>OV656718.1:4986250-9970000 GCA_927399405.1 Agonopterix arenella | reverse complement strand
TTACCAAGTAAAATAATTTTAACTATTTAGACTACATATATATTCACAACTGAAAATTCAAAATTTGACGCTATATATCTTCGGAACGCGAGAAAATTCGGCAGATCTTCAACTGCTATCCTTGGCGCGCATCAGCGAAGAACAGCTCCAGAAGATTTTAGTAATTTATATATAATAGTTTTGCCACAGTAATTATATTTCTGAAATATTCTTATTTTCAAAAAATTTGCGGGTAGAAAAGCTTTACTTGTAACAGCCTTATAATATTAGTGTTCGCCCCTATTTATAGTAAATTTAGGTATTTTTTGCAAAATTTTCTGACGTATGGTTCCTGAGATATCGAATTTTATGTGTTTATCGGGCTTTATTCCAAATTAAATAGAAATAAATAAAATTTGACAACAGGAAAGGTATTTTGACCCCATTCGCGACCAAATAAAGCCCAAACTCGGGCCATATATCTTTAATATTAAGGAAATCGACAGAAGTCGGCCATCTTGGTTCCTTGGTGAAAATTTTCAAATTCATGTATCTCAGGCCCCATTTGACTTAGAGACCTGGGCTTTCCACTATTGGCAGGGAAATTCCCCAAACTTTAACGCCAAAATATTTTTCAGCGTTTTCACGGCCTGAAAATTTTCAGAGCTGAGACCGCTTTCAGGGGATAGAGGAGGTTACGCCGATCTGTCCATTCAAAATCTCAGCCCTCTCCGACGAACGGTTGCGGAGTTATTAACTCCCAAAGTTGGCTTTTGACAGTTCGGCGGCCATCTTGTTTTGCTTCGAATCGCTGTAACTTTCAAACTAAGCGGCGTAGAACATCGGCGCTTTCGCTGTCGGGTTAAGGGGTTACCCCTTCATCGTTTCCTCCCTTTTTCAGGCGATTCGGAGCTGTCAAGTTTCAGGTTTCCTGAAAGCGGTACCAGCGGCTAGACGAGGTCAAGCCGATTCTAACGATACCAAGCCTTGGTATTCTGCGGCTCATGGGAAGGGAGATATAGCCAGTTAAATTCCAACTTTGACAGTTGAGCGGCCATTTTGGAAATTTTCATACATCAATATCTCCTGACCGGGGGGTCGTAGAGCGCCGGGGTTTTCGTTGGAGTCTCTGGCTGGCCCTTCTCTGTCCCGCTATCCACTTTTCAGGCGCTTTCAGGAGATCGGAAATTTTCAGCCTGAAAACGGTGCCGGTGGGTGGAGCTCGCCGAGTCCAGCACAACAGTCCAAACCCCGGCTCAGTCGGACCAGTGGTTCCGGAGTTATAGAGGAGCAACCAGATCTGGCCGCCATTTTGTTTAGAAACCAGAATCTTTAAACTTCGGCTTCTCCTGAACCACTTGGGATAGACATACTGTGTTTGGTATTGTTGGAAAGGGCTTGCGGAGGGCTATCCAGTGAGTGCACCAAATTGACTCTACGTAGAGCCTAAAAGTATTTAGTCTCTAAAAGTGACGTTTTTGACTCCTGGAAGCGCTTTTTCCTTCTAAAGGATAGAGGTCCTATTGACCTATAGCTCTACAACCTATACTGACCGAGTCTGCGACTCTACGTAGAGCTATATTGTGCATGTGTAACTTTATGTATAAGAACATTGTACTTCCCTATTGTATGTCTGTTGTGACAGATTTACTGTAACTGTTTATATTTTCTCTTTGACTGTGCACTATTGTGTAGGTGTCAAACGTGCCTTTTTGGGCCAAAATTTATTAAATACAGTTTATATCTAATTCTAACGCGGACACTTACCTCCAAAATGTTTGGACTTAGAACTCCAAAACCCAAAGCGACTAGTGGTGCCAAATCACCCTCAAAACCTGGGACAGCAGCTTCAAACGTAAGAAACAGCATAGGAAAGTGGGAATCGGGTAATATCGATCCCACTCCCCCTATGTCAAGTAAGACGATGCAGAATAACACAACCTCTGCAGAAACAGAGCCACCACCTTCTCTGCCCAAAGATTCGGACGGACGCGCGAAAACCACCCCAAACGCAAACGCAAAAGCATACTCCACCAAGGCAGCAGTACGCCAGCCGCCCCCTGGAGGCAAAAGCATGCGTTACAAAGGGTAAATTTCTTTTGAACACCTCTCGGAACACAAAAACCGACATAAAGAATGGCGTCATTGAAGCTCTGGACAGGTTGTACCAGCTCGTTAAGGAGGCCGAGCTGGAGCAAAAATCGAAAAAGCCAACAGAGAAGGAAGAAAAGAAGACCCCAGAAACCGAACCGATAGACACCACCTTCCTCATGAACGCAGATCAAGACCTGAAATCGACAATAGAAGAACACACAAAGTTGATGCATGAGAGCAACAAGAAGATGGAGGAGTTAAAGGAGACCCTAGAAAAACAAAAAGAAACCCTAGAAAGAGTGACACAAAATACCTACGCGAACGTAACTGCCCATCAAAGCGGAAAATCGCTATCAAAGCGAAGTACGCTACACTCCATGGCAGTTACATCGACGGATGAAACAGAATCAGGAGAAGAGGTACTAGAAAAGATCAGGGAAGCTGTAGATGCGAAGGAAGGCTGGGTGAAGGTTGAAAGAGTTAGAAAGGCCAAGGGCAGGAAAATTATCATGGGGTTCGAAACGAAAGTGGAAAGGAACAAGATCAAAGAAAGGCTAGAAAAGGAAGGAACTCACCTCACTGTCGAGGAGATGGAAAACAAGGACCCGCTTCTGATACTCAGGCACGTCCTAGCAGTAAACACAGATGAGGATGTCATCAAAGCCCTGAGGAATCAAAACCGTGGGGTTTTTCAGGACCTCGACGACGGGGAAAACAGGGTGGAGATTAAATACAGAAGGAGAACCAGGAACCCACACATGTGCCACGTTGTGATCGGTGTCTCTCCTACCATCTGGCGGAGGGTGCTCGAGATCGGGAGCGTCCACGTGGACCTCCAGCGCATAAGGGCCGAAGACCAATCTCCACTAGTCCAGTGCACACGATGCCTGGGCTATGGACACGGTAAACGGTTCTGCACAGAGCCGGCAGACTTGTGCAGTCATTGTGCTGGTCCCCATCTGAGAGCAGAATGTGCCGACTGGTTGGCGAACGTACCACCCACGTGCCGGAACTGCACGAGGGCAAAACTAGACCGAGCGGAACACAACGCCTTTAGCTCTGATTGCCCAACACGCCAGAAATGGGACGAACTGGCCCGAGCAACGATAGCGTACTGCTAAGGGCGCCCAGGATGAACAAACTCTCTGCAAAATAATACAGGCAAACCTCCAACGAAAAAAGTTGGCAACAAATGAGTTACTAATAGAGGCAAAAAAGCGCGGAGTCGCTGTGGCACTTATGCAAGAGCCATATGTGGGAGGGGCGAAGGAGATGAGGAACCACAGGGGCGTTAGGATCTTCCAGAGCACTGATCCAGAAGAAGGGACTGTGAAGGCAGCAATAGCTGTCTTCAACCAAGACTTCAATGTCAAACAGTACCCGAAACTCACCACAAACAACATCGTTGTGGTGGGGATCCAGACCAGTGCTTGGGAGATCACGATTGTCTCCTTCTACTTCGAGAAAGACCAGCCCACAGAGCCGTATCTAAAACACCTGGAAAAGATAGAGCAGCAAATTGGGACCAAAAAACTTATTGTTGGAGGTGACGCAAACGCAAAGAGCACATGGTGGGGGAGCCCAATAATTGACCACAGGGGGGACGAGATTTCGGGAGCACTCGAAGAGCTAGGCCTGAACATACTAAACAGAGGGAAAATCCCGACCTTTGACGTAATCCGCGGAGGGAAACGATATACCAGCTTCGTCGACATAACAGCCTGTTCGACGGACATTCTCGACCTGGTTGACGACTGGAGGGTTGACGAAGGCCTCACGAGCTCAGACCACAACGGCATTGTCTTCAACTTGCGACTCATAAAATCTAAAGGAATAAAAATTATTAGAACCACAAGAAAATTTAACACAAAGAAAGCAAATTGGCCCGATTTTCACGAGAAGCTTAGAAAATTGATGCAAGAAAGTAAATTCAATAAATTAGAAATAGATAAAATAAATTCAATAGACCAAATAGACACAGCAACAAATACACTTGAAAGAATAATAGAAGAAGCATGCAAAACATCTATGCCCATGAAAAAAGGAAACGAAGAACTTACCTTGCCGTGGTGGTCTGAGAAACTCGCCGAGATGAAGAAGAAAGTCGCTACCATGAAGCGTAGAATCAGATGCGCCGCTCCGGTTCGAAGGTCGAAGGTCGTAAATGAGTACCTGAAACAGAAAGAAGAGTATGAATCAGAGGCGGCCAAAGCCCAAATCGAGAGCTGGAAGGACTTTTGCCGCAAACAGGATAGGGAGGGGGTCTGGGAGGGGATCTACAGGGTCATTGGTAGAACTGCACGCAGGGAGGAGGACATACCGCTAGAAAAGAACGGGGAGGTGTTGGATGCAAAAGGTTCCGTGAAGCTGCTAGCGGAAACGTTCTTCCCGGAAGACCTGACAGACAGCGACAACACCCACCACCAACACATCAGAGCGGAAGCTGAAAAGATCAACGAAGCTGACCAGGATGACATCTGTGACCCACCGTTCACAGCAGCTGAACTGAGACAGGCTGGTATGTCCTTTAACCCAAAAAAGGCCCCAGGCGCCGACGGCTTTACAGCCGATATATGCTGCCAAGCGATCAAAAACGACCCCGAGCTTTTCCTGACTTTCCTCAACAAATGCCTTGAACTCCATCACTTTCCCGAAGCATGGAAGAAGGCAACGGTTGTCGTGTTGAGGAAGCCGGGAAAGGCAAATTACACTACGCCTAAGTCGTACCGCCCAATTGGACTCCTATCTATATTAGGAAAAATTTACGAGAAAATGCTGGTGGCCCGTCTCAAGTTCCACTTATTGCCAAAGATAAGTACTCGCCAGTACGGATTCATGCCACAAAGGAGTACCGAGGACTCCCTCTATGACCTAATGCAGCACATAAAGAACAAGCTGGATCAAAAGAAGATCATAACGTTGGTATCATTGGACATAGAGGGAGCCTTCGACAGTGCCTGGTGGCCAGCCATAAGAGTCCGACTGGCTGAGGAAAAGTGTCCACTCAACTTGAGAAGGGTCATGGACAGCTACCTCAGGGATAGAAGAGTCGCGGTCAGGTACGCCGGGGAAGAATACGAGAAGGGCACAAATAAGGGATGCGTCCAGGGCTCCATTGGAGGCCCAATCCTCTGGAACCTTCTGCTGGACCCCCTGCTGAAAAGTTTAGAAAACAGTGGAGAATATGCCCAAGCGTTTGCGGACGACGTCATCTTGGTCTTCGACGGCGGGACTGCTGGGGACATACAAACACGTGCCAATGCCACTCTCGCACGTGTTTGGGCGTGGGGTGTCGATAATAAGCTCAAATTTGCTCCGCACAAAATGAATGCGATGATTATCACCAGGAAACTGAAATACGACACACCACGCCTGAGCATGGGGGGGGTTGACATTGGCATGTCAAAGGAAATAAAACTACTAGGCGTCACCATCGACGACCAACTGACATTCAACACCCACGTCGCAAACGTGTGCAGGAAGGCCATCGGCGTCCACAAGCAACTGTGCCGAGCGGCAAAGGTTAGCTGGGGACTCCACCCCGAAGTAATAAGAGTCATTTACGTGGCGACAGTTGAGCCAATAATCCTATATGCTGCTAGCGTTTGGGCACCGGCTGCAGCGAAGCTGGCTGTCAAAAAGCAGCTCGCAGTGGTTCAGCGCGGAATCGCGCAGAAAATGTGCAGAGCATATCGCACGGTCTCCCTGAACTCAGCACTTATTCTGACTGGATTGCTCCCCCTCGACCTCCGAGTTCGTGAGGTAGCTTCATTATACGAAGCCAAGCGAGGAGTACCTCGGCCAGAGCTGGAGGACAGGGAGATCGAGCTGATGGCTCCAGCAATGGAGACCCCACACCCTGCCGAGCGTATCGACCTGGGGTTCGTGAGCCTGGTGAACCAAGAGCAAGTGGATCAACACAGCAATCTTGACGTCCGCATCTTCACCGATGGGAGCAAGATAGGAGGCAAAGTCGGTGCTGCACTATCCGAATGGAGTTGCGAAACCGAGACCAAGGCCCGAAAACTTGCTCTTGCAAACTATTGCACGGTTTACCAGGCCGAACTACTGGCGTTATGCAAGGCAACTAGGGCAGTCCTCGAGCGTGAAGCGACTTCCTTTGGAATATTCAGTGACTCAATGGCAGCTCTCCAAACGGTCAAGAACCCCAGCTGCCTCCACCCCTTAGCCGTAGAAGCCAGAAATAACATAAAAGCTATATTTCTCCAGGGCAAAATGATGACTTTGTTCTGGATAAAGGCCCACGCAGGGCTGGAGGGAAATGAGAGAGCTGACCAACTCGCCAAAGAGGCTGCTGAGTATTCCAAACGAAAACTGGACTACGACCAGTGTCCGATTTCGTTCGTCAAGCGAAGCATACGTATGGCAACGCTTGACGAGTGGAATCGGAGATACGTGACGGGAGAGACAGCGGAAATTACCAAAATTTTCTTTCCGGATGCTATGATGGCTTACCGGATAGTAAGAAAGTTAGAGGTCAATAGCGAAAGGACACAAATAATGACAGGGCACGGCGGGTTCTCTCAATACTTGAACCGCTTCAAGTGTAAGGAGAGCCCATCGTGCATCTGTGAACCTGACGCCGTAGAGTCGGTCCCGCACGTACTGTTTGAGTGCCCTGTGCATGCGGCAGAGCGCTTAAACATTGAGCAAGAAATTGACTTTAAAATATGCCCCGAAAATGTAAAGGAGGTAATGGAGAGCAAAAGTAGAGAAAGGTTTGTAGAGTACTGCGAACAAATTGCAAGAAGTGTAATAAAGAGAAATAAAACAGTGTAGAAAATATGCTGTCATAATATAATGTAATATATTAGAGATTAGCATATAGAATGTGAGATAAAAAATTATTAAAATAGAAATCAAAGCATGTAAGTGGTAGTTTATAAGCCAAATATTGTAAGAAACTATGCCGTCATAATATAGTGTAAATGTATTAGAGATAGCATAGAATAAAAAAGATAACTAGATTGTAAAGATTAAGTTAAAGAAAAATTTTGTGTAAACATAGATAAGTAAAACGATAAGAAATAAAGTAAGAACATAAGCATAAGGCTCAAACAAAAAATGTAAAATGTAAAAAATAAAGACCACGTTTTCGAGTTTTTATTGAAATAAAGATAAGAAAAATATAAATAAATAAAACAATAGTAGAGTAGTATGGATAGAGATAGAGGGAAATCCCACCCTGAAAGATAGAGAAAGATGATGGAAACAAGAAAGAAATAGTATGTAGGACAAAAGTACGAGAAGCATAAATGATAGAACTGGAATGAAAGAGTATATAGCAAGAACAGGCTCCAATTACTTTGGAGGTAGGTTGAAAAAAAAAAAAAAAAAAAAAAAAAAAAAAAAAAAAAAAAAACCTAACCTAACCTAACCTAACCTAACCTAACCTAACCTAACCTAACCTAACCTAACCTAACCTAACCTAACCTAACCTAACCTAACCTAACCTAACCTAACCTAACCTAACCTAACCTAACCTAACCTAACCTAACCTAACCTAACCTAACCTAACCTGAGCAAACCTAAACCTAACCTAACCTGAGCAAACCTAAACCTAACCTAACCTGAGCAAACCTAAACCTAACCTAACCTGAGCAAACCTAAACCTAACCTAACCTGAGCAAACCTAAACCTAACCTAACCTGAGCAAACCTAAACCTAACCTAACCTGAGCAAACCTAAACCTAACCTAACCTGAGCAAACCTAAACCTAACCTAACCTGAGCAAACCTAAACCTAACCTAACCTGAGCAAACCTAAACCTAACCTAACCTGAGCAAACCTAAACCTAACCTAACCTGAGCAAACCTAAACCTAACCTAACCTGAGCAAACCTAAACCTAACCTAACCTGAGCAAACCTAAACCTAACCTAACCTGAGCAAACCTAAACCTAACCTAACCTGAGCAAACCTAAACCTAACCTAACCTGAGCAAACCTAAACCTAACCTAACCTGAGCAAACCTAAACCTAACCTTACCAGAGTAAACCTAATATTAAAAAAAAAAAAAAAAAAAAAGATTAAATTGTTGCGACGAAAGAGGTGGTGGATAAAATTTTTTTTTTTTTAATAAATCAAATGTGGTGTCGTTGGATAGGTCAGTCTAATGGAACAAGACTCCAATAGAATCTAATTCGTTATTTAATGCTTCTGTCTCGAGATATTTGCGCTCAAAGTCAAAAATAAGCCGTAATTATCATCATCAATATGGCAGTCCGCCATATTTTTATTTCAAAAATCATAAAATTACAAATTCAAAATTGTTGTAATGAAATTGTAAACCTATAAAACGACAAGCAATCATAGACTTATATATTACTAGCTTTTGCCCGCGACTTCATCTGCGTGGACATGTAATTTTGTCTTATGTCTCGTCTAAGGTCATGAAGGTCATGGTCCGAACCAAGTCTAGGAATCCTGGCATGTAACATTAGAATGGCGATTAAGGAATGGGCTAATAAAAGTCACAGGCTAGAATGCTCTGGCCTCTCGGGTCTGCAACACTGCAGGAAATTCATCAGCAATCTTCTTATTATCATGTGGGCAAAGCCCTGGTGTCAGAGTATAACAGCAATATAACACCACGAATCCCACAGTTCATACTGAACAACAGCAGGAGCAAAGCTCGTGCCATCGTTGGAGCCCTCACCGGGCACTACGCAACAGGCACGATAAAGCTCACTCTAGATCCCGGTTGCCGAGCGTGTGGAGAGGAAGAGGAAACCATGGAACATTTGTACTGTGTGACTGCGATGTCTTGGTGGGTAAACGTATGTGATTCCTGAGAGATGGTTATTCATTACATGTTTCTTACCCTGAACGCTATTGCCTCCCTCATTTTCCAAGTTTTTCAAGGATGAAGAAAATAATATGTAGGGGTCAATACAAAAGATACCATTGGGTCGAAGTGTTGCTGGCTTGCCATTTCCCATAATAAGATAAGAAAGTCATGAACTTAAGCTAAATCAAAATCAGAAAGTACCCCAAGTAATTCTGTAGGTATCAGATTTAAAAGTCATTCACTGGATCCATCACTTTAATTTTTCTACTGTTCGTCGTTTATTAGTTTTTCATTTATGTCGAGCAGCATAATAATCATCTTACGACCCACTGCGGGTCACAGACCTCCACTTACGTATAAACGTTAGAGGATACTCTACCACGCGGGCTAGTGTAAAATGGTGAAGGCAAGAGCTAAAATAATAATATTCTAGCAAGCTAATGGTCAATTTGCTAAAAAAGATTTTCAATTATGTAAGTAGCTACATTACCGACCTGTGGTGTTATAGTATAAGAAGGACCTTTTAGATACGTAGGTACCTTTTTATACGTTGTGGTAGAATGATGTTCTATAGTTAAGTTGCACAAACCCTCAAAAAATCATAATTGAGACCGATAATCAAACAAAACAAAAATTTGGCAAGACTTACTGCAACAAAATTCATCCTTTCTGTAAAATAAGGTTATCATCCGTAGCATTGGCTCAGATTGGACTCAAACAATCAATATACTTACAACGATGTATTACAACGATAATATAAGGTCTAACAAAATTAGCTGAAACTATTTTAAGGGTATGCTCAGACCATCAAACTGAACAACTTTCTCTATGGGACTAATATGGAAATCGCGAAAAAAAAATTGATGTTCAATACAAAACTGCAAACACAAATGTATGGGGCAGAAGATTTTTTTTCGAGATTTCGATATTGGTCCCGTAGAGAAAGTTGTTCAGTTTAATGGTATGAGCATACCCTTAAAACAGTTTCACCCAATTTTTTTAGACCTTATATAATCAACTAAATTTGTAAGCTCCTGCTATAGCTAAGTTTTTGAATTAATAATTGTAGCATACTTGCTTTAAAAAAACTCCCAAGGCCATCTATTAAGATGAAAACAATACTACGATTAAATTACTACGATAAAATTTTTGAAAACTTGATTTTTTATAGTTGACGACCCGGTTTGTGTAATGGTTACCTCGCCGGACTGCCAAACCAGGGTCCTGGGTTCGAAACCCGGTTCGGTCATGGATGTTATAAATGTTTGTGCCGTTGTTGTATGGTTTCTATAATAAAAAGCCTATAGTGCTTGCTTGGAATCATAACAATGTTCCTGTAAGCGTTATTTATTTATTTAATTATTTTTCGAATTCAGCCGGTAAGTAACTATACAATCAAATCTGTAAGACCGAATATCTGAGATGTCTTGAGCGTGAATTAAGTATGGTATTTGCTTCAAAAAAACACCCAACGCCATCTATTAAGATGAAAACAATACTACGATAAAATTATGAACACTAACTTTAGAAAAGGTTAAAAGAAAGAGGATTTTTAGTATTTGCCGACCCGGTTGGTGTAATGGTTACCACGGCGGACTGCCAAACCAGAGTCCTGGGTTCGAGTCCCGGTTCGATCTTGGATGTTATATGTGTATGCCGTTGTTGTATGGTTTCCACAATAAAAAGCCTTTACTGCTTGTTTGGGATAATTAAAATAATGTTTGTGCCTGTGAGCGTTATTTATTTATTTGTTTAATTATTTTTCTCGCGTTCTCCGCTGGAGAATACGCGTGCCCGGTGTGGGGCCGATCTGCCCACGCCAAGCTGGTGGATACCGGCACTAAACGAAACGTGTCGGATTATAACTGGTTGCTTGAAACCGACTCCGGTACAGTTGCTTTACCCACTGGCTGGCATAGCGCCCCCAGATGTAAGTAGGGCTGTGGCAGGTTCCTCAGAGAGAGCCCAAATGGTGGACGACACACGACATCCCATGCATGGCTTTATTCCTGCGCCGCAAAGGCTGCCAAGCCGACGCAGCTTTATGAAGTGTGTCGACCCCCTGAATACTGGCCCAGCGCAAGCAAGGTGTACTCTATGGCGACAAAAAGTGTCCCTCCCAACTCCATTTGTGTCGCCGTCTGAGAGCCGTTTGTGTCCCGCCTAGACATGACTTGCCTTGGGCGACCTGGAAGTCTTTAAACCGACTTCGAACCCAGGTCGGTCGCAGTAAGGACAACATGGTCAGGTGGGGATACTCGGATGCGCAAAATGTGACTTGCTTGTGTGGAACTCCACAAACGATGGCCCATCTCACATCGTGCCCTGCGTGCCCTAACATCTGCACGCAGGAGGAGCTCATGACCGCTAGCGACGGTGCAGTATCGGTTGCCCGATTCTGGCAAGCTACTATTTAGCGACTTCAGAATTTGAAGTCGACACGATAACGTTTATGCGTGATTGCGCCACAAACATACAACATTACAACCTTACAAACATCGTCACAAACGTTCACGTTTATAATATTAGTGAGATTATTAGTTCTTCTTCGTGATGGCATTTTTCAATACTGAAACTGAACAATCAAGTGTACTGGCAGATACAAAATGATTTTTTAAGTATTTTTATCACTGAACGGAACGCGTCGGGGTGCATTATATATATTATATTACTTTATTTTTTATTTATTTAACTTAATATGCTGACACTTTTTTAAGTGGATGATCAGACCATCAAACAGCTTTTTCTATGGGACTAACATCGAAATCGCGAAAAAAAATCTTCTGCCCCATACATTTTTGTAGAGTAAGATTGCAGTTTTGTATGGAACAGTTGATTTTTTTTCGTGATTTCGACTTTGGTCCCATACAGAAAGTTGTTCAGTATGATGGTCTGATCATCCCCTTAAAAAACTGTCTGCATATAAGAAGGACCATATACATCTTGCAATTCGGTCAGATGCGCGCGAAATCGGTGCCGGCCGCATTTTACTGCAACGTCACCGTTTGACGTTTGACAGCAGGGGTCTACCTGGACGAATACTATATACAATGTTCTTTGTTCTTGACCCGGACATTCGAACGTCGCAATTGCATGAAAGTTATCGTTCCAATGTCAACTCTATTACAATGAAGTTCGGACCGGAACCGAAACGGTCGCGTTATATCGAAAATCTAAAGTCCGGGTACATGGCCTGGTCAGCACTCGCTGTCAATTTGCGTGCATTTGAAACAACGGCAACACGTATGCGCCTGGATTCCAGCGAATAATTTCATCCGGAAGAACGCAGTCGGCTATTGCCGAATGTTACATTAATTTATGTAAAGCTCATATCAAGCGACAGTCCGTAGGGCTGTGGCAGGTTCCTCAGAGAGAGCCCAAATGGTGGACGACATACGACACGGACGGACCGCAGCACGGACTACAAACTTTGAGTCAAGATAACTTTAGAACTAAACATTTAAAAGGAAATCACAGATATTGGCTTCTAGATAATTATTTACTTTAATTACTAAATGTTCAAACTAAGCTTCGTTTTGTATGGAGCCCGTAGAAAAATAAATTATCCTCTTAATCGAATCGGGCGCAAAATGCACGGCGGCACATCGCATCGGCGGCATAAAAAACCGATCCTTATTAATTTGTTAGAGTTCGTTCGTTTGTATTTTAGTAATAATTTACGGTATTTCAAAATAGTTTCTTACCTGTCTTATAATTGCTTTAAAATATTAACTATTATCCAGTCTTGTTTAAAATGTGTATTACATCACACTGTGTGATTACACCGTAAATAAAAACATTCCGAATTAAAAATCGAGTTTTAGACATCTTTCGGCTGCTGATTTGAAATCATGATTATATTCTCTTTGTTTGAAATTGGCGTGCAGTTTTTTTTTAAATAATTACTCCTGCTTTGGTTGCACTGTAATTCTACAAAATGTCAAGAAATTTGTAGTTCGAATCTTTTTTTCTTGTGGCCAGTACTAAGGTTTTTTTTGTTATGCAAAGGTTTTCTCCATGGAGTTTGAAAGATTTTATCGCCAAAAAGAAGAACAATGTTACACTAACAACCGGTGCAGTCATCAGCACTGGACAATGATAAAATTTATAATTATTGGTATTTATTTTGTAATTTGTTGTTATTTTCGCTATTTATAAATCAAACAGTCTTCAGAATCAGCTTACTTTATTACAAGTCTTTTAATTTTAATTAGTGTTACTTAATTGAAATTGAAATGGCACCGTACATTGGTTGCACTTGCGGTTATATGTTTATATCTCCGGCTCCCGTCAATGTAGCGAGATAAATTATATACCAGATTTTAAGTCAGATCATAAGCAATCAAACAAAACAAGTTTCATCAAAATCGGTTCAGTAGTTTTTGCGTGATACTCGTTCAAACAAACAAACAAACAAACAAATAAACAAACAAACACACAAACAAACAGACAGACAAAAAATCCTAAAATTGGTGAAATGGAATCAGGGACACCTAAAAACCATATCGTAACTTATTTTTTTGTTAATATCTTCAATGTACAGACAAACTTCCTGTTACAGTTTTATAATAGTACTAGCTTTTGCCCGCGACTTCGTCTGCGTGGACATGTAATTTTGTCTTATGTCTCGTCTAAGGTCATGAAGGTCATGGTCCGAACCAAGTCTAGGAATCCTGGCATGTAACATTAGAATGGCGATTAAGGAATGGGCTAATAAAAGTCACAGGCTAGAATGCTCTGGCCTCTCGGGTCTGCAACACTGCAGGAAATTCATCAGCAATCTTCTTATTATCATGTGGGCAAAGCCCTGGTGTCAGAGTATAACAGCAATATAACACCACGAATCCCACAGTTCATACTGAACAACAGCAGGAGCAAAGCTCGTGCCATCGTTGGAGCCCTCACCGGGCACTACGCAACAGGCACGATAAAGCTCACTCTAGATCCCGGTTGCCGAGCGTGTGGAGAGGAGGAGGAAACCATGGAACATTTGTACTGTGTGACTGCGATGTCTTGGTGGGTAAACGTATGTGATTCCTGAGAGATGGTTATTCATTACATGTTTCTTACCCTGAACGCTATTGCCTCCCTCATTTTCCAAGTTTTTCAAGGATGAAGAAAATAATATGTAGGGGTCAATACAAAAGATACCATTGGGTCGAAGTGTTGCTGGCTTGCCATTTCCCATAATAAGATAAGAAAGTCATGAACTTAAGCTAAATCAAAATCAGAAGTACCCCAAGTAATTCTGTAGGTATCAGATTTAAAAGTCATTCACTGGATCCATCACTTTAATTTTTCTACTGTTCGTCGTTTATTAGTTTTTCATTTATGTCGAGCAGCATAATAATCATCTTACGACCCACTGCGGGTCACAGACCTCCACTCACGTATAAACGTTAGAGGATACTCTACCACGCGGGCTAGTGTAAAATGGTGAAGGCAAGAGCGTAGGTACCTTTTTATACGTTGTGGTAGAATGATGTTCTATAGTTAAGTTGCACAAACCCTCAAAAAATCATAATTGAGACCGAAAATCAAACAAAACAAAAATTTGGCAAGACATACTGCAACAAAATTCATCCTTTCTGTAAAATAAGGTTATCATTCCGTAGCATTGGCTCAGATTGGACTCAAACAATCAATATACTTACAACGATGTATTACAACGATAATATAAGGTCTAACAAAATTAGCTGAAACTATTTTAAGGGTATGCTCAGACCATCAAACTGAACAACTTTCTCTATGGGACTAATATGGAAATCGCGAAAAAAAAATTGATGTCCAATACAAAACTGCAAACACAAATGTATGGGGCAGAAGATTTTTTTTCGAGATTTCGATATTGGTCCCGTAGAGAAAGTTGTTCAGTTTAATGGTATGAGCATACCCTTAAAACAGTTCACCTAATTTTTTTAGACCTTATATAATCAACTAAATTTGTAAGCTCCTGCTATAGCTAAGTTTTTGAATTAATAATTGTAGCATACTTGCTTTAAAAAAACTCCCAACGCCATCTATTAAGATGAAAACAATACTACGATTAAATTACTACGATAAAATTTTTGAAAACTTGATTTTTGATAGTTGACGACCCGGTTGGTGTAATGGTTACCTCGCCGGACTGCCAAACCAGGGTCCTGGGTTCGAAACCCGGTTCGGTCATGGATGTTATAAATGTTTGTGCCGTTGTTGTATGATTTCTATAATAAAAAGCCTATAGTGCTTGCTTGGAATCATAACAATGTTCCTGTAACCGTTATTTATTAATTTAATTATTTTTCGAATTCAGCCGGTAAGTAACTATACAATCAAATCTGTAACACCGAATATCTGAGATGTCTTGAGCGTGAATTAAGTATGGTACTTGCTTCAAAAAAACACCCAACGCCATCTATTAATATGAAAACAATACTACGATAAAATTATGAACACTAACTTTAGAAAAGGTTAAAAGAAAGAGGATTTTTAGTATTTGCCGACCCGGTTGGTGTAATGGTTACCACGCCGGACTGCCAAACCAGAGTCCTGGGTTCGAGTCCCGGTTCGATCTTGGATGTTATATATTTATGCCGTTGTTGTATGGTTTCCACAATAAAAAGCCTTTATTGCTTGTTTGGGATAATTAAAATAATGTTTGTGCCTGTGAGCGTTATTTATTTATTTGTTTAATTATTTTTCTCGCGTTCTCCGCTGGAGAATACGCGTGCCCGGTGTGGGGCCGATCTGCCCACGCCAAGCTGGTGGATACCGGCACTAAACGAAACGTGTCGGATTATAACTGGTTGCTTGGAACCGACTCCGGTACAGTTGCTTTACCCACTGGCTGGCATAGCGCCCCCAGATGTAAGTAGGGCTGTGGCAGGTTCCTCAGAGAGAGCCCAAATGGTGGACGACACACGACATCCCATGCATGGCTTTATTCCTGCGCCGCAAAGGCTGCCAAGCCGACGCAGCTTTATGAAGTGTGTCGACCCCCTAAATACTGGCCCAGCGCAAGCAAGGTGTACTCTATGGCGACAAAAAGTGTCCCTCCCAACTCCATTTGTGTCGCCGTCTGAGAGCCGTTTGTGTCCCGCCTAGACATGACTTGCCTTGGGCGACCTGGAAGTCTTTAAACCGACTTCGAACCCAGGTCGGTCGCAGTAAGGACAACATGGTCAGGTGGGGATACTCGGATGCGCAAAATGTGACTTGCTTATGTGGAACTCCACAAACGATGGCCCATCTCACATCGTGCCCTGCGTGCCCTTACATCTGCACGCAGGAGGAGCTCATGACCGCTAGCGACGGTGCAGTATCGGTTGCCCGATTCTGGCAAGCTACTATTTAGCGACTTCAGAATTTGAAGTCGACACGATAACGTTTATGCGTGATTGCGCCACAAACATACAACATTACAACCTTACAAACATCGTCACAAACGTTTACGTTTATAATATTAGTGAGATTACTAGTTCTTCTTCGTGATGACATTTTTCATTACTGAAAACAATCAAGTGTACTGGCAGATACAAAATTATTTTTTAAGTATTTTTATCACTGAACGGAACGCGTCGGGGTGCATTATATATATTATATTACTTTATTTTTTATTTATTTAACTTAATATGCTGACACTTTTTAAGAGGATGATCAGACCATCAAACAGCTTTTTCTATGGGACTAACATCGAAATCGCGAAAAAAATCTTCTGCCCCATACATTTTTGTAGAGTAGGATTGCAGTTTTGTATGGAACAGTTGATTTTTTTTCGTGATTTCGACTTTGGTCCCATACAGAATGTTGTTCAGTATGATGGTCTGATCATCCCCTTAAAAAACTGTCTGCATATAAGAAGGACCATATACATCTTGCAATTCGGTCAGATGCGCGCGAAATCGGTGCCGGCCGCATTTTACTGCAACGTCACCGTTTGACGTTTGACAGCAGGGGTCTACCCGGACGAATACTATATACAATGTTCTTTGTTCTTGACCCATTCGAACGTCGCAATTGCATGAAAGTTATCGTTCCAATGTCAACTCTATTACAATGAAGTTCGGACCGGAAGCGAAACGGTCGCGTTATATCGAAAATCTAAAGTCCGGATACATGGCCTGGTCAGCACTCGCTGTCAATTTGCGTGCATTTGAAACAACGGCAACACGTATGCGCCTGGATTCCAGCGAATAATTTCGTCCGGAAGAACGCAGTCGGCTATTGCCGAATGTTACATTAATTTATGTAAAGCTCATATCAAGCGACAGTCCGTAGGGCTGTGGCAGGTTCCTCAGAGAGAGCCCAAATGGTGGACGACATACGACACGGACGGACCGCAGCACGGACTACAAACTTTGAGTCAAGATAACTTTAGAACTAAACATTTAAAAGGAAATCACAGATATTGGCTTCTAGATGGTTTTAAAACCATTAATTTTTTACTTTAATTACTAAATGTTCAAACTAAGCTTCGTTTTGTATGGAGCTCGTAGAAAAATAAATTATCCTCTTAATCGAATCGGGCGCAAAATGCACGGCGGCACATCGCATCGGCGGCATAAAAAACCGATCCTTATTAATTTGTTAGAGTTCGTTCGTTTGTATTTTAGTAATAATTTACGGTATTTCAAAATAGTTTCTTACCTGTCTTATAATTGCTTTAAAATATTAACTATTATCCAGTCTTGCTTAAAATGTGTATTACATCACACTGTGTGATTACACCGTAAATAAAAACATTCCGAATTAAAAATCGAGTTTTAGACATCTTTTGGCTGCTGATTTGAAATCATGATTATATTCTCTTTGTTTGAAATTGGCGTGCAGTTTTTTTTTAAATAATTACTCCTGCTTTGGTTGCACTGTAATTCTACAAAATGTCAAGAAATTTGTAGTTCGAATCTTGTTTTCTTGTGGCCAGTACTAAGGTTTTTTTTGTTATGCAAAGGTTTTCTCCATGGAGTTTGAAAGATTTTATCGCCAAAAAGAAGAACAATGTTACACTAACAACCGGTGCAGTCATCAGCACTGGACAATGATAAAATTTATAATTATTGGTATTTATTTTGTAATTTGTTGTTATTTTCGCTATTTATAAATCAAACAGTCTTCAGAATCAGCTTACTTTATTACAAGTCTTTTAATTTTAATTAGTGTTACTTACTTAAAATTGAAATGGCACCGTACATTGGTTGCACTTGCGGTTATATGTTTATATCTCCGGCTCCCGTCAATGTAGCGAGATAAATTATATACCAGATTTTAAGTCAGATCATAAGCAATCAAACAAAAAAAGTTTCATCAAAATCGGTTCAGTAGTTTTTGCGTGATACTCGTTCAAACAAACAAACAAACAAATAAACAAACAAACAAACAAACACACAAACAAACAGACAGACAAAAAATCCAAAAATTGGTGAAATGGAATCAGGGACACCAAAAAACCATATAGTAACTTTTTTTTTGTTAATATCTTCAATGTACAGACAGACTTCCTGTTACAGTTTTATAATAGTATAGATAGATAGATAGATAGATAGACTAGCGTACAAGCAACTCACATTTTGATACAGGGTGAAATTGATATCATTAGCATCCTTTTAAACGGACAGCAGATTTTTTATTTGCTCCGATCGGTTTGCTCCCATAGTAAAAGTTGTTCAGTTTGATAGGTAGACTCTTAGTTTAAAAGGATGCTAATAATATCAATTTCACCCTGTATCAAAATGTGAGTTGCTTGTACGCTAGTAATATATAAGTCTATGGTTGCTTGTCGTTTTATAGGTTTCCCAGGGATGAATCGCTGAGAGAGAAAAATGGTCAAAAGTAGTCCCTCGGAAAATCACCAAGACATTTTAAAGTGCAAGATTACGATTCAATATCACGGAAAATATTGAAATCACACACAATCTCTATGGCCACAAAAAGTGTCCCTCCCAACTCCATTTGTGCCGCCGTCTAGTCTGAGAGCCTCCCGTCCGTTACAGCATCACGCAAGAACTAACTACTGAACCGATTTTGATGTTTGTTTGTTTGATAGCTTATGATTTTATTTTTGATGAAATTTATTTTTGATATTAAAATGAAATTGCCACACTCGCATAAATACCGCGTGCACTCACATACACACAAGCTCACCCCCATACAGACTGCACCCTCACCAGATTCACAAAAACACCCTACTTTTTATATCTATATATAGGCTCAGGAAGGCCTTCGTCAGGAGCAGACATAGGGAATAGGTGATCAAAGGGCAAAACACTCCAATGTCTGCGTCATCGATTGTATTGTCAAGAATTACATCACAGCGTAATAGAATCGTCGTAATCATTCCAATATAACTTTAGAAGACAGGTTTAGTTCACAAACAGATCACAGTTAATTACAAAGCAATTGAGATTAAACAGAACTATAGCGATTCGTCGAGTCATGCGGTGGTTCAGCCATTGCTATTCAAATCTTCAACCGAATTCCTCTTGACATGGCTGTCAACCACCTTTACCGACACCCGACGCTCCGCTAGACCGACACCAGAAGGCGCTGCAGTAAGGCACCGTCATGAGTGTGCGATCTCGTTCTGTTGTAACTTGAGAGATGGCGCCAGGCGCCGTAATATAAAAAATGTATGCTCACTCCATGTACTTTTAGTAAACAAACATTGTAAGCGACCGATGGCCACTTACACAAGCGTCTATGTATTTACATAATTAGATAGCTTAGCTTGTTCACCGGTATGCTTTACGATAAATTTCACCCAAGTAGCATAAATCTGTAATTATTAAGTTCCCAAACTGTATTTTCTAGTGTTTTAAGTTTAAT
Organism: Agonopterix arenella; assembly: GCA_927399405.1. NCBI lineage: Eukaryota > Metazoa > Arthropoda > Insecta > Lepidoptera > Depressariidae > Agonopterix > Agonopterix arenella. Next base: position 9,950,315 of record OV656718.1, on the reverse strand, counting down.
ATGGAATACATTTTTTATTATTATTATTTTATTATTTGACTTAAAATCTAGATAATTTATGCGGCAGAAGTCGCGGGTAAACTCTAGTTACTTTTATTTTTCTTAGTCTGAGTTTACCCCCAAAACATTTTCCAGAATAAAAAGATAATATTGAACTCTTAACGAGATGGTAAGAAACAGGCTTGTATAAATGCATATTAGGTATCCTGTCAAATTTGAGAATGAATGGACCCCTTAGTTAGAAAGGGACACACAGGTGTTCGGGAATCTCACTGGTCTCGTTGCCAGCACCGTAGTGTACAATCTAGTTACTATACAACATTTTTGCGGTAAGTAGGTTTATTACGCAGAGCAGAAAAAAAACTGTACCTACGGTCTCAAAATAAATTTATATTGTCTGGTAAACAAAAAGGTTTAACAAAAAGCACAGTACAAAGGGGAGCGGTACCAGGGCGTGCACCCTGGCGACCGGTTCAGCCGACGCTGCTTTTGCTTTTGCTCTCATGTCGGCACAAAACGCTTTTAGGGATTCTTCGTCCGACTGTAACGTAACTACTGTGGCAGCGCTGACATCTTGGCGCTTCTGCCGGCGCCACGTGGTCGCGTGGTCGTCGTCGGGCCCCCGCGTGCCCACCTTCAACCACTCGAAGACCGGCGAGTTGCGCAAGGCCGGCGCCAGCGTGGCGGCGGCGGCGGGGCCCGCGGTGCGCGAGGGTGCGGGGGCGCCGCCGACGCCGGCGCGCTCCGCCGGCTCGGGGGGCGCCACCAGCCCGCCGCGCGTCGAGCGCCTCACGGCTGTGTGAAGATGCACGATTAACGAGAGTCGAGGTCGCACCGACGAGTCGAACCCCAATAGAGGGAAGCGGTGTGTCGGGAAGCGGCGTAACGGGAAAGCGGTGTGCCGAGAATAATTCGAATAGAGTTGCGTGCTGCCTACCTAGAGAAAAAACGTTACCACAGAAGAGGGGTTAGAAGTGCAAAGTAGGCGTGGAACGTGTCGCCACAGGTTATGCAATGATTTGCATAACACCATAAGGAGCGCGGCGTGGTGCGGCAGTCATCTCCGAAGCAACGCAAAAGGGCTACTTTGCATTTCTAACCCTTCTCATAATGTTCTGTGAAAGTTACCTACTTTGGAAAATGCTTAGGTAGCCTTTTTTTTTTTATAAATATAAATTGTCACACAAATTATCTAGTCACATTTAAAGTACCTGGACTTGTATTATGATGACTAGACAACGATATAAATACATAAATATAGATACAGACATCCATGACTCGGGTACAAATATTCATATTCATCATATAAATATTTGTCCCTTACGGGATTCGAACCCGCGACCCTCGGCACAGCAGGCAGGTTCACTACAGACTGTGCTACCAGGCCGTCGAATGCCTATGTAAGTACGAAAACTGTACGTGAAAAATACTCACTTGTTACTTTAACAAATAATGAGTTTCGTTCTGTCGAGATGGCAGGGGACGTCGATTGAGTCGTCGTGTCGGGCGCGACGTCCTCAGCTCGTCGTTTCTCGTCGGTCGCCAGAGCCCCGCCGCAGCACCCTGCGACAGAACCACACGTCACTGAGCCGTCCACGCCACTATCACTAGTACCTAGTAGGAGGTGCACTCCACCGCTCACCGGGCAGCAGCAGCGCGAGCAGCAGCAGCGCCGCGCACCGCATAGCGCATTCAGCGCGCCTGCCGCAGTACCTAGTCCTCGGTTTCTCTATCAACATCCTGCTCTCCGCTCTTCCCGTTTAGTGCATATCCCGGTTCAAGGCCAACACTCGCTCTAACACTTTATAAAATAAATAAATTGAATTAAAATAATTATGATGTCAACTTTTTCGTCTGTCACTGATATAATTCTCTTTATGAATTATTTAAGTATTTTCCTCTACGTCTCCGTGAAGTTCCTCTATCACATCGTTGGCAGGTGTGATCGTGGGTGTGATCCAAGCATAGAGATAGTAAGTACTACGTACACCTGGAGAGAGCTCTTCTCGGAATTTTGGGCAAAGCGGGATAGAAGTTGTTGGCCGTCGTGTCCCTATCCTTAGTAGGGTGGCAATGCGATTATGCTTTTAGAACTATCAAAAATTTTTACTATTTGTGCAGTCGTTTTGCCTCTGAAAATGTGTACCTGCCTACGCTACCTTGACGAGAAAAAAACTAGCGTACCAGGTAAAAAAAAAGTTATCATCATCAGATAGACATAGGCCTCCCCAAGGCATAGAATTCGGCCCAAGGATCGCCACATTGATCGGTCCTGCACTGCCCTCATCCCGCCGTCTTCAACGTAACATAACATAAATATTCTTATTCTTAATACATTATTTATCTGATATAATATAGTTCAAACAAGCAGCCGGGGGCAGGGACGTCGTCCGCAGTGCAGTCCCTGGTTGACGAGACAAGCGTCGATGGTGAAACGGTTCCTTCTATTCAGTTAGTGGTGTGCGGTAGATCCGAACAGGCCCTCATTGACACGGGTACGTCGTGTTCGTGTGTATCATTGGGTCTGGTGTCGACATTGCCAGTAGAAGTCGAGAAGTCAGGTGAATACCTCATCAGGGCGGTCAACGGAGCGCCATTGAGTGTCCAAGGCACCGTGAAATTGAATTTGGTGATAGGATCGGTTGTATACAGGCAAGCAGTGTTTGTAGTTGAGAAGTTGCAGCAGAATTTGATTTTGGGAAAAGATTTCCTATATAAATAAAAAGCGAGTGTGGACTTTAATGAGAAAGAGCTTGTTCTAGGTAATAAAAATTGTATAAACTTTTTACAGAAAAGTATGTTTCTAAAGGGAGACTCTCAGTGTCATAATTCTTTGGGCCCCGTTAATGAAAAGGAAGGGCGCTTGTCACAATTGTCAGCTAATTGATCTGTGCTCTCCAGGTGTACGTAGTACTTACTATCTCTATAGAATTTAGCTACAATTTTTTTTTACTTATTTACTGGCCCGGTTACAAGACCTTTAGGCCAATTTAGCTACAAACGGTGCACATAAATGTTGCCAGCGATCAAAATAAGATAGGTACATTATGTTGCAGTTTATTTGCAATTTTATGCCTAAAAGGATTTTGACCAAAAGCAGGCTGAAGATGCGTCATGCTCCATCACCATTCATTAACTAAAAATATTGGTCCGAATTTTGAATCACTTGAGTTTTTTTATAGCCCTGTGCGAATGGGGGTATTAAATAAAATAAAATAATAACGTAACTTGATTTGTTTCGCCAAAGCTTTAGTTCCTTCCTCTTAGCGCCCAAGTTTCGCCGGCCCATAGACTTAGCCCATAGATGACCGTAGGAGTTATAGACAATACCTATGCCACCTTCCTGGTAGTGAAGCAGAATCAAAATCAATATTTTGTCAAAAATATATGACAGGTACTGCCTTTTAGGTATCACTATTTTATTTTATTCATTTAGTACAGTACAACATGACCCATGTATTATTAATATCTTAACATAGAATACCTATAAGTACTTATTTTTAATCCAAGCTTAGACTAAAATCTTATTGCAATGGCTTTGGTGTAATGATTGCCACGCCGGACTGTCAAACCAGGGTATTGGGTTCGAGTCCCGGTTCGGTCATGGATGTTATATGTTTGTGCCGTTGTTGAATGGTTCTCATAACAAAAAGCCTAAGGCTTACTCGGGTTCATTACAAAGTATGTGCCTGTGAGCGATATTTATTATTTATTTATTGTCTGTCAAAAACGAATAAAGTATCAGACTTGGCTGTGTGGGCTTCGTATCCATTTTGAATATACGAACAATACTTAAATTGGTCACTTCACTTTTTAATATAAAGAATATTGAAATTGCTTTGCTAATAAAGAGCGAAATTTTTCGTCCATGGCTTTGCTATTAATTTACGGAATCTGACGTACAATTTAAATATTTCCGGTTTATTTTTATTGCAATTCTCAGTTTCTGTTAGGTTTTTATAGTTTCTTATTGTTTCTCGTTTATTGTTCGTATATTCAAAACGAATACGTAGCCCATACAGCCACGTCCGATACTCGATTCGTTGTTGACGGACAATAACATCGAGATTGCTTAAATAATAAACCAACAACAATAAGAAAGGGTTCGTACTGTGTATTTTTACTATTAATATTAATTAATATAATTCATACCTATTGGACCCCTCTCTGATCAACGCCATCTATCGAGAAATTACGAACTAACTTTTTTATTTTTTTTGCTTTTAGAAAATCCCTCATTGAAAAATTTAACCAATTAAAATTGATTTGCGAGAAACATTTCCAGGCAAAAGATTTTCATAAAAAAAAGACAAAATTGAAACCAACTGCCATTCCATCCATACGGCTCACTAGACAACCACTTTCTGATGATATACTGTTGACATTTCCTTATTATCTTTTCCAAGAACCGAAAGAACGTATGTACAATTTTACCTACCTATACAGGATGTTAGGGTACACAGTTGTATTACATTAAGGGGTGATTGTACCCGTGATACTGAACAACTTTCCCTAAGAAACCTACAGGAAATTCGTAGAAAAATGTGAACTTCTCATACGAAATGCAATCAGCTGATCGAACTTTTTTATGAAAAGTTAAAATAAAATTTCCAATTTTCCTATAGGTTCCTTTGGGAAAGTCGTTCCGTATCATGCGTAAAATACAAATACAAATAATTTATTTGCCAATAAATAGGGTAGGTACAATTCAGATGTAATTAGATAAAATTTTGATCACGCCTATTTAGCCATGTCAGTAGACCGGTGTGAAATTGGTAGCCAAAAGTAGTAGCTTTTTATAACCGGACCAAATTAAGGAGTCGTCAATTTTAATAGACTATTTAGCTTTAAAAAGGTATGATGCAAGAGACCTGAAAGGTTAAATTGTATGTAGGCAAAATGTTTGAATACTAAGCTATATTCTAAGATAAATTTTACCAGGTTTAATAGGGTACGAGTGACTGATATGATCGATAGAACGTGAGAGTATATTTTTCGCTATAGTACCCAATAAAATGCTAGCTACCGGTATGATGCAAGAGACCTGACAGGTTAAGTTGCATTTGGGCATAATACTTGAACACTAAGCTATATTTTAAGACTAATTTTATTTGGTTTGATATGGTACGAGTGCTCGATATGGCCGATAAAGGTGAGATATTTTTTTTTCTTCGGTACTAAAAAAAGCTACTGCTAGATATAGGTATGATGCAAGAGACCTGACAGGTTAAAAAGTATATAGGCATAATGTTTGAGTACTAAGCCATATTTTAAGATAAATTTTATCAGGTTTAATAGGGTACGAGTGATTGATATGATCGATAGAACGTTAGAGTATTTTTTTCGCTATAGTCCCCAATAAAATGCTAGCTACCGGTATGATGCAAGAGACCTGACAGGTTGAGTTGTTTTTAGGCATAATACTTGAACACTAAGCTATATTTTAAGACTAATTTTATTTGGTTTGATATGGTACGAGTGCTCGATATGGCCGATAAAGGTGAGATATTTTTTTTTCTTCGGTACTAAAAAAAAGCTACTGCTAGATATAGGTATGATGCAAGAGACCTGACAGGTTAAATTGTAGAAAGGCATATTGTTTGAATACTAAGCTACATACTAAGATAAATTTTATCAGGTTTGATATGGTACGAGTGATTGATATGATCGATAGAACGTGGGAGTATTTTTTTCACTATAGTACCAAATAAAAAGCTAGCTACTGGTATGATGCCAGAGACCTGACAGGTTAAAAAGTATAAAGGCATAGTGTTTGAGTACTAAGCTATATTTTAAGATAAATTTTATCAGGTTTAATAGGGTACGAGTGACTGATATGGTCGATAGAACGTGAGAGTATTTTTTTCGCTATAGTACCCAATTAAATGCTAGCTACCGGAATGATGCAAGAGACCTGACAGGTTGAGTTGTTTTTAGGCATAATACTTGAATACTAAGCTATATTTTAAGACTAATTTTATTTGGTTTGATATGGTACGAGTGCTCGATATGACCGATAAAGGTGAGATATTTTTTTTTCTTCGGTAGTAAAAAAAAGCTACTGCTAGATACAGGTATGATGCAAAAGACCTGACAGGTTAAATTGAAGATAGGCATATTGTTTGAATACTAAGCTTTAATCAAAGATAAATTTTATCAGGTTTGATATGGTACGAGTGATTGATATGATCGATGGAACGTGGGAGTATTTTTTTCGCTATAGTACCAAATAAAAAGCTAGCTACTGGTATGATGCCAGAGACCTGACGGGTTAAAAAGTATATAGGCATAGTGTTTGAGTACTAAGCTATATTTTAAGATAAATTTTATCAGGTTTAATAGGGTACGAGTGACTGATATGGTCGATAGAACGTGAGAGTATTTTTTTCGCTATAGTACCCAATTAAATGCTAGCTACCGGAATGATGCAAGAGACCTGACAGGTTGAGCTGTTTTTAGGCATAATACTTGAATACTAAGCTATATTTTAAGACTAATTTTATTTGGTTTGATATGGTACGAGTGCTCGATATGACCGATAAAGGTGAGATATTTTTTTTTCTTCGGTAGTAAAAAAAAGCTACTGCTAGATACAGGTATGATGCAAAAGACCTGACAGGTTAAATTGAAGATAGGCATATTGTTTGAATACTAAGCTTTAATCAAAGATAAATTTTATCAGGTTTGATATGGTACGAGTGATTGATATGATCGATGGAACGTGGGAGTATTTTTTTCGCTATAGTACCAAATAAAAAGCTAGCTACTGGTATGATGCCAGAGACCTGACGGGTTAAAAAGTATATAGGCATAATGTTTGAGTACTAAGCTATATTTTAAGATACATTTTATCAGGTTTAATAGGGTACGAGTGACTGATATGATCGATAGAACGTGAGAGTATTTTTTTCGCTATAGTACCCAATAAAATGCTAGCTACCGGTATGATGCAAGAGACCTGACAGGTTGAGTTGTTTTTAGGCATAATACTTGAACACTAAGCTATATTTTAAGACTAATTTTATTTGGTCTGATATGGTACGAGTGCTCGATATGACCGACAAAGGTGAGATATTTTTTTTTCTTCGGTACCAAAAAAAAGCTACTGCTAGATACAGGTATGATGCAAGAGACCTGACAGGTTAAATTGTAGATAGGCATATTGTTTGAATACTAAGCTACATACTAAGATAAATTTTATCAGGTTTGATATGGTACGAGTGCTCGATATGACCGATAAAGGTAAGATATTTTTTTTCTTCGGTACTAAAAAAAGCTACGGCTAGATACGGGTATGATCCAAGAGACCTGACAGGTTAAATTGTAGATAGGCATATTGTTTGAATACAAAGGTACATTTTAAGATAAATTTTATCAAGTTTGATATGGTACAAGTGATTGATATGATCGATAGAACGTGTGAGTATTTTTTTCGCTATAGTACCAAGTGAAAAGCTAGCTACCGGTATGATGCAAGAGACCTCACAGGTTAAAAAGTATAAATGCATAATGTTTGAGTACTAAGCTATATTTAAAGATAAATTTTATCAGGTTTAATAGGGTATGAGTGACTGATATGATCGATAGAACGTGAGAGTATTTTTTTTCGCTATAGTACCCAATAAAATGCTAGCTACCGGTATGATGCAAGAGACCTGACAGGTTGAGTTGTGTTTAGGCATAATACTTGAATACTAAGCTATATTTTAAGACTAATTTTATTTGGTTTGATACGGTACGAGTGCTCGATATGACCGATAAAGGTGAGATATTTTTTTTTCTTCAGTACTAAAAAAAAGCTACTGCTAGATACAGGTATGATGCAAGAGACCTGACAGGTTAAATTGTAGATAGGCATATTGTTTGAATACTAAGCTTTAATCAAAGATAAATTTTATCAGGTTTGATATGGTACGAGTGATTGATATGATCGATAGAACGTGGGAGTATTTTTTTCGCTATAGTACCAAATAAAAAGCTAGCTACTGGTATGATGCCAGAGACCTGACAGGTTAAAAAGTATATAGGCATAGTGTTTGAGTACTAAGCTATATTTTAAGATAAATTTTATCAGGTTTAATAGGGTACGAGTGATTGATATGAGCGATAGAACGTGAGAGTATTTTTTTCGCTATAGTACCCAATAAAATGCTAGCTACCGGTATGATGCAAGAGACCTGACAGTTTGAGTTGTTTTTAGGCATAATACTTGAACACTAAGCTATATTTTAAGACTTATTTTATTTGGTTTGATATGGTACGAGTGCTCGATATGACCGATAAAGGTGAGATATTTTTTTTTCTTCGGTAGTAAAAAAAAGCTACTGCTAGATACAGGTATGATGCAAAAGACCTGACAGGTTAAATTGAAGATAGGCATATTGTTTGAATACTAAGCTTTAATCAAAGATAAATTTTATCAGGTTTGATATGGTACGAGTGATTGATATGATCGATGGAACGTGGGAGTATTTTTTTCGCTATAGTACCAAATAAAAAGCTAGCTACTGGTATGATGCCAGAGACCTGACGGGTTAAAAAGTATATAGGCATAATGTTTGAGTACTAAGCTATATTTTAAGATACATTTTATCAGGTTTAATAGGGTACGAGTGACTGATATGATCGATAGAACGTGAGAGTATTTTTTTCGCTATAGTACCCAATAAAATGCTAGCTACCGGTATGATGCAAGAGACCTGACAGGTTGAGTTGTTTTTAGGCATAATACTTGAACACTAAGCTATATTTTAAGACTAATTTTATTTGGTCTGATATGGTACGAGTGCTCGATATGACCGACAAAGGTGAGATATTTTTTTTTCTTCGGTACCAAAAAAAAGCTACTGCTAGATACAGGTATGATGCAAGAGACCTGACAGGTTAAATTGTAGATAGGCATATTGTTTGAATACTAAGCTACATACTAAGATAAATTTTATCAGGTTTGATATGGTACGAGTGCTCGATATGACCGATAAAGGTAAGATATTTTTTTTCTTCGGTACTAAAAAAAGCTACGGCTAGATACGGGTATGATCCAAGAGACCTGACAGGTTAAATTGTAGATAGGCATATTGTTTGAATACTAAGCTACATACAAAGATAAATTTTATCAGGTTTGATATGGTTCGAGTGATTGATATAATCGATAGAACGTGGGAGTATTTTTTTCACTATAGTACCAAATAAAAAGCTAGCTACTGGTATGATGCCAGAGACTTGACAGGTTAAAATGTATATAGGCATAATGTTTGAGTACTAAGCTATATTTTAAGATACATTTTATCAGGTTTAATAGGGTACGAGTGACTGATATAATCGATAGAACGTGAGAGTATTTTTTTCGCTATAGTACCCAATAAAATGCTAGCTACCGGTATGATGCAAGAGACCTGACAGGTTAAGTTGTTTTTAGGCATAATACTTGAACACTAATCTATATTTTAAGACTAATTTTATTTGGTTTGATACGGTACGAGTGCTCGATATGACCGATAAAGGTGAGATATTTTTTTTTCTTCGGTACTAAAAAAAAGCTACTGCTAGATACAGGTATGATGCAAGAGACCTGACAGGTTAAATTGTAGATAGGCATATTGTTTGAATACTAAGCTATATTTTAAGACTAATTTTATTTGGTTTGATATGGTACGAGTGCTCGATATGGCCGATAAAGGTGAAATATATTTTTTTCTTCGGTACTAAAAAAAAGCTACTGCTAGATATAGGTATGATGCAAGAGACCTGACAGGTTAAAAAGTATATAGGCATAATGTTAGAGTACTAAGCTATATTTTAAGATAAATTTTATCAGGTTAAATAGGGTACGAGTGATTGATATGATCGATAGAACGTTAGAGTATTTTTTTCTGCTAGATATAGGTATGATGCAAGAGACCTGACAGGTTAAATTGTAGAAAGGCATATTGTTTGAATACTAAGCTACATACTAAGATAAATTTTATCAGGTTTGATATGGTACGAGTGATTGATATGATCGATAGAACGTGGGAGTATTTTTTTCGCTATAGTACCAAATAAAAAGCTAGCTACTGGTATGATGCCAGAGACCTGACAGGTTAAAACGTAAAAAGGCATAATGTTTGAGTACTAAGCTATATTTTAAAATAAATTTTATCAGGTTTAATAGGGTACGAGTGATTGATATGATCGATAGATCGTTAAAGTATTTTTTTCGCTATAGTCCCCAATAAAATGCTAGCTACCGGTATGATGCAAGAGACCTGACAGTTTGAGCTGTTTTTAAGCATAATACTTGAACACTAATCTATATTTTAAGACTAATTTTATTTGGTTTGATATGGTACGAGTGCTCGATATGGCCGATAAAGGTGAGATATTTTTTTTTCTTCGGTACTAAAAAAAAGCTACGGCTAAATACAGGTATGATCCAAGAGACCTGACAGGTTAAATTGTAGATAAGCACATTGTTTGAATACTAAGCTTTAATCAAAGATAAATTTTATCAGGTTTGATATGGTACGAGTGATTGATATGATCGATAGAACGTGGGAGTATTTTTTTCGCTATAGTACCAAATAAAAAGCTAGCTACTGGTATGATGCCAGAGACCTGACAGTTTAAAAAGTATATAGGCATAGTTTTTGAGTACTAAGCTATATATAAAGATAAATTTTATCAGGTTTAATAGGGTACGAGTGACTGATATGGTCGATAGAACGTGAGAGTATTTTTTTCGCTAAAGTACCCAATTAAATGCTAGCTACCGGTATGATGCAAGAGACCTGACAGGTTGAGCTGTTTTTAGGCATAATACTTGAATACTAAGCTATATTTTAAGACTAATTTTATTTAGTTTGATATGGTACGAGTGCTCGATATGACCGATAAAGGTGAGATATTTTTTTTTTTCGGTACTAAAAAAAAGCTACTGCTAGATACAGGTATGATGCAAAAGACCTGACAGGTTAAATTGTAAATAGGCATATTGTTTGAATACTAAGCTTTAATCAAAGATAAATTTTATCAGGTTTGATATGGTACGAGTGATTAATATGATCGATAGAACGTGGGAGTATTTTTTTCGCTTTAGTACCAAATAAAAAGCTAGCTACTGGTATGATGCCAGAGACCTGACGGGTTTAAAAGTATATAGGCATAATGTTTGAGTACAAAGCTATATTTTAAGATAAATTTTATCAGGTTTAATAGGGTACGAGTGACTGATATGATCGATAGAACGTGAGAGTATTTTTTTCGCTATAGTACCCAATAAAATGCTAGCTACCGGTATGATGCAAGAGACCTGACAGATTAAATTGTAGATAGGCATATTGTTTGAATACTAAGCTACATACTAAGATAAATTTTATCAGGTTTGATATGGTACGAGTGCTCGATATGATCGATGGAACGTGGGAGTATTTTTTTCGCTATAGTACCAAGTAAAAAGCTAGCTACCGGTATGATGCAAGAGACCTGACAGGTTGAGTTGTTTTTAGGCATAATACTTGAATACTAAGCTATATTTAAAGACTAATTTTATTTGGTTTGATATGGTACGAGTGCTCGATATGACCGATAAAGGTGAGATATTTTTTTTTCTTCGGTACTAAAAAAAAGCTACTGCTAGATACAGGTATGATGCAAGAGACCTGACAGGTTAAATTGTAGATAGGCATATTGTTTGAATACAAAGCTACATACTAAGATACATTTTATCAGGTTTGATATGGTTCGAGTGATTGATATGATCGATAGAACGTGGGAGTATTTTTTTCGCTATAGTACCAAGTAAAAAGCTAGCTACTGGTATGATGCAAGAGACCTCACAGGTTAAAAAGTATAAATGCATAATGTTTGAGTACTAAGCTATATTTTAAGATACATTTTATCAGGTTTAATAGGGTACGAGTGACTGATATGATCGATAGAACGTGAGAGTATTTTTTTCGCTATAGTACCCAATAAAATGCTAGCTACCGGTATGATGCAAGAGACCTGACAGGTTGAGTTGTTTTTAGGCATAATACTTAAACACTAAGCTATATTTTAAGACTAATTTTATTTGGTTTGATATGGTACGAGTGCTCAATATGACCGATAAAGGTGAGATATTTTTTTTCTTCGGTACCAAAAAAAAAGCTACTGCTAGATACAGGTATGATGCAAGAGACCTGACAGGTTAAATTGTAGATAGGCATATTGTTTGAATACAAAGCTACATTTTAAGATAAATTTTATCAAGTTTGATATGGTACAAATGATTGATATGATCGATAGAACGTGGGAGTATTTTTTTCGCTATAGTACCAAGTAAAAAGCTAGCTACCGGTATGATGCAAGAGACCTCACAGGTTATTATTAACGTTACGTTAGTATTCACTTTATTATTAACTAAAAACTAGCTACGGGTATGATTATAAACACTTACCTATATTTAAATATTTCTTTTTTAGTGTTTCATATGGAACGGTTATCCGAAATGGCCAAAAAAAGAAAGAGTCCGCTATAGGACCATAATTAAAGCTAGTTACTGCTTCTGGTAAGATGCAAAGAAACAAGTTCAATTGTTTAAAGTTATAATACTTGAATACTAAGCCATATCTAAAATAATTCTTTAATATGGTTTGATATGGTTCGAGTGTAAAAAAATATGACCGAAAGGATTTGGTAGTCAGTTTTTTCCATAGATCATAGTTTGAAGAATTACGAACTGGTTTGTTGCAAAAAACCTGAAAAGTGCATATAGTTTATTTTTAAGTACCATTTGATTTGGTTTGAGGAATAAAACACGTGCACTTATTTTCTTTTTGAAGAAATATAACACATGCGAAACATTTTTGGCTAGTCTTATTCTTACTTATTGACAATGCATTCCATTTCTTATCGGAAATGCACGCGCCGTCGCCATTGTCCTATTATTGACTTACAATTGCTGCCGCTGCCGCCGGTACGGTTTTGTTTATAATTATGCAGTGCATAAAAATTGTTTTATTGCACTCCTTGTATGAGAGATATTTTATTTAAGTGTCTTTGTTATTATGTTCGACTATAGAATAATTCATGTCTAAAACTTTTACTAAATTACTTTGACTAGATTACTTATATTTAATACCCTTCACTTTACTCCTTTAATTTTTTAATTTTTGCTTTCTATAATACCTATCTATTAACACGTTCCGGGACAGTGACCGGCTATAGCAGTGATAACAATAAAAGTTCTATTGTATCTCGTTCACCAGCCCGAAACGTGTTAAAATATTACTCCCACGTTCTATTAGTCATATCAAGCACTGATACCATATCAAACCTGATAAATTAAGTTTGAGAATATAGCTTAGTGCTCAAGTATTATGCCAATTTACAAAAAAACCTGTCAGGTCTTTTGCATCATACCAGTAGCTGGGTTTTTATTAGGTACTATAGCGAAAAAAATACTCCCACGTTCTATCAATCATATCAATCACTCGCACCATATCAAACCTGATAAAATTTATCTTAGAATATAGCTTAGTATTCAAACAATATGCCTATCTACAATTTAACCTGTCAGGTCTCTTGCATCATACCTGTATCTAGCAGTAGTTTTTATTAAGTACCGAAGAAAAAAAAAATATCTCACCTTTATCGGCCATATCGAGCACTCGTACCATATCAAACCAAATAAAATTAGTCTTAAAATATAGCTTAGTGTTCAAGTATTATGCCAAAAAACAACTCAACCTGTCAGGTCTGTTGCATCATACCGGTAGCTAGCATTTTATTGGGTACTGATATATACCGATAAAGTAAACATGTTAGTTACGTAATCAAGCTATTATATTTATTAGACAAGACAATGACAGGTATCAAAATCATCAAGCATAGAGATGGCTGTATAGAGTTAACTAAGGAGTTATATACCGATAAAGTAAACATGTTAGTTACGTAATTAAGCTATTATATTTATTAGACAAGACAATGACAGGTATCCAAATCATCAAGCATAGAGATGGCTGTATAGAGTTAACTAAGGAGTTTCCTATACACCACAATTCTCCCCTCCTAGCTGCTGCGGATCAAGGGTGCCGCCAAGAGCTGGTCGAGGTGTCTGCGCCAGACATCGCCGCTATCGGTGCGGAGCTCGTAGTGCAGTCTGCCCAGTCGTTTCATGATAGTACCAAATTGCCAGCGCTGTGCGGTACTGCGGTAGTCGCGAGCTTGCACACGATCACCAGGATTGAACTGCTTGATGTTGATCTGGTGTCTTAGAATAGTCTCTTTACCTTCATTTCTCAAAAACATAGCATGCAATGCTGTGCGTATTTCTCTGCCAAACATGAGTTGGTAGGGCGTATGGCCATCAGCGTTTGGCGTTCTTCGGAGACGGGTTTTCACAATTACCAGCTTCTCGTGTAGGTTACCTCCTTCCCCCTCTACACTTCGCAAAACTCTCTTGACTGTCTGCACAAATCGTTCTGCTTGTCCATTGGTTGCAGGGTGGTATGGAGCGCAGGTCCGGTGCCGAACCCTACTGTCTCTAAGGAAACTTCCGAACTCTTCTGAGACAAACTGTCGTCCGTTGTCCGAGACTAAAACTTGAGGTATCCCAAAAGTGCAAAATAATTCTTTGAGTTTTTGGATACACCAGGAGCTTGTGGTTGACTTTGTAGGTATAATCTCAGTCCATTTTGAGAATGCATCTACAATAATAAAAAGTTGGTGCCCGTGAACAGGACCCGCGAAATCGATGTGAAGTCTTTGCCATGGGCCATCAGGATGTTCCCAGTGGTGTAGTGCTGTTTTCTCTGGTTCATTTTGTTGCATTCTGCAGGCTCTGCAAGATTTTACCTTCGTTTCAATGTCATTATCAATCCCCTTCCAATAGACGAAACTGCGGGCTAGAAGTTTCATCTTCACAATTCCTGGATGACCTAGATGCAGTTCATTTAGTACGCGTTCGTGAAGTGTTCTTGGAATAAGAACTCGCATTCCTCTCATTATACATCCGTCGTGTAAGGTAAATTCGTTATCTTT
The DNA here is from genome assembly GCA_927399405.1 of Agonopterix arenella. Lineage (NCBI taxonomy): Eukaryota > Metazoa > Arthropoda > Insecta > Lepidoptera > Depressariidae > Agonopterix > Agonopterix arenella. The sequence goes on along the minus strand of OV656718.1, from coordinate 9,935,312 downwards.
ATACCCGAGTGTTCTCAATGATGCTCCGGATTTTAATGCTTGTAGTAAGGTTGAATAATCGGGGTCATTCTTAGTTTCGGTCGCTATCGTGTCAGGATTAATATTAATAGTATGTATTTGCTGCAGTTGAAAGTTGTAATTTTGGTCAATTCTGTTGGTTTTAGTGTTTTCAATAGGGAATCTGGACAAATAGTCAGCATTGGAGTTGTTTCCTGAGGTTCTGTATTCAATGGTGTAGTTGAATCCCGATAAGAAGTGAGCATAATGAAATAGTCTCATCGTGCTCATCGCTGGTAGGGTTTTGTGTGGATGGAAAATTGATGTCAGCGGTTTATGATCCGTGACGAGTATAAACTTTCGGCCGTAGATAAAGTGGAAGAACTTTTTCAACCCCCAGTATATTGCCGTAGCCTCCTTGTCTATTTGACTATATTTCTTCTCACTGTCCGATAACGTTCTCGAAGCAAAAGCAATCGGTCTCTCCGATCCATCGAGGAGTCTGTGTGATAGCACCGCACCAAGTCCCAGTGGTGATGCGTCGGTAGCTAATACTAAAGGTTTTGTGGGATCAAAATGTATCAGTACTCTTTCGCTCAAAATTTCCTTCTTTATTTGAATGAAAGCTTGGTCGCATTCTATAGACCAACGAAAGCTTGATTCTTTCTTTAGTAGGTTATTCAGCGGGTTCGTGATTGATGCTAGGTTAGGTATAAATTTGTTGTAAAAATTTGCCATACCCAAAAATGTCCTCAGTTCTGCGGTGTTTACTGGGCGTTCAGTTTTGATTATAGCGTTTATCTTGTCTCTGTTTTTGTGTAGTCCTTCTTTGTCGATCGTATGTCCCAGGTAATTTATGCTTGTTTTGAAAAAGTGACACTTGTCTTTGTTTACTCGAAGATTATTCTCTTTCAGTTTGTCTAGAACCAACTTCAGTCTCTGTAGTAGCTGCTCTTTTGTTGCTCCTTGTATGATAATGTCGTCAAAGAAGCACTTAACTCCTTCTAGCCCTTGTAAAAGTTTATCCATAAACTTCTGCCATAAACTCGGTGCGACCTTTACTCCGAACATGAGCCTATTTACTTTGTAAGTGCCTTTATGTGTGCTGAGTGTTTGTAGCATTGCGCTTTCCTCGTCCATCACCATGTTGAGGTACGCTTGCGTAATGTCGAGCGTACAGAATAACTTTCCTCCGTTCATTTCTGCAAAGATGTCTTCTATCATAGGTATTGGATATTGTTCGTCTTGAATCACTTGGTTCAGGGTGACCTTGTAATCGGCGCATAATCGGATAGAGCCGTTTGGTTTGACAACTGGTACCACTGGAGTACAACGTTGTAATTTTGGTCAATTCTGTTGGTTTTAGTGTTTTCAATAGGGAATCTGGACAAATAGTCAGCATTGGAGTTGTTTCCTGAGGTTCTGTATTCAATGGTGTAGTTGAATCCCGATAAGAAGTGAGCATAATGAAATAGTCTCATCGTGCTCATCGCTGGTAGGGTTTTGTGTGGATGGAAAATGGATGTCAGCGGTTTATGATCCGTGACGAGTATAAACTTTCGGCCGTAGATAAAGTGGAAGAACTTTTTCAACCCCCAGTATATTGCCGTAGCCTCCTTGTCTATTTGACTGTATTTCTTCTCACTGTCCGATAACGTTCTCGAAGCAAAAGCAATCGGTCTCTCCGATCCATCGAGGAGTCTGTGTGATAGCACCGCACCAAGTCCCAGTGGTGATGCGTCGGTAGCTAATACTAAAGGTTTTGTGGGATCAAAATGTATCAGTACTCTTTCGCTCAAAATTTCCTTCTTTATTTGAATGAAAGCTTGGTCGCATTCTATAGACCAACGAAAGCTTGATTCTTTCTTTAGTAGGTTATTCAGCGGGTTCGTGATTGATGCTAGGTTAGGTATAAATTTGTTGTAAAAATTTGCCATTCCCAAAAATGTCCTCAGTTCTGCGGTGTTTACTGGGCGTTCAGTTTTGATTATAGCGTTTATCTTGTCTCTGTTTTTGTGTAGTCCTTCTTTGTCGATCGTATGTCCCAGGTAATTTATGCTTGTTTTGAAAAAGTGACACTTGTCTTTGTTTACTCGAAGATTATTCTCTTTCAGTTTGTCTAGAACCAACTTCAGTCTCTGTAGTAGCTGCTCTTTTGTTGCTCCTTGTATGATAATGTCGTCAAAGAAGCACTTAACTCCTTCTAGCCCTTGTAAAAGTTTATCCATAAACTTCTGCCATAAACTCGGTGCGACCTTTACTCCGAACATGAGCCTATTTACTTTGTAAGTGCCTTTATGTGTGCTGAGTGTTTGTAGCATTGCGCTTTCCTCGTCCATCACCATGTTGAGGTACGCTTGCGTAATGTCGAGCGTACAGAATAACTTTCCTCCGTTCATTTCTGCAAAGATGTCTTCTATCATAGGTATTGGATATTGTTCGTCTTGAATCACTTGGTTCAGGGTGACCTTGTAATCGGCGCATAATCGGATAGAGCCGTTGGGTTTGACAACTGGTACCACTGGAGTACCCCACTCGGAATGGTCAACTTTTGTAATGACACCTTGTTTGCATAGTCGTTCTATCTCTTCATCTACTCTGGTTTTTAAGGCGTAAGGTATTCTTCGTGGTTTAATAAAAATTGGTTGCGTGTTTTCTTTCAGGTTTAGATGTCCTTTGTAATTAGGTATTTCGCCAAGATCGGCCATGAAGACTGAGGTCTTATAAAGCTCCAACAGTTGGTCTAATTCTAAGTTTTCAGTATATTGTACCGTTTTTATGTCTGCTAGGTTCAGTGTCTCGAGTTCCTTCATCCAGCTGCGTCCAAAGATAGGATCTACGTTGTCGTTAATGAGATATTATAGTTTCCCGTGGAATTCTTTTCCTTGATATTTGCATTGAACGTATGTGACTCCCGCTGGTTTGATTATTTCTCCAGTATATGTTCTAAGTTTGATGTCTGTCTTGAATATCCTTTTTTTTATATTTAGGTTTCTGTAGTCTCGCATTGACATCGACGATAGTGTGGCTCCAGTATCGAATTCCATCTTTAGTGTAGTGTTTTCAATTTGTACGGTTATCATAAACTTTTCAGATGCTTCTCCGACTATCACATTTATATCGTTCCAGTCATCGTTATCACTTAAAGCTGGTTCTTCTAGTTGATGTGTATTTAGTCTGGTTGTGTTGAAGTTCGCGTCGGACTGGTGTTGCAGGCAAACAAGAGCAAGATGACCCACCTTATTGCATTTTCGGCAGGTTACGTTGATGGCGGTACATGTCTTGGATTCGTGAGTAGCTCCACAGCGGAAGCATTTCCCTTTTAAATCTCTGAATGTGATTTGCCTTGGGCTTTGAATGTTCGATCGGTAGGTATTCTTATGTGTAGATATTTTATTGATGTGATCTTGACTGGTGCTTGGTTGTTCATTAGTGATCATTGTTGCGTTTTCTGCCTTACCCATTTCGATGGATGTTGCGATCTGTGTCAGTGATTTGAATGTACATACTGTTGGATCTTGTAGGATTCTCGTTCGTGCGTCACTATCTTTCAATCCTCTTATAAATTGTAGGCACAGATAGCTTTCTGATGTATTTTGTTGACAATGTTGGCATTTGAATTCACAGTTGGTTGTAAGTTTCTTTAGTTCTGCTGCATATTGGGCTGCTGTTTCATCTAACTTTTGTGTTCTTGTTATAAATTTGTGTTGTAGTGCCCATTTGCTGGGTTTAGGGTCTAAATAGTCGTCAAGTATTTCAGTAATAAGATCAAATGTCATATTGATTGGCTCTTCTGGACATACCAGATCGCAAAGTTTCTCATGGAGTTCTGGCGATAAGGTGGAAAGTAGGATGTTGGTCTTCATCTGTGTTTCGGTGATTTCATTCAATCTGAAGTACACTTCCAGTCTCTTTCTAAAGTTATTAAATTTTTCTGATTCTTGCAGTGGTTGGAAATGTATTTTTGGTGAGTTCTTACGGTCATATTGTTGTAGCCGCTGATCTTGTTGATGGTGTTGTTGTTGCTGTTGTTGTTGTTGTTGGTTTTGTTTCTGTTTCGTCAGAAGTTTCATTGTGATTGTAGTATATAGTTCTTCAAACTCGTATCTGTATTCCTGTTCTTGTGCGTAGGTGGTTTCGTCGTTAGATTCGACAGCCTGGTCCTCAATGTTCTCTTGTATTCTCCGCAGTGACTGAATCGTCTCTTTCAGCCCTTGGGAGCGCGCGGTGATGTCCTCGTCAGACATCGTCGTCCTCTGTTCGATGTAGTTGTCGAGTCGTGTGAGCAACCCGCGTAGGGTGCCCCGATGTTTCCTTACTTTATCCATATTCTGTAGTGTTTTTACGATGATTTTATGGGTTCAGGATCGTCGCCAATGATATATACCGATAAAGTAAACATGTTAGTTACGTAATCAAGCTATTATATTTATTAGACAAGACAATGACAGGTATCAAAATCATCAAGCATAGAGATGGCTGTATAGAGTTAACTAAGGAGTTTCCTATACACCACAGGTACTATAGCGAAAAAAATACTCTCACGTTCTATCGATCATATCAGTCACTCGTACCCTATTAAACCTGATAAAATATAGCTTAGTACTCAAACATTATGCCTATATACTTTTTAACCTGTCAGGTCTCTCGCATCATACCAGTAGCTAGCTTTTTATTTGGTACTATAGCGAAAAAAATACCCCCACGTTCTATCGATCATATCAATCACTCGAACCATATCGAACCTGATAAATTTTGTTTTAGTATGTAGCTTAGTATTCAAACAATATGCCTATCTACAATTTAACCTGTCAGGTCTCTTGGATCATACCGGTAGCTAGCATTTTATTGGGTACTATAGCGAAAAAAATACTCTCACGTTCTATCGATCATATCAGTCACTCGTACCCTATTAAACCTGATAAAATTTATCTTAAAATATAGCTAAGTACTCAAACATTATGCCTATATACTTTTTGACCAGTCAGGTCTCTGGCATCATACCAGTAGCTAGCTTTTTATTTGGTACTATAGCGAAAAAAATACTCCCACGTTCTATCGATCATATCAATCACTCGAACCATATCAAACCTGATAAAATTTATCTTAGTATGTAGCTTAGTATTCAAACAATATGCCTATCTACAATTTAACTTGTCAGGTTTCTTGGATCATACCTGTATTTAGCCGTAGCTTTTTTTTAGTACAGAAGAAAAAAAATATCTCACCTTTATCGGCCATACCATACTCTACACTACACTCGTACCATATCAAACCAAATAAAATTAGTCTTAAAATATAGCTTAGTGTTCAAGTATTATGCCTAAAAACAACTCAACCTGTCAGGTCTGTTGCATCATACCGGTAGCTAGCATTTTATTGGGTACTATAGCGAAAAAAATACTCTCACGTTCTATTGATCATATCAGTCACTCATACCCTATTAAACCTGATAAAATTTATCTTAAAATATAGCTTAGTACTCAAACATTATGCCTATATACTTTTTAACCTGTCAAGTCTCTGGCATCATACCAGTAGCTAGCTTTTTATTTGGTACTATAGCGAAAAAAATACTCCCAAGTTCTATCGATCATATCAATCACTCGAACCATATCAAACCTGATAAAATTTATCTTAGTATGTAGCTTAGTATTCAAACAATATGCCTATCTACAATTTAACCTGTCAGGTCTCTTGGATCATACCTGTATTTAGCCGTAGCTTTTTTTAGTACCGAAGAAAAAAAAATATCTCACCTTTATCGGCCATATCGAGCACTCGTACCATATCAAACCAAATAAAATTAGTCTTAAAATATAGATTAGTGTTCAAGTATTATGCCTAAAAACAACTCAACCTGTCAGGTCTCTTGCATCATACCGGTAGCTAGCATTTTATTGGGTACTATAGCGAAAAAAAATACTCTCACGTTCTATCGATCATATCAGTCACTCATACCCTATTAAACTTGATAAAATTTATCTTAAAATATAGCTTAGTACTCAAACTCTATGCCTATATACTTTTTAACCTGTCAGGTCTCTGGCATCATACCAGTAGCTAGCTTTTTATTTGGTACTATAGTGAAAAAAATACTCCCACGTTCTATCGATCATATCAATCACTCGTACCATATCAAACCTGATAAAATTTATCTTTGATTAAAGCTTAGTATTCAAACAATATGCCTATCTACAATTTAACCTGTCAGGTCTCTTGCATCATACCTGTATCTAGCAGTAGCTTTTTTTTAGTACTGAAGAAAAAAAAATATCTCACCTTTATCGGTCATATCGAGCACTCGTACCGTATCAAACCAAATAAAATTAGTCTTAAAATATAGCTTAGTATTCAAGTATTATGCCTAAACACAACTCAACCTGTCAGGTCTCTTGCATCATACCGGTAGCTAGCATTTTATTGGGTACTATAGCGAAAAAAAATACTCTCACGTTCTATCGATCATATCAGTCACTCATACCCTATTAAACCTGATAAAATTTATCTTAAAATATAGCTTAGTACTCAAACACTATGCCTATATACTTTTTAACCTGTCAGGTCTCTGGCATCATACCAGTAGCTAGCTTTTTATTTGGTACTATAGTGAAAAAAATACTCCCACGTTCTATCGATCATATCAATCACTCGTACCATATCAAACCTGATAAAATTTATCTTTGATTAAAGCTTAGTATTCAAACAATATGCCTATCTACAATTTAACCTGTCAGGTCTCTTGCATCATACCTGTATCTAGCAGTAGCTTTTTTTTAGTTCTGAAGAAAAAAAAATATCTCACCTTTATCGGTCATATCGAGCACTCGTACCGTATCAAACCAAATAAAATTAGTCTTAAAATATAGCTTAGTATTCAAGTATTATGCCTAAATACAACTCAACCTGTCAGGTCTCTTGCATCGTACCGGTAGCTAGCATTTTATTGGGTACTATAGCGAAAAAAAATACTCTCACGTTCTATCGATCATATCAGTCACTCATACCCTATTAAACATGATAAAATTTATCTTTAAATATAGCTTAGTACTCAAACATTATGCATTTATACTTTTTAACCTGTGAGGTCTCTTGCATCATACCGGTAGCTAGCTTTTCACTTGGTACTATAGCGAAAAAAATACTCCCACGTTCTATCGATCATATCAATCACTTGTACCATATCAAACTTGATAAAATTTATCTTAAAATGTAGCTTTGTATTCAAACAATATGCCTATCTACAATTTAACCTGTCAGGTCTCTTGGATCATACCTGTATCTAGCCGTAGCTTTTTTTAGTACCGAAGAAAAAAAATATCTTACCTTTATCGGTCATATCGAGCACTCGTACCATATCAAACCTGATAAAATTTATCTTAGTATGTAGCTTAGTATTCAAATAATATGCCTATCTACAATTTAACCTGTCAGGTCTCTTGCATCATACCTGTATCTAGCAGTAGCTTTTTTTTGGTACCGAAGAAAAAAAATATCTCACCTTTGTCGGTCATATCGAGCACTCGTACCATATCAGACCAAATAAAATTAGTCTTAAAATATAGCTTAGTGTTCAAGTATTATGCCTAAAAACAACTCAACCTGTCAGGTCTCTTGCATCATACCGGTAGCTAGCATTTTATTGCGTACTATAGCGAAAAAAATACTCTCACGTTCTATCGCTCATATCAATCACTCGTACCCTATTAAACCTGATAAAATTTATCTTAAAATATAGCTTAGTACTCAAACACTATGCCTTTATACTTTTTAACCTGTCAGGTCTCTGGCATCATACCAGTAGCTAGCTTTTTATTTGGTACTATAGCGAAAAAAATACTCTCACGTTCTATCGATCATATCAGTCACTCGTACCCTATTAAACCTGATAAAATGTATCTTAAAATATAGCTTAGTACTCAAACATTATGCCTATATACATTTTAACCTGTCAAGTCTCTGGCATCATACCAGTAGCTAGCTTTTTATTTGGTACTATAGTGATTTTTCACTACTATTTAATAATACTCGTACTCGTATTTTTTAATACTCCCACGTTCTATCGATTATATCAATCACTCGAACCATATCAAACCTGATAAAATTTATCTTTGTATGTAGCTTAGTATTCAAACAATATGCCTATCTACAATTTAACCTGTCAGGTCTCTTGCATCATACCTGTATCTAGCAGTAGCTTTTTTTTTGGTACCGAAGAAAAAAAATATCTCACCTTTATCGGTCATATCGAGCACTCGTACCATATCAAACCAAATAAAATAAGTCTTAAAATATAGCTTAGTGTTCAAGTATTATGCCTAAAAACAACTCAAACTGTCAGGTCTCTTGCATCATACCGGTAACGAGCATTTTATTGGGTACTATAGCGAAAAAAATACTCTCACGTTCTATCGCTCATATCAATCACTCGTACCCTATTAAACCTGATAAAATTTATCTTAAAATATAGCTTAGTACTCAAACACTATGCCTATATACTTTTTAACCTGTCAGGTCTCTGGCATCATACCAGTAGCTAGCTTTTTATTTGGTACTATAGCGAAAAAAATACTCCCACGTTCTATCGATCATATCAATCACTCGTACCATATCAAACCTGATAAAATTTATCTTTGATTAAAGCTTAGTATTCAAACAATATGCCTATCTACAATTTAACCTGTCAGGTCTCTTGCATCATACCTGTATCTAGCAGTAGCTTTTTTTTAGTACTGAAGAAAAAAAAATATCTCACCTTTATCGGTCATATCGAGCACTCGTACCGTATCAAACCAAATAAAATTAGTCTTAAAATATAGCTTAGTATTCAAGTATTATGCCTAAACACAACTCAACCTGTCAGGTCTCTTGCATCATACCGGTAGCTAGCATTTTATTGGGTACTATAGCGAAAAAAAATACTCTCACGTTCTATCGATCATATCAGTCACTCATACCCTATTAAACCTGATAAAATTTATCTTTAAATATAGCTTAGTACTCAAACATTATGCATTTATACTTTTTAACCTGTGAGGTCTCTTGCATCATACCGGTAGCTAGCTTTTCACTTGGTACTATAGCGAAAAAAATACTCACACGTTCTATCGATCATATCAATCACTTGTACCATATCAAACTTGATAAAATTTATCTTAAAATGTACCTTTGTATTCAAACAATATGCCTATCTACAATTTAACCTGTCAGGTCTCTTGGATCATACGCGTATCTAGCCGTAGCTTTTTTTAGTACCGAAGAAAAAAAATATCTTACCTTTATCGGTCATATCGAGCACTCGTACCATATCAGACCAAATAAAATTTGTCTTAAAATATAGCTTAGTGTTCAAGTATTATGCCTAAAAACAACTCAACCTGTCAGGTCTCTTGCATCATACCGGTAGCTAGCATTTTATTGGGTACTATAGCGAAAAAAATACTCTCACGTTCTATCGATCATATCAGTCACTCGTACCCTATTAAACCTGATAAAATGTATCTTAAAATATAGCTTAGTACTCAAACATTATGCCTATATACTTTTTAACCCGTCAGGTCTCTGGCATCATACCAGTAGCTAGCTTTTTATTTGGTACTATAGCGAAAAAAATACTCCCACGTTCCATCGATCATATCAATCACTCGTACCATATCAAACCTGATAAAATTTATCTTTGATTAAAGCTTAGTATTCAAACAATATGCCTATCTTCAATTTAACCTGTCAGGTCTTTTGCATCATACCTGTATCTAGCAGTAGCTTTTTTTTACTACCGAAGAAAAAAAAATATCTCACCTTTATCGGTCATATCGAGCACTCGTACCGTATCAAACCAAATAAAATTAGTCTTAAAATATAGCTTAGTATTCAAGTATTATGCCTAAAAACAGCTCAACCTGTCAGGTCTCTTGCATCATTCCGGTAGCTAGCATTTAATTGGGTACTATAGCGAAAAAAATACTCTCACGTTCTATCGACCATATCAGTCACTCGTACCCTATTAAACCTGATAAAATTTATCTTAAAATATAGCTTAGTACTCAAACACTATGCCTTTATACTTTTTAACCTGTCAGGTCTCTGGCATCATACCAGTAGCTAGCTTTTTATTTGGTACTATAGCGAAAAAAATACTCCCACGTTCTATCGATCATATCAATCACTCGTACCATATCAAACCTGATAAAATTTATCTTAGTATGTAGCTTAGTATTCAAACAATATGCCTTTCTACAATTTAACCTGTCAGGTCTCTTGCATCATACCTATATCTAGCAGTAGCTTTTTTTTAGTACCGAAGAAAAAAAAATATCTCACCTTTATCGGCCATATCGAGCACTCGTACCATATCAAACCAAATAAAATTAGTCTTAAAATATAGCTTAGTGTTCAAGTATTATGCCTAAAAACAACTCAACCTGTCAGGTCTCTTGCATCATACCGGTAGCTAGCATTTTATTGGGGACTATAGCGAAAAAAATACTCTAACGTTCTATCGATCATATCAATCACTCGTACCCTATTAAACCTGATAAAATTTATCTTAAAATATGGCTTAGTACTCAAACATTATGCCTATATACTTTTTAACCTGTCAGGTCTCTTGCATCATACCTATATCTAGCAGTAGCTTTTTTTAGTACCGAAGAAAAAAAAATATCTCACCTTTATCGGCCATATCGAGCACTCGTACCATATCAAACCAAATAAAATTAGTCTTAAAATATAGCTTAGTGTTCAAGTATTATGCCCAAATGCAACTTAACCTGTCAGGTGTCTTGCATCATACCGGTAGCTAGCATTTTATTGGGTACTATAGCGAAAAATATACTCTCACGTTCTATCGATCATATCAGTCACTCGTACCCTATTAAACCTGGTAAAATTTATCTTAGAATATAGCTTAGTATTCAAACATTTTGCCTACATACAATTTAACCTTTCAGGTCTCTTGCATCATACCTTTTTAAAGCTAAATAGTCTATTAAAATTGACGACTCCTTAATTTGGTCCGGTTATAAAAAGCTACTACTTTTGGCTACCAATTTCACACCGGTTGTCAGTAGCATGCAAATATTAAGGTCATTGAGAAATATAATTAAATTTATACATTGTTATCATGTCAGAACAAGACTAGGGCTTTCTTACTAGGGTTAAACCATGCATCGACTATCTGTTACCGTCAAGATCAGTGCACATCAAAAATTCGTCTACCGAGTAAAATGTATTATCTAGGACCCATCTGTATAATAATGACTTAAACCTATTAAAAGGTAGCTCTTTCATGGATGAGATGGTAATTTATTATATATAGCCCTACACATTGCATAGCAGTTGTTTAGAAAACGCTGAGTTTTAGGCACTGTCCCAAGAACGATACGATTTGGATATCTCATCCTTCTCTGTATAACATCTTTAGCCTGTATGAATAAGTGATTGTTTTGTTTAACAAATTTACCTACTTCAAGGATATACAGGCAGGGCAAAGGTAGTATATTTAAGCTCTTGAAATAGGTTCGACAGGACACATCAGGTGCAATACCACATAGGGCTCGTATACAGCTCTTTTGTGCAATGAATACACTGTCTATTCCGGTACCATTACCCCATATTACAAGACCATATCGGAGAATCGATTCCACGTAGGCATAGTATGCAGTTACAGCTGCATTTCTACTTGCTATTTTTGAAAGCTGGTAAAGTGCATATGAAAACCCACTTACTTTACCGCGTACCTTCTTTATTTGTTCTTGCCAGTTAAATGATCCTTTAAAGTAATGTAACTGTTTTCCCTAACACCCTGTATTGAACTAGCTGTGCCCGTGACTTCGTACTACAACAACATACATAAACACACGACTGTAAATCTCTTTCGCGATGGTACTCCTAGCCCACTAACCCAGATACCTGCCTACCTAACTCCTTACTTATCATTGACATAGTTGTTCTCCAGGTTCCTCCAAGGAGTCCCGTCTCTTAAAACGTAGTGATTATATTCTCTTTGGTCGGCACTGCCTAACTAGCTTCGAAATCCAAAATAGTATGAAGCTAGTGTAGAGCTAGGGTATTAAATCTTTGGAGCCCATACAATCTAGTATAGTTCATACAATTACGATTTTGTTCTGAGTGTCGCGGCACTGAGGTAACCGATGGAGGTATTCTTTGTAATTAAATAATTAATGTTATACTCGTGATTCGAACACATTCAGCTCCTGAGGTCATACCTGCACCAGAATTTGGACACCAACAACAAGTTTGCTTTGGTTGTGGGAGATTACGTTAAGATCTCGATCATACAGTGTCAGCAGAATGCCCAGAAACATATTATTCTCAGATTTACTCCAGTGCAACAGGTAACATATCAAAAGTATACCTACGTGCTTTGATATTATGTTGTCTATTCGGTTAGGTCTAGTTCAAATTCGTTTAATACGTTTAGGAGAATAAAATAATAACTATATTAACATTACCTTTTAGAGTTCAAGACTGACAAGAGTTTGTGGTGCGTGTTGGCGATCAGCTAATAGAGAAGCATTCAAATAAAGGAGAATGCCCACGTGACTATAGGATATTGTATCGCTATCAAATCTATTATGCTACATTGTTATATGGGCTTAGTCGTGAGTGTTTTTTTGTGCATTACAAGAAGTATGTTTTTGACCACCCCGAAAGGGACTACGGTCTTATATGTACATGTGTGTAACAAGAAGTAACTAAGCTAAAAATATATTCTAATTAAGGAATAGATGCTTTTGTTTTTATAAATTAAGATTATTCCAATTTCCCATCAAATAGTTTAACAATTTTCGTTTTACAATAATCCTTAGAACATTCCCTGTCTTTTGACGAAAAATTGACCAGACGCTAGATTTAAATAGAGGCGAAGTTACTTACGGTAAGTCGTTAAATAGATTTAAGTGTACTATTAAGAATGTAAATTTAAATAATTGTAATATATAACTATCAGCACTATTGGAAATTATCTGTTACTATTAGTGATGACTTACATTTTATTTCATTCAATTCATTTAATTTGTGTCAGACTATGGATCCATAGTAGTTAGTATTATTAATTCCTTTGTTAATTATGTTTTAATTATAAATTGATTGTAAACTATGAATGGTTATAAATCTATCTAAACTATTATAAAACTGTAGCAGGAAGTTTGTCTGTACATTGAAGATATTAACAAAAAAAAAGTTACGATATGGTTTTTAGGTGTCCCTAATTCCATTTCACCAATTTTTGGATTTTTTGTGTGTCTGTTTGTTTGTTTGTTTGTTTGTTTGTTTGTTTGTTTGAACGAGTATCACGCAAAAACTACTGAACCGATTTTGATGAAACTTTTTTTGTTTGATAGCTAATGATCTGACTTAAAATCTGGTATATAATTTGTGCGGACGAAGTCGCGGGTTAACGTTCATAACTTATAAAATTGCAGATTACGTTATAAAGTGCAAATAACAATATAAATACAATTAGATAAAATTAAATTATTATTAATGTCAAATTTCAATGTCAAATTCTAGTTAAGACGCTGACAACACCCAAATCACCCAATTGAGCTCCACTTCAGAAGTTTTTTAGCAAGATCAGAGCATCAGATTGCAGCAGGAAAAATAAATGTAATATTTGACCGTATTTAAAAAAAATATTGATTCCAGAACACGTTTGAACGATATTTTCTCGATAGAAAATTATTCCAAAGTCACCTCTTTAAAGGAACTTAAAAGTAAAAATTCCTGTGCATGTGCATTAAAATACGTAATTATATTCAAGAAAACGATTAAATACATTATTTCAAAGATTTTTATTAATTCAGAATTTTAAATAAGTGCTTACTTAGATTTTACGTAAATAATTATTTTCGTAATTTTCCGCTAGATCCAAGCGCAACGCGCCGACGTTGGCTTTTGCATCTCTTTCATTTGCATCGAAACCGACAGAAAGCGCTGAGGCGCCTTGCTAGGTTGACGTGTATCACTTTGGCTCGCGACATCGCAATCGGGACGCGAAGTAAAAACTATTTAATTTGTAATTATTAGGCTTGTTTAAATGTTTTTAAGTGTAAAAAATATTTTTTAAGTGCATTTTTAGTTTCTGTAAATGTACTTATTGATCAATAAACCAAAAATAAACAATGAAACGCAATTAAAATATTCCTAACAAAATAATTATAATGTCGGAAGTTGAAATGTTTGTGTTTTCCACGTGAATACTATTTATTATTACCAAATATTGTTGATTTGATGCATTTCTTAATAACTTACTATAAATGAATGAGATTATAATTTAAATGTGGTCTAGACCGTTGCAACGCGATTTGAGACACACAGAGTTCTGATCTCAGGAGTGCTGCTAATGTTTTACTTTTATATAAATACTTTATTTTTAGTTTTTTTATTTACATTGAGTAAGTAATAGGATATTTAGTAGTTGATTTTTTTTTATATTTACAAAAGTTTGTTTTAAGTAAGATAAAGTACCTAGTTACCTACCTATCTAATCTAAACTATTATTAAACTGTAACAGCAAGTGTGTCTGTACAAGGTTACTTGGTAAATTTGAGTTTTCTAAACTCTATCTATTAGGTATAAAAGATATTAAAATGTAGAAATTCTAATTTCTTACTTTCTTATTTTTATTTAATACTGTAAAACACTTTTTGATTTTTTCTCTGTAAAAAATGTATAATGGATATTGATTAAAGACAACAATTGTATTTTAAACAAATATCTGTATACAATTTTTCAATAAAATTGAATAGTCAAACGAACTTACCTGTAAGTGAAGTTCGACTGAAATTATGTGAAGTTGTTGTCACGTCCGAAGGTGATGAAAGATAACAAGTGTAGTCCCGGTTTATTACTCACTGACGCCACATAATTTTAAAGCTAAAAAGCAAAAAACGGAACGCAGCCAATGCGTGTCCCATCTCTATTCCTGCAACTAACTCCATTCGGTTTTTTACGTCAATGGCGGCGCCACGATATTCTCATAAATATTTTTATAATACGAAATCTAAAGTGTTTAAACAATGCCGAAAAGATCAAACGAAGAGCAAAGAACTCATTTACTTGAAAAAAAAATACGAAAGCTGGAGAAGAAAGTACGAAAATTACCAGATAGTGAAACAGAACCAGAAACAGAAGCAGGTAAGATGGCGTCTTCACAACGCAAAATTTTCTCGACTAACCTTCGGGGTTATGTGATGAAAATACGCGTATTACGTTGGTAATTTACTTACCTAACGAAAAATAAGGCCAGGGGCGTTCTTAGGGAACGCACAAGGCTGTAGTTTTCACAACCTATGGGGGGTTCTGCGGGAACCCACGCGGTTGTTTATCACGTCTTCGTGTCAAAACAGGTTTGTTTTCTTCTTTCAGAAAACCCTGATCTGTCTGAACTATTCGAAAACGAATCTTGTGATCCGATTGATAACACTGCTTCTCACGAAGAAAACATAGATGAAAGCATTTTAGAGATTTTGGGCGTAGCACCCGCTCCCCAATCTAAAGGTGAAAATCTACACAAAGAAATTGCAGATCGCTGGCAAGAGACTTTAAAGAAAGGATTGAAGAAGGAAGAAAAGGATAATCTGTTTAAAATGTACCCACCTTTCGAGAATATTCCTCTGATGGTTGCACCTTAATTTCATTTAGCGCCATCTGTTGATGGTAATTGATTAATTAGCTCTTTATTTCGTAACTTGTTCGTTTCGTAGCTATGTTCTTGGTCGTTTCCGGTCAGATTCGTGTGATGGCGCTAACGTGCTACTTTATTTTACTTTGGCAGGGGTAAACATGAGGCACGGGGGCATGCGGGTGTTGTGGGCGTGGCTTATAGTGCGATCGAGCAAGGTCATCGGCGATATTCAGCGTCTTAAATATTATTATGTATGTGTGATCGATGTATCGCGTGTAATATCTCTATGGTAGTGATCTTAAACTGATGAATGTTGTGTACATCTATTATAGGCATGTACATTAGGTAAAATACCGCATGCCAATATTATAGTTCTGTTATTATATTGTTGCTGTTGATGTACCATAAATGAATAAATAAATAAAACATTGTATATAGTATCCTATAACTGGACCAAACTCTCGAATTTCGTGGAGAATGCAAAATAAACTCTAATTCTACGCAATAAGTATTAATTTCCTTCAATGTTGTTGTACAACCCGCCTGCCAAGCGTGGCGATTATGGCAAATCCCCCCATTTTGGGGGAGGCTTATGTCCAGCAGTGGACGTTTAATGGCTGATATGATGATGATGAATGTTGTTGTAAGCTGACTACCAAGCAAATGTGAGTGACTTCGGTCTTTCAGTGAATGCCGATAAAAAGATTACAACATTCACAAGAAGGCGAAAATTATAGCGCCTTAGACCTCCTATATACTCTTCAACAAAGCTATACCGTTTTCCAAGGAGGTTAAATATCTAGGAGTAATTCTGGACCAAAAACTCACTTGGAACCAACACCTGGACCACATTGTGCGAAAGGCAAAAATAGGACTAGGGACATGCTGTCGCTTAGCGGGCTCCTGATGGGGCCTGAAACCGAGTTCGGTTATGTGGATCTACACTGCAATAGTGAGGCTTATGGTATCCTACTGCGGTGTAGTCTGGCATAAGAAAACCGAACAAGCGAAGTGTGTAAACACCTTAAACAGCGTACAAGGATTACTATGCAGAATAGCCAGAATTTGAGTAGCCTTTCTTTCTCAGAGGTTTTTAACGAACCCGACCTAAATATGGCTTTCAATGCGTTTTTTTATTTGTTTTGTCTATTTTACAAACTTTGCTTTCCGAAAATAAAGGTGAAAATTAATACTTCACCGAATTCTAACTGGATAACAAAGGGTCTAAAAAAAGTTGTGTGACAAAGAGAGTTTTGCGCTATAAATATTATACAACCAAACATGTTTATGATAAAAAACATTATCATAGCTATACAAAACTATTGAAGACTTGTATACACCATGCGAAAAAAAAACGTTTGCAAAGCTACGTGGGATATTATACAAAGCGAAACGGGTAAAACTTTTATAGATAAATATATTGATGTAATAAAAGATAGTGACAATAATATTATATGGGACCATACGAAAATGGCAAATTGTTTTAACGAATACTTTATGAACCTAACAAATCGAGTAAATAGTAAGACACCGATTACGAATTCTGAAAACCGGTTACATAACTCAATTTATTTAACACCAATAGACGAAGGTTTTAAAATAATAATGACATTGAATAATTCTAACTCTGAGGGTTATGATGACATATGCACAAAAGTTATAAAATCATGTAAAGAACAATTTAGTAAAGTTTTGACCTTTCTAATAAATCTATCCAAGGAAACAGCAACTTTTCCAGACAAGTTAAAATTGTCAATGGTGAAACCACTACACAAAAAGGGAGATAAGACAGAAATAGGTAACTATCGTCCTATAACATTAGTACCAATCTTCTCAAACATTTTTGAGAAAGTGATGCATACGAAACTTATGTCATTTTTTAACAAGTTCAACATTATATGTGAAGATCAATATGGATTTCAAAAACAAAAATCTACATCACTTGCAACTTTCAAACTAATGAAAAACATTTTACTAGGATTCATATCCTAGATCTTCTAGATTAATTATTATTTTTATTCTAATGTTACATTAGAATGTGTCCGAGCACTTAACCGGCTAGGATTGACAAACTCTGTCACCCTAGGCTGGGTGCCCGGACACTGCGGTATTGATGGAAATGAGGCTGCTGACGAGCTGGTACGAAGAGGGGCGGAAGAGGACGCCATAGGCCCCAAGCCTTACTGCGGCATCTCTCGCAACACCTTTAGACGTGTGCTAAAGGAATGGGCCGTTAACCAAAGCCTTAAGCTCTGGTCGGATACACCAGGACTGAGGCATGCAAAAGAACTTGTGACCGGCTTCTCAAACAGACATACCTCGGATGCCATCAATTCAAACCGCAACGACTTAAGGCTCTTAGTACGAGCCTTAACAGGACACTGCAAGTTAAACAAACACGTAGGCGCTTGTTTAACTTGTACTTCACTCGCTTGCAGATTCTGCTTCGCTAATTTAAAGTATAGTGTTGATAATTTTTGTTTGTTTTACGCTTTGACTAAAGGTTTTACGCTAAGTTTGTTCAGTTTATCATAAAACAAATAAGGTAAGTATAATACTTTACTGTATAATTTCAAAACTTTATAAAGGCAACTCTGGTGTTATGAAAAAATATGGCAGTGCGCCATATTTTTATTTCAAAAATCATAAAATTACAAATTCAAAATTGTTGTAATGAAATTGTAAACTGTCGAAATCGAGAACTTTTGCTATGTAGCTGGATGCAAAAATGAATAGTACCCCGGCTGTGGCTTTTCTTTTCACAAGTTATAGCTATTTTATTGTTTCGGAAACCAAGGGTGGCCAATTGACCATTCTAACATAGGTCATCTACAAGGTGAAATTGATACCATTAGCATCCTTTTAAATGGAGCAAACCAATCGGAGCAAAAAAAAATCAGCTGTTGCATACATTTGAGTCGTGAATTCGCCCATCGACATTGCAGTTTAGTATGGAACAGCAGATTTTTTATTTGCTCCGATCGGTTTGCTCCCATAGTAAAAGTTGTTCAGTTTTATGGGTAGACTCTTAGTTTAAAAGGATGCTAATGATATCAATTTCACCCTGTATCAAAATGTGTGTTGCTTGTACGCTAGTCTATACTATTATAAAACTGTAACAGAGGTGTGTCTGTACATTGAAGATATTAACAAAAAAAAAGTTACGATATGGTTTTTAGGTGTCCCTGATTCCATTTCACCAATTTTTGGATTTTTTGTCTGTCTGTTTGTTTGTGTGTTTGTGTGGGTGTTTGTTTGTTTGTTCGAACGGGTATCACGCAAAAACTACTGAACCGATTTTGATGAAACTTTTTTTGTTTGATAGCTTATGATCTGACTTAAAATCTGGTATATAATTTGTGCGGACAAAGTCGCGGGTTAACGCTCGTTATATATAAGTCTATGGTGGCTTGTCGTTTTATAGGTTTCCCAGGGATGAATCGCTGAGAGAAAAAATGGTCAAAAGTAGTCCCTCGGAAAATCACCAAGACATTTTAAAGTGCAAGATTACGATTCAATATCACGGAAAATATTGAAATCACACACAATCTCTATGGCCACAAAAAGTGTCCCTCCCAACTCCATTTGTGCCGCCGTCTAGTCTGAGAGCCTCCCGTCCGTTACAGCATCACGCAACAACTAACTACTGAACCGATTTTGATGTTTGTTTGTTTGATAGCTTATGATTTTATTTTTGATAAAATTTATTTTTGATATTAAAATGAAATTGCCACACTCGCATAAATACCGCCATACAGACTGCATCCTCACCAGATTCACTAAAACACCCTACTTTTTATATCTATAATGATAATGATAATGATAATTTATTTGCAAAAATATGGTACATAAGGTTTTATAAAAATACAATTTTCCAGCATATTCTACCATGAAGGCATGCAAATGTTAATTACAGGTATGATTCAGTCAAGAAATTATATTATTACATACAGTGAAGCAAATTAATTATTACGAATAACAAATTCAATAATTGGTAATTAGTCATGTTTAGAATGTCAGATAGGTAGGTATTATATTCAGATAAGATGTCATAAATTCAAAATAATCAAACATAGCGTCAATAACCATACAATAAGTCACTTGATAAACTGTTGTATTGAATAATAACACTTATCCAAAAGATATTTGTACACCTCCTTTTTAAACTTATAAGTGTTAAGTTTTTTAAATTCGTTAGGTAATGAGTTATACACTTTTACAGCCATACAGTAGGCATTTTTACTGAATAGTTGTAGTCTTTGTCTATTCGGTACGCATAATTCATGTTCGTAAATTTTCCTTTGTCTGCGTGTGCTCAAGTCAGAATATTTCGGAAATAATTTTTTTTTTTTTTTTTTTTTTTTATTTATTTATCAAATACATGAACAAACATCTTATGAACTAAAAGCAAAATAAAAAAATAAATGAGAATGCTTGTGGACAAAAACACACATTTCATATATGTACAGGCAGGGCATCGGGAGGATATTTTCCCGTTTAAATAGAGGTTGGCAGGAGTCCAGGAAGCCTGCACCACATAATGCCCTAATGCATCTTTTCTGAGATTTGAAAACCCTATCAGATTCCACCGAGTTTCCCCACAAAATGATACCATATCGAATATTCGACGAAACGAGACCGTGGTAAGCCATGAGAACAGCTTGTTTAGAAGTAGTTAGTCTCAAACGATTCAAGACGTAGACATAACGATCTAGTTTCAGGCACAGTTTCTGAATATGGGGTTTCCAGTTGCAATACTTATCTAATGTGAATCCTAAAAATACAGTATCGTTTACTGACTCAATTTGCTCATTATTGAATGTAATTTTAGGTACAATAGAGGTACTATTATAGGTTTGAAATTCCATTATTTTAGTTTTACTAACGTTTAAGCTTAAGTTATTACATTTAAGCCATTCAGTAATCGACGTTAGAGTATCATTAATCTCTCTTTTGAAGGTATTTTCATCATTTGCTTTTATGATAAGAGTCGTGTCGTCAGCAAATAAGATGTATGCTCACTCCATGTATAAATTGTAATATACCTAAACTAAACTATTATAAAACTGTAGCAGAAAGTTTGTCTGTACATTGAAGATATTAACAAAAAAAAGTTTCGATATGTTTTTTAGGTGTCCCTGATTCCATTTCACTAATTTTTGGATTTTTTGTCAGTCTGTTTGTTTGTTTGTGTGTTTGTTTATGTGTTTGTTTGAGTGTTTGTTTGTGTGTTTGTTTGTTTGAACGAGTATCACGCAAAAACTACTGAACCGATTTTGATGAAACTTTTTTGTTTGATAGCTTATTATCTGACTTAAAATCTGGTACATAATTTGTGCGGACAAAGTCGCGGGTTCGTTAAGAATAAATTCGTACTTTTAGTAAACAAACACTGTAAGCGACCGATGGCCACTTACACAAGCGTCTTTGTATTTACATAATTAGATAGCTTAGCTTGTTCACCGGTATGCTTTACGATAAATTTCACCCAAGTAGCATAAATCTGTAATTATTAAGTTCCCAAACTGTATTTTCTAGTGTTTTAAGTTTAATATGGAATAAATTTTTTATTATTATTATTTTATTATTTGACTTAAAATCTAGATAATTTGTGCGGCAGAAGTCGCGGGTAAACTCTAGTTACTTTTATTTTTTCTTAGTCTGAGTTTACCCCCAAAACATTTTCCAGAATAAAAAGATAATATTGAACTCATAACGAGATGGTAAGAAACAGGCTTGTATAAATGCATATGAGGTATTTAGGTATCCCGTCAAATTTGAGAATGAATGGACCCCTTAGTTAGAAAGGGACACACAGGTGTTCGGGGAATCTCACTGGTCTCGTTGCCAGCACCGTAGTGTACAATCTAGTTACTATACAACATTTTTGCGGTAAGTAGGTTTATTACGCAGAGCAGAAAAATACTGTACCTACGGTCTCAAAATAAATTTATATTGTCTGGTAAACAAAAAGGTTTAACAAAAAGCACAGTACAAAGGAGAGCGGTACCAGGGCGTGCACCCTGGCGACGAGTAACGGTTCAGCCGATGCTTTTTCGTCGCCGGAGAGGATACCCTTCACCTCTTTTTTCCATTGATCATACGTCAGCGTAACGTCGTCATCATCATCGCGCTTCTGCCGGCGCCGCGTGGTCGCGTGGTCGTCGTCGGGCGCCCGCGTGCCCACCTTCAACCACTCGAAGACCGGCGAGTTGCGCACGGCCGGCGCCAGCGTGGCGGCGGCGGCGGGGCCCGCGATGCGCGAGGGTGCGGGGGCGCCGCCGGCGCCGGCGCGCTCCGCCGGCTCGGGGGGCGCCACCAGCCCGCCGCGCGTCGAGCGCCTCACGGCTGTGTGAAGATGCACGATTAACGAGAGTCGAGGTCGCACCGACGAGCCGAACCCCAATAGAGGGAAGCGGTGTGTCGGGAAGCGGCGTAACGGGAAAGCGGTGTGCCGAGAATAATTCGAATAGCGTTGCGTGCTGCCTACCTAGAGAAAAAAGTTACCACAGAGGAGGGGTTAGAAGAGCAAAGTAGGCGTGGAACGTGTCGCCACAGGTTATGCAATGATTTTCATAACACCATAAGGAGCGCGGCGTGGTGCGGCAGTCATCTCCGAAGCAACGCAAAAGGGCTACTTTGCATTTCTAACCCTTCTCATAATGTTCTGTGAAAGTTACCTACTTTGGAAAATGCTTAGGTAGCCTATGTAAGTACGAAAACTGTACGTGAAAAATACTCACTTGAAACTTTAACAAATAATGAGTTTCGTTCTGTCGAGATGGCAGGGGACGTCGATTGAGTCGTCGTGTCGGGCGCGACGTCCTCAGCTCGTCGTTTCTCGTCGGTCGCCAGAGCCGCGCCGCAGCACCCTGCGACAGAACCACACGTCACTGAGCCGTCCACGCCACTATCACTAGTACCTAGTAGGAGGTGCACTCCACCGCTCACCGGGCAGCAGCAGCGCGAGCAGCAGCAGCGCCGCGCACCGCATAGCGCATTCAGCGCGCCTGCCGCAGTACCTAGTCCTCGGTTTCTCTATCAACATCCTGCTCTCCGCTCTCCCTAAGTAGTGCACGTCCCGGTTCAAGGCCAACACTCGCTCTAACTCTATATAAAATAAAATAAATTGGTATTAAAATAAAATTATGATGTCAACTTTTTCATCTGTCACTGATATAATTCTCTTTATAAATTATTTATGTATTTTTCTCTATGTATCCGTGAAGTTCCTCTATTACATCGTGGACCAGGAGGCCTACTACCAACTTTTAAAAAACCATCCTTAAACCGTGCAGTTTATAAGCAGGCCTTAAACTGATTTGTTTAAAATCGTACCATGACGTCCTTAAGGTGATTCCAGAGGGGTCAATTTTATACAAAACTTTGACGCACAATACGCGTAGACGGTATTAATATAAGTAACTTTGCATATACGGAAAAATTGTTTAGAAAATCTAGATGCCGCGTCACAAATAACATTTGCAATTTATAAAATAATTACGAAGATATAAAGCTTTGCAATTTTTCATACAAAATTTTAAAAGCTTTATATCTTCGTAATTATATTATAAATTGCAAATGTTATTTGTCACGCGGCAACTAGATTTTCTAAACTATTTTTCTATATATAAAATATTACTTTTATTAATTCCGTCTACGCTTATTGTGCGTCAAACTTTTGTATGGACTGAAACCACCTTAAAGGTGAACTGCTTTTGCACTGTTATCCGCTATGGTGAACGGTTGGCTGTCTCTGGTCTGCTAGCTGTCATTCAAGGCGTAAACAATATGAATGAAACAGCGCTATAGATAGACACATAAGCGTCTCTCTTTCCCACGAAGAACTGAGGAACGTTCAAAACATTATAATGCAGTATTTTTTATTAGATTGCCGGTTTTATAAAACATGAAATAAATTTACATTTTTTAGGAAAATGATTATAAAACATACAATAAACATATTGAAAGCATTTTTTTTTAATTCTTTTGTTTTTTTTTAGCTTTTAACCCTGAGGTTACGTCAGCCCATTGAAAGCATTAAGCTACTATTTTCAATTTGCAAGAAGCACTATTTATGGAAGTAGATTAAAATGTGAGAATTTTAATGGAATGAGTTTAAGAACGAACCTACCTACTGAAAAATTGGCCAAATTGCAGTGTTGCCAGAAGGTTACTTTTGTAACCTTTCAGGTGATTTTTAGCTGTGTCAGGTTTCTTTTAGGTTACACGATACAATAGGTTACTTTCAGGTGATTTTTAGCTGTGTCAGGTTTCTTTTAGGTTACACGAGACAATAGGTTACTTTCAGGTGATTTTTAGCTGTGTCAGGTTTCTTTTAGGTTACACGATACAATAGGTTACTTTCAGGTGATTTTTAGCTGTGTCAGGTTTCTTTTAGGTTACACGATACAATAGGTTACTTTCAGGTGATTTTTCGGAATCGGTATTAACCAATTTATATAAGGTCTTACAAGATTAGGTGAAACTATTTTAAGGGGATGATCAGACCATCACACTGAACAACTTTCTCTATGGGAACGATATTGAAATCGCGAAAAAAAATTAGCTGTTCCATACAAACCTACTCGACCTAAATGTATGGGACAGCAGATTTTTTTTTCGCGTTTTCGTTATTGGTCCCATAGAGAAAGTTGTTCAGTTTGATGGTCTGATCATCCCCTTAAAATAGTTTCACCTAATTTTGTTTGACCTTATATAACCAACTTATTTTTCCATGAAACGGAATGCTTTTTCATATTTTATGCAATGTTTCATAATGTAGTGAGTGCAACTCCTTAAAACACATTTTTCTCTCTCGCACTAATGTATACCAAATATCAAATGACTAAAAATGGTCTATGCAGGTAGTCTCACTTACTCGCTCTATCAATCAATCGGATGAAAAATGCAGTTTAAAATAGAAAACGCTACTGAATTGTATATATTTCTGTAAGTTAATACAACCAACATCTGTCTATCAACTTTTAATACCTACAATACCTAGCATATTACTGTGGAAAAAATTTGAAAGGTTACTTTTCAGTTTTCGCACCAAAAGGTTACTTTTTAATCTATTTCCGGTTTCTATTGACAAGATCCGGCTGGCAACACTGCCAAATTGGGGCAAACAAAAATGTTTACGAATTTCAAGTGTATTTTATCCGAAATATGTTAATTTAGTTATTATGTCGTGGTTGATGTTTTCACGTCACATATTTAAGCATTCTTAGCTCAAGTGTCTGGTTTGGATCTTCCTGTGCCTACCTAAAAGTATCTAGAACGAGCTATATTTTCTTTGTTGTTAGTATGCTCGGTGACCACTAGGTATATAAAGGATAATAGAAGCAAGGTGAGTCTCCAGTATTCAATTTTATTGTATACTTGATACACCCGCTCACTGTGGACCTATTATTTTACTGACTACTGATTGAAAAAAAAAACAGAAAATGAAATCAAATATTAGGTATGTTAAGATTTTATGTTATAGGTAAAATACTTTTTAGTTGTTTTTGAGTATGAAAAAGTTAGCTGTCAGTTTTTGTTCTTTTTATTGATTTTCTGCCTTCTGTTCAATGGCGTAATAAAGATATATTTCATATTATAAAATGTATTACTAATATGGCTAACACCACTAGGATTTTAACAGCAGAGCGTGGTTACGACTAATAATGTAATAAGAAGAAAAATATGAATAAGAAGTTATAAAAGTATATAAGGAAAAATGGCAAACTCGAGTGTTTTGTTACTACCACGTCTCGTAGAAGGAGCAAATTTTTCAAACTGGAAATTCCGTGTAAAATTAATTCTAGAAGAGAAAGGATTGATCGCAGCCGTGAATAATGATATTAATTGCAAAGAAAAAGAAGAGTTAGAAATGGATAGTAAAGCAAGAAGTTTGATCGTGCAATGTATAAGCGATAAGTATATAGAAATAATAAAGAAATGTACGACAGCAAAACAAATGATTTCCCATCTGGAGAAGATTTTTGAGAGAAAAAGTATATTCAACAAACTTTATTTAAAGAAACAGCTATTGACATTAAAGTGTAAAGCAAATGAAAGTCTGCAAAATCATTTTCTCAATTTTGAAAACCTTATTACACAACTTGAAGCGGCTGGGTGTATCCTAGACGAAAATGATAAAGTGTGCCACTTATTACTGACGTTACCCGAAGATTATGAAACAGTAGTTACTACAATTGAAACTATGAGTGGTGGCAGTGGAGATGATTTGACATTGGAGTCCGTGAAGGCAAAGCTACTTGATGCTGAGATAAAAATAAAAGGAAAAGAAGTACCTACACCAGAGTCGAGTTTTTTAATTACCTGTTTTAAGTGTGGCAGAAGGGGCCACAAGGCAAATAAATGTAACAATAATCAAAGCGAAAACAGATCTGGTTCTGGAAATACAGACAGAGGACGTTCACAATATAGAAGAGGACGAGGTACATTTCGCAATAGTAGAGGAAGAGATCGAGGAAGATATTTTGGTCGTAATAATTATACAGAAGGAGATGAAAATGAGCAAATAAATGAAGGGTTTGTTGCATTTAGTACGGAAATTGAAGATGATGATGAATTTGAGGAAAAATATATAAACTACATAGTAGATTCGGGTGCTTCGCATAATTTTACGCAAGAAAAATATGAAAAATACATGATTGACATACAAACTTTGAAGAAAAATATTCAAATAAATACTGCCAATGGAGATATTTTATGGGCAACAAAGAAAGGAACATTAAAATGTAAATATAGAAATGAAAACTTAACAGTTGAAACGTTGATTGTGCCTGGAATAAGCCAAAACTTACTCTCTGTGACAAGATTAATGGAGAAAGGACTAGAAGTTATTTTCAAGAATGGAACATTAAAGATAAGAGGCAAAATTGATTATTATGGAGAAAGAAGAGGTAAACTATATATAATGCCATTGAAGATAAAACAAATGAGACAAGAAGAAGAGCAATGTAACATAGGAGAAAAAGATGAAAATATTTGGCACAAAAGACTTGGACATTTAAATAGAAAAGGCTTGGCATATATGAAATTACCAATGAGCAAGGAGATTTGCGACGAATGCATGAAAAATAAAAGCACAAGATTACCATTTCAACCATTAAGGAAAAGACAATCAAGGTATGTAGGAGATTTGATACATTCTGATGTGTCAGGACCGATGAGTACAGTTGCAAAAGATGGATATAAATATTTTCAAACAATTATGGACGATTACTCACATTTCACGCAAACATACTTACTTACAAATAAATCAGAAGCTGCAGACAACTTGATAAAATATGTGAAGAGAATGAAGACAGAGAGAAATACACGAGTAAACAGAATGAGATGTGATAACGGAGGCGAATATTCGTCAAATTATTTCAAAAGATTTTGTTACGATAATGGTATAAAACTGGAATACACAATACCCTACAGTCCACAAATGAATGGAAAGGCTGAGCGAATGAATCGCACCATTTATGACAAAGCGCGAACCATACTAAATGAATCGAAGCTACCAAGACGCCTTTGGGGCTGTGCCGTTTTAACTGCGACATATATGATAAACAGATGCCCATCTTTCGCGATCAATTTCGATATTCCTGCTAGAATTTTTGGACAAGAGATGTCATTAGAAAAAATGAGAGTTTTTGGTTCTCGTGTTTGGGCTATAAAATTACCTAAAAGAGACAAATGGGATAGCAGAGCCATTCGTGGAATAATGGTTGGTTATTCTACAACCGGCTATAAGGTATGGGACCCCGTTACAGATGAAATAATATGGACACGAGATGCACGTTTTGATGAAACTAATTATAAATATGATGAAGAAGAAGAAGACGTAATAAAAAGAAAAGAAAATGAAGAGGAAAATGTGATTCAAACAGAAGAAAATGAAAAGGTAAAAGAAAGGAAAGTAGTATCAGAAGAAGAAAAAGAAAGGGATGTAGTACCTGAAGAGAAAAAAGAAAGAAAAGAAGTAAATAATGAAGATGGTATAAAAACAAGGAGTGGAAGAATAATAAATAGACCACAATTTTTAAACGATTATGAAGAAGATGTGAATTTTGCCTACGGTTATTGTTATCACATATGTACAGATGATCCAGATAAGTACGAAGAAGCAATCAAAAGCGACGAATGGAAAGAAGCTATTAATAAAGAATTAAAATCTCATGAAACTATGAAAACATGGACAGTAGTTGACAAGAAAAGTGATATGAAATTAATTGATTCAAAATGGATATTCAAAACTAAAGAAAATGGAATAAAGAAAGCTAGAGTAGTGGCAAGAGGTTGTCAGATAAAGGAAGAAACAGATTTTGGAGAAAATTATACACCAGTTGCTAGAATATCAACGGTGAGAACAGCATTGGTACATGCGGTGAACAAATCATACTCTATTAAACAACTTGATGTGCCTACTGCGTATTTGAATGGAAATTTAGAAAAAGATGTGTATATGAAGCCACCAGATGGTGTGGACGTAGAAAAGAATAAGGTTTTGAAGTTAAACCGAGGATTGTACGGATTAAGAGAAAGTGGTAAATGTTGGAACAAGAGATTTAATGATTTTTTGGAAGAAAAAGGTTTTGAAAGATCACGAAACGATTTTTGTTTATACATGAATGAAGAAAAGAAACTATGGTTAGTTTTATATGTCGATGATATTTTATTAATTGGAACAGAAGAAAGTATAGAGCTGGTCACAAAGGAGTTAAAAAACGAATTCAAAACAAAAGATTTGGGAGTTGTAAATTCATTTTTAGGCATGGAAATAGAGCGAAATGAAGACACATTGAAAATAAGACAAACCAAACAAATAGATAAAATGCTTGAAAAGTTTAATATGACAGAAAGTAATACGTGTAAAACACCGATGGCAAAAGGTTTTCAAGTTGAAGGAGAAGTTATAACAAATGTTCCATATAGACAATTGATCGGTGGATTGATGTATATCGCTACAACAACAAGACCAGATATATCGTACACAACATCATTTTTGAGCCAATATCTAGAGAAACCTACGCATAACTTATGGGTGCAAGCAAAGCGAGTATTACGTTATTTGAAAGGGACGAAAACACATGGACTCGTATATCAAAAACATGATGGATCTGATATGATTGAAACTTACTCTGATGCTGATTGGGCCGGGGATAAGAAAGATAGAAAAAGCATATCTGGCTCAGTTACATTTTATAACAACAACATAGTATCATGGTTTTCTCGCAAGCAAAACTGTGTGGCACTTTCTACGGCAGAAGCGGAGTACGTGGCCGCTGCTGTGAGTGCATGCGATTTACTGAATATAAAAGGACTATGCAAAGACTTTAATTTACGTGACGGTGCTGAAACGAAATATGTGCTGTATATGGACAATAAAAGTGCTATTGAAATGACAAAGACATTTGAAAACAGTAAGAGAGCTAAGCATATAGATATTAGGTTGCATTTTATAAAAGATTTAATTGAAAAGAAAGAATTTAATATAGAATATGTATCATCTCAAAATAATTTAGCTGATATTTTTACGAAGAGCTTGTCGAAGGAAATATTTGTGAAGTTGGTTCTTAATTTGAATATTATCTAAATTCATTTTTTTAAATAATTAATTGAAGTTAAAAGTACAGTCAGGTGCATAATTTTGTTTGAATTTTGTGAAATGTATAGTCGGCTAGAAAAATAGTGAACATTTTATGTTTAGTTTTGTGACAAGATTTATATTATTTTTGTGTGCAATTTTAATTATTTTTGTTTAAAATATCTTAAAATTGAGGGACGATGTTAAGATTTTATGTTATAGGTAAAATACTTTTTAGTTGTTTTTGAGTATGAAAAAGTTAGCTGTCAGTTTTTGTTCTTTTTATTGATTTTCTGCCTTCTGTTCAATGGCGTAATAAAGATATATTTCATATTATAAAATGTATTACTAATGTGGCTAACACCACTAGGATTTTAACAAGGTATTTTATTTTACATTAAAACATAATTAACAACATAAAGAACATACCTATATACAAGAGATAGAAAGTAAGGTGATAAGGAGATAAAGTTTAAACAAATATAATTTCTTATAATAATAAATAACATTTAATTTTCAGGTTGGCCTGGAACGCTCCCGTAGACGACTGTGCGGCTTTAGCAATCTGTAACTCTATTTTGTTGTCCAGCCGGTTCTCTCTTGTGGGATATACCATCTGAAATAAAATAATTTGTATAATTTTAATAATGTTGCATTAAGTTTATTATACCTATACTCCAAATAAGGACGACGAGATTTTCCAATTCTTATTTAGCTTTCTGGCCAATTCTGATTATAAACACTTGAGAGTCGTTAGTAATTATTCATAAAAGACCGAACTATAGAAACCTTGTAACCTAGGTATTTGCGGCACGGTCTGTAATAGTTGAGAGTTGAGGAAATTGTATATATTTGTTCCTAATTTCTAACGTATTACAACAAAATATAAACAAATTGTAGGTACACACGGCGACACATCAAGCTATACAAAACCAACATAAGCTGGCCGCGCGTAGGTCGAGTAACGTATAGCGTCGCGCGGCCAGCTTATGTTGGTTTTGTATAGCCTGATGTGTCGCCGTGCGTACACCTACGCTTATCTAAGTGGGACACAAAAGCAATACTTACTACGTCGACTAAAAAAATTCTGAGGGCCAAAATAAAAAATATCACTCTAACACTTAAACAATTTACAAACATATTACCACAATAAATTACAAAACAATGTTGATAAAGCTGCCCGATACTAACTTTTTCAAGATTACTTTATTTGACATTTCAGACGCGCAGAAAACTGTTTGCAGCTGTCAAACACAAGGTCATGGTACAAATTGTCTACACAAAAAAAAGGTGAACGGTTTCTGAACGCTGCCCTGCCGCAGGCCTGCTACTAGTAGTTGATGGTACGCAAAAGCAGGGCAGTTCTGTTTAGGTCCCGCTATAAGAGCTCGTAGTAAGGTCCAAGATATCATGTCAACTCACCGGTACGCAACCATAATGCCTTAGATTGCAAAAAGATTTTAGTCTAAGCTTGGATTAAAAATAAGTACTTATAGGTATTCTATGTTAAGATATTAATAATACATTTGTCATGCTGTACTGTACTAAATGAATAAAATAAAATAGTGATACCTAAAAGGCAGTACCTGTCATATATTTTTGACAAAATATTGATTTTAATTCTGCTTCACTACCAGGAAGGTGGCATAGGTATTGTATATAACTCCTACGGTCATCTATGGGCTAAGTCTATGGGCCGGCGAAACTTGGGCGCTAAGAGGAAGGAACTAAAGCTTTGGCGAAACAAATCAAGTTACGTTATTATTTTATTTTATTTAATACCCCCATTCGCACAGGGCTATAAAAAAACTCAAGTGATTCAAAATTCGGACCAATATTTTTAGTTAATGAATGGTGATGGAGCATGACGCATCTTCAGCCTGCTTTTGGTCAAAATCCTTTTAGGCATAAAATTGCAAATAAACTGCAACATAATGTACCTACCTTATTTTGATCGCTGGCAACATTTATGTGCACCGTTTGTAGCTAAATTGGCCTAAAGGTCTTGTAACCGGGCCAGTAAATAAATAAAAAAAAATTGTAGCTAAATTTTATAGAGATAGTAAGTACTACGTACACCTGGAGAGAGCTCTTCTTGGAATTTTGGGCAAAGCGGGATAGAAGTTGTTGGCCGTCGTGTCCCTTTCCTTAGTAGGGTGGCAATGCGATTATGCTTTTAGGACTTTTAATTTTGGGCAAAGCCGGATAGAAGCATAGATATCCAATAGAGGAGTGAGCTGTGCCTAATTATCTTTCTCTCGGTTTAAACAAAAATAATCCATAGGCGAAACACATAAAAACTATTTAACACGCATAAAGTTGACCACGCTAGAAGAAGAAGGCAATCGTTGTCCGCGGTATCTCATTCTAACAGTGTACTGGTGTTGCCATTTGCTCATGTTATGATTTCAGCTGAATTGGTAAGATCAAATGAAGCAAAAACGTATTAAATCTTTTTAAATTATTTGTGTGTTGAAAAGTCGTGGTAGTAAAAAAGAAAAAATTTGACAACCCCATCTGCCATTTTATTTGAAATTGCCGCCAGCCGTCAAATTAAGTTTTATTATCTTTTATCCACATTTTTATGTTAAAATGGTTCGTATTTGCTTAATCGACGGCTGCAAAAGCGAATATTATCCAGTTTGTGGCTTACCGTATCACAGGTTTGTATTTTTAATATGTTTTAGTATTGAAAATATTAAAGTAGTTAGGGTAACAACAAACATAGAAGGTAAGCTTCGTAAGCAAACCAAATTTCAGTTTGAATTAAAATTGCTGCGTAATATAATATTCTTCTTATCGTGTAGACTTCAAATTCTGAACAAAGTCGCTAAATAGTAGCTTGCAAGAATCGGGCAACCGATACTGCACCGTCGTAAAAACATAATAGGTAGGTATGATATGATATGATAATGCTGGCGGTGCGCTAGCGTACACACTTCACACGAACACAAAAAATTTTACTTAGATTTTTGTGCATTTTCCCTGAACAATAGCGTCGATGGCGCGTTGCAGAGAGGTATGGACACTAGAACATTTAATCGCGAGGGTCCGGGTTCTAATCCGCACGGACAACATGACATGATAATTATGTTCCTACCAATGACTTTTTCTAACTTGTGTATACGTAATAGGGGTGTAGTGGGGTTTAGCAGTAATACTTTTACAGAACTATCGGTTGACTCAATTGGTGTGAGTGATGGTTGCTGCCTGGTCTGCAAACTTCCACAATCTCTTTGCTGGTGGCTCCAAGTAGCTGTAATGTGCACAGCGGCCACACCCCGGTAAACCACGTCAGCCCGTGGGCCAAACCCAGCAAAGGGTACTGCATCTACTTCGGCAGATACCTTGACTCAGCACATAAAAGCCCTTGCCGGTATGTGAGGCGAGCAACGTCGATAGGCAAACGTTTTCGGCTTCCATGGCGGTGAGGTAAGGCACTTGTGATGTGCCTCAAAGGGCGTATGTTGGGATACGTAAGAAGCATACGGCCACTCACTGCACTCTCTGTCACATAACAAACATGTATCAAGAAAAAACACCATGAACGAATGTCCGAGTGAGTGAGTGAACTAAAAAATGAACTAAAGAATGACCGGCATAGAGATAGTAAGTACTACGTATGACCGGTCACTCGCGAAGCGACAAGAAAGGAGAAGGGATCGGCCGGACTACGTAACTTTATACGAGTGGGCGCCCTACGACGTAGCCCTGTAGGGTCGCGCGTTACAAGCTCCCCCTCTAACTTGGACGATGCGACCTCGCGTTCGAGTTAGCCAACACCATGCGCGGCCTACCACGCTTACGTTTTCCTTGCACAGGGTTATGGAAGTGGCCAATAAATGGATCGAGTCGGAAGACATAGCACTTGCCCCATTTCCCTGTGTCAGATATCTGCTCCCCCAGAAATAGTTTCACCCCTTGAATCCTAAGGGGTACTAGGTTACCTACATTATAATCCGGTGCCGGTTTAAGCCCTTCACTGGCCCGCTGTCTCTCCCCAAAGGGTTCGTCGGACTCCATATCCTCGGCTGTCTTACAGGTCTCAGAGTTTTTTATCAAGTTTTCCTGCGTATCACCAACAGAACTTGCCGGTAAGTCGAAGCTAGTGAGACTGGTGGAACGAGGCGATGCGTCGACTTTGACCGTCGCCCTGACGTCGTCTGTCCCCTCCCCCTGCAGTAGAACACCTCCAATGGCGTAGTCGGTACTCTCAATCCGAGTGTGAGAGCTGTTAGCCTGCCAGAGGATTGGCGCTGAGGTTCCGAACTCACTCACCTTTAATCTGCGCGCTGCGTTCTCTGTCCCTACGCCAGTTGACTCCTTTGAACCAGTTCATGGTTTGAACCACTGAGGATGAACGCGTTGAAGGTCATATTCCACTCTGTGCCTCAGTAGCTCCACCATTGTTGTCATTAGTCGCCACATCCACCAACTTTACAGCACTTAAAGGTAAGGTATACTTACTTACAAAATCATAACATGCGCTTGGAGCGTCACCGAAGCACCAGTTATTGCGCGACAAGTCCAGTCTCACTCTTGAGTTGACTATAAAGTCCAGGCCCAACAACGTCCATGTGTCTGCACCGGGAAGAACTTAAAACTGGGTACGTATAGCACGTCCCTGTAACGTGACATCTACATACGCGGAGAGCACATTACGCACTTGGCCGGATCCATCGGCCATGCCAAGGCTAAGTTCTGTCTCCATAAACTTGACTTTTTGGTCAAGAAGAATTTTATAAAGCGCAGGGCTCGCAATACTATGCATCGCCCCGGTGTCCACAACCGCGACGCCTACCCTGTCTAAAACAGTGACACGCACCCTAGGTACGTCGGTACAATTACCATTCGTCACGACTGCGCTATTAAAATCTATCCGTTCCGGTACAGGAGGAGAGTTACCCTTCGGTCTACATATTTCACATCTAGAGCGCACCATTCCTGGCTGGCCACAACCATAACACCGTAAACTGGTACTAGGGTTAGGATCGAGTGTGTTAAAATTACTGTCGCCCTTACGCGAGTCGGTTTTAGGATGACTTTGAATGTTAGAATCGTTATTGCACTTACGACATTCTTCCTTAGTATGACCGAAATTGTTACAAAACGAACAACGCGATCGAGCACGCATAGATTGTGTTTTACTATCGTAAAGAGTCGCATCGCCCGTGTTAGTTATAGAGTTTCGACTTACCAATTCGGACTTCCTACGGTCATTAAACTCATCGCGGGATTCCTCCACATTTCTCGCCGCTTTGATTAAATTATCGATGTCGCACACACAATCACGCGGCACATATTTACGTATTTTCCTATCTAACAGTCCGTAGCTGATATCTAACTGCATCTCCTCCGGTACTTGATAAGGTAACTTGCACAAAAGCGCGCGCAGTTTGCACGCGAAGGCGTCAGCGCGCTCGTCCCCTTGCTCGCTGGCGTAGATCTCGCGGAGTAGCTTATGGGCTGGACGCGGGGTCCCGAACCTGCCGAGCAGCCGCTGTAAGGCACCCCTCCACGTAGATATTTTGGCACGAACTCCTTGTCACCACACGGCGGCCTCGCCGGTCAACAACATGGGTAAACCACGTAGTGCATGATCGTCGCTAACGTTTGAACACTCCTTGTATACTTCAATGGAGTCGATGAAGGCCTCCTCGCTGCCTCGTCGCTGAGGGTCGCACCGTCGTATCGCGCCGTACACTTTGCGAAGTTGCCGGGTCGGAGTTGGTAAGCGCGGTGGTCGTCGTCGGGTGTGGGTGATGAGGTTGCTCCGACACCCGTTGCTGAAAGCTGCGTAGATAAAAAGCTCTCGAACATTTGCCGGTTAGTTTCTGCCTGGCTCCTGGAAACCGCTGCAACAATGGCCGTCAACTGCGCATCGGTTATTGTTACGACGCCGGTCCCGGTAATGTTAGATTGGGATTCCGTCATGGTGACGTTGTGTTCACAATCAGAATCGTCGGTATCGTCGTTTCCTCGTCTTCTGCGGGTCGTCATCGGCATCGTAGGTATTTTGCCTCGAAGCCGGCGGCAGCGCGGCGCGGTGATGGAAAACAAACGACAATGGTGTCGACGAATTGCACGGAAAGCTCTTCGACTTCGTACTGAGACTTTTGTCGTAAATTCGAAGGCCTATGCTT
This sequence comes from Agonopterix arenella, assembly GCA_927399405.1. Taxonomy (NCBI): domain Eukaryota; kingdom Metazoa; phylum Arthropoda; class Insecta; order Lepidoptera; family Depressariidae; genus Agonopterix; species Agonopterix arenella. Next base: position 9,899,932 of record OV656718.1, on the reverse strand, counting down.
GGGCGCCACTATAAAACTACTGGTTGGAGGTTTTATAAAAGTTTATTGCAATCCGACTTAGAAACAATTATAAAAAACATGTATCAAGACCGTATATATGTTCGCCAGAAGGACTCGATTATTCAAATATAAAGGCAGCTCTATCCTTAACGACCATTATCGTCGGTTGCCCACTACCGGTTGTTAGGTCAGTATACTCCTGTCTGAGGAATCTGTCCACCTATTCAGTGAACCTCCCAATGATTATGTCATATATGGGAGCACCTCCCAATGAAGTACCCGAGAATAAATCATTTATTTCCTACTAAACCATAACTCATTACAACAACCCTAAATAAAATTATAATGGCCGTTATTCTTTCTTGCAGCTCCAGTTTTTTCCTGGGCCCCTCATCATGGTTGATTATTTGGTTGCCATCGAGTCCTCGACGCATCACGCCTCGAGTCACGGTCGAAAGCTCCCAAATACATGTAAAAAATTAATCCATATTAGTAAATAATTCCTCTTCACCAAACAATAATAATGAACCTACAATGTGTGCTAAATAACCTCTATTGCTACTACACATTCGTGAACAATAACAAACTCCATAATCAAATTCCAAAAAGAATAGATTCGAAAAACTTATACTCTGAAAGATGTCATCTTTTTTTTCATTCTAATATACAAATACAAAGAATCCATAATAAACTCCACGTTTCAAATCAAAGAGAAAAAGAAATTACTTTATGGAAGATGTTAACTTTGACATTCCGAAATATTATGTCAAATCTCACAAATGAAGAATTGTAAACAAATCACGAATTCACAAAATACAGCGTGTTATGTATGGCTCCTACCAACACCTGCGCCATCAGCTCTATTGACTTGCAGCCGCTGTGGAAATGCGCGAGGCATACGACACAACGTGACCGCTGACCTCATTATTAATTTTAGTATATTAAAATCTAAGTAGTGTCACTTTTCGGCCCAGCGTACCTAACTTCGGTCGCATCCAAATTCCTAGATTAAGACTTTTATTTGTAAAATGTAAATATAATTTAGTACCAATCTCTTCTCGTCTTCATTTCACCTCCACTGTAGCCACCCACTATAATTGGCGCAGTCTTGGAGTTGTAGAGTCAGTTCGGGTTCATCAAATCTGTTCCTGCTGCTCATCGTCGTATCGCACGACTAATCTACAATCTTACCTACGAGAGGCTGGCTATACGAGAGGTGAAGAGGATCCCTATCCAGACATCGATAGAACAAGGTTCCAAGACAAAGAAGAGATCTAGATATAATTTTTGTAAGTACGCATACCCTATTGGTTGCCAATTTCCTTTCTATATTAACGTTCCTTTTTCATAACTACCTATTATACTTAGTTAAATATTTTTTATTATAATTCTTCACGGCGGCCTTTCACCTTAGAAGATGCAATCTTTCTCACTTTATTCCATATCAATCATCATGTATTTCATAAATAAATCAAAATTTATAAAACTTCAATTCTTATAGTCATATGAAGTAAATCTTTCCGAATTAATATGTATAAAGCCCCCTCTGCATGACTGAAAACAAAATTATCAATCTGAAATGGTTACCTCCCCACACGAATACCCTACCCGGAAAATGTTTTTTTTTTCACCCCTTCAAGGATAGTAAGAAAGAGTTCAGATTAAAAATTGATAGAGTTTACCTACTTAGTAATTTCAAACGATACCTACATATTTTAATTTTACCCATTCAAGGTTATTGTACGAAGCACGTACATCAATTATCGGGGTCAATCTACGGATTTTATTTAGCAACACTTAGCGACAGCAGGTTGAACATTGAACGCGCATATCATGCGACCTCGATAAAAGTGCATCGTACATAGGGCGCTAACGTTACTTTTTAAGAGCATTTACCATAGAAAATCAGTGTTCGAATATACGTGGATACAACCATTACTCTCAGCATTTTCATACCTTCGGCCGTATCCTACTTCAGCACTCAGTCACCCACCAAATCATAAGGATATCATTATCCACAGCATTAGCATATCATTTAGCATATCACTGTGAGAGCGTATTAACTCTCACATTATTTTGGTCCTTCGAGCCGGATCGAAAGGACAGCTAGTTTGCGTCGCGATCGCGAGAGAGTTGTACCTTAGGTCCTGGATTAAAACCAGTGACCTCGCGGGCGTACGGTTCGCGTGTGTTACAAGCAAAGCAGATCAGCATAGCAGAGAGGCAGAGCATAGCAGAGCAAAACAGCAGAGCAGCATAGTAACACAGTACAGCAGAGCATGAACAGAGCATCAGCATGAACATAGCAGAGCATCGACGCAGCGTTAAGTTCCAGAATCTCAAGTAAGATCTTTCCATTTATCTTGCTTGTTTACCTATCATAATGGAAGCCTAATCGCACGTCAAGCGGAGATCCTTGATGAGATCAAACGCATATATTCTAACTTCATGAAGTAGGAAAAATACGGAGTACCTGGAAGCAAGGGTTGGAAGGTTGGACGAAATATGGGTGGAGGCCCAGCGCAACGACGCTGAGTTATTTCTAATGGAAGATCCGAGCCAGCAGTATTTCGCCGACGACATCATCGAAGTTCTGACCGGGTGGTTTGAGGACGCTCGCAGCGCTATCACACGGTTTAAGCATAAAGAGATGAAAGCAGTACAGTTACAGCAGATCCAACAGGCACAGTTTAGAGCGTTAAAAAGGTTAATAAATAATATTAAGATTGACTCAGTTGCCAAAAAGTGGAAGATTGAAGACCTTCTGAAATCCCTAGAGTCAAGGTGGGAAGCAATCGACGAACTACATCTAAAACTTGATGTAATTTTAGAGGGTTCGGACGAAACGTATTACCAAGAGTTTTATAAAAATGAGGTTGAGTTTGAGCAGACAAAACGCACGTTAAATATTATATTAAATTCAACGATACAGCAGCAGCAATCTAGGTCAAAAGGTAAGCGTTCAACACTCCGGGGTGCTCAGTGGACAAAGGTCAATGACTTACTACTGACCATATTTATCGTTGAGATGTTTCCCCAAACAAAAGAGCCGAGCAAAGAGGTGTCAGTACCGCCAAAGCTAACATCATCACCTAACAAGCCAGAGTCTCCCCCGCACAAAGAAGTTCAGAACAAATCTGTTTCAATGGATGGGGACAACTGCCATGTGCTGACGCACAACATCGGTGTCCTGACGAAGTGTTGGGTAGTCGAAGATATCAACGACCATCCACAACTAGCAATGATGTCACAAAAACAACATTTTAAAGATAATTCGGGTAAAAACACAAAGCGATCGGAGAACTAGAGAAACGTGGTGAGCCTACTAGTGAAACAAAATTATAAAGTACTTTTGGGGATATCAAAAACGCACGCTATAGCACAACTTAAGCAGTTAGAAAGGAGGTTTGCGAAAGACAAGAAGCTATCATCGGGTTTCAAACAGGCCAGGAGCAAACACTTGAGGAATAATAGGAAGAAACTTAAGAAGAAGGACCTCAGTTGCAACTTACCATACCATGGAGTGTTAAAGCGAGATTCCTTCATACTAAAACAAAGAGCAATGCATAATGACATGACAATGTTTCATAAACGGTTTAAGGTGCAACAAGTGCAGTGCGTGAGTGCGCTTTAAAAAACATATGCCCGCTCTACGGTAAAAATGAAAAGGACCAACGTTTTTATAAAAACCTAAAACAATCCGTATCAATAATCTGTGCAACAATATGTTATATTTTAGCATACTTACCTACTAACATAAAACAGAACAATAACTTTTCAATTACGATCTTTTCTACATAATCAGCATTTTAAACTGTGGTTCTCTACCACTATCAAACATATTTAATATTTTATTATGTAACTTACCTTTTTTCTTTATTCGCATTAACTGTTTGAAACTTAATTATTACGGTCAAGGTTATATTTTTCGTAGTTTTACATAATCAGCATTTTTATACTTACTTTGTTACTATAACTTCTATCAAAGTTACTAGTACAGTACGATCAAACTTATAATTTTTTTACATTTTCCTTTCATTTTTTAAACATTTTGTCACCTATGGTCAAAGTTATTTATAACGTTTACTTTAACATAAGCAACAATTTCTATACTTCGCTACTATAACTACTATCAAAGTTACCTAACATTATTATACTATTTTTACATGTTTAGCATAATTAGCGTTTCTTTAGCATACAATACTTTAAAAATCTGAATCGAGTTTATTCTTTGGTTACATTTTCTAGAGCAGAGCTAATACGTTTCACATTTTTTGAAACCCGTTGGTTTACCTATTTAATTTATTTACAAAAATAGCAGGATCAAGCTATAATTTTATATACTTGTTTTACATGTTTATCATTTTTGAAGCTTTATAAGATTACTCATTTGTTTCGATAATTTTTTGTATACAACAGTATTTTATACATTTTTATTAACGATAATCAAGCTTACGTTTGTACACTAGGTTACATAACTAGCATAATATAATTGTTTAAACTTAGTCATTTGAGATATATTTTGTAACAGCATCATTTAATTAGGTATTTCAATTGTCAATTCTTTGAGGTGGCAAGATACCTACAATGCATGTAGGACTGTAGGTACATTTAGCATATTGGTTACACACAATTTTCAGATGGAGTCGGCATATTATGGCTGATAAGTCATTTAGTTATCACCTACTTTCAAAGTTCAATCCTATATCAATCCTATTGGTCTTTTATTGACCCTAAATTAAATACTTACTTAAGCATGACACCTACCAATTGAAACTTTCAAGGTAGGTGGTTAAGAAAGATTATTCTTTATCTTCTAGTTTCTTTCTTTTGAGTGGCAATATGTACGAAGCACGTACATCAATTATCGGGGTCAATCTACGGATTTTATTTAGCAACACTTAGCGACAGCAGGTTGAACATTGAACGCGGATATCATGCGGCGACCTCGATAAAAGTGCATCGTACATAGGGCGCTAACATTACTTTTTAAGAGCATTTATCATAGAAAATCAGTGTTCGAATATACGTGGATACGACCATTACTCTCAGCATTTTCATTCCTTCGGCCGTATCCTACTTCAGCACTCAGTACCCAGCAAAGCATAAGGATATCATTATCCACAGCATTAGCATATCATTTAGCATATCACTGTGAGAGCGAACTAACTCTCACAGTTATGTAGGTACTCAATAAACAGACTATGCATTTTACTCAAGACAATGCAATGACCGTATACGCGGTGTATCGAGATTGCGGACTCAGCACTTGAATAAAATGTTTACTTGATTATTTATAAAATAAACTTAAACAGAATTAAATTTTAACAGGTCTAAGTGTCCCTGATTCCATAATACCAATTTTTGGTTTTTTTGTCTGTCTGTTTGTTTGTGTTTGTTGGATCGACTATCCCGCAAAAACTACTAAACCGATTTTGATGAAACTTTTTTCTTGATAGCTATTGATCTGACTTAAAAGACATCGAGCTTGTTTTGCACGAAGGCGAGCAGCACTTAGCTATAACTACTAAAAGTTTTTATTAGCCATGCAACAGTAATCTATATTTACTATCATAAAACTGTAACAGAAGTGTGTCTGTACATAGAAGATATTAACAAAAAAAAGTTACGATATGGTTTTTAGGTGTAGCCCAGTCATTTTACGGAGTCATACCCGGAAATGCTAAAATTATTAGATATGAAAAACAACTAAACAAAACACCCTGTATCTTTTTTTCTCTCGAAAAGATATTGATAGCACATAAAAATGAAAAAAATGATCTATAAGTATTAAACCTTCTTTCAAACCTAGTATGCCACTTATAGGGTGTACGTAGTACTTACTATCTCTGTGCTTGGACCCATAGATATACAATAGAGAATTGAGCTGTGCCAAATTATCTTTCTCTCGGTTTAATCAAAAATAATCCATAGCCCAAACACATAAAAACTATTTGACAAGCATAAAATTGACCACGCTAGAAGAAGAAGGCAATCGATGTCCGCGGTGTCTCATTCTAACAGTGTACTGGTGTTGCCATTTGGTAATGTTATGATTTCAGCCGAATTGGTAAGATCAAATGAAGCAAAAATGAATAAAATCTTTTTAAATTATTTGTGTGTTGAAAAGCCGTGGTAGTAAAAAAGATAAAAATTGACAACCCAATCTGCCATTTTATTTGAAACTGCCGCCAGCCATCAAATTAATTTTTATTTTTTTTATCTACATTTTGTGGTTAAAATGGTTCGTATTTGCTTAATCGACGGCTGCAAAAGCGAATATTATCCAGATTGTCGCTTATCGTATCACAGGTTTGTATTTTTAATATGTTGTAGTCAATGACATTCTATACAAGGAGGACTTTGCATCAGTGCGCTATTAACGGGACCACTAAGTTATGCCCAGTTGTTTTACATTACTGCTTTGTAACCGAATACATTTGAAAGATTTGAAAGGACTGGAATGTCAGCGGCAATGTATGAAAGCTGGGCATAACTGATGCATACAAAGGTGACATTAGAGACATGTGTCATGTTTAGGTTTTGTTATTGTAAGACATGATGACTCTTTGGTTGTAAAAACTCATTTGTTTTAGTCTTGAAAATATTAAAGTAGTTAGGGTAACAACAAACATAGAAGGTGAGCTTCGGAAGCAAACAAAATTTCAGTTTGAATTAAAATTGTTGCGTAATACCTAAATTATGATAAAAATTACGAAGATAAAACATAATAGGTAGGTATGATATGATATGTGATAATGCTAGCGGAGCGCTAGCGGAGCGCTAGCGTACCCACGAACACAAAAAAATTTACTCACATTTTTGTGTATTTTCCCTGAACAATAGCGTCGATGGCGCGTTGCAGAGAGGTTTGGACACTAGGACACTCAATCGTGAGGGCCCGGGTTCAAATCCGCGCGGACAACATGACATGGAAATTATGTTTATCGTTAATTCATTGTTTAATTTTAGTGTGATTTTAATTCGGCTGAGGTAGCGAAATGTAATAGGGATTGAGTTCAGCTATTTGGATGACGTAACGGAAAACCAAGATGGCGGATCCAAGATGGTGACCATTTTCCAAGTAGCTTCGATCCACCTGAATATCCAATGTTTGTTGTTTATTGTTTGAACTATATTATATCAAATAAATAATGTATTAAGAATAAGAATATTTATGTTATGTTATATACCTATTTAAGCGTCGGTGGCACGTTGCGGAGAGGTATGGACACCCAATTATGGGGGTCCGGGTTCGAATCCGCATGGACAACATTCCATGTACCAATGAGTTTTTCTAACTTATGTACGTAATAACGACTGCTCTCAAACGGTGAAGGAAACATCGTGAGGAAACCTGCATACACTGAAGAAAAAAATTCTGGTGTGTATGTGAAGTCTACCAATCCGCATTGGGCACGCGTGGTGGACCATGGCCCATACACCCTCCCTGAGGGTAGGCCGCCGTCAAACGTTTATAGGCTCTTGATGATGATGTACCTATTTATTTGAAAGAACGAAGAAACGCTGAATGTCACCCAAAGGGCAATGGAGACAGCCATGTTTGGAGTTTCCCTGCGAGATCAAATTAGAAATGAAGAGATCCGCAGAAGAACCAGAGTAACTGACATAGCCCAAATAATAATAAACTTAATACGAAATGGCGGAAGTCATTTTGAAAACGAGAATTAATTTTGTTTTCTAAAAATACAGTTTTTTTTATTTGCTTAAAAATCATAAATGACTCAAATCGAAGTTGTATTGACATAACAAAAGAAAACATACTACTAATAACTAAAGCTCTTGTTAACTTTTGTTGTCAAACGCCGCCACCACGGCCTTTGTTTAGTTTTTTAAGCCCCTTTCTTCATTTTGGTTGGGGTAAGTTTATAATTATTACACTGTAAGTCTAAAAATAATCTCGCAATTTGTTTTAAGAGATCAATCTAAAGTTATTTAAGCAAAAACTGTTTCGTTTTAATTTGTTTGAAATTTTGGATTTGTCACCCTTAACTGGTTCATGCACCCTAATTTCGAAATTTGAAAAGACATCTTAGTAAATGATACCTCGAAAGAAAGGGCATTAACCAAGCATGTTCTTAAAATGGTTTTGAACATCTGTAGATATTTTATTTATTTTTTTAAATGACATTAAAAGTACGATTTTTTAATTTAAAATTTTTCTGTTAAGTTTAAATAGTCTGTATTTTCTTTTTTGGACACAATGGTGCCTTAAAATGCTCCAGTACAACAAAGGACACATTGGACTAATAAATTCAATTAAAAAAAAGGACATTTCAGCTTAAACTAAACGTTATTAGCACTTAATTGACAAATTTTGGGTTTTTGGCACAAAAAACGTACGAGTACTCTAAAAAAAAATATCAGACTTGGTCTAGGACAAATATGGCTCAACATGTTCTAAATAGTCTATACTAACGTCCCTTCAAAGGTCCGCACCCACCTTCCAAACACCCTGTATAGAAGTGAATGTGAAATACAAAAATGTAGAAAAGAATTTAGATTTGTACGTGATAGATAAGGGAACCACTACCTTATTAGGTAGACAGTGTTGGCAGAGCTGAACATTGAGATACCGAAATTCACTCTGAATAAAATAGATAGCGGGGAAATGGACAAAGATAAACTTGTAAACGATGTAATTTCCAGATACAATGAGGTGTTTGACGGCGGGCTGGGGCGTTTCACCGACGGAAAAGCTACATTGAGGGTTCGCGCGGACGCGGAACCAGTATTTTGCCGCGCGCGGCCGTTGCCCTACGCGCTGTGCGACCGCGTCGACGCCGAGCTGGACGCCATGCTGGCCGCTGGCGTCATCGAGCCCGTCGACTGCTCGGACTGGGCCACTCCTCTTGTAATCGTGAGTAAAGCGGACGGAGGTATTCGGATATGTGCAGACTTCAAGGTTACATTAAATAGGGTTTTCGCGGTTGACAAGTATCCGTTGCCAAAAATAGAAGATTTACTTTCAAGCGGCAGTAGGTATTTCAGTAAATTAGATTTATCTCAAGCGTACAACCAGGTAGAACTAGATGATTCAAAGCGATACACGGTTATTAATACTCATCGCGGGCTATTTATGTATAATAGACTCGTCTATGGCTTAGCTTCGAGTCCAGGTATATTTCAGAGGGTCATGACCAATTTATTGAATGGTATTCCAAATGTCGTAGTATTTTTAGATGATATTTTAATTTATGGAAAGACAGTAGACGCTCACTTACTCGCATTGAACAGAGCACTCCAAAGATTGCAGAGTAAAGGATTGAAAATAAAACGCGAAAAATGCACATTCTTTACAGAAAAGGTAAAATATTTAGGATTCATAATTAGTAGAAACGGCACGGGGGTAGACAGTGAAAAAATTAAACCAATTTTAAATAAGGCGGAGCCCAAAAATGTATCGGAACTACGGTCATTTTTGGGAATGGTAAATTTTTACGGGAAATTTGTAAAACATTTAAGTTTCTTTGTGAATCCACTTAATACGTTACTATAGAAAAATAAATATTGGTCACCGTCACATTGGTCACAGTGGGGCCGGAGTGAATCACAAGCATTTGAAACGGTAAAACGCCTCCTGGCGGAGACCCCGGTGCTAGGGCACTACGACGCGTCGCGGCCTCTGGTGGTGACGTGCGACGCGAGCGCGCACGGGCTGGGCGCCGGCGCCGTGCTGGCGCAGGTCGACGCCGCCGGGCATGAGCGCCCCGTGGCCTACGCGTCACGGGCACTCAACAAGGCTGAAACAAACTACTGCCAAATTCATAAGGAGGCTTTGGCTATAGTTTACGCAGTGCAAAAGTTTCATCAGTATTTGTTCGGCAGGGAATTCAAATTAAGAACAGATCATAAACCTTTACTGTGTATATTTAATCCGTCTTCGGCGATACCGAGTATGACGGCGAGTCGCCTACAACGCTGGACGGTCACCTTGTCCGCTTATAGATTTAATATAGAATATGTAAGTTCAGATAAGAATACGGCCGATGCATTATCGAGAATGATCGCTACGTACAGGGAGGAAAGTGCAGAGGCGCAGGATCAATGCCCTGAACAAACTTACCTTCATTTCGCGTCAGAAGCATTGCTTTTAGATAATAATATGCTAAGGAAAGAAACTAGTCCCGATCCTTTACTCAGTCGAGTTTTAGGATATATCAAAGAGGGGTGGCCTAGCGATGTAGAAATTAAAGAACTAAAACCGTACTTTAATAGAAAGACGGAATTATATGTAGAACTAGGTTGCATAATGTGGGGGCATCGAGTGATAGTTCCCAATAGTTGTAGAGGAAAAGTTCTCAAGGAGCTACACGATTCACATATGGGCATCGTTCGAACTAAAAGTATAGCTCGTAGCTATGTGTGGTGGCCTGGTCTCGAAGAGGCGGTGGAAAATAAATGTCGCGCATGGACAGTATGTGCGCAGACTGCAGATGCGCCGGCAGCACATTCGCCGCGCAGCTGGCACTGGCCCGATAGGCCGTGGTCACGTTTGAATCTAGATTTTTTAAGTCCTGGATCAGGAATGACGTACATGGTCGTAGGAGACGCATGCAGTAAGTGGATAGAAATAGCCAGATGACGACAACTACAGCTTCGAGCGTCATAAGTAAGTTAAGGGAAATATGGTCTCGTTTTGGTATCCCAAAACAGGTCGTCAGCGACAATGGCCCACCGTTTGCGAGCGAGGAGTTTAAAAATTTCTTGCACTCTAACGGAGTCGATCATAATTATGTTTTCGGCACCCTATCACCCATCTTCCAACGGAGCGGCTGAAAGCGCGGTGAAGATATGTAAAAAAATTCTAAAAAAAGCCCAAATACAAAAACAAGATGTGTACACGGCCCTTTGTAGGTCGTTACTCGTTTACAGAAATACAGAGCACAGCACTACAGGTGAGTGCCCGGCGCAGTTACTGCAGGGTCGGACGCTGCGCATGCGCCTTGACTGCGTGAAACCAGACCGCGCGGGACACGTGAGCGCCGCTCAGTGCCGCCAGCAGCAGGCTGCGGGGGGGACGCAGCGTGCGATAAGTGATAGAAACGAATGACGGCAAACGGATACATAGGCACATTGATCAGATCAAACGATATACGGAATGTATTGTTGTAAGTGCGTTGTAATAGAGTTGTTCCTATAATACGAAAAAAACCTAATACCAACCTCACCTCTTTTGCATTAGACAGGACTTTTATCGCTTTGACCGCTTCAACCTTTTATAATCCGGAACCACACCGTCACCTGAAATTTCATAACCCAATACACTAATCTTACGGAACCCAAATCTACACTTGGACGGCTTCAAAGTTAGATTCGCCGTCTTCAGTCTAGTTAGAACATCCTTAAGGCGAGGAATTATTTTTTGATCATATTTCGAAGGACGTGGCTAAGCTGCGAGCGTGGGGAGCGCCCCCGCTGCGATGAATCGGTCGCGGTAAACTCGCGGCTCTAGTTTCGACGTTTTAGAACAGCAAAGGCACGGAGTCGTCAAACAGAAAATAATCTTTATTATAATTCCAGTACAATTAATTTATGAAAATATTAATCTAATCATATTATTAATATTCTCGTATTATTATTAACTATTCAAGTATATGTACCTACTTATTAAAATACACGGTCCTTCTTGATATGCTGACACTTTTTTAAGAGGATGATCACACCATTAAACTGAACAACTTTCTCAATGCAACTAACATCGAAATCGCGAAAAACAAAATCAGCTGTTCCATACATTTGACTCGAGCACGTTTGCAGTTTTGTATGGACAAGCAGATTTTTTTTCGCTATTTCGATGTTGGTCCCATAGAGAAAGTTGTTCAGTTTGAGGGTCTGATCATCCCCTTAAAAAAATGTCAGCATATTAAGAAGGAACCTATACCACATGTTAATTAATAAGCGCAAAACCTCAAACACCCCAACTGATTTGTAACAAAATAATTAGATTGTAACAATAACCGCCGCTCCCCGCTTCACCGCTCGCACCTCTCTGTCGCCTTTCCACAACCCCCGCAGGAACCATGGGAGCCGGAGAGGGACACACGTAAAAATTTAATTGCTGCATGCGAAGGAGAGAAATAACAATAATTCTGGCATGATAATGCAACGACGTAGTTTGATACTATTTTCAATGAATTAAATTGATCGAATATCTTATTAACAGCTATTTTTGTGTTTAAGAGGATAGTCAGGCCAGCGCGCCCGAGCTCCTAAACTCCAAAATAAAAGAGCATCCTGCCTTAGTGGCATACCTACTGTCCGCCATTTTGAAAAAATCACGATTTTGCGGCCACTGATAAAACATAAGCCAATCGACAGGAAAAATGATTACAAACAGAAAATATACTTTGGTAAAATGAGCTAAGTGGTATACTTTCGGAGATATAGGGGTTTAGAAATAAAAAAATAAACTCATTTTTTTCCACCCAAATTGACTTTTTTGGTCAGGAATAGATCGGCGAAGCTCAGAATCGATCGAATTATATGATATTGTTATTATTAATTTATTAAGTTAAATAAAGGGGAGGCCTTTATTCAGTAGTGGGATGAAATAGGCTAATAAATAAAAACAAAATACTACCTATATGCAAGAGAGCTACGAGCAAGACCGTTGTTGTAGCTGTATTGCTAACCATTCTGAAAGTGATTTATATGTGTTTACCTATGTATTAAATACTTAATGGACTACTGGATGATGAGCCGATGGACGTCCACTGCTGGACATAGGCCTCCCCCAAGGATCACCACAACGACCGCTCCTGCGGAACTGGTTTCCACCGCCTTGACTAGGAGGGCGATCGCGATAATTTTAAAACATCGAAGTTCAATCCTAATCCAATTTCAGTTCTAATCACATTGCAATCCAATTACTATTCAACTGTGCTGAATTCCGAATCGCGCTTAACTTGACTTATTTACTATGTCACCGACAGACTTTAACGTTTGAGCGATCTGTCAAAACGACTCTAACGGCTGTCAAATGACCAAAGCGATACCGAAATTCTTAAAAGTTGTGGTTCGCACGCAGTCCAATCATGGTTTAGTTAATAATTATTTAGCGCGTTTGCCCTCAAGGTCGTCGGTCCACCTTTTGGGGGGCCTACCCAGGCTGCGCTTTCCGGTACGCGATCGCTACTCGAGAGCTCTTCGGCCCCATCGGCCATATCGGTTCTGCGAGCAATGTGCCCCGCCCGTTGAAACTTTAGTTTAACAATTCTTTGGGCTGCTCTGGGCCTCTATTCTATTCGCAATTGCGTGAACGTTTTCGTGCCACTGTCAACTCTATTACAATGAAGTACGGTCAGAAATACTGGCGATATATCGAATATCGAAAGTCCGGGTACAGGGCCTGAAATGAAGAGATCCGCAAAAGAACCAGAGCAGCCGACATAGCCCAAAGAATTGCTAAACTATAGTGGCAATGGGCGGGGCACAATTGCTCGCAGAACTGATTTGGCCGATGGGGCCAAAGAGCTCTCGAGTGGTGATTGCGTACCGGAAAGCGCACCGTGTGTAGGCCCCCCAAAAGGTCATCGACGACCTGGTGAAGGCGCGCTCGGGCGCAGGCAGGAATATCCTCTTAAACTCAAAAATAGATGTTTGTAAAATCTTCGATCAATTTAATTAATTGAAAATAGAATCAAACTTCGATTGTATACAGCGCGCTCGGGCGCGCTGGCAGGAATATCCTGTTAAACTCAAAAATAGATGTTTTTAAAATCTTCGATCAATTTAATTAATTGAAAATAGAATCAAACTTCCATTGTATGCCGCGTGCTCGGGCGCGCAGGCAGTTATATCCTTTTAAACTCAAAAATAAATAAATAAATATCTTGGACATTGTCACACAAATTATCTAGCCACATTTTAAAGTACCTGGACTTGTATTATGATATATATAGATATATATATAGATGATAGATACAAACATCCATGACTCGGGTACAAATATTCATATTCATCATATAAATATTTGTCCCTTACGGGATTCGAACCCGCAACCCTCGGCACAGCAGGCAGGTTCACTACAGACTGTGCTACCGGGCCGTCAAATATAACTGTTTGTAAAATCTTCGATCAATTTAATTAATTGGAAATAGAATCAAACTTCGATTGTATACAGCGCGCTCGGGCGCGCAGCCAGGTATATCCTCTTAAACTCAAAAATAACTGTGTGTGAAATCTTCGATCAATTTCATTAATTGAAAATAGAATCAAACTTCGATTTTATGCAGCGCGCTCGGGAGCAGGCAGGAATATCCTCTTAAACTGAAAAATAGGTTACAACACCAGGTCATTGTTACCATGTTATTTCATTGTCTTCAAGTTCCTAAATTTAATACTCAATAAATTATTTGACAAATCAAAGTCTCCACTACTTTTTGAAACAAAAATGATTATTTGCGTTATCACATGCCAGTGTTGCCGGCGAAAATATTTCAATTACCGTATTCGGTAGAACAAAGTGCCGGTTCCAAGTGTAAAACCAGCACAATTGAGAGTATATTGCTAGTTACTAGCGTTGTGGTATCAGTAATAAAAACGCCAACAAGAAAACAAAATCTCTCTTTGAAATAGTTCATCAAATAGGAAAATACGACCTTTTAACTCTCTAATTGGTCTTGGCAGGTAAGCATAACATACCAAAGATGCCATTCCTTCCAAAAACATATAACAAAAAAGAAATAAAATGATCTACTTTCAAATGGCGATCTTATCACTAAAGGTACCACTATCACCGATAATACCATAAAGCACGAGAGTCGTCGTAGTAATGGCAACACAACGCATCGCTACACGAAAATAAAATACGTAAAATAAGCACGTGGCCGGGACGGCGTCGAGCGTGGAGTTATCGTGGCATTTCGACGTAAGCGCCAAATCGTAATAATTTAATTAAAAAATAACTATTGTATTAAATGAAAAACGGTTCTAAATGGCTTTCGAAACAATCATTACACTTAGTATCAGTACAGGTTTGATGAAATATCGTTTAATTATTAGGATTAGCACTCGATTTTGTGAATAATCGGGGTTTACTTTGGCACAAAAATCTATCGAGAAAATTTTACGGAATCATGTTTTCCATCTACCCAAGCCTAGGTTACATAGTCCTTAAACATATATCTGAAAATGAAATACGTCACCCTGGTATTTCACGATTTATGCCAATCAGAAAATCACGTTCCGGGCTAGTGACCGGCTATAGCAGTGATAACAATAAAAGTTCTATTCAGTTCTATTGTGTCTCGTTCACTGCCCCCCGGAACGTGTTAAGCGCCGCCATATACTCATCGAAAGTTTGACCATATATGTACCACAATGTTATCAACGTAGACTATAGCATTACGATATTTTATACCTGCCATCACCATATCCATCATTCTCTGAAAAGCCGCCTGACTAGTTTTTAAACCGAATGGTAATACGTTAAATTCATACAAACCCGACGGGGTTATAAACCCCGTTTCATGTCTATCTTCCGCCTGGGTTTTCAACTGCCAATAACCTGAATTCAAATCTAAGTCAGCGAAGAACCTAGCCCCGGCCAAATACGTTATCATATCATCTATCAGCGGCAACGGATAACAGTCATTTTTCACTTTTTTATTCAACTTCCTATAGTCAATACAGAACCGCCAAGTACTGTGGCGGCGTTTCTATTCCTGGGTTCTATAACTAATGGGAAATATAACTATTCTAAGAGTATCTGCTGATTAAGGTACTTTAAAATGTATGGCAGCGACGTTATCAGGTTAAGAATTTCAAATCAATACCCAACGGTACAAACAGTTAGAGAGTTCCACTATGTGAGTCGATCGTATCGCGACCGGAGCCCAACTTGGCCCCGGGAGGATGCGTCCACCGTCCCCTCCATCCTCATCCTTACACCAACCTGAATACGGTCTTTAAACTATTCAGCAATACAATAGAACTATCGTCTCACATAGTGGGCGAATACATGGAACTAAACTCACCTAGTTTCAGCAACCGGTGAGACCAGACTCCTCGCTGGACTTCTCCTGTTCTCCGCTACTCAGGGCGTGCCGATCCTTCTCGTCGTCCCGCCAAAAGTGCATTCTAATTTACGCGCCTAACTTACAAATGACACTCACCTTCAGTGTTGCCATAATAAGAAATTACGTTTCTACTAATTCCTAAGAGGGTTTTGATTGCAAAGTTATGTTTGTTATGTAAAGTTAATAATTCTCACCTAAATAAATGTTTGCGATCGCGGAACTCCGCGACAAGTACTATCCGGTTTATGAACAAGAACGACTGGCGACGCATATGGGCTGGTCGACGGGCTGATCACCCCATTCTTCAGCATCTCCTCTACCTGGGCCTCGATTATTTCGAGCTGCTTCGGGGAGGCCCGATACTGCATCGAATGCACCGGTACCTCATCCTCCGTAAGGATTCTTACCGGAGAATACTCACAACGCCCTAACTGGCCATTGCTGAACGCAAAAACCTCCTCATACTGTTTTAATAATTCGCTTAACGACTCTCGTTCCTTAGCAGGCAAACTGGCATCTATCGCGTATGGGGAACAAACCGTATCTATTTTATAAGTGTTCATGACATTCAAGTTTGATGAAGGAGAAAGCGAAGATGATATCGGTTGCATTCTAAACAAATTCGAGACTTACATACATACATACATATTCTCACGCCTGTCTCCCACTGGGGTAGGCAGAGACAACGGAACGCCACCTGCTACGATCCTGACATACCTCTCTAGCTTCCTCCACATTCATAAGTCCTTTCATGCATGCTCGTCGGTTACGGGTAGATCTGACCTGGCCCTTTTTAAGCACGTCGCCAATTTGGTTCGTGTATGTACGTCTAGGCCGTCCCATTCCAACATTTCCACTTACGCTTGCCTTATAGATTGCCCTCGTCAATCTGCTCTCATCCATTCTTTCCACATGACCAAACCATCTCAACATACCTTTCTCTATTTTTGTCACTACATCCTCTTTCAAACCACAACGTTCTCTAATAAAACTATTTTTCAATTTGTCCATCACAGTCACACCACACATACTTCTCAGTGAGCGCATTTCTACTGCGTTAATCCTACTTTCATGCGTCTTCTGCCATACCCAAGATTCACTTCCATACATCAATGTCGGGACTAACACTCCATTATGAACTGCCATCCGTGCCTTTTTGGACACGTGTTGGCTTTTCACAAAGGAATTCAGAGCTCCATTTACCCTATTTCCTGCTTTCACTCTTCTCTCAATATCACTCTGACACTTACCGTCTCTGGTAAACATGCAACCTAAGTACACAAACTCATTCACCTGTTCCAATTTTTCATCACCAATCATAATACTACATAAGGTACGTTCGTCATTATCATTCCTCTCTAACACCATAACTTTTGTCTTACTTACATTCACTTTCATTCCTTTCTTTTTAAACGACTCATTCATGCAAGTCACCATCGCCTGCAAGTCATTCGCCGACGATGCAAGTAGAACTTGATCGTCGGCGTACAACAGACATTTGACCAGCAACTCATTCATTCTTAATCCACATTCACTCTCTTTCAGCTCTTCCAAACAACTGTCCATGAATAAATTAAATAGCCACGGGGACGCTACACATCCCTGTCGGACCCCTCGAGAGATGCCGAACCAGTCAGTGTATGCCCCGTTAATCCTGACACAGGCACTGGAATTCTCATACAGAGATTTCAGTGCCTGTATCAATTTACTATCCACTCCATACATGTGCAGCGTGGACCACAGTTCATTCCGAACCACTCTGTCATAGGCTTTTTCCAAGTCCACAAAAGCGCAAAAGATCTTTTGGTTTTGAGCCAAAAACTTTTCGCTTATAGACCGTAATGCAAAAACCTGGTCCGTGCATCCCATTCCTTTTCTAAAACCTGCTTGTGCATCCCATATCTTTCGTTCAGTCTCCTTTAACACTCTATCAATTAAAACTTTTGCATACAGCTTTCCAACCACACTGAGGAGGCTAATGCCGCGGTAGTTTTTGCATTCCTGCTGTGACCCTTTTCCCTTATAGAGCGGAACAATTACAGCCTTACACCAGTCCTTTGGGACCCGACCGGATTTCCAGCACTTATTAAATAAAAGGTACAGCATGTCTATGACTACCCCACCACCATT
This sequence comes from Agonopterix arenella, assembly GCA_927399405.1. Lineage (NCBI taxonomy): Eukaryota > Metazoa > Arthropoda > Insecta > Lepidoptera > Depressariidae > Agonopterix > Agonopterix arenella. The sequence continues at coordinate 9,881,759 of OV656718.1, read as the reverse complement.
CCTCAGCATCTCTACCGATACCCTATCATACCCAGCAGCCTTACCTACTTTCATGCTTTTCATTGCTTTCATTATCTCTTCCACACTCAAATCATTCTCACACTCTGAGTCCACATTCGTGGGCCACACATCTATGCTTGGAGTTACTGCTTCTTCACATTCAAATAAACTTTCAAAATATGCCTTCCAACAATCCAGTATTTTTCCCTCTTCAGTTAACATACATCCATCACTACCTCTTATTCTGTCAACTTTGGATGTCTCGGTTTTTCCACGAGTTAATTTTACCATTTTCCAAAAAAGCTTAATATTTCTTCGAAAATGGTCCGAGAATCTCGTGTCACTTTTTGCTTTAGACTCCTCTTTCTTTCTATTCACGCATTCTTTTACAGCCTTTTTTGCAGCATCGTACTTTAATTTTCCTTTCACTACATCTTCATCCACTGCACCTTGTACTCTCTTATTGGATTTGACTGCTAATAGATCTTGCCATGCTTTCTTTTTCACATTAACTAATACTTTCACTTCATCGTCCCACCAATTATCTTTTACTATTCTTCCATTCTTTCTCTTAGTTACGCCACATACTGCACTCGCCGTCTCCACTAATCCTTTTTTGAATACATCCCACATATTCTCTACATCATTCTCACATCCTTCATCTATGGTGTTTTTTAATTTATCTTTCAGTTTTGTCTTGTACTCACTTTTAACATCCGTATCGTGTAATTTTTCCACTCTTATTCTCTCCAACTCTTTTGTAGACAATTTAGCTCTATGACGCCACTGTTTGAACAGACCATGTATCCGGCAAATCACCACGTAATGATCAGTCCCTACATTGACTCCACGATATGCTCTTGTATCTACAACGAGCTTTTTCAGTCTTTCATCCATTATTACCAAATCTATCATGCTTCTTTGTTCTTGCCTCTGCCATGTGTACATGTGGATTTTCTTGTGACGAAAAAACGTATTCGTCACAAAAAGATTCCTTTCCAAACATATATCGAGTAGGCTGACGCCATTCTCGTTCACTCGTTCATCACCAAATGTTCCTAGTACCCTTTCATACCCATCACGCTTCACCCCAACCCAACTGTTCAAATCCCCAAGCATCACTATCCTCTCGTTTTCTTTACATAACAATAGTACATTAAAAACGCTTTCCCAAAACTGCTCACACTCCTTAAGCCCCTGACGGGTCTTTTTATTGTCTGAGGCATATACTCCCAAAACAAACAATCGAGTCAGACCTACTTTAAGTCTAACCCACAGTAGTCTGGGGCTCACACACTCATATTCACTTATACACTCATTCATTCTTTCTGAGAGGACGATCCCTACCCCTTGGCAGCCGCGATCTGATTCGGGAACACCCGACCAGAAGGCAGTAAGTCCGCCATGGGTGGATATCCCGACCCCTTTCTTCTTTGTTTCATTCAAACATAACACGTCAATCCGACTCGTTTTCATCATATTACATACTTCATCCATCTTATCGTCCATCCCTCCACGAACGTTCAGAGTAGCAAAGCGACTCTCCGCTGTCCGCTTTTCGCCCTTTCGTGAGACTTGGCGTGACGAGTGGCGAACTGCGCCGCCGCCTCCGAGTTTATTATTATGTTGACTCATTTTAGACCCACGAGTAGCTAGGGAAGTATTGTATCGATCCTGACAGAGCCCCGCATACCAGGATAAGGCTACGGTTTTTAGTCCTTGGGTGGCACCTGGTCCCAAGGGTGGCACGCTTGCGACTAGGCTCGCCCCTAGCCACGCATTCATCGGCACGGCAACCTTGAATTGGCACAGGGATAGTGGAATTAGGATTATTTAAGGGATAATAGGAGATTCGAGACTTATTTCGGTGCAAAACCGAACATCTCGGTCAGGCGTTTCAAATTCTTTACGCGTAATCAAGAAGAAGCAGAGAATGTAGATCAGTGCGTGACGGCGTTACGCGTGCTAAGTCAGCAGTGCGAGTTCGGTGAACTGCACGAGAGTTTGCTACGGGATAAGATCGTGTGTGGTATCAACAACAATACGGTCAGGGATCGACTACTTCGTACGGATGATTTGTCATTGTCGAAGGCGATACAAATCTGTTCAAAGGAGGAAAGGCGATGCATCGACGGGGCATCGGGCAGCGGTACAGTACATGTTGACGCTATGCGAGGAGGCACGGCGCGAGGCGCCCGTGGCGGAGCGCGAGCTCGACGCGGAGCGGCCTGGCGGCGCGGCGGCGGCGGCCCGGGGGCTCGCGCCGGCGCCGCTCCCTGCCCCACGTGCGGCAGCGGTCGGTGTCCCGGTGACGAGCGGTGTGCGGCACGTGATGCGTTGTGTTACGTTTTTTCGAGAGTGTGCGTACATAAAAAGGCACTTCGTGAAGTGTTGAATTTAAGTGTAAATTCTGAGGAAAGTGCGTACGAAGAAAGTGACGAGGAGCTATTCTGTCGGTGAGGAAAAACGTTTAATTAAATCTTCTAATGAGTGGGTCGAATCAATAATGTGCCAAGGTAAAAACTTATTGTTAAAAATAGACACTGGTTCTATGATAAATGTAATTTCAAAAACGGAATATTTAAACCTGGGTTTCTCTAACAAACATCTAAAACCATTCACAAAAAGAGTACTTTCTTTCACTGGAAACGCCCTACCGGCTTTAGGTACAAATGATTTAACCTTGGTCTACAATAAAAAAAAACACATTGTGGTGGTGGATATGAACTGTCAAAATGTACTCGGATTGGAAGGTTGTATTTGTTTGTGGTGGCGGATATGAACTGTCAAAATGTACTCGGATTGGAAGGTTGTATTTGTTTGCAATTGATTAACCGAATTAATGTGATAAACATTGACCGCTACTCAGATTTATTCAAAGGTCTAGGTAAACTACCTGGAAAATATAGTGTTGTTATAGATAAGAGTATACAGCCTGTTGTTTGTCCTACAAGAAAGATACCGAAGATTCCTAAGAATTAAAGATAAGTTACTACAGAGACAACGCCAGTGTCGGCGCAGCCCTCATAGCCCTCACAGCCCTCAACGCCCGTCTCGTCACCAGGTACGACAGGAGATGACCTGACTCAAGGTGAACATGAAAGTGACAGTAATCCAATGTCAAACCAAATTGAGGATACTTCATCATCATCATCACACGTCGTACCTATAGCGAGGTCTAGGGAGAGAACTACACGAATGCTAGCAAACTTGTTTTTTAACTCAAATAAAGATTAAGCAAATAAACTGTGGTAACTTATATTTATATTTATATATATAGTATAAAGTTTTATTTATAACAGTTGTAATGTAAAAGTTAAGGTTTATACATTAAAAGAAAATATTTCACTGCACTGTTCATTGAGGCTCTTTACTTTAAAACACATTTATAGTAAATGGAGCCTAATCATAAGTAAACAGTTAATTACAATATTTTTATTAAATTTATAAGATAAGAAGTATGTACTAAATGCAGTCAGACAGCCACAGACAATACATTAAAGCTCTTTTCTATCTATAAATTAAATTTTATAGTATACATAATAGAAGCTAAATGAAATAGTAACATTTTTCTTAATAAAGTTAAAAGTATAATAAGATATGAAACCTTAAAGAAGGAAAAAAGGATTATGTTTTTTTTATATAAAGTATGGAAATAAGTAACATTTAAACTACATAATATTGTCAAAAGATATAAAATATATAAAGTTTATATCAGTATATAAAAATGTTTTGGATAAATAACATATTAGTACATTATTATTAGTATTGTGATCGGTTAGATATTATATACGTCCGCACATATTATATACCAAATTTTAAGTCAGATCATAAGCTATCAAACAAAAAAAGTTTCATCAAAATCGGTTCAGTAGTTTTTGCGTGATACTCGTTCAAACAAACAAACAAACACACAAACAAACACACAAACAAACAGACAGACAATCCAAAAATTGGTGAAATGGAATCAGGGACCGCATTCTCCGCCTAGCTAGCATGCCCATAGAGATAGTACTACGTAAACTCTCTGCAACGCGCCATCGACGCTAAGTAATTTTTTTTGTGTTCGCGCACCGCCAGCATTATCATATCGTTTTGTTTTTTTTTTTGTTTTTACGACGGTGCAGTATCGGTTGCCCGATTCTGGCAAGCTACTATTAAGCGACTTTGTTCAGAATTTGAAGTCGACACGATAAGAAGAAGATTATGTTTTATCTTCGTAATTTTTATCATAATTTAGGTGTTACGCAGTAATTTTAATTCAAACTGAAACTTTGTTTGCTTCCGAAGCTTACCTTCTATGTTTATTGTTACCCTAATACTTTAATATTTTCAAAACTAAAACATATTAAAAATACAAACCTGTGATACGATAAGCCACAAACTGGATAATATTCGCGTTTGCAGCCTTCGATTAAGCAAATACGAAACATTTTAACATAAAAATGTGGATAAAAATATAAGGCATAAATTTGACGGCTGGCAGCAATTTCAAATAAAATGGCAAATTTGGTTGTCAAATTTTTTCTTTTTTACTACTACGGCTTTTCAACACACAAATAATTTAAAAAGGTTTGATACATTTTTGCTTCATTTTGAAAACTGCACCCTATCCCCAGGCTCTTATGGGGTGATTCACAATAAAACTCTGCCTCCTGGGTATAAGTTTGTAATTCAGGCTTCACAATTACGAACAGAAGAACTATTTTCACAAGTTTTTAAACAATCAATCGACTTTTTCATAAACAACAATCCGCCGCCGTTGCGCGCCAAGTGTCACACTGACATCTCACGTCACCCGTATTTTGACATCTTTTTAAAATCAGTGTTGCTATAATAGCATATTCTATCATTCGGCCAATTCTGACAACAGACGCGACCTCGCGACTATATATTATCATTTAATACCTTCTAAATCAACCAATTATAGTTTCAGTGTGAACTTATAATTTAAAAATACATATATATATAATTATTACGCATTTAACAAATCAACAATAGGTAGGTACTAATTTCAAAACTGACTCAATTATACCTTGTATCGTACCCAAACTCATAGTCACACAGGACTCAGCCGGGGAACATTCCAAGCCACACAGGGCTTCCCCAAACCGACCAACCGTCGCCATAAATCCGACCAACTGTCGCCAAAGAATAGCCGCACAGGACACAACCAGGGAACACTCCAGGCCACACAGGACTTCCCCAAACCGACCAACTGTCGCCAATGAATAGCCACGCAGGACACAACCAGGGAACACTCCAGGCCACACAGGGCTTCCCCAAACCGACCAACTGTCGTCATATTATATCCGACCAACTGTCGCCAATGAATAGCCACGATACGATACGGGACGATAACTTTTTTCTTAAGTGCCTTTTTCAGCAAAACATTTTAGATGAAACACCCGTTACTGAGGATGAGTTTAATAAAACGACTAAAATAGTGCGTACTAAACGTTGGGGTGACTCGAAATTTAAATGGTTAACAGTTGAAGTCTCAGCGACCGTTCGTAAACACTTGATCGATACCAAGCAAAAATTGTTCATCGATTGGGACACGTGTCACTTCGATGATCAAGTAGACGTCTCGCGTTGTTTTAATTGTCAACAGTACGGTCATATAATTAAACATTGTACTCAACCCGTTTGTTGTGCCTACTGCGCGGGGCCTCATGAGTCTAGGTCATGCATGGCTAAAGACGCTAGTGATTTTAAGCCTGTCTGCGCATCTTGCAAATGTTTTAAAAAACCATCAGATCACGCTTCGGGTTCATCATATGTATAAAATTAGAGTAGATAATCTTGTATCCCGCATCAACTATGGATAAGCTAATAATAGGCCAATTAAATCTTCATAACAATAAGATTGCAACTTTAGAGTTAGATAGGCTCGTTATTGATTATAACATAGACGTAGTCTTAGTTCAGGAACAGTACCAGCTTACTGCTTTAAAAAATAAACTTTTACAAGTATCTAAGTCGGCTCTCGCTGGCATTTACATTCCGCGCGCTAACTTCACAGTCACAGCCTTAAACAATCTCTCTACTACGCACTGCGCCGTTGCGGAGGTCTCCTGCCCTTCCTTAACCCTGCCTTTCCGTTTTCTGGTGTCCCTTACTACATGGATCTTGTTGCGACTAGGGATAGTTATCCCGGAAGTTTCCGTGCGTTCAGAGGTTTTTGCCATACTTATTACTGGAAGCAAAATAGGTCATAGTTTCAGTACAATGTTAGGTTCCTATTGTTTTATTTTGTATTTTTGGTGCTTTTGCGGTCGTGTCTTCAACACTGCCATAAATGATCTCTTGAATTGGCTCTCTAATAGCCATGTTTTTTCCTTCTTATTGCTGTCTCCCGTTTGCAATGGAGGGAAGTCGGATATTTCGTTTTCCTACTCCTCCTATCTTCTTTGATTAACTCATTGCGGGTTCCAAGACAGATTAGAGTCATCCCCCGGGCTCGCTGGACTTCATTGTCCAGTGTTGTGAATGGTCGCCGCTGTTGATTCTTGCTTACAGGAGTTACAGCGGTGGGAATGTGTGGTGGGCCTATGCCCGTTTTTAAAGGGTCTCCAGCTCATACGAGTGAAATTTTTGCTCCTCTGGCGAGGTCTGGCGACTGTAGTACGCAATCGGCTGGAGCCCCCTGCCATTATCCTGAAGTAAGATAGCCCCGATACCATATTTACTAGCGTCTGTGTGTACCTCTAGGTTTGCCTTAGGGTCAAATAGAGCCAAAATCGGTCTAGAAGTCAACCTGTCTTTAAGATCGTTAAACGCTTTGGTCCAAACTTGATCTGGTCCAAATCGCCATGGTTCATTTTTCTTTGTTAGAACGGTTAAGGGTCTAGCAATGATTGAAAAGTTTTTAACAAACCTCCTGAAGTAACTTGCTAAACCCACAAATTGTCGGACTTCATGGACGTCTTTCGGAATTGGAAATTTCTCCACTGCTGCTATTTTGCGTTCACCAGGTCTCAATCCGTCTCAATCCGTCTCAATCCGTCTTTGGTTATCTCATATCCTAGATAATCTATGCGTTCCTGAAAGAACGAGCACTTTTCAACGTTGAGGGTGAGATTGGCGTCTCTTAGCATTATAAATACCTCTTCCAAACTGTCTAATCCTTCTTCTATCGTCGTTGAAGGTATCAAAAGGTCGTCCATATAAGCCATTACCCGGGTGTTGCCAGCTTTTTTAATAATTAAATTCATAGTCCTCTGGAATACGCTTGGAGCGTTTGCCAATCCGAAAGGCATTCGGTTATATTCGTACAAACCTTCCGGAGTGACAAACGCTGTCAAATGTTTACTCTGCTCTGCTACTGGCACTTGGTAGTAGTCAGAGGCTAGATCCAAACTCGTAAAATAGATGTTACCGCCCAGGGTATCCAGCTTGTCCTCTATGCGAGGTAATGGGTATTTATCCTTTCTTTTTATTATTATTATTATTATTATTTAACACTTTATTGTACACATAACAATACAGAAGAAACAATTAAAGTAGGCATGTACAAAGGGCATGTGTTTTAGTTTTTCTATTTAGGGCACGGTAGTCCACGCACAACCGTTTTTGCCCATTTTTCTTATTCACCAAAATGATCGGACTGGCATAAGAAGAAGAGCTAGGTCGAATGATTCCATTACGCAGTAAGTCATCTATTATTGTTGAAAATTGTTCTCTTTCCTTAAACGACATGCGATATGGATTGTAGGCTACCGGTGTATCATCATTAAGTTTGATATCCATTTGCATGATATGTGTTTCACCAAGCTCGGACAGGTCTAAAGCAAAACAATCCCTATACTTTTGCAGTAACGCATGTAAGGAATCAATTTGTTCATCGTTTAACTGTGTCCCTAATTTTAACGACTCTAGTGGTAACGGTTTCTGACTAGGTGTTTTAGGTAAATTTACATTTGCGTCCGTAACAGTTTCTGCCTTTCCCACATATAATTCTGTTGGCTCTTCAAAAGTAAATCCTCTCCCTATAATACTATCACACTTATAATTTATCATTTTGTCAGTTAAGTTGGTTAGTATCAAAAATCCCTTTCCATTGGAAAACATATACAAACCCGGTAGAACGATATACTGTCTATTCTGTTCTCTACAGCATCCGCCAGGTAGATACAGTGCTCCAGAGAATGAATGATCAGCGCTCACTTCCACTGGGGATGTAGTTGAACCGTCTAACGTGAAGTTTGAAGATAGTTTCAAATTTACCTTAGCAGTTTCGCTTGTGCATGGCAGGGGTACTTTGTAAAATATCAACTGATCTGAAGTTTTATGAATAGCTAAGTTAGGTAATTCTGTGAATGTTTGACCTATGATGAGCGCATTACGCATGAATTGATCTGGTACTACTATCATTTCTAGCTCCGCATCAATTCCATCTAAGCTTACCGTTCCCATACACTTACCTAATGGTTTGACATTTGAGTTACCAAAACCTCTAAGGTTGGGAACATTGGAAGACTCATCCCAGTGACCGAAAATCTCTTTAGCATCCGATTCTCTTATAATTGAACAACTACTATTCATACATTCGTTTTTGTTACTGTATATTTTGGTGTGCAAATAAAGAATATTTATGTTATGTTATGTTATGTTACTACCCAAATCAATGAATGCAACCTTCACAACGTTATTAATTTTTACTTCTTTATAATATTTAGAATTGTCTGTCCACATGCTTGTATGTTCATTACATTATCAGTTGGTGGCTGACGCACTCCTGTCTCTTGGTTATTCTCATCAGTACCGGTAATGGCTAGTAATGTTCGACTATTACAATCACGGGCTATATGCCCTACTTTCCGACATAAATTACACTTCTTTGCAGATTTTGGGCACTTGGAGCGTATATGACCTACTTCGCCACAGCCATAACAAACTATATCTGTTTTTGGAGTGTCATGGGTATGTTGATTGTTTACTGCACTGCTTGGGTGAGTATGAGTACTTTGCTTAAGTTCTCTGTTTGGAAACGATCTACGCCTTATTTGAGTATACCCATCACTTTGAGCTAAGGTACGTAAGTATGAAAGTAACTGTTCGGGTTCCTCGAACCGGCAGGCATTGACACTCATCCGTATAAATTTATCATCAATTCCGTGCACTAAACATCCAACTGCCTTTCGTCCGATAATCTCACATTTGTTTATAAGTGCCATTTTCTCATAATAGTAAGTGTCCAATGAGTGGCCTACTCTGCAACGCACATGCAACATTTTACTCAGCATGTCCCCATAATTTTCCGTGGACGGAAATGCAGATCTTAACTTTTCAACCCATTGGTCCCATGTAAATAGCAAAGAGGGTAAACCCTGGTACCAGCGTTTCGCGAGACCAGTCAAGTTTGGTAAGTGACAGGTTTGCTTTTCATTCCAACAATAGATTTTAGAACACTCATTAACTTTGTGGATCCATGAATCTATGTTTTGTGTACTATCGCTGGGGTCAAATTCAGGAATAACATTAATGTTCGCTGTAAATCCATGAGTCCATGCATTACTCATTAGTTGCGCCAATACATTTGGGTCAGGTGGTGGCTGCCGGGGAGGTGTACCTGTGCATACACTTAAAGTTCGTGATCGATGATTACGGCTCTTTGCTCTGTGGTCACGTTGCTGCTTACTCGATTTTCTATGCTTTCTATGGTGTGATGCTTTGCTTTTCTTTCTTTCCGGACTTGAATAATCAGACGATGATGATATTGAATGACTACGTTTCCTTGAATTTGATCCCATAGTTACCAACTAAACATAAGACACCTTAAACACTCTGATCAGAACAAATCCAATATATAAAAACCACACACCAACAGTTCACAAACCAACAGTTAAACCATTTGAAACTTAGACAGTATACACTAATTAATATTACCAAAAACTTTGAAGTGTACCTATATCTTATTTGACTATCAATATTATTGCAAAGCTTTATTATTATTAATTAACTTCATTCTATTCAAATCTCTTACAACAACAATTGTTCATATCCCTATTACCATAAAATTGACAATGACATTAAATGTGAAAGAAAAAGTTGTACTATTGTTTGTACAACCAACAACACCGGTACATAACACGTTGTTACACGACACACTCGTCACAAGTTTGGTAGGTATTCGTTTATGTTTTGTAATATTTTCTGTGTTGGTAGTGGTCTGCACTGTGTAGATATTGTCACGGATGCTGTAAAATGACGCAGCTATAGAAGGGCATTCAAAAATTCGGCCGGTTTGTCAACAAGCTTCGTAGCTCGGCGGTCGACGCATGGACTCCCGTGCCGGGGGTCGATGGTTCGAGACTCGTCGAAAATAATTCTAGATTTTATTGTTGTTGGAAATGTTCTAGAAAAGTAAGAGGGAGTAAGAATATTTTTTTTTTTTTTTTTTTTTTTTTTTTTATGTCTGATAGGTAAGCATTTGACCCCGATCTCACCTGATGTTAAGTGACGATGAGGCCGAAGATGTAGCATGCTTACCTAGAAAAGTGCCTATTCACTCTCGCCTTGAAGAGGCCCAAGTTGTATTGCTCAGGGAACAGGTCCGCAGGCAGTACGTTCCACTCTTTAGCCGTGCGCATTATAAAAGAAGAAGCAAACTTCTTAGTGCGAATTGCTGGTATGTCAACAACATAAGGGTGGAAACCCAGCCTGCGTCTCGTCCCTCGCAGATGAAAGGGAGACGGAGGTATTAGATCGTGTAATTCCGTCGCACACTCTCCGAAATGTATCCTATAAAAAACAGACAGACAGGCTACCTTGCGACGATGCTCAAGACTTTGCAGCTTCGCCACCGAGGTTGGATCACCTATGAGCTTCCTGGCACGCCTGTCGATTGAGTCCAACGCGGCCAACTGGTATTGGGCAGACCCGTCCCAGAGATGGCAACAGTACTCCATACACGATCGGACTTGGAAGGAGACAGAAAATGGGCGTGTTTAGAAATGTTCTAGAAAACAGAGAGAATGGAATATTTGAAAAAGAACCAAAAACAATAGGAATGTTCTAGAACGAAGAGAGAGAAGAAATATTTGTAAAGAAACAATAAAAGGGGGCGTGTTTAGGAAAATTCGAGAAGGAAGGCGGGATTAAGAAATATCCGGAAGGGAACAAAGGAATAAAGAAAAGACTAACGAAATTCGGGCATCTAGAAAATTCTAAGGGGTATATAAGGCCGCGAGTTTGCGGACGCGAGTCAGTATTGATTTAACAGTGAAAAGTGCGGAACAAAAAGGAAGAAAAGAAAAAGTGGAAAAGTACTAGTGAAAAGTAAAGTGCAAAGTAAAGTGTAACAGTGAGTAGACAAGTGTCAGTCTAGTGCAGTGTAGTGTGTGTCGTAATAGCGTGTCGCGCGTCGTGACGTAGTGAACAGTGAAAGTGGTGAGAGGGGAAACCCCTGCGAGGAGGACTGTTAAGAGGGGAACCTCTGCGAGGTGGTCCGTGTGTAAGTGTGTAACCCAATAAAATCTGTAAATAAATTGGACTTAGCGTTTCACTCCAATCCCGTAACCCGTCGCTCGTAACAATATTATGTTTTTGAGTATCTCAGCTTACTTCATCTCACTTTGATGACTTTTATAAAGTTTCTCGACATGAAGAAAATCACTTATTACTTCCTCAATCAGACCGTGGTAGGTAGGTACGGGTGGACTCACGTTGGTTACCTAGGTAGGTACACGTAGCTGTAGGTAGGTTATTACTTTTCTTAGCTTCAATAATGATTAACAACAACCACAATCACGATTCACAAACGAACAATCTCACTTCACCAGCCGATAAGGCGCGATAGAGTTCCCTCTTCTGAATTGAAAACTGCACCCTATCCCCAGGCTCTCATGTGGTGATTCACAATAAAACTCTGCCTCCTGGGTATAAGTTTGTAATTCAGACTTCACAATTTCGAACAGAAGAACTATTTTCACAAGTTTTTAAACAATCAATCGACTTTTTCATAAACAACAATCCGCCGCCGTTGCGCGCCAAGTGTCACACTGACATCTCACGTCACCCGTATTTTGACAACTTTTTAAAATCAGTGTTGCTATAATAGCATATTCTATCAATTTGATCTTACCAATTCGGTTGAAATCATAACATTAGCAAATGGCAACACCAGTACACTGTTAGAATGAGACACCGCGGACAACGATTGCCTTCTTCTTCTAGCGTGGTCAACTTTATGCGTGTCAAATAGTTTTTATGTGTTTGGGCTATGGATTATTTTTGATTAAACCGAGAGAAAGATAATTTGGCACAGCTCAATCCTCTATTGGATATCTATGAGCATGCCACCCCCCGAGAAAACGACAAAAATCGAGATGTGCCTCCATCTTTATTATTTTACGTAGGCCAGAAAGAGCGCGCATGACGTTTTTCTCGTTTAAACGCTTTGTCGTGGGTGGCATGCTAGCTAGGCAGGTGTACGTAGTACTTACTATCTCTATGCTTGGATCACACCCACGATCTCACCTGCCCACTATCCTTATTGCAAAAATGAGTAAAACTATTTAGACCCGAAACGAAATAGCACTGGTCAACGATGTGATAGAGGAACTTCACGGATACATAGAGGAAAATACTTAAATAATTCATAAAGAGAATTATATCAGTGACAGACGAAAAAGATGACATCATAATTATTTTAATTCAATTTATTTATATTATATAGTGTTAGAGCGAGTGTTGGCCTTGAAACGGGTCGTGTACTAATCGGGGAGAGCGGAGAGCAGGATGTTGATAGAGAAACCGAGGACTAGGTACTGCGGCAGGCGCGCTGAATGCGCTATGCGGTGCGCGGCGCTGCTGCTGCTCGCGCTGCTGCTGCCCGGTGAGCGGTGGAGTGCACTTCCTACTAGGTACTAGTGATAGTGGCGTTGACGGCTCAGTGACGTGTGGTTCTGTCGCAGGGTGCTGCGGCGTGGCTCTGGCGACCGACGAGAAACGACGAGCTGAGGACGTCGCGCCCGACACGACGATTCAATCGACGTCCCCTGCCATCTCGACAGAACGAAACTCATTATTTGTTAAAGTTTCAAGTGAGTATTTTTCACGTACAGTTTTCGTACTTACATAGGCTACCTAAGCATTTTCCAAAGTAGGTAACTTTCACAGAACATTATGAGAAGGGTTAGAAATGCAAAGTAGCCCTTTTGCGTTGCTTCGGAGATGACTGTCGCCACTTGTCTACTCACTCACGCTGCTAACAACTATTCATGCTCGCACCACGCCGCGCTCCTTATGGTGTTATGCAAATCATTGCATAACCTGTGGCGACACGTTCCACGCCAACTTTGCACTTCTAACCCCTCTTCTGTGGTAACTTTTTTCTCTAGGTAGGCAGCACGCAACACTATTCGAATTATTCTCGGCACACCGCTTTCCCACTACACCGCTTCCCTTTATTGGGGTTCGGCTCGTCGGTGCGACCTCGACTTTCGTTAATCGTGCATCTTCACACAGCCGTGAGGCGCCCGACGCGCGGCGGGCTGGTGGCGCCCCCCGAGCCGGCGGAGCGCGCCGGCGTCGGCGGCGCCCCCGCACCCTCGCGCATCGCGGGCCCCGCCGCCGCCGCCACGCTCGCGCCGGCCGTGCGCAACTCGCCGGTCTTCGAGTGTTTGAAGGTGGGCACGCGGGCGCCCGACGACGACGATGCGATCACGCGGCGCCGGCAGAAGCGCGACGGGAAAGACGGCAAAGACGACTACGTAGATGATGATATGTCGTATGCTGACATTGTAAAAAAATATTGTGCCGGCGTGCCAGGATCGGCTGAACCGTTACGCGTCGCCAGGGTGCACGCCCTGGTACCGCTCCCCTTTGTACTGTGCTTTTTGTTAAACCTTTTTGTTTACCAGACAATATAAATTTATTTTGAGACCGTAGGTACAGTTTTTTTTCCTGCTCTGCGTAATAAACCTACTTACCGCAAAAATGTTGTATAGTAACTAGATTGTACACTACGGTGCTGACAACGAGACCAGTGAGATTCCCCGAACACCTGTGTGTCCCTTTCTAACTAAGGGGTCCATTCATTCTCAGATTTGACGGGATACCTAATATGCATTTATACAAGCCTGTTTCTTACCATCTCGTTAAGGCGAGGAATTATTTTTTGATCATATTTCGAGGGGCGTGGCTAAGCTGCGAGCGTGGGGAGCACCCCCGCTGCGATGAATCGGTCGCGGTAAACTCGCGGCTCTAGTTTCGACTTTTTAGAACAGCAAAGGCACGGAGTCGTCAAACAGAAAATAATTTTTATTATAATTACAGTACAATTAATTTATGAAAATATTAATCTAATCATATTATTAATATTCTCGTATTATTATGAACTATTCAAGTATAAGTACCTACTTATTAAAATACACGGTCCTTCTTGATATGCTGACACTTTTTTAAGAGGATGATCAGACCATTAAACTGAACAACTTTCTCTATGCAACTAACATCGAAATCGCGAAAAACAAAATCAGCTGTTCCATACATTTGACTCGAGCACGTTTGCAGTTTTGTATGGACAAGCAGATTTTTTTTCGCTATTTCGATGTTGGTCCCATAGAGAAAGTTGTTCAGTTTGAGGGTCTGATCATCCCCTTAAAAAATGTCAGCATATTAAGAAGGAACCTATACCACATGTTAATTAATAAGCGCAAAACCTCATACACCCCAACTGATTTGTAACAAAATAATTAGATTGTAACAATAACCGCCGCTCCCCGCTTCACCGCTCGCACCTCTCTGTCGCCTTTCTACAACCCCCGCAGGAACCATGGGAGCCGGAGAGGGACACACGTAAAAATTTAATTACTGCATGCGAAGGAGAGAAATAACAATAATTCTGGCATGATAATGCAACGACGTAGTTTGATACTATTTTCAATGAATTAAATTGATCGAATATCTTATTAACAGCTATTTTTGTGTTTAATAGGATAGTCCTGCCAGCGCGCCCGAGCTCCTAAACTCCAAAATAAAAGAGAATTTCATTTCATTTCATTTTCATTTTTTCATTTCATTTATTCATATAGACAACAATACATCATACATTTCACACCTTAGACAATAGTGATAATAAAGAGTTACTTGGCTTAGATGAACGTTTTTTTTTTTTTTTTTTTAATATTTTTATCTAGGCGTTGCAATAGCAATCCAGAATGACCAAAGAGGTCTGTGCCAGGATTAACTATTCTTCCATGATTAAAAGGACATGCAGAGTTAACGCAGAGTAATTATTATTGACATGCAAATTATTATATAATTATTATGTATATTTATTTACCAATCTTTTGTAATAAATTTAGATACCAAAAAAAAAAAAAATAATAATAAACCTATGTATATTTATTGTATATAAGTACTTATAGTATATTAAATTAAATAAACGGTATATATATATATATACACATACATACATGCATACATATACACATATACACATATATACATATATATATATACATACACATACATATACATACATACACATATATATATATATGTACTAGTAACATTTATGATTATTATGATTTTACTTATAAAAATAAATTTGTATTGTAATGACTGTGAGTAATATGATGTGTTTTATTGTGTTTTATGATAGGGTTATATTATTATATACTTACATATCTTAATGTATTACACATTATACACGTTTCTAGTGTAGCAAAAAAAATATATTAATGGTGGTCATAGCAAACTGTCATATATTTTGACAAAATCATTATATTTTAATTGTAACAAATACTTTTTAATGTTGACATTTAGGGTTCTAAGAAAAGAGGGAGGTTTTTTTTCTAAAGTGTCTTTGTTAGAATTTATTTGTTGTTTGATGTCAGGGGGCAGGTGTTCGAACATGCGAGGCGCGATTGCAGAAAAATGTCTACGAGCTGAAGCTGTGCGGCAGTACGGAGTCTTGTAGGTTCTAACACTAGTCTTTCGGAGATTTAGATTTTTAGTATTGTAAGGTATCTTTTTTACATGTTTGGAGAAATGTGCAAGTGTTTGCCATATATATAATTGTCTTGGTGTTAATACTTTCGATATTGCAAACAATGCATCAGTAGGGAACAGCCGTGGTTTGCGTTTAATTATCTTTAAATTTAGTTTTTGTGCACGTTCCACGGAAACTAGTTTATTTGAGCAACATCCACCCCAGGCTGTGATTCCATACAAAAGAAGTGATTGAGAAAGTGCAAAGTGTACTGACATTAGTGTGGCATCATCTTACACGTTTCGTAAATCGGCATAAATGTATGAAATTCGCTTTATTCTTTTTGTCAGACTTTGAATGTGGGACTCCCATCTTAAATGTTCGTCAATTTCCACACCGAGGTATCTAACATTTTTGGCACCACTAATCATTTTACAGGTGCAATCAATATTTGTTGGGTTTTTACAGGAGTGTATTTTGAGTTTAATTTCATTCTTTGGCAACCCAGTTTTGTTAAGAGCATAGCACACGTGCGTAGTCTTTTCCTCATTTACGGACAACAAATTATTATCGAACCACGTCTTAGCCCGAGCAAGCCCCGCGGATGCGCACGATATCACCTTGTCCCAAGATTCACCGCTGAAACTAACGACTGTATCATCGGCAAAACATAGAGTATGCATATTAGGTAAAGCAAGGTGAAGGTCATTCATATAAAGAATAAACAGGATCGGTCCCAGAACACTTCCCTGAGGGACTCCAAATGTGATACTGTATTTCTCACTATGCCTTTTGTTGATACGCACTGTTTGCTTACGATCTTCAAGGTAGCTCACAAACCAATCATGAAAACGACCCTCTACACCATACTTCTTTAATTTCACAAGTAAAATTTTATGAGAAATGGTGTCGAAGGCTTTTGCCAAATCAACAAAAATTGAAACTACTTTCTTTCTACTATCCAAGTTTTCTATAACGTACTTTGTCAATTCCGCAATGGCATCAGAAGTATTTCTTCCCTTTCTAAAACCATACTGAAAGTTTGATAGTAACTCATTCGATTCCAAGTAATCACATAGTCTTAATTTTACCACCCTTTCCATAATTTTTGAAACAGTTGATAACAATGAAATTGGCCTATAGTTCTTTATCAGAGTTGCGGAGTCTTTCTTATAAAGCGGAATGACTACCGCATTTTTTAGCGAATTTGGAAATGTTCCAGTTTTAATGCTTAGATTTACTATAAAGGTTATACATGGAACAATGTACTCTCTATACGTTTTTATAAGTTTACCAGATAGTTCATCAGACCCACAGGAGTTGTTCGATTTTAGACTACCATTGATCTGGGCGATCTCTAGCTCACTTGCGAGTTTCATGTACAAAGATGTTTCGGGTATGCTTATTTTGACAGATGAAGCTAAGGCTTCCTCAGTTGTGTTCAGATTTGTTAAATGATCAGTAGACAGTTTTTGTCCTACACTCGTAAAAAAAGAATTAAAAGCATTTGCAACCTCGAAGGTATTCACAGTAGCATCAACCGTATTCCCATCAATTTCCACGGTTTTTATCTCCTCTGACGTTTTGGGCTTTCTGTTTGACAATTCATTTATCAAGGACCAAACCTTTTTTGGGTTTCCCTCCGTATCTTTAAATTGTTTCTTATAATATTGTGTTTTAGCTTTTAATTGAATTAAATACGGACCTACATGGGAACATTTTAGAAGTCAACCACGATGCCAAGTTTCTTGGCTTAATTAATGACGCATATCTGAACTGGAAGGCACATGTGGATAGTTTGGAGAATAAATGAAACAGCTTTAGCTTCGCACTAAACAACTTAGTCCAGATGACCTCCAAAAAGGCTGCTCTCCAGGCGTATTACGCTTTTTTTCAATCAAGAGTACTATATGGGCTAGCAATGTGGGGCGGTTCAGTAAATTTTGGTAAGATCTTCATACTTCAGAAGCGTTGCTTTAGAATCATAAACGGAATACAGTCCAACCGAGAGTCATGTAGAGCATCATTTACGGAACTGAAATTACACACGATTACAGCCTGATACCCTGTACATCATTGAACTATCTAAAATCGTAAGACGATATCCTGAAAAGTTCACTAATAGGCCTGATTTCAAAAGTAATAGACTGAACAAGCTTCACAAAACTGAGCTACAAGCCTGTCCTGTCAGCAAAACAGCAAAACAGCATTGATGCAAAGAACAGCCAAATACAATGCTGTAAGAGTGTACAACAAGCTGCCTGATGAGATTAAATCACTTCCAGATATACAGCTCCTCAATAAATTGAAAAGTTTATTATTGGAATTATTTATTTTTATTTAACACTTTATTGTACACATAACAATACAGAAAAAACAATTAAAGTAGACATGTACAAAGGGCGAGCTTATCTCTAAAGAGATCTCTTCCAGCAAACCCGCAACAGAGACAGTTCTGAAGTGTGAGGCAGACAAAATGTGTACAGCACAAATGATAAAAACTAGATACTTGTTGTTAAATGGAAGTTAAATATATATATATATATATATATTTAACTTCCATATATAAACATAATTATAAATAAACAAATAGATACAATAAACATACATAAACTATGGCTTATTTTAGAGAGTGATAGTGTTCATTCACTTGCTTTTTGAAGGACGCAAATGTTTGACAATCACGAATATCGGCGGGGAGTGAGTTCCACAACCGGGCAGCATGGATAGTGAAAGAGTAGGAGTAGAAGTCGGTGGAGTGGGTCTGGATTCTAAGTTGGGTACGGATATGAGATCGACAAGGTTTGTCAGGAGGGCGGGAGAAGGAGAAACGATCACGGAGATAGCTAGGGGCGGAAGGATTGTGAAGGATTTTGTGGAGGAGACAGAGGATATGGACATCACGACGCTTGCGAATAGGGAGCCACTTTAACTGGGCCCTGTACTCGGACACGTGGTCATACTTCCGTAAGCCAAAAATGAAGCGTATGGCTAGGTTTTGGAGTCGTTCCAGTTTGTTGATCAACTCCTCAGTGGCATCGAGATAACAAACATCTGCGTAGTCAATAATAGGGAGGATTAAGGATTGGGCTAGGGAGATTTTTGTTTTGAAAGGTAGGAAATTTTGGAGACGTTTAAGGGAGTGAAAGGAAAAGTGGACTTTTTTACTAAGTTGGTTAATGTGTTCTGCCCAGGATAAGTTGGAGTCAAAAATGACACCGAGATTTTTGGCGGACTTACTGTAGGGTATAATAATATTGTTGTAAACAACAGAAGGGATTACAGACAAATTTAGACGGTTACACATGTACCTACTACCGATGACCATGGACTGCGATTTAGAGGGATTGACCATTAGACCATGAGACTGAGCCCATGAATAGATACGCTCCAAGTCTTCATTAATAGCACCAATAACGTTGTCAATATCGCAGTCCTTACAATGTCTATAAATTTGTAAGTCATCAGCGTACAGATGTAAGTTAGAGGAAATTACAGTGGTTATAATGTTAATAAAAACCGAGAAGAGGAGAGGGGAAAGAACGCCGCCTTGAGGAACGCCAGCCGTGAGATCACACCATTCCGAGAAAATCCCGTCAGAGCGGACACACTGCGAGCGGCCTCGAAGATAAGAGTTAAACCAGGAGATGGCTGGTGGAGAAATATTAAGGGACCGGAGAATACCAAGCAGAACATCGAAGTCCACAGAGTTAAAAGCACTGCTGAAATCGAGAAGAGTAAGTACGGTAAGCATTTTATTCTCCATTGCAAAACGAATATCATCAGACACTTTTAAGAGCAGAAACAGTGCTGTGTCCTGGGCGGAAACCGGATTGCAGTGGACTTAGTAATTTATTGGAATGAAGAAAGAAAGAGAGCTGTTTATGTACAATCAGCTCTATGACTTTAGATAAGAACGGGAGCACAGAAATAGGACGGAATTGGGAGAAGGAAGTGGGATTCGTTGATTTTGGCAAAGGAATGACTAGCGCAAGTTTCCAAGTCGAAGGGAAAGAACTGGAGGACAGGGAGAAATTAAATAAGTGTGTAAGTGTAGGAAGGACTTCAGGAAGGATCAAGGAGATCATACGGGAGGATACAGAGTCACGACCCTCTGCGGTAGAGGAGATGGAGAGAATATGCTTCCTGACATCAAGCTCCGTTACCGGGGTGAAAGTTAAAGGGGGACAGTCAGGCAATGGTAATTTGGAGAGGTTTAGAAGAGTATTAGATTTGATGAGAGGATCGATAGAAACAGCAGCAGAAAGGTCAATAGTGATTGGAGAGGAGTCAGAAGATTTACCAATGCCTAAGGTTTTAAGGAACTTCCATACTTGTGCAGGATCCGAGACACTCACAGAGACGTGAATATGACGCCTTTTCGCATCCCTGCACATGCGGTTAGAGCGATTACGAAAGTGCTTGAATCGAGCGAGATTGGCATCGGAAGGACACCGCAAATACTTTCTTCTCGCTCTATTCCGCAGAGCCATGGCATTTTTTATTTCCTGCGTAAGCCATGGAGCTGGAACATGCTTTACCCTAACGTTTTTAAGTGGGGCATGTTGGTCAAAAAGGCGAAGTATAATTGAGTTGAAAAGTTCTATTTTAGTGTCTAAGCTATCGGCAATAAGCACAGATCCCCATTCAGCACTAGCGGCATCAGAGCGCAAAGCCACTTCATTTATATTTTTAAAGTTACGAAGGAGACGAAAAGTTGCTTTGCGCTTGGGGGGGCGAATTTTATACGATAGATAAACTAAGTCATGGTAGGAAAAGCATGCAGGCAGTTGACCATGGGTCGTTACATTATGAGGAGAAGATACTATCATCAGATCTAGAAGAGAAGGGGTTTTATTTGGAAAGTGATGAGTAGTGGAGAGAGGTAGCACGTGAAGGTTTACAGCAGACAATAGAGAAAGGAGCTTATGTGTACGAGAATCATTTTTAACTAGACATGTGTTAAAATCACCGAGCAGAAGGATATGTTCAAAGAGAGGACAGAATTGGTGAAGTTGGTTTTCTAAGGAAGAAAAATAATTGATGTTCAAGGAAGGACTGTAAAAGGTTGCAAGAAGAACTTTAGTATGGTGTAAAGTGATTTCCAAGAAAAGATGTTCAGCAGAGGCAGAATAGAGAGAAGGGGAATTATGTCCATATGACCTAAATCAATTGTTAAATTAATTTTGTTCCAGTAATTTATTGTTGGCATTATTATTTAATCAGTATTTTTTATGTTATTCTAATTATTATTATCATCATCTAATTAAGTCATACAATATATTATTTTAAATGTAATGTTTGCATGGTGATTTGATTTTTGAGAATGTATAAATCTAGTCATATTTTTGTCTGTGAATCTACCTAATTACCTATTTTTAAAACACTTATATTTGCTACACCCATTATGGGTAAAATTGTATTGGCTCCAAATGTACAATGTACCTATTATGTTACCATCTACGAAATGTAACTACAATTTATGGCATTAAATAAATAAAATGAAATGAAAAGAGCATCCTGCCTTAGTGGCATGCCTACTGTCCGCCATTTTAAAAAAATCACGATTTTGCGGCCACTGATGAAACATATGCCAATCGACAGGAAAAATGATTACAAACAGAAAATATACTTTGGTAAAATGAGCTAGGTATACTTTCGGAGATATAGGGGTTTAGAATTTAAAAAATAAACTAATTTTTTTCCACCCAAATTGACTTTTTTGGTCAGGAATAGATCGGCGAAGCTCAGAATCGATCGAATTATATAATATTGTTATTATTAATTTATTAAGTTAAATAAAGGGGAGGCCTTTATGCAGTAGTGGGATGAAATAGGCTAATAAATAAAAACAAAATACTACCTATATGCAAGAGAGCTACGAGCAAGACCGTTGTTGTAGCTGTATTGCTAACCATTCTGAAAGTGATTTATATGTGTTAACCTATGTATTAAATACTTAATGGACTACTGGATGATGAGCCGATGGACGTCCACTGCTGGACATAGGCCTCCCCCAAGGATCACCACAACGACCGCTCCTGCGGAACTGGTTTCCACCGCCTTGACTAGGAGGGCGATCGCGATAATTTTAAAACATCGAAGTTCAATCCTAATCCAATTTCAGTTCTAATCACATTGCAATCCAATTACTATTCAATTGTGCTGAATTCCGAATCGCGCTTAACTTGACTTATTTACTATGTCACCGACAGACTTTAACGTCTGAGCGATCTGTCAAAACGACTCTAACGGCTGTCAAATGACCAAAGCGATACCGAAATTCTTAAAAGTTGTGGTTCGCACGCAGTCCAATCATGGTTTAGTTAATAATTATTTAGCGCGCTTGCCCTCAAGGTCGTCGGTCCACCTTTTGGGGGACCTACCCAGGCTGCGCTTTCCGGTACGCGATCGCTACTCGAGAGCTCTTCGGCCCCATCGGCCATATCGGTTCTGCGAGCAATGTGCCCCGCCCGTTGAAACTTTAGTTTAACAATTCTTTGGGCTGCTCTGGGCCTCTATTCTATTCGCAATTGCGTGAACGTTTTCGTGCCACTGTCAACTCTATTACAATGAAGTGCGGTCCGAAATACTGGCGATATATCGAACGTCGAAAGTCCGGGTACAGGGCCTGAAATGAAGAGATCCGCAAAAGAACCAGAGCAGCCGACATAGCCCAAAGAATTGCTAAACTATAGTGGCAATGGGCGGGGCACAATTGCTCGCAGAACTGATTTGGCCAATGGGGCCAAAGAGCTCTCGAGTGGTGATTGCGTACCGGAAAGCGCACCGTGTGTAGGCCCCCCAAAAGGTCATCGACGACCTGGTGAAGGCGCGCTCGGGCGCAGGCAGGAATATCCTCTTAAACTCAAAAATAGATGTTTGTAAAATCTTCGATCAATTTAATGAATTGAAAATAGAATCAAACTTCGATTGTATACAGCGCGCTCGGACGGACTGACCTTATTGCTAGTTACTAGCGTTGTGGTATCAGTAATAAAAACGCCAACTAGAAAACAAAATCTCTCTTTGAAATAGTAACAAACAAACACCCAAACAAACACAAAAACAAACAGACAGACAAAATATCAAAAAATTGGTAAAATGGAATCAGGGACACCTAAAAACCATATCGTAACTTATTTTTTGTTAATATCTTCAATGTACAGACACACTTCTGTTACAGCTTTATAATAGTATAGATTAGGTATATTACAATTTATACATGGAGTGAGCATACATTTTTTATAGATATAAAAAGTAGGGTGTTTTTGTGAATCTGGTGAGGGTGCAGTCTGTATGGGGGTGAGCTTGTGTGTATGTGTGTATGTGAGTGCACGCGGTATTTATGCGAGTGTGGCAATTTCATTTTAATATCAAAAATAAATTTCATCAAAAATAAAATCATAAGCTATTATTATTATATTATTATTATATTATTATAACACTTTATTGTACACACGGACATAATAATACACAAAGTTGAGAAAACATGTACAAAGGGCGAGCTTATCTCTGAAGAGATTTCTTCCAGCAGACCCGTAGAAGAGACAGTTAACAATTACAAGGCAAACTTATTGTGTACAAACAAACAGTATAAATAAATAAATAAATAAATGTAATATATACCTACAACATACAATATATATTAATATATGTATATAATTATATATATGAATATCACTTAAGATAGAGAAAGGTAGTATCAAACAAACAAACATCAAAATCGGTTCCGTAGTTAGTTCTTGCGTGATGCTGTAACGGACGGGAGGCTCTCAGACTAGACGGCGGCACAAATGGAGTTGGGAGGGACACTTTTTGTCGCCATAAAGATTGTGTGTGACTTCAATATTTTCCGTGATATTGAATCGTAATCTTGCACTTTAAAATGTCTTGGTGATTTTCCGAGGGACTACTTTTGACCATTTTTTCTCTCAGCGATTCATCCCTGGGAAACCTATAAAACGACAAGCAACCATAGACTTATATATTACTAGCGTACAAGCAACACACATTTTGATACAGGGTGAAATTGATATTATTAGCATCCTTTTAAACTAAGAGTCTACCCATCAAACTGAACAACTTTTACAATGGAAGCAAACCGATCGGAGCAAATAAAAAATCTGCTGTCCGTTTAAAAGGATGCTAATGATATCAATTTCACCTTGTAGATGACCTATGTTAGAATGGTCAATTGGCCACTCTAGTTAAGAAAAGGTTTCCGAAACAATAAAATAGCTAACTTGTGGAAAGAAAAGCCACAGCCGGGGTACTATTCATTTTTGCATCCAGCTACTTAGCAAAAGTTCTCGATTTCGACAGTTTACAATTTCATTACAACAATTTTGAATTTGTAATTTTATGATTTTTGAAATAAAAATATGGCGGACAGCCATTATAAAGTTTTGAAATAATACAGTAATGTATTATACTTACCTTATTTGTTTTGTGCAAATTAAACAAACTTAGCGTAAAACCTTTAGTCAAAGCGTAAAACAAACAAAAATTATCAACACTATACTTTAAATTATATATTTTCAAAAACTAAAATATTTTTAATATACCTACATCTTTAATTAATTAATTATAACACTTTATTGTACACACGGACATAATAATACACAAAGTTGAGAAAACATGTACAAAGGGCGAGCTTATCTCTATCTCTTATCTTTTGTACAGTAAATTCTAAAGTGGTAGCTTAATAAGTTGGCAACATGTTAGAAAGAGACACACCGGTATTCCGAGGCTATCTGACATTTGTTTTATTATTATTATTATTATATTATTTTAAGGGTTTGGTCAATGACCAATAGCTACTGCGACCTGGACAGATCTATTGTAGCTGTCACCCTAGACCTAAAGGTCATTTCCTAGGCCCACGGACTTCATTCACGGACTTCATGCTTTTGGAGGGGAGGTCCCTAATGTCATTAGATGTTATTATGATGTATCTACTTAGATGGCGACTCCTGCTGTGAATGAGCCCTTCGCATTCGCAGAGGAGGTGTATGGGAGTTTCCTCTGCTTCACAGCAGAATCTGCAAGCGGGTGAATCTACAAGCCCCATTCTGTCTACACAGAATGTTACAAGGTGTTACAATGTTACAAGTTAAACAAACACACTACGTGTTTGTTTAACTTGCAGTGTCCTGTTAAGGCTCTTAGTAAGAGCCTTAAGTCGTTGCGGTTTGAATTTTTCCGAGGTATGTCTGTTTGAGAAGCCGGTCACAAGTTCTTTTGCATGCCTCAGTCCTGGTGTATCCGACCAGAGCTTACGGCTTTGGTTAACGGCCCATTCCTTTAGCACACGTCTAGAGGTGTTGCGAGAGATGCCGCAGTAAGGCTTGGGGCCTATGGCGTCCTCTTCCGCCCCTCTTCGTGCCAGCTCGTCAGCAGCCTCATTTCCATCAATACGGCAGTGTCCAGGCACCCAGCCTAGGGTGACAGAGTTTGTCAATCCTAGCCGGTTAAGTGCTCGGACACATTCTAATGTCAGTTTCGACTCTATTTCGCTAACGAAACAGAGTCGAAACTAACATTAGAATAAAAATAATAATTAATCTAGAGGATCTAGGATCTGAATCCTAGCGCTTTCAGAGCAGCCTGGCTATCTGATAAAATAATAATATTTTTCCCCTTTGGGTATCTTTGTAGATTCTCATGTACGCAATCTATGATAGCGTACATTTCTGTCTGGAATACTGTGGCATGCTGGCCAAGATGAATCGCCTTTTTAATCCTGGGATTGCCGCCACATGCTCCAGCTCCAGCACGGTTGTCCTTCCTGGAGCCATCTGTAAACCAGACGACGTCTCCAGTGCTGAAGGATTGTGGGGTATTCCCGTTCCAGTCCTCTCTTTGGGGTAGGATTACCTTGTATAACCTGTTAAAGTTATATTCTTTGTTCATGGTATCTTTTGGCATACACATGATCGGAATTTTTAAGAGAGTTTCATGTAACTTTCTCATAACACAGGACTTCCATTTGGGATCTCCTCGCTCAAAGGCTCGGTTCGGAGCAACTTCAAAAATGGCTATCATCCTTTATCCGCCACCTTAGATTTTCGTGACGTCATCCACATAGATGACCTCGATCCCTATGACATTTGTTCAAACACCCTATATCTATCTCTTTCCGTTCAAAAGATACAGGCGATTGAAATTTGTATGGCGGCCATCTTGAATTTCGTTTTTTTTTTTCATCGCCGGTCAAATCTGCCTATGGTCCTCTATGACATTTTGTTCAAGGTCAATATCCCTATCCGCCATGGTTTCCACTGGCCGTTGACCACATCGAGGAGGAGTCGACTTCTGGAGAAAGTTGAAGTTTTCCCCGGGTCCTGAAAATTCCAAGTACGACCCCCTAATGCTTTTCCACGGTCCTAGGGGGGAACTTGGAGAAAAATTATGTCAATGAGTGAGTCAGTCAGTGGGGATACTCGTTCAAACAAACAAACAAACAAACAAACAAACACACAAACAAACAGACAGACAAAAAATCCAAAAATTGGTGAAATGGAATCAGGGACACCTAAAAACCATATCGTAACTTTTTTGTTGTTAATATCTTCAATGTACAGATAAACTTCCTGTTACAGTTTTATAATAGTATAGATGGACGAGCGTTAACACTTCGTCCGCACAAATTATATACCAGATTTTAAGTCAGATCATAAGCTATCAAACAAAAAAAGTTTCATCAAAATCGGTTCAGTAGTTTTTGCATGATACTCGTTCAAACAAACAAACACACAAACAAACAGACAGACAAAAAATCCAAAAATTGGTGAAATGGAATCAGGGACACCTAAAAACCATATCGAACCTTTTTTTTTGTTAATATCTTCAATGTACAGACAAACTTCCTGTTACAGTTTTATAATAGTATAGATAACTAGTCTTTTGCTCACGGCCTGGTGTATTTTTTTAAAAACGGGCATAGGCCCACCACACATTCCCACCGCTGTAACTCCTGTAAGCCAGGATCAACAGCGGCGACCATTCACAACACTGGACAATGAAGTCCAGCGAGCCCGGGGGATGACTCTAATCTGTCTTGGAACCCGCAATGAATTAGTCAAAGAAGATAGGAGGAGTAGGAAAACGAAATATCCGCAATAAGAAGGAAAAAACATGGCTATTAGAGAGCCAATTCAAGAGATCATTTATGGCAGTGTTGAAGACACGACCGCAAAAGCACCAAAAATACAAAATAAAACAATAGGAACCTACCATTGTAATGAAACTATGACCTATTTTGCTTCCAGTAATAAGTATGGCAAAAACATCTGAACGCACGGAAGTTATCCCTAGTCGCAACAAGATCCATGTAGTAAGGGACACCAGAAAACGATTTTATTGAGTCAAGCATGGTCTGGCGCTCGGCGTACCAGAGCTCACACTCCCAAAGAATATGATGAGCGGTCTCTTCGAACTCGTTACTGTCAACAGAACATTCACATAAAGGTGACGCAACCAATTTAAAATAAAATAGCTTTCCCTTAAAGTTACCATGTCCAGTAAGAAATTGGGCTACGCAGTGATCTACCTCTAGCCACGCTTTGTCAAGACGATCGCGAACAGATGGAAAAAATTGGTATAGATGTCGACCCTTTGTAGACCCTTGCCACCGTAGTACCCAGTCTAATAAAAGTTCATCAAAGATGTTGCAATCAAAGTTAAATAATTTACTAATTCTATTTCGGTCGCGAGGTTTTAAGAAGTTATGACTAACTTTTCTTGAACGAAAGTAATTGGCCGCGCGGCGTTGTATTTCCAAGTCTACGGGAACCACCCCCGCTAGAACGGGGAGTGCTTCGGTGCTGACCGTTCTATACGCTTTACACAGGAAAATCAAGGCTAAACGTTGACTTTGAAGTAACTTACGGCGCGCAGCGCCAATAGCCGACCTATCTGCCCAAACGGGGGCTCCATAACACATGCACCCGAGGTATGTTGCGGAATATATTATTTTAAGTGTTTTGTAACAAAGACCCCATGTCGAGGTGGTAATACGCGCTAAACTCAAAAAATTACTTTTGGCTTTCTCTCCTATTGTCTTGATATGATTTACGAAGCTAAAATTACGTTCCAAATGAAAGCCTAAATAGGAAACAGAATCTTTACTTTTAATATTAATGCCTTGAAATTTTATTCGTGGTGGTACTTTCAGGTTCCCTTTGAGCAATAGTTGGAATGTTTTATGCGGGGCGAACTGAAGACGATTTCTGTATCCCCAATCTGTTATTTGCTGCAGGCAGTTGCTAGCCAGTCTTTCGATACCTACTCTAGTATTGGAATGTACGGCCTGGTGTATGGCGGCGTCGCCGTGAATGCCCCCCCGGGGGTGTTGAGTTTGTTTCCAGTGTCTGATTAAACCTATCAGTCGGCTAAAGGAAAAGAGGAGGAGGGGGAAGGCGTTGTAGTTTGCTCATGGTGTTTGGACGTGGAGTTTTAATTTTGCTGAAAAAAGGGGCAGTTCAGGGTGAGAAAGTGAGCGAGGACCCTGACGTTAGGGAGGGGTGAGGCACCACTCCTCAATCGGTTGCGGTTGGGGCGGCCCGTATCACCTGGAAGCCTGGTGGACCTGGTCTCCGGGGTCAGTCTGCCCGCCGAGCGAGCCGCAGGCCGAGCGCCCCGCTCGGCCTGCGCCCTCATTTGGCTGGCAGACTTAGGCTTCCAGGTGATACGGCCCTCTATGATACGTGAAATGACCTCTCCCCACCGGCCCTAGTAGCGGCGATGTTGGGGAGCCGGGCGGCATGGGACGCCGCGGTCGCCTTCTGCGAGACCGTCATGGTCCAGAAGGAGAGCGCAGAGCGAGTCCGCGAGCGGGCAAATCCCGCCCGAAGATGGAGACGCCGGGGACGCCAAGTTGGCACCCCGATGCGTCATAACAACGCCCCGGGATAGGGGCGCCCAGGGTCGCGGACGGTCGGAGAAGGGGCTCAGGCCGTCCATTTCCAAGCGACCCCTAGAAGGCAGTGGTAGTACGGCGTGGTCCCGTCCCGCTGCAGCGCAGAGACGCTGCGGGAGTGTTGGCCCGGCATCAGTGCCGAGCCGGGAGAGCTTCGGCGAAGCGCGAGAAGGGCCGTGGACGCACATTGCCTCCCCATGGCCCTTCGACATGCGCTGAGGTGACCACCGGGTGGGTTTTAGTGGATAAAAATCCCACATAACCCGACTCTTCCCCTAAGGAGCCGGGTATCTTTTGAAGATTTCCCCCCTGACACCAAGAAAAAAAAAAGTAAGATTAGGTACTGTAAGGAGGGGGTGCTAGGTCGGGTTACCTCCTCGAGTGCTCAGTTGAGCCGGTGCACTCTGGGCGATGGGCAGTGACTTCATCCGTTTTTTTTTTGGGTGAAGTCACTGCCCATTGGCGAATAACCCGACGGGGGAAGGCGTTCTTCCGCATGTCCCTCTGATTAGCAGAGGGCATAGTGGAGGAGCATGGGCGGGCTCTGCGCGCACTTACCCTGCCGCAGAGCAGGAAGGCGGAGGAGTTTCCTCTTCTTGCCACCGTCGTTTTTACGTAACCCTAGCGTTCACTGAGTTTCTCAGGGCTAGGAGCGATGGTCTTGCCTTAATCGGCCGGACCGCGAGGAGTAAACCTCTATAAAAAATCCTCAATCCTCGGCGTTGCGGCACGTGGCGTCGGGATGCTCGCAAGAGTGGCTGGGGAGTCCATCAGTCGTTAACGGCCAACCCTGGGATACCTCCTGACCTCCCAGTGGTATGTAGGGTTACCCGGGTACAGGGGGCACTGCCCGGGTCGATGTTTATTTCCCCTATACTCGTGGGATTCAAAATGGATACAAATATAAAGAAAAATAAAAACCAAGATGTGGAAGCTGGATTCTTAGCCGGCAGACCAGAGAAGGAAGGCGTGAGTACGCGGCCCCGTCCGGGACCGTTAAAACTCATTTTCGCGAGGAGTGGACAAGCCACCAGACCTCCCACTCCAATTCCGGACATTGTGAGTGTCAGTGGTGATGAGTCTGACGGCTCTGCGAACTCGCAGACGTCGCTCTCATCCCAGGGCCGAGCCGTGCGGACGCGAAAGCGGAGACCGCAGGGCCCGGCTGATGGAGAACAGGCACAGGCGAAGCGCCCTCACAGTGCCGAAGTTGTGGGCCCGGCAGGGGAGAGACCCTCCTCGGAGATAGGCGCGGAGATGCTCCGCAGCCTCTCTAACGCGGAGGAAACCTTTTCCCGACCGAAATCAACGAAGGCAGAGATGGCTGCTGCCTTCCTGGGAGCTTGTGGAGCCCTTCAGAAAGGCACGAAGGAGCTCTGTATCAGGGCCGAGCGGCGTGACAGCGAGAACGAGCGGTTCCGCGAAATCCGGTCCACGGGCTGGGCAGTCCAAACCGGAAGCCACAAAGGGCCCAGCTGGAGCTGAGCAGGGTGCTCAGGAGAAGGCTGCCGGCATGGACTGGGACCAAATCACGATCCAAATGGAGCGCGATTCCGCACGGTTCCAGTCATCTATCATGGACCGGTATTTCCCGTTGAGGGGGGCTCGTCCACCCTTGAAGGGAAGGCAAGCGGCGGTAGGGGCTACACATCAGGGGACAAAGACCCCGGACGGACCTGCTCCCGCTCCTTCTTCAATTCCTGCAGGGGGGAGAAGAAGAAGGGGAAGAAAAAGAGGAAGAAGAGGGCGGCACAGGGGCCCAAAGTAGCTCCTTCAGTGCCCACCGCCCAGGCCACCGCCCAACCTCCTCCTTCGGGGTCAGTGGCGGCACAGGGGGAAACCCCTTGGTCCCGTGTGGTGGGCCGAAAGGCAGCAGCGCCACCCGTCGCACCCCGGACGGTGGTGACCCCGGGACGGCCGCAACCCTAGCTGCCCCGGCAGCCTGCGGCGGCGGCGCTCTTCGTCGTAAGTATTCGTCGATATGATTTGATTCAATACTGTCCGGCTTGATTTAGGACCATGAAGGGGTTTCTTGAGGTTTCCAATAAGTTAAACACCTTGTGAAACTTGGAACGTATGAATTTTTAATTATTATAAAAGCACGACAATTTTTAATTATTATAAAATTAATACAGAAAAAAGACAATTGGTACGGAATGGCGAGTAAACGAACGTGTTGCATTCTCCTTGGATCGAATGGTCAAAAGACCGGGCAGAGGGCTCGCGGACCATAGATTATAGGCGAAGATCACAGAGTGTATCCGATGCGTAAACATAGGATCTAGAAGCAAAAAGCAAACTACGCCTCCACCATGTGGAGACGTAACTCTACGTAGAATAAATAAAAGCTTTATTGCTTACGAGCGTTAACCCGCGACTTCGTCCGCACAAATTACATACCAGATTTTAAGTCAGATCATAAGCTATCAAACAAAAAAAGTTTCATCAAAATCGGTTCAGTAGTTTTTGCGTGATACTCGTTCAAACAAACAAACAAACAAACACCCAAACAAACACCCAAACAAACACACAAACAAACAGACAGACAAAAAATCCAAAAATTGGTGAAATGGAATCAGGGACACCTAAAAACCATATCGTAACTTTTTTTTTGTTAATATCTTCAATGTACAGACAAACTTCCTGTTACAGTTTTATAATAGTATAGATATAGATAGATTTACATTTTATTATTTTTGCCTTTTGCTCCTAGAACCTATCTTCGACTCCCCTTGTCCAATAATAAAAGAAATCCACCACGGGATTCAACAACGTTCCAAATTTAAATAAGAACCAGCCAGCAAGCTAGGGCTATACAACCTCCTTACAGTACCTACCTGTTCCAGAAGGAGAGCGCAGAGCGA
This sequence comes from Agonopterix arenella, assembly GCA_927399405.1. NCBI lineage: Eukaryota > Metazoa > Arthropoda > Insecta > Lepidoptera > Depressariidae > Agonopterix > Agonopterix arenella. The sequence continues at coordinate 9,850,030 of OV656718.1, read as the reverse complement.
GACCGCGAGCGGGCAAATCCCGCCCGAAGACGGAGACGCCGGGGACGCCAAGTTGGCCCCCCGATGCGTCACAACAACGCCCGGGGATAGGGGCGCCCAGGGTCGCAGACGGTCGAAGAAAGGGGCTCAGGCCGTCCATTTCCAAGCGACCCCTGGAAGGCAGTGGTAGTACGGCGTGGTCCCGTCCCGCTGCAGCGCAGAGACGCTGCGGGAGTGTTGGCCCGGCATCAGTGCCGAGCCGGGAGAGCTTCGGCGAAGCGCGAGAAGGGCAGTGCAGGGGCAGCTTCCCCATGGCTCTTCGACATGCGCTGAGGTGACCACCGGGGGGGTTTTAGTGGATTTAAATCCCACATAACCCGACTCTTCCCCTAAGGAGCCGGGTATCTTTTGAAGATTTACCCCCCGACACAAAAAAAAAAGGTACCTGTATGATAATTTAAAAGACATTAATTTTTTAAAATAAGTTTAACGTAGGAGGCCTAATCTATGGCACACATATCCTTTGGTGGTACAGTACGACCAGGAAAATAATTAACCTCGGTAATCTTCGTTTGCGCAGAGTCCCCGACAAAACCCGAAGTCGTTTAGTAATCAAAGGGTGCAAAGTCGGATAGCAGCGAAACAAATTAGGCAATCGTTGCAAGGCATTAAAAGTGGCACATCCTGATTGGTCAACGTATTTTCGCGCGCTATTAAAATTTGTCAACTGCGCAGGTACATCGGAGGAACTTATAAATCTGCATGGGTAGCATGCCACCGTGATACAGCACTATCACACCTTCGCTCTCTTTCTATTTGCGCGCGAATGAACGAGGTAAAAGACGTGTTACTGCCGTATCACGTGTAGGCATGCTACGGCTTCTGGTAATACTGTAATTGATAACTTTTAGCGACAAATCACAAATCTTCATTAAGAAAATGAAGAATTTGGGTGAGGTTAGCACATATAAAATATGTAATATACAATACAATACAAATAGAATAGACAATTAGCTTCAAGTAGGAAACAGGAATTTTAATAAATAAGTCTACAAATTCAAAATATCGAAATAAGATTCAATTTGACCTTAAAACAACAGTGTATAATGACCTAAGTCACAAAATCTCACCATTAAGCGGGTGGTGCATTACCCCGTCGGCGTGTCGTCGGGGTAATTACCCCCCGGGGCATACGTCACAAGCCCCTGACCCTGCCTCTGATCGCGACAACAATCTTCCTTGAAAACAAACTGCTAGGGACTTTATAGTAGCCAGTGTCAACGGAGGACGGTCCAGTAGCGCGCGGCGTCGCGGACTGTGAGCACGTGAAGAACCTTATTTAAAAAGTTAACGGTTGGCGCGCGCGAACTATTTCACGTGTTAAATTATTATTTAAAATAAAATTTTTTAGTTGTTGTTTTTGTAAATAAATTAAAATAAAAGTGATGAAGGGCCAAAGCAAGAGGTTTGTTAACAACAAGGGGAAGTTCCACGATGTAGAAATAAAACCGAAGCAAAAGCAAGAAGATGACATTGGATTCCTTGATCTGGTACGTTTTTGATCAATAAGTATCTAATCTAAACTACTATAAAACTGTAACAGAAGTGTGTCTGTACATTGAAGATATTAACAAAAAAAAAGTTACGATAATGGTTTTTAGGTGTCCCTGATTCCATATCAGCAATTTTTGGATTTTTTGTCTGTCTGTTTGTTTGTTTGTTTGTGTGTTTGTTTGCATAGAAAAAAGATCCTCTTAAGATGTTCTGTGTTTGTTTGTTTGTTTGAACGAGCATCACGCAAAAAGTACTGAACCGATTTTTATGAAACTTTTTTTGTTTGATAGCTAATGATCTGACTTAAAATCTGGTATATAATTTCTGCACAAACTCTCGAGTTAAAGCTCGTTTTGTTATAAAAGTGTTGTAGTTTGACTACTGGGCATACTGCATAGGTTATTTTCTCTTATCGTATCGAACAATAGATTTCTTTTTAGCTTCCGATTACGAATGTTATGTAGAGATTTTGGAACTTATTGTTTAATACCTAGAGGTATACAGGGTCCATCCATATGCTGACACTTTTTTAGGGAGATGATCAGACTGTTAAACTAAACAACTTTCTCTATGGCACCAACATCGAAATCGCGAAAATAAGTCAGCTCTTCCATACAAAACTGTAAACCTACTCGAGCCAAATGTATGGGACAGCTGAGTTCTTTTTCGCGATTTCGGTGTTGGTCCCATAGAGAAAGTTGTTCAGTTTGATCGTCTGATCATCCGCTTAAAAAGTGTCAGCATATTAAGAAAGACCCTGTATAAAGTTCTGGTGAGGTGAAAAGTTTAATAAAGAATAACCACTTTCTTTTTTACCTATGGGTACTTATCTTATTTCATCTTGTTGTGGGGGCTGGCGAGCCAGCAACACTTCGACCCAGTGGGATCTTTTGTGTTAGCCCCAATACTTTTTGTTTTCTTCACCCTTCAAATACGTGGTCAATGAAGGAGGCGATACCATTGAGGGGAAGAATCTTAAGATCTCCTGGTTTTGGATATCCATCGCCGAGGAGGCTCATGCATTTTGCCGCGGCGCCAAGACATCGCAGTCATAAATGATATGTTCCATGGTCTCCTTTATCCTCTCCGCACGCTCGGCAGCTGGGATCTAGGATGAGTTTCATTTTGTGCATCATCGTGCATGTGGCGTAGTGCCCAGTGAGGGCTCCGACGATGGCACGAGCCTTGCTCCTGCTGTTATTCTGGATGAACCTTGAAACACGAGTTGTCACAATGCTGATAAATTTCTTAGAGTGTTGTAGACCTGCAAGGCCAGACCACTCAAGCCTGTGTGTTTTATCAGCGCATTACTTAATGGCCTTTCTTATGCTGCATACCGGAATTCCCATACTTGATTCTGGTCCAACCATCTATCGTTCTGACCCAGCCCTCGCCAGGTCGTCAGCATTCTCATTACCCTAGACACCGGTATGCCCCGGGACGGGACCCAAACCAATCTTACATTATTGCGAAGACCAAGCCTGTTTATCCAAACCAAAACTATACTTCATCATCATCATCTCAGCCGATGGACGTCCACTGCTGGACATAGGCCTCCCCCAAGGATCGCCATAACGACCGGACCTGCGCTGCCCTCATCCACCGTGTTCCCGCCGCCTTCACCAGGTCGTCGGTCCACCATGTGGAGGGCCTACCCACGCTGCGCTTTCCGGTACGCGGTCACCACTCGAGAACTTTTCGGCCCCATCGGCCATCGGTTCTGCGAGCAATGTGCCCCACCCACTGCCACTTTAGTTAAGCAATTCTTTGGGCTATGTCAGTTACTCTGGTTCTTCTGCGGATCTTTTTATTTCTGATTCGATCTCGCAGGGGAACTCCGAGCATAGCCCTCTCCATTGCCCTTTGGGTGACTTTCGGCCTTTTTATGAGGCCTTGAGTGAACGACCACGTCTAACCTATATTACTTATCGCTGTTTATGTTTAGGTACTTCATTCTCAATCTCAAGGACCACGAAAACAATTCATTTAACCATTTCGTCAATATTTTTTTGGCTATGCCTACCTACCTACTTCCTTATTAGTTACAAAGAAAAAACAATTTTATACGTAACTCTTTACCTAAAGAAAAAAAACACCTCTTACTTTTTAATTTACAATAGTAGTCCAAAATTCAATCACTGACCATGACTCTGTCTTTATGTGCTTGGAGCAAAAAAATGATAATTATTTACTAAATAGGACGATGACAAAAACTGACCGGGAAGGACATTGGAACTTGACGAAACAGAGTTATCGCCTATTTATGATATTAAGGGCCTGTTTCACCACTTCTTAGTAAGTTCTTGTTAGCTTATCCGACACATATTTTGACATATCTTTCATATAAAATAAGTCAAACTATCTGTCGGATAAGCTAACAAGAACTTACTCAGAAGTGGTTAAACAGGCCCTAAGGATTGTAACCTTGCAACAGAATTCTTAGTTCACACAGTTAGTAATATTATAAAAAACAATACAAGTATAAAAAAACTTTCTCGCCGCAGAAACATTATTAAGCCGTGGATTACTCCGGGGTTTCTGCGATGCATGAAAAATAGGGACGCTCTGCACCGTAAATGGAAAAAAACACCAGACAACGAAATCGTTAAAGAAACTATCGCAGATATCGAAATTTTTGTAACTGTCATCAAAAAAGTTAGACGTGCCTATGAAAAATCACAATTAAGTGAGGCTGTAGCAATTGTTATCAAAAGAACGTGGCAAGTAATAAACGAGATAACGAACCGGAAACCCCAGTCATCTCTATCTCTAGAGCTTCTTAAGAACTCATCGTCACCACTGGGTGCGGTGAACTTGGTGAATGATTTTTTCGCCAACGTAGGAAAAAAATCCAGCTGTAAATACCAGCGGGGTCTGATACATTTTCCCCGGATAACATTCCTCTGTCAGGTAACTCACTTGTTCTATTGGAAACTGACAAAGCTGAACTTATGTCCCTTATCGACTCCCTGAAGGTGGACTGTGCTGTGGGTTGGGTGGGATATTATCCCATCGAAAATTATTAAGCAATTTAAGCATATTTTTGTATCACCACTTACTTATTTATGTAACCTTAGCTTTCGCGCCGGTGTATTTCCAAATTATTTCAAGAAATCTCTGATAAGAGATTCAAAAAATCAAATGAATCAGAATGAATGAATGAATGAAATTCAGATACACAAAAGCGGTGATAAATCTGTGATCAATAATTACCGTCCTATCTCAATTCTACCTTCCATCTCAAAAATTCTAGAGCGTCTCATAAATAATCGTCTAGTTAAATATCTGGAAACATACCAACTACTCTCCAACAACCAATATGGTTTTCGCCGCCGCCGTCGTTCTACTGCGGATGCGGTTGAGGGGCTGGTGGATTTTGTAGTTGGGGCCTTGGATTCTAGAGATAAATGCTTGGCAGTATTCTTAGATTTGGCCAAGGCATTCGACACTGTCTGTCCCAGCGCTGCTTAAGAAACTGGAAAGACTGGGAATACAGGGAGCATAACTTGCTTTATTCCAGAACTACTTGAGTAACCGAATGCAATACGTTAAAATTGGTCAACGAGTAAGCACTGAAAAACTTGTTACTCATGGCGTTCCGCAAGGAAGTATTCTCGGACCAACACTCTTCTTGGAATATATCAATGACCTTTGTAGCCTCACACTTACAAACGGTAAAATATTTATTTTGATGCCGATGCCGAGGCCGATGACACGGCCTTGGTATTCCGAGAGGAGAGTTGGGATCGAGTTTTCCAAGTTGCTCAGACGGGATTTGACACGGTGGTGACATGGTTGAGAATTAATATTCTTTCCTTGAATGCCGAGAAGACGAAATACCTTACCTTCTCAATACTCAGCTCAAGTCAGCTTTCTTTTCATTCTTACAAGATCACAGCGCACACTAACGTATGCTGCTCGCTACCTCGTCCCGCTGGACGGTGTTCTTGTACACATCTTCATCAAATACAGTTGATTTAACTGTCTCACTTTCAAATACCATATCAAATCAATTGCACTTAGGGTTCGAAAGTTGATCGCTGTTTTCAGGAACATCCGACATGTAGCTGATGCGCTCTATTTACTTTGCCCTCAGCAGATCAGTGATAACTTACTGTATCTCTACATGGGGTGGAGCATGCAAAACCCACCTTTTACCTCTAGAAAGAGCCCTAAGAGCGACTTACTTTTCGCAGGTGGCGATATCCAACAACCCTGCTGTACAAAAATTGCCAAGTACTCACAATTAGACAGCTTTTCGTAATGCAGGTTATCCTGAGACAACATAGTAGACTCTACTTTAATGCTAATGCTCCAATCTTGAAAAAGAGACGCAAAGATATGGTTTTCCATCGATGAGTCTTAACACTAACCTGGCGCAAAGGCATATGTGTTTGTTCGGTGGTTATCTCTTTAATTCTGCATCACAACGTATGGATTTATATTCATTAAACATCTACCAGTGTAAATCCTTAGTCTCAGGATGGCTACTAACTCTAGATTATGATGAGACTGAAGCTTTGCTTACTGTCGTGAGTTAAAAACACTTCAATTAATTTAAGCAAATTATGTATGTAAATATTTGAGACACTATACAATCTGTACAAGCGTAGATATTAGTTAGTAGATTGTTTCTGAAAAATTGCATTGACGTTAATTGGTTAGTATTTATTTATTTTAACACTTTATTGTACACACGGAAATATACATGAAAACAACATAATAGACAATTACAAAGGGCGAGCTTATCTCTAAAGAGATTTCTTCCAGCAAACCCGAGACAGAGAGAGAGCATAGAAAGTGAGGCAGGCATAGTGTGCACATTTAACTAATGAAACAGTAGGTATTTAAGACTAATAAATATATATTATATAAAGATACAGGTATAGTAATTGGATTGCAATGTGATTAGAACTGAAATTGGATAAGAATAGAACTTCGATGTATTAACTTAGCGCAATCGGGCTCTTGGTGTCTGTCGTGTGTCTGTCTAACATGTTTTACAGCCGTCAGTCTTTTTCACTCGCCATGGTTTTACCACCACCAATTACTATTCAACTGTGCTGACTTCCGCATCGCGCTAAACTCTATGTAACTGATAGCCAATAACGTCTGAGCGATCTGCCAAAACGGCTTTAGCGGCTTTCAAGATTAGTACCGCGATTAGCGCAATACCAAATGTGACTAAAGTTATGGTTCGTAAGTAGTCCAATAACAGTTCAATCACAGTCTCAACAAACATAATCAATCAAACTGTATAATTGATAAGAATGCCTCCTTGTATGTTTGTGGTCAAAATAAATGATTGTTATTTATTTATAGGATCCCATACTGCAGGTAAAAACTAAAAGCATGACTTCAAAATAGCCCAGTCATTTTACGGAGTTTTGTTAGGAGAGGTGGGAAGTAATTATTAATTGGACTTTTAAACTGTAACCGGCACCATTTGGTGACAAAAAGATTATATGAAAATATATTTAAAAAAAATACACTACGCAACATAGAAATCAAAATTGTGAGTCCCAGAAGGCTTTTAAATTAATAATATTAATGCCAATGCACTCATTTGAATTAGATTTAACAAGATAAATTATTTTTGAGCATAGAAATAGGCATTGAAATTAAAAAAAAAAATTGTTTTTATTAAAAAATACGAATGTATTTTTCAATGCCTTAAATATGTGCAAAAACAAAATTACCCTCAGGTTTTTTATAGCGAGATAACAGCTAAATTTAAAATTTGGAACTGTTGCTGACGGGATTTTTTTTTAATTTTGGTACATTTCTAAGCCCAAATTGGCTCTTAAAATACTATACCGAAAAAAAAACAATTATTAATTAGTTCCGGCTCAAACCGTAAAATGACTGGGCTAAAAAGCCTGTTATAGGCTTAGCTTGTAACTAGAGTTTGGTCGCGACGCGACGTCCGCACACAATGACATTCCGCACACCGGCACCGGCACCGGTTCCAGTCATCGGACCTAGATAAAATATGAATCAGTTTTTATTATTTGTGGTTGGGCTATTGCAAGCAAGGGTCGCCGAGCTAGTAAATGATAAATACAACCGTACATAAATTCCGAAGAACTTAGTGGTACAGGCCAGGAATCGAACCGCGTCCTCAGGATTGAGGCGCTAGCTCTCTTCCGTATGGGCTATCATCGCTCTTCAAAGTCAGTTTTTAAGTCTAATCATAAGCTTTCAAACTCAAAATGTTCAGGTCCGGTTCAGGTCCAGTAGTTTTTGAGTGATGCTCGTGTGCTCTTTTAGTCGTGTGCCTTGAAAAATTTTATAAAGAAAATAGGTAATAAATACATTGAAAAATTTTTCTCGGGACTGGAACTCGCACTTTTCCAAACCGGGGAACTGCGTTATCCAATTTCGCCACCGAGCCCACTACCCAGAGAACGAAATTTTCAATCTTTTGCGTCTTAAGGGGACGTCGATAAATAACATGTTTAAAAATAAATAATATTTGAAATAAATACATTGTTATTGTTATGATTTGAGTCTTTCTTTTATCTAGCTCTATGACCATTGACCACGTCAAAAAGTTTCGTAGAAATCGCCTCCATGACAGACGAACAGACATGGAACTGGAGTGCGATTTTTGAACATCACAACGATCGAATCAGCAGCAGAAAGATGCAAAATATCCATAGTAATTTTATCATTTTCAACTGCTGATTACAACGTGTGATGTTCAAAAATCGCACTCTTGGTCCGTTTTTCCGTTGTATCTACGGAACCCCGATAATATTTTAAATTGATACAATAATGTGTCTAGCGCATAGCGTGCTCAGCTCAGTGCACATCAACTCGTTCTGTTTCTGGACTACACAAAAACGTCGGTCTCCTCGGTGCGAGGCGAGGCGGCTTATCATCACACGATCGCTTCCCATTTCCCACGTTCGTCAAGTTCCTTACAATTATATTATAATTGATATCTTACAGTTACAGACTCCCGTCTGACTAGATTTAAACAAATCAAAGATCATTTTATTAATAAACGAGCGTTAACCCGCGACTTCGTCCGCACAAATTATATACCAGATTTTAAGTCAGATCATAAGCTATCAAACAAAAAAACTGCATCTGACCCCACCTCTGATCGTATCGGTCTCCCGTTCCATCAGACATATGAGGGTAAGAACGAGAGACAAACCGTGTGGCTGCCGGTTATAGCCACTGCATCTGACCCCACCTCTGATCGTATCGGTCTCCCGTTCCATCAGACATGGGAGGGTAAGAACAAGAGACAAACCGTGGGGCTGCCGGTTATAGCCAGTCACTGCATCTGACCCCACCTCTGATCGTATCGGTCTCCCGTTCCATCAGACATGGGAGGGTAAGAACAAGAGACAAACCGTGTGGCTGCCGGTTATAGCCACTGCATCTGACCCCACTTCTGATCGTATCGGTCTCCCGTTCCATCAGACATGTGAGGGTAAGAACAAGAGACAAACCGTGTGGCTGCCGGTTATAGCCAGCCACTGCATCTGACCCCACCTCTGATCGTATCGGTCTCCCGTTCCATCAGACATAGGAGAGTAAGGACGAGGGAGTGGATCTGTATTTAGCGCGTACACTTATGCCACAGATCACAAAAACTAAAGGGAGATGTGAAAAGGGGGCGGGGCCAGTGTCGCAGCAATATGCGCAAAAACGGAACACATTCCTCGCGATAGTAATGATTCAATATATTATGGGGCTAAAAGCCAGTCGAGATATTATGTGTAAATAGTTTACAATGCTTGCGTAGTTCTATAGATTATTCGAACGTTGAGTTCTGATACCGCAATGGATAATGAGCACATTCAAGCTAACAAAATACTTTCTATCGCGTGGTACTGGTGGAGATGCGACACTAGGTTTCGTACTCAGCGCGTTGGTTGGCATCTCTCTAGATCTCAATGACTTATGCACTTTAAAATATCCTGCGTATCGGATTTTTGGCCGCATCTTATATACAGCGAGCGACAACACGTTCCGAGGCGGTGTGGAAGCTTCTATACAGCGAGCGACAACACGTTCCGAGGCGGTGTGGAAGCTTCAAACAAAAATTTCACGTTTAATAAGTGGCCTTCAATCTCCGATATTGGAATATTTTCGAGTTTGAGTTTGCTTTTCTGCAAAGATTTGCAGTCGCCGCCGCCGTACTAGGAATACATGAAATGACGCGTCGAGACAAAACAGACATATCAATCTACACAGAGATAGACGCGGTGCTGTATCATTCCCTGCCGAACATTAGTTCACACACACGGCTAATAAATATATTTCCTAGCCGGTGTAATTTGGTCGTATAGGTTTCGTATAGTCGAACATCAGACGTATATTACGATATTACCGTAATATAACTTTTATAAGTTAAAATAGTCCTATAAATGTGGGCCTTATGCGACCAAATTGTTTGCTGGGATAAATATAATACCTACATCGTATAACAGATATATAATGATAGGTATACATAATTATAAAACGGAAGTAAACAAACCGTAATGGTGAACATAAATTAATGATCGCATACTAGCCCAGTCATTTTACGGTTTGAGCCGGGACTAATTAATAATTGTCATTTTTTCGGTATAATATATTATTGAAGGGCCAATTATTTTGAGCCTAGATTTTAAAAAAAATTAAAAAAAAATTACTTCAGCAACAGTTCCAATTTTAAAATTTTGCTATTGTACTCTCTCGTTCTAAAAAACCTAATGGTAAATTTTTTTCGCACATATTTAAGGCTTTACCATTATACATACTACAAACATGGTGTGAATATTTTTGTCTACTTAGGCCCGATTCGACCAAACGCGAGTAAATTTTATTCTTAGATTAAGTCGCCGCCGGTTACTCTAGAGTAAACTGATTTTGCGTTTTACCAACCCTAATCTATGAATAAGTAGAGAGTAAATTTTACACGGCCCATCTTGACGGTGTAAAGCTTATACCAAGACTAATGAAATGTCAATGTCAGATAATTAAAAAAATTAAAGATACGAGTGAATAGGCTTCTTCTGGGTGAGCTCGCTACATCTTTGACCCCATCTTCGTCCCGAGGACTAGATTGAGGTCAAGAGCAAGACCATACGTAATAAAAAAAAAATTAAAGAAAAATGAATCCTAACAAATTAAAACCGTATACAACGACCTCTTTCTTTAGGTGGATTATACATTCGTTCTTTTAGTATGGGTTTATTGTGGTAGAAGACCAATGAAGTTATTTGGGAGTAAACGCTAAGAGTTAGATTGTTCCTTGTATAGTTACTCTTCTATAAATCAAAGTTTGGTCGTATCCGGCCTTAGAAGGTTTTGAAAAATACAATCGTATTTTCTAATAAATACCTCATTTTTTAAAATTCAATGCCTATTTTATTGCTCAAAAATAATGTATATTGTTAAATCTAAGTCAAATAAGTGCATTGGTACTAATATTATCAATTTAAAAGCCTTCTGGGACACACATGATTTCTATGTTGCGTTGTGAATATTTTTAAATATGTCTAGTCTTTTTGTCACTAAATGGTTCCGGCTACAGTTTAAAAGTCCAATTAACAATTACTACCTACCCCGCCGAACAAAACTCCGTAAAATGGCTGGGCTATACGCCGCGCACGCCGCGATTTGACCGGTGCGGTCTGTGACGGTGACCGCGGCGGCGGCGCGGCAGCACGTGGAGATTACATCATACCTACGTACATACTTGTTGTTATATGTTTATCTAACAGTTGGTATATTATATTATAATGCAGACGAAACGTAAACCTGTCTTGTTCATGACCACTTGCACGTCTAGGTCTTCTTCCGACAACATTTTTTATATTATGGAAGCAAAAAACATAAAATATTTTTTTGTTTAATCATTAAGGTGGTTGCAGAGGGGTCAATTTTATACAGAACTTTGACGCGAAATACGCGTAGACGGTATTAATATAAGTAACTTTGCAATATATAGATTTTTTTTTTAGAAAATCTATATGCTGCGTTGCAAATAACATTTGCAATTTATAAAATAATTACGAAGATATAAGGCTTTGAAATTTTACATACAACATTTTAAAAGCTTTATATCTTCGTAATTATATTATAAATTGCAAATGTTATTTGTGACGCGGCAACTAGATTTTCTAAACTATTTTTCCATATATAAAATATTACTTTTATTAATTCCGTCTACGCATATTGTGCGTCAAACTTTTGTATGGACTGATACCACCTTAAATAAACAAATAATCTCAAACGAATGCGACCTTAAGACTCACCATACTTCCGATCAATTATTAATCTGGATTCAAATGGTACTTTTTGGTTATTTTTTTATGAGTCCTTTCCTCAAACCTGCCATGAATTATCTCTAACTGCACAATAGTTTACTAATGGCACTGGGTTCATAAACTGTGCTTATACGAGTAGTTGAATAACAATCATTGACCAAGTTAGTTTCCCTTTGATTACCTACTGGCTGATCACATGCGACTCATGGGTGTCCTATGATTACCTGGCGAGTTGGTCACCTGGGTTATCATGATCACAGGCGACTCATTGGTGTCCTATGGTCACCGGGCGAGTTGGTCACCTGGGTGATCATGATCACAGGTGACTCATGGGTGTCCTATGATTACCTGGCGAGTTGGTCACCTGGGTGATCATGATCACAGGCGACTCATTGGTGTCCTATGGTCACCGGGCGAGTTGGTCACCTGGGTGATCATTATCACAGGCGACTCATTGGTGTCCTATGATCACCTGGCGAGTTGGTCACCTGGGTGATCATGATCACAGGCGACTCATTGGTGTCCTATGATCACCTGGCGAGTTGGTCACCTGGGTTATCATGGTCACAGGCGACTCATTGGTGTCCTATGATCACCTGGCGAGTTGGTCACCTGGGTGATCATAATCACAGGCGAATCATTGGTGTCCTATGATCACTTGGCGAGTTGGTCACCTGGGGGATCATGATCACAGGTGACTCATTGGTGTCCTATGATCACCTGAGTGATCATGATCACAGGCGACTCATTGGTGTCCTATGATCACATTGGAGGGTTGATCACCCAGGTGATTAAAGGCTATTTTGACATAATAAATGGTGTCCTCAAACAACATCTAGATTCAAGAGTAACTATATCTCGTGCTGTGTTCAGCTATTACTCCATCTTGCAATTAAAACTCAACAATATGGTTTCTATTACATTATATGCAGGGGCTGGTGGGTAGTGGGAGGCCGTGGGGACAATGCCAGGAATCGATCTATTGCAACAATACTATAGTGTTACCAAAGAGATTGTATACTAAAGAGAGTGTAGTACTTCCTGTACTACAGATATTATCTATGGTTGTTTCGAACTAGGATGGATAATCTGTGCCTAGAGATCCTTGGTCTGTTGATTTGTTGTTAGTTAGTTAAAATAAATATAAATCAATAAGGTAAATAACAAGTTGGAAAGACTACAGAACTTGGGCATACGTTTCGTTTTCGGTCTGCGAAAATAATGACCATGTGTCCGAGTTTCGGGCCCAGCTGAAATGGCTCCCCGTACGCGATCGTAGGAATGTTCACATCCTTTGTCTTCTTTACAACATCCTACACAATCCTTCCTATCCTAACTATCTCCGTGAACGTTTCTCCTTCTCCCGCCCTTCTGACAAACCTTGCCGATCCCACATCCGTACCCAACTTAGTATCCCATCCCACTCCACCGACTTCTACTCCCACTCCTTCACCATCCATGCTGCTCGGTTGTGGAACTCACTCCCCGCCGACATTCGCGACTCCAAGATTATAGCTGTATTTAAAAAGAAAACGAAAGAGCACTACCTTTCTCTATCTTAAGTGATATTCATATATATAATTATATACATATATTAATTAATAATATATATTGTATTTTGTAGGTATATATTACATTTATTTATTTATACTGTTTGTTTGTACACAATAAGTTTGCCTTGTAATTGTTAACTGTCTCTTCTACGGGTCTGCTGGAGGAAATCTCTTCAGAGATAAGCTCGCCCTTTGTACATGTTTTCTCAACTTTGTGTATTATTATATCCGTGTGTACAATAAAGTGTTATAATAATAATAATAATAGTAGAATAATAATAATAATAATTAAAACACAGGTTATTAATTATAGTGAATGGTTATAATAGTATTTTAATTGTTTACTTAAAATAAGATAAAGAATAACTGTTTCGATGTCGGCAGTTGTTTACCTGTTGCATGATTGAAAATAAATCTGTATCAATTATATAGAATAAAACTTGCAAAAGTGTATTAAAGTGTTTAAATAACGCCGTGCAATCCCGTTTCTACTATTCGGTGGAGTTCAGTTTGAGGTATAGTCACAATAGGTATATTAATTACTTTTCAACGCACTTGCTCATAAAATGGCCCTTATTTCACCGCAATTAGGCACATAATGACACCTATAATCAAACTGTGACTTTTTCATTACTATTATTCACAAGTGAGTTATAGGTTTTTTTCTTATTGGTTGAGTTCAAGAAGTTTAGATAGTAGGTATCTAAACTTTTTGGTTGAGTTCTTGAGTTGCTTTTTTCTTAAAAATGTTTCGATACAAAAAAGATCATATTCAATAGTACAAATAAATTCTCTAAATGAACTTTTTATTTACTAAATAAAATGATTTTTTATTATTATTTTCTTCACAAGTGTGTTGAAAAACGTCGTATGATACACGTGTGTATTGATTATTACCGTCCTCGGCTCTCTTAAGACCCTCGCCTACGGCTCTCTTAAGACGCCTCAGCGGTAATCACCAACATTACACACTTGTACCATAATGTACTATAATGAACTGAATAAACTCTATCGTTAGCTACTGTAAGTACTAAAACGTGACCTAGGTACGTTAATATTATGCAGCTGGAACTTTTACTCTGTGGATGGAGATACCTATTAAAAGTAGAAAAAAAACGTTATAAAAGGCTTGGATTAAAAACTTTTCGCTTACAATGAAAAAAGTGTTTTGGTCTACGATTTGTGTCATGTCATGACATAGACGAGGAATTTCTCGCTTACGCTGGTAGACGGAATGTCAGTGTAACCGGGTATGAGATGGCGATAGTCATAATATCCCGATAATCTATCTATCTATCTATCTATACTATTATAAAACTGTAACAGGAAGTTTGTCTGAACATTGAAGATATTAACAAAAATAAAGTTACGATATGGTTTTTAGGTGTCCCTGATTCCATTTCACCAATTTTTGGATTTTTTGTCTGTCTGTTTGTTTGTGTGTTTGTTTGTTTGTTTGAACGAGTATCACGCAAAAACTACTGAACCGATTTTGATGAACTTTTTTGTTTGATAGCTTATGATCTGACTTAAAATCTGGTATATAATTTGTGCGGACGAAGTCGCGGGTTAACGCTCGTATCCTATACAATTTATATGAAGTGACATGTCGGAGTCAGGTGGAGTCAGTACAAAAAAGTGGTTACGTCGATAAGGACAGCAATAAGGTAGCGATCTCCTTTTTTAACTAGAGCGAATTTGCTATGTGCATCTCTTATTGAGTGAATATGACAAGACACGTGCTTCCTTTTTAACCGACTTCAAAAAAGGAGGTTTCTCAATTCGACCGTATATCTAAACTATTATAAAACTGTAACAGGAAGTTTGTCTGTACATTGAAGATATTAACAAAAAAAAAGTTACGATATGGTTTTTAGGTATCCCTGATGCCATATATCACCAATTTTTGGATTTTTTGTCTGTCTGTTTGTTTGTGTGTTTGTTTGGGTGTTTGTTTGTTTGAACGAGTATCACGCAAAAACTACTGAACCGATTTTGATGAAACTTTTTTTTTTTGATAGCTTATGATCTGACTTAAAATGTGGTATATAATTTGTGCGGACGAAGTCGCGGGTTAACGCTCGTTGTGTATATCACAAACTGAACAACTTTCTTTATGGGCCCAATATAAATCGCGAATAAAAAATCTGCTGTCCCATACATTTAGGTCGAGTAGGTTTGTATGGAACAGCTGATTTTTTTTCGCGATTTCTATATTGGTCCCATAGAGAAAGTTGTTCAGTTTGATGGTCTGATCATCCCCTTAAAATAGTTTCACCTAATTTTGTTAGACCTTATATATATTTTTTTATGTGTGCGGATAACTTCGTCGTTTATGAACCGATTTTGATGATTCTTTTTTTGTTGGAAAGAAGATATCCCAAGGGTGGTATCTAGAAGGATCTAGAAGGATCTGATGATGGCATCCCAGAGAAATCGAGGGGAACCTATGAAACTCGTAGTGCCAGCTAGTGCGTTTGTTAATTTCAATTAAAAACAAAAACACTTCTATTAAATTGAACTAATGAATTCCTACTACACGAGAAGTGGGAATGGATTTTTTTCTCGTCTACCCCATGGTGTGGGGTATCGTTAGTATAGGTGGTTTAAAAATATTATGGGTGTGGGAAAAACATTTTTTGATTTAGGGATCCGATAGCGAAATATTAAGTTTTAAAGTGAAATTTTTCGATAAGAGTCCAAATTTTCTTTTCAAATCATTCAATTTACAATTATTATTGAATAGCTAGTTTTTTTTCCGCGATTTCAACATTGGTTCGGTGGTGAAAGTTGTTCACATTCCATCAGAGTCGTGAGCATATTAAGTTGAACCCTGTATAATATGTGTGTTAGACGAGACGGCAGTAAACAGACTCGTTCGTCCTTGATCTTGAACCTGTTCCGTCGCTGCTCGCTGCCGGTACTTCGTCAGACCACACCATACCGGTCCGGTGCGGCTACTATGTGCAATGCTATACTAATATGCACGAGATCTTAATGTCAGCTGAGATATTGCTTGAATCAGGTGTCAGGCGTGTTCCTAGACTTGGTGTTTTGGATACAGTAGCGTACCGAGGGGGTGAGGGAAGGTGACAAATGCCCTTGGCGGTACTCTCATAGGGGTATCGATTGATTGATGTCTGTCTATAACCAATTCGTCGAGCAAAGAAAAGTATAGCTCGCTTCGCGCGCTCTAAGTTTCTGTTTTAAATAATGTACCTACACGTAATCTTAAAGAGTTCTGACCACAGCTAAGACGTGGTGCTAAAAATTTCGAGCTTGCTTCACTCGATCCATAGCTTTTACTTAGGTTACTTTGCACAAGTTTTTTACGTAAAAAGCCCCGGCTCTAACCGGTTCATTTTGAGGAGAACAGTCGAGCTCGCTCCGCTCTCTCTAAAGTTTTTATTTTTGCATGGATAAGCCAAAATAATATATGTCTGACCACAACCCGAATGGTGGTGCAAACCGAATTTGAGTCGAATAGGCATTGCAGTTAAGTATGGAACATAAGAATTTTTTTATTGCTCCGATCGGTTTGCTCCCATAGTAAAAGTTGTTCAGTTTGATGGGTAGTGTATGTAGTTTAAAGGTTACTGATACGTTTCCTTACATCCTACCCTGTATGTATACCTTTTCCAATTCAACAAATTGCCCCCTAAAATTGGGAATCGAAAAGACACGGAACACTAGGCATTGATCTGACAGCTAAATTCCAATTCTTATGATTGTGATGTCAGCGCCATCTTTCCAGTGTCACGGAAACATTGTTTCTTAATTAACATAAAACAAACAAGGAAGCGTTTAGTTCAGTTCTTTTACGTAAAATAGACTAGACGATATTATAAGCACAGATTATTGAATAGTTACTATAAGTAGTTGTAGTAGTTTCCTCAACGTTACGAGATCTCTACCAGTATTACAATTATCATTACCAGTCAGTGAGTGAATGAATGAAATAATGAATGGCACCGGCACCGGCACCGGCACCGGTAGCAACGCAACGGTAGACAATAGTGCGCGTAGCCTTATCGTGTCTGTAGGGCTGGCACAATGGATTGATCCTACAATCCAGGGCTACAATCGCAGTAAATATTTGGTGATTGAACCGTTATTGGACTACGTACGAACCATAACTTTTGAAACATTTGGTATTGCGCTAATCGCGGTACTGCTTTTGACAGATAGCTCAGACGTTAAGAGCTGTCAGTTACATAGAGTTTAGTGCGATGCGGAATTCAGCACAGTTGAATATTAATTGGATTGCAATGTGATTAGAACTGAAATTGGATAAGAATAGAACTTCGATGTTTTAACTTAGCGCAATCGGTCTTCCTGGAGGTAAATGCGGTAAATAAATCGCAACTGAACCATGATTGGACCGCGTGCGAAGCTTAGCTTTTTACACATTTGGTATTGCGCTAACATGACAGCGAGCGCCGTTAGAGCCGTATTAGCAGATGGCACAAACGTTGAAAGTCTGTCAGTCACATTGACATTGTAAAGAATTCAAGTTTAGGGCGATACAGAATTAATGCAATCGAATAGTAATTGGATTGCAATGTGATTAGAACTGAAATTGGATTTAACTTGGATGTTTTAAATTAGCGCAATCGCCCTCCGCTGTTTTATATAGGGACTATTGTGGAACTTTTATTGTAGAACTAACTAGAACTGTTGTAGGAGTTCTAAGTAACAGTACTAGAAGGTTAACAAGGACCTGATGCTAATTTGTATAGAAAAAAACGGGTTTTAAGTCATTGCCCGAACTTCTAGTCTCGGGACATAAAATAATTAGATACTTAAGTGATAAAAAACTACTTCAATCAAAAATATTATGTTTACATTTTTAAAAAAGGTATATTTTAGCAGTTTTCAATAAGAAAAGTTGAATACTTCCTTCAAAAACAATGTGGCAACCATAGTAGAGTTACACTATGAAACTGTGAGATAATTGGGTTCGCTACGCGGCGCGGCGCGGCGCGGCGCGGGGCGGCGCATCGTGCTTGACCCGCGAGGTCTCGGTCGTGGTCGTGATCAAGGCCACGACTCTACTGTCACTGGGGACCAATTGCGCTAATTCAAAACATCCAAGTTCAATCCTAAACCAATTTCAGTTCAAGTCACATTGCAATCCAATTACTATTCAACTGTGTTAGAAAAATATATTAGATTTTCGTTAAAATGTATAGTTTTAAAGTTACAGTGCCTCAAAGATATCCATAAAAATCTTAAATTAATCCTAGTATTAAAACTGCATATTTTAACGAAAATCTGAGTTCATACAAACATAGAGATCAATTTCTAGATTGTTTCTGAAAAAATTTATTGACTTTAATTAGATAGTATTGAAAATATCAGAAAACTTCGTTTGTATGCAGTGCGCATTTGCGCTCTCGGAATAAACTTCACTGAATTCCGTATCGCGCTAAAATTGACTTAGGTCCGCCACATACCGACGGAATAAACATGATTCAGAATTAGATTCCGGATGGATTGTTGCCGCTTTCAGAGACGCGAGGTGCGTTGATGGAACGATACCGTATCGTAACGGTGCAGTTCCGACGTCGTTGCGGTATAGTTGCGAAATCGCCTACGCTCAAAAATTGCTTGTGTGATAATGGTTCATGCCATTTTTTATGCAGATAATGTCTAATGTTAAAACTATCGATGGTCTTTTGAAATAGTTGCATTAATATTAAAATACAATTTACAAATCATCATCGTAACGTCATGGCCTCATCACATAATAGAAATTATCATGTATAGAAATTGTTTGTTTCGTTTTAATAAATATTTAAAAATGCAATTGTCATTCTTTTGGCGTTGCATACATTATTATTTTAGGAATTTTTTCTTAACAGCGATCTAGTATTTTTTGTAACCATAGTTGAGAACTATAATAAATAGTCAAAGGCACTGAATCCTGAATCAGGATTCCGGATTGCAATTCCGTCTGTGTGTGGCGGACCTTATTTTCTATGTGTCTGACAGCCTTTGAGCCATCTGTCAAAACGGCTCTAACAGCTGTCATGAACCGTACGCGATTAGCGCAATACCAAATGTGTAAAAAGCTAAGCTTCGCACGCGGTCCAATCATGTTTCAGTTGCGAGTCTATTTTTAAAGACCCGCATTTTCGGCGTGACTTTGACCTGTGCGTTTGTTTAGCGTTGCCATGGAAACCTTTTACGCAGGTAGTCCTATGTGTACATTCAAAAACCGAATTTTAAGTTCTATGGCTTTGTGATATGGATCCATACTCTTGTTGTTGCTTTCCGTGTGGCAGCAGCAGTTATACCGTCCTATATTTAGGACATCTCTGATCTGACTGGCCAAAGTCAAAGGTCAAAGTCAACATCATTATAAATATTGCGCAAATGGATACCTATTATAATAAGATACCAGAAGATATTCTAAACTTGACAGACAAAAAGTTTAAGTCCAATGTTAATCAAGTCCTCTGTAAAAAAGGCTACTATAAACTCGATGAGTATTTGAATGACCAAAATGTCTGGTCTTGACAATGTTACTCTATGTAATGCAATATTGTATTTTAATTGTACTTTGTATATTTTGTTTTGTTGAAAAGATGTGTGTTGTAGAGTTTCTGGCCGCATCTTCTCTCAACGGAACACGTTCCGACGCGGTGGTAGAGTCAAAAAGTGACGTCAAAAAGGTATCTATGTGATATAATTTTGATTAAAAATTTTTTATTTGATTTGATAAGAAATGAGGGATTTTCCAGAAGAAAAAAAAGTTAGTTCCTAATTTCTCAATAGATGGCGTTAACCAGAGAGGGGTCCAATAGGTATGAGCAAATATATGAATTAATATTAATAATAAAAATATACGGTACAAGTTATTAACAATCTGGGTGTTATTGATGACCCGGTTGGTGTAATGATTGCCATGCCAGATTGTCAAATCAGGGTCCAATTTTTCGTCTATGGCTTTGTTTTTCATTCACGGAATCTGACGTACGATTTAAATATTTCCGGTTTATTTTTATTGAAATTCTCTGTTTCTGTTAGGTTTTTGTAGTTTGTTACTGTTTCTCGTTTATTGTTGGTATATTCAAAACGGATACGTAGCCCACACAACCACGTCTGATACTTGATTCGTTGTTGGCGGACAATAACACCGAGATAGCTAAATAATAAACTAACAACAATAAGAAAGGGTTTGTACTGTGTATTTTTATTATTAATGTTAATTAATATCTTTGCTCATACCTATTGGACCCCTCTCTGGTCAACGCCATCTATCGAGAAATTAGGAACTAACCTTTTTACTTTTTTTGGTTTTGGAAAATCCCTCATTAATTCAATATAGGACCAATATAGGATCTTGAAGCCCAGTTATTCAACTTCAAATCTTTTTTTGAAGTAACCACACCGTGTCTCGGAACGTGTTGCGCTGCGCTGCCGCTGTAAAGAAGATGCAGCCAGAAACTGTTCAATATACTTAACACGACAAACTATTAGCAACTAATACAATAATATAAATTCTTAAGGTTATGTACACAATAACACATAGTCTTTTTAATTAAATCAACTAAAAGCCGAGGCCGAGGCGGAGGGGGACACTCCGCCTCGGCCTCGGCCTCGGGCCAGCCGATTATTTTTATGACGCACACCATCTTCTTCTTATCGTGTGGGCAGAGCCCTGGTGTCTGGTGGATAGTAGCCGGGAACAACGGCTTAACGTGCCATCCGAAGCACGGAATCATTTTTCTTTCCAGACAATCAGGTGATTCAGCCTGCAATGTCCTAACCATAGAGAAATTACGCGCTCCTCTAGGGTCCTAACCAACTGGGGAAAAACGCACAAAGTATCATATCACTAGGGGTCCCCCGTGGGAATCTGACAGTGTGAAAGCTTCTGTTCTGTGACGCGCGGAAGAAAACAATATCGTTAAAAATGCTGGAAAAAACCATAGTACCACAATTCGGGCGTCATCTTCCTCAACTCCCTAAATTATTAATAAAATTCATTTTATCGTCAATTTTTGAGTAAATTATAGTAAAACGTCGGCGTTTCCGAATGTATTCCACGTAGTGTAGTGTGCGTCATTTAGGTACTTGTTTACCTGCTGGTGTCTACAGTCTACAGGTAGGTAGGTGACGAATTGAATCTTCCTTATTGACTGTTGATGATTCTTTGAACAAAGGGAATTATATATTATTCCGTTTATTGTATATTTATTCATCATCACCAATTCACCAGCCTATAATTGACATAATTATAATATTGTAAAGCTCATCGTTCATTGCATGTACATACAGATAGACAAGGTATACAATTAAAAGCGTTACATATCAAAGGGGATGCTACAGCCCATAAAACTTAACTAAACAATATCGAAATAAAAAAAACAACAACTGTTCCATAGAATAAACAAAAAGTGAAAAATAATTTGGTCACCTATTATTTTTGATATATGTTTATGGGCCTATGTCGAAAAATAATTGAAGTGAAATGAGCGTGTGATAGCTTATATTACTGCCTGATGCGAGAGAAAGAGAAGAGGCGGCGCGCGCGCCTGAAACGAGGCAAGCGTAAAACAAACTTTATTTAATTGTGATTGTACTATTTATGTAAGTTCAATTCTGCTTTTATCAAAATTTTTAAAATATCAGTCTCTTTTTTTAAATCAAGTCTCGTGTTTCTATTATTCACCGTTTAGCAGTCCCAAGCGTTTATCGATAGAGACGGAGGCTACTTTGGCTTATTTTTCTATCGAGAAAATGTGTCTTAATCGTGTTTTGGCTCTAATCAAAACTTCAATTATATGTTCAATTTACACATATCCGCTAATCATATTCCTACTGTTAGTACTTCATGATATATGACGCTTTGAAGAATCATATTTTTTTCACATAGCCTCTTAACTTCTTAACTCTCTTTAAGATATTTTCGGTCAATTAATGCGTAGAGAAGGGGGGGGGGGACCGCTATGAAATGAACATAGATTTTTTTAATAGACAATCACTAAAGTTACTTGAAAACTGCTGAACTGTTTCTCATGAAACAAAGTTAAGAACAATCTCGCAAATATTAGTTTTTGTATAAAAAAAAAACTATAGGCGTCAAACTTACACCCCAACTAACAATTTGGTCGTATATGTGTCGCATAATCGAGCATAAGACGCATAAAGCACCAGGTTTTTTTTTTTTTTTTTTTTGAGATGACTATTACAGCTCTGCTCCGGGAGCAACTACTGCTTTTTACTGCGGGCTATTGGAGGGACCACGAAGGTCACCGAGCCAATTGAATGAACTTAACCAACCGACCTAGGGGCACCCAGAGGGGTACGGATCTCGGCCTAGGACGTTGCTGGGGCTACGCGGCGGATTGTGTAGCTGGGATAGGTGAGAAGCGGCCTGCGATTGGCCTATAGCGTCTGTAGGCGCCAGAATTGAAGGGAGTGTGCAGTGGTCGCGGCTGTCCCCGCCGGCGGGGACGTTGATTACTGTGTCGACGTGTTGTTGTCGTGTGTTGTGAGTTTGCGATTGTTAGTCGTGTCTGTTGGGTAAAGCACCAGTATAATTATGACGAAATTATTATTACCGTAATATAACTTTTATAAGTTAAAATAGTCATATAAATGGGGGCCTAATACGACCAAATTGTTTGCTGGGAATGGGATAACAGAATTTTTAGTTTTTTTGTTTGTAGGGTGTTTTGTTACACCTTTGTGCTTAGATCAAAGTAAAATTAATGGATAGGCCTTACGCGAACATTTCAAACCAGAAATATGAAGCAAAACAAATGACAGTTTTACTTCAAATATGTACCGAGATGACAGACCAAGTGCGATAGTTGTGTGCTTCAACTTAAAGTGCTTTGGGCCTATCTATTAATTTTAATCTAAGCCTTCATAGCCCGGTCATTTTACAGTTTGAGCCGGGACTAATTAATAATTGATTTTTTTTTTCGGTATAATATTGAAGAGCCAATTTAAGCCTAGAAATGTACCAAAATTCAAAAAAATCTCGTCTCGTCAGCAACAGTTCCAATTTTAAAACTTAGCTATTATTTCATTATAGCACTATTATCTCGTTCTAAAAAATCGGATGGTAATTTTCTTTTGCTCATATTTAAGGCTTTACCATTATACATACTTCAAACATGGTGTAAATATTTTTGTCTACTTAGAAGGTTTTGAAAAATACATTCATATTTTCTAATAAAAACCTCATTTTTTTAAATTTCAATGCCTATTTTATTCATTCTGGGAAACACAATTTTGATTTCTATGTTGCGTAGTGATTTTTATTTTAATACGTTTTAAGATAGTATTTTTGTCACTAAATAGTGCCGGTTACAGTTTAAAAGTCCAATTAATAATTACTCCCTACCCCGCCTAATAAAACTCCATAAAATGACTGGGCTATCATGTACGAACGGCGACACATCAAGCTATACAAAACCAACATAAGCTGGCCGCGCGACGTTATACGTTACTCGACCTACGCGTGGCCAGTTTATGTTGGATTTGTATAGCTTGATGTGTCGCCGCGTGTACATGTACATAAGGAAAACAATATTCTAGGTAGATAATACGAAATGTATGTTTAACCGTTATTTGTAAAATAACGAGTTAAAATAAATTGTAATAATTAATTTCATCGATAATAAAGTCAGTGTTTTATTTATTAACACGTTCCGGGACAGTGACCGGCTATAGACGTGATAACAATAAAAGTTCTATTGTATCTCGTTCACTGCCCCGGAACGTGTTAAATAGCCTACGGAATTATACTACAGATAAGATAATCAGTGTATAAGACATCAACGTGTGCATCAGAATGTGTGTGGGCATTCGTTTAGGTATGTACTTACAGAGCTCAAATATCTCTTTATATTTGTTGTTTCAAAATATGCCTGTCTATCTGTCTGCTGCTTTGACTACAGGGTGAAATTGATATAGAGATAGAAATCATTTATTGCACTCATGTTGTAACATTTTGGTCTTAAATGCTAGGCATAGTAAGTATCAAACATGAACCCTGTTAGGGCACAGCAATCTTGAGTTAAATAAAATTAATATGTTAAATTAAACGTTGAATTGGGCATTCCAGGCGGAGGACAGTCGCCTTTTGGTGGCTTTTTCCGATTCAGTTTGCATAGAATGTGCTGCCATCTATTAAATATTTCGCAGAACTATGAAAAAAAAGATTTTATTGTCTATGTCAATGTCAAATTGACAAAATCACAAAATGGCTACCTATCTTGCGTAATGTACGGGTTGTTTGTAGTTTTCGTTCAATTCCGTGCCGATTTAGTGATGTTCTGGAGTTTCTGTTGTTCTCTTACCAATGTTTAGATTACAGGAATAGTAAGGATACTGGAATTTCACTCGATCGGTGCGGGATTGAATGAAAACTAGCATTCAAAACAATAATATCCATTGGTAGGAGTAGATATAAGTAGGTATGTATAGCATAGGTTAAATTATTGTCGGTGAAACATAGATGGCGCTAGCTAGCCTTCAATTTGACATAAGGTGGATGCATAATGTTGCCACGAGTGGGTTCTCTTTTCTAATTTCTCTTTGGGGCATTCCATCTAATAAACAAACAAAATTGGAATACATACATTCACATAATTAAAATTGTAAAATAAAATTATTCAATTCAATATTATTATTTTTAAATTTAAATTACAAAAAAGAAGAATAAAACCATTAACGCAATTTAAAAAAAAAAAATAAAACATTTCCATCATTAAAATTATAAATTAAAACCATTCAATATCATTAGCATCCTTTTAAACTAAGAGTCTACCCATCAAACTGAACAACTTTTACTACGGGAGCAAACCGATCGGAGCAAATAAAAAATAAGCTGTTGCATACATTTGAGTCGCGAACTTGCGCGTCAACATTGCAGTTTAGTATGGAACAGCTGATTTTTTATTTGCTCTGATCGGTTTGCTCCCATAGTGAATGTTGTTCAGTTTGATGGGTAGACCTGATATCAATTTCACCCTGTACAGGGACTAGTTACGCGTGTAATTCTACTAACAAACAATTCTGCCACTTTTTGCGGGGGGCGAGGTAACATGAAATCCGCAACTTTAGATTTTATCCCCCGTAACTTTAGATTCTAATTTTGATTGTTAAAAATCATCAAAAGTAGTCTCGTGTGAACCCCAAACGTCATAAGTTCAAAGTTATTGTTTCGCAATTATAGGCTGTCTCGTTTAGTGATAAGGTATAAAATTGGATGTAAATGCACATGATCAATTAATCTTATACCGTGGCAGAGGGGAAATGCTACCGCAAGGCTAGTCCTTATAATAAATACTCAATACTCAATGCTTTATTGCGTTTCACAATGGTATATACAATAGGTGGTGTAATCTTAATAATAGTACAACATTGTGAACCCTGTTAGGTAGGGCACAGCAATTTTAAAAGAGAGGAGGACTTGAATAGACAAATTAATCAAGATGTTTACATTCTTTTATTTCAAATAGAAAAAGTATTTTATCAGAGTAGTGTATCTACTAGTTAGTATAAATGTAGGTACTTATAAAAATATTATTTATTTCTTTCTGTAAGAAAGTAATATATTACAACTTAAAATATATAATTATTTATTGTTTTAACATAGATCATCGGTGGCGCGTTGCGAAGAGGTATGGACACCCAATTATGGGGGTCCGGGTTCGAATCCGCACGGACAACATGCCATGTACCAATGAGTTTTTCTAGCTTATGTACGTAATACCGACTGCTCTCAAACGGTGAAGGAAAACATCGTGAGGAAACCTGCATACACTGAAGAAGAAATTCTGATGTGAATGTGAAGTCTACCAATCCGCATTGGGCACGCGTGGTGGACTAATGCCCATACACCTTGAGCGTAGGCCTGTGCCCTGCAGTGGGACGTTTATAGGCTGATGATGATGATGATGATAGAGCATTTTTGTATTAATAATTGTTTTAAATGGTAGATAAATGTTTTGTCGTTTGTTATAAAGGATGATGCCAGTGTTTCTATGAGATCTGGACCCACCCTCCAATAGCTACGTGTGATACATCGTTGAATGGGTATTTTTAAGCTGAATAAATGTTACTATGGGGCCAAGTCCCAAATCTTAGTCCGTTCAGAGGAGTTTTTACAAAAAGTAAAACAATGATATCGTACTTTCAAAGCAAACATTTATTATTAATCTTCGTCTACAATTACCTCGTTCAAAAATAAGGCTGGGCCTACAAATCCCTCATGCCTAGGGTACCCTAAGTACGAGCGAGCGAGTCAGCGTAAACACCTAATGAGTGCGAGCGAGATGCCTGATAAACGGTTTGTATCTTTCTGAACGCCGTGGTTGATAAGTGATAACTATAGGTTAGTACTTATCTACACTCCATGTATTATGCACAAAAGTGCAATATATTATGGAAATAGCATTATTTAGCTATTGCCAAAACTGATATGTTTAATAAAGTATAACTCTAAACGGACTAAGATTCGGGACTTGGCCCCATAGTAACTTTTATTCTGCTCAAAAATACCTATTCAACGATGTATCACACGTAGCTATTGGAGGGTAGGCCCAAAATTTGCATCATCCTTTTTATAGACATTACTAACGGACTATCTGAGTGCATTTTAAGTCGGGAGATGGGGAGCATTAACCTATTTTGTTTTCTTAGTGAATAGTTGGTGGGCATGCTGATCGTTTTGTGTAGTAAAAATAGTCAAAAGTCTGCTGGCTTACACCCTCCTTGAGGGTAGACCTCAGTGTTGCCAGAAGGTTACCTTTGTATCCTTTTAGGTGATATTTAGCTCTGTCAGGTTCCTTTTAGGTTAAACAATTCAAAAGGTTACTTTTATGTGATTTTTCGAAATTTCCAAATTGTATACTTGTAATGGAATGCTTTTACATATTTTTTGCAATGTTTTATTAGCTAACGTAGTGAGTGCAACTTATAAAAACACGCACAGGCCTATACAACATTAGTGCGAGAGAGAAAACTATACTGTTATAAGAAAGAGTATCTATTACTAGATACAGTACGGCCACTCCCTTCCTCCCACCAACTTGTTACCTCACCCCCTCTATTGCCCTCTGGTTTTTCTTCTTATCGTGTGGACAGAGCCCTGGTGTCAGAGTTTTTTCAAACTGCCTTACGGCCTCTGACGTGGTTCACGCCCTCTGGTTACCCGGCACCGGCACCGGCAGTTACCTGAGAACAAGACTTAAGGTTCAATTTCTTTGGTTTCGCATGTGCTGACGTCATCTTGTCAATTTCAATTTTTCGTATGCAGTGTCCGGGCTGTTTTATGGGTATAGGTACCAAATCTGAAGCCAAATCACTAATGACTAATAGCGATAGCGGCAGCTATAAGACCGCCTGTTTTTGTGCCTTTTGTATTTTCTGATTGATTGCTCTCTGTATACTCTGTTTTTTTTTTGTGTCAAATAAAGTATAATTGATTGATTGATTGATTGACTAAAAATGGTTTCACCAAATCACTTTGGTCACACCAAACGCAACTTTTTTATCTATTTCCGCTTACTTTTGACATGATCCGGCTGGCAACACCGGTAGATATATTTTTTTTATGTATGAAGAAAGAAAATGAAGATTTTAGTTTAAAAGAATTGTCCATAAAATGAAGATTCTATTTCAGAATCGGCCTAAAGTGAGGCCTAGAAAATGAATATTTTGTTTTACTAGAAAATTTGGCCTAAAGGTCTTGTAAAGGCCGGGCCAAAATTTAACAAAAAATTAAAACCGCCTTCAAACACAACACCGACTCAAGGTCTAACAAAATTAGGTGAAACTATTTTAAGGGGATGATCAGACCATCAAACTGAACAACTTTCTCTATGGGAACGATATTGAAAACGCGAAAAAAAAACAGCTGTTCCATACAAACCTACTCGACCTAAACGTATGGGACAGCAGATTTTTTTTCGCGATTTCAATATTGGTCCCATAGAGAAAGTTGTTCAGTTTGATGGTCTGATCATCCCCTAAAAATAGTTTCACCTAATTTTGTTAGACCTGATATAAAACAAATAAATGTTCTTATGATTCGAACGAAAAAGTAATCGGTTGAAATATTATTTTTTAACTTTTTAGTTTTTTTGAAGGCGGTTTTAAATTTTTGTTAATATTTTGTTTATTTCACAATTTTCAGTGGTGAATCCATTAGTTAAACATAATAGTAGTGCTTTAAATTAACAAACGCACTAGCCGGCACTACGATTTTCAATGGTTCCCCTCGATTTCTCTGGGATGCCATCATCAGATCCTGGTTTCCTTATCATGGTACCACACTTGGAATATCTTCTTTCCAACAAAAAAGAATCATCAAAATCGGTTCATAAACGACGAAGTTATCCGCACACACACATAAAGAAAAAAAATATATATATATATACGGTCGAATTGAGAAACCTCCTCCTTTTTTGAAGTCGGCTAAAAAGAAACAAAAATGTGCCACAGTATAAGAAAGTACTACGATTAAATACCTGTGCCATTGTAGTGGGTCGTATATAAGGTCTAACAAAATAGGTGAAACTATTTTAAGGGAATGATCAGACCATCAAACTGAACAACTTTCTCTATGGGACCAATATTAAAATCGCGAAAAAAAAATCGGCTGTCCCATACATATAGGTCGAGTATGTTTGTATGGAACAGCTGATTTTTTTTTCGTGATTTCGATATTGGTCCCATTGAAAAAGTTGTTCAGTTTGATAGTCTGATCATCCCCTTAAAACAGTTTCAGCTTATTTTGTTAGACCTTATATAGGCTGTGATGATGATGTAATTGGGAACGTGTAATAGTAAGTAGGTAGGTAGATGTCATCTTGGGTCGGTGCGGTGCGCTTTGGGGAGGGGGGGAGGGGGGGAGGACATGACAATTTACAATCCGGTAAGCTAAGTGCCGTCGCATTGTGAGAACAATACCTTGTTAGATCGTACCCAAATCTACTAGTATATTGTACTCAAATACCACTAACTCATTATGTAAATAAATTAAAATGACACTTGTATTCTTTCACTTCAAATTAAACGCAGTTAAGGTGGTTTCAGTTCATACAAACGTTTGACGCACAATACGCGTAGACGGCATTAATAAAAGTAATATTTTATATATGGAAAAATAGTTTAGAAAATCTTGTTGCCGCGTCACAAATAATATTTGCAATTTATAATATAATTACGAAGATATAAAGCTTTTAAAATTTTGTATGAAAAATTTCAAAGCCTTATATCTTCGTAATTATTTTATAAATTGCAAATGTTATTTGTGACGCGGCATCTAGATTTTCTAAACTATTTTTCCATATATACAAAGTTACTTATATTAATACCGTCTACGCGTATTGTTCGTCAAAGTTTTGTATAAAATGGACCCCTCTGCAACCGCCTTAAAGGCCTATGTCGAAAAATAATTAAAGCGAAATGGGCGTGTGATAGCTTATATTACTGCCTGATGCGAAAGAAAGAGATGGGGCGAACACGACAAGCACAAAACAAACTTTATTTAATTGTGATTGTACTATTTATGTAAGTTCAATTCTGCTCTAATCAAAATTTGTAAAATATCAATCTCTTTTTTTAAATCAAGTCTCCTGTTTCTATTATTCACCGTTTAGCAGTTCCAAGCGTTTATCGATAGAGACGGAGGCTACTTTGGCTTGTTTTTCTATCGAGAAAATGTGTCTTAATCGTGTTTTGGTTCTTGTCAAAACTTCAATTATATGTTCAATTTACACATATCCGCTAATCATACTCCTACTGTTAGTACTTCATGATATATGACGCTTTGAAGAATCATATTTTTTTCTCATATCCTCTTAAACTAATCATATCTACAGGGTACTTAAATGTGTGATTCATCATCATCATCAGCCTATATACGTCCCACTGCAGGGCACAGCACAATCCTACCCTCAGCGAGGTTGGGTGATTAAACTAACTAATACAGGGTGAAATTGATATCATTAGCATCCTTTTAAACTAAGAGTCTACCCATCAAACTGAACAACTTTTACTATGGGAGCAAACAAATCGGAGCAAAAAAAAATTATGCTGTTGCATACATTTGATTCGAGTTGGCATTGCAGTTTAGTATGGAACAGCTGATTATTTTTTGCTTCGATCGGTTTGCTCCCATAGTGAAAGTTGTACAGTTTGATGGGTAGACTCTTAGTTTAAAAGGATGCTAATAATATCAATTTCACCCTGTATATAAGGTATAACAAAACTAGCTGAAACTATTTTAAGGGGATGATCAGACCATCAAACTGAACAACTTTCTCTATGGGACCAATATCGAAATCGCGAAAAAAAATCAGCTGTTCCATACAAACATACTTGACCTAAATGTATGGAACAGCAGATTTTTTTCGCGATTTCGATATTGGTCCCATAGAGAAAGTTGTTCAGTTTGATGGTCTGATCATCCATTTAAAATAGTTTCATCTAATTTTGTTAGAACTTATATATCTATTTGTGATATCGTTTAGAAGACGTGAAGTCTATTCTATTGGGACGTAGTTTAGTTAAATTAGTGTACCTACTCATAAGTAGTTAAAGTAAGTATAATACAGAACAAACAGTTTCAAGTTCGTGTCATTTCCGTCGCTCTCAACTTCCGCCGCCGCCGCCGGCACCGGCACCGGCTCGTACGTCTGTGACATTGTCTTATTTGGTTTATTCAAAACTGTGTATAATCATTATCAGCTTCTACACGTCCGCACTGCACAGACATACCTACTCTTACGGTAAGGGCGTATCACAGATTATAAATAAATAAATAAAATAAATATCTAGGACATTGTCACACAAATTATCTAGTCACATTTAAAGTACCTGGACTTGTATTATGATGACTAGACAACGATATAGAATACATATATAGATACAAACATCCATGACTCGGGTACAAATATTCATATTCATCATATAAATATTTGTCCCTTACGGGATTCGAACCCGCGACCCTCGGCACAGCAGGCAGGTTCACTACAGACTGTGCTACCGAGCCCCCAATGTATAGATAGTATGTGTCTGTAATACTGTACTGTGTTTTGTGAGAAAAAATAAATTAATTAAAATTACTGGATACTAGTTTGCCACTTTTGACGGGTTCAACAATTCAAACATTATAAAAAACCAACAACAGTGACATTCTTGTTTTTTTTTTTTTTGAAATGCATAGGTAAGTACTTATAATTGTTTAGAAATTAGTTGTTTGGCATCAAGAACGGACATAAAATCCAGACACAATGGAAAAAATATGATTGAGGGCAGGACTACAGGGTGTATTTTAAACTACGAGTCTACCCATCAAACTTAACAACTTTTACTATGGGAGCATACCTCTCAGAACAAAAACAAAATCAACTGTCCCATACATTTGAATCGAGTACTTTAGTATGGGACAGGTGATTTTATTTTTGTTCCGCCAGGTTTGCTCCCATAGTAAAAGTTGTTCAGTTTGATGGGTAGAGTATGGGGTTTGAAGGTTTCCTTACGCAAAACTGACAAAAAACAACATTATCTGGTAGTAATAAGACCCTGGATTTGAATGAAACTTTACACTGAAAATTAATATTATGTTCTGGAAATTCCCTTCCTTCTTTTGAAATCAGCGCAGACGAAGCCATGGGCAAAAACAAAGCATACCAAGCAGGGGTGTGATTTTTGAAACTCATACTTTGAATTTGAACTCAGCTGTTGAACATGTCAGAACTACTGTGCTTTCTACTGCTGATTTGACTTTCAAAAATCGCACTCCTGGAGTATGATTTTTTAATGTCAAATCAGCTTTTAGAAGAAAGACTGAATCAGCCTTGCAGTTGGTTGCAAAAAGTATACTTATCTCTTAGTCTAATAGTAATTTTGACATTTTCAACTGCTGAATTCAACGAATGACTTTCAAAAATCGCACTCCGCACATTTTATAGTAACAGTCATGACTGTCTCCTATTAAAAGCTCTCAATTTAAATAAAATGTCTATCTATCTATATACTATTATAAAACTGTAACAGAAGTGTGTCTGTACATTGAAGATATTAACAAAAAAAAAGTTACGATATGGTTTTTAGGTGTCCCTGATTCCATTTCACTAATTTTTGGATTTTTTGTCTGTCTGTTTGTTTGTTTGAAAGAGTATCACGCAAAAACTACTGAACCGATTTTGATGAAACTTTTTTTGTTTGATAGCTTATAATCTGACTTAAAATCTGGTATATAATTTGTGCGGACGAAGTCGCGGGTTAACGCTCGTACTATTATAAAGCTGTAACAGAAGTGGGTCTGTACATTGAAGATATTAACAAAAAAAAAGTTACGATATGGTTTTTAGGTGTCCCTGAAAAAATGGTTTGAAAAAATGGTTAGTTGAAAGATGTTTCTACAGTACGAACGAATTCCTAGACTATAAGTAGGTATCTATGACTCATTTTGTAACTGATAATTTAGTTTTAATTCTTTTATTTTTATTTTAGTGTTTAGTAAATAATTTAATACCTGACTTGTAGCTGACCTAGCTTTTTATAATTTTGACATTGTTATGAATGGATTATTTTTGTTGTACAATACTTAACTAACCTTTGTACAATACTACTTATTATCATTGTTGACATTGTAGTTATTTTCTTTATCATTTTCATTAATATTAACTTTTGCTATTGTATTTATTGAATGTTGTTGACTTTTAATTTTGAAGATATTTAATTTAAACAAATATTATTAATTTTGTGTGTACGTCCGAAAGGGCAAGATTTGGCAGATTCCGGTTTACTGTACTAACACCTGCAAATTGTAAAATTTACTTACTTACTTACTTACCTATTAAAAGCTCTCAATTTAAATAAAATGTCAATAATTAAATAAACAAATAATCTCGAATGCGTCACGAATTCTACACAACTCGGTTGACGTCAAACAAAGTTTCTGAGAAAGTTGGTTTCCACCAAAGAGTAATATAAGTATATTAGAAAAGATAACCCACTCGTGGCCACATTATGCATCCACCTTATGTCAAATTGAAGGCTAGCTAGCGCCATCTATGTTTCACCGACAATAATTCAACCTATACTATACATACATACTTATATCTACTCATACCGATGGATATTATTGTTTTGAATGCTAGTTTTCGTTCAATCCCGCACCGATCGAGTGAAATTCCAGTATCCTTACTATTCCTGTAATCTAAACATTGGTAAGAGAACAACAGAAACTCCAGAACATCACTAAATCGGCACGAAATTGAACGAAAACTACAAACAACCCGCACATTACGCAAGATAGGTAGCCATTTTGTGAATTTGTCAATTTGACATTGATATAGACAAGAAAATCTTTTTTTTCATAGTTCTGCGAAATATTTAATAGATGGCAGCACATTCTATGCAAACTGAATCGGAAAAAGCCACCAAAAGGCAAATGTCCTCCGCCTGGTTTCCACTCAAATCTCCACTCTCCATAATTCCACTCTCTCTTCTACGTTGCACAAACAACTAAACAAACTAACTCATATTAGCACTATATTGTAACAAATCAGCAGCAGCAGCAGAAGACAGACATCTTGACTATCAATATGTCTTTGTACAAACAAAACTGTTATATAGCTGTAAGTTCTCCAAAAATAAAATAAATCTATCTATACTATTATAAAACTGTAACAGGAAGTTTGTCTGTACATATTGAAGATATTAACCAAAAAAAAGTTACGATATGGTTTTTAGGTGTCCCTGATTCCATTTCACTCATTTTTGGATTTTTTGTCTGTCTGTTTGTTTGTGTGTTTGTTTGTTTGTTTGTCTGAACTAGCATCACGCAAAAACTACTGAACCGATTTTGATGAAACTTTTTTTGTTTGATAGCTTATGATCTGACTTAAAATCTGGTATATAATTTGTGCGGACGAAGTCGCGGGTTAACGCTAGTGAATAAATAATAATCTATTATCTAAACTATTATAAAACTGTAACAGGAAGTTTGTCTGTACATTGAAGATATTAACAAAAAAAAAGTTACGATATGGTTTTTAGGTGTCCCTGATTCCATACCACAAATTTTCGGATTTTTTGTCTGTCTGTTTGTTTGTTTGTTTGTGTGTTTATTTGTGTGTCTGAACGAGCATCACGCAAAAACTACTGAACCGATTTTGATGAAACTTTTTTTGTTTGATAGCTTATGATCTGACTTAAAATCTGGTATATAATTTGTGCGGACAAAGTCGCGGGTCAACGCTCGTAATAAATAAAATCCCATACACCGAGCCAATACCATCATTATTACGTAGCAACAAAAGTTAGGTGATATGACTTAGTACAGTGACACAGATATGAGTCAAGCAACCAGGAAATCAAGTTCCCCGAATCAAGCCATTGTCACCTTTACAACGTTGCATTAAAAGTGACGATATGTGACTTACTAGATATCACATTATGCAGATGAATGCTAATGGCACAAACAATTTTATAGTCTCTCCAATCAAAGCATTTCAGTCTTTATAACATGGAAGCAAGAGCGAAGTTAAGAGCCTTGTAAAGTGTCTCAGGAGTGCAATTTTTGAATCTCATTCGCTGAGCTCAGCAGTTGTAAATGTCAAAATTGCTATGGAGATATGCATCTTTCTACTGTTGACTTGACTTTCAAAAATCGCTCTCCTGGAGTATGATTTTTGAAAGTCAAATCAGCAGTAGAAAGATGCGTATCTCCATACATTTTCAACTGCTGAGTTCAACGTATATGAGATTAAAAAATCGCACTCCAGGGGTGCAATTTTTGAAACTCATTTGCTGAGCGCAACATTTAAAAATTTCAAAATTACTATTGAGACAGCATCTTTCTACTGCTGATTTGACTTTCAAAAATCATGCTTCAGAAGTGCGATATTTGAAAGTCAAATCAGTAGTAGAAAGATACATATCTCGTAAGTAATTTTGACGTTTTCAACTGTTGAGCTCAGCGAATGAGATTCAAAAATCGCACTCCTGATTATGATACAATACAAGTAAAAAGACCCAAAATTCTAACCATCGAAAGTCCAAAACAAGTTCCCTCTATTAAACCATTTTCGACTTTGTAACAAGGCAGCAAAGTTAAGTGCCTTGTAAAGTGTCCCAGAGAGATTATTCAAGTAAAAAGTCTTTTAAATCGAACCATTGATATTCCCAAAATTCAAAATTCAAAATATTTTATTCAAAATAATATCACATAGATAGCTTTTTGACGTCATTTTTTGAGTCTACCACCGCGTCGGAAGGTGTTTCGTTGAGAGAAGATGCAGCCAGAAACTCTCCAGAACTATCCCAATCAAGTCTCCTCCATCAAAGTAAATTCCGCTGAATTACGTAGAAGGAAAAGTGAAGGTATGTGTCACAGAGAGACGAGTCATGCACCACAGACTTCCTATTGTAATACAGAAGTCTGTGTCATGCACACACACCTGCCAATATACGTCTCCTAAATCGAGGCATTTTAGTTTTTATTGACGTAGTAGCGATAGGGTTGCCAGCTTGCAAAACAAAAATATCTGGGCACAAAGTCGGGATTTTGGTTACCAACTTGTCTCACAAAAATCAAAATGTCAATTTTTATTAGTAAAATTAAAATAATGACAGGGAATCTTAACTTTTTTGGAACATTAATAGAATCATGCTGCATGATTACATTGACCACATATTATTTTTTGTACGTAGCCTGTTCAATGTCCCACTGTTAGGCAACCTCCCCTTTTATTCTCCAATCCTCTCCAGTTAGTTATAGCTTGTATTATATTATAACTACGAGTAATATGAACTTATTTTATACGTTTTCCACGTGCACTTGGCATTCGATTTCACAGAAGCCATCAATTTTGATCCTTGAGAAGTACTCAGAAAAGAAAAATTTAAACAGACGTGCCACACACTTATGGAATTCCAAATCAGGATTGAGATTTTGTATAGTATTTGATACCTGTGCAATTCCAAACGCAATTATGGATGGGGAAAATGCATACGAAATCGTAATCCTTTTTTCGGAATTTCGGATCGGAATCCCGAATGTATATGGCGGCCCTAACTCTGCTTGAGTGAACAGATTTAGAAATCGTGCGGTTTTGTTAGTCGGGACATTTTGTATTTTGTCGGGAGTCTGGCAAAGAGTAATATAAGTATATTAGAAAAGATAACCCACTCGTGGCCACCGAGTTCAAAACAATAATATCCATCATACCGATGGATATTATTGTTTTGAATGCTAGATTTCGTTTAATCCCGCACCGATCGAGTGAAATTCCAGTATCCCTACTATTCCTGTAATCTAAACATTGGTAAGAGAACAACAGAAACTACAGAGCATCACTAAATCGGCACGAAATTGAACGAAAACTACAAACAATTGGCGCAATACGCTAGATATTTTGTGAATCTGTCAATAAGACGTTGACATAGACAATAAAATCTTTTTTTTCATAGTTCTGCGAAGTATTTAATAGATGGCAGCACATTCTATGCAAACTGAATCGGAAAAAGCCACCAAAAGGCGACTGTCCTCCGCCTGGAGTCTGGTGTAGGGACAATCCAGAATAAGAATAAGAATATTTATTGTTCAAACTGTGTACAAAAGATGTTACAATAAAATAAAACAGAATCAACAGTTTGGTCCGCAGCACGGACGTACAATATTTAGGTGGCTCACATTGTAAATCAAAATAAAATATTTGAATGTCAACAACTATGCTAAATAATAATATTACAATAAAATGTATTTAGACTACGATCTCTATGACTATGAAACTATTACATGTAGTAGGTAGTACTTAGAAACTTAGAAGTAAGCCATATTTCAAATCGCGACCATCTGGCAACCCTAAGTAGCGGGCGTAAGTAGTTTGACGTCACTGGCGGGTGACCGTTTCGCTCTGAGGAAGGAATAACTCAACAAGCATCGAAGTAAAGCCCCGCATAGAAGGTTGATCTTGACATGAACCGGTTCCAGGTCACTGGCTCGTAGCGTAGGTATGTTATGTACTAAATGCGGTGTTCATCGAACCGGCTCCAAAAACTATACCATTCTGCCAAACGGTAGATGAACTCGAGCAATTATGTCCTTCGAGAAATTGGGCATCAAACGATGCACAACATTTTTTAACGACTTCAAATACGGAGGAATTTTTCTGTCGACGCACTTGTCATAGAGTAAGAAAAATACTTAAGTCATTCATGGGAGTTTTTTTTTTTTTTTTTTTCGAATTGCCTTATACAGCATTGCTCAGGGAGCATCGACTGCTTATTACTGCGGACTATGGGGGGACCACACCAGTGACGGCGAAGCGCCCTGGTAGGTCTACCGAACCAATGCATGAGCTTAAGCAACCTGCCCAAGGGGCACCCCTAAGGGGTACGGACCTCGGCAATGAGCGTTGCTGGGACTACGCGGGCTACGATTGGGTAGTGGGGATCGGTGAGAAACATGGGAGTTATTGCACGATTTATTTCACCGTTTGTATACAATACACGGTCCTTCTTTATATGCTGACACTATTTTAAGGGGATGATCAGACCGTCAAACAGAACAACTTTCTCTATGGGACCAAAATCGAAATCCCGAAAAAAATATCTGCTGTCCCATACATTTAGCTCGAGTAGGTTTGTAGTTTTGTATGGAAGAGCAGATTTTTATCGCTATTTTGATGTTGGTGCCATAGAGAAAGTTGTTCAGTTTGACGGTCTGATCGTCCCCTTGTCAGCATATTAAAGTGGTTGCAGAGGGGTAAATTTTATACAAAACTTTGACGCACAAGACTCGTAGACGGTATTAATATAAGTAACTTTGTATTATATGGAAAAATAGTTTAGAAAATCTAGTTGCCGCGTCACAAATAACATTTGCAATTTATAATATAATCACGAAGATATAAAGCTTTGAAATTTTTTCATACAAAATTTTAAAAGCTTTATATCTTCGTAATTACATTAAAAATTGCAAATGTTTATTTGTGACGCGGCAACTAGATTTTCTAAACTATTTTTCCATATATAAAATATTTCTTTTATTAATTCCGTCTACGCGTATTGTGCGTCAAACGTTTGTATGGACTGAAACCACCTTAAGAAAACCCTATATAATATTAAATGATGAATTTTTTGATTGATTCATTTTCCTATTGTATGAAAGGGGATTCCGCCGTGTTGGTCCATTTCTTGGTCTCGTTATTGTCTGTGACGACTTCCAGGAAGGTAGAGCGCATAAACTTAATTACAATAGTTTGTGAACTTAATATACCTGTAGTTATATTAAGTTTATGGTAGAGCCATTGGGTAGAGCGCAGGAAGCTGGCATCATAGAGATAGCAAGTACTACGTGCTGGCATTATTAGAGCGTAAGCGAAAAATTCTTCGTCTATGGTAGGTAGGTACTAGGTATTTCGAATGTAAAAGATAAACATAAGCATATGCTCACGACTATATTCCCCGAGGGGGTAGTCAGAGATATTCTGAAGCCTCAGAACATCCACGTTTCACTAGTAGTACCGAAACTCTGTCCAGTGTGACGGGGAGTGAACCCGTCGCCACTTGTAATGGACAGTAGGTACAATACATGCCTCAAAATTGAAGGATGCAGGTTTCCTCATGATGTTTTCCTTCACCGAAAAGCCAGTGGTGTTACAAATCGTACATAAATTCCGAAAAACTCATTGGTACGAGTCGGCCTGGACGGGGATTGAACCATTGCCACCTGCACGGCAGTCAAGGTTACTCGCCATTGAACCACCACGGCAAGAATGTAAAAGATAATTATCAATAATTAGTGCATTATTATTTTCAAAGTTATAGGTTATACAGAGTGTTAGGATAAACAGTTTTGTATCCATGCATACCGAGCACTGACCAACTTTCCCTAAGAAACCTAAAAAAGAATTTCGACTTTTCATACAAACATTTCGATCAGCTGATTGCATTTAGTATGTAAAGTTTAAAACTTTGTTTTGCGAATTTCATACCTGCCTCGCATACGGGTGGAAGCATAGGCATGATGCCGAAGCATGACCAAGCCAAACGTTTTCCTCAAATTATTTAAAGTTAAAACATCAACATTCCTGTCTCGTTCGAGTTAAAATAACTTAAGTGAATAATATTGTGCCTTACCAGGCGCGCCGGGATTCCCTCACTCCAGGTGTATAATTTCATTTGCCAGTAGCGGTATAAACTCATGTCTACAGTACTTTTAGAGGTAGTGTGGTTATTATTATTATTTGGTTATAAGGGCTTGGTCAATGACCAAATAGCTACTGCGACCAAGATAGATCTATTGTAGCTGTCACCCTAGACCTAAAGGTCATTTCCTAGGCCCACGGACTTCATGAACCGTGTTATGCTTTTGGAGGGGAGGTCCCTAATGTCAGTAGGTGTTATTATGTATCCACCTAGATGGCGACTCCTGCTGTGAATGAGCACTTCGCTTTCGCAGAGGAGATGTATGGGCGTTTCCTCTGCTTCACAGCAAAATCTGCAAGTGGGTGAGTCTACAAGCACCATTCTGTGTAGGTGTTTGTTTAACTTGCAGTGTCCTGTTAAGGCTCGTACTAAGAGCCTTAAGTCGTTGCGGTTTGAATTGATGGCATCTGAGGTATGTCTGTTTGAAAAGCCGGTCACAAGTTCTTTCGCATGCCTCAGTCCTGGTGTATCCGACCAGAGCTTGCGGCTTTGGTCCACGGCCCATTCCTTTAGCACACGTCTAGAGGTGTTGCGGGAGATGGCGCAATAAGGCTCGGGGCCTATGGCGTCCTCTTCCGCCCCT
Organism: Agonopterix arenella; assembly: GCA_927399405.1. Classification (NCBI taxonomy): domain Eukaryota; kingdom Metazoa; phylum Arthropoda; class Insecta; order Lepidoptera; family Depressariidae; genus Agonopterix; species Agonopterix arenella. Next base: position 9,809,888 of record OV656718.1, on the reverse strand, counting down.
CTTCGTGCCAGCTCGTCAGCAGCCTCATTTCCATCAATACCGCAGTGTCCGGGCACCCAGCCTAGGGTGACAGAGTTTGTCCGTCCTAGCTGGTTGAGTGCTCGGGCACATTCTAATGTTAGTGTAGGTAGGTGGTAATGTTATATTTCTTTGTCATCAAAACTATACTAGATAAATTCAGTACCATAATTCCATACGGAAAGAGTGATCAAAACTATTCACCACTACATATTTTTAAGCGTACGCTGTTCTTCCGAGACTGTCGCAAAATCCCTTTGTTATAGTACTACTAACCTAACTGCCTAACTAGGTCTTCCGTAGAATATGGGGTCCTTCTTAATATGTTGACACTTTTTAGGGGATGATCAGACCGTCCAGTAGGCTACTGGTCCACGAAGAAACTGATGAAGGGTGACCTTCCACTATCACTTAAGAGCAGACTCATCGACATGTGTATTCTGCCCATCCTAACATAGGGTGCTCAAACTTGGTCATTAACTAAGGTTCAAAAGTCAAAACTGCAGGTTTGTCAAAGAGCTATGAAGCACAGTATATAAGGTCTAACAAAATTAGGTGAAACCATTTTTAGGGGATGATCGGACCATCAAACTGAACAACTTTCTCTATGGGACCGATATTGAAATCGCGAAAAAAAAATCAGATGTTCCATACAAACCTACTCCACCTAAATGTATGGGACAGCAGATTTTTTTTCGCGATTTCAATATTGGTCCCATAGAGAAAGTTGTTCAGTTTGATGGTCTGATCATCCCCTTAAAATAGTTTCACCTAATTTTGTTAGACCTTATATATGCTAGGTGTAAAACGGACAGACCGTATTCGGAACACAACACTGCACTCCAAAACTCAAATAGCTGACGTAGGGGAAAAGTCAGCAAAAATAAAGTGGAACTGGGCTGGGCATGTTTGCAGAATGCACACTGAGCGGTGGGCATCAATTGTCACAGAATGGGTGCCTCACGACGGGAGCCGAGGTCGAGGCAGACCCCGGAAAAGGTGGCGAGACGATCTAGATGCCTACTGCAATGAGTGGCGAGATGCAGCACCGAACAGAGAGACGTGGAAGGGTTTGGGGGAGACCTTTGCATTGATCAGACCGTCAAACTGAACAACTTTGTCTATGGCACCAAAATCGTAATCGCGAAAAAAAATCTGCTCATATCCATACAAAACTGCAAACTGACTCGACATGGACCTTCATCACCCTCATGGTTAAGTGTCCCTACTCCGCAACGCACCACCAGCGCTCTCGTACAAGAAACTGTATTCCATTGTATCATCGATATATTAAGAACCCATACACGCACCATGAAAGCAACGAATTGATGAATATAGATATCCCTTAGTCACCTCATGGGATAGGGTGGGCTTTCATCATCAGCCTATAAACGTCCCACTGCAGGACACAGGCCTACCCTCAGGGAGGGTGTATGGGCATTAGTCCACCACGCGTGCACAATGCGGATTGATAGACTTCACATACTCATCAGAGTTTCATCTTCATCGTATGCAGATTTCCTCACGATGTTTTCCTTCGCTGTTTGAGAGCATTACGTACATAAGTTGGAAAAACTCATTGGTACATGGCATGTTATCGCGGTCCCCCGTAATGAGGGATTTTCCGAAGGCCATTAAAAAAGAAAAAGTAGTTCCTAATGGCTCGATAGATGGCGTTGACAAGACAGGGGTGAGCGACCTTGCAGATAGTAAAATACAAATAAAATAGTAAGAATTTGTGCTTTTAAGTAAACAACGAAATATGAACATATATTTCGTCAACGGATGCGTCTGACTCAGTGGCATGCATTTTTGTTTACTTTTTAGCCTAACATTTTCGTCTTCGGACCCCTCTCGGGTCAACGCCATCTATCGCTGGTTTGTTGAACAACGTTTGACTAGCTGTCAGAAAACTCCTCATTGGGTGTATGGACAGATGGACATGGACACCCTTTCCGCAACGCGCCACCGACGCGACGCTCTGGGTTGGGCCGTACCACAGATATTATAATATAAGTAGCCGTACGCAGTGACATTTATAATTATTTTTCAATCATCTCGGACTGAGCTCCAACCGGCCCTGACCGTGGCCCCTGGCGGAATGCCGGACAATTTGTCACATTCCCAGAACCGAAGGCTTTTATAACTAAACGTTAATTATAACTATTATAACAAACTGTCTCCATTGTCTATTTGTCGTGTCCACAAACAAGTCGCGTGACAGACGGACTGAGAGCGGAATTATTGAGAATTTCTTTAGTGTTTCGTGTTTCGTTTCATTGAAGAAGTCGTCGTTACTCATTCATTCATGAATTTTTTCACCCCTCCGGATGGAAAGCGTCAACTTTTGTCCCGCTCTTCCGCTGCTACGAAGTTGCCGCTGTCCACCTCCGTCGGGGTGAAAAATAGATGATAGATAGATAGATAAACAATTTATTTGCAAAACAAGAATACAACGAAGCATCAATAGAACAACATGTAATTTATTGTATGCTACAGCAGCAAATAGGTCCCAGCTCAACATAGACCTTGCCCGAAAGCAGGTGTTGATTTTCAGATGAAACCTTTTAAGTAGCAGTCAGACGCAGCAACCAATGAAATGAGTGATAATAAATAAGTAAGTGTAAGTTCAAAAATGAAATATAGTTAACGGAAGAAAGTGTAAAAAGAATTTGAATAATATTGTAAATAAGTATTAGGTATTACATAAATAAAATGTTTATTATATTGTAAATTATTATTATAATATAAAATTAGGGAAAATAGTGTACTAACCTGTAAATAAGAAAGCCTCAGATCACATGTTTGTTTACCTGGAGTGCGATTTTAGAAACTCATTCTTTGAACTTACATGGGGTTTTATTTATATTTTTACAATTATGTTATGTTTCTTTGAACTCAGCAGTTGAAAATGTCTATATTACATCTTTCTTCTGTTAATTTGACATTCAAAAATCATACTCCAGAAGTGCGATTTTTAAAGTCAAATCAGCAAAAGAAAGATGCGTATCATACATTTTCAACTGCTGAGTTCAACATATCACACATCCGGTAGAACAAAGTCAAAATTTACGAAACTGAGTTAATAATGACAAAATGCTCCATCACATGTTACGTGTTTGGTAGCACAAAGACACTTTGTTAGTTCAAATAGATTATGAAGATAAAAACATACTAAGCATAATTCTTTAAAGGTTTCAATTCCAAATCTAGAATTTAAATATTTAAAATCTTTACTTTGCTCTACTGAACAATTTGTGAAATGTAAGTTCTGACTATGTTCTACCGGATGTGCGATTATGAGATTCAAAAATCGCACTCCTCGGCTTCGCCTCGGCCAACAATTACATGAGATCTGAGACCTTTCTTACTTTCCTGCCCTCGGTGTTTAATCTACTATTTAAACTAGCTTAAATGTTTCTAAGTTTTAATTGAACTAGCTTGTTTATAGGCAGTTTATCAAACCAATCAAATATTTTTTATTTTACACCAAAACATAGTTAACCTCCAGTTTATTTTTAAACGATTACCCTTATTACGTTAGTAATATAGTACTGTATTTATTCTGCGGTATTATTATACTAAAAATAAAATAAAATAAATAAATATCTCGGACATTGTCACACAAATTATCTAGTCACATTTAAAGTACCTAGACTTGTATTATGATGACTAGACAACGATATAGAATACATATATAGATACAAACATCCATGACTCGGGTACAAATAATCATATCATATTCATCATATAAATATTTGTCCCTTACGGGATTCGAATCCGCGACCCTCGGCACAGCAGGCAGGTTCACTACAGACTGTGCTACCGGGCCTTCAACACACTGGTACTTATACAGGGTAAAATTGAAATCATTAGCATCCTTTTAAACTAAGAGTCTACCCATCAAACTAAACAACTTTTACTAAGGGAGCAAAAACTGCAATGCCTACTCAGCTCAAATTGTATGCAACATCAGATTTTTTTTGTGCTCCGATCGGTTTGCTCCCATAATAAAAGTTGTTCAGTTTGATGTGTAGACTCTTAGTTTAAAAGGATGCTAATGATATCAATTTCACCCTGTAGTAAGAAAGAGAACTAATTATGAAAAGTGTAGGTATGTATTCTTTGTAACAAATTTTTCTATTCGTCTAATTATTATCAGTCGCCGTGTAGTGGCTGAATTCGGTCAGGAGCAATCATCATCATCATCAGCCTATACAGTGTGGGTGTAAGGAAAAGTATCATTAACCTTTAAACCACATACTCTACCGATCAAACTGAACAACTATTACTAAGTGAGTAAACCAGTCAGAACAAAAATGAATCTAGTGTCTCATACATTTTAATCGAGTAGGCCTTGGAGTGCGATTTTTGAATCTGATTCGCTGAGCTCAGCAGTTGAAAATGTCAAAATTACTATGGAGATATGCATCTTTCTGCTGCTGATTTGACTTTCGGAAATCATATTCCAGGAGTGCGATTTTTGAAAGTCAAATCAGCAGTAAAAAGATGCATATAATTTCCATCGTAATTTTGACATTTTCAACTGCTGAGCTCAGCGAATGAGATTCAAAAATCGCACTCCTGCAGTCGGAGATTTTATATGAGTTTGACTCGTGAAATTGAAAGCTAGCCGACGTTTCAACGACGACTCTAGGACGATTTCGACAACTTTAAGGTTGATACGATGTTTGCGCTTAGTGAATTGCATTGCCGAACCGAACCCTCATGATTGAATGTCCATGCCTGTACACAAAACGCCACCCACGCTATCAGCTGTAGATAACGTGTCGATATCTCCTTCACAATACAGTAGACAATATGACTATTGCAAATCCGCGAGACCTTAATCATGACTTTGAAACGGAGCCGACACGCAGACATAACGTAATGCCATGGGAACGGAACGGAACGGTGTCTCATTGTGAACACTCGCGATCGGTCGCACAGGCCACAGTGCGGACCTTACCGAGGTCTTGTCGCAGCTGATGATGTGGCCTTTGCGAAAAATGTGGGAACTGCACTAGTGTAAGCTGAGATTTAGGTCAGTGTTGCCAGATCCATGAGTTAAGGGCCTATGTCGAAAAATAATTGAAGCGAAATGGGCGTGTGATAAATAAAGCTCATCGTTCATTGCATGTACATACAGATAGACAAGGTATACAATTAAAAGCGTTACATATCAAAGGGTGCTACAGCCCATAAAACTGAACTAAACAATATCGAAATAAAAAAAAACAACAAGTGGTCCATAGAAAAAACAAAAAGTGAAAAATAATTTGGTCACCTATTATTTTTGATATAGGCAAATGTATGTTTATGGGCCTATGTCGAAAAATAATTTAAGTGAAATGAGCGTGTGATAGCTTATATTACTGCCTGATGTGAGAGAAAGAGATGAGGCGGCGCGCGCGCCTGGAACGAGGCAAGCGTAAAACAAACTTTATTTAATTGTGATTGTACTATTTATGTAACTTCAATTCTGCTCTAATCAAAATTTTTAAATAATCAGTCTCTTTTTTTTTAAATCAAGTCTCGTGTTTCTATTATTCACCGTTTAGCAGTCCCAAGCGTTTATCGATAGAGACGGAGGCTACTTTGGCTTGTTTTTCTATCGAGAAAATGTGTCTTAATCGTGTTTTGGCTCTAATCAAAACTTCAATTATATGTTCAATTTACACATATCCGCTAATCATACTCCTACTGTTAGTGCTTCATGATGTATGACGCTTTCAAGAATCCTATTTTTTTCACATAGCCTCTTAAGGTGATACTTTAATGAAGGAGAACTTTAATGATGTAAAGTTGTTCAATTTGATGGGTAAGCTCTTAGTTTAAAAGGATGCTAATTATATCTTTAATTTCCCCCTGTATAACCCTCAGTGTCTAAAAGAAGAACCACATACTGAACTAGACTACATGCAGCCTAGCTAGCATGCCACCCACGACAAAGCGTTTAAACGAGAAAAACGTCATGCGCGCTCTTTCTGGCCTACGTAAAATAATAAAGATGGAGGCACATCTCGATTTTTGTCGTTTTCTCGGGGGTGGCATGCTAGCTAGGCTGGGCCCGATTTGGTATACATTGCTTACTTTGATCGATACGCTTTAAAATAGAGAGAAGAAATTACGCAATGTATGCCGACATCGGCCCTGCATGTAAAGTAATGTAATCGCTGCCTTACCTGTGATTCGCACAAGTAATTGAAATTGAAAACCAATAATAGTATAATAGTGCATTGTCTGCTAGATAGCGTGAGAGCAGTCGCACACACCACACTACACCTACAGTGTGAGGGTTCGTCATACGTTACCTTGTCACAGAGTCAAAGTTTGACCTCTACCAAAACGTGTGAACTATATGACTATATATTAGACTGAGAGATAAGTGTACTTTTTGCAACCATCAGCTGCAAGGCTGATTCAGTGTTTATGAGGTGTAGAGCATATCTGTGATGGGGATGGACCAGGTCTGCCTGCATAACTCCAGTCGGTTTAGAAGTTACTGATGTTTAAAGGCCAGTAAAAAATTAACGATCAGCTGCAAGACTGATCGTATCATATTATTGTAGTATGCACTGTAGCTATGTGAACAGTACTAAAACTGACATGGTTCATCAGTCGGTTTAGGAGATACAGCCGTTCGAAGGTCTAAACAGAAGCCGACTGGCAGTTCCTGTCAGTTTTTGTACTGTTCACATAGCTACAGTGCACGCTACAATAATATCATACGATCAGCCTTGCAGCTGATCGTTAATTTTTTACCTTTAAACGTCTGTAACTCCTAAACCGACTGAAGTTATGCAGGCAGACCTAGTTCATCCCCATCACAGAGATGCTCTACACCCCATAAACACTGAATCACCCTTGCTGCTCATGGTTGCAAAAAGTACACTTATCTCTTAATCTATATGCTATATCTACTCTACTACATAACATAGTGTCTTATGCTTAACTCGCCAATTTATTACCAAAACCTTTACCAAGAGAGTTCTTCTTCATTCGACGGATCAATAGATCAGTGGGGTAATCTTCTTCTTATCGTGTGGGCAGAGCCCTGGAGTTCGATTTTTGAATCTCATATGTTGAACTCAGCAGTTGAAAATGTATGGAGATGATACCCATCTTTCTACTGCTGATTTGACTTTCAGAAATCGCACTCCTGGAATATGATTGTCAAATCATCAGTAAAAAATGCTTAAAGTGAGCCTTGCTTTAATATAACACCCTTATCATCTGGTGGATAGACCGAGATAGGGCAAACTTTCAGACCACCCCGAACACAGGAACACGGTCGTGGGTTTATATGTGTATGTATTTTTATGACAACATTGATTTCCAGCATAGCATTAGTCAGTTTTCTTCTTTTCGTGTCAATTGTTCTCTTAGATTATTCTTCGATTGTGTTTCTACAGGGTGTTAGGGTAAACAAACATATATATACAGAGTGAAAAAAGTGAGTGAGTGAGTGAGTGAGTGAAATTGATATCATTAGCATCCTTTTAAACTAAGAGTCTACCCATCAAACTAAACAACTTTTACTATGGGAGCAAACCGCTCGGAGCAAAAAAAAATCAGCTGTTCCGTACTAAACTGCAATGCCTACTGGACTCAAATGTATGCAACAGCTGATTTTTTTGTTGCTCCGATCGGTTTGCTCCCATAGTAAAAGTGGTTCAGTTCGATGGGTAGACTCTTAGTTTAAAAGTATGCTAATGATATCAATTTCACCCTGTATATTCGGGTATATAAGGTCTAACAAAATTAGCTGAAACTATTTTAAGGGGATGATCAGAATATCAAACTGAACAACTTTCTCTATGGGACCAATATCGGAATCGCGAAAAAAAAATCAGCTGTTCCGTACAAACGTACTCGACTTAAATGTATGGGACAGCAGATTTTTTTTTCGCGATTTCGATATTGTTCCCATAAACTGTAACCACTGTATTCAATGCAAATAAATGATTGATTGATTCACAGTTACATTACCTTAAAGGGTGTAATTGTACCCATGATACTGAATAACTTTCCCTAAGAAGCCTAGATAGTAAATTCGCAAAAAAATTTTTTGGACTTCTCATACTAAATGCAATCATTTGGAGTGCGATTTTTGAATCTCATTCGCTGAGCTCAGCAGTTGAAAATGTCAAAATAACTATGGAGATATGCACTCGCACTCCTGAAGTATGATTTTTGAAAGTCAAATCAGCAGTAGAAAGATGCATATCTCCATAGTAATTTTGAAATTCTCAACTGTGAGCCCAGCGAATGATTTTCAAAAATCGCATTCCTGATAGAACGTTTGTAAGAAAAGTCGTCATTTTTTAAAAATTCGGTACAGGTTTCTTAGGTAAAATTGTTCAGTATCATAGGTACAATCACCCCTTAAAGGAATGCAACTGTTTACCCTAACACCCCTGTAACAAAACTAGGTGAAACTATTTTAAGGGGATGATCAGACCATCAAACTGAACAACTTTCTCTATGGGACCTATATCGAAATCGCGAAAAAAAATCAGCTGTTTCATACAAACCTACAAGACCTAAGACAGCAGATTTTTTTTTCGCGATTTCGATATTGGTCCCATAGAGAAAGTTGTTCAGTTTGATGGTCTGATCATCCCCTTAAAATAGTTTCACCTAAATTTGTTAGACCTTATATTTTATAGGCCAAGTATTCGGCGGGCCAGTCATTAAATACGCGTTATTAAACAGTAATACTAAACTGCAGTAGGTAACGTTTCTTTGATAAGAGTACACTATCACGGCACCATTTAGTAATGGTCGTGTAGGTACTTGAATGTGACACGTTTTATGTTATTTAGTTCACGCCATAATCGGTAGTTGAGTGTAGAGTGGCCTCCCTGATGCGTCGCGTCCAAAGTAGAACCAACAGTCTCCTGAAGACCATTTCAAACCGGCCACACTGTCCCTTCTGGAGGCACTGGACGGAACTACACAACTCCGCTGCCCCCTCTATCAGAAAATAGGCTATGCTGTTTAAATTATATGACTGTTATGTATTATACTGTACTAACATAGTTTTTAAGTCTAATCAAATTTATTTAAATGTTCTCAAGAATCAGAAGAAGAAGAAAAGAATCCGCACGGACAACATGCCATGTACCAATGAGTTTTTCTAACTTATGTACGTAATACCGACTGCTCTCAAACGGTGAAGGAAAACATCGTGAGGAAACCTGCATACACTGAAGAAGAAATTCTGATGTGAATGTGAAGTCTTCCAATCCGCATTGGGCACGCGTGGTGGACTAATGCCCATACACCTTGAGGGTAGGCCTGTGCCCTGCAGTGGGACGTTTATAGGCTGATGATGATGTTCTCAAGAAGGGGAATACACCATTGTAAATAAACTAAATAATTATCTAAACTAGATCTAAACTAATTATAATATAGAAGAAGAACTTATAACTAATCAATGAAATATTATTGTTTTTAAGTATATAAGGTCTAACAAAATTAGGTGAAACTATTTTAAGGGGAAGATCAATCCATCAAACTGAACAACTTTCTCTATTGGACCAATATTGAAATCGCGAAAAAAAAACTGCTGTTCCATACAAACCTACTCATTTTTTTTTTTTCATTTATTTAATGCCATAAATTGTAGGTACATTTCGTAGATGGTAACATAAGCCCAACAGACACGACTAACAATCGCAAACTCACAACACACGACAAAAACACGCCGACACAGTAATCGACGTCCCCGCCGGCTGAGACAGCCGCGACCACTGCACACTCTCTTCAATTCTGGCGCCTACAGACGCTATAGGCCAATCCCAGGCCGCTTCTCACCTATCCCAGCTACACAATCCGCCGCGTAGCCCCAGCAACGTCCTAGGCCGAGATCCGTACCCCTCTGGGTGCCCCTAGGTCGGTTGCTTAAGTTCATTCAATTGGCTCGGTGACCTTCGTGGTCCCTCCAATAGCCCGCAGTAAAAAGCAGTAGTTGCTCCCGGAGCAGAGCTGTAATAGTCATCTCAAAAAAAAAAAATGGTTACATAATAGGTACATTGTACATTGGGAGCCAATACAATTTTACCCATAATGGGTGTCGACTAGACTAGACAATGTATGGGATAGATGATTTTTTTTTCGCGATTTCAATATTGGTCCCATAGAGAAAGTTGTTCAGTTTGATGGTCTGATCATCCCCTTAAAATAGTTTCAGCTAATTTTGTTAGACCTTATATACTAACAATCTATGGACTGTGTCTGAAATAAAATTATTTAGATTTGATTCGTTTTTTTTAAACCATATTTAAACACTTTTTCGACTCATGTTCCTTTAGGGACAGTTGTTAAATTTTGTATGGTTTCGTTATCTGAATGCACCCTTATTTATAACGAGCGCTAACCCGCGACTTCGTCCGCACAAATTATATACCAAATTTTAAGTCAGATCATAAGCTATCAAACAAAAAAAGTTTTATCAAAATCGGTTCAGTATTTTTTGCGTGATACTCGTTCAAACAAACAAACACACAAACAAACAGACAGACAAAAAATCCAAAAATTGGTGAAATGGTATCAGGGACACCTAAAAACCATATCGTAACTTTTTTTTTGTTAATATCTTCAATGTACAGACAAACTTCCTGTTACAGTTTTATAATAGTTTAGATAGATGGTAGTTTAAAAAATAGTTGTATCAGGCATAAAGTGTTTAAAATTTAATGCGTTACATATCGAACAGGGTGCCTGAGACCATCAAACTGAACAACTTTCACTATGGAGCCAAAAGCGAAATCGCGAAATTAAAATCAGCTGTACACGACCAAAACGTATAAGATAGTTTATTATTTTTTGATTTATAAGTTTATCCCATAGTAAATGTTCAGTTTGATGGTCTAACTAAAGCACTCTGTTCGTTATGTAATGCATCATCATCAGCACTACATACTTAGTATAAAACAAAGTCGCTTCCCTCTTTCTGTCTGTCCCTCTAAATCTTTAAAACTACGAAACTGATTTTGATGCGGTTTTTTTTAATAGATAGAGTGATTTAAGAGGAAGGTTTATATGTATATAATTACAGTAGCATTGCACCCGTGTGAAGCCGGGGCGGGTCGCTAGTATAGCATAGCATATGCTCACGACTATAATCCCCGAGGGGGTAGTCAGAGAAATTCTGAAACCTCAGAACATCCACGTTTCACTAGTAGTACCGAAACTGTGTCCAGTGTGACGGGGAGTGAGCCCGTCGCCACTTGTAATGGACAGTAGGTACAATACATGCCTCGAAATTGAAGCATGCAGGTTTCCTCACGATGTTTTCCTTCACCGAAAAGCCAGTGGTGTTATAAATCGTACATAAATTCCGAAAAACTAATTGGTACGAGTCGGCCTGGACGGGGATCGAACCATCGCCTCCTGCACGGCAGGCATGGTTACTCGCCACTGGACCACCACTGTTTAGTCGCTAGTATAGTGTATATAGTTTTCTTGAACCCATGCTATGTCCATTAATATAAAGAGAAAGACTAGGCTAGGACGATTAGCTTCAGTGTAATAAAAATGTTCATACCTACATATATGATTGTGCACTTGCAGTAGCAGAATTTAGATTTACTTTGCACATTTGCAGGGTTTCAGTGTGAAATCACGTGTTGTGTTGTGATCGCGGGCCAGCGGTTCATTCACAATAACATAAAACATACACGTGCAGTTGTTGCTATTGCTATGTAGGTATAGGTATCTTTAGCACATCAAAGGTTTCAGGTACCTACAGAGTGCAATAATGGTGGCATCTCGCGGCAATAGAAATATTGTATGATATACAGGGTGAAATTGATATCATGTGCATCCTTTTAAAGAGTCTACCCATCAAACTGAACAACTTTTACTATGGGAGCAAACCAATCGGAGAACAAAAAAAATTGCTGCTGCATACGTTTGAGTCGAGGCGGCACGGTACGGCACTGTGGTTAGTATGGAACAGCAGATTTTCTTTTTGCTCCGATCGGTTTGCTTCCATACTAAAAGTTGTTCAGTTTGATGGGTAGACTCTTAGTTTAAATGGATGCTAATGATATCAATTTCACCCTGTATAAAGTATTGAATTGTCATGCGGTTCAATCAATAATTGTAGTTACTTTGAAAAAAACGACTACTATGGTCTGGTTACGTATCAGACCCGAATGAAGAAAATTTTTGGCCTTTATTTTCCTGAATGGAACCACAGAGTAGACATTTTATGACACTAACTACATATCACAATTTTTTTATAATGCATTGCTTGCTTACGACTATATTTCCCGATGGGTATGGTAATTATTGTATTTACTATTTGGCAATGCAAACGTTTAATTATATATTTTTTCTTGTTTCCAGTGGCGGTACGCGACCCCGCTGGAGCGATGCGTGACGCTGGTAGGGGTGGTGCTGTCGTGGGGCGGGTCGCTGGCGCTGATCGCGGCCGTGGTGATCTACGGCGAGCTCACAGCCCTGTTCGTGGCGCGGCACCGCGCGCGCGCCACCGCCGCCCCCGCTGCGTTGCTCTCCTTGTTCAACGGTGGCCGCGTACTGTGAGCCACTGTCATCTCTGTCACACTACTGTCACACTACTGTCACACTAATGTCACACTCTTATCCACTACTACACAATACACATCTGTCACACCTGCCATAGCCACACTATTCTCACAACTGTAAAACTACTGTCAAATGTGCCAGATATCTTATCATATCTTGTTGTGGGGGCTGGCAAGAAAGCAACCTCTTCGACCCAGTGGGATCTTTTCTGTTAGCTCCAATACTTTTTACTTTCTTCACCATTCAAATATTATGGTCGATCCGTCAATGAAGGAGCAGGTACCATTGAGGGGAAAAAACCTAAGATCTCCCGGTTTTGGATATCCATCTCCGAGAAGGTTCATGCGTTTAGCTGCCAAGACATCACAGTCACAAATGTTCCATGGTCTCCTCCTCTTCTCCGCATGCTCGGCAGCTGCGGTCTAGGGTGATTTTCATTTCATCCTGTGCATCATCGTTCCTGTGGAACAGTGCCCGTTGAGGACTCCGACCATGCCACGAGCTTTGCTCCTGCTATTGCTAGTTATGTGCCACATATCTGTTATATTGTCACATATGCCATAGCTCAGATGTCATTACTTCTGCCTGTTAATCGTCTGCCACTCCTGGAGTGCAATTCTCTAAGCGTCACATCGCTGACAAAAACATCCTTCAGATCATCAAAGTATCATCAGTATATCAATTTGACACATGACATAATCTTAGCGAATACAAAATTAACAGATCGCTAAAGTTTCAACGATGAATTCACGCTTGTGAAGATGTTTGCGCTTAGAGATTGCATTTTATTTATTTATTTATTTCCGAAACACTACTGTCACACAACGTCACACTACTATAACATAGCCGTTACACCTATCAACTACAAAACTATCACGCAACTAGCACACTGCTGAGTGGTAACACTCTGCTGTCACACCTCTGTCACACTAATGTCTATGTAATGTCTATAGAGCGGAGGGTAACCGCACGCTGCACATGGACGCGCTGGTGGAGGACTCGATCGCGTTCGGAGCGGCGAGTGTCGCCATCATGGTGTTCCAGTTCGTGTGCGCCGCCCTGGCGGTCACGCTGGCCAACTGGGCTGCGGCCAGGATGGTGAGCGTTGTCCATCATTATTATCTACTAAGTAACGAAGCCCTGTGTGTGCAGTGCTCTAGTTTTAGCGTGCGTGCATCGATGAAGATAGGGTCACCCCTGATATGATGCTAGTGACAGGCGTGGACTTCGCCTTAAACACGTTGACTGCAGGAGATCCTTACCCTGGCTGTTATTGAGGAATCTGCAGGCTGAGGAAGCGGTGAAGACCAACTGCGTTAGATTGGATCTGATCTAGTGGCATAGGGTTGATGGCGGTTGACTGATTCTTGTATGACCTGGTCTAGGGAGAGAAGGGCTTGGTGCTGGTTGCTGCTCTGTGTTGGTGCTGTGCTGCTACACGCAAATAAAAATAGAATTGAATTAGGTGGAAGGATTAGGACTAGCTGAATTTATGGAAAAACTGTAGACTATGGAAGTTGTGGAAACTACCAACGAAGCAAGTCTGGCGGGGTGATCGTGAAGTTAACTAGTCTCAATGAATACGTACTATTACATATTGGGCACGCGTGGTGGAGTATAGCTCGCCCCCTCTCGCGCTTGTAGTGAGAGGAGGCATATTGTGCCCTACTATATTACCTACTTGTGTTGTATGTTCACAGATCAGCAGAATGCGGTGGCGGCTGCTGCGCGCGGTGATCAGACAGGAGATAGCGTTCTTCGACACCAACACCTCCATGAACTTCGCCTCCACCCTCACTGAGTACGTACCTCTCTCCTATTATTATTGTTTTATTTGGAGCTGAGATTCCGAGAAGAGCGGATCCAGATTTTCATTTTGCCATACCGTCGCCAGGATTCAGTAATACTTAATATTATATCGTTGATCCCCCCGCAGAGACATGGACAAGCTGCGCGCGGGGGTGGGGGAGCACGTGGTGATGACGTCATACCTCGCGGGCACCGTGGTGCTAGGGGCGTCCCTCTCGCTCGCGTACGGCTGGCAGCTGACGCTGGTCGGCCTCTCGGTCGTCCCTGTCGCACTCATCGTCGCCGCCACTGTCGCCAAGGTAAGTGTAGCACAGTTTTAGTAGAGCTCTTTCGCTCCATATTTGGCTTCGGGTTAAAAGTATCAAATTTTGACCATGGACAGGATGTTCGTCGATGATCATTTTTAGATATGGAGGTGGAAGTCTGATTCCTCCCCTGGAGGAAGGGGGTGAAATAGTACTTAGTATAAACCATATTAATTTATGAGGAGTAGGATGTTACATTGACAGATGTTGAGATTTAATATTAAATAGATATTATACTTATTTGGTCATAAAACAAGACAGTAGTGTTATCGATATCACGTTTAAGGTGGTTTCAGTCCATACAAAAGTTTGACGCACAATACGCGTAGACGGAATTAATAAAAGTAATATTTTATATATGGAAAAATAGTTTAGAAAATCTAGTTGCCGCGTAATGAATAACATTTGCAATTTATAATATAATTACGAAGATATAAAGCTTTTAAAATGTTGTATGAAAAGTTTCAAATCTTATATCTTCGTAATTATTTTATAAATTGCAAATGTTATTTGTTACGCGGCATCTAGATTTTCTAAACTATTTTTCCATATATACAAAGTTACTTATATTAATACCGTCTACGCGTATTGTGCGTCAAAGTTTTGTATAAAATTGACCCCTCTGCAACCGCCTTAAAGTATGTATTTTTCTTTTCTATGTTTTTTTTTTGCAAAAAACTGATTGGATTTGAATAAAGTGTAAGAATGTATCAGCGCTTGAAGACCCCGTTATCTTGTCTCTTACATTATGTCTCTTACCTGCTCCATCGTGACACCTATGTGACAAGATAACGGGGTCTGGTATTGTAATGAATCTGATGAAGAAGAAGTTTGTTTGTGTATCTGTATTCACCCAGGCTCGAACCAGATGGACCTGTTACTTTCTTCAATCTATGAACCTTTCTCCCTCCCCCCGCAGTACCAGACCAAATGTTCGACGCGTGAGGTGGAGGCGTACAGCACCGCCTCGCGGATAGTGGAGGAAGCTCTCACCAACATCAAGACGGTGCGCGCCTTCGGGGGCGAGCAGACCGAGGTCCAGCTGTGAGTCTACGTACTTAATTGTTGAATAACTGGTTGACCAAGCAGTTTATATTGTGGAGGAATGATTTGTCGTCCCAACAAGTTACTTCAATTATAAAAAATGACAAAATCTCAAAAAGGAAAAGTACAAAAAAATCCATGTTTTAGATACATGGATTTTTTGTACTTTTTCCTGAACAGTTTATTTCACCGCTATTTCCTGCTTTCGGCTTGACGTTGAGTTTTGGGACACTGTATAGTAAACAAGCAACGTGTGGTATATAGCTGTGTACAAGTGCCACCAACTTATCTGTAGAATGGCCAAAAGCGGAACTACTGATGTCATTTTGAAAACTTCATTTTGTTGCTGTCAGTCGATGTAGTTGTAATTTCTCATTCTTTGATACAAAAAGCATAGTCTCTATGACAAAAAGTGGCGCCATCGCTCATTCTACAGATAAGTTGGTGACACAAGGCTGTGTAGTAGTAGAAGTCTGACAGAAAAAAGTTTTTCTGTAAGAAGTATGGCACTAATACTTTATCGTTGAATTGGGTCCACCGAAAAGATTATTCAGGATTGCGTAACAAGATTGTGTATTTTTATCCAAAAATGTACAGTAGTTATTACTTGTAAAAGTTACGAGGGGTGGCGCGATTTTTACAATGTTAAAAAATTACAAAATTTCGAAAACTATTACGAGGGCGATAGTAGCGTTATCTAAAAGCCAACGCTTTGCAGCTATAGCTTGTGGGTGTCTATTTCTATGGCAAGTCCCCACACATTTATCGTATAAAGTGCCAGGGGTGTGCCCTTTCGAAATAAAACTAAAAAGGTATCGTTAACATTTCCCCCTTCCACACTGGACACTGGGCAGGTACTCGGCGGCGCTCAAGCCGGCGGCGCTACAAGCGGGGCGGCGCGGGGTGGCGGCGGGGGCGGGCGCGGGGCTCGGGTGGGCGCTCACGTACCTGCTGAACGCGCTCGTGTTCGCGTACGGCGCCGTGCTCATCGTTAATGACATGGAGCTGCCCGTAGCAGAGCAGGTCTACCACCCGGGCGTCATGGTCACCGTGAGTGCCTGTTATATTGTATTGTTATACCACATGTTAACTTGAAGCGTGAACTGTGCTCGAATGATGTCTCTATTGGACCGACGGTGACGGAAGTCGGATTGAACATAATACTAAACGAAAAACAAGAAACCCATTCTACAGCGTTTGATTGAAAATAATAATGTGTGTATTTTTTATAAAAATTTGTAAAAATTACTTTTGGGACCTCCAAGTCTGGTATCTGTTCACTTGTTTTAGATATATTGTTTTTATTAAGACTGTTTGTGTCCAAAGTTGAAAAATAAAATAAATGATTATTCAAGTAACCAGGACTCTGAATTATTACCACTCAGGGTTTTTTGAATAATGTCCTTTTCTCCGAATGTTTCCTGAGTTCAAGTCAAAATAACTACCTCTGTAGTCTAATGGTTAAGAGCAGTGGGCTCTCGACTCGGAGGTCGTGGATTCAATTCCCACGGGGCACACCTAGTGATATGTCACTTTGAGCGTTTTTCCCAGTTGGTTAAGACATCGCAGGCTGAATCACCTGATTGTCCGAAAAAAAAGATTCCGTGCTACGGATGGCACGTTAAGCCGTTGGTCCCGGCTACTTATCTCTGATGATAATAGTTGTTACATAAAGAACTCGTCCGAGGTCGTAATGCGGTGTGAAAAACTGTGACACCAGGACTTGCTGCCCACACAATAAAAAGAATAAGTCAAAATGTCCCTTTATCGTAATGCCCCTTTCTCAAAATGTAAACTCCAAAAACACATGACATTAAACTTGTTCCGACTTATTCCTATCCCATTAAAGCTAGCATATCATGCGCCCTAACGTAACCTCAGGGTTAACAGCTCCAAAAAAAATTAAAAAAAAAAAATCATGCGCCCTCATTTTGGCATGCGTAAAATAACAAAGACACAATTTTTCTCGTTTACTCAAGGGCATAACAAAATTATTTCAAGTAATTTAAAAATAAAACAACATACGTAACATTAATAATTACAGGTGTTATTCTGCACATTCATGGCGGCACAAAACATAGCTATGTGTCATCCTCACCTGGAGATATTCTCGACGGCGCGCGGAGCCGCTGGCTCGGTGTACCGGCTGCTCGAGAGGGAGTCCGGGATCGACTCCATGGCGGAGCGCGGCAGCAAGCCAGCCGCGTTCAGGGGCGACATCGAGTTCAACAACGTCTACTTCAACTATCCCTCGAGGCCTGACGTTAAGGTCTGTACTAACATAATACCTTCAGAGGAAGTCTGAAACTGCTGTGTGTTATTTTGGTGTGCAAATAAAGAATATTTATGTTATATGCTGTGGCTAACAACGCAAATTCTAAAGTCTTTATTCAACTGAGTGACGTAAAATCCACTTCAGGCGTCTTCTACCACATCAAATTATCTCCAAAGTGTTGAAACAAACCCTAGGTAGTTTGAGTATAATGAAGGTTTTGAAATACCAGATACTAGCTTGAACTTTTATTATGATGACTTCTTCTTCTTCGGTTTTCTCTCCGTTACTGGAGGTTGGTATTGGGTTCTTCTGAATACGGTTTTTTAAGGGGACGATCAGACCATCAAACTGAAAAACTTTCTCTATGAGACTAAAGTCTAATCGCGAAATAAAAATCTGCTATTTCATATGTAATACCGGCTCGACTCAAATGTATGGGACAGCGGATTTTTTTAATTTTTTCTCAATGTTGGCTCCATAGTGACAGTTGTTTAGTTTGATGGTCTGGAGCACCTCCTTAAGTATTACTCGGGTGTTTTTGTAAACCCTGTAGGTACAAACATTCATGACTCAAGTGTGTCCCTTGCGGCATTAAAACCCACCCATTCACTCATTGATTGACAGGTGCTGCGAGGTCTGAACCTGTCTATAAAGGCGGGCGAGACGGTGGCGCTGGTGGGCGGATCCGGATGTGGCAAGTCGACGCTGCTGCAGCTGCTGCAGCGGATGTACGATCCGGACAGTGGCTCCATCACTATCGACGGACATCCACTCAGAGACCTAAACCTGCATCACTATAGGACTAGCATCGGTTAGTTTCGGAATAAAGTAGGCCCGTATTCATAAACCAATTTCAAATGGTAGCCCTTTTTTATACAGTTAATACAGTACATCATACATACAGTATATTCATACATACATATTCCTTTTTGAGTCAAATCATCATCATTGGCCTTTCCATCTATAAAAGATGATTTAAGCCGCGTCCTGGCGGCTCTTACGATCGTGAATAAAAAGCCCAAAATACGAGAGCGACAGGTACGGCTTACATGTACAGCAAGTAAAATTACAGTTTACTGTGTCAGTTAGGTTTGCAAGTCGATCATAGTCATGTTTCACAAACAAAAGATTCTTATTCTTATGCATGCCTCCTTTCCCGCTTTTCAGTCAAGGAAACAAACCACTACTCCAAATCTAATCAATACCTCTGGAAATTGATGAACCATAATCATCATCGTTATTTAAGAGCTATGCTCTCTTCGCTGAAGTATTATCCAATCCTAACCTAACCTAATCAAATGTGATAGCAAAGCATACCTATACTTTATGTTTTTTATTGAAATTTTCGTCAGTACTTTTGAAAATAGTCAATGCGATTTTGTTTAGATGTATCGTCAAGTAAAGATGTTAAATTTTGTTTTTATTAAGACATCAAATTACATGATGTTTGCGATTTTTTCTATAGCTTTTTTAATTTTAGTAAGTTGAGTATCATAATAAAATACATGTCCAAACAAGATAATACGCTCAAAATAATGTAATACTGACGCAGTTAAAACTAATAAACTTCAAATTTTGACATAAAGTTTGGAACTGTTTTTTACATGGATGACAATCATTCTTCTCTAACTAACATAACTATCTTTTTGTGTGGTTTTACTAACGCAGAATTTCATTGATAAGTATTTACGATGTCAATGACCCTTCCCATAACAATAAAGTTGACAATGGTACCTTGCAGGCGTGGTAGGCCAAGAGCCGGTTCTATTCAGCGGCACTATACGAGAGAACATCACACTCGGGCTCGACGATGTGCCGGAGCAGCAACTAGTGGCCGCCGCCGAGACTGCGCACGCGCACCAGTTCATCATGAAGCGAGGCTCGGTTAGTATCATCATCATGGGGTTTTCACGTTATGTCTTAACATCGTTGTTTCCATGAAAGTAACAATGTGCTACGGTTAATCAAGCTACAGCTGCATGATTAAGTTCATCGTTTAAAAAAATATATAGCAGCGTTTCTGGCTGCCCTGGGTCAGGACTATGGTTGTAATATAAATCTCTAAACATTAACTACTCCCCCAGGGCTACGACACGATGCTGGGGTCAAACGGGGCGCAACTGTCCGGCGGACAGAAGCAGCGCGTGGCCATAGCGCGGGCGGTACTGCGAGCCCCCAGTGTGCTGCTCTTAGACGAACCGACCTCCGCGCTAGACCCCGCCGCCGAGCGCACTGTGCAGGCCGCACTCGACGCCGCCGCCAGGGGGCGCACCACCGTCATCGTGTCGCACAGGTGTGTATGTGTACACTGTGCACAGTGCTGCCGCTACACGAGCACACTGTGCAGGCCGCGCCGCCAGGGGGCGCACCACCGTCATCGTGTCGCACAGGTGTGTATGTGTACACTGTGCACAGTGCTGCCGCTACACGAGCACACTGTGCAGGCCGCGCCGCCAGGGGGCGCACCACCGTCATCGTGTCGCACAGGTGTGTATGTGTACACTGTGCACAGTGCTGCCGCTACACGAGCACACTGTGCAGGCCGCGCCGCCAGGGGGCGCACCACCGTCATCGTGTCGCACAGGTGTGTATGTGTACACTGTGCACAGTGCTGCCGCTACACGAGCACACTGTGCAGGCCGCGCCGCCAGGGGGCGCACCACCGTCATCGTGTCGCACAGGTGTGTATGTGTACACTGTGCACAGTGCTGCCGCTACACGAGCACACTGTGCAGGCCGCGCCGCCAGGGGGCGCACCACCGTCATCGTGTCGCACAGGTGTGTATGTGTACACTGTGCACAGTGCTGCCGCTACACGAGCACACTGTGCAGGCCGCGCCGCCAGGGGGCGCACCACCGTCATCGTGTCGCACAGGTGTGTATGTGTACACTGTGCACAGTGCTGCCGCTACACGAGCACACTGTGCAGGCCGCGCCGCCAGGGGGCGCACCACCGTCATCGTGTCGCACAGGTGTGTATGTGTACACTGTGCACAGTGCTGCCGCTACACGAGCACACTGTGCAGGCCGCGCCGCCAGGGGGCGCACCACCGTCATCGTGTCGCACAGGTGTGTATGTGTACACTGTGCACAGTGCTGCCGCTACACGAGCACACTGTGCAGGCCGCGCCGCCAGGGGGCGCACCACCGTCATCGTGTCGCACAGGTGTGTATGTGTACACTGTGCACAGTGCTGCCGCTACACGAGCACACTGTGCAGGCCGCGCCGCCAGGGGGCGCACCACCGTCATCGTGTCGCACAGGTGTGTATGTGTACACTGTGCACAGTGCTGCCGCTACACGAGCACACTGTGCAGGCCGCGCCGCCAGGGGGCGCACCACCGTCATCGTGTCGCACAGGTGTGTATGTGTACACTGTGCACAGTGCTGCCGCTACACGAGCACACTGTGCAGGCCGCGCCGCCAGGGGGCGCACCACCGTCATCGTGTCGCACAGGTGTGTATGTGTACACTGTGCACAGTGCTGCCGCTACACGAGCACACTGTGCAGGCCGCGCCGCCAGGGGGCGCACCACCGTCATCGTGTCGCACAGGTGTGTATGTGTACACTGTGCACAGTGCTGCCGCTACACGAGCACACTGTGCAGGCCGCGCCGCCAGGGGGCGCACCACCGTCATCGTGTCGCACAGGTGTGTATGTGTACACTGTGCACAGTGCTGCCGCTACACGAGCACACTGTGCAGGCCGCGCCGCCAGGGGGCGCACCACCGTCATCGTGTCGCACAGGTGTGTATGTGTACACTGTGCACAGTGCTGCCGCTACACGAGCACACTGTGCAGGCCGCGCCGCCAGGGGGCGCACCACCGTCATCGTGTCGCACAGGTGTGTATGTGTACACTGTGCACAGTGCTGCCGCTACACGAGCACACTGTGCAGGCCGCGCCGCCAGGGGGCGCACCACCGTCATCGTGTCGCACAGGTGTGTATGTGTACACTGTGCACAGTGCTGCCGCTACATGAGCCCAACTCTATTATAAACTCAAATCCAAAATCGTTTATGGCGTAATATTGATAGAAATAAAAAAAATCACGCTAATGAAGTGTTCATACAAATTTAAAACTCACACCTATAGAAACACAGCCGGTCCTCAAGGACCACATTTCCTCCTTTTCAATAGTTTCTTTGTAGGTAGTTACATATTGCCGATATTTCAGGAGTGACTTTAGAACATCGTTAACCTAAATAATTTCGCATGACACAAACGAGATCCACTGTCGCAGTGATCAGAGACGTAGACTTCATCAAGCGCCCTTCGTTTGCAGATTATCAACAATAGTGAACGCGACGCGGATCGTGTACATGGAGCACGGAGCGGCGCTAGAGCAGGGATCACACCGCGAGCTGCTCGAGATGAAGGGACTTTACTGGAAGCTGGTGCAGGAGGACATGACCAACAGGTGAGCGCATCATCATCATCTCCACAGCTCACAGGTGGTCATCGGGTAGATTTATCAGGGTCAAGTTGTTGGGTTTCGTGTTGACATGGCGCTCAGTTGTCGAGATCAAGTTATCACGGAACCCGAGTTATCGGAGTCACGTTGGTGAGGTCGAGTTGACGGGGTCAAGTTGCCATCAGGTCTAGTTGGCGGGGTCAAGTTGTCATCGGCGGTCCAATTGTCATGGCGTCGAGTACTCCATTTCGAGTCGACGGGATTGAGTTATCGGGGTCGGGTTATCTTGGGGTCACTCCCTTATTAATATGATGTAATATTGACAGGAGTATATCGGACAACGTGTTGTCACGCGCGGCGGGTGATGATGACGAGGTGTTGACCGCGACAGAGCCGCGCGACAATCTCTCGCGCAGCGTCAGTAGACAGTCCAGCTGTCGGTGTGAGTATCTAAACTGTTTTAAAAACTGTAACTTAGTGTGTCTGCACATTGAAGATATTTAGAAGAAAACGATTACAAAGTTACATTATTATGGTTTTTAGGTAGGTATCCCTGACTTGAAATTAACCTTTTTAGAATTTTGGTCTGTCTGTTTGTCTGATTGTTTGTTTGTGTGTTCGAGAATCATGTCAAAGTTACTAGACCGATTATGAGGACATATTTAGTGTATTAAAAAAGCTTGTGAGTTTGTGAGTAGATTTAAAAACTGGCACATAAAGGGTGTATTTTTTTTTTTATTTCAAACTGGTTTGCTGTTGACCTCAATCTAGTCCTAAGGACAAAGATGGGGTCGAAGATGTAGCGAGCTCACCCAGAAGAAGTCTATTCACTCGTACTTTAAAGTAATTCGGGTTGTAAGCGCTCGGAAATACTGACGCAGGCAGGACATTCCACTCCTTGGCTGTGCGCATTATACAAGAATCAGAAAGGCGCTTAGTGCGGATTTGTGGGATGTCAACCAAGAAGAGGTGATATCCCGCGGTGCGTCTGGAAGTCCGATAGTAGAAAGGGGAAGGTGGGATGAGCTCATGCAGCTCTTGGGCACACTCACCGAAGTACAATCTGTAGAAGACCGACAAGCAGGCTACTCTGCGGCGGTGGGCTAGGCTATGAAGCTTGGTCTCCACCAGCTTACTATCGCCAATGAGCCTCCTGGCTCTGCGTTCAACCGAGTCGAGTGCGGCAAGTTGATACTTGGCTGAGCCATGCCACAGGTGGCAGCAGTACTCCATACAAGATCGGACCTGAGCTTTGTACAACATTAAGAGGTGTCCAGGAGTGAAGTACCGCTTCACCTTGATTAAGATGCCCAGCTTTTTAGGGTCTTAGCTTGGATAAGTTATATGTTAAGATAGACAGTAGAAGCTACGAACGCGTAGAAATAAATTGCAACCAGTACTGGCCTCTAAACCATATCCATATACACGCACACAGACATAATTTGTATGAGGCCTCACGCACATCAACCTGAGAAAGTTGGTCAATTTTGTTTTATACGGTAGAAGCGTGAGGCTCATTCTAGACATATACTTTTTCTTATGCGGGCATTACATTCTCGCCGAGAACGAGAATGTGGATGTCCTTCATTGTACTCGTGGCGTCATAAGCCGTAGTAATTATCCTTGAAAGTTCTCGGTGACAATTCTCGCCGAGAAGTTCTCGCGAGAGTGAAGTGCCTGCTTAAGGCTATATTTTCGTTTGTGACGTCATCACTTGCCGTACTATGGAAAAAATAAAGAAACAAGTACGGTTTTGCAGTTGTCAGAGGATGCCAAGAGATTGAATTTGTTCGCCATTTTGTATGGTAATCAGACTGTTTCATTTATTACTTAAATGTTTCAAAATTATTGTGTATTGTCTAATCGTATTTCAGAAAATCAATTCATTGTTTTTTTTTTCCATTTATATTAACTTTCTTTTTACGTAAACTGGAAATTTAACCGTGTAACGTAATCTTCATAAAATGTTCCTAAAGTGGCCCCATTTTTAGCAATTTTTCGATAAACAGTGTCTGGATTTTACGCGATTACTAAAATAAATTATGTGATACAAAAAAAACTATTCATTTGATTTTTAAGTAAACGCAGGTCTTTTATAATTTGCAATAGAATATCACTGAAAATAATGTCCCTGATAGTTAGTGTTTTACCTAACTTGTTAAAACCCTCACCCTTAAGCTCGCTCGCATTTACAAACTGTTTATATATAATTATAACTAAGAGCGTATCGCCAACAAACTGTTATGCAGTTTGGCGAATTTGTATTTTATTATAACAGTCTTAAGAATGAAGTTAAATAAATTAAAAAAAAAAAAAAAAAATCAGTAACAATGCATATGTATGATGATGAATTGATGATGATATTGTTGGTAGCGTCGATAGTGCGCTCGAGCGCGCTGCGCGGCAGCCGCCGCCTCGCCTCCGTGTCGCCTCACTCCGCGCACCACGACGCGGAGGTGGAGGTGGACCAGCCGGACCACGAGGTATGTATCTAGTCTAGCATCATATTATACAGGGTGTAAAAAAACCCCTGTTTGGAGGCTTAACCCTTTACCTTCTATACCTAATGAGCTGATTAACTTTTGCAGGGGGATGATAAGACCATCAAACTGTCCAACTTACAATATGGAGCCATCATTGAAATCGCGAAAAAAAATCTGCTGTTCCATACAAAACTGCAAATATAATTCGACCAAAATGTATGGGAGAACTGATTTTTTTTCCTCGATTTAGATATTAATCCCATTGAAAAAGTTGTTCAGGTTGATGGTTTAAAGCAACCCTTTTAAGGCTCCAACAAAGTTTTTTTTATACTATCACATGGTTCACAAATAAACGTAAACTATTGGTACATCTGGTGCACATCAGTAGGTACATGATCAGAGTGAGTGAAGTCTGTAAGTGACGTAGAAAGAGAAGGTACTAGAAGGAAGCCTGTATAAAACGGCCCGGAACTAACGTTATTATCTCCCTCCCAGGAGTCCACAGAGCAAACCAAAGAGCCGCCCGTCCCCCCCGTGTCGACGTGGTCGCTGCTGCGCCTGAACGCGCCGGAGTGGCCGCTACTAGTGGGGGGCGGCGCCGCCTCCTTCATAGTGGGCGCCACCATGCCCGTGTTCGCGCTACTCTTCTCTAAGTTGTACGGGGTGAGTTATGATGATGATGTGGAGGAACTACTTGGGACGTTCCTCCATTGAACAGGGAAGATCTTCCGCCTGGCTAGGTGTGAATCCTGGAGACCGGCCGTGGTTCACCTTGACCTTGTATATGTGGTGGTTTTAGACCATCTAACTGAACAACTTTCACCATGGGACTAGTACCGAAATCGCGAAAGAAAATCTTATGTTCCATACTAAACTCTATATCGATCCGAGCTAAATGTATGGGATAGCTGATTTTTTTTTCCCGATTTCGATGTTGGTCCCATAGTGAAAGTTGTTCAGTTTGATGGTCTAAACAGCCCTCTTAAAAGTATTAAATTATTATTTTTACTTTTGTAACACCCTGCATTTATGTATCGAATCTCTGTGATTATTTCTCTTGCGCGATGTATGTCTTGCATTCAATTGTGAACCTTATTTATAGTAGGTTACGAATTACGTATTCACGGTGAACGTTGTCTTTATATGGAGCATATTTTTAAGGGCGACGGTACCGCCATCTATTGGCTTCTTTGCTATAACTTGTGGGTGTTGATATATCCCCACAAGCTCTCGTGTGCCCAATCTTCTTGAAGAAGATCGTCATACATCGCGGGCACGCACGTCGTTCCCATCCATAGTGATATTGTATGGATAGTATAGTAATGTGTAATGAAACATAAGATAACCTCTCGTCCAGATGTTCGCATCGTCGGACCGGGAGCAGATCCTGCGCGAGTCGGCGCTGTACGCGAGCGTGTTCGGGGGCGTGGCGGCGCTGTGCGGCGCGGTCACCTTCCTGCAGACCGTCCTCTTCAACCGTGCCGGCGCCAGGCTCACCGACAGGCTTCGCGAACTAACATTCTGTCACTTCCTTAAACAGGTACGAGATTACTGTATTTGACTAGCTGCGACTGCCACTTTGTACCCAAGAAAATAAAGCCTGCATTACTCTACATTACGTAGCTTTCTTCGTTATCATCTTTTTTTTTTTTTTTTTTTCTTACGTAAAATCATTTATTTATATTAAAGCACTACATACATAACCATTAACCCAAATAAAAAACAAAACTAATACTACTTACAAATAAAAAATGTCCTCGAAATTTCCGCCGCTTGGCGGCAGGGTGCCCAGGAGGCTGGCAGCGTTACCTCTTTGTATGGCCAGGCTGATGCGCTGACCGAAGTAGCTGCCAGCCCTCTGGGCACCGGAGACCTCGATTAGGCGCGCCGATAATTCTTTAAATAATCGGCGCGCCTCTGGCCCCCACGGACCCAATGTCTCGACCCCAAACGGTGCAAATATGTAAGCCTCGCCGAGGTTTACATATAAGCGCCGTTTGAGGTTTTCCGCGGTAGCCGCCGCCGCACCCGCATTGGATGAGGTCGCATGGACGTGGGACGGTGCCAGTGTGTCTACACAGGTAGCGTCCCAGACCAGCGACCTCCCCAATTTCCATGGAACGAGCGTTATTCCGTCGGGCCTCTTCCCATCGCTCGGTATTAGACCTCTAGGTTCTAAGATCGCGGGTACATTGGCAGTAACAAGGGCCCGACGGATAACGTCGTTCAATGTTGCGTGGCGTGACCAGCGGCCAGCGCTCCGGGAGCAGGAGAGTCCGTGGTAGCCGAGTTCGTTGACGGCCTCACCGCATTGGCAGCGGTGAACTCTATATGTCCGAACGCCCAGACGGAGACCAACTAAAACTGACAGGTATGAGTTGCTCAGTAGGGTGCCCAGATTTGGGGAGGGTAGTGCCTGCAACCAGTAGCCTGACTCTTTCCCAGAGACAGCGAGTAGGCGAGCGCGGTCCGTCTCGTTCTCGGCAGTCGATAGAAGATCGCGCTGGATCTGGAGGCAGAGCGGCTCATCCCACTGTCTCTGGGACTGAGGAGCAACCGGTTGCACGCTCGGGCATGCTATTGACCAGGCGAGTTTGGCCTCGGCCAAGTAAGCCGCCTCTACGGAACCCAGTGACGGGTTAATGATTCTCCCGAAGAGGTTGTGTGTACTGTGGACCGATGACAAAAACTCAGGCAATGAAACGCTTGAAATTTTGCGGATGCCCAGGCCGCCGAGGCGGATCGGAAGGGACGCCTGGGTCTAGGCTCTCTCTTCAATGTTGCAATTTAGAATTTCGGTGAGGCAATTTTGAATCATTTTGTCTAAAGATGTTAGAAGGTCATTGTGTTGCCAAATAGGAGAGCACCGGAGGATGTATGTGAATTTTGGTACGAAAAGGCAGAATCGGATGATAGACAGAGCCATGTGTGAATTAATTTGGTTTAAATTACTTCTTGAGTTTGCATAAACTTCCATAGAATAGCTGACCTAGCTAGTTTTATTTACCATGACCTAATTGTTTTACAAGGGTTCCTTATGCTAACACTGAAAGCTATATTAATTACCTAACACTGACCTGACACTTTCTAACTTCAAGGTCTAAATAAATAAAATAAAAATAAATAAATAGGAGTCCCGAAGGGAGTTGCTATCCTTTTGATTACGTGCGACCTGGTGTTACCCAAGCCATGCTGGTAACCCTTCAGGGATTTTCATCCTAAAAAGCTATCGTGGTTTCCGATATCTACAAGCTGCACCAAATAAGCGTTCAGGAGGAAGACTGTAGAGTAGGTGGCCACCCTCCAGAGTTTGCTTCTGTGAATGTAAAGTTCGCTGCCCGATACCCTCAAGCCACCTAGGCTTCAATTCAGAGAGCGTCCAGCAAGAAATACCAACGTTTCGCGCTAGCTTTTCGTGGCGGAGAAACAGTACCGGAGCAACGGCTCCTTGCCTGTGGTCTCTATTGACTATGTGCGAAGTGGGTGAAAGTAGGAACTGTCAAATCGCAGCGCCCTGGTTAGCAGGAATTTGTAGCATTTGCGGACAATATGCAAATCCATAGTTTGTGCACAGGAGCAGGGCTGGTTCGACGCGCCGCAGAACTCGGTGGGCGCGCTCTGTGCGAGGCTCTCGAGCGACGCCGCCGCGGTGCAGGGCGCCACCGGTATGTGTTCATTTAGCTTCTTCTTCTTGTCGTGTCTCGTGTCTCGTGTCGACGGCAAGCCCTGGTGTCTAATTTTTCAAACCGCCTTACGGCATCTGACATCGTTTTTTTTAATGTAACGACTACTAACCACCAGAGATAGTAGCCGGGGCCAACGAAGCACGGAATCATTTTTCTTTTGAGACAATCAGGTGATTCAGCCTTTCTAGATTTAACCAACCAAACCAACCATCCCAACCTAACCAACCAACCAACCAACCAAACCAACCAAACCAACCAACCAACCAACCAACCAACCACCAACCAAACCAACCAACCAACCAACCAACCAACCAACCAACCTAACCAACCAACCAACCAACCAACCAACCAAGAGATGTTCTTTGAATAAAGTTTTGTATGAAACAGCCAATTTTTTTCCTGTTTTCGGAGTCGCCTCCATAGTGAAAGTTGTTTAGTCTGAACCAATATGTGAATGTAGTAAGTTATAGTCATATAATTTATTGCAACCATGGGTGGGTGGGTGTTTTGTTACAACACGTGATGGATGGACACTCAGCTGTACTGATGTTTTTTTTCGTGATTTTGCTGCTGGCCTCATAACAATGACTGAAATAATTTTGTATGTTTGTCTGTCTGTCACTATACTTTAGGCACGCGGCTGGGCACGGTGCTGCAGGGAGTGAGTACGATGGTGATAGGCGTCGGTCTCGCTCTCGCTTACTCGTGGAAGATGACGCTCGTCAGCCTGTTGAGTGTGCCCTGCGTGAGTCTCTTTACATCTTGTTCATTGAACAATCTCAAGTGCGAGCAGACACAATTGTGATTCTCCCTTAACAGATTTGTGACCCCTCTTAACACATTTGTAATCTGCTTTAACACATTAGTCATCCTATTTTAATACAATCATTATCCTCTCTAACACATTCGTGACCCCTTCTCTCAACACAATCGTAACCCGCTCTTAACTGCCTTTTAACATATTCGAAATCTCCTCTAACACATTCGTTCCTCTTTTAATAAATAAAATGCACTTTATTGCCACACAAAATACAAAAAAAGAAAAGGTACAGAAACAATAGACAGATTAATCAAATAGAAAAATCAAATATATATAAAAACACACATTGTGGCAATGGGTTAGGACTCAGTGTCCGCTGGCAGGACCTAATAAGATCTGCTGCTCAGCACTGATTTGCAGTCCCAACCTGCTCTTATATCAGCATACAGACATCGAGGGTACAGGGTAAGTAGGCACTACACAATTTTGACTTAAGTTATACTATATCACATTACATTATCTTCATTATGGTATTGTCACGGATGCTGTGAAATGACGCAGCTATAGAAAGGCATTCAAAAATTCGGCCGGTTTGTCAACAAGCTTCGTAGCTTCGGCGGTCGAGGCGTGGACTCCCGTGCCGGGGGTCGATGGTTCGAGACTCGTCGAAAATAATTCTAGATTTTATTGTTGTTGGAAATGTTCTAGAAAAGTAAGAGGGAGTAAGAATATTTGGAAAGAGACAGAAAATGGGCGTGTTTAGGAATGTTCTAGAAAACAGAGAGAGAAGGAATATTTGAAAAGAACCAAAAAACAATAGGAATGTTCTAGAACGAAGAGAGAGAAGAAATATTTGTAAAGAAACCATAAAAGGGGGCGTGTTTAGGAAAATTCGAGAAGGAAGGCGGGATTAAGAAATATCCGGAAGGAAACAAAGGAATAAAGAAAAGACTAACGAAATTCGGGCATCTAGAAAATTCTAAGGGGTATATAAGGCCACGAGTTTGCGGACGCAAGTCAGTATCGATTTAACAGTGGAAAAGTGCGAATAAAAGTAAAAGTGGAAACGTACTAGTGAAAAGTAAAGTGCAAAGTAAAGTGGAACAGTGAGTAGACAAGTGTCAGTCTAGTGCAGTGTAGTGTGTGTCGCGTGTCGTGACGTCATAGTGCCGTGCGTCGTGACGTCATAGCGTGTCGCGCGTCGTGAACAGTGAAAGTGGTGAGAGGGGAAACCCCTGCGAGGAGGACTGTTAAAAGGGGAACCTCTGCGAGGTGGTCCGTGTGTAAGTGTGTAACCCAATAAACTCTGTAAATAAAATGGATTTAGCGTTTCACTCCAATCCCGTAACCCGTCGCTCGTAACAGTATTTAGGATATTATTATCATCTTAAAGTTAAACTAGGATTATAGATTAAAAAGAGTGTGGGGGTGTCAGTTGGGGTTGTGTGTGTGTGTGTGTGTGTGTGTGTGTGTGTGTGTGTGTGTGTGTGTGTGTGTGTGTGTGTATGTAGGAGTCTTAAATAATACATTCATCATCTTCTCTAACACATTCGTAAATCCCTTTTAATACATTCCTAATCTCCTCTAACAAGTTTGTCATTCTTTTTACCCCGTAGTAACATTAATATCATTGCGTTACCCTCTCTCGACACCTTCTTTCACTCTTTCTTAACACATTATTAATTCAATTTATTACATTCGTAATTCGTTCCACTGAACAGCATAATGAAAAATGTAACGTTTTTCATAGCAAGGAAGCTCTGTTAGTTATTCGTGTGAGGTCTGTCTCCTAAGTTAGTCTATGTTTCACATCGGTAACTCGTCCCCTCCGTCATCGTCACTTCACTCGCAGGTGATAGGAGGTATATACGTGGAGGGGCTTGTGACGCGCGCGGTGGAGGGCCGGCAGCGCGCCGCGCTCGAGCACGCGTCGCGCGTCGCCACCGAGGCCGTCACCAATGTCCGCACCGTGCACAGTCTGGGTGAGTGCACTCTACTCTACTGTACAGGACTTGTGTTGTGTCGTTATTAATAGGGGGAGGCGAGGGAGAGTGCCCGGTGCCCGGTGCCCAGTGCCCGCCCTCCCCCCAAACTAAAACTGGATACAAGACGCATTACACTTCATTACAAATCAGGACGACGATATTTCTCGATTCCTATTTAGCTTTCGGGCCAAATCTGATGAGCAATATAATTTATTTAGCAGAAAGATATATACTATCTGACATTTTATCTTTAATGTTACCAAATCTGTTCTAAGAATACGTGAGAGTAAGTATTTCAAATCTCAGTTTCTCTTATTCAAAATAGCCTTAAAATTTCGTTGCTATTTGGAATCGAATATAGGTCGGTTTTAAGACCTGGCACGAAGAGATTGGATGTTGAAACTCTTACGGTCAGTTGCAAAAACGCTCATTAAAAGTAATCCTCCGTTAAATCTCTAGCTAGCTCTTACTACGCCAATAAGACTAAAAGTGACAGCAAGAGATTTAACAGAGGATTTACTGTAATGGGCGTCTCTGCAACTGAGTGTTAAACTACCAAAATCTAGTCCTAACTTGTGTAAGTTATGATGACTAGTAAAAGATTATAATTATAATACACATATTGATCTATGAGCTATCGGAACCTCAAATAATAATTATCCATGAACCTATACAGCTATACCAAACGTCGTTTCAAATCGCAAATAACTAAAAATAAATTTTGAAGAATGGCATCTATCGATCTTATTTCACTTTTTATTATTTTAAACAAAATTTTGTAAATTTGACATAAATTGGCATAGCTCTGTGGCGCCATCTAGCTATCCCCATGAATAATGCTTGAAAAATACTTATTCGAAAAGAAATATGATATCATCTACATCGAGCAGATGTAGCTCAAAGAGCTAGCGAACAGAAGTGGACCGGTAATGTCTATGTGTACATGTTGTAATGGTCTACATGTGTTTGTGCAATGTTTACTTTAAAGGCGTGGAGTCGACGATGCTGTCGCGCTACCAGGTAGCCCTCGCCACACATAGCTCGCCTCCAGGCTTTACCCGCGGCGCGGTGTACGGCCTGTGCCTGTGCGCGCCCACACTGGGGTACGCCGTGTCGCTCGCGTACGGCGGGTACCTCATCGCGAGGGAGGACCTGCAGTACGAGTACGCCATACTGTGAGTACACACTACATCTCGGATATTGTTGCACCAAGTATCACACTTATAACACACACACAAAAAAATCTCAACTCTCAACCAATGTAAATGAATACAGAGTATAACCTAGGGGAGCGCGTAATTTCTCTATGGGTATAACGCAGAAGGTTTTTTAAGGGAATGACACCTAATTTATGAAGCAGGCACTTACACTCTCGCGAGATCTAACTTTTTGGCAAGAATTACCGGCGAGAACTTCACAGAAAAATTATTGCGGCTCACAACGACGCGAGAACAATCATCAATCATTTATTTATTTCAAGTAATAACTCATAATTTTTCTTACAATAAAGAATGACCACACTCTTCTGATTCATCTTCTGTTTCTTCTCAATTTTTGATTGTGCTATAAATATTATGATTATGATTTCCTTTTCGATCTTTCTCGGGAGAATGCATTGATCGCTTTACAAGTAGCTATTCCCTCCGCAGTGTGTCGGAGGCTCTGATCTACGGCGCGTGGATGTTGGCGGAGGCGCTCTCGTTCGCGCCCTCCTTCGCGGCGGCGCGACGCTCCGGCGCCAGGATCCTGCACGCGCTGCGCAGGAAGCCCGCCATCGTCACCGCTGATAGTGCTGTCGACGACCCTAACTGGGTGAGTTACTTACCGCTCGAGATGTTTTGGCATCATTTAACTGTATTTATTGAGAGGATAATATATCAATTAAAGTTAATGAAATTTTAAAGAACCAATCTAGAAACTGATCTCTATGCTTGTATTGTGACAGATACAGTTTCAATGCTAGGATTAAATATAAATGAACTCTCCTCAGCACCCATCAGGCGCGGTGGAGTTCTCCTCCGTGCACTTCAGTTACCCGCAGCGCCCCGACGTGCCCGTGCTGCGAGGACTGCGGCTCGACATAGAGCCGGGGCGCACCGTCGCGCTCGTGGGCAAGAGTGGATGCGGCAAGAGCACCGCGCTGCATCTGCTGCTGAGGAACTACGAGCCTGAGAGCGGCGAGGTGGTACGTGCATTTGCGTTTATCTTCTCTTTTTAATGTGCTTGTAATAAGGCACTTTGAACAAGTCACAAAGTAAAAATAAGGATCATTTATTTGTGAAACATGATGAGTATACATTACAGCCAAAGTTACTCGGCGAGGTCGCACAGAAAATGAGCTTCATTCAAGCGGGGCACTGCGCCAGAGTAAATCTTGCACCGCTGCTAGACTCGTATTCAACGCCATTTTGTCTTTATAGTTTACGAGCTTTAACCCGCGACTTCGTCCGCACAAATTATATACCAGATTTTAAGTCAGATCATAAGCTATCAAACAAAAAAGTTTCATCAAAATCGGTTGAGTAGTTTTTGCGTAAAGCTCGTTCAAATAAACAAAAAAACACACAAACAAACAGACAGACAAAAAATCGAAAAATTCCTGATATGGACACGTAAAAACCATATCGTAACTTTTTTTTGTTAATATCTTCAATGTACAGACACACAATTAATAGATTAAAAATTTCTTTCACGGGACTACTGTAGTAGCGCGCGCATTTTTGTAACGCGGCGGACGCAGAGAAGCGTCGAACCAATTCCTCCTGAAGGTTTATCTGCATGGTTTGAAGTAACCGGGCAGTGTGTCTTACGCCTTTAGACCTGAAAATTAATTCTAAAGAGTGACAGGTGCAGCTCGGGGGAAACCGGACAGCGATAGCCTCTGTTTCCTGACACCTTGCCAGATTCGCAGAGTACACTTATGTCCTGCAGTGGACGTCTATTGCATAAGTGAACATTTAAAGAAGTTCCTCCCCCCCTCAGCTGCTGGACTCCCGCTCCATCTCTCGGTCGCTGCCGCTGGTGCGGGTGCGGGCGGCGCTGGGGCTGGTGCAGCAGGAGCCGGCCCTGTTCGCGCGCACGCTGCGCGACAACATCGCGTACGGCGACAACACGCGCCGCGTCCACACGACCGAGGTCATCGCGGCCGCCGAGCGCGCCAACGTGCATAGCTTCATCACCTCCCTGCCGCTGGTCAGTGACACTACACTACACTACACTACACTACACTACACTACGCTACACTACACTACACTACACTACACTACGCTACACTACACTACACTACACTACACTACACTACACTACACTACACTACACTATACTATAACTTCGTGAACGACGACAACACGATTAAAGCCTTGGATATTCGTCTAGTCTTGCTACCCAAAAATCAATTATAATGATATCTTAAAATCAGCTTGATGAGTTGGATCAGCGGACATTTCCAAATTTTACAGCAATGATTAATGTGGCTCAATGCTCGGACCAACATTAATTCAAATTCAAAATAATTTTATTTCAGACACAGTCCATAGATTGGTGCTTGATTGATTAATGCTTGCAGTTATTTATTTATTTTATTTATTCATATAGACAACACATCACACATTACCATAAATGAGTTTTGGATCCAATTTTCAGCATTATCGATATCGAAAAGGTACCTTTTCCGTTCATCAGAGAGCTGCGCAAGATGAAGAACAATTTCAGCTTTTATTTAGACATTCAACGATAATAGACTAAGAAATAAGTGTACTTTTTGCAACCATCAGCAGCAAGGATGATTCAGTGTTTATGGGGTGTAGAGCATCTCTGTGATGGGGATGGACTAGGTCTGCCTGCATAACTTCAGTCGGTTTAGGAGTTACAGACGTTTAAAGGTCAGTAAAAAATTAACGATCAGCTGAAAGGTAAGGAATTGTAGTGTGCACTGCGTGCGTGTACAAAAACTGATATGAACTGCCAGTCGGTTTAGGAGATACAGCCGTTCAAAGGTCGGACCTTTGAACGGCTGTATCTCCTAAACCGACTGATGAACCATGTCAGTTTTTGTACTGTTCGCATAGCTACGTACATACTACAATTCCTTACCTTTCAGCTGATCGTTAATTTTTTACTGACCTTTAAACATCAGTAACTTCTAAACCGACTAGAGTTATGCAGGCAGACCTGGTCCATCCCCATCACAAAGATGCTCTACACCTCATAATCACTGAATCAGCCTTGCAGCTGATAGTTGCAAAAAGAACACTTATCTCTTAGTCTATAAAGTGTTGGCTAACATTACATAAATTTTGTCGTGTACCCCCTATAATTAACTGGCTTACCCCAAGTGGTACGAGTACCGCATTTTGAAAAACCCTGGTCAAGACGAACCTATATAATAACAATAACAAGACGAGCTAATATCTCAGGGCTACGAGACTGTGCTGGGGTCGGGAGGTACTTCGCTCTCGGGCGGACAGAAGCAGCGCATCGCCATAGCGCGCGCTCTACTGCGCGACCCTAAGGTGTTACTACTGGACGAGGCCACCTCCGCGCTCGACGCTAACAGCGAGAAGGTGAGAACCACTAGGTGTCGCTGTTCACAAAGACTAACTGCGTCCCCGGGTCATTACCATAACACAGTTATTACCATCGACAAAGGAAACTGAGCGAAAGTGGCCTATGAACCAATAAGGATGAGAGTGTGGTATATTTGTTGGGAAACCTTTTCTCATTACTCATAGAAAGGCGCATCAATATCGACTCCGAGGATGAGATAACTAAAAACTCATAGTAACTAGAAACATGATTTTCTCGAAATTCTCGGAGCCCGATTTTGATGTGCGTCTCTGTGAGTAATGAGGAAAGTTCTCCCAACAAATATACCACACTCTCATCCCTATTAGTATATAGGCCACTCTCCGTACAAAGTTGCCCTGTCTCTTTTACAGGCATGGGCGCTCTTAGTCGTTATTTCTTTTTAACACCGCAATAAAATGTTATGCATTTTCTTATAGGTAAATAAGTCGAAAAATAGTTAGCCACGTTAATAACGATGTTAAATCACCCGTAGCTTTAACTGCCTATCACGGTTTTGTAGCCTCTGTTCTCAGGTATGGCTTGATTATTTGGGGGAACGGTTCATATTTATTTATTTATTTATTTTGAAAGGTTTACTTACAGTTATTACAATGTTGCATGACCAAAAATAACACAATAATATCTATCTTATTGCATAACTACTTACAAGTAAACACAGCGTGACTTATAAATTGCAACTTAAACTAAGTACAAAAAATATGAAGCAACAAGGTCTCAAGATAATCTATCCAAAATAGTGGCGAAAACAATATTAAGTGATATATAATAGGGTATTAAAAAAAACAGTTCAAACTTACAAAATACAAACTTATGATAATGATGATTATGTACTATAATTTTTATAATTCAATGTAATGTAAAACAAATAATAAACATATATTAATAAAGTCTTTATTACACAAAAAAAAAGTGTAAGAGCTTTGTGTGGTATTTGCCCATATGACTCCTGTAAACCGTTGTTTCCTAAACTAGGTCTACTAACGCTGCCTAGCATGTATATCTGGGAAGTATGTAAATTTGTGTAGAAACACCAGCAGTTTTTCAGATTCAATCGGAATGTTTGTAAAAGAGCTATAAGAGACCCCGAAAGGATTGTCTTTGACCACTGCCCCAATACTAGTCTATACAGAAATAATTGTTATCACATGTTTATAAAGATTTATAATAAATTACCAAACACTATTAAAGCATACAATCGCAAGCAATTTTCAAATAAACTCAAAATATGGCTTACTTCTAAGTGCTACTATAAGTTAAACGATTATTTTGATGAATAATAACCACATGTTATTAGAGCCTATATGTAATAGTTTCATAGTCACAGAGATCGTAGTCTAAATACATTTTATTGTAATATTATTATTTAGCATAGTTGTTGACATTCAAATATTTTATTTTGATTTACAATGTGAGCCACCTAAATATTGTACGTCCGTGCTGCGGACCAAACTGTTGATTCTGTTTTATTTTATTGTAACATCTTTTGTACACAGTTTGAACAATAAATATTCTTATTCTTATTCTTATAAAGTGGGATTTATACGAGGTGATTTTTTAATTTATTAAACTAAAACAAAAATATTACATACGTGGCTTGTTACGTTACGTCACATAATAGTTAATGTTACGTTTCAAGTTTATGTCAAACTAACTAGTCGCTGTAAAAATCGACCCGAGTAAATTATCATTTTGACGGCAAGAAGTTTTATTCGTATACGAAAATTCTAGAAATTTTCTGTTTTATGTACCTATTGATATTGATAAAAATATTCATTTATTTGCAAAAAAACATAACCTAACTTCTGGCGCAGTCGGGTAAAAAGAGATATTTGAAACTCATACGTTGAACTCAGCAGTAGAAAATGTCAAAATTTCTATGGAGATACGCATCTTTCTACTGCTGATTTGACTTTCAAAAATCGCACTCCTGAAGTATGATTTTTGAAAGTCAAATCAGCAGTAGAAAGATGCGTATCTCCATAGAAATTTTGACATTTTCTACTGCTGAGTTCAACGTATGAGTTTCAAATATCGCATTCCTGGAGTCGTGTGATTTTTAAGTCACCGGCTGAGTAAAATGGCCGATGTTTACCGATTTCCCAAAGTTCGAATTTCCCAAAGTTCGCATTTTTTAATCTCACCGGTGACTAAATTCTCATACCCATGAATTCAATACGAGTGCCCCTTTCCACTCGTAGTGAACTGACGGGTATGAGAAGGCATTTTTATGAGATTTAAAAACCGTTCAAGCTCACCGGTGACTTTAAAAAATCGCACCCCTGTTACAAAATCACTTTTATCCGCACTTTATTACTCTTAGGTATAAAAGTGCGGATAAATGTGTAACGAGAACTAATCTAAATAACATTACATACGCATACAGATCGTCAAGAGCAGACTTGTAGGTAATGACAGGCATGTGCTAATAATAACGTACCTACACCGTGCACAGATAGTGCAGGCGGCGCTGGAGGCGGCCTCCGAGCATCGCACCACCATCATCATCGCGCACAGGCTCGCCACCGTGCACCACGCCGACACTATCTGCGTCATCGACAAGGGTACGTATTATACACGCTGTCACACACCGAAGTCGACCCGGCGGATGCTGATAGGTTAGCTCATGACTAAGCTGATTATCAAAATTTGACTTTAGTAAAAGTGTCTTAGTTTTCGAGATATTGACAGTTTTAACACAGATACTGCATAGAACATTTGTAGCCGTGGCACTCAAAATAGTGGCTAAGGTAAAGAGTTTCACGAATTTCATAAAACTGTCCTGATCTCGAAAATTAAGAACCTTTTCCTAAAGTAAATGTTGACAGATTGATTGATTGATAGACTGTTTTTTTACTTTTTATTTTTTTTTATTTTAATATGTTCTGGTTAGGCATGAACTAACCTATTAGCATCCACGTTGACGTCGGTTTACGGGACAGCCTGTATGTCTATTTACCTGTGGCTACTAAATTGAGGCAATACCAATCTATCTATTTTTATTTCTTGTATTGTACCTATAGGTGAAGCTTCAGGGGCATCTTGGATTTCGATATTTTGTTTTTTTTACGGCCAACCATATCTGACTAAGGCCCTCCATGACAATGTTCGAGGTCCACGACTGTGTATAATCTGTCACAGTTTCGGCAACCCGTTGACCTCATCCGTCACGAGTTGGAGTGCGATTTTTGAATCTCATTCGCTGACCTCTGCAGTTGAAAATGTCAAAATTACTATGAAGATACGCATCTTTCTGCTGCTGATTTGACTTTCAAAAATCATAATGCAGGAGTGCGATTTTTGAAAGTCAAATCAGCAGTAAAAAGATGCGTATCTCCATTTATTTTCAACTGCTGAGTTCAACGTATGAGATTCAAAAATCGCACTCCAACTCGTGACGGATGAGGTCAACGGCTAAAATTCAAAAATCGCACTCTTGATCTTCCGGGGAAGCGAAGTTCCAATACTGTGGGAATTATTTTTCCTGAATGTCATTTTTCTGTTTAATTTTACTGGGTTATAATAACAAACAACAGCACCTAATAACGTAGTAACATATACATATTATATGGCGGCAGGCGTGGTGGCGGAGAGCGGCACTCACGCGCAGCTCGTGCGGCGCCGCGGACTGTACTGGGAGCTGCTGCAGCAACAGGCTCCCGGACTACTAGCCGAGTAGTTAGCTGCGACCACTGAGAAATTGGCAGCGCCAGGCTCTCGGACTACTGTGATACCTACATTAGTTTAAGAACACACAACCATATTGTATATTAGATATTACATAGTTTATCTCAGTAGGACAACCATGAGATGACGGATCATTACCCGATGGACGTATCAACGCCGTCATTACCGTTCTGAAGTGCCTTGGGATTTACTTGATATAATAGTCCATAACATAATATGAGATGACGGCTCATTACCCGACCGGTATCACAACGTAACGCCGTCATTACCGTTCTGAAGTGCCTTGGGATTTACTTGATATAATAGTCCATAACATAATATGAGATGACGGCTCATTACCCGACAGGTATCACAACGTAACGCCGTCATTACCATTCTGAAGTGCCTTAAGATTTATTTGATAATAATCCTTGATATATTATAGAATATTAATAACTATACAGGGTGAAATTGATATCATTAGCATTCTTTTAAGCTAAGAGTCTACCCATCGAACTAAACAACTTTTACTATGGGAGCAAACCGATCAGAGCAAAAAAAAAATCTGCTGTTCCATTCTATATTGCAATGCCTACTCAACTCAAATGTATGCCAAAACTCTTTTTTTGTGTACTCCGATGGTTTGCTCCCATAGTAAAAGTTGTTCAGTTTGATGGGTTGACTCTTAGCTTACAAAAGGATGCTAATAATATCAATTTCACCCTGTAGTTATCTATAGGTAATGAGCATTTATCCAGCAATTTCACTAAGTAGTAGTAAGTGGCGCAACAGACCAATTCCAATCTGAAACGAACTTTGAAAAGCTATTTAAGCGGAAAGCGTCAGCTTTCGTCCCGCTGCGCTAAACGAAGTTGCCACTTTCCGCCTCCGTCGAGGAGAAAAATAGTATACTAACCTCGGCCAGTAAAAAAGAAAGCCTCAGATCACATGTTTGTTGACCTCGGTTTCGCCTCGGCCAACAATTAGATGAGATCTGAGACCTTTCTTACTTTCCTGCCCTCGTCGGTGTGTAATCTACTATTAAGTACTTAAATGAGTCACGTTGCAAGTTTTTCCGTGAGCGGTTTTGTCGTTCCTGCCTGCCACGAGGCTCCACCATCTCTTCTCAACTGTTTGTTGCTTCAAAAACCAATCCTTGAGATTAGGGTTATAATTACTTGACACTGCCGGAAATGCAGTGCCAACGCACCGGCTAGAGTACATTTATTTACATATTAAAGAAAAAGAAGGAAAACATCGCCTGTTTTTGTGCCTGTTGTATTTCCTGATTGTTTGCTCTCTGTATACTCTGTTTTTTTTTGTGTCAAATAAAGTATAATTGATTGATTGATTGATTGAAAATATAGGGTCCTTCTTAATATGCTGACACTTTTTTAAGGGGATGATCAGACGGTCAAACTGAACAACTTTCTCAATGTCATAGCACCAACATCGAAATCGCGAAAAAAAATCTGCTCTTCCATACAAAACTGCGAAGCTACTAGAGACAGAGTGAGAGTGCGAGTGTATGGAACAGCAGTTTTTTTTTTTGCGATTTCGATGTTGGTGCCATAGAGAAAGTTGTTCAGTTTGACGGTCTGATCATCCCCTTAAAAAGTGTCAGCATATTAAGAAGGACCCTGTATAAGTAGGTAATCAAAAAGATTCAACATTTCGTTAGTTTCGAATAATTTTATTGAAAATTGAGTCATCTGTCGATTTATTTTAGGTGTAAATTTAAAAAGTCAAGAACACCGCTCATTATAATAAATATGAATTAGGTTATAGACTAAGAGATAAGTGTACTTTTTGCAACCATCAGCTGCAAGGCTGATTCAGTGTTTATGGGGTGTAGAGCATCTCTGTGATGGGGAAGGACCAGGTCTGCCTGCATAACTTCAGTCGGTTTAGAAGTTAAAGGTCAGTAAAAAATTAACGATCAGCTGCCATATTATTGTAGTATGCACTGTAGCTATGTGAACAGTACTAAAACTGACATGATTCATCAGTCGGTTTAGGACCGATCTTTGAACGGCTGTATCTCCGAAACCGACTGGCAGTTCATGTCAGTTTTTGTACTGTTCACATAGCTACAGTGCATACTACAATAATATCATACGATTGAAATATCATATCACTGAATCAGCCTTGCTGCTGATGGTTGCAAAAAGTACACTTATCTCTTATACTACTGTGAGGTCCTCCTTCAAAGCCTCTTTATAAAAAGGATGGAAGCTAGCCAAGTGTGAATTATAATTTTAGTTATTTTTAAGTAATTTCGTGTTCATAGTATTTAGATACTTAAAGTACTAGGGCAGTGTTTTTACCTTTGACTACTCATATAGGGACTAGTTACGCGTGTAATTCTACTAACAAACATTTTTGCCACTTTTTGCGGGGGGCGAGGTAACATGAAATCCGCAACTTTGGATTTTATTCCAATAACTTTAGATTCTAATTTTGAACGTTAAAAATCATGAAAAGTAGTCTCGTGTGAACCCCAAACGTTTTAAGTTCGAAATTATTGTTTCGCAATTATAGGCTGTCTCGTTTATTGATCTATACTATTACAAAACTGTAACAGGAAGTTTGTCTGTACATTGAAGATATTAACAAAAAAAAAGTTACGATATGGTTTTTAGGTGTCCCTGATTCCATTTCACCAATTTTTGGATTTTTTGTCTGTCTGTTTGTTTGTGTGTTTGTTTGTTTGTTTGAACGAGTATCACGCAAAAACTACTGAACTGATTTTGATGAAACTTTTTTGTTTGATAGCTTATGATCTGACTTAAAATCTGGTATATAATTTGTGCGGACGAAGTCGCGGGTTAACGCTCGTAAGGTATAAAATTGAATGTAAATGCACATGATTAATTGATCTTATACCGCGGCAGAGAGGAAATGCTACCGCAGTTAGGCTAGTCCTTATCATAAATTTTCAAAGGTTTTTACTTACGTGTAGGTAGTTAGTGTAGGTGGGCGTCATTATCCTCACCAAATGTTTTCGCCTTGTTTATAAGAGAAGGTGTAAAATATTATAACGCAGTCATAAAGCTCGCTGGACCCTTGTACAGTACAACCAGAAAAATAATTCCGCTCTTCAATCTTCGTTTGTGCAGAGCAGTAGGCTTAGCATGCCACCCCTGAGAAAACGATAAAAATCGAGATGTGCCTCCATCTTTATTATTTTACGTATGCCAGAAAGAGCGCGCATGACGTTTTTCTCGTTTAAACGCTTTGTCGTGGGTGGCATGCTAGCTAGGCAGAACCGAGTGCCCGACAAAACCCGAAGTCATTTAGTAATCAAAGGGTGCAAAGTCGGATAGCAGCGGAAAGGGCGCGAAAACAAATTAGCCAATAGCGTAAACGGATTGATGGTGGCACATCCTGATTGGTCAATATAATTACGCGCGCTATTAAAATTTGTCATTTTATTTATTTGATTCACTTACAGTTATTACCAAAGAGTAATATAAGTATATTAGAAAAGCGAACCCACTCATGGCAACATTATGCATCCACCTTATGTCAAATTGAAGGCTAGCTAGCGCCATCTATGTTTCACCGACAATAATTCAACCAATACTATACATACCTACTCATACCAATGGATATTATTGTTTTGAATGCTAGTTTTCGTTCAATCCCGCACCGATCGAGTGAAATTTCAGTATCCTTACTATTCCTGTAATCTGAACATTGTTAAGAGAACAACAGAAACACCAGAACATCACTAAATCGGCACGAAATCGAACGAAAACTACAAACAACCCGTACATTACGCAAGATAGGTAGCCATTTTGTGATTTTGTCAATTTGACATTGACATAGACAAAAAAATCTTTTTTTTCATAGTTCTGCGAAATATTTAATAGATGGCAGTACATTCTATGCAAACTGAATCGGAAAAAGCCACCAAAAGGCGACTGTCCTCCGCCTGGTTATTACACTCATACAATCATTGTGATACTTCACTACGTCTTAAGCTAAATGCATAATCACTTAAAAGTGAACACAACATGCGTAATATACAGTCACAAAAGAAAAAAAAAATTAAGGTTTCAGCCAGTGAAAGAGAAACATTGACCTCAGATGACAAATAACTTAGGTACTGTTTATTATTATATTTTAGAAAATTATAAAAGTAAAATAAAAGAAATGAGAAAGTGAGAAATAACAATTGCAGTGATAACGGTCTTATAAACCTTATACTACTGTAACAGCGTTAAAAAAATAGATATGCCTTTACTTATACCTTTACAAGGCGAAAATATATTTATTTAAAGGAATAAAATAGTAAAAGCACAAATAAAACTTACCCTAAACATAAACCATTCTAAACTACAAATTTAACTAATCCTACTTAGTCGAAAAGCCCGCCCCAGGTCATACCTGGCCCGAAGGTGCCCATAACGCTGGACGCATTTCCGCGTTGAATCGCTAATGATATGCGTTGGGCTAGGTATGACCCGGCACGAGGACCGTTACCCGCATCCCGTAAACGTTTGCCCAGGTCCCTCATAAAAGTTTTTGCTTCATGACCCCACGGGCCCGCCGTCTCCACAGCGAAGGGCACGAATAAGTAGCTCTGCTCCAAAGTTGTGTAACATTGGTGTTTACGTACTGCGAGGCGAAAATATTTAGTGAGGATAATGACAGCGTTCAAACGCCGCGCCGAGGGTAAAGACACAAGTACCTACTTAAACCGATAAAA
Organism: Agonopterix arenella; assembly: GCA_927399405.1. Taxonomy (NCBI): domain Eukaryota; kingdom Metazoa; phylum Arthropoda; class Insecta; order Lepidoptera; family Depressariidae; genus Agonopterix; species Agonopterix arenella. Next base: position 9,765,583 of record OV656718.1, on the reverse strand, counting down.
ACCGTTTTTTCTAGGCATTTAGCTAATTTCAAATATTATTGATTTTTAAACATGTTACAGCCACTACCAGTAGATGGCGCTCACGTCCCCTTAAGACGTAACAGATTGAAAATTTCGTTTTGGGTAGTGGTCTCGGTGGCGAAATTGGATAACGCAGTTCCCCGGTTTGGAAAAGTGCGGGTTCAATTCCCGCCCGAGACAAATTTCTCAGTCTTTAATTTGATTTAGCTAATTGATATACAGGGTGGTCCGAATGAAATAAGGTGAAGTAGAAGACCATCAAACTGAACGAATTTCTCTATGGGACTAAAACCGAAATCGAAAAAAAATCAGCTGTCTGTGATTTAGATTTACTAGATTAACAATTTTGTATGAGACAGCTAATTTTTTTCGCGTCTTCGATGTTCATCATTATAATAGAGAGTTGGTCAGTTTGATGGTCTGTTTCAACTCATTGCACCACCTTAACTCGACCACTCTGTGTAAAGACAATCGATATTCTAAGGCTGTTTATTTAAAGATATTATGATTTCTTATCATCAACTGTGATTGTAATTAAGTGTGATTATATGTTACATATCTCTTATACTACTGTGAGGTCCTCCTTCAAAGCCTCTTTATAAAAAGGATGGAAGCTAGCCAAGTGTGAATTATAATTTTAGTTATTTTTAAGTAATTTCGTGTTCATAGTATTTAGATACTTAAAGTACTAGGGCAGTGTTTTTACCTTTGACTACTCATATAGGGACTAGTTACGCGTGTAATTCTACTAACAAACATTTTTGCCACTTTTTGCGGGGGGCGAGGTAACATGAAATCCGCAACTTTGGATTTTATTCCCATAACTTTAGATTCTAATTTTGAACGTTAAAAATCATGAAAAGTAGTCTCGTGTGAACCCCAAACGTTTTAAGTTCGAAATTATTGTTTCGCAATTATAGGCTGTCTCGTTTATTGATCTATACTATTATAAAACTGTAACAGGAAGTTTGTCTGTACATTGAAGATATTAACAAAAAAAAAGTTACCATATGGTTTTTAGGTGTCCCTGATTCCATTTCACAAATTTTTGGATTTTTTGTCTGTCTGTTTGTTTGAGTGTTTGTTTGGGTGTTTGTTTATGTGTTTGTTTGTTTGAACGAGTATCACGCAAAAACTACTGAACCGATTTTGATGAAACTTTTTTTGTTTGATAGCTAATGATCTGACTTAAAATCTGGTATATAATTTGTGCGGACGAAGTCGCGGGTTAACGCTCGTAATGTATAAGGTCTAACAAAATTAGGTGAAAGTATTTTAAGGGGATGATCAGACCATCAAACTGAACCACTTTCTCTATCGGACCAATATCGAAATCGCGAAAAAAAAATCAGCTGTTCCATACAAACGTACTCGACCTAAATGTATGCGACAGCAGATTTTTTTTCGCGATTTCAATATTGGTCCCATAGAGAAAGTTGTTCAGTTTGATGGTCTGATCATCCCCTTAAAATAGTTTCACCTAATTTTATTAAACCTTATATAATGTAATATTATTTATAACGAGCGTTAACCCGCGACTTCGTCCGCACAAATTATATACCAGATTTGAAGTCAGATCATAAGCTATCAAACAAAAAAAGTTTCATCAAAATCGGTTCAGTAGTTTTTGCGTGATACTCGTTCAAACAAACAAACAAACACCCAAACAACCAGACAGACAAAAAATCCAAAAATTGGTGAAATGGAATCAGGGACACCTAAAAACTATATCGTACCTAACTTTTTTTTTGTTAATATCTTCAATGTACAGACAAACTTCCTGTTACAGTTTTGTAATAGTATAGATTATGATGTGACCTTACTTTGTATAAAGGTAGGTAGATAGGCATACCTTGCATAATTTGACCCCATGTGATTGTATGATTAGTAATAAGAAAAATCAACAGATGGCGTAATTAAATCCCTGTTAAATTCGGAAAAATCCCTGTCATTTTGAAAGCCAGAAAAGGCAGAATGATTCTTAAGGGGGCAATGAGGCTATTTTGCTGCTCTCAATCGCATTTTTTTATTTGTTGAACAATTAATCAACATTTCCAGAAAAACAAGAATGTCAAATTTTAGTCATTGCTGATTTTCAATTTATCGGGTCACTGCGGATTTGTTTTTATAATGTTTGTAGTTAATCATCTTTAAAACCGCCAAAAGTAGTCACTTTTTGCGTAAAAAGCATTACAGCTATTCCTTTGTCTTTGAATATCCCCCCCCCCCCCCCCCCCCCCGAAAATAAATGTCTAACCCCGAAACACTTGCTTGCGCTGCCGCTCCTATTGTACGGTCAGCGTACAGTAATTTACCTTTGGACTCGACTCGAGTTGTGCAACCGTCTTAGATCAGTTGGGTCTTAAGGTTAAGTTCAACATAATAATATTGAGCCCCTGGGTCTAAACAAAGTAACCTTAGTTAAAAGGCACCTGTAATTCAGGCCTCAGGTTCCTTCCCTCATGGGTAGCTACTTGAGCGTTACTTTTTGCATAACAATGTGGTGTTTATTGGAATATAGTGAAAATCATATATTTGTTATATTGTATACATATATACCTATATTTTGTGTGTGTGTGTGTACCTATATTTTGTGTGTGTGTGTGTGTGTGTGTGTGTGTGTGTGTGTGTGTGTGTGTGTGCGCGTGTGTTTTAGTCTAGACTGTTGACTAAGCAGAAGCCTCGAGCCCAACTGTATTTGAGAAAAACGTTTAGTTGCTACCGTAACCATATCGGTGCACCTCACCAACAACATTTTTAAACATAACATTTTTGACATCACATTTGTAACATAATTTTTTTTAGTTTAAATAACATTTAATTATCTAAGTGAAATAAGTGAATATAGTATTATAATTTTTGGACAGGGAACGTGTTAAATCGTACAGAATGTTGGCTTCTTCTTCTGTCACCAACTAAGAAGCTCAATTGGCACCAATAGCTCTCGGTACGTACGTGCTCTAAAAACCCTTTTAGTTTGAGCCAATTGCTGTGTTGTCTACACCAGACCCAGACACACTACAATTGGCTCAGCCTGATTGTCCCTTGCCATCGTCGTCTGGTGGCAAGGTTCAGATGAAGGTACCTGGTCCATCCTCCTCCACTTCCCCTTCGCCCTTTTTTATCGAAAAAGTCAAAGGAGAGGGAGCCGTTTACAAGGCGTTTACACCCGTTTACATAAACACATTTTAAATTAAATTAGGTTAAGTTAGTTTTAATTTCTCAATATTTTTATTTATTTTTAATACCTAACTTTATTTGTCTGTAAATAATATATGTTTACAATTTCAATTGCCAAATAAAAATAATGATTTCTAACAATTAAATTAAAAATTATTTATTTATGATTATGTTCAATTTTTTATATTTTAGGCTTCCTCTCCTGCTAAGTAAACTTAAAAAGGGCGAAAGGGAAAAATGTGTGGGAGGATACCCACACATTTTAAATTAAATTATTTATATCAGATTTTTTTTTTAATTCTGTTTATTTTTTATTTTTTTTAGGCTTCCTCTCCAACTATGTAAAAAAACAAGTGGGAGGTTGCCCAACTGCAGAACAACATCCTTAAACTGCGCTCCTTTGAGAGCCTCATAAGGGGTCTTTCAGACGAGTGACACTTTACGGTCTCCGTGTGTCGCGCGACCCTCTGCGACCGCAAAGTGTCGCTCGTCTGTAAGCGCTGTTAGTCGTTGCCAAGTTGGATAAATTACCATTGAGAGTACTTACCGCGAGCTATGGGATGCGACTTGGTGCAGCCAAGGAATTCCATTTTTTTTTTAATAGATACCATTTTATGAAATTGAAAGCCAACAAGGACTACAATGTGACAATCTTGTTTTTTGGAAATGTTGTTTAATTGTTTAGAAATAAAAAAAAAACGATTGAGGGCAGCACAATAAGCTCGGTATCCTCTTAATGTAGGTAGTATTATATTAAATAATTTATTGATTTAAAGTGATAATAGCAATAATGTGTAGTATGTAAGGTTGATAAGACATGTTAATATATTAAAACAAATATAAAAAATTAAATATCTATTTATTTTGACAATTTTATAATCAACAACAGAGTGACTAACTTTTACAACAAACAACGGAATTTACATAATTTAAGATAATTTTTATTATACAGGATGTAACAAAACACCCTACCAATATTAAAGGTATGGTTTAGTTAAGACCATCAATAATGTATTAATATTTTGTTCTGGAGTGAGATTTTTGAATCTCATATGTTGAACTCAGCAGTTGAACGCACTCCTGAAGTATGATTTTTTTAATGTCAAACCAGCAGTAGAAAGATGCATATCTCCATAGTAATATTGACATTTTCAACTGCTGAGTTCAATAAATGAGTTTCAAAAATCGCACTCCAGATCAGTATTATCGTTACATAGGTATGTATTTTAGCATATTATGTATGGCTCCTACCAATACCTACATTGTCAGCTCAATGGACTTGCAGCCGCTGTGGAAGTTCGCGAGGCATGCCACACAACGTGACCGCTGACCTCATTCTAATTTTAATATTATATAGTGGCACTTTTCGGCCCAGCGTACCTAACTTCGGTCGCCTCCAAATTCCTAGATTAAGACTTTTATTTGTAAAATGTAAATATAATTTAGTACCAATCTCTTCTCGTCTTCATTTCACCTCCACTGTAGGCACCCACTATAAATTAAATATATTGGAAATTTATCTGTAAATTGAAATGTAATTTTTATAATAATAAAATAAATCAAACTGAAAAAATTACACTATGGAGACAAAAAGCAGTTTCATACAAAACTGCAGTACCCGCCTCAAATGTATAAGACAGCATATTTATTTGTATCCACAGTGAAAGTTGTTCAGTTTGATGATGGTCTAAACTAAGCCACCACTTATCTCTTATCTTGTTGTGGGGGCTGGCAAGTCAGCAACACTTCGAGCAAGTGGGACCTATTGTGTTAAACCACCACTTTAAATATTACTACGTATTTTGTAACACCCTGTATAAGTGCGGAAAGTTCCGAAATAAAAGAATTCAAACCTTAACAGCTAAGAGATTGAGCTTAAAGTCTACACTACAGTGAAAGGCTTATTCTAAGGCCTCTTTATTGCGAATTGTTCTAACATTTGGTCTCTAAGTGACTTGAAACCACAGAAAAGAGAACCCGGCATCGCCATAATAGAAATAGCATCCATACGCATTCCACAGATATGGTCGATATACCACATAAACTTAATATTGCTACCGTAAGTAGACCAACACAGTGTGCGAATGAGATTCCGACCTTACCGAAAAACCTTCGAGTGCGAAAGAGATTATCATATAATAGCCGTAAAACCACTTTGAAACAATGAAGTCTCGGTTGGTATCCTGTCAAAAAATTATCTCATATTATTTTATGATTTTCTTCATAATTCATTTTGTGTTTTATCAGACAAATATATAAAAAATCATTACGGTATCATGTTCTGTGTTTAAATGAAGTGTAACTTGTGCCAGGAACTCAAATAAAGAGACGTTTGAAAGATAAATAACGTTAGTACAGTACTACTTTCGTAATCGTTTTTTTTTTTCATATATGTTATTCTTAAAATTATTTCGTAATACAGTAATTACATGCAGTAAACGTTCTATTTTCTAGATAATATATTATTTCAAATATTTATGTGTAAGATCAAAAAATATTGTTTCCGTGAAAAAGAAACCGTTTCGCATAGAGATTGATTTCCAAAATCTATCACTAAAACTCACACACGTATCAATTTCGCACATATTGACATTTCGGTTTCGGTGATGCGATCACGAGGAGATGGTTGGTCTATTACGATAGTATATTAAGTTTATGATATACCATATCTGCTCATACATTTCTCTGAGAAAAAGTATATAAGACTCTATGACCACTTTAAGTAGAATCAGACTTATTTAGTTAAGGTTCAATTTCATGTGATACCAACCTTTTTGTTTTTGTGGTCACGCTAGTTCTTGAACTGAATACTTCTCATGCTATTTATATTGCGGCCGTAGCATGATGAGCTCGATAAGGCTATATCATTATCTCCTTTCGTCCGGTCGCAAATAGATAGAGAGCCAAGGCACTATAGCATACTAAGGTCGCTGGTTCTCTTTTCTGTGGTTGAAACAAACTGATGTTAGAGCCATATAGGGTTGCCAGACGATTTTTCTGTAAAGCCGGACATTATAGGTAACCAGTAAAAAAACAGATTTTTGGATTCTAATGCCACATAGATTTAAGATCTTTGCCTCGAGATTATCTTTGTGGGAACTACACTCGACAGCAATGACCCACGATGGGTCACCACGGGTCACCAACAACATAAACCTTAATATCTCGGAAACTAAGAATGATATCTTATTCAAATAAAAAGTATTTCATAGACAATTTAATACTACTACTTACATTTATAACATTTCTGGTTGTTATAAAGTAAATGCCAATAAAAAAGGCTAAAACCTAAATAAATTATTTTAAAAATATTTAATTTTTAGTATTTAACATTTATTATTAATGTGTTAATTTTATCACTCACATACACTAAAATAAGGAGAAATGTTATAACTGTGATAAAAAATGGTTATTTCCAATTTTTGGTCTGCGATAGAATTGATTTATTTGTATTTATATATTTTAATTAAGTCGTAATGTTAGCAATTAATTTAAGAAGTAATAAATAGTCTATGAAATACTTTTTATTTGAATAAGCTATCATTCCTAGTTCACGAGATATTAAGGTATGTTGGTGACCCGTTTTTATTGCTCTCGAGTGTAGTATCCAATTTTCGCCTCTTACTGCCTCTAAAACCTTTACATACTCTGAAAATTTCATCAAAATCGGTGGAGCCGCACGATTTGCTAAATTCCACCGTGTGTCGCTCGCTCTGCATGATTATGTGAGAATCTGTTAAAAAATGTCTAAAATCAAAATGAATGAAATGCCAAATTAATGACAATTGTATTTTTAGGTATTTATTAATACGAAACAAACAATTTCCATACATGATAATTACTATCATGTGATGAGGCCATGACGTTACGAATGTTACGATGATGGTTTGTAAATTGTATTCCAATATTAATGCAACTATATCAAAAGACTATCGATAGTTTTAACATTAGACATAATCTGCATACAAAATGGCATGAACCATTATCACACAAGCGGTTTTTGAGCGTTGGCGATTTCGCAACTATGCCGCAACGACGTCGCAACTGCACCGTCACGGTACGGTATCATTCCATCAACGCATACACTAAAAAATCACTTTAAAATATGCCACCTAAGACATAAAAAAAATCACTAGATCTAATGAAAAGTCTCTGAAAGCGGCAACACTCTATACGGAATCTAATTCCGAATCAGGTTTATTCCGGATGTATGTGGCGGACCTAAAAATTAAAGAATGTCCGGCTTTAGCCGCATCACGTATGCCTTGCAACCCTAACCCCTACCCTATCGGTGTTCATCGAGTACACCTACATCCTCTTTCTTACCTCTATTAAAATCTAAGAACTAAGTAAAATTGAATTAAGTATTAAAAGATTGTTACAATCATGTTATCAACATTATCTTGGCTTTGTAACGCCACATGGGCATAGCCTGTGGCGGAATTGCAGTCTTGGCCGCCCCAGGCCCCAGTAGAGCACTTACGGTCAAAAAAGGCTGAAAAAGTTCACTTCCGGATACCAGCACCAAATTTTAGTATGTTGTTAGGTATGTTCTCTAGACCCTAAAACTGCCGGGAGACAGTCTTTGAGGTGTCAGGGTCTCCAGTTATGACGTCATAAAATTTTTGTACGGGATCAATCAATTTTTTGTTCTGAAACCTATTGTGTGGGGTATCAAATCAAAGAGCTCCATAATCCGGTTCTAAAAATATACTACACTATTAACTTGCAGCCAATTGTTTTAAAAAAATCAAAAAATTCTTTTTAAAACATACCAAGTTTGGGCTCCTCCAGGTACGAAACGGCTGAATAAATTTTTGTAAAACATACGCCAAACTGTATTGAAAATATTTTTTGGATTTTTTAAAAACAATTCGCTGAAGGGTAAGCGTAGTATATTTTTAGAACCGGCTTATGGAGCCCTTTCATTTGATACCCCACACGATAGGTTTCAGAACAAAAAATGTTTTAATCCCATACAAAAATTTTATGACGTCATAACTGGAGACCCTGACACCTTAGAGACTGTCTCCCGGTAGTTTTGGGGTCTAGAGAACATACCTAACAACATACAAAAATTTGATGCCGGTATCCGGAAGCGAAGTTTATTTCCATTAAGGCAGTGCACTACTGAACATGTAGTAAGTGCCAGCCGCCCCTTTTTCAGCACCCATCTTATAGACTACATAACATTCTCTTATAACTAAGTACATAATGATGCCAACTTGCAAACTTTTATCGAAATCCATTCAAAAAATTAAATAGTGTTCGCGAGTCTTTATAATATTTATGTACTTTTGAGTTATTTCTTGTTACCATCAGTGAATTGAATATATCTACTAAAAACATAATTCCAAATGCAAGAGTAGAACTTTCTCAAAACCTAGGCCCAAGTTTAATATGATATGTTTGTGGGTGATAAACCTTAAGGTGGTTTCAGTCCATACAAAAGCTTGACGCACAATACGCGTAGACGGAATTAATAAAAGTAATATTTTATATATGGAAAAATAGTTTAGAAAATCTAGTTGCCGCGTAACAGATAACATTTGCAATTTATAATATAATGACGAAGATATAAAGCTTTTAAAATTGTGTATGAAAAATTTCAAAGCTTTATATCTTCGTAATTATTTTATAAATTGCAAATGTTATTTGTTACGCGGCATCTAGATTTTTTAAACTATTTTTCCATATATACAGAGTTACTTATATTAATACCGTCTACGCGTATTGTGCGTCAAAGTTTTGTATAAAATTGACCCCTCTGCAACCACCTTAATGCGAGGAATCTTTATGTGCTAGACAGAGGTCCTACTTCGTTCTAGAAAAATTATAAAAAATAAATTCTGATTTAACATTTTTTGTTCATGGCATTTCTCAACATTTTTAATTTAAAAAAAACTGCATAAATATAAATGCATAAAAATATGCATCGAGAAAGGCTTCATAAAACTGCAAGACAAATTTATTTATTATTTCAGTTTTTATGAATTTTAATGTAGAAATAAAAATTTTATGGATGTTTTAAGGGATGACATCCCGTGATCATGCCAGTTGTAACACTGCCGAAATATCGGGAACTCAAATATACCAAAACGCAATAAGAACCCGTTAAAATGTTTATTTCTAGATTAAATAATAACCGCGTAACTCTCAAAAACTGTTTTATGAATTTTTTTCAGTATTTTTAGTGTAAAGGTCACGAAAACTTAGATATTTAAAAAAAAATCAATTATTGAAAATTGACACATGGGAGTTCTACTCTTGCATTTGGAATTATGTTTTTAGTAGATATATTCAATAAAAGGCGGATGTCACTTTTTGGGGAAAAAAAACATTGTGCGCCCTAGGCCCGGGTCTACTGGGCCATAAGGCAAATCCGCCACTGGCCATAGCTGCACAATTAAAACTCTTAGGGCTTGTTTCATAACTTCTGGATAAGTTCTTAATGGCTTATCTACCTATCGTTTGTACCCTGTGTAACTGTAGGTATTTAAAAGACAAATAGTTTTTCTTATCTGACAGATCGTTTGACATATCTTGCATACAAAATGTGTCAAAGGATCTATCATATTAGCTATTAATCCTCTTTTTTCAATTAAGCGTGGAGTCCGCGCGATTCGTGTTTGAGCTTGCCACGAGGCATTGTTTTTGCTTAAAAGAATCATTGATATAGATCTCCTACAAACTACTTGATACTGGCAGAAATGCTTAGACAAACAAAAATCACTTGATTTTTAAATAAAAAAACTTGTTCAGAAGTGGTGAAGTAGGCCCTTAATATGATAAATTCTTAATAAAACGTTAAACGTCTTTATTGTTATAAGTTAAAACTAATTATACAGGGTGAAATTGATATCATTCGCATCCTTTTAAACTAAGAGTCTAACCATCAAACTGAACAACTTTTACTATGGGAGCAAACCGATCGGAGTAAATAAAAAATCAGCTGTTCCATACTAAACTGCAATGTCGACACGCGAGGTCGCGACTGAAATGTATGCAACAGTTGGTTTTTTTTTTTTTTTTTGCTCCTGTCGGTTTGCTGCCATAGTAAAAGTTCAGTTCGATGGTTATGGGCCTATGTCGAAAAATAATTGAAGCGAAATGGGCGTGTGATAGCTTATATTACTGCCTGATGCGAGAGAAAGAGATGGGGCGGCGCGCCTGAAACGACGCAAGCGTAAAACAAACTTTATTTAATTGTGATTGTACTATTTATTCAATCATTTATTTATCAAATCAATTCTGCTGTGATCAAAATTTGTAAAATATCAATCTCTTTTTTTAAATCAAGTCTCCTGTTTCTATTATTCACCGTTTAGCAGTTCCAAGCGTTTATCGATAAAGACGGAGGCTACTTTGGCTTGTTTTTCTATCGAGAAAATGTCTCTTAATCGTGTTTTGGCTCTAATCAAAACTTCAATTATATGTTCAATTTACACATATCCGCTAATCATACTCCTACTGTTAGTACTTCATGATATCTTCTTCTTATCGTGTCGGCAGAGCCCTGGTGTCAGAGTTTTTATCAGACCGCCTTACGGCCTCTGACGTGGTTTTTATGTAACGACTACTACCACCAGAGATAGTAGCCGGAACCTATGGCTTAACGTGCCATCCGAAGCACGAATCATTTTTCTTTTCAGACAATCAGGTGATTCAGCCTGCAATGTTCTCACAAACTGGGGAAAAACCCACAAAGTGACATTTCACTAGGTGTCCCCCGTGGGAATCGAACCCACGACCTCCGTGTCGAGAGCCAATGCTCTTAACCATTAGACCACGGAGGCAGTTCATGATATATGATGCTTTGAAGAATCCTATTTTTTTCACATAGCCTCTTAAACTCTCAGTTTAAAAGGATGCTAATGATATCAATTTCACCCTGTAGTAATCTGTGCTTAAAACTTAAGTTAAATAATTTATCACAGAACTTTATTCCGCTTATTTCAATACTATTTGCTATCTAACAACTAGTAGGCGACCTAAGAGAGGGGTCTTGAAGATTCTTACATACACACCACCTTCTTTCCATTATCCATTTAGAAGTGGCCAGAAACTTTGCTACAACTAACAACTAAAGCGTGGAGTTGTAGCAAGGCTTTCCTGTATTTCCGCATACTGATACTGAAAGTGATCAGAAGTGATCGGATGCATATTTACCTAAACTTCGAAGGAAAACATCATGAGGAAACCTGCATGCTTCAATTTCGAGGCATGTATTGTACCTACTGTCCATTACAAGTGGCGACGGGCTCACTCCCCGTAACACTGGACAGAGTTTCGGTACTAGTAGTGAAAAGTGGATGTTCTGAGGTTTTAGAATATCTTTGACTACCCCCACGGCGAATATATTCGTGAGCATATGCTTATGCTTATGCTTATGCATATTTACCTAAACTTCACTTCAAAAAATTGGACCACACACACCGTTATGCGCACTGGTCGTAGTGACACAACTATGAACTACTTCTGACAACATGAAAATGGACAACATAAGCGATTTGGTAAACTTGGACAACATGAACAACTTAGTCAACTCGGACAACATGAACACCTCTGACAACTTGGTCAACTGATTTGGCTAGATCAAGTTGTCTAAGTTGTTCATGCTGTCAAATTAAGTAAGTATTTCAAACAACATGAACAACTCAGATAAAATGAACAACTTGGTCAATTCGGACAACTGTGTCAGTTCAGACAACATTATCCAAGTTGACCAAATTGATAGAGTTGTTCATATTATCTAAGTTCTACGATATTTTGCATGTCGATAAAACTTTTAAACGGGGACCGAAACCGGTATCGATAATACCGGTATTTTTGGTTACAACCTTTATTTTTTTACAGGTATTTTTAGAGGTAACCTTAATATCATTCTACTAACGGTCCGCGTACATAGAGATATATTTAATTAAAAAAATGTTTCTTCATATATATGGTAAGTATTCAATTTTTAAGTAAGTACCTCTTTAGTTGTTACTAATTACTAATTAAATCAATTATAATAATAAACTTAAACTCAAACGTGAACTTAAACTTAAACCATTCTATGCTTGTGGGTTCAATAAAATGTAAATAATAATCTCCTTTATTATCTCGACCTGTCCAATGCTGTAGCAACACTGAAAATAATGCGCGCGTCACTCGTTGAGTGCTCCAAAATTTGCGTCACCCAGTACAACAACGACGTTGTTCAATCAATTTTGTACTTTTGATTAGTAGAAATTAAAGTTAATTTTTCAGTATTATTAAAAACCACGCGCGCTTTTTGCCGCTCCGTCTATACTGACCCTTACCCGCACTCACTCGCATTCTCTTGAAGATCATATTTAGGTTACCGGTATTAAAATCGGTAGTTACCTGGATAAAGGTAACATTTATATAAAGGTAACCGAAAATTTTCGGTCCCTGCTTTTAAAGCAACTTGCAACTTTCAGCAATCGCGGGACTTCGAATCGACCCAGTAGGCCTAGCATGCCACCCCCGAGAAAACGATAAAAATCGAGATGAGCCTCCATCTTTATTATTTTACGTATGCCAAAACGTGCCAGAGCGAGCATGACGTTTTTCTCGTTTAAACACTTTGTCGTGGGTGGCATTGTTTCATAAAATAAATAAATTGATTAAGACGGTGTTTGGTTCTTGTGAAAAATTAAGTTTAGTATTTTACTTTTTTTATTCCTGTTTTTTTTTTCTTCTTTTTTTCTGTTTATATTTTATGCATCCAAATATCCGATCACTGGTGATAAAGTTATCACTGATCAATACATGGTCGCAGTTGTATCTTACTAGCAGCGATGGTCCAGGCACCTACTGAGGCAGATCCTCGCACTCCTCGTCACAGAGGGAGTGACCCCCCCTCCCGCTGCCCCGCTCCCCCTCCCCCTCCCCCTCCCCGCGGCTCCCCGCGGCGGCGACGCAGAGCGCGTGCGCGATGCACAGGAACGCGGGGGGGAGCCGCGCCATACCGTCCGGCAAACACGAGGCCGACGTGATCCAACCTTACGTGCAATACAGAGCCCTTTTTAATACGCCGACACTTTTTTAAGGGGATGATCAGACCGTCAAACTGAACAACTTTCTCTATGGGACCAAAATCGAAATCGTGAAAAAAAATTGCTTTTCCATAAATCCATACCAACCATAAATCCTCTGCAAACTTACTTGAGCCAAATGTATGGGAGAGCAGATTTTTTTTTTTCGTGATTTCGATTCTGGTCCCATAGAGAAAGTTGTTCAGCTTGATGGTCTGATCATCCTTTTAAAAAATTTTAATATTATGTTGGCCTCTTGTATGTCCAAAAAATAAAAAATATTGGGGGTTCCATATAGTCCTCATACAAGAAACGTGTTTATGTTATATTTTTTCTATGTCGTAAAAACGACAATACCTACATACATACAAGGGTAAAACTTATTATGATTATAAATAGTGCATACTTTAAAGTAAAACACAATGTTAAAGCTTCTAAAGTATCAGATACATAAGTTTACCTTGTTTGTTCGGATCTATACCGCTAGATGGCGTTGCATGTAACTTAAATCGCACTAACGAAATCATCTACGGAATAAGTAACCTTGTGGCATCGATTTGTTAAATATACTCTAATTACTACGGAATTCTAGTCGTTTTATTATTAAAAACCTGGTCTTCTCAGTGGTGTTTATTGGACGAATTAACATGGTCCTTCGAGCCGGATAATTCGGCAAGAAGTTGACTACTGTATATTCGGTATACCTAGTGCGCTGAGCCAAGATAGTGGATTGCTATCTAGCGCGGAACCTGAGGTGAGGGGTTTCTTCGACAAAGATCTACCAACGGGGGAGAGCACCCCCTCGGTGGTCTTGGTGACCAGTTGTCCATAGCACGGGCAGGAGTTCGAGCGGGGGGAGCACCCCTTCGGACACCCAGCATTCTACGTGAGGGCCAACTTCGGTACTGAAGGAGCAACATCAACGGTGACGTAAAGTGACAGGTGACAAGAGCTGTCAGTGCCATACGGTGACAGTTGACAAGGAGCTGTCAGTGTCATACAGTGACAGTTGACGGGAGCTGTCAGTGTCATACGGTGACAGTTGACAGGAGCTGTCAGTGCCATACGGTGACAGTTGAGAGGAGCTGTCAGTGCCATCGGTGACAGTTGACAGTAGCTGTCAGTGACGAAATTGACAGTTGACAAAAGCTGCCAGAGACGTTTACTTTGTTGTGACATTTGTGCGAAGAAAAAACTGTGAGTACATTTTCAACCTTATTATCAAGAGAACATTAACTTAGTCATTTCAAACTAGTGATTTATACTTAGGACATTTGCAAGTGCTGTGGCATGAACTTAGAATAATTTCTCAAATTGTGTTCCGACGGGGAACCTATGCCCGATTTTTCAAAGTGTTTTGATTTCAAACACTTAGAAAATTTACGTGTAACTGGACTTAGAATAATTTTAAGATATTTTTGCTGGACTTGTAAAATTTTCAAATTATTTAGCTTGTTTTGACTATTTTTGGTACTATTTTTGTCTCCATTCTGGACTGTCTTTGTCTATATATTTAACTTTTGTTAATTTATTTCTACTTTATCAAAATGTCGGACAATTACATTAAAATTCAAGAAGACCTACTGTCCAAGGTCGAAAGAGGTATGATAAACTTTAAAAAGGCTCCTAAAGATCGGGTAACCATGGCCTATATAGAAACTAGATTGGAAACCTTAGAGCAACAGTGGAACACTTTTGTTAGTACGCACCATAAAATTGTGCTCGAGTCAAAGAAAGTCGAGTTGCTTAAAACAGAATACTCCATTAATAATGTCTACGACGAAATGGAGGAGGAGTACATAAATTATAAAGCATTATTAAAAGATTCGTTGACTAAATTTAAGTCGACGGCTACTAAAACCGATCATCACGAACCTAGGAAAGTTTTTGTCAAATTGCCTGATATCGTTTTGCCCAAATTTTCCGGTAACTATTCAGAATGGACCAACTACATGGATCTTTTTAAATCATTGATTCACAACAATGAATCACTGGATGATGTCCAGAGGCTTCATTATTTAAAAGGGTCACTTACAGGCGATGCGGAGGCCTTGGTAAAAACTATTACCATTACCGCCGATAATTACAAAGTCTGCTGGGACAGGTTGGTCTCGAGATACAGTAATAAGAGGTCGATGGCTAACTCGATCATCAGACGGCTTATGAACCAAAAATCTGTAACGCAAGAGTCGGCCGCTGCCATTCGCCAACTGCTGGACACAACTAACGAGTGTCTTCAGTCACTGCGGAATATGGAGGTTAGCACTGCTTCTTGGGATCTGATAATTATTTACGTGGTTACCCAAAGACTCGATCCCGAGTCCAGATCTAAATGGGAAGCAAAGGTCAGCGAATCGAGTGGTGAGCTGCCTACGTACAAGCAACTCGAAGATTTTCTCGAGATGAGATTTAGGTCTCTGGAATACAGAATGTCGGAAAGGGTACAGTCAAGTGTAATTCAAGCAAAGGTTGCACATGCAGTTGCAACAGACCCAATTTCATGTGTGTTTTGTTCTGGAATGCATAAGATAAATAACTGTAAGTCATTCATAATGGAAGGCGTTGAAGCAAGGCGACAGTTTGTACAAACCCGCCGTCTTTGTTTTAATTGCCTGAGTCCAAAGCACTCGGTGTACGTGTGTACGGTGTCGACTACTTGTCGCCAATGTAAAAAAAGACACCACACCTTACTACATCCGAAAACACCACAATTAGAGTTAGAGTCAGGTAAATCCGAGCAGCTACTCGAGACAAGCAAGGTTGTGGGCGTTGTTACTGGGGAAACAACGGCACTGAAGGCAATCACCGAGACCAGTGAAGCTGACAATCCCGAAGTGATAACCACCTGCTTTTCCACGTCTCGCAGTACTGTTCTATTAGCTACTGCTTTAGTCAATGTGAGAGCGCTAACTAAAGATAGTTCGGCTAGCGTTTTGAGGTCCTTGCTAGATCAAGGATCTCAGGCGTCGTTTGTAACGGAATCTGCGGCTCAAATGTTGGGCCTCAGAAGAATAAAGGAAACTGTTAAAATTTCCGGTTTAGGCGGTTCTGGTTCTTTGGAATCCAGGTCGTCGGTAAGCTTACAAATCACCTCTCGTAGTGATCCATCATTTTCTTTGCACGTCAAGGCTCACGTCTTAGACAAACTGACCACTTTATTGCCTAGCAAAAGGGTGTCCATCAACACAACACAAATGCAGGCACTGCCATCCTTAGAGTTGGCTGATCCCTCCTTCAACCATCCTAGTAGGGTAGATCTTCTATTGGGTGCTGAGGTGTACAGCAAAATTATGATGGAGGGTTTGGTCCAAGGAACTAATGGTTCTTTCATGGCCCAAAAAACTAAATTCGGTTGGATCTTATCAGGCGTAGTTGAGGACCCCACTCCTGAGCAAAAGACGAGCAGGCATCTAAATTGTCACACTGCTACCATCAATCGGGTCGATGATAGCGGAGACGCCTTACTGAAAAAGTTCTGGGAGTTGGAATCGGAGCCTGTTCTTGGCGAGAAGATATTGACCGAGGAAGAGAGAGCATGTGAAGACTTGTTTACCACGACTACCAAAAGAGACCAATCTGGAAGATATGTAGTCAAACTTCCATTCAGAAATTTGGAGCCTGCTTCAAAGCATGGTAAGTCCAGGGACATAACACACAAGCGATTTCTCATGCTGGAAAAGCGTTTATCCAGCAACCCTACACTTAAGATTGAATACTCGAAGGTGATCGACGAGTACCTTGCAATGGGTCATATGGAGAGCTGTACAGACAAGGATAAGCGAGATGTGGTGTACTTACCTCATCACGCCGTTGTGCGCGATGATAAAACCACAACCAAAGTGCGAGTTGTATTCGACGCCTCCTGTAAGGGAACGAATGGCGCTTCGCTAAACAGTGACTTAATGGTTGGTCCCACATTACAACCCGAGTTGAGACATCTAGTGATGAGGTGGCGCTGCTTTCCCATCTCGCTATGCGCGGATATAGTCAAAATGTATCGGCAGGTCAGAGTAGCGGATGAAGACGCAGACTTTCAACGCATTCTTTGGCGCGGGAGTCCAAGTGATGAATTACGTCACTTTCGACTATTGCGGGTCACTTTTGGAATGTCCTCAGCACCATACCTTGCCGTTCGTGCCCTTCAACAGCTTGCTTATGATGAGGGCTCAGAGTTCCCCTTTGCAGCAGATAGAGTCCTCAGTGACTTTTACATGGACGACTTAATGACTGGCTGTTATTCTGTGTCCGAGGGAATCCAGGTGCACGACCAAATGACCGAGCTACTGACACAAGGAGGATTTCCACTTCAGAAGTGGTCAAGCAACAGCTCGGACTTACTCAAGGCTATTGGGTGTAAGGAGAGTGAACAGAATTTGGAGTTAAAGACCGACGAGATAATGAAAATTCTAGGTTTATCATGGAATAGACAAACCGACGAATTCCATTTCAAGGTTAACATATCTTCATTATCTGACGGTCCTGTGACTAAAAGAAAGGTCATATCGGACATAGCAAGGTTGTTTGACCCTTTAGGGTGGTTAGCGCCAGCTATCACCACGGCTAAGATTTTTATCCAAAGACTCTGGCTTTCAGGTATTGGTTGGGATGATCAACTTCCTCCAGCTTTACTGCGGGATTGGTTAACATATAGAGAGAATTTAGTTGAGCTCGAAGCGTTTGCAATTCCTCGTTGGATAAGTTCCAGCAGGGAAGACCTAAGCCTCGAGCTACATGGATTTTCCGACGCATCCAACGTAGCTTATGCCGCCGTTGTGTATGTTCGAGTTGTCGACAAGAATAGTAATGTCCATGTCAAACTGGTGGCATCTAAAACTAGAGTAGCACCCGTAAAACAGGTTTCAATTCCACGTTTGGAATTGTGCGGTGCAGCCCTACTGACCAAACTTCTGAACGAAGTTTCTGGTGTCTTGAAGGTACCTCAGTCAAACATTCATGCTTGGTCGGACTCGACTATAGTCTTGGCGTGGCTCAGTAGCCACCCTAGCCGGTGGAAAACCTTTGTCGCGAACAGGGTTTCGGATATCCTTACCACCATGGACTCACAGCAGTGGTCCCATGTGGCGAGTGGAGACAATCCTGCCGACTGTGCGTCCAGAGGTCTTCAACCTACTGAATGTGTTCAGAGTATGCTCTTAAGACATGGACCGGACTGGTTACATCGCCAATGCATAAACTATGGAAAGGGAAATTATAAAGATACTAACTTGGAAGAAAAGAAGGCAAAGGTATGCCACATAGCGGCGACTGATGAGTGTGATGATAGTGAAGACTTACTACACCGATTTTCGTCCCTCAAAAGACTTACCCGTGTGATCGCGGTCTGCCGAAGAGTCCTACACTGGAATAAACCGGAAAGGGAAAAATGTAAAGGATTAGGCTGCGGTGTAACAGTACAGGAGATAAATGAATCTTTACTTACCTGCACAAAAATTTGCCAGAAGAACAATTTTTCTGAGGAAATCCTCGGTTTGCGATCGTCTGGTAAGGTGAAGAAGAAGAGCAAGCTGGCTTCGCTCAATCCATTTCTTGATGAGGATCAGATTTTAAGAGTAGGTGGAAGATTACAGAATGCTTCCATTAACGAAAATACGAAGCACCCCATAATAATACCACACAAATCTCATTTTACGAATCTTTTGATTGATGAGGCCCACAAACGAACGCTACATGGAGGGGCTCAGTTGATGCTCAACTACTTACGCTCTCAATATTGGGTCATCGGGGCCAAGAGTGTCGTGCGTCAATTCGTGCGTGGGTGTGTCACGTGTGTGCGCCACTCTCGTCAAGCCAATCAGCAGATGATGGGACAATTACCTGCAGCAAGAGTAACTGCACACCGGGCTTTTCATAGATACGGGGTGGACTATGCTGGTCCAATCAGCATCAGAACTACCAAGGGCCGTGGCTATCGCTCCACAAAGGGGTATATTTGCGTGTTTGTCTGCATGGTGACTAGAGCTGTGCATCTCGAAGTGGTCAGCGACATGACTTCTGAGGCTTTTTTAGCAGCTTTCAAACGTTTTGCGGCCAGGAGGGGTCATGTTGCCGAAATGTGGAGTGACAATGGTACCACCTTTGTAGGAGCGGCCAGACAGTTACAGGAGCTTTTCGACGTGGAAAGTTCGAGTGGGGCAGTCGAAATTTCTGACTGGTTGGCTTCAAATGGAACCGCTTGGCACTTCATCCCTCCCCATTCTCCAAATTTTGGAGGATTGTGGGAAGCGGCTGTAAAGTCGACCAAGAACCATCTGGTAAGGGTGATAGGCACAAGCACGCTGACATTCGAGGAAATGTCGACGACACTCTCTCAAATTGAAGCTTGTCTCAATTCGAGACCTATTTGTCAAATGCCTTGCGACCCATCGGATCCGTGCCCACTGACACCGGGTCACTTTCTTGTGGGCGAACCACTCGTGCTCGTACCGGAACTGAATTATGAAGCTTCTAATATTAATACGCTGAAGCGTTGGCATCTAACGCAGCGAATGGTCCAAGACTTTTGGCGTAGATGGTCAGAAGAATATCTGACCCAACTACAGTCCAGACACAAATGGACAGATAAAATCCCAGAACCAGGTGTGGGGGACATGGTCTTAATCAAAGAGGATGGTCTACCCCCTGCTCGGTGGGTGTACGGCAGGGTGACTGAGAAGTATCCGGGTGCGGACGGTTTGACCAGGGTGGTTAGTCTGAAATGTAAGGGACAAACCACTATTAAGCGACCCATTTCGAAACTGATAATTTTGCCTAAGTCGGATTAATTAACAGTTCGATAATGATCTCGGTTTTAGTATCAGTCGATTTATTATACACTTCTATTTTTATGTTACATTTTTGTATAACCTCTTTAATAAGTTACTTTACTTGAAATTTACTTAAGCAAATTTTGTAAGCCAATTTTAGGTCTACCAATGTTCTTATTTTAATGTTGGTTAAACTTAAGCCTTTTATACAAGCTTGTTTGTTTTTTTTTATTTGTAACTATTGTCTCGCAATTTTTCATTGTTTTAATGGACTGTGTCCATGGCGGGCGGTATGTTAAAGCTTCTAAAGTATCAGATACATAAGTTTACCTTGTTTGTTCGGATCTATACCGCTAGATGGCGTTGCATGTAACTTAAATCGCACTAACGAAATCATCTACGGAATAAGTAACCTTGTGGCATCGATTTGTTAAATATACTCTAATTACTACGGAATTCTAGTCGTTTTATTATTAAAAACCTGGTCTTCTCAGTGGTGTTTATTGGACGAATTAACACACAACATATAATAAAAATCGGTCAAATGAGTGTCGGACTTGCGCTAAGGATCACGGAAAAAACATTTTTTTGTTAATATTGTATGGTGATACAGAACCCTCCGTGCGCGTGTCCGACTCGCACTTGTCCGGTTTTTTAAGTAAGTTCCACTCACCGACATCGAGGCACTTGGGCACGGCGCACAGCGCGAGCAGCCTCGCCTCGCTCGCGCGCACGAGCCTCGCGCGGCAGTACACCGCGCACGCGCACGCCGAGCTCACCGCATAGCATGACACTACGGACAGATAGACGGACATACAACGTTCACCATTTCTTAGACAACTATGTTATTTATACTGATGGGTCAAAAGATAAAGACGGAATCGGAAGTGCCTTTTATGACCCTCAGACCGAAATCTCCACCAAGCTTAGAATAAACACCAATGTTTCGGTCATGTCTGCGGAACTAACCGCGATTGCCGAGGGACTATCGTATATCGGCTCTGTTGAGTACGATAAGTTTGTCATCCTGTCAGATTCTAAAAGCTCACTTCAACATATTACACGGTGTACATCCTCTTCTCGCTGCTACCCAATAGCCTATACAATCCTTAACCAAAATCTTAACTTACAGCAAAATAAAAAGACTATCAGACTGCAGTGGATACCTTCTCACATCGGCATCGCTGGCAACGAAAGGGTCGATACCCTCGCTAAGCAGGCGGTATACGAAGGGATCCCTACTTCTCCTCTGCCATTCCACAGTGAATGCCTATACATTGTCAAAGGAAAGTCTAACCTAGCTTTCAAAGAGCACTTTGATCAAAGATCTTTAGAAAAGGGTATCTGGTTCAAGACCATTCAACCGGAACCGCTTACAATTCCCTGGATTGACAACTGCCCAATGGCCAGACCTGATATTGTAACAGCTCTTAGGCTTCGCTCCGGTCACATTCCATCCAAAAAGTTCACACACCTGATGGGGATTACGGCATCCCCCAATTGTGAAGACTGTGGGGTTGTTGAGGACGTCTACCATGTCCTGATGGAGTGTGTGCGGGGCGAGGCCTTGAGGAGACAGGTGTTTGACGGCTTGCCGTCTCTTAATATCGGGCGTTGTAATTGTGCCTTGGCTGCACCTACGTCGGTTGCTGCCAAGGGACTGTACTCCATCTACAAAAAAACCTTAAATTTGTAGTTATTTATTTTTCTATTTCTTCACTGTGTAGTTACTAGTTTTTTATTGTTATTATTATGTTTGTGAACTTACCCAATAGAAAATCCCACAGAGCGACATAGCCTCAGGCCAAGCTCTTCAATAAAGATTTAAAAAAAAAAAAACGTTCACCATCTCGAAATCGTTAAGCTGTGTCTCCTGCACATGTTTTAAGGAGACATTAAACAAAAACACGATAGAAATGGGCGGACGACGAAGGGTACAGCTATGTTTTGTTTTCTTCGTAGCAAGAAACCCGCCTTTATGCAAACTATAGCATTTTGGTCTAGTTTGTATAAAGGCGGGTCTCTTGTTATCGTCGTGTATGAAGGACAACACTAACCCAACAACAGCGTGACTAGAACATCACCAACATTGAGGCTCCCCTCCGCGTCACAGAGCCGCGCACAACACTCTGTGTACAACAACAACAGCGCGGCACACTTTGTTGTTGTTGTGTCGCGTGACGTCACGTGCGGCGCGCGCGCCACACCTAGCAGGAAGGGCGTCGCGGCGGAGAGCGAGGAGGCGAGTACTGAGCCCAGCGGCGGTACCATCACGCGACCACACTGCCGGCACGGACAAATTACATTATTGAAATAGGTTCATTTCTCTTATAGCATATGCCTACTAGCCCAGTCATTTTACAGAGTTTTGTTAGCAGAGGTGGGAAGTAATTATTAATCGGACTTTTAAACTGTTACCGGCACCATTTAGTGACAAAAAGACTATCTGAAAACATATTTAAAAAATCGCTACGCAACATAGAAATCAAAATTGTGAGTCCTTCTGGGACTCACAATAATATTTTTAAATTAATAATATTTCTAAGTGCAAGTTCATTTGAATTAGATTTACCAATATAAAATATTTTTAAATTACTGAAATGTAAAAAATAAGGTTTTTATTAGAAAATACGAATGTATTTTTCAAAACTTTCTAAGTAGACAAAAATATTTACACCATCTTTGAAGTATGTATAATGGTAATGTCTTAAATATGGGCAAAAAATAATTAACATCAGGTTTTTTATAACGAGATAATAGCTAAGTTTTAAAGGATTTTTACCAAAACCAGGCTGAAGATGCGTCACCATTCCTTAACCATTCATTAACTAAAAATATTGGTCCGAATTTTGAATCACTTGAGTTTTTTTATAGCCCTGTGCGAATGGGGGTATTAAATAAAATAAAATAATAACGTAACTTGATTTGTTTCGCCAAAGCTTTAGTTCCTTCCTCTTAGCGCCCAAGTTTCGCCGGCCCATAGACTTAGCCCATAGATGACCGTAGGAGTTATATACAATACCTATGCCACCTTCCTGGTAGTGAAGCAGAATTAAAATCAATATTTTGTCAAAAATATATGACAGGTACTGCCTTTTAGGTAACACTACTTTATTTTATTTCTTTTGGACAGTACAACATGACCCATGTATTATTAATATCTATTCTTATTTTTAATCCAAGCTTAGACTAAAATCTTTTTGCAATCTAAGGCATTATGGTTGCGTACTGGTGAGTTGACACGATATCTGACATGACTTGACAATGCATTCAACTTTTTACTCACAGGTAACCCAGAGAGAATGGAATCACTACGTTTTAAGAGTCGGCACTGCCTAACTAGCTTCGAAATCCAAAATAGTATGAAGCTAGTGTAGAGCTAGGGTATTAAATCTTTGGAGCCCATACAATGTAGTGTAGTTCATACAATTACGATTTTGTTCTGAGTGTCGCGGCACTGAGGTAACCGATGGAGGTATTCTTTGTAATTAATGTTATACTCGTGATTCGAACACATTCAGCGCCTGAGGTCATACCTGCACCAGAATTTGGACACCAGCAACAAGTTTGCTTCGGTTATGGGAGATTACGTTAAGATCTCGATCATACAGAGTGTCAACAGAATGCCCAGAAACACATATTATTCTCAGATTTACTCCAGTGCATCAGGTAACATATCAAAAGTATACCTAAGTGCTTTGATATTATGTTGTCTATTCGGTTAGGTCTAGTTCAAATTCGTTTAATACGTTTAGGAGAATAAAATAATAACTATATTAACATTACCTTTTAGAGTTCAAGACTGACAAGAGTTTGTGGTGCGTGTTGGCGATCAGCTAATAGAGAAGCATTCAAATAAAGGAGAATGCCCACGTGACTATAGGATATTGTATCGGTATCAAATCTATTATGCTACATTTTTATATGGACTTAGTCGTGGTGTTTTTTTGTGCATAACAAGAAGTATGTTTTTGACCACCCCGAAAGGGACTACGGTCTTGAGTATATGTACGTGTGTGTAACAAGAAGTAACTAAGCTAAAAATATATTCTAATTAAGGAATGGATGCTTTTGTTTTTATAACCTATATTTTTATAAATTAGGATTATTCCAATTCCCCATCAAATAGTTTAACAATTTTCGTTTTACAATAATCCTTAGAACATTCCCTGTCTTTTGACGAAAAATTTACCAGACGCAAGATTAGCCTGACTTAAATAGAACTTTGGGCAATCTCCTTTGGAACACTTGCTGACGGGATTTTATTTTTATTTTGGAACATTTCTAAGCTCAAATTGGATCTTAAATACTATACCGAAAAAAAATATCAATTACTAATTAATTAGTTCCGGCTCAAACCGTAAAATGACTGGGCTATACTCACACTCGTGCGAGCTAACGTGAAGCAAGCATGTGGAGGTATTATTATTTGTGGATGGGCTATTGCAAGCAAGGGTCGTTATGTAACACTGAGACCAGCGCTGGTCCTTTGTGTTCGCCCCAAGCTCACCCATATTTTACGCATACCTCCGAACTTAGGTATTTCTTTTCATCCTCGGGAATGCAGGTTTCCTCACGATGTTTTCCTTCACAGCCGAACTAGTAAATGATAAATACAACTGTACAGAAATTCCGTAGAACTTAGTGGTACAGGCCAGGAATCAAACCGCCACCTCGTGATTGAGGCGCTAGCTCTCTTCCGTATGGGCTATCATCGCTCTAAAAGTGGAGTGTGTAGGTAGTTTTTAGCGAGTTAAATTCGGGAGATTAAGGAAAAAGAACAGATTGTAATATGCTGATGATTTTTAAAGGACACGAACAACAAAGAACTGGACAATTTTACGGGACTAAAGCTTAAGGTGGTTGCAGAGGGGTCAATTTTACACAAAACTTTGTCGCACAATACGCGTAGACGGTATTAATATAAGTAACTTTGTATATATGGAAAAATAGTTTGGAAAATCTATTTGCCGCGTAACAAATAACATTTGCAATTTAGAAAATAATTACGAAGATATAAAGCTTTGAAATTTTTCATACAAAATATTAAAAGCTTTATATCTTCGTAATTATATAATAAATTGCAAATGTTATTTGTTACGCGGCAACTAGATTTTCTAAACTATTTTTCTACATATAAAATATTACTTTTATTAATTCCGTCTACGCGTATTGTGCGTCAAACGTTTGTATGGACTGAAACCACCTTAACCTAAAAATCACAAGAAAAAAATCAGCTATCCCATAAAAACACCAATGACGTGAATATGAGATTTTTATTGCAATTGTAACGTTGGTCTCATTGTAAATGTTGATCAGTTTGATTGTCTAATGTCCTCTTAAAAAACCGTCAACGTAATATCAAGAAGGACCCTGTAGGTATACTTACTAGAATGGCCAAAGAGAGCGGCACGGCGAACAGCGACGCGACATAGCTTGTCGCGACGAGCGGCGCCGCGCCCGCGCCCGTGAGTGCGAGCGAGAGCCACGAGCACGGCCCGCCCACCGACGACAATATTGCGCTGTGGAACAAACAGGCAGATAGTAAGTTATAGCTGCAGGATTCCACTGCAGGGCAAAGCCACAGTATAAGAAAGAGTATTTGGTACTACCATAGAGATCTAGAGAGATGCCAACCAACGCGCTGAGTACGAAACCTAGTGTCGCATCACCACTAGCACCACGCGATAGAAGGTATTTTGTTAGCTTGAATGTGCTCATTATCCATTGCGGTATCAGAACTCAACGTTCGAATAATCTTTAGTACTACGCAAGCATTGTAAACTATTTACACATAATATCTCGACTGACTTTCAGCCTCATAATATATGGAATCCTTACTGTCGCGAGCAATGTGTTCCGTTTTTACGCATATTGGTGCGACACTGGCCCCGCCCCATTTTCACATCTCCCTTTAGTTTTTGTGATCTGTGGGTACTACATACAGTACGGACACTCCCTGCCTCCCACCAATTTTAACCTCACTCCATCCGTCAGGATCGTCAGAAACTAGTGGATAAGTCCTTAATAGCTTATCTGACAGCTCGTTTGACATATTTTTCCTTTGATAAGTTATATGTCAATATAGACAGTCGAAGCTACGAACGCGTAGAAAAAAAAATTGCAACCAGTACTGGCCTCTAAAGGTGGACTTCCGATGCTTAGCCCAGTCATTTTACGGTATGAGCCGGGACTAATTAGTAATTGATACTTTTTTAGGTATAGCATTTAAGAGCCAATTTGAGCTTATAGACTAAGAGATAAGTGTACTTTTTGCAACCATTAGCTGCAAGGCTGATTTCGTGTTTATGGGGTGTAGAGTATCTCTGTGATGGGGATGGACTAGTTCAGGAGTTGCAGACGTTTAAAGGGTCAGAAAATTGTGTTTCTATGTTGCGTAGCGAATTTTTTTTTTAATTTGTTTTAAGATAGTTAGTCTTTTTATCACTAAATGGTGCGGGTTACAATTCAAAAGTCCAATTAATAATTACTCCCTACCCCGCCTAACAAAACTCCGTAAAATGATTGGGCTATAAGTGACCAACTGCTTCACGTGCCTTCCGAAGTACGGAGACACTCGTGATCAAATACCATTTAACTAAACGTCGCCCATGCAAACACTGACCGGGCCTGACGTTGTTTAACTTCGGTGTTAACTTCCAATACCGAATTCACTACAATGTAGTGACACGTAGCGTTTCCATAGAGTGGCAGAGGCTACGACCCACCCGCCACACGCTAGGATTATGACAGATTCCTCTCGCCTATTCCTCATCATCCTGTGTTGGAAGCATGCGCTGAGAAACTTTCAGCTTTTATAAAATAACGAATGTCTGGAGTGCGATTTTTGAATCTCATACCGCTCATACGTTAAACGCAGCAGATGAAAATGTATGGAGATACGAATCTTTCTACTGCCGATTTGCCTTTCGAAAATCACACTCCTGGAGTATGATTTTTGAATGTCAAATCAGCAGGTGAAAGATGCATATCTCCATAGTAATGTACCCGAATTCCTTTAAAGTACGAGTGAATAGGCTTCTTCTGGGTGAGCTCGCGACATCTTCGACCCCATCTTAATCCTGAGGACCAGATTGAGGTCAAGAGCAAACCCAAACGTAATAAAAAAAAAATATTGACATTTTCAGCTGAGTTCAAAGAATGAGTTTCAAAACTCACACTACAGATCGTCACGGGCTCTTGCTCTAATACATCTCTTCATGCACTTCCGTTGCTTGAGGATTGCGCACTCAGTATCGCGCATGCTTGCCTCTTCCTGTCACTTTTTCCAAATAGTATGAAATGTCCACGGTGTGGCGGTACAGCTCTTGTGGTCAGACTATAGTAAAGTAATCTCACCCCCTCACAACGCGATGGTCGATGCCATCCCGGAACGCTTCCACGACGACGACGCAGAGTGCCGGCGCGACCACGTGCGCGTGCAGCGCCACCAGCACCGGCAGCCGACCGAGCCGCGCGGGTTCGAGTCTCCACCGCCGCCCTGACACGTAGTATATGTACCAGAGAGGTACGTGGCTGAGGTACTCCGTGCGGAGCGGCCCTGCGTGTGTTCGAGGGGGACTATTAGAGAGGTACACCGGCAATCGACCGAGCCGCGTGGGTTCGAGCCTCCACCGACACACCAAAGCGTTTGGCCACACGTAGTACCTACCTACAGGGTGAAATTGATATCATTAGCATCCTTTTAAACTAAGAGTATAACCATCAAACTGAACAACTTTTAGTATGGGAGCCGATCGAAGCAAAATTTAATCTGCTGTTACGTACTAAACTGCACCCGCCGCCGATGCCTACTCGACTCAAATGCAACAGCTGATTTTTTTTTTGCTCCGATCGGTTTGCTCCCATAGTAAAAGTTGTTTAGACTCTTAGTTTAAAAGGATGCTAATGATATCAATTTCACCCTGTATATGTACCAGAGAGGTACGTTCGTTGCTGAGGTACTGCGGTGTGGTCGAGAAGGCTTTATTAGAGAGGTACCTACACTGCGGTCGTCAGAAACATTGCTACAACTACAAACTATTTTATTCTTGAGCTATTCTAAAATAGGTTCTTATCAAAACCTAGAAATAAACATTTTAACGGGTTCTTATCGCGTTTTGGTATATTTGAGTTCCCGATATTTCGGCAGTGTTACAACTGCCATGATCACGGGATGACTGAGGAACTGCAGGTAGATTTTTAAGAGCAGACAAATCTGTCTACCCTCACTCTTCGTCGTTTGCTCTGCACACTATCGGCAACTCAAATATACCAAAACGCGGTAAGAACCCGTTAAAATGTTTATTTCTAGATTAAATAATAACCGCGTAACTCTCAAAAACTGTATTAGTTTCTTATCAATCTTATTATATTAAAATTATGGGTTCTTAGTTTGAGTGTCCGATATTTAGACTATGTTACTACCATGATCAAGCGACGACCCTATTGTAATGTATAATATAAGTTCTTAAATATTATTCATGATCTCCACATTTCACTAGCAGCGCCCTACCCTAACTACATGAATATTCCTACCGAACGAAAGCTTCATACAAGCGGCCGCGGCCCCGCTGTCGGTCGGTGCACTCACACACTACGGCGCGCGTTAGAGGACGTACGAACAGGTGCATACATACACCCAAACAGGGTATTGTGATGAATATTGAGTCCCGTCAGCACTTTACTTTGGACATAGTACACACCTCAACATTTTTATTATCTGTTGGAATATTTAAGGGAATAGAACGATATCATGTGGTGATAGGTGGCTATAACGTAGCCTCTCTCCCACAAACACATGGAAAGAAAAACCTTATCCCTTAGTCACCATATAGGTATTCGTTAAGCCATTAGAGACACAACGTATGTACTTAATATTTTTTAATATTTAAAAAATTTATAATTTCAGTGCTAGGAATAATTAGGAACCATTTAGGTACTTAATTGAATTTTCTAGTATCAATTCATTACACTATGCATCCCATTAAAAAAACGAAATGTACAAAAAAAGCTACAGATTTAAGAGTTTAAAAAGTTCCAGTGATAACTTTGAAATAAATATTTAAAAATATTCAAAATTGCTAAATCAGTTTCCAAGTGCACTATATAATAATTATAAAATCAGTACTTGAATAAAATAAAAACTATTCAATTCATGTGTTGGAGCACATTCCAAGTGAGTGGATGTGCGATTCAAACCTTAAAATCCCAAAGTCATGTAACAAAATAAATACTTGTATAATATACTTTTAATGAAAGTTTCTACAGAGTTGGTGGTTGGTTTAAATTTAATTAATTAGTTTAGTTTTAAAAAGCTGGTTGCAAGGATGTTAAGTAACAAAAAGTAATTAGTGAAAATGTTATTATTGAAAACTACAGACGAACTGAATCTTTGTATACCTAGTGCAGGGTGTAACAAAACACCCTAGTAATACTTAAGAGGGTGGTTAAGACCATCGAATTGATCAACTTTCCCTATGAAGCCAACACCGTGAAAAAATAAAAAAATTAGCTGTCCCATACATTTGAGTCGAGCCTTTTTTTTGGAGATGACTTCTCCTCTTATATTATTACAGCTCTGAGCAACTACTGCTTTTTACTGCGGACTATTTAAGGGACCACGCAGTGTCTACCGAGCCAAATGAATGAACTTAAGCAACCGACCTAGGGGCACCCAGAGGGGTACGGACCTCGGCATAGGACGTTGCTGGGGCTACGCGGCGGATTGGGTAGCGGGGATATCGGTGAGAGTGAGTCAAGCCGGTACTGCAGTTTTGTATGGGATAGCAGATTTCTTTTATTTTTTCTCTGTGTTGGCTCCATAGTGAAAGTTGTTCAGTTTGATGGTCTTAAAAACCCCCTTAAATATTACTAGGGTGTTTTGTTACACCCTGTATAGAAAACAATATTTATCAGTCATTTTGTAAAAGTAGGTTGTAAACAACTTTATCACTTGGTGACAGTATTTTTAGAATGATTACTGTTGGAGTATAGTTATCTATCACTTTGATGAGCGTATCTCTCACTTTTGTGACTGATAATGTGTATCTATCACTTTGATGAGTGTTCTCTCAATTTGATGAGTGTATCTATCACTTTGATGAGTGTATCTCTCACTTTTGTAACTGATAATGTATATCTATCACTTTGATGAGTGTATCTCTCACTTTTGTGACTGATAATGTGTATCTATCACTTAAATTTGTGTATCTATCACTTTGATGAGTGTATCTCCCAATTTGATGAGTGTATCTATCACTTTGATGAGTGTATCTCTCAATTTGATGAGTGTATCTATCACTTTGATGAGGGTACCTATCTATTACTTTGGTAACTGATCATGTGTATTTATCACTTTGATGACATATAAATTGTATCTGTCACTTTGGTTGGTAGTTGATAATGAGTATTTATCATTTTTATGAGTGTATCTATCGCTTTGATGACTGATAAATTGTATCTATCACTTTAATGAGTGATAAAGTTCTTTTTCTTTAATTATTCTCATCTGTAGTATAATTTTAATCATGCCAAAACTAAGTAACAATAGTTATACAAAATTGTTGTTTTGATCTTGTAAAGGACTGGTAGTACTTGATATGGTTTGAAAACTCAGGCATTCAATTCTAAGAAACCATCGTTCGATAATCTCCTCTACATCTTACATAGAAACTGTCAAGGTACAGAAGCATGATCATTTAGAGAATGAAGGACCGTAAACCACCCGGCCCCTTAGATGACACTCTGACCCAGAATTGTCTTAATATTTTCAAAATTTACATAAATGGAGATCTATTATACCTAAAACACTAAATTCTAAGAATACACTGACCATTCTATGTTATGTATGTATGATGATGATGATAATGGTAGGTTACCAGTCCCTTACTCAACCACAAACCAAACCATTCTTGCAACAAGCGAACAAAAATAATTAAAAAATTCAATTACTGGCAGAATGAGGTGCAAATGTTTTCTAAAACTCTATTAGTGAGGCTGTATGGTCATGCAGTGTTTGCCTCCAGGGGCGCCGAGGCGCGGCGCGACCGACGCGAGCAGGGCTGCCAGCAGGACGCCGCCAACTAGCCAGAGTCGCTTCACTTCATACCACATGTCCAGATTGTATTCATTCCTGTATTTTACTTTAGGCCTTTGAATTAAAAGCGTTGTCGTGGAAGATGCGCAAGACTCCATTGCTTAGAAAAATAATTTGATTAAAAAAAAAAACTATTTTTTAATTAATTGTAATTTTAGCCTAGTTTTTTAATAAGGTACCTAGGCAAATAATAAAACATTTTATTAGGACTTTAGTCCTGAAACGCTGATATTATCAGCTTTTTAAAATTGATATTATTGATAATATTTATAATAATTCATCTTCACAACCTGCAACATAGATAAAATGAAAATTTATAAATGAATCACTGTTGGAACTTAAAACAATGTAATTTTTCATAATTAAAGCAAGTTTAACTTTCTAATTCGTCACACGCACACTTATTATCAACTAAATATCACAGAAGAATTTCAGTTCGTAAAACTACTGCATTTTCCGGGAAAATCCATTTTCCTAATTCCGTTTTAAAACGTCATTTTCGTCAATTTTCACTGCGCTGCGCATGCTGCGTATACCAACCTATCCATCTCTTTCTGTTACTGAAGAGAAAAAGAAATCGAAAAACTGCCTTTCTTTCTCAGGCCTGTGAGAAAAACAAAGAAAGGTATTAAATGCCGGCCAATAGCGATCACCACTACCAAGCTACTGCTTTCGTTTGAAAATATTTCTGGACTAAGAAATTAATCTGCCAAAATAGTTACGACTGTTTCTCGATCTCAACTTCACTCACCATCCCACTGTGTTTTATATGTTGAACCTAGCTTTTCTCTACGGATATTCAAACTATATCTTGCTCACGACTGCGGCTGATCTATCTTTAACCTTAATATAGGGTAATGGTAATCGCTGCTTATCGCTTCAAAACAATGCGCCGCGCCGCCGCTACTCTTTCAGTGGGAGTGGACCCTCAGTCTTAGTGGCTTTATTGTTTGTTGGGTAAGCATAGGATGACAAAAAGAACAAATACACAATCTGTCGTTGGTGCCTTTAAAAAAAAATTTATACTGCCGCGAAAACCTTTTCTTGTCAAGTGAAGTGAGTTTAGAAAATGTCCGAAAAATAAAAACAAAACCTTAGTACCACTGTTGTCAAAATATTTTCTTGACTTTTCGCAAATACGAAAATCGTTAATTTGTATTTATTTTCCCAAAGAATTACAAGAAATTAACTACGAATAGAACAACAAGGATCAACATGTTACCGAACACAATCAGACAAGTGAGCGCGGCAGCAAAACGGAGTCCTCCACTTTTGAGGTTAGGATTTTACCAAATTCATAGAACGAAAAATTGGTGAATTAAAAAAAAACAGGCCAAGTGCGAGCTGGCTCGCGCACGGAGGCACGGATGGCACGGAGGTACCATCATACAAAATTATCAAAAAAATTGTGTTTTCTCCGGGACTTTTAGCGCGAACCCGACACACACTTGGCCGATTTTTATGATTTGTTGTTTAATCCTAGAGAATGCACTATAAACACACCAAGTTTCACACTTATGGATTACTTTCGTATACTGTGGTATTACATACATAAGCGCCAACAGTCTCCTGAACACCATTTCACCGCTGCTGCCTCTATCAGAAAATAGGCTATACATATTAAAAATCTTTTTTATTTCTTTTTTTTTAAAGTCTTTTGTCACGCTTTATATTTAAATTATATGACTATTATGTATTATACTTGTCTATGTATAGACACAGCACTGAAGATTACTGGATTGCAGACAGAGAAATGAAGCAGCTACTTTTGAATAATAATAGCGTATAATGATATACGTCCTTTGTCCGTGTGGTGTCGGGTAAGAATAGCACCATCCCATTTCCTCCCGTGGGTGTCGTAAAAGGCGACTAAGGGATCTACTGACGGATGGGCAGCAGCATCCTCCGAGTACACACATTGATTCGAACCAACTGCGATCGCCAACCCGCCTGCCAAGCGTGGCGATTATGGCAAATCCCCCCATTTTGGGGAGGCTTATGTCCAGCAGTGGACGTTTAATGGCTGACATGATGATGATGATGATAATGATATACTACTAAAGTTATTATTATTATTATATATGATACACCAGCAGCTCAAAGCTGATGCGTGTATATCACTGCACTTGTTTAGTTTTTTAAATATTTGTCCAGTCTATTCTTGAAAGAGTTCACTGAAGGCGCACTTATTACAGTCTCAGGCAATTTGTTCCACGTGCAAACTATACGGTTGGGCAAAAAATGTCAAAGTCATGTCAATGTAAAGTTCTTAATTTTATAAAACTTTCTCATTGCTGTTACTAATTCTTACAGTATAATACGAGGCAAGGCGGCATACGAGGGCGAGGGAAAGACGACGGTGAGGGTCATCAACCAGGACCAGGAGCTCGGTTTGATGATTGACTGTTATGCTACGGTGAGTCATCAATCATCATCACTGAATATTATAAATGAATGTGCCCCATCGCTGATGTTCTCTTAGAAACTGCTGCAGCGATTTTGATACGGTTCACTAATAGACTGATTTCATCATAATAGGGTATTTGACAGGTATTTAAAAACTGTTCTACGTTAATCACTGATGTCTAAAAATATTTATTCTACGTTCCATTACATAATAGTGCAAGAAAAAACGAAAACAAAAAATATTATTTAAATATCCTGCGAAAACGCTTTCCTTGACAATGTACGTGTCTACATTTTTTTTTTTTTTACTAAATATGGGTTTACTCTTGACCTCAATCGAAGATGTAGCGAGCTAACCCAGAAGAAGCCTATTCACTCGTGCTTTAAAGTGATTCGGTTTGTAAGCGCTCGAAAATACTGACGCAGGCAGGGCATTCCACTCCTTGGCTGTGCGCATTATAAAAGAATCAGAAAGGCGCTTAGTGCGGATATGTGGGATTCAGACGCACCGCGGGTTACCAACCAAGAAGGGGTGGAATCCCGCGGTGCGTCTGGAAGTCCGATAGTAAAAGGGGGAAGGTGGGATGAGCTCATGCAGCTCTTGGGCACACTCACCGAAGTACAATCTGTAGAAGACCGACAAGCAGGCTACTCTGCGGCGGTGGGCCGGGCTATGAAGCTCGGTCTCCACCAACTTATGTCTACATGCAGGTGACATCATTGTGACGTCAATCGGCCAATCACAGTCGTTTACGATCACGTGAATAAAGTAGACAAAAAAATTTTCGATTCGATTTTCGCTTAAAATATCCAGTATTTTTCTATTTTGTTTCCAAAATTCATATTAAATACGAATTCCATCAATAGATCCTATAGTTTACATGCTGTCAAATACACACACACACACTCACGCACACCACACACCGACACACTCCCACATACGCACACACACAAACAAACACATACATACATACACACACACGCGCACACAGTACTTGTTTCGTTTTCGTTATTTTATAATATAAGCCCTTGATCGGACATCCGACATGTTTTTAATCTAGTAGTTGTGCTTTGCTCGTTTTTTGTATGTCCGTTTGCCAGTCAGCAAAGGCCTCCTCCAACCTTCTCCATTCTTGTCTGTCGCATGCAACTCTGTGCCATGTGTTTCCGGCAACCTGCCTTATGTCGTCAACCCATCGTCTCGGTGGTCTACCTCTCTTTCTTTGCCCTTCTCTTGGGTGCCATTGGGTGATTATTTTGCTCCACTTCTCTTTGCCTCTCAATGTTATTCGTTATCTTACGGTTATTAAATAAAGGATAAGTTCAAACATTTGAAGGAAAAGTTATCATAATGAGAAATACCTTTCCTGCACTTCGGCATATCGCAAGTCACAACCAATTAAAATTTTTGTTACTCTATGCAGGTCACTTTTTTGTTATTCAAACACCCCCGCTTCACATAATCAAAGTACTTATACTACTTTCACAATGGAATCAACATTGAAATTGCGAAAAAACCTTGTTCCATAGAAAAGAAAACTTTTGTGCTTTTTTGTTTTTAAGTCACATCAAAAGCTATTTGATGTGACTTAAAATCTGGTATATTAATTTGTGCGGACGAAGTCGCGGGTAAAGTCTAGTTAGATCTAATACAAAATGAGGGAGCCACGTGGCCAGCTAGAATATGCACCATCTACACTCCACAATCCCACTCGCCACTATACCACTCTCTGTGGTCATCACTACAATATTGTATGTTTCTTTGAGGACATAAGTTTGTTTCTAAACAAAACATCTTGTAATTATTGTTGCAGTATGGCTTCAGACTCAACAATGGCATTACGGTGCTGGGACCCATGGCCATATTCCCGAGGTAACTATGTTATGAGGATAAACTATTTCCTGTGTTTCCTTTGCAATGTATTTTATGTTTGGTGTAAATATAGTAGATTACACACCGAGGGCAGGAAAGTAAGAAAAGTCAGATCTCGTGTAATTGTTTGCCGAGGTGAAGTGTCCGTCCGTGCCGAGGCTAAGAATAGCACCATCCCATTTCCTCCCGTGGGTGTCGTAAAAGGCGACTAAGGGAAGGACTACTACTATCTACTGAAGGATGGGCAGCAGCATCCTCTGAGTACACATATTGATTCGATATAACTGCGATCGCCAACCCGCCAGCCAAACGTGGCGATTATGGCAAATCCCCCCATTTTGTGGGAGGCTTATGTCCAGCAGTGGACGTTTAATGGCTGATATGATGATGATGATGATAGTAGATTACACACCGAGGGCAGGAAAGTAAGAAAAGTCAGATCTCATGTCAATTACATGAGATCTGACTTTTCTTACTTCCCTGCCTTTGCCGAGGTGAAGCCGAGGTAAACAAACATGTGATCTGAGGCTTTCTTATTTACTGCCCGAGGTTAGTACACTATTTTTCTCCCCGACTGAGGCGGAAAGCGGCAACATTGTGTAGCGCAGCGGGACGAAAGTTGACGCTTTCCGCCCGGAGGGGTGAAAAAGTATATTTCATTCAACTATTGTAATTTAGTAAACTAACACATCCTGCACCACGTAGTATGAATTCTCTTCTTGCGCGACTCGGCTTTTTTCCAGTGCTTTCCCGTGGTCCACCCAATTTAGTTCACCTGGTGGACCATGGGCAGACATTTTTACCTACGTCCACCTGGTTTTAAAATTACATTTTATTCTTCTTCTTATTGTGTGGGCAGAGCCCTGGTTTCAGAGTTTTTTCAGACCGCCTTACGGCCTCTGACGTGGTTTTTATGTAACGACTACTACCACCAGAGATAGTAGCCGGGACCAACGGCTTAACGTGCCATCCGAAGCACAGAATCTCCTTTCTTTTCAGACAATCAGGTGATTCTACCTGCAATGTCCTAACCAACTGGGGAAAAACGCACAAAGTGACATATCACTTGGTGTCCTCCGTGGGAATCGAACCCACGACCTCTGTGTCAAGATCCCAATGCTCTTAACCATTAGACCACGAAGGCAGTTACATTTTATTAAAATGTATTGCCCTTGGTTCACCTGACGGGCATCATCATCATCTTATTTAAGAGCTACGCTCTTGTCGGTGGAGTATTCGCCAATCCTGTCTCTTTCCGCTAGTCTCTTGAGTTCTGGATACGAAACAACATCAACCTTTTCCTTCACCTGGTGGGCCATAAATTTTTAATTCTATTTTAATGCAAACTTTTTTATTATTTTATCGTGTCCTCAACATAAGATAAAAGGCTAATAAACATTGAGAATTGGAGTCGCGTGGCTAGAGGTCTCTCGAGTAGACGTCTTTCGTTCGGTCGCTATTTAAGTAGCCACGCGGCTCCACCATTTTATGGCGGTTTCGGGTGTGTGTTTTTGTATAAAAACAGGGCTTTGAGATCGCCATATCCATTACAGTACAATGTCAAGCACTAATTGCTCCTTAAACTAGATATTGGCAAAATCATCACTACCAAGATGGCAGCCATTTTTTAAAAATAGAATAGAACATTGAGAATTACCAGGAGAGCAGAAGAGTACAAAAGGTTATAGATGATGAATGACCTCTTGTACGCTTCTTCTATACTACATGTCGCGGCAAGCGCGTCTTTCGCTCTCCGAAAAGCGTGGGAAAATGTTATTTTGTTTGGAGCGAAGGCTCGTCGTGCGCGTGTAAAGATATCATAGTAGTCACGCTGGTCGTCCGATGTGTTATCAGGTCGGTGCTGTCCTGGCAGGTGCGAGGCTCCGAGGATATCACGGAGAGGTCGCTGAGGTTCTTCAAACTGCTTGACCCTAAAATTGACTTGTTGGTGAGTTACTAACACTCTGTTGCAGAAACGCTCATTAGAGTTAATCCTCCATTAAATCTCTTGCTGGCTTTTACTACGTCAACAAGACAAAAAGTGGCAGCGAGAGATTAATGGAACTGACCGCACCTAAGTCATTGCTTACGCATTCCGGTTTTGCGGGCTGTACAGCGCAGCGGTACCCAGACCGCATATACAGGGTATCCCAAAACTCAAGTCAATCAGGAGCCGTCATCGTCGAGCCGAAAATAGGGGATAGGCAAGTGTGTACCTGCTCTGGGAAATATGCAAAATAAATTGAATTTCGATGTCAAATTCTAGTTTAATATTATTATGTATGTGTGACTGATGTATTGTCGTGATCTTAAATTGATGAATGTTGTGTACATCTATTATAGGCATGTACAATTGTACACACGGCGACACACATCAAGCTATACAAAACCAATATAAGCTGGTCGCGAGACGTTATACGTTACTTATCCTAAGCGCGGCCAGCTTATATTGGTTTTGTATAGCTTGATGTGTCGCCGTGCGTACATTAGATAAAATACCGCATGCCAATATTATAATTCTGTTAATTTATTGTTGCTGTTGATGTACTATAAATAAATAGATAAAAATAGTAGAAATGAAAAAAACTTTATTGTCACGTTTCAATGAGGAGACTGAACAAAACAGAACTTAATCATAATCATTTATTTCATAAAGATATTTTTACATGTCAAATGCACTCCTTAACTACTTATAATTATATTATTTATATTACAGTCCGGTTACATTCTAATAACATTAGGTACAAAGTTATAAAATTCATCAATGTCATAGAAAGAACGATCTATTAGCCATGTTTTTAATTTACGTTCTAAGGTACAATTTGACCGGCTTTCCAAACAGACATACCTCAGATGCCATCAATTCAAACCGCAACGACTTAAGGCTCTTAGTACGAGCCTTAACAGGACACTGCAAGTTAAACAAACACCTACACAGAATGGGGCTTGTAGACTCACCCACTTGCAGATTTTGCTGTGAAGCAGAGGAAACGCCCATACACCTCCTCTGCGAATGCGAAGTGCTCATTCACAGCAGGAGTCGCCATCTAGGTGGATACATAATAACACCTACTGACATCAGGGACCTCCCCTCCAAAAAGCATAACACGGTTCATGAAGTCCGTGGGCCTAGGAAATGACCTTTAGGTCTAGGGTGACAGCTACAATAGATCTATCTAGGTCGCAGTAGCTATTTGGTCATTGACCAAGCCCTTATAACCAAATAATAAGGTACAATTTTCTTTGCACTGTTTGATATCGTTGGGGAGTTAGTTATAATGCTAAAATGTGACAAAAGGGCCAGACTCAGCATCACGCTAACCGACTTGGTCAGCGCTGTTTTTCAATTTGGCCCTCTACATAGGGAGGTGGTCAATCATAAGAGTGGCCATGAATGATGCTGTGAGCCATTTTGTTAGCATAGAAAAGAAAAATAGAAAATAAAATAAAATAGATAAAATTTATATTAAGTTAAACATACCAAACTCTTAAATTAAAATAGTAGTATATGTAACAGAACTTATCGAATGTAAATATAATTTATAGTCATATCAAAACGAGTATACCTTATAGATATTAGATTACACACCGAGGGCAGGAAAGTAAGAAAAGTCTCAGAGCTCATGTAATATATCTATCTAATGATAATCGCCGAGGCGAAACCGAGGTCAACAAACATGTGATCTGAGGCTTTCTTATTTACTGCCCGAGGTTAGTACACTATTTTTCTCCTCGACGGAGGCGGCAAGCGGCAACTTCGTTTAGCGCAGCGGGACGAAAGTCGACGCTTTCCGCCCGGAAGGGTCAAAACAATCTTTAAGTTTTCAAGATTTTTTTTTTGCGATTAACATGTTGGTCCCATAGAGAAAGTTGTTCTCTCGACTACAGAGGTAGTCGCTTCATATAAAGACCTTCAAATGTCCCGCAGGTGTTAGGGCTGGAGACCAACGAGAGGTCTGCAGTGGACCTGGTGTTCAAGGCGGCGCGCAACGCCAAGATCAATGTTGAGATACTGCCCACCGAGCACGCGTGCAGCACCTTCAACTTTCTGAACGCGGAGGCCAGGTGCGGCACACACACACACACACACACACGCACACCACACACCGACACACTCCCACATACGAACACACACACACACACGCACACCACACACCGACACACTCCCACATACGCACACACACAAATAAACACATACATACATACACACACACAGTTTTTTTTTTTTTCGTTTTCGTTATTTTACGGTTATTAAATAAAGGTTATTTGGTTCAAACATTTGAAGGAAAAGGTATCATAATGAGAAATACCTTTCCTGCACTTCGGCATATCACAAGTCACAACCAATTCCTCTCTCCCCCCCCCCCCCCCCGCTGTGATTACAGCACTGACTTCACTGTTTTTCTATGAATATCCCCCCCCCCCTCCCCCCCCCCCCCCCCGAAAACCCCCGAAACTAAAGTCTGGATACGTGCTTGTTTCACCCTGTATGTAGATGCGTTGCTCGCACTTCAAAATGGCAATAAAAAGCAAGGTAATTGCCCGGCTTTCACATAGTCAAGCGCCGTCGTCCAGTGTACGGGCTACACGTCAACTTTCAGTGACGCGTCTATTTGTATAACGTCATTGATATTACGCATTTAAGTTAACACCCTGTTTACAAACGATAATGATGCCCTCCCCTCAGGTACGTGGCGGGGGCCCTGATCCCTCCCCTACACATACAGCTGAATGAAGACGACATGCTTCGCTCCAAGATGCACTACGAGAACATCTACAACAAGGAACTCATGTAACCGACTCTAGCCCACGGCTGGCCTACTGAGGTGTTGGGTTCCCACGACCGGACAACCGATCTGTACGCCAGTTGTTTAGGCCACTGCTGGGCGTTGGGCTCCCACGACTGTTCGGCCGACCTGTAAGGTAGTTCCACTAAGAGATGAAATGAAATATACTTTATTTACACCAAACATAAAATACATTGTACAGAAAACAAAAACTGGTTATGGTACAAATAAGGCGGTATGAGATATGGAATACGACACGACGTTGTTCTGGCTTTAAATTAATATTCAGAAGTGGCTATTTACGGAAGTGTACATTTTCTGAAGGGGTCATTTATGGACATTTTCTGAAGGTGTAATTTATGGAAGTGTACATTTTCTGAAGGGGTCATTTATGGACATTTTCTGAAGGTGTAATTTATGGAAGTGTACATTTTCTGAAGGGGTCATTTATGGACATTTTCTGAAGGTGTAATTTATGGAAGTGTACATTTTCTGAAGGGGTCATTTATGGACATTTTCTGAAGGGGTCATTTATGGACATTTTCGGAAGGTGTAATTTATGGAAGTGTACATTTTCTGAAGGGGTCATTTATGGACATTTTCTGAAGGTGTAATTTATGGAAGTGTACATTTTCTGAAGGGGTCATTTATGGACATTTTCTGAAGGGGTCATTTATGGACATTTTCGGAAGGTGTAATTTATGGAAGTGTACATTTTCTGAAGGGGTCATTTATGGACATTTTCTGAAGGGGTCATTTATGGACATTTTCGGAAGGTGTAATTTATGGAAGTGTACATTTTCTGAAGTGGTCAGTGGACGTTTTAGGAAGGTGTAATTTTATGGAAGTGTACTCCGAAGTTGTCACTTACGGAAGTGTACAGTTCCAGAAGTAGTTATTTCCCAAAATTGCATCAATTTCCATTAGTGGTCATTTTTGAAGTGTGCATTGCAATAGGGCAATAAAATATTTTCTTTCGTTCTTAACATTTTTGGAAGTGACCACTTACAGAAAGTGCGTGGCTATTTCCAGAAATTGTCAATTTTAAAATATCTGTATACTATATCGAAACTTCACTATGCTCTAAACGTTATAAAATATAATATAATTATTGTCCGTAAAGGTGTCATTCTAATTAGTTTTTTTTTAAATATTATACAGGGTGTAAAAAAACCTGATGGAGCCTTAATGCTGAACAACTTTTTTTATGGCACCAACATCGAAATCGCGAAACAAAAATCAGCTCTTCCATACAAAACTGCCCTACTCGAGTCAAATGTATCTGATTTTTTTTTCGCGAATTCGATGTTGGTCCCATAAAAAAAGTTGTTCAGTTTGATGGTCTGATCATCCCCTTAAAAAGTGTCAGCATATTAAGAATGACCCTGTATAATTGTTA
Organism: Agonopterix arenella; assembly: GCA_927399405.1. Lineage (NCBI taxonomy): Eukaryota > Metazoa > Arthropoda > Insecta > Lepidoptera > Depressariidae > Agonopterix > Agonopterix arenella. Next base: position 9,724,012 of record OV656718.1, on the reverse strand, counting down.
AAAAACAGGGCAACACTCTCTTAAGGTGGTTTCAGTCCATACAAAAGTTTGACGCACAATACGCGTAGACGGAAAAGTAATATTTTATATATGGAAAAATAGTTGAGAAAATCTAGTTGCCGCGTCACAAATAACATTTGCAATTTATTATATAATTACGAAGATATAAAACTTTTAAAATTTTGTATGAAAAATTTCATAGCTTTATATATATTTGTGACGCGGCATCTAGATTTTCTATCTATCTATCTATAACGTCACACCTCTTTCCCAGTGGGGTAGGCAGAGACCAGGGCGCGCCACTTACTACGATCCTTACATACTTCTTTTGCCTCATGCACATCCATACATCTCTTTATACATGCCCGTCGGTTTCGTGTACTCCGCACCTCCCCTTTTTGTAGGACGCAACTGATTTGATCAGCATACGTCCTACGAGGGCGCCCTCTGCCGAAACTTCCACTCACATTAGCAACATAGATTTTCTAAACTATTTTTTCATGTATACAAAGTTACTTATATTAATACCGTCTACGCGTATTGTGCGTCAAAGTTTTGTATAAAATTGACCCCTCTGTAACCACCTAAGTTATTTGAGAAGTTTTAAAAAAGAAAATTACAATGGTCATTGCCATAAAATCCATAAACCTGAAAGGATGTATTCCTCCATTCATCTCATCTCAGCAGTCGCAGACGTGATACGTAGTTAGGAGGAAGTTTTAGTTTAATTTTGTAAATATTGTTATAAACATAGGTTAATGTTAATTTATTTTAGACAATGATCAAAATATTGTAATAACTAGATGCAGTCTCATATAAAAGGAACTTAAATATATTATCTTGTTGTTATAATACATATTTTCTTTCGCCTTACCACACCCACTTCACTCAAACGGAAGAAAGACACTGGGGGGAGTTGGTCAGTTAAGCGCATAGATAAATGTATGTACTGGGTTAAGCGTGGAACAGCTTGTGACACCTCCACTCCTTTGTTTCCTCCGTGCACCGGATTTATAAATAAAAGACAAAATAAAACTAAACTTTTGTAATAATATTTCAACAGCTAATCTAATTTCCTCCTTCAATAGTGAAGTTCCAGCTTTATAAATAAAACAGACTCTTCCACAAATAATTTACAATCTTATCGTTACTGGTTACGGTTTAAATTATAAATAACATTTATAACTGACTCGAATCTTGCCATTTTTTTCTTTTCGTTCCAAACTTCTAGCGTTTCGATTGGTTTCATCTGGAATAAGAAAAATGTCTTCACTATAATAAAACGTTTAGACCACCACTTCTGGGACACCCTGTATAATACCTATCATTGTCCTAACCAATTAAAGGAAATGAAAATTTTTGAGAGCCGTGGTGGTCCAGTGGCGAGTAACCTTGCCTGCCGTGCAGGAGGCGATGGTTCGATCCCCGTCCAAGCCGACTTGTACCAATATGTTTTTCGGAATTCATGTACAATTTAACACCACTGGCTTTTTGGTGAAGGAAAACATCGTGAGGAAACCTGCATGCTTCAATTTCAAGGCATGTATTGTGCCCACTGTCTATTACAAGTGGCGACGGGCTCACTCCCCGTCACACTGGACAGAGTTTCGGTACTATTAGTGAAATGTGGATGTTGTGAGGTTTCAGAATATCTCTGACTACCCCCTCGGCGAATATAGTCGTGAGCAATATGCATAATAAACTGTATATACATTAAAGGCATTTATTTGCGTTTTTGTGTATGTCTTGGGTTTCCTTATGTGATTATGAGCTTGAATGTGTTGCGTATGTGAGTTTGTATCTCTGTTTGCGTATGTGAATGTGTGTATTTCTGTTAGCGTATGTGAATGTGTGTATTTCTGATTGCGTATGTGAGTGTGTATCTTTGTTTGCGTATGTGAGTGTGTATCTCTGTTAGCGTATGTGAATGTGTGTATTTCTGTTTGCGTATGTGAGTTTGTATCTCTGTTTGCGTATGTGAGTGTGTATCTCTGTTTGCGTATGTAAATGTGTGTATCTGCTTGCGTATGCGTGTGTGTTGGATATCAAATAAATTATTTTTCTTTCTTAAGTGTGTATCAGTTTAAGTATGTAATTGTGTATCTCTGTTTGCGTATATTGTGTATGTGTGTATCACTGTTTGCTTTGTGATTATGAGCACGACCGTGCTTGCATATGTGTGTGTATGTTTGTTTGTGGGGGGGGGGGGGGGGGGTGTGTGTGTTCGCCTCACTCACACTCTCACCTACAGGAAGTGTGCCCCGACACCGAGCTGCAGCCCCCTGGAGCCGCGGTCCCTCGCGAGCGCGAGGAGGGGCAGGCAGTAGTTCAGCTCGAGGCGCGCGACGCGGCCCAGGCGCAGCGCGAGGCCGGCGCCCACGCTCACGCGCACCGCCGCGAGCGACTCCAGCCCCGCCGCGCCCGCCGCCTCTGTGCCACACACTTATATACGTTAGCACGAAGATAACATCACGTAACCCTTCCAGTGATATCATTGTACATGGATATGTCAAAGGCATTCGACTACGTTGATCACAAGATTATAATTCATAAGCTTGAATCTTATGGTGTTCGAGGTAATGTACTGCGCCTGATTGAGTCGTACTTGAAAAATAGAACACAAATCACGCAAATCAAAAGAGTTAACATAAAACCAGAAATAACATATTCATGTAACCCAAACACAGTGCGTTATGGAGTTCCTCAAGGCATTGTATTGGGACCCTTGTTATTTCTGATTTATATAAACGACTTTCCTATATACACAAAATATTCAATGATATTGTTTGCCGACGACAGCACGGTTGTATATGGCTTTGATAGATGTGAATCAGTAATAAACAGTGACATTAAATCGATTATGAAATGGTTAGAATTAAATAATTTAAAGATAAATCTTGACAAAACAGTTTACATGAATTTTTATCAAAAACGAAATAAGTTCTAAAGTTTAAACATAAACTACAAAGGAAAAGCAATTTAAAGAGTGCGAATCAACTAAATTTCTTGGGTTACATATAGACAAAAACGCAAAATGGGTTACACATTTAGACAAAGTTTGTAAAAAAGTCAGCCATTCGTATGCTCTGTACCAACTGGCCAAAATAGTTAATAATAATGCGGTCTTAGCGGCTTACCACAGTTTTGTCGCCTCCACGTTGAGATTCAAAAAAGGCGCATTCGTGCGATTTGCAATTTAAGGCAAACAGACAGTTGTAAACCACACTTTAAGAGACTTAAACTGCTTACCCTGCCCGCGATATATGTCTTTGAAACCGCCTTGTTTGTGCGGAAAAACTATAATCTGTTCAAAAGAGTGACTAGTGAGCGTAGATGTGATGAATTGCGGTTGGTGTCTTGCAGAACTGCTCTATTTCGCCAGAGTATTTTTGCTATGGCATCCAAGATATATATATAAAACTGATACGAAATCAGAAGGACATTCTTTCAAAACGCATTTGTTCATGTTTCTCATAGAACGGCCCTATTACTCTGTACCAGAATATCTTAACGACACAACAATGTAACGCAATAATTTAAATACCGACATATTTATGGGTCCGAAAATTGACATGTAAAACTAATTATAAGAAGTTTTAAATATTGTGATAATTTTGATGAACTTATCTATATAATGACTGTTAAATTTATCTCAGGTTTCAATTTTCTTATTAATTGTATTTTAATTTATTTTGAGTAAACACGGCGACACATCAAGCTATACAAAACCAACATAAGCTGGCCGCGCGTACGTCGAGTAATGTATAACGTCGCGCGGCCAGCTTATGTTGGTTTTGTATAGCTTGATGTGTCGCCGTGCGTACCTAATAATTTGGTTTGGTTTGACATTTGATAATGATTTTTTATTATACACCGATTAAAGACAGAGCATATTGAACTATTATAATAACTTTATGAACAACTTCTTGCACATAATACATTTATTTCTATTTCTATTTGTATCGAGACCTCCGCTTCTAAATACCTAGTATTGTATTTATATTTATTTATTTACCAGACACATGAATTGACACGACTTAAATACACTCACCGGGGGGAGCGAGGCAGCCCGCGTTACAGAACAGATGGGAGCGGAACAACTCTCCCAACCCACCGCGCCCCGGCTGGAACGGCAGTGGAGTGTAGAGGTGGACTCCACTGGCCCAGTACATCTGCAAACACGTACATTGACATTTTATTTGCATACACAACTAAACACACTCACATAATTATACAGAAAAATTTAACTTTTTGACAATTGTCAATAAGTTTGTGCCGCAGCATTAAACTAGGCTACGACTCAGCATTTTGCTGGAGTGCGATTTTTGAATCTCATTCGCTGAGCTCAGCAGTTGAAAATGTCAAAATTACTATGAAGATATGCATCTTTTGACTTTCAAAAATCATACTTCAGGAGTGTGATTTTTGAAAGTCAAATCAGCTGTAGAAAGATGCATATCTTCATAGTAATTTTGACATTTTCAACTGCTGAGCTCAGCGAATGAGATCCAAAAATCGCACTCCTGGTCTCAACGAGCTCAGCGTTGATTTTCTGTCGCAACCAAATACCAGAAGTGCTATTTCTTAAACTCACACCCTCAAAATGATAATAGAATTATGCCTAATCTCCATAGTAATTATGACATTTTCCACTGCTGATTTGAACGAGTGACTTACGGCGACGACTTGACTTGATAGTCTATGCAAAATGTTAATTAGAAGCGTGGCGAAACATTAGAGGATTGATGTCCTAATTTTAATATCAAACTGATCAACTTTCACTACCCATGGGGCAAACAACAAAATCACAAAAAATGCCTCCAATCACCAGTGGTGCCAATATTGTTAACACTTTATCTGCTGACGACCTACGTCGTAGGTCAGCAACAAATGGTCCGTTTTGCGTAAGTCCTACGGACCGACTGGAATGTTCGACAGTCGTTCCCATACCACCGAACCGCTAGGTCAAATGTAATTCAGATTAAGTGCACTTCAATAAATATCTAAATCAACAACTCTTTTCTATCATCTCACTGCAACGATTTCCGTCACCCCTACAGTAATTAAAAACTAGTGGTGGCTGGTAATGAATTATGAGGGTACCTTCCCGCCGGTGGCCTGACCGTCGCAATGAGGGCCGAGGCCTCTCTGCTCGAAGCCGCGCACCGAGGTGGGGCCGCCGAGGAAGAAGTGGTCCGGGATCTCCGTCCCGAACATGTCGTGTAGTACACCCACTGCGCCTGTCAGCTGCAACACCTGCAGGTGGACAATACGGCATTAGCTCCACCTAGCGGCGATAAGGCATAAAAGCGTCTGTGGGGACTTGCTACAGATGTCACCCACACGTTATAGCAAAGATGCCAACAGATGGCGATACCGTCGCCCTCGGAAATATGCTCCTTACATAGACAACGTTCACCGTGAATACGTAACTCGTAACCTACTACAAATAAGGTTCACAATCGAATGCAAGACATACATCGCGCAAGAGAAATAATCACAGGGATTCGATACATATACAAGGTCCAACTAAGAAATGTTGGACCACGGCCGGTCCCCAGGCTTCACACATAGCCTGGTGGAAGATCTTCCCTTTTCAATGGAGGAACATTCCCAGTAGCACTAACATACGTCACCTAGCGTCGATACGGCATTAGCGCCACCTAGCGTCAGCGTGATTCATCAATATAAATCTGTATTGATGACTTAATATGTCGACAGAATTTTAAGGGGATGACTAGACCATCAAACTATACAACTTTCTACATGGGATCACAATCGAAATCGCTAAAAAAAATTAGCTGGTCTAGATTAAACTGCAATCCTACTCGACTCAACCAAATGTATGGGACAGCTTATATTTATTTTGGGATTTTGACTTCACTCCCTTCGGCAAGATAGAGATAGATTTAGTAGGACCCGATTTCGCACCCTTTGACTACTGCGCATGAATGATTTTTAATTACTAAATGACTATGAGTTTGAACGGTGACTCGGGCCTGCTCTGCACAAACAAAGATTAACGAGCGGAATTAGTTTCCTGATCGTACTGCACGAGTTGAGTGCTAGACACTAGCGCCATCTAGCGTCAGCGGGTAACCACATATTACAATAACAGCTCGCTTGTGAACTGTACCTACGAGTAAATGATGATGATGGCGTGTACCCAAGAGTCATGGCGTGTACTCACAATGCTATCTCTCAGTGACAGGTTGGCCTGTGCCTGTAGCTCGGTCCTCAAGTTCGCCACGCCTCCCCCGAGGCCGCAGAGTTCGCTTGTGAACTGTACCCAGGTACCACGCGTGGGGAATATTGGTTCGTCTCGGTGGTCGACTGTTACTATGTGTCGGAGGATTGACTTCATTTGTGGCCCTAGCACAAAGAGAACGGGTAAATAACTGTGGAAACTTTTAATTTGCAATGTAGTTTTATAAAAATGTTGATACCCTACTATCCTGTAATTAGTCCGTAAGTTTTCCTAAAATGAATAAAATAAAATAAAATAATATTACATAGATATCTCTTTTGATGTCACATTTGTGACTCTACCACCGTTTCAGAAGGTGTTCCATTGCAGAGAAAATGTGGTCAGCAAAAATAATGAAATATGATGAGATGACTTCGGCATAAATATGAAATGTGATGAGATGACTTCGGCATAAATATGAAACATGTGTCGACCTCAGCACAAATATGAGTTGTGTGAGTGGTGTGTGTGTGTGTGTGTGTGTGTGTGTGTGTGTGTGTGTGTGTGTGTGTGTGTGTGTGTGTGTGTGTGTGTGTGTGTGTGTTACACTCACCGCTACTCTCGCGCACTTTAAAGCTGGTGGTCTTGCTCAGCACCGACGTGTCCCGGACCACGCCTTCCCATTGCAGGTTGTGCTTCGTCTGAACAGAAATATATTTTCACCCCTCTGGACGGAAAGCGTCAACTTTCGTCCCGCTGCGCTAAACGAAGTTGCCACTTTCCACCTCCGTCGAGGAGAAAAATAGTATACTAACCTCGGGCAGTAAATAAGAAAGCCCCAGATCACATGTTTGTTGTTACATGAGATCTGAGACCTTTCTTACTTTCCTGCCCTCGGTGTGTAATCTACTATTATGTTAAAAGTTATTTTATATTATCTGTGGGATCATACAAATGCGTCTTCTTTATTCGTAAGTGGAATCCCCCACTGCTGGTCGAGAATCTACATTCAAAGGAACAGTTATGGGCTTCACCACAAAATAAATTGGACGGCCAATGCATGATTTACAAAAAATTATGTTATTTAGCACGTGTTTTAGTAAACCGGTGAAAGCTATATTGTACATTCTACACGCTTCTCGTAAGACAGTGGAGGCAGTCACAATAAAGAAAAAAATCCATTGGTAAAAACATTTAAGAACGTAGCTAAAAACCGAGATAATCAGTTTCGAAGTTACTATACTGAAGTTAGTAGATTTTATTTAAGGTAGTTGCAGAGGGGTCAATATATCTATACTATTATAAAACTGTAACAGGAAGTTTGTCTGTACATTGAAGATATTAACAAAAAAAAAGTTACAATATGGTTTTTAGGTGTCCCTGATTCCATTTCACAAATTTTTGGATTTTTTGTCCGTCTGTTTGTTTGAACGAGTATCACGCAAAAACTACTGAACCGATTTTGATGAAACTTTTTTTGTTTGATAGCTTATGATCGGACTTAAAATCTGGTATAATTTGTGCGGACGAAGTCGCGGGTTAACGCTCGTACTATTATAAAACTCTAACAGGAAGTTTGTCTGTACATTGAAGATATTAACAAAAAAAAAGTTACAATATGGTTTTTAGGTGTCCCTGATTCCTATTTCACCAATTTTTGGATTTTTTGTCTGTCTGTTTGTTTGTGTGTTTGTTTGGGTGTTTGTTTGTTTGAACGAGTATCACGCAAAAACTACTGAACCGATTTTGATGAAACTTTTTTTGTTTGATAGCTTATGATCTGACTTAAAATCTGGTACTTATATAATTTGTGCGGACGAAGTCGCGGGTTAACGCTCGATTTATATAAAACTTTGACGCACAATACGCGTATACGGTATTAATATAAGTAACTTTGTATATATGGAAAAATAGTTTAGGAAATCTAGTTGCCGCGTCACAAATAACATTTGCAATTTATAAAATAATTACGAAGATATAAAGCTTTGAAATTTTTCATACAACTTTTTAAAAGCTTTATATCTTCGTAATATATTATAAATTGCAAATGTTATTTGTGACGCGGCAACTAGATTTTCTAAACTATTTTTCAATATATAAAATATTTCTTTTATTAATTCCGTCTATGCGTATTGTGCGTCAAACTTTTGTATGGACTGAAACCACCTTAAGAACATTTTATATTTATCCTCATGCATTCTACAGATTTTTGTCCAATCGCCTTTACCTCTTCGTTATACAGGGTGTAAGCGTAAACAATTTCATAACTTTAAAGGGTGATTGTACTCACGACGGGGCTGGTCTTGAAAGCGAGGTCCAATAGTACCCCTCGGTCTAGTAGCCTGTACCCGGACCACGGGTACTCGTGGTTCTGTTGGTACACTGACCCCGATATACTGCAATACAATACTTATATTAATTGTCTTAAAAAAAAAACACATACAAAAAACAATACAGGGGGGTAAGGAACAGCCCTCCGCAGACTGAAACGGTGAATTCAGACCAAACTGAACAACTTAGGGCAGGGCTTGGTGGTAGTGATGGTGAAGTTCGAAGAGCTCCTGTAGCCCATTGTGTACTGTGTGTGTGTGTGTGTGTGTGTGTGTGTGTGTGTGTGTGTGTGTGTGTGTGTGTGTGTGTGTGTGTGTGTGTGTGTGTGTGTGTGTGCTACATACACAGAGGAGAGCGGCTTGTGAGGGTAGGGCTTGGTGGTGGTGATGGAGAAGTTCGAAGAGCTCCTGTAGCCCATAGTGTATTCCGCTTGGACTTTCTCGCCTCTTCCCAGGATGTTTGGTAACTTCACTCCTGGAAAATAGATTAATCATTTTTTTTCTCACAAAATAAAAAAAATACAAAATGCATTTAATATTTGTGATACTTAAGAAGGACGTTCTTTGTTTGACTGAGAAAAGATACGCATGCATTTTTAATAAGTAGTATAGGAAAGCTGGAAATAGGTATCATCAGCGTCTATACCAGCACTTCTTGTATGATTTCTCTAAACGCGCGCGACGCGCCTTCGCTGCATACAAAATAACCTGTTCCCGCGCTTTTCAGAGAGCGCGAGCCGCACTTGCCGCGACTTGTAGTATGGAAAAAAGCCGAGTCGCGCGCGTGTAGAGAAATCATGCTAAACGTGCTGGAGTACAGACTGCGTTAAAAGCGGTGAAACGATAAAATACTCCATGGCGGTCGGTAATGTTCAACTTCTTTCGTACGTTTTCATCGTCGTTGTTGGTTTGACCCTTTCTAATCCAACGACGAAAATAAAAAATAAAGTTTCAAAAATTATGTCAAACTCTGGTAAGTTTGAATATTTCCTCCTTGACCACAACAAAGCATCAATTAATCTATGAAAATTGTATAAATATCGCCCGATTTTAATGACTGTCAATGTTAAGGGGGGTCGAACCTATTTTGTCTGTTTTCGAACCGGTTTTAATAACCAAATTATTACATTTAATATATACAATTCAAATAACAGTGTAGATACGTTCTTTCTGCAGTGAATCTAACCGTTGAAAACACGATTCTATATTTTCTCGCTAGAAATGAGGACCAAAGTAAGTTCGATTTCAGATTTACAACCAGTTTTACAAGAATCACCATTCACCATTTCTTCTGAATGTACCATCGTTTGAAAGGTAATTAATTATAGCAGCGATTCTACCCGATGGTTTTTACCCTAAACCAAACACCCAAGAGAAAAGATATTGATGAAAAATACGTTTTTATGCGATCTAGCTTTCAATTGAAGCGGGATGGCTAATTGCAAAAGTTTGCTTATTAGCAAGAGACGCTTGCACTGGGGATACCTGGTCTTAAGCAATGCTTTCGTTAAAATGGAAAAACATGAAGCTTCGACGTCTTCCACAGTTTACAAATTCGAAAACAATATTTAAAATTTCACATGTTGGTAATTAGGCCAACTATTTGCAGAAACTATCGAATTGGCGGAATTGACATTGACAAAACTGCGCAAAAATGTTTAAAAATTTATTCATTTTCTTTTTATTTAAAAAAATAAACAAGTGCAGTGATATACACACATCAGCTTTAAGCTGCTAGTGTATCATATATAATAATAATAATTTTTTTTATTGAACTCTTCGCTGGCTACCATTAAAGTCGATGCGGGCGACCGGTTGACGTCTTGGCCACTCCTGTGTTAAGTGTAATATGCATAAACACGCACACGCGCACGTTCGTATACGCGCACGCGCATGTTATGTTTGGCTCCTACCAATACCTACATTGTCAGCTCAATGGACTTGCAGCCGCTGTGGAAGTTCGCGAGGCATGCCACACAACGTGACCGCAGACCTCATTCTAATTTTAATATTATATAGTGTCACTTTATATTATACGAGCGTTAACCCGCGCACAAATTATATACCAGATTTTAAGTCAGATCATAAGCTATCAAACAAAAAAGTTTCATCAAAATCGGTTCAGTAGTTTTTGCGTGATACTCGTTCAAACAAACAAACAAACACCCAAACAAACAAACAGACATACAAACAGACAGTATAGTATGGATGGATAGTGTAAATTCGGTCGCATCTAAATTCCTAGATTAAGACTTTTATTTGTAAAATATATATATATAACATAGTACCAATCCCTTCTCGCCTTCATTTCACCTCCACTGTAGCCACCCAGTATAATTCGCGCACGCATGCACGCACGCGCAGAGTGTAAGACTCACCCAGCACGAGGTTGCCCTCGTTCTCGCTCACGGTCGTGTTCACTCCGCCCACTATACGAGACATCTCCTTCACTTGGAACGTCACCTGGCACCAAAAATAATCAATCAGTCAGTCAATGATTGTTTTTTTTTATTTACAACTCTAAAAACTCAACAGATGGCAATGCCACTCTATAAATAAAAAGTTAATGGCACACGCGTGCATGCAGTGTAATAGTGTCCGTATAGGTAGCGTACACACATAGACGAAGAATGTCTCGCTTACGCTGGTAGACGGAATATCAGTGTAATCGGGTATGAGATAGCGATATAGTCATAAAATCCTATACAATTTATATGAAGTGACATGTCGGAGTCAGGTGGAGTCAGTACAAAAAAGTGGTAACGTCGATAAGGACAGCAATAAGGTAGCGATCTCTTTTTTTAACTAGAGCCAATTTGCTATGTGCATCTCTTATTGAGTGAATATGACAAGACACGTGCTTCCTTCTAGTACCTTCTCTTTCTACGCGTACACGTGAAAGGGAACAGGCTAGGATTAGTGCCTAAATGGTGCCTAATTAGTACCTAGGTCAAATTAATAGTGCCTCTGTACTTTATGAGATATTTATTTTTTTCCTGGTACTAGCTAGCTTGACGTCAAGTCTGTGAATAAAACGGCTTGCATTACAGCAACGATTTTACACTCAAAAAATAGTGTCCTAGGGCATCCAAAATCTCATGAGGCTAGGTCTTCAGGGAACAGAGATATAAATAAGTCTTTTGAATAAAACACGGAACTGGCGTTGCGCTGGCGTACACAAAAATTAACACAATATTCTTACAGAAGTAGACTTTTCTTTTTATTTAAACTACATCAAATAAATATTGCATAAAATAGTGCCTCTGCCAGTACTAATATTTTATGTAAAGTCGTAGTGAAACATTATAAAAAATTGATGCAAAGTTCTACGTACTAAACCCAAACTAAACCATAGTAAAATCTCATACCGTGAGATGGCGCTTTATTTTTAACCGACTTCAAAAAAGGAAGAGGTTTCTCAATTCGACCGTATATATTTTTTTTTCATTCAAGCGAGTTTATCTTAGCTGATTAGCAATAGCAGGCCTGACTCACTCCGCACTTCATTACATAGTATAAAACAAACTCGCTTCCCGCTGACTGTCTGTCTGTCCCTATGTATGCTTAGATCTTTAAAACTACGCAACGGATTTTGATGCGGTTTTTTTAATAGATAGAGTAATTCAAGACGAAGGTTTATATGTATATAATACATCAGCATAGCACCCACGCGACGCCGGGGCAGGTCGCTAGTTAGGTATATAAATGAACCTACGCGGTCGGGCCCCGACGTCGAGGCCTAATTCAGTCGAGTGTCACGCGTTCATTTCATTGTATCATACCGAATGAAATGTTATATACACACCTCTAGTCCCTCGGGAGTGGATCCGGGACCGGACGACACGTCGATGAAGACGCCTATGTCGCGGAAACACCCCAGCGAGTCCAGCGCGCGACGTACCTACACAAAGTAACTATGTTACCATCATCAGCTTATACAGGATCCTTTTATTATTTTTTTATTTATAATTAACTAGCGTTAGCCAGCGACTTCGTCCGCACAAATTATATACCAGATTTTAAGTCAGATCACTAGCTATCAAACAAAAAAAGTTTCATCAAAATCGGTTCAGTAGTTTTCGCGTGATGCTCGTTCAAACAAACAAACAGAAAACAGACGGACAAAAAATCCAAAAGTTGGTGATATGGAATCAGGGACACTTAAAAACCATATCGTAACATTTTTTTTGTTAATATCTTCAATGTACAGACATACTTCTGTTACAGTTTTATAATAGTTTACATGGACTCTTGCTTGTGCGTTAGCACTGCATTTCCGCCAGTGTTAAGTAGTTTCTATGGGAGAATCTATCCCAATCTCAGGGATTGTTTTTGGTCAAGAACAAGAAGAGATTGAGGATCGCGGAGCCTCGTGGCAGGCACAAACGCGTCGCGCGAAAACCACGCGAGACAAGTACTAGGGTCAGAACCTGCAACGTGACTCCATAGAGAAAGTTGTTCAGTTTGGTGGTCTGATCGACTCCTTAAAAAACAGTAACAGTCAGCATCTTAAGTTTGACCCTTAGTTCGGTTCAGGCCGTCCACATGCACTCTGTATACCTTGATATAATAGGTATATACGATACCCTGTGAGCTCGAAGAATGACATCCTCGAAGTCTGTAGCGTGGAATAGGTCATCGACGGTTTGTTTCACAACGTCATCTTTGGTACGGTTCAGGCCGTCCACATGCACTCGGTCTACCCTCGCCTGTAAAAAACGAAACCACAGTCAGCAAGGTTCAAAGTGATAATTTTCTTGATAAATCCACGTACCTGCCTTTAATAATTTTAACTAAAAAAAACTATGACGCACAATACGCGTAGACGGTATTAATATAAGTAACTTTGTATATATGGAAAAATAGTTTAGAAAATCTAGATGCCGCGTCACAAATAACATTTGCAATTTATAAAATAACGAGCGTTAACCCGCGACTTCGTCCGCACAAATTATATACCAGATTTTAAGTCAGATCATAAGCTATCAAACAAAAGAAGTTTCATCAAAATCGGTTCAGTAGTTTTTGCGTGATACTCGTTCAAACAAACAAACAAACAAACAAATAAACACACAAACAAACAGACAGACAAAAAATCCAAAAATTGGTGAAATGGAATCAGGGACACCTAAAAACCATATCGTAACTTTTTTTTTGTTAATATCTTCTATGTACAGACAGACTTCCTGTTACAGTTTTATAATAGTATAGATTACAAAGATATAAAGCTTTGAAATTTTTCATACAAAATTTTAAAAGCTTTATATTTTCGTAATTATATTACTTATAAATTGCAAATGTTATTTGTGACGCGGCAACTAGATTTTGTAAACTATTTTTCCATATATAAAATATTACTTTTATTAATTCCGTCTACGCGTATTGTATTCTGCGTCAAACTTTTGTATGGACTGAAACCACCTTAACTGTAAAAATAAAAATTGTTCAGCAATGTCATGGCAAATGTACCCGAAAATGTTTTGCCCAAGATGTATCCCAAAGATTCTAACGTAAACATCAAAGAAAAGAACATAAAACAAGAAACGTAGGTATCTTTTTTTAAGAAATGAAAAGGTTTTCAATGAATAAAACAATTAGGTAATAAATATGACTACATGTCTCTATACAAGGTGTTACAAAAGTAAAAATAAACATTTAAAAGGGGGTTGTTGAGATCATCAAACTTTCACTATGGGACCAATATTGAAATCGCGAAAAAAAAAATTATTTAGTCCCATACATTTAGCTCGAGTAGATTTGTAGTTTAGTATGGAACATCGCAAACGCATCGCATCGTGGTGATTTTTGATAGATTTGGATCGTTTTTGGTAATTTTTCGTTTTGAGATTTTGGATGTTTTCAGTTCTTTTTAGTAGATTTTCGAAATTTTTGGTTTCTTTTGGTAGTTTTTTGTAATTACTGGTAAATTTTGGTAGCGAAAACAACAAAAACTTAAAAACTAACAAAAACAAAATAACTAGGAAGGTTCTAGAAACTTTCAAAAAGTAATAAAAAACTACTAAAGAGTACCAAAGTACTCTAGAAGTTCAATTTAGTTAGACTCTGATGTTAAAACGTGGCGGTCCAGTGGCGAGTAACCTTGCCTGCCGTGCAGGAGGCGATGGTTCGATCCCCGTCCAGGCCGACTCGTACCAATGAGTTTTTCGGAATTTATGTACGATTTGTAACACCACTGGCTTTTCGGTGAAGGAAAACATCGTGAGGAAACCTGCATGCTTCAATATCGAGGCATGTATTGTATCTACTGTCCATTATAAGTGGCGACGGGCTCACTCCCCGTCACACTGGACAGAGTTTCGGTACTACTAGTGAAACGTGGATGTTCTGAACTTTCAGAATATCTCTGACTACCCCCTCGGGGAATATAGTCGTGAGCATATGCTATGCTGATGTTAAAACGAAAATGACATAACCACAACAATAGTTAAAGAAGTGTTGCTTCAATGACTATGCATCAACAAATGAAGTTCGCGTCCCAAGACGCAGTCGCGCAGATTGCAAATCCCCCCATTTTGGGGGATGCCTATGTCCAGGAGTGGACGTCTATCGGTTGATATGATGATTATGATGATCATCATCATCATCATATCAGCCATTAAACGTCCACTGCTGGACATAAGCCTCCCCCAAAATGGGCGGGTTGGCGATCGCGGTTGGATTGAATGTGTGTACTCAGAGGATGCTGCTGCCCATCTTCCGGTTGATCCCTTAGTCGCCTTTGCTATTCTTAGCCGACACCACACGGACTGGCCGACACCACACGGAATGATGATGATGGAACATTAGATTTTTTTTTTCGTGATTTCGATATTGGTCCCATAGTGAAAGGTGTTCAGTTTGATGATCTTAACCACCCCCCTAAATGTTTATTTGTTATTTTATAAGACCTTGTATACAATCGGGTATTTGACAGGTTTTTAAAAACTGTTCTACGTTAATCACTGATGTCTAAGGACTCTATAGAAAATATATATTCTACGTTCCATTACATATAGTGCAAAAAAATGCGAAAACAAAAAATATTATACAGGGTGAAATTGATATCATTAGCATCCTTTTAAGAGTCTACTAACCACTTTTTATACTAAGGGAGCAAAGCGATCGGAGCAAATAAAAAAATCTGCTGTTCCATACTAAACTGCAAAGTCGACACGCGAGTTCGCGACTCAAATGTATGCAACAGATGATTTTTTATTTGCTCCGATCGGTTTGCTCCCATAGTAAAAGTTGTTCAGTTTGATGGGTGGACTCTTAGTTTAAAAGGATGCTAATGATATCAATTTCACCCTGTATAAATGGATATTTTACAGAGTGAAATTAATATCATCGCGGGATCGCGAGAACGCTTTTCTTGACAACTTTTCTTTCTGCATGTGACACTCATACTCTACACACAACTGTCTACATGCAGATGACGTCATCAACTATTCGGCCAATCACAGTCGTTTACGATCGTGTGACTAAAGTAGACAAACAAATATTTTCTTTGTTGATTTTCTCTTAAAATATCCAGTATTTTTCTTAACTGACTAAACATTTGGTTTGCAAAATTCATATTCAATACCGATGCCATCAATAGTTCCTATATTTTACATGCTGTCAAATACTCTATTAATTAGGCAATTTAAGAGGAAAAACTAAGAATCACCATTGATAACTATCATACATACATACATACATACATATTCTCACGCCTGTCTCCCACTGGGGTAGGCAGAGACAACGGAACGCCACCTGCTACGATCCTGACATACCTCTCTAGCTTCCTCCACATTCATAAGTCCTTTCATGCATGCTCGTCGGTTACGGGTAGATATGACCTGGCCCTTTTTAAGCACGTCGCCAATTTGGTTCGTATATGTACGTCTAGGCCGTCCCCTTCCAACATTTCCACTTACGCTTGCCTTATAGATTGCCCTCGTCAATCTGCTCTCATCCATTCTTTCCACATGACCAAACATCCTCTTTCAAACCACAACGTTCTCTAATAAAACTATTTTTCAATTTGTCCATCACAGTCACACCACACATACTTCTCAGTGAGCGCATTTCCACTGCGTTAATCCTACTTTCATGCGTCTTCTGCCATACCCAAGATTCACTTCCATACATCAATGTCGGGACTAACACTCCATTATGAACTGCCATCCGTGCCTTTTTGGACACGTGTTGGCTTTTCAATAAGGAATTCAGAGCTCTATTTACTCTATTTCCTGCTTTCACTCTTCTCTCAATATCACTCAGACACTTACCGTCTCTAGTAAACATGCATCCTAAGTACACAAACTCATTCACCTGTTCCAATTTTTCATCACCAATCATAATACTACATAAGGTACGTTCGTCATTATCATTCCTCTCTAACACCATAACTTTTGTCTTACTTACATTCACTTTCATTCCTTTCTTTTTAAACGACTCATTCACGCAAGTCACCATCGCCTGCAAGTCATTCGCCGACGATGCAAGTAGAACTTGATCGTCAGCGTACAACAGACATTTGACCAGCAACTCATTCATTCTTAATCCACATTCACTCTCTTTCAGCTCTTCCAAACAACTGTCCATGAATAAATTAAATAGCCACGGGGACGCATTGATAATTATCGGATAATAATAATAAATAACTTTAAGACAAAAATTAACTATCCTTTATTCAAAACTACAAACCAATAATTATGTAATTACAAAGCGAACGTACCCTGACTCCGTTCAGCTTGATGGACGGTTTGGAGATGGGCTCCTCCGTCTCCATGGGTTCCTCGAACTCAAACAGTCCACCGCCGGCTCCCACCTCCACGAGGCTGTCTGACGTTGACTGATGAACAAACAAACATACAGGGTTGATATGATTTAAATCACTTGATTAAAATCTGTGATTTAAATCGTGATTAAAATCAAGTTTATTTTCAAGTTCATTTACATTAATTTCTTTCGATTTTTTTATAAAAATCAATGATTTAAATCAATACTTTTTTACTGCTTGAATTGGATATAATCAAGCAACTGCTGTGTACAGTTGCTTCTTCCGCTGGGGTCGAAAGAATATTTTCAGCATTCAATTCGGTGCAAAGTAAGAAATAGATTAGGCACCGAGAAGGCAGCCAAATTAGTCTTCCTTTTGAGAAAACTTAACTAATTAATTTGCTTATTCAAATGACAGTGTGATTTTTAATAAAAAGTGATTTGATTTTAGAAGAACTTTTTGATTTTTGATAATTTTATAATATTATTTGTTACATATTCCAAATACACACGGAGAAACATCTAGCTACGCTAAACAAACATAAGCTGGCCGTGCGACGTTATACATTATTCTACCTATGCGCGGCCAGGCCGGCCAGCCTAGCTAGCATGCCACCCACGACAAAGCGTTTAAACGAGAAAAACGTCCGAAGCACGGAATGATCTTTCTTTTTAGACAATCAGGTGATTCAGCCTGCAATGTCCTAACCAACTGGGGAAAAACGCACAAAGTGACATATCACTAGGTGTCCCCCGTGGGAATCGAACCCACGACCTCCGTGGGAATCGAACTCTCGAGTCCAATGCTCTTAACCATTAGACCATGGAGGCAGTACTTACTTGGATTAATTACAATGTATGTGCCTGTGAGCGTTATTTATAATATTATGTCACTGGGGGTCGCGTGGCTAGAGGTCTCTCGAGTAGACGTCTTTCGTTCGGCTCGCGATTTAAGTAGCCACGCGGCTCCGCCATTTTATGGCGTTTTCGGGTGTGTGTTTTTGTATAAAAACAGGGCTTTGAGATCGCCATACCCATTACCGTACAATGTCAAGCACTAATTGCTCCTTAAACTAGATATTGGCAAAATCATCACTACCAAGATGGCAGCCATTTTAAAAAAATAGAATATTATGTCACTGTGGTGCCTTCTTATCCAAGGAAATCAAGCGAATTCGAGAATTCGCACCAAATTTTCAAAGTTATTTAATTAACTCATTAAATATTGATCAAAAAAATTTACTTCAAAGCCATTTTAGGTCTTCTTATAAAGTAACAACAAACAGTTAACAGTAAACAGGAGATGGGTGATTTAGTAACAGTTCAGGGAAAAACACAAATAGCCCAGTCATTTTACGGAGGTTTGTTAGGCGGGGTAGGGAGTAATTACTAATTGGACTTTTAAACTGTAACGGGAACTATTTAGTGACAAAAAGACTATCTTAAAACATATTAAAATAAAAATCGCTATGCAACATATAAGGTCTAACAAAATTAGGTGAAACTATTTTAAGGGGATGATCAAACCATCAAACTGAACAACTTTCTCTATGGGACCAATTTCGAAATCGCGAAAAAAAATCAGCTCTCCCATACAAAACATAACTCGACTCAAATGTATGAGACAGCAGATTTTTTTTCGCGATTTTGATATTGGTCCCATAGAGAAAGTTGTTCAGTTTGATGGTCTAATCATCTCCATAAAATTGTTTCAGAAAATTTTGTTAGACCTTATAGAAATCAAAATTGTTTTTCCCAGAATGCTTTTTAATTAATAATATTAATACCAATGCACTCATTCGACTTAGATTTAACAATATAAATTATTTTTTGGCAATAAAATAGGCATTGAAATTTAAAAAATGAGGTATTTATTAGACCTCAAAGCCTTAAAAGTAGACAAAAATATTAACTTCATAATTGAAGAATGTATAATGGTAGCCTTAAAAATGTACCAAAATTTTTTTCCATCAGGTTTTTAGAACGAGATAATAGCTAAATTTTAAAATTGGAACTGACGCTGACGTGATTTTTGTTTAATTTTGGTACATTTCTAGGCTCAAATTGGCTCTTCCCCTCAGCCACGGTATAAGATTAATTAATCATGTGCATTTACATTCAATTTTATACCTTATCAATAAACAAGACAGCCTATAATTGCGAAACAATAATTTCGAACTTAGAACGTTTGGGGTTCACACAAGACTACTTTTCACGATTTTTAAAGTTCAAAATTAGAATCTTAAGTTATGGGATTGAAATCCAAAGTTGCGGATTTCATGTTACCTCGCCTCGCCCCCGGCAAAAAGTGGCAGAAATGTTTGTTAGTAGAATTACACGCGTAACTTAGTCCCTATATAAGGTCTAACAAAATTAGGTGAAACTATTTTAAAGGGGTGATCAGACCATCAAACTGAACAACTTTCTCTATGGGACCAATATCGAAATCGCGAAAAAAAAATCTGCTGTCCCATACAAAACTGCAGACATAACTCGACACAAATGTATGGGACAGCTAATTTTTTTCGCGATTACGATATTGGTCCCATAGAGAAAGTTGTTCAGTTTGATGGTCTGATCATCCCCTTAAAATAGTTTCAGCTAATTTTGTTAGACCTTATATAACTAGTCACAGGTCCCGGCTCAAGCCGTAAAATGACTGGGCTAAAAGAAAATCCATGTTTGATAGTTTTCCAGATTTTGTAATTTTATTTAACATTTATATTTAACAATCTCCACCCTGCGCTCAACTTTTAGATGTAGCTACTATTAATTTTTTTAATTTTTTCATGAAAATACTTGTTACGCAATCCGGAATAATTTTTTCAGCCCCTAAGATGACACTCTGACCAAAAATAAATGATTAGCTCCATACTTTTTACCGAAAACACTTTTTTCTGCCAAACGAGACTACACCCTGTATAAAAAATGTATGGCGCTAACCTGGCAAGTTACTTCAAAAGTTGGACAATTCAATCAAGTTTTCAAAATGGTGTCACACTTGGCACTTCTTTTAAAAAAGTAGGAATAATTTTTTTTCTTGCAGATCAACCCGATTTAAAAAAAATTCTACTACTAGTTTGGACGTCTAGTAACAACCATAGTTTTTGGTACAAGCCAGCCACAGTCTAAGTACAGCTTTACTAGTGTATGGTACCACAAGAGCGGACGAAATCAACTTTAAGGAGTGCTCAAGCCAAGCAACTGCGAAGCGGGAGCGTCTACCGCGCGGCATTCGCTGCCCATGTAATCTTATGGCGTCCCACCAAGTCGCCCAAACCGACGCGACCACGATGCGGGAACGCAGCGTCAGTGGAGAGGGACTCGCGCGTCTAATGGTCAGATGTGTATAATGTTACACTCTCATAACAAAATAAAATACAAATTTAAAATTTCAATACATTTTGGTTCTTATTTGTAGTTTTTTAGTTTTTGCCTCTTTTTGATAGATTTGGATAGTTTTTGGTAATTTTTCATTTTGATATTTTGTTTTTTTTTCTGTTCCTTTTAGTAGATTTAAAGACAAAAACTACCAAAAACTAACAAAAACAAAAGAACTAGGTAGGTTCTAGAAACTTCCAAAAAGTAATAAAAACTACCAAGGTTGCAGGTTCTGACTCGAGCACTCGTCTCGCGTGGATATCGCGCGTCGCGTTTTTGCCTGCCACGAGGCTCCGCAATCCTCAATCTCTTCTTGTTCTTGACCAAAAACAATCTCTGAGATTGGGATAGATTCTCCCATAAACACTTGACACTGGCGGAAATGCAGTGCTAACGCACAAGCAAGAGTCCATTAATTAAAAATTAAAAAAAAAAAAAAAAACCAAAGAATACCAAAGTACTCTAGATTTTGAATTTAGTTAGACTCTGATGTTAAAACGAAAATGACATAACCACAACACTTCATTGACTATTCATCAACAAATGAAGTTCGCGTCCCGCGTCGCAGTCGCGCCGGATTGGAGGCCGAGATTCGAGTCGTAGATGCTCCCGCTTCGCTTCACGCTTCCCGCGTCGCAGTCGCCCGGGTATGAGCACTACTTTAGACTCACTTTAGACTAAGAAAAAGTTCCAAGTCAATCCTCTGATTAACATGATTTTTTTCAAAAATTACGAGTTTCACATAGATGTTGGGGAACTGACAGAAGACATTGGCCCCACACACCATGCAACGATGATTTGATTCATCAGAAAATTCGATTTTTAACAATTTTTCATTGTTTTTCTAAAACATAACTTTACGTCAATATAACCTCAACATTTTGATCGAAAAACAAAATAGATAAACAAGATTACCTTTGCATGGACTGTGCCCATTTTAGCGATTCCTTCAGTTGTTTATTTCGATTGAATTTCTAAAGTTGTAAGCTGTAGTATTGTAGTAATTTAGAATTTTTTATTTGAAATTACATAAATACACGGACACTTGACAGCGCATGTCGTCGACCTGACAAATGGCAACATTTTTTTTTTAACAGCACACTGCATTGCAGTCCTCAGATAAATTAACAGGAATTCCTGTTAATTTATCTGAACTGCAGTCACACAACAATATTTTTATTTTAATCTTGAAGTGACCAATTTAAGCATTGTTCGTATATTCAAAATTCAAAAAGCCCATAAAGCCAAATCTGATACTTTATTCGTTTTTGACAGACAATAAATAAATAATAAATAACGCTCACAGGCACATACTTTGTAATGATCCCAAGTAAGCCTTAGGCTTTTTGTTATGGGAACCATTCAACAACGGCACAAACTGAGGCACAAACATATAACATCCATGACCGAACCGGGACTCGAACCCAGGGTCCTGGTTTGACAGTCCGGCGTGGCAATCATTACACAAACCGGGTCGTCAATAACACCCAGAATGGTAATAACTTGTACTATGTATTTTTATTATTAATATTAATTAATATATTTGCTCATACCTATTGGACCCCTCTCTGGTCAACGCCATCTATTGAGAAATTAGGAACTAACTTTTTTTTTCTTCTGGAAAATCCCTCATTGTTTTAGATGGTATGGTGATGGTTTTAACTAACTTTTGTCGGTTAAATCATAGAGATAGTAAGTACCAGGTTAAATATATTTTTTTCCACATTTTCTAAAGTTTTACGAAATTCAACAAAAGAAATTATGAAAATGGCAGCATTTTTATCAAATACGGCCGGTCCATTACGCGCAAAATACCTATGCTAGCTTCCTGATTATATTACTGAACATAGCATCTTCCCACTGCTGTATTTAACACTCACAGACGAAGAATTTTTCGCTACGTTAACGCTTTTAATGTACAATGTTTAATTTTGAAAAGAAATTATTGTAATAATTTTTTCCAAAACACACGTTTAGCGTAACTAAACGAAACGTTTTAATTTTGAAGTTTTATCAGATGTGCAGTGTGACCATTTGTGGCAGATTTCTGCCATTTTAGCAGATTTGTCTATCGAATTTTCACGTTGACAGGTTAAGTTGACGAATTACAAGATTTGGCAAATTTGGGAACATTTACCTTATCCTTTTCAATTTTTGGAGAACAAATAGAAAATTTGTTATTACAAATGAGTATTTTTCTATTGGTTTTCTAGGGAATCGACCGATGGCGCTACGGTCTGTGCGATTTGTGCAAATAAAAATAAAAATCTCAAAAAGTGTGTCTTTAAATTTTAAACTGATAAAGAGGGTAAAGATGAACAAAAAGATGCCAACGCCTTTTTGGATGGAATATTTCATTTCATTATTTACGAATCATTTAAATCGAAAATTTTAAACTGTTTACATTTGACATGGTTGTATGGGGTCGGTCCTTTATAAAAAAGACAGTTACAGTCTTGACGAGGTCTTGACATTATTTTGACAGGATCTCGCGAACGTCATATTACTTGTATTGCTTGTATTCATTAATCTGAGACTTTACTCTTTGCGAACGTCTCTATGGAGCGATAAACATGCCATCGGTAGAGTTTTTTAGGATCTAAATTGAAAAAATACATTTAAAGAAAAGAAAAACGCTCATTGCCGACATTTAATTTAAAAGAAATAATTTTACAGACCTGGCATTTTTAATTTAGGCTTTTTTGGCAGATTATCTAATTTTTAAGTTGGTCACATTGCACCTGTGCCAAGCTCAATGGGATTGTATGTTTTCATTTGCATTAAATTGAAAATAATAAATAAAACATGGATCAGAAAGGAATAGTGAAGCTGTGCAAAGAATCAGGATGCTGCGATGGTTGCTGCCTTAGATTCCTGGGGCTCAAAAACCCCAATGTTTATGAGGATATCCAGAAATACATCATCAAAGTTGGTGCTGTTTATTTTTGTTATTTTGTTTCTTTATTAACTTTATTACAAAGGATTTCAACACATTTTCAGTATTTTGGACACTCACATTACATTATTTTGAATATACCTTTACTTAACTAACTTTGAACTTTACTTACCTAAGTTTGAATTTAAGGTTATGTTTTGTTTTGGTTTCTTATCTATCTTCTGGAGTCACGTTGCAGGTTCTGACCCGAGCACTCGTCTCGCGTCGTTTTCGCGAGTCGCGGTTTTGCCTGCCACGAGGCTCCGTAATCCTCAATCTCTTCTTGTTCTTGATAAAAACAATCCTTGAGATTGGGATAGATTCTCCCATAAACACTTGACACTAGAGGAAATGCAGTGCTAACGCACGAGCAAGAGTCCATTAATTATAAATAAATAAAAATCTGTCTTTTATTCTATACTTTACTATTTATTATAAGGTACTAGCCTTGCGGTAGCATTTCCCCTCTGCCACGGTATAAGATCAATTAATCATGTGCATTTACATTCAATTTTATACCTTATCACTAAACGAGACAGCCTATAATTTCGAAACAATATTTTATTATTATTTGGTTATAAGGGCTTGGCCAATGACCAAATAGCTACTGCGACCTGGACAGATCTATTGTAGCTGTCACCCTAGACCTAAAGGTCATTTCCTAGACCCACGGACTTCATGAACCGTGTTATGCTTTTGGAGAGGAGGTCCCTAATGTCAGTAGGTGTTATTATGTATCCACCTAGATGGCGACTCCTGCTGTGAATGAGCACTTGGCATTCGTAGAGGAGGAGGCAGTAATAAACTTCATGTCGTTCGATAGATACATTACTGTAGTATGTTCATGCCAAATTTCAGGTCAAAATAGTAACTAGTTTGAACACAGTAACCAGTTTAGTGGGACAAGGTAGCAGATCAGTGAAAAATCACAAAAACTTAAAAAACTTTGAAACTGTAAATTTTTGGATCATTGTGTATAGAACCAAAAAGGTCAAAAATTATGTCGTCTACCCTAGATTTTCCGTTGGACCATCTTAACTCGACCATCCTGTATAAAAACTTGTTGAAGCATATGCATGTTTTAAGATCTAATTTGAAAGTTTTAACTCTTTTTAAAATCTTTAAGGTCTATTAGTTATTAGGGGACCGCCTACGAATAAGAATAACTCTAAACAAATTTAGAACACGGTACAGTTTTTTTGGTGCCACTGTTTGAGCTTGATTTACATTTCTATACATTCTTATTCGTCCCCTACGAACCGCTATGAACGCTCATTAGAGTTAATCCTCCATTAAAACTCATGCTAGCTTTTACTACATCAACAAGACAAAAAGCGACAGCAAGAGATTTAATAGAAGATTAACTTTAATGAGCGTTTCTACAACTGAGCGTTAGGCAATGAGTTTTTATAACCATAGAGTCATCATATCATACAATAACAAAGCCTAAACATGGCACATGTCTCTAATGTCACCTTTGTATGCATCAGTTATGTCCAGCTGTCATACATCACCAGTGACATTCCAGTCCTTTCAAATCTCTAAAAAGGATTTGGTTATAAAGCAGTAATGTAAAACAACTGGACATAACTTAGTGGTCCCATTAATAAGCTACTGATGTGAAGTCCTCCTTGTATAGAATGTCATTGATTTGCTTAAATCAAAAATAATAGGTGAACGAATTATTTATTACTTTTTAAATGTTATAACTTCACACTCATACCAGTTCCAGGACCAGCCACCGCAAGAAGATCAAACATCAGATCAGAATGGTCACACGAACGGCTCCCCGCAGCCCAAGAGACGGAAATCTGCCTCGTGCGTGACCTGTCTCGGCGTGCTGCAGCCAGACACGTGGCCTGAAGCCTGCGACATGGTGAAGGATGTTCTTGAGAGGAAACGGTATGGTTGAATAAAAGCAAAACTAGAAAATAATTTGTTTAGAATCTAGAGCAGAATTTATCAAAGTTTCAACATAGGTTAAGAACATTTTTTCAAAATGTTGAATAATTTGTTTGTTTAAAATTTACTGAACTCGATGTCAACCCACTGCACGGGCACAGTCGCCCAATAGACTAAGAGATAAGTGTACTTTTTGCAACCATCAGCAGCAAGGCTGATTCAGTGTTTATGGGGAGTAGAGCATCTCTGCGATGGGGATGAACTAGGTCTGCCTGCATAACTTCAGTCGGTTTAGGAGTTACAGTCGTTTAAATGTCAGTAAAAAATTAACGATCAGCTGCAAGGCTGATCATATGATATTATTGTAGTGTGCACTGTAGCTATGTGAACAGTACAAAAACTGATATGATCTGCCAGTCTGTCTTTCATTCAAATCATTTTTTCTTGGTCTTTCTTTAATTTAAGATTCTATGTTGTTTAAAAGAAATTGATCCTTATGAATGACTCTTTCGGTTGGTATCATAAAATACAGGATGCTTTTTTTTCACGTTTCACCGGTTCGATTCCCGGCTCAAGCAGATGATTTTTCAAAAATCTTTAAATGCAGTTTTAATTATTTTTGAAAATAAAGGAATGTTTCCTTTCAGTAAAATTTGCCATCATAAATATTAATGGTACTTTCCCTCCAACCACGGCCTTTTTTTTCCACCCTGTATATACAAATCAGTTGGGGTGTATGAGGTTTTGCGCTTATTCATTAACACGTATATGTCTATTCCCTCGGGGAGAAGGGTTGTGAGCATCTGGTTTCAATCAATCAATCAATGAGCCATTTTCTTTACTTTTTTTTAAATTTAGTTCCTACAAAACTCGACAGATGTCATGATTATCGCTCCATAGAGAAGTTCGCGAGATCCTGTCAAAATAATGTCAAGATTGCGCCTGCCTTTTTTTAAAGGCCAAGGGATCTAGCCCATACAACCATTTCAGACGTAAACATTTTCATATTTTCGGTTTAAATTATTCGTAAATAATGAAATATTCAATCTAAAGATGTTTTGGCATTTTGTTGTACCTACATCTTTTCCGTCATTATTGTTTTAAAGAAATTATTTTTGAAATTTTGATCTTTATTCGCACAGACCTTTGACTACTCATATAGGGACTAGTTACGCGTGTAATTCTACTAACAAACATTTCTGCCACTTTTTGCGGGGGGCGAGGTAACATGAAATCCGCAACTTTGGATTTTATTCCTCATAACTTTAGATTCTAATCATGAAAATAAGTCTCGCGTGAACCCCAAACGTTCTAAGTTCGAAATTATTGTTTCGCAATTATAGGCTGTCTCGTTTAGTGATAAGGTATAAAATTGAATGTAAATGCACATGATTAATTGATCTTATACCGTGGCAGAGGGGAAATGCTACCGCAAGGCTAGTCCTTATAATAAATAGTCAAAGGGCAAAGACCATAGCGCTATCTTTTATTTTCGGGCATAGGCCCACCACACATTCCCACCGCTGTAACTCCTGTAAGCCAGGATCAACAGCGGCGACCATTCACAACACTGGACAATGAAGTCCAGCGAGCCCGGGGGATGACTCTAATCTGCTGCTCTATCTCTATTGTACTTTGTATAACACAAAAGATCCCACTGGGTCGAAGTGTTGCTGGCTTGCCAGCCCCCACAACAAGATAAGATTGTACTTTGTATATTTTGTTTTGTTTAAAAGATGTGTGTGAGTTTCTGGCCGCATCTTCTCTCAACGCAACACCTTCCGACGCGGTGGTAGACTCATAAAATGACGTCAAAAAGCTATCTATGTGATATTATTTTGAATAAAAAAATTTTGAATTTTGAATTTTTTTTTTCTGTCTTGGAACCCGCAATGTATTAATCAAAGAAGATAGGAGGAGTAGTAAAACGAAATATCCGACTTCCCTCCATTGCAAACGGGAGACAGCAATAAGAAGGAAAAAACAACATGGCTATTAGAGAGCCAATTCAAGAGATAATTTATGGCAGTGTTGAAGACACGACCGCAAAAGCACCAAAAATACAAAATAAAACAATAGGAACCTAACATTGTACTGAAACTATGACCTATTTTGCTTCCAGTAATAAGTATGGCATAAACATCTGAACGCACGGAAGTTATCCCTAGTCGCAACAAGATCCATGTAGTAAAGGACACGAGAAAACGATTTTAGCGCTATCTATCGATCCCTTAGCTCATTCAGCGCAATGTGAACCCATCATCAGACCAGCATCATGTTCACCGTCTTACATTACAGGTACGAATGCTCCAGCTTCGCGTGCGCCCTCTCCGCGCCGATAGCTACGATACTGAGGGAGAGAGCCGTCGCTCTCACTGTACAGGATAAGTTCAACGATTTCAACATCAGTGAGTTATATTTTACTAGCGTTAACCCGCGACTTTGTCCGCACAAATTATA
Organism: Agonopterix arenella; assembly: GCA_927399405.1. Classification (NCBI taxonomy): domain Eukaryota; kingdom Metazoa; phylum Arthropoda; class Insecta; order Lepidoptera; family Depressariidae; genus Agonopterix; species Agonopterix arenella. Next base: position 9,696,051 of record OV656718.1, on the reverse strand, counting down.
TAACAGATTTTAAGTCAGATCATAAGCTATCAAACAAAAAAGTTTCATCAAAATCTGTTCAGTAGTTTTTGCGTGGTGCTCGTTCAAACAAACAAACACACAAACAGACAGGCAAAAAATCCAAAAATTTGTGATATGGAATCAGGGATACCTAAAAACCATATCGTAACTTTTTTTTGTTAATATCTTCAATGTACAGACACATTTCTGTTACAGTTTTATAATAGTTTAGATTAGATAGATAGATACCGACTGCTCTCAAACAGTGAAGGAGAACATCGTGAGGAAACCTGTGTACGCTGAAGATGAAATTCTGATGTGTCTGTGAAGTCTACCAATCCACATTGGGCACGCGTGGTGGACTAATGCCCATACACTGTCCCTGAGGGTAGGCCTGTGCCCTGCAGTGGGACGTTTATATGCTGATGATGATGATGATGATGAGTTACATTTATAGCAGGGTTCGAAAGGATAATTATCATTGATTTGAGTTGCATTGTGGGTCTGCTATTGGGTAGTCGCGTCCCTCGTCGATTGTTGGTTGCCCCCTCCCGGGCCTACAAAGAAGCTACAGTGGTGGCTCCAGATAGTGTTCTTTTCGAGAAACAATTTTTTTTTTTGGAGTGAATAGGCATATTTCATGACATCCTGGCATCACCAAGTTCTGATGCTGCTAGAAAAGTGTTCACCTTTGCAAACTCATCAGTCATCAGTGTCTCGTTAAGTAAATTAGAATAGCTAAGTTAGAGTAGGTAAAATCTAGACATAAGGTACGATGGGACTGACAAGTCCCTTTAAAAAAATATTGATAAAAACAAAAGCTTTTGTCACGCGTGCTGCATTGTCAGCCTCATAGGTTTATACAGGGTGGAAAAAAAAGTCCGTGGTTGGAGGGAAAGTACCCTTAGATATTTATGGTGGCAAATGTTACTGAAAGGAAACATTTCTTTATTTTCAAAAATAATTAAAACTGCATTTAAAGATTTTTGAAAAATCATCTGCTTGAGCCCGGCTCAGTTCAAAGTTTCTGTAAATAATGTACGCGACACGTAGCGAATTTATTCGAAGAATACGTCTGTGCATACGTGAAAATGGGTCTCATTTTGAGCAATTTATAAGTTAAGTAAAGAATTTTCTTTAGATAGTAAGTTTAGCAATAAAAAAATCATTTTTTCTTGGTCTTTCTTTAATTTAAGATACTATGTTGTTTAAAAGAAATTGATCCTTATTAATGACTCTTTCGGTTGGTATCATAAAATACAGGATGTTTTTTTTCACATTTCACCGGTTCGATTCCCGGCTCAAGCAGATGATTTTTCAAAAATCTTTAAATGTAGTTTTAATTATTTTTGAAAATAAAGGAATGTTTCCTTTCAGTAAAATTTGCCATCATAAATATTAAGGGTACTTTCCCTCCAACCACGGCCTTTTTTTTCCACCCTGTATATATAAGGTCTAACAAAATTAGGTGAAACTATTTTAAGGGGATGATCAGACCTTCAAACTGAACAACTTTCTCTATGGGACCAGTATGGAAATCGCGAAAAAAAAATTTGCTGTCCCATACATTTAGGTCGAGTACGTTTGTATGGAACAGTAGGTTTTTTTTCGCGATTTCGATATCGGTCCCATAGAGAAAGTTGTTCAGTTTGATGGTCTGATCATTCACTTAAAATAGTTTCACCTAATTTTGTTAGACCTTATATATTTTTGAATGAACTAGGACAAGGGACAGCCCAACAAAGAGGTATAAGCGAAACAATCCTTGAAGTACAAATTACATAAATTACCGTACAACGTCAACCACTCTTGCTACATAAATTAGAAATTTGATGAATTTGATTGAGAAAATCATCATAACCAAAATGGCAGCCATTTTTTAAAAAATAGATTAAAATAGAATCATTGATAATTATCTTGATAAATACGGCGGCGGCGGGAACACGTTAAATTAGGGCAGCGCAGGACCGGTCGTTATGGCGATCCTTGGGGGAGGCCTATGTCCAGCAGTGGACGTCCATCGGCTGAGATGATGATGATCTTGATAAATATCATTATCATTGGCCTTTCCATCTATAGAAAATGATTTAAACAACGTCTTGGCGGCACTTACGATATTTTTTTGTTTTTTTTTTAGATGTCTATTACAAATACTGCTTTTTACTGCGGACTATTGGAGGGTCCACCGAGCCAAATGAGGCACTTACGATTTATAAATATACGTTGATAATATCTTGATAATTATCGTGATAATTATAAAATTAATTGGAAAACCAAAAAGCTTGTCGAACCACAGGAAAAACGATAGCTCTTTTAATAAAATTTTCTGTCTATATGTAATTAGAATCAGTGACACCACTGAAGGAGGCATGGAAGTGGTCGTTCGGCAACACTCTAGCGACCCACTTGAATATGGCGCTGGACTCGGGCGCCGTTTGTCCGCTTCTGATCACCGTCAGCATGGAGTACCCTGACGACATACAGGTTTGTATCATTTCATACAATCATCATCGGTTTCGGTTAATTCTGTTCCAGCTTTTATTTTATATGTGTGAAGATTTAGTGGCAGAAAATGAAATATTGTGTGTCCATGACTCTTCCTTATCTACATTTCTACACCGTGTGTGTCTGTGGTGTGTATACTACACCCTCTCTTAGTGCAGGCTTGCTCCTTATATCTAATAGCAAGTCAAACATCGTGAAACCGTTCTGTGCTACGAATAAAAATGTATAAAAATGTAAATCAAGCTCAAAAAGTGGCACCAACTCGACCGCGTTCTAAATTTGTTCTTTGATAACTCAACCTTTCCGCCAAAACTCATACAAAATGTAATTTTTCATTAGGTGCCAAAAATTACGTGGCTTCTGTTTAGAGGTATTCTTCTATGGAGTGACCTAGGTCCCTTACTCTTTCTAAACCATTCTTTCATTAGCGTTACCGATGAACTTAAGAATGTCTTTTGTTATAATTTGACAGGAATTGGAGGTGCTGAAGATAGTCTCGCCCGATCTCTTCGACTCGCGAAGCAAACAGAAGCGCTTCACCGTCGAGTTCACTAGAAGGAGCGTTGAACAGGCTTTGGAAGGTTCACAAAATCTAAACTATTATAAAACGTGTTTCTGTACATTGAAGATATTTACAAAAAAAAAGATAACAATATGGTATGTAGGTGACTCAAAAATCACCAATTTTTGGATTTTTTGTATGTCTGTTTGTTTGTTCGGGCGTCACGCAAAAACCACAGAACCGATTTTGATGAAACTTTTTTTGTTTGAAAGCTTATTATTTGACTTAAAATCTGGTATATAATTTGTGTGGACGAATCGCGGGCAAATTTGATGCTCGTAGGTTATAAATTTGACAGGAGCTGGAGGTGCTGAAGACGGTCTCGCCCTTTATATTCGATTGTCAATATAAAAAAAAAACTATGTGCATAGGAATGAAGACCACACATCCTTGTCAGACGAACGAATAGACTGATCTAATGTAATGAATGAGAAACTAATTCGGTAGGTGCAATTAATCATTTTTTCAAATGTTGCTGTGCCGTGACAGGGTTCTTGTCTTGTACCCTCTTTAGCTATAATTTTAATATAACACCTTATGCTGTATGTACGGTACCCGCCCCCCGTTCGGGAGGCGTGAAATCGCAGGCTGCTGGTGTCCCTATTTAGAATTTACCGAAAATTTATTTATGTATAAACATACGCTCACGACTATATTCCCCGAGGACCCCCTCGGGGAATATAGTCAGAGATATTCTAAAACCTCAGAACATTCACGTTTCACAAGTACCGAAACTCTGTCCAGTGTAACGGGGAGTGAGACCGTCGCCACTTGTAATGGACAGTAGGTACAATACATGCCTCGAAATTGAAGCATGCAGGTTTCCTCACGATGTTTTCCTTCACCTAAAAAGCCAGTGGTGTTATTTATGCATACTGGTTGTTTTCACAATATATTTCACTACTTCGTATCCTGGAAGCAGTGTTGCCAGACGTGCGATAATTATCCTAGATCCACGATATTTTTGAGGGTCATGCGATAGAAAATAAAAGTCGGGTATCGCACGATAATTTACAAAAATTCCAGGATAATCCACGATAATTTTGTAATTTAATTAAATATGTGTATCAAATCACTATTTTCAACCATATCATCCGTCAAATTCCAATAATATACATCATTTTGGCGTTAAGTATCGCGTGAAACAGATTTGAAATAGCTATTACTAAAATTGAAGTTCTACTTGCCTACATATAAATAGGTACATTCAATAGTGGCATGCAATATAGGTAAGAATGATTTAATTTCACGCATCATTTGACACTCTTTTAGGTTCTAAGATACGAGAATTTTTGGAATTTGTGATGCGATAAAAACACGATAATTTTGCTGTTAATCTGGGATAATTCTTAAGTGTGGATCTGGCAACACTGCCTGGAAGTTACACAGATTCTTTAATATTTAGGTATTGTGTTTCACGCAGTTTATGTCTGGATATGGCAGAATAACAGAGGCAGCTGATTTATTCAACTGTCGCTGAGCCGTAGACCTTTTTGTCTTTTGTAGTTTTATATTACTTGTTATTCTAGTGTTACTTTCCTCGGAGTATATGTACACAACCAAACTTGTTTATGTATAGGTGCTCTGGGGAGGTATCATTATCATACTAACAACAGAAAACAACAATTTTATTATTTTTTTTTTATTTATAATTAATGGACTCTTGCTTGTGCGTTAGCACTGCATTTCCGCCAGTGTCAAGTGTTTATGGGAGAATCTATCCCAATCTCAGGGATTGTTTTTGGTCAAGAACAAGAAGAGATTGAGGATTGCGGATTCTCGTGGAAGGCAAAAACGCGACGCGCGAAATCCACGCGAAACGTGTGCTCGGGTCAGAACCTGCATCGTGACTCACTTTTATTTTTAATGTCCTTCTGTCTCGTATTACCTATAGGTACCTACTTCTGTTTGTGTACAAATGTAAAAGACAAATAAACGATTGTTAATTTAATTTAATTAATGAACGCAAATAAATAACTATGAAACTATAGTTTCTGATCCCAAAGCAAATAGTTCGTAAATAGTTATTAAATATTATATTAAAAGCCCTCTTCCATAGTGAAACTAGCTTGATTTATCAAATGTTGTTATAGGTGTGACAGCGTCTCAGCTGAGAGAGGGGGGGTGCAGTGTGGAGGTGGGGGGCGGGGGCGCGAGGTGCATCAGTGTCACCTGCAGCAGGAGCCCGCTGTTCTTGGGAGGCAGGTCTGTATCAATACTGGGTGTTAGGGTAAACCACAGATCACAAAAACTTAATGGAGATGTGAAAAGGGGGCGAGGCCAGTGTCGCAGCAATATGCGCAAAAACGGAACACATTGCTCGCGACAGTAATGATTCAATATATTATGAGGCTGAAAGCCAGTCGAGATATTATGTGTAAAATTACAATGCTTGCGTAGTACTAAAGATTATTCGAACGTTGAGTTCTGATACCGCAATGGATAATGAGCACATTCAAGCTAACAAAATACTTTCTATCTTGTGGTACTGGTGGTGATGCGACACTAGGTTTCGTACTCAGCGCGTTGGTTGGCATCTCTCTAGATCTCTATCGGTAAACAGTTGCATTACCTTACGGTGGTTTCAGTCCATACAAAAGTTTGACGCACAATACGCGTAGACGGAATTAATAAAAGTAATATTTTATATATGGAAAAATAGTTTAGTAAATCTAGTTGCCGCGTCACAAATAACATTTGCAATTTATAATATAATTACGAAGATAATAAAGCTTTTACAATTTTGTATGAAAAACTTCAAAGCTTTATATCTTTGTAATTATATTATAAATTGCAAATGTTATTTGTGACGCGGCAACAAGATTTTCTAAACTATTTTTCCATATATAAAATATTACTTTTATCAATTCCGTCTACGCGTATTGTGCGTCAAACTTTTGTATGGACTGAAACCCCATTTATTGCTGAAATGGTAACAAATAATTTTTGCCTCAAAACTTAAAATGTGAATAACTTTAAATTTTAACTATCAAAATAATGAAATTATTGTTTCAATCTAATTATTTTGTTATAAATCAGTTGGGGTGTACGAGGTTTTGCGCTTTTTCATTAAAGTGTATTAATTTCAGATATATAAAGTTGTCCCGCTCGCTCCCGCAGACGCCGTGGCTGTTGCAAGGGAAACGGATGATGGAGTCGTCTGTACAGGAAGTCATATTTGAACCTATAGCCAAATTATTTGAGTAAGTATTTCACGTGCTTCAAACTATCAAACTGAACAACTTTCTCTATGGTTACATACAAGGGGAAATTGATATCATTAGCATCCTTTTAAACTAAGAGTCTACCCATCAAACTGAACAAACTTTTACTATGGGAGCAAACCGATCGGAACAAATAAAAAATCTGCTGTTTCATACTAAACTGCAATGTCGACGCGCGAGATCGCGACTCAAATGTATGTAACAGCTGATTTTTTATTTGTTCCGATCGGTTTGCTCCCATAGTAAGAGTTTTTCAGTTTGATGGGAAGACTCTTAGTTTAAAAGGATGCTAATGATATCAATTTCACCCTGAATACAGAGTGTAAGTGACAGCCTAGTAAATACTAAAACGGTGAACTCAGACTATCAAACTGAACAACTTTCACTATGGAGCCTACCTCATGAAACGCGAAAAAAATCAGCTGTCCCATACAAAACTGCTGTACCTACCCGACTATTTTGTATGGGACAGCTGATTTTTTCGCTTTTCCTGAGGTAGGCTTAGGCTCCATAGTGAAAGTTGTTCAGTTTGATGCTCTGAGTTCACCGTTTCAGTATTTGCTAGGCTGTCACTTACACCCTGTATTAAAAAGGACTCTGTATCTGAACTATTATAAAACTGTAACAGAAGTGTGTCTGTACATTGAAGCTATTAACAAAAAAAAAGTTACGATATGGTTTTTAGGTGTCCCTAATTCAGTACGCAGTACAGTACGCATCCGATTTGGTCAGCATATTTCAACCATTCCATTCACACTTGCCTTGTAAATTTCATACGTGAACCTACTACCTTCGCTCACTTTTTTCTTACTTTTTTCTATTGGAATTGATGATCAACAAAGTAATATTTTTCAATCTGTTGCGTCTTAAAGGGACGTGAGCGCCATCTACTGGTAGTTATTACAAACTAACCAACCCGCAAGTCCAGCATTACAACTGGAATTCATACGATATAGTTGACACACCCTGTTCCAATTTCAAATATTATTGATTTTTAAACATGTTACAGCCATGTTTTTTGGTTAGTGTGTAATAACTACCAGTAGATGGCGCTCACGTCCCCTTAAGACGCAACAGATTGAAAATTTCGTTCTCTGGGTAGTGGGCTCGGTGGCGAAATTGGATAACGCAGTCCCGAGACAAATTTTTCAATCTTTAATTTGATTCGAAATAGCACAACATGGCTGTAACATGTTTAAAAATCAATAATATTTGAAAAAAAGTAATACGTCGAGTAGATTTCTATAATACTATATTGCAAGAAATATACGTTATTTCAACAATATAGTTCAGCCAAGACAGCTTGTTTTTTCCTTCGTTTCAATGTCATTTCAAACATAGACAAACAAAGGAAATTTTACTCTCTAATACTTTCCACATGGCCAAACCACCTCAACTTTCCTTTTTCAATAAATAATAAATAAATTTCCCATTTCCTCCTGTGGGTGTCGTAAAAGGCGACTAAGGGATCTACTGAAGGATGGGCAGCAGCATCCTCTGAGTACACACATTGATTCGATCCAACTGCGATCGCCAACCCGCCTGCCAAGCGTGGCGATTATGGCAAATCCCCCCCATTTTGGGGGAGGCTTATGTCCAGCAGTGAACGTTTAATGGCTGATATGATGATGATGATGAATAAATAAATATCTTGGACATTGTCACACAAATTATCTAGTCACATTTAAAGTACCAGAATCTAGCCTGAACTTGTGTTATGATGACTATACAACTATATAGAATACATAAATAGATACAAACATCCATGACTCCGGTACAAATATTCATATTCATCATACAAATATTTGCCCCTTACGGGATTCGAACCCGCGACCCTCGGCACAGCAGGCAGGTTCACTACCGACTGAACTACCGGGCAATCCTGGTATACTACTATATATTTATGATTTAACTATGTTTTTAAACAGAATGGCGCCAGAAGAAGCAGAGCATAGACTGAAATTCATGTCAGCGGGGAGAGAAGACGTCGATGTTAGGTGTTTAGGCACCGGCAGACCCTTCGCTGTAGAGGTACGTCCACTGTGCATTATAATCAACAACCATCAACCGGTGTACATCTCCCGCCTGGACAAGATGACGACTATGAGCGACATCGCACGTCACCTTGCCGCCAGGTACCTGGGTCAGGATAACAGGCCTCTCCCCGCGAGCGTGTACGAGCTGGAAAGTAGGTCATCAGACTTCAAGCCCTTCAAAATCCATGTTCGTGCCGCTAACCTGAAGAGTTTCCTGACGCCTGACTTGCCTGCCGGAGTCGTCTTTCGACGCTACAGGGTAGCGAAAACAAAGAAACCCTAGGGAATGTAGTGTTTAATTTAAGTTTTAGGAGTCGCGCTGCAAGTCTGGGGGAGGTCAGACGCGTGCGTATTGGCATCTGTTAGGCTTGCACGTGGCTCCGCCATTTTGTAAACTCTTTTGTGTTTTAACTATAAAACGTTAACTTGAAATTATAATAAACTACTTGACATTGGCAGAAATGCTACTAATCATTTTTCTACGTGTACTCTCCACATAACGGGACATTGGCACAATTGTGATAACGCATCGGACGCCATTAAATAAAAATAGAATAGAATAGAATAGAATTTAAGTTTTACTATGTTATATATATATTCTAGATTAAGCTATTTATAATATGGGCCTGATATAATTAAGTTTGTACCGTTTCCTGAAATAAATAAAAAATAAATAAATAAAATAATTATCAAACTGCGGTTCACACCGAGGGGTGAGAGCCTGGTGACCCTGTGCCACAGGTTTTAACGAACCAGCCATAGGCACCAGTCTTTCACACATCAGTTAGTGGAACACTTTAATTTTATTTTGTACTTTATGCCATAGCAATTCCATTGTTTAGTTTAAGTACCTACTTAATTGTTTTCTTTTGTGGAAGAAGAATAAACAAAGTTATTCACTACGAGCGTTAACCCGCGACTTCGTCCGCACAAATTATATACCAGATTTTAAGTCAGATCATAAGCTATCAAACAAAAAAGTTTCATCAAAATCGGTTCAGTAGTTTTTGCGTGATACTCGTTCAAACAAACAAACAAACACACAAACAAACAGACAGACAAAAACTCCAAAAATTGGTGAAATGGAATCAGGGACACCTAAAAACCATATCGTAACTTTTTTTTTTGTTAATATCTTCAATGTACAGACAAACTTCCTGCTACAGTTTTATAATAGTATAGATTTATTTATTTATTACTTCAGAGCAGGGTACGAAGTGATAATTCTCATTGATAATTATAAAATTAATCGGAAAAAGAAAAAGCTTGTACTAGCAATGTTACGTGATTTTTTTTCGCAATTTCGATCTTTGTGCCATAGAGAAAGTTGTTCAGTTTGACGGTCTGATCATACCCTTAAAAAAGTGTCTGCATATTTAGAAGGACCCTGTATAAGGTCTAACAAAATTAGGTGAAACTATTTTAAGGGGATGATCAGACCATCAAACTGAACAACTTTCTCTGTGGGACTAATGTTGAAATTGCGAATAAAAAATCAGCTGTCCCATACATTTAGGTCGAGTAAGTTTTTATGGAACAGCTGATTTTTTTTCGCGATTTCGATATTGGTCCCATAGAGAAAGTTGTTCCGTTTGATGGGTAGACACTTAGTTTAAAAGGATGCTAATGATATCAATTTCACCCTGTAGATTATAAATAGTAATTGGCAATAAAGCATTTTTTCTTTCTTTCTTTTGTTTGTAACTTTATTCTGAACTATAATATTCAAGTTTGATTTATGGCCGCCCTAAAAAAAGAAAAAAGGCGCCGTCTTTAGTCATTGGCTTCATCCAAATCCGTTCAGCCGTTTATACGTTATTCAGTAGTGTACAAATATCGGCACAAACTTTTAACATTTATAATATTTGCTGTCCCCCTCAGATAACGGACCCGAGAAGGGAGCTGACAGAGACGGAACTACAGCAGGCCTGTGATGAGATATCTCGGAGTGGGACGGTCGTTGTGAAATCACTCGTTCATATACAGAGGTGAGAATGATTTTTTCACCCCTCCGGGCGGAAAGCGTCAACTTTCGTCCCGCTGCGCTAAACGAAGTTGCCGCTTACTGCCTCCGTCGAGGAGAAAAATAGTATACTAACCTCGGGCAGTAAATAAGAAAGCCTCAGATCTCGACCTCGGCCAAGAATTGCATGAGATCTGAGACCTTTCTTAATTTCCTGCCCTCGGTGTGTAATCTACTATTTAGCCCAGTCATTTTACGGAGTTTTGTTAGGCGGGGTAGAATTTTTGAAAAAAATATGATAAAACATATTTTTTAAAAATTCGCTACGCAACATAGAAATCGAAATTGTGTGTCCCAGAAGGCTTTTAAATTAATAATATTAATACCAATGCACTCATTTGACTTAGATTTAACAATATAAATTATTTTTGAGCAAGCCTATTTTAGGCATTGAAATTTAAAAAAATGAGGTATTTATTAGAAAATACGAATGTATTTTTCAAAACCTTCTAACTAGACAAAAATATTCACACCATGTTTGAAGTATGTGTAATGGTTAAGCCTTAAATATGTGCAAAAAAAAATTACCTTCAGGTTTTTTATAACGATATAATAGCTAAATTTTAAAATTGGAACTGTTGCTGACGTAATTTTTTTTTTATTTTGTCACATTTCTAGGCTCAAATTGGCTCTTCAATATTATACCGAAAAAAAAATTCAATTATTAGTCCCGGGCTCAAACCGTAAAATGACTGGGCTACTTGAAGTAAAGTATACTCATGTAACTGCACTAATGCACAGAATATACCTGTAATGAATAATTTAGGAATTTTTAGGACTTTAAACAATTTATTAATGACATTTTCTTTTACTTAATTGAATTTCAATGTCATCATATCAGCCATTAAACGTCCACTGCTGGACATAAGCCTCCCCCAAAATGGGGGGATTTGCCATAATCGCCACGCTTGGCAGGCGGGTTGGCGATCGCAGTTGGATCGAATCAATGTGTGTACTCAGAGGATGCTGCTGCCCCTCCTTCAGTAGATCCCTTAGTCGCCTTTTAAGACACGCACGGGAGGAAATGGGAGGGATGGGACATTGTATTTATTATTGTTAATATTTTTTTGTTTGAAATGTTTACCTATGCATGTAGTGTATACAATAAAGTGACCTGTAATGAAAATTATTAATAAAAAAAAATAATAATGTCGTCAGAGAGCAGCTGACGCAGCTGAAGCAGGGCGAGGAGACGAAGCGCAAGACGTACGAGGCGCTCTGCGTCAAGCTGAGCCACGCGCCCGGCGACGACACTGTTAGTTATTCTGTTACCTAATTACTTGCTGTTATCTTATCATCTAATCTAAACTATTATAAAACTGTAACAGGAAGTTTGTCTGTACATTGAAGATATTAACAAAAAAAAAGTTACCATATGGTTTTTAGGTGTCCCTGATTCCATTTCACCAATTTTTGGATTTTTTGTCTGTCTGTTTGTTTTTTTGGGTGTTTGTTTGTTTGAACGAGTATCACGCAAAAACTTCTGAACCTATTTTGATGAAACTTTTTTTGTTTGATAGCTTATGATCTGACTTAAAATCTGGTATATAATTTGTGCGGACGAAGTCGCGGGTTAACGCTCGTAAATTATATTTTTCTTTGTACTTAAACCTAAACTAACCTAACCTTATACCTAACTGTTGAAATGCGAGAGTGGTACTCAAATTCCAATGTTCATGATGAGAGTTTTACGCGAGGATCAATCCGAATCTAAAGGGAGGGCCTTCTTCATTACTCACTTTTACTATATTATTCTTCATTAATGGCACATTATTAAACTAACTCCACCTCATTAATATGTAGATGACACAATTGTATCAAGACCTCCGCTTCTAAGTACCTAGTAGACAAAGTTGTATTACGTTATGCAACACAACCTGCCCACCAAATAATTTCTACTCTTCACGTGTTTCGCTCCACCAAGGAGCATCCTCAGGAGTTAGACCGACGAACGTTCGAAACAGTGTTGTTACTTGGTGGGCAGGTTGTGTTGCATAACGTAATACAACTTTGTTTACTAGGTACTTAGAAGCTGAGGGTAATCATAATCATAATCATAACCTTGCCGATCCCACATCCGTACCCAACTTAGTATCCCATCCCACTCCACCGACTTCTACTCCTACTCCTTCACCATTCATGCTGCTCGGTTGTGGAACTCAATCCCCGCCGACATTCGCGACTCCAAGACTTTAGCTGTATTTAAAAAGAAAACGATAGAGCACTACCTTTCTCTATCTTAAGTGATATTCATATAATATAATTATATACATATATTAATATATATTGTATGTTGTAGGTATATATTACATTTATTTATTTATTTATACTGTTATAATATAATATAATATCATTTTTATTGTGACTCATAGGTAAAATTTACAGATGTTACACAGGTTGTAAATTACATTACAGTTTCGCTATGTCCTGCCGCATGGGCGCACAATAATTAGTCCTAGCATGCATGAAAACAATATAGGTACACACAAGAAATTAGAAGGAAACCATTTTGAAAATACAATAACAACTAAACATGGCACAGCACTACAGTTTACCAATGGAATCGTCAGCAAAAAAATCATCAAGGCTATAGTAACATTTGTTGACCAAAAATTCGTGCAGTTTATTTTTAAACAAATTAAGCTTTTCTGTGTCACGTATCCCTTTAGGGATGTTATTATAGATATGAGGTATCTTACAAAATAAGCTTCTTTCTCGAGGTCTTGATACAATCGTGTCATCTACATATTAGTCATGGATTTCCGCAAAGTAACGCCTGATTCAATTAATTCCACCACATTAACACAATAATGACCACGAAAAAACGAATTTAGAAAATTAAGAAACAAAGCCCGTCCTTTTCTTTTCAATTCCCGCGCAAAACTCCGATTTCCTATTCCTATTCGATTAGAATAGCTGTCACGGTTGCGTTTCGTTTCCCCAACTCCCTGAAATCCCGACTTCTGTTTGTTTGTTCGAGCATCACGCAAAAACCTCTGGACCGTTTTTGAGGAAACTGTGTGGGTTTAAAATCGTATAATTAGATTTAAAAACTGGGTTACGGATCCAGTGCGAACGAAGTCGCGGGCAAAATCCTGTGTCGCATAATGACCTCCTCAATTTGTGTTCACAGAGCATACCACCACAAGTGACCCCAACTGATATAACAAACATAAACAACTACCGGAACACTTCGCCCCAGAGCGAGGCAAGGATACAGATCTCCCAGCGGACCCCGCTGCGGGTGCTACACCGTAGACCCCTACTGACCAGGACCCGATGTATATACGAACTAACTGCCGCTGCTGTACCAGGTAAACATACAACCTGTATAATAAACATAAACTACCGGAACACTTCGCCCCAGAGCGAGGCAAGGATACAGATCTCCCAGCGGACCCCGCTGCGGGTGCTACACCGTAGACCCCTACTGACCAGGACCCGATGTATATACGAACTAACTGCCGCTGCTGTACCAGGTAAACATACAACCTGTATAATAAACATAAACTACCGGAACACTTCGCCCCAGAGCGAGGCAAGGATACAGATCTCCCAGCGGACCCCGCTGCGGGTGCTACACCGTAGACCCCTACTGACCAGGACCCGATGTATATACGAACTAACTGCCGCTGCTGTACCAGGTAAACATACAACCTGTATAATAAACATAAACTACCGGAACACTTCGCCCCAGAGCGAGGCAAGGATACAGATCTCCCAGCGGACCCCGCTGCGGGTGCTACACCGTAGACCCCTACTGACCAGGACCCGATGTATATACTAGCTCATCGTACACTGTACCTGGTTACCCCATAACTGTGACCCCTATAATTTATTTCTCTTTAGTTTATTTATTACAGAATCTTCAATTCAATTCAATTTCATTTAATTATCCAAAAGACATTACAAAAAGGTTACATCATCATCATCATCGTCTTACATCTAAGTTAACGAATAATATGGCCAAACGGCTAGGCAGTTTGTAGGTATTGCGCTCGGCTCGTTAATGCCCGGCGCTGGCGTCTTTCAAGTTAATCTAAACTGGTTTCATCTCTGCGCAAATTCATTTTCTAACAAACAAATATTATTTCCAGTTTTTTTCCAACGCCATCTATGTTGAGATTGTAGTACGCTGAAATATGAATGTACATTAGTACCAGATTTATAACTTCCCCCGATGTAGTTAATTTTAATAGCGCGCGAAATTATAGTGACGAATCAGTATGCCCCCTTCAATGTCTTGCCGCTAATGACTAATTGTTTTCGCGTCCTTTTCGCTGCTATCCGACTTTGTACCCTTTGATTACTAAACGACTTCTGGTTTTGTCGGGGGACTGCGCAAACGAAGATTGACGTAATAAGATATTTTCCTGGTCGTACTGTACCTGGATGACAGTCGGGTGGCATGGACGTTTCAGGCTAGAAATTTTATTGTTGTCTGATATTATAAGAGATAAGTGTACTTATTGCGACCATCAGCAGCAAGGCTGATTCAGTGTTTATGGGGTGTAGAGCATCTCTGTGATGGGGATGGACCAGGTCTGCCTGCATAACTCCAGTCGGTTTAGAAGTTACTGATGTTTAAAGGTTTGTAAAAAATTAACCATCAGCTACAAGGCTGATCGTATCATATTATTGTAGTGTGCACTGTAGCTATGTGAACAGTACAACAACTGACATGAACTGACAGTCGGTTTAGGAGATACAGCCGTTCAAAGGTCGGACTTTTGAACGGTTGTAACTCCTAAACCGACCGATTAACCATGTAAGTTTTTGTACTGTTCACATAGCTATAGTGCACACTACAATAATATGATACGATCAGCCTTGTAGCTGATGGTTAATTTTTTACAAACCTTTAAACATCAGTAACTTCTAAACCGACTGGAGTTATGCAGGCAGACCTGGTCCATCCCCATTAGAGAGATGATCTACACCCCATAAACACAGAATCAGCCTTAATGCTGATGGTCGCAAAAAGTACACTTATCTCTTAGTCTATGAAGATTAGTTTTCTCAGGAATGAAATCTTTCTAGATTATTTTGTATATCATGAAGGCAACCCGTGCGAAGTCGGAGGAAAACTACTAATCAAATAATTGTGGTTGACAGATCACCCGCAACTGTTCACGATCTTCGTGCAGACGGAAGCCGGCACCTACATAAAGGAGTGGGCGCACTCGGAGCTCGGCCGCAGCCGGCCCGGCCTGCGCGACCCTCTAGCCGCCGCGCTCGACATACTCGCGCTCGACGTCACCGCCGTGCATCTGCACTGGCCTTAACTATTACACACTTGTGTTACTGTACACGATGCCTTTTATTTATTACCTGCTGCCTTTTTATTACTAGTTATATTATGTGGGGTCAAAACTGACCAACCAAAGTGATCTTTTCACTATCTATTAATACTCTATTGAACACGAAAAACATAGTTATAAAGGGTGAAATTGATATCATTAGCATCCTTTTACACTAAGACTAGAGTCTTAGTGTAAAAGGTATCAAACAGTAAGTACAATTAACTCTAACTCTAAGTATAATTGATTGATTGATCAAACTGAACAACTTTTACGATGAGAGCAAACCGATCGGAGCAAATAAAAAATCTGCTGTTCCATACTAAACTGTAATGTTGACGCGCGAGTTGGCGACTCAAATGTATAAAACAGCTAATATTTTTTTTGGTCCGATCGGTTTGCTCCCGTAGTAAAAGTTGTTCAGTTTGATGGGTAGACTCTTAGTTTAAAAGAATGCTTAGCATCCTGCTAATGATATCAATTTCACCCTGTATACAGAGAGTAAATAACGGTTATTAATTTGGTCACTCCCTAACTGAAACAAGTGACCCCGTGACAAGTGGTCCGTCAACTGACCCCACAACTTGCTCAAGTGCACTTGAGCTTGTCACTTGGGGTCTTGGCTTTTCTTGGGGGGCCAAGACAGTTCCCTTTAGGTAAAACAATTTTATGTGACTCTTACGTGAGTTTTATGTATTGCGGAGAGGTATGGACCAGAGAAATGAATGACGCACTTACTCCATGGTATGGACACTCAATCATGACGGTTCGGGTTCGAATCAGCGGACGATATGCCATAATTGCCATCTAGGTACCAATGAGTTATACTAATGGCTTTTTCTAACTTAAGGAAAAGATGAAGGAAAACATCCTAAGGAAACCTGCATATGCTGAAGATGAAAGTTCGATGCACATGGGTAGTCTACAAATCCCCATTGTGCACACATGGTGGACTAACGCCCATACACACTGCGTATGGCTGATGATGATGATGAGAGTGAAAATGGAATCAATTTATCAATGAAATACACTTCAATTAACAAAATATATTTTTCTGAAATAACAACTAGTTAGTAGGTACCACAACAGGTGGTGGTTGGAAACAGAGACGAGTGGAGGCAAATGGTGCAGAATAGCGTGTTTGACTTCGAGGAGCGCAGAG
This sequence comes from Agonopterix arenella, assembly GCA_927399405.1. Taxonomy (NCBI): domain Eukaryota; kingdom Metazoa; phylum Arthropoda; class Insecta; order Lepidoptera; family Depressariidae; genus Agonopterix; species Agonopterix arenella. The sequence continues at coordinate 9,679,239 of OV656718.1, read as the reverse complement.
GTAACGAGCTAGACAGAAAGCGTGACGAGCTAAAGGCCCGCCCAACTGTGGCCTATCATTATAATTATGTGGATGGAGTGCTGACGTGTGCTCTGTGCAGCCGAACATTCAAGGCAAAAATTGGTTACACTAGCCACATGAAAGCACATGTGCGGCGTGAAAGAGCACAGCGGTCGCCATAACCGAAATCGGTTGGACTACTATATAAGGTCTAACAAAATTAGGTGAAACTATTTTAAGGGGATGATCAGACCATCAAACTGAACAACTTTCTCTATGGGACCGATAATGAAATCGCGAAAAAAAAATCAGCTGTTCCATATAAACCTACTCGACCTATATGTATGGGACAGCAAATTTTTTTTTCGCGATTTCAATATTGGTCCCATAGAGAAAGTCGTTCAGTTTGATGGTCTGATCATCCCCTTAAAATAGTTTCACCTAATTTTGTTAGACCTTATATATAATTATATATACCTACCTTTCTTCTTTTCACCGTTTCCTCTACCTTAAGGTTGTCTTGAAGAAATCGCTTCTTAACGATAAGACCGCCTTATTTTGTGCCTCTTGTATTTTATTTCTGTATTTTACTGTTTATGTTTTGGTGTAAAATAAAGTATATTTGATTTGATTTGATATATATATATATAGGTACAACAGAACATTATAGTAGGTACCTATAACATGAATAAAATCAATCAGATCATTCTGATTGATGGTCTAACAGGAGCGAAGCATCCCCTACAATACGTTACACAAAAGAGATTTACTGCTAGCGTATAAAGAGATAGGTAGAAGAAGGCTGATGAAGACAGTTATTCTGCTGGTGGCGCTTCGGTTTCCGCCGCCGCCTCCCCGTCCGCTGCAGCCGCGGTAGTCTCCTCGCCTTCCGCCCCCCCGGTTCCAGTTGCTCCCGTGTTCTCACCGCCGCCACCTTCTGTCCCATCTGCCTTCGTACCTGCACCTGCTATTATCAGATTATTAGTTGGTATTTAATTGAATTATAAAAAAGATTAATCGTTGGTAGTTAATTAAAATGTGTACAGGGCCGAATCCAGGAACGATTTAGGGCCCACGGTAACTGAATATCTTATATTTACCTACTTAGGTGGAGGGTGTTTGATTGAATAGGAGGGGTTTTAGTTGGACTCCTAATTAACTCCCAAAGGACAGCCAATAGATCCCTATAATGGACTGCCAATGGACCCTAATTAGACACGTACAACACACACCACCAATCCATTTAATGGTTAGTCAGATTAACTTTTGCCAGAGACGCAAGCCCTGACTGACTAGTTGGTTAAACCAACACAACATTGACGTGAACTTGAACGTCTGACGCTCGAAGTCGTTTCTATTGTGTACCTACCTATTATTAGCCATCCTAGTGATCAAATATAAAAGAAATTGGTTTTTTACACCCTGATTATCGAAAACTGACCAATTGACCATTATACAACGTAACTTGACACTTCCGATCAGCTTGACTACATATCCCTAAAATTTCCAGCCAAATTGACCGCACGGCTTTTCCGAAACATTTTGTGCAGTGCGGTAGTTAGTCCTTTTCCGTGTTAATTTCTTGACGAAGTTTCTTTAACTCTATGTCTAAATCAATTTGTCTCAATCTACCTCCGTGCTCTCGACTCGGTGGTCGTGAGTTCGATTCCCAGGGGGACACCTAGTGATATGTCACTTTGTGCGTTTTTCCCCAGTTGGTTAGGCCATTGCAGGCTGAATCATCTTAATGTCTGAAAAAAAGATGACTCCGTGCTTTGGATGGCACATTAAGCCGTTGGTCCCGGCTACTATCTCTAGTGGTAGTAGTCGTTACATAAAACCCACGTCAGAGGCCGTAAGGCGGTCTGAAAAAACTCTCGACACCAGGGCTTGCTGACCAAACAATAAGAAGAAGAATTTATCTCACTTTCTGCATCAGTAGCACCCGTCCCCGCCCCCGTCGTGCCGTCGGCGCCACCGCCGCCGTCCGCGCCGGTCGTGGCCGCGTCACTGCCGCGGGTGGACGCCGCCACCGTTGTCTTATTCATAGGTTTCCATGGGCTGCAGAGATCATCATCATCATTATTATACCACCCTTTATACGGGGTTCAGCCTAATATGCAGACAGTTTTTAAGGGGATGATCAGCCCATTAAACTGAATTTTTCCTATGGGACCAACATGGAATGCGCGAATAAAATCTGTTGTCCCATGCATTTGGGTCGAGCAGGATTGCAGTTTTGTATGAAACAGCTGATTTCTATTTTGCTATTTCAGCTTGATGGTCTGATCATTTTCTTGAATGCAGACCCGTATATTATTAGTAGGTAAGCAGCAACTGCATGCTTCAAAATAGCAAGGTTTCTGACCAACCCCGCAAAGGATTATGGTCGTGAGTTTATTAGTATATATATGTACATTATGTATTATTTGTTCGGGGAAGAGTCCAAGAGGTGGAAAGCCGACTTAGACTAATTTGGGGCATGGGACACTTTAAGATAAATGTGGCCCCTAATATAGAGAATGCGTTGACAGCGTTGTTAATAACAGGCAATAGAACAGAACAGGATTAGGAAATAAGGGGCCCCTGAATCGCGGGGCCCTAGGCCCTTGCCCAGTGTGCCCATGCGCAAACACCTGGACCTGTTCCCTGAGCAATACAACCTGGGCCTCTTCAAGGCGAGAGTGAATAGGCATTTTTCTAGGTAAGCATGCTACATCTTCGGCCTCATCGGCACTTAACATCAGGTAAGATTGGGGTCAAATGTGTACCTATCAAACATAAAAAAAAAAAAAAAAACATGGCACTGTTCGTAACTAAGTAGGTACACGAAATAAGGATCATCATCATCATCTCAGCCGATGGACGTCCACTGCTGGACATAGGATGTGTGAAATAAAATAATTGCAGTTCCGATCTCTGGAAATATACTCGCTCTAGCACATACATAAACTAATGACCATAATCACTTTGGGGTGATCAGAATCGTTGCTAGATAACTACCAAGGCCCGGGGAGTCGGGGCCCTAATAGCCAAAGCTGTAGTATTACAAAGACGAGCTTTTTTAGCTAGGAGGCCCGGCACTCGCGGCGTCCCTCCAGATGTATGACTGTTTTCATCAACAACCTAGTTCTTTCACTTCGTTCGCGTCTGGTTTTCGTCCTAACCGCTGAACGAATTGCAGTAAAATCTCTCTTCTGGTTTTAGATCGTATTGCGTAATAGCTCTATACCTAAGTACTTACAAGGTAGTTTTCTCTGTAGTAGGCATTTCCCTGGCAGCCAAAGAACGGTTCCACAATATCTCTCTGGAAACATGTAGTTTCAATGAGTACATTATTTAGTGTAATAGCCAAAAAGTATATTGTGTAGGTATACCGCAGACGAATATACACCTACCTAGATCTGTAGTGGTTTCCTAGTAAATACTTTCATTAAAAAATAAAGGACCGCTACACTCTCTCAATAAATCGCTCCCACCCGCACTCCTCCTATCCCCACCCACATATGGCAAATGACGTTTGTCGTGTCACCTCTAGTTCAATACGTAATAAATAATAGCTCAGTATTTGCGCGTACCGTGTAGCAGTGGGTAATTAGAGCGTAGGAATTTATGGTTTTCTAAGAAAGTTATGTATCTTTTACGTAGTAAAGTAGCTTGGACTGAGGACTTAAAACACGTCTCTGAATCTCAAAATGAATCATCTGTAGGGTAAACATCTGTAAGGTATTTACTTGAGCATGCCCACGCTGATCTGAGCGCTCGGCAGCTTAGCCTCGACAGGGTTGGACACAAACACGATGGAGTCATCGGTAATGGGCCCCTTGCCGTCGTTCTCCCAGCTCTCCGTAGCATTCTCGGCCGATGACATGTCGTAATATATGTCGTGATCGTGCACCTAAATATTTTTAAATTATCACTGTAGTTTATTTTGTATGTGTTTTGTATGCCTTCCTCATCCAGTCACTTACGGGATGGCGCCCGCACATCATGTCTCACGATTGTTATCTTTGAAAGTCACACGTTCAAATCAGCAGTGGAAAATGTCAAAATTACCATGGAGATTATGACGTTTTCTACTGCTGATTTGAACGTGTGACGTGGTCGTCGGACCACCATGCCTGAAAGCGTCCCTTTTTTATTGCAAATAAAGTGAAATGTGACGTACTGTATAATCGTAGATAGAGAAGACACTAGATGGAATTATGATTTTATTGGTTTTTATTACATTTAAAGAGCACATTAGCAAATTGGCTCTAGTTGAAAAAGGAGATCACTACCTTATAATATTGCTGTCCTTATTGACGCAAGGAAATTTTTATTCTGTGGCGACACAATGTGCCTGACCGGGAAAATTAAATTGTATGTCTCCAACTTCATATCGCTATCCCATACGTGGTTACACTGTGGCACAGTTACAGTATAAGAAAGAGTATCTATTACTACTTACAGTAGGTACGGACACTCCCTGCCTCCTACCAACTTTTTACCTCACCCCCTCTATCACCCTCCAGTTACCCGCCAGTTACCTAAGAAGAAGGCTTAAGGTTCAATTTCTTTGGTTTCGCATGTGCTGCGTCATCTTGTCAATTTAAATTTTTGTATGCAGTGTCCGGGCTGTGACTGTGGTTAGGTGTACTTACGTGTATAGACACTAATGAACTATGAACTATGCCTCCCCCCCTCTTTCACGTACATACGCATCCACCTTCCTTATTACTTACTATTTTGTGTCTAGGAAAATACTTGAAAGTTTTCTCCCAGCTCATAATCCTCCTGGAAGGTTCAAGCGCCCGTCGAAGAACACGGTACACTTCTCTAGATGTCTCGCTCTCTCTTATGAGTGTCAGCAGGCGTGTGACGGAGTCGTAGTCCCAATCTGGTGAGTCCACGTAGCCGGGTGGAGCGGTCGTTATAGATGCTGCAGGTATATAAAAAAAATGAAATTGAGAAATGATACAGGAACAGGAACACCCCTCCAAACACAGAAACGGTAATCTCAAACCATCAAACTAAAAAACTCTCACTATGGAGCCTAACTCAGAAAACACGAATACCAGCTGCTTAATAAAAACTGCTGTACCTACTGAAAGTTGTTCAGTTTGATGGTCTGAGTTCTCCGTTGAGTATTCGAAATCGAAAAAAGTGAGACACAAGTGCGCTAACGCTACAGTGAGCTATTCACGTGCAGGCACCAAATCATTAAGTGCATTCAAAATCATCCTATTCACACTTCACATACCGAAATCTTCATAATTCCTAACCTACACACAAAAATAAAAAGATTCTAAAAAGAAATTGGCTAAATACCTTCCAAAGGTTACCTAGGTACCTATTAGGTGAACTATGGTGACAAAAAGTTAACCATTGAACACTCAAGTGAGGTAAGTTTGTAGACCACGGCACGGGACATAATAAATAACGCTCCACTGGGCTACAATTCACTGAACTACTATTACCTTTAATCTGAATAGGTGGTAGTTTCTGTACATCCTTAATAAACTCATTCTTCCTGTGCTGCACGACTCGATCCAGCCAGCCCGAACGGTAGAAATTTATGCTAGCCCTCGCGTAACACAGCAAAAGTAAAGATGCAAAGAATTTCTGAAAACAAATCCCAACGTTTTCAAGTTATACTGTCTCGATACGAATATGGTTAGTAGTGAAGAGAGCAATACCTACTCCATTACGCAAGTCTAGTGAAGTGTGGATTGGTGGAAAAGAGGAATTAGAAGAAAACAAGAAAATGTCTTGAAGTTAACGAATTTATTAACTACTTAGTCCTGATGATGATGATATCGAAGATTTTGTCTATTAAACATCTTTAGGTAGCTCCTACACTTTTCATAAAAATATATTTTCTTCAAAATTAAATAGGTAAAAAATTTTAACTTACGGTAATAAGCATCTTACGATCTTTAAATACGAAACATGAATTTATCACACTTATGTAAATTTCAATCCTAAAATAATAATAAAATTAATGGTATTAAAATTAATCGACTGTTTAATTACATTTCGTGAATTGGAAAATTTTATGATGTTTTTATCTTTTCTAGTGGCACTTTGAAATATTTTATACATATTTTATATTCATTTAGGGCCCCTTTTTCATTTCTGAATGTGGACCTGTCTTTCACGAGGCCTTTTGGTTTTAGTGCGAACAGCGAAACACAACAAAAATTAATTTCCTTGGATTTTTGTTCTTATATTATTACTACTAAGATTACAATTATAATGAAATTAGGAGACAATACCTTACAACTTTCTTGACTACCTAATTATTTACCATAAGTTCTGTCTTTCCCTTTCAATTTTCACCAAACTAAAATTTCATCAACTAGTCTTTACAAAAAACTAAACGCAACTTTAGTAAATTTTTGACATTTGTCAAATTTGACATTGACATTTTGCATGGTGGACGTGTCGCTCTCGACAGTGAATTTTGAATCATTTTCATCAAAAAACAATTATTAAACTAACATATCTCTCTAAAAAACCAATTCGAAAACTTCCCAACAACATCAGTGTGTGTTCCAATCCAATTAAAACCAAATATAACGACGAATAAGTTGAATAACTTGCAAATTTGACGCGCTCCATTGTCCGTGATATAAACAAAGCCTAAAACTTACAACAATGTGTATTTCTAACAACATCGCGGGGGGGCGAGACTGAGAAGCTCACTGGCATGATATTGAACCACATTTTCAAGTATCTAAGACGACGGAAGTCGGTTAAAATGAGTGGTGTGAGCAAGGATGCCCCGTTCGGTGTCCAGTGCGTTCAGAGGTTGTCGGGATGGCTGTGTCCAAGATTGCAGATCAACAGGCTTCGCTGGTAGGTCACGGTTGTGTTTTGTTTCTTGTGGTCAAGGTCCCGATGCGCTGCAAGGCGTGAGAATGACGTAATTTTTTAGATGAGTGAAGTTAGGTTTGTTTATAATTATAAGTCTTTATAAGTTAGGTTCGTGTTTTTAAGGCAGTTGCAGAGGGATCAATTTTATACAAAACTTTTACGCACAATACGTGTAGACGGTATTAATGTAAGTAACTTTGTATATATGGAAAAATTGTTTGGAAAATCTAGAAGCCGCGTCACAAATAACATTTGTAATTTATAGAATAATTACGAAGATATAAAGCTTTGAAATTTTTTCATTCAAAATGTTAAAAGCTTTATATCTTCGTAATTATATTATAAAATGCAAATATTATTTGTGATGTGGCAACTAGATTTTCTATACTATTTTTCCATATATAAAATATTACTTTTATTAATTCCGTCAATGCGTATTGTGCGTCAAACGTTTGTATGGACTGAAACTACCTTAAGATTTTATAATATTAATATTGTAATTCGGTGGCTTGATAGCCTTTTAAGTATTATATAGGGCTCCTTGCCTAATGTGAATTGGTAGACTTCACATTATGAATCAGAATTTCTTATTCTGCATCATTCGGCATGCATGGTGAACTAACGCCCATTCACCCTCCACAAAGTAGGCCTGTACCCTGCAGAGGTATGGTCCTTCATATGCTGATGGTATTTTTAGGGGATGATCAGACCATCAAACTGAACAACTTTCACTACCTCTAGGCTACCTCAGGAAACACGATAAACAATCTGCTGTCCAATACAAAACTACTGTACCTACCCGGCTAAAATGTATGGGACAGACATTTTTTTTTCACGTTTCCTGAGGTCGGCTCCATATTGAAAGTTGTTCAGTTTGATGGTTTGAGTTCACCGTTTCAGTATTTGCTAGGCTGTCACTTACAACCTGTAAACAAGGTGAAATTGATATCATTAGCATCTTATTAAACGAAGAGTCTACCCATCGAACTGAACAACTTTTACTATGGGAGCAAACCGATCAGAGCAACAACAAAAAATGGATGTTCCATACTAAACTAAAGTGCCGTGCCGACTCGACTTAAGCACGACTGTATGCACCAGCAAATTTTTTTTGTGCTCCGATTGGTTTGCTCCCATAGTAAAAGTTGTTCAGTTCGATGGGTAGACTCTTAGTTTTAAAGGATGCTAATGATATCAATTTCACCCTGTATATTTTATATAGAGTCCTTAGACATCAGTGAATAACGAAGAACAGTTTTTAAAATGGTTTATGGTTTAAGATATTTATTTCTCAAGAAGAAAGAATACAATTCACTTAAAATATTGAGAAATACAATGTATTAAAATATGATTAAACAAAATTTTTGAACGTACAGGTAACAGAACGATAATAAAATTTAGGTTAGGTATAGATACACATAGGTTTATAACCGAAGAGTAATATAAATATATAAGAAAAGAGAACCCACTCATGGCAGCATTATGCATCCACCTTATGTCAAATTGAAGGCTAGCTAGCGCCATCTATGTTTCACCGACAATAATTCAACCTATACTATACATACCTACTTATATCTACTCATATCGATGGATATTATTGTTTTGAATGCTAGTTTTCGTTCAATCCCGCACCGATCGAGTGAAATTCCAGTATCCTTACTATTCCTGTAATCTAAACATTGGTAAGAGAACAACAGAAACTCCAGAACATCACTAAATCGGCACGAAATTGAACGAAAACTATATACAACCCGCACATTACGCAAGATAGGTAGCCATTTTGCATTTGGTGAATGAGTCAATTTGACATTGACATAGACAATAAAATCTTTTTTTTTCATACTTCTGCGAAATATTTAATAGATGGCAGCACATTCTATGCATACTGAATCGGAAAAAGCCACCAAAAGGCGACTGTCCTCCGCCTGTTTATAACTTAAGTAAAGTAAGGGTATATACAATAAAATAACAAACTCCAATACATAAATATACAAACACTCAAAGGTGCCCAAAGCGTATGTAATCATAATACTAGGGAATACGACAACATGCATCGAATTATATCTTATTTGAGGGTAGGAAAAAAATATGAAATGAGCAAGTTCACATGATGAAAGGAATACATTACGTATCATAGCAATAGCAATTTATTACCACTTCCATTGACACTAACAATAGAAATTGTTTTCTATTGTTATCATCAATAGAAATTGTACCTATTGGTATTGGTATTGGTTGAGCAGGCTCATTTTCCGCAACTCGACGAATTAGGCGCCTATTTTGCGTTAGGTGGGAATGACTACTCCTGCCATCCCAACTCCTCCAGAAAGCCCACCAGCTTGTTAATGCTGCCGAAGACTTCTGGAAGAGACCCCGGTGATCCGAGGTGTTGTGCCCGATAGTGTGCTAGCCCGTTGCATTCCAACAGCACGTGCGCAGCCGTTTCTTCAACCTCCATGCACACCCTGCATAGAGGACTGTTAGTAACACCAATATTGAACAGATGTTTGTTAAAAGGACCGTGACCAGTCAGGGCTCCAGTAACTAGGCGTAAAAAATTGTACCTATCAATTCAAGAGAATTCAAAAGCTAGCCCCTACAAAACTGTCATAAATTATGACAATATCGCAAAGGTCAGTCTCCAAATTAAAGAACACTGATCTTATCTTATCCCATCTTAAACTCTGAGAGATCCCTCAAGACCCTTTAACACTTTTTTGTATAATGGAAAAGATTGTATCTCTTTTAAAAACCAGTCAAATACCCTAATTAAAAGGTCTTACCATCCACATAAAAAATATAAGCAATTCTAATGTAATTACATAAAGCATTATGTAACATAGTACCTAAACATAATTGGCTTCCTTAGCTATTTGCTGATAAAAACTTAACTAACTAGTTACCAGTGATAAGAATTAGGCGCTGTTCACACAGACTTATTTGTGTTTGCGTCACTTATGATATTATCTTGATTATTATAATTATTAGATAAGAAAAGACAACTTCCGATGAGAATATTTTATCTGATAACTAAAATTTTGTTATCAGATCTGATTTATATTCACACTGAAAGTTAAAAGTAAGTATAATTCTTATCATTCTTAATGTCCATGTGGTGTCGGCTATGAATAGCACCATCCCATTTCCTCCCGTGGGTGTCGTAAAAGGCGACTAAGAGATCTACTGAAGGAGGGGCAGCAGCATCCTCTGAGTACACACATTGATTCGATCCAACTGCGATCGCCAACCCGCCTGCCAAGCGTGGCGATTATGGCAAATCCCCCATTTTGGGGGAGGCTGATGTCCAGCAGTGGACGTTTAATGGCTGATATGATGATGATGATAATTCTTATCAGTGGTGCAGAGGTTGTCTTTGACCGTCCAGAGGGGAAATGCCGCTAGTGTCATGGGGACCATAGAGCTGGGGTTGCGTGGAGCTAGACCTTTGAGTGGGCCTTAGTCACAGTTGCAGATGTAGAATGTATAGGATTAAGTTTTTGACAAAGCATGTTGCTGATTGGGTTCTTTATATCATTAGCATCCTTTTAAACTAAGAGTCTACCCATCAAACTGAACAACTTTTACTATGGGAGCAAACCGATCGGAGCAAATAAAAAATCAGCTGTTCCATACTAAACTGCAATATCGACGCGCGAGTTCGCGATTCAAATGTATGCAACAGCTGATTTTTTGTTGCTCCGATCGGTTTGCTCCCAAAGTAAAAGTTGTTCAGTTTGATGGTTAGACTCTTAGTTTAATTGGATGCTAATGATATCAATTTCACCCTGTAGATATGTGTTTACAGATACAGGGTCGGACAGTTCTTTAAGGGGATAATCAGACCGTCAAACTGAACAACTTTCTGTATGGCAACAACATCGAATTCGCGAAAAAATTTGCTGTTCAATCTAAAAGTGGAAACATACTCGAGCTATATGTATGGGATAGGCAGATTTTTTTTTCGCGATTTCGATGTTGGTGCCATAGAGAAAGTTGTTCAGTTTGTTTGTTTGTTGATGGATCAGACCGATCCACCTTAGTCACGGTCCTTCTTAATATGCTGACGGTTTTTATGGGGATGATTAGACCAGGAAACTAAAAATCTTTTTTTTGAGACCGAAATTAAAATCGCGAAAAATCAATCAATCAATCAATTATACTTTATTTGACACAAAAAAAACAGAGTATACAGAGAGCAAACAATCAGTAAATACAAAAGGCACAAAAACAGGCGGTCTTATCGCTAAAAAGCGATAATACTGCTGCTCCAAAAACTGCTGCTGCTAAATATACTGCTGTTCCATACATTTCGATTGAACAGCCATTGATGTCTTCTATAGATCTTAAAAGTTGTGTGTTATAGTTTTTGGCCGCATCTTTTCTACAAAGGAACACCTTCCGACGCGGTGCGTGGTCAGAAAAAAAAATTACTGCAGAAAGCTTTATGATATTACTAGCAGGTGCCCGCGACTTCGTCTGCGCTTCGTCTTGACAATTCACACAATATCCTTATAAATTGTAGCCTATGTGTTATTCTGATGTATAAGCTATATTATTGTAAAGTTTCATTAAAATACATTCAGTAGTTTTTACGTGAAAGAGTAACAGACATCCATCTATACTTACAAACTTTCGCTTGAATAATAACTTTTGAGTTTGATTCCACATTTAAAAAGATAATAGTAGTTGTAGCTATGTTCCTGGCCGCCCTAAATGAATCACATTTTAGTATTTTCATGAAGTTCGAGTAATGTCACGCGACTAGCTTATATTGGTTTTGTATAGCTTGATGTGTCGCCGTCTTTGACTACTTATATAGGGACTAGTTACGCGTGTAATTCTACTAACAAACATTTCTGCCACTTTTTGCGGGGGGCGAGGAAACATGAAATCCGCAACTTTGGATTTTATTCCCATAAATTTAGATTCTAATTTTGAACGTTAAAAATCATGAAAATTAGTCTCGTGTGAACCCCAAACGTTCTAAGTTCGAAATTATTGTTTCGCAATTATAGGCTGTCTCGTTTATTGATAAGGTATAAAATTGAATGTAAATGCACATGATTAATTGATCTTTTACCGTGGCAGAGAGGAAATGCTAGTGCAAGGCTAGTAGAGCTTCCTTTCATGAACGTCTGTTGAAGTGTAATAATGAAATAGTTGCAGTAGTACTATGTAACTTATACACGTATGACGCAAACTTCATAAGTTTAAGATAATGTGACAGTGATGACATCAAAGATTCATTAATTAAAATGTATAATGTTTAATTAATTAATTTTATAAGTACCTTAAATTTTTTATATAAGGTCTAACAAAACTAGCTGAAACTATTTTAAGGTGATGATCAGACCATCAAACTGAACAACTTTCTCTATGGGAGCAATATCGAATTCGCGAAAAAAAAATCTGCTGTCCCATACATTTAGGTCGAGTAGGTTTATATGGAACAGCTGATTTTTTTTTCGCGATTTCGATATTGGTCCCATAGAGAAAGTTGTTCAGTTTGATGGTCTGATCATCCCCTTAAAATAGTTTCACCTAATTTTGTTAGACCTTATATAAGTGAATATTATTATTATTGTATTTTATTTATTGAATTCTTTTTAGTATCAAATGTTAATGTTATGGGACATAGTACCTGAAATAAAAATTTTATTCTTATTATATTCTATAATAAATAGTCAAAGGGAGTCACGTTGCAGGTTCTGACCCGAGCACACGTTTCGCGTGGATTTCGCGCGTCGCGTTTTTGCCTGCCACGAGGCTCCGCAATCCTCAATCTCTTCTTGTTCTTGACCAAAAACAATCCCTGAGATTGGGATAGATTCTCCCATAAACAACTTGACACTGGCGGAAATGCAGTGCTAACGCACAAGCAAGAGTCCATTAATTATAAGTAAACAATAGTCAAAGGTCGCCGTGTGTACGTAGACAAAGAAATGTCATGGACATGACTCATACTCTGACCCGCATGAAGCATAATTGAGTAGTATTGTTAGTATGATTGTAATTCAATATCTTCTATTAACAGATGGTGGGTGACTCATTGTGTATCTCATTCTAGTATACATTTATTATTCAAAATCTATTTAATACTAGCTAGATATTTATATATCTATCTTATCTTAATTATACAAGAAACAAGATAATTACATTTTTCTTTTAACATAACTAATAAAAATCTTATCTATATACTATTATAAGAAGTGTGTCTGTACATTGAAGATTGACGGCCCGGTAGCACAGTCTGTAGTGAACCTGCCTGCTGTGCAGAGGGTCGCGGGTTTGAATCCCGTAAGGGACAAATATTTATATGATGAATATGAATATTTGTACCCGAGTCATGGATGTTTGTATCTATATATGTATTCTATATCGTTGTCTAGTCATCATAATACAAGTCCAGGTACTTTAAATGTGACTAGATAATTTGTGTGACAATGTCCTAGATATTAAAAAAAAAGATATTAATAAAAAAAGGTTACGATATGGTGTCCCTGATTCCATATCACCAATTTTTTTATTTTTTGTCTGTCTGTTTGTTTGTTTGTGTGTTTGTTTGTTTGATCGAGCATCACGAAAAAAAATACTGATCCGATTTTGATGAAACTTTTTTTGTTTGATAGCTTATGATCTGACTTAAAATCTGGTATACATATAATGTGTGCGGACAAAGTCGCGGGTTAACGCTCGTACTATTATAAAACTGTAACAGAAGTGTGTCTGTACATTTACGGTTTTTAGGTGTCCCTGATTCCAAATCAGCAATTTTTGAATTTCTGTTTGTTTGTTTGTTTGATCGAGCATCACGCAAAAACTACTGAACAAAATTTGGTATATAATTTGTGCAAACGAAGTCGCGAGTTAACGCTAGTTAATATCTAAATTTTGAAGCCAAACCCTAGCTTCCGGCGACAGCCTCCATATCCCTTTGACCCCTTGACTAGACTTCTTGAAGGAAATAAAGCCATACGTAAATAATAATAATATCTAAACTATTATGAAACTGTACCAGTGTGTCTGTACGCACGGCGACACATCTAGCTATACAAAACCAAAATAAGCTGGCCGCGCGTAGGACGAGTAATGTATAACGTCTCGCGACCAGCTTATATTGGTTTTGTATAGCTTGATGTGACGCCGTGTTTACATTGAAGATATTTACATGAAAAAGATTACGATGTGGTTTTTAGGTGTCCCTGACTCCAAATCAACCTTTTTTATTTATAATTATTGTCCGTCTGTTTGTTTGTTCGAGCATCACGCAAAAACTACTGAAACTAGGCTTCAGTGAAACTTAGCAGTGCCAAAGCACCTGTAAATGTTTTGTACCTACACCTGAGTCCATACACAATAAAGTTCATTTATCATTAACGATTTTGATGAATCTTTTTTGTTTGATAGCTTAGGATTTGACTTAAAATCTGGTATACAAAAAACATTTAACGGGGTGGTTAAGACCATCAAACTGAACAACTTTCACTATGGGACCAATATCGAAATCGCGAAAAAAGAATTTGATGTTCCATGCTAAACTACAAATTTACTCGAGCTAAATGTATGGGACAGCTGATTTTTTTTCGCCATTTCGATTTTGATCCCATAGTGAAAGTTGTTCAGTTTGATGGTCCAAACAACTCCTTAAAAGTTTAAAACTTCTGTAACGCCCTGTATAATTTGTGCGGACGAAGTCGCGTTTAAACTCTATATATAGTATAATATTATTTATATCATTGCTTACAGGTACCAGGGCAGTGTCCTAGTGCTAACATACTTCACGTACATGACCTACCACCTCACGCGCAAGCCCATATCAGTGGTGAAGAGCATCCTCCATCAAAACTGTAGCGCACTGGTGCCTCCGCCGGGCGTAGACCCCAGCGACGACCAGTGGTGCAACTGGGCTCCTTTTAGTGAGTATATACTTTGTTGTTAGATGCTTTGTTAAGAGCTTGCTCTATTAGAACTGTAGCGCTCTGCCTCCGCCGGGCGTAGACCTCAGCGACGACCAGTGGTGCAACTGGGCACCTTTTAGTTAGTAGATACTTTGTTGTTAGATGCTTTGGTAAGAGCGTGCTCCGTCAGAATTGTAGCGCTCTGCCTCCGCCGGGCGTAGACCCCAGCGACGATCAGTGGTGCAACTAGGCACCTTTTAGTTAGTAGATACTTTGTTGTTAGATGCTTTGTTAGAGCGTGCTCTATTAGAACTGTAGCGCTCTGCCTCCGCCGGGCGTAGACCCCAGCAACGACCACTAGTGCAACTGGGCTCCTTTTAGTAAGTAGATACTTTGTTGTTAGATGCTTTGTTAGAGCGTGCTCTATTAGAACTGTAGCGCTCTGCCTCCGCCGGGCGTAGACCCCAGCAACGACCACTAGTGCAACTGGGCTCCTTTTAGTAAGTAGATACTTTATTGTTAGATGCTTTGTTAGAGCGTGCTCTATTAGAACTGTAGCGCTCTGCCTCCGCCGGGCGTAGACCCCAGCAACGACCACTAGTGCAACTGGGCTCCTTTTAGTAAGTAGATACTTTGTTGTTAGAGCGTGCTCTATTAGAACTGTAGCGCCCTGGTGCCCCCGCCGGGCATAGACCCCAGCGACGATCAGTGGTGCAACAGGGCTCCTTTTAGTGATTAGATGCTTTGTTGTTAGTTGCTTTGTTAAGAGCGTGCTCTATTAGAACTGTAGCGCTCTGCCTCCGCTGGGCGTAGACCCCAGCGACGACCAGTGGTGCAACTGGGCTCCTTTTAGTGAGTAGATACTTTGTTGTTAGATGTTTTGTTAGAGCGTGCTCCGTCAGAACTGTAGCGCTCTGCCTCCGGCGGGCGAAGACCTCAGCTAAGATCACTGGTGCAACTGGGCTCCTTTTAGTGAGTAGATACTTTGTTAGAGCGTGCTCCGTCAGAACTGTAGCGCTCTGCCTCCGCCGGGCGAAGACCTCAGCTAAGATCACTGGTGCAACTGGGCTCATTTTAGTGAGTAGATACTTTGTTAGAGCGTGCTCCGTCAGAACTGTAGCGCTCTGCCTCCGCCGGGCGAAGACCTCAGCTAAGATCACTGGTGCAACTGGGCTCCTTTTAGTGAGTAGATACTTTGTTAGAGCGTGCTCCGTCAGAACTGTAGCGCTCTGCCTCCGCCGGGCGAAGACCTCAGCTAAGATCACTGGTGCAACTGGGCTCCTTTTAGTGAGTAGATACTTTGTTAGAGCGTGCTCCGTCAGAACTGCAGCGCTCTGCCTCCGCCGGGCGAAGACCTCAGCTAAGATCACTGGTGCAACTGGGCTCCTTTTAGTGAATAGATACTTTGTTAGAGCGTGCTCCGTCAGAACTGTAGCGCTCTGCCTCCGCCGGGCGAAGACCTCAGCTAAGATCACTGGTGCAACTGGGCTCCTTTTAGTGAGTAGATACTTTGTTAGAGCGTGCTCCGTCAGAACTGTAGCGCTCTGCCTCCGCCGGGCGAAGACCTCAGCTAAGATCACTGGTGCAACTGGGCTCCTTTTAGTGAGTAGATACTTTGTTAGAGCGTGCTCCGTCAGAACTGTAGCGCTCTGCCTCCGCCGGGCGAAGACCTCAGCTAAGATCACTGGAGCAACTGGGCTCCTTTTAGTGAGTAGATACTTTGTTAGAGCGTGCTCCGTCAGAACTGTAGCGCTCTGCCTCCGCCGGGCGAAGACCTCAGCTAAGATCACTGGTGCAACTGGGCTCCTTTTAGTGAGTAGATACTTTGTTAGAGCGTGCTCCGTCAGAACTGTATTGAAAAATCGCACTCCAGGTCACAAACGTAAAAAAAAACATACGGGTCGAATTGAGAACCTCCTCCTTTTTGTTTTGTTGAAGTCGGTTAAAAAGTATAATCGTTGATTAAGTATTTTATAGATTTGCTGACCGCGTGTAATGGAAAGGGATAGATATATGACAAAAATTTATGAAAAATCGTACCTTTGCCTGACTAAATTGCAAGATTTTATAAGCAATTTTTTTTTTTTTTTTTTTTTTTATGTCTGATAGGTAAGCATTTGACCCCGATCTCACCTGATGTTAAGTGACGATGTGGCCGAAGATGTAGCATGCTTACCTAGAAATGTGCCTATTCACTCTCGCCTTGAAGAGGCCCAAGTTGTATTGCTCAGGGAACAGGTCCGCAGGCAGTGCGTTCCACTCTTTAGCCGTGCGCATTATAAAAGAAGAAGCAAACTTCTTAGTGCGAATTGCTGGTATGTCAACAACATAAGGGTGGAAACCCAGCCTGCGTCTCGTCCCTCGCAGATGAAAGGGAGACGGAGGTATTAGAATTTCAACTTAGTCACCAAAAATACCGCATACGCAGAAAGAGACAAACAACATAGATTTTCTCTTGCTCACTCAATGCGATAAGAAATAGAAATAGAAATCATTTGTTGCATATAAGCCTGTCTCGTTTCCGCGACTATTATACTTTTAATTCCTTTTCTAGTCATTCTCTTTCTATTTATACGAAGTGTAATATATTGTGTGTATTTGTTATCCGCAGACACGAGCGATGCCAACACAATGCTGGGCGCCCTGGACTCGGCGTTCCTCTTCTCCTACGCGGCCGCCATGTTTGTCTCAGGTCTGTTACACATCTAAACATCTAATACCTAAAGTGTTTGATGATATACATACAAGAGCCTTAATATGTAGTCGTACCATCATCATCATTCTCTTGCCCATTTCCCATTATTTGGGGTTGCAGTTGGCGCAATATGTCGTCCTCTTCCATTCAGTGGCGTGGCGTAGGTTTCTGCCGCCCGGGGTACAGACCGATTTTGCTGCCCCCTTATCTTTATAAGAAGACCTACGCACAAAATAACGGAGCGAGCGAAGCGAGCTCGAAATTTTTTAGCACAACTATTCGCTTTGTGGTCAGACATCTTTTGATTTATATATGTAAAAATGTTTATTTATTTATCTTTATTGGTTATCATATCGGACAGCAAATTACTTAATTTCTAATACAAAATTTAAATTTTGCAGTGCCAATTACACGATAAAACGTTTTAAAAACTGTTTAAGGTACAAAGGACAAAACGTAAAAAATATGAAACTATAGAGAAATAAAAAGATAACTTAACATTCGAACTAACTGCTTCTACAGGATACATTATCCCGTTTTTTACAAAGAACAAAACGTTCAAATTATAAAAAAGTTGGACAACTAAAAAGACTACCTAACATTATTATTTTGATCTATGTGCTTCTACGGGACACATTAACATACTCGACAAACAATTCGGTCATACAGTCAAAGATTAGACACATTTAAAGCAACAGTACAAAAACGGCAATTACTGTAATACAACATAAATAAATCTCAATAGTCATATAAATGGTGGACTATACGACCAAATCGCTTGGAACAGATATAAACTTAGAGCGAGCGAAGCGAGCTCGACATTTCTCCTAAATATGTATCGTTTGGAACTGAGCTTTTTACGTACAATATGGACAAAGTAACCTAAGTAAATGTCAATGTCTAAACGCGGATCGAGCGAAGCAAACTCGAAATTTTTAGCACCACGTCTTAGCCAGAAATTTAGTACAATAATTAAAACAGAAACTTGAGCAAGCGATGCGAGCTCGACTTGTCTCCTACGAATCGGTTATAGACAAAGCTCAATCAATCTAAATCTATATTTTTTCCGAATTTGCCGTCCCTAGTAAAGTGCCGCCCGGGGCATTTGCTACCCCCCCCCCTCTCCCCCCCCCCCCTCGCTATGGTACTGCTTCCATACATCTCTCATAGCCGTTATTTCAGCACTCACTCCTCCGAATATCATCGTATCATAATATTATATTAAAATGTTACGTTCCTCCCCCACAGGTCTGATAGCGGAGCGAGTGGACCTACGTTACTTCCTCACCCTGGGCATGCTCGTCTCCTCCGTGTTCTGCTACCTGTTCGGTCTAGGACGCACCTACGGCGTCCACAACATATCTTACTATCTACTAGTTCAGGTAAAGCCCAACGTGCAAATTAGTAATTACTAGAGTTAACCCGCGATTTCGTCCGCACAAATTATATACCAGATTTTAAGTCAGATCATAAGCTATCAAACAAAAAAAGTTTTATCAAAATCGGTTCAGTAGTTTTTGTGTGATACTCGTTCAAACAAACAAACAAACAAACACCCAAACAAACAGACAGACAAAAAATCCAAAAATTGGTGATATGGAATAAGGGATACCTAAAAACCATATCGTAACTTTTTTTTTGTTAATATCTTCAATGTACAGACAAACTTCCTGTTACAGTTTTATAATAGTTCAGATTATATTTATCGTGCAGGCAGGTGCTGGTATAGCGCAAACGACAGGCTGGCCGGGCACCGTCGCTATAGTCGGCAAGTGGTTCGGCAACACCAAGAAGGGACTCATATTCGGCATATGGAACTCTCACACTTCACTCGGCAACATACTGGGTGAGTAACCTTCTAGCACTTGTATAATTCTTCTTCTTATCGTGTGGGCAGAGCCCTGGTGTCAGAGTTTTTTCAGACCGCCTTACGGCCTCTGACGTGGTTTTTATGTAACGACTACTACCACCAGAGATAGTAGCCGGTACCAACGGCTTAATGTGCCATCCGAAGCACGGAATCATGTTTCTTTTCAGACAATCAGGTGATTCAACCTGCAATGTCCTAACCAACTGGGGAAAAACGCACAAAGTGACATATCACTAGGTGTCCCCCGTGGGAATCGAACCCACGACCTCCGTGTCGAGAGTCCAATGCTCTTAACCATTAGACTACGGAGGCAGTTAATAATTTCCTGTCAAATAGAAATCAGAAACATTTTAGATAGATGTACTATTTGATATTATTAGCTGCAAGGTACGTAAAAAGTTACGATATGGTTTTTAGGTGTCCCTGATTCTATATCACCAATTTTTGGATTTTTTGTCTGTTTGTTTGTGTGTTTGTTTGTTTGAACGAGTATCACGCCAAAATTACTGAACCGATTTTGATGAAACTTTTTTTGTTTGATAGCTAATGATCCGACTTAAAATCTGGTATATAATTTGTGCGGACAAAATCGCGGGCTAACTCTAGTATTTTAAAATTCCTGTGCAACCACCTTAAGGACCCCCGTATAATATGTATCACACAGGTACTCTGATGGCGGCGGCGTTCGTGGAGAAAGACTGGGCGCTCTCGTTCGTGTACCCGGCGCTGGTGATGGGCTGCGTGGCCTTAGTCGTGTTCATGTTCCTGCCGGCCGAGCCGCGCTGCGTCGGCATTGTGCTGTCTCATAGTGTGAGTCATCATCATCATCATCTCAGCCGATGGACGTCCACTGCTGGACATATGCCTCCCCCAAGGATCGCCATAACGACCCGTCCTGCGCTGCCCTCATCCAACGTGTTCCCGCCGCCTTCACCAGGTCGTCGGTCCACCGTGTGCGGGGCCTACCCACGCTGCGCTTTCCGGTACGCGGTCGCCACTCGAGAACTTTTCGGCCCCATCGGCCATCGGTTCTGCGAGCAATGTGCCCCGCCCACTGCCACTTCAATTTAGCAACTCTTTGAGCTATGTCAGTTACTCTGGTTCTTCTATTATTATTTGTGGTTGGGCTATAGCAAGCAAGGGTCGTTATGTAACACGGAGACCAGCGCTGGTCCTTTGTGTTCGCCCCAAGCTCACCCATATTTTACTCATACCTCCGAACTTATGGTATTTTCTTTTCATCCTCGGGAATGCAGGTTTCCTCACGATGTTTTCCTTCACCGCCGAGCTAGTAAATGATAAATACAACCGTACATAAATTCCGAAGAACTTAGTGGTACAGGCCAGGAATCAAACCGCCACCTCGTGATTGAGGCGCTAGCTCTCTTCCGTATGGGCTATCATCGCTCTCTTTGTTTCTGGTTCTTCTATAGTGTGAGTACTGTACAAAAAATAAAAAAAAATGTTTATTATTTCTCAATATTTTTACGTAATTTAATTTGTGGGCTCGGTGGCGAAATTGGATAACGCAGTTCCCCGGTTTGGAAGAGTGCGGGTTCAAGTCCCGCCCGAGACAAATTTTTCAATCTTTAATTTGATTCGAAATATCACAACATGTCTGTAACATATTTAAAATCAGTAATATTTGAAATTGTTAAATTGTTTTTTATAGCCAAGTCGTCAGTCGAGGAGATCGGAGACCGATGAGGAGGAACCTGCCCAAGTTATAGTAGGAGACCAGGTAAATTATATCATTTTACATAATTATATTTATTATTTATATCGACAATGTGAAATACGGTTCATGTTTTATGTTGCTTAATTATTGTCTGACACATAATCGTTTATAAAACAAATAAATAAAATATATATCTACAGTTAAATTAAATTAAATTACGTATATAAGGTCTAACAAAATTAGGTGAAACTATTTTAAGGGGATAATCAGACTATCAAACTGAACAACTTTCTCTATGGGACCAATATGGAAATCGCAAAAAAAAATTCTGCTGTCCCATACATTTAGGTCGAGTAGGTTTGTATGGAACAGCTGATTTTTTTTCGCGATTTCGATATTGGTCCCATAGAGAAAGTTGTTCAGTTTCATGGCCTGATCATCCCCTTAAAATAGTTTCAGCTTATTTTGTTAGACCTTATATAATTTATAAATATATATATTTTATTTTTATATTTAAGAATAATTGATATTGTATAATTTATTATTTATTTGTATAATTTTATTCGTTTTTTCGAATACCTCCTACAGGGTGAAATTGTTATCATTAGCATTCATTTACATATTGTTATCAAGAGTCTATCCATCAAAATGAACAACTTTTACTATGGGAGCAAACCGATCGGAGCAAAAAAAAAACATTCTGCATGCTGCTGCTGGTCGAGTAGGCATTGCAGTTTAATATAGAACAGCAAATTTTTCCGATCGTTTTGCTCCCATAGTAAAAGTTGTTCAGTTTGTTGAGTAGACTCTTAGTTTAAAAGGATGATAATGATAACAATTTCACCCTGTATATTTAATTGGTATTATTAATGCTTGCAAAATACATTATTATTCAATTTACACACTGAATTATATATCTATTGATTTGAAGCTGAATTCAGAATTATTATTAACAAATGTTTTTAATTTTTCCGACAGTGCATGGTAAGCATTTGTTTTAAACTAAATAATAATTAATTGTAACTTAAAAGGTTTGTGTGGCTACTTACTAAACTAATAGTTAACATTTCATCTTAAAAATGATTTCTCTCAAACGTTTAAGGTGGTTTCAGTCCATACAAAAGTTTGACGCACAATACGCGTAGACGGAATTAATAAAAGTAATATTTTATATAAGGTCTAACAAAATTAGGTGAAACTATTTTAAGGGGATGATCAGACCATCAAACTGAACAACTTTCTCTATGGGACCAATAGTGAAATCGCGAAAAAAAAATCTGCTGTCCCATACATTTAGGTCGAGTAGGTTTGTATGGAAGAGCTGATTTTTTTTTCGCGATTTCGATATTGGTCCCATAGAGACAGTTGTTCAGATTGATGGTCTGATACTCCCCTTAAAATAGTTTCAACTAATTTTGTTAGACCTTATATATGGAAAAATAGTTTAGAAAATCTAGTTGCCGCGTCACAAATAACATTTGCAATTTATAATATATTTACGAAGATATTAAGCTTTTAACATTTTGTATGAAAAATTTCAAAGCTTTATATCTTTGTAATCTACACTATTATAAAACTGTAACAGGAAGTTTGTCTGTACATTGAAGATATTAACAAAAAAAAAGTTACGACATGGTTTTTAGGTGTCCCTGATTCCATTTCACCAATTTTTGGATTTTTTGTCTGTCTGTTTGTTTGTTTGAACGAGTATCACGCAAAAACTACTGAACCGATTTTGATGAAACTTTTTTTGTTTGATTTTTTATTATCTGACTTAAAATCTGGTATATAATTTGTGCGGACAAAGTCGCGGGTTAACGCTCGTTTATAATATAATTACGAAGATATAAAGCTTTTAAAATTGTCTATGAAAAATTTCAAAGCTTTATATCTTCGTAATTATATTATAAATTGCAAATTTTATTTGTGACGCGGCAACTAGATTTTCTAAACTATTTTTCCATATATAAAATATTACTTTTATTAATTCCGTCTACGCGTATTGTGCGTCAAACTTTTGTATGGACTGAAACCACCTTAAGGAATACATCGTGACACAGGGATGGATTCTGTATACTATTTTATTACCTTTGAACGTCTTTTACTTTACTTTTTATCATTCTGATATACATACAGGGTATAACAAAACACCCTAGTAATACTTAAAGGGGTGCTTCATACCATCAAACTGAACAACATTCACTATAGAGCCAACATCGACAAAAAAATCTTCTGTCCCATACAAAACTACAGTATCGACTTAAATGTAAGGGACAGCAGATTTTTTTTATTTAACTCGATTTTTGCTCCCATAGTAAACAGTGCAGAGGATGAACAAGAGAGTAGAAATCCTAAAAACCATGAAAACTCGGAAATTACAGTACCTCGGTCACATTATGAGAAGTGATAAATACCAACTTCTCCAAATTATTCTGCAGGGGAAAATTTTGGGAAGACGAATACCTGGTAGAAGAAGGACGTCCTGGCTTAAAAACCTGTGCGAATGGTTCGATGTGGACACAACCTCACTGTTCAGGGCTGCAGTCTCAAGGGTCCGGATAGCCCTATTGATAGCCAACCTCCGATAGGAGATGGCACCACAAGAAGAAGAAGTAAACAGTTGTTCACTTTGATGGGTTAGAGTATGTGGTTTAAAGGTTAATGATACTTTTCCTTACACCCTGTATAGTCGAGTATAGAAAAAAATTTTGGGGTATTTGGTAGAATGTCAAAATGAAGCATAACCTGGCAATACTGACCAGTGTTTTGTACAAAATATTCAGTTACTGCTGTCTGTTTTCTACTCTTTCTCGTCAAGACGATTAACTTACTCGATTTTTAAATCGATAAAGAATATTTTTTCAATCACACACGATCTTACTTCTTCTTATCGTGTGGGCACAGCCCTGGTGTCAGAGTTTTTTCAAACCAACGCATCTATAAAAACAGATTAAAAAGCAGAAAGACATGAAAAGATACTTTTTCTCCTTTTCTTACCATTTGTCGAGGCATTTTAAATAAATTTATCCCCTTTGAAATGAAAATGAAATGAAATTTTTAAAAGGATCTCTTCTTTTCTTCTTTCTTTCTTTCGTTACCTTTTCTTCTTTTTCTTTTTTTATAGATAAGAGACAAATAAATACTTTTTAATTTAATTTTCTTCACATTTAAATTCTACTGACAGAAAATCTCATTATTTATCATCCTCGTTCATAAGAAATGGTTAAATTTAAAAGAAGAGTGTTTATTCCTTGTTAATATAAAAGCATCACAAGCATCCAAGCACAAGCATGCAGCACAATACTAAACACTAACAGATGTGATGTTCCACAGGCGGCGAATTTACGACCAAACAGACACTCTGCCAACACACAGGTAATTATACAGGGTGAAATTGATATCATTAGCATCCATTTAAACTAAGAGTCTACCCATCAAACTGAACAACTTTTACTATGGGAGCAAACCGATCGGAGAAAAAAAATCTGCTTTTGCATACATTTGAGTCGAGTAGGCAGCGGCGGCGGGTGCAGTTTAGTATGGAACACCTGATTTTTTTTTGCTCCGATCGCTTTGCTCCCATAGTAAAAGTTGTTCAGTTTGATGGGTAGACTCTTAGTTTAAAAGGATGCTAATGATATCAATTTCACCCTGTATAGATAGATATAGTTTGTCTTATAACTATCAAACAATTAAGATATAGACATATTGTAATAATGGTCTCTGTAAGTAATAAAAACAAATAATGTCCAGCAATATGTAAAAATTATCACCAAAATATGATGATGATCATAAAAATAGTATTATAATTTTCAAAATATGATTGTAGCCATCAAAATATAATTGTGGCCACCAAAATATGATAATGGTTATCAAAATATTATAATAATCGTCAAAATAAGATTGTGCCCACAAAAATATGATAATGGTCACCATAATATTACAATAGTCATCTAAATATGACAATGATTACTAAAATATGACAGTTTTCATTAAAATATGACAATGGTCATCAATATATGATAATGGCTACCACAATTATGATAATGGTTAGCAAAACATGGCAATGGTAATCAAAATAATGACATTCCCTTGCTCGGCTCTCCTAAAGTATCCCCAGAAATTGAGGGATGAGGTGGAGTATCTGAAGTCAGACAGTGGCCGTTCTCAATGTATACTATAATCTGTTCTGTGACTATGTAAAGTTTCAAGACCATCCCCCTCTCGCCTGAGGAGGCGCTGCTACGTCGCGGCAGCTCGTCAAAATATATATTGTCATCAATATATGATAATGACCACCAAAATATAATAATGGTCACTAAAACCGTGATAACCGTAAAATGGTCGTCTCTCCTAAAGTGTCCCCAGATATTGTTGGTTGATGTGTGATATCTGAAGTAACCGTTTTGAATGTAGTATACTATTATTGACCTAATTATATTTGACGGCCCGGTAGCACAGTCTGTAGTGAACCTGCCTGCTGTGCCGAGGGTCGCGGGTTCGAATCCCGTAAGGGACAAATATTTATATGATGAATATGAATATTTGTACCCGAGTCATGGATGTTTGTATCTATATATGTCTAGTCATCATAATACAAGTCCAGGTACTTTAAATGTGACTAGATAATTTGTGTGACAATGTCCAAGATATATATATATAGCAGCATTATGGGCACCTTCGGGCCAGGTATCACCTGGGGCGGGCTTTTCGAATAAGTAGGATTAGTTAAATTTGTAGTTTAGAATGTTTAGAAGGGTTTAAGTTTAGGGTAAGTTTTATTTGTGCTTTTATCTATTCTGTGACTATGTAAAGTTTCAATACTATTCCCCTCTGACACGCGCAGCAGAACGAGGAGGCGACAGAGCAGACGGCGCTGCTCCGCCGCGGCAGCTCGTCGTCCCTCTCCGGCAGTAGCGCGGTGTCCCTCTCGCGCGCGCTGGCCATCCCCGGCGTCATAGAGTTCTCGTTCTCTCTGTTCTTCGCCAAGCTCGTCAGCTATACGTTCTTGTATTGGCTGCCGTTGTATATTAATACGTCGAGTGAGTATTATTTTGTTTGTTGTACTACTTTGTATTATACGGGGTCCAACGGTTTGTGGGATACTTATTATATAAGGTCTAACAAAATTAGGTGAAACTATTTTAAGGGGATGATCAGACCATCAAACTGAACAACTTTCTCTATGGGACCAATATAGAAATCGCGAAAAAAAATCTGCTTCCCCCTTAGATAAAGCCACACGCTTTGACGCTTCTACCGTATAAAACAAAAGTGGTCAACTGCCTTAGGTTAGTGTGAGTGAGGAGTCATACAAGTTATATCTGTTTGCGTGTATTACGGTTTATCATACAAGAGTTCACTGATATATTTTTCCACGCGTTCGTAGCTTCGACTGTCCTGACATATAACTTATCAAATTCCCATACATTTTAAAGGATTTCCCATACATTACGGGAACAACAGATTTTTTTTCGCGATTTCGATTTTGTTCCCATAGATAAAGTTTGATGGTCTGACCATCACCATCACCATCTGTCATCCTCGTCCATTCATCTCTCTTAGCCGTCGTTTCAACACTCCTTTTTTACACATATCATCCTTCATCTTTTCTTGATGGTCTTCTTTGGTTGATGGTCTGACAAACCCGTTACCATATTAATCTGTGGTTTAGTCCGGCAGGGATTAGTAAATAACGTAGTCACTTACAGTTTTAAGGTTTTATTGATCACCTCCATCCCTTCAACATATAATACATTTGTTAAGACAAGAAGGGCCATATCTATATCGTCTTTTTTTCTGTTTGTTTGTTCGAGTATCCCGCGAACTACGGAACCGATTCTGATGAAACTTTTTTGTTTGATAGCTTATGATTTTGCCGCCTTATTTTGTGCCTCTTGTATTTTTATTTCTGTATTTTACTTTTTATGTTTTGGTGTAAAATAAAGTATATTTGATTGATTTGACTTAAAATCTGGTACGTATATAATTTGTGCGGAAACTCTAGTATGTAATAAAACTAATATTTTCTCTCTCCAGCACACTTGACTCCCAAGGAGTCAGGCGACCTTAGCACAGTGTTCGACGTGGGAGGAATAGCGGGCGCCATACTAGCCGGTCTTATCGCCGACTTCACGTCCTGCCCCGGCCTAGTATGCTGCGCGTTCTATGTACTGCAGGCTCCTATGGTATGTAAATATATCTCGGACATTGTCACACAAATTATCTAGTCACATTTAAAGTACCTGGACTTGTATTATGATGACTAGACAACGATATAGAATACATATATAGATACAAACATCCATGACTCTGGTACAAATATTCATATTCATCATATAAATATTTGCCCCTTACGGGATTTGAACCCGCGACCCTCGGCACTGCAGGCAGGTTCACTGCAGACTGTGCTACCGGGCCGTCTATGTATTGCCCATAAACTTAATATACTATCGTAATAGACCAACCATCTCCTCGTGATCGCATCACCGAAACCGAAATGTCAATATGTGCGATATTGATACGTGTGTGAGTTTTAGTTGATAGATTTTGGAAATCAATCTCGATGCGGAACGGTTTCTTTTTCACGTATACAATATTTTTTGATCTTACACATAAATATTTGAAATAATATATTATCTAGAAAATAGGACGTTTACTGCATGTAATGAATGTATTACAAAATAATTTTAACAATAACATCTATGAAAAAAACGATTACGAAAGTAGTACTGTACTAATGGTATTTACCTTTGAAACTTATCTGTATTTGATTTTCTGGTACAAGTTACACTGCATTCCAACACAATATGATACTGTAATTGTTAAAATGTTTTTTTATATTTTTCTGATAAAACACAAAATAAATTATAAAAAAAATCATAAAATAATAATTTGACGGGATACCAACAGAGACTTCATTGTTTAAGAGTGGTTTTACGGCTATTATATTAGAATCTCTTTCGCACGCGTAGGTTTTTCGGTAAGGTCTGAATCTCACACTGTGTTGGTCTACTAAGTTTATGGTATTGCCTACGTCCACGACATCTAGCGTATTATAGACCCGTTAATTATTTGTACATCAAATGTTACGATAAGGTTTGTTATTTTATATTAACCTGTCACATCCCGACTTCAAAATAACAATTGATAAACAATGGACGACTGTCGATATCGCGTCGCCGGGATGTGACATGTTAAGGGGGCACCGAGCCTACCGTGCTGCCCTCAATCGTATTTTTTTAAATTTCTAAACAATTAAGCAACATTTCCAAAAAACAAGAATGTCACATTGTACAGTCATTGCTGATTTTCAATTTATTGTGTCACTGCGTGTTTCTCCCAATACAAGCATTTATCATATTCAACGTGGATCTCAACTCAAATTATGTAAAAATATTGAGAAATAATAAACATTTTTTTTTTATTTGATTTTATAATGTTTGTTGTTATTATCTTCAAAACCGCCGAGTTGACCACTTTTGGCAGTTTTAAAGATAATAACTATAAGCATAAAATGTAATAATCGGTAATGTTTCGATAAATTGAAATCCTATCAGGAGTGCGATTTTTGAATCTCATTCGCTGAGCTAACTATGGAGATATGCATCTTTCTACTGCTGATTTGACTTTCAAAAATCACACTCCTGAAGTATGATTTTTGAAAGTCAAATCAGCAGTATAAAGATGCATATCTCCATAATAGGATGTGGACGTGGATGTTCTGAGGTTTCAGAATATCTCTGACTACCCCCTCGGGAACATAGTCGTGAGCATATGCTATGCTTATATCTCCATAATTATTTTGACATTTTCAACGGCTGAGCTCAGCGAATGAGATTCAAAAATCGCACTCCAGGACTACAATGTGAAATTCTTGTTTTTTGGAAATGTTGTTTAGAAATTTAAAAAAATACGGTTGAGTGCAGCGCAATAGGCTCGGCACCCTCTTAAAATAAAGTAATACTAAAGAAATGCGCAATATTATCGAGTATTACCAAACTAGTAACTAACTATTGGAATTCCCGAAAAATTCTAGAGAATTTCGTAAAATTCTCATACAAACTTTCAGGGTTGCCCTTGCCCCGTTTTCCCTTTGAGGGTTGAATTGCGAAAAATTCTTTTTTAGAGAGCACCTAGATATCAATAGAAACATTCATGCAAAATTTTAAGTTGGTAGACTTCGTAGTTTTGGAGATTTCCTGTTGAATGAGTGTGCGGAATTGCATAGATTCAAAGAAAATCTAAAACAGCTTGGCCGAAAGCAGTACGAATTTCTGCCACAGCGTGCGCTGCGATCGACTTGATAGTTCCCAACACCAACATCGCACGTAGCCAATATACGTAAGGGACAAATATTTGTATAATGAATATGAATATTTGTAAACGAGTTGTGGATGTTTGTATCTATATAAGCTCTAACAAAATTAGGTGAAACTATTTTAAGGGTATGCTCAGAGCATCAAACTGAACAACTTTCTCTATGGGACCAATATTGAAATCGCGAAAAAAAATCTGCTGTCCCATACATGGGTCGAGTAGGTTTGTATGGAAAAGCTGATTTTTTTTTCGCGATTTCGATATTGGTCCCATAGAGAAAGTTGTTCAGTTTGATGGTCTGATCATCCCCTTAAAATATTTTCACCTAATTTTGTTAGACCTTATATATGTATTCTATATCGTTGTCTAGTCATCATAATACAAGTCCAGGTACTTTAAATGTGACTAGATAATTTGTGTGACAATGTCCAAGATATTTATTTATTTTACGTCCCACTGCAGGGCACAGGCCTACCCTTAGGGAGGATGTATGTACGTCAGTGTAGTACCACGCGTGCACAATGCGGATTGGTAGACTTCACATACACATCAGAATTTCTTCTTCAGTGTATGCAGGTTTCCTCACGATGTTTTCCTTCACTGTTTAAGAACAGTCGGCATTACGTACATAAGTTAGAAAAACTTGTTGGTACATGGCATGGCGTCCGTGCGGATTCGAACCCGAACCTTTAAGGTGGTTTCAGTCCATACAAAACTTTGACGCACAATACGCGAAGACGGAATTAATAATAGTAATATTTTATATATGGAAAAATAGTTTAGAAAATCTAGATGCCGCGTCACAAATAACATTTGCAATTTATAATATAATTACGAAGATATAAAGCTTTTAAAATTTTTCATACAAAATTTTAAAAGCTTTATATCTTCGTAATTATATTATAAATTGCAAATGTTATTTGTGACGCGGCATCTAGATTTTCTAAATTATTTTTCCATATATACAAAGTTACTTATATTACTACCGTCTACGCGTATTGTGCGTCAAAGTTTTTTATAAAATTGACCCCTCTGCAACCACCTTAAGATAGAGTTTCCATACCTCTCCACAACGCGCCACCGACGCTTTTTACAACATAAAATATTATTTATTTACCTATTGTTTATTTGCGCACAAATATATGAAGCAAAAATAACATAATAAAATAAGCAAGAACGTTTCTATTGTTTGTTATAAGTTGTCAACAGATGGCGCTGTTCGAATTTAAATCGCGCTGCAGAAAGTTTTGTCGCGTCACAATATATGCATTTGCAATCACTGACCGAATACGCAAGCAAGAAGAGTAATACACGTTTCGTATTCATATTTTTGTAAGCTATATAAAGTGCATAATATAGCTAATTATTCACCATCATAGAGAAATTACGCGCTCGCCTAGGTTCACCATGCATAGGTGCCAGATTAGGACTTATTACCTACGATTTATCGCCGTTTGGTTACATTACGTCACGGGGTCCATCGAAAAATTATAGTCTATGGAAATGAAAAGGATAGTCATCATCATCATATCAACCGACAGACATCCACTGCAGGACATAAGTTTGTCTGTACATTGAAGATATTACCAAAAAAAAGGTTACGATATGGTTTTTAGGTGTCTCTGATTCCAAATCACCAATTTTTGAATTTCTTGTCTGTCTGTTTGTTTGTTTGAACGAGCATCACGCAAAAACTACTGAACCGATTTTGATGAAACTTTTTTTTGTTTGATAGCTTATGATCTGATTTAAAGTCTGGTATATAATTTGTGCGGATAAAGTCACGGGTTAACTCTCATCATCATCATATCAGCCATTAAATGTTCACTGCTGGACATAAGCCTCCCCTAAAATGGGGGGGATTTGCCATAATCGCCACGCTTGGCAGGCGGGTTGGCGATCGCATTTGGATTGAATGTGTGTACTCAGAGGATGCTGCTGAGGATCCTCCGGTGGATCCCTTAGTCGCCTTTTACGACACCCACGGGAGGAAATGGGATGGTGCTATTCTTAGCCGACACCACACGGCAAACGGAAAAGATAGTATTTGACAAAAATTATGGTACTATTTTTTTAAATAAGCTTAATTTGAATAAAAATAACATTAAAAAATCGTTTTCACACAATTAAATTCAAAGGTAAAATTGTTATGGTAAGATTATTTCATCAGAAAAACTTATTTGGTTAGATAGTAAGTTTAACAATAAAAAATCATTTTTTCTTGGTCTTTCTTTAATTTAAGATACTATGTTGTTTAAAAGAAATTGATCCTTATGAATGAATCTTTCGGTTGGTATCATAAAATACAGGATGTTTTTTTTCACGTTTCTCCGGTTCGATTCCCGGCTCAAGCAGATGATTTTTCAAAAATCTTTAAATGCAGTTTTAAATAAAGGAATGTTTCCTTTCAGTAAAATTTGCCATCATAAATATTAAGGGTACTGTCCCTCCAATCACGGCCTTTTTTTCCACCCTGTATATTACATCTATTGCCATCTCTCTCGCACCTTAATACTAATGTATGCGCCATCCCGCTGTCAGTGTCAACATGAATGTTCATTTTTGAACGCATCCTCAATTAAATTTAGCGCAATACATTACAAAAAGAAAAAAAATTGGGTAAAATGTATATATCGAAGGTATTGACAAATTATAGTATTTTAGCGTACTATCATAGGATACTAGTCTAGGAAAAATACGGTTTGAGATTGCATTAAATACACTTTAGTAAATTGTGTTTGAACTAATATTACTGTTAGTTTATAACACTTTTGTTGAGATTTGGTGGTTATATAGGCTGAGGACCCTGAGAAATACCTTAAAATCGATATAACTGTACAAAGGGCAAGCTTATTTCTAAAGATATTTCTTCCAGCATACTAGCAAATTTATTGTGTACAAACAAACAGTAAATAATTAAGTTTTGAGGTTATAATTTTTGAATACTTACAAAATATTAAATATCTCCTCAAATTTATGATATCAACAGGGGATTATTATTGTTATAAATAAAACGTATTGAACGAAGCCGTCCTGTACAAAATCACCAGTTTTCCATTTTTTGTTCATACCTAAATTTAATGTTTTGTAAATGTCTTAATTATTCCATAATACACAATACAAAATCGGGGATTATTAAGAATTTTTGTTTTTCAGGTATGTATCTACTAATAATAAAAAACCGGCCAAGTGTGAGTCGGTCTCGTGATAAAGGTCCCGGGGTAAAACAAAAATTGTGTACAATAATATGTTGTGTGGTACGGAACCCTCGGTGCGCGAGTAGCCCGACTCGCACTTGACCGATTTTTATTTATTTTTCTAGTCTGGCTTTAAACTTGAAATTTTTGTCCCGCAGTTACTCGCATACCAGACGTGGGGCGCCACTTCATACATAATGAATGTATGTCTGCTCGTTGTGACCGGCTTGTTGGTCAACGGTCCCTACGCTCTCATCACCACCGCTGTCAGCGCCGAACTAGGTATCTATAACTACTGTTGTATACAGGGTGTAAGGGGCAGTCTTCCGCAGACTGAAACTGTGAACTCAGGCCAATGAGTTTAACTGCCTCCGTAGTCTAATGGTTAAGAGCATTGGCTCTCCACATGAAGGTCGTGGGTTCGGGGGACACCTAGTGAAATGTCACTTTGTGCGTTTTTCCCCAGTTGGTCAGGAGAGCCCTGGTTTGTTGGTTGGTTGGTTGGTGGGCAGAGCCCTGGTGTCATCCTAAAAAAATATTAAATAAAACAAATGAAATAAAAATAAATGTTGATGAGGTATTTATTTTGCCTGCAATGTCCTAACCAACTGGGGGAAAACTTGCTAATTGCTAAATATAAGGTCTAACAAAAGTAGGTGAAACTATTTTAAGGGGATGATCAGACCATCAAACTGAACAACTTTCTCTATGGGACCAATATTGAAATCGCGATCGCGAAAAAAAAATCTGCTGTCCCATACATTTAGGTCGAGTAGGTTTGTATGGAACAACTTTTTTTTCGCGATTTCGATATTGGTCCCATAGAGAAAGTTGTTCACTTTGATTGTCTGATCATCCCCTTAAAATAGTTTCACCTAATTTTGTTAGACCTTATATTTGGCAATTGGCAAAGATATTTAACATATAGCTAGTTTATAATATTGAATGTCTTTATCTTAATATAATTAGTGCGAACAAAGTCGCGGGTTAACGCTCGTAACTTATATTGCAACATGCCTAACCGGCATGCTTCAATATCGAGGCATGCATTGTACCCACTGTCCATTACAAGTGGCGACGGGCTCACTCCCCGTCACACTGGACAGGAGTTTCGATACTAGTGAAACATGGATGTTGTGATGTTTCAGAATATATCTCTGACTACCCCCTCGGGGAATATAGTCGTGAGCATATGCTTATGCTTATAACTAATCTGTCACCAGGTACACACAGCAGCCTTGCTGGCAGCTCTCAAGCGCTCGCGACCGTCACCGCCATCATAGACGGCACCGGCAGCGTCGGTGAGTTCATCACATTCTGACGATACAATGCGCTAGATGGCGTTGTTAGCAAACAACTGTTACTTAAGGCGGTTTCAGTCCATACAAAAGTTTGACGTACAATACGCGTAGACGGAATTAATAAAAGTATTATTTTATATATAGAAAAATAGTTTAGAAAATCTAGTTGCCGCGTAACAAATAACATTTGCAATTTATAATATAATTACGAAGATATAAATCTTTAAAAATTTTGTATGAAAAATTGCAAAGCTTTATATCTTCGTAATTATTTTATAAATTGCAAATGTTATTTGTGACGCGGCAACTAGATTTTCTAAACTATTTTTCCATATATATATATATATATATTTTTTTTTTTTATGTCTGATAGGTAAGCATTTGACCCCGATCTCACCTGATGTTAAGTGACGATGAGGCCGAAGATGTAGCATGCTTACCTAGAAATATGCCTATTCACTCTCGCCTTGAAGAGGCCCAAGTTGTATTGCTCAGGGAACAGGTCCGCAGGCAGTACGTTCCACTCTTACTTATATTAATTCCGTCTACGCGTATTTTGCGTCAAAGTTTTGTATAAAATTGACTCCTCTGCAACCACCTTAAGGGGACACCGAGCGTATTGTGCTGCCCTCGACCATATTTTTTTATTTCTGAGCAATTAAACAACATTTCCAACAAAAAAGAATGTCACATTGTTGTCCTTGCTAATGTTCAATTTATCGGGTCACTGCAGATTTGTTTTTAAAATGTATTATCTTTCAACAAACATAATAATAGCATAAAAAATAATAAACCGTAATGTTTCGATAAATTGAAAGCCAATCATGATTACAATGTGACATTCTTGTTTTGTTGGAAATGTTTTTTAATTGTTTAGAAATTAAATACGTTTGAGGGCAGCACAATAGGCTCGGTGCCATCTTAACAAATAATCTTTTTTTTTCAATTCCGTTATTTAAATGACGTGTTTGCTTGTGTAGTGTTTTAAAATAGTAGATTACACACGGAGGGCAGGAAAGTAAGAAAGGTATCAGATCTCATGTAATTGTTGACCGAGGTGATGCCGAGGCGAACAAACATGTGATCTGAGGCTTTCTTATTTACTGCCCGAGGTGTATTTTTTCACCTCACCGGGCGGAAAGCGTCAACTTTCGTCCCGCTGCGCTAAACGAAGTTGCCGCTTTCCGCCTCCGTCGGGGAGAAAAATACTGTACTAACCTCGGGCAGTAAATAAGAAAGCCTCAGATCACATGTTTGTTTACCTCGGCATCACTCGTATCAACACCACTTGCACCGCCATTCCGAAGAACAGTCTTGGGCTTTGTTTCTGTCGTGGCACGTCTTTGTAGACTGTATAATAATAATTGCGATAAGTCGGCAGACATCTACTCTGACTCTCTCAATAGGTTCAGAAGGAACATAGTTTGAAGGAAGAAAGGGGAAAATAGGAGAAGGATAACGGAAGGGAGTTTGCTCATTGTATTGTCTCCACCACGTTATCACTGCAATTGTTATTTGTCACTTTCTCATTTCGTGTATTTTACTTTTTAATTTTCTAAAATATAATAATAAACAGTACCTAAGTTATTTGTCATCTGAGGTCAATGTTTCTCTTTCATTGGGTGAAACGTTCTGTTTTTTTTCCTTTTGTGACTGTAAATTACGCATGTTGTGTTCACTTTTAAGTGATTATGCATTTAGCTTAAGACGTAGTTAAGTATCACAATGATTGTATGAGTGTAATAACTGTAAGTGAATCAAATAAATAATTAAATAAATAAAATCACCTCGGTCAACAATTACATGAGATCTGATACCTTTCTTACTTTCCTGCCCTCCGTGTGTAATCTAATATTACCAAGATTGAAAAATTAAGTCCCGGGCGCGACTTCCGCCACACAACAACAAAACTATATAAAAAAACATATAAACAACTGCACAATATGGCTGTAACATGTTTAATCTATCTAAACTATTATAAAACTGTAACAGAAGTGTGTCTGTACATTGAAGATATAAACAAAAAAAAGGTTACGATATGGTTTTTAGGTGTCTCTGATTCCAAATCACCAATTTTTGGATTTCTTGTCTGTCTGTTTGTTTGTTTGTTTGAACGAGTATCACGCAAAAACTACTGAACCGATTTTGATGAAACTTTTTTTTGTTTGATAGCTTATGATCTGACTTAAAGTCTGGTATATAATTTGTGCGGATAAAGTCACGGGTTAACTCTCATCATCATCATATCAGCCATTAAACGTCCACTGCTGGACATAAGCCTCCCCCAAAATGGGGGGGATTTGCCATAATCGCCACGCTTGGCAGGCGGGTTGGCGATCGCAGTTGGATCGAATCAATGTGTGTACTCAGAGGATGCTGCTGCCCCTCCGTCAGTAGATCCCTTAGTCGCCTTTTACGACACCCACGGGAGGAAATGGGATGGTGCTATTCATAGCCGACACCACAAGGCAACGGGTTAACTCTAATAATCAATAATATTTGAAATGTAACGTATGAAATGTAACCAATGCAGGCGCGGCGATAGGGCCGATGCTGGCCGGCGTGGTGTCCAGCGCGGGCTCGTGGTCCCACGTGTTCTACATGCTCATAGCGTGCAACTTCATGGCGCTGTTCCTGCTCGTGCGGTGAGTTTAATTAATTACTATTGGCTATTAGCCCAGTTAGTTTACGGTTTGAGCCGGGACGAATTAGTAATTTTTGTCGGTATAATATTGAAGAGCCAATTTGAGCCTAGTAATGTACCAAAATTTAAAAAAATCACGTCAGCTACAGCCCCAAATTTTAAATTTAGCTATTATATCGCTCTAAAAAACCTGATGGTAAATTTTTTTGCACATATTTAAGGCTTTACCATTACACATACTACAAACATGGTGTGAATATTTTTGTCTACTTAGAAGGTTTTGAAAAATACATTCGTATTTTCTAATAAATACCTCATTTTTTAAATTTCATTGCCTATTATATTGCTAAAAATTATTTATATTGTTAAATCTGATTCAAATGATTGGCAGGCATTGGTATTAATATTATTAATTTAAAAGCGTTCTCGGACTCACAATTTTGATTTCTATGTTGCGTAGCGATTTTTTTTAAATATGATTTCAGATAGTCTTTTTGTCACTAAATGGTGCCGGTTACAGTTTAAAAGTCCAATTAATAATTACTCCCTACCCCGCCTAAAAAAAACTCCGTAAAATGACTGGGCTATATATGCGAAGTGGGTGCTGGGAACTGTCAAGTTGATCGCAACCAGCGCACGCTTTGACGCAAATTTTAACTATTTTCGACGAAGCTGTATCAGATTTGCTTGAATCTATGCAATCTTGAATATAAGGTCTAACAAAATTAGGTGAAACTATTTTAAGGGGATGATCAGACCATCAAACTGAACAACTTTCTCTATGGGACCAATATCGAAATCGCGAAAAAAAATCTGCTGTCCCATACATTTAGGTCGAGTATGTTTGTACCGAACAGCTGATTTTTTTTTCGCGATTTCGATATTGGTCCCATAGAGAAAGTTGTTCAGTTTGATGGTCTGATCATCCCCTTAAAATAGTTTCACCTAATTTTGTTAGACCTTGTATATCCAAAACTCCAAACACTGCTAATACTTAAAATTTATAAGTGGACTTCAAGCTCGTTTATTGAATAAATAATTTTGCCTTTGACTTGACTTGACTAGTATGTAAGTAAGAACTAAGTATATTTGATTGATTGATTGACTCTGACTGTAATTGATTATACAGGGACGTAAAAAGGCGCCTACCAGAATATACTAAAATAAATAAAAAATCAGTCAATCAATCTGTCAACATTTTACTTTATTCAATTCAATTCGTTTATTTGTGAATCACAGGTAAAATAAAGATGTTACAAAATTGTTGGTTCCTTTGTGTTCCGCCAGAAGGCATACAAAGGTTTTACACGTAGGGACACATACATAAACAATATAGTTATAATAATCAAGCTCAATACAACATTAATTTCACATAACTATTTTTCAAAATAAAATAAATTAGACTTAAATTACAAATAAAATAATATTAAGATGTCAACAAATAATACACTACACAGTTAAATTCATTAAAACTAGAAAAAGGTTCTTAGTTTTCGAGATAAGGACAGTATTATAAAATTCGTGAAACTCTTTACCTTGGTCACTATTTTGAGTGGCACGGCTACAAATGTTCTATGCAGTATCTGTGTTAAAACTGTCAATATCTCGAAAACTAAAACACTTTTACTAAAGTCGAATTTTTATATCCGCCGGGTTGACGTCTGATTACGGGACACCCTGTATATGCGCTCGATAAATCTAAATTAATAAATCGCTGGCCCTCTCGTAATTTTGTAAAAAGTCCCTCCCACAATGCCTCCACCACACAGCACTGAGCCGCGTGGTGGAGTATGGCCCACTCCTTCTCACCATTATTAGAGAGAGGCGTTTGCCCTACAGTGGCATCCTACAGACTACAACTTAATGTAACAACGCTAAAATAAAACATTTAAAAAGTAAAAAATAATTCGGTCACCGATTATTTTTGTTTCATGCAAATGTAGGTATGTTTTACTTTTTAATTCTCTATGAGATATTTTAGGTTAATTAATGCGGAGGACAACGCTATGAAATGACCACAGAGATCTAGAGAGATGCCAACGAACGCGCTGAGTACGAAACCTAGTGTCGCATCACCACCAGTACCACAAGATAGAAAGTATTTTGTTAGCTTGAATGTGCTCATTATCCATTGCGGTATCAAAACTCAACGTTCGAATAATCTTTAGTACTACGCAAGCATTGTAAACTATTTACACATAATATCTCGACTGGCTTTCAGCCTCATAATCAATCAATTACTGTCGCGAGCAATGTGTTCCGTTTTTGCGCATATTGCTGCGACATTAGCCCCGCCCCCTTTTCACATCTCCCTTTAGTTTTTGTGATCTGTGGTAATGAATGACTATTGATTTTTTTGCAATCACTTGCGGTCCCCTCCGCATTAATTGACTTAAAATATCTTATAGAGAATTAAAAAGTAAAACATTTGCATCACACAAAAATAATCGGTGACCGAATTATTTTTCACTTTTTAAATGTTTTTTTTTTGGCGATGCGGGTTTTTAAATTTGTAATTTAATGTAATTTCATAATTTTTAAAGTTACATCAAAACTACTAAACCGGTTTTCATGAAACATGGCTAAGAACACTCGGGATAAAATTATCTATGACAAAAAAAAAACTAAACGAAAATCGGTTCATCCGTTTGAGAGCTACGATACTACAGAAACTTATAACACCCATCTTTTTGCGTTGGGGGTTAAAAAAACGTATGAAATACATATTAAGATGATAAGCTGTTTCTAGCGCGTCCCTTGCACACTTCTAGTCGGTCAGTTCTCCTCTCCCTCAACGGTTTGCTGGAAGAAAACTCTTTTAGAGTTAAGCTCGCCTTTGTACATAATGACTTATTGTAACAATAAAGAACCTAAGAATCTAAGATTAATTTTAAGGTTAAAATTAATTCAAAATACGTGTCAATTCGGCCATGTTTGTCACATTTTTACTTAAATTTGTACATTTTAATTTTTACAGGATAGCGAGATCGGAAATAATGAAAGTGCGACAAGAAAGAAGAATAGCCTCCCCCAGAGTTGTAAGAATAGAATAGATTTCAATTTATTCATATTTTTATTTTATTTAAGGCCGATTTTTCTTCGCCGGTTAAAATTTATTCCTAGGAATAAACTATATCTATTTTTAATAGCAATGATACGGAAGAGCGCCTCAATCACGAGGCGGCGGTTCGATTCCTGGCCTGTACCAAGAAGTTCTACGGAATTTATGTACGGTTGTATTTATCATTTACTAGCTCGTCAGTGAAGGAAAACATCGTGAGGAAACCTGCATTCCCGAGGATGAAAAGAAAATACCATAAGTTCGGAGGTATGCGTAAAATATGGGTGAGCTTGGGGCGAAAAAGGAGCAGCGCTGGTCTCAGTGTTACATAACGACCCTTGCTTGCAATAGCCCCCACCAACAATCAATCAATCAAATTAAAGATTGAAAAATTTGTCTCGGGTGGGACTTGAACCCGCACTCTTCCAAACCGGGGAACTGCGTTATCCAATTTCGCCACCGAGCCCACTACCCAGAGAACGAAATTAAATTCGATCTTTAATTTGATTTGAAATAGCACAACATGGCTGTAACATGTTTAAAAATCAATAATATTTGAAATCAATCAATCACATCTATTTCTTATTAATGGTCAGTATTAGACTAAAATAGTTAAAGTTTATTCCTAGGAATATACAGGGTCCTTCTTATGCTGACACTGTTTTAAGGGGAAGATCAGACCATCAAACTGAACAACTTTCTCTATGGGAACAACATCGATATCGTGAAAAAAAATCTGCTGTCCCATATATTTGGCTCGAGTAGGTTTACTGTTTTGTATGGAAGAGCAGATGTTTTTGCGATTTCGATGTTGGTGACGTAAAGAAAGTTGTTCAGTTTGACGATCTGATCATCTCCTTAAAAAAGCGTCAGCATATTAAGAAGGACCCTATATTTTATCTGGCGATTGAAATATCAGGCCATAGACGAATTGATACTGCTAAGAAACAAGAAAAATTGTTATTGCTCTAACTACAGGGTGAAATTGATATCATTAGCCTTATCCTTTTAAACTAAGAGTCTACCCATCAAACTGAACAACTTTTACTGTGGGAGAAAACCGATCGGAGCAAATAAAAAATCAGCTGTTCCATACTAAACGACAATGTCGACGCGCGAGTTCGCGACTCAAATGTATGCAACAGCTGATTTTTTGTTGCTCCGATCGGTTTGCTGCCATAGTAAAAGTTGTTCAGTTTGATGGGTAGATTCTTAGTTTAAAAGGATGCTAATGATACCAATTTCACCCTGTATAAACGCCACAGTAATTGTAAACTTTGTTTAAACGACAATAGAGTTTATTTTAGCTTAGCTTCTTTGGTGCTATAAGTATTG
Organism: Agonopterix arenella; assembly: GCA_927399405.1. NCBI lineage: Eukaryota > Metazoa > Arthropoda > Insecta > Lepidoptera > Depressariidae > Agonopterix > Agonopterix arenella. The sequence continues at coordinate 9,638,383 of OV656718.1, read as the reverse complement.
TAGCCAATTACGTTTGGATAGATTACAGAACATTATAAGAGGGGTTAGAAGTGCAAAGTAGGCGTGGAACGTGTCGCCACAGGTTATGCAATCACTTGCATAACACCATAAGGAGCGCGGCGTGGTGCGAGCGAGAAGGCATGAGTAATTGTAGCAGAGTGAGCAGGAAAGCCGTCTCCGAAGCAAAAGCGCTACTTTGCATTTCTAACCGGTGTTCTGTGGGATAGATAATGAATGACGAGTCTAGTAACATTTGTCACTAAAAAACATATACTTACATACATACATACATATACATACGCCTGTGTCCCATTGAGGTAGGCAGAGACAATGGATCGCCATCGGCTACGATCCTGACACACTATTTACAACAATATTTTCCGTTAAACTCAAAATATTTTAGAGTTAAGGTGGTTTCAGTCCATACAAAAGTTTGACGCACAATACGCGTAGACGGAATTAATAAAAGTAATATTTTATATATGGAAAAATAGTTTAGAAAATCTAGTTGCCGCGTCACAAATAACATTTGCAATTTATTATATAATTACGAAGATATAAAGCTTTGAAAATTTTGTTTGAAAAATTGCAAAGCTTTATATCTTTGTAATTATTTTATAAATTGTAAATGTTATTTGTGACGCGGCATCTAGATTTTCTAAACTATTTTTCCATATATACAAAGTTACTTATATTAATACCGTCTACGCGTATTGTGCGTCAAAGATATGTATAAAATTTACCTCTCTGCGACCACCTTAAGTACGCTGCCAATTTGGTCCGCATATGTACGTCTAGGGCGACCCCTTTCGTCGGTTCCATTCACACTCAGCATATATTTTTCAGCTAATATTCTTGGAAAATTTCAATAATTAACTTTGTAGGACTAGCCGCCAGTTGCACGTTCATTCATTAAAGATAATCCCCCATTAAATCTCTTGCTAGCTTTTATTATGTCAACAAAACATAGCAAACATCTTCAAGCATGAGATTGAATGGAGGATTATCTTTAATGAGCGTTTCTGCAACTGCAGTGCGATTTTGAATCTCATTCGCTGAGCTCAGCAGTTGAAAATGTCCAAATTACTATGGAGATATGCAGATGCATCAGCAGGAGATAAGATTATCTCCTGCTGATTTGACTTTCAAAAATCATACTTCAGGAGTGCGATTTTTGAAAGTCAAATCAGCAGTAGAAAGATGCGTTTCTCCATACATTTTCAACTGCTGAGTTCAACGTATGAGATTCAAAAATCGCACTCCTGAGTGTTTAGACTTTCTGAAATGTGACAATGTCCAAGATATGTTTATGTTATAGGAACTAGCACCCTCCTAATATGTAAAGTGTAAGTCAAAAATGTATGACATTATTTTTATTACATGTAAAATGCTAATAATTTTTCCTCGCAATTCATGTAACAATGGGCGGGCGCGGAGGGTGCAATGTAAAATAATACCTATTTCAATCCAGATAGAGTTCACAGAGATAGCTCCGTCCCCGTCCGTGGGGCCCGTCAGCGTTCTGTCAACTCTATCAGGTAATAGGAATTATTTAGGTATTATCATTGAAATAGGTATACAGCATTGAAGAAAAAAGGAATGAAAGTGAATGTGAATGAAACTAAAGTAATGGTAATGGAGAGGGATGAATGTGTGACTGATTGTTGTATAATGATTGAGAATGAAAAAGTGCAACAAGTGAATGAATTTGTATATTTAGGATGCATGTTTACTAGAGATGGGAAATGTGAGGGTGATGTGCATAGGCGAGTAACAGCGGGAAACAAAGTAAACGGCGCTCTACATGCCATTGTGGCTAGCCAATTAGTGTCCAAAAAGGCGCAACTTGCTATACACAATGGTGTGTTGGTGCGGACACTTATGTATGGCAGTGAGTGCTGGGTATGGCAGAAGAAGCATGCAAGTAAAATGAATGCTGTTGAAATACGTTCCTTGCGAAGTATGTGTGGTGTGACGCTGAAAGATAGAGTGAGAAATTGTGTAATAAGAGATAGATGTAAATTAAAAGAAGACGTAGTGACAAGAATAGAGAAAGGTATGCTTCGTTGGTTTGGTCATGTGGAGAGGATGAGTGATAGCAGATGTACGAAAGAGATATATGTTGCTAATGTGAGTGAAAGCGTCGGCAGAGGGCTCCCTCGTAGGACGTATGCTGATCAAATCAGTTGCGTCCTACAAAAAGGGGAGGTGCGGAGTACTCGAAACCGACGGGCATGTATGAAGAGATGTATGGATGTGCATGAGGCAAAAGAAGTATGTAAGGATCGTAGTAAGTGGCGCGCCCTGGTCTCTGCCTACCCCACTGGGAAAGAGCGTGACGTTATAGATAGATAGATAGATAGGTATTATTTTACATTGCACCCTCCGCGTCCGTCCGCGCCCTTCCGTCTTCATGTGAATAGAGCCTGTGCGTTGGTCAGTGTTGCCAACAATAATTTTGAGATTCCGCAGACTTTATTACGAAATTCCGTTAAAAATCCGTTAAATCGCGTATTTTTCTCGTCAGTAAAATTCGTCAAAATACCTAATGTAAAATGGTACAAAGGTTAAATAAAAAACCAAATGCACATATTCATTAAAGTTTAATAAAGTGCAACAGTCTTTAAAGTTAATCTAATTCTATGTTGTCTAAATCATCGTCACTATTTGGGGTTAAGAGTTGCCATATTGAAGAAAGAGTTGCCATATTACAAACACAAAATTTCGTGTGGATTCTTAAAAACATTTTGTAAAAAATAATTGAAATTAAAATCTTTTGCTACAAAATTCCGCCAACAAACCCGTTAGCCGTCAAAATAGTATTTCTTCCGTTTCTTTATAACATAATCCGCTAGATTTATGACGGGAAATCCGTTAAGTTGGCAACGCTGGCGTTGGTCATTACAGTGTCGGCTCGTTTACAGCTTTCGCATGCGGCTCGAGCTGCAATTTTGTGTGACCAACTTAGTTAATTTGTATCATAATTTGACCCGAGTATAGTTTCAGTATTAGGGTTGCCAAATGTAACTTCTATAATTAATATGTTGTAAAAAAATTACCATAAATTTATTCAAGTTTAACAACAATTTATAAAAGTGGTTTTATATTTCTGTATGTATTTATGTAATTGTACCTATTATGGAATCTTCATTAAATCCATCGCGTCAATATCTAGACCATACACTTGAATGGGGGATTTTCTGATATCCATATTAAAAGAAAAAATAAGTTAATATCCCGACCTTGCTGTTTTAATAAAATAAAATTAAAAATAGTTTTTTTTTAAATAAGCTTTACATGACCGTGCCCTGCCTAGCTAGCATGCCACCCACGACAAAGCGTTTAAACGAGAGAAACGTCATGCGCGCTCTTTTTGGCCTACGTAAAATAATAAAGATGGAGGCACATCTCGATTTTTGTCGTTTTCTCGGGGGTGGCATGCTAGCTAGGCTGTACCCGGACTTTACATCGAGACCGTTTCGGTCCAAATAACATTGTAATAGAGTTCACATTGGATCGAAAACGTTTAATAAATAACGCTCACAGGCACATAAGCATGTATTCACGTAATGATCCCAAGCAAGCACTATAGGCTGTTTGTTATGGGAACCATACAACATCGGCACAAACATACAACATCCATGACCGAACCGGTACTCGAACCCAGGACCCTGGTTTGACAGTCCGGCGTGGCAATCATTACACCAACCGAGTCGTCAATAAATTGTACTGTGTATTTTTATTATTAATATTAATTAATATATTTGCTCATACCTATTGGACCCCTCTCTGGTCAACGCCATCTATTGAGAAATTAGGAACTAACTTTTTTTTTCTTCTGGAACATTCCTCATTGTGAAGTTCGAATGTCCGGGTAGAGGCCCGTGTTCGGACCATCCATCGAAGCATATTAAAACATTGTTTTCCATTTTGAACTAGCTGTCACAAAATCCCTCATTGACTAGTAAATTTCTGTTATGTGAACGCTGACCTTTAATAGAAGAATAACTTCTTAACTTTTAACAACGATTCCAAATGCATTTTGTATTATTTCTCTAGAGCTTTTAGCTAATTTATTTTTTAGAAAATTTTTAGTGTTCTCTCATTTAGTCGCTAGATGGCGCCAGCATCGTGTTGTAGCTGTTTCATACATTCAAAACCTAAATAATTTCAGTAGGTACTACTGTATTGTACGAAACAGCAGATAGGAAGGAAAACTGCCAACCAACCTTTGTATTTTAATAACTAGATATTTTTAATTTTCAGTGTTACCAGTTTTTTTTAATTAGTAAAAATCAAAACACCACCGCCCCTTTGTACCAAAGTGACGACGCGCTCACTACCCGTCACAATGAAATCACTGAACAGAGTTTGGGCACTCCTAGTGAAATGTGGATGTTTACTGCCGGCGCACACCTGGCTAAGCGCATTTTTCACTGCTAATCCATTATCGACTTTGTTTGCGTTGAAATAACATCGGAAATCTATTACTCTACCTTTCGCCATAGAATAATTAATACACTATAGAATGGAATCACCTTTGTGCGTGCTCTAAACGCCGCGTTATAAACACCTACTTCCGGGGGGAAGCGTCGCCTCGGTCCGCAACGCCCCGCTGTCGGCCACGGAGGCCGCCAGGGCTGTCACATAAAATAACTAATTTCTTAGGCTGTTATTTACTTCGTATTTTATAGGTATAAGTTATCTACAACTTATTGAGGGAGCGCCGAGCCTATTGTGCTGCTCTCAATCGTATTTTTTATTTCTAAACAAACATTTTCTTGCTACATACATACATACATATGCTCACGCGTATGTCCCACTACTGGGGTAGGCAGAGACAACAGATCGCCACATGCTACGATTCTGACACACATCTTTAGCTTCCTCAACATCCATAAGTTTCTTCATACAAGCTCGTCGGTTCCGGGTACATTTTATTTGGCCCTTCTTCAGTACGCATCCGATTTGGTCAGCATACGTGCGCCTAGGGCGACCCCTTTCAACCATTCCATTCACACTTGCCTTGTAAATATTCTTGCTGTTTGCTGTAATTCTTTTAATTGCTGCAATTTATCGGGTCACTGAGGATTCGTTTTTAAATAATGTTTGTAACCCCCAGAATAAAATATAATACCAATGACCAATGCCCTGACTAACTTCTCTGCTAAGCAGAAGCGTGATGGTAGGCTATTAACGTGACCTTGATCGCGTGAACTATTCTGCTTTCGCCTCAAGTCGCTTCGATGCTTTCTAGGACTAGTATCGATTTTCGATGTTATTTCAATGCTAGTAAAGTCCATAATGGTTTGGCTGTGAAAAATGCTCCGCGATGCGCTTCGCCGGGCGCGCGCTGACTCTTAGAATTAAGATATCAGATTTGATTAAATGGGCCATTATTTTATTCAGGGTACAATTTGGATAAAATTTTATTTTCTTTTATTGTATAAATTCTATAAGTCTTTCTTTACCGTTTTATGCCGATTTTTGTTCATCATTGTTTATAGTAATCATTAAAGACATTTGCAGCGATGTTTTCTTCCTACTTCTTACATTTATTGATGTTTTTTCAGCAAAATAACCACTGCGTTACCGTCCCTCAAAATTATATCGCGTTGCTTACACAAACAACTGAGTTACCGTAATTTGCAAAAAAATATAGTATTTTACTTTAATTCCTACGTTTTCTTAAGATTGGCTTTTTATTCGGTAGCTACCGATAACAGTTTTATTTTGGAATATAACTATTTTACTAACAAAATCGCCTTTGTTCCGTTGCCTTTGAAGGGGACCGGATTATGGTACCCTGAATAAAATAATTACACAATTATACATTTATTTCTACGGCCGTAGTATGATTCGCGCGTTAAGACTATATCACGCCTTTTATCTCGTTGCTTGCTTGCACGCTGTCATACTACGGCCGCAATATTGACATTTGTAATAAAACGTCGTGTCCAATTTGTGCGGCATTTATTAGTGTTTCGTGTTCAATACATGTTTTTATAATTATTTGTAAATAATGTACAAAATATGTGTATTTTTAATCAATAAATATTATTTTAATCTTTGAATTTCTTGTTTTATTTTAAGACTGACTGTTTTGAAGCAAAATATACTTTTTAGAAAATCTAAACTATTATAAAACTGTAACAGAAAGTTTGTCTGTACATTGAAGATATTAACAAAAAAAAAGTTACGATTTGTTTTTTAGATATCCCTGATTCCATATCACTAATTTTTTGTCTGTCTGTCTGTCTGTTTGTTTGTTTGTTTGAACAAGTATCACGCAAAAACTACTGAACCGATTTTGATGAAACTTTGTTTGTTTGATAGCTTATTATCTGACTTAAAATCTGGTATATAATTTGTGCGGACGAAGTCGCGGGTTAACGCTCGTATCTTATAAATTTCGGCTGCTCCAAAATAAAATACGGAATGCGCCATTTGAATTTTTTTTGCTCCTTTTTAAAAATCGATGTACACACGGCGACACATCAAGATATACAAAACGAAAATAAGCTGGCCGCGCGTAGGTCGAGTAACGTGTCGCGCGGCCAGCTTACGTTGGTTTTGTATAGCCTGATGAGTCGCCGTGTGTACCTTGTTCAAATGTAACAGAATTGAGGATCCTTTTTTAAACATTTAGGAAATATATTAACAGAACTATCCACAAATAATTTCAGACCAGGACTTTCGAGGCCGGTGAATCTGCTCTTACTGAAGACCTAGAAACGATGGATGACTATTACACCACGTGGCGTCTCTGCCCCAATCCTTCAAAAACAGAGGTATCATCATTTCACCTCACAAACTGCCTCGCAAACAGGAAGCTCAAAGTTACCTTCTGTGGAGAACTAGTGAAGCATAATTTTACCCCCAAGTACTTAGGGGTAACCCTGGATCGCTCACTGACCTACAGACAGCATCTCCACAATGTTGCACAAAAGGTGAAAACAAGGCTGAATATCATCAGAAACCTAGCCGGTACAAGCTGGGGCGCCACAGCTCCTGTTCTCCGCACGTCTGCCCTGGCGCTGGTGTACTCCGTCGCGGAATACTGCGCTCCGGTGTGGTACCGCAGCGCACATACGGACAAAGTTGACACCCAGCTCAACGAAGCCATGCGCCTAATTACGGGAGTAATCAAATCAACCCCACTGCCATGGCTTCCTGTTCTATCGCACATTCCTCCACCGGAGCTCCGCAGGAATAAATCAGCTGCCAACGAATGGAAAAAGTGCTTCCAACTGAATCATTCGGCCCCCATGCCTATAAGGAAAACGCTGGACTCGATTCCTACATACCCATATCCCATCCAGATCACCAATCTGGACCGAAGACCGAATACACTGCCAGTACGATGTTAATAATGCATGGCGGGCAGATTGGGGCCTTTTTGACCATCCGCATGCAAGCCTAGTGCGTGACCCGACTGTCGAGCCGGCTGGTTTTGAAAAGGACCGTAAGACCTGGGTTAAGCTTAACCGATTCAGAACCAACCATGGAAGAACCAACTACCACCTCCACAAGTGGGGTTTGAGGGAGTCTCCGACGTGCGACTGCGGGCACCTGACCAGACCCTCTCCCATGTGGTAAATGAGTGCACTCTGCGATGTTTCCCCGGTGGAATCGAAGAACTTCACAGGCTAACCCCGGCAGCGGAAGACTGGCTGAAACACCTCGATCTCGAAATCTGACCCCCCCCCCCTCGGATCCAAGCAGGAAGATAAAAATGCCATACGATATGATGATGATGATTTAATTTATCGGGTACAGTAAGTAATTGATAGTCGAATCAATTCTTGAAAGGGGCTCTAGCGTAAAATGTTCAATGGCGTATTCTGTGTTTTATTTTGGAGCAGCCGATATGTAACTAGCTAGAGTAGACGCGCGACTTCGTCCGCATGGGTTCCTGTCATCGGAACGAGATAAAATTACCAGATTTTATGTTAAATCATAAGCTTTTAAACAAAAATTTTCATTAAAATCGGTCCAGTAGTTTTAGTAACAAACAGACACGAGTACGAGTGAATAGGCTTCTTTTGGGTGAGCTCGCTACATCTTCGACCCCATCTTCGTCCTGAGGACTAGATTGAGGTCAAGCGCAAACCTATACGTAATAAAAAAAAAGAACAAAACATCAAAAATTTGTGGCTTGGAGTCGGGGACAACAATTTTTTTGTAAATATCTTCTATGTACAGACACACTTCTGTTCTGTTACAGTTTAATAATAAGTTTAGATACCACTAGAGTTAACCCGCGACTTCGTCCACACAAATTATATACCAGATTTTAAGTCAGATCATAAGCTATCTAACAAAAAAGTTTCATCAAAATCGATTCAGTAGTTTTTGCGTGATGCTCGATCAAACAAACAGACAAAAAATCCAAAAATAGGTGATATGGAATCAGGGACACCTAAAAACCATATCGTAACTTTTTTTTGTTAATATCTTCAATGTACAGGCAAACTTTCTGTTACTGATTTAATAATAAGTTTAGATACCGACCTATTCGTAGATACAGTCTGCTTTCAAATGTCGAAGAAAAGCAAATAAATAACAACATTTTTGTTATAAAAATTATTTATTAACTTAGAAGTTATAATTATAAATTAAACTTAAATATTTACATAATTTGTGGTCATGAAGAGCTTTTTAAAAGATTGTTTTATTTGAATAAAATAATTTTGATAAACGTAATAATTAGTCTAGATTATACATCTTAGTTCATGGACATAATCTGTAGCATGGTGCAGACCTCTAAAGAATAAGCCTTTTTGTGTTGGTGCGTGTTTGTGTGTGTGGGTGTGTGTACGTTTGGCTGTAAGTTGTTCATTTAAGAATAAACAATTCTTCAGCCGACCCCATGTGATATTGGCACTAGGTGTGTTTTATGTGGGTGGGTGTGTGTGTTGGTCTGTAAGTAGTTCATTCAATTAAATAAAAAAAACAGAGCAGCTATTATCTTTTTGCTTCAGCCGACCTTAATTTGTTATTCGCGCTAATTATACCTATAAACAACTAGTGTAAAAGCTAGGCCCTCCCCAGAGGTATGATGAAGGACAAGGCATCCCCCGTGGCGCCCCACGCGACGCGCTGCGTCTGGAATATAGCGACCCACGCCGCCAGCGCCACCGTCCAGCCCAGGGCGCCTGCACCACTCATTATTACATCTGTAAGTTAATTATTACTAATTAGAATAGAAAAACATTGTACATGTTTTTGCGTCCACGCAAGCCACAAACAAGTCCACGGTCAGCATTTAAACCTAGCTTTATTATTATTATTATTATTACAGCTTTATTTTCCACTTAACACTTTCAAAATATATACATGCAAATTACAATTATTTCTTTTCCCTTTCATTGTTATGTGGCCCCCTATGGGTGAAAGCCTCCTCCATTCCTTTCCACCTTTCCCTGTCTTTAGCAAAATACCCTCCAACCTAGCCGAGGGGGTAGTCAGAGATATTCTGAAGGCGAATCGAACCTTAACTCAAAACCCGACACGACATAATATGTGTGACTCAGTAGTCCAATATTGCACAGCGGGCGTCATTTTAGCGCACGAGCGTAGCGAGGGTGGTAAACGTTGAGCATTTCAAGGACTCAGTTATGGCTTTAAAAGTTCGTCAATATATCGTAATTAAACATAATCACAATTTCACTACACACCGCAGGTCAAGTACGAAAAAGCACATGAACAACAAACTATAGGATAGAATTTTGTCTAAAAAATCGGCCAAAAAACAACATGGAATAATTATTCTCACTGCTTGCTGTTGTTTTTCTATATTATTTGTTATTTATGAGACGAAACGAATATGCCAAAAACTGGTTGCCGTTTGGTCTAAATATGAGAGCATTAAAACGACAGCAATTTATATTTTTTAGTAAAAAATTTGAGACAAAACTAAGTATCAGTTGTATTATTATAAAAGAAAATAATTATCTTGATAATTTCGAATTCTGGTAGTAAGCCTCGTATGCAACCCCCAAGAAAAGTATGTTTCTCTTGTGCAGTAAGGATCATTTTTTTTTCAAGATAGAATTAGATGTCAAGTAATGAGGTTTTGATGAATGTCGTTGCTATCTCCTTTCACCTGCGGAAATACTGCATAAAAAATTGCATGGGCTGCACACTACTGTATTCCCTGTATGCATGCAGGTTTCATTACAATGTTTTCCTTTACCGAAATCCAATGGTGTTCCAAATCGTACATATATTCTGAAAAACTCATTGGTACGAGTTAGCCAGGAATGGTATCGTACCATCGTCTCCTGCACGGCTAGCATAGACTCGCTACTGGACCACCATGGCATATATAAAATTGTAATAGCATTAATTCTGTGGTATTGGATGCATACATCCAATGACATTCTATACAAGGAGGACTTCACATCAGTAGCTTATTAACGGGACCACTAAGTTATGCCCAGTTGTTTTACATTACTGCTTTATAATCGAATCCTTTTTAGAGATTTGAAAGGACTGGAATGTCACTGGTGACGTATGACAGCTGGGCATAACTGATGCATACAAAGGTGACATTAGAGACATGTGCCATGTTTAGGCTTTGTTATTGTATGACATGATGACTCTATGGTTATAAAAACTCATTGCATACATCTCTTAATTTGTTTCTGTTCATCAAAGGCAGGCTTCATGAACGCCTCCTTGAAGAACCACGCCGCATTCACTGCCCAAACGAACGGTAGGAAGGCGCAGCCCACTGAAAAACAACGTTTTATACCAATTTTAAACTATCCATGTCACAAAGGTTGACTCATCGGTTTTAGAGATAAAAACCTACATGATTTGATATTTTGAACGCTTAGTTATGTTATTCGAAGAGTTAGAGACTTATATAAGGCTATAATGGGGAATAATTCGGTGAAATTGGTTCATTTTGAATGAATAATTAAGAGAAAAACTAAAACAAAAGTCGGGACGTTAGGATGGCGGAAAAACTAAGTACCTTTGAAATACCATCTGCACAATTGTAGTTTCTTGTCATTGGGCAGTCGACTTATATCCATTTCTTGGTTTACTCTTATTGTTTTCAATAAAAGAAAGTTATTTTCTACAAATTTTCGCAAAATAAAAAAGCGACGACGTTTTCCCTTCGGTGGTCGGCTAACTGTCAATGTCAAAAAATTAAGAAACGATCCGATTTAGGCAAAGATGACGTTTTTAGGTCATGATTTTAGACTCGTATTACCTTTCATTTTACTACTTTGAAATAGGAAACAACCATTTTTTGTCTGAAAAAAACTCAATTATCTTACAAAGTAATCTCAAATAAGCTTAGATAGGCTATTATAATTCCATGTTCGTCTTAAAGACAATCCTGATTCACTTGCGTAGCATGGAACGTTAAAATATTATTGGTTTTAGTAGTTCAATTTTTACGATCATTAGTTTATAGAAAGGAGATAAAGCTATACGAAATTGTATATTGTATGCTCTTTCTATTCTATTACACTTCGTTTATTTTGAAACAAAAAAGCACGTAGACGAGACAAAACAAAAATGGCCGCATTGTGTTGAACGTCAAAAACAAAGTCAAAAGCGAAAATGTACAAAAAGTAAATAAAAAATGTTTTCATCAATTGCCTACGCGTTGTTATGTCTCAACCCCATCCTATTTAAATCAGAAACATGTAAGTACACATCACAAAACAGTTTATTTAATGTTATTTTATTTAAAATGTAAATTGAGCTTTGGTAACAATTTTGGCAATTTTTGTCGTTTATTCTGTGTTTCCGAGACCTTGGTAAGTCAATTAAGGTGTTTCAAAAGCTTATCTTACCAATTAAACACAAGGTTTACCCCGTGAAACCTTCGATAGCTGTGAATTTTAACTCTTAAATGTTTGGTGAAATTTTTTGCATCCTAACATTTTTTTTCGCATCAAACCATATCTAACGGTGTTTTTATGGTTTATGAGACTTTATGGTCCTTTCACTTATGGTCTACTCTCCTTCATATTTTATTTACTTCTAAGGTCAAGTACATACTAATTATCGTTTATTATGTATGTTATTATTATGTATGCTAAACAGTAAGTACTGTGAACAAATATTAATATTTATTTATTATTACTATGTATGACTTGTGATTACAATGTATATTGCTAAGTAAAAATGAATATTTTATTTATGATTAACAATACAGGGTGTTACAAAAGTGAAAATAAACATTTAAAACTTTTAAGGGGGTTTTTGAGACCATCAAACTGAACTACTTTCACTATGGGACCAACATGGAAATCGCGAAAAAAAAATCTTTTGTCCCATACATTTAGCTCGTGTAGATCTGTAGTCTATTATGGAACATCGCAAACGTATAGCATCATGGTGATTATGGCAAATCTCCCCATTTTGGGGAGGCCTATGTCCAGCAGTGGACGTCTATCGGCTGCTATGATGACGATGGAACATCTGTTTTTTTTTCGGGATTTCGATATTGGTCCCCTAGAGAAAGATTTTCAGTTTGATGGTCCTAACCACCCCCTTAAAGGCCAGGCCACACAAAGTTTTGCAGGAAAACGGGCCGAGGCGGACCTGCGGGAAGCGAATATCTCTGGACCCGTGCGTATTTCTGTGTGGTAGGGTACATACAAACTCATACCACCACACCACACCATACACAACAAAACATACATAAAACCAAGCGGGTCCGGAGATATTCGCTTCCCGCAGGTCCACCTCCGGCTCCGGCCCGCTTTCCCGCAAAACCGCCTCTGTGTGGCCTGGCCTTAAATGTTTATTTGTATTTTTGTAACACCTTGTATAAAGTTAATTTGTCACTATCTATGTCTATAATACTAAGTGCATATTATCATTGAACATGAATAATTTTAATTTGTACTTATGTATACACACAGAATAAATAATTGTACTACGTACAGTAGTTTCACTTCTCCATACAGCACTCAACAAAATGTTATAAATAAATATCTTTAATAATAAATTGAATTTTTTTTTTTATCTAATTTTATTTAGGGACTTTTGTACCTATTGTACATGTTAGTCCCATCGTACCCTTTTACTCTTATATACATAAATATATAAAACTTACAACTATTTATTGAGACACTGATGAGTTAACAAAGGTGAACAGGCTCCTTGCAGCCTCCGACTCCGGTGATGCCAAAATTGAGTGGAACGTTCCTACATTGAGCCTGCTCAACTCTAGTTTTCCCATCAGTGCCTCCCGAGCTTGCTCGTACCGGACACATTCCACCAACAAGTGGTACACATCCTCAACTACTCCGCATGTCTCACAGTTTGGTGAGTTTGTCTTTTTCATTAGGTACCCGAACTTGTTCAGTGGCATGTGTCCTGATCGAAGCCTATGCGCTAACACCACATACTTTCTACCTAAATGGGCAACATTAGACCAAGGTATAAATAAATAAAATAAAATTGTTATATTTTGTTTTTGCTCCCATAGTAATAGTTGTTCAGTTTGATGGGTAGACTCTTAGTTTAAAACGATGCTAATGATATCAATTTCACCCTGTATAATTTGGTCTGTAATGCTGCTGATGATGTAGTTGAAGTGTAAGGTGAAATGATGCTCCAATGAATGGTGGTATAAAAAGGTTTATTCATGCATTGCATCGATATTTATAATAAGTAGGTGTCGCTGATCCAAGCAATATGCGTTTATGTAGCGGTAAACTACAGTGTTACTGTTAAACTCTAAAAATAGCCTTTTGCTATGTTACCATATTACTTAGTCGCGGGTAAACTATAGTTATACTTTAAATCTTTAATTGTAATTCCAGGGGCAACAGAGCTCTTCTCTCCCTCTCTAACGCTGTACAGTCCCGGAGAGCCGGACTACACGGACGTACTAGTGAGGAGGGAGGGTGACAACCTGACACTAGTCTGCGAGTCGAAGGGAGACAACGTGCCCAGGATATACGTCTGGAATTATATGCCTGCTAACAATGACAGCGTGGAGAGGTGAGATACAATCAAATTATGACCTTATTGCACATTATATAGGGTACTCAATATGCTGACACTGTTTTATTGCACGGCCCGGTAGCACAGTCTGTAGTGAACCTGCCTTGTGTGCCGAGGGTCGCGGGTTCGAATCCCGTAAGGGACAACTATTTGTATGATGAATATGAATATTTGTACCCGAGTTATGGATGTTTGTATCTATAAAACGCATGTGCCTCCTGCCGCCTGCATGGAGATGGATTCCCAAAACCGGGAGATCTTAGGTTTCTTCCCCTCAATGGTGTGGCCTCCTTCATTGTATTTTAATTGTACTTTGTATATTTTGTTTTGTTAAAAAGATGTGTGTTGTAGAGTTTCTGGCCGCATCTTCTCTCAACGGAACACCTTCCAACGCGGTGGTAGATTCAAAAAATGACGTCAAAAAGCTATCTATGTGACATTATTTTGAATAAAAAAATTTTGAATTTTTTGAATTTTGAATTGACCATGTATTTGAAGGGTAAAGAAAATAAAAAGTATTGGGGCTAACACAAAAGATCCCACTGGGTCGAAGTGTTGCTTGCTTGCCAGGCTGCACAACATGATAAGATCTATATTGTTGTCTAGTCATCATAACACAAGTTCAGACTAGATTCTGGTACACAAATTGTACTCAAGCTTGAGCCCTGTAGTTTGTACAATTCCAAAACGGATTGGGAAACATTCCGTGAATCAGTTGAAGCAAAAATAAACACTAAAATATTGCTGAAATCAGAAGAAGACATAATTACTGCTGTGGAGCATTTAAACCAAGTTATCCAAACTGCTGCCTGGAATGCCACCCCTCAAAAGAACGATATTGATATGGCTCAAAGATTTCCATCGCACATATTAAATAAAGTGGCCGAAAAACGAAAAATTCGTAAACAATGGCAACAGACGAAATGTCCCCTGCTTAAAAAAAGATTTAAACCGTGCTGGAAAGGAGCTAAAACGACTACTCGATGTCTAACGCAATAACAGTGTCCAGAATCATCTGCGTAGGATTGACGCTACTGCAGCTTCAAACTACTCCTTATGGAAAGCCACCAAAAAGCTCAAACAACCCCCAACGTTGAATCCTCCCCTGAGGCGGGACAATGAGAACTGGGCAAGAAGCGATCTAGAAAAGGCTATTACCTTCGCTACACATCTCGCAAATGTATTCACGCCTCACCCCTATGAGGGCACAGTTGACCATGCCGACGTTGTTAACAGCACGTTATTCTCTCCCTGCTGGTCTCCTGAAAATTATGAAATAAAAAAGATAACGAAAAATGGGCTAAAAAGTGTTATCAAGAAACTGAACACCAAGAAAGCTCCTGGTTACGACATAATATCGGCTAAAGTCCTGAAAGAGATGCCAGAGTCTGGATTCACTTACCTTACGTTCCTTCTGAATGCAATAATAAGACTGGCTTACGTCCCCACACAATGGAAAGTGGCTCAGGTCAAAATGATACTGAAACCCGGGAAAGATCCCAAAGAACCAAGTTCCTACAGGCCAATTAGTCTGCTACCCGTAGTGTCCAAAGTTTTCGAAACAATATTTTTGTCAAGGCTAATGCCAATAATAAAGGAGAATTGCTTAATACCTGATCATCAATTTGGCTTTAGACACAAACATGGAACAATTGACCAAGTACACAGGTTAGTCAGACAAATACATGAATCGTTCGAAAACAAAGAATACTGTACGCTTGCCTCGACGGTGCCTTCCTCGACATCTCACAGGCATTCGATCGAGTGTGGCATGATGGGCTTTTGTGTAAGCTCAAATCAAACCTCCCGGCATCATGCTTCTACCTACTTAAATCATACCTCCAAGAGCGTTATTTCTTTGTTAAGTATGGGGAAGAAAAGACTGTTCTGCACCCAATTCAAGCAGGGGTTCCACAGGGAAGCGTCCTGGGACCCATACTCTACCTGCTTCACACAGCCGATCTCCCAACCAACCAGAACTGTACCACCGGTACATTCGCCGATGACACAGCAATTCTTGTATCTGATAAAGACCCCGAAAGAGCATCTTCCATATAACAAGAAAGCCTGAATGATATAAGTGTATGGCTGAAAAACTGGAGAATCAAAGCTAACGAGACGAAGTCCGCACATATCACATTTACCACAAGGAGAGATACTTGCCCCCCGTAAAAATAAATAATCAAGAAATACCGCAAAACGATTATGTAAAATATTTAGGCCTCTACCTAGACAGGAGACTGACATGGAAGAAACATATTTTTACCAAAAGAATGCAACTGGGACTGCAATTCCGTAACATGTACTGGTTGCTAAACAGGAAGTCTCAACTAAGTTCAGAAAACAAACTTCTTTTGTATAAAGCCATCATAAAGCCTATCTGGACTTATGGTATCCAGCTCTGGGGAACAGCTGCCAACTCCAATATTGAAATTATACACCGCTTTCAGTCAAAGGTCCTGCGAACTATAATGGACGCACCTTGGTATGTCACAAACGACATACTCCACCATGACCTTAATGTTCGCTACGTGAAGGAGGAAATAGTAGAGTTCACACGAAATTATCAGAAAAGGATACTAAACCACCCAAACATACTAGCTCAAAATCTAATGAGGGAAGAGGCTCAGACTCGCAGACTTAAGAAAAAGATACCACAGGACAATCTACTGGGAGGGTAACCGTTCCTTAAGACACTTTAATTTGGATGCATCACTGGGTGCATACCAAGCAAGCCAACATTGATATACGTCACACTCTTTGCTGATTGTCCAAAAAACGACAGATTGCAAAGGACAAAGGAGAGAAAAAAAAAATTAATAATATAATAATATCTATTTATTTAAATAGCAGAACACCACAGGTCCCACGCAAAAAGTTGATCGGTTTGATGGTCTGATCATCATCTTATAAAGCTGTTAGCATATTAAGTTGGACCCTGAAACACACACATAGATAAACACAAATGCTCTCGCAAACACACACATACACATGCACACTCACTCACTCAATCACAAACACGCCTGTTTCACAAATAATCATGTTTTTAGACATGGCTAATGTTGAACCCATGAGGAGAACCCATTCAGGAGAAATCCGCCTTTTGTGATTCAATTGTAATTATTTTGTAATGTAAATCATTTGTAATATTATTATGTTCAATGTTCATGTGTCCAGCGTTATCTCCAGTTTGCTAGTTTAATAAACCTAAACTGTTCACATTGCAGATCATATACGACGGAACCAAAAGGGCTTACTCTCGCCAGCAAGCTGACCAAGCCCGACCTCCAACTATCAGACAGCGGCCACTACATGTGCTCGGCGCCTCCCTTCAGCGTCACCAAGTACATACTAGTGCAGACCAAGGGTGAGCAGATACTTTGTTCATAAGCATGCATAAGCATATGCTCACAACTACAGGGTGAAATTGATATCATTAGCATCCTGTTAAACTAAGAGTCTACCGATGGGTGCAGTTCGATGGAACTGAACAACTTTTACTATGGAAGCAAACCGATCGAGGTAAAGAAAAATCAGCTGTCATTGTAACAGAAGTGTGTCTGTTACATTGAAGATATTTAAAAAAAAAAGTTAGTATATGGTTTGTCTATCTATCTATCTATAACGTCACGCCTCTTTCCCAGTGGGGTAGGCAGAGACCAGGGCGCGCCACTTACTACGATCCTTACATACTTCTTTTGCCTCATGCACATCCATACATCTCTTCATACATGCCCGTCGGTTTCGAGTACTCCGCACCTCCCCTTTTTGTAGGACGCAACTGATTTGATCAGCATACGTCCTACGAGGGCGCCCTCTGCCGACGTTTCACTCACATTAGCAACATATATCTCTTTCGTACATCTGCTATCACTCATCCTCTCCACATGACCAAACCAACGAAGCATACCTTTCTCTATTCTTGTCACTACATCTTCTTTTAATTTACATCTATCTCTTATTACACAATTTCTCATTCCATATCTGCAATTTTTGGATTTTTTGTCTGTCTGTTTGTTTGAACGGGGATCACGCAAAAACTACTGAAATGATTTTGATGAAACTTTTTCTGTTTGATAGCTAATGATCTGACTTTAAATCTGGTATATAATTTGTGCGGACGAAGTCGCGGGTTAACTCTAGTATGCTATAATATTATCATCAAGAATATTTATTTTCATCATCATCATCATCATCACCTCAGCCGATAGACGTCCACTGCTAGTCATAAGCCTCCCTCCCCCAAGGATCGCCACAACGACCGGTCCTGCGCTGCCCTCGTCCAACGGGTTCCCGCCGCCTTCACCAGGTCGTCGGTCCACCGTGTGCGGGGCCTACCCACGCTGCGCTTTCCGGTACGCGGTCGCCACTCGAGAACTTTTCGGCCCCATCGGCCATCGGTTCTGCGAGCAATGTGCCCCGCCCCCTGCCAGTTTAGTTTAGCAATTCTTTGGGCTATGTCAGTTACTCTGGTTCTTCTGCGGATCTCTTCATTTCTGATTCGATCTCGCAGGGAAACTCCGAGCATAACCCTCTCCATTGCCCTTTAGGTGATTTTCAGCCTTTTTATGAGCGACCACGCCTCCACACTGATCCGTTTTGAGACACTGCGGTATTTGGGACGTGAAGATACTACGTAGCTTCCCGAAAGCTGTCCAGCCGAGTTGGATTCGACGGTTGATCTCTTTCTCGAAGTTGGACCTACCTAATGAACTGAACAGTTAGAACTGAATAGTTTGTCCCAGGTAGACATAATCGTCAACAATAATATTTATGTCATGTTATTGTTGGTAAATGTCCGCAGGATCGGTCCGGTGCAGTCGCGGTGCATTCTGGTGCGGTACGCACTGCGTACTAGCGTCGTACGTGTGTGACGGCTTCAATGATTGTAGACATGGAGAGGACGAGGCTGTGGAACTGTGCGAGCTGACGCCTTGTGCACGTTAGTATATTTACAGACATGACACGTTAAGCCGTTGGTCCCGGCTACTATCTCTGGTGGTAGTACTCGTTACATAAAAACCACTTCAGAGGCCTTAAGGCGGTCTGAAAAAACTCTGACACCAGGGCTCTGCCCACACGATAAGAAGAAGATTACACGGGGTGGAAAGTTGAGATAGCACATAAAGGGCAGCTACCAGAAGCATTATTATATATCTATTATACAGGGTGAAATTGATATCATTGGCATCCTTTTAAACTAAGAGTCTACCCATCAAACTGAACAACTCTTACTATGTGGAGCAAACTGATCGGAGCAAATAAAAAATCAGCTGTTCCATACTAAACTGCAGTGTCGACGCGCGAGTTCGCGACTCAAATGTATGCAACAGCTGATTTTTTTTGTTCCGATCGGTTTGCTCCCATAGTAAAAGTTTTCAGTTTGCTGGGAAAACACTTAGTTTAAAAGGATGCCAGTGATATCAATTTCACCCTGTATACGAGAAAACATTCTTAGGAGACTAACCTAACTTTTGGAGAATTTTACTTTGCATTCTATAACAGATTTTTAAAAAAGCAGTCCTCGAAAAAAACTGAAATTTTTATCAGGTTTGTGACCATTCCAGAAGGAAGACTAATATTGTCGTATTTGGTTCCCAGGTCCGGACAAGTTGAACTGTTCGAGCGGCCGCTGTATCTCCGAAGCCGCTTGCTGCAGAAGTCCCTCCGCACTCTGCAAGCAGCCCTCCTGCTGCGAGGAGCACCGCAGGTACTACAGGTTTGAAGGTAAGCTCTATACTAGTATCGTATGCTGTAGCATATAGACAAGCTCGAGCATATCGCAAATTCATCCGTGCTATTTTATCATATACACATTGACATCATCGGCCCACTTCCAACGGACAAAGGTTTTCCTGCTGCGAGCACCGCAGGTACTACAGGTTCCTATGCTATAGTTTTTAGAAATAAAAATTTATATCGTTAAATGAAAAATGTAAAAAAATACTCAAATCATAAAATGACTACTCGCTGAAATTTATAATTGTTGTTACCTAGTTTTATGTTATTGCGAATAAGCGGCGGCGGATAAATCGTACGCGGTTTTCGTTCGCTGTCTATATCTAAGATTATATCATTGTATCTGTTTTGGTGAAAATAAATAAAAAAAAAATTATTCTTTAATATAATAAGAATGAATGAATGAAATATACTTTATTTACACCAAAAGAAAATATACAATGCACAATAGGAAAAATAAACTGAATATGGTAAAAATAAGGCGGTCTTATCGCTAAAAAGCGATTTCTTCCAGACAACCTTAGGGTAGAGGAAATATAACAAAGAACGGGTCGGTGTTATAAAAAACAAAATTACAGGTGAAAAAGTACAGTGAATACAACAAATACATAAATACATACATATTACATATAATTAAAGGTACATAGATAAATAACATATAAATAATAATATATACCGTACATACGTACCGGATTAATTTAGATAGAAAAATAGAAGGGGGGAAAGGAAAAATCAGGAACAGAGGTCCAGGAAGTGTGCTTTGACTTTCGATTTAAAAACATCCACAGAAGGAGAATGTCTGATCGACTCTGGCAACAAGTTCCAAAGTCGAGCAGCTTGGACTGTAAAGGAATGGGTGTAGAAGTCGGAAGAGTGGGAGGGGATATTGAGAGAGAGATTCTTAGAGGAACGTAAGGGACGGCCAGTAGTAAGGGAGCTAAAGATGAAGCGTTCTTTAAGGTAGTGGGGAGTCAATGGATTAAATAGGATTAAGATGTTTTGTGCTTGATGATGATATGTCCGCAGGTAGCTCAGAGGTGGAATTTCCGCCGCTGTTCGAGGACCGGCACGCGCCGGATGACTACGGGTTCATTCAGTCCACCATATACACTGTCACAGGTCAGTTGTGTTTGCTATATTATATCTATCTATCTACACGGTGAAAGTGATAATATCATTAGCATCCTTTTAAACTAAGAGTCTTCCCATTTTTTTTTATTTTAACACTTTATTGTACACACAGAAATATACGTGAAAACAACAATAGACAATTACAAAGGGCGAGCTTATCTCTTTCTTGAGCTTGGACTGTGAGAGAACCAAGATTAAGGTGTGCAAGTTGGAACATTGGTAGGATGACTGGAAGAGGAAGAGAGTTAGCAGACGTACTGAAAAAGTGACGTATAAATGTGGCGTGTTTGCAAGAAGAGAGAGAGATTGGTGAAGGGTATAAGTGTTACTAATGTGGGAGTGATGTTAAAAGGAATGGTGTGGGAATCGTGCTAGATAATAAGTTAAAAGAGTGCGTGACGGATGTTAGAAGAGTAAGCGGCAGATTGATAGCCCTGAAAGTGATTTTAGAGAATTTGGTTCTGCATGTAGTTTGTGCATATGCACCTCAGAGTAACAGTAAAGATTGCATAAAAGATAAATTTTGAGAAGAATTTGATGATGTGATGATGGGGATAGCGGACAATGAGGAGGTTTACGTAGGTGGAGACTTTAACGGTCACGTAGGAAAGAAGAATGATGGTTACGAAAACGTGCATGGGGGTTGGGGGTTGGCGAGACGTTGTTACAAGCAGCTTCTGCCTTTAACCTGGCTATAACAAATACGTGGTTTGAAAAGAAGAATGAACATCTAATTACCTACAAAAGTGGCCACCACACGACGCAGATTGATTATTTCCTCGTAAAGAGGAACAAAATTAATAGCGCCAAAGACTGTAAAGTGCTACCAGGCCGTGCAGCATGCCACCCCCGAGAAAACGATAAAAATCGAGATGTGCCTCCATCCTTATTATTTCACGTTTGACAGAAAGACGTTTTTCTCGTTTAAACGCTTTGTCGTGTGTGGCATGCTAGCTAGGCTGGGTAGGACCTAGTCTCACAGCATAGACTGCTAATCATGGAAGTCAAAATTACTGTCCGGGTTTAGAAAAACAGAGAACGGCCCTCGCCCAAAACAAGATGGCACATGTTAGATAAGAATGAGTATACTACTAAATTCAGGGAAAGATAGATAGAATGATACAACTGAATATGGATGAATTATCTGTTAATGACTGTTGGAGTGAGATGGCATGTTGTATCAGAATGGTAGCGAAGGATGTTTTAGGAGAAACGAAAGGCAAAGGTATGATAGATAAGGATACTTGGTGGTGGAATACGGAAGTGCAGAATATTCTGAAAGAAAAGAAGTTTGCTTTTAAAGAATGGAAAAATACATCGGATAGTGATACGAGTGGGAAAGAGTCGAGGAAAATAATATATAATGAATGTAAGAAGAAAGCAAAAAAAGCGGTAGCCATCGCTAGAGCTGAAGCCCAGGACAAGTTATATGTGTCGCTGGATAGTCCTAAGGGGCAAAAAAAGCTCTATAGGATGACACAAGCTAGAGAGAATAGTGCAAGAGACGTGTCCCACATAAAGTGTATAAAAAATGATGCAAGAAAAGTGATGACAAATGATGATGAAATAATAGTACGTTGGAAAGGATATTATGAAAAGTTAACGAACGAGGAAAAATGCTTGGAGTGGTGAGTTAGAGACCAGTGAACGTGGGGTTGGTAAGAGAAATTAGTATGGAAGAGGTAAAAAAGGCTGTACGAAGTATGAAAAATGGGAAGGCCGTGGGACCAAATGGAATACCAGTTGAGGTTTGGAAGGTTTTGAGTGTGGATTATTCTTCAATAAGTTGTTGCATAAAGAAGTAATCCCCGACGAATGGTGCAACAGTTTACTGGTGCTCATCTATAAAAATAAGTGTGACATACAGAACTGCAACAATTATAGGGCTAAATCTAATGTCACATATTATGAAAGTATGGGAAAAGGTGGTGGAGAAACGACTGCGAGAGAAGAGTGAGATAACGCAAAACCAGTTCGGTTTTATGCCTGGTCGGGGTACAACGGACGCTATTTTTTTACTGCGCCAACTTTGCGAATTATACAGGCGTGCTCAAAAGTACTTGCACATGGTGTTCGTTGACCTCGAGAAGGCATACGATCGTGTACCCCGGGAGGTCTTGTGGTGGGCTCTCAAAAAGAAAGATAAGCATAGCATGTTCACGACTATGTTCCCCGAGGGGCTAGTCAGAGATATTCTGAAACCTCAGAACATCCTCGTTTCAAAAAGAAAGATGTGCCTGGAAAATACCTTGAGTTGATTCGTGCAATGTACAGCCGATCCAGCACATGCGTCCGATCATCCGCTGGCACCACTGATAAGTTCAATGTGGCTGTAGGTTTGCACCAAGGGTCGGCTTTAAGTCCTTACCTCTTCCTGTTGATTATGGATGCTTTAACATCGACATACAGGAAGAGGCACCCTGGTGCATGCTGTTTGCCGACGACATTGTTCTTGTCGGTGAAAATGGACTCAAGGTCCAGAGCAGATTGGCACAATGGCAGCAAAAACTGGAGAGTGTTGGCTTGAACTTTAGCAGAACTAAAACGGAACGTTTGTTCTGCGATTTCGGGGGTCTCTCCAGTTGCATGCCTATTGCCCTTGATGGCGTGCCTTTGCCAGTCTGCTCCGACTTCCGGTATCTCGGTTCACTCATACAAAACGATGGAGAGATAGATCGGGACGTGAAGCACCGAATCAACTCAGGGTGGATGAAGTGGCGGCAGGTTACGGGAACGATCTGTGACTCCCGAATCCCCCTCAAATTGAAGGTGAAAATATATAAAACCATAATGAGACCTGTAATCATGTACGGATCAGAGTGTTGGGCCACAAAAGGGACGGATGAGAAACGATTGCATGCAGCTGAGATGAGAATGTTGAGATGGATGTGTGGTGTAACTAGAATGGACAAGGTTAGGAATGAGTATATTAGAGGAAGTTTTAAAGTAGCACCCAGGCGGAGGACAGTCGCCTTTTGGTGGCTTTTTCCGACTGCTGCCATCTATTAACTATTTCGCAGAACTATGAAAAAAAAACGTTTTATTGTCTATGTCAATGTCTAATTGACAGATGACAGATTCACAAAATGGCTACGTATCTTGCGTAATGCGCGAATTGTTTGTAGTTTTCGTTCAATTTCGTGCCGATTTAGTGATGTTCTGGAGTTTCTGTTATTCTCTTACCAATGTTTAGATTACAGGAATAGTAAAGATACTGGAATTTCACTCGATCGGTGCGGGATTGAACGAAAACTAGCATTCAAAACAATAATATTCATCGGTATGAGTAGATATAAGTAGGTATGTATAGTATAGGTTGAATTATTGTCAGTGAAACATAGATGGCGCTAGCTAGCCTTCAATTTGACATAAGGTGGATGCATAATATTGCCACGATTGGGTTCTCTTTTCTAATATACTTATATTACTCTTTGGTAGCACCTATGACGGAAAAATTGCAGGGTAATAGATTATCGTGGTATGGGCATGTAATGCGGAGAGACGAGTGTCATGTTACGAGACGAGTGTTAAGTATGAATGTGGATGGCTGTAGTAGGAGAGGGAGGCCGAAGAAAAGATGGATGGATTGTGTGAAGGATGATATGTGTCAAAAAGGAGTGAGTGTTGAAACGGCTAAGAGAGATGAATGGATAGAGGATGACATATTGCGCCGACCCCAAATAATTGGAGAAGGGCGAGACAATGATGATGATTTTGTCGTCCACAGCGTGCGCCCTGATCTTCATGATAGCAGTGGTGCTGCTCGTGTCGGCGATCTGCAAGATGCACATGAAGCGCGCCGCCCTGCGCAGCTACGCGCACGCCGAGCGAGCCACCCGCCAGCACTACAACATGCAGTACGCACAGGTACCTCAACACTACACTACACTACACTACATGCAGTACCTGCAGTACTACATGCAGTACTTACACTAAGTGTTACGGCACACTTGCGGAACGTTCCGCGCCGAACGTTCGGTTGAATACGCGTCTACTAGGAAAAATGGCGCGTACTGGTGTGTCGCCGGTATAGGGAAAAGCGTTGCGCGCGTGTTCAGCCAAACGTTCGGCGCGGAACGTTCCGCAAGTGTGCCGTAACACTAAACTATGCAGTACCTACATGAAAACATGCAGCAGGCACCTATACTATCTGCAACACTACAACTTGCAGTACCTAACCTACAGCTACCTCACTTACACTTGTAACACTACACCGTGCCTGCCTGGTACACTATCTGTAGGGGGATGCACTAAATGTAATTTGCCAATTAATGTAAGATGTAAGAATAGGGTTGAATGTTTGTGTGGTTCCGCTAAAATACAATTTCCCTTTCAAGGAGGGCTGATCTAGTTAGGTTAACTAGATATGTTACAGGGTGTTAAGGTAAACAGTTGAATTACTTTAATAGTTGATCGTACCCATAATACTGAACAACATCCTCTAAGAAACCTAAAGGAAACTCGTAATAGTACATTATGATACAAGTGAGCAAAGTTGGTCATTACAGCCGAGGCGGGATTGCAGCACGAGCCGCGAGGCGAGTGATGCATACTAGCCGAGGGCTGTAATGACCAACTTTGCTCACGCGTTTCATAAGACGTTTTTCAACATACTTGCGAGGAAAAAGTAATAACAGTTCCTAAAACACAACTATTTTAGACATATATTTTTGGAAAATGGCGCTAGGTATGGCTATGCTATATAAATAAATTGTTTGATGAAATGAAGCGTTTATTTGAACTGAAACAGATTAATTCATTCAGAAAAAAGTTTGGTTTTTTTTTTTACATAAAAACTCTTTGCTGAGATTTAAAAACAAACAATAGAAAAAAAAGTAAAATTACTGCACTAGTGCGACAATGTAATCATTTTCGCTCGCGTATTCTCTATAAGCTGCATTATGTACCTAAAAGCGGTGCAATAAGAGCCACTTTACGAGCAAGTAAGTTGAAAAAAAAATTTTTGACTTTCCATACTAAATGCAATCAGCTGATTGAACTTTAATAAAAAAAGTCGTTTTTTTCCGAATTTTTTATAGGTTTCCTAGGGAAAGTCCAGTATCATGGGTACAATCACCTCTTAAAGTAATGCAACTGTTTACCCTAACTCCCTGCAGTTTGGGTTGCTAAAATGAATCCGATAGTATACCCCGAGAGTTTCTGCGTGCGATGCCCGGTACCCCAAGCAAGGCAAGAGGCCAAAGAGAATGTAACTCACTACGTTATAAGAGTCGGAACTTCCATACTAAAAACTGGTCGTGACCGATGATCCAGAATGTATGAAACGTGTGCAACCGTTCAAAGAAATTAATGGCGGCTGTGCACGTTTCATATAACGTTTTTTTTTGTAAGAGAGTTCCGCGAGCCTGCTTCCACTCTGACAACAGACTTTCGTATGCTTCCGATGCCGCTGCAATATAATTTAGTGAGTTATGTCTCCTCGCAGGCTCACCGATTCCCCCCGTGCTACGAGGCATCACGACTGTTAGAGCAGGAGGCGCGCAGAGACAACGATACAACCGCAGAGTCGCCCGGTTCACCCACCAACGAGTCTCTGGTGAGAGTACTTTATATGTCGGGGGAATTGTTCATACTGTCCAAGATGCGGGCGAAATATATAAGGTCTAACAAAATTAGCTGAAACTATTTTAAAGGGATGATCAGACCATCAAACTGAACATCTTTCTCTATGGGACCAATATCAAAATCGCGAAATAAAAATCAGCTGTCCCATACATTTGAGTCGAGTTATGTTTGCAGTTTTGTATGGGACAGCTAATTTTTTTTCGCGATTTCGATATTGGTCCCATTGAGAAAGTTGTTCAGTTTGATGGTCTGATCATCCCCTTAAAATAGTTTCATCTAATTTTGTTAGACCTTATATAGGTACAGTAGATTAGATTTCTTTATTGCATTCATGTACTACCAGGTTTATAAGTCTTACCGATGTACCTGCGCAGTCGACAAATTTTAATACCGCGCGAAATTATATTCACCAATCAGGATGCGCCACCTTCAATCCGTTTACGCTATTGGCTAATTTGTTTTCGCGCCCTTATCGCTGCTATCCGACTTTGCACCCTTTGATTACTAAACGACTTTGTGTTTTGTCGGGGACTCGGTCCTGCTCTGCGCAAACGAAGATTGACGAGCGGAATTATTTTCCTGGTCGTACTGTATCATAAAAACAGGACTCGAAATAATTAAGAGGATAGGCGGGTACCGTTTTTTCCATACAAACGTATTCCCCTGTTTCCTCCCTGGATATTGACACTAGAGCAAACAAATTTTTACCATACAACCTATGTTACTCCTGCTATGTCCCTATGTTTTGCTTTTTTGCATTAATTAATTGCTGTAACCAGGGACCTTCGAAAATGACCAATTTTACTGCTCGTTTTCAGACATCCAGCAAACAAATTTGACGAATATAAACAAAAAAAAAAGCAAAACATGCACAGCCTCTACCCGGACATTCGAACTTCGCAATTGCGTGAACGTTTTCGTTCCAATGTCAACTCTATTACATTGAAGCTCGGACCTAAACGGTCGCGTTATATCGAAAATCGAAATTCCGGGTACAGGGCCAGACATATAGCCAGTCATATCATATCATGTCTTTCTCATAATATTCTCGAAATAATTATTAAAATCGTTTTAGTTTTGGAGGAGGAAATGGGGGAATACGAAATACTGTTTTCGTCGATTTTATGTAAATAAAATCGGTCCGAGCTGCAGTAGTCTCTTTCGCACTCTAGTCGGCGGGGTGTATGGGTGAGGCGGATCGGACAAATACGTAAACAGTCGGTACAGTGACCTCTTCTCCAAATTTCCATTTCAGCCCGCCTATCCTGTTGCAGAGGGGTCAATTTTATACAAAACTTTGACGCACAATACGCGTAGACGGAATTAATAAAAGTAATATGAAATTTTTTATACAAAATTGTAAAAGCTTTATATCTTCGTAATTATATAATAAACGAGCGTTAACCCGCGTCTTCGTCCGCACAAATTATATGCCAGATTTTAATTCAGATCATAAGCTATCAAACAAAAAAAGTTTCATCAAAATCGGTTCAGTAGATTTTGCGTGATACTCGTTCAAACAAACAAACAAACACCCAAACAAACACACAAACAAACAGACAGACAAAAAATCCAAAAATTGGTGATATGGAATCA
This sequence comes from Agonopterix arenella, assembly GCA_927399405.1. Lineage (NCBI taxonomy): Eukaryota > Metazoa > Arthropoda > Insecta > Lepidoptera > Depressariidae > Agonopterix > Agonopterix arenella. Next base: position 9,610,345 of record OV656718.1, on the reverse strand, counting down.
GGGACACCTAAAAACCATATCGTAACTTTTTTTTTGTTAATATCTTCAATGTACAGACAAACTTCCTGTTACAGTTTTATAATAGTACAGACTAAGAAGATAAAACTAAACTTATTAAGGAACCTATACGAACAAATAAAATTAATTCATTAAAGCATTTAGATAAATCACAAAAAAAAGCGGTCAGCACAAACGTCGTCAAATATAAAGATACAAAAAACAGACATAAATCAGCAACATGCTTCGTCAAAACAATGAAATACAAGCTCAGTCAAATAACCCGCCCCTGGTCGATCCCGGCGCAAAGGAGCCCATAATGCTAGCAGCGTTGCCACGTTGAATTGCTATGGCTAGCCTTTGCACCAGAAACGACCCGGAACGGGGGTCACAATTTCTCTCCTTTGACTATTTATTATAAGGACTAGCCTTGCGGTAGCATTTCCCCTCTGCCACGGTATAGGATTAATTGATCATTATTATAACACTTTATTGTACACACGGACATAATAATACACAAAGTTGAGAAAACATGTACAAAGGGCGAGCTTATCTCTGAAGAGATGATCTCTTGATCATGTGCATTTACATTAAATTTTATACCTTATCACTAAACGAGACAGCCTATAATTGCGAAACAATAATTTCGAATTTAGAACGTTTGGGAAAGAGAAAGAAGAGAAGAATTCAGAGACAAGAGAATTCTTTTCATGAATTTTAACGTTCAAAATCTATACTATTATAAAACTGTAACAGGAAGTTTGTCTGTACATTGAAGATATTAACAAAAAAAAAGTTACGATATGGTTTTTAGGTGTCCCTGATTCCATGTCACCAATTTTTGGATTTTTTGTCTGTTTGTTTGGGTGTTTGTTTGTTTGAACGAGTATCACCCAAAAACTACTGAACCGATTTTGATGAAACTTTTGTTTGATAGCTTATGATCTGACTTAAAATCTGGTATATAATTTGTGCGGATGAAGTCGCGGGTTAACGCTCGTAAAATCTAAAGTTGCGGATTTCATGTTACCTCGCCCCCCGCAAAAAGTGGCAGAAATGTTTGTTAGTAGAATTACACGCGTAACTAGTCCCTATATAAGTAGTCAAAGTTTCTCTCCCTCAGTCGACGGCCAACCTCCGCAACGAAGGTCTTAGCCTCGGCACCCCAAACCCCCGAGGTCTCAACGGCGACAGGCACAAAAAGATAATCGGCCAATACAAAATAACAATACGACAATCTAATCTTCTTCTTATCGTGTGGGCAGAGTCCTGGTGTCAGAGTTTTTTCAGACCGCCTTACGGCCTCTGACGTGGTTTTTATGTAACGACTACTACCACCAGAGATAGTAGCCGGGACCAACGGCTTAACGTGCCATCCGAAGCACGGAATCATCTTTCTTTTCAGACAATCAGGTGATTCAGCCTGCAATGTCCTAACGAACTGGGGAAAAAAAGCCCAAAGTGACATTTCACTGAGTGTCCCCCGTGGGAATCGAACCCACGACCTCCGTTTCGAGAGCCAATGCTCTTAACCATTAGACCACGGAGGCAGTTCTACAATATATAATAATTAAGGATATAAAATAATTAAGGACCTATAAAAAAAATACTTGAAAATAACGCTATAGGTTAGGCGTATTTTTACTTTCTTTTTTTTTTTTTTTTTTATTATTTCAAATGGGTTTGCTCTTGACCTCAATCCAGTCCTCAGGACAAAGATGGGGTCGAAGATGTAGCGAGCTTACCCAGAAGGTGCCTATTCACTCGTACTTTAAAGTGATTCGGGTTGTAAGCGCTCGGAAATACTGACGCAGGTAGGGCGTTCCACTCCTTGTCTGTGCTCATTATAAAAGAATCAGAAAGGCGCTTAGTGCGGATTTGAGGGATATCAACCAAGAAGGGGTGGTATCCCGCGGTGCGTCTGGAAGTCCGATAGTAAAAGGAGAAGGCGAGATGAGCTCGTGCAGCTCTTGGGTACACTCACCGAAGTACAATCTGTAGAAGACCGACAAGCAGGCTACTCTGCGGCGGTGGGCTAGGCTATGAAGCTTGGTCTCCAGCTTACTGTCGCCAATGAGTCTCCTGGCTCTGCGTTCAACCGAGTCGAGTGCGTCTAGTTGATACGTGGCTGAGCCATCACTTTAATAACGTGATGAACTATAAAAAGTAATGACATGTTGGTGAAGTCACTTGTAACGTTCGATTAAAAGTTGCTGATTAGACTAATTGTCCGATCTCCTATTAAGCAAAGGTTTTCTCCATGGAGTTCGAATGATTTTCGCGACCATTTTTGTATATCATAGTATAATATTTAAAATATTTATATTATTATTTTTTTAATTTGTATCTTATCATAATATTTAAATTGACACCCTGTATAATAATATGAATGCAATGTTGGTTAGTGTAACACGGCGTGCTCGCAGCCGAGCGAGACGGCGCCAGAGAGTGAGCAGCTCGACGATACTAACAACGGGTTCGGACTAGCGAGGCTCTCCGCTATATTCTCGTCTAGGTATAGACAGGTATGTACCAGTCATCATCAGCATTCTTTATTAAGAACCCTGTATACAGGGTGTTACAAAAATAAAAATGAAATTTTAAAACTTTTAAGAGGGTTGTTTAGACCATCAAACTGAACAACTTTCACTATGGGACCAATATCGAAAAAGCGAAAAAAAAAATCAGCTGACCCATACATTTAGCTCGAGTAGATTTGTAGTTTTGTATGGAACATAAGATTTGATTTCGCCTTTCGATATTGGTCCCATAGAGAAAGTTGTTCAGTTTGATAGTCTGATCATCCCCTTAAAAAAGTTTCAGCAAATTTCCAGCTAATTTTGTTAGAGTTATACAGGGTGTTACAAAACTAAGTATACATTTTTAAGAGGGTTGTTTAGACCATCAAACTGAACAACTTTCATTATGGGACCAACATCGAAATAGTGAAAAAAAAATCTGCTGTGCAGTCAAATTTAGCTCGAGTGTAGATATGTAGTTAAGTATGGAACATTAGATTTTTTTTCGCGTGTTCGATACTGGTCCCATAGTGAAAGTTGTTAATTTAATTGGTCTAAACCACCCCCTTAAATATTTCTTTGTATTTTTGTAACACCCTGTATAGAGAATAATTGTTTACCCTCAGGTACCAACACAATGCCTGGACGTCGAAATGACAGACGTCCGACCTTCTTCACTAAACTCCTCCCCGACCAGGAATCGAACCCGTCTCGACAACTACCGCAGCCCCACCTATTGCGATCTCAACACCGACTTCTTCTTCAACCCTGAAACTTCGAACTGCGGTCGAGACCTTAACTACATGGCGACTCCAGTCGAATTTTACAGACGCAGGACCTTAAGGAACAATCTGGATAGAATTCTAGACCAGATTAATAGACCTAGACCGCTGACGCTGCAACTAGGTAGGTTTCAACTAAGCATACCCAGGTTAGGTCGTCGGGCTTCCCTAGATCGAAGACCTGATACTCCAAACGTCGCAGAATTAACAATAGATGATCTAGATTTCGTTAGATTAAACTCAAACGACACCTATACATTAAACGGTAGAACTATAAGGCTTTTGGGTGCGAATTTTGAAAATTATCCCGTTTTGGAAAATTCTACTACTCATCCGCCCCCGTATACCGAAGCTATGAGGTATAAATTGTATGGACCACCGCCTGAATATTTGAGTAGAGATAGACTAAATACTGATAGAACAGAAAATGAAGAACAAGCTAGAACTAATATTGAAATGCCTCCGTGCTATGATGAGTTAGCTTCAGGGGTAGACGGTAATAGTAATGTAACTGGTAATTTGATAAATGTGACGGGGAATTTGGTAAATCTGGAAAATGTTACCGGGAATGTTGCGAATGAGGTGGGGAATCTTACAAATTTGACGAGTAATGCTGCAAATGTGACCGGTAATGTCACGAATAATACGGGTAATAGTGCGAATGCGGGTAATGGTACAAATGTGGCGGGGAATGTCGCAAATGCGACGGGTAATGTCGCAAATACTACGGGTAATTGTGTGAATGGGGTGGGGAATATTGCGAATGTGACGGGTAATGTTACGAATAATGTAACAAATGGATCTGAGGATGTTACAAATGCAAGTTTTGTAACAAATGCGACGAGAAATTTAACAAATGAAGCGAGTAACGTAACAAATGTAAACAGTAACGCTATTAATAGCAATAACGTTATAACGGAAAATCTAAGTTCAGTTATAGATAATCTACCAGCTATAGATAGTGATGTGAACGCGAACGAGACGGATAACGTTATTTACAACGTTAATAACGCCGTTAATAATAACAGTGTGTGTTAGTTTTCACTTTAGATCTCTTTGGCGTTTTTACTTCGTTTTTTTAGATCGATTTGACTGTAGGGACTCGCTACAGATGTCAGCAGCCACAAGTTATAGCAAAGATGCCAACAGATGGCGATACCGTCGCTCTCGGAAATATGCTCCATACATAGACAACGTTCACCGTGAATACGTAACTCGTAACCTACTCCAAATAAGGTTCACAATCGAATGCAAGACATATATCGCGCAAGAGAAATAATCACAGAGATTCGATACGTATACAAGGTCCAACTAAGAACTGTTGGACCACGGCCGGTCCCCAGGCTTCACACATAGCCTGGTGGAAGATCTTCCCTTTTCAATGGAGGAACATTGCCAGTAGCTCCTCCATTTGACTAACCCAGCAAGATAACTTGCCTGCACCAATCCGCGCTGGGGCATTGGTGGAGTATGGTCCTGAACCTCTCACCGTTAAAGTCAAATCGATCTAAAAAAAAAGGAGTTATAATTGTAGATAGTTAACTGTCTGGTACAGCTACAGTCTTGTTACAGTGAAGAACATTTTATTTTATTTGAAAGTATAACAAATGAAAAGAGATTTCAAATATTATTGATTTTTAAACATGTTACAGCCATGTTGTGCTATTTCGAATCAATGTAAAGATTGAAAAATTTGTCGAGCCGACACCGAGCCTACTACCCAGAGAACGAAATTTTCAATCTGTTGCGTCTTAAGGGGACGTGACGGTACAGTTCCCCGGTTTGGAAAAGTGCGGGTTCAAGTCCCGTCCGAGACAAATTTTTGCAATCTTTAATTTGATTATGACAAGAGATGTTACAAAAATAACAAATAGAGATTTATGTTACAAATTTAACAAAAATTGGGCAATTATTTTAAAAATAGAGCAAAATGGCTCTAAAAAACGTGTTCATATGTAAAATCAATAAAATCTTGTCCATTTTAAATTTAAACTTTTTTTAATACACTTTTTATTTTACTATGTGTATAACAAAATAATCTGTTAATTATTCTTTATTTTGCTCGCACGGACAAGAGCAGGCTAGCACATGCATGCTAAGTGAGTGCGAGTGAGAAAGCAAGACGAAGGTGTCCCATACTAAACGTGCTTTTTGTATGGACAAGCCGTCGTTTGCCGTCGGCACAGAGTACCCCCAATAGATTTGGCATACAGGGCCGCCGACGCGCGCCACACATCGATGATTTAGCACTGATATAAGCAACGCGAGTGAGCGAGCTCGAAGTACTGCGACCTTGAAATGGCATTCATGTTGCATTTTCACATGTTATTGATTTTAAACATGTTACAGCCATGTTGTGCTAGTTCGAATCAAATTAAAGATTGAAAAATTAAGTCTCGGAAGGGATTCGAACCAGCACTCTTCCAAACCGGGGAAGTGCGTTATCTAATCTCGCCACCGAGCCCACTGCTCAGAGACCGAAATTTTCAATCCCCGTCCCTTTTCAATTTTCGTCCCCTTAAGACGCAACCGTCTTAAGGGAACGTGAGCGCCATCTACTGGAAGTTATTTCAAACTAACCAACCCGCAAGTCCAGCATTACAACTGGAATTCATACGATATAGATGACACACCCTGTTCCAATTTCAAATATTATTTATTTTAAACATGTTACAGCCATGTTGTGCTATTTCGAATCAAATTAAAGATTGATGTTGCATTGTTTCGTGCCCCGCTACCCGCACCTACCGCCAAAAATGGTGACTTCGGGCCTGTACTAAATGTTCATCATGCGGTATCTATTGGAGGTAATCTGCGGCCGTCGGACAACATGTCTCAACCCTTTCTCTCTCACTTACGCTCAGTACCGTACGTGCTTACTTTTTGTCAGTGCGAGCCCGTTTGTATGAAGTGCCTGGGGTGTGACTAGAGTCCAGTCACTAGACAGTTAACTATCTCAATGTGAACGCGGCTTCTCACCACCAGCACCTTGCCTCTATTATATTATAACATACTTAGTGCCTTAGATATTATAATAATTAAACTTCACTTTAATTCGTCTATTTCAGTCACAATTTTGAAAATTATTTATCTTTGGGTGTGTGGGTAGAAGTGTAACAACAAATCGTACCACAATCACGCCACTTGTTTCGTTCGCTCGCGCACTAATAGAAAGAGAGCTAAGGCGATAGCTGCCATACTACGGCCGCGGAGCTGAGACAACCTCCTATCGTGAAAAATACGAAAAAAGGGAGCGATAAAAGTTTTATCGCGGCACCATGGTCGAAGCCAAGTGTATCATCTCATTAAATACAAACACAGAAATAATTTATTTTTAAATAATACACTACATAAGTTGTTATATTTCTTACCTCACCCTAGACCACTATAAATAAAAAATCCTAATTTAGATATATTTTTATTAAGGGTACGCTCAAACCGACGCGGTATGCGGTCACGGTCTCACGGTCGCTCTTCTTTTATGTTAAGTCAGGACTTGCATAGATTAATATGTATATTGGATGTAGATAGGTAACTCGCCTTGAATTTTAGGACGTCCTAATTGCGTTGCCGCTTATTAGCACTAGGAGGCGCCACATTATGAAATAAATTGAAAAAGACGATCGGCCGACACGAGGACCGAACCTTAGCTACTTAGATACCTTAATCGATCGTAAGCCGGTTGTCTAGACCGCTAGACCAACAAGACAGTGATTGTTATGGGCGAAATCTCTCACTACTACAGCGCAGCGCGTGAGGTGTAGTGCGCTGTTACTCTGATATGAACTCTAGTTCAACACATAGTGCTTTGAAACATAACCGATAGATGGCGGAAGCTGTCTATGGAAAATCAGCGTTCCACTTAGTTTGTACTAAGATACCATAGCATGAGGACTTGAAACAGGTTTCAATTTACACGCTTGTAAATATCACCCTCAGCGAAGTAAAACCACCTTTGCATCGCTCTGATCAGGCATAGTCTTGATCAAAGTAAAATGAATCGATGGGCCTCAAAGCGAACATTTCAAACTAGAAGAATAAGTTAAAACAAATATAAAAATAAACAAACAAATAATTGCGTTTACTTTGAAGAAATCCGTCGCCTAGTGCATGAACTAATTGCGCATTGGGCCCATGCCATCTGTTGAGATAATCAAGAAATAAATTTCAAAAAGAATTGAAACGCAAAAAAAAGGAAACAAAAATAAGGGTAACTTACGAGGAAGTGACCGCAAACAGCGTTTATTTGAGTGCACCCTTAAACTCCCCACTTCTGGGTAAATCCCCTAACAGTGTTGCCATAGTAATAATTTTACCATTTAATTTTAGTTATTATTATGTTATTAATATTTCTTTTTTTTTAATTAATAGACAGTGATACTCAGTTTTAAGTGTAAATATTTATTTTGTTAGTTATTATTCGTTATTTTTTAAGTTTAAATAATTTTTTTTAATAAAAATGTGTGATGAAGACGCTATTTTACGGTTTAAAAATAAATTGTGACTTATCTACTACTCTAGTTCTGCCCTCGATCGTATTTTTTTTTTTAATTTCTAATTAATGGACTCTTGCTTGTGCGTTAGCGCTGCGCGCGGATTGTTTTTGGTCAAGAACAAGAAGAGATTGAGGATTGCGGAGCCTCGTGGCAGGCAAAAACGCGACGCGCGAAATCCACGCGAGACGAGTGCTCGAGTCAGAACCTGCAACGTGACTCCTTTTTATTTTTTAATACATTTCCAAAAAAAAGAACGTCACATCGTTGTTGTTTTTCAATTTATCGAAACATTACGGACTTTGACTATTATATAGGGACTAGTTACGCGTGTAATTCTACTAACAAACATTTCTGCCACTTTTTGCGGCGGGCGACGTAACATGAAATCCGCAACTTTGGATTTTATTCCCATAACTTTAGATTCTAATTTTGAATGATAAAAATCATGAAAAGTAGTATCGTGTGAACTCCAAACCTGATAAGTTCGAACTTATTGTTTCGCAATTATAGGCTGTCTCGTTTAGGTATAAAAGATGCACATGATCAATTGTTCTTATACCATGGCAGAGGGGAAATGCTACCGCAAGGTTAGTCCTTATAATAAATAGTCAAAGGAAAGATGATATGTGTACAAAGGGAGTGAGTGCTGAAATGAGGATTAGGAGAAATTAATGGAGGAAGGAAACGGTGAAGGAAAACCACTTGAGGAAACCTGCATACACTGTAGAAGAAATTCTGATGTGTCTGTGATACCAATCCGCATTGGGCACGCGTGGTGGACTAATGCCCATACACCCTCCCTGAGGGTAAGCCTGTGCCCTGCAGTGAGACGTTTATAGGCTGATGATGATAATGATGAATGAAGGAATAGAAGGCGGCATTTTGCGACGAACCCCAGTAATTTTATTCTATTTTATTCATTTTAGGAAAACTTACGGACTAATTACAGGATAGTAGAGTATCAACATTTTTATAAAATAACATTGTCAACTAAAAGTTTCCACAGATAAATATCATTCGTTTTACATACGTTTGTGTTTAAAAAAAATGTTCTTATACCTCGGCTTGATTATTTGTGGTTGGGCTATCAGCAAGCAAGGGTCGTTATGTAACGCTGAGACCAGCGCTGCTCCTTTTTGTTCGCCCCAAGCTCACCCATATTTTACGCATACCTCCGAACTTATGGTATTTTCTTTTCATCCTCGGGAATGCAGGTTTCCTCACGATGTTTTCCTTCACCGCCGAGCTAGTAAATGATAAATACAACCGTACATAAATTCCGAAGAACTTAGTGGTACAGGCCAGGAATCGAACCGCGTCCTCAGGATTGAGGCGCTAGCTCTCTTCCGTATGGGCTATCATCGCTCATACCTCGGCTTAGGGGAAATGCTATCGCAAGGCTAGTCCTTATAATAAATAATCAAAGATTACGGCTGACTATGTTATATTTTTATAATTGTCATCGTTAGATGTAACTACAAACATTATAAAAACAAATCCGCAATGTCCCGATAAATTGAAAATTAGTGTTTATGACTACATTAATGTTTTTTTTTTTAAATAAAATCGTTTTTTGCACCGCATTTCTACCAATACCAACTTTGTGCAAGTATCTTTCCAAATCTCAATTTGTTTTTTGAGTAAAAAGACATTTGAGAAAAGAGATGGCGGCGCCTCGTGGCGAGCTCAAACGCGAACCGCGCGAACACAACCGCTCGTGGCCAAACTTGCAACGAGATCCGTCTAAAATATTGTATACTTTTTCAACAACATAAAAGAACCCTACAGTAGCGTTTTCATCAGATGTTTTTTAAACCTATTTTATTTTAAGAAATACATAATTTTGTTTATGACTGCCATTACCTAAACAAACACGAATATACTCACGACCTTGCCCTTTCGGGATGGTCAGGAACTTATCTAATTTATTTTTGTTTTCTCAGATATACTGGGTGTAAACTGACATGCGTTTCATAATTTAGAGGGTGTTTCCGACCATCAAACTGAACAACTTTAATTATGGGTCTAACAAACAAATAGCGTAAAATTAATCTGGTTTTCCACACATTTTTGTATAGTCCGAGATCCGACAGTAAAATAATGCACCTATTTCTTTTTTGAACGAAATGTGATTCTAGTGAATGTTTACACAGGGGTTAATTCAACGACGCCAAGTTGCCTATTTTTATTTTATTTATTTATTATATAAGGTCTAACAAAATTAGGTGAAACTATTTTAAGGGGATGATCAGACCATCAAACTGAACAACTTTCTCTATGGGACCAATATCGAAATCGCAAAAAAAATTTGCTGTTCAAACAAACCTACTCGACCTAAATGTATGGGACAGCAGATTTCTTTTTCGAGATTTCAATATTGGTCCCGTAGAGAAAGTGGTTCAGTTTGATGGTCTGATCATCCCCTTAAAATAGTTTCACCTAATTTTGTTAGACCTTATATTTTATTTATTAAGGACAACCAAAAGTGAAACACATACGTACGGCGACACATCAAGCTATACAAAACCAACATAAGCTGGCCGCGCGACGCTATTCGTTAATCGACCTACGTTTTGTATAGCTTGATGTGTCGCCGTGTGTACATTTCTATGTTACAATGGTACACAGTAGGCGTATAGAGTAAGTGCTAACTTAATTATAGGCTGCCACTTCATTCAAAATGTGGAAATGGACAACAGTACTTTTCAATTGCCTAGAAAAATCTTGCCGCAAGCACCTTTTCCATTATGATTTTTGATAAAAAAATTTTCACCTATGTGTTTGGGAAGTAAATGCCTGAGTAATCGCCTTCGGAAGGAGACTGATCTAAAGAACTGGAAAAACTAGGGTTGCCATCTCTCAGTCTGCCGCAACTCTAGGGTTGCCAGGTTCAAAAATTACTTCTCTGAACCTGGCAGCCTAAGAGTTGCGGCAGACTGAGATCGGATTCCTTCCGATGGCACCTCATTTACTTTCCAAAGAGATAGGTGAAAAAAATTTTACCAAAAAATCATAATGGAATAGGTGCTTGCAGCAAGGTTTTTATATACCCCATTCACGGAGTCCGTGTGGCATGGGGCTATCTCTGTCCCACATTTGCATACAAATGACAGAAAGCTTAACCGACCAGTTTAAAATCATAAGGCCTGTTTATACTGTGTACTCAATGATATTAAAAAAAATGTTTTTTCAACACACTTGCTCATAAAATGGCCCTTATTTCACCGCAATTAGGCACATAATGACACCTATAATCAAACTGTGACTTTTTCATTACTATTATTCACAAGTGAGTTATAGGTTTTTTATAGTAGGTATCTAAACTTCAAGTTTCGATACAAAAAAGATCATATTCAATAGTACAAATAAATTCTCTAAATAAACTTTTTATTTACTAAATAAAATGATTTTTTATTATTATAATCTTCACAAGTGTGTTGAAAAACGTCGTATGATACACGTGTGTATTGATGATTACCGTCCTCGGCTCTCTTAAGACCCTCGCCTAAGCGGTAATCACCAACATTACACACTTGTACCATAATGTACTATTTCAGGAGGTAGTTTTTTTTTTAATTTGATCGCAACTGTAATACTGATTTAATAACAATAAATTCTTATAAATAATAAACTCGTAAACTTTAAGTTAACTTTAAATTAAATTAAATAGTACAACATAACAAATATAAACAAGTCAAGGCAAGTTCAACCCAGGTCGAAGATCCACAACGATCACAGTGATAAGTACGTAGGAGACGTCTGAACGGTACGAAGCGCGTGAACAGACTAAAGATGACTCGCAATGTGAACGCGGCCTATGCGCCTTATCCTCGTCCAATCACAGGCAAGATAAATTTTTCGGTACCACATCGACTCGCTGAACGAGGTTATAGGCAACTTGGCGTCGTTGAATTAACCCCTGTGTAAACATTCACTAGAATCACATTTCGTTCAAAAAAGAAATAGGTGCATTATTTTACTGTCGGATCTCGGTCCAGTAGTACAGCTATTGATATTCGGGTCATTATTTTATTCAGGGTACCATAATCCGGTCCCCTTCAAAGGCAACGGAACAAAGGCGATTTTGTTAGTCATCATATCAGCCGAAAAACGTCCACTGCTGGACATAAGCCTCCCCCAAGATGGGGGGATTTGCCGTAATCGCCACGCTTGGCAGGCGGGTTGGCGATCGCAGTTCGATTAAATGTGAGTTCTCAGAGGATGCTGCTGCCCATCCTCCGGTTAGTTTTGTTAGTAAAATAGGTTCATTCCAAAATAAAACTGTTATCAGTAGCTACCGAATAAGAAACCAGTCTTAGAAAAACGTAGGAATTAAAGTAAAATACTATACTTTTTCAAATTACGGTAACTCAGTTGTTTGTGTAAGCAACGCGATATAATTTTGAGGCGGACGGTAACGCAGTGGTTATTTTGCTGAAAAAACATCAATAAATGTAAGAAGTAGGAAGAAAACATCGCTGCAAATGTCTTTAATGATTACTATAAACAATGATGTACAAAAATCGGCATGAAACGGTAAAAAAGACTTATAGAATTTATACAAATTGTACCCTGAATAAAATAATGGCCCATTTACTATAATATAAATAATAAATAAAAAAGGTATTTATTTTCATCTCACATATAGGGACAATGAAATAGTGTTATTGTTACAAATTATGCTAAGCTTAGTACTATATGTGAGAGAACGGTGCACGTGGTAGATTTACAGATAACACCTGCAAATCTGGGTAACGAGTCACCGGGCTCCCACCCCCGTATGTAATAACCAATTACTTTTCGTGATTTCAATTTTAGTCACATAGAGAAAGTTGTTCAGTTTGATAGTCAGAAGCACCCCATAGTATGTAGCGCATTTCAGATTACACCCTGTATTTATAACACATATTTATATTATGATTTTTTTTTATTGTAGCGTAATTCCCAAAATCAATTTCGGAATAGTTAGACACTTTCCTACAACTACAGGGTGAAATTGATATCATTAGCATCCTTTTAAACTAAGAGTCTACCCATCGAACTGAACAACTTTTACTATGGGAGCAAACCGATCGGAGCAATTAAATCTGCTGTTCCATATTAAACTGCAATCTCGACGCGAGAGTTCGCGACTCAAATGAATGCAACAGCTGATTTTTTTCGCTCCGATCGATTTGCTCCCATAGTAAAAGTTGTTCAGTTTGATGGGTAGACTCTTAGTTTAAATGGATGCTAATGATATCAATTTCACCCTGTATATATGTTTTAAGTTTACAATTTAAAACTCATAATGTATGTAATAGCACAATAATTGTATATATTTTCGTATTATTTAAGATTATATGTTATTTTGTATATTTTAAATCTTAGCTTGCCCTCTCTTAGATGTATTAGGCCAGTGTATTTTATTATTTTTGTTTTTATGTAGTGTCCTATGTTTTGTAGTTTCACTAAGGAAAGTCTTGGGTTCGAGTCCCGATTCAGTTAACTGCTTTATTTTGAATGTATCTTATCCTCAGGGAATATGTAAGGTCTAACAAAATTAGGTGAAACTATTTTAAGGGGATTATCAGACCATCAAACTGAACAACTTTCTCTATGGGGCCAATATCGAAATAGCGAAAAAAAAATCTGCTGTCCCATACATTGAGGTCGAGTACGTTTGTATGGAACAGCTGATTTTTTTTCGCGATTTCGATATTGGTCCCATAGAGAAAGTTGTTCAGTTTCATGGTCTGATCATACCCTTAAAATAGTTTCAGCTAATTTTGTTTGACCTTATATAGGGTATATCTAGGACTACCCCCTCGGGGATTATAGTCGTGAGCATATGCTATGCTATGCTTATATAGGGTGTAAAAAAACACTAGTAATATTTACAAGATCCGATTTGAATTTTCATAAAGAATTTAAGAAAAAATATTTTTTTTTTAGTTTATTCTTATCATCATCGCCACGTTTCTTCGTTTACCTACAAAATATAGGACATCGCGTAATCATTAGTACTTAAATTAGAATAATAAATCCTAAATGAAATTAATTTTAAATATATCTATTTTTTATCCCTCCCTCTCGTTGTATTTTTGAAGCTAAAAATAATCGTGTTAAAAATTTTTGCTTTTTAATTGACAAATACATTAACTGTCAGTTGCAGAAACGCTCATTAGAGTTAATCCTATATTAAATCTCTTGCTAGCTTTATCTACGACAACAAGACAAAAAGTGACAGCAAGAGAACAGAAAATACGCTATTTAAATTTCTTATTGACAAAACATTTTACACACTTTAGGTGGTTGCAGAGGGGTTAATTTTATACAAAACTTTGAAGCACAATACGCGTAGACGGTATTAATATAAGTAACTTTGTATATATGGAAAAATAGTTTAGAAAATGTAGATGCCGCGTCACATATAACATTTGCAATTTATAAAATAATTACGAAGATGTAAAGCTTTGAAATTTTTCATACAAAATTTTAAAAGCTTTATATCTTCGTAATTATATTATTATAACTTGCAAATGTTATTTGTTACGCGACAACTAGATTTTCTAAACTATTATTCCATAAATAAAAAATTACTTTTATTAATACCGTCTACGCGTATTGTGCGATAAACTTTTGTATGGACTGAAACCACCTTAATGAATTTCTAGACGGTAATTATAATTAATTTACTTACATTGAATATTTCCTAAAGAACAAGGGGCAGAATGGGCCCAGCACAGTAGCACTTTTTTATCTACTTTAAATTAAAGGCCTGAATAATACCAACATTTTATTATACGGCAGCATAACTGTAACGAGTTAAAAAAAAAAGTTACAGCCGTTTAAAAATTCAATTAATTACCCTTACAAATGCTTATATAAGGTCTAACAAAATTAGGTGAAACTATTTTAAGGGGAAGATCAGACCATCAAACTGAACAACTTTCTCTATGGAACCAATATAGAATTCGCGAAATAAAATCTGCTGTCCCATACATTTATGTCGAGTAGGTTTGTATGGAACAGCAGATTTTTTTTCGCGATTTCGATATTGGTCCCATAGAGAAAGTTGTTCAGTTTGATGGTCTGAGCATACTCTTAAAATAGTTTCACTTAATTTTGTTAGACCTTATATTTTAGACCTAATAATGCCCATACAGTAGACGAAAGAGTATGGTACTCTAGGAGCTAGCTAGCTAGTGGGTGTTGCCTGGTGGATGGTGGGCGTTGGGTGGTGGGTGTTGCCTGGTGGTTGGTGTGTAATGCCTGGTGTGGTGGGTGTTGGGCGTTGGATGTTTGGTTGTGGGTCTTGGGCGGTTTATGTTTGTTTTTGGAAAGCTCCCACAGTACCATACTCGTTCTTCTACTATATGGGCATTATTATGTAAAAAAAGCATTGATATAGGTTATTGATAGAATTTTTAAACGTGGTAACTTTTTTATTTAACACGTTAAACGCTTAGGCAAAAACTATCATTTTGACCAAAATTAAAGTGAGTGTTAATATGTTTCTTGGGACATAATATGCACATAAAACTTGAAAAAAGAAAAAACAAAAGTATTGTTTTTGAGTTATTTAATAAAAACATGCTGCGGTCACCGGTGACCTCCATGGCGTACAAAATTCAAAAAAACGAGAAGTCGTTATCACAGCGCCACGCGCCGGTCACCCCGCCGGTCACCCGGCGGTGGTGCGGTTTGGTTGCGTTGCGTCGTTCTCTCCGTGTTTTTACTTTTATTTGCTTATTTTCATTTAGTTATTGTTGTATTGCAAACCAATCTAGTAAACGAACAAGATGGACGGTGATTTTATGGAATTTGAAGTGGATTTTGATGGTTTGGAGTTCACACAAGAAGATTTGGACCAAATTGCTATTTTAGAATCAAGTGCACTGCCCGAAATAAATAATAGCGATGACGAACTGCAGAATCTGTGCACAACACGTAAACGGAGGCGAATGAATAAACGTAAATAAACCTTGCATTCAAAAAAATCTTGTTTTATTGATTTTTCGTTCATTATGACATTTTCTTTAATGCCACCTGTTTCCCAAACGAAAGTGTTGTATTTGAGCGCCATGCCGGGCACCTCAATGCGTTATTACTCTAATAACTGCGCCCTACGGCGCACTACAGTGATTTGAAAACAGGTCTGACATGAGGTCACCGGTGACCTCCAAGGCGGGATTCAGTAGACCTCTTGAGGTCACCGGTGACCTCCATGGCGTTTAACGTGTTAACGCGTTACAGTTATGCTGCCAAATAATAAAATGTTAGTATTATTCAGGTCTTTAATTTAAAGTAGGTAAGAAAGTGCTGCAGTACTGGGCCCAGGGTCCATAAAAAACTGCCCATTGTTCTTTGACTTATAATTTAATCTATAAATCGAATTGACCATAATTAACTATTATACTTACAATGAGCATGTACTTCATAACTTTGCACGTCTATCTAAACCTATGTTACTTCCTATAATTTTATCACCGACGAGCGTTAACCCGCGACTTCGTCCGCACAAATTATATACCAGATTTTAAGTCAGATCATGAGCTATCAAACAAAAAAAGTTTCATCAAAATCGGTTTAGTAGTTTTTGCGTGATACTCGTTCAAACAAACAAACAGACAGACAAAAAATCCAAAAATTGGTGAAATGGAATCAGGGACACCTAAAAACCATATCGTAACTTTTTTTTTGTTAATATCTTCAATGTACAGACAAACTTCCTGTTACAGTTTTATAATAGTTTAGATTATTTGTATGCCTAATGGTAGATCACAGAGAACTTTTATAGTTTGTACTTGCAACAACTGTAATACCTGTGTGTCACAAATAAAGATTTTGATTGATTGATTGAGATTTAATGGAGGATTAACTTTAATTGCCGTTTCTGCAACTGAGTGTAAGAGTCATTTAAACCGTTTGCCATAGAAGCAGAGTAATGATTTTGTTAAAATTCTTTGACACAATATTTTTAACTCTTAAAATATTAATAAGTAGTTAATTCAAATGCTATTTAGATGAAGTTAAAATATTATGTTTAAAATGCATTAGTTCTTATTCTGGTAAATTCTTACATACGTCCGTATCCCGTTATGGGGTGGTCACATGCCATTTTATGTTATATTGAAACCATACAAAAATGTATTGCCTAACTAGCTGACCCGGCGAACTTCTTCCCGACACACACTTAACTTTTTTTTTGTTTATAAACCTTCCCTGGCATGTGCACAACAACCCACCAAAATTGTATCGTAATCAGTCCAGTCGTTCTCGCGTGATGTCGTGATCAAGGTAAATCGGGATTCATTTTTATTTTTATATACAGGGTGTCCCGTAAACCGACGTCAACCCAGTCAGCATCCACAACTAACCATCCAACCAACTAACTTATCAAGGTTAGTTCATGCCTAACCAGAATATACTAAAATAAAAAAAAATAAAAAGTCAATCAATCAATCAATCTGTCAACATTTTACGATATGATAAGGACAGTTTTATGAAATTCGTGAAACTCTTTACCTTGGTCACTATTTTGAGTGCCACGGCTACAAATGTTCTATGCAGTATCTGTGTTAAAACTGTCAATATCTCGCAAACTAAGACACTTTTACTGAAGTTAAATGTTGATATTCTGCTTAGTCATGACCTAACCCAGGCGGAGGACAGTCGCGTTTTGGTGGCTTTTTCCGATTCAGTTTGCATAGAATGTGCTGCCATCTATTAAATATTTCGCAGAACTATGAAAAAAAAGATTTTATTGTCTATGTCAAATTGACAAAATAACAAAATGGCTATCTTGCGTAATGTACGGGTTGTTTGTAGTTTTCGTTCAATTTCGTGCCGATTTAGTGATGTTCTAGAGTTTCTGTTGTTCTTACCAATGTTTAGATTACAGGAATTGTAATGATACTGGAATTTCACTCGATCGGTGCGGGATTGAACGAAAACTAGCATCAAAACATCGGTATGAGTAGATATAAGTAGGTATGTATAGTATAGGTTGAATTATTGTCGATGAAACATAGATGGCGCTAGCTAGCCTTCAATTTGACATAAGGTGGATGCATAATGTTGCCACGAGTGGGTTCTCTTTTCTAATATACTTATATTACTCTTTGAGCTAACCTATCAGCATCCACCGGGTTGACGTCGGTTTACGGGACATCCTGTATATAATATAAGTTAAGATTTGGTTACACCAAAAATGGATTAAATCAAGATGAAGATTAGTGCATTTTTCGCACAATAATGAAGCTTAATAAACTAAAATCATATTAATAATAACTACCTCTAAATAAAAATAAATATCTGACCAAAAAATAATCTACTTACGTAATAATGGAAATATTTGTAACTTATTAATATTATATTGAACAAATAATAAATAATAGTAATTCGTACTTATTGCCCCCAAAAATAATCTGATTTGAAGAAAAAATATTCAGCACTATTCGGCATAACATTGAGCTATGTACGCACGGCGACAAATCTAGATATCATCATCATCATCGTCATATCAGCCATTAAACGTCCACTACTGGACATAAGCCTCCCCCAAAACGGACAATCGCCACGCTTGGCGGGTTGGCGATCGATTATTATATTATATTATAACACTTTATTGTACACACGGACATAATAATACACAAAGTTGAGAAAACATGTACAAAGGGCGAGCTTATCTCTGAAGAGATTTCTTCCAGCAGACCCGTAGAAGAGACAGTTAACAATTACAAGGCAAACTTATTGTGTACAAACAAACAGTATAAATAAATAAATAAATGTAATATATACCTACAACATACAATATATATTAATATATGTATATAATTATATATATGAATATCACTTAAGATAGAGAAAGGTAGTGCTCTTTCGTTTTCTTTTTAAATACAGCTATAGTCTTGGAGTCGCGAATGTCGGCGGGGAGTGAGTTCCACAACCGAGCAGCATGGATGGTGAAGGAGTAGGAGTAGAAGTCGGTCGCAGTTAGATCGAATCAATGTGTGTACTCAGAGGATGCTGCTGCCCATCCTTCAGTAGATCCCTTAGTCGCCTTTTACGACACCCACAGGAGGAAATAGGATGGTGCTATTCTTAGCCGACACCACACGGACAGAAGATACACAAATCAAGATATACAAAACCGAAATAAGCTGGCCGCACGTTATTCGAGTAACGTATAACGTCGCGCGACCATCTTATATTGGTTTTGTATAGCTGGATGTGCCGCCGTGTGTACTCCGTACTAGAGGTGAAGTGACAAACCAACGTTATGCGTCAAATGCGGGTAAGAGGAGTGCGGACAGGGGAGGGGGGAGAGAGAATATGTATATTGGTTATAGATAGGTAAGTCGCCTTGAATTTTAGGACGTCATAATTATAAGCTTTGTCGTTTATTAGCACCAGGGGGAGCCATATTATGAAATACAATTGAAAAACTATCGGCCGACACGAGGATTGAACCATAGCCACCCAGATCGTAAGCCGGTTGTTTAGACCGCTAGACCAACAAGACAGTGATTGAAATGGGCGAAATCTCTCACTACTACAGCGCAGCGGTGAGGTGTAACGCGCTGTCGCCCCGATATGAACCCTAGTTACTTCGAAACATAACCGATAGATGGTGGAAAATCAGCGTTCCACTTAATTTGTACTAAGATAACATAGCATGATCTAACTATTTTCTAAGGAGCGGTGGTAAACTACAATGAAGTGCACATCTCTAGTATGTTATACATATCATAAATAGTGATGAAACGATTACAATTTCTATCAATCTTAATCGGCAATTATCGGCATTTTGCGATTAATTGAAATCTTTGACTACTTATATGAGGTCTAATTACGCGTGTAATTCTACTAACAAACATTTCTGCCACTTTTTGCGGCGGGCGAGGTAACATGAAATCCGCAACTTTGGATTTTATTCCCCATAACTTTAGATTCTAATTTTGAACGTTAAAAATCACGAAAAGTAGTCTCGCGTGAACCCCAAACGTTCTAAGTACGAAATTATTGTTTCGCAATTATAGGCTGTCTCGTTTAGTGATAAGGTATAAAATTGAATGTAAATGCACATGATTAATTGATCTTATACCGTGGCAGAAGGGAAATGCTACCGCAAGGCTAGTCCTTATAATAAATAGTCAAAGGTAATCCCACACAAAACTCGTTGCTGTCTTTTATTTAAGTTAGCAGATGTAGTAAGGTAGGTAAAAAAACAAGGACTATTTCATCACGACATGTATTATTATCCAGTGATACAGTCACCTCTTACCAAACTTGCTCTTAATAATGTTATTCTAAAATTTAATTAATTAAGTACCCACGGTTAATACTAAATTCTTAATTAATTTTGAATTTAATTTAATTTCATTTTCACTAAATTCTCCCCGTTTTTGTTGGATTTTTATGGCAACACTCAAGTGTTATCCTTTACTCAAATAATTACTCTCGTATTTCAAAATACGATGATAGATTGAAATCGACGATTATCTTTGCGATTATTTTATAATTAAGTAATTAAATTTAAAAAAATGGTAATTATATTTAGCATCATAAAATCATGGGAGGCGCGAACGGACGAGTTCCACTCGATCATTCGCAAAAAAGTAGCCTCGCCACTGCAGCGCATGCGTACCCGTAACAATAGCATCCTGAAATGCATTGCTGCCACATTTGACTGTCCCATACAAAAGCACTGGGTGGAGCTGGTGATTGGGAGAGTCAAATAAAAGATAAAAATACCTACCGAATAGCGAACAACGAAATATTATTGTCGATACATAATTAACATACACTAATATTGTTTCTTCTTTCTTATCGTGTGGGCAGAGCCCTGATGTCAGAGTTTTCTCAGACGGCCTCTGACGTGGTTTTTATGTAACGACTACTACCACCAGAGATAGTAGCCGGGACCAACGGCTTAACGTGCCATCCGAAGCACGGAATCATCTTTTCTCTTTTTCACTAACATTGTTACTAATCAACCTACTAACAAAATTATGGATTTTCTTTTTTGTCTGAAATAAAAGATTTAATTTAATTAATTTTTTTATTAAAGTGAATGTAACGCACTTCATAAACGTGTAAGAAAGTTGTCACGCCTCAAACCATCATCCATTGCCTTAGAGAAGTTTTCTACTGATGAAAAGGCGATATGGTTTATCAACCTTAGCCTGCTCCGAAGGGAGTGAAAAAAAAAGGTTGTTTTCTAATGCCGGTTTAATAAAAACCGAATAAGAAATAGACTGAGATCAGAAAATTTACAAATATTATGTTTTTAAACAAAATCTGGATGCAATACTTCAATTTTGTTTATTTATTAAGAGGATAGGCGGGCTGAAATGGAAATTTGGAGAATAGGTCACTTTTCCGACTGTATACGTATTTGTCCGATCCGCCCCACCCATACACCCCGCCGACTAGAGTGCGAAAGAGACAACTGCAGCTCGGACCGATTTTATTTACATAAAATCGACAAAATCAGCATTTCGTATTCCCCTGTTTCCCCCTCCTAAACTAAACCGATTTTAATAATTCATTCGAGAATAATATGAGAAAGATTTTGGCTATGTCTGTATGTTTTGCTTCTTTTGTTTATATTCGTCAAATTTGATTCATGGATGTCTGAAAACGGGCGGTAAAATTGGTCATTTTTGAAGGTCCCTAGTTCTTGCAGTAATTAATTAATGCAATAAAGAAAAACATAGGAACATAGCAGAGGTGACATAGATTGTATGATTTTTTTTTGCTCTAGTGTCATTATCCAGGGAGGAAATAGGGGAATACGTTTGAATGGAAAAAACGGTGCCCGCCTATCCTCTTAACTTTAAAAATATACTTTATTTAATAGAACCTGGTGTATTGAGTATGGGTTTTAAATAATCCAATCGTAATCGATTATTATTTGGGGAATTAAGCGAAATCGTAATCGTTATCACTAAGTGATAATCGTTTCATCACTAATCATAATAGCTCAATTGCATTATTACATTTTAAAATTTGCGCCTAAAAGCTACTTATTATTCACTACGTACTAAAAGTAACATGACATACAAACGACAAACTATGTTTTGTTTTCTTAATAAAATTATCTTTATGAAGAAAACGTTTGTTTTAAAAACCGGTGGAACAAAAGATACAATAATATGTGAAATAGTATTACAATATGGGTAGTAGATAATATTTATAATTTTATTACCTATTACAAAATTGTAACTAGGTACACGTTTTTATTATTTTCGTGACTTACGAAAAGATTTTCTGACCGACAGAAAAAAATTATTTAGTATTTAGTTCCTAAAATCTCCCGATAGATGTCGTTGACGAGACACGGTTTTTAAGGATACTGCAGAACTTTGCTGTTAATAAATTTCGTCCCCGTCGTTCGTCGTTTCGTCGTGTTAGTAATTTTCGTCCTCGGGGAATATAGTCGTGAGCATATATGCTATTCAAAATTCCTCATTAAATGTATATATTTTCCACTCTTTTCTTATTAAAACCACATAGAACCAACAATTATGATTTAAGCTATATGTTCTTATGTGGTATTATTTCACTGATTGTCTCCTGTTTTGTGTGTCTAATAAATGAAAATAAAAAAATAAAAAATTCATGTTACAAAGTTTTTATCAAAGGAAGCAAATCATGGACACCATTTTTGCAGATAAAACGACACAAGTAACCCTTGAGAAAACATTTTTATCTACACATTGAATAGGTATTGTGTGGAGGTTGTAAAGCCATAGCTTGCTGGCTGGTTTTTAGTTGAATTAAATTTGGAACGTCGTGGAATCCCGTGGTGAATTTCAATTATTATTGTGGGAGGAGAGTTGAAATTCGGTTCAAAAAGCTAAAAGCCAAAATAATACGAAATAAATTACTAAACAAGCAGTAAAGCTTTTATTTTAATCTACCATCTGTGCTGCGTCTCCACTATATTGTTCTGAGGTCGTGAATTTTCTTCAGTTGGTGCATCTGGCTGATATAGAAAAAGAAGTCGTGAAAATAATAAATACAATACCTAAATCGTATGTAATTATTATAAGTAAATAACATTAAAAGTTGTTAGTTGAATTGTAAATAAATACAACAATATTTTAGCTTTAGACGTTGAAATCAAGTAGAGTTGCTAATAATTCGTCACTTTGTGTTTTAATGTATCCGAATTTTTTTATTCTTTTTAAAATTATGTGGATGACTTTCGGCAGAATACGGAAAATACATTGAGAAGTCATAGAAATAACTAATTCACTATAGAAGTCGTTCCACGTCGTCAGATCAACCGGCTCGGCCACTGGACAATCTATTAGTGCACTGCCTCACGGTCAAAAAAGGCTGAAAAAGTTCACTTTGGATACCAGCACCAAATTTTAGTATGTTTTTAGGTATGTTCTCTAGACCCTAAAATTGCCGGGAGACAGTCTTTGAGGTGTCAGAGTCGTCAGTTATGACGTCATTAATTTTGTGTATGGGATTTAAAAACAAATTGTTCTGAAACCTATCGTGTGGGGTATCAGATGAAAGGGCTTCATGAGGCGGTTCTAAAAATATACTACACCATTACCTGCCAGCCACATTTAAAAAAAAATACGAAAAGTATTTTCAAAACATATCAAGTTTGGGTTGGTAAATTTTTGTCAAACATACGCCAAATGACATATAATATCTTCATATCAAACGTCAATAAATCAATTTCAAAAATGTTTATGTTTACTATTTTTTAAAATATTTTTTATTATTTTTCAACTTTATATTTAATAAAAAATTTATAAAAGTTAGTAAACAAAAACATTTTTGAAATTGCTTCATTGACGTTTGATATGAGGATATCATAAGTCGTTTGGCGTATGTTTTACAAAAATGTATTCAGCCGTTTCCTACCTGGAGGAGCCCAAACTTGGTATGTTTTGAAAATAATTTGGGGATTTAAAAAAAAATTGGCTGAAAGGTAAAAGTGTAGTATATTTTTAGAACCGGCTCATGGAGCCCTTTCATTTGATACCCCACACGATAGGTTTCAGAACAAAAAATGTTTTAATCCCATACAAAAATTTTATGACGTCATAACTGGAGACCCTGACACCTTAGAGACTGTCTCCCGGTAGTTTTAGGGTCTAGAGAACATACCTAACAACATAAAAAAAATTGGTGCTGGTATCCGGAAGCGAACTTTATTTCCATTAAGGCAGTGCACTATATTGTTGCGCAGTAAGGCGTTACGCAGACAATGAATATTTCGCCCGCGGGCATCCGTGGTCACGCCGGCGCCGCCTCTGTATGGAATTGACCACAGATGTGTTTGTCACTTAAGCATTTTCCATGGTGCAGACCACGTGCCCGCGGGCAATAATGTCCATCGTCTGCGTGCTTAGATCACGCACAAATTTATAGAAAATCCCATACTAATGCGGCGTGACCGCAGGATCTCGCGGCGCGCAAAATGTCTGTAGCGCCTTGATACATAAATTCGGATACATTCACCAACATTGTATTGTTTCGGCACAGCACAATATATTTGTATTCTAGTATTAAGTAAAAAAAACTACATATTTTGAAAACGAAAACAATAAAACAACATATCAGGGACTTTGAATAGCTGAGCTATTTTGTTTATTTACTTTTTATTCACAAACACGATGAAGTTCGACGGAGTTGGAGAGAGTGTGCTTCTCGCTCTGCTATGCTCCCCTAAAATTACCCTCGAAGTGCGGGGCTGTAGTGCGGTAGCTGAAGTTAGTGGGAAGGGAGGCAGGGAGTGGCCATTCTGTACATAGAACAAAACTAAACAACTACAATGAAACTAAACAACTTTCCGTAAGGAACATGGATCAAAAACGAGAAAATTTTTTGGACCTCCCATAGAAAATGGTTGGGCTGATCCGCACTTTTCTTTTGTATGGAGGGTGCAATTTTTCTTGTTTTTCGATTCTCGTGGATCCCGGTTCCTTATGAACCTGTCATATTCAAGGCGAAATCTGAATAGCTGAGGGGGTATGGCGTCATGAGAGATTTCCGAAAAATGATAAGGGTGTGTTTCGTATGAACGAATGAAAATACTGGGCTGGAAAAATATAAAATGACATGTCATCGACTCGATAGAAGAAGGAGATTTTATGAACAACAACATTATAAGAGGGGCTAGAAGTGCAAAGTAGACGTGGAACGCGTGCCACACGGTTATGCAATGATTTGCATAACACCGTAAATTATTTATTTGTTCACTTTAATTTAGAGGCTACTTGTGTGTCTTTAAAATATCTACCAATTACCAATTAAGGCGCGCGGCATGGTGTGAGCAAGAGGGCATGAGTAATGGTAGCAGCGTGAGCGGGAAGACAAGTGGCGACAGAAGCAAAAGCGCTACTTTGCATTTCTAACCCCTCTTATAATGTTCTCCCATAGAAAACCACGCTGAACCACCCTTAACATTTTTCTAGTAATCAAAAAATTCTGGTATATATGTCAGATCTATCTATTCTATGTCTATGTGATGAAAATCATCTCTGTTTGTGAATGAAAATATTATTGCAATGATCTTGTAACTTTGATTCGTATAAAATAATCTTGCATTGTTAAGTTGATGTTAGATTTGTTAAGTGATAATTATATTCAGAATAATAAAAATAAGCCATAAATGTATTGCTTCTGCACATTATATTTTTTGCGTTCATACAAATGAAATCTGTTAAACAACATTATCTGAAACAGCAAATTTTTTTCGCGTGTCCAGAGGTAGGTTCCATTGTTCAGTTGGATGGTCTGAGTTTACCGTTTCAATCTGCAGAGGCGTAGCAAGGAGGGGGGGGGGGGGGGGGGGGGGGGGGGGCAGTAGAGGTCGGCGACGACACCCACCCTCAGAAAGCTTGTTACCCTCCTTAGAAAAATGGAAAGTAGTGAAGAAATTATTAAATAGTAGTATAAGAGTCACTGGTAAGGAATGAATAAAGCTTATCTTATCTTACAGGAGTCACTATATCAACATCATCTTGTGAAATTCTAGCCAACACTGAAAGGC
This sequence comes from Agonopterix arenella, assembly GCA_927399405.1. Taxonomy (NCBI): domain Eukaryota; kingdom Metazoa; phylum Arthropoda; class Insecta; order Lepidoptera; family Depressariidae; genus Agonopterix; species Agonopterix arenella. The sequence continues at coordinate 9,584,538 of OV656718.1, read as the reverse complement.
ACTACTGCAAAATTTCGAGCTCGCTCCAGATGTATAGGCGTTCAAGGGCTGAAGCACCCATACCACAACTGTTATTGTTTACGAAATAATCACGTTCTTTCACGTTTATAACATGTTCTGCAACCTACTTAAAAATACCAAGCCATATTTGGTTACGGGGAGCCTTAGGAAAATGAATTTTGGATCCAACCTTGCCACTAGAGATGTGAGTCTTGCCTCTGGGGCGGTAGCTATGAGCTATGTGGCCGTATGCCCCCCTCAGGGAAAATCTCTAGCTACGCCAATGGCTGTCTCTTACGCCCTGTAATGTCTTCGATTATTTAAGTAGTTTCAGATAATGTTGTTCATTGAATACACAATATAAAGTATATAATAGTACAAATTAAAGAGCGACCAGCCTTCTATATGCCTTACAGTTGTTAGTTTAAGTCAATAAACATTAATGTTTAGAAATATTAACTGTTTTTTATTATTATTACCCAATCTTTGGCCATAACCACAACCAACTGGAGTGCGATTTTTGAATCTCATTCGCTGAGCTCAGCAGTTGAAAATGCCAAAATTACTATGGAGATATGCAGCTTTCTACTGCTGATTTGACTTTCAAAAATCATACTTCAGGAGTGCGATTTTTGAAAGTCAAAGGTGACGGGACGAAATCGATGGCTTCTTGAGGAACTGGCCTAACGAAGCGCAAAACCGGGACGCTTGGAGAGAACGGAGGGAGGCCTTGAACCTATTTTGTCTGTTTTCGAAGCGGTTTTTGATAACCAAATTATTACATTTAATATATACAGGGTGAAATTAATATCATTAGCATCCTTTTAAACTAAGAGTCTACCCATCGAACTAAACAAATTTCACTATTGGGAGCAAACCGATCGGAGCAAAAAAATAATCAGTTGGAGTGCGATTTTTGAATCTCATTCGCTGAGCTCAGCAGTTGAAAATGTCAAAATTACTATGGAGATATGCATCTTTCTACTGCTGATTTGACATTAAAAAATCATACTCCAAGAGTGCTATTTTTGAAAGTCAAATCAGCAGTAGAAAGATGCATATCTCCATAGTAATTTTGATATTTTCAACTGCTGAGCTCAGCGAATGAGATTTAAAAATCGCACTCCTGTTCCATACATTTGAGTCGAATAAGCATTGCAGTTTAGTATGGAACAACAGATTTTTTGCGCCAGTTTGATGGGTAGACTCTCAGTTTGAAAGGATGCTAATCATATCAATTTCACCCTGTATAGTTCATAAAACAGTGCAGGAGTGCGATTTTTGAATCTCATACTTTGAACTCAGCAGTTAAAAATGTATGGAGATATACGCAGCTTTCTACTGCTGATTTGACATTCAGAAATCATACGCTAGGAGTGCGATTTTTGAATGTCAAATCAGCAGTAGGAAGATGCGTATCTCCATACATTTTCAACTGCTGAGTTCAACGTATAAGATTCAAAAATCGCACTCCAGATACGTTCTTTCTGCAGTGAATCAAACCGTTGAAAACACGATTCTATTAAATTTTCTCGACAGAAAAGTGGACCAAAGTAAGTTCGATTTCAGATTTATAACCTTAGATCTAAGTAAAATTAATTTGATCTATGTTTATAACCAGTTTTACAAGAATCACCATTCACCATTTCTTCTGAATGTACCATCATTTGAAAGGTAATTCATTATAGCAGCGATTCTACCCGATGGTTTTTACCCTAAACCAAACACCCAAGAGAAAAGATATTGATGAAAAATACGTTTTTTTTTGCGATCTTGCTTTCAATGAGGGATTTTCCGAAAGCCATTAAAAAAGAAAAAGTAGTTCCTATTGGCTCGATAGATGGCGCTGACGAGACAGGGGTGAGCGACCTTGCAGATGATAAAATACAAATAAAATAGTAAGAATTTGTGATTTTTAGTAAACAGTAAAATATGAACATTTATTTCATCAACGGATGCGTCTGAATCAGTGACATATGCATTTTTGTTGACTTTTTAGCCTAAAATTTTCGTCTTCGCACCCCTCTCTGGTCAATGCCACCCCACCACTGACTTGTATCCCACCACTGACTTATATTCTGATAATAATGTTCTTTCAATTAGGAAGCTATACATTCTCCAAATTATTCGACGATACCATCGTAAAACTGTACCTACCCTGCCTTGTAACACAAAAAGACAGGATAGTGTACCAATGCCATATTATTTCAGTTCATTCGCAAGGAGGCATTACGAGTATAATGCGCCACAAATTTATAATAAAATTAACCTTAAAATGAATATTAAAAGACTCAACAATCATGAATTAAAAAACATCACTTTGGGTTGGCTAACTGATCTAGATTATGCACTGACCGAAAACTTATTCGTAATAGAAAGCTAACCATTCATTCATACGCCCGAAATCTATACAATACCCACGTATACTACATGTTACTCCACTCCGATATCGCAGAGAAACCTTTCTAAGTGCTTGTACTTACATCAATTTGAATGTTAGTGAATGGCTGCTGATAACAGCCATTCGATCCCTAGATATGACTCGTAGGGCTAACAACCACATCCAATCCACACATAATCCAGAACCACTTCAACCTCCTCCCATCCACCCCCCGCACATCAAAAGTTCGCCCGCTCACTCTCACGCACCCTCATTCACAAACGCAGACGCACACACACTCACGCACACACACACACACACACAAACACACACACACACACACACACATACTCATTGCATTACAAAACTCTTAAAAATAAGTCGATACTATAATTTTTTTTTTAAATTATTATTATTACTAAAAACAGCCTATGTCTTAACTGTTAAGTTTAGCATAACAATAATTTATGTACACTTAAATTGGGGAAGCCACTGCAGCATGTACCACAGCTTGCTCTCACATGCTGCAGGGATTTCATTGATGTATTGTAACTGTTATGTGTCAAATAAACGTTTATTTTATTTATTTAAAAAAAAATGCCATCTATCGCCGGTTTATTGAACTACGTTTGACTAGCTGTCAGAAAACTCCTCATTGAAGCGGGATGGCTAATTGTAAAAGTTTGGAGACGATGACGACGAAGACGGCTTGCACTAGGGATACCTGGCCTTAAGTACATACGCACTTCTTCACCGGGTTATGTGGACTATAGAAGCTGATGATGATGACATTGTAATAAAACAAACGAATTACACAAAATACTTTTATTAACACCTGTATCTACACACTCGCACGTCTACTATGCACCTATACAATTTGCAAAACTACATCTTTGCGGCTTTACAATTTCAATTTTTGAATATATGTGTACTGGATAATACATAATGGCACAACTATTATAAAAAACATTTCCTAAATTAATTATTTTGTTCAAAATATAAAAAAAACTACTAGTTTCACAAAACAAATACGTCAGTAGGTAAAAATAGCGGAGGTCTTCAAATAAAATTTTACTCGATAGGTGGCGCTGAGTTAAAAAACTATACCTATAAGATTGATTTGGAATACATGTATAGATGGTGTTAGTTGTTGTGTTCATTTAGATGCAAAAAATGGTCAAGTCAACCAGGAGTGCGATTTTTGAATCTCATTCGCTGAGCTCAGCAGTTGAAAACGTCAAAATAACTGTGAAGATATGCATCTTTCTAATGCTGATTTGCCTTTCAAAAATCGTACTCCAGGAGTATGATTCCATTTTCAACTGCTGAGTTCAACGTATGAGATTCAAAAATCGCACTCCAGCTTGTATTATCCTAAACAATATACCAACCAGGAAAAATGCGTTTGACAAGTGTATTGTTTTTTTCTAACAACGCCATCTAGCAAATGTCAAAGAACTATTAATTTGTATAATGAAGACGCCTTATTATTATTATATTTTTTCAGTATATACTATGTAGCTCATTAAGGTTACAGAAAAAATAGTTCTGCCCAATTTTCCAGACTTAAAAATTAATGAAATCACAAAATAGCTACCGAAGTTGTCTACAGTCTTTTTTGAGATTTCCAACATACACTACGTTCCTTATTGTAAAACATAGCTATAGTTTCAACAAAATAATCTTTACAATGAATAAGCAATGCTTTTAAAATAAAGTAAAAAAAACCCAGGACTTCATCTTACATAGTTTTAAATTTAAGGGACAGAGATCTAACACTAAATAATAAAACAAGAACAGAGCCATCTGCATTTGTGACACGCAAATAATATAATAAAAGTTTTGCCCAACAAATAATAGATGGCGTTAAAACTAATAGCTACAAAATCGAAAACATTCTAAAAGAAATATAAAACAAAACAAGAGACAGTCTATGACAAAAAATAATACTTAATTTGTATTTATTTGTGACTTTTATAATACTATGGAAGTAAAACAATTAGCACGACTGTCATCCAACGTATCTTGGCATCTGACCGAAAGAGATTCAGATTGCCTACTTAGACAGGTGCCAAGTAAAATTGAACGATTGTCGAGTTTAAAACCGGTCACTATAAAAAGCAAGCGCAAATTGTCCAAATGAAATATGGGACTAAAAGCCACATTTATTTCAACAAAAAAATAACCTTAAGATTCCATGATTAGAATTAAAAATGCAATTCTGTATTTAATAAAATAGTACAATTGGTTTACCATTACACATTAGAGTATATTATTATATTTGAGATATTTACAAGCATTTTTTGTACAAGCTTTCACGAAAACAGGTCGATTTGACAGATGCAGTGTACGGTACAGTCAGTGCACCGTCACTTACATTTGTCAGCCGTGATAAGTACCTATGGTACCGCGTATCGCACGCGATACAGGCTGTCGCGTATTCATATAAGGCGCATTTTACCCCACCTGTCCCTCCCCTCCTGGATCATCATCATCTTATTTAAGAGCTGCGCTCTTGTCGGTGGAGTTTTCGCCAATCCTGTCTCCTTTCCGCTAGTCTCTTGAGTTCTTGATACGATACGACATCAACCTTTTTGCTGCTCTGGCAGAAGACACACAACAACTAGAAAAACTATTGAAAATAATGGACACTGTCTTCGGAGAATTTGGGTTGAACATAAACATCAATAAAACAAAAATAATGGTAACAGCAAAAAATGGACCAGTTATTAGTTCCGTCAAAATCAACAACACTCCAATAGAACAAGTAAATACATTTAGATATTTGGGTAGTCTCATTACAAATGACTCCAGATGCACCCCTGACATCGTTGCAAGGATTGCTATGGCAAAAAGAGCTTTCAACGACAAAAAACACCTTCTGAAAGCAAAAATATCGAGCAAAATCCGAAAACGCCTAATCAAAGTGTGCATCTGGAGCATTGCATTGTACGGTAGCGAGACGTGGACATTGACTAAACGAGATCGAGATAGGCTGGAAGCTTTTGAGATGTGGTGTTGGAGGCGAATGGAGGGGATAAGTTGGACGGAACGCATAACAAATGAAGAGGTGCTAAGAATGGTTAAAGAAAAGAGAAACATTTTAAAAACAATCGAAAACCGAAGAGGAAAAATGATTGGACACTTGATACGAAACGACAATTTCTTTAAAACCCCTCCTGGATACGTGCTTGAAATTGAAAGTAGGTTAGGTATACTTCTGTCGATTCGATATAAAGGTCTGTCAAATCAAATATGTTTTCGTGGAGGTATCACTAAAATACATTTTCATAATTAAAATTCGCATTACAAAAAAAATACATCTAATTTTCTTAGTACTGCCAGCATCTAAAAATATTCTCGGTTCTAATGTAAAAATACTATTGCTTAATCAATAATGCTATTAGTTGTCTGTTAATGCATGTTGAAATAAAAATATTTTTATACTTTATGAAAACATTAAAATAATAATGTTTCACAAGGCCACTAAAACTATTGTGATCTGTTATTTCATTATTCTAATTATTATTTTGTGATTTAGCAAGTATGACGTCTCACTTTTCATACAAAATGTACGATATAGACTAGGCATTAGTTATATTATTGACTACCACTGAGAAGAAAAACATAAACTTTACGTTATTTTATTCATAAATCTGATTCTGGATAAGGTAAGCGCATATTATGACAGGCTGCATCGGGTCAGGGGTGCGATTTTTGAAACTCATTTGTTGAACTCAGCAGTTGAAAATGTCAAAATTACTATGGAGATATGCATCTTTCTACTACTGATTTGACTTTCAAAAATCATACTCCAGGAGTGCGATTATTGAAAGTCAAATCAGCAGTAGAAAGATGCGTATCTCCATACATTTTTAACTGCTGAGTTCAACGTATGAGATTCAAAAATCGCACTCCAGGTCGCAGCCTTAGATAAAGTATATGTATAGATGGAGCCTCACGCTTTTACAGTATAAAACAAAAGTGGCAAACTTTCTTAAGTTGGTGAGCGTGAGGCGCCATACAACTTATCTCTGTTTGCGTATATGGTACAGACAAGTTTTATCAACTAAAAGTTCACTGATATTTTTTTCGAAGCGTTTGTAGCTTCAACTGTCAATCTTGACATATAACTTATCAAAAATCCACCCAAATTACTTCTACACAATAATTTATATGATGAATTACAGTACTACCAGGAAAATAATTCCGCTCATCAATCTTCGTTTGCGCAGAGCAGGACCGAATCCCCGACAAAACATGAAGTCATTTAGTAATCAAAGGGTGCAAAGTCGGATAGCAGCGAAAAGGGCGCGAAAACAAATTAGCCAATAGCGTAAACGGATTGAAGGTGGCACATCCTGATTGGTCAATATAATTTCGCGCGCTATTAAAATTTGTCGACTGCGCAGGTACATCGGTAAGACTTATAAACCCGGTACTACTATACCAAGCGGAACTTTTACAACGTCAGTCAGAATACTCCGTATTAGGTACACACGGCGACACAGGCTATACAAAACCAACATAAGCTGGCCGCGCGACATTATACGTTACGGGACCTACGCGCAGCCAGCTTATTTTGGTTTTGTATAGCTTGATGTGTCGCCGTGTGTACGATTAACTAAAAATCCGTCAATGCGTTTTGACCCGGCCCGCTCTAGTGTGCGTAGTTCACATTTTCGTACAATGCACAGAACAGAGAAAACAGCACACCGAAAAGATATCCTACCAGAAAAACAGCTTTATACACGCTCTCGGCGGCCGGAACACCCCGACATGAACAGCAGCGTGCGGCCATATAGCCCAGTCATTTTACGGTTTGAGCCGGGTATAATTAATAATTGATATTTTTTTCGGTATAGTATTTAAGAGCCAATTTGAGCCTAGAAATATACCTATATATAATGTACATATATGTATACAATAAAAAAAATCACGTCAGCAACATCTCCAAATTTAAAATCTAGCATCTATCTCGTTCTAAAAACCTAATGGTAAATTTTTATTTGCACATTTTTAAGGCTTTACCATTATACATACTTCGATCGGGGTCAAATGCTTACCTATCAAACATAAAAAAAAATCATGGTGTTAATATTTTTATCTACTTAGAAGGCTTTGAAAAATAACGAATACCTACTTCATTTTTTTTTTCATTGCATATTTTATTGCTCAAAATCTTTATTGTTAAATCTAACTAAAATGAGTGCATTGGTATAATTATTATGAAGTTAGAACCCGTCTGGGAGATACAATTTTGATTTCTATGTTGCGTAGCGAATTTTTTTTTTCAGATAATTTTTTTCACTAAACGGTTCCTGTTAAAGTTTAAAAGTTTAAAGTCCCATTCATAATAACTCCCCACCCGTCATAACAAAACTCTGTAAAATGACTGGGCTAATACGTGAACGTTCACGTACGAGAATGTGAGGCAGTTTGGTAGAAATATCGCATGTAGGTATCTATTCTGTACCCGGGAGGGTCTCTTTTCTGTGGTACAATTAATTAAGATCTTTAGAATATTTGTGTGTTTATTTGTGCACGTAAAATATAAAAACTACTGATCCAATTCTGATGAAATGTGCAGAAAAAGATGAACTTGGACTAACATTTTAGCTTTCATCTCATCTCCGGGTTCACTCAATCAGGAGTGCGATTTTTGAATCTCATACGTTGAACTCAGTGGTTGAAAATGTATGGAGATACGCAACTTTCTACTGCTGATTTTTTTTTTTTATTATAAGTAACTTTGTATATTTCTCTGTGGTATATAACACTATGTTTATAACACTATGCTGATTTGACTTTCAAAAATCGCACTCCTGGAGTATGATTTTTTAAAGTCAAATCAGCAGTAGAAAGATGCATATTAATTTAAACATTTTCAACTGCTGGGTTCAACGTATGTGATTCAAAGATCGCATTCCAGAAAGGCGAATTTAAATATGCACACATATAGGTATGTAGGTATTCATTGATCGCATACTAATCTACGGGCACAGCACAAGTAATAATACTTTTATTTCATACATTAATAACTATATCGCGTACAATACTTTTTTACATTTTGAGATTCTAAAACCTACTTCATATATTAACAATTTTAGATTATTTCCCAAATTATCCTAGGCCTTTACATTTTCTGATCAGCAAAATACTATTTACCACAATAGCGCATAAGTAGTTGCACACCTCACAGAGACAAAGCTTCATACAATCGCGCTACACACTACTACACGGCGGTGTGTGCGTGACCTTTCACCGATTAGTTCACCTACACCACAGTATAAGAAAGAGTGTCTATTAGGTATTACATATGTATAGTGCGGACACTCCCTGCCAGAACACGTATCCAGACTTTTGTTTCGGGGAGGTGGGGGGATATTCGTAGAAAAACAATGAAAAAGTAAGCACTGTAATGTAATCACTTTTCCATACAAATATTAGAATTTCCCACCTATACTTCCACCCCCTGGATACGTGCTTGTCCCTGCCCCCAATCAATTTTAAAAGCTCAACCCCTCTGGCAATGGCGTATTCCTGTCAAGCTCGCACTCACTCATGCCTCTTCTTGTAAATTTTTCCCATTTGTATGGAATGACAGCTAAGTGTCTAAGGACTAGACGAAGAATGTCAAAGGCGTAGAAAGAGAAGGTATTAGAAGGAAGCACGTGTCTTGTCATATTCACTCAATAAGAGATGCACATAGCAAATTCGCTCTAGTTAAAAAAGGAGATCGCTACCTTATTGCTGTCCTTATCGACGTAACCACTTTTTTGTACTACGACCACCAGACTCAAAACTGTCACTTCATATAAATTCTATAGGACATACTGATATTCCGTCTACCAGCGTAAGCGAAAAATTTTTCGTCTATGGTCCAACGTGTGCCTACACGCCGCCCAAAGAGTAATATAAGAATATTAGAAAAGAGAACCCACTCGTGGCAACATTATGCATCCACCTTATGTCAAATTGAAGGCTAGCTAGCGCCATCTATGTTTCACTGACAATAATTCAACCTATACTATACATACCTACTTATATCTACTCCTACCGATGGATGATGAGCTCCTGACCGATTTCGGCCACGGCGACTGCTTCAGCTTCGATTTTGGTGCTCATATGCTCGAATGTGACTTAGTAAGCCTATTTTGTGAGTAAAGGTCCTTGCACATTGCGAACACGAGAGTACACCATTAATATATGTGTAATTGATCGCCGCAGGTGGTCGGGCTTTCAATTCGTCGCGCTTTGAGTCAAGGTCAGAGCGGCGTTGAGCTTCAAAGTCAAATACTTTCGATTTGACTAACGCTCTCCATTCTGGCCGCTTGACAGCCAGCTGCTCCCACAGATCAGATGAAATGTTGCATCTTTTCAAGTGACGCTTCAGCACATCTTTGTATCTGAGGAGTTGTTCGCCATGCTTACGCTTGCCCTCCTCAAGTTCCGAATGGAAGATGCGCTCCGCTACTCACTCATTATTGTTTTGAATGCTAGATTTTGTTCAATCCCGCACCGATCGAGTGAAATTCCAGTATCCTTACTATTCCTGTAATCTAAACATTGGTAAGAGAATAACAGAAACTCCAGAACATCACTAAATCGGCACGAAATTGAACGAAAACTACATACAACCCACACATTACGCAAGATAGGTAGTCATTTTGTGAATTTGTCAATCATACCTTATTCTATTATATCTTTTTTTTCATAGTTCTGCGAAGTAGTCAATAGATGGCAGCACATTCTATGCAAACTGAATCGGAAAAAGCCACCAAAAGGCGACTGTCCTCCGCCTGACGCCGCCCGTGGACAAACCAGCCACAATGGCACGGCCAGTGGATAATCTATGGGCGAGCGCGTCACGTGATCATTTTGCTCCTTAGAAGCTTTGCCTCTGTGTTGTTTTTACCCATATGTCAAGGACTTATAGTTATAACTTAATTTTTATTATTTTGATACAATCTTCCCTCTGCAATAGGTTGTCTTTTTATTACACGTTATTATACATACATTCTTTACAACGAGTAGAATTGTCCATACTTCTGTGTACCTAGATGGCGCTTTTACTGTATGTGATAAATAACATATTTTTAGTAGAAAATGTAAAAATTACAACGGAGATTATGCATCTTTCTACTGCTGATTTGAAAGTGTGATGCTCAAAAATCGCACTCCTGGGCAATCGCGTTTCTCATGGAAAATATTCGCCTGAACCTATGGCCCCGTAAGGTGGTTGAAGAGGGGTCAATTTTTTACAAAACTTTGACGCACAATACGCGTAGACGATATTAATATAAGTAACTTTGTGTATGTGGAAAAATAGATTAGAAAATCTAGATGCCACGTCACAAATAACATTTGCAATTTATAAAATAATTACGAAGATAAAAAAAAATGAAATTTTTCATACAAAATTTTAAATGCTTTATCTCGCTTTATATCTTCGTAATTATATTATAAATTGCAAATGTTATTTGTGACGCGGCAACTAGATTTTCTAAACTATTTTTCCACGTATAAAATATTACTTTTATTAATTCCGTCTACGCGTATTGTGCGTCAAACTTTTGTATGGACTGAAACCACCTCAAGTTCTATTTTTTTAGTCTCCCTAGATTACCTTTTTGAACAATATAAACTGTGACATTAAAGTTTTTTTCATTTCATAGGGTTATGAATGGAACTATATCGCCTGCCTGACCAAACGGAAAAAAATGGCAGACGGTGACTCGCCTTACTATGATTATTGTTAATCTTACAGCGGCAGCGCCGGCGGTTCATCGTCGTCATCAATTCTCATGGCGACCATGTGGGGCAGCTTGAAATGCTGAATGTGGTACGGAGGCTCGGGGCTACTACACGGCCGCGTCTGCGAGATTGCCTGCAACGTTACATGAAAACATTGAGTTAATAGGGGAGACTGACGTCAATCGGTCCATTTTTTGTTCAACAGTGATTTGCATCTAAACCAAAGAGTAATATAAGTATATTAGAAAAGAGAACCCACTCGTGGCAATATTATGCATTCACCTTATGTCAAATTGAATTATTGTCCGTGAAACATAGATGGCGCTAGCTAGTAGCGCCATCTATGTTTCACCGACAATAATTCAACCTATACTATACGTACCTACTTATATCTACTCATACCGATGAATATTATTGTTTTCAATGCTAGATTTCGTTCAATCCCGCACCGATCGAGTGAAATTCCAGTATTTTTACTATTTCTGTAATCTAAACATTGGTAAGAGAACAACAGAAACTCCAAAACATCACAAAATCAGCACGAAATTGAATGAAAACTACAAACAACCCATACATTACGCAAGATAGGTAGCCATTTTGTGAATTTGTCAATTAGACATTGATATAGACAATAAAATCTTTTTTTCCATAGTTCTGCGAAGTAGTTAATAGATGGCAACACATTCTATGCAAACTGAATCTGAAAAAGCCACCAAAAGGCGACTGTCCTCCCCCTGATCTAAACTATCAGCATTTTCCATAAACTGTTTATAGCGGTTCATAGGCTAATTATTCAGGTACAGAATACCATTGCAAATGTTGTTATTTGATGAATACGAAATGAGATATGGGAAATTAAACACATCGGGGGAAAGTGGTCCAATTGAACCATGCCTGGGGTCGTTTGAACCGCGTTTTTAAAGTCATGTTCGTCATCCTTCTCGTCAATATAACATGAAAATTTTTATTTATGTATTAGACAATATCATTAACTAACCCTGCTCAACATAATATGGAAGTCAAAAGTTTGGAAACAACAAAATTATGGGAACAATAGTTAGCCTATAATATATACTAATTAAGCATCTATTGAATTTACGTGAATTTTACAAGCTTTGTTGTAACGTGAAAATTTAAGTGTAAATCAATACTATTTGTGTCATTCATTCATCAGATAGCTATTAATAATATGCTTTTTATTTTGTATGGAAATGGAAATGGTTCAATTGACCCAGTGGTGCAATTGCCCCACAGGATGAATAATTTGAAAGATATGTCTTTAACAAAAATCAAAATACGTTTTAAATTAAAATACAAGACAAGCCAAATAATCATCAAAATAAAAGTCTTCATCATATCGTATGGCATCTTTTTTTTTCTTTTATCTTTCTGCTTGGATCCGGGGAAGTCTAAATTTCAAGGTCAAGGTGTTTGAGCCAGTCTTCCGCTGCCGGGGTTAATCTATGGAGTTCCTTAATTCCACCGGGGAAACGGCGCAAGGTGCACTCATTTACCACATGGGTGAGGGTTTGGTCAGGAGGTGCCCCGCAGTCGCACATCGGTGACTCCCTCAGGCCCCACTTGTAGAGATGGTGGTTGGTCCTCCCGTGGTTAGTTCTGAACCGGTTTAGCTTAGCCCAGGTCTTCCGGTCCTTATCAAAACCAGCCGATTTGACAGTCTTTATTCCTTACAACAACGCAACAAAAAATACACTTGTTTCGTAGGAAGCAGTGAATTTTTGACTGATCTTTCTATTTTTTTAAACCGAAATATGAATTCACTAGATTTTGCCGCGGCTTCGTCCGCTCAGGTTCCCATCATCAGTAGCGAGATACAGTATAATTATACCAGTTTTGAAGTCGGATCTATCTTTATAGATCCAATCTAAGCTTTAAAATATAGAAAGTTTTATCAAAATTGGCACAGTAGCTTTTGCCTGATGCTCGAACAAACGAACATACAAATAGACCCCATTAATAAAAGGGAGTGATTTGGATTCAGGGACTCCTAAATACGTATATCGTCACCTTTAGTTGTAAATACCTTCTATGTACAGACATACTTGTAACACCTTTTAAATTGCGTAGATAAAACGGTTAGCCTATAGAAAAATCCGAAGGGCAATTGAACCATTGGGTCGTTTGCACCGGTTCAACTGATACCTTTCTTCGTTCACCGTTTCCTCTACCCTAAGGCTGTCTGGGAGAAATCGCTTCTTAGCGATAAGACCGCCATATTTGGTGCCTCTTGTGTTTTTGTCTCTGTATTTTACTGTTTAACATAGTTAAAGAGTAAAAGTTTTGGTGTAAAATAAAGTGTATTTGATTTGATTTGATACCTAGTAAAGTGGTCGAACCGCCCCGACCGACCATTTCCGAAAGAATATTAATTTACTCTGATTCTAAAAGCTGTTCGAAGATATAATTTTATCAATATACGCTCAAAAGAGCAATAAAAACATGGAAGAAGGAAAAATTCCAAATGATAACGTTAACTTTGAAATTTTTACAATATTGTAACATTAAAATATTTACATTGATGGTCCGAGAACTTCATCACTTGGAGTAACTTACTCCAACACTACCCTGGGTTTTCAATTAAGGAAAACCACCACCACCAATGTCATTTCAGAGCTTACTCCGGGAGTAAGCATATGACATGAGTATTATTGGGCCGATTTGCGCCAATCACTAATCTATCTATACTATTATAAAACTGTAACAGAAGATTGTCTGTACATACAGGTATAAGACATAAACAAAAAAAAATTACGATATGGTTTTCAGGTGTCCCTGATTCCATATCACCATTTTTTGGATTTTTTGTCTGTCTTTTTGTTTGTTTATGTGTTTGTTTGTTTGAACGAGCATCACGCAAAAACTACTGAACCGATTTTGATGAAACTTTTTTTGTTTGAAAGCTAATGATCTGAATTAAAATCTGGTATATAATTTGTGCGGTAAAAGTCGCGGGTCAACGCTCGTATCAAATAAAAACAAGCGGATCGACAACTATAAAATATAAATAAAAATTCTAAAAAATGCAATTAAAATAATGAAAGTGCATGAGCTACAGAAGGAACACAGAAGAGATCAAATTACCAACTTGTGTACTTCTGCCACGGCGGCGACGCGGTAGAATGCCTTTGCGCGCCATGAAGAAACTGTAAAATAACACATTTGTTTTTAGGGTTCCGTGGTCAAATATAATATTAGGTAGGTAGGTATTATCGCCGTGGTGGTCCAGTGGCGAGTAACCTTGCCTGCCGTGCAGGAGGCGATGGTTCGATCCCCGTCCAGGAGTGCGATTTTTTAATCTCATTCGCTGAGCTCAGCAGTGGAAAATGCCAAAAATACTATGGAGATAATATGCATCTTTCTACTGCTGATTTCACTTTCCAAAATTGCACTCCTGAAGTATGATTTTTGAAAGTCAAATCAGTAGAAGAATGATGCATATCTCCATAATAATTTTGAAATTTTCGACTGCTGAGCTCAGCGACTGAGTTTCAAAAATCGCACTCCTGCACGGCTAGCATGCCACCCACGACAAAGCGTTTAAACGAGAAAAACGTCATGCGCGCTCTCTTTGCCATATGTAAAATAATAAAGACGGAGGCATATCGGGATTTTTCTCGTTTTCTCGGGATGGCATGCGAGGCCTGCTGGCCGACTCGTACCAATTAGTTTTTCGGAATTTATGTACGAATTGTAACACCACTGGCTTTTCGGTGAGAAGAACATCGTGAGGAAACCTGCATGCTTCAATTTCGAGGCATGTATTGTACCCACTGTCCATTACAAGTGGCGACGGGCTCACTCCCCGTCACACTGGACAGAGTTTCGGTACTAGTGAAACGTGGATGTTCTGAGGTTTCAGAACATCTCTGACTACCCTCTCGGGGAATATAGTCGTGAGCATATGTGTGTAGGTAGGTATTATACAGCGTCCAACTTAATATGCAGTAATAACAGTTTTTAATTGTTTAATCAGACCATGGAACTGAATAACTTTCTGCATGGGACCAACACAGATATCAAGAAAACAAAATCTGCTATTCCACCCATTACATCTGGATTGAGTAGGATTGCAATTTTTGTATGGAACAGCAGATATTTTTTTCGTGACTTCGTTGATGGTCCCATAACAGAAAGTGGTTCAATCTGAAGGTCTGATTATCCCTTCAAAACCGTCGGTAAATTAAGAAACATTAATTTAGAGTCCCTAAATTAATGTTACGCATATAATTATTATGCTTCAATTTCGAGGCATGTATTGTACCCACTGTCCACTAAAAGTGGCGACGGGCTCACTACCCGTCACACTGGACAGAGTTTCGGTACTACTAGTGAAACATGGATGTTATAATATAATATCTCTGACTACCCCCTCGGGGAATATAGTCGTGAGTATGCTGTGCTATGCTATGCATATAATTATTAGTTTAATTTCTTTCTGTATGCCCACCTCTATTACTCTCTTATTTTTACATGGAATGGGAAACTAATAAGTACGATCCATATTCAATAACATACGCGGAGTCCCGTTTTTTTACCCTAAATAAAATCCGAAAATTTTGTATAGTATGTTGAACTGCTTCGAGACTGTCTGGAAGGTTAGACCCCGGCTCACGCAGTCCGCCACCCTACAGAGCACAACCTCGCTATTTTGTGTGCTTACTGTATGGTAGATAATTAAAGGCATGTTGAACTGCTTCGAGACTGTCTGGAAGGTTAGACCCCGGTTCACGCATGACCTCGCTATGTTGTATGCTTACCATACGGTAGATATAGGTATGTTGAACTGCTCTGAGACTGTCATGAAGGTTAGACACCGGCTCACGCAGTCAGCCTGGCGGAGTACGACTGTACGACCTCGCTATGTTGTGTGCTTACCGTATGGTAGATATAGGTATGTTGAACTGCTCTTAGACTGTCTGGAAGGTTAGACCCCGGTTCACGCAAGACTTCGCTATGTTGTGTGCTTACCGTATGGTAGATATAGGTATCTTGAACTGCTCTGAGACTGTCTGGAAGGTTAGACCCCGGTTCACGCACGACCTCGCTATGTTGTGTGCTTACCGTATGGTAGATATAGGTATGTTGAACTGCTCCGAGACTGTCTGGAAGGTTAGACCCCGGCTCACGCAGTCCGCAGCTTGACGGAGTACGGACTCGCTGCGGCGGATGCGTTTGTTTATGTTGTATTCGGCATGAGTAGGCTGCGATGCCGGCACCTGCGAGAGAGCAGACGTTCACTATAGTCTACATCCCGGGAAGGATTAGGAATAAACAAATAAAATTAAAATTATTTATTTCATACACTATATCCATATTTTGTTCGTATCAAACTTAAATAACTATGATTGTACAAACTTAAGTATCGACCGATCCATTGCTTAATAAAGCTTCTGTCACAATATCTTCTTGAGATTATATGTATATTCAAGATGCAAATATAGAATCTTCCAAAGATTCAAATCGACAGATAGGCATGATAAAAAATTATATTAGGCCCACACTATCATTGCCTACTGTCGTCTTCCACGAGGGGGAGGTAAAAATTGGTGGGGGCAGGGAGTGTGCGTAGGACCAAACCTACTCTTTCTTATACTGTGCTTTTAGCTTATTGAATTCAAACATGACGTTGACGTAAGGTCCGGACTGCGTGAGTCCGGACCCAGGGTCATTATTCATTAAACAACCATAAAGAGCGCCAAACAACCACAAGAAGCGCCATCTATATTTAAGCTCCAGTACCTGCACGGTGTCGCCGACGTGTATTACGTTGACGTAAGACACGCAGTCCGGACCCAGGGTCATTATTCATTAAACAACCATAAAGAACGCCAAACAACCACAAGAAGCGCCATCTATATTTAAGCCCCAGTACCTGCACGGTGTCGCCGACGTGTATTACGTTGACGTAAGGCACGCAGTCCGGACCCAGGGTCATTATTCATTAAACAACCATAAAGAACGCCAAACAACCACAAGAAGCGCCATCTATATTTAAGCCCCAGTACCTGCACGGTGTCGCCGACGTGTATTACGTTGACGTAAGGCACGCAGCCTGGACCCAGGGTCATTATCTTCGGCGCGAGCTTCTGCGCCGACTGGGAGACTGCCTGCGATGATTGCTGCGGAACAATCAGTCATAAATTCATTATATTATAGTCGATTCAATTCCGTCAGTATTAATTACGTTAACTAAGAGGAAGGATCTCTTTATTCTAAAGCATTTTATCAGTATCTTTTATCAGTAGGTTCAAAAAAGCGTATTTCTTCGATTAATACCTTATGTTACTGAATTTCATTGCATGTCTTCGTTACCTATATTAGTTGTAATTTAATTTTCTGTAGGTATTAAAAATTTCTTTGTTAAATTGTTTCAAATGTTAAATCTCATAATCATTTTAACTTCGCTCACTCTGTACTAAAATTAGTAATTTTTTTCCTGACATGTCGTAGAGGATTCCCGAGAATCTGGCTTGCCGCATTCGGGGTCCATTGTATCATGTGTACTGAATTTCTCTTTTGCTAATAAAGATATTTGTATTTGCACTGACGCCATTAAATTCCTTTGAAAGGTAGTGCACGTTTCATACATTCTGGATATCGGTCACGACCAGTTTTTAGTATGGGAGTCCCGACTCTTATAACGTAGCGAGTTACATTCTCTCTGGGCTCAGTCTTGATTTAACCTAAAACGTAGTGATTACTAGCTCAGTGATTTAACCGCCCAACAGGCAGCAACTATCGCCGTCTATACGTAGTGTATCTATGAAAGTGATTATTATACAAGTGTATAGGGTGAAATTGATATCATTAGCATCCTTTTAAACTAAGAGTCTACCCATCGGTCGGTACAGATCGGAGCAAAAAAAAAATCATCTGTTCCATACTAAACTGCAATGCCTACACGACTCAAATGTATGCAACAGCTGATTTTTTTAACCGACTTCAAAAAAGGAGGAGGTTTCTCAATTCGACAGTATATATATTGTATATTGTAGCTCCGATCGGTTTGCACCCATAGCAAAAGTTGTTCAGTTTGATGGGCAGACTCTTAATTTAAAAGGATGCTAATAATATTAATTTCACCCTGTATATACTTAATACTAATTATAACAAAAGTGATAACATAATAAACCAGTGGTTTCTATGCTCACACTAGTAATGTTCTGTATAACAAACGCCGGCGGCTCGTCTCTCGTGTCGTACGTATGATCGTCCGGCGGCCGGCCGACCAGCCCGACGCGGCCGACGTGTCCGTCCGACGCGTCGTCCGTGTCCGACGGACTGTCGTACTGACACTGCACGTTTGCTATCGCGAAGTCCGCATCTATTGACAAAGGTTGGAGAGTTCACATTCAATTTCAACATTATAAGAGGGAGTTAGAAGTGCAAAGTAGGCGTGGCACGTGTCGCCACAGGTTATGCAATGATTTGCATAACACGATAAGGCACGCGGCGTGGTGCGAGCGAGAGGGCATGAGTAATTGTAGACGCGTGAGCGGGAAGACAAGTGGCGACAGCCGTCAACGAAGCAAAACCGCTACTTTGCATTTTTAACCCCTCTTATAACGTTCTGTAGCTATGTCCAACTACTGCTGGGCATCGATTAGAATATAATAGGATAGAATAATTCATGTTTCTTATTATCATTATCAACTTGCTATCGTCCACTGCTGAACATGGCCACTCCATAGTTTTCATTTCAAAAATGTGTACTAATGATACTAAACTGTTTTGCCCCGTTATGAAAAGTTGAAATTTTGTTTCAATCACCCTTTAAGTATGCAACTATCTACAATAACGCCAATGTAAATACATACCTCCTCCGGTTGGACTTTGACATGGAGGACTGAAAGAAGCGGAGGTGTTGCAAAGCAATATTTCTATCGAAGTAAGTGTCGCCAAAATAAAGGGACGGGGACAAGACGGGTGCGAAGGTTCCACCCCTAAAACCTAATACAAGAACAGCGCACAAAACCCCAGAACATTATACGAGGGGTTAGAAATGCAAAGTTCGAAGCGGACCGCCATTATTTTTGCTAAGAGGGGTTTTGTGCACAGAACATTAGAAGAGGGGTTAGAAATGCAAAGTAGCGCTTTTGCTTCAGAGACGGCTGTCGCCACTTGTCTTCCCGCTCACGCTGCTACAATTACTCATGCCCTCTCGCTCGCACTACGCCGCGTGCCTTACGGTGTTATGCAAATCATTGCATAACCACTGGTGACACGTTCCACGCCTACTTTGCATTTCTAACCCCTCTTATAATGTTCTGTGCCTACCTAGATGCGGAATCGTGTAAATTGTGATTTTGTATAGGCTCGATCCCTTGGCCTTGGCCAGGATACTGCAGGGAAGAGGAAGTCAGATCCAGCGGTCAGCTACCCTTACCTTCAGGTGCTACCCTTCGGTACTCCCCTTTGACTACTTATATAGGGACTAGTTACGTGTGTAATTCTACTAACAAACATTTCTGCCACTTTTTGCGGGGGGCGAGGTAGCATGATATCCGCAACTTTGGATTTTATTTCCATAACTTTAGATTCTAATTTTGAACGTTAAAAATCATGAAAAGTAGTCTCGCGTGAACCCCAAACGTTCTAAGTTTGAAATTATTGTTTCGCAATTATAGGCTGTCTTGTTTAGTGATACGGTATAAAATTGAATGTGAATGCACATGATTAATTGATCTTATACCGTGGAAGAGGGGAAATGCTACCGCAAGGCTAGTCCTTATAATAAATAGTCAAAGGTAATCCCACACAAAACTCGTTGCTGTTATTTAAGTTAGCAGATGTAGTAAGGTAGGTAAAAAAACAAGGACTATTTCATCACGACATGTATTATTATCCAGTGATACAGTCACCTCTTACCAAACTTGCTCTTAATAATGTTATTCTAAAATTTAATTAATTAACACTTTCGCGGACACTGAACGAGACACAATAGAACTTTTATTGTTATCACTGCTATAGCAGGTCACTGTCCGCGAACGTGTTAAGTACCCACGGTTAATACTAAATTCTTAATTAATTTTGAATTTAATTTAATTTCATTTTCACTAAATTCTCCCCGTTTTTGTTGGATTTTTATGGCAACACTTGAAATACGGGAGTAATTATTTGAGTAAAGGATAATGGACAATTTCGTATGGAGCTCGTTTCCGGTGTTATAGCACTTTTAACTTAACAATCTGGACTTTTTACTAGACTGTAATTTTCTATGATCTTTCGATCTATAATCCCTTGAAGGAAGGCTTGAGTTAAGTTTGTATTTTTATCAATATCATTAAATTTAACGTAAGCAAAAGTGATATAACACTAGGTGTGAACGCAGCGAATGAGCAAGAACGTGTTCGTGACCAGGCTGAATCATTCATTCGTTAGACCGGTATCATTCTTTTTCCTCGCCTCCGTAATGGCGTACACATTTTTGTAAAACAATTATTAAAAAGGGATAATTAAACATCTCAAGTTACTAGATTCAACTGTTTTACGCACAACCTCCTCGTCTATAGAGCCTGCTCATTTTGATCCGGCTCGAAGGACCAAAATGAACACGCGAACACGTTCTTGCTCATTCGCTGCGTTCACACTAGGCGTTTTGACAATTATCTCTAATTCCGTTTTTGAGCATTGTATTTTATTCTAATTTAACAAATAACATGTCAAGTGAGCATTTTTTTCTCTATAAATTCTATCCAGACCTCGGAAGTAAGTTGCCATTGATAATTTTTTTTTTTTAAACAATTGCACACTTTTATAAAATGATAAAAATTTGCTGAATACGACATTTTTTCACATTTTGAATCCAAGAAGCATTTTTGTCTAAAAATACGTAAGTATTAATTATGCGAATTTTAGTATCGGTAATAAATTATTTTTACAACAGCCTTTATTACGACCACATAATAAATTATAGCAAACAAATAAAAAGGATCGTGCTACTTTATAAAATTACAATACTTTGATTAGAAAGTATTATACTACAGCAAGGCTAGCATGCCACCCACGACAAAGCATTTAAACGAGAAAAACGTCATGCGCGCTCTTTCTAGCATACGTAAAATAATAAGGATGGGGGCACATCTCGATTTTTGTCGTTTCCTCGGGGGTGGCATGCGAGGGCTAATGGAGTGCGATTTTTGAATCTCATTCGCTGAGCTCAGCAGTTGAAAATGACAAAATTACTATTGAGATACGCATCCTTCTACTGCTGATTTGACTTTCAAAAATCATACTTCAGGAGTCCGATTTTTGGAAGTCAAATCAGCTCCATAGTAATTTTGACATTTTCAACTGGTGAGCTCAGTGAATGAGTTTCAAAATTCTCACTCCTGTTGGTATCTTGGTTGGTGGAAGATAGTTGTTTATTAAATTATTCCTGTTTCAATTCAAATATCTACACTAGTTCAATATGAGCTGTATTTATTTCACGAATATTTTCTTAAATTCGATATTAAAAATAAAAACAAAAATACCTGTAACTTAATACTATTTTGTGTAAAAATATAACGTGTTATTGTTTACAATTATTATTTTATACATTTTAACACTCGCTTACACGATATTACAAAAAAAATACATTCGTTGCCTTCGAAAATCATTAACAATGATTATTAAATAATTAACAAATAAAAAATAAATTACTTTTCCTTTGGATTGTTAACACTACTTTGGCGTGTTAGGAACTTAAATAAGCTTAAATAAAATAGAATTGGCACTTAATCGTTACTAAATAAGAACTAAAGACAAATAAAACATTAGACATGGCTTCAGTTTCGGATAAATCAAGTTTACGAAACGAAAACAAGTATAGCATAGGTTCACTGCTGAACATAGGCCTCTCCCAAGGCGCGCCACAAGACTGTCCTCGGCCTTCCTCACCTAGTCACTCCCCTTTTTTAGGTCATCGGTCCAGCGGGCACCAGGGCGTCCCACACTACGCCTGCCAGTTCGTGGTCTCCACTCTAGAACTATGACGCCCCATAGGTTGTCAGTTCTTCGGTGCTATGTTCATATTAATAAAACGATAAAATTCTTTGACTATCATTCTGTTATTCCCTATTTGCTATTATATATTAATATTATATATTTAATAATAATAATTATTATTATATATTTAACTTAACACCTAAATTAGACTAGACACAATTAAGTACATGTTATTATTACTACATTTGAAATTAAATAGGTAAATCTATTTATCATTTTTGTAATAATAATTAATTTAACATAAAACACCATGTATAGAATGACACACAAAATCATTGCAATTTAAATTGCAAATGTTTTAAATTTAGTAAGTACTTACTAGTTATTTGCATGTCATATTTTCAAAAATGAAAGATTAGGGCTGGTTTGCAGCAAATAGTCCATACATAATAAAATTGCGACCGGATTATCCAAGGCGAGACCAAAAAACCTGAGATTTTGGAGAAAAAAAGCGGGGTTCGTTCCGTTGACAACAGACGCTAGGTTCATACAGGCCCATTGCGTGTTCGTGAATGGTATCGTCTATCTATCTCGCTCTAACATACGTTAATGCTATGCCCTTTCTCTTTCGCATTTCCGATCTAACGTAGTATATGTTAAATCTATGGTTTAAACAATAAACATGTTTAAATATGATGCTGTCACTGTCATTAGTATGAGCAGTGTGAGAGACAGAGCTATCACTAAATACGTTTAAGGCCGGATTCGACCAAACTTTGATTTATAGAAGAGTAACTATACAAGGAACAATTTAACTCTTAGCGTTTACTCCCAAATAACTTCATTTGTCCTCTACCACACTAAACCCATACTAAAAGAACGAATGTATAATCCACCTAAAGAAAGAGGTCGTTGTATCCATACTTATTGCATCGTGAGGTTATACGGTTTTAATTTGATACGTTTCTTTTTTCAAAATATTTTAATTATGTGACATTGACATTTCATTAGTCTTGGTATAAGCTTTACACCATCAAAATATTCGTGTTATTATATTATTCATAGATTAGGGTTGGTAAAACGCAAAATCTATATACTCTAGAGTAACCGGCGACTTAATATAAGATAAAATTTGCGCGTTATGTCGAATCGGGCCTAACTAAAAATTATTTGGTGCAAACCAGCCGAAGAATTAAAATATTCTAAAACCGCAATTTTCGGAAATCATGATCTGATTACATATACTTATTTTTCCTAAACTTAAGAAAAAAAAACAAACATTTACGGTAATAATTTAAATTCTATATTATACTTTATAAGTGGATGCCATACAAAGTAGGCATACAACAGTCGTTAACCGTGGTCCCGGGTCCACGGATAATTTTAATTACCCGTAGTTCTATGGCATTAGGGATTGCATCCTGGATTTCTGACTATTTGACCCAAGCCTGTCTGAGAAGTTTTTACCAATAAAATATGTTTGCTAGTTTGATTATCACTGCTGCCCTTTACCACGATACTCGTAAAAAATATAGCGATACCAACGCGATAGCATCGTATAGCTATAAACAATACACGTTTCCAATCAAACCAGAACATGGTACGGAGAAGGCATTGACCTCTTATGCTTATTTATATGGCAAACACTAAACTTATCGAATACCAAATTAAATATTACCTCGCTAATAATCAGAACGAATCTTTGACAATGTATTTCTTATAATCTTTGGCCCTAACTAGCTATTTTTTCCCTGTAAATATAAAGATCAGGTTTAAAAAAAAAACTATTACCCAGAAGTGGTATTTTTGGATTTTATATGGCAACAAAATTAGATTCCATTGAGCTATTATGTACTAAGTACTAGAGGAGACATCGCACTTCATTGCGCTATCCCATGCCAGTGCGGCGATAACGCACATAGTATGAGAAACAGTACGATTAAAAATCGAAATCCCCACCGTTCCCGGGGGGGTTCGTCGCGATCTCTGCCCACTCTTTTGCCTTCTGGCGCCTACAGACGCTACCGGCACATCGCTGGCCGATTCTCACCGATCCCCACTACCCAATCGTAGCCCGCGTAGTCCCAGCAACGCCCATTGCCGAGGTCCGTACCCCTTAGGGGTGCCCCTTGGGCAGGTTGCTTAAGCTCATGCATTGGTTCGGTAGACCTACCAGGGCGCTTCGCCGTCACTGGTGTGGTCCCCCCATAGTCCGCAGTAATAAGCAGTCGATGCTCCCTGAGCAAAGCTGTATTTGTCAATTCGAAAAAAAAAAAAAAAAAAAACAGTACGGTACTAAGTACCATAGCTGGCAAACAACTTAGCAAAAACGTGGTCTGCGCAGAACCAAATTTGTAGGCGAAACGAAAAAATACACAGTATTCTTGAATAGTTTATGCAGTGAAATCATAAATTGAATACACGATTGAAATTACTTCACTCGATAGAATTTCTTTTCGAAAAGTTAAGAAAAAACCGAATTTTTAGCATTATTTTCTCAAACTAATATAACTTGCAACCGTTTAATAATTACTGGAATTTAACTCACATATTTAGCATTAGTTTATCTAGTGAAATCATTAAAAAAATCTATTAAAAAGAAATTTTATTAATTCTTTTTAATCGAAAATACTGCACACGCATGCACTTTTCGGAGGGCTGGGCAATCGCGTTTCTCATATAAAATATTCGCCTTAACCTATGGCCCCTTAAGAGACTTTACTGTCTAACTAACTTCGAAATCCACAATAGTATGATGCTAGGGCATTATATCCTTGGCACTCATACAATCCAGGGCATTTCATACAATCAAGATTTATGTGTCGCAGCGTGACGTTTATTTTTCATGTCACCTACTTCGTCCTCCGTACATAGCACATAATAGCTCTATGATATACGTCATGAAAATTAATTTCAAAGTGAAAAATACTAATCATTTAAATTATTTTATTGTTAAATATTATATTTGACAACATTGAGATGCAATCAATTTGAGCATCGATTATTTTATTTACTCATTTTCAGATATTGGTATGACCACTGGCATTAAGCGTCATTACGCAAAACAATTTCATTCTATTTAGCTATGAACAAATTCACATAGACTATTTCCAATACAGCGTCCGCTTCATTAGAAAATCAGTCAGGTACGCAGGATATTTTTAAGTGCATAAGTGTTTTTATTTTTTATTTCAAATGGGTTTGCTCTTGACCTCAATCCAGTCCTCAGGACAAAGATGTGGTCGAAGATGTAGCGAGCTTACCCAGAAGATGCCTATTCACTCGTACTTTAAAGTAATTCGGGTTGTAAGCGCTCGGAAATACTGACGCAGGCAAGGCATTCCACTCCTTGGCTGTGCGCATTATAAAAAAAGAATCAGAAAGGCGCTTAGTGCGGATTTGTGGGATATAAACCAAGAAGGGGTGGTATCCCGCGGTGCGTCTGGAAGTCCGATAGTAGAAAGGGGAAGGCGGGATGAGCTCATGCAGCTCTTGGGCACACTTACCGAAGTACAATCTGTAGAAGACCGACAAGCACGCTACTCTGCGGCGGTGGGCTAGGCTATGAAGCTTGGTCTCAACCAGCTTACTGTCGCCAATGAGTCTCCTGGCTCTGCGTTCAACCGGGTCGAGTGCGTCTAGTTGATACTTGTGTGTGCGTTAAACACAGATGCACTCACTCTTCCTTACCCTCGTATATTTTTCTTTTCAAAATAACAATGTCAGCACTGCTCAGGGGACAATTACTGCGGACTATGGTGGGACCACACCAGTGACAACGAAGCGTCCTGGCAGGTCAATAGTACCAGTGAGAGAACTTAAGCAACCTGCCCAAGGCCACCCCGAAGGGGTACGGACCTCGGCATTGGGTGTTGCCGGGACAACAGGGCGGATTGGGTAAGGGTTGAACCTTATCTGGCAGCACAGAATCGCATTATTTGACGCTCCATCCTTTTCTGTCGCTAAGGAAAGTCATTTGCTAGAGCGAGAAAGACATTGGGAATTTCACAGAAAGCGGCCGCACCGACAGTGCTACCTTTCTCGCTCTAGCCAATGAAATTCCTGAGCGACAGAAAAGGACAGCATGAAAAAATGCGATTCCGTGCTGCCAGTTGAGGTTCTACCCTAAATCTCCATAACTCTATGAATCTGATGGATGGAACGATATTTTTCTTCAAATTACTACTAAATAGAGAAAAAAGTAAAATTCAAAATGGCGGTAATGTCAGGGTAAACCTAAGTACAAATGCATTAAGTTTCAATTACATAGAACACTACTGAACGGGCAAAGGGCGTGCCCTCATAAAATATATTTGGCAAGATTAAATACAATTTATCACTCATTATTACAATCTAAAGTTCTTTCCCTTTACAATACCTTACAATGCCTCCTCATATCTCTCTGACCTAGCTTCAGCCATCAAATCAAGAGGATCCAAAATCTGCGTAGCTCTGGCCCCACGTCTTCCTTTAGAAAATTGACTCTTAATATCATATTTTTCCATCCAATTCCTTAAAGTTTTCCTTGGAACACCGTATTTATTCGACGCAGCGTAGACACTATAGCCTTTCTTCACGGCTATTAGGGCATCTCTCAAATGCTGAGATGAATACTGCTTATAAGATTTTTCTTGGAATACGTCGGTTTCGATGTTGACAATAGCGTTGGGTCGTCGTCCCACTATCCGTGGTCTCGCGTGGATGTTCAGCGGAATCCCGTGGTCCATGTCGATAAAATGTCGCGTCACTATTTCGGTCGATGTCCGTACACCTGCAACAAGCGAGGGAAAGAAACTGCCCGTTAGTTTGTGAAACTTATGGGTAATTTTTTTTCGGAATATGGCAACATTTGTTGGGGGTGAGGGCGTTTCTTTTCCTGGCTTCCTACAGGTGGGGGAGGGGTGCGTTTTTTTGGATTGTAAAAAGCGAGGAAAAGCCGCTGATCTATTTAAAATATTATGATATTAAAATTAGTGTAACATACAGGTATAGGTAAGGTACTTTAGAAGACCTGAAAACGCGGCAGTTACAGTGGTGACACTTTTTAAGTAATAAAACGTGTTAATGAATAAGCGCAAAACCTCATAGAGATCAATCAAACTGATTTATAACAAAATAATTAGATTGAAACAATAATCTCATTATTTTGATAGTTAAAATCTTAAAATTGAAAGTTATACGCATTTTAGGTTTTGAGGCAAAAATGATTTGTTATCATTTCAGCAATGAGTGAAAGCGCTCACGGATAGATTTTAAGAATACTGTTTCGGTAGTAAGTAGGGTGAGTGTGCCCGTGCGGTGGGTTGACATCGAGTTCAGTAAATTTTAAATTTTGGTAACAAATTATTTAATATTTTGAAAAAATTATCTATGTTGAAACCATGATCATTAGATTCTGCTCTCGACTCTAAACAAACTACTTCCTAGTTTTGCGTTTATTCATTAACACGTTGTATACAAGGTGTTACAAAAATACAAATAAACTTTTCAGTTGGTGGTTTAGACCATCAAACTTTTTTCGCGATTTCGATGTTGGCCCCATTGTGAAAGTTGTACAGTTTCATGGTCTAAACAACCCCCTTAAAAGGACTTTCTAGAGTTTGCTGGCAACTGCCCCGTGTCGCGGTATTCTTAAGTCTACCTTAAGGTGGTTGCACAGGGGTCAATTTTATACAAAACTTTGACGCACAATACGCGTAGACGGTATTAATATAAGTAATATTTTATATATGGAAAAATTGTTTAGAAAGTTAGTAGTAGAATAGTTTAGTTTAGAAGATATAAAGCTTTTAAAATTTTGTATGAAAAATTTCAAAGCTTTATATCTTCGTAATTATTTTATAAATTGCAAATGTTTTTTGTTACGCGGCAACTAGATTTTCTAACTATTTTTCCATATATAAAATATTACTTTTATTAATTCCGTCTACGCGTATTGTGCGTCAAATTTTTGTATGGACTGAAGCCACCTTAAGGGCGAATTCTTTAAATTATATAACATTTTACTCAACATGCTGAGTCAGCATTGCCGATGGTTTTTATGTATCTATCTATATATAACGTCACGCCTCTTTCCACGTGGGGTAGGCAGAGACCAGGGCGCGCCACTTACTAAGATCCTTACGGTTTTTAATAGAGATGATTTGACCATGAAACTGAACCACTTTCTCTAGTGGACCAGGATTCAGTCAACAAACCGACGATATATATAGAGCATATTAAGAAAGATCCTATATATTTAAACAACGATAGGGCAAGAACATTGGACCTATATTTACTTATGTATTCTTATGTATTTATGTAACTTATGTATTTATATATGTATTCTATATCTTTGTCTAGTCATCATAATACAAGTCCAGGTACTTTAAATGTGACTAGATAATTTGTTTGCCAATGTCCAAGATATTTATTATTATTATTATTATTATAAAATATGTTTTGTTTTTAAGTCCATTATGAAATTCCTATAGTGGATCTTGCTATAACTGCACGCTTAGAAAGATTGGTAGGTAGGCAAGAGTTGGTAGGTAGTTGAAACAAAGTTGTTGACTACCCCTAAAGGGATTATGGTCGTGAGTTTATGTATGCAAAAACAACTTAAGTATCCGAGACACCCGGGAAGGGAGATATTTTTTGTCGAAAGAGAAACACAGTTTTTAAATACATGTTTTTTATTTATAACTCCCGTAATGTAGCAAAACCGGTACAATAATTTCATTATAACTATTTAATTTTATAATAGAAAGGGCGGACATTGTTATGAAATACTGCATAAATAAATAAATCCAAATAAAATAAAATTGGCAATACTTTTGAAAAGTTATTTAGATTTCCAAAAGGCAAGAATCCAGAGCCAAACGTTTAAAAAATTGTAATGTTGCTATTATATTGAAAATTTTCCCATTTAAAACTTAAAAGACTTCAACCCATGTATTACAATAAACTGTTTCATGGCATGGATCTACGTTCCGGAAGTGCAAAGATCTTCCTCAAAGCATTACCTTAAAATGAAAATTACAAGAAAAATGTATGTTGTTCTTACATGGCAGAGATAAAAAAAAACAATGTAGAACCAAACATTCACATCAGCCTATATAAGGGTCTAACAAAATTAGCTGAAACTATTTTAAGGGTATGCTCAGACCATCAAACTGAACAACTTTCTCTATGGGACCAATATAGAAATCGCGAAAAAAAATCTGCTGTCCCATACATTTAGGTCGAGTAGGTTTGTATGGAACAGCTGATTTGTTTTTCGCGATTTCAATATTGGTCCAATAGAGAAAGTTGTTCAGTTTGATGGTCTGATCATCCCCTTAAAATAGTTTCACCTAATTTTGTTAGACCTTATATACATCCCACTGCAGGGCACAGACACTACCCTCAGGGAGGGTGTATGTACACACGGCGACACATCAAGCTATAC
The DNA here is from genome assembly GCA_927399405.1 of Agonopterix arenella. Classification (NCBI taxonomy): domain Eukaryota; kingdom Metazoa; phylum Arthropoda; class Insecta; order Lepidoptera; family Depressariidae; genus Agonopterix; species Agonopterix arenella. Next base: position 9,555,022 of record OV656718.1, on the reverse strand, counting down.
AAAACCAAAATTAGCTGGCCGCGCGTAGGTCGATTAGCGTATGACAGCCAGCCAGCCACCTTATGTTGGTTTTGTATAGCTTGATATGTCGCCGTGTGTACGCGTGCATAATGCGGTGCGGTAGACTTCACATATCCATCAGGATTTCTTCTTCAGCGTATGCAGGTTTCCTCACGATGTTTTCCTTCACCGTAGACCAGTCGGTCGTACACACGGCGACACATCAAGCTATACAAAACCCACATAAGCTGGCCGCGCGTAGGACGAGGAACGTATAGCGTCGCGCGGCCAGCTTATGTTGGTTTTGTATAGCTTGATGTGTCGCCGTGCGTACGTTCTTAAATTAGAAAAGCTAATTGTTGTACTAACCAATTAGCTTTTCTAATTTAAGAACGTACGATACATGGTTCGGGCGTGCGGAAAAACCACGCCTATCGGATGTTCAATAATAAATAAAAAATATGACATCATCAATAAAAAAGACATCGGTTGTAATATTATTTAGTTCTGATGTTGGTATCTTGTAATATAGCAAAATGAGATCGAATTGTACATTTAATTTCATTTCGTTGCATTTTAACATTGATTTTAAAATCAGCCATGTAATGTAACATATACTGAAACAATTTAAGTACATAGCAAATAATACTGCGCACAACATTTACTTTACAATTATTATTATATAATATAGTATATTATAATATATAGTGTATATCTACAATAGCCGCTTATATGCTACAATATTATGTATATTTAGTTATATACTACTAGGCACTTCATGGATTGTTGACGTGGCTCATTATATTTCTTCTAATTATTCACTGAATGAGATTTGAGAACCGATACAACAAATAAATTGTTTCAAACATAAATTCTACATTAACATAGCGAAACTTGTTTTCTGAAATAAACGAATTGAATAATATACCCCTATCATCATAATCGTCATCAATTTTGAAACTCATTTATTGAACTCAGCAGTTGAAAATGTCAATATTACTCCATAGTTGGATGTCAGCATTAGAAAGATGCATATCTATGGAGATATGCATCTTTCTAATGCTGATTTGACATCCAAAAATCATCTAGGAGTGCGATTTTTGAAAGTCAAATCAGCATTAGAAAGATGCATATCTCCATAGTAATTTTGACATTTTCATTTGCTGAGCTCAGCGAATGAGATTCAAAAATCCCAATCCAGGTAAGTCGCACTTTTGTATGGAGGATCATAAATTTTCAACGAGAGGGGGTGAGGTCCACATTGGTGGGGGACAGGGAGTAGGTATCCGTAATCCGTCGATTTTTTTTTCGCGATTTCGATATTGGTCCCATGGAGAAAATTGTTCAGTTTTATGGTCTGAGCATACCTTTAACGTAACGTAATAGTTTTAGCTAATTTAGTTAAACCTTATTTATAAAGGGTAAAATTGATATCATTAGCATCCTTTAAAACTAAGAGTCTTTTACTATGAGAGCAAACCGATCGGAGCGAAAATAAATCTGCTGTTCCTTAATAAACTGCAATGCCAATTCGACTCAAGTGTATGCGACAGTTGATTTTTGTTGTTGCTTGGAACGGTTTGCTCCCATAGTAAAAGTTGTTCAGTTCAATGGGTAGACTCTTAGTTTAAAAGGATGCTAATGATATCAATTTCACCCTGTAGAACTAGGTATGTAAATAATAATTGTTTTAAGTATGGCTACTTTACTAGGTAAGTAAAAACGTGAATGATAATTAATTGAATCAGGCGTTACTTTGCGGAAATCCATGACTAATATGTAGATGACACGATTGTATCAAGACCTCCGCTTCCAAGTATAACGTAATACAACTTTGTCTACTAGGTACTTGGAAGCGGAGGTCTTGATACAATCGTGTCATCTACATATTAACGTGAATGATTTCAAAAGAAATATAAGAACCACGACTTTAAAGAAGAAATAATACTAACAAATGTGGTCAGTGTCAATTATCAATAAAAGAAAATCGAATTTGGCTCTTTAATTCAACTACTTTTTTTTTAAATTTCTTTTTTTTAATATTCTCAAAAATCCGAACATCGACATTTCAATAGAAGTACCGAAACTGCTACAAATGCCTATTCTCCTTTTAAAAGTTACCTTAAATCAAGTTTTCTTTTATCGATATTGTCACTAAACAATGAAGGCATTATAATTTTATTGAAATTAGGAACATAGGAGTTATTTACATAAGTCTAGAGCTGGGTATTTTTATACATAATATAAGTATGTTGATTTACAAACTTTGCTGATTTTATAATAAAGGAGAATGGTTATTCAATGGCCATATCCACCAATAACAGTGAATTATAATTATTATGCTGGGTGATTTGTTTTTCTCCCATACTAAAAGTTGTTCAGTTTGGTCTGAACCACCACTGGAAATTTCGAAAAAAAATGCGTCTGGTATAATCATTATCACCCTATGCAGGATTCTTTTTAATAAGAGGAACGGTCTTTTGTTGGCTATGTCTGGACATTGTTTTCATCATATACCTGGGTATATGATGAAAACAGTCAAATCGATCGCAGTGCACACTGTGTCAAAAAAGTGAACCTTTTTCCCACAAGCCGAGTGAAATTGCTTTTGTATATATGCAAATCCACACACTCAACACAAAATCTCCAATACTATAGACTTCTAACTTGAAATTTGGAATTAATGCTTCTCTTGGCTTTTATGTTCTCACTAAAAAGTATTTACGTAACGCAATTCAAACACCACTGAAGGTTTGAAAACGGGGTCGAAAGTTTATAGGTATAGGAATTGCGTAGAGAAGTGTTTATATATGTATATTACATTCATGCCGACATTTTAAGTAGGTAGTTGTTGGTGGATTAGTACTAAAAAGACCATTCTCTTTTATCTTTTTTCAGCATTTTGCAATGGACGACATTGGTGCAGTAATTAATAAAATTATTGTACTCGCTCAAATTAACTTGACACATAACAGACTATCCCTTTCGCTGTAGCAACTAGCACACGTGTGCGAAAGAGAGAATCAGATTTTACAGGTGACAATATAATTTGAGCGAGTTTTTATCTATAATAAAATTATGTATTTGAAATACTAAGAGAACTATAAGTTTTCTATTTTAAGTAAGTACAATTTTTTAAGTAACGTAAATAAATAATAATTATTTTAAGCCGTTTTTTAATTATTTAATTAAAAAGGCCCATAGACAATTTTTTTATGTTTAAAAGGCCCTATTGCTATATTAATAGCGTTCATTTCTCAATAATACTTAAATTTCACATCAAAAGCTTAAATTAATATAAAATAATTGCTATTTAGACTAAAATTTAACATTAAAATCTAAAATTTCATTTTTTAAGTCTTTTCTTTAAAAAGGACGTTGTCCATACAAGCACTCGAATTTCAAAGGCCAATCATTACATTTTTATTTATATTTTATAAATTAAACATCTCTAATCGTAAATATTTATAAATAGGATAAAATAAAAAATAAATAATAATAATATTTGTCTCTCTTGTTAACGAACTATTTAATAAAGTATAATTGATTGATGAATAAGAGCATCGGTGGCGCGTTGCGGAGAGGTATGGACACCCAATTATGGGGGTCCGGGTACAAATCCGCACGTACAACATGCCATGTACCAATGAGTTTTTCTAACTTATGTACGCAATACCGACTGCTCTCAAACGGTAAAGGAAAACATCGTGAGGAAACCTGCATACACTAAATAAGAAATTCTGATGCGTATGTGAAGTCTACCAATCTGCATTGGGCACGCGTGCTGGACTAATGCCCATACACTCTCCCTGAGGGTAGGCCTGTGCCCTGCAGTGGGACGTTTATAGGCTGATGATGATGATGATGAATTGAATGATTGATTTTCCTAGTCTTTAACCAGAACAGGTGTGCCCGTATCTAGATCTAAAGTCATTCTGTTACGCAGTTTGAATTCCTTGTGTCATTTGGATATTATTATTGTTTTTAATTATTATTAATGCAAAAAAATCTTTAGTCCTCAAAATACATAACATTTTAAGTGCACTTAAAAAGAGAAAATCGTTATCTCATCTTGAAATTGCCGGTATAGTAAACGTGAGCCTCATTACTTTTGCACGCTTAATAATAACTTTTAGCAGTTTTAGCTAAGTGTCTGATCACCCCGAAAGACATTACACCTTTCGGGGCCATAATATTAAAACGACTACCCTCTAAAACGACTTCGTCAAAATAAAGCACCATGTATCTTTTTTTCCGTCAAATATGTTGATGCCCCTTGGGTGCTGTGTACGTATGGGTATCCTCTAACTATCCCTACCTGTGTCAAAGCGGGGGGCTCTTGGACCAGTGGCCATACATTTTTGCCCAGTGTCCTTTGCAAGAATAAAATAAAATAAGTTTCCTTTCCTACTTCTTCTGGGTGAGCTCGCTACATCTTCGACCCCATCTTCGTCCTGAGGACTGGATTGAGGTCAAGAGCAAACCCATACGTAATAAAAAAAAAAACTTATTCGTTAACAATCGAGACAAATATTTTATAAAATCTTTGGATTTTTATTGCAGGAATCAAATGTAGGAAAATTATTAAAAAAGAAATAAACTACAAAAAAACTTTCTTTGGATAAAAATATACACTTAATTTTAAACTTAAATACATTGTAATACGACACTAATTAAATAAGTACAATACATTATTTTTTTCATTATCTTTGCTTTATCTTTGGCAGTTGATTTTATTTAAAAAAGTTCGTATACGCCTCAAATATCTGTATATTTTAAAAATGGCGGGTATTTATTGTTGGCAATATTATTGACGAAACAAATTGTTTGCGTCGGACCATTTTAAAACATATTTTTAGATTTGCGGTCTGTACAAAAACTTCCAGAGCACCTACGATTCGGAAAAGAGCTTATACATGGTGTAAAAAATGCGTTACATAAATTAAGGATAGCTTCAAACCAAACTGAAGATTTTTCACTATGGGACTAATATTGAAATTGCGGAAAAAATACAGCTGGTCCATACATTTGGCTTGAGTAGCCATTGGCCATCGAACTGAACTGTTTCAATATGGAGCAAAATTACAATACATACTAAACCAAAATGTATGAAACAGACTTTGAAATCACTGGTTGGTCCCATAGTAAAAGTTGTTAAGTTTGATAATCTGAACCACCCCCTAAAGTATGTAAAGCGTTTAAATTTTCACCCTGTACAATCGTCTCACAACAAATTGAGATAATTAAAATAAGTTAAGGCTGCACCGAGCCTCTTGTGCTGTCCCCAATCGTATTTTTTTCATTTCTTAACAATTAAACAATATTACAAAAAAAACAAGAATGTCACTTTATAGTCAATCAATCAATCAAATATACTTTATTTAGCCATTGCTGCCATTGTAGTCATTGCTGATTTTCAATTTATCGGGTCACTGCGGAATGTTTTTAATAATGTATGTAGTTATTATCTTTAAAACCGCCATAAGTGGCTACTTTTGGCGGCTAAAAGCATAAAACATAATAATCCGTAATGTTTCGATACAAAGCAAGAAGGTAATCAGGACTACAATGTGTTATTGCTTTTTGGAAATGTTGTTTAATTGTTTAGAAATCAAATTAAAAATACGATTGAGAGCAGCACTATAGGCTCGGTAGGCTCTTAATATGTAATTTAAAGTCCTATGTTTTCAAACATTTTGTTAAAGGTGAGCAATTTTCTGAATACAGGTTTTGCTATTAGGCGTTGCATTGAACTGAATTGAAGCGTGGTCTAACTTAAAAGCATTGATCATAAATATAAGGTCTAACAAAATTAGCTGAAACTATTTTAAGGGGATGAACAGACCATCAAACTGAACAACTTTCTCTATGGGACCAATATCGAAATCGCGAAAAAAATCTGATGTTCCATACTAAACTACAAATTTACGCTATTTTGAAATTGGTCCCATAGAAAAAGTTGTTCAGTTTGATGGTCTGATCATCCCCTTAAAATAGTTTCAGCTAATTATGTTAGACCTTATATATTTTACAAAGGAGCGCGAAATGAACAATTTTCGCACTTATAATTTTGACATAATACTGTCAGAACCCTTCCTAGGTGAAATGCAAAATGAACAACTTTCACTAATGAAGCACAAATTGATCCTACATTTTTTATTTCAATATTTTTCACATAATATAACAAACTGTATGAGAATTGAGACAATAAATGATTCTGTAATTTAAAGGAACCAAAACTGCGAAAAAAAGAAATTCACAGACCTATTGATATCATAAGCATCTTTTTAAACTAAGAGTCTACCCATCAAACTGGTTAACTTTTACTATGAGAGCAAACCGATCGGATCAAAAACAATATCTGCTATTCCATACCTATAGTAAAAGTTGTTCAGTTTGATGGGTAGACTCTTAGTTTAAAAGGATGCTAATGATACAAATTACACCCTGTATAGTTGAGTCGAAAAGACATTTGACATTTCCTATTAAATAGACCACGCTTCAACGTCTTGTACATATTTTAATAGAAAACCGCTCCTTTACCTTTTTTTACACCTTTTTAGGCCTTTTCCCCCACGTTCTGATAAGTGTCAGTTAGCTTATGCAACAGATTAATAAACTAGAATCCTACCAGTTATACGCCATATATGTTAGGCTATCTGAAACTTAACAGCAAGTAATAAAACAGGCCTTTTAAATCTCAAAGTTATCCGACTACGCTCATCAAGAAAAATCGACAACAAAAAGATGTACCGACAAGTAACGATCAAAAAACACCAAATCTCTCATTCGTGAGAAGACAAGTTAATAGCAGTGTTGCCATCCTCAGTTTTACCCTCCTGCTGTCCCAAACTACCATTCTCTTCATTCTTTTCGTCCTCGCTAGATGGCGTAGCTGTAAAACTAAGGAAATGTTTACCAAATTCCATTTCCGCTTCGTAAGGCTCGCATTCTGTACCACTTTTTTCCCCATAAGCCTGCGCGTCGTCAAATGTTTTGTATTCCTTTAGTTTCTTGCTGTTCTCTACGAATTGTTTTAACTGCTGCGGCATTGGGAAGGATGATTTGATGTGGCAACGCTTCATCCAGTTGCGAAGGGATTTTCGCGGTACTTTGTGGGTTTGTGCTGCTCTGTAATTGATGGAAAAAGAAATTAGAAGAATGTTGTATTTGAGAAAATTTTTAATTGTGGCTAAGATTGAAGACACAGCAAACAATTTGGTCGCGTTAGGCCCCCAGTTATATGACTATTTTGAGTTATAAGAGTTATATTACTGTAATTTCGTCATATACTAATGCTTTATGCGTCTAATGTTCCACTACACGACACCTATACGACCAAATTGTTAGTTGGGAAAAAGGATGGGAATGCTGTTATTAATGCTTAAATCATCATCATCAGCGAAGCTAAGCGAACTCGGACCATCATAACTGAGTCCATACCTCTTCTCAACGCGTCACAACAATCCGATCGACCGAATATATACAGTATGTAACAAAACATGTTAGTAATATTTAATGTTGGTAAACCATCAAACTGAACAACATTCACTATGGAGGCAACATCGAAAAAAAATACTGATCAACTGTACCAAGAAGTTTGAGAAAGTCCTTCATTTTGAGAAAACTCCTTGTGAATAATAATAACGCTCACAGGCACATACATTGTAATGATCCCAAGGAAGCCTTAGGCTTTTTATTATGGGTACCATACAACAACGGCACACACATACGCACGTTTGAAATTAAATATCTATCACTATAATTTTGATATTGTGTGAAATGTACGTTATATCTAGAATATCTCTGACAATATTTAGAAGTTTTAAAAAGTCAGCTTACCTATAAATACTGCCACCCTTCTTAACATCCATCAGGGCTGCCCACATGGCCTCATTAGAATACCGTCTGTTAGGGTTAAACTTTCCCATCATCACCCTCTCTAAATCCTTGCGCGACAACCCTGACGAACTAACTTCTTTCCCTTCTAAAAATTGGTCTAAATCCGACTTGAGCACAGTCTCCCCAATATCAACATTTTTGTCTTTAAAAATCGGAGGACGGCCGCGTCTACGAATTTGACTTTTCTCCCCGATTTTAGGGTAAATTTCTTTGTTGGCAACACTTTCCTTTATCTTTGGTATGAGTTCTACTTCGGATTTTTGGCTTTTAACTTCGGCTTTAGCCTTTTTTATTTGACTTGCTCTCAGTAGAGACACTTCCAGTTCTCCGTTCTGTTCAAGCCAAGACTTGTAGTAATCATTTTCGCTTTTTTCGTTACTTTTCTGTTGGTATATTTCTTCTGCCGTCATGTTGGTGCTGAGGCCGTACTTTGAGAATTCTTTTTGAATTTCTGTTGCATTCATTTTGGATAGTCTTTGTATGTAGTCGGTGTTTGCTTTGGCTAAGTTCTGGAGTTTCGTTTGAAAGAATAACTCGCTTTCTGGTTTAACTCTTATGTATGGGGGTCGGCGACCTGAAAATGGTAACTTTTTAAATATTTTGAAGAAAAAAATTGGCGTTAAAAAGCTATTGTAGGTAATGATGCTATTTTGAATAAATGTTGCGGATTAAGTTGAAAAAAAAAGTTTTTTTTTTTTTCATTTTATGAACCATGAATGCCTTAAGTAAACAAATTTTAACGTTAAAAATGACAAATGACATGTCTGTAAGATAGTCCTGTAAAAAATTTAATTCGTACGGCAAAATAGAACATTCATGGTTCATTTTTTTTATATGAAATAAAAAAATTAACTACAAAAATGTTAAATATCGAAAAACGGCATACCTTACAGACATTCAAGACTTTTTTTTAAAACAATGTCCATTCGCAATAATGATCTTCGCTCTACATCACTATACACTTTTTATGGACCGATTTGTGAACCCAGAGCCGTAAAAACTCTTTACGAAAAAAAAAAATAAAGTCAATTTTCCGGCTTAAAAAAGATTCTTTTTTTAAAACGCGTATAAAAATAAAAGTTTAAAAAAGCAAGTGACAAGAGGGAAGTCACGTTGCAAACAAACATTGAAATTGATGATTAAAAAATAATAAAAAATAAAGTCCCTATTTTTTTTTTTAATAATATTTAATGTCAAACTTACCGGAAGGTTGTCCGAGACTGCTGCCGGGTTTACTGGGTTCTTCGTCCTGAAAACCCATAGAAATTATATTATGGGGGGTAATTTGAGATGTGATTGTGGTAACACAAATTTTTCCCACAAGGTTTATACGAAACTGTAATTTGTAATAAGTTATATATTTAATAACCGACTAAGAGCGTGTCGGACTCGCCCATGGCCCTATCATGGGCGAGTCCGACACGCTCTGGTAAAGGTCTGTGGTCTGGAGGCAAAGGTCTTCCCGGAAATAGATAGATATTATATTTTCGAGCCGCCGGGGCGAAAACTTGATATTGACCATCCATGGTCGTAGCAATAATTTGTTCCCAGAGTGGGCCAGGTTAAGGAGTCTTAAAAAGAAGAGGAGAATTTAAAGCAGATTCGAGATTTAAAAAAAAAGAAAATTAAAAAAAAACTAGAGCAAGAGAAGTGAGCTCGTGATATTACGGCAAGGAGCGAGCGTAGCAAGACCGAGATTTTACTACAATGGGACTAGGCCAATACAAGCAAGTACGAAGAGCGAGCGAAGCGAGCTCGAGAATTTACTGCAAGATCGAGAATTTGCTGCGATCATTGCAATAGGATTTAGAACTACGAACGAGCGAAGCGAGCTCAAGATTTAGCTTTTTTTATGATTTTGATTATTATAACTCGATTTCCATTCCAGCTCATGCCTAAATAAAGTTGATTTGTGTGTGAAGCAAAAAGATTGAGCGAGCGAAGCGACATGCATGTTTTGGATTTGCATTTAAATCTTCTCGAGATTCGGAGGCCCCCCCAGGACCGGAGGCCCCCAGGGTCGTTTTTACCCGGACGCTAGTACCTAGAGGGCGCAAGCTGATCGCCTTATACACATACCATGCGTAATCTGCTAGTTTCGAAAATTACTTAGCAAATGGTGTATATGTTGACTACAGATCCTGTGTTGACCTTCCGGCTCCATCATCATACCCCGATCGCCATTTGTAACCCAACTACTCATCGAGACCAATCTAACGAACCCTAACTTGTTGGGTCTAAATTAACTGCAGCGGAGATTCCTGGCGGACCTTCCCGTTCATCATCACATTATCTGATTAGCTCCTGGACACCATAATATTGCATTGCCATCTTATTTTCTTTATGTAAGTATAATAAAATAAATAAATATAAAAAATAAAAATAAAAAAGCCTTTTAATTTCTTGCTATAAAATAAACAAAACATAAATAATTAAAGATTGTAAAATTTGAATCGGGCGGGACTTGAACCCGCACTCTTCCAAACCGGGGAACTGCGTTATCCAATTTCGCCACCGAGCCAACTACCCAGGGAACCCTTTAAGACGCAACAGATTGAAAATTCCGTTCTCTGGGTAGTGGGCTCTGTGGCGAAATTGGATAACGCAGTTCCCCGGTTTGGAAGAGTGCGGGTTCAAGTCCCGCCCGAGACAAATTTTACAATCTTTAATTTGATTCGAAATAGCACAATATGGCTGTAACATGTTTAAAAATCAATAATATTTGAAAAAAAAAGGATTAAATGAAAAGCATAAATAAAACTTCGTCCGCGCTTCGTCTGGACAATTCACACAATATCTTTACAAATTGTAGCCTATGTGTTATTCTGATGTATCTATACTACTATTATAAAACTGTAACAGGAAGTTTGTCTGTACATTGAAGATATTAACAAAAAAAAGTTACGATATGGTTTTAGGTGTCCCTGATTACATATCACCAATTTTTGGATTTTTTGTCTGTTTGTGTGTTTGTTGGTTTGAACGAGCATCACGCAAAAACTACTGAACCGATTTTGATGAAACTTTTTTTGTTTGATAGCTAATTATCTGACTTAAAATCTGGTATATAATTTGTGCGGACAAAGTCGCGGGTTAATGCTCGTTCAAACCAACAAACACACAAACAAACAGACAGACAAAAAATAAAAAAAATTTGTGAAATGGAATCAGGGATACCTAAAAACCATATCGTAACTTTTTTTTGTTAATTTCTTCAATGTACAGACAAACTTCCTGTTACAGTTTTATAATAGTATAGATTAACAAACTAACATGGCAAGTTAGATTTTATTGGCAAGGAGTGCGCAAACTGATTTTCGCTCCCGGCGCCCAATTTGGTTAAAACAGCCGCCTCCTCCTTGCCCTTTCTGCCGCCTCAAAGGGATTATGGACTTCGACCAAATAATAGGTATGGACGGGCCTAGCGCATACAAAAATCAAGTCAAGAAACAAGTACACGTAAACAATATACATGCATACACAATCAGGTGTGACAGGGATAGCAAAACGTACTCGCATTATGCGCGAACGTGATAGCAGTTGTTAGTCCTTGTGCTTGTCATTTCATCTTTCGTCTTTTTCATACTAACCGCAATGTCATATTACTGTTTCACTCACGCATCGGTACAAAATGGCCTGCTAAGACCGGTAATATTTTATTAATTTCTATTACAGATTTGATTATAACATAACATAAATATTCTTTATTTGCACACCAAAAATAATAATATCAAAACGTTTACTTACGAATGAAATGTGACACCTGAAGCTTTATTTGTATTTCTTGTGTTGTTTGAACACTTTAGAAAGGCACAGGAAGGCATTGTATCCCCAAGGTATATAAATTATTAATTTTCATCATACGTGTCGCTACTAGCTGTCATAAATACCGACTGAAACGAAGTGAGTGAGCTCACTCAATTTGTAAGCGTTAAAGTGACTGTTTCGCTAGGGCCCGTCCATACCTATTATTTTGGTCGAAAATTATGGACGTAACTAACCTCATTGTACTCCATATGTTCGTTGTCGAGCTCCCCATAGTAAAGTCCATCTTCTTCCACGGTTTCTTCCTTCACCTCAGTCCGTTCTTCTGATTTACGTTTCTTTGGTCCGTTCGGAGTAGCACTGTTTTGTTTCGGCTGCTGGGTTGGACCTGCGAAGTAATTATTATTTATTTATTTTATTTCACATAGCCCAAAGAATTTCTAAATTAAAGTGGCAGTGGGCGGGGCACATTGCTCGCAGAACCGATGGCCGATGGGGCCGAAAAGTTCTCGAGTGGCGATCGCGAACCGGAAAGCGCAGCTTGGGTAGGCAGTGAGCCCCCACACGGTGGACCGACGACCTGGTGAACGCGGCGGGATGAGGGCAGCGCAGGACCGGTCGTTATGGCGATCCTTGGGGGAGGCCTATGTCCAGCAGTGGGCGTCCAGCGGCTGAGATGATGATGATGAGGGTTGCCGACAAGGTGAACAAAATATTATAACAATTACATAAGACTGACAAAAGGCGTGTGCGGGTGCGCCATTTCAAGCCATATAGTACTGTAGCCACGGGCCTTTTAATTTACAAAAAAGATTACCGATTGCCGTTTTGATATTGTTATAGGGTACGAAATTAATAATATAAAAACCCGCCGTAGGAAAAAATCTTCTATCTATCTACCTATAACGTCACGCCTCTTTCCCAGTGGGGTAGGCAGAGACCAGGGCGCGCCACTTACTACGATCCTTACATACTTCTTTTGCCTCATGCACATCCATACATCTCTTCATACATGACCGTCGGTTTCGAGTACTCCGCACCTCCCCTTGTTGTAGGACGCAACTGATTTGATCAGCATACGTCCTACGAGGGCGCCCTCTTCCGACGCTTTCACTCACATTAGCAACATATATCTCTTTCGTACATCTGCTATCACTCATCCTCTCCATCTTCGAAAAAAATCATATTTTTTAAATTTCGATTTTACCGTTTTTTTTTCTATACTATCATGTTTATCACCTTAGTTCAATACCCATACGTAATAGTAAGACTGTGTAAAGTTGTGCCTCGATAGATGTCGTTGTAGTTAAGTTTAAAGAATTGTATTCTCATTAAAAACATAAAGTCACTTACATGAAAACAGTTTAAAGATAATAAGAAAATCGATCGATATACAATCGTTCTAAAATATTAAACAGTATAGTAAAGTTAAGTTACCGCGTTGAGCCTCGATAGATGGCTTTGTAGTTACCGCGTTGTGCCTCGATATAAGTCGTTGTAGACTAGCTAGCTAGTTACCGTTAGTGGCGGGACTGTTGTTGGTAGCGTGGGCGACGAGCGCCTCGCTGGCGACCGTGAAGTCCTTACTCTCCGGCTTGGCGCCGAGCTCCGACGTGAAGCCTGCGTTGTCGCTCGAGCAAAGACCTGAGGAAGCATTCTTACATTTAATAAAAAATCTACATGTTAACAGACTATTAACCGCGAAATCTGAAGATACTGAGCGTTTTGCTTTTATTTTTTACTTAATAACATTTGTAGCAATGTCCTTAACACGTTCGCGGACAGTGACCGGCTATAGCAGTTATAACAATAAAAGTTCTATTGTGTCTCGTTCAGTGTCCGCGAAAGTGTTAACAACCGGGACCACTAAAGGGATTATCATCATATCAGCCATTAATTAAACGTCCACTGCTGGACATAAAACTCCCCCAAAATGGGGGGTGATTTGCCATAATCGCCACGCTTGGCAGGCGGGTTGGCAATCGCAGTTGGATCGAATTAATGTGTGTACTCAGAGGATGCTGCTGCCCATCCTTCAGTAGATCCCTTAGTCGCCCAAAAGGATTATGAGGGTCCGCTATAAGAACACGAAACATTTGCTGTTCCATACTAAACTGCAATCCTACTCGATCCAAATGACATGTATGGGAGAGCTGATTTTTTTTTCGCGATTTCGATATTGATCCCGTAGTGAAAGTTGTTCAGTTTGATGGTCTAATCCTTCTCTTAAAAAACCGTCGGCATATTCAGAAGGACCCTATAGCATATTAAGAAAGACCCTGTATAGGGTCCTTCTTAATATGCTATAGGGTCCTTCTGAATATGCTGACACTTTTTAAAGGGTATGATCAGACCATCAAACTGAACAACTTTCACTACGGGACCAATAACGAAATCGCGAAAAAAAAAATCAGCTGTGTATGGGACAGCTGATTTTTTTTGGCTCGAGTAGATTTGCAGTTTGGTATGGAAGAGATAATTTTTTCGCGATTTAGATGTTGGTGTCATAAAGAAAGATGTTCAGTTTGAAGGTCTGATCATGCACTTAAAAAAAAAAAAAAAAAATTTTGATCAGAGAAAACAGTATAAGAAAGTGTACTAGGTACGTACGTACAATAAGGACACTCCCTGCCCCCCCAATTCACCTCACCCCCTCTCGGTAGTACAGGAGATGGACGATAGTAACCGTGGTATACAGATACACACGGCGACACATCAAGCTATACAAAACTCAAAATATAAGCTGGCCGCACGACGTTATACGTTATGCATCTTACACGCGGCCAGCTTTATGTTGGTTTTATATAGCTTGATTTGTCGCTGCCATAGAGATCTAGAGAGATGCCAACGAACGCGCTGAGTACGAAACCTAGTGTCGCATCACCACCAGTACCACAAGATAGAAAGTATTTTGTTAGCTTGAATGTGCTCATTATCCATTGCGGCATCAGAACTCAACGTTCGAATAATCTTTAGTACTACGCAAGCATTGTAAACTATTTACACATAATATCTCGACTGGCTTTCAGCCTCATAATATATTGAATCATTACTGTCGCGAGCAATGTGTTCCGTTTTTGCGCATATTGCTACGACACTGGCCCCGCCCCCTTATCACATCTCCCTTTAGTTTTTGTGATCTGTGGTCGCTGCAGTATGTAATGTTCATCCTCTTTCACTCGCAATGTGCTAACCTCTTCGGCAAGTCTCAGCAAGTCAGTTTATATGAAGTGTCCAGGCCCCTCTAGAATGGTTTCTCTACGCGCGCGTCTCACCTTTTCTTCATAGAAATTGACCTCTTCACTCGCTTTTCAGAGAGCGACAGCCACGCTGTTTGTCAGTGAGCGAAAGCGGCGCTTACCGCGACATGTAGTATAGAAAAAACCCGAGTCACGCGCAAGTTCCGCGATTAAGAGAAATCTATCTATCTATCTGTCTATAACGTCACGCCTCTTTCCCAGCGGGGTAGGCAGAGACCAGGGCGCGCCACTTACTACGATCCTTACATACTTCTTTTGCCTCATGCACATCCATACATCTCTTCATACATGCCCGTCGGTTTCGTGTACTCCGCAGCTCCCCTTTTTGTAGGACGCAACTGATTTGATCAGCATACGTCCTACGAGGGCGCCCTCTGCCGACACTTCCACTCACATTAGCAACATATATCTTTTTCGTACATCTGCTGTCACTCATCCTCTCCATCAGAATCATATTAGAGGAGCAGGGCCCGCGCTGGGCCAGCGTGGTAGAGTATGCAATGGCCTACTCCATCTCACCCAGGTTCGTGACAGAACGCGTTTGCTTTGCAGTGTCATTCTGCAGGCTACAACTGAATGATCTTTTATATTCAAGCCCGGAAGCTGGAAATAGGTATTGTCTATACCTTGGAGTACAAACTGCCTTACAAGCGGTGAAACATGAAAATACTCCTTGGCGGTCGGTAATATTCGACCTTCTTCGTACGTTTTCATCGTCATCTTTGGTTTGTCCCTTTCTAATCCAACGACCAAAATTTAAAAAATAGTTTTTATAAAATTTTTGTTCTTATAGAAAGGGACAAACCTAAAGTTTAAAACATCGACGTACGAAGAAGGTTGAACATTACCGACCGCGATAGCCAATTTTCGTGTTTCCATGCTTGTAAGATTCCAATCCTTGGTATCCTTTATCATTCTATATCCATGATTCAAGCTTTGTAGTTCCAACCAAAGAGAATGGAATCACTCCGTTTTAAGAGTCGGCACTGCCTAACTAGCATCGAAATCCAAAATAGTATGAAGCTAGTGTAGAGCTAGGGTATTAAATCTTTGGAGCCCATACAATCTAGTGTAATTCATACAATTACGATTTTGTTCTGAATGTCGCGGCACTGGTTCCAACTGTGGAGCTACTCACCCCTGATCTGCAGCGCCTCTGCAGATTTAAGGAGGCTTGGCAACTCCTCCTGTGTCACGTTCACTTCTCCCTTGTACATGAAGTCCACCAGAGCTTGCATCTCGCTGAACCTGTCCGACAAACAACATTTATAGTAAACCGCGTGTCTCAAAGGTCCACCTTACCTACAAGGGCGTCTCGTGGTAGGCTATTCCTTGTTACCTAGTGACACCTGCCCGCGCCCGCAACCCGCACCGGTGTCCGGCCCCCTCGCTCGCGACTCTCGCGCGCAGCCGCAGTCCGCCTAGCGACCGGCTAAGGTACCGGCTGCGTACGCGTTTCCGTGGCCTCCACCCACCTCATTTTTCGTAGTTTGTAAACCGATTTGTACTGTTTATCTTTAAGCTAACTGTTAAATTAAACATTTCAAGATAGTAGTGAGTTTTCTTTGGGATCCAGGAGTCTCCCATACATTTTTATTTATTTGTAAAACAAAGAGCCGTTTCCACATTAGTAAAAGGAAAAATTTGTAGATGGCGTAATTAAATTCGAAAAACATGTCAATTTGAAGGTTATTTGTCTTTGGTTCTTTGGGTCTTTGGTCGCCACTACCTGAAAAGCTTTTCGCGGGCTTTATGTGAATATCGGACATTTTACGAATCGGACATGAAGATATGACATCTTGATAATCGGTTATTCTGCACCAAGAGGAGTTTTTGCGAACCTAGCTTTTTATAATTTTGACATTGTTATGAATGGATTATTTTTGTTTTACAATACTTAACTAATTTCTTATTATCATTGTTGACATTGTAGTTATTTTCTTCATCATATTCATTAATTTTACCTTTTGCTATTTTATTTATTGAATGTTGTTGACTTTTAATTTTGAAGATATTTAATTTAAACATAGCGGCAATATTATTAATTTTGTGTGTACGTCCGAAAGGGCAAGATTTGATAGATTCCGGTTTACTGTACTAACACCTGCAAATTGTTAAACCTTAATTTATGCACAATATTACAATAAAGAGGTAGGTTCGTGCGAGGTAGTCTCGGAGTCCGCGACGTAGCTGACAACATCCAAGAAAATCGACTTAGATGGTTTGGTCATGTAAAAAGAAGACCACCTGACTATACAGGCAACAAAGCAATGGACCTCACCCTACCAGGTCAACGTGGCGTAGGCAGGCCAAAACTCAGATGGTCTGATGTTGTAAAGAAAGAAATGGACAGCTGCGAGCTCTCCATCGACGATGTTCAAGATAGAGCGAAGTGGAAGAAACAGATTAAGAAAGCAGACCCCGCTACCAAGCGGGACAGCAGCTAGGAAGAAGATGATGATTACAATAAAGATTTATTTTACTTTACTTTACTAAACCCATCTGCACAAAGAGGACTTTTTGCGAACCTATCAGCACGTCTAATACGATTTCTCTGCTTGCGCGCGACTGCTTTCTCCCATACCCATGGGTAGCATGCTACATGTCGCGGCAAGCGCGGCTTTCGCTCTCCGAAAAGCACGGGAACAGGTTCTTTTCTATGCAGCGAAGGGGCGTCACGTGCGTGTAGTGTAGTTAAAAAATCGTACTAGACGCGCAGGTGAGTTGAAGCCAAGCGCAAGTCTATTTCGAATAAAAACCCATATTTCACAAGAACTGACCTCATGTCTCTCATGAGAACAATGGGATGCTTGCAAGGGTTCTATAGCAGCAGCCTCGATTGCTGTGCGAGTGAGAGAGTTAATCTAAAGTAAAAGTAAATTTAAAGTAAATTACAGGATTATAACCCGCTAATCCTGGTTCGGAAGGACACCCGGGTCACCACTGTCTGAATCGGGCTTTTTGTGCGAATCGGGCAGTGTGCGAACAGAGTGTGTCCGAATCGGGCAGTGTGCGAATATGGCAGTGTGCGAATCGGGCAGTGCGCTAATATGGTAGATTGCGCGAATCGGACAATTTGAGTGTATGTCATTTTGATAATCGGCCATTTTGCGTCAAGATAACTTTTTGTAAACAGCGTCAAGAAAAAACATATATAACAAGAACTGACCTCATGTCCCTCATGAGTACTATGGGATGCTTGCAAGGGTTCTGTAGCAGCAGCCTCTCCAGGTAAGCCGAGCACGCGGATAGCACCAGCTTGTGACATCTCAGTTGTCGGGACTCGCACGCGAGGGTGACGTCGGCGAATTGCTCGGTGAGGAGCAGGCGGGGAAACACCGCCTGGTGGAGGAAATTAAAAATGATATAATAAATATCTTGAACATTGTCACACAAATTGTCTGGTCCCATAGTCCCATGCACAACGACATACATATCCTCATCATCATCATATTCATCAGGATTTAAGCAGCGTCTTGGCGGCACTTACGCTCGTACATATAGTGTCCTTCTTAATATGCTGACACTTTTTTAAGGGGATGATCAGACCGTCAAACTGAATAAGTTTCTCTACGGCACCAACACAGAAATCGCGAAATAAAATCAGGTGCTCCATACAAAACGGCAAACCTACTCGAGCCAAATGTATGGGACAGCTGATTTTTTTTTTGCGATTTCCACGTTTGTACCGTAGAGAAAGTTATTCTGTTTGAAGGTCTGACAATCCACTTAAAAACTGACAGCATATTACCAAGGAATTGAACACAAATTAAGGTACCTAGTTTTAATAGGTGTGTTCATAACACAAATAAACACATACACACATACATAAGTTCACGCCCCTTTCCCAGAGGGGTAGGCAGGTACTATGGATCTCCACTTTGAACGGTCCTGACATTACCTCTCTTGCTTCCTCTAGGTTCATACATCTTGTCATACATTCTCTTCTATTTCATATAAGGTAGTAAAGTAAATTATTAAAAAAACACAAATTGATAAGCTCCTCCTTCTTAAAAGTTGGTTTAAAAATTTAAAAGAAATGCGACTTAAATATATTATTTACCTGTAAGTTTGTATGGTAGGAGTTCCATCTCACGCAGAACTGTTGTGGAGGCAGCGCCATCTTTTATTCAAAACTTGTCAAATTGTAAAGTTAAATAACTAAAAACATTATTAAAGCACTTATTTAATTATCTTTGGCCAGCATTCAAAATTTTACTTTCCATTTTTAAAATTGCACTCTCAGTATAAAAATTGCACAGTACATAGTTTTTTTTTTTTAAAACTCCTCAAAATTGTTCTTTATCACAGATCTATTCCTATATAATAAAATATAGTATTAAGTACAAACAATACTTTTGATTTATTTTATTTATTATTTATTTATTTTAAGTAGAAACTTTAGACTAGATTGTATAATATATTTTCTTGTTTAGAATACTGAAACCCACTAGCAAATTTTTCTTTTAAATACCTGAAAAAGATAAAAAATTATTGTTACAATAGGCTAAAAAAACAATGCACATATTAATATACCTAGGCGGTCCGAGCTATGCTAGGCGTCTTCTAATTTAATCTACAGGGTGAAATTGATAGCACCTTTTTAAAATAAGAGCCTTCTACTCATCAAACTGAACAACTTTTACTATGGGAGCAAACCGATCGGAGCAAAAAAAAAATCTGCTGTTCCATACTAAACTGCAATGCCTACTCGAGCCAAATGTATAGGACAGCAGAAATTTTTTTGTCGCGATTTCGATGTCGGTCCCATAGAAAAAGATATTCAACAAACAACTGCGATCGCCAACCCGATATAGATAGGTAAGATAGATATAGATAGGTAACTCGCCTTGAATCGCCCTGTCTATGGAAAATCAGCGTTCCACTTAGTTTGTACTAAGATAACATAGCATGTGAGAGATTTCGCCCATATCAATCACTGTCTTGTTGGTCTAGCGGTCTAGACAACCGGCTTACCATCCGGGTAGCTAAGGTTCGATCCTCGTGTCGGCCGGATCGTCTTTTTCAATTTATTTCATAATGTGGCGACCCCTAGTGCTAATAAGCGGCAACGCAATTAGGACGTCCTAAAATTCAAGGCGAGTTACCTATCTATATCCAATATACATATTAATCTATGATCGCTCACTAATACAGCGCAGCGCGTGAGGTGTAGTGACCCACGTAGTGCTTCGAAACATAACCGATAGAAGGCGGAAGCTGTCTATGGAAAATCAGCGTTCCACTTAGTTTGTACTAAGATAACATAGCATGCTGCTATTGTAACGTTAAAACCAAAATTTCTTGAAAATTACAACGGCCGTTTTCAATTAATTTATCATTGACTTGAAACCAAAAACAAGTAAATGTTTTTTACCGTTGTAGCGTAGACACGCGAAAAGAAGGCGACGCGTTTTAGGCCATTCCGGTTTTGTGTAGAATTTCTATAAATTACTTAGATACTTAAATAACACATTGATTGCGATAATTTCACAGAAATATAATAATTCACAATAAAAATAAATAAACCACAAGTAAGTTTTGAAACTCTTCCGCAAACTTTTTAAAAAACGTCAAACGAATTAAAATGTTACCAGCAGAACCAGACCAATCGAAATATTTTCAAAAAATTTTAATCGATTTCCAATCGATCGGATTCGATTTGCCAAAAAAAAAACCTTAACGTGCGGAAAACAAAATTACCAATCTGAAACATCTTATATTATAATTTCAAAACGAATGAAACAATACAAACTAATCTACGATTCTAACGAAATAATCAGAAGACAACAACTGCATTTCTCACAGACAGGAGCGAGCGAGACAACAAAACGACGCCAAAAGTTACAAACAAAAAGGAGTTTGGACATAAAAATCAATATGAAACGACGTAAAAAGAGGGCAGGTCGGACCCTAGCGCACTCTTGGCATATAAATATTGTTGAGGTTCTTAATATAATAGTACCTAACATTTATTTTTATCTAAGTATTTTTTTTTACATTGGTAATGTCTTTTCGTTCGCTCCAGTATAGGCCCCGATTTCACGAAAAAGTGCGATCCCCTTCTTATCTCGGAGAGTTGTGAAGATATGATATTTAAAAAAGGCTCAAAAGACGCGTTTTTATGAGAACTGTAAGGTGCAAAAAGAATTATTCGAGAAAATGAAACAAGAAAAAAGTTATGGCCGAAATAGTGAAAAAAAAATTTTTTTTCTGAATATTTGATTTTGGCGCTCGATATTTTGGAAACGAAGAATGATATCAAAAATTTGAGAACTCCTCTGGACAATTTAGTCAGCTACAATTAGAGCCTAAAAAAAAGGCGATCGGGTTATGGGTTTGCCCTGTAGCCTAACCTTTTCGAGACAATATTTTTTCGAATTCCGTAGATTCATTTCCAATGTGCTCGATAGTCGTGTGAGGCACGAAGTCTGTGATTTTTTAAATTATTATCGAACAATTTCATGAAAGATAGTATAAGGAGGTATTTTGACTTCAAAATACATGTAGATATAAAAGACCTCACAAATTAAAAGCCAGTTTGTTTATTAATGTCGTGTTTGTCATCCGATGAATCTGTGTGCTTATGGGCTCATGGGTGCATACTTCTATGCACTTATAGTTTTTGTCCGCATCTTCTCTGCGTCCGTACTGTTCTCTGATATTAGACGTATTCTTAATATAGCAAATTCAGTCCATATTTCACTATCAGAAGCCAAACTCTGTCCACCCACTGTTACATGTTGTATTCATGAATTGACTAGTGAACCCATTAGGTACTAGGTACGTTAAATGAAGTGTACACAACATGCCCCATATTGAATCATTTAGTTGTAGGTTTTCTCACGATGGTTTTCCTCACCGAAAAGTCAGTGCAATAAAGCGTACATAAGTTTGTCTGATTTAGAATAAGGTCGACCCACCATCGTCTTTATGGAAGTCTAGAGGTGCTAGCCTAGCCACTGGATCATGACGGCTTTTTAAACGAGATAATCTTCTGTTGTAAAGATGCAAATTTTTTTTCTTGATACATTCGTCGCGTCGTTTTGCAGCGCAGGACCGGTCGTTATGGCGATCTTTGGGGAAAGCCTATGTCCAGCAGTAGATGTCCATCGGCTGAGATGATGATGATGATACATTCGTAGTTTCAAGAGGTATTTTATACCACAAGATTTCTAGATTCGCACAATTCAAGACAACTTTATGTGACGGTCTCGGTATAATCGACAATCGTTGTTTTGTAAGCCAAACTTTCGATAAAAGTGACCATTGTTACCTCTATTTGACCCTGTTAATACTTCTAGAATAATCTGATGGCAAAGTTATTTATAACCAATAACCATTAATTGATTATTTCAACCATAGACACACCTTCTGGCCTTGTCCCATTTATTTGGGGTCAGCACAAAATAACATTTTCTTCGGGAACTCTAATTATTCTCTATTAATCGATTCATCCTAACCGCCAAATAAGATATTTGTTCTCATATTTAGCAAATTACAGGTCTTGCTCATTTAATGGGAATTTAGTTAGGAGCACCTAGTCATAAAATATTTACAATCTACAATCAAAGTCTTCGCTATAGTTGAAAACTACATTGAGTAGGTACCTGATCATCATTTTAGTCGTTAAAATCTCTACTTTCAACGAGTCGAAGTGAGACGAGAAATCGATAAGTCATCGCTAATTAGATACAGACGTTGTTCACACTTGATAATTTCTATCCGACCCATCTATTTGCAAATTGTATACATGTCAGGCCGTAATCCCCTCGATGATCAGAAGCAAAACAAAGAACAATATTGCGTGGTTCCGAACTTAGAATTAACGATTATGGTTTTGATTTCTACGCTTTACGGGCAAGTCAAGCCACTACCATTTTCATGGGTTCTTTTTCATCTAGCTAGATGTTTTAGCAGCGTCTATTCGAATTGGACAACGACGTAAGTGGCTGTATAAGCAAATTCGGGAGTGAAAATACTTGTCACATTTGCGGCACTTGTGCTGTATGTCGGTTGATGCAGCCTGTGTCTTTTGTCTCGCCTACGGCAAAAGATTCGAACAAGAACAGGTTGCATAACTGTCTACCAAAGCCTTCCTCCGCCCATTCATATCGTTTGCAAGGCATTCCCACGTGAAGAATTTGATTATAAAGGACACCTGTATTACTCTTAGCACAATCCTTCGAGAATTTTTAAATGGGTGAAAATGACCTTTTCGTAGGTACTAGGTTGTAGCTGCAAAAGTTTCTGTCTACCTTAATAGAAAATACGGTCGCGAGCTTGTGGGTCCAAGAACCATCTTTAGCAATGTTAATTCTCAGCTCATATAGTTTCAGGCTTAAAATCAGAAATTGTCTTCAGCAGCAATGTCGATCGAGGGCTAGTGGCAGATGGAGTAAAGCCTCAATAACGTGGTGGTGGTGGGTGGCCGAGATTTGGCAAATGGGGAATGGGTCGTTAGGCGGCTAGGTTTGTTGAAGACATCAAAAGAACCGTTATCAAGACCTGGAAAGAACCCAATTTACTTCACAGTCTTCTTAACCCATATGGATAGTTTGTAAGACCGATAGACCCGATAGTACATTACTGCGACCCAAATAATGGTACAAGGCCGAAATGAAGAGGTCTTTTATGATTAATAGAAAAACGAATTGAAAATGTTATCATTTATTTATCTTAGATATCTTTACAGAATTTGATAACGTGAAGATTTTACCTCAAAGATAGTATCAAATTGGATCGTTAGAGTTTGTGGATCTACATATTATTTCAATAATCAGGTGTGTATTGTGCCTTTGTGCCTCACTGTCTATTACTGCGGCGACGGCTTCACTACCTTGACGTACTGTATGTTAGGTACAATACGTGTTAGACTACGGCATGATAAAGTTATCTCACGAGTCACGACGACTATACCTTAACGGAGAAGTCTGAGATATAACTTCACTATACATGGTACCTAATTACCTATCTATAATTTAAAAGTACCCCGCCGCGATTATCTTTCTAACACTCAGTTGCAGAAACACTCCATTAAATATCTTGCTAGCTTTTACTACGTCAACAAGACAAAAAGTGACAGCAAGAGATTTAATGGAGGATTAACTTTAATGAGCGTTAGCGTTTCTGCAACTGACGGTATATTATGCTAATTTCAGAAACTACTGTAGGGATTTTGATACGGTTTTCATGAATAGATAGATGATTCAATAGGGAGGTTTATGTACCCATGCAAAGCCTGAGCGGGTCGCCAGTTCTAAATACTTTAAACCAAAATCAGAATATCAATGGCATCCATACTCTGTACAGTGCGAAAGGTAGTGAGCCTGTCGAAACATTTAATGAAAATTGCATTGATTGCACACAAATATGAATACAAATACAAATAATCTATTGCAACCATAATCCACCTACATAACAACATAACATACACGCCTCAAAAATTGAAGCACGTGCAGTTCTTTCAAAATCTAAACGCAGTTCCGTACTAGTCTGTACTCTGTACTGTAGACTAAATAATTCCCCAAAACTTTGCCCTAAACCCTAAAACAGTAAAAGGGAGTGTTATCTGAGAGATAAAAAAAAAGTTTCCAAGCGTCAGAGGGGGGTAGGGCAACGACCCTAGGGGCGCGACCGAAATAGTCCGCGCGGGGGTCTCAGACAGCACCTGGCTATATGTAGGTATGGGTTTATATTTGGATGACATTATGAGGCCAACAATATCTGAGGAAGCTTGCTTTTGAAGACATTAGGTACTTTAATTTTGTTAGGGTTTGTGGTTAGACTCTGAGGTCACCGGGTTTTGAATCGGTATGACTTTTAAGACGTGCCACACACATACGAAATTCCGAATCAGGATTGTGATTTTGTATAGGATTTGATACCTCTGCAATTCCGAACGCAAATATGGAGGAGGAAATTCCATACGAAATTAAATCTGAAGAAACGGTGTTTTTTATTTCAAATAGTTTCTACTTTCTGTATTTTTGAGACCCGCTGCCGCTGAAGGCATTTCATCAAGAACAAAAATGATTTTTTCTCGACAAAGTTGCTTTCCTCATTCCTAGCCGTAAAATTAAGTAGGTATTTTAAATATAAGGAAGAAATAATTTTATGGAATCGGTAAAAAATCTAACAGGTCTAATTAAATAAGTATTATAAAAATATAGTAAAACTAAAGTTTTGGACACTGTGCGTTGTAGCCTTAGTTTCAGTCTCAGTCAAAATAACGTAAGTGCGTATTATAATTTTAATAAAGTCTTTATTTTTTCGTTGCTTAAAAGGTGCAATAACTAGCATAAAAGTTTGGCAAAAACACAAAAATGGGGGCAAACAGTGATCGCTGATTAAGCATGACATCAATCAATTTATTATACCTATATTGTACATTGAAATAATAATACTATGAAAATACGACAAGTTAAACTAAAATTTTAGAAGAGTTATTAAAATACATCGCGTAGCGCTTGTGGTCTAGTGCCTAGTCTCTCAGTAGATAAGATTCGAACAATGAGTTTTTATGAACTTATTTTATTCATAACATTATTATTATTTATAACATTATAATGGTATTCAAAATTGCATGTTTGTATCTTCAGTGGTTTAGGCTGTGCATTGATTGTCAGTCACGGAACTTTTTTCTAAGAACATAGATGTATGTGTAGGTACGATTTGTGTCACTACTGGTTTTTCGGTGAAAGAATACGTCTCGTGAAGAACCTAGGCAGGCCCTATACTCAGTCTTTCGATTTTCGATATATCTTCACCGTTCACGTTTAAGTTTCGTTTCCTTAACCGTCCGAACTTCTTTGGAATAGGTAGAGTTGATATTGGAACAAAAACGTTCTCGTTATTGCGAAAATCGAATTTCGCGGTAGACCCCAGATTCTTTAATTTTGATGCGTGTTCATTTAGATTTAGGGATTCGTCCAAGAAACAATTTTAGTAAAAACTTTACCTTTAATAAATAGGTAAGGTAATAATTATTGATCTAAAATAATAGGGTCACTACGACGAGACCCTAGCCAAATATGGAAACCCTACACTCGCTGGACAGGGTTTGGGCATAGGTAATCCACATTGATTACCTATGCCCAAACCCTGTCCAGCGAGTGTTGGAAACCCTACACTCGCTGGACAGGGTTTGGGCATAGGTAATCAATGTGGATTACCTATGCCCAAACCCTGTCAATGTGCCAAATCAATGTGGATGCTTTGAATATTCTATGCTATATTTAGAATATTTCTGACTTCCTAGGCTACTATAGCTTGATGAATTTGATTATGTATGTTTATTGACAATCTGTAATCTATTTGAATACATTTAATATCGGCTATTGTCATGTAATTTACTTTTTACTGAAGTTTACAGTTAACAATAACAATAGAAGTAAATATGATGTCAGAACAAAACAAATCATTCTGTAACGTTGTGTTATTTGTTACCTCTTAGAGTAACTCAAATTTATCGTAAGTTAGAATCGTCTTTGTTGCTGTAATGAAAATAAATGTTTTAACTACTACCATAACCAGAAGAATGATACCCATATTACTATTGGAGAATGATTTGAGATCTACAGGGTGAAATTGATTTGGCATTCTTTTAAACTAAGAGTCTACCCATTAAACTGAAAATATTTTACTATGGGAGTATGGGAGCAAACCGATCGGAGCAAAAAAAAATCTGCTCTCGCATACATTTGAGTCGAGTAATCATTGCAGTTTAGTATGGAACAGCAGATTTTTTTTGTGCTCCGATCTGTTTGCTCCCATAGTAAACGTTGTTCAATTTGATAGTTAGGTTAGGTTAGGTTAGGGGGGATGCGTAATGCATTTTTTTCCAGCAGCGTCAAAAAGAAAACAAAGGATGCTAATGATATCAATTTCACCTTGTATGTCGCTATAGCTATAAATTTCTTCCGCAGAACGCAAGAAACTCCATTCATAACAAATACTTATAAGTTAATGATCTTAGTTCCCTTTCGGTGTGGTCAGAAACTTTGCTGCAGCAACTTTTTTGAGCATTTCGTTGTGGCTACACTGACAAGAAGAGGCTAGCACAATTTTATGCTAAGTGAGTGCGATTAAGATGGGAATAAACCACTGGTTACTGCCATCAATCCCCCGTAGCACAGAGCAGGGTCACAATTGTCTATTGGCAGGGAGTGTCCGTACTGAACGTAGGTATTAGTACTCTTTCTTATGCGGTGCCGTAGTAGGTATCACGATTGAGAGGAGTGACGCTCCCGCTCATCTGACTTTCCTTGAATTAGATGCGGGTTTCAAGACTTCCAAGATAGATGGCGTGTTCAGAGGACTTCATTCTTTAGTGTTCTAAGTAGTCTCCGCTGTTGATCTGATTATAGGAGTACAGCGACGGTAGGAATGACTGATGAGCCCATAAAAATTCTAATAAGATCCACTTGATAATGATAATCACAATGGCCAAAACAACCAAGTCGTTAGATCGTGGACTTAGCATTCAGATTTTCCAGACAGCAAAAATCAATCATGTGAACCGAGCCTCGTAACTATTATCGCTTTGTTTCTTTGCGGGTGACATTTTTATTTGTGTCCTTTGCTTTTGCGAATACGTAGATTATCCAGACGTGTATTTTATACTGTCTCTTCAACATCAGGCTAAATGTGTACCTCTGAAACAAGCTTGGGATCTTCTCTCAAAGGTTGAAAGCTTGCTATAATCGCTTACTACACAAGCGAGTTAGAGCAAGTCACTGGTCTTCTTGCTGTCAAAAGTAATTTCGACTTTTAAATTTATTAGTAACTGCACAAGATATCGCAAACTTTCTCGTCGAGAAATTGCTAGAGTTATCAGAGAAATCAAAAGCGATGCTTCAATGATTGTGCAAACGTGACTTCCTCAAAAGACAGACACTTTTAGCAAAACGAGACATGGCGTCCTTTCACAGGAATCAGAAAAAGCTACCTGAGGATAGTAGAAGCGCTCATTACTGGAGGATTGCAAAATTCGCGACGAAGTCTTGACTCAGCAAGCAAGAAGCAGCAGCAAGAAGATCCATCCCCCCAGTCGTTACTGTGACCTAAGGAAGGTACGACCATCTCTGTTCTCGTAAAGAATAGAATAGACTTTATTTTTGACAAACTAGGATCACAATAAAGACTCGTAGTCAAAATATGCACGACAGCGTTTGAATCAGTTTGAATATTTTGATCTGATCCATTGCAATGGATTACTGAAAAATGTAAACGGGAGTTGAGGGTTCGCATAAGGATGTTATTTGCTGTCTTTGTCGTCTGGCTCTAAATAAAGGCTGTTTTAGTTTTGGCTCAGGATATTGTATAGGAATAATTTAATACTAATAATAGCTTTTCCACACCACTATAACTCGTATCGTCGCCGTAGACTCAATAGATACTACCATTATGTATTAGTTATTCTATGCAGGTATATACCCGCACATTCGAACTTCGCAATTGCGTGAACGTTTTCGTTCCAATGCCAACTCTATTACAATGAAATGCGGACCGAAACAGTGGCGATATATCGAACATCGAAAGTCCGAGTACAGCACCTGTTCTTTAAGAAAATCTTTTCAGGGGGAATAAAAAGTAGCAAGAGTTTTGCGAGGTGTTTTATTTACAAATAAAATTAAGTATTATACCTAATAAGAACAACAACACCAAGTCCAACTTAATATGCTGACGGTTTTTTAAGATGATGATCAGACCATAAAACTGAACAGCTTTCTCTATGGGACCAACATCGATATCAAAAAGAAAAAAAAAATCGGCTGTTCCATACAAAATTACAATCCTACTCGACCGAAATGTTACATGTCGAAGTTGGGACTCTTTATTATGTAGGTATTTTCTTAATAAAGCAGTAATGAAAACAGCCATGTGCATCGGAGGTTTTCACATTACTGTGACGTGACGTATGCATGTGCATGTGCATCAATATTTAAAAATAATGCTACGGCAAGAGGAAGTTGGGTAGGTCACTGAAGGGTTTAAGTTTTGAATATAACGCATTTACATACTTGCCAATGCCAGCATAGAATAACACCTGATTTATTCCCGTGGATATCGTATAAGGTGATCAAGATATCTATAAAATGTTTGCAGTTGCGGAAAACTTATCGGTATGGTACTTGATTCGTCACTCCACATACTTACCTATACTAAAATAGCAACGTTTTTGTTTTTAATTTTGACCATACCAAATGAAAAATATTGTCAATTTTGTGGTTACGTGTTTATGTATTAAAGTTCGTATTAGAATCTCATTGGACTGTTCACTTCCAAATTTTAATGAGAACTATAAATATTTATTCCTGATTCAGTGATTCATGTTTCAAAGATAAGTTAGTACCTACCTAAAGTCAGACCTAATGTAAGTATTTACTACCGGAAAATTAATATAATCTAAATCACACTTTAAACGCGGAGATATAGAGATTACTTTCATATAGGTATTTAACTTCATTTTGTACATTAGTAACGTAGTTTTCTTAGTAAACATCTTATCTTTCAAGGGTCTATATTTCAAAGTATGATATTTCTGAAACACTTGAAATACAAAAACTTATTAATATGACAAAGTGAGAAGGCAAATTTTCGTGTCTAATTCAAAGGAGGCTTGAAAAAGGTGGGCCTTAAAAAACAAATCTTTAAAGTCAAAATAATCTTATCAGAAATACGTTCCACGGTGCCATAAACATTGGGTTTGGCCATTTGACCGATAAAACTTAACATTTCTTTAAACAAAACAGCCAAATATTATGAAAAACACGACTCACCGGAAAGAAAATATTTGAAAAAGTTATAAAACTCACAAGACACTAAAATCTCCTTGGGCGTTTATTACAGTCTTGAGCGCTTCACGGGAACAAAATGATGGTTAAAACATGAGCACAAAGCCAACATTTGGCCGTTCCCAAAATAGTATATCGCAGGCCCCAACTAATGTTATAAACATTCAACGTGACTAACTCACACATGCACGGGCCCCAAAAAAAATCAATATTTAAACAATTACACGAATCTATGTTTAGAAGACGCAAAAAAACTTAACGCGCATACGAAATGGTCGCATATCATGCGCTGAAAAATGTGACTTTTCGCGACAACAACCTCAAATAGGGGAAATCTAAAATACTAAAATAGACACAATTATACTCACTGTGCAGACGGACCGCACGATACACCATCACGTATGCAATTAGCAATGTCTGATGTTTTTTTAACGATGAAAAATCAATAATTTTTAAGAGCACAAAATTGTTCATATTTTTCCATTGGGGCCCGCTTTCCATCCGCGGTCTCAGTCGCTCGGACACTTAAAAATGAAAAACCTACTGCAAGGAAACTGGGGAAACGAAAGAGATGCATATACGTCGCCGATTGTAAATAATGACAAGAACGAATCAAAACAAACGAGTGAGACGGCTAATGTCTGAGGAGCATTAACAAAAACAAATCAATTACGTAATTTTATACGAAATTTCTTTACAATTTATAACTTACCCCTTTTGCAATATAAACACAGTGTTCAATATGACGCAGTAATGTTTTTAAAAGTATTTAAAACATCGCGAATGCATTTTGACGGCGAGGACATCCGTCACGCGGTCGCCATTTGCAATATACCGAGCGTGCGGCCCGGCGTGCATTCGGCAGATTCGGCTCATTTCCGATTTGGTTGTTTATCATTTTTCTTGCCATTTTTTGATTAACATTTTTTATATTGAAAGGACAATCATTATAAACATAAAAACAAAACGCATTTATAATGTTTTTCATGTAGACCAAAGAGTAATATAAGTATATTAGAAAAGAGAACCCACTCGTGGCCACATTATGCATCCACCTTATGTCAAATTGAAGGCTAGCTAGCGCCATCTATGTTTCACCGACAATAATTCAACCTATACTATACATACCTACTTATATCTACTCATACCAATGGATATTATTGTCTTCAATGCTAGTTTTCGTTCAATCACGCACCGATCGAGTGAAATTCCAGTATCATTACAATTCCTGTAATCTAAACATTGGTAAGAACAACAGAAACTCTAGAACATCACTAAATCGGCACGAAATTGAACGAAAACTACAAACAACCCGTACATTACGCAAGATAGCCATTTTGTTATTTTGTCAATTTGACATAGACAATAAAATCTTTTTTTTCATAGTTCTGCGAAATATTTAATAGATGGCAGCACATTCTATGCAAACTGAATCGGAAAAAGCCACCAAAAGGCGACTGTCCTCCGCCTGATGTAGACTATAGAAATTGTTTACATTTCGAGTTTTCAATGAGTTTGAATCGATTCCTCGAATCGATTATTTTTTTTTACCTGGCAACTTTTTCCAGGCTGTCAAACAAAATTTCAAAATT
Source organism: Agonopterix arenella (assembly GCA_927399405.1). Classification (NCBI taxonomy): domain Eukaryota; kingdom Metazoa; phylum Arthropoda; class Insecta; order Lepidoptera; family Depressariidae; genus Agonopterix; species Agonopterix arenella. The sequence goes on along the minus strand of OV656718.1, from coordinate 9,523,705 downwards.
GTTGGCGCGTAACCTATTTTCCTATTCGATCTTGCTTTTCATTTCATTATTCGCGAATAAGCCACTTCAGTCAAAGAATATATTTTCAGTTACGTCTAGTTAATAAAAACAGTTAAGTTAAGCTAAGTTTTGCATTCAGTTTAATACCTATATTTACTCTTTCGGTACATCGATCATCGCATGACAATCACATCTGTTTTATCCCGACTGCGCCAGGAGGGTTATTTTATTACTGAATATAGAATTTATATCCTATTATAAAACTGTAACAGAAGTGTGTGTCTGTACATTGAAGATATTTAAAAAAAAAGTTTTTTTAGTGTCCATGCCCCTGATTCCAAATCACCAATTTTTGGATTTTTTGTCTGTCGATTTGTTTGTTTGATCGAGCATCACGGAAAAACTACTTTGATGTAAGTAAAAACGATTTTATGAAACTTTTTTTTTAGTTTGGTAGCTTGTGGATCTGCCTAAAAATCTGGTACCTACTTATATAATTTGTGTGGACGAAGTCGCGGGTTAACTCTAAGTTTTTATAAAATTAAGCATGGTGTAGGGTAAGTTATATGGGAGCAAACCGAACGGTGCAAATAAAAAACTGCTGAGTCAAGTAGGCATTGCAGTTTAGTATGAAACAGCTGATTTTTTTTTGCGCTTTTAGTAAAAGTTGTTCAGTTTGTTCAAACTGAACAAGTTTTACTATGAGTCTACACTTAAAAGGATGCCAATGATATCAATTTCGACCGTAATCCCTTTCAGGGTGGTCACGGCGCTGGTGTACTCCGTCGCGGAATACTGCGCTCCGGTGTGGTACCGCAGCGCACATACGGACAAAGTTGACACCCAGCTCAACGAAGCCATGCGCTTAATTACGGCAGTAATCAAATCAACCCCACTGCCATGGCTTCCTGTTCTATCGCACATTCCTCCACCGGAGCTCCGCAGGAATAAATCAGCTGCCAACGAATGGAAAAAGTGCTTCCAACTGAATCATTTGGCCCCCATGCCTATAAGGAAAACGCTGGACTCGATTCCTACATACCGTCTCCCATCCAGATCACCAATCTGGACCGACGACCGAATGCACTGCCAGTACGATGTTAATAATGCATGGCGGGCAGAATGGGGCCTTTTGTTTTGAAAAGGACCGTAAGACCTGGGTTAAGCTTAACCGATTCAGAACCAACCATGGAAGAACCAACTACCACCTCCACAAGTGGGGTTTGAGGGAGTCTCCGACGTGCGACTGCGGGCACCTGACCAGACCCTCTCCCATGTGGTAAATGAGTGCACTCTGCGATGTTTCCCCGGTGGAATCGAAGAACTTCACAGGCTAACCTCGATCTCGAAATCTGACCCCCCTCCCCCCTCGGATCCAAGCAGGAAGATAAAAATGCCATACGATATGATGATGAGCAACCAAATTTTAAGGCAATTTTGCATTACAGAAAAGAAACAGAGATTTGAAACTCTTCCTCTCACTTATTCTTAGAACAGCTTTAGTAACGTCCAAGATATGTCGGGTAGTATATCTTTCTGATAAATAAATTATATTTGGTAAACAGAATTAGCCAGAAAGCTAAATAGGAATCGGAAAATCTAGTCGTCTTTATTTGGAATGAAGTATACTACCAACTTTGTCTTTCTGAATTATGTTTCTTCATAAAAAATATATTTTACGAGCGTTGACCCGCGACTTTGTCCGCACAAATTATATACCAGATTTTAAGTCAGATCATAAGCTATCAAACAAAAAAAGTTTCATTAAAATCGGTTCAGTAGTTTTTTTCAGAACCTTTTAAGTAGATAAAAATATTTACACCATGTTTAAAGTATGTATTATGGTAATACCTTAAATATGTACAAAAAAAAAATTACATCATGTTTTTTATAACGAGATAATAGCTAAATTTTAAATTTGGAAAGATTTTTTTTGAATTTCGGGACATTTTTAGCTCAAAGTGGCTCTTAAATACTATACCGAAAAAAAATATCATTTACTAATTAGTCCCGGCTCAAACCGTAAAATAACTGGGCTATGGTCTGAAATATAAGGTCTAACAAAATTAGGTGAAACTATTTTAAGAGTATGCTCAGACCATCAAACTGAACAACTTTCTCTATGGGACCAATATCGAAATCGCGAAAAAAAAATCAGCTGTTCCATACAAACCTACTCAACCTAAATGTATGGGACAGCAGATTTTATTTCGCGAATTCTATATTGGTCCCATAGAGAAAGTTGTTCAGTTTGATGTTCTGATCTTCCCCTTAAAATAGTTTCACCTAATTTTGTTAAGACCTTATATAAGAGACGTACCACATCGAGTTCACAACGCCGCCGTCTCATAAATATGACTATAATTTCTATTGTTTTCATACTGTTTTTCATTTGACACGGCGCTGGGGGCACGTTCAATGAAAAATTTTCCGGCGGATAAAAGGTAAGAACTAAGTATTATCACAGATTATGAACGACCCCTATAATTATGAAGTTTGGATACAACATAAACAATAGTACGTTTTTTATAAATTTTATTTAATTAAATACATGTATAACCAGTAAATGATACGATATATTTTCTATCTGGACATCCCATTCTTGAAATTTGCTGTTCAGTTTTTTCTTTTAAAATTTAATCGAAGGTACCGGGAATCTGTGGATAGAAAAAAATACTTATTAACACGTTAAACGCTTAGGCAAAAACTATCATTTTGACCAAAATTAAAGTGAGTGTTAAATATGTTTCTTGGGCCATAATATGCACATAAAAAAAGAAAAAACAACCGGTCACCGGTGACCTCCATGGCGTACAAAAGTAAAAAAACGAGAAGTCGTTATCACAGCGCCACGCCGGTCACCCCGCCGGTCACCCGGCGGTGGTGCGGTTTGGTTGCATTGCGTTGTTCTCTCCGTGTTTTTACTTTTATTTGCTTATTTTCATTTAGTTATTGTTGTATTGCAAACCAATCTAGTAAACGAACAAGATGGACGGTGATTTTATGGAATTTGAAGTGGATTTTGATGGTTTGGAGTTCACACAAGAAGATTTGGACCAAATTGCTATTTTAGAATCAAGTGCACTGCCCGAAATAAATAATAGCGATGACGAACTGCAGAATCTGTACACAACACGTAAACGGAGGTGAATGAATAAACGTAAATAAACCTTGCATTCAAAAAAATCTTGTTTTATAGATTTTTCGTTAATTATGACATTTTCTCTAATGCCACCTGTTTCCCAAACGAAAGTGTTGTATTTGAGCGCCATGCCGGGCACCTCAATGCGTTATTACTCTAATAACTGCGCCCTACGGCGCACTACAGTGATTTGAAAACAGGTCTGACATGAGGTCACCGGTGACCTCCAAGGCGGGATTCAGTAGACCTCTTGAGGTCACCGGTGACCTCCATGGCGTTTAACGTGTTAATTGTATAGCTGAAATAGTACATTTTTTTTTTATAGAAGATGGGTTTGCTCTTGACCTCAATGTAGTCTTCAGGACAAAGAGAAGATGTAGCGAGCTAACCCAGAAGAAGCCTATTAACTTGTACGGAATTCGGGTTGTAAGCGTACATCCACATTTTATATTTTTTTATATAAGGTCTAACATAATTAGCTGAAACTATTTTAAAGGGATAATAAAAATCAGCTGTTCTATACAAACCTACTTAACCTATATGTATGGAACAGCAGATTTTTATTCGCGATTTCAATATTGGTTCCATAGAGAAAGTTGTTCAGTTTGATGGTCTGATCATCCCCTTAAAATAGTTTCACCTAATTTTGTTAGACCTTATATTTTTCATGAATGAAAGCAGATTGAAGAGATCAGAGAGAGAGAAGAGATTGATGAGATCTTTAAAAAATCAGGTCTCCCATACATTTGTGTTGAGCAGGTATGTAGTATGCAGTGTATGTATGGAGGTGTGTTTTGTATCGGCCACTGCAGTGGAAGGTTTATCTATATTTGGACCTCCCATAGAAAATTGATCGGCCGATTCACACTTTTGTATGGAAGGTCCAAAAAATTTCTTAAGGGCCTATGTCGAAAAATAATTGAAGCGAAATGGGCGTGTGATAGCTTATATTACTGCCTGATGCGAGAGAAAGAGATGGGGCGGCGCGCGCGCCTGAAACGACCCAAGCGTAAAACAAACTTTATTTAATTATGATTGTACTATTTATGTAAGTTCAATTCAGCTCTACTCAAAATTTGTAATATATCAATCTCTTTTTTTAAAATCAAGTCTCGTGTTTCTATTATTCACCGTTTAGCAGTTCCATGCGTTTATCGATAAAGACGGAGGCTACTTTGGCTTGTTTTTCTATCGAGAAAATGTGTCTTAATCGTGTTTTGGCTCTAATCAAAACTTCAATTATATGTTCATTTTACACATATCCGCAAATCATACTCCTACTGTTAGTACTTCATGATTTATGACCCTTTGAAGAATCCTATTTTTTTCACATAACCTCTTAAATAAAACTAAGGATAGTGGCTCTACAACTTTGGTGTCATCTATACTATTATAAAACTGTAACAGGAAATTTGTCTGTACATTGAAGATATTAACAAAAAAAAAGGTTACGATATGGTTTTTAGGTGTCCCTGATTCCATTTCACCAATTTTTGGATTTTTTGTCTGTCTGTTTGTTTGTGTGTTTGTTTGTTTGTTTGAACGAGTATCACGCAAAAACTACTGAACCGATTTTGATGAAACTTGTCTTTGTTTGATAGCTTATGATCTGACTTAAAATCTGGTATATAATTTGTGCGGACGAATTCGCGGGTTAACGCTCGTTATTAATAAATGCTGAGACGGACAAGTTCTAACAGAATATCACTTTATTTCTTTGTTGGCCGGCACTTTCGCATTTTGGACCAAATAAGATGATCTCCTTTCCAGGTTACCGTTTTTTTTCTATACTGCATATACATTTTAAGGGCTTATTACACTATGCGGTATTCAGACAGTCTTACTAAGATTTAGCTTAATGTAATAAGAGCTAGCAAGTTAGCCTGTCTAATTAGACTGACCGAATGGGTTCGGCCGTGCTTACTCGCTTGCTTGCTGAATACCGCGTAGTGTAATAACACTTAGCACGCTTAGACCGTTCAGTTAGCGCGCGGCAGCCGCAGAGCAAAGACATATTATATAAGGTCTAACAAAACTAGCTGAAACTATTTTAAGGGGATGATCAGACCATCAAACTGAATAACTTTCTCTATGGGACCAATATCGAAAGCGCGAAAAAAAAATCTGCTGTCCCATACATTTAGGTGGAGTATGTTTGTATGGAACAGCAGATATTTTTCCGCGGTTTGGATATAGGTCTCATAGAGAAAGTTGTTCAGTTTGATGGTCTGATCATCCCCTTAAAATAGTTTCAGCTAGTTTTGTTAGACCTTATATTTTATAATATATTTGATAATTTTTCTCGCAAAAGTAAATACTCTTTCACCCATATTTTTCTTTTCTTATTTGTATTTAAATTAATAGACGCGGCAAGAGCTATGGCGATTTTCTGGTGCTTTGAAAGTTTTCCCATCGCGCGACAACCGTCACCGACTACGTACGCTTTGCAAATGAGTTAGCATGCTGTATTCAGCCCAGTGTAATAGCGAGCTTGCCTAGTTAGATTTTAGTACTAAGACTGTCTGAATACCGCGTAGGTCAGTTAACTAAAGCTGGCGCGTTCACAGTACTCACACTTATGCAATTTCACTATACAGGATGTTTAAAAATAAATGATTTTCAAATAAGTAATTGATTCATAAGTGTAGACTAGAGTTAGTTTTTAGAAAAATGGGTGCGTTGTAGATAAATAAATACAAATATATGTGTTACTTGTTTTTATTGTGTGTTCCTTAAATACTTTGATTTGGATCCATTTTGTTTATCTTTGGCACAGTTTAAGAAGGGCATAACTGGTAAAGCTCTTTAGATTGAGTCTTTGCCTCGCAATATACCTTCTTCTTATCATTTATTGTTATTTTAGCCTACCTACCTTCTGATAGGTAGCTATTATTGTATAAGCTTTGCAAGCACTTTTTCATTTAATTTTAAATTACCATTAGCGGATTCCTGTAATTGGTCTATTCTATGTTCATAGTTTGTAACCATTCGTTTGTAATTTGACTGTTGGTTTCCCGAATAAAAATTTATTTAAATTTATTTATTTATTTATAATTATTACATTATTGCTTTTAATCAGAATCTTAAATTAAATCTTCTACCCCACTACTGACGCTAACATTTAACATCACGCTGTATTTATAAACAGTAGCAAAAGAAAAACAATAACTGTCCCTTTCACGCTCATAAGATAGACCGCGCGCGAGAGAGACGGGCAGACTTTTCATGATGCGTATGCAGTCCGACGTCACGCCGCGCGCTTATTCACAGACACTACACAAGCGCAATGTGTAAATGTGTTGAACGCGCCAGCTTTAGTTAACAGACCTGTAGTGTAATAACCCTTTTTTAACTAATACGTAAAAGTAAGCTGTCTAAAGATGCCATACAAAGCTATAAGACCGATTTTTCTTCTGGCTTACTATAGACTCTAAAGCGGAGGTCCCCCCGGGGGTAGTAGAAGTACATTGGTAGTGATTTCCGTTGTGCGATTTTTACTTTGACTACTTATATAGGGACTAGTTACGCGTGTAATTCTACGAACAAACATTTTTGACAATTTTGCGGGGGGCGAGGTAACATGAAATCCGCAACTTTGGATTTTATTCCCCATAACCTTAGATTCTAATTTTGAACGTTAAAAATCATGAAAAGTACGTCTCGTGTGAATCTCAAACGTTCCAAGTTCGAAATTATTGTTTCGCAATTATAGGCTGTCTCGTTTAGTCTTCTTATCGTGTGGGCAGAGCCCTGGTGTCAGAGTTTTTTCAGACCGCCTCTGACGTGTTTTTTCTCATAGATTCATAGATTCTTTATTGTACACAAAAACGTAATTATGAAAAAAAATTACAATAAGTCGTTTTCTCGCTTAGTGATAAGGTATAAAATTGAATGTAAATAAACATGATTAATTGTTCTTATACCGTGGCAGAGGGGAAACGCTACCGCAAGGCTAGTCCTTATAATAAATAGTCAAAAGGACTGAAGGATGGGGGTGGGGCGTGGATTTTTTTTTATGGTAGAAAGGAGGAGTGTCTCAAATAAGTTAGGGAATACTCTATAGTATGTATATATGTATGTAACGATACTCACGCTCTTGCTCGAGCTCGTACCGAGGTCAGACTAGCACTAGACTACAGTGTGAGCACGTCGGGGGCGGTGCGGTCGAGCAGGTCGGCGGCCGCGGCCACGGCGCCGCACCACGCGTCCAGGCGGTGCGCCAGCGCGCGCGCGCCCGCCAGCGGCAGCGCCCGGGGACGCACCCATCTTATGTTCACCGTCTCGCTGACCTGAGGACCGGAGCGGAGGAGAGCGACATTATACATCTGGAGAGTGATTGCGCTTATTTAAAACAATTAACTTCAATCCTAATCCGATTTCAGTTCCAGCCACATTGCAATCCAATTACTGCTCGACTATGTTAATTCCGCATCGCGCTAAACTTGACTTATTTACTATGTAACTGACAGCCTTTAAAGTTTGAGCCATCTGTCAAAACGGCTCTAACGGCTGGCTCATGAGCTGTACCGCGTTTAACGCAATACCAACTGTGTAAAAAGCTGCAAGAAAAACAACAAACTACAAACTGCAAGAGAAGTGTCACGAGCACCAGAACCCCCTTATGAATTGCGTTCGTAGACCTAAACAAGGCCTTCGATACCGCGCGAGTCACCGAAAACGCCTGTGCGGGTGACCCACCAAGACAGCCGCATTGGTCGTAACTGTGCGCACGACTCACGAGGGGCGTCAGTGTTAGCACTGCGCGAGGTTTATGGTTTTGAGCTTAGCAGCGAAAGTGTTAATATTAGCACGCTTTCCCTAGTAAAGTGTCGCCGGCATTTCATCCTCCGCCTCCGATGTTATGGCCATCATTGTCACAGCATCTAATCCCTGAGCAAACAAGGTACCTGATCGATATGCCCTCGGACTAGTTTGTCTGCGAGCGCCTTCATTATGAGCAGCTCCACCTCGTCTCTAGGTACTCGAGCCTGCGCCGCTATCTCGCTGAATGAGATACGACGCTGGGAGGAGGTACGGTTGAATGACATCTGCAATGTTACAACAAGACACTTTAACATTATTGATGTAGATTTAGCAGGGCCACTGAACCTAAAATTAATAATAACAAATACACCGCAACAAGAATTGTTTGTGCTCTCAAAAGTGTTAATTTGACTGTTGATCTCAAATCATTGACTTACTAACTACAGGACGTAGGGTCCGCGCTCAAAAGTGTCCGAACCAAAAGGGCACCAAAACGTAAAAAGCGACAGTCTGGCCCCGGTGGGGGTGTGTAACGGAAATGAATTTTAACATTTTCAATGTTTTTAGTTGTACATGTCATAAAAACCACGTCAGAGGCCGTAAGGCGGTCTGAAAAAACTCTGACACCAGGGTTCTGCCCACACTATAAGAAGAAGTTGTACACGTACTTAGGTTTGTGTAGGTTAGTCTCGGACACTTTTTTTTTCGAGAATTTTGTACTAGACCCATCGTCCATTATTTTGTATGTCAATGTCTCAAATTAACACTTTAGAGCGTACTATCAAAGTTATTAAACGTGTCGTTTGTGGGTCAATTTTACACAAAAATCGTACAATGTCCTAAAAGTCCAGTACAATAATACCCTCAGGGTTTTGTTGGTACTCCCGCGATTCTGCAGTGCATCTGGCATGTGAGAGGTGTGGATTGGTGAATTGCTCGAAATAATTCTGTTTTATTGTTATTATACTAATAATAGATGTAAGCTTGTGCTACTAACAAGGTTTAGTCCTTTTTCGCCGGATTCCGTTTTGGCCAAATTCTTGTTTGGAAACCCTAGTAATTCCATTTTATTTTTAATCGGAAATGTATACATATCAGGAAGCTGGCAAAGGTATTTGGTTTGTACTCATGATACATATCAATTAATTAAATTGTACCATCAGTTAGGCGACTAAAAAGATTATCCGTCTAATAAAGAATCCGGCGAAAAAGGACTAAACCACTAACAACATATGGACAACTAGCTGTTGCCCGCGACTCCGTCTGCATGGACTTTAAAAAAGTACATTTCATCCAAATTAGTTTAGACTTCCATGCTTGGTTAAGTGAAAAACATACAAACGTAGAAACTTTGAAATTTATAATATTAAGGTGGTTTCAGTCCATACAAAAGTTAGACGCACAATACGCGTAGACGGAATTAATAAGAGTAATATTTTAAATATGGAAAAATAGTTTAGAAAATCTTGTTGCCGCGTTACAAATAACATTTGCAATTTATAATATAATTACGAAGATATAAAGCTTTTAAAATTTTGTATGAAAAATGTCAAAGCTTTATATCTTCGTAATTATTTTATAAATTGCAAATGTTATTTGTGACGCGGCATCTAGATTTTCTAAACAATTTTTCCATATATACAAAGTTGCTATTAATACCGTCTACGCGTATTGTGCGTCAAAGTTTAGTATAAAATTGACCCCTCTGCAACCACCTTAAGTAGGATTGTAGTCTTTTAAATATGTAATAGACTCTCATTATATTAACGTACGTACCTCCATAAGGCATAGTATAGCAATCTTCTGTCGCAGTTGTCGGTCGGCGCGGTGTAACTCGGGGTGCGGCGCCTGAAAACATACGCAAAATAGTAGATTACACACCGAGGGCAGGAAAGTAAGAAAGGTCTCAGATCTCATGTAATTGTTGGCCGAGGTGAAGTCGAGGTAAACAAACATGTGATCTGAGGCTTTCTTATTTACTGCGTGAGGTTAGTATACTATTTTTCTCTTCGACGGAGGTGGAAAGTGGCAACTTCGTTTAGCATAGCGGGACGAAAGTTCCATAGAGTAAGATTCATGGATCATGATGAAATGTGAATGGTATTGGGGAGTTGACTGCATCAAATATACAGGGTGTAAGTGACAGCCTAGCAAATACTGAAACGGTGAATTCAGACCATCAAACTGAACAACTTTCACTATGAAGCATACCTCAGGAGACGCGAAAAAAATCAGCTCTCCCATACATTTAAGTCGGGTAGGTACAGCAGTTTTGTATGGGACAGTTGATTTTTTTTTCGCGTCTCCTGAGGTAGGCTTCATAGTGAAAGTTGTTCAGTTTGATGGCCTGAGTTCACAATTTCAGTATTTGCTAGGCTGTCACTTACACCCTGTATTTTAGTTTTATCTTCTCAGTAAAAAATACGTTTGAAAATAATGCTAAACTTACATTTTCAGTGATTCTGTAGCTTGAATACTATCTATACTATTATAAAGCTGTAAAAGAAGTTTGTCTGTACATTGAAGATATTAACAAAAAAAAGTAACGGTATGGTTTTTAAGTGTCCCTGATTCCATATCAGCAATTTTTTTATTTTTTGTCTGTCTGTTTGTTTGTTTGTGTGTTTGTTTGTTTGAACGAGCATCACGCAACAACTACTGAACTGATTTTGATGAAACTTTTGTTTGATAGCTTAGGATCCGACTTAAAATCTGGTATATAATTTGTGCGGACGAAGTCGCGGGTTAATGCTAGTACTATTATAAAACTGTAACAGGAAGTTTGTCTGTACATTTAAGATATTAACAAAAAAAAAGTTATGATGGTTTTTAGTTGTCCCTGATTCCATTTCACCAATTTTTGGATTTTTTGTCTGTCTGTCTGTTTGTGTGTTTGATTGGGTGTTTGTTTGTTTGAACGAGCATCACGCAAAAAGTACTGAACCGATTTTGATGAAACTTTTTTGTTTGTTAGCTTATGATCTGACTTAAAATCTGGTATATAATTTGTGCGGACGAAGTCGCGGGTTAACGCTCGTTTTTAATAAAAGGATAAACTATAAAAAGTATTGAAACGACGGCGAAAAACAATGACGTCACTATTCATGACTTAGTACAACTTTTCATACAAAGCTCGTGTTTTGACATTTGATAAAGAGTTGCTGATTTCACTAGTTGGAAACTCGCGGATTGATGCACAGGGTCGTCCCGTTTGTAGTATTTTAAAGGATTGGAATAAAACACTCAAGTGCATGTGCAAGTAATGACTGTTTTTTTTTTATAAATTTATTTACTGGCCCGATAACTAGACCTTTAGGCCAAATATTCAAGTAAACCAAAATCTTCATTTTCTTAAAGCCTAACAAAACGTTGGTGTTCGACGTTCTTTGGTGTTTCTGGAGACAATCCAAAGTCGCAGGAAACGCGGAAGTCCGCAGGAAAGATGTGAACCGACCGCTTTGCGCTAAAAATGACGGAACACTTTTCCTGTTTACCCATACACCATCATATTTGTCTGAACTGTATATTGTTTACTTGCACGACACTTTGTAACGCAAAACAACACCAATTTTACGAACCAAAACTCACTATAAACGATAAAAATTCGACAAAATATGTGGACTCCAAACGTAGCTAACGAATCCCCGCCGAAAACCCCCAAGTAATGACTGACGTTTATGACATTATTGAAAGTGTTGCCAACCAAATACACTCATTTGTACCATACAACACCGTTGATCCCATAAAGAAAGCTGCAATGCAATTCTCTAAGCGCAAACATCGTCACAACCTTAAATTCGTCGTTGAGCTGTCAATTCGGTATTCGCTATGGTTATTTCATTGACTCATTGTGTCAAAAACTTCGACGATCTGAAGGATGCAAGAAGGATGTTACATTTGTAAGCTCATCGATGTTTTTGACAACGAAGTGACGCTTAGAGAATTGCACTCCAGTTCAGTTAGATGGCCTGATCAACCCTTTGGGGGCGTTCATTTATTACGAGAGGCGATTTTTCAACTCCTTACCCTCTTTGTGAGGTGTCATGAGATCAAATCTCTACCCCCTCCCTAGTCTTACGTGAGATTTTCAAAATGCGTTTTTAACCCAGTTTTCTCGTAATTATACACTGTTTTTTTGCAGGGAAAATAATTACGTGATATTTGCCGAGACGACTCCCCTCCCTCTTCCCAAGAGGCTCGACTCGGGTATTTTCTTTTCATGCTCATATTTTCCTTCGCCGAGCTAGTACATAATACAAATGTACATAAATTCCGTAGAGCCTAGTGGTACAGGCCAGGAATCGAACCGCCGCCTCATGATTGAGGCGCTAACTCTCTTCCATATGGACTATCATCGCTCACCTGTGCCCGTATCTTCTCGAAGGCGACCACGTCTCCAGCGGCGACAGCTTTCACCAGGTCGCAGGCCCACGCGTCTGAAGTACCTTCCAGTGCTTCCAGGATAGGGTGCGCCAGCTGGAATCAAAGAAATATAATAAAGAATTCGGTATGACATATTTTTTTTTTGTATATGTTCCTTTATTTGTGCTTTGAGAACTTGCTTCATACCAAATTTCATTATGCTAGGTCAAAGTTAAGTACAAGAACGATTCAGCTCAAAGAACGATTTAAAGTTTATACAATAAGATTCCTTTACACATATTTAAACAACACAGGTACTCTTATCTTATCTTGTTGTGGGGGCAACACTTCGACCCAGTGGGATCTTTTGTGTCAGCCCCTATACTTTTTGTTTTCTTCACCCTTCAAACACATGGTCAATAAAGGAGGCAACACCATTGAGGGGAAGAAACCTAAGATCTCCCGGTTTCGGGTATCCATCTCCGAGGAGGCACATGCGTTTTGCCGCCAGGACATCACAGTCACAAAGAACATGCTCCATAGTCTCCTCATCTTCTCCGCATGCCAGGCAGCTGGGATCCAGGGTGAGTTTTATTTTGTGCATCATCGTGCCTGTGGCGTAGTGCCCAGTGAGGGCTCCGACTATGGCACGAGCCTTGCTCCTGCTATTATTCAGTATGAATCTTGAGATACGAGTTGTCACATTGCTGATAAATTTTTTGGAGTGTTGTAGGCCTACAAGGCTAGACCACTCCATTTTGTGTGTAGTATCAGCCCAATCCCTAATGGCTATTCTTACTAATGCATGCCGGGATTCCCACTTGGTTCTGGGCCAACCATCTTTTGTTCTGACCCAGCCCTCGCCAGTTCGTCAGCATTTTCATTACCCTGGACGCCGGTAAACATAGGTACTCTCTCACATACACATATCTACCCAGAGCAAACAAGAACACAACATACACTGGATGTGTTCATGTTTGCCCCACACACTCACACACACACACACACATACGCGCTCACACACGCTCGAACACACGGAAATTTTGTAAACTTCGTCGTTTTTTTTTTATTTATATCGAACAAATATTATAACAAAATTTCACACCGTACATTATATGTATTGATTTGCAAGTTGAGAGTGTGAATATATGACATAAATGGTCTTCAAATCAATCATCATCATCAATCTTTTGATTGCGTTGACTTAGAAGCTTGTATTGATTTAGAAATGGGCCATGGGCCCTCGCTGCTAGAGTAGAACTATACAGGGTGTTAGGGTAAACAGTTGCATTACTTTAAGGTGTGATTGTACCGATGATACTGAAAAGCTTTCTCTAAGACACCTAAAGGAACTATACTAACCAGTTCTCCCAGGTCGTAGACAGTAGGCGCTATAACAGCGGCCAGGGCGAGCCTCGTCGCCTGCGCGCGGCGCTCCTCAGGCGACAGGTCCGCGCCTCCGTTAGTGCACCCGAGGTACCGCAGCGCCGACCTGTAGTACCGCGCCATGGGCCCTCGCACTCTAAGGGGGAAGGGGGTATCGTTAAAACCTTACAGAAAACTGCGAACATGCTTCAAATTGAAGCAAGTTTTTTTTTCCATGAGAGAGCTTTGTAAAATAGCATAGCATAAATGCTCACGATTATATTAATACTCCCGATGGGGTAGTTAGATATAATCTAAAACCTCAGAACATTCATAGTAAACGTTTCATTAGTAGTAAATAAAACTGTAATATCAATCAATTGAATTGCTCTGGTTCCTTTAGAAATCTCCACTGCGTTTCCCTTTAAGGTGGTTTCAGTCCATACAAACGTTTGACACACAATACGCGTAGACGGTATTAATAAAAGTAATATTTTATATATGGAAAAATAGTTTAGAAAATCTAGTTGCCGCGTAACAAATAACATTTGCAATTTTAATATAATTACGAAGATATAAAGATTTGAAATTTTTCATACAAAAGTTTAAAAGCTTTATATCTTCGTAATTATATCATAAATTGCAAATGTTATTTGTGACGCGGCATCTAGATTTTCTAAACTATTTTTCGATATATAAAATATTACTTTTATTAATGCCGTCCACGCGTATTGTGCGTAAAACTTTTGTATGGACTGAAACCACTTTAATGGAAATATGTTTATGCAATCTGGGCAATAATTTGTATTATTTGCCTTCAAAATGTAATGGAACCATCGTTATATTCTAATCATTAAGAAGATAGTGAGATGCTTTTCTTTTTAATCTTGTGAATGTTTTTTTAACTTTCATTATTTTTTTTTTTTTTTCGAGTTGACAAATACACCATTGCTCAGGGAGCATCGACTGCTTATTACTGCGGACTATGGGGGGACCACACCAGTGACGGCGAAGCGCCCTGGTAGGTCTACCGAACCAATGCATGAGCTTGAGCAACCTGCCCAAGGGGCACCCCTAAGGGGTACGGACCTCGGCAATGGGCGTTGCTGGGATTACGCGGACTACGATTGGGTAGTGGGGATCGGTGAGAATCGGCCAGCGATGTGCCGGTAGCGTCTGTAGGCGCCAGAAGGAAAAAGAGTTGGCAGAGATCGCAACGAATCCCCGGATATACAAAACATTTTACATAGAAATATACACACACATCCATGACTCCTGGTACAAACATTTGCCCCTTACGGGATTCAAACCCGCAACCCTCGGATAGGTTCACTACCAACTGAGCTAATTCAAACTACAATTACCTGTAGTACTCGGAGGCGAGCTTATAGAACCTGCCGTGGACGGGTGTGACTCCATCAGCGTCCTCCAGCGTGTTCTCCAGCTCCGTGATGATCTTCTCTGCAGCATCCAGGTCGTTCAGCTGTTCCAGGTAGATCTGACCTTGGAGCACCTGCAATTTGATAATGGCATTTTGAAGGTCAACCAACACTTTTGTATGAGAAGTATTTGAGGTGGCACGAATTGCGTTCCTACCTAGGGTTTGGAAAAATTAATGGTTTTTTTAAAATCTCAATCAAATCACTGATTTGACAGACAGGCTTGGTGGCGCATTGCGGAGAGGTATGGACTACAGATATTTTTAAAATAAATGCAACAGTACGAACGGGAAAATAATTTCGCTCGTCAATCTTCGTTGACGCAGAGCAGGACCGAGTCCCCGACAAAACCCGAAGTCATTTAGTAATCAAAGGATGCAAAGTCGGATAGCAGCGAAAAGGGCGTGAAAACAAATTAGCCAATAGTTTAAACGGATTGAAGGTGGAACATCCTGATTGATCAATATAATTTCGCGCGCTATTAAAATTTGTCGACTACGCAGGTACATCGGTGAGACTTATAAATCTGGTACTACTGTAACATGGGACTTTTTGTCTGGCAAGTTTAGAATATCCTCTATTATATTCTATTTTTATTTAATGGCGTCCGGTGCGTTATCACAATTGCGCCAATGTCCCGTTATGTGGAGAGTACACGTAGGAAAATAATTAGTAGCATTTCTGCCAATGTCAAGTAGTTTATTATAATCTCAAGTTAACGTTTTATAGTTAAAACACAAAAGAGTTTACAAAATGGCGGAGCCACGTGCAAGCCTAACAGATGCCAATACGCACGCTTCTGACCTCCCCCAGATTTGCAGCGTGACTCCTAAAATATCCTCTGGTATATTATTATAATAGTTTATACATTGTCCATTGTTGTTGTTGAGAAAACATAAATAAATGGATAAAGGACATTGTAGAGTGGTATCCAAGAGAGAGAAAAAGAAAGAAAGGGAGAACATGTTGCAGGTGGGATGATGATATTAGGGGAATAGGGGTGCGTTCACGACTGCGGTTGTTTTTCAACTCGCTCTAAGGTACGGAACGACCGCGCCAATTTTTAACTCGCTATGAGGTACGGAACGATCACGGTTGTTTTATAACCTCAAATTTTGACATTTAAAGTAATATGGGCTTCCATCATTTCCAAATACAATAAAAAAACTCATTTTCCATGTTAGGAAATCAAAAAGTGAATAAAAATAGTTTGAAAAACAAACTTTTATTCAAAACGCGCGAAAAGTCAATTAACCACAGATAATTAAAACGTCAGAGTGTTTTTCAACCATCGAATTTGATGGTTAAAAGTTGCAACCCGTCAGAGGTTCGGAACGCTTGAGTTGTGACAACCGAGTTGCAAAGAGCGTTTTTCACTGAGCCTCGGAACGGCGTTAGTGCGAAAAGTTGCACTCGGGGTACACCTAGGGTGTAGGTTCTGAACGCAGCCTAGCAGGAGGAGAATGGATGCGGAAAACGAGAGGTAGAGGGATGTGGAAGTCGCTGGAAGAGGCCTATGTCGGAAGACAAGTTGAAGAGGTCGAGTCAGAAAATTTTTATGTATTTAATATCACAGAAATGTAATGCTAGAGAATTGTAAACAGAAATAATATGACGTAATGAAATATAACCCAAACTCTTCAATAATAAAGGTTGTAATAAATAAATAAAAAATACATTGTCTACTTATGAACATAGGCCCAAAGCAGCTGCAGAAATGACTGTTATGATGATGATGGAACATCTGATTTTATTTTCGCGATATCGATATTGGTCCCATAGTGAAAGTTGTTCAGTTTGATGGTCTTAACCATCCCCTTAAATATTTATTTTTTGTAACACCTTGTAGAGTCATGCACACAATGCTAATTGTCCATCTTTTGCTTATTTCATGATGTGCACACTTGCTTAGGATTATGGCTTGCTTTACCTCTTAATCTGTCTATATTTGGTGTTTTTATAACTGTTTTAAATGCCTAATAAATAAATAAATCACTCCTCGCTGCATGTCTCAAGTTGGAGGATGTTCCACATTACATCTCACCTTGCAGAGTGCCAGAGCCTCATCGTTGGCCTTCACCTTAGGCTCCATCTTCTCAAGGAATGCGATGGCATCTTTCTTGTTGTCGAACTGCTTGACAACGTGCACTATTATCTCTATGAGAGAGAGCGGGTTGATTCTGGAATCAGGACATTTTGAGCTACGTTAGGTTTTGTTTTAAGATTGAAATAGTATATTACACACCGAGGGCAGGAAAGTAAATAAGATCTCAGATCTCATGCAATTGTTGCAACAAACATGTGATCTGCGACTTTCTTATTTACTGCCCGAGGTTAGTAAACTATTTTTCTTCTCGACGGAGGCAGAAAGCCACAATTTCGTTTAGCGCAGCGGGACGAAAGTTGACGCTTTCCGCCCTGAGGGGTGAAAATGTTGTTCTTGTCGATTTTCAGCAAAAGTGTAACATCGCCCTGGTGTAATGGGTTATGGGACTAATTGGAGTGTCAAAAGATGTGTCTTGACGAGGGCTACAAAAAAAAAAACATTTCTTTTAAACTCAAAATTTTTTTTGAATGTCGTAAAATTTTGAAAAAATTATTTACACCCAAAAGATACCAAAAAAATGAAAAACCTTAGAGATATGACATTGGGCTATGTTAAAAATATTATTGGAGGTGCGTATCAATGATGGGATATTCACATGTGATGAGGAGAAAAAATTTAATTCAGTTCATTTAGCAGATTCATTTTCAATGTACCCAAAGGTCTCATGTTTTCCTTCACCGAAAAATCTGATGTTACAAATTGGAAGTTCCTAATCAGAACCTTTATGAACCTATAGTTATAGATGGTCATAATGTGCCTTTCTCATATTTAGGCATCCTAACAAAATAGTGCAAGTTTGAAATGCTTAGTTTGTCATCAGAGAAACAATGAAAACGGTGACTTGCAAATCACTTACTTGTTCTCAAATGTTGTTAAAAAGTTGTTGTAAAGTTGTATGAGGTTGTCGCCGCGCTGCAGCGACGCATGTTTCACGAATTCCATTATTTTTAGCGTTAATTGATGCCATAATCTGAAAAACAAGAGGTAGGTTAGGTTTGTTTATAATACGATATTTGAATGAATTAGACCTGAAATGCTGGTTTGACTTACTTTTTATTGTAAAGCTCCTCTAATTTTGCCCAATCTGATGCTAAATCCGGCTCGGCGGCTTGTTTATTCGATAGAAATTCGGTGACATCGATAACTGCAAACTTTACGGCGGCCATCTTTCAAAATTTGTTGAACGTAATGATGTGAAGTTGGTTGCGGGTTTAACTTTTTTTTTTACCTGAATTGTGTGAAGCTAGCAACAAGTGCTACCATCTAGTATCGAGTAGCGAAATTAATAAGATCACTGCCATATAGTGGCGAGGATCAGAATAATTTAGTGCAAAGCCTAGATGGCTGGTGATGATGGTGGCGGGAGTCAGAATCACTACTACTTAAAACTTTTAAAAGTTTGACATTCAGCGTCAAGAGATGGCGTTAGTAATTTTTTCGCTGAGGTAGAACGGTAGAGCGATGGAAATGATGGAATATATCTAGCAAGATATTTAATTTACGTGTGGGTGGTTTAGTTAGGTTGGTTTCCAAGCAGAAAATATCTAGGTTATTGATTTTAATAGCACGAAGTCTAAATAGAAGCTAGAATGAAAGTCACACAAAAGAGTCGGCGAAAGTTGAATTTAACCTTTGAGACGAGCGAGAGAACTAATTAGGAACAGCTACCTATGAGAAGATTTCTAAAGAAGAAAACGTAGAATGTGTTAGGACACAGGACCACCCAAAATGGAGACCCATAGTCTCTGCTTATCCCTCAGGAACAAGGTGTGAGATCATGACCTCCTAATTTAGAGCTATGAATTTCCAAAGAACATCTACTTGTTTCTTTGGTAGGTAGGAGGTAGGTAAGATATTAGATTTGTTCCATTTTGGAATGCAACGCTAATTTGTTCAAACCACGGTTCAAACCTTATTTTCCTATCTGCTTTTAAAAAAATTTAAGACAATTATCGTTCTAGGAAAAAGTACCTAGAGTGCGATTTTTGAAACTCATACTTTGAACTCAGCAGTTGAAAATTACAATATTACTATGGAGATATGCATCTTTCTACTGCTGATTTGACTTTCAAAAATCATACTTCAGGAGTGCGATTTTTGAAAATCAGTAGTAGAAAGATGCATATCTCCATAGTAATTTTGACATTTTGAACTGCTGAGCTCAGCGAATGAGTTTCAAAAATCGCACTCCTAGTTAGTTATATTCATACATGGTGAAATTGATATCATTAGCATCCTTTTAAACTAAGAGTCTACCCATCAAACTGAACAACTTTTACTATGGGAGCAAACCGATCGGAGCACAAAAGAAATCAGCTGTTGCAAACTTTTCAGTCGAGTCAACACGGCATGGCACTGATATTTAGTATGGAACAGCCGTTTTTTTTTCATAGATTCATAGATTCTTTATTGTACTCAAAAACAAAATTACGTCGAGAGATTAAAGTCGAGCTTTTTTTGCTCCCATAGTAAAAGTTGTTCAGTTTGATGGGTAGACTCTTAGTTTAAAAGGATGCTAATGATATCAATTTCACCCTGTATATATTCATATATTTAATACCTACTTAGTTGTAACATGTCAAAATACATAGTGTAGGTAAAAGGTATACAGGGGGGTCCTTCCTAATATGCTGGCTCACACTTGTTTAAGGGGATGATCAGACCATCAAACTGAACAACTTTTTTTATGGGACCAAGAGTGCGATTTTTGAATCTCATTTGTGTAGTAATTTTGACATTTTCAACTGCTGACTTCAGCGAATGAGATTCAAAAATCGCACTCCTGATCATCCTCTCAAAAAAGTGTCAGTATAATTATTAAGAAGGACCCTATACAGGGTGTAAAATAAAATAGGACGGTTATTTAAGGGGTGTTTCAGGTCAACTTTTACTGTGGGACCAACACTGAAATCGCGAAAAAAAATCGCTGTCCCATACAAAACTGCTAACATAATTCGACTGAAATTTATAGGACAGTAGATTTTTTTTTTCGCGATTTGATATTGGTCCCATAGAGAAAGTTGTTCAGTTTGATGGTCTGAAGCACCATTGTAAGAAACTGACCTATTTTATTTTACACCCTGTATATGGGACAGCTGATTCTTTTAATTTTTCCACGTTGTCTCCAACACAATTCCCTTTTTCCATTAATAAACAAATGATAATTAATAAACTAATTTATAATTATAACGAGCGTTAACCCGCGACTTCGTGCGCACAAATTATATACCAGATTTTAAGTCAGATCATAAGCTATCAAACAAAAAAAGTTTCATCAAAATCGGTTCAGTAGTTTTTGCGTGATACTCGTTCAAACAAACAAACAAACAAACAGACAGACAAAAAATCCAAAAATTGGTGAAATGGAATCAGGGACACCTAAAAACCATATCGTAACTTTTTTTTGTTAATATCTTCAATGTACAGACAAACTTCCTGTTACAGTTTTATAATAGTATAGATAGATACAGGGAACTCAAGGTCTGTTTTTTAAATGACAGTTTATTTCTTTAATAAATAAATAAAAAAAAACACACAAAGCGAAAACATTAGGTACCTGTAGGCATAGATCAAAGTAAAAGACTTGACATACCTAAAATACCTACAAAATATAAATACCTACTATTTAAGTATTTGTACCTACTCTACATTTACTTCTACATAATCATCATCACTTTACATTTAACACGTTCCGGGACAGTGACCGCCTATAGCCGTGATAACAATAAAAGTTCTATTGTGTCTCGTTCACTGTCCCGGAACGTGTTAACTTGACGAAAGATGTTCAGTTTGATGGTCTAAGCGAGTGGTTCCCAAAGTGGTCTATATCGACCCCTGCCTAGCTAGCATGCCACCCACGACAAAGCGTTTAAACGAGAAAATCGTCATGCGCGCTCTTTCTGGCCTACGTAAAATAATAAAGATGGAGGCACATCTCGATTTTTGTCGTTTTCTCGGGGGTGGCATGCTAGCTAGGCAGGGGTCGATTAGGAACTGCAAGGGGTCCATGTCAGCGAGAAAAATAATTGGGGGTCCATGGATCCATATTCGTAGCTAGTCATTTTCCCTGAGGGGGGCAACCTGTCACCCAGCTCATATCTACCGCCCCAGTGGCAAGACTCACATTTCTCGTGGCAAGGTCGGATCCAAAAGTAAATTTTTCTAATAGCCCAGTCATTTTACGGAGTTTTGTTAGGCGGGGTAGGGATTTATTACCAATTGGACTTTTAAACTGTAACCGGAACCATTAAGTAACAAAATGACTATCTTAAAGCATATTTCAAAAAAAATCGCTAAGCAACATAGAAATCAAAATTATGTGTCCCAGAAGGATTTTAAATTATTAATATAAATACCAATGCACTCATTTGACTTAGAATTAACAATATAAATTATTTTTGAGCAATAGAATGGGCAATAAAATTTAAAAAATGAGGTATTTATTAGAAAATACGAATGTATTTTTCAAAACCTTCTAAGTTGACAAAAATATTCACACCATGTTTGTAGTATGTATAATGGTAAAGCCTTAAATATGTGCAAAAAAAAATTTCACATCAGGTTTTTTAGAACGAGATAATACCTAGCTAAATTTTAAAATTGGAACTGTTGCTGACGTGATTTTTTTTTAGTTTTGGTACATTTCTAGGCTCAAATTGGCTCTTCAATATTATACCGAAAAAAAATGTCAATTACTAATTAGTCCCGGCTCAAACCGTAAAATGACTGGGCTATACGGCTACCCGTGACCAAAATTTGGCTTTGTATTTTTAAGAAGGTTGTAGAACAAGTTATAGACATGAAAGAACGCGATTATTTCATAAATAATAACAGTTGTGATATGGGTGCTTCAGCCTAATACACCCGGAGTGAGCGAAGCGAGCTCGAAATTGTGCAGTATCGCATCTGAGATTTGGCTAGAATTTCACAATATGATTTTGAAACAGAATATTTATTGTTCAAACTGTGCTTGTAGGGGGACAATGGGCGTTGGCCACCTCTGCCCCACTTGCTACGGCCGATGCATGGCTCGTAAATGGGAGTCTACGAGAGTGGATCCCATTTGAGTACAATGTGAAGATTTTTGCTTTCCATAATTGGAAAAATCCACATAACACACATATTACTGGAGTGCGATTTTTGAAACTCATTCTTTGAACTCAGCAGTTGGAAATGTCAATTTAATTATGGAGATACGCATCTTTCTACTGCTGATTTGACTTTCAAAAATCATACTCCAGGAGTGCGATTTTTGAAAGTCACATCAGCAGTAGAAAGATGCGTATCTCCATACATTTTCAACTGCTGAGTTCAACGTATGAGATTCAAAAATCGCACTCCAGTACTTACATAACAGTGTACTCATAAATCCGTGATAATAGGAACTTTTCTATTAAGACATACATTCTATGATCTGGAGTGCGATTTTTGAAACTCATTCTTTGAACTCAGCAGCTGAAAATGTCAAGATTACTATGGAGATAAGCATCTTTTTTGACTTTCAAAAATCATACTCCAGGAGTGCGATGTTTGAAATTCAAATCAGCAGTAGAAAGATGCGTATCTCCATACATTTTCAACTGCTGAGTTCAACGTTGAAACTCATTCTTTGAACTCAGCAGTTGAAAATGTCAACTTAATTATGGAGATATGCATCTTTCTACTGCTAATTTGACACTCAAAAATCATACTCCAGGAGTGCGATTTTTGAAAGTCAAATCAGCAGGAGAAAGATGCATATCTCTATAGTAATTTTGACATTTACAACTGCTGAATTCACCGAATGAGATTATAAAATCGCACTCCTGAAGGCAGGGACGTATTCTCCTAAGGGCGAAATGAGCAAGTGCTAAGGCCCGCCGGTTTAGAGGAGGCGGCCTGCAAGAGGATATTGGTGCCCAACGAAATTATACTCCCAGAGGCAAAACTGAGTCTCTACTCCAAAACAACAACTCAACAACTCAGGGACCAAACGCGCATTTACAAATCAAACCCCAAAAGGGACACGGTGTGGTTTGTTTTTGTTGGTAGACAGGTATCTAAATGCAAAAAAAATTACTTCTAAATTAAAATAAATGAAATAAGGTACTTGTAGTTAATAAGGCCCGGTTGGTAATAAGGCCCAGACAAACCAAAATCTAAATGGTGGTAATATGTAACTCTATACGCATAAATATACTCATAAGATGCGCCATAGATCGAGCTAGATACTTCAAAATATTTCGCATTCTTTTAAATTTGTTGAAAGCGTTCGATACACTTTAGACGGCATATAGGACTTTCAATGTGTGTAAAAATATATAACAACATCCCAAAAAATTACCAAAATGAAAATAGTCCTAACAAATTCAAACGCCAATTAAATGATTTGCTTCTTTATTTTATTTGATTTTTTCAATAATTAATTAATAAATAAATTTGTTAATTAATAAAATGTTTTAAGAACATCTTTGTAAAACACATGGACAAGCAATAAATATTGATTATTGTGCAACTTACACATTTTTATATTATATAACTGCAGTTATTTCATCATAAATCGCTCGCCCTTAGTAATTGTCTATTATGCTGTTTTCATTTATATTTCCGTGTGTACAATAAAGTGTTAAAATAAAAAATAAATAAAATAAATTCTGAGGTGCACTTTCTTTTTTCAGCGAACATCCTTCTATAGACATTAAATCTGTATAGAAATGGTTAAAAATACAAAGAAAAAGAATAAATCAAGATATAATAATTAAGAATTTGCTGTTGTATAAAAATATAATATAATATTATAATTTAAGTAATAAAGCCCAGCCGCGTGGATGCTAATAAAGCCCAAGTCTGATTTGAAGACTCACCTATCTACAATATAACAAAATTTATGCAAATAATATTGTGTAATTCATATTCATAATATTGTGTAAAGACACTTACTTAAAGGGGTGCGTTTTCGCGATTTCGATATTGGTCGCATAGAGAAAGTTGTTCAGTTTGATGGTCTGAAGCACCCCTTCAATCAAATGTCCTATTTAATTTGACATCCTGTACAAGGCCCAAAGTTGTTTTATTAAGTTAAATAAAAAAAGACTCGTAGTGTACACCGAATTTTTTTTCTGAATTAACATTAATAAATAATCAATAGCAACTTTTCTTTTTTTATTTCTATACTTACCTACTTATATCACTGCTATTATAAAATTAAATTTTATACTTTGCTTTAAATAAGGCCCAAATAGGTCGTTTTCAAAACTCGCTCTTAGAGGAATTTAGGTATGATTCGCCTGATTGAATTTAGTAGAAACTTGAATAAACGAGAATTAACCTATCTATGTAATTAACACTTGTACAAAATATTTATTAGAATAAAAAAAACTATGGAGAACTCTCGAAAACCAATTCTCCTTAAAATTGTTGGTTAAAAAGTTAAAGAATGTTGTTGGATTATTTTTTTTCAATATTTCTTGATTATTTAAAAAAATGTAGAGTCAACATGTTTTCTATAGCTTTACCATTATTAATAGGTTAGGTACCGTATATGTATTTTGTATTACTACAAAATACACTTATACAGTTATGTATAAAGGGAATTGTGGTCTTTAGTACATATTTATATTTACCTTCAAGTATAATATAGGTGTAGGTAAACTAGTATTCAGAATTACTGACTCATATAAACTACTGCATCTATGCACGAGTCATAGAATAGAATCGAAATCATTTATTTGCATAAATATAGTTTTCTTACAGAAATCGTTTTTTGTTTTCTTTTTCTTATTTGGGAAGAGATTTTTTTTTAAAAGATATC
Source organism: Agonopterix arenella (assembly GCA_927399405.1). Classification (NCBI taxonomy): domain Eukaryota; kingdom Metazoa; phylum Arthropoda; class Insecta; order Lepidoptera; family Depressariidae; genus Agonopterix; species Agonopterix arenella. The sequence continues at coordinate 9,498,737 of OV656718.1, read as the reverse complement.
GACACACACTTACATTACTTTAACCTCACGACCGTAATCCCTTTCGGAGTGGTCACAATTTTTCTAAGTGTATTTGCTTAGGTACTATTACGTTCTGTTTTTTTTCCTTTTGTGACTGTAAATTACGCATGTTGTGTTCACTTTTAAGTGGTTATGCATTTAGCTTAAGACGTAGGTTAAGGATCACAATGATTGTATGAGTGTAATAACTGGAAGTGAATCAAATAAATAAATAAATTATAAAAAAAAATTTGGGGGTAAAATTTAAATTTTATCTTTTTATTTTAATTATTTCCGCCCCTGGTTTTACAGGGGCAGAATAATTAAAATTATAAAAAGATTAAATTTTTGTTTTTAATATTTATTAAAGAGCTTGTCCTGCCTGAGGTCATGCCATTCTGTAACTTTCTAAAAATGTACCTTCAGGTTCAAAGACAAACTAGTAACTACAGACTTATATAAGAATTTGATAATTATCTGGTATTAAGATATTACATTTATTTTAAGTTTTCGTTTTATTTCAATCAATCAAAGAATCACTAAACTTAAAAAAATATTTGGCTGAAGACATCATTACCATTGGCTATGTATGTATGTAGTAGGTATATCAAAATGCCCAATGTCTAGTTGTAAACGGATTCCCGAAATAGTTTTCAAAATGTTTAGTGTCTTAAAATGATTATATTGATTCTAGAATCGCTTCGTAATGTAGGTACTATTTAGCTATAGGTATAGAAGATGCGGCCAGAAACTGTATAATAACACAATATCTTTTAAAAAAAACCAATCAATCAATCAAATATACTTTATTTTACACCAAAAACATAAACAGTAAAATACGGAAATAAAATACAAGAGGCACAAAATAAGGCGGTCTTAAAAAATTATTTAATAAAAATAAATTAACTTTAAAATATAGTAAATCCTTAATATACAGAGTATAAAAAAATGCCCTAGTAATATTTAAATTTAAGACAGTCCAAAATTTTGTTTGCGAATTTCCTTTAGATTTCTTAGGGAAAGTTGATCAGTATCATGGGGATACCCTAATACTGTGTAACATGTTTGGTCATTTCGTTTAAATAGGTTTGCAGTTTTGTGTGGAACATCAGATTTTATTGCGATGTCGACTTTAGTCCCATCAAGAATGTTTTTAGTTTGATAGTCTGATCATCCCTTTGAAAACCTGTCAGCATATTAAGAAGGACGCTATAGATAATTCTATGATTTACCTTGTCATAGCCATAGGGTAAAATCTCATTGAGATTATAATGAAATCCACTCTAGGTATAATGATTTATCTCAGTAAATAAATCAATGAACATGAGCAATTCTTTATTAATTGAACTTTATTATTTGTTCCAATACTCCCCCCCCCCCTAAATTTTTAGGTAGGTACATTAAGAGTAGGTAAGGATGCCTCTTTTAGGCATAATGCGGACCGAGGTTGGCAATACAAGTTTAGCGTCTACCCGTTTGCCGCCATTTCGGCTACGCAGCCCGCGCGTGCGCTCCTCTTGGTCGTTCCATTTTTAAACAATCTCGCCCTTTTCTCCTAGCCCTATAAAAGTCTCCTTGGTCAAAAATAATGTCGGTAATAGTTTTGTTTTATCCGTGACCATTTAGTGATTTTTATTTTCGATTATTAAGTAAAAATATTGGCGCTTTAGTTAAATACGGACGCACACGTGGATTGCTCTAGCCCTTATCAAAGGTTTTGGATCAATGTTATCGTTTTGCGAATTTATCATTTAAAAAGTGGCATAAGTGTTTTGCAGTTGTTGCGCGAGCGACCCGCGAAAGCCGGCGCGGACGTCTCTAGGCCTAAATTCACGGCAATTGCGCGCTCCCGCCAAATTTTTGCACTATTATTTTCCCAATAAGATTCTTATAGGCCTATTTAGAAATCTTTCGAAAAACACTCTGTGGACTACAAACTTTATGATTGATGAACATTTTTGTGAAAATTCAACGTAAAAACTGTGTTTTTTAACAATTTCGTGCAGTGACTGTGTTTGCACCGCGAATGGATTCGCGAAGTGATTTGAAGCGGCTCTTGATGGATATTTTTAGTTATTTCCTGATGAATATGTGAGTATTTTACTTCTTTTTTTATTTTAGAATACCTTTTTTTATTTTTCAGTACGTTCTTTTTCTTTTCTTATAGGTTTCTTTTACAAAATTTCGCTCTACAAAGGAATCAAATTAGCTTTTTATTGGTCAGTGTTTAATGTTAAATTAATCATTAAATATATAACATTGATCATAATAGTTATTATTATAATTATAAATATTACAGTTTCTAACAATTTGTGTGAGCTATTATAATAATTAAAATCCTAAAAGCATGGTTTTGTATGACACTAAAAATCTATCACGAGTGAGGGTTAAATTTTGATTTAAACGATTAAAAGATTTTAAATATAAAGAAGAAACTAATGGACTAGAATTTAAGACGCTTTTCATTTCAATTTAAATCCCGTAAATTAACTTTTCTTTGAATTCTTCAACAAAAATGGAGCTTTAATTTAAGTAGGTACTATACAAAAATGAATATAAATACCTACAAATGGTCTAAGTTTTCATTTATAGTAAGTAATTTATTTTAAATTTCGTTGTAAAATTTACAACTACCTGTCTCTTTTTTATTTAGGTAAATCTCATTGGTACTTATTTATTTATTTATCTTAATCTTATTATTAGCTATAGGTACCCTACCCATAGACCTAAACTTACTTTGACCTTTAAAATAAGGCTTTCCCATATATTTATCACTAAAGTAATTAATTTAGCCATTGCGAAGATTATCTACATTTTATTTGACCATCCCTTAGGAACCCTTCAATTACTTTCAAAAATCATACTCTAGGAATGCGATTTTTGAAAGTCAAATCTGCAGTAGAAAGATGCATGTCTCCATAGTAATTTTAACATTTTCAACTGGTGAGTTCAAAGTATGAGTTTCTAGATAAATACTATAATGACCATGTTAAGTTTCAATCTCCGTCCATATAAAACTTATCTTTGGTTTTGATCACATTTTATTCAGCGCCCACCTCGGTGTTAGATTTAAGTTTAGTCACTTCAATTCTGCTTAAATTCAATAATTTGATATTTCGCATTATGGCTCTATTGTGTGAGTAATGATTCTGCCAAAATGTCAAAAGCACTGTATTTCTGAAAGACAACATTACTTTGGCATCACTAGACTTGCGTAAATGGAAATGCTAAAATAGACATTAAATCAGTAAAAATCGAAGCACAAACAAGGTAATTTATCGTGCCAAAAGTTATTTAAAAAATCGTTAAAGAAATGTTTTCGCTATATACAGGGTGAAATTGATAAGCATCCTTTTAAATTAAGAGTCTACCCATCAAACTGAACAACTTTTACTATGACAGCACACTGATCGGAGCAACAAAAAATTCAGCTGTTCCATACTAAACTACAGTGCCTACTCGACTCAAATGTATGCAACAGTAGATTTTTTTTGCTCCAATCGGTTTGCTCCTATAGTAAAAGTTGTTCAGTTCGATGGGTCGACTCTCAGTTTATAAGAATGCTAATGATATCAATTTAACCCTGTATATACTATTTCTCTGATTAAAAAAATAATATTTTACCTGTTTAGGTAAATAACAAAAAAGGGACGAAATCAAAAACAAATTAATAGTTATAGATTCATTTCCGCCTAATAAGGCCTCAAAGTAGGCAAAATTAATGATTAAAAATAAACCTCTATTATTTTGCTAATTAGAAATACAACAAATAATTATATTCCTTTTCTAAGATCCGCCCTGGTATTACGAATCTGATTAAACTAAATCCTATTATTATTATCCTGTTGCTACTTTTTATAACATCGTAATTTAGGTATTGAATAAATTATTTGGATATCATCTTTTAATTTCATTATTTTTCAGTGACACGTTCTTCCTGTAGATGTTGCATGAGGTGACTAAATAAATAAAAATCTTTTATTTCAGACAACTTAATAAAAATTGTCTAAACAAAAAATTTTAGTAGGTATTGGAGAACTTATGCACTTATGTTAGTAGATTAGAACATCAATAAATAAATAAATAAACATCAGAATAAACAGAGATGACTAACTACTTTGACTAAGGGATAAAGTATTTATTTATAAATAAATAAATATAAATAAAGTATCTTCTTAAGAGGATAGTCATTGCAGAGCACCCGAGGCCGCTGCATAAAAAAGAAGTTTGATCTTATTTCCAATACTAACAAATTATTAGTCAATGATGTTTTTTAAACCTAATCTAGTAACTAATGCCTCGGTCTGTGGTTTGTCAAATTTCCGTTTAAATGCACAGTTTCAATGCTAGAATTAATGGGAATCTTTGAGCCACTGTTACTTTGAAACAATGAGCGTTTTTCTTTTGGTTTTCTAGGGAATCGATAGATGGCGCAACGGTCTGTGCGAATAAAAATCAAAATCACAAAAAGGGTTTCTCTAAAACAATAAAGAGGGAAAAGATGATAAAAAAGATGCCAACGCAACTTTTGATGGAATATTTCATTATTTGCGAGTCATTTTGATTGAAAATTTGAAACTGTTTACGTCTGACATGGTTCTATGGGCTCGATCCCTTGGCCTAAAAAAAATGGCAGTCACAGTCTTGACATGATTTTAACAGGATCTCACGAACGTCTCTATGGAGCGGTAAAACATCTGTCGAGTTTTTTAGGAACTAAAATTAAAAAAGCAAAAAAAAAAACGCTCATTCAATCAATCATTCAATTTCACGAAAATCTGACAAACCAAAGAAACAGAGATTAATTTCATGATCGTGTTTAAAAAATTTCATTGATTTTAATATATAATAATTATTTTAATAAATATAATTTAATTTCGTTTATATGGAGCGCGTTAACTGTTATATCCTTTTAACTCGATATTCCATCCTAAAACCAATTTGCTAAATGTGACCTGTACTTCAACTGTAGGTATGCTTAAGGGCGATGTCGAAAAATAATTGAAGCGAAATGGGCGTATGATAGCTTATATTACTGCCTGATGCGAGAGAAAGAGATGGGGCGGCGCGCGCGCCTGAAACGACGCAAGCGTAAAACAAACTTTATTTAATTGTGATTGTACTATTTGTGAAAGTACAATTGCTCTAATTAAAATTTGTAAAATATCAATCTCTGTTTTTTAAATCAAGTTTCGTGTTTCTATTATTCACCGTTTAGCAGTTCCAAGCGTTTATAAATAAAAACGGAGGTTACTTTGGCTTGTTTATCTATCGAGAAAATGTGTCTTAATCGTGTTTTGGCTCTAATCAAAACTTCAATTATATGTTCAATCTACACATATCCGCTAATCATACTCCTACTGTTAGTACTTCATGATATATGACGCTTTGAAGAATCCTATTTTTTTCACATATCCTCTTAAACTAATTAATTAATTATTGGTAGTTGTAGCAATGTTTCGGTCTGCCCTAATGGGATTATGGTCGCGGGTCTATGTAAAATAAATATTCCTTATTATTGGTTCTTTAGAATTAGAATACATTTTATGATGAGCCTATTTTTTATTTGGGCTTAATTAGTAAATTAAAACTTTTGAAAATAAAGAAGGGCCTTATTACGAGATTTAACCCAAACCAGTCCAGCCATTTTATTATGGCGGATTATAGCATTGTTATTTTTTTAGTCCCATTTTAAAGTACCAGAATACAGGGTAATATATAGATATACAGGGTGAAATTGATACCATTAGCATCTTTTTAAACTAAGAGTCTACCCATCAAACTGAACAACTTTAACTGTGGGAGAAAATCGATCAAAGCAAAAAAAAAATCAGCTGTTGCATGCATTTGAGCCGCGAACTCGCGTCGACGCGACATTGCAGTAATGTAAGCAACAGCAGATTTTTTTTTGGTCCGATCTGTTTGCTCCCATAGTAAAAGTTGTTCAGTTTGATGGGTAGACTCTTAGTTTAAAAGGATGCTAATGATATCAATTTCACACTGTAGATATAGAAGATAGAGGTTGTAAATCTAGAATACGTTATACAGGGTACTTCTTAATATACTGACGGTTTTTTAAGAGGATGATCAGACCATCAAACTGAATTACTTTCTTCCTTTCTCATTACTTTTCTTTTTTTCTACCTGAGAAGGATCCTACAATATATTTATTTAGTGGGTGACCTTGAACCATCAAGGTTTGAATAACCCCTAAAGTGAACAACTTTCATTAAAGAACCAAAATCTAAATCGCGAAAAAAATCAGGTGACGCTAACGAAAATAAAATGTTGGTGTTCCACAGAACACCAACATTTTTATTTTCAACGATTTTGTAAAATAATTAAATTAATGAAAGGGGCCTAAACAAACAGTCCATGGCCTAGTTTTATTTCAGAAATAAGTGATGGGGATACCAGTCGTAGGTATAATTTAGTCTAGTAATAACAAACATAAAAAAAAACAGTCAAATTGAGAACTTCCTCCATTTTTAAAGTCAGTTAAAAAGAATGTCAATTTCTTGTCATAGCTGGCATTAGTGAACTTTGTGCCAAATTAGTTAAAGTTTACGTAAAATAGAGTATTAAAGCGTACTCTATGAGTGTTAAAGGTTATAACAAAGTACACATACTTGAAATAGAACACAATACCTAATAATCGTGATTATAGCTTTAAAATGTATTACCTATAAGATGGTACAGACATATTTCCAGCTCTCCAAATTCAGCCATAAAATATACCATGAACTGTTTTTTTATAGAGAATGAATTTACTCTAATTAATAAAACAATACCTAACACAATTAAAATGTCGAAACCTAAATTATTTTTATTTTCTTTAAGAGGCTCTCCATAGGTAAACGCAGGGCCGGGCCATATTTTGCTGGTTTTTAGAAGCTATCTTCTCGTTATTTGAAAGACATACAAATTATTGAAAAATTTTGCAATGATCTTCAACATCTCGGCTTTATTTGCTATTGCTATAGATCATATTTCTTATTTTTCCTATAAAATACATACAAAGGAAAGCCTAAATATTGGAAAAAATCTGTATTATTATTATTATTTTTTTTTATTTATTTATTATTTCTGAATCTTACATCTACTTTATAAGTTGAAGTCACTTTTACTTGAGACACACACCTTTTATGTAGACAATATTAAGATCTAAAATTGCTATGAAGTAATTTAATAATAAATAAAAGACCAATATTTAGTGAATTAATTAGATGATTGTTAAATTTGGTGCGAAATCTTATGATTTTGGCATGCGATTTCCTTGGATGAAAAGGCACCACAGTGACATAATGAAGGACAAGCCAGTCAAAAATAGGTATACCTACTAAAATGACGTAGTTTAGTAGAGGTGAGGCAGTTCTGAAAGATTCAAGGTCGTTCGGTCAGGGAAACCTTTTAATAAGCTTAGCTATGTCACAGTAAACTCTATTTTATGGTACGGTACGGTTGGCAACCCTAGCTTCAAGCCAGCTACTGTAGAGAGGGTGTGCAGGATCGGAAAAAGGGTTCCCTTGTTTTGAAGACTTTGGGTCAGCCAGTTTTTGGGTTCTGGTTGAGCCAGCTGAGTTAGACCCTGAACAAAAAATCATCTAGTGAAGAAGACACTGGGGTCAGTATTCTTAATATGCTAATTGGGGAACTAGTTTGTTTGTCTGCACGTGTTACGACTGGCATTTTAAATAGTCCGCCAGAATGTGTCAGACGCCTTTTTGTCTGGACTAACTGTCTGAAATAAAGAATTACTTAATTTTTTTTTATTTATTTAATTTATTTGCCGACGAATTTTTCGCGTGGTCTAAGATTTATTTACTTAGGTTGGAACACAAATGTCTGTACAGTCTAGGGTAAATAGGGTAACCATTTATCCCTGAAAAAATGTTTCCATTGAGAATGGTACATTTTTTGGATTCCAAGGCCGCTATATAGGGTCCTACTTAATATGCTGACACTTTTTTAGGAGGATGATCAGACCAAAAAACTGAACAACTTTTTCTAAGGCACCAACATCCAAATAGCGAAAAAAAAATCAACTGCTCAATACAAAACCGTGATTTTTTTCTCGAACTCGATGTTGGACCCATAGAGAAAGTTGTTCAGTTTGATGGTCTGATACTCCCATGTATACAACCAGTCATGTGAGTTGCAAGTCTATCATTAGTACTTTTTTAGTTAAATAATGTCAGACAGAGAGACAACTTAAATGCATTACATACCTACTTACGAGTAAGTAGGGATGCTTCAGACAATCAAACTGAATAACTTTTACCACGGAACCACCTTCGAATACGCGAAGAAATAAAATCAGCTTTTCCATAGAAAACGACAATCGCCGCTCAACCACAATGTATGAAACAGTTAATACTTTTTGGGATTTCAATGTTTAGCACAAATACACGTACACTTAAAAATTTTAATCCTGCAGTACCTGACTGGTTTTCTAACTAGTTCCTGTAATCGCAATTGGCAGTGAAAAATCATCATCATCATTTATTCTGGAACTTCAATCGGGACTACATAATAAATACATAATTTGTGTTACAATGTAAAAAGGCACCCTTAACATCGTTCCCTTTTAGAAATAGACCAATAGAATCCTGTTACATAAATGAGGCTATTTCTATGATTTGATAGAACACAGCCCCTTTATTTGGGGTCGTATATCGTTATCTCCTTCTACAAGGTGAAATTGATATCATTAGCAGCCTTTTAAACGAAGAGTCTACCCATCAAACTGAACAACTTTTACTATGGGAGAAAAACGGTTGGAGCAAAAAAAAATCAGCAGTTGCATACATTTGAGTCGCGAACTAGCGCGTCGAGATTGCAGCTTAGTATGTATCGGTAAAAGTAGTTCAGTTTGATGGGTAGACTCTTAGTGTAAAAGGATGCTAATGATATCAATTTCACCCTGTATATTAATATCTTATCTATTATAAAATATTATAATTTAATAAAAACTTTTAAATAGCGATCTATTAAGGATCTATTAAAGATCTATTAAGGCATACGTATAATAATAGTGTATGTAATATGGCCCGGGCCGATTTAGAATATAACTAACTCAATCAAATTTAATCGAATCAAATTGTTATTTGGCTTTAAGTTCTCCAAAAAGGTAATAAATAAATAATAACATTTCATACCGTGAGTGTCGTGCGAGGCGACTAAGGGATATGGTTTTTGACGTATTGTGGACGTAAGGAATTTCGCCACGTATCAGCATTTTACATGTCATATCTGAAACTTTATATGGACAACATTTCATTAAAGGAAAACAAGTTTTAGGTACCAAAATTAAAAAACTTTTGGTTTTTTTTTGGTTACGTCATAAAAATAGTTATAAATAAAAATTATAATATAGGAGTACGTACTAAAAATCTATGGACTGCTATGTCTGAAATAAAATTATGAGATTTCATTTTAATTTGGAAAAGATTCCTAGCTTTGAAACTATTATATTTTAACGGAAATCTAACAAAATATCGACAAAGAAAATTGTTTAAAAAATTTGATTTACTGTAATTGGTTAATATTGATAATAGTACTAAACTTCGTTTGTATGCAGCGCGCTCGGGCGCCCTTGAGGTTATAGACTAAGAGATAAGTGTACTTTTTGCAACCATCAGTAGCAAGGCTGATTCAGTGTTTATGGGGTGTAGAGCATCTCTGTGATGTGGATGGACTTGCAAAACTCCAGTCGGTTTAGGAGTTACAGACATTTAAAGGTCAGTAAAAAATTAACGATCAGCTGCAAGGCTGATCGTTTGATATTATTGTAGTATGCACTGTAGCTATGTGAATAGTACAAAAACTGACATGAAATGTTAGTCGGTTTAGGAGATACAGCCATTCAAAGGTCCGACCTTTGTACGGCTGTAACTCCTAAACCGACTGATGAACCATATTAATATATATTCTCTTGAGGGAATCTCTGTTGATCAGACAGGTTAAGAAAGACAGGTTATGACAAAGTTATACAAAATAATAGACAAGAAATATACTAGGACCAATAGAGAATGCATGTAATACAATAATTATGTTCTTTTAAACATAATATGGTACCTTACTCTAAATAATAGTTAATAGATACCTCTATTATTCATACATAGACAATAATAGATTATAAATAGCATAAATAGTTCAACCCTTGACTAAACAAGAAAAAAAAACATAAAACTTTTTAATATTCACCCTAACCATTATAAATTTAAATGTGTTATTTTATAAATTCGTTTAGTAATACAGGTTCTATACAATTTGATATGGGAATCACCTTGGACGGGACAGGGTGCAGGTTTCTACCCAAGGTCAAGATGAGGATGACCTGTCTTGTCACCTTGGGCACTTGGGTATTCAATGGTGCTAATAAACCTGATAGCTTACACCGTACCTACCTAAAATTTATACAAAAGATTAGAACCGAATCCTAAACTAAAACGGTGAAAATATTACAATCGATTCTTTTACATCAAGTCGCTGTCAAGCTACTTTCAAGCCATCACGATTGGCGACGGCTTGGTTGGACACCGACTCCAATAAAACAAATTAATTTTCTTGTACCTAGTTGCGATGCGATGCGACTCCAACTACTTGGTATGTATACAGGGTGAGATTGATATCATTAGCATCCTTTTAAAGTAAGAGTCTATATCCATCAAACTGAACAACTTTTACTATGGGAGCAAACCAATCGGAGCAAATTATTTGGTTATAAGGGCTTGGTCAATGACCAAATAGCTACTGCGACCTAGATAGATCTATTGTAGCTGTCACCCTAGACCTAAAGGTCATTTCCTAGGCCCACGGACTTCATGAACCGTGTTATGCTTTTGGAGAGAAGGTCCCTGATGTCAGTAGGTGTTATTATGTATCCACCTAGATGGCGACTCCTGCTGTGAATGAGCACTTCGCATTCGCAGAGGAGATGTATGGGCGTTTCCTCTGCTTCACAGCAAAATCTGCAAGTGGGTGAGTCTACAAGCCCCATTCTGTGTAGGTGTTTTTCAATCGGAGCAAATAAAAAATCTGCTGTTACATACATTTGAGTCGCGAACTCGCGCGTCGAGATTGCAGCTTAGTATGGAACAGCAGATAATTTTTGCTCTGATCGGTTTGCTCCCATAGTAAAAGTTGTTCAGGTCGATGGGTAGACTCTTAGTTTAAATGGATGCTAATGATATCAATTTCACCCTGTAGTAGTTAAGCAGTCAGGTACGTATGATCTGAATGAGTACCATCTCAGTAGAAAGACGTCCACTGCTGGACATATGCCTCTCTCAAGATTAGAGAAGAAAAAGAAGAAGAAAAGACACAACGACCGGTCCTGCGCTGCCTTCAACGGATTCCCGATGCCTTCACCAGGTCGTCAGTCCACCTTGCTTCTGTACTGTGACCTTGCCTACACACGCTGCGCTTTCCGATACGCGGCCATGGTTTTGCGAGCAATGTGCCCCGCCTATTGCCACTTTACTTTGCCAATTTTTCGGGCTACGTCGGCTACCCTGGTTCTTCTGCAGATGCAATCTCTCGTCCTTGCTCTCTGAATATGTTGGAACAGGAAACAGATATACTCACAGAAGGTCAGATTCAGCTAGTGAACTATTCACTAGCTGAATCTGATATCACGCAGGCCAGTGCAGATTGGTGGAGGCAAGTTATTGGTCAACTTGCCGTCAGAGATTCAGAGAATAGACCTCTGACCTGGCTTAAGGAATAGTTACACCGCCATCTGACGGAACTATTCGGCACCAACTGCTTAACGTGTCCGAAGCAAAAAGACGCTCGAGATGAAAACGCCACTAAACGGTCACCCATCAAAAGACTGACCGGACCTGACGTTGCTTAACTTCAGTGATCGATTTCAATAATGAAGCTCCACTACACCAAGCGTCTCAAAGTTAAACGTGAAAAAAAAAACCTCCGTATGCGCATAGCAACAGTAATATACGTGTCATGACGGATACTATAAATAACTCCAGACAATTTTTTTTAAAGTCAACGCTAGACGTTAAAAAAACTGGACTGTTCCTTCGTGAAGTGACATAAAGCAAGCCGTTTTGGTCGTTATGACGTAGGTGTAAGGGCTTCGTGAGTTGACTTATAATTTTGTTGCTCATAAGACTCCATATTGAATTTTGAAAGAGTGACGTAGAATAATGATTATTCTTTTAGTGACGTATGTAGGGAATAGTTGTATTGGTTTGGTACTGCTTTTGCCAGATATTTCTTGTACAATAAACTAGCTTTTGCCCGGGACTTTGTCTGCGTTACGTTTAAATAAGTAATCCATATTTTGATTTCGAACATATTCTATCTGTGTGCTAAATTTCATCTAAATCCGTTCAGCCGTTTATGCGTAATTAAGATACAAACACACAAGCATCATCACAATCCCATACAAGTTTGCATTAAAATATAGATTATAATATAAATATCTTGGATTTTTAAATAAACTTTTTTTTTTTTCATTTATACCGTTTGTAACTGCCTCCGTGGTCTAGTGGTTAAGAGCATTGGCTCTCGACACGGAGGTCGTGGGTTCGATTCCCACGGGGGACACCTAGTGATATGCCACTTTGTGCGTTTTTCCCCAGTTGGTTAGGACATTGCAGGCTGAATCACCTGATTGTCTGAAAAGAAAAATGATTGCTTCGGATGGCACGTTAAGCCGTTGGTCCCGGCTACTATCTCTGGTGGTAGTAGTCGTTACATAAAAACCACGTCAGAGGCCGTAAGGCGGTCTGAGAAAACTCTGACACCAGGGCTCTGCCCACACGATAAGAAGAAGAAGATGACTAAACACCCAGCCTAGATCACTAAAGATTGTGAAATATTCAGGGTGTAAAAAAAAAATATGTATGTATTTCAATCATTGTCCGAAATCTACGAGTAAGAACTCGCGTTTCGAAGCTAATCCTACTAAAATTATAAATGCGAAAGTTTGTGAGTATGTTTGTTACTCTTTCACGCAAAAACTGCTCAACGGATTTCGATGAAATTTAGCATAAAGATAGACCATGGCCTGGATTAATACATAGGGTACTTTTTATTCGGGTAACGCAGACGAAGTGGCGGGTAACAGCTAGTCGTTAAAAAAAATATTTATCTTTTCTTTTTTTAATTTCCTTTTTTTTTTCGTCATCAACTGAAATATCCTTCAGTTGATGACGAAGCTCGAAGCAACATTTAAACGTGGCCCTTCCTATCCAAATCGTATGAGTTGATAATTTAATATCAGATAAGCTATCAGTCAGAGGGGCGCCGAGGTGTCTAGCTGCTAACTTTAAATTAAATACTTATACTCACGACCATGTGTGTCCGTGTGGTGTCGGCTAAGAATAGCACCACCGTGGGTGTCGTAAAAGGCGACTAAGGGATCCACCGAAGGATGGGCAGCAGCATCTTCTAAGTACACACATTCAATCCAACTGCGATCGCCAATCCGCCTGCCAAGCGTGGCGATTATGGCAAATCCCCCCATTTTGGGGGAGGCTTATGTCCAGCAGTGGACGTCTATCGGCTGATATGATGATGATGATGATGACTCACGACCATTACCTTATTCGGGTTGTCAGAGACTTTGCTACAACTATAGCAATATTTTAAAGGGTGTAGTACATTAGAGCGGAAATCTAACATACCATAGACACAAATATCAGATAAGGTATCAGATAACGCTCAGTTGCAGAAACGCTCATTAAAGATAATCCTCCGTTAAATCTCTTGCTCTTACTTTTTGTCTTGTTGACGTAGTAAAAGCAAGCAAAAGATTTAATGGAGGATTAACTTTAATGAGCGTTTCTGCAACTGACGGTAAGAGGTGCTCTCTAGCGCGCTCCATACAGACGAAGTTTGAATAAATGGATATTTACCTTTTAAAGTCAATTAAAAATTTGTTATAATTCTAGTATAACACAATATAAGGTCTAACAAAATTAGCTGAAACTATTTTAAAGGGAGTATCAGACCATCAAATTGAACAACTTTCTCTATAGGACCAACATCGAAATCACGAAAAAAAATCAGCTGTCCCATACAAAATTACAAACTTAACTCGACTGAAATGTATGGGACAGCTGTTTTTTTTTCGCGATTTCGATATTAGTCCCATAGAGAAAGTTGATCAGTTTGATGGTCTGATCATGTCCTTAACACGTTCGCGTACAGTGACCGGCTATAGCAGTTATAACAATAAAAGTTCTATTGTGTCTCGTTCAGTGTCCGTGAAAGTGTTCAAATAGTTTCAGCTAATTTTGTTAGACCTTATATTTTGAGAGTAGGAACTTGTAAACAAATATTTAAAGACAATGAATTTGTTTACAAACGATCTAAAATCTAATCTCTGTGCCTATGTGGTTGGTCAAATCGACTTCAAAAAGTTGCTCACTGATTCCCATACAATAATCCTAGCATTCAAACTATATAAGGTCTAACAAATTTAGGTGAAACTATTTTAAGGGGATGATCAGACCATCAAACTTAACAACTTTCTGTAAGGGACCAATATCGAAATCGCGAAAAAAAAATCTGCTGACTCATACATTTAGGTCGAGTACGTTTGTATGGAACAGCTGATTTTTTTTTCGTGATTTCCGTATTGGTCTTATAGAGAAAGTTGTTCAGTTTGATGGTCTGATCATCCCCTTAAAATAGTTTCATCTAGTTTTGTTAGACCTTATATATTTTAACGGAAATCTGACATATCACAGACACACAGATATTTAGTATCTAGATCGTGTTAAAAAAATAACATTGAATTAAATTGATTAATACACAAAATAGAATTAAGGGCCTATGTCGAAAAATAATGGAAGCGAAATGGGCGTGTGATAGCTTATATTACTGCCTGATGCGAGAGAAAGAGATGGGGCGGCGCGCGCGCCTGAAACGACGCAAGCGTAAAACAAACTTTATTTAATTATGATTGCACTATTTATGTAAGTTCAATTCAGCTCTACTCAAAATTTGTAAAATATCAATCTTTTTTTTTTAAATCAAGTCTCGTGTTTCTATTATTCACCATTTAGCAGTTCCAAGTTTATAAATAAAAACGGAGGCTACTTTGGCTTGTTTTTCTATCGAGAAAATGTGTCTTAATCGTGTTTTGGCTCTAATTAAAACTTCAATTATATGTTCAATTTACACATATCCGCAAATCATACTCCTACTGTTAGTAGTTCATGATATATGACGCTTTGAAGAATCCTTTTTTTTTTCACATATCCTCTTAAACTTCGTTTGTATGGAGCGCGCTACTGGGTATAATCCTCTTAATGACAATGCCATCGACATGACAGAGAGAAATTTAAGGTTGGGGCAAGGATCATGAGCACCCCAAACGGGATGGTCTTGCGTTCACGTACGTATGTAGAGTACCTATTATTATTTCCTCATATCTCAAGGCGAGCGCCAAAATTATCATTAGCGTATGAAGCTAAAATATTTGTGCCAGTTTAAGCGGGGTCGTTGACCGCTGACGTCATACTTTAGGTATTTAGGCTCACTGAATACCTATTGTATCTTGTTTAATGCTCGTGCTGTGTTGTGTCCGGCTAGGAATAAGGCTACTAATTCCTTCAGACAATCATCAGCATATCTTCAGCCCTGACCGTGCGGCTGCCGGTTATATATTCACTGCATCCGACCCCACCGTGTGCGAGTAGAGGTGCGGAGTTACATCACATGAGGGAGGGCCAGACAAGTCCCGTCTCAGTGACTGATATATTCATACTACAGTCAACATCTCTTTAGACCTCAACACTTGCACTGCCGGTTATCTTCAGTGCATCCGACCCCACCGTGTGCGAGTAGAGGTGTGGAGTTACATCACATGAGGGAGGGCCAGACAAGTCCCGTCTCAGTGACTGATATATTCAGACTACAGTCAACATCTCTTAAGAACACACCGCTTGCACTGCCGGTTATCGTCAGTGCATCCGACCCCACCGTGTGCGAGTGGAGGTGCGGAGATACATCACATGAGGGAGGGTCAGACGGGTCCCTGTCTGAGCGACTAATTCCTTTAGACTATCGTCAACATATCTTCAGCCCTCAACGCTTGCACTGCCGGTTATCTTCAGTGCATCCGACCTCACCGTGTGCGAGTAGAGGTGCGGAGTTACATCACATAAGGAAGGGTTGTCTCAGCGACTAATTCCTTCAGACTATCGTCAACATCTCTTCAGCCCTCACCGAGTGGATGCTGGTTATAGTCACTGCATCTGACCCCACCGTGTGTTAGTAGAGGTGCGGAGTTACATTCACATGAGGGAGGGTCAGACGGGTCCCTGTCTCAGCGACTAATACCTTCAGACTATCGTCAACATCTCTTCAGCCCTGACCGTGCGGCTGCCGGTTATATATTCACTGCACCGGCCCCCACCGTGTGCGACTAGAGGTGCGGAGTTACATCACACGAGGGAGGGTCAGACGGGTCCCTGTCTCAGCGACTAATACCTTCAGACTATCGTCAACATCTCTTCAGCCTGAGGGCTGAACGGTGAGCCGTGTGGCTGCATGTTATAGTCACTACATCCGAACCCATGCGTTAGTGAGTAAGATAAGGATATTCCTTTGACCGCGCCCGAGCGTGCATATAAATGAAGATTGATGATATTTTGATAACGAATTAAATGCAATGAATTTTTAAAAGATAATCTAGAAACGAATATCTGAGTCTATGGATTAACGGAATTCCGTTAAAATTTATAGTTTCAAGGTTACGATCACAGAATAGTATTACAATGTTAAGATTAAAAACGACGAAGTTATCCGCGAACACACACATAAAAGAAAATATATGTATACGGTCGAATTGAGAAACCTCCTCCTTTTTTTAAGTCGGTTAATAAATACGACACTCTTTGTCGACAAATAAATACTTTTTAATTTAATTTAATTTAAGATTCGTTTGGAAAAGTGTTTCTTTGAAACTAGGTATATATTTTAACGGAAACCTGATAAACCATAGATACAGATATTTTATTATGTGAAAATGTCAACCGGTTATCTATTACAGTTAAAAAGATTCAGTCTTAGGTGATACGGACGGACGGATGGACGGACAGACAGTAGCGTAGGCTTAGCAATAGGGTCCAATTACAGTTTTATAACAATGTAGAACTTCTTTAAAGCAAAAGAAAACAAAAAAAACAATGTGAACTCATAGACAACAAAAACACCCATCCCTTCAAACAGCATTCTGTCAAAAATAAATTCAAATCATACGTGGAATGTGCAACGGAGAGCTCCTATTGGCCGACTCTTTTTCTTTTACTATTGGGGGACCGGCAAACGACCCATATCTATTCAACCAGACGTAAAAAAAAATATTTACATTAACGATTCTAGGATAGTAATAGTAAATAGGTAAGGGACCCTTTTTTTTAAATAGACCAATAGCTTTTGGGCGTTTTTTCGTTTGTTGTAAAAAAGGTAGGGTCTATGATTTATGGTTGTTTGTATAGGTGATGTTTGGACAGCAGGTTATCTTTAACTACTATTACATAGTTTGGTTATTGTTAAATGTATTTCTTATTAGAAATACATATTAATGACTATCTTTTACCCGCGACTTTGCGTTGATTTTCAAAAAGTGTAATTTCTGTTAATCCAAAATAATACTTTTATTTTTTGAACACATAATAATTAGCTGAAACTATTTTAAGGGGATGATCAGACCATCAAACTGAACCACTTTCTCTATGAGACCTATATCATCATCATCATCATATCAGCCGACAGACGTCCACTGCTGGACATAAGCCCCATAATGGGGGGATTTGCCATAATCGCCACGCTTGGCAGGCGGGTTGGCGATCGCTGTTTGATTGAATGTGTGTACTCAGAGGATGCTGCTGCCCATCCTCCGGTAGATCCCTTAGTCGCCTTTTACGACACCCACGGGAGGAAATGGGATGGTGCTATTCGTAGCCGACACCACACGGCATGGGACCTATATGGAAATCGCGAAAAAAAAATCTGTTGTCGCATACAAAACAGCAAACATAACTCGACTCCAATGTAGGTATGAGACATAAAAATTTTTTCGCGATTTCAATATTGGTCCCATAGAGAAAGTTGTTCAATTTGATGGTCTGATCATCCCCGAATAGTTTCAGCTAATTTTGTTAGACCTTATAATTATATTTTATTCTATCTGTGTGCCAAATTTCATCCAAATCTGTTTAGCTGTATATACATACATACATACATATACTCATGCCTGTGTCCCATTGAGGTAGGCAGAGACAACGGATCGCCATCGGCTACGATTCTGACACACCTTTTTCGCCTCTTCCACAGTCATAAGCTGTATATAAGGTCTAACAAAATTAGGTGAAACTATTTAAAGGGGATGATCAGACCATCAAACTGAACAACTTTCTCTATGGGACCAATATTGAAATCGCGAAAATAAAATCTGCTGCCCCATACATTTAGGTCGAGTAGGTTTGTATGGAACAGCAGATTTTTTTTCCGCGATTTCGATATTGGTAGCATAGAGAAAGTTATTCAGTTTGATGGTCTGATCATCCCCTTAAAATAGTTTCAGCTAATTTTGTTAGACCTTATATACATGGTAATTTCTTAAAATGCTGAATGTTTTTTAGGGGGATGATCAAACTGAACGACTTTCACAATTCACAGTTTCACTGTGAGACCAAAACTAAAATAAAAAAAAATTGTCGTTCCATGGAAAATGTCAGTGACTGCACGATCCAAATATGGAAAAGCTGATTTCTTTTCGCGATTTCAATGTTGGTTCTATTTTATTTTATTCATTTTAGGAAAACTTACGGACTAATTACAGGATAGTAGGGTATCAACATTTTTATAAAACAACATTGCCAACTAAAAGTTTCCACAGTTAAATGTCATTCGTTTTACACACGTTTGTGGGTAAAAAAAAAATACAAATTTGAATCAATAAAGTAATAAAAAGTTACATTACAAAAAGCTCCAAGTCTGCTGGTACTTCAAACCATCCACAAAAGAAAAGGAATTATACAATGTGTTAATGAATTAACGCAAAACTAGAAAGTAGTTTGTTTAGGATCGAGAGCAGAATCGAATTATCATGGTTTCAGCAAGCGGTAATTTTTCAAAATATTAAATTATTTATGTGTAAAATTTTAAATTTTAAGAACCCGATCTCAAACCTCTATAGTGAAAGTTGTTCAGTTTGATAGTCAGAAGCACCCTCCTAAGTATTTAACGCATTTAAAGTTTTCGCCTTGTATTATTTCTAACCACCCTAAGAGGTTTATCCTGTATTATTAAGAGGGATTTTAGTTATCGGCATTATCCACAGGTGGGATGTCTACCACCCCGTGTCAGCCCCGTCCCAGATCTAGATTCAGCCGATAGGTTATCAGCGAATATCCTAGAATTTTATCTCCCAACCTTCATATTATCGGTTTCGTGTCAGTTTTTGTAGGGTTACCACACTGGGTGGGTTTCTAGATTTATTTTTATTTTTATGCGGGCACTACATTCTCGCCGAGAACAGCCGAGAACGAGAGTGTAGATGCCCTTCATTGCTCTCGTGGCTTCATGAGCCGTAGTTATTTTCCTTGAAAGTTCTCGCCGAGAATTGTCGTGCCTGCTTTTGAGGCTTTTTATTTTGCAGTCTATTTTATTTTGCCTTCATAGAGACATTGGCATCAAAATTTGATTTAATATTGTTTATAAAAATTTTGACGGCCCGGTAGCACAGTCTGTAGTGAACCTGTCTGCTGTGCCGAGGGTCACGAGTTCGAATCCCGTAAGGGACATATATTTATATGATGAATATGAATATTTGTACTCGAGTCATGGATGTTTGTATCTACAGGGTGAAATATATATCATTAGCATCCTTTTAAACTAAGAATCTACCCATCAAACTGAACAACTTTTACTATGGGAGCAAACCAACGGAGCAAAAAAAAATCTGCTGTTGCATACATTTGAGTCGAGTAGGCACTGCAGTTTAATATGGAACAGCAGATTTTTTTTGCTCTGATCGTTTTGCTCCCATAGTAAATTTATTCAGTTTGATGGGTAGACTCATAGTTTAAATTATTAAAAGGATGCTAATGATATCAATTTCACCCTGTATATATGCATTCTATATCGTTGTCTAGTCATCATAATACAAGTCCAGGTACTTTAAATGTGACTAGATAATTTGTGTGACAATGTCCAAGATATTTATTTTAATATTTATTTATAAAAGAAATAATAAATCAAATCTTTTTTTTACTAAAGAAAGATGGTTTTATGCATTAAAAAACATTGCTTTATGTATTCCAAAAATTTCGAGGGTCGAAAAAAAATTTGTTTCTTCATAATTACCTTATTTAGGTATTTATGTTATCAGTCTTCATGCTGAATTCCGATTCAATATGTGGAAAAATGAGCGAGTTATTGATAAATTTGACTATTTGGCTAAATTTGACTGTCCCATTCTGGCTCACTGGGTCAAACTAGTTAACAGAGTGGGTACTTTATTTATATAGTAGTAATAATTGACATTGTTTTTTATTTAATTTTATTCTGAATTGTGTTCGTGTTCCTATCCTACCTCTTATCTTATATGGGGGAAAGTCTGAAATAAATGATTTTTATTTTATTATTATTTAACAGACACAGACAGACAGACAGACAGGCAGACAGAATGGATGAAAGTATAAGGGTTCCTTGTTTGACTACAGAACCTTAGGGTTACCTTACTAAGAAAGATCTTGTATAGTCGTGAGTGAGCGTTGTTATCCTCTGTCCGAGACTATACGTGAACGAATGGTCACACTAGTCGTGACTATCAGACTGTCCTATTGATAAGACCAAGGTTGTGGGACATTATACGTATTAATAATTTGCATATCTATCGCGAATTGATAATGTTGTATCTACAACACACACATTTATACAGGGTGTAAGTGACAGCCTAGCAAATACTGAAACGGTGAAGTCAGACCATCAAACTGAACAACTTTCACTATGGAGCCTACCTCAGGAAACGCTAAAAAAATCAGCTGGTCCATACAGGCAAGTATCCCCCTCCAATATTTGTATGAAAAAGTGATTACAGCACTTACTTTTTCATATTTTTTTCTATGAATATCGCGTTTCCTGAGGTAGGCTTCATAGTGAAAGTTTTTCAGTTTGATGGTCTGAGTTCCGTCCGTTCTTCTTTCACAGGCATTTTTCTCAGAGGCCGTAAGACATATAGGAAGCTGAAACTTGGCACAGATACAGCAATTGCCGGCCCAATATCATAAATTTAGTAAAAAAGCTTAATTTCTTCATTTGGGGACGTAGAAAGAATAAATAAAATAAAAAATTCTACCCTATGGTGTGGGATATCAATTGAAAACTTATTTTTGGTGTAATAATAAGTTGATTGATTGGTTTCTTTCTTTTCTTCTTTCTTATTCTTATTTCTTTCTTTTTTCTTCTTCTTTCTTTCTCTATAGGTACTTATTTCATTCTTATTATTCTTCAGCGTACGCAGGTGGTTACCTCTCCATATTTTCCGTTACCGTTTGAGAGCAGTCGGTATTACTTACATAAGTTGGAAAAACTCATTGGTACATGGCATGTTGTCCGTGAGGATTCGAACCCGGACCTCTATGATTAAGTGTCCATACGTTTAATGATGTTGCTTTGTAATTTGTTTTATTGCGAGGAGGACTGCTTCTTATTCAGTCGATTGTTGTAACTTGAATACGTTCGTTATCTTTTTGTTATCCACTTTGTATTTTTAGTGTTAGCTCTGCTTTGTTTTTTTTAAATTATATTTCTATCAGCGGAGACCTATAATTGGCTTTCTGTTAGCCATCCATATTTTGTATTGTGTCTAAGAAAATAAAATAAAATAAATACCTCTACGCAACGCGCCACTGACGCTCTTATGTTACACTTTGTAGATATACAGGGTGTATAAAACACTGTTGGAGCCTTAAACCCTTCAGACCATCAAACTGAACAACTTTCACTATGGAGCCAACATTGAAATCGCGAAAAAAAGTCAGGTGTTCCAGACACGTATCCAAGAGGGGGTAGATAGGTGGGATTTATCCCCCCCCCCCCCCCCGAAATGTGATTACTGCTATAGTTTTTTCATCGTTTTTCAATGAAAATCCCTCCCCCCCCGAAACCAAAGTCTGGATACGTGCTTGAGGTCATCATCATCTCAGCCGATGGACGTCCACTGCTGGACATAGGCCTCCCCCAAGGATCGCCATAACGACCGGTCCTGCGCTGCGCTCCACGCTGCGCTTTCCGGTACGCGGTCGCCACTCGAGAAATTTTCGGCCCCATCGGCCATCGGTTCTGCGAGCAATATGCCCCGCCCACTGCCACTTCAATTTAGCAACTCTTTGGGCTATGTCAGTTACTCTGGTTCTTCTGCGGATCTCTTCATTTCTGATTCGATCTCGCAGGGAAACTACGAGCATAGCCCTCTCCATTGCTCTTTGGGTGACTTTCAGCCTTTTTATGAGGCCTTGAGTGAACGACCACGTCTCTGTTCCATATGTCATCACTGGCAACACACACTGATCGAATACTTTCGTTTTAAGACACTGCGGTATTTGGGACGTGAAGATACTACGTAGCTTCCTCAAGCAGCTACGTGCTTGAGGTGTTTCATACAAAACACAACTCGACCGAAATGTTTGGGACGGCTGATTTTTATTTCGCGATTTCGATATTGATGCCATAGAGAAATATGTTCAGGTTGAAGGTCTGAAGCAATGACGAATTTATGGCGTAACAAACATGCCAAAAAAAAACGATTGAATTGAGAATCTCCTCCTGTTTTGAAGTCGGTTAAAAAGAAACCTAACGTTTCTTTAGTAAATACTACATTAACCACAAATTTTTGCGTCTGTGCCAAACATACCGAAGTACTAATCCAGTAGCGTTGATTTATTGGACAATTATTGGTTTGAATTTAGATTTTTTACTATTTTAGGGTTCCGCACGCAAAAGGTCAATCAAAACACCGAATGGAGCATGCCTTTTTTGGGGGGATAGACCCAACACTCACTGCTTCAAACTAGGATCAACAGCGGCAAGGAAATATAGAAACAAAAATAAATAAGTATACAGGGGTGCGATTTTTGAAACTCATACACGTTGAACTCAGCAGTTGAAAATGTATGGAGATACGCATCTTTTTACTGCTGATTTGACTTTCAGAAATCGCACTCCTGGAATATGATTTTTGAATGTCAAATCAGCAGTAGAAAGATGCATTATCTCCATAGTAATATTGACATATTCAATCTAAATCCGTTCAGCCGTTTATGTGTGATAGAGTGACAAACATCAAAACTTTGATATTTTATAATATTAGAGAGATTGCACACCAAAACAAAACATACAGTTTGATGGTGTATGAACATCCTCTTGAAACCGTCAGCATTATTAAGTTGCACCCTGTATTACATAACCCAACTAACAATTTGGTCGTATAGGTGTCGTATAGTCCAAGATTAGACGCATAAAGCACCAGTATATGACGAAATTACAGTTATATAACTAGTTTGGGACGCTACCTGCGTGGACACACTGGCCCCGTCTCACTTACAGGGCACGAGTCGAAGGGCTGGCGCAGCGGCGGAGGCGGCCGAAAAACGAAAGGCCTACTGGTACCGGGATATCGGCCCCCAATACCATTTTATGGGTTTTGGTGTCGAAACTCTTGGGCCGTGGGGACCTAATGCGCAGGCGCTTTTTAAAGACCTGTCAAAGCGCCTGATAGACTCGACAGGGGACCCAAGAGCTGGCACTTTCCTCGCTCAACGGATCAGCATAGCCATTCAGCGAGGAAATGCGGCCAGCGTTCTGGGTACCCTCCCACAAGGACCGAACCTGCACCACATCCTAGGTTAGTTTAGTTTTAAGTCTCTTTATTTATAATTTTATTTAATGTTACTATTTTAAGGATCTTTCGAATAAACAATTAACACTAAAAAAAAAAGTTATATAACTTCTATAAGACAAAATAGTCATATAAATGGGGACCTAATACGACCAAATTATTTGCTGGGAAGTACATAAAGGACTTACAGTTTTCCACGTTGATGAATGATGATGTTATTCATTATTTTTGATTATATTTTGATTTATCCGCCGGCGGCGACTCTCGTTTCCTGGTATATGCTCGGTACTGAACCCTCTGTAAGCAAATCAGTTTCGCACTTGGCTAGTATTCAAATTCGACACTTGGATAGATGATGATGATAATGAGGACGTTGTTGAACAATATGCAATTAACTTCTACGCCAACACATAAATTCATATAATCACGACTGTTATCTATTTCAGGGTAGTCAGAAACGTTGCTACAAATAAAAAAATATTATACACGGTGTAAGAAAACACTGTAGTAATACTTAAGGGGATGCTTCAGACTATCAAACTGAACAACTTTTTCTATGGGACCAACATCGAAATCGCGAAAAAAATCTGCTGTCCCATACATTTTTGTCGAGTAGGTAGTCGGTTAGGTACTGCAGTTTTGTATGGACATGATGTTTTTTTTCGCGGTTTCGATGTTAGCTCTATAGTGAAAGTTGTTCAGTTTGATGGTCTGCAGTACCCCCTTAAGTATTACTAAGGTGTTTTGTTACACTCTGTGTCTATGACTTGTTGGATGCATAGGTACAGGATCCTTCTTAATATGCTGACACTTTTAAGGGGATGATCAGACCATCAAACTGAACAACTTTCTCTATGGGACCAATATCTAAAATGCGAAAATAAATCAGCTGTCCCATACATTATTGGCTCGAGTAGGTTTGCAGTTTTGTATGGGACAGCAGAGTTTTTTGTTGCTCCGATCGGTTTGCTCCCATAGTAAAAGTTGTTCAGTTTGGTGGGTAGACTCTTAGTTTAAAAGTATGCTAATGATATCAATTTCATCATTTCCTGTATATAAGGTCTAACAAAATTAGCTGAAAATATTTTAAGGGTATGCTCAGACCATTAAACTGAACAACTTTCTCTATAGGACCAATATCGAAATCACAAAAAAAAAACTCAGCTGTTCCATACAAACCTACTCGACCTAAATGTATGGGACAGCAGATTTTTTTTTCGCTATTTCAATATTGGTCCCATGGAGAAAGTGGTTCAGTTTGATGGTCTGATCATCCCCTTAAAATAGTTTCACCTAATTTTGTTAGACCTTATATATCTGTTTCTTAACTAGACTTTCATTCATCCTTTCGATATGTACAAACCATCTGTGGTATCCTCGCGGATTATTGCACGGATGATGTGAGGAGACGCGGGATGGTAGAGTCAAACATAGTTGTTAGTTTAAGTGTCGTACATAGTTGTTAGTTACGCAGCTAACGCGAGGCACACTACATTGGCTTAGTTACCATACTACACATCCAAGCATTCCATTATCTACTTCTCAAGCTGCATTAATTTCTATGACATGTCTTCATGAACTATCCGGGACCAACTGCTTAAAGTGCCTTCAGAAGCATGGAGTCGCCCCTGATGAAATACCAATGAACGGTCACCCAACTAAAGCTGACGTTGCTTAACTTTAAGTGATCGTTTTCAATATCGAAGTTCCTCTAAACCAACAAGCGTCGCTTTGGGTACCTTCTGAATTAAGAAGAGATCAAAAAACCCTTTAACCAACTTAAAAAAAAAGAGTACGAACAAAAAAAGCTTAAAAGCAGAAACTAAAGATGACCCAGGCACTAAAATCCATATTCGGCAAGTTTTTGATTTACATCGTGCGAGGGAGACGGACTGCGAAAGGCAGGGGAGTGAACGGGACAGAGAACCGGCTATCTTCCGCCAAGTACGCCCGTCTGCGTTCGAGGTGTGGTCCCAGTTGCAGCGAGCGAGTCTTTCGGCCAAGACCTGTCACATAATACATAGACATAAACATAAACATCAGTTATTTGCGAATATGCAAATATAGGGTCTGTTTTTTCGAGGGAATGATCTGCAATGCAATTCTCTAAGCGCAAACATCTTCACAAACATCACAACCTTAAATTCGTCGTTGAAACATCGGCGAGCTTTCAATTCTGTATTCGCTAAGCTAAGGTTATGTCATGTGTCAAAATCATAGACGATCTGAAGGACGCAAGAAGGACGTTACATCTCTGAGCTCATCGATGTTTTTGACAGCGATGTGACGCATACAGAATTGCTCTCCTGGCACAAACTATTATATGTACGCACGGCGACACATCAAGCTACACAAAACCAACTTAAGCTGGCCGCGCGACGCTATACGTTACTCGACCTGCGCGAAGCCAGCTTATGTTGGTTTTGTATAGCTTGATGTGTCGTCGTGTGTTCTAGGTACGGTAACTCATGGTGTTCTGTGTAAAGGCTGGGTCACACAGAGTGCAGCTGCGGAACAGGAGCAGACCGGCAGCAGGCCGGCAGAAGTTGTAAACTATGGAATTATATGCGAGGTGTCACACTGCGGCTACCGTTCCGCAGCTGCTCCGCAGCCGCGCCAGACTGCATCTAGTGTGACACCTCGCATATAATTCCATAGTTTACAACTTCTATTGGCCTGCTGTCAGTCTGAACCCGTTCTGCAGCTGCAAAATCGCTCACAATATTCAAAATAGCGGCAAGTAGGTAACCATTATTGGCTTTCAGCATCCAACACGTATAGATATTGACGAGCGGTAACCCGCGACTTTGTCCGCACAAATTATATACCAGATTTTAAGTCAGATCATTAGCTTTCAAACAAAAAAAAGTTTCATCAAAATCGGTTCAGTAGTTTTTGCGTGATGCTCGTTCAAACAAACAAACACACAAACAAAAAAACAAAACAAACAAACAGACAGACAAAAAATCCAAAAATTGGTGATATGGAATCAGAGATACCTAAAAACCATATCGTAACTTTTTTTTGTTAATATCTTCAATGTACAGACACACTTCCTGTTACAGTTTTAGATTACTCTGAGATTCAACTGATTAATTATGTTGACCATCGATTATTCAGCCCGTGGTTATGCGTATTTGGTCTTTTTGCGAATATGCTTTTGTGAATATGCAAATGTTTTGTCGCTTTCTCGGCAGTCAGTTTTCACAATAATGTAAATACGCAACTGGAAATTAGAGAAATCCCTAAACACGATATCTAAGTGCCTAAGTAATTCTTAATTTTTCTCGACTAAGCAGTTATCCACGGTTCGCCCGCTACAACTGACACCCCACGACCTCTCCATTCGAAGTCGAGTTCATTGACCCGCTAATCGCTTGGTACTTGCATTCTTGCAAGCCCGCGGAAGGGGGGGGCGTCTCCCCTCTAAGGTAGACGTCTTACCGGGAAAGAGCCATGCATGCCGTGTTCTGGTTTAGAACGGACCGTGGGTGTCGAATGAAGCGACTATGGGTAGATTTCAATGCAGTGTTGTGAGACATTTAAAATCTTAAACTGGATGACATTTTGTTGGAATGACCTTTTCTTCCATCCTCTAGAACACGGAATATCATATCACCCATACGACACTGTATCTTTTAGTCGTGCATACGCTGAAGAAGAAATTCTGATGCGTATGTGAAGTCTACCAATCTGCATTGTGCACGCGTGGTGGATTATCGCCCGTGCACCCTCCCTGAGGGTACGCTTGTGCCCTGCAGTGGAACGTTAGGCTGATGATGATCCCTTAGTCGTCTCGTACAGTCAAGTTCATTAACATGCAGATCTTTTCGATGTTTTTAGTTGAAGTTTTAATTGAAATTAGTCCAAATATAAACTTTTTGTAGTGAAGACATATTTAACTGTGAGCTAGTTGTTACTAAAAATGTATATTTCAAGTTAAAGCGGTGTTTTTATCAACTTCGAAAAGTATTTCGGTCGTAAAGTTAATGAGTTTAAGTATGTATGTAATAGAATAATCTTAGTTTGATACAAAATGCATTGCGATGCACATCTCAAATGATGCAAAGTCTTTGACCGCCCCAAAGGTGACAATGGTCGTAAAGTTATGTACGTATCTAAAAAGAAGTCAACAAACTCAAGAGAAAACTAAAATTAAAGCGAATGCAATCTAATCCCAACCCTCAGCATAACGATTCAAGGCCACAGGGCCCAGACTTGAACCTTGAAGGACTCCAAAGAAAAAAATCAAACAAAAATCGAGACATGCTCTCTTATCAATTATTCTTTAGCCGGTTTTAAGCTGGTAAGTGAAATAATGATCTGCGAACAAAATTGAGCTTAAATGGTGAAGTTATAGAGGTTGGAATTATGGTGAGGGCAGTCGAAGGCCTTGCTTAAGTCAAATGTGGGTTGGTGATGAAATTATTCTGTTGCTAAGTGCATTTGTTTTTAAGCGTTCTTAGCGCTTTAGGGTTTGTTTTAAATGCAGTTTTGTTCTACGATTAGTAATGTCACTTTATATTGAAATACAATATATAGAATCAGAACCGTAATCCTTTTTTAGGATGGTTAGAACCCTGTGTACAACTTCCAGCCGCTTCTCAATCTTTCAATTTAGCACCTTCCACATTTTTATGACTCTATTTTTTCATAAGAGCGGTGTATGCGTACCAGATATATAGATCTGTCTGTGATACTGATGCATTTTTGTACACTTTCTCATCTATGTTAGTGATTCGTAGGTCGAAATCGAGATTCATTTAGTCTAAGTAGGTTCTAAAAGGTATGGATTTTGACATACGTCTTAAAAAGGACGCCTCTGAAATCTCTGAATCGCGACCACAACCATTAACCACACGGTATGTGGATCAGAGACGCGCACGGTGACGCAAATACAATGTACTTAATCAAGAGATAAATATTAATCTATAAGTATTTGATCCTAGACAAAACAAATGTCCATTAATGTTTGTTTTGTCTTCGCTTGTTGCTTACCTTTTGCTAGACAACAGGAGTGCGATTTTTTAATCTCATACGTTGAACTCAGCAGTTGAAAATGTATAGAGATCGTACTCCTGAAGTACATACATACACATACATACATAAGCTCACGCCATTGTCCCTTGGGGGTAGGCAGATACCACGGACCACCACACGCTACGACTCTGGCACACCTCTTTACTCCTGAAGTATGATTTTTGAAAGTCAAATCAGCAGTAGAAAGTAGCATATCTCCATAGTTATTTTGACATTTTCAACTGCTGAGCTCAGCGAATGAGTTTTAAAAATGCAGTTGAACTCAGCAGTTAAAAATGTATGGAGATACGCATCTTTCTACTGCTCATTTGACTTTCAAAAATCGCACTTCTGGAGTATGATTTTTAAAAGTCAAATCAGCAGTAGAAAGATGCATATCCATCGTTATTTTAACATTTTCAACTGCTGAGCTCAGCGAATGGGATTCATAAATCGCACTCCTGGTCCAAACCTCCAACAGCCATGCTTGGTGGGTGTTTGGGAATCTGGACAATACGTGGCCAATTGAAGAATTGACTGCATCAAGTATATTTTACTGCTATCTTGTCAGTAAAAAAACATATAATTTAAAAAATAATATTGCAGCCGATGACTTTTTTGTTCGCATCATAAGAACATTAATTTGTTTTATCGAAGTCGCTGTCAAGCCGGTACGATTCACGTCCTGACGCGAAGCGAATACTAATTCAAGCCCTGGCTTGCATTAGTATTTTGGCTTGGCTTGACACCGACTTCTATTAAACAAATTAATGTTCTTATGATGCGAACGAAAAAGTCATCGGCTGCAATATTATGTTTTAACTTTTGAATTTTTTTTGAAGGCAGTTTAAATTTTTTTTTAATTTTGTTTATTTCACAATTTTCAGTGGTGAATCCATTAGTTCAATTTAATAGTAGTGCTTTAAATTAACAAACGCACTAGCCGGCACTACTATTTTCAAAGGTTCCTCTCGATTTCTCTGGGATGCCATCGTCAGATCCTGGTTTCCTTATCATGGTATACCTCCCTTGGAATATCTTCTTTCCAATAAAAAAATAATCATCAAAATCGGTTCATAAACGACGAAGTTATCCGCGAACACAAATAAAAAAAAAAAATATATATATATATATATATATATATATACGGTTTGAGAAACCTTCTCCTTTTTTGAAGTCGGTTAAAAAGACGTTTGAAAATAATGCTAAGCTTACATTTTCAGTAATTTTGTAGCTTGAATACTATTTTTAACCCCCGACGCCAAAAGAGAGGTGTTATAAGTTTGACAGCAATGTCTGTGTGTCTGTCTGTCTGTGGCATCGTAGTTCCCAAATGGGTGGACCGATTTCGATGCGGTTTTTTTTAATAAAAAGCTAATTTTTGCGAGGGTGTTCTTCGTTTTGTTTCACGAAAATCGGTTCAGTAGTTTTCATGTAACTTTAAAAATTACGAAATAACATTCAATTACAAATGTAAAAAGCCCCCAACGCCTAAATCAAACATTTAAAAAGTAAAAAATAATTCGGTCACCTATTATTTTTGATTTAAGCAAATGTATGTTTTACTTCTTAACTCCCTTTATTTATAAAATTATAAACTACGAGCGTTAACCCGCGACTTTGTCCGCACAAATTATATTCCAGATTTTAAGTCACATAATAAGCTATCAAACAAAAAAGTTTCATCAAAATCGGTTCAGTAGTTTTTGCGTGATGCTCGTTCAAACAAACACACAAACAAACAAAAAACAGACAGACAAAAAATCCAAAAATTGGTGATATGGAATCAGGGACACCTAAAAACCACATCGTAACTTTTTTTTGTTAATATCTTCAATGTACAGACAAACTTCCTGCTACAGTTTTATAATAATAGTTTAGATAAAAAGTATCGAAACGACGACGAACAACAATGACGTCACTATTCATGATTTAGTACAACTTTTCATACAAAGCTCGTGTTTTGACATTTGATAAAGAGTTGCTAATTTGACTTGGATTTTGGCATTCCAAATAACAATTATAAAACGACTTGACACTGCCCACAATGCCGCATATATTCCCGCAGCTTTTACAGGGTGAAATTGATATCATTAGCATCCTTTTAAACTAAGAGTCTACCCATCAAACTGAACAACTTTTACCATGGGAGCAAACCGATCGGAGCAAATAAGAAATCAGCTGTTCCATACTAAACTGCAATCTTGACGCGCGAGTTCGCCACTCAAATGTATGCAACAGCAGATTTTTTTTGCTCCGGTTTGTTTGCTGCCATACTAAAAGTTGTTCACTTCGATGGGTAGACTCACAGATCGCAAAAACTAAAGGGAGATGTGAAAAGGGGGCGGGGCCAGTGTCGCAGCAATATGCGCAAAAACGGAACACATTGCTCGCGACAGTAAGAAAGTGTAAGTGACAGCCTAGCAAATACTAAAACGGTGAACTCAGAACATCAAACTGAACAACTTTCACTATGGAGCCCACCTCAGGAGACGCGAAAAAAAATCAGCTGTCCCATACAAAACTTCTGTACCTACCCGACTAAAATGTATGGGACAGCTGATTTTTTTTCGCGTCTCCTGAGGTAGGCTCCATAGTGAATGTTGGTCAGTTTGATGATCTGAGTTCACCGTTTCAGTATTTGCTAGGCTGTCACTTACACCCTGTATTGTGAGGCTGAAAGCCAGTCGAGATATTATGTGTAAATAGTTTACAATGCTTGCGCAGTACTAAAGATTATTCGAACGTTGAGTTTTGATAACGCAATGGATAATGAGCACATTCAAGCTAACAAAATACTTTCTATCGCGTGGTGCTAGTGGTGATGCGACACTAAGTTTCGTACTCAGAGCGTTGGTCGGCATCTCTCTAGATCTCTATGAGTAGACTCTTAGTTTAAAAGGATGCTAATGATATCAATGCCAAGAGACTCATCAACGATGACGCACTCGTCGAGGCTAAGTTACATAGTCTGGAACACCGGCGATTGGTCGCTTGTCTGTCGGTTTTTTATCGGATACACTTCGGCGAGTGTGCCCAGGAGCTACATGACCTGATTCCACCATCCCCCTTCCACCAACGTACGACAAGACGTAGTGCGAGTCTGCATCCATACGTAGTCGATATTCCAACAATCCGCACAAAAAGGTTCGCATCCTCTTTTATAATGAGAACCGGTAAGGTTTGGAACTCACTCCCTGCGTCTGTGTTTCCAAGGAAATACAATCAGGATATTTTCAAAAGAAGAGTTAATAGGCTTTTTCTGGGTGAGCGCGCTACATCCTCGGCTTCATCTACACTTCCCATCAGGTGAGATGAAGCCAAGCGCAAACCCATTATGAACAAAAAAAAAAAAAAAAAGTAATTTCACCCTGTACAGGCTACTTTACAGTTGCGGCAGAGTCCGTTAGTATTAGTGTATTAATAGCTATAATTATAATAAACATAATGTTTATCAATATATTGATAACGTTTTGACCTTATCCTGCACTTAATGCAGTTATGTTCATAATAATTATAATTTACCTAACTATTGCCAGACACACAGTTATGTAACATCTTTGACTGCTATATAAGGTCTAACTAAATTAGGTTAAACTATTTTAAAGGGATGATCAGACCATCAAACTGGACTACTTTCTCTATGGGACCAATATCGAAATCGCGAAAAAAAATCTGCTGTTCCATTCCAACCTACTCAACCTAAATGTATGGGACAGCAGATTTTTTTTTCGCGATTTCAATATTGGTCCCATAGAGACAGTTGTTCAGTTTGATGGTCTGATCATCCGCTTAAAATAGTTTCACCTAATTTTGTTAGACCTTATATAAATCCTACAATTTCAAAGGGAACTGCCACCGTGGTCTAGTGGTTAAGAGCATTGGCTCTCGACATGGAGGTCGTGGGTTCGATTCCCACGGGGGACACCTAGTGAAATGTCACTTTGTGCGTTTTTCCCCAGTTGGTTAGGACATTGCAGGGTGAATCACCTGATTGTGTGAAAAGAGAAATGATTCCGTGCTTCGGATGGCACGTTAAGCCATTGGTCCCGGCTACTATCTCTGGTGGTAGTAGTCGTTACATAAAAACCACGTCAGAGGCCGTAAGGCGGTCTGAGAAAACTCTGACACCAGAGCTCTGCCCACACGATGAGAAGAAGGGGAAGTGGATGGGTGTTAATATACAACTAGAAAATGGTTTGTTTAGAATCGAGAGCAGAATCGAATTATCATGGTTTCAACATGGGTAATTTTTTTCAAAATATTAAATAATTTGTTTGTAAAATTTAAAATTTACTGAACCCGATGTCAACTCACCGTATGGGCACAGTCACCATACTTACCACCAAAACAAGCTTCTTAAAATGTATCCATGAGTACGTTAGCGCTTTCATTCATTGCTGAAATGATAACAAATCATTTTTCCCTCCAAACTAAAAATGCGAATAACTTTAAATTTTAACCACAAAATAATGAAATTATTATTTCAATCTAATTATCTATACTATTATAAAACTGTAACAGGAAGTTTGTCTGTACATTGAAGATATTAACAAAAAAAGTTACGATATGGTTTTTAGGTGTCCCTGATTCCATATCACCGATTTTTGGATTTTTTGTGTGACTGTTGAATCGGACTGTTTGATCGAGCATCACGCAAAAACTACTGAACCGATTTTGATGAAACTATTTTTGTTTGATAGCTTATGATCTGACTTAAAATCTAGTATATAATTTGTGCGAACGAAGTCGCGGGTTAACACTAGTAATAAATAAAAATACATATTTATTTATTTCACATTAATAGTGACCTGAAAAAATACAATTTCAATTTCAAACTTAAAACATTAGAAAATACAGTCTGGGAACTTAATTATTAGAGATTTATGATACTTAGGTGAAATTTATCCCAAGGTATATAACATATATACAGGGTGATATTGATATCAATAGCATCCATTTAAACTAAACCCATCGAACTGAACCACTTTTACTATGGGAGCAAACCGTACGGAGCAAAAAAATCTTCTGTTGCATACATTTGAGTCGAGTAGGCATTGCAGTTTAGTATGGAAGAGCAGTTTTTTTTGCTCCGATCGGTTTGCTCCCATAGTAAAAGTTGTTCAGTTTGATGGGAAGACTTGTAGTTTAAAAGGATGCTAATGATATCAATTTCACCCTGTACTGTAGACCTAAGGGACCAACATCAAAACCGTGAAAAAAAAAATCGTTTGTTATACAGGGTGTAAGGGACAGCCTAGCAAATACTAAAACGGTGAATTCAGACCATCAAACTGAACAACTTTCACTATGGAGCCTACCTCAGGAAACAGACGCTTATCTGCCTGTCTTTACGTAGGTCCAGAAATAGATATCCGGGACATCTTCTGGTTTCCAGGACCTGTAACACCGGTCACACCCAAACGTGAACAAAATCGATACAATTTAAAAAAAAAACACAATCTTCCTTCTCTATCTATAGACAAGAACTACGCCACAAAGGTTCTTGTTACGCGAATGTAGTCTTTATTCTAAAGTAGTAAGGTGGTTTAACGTGGATGTTAGAGTTGGTGAGGTAGGATGATTGTTCTGAGTTAAAACGCGGTATGTGTTTCTTAACCGACTGCAGAAAGATGGGTTATCGAAGTGTTATTAAGAACTAAAAAGTTAAAAAATAATATTGCAGCCGATGACTTTTTCGTTCGCATCATAAGAACATTAATTTGTTTTATCGAAGTCGCTGTCAAGCCGGTACGATTCGCGACAGGGCTTGCATTAGTTATTTGGCTTGGCTTGACACCGACTTCTATAAAACAAATTAATGTTCTTATGATGCGAACGAAAAATTCATCAGCTGCAATATTTTTTAACTTTTTAGTTTTTTTGAAGGCGGTTTCAATTTTTTGTTAAACTTTGTTTATTTAACAATTTCTAGTGCTGAATTTATTAGTTCAATTTAATAGTAGTGCTTCAAATTAACAAACGCACTAGCCGGCACTACGATTTTCAAAGGTTCCCCTCGATTTCTCTGAGATGCCATCTGATCAGATCCTGGTTTCCTTATCATAGTACCACCCTTGGAATATCTTCTTTCCAACAAAAAAATAATCATCAAAATCGGTTCACAAACGACAAAGTTATCCGCGAACAATCATTATCACACATGCTTACGTCTTCTTGTCAATTTTTCCAATTTGTATGAAGTGACAGCCAAAGTGCCTAAGGTGTGGCAGGGCTTAGGATAAGGGGACTACGTAAGTACTTATAAAAACACACATACACATCCTCACGCCACTGTCCCACAGGGGTAGGCAGAGACTACAGTCCACCACACGCTACGATACTTGTACTCTACATTTACCTAAGCAGGGTGTAAGTGACCGCCTAGCAAATACTGAAACGATGAACTCAGACCATCAAACTGAACAACTTTCACTATGGAGCCTACCTCAGGAGACGCGAAAAAAAATCAGCTGTCCCATACATTTTAGTAGGGTAGGTACAGCAGTATTGTATGGGACAGCTGATTTTTTTTTCGCGTCTCCTGAGGTAGGCTCCATAGCGAAAGTTGTTCAGTTTGATGGTCTGAGTTCACCGTTTCAGTATTTGCTAGGCTGTCACTTGCACCCTGTATATATAGTAGGATTGAAATGTAATGAAGTGTTAAGTCATGTTTTTGTCCCCAAGCAGCTAAGAAATTAACTTAAATATTATACTTACCTACAGAGAACGAGAAGATACGGTACCGTTTTATGGTAATATTTTCTTAAATGACATTTCGTGTTAAGAAAGGTACCCAAAATAGAAAACCATTTGGAGATTATGTGATTCAAAGCTTATATCAAAATTATCAGATTTTTTAATCCATTATTTCCATATTATTTCTCGAGTTGTTTTTAAAATACTGAAATATTAAAAAAGAGGTTGAATGAGATTTTATTCCTTTGCCTGCTTGGCTTTTCTATTGTATTTGACAGTATTTATTTTTAATTTTATTGCGGCCAAGGTATTATAGCCTTAAATCCTACGTTTTTCAGAAACTACAAAATGAATAGAAATGTCGGTCAAAAATTAAATCGGAAAAATACGTATCTCTTATTTTTTTAACCTTTTTTTATATTTTTCTTTAAAAATAGGTGGTTAAAAAAATGAAATGTCAATTTTAATTAAAAAACTTATATTTTTTTTAAATAATATCAATCAGGACAGGAGTGCGGATTTTTTAATTTCATTCGCTGAGCTCAGCAGTTGAGAATGTCAAAATTACTATGGAGATAATATGCATCTTTCTACTGCTGATTTGACTTTCAAAAATCGCACACCTGGGGTATGATTTTTTAATGTCAAATCGGCAGTAGAAAGATGCACGTCTCCATAGTTATTTTGACATTTTCAACTGCTGAGTTCAACGTGCGAGTTTCAAAAATCATACTCCAAGGCATTTTGGTAATTTATTATATAGAGTGTAAGGGACAGCCCTCAGCAAACTGAAACAGTGAACTCAGACCATCAAACTGAAAAATAAAAAATAATATAAATATAAACAACTTTCAGGAAATGCGAAAAAAAAATCTGGAGTGCGATTTTTGAAACTCATTCGCTGAGCTCAGCAGTTGAAAATGTCAAAAATACTATGGAGATATGCATCTTTTTACTGCTGATTTTACTTTCAAAAATCGCACTCCTGGAGTATGATTGCTGTCCCATACCATGCCTTATTTATTTATTTGTATTTTCTTTGGAAGACCAAAAGCATCATTCAATAACAAATTTCTAGGTACCGACCCATTTAAAAATTTCAAAGAGCCCACGGACCGTTTCCAAAAAAACAAAAACGATTGTTAACTTCAATCAGCTTTTATTGTTTGCAATTAAACTTTACATGTAAATAAGTAGTTAGTGTGACGTGTGCTGCTGCTTAAGGTGGTTGCAGAGGGGTCAATTTTATACAAAACTTTAACGCATAATACGCGTAGACGGTATTAATATAAGTAACTTTGTATATATGGAAAAATAGTTTAGAAAATCTAGATGCCGCGTCACAAATAACATTTGCAATTTATATAATAATTACGAAGATATAAAGCTATGAAATTTTTCATACAACATTTTAAAAGCTTTATATCTTCGTAATTATTTTATAAATTGCAAATATTATTTGTGACGTGGCAACTAGATTTTCTAAACTATTTTTCCATATATAAAATATTACTTTTATTAATTCCGTCGACGCGTATTGTGCGTCAAACTTTTGTATGGACCGAAACCATCTTAATGCTGGATTAAAACGTCAAATGGAGGAGCCGTTTTTGATAACGCAATGCGCATGTCAATATTTAATCACAACGTAAGTAGGCTTGCCATGGACCCCAGCTTTCATTACACGGACCTCTTAAGAACACAGTTTAAAAAGTCTGGTGAAGAGTAATGTAAGATATGGCCTGCAACGTCCCACTGCAGGGCTTCCTCATGAATAAAATTGAGAGGAATTGGGCCATACTCCACCACGCGGGCCCAGTGCGGGTTGGTGGAAGCAAGTTAGTGGTCTACTTGCTGTCTGAGAATTTTGTTATGTCAGTAAATAACTATAAATAACGACTGTAAATAATATCTATAAATATAATACTTATAACAAATTCATTTTATTTTTATGCCAATACACACAAACACGTCCGTGTGGTGTCGGCTAAAAATAGCACCACCCCGTTTCCTCCCGTGGGGGTCGTAAAAGGCGACTAAGGGATCTACCGGAGGATGGGCAGCACCATCCTCTGAGTACACACATTCAATCCAACTGCGATCGCCAACCCGCCTGCCAAGCGTGGCGATTATGACAAATCCCCCATTTTGTAGGAGACCTATATCCAGCAGTGGACGTCTATCGGCTGATATGATGATAGATAGATAGATAACTCATTTCTTTCACCAGAACATTACAGGATAAACAGTGACAGACAAAGGCAGTAGGTAACATGATGATGATGATGACGCACTAACAAAATTGTGTCATTTGCTGTCAGTTGCAGAAAAGCTCATTAAAGTTAATCCTCCATTAAATATCTTGCTGTCAGTTTTTGTCTTCTTGACGTAGTAAAAGCTAGCAAGAGATTTAATGGAGACTTAACTCTAATGAGTGTTTCTGCAACTGAGTGTAAATTAATCAAAAAAAATGTGTTATAGAGAAGATGCCAGAAAGGCCGCATCTTCACACATTCCGACGCGGTGGTAGAGTCGTATAAAAAAAATGACGTCAAAAAGCTGACATTGATGTGACATTATATTAAATAAAAAATTTTTTGTTTGAGTTATAATAGAAATATTTTTTTTTTAATTCTTTTGTTTTTTTTTTGGAGCTTTTAACCCTACATTGTAAAAAAACTACCGGTAACAAATCGGTATATAAATAACTAAAGGTGAATATAGTATAGACGACAAAATCATACTTCAGGAGTGATATTTTTGAAAGTCAAATCAGCAGTAGAAAGATGCGTATCACCATACATTTCTATTTAAAAGAGCGATTTTATCTCTGAAGAGATTTCTTCCAGCGGACCCGTGGCAGGAGTGCGATTTTTGAATCTCATACGTTGAACTCAGCAGTTGAAAATGTATGGTGATACGCATCTTTCTACTGCTGATTTGACTTTCAAAAATAACACTCCTGAAGTATGATTTTTGAAAGTCAAATCAGCAGTAGAAAGATGCATATCTCCATAGTAATTTTGACATTTTCAACTGCTGAGCTCAGCGAATGAGATTCAAAAATTGCACTTATGCTCTACAAATTTGTTAATGGATGAAGCTTGTGGTCTCATCATCATCTTCTTCCTAGCTGCTGTCCCGCTGGGTGGCGGGGTCTGCTTTCTTAATCTGTTTCTTCCACTTCGCTCTATCTTGAACATCGTCGATGGAGAGCTCGCAGCTGTCCATTTCTTTCTTTACAACATCAGACCATCTGAGTTTTGGCCTGCCTACGCCACGTTGACCTGGTAGGGTGTGGTCCATTGCTTTGTTGCCTATATAGTCAGGTGGTCTTCTTTTTACATGGCCAAACCATCTAAGTCGATTTTCTTGGATTTTGTCAGCTACGTCGCGGACAAAAGAAAATACAAATAAATAAATGAGATTTTTTTACCATGTACTTTACTTTAATTCCTACGTTTTTCAGCGTATGAGGTACTAAGGTATACGGCAAAAAAATACTTATTTACGTTTCTTACTTGGTAGCTACCGATAACAGTTTTATTTTGGAATTTAACTATTTTACTCACAAAATCTCCTTTGTTCAGTTTTTTTTGGTAGAGGACTGGGATAATGGTACCTACCAAAATAATGGGCGTTTTTTTATTTTTTTTTTATTTTAGTTCCTAAAAAACTAGACAGATGGCATGTTTACCGCTCCATACAGACGTTCGCGAGATCCTGTCAAAATCATGTCAACACTGCCTGCCTGCCTTTTTTGTAAAGGCCAAGGGATCGAGCCCATACAACCATGTCAGACCTAAAATTTTTCGATTAAAATGATTCGAAGATGCCTTGGCATCTTTGTGATCATCTTTTCACTCTTTATTATTTTAAAGAAACTCTTTTTGAAATTTTGTTTTTATTCGCACAGACCGTTGCGCCATCTATCGATTTCCTAGAAAACTAAAAGAAAAAAGCTCATTACCCGGGGGACAGGGAGTGTCCGTACTGTATGCAGTACGATACTTTGCCTTATACTGTGTCAGAAGGTATTTGTAGAGATGACGTGGTCAGAAACTCTACAACAAAACACATTTTATAAGACTGAATTATCACTACACGACACGTCATTCCATCTTGAAACCTGCAGTTAGGTTTCTGATTATCCCGTAAAGGTTTTGAGTCGTGAATCTTGTAGAAACGGTTGTTTTACGTAAGTTTCTGAAGTTAATTTTTCGCTTAGAAAAAGTATATGTAGGTATAACTTTAAGGCCCGATTCGACCAAACGCGAGTAAATTATATTCTTAGATTAAGTCGCCGGTTACTCTAGATTAAACTGATTTTGCGTTTTATCAACCCTAATCTATGAATAAGTTGAAAGTAAAATTTTGGCGGTGTAAAGCTTATACGAGATTAGTGAAATTATTTAAAAAAAATAAAATAAAAAGAAACCTAACAATTTAAAACTGTATATACTCACATTGCAATAAGTACGGATACAACGACCTCTTTCTTTCGGTGGATTATAAATTCGTTTTTTTAATATGGGTTTAGTGTGGTAAAAGACAAATGAAGTTATTTCGGAGTAAACACTAGGAGTAAAATTGTTTTTGTATAGTTACTCTTATACAGGGTGAAATTGATATCATTAGCATCCTTTTAAACTATGAGTCTACCCATCAAACTGAACAACTTTTACTATGGGAGCAAACCGATCGGAGCCCAAAAAAAAACACCTGATGCATGTATTTGAGTCGAGTAGGCGTTGCAGTTTAGTATGGAACAGCAGATTTTTTTTGCTCCGATCGGTTTGCTAACTGTATACGCTATTATAATAAGATACCAGAGGATATTTTAAACTTGCCAGACAAAAAGTTTAAGTCCCATGTTAAACAAGTCCTCTGTAAAAAAGGCTACTATAAACTCGATGAGTATTTGAATGATCAAAATGTCTGGTCTTGACAATGTTACTCTATGTAATGCATGCTTTTAATTGTACTTTGTATATTTTGTTATGTTTAAAAGATGTGTGTTGTAGAGTTTTTGACCGCATCTTCTCTCAACGGAACACCTTCCGACGCGGTGGTAGACTCAAAAAATGACGTCAAAAGCCGCCTATCTATGTGATATTATTTTGAATAAAAAATTTTTGATTTTGATTTTTTCCCATTGTAAAAATTGTTCAGTTTGATGGGTAGACTCTTAGGATGCTAATGATATCAATTTCAAACTGTATAAATCAAAGTTCGGTCGAATATGGTATTAGAGAGTTTAAAATTTGTTTTTGTAAAGAAAAAATTTTATGTAGTACTTTTGAAATCACCGTTCTGTTGCTAAGTCAGTTACTCGTTTTTAGCTTTCACCAGACTGCAGTTTGAAGCAGCGAGTGTGAGGGAGATAGTGCATCCGATGCAAGCCCTGAACGCCCTAGGTCAGTTAGCACCGATGCATTGAACCGAATGCACTCGCGTCGCAACGCGTTCAA
The DNA here is from genome assembly GCA_927399405.1 of Agonopterix arenella. Taxonomy (NCBI): domain Eukaryota; kingdom Metazoa; phylum Arthropoda; class Insecta; order Lepidoptera; family Depressariidae; genus Agonopterix; species Agonopterix arenella. Next base: position 9,457,661 of record OV656718.1, on the reverse strand, counting down.
AAAATATCAAAATTCAAAAATTTTCTTTTTTGAACTTTTAGAAATTGTGTTTAAAAAACTGAGGGGAGAGTTGAAATGTCGTGGAAATTACCGGATTTCGGTTTTGGGCATTTCTTTGTGCGCCGCCATGTTGGATCTCGCTCGAAATGCATGCAGTAAGTTAACTTTCCAATTTTAACAATTCGCTTTTATTATTACAATCGTGTCTTTTTACCTTTAACTTGAATTTTTTATCTATTCTTCATTTGACAGTTTATGTTTTTTTTTTAAGTATTTTTAAACAAAGACTCTTTTGTCTTTTGCGTTTTAATTCTGTTGTCTAATAAAAAAAACCTTGAAAAATTACGTATTTTCATGTATTTTATTTGTATGGAGTGTGTTTTCAATTGTAGGGCGTGGTAGCGTCGTTGAAATTATTGATCGATAAAGTTCAATATGCGCTGTCTTTTAAGGTAGGTAAGACATTTGACAATGGACTCAAAAAACACCAAAATTTGTATCTCTAAATGAAAAATGACTTTCAAAATCACAAAATAAGGTGTTTTATTACATATTTTTACAAAATTTTCGACAACATCCTTGTAAATTTACTTATTACGTCACAAATATCTTCGCCGGAGCGCCATTTTGGAAATGGGCGTGTATCCCCCTCCACTTTTGAACTTTCTCGAGATTTTGGAAAATATTTGTTGTACTTAAAAGTATCAAAATTTTATTAAAATCTGGCGACTAGCTAATTGACTATATACAAATAATTTTAAAAAATCCCAATTCTCAAATGTCACTTATAATAATTCTTTTGTCAAGAGCAACCTTTTCTTTATAGGTATCATATTTTTCATTTCACATTCACATCTCATCCGGAATACAAATAAAAAAAAATAAAGCTTTTGTTTAATAAATATTAATTTTTCTTTTGAAGTCAAACTTGCTTTCGCGATTTAAAACAAATTGTTAATTTGAAAAATATTCATGATAAAAATATTTATTTTTCCCAAATTACTATCTGAATAAACATCGTGCTAGTAAGAATTTACTATTTATTTTCTCGTACTACCGCCAGGGTTTCTGATTACCCAGAAAGAGATCATGGTCTTGATTTTATGTATGCATGTGTACCTTTATATTTATGTATAAATTAATAAATATCAACTCTATTACAACGGTGTAAAACTGAATTTATAACAGTTTAAAACATTATTTATATTTATATTGTGGCAAAATATTTTGAAGTTATGTCCTTAACATCGATTTTAGTTTTAAAAAAAAAAATGTATTTTGAATGTATTTGGCTATCTAGTATTATAATCATTAGATAAAAATCGTAGCAAAATCGTAGCAAATTCGTAGCAAAAAGCCTACTAAGTTTCTACGACGCGCTTCCCAGTTTTCCCCGGGATGCGCACGACCCCGCCCTAAAATCCCGGGGACATGGGTGTGGCTGTATACATCTGTAGGTACTTTAAAAAAATTCTTGTTAATCTTTTTGAAAAAACTAAAATGTGTAATATTTCTGTTAAAAAAAGTAAATATATTGTAAAGATATATTGTTGGTGTTGATTATCTATTGATCAGTTAGAACAAGAATGGCGTCTCAAAGTGGCGCACGCATTCACTTATTTTATTTTTTAAATGTCAAAAGGGACATGCGCTTTTACCTACATTGGGATGGGAGTACGCAGTTACGTTTCACCATTTAAGGTTGTTTGACGTATTTTTGGTGAAAATACACAGATATTCTTATTGGTGAGCCAACGCCCTAAGTTTAGTCGACGCCCTAGCTACAAATCATGCTGTGTTTTTATAGCTTTAGTATATCGTCGGATTCAAAGTGAACTTAATCCTTTTTTTAGTCGTTATTTTCAAAATAAATGCTGTAATTTTTCCAAAATCGTTTCATTCAAAAAATTATTATGTACAGTGATTTACAGGACGTTGTTCTTAAAAATGGTGAAAACACTCAGAAGTGACAGTGGGACGACGCCCAAAATCTGTGCGAGACAACGCCCAAAATTAATGGACCTACGTTTTACCTGTAGGTCCAAATGGCATTATGGGAACATACAATACAGTGTTACTGTTGCAGATGGTTCTTATCGTGGACGTTTTGTAACGCAATTTCAGGACTCAGTCTCACATAATTTTAACAGTAGTGTCAAGTAGGGGCAACGCCTTAAATCAGTGAACCTACGCCACCCTACGCCCTACCGATCGATATAAAGGTGCACTGCGCGGATTTGGTGAAATGACTATTTTTTTATTTTTAATGGTGATATGAAGTGTTTTATTATGACAATAAAATTTAATGAAAATACAATACAAACACCGAAAACATAATAATTTCATCACTTCACAAGTAATTAGTGTACAGAAAGAAATAGAAGAGGTAAAATACATGGAAGTGAATCTTTTATAATGCGCACAGCCAAGGAGTGGAACGCCCTACCTGCGTCAGTATTTTCGAGTGCTTACAACCCGAATTCCTTTAAAGTACGAGTGAATAGGCTTCTAATGGGTGAGCTCGCTACATCTTCGACCCCATCTTCGTCCTGAGGACTAGATTGAGGTCAAGAGCAAACCCATACGTAATAAAAAAAAAAAAGTTTTTACTGTGACAACGCTCAAAATCAGTGAATCGTTATAGTGTTGTAAAGTTTATAGCTTGCAGTGTCGTTTTATTAATTAATGGTTATAGGAAGAAGAAATATTTCGTGAAAATACTCATTTAATAGTGAACACGCCCAAGCAACTACGCCCTACTTTAGTGGGCCAACGCCTTTAGTCCAGATGTGATTTATTGTGAAACTGGTACAAAGTTGAGTTCAAAATAAACTCTACTGTTCACCAGAATCACAGAAATTTAACATACGTTATATACATAATCATAGCGTTAACTCAAAATATTTTATACCAGATTTTAAGTCAGTCAATAAGCTATCAAACAAAAAAATTTTCATCAAAATCGGTTCAGTAGTTTTTGCGTGATGCTCGTTCAAACAAACACACGAACAAACAATCAAACAGACAAACAAAAAATCCAAAAATTGGTGATATGGAATCAGGGATACCTAAAAACCATATAGTAACTTTTTTTTTGTTAATATCTTCAATGTACAGACAATCTTCCTGTTACAATTTTATAATTGTTTAGATTAGATTAGATACATATACCTACCTAATATAACATTTTAATATTTTCGAAATAAATTGGTGAGTTTAAGAAACTTGTTTCATTATGTAGGTACTACCATTACTGGGCATTCTATTGTAGTTTTATAAGGAAATGATCAGACCATCAAACTGAACAACAATCTACAATAAAATCCATAAGATCATACGTGACACAGATGAGCTTAATTTACTTAATAGCAAACTGAATGACTTATAGTCTTGACGAATTCCTTGCTAACGAATCCATATAATGTACAAAATTGTACAATTATTGTCATATTTGTTTTTATTAATTATTTTTAGTGTTTGATAAATATTGTCTTGCTTGCATATTATTATTATTTTATTTTTTATAATATTGTACTCCCATGTGGCAGGCCATAGCCGAACTGTTTTATTTTCTATGTACAACATCTATAATTTACCTACAAAGACATTCAATATTAACTAGCTATTATGTTAAATCTCTTTGTTTACCTATGATCCAAAATAAATATATTTCAATTTCAACATTATCTATGGGATCAACACTAAAAAGATCCTGGTAACCTTATACGATTCACTACGGTTGTCTCCAGGCCCTGTACCCGGACTTTCGATGTTCGACATATCGCCACTGTTTCGGTCCGCTCTTCATCGTAATAGAGTTGACATTGGAACGAAAACGTTCACGCAATTGCGAAGTTCGAATGTGCAGGTAGAGGCCCTGTTCTAACACGCCTGTATCGCCTCTCTCTCAGAACAAGAACGGTGCCAAAATCCTGGAAGCTTGCGAATGTGCAGCCGGTACCCAAGAAAGGCAGTCGTGCCGACCCCTAAAACTGCCGACCTATTGCCATTACTTCCATTCTCTGTAAAGTCATGGAAAGAGTTCTTAACAGTAAGTTGCTGACATACCTAGAAGATAATGATTTACTCAGTGATCGTCAATATGGCTTTCGCCGGGGGCGATCGACTGGGGATCTTCTTGTGTATGTCATGCGCTGCTGGGGCGAGGCCATCGAGAAACACGGTGAAGCACTAGCTGTCTCACTTGACATCTCGAAGGCCTTTGACAGGGTATGGCACGTTAGTTTGATGAGCAAGCTTCCTGCTTATGGCATCCCCGCTGATCTTTGCAGCTGGATATCTGATTTCTTGAGAGAACGGTCGATTAGAGTTGTCATTGACAGCTGCTCTTCTGACCTCATGGCAATTGATGCTGGGGTTCCTCAAGGGTATGTTCTCTCCGTGACACTTTTCCTGGTACACATCAATGACCTCCTTGTGTCAGGTATTGTTGGGTATGCAGATGACAGTACTGTCACAGAGAGATACGTATCCGGCGCTGGGGCCAGCGGGGAAGAAATACGTTCGCAGAGGGAGGCCGTGGTGGAGCGGACAAACTTGACTTTAAGTCTTGTCTGTCCCAGTGGGGTGACAACAACCTAGTCTACTTCAACGCCACCAAAACACAGGCTTGTCTGTTCACCGCCACAAGGAGTCCGTTAAATATGACTCCTACTTTCCGGGGTACATCTGTCCCTGTTTCCGACAGTCTTGGGCTTCTGGGCATGAGGTTGACCACGAAACTCAAATTCAACGCTGAAATCGAGTCTAAGGTTCAAACTGCGGCCAAAAAGCTGGGCAACTTAATCAAGGTGAAGCGATAGCAGGTGGCAGCAGTACTCCATACAGGAACGGACCTGAGCTTTATACAAATAAACGGTTGAAAGCAAAGCCAGGAGGGTCATTGGCGACAGTAAGCTGGTGGAGATCAAGCTTCATAGCCTAGCCCAGCGCCGCAGAGTAGCCTGCTTGTCGGTCTTCTACAGATAGTACTACGGTGAGCGTGCCCAAGAGCTACATGAGCTCATCCCGCCTTCCCCTTTCTACTATCGAACTTCCAGTCGCACCGCGGGATATCACCCCTTTTTGGTTGACATCCCACATATCCGCACCAAGCGCCTTTCTGAATCTTTTATAATGCGCACAGCCAAGGAGTGGAATGCCCTGCCTGCGTCAGTATTTCCGAGCGCTTACAACCCGAATTCCTTTTTAAGTACGAGTTATTCACTCGTACGGCTTCTTCTGGGTAAGCTCGCCACATCTTCGATCCCATCTTCGTCCTGAGGACTGGATTGAGGTCAAAAGCAAACCCATACGTAATAAAAAAAACGGTTGCTGGGAGCTACTCTTCTCGATGACTCCATCCCACCTTTCATCCAAGAACAAATGGACAAGTTCCAGAAATCGTCCGACCGCCTCACAAAAATTAACTCTCACATGGCTTTATGCATCATTAGGTTTTGCCTCTTCGTGCCTCAGTTCACATACGCCCTACGGTGCTACTATCTATGGAAATTTCCAAGTCTATTAACAGCCGTAGACGATGGTATCAGAAAGCTGCTAACAAGTGTGCTGATCTGTAAATTTTCTGCTGAGGCTTGGGCCTAGGTGTCTCTCCTTTCTCATTTTGGGATCTGCTGTTGCTTTGCCGGCTTTCTTTCTTATACGCCTACCCTACTAGACTCACAGAAGTGGTGGGACGAGCCACTGTGCAAGAAAGGGCAGCAGGACCTTTTGGCTACCTGCTCCTGCAGGACAGATCGCGCTCGTGTCCTCGCATCCTTTGAAAAGGAGTCTGGTCTCTGGCTGAACGCCCTGCCCTCTGCCAATATCGGAATGGAACCATACTAGACAACTGCACCCTGTCTTTGGCGGTAGGCCTCCGGTTGGGCCTTTAAACGAACCAGGGTCACTAGTGCGGATGTGGTGCCGGTGTAAACAGGCTAGGCCACCACGGGCTTTCTTACCGGAGAAGCGCCGGTCGCGTTCCGCGCCATAATACTCTGAATGACGTTATTCGTCGGGCTCTTGTCTCAGCGAATATTCCGGCAAAGTCCGAACCAAACGGAATGGTCCACACTGATGGCAGGAGGCCCGACGGGTTAACGCTCATTCCTTGACTACAGGGGAAAAGCTTGGTGTGGGATGTGACCTGCGTGGACACCCTAGCTTCGTCTCACGCCCAGGCCACTTCCGAGCGCGATGGTGCTGCTGCTGCGGGGGCTGCTGCTGCGGGGGCTGAGGTCGAGAAGTGTCGAAAGTACCGCGATCTGGCCGGCAGCTACATATTCACGCCAATAGGTTTTGAGACGCTGGGTCCTTGGGGCCCAGAGGTCAAAGCATTCCTTGCAGACACTAAAAATCGTGATTAAACATTTCCCATACTTTTGGGTGGAGCTGGGTGGAGTTAGGTTTGTAGTATGGAACAGCTGAGTCTTTTTCGCGATTTCGATCTTCATCCCATAGAGAAAGTTGTTCGATTTGATGGTCTAATTATCTCTTTAAAAAACTGTTAGCATATTAAGAAGGACCTTATACAGGGTGTTATGGTAAACAGTTGCATTACTTTAAGAGGTGGTTGTACCCATGATACTGAACTACTTTCCCACGCACTTTTGCACGGTTTACCCGAACACCCTGTATAAACATTAAATAAGAATTAAACTAAAAGTATGTTTTAAAAATCGTAGCAAAAGCCTACGAAGCCTACGCTGCGATGCGTAATGCTTTCTTTATGTTTTTTTTAAATGAGTATGTATGGAAGCGATCAAGTTCGTCCCGCAACCTTCCCATTATCTAGTCCCAATCAAAGTAGGGGGAGGCCTATGTCCAACAGTGGACGTCCATCGGCTGCGATGATGATGATTCAAAGTAGGTAGGTCGGTACCTAAATCTAATTCAAACTTGTACACAAGGCGACACATCAAGCTATACAAAACCAACATAAGCTGGCCGCTCGTAGGTCGAGTAGCGTATAGCATCGCGCAGCCAGCTTAATATGTTGGTTTTGTATAGCTTGATGTGTCGCCGTGCGTATTTAAAATAATGCCTAGACGACGATAGAATATGTACACAATGAACATATTCTATGACAAATCAATCGTACAAATTTTCCTTCTCCATTTTGAGAGCAGTGCAGCGAAATGTATATTATTGAAGATATTTAGTTGCCCCCGACTCTAATTAACTGATTTTTTTATTTTTATTTGTGCCTGTTTGTTCGAGCATCACGCTAAAAGTCCTACCTAATACTGGCAGCTACTGGAAAGATTTTGATAAAGCTATTTGTGTTTAAAAGCTTATGATCAGACGTGGGTTCGACTCCCACGCGGGACACCTAGTGATATGTCACTTTGTGCGTTTTTCCCCAGTTGGTTAGGACATTGCAGGCTGAATCACCTGATTGTCTGAAAAGAATACTTATCTGTGCTTCAGCACGTTCAGCCGTTGATCCTGACTACTATCTCTGGTGGTAGTAGTCGTAACATAAAAACCACGTCAGAGGCCGTAAGGCGGTCTGAAACTCTGACACCAGGGCTCTGCCCACACGATAAGAAGAAGAATCAGACTCAAAAACTGGCATTTATTTTATCTTGCTACGATGAGCCGATGAGGAAGAGGTTGCGGGCAAAAGATGTGTCACCATCATCATCAGCCTATATAATGTTCCACTGCAGGTCACAGACACTACCCTCAAGGAGGGTGTATGTCCGTTAGTGTAGTACCACGCGTGCACAATGCGGATAGGTAGAATTTATTCTTCAGCGTATGCAGGTTTCCTGACGATGTTTTCCTTCACCGTTTGAGAGCAGTCGGTATAACGTACATAGGTTAAGAAAATTCATTTGGTCGTGCGTGCAGGATTCGAACCTTTATCATTATAACATAATAAATAATTATTATATCGGTATATATATATATAGATTAGATAGGGCAGCGAATGCGGACTAAAGGGGGGGACCCACGCTCGGGGGCCTTTCTGGTACAGAGAATTTCTCTGGCCATCCAGAGGGGCAATGTGGCCAGCATCTTTGGGACCTTGGAGCCCGGGGGGGGGGGGGGGGGGGGGGGGGGTCGCTCAGGGCAGTGCCTTTAGATTAAGTTAGTGATAGTCTGACGGAGCTTGCACGCGGATTTTATCTTGTGTGCTGCCATTGACGAAGCATATAGATTAGATATAAATAACAATTTATGACACGTACATGACCATTATTAATGCAGTAAATTGCACTAAAAGTCATTGAACTCCTGTTATCAATCTCATTGAAATATAAACGGATTGTTATGCATCTGGACCTACCTACTCGGCTGTGAAGTTAGGAAGTTTATAATTATAAGTTACAACACTATCCCGTTGAACTCTCTCAGTTCACTGACCTTAATAAAATAAAAGATTGGTAAATAAATATACATAATAATTACATAATATTTGCATGTCAATAATAATTACTCTGAGTTAACTCTGCATGTCCTTTTAATCATTGAAGAATAGTTAATCCTGGCACAGACCTCTTTGGTCATTCTGGATTGCTATTGCAACGCCTAGATAATAATATTAAAAAAAAAAACGTTCATATAAGCCAACTCACTCTTTATTATCACTATTGTCTAAGGTGTGAAATGTATGATGTATTGTTGTCTATATAAATAAATGAAATGTAAATGAAATGAAATATAGGTAGGTACTGTAAGGAGGTTGTATAGCCATAACTTGCTGGCTGGTTTTTATTTGAAATAAATTTGGAACGTCCAGCTCCCAGGGCCCACCAATATGCTGGTACTGGTTACTAGCAGTAACTAGACCAGTGTCCATGCGTCAGCTTTGTATATTATGTTCCTGCCAAGGTAGTCGCAGTATTATTAGCGTAGGTCGCAGTGCAGTGGGCGCGGGGAGTTGGACGTTCCAAATTTACGATGAGGGTGATGTAAGGAGGTTGTATAGCCGTAGCTTGCTGGCTGGTTTTAATTTGAAATAAATTTTGAACGTTGAGGAACCCCGGCGCCGGCTTCAATTATTAGGAAGTCAGAGAAGATCGTTCTCAATGCTAGAAAGCAAATGTCTCGATATCTATACTATTATAAAACTGTAACAGGAAGTTTGTCTGTACATTGAAGATATTAACAAAAAAAAGTTACGATATGGTTTTTAGGTGTCCCTGATTCCATTTCAATTTTTGGATTTTTTGTCTGTCTGTTTGTTTGTGTGGTTGTTTGGGTGTTTGTTTGTTTGTTTGTTTGAACGAGTATCACGCAAAAACTACTGAACCGATTTTGATGAAACTTTTTTGTTTGATAGATTATGATCTGACTTAAAATCTGGTATATAATTTGTGCGGACGAAGTCGCGGGTTAACGCTCGTATGAAAATAAAAATATAAAATAAACAGTAAAGCTCTATTTTAATTAACCATCTGGTCTATGCCTCCACAGTACCTACATGAAAATGTGTTTTCACCCCTCCGTCCGGGCGGAAAGCGTCAACTTACGTCTCGCTGCGCTAAACGAAGTTACGCCTCCAATGAGGAGAATAATAGTGTACTAACCTCGGGCAGTAAACAAAGATCACAGTGCCTCAGATCACATGTTTGTCTGAGACTTTTCTTACTTCACTGCCCTGCCTCGGTGTGTTATCTACTATTGTAAACTTTTTGTCTATCACGAGACTGCAGGAAGAAATCTCAACATAAATTCGCACATTTGTCTTTGTTTTCTGCAAGGTCCAACAAAACATGCTAGTAATATTTTAAATGAGTGATTTAGACCATCAAACTGATCAACTTTCACTAGGTATGGAGATGACATAGAAATCTGATGTCTCATACAAAATTCCAGTATACTCGACTCAAATAGGGTTACCAGGAGTGCGATTTTTGAATCTCATACGTTGAACTCAGCAGTTGAAAATGTCTAAATTGGAGATATGTGGGAGATATGCATCTTTCTACTGCTGATTTGACTTTCAAAAATCATACTTCAGGAGTGGGATTTTTGCAAGTCTGTTTTCTGAGCTCAGCGAAGATTTTGATGAGATCAGAATTGAGATCAGGCGAATAATGTCACATTCGCAAATTGTCACCTTGGGAAAAATGTCATACCTATTATTAGGAGCCCACTGCAAAGCGGTTCCAGTATCCCATTATTGGGCATTGGAAAAGCCTGCATAGGGGCTCTAGGCCCCCTTTTGTTAATGTTAAATAAATGTAAAATTTTTGTCACTAACCATAGATATATTTACTAACATAATTTTAAGTCATTGTTACTAACACTAGGTACTATTTGATCTTAAATCTGACACAAAATAAATGAATTGAATTAACATTTGCAAATTGTCACATTCGCAAATTGTCATATTTTCGCAAAATGCGCGTAACGTGTAACGTCATATTGGCAAATTGTCATTTACATTTACATTCGCAAAATATCGCATTCACAGAATGTCACATTCGCAAATTGTCATCTTGACGCAAAATGTCACACTCGCGTTACGTCACGTTCGCAAATTTCTGCACAATGTTGATACTGTCGTAATTTTAACTGTCTATGTAATTAAATAGCAACTAGAAAATAAAAAAAGCACTTCGAACTGCTTTACATAAAGAGCGGAAGACTCTAACCTAATGCCACCTCCCACCCAATTCTAGGAACACAAAATATAACTATTCCACTATTCCACATCCCAAAAAAAACACATATAACCCAAAAACCCGACCAACCAAAAAACTGCATCCAACCAATCCGTTATTAACAAAAAAAACGACCAATCGTTAAAAAAAGCTTCCAAATTCGAATAGACCAATAGAGCGGTCTATAAGTGACGCGTAGAATGCATCGGATGCGTCGACGCAGGGTTTGAATTGGCCAATGAGGTGCGCTTCTCCCGCCCTTTGCTCTGAGAAGAGCGGCAACGTCGCATGCGCGGGCCCTTTACCGGCTAATGAGATACCGTTAACTTTATAGTGATTTTGACTTTGAATTTAGAAATATTTTTTTATGTCAAGTATCAGATGTAATATTAATTATTAATTATAAAGGGTCACGCATATTTACAGTAGCCCAAACATTTTTTTTACGAAGCGTTCAATGTTCGGGGGATATTTTATTATTTTTAATTAAAAAAGTTTTTACATGGGCTAAAAAATGGCACCAAAATGGAGATTTGACTTATACAGTGACTACTTTTTTATTCAATAAAATAAAAATACAGGGTCCTTCTTAATACGCTGACACTTTTTTTAAGGGGATGATCAGATCGTCAAACTAAACAACTTTCTCTATGGCATCAACATCGAAATCGCGAATCCCTTACAATACTGCAAACCTACTCGAGCGAAATGTATGGGACAGCTGATTTTTTTCAATTCAATTCAATTAATTTATTGCTTCGCGAGTTGTTCAGTTTGATGGTGGCATCCCCTCAAAAAATTATTAACAAGAACCCTGTATGTATAAAATATAGAACGTGATTTTTTTTTCATTTAATACTTAAGTAGCAACTACTACTAGCCACCTACTTTCATCATTTAATTTTTTTTTATTAACGTTATATTAACAGAAAATCTTAATGGCCTTGTTACCTTGGCCGGAAATATGAAAGAATATTAAAATGCAAATGAAATGCATCCCTTTCATCCGTGGACGTCATTTTTTTAGTATTCATCAAAAAACTCGAGAAATAATACCTATAAGTACCTACCTGTGGAAAAACTGTTAATATTTATATAGGATTTTTATGACATAATCTCTGAAATGATTTCTATGAAAATTTTATAATAATCTAATCCCTCTAGTCAACATTATTTATTATACCGATGCGATATCATGTTTGTAGAAGTCGACAAGAAGTCGAAGTCAAAGTCAACATAATTTATTCAATATAAGGAGCTTGAAGCACACTTATTAGACATAATTTTTTTTTTAACTACCTATAGCTTACGGTAGTAATTAGTACTGTAGACTCTGTGGTATAGTTATATATTTGTAACACCATTGGATTTTCGGTGAAGGAAAACATAGTGAGGAGACCTGCATGTTTTGTTCCAGTCCATTATAAGTGGCGACATAAGCGATATAAGCGGAGAGTTTCAGTAGGTACTACTAGTGTAATGTGGAAGTTCTGAATTTTCTGAATATCTCTGACTACCCCCTCGGGGAATATAGTCGCAAGCTATGCATGATTGATTTTTTGTCTGACGATTAACATAGCTCTACCTGCACAGTTTTCTTGACGTTCTAAAACATAAGGCAATATGTTTAATTCTTGCTCACGTCGGTGTCGCGTCGGCATCAACGCTTGCGCCATTGAACTGAAATAGGTCACGAATTGGTGACTAACACTGTGACGTCACGAGGCGAACGACTCACGCGCAGAGCTGCGCGTTTTACACTTTATTCCACTTTACAACATACATTAGGACTATACACTTTTACATACATAAACTCACAACTATAATCCCTAACGGGTCGGTCAGAATCCCTGGCATATAAATAAATAATTAAATAAAAAAGCCATTTATTTCTCATCTTAAGTAACATGGATTGATTTTTACAGCACTTTAACATTCTTCTTGAATAGAGTCAAACTTAAAAATAGTTATCACAACAAAAAACAATAGTATAGGAAAAGACATCTACATAAGAATATAATGGTCAGTAAATTGCAATTATTGAATTATTGATTTTATTTTTATTTAATATTATAATTATAATAATGTCATGCATGAAAAAAAAACCTAGCATAATTATGTCCACCACTTATTCCTGCGGAGATCCTTCCGTTTGGCTCTCGGTCGGGGCTATTATTATTGATTGGTTAAGGGCCTTAACAGACTTTGCTTGTGCCACTGCTACCATTGCTGGTCTTTTGTGAAGGCCCCTTTTATAGTTCCCTACTGATCCCCACTGCAGTCAAGAACTGCAGCAGATTTCTAACAGCGAGAGTTTGTATTTCATCTGGTGCTAAACCTACGTAGAGTGGGCCACATTCGCATAGCAGATGCAAGGTAGTTTCCATCACATTGCAGAATCTGGAGTGCGATTTTTGAATCTCATTCGCTGAGCTCAGCAGTTGAAAATATCATAATAACTATGGAGATATGCATCTTTCTACTGCTGATTTGACTTTCGAAAATTGCACGCCTGAAGTATGATTTTTGAAAGTTAAATCAGCAGTAGAAAGATGCGTATCTCCATACATTTTCAACTGCTGAGTTCAACGTATGAGATTCAAAAATCGCACTCCTGTAGCTGGTGTGTACATTACGTTTTTTTAGTTCTCATTTTGACCTAGTTAAGAGCAAGTAAGCTGTGTGTAAGTTTGCTATTATTATCCTTTGATAAGTGCTTTGAAAGTTTGGAGTGGTTCAAGCCTGGGTTATCCCTCTATAGCTCATTAGCCTATTTGAAGCTGATCTTATTCAAAGTTTCTCGGGATAGACTTTTGGGGATTCCATGGAAGGGTTCAGGGGTAGTTCTGTCAAGGCACTCTGGTGAGCTTTTTATGCCCCACTTGTGAAGATGGCAGTTAAACCGAGCGACTACCATTCTTATTCTGTTCAAGCTAGCCCAAGATTTTCGGTCTAGTTGAAAGCCAGGAATCCGTTATGTGGAACTTAGAGAGACGAATAAAAGGGGTTATATATTGCGCAGACTCCAAATAATGGGAAATGGCCAAGAGAATGTTGACCTCTGATGTCTCGGGGAATATAGACGTTATAATGATAATCACTATAGTGTGAGTAAGTGCTCGCCATCTGATCGGTTAGTATTCGACTCGTGTGTCGTACGCGCTGACATTTGATCTGTTGTTTACGAGTACATTGCATCAAGCGTCAGGATCGCCGCTTACTTGCTTAGTCAGCTTTCTCGTAGGTTAAGACTTTAAAGAAGTTGTCGTTTGGTGTTTGAAACAATCACTGAAGTTAAGAAACGCCCGGTCTTTGGATCAGCATCATTATACCAGACGAAGAACGTCCACTTCTTTGGGCGCACATAATATAATGCGTCCCCAAAGGATCTTCACAACGTGTAGCAAACCGAACAAAGCAATGCCTAGTGTTTCGATCATTTTCTTCATCTCAACCGAAAGATATCCACTGCTGAACAGTCCCCCAAGGCTCGCTACAACGACCGGTTCTGCGCTGCCCCCACCCAACAGGAGTGCAATTCACTAAGCGTTACATCGTTGTCAAAAACATCGACGAGCTCGCATCTGTCAGATCATCGGAGGTTTTGCATATGAAATTGAAAGCTCGCCGTTGTTTCAACGACGAATTTAAGGTTGTGATGATGTTTGCGCTAAGTGAATTGCACCACAGGTTCCCACCACCTTCACCAGGTTGGCGGTCCACGTGATTGTGGGGCCCACTGGTATGCGGTCGACAGTTATGAACTCTTGGGTTTACCTGTCATACTGGGCAGAGTAGAAGACTGCTAGTGAAAAGTGGATTTTTCGGCTACAGCAACTGCTTCCATTTGGCGTTTTGTTGCCGTTGTTTAGCTTTTATGTGGCTATCATAGCCAATTAAAAATATAACACACCTCAGATGATACAGGGTGTAAACTTTACGAGGTGGTTCAGATAATTAAAGGATGATCGATGAACGAACGATGAAATTGCAGCACCTACTTACTAGACTTAAATTCATGGAAAGCATATTTTTTTCACGATTTCCCAGTTGGCTCTATAGTGAAAGTTTGATGAGTAGAATGCATGGTCAAGTATCCACAGTGACTAAAAATTCATCCTACACAATACAGGGCCCAACTATACTGACGATTCTTTCAGAGGATCATCATCATCTACGCTACGTGCTTGTCGGTGGAGTATTTGCCAAACGAGAAATTCGATTTTCGAAATATCGCGACCGTTTCGGTCCGAACTTAATTGTAATAGAGTTGACATTAGAACGAAAACATTCAAGGAATTGCGAAGTCAGCTTTTAGATATCTGTATTTGTGTTGTAATGGGAGAACAATAAACATTATCTTATCTTATCTTATCTAGCTATTCCATACATTTTGGTCGAATAGGATTGCAGTTTTTTAATGGAACAGCAGATTTTGTTCGTGATTTCAACCTTGGTCCTATGGAAAAAGTTGCTCAGTTGGTCTGATCATCCTCTTAAATCTCCACTTGTTTTAGAAGGCTATATACGCTATTTGGTTCGAGAGTACAAATAGTTTCATACCTCTGAGAGCACGCGATATCGGTCGCATTTCGCGCGCACCGCCGCGTCGCGTCAGCGTCGCACGCGCAGCCCGCAAGGTCACGTGGCAACCAACATGGCCGGTCGTTCCTCCTGGCTGAGTTACCGTGCGATTGTCTTTAACACTTTTGCCTTTGCAATGCTTACGACCTGAGATTTTGGAAAAAGTTGCTCTCAAGAAAAACATTGAATAGTAACAATGCGGTGCTCGATCTATGCTGGTTTCTTATGCAGTGTTTATATGGGCGAAAGGCTAGTCACCTCAGCACTTGACACGCCATTCCATCTCCCGAAACTTAAATTGCTAAATACATTGCTACAAGTACATTCCTAAACAGGAAGTTTGTACACACGGCGACACATCAAGGTATACAAAACCATCATAAGCTAGCCGCGCGACGTTATACGTTACTCGACCTACACGCGGCCAGCTTATGTTGGTTTTGTATTGCTTGATGTGTCGCCGTGTGTACATAGTTGTAGCAATGTTTCTGACTAGTTACCCCGAAAGGGATTACGGTCTTGAGTCTACGTATATGTATGTATGTGCTTGATCTATAAATTCGTATTCGGGGTTATCATTATCCACTGTTGAACATAGTCATACCCTGAAGGTAGGTCTGTGACCTGGACTGCGATTTTTGAATCTGATACGTTGAAAATGTATGGAGATACGCATCTTTCTACTACTGATTTGACTTTCAAAAATCGCACTCCTGGAGTATGATTTTTGAATATCAAATCATCATTAAAAAGATGCATATCTCCATAGTTGTATTGACTTTTTCAACTGCTGAGTTCATAGAATGAGTTAAAAAATCGCTCTCCAGGAAGTTGGTACATAGTTGTAGGAATGTTTCTAACTAGTTACCCCGAAAGGGATCACGGTCTTGAGTTTACGTATGCAAGTGCTTGATCTATAAATTCGCATTTAACGAGATTTTGACCGGGGTCATCATTATCAGTCATCTTCCACTGCTGAAAATAATTATTCATACCCTGAGGGTAGTTCTGTGCCCAGCAGTGGGACGTATAAAATGGGCTGATGATTATAAGAATGAGTGCTAACCCTAATCCTAGATTGTACAACGTGTTAATGAATAAACGCAAAACTAGAAAATAGTTTGTTTAGAATCGAGAGCAGAATCGAATCATCAAGGTTTCAACATAGGTAATTATTAAAATATTTAATAATTTGTTTGTATAATTTATAATTTACTGAACTTGATGTCAAACCACGGGAACACCACCCTACTTATCTACTACCAAAACAAGATTCTTAAAATGAGCACGCTTTCATTCATTGCTGAAATAATAGCAAATCATTTTAGCTTAACAAAGTATTTTAATGCAATTATCTCGTTATAAATCAGTTTGGGGTATAGGTATGAGGTTTAGCGCTTATTCATTAACACGTTGTATTTTTGCTCTTGGTCCAATATGTATATAATACGCTGATGGTCAAAATAAAAGCAAGTAAAGACTATTTCTTTTCTTTTATTTTTTCATCACGTAAAAAATTACAAAATAATAAAAACATTTCTTAAAATAAAAATATTACTTAAACACTTTAAGTAAAAAACAATCTCACGTATAAATCTATACTTTAAATACGTAAGTAGATACCCTTTCATCAGTCTTAATTCTTCTTAAAATCAAAGTGCAACAGGATACATTTATCTACATAGTAAAGTCACGCCTCTTTCCCAGTGGGGTAGACAGAATCTAGGGCGTCATTCACTAAGATCCTTTTATACTGATCTTAAATTTAGTATTTGACAAAAGAAAATAACCCTTTCTTATTCAAAAATTAGAAAAAAATCTGTCTGAATTTTTGTTTTCTTATTTTTTTTAATTTTGTTTAGTAAACGTTTTTCGCTGCACTGAAAAATTCAAACTCGAATTAATCAAAAGTCAAAATCATATTCGAAAATGTCAAAAAAAAAACAAAAGACCATTACAGAAGGGCGGCAACGTCGCACAATAAAAACATAAATAGATTCAAACAATTGTGGGGGAGCACAGACCATCACATTCTAACGCCTAGCCCCGTCCCTTTCTTATTTATCTATGTCTTTTTTCCTACATGGCCTCTTTATGTTGATACTATGTATGCTTTTTGTTTTTTTCTAAAGGGTGGCAGCATTTTTTGCGATTTTGGAGAGCTGGGAGTTTTTAATGAATGCGTGTGTTTTTTTTTCAATTTACAGTGACCTTTTTTAGCGTTGTTATTTTAGACCTTTGAATATTTTGTATCATAAGTGTGACTGTAAAAAATAAATCTACTTACTGGGCGATTTTTTTTAAACTATCCAAATTTTCAGAGGTGGTTAAGACCATCAAATTGAACAACTTTTACTACGATGGAAAAAATCTGAAATCACAAAAAAGAATCTGCCGTTGCAAACATTTGAGTCGAGTTGGTATTGGTATTGTATAGCCCAGTCATTTTACGCAGTTTTCTTA
This sequence comes from Agonopterix arenella, assembly GCA_927399405.1. Taxonomy (NCBI): domain Eukaryota; kingdom Metazoa; phylum Arthropoda; class Insecta; order Lepidoptera; family Depressariidae; genus Agonopterix; species Agonopterix arenella. Next base: position 9,439,992 of record OV656718.1, on the reverse strand, counting down.
GGCAGGGTAGGAAGTAATTATTAATTGGACTTTTAAACTGTAACCGGAACCATTTAGTGACAAAAAGACTACCTTAAAACATATTTAAAAAAAATCAACATAGAAATCAAAATTGTGCCCCAGAAGGCTTTTAAATTAATAATATTAATACCAATGCACTCCTTTGACTTAGATTTAACAATATAAATTATTTTTGAGCAATTAAATAGGCATTGAAATTTTAAAAATGAGGTATTTATTAGAAAATACAAATGTATTTTTCAAAACCTTCTAAGTAGACAAAAATGTTTGTAGTATGTATAATGGTAAAGCCTTAAATATGTGCAAAAAAAATTACTATCAGGTTTTTTAGAACGAGATAATAGCTAAATTTTTTAATTGGAACTGTTGCTGACGTGATTTTTTTTTTATTTTGGTACATTTCTAGGCTTAAATTGGCTCTTCAATATTACTCAGTATTAGGGTAAACAGTTGCATTGTACCGACCCATTATACTGAACAATTTTCCCTAGGAACCAGTAGGAAATTCGCAAAAAAATATTCGACTTTTCATATAAACGTTCGATCAGCGATTGCATTTAGCAGGGTATGGGAAGATCAATTTTTTTTTGTGAAATTTCTATAGGTTTCTTAGAGAAAGTTGTAAAATGGGTAAAATCACCCCTTAAAGTAATGCAAATGTTTACCCTTACACCCTGTACAGTCATGGAGTGTGATTTTTGAATCTCATACATTGAACTCAGCAGTTGAAAATGTATGGAGATACGCATTATTTTCTACTGTTGGTTATACTTTCAAAAATTTCACTCCTGGAGTATGATTTTTGAGTGTAAAATCAGCAGTAGAAAGATGCATATCTCCATAGTAATATTGACATTTTCAACTGCTGAGTTCAAAGAATGAGATTCAAAAATCGCACTCCAGATCATAACATAAAATAATTAGGTAGACATGTTCATTTTTGCAAGTCTGCCTTAACTAACTTAACTACCTCATGTAAAGCAATAAAGATTATAATTATGTAGATAGGTAACTGATATTGTTCTTGTGGAACAACGTAACTAACAAAAGGATTTTTTTAAGGCCAGTATATCCCGAACCACCTGTTTTTGATAAAGCTGTAAACATAGTAATATTCGTTTTTATGATTCGCAATAAATATATGTTTTAGTTTAATATACTTTCTTGATTATTCAACGGTTCAAAACACGATACTTGTAACTTGCCTCGATAAAAAAAAAAGATAGGATGTTTTTGATTGTTTTTCTTGTTTTACTTGAAGATTATCAGGTTTTAAGTAACAATAATCACATGTAAAAATAGGTAATAACATATTAAAGAATATTTAACGATTACTTTTTTAACAAATTATATAAAAGATCCTGTGATCCTGCTTTCAATTAAAGTGGGATGGCTAATTGCAAACGTATGCTTGTAAGAAAGAGACGCTTGCACTGGGATAACCTGCCCTTAACACGTTTTTTACATACATTCATACACATACTCACGACCGTAATCCCTTTCGGTATGGTCAGAAACATTGCTACAACTTTCGGTTGAAGAATGTAGTTGCTATAATGCTCACATTTAGGATAAGTTTCAGGATTAGCCCAGTCATTTTACGGAGTTTTGTTAGGCGGGGTAGAGAGTAATTATTAATTGGACTTTTTAACTGTAACCAGCACCATTTGACCAAAAGATTATCTTAAAACATATTTTAAAAAATTCGCTACGCAACATAGAAATCAAATTTTGTGACCCAGAAGGCTAGTATTAATACCAACGCACTCCTTTGACTTAATTTAACAATATAAATAATTTTTGAGAAATAAAATAAGCATTGAAATTTGAAAAATGTGGTATTTATTAGAAAATACGAATGTATTTTTCTAAACCTTCTAAGTAAACAAAAATATTTACACCATGTTTGAAGTATTTATAATTGTAGAGATTAAATATGTGTAAAAAAATTACCATCAGGTTTTTTAGAACGAGATACTAGCAAAATTTTAACGTGATTTTTTTTGGGTACATTTCTAGGCTCAAATCGGCTCTTCAATATCATAGCGAAAAAAAAATCAATTATTAATGAATCCCGGCTCAAACCGTAAAATGACTGGGCTAGATGGAATGACGTGTCAAGTGGTGAGAGGTGGTGGAGGTTTTTATTATTATTAGGGAAATGACAAAAGTCAACTAATACATAAGAATCCTTACGACTGTAATCTATTAAGGGGTAGTCAAGTCAGACAGTATCATCGCCATCGAGACAACATCAAGAAAAAATAAAAAAATCAGCTCACCCATACAAAACTGCACAGACTCAACTAAAATGTATGGGACAGCTTTGTTTTTTATTTTTTCTCCGTATTGGCTCCATAGTGAAAGGTTTTCAGTTTGATGGTCTAAAGTCTAAACCACCATAATTACACCCTTTAATATCTGTATAGTATCTGCGCAATATATGTATAAATGAACTTATGTAACTATAATTACGTATTTATTTATTATTATTTATTAATTATGATATTTTTGTTATCCAGGTAACATCTGGTACCAATGGCTGACAAATCTGACAATTGGTAAGTTTGATGTAAAGTATTATGGGGAAGAAATATCTAAGATACCTAGATGAAGATGAATGATGAATTTTAGTTTTAAAAAAAATCAATATCAGTTTAAAAAAAAATAGAAATAATGCTGATTTTATATTATGTGCTGCCATTGACGAAGCTTGTAGCGGATATAGTTGTATGTGATTAATATTTGACGAAGCCTGCGTTGCGGATTCGATTATTTTATTTCAATAAAGATACTTTTTCTTATTAAAAAAAAAAAGAAATATATGATAATAAAAAGAAAGTTAAATAAAAAAATATATAAATAAAAAAATATAGATATAAATAAAGAATATAAAATAATAAATACTTACATATACATACACATATATAAACTTACGACCGTAATCCCTTTCGGGGTGGTCAGAAACATTGCTAAAACTACCAACTATGTCGTTGTAGAAATGCTCACAAAGAGCGTTTTTCTTTTGGTTTTCTAGGGGATCGATAGATGGCGCTACGGTCTGTGCGAATAAAAGTTCAAAATTAAAATTTCAAAAATGGTTTCTTTAAAACAATAAAGAGGGAAAAGAACATCAAAAATCATCATCTTTTGATGGAATATTTCATTATTGGCGAATCATTTTGATTGAAAATTTGAAAATGTTTACGCCTGACATGGTTCTAAGGGCTCGATCCCTTGGCCTTAAAAAAATGGCAGACAGTCTTGACATGATATTGACACATTGACAGGATCTAACGAACGTCTCTATGGAGAGGTAAACATGCCATCTGTCGAGTTTTTTAGGAACTAAAATTAAAAAGGAAAAGAAAAACTCTCATTCCTTAGCAATTTATTATTGTTTTTTTTTAATTTTTTTTTTATTTCTTCGTCCTGTGGACTGGATTGAGGTCAAGAGCAAATCCATACGTAATAAAAAAAAATATGTTTCCGGATATAATGACTTGTCAAGTGGTGATAAATAAAATAAATAATATCTTGGATCACACAAATTATCTAGTCACATTTAAAGTTGATACCATTATTGGAAAAAATGCATACATAATTATGCAGAAAATAAAATGCATTAGAAGATAATTTCTTATTTTGTTCAACAGATATTGAAATGGTATTTTTCCTGATAGGTATACTAAGAATTATAAAAGGAAAACCACATTCATACATCTGCTCATCGTACCTACCTACTATTTAATACATACAGTACCTACCGGATGCTTATTATGTATATACAGGGTGTTCGGGTAAACAGTTGCATTACTTTAAGGGATGACTGTACCTATGATACTGGAAAACTTTCGCTTTCTTTCTTTCTTATCGTGTGGGCAGAGCCCTGGTGTCAGAGTTTTTTTCAGACCGCCTTACGGCCTCTGACGTGGTTTTTATGTAACGACTACTACCACCAGAGATAGTAGCCGGGACCAACGGCTTAACGTGCCATCCAAAGCACGGAATCATTTTTCTTTTCACACAATCAGATGATTCAGCCTGCAATGTCCTAACCAGCTGGGGAAAAACGCACAAAGTGACATTTCACTAGGTGTCCCCCGTGGGAATCGAACCCACGACCTCCGTGTCGAGAGCCAATGCTCTTAACCATTAGACCACGAAGGCAGCAACTTTCGCTATTAAACCTATAGGAAATTCGCAAAGAAAATTTTTGACTTTTCATACAAACGTTGACGATGATACAAACGTTCTATAAGCTGATTACATTTAGTACTAGACGCTTTGTTTGTTCTTTTAAGTAGTTAGTTTTAGTATACTGTGTACAAAATAAATAAATTAAAGTGAGGGTTTTGAAGAAAAAAAAAACTACAGGAAAAGTGCCATGTCTTAAAAAAATTGTGCACTTTAAAAAACTTATTGTTGTAAACTTTATCAAAGTTTAGAAAAAAAAAGTATTTATCTAAAATGCTCAATTTTTTATAGAATTTCCTATACCTAGTTTTCTCAGGGAAAGTTGTTCAGTATTGATTGTGGGTACAAAATCACCCCTTAAAGAAGTGCAATTGTTTACTCTAACAGCCTGTAAAGGTACCTTATTTAATAAGGCCCTTATTTAATAAGGCCCTAATGATTTGTGGTTCCGTAGTTTTTATATTTTATACATTTTATTTACTAACAAAATTATAAGGGTGTATATAGACAATTATACTAAACAACATGTTTTAAGGAACAGGATCGAAAAACGAAAAACATTTTTGGACCTCCCAATAGAAAATGGATCGGCTGATCCACACTTTTGTACGGGAGGTCCAAAACAAATTTTTCATTTTTCGACCATGATCCTTACAACAAGTTGTTTAGTATCATTGTCTGAAATAACCTCAGAATTTTGTTAGTAATAAAAAAAACCGGCCAAGAGCGTGTCGGACTCGCCCATGATAGGTTTCCGTAGTCATTGTATAAGAAGAAAAGATATATCTCGAGATACAAGCATGTAACAACTTAGTTTGTATGGGCATTTTATTCAACGTTACAAGAGTTATCCAACGACACATCACTCGATTAAAAAACACTTACATTAAATGAAATAAATAAATAAATTTAAAAAAAACCAACTAAACCTTAAATTTTTGCCATCGCCCTTTTCGTTGTTTTGGGGGGTCGAAAAAATGGTTACTAGGTTCAAAAATGAGGGATTAATTAAGCCGGGGTATACAGACAGACAGAATGGACGAATGGACGAAAGTATAAGGGTTCCTTATTTGACAACGGAACCCTAAAAACTACTGGTGTATTTTCGAAATATTTCATAATTTTATTATTTAGTAAATGTGTACCTAGGTAAAGTGTGTATGTGTGTCGGTTGGTGTGTCATTTTTAAAATTAAGTATTTGAAATTTTACGATTTTTTTCCATAAGTAGGAATTAATATTTTTTTAAATTAATTTTTAACTGAAAGAGCAACGACTATGGTTTTAATTGTAACACCTACTTTGGTCAATGTCTTGGTTAGAAATTAATAAAAATAACAAATAACTTACATTAATTTTATTTAACTTTGAATTTTGTCACGACTTGTTGTAATTTTTTTTCATAATTATGTTTTTGTGTACAATAAAGAATCTAAGAATTTTTCAGTATTTTTTTAACAACTTGAGAAATAATGAATAAAAAAATATGATTATTTTAGGTAAGCTTTGCATTTCATAATCTAAAAAATGATTTTCAAATTTTGGTAGAAATAGGTTTCTATATCTAGGTACCTTTCTCAAAATGAAATGTTGTCCATTCAAGAGACGAGAAACTATTATGAATATTCTTTTGTAGAGTAGGTAAATTGACTAGCAATTATTATCCTCTATTTTATATTATATTATGTTTGATTAAAAAAAACGTTTAATTTAAATAAATGATGTAGGTATTGTTTTTCACGTGGGTAACATTTGATTTTTTCATAAGTTTTCTGTAAAATATTAAAAAATAAAATAAAATACTATATTAAAATTATGATGATGCCATTTTGTTTGAAAATTAATAGTTTTTAATATAATTTGATTATTATTCATTCATTTTTGACTAACTATATTATGTAATGTAGAGTCTCACTTGACGCGTTTTTCCACCCTGAAACTTTATATAGGATAAAAGTATACCATGCCCCATTTGACAAGAGATCTGTTGGTGAATCTGGCGGGGCTTCAGATCACCCCGAAAAGATATAAGGTTGTGAGTATAATGTATTTTTGTATTGTAGAGTTACATTATTTTATTAAGTCGTTAAAACGGACTAAAATATTTAGTGAATTGTTTAATAAAATTAAATAACTTCAAAATAATATATAAAACAGTCCATATTATATAAAATGAAACCCTATAATCGCTAAAACATATATTTTTCTAATAATAATGACTCAAAAATAGATGTACAATCGGAGTGAATTACTTCGAACTTTGAAAGTGTTAAAAAACATAATTTTCATTACAAATTTCAACATCCAACCAATGATAGAGATAAAGAAAGACTTTCTCGACACGACCTAAGAGAGATTTTTTTAAAATTTCACAAATTTTCAAAAAAAAAATTCGTTCTAAAAATAGCTATGTCCACATCAAAATTTGTAACGCGAAATTTTAACCGAACCCCAATAAGAAATAAAAAAGCAATCCTGCCAGATGGCTACCTACAAGATCTTGTATCAAAAAACATATAATTTTCACCACAAACTCAAAATTAAATCAGTGTAAAAGATCGGTCGATTTTAAAAAGCGTGAGGTCGATCGTCGCCCGCGCATCGCACCGTTAGCTCCAACAGACGTAGCTGGCAAATGTATAGCTGTCCCACTTGCACGCGTGACGCCTACTGTACTCCCCCTGTGGCGGGCGCGGGCACATGGCGACAATGAATTTTGATACTTTAGTCTGGACTTTTTTTGTGGTTTTTACAATCTTTTTTCAAGTTCCTGGTAGTGATTAACATTGTACTTAATGTTATTATACTTACATACTTGAATTCAAGAGCGTATTTTGTTTTGAAGAGGTCACAACAACTTTTTTACAAATGTTTTAACAAAGCAAAGTACAATTTTATCGTTTTTGTTCTTGTTTAGGAAAAAGCAAAAAAAGAGAAAAGGATTTTTTGTTGACATTGTGGTAAATCGATTCGTCGGTTCTTATGCTTGAAGAATGTTTTTTTCACATAGTGTAGCGACGTTTTATTTTTTGCATTGTTAATGTTTCAGGCTGGAATGCTAATTATGTCAAGTGTAGAAAGGTCCTCTTGACCTCTAAAGCTCTGTGTTCTAATTTAACTAACCTTTTCGTTTAGTCGACTTGCATCACTCATGGAAAGAAATGGGGTGCACACAAAGTGACTCTAATAATTTAGAAGTATGAAAATGTTTTCGGTGAAAAATGTTATAAAATCTTTATGGTATTTTTTTTATTAAAATGTAAACGTTACAAAAGATGTTAAAACAAATCGTTTGTAGATTTTTAAGAAAAATGTCAAGAAGCAATACGGGTGTACGTGTAAATTATAATTTTACGTTTGCCATTATCGTAAAATATTTTAGTACATATTATTTTTATGGGTTTACTGTCATACAACTAAAAATTACGCGTTCCAAGTATTTACATTGTAACTTGTAAGTTAAGAATTTTTATAAAAAATACACACCTACGTTTGACGTAGGTATGTGGTATAAATTCACAATATAAAACATTATTTTTATTCTACTGATAATCTTGTTTCAGTTTCTTCGTTCGGTCTATAGGTATTAAAATAAAAGTTGAAAATATTCAGATATAGAGTGCAATCACATTCGAATATCAAATGAGGCGTTTTTCAAGATTGGAATGGACCAATTTATAAATGGCGCTAGTACTAATACTAGGCATCAATTTAATTTAGACATTTTAATTTTAAGACTTACAAAATTAATTAGTATAACTTAAGGATCATCGACTTCTTAAAAATATATTCACTTAAAGAATCATACACACATCACAAGCATACACAACTAATGTAACAATTAAAAATGGTTGAATTCGTAATCGTATTTATTGAGATACAAAAGTCTCCCAAAAATATTTAAATGTGATTGACAATTAAGTTTATGTGTGATGATATGTTCTTTAAAAAAATACACATACAAATCCATCGAGTACCTAAGTCTACTGTTTTTTTTTTTAAAGAAAACGAAAACATTATAATTTTATTACTAAGTCCATCATCGGTTGACAAATGAACAAACTTCCTATTTATTTGTAAAATAAAAATGAAATAAGTACGTAGCATATTGTTCTGAGGTTTCAGAATTTTACTGACTACCCCTTCGGGGAATATAGTCGTGAGCATATGCTATGCTTCAAAATAAAATAAATTGTTTCTTCAATAATTTATCATAAGAAACTAACGCTCCTCAACCGATAGATCTGTTTATTATCAACAAGTGTATTCGGATTCTCGTTACCTTGAGTGCGTTTTTCCAATCAACTCAATTTGTAAATCGCTCCGTAATTTGTGGTTTTCAATTAAATAATTCCTTTTAGTGATTGCTTTTTTTCTATCCGTCACGTGTTTTTAATGAATCCCTTTTTTTATATGTGTAAGTAGGTTTTGTTGTCAGTGTCAAATCATGGAGCCAAATGATTATCCTAAAGGAGCATAATATTTTTGTCTTGTTTATTGAAAATTGAAATTTAATTTGAACTGACATTTTTATACTTTATAGCATTTGAAAGCGTTTCATACCAAAACATGTTTTTAAGATTTTTATATACTCTCGAGTCGTAAGAACCGCGGAATTCCTCTATTAGTGGCATTTTTATGGAGTCATCAACAAAATATATGTCAGATTTTTAAACTGTAAAATCGTAAATTCACCGCCGGCCGCAATAAAATATCTAGATTACCTACAAGCTGAAAATTCACTCTAGTAGGAAAATATAATTCTTTTAAAATCCAATTAAAGTCTAATGAGAATATAGCTTCTATATTTTTTACAAAAATTATTTTTATGTCTCTAAAACTGGAAAATTTATAAAAAATACGTTTGAACATTTTTTTACTAGTAATAGTAGCAGTAGCACCAATTCAATAGTTCATAATACTTACATATTGAACAGGATGATTCAGACTATCAAACTGAACAACTTTTACTATGGAGCCAACTTTGAAATCGCGAAAAAGAAATCAAGTAATTTAAAAAAAAATTAAAAATGTAAAGCTACTTGACCAAAATGTGTGAAACAGCATTTTGATCCCGTAATAAAAGATGTATGGTTTGATGGTCAGAAGCAACCTGTTCGATATGTAATGATTTGGGCATATTTTTGCGCTGTGGCTATGGCTCGTCTTCATATGCGCTTACCTTTACCGAACCGGATCCTGGATAAATCTAGCACACGCTCCATGAACGACAATGCGAAAAAGAAAAATGCCAGTCGAAGTTGTCCAGACGGCTCCGGTCTAGACTACGTATTTAATTGACTGATTCAAGAGCTATAAATAGAACTCCGTAAATAAACTCTGTTGCTATGCGTCTGCGGTACGTAAGGTCTGGTTTACACGCGAGCACTTGCGTTTTTTTTTTGCGTTCTTTCATTTCTTTTTGTTACTGCACTGTCGTACCTACACATTAGCACATATTATTGATTAATTCCTTTGGAGTTGGCGTTATGTTGGCACGATATTAGTACATGAAAAGGAATGGGCTACATTAGTACACCGACAACACGTTCCGACGCGGTGGAAACTTCAAAAAAACATTTGACGTTTAACAAGTAGGCTTCAAGCTCCTTGAATAAATTATTTCTAGTTTGAGTTTGGCTATAGTGTTCGTAATGAGCGTCTTTTAGAGGATCGATAGATGGCGCTACGTTCTTAGCGAATAAAGCTCAATATTTCTAAAATGTGTTACTTTAAAATAATAAAGATGCCAACGTATCTTTTAATGGAAAATTTCATTATTTAAGAATCATTTTAATCCATATCATGAAACTGTTTACGTGTGAAATGGCTGTATGGACTTGATCCCTAGGCCTTTTTAAAAAAGGCAGGCACAGTCTTGACATGATCCGGCTATTTATCTAGGGAGCGAGAACATGTTGCAATCTGTTGAGTTTTTTAGGAATTTCTGTTCTTTTCCACAGAGTTGTTAATTGAGTTTGTGACAAAATCTCAGAAATTTTCATCGGAAATTCAGGCCTTTTGACTAAATTATCCTTCTGATAACCCTGGGTAGACACAGCTTTACTCTGCTGTACATCACATACAAGCCAAGTTTATTATGCGGCCATTGTTTCATACATTGCGCTCGCGCCGTTTTATTTTTATGAAAGTATCTGTAACTCTTTTTAATACAATTTTTGTTTCAATAACTAAAGATATTTGATTCTATTAGTTATTTAGCTTTTTTTTACTTCATTTATAACAACTTGATAGTTCACGCCAATATTTTGAAATTTGTCTTTAGTGTTCACTTAAAACTCTGTCCTCCTTATTTTGGATAAGGAGCTTGAGTATTGAGTGTGTATTTACGTGTGTATTTAATAGTTAGTACATTTTTTCTCTTTATCAGCCCGCCAAATGCGCGCCGGCCTCATGCTCTCAGCGTTCCATACTTTAATTATGACGGACAAACTTAACTATCTAGTGGAAAAACATTGGATTTTAGAGTTTCTTACAAAAAGATCCTATTACTACGGCACTGTTAGTATTTGTAGATATTTCTTTTTATGTTGGCATTTATTTTTGATGTATTAATGCTATTTTTGCAACAAGAAAAGAATGTACTATTTTCCAGTTGCGTGTATTTTGTGCGAACAAGGTCCATCTTTTGCTACCTTTTTTTAGTTTTAAAGAAAAAAAATTATAAAAGAAAAATGTATCTACACTCAACAAGCAAAAGTAAGGCTTATTATTACACTAAAAACCCACACCAGTACCTAAATGTGTAGGCAGCGACTATAAAGCCCGCTGCATTCGGTTTCAAATACCAAATAGGTACTGAATAAGTACTAATAATGTAGACAACATAAAAAATGCTCTCGAAAAGAAAAAAAATGTTGATTGGAGACCGTGGTTTGTGGCTTTTTATTGTATTTTAAAGTTAAAAAAAATGTTTTAGGTATTAAATTCAATTAAATGGCATAAGGCACCGCTAGTGAAATGAGGACTTTATTCTATAAAGAGAAGTCTTTGTTTCTATATGGATTATGGTCATATCTCTGACTATCCCTTCCACGAATATAGTCATGAACATATACATACTATAGATATTATTTTTGTTTCCGTCTAATAAAGAAAGTCTAGTGCAGCCGAATAAAAAATTTACTCCAACTAATTGAATTTAAAAAATAACAAGTACCAACTAGTTTCGACCGTGGTATATCGATCGAAATTCAAGTTCGGAACAAAAAGTGGACCACGTTGCTCTCTATCACACTTACGGATTTTATCACTAGCGAGAGAGGGAAAGCGATAACGTCGCCTGCGCCCACTCTAGAGGACGGTACAATGAACTCTAGTTAGAGACTGCACTCTCAAAACACTACCCGTCTCTTTCTAGACAGAATCGAAATGACCTAACGCGAAATGTACCCAATGTTTCAAAAAGTACATCGATTGTCCTTGTCTTAAAGAAAGATGTGGTTTGGAAGTTGAAATTTTTGAGTTTGGTGCTTTTTATGCTGGATTTTTTTTTGGTGAAAGTTTTTAGGTGAGTTTTAAGCTATCTAGAGTCTAGATTCCAGACCGTTCTAGGTTCGGGCTAAATCTTTTCTACTAACCAATTCTAACAGCATGGTTTTAGGTTATGTTTTTTTTTTGTTAATCTTTGATATACAGGGCGTTTTTAAGTGGATTATCAGACCATCAAAGTGAACAACTTTCTCTATGGGACCAACATCGAACTGCTGAAAAATCTGCTGTCCAATACCTTGATTAATTGTGTCGTACAGGTAGGTTTAAAATATTTTAATTTTTTTTTTTCGATTTCTATCTTACTCCCTGAGAGATTTACTATCACCACTTAATTAGACAATTTGATCTTATCGTCCCCTTAACAACCGTCAGGACAATTATTAAGAACCAAATATTAGGTACCTACTTAATAATTAAGTCTTAGGTAATTCAAATTAAAAAGAAAACATAATTTGGTTCAATATCAATAGCCACACCAAAAATTTAAGTAGGCACCTACCTAGGTACAATTAATAAATAATAAATAAATATCTTGGACATTGTCACACAAATTATCTAGTCACATTTAAATTACCTGGACTTGTATTATGATGACTAGGCAACGTTATAGAATACATATATAGATACAAACATCCGTGACAGTTAAAATTAAACAATTTATTATAGGAAACAAAATAACCAAAAATATTTAATAATCTATCTATACTATTATAAAACTGTAACAGGAAGTTTGTCTGTACATTGAAGATATTATTAACAAAAAAAAAGTTACGATATGGTTTTTAGGTGTCCAATTTTTGGATTTTTTGTCTGTCTGTTTGTTTGTTTGTTTCAACGAGTATCACGCAAAAACTACTGAACCGATTTTGATGAAACTTTTTTTGTTTGATAGCTTATGATCTGACTTAAAATCTGGTATATAGTTTGTGCGGACGAAGTCGCGGGTTAACGCTCGTAATAAATAAATATCTTGGAAACTGTCACACAAATTATCTAGTCACATTTAAAGTACATGGACTTGTATTATGATGACTAGACAACGATATAGAATACATATATAGATACAAACATCCGTGACAGTTAAAATTAAACAATTTATTATAGGAAACAAAATAACAAAAAATATTTAATAATTAATTATAAAATTGGCAACATGCCTCATCCAATAAATAATTTTTAATTTAATTTAATTGAAAACGAAGAGTGAAACGTGGATGTTCTGAGGTTTCAGAACGTCTCTGACTACCCCCTCGGTGAATATAGTCGTGGGCATATATATATATATATATATTTAATTTAAAAGTTTTTACAGTCTAAAATCCACGACAAGCTTCGTCACAAGAAAGTATACATAAAAATCCACAACACGTTTCAAAAGCAAAGTAACAAAAATACACACACTAAACGGCCCCTTCGTTTTTTTTTTAAATTGAAACATTGAAATAAATGTGTCTGTCTGTATCACAAAAAAAAAGCTATATTCTATATTCTGTATCTCACTGCAGGGCATATGCGTCCTGTTACAAATAAGGGAATATAATAAAAAAAAAGAAAAAATTTGGATTTTACTTTGTGAACTGAAACATGGTACAGTCAAGAGCACGTCAAGCTAGACACTTTGGACTTTGTACCGTAATTATTTAGTACGGCATAAGCGTTACAATCGAACTTGAAGTGTAAACCTTGATGTGCTCTTGACTGTACCTACTTAAAGTAGGTAATAAACCTTTACCTAGGCACTCACATAATAAAGTTCTTATCTACATTTCACCATAACACGGCATTAGGGGTTAAAAATGTATGAAATTGAATTGAGAGCCAAGAGCGTTTCATTCAAAACAAAAAAATTTAATAATAAAAAAATTAAAAAAATACAAAATTCATACTTTCGCCCATATAAGTTAAGAGGTGGGATTGGAACACGAACATAATTTAGAATAAAATTACATAAAAAACATATAGTATCCACTCTGTTCACCAGTTTGACCCAGTAGTGAGCCAGAATGGGACAGTCAAATAATGTCTATTTACAATTCTACTCAGATGAAAACAGATACAATTCGGTTTAACTTACTGATATTTTTTTTACAAAGATCAAAAATTTTACACCTGGAATAATTTATCAATTTCGAGTACAATAATTAATATTAATTTATATTGTTACTTATATTGTTATCCAATAAACTAAGATTAATTAAATATTGTAACTTGTAAAAAGAAAAATAATAATACAATAAAAAACATTGGTTATTATTTAAAATATAAAAACAAAAACATATATTAAAAAAAACATCATCATCATAATATATCAGCTCGGGAAACCCTATAGGTTTAATTTATTTGGCTTGTATATGCCTCTTCATTCTCAATGGAAAATAATTAATATAAAATTTAATTAATTATTTTATAATTATTTATGTAAGTAATTAAAATTATAATTAACAGTACAAATGTATAGACACAAATCAATAATAAAACTGAAATATCCTAAAACTAAAATATAATTAATTATTTTACATATTTAAAATATTTTCTGCTTGAATTATTATTAAATTGTTTATATAGTTTTATTTTCTTAAGATTTAATTATTGCTATTCTAGTAAAAAATTTTTGGTAATAAATTAAATGATTAAAAAAATATCGTCCATCATAAAAAGTAAAAATCTTAACTAAAAAAAAACGTGCTTAGAAGAAGATAAGATATCTAAAATTTGAATATCATTATCTATGTACTTATTAGGTATGCACTGACACTTATTTGAAACCTAATGTTTGTTTTCAAATAAGTTACGTGTACATAATAAGAATTTTTATTGTAGAAAAAAATTTCTTATTTAAAATATTGTGAAAAGAAATGTATGAAAAGAATCATTTATTTTGTCACCGTTTATCAAAATTTTTTACCGCCAATTATTTATTTCACAACTTAAGTATGATTTTTTTGTTTATAAAAAACCGTTTCTGGACGGGTTCGAAAAATGAAAAAATAATCTTCCTAATAATTTATTTAACCCATTAAAGATTGTTGTTGCAAAGCTTCTGTCCACCCCGAAATGGGAATATAGGTATGACTTGAAATTAAGCAGGGATGAGAAATTTAAATATGAAATAAAAATATGCAGGTCCTTAACATGGTCAAGGTCATCAAAAGATAACGTTAAAGAAGATTAAAAATATAATTAAGATTAAATTTAAATAAATTAAGATTTAAATGCAGGGTTTGGAGACCTTTGCCCAGCAGTAGGACAAAAAAGGATAAAAAAATTAAAATGAAATTTTAAGAGGGAAGAATCAAATTGTTATCAATTAGGTATCTCTGCCAAGAATAGGTCAACGAGACAGACAAAAAATCCAAAAATTAGTGAAATGGAATCAGGGACACCTAAAAACCATATCGTAACTTTTTTTTTGTTAATATCTTCAATGTACAGACAAACTTCCTGTTACAATTTTATAATAGTATAGATAGATAGATATTTATTGCGATAAATATGGTAAATATTGGGTAAATAGGTTGCAATTTACAAATAGATCAATAAAAAATTATGGCGATTATTAAAATTATATCTTCTTATGATGAAATATTATCATGTACTGACACACTTCTATTACAGTTTTATAATAGTGTAGCTAGGTATATAGTATTTTATCTAGGTAATTGTTAGACGCTCTACATCGGACGGTTCAGTCCAAATAACGAACCATGCATGTATCTAGATTCTTGATAATACGTCAGACGGGACTCGAACCCGGCACCGTTTCCGTGTCATTGCCGCACCGGATCGACGCGTGCTCGCTGACCCACGTCATCGCGTGACGTCATCCGCTATTCAATATAAGTACAATACAGTATGTTTAACTGGATTATACCTAATTGGGATGAAAATAGGTCTGCTACCAATTTTAAGATGGGCCCACAGTCAACCCAAATGAAGATTCAACAAAAATATTACGCAATTTTTAAATGGGCTCAGCTAGCTATCTCAGTAGTATTAGAAGACTCAACCAAAATATTACGCAATTTTTAAATGGGCTCAGCTAGCTATCTCAGTAGTATTAGAAGACTCAACTAAAATATTACGCAATTTTAAGATAGTCCCAGTAGAAGATTCAACAATAATATTACTAAATTTTTAGATAGTCCCAGCTAGCTAGCCTAGTAGAAGTGGAAGAGTCAACAATATTATTACGCTATTTTTAGATGGGCCCAGTCAACCACGTAGAAGACTCAACGATAATATTACTCAATTTTTAGGGAGGCCCAGCTAAGCTAGCTAACCAGGTAGTAGTAGAAGACTCAACAACAATATTACGCAATTTTAGATAGGCCCAGCTAGCTAGCCCAGTAGAAGTGGAAGAGTCAACAATATTATTACGCTATTTTTAGATGGGCCCCAGTCAACCATGTAGAAGACTCAACAATAATATTACGCATTTTTTTGATGGGCCCCAGTCAACCCTGCAGAAGACTCAACAATAATATTACGCAATTTCTGGATGGTCCCAGCTAGAGCCCAGTAGAAGTGGAAAAGTCAACAATAATATTACGCAATGTTTAGATAGGCCCCGTTTAAATTCTAGTAGAAGATACAACAATTATTGTAAAGCAATTTTTAGATGGGCCCAGTCAACCCAGTAGAAGACGTTATACGTCAGACGGGACTCGAACCTAGTATCGTTTCCGTGTCCTTGCCGCACCGGATCGACGCGTGTGCACTGACTCACGTCATCACGTGACGTCATCAGCTATTCATCATAATAAAGTAGGTATGTTTAACTGGATATCAAATTGGGATGGAGTCTGATTTGATTAGAGCTAAGCCATTTTATTTTATACCACTGAAAATTAAAATAATAAAAATGAGTCTGTAGAAATAGAGTCTAGTCAAATCAAATCAAAATTTTTTATTCAAAATAATATCACATAGATAACTTTTTGACGTCATTTTTTGACTCTACCACCGCGTCGGAAGGTGATCCGTCGAGAGAAGATGCGGCCAGAAACTCTACAACACACATCTTATCTTTTAAACAAAACAAAACATACAAAGTACAATTAAAATACACTATTGCATTACATAGAGTAATATTGTCAAGACCAGACATTTTGGTCATTCAAATAGTCATCGAGTTTATAGTAGCCTTTTTTACAGAGGACTTGTTTAACATGGGACTTAAACTTTTTGTCTGGCAAGTTTAGAATATCCTCTGGTATCTTATTATAATAGCGTATACAGTGCCCCATGAAAGAGACCTCACTGAGTCGAAAGTGTGGAAACACTAATTTATTTTTATTTCTTGAATTGTATTTATGAACGTCACTGTTTTTGGGAAAGAGATACAAAATTTTCCGAACGTATAAAATATTTTCGTAAATATATTGACTGTAGAAAGTCAAGATACTGATACTATACAGGGTGGAAAAAAAGGCCGTGGTTGGAGGGAAACTACCCTTAATATTTATGATGGCAAATTTTACTGAAAGGAAACATTCCTTTATTTTCAAATTTAATTAAAACTGCATTTAAAGATTTTTGAAAAATCATCTGCTTGAGCCGGGAATCGAACCGGTGAAACGTGAAAAAACATCCTGTATTTTATGATACCAACCGAAAGAGTCATTAATAAGGATCAATTTCTTTTAAACAACATAGTATCTTAAATTAAAGAAAGACCAAGAAAAAATATTCAATCAATTCGATATAAAAGACGACTCGTAGAGAATTCAGTCGTAGAATACATACTTTAAAGTATTTTCTTTAGATAGTGAGTAATTTTAACAATGAAAAAATCATTGGTCTTTCTTTAATTTAAGATACCATGTTGTTTAAAAGAAATTGATACTTATGAATGACTCTTTCGGTTGGTATCATAAAATACAGAATGTTTTTTTTCACATTTCACCGGTTCGATTCTCGGCTCAAGCAGATGATTTTTCAAAAATCTTTATATGCAGTTTTAATTATTTTTGAAAATAAAGGAATGTTTCCTTTCAGTAAAATTTGCCATTATAAATATTAAGGGTACTTTCCCTCCAACCACGGCCTTTTATTTCCACCCTGTATACTACGATATGAGTCTAGTAGCTACAACAATGTAACGCCTCACTTAGAAATGAAAAGTGCAAATGTATAATTATAAACATTACCTTATTTGCATACATAGACTTACCTAGTAACAAGAATGAGATCAGAATGAAAAGGTGGTTTTATGTGGTTTTCTATTTGTCCACAGATCCTAGTCTCAAGGAGGACGAGTCTACTAAATTGCCACTTGAATCGTACCTTCCAGACAATGGGCACACGTCCCAGACACCACACACTTATAAACACTTATAAAAACGCGCACACACACACACACACACACACAAGACGCGTAACTCGGTAGCTAACAGAACCGGCTTGGAAGCATTCATTTATTTATTATTATAAAACGTATATTGCTGATTCATTCGACGGACGGGCAGGCACGGACTTAGGGTGCGAAAAAAGGACCCCCAATTTGCAGAGACTATAGACTGTGTGCGTTTTACTGTAGACTTTTTTAGGTAATGTATGAGCACAATAAACGAAATACATTCTAACTCAAACGGAGTAAATAATAAGTGTAGTGTAATAAATTAAAAAAGAGCTGTTGATGTGTTCGGCAATAGGCCAGGTCAACCACTAATTCAAATTGTCAGCTTTGGGTTATATTAAATATTGTACATGACCCAAAACTGTCCATAATGCTGGCAGTGCTTCCACGTTGTATACGAGTATAATATAATGACATGTATAATGACAATTGTCTTAAACGTTTGCCCAGATTCCTTTGGAATAAGCAGTACCTAGCTTAAAAAGTTTGCAAATAGGTAAGGATTCGCTAGGGCCGACATAAGCACTGAAAAATCGTCATGTCCTAATATGTCATCTTCCATTTAACTCTTTTCTTTTCTCCACATTATCCATTTTCTTGGGTCCAAGAAAAATAATTAGCAATAAAAACCCGAAAGAAAAATTATCGATTCCAGTAGACTGAAATAAAAATTCTAGTAATTTATTAGCATCAAAAGAATCAAATTAACACATTTTTCACAAAATGGTGTAATACTCTATTACTGACGGGTCCAATAGAACCCTAGCTCCGGGCCTGTACCAATTTGCATAGTTTAATAAATAATAATATTGTAGAGTTTGATGCCTGCAGTCTTAACATCTACCCCCTGGCATCTTAACAGGTTATAGACATTGTTTTATTACTAGTTTTTGCTTATGGCTTTGTCTGCATGAACATTTTTACTTTGGCACCACAAATCAGGCGTCAAAAAAACAGTTTGTACCTATGTTACATTACAAATAGCAACGAAATTTTAAGGCTATTTTGAATTACAGAAACAGAGATTTGAAACACAGGAAGTGTTTACTCACTTATTCTTAGAACAGCTTTAGTAACTACCAAGATAAATAAAATCTATACTATTATAAAACTGTAACAGGAAGTTTGTCTGTACATTGAAGATATTAACAAAAAAAAGTTACGATATGGTTTTTAGGTGTCCCTGATTCCATTTCACCAATTTTTGGATTTTTTGTCTGTCTGTTTGTTTGTGTGTTTGTTTGTTTGTTTGTTTGAACGAGTATCACGCAAAAACTACTGAACCGATTTTGATGAAACTTTTATTGTTTGATAGCTTATGATCTAACTTAAAATCTGGTATAATTTGTGCGGACGAAGTCGCGGGTTAACGCTCGTAAATAATAAAAATAAATACGATAAATAACTAAGATAAATAATTTTGTATTTGTATTTATTTTTGTATTTGATATGGCATATATTATATCTTTGTGGTAAATAAATTGTTTTTGCTAATCGGAATTGGCCAGAAAGTTATAGTCCTTATTTGGAATGACGTATAGTAGCTACAAACACCATGAGATCGATCAAGGCAATCAAACTAAACAACCTTGTCTACTGGCCTAACATCGAAATCGCGATGAAAATTCTGCTATTCCATACACTTGCGAGCTACAGAGAGCTATGCTCGGTGTTTCTCTGAGAGATCACATCAGAAATGAAGTGATACGTCAGAGAACGAAAGTGGTTGACATAGCTCAGAAAATTAGCAAGCTGAAGTGGCAATGGGCTGGCCATATCTGCCGAAGAACTGACAACCGGTGGGATGTCAGGGTTCTGGAGTGGAGACCGCGAACTGGTAGGCGTAGTGTGAGACGTCCTGTTGCCCGCTGGACAGACGACCTAAAAAAAGGAACGGGGAGTGACTGGATGAGGAAGGCCGAGGACAGAGTTTTGTGGCGCACCTTGGGAGAGGCCTATGTTCAGCAGTGGACGATGATAGGCTGATGATGATGATGATACACTTGGTCGAATTTGTAGTTTTGTACGGAACAGCCGATTTTTTTCGGGATTTCGATATTAGTCCCATAGAAAAAGTTATTTAGTTTAATGGTCCTTCGAAAACAGGCAGGACAAAGAAGTCGCACGCCGTGTCGACAACGCCTGGAAGAGCTACTGGTCCATGAAGGAGTTAATGAAGGGTGAACTCCTGCTATCCCTCAAACGAAGACTCATTGACATGTGTATCCTGCCTATCCTAACCTACGGTGCCCAAACCTGGTCTCTCACAGAGTCTCAAAAGTCCAAACTCAAGGTTTGTCAGAGAGCGATGGAGCGCAGTATATTAGGTGTTAAAAGAAAAGATCGTGTCAGGAACACTACACTGCGCTCCAAAACACAAATCGCCGACGTCCGGGAGAAAACAGCTAAACTAAAATGGGAATGGGCCGGCCATGTCTGTCGAATGCACCAGGAGAGGTGGGCAAAAATTGTTACGCCCTGGATCCCAGAAAACGGTCGTTGGCGCCAGGGTCGTCCTAGGAAGAGGTGGCGGGATGATCTGAATGCTTTTGACGACAAGTGGCCAGAGCTTGCCCATAATAGAGATGGTTGGAAAATTAAAGGGGAGGCCTATATGAAATAGGCTAGAAAAAAAAAAGTTTAACGGTCTAAGTCTAATCATCCCCTTCAGAAACCGTCTCATCATCTCGTCTCAACAAATCATCTCTTCCATACAGAACTGCAAACATACTCGAGCCAAATGTATGGGACAGCAGATTTTTTGTCGCGATTTCCATGTTGGTCCCATAGAGAAAGTTATTCAGGTCTGATCATACCCTCAAAAAACCGTCAGCATTTTAAGAAGAATCCTATTGTACCCTATTGTAACTTTCGCTATGGAGCCTACCTCAGGAAACGCGAAAAAAAATCCGCTGTCCCATACAAAACTGCTGTACCTACCGGACTAAAATGTATGACGCAGCTGATTTTTTTCGCGTTTCCTGAGGTAGGATCCGTAGTGAAAGTTGTTCAGTTTGATGGTCTAAGTTCACCGTTTCAGTATTTGCTAGGCTGTCACTTACACTCTTTATACTTACGCGTCGTCCCACTGCATGGCACTTGCCTATCCACAGGAAAAGTGTATGTAGGTACTAGGTACGTTAGTCAGTAAAATAAATAACACCCCCCCCCCCCCCCCCCCCCCACCGCCTTCAGAAATCCAAATATTTGTATGGAAAAGCAATTACAACACTTACTTTTTCATTCTTTTTCTAAATGTCCAATTTCTTCTTCATCGTATGCAGATTTCCTCACGATGTTTTCCTTCACGGTTTGAGAGCAGTCGGTATTACGTACATAAGTTAGAAAAACTCATTGGTACAAGGCATGTCCGTGCGGATTCGAACCCAGACCCTCATGATTGAGTGGCCATACCTCTTCGCAACGTACCACCGCACCGACGCTCTCATAATCTATACATACATGGGATGAAAAGGGGTGCTAAGGTGACATGCCTGCTTACATCAAATGGTCCCAATTTTGTTTGACAATAATAAAATGGATCAAAGCAACAAAAGCTTTCTAACTGAACAATGAAAAGGGGTGAAAGTCGGACCCTATTGGTCACTTTCGCCCCTCGGGGTGGCCAATGGGGTGGGCTGTTACAAATAAAAGTACATTATGGGAGTGATGTGGTTCTAAAATCGATACTGAGTTGGGAATTTTATAAACTGCAAATTCACCCCATTTATAGGTTCTAACGACGTTTTTAGGGTTCCGCGCCCAAAGGGAGCTAAAACGGGACCCTATGCATACGGACAGTGTATGCCAGGCGGAGGACAGTCGCCTTTAGGTGGCTTTTTCCGATTCAGTTTGCATAGAATGTGCTGCCATCTATTAAATATTTCGCAGAACTATGAAAAAAAAAAGATTTTATTGTCTATGTCAATGTCAAATTGACAAAATCACAAAATGGCTACCTATCTTGCGTAATGTACGGGTTGTTTGTAGTTTTCGTTCAATTTCGTGCCGATTTAGTGATGTTCTGGAGTTTCTGTTGTTCTCTTACCAATGTTTAGATTACAGGAATAGTAAGGATACTGGAATTTCACTCGATCGGTGCGGGATTGAACGAAAACTAGCATTCAAAACAATAATATCCATCGGTATGAGTAGATATAAGTAGGTATGTATAGTATAGGTTGAATTATTGTCGATGAAACATAGATGGCGCTAGCCAGCCTTCAATTTGACATAAGGTGGATGCATAATGTTGCCACGAGTGGGTTCTCTTTTCTAATATACTTATATTACTCTTTGGTGTATGCATAGAAATAGGGTCCCATTTTAGCTATCTATCCTAATAACTTTATAGGGCTGTATCTTTTGAACCGTAATAGGTAGCTAGTTCCATAGAATATGGTGTTATTATATTGGATTTGATGACAAAAAATAAAAATAAATAAAAAGTAAAAAAATTAAAGGATCCCCATTTTTTGTTCTTGCTCTATCGCTAAATTCTGTCTCTTTTGCGGGTCTGCTGGAAGAAAATCTCTTCAGAGATAACCTCGTCCTTTGTACATGTTTTCTCAACATTGTGTATTATTGTTGGTATCTATGTATTCTTTGTATGTATTCTGTATCGTTGTCTAGTCATCATAATACAAGTCCAGGAGCCCGATTGCGCTAAGTTAAAACATCGAAGTTATATTCTTATCCAATTTCAGTTCTAATCACATTGCAATCCAATAACAATTCAACTATGCTGAATTCCCCATCGCGCTAAACTCTATATGTAACTGACAGCCAATAACGTCTGAGCGATCTGTCAAAACGGTTCTAACGGCTGTACCGCGATTAGCGCAATACCAAATGAGTCAAAAGTTATGGTTCGTACGTAGTGCAATAACGGTTCAAACACCGAATATTTACCGCGATTGCAGCCCTGGTACTTTAAATGTGACTAGATGATGAAATTGGAATTACACGATCTAATACCTCCGTCTCCCTTTCATCTGCGAGGGACGAGACGCAGGCTGGGTTTCCACCCTTATGTTGTTGACATACCAGCAATTCGCACTAAGAAGTTTGCTTCTTCTTTTATAATGCGCACGGCTAAAGAGTGGAACGTACTGCCTGCGGACCTGTTCCCTGAGCAATACAACTTGGGCCTCTTCAAGGCGAGAGTGAATAGGCACATTTCTAGGTAAGCATGCTACATCTTCGGCCTCATCGTCACTTAACATCAGGTGAGATCGGGGTCAAATGATTACCTATCAGACATAAAAAAAAAAAAAAAAAAGATAATTTGTGTGACAAAGATATTTATTATGTCTGTGTGTAAAAAAAAATTATAATAATATAATATAAATAATGAAAACGGTAATACAAACAAGCGTCAAACTTGGTGTGATTAGCAATCTTTACAGTATTGCAGTACCTATAACAACAAATAATAAAACCAGGCGTGAGTCGGTCTCGCGGTCAGGGTCTTGAGAGCACATTTTTTTTAAGTATATAAGGTCTAACAAAATTAGCTGAAACTATTTTAAGGGGATGCTCAGACCATCAAACTAAACAACTTTCTCTATGGGACCAATATCGAAATCGCGAAAAAAAATATCAGCTGTTCCGTACAAACGTACTCGACCTAAATGTATGGGACAGCAGATTTTTTTTTCGCTATTTCGATATTGGTCCCATAGAGAAAGTTGTTTAGTTTGATGGTCTGAGCATCCCCTTAAAATAGTTTCACCTAATTTAGTTAGACCTTATATTGTTCTGTGGTGTTACGGAACCCTCGGAGCGCGAATAGTCCAACTCGCTCTTGGTCGGTTTTTTGTATATCATGTCGACCATTTAATTCCCCTGGGGATTCCTCGTTAAATTCCAAACTAGCTGGTGGCAGCGTCTTCGATCGCGTGGACACTGGACATGTGATTTTAGGTACAAAACCTAGGGGAGCGCGTAATTTCTCTATGGTACGCACGGCGACGCAAGCTATACAAAACCAACATAAGCTGGCCGCGCGACGTTATACGTTACTCGACCTACGCGCGGCCAGCTTATGTTGGTTTTGTTTAGCTTGATGTGTCGCCGTGTGTACAAAATGAAATTTAAGAGGTGAGATTACCTATGTGAGCGCGCCCGAGCGCGCTGCATAAAAAAGATGTTTTATCATATTTTTTTAATATTAAACAATTAAAGTCAACAAGATCTAGAAACTAATCTGAAGTGCGGTTCGAATTTATCGTTTTCATATTTACACCCTGTATAGGTAAGGGTCTTTCAGACGGTTTTTTTAAGATTTTCACACCATCACACTAACCAGATATTTCTATGGTACCAACATCGAAATCACGTAAAAAAGTCAGCTGTCCCATACATTTCGGTCCTTTGCAGTTTTGTACCGAACAGCTGACCCGATAAAAATACAAATAAAGTACCCACAAACTTTCGTCCAGAAAATCAGCTTCGGTTTTTGAATGTGGAATGGAATCGGTGCAAAAAGCGACGAGACGCGGGTCAACGACCCGCCCTGTCTGTGTGCCAACTACTGCCAACATGACGGCGCTAGCGTTGCGTCTGTGTGCGCCAGACGGCCGTGCTCACACTGTAGCGAGCAAAATGGGCGGTTGAATGTGTGCGAACGTCGTGATTTTTACAGAACATTATAAGAGGGGTTAGAAATGCAAAACGCTTTTGTAGGCTGTCGCCGTTTGTCTTCCCGCTCACGCAGCTACAATTACTCATGCCCTCTCGCTCGCACTACGCCGCGCGCCTTATGGTGTTATGCAAATCATTGCATAACCTGTGGCGACACGTTCCACGTCTACTTTGCACTTCTAACCCCAACATACAGAACTAAAACTGGTCAAGTGCGAGTTGGGCTACTCGCACACCGAGGGTTCCGTACCACACCACCAAATAAAATAATGCTTTAGCGTGAGACCGACTCACACTTGGCCGGTTTTTTTTTATTTTTTGTTATACTTGCTCTATATTCACACTAAGTTTGACGCTTGTATGTACCTATTAGGACCCGGTTGGTGTAATGGTTACCACGCCGGACTGCTAAAACCAGGGTCCTGGGTTCGAATCCCGGTTCGGTCATGGATGTTTATATGTTTGTGCCGTTGTTGTATGGTTTCCATAATAAACAGCCTATTAGTGCTTGCTTGGGATCATTACAATGTATGTGCATGTGCGCGTTATTTATTTATTTATTACCGTTTTTACGATAGAGCGACAAGAAAAAACATTGATAAAAATTAGTTTCTTGTATGAGGGATGAGGATCCGCCATAACTACGTATATTCTGTGAAAATTTCAACTGTCTAGCCATTTTGGTTCAAAAAATTACGGTCCTAAATAGGTAGGACGAACGGACGGACGGACAACTTAGGCTTAGTACTATAATTACTACCATGTAATACGGTCCCGTTTTCACCCTTTGGGTACGGAACCCTAAAAATAAATAAATAAATAATATAAATAAATAAACGAATTGGTCCACTCCACTCTAATAATCGTCAAATAGGTGACATAATTTCGATGTTAGTTTAGCCTGTGGCTTAGCCTATTTTAATCTAAATACATAAATCAATAACATCACAGCCTATACAGGGTGAAATTGATATTATTAGCATCCTTTTAAACTAAGAGTCTACCCATCAAACTGAACAACTTTTACTATGGGAGCAAACCAATCGGAGCACAAAAAAAATTTGCTGTTGCATACATTTGAGTCGAGTCGGCACGGCACGATAGTTTAGTATTCTGATTAGTTATTTTCTTTTGATGATCTGATTTTTTTTTGCTCCGGTAGACTCTTAGTTTAAAATGATGCTAATGATTTCAATTTCACCCTGTATAGGTGTACGTCCCACTGCAGGGCGCAGGCCTACCCTAAGGGTGGGTGTATAGGCGCAGGAACACCCAATCTCAACAATTATAATACTGTAACAGAAGCGTGTCTGCACATTGAAGATATTTACAATAAAAGTTACGATATATATGGTTTTTAGGTGTCCCTGATTCCAAATCACAAATTTTTTTATTTTTTGTCTTTTTGTTTGTTTATTTGTTTGTTCGAGCATCACGTAAAATTTACTGTACTGATTTTGATGAAACTTTTTTTGTT
Source organism: Agonopterix arenella (assembly GCA_927399405.1). NCBI lineage: Eukaryota > Metazoa > Arthropoda > Insecta > Lepidoptera > Depressariidae > Agonopterix > Agonopterix arenella. Next base: position 9,413,780 of record OV656718.1, on the reverse strand, counting down.
TGATAGCTTAAGATGCGCGGACGAAGCTGCGGGTAAACTCTTAGTACCTTAATAAAATATAAAATAAATAGTTAATACAACACACTTCCGAATTGAAGAATAAACAGACTTGGCATTCTGTTCAGTGTGACAACATCCGTGTATTTTGCACGCGTGTGTGTGCGACCGACTCATTCGTGAACATTCGTGAAGTTTTGGTCTCCAAGAGAAATTGCAGCGTCTCTGTGTGCACCTGGATATTGCAATCCTTTGCGATCTTCCTTAGACGACTTTCAATAAAAAGGTTATCTTGACCTTAAGTCTCTAAAACCTTTTCTGGACCTACGGTTCTCCTAGTAAATTATTATAGAGCAAGTTTATTTAATTTTGTTATTATTAGATTTATTAGTCAGAGTTAAATTGAAATAAATCGATAAACTTTGAAGGGCTAAAAGTTCATACGAAATGGACATCACCCGTGGAGCAAATTGTGTGGAAAAAAAAACGATATTTTTTCAGGGTTTCATATCCAAAGGGTGTTCTACTCCTATATACCTCCTCCTACTCCTTTTATTTTAATTTTTTTCACCCCTATAGAGCGTTTATTTTTAATTTATTTTAATTTAAAAGGTAACTGGTTGAAACTTTTACAGAATATGTGTTATTTCTTATTTTATTAATATTGGATTTGCTAATAAATAATTAAAATGAAAAACAAAAAGTAAAACATTGAGGGACTCCACTCTGTCCCATTATGTGATTGTGATACTTAGTCTCAAAAATGACAAAATATATAAATAAAAGAAAAATTCCATTCATAAAAAAAAACAAAAAAAAAAATTTTGATGAACTAATTTTTTGGAACAAAAGCAAATCGTTGAGTCGTGTCGATAGCAAGATTGGCAAGCCATTGAGTTTGTGTTAAAATCAAATAACTACCTACGTAACTATTTCTTTTCTGATCGTGAAAATATTTTTTAATATTATTCATTACATAATTAATAGCTGTTTTTTCAAATGAAAATAATATTTTAATTTTTTCTTTTTCAGGTTGAGCTGAGTCGTAATAAGCTTGGAGCATGAAAAAAGGTGAAAAGGACGTAAGTATTTTATTAGTGTGTAATTTATTTACCTGCTTATAGTATTATAATTATTTTATTTTATTTTCTTTTTATAGAAAAACGCTAAACGCTGATTTTCTGTTATTCTTTAGCTTGAATACTATTTTTAATAACGGGATAAACTATAAAAATTAGTGAAATGAATGACGTTCATTGAAACCGCAAGTTTTTTTTTATTTTTATGGGGTTTTACCTGAAAGCTATGTCAGTTATATAGGTAATAATGAAAAACCTAATACTTAAAGCAACTAAAAATGAAACTAAACAATACATAGCATAGCATATGCTCACGACTATATTCCCCGAGGGGGTAGTCAGAGATATTCTGAAACCTCAGAACATCCACGTTTCTCTAGTACCGAAAAGAGTTTCGAATGTATTGTACCCACTGTCCATTATAAGTGGCGACGACGGGCTCACTCCCCGTCAATACAATACATGCCTGGAAATTAAAGCACGCAGGTTTCCTCACGATGTTTTCCTTCACCGAAAAACCAATGGTCTTACAAATCGTATATAAATTCCGAAAAACTTATTGGTACGAGTCGGTCGGGACGGGGATCGAACCATCGCCTACTGCACGGCAGGCAAAGTTACTTGCCACTGGACCACCACGGCGTCAAACAATACTTTTAGAAATAAATAGTAGGTAGAGGTGTACCGTTTCAGCCTCTCCCCAAGAGTTGGCTAGAATGGTGACAAAATAGCCTGTAGTCTCAGCTCCTGACAATGTTGTTCAATAGTACTTAGTACTAGGTATGTAATTCAATATTGTATACAGGGTGTAAAATTAAATGGGACACTTACTTAAGAGGATATGTGAAAAAAATAGGATTCTTCAAAGCGTCATTTCATATATCATGATTCATGAAGTACTGACAGTAGGAGTATGATTAGTGGATATGTGTAAATTGAACGTATAATTGAAGTTTTGATTAGAGCCAAAACACGATTAAGACACATTTTCTCGATAGAAAAACAAGCCAAAGTAGCCTCCGTCTTTATCGATAAACGCTTGGAACTGCTAAACGGTGAATAATAGAAACACGAGACTTTATTTAAAGAAAAGAGATTGATATTTTATAAAATTTGATAAGAGCAGAATTGAACTTACATCAATAGTACAATCACAATTAAATAAAGATTGTTTTACGCTTGCGTCGTTTCAGGCGCGCGCGCCGCCCCATCTCTTTCTCTCGCATCAGGCAGTAATATAAGCTATCACACGCCCAATTTGCTTCAATTATTTTTCGACATAGGCCCTTCATGGGATGTTTCAGACCATAGAACATTATAAGAGGGATTAGAAGTGCGATATAGGCGTGGAACGTGTCGCCACAGGTTATGCAATGATTTGCATAACACCATTAGGAGCGCGGCGTGGTGTGAGCGAGAGGTCATGATTAATTGTGGCGGCGTGAGTGGGAAGACAAGTGGCGACAGCCATCTCCGAAGCAAAAGCGCTACTTTGCATTTTTAACCCTTCTTATAATGTTCTGTGCTTCGGACCATCAAACTGAACAATACTACGGGACCAACACTGAAATCGCGAAAAAAAATCCGCTGTCCCATACAAAACTGCAAACATAACTCGACTGAAATGTATGGGACCATAGAGAAAGTTGTTCAGTTTGATGGTCTGAAGCACCTCTTTTAGTAAGTGTCTCATTTAATTTTACACCCTGTAGATGAAAACACCCAAGACTCGGGTACAAAAATATTCATATTCATCATAAAAATATTTATCCCTGGCGGGATTCGAACCTGCAAATCTCGGATCAGCAGGCAGATTTACTACCGACTGAGCCATCGAACAGGGCCCTGTTTTACAAATGACAATTCAGAGTACATTGCTGGTTACTAATGACGCTAAACTTGCAGTGCTTCATGTGTCCTAGCATTCTCAGCAATGTACTCTGAATAGTCATTGTCACTTGTTCCGTTCACGTAAGTTATTGTTACAGTAAACCACCGTGTGAGCGCTAGTGTCGAGCGATGTACCTATTGTCTTTTAAAACCTTTGGTGCCATCTAGTCTGGTCGTATACACGTAGGTGTACATGTATGCAAGTGTGTGGGACAGTCTGGCGTGGCTGTGTGCTCGTGTGCGTGACTAAAAGATAAGCTAGGGTTGCCAAAATTTAGTTTTTAGTGATTGTCTTCATTATTTATTTTATTAGACACACCAACGGTACATAGACAAAACAATCATAAACAAACACTCCAAAAGCTATAGCCATTGACTATGCACTAATAATAGGTATGCAACAGCATGCGTTAAGTCTGTCATTACAATTTTCAAATATTTTCTTGTTAAGGTTTTATACAATTTTAATTTCATATTATAGTTACAATTCTACAGTTTTTGAGTATATTTCTAGTAATAATTATATGATTTTATGATTTTACAATAGAACAGCAAGAATAGAAAACATGCACCTACTGAATACAATACCAAATCAATGTTGAAGAATTCACTTGAGTCCAAACCTGAATTCGAACCTGAACGCAGCAATTTACTCCTCCAGGACGAAACAGAATCTGCGTAGACATCTAGTTCAAAAGCCTATGAAGTATAGTAAAACTACCGATTCCGTCTTGATGTGTGATGTCATAGCTTTCGTCCCACCGAATCATGAGGTTGTGAAATGCAAATTAATTAAACTTTAAAACCGTCACATTTTAAAGAATTATTATACATGGGATTACAAAAGTAAAAATAAACAATCAAACTGAACAACTTTCACAATGGGACCAACAAAGAAATCGCAAAAAAATAAATCAGCTGTAGCATACATATACCTCGATCCGATTTGTAGTTTAGTATGGAATATCAGATTTTTTTTGCGATTTCGATATTGGTCCCATAGTGAAAGTTGTTCAGTTTGATGGTCTAAAGTTCTAAACCACCCCCTTAAATGTTTATTTTTATTTTTGTAACACCTTTTATACAGGATGTAAACATAAATGTGTAACATATTTTAGGACGTCCTTCAGATCATCAAGTTGAACTGCTTTTACTAAGGGGCAAAATTTTATACGCGCAAAAAACAGTAGTTCCATACAGAATTGGGTTAGGTTAGAAGCACCCCTTTATATAATTATAAGGTCTAACAAAATCAGCTGAAACTATTTTAAGGGGATGATCAGACCATCAAACCGAACAACTTTCTCTATGGGACCAATATCGAAATCGCGAAAAAAAAATCTGCTGTCCCATACATTTAGGTCGAGTAGGTTTGTATGGAACAGCTGATTTTTTTTTTCGCGTTTCGATATTAGTCCCATAGAGAAAGTTATTCAGTTTGATGGTCTGATCATCCCCTTAAAATAGTTTCACCTAATTTTGTTAGACCTTATATATTAATTAAAGTTTATTTACACTCAGCATAAAGTCAATAAGGTCATAAATAGGCTCGAATATTTAAAATTATGACTCAGTCCATAATTCTGGACTACTTTTTCAATGGGACCAAATCAAGTAAAATCAGCCCACAATTTTCTTTTTTTTTAACAGTGAACACTTAATGACAAAGAATCCCACAGAACCAATTGCTTGTCTGTGGGAGCTACAATCACTCTCAAGCTATTTTAACTAAAATTAATCTTGGTGATAACCGTGGTGGTCGAGTGGCGAGTAACCTTGCCTGCCATGCACGAGTCGATGGTTCGATCCCCGTCCAGGCCGACTCGTACCAATGAGTTTTTCGGAATTTATGTACGATTTGTAACACTACTGGCTTTTCGGTGCAAAACACTGCATGCTTCAATTTCGAGGCATGTATTGTGCCCACTGTCCATTACAAGTGGCGACGGGCTCACTCCCCGTCACACTGGACAGAGTTTCGGTACTAGTGAAACGTAGATGTTCTGAGGTTTCAGAATATTTCTGACTACCCCCTCGAGCAGTATAGTCGTGAGCATATGCTAATCTATCTTAACACGTTCCGGGACAGTGACCGGCTATAGACGTGATAACAATAAAAGTTCTATTGTGTCTCGTTCACTGCCCCGGAACGTGTTAAACATAAACAGCGAACGTTGCAATATAATAAATTAATAATTGTTCCTGTCATTACACATCTTAACATTTTTTTCAACCCACTGCTGGGACTCCCTTTTATTGCGCCATTCCTCACGGTCCTGTGCTAATCTGATCCAATGCGAACCCATCACCCTCATAATGTCATCGGACGAACGTGCTGGTGGTCTGCCTACTGACCTCAACCTTGACTGATTTTTTTATTGTCTAGGACCAATTAAAATAACGAAAAGATTATGTTCTTCTTATCGTGTGGGCAGATCCCTGGTATCAGAGTTTTTCCAGACCGCCTTACGGCCTCTGACGTGGTTTTTATGTTACGACTGCCAGAGACAGTAGCCGGGCCCAACGGCTTAACGTGCCATCCGAAGCACGGGATCATCTTTCTTTTTCGTACAATCAGGTGATTCAGCCTGGCAATGTCCTAACCAACTGGGGAAAAACGCACAAAGTGACATATCACTAGGTGTCCCCCGTGGGAATCGAACCTTCTTAACCATGAGACCACGGAGGCAGTCCATTAGACTAAGGAGGCAGTTTTATGTTTAAATACCAAATTATGTTAACTGGTACCATAGAGATCTAGAGAGATGCCAACCAACGCGCTGAGTACGAAACCTAGTGTCGCATCACCACCAGTACCACGCGATAGAAAGTATTGTATTAGCTTGAATGTGCTCATTATCCATTGCAGTATCAGAACTCAACGTTCGAATAATCTTTAGTACTACGCAAGCATTGTAAACGATTTACACATAATATCTCGACTGGGCTTTCAGCATCATAATATATTGAATCCTTACTGTCGCGAGCAATGTGTTCCGTCTTTGCGCATATTGCTGCGACACTGGCCCCGCCCCCTTTTCACATCTCCCTTTAGTTTTTGTGATCTGTGACTGGTACCTGTAGCTTACTTACTTACTTACTATGCTGGCTCAGGGACCCGAAGTGGGTCTTTTACCTTTAGCTATTGAACTTTATTTCTTTGAAACACTAGATTTTTTGCATATTTTAAAAGCGTATATCATACTAGTCATAATGCTGTAGAAAACCACAAAATACAAGCCTTTCTGAAGAAAGGTGGTCTTAATTTGGATCAAATCTTATTTACTCAAGTGTACATAACACAGTTCTAATTAGATTTTCTAATAGGAAAGGCGGTGTTAACTTGGAGTCATAGATTTTTTCTTATTGGTACTTACAACCAAATTTATTTCAAATTAGACACAATCTGAACACTCCATAAAATCAGGCTCGCGGTTACAAGAAGAGGCTCACCATCGGCTTTAAATAAAGCGGAAACGGATGCTAAAAGTTAAATGCAGTTAAAATATTTTAATTTATTATTTTTGGGGACAACCCTAAGAATATAGGTAATTGTGACATGTACTGACCTGTCCGAACATAATCTGTTGGTGACAGCCCTCGCTTTCAGTTCATTTTCAGGGTTATACAGAGTTCAACGCAAGTTGTGTCCTTTTAGATCTCGCTGCGACAAACGTACAAACCGTGGGAAACCTACAACAAAATAAATAATGCTCATCACATTACTATGGAGTGATGCTATATGCTAATTCGATACGCCGACACGCGAAGCTAAAAGCGCCACGTCGGAAAAGGCTTTAAAAAATATCTGAAATATAAGGTCTAACAAAATTAGGTGAAAATATTTTAAGGGGATGACCAATATCGAAATCGCGAAAAAAAATCTGCTGTTCCATTCCATACTACTCAACCTAAATGTATGGGACAGCAGATTTTTTTTTCGCTATTTCGATATTGGTCCCATAGAGAAAGTTGTTCAGTTTGATGGTCTCAAACTGAACAACTTTCTCTATGGGACCAATATCGAAATAGCAAAAAAATTGCTGTCCCATACATTTAGGTCAAGTAGGTTTGTATGGAACAGCTGATTTTTTTTTCGCGATTTCGATATCTGTCCCATGGAGAAAGTTGTTCAGTTTGATGGTTTGATCATCCCCTAAAAATAGTTTCACCTAATTTTGTTAGACCTTATATACAGGTGTAAACTGAAATGCGTAACATAATTAAACGGGTGCTTCAGACCATCAAAATGAACAACTTTGATTACCGGACCAACATCGAAATAAAAATAAAACTGCTGTTTCGTAGATTCTGATCGAATACCTATCTAATTATTGGCATTTTCAAACATTAGATATTTCTCGCAATTTTAAAGGTCCCGTAGTAAAAGTTGTTCAGTTTGATGGTCTGATCATCCCCTTAAAATATTTTCACCTAATTTTATAATAAAATTTATATAGATTATGCTTGGCTCATTTATTTATATTAAAGCATACATAACCATTAACCTAAACAAAAAACAAAAAAAAAAAACTAATACTACTTACAAATATTACAAATATACTTACAATAGATTATTATATTATTAAATTATAACCCGCGACTTCGTCCACACAAATTATATACCAGATTTTAAGTCAGATCAAACAAAAAAAAATTTCATCAAAATCGTTTCAGTAGTTTTTCCGTGATGCTCGTTCAAACAAACAAACACACAAAAAACAGACAGACAAAAAATCCAAAAATTGGTGATATTGAATCAGGGACACCTAAAAACCATATTATTATAGTAACTTTTTTTTGTTAATGTCTTCAATGTACAGACACACTTCAGTTACAGTTTTATAATAGTTTAGATGATGTGACATTGACTTACCGGGCTCACTCCCCGTCACACTGGATAGAGTTTTGGTACTACTAGTGAAACGCGGATGTTCTGAGGTTTCGGAATATCTGTGACTACCCCCTCGGGGAATATAGTCGAGAGCATATGCTATGACATCGTCTCGAAGAAGTTAATGTATAAACTCGAGTCAGCGACTGTATGTTAGAATGCATCGAACTGAAGATCTGAACCGTGAGGTCAATGACCGACTGCACCCAGACTCGACTTAAGTAACTACCTACCTGCTATATCCAGATTCCAGACATACTATACGATTGTATACCCCTTTCAGGGGAGGCAGAAACATAGATACAACGTTGCTCTAAGGGTCTAAGGTTGCTACAACTAACAACTTTTATAAGAGAGTGCAGTAGGTTTTTAGGATTCCGTACGCAAAGGGTGAAAACAGGTCCCTATGCATAAACCTACACTGTCCATCCGTTCGTCTGTTTGTCTGTATGTCCTAACTATTTAGGGAGCAAGGTCACTCACAGGCCACTGCAAATTAAATAAGCACATGCACACACTGAAACTAAGTGACACCACCGGCTGCAGATTCTGCAAGGAGGAGATGGAGACTCCTCTGCTCCTCCTATGTGACTGTGGCCCCCTGATGTACAAACGTAGTACTCATCTAGGTAGGCAGGTTCTATCACCAGATGAGATACAAACTATCCCTATCAAGAATCTACTGCGTTTTCTGGCCGCAGTGGGGATTGGTAAGGAACTTTAAAAAAAGGCGTTCACAAAGGACCAGCGATGGTCTACGTGGCACAGGCTCAGCAAGCCTGTCAAGGCCCAAAAACCCCCCCCTAATAATAATAACTATTTAGGGCTGTAACTTTTGAACCGTAATAGCTAGACAGTTGACATTAATAGCTAGACTGTTTACCCTAACACCCTGTAGTGTAGAGCAAACTCTACAGTATAACAACAAATAATAAAAACAGGCCAAGTGTGAGTCTGTCTCGCGCTAAAGGTCCCAGAGACAGCATAACTTTTTTGTGAGTCGATATAAATAAATAACGCTCACAAGCACATACATTGTAATTATCCCAAGCAAGCACTACAGGCTGTTTATTATGGAAACCATACAATAACGGCACAAACATATAAACATCCATGACCGAACCGGGATTCGAACCCAGGTCCCTGGTTTGGCAGCCCGGCGTGGCAACCATTACACCAACCGGGTCGTCAATTTAGTCGAGAAAGCTTTCTGTTTTGCATGGAACAACTGTTATTTTTTAGTTAGAGTTATAATTTGCCGTGTGGTGTCGGCTAAGAATAGCACCATCCCATTTCCTCCCGTGGGTGTCGTAAAAGGCGACTAAGGGATCTACTGAAGGATTGGCAGCAGCATCCTCTGAGTACACACATTGATTCGATCCAACTGCGATCGCCAACCCGCCTGCCAAGCGTGGCGATTATGGCAAATCCCCCCCATTTTGGGGGAGGCTTATGTCCAGCAGTGGACGTTTAATGGCTGATATGATGATGATGATGAACTGATAGTCTAGTTACCTAGGTATGTCGTTTCACTTCATTCAATCATTTTGTTAGGTACGATGAATCGAATCATTCGAATCCTGGTTACAATTGTATCGAACTAAAGAACTGAATCACAAGGTCATTGACCGACTGCACCCAGGCGCGTCACACTGTCTGTGTGTCTAGACTATAGCTACAATTATACAGGGTCCTTCTTAGGGGATGATCTGACCATCAAACTGAACAACTTTCTCTATGGGACCAACATCGAAATCGCGAAATAAAATCAGTCCCGTACATTTGGCTCAAGTAGGTTTGCAGTTTCGTATGGTAGAGCTGATTTTTTTTTGTGATTTCGATGTTGGTGCCATAGATATAGTTGTTCATTTTGATGGTCTGATCATCCCCTTAAAAAAGTCAGCATATTAAGAAGGACCCTGTATAGGGTTTTTCTCAGGGGATGATCTGACCATCAAACTGAACAACTTTCTCTAGATGGGACCAACATCGAAATCGCGAAACTAAAATCAGCTGTCCCATACATTTGCCTCAAGTAGGTTTGCAGTTTTGTATGGTAGAGCTGATTTTTTTTTTGCGATTTCGATGTTGGTGCCATAGAGAAAGTTGTTCAGTTCGACGGTCTGATCATCCCCTTAAAAAGTGTCAGCATATTAAGAAGGACCCTGTATTCTGTATAGGGGGTGGTGTGATCTTTTACCTAATCTTAACAAATTTTTATTATATCAGCCATCGCTGCCCCAATGTTGGGCAATATAAATTAAATACTAATTTAGCACTAATTTTAATTTAATTATTCTTTAATAGTATTATTATAAGAGGCGTGACGTTATAGGTAGATAGATAGATATTTTATTTTAAAATAATTAATATTAATTTTAATTAATAACGAGCGTTAACCCGCGACTTCGTCCGCACAAATTATATACCAGATTTTATGTCAGATCATAAGCTATCAAACAAAAAAGTTTCATCAAAATCGGTTCAGTAGTTTTTGCGTGATACTCGTTCAAACAAACGAACAAACACCCAAACAAACACACAAACAAACAGACAGACAAAAAATAAAAAAATTGGTGAAATGGAATCAGGGACACCTAAAAACCATATCGTAACTTTTTTTTGTTAATATCTTCAATGTACAGACAAACTTCCTGTTACAGTTTTATAATAATTAATAATTATTATTTTAAATTTAAAATAATTAATACTATCAACAGGGTGAGTCAGAGTGTAAATTTAAATTCGTTATATAGGGCGCTTCTTATACAGGGTGAATTTGATATCATTAGCATCCTTTTAAACTAAGAGTCTACCCATCAAACTGAACAACTTTTATTAACGAGCAAACCGATCGGAGCAAATAAAAAATCTGCTGTTGCAAAATCATTTGAGTCGAGTACACAGCGGCGCGGCGGGTGCAGTTTAGTATGGAACAGCTGATTTTTTTTGCTCCTATCGGTTTGCTCCCAATAGTAAAAGTTGTTCAGTTTGTTGGGTAGACTCTTAGTTTAAAAGGATGCCAATAATATCATTTTCACCCTGTATATCCTGCCGGTTTTTCAGGGGATGATGATTTTAGACCATCAAACTGAACAACTCTCTATATGGGGCCAACATCAAAAATTCGAAAACAAAAAATTTCTTTGGTGGTGTATATATTTTTCTGCAACAACACCATTTTGAGCATTTTTTGTAGCAAAGTCTATTTTTAGCTTAATTACCTAAGGTTTCAGGAGGAAAAAAATATTGTTTTTAATAGCATTGAAATTCAGAACGGATTCTCTTTTCTTCCTTCTTTGTAAAAATTCTTATCACGAAACAATGAAAAATAATCTTTATGAATTGGTCTCAAAGTATAATTCAGTCTGCACGTGCAAAAAAAACAGTTAATTTTATCAGGTTGGTAGACGAGCTAGAAGTCAGTTAGAGGCGGGATCTCTCGAAGTGAGGTGCGTCTTGCCGCGAATTTTTGTTCTCGTAAAAAAGTTTACGTGAAAAACGTGTTTGTGTTTTTTGGTTTGTGCTTGTGTTTCTGAGTGAAAGCATATTTTTTTGGATATTTTTGTTCGTTTGTTTTTCGATTAAATGTAAGTTTGCTTTAATATTTAAAATTACAATTATGTTTTTGTGTAATACACCACTAGTTTTTAATAAATAATATAACTTTAAGATTCGATTAGATTAGATTCATTTATTTTATATTATAACATGTCACATTCTTACATAAATATTTAACATACTTATTATTGACCATTTTCAGAATAGAAAAAATGTCAACAACAAACAAATTAATAAAATGAATATAAAATATTTAAGTCAAGAATTCGTCAACAGAATAGAATTCATTATCCAATAAAAAATAAATAAATAAATATCTTGGACATTGTAACACAAATTATCTAGTCACATTTAAAGTACCTGGACTTGTATTATGATAACTAGACAACGATATAGAATACATATATAGATACAAACAGCCATGACTCGGGTACAAATATTCATATTCATTATATAAATATTTGTCCCTTACGGGATTCGAACCCGCGACCCTCGGCTCAGCAGGCAGGTTCACTACAGACTGTGCTACCGGGCCGTCAAAGTTTTTCAAGGGTGTACAGGAGTGCGATTTTTGAATCTCATACGTTGAACTCGGCAGCTGAAAATGTATGGAGATACGCATCTTTCTACTGCTGATTTGACATTAAAAAATCATACTCCGATATTTGAAAGTCAATTCAGTCTGAGGCGCTCACGTCCCCTTAAGACGCAACAGATTGAAAATTTCGTTCTCTGGGTAGTGGGCTCGGTGGCGAAATTGGATAGCGCAGTTCCCCGGTTTGGAAAAGTGCGGGTTCAAGTCCCGCCCGAGACAAATTTTTCAATCTTTAATTTGATTCGAAATAGCACAACATGGCTGTAACATGTTTAAAAATCTATAATATTTGAAATTGTTAAGTTTCATTATTTGAATACACCCTGAAAATTAGTAATTATAAAATAGGAATATGTATTTCGGAAAATAAAACCTATTAGAAATGGCGACAAATTTCTTGGTCATATTTTAAAATATATGTTGGTTAACATTTTTTCCAAAATCCAATATTAATAACTCCATACAATTTCGACGACCCGGTTTGTAATGGTTACCACGCCGGACTGCCAAGCCATAGCTAGCATGCCACCAGGCGGAGGACATTCGCCTTTTGGTGGCTTTTTCCGATTCAGATTGCATAGAATGTGCTACCATCTATTAAATACTTCGCAGAATTATGAAAAAAAAAAGATTTTATTGTTTATGTCAATGCCTAATTGACAAATTCACAAAATGGCTACCTATCTTGCGTAATGTGCGGGTTGTTTGTAGTTTTCGTTTAATTTCGTGCCGATTTAGTGATGTTCTGGACTTTCTGTTGTTCTCCTACCAAAGTTTAGATTACAGGAATAGTAAGGATACTGGAATTTCACTCGATCGGTGCGGGATTGAACGAAATCTAGCATCAAAACAATAATATCCATTGGTGTGAGTAGGTATGTATAGTATAGGTTGAATTATTGTCGGTGAAACATAGATGGCGCTAGCTAGCCTTCAATTTGACATAAGGTGGATGCATAATGTTGCAACGAGTGGGTTCTCTTTTCTAATATACTTATATTACTCTTTGCATGCCACCCACGACAAAGCGTTTAAACGAGAAAAACGTCATGCGCGCTCTTTTTGGCCTACGTAAAATAATAAAGTTGGAGACACACATCTCGATTTTTGTCGTTTTCTCGGGGTCGGCATGCTAGCTAGGCAGGGTTCGAATCCCGGATGTTATATGTGTGTGCCGTTGTTGTATATGGTTCCCATAACAAAAAGCCTAAGCCTTAATTTGGGATCATTACAATGTGAGCGTCATTTATTTCTCGAAAAATAATTTTTTGCGTAATTTTTTTTTCTTTTATGCCAATCCATGACATTTATGGGTAAAAGATACTTACAGAGTTCATGCAAAAAAACCATCAGTTATTTTAAGGACTGATGAGGTACTGAGATGATATGATGACAGAGAGATGACTGAGATGATATCTTTAAAAGTATAGTAAAAGTTGTTCAGTTTGATGGGTAGACTTTTAGTTTAAAAGGATGCTAATAATATCAATTTCACCCTGTATATTTTAATTATATTTATTGCAATAGAGTAAAGAATTTTTCGTTTTAAACTTAACTACGTTTTTCTTTTTTTTTGTAATCGGGCTAACTTTCCAGCGTGTCATTTCAAACGTTTTTCTTTACTTATCAACGCAGTCCTATACCTTACCTTATATGACCTTAGGGTCAAGCACCCTAATCCCTTATGGCACATTAATAATAAGAAAGAGTATGATACTACATATCTACTTACGGTCGGTACATCCGGTTCATAATAACAATGAATTTAATGACGGACAATCGTATTGCTCCTTTGTTTGTAGTCTCCATTTAAGTTTAGTTGTATAATTATATTACAACACGAGCGTTAACCCGCGACTTTGTCCGCACAAATTCATCATCATCATCATAGGCCTTTACATCTGTTGCAGATGATTTAAGCAGTGTTTTTGGAGAAGCACTTTTTCTCATGTCTGTACAGTTCTATACGATTTATCCTATACGATATATTATACCAGATTTTAAGTCAAATAATAAGCTATCAAACAAAAAAGTTTCATCAAAATCGGTTCAGTAGTTTTTGCGTGATGCTCGTTCAAACAAACAAACACACAAACAAACAGACAGACAAAAAATCCAAAAATTGATGAAATGGAATCAGGGACACCTAAAAACCATATCGTAACTTTTTTTTTGTTAATATATTCAATGTACAGACAAACTTCCTGTTACAGTTTTATAATAGTTTAGATACATACACTTACGAGTTCACGACCATAATCTTTATTGGGATCAGGCTCATCTACAACCAGATATCTTTTGATCTTATCACAATTTGATTTGCCAAGTAGTGTCCATGCTGAAGGTTTTTAAGGGGATGATCGGACCGTCATACTGAACAACAACTTTTTCTATGGGACCTATGGGGGAAAAATCTGCTGTTCCATACAAAACTGCGGTCCTACTCGATCCAAATGTATTGTGAAGTCGTTTTTTTCGCGATTTCGTCTTCGGCCCCATAGAAAAAGTTGTTCAGTTTGATCATCCCCTTAAGAAGCCGTCAGCATAATAAGGAACCTGTATATGTACTGTACATATTATACAGGGTGTGACAGCCTAGCAAATACTAAAACGGTGAACTCAGACCATCAAACTGAACAACTTTCACAATGGAGCAGCCTACCTCAGGAAACGCGAAAAATATCAGCGGTCCCATACGTTTTAGTCGGGTAGGTACAGCAGTTTTGTATGGGACAGCTGATATTTTTCGCGTTTCCTGAGGTAGGCTGCTCCATTGTGAAAGTTGTTCAGTTTGATGGTCTGAGTTCACCGTTTCAGTATTTGCTAGGCTCTCCGTATACTTACATTACTTTGAGGGGTGATTGTACCCATGATAATGAACAACTTCCCCTAAGACTAAGAAAGCTATAGGAAATTCAAACAAACATTACAAACGTTCGATCAGCTGTTTGCATTTAGTAAGGAAAGCAAAAAGTTTTTTTAGAATGTCCTCTAGGTTTCTTAGGGAAAGTTGTTCAGTATCATGGGTACAAGGTACAATCACCCCTTAAAGTAATGCAACTGTTTACCCTAACTCTCACTTTTACCATTGGCTGGAATGTGTCACGCCTTGCTTATCCCTTGGTCGTTTCGTATAACCCCACGTGAAGAAATGGGGAGGTCCAATTCCAAGTCGAAACCACATAATTCACATAATAGGCTTCTTCTGGATGAACTCGCTACATCTTCGACCCCATCTTCGTCCTGAGGACTGGATTGAGGTCAAGAGCAAACCCATAAGTAATAATTAAAAAAAAAATTATGCCCAGCAGTGGACATATGATACATAAACTCACAACCGTAATCACTTTCAGGGTGGTCAAAAACATTGCTACAACTTGGTACCAACTTATTTAAGTTCTTGTGTTTTTTGTTGTTATTTAAATTACGGTTGTAGGAAAATTTGAGGCCACTTCGAAATGGCACAGTCGTGAATTACAATTTCAACATTTGACACATTCTCGTTCGACAAAAAAAAACAAATAATCAACTTTTTTTTTAAAACTGCACGTAATTCTTTTTTTAAGCTCGCATTTTTTTTTAACGCCATCGATTCTTTTGTGAGCACCCTTTTAAAATAACCCCAATCGGGAATTGAACCCATGCATTTTTTTAACAATAGCTCAAAAAAACGATCAATGAAATCAATTTCGGCAGACTGCCGGCGTGACACTGTTAAATAATGTTGCCTGGTATAAAGAAAACTACTATTTTGGGGGTAAACATTTTGGACTTTGTATGTATCCCTTTGTAACTCAAAATTATAGATTGCGTTTGCTAGTAAATGATATATTTTTTTTAAATACTTTACTTTGGGCTCAACATTTTTATGGTAGATATTGGTTTACATTTATACAGTGACTGAAGTAATTATGCTGTCTTACGTTAAAAAATATATATAAGGTCTAACAAAATTAGCTTAATCTATTTTAAGGGGATGATCAGACCATCAAACTGAACAACTTTCTCTATGGGATGAATATCGAAATTCGGAAAAAAAATCAGCTGTCCCTTACATTTGAGTAGAGTTCTTTATGTTTGCAGTTTTGTATGGGAGAGCTGATTTTTTTTGTCGTTTTCAATATTGGTCCCATAGAGAAAGTTGTTCAGTTTGATGGTCTGATCATCCCCTTAAAATAGTTTCAGCTAATTTTGTTAGACCTTATATAAGGTCGAATTGAGAAACTTCCTCCTTTGAAGTCGGTTAAAAAATTATAATCCCTCTTGTTAAAATTGAAATCGAAAAACGAGAAATTTTTTGGATCTCCCATAGAAAATCGATCTGCTGACCCGCAATTTTTTATAGAAGATCCAAAAATTTTTGCTTTAAAAATTCTTGCGTCAAAAAATATTAAAAGCTTTTAACTTCTTTCTCCCATACAAAACTGCAATCTCACTCGTCCCAAATGGAGAGCTGATTTTTCTCGCGGTTTCGATGTTGGTCGCTTAGATAAAGCTGTTCAGTTTGAAGGTCTGATTAAGAGGCTTTGTGAAAAAAACAGGATTCTTCAAAGCGTCATAACTATATCATGAAGTACTAGTAGGAGTATGATTAGCGGATATGTGTAAATTGAACATATAATTGAAGTTTTGATTAGAGCCAAAACACGATTAAGACATATTTTCTCTATAGAAAAACAAGCCAAAGTAGCCTCCGTCTTTATCGATAAACGCTTGGAACTGCTAAACGGTGAATAATAGAAACACGAGACTTGATTTTAAAAAAAGAGATTGATATTTTACAAATTTTGTTAAGAGCAGAATTGAACTTACATAAATAGTACAATCACAATTAAATAAAGTTTGTTTTACGATTGCGTCATTTCAGGCGCGCGCGCCGCCCCATCGCTTTCTCTCGCATCAGGCAGTAATATAAGCTATCACACGCCCATTTCGCTTCTATTATTTTTCGACATAGGCCCTTAACCTCTTAAAAACCGTCCGCTATTAAGTTGGACCCTGTGTATACATATACGTACGGAGTACGGTCAAAAACTTTTTAAAAACAAAAAAAATAATTTGTGTCAAAAACAGCCTGTTAAAAAAAATTGCACGAAATCCATTCAAAAATTGCATTGACAGTATCTTTTTTTCCGCTCCCGGCGAAGGAATCAGCTGCTTCGGCAGAATGGAAGACTCACAATGGCGGCTTTTTTATTTTTTTTTAAACTTCGTACTCGGTAAAGGGATGGCTTGGTACAATGCTTTTTTTATTTTTTAAAGGCGAGCGTTAGGTTAGTGGTGATATCTTTTTATTTTTTATTTTATTGCGAATTTACGTCAAAAATTTAGTTTTTGTACATTCTCGCTATTTATCCTCAATGGGGAAAGCAAGTGTCAGGTATAGCATGCACTCTTCTTCTTATCATGTGGGCAGCAAGCCCTGGTGTCAGAGTTTTTTCCCACCGTACACAGAACATTATAAGAGGGGTTAGAAATGCAAAGTAGCGCTTTTACTTCTGAGACGGCTGTCGCCACTTATCTTCCCGCTCACGCTGCTACAATTACTCATGCCCTCTCGCTCCCACCACCTTATGGTGTTATGCAAATCATTGCATATCCTGTGGCAACACGTTCCTCGCCTACTTTGCACTTCTAACCCCTCTTATAATGATCTGTGCCGCCTTATGTACGGCTTCTGACGTGGTTTTTATGTAAAGACTACTACCATTAGAGATAGTAGCCGGGACCAACGGCTTAAAGTGCCACCTGAAGCACAGAATCATCTTTCTTTTCAGACAATCAGGTGATTCAGCCTGCAATGTCCTAATGAACTGAGGAAAAACGCACAAAGTGACTGCATGCACTAAAGCTATACTTGTGATAAAAGAATCTAGCTATCATGTTGTCATGAATACTTATGCTTCACTCTCTTGTTCGTATCGTTTTCAAAATTTGGATGTCATACAGTTTTTGAGAGTTACGCGGTTATTATTTAATCTAGAATTAAACATTTATAATCGGGAACTCAGATATACGAAAACACGGTCAGAACCCGTTAAAATGTTTAATTACAGCTTTTGAACGTCAGACATTTTCTAACATTTTAACGGGTTCTGACGTTCTGACAGCTATAGAGCTGTCAATGCTTTGCCTCGTCTCCTGGTCCTTCATCATCATCAGCCTATGTACGTCCCATTGCAGGGCACAGGCCTACCCTCAGGGAGGGTGTATGATGGTCATCAGTCCACCACGTTTGCCGATTGGTAGACTTCATATACGCATCAGAATTTCTTCTTCAGCGTATGCAGGTTTCCTCACGATGTTTTCCTTCACCGTTTGAGAGCAGTCCGTATTATACTACGTACATAAGTTAGAAAAACTCATTGGTACAAGGCATGTCGTCCGTGCGGATTCGAACCCGGACTTCCATACTTCTTCGCAACGCGCCACCGACGCTCCTGGAACTAGACACATCCATATAAATCTTTCGTATAAAATTTTTGCGCGCAAATTATTTAAAAAAAAACTCATAACCCTGTTTCGCGTGAGTTTCCAACAATAGCGTCCTTATGGTGCGGAACCGATGACAATTAGGGATCGGTGGGCATATGTCGAACCTTTCACGTTTTGTGCATTGTGGGTTTGATAATATTATACAAATTAAATTGGCAGATAGATTTCGAAGCGAATGACAAATGTCTAAAATTTTCTTAATATACAGGGTGAAATTGATATCATTAGCATCCTTTTAAACTACCTTCCTATCAAACTGAATAACTTTTACTAAGGGAGCAAACGGAACGGAGCAAAAAAAATCTGCTGTTCCATACTAAACAGCAATGCCTACTTGACTCAAAAGTATACAAGTTTTTTTGCCGCGGTCGCTCGGTTTGCTCCCATAGTAAAAGTTGTTCAATTTGATAGAAATGGAAATAGAAATCATTTATTTGCCTCAAATAGGGTAAATTTTACATTAGGTGTTATCATTAGGTGGTATAATATATCACTTAAGGTGGTTTCAGTCCATACAAACGTTTGACGCACAATACGCGTAGACGGAATTAATAAAAGTAATATTTTATAAATGGAAAAATAGTTTAGAAAATCTAGTTGCCGCGTAACAAATAACATTTGCAATTTATAATTTAATAACGAAGATATAAAGTTTTTAAAATTTTGTATGAAAAATTTCAAAGCTTTATATCTTCGTAATTATTTTATAAATTGCAAATGTTATTTGTTACGCGGCATCTCGATTTTCTATACTATTTTTCCATATATACAAAGTTACTTATATTAATACCGTCTACGCGTATTGTGCGTCAAAGTTTTGTATAAAATTGACCCCTCTGCAACCGCCTTAACAATACATTCAGATCATGCCTATCTAGCCATTTTAAATAGCATGCAAATAATTATGGTACAATTGATAAATTTGATGGATAGACTCTTAGTTTAAAAGGATTTGGTTGTGAGGGCTTGGTCAATGACCAACAGCTACTGCGACCTGGACAGATCTATAGTTTAAAAGGATGCCAATGATATCAATTTCACCCTGTATTGTTGAAAGGTAGGATTTTTCGAAAATCAACCCTTAAAATAGGTGAAATTTATATGCATACTGTTAGAAAGAAACAGCAGAAAGGCAAGTGCCTTTCGCCGCAAGCTACCTGAGTCGCATGTCGCGGACACCTGGAGCAGCGGAGCTGGCTGCCGTTTGGAAGTGGGACACGTACTCGGCCCTGGTGGCCGATTATCTTTTTGTGCCTGTCGCCGTTGAGACCACGGGGGTTTGGGGTGCCGAGGCTAAGACCTTCGTTGCGGAGGTTGGCCGTCGACTGAGGGAGAGAAATTGTGACCCCCGTTCCGGGTCGTTTCTGGTGCAGAGGCTAGCCATAGCAATTCAACGTGGCAACGCTGCTAGCATTATGGGCTCCTTTGCGCCGGGATCGACAAGGGGCGGGTTATTTGACTGAATTTGTATTTCATTGTTTTGACGAAGCATGTTGCTGATTTATGTCTGTATTTTTTTTGTAACTTTATATTTGACGACGCTTGTGCTGACCTCTTTTTTTGTGTTTAATCTAAATGCTTTTATGAATAAATTAATTAAGCAATTGAAATTTTGTTTATAAGTATTTGTATACTGTTTGTATCTGATATCTACGCGGAATAAGTCGCATCTCTCCAGCCAAGTTCTCGAAGCTAAAGCTAAGTAGAAAGTATGAAAGTGCACTTGTGGCGGCAGACTGGAGGCAGACATTTTTTTTGAGCAGACGCCGGAGTTGCCAGACGAGCAAACCGGATCGCGGAAGCGGCGCGAGTTATAGGCTGAAGCGGGTACAGTAAGAGTGAAGCCACAAATCACAAAAACTAAAGGGAGATGTGAAAAGGGAGCGGGGCCAGTGTCGCAGCAATATGCGCAAAAACGGATCACATTGCTCGTGACAGTAAGGATTCAATATATTATGAGGCTGAAAGCCAGTCGAGATATTATGTGTAAATAGTTTACAAAGCTTGCGTAGTACTAAAAATAATTCGGACGTTGAGTTCTGATACCGCAATGGATAATGAGCACATTCAAGCTAACAAAATACCTTCTCTCCCGTGGTACTGGTGGTAATGCGAACTAGGTTTCGTACTCAGCGCGTTGGTTGGCATCTCTCTAGATCTCTATGAGTGAAGCCATAGAGAAATTACGCACTCCGGGTGAAGCCAAACGAGCGTAATTTTATGAGTTGTGAGTCGCGAGTCGAGTAAAATCAGGGAATACATTGTCTATGACCTCAGCCTTTATATGAAACGGACTCAAAATACGCGACTCACAAAATTACGCTCGTTTGGCCTCCCCCCGCTTTACGCGACCCCGTATAACGTGCCCGTAACCCGTATACAATATAATAAATGTACTTACAAGTGGCAGAACGGGCCACCTCGGAACTAATAACACCCTTCTTTTTGCGTCGGGGGTTAAAAAACCAAATGGCATGTTATATAACGTACGCACGGCGACACATCAAGCCGCGCAAAACCAACATAAGCTGGCCGCGCGACTTTATACATTACACTGCTTATGCGCGGCCAGCTTATTTTGGTTTTGCGTAGCTTGATGTGTCGCCTTGTGTACACATAGTCATGGGCAGTGGCGTGCACTAGGTAGGCTTTTAATTGTTTAATTATATTTATTTTTTAAACAAATCAGTCATTTAGTAAAAGAAATGCTTTCAGTTTAGAAATTATTAGGGTTTCACTGACGTTTTGCCTACCCTGAGTGCACGCCTCGCCACGCCACAAGACAATTTCTGTCATACCTGTCAAAGTGTTGAAGGGCGATAGCCTATCTTCCCAACCTACAAACGACAATACTTTTAACCTAACTTCGTAAACGAAAATTATAATTAATATTTTTTTGATAAGTGATATAAATAAAAAATAAATTAAAAAGTAGATCAAAGTCAGGAGCAAAAAAAAAAAATCGCTCCTGACTATTAACTTGAACCAAACAGAGAAGAGATCGACTCCGGCGCAACCAGAATGGCCACAAATTAGACTCTTATACTTACTACATACATACACACATACACTCACATCCGTATCCCTTTTCGGGGAGAAAAGTAATATAACACTCCAAATTTTGTATAATTTGTCTATTGTATCCTACTTTTAACTTACTTAACTTAACCCCCAACGCAAAAAGAGGGGTGTTATAAGTTTGACGCCTATGTCGATATCGGTCTGTGCCGGTATGACCGATTGCTATGAAACTTTGGTGGGTTGTTGTGCACATGCCAGGAAAGGTTTATTATACAAAAAACGGTCAAGTGTGTGTCGGGTGAAACTGATTCTGAGGCGGTCCGAAGTTCGCCGGGTCAGCTAGTAAAGAATAAAAATATGTTGTATCTAGTAGGGAACGAATGTAGTAGAACAAATTATACTTATAATTCTACAGGGTGAAATAGATATCACTAGCATCCTTTTAAACTGAGAGTCTACCCATCAAACTGAACAACTTTTACTATGGCAGCAAAACGAACGGGGCAAAAAAAATCAGCTGTTGCATACATTTGAGTCGCGAACTCGCGCGTCGACATTGCAGTTTAGTATGGAACAGCTGATTCTTTTTGTTGCTCCGATCAGTTTGCTCCCATAGTGAAAGTTGTTCAGTTTGATGGGTAGACTCTTAGTTTAAAAGGATGCTAAAGATATCAATTTCAATCTGTATATAAGGTCTAACAAAATCAGCTGAAACTATTTTAAGGGGATGATCAGACCATCAAACTGAACAACTTTCTCTATGGGACCAATATTGAAATCGCGAAAAAAAAATCTGCTGTCCCATACATTTAGGTCGAGTAGGTTTGTATGGAACAGCTGATTTTTTTTCGCGATTTCAATATTGGTCCCATAGAGAAAGTTGATCAGTTTGATGGTCTGATCATCCCTTTAAAATAGTTTCACCTAATTTTGTTAGACCTTATATGCATGCATAGGTATAACTGTACTAACAATATTGACTATTCTATTTTGAGATAAGAATAAGTGATGTTATTGGTTGAGTTTCGATAACTAATACGTGTTTAGTAAATAATAGATAAAACTAATTCGTTATCACGTCCGGTAGGAGAAGTAGGTATATTTATACTTAGATCCTATACAGATCAAACTCAAAGTCAAATTCTTCATGTCCAATAATATTAGCTGAAATGAAACTATTCTATCAAACTAAACAACTGGCCTCTGCGACTAACGTCGAAATAAAATCAGCTGTTAGCCCAGTAATTTTACGGAGTTTTGTTAGGCGGGGTAGGGAGTGATTATTAATTGGACTTTTAAACTGTAACCGGCACCATTTAGTGACAAAAAGACGATCTTATAACATATTAAAATAAAAATTGCTACGCAACATAGAAATCAAAATGGTGTTTCCCATAATGCTTTTTAATTAATAATATTAATAACAAATGCACTCATTTGACTTAGATTTAATAATATAAATTATTTTTTAGCAATAAAATAGGCATTGAAATTTAAAAATGAGGTATTTATTAGAAAATACGAATGGATTTTTCAAAACCCTCTAAGTAGCCAAAAATATTTACACCATGTTTGAAGTATGTAATAATGGTATAGCCTTAAATATGTGAAAAAACAATTTATCATCAGGGTTTTTAGAACGAGATATTAATAGCTAAATTTTAAAATTAAAACTGTTGCTGACGTGATTTTTTTTTAATTTTGGTACATTCCTAGGCTTAAATTGGCTCTTCAATTTTATACCGAAAAAAATTACCCATTACAAATTAGTCTTGGCTCAAACCGTAACATGTCCCATATGAGTCTAGTAGGCATTGCAGTTTTGTATGAAATATGGTGGAGTCTTGTAATTGCTACTATGGAGCAATTGCACTTATAAGAATCACAATTTAGTCCTTCTCTTTATACCAACACCTTCCATCTAGATGACGAGACATAAGTCTATTGAGAGAAGAACTGAATCGTGATTCTTATAAGTGCAATTGCTCCATAGTTGCAATTACCAGATAGTTTAGCTTTTTGACGTCATTTTTAACTCTACCACCGCATCGGAAGGTATTCCGTTGAGAGAAGATGCGGCCAGAAACTCTACAACACACATCTTTTAAATAAAACAAAATATACAAAATACAATTAAAATACAATATTGCATTACATAGTGTAACATTGTCAAGACCAGACATTTTGGTCATTCAAATAGTCATCGAGTTTATAGTAGCCTTTTTTACAGAGGACTTGTTTAACCATCAAACTGAACAACTTTTACAATGCTTGCTTGCTTATCATTGTTGACTTCAAATTCTGAACGAAGTCGCTAAATAGTAGCTTGCCAGAATTGGGCAACCGATACTGCACCATCGATAGCGGTCATGAGCTCCTCCTGCGTGCAGGTGTTAGGGCACGCAGTGCACGTTGTGAGATGGGCCATCGTTTGTTGAGCTCCACACAAGCAAGTCACATTTTGCGCATCCGAGAATCCCCACCTGACCATGTTGTCCTTACTGCGACCGACCTGTGTTCGAACTTTAACTATAGGAATAGGACCAAATTTGAAATCGCCAAAAAAACTAATGTTTCAGTTTTGTCCATAAGCTATTGTCATTTACCTTGCGAACAGGAGTGCGATTTTTGAATCTCATACGTTGAACTCAGCAGTTGAAAATGTATGGAGATATGCATCTCTCTACTGCTGATTTGACATCGATTTTTGAAAGTCAATTCAGCAGCAGATCGTATCCATACATTCTCAACTGCTGAGTTCAACGTATGAGATTCAAAAATCGCACTCCAGCTGTTTTTTTTTCGCGATTTGGATATTGGCTCCTCACTCCTCAGTTGTGGAGTTTGATGGTCTGAAACACCCTTCCGGCTTCAAAACGATCCTAATGAAGTGACAAGTATTAAATTGTAGATCTTACGGGCAATGCCGGTTTTCTCGCTTTCTCGCTTTGTCGTGGATGACATGCTAACCGTACTTGGTATATATTACGTAGCTGGGGCTCAATAGGTTAAAAACAATTTATGAAAAGCCATTTCAAAGTGATTGAATAACAAACAAAAACATTAAATTCTTTGAAAAATCTTTCTTATTTTATTTCACAATACACGTTACTCAAACAAACTTATTATTTTGTATGAAAAAGTTTTTTTTGTGAAAAGGTAACTTTTTACTTGTAATAAATATTATAACACCATTGTTATGTAATTTATATTACACGTTGTTTATCAGTTAAGAGGGATCGTTTCGTCCTTCCAGTCAAAGTATTTAGTTTTCGCAAATTTTTATACACCACTAGTTGTAAATAAATAAAAAAATTTTAACAACTTTTCCTAGGGAACATGGATCGAAAAAGTAAAAATTTTTTAAACCTCCCATAGAAAATCGATCGGCTGATCCGCACTTTTATATGGGTGTTTAAAAAAAAATCCATTTTTTTTTTGGGAGAAGGTGTCTCGGCAAATATCACTTAATTTTTATTCCGCAAGCAGCCGTGTAAAATTGTGAGAAAACTGGGTCGAAACATCGCCAACATCACTTCACGTAATTAATGGACGCCTAATGCACGTCACTGATTCAGTTCTCATCAGACTCATCCGTTGACGGAATGTCCTTTCATTATTTCCTGCTTATTTACATAAAACTATTTATTTTCTTATTTCATTTGTATTTTACTAATAGTTTCGAATTCATCTTGCGTCAACGCCATCTATCGAGTAATTTGGAACTAGGTAATTTTTCTCTTTTTGATTCGCTTTCGGGAAATCCCCCACTAATTTGACGTGGGATGCCAGATGTGCTGAAAAAAACCGGCCTATTTTTTAAATAATAAAAGTACCTACTGAAAGTCACAAAAAAACTTCTCTTGTTCGGTCCACCAAAGCTTTCTTTATGTCTTTCCAGTCGACAAAATCTTGGAGGACCGGACTTTCTTGACCGCACAGACATAAAGAAAGCCGTGGATATCTGCAATGACAACCCCGTGATGAAGAAAAATATTGATATTATAAACATTGATATAACATTGATATTATAAACATTGATATTTTTTGTTACAGTTCCAAAAATGACGAAAGGAATCAGAAATGGAGAAGAAAACATGGAATTGGCGATCTGGATTGAAGTTATAAGGCGCCTTACCTACTTTTAACAAATTGGTAAGTCATTAACAACATCGTCTCTCTAATACGTCCCACTGCAGGCCTACCCTCAAGGAGCGTATGCGCTTAATTTCACCACGCGTGCCCAACGCGAATTGGTAAACTTCACATACACATCAGAATTTCTTCTTCAGTGTATGCAGGTTTCCTCGCGATGTTTTCCTTCACCGTTTCAATATTACGTACAAAAGTTTGAAAAATTTATTGGTACATGGCATGGCCTCCCTGTGGATTCGAATTCGTACCCTCATTATCGTAATAGAGTACTCCATAGCCTCCATTATACAGTGTTAGGGTAGACAGTTGCATTAGTTTGAGGGGTGATTGCACCCATGATACTGAACTACTTTCTCTAAGAAACCTATAGAAAATTAGAAAAAAAAATTAGATTCCATACTGCAGATCAAACTTTTGTATGAAAAGTTGATTTTTTTTGCGAATTTTCTTTACGTTTCTTATTGAAAGATTGTTCACTATCATAGGTATCATAGGTAAAGTACTGAAACTGTTTGACCGAACACTGTAGTTACCTCTTCGCAACGCGCCACCAACGCTCCTAATGATGCTTTTCTTAAATAAATAAAAAATACATTTCGAAATCTTTTTTAAAATCTGTACTTTTTTTCTCTCATATTTTTTATTTTATTTTATTTTTATTTATTTAGCACAGTAACAAAGTACAAACTAATACTCGATCTTAGAAATATAACAAACGAGCGTTAACCCGCGACTTCGTCCGCACAAATTATATACCAGATTTTAAGTCAGATCATAAGCTATCAAACAAAAAAAGTTTCATCAAAATCGGTTCAGTAGTTTTTGCGTGATACTCGTTCAAACAAACAAACAAATAAACAAACAAACAAACAAACAAACACACAAACAAACAAACAGACAGACAAAAAATCCAAAAATTGGTGATATGGAATCAGGGACACCTAAAAACCATATCGTAACTTTTTTTTTGTTAATGTCTTCAATGTACAGACAAACTTCCTGTTACAGTTTTATAATAGTATAGAAGAATAGAAGATTAAACTACATCAGATTTGCACCTCAATTATAACTGCGCACAGAGTTCTAATTATATTGTTACGAATTTACTACACATGATAAATTAAATTTTTAAACATAAGAGCTAGGTAGGTTGGTATATGAATAAGTACATGAAAAATTAAATTTGACAAGAAAATGAAAGAAACTTGTTACACACTAAAAACGAAAGTAAAAACTTAGTACACTATAATTCTTGGCGCATCAGCAGCTTAACAGAGCTTGCGTACTGTCCTGGGCTTTGATGGAAAATATCATCTCTCAAGCTCTTACAATGTTCATTATGTTAATTATGTTCAATATGTTCATTATGTTCATTATTCATATAGTATACCTGGTTTTTTACTTAATTGTGAAATTAAAAATTATTTCGTCCATAAAAAGGTGGCAACCCTAGTCCGGGTCTAAATCGGACATGGATCTACAATGTAGAGATATATAGATAAGCTTTCGTAAGAACACTATCTACTGGTTGTTTGCGTCTGGTCTGTCTGACTCACTTCCGGTAATTCTGGTAAACACTAGACTTCAGTAAAGTTGATGCACGTTGCAATATTTGGTGGTGTTGCCAATATATATATATTACGTATGTGTTTGCTATGGAGACGTCCATCTTTCTACTGCTGATTTGGCATTAAAAATCATTGATGTTTGAAAGTCAAATCAGCAGTAGATTGATGCATATCTCCATAGTAATTTTGACATTTTCAACTGCTGAGCTCAGCGAATGAGTTTCAAAAATCGCACTCCAGGGCGATGTCGCACTTTCGCTGAAATTCGGTAAACCGAACCGACAAAAAAATATTTTCCATGTTGAAACCATCATAAATCATAATGAATCAACAAATTGCTTCCTAAAATTAGGGAATCAAGAAAAACACGTAGCAAGGCAACCATAGTAACAACTTTGGCAAGATCGTAACACCATCCTTCCAGTGTGTCTGAATCTGAACAATGTTTTTTTTTTAAATGAAAAAGCTGCCTCCGTGGTCTAATGGTTAAGAGCATTGGCTCTCGACACGGAGGTCGTGGGTTCGATTCCCACGGGGGACACCTAGTGAAATGTCATTATGTGCATTTTTCCCCAGTTGGTTAGGACATTGCAGGCTGAATCACCGGATTGTCTGAAAAGAAAAATGTTTCCGTGTTTCGGATGGCACGTTAAGTGGTTGGTCCCGGCTACTATCTCTGGTGGTAGTAGTCGTTACATAAAAACCACGTCAGAGGCCGTAAGGCGGTCTGAAAAAATTCTGATACGAGGGCTCTGCCCACACGATAAGAAGAAGAAGAATGAAAAAGTCTCATTTTTACACAGCACTGTCAAATCGTCATTTAAATAAACTTTCTACTTTTGGCGCCAAACACCTGACAGCTAATTCAAAATGGCTTCCGACGTTATCTTTGAGAATCGGAAATTAATTAATTATGCAACGATATTATTATGTGAACACAAAATTAGTTACTTTGATTAATATTTATTGCATAATTTAAATGATAGATGAAGATTTATTTGTATAATTAAAGATGGCGCCAAACGTTTTTGTAATATAACCCAGTTTTCGAATGTCATTTAAATTTTTATACAGTGTTGTGATATGCTTGCGTTTGTTGCCGCGTGGTTCCGTATTATTTTATCCATATCCACTTGAAAAAGAAGATAACATTTTAAATACCTTTTTAGAAAGCTCTTGAAACAAGAACAGGAGTGCGATTTAAGAATCTCATTCGCTGAGCTCTGCAGTTGAAAATGTTAAAATTACTATGGAGATATGCATCTCTCTACTGCTGATTTGACTTTCAAAAATCGCACTCCTGAAGTATGATTTTTGAATCTCCATATTAATTTTGACATTTTCAACTGGTGAGCTCAGCGTATGAGATTCAAAAATCGCACTCCAGATATACAGGGTGAAATTGATATCATTGCCATCCTGAACTCAGGCTAAACAACTTGTACTATCGGAGCAAACCGATCGTAGCAAAAAAATCTGCTGTTTCATACAGTTAGGTCGAATAAAAATTGCTGATTAATATGGAACAGCTGATTTGTTCAGTTTGTGTTTAAAAGGATGCCGATGATATCAATTTATCCTTATGGTCTGTACAAACAACTTTTTACACGGGTAAAAAAACGAGAAAAGAAATTTGGACCTTCCATAGAAAATTGGAGATCCGCACATTTTGTTTTTTTGTCTGAATACACCGTTAAAAGTTTGCTTAGTAATTAAAAACTAGTGTTGTAATGTTAAAATTTTCCAGACACTTTTCAACGTACGAAATATTATCTTTCAAAAAAACTTTACCAAACCTATACAGAGATAACGAAACGCTTGAAAATATAAATCACAGGTAGTTAGTCTGGCGGTCGTCTAGACGAGAGGGGGGAGGGGGCAGAGTGGAGAGGGGAGCGGGGGGACGTCTAGACAGCTGATGGCTGTTGTTAGGGGTTACTAGTGTTTAGCTTTTGGACGTCCGATTTGGGTAATATCTTTGATTTTTGGGAGCTATTTTTAGGCGACTGGAAAATATGACTAAGTCCTAGAGTGCGATTTTTGAATCTCACACCTTGAACACAGCAGTTGAAAACGTGTGTCAAAATTACTATAGAGATATGAATCTTTCTACTGCTGATTTGACTTTCAAAAATCGCACTCCTGAAGTATGATTTTTGAAAGTCAAATCAGTATTAGAAAGATGCATATTTCCATAGTAATTTTGATATTTTCAACTGCTGAGCTCAGCGAATGAGATTCAAAAATCGCACTCCTGAGGTTGACTGTCGAGCGGTTTTTTAAGGGGATGATCATAAATTCAAACTGAACAACTTTCTCCACAGGGTTTAACAAAACCCCCTAGTAATAATTAAGGGGGTGCTTCAGACCGTCAAACTGAACAACTTTCACTATGGAGTCAACTTCAAAATCGCGAAAGAAAAATCAGCTGTTTCGTACAAAGCTGCAGTATCTACTCCAATGTATGGGACATTGGAGTCGAGTCGGTACTGAAATTTTGTATTCATGAAATAGCTGTTTATTTCGCGCTTTCAGGTTTGGCTCCATAGTGAAAGTTGTTCAGTTACCCCTTAGGTATTTTGTAACACTCTGTATATGTCCAACATCGAAGTAGCCAAAACGAAATTACCTGTTTCATACAAAGCAGATTTTTTTCGCGATTTCGATGTTGGTAGCCTCATAGAGAAAATTATTCAGTTCCTCCGAACCGTCAGCATCTTACGTTAGACCTTGTATACACCACTTAGTTTTTAATTATTAGGTATACTTAAAAAATTGTAAGGGTCTATTCCACCGAGCGGAAAGAGTGCACTCCTGGAGTATGATTTTTTAATGTCAAATCAGCAGTAGAAAGATGCACAATCTCGATAGGAATTATGACATTCTCAACTGCTGAGTTCGACTTATGACTTTCAAAACTCTCACACTCCAGTGTGATATCGCACTTTCGCTGAAAATCGGCCGTGTACCGAAGCGCCAAAAAAAAATTTCAATGTTCGTCGTAACGCACATTCTGTAAAAATTTCAACTATCTAGCTCTAACGGTTCGAAAGTTACAGCCCCAAATAGCTAGGACAAACGAACGGACGGATGGACAACGTAGGCTTAGTAATATGGTCCCGTTTTCACCCTTTGGTTACCGAACCCTAAAAATCATCCTCCAGCTTTTATTTAGCAGGAATGCGATTTTTTAATCTCATATGTTGAACTCAGCAGTTGAAAATGTATGGAGATACGCATCTTTCTACTGCTGATTTGACTTTCAAAAATCGCACTTCTGAAGTATGATTTTTGAAAGTCAAATCAGCAGAAGAAAGATGCATATCCCCATAGTAATTTTCACATTTTCAACTGCTGAGCTCAACGAATGAGATTCAAAAATCGCATTCCTGTTCTCATAAGGTTTTATATTCGAAATAGTAGCAAATATCAGTTAAAGAACAAAATACCATTGTTAAAAATCGATGATTTTTTTGCACAAAATGGCGTAAAAAATGCGCGATCAGCCATCTGTCCGGATTCCCACGGGGTAACGGATAACTGTTTTTTACTTTTTTTATTGAATTTGACGCTAAGGAAGCCACGGTACTTACACCTGTCAACATTTTTTTGTTCAAACTGACGGCAGTTTTTGATATTTTTTAGGGTTTTTTGAGTAATACAGTAGCTTCACTAGCTTAAAGTAGGTAGGTACGTGATTGAAAAACAATTTAATTCTAATTTTACAATACTTAAATGAAAACTGTGCTGTGCAGGGCACGCGACTTTGTACGCGCGGATAGATCCTAAAATATTAAGTACCACTTCAGACCATCGAACAGGAGTGCGATTTTCGAATCTCATTCGCTGAACTCAGCAGTTGAAAATGTCAAAATTACTTTGGAGATATGCATATTTCTACTGCTGATTTGACTTTAAAAAATCATACTCCAGGAGTGCGATTTTTGAAGAAAGATGCGTCTCTCCATACATGTTCAACTGCTGAGTTGAACGTATTAGATTGATAAATCGCACTCCAGATCCTAAAATATTTAGTACCTTTAGGGATGCTTCAGGAGTGCGATTTTTGAATCTCATTCGCTGAGCTCAGCATTTTTTGACATTCAAAAATCATACTCCAGGATGTCGATTTTTGAAAGTCGAATCAGCAGTAGAAAGATGCGTATCTCCATACATTTTCAACTGCTGAGTTCAACGTACGAGATTCAAAAATCGCACTCTAGGAGTGCGATTTTTGAATCTCATTCGCTGAGCTCAACAGTTGAAAATGTCAAAATTACTATAGAGATACGCATCTTTCTACTGCTGATTTGACTTTCAAAAATCATACTTCAGGATTGCGATTTTTGAAAGTCAAATCAGCAGTAGAAAGTTGCGTATCTCCGTACATTTTTAACTACTGAGTTCAACGTACGAGATTCAAAAATCGCACTCCAGGTGATCTGCATTTATCTATGGGAGATAAAAAAAAATGTCCTCTTGTCTCTTGTGCCCTAAAGTTCTATAGTATTGTATAGGTACAGTCCTTGTGACCTATACCCTGTATTAATAATGTAAGCTAACTAAAGTTCTCGGCTAATAAAATTAATTTCTCAGTTTCAGATTGACAAGGGAGGTGGATGAACCAGAAATGATGGGATTCGGAGACAGGTGTGCGTGAAGTCGGCACCGCTACGGAATCGTTGGTATTGGGAAATAATGATTTCGTGAAAATGTACCCGATTAGAAATCTGACCAGATTCTTTCATTTTCATTTCATTTATTTATTTGCAGTAACAATATACATTGTGTCGTAATTACATAACTTAATATTAGGTTCATTACAAATACATCACAATATTAAATCAACAATAACAATTTTATAGTGGTCTTGAACAAAGAATATTTACTAATATAAAAAACTAAAACATACTATAAGTAATAATCAATTTAAACAACAATTAAAAACAATAATAATGAATAGGTATACAAGAACATTTAAATAACAACAAAATATTTATTGTCCAGTAAACTCTTCTGTAGAATAAAAACATTTTTCTAACAAGAAGTCCCTTAATTGAGTTTTAAAAATACTATATTTATTAATCTTATCTTATCTTCTATAAGGGGTAAGAGGAAGAGGGCGGTAGTATTATACAGGGTGTAAGTGACAGCCTGGCAAATAGTGAAACGTTGAATTCAGACCATCAAACTAAACAATTTCACTAAGAAGCCACCTTCAGGAAGCGTGAAAAAAAATCTGCTGTTTAATACACTTGAGTCAGTAGGTAGGTACAAATGTTTTGTATGGAGCAGCAGATTTTTTTTTCGTGTTTCCCGAGGTAGGCTTCATAGTGAAAGTAGTTCAGTTTGATGGTCTGAGTTCACCGTTTCAGTTTGCGGAGGGCTGTTCTTTACATCATTATCGAGCATTAACTTTTCGCTGGTAACCCGTAGGACTGGCAACGAGCAATGAAGAGAATTATGCTCGGTGTTTCCATGCGGAATCGAATCAGAAGTGAAGAAATCCGCAGGAGAACCAGGGTATACGACATTTAACAATTTGCTAAACTAAAGTGGCAAATTCATTCAATTAAAAACATTTATTTCGGAAAACAAGTTCCATACAATTTTGATTAGTAATTACATAATGTCATCTTACACCCTATGTTAGTAAATAACATTAAACGATGATTAAATTTAAATGTTAAGATTTCAATTACTAATAAAATAACAATTCAAAAGAAATAATTTATAATTTAGAATAATTTAGAATTTAAAATAAATTAATTTGCCTATCTATATATTATACCTAGTCATAAGTGCGGACCAATGACTGGCAATGGGACACTCGATCTTGCCTCCTATCACCTTCAGAATGCTGTTGGAGCTGCCATGGACTCTTCTCATCAACGATGCAACTTTCTTACGCACTATAGCGTGGAAGCCGTCTGGGCAAAGGGTGGGGCATATTGCTCGCAGAACAAATGGTCGATGGTGCTGAGAAATTCTCGAGTAGTGACTGCGTACCGGAAAGCGCAGTGTGGGTAAGGCAACAAGGTGGACCGACGACCTGGTGATGGTAGCATGCACCCGTTGGATAAGGGCAGCTCAGGACCGGTCGGTCGTTGTGGCGATCTTTGGGGAGGCCTATGTTCAGCAGTGGACATCAACTGAGATGATAATGATCCGTATTAAGATGACATAGTAGAGACGCCGTCTTGGTACGGGTTAAAGGCGAAAAGTTAATTAATCAATAATTTATAATACTGGAATTTTCAAGCCGACTTTATTTGCCTCTTACCTATAGCTTTACGAATGTTTATTTTCAGTACATTTTAGGTCATATTTTTGTAAATTTTTGGTACGTTTTTGGTACAACTTTGGTACATTAAAAACACGACACGACTCCGTGGCGGTGCCGACCTAACGTACACCTTTATGGTGCTGTCGAAATAATACCAGCAAACAGAATCGAGGTGTTGTATGGATGGTATGGTATAAAACACGGTGTAGTTTTACATAAAATAATATCTAAATTTGATAATAAAAATAAAATTTTAAATTTTATTTTATTCAGATAATGAAACTAAACAACTTTCCCTAAGAAATATTATTGGTCAAAAAACGATAAAAAATAGACCTTCCATACAAAAATGCCGATCGATTTACTATGGGGGGTCTAAAAAAAGAAAAACCTTTTTCGACCAACGTTCCTTAGGGAAAGTCGTTTAGTTTCACTGTTTGAATAAAATATTGTTAGTAATCTATTAAAAAATAGTGATGTGTTACCTACTTATGATTTTTTCTATTCAAAACTACACCAATTAAAACCGCCTTCAAAAAACTAAAAAGTTAAAAAATAATATTGCAGCCGATGACTATTTCGTTTGCATCATAAGAACATTAATTTGTTTGATCGAAGTCGCTGTCAAGCCGGTACGATTCGCGACAGGGCTTGCATTAGTTTTTTGGCTTGGCTTGACACCGACTTCTATAAAACTCATTCTTTGAACTTAGCAGTTGAAAATGTCAATATTACTATTATATGGATATATGCATCTTTCTACTGCTGATTTGACATTCAAAAATCATACTCCAGGAGAGCAATTTTTGAAATTCAAATCAGCATTAGAATGATGCGCATCTCTATACATTTTCAACTGCTGAGTTCAACGTATGAGATTCGAAAATGGCACTCTAGTATCATGGGTACAATCACTCCTTAAAGTAATGCAACTGTTACATTAACACCCTGTATATCACAGTTTAAGAAAGAGTATCTAGTCCCGCCCTGCCCTACGCCAATTTTAACCTCACCCCCGCTTGGTAGGAAGCTTGGCTGAAAATGTGAGCAAATGCGCATTCCTGTCTCGCACTCACTCAGTATCGCACAAATCCAAGGTCTGGAGTGCGATTTATGAATCTCATTCGCTGAGTTCAGCAGTTGAAAATGGCAAAATTACTATGGAAATATGCATCTATCTACTGCTGATTTGACTTTCAAAAATCATACTCTAGAAGTGCAATTTTTTAAAGTCAAATCAGCAGTAGAAAGATGCGTATCTCCTTACATTTTCAACTGCTGAATTCAACGTATGAGATTCAAAAATCGCACTCCTGTTCCATTCATTTGGGAATTTTTTCGCAGTATCATAGAGATAGTTATTCAGTTTGATGCTCTGAAGCACCCTTTAAAATAGTAATGCATTTCAGTGTTTATCAACACCATGTATGTATTTATTTTGTAGAATTTGTTAGTAGAATATTCTCAATGTATTCCTTACTTAAGTATGTCCATATGTATGGTTATTGTTTATCCAATTGTCTGTTAAGTTTTACTTTTTAGATATTTCTTCTCAGTGTTGATGCCACTCTAGTTCATTAAGCTGACGGTAATAGACGCTCTTGCCTCTACTACAGGGTGTTAGGGTAAACAGTTGCATTACTTTAAGGGGTGATTGTACCTTGTACGCACGGCGACACATCAAGATATACAAAACCAACATAAGCTGGCCGCGTGTCGTTGTACGATACTCGACCTACGCGCGGCCAGCTTTTGTTGGTTTTGTATTGCTTGATGTGTCGTCGTGTGTACCCATGATACTGAACAACTCTCCCTAAGAAACCTATAGAAAATTCGCAAAATAAAACGACTTTTCATACAAACGTTCGATCAGCTAATTGCATTTAGTGCGAAAAGTCGAAAATTTTTTTTGCGAATTCCTAAATTTCTAGTTGTTCAGTATCATGGGTACAATCACCCTTTAAAGTGGTGAAACTGTTTACCCTAACACCCTGTATACTGGATGATTTTTTAAACACTTAAATAATGTTCAGGGTTGGTTCAGACCATAGAGAAATTACGCGCTCCTCTGTTCAGGAGTGCGATTTTTGAACCTAATACGTTTAACTCAGAAGTTGAAAATGTATGGAAATACGCATCTTTCTACTGGTGATTTGACTTCCGAAAATCGCACTCCTGGAGAAAGATTTTTGAAACTCAAATCGGGAATAGAAAGATGCATCCATAGTAATTTTGACATTTTCAACTGCTGAGCTCAACGAATTAGATTCAAAATTCGCACTCCTGACCATCAATATGAATAACTTTGACTTTAGGAACAAACTAGAAATCGTAAATAAAAATAACCTGTTCCATATTAAACTGCAATGCATCTAAAAATTCGATTTTTTTACCAGGAGTGCGATTTTTTAATCTCATTCGCTGAGCTCAGCAGTTGAAAATGTCAAAATTACTATGGAGATATGCATCTTTCTACTGCTGATTTGACTTTCAAAAATCACACTTCAGGAGTGCGATTTTGAAAGTCAAATCAGCAGTAGAAAGAGCATATCTCCATAGTAATTTTGACATTTTCATTTGTCTCATTGTTTGGAGAAGCTTATTAAAAAGCTGCTAAATGTATAAAAATTTGCGTCAAAATTGGTAAAGTGGCAACACTACTGGCAACATTATTTTTTTTCTTCAGTAATTTTTTTTTATGTGTTTTTTTTACCCTTCAATATTATACAGGCAAAGGTTGTTCCACATACGACCTTTGATTGTATTATATGATAATTATAGCAATTTGACCCCCTAAACTGGAACCCGTAGATCCGAACTTGTGCGCTTAGTCGTATGGGGGAACGCGACTTGCGACTAAATAGTCGTATGTGACGATACGACGTTTTTCTTTTAACTGTGAAACGAAAAAATATATAAGTGCTTTATTTTCGTATTTTGAAAATCACCTGCATCAAATTAAATACAAAATTTATTTTTAATAAGAAATTTGTGTTTTTAAGGCATGTAATCGGAAAGAAAAGTCAGAAATTCTGTTGTTCGACTTACCATGAAACCATCATCTAATACCATGAAAACTTTCTTCAAGACTTCAAAAGTAGTTTAAATTCGAGTTATTAAATATTATGAACGACTCTGACGTCATTTGTGTAAATTTTCAGCCATTTTATTTTTAATTTAGTGATTATTTATTGTTGTTTTTAATTAGACAATCTGAAGAGAAAATAGTCAACACAGAAGATGGAAAACAATAATAACAAATCACTATAATTATTCATCGAAACTGATTCACAAAAATTACAGATTTTTCATTTTAATTAGTAACTGGATTTTAACTTGAAAGTTTAAACACATTCTCAAATAAAGCAGCAACCTTTTTTATAAAGAAGAATGCCGTAAGTCGCATTACGGCGTGAAGTCGCAGTCGCGCGCGACCCCCACACAAGTTTGGTGATACGCGGGCGCAGTTTTGGCGGGAAATCATCATCACCGTTTTGTTTTTTCTTCTGATTTCTTCTTTTTTTTTGTGAACTGTGTTTTTTTTGTAGTTTATTTTGTTGTTTTTCACGCTGTGCCTAGAATTAATACAGGTACTTTAATATGTTTTAAACAATTTTAGATTAAGAACTATTTACGATAGATTATTATTTACTTTACCTACATCGATTTTGTCTTAAATATTTAATACCAAGTGTCTTAATGGTTATAATAAATATCTTGGACATTGTCACACAAATTATCTAGTCACATTTAAAGTACCTGGACTTGTATTATGATGACTAGACAACGATATAGAATACATATATAGATACAAACATCCATGACTTGGGTACAAATATTCATATTCATCATATAAATATTTGTCCCTTACGGGATTCGAACCCGCGACCCTCGACACAGCAGGCAGGTTCACTACAGACTGTGCTACCGGGCCGTCTGGCTTTTTTTCAAAGAAACTTTTACAAAAAAAAACGTTGTTCTAATAATTAAAAAATATATTGAGAAATGTTAATATTCACTCTATCTTCATAAGACTTGGTTTAAACATTATTTTCTTTATTCAAAAATGTAGTAATATAGTTTTAATAACATTTATTTAAGTATATTATATTTTATTAATAATTATTACCTACCTGAAATGCACCTTTAGGTATAATTGTACCTAAATGCCTTATTTTAAAAATATTACTTATAATTTGTAATTGTACAGAAACTGTATAAAATTATGTATTAATTATTTAACCTAATGTACTGCATTAAGTACGTAAGTACTAAAAATGTTATTTAATGTTAGATACTGTAATTTGTAAAGTTTATCATGTTGTATTTTAGTGGGTTAACGACTAACCTAAAAGCAATCTTTGACCACTTGACACCTCATTCTATCCTGAAAAAATTCCATTCCTTCAATGAGGTTTGCGACAATTAGGAAGTATTCACAGTATTCACAGTTAGAAATTGCTAATATGTACTAAAAATAGTACGCTGGGGCTAGAACTTATTCAAATAAACATTTAAAACTTTTCTACAATAACCAACAAGTGGTGTAGCTAGTTTGGTGGCAAAACTCTAACATTATGTTTGGGATGGAATAAAATAGACGAATATCAAAGTACCTAAGTGATAATTTTATGTACTCACTTACCTATGTTATGTTTTTTATAGGATGTTAACAAAACAAGAAATCTGAAAAAAACATTTCTGTAAAACCGGTACCTAATTTGTAAATTTTAAAAATATACGAAAATTTTCGACAACTCTTAAAAATCGGTCTTTGAGTTATACAGGTGTAAACTTAAATAGGTACGTTACATATTTAATGGGGTGTTTCAGACCATCAAAATGAACAACTTTCACTATGGAACCAACTCTGAAATCACAAAAAATCTCCTCTATCATACATTTGTTTAGTTTGATGGTAGGATGTAACGGAGTTGACTTAACAATTTTATAAACCTCTATAAATGTTTTGTACCACTTTATCTACAAATATATCTACAAGACTCTACAAGTATTATCCAACAAGACGTCAAGAATGAAGACGAAGCGTACAATGAAGAACAAAGCCTTAGGAAGGGTGAGGTAGTAGGTTGTATAGTACTGCATTACAACTATTAGGAGAGACTGTATAGCCTGCTAACTTTCCCGACCTATGGCTGCTTCTACTGGCCTCGCGGATGAAGAGAAGAAACGTGCAAGCGATGACAAACTGTAGGGCTATTGTATAAGTTTCTGATTAATGAGGAGCTTTCTGACAGCTAGTCAAACGTAGTTCAACAAACCGGCAATAGATGGCGTTGACCAGAGAGGGGTCCGAAGACAAAAATTTTAGGCTAAAAACTGAACAAAAATGCATGTATCTGAGTCAGACGCATCCGTTGACGAAATATATGTCCATATTTTGCTGTTTACTTAAAAACACAAATTCTTACTATTTTATTTGTATTTTACTATCTGCGAGGTCGCTCATCCCTGTCTTTCTCAACGCCATCTATCGAGCCATTAGGAACTACTTTTTCTTTTTTAATGGCTTTCAGAAAGTCCTTCATTGATTATACTTAGTAATAGGCCATTTTAAAGTAAATATGTTTTTTCTGCATTTAAATATCAATTGTTTGAAATTAATTAACTAAAATATTAAGATTTTTTTTCAGGAGTTTCTGACGTATATTTGCTGACTTAGATCCTGAACGTGTAATGTAGAAGTATTGTTACTTTCTAAACCATTTTTTACTGGAATACACTATGACTGTAGAGTGCTAAAATATTTCTTATGATTATATCGTTGTAACGTGCATTGCGGTTTTATTCCAAGCAACTTTCTAGCAAAAACATCTTAGATTTATTATCAATTTCTATATAATCTATCAAATAATGCAGTGGGTACTTCTAGGATGTTTTCATTCTACATATCAATCAATCAATCAATCAATTATACTTTATTTGACACCAAAAAAAAACAGTGTATACAGAGAGCAATCAATCAGGAAATACAAAAGGCACAAAAACAGGAGGTCTTATCGCTAAAAAGCGATTTCTTCCAGACAACCTTGTCACATTAACATAACATATCAAAATAATATCTGGAGTGCGATTTTTGAAACTCATTCGTAGAACTCAGCAGTTGTAAATGTCAAAATTACTGTGGAGATAATGCATCTTTCTACTGCTGATTTGACTTTCAAAAATCATAGTCCAGGAGTGCGATTTTTGAAAGTCAAATCATAAGTAGAAAAATGCGTATCTCGATACATTTTCAACTGCTGAGTTCAATGTATGAGATTAAAAAATCGCACTCCTGGTGTCAGAGGTTTTTCAGACCGCCTTACGGCCTCTGACGTGGTTTTAATACAATGAAAATAGAAGACACGCCTTTGTCCTGTAGTAAACTGATAGGGCTTCGGTCATTGATAATGATGGAAGAGCAAAAACTTGTTTACTCATAAGCTCAGATAAATTAATTCTTAATTTATCTGAGCTCATAAGTCATAACTCAGATTAAAGCATAGATTGATATGTATATGATTGAAGCGGGTAGTAACTCAATAATAAGACTTCTTTCCCTAAAGAGGGTTGAGAAAAAATAGAAAAAATGTTGCCCCCCCCCCCCCCCCCCCCCCACCCGAAGAAAATAAAATTATTAAAAATTAAACTGTGCATATGCAAAAAAATTGTTAGGTATCTGGAGTGCGATTTTTGAAACTCATACTTTGAACTCGGCAGTTGAAAATTTCAAAATTACTATGGAGATATGCATCTTCCTACTGCTGATTTGATTACGAAAATCGTACTTCAGTTCAGTAAATAATTCATTCAAAGTGAAATCAGCACTAGAAAGAGCTCAGCAGTTGAAAATGTCAAAATTACTTTAGAGATATGCATCTTTCTACTGCTGATTTGACTTTCAAAAATCATACTCCAGGAGTGCGATTTTTGAAACTCATTCGCTGAGCTCAGCAGTTGAAAATGTCAAAATTACAATGGAGATACGCATCTTTCTACTGCTGATTTGACTTTCAAAAATCGCACTTGATCGCAATCGAAGTATGATTTTTGAAAGTCAAATCAGCAGTAGAAAGATGCGTATCTCCATACATTTTCAACTGCTGAGTTCAACATATGAGATTCAGAAATCGCACTCCTGATCTCCATAGTAATTTTGACATTTTCAACTGCCGCACTCCTGGAGTGCGATTTTTGAAACTCATTCTTTGAACTCAGCAGTTGAATCTTTCTACTGCTGATAAGACACTCAGAAATCATACTCCAGGAGTGCGATTTTTGAAAGTCAAATCAGCAGTGGAAAGATGCGTGTCTCCATACATTTTCAACTGCTGAGTTCAATGTATGATATTCAAAAATAGCACTACTGGTGGCCCAAAAGCAAAAGTTTCATTTCGTCCAAGTTTCATTTCATCCAAATTTCATTTGGTACAAGTTAAAAAAAAGTTATAGGTAACATGTAGATGTAGGTAACACTTTCTGACGAGACGGTTTCAAATTACTAACATAGAGTAGTTATAAATCCATTTGTTTGTGTGTTGATAAATATTGAAAATAAAATGTTTGAATACTATGTAATTTGTTTGTGTTTTATTTAATTGAACCCCAAATAGTCAATGTAAAGTTTTTATAATAGTAAAAGGTAGGAAGCTGTAGTTATAGCCCAGTCATTTTACGCAGTTTTGTTAGGCGGGGTAGGGAGTAATTATTTATTGGAATTTTAAACTGTAACCGGAACCATTAAGTGACAAAAGGACTACCTTAAATCATATTTAAAAAAAATTCGCTGCGCAACATTCAAATCCAAATTATGTATCCCAGAAGGATTTTAAATTATTAATATTAAACCATTATACCAATACACTCATTTGACTTAGATTTAACAATATAAATTATTGTTGAGCAATAAAATATGCATTGAAATTAAAAAAAATGATGTATTTATTAGAAAATACGAATGTATTTTTCAAAACCTTCTTTCTAAGTAGACAAAAATATTCACACATCAGGT
Source organism: Agonopterix arenella (assembly GCA_927399405.1). Lineage (NCBI taxonomy): Eukaryota > Metazoa > Arthropoda > Insecta > Lepidoptera > Depressariidae > Agonopterix > Agonopterix arenella. Next base: position 9,372,225 of record OV656718.1, on the reverse strand, counting down.
TTTTTAGAACGAGATAATAGCAAAATTTTAAAATTGGAACTGTTGCTGACGTGATTTTTTTTATTTTGTTACGTTTCTAGGCTCAAATTGGCTCTTCAATATTAAAAAAATCAATTATTAACTAGTCCCTGCTCAAACCGTAAAATACCTGTGTCACAAACAAAATTTTTGATTGATTGATTAGGTATATAAACCCTATCGTGGTGGTGGAAAATCAGATACTTCAAAACCTTTGACGTTCTTGCATTACTTGTACTCGGAAAAATGGATCAGGAGTGCAATTTTTGAATCTCATATGTTGAACTCAGCAGTTGAAGATGTATGGAGACACCCACCTTTCTACTGCTGATTTGACTTTCAAAAATCGCACTCCTGGAATACGATTTTTGAATCTCATTCGCTGAGCTCGGTAGTTGAAAATGTCAAAATTATTATGAAGATATGCATCTTTCTACTGCTGATTTGACTATCGAAAATCGCACTCCTGCAGTATGATTCAGAAAGTGGAGCATTTAAAAAGGATCCTATACCGTTGTTTGTTTGCCTAATCGTAGATTACGGAGCCCAGTCGGCTATTAGCAAAGGTTTTGAAGTTAGGGTTTATATACCTAATCAATCAATCAAAATTTTTGTTGGTGACACACAGGTATTGAAGTTGTTGTAGTAAAATAGTGGTAGTTAAAAATATAAAAGTTCTCCGTAATCTACAATTAGGCAAACAAACAACGGTATAGGATCCTTCTTAAACGCTCCACTTTCTGAATCCACTTCAGCAGTAGAAAGATGCATATCTCCATAATAATTTTGACATTTTCAGAGCTCAGCGAATGAGATTCAAAAATCGTATTCCAGGAGTGCGAATTTTGAAATTCAAATTAGCAGTAGAAAGGTCCACACATCTTCAACTGCTGAGTTCAACATATGAGATTCAAAAATTGCACTCCTGATCCATTTTTCCGAGTACAAGTAATGCAAGAACGTCACCCATCTTCCGTTATTTGATTTCAATCAAAGACTCGCTTTTAAATATTATATTCACAGAATTTAATTTGCTTAAAATGTTAGTATTAAATTCACTTTCCGTTAAAGCTTCTCAATAACAAATGCCAATTATTAGCTCTTTCCCAAAAAAATCTATTCAAAAATAAAATGACAAAGCAAAATAAGTGAACCTTAAAAATTGGACACCAAAAATTCAATATTAGCAATTTCGTGTTTTTTTTCACAAAAAAGTGCGCTTTTTAAAAATAGAAATGTGCAAGGGTGCATTAAGGGGTGAGGTTGAAGCTTTTGTGCGTTTTTTTAGTTTTAATACTTTTTTTACTCGATTCTTGCACCTGGTTCGGTTTTGTTATTTAGGGTTATTGGTAGTTTTTTTTAATGATTCTACCTTGTTCTGTGTTAGACAATATTAGTTTAGGATGGTTTAGGTAAGTTGCTTGGTAGTTTAGTGACCACTCGATAGCGTTCTCATCACAAAATTTATCAATCAAGAAAACCTAAAACACTAAAAAAGTATCACCATCCTACCAGACCTATTTGAAAAGCAATTTTTTGTAGATAAACCACTTCATCCGCACAAATAATAGCTATACCAGATTTTAAGTAAAATCAAAAGTTTTCAATCAAAATAAATTTTATCAAAATCGGTTCAGAAATGATACTTCAGGAGTGCGATTTTTGAATCTCATACGTTGAACCCAGCAGTTGAAAATGTATGAAGATACGCATCTTTCTACTGCTGATTTGACTTTCAAAAATCGCACTCCTTGAGTATGATTTTTGAAAGTAAAATCAGCAGTAATCTCCATAGTAATTTTGACATTTTCAACTGCTGAGCTCAGCGAATGAGATTCAAAAATCGCACTCCAGTTAGCCCATGACATTTTCAATAGAGCAACTTTTTTTATCGCAATTTCAATATTGGTCCCATAGCGAAAGTTATTCTGGAGTGCGATTTTTGAATCTCATTCAAAATTACTATGGAGATATGCATCTTTCTTTCAAAAGACATACATCAGGAGTGCGATTTTTGAAAGTAAAATCAGTAGAAGAAAGATGCATATCTCCATAGTAATTTTGACATTTTCAACTGCTGAGCTCAGCGAATGAGATTCAAAAATAGCACTCCTGGTTGATGTTCTAAAGCCAAAATTAGCTTTTAGTATTTTAACGCATTTATTGATTGACTGACTGATTAGCACAAGACCGTGAGAAATGACGCCATATAAAAGAGGCCTAGATGCCCAGCAGTGGGGAATTGAAGTTACACAAAAAAAAAATCATCTGTATTTATCATTTATGTTCAACTTTTAATGTGACTCTATAATTAAAAAATTGTAGTCACTATTTAGTTAAAAACTTAAAGAGCCATCTATTGATACGTGAAAGCTACTAAGTTCTAATTGAATATTGTTCCACAGACTATGACAGAGTACAATAATTACTACTTTAAATTCGTTGATGGAATCATCTCACTGCAAGGCAAAGGCTTCCTCAGAAGGGATAATTAAAGAATTAGTCATACATAATCAATCGATCACAAATTTATGAAGCTACAACACAAAAAGAATTGTTGAAAAAGAAACCTCTCTTGATGATAAGACTTACATTGACATCTGTTGTCTAGTAGCATGAACTACTCAACACTAGTGGTCCTACAGTACCATCTAGCGTCGGGTAGTTGTACTATCACAAAGAGCCCACAGATTAAAATTAGATTACTTTCATTTTTTGTAAAATCTATAGAAATAAAAATATATTTAAAGTATTTACAGATGTTTTTGTATTTATTTAAGTCAAATTAACGGTAAAAATAAAATATCCGCATTATTTTAAAAACAATTAAATAAAATGACAGACAGCTGACTGGCGATGAGTCATGCAAATGTCAATAAAAAGTAAAATGCGTGAGAGGGACGCAATATTTCAATTAAATTTTTACACTGGCAACACTAACTCCGAAAGCATTAATTTTTTAAATTCATAATAAACCTTATGTCTGTGGAAGAAAGTTCTATATTGTTTCACAATTTAAAAGTCATAAGACATTTTTTCGCTTGAGACGGAAGTGGCATAAAAATAGGATTGCCAACAATTCGCGTGACGTCACTCGAAAAAGTCATGGAGCCATCTAAAATTACACAGAGCTAAAAGAAAAACATTTTTCGCCATACACGCTCCATTTTCTTCTATTTATTTCACGAAAGTGACGAGATAAGTGTTCGACGCGAGTTTATATTTACAATAAAAGTATTACTATATACGTGCAAAGTGTTATAAAACGATAAATACTGTTGAAAGATAGTTTCTGTGGTTAACAAGATCTTTCAAATATTTCGTGAGTATTTGTAATTTTCGTTGCTAATGCAGTTAGAGCAATCGATTTATTAAATTTGCGACGCACTACATGTGTAATGTAGCGTGAAAAAATTAAATTAGCACTTGATCGAAGTAAAAAAATCAGTGTCATGTACAATTTGTCTTTCGGTTCTAAAAATAAATCGAAAGAGCTTATTTTAGGACGTGAATTTAGTGATTTAGCGTGTGCGAGGCCGTTTGGGGCGCGTGAAAGTGATAATTGCTGAATGCGACGATCAAAATTGCGATCAGAAGTGTGGCCTTGAAGTTAAAATCAAATTATTTTCGCTGGGTGTCATATTACAGTATTTTTTTTTAAAAGTGCGTTCGGATACCTACTCGATATACGTAAGAATTGTTGTAAAAAAACTATTTTTTTGGTTGTATGTACTATATTTTTTCATTTGTTGGATCAATCTCGATGTAACCTTGGAAGCCAATAACGCCTAATTTTACCGAAACACGTAAATTCGGTCATACACTTACAGATACGCACACATTGATATCAATCTCAATTGCCATAGCATTTTACACTGTATTTTGATAGTCACAAGGACCAGTTTGCCGTGCAACATTTTGACAGTTGTTTTTTCTTTTCCTTTTTTTTTCACGTTTATGCAAATGTGTGGTATAAAAATAAATTCATTTACATTAATATAAAAACACAAGCTATTTTTGTTGGTACAAAGGTTTATGTATGAAAATCTTTTCAATCATCATCATCATCCGCCTATACAGGGTGTTACAGAAGTAAAAATAATTGAAAACTTTTAAGGGGGTGGTTTAGACCAACAAACCATTGACTACTTATATAGGGACTAGTTACGCGTGTAATTCTACGAAGAAATATTTCTGCCACTTTTTGCGGGGGGCGAGGTAACGTATAACACTTTCGCGGACATTGAACGAGACACAATAGAACTTTTATTGTTATAACTGCTATAGCCGGTCACTGTCCGCGAACGTGTTAAAAATCATGAAAGGAAGTCTCGTGTGAACCCTAAACATTCTAAGTTCGAAATTATTGTTTCGCAATTATAGGCTGTCTCGTTTAGTGATAAGGTATAAAATTGAATGTAAATGCACATGATTAATTGATCTTATACCGTGGCAGAGGGGAAATGCTACCGCAAGTCTAGTCCTTATAATAAATAGTCAAAGCAACAAACTGATCAACTTTCACTATAGGTCCAACATCGAAATCGCAACAAAAAAAGTTTTTTATTTTTCTGGTCTGGTTTTAATGTAATTATTATAAACCTTGAAATATAATGCAGGTATTCTATAAATGGTGACTTGTTTACAAATGTGATAATTATAATGAGGAAGAGATAGACGGGACCTTGTTTGCTGACTGCTCTTCTACTTTTAATACTGATTATATTATGCGGTTCCTTTAGAATCTTTGACTACTTATATATTGACTAGTTACGCGTGTAATTCTACTAACAAATATTTCTGCCACTTTTTGCGGGGGGCGAGGTAACATGAAATCTGCAACTTTGGATTTTATTCCCATAACTTTAGATTCTAATTTTGAACGTTAAAAATCATGAAAAGTAGTCTCGCGTGAATTCCAAAACGTTCTAAGTTCGAAATTATTGTTTCGCAATTATAGGCTGTATCGTTTAGTGATAAGGTATAAAATGGTGAGTCGCGTGGCTAGAGGTCTCTCGAGTAGACGTCTTTCGTTCGGCTCGCGATTTAGATAGCCACGCGGCTCCGCCATTTTATGGCGGTTTCGGGTGTGTGTTTTTGTTTAAAAACAGGGCTTTGAGATCGCCATATCAATTACCGTACAATGAACGTTAACTTGAATTATAATAATATCTTCAACACCTGATACTGGCGAAATCTTTAAGGAAACGCCATTTAATAAAAAATAGAATAGAAGTTATAAAATTGAATGTAAATGCACATGATTAATTGATCTTATACCGTGGCAGAGGGGATATGCTACCGCAAGGGTACTCCTTATAATAAATAGTCAAAGTTTAGAATATGTTATAAGCGCATTCTAAGCTTGGAAGGGAATAAATGGATTTTAGGTTCAACATATTCATAATAATTTGAACTACCTATTATAAAACTGTAACAGAAGTGTGTCTGTACATTGAAGATATTTACATGAAAAAGATTATGATATGGTTTTTAGGTTTCCCTGACTCCAAATCAACCTTTTTAGTTTTCTGTCTGTTTGTTTGTTTGTTCGTATGTTTGTAATAGCATCACGCAAAAACTACTGAACCGATTTTGATGAAACTTTTTTTTGTTTGATAGCTTATTATTTGACTTAAAATCTGGTAGGTATATAATTTGTGTGGACGAAGTCGCCGGTAAACTATAGTATAATTATTTATTAGACAATGCGGTTGGTGTAATTGTTGTCACACCGTGCTGCCAAACGACACAGGATTCTGGACCCTGGGTCCTGGGTTCGAATCCTGAGTCATGGATGTTACATGCTTTTATCATTGTTGTATGGTTTCCATAATAAAAATCCTAGTAGCTTACTTGAAATCATTGCAATTTATGTGTCTGTTTGCGCATGTTTATATATTTATTTAGATAGTAAACCTACAAAAGGTTTGGTTTTTAAATGTTTTTTCCCTCAATTATTATATATTAAGGTGGTTGCAGAGGGGTCAATTTTATACAAAACTTTGACGCACAATACGCGTAGACGGTATTAATATAAGTAACTTTGTATATATGGAAAAACAGTTTAGAAAATCTAGATGCCGTTTGCAATTTATAAAATAATTACGAAGATATAAAGCTTTTAAAATTTTGTATGAAACATTTCAAAGCTTTATATCTCCGTAATTATTTTATAATTTGCAAACATATATATGTAACATATATAGACATTTTTGGGTTTTGGTTTTATTGTATGACGTGGTGAGTCCATTAGAATGTCATTGGCCTACGTTAAAAAAGTGGTAGTCACAGTAAAACTTAAAATAAATAAAAAAAAAAGTAGAAAGAAGAAAATAGTAAGAAAACTAGGCTGTGCCCTTGAAATTAATGCCTATCCTAGGTCAGAGCGCTATGTTTGCCACTGGTGGGATCGGTGCGACACAGATTACCCCCAATAGATACCCCATACAAGGCCGCCGAAGCGCGCCACACATCTATGATTTAGCACTGATATAAGCAACGCGAGTGAGCGACCTTGAAATGGCTAATCATGTTGCATTGTTTCGTGCCCCGCTACCCGCAAAAAACCTTCAGTATATTAAATTTTCCCCTTACATCTCTTTGTTATGGATTTACAATTTGTATCTATAAGGTCTAACAAAATTAACTGAAACTATTTAAAGGGGATGATCAGACCATCAAACTGAACAACTTTCTCTATGGGACCAATATCGAAATCACGAAAAAAAAAACAGCTGTCTCATACATTTGAGTCGAGTAATCGAGTTATGTTTGCAGTTTTGTATGAGACAACTGATTTTTTTTCGCCATAATAGAGAAAGTTGTTCAGTTTGATGGTCTAATCACCCCCTTAAAATAGTTTTAGCTAATTTTGTTAGACGTTAAATAAGGTCTAACAAAATTAGGTGAAACTATTTTAAGGGGATGATCAGACCATCAAACTGAACAACTTTCTCTATAAGGCCAATATCGAAATCGCGAAAAAAAAAATCAGCTGTTCCATACAAACCTACTCGACCTAAATGTATGGGACGGCAGATTTTTTTTGCGATTTCGATATTGGTCCCATAGAGAAAGTTGTTCAGTTTGATGGTCTAATCACCCCCTTAAAATAGTTTCAGCTAATTTTGTTAGACGTTATATATCGTTCGGACATATGTAGTGTAATTGATTTGAGGAAGTAATATAAAAGACCTTGCAAGTTAACAGGGCTCTTTATTTAATTAAAATATAATTATTTATACTGCATTTGAATTTAAATAAATAATATCAATATTAAGTTACGGTATGTAAGGATTATTGTGCATACTACTTGGTACAAACTTTAGCTGAGCTAGCTTAACTATACAAATAAAATACAAATATCTTTATTACAATGGACCCCGCATGCAGCAAGCCTGAATCTCGGGAATCCTCTAAGATTTGTCAGGAAAAAAATTACTAATTTTAGTACAGAGTGAGCGAAGTTAAATGATTATGAGATTTAACATTGAAACAATTTAACAAAGAAATTTTTAGTTACTTCAGAAAACTATCTATAGATAGTTTAACTTTAGTTAACTAATTACTCATGTAACACCACAGATTACCCCAAATAGATACCGCATGATGAACATTTTGTACAGGGCCGAAGTCACCATTTTTTTCGGGTAGCGGGGCACGAAACAATGCAACATGATTAGCCATTTCAAGGTCGCTCACTCACGTTGCTTATATCAGTGCTAAATCATAGATGTGTGGCGCGCTTCGGCGGCCTTGTATGGGGTATCTATTAACGTAGGCCAATGACATTCTAATGGACTCACCACGTCATACAATAAGACCAAAACCCAAAAATGTCTATATATGTTACCTTGGCACACCTTTGAGACTGTCAGCTGAAAGCTGTCATTTCATACAAATGGGAAAAATTTAAAAGAAGAGTACAGCATGTGCGATACTGTTGCGTGCGAGCGAGACAGGAATACGCATTTGCTTATGAGGAACCATGGTTCAACCAGAGGGGGTGAGGTAAAAAGTCGGTGGCAGGCAGGGAGTGTCCGTACTGTATGTAGTACCAGATACTCTTTCTTATGCTGTGACCTTAGCATGCTTTATAGACTAAGAGATAAGTGTACTTTTTGCAACCATCAGCAGCAAGGCTGATTCAGTGTTTATGGGGTGTAGAGCATCTCTGTGATGGGGATGAACTAGGTCTGCCTGCATAACATCAGTCGGTTTAGAAGTTACTGATGTTTAAAGGTCAGGTCAGCCTTGCCGCTGATCGTAAATTTTTCACTGACCTTTAAACATCAGTAACTTCTAAACCGACTGGAGTTATGCAGGCAGACCTAGTTCATCCCCATCACAGAGATGCTCTACACCCCATAAACGCCTTGCAGCTGCAGCTCTGCTGCCATACATTGCCGCTGATATTTCAGTCCTTTCAAATGTCCTCGGTCACTAAGCATTAATGTAAAACTATCATGCACTTTTGCGGTCCCGTCAACAGCGCGTAAATGTGAATTCCTTGTGTCATAGAATTTCATTGACTATTAGAATCAAATTAACAAAAACCTTTTGTTGCAGGAACCTGAAGAAAATGCTAGGGAAGCGTCCACCCCCAAGAATCAAAACTCAATTAATTTAAGCGCAAAACTTTATCATAAGGCATGTAACATAGTTAACCACCAAAATGCCTGTCGTTTCACCCTCACGGTACAATTCTACCTCCTCAAGCCTAACCGGGTCCTACCGGTCCACTTTGACATCAACTTCAAGTTTAGATAAGCCTTATTACCGTTCAAGCAGCGGTACTTATGTTACTTCAACATTAAGAAGCTCCTATGGTGATAGGACGACAGAATACAGATCTAGGTTCACCGATATAGATGGGAAACGAGAAAGAAAGTCCTCGCTCGTGGAATATTCAAGGAATTCCCGAGCGCCTAGCGTTACAGATTCTGATAGCGGTATCTCTTCGCGGTATAGGTCTGAACGAAGTGAGTCAAGGTCCAGAGATCTGTCGACGACTAGAAGCGAAAGCAGTAAAGTCTCTGACTCTAGAAGCTCTAAACGAAATGGTTTGAACTCCGCAGCCTTGGCTATGTCCACGGCTGAGTTATACAATAAATATTCTCCGACAAACTACGTACCGTTGACTCAAAGAATTCAGCAGCAGCAAAGTAACTACGGAGAAATTTCAAGGTCGAAGTCAATTTCTAATGATATTGGAAGACCGCCGGCCGACGCGTCAAGAATTAGGAGGGCTAGGAATTCAACGGCGACCATTTCTGAGGTAATTTATTGTTTAAATTTGTCAGTGTATTCGAGTTTCGCTGGCCAATGAGAGGGGAGTATTATTAGCCAATCAGGGAGTTTGAATTTCGACCAATCCCTGATGTGATCAGCGGAACTTGAAAATGCGTTTTTATCGCAAATAGATTGCTAATAACTAATTATTGTTTTGTCACTGTGCAAAAGGTACAGTGAGAGAACATATTTGTTAGTAAAATTGAATTTTTAGTACAATTTCACTTTTTTATTGTATATGGTGTGTGAATGCGAGTTTTTATTCATTTTAACATACAAGGTGATTGTTTTTCTATAAACTATAGCAGACGTTACATGTTCTCTTGTCGTTAGAATTATTCAAAGAAAACCCCTATTTTCTTTATCATTGGGTTCTATTTACATTGAAATCAATTCCTTTTGTAATTTGGATATTACAAAGAGTCAAATTATTTTTTGAATTATCTCTTCAAATACAAAGTTACATGTTCATATATATTCTGGCAAAAAATGCAGTTGCAACACGCCTTTGGGTTTTTATTTTATAAACATCGTCTTGTATGTATTAATTCTATTTTTTCTACAAATTATTTAATTATTTTTTGTACACAAATTCGCAATCACACACCGCTGTGTTGGCGTGCGTGTGTCCGTTCCTTAACAATCGCACTAAGAAAGAGCCATGATATCAACCAATAAGCTTCTCAAAATAGTTTCACTTGAGAGGCCGACCCTCTTTTGTTAATCTCAAAGCACTCGGTAATTACCGACTTTGTAAAAATACCCTTCTTAATTGCCGACTTTGTAATTACTTCGTAATTGTTCACTTTGTAAAAAATACTCTGTAATTGTTCACTTTGTAAAAAAATATCTGTAATTGCTCACTTTGTAATCGCTTTGTGAGCTTTTACGCTTTCATAAAAGAAAGTTTGCCTTTCAACGCATATCAGTAGTAACATAGTAAACGCAGATTTTTTTGTTATCTGCATCATATCTCGCGTGCATGGAACTAACACACTACATTCGCTATAGAAATTAATTTTCCATTAAAAAAACAAACATAAGTGTTTTTTGACAACACCAGAAACCTGAACCAAGAAGATATAAGGACTCATCTCCGACTACGAGCTATTTGAAAAGGAACTCTATGGCAAATGGGATAACGGACAAAAACGGGAATGAAGTCCCCTCCGTTTCAGAAATAAGAAAGAGATTCGATCAGAAAATGGCTGTAACAAAGCTGCCGGCCAATGAATCTAGATACGGCAAAACATCAGTTGAACAATACTTGAATCAGCTGAAAGAATGCGAAAACGGTTCTTCTGGGTACACGAAAGTTATACAGGACGATAAACCGGTACCTGTCCATTTGCCGTACGAAAAAAACGGTATCAACGGTACTCATAAATGGGAATCTTCATCCTCTAGGTCCAATTCCAACTCAGATATATCAATTAGCAAAACAATTTCAGAACCGACAAGCCTATCCAAAAACGCAACAGAAAAAAATGCCATGTCAAATTCTCTAACAACAAAACTGCCAGACAGACTGGCTAGCATTAAAAATCAGTTAGACCCAAACAATCCAATAGGAAAGATATTAGAAAAATCTACAGTAATCACCGTAGACGATGAATATAGAAACGGTGATGTTAAAAAGAAAGAAATAGAAAAGCAAGTGAAACAACCACATACCTCTAACTTTGCTTCTTATATACAGATTTCACAACCGATCGCGTCAGGAACAACAAAAATCAAAGAAGAAAAAACAAAACCAAATCTCAAATACATTGATTCTGAAGAAGAAAAATCTATACTAGACAATGATATAGAATCTCCAAGTGGAACTGGATATGAGAATAAGACATTTGAACATGAAAATTATATTAAAAGAAGAACAGAAAGAGAAGAGAAGGAAGATGGTGTTAAATCTATGGAAACAAGTACTGAAAGTACATTTAGTGAAGACTCCAGTCCTGATACACCGTCTTCTAGAAGGAAAAACTTGGATGCTAAGGATGTTGAAGATATTAGAGCGGTAAGTTTGCATTTTTAGTTATATTTCGACTTGGTATAGGATGATTCGACGAAAAACTTGTTCATTCATTCATTATCAGCCTTTATACGTCCCGCTGCAGATCACAGGTCTACCTCAAGGAGGTTATCGTGCACAATGCGGATCGGTAGACTTCACATACGCATCAGAGTTTCTTCTTCAGCGTATGCAGGTTTCCTCACGATGTTTTCCTTCGCCTTTTGAGAGCGTACCGACTTTTCGACTATAGCCCAACGTAATTCTAACTTATGTACGTAATACCGACTGCTCTCAAACGGTGAAGGAAAACATCGTGAGGAAACCTGCATACACTGAAGAAGACATTCTGATGCGTATGTGAAGTCTACAAATCCGCAATGTAGACGCGTGTTGGACTGACGCCCATACGCGCTCCCTGAAGGTAAGCCTGTGCCCTGCAGTGGGACGTTTATAGGCTGATGATGAGGATGATGATGATGATACTAAACTTGAATTCTATAGTTTATAGTAAAGACATTTGAATCAACCTATACTAAGCTTCTAAGGCACACCACAATAAGTAAGTGGCTCTTTTTTCATGCACTTTTGAGTTTTTACTGTCTTTTGTGTTTTATGTTGTTTCTATGTATTTTTATCAACAGATTTTGATTCCTAGGCTAGCATGTCATCAACGACAAAGCGACAAAAAAAGTCAAATAACGAAGATGGATGCACATCTCGATTTTTATCATTTTTGGTGGCATGCGAGGCCTACAGTATTAGGGAAATTTATTTAAACGTCCAAGCAGATACCACAGATATTATAATAGATACTACATACAGAATGGACCATTGCAGCCCGTAACTAATTCTGGTTTTGCATTAAGAGGATACGCCTTCTAGTGCGCTACTTGAGGAGGCGAAAGATGTGTGTCAGAATCGTAGCATGTGGCGATCTGTTGTCTCTGCCTACCCCAGTAGTGGGACATAGGCGTGAGCATATGTACATATCTCGGTACATACAGCGGAGTGACGAAGGCCTAGTTATTTATTAACCATGGCAGCTATGGATTTTAATAAGTTTGAATACTTGAGCCGTCTGGAACGCAGACTTAGAGGAATGGTAATTACCACTTATAATGAACTGTGAAATAAAACTAAATATTTTTGAGAATTTCTTGTGTTTATTACGTCTGACGTCACATAGGTTAACGTGACTAAGGCCAGATTCGACCAAACGCGAGTAAATTTTATTCTTACATTAAGTCGCCGGTTATACTCTAGAGTAAACAGATTTTGCGATTTACCAACCCTAATCTATGAATAAGTTGAGAACAAATTTTACGCGGCCAATTTTGATGGTGTAAAGCTTATATACCAAGACTAATGAAATGTCAATGTCACGTTATTAAAAAAATTAAAGAAAAAAGAAACCTAACAAATTAAAACTATATAACCTCACACTGCAATAAGTACGGATACCACGACGTCTTTCTTTAGGTGGATTATACATTCGTTCTTTTAGTATAGGTTTAGTGAGTTAGAAGGCAAATGAAGTTATTTGGGATTAAACGCTAAGAGTAAAATTGTTCCTTGTATAATTACTCTTCTATAAATCCGAGTTTGGTCGAATCCGGCTTAAGAAATACGTACTTACTGAAAGCATAGAAATGTGCTTAGAGCACCTTGCTATAACTGCACGCAAAGATAGTTTGTGGTTGAACAAATGCTTCTGGCTACCCCGAAAGGAGGTACGGTCTTGAGTCTAATTGCATGTCTAAATGCAATTTTATTACATCCGCATAGGGTTTAATTTTAAAAAGAGAAGAGTTCGTTGGCATTTAGGTAAAAATGAGGTCATTTATTTGTGTGTACATTTCGAACTAGTGATGTGACATGACTCTGTGAGTCTGTTGATTAGGCACTTATCAACTGATCTGATTCTCAATGTGAGGTACGCGTAGCCTTAGAACCTAGGAGTTACCAATCAATCAAATAAGACCACATCAACCCACTGCTGAGCATAAGCTTCCCTTTTATTGTTCCATTGTTCACGGTCCGGTGCTAATCTGATTCAATGATAAGATAGCTCATTTATTTCATCGGAACAAAACAGGAAAAAACAGCGACAGACAAAGGCTTTAGATAACACTATGGAGTCAGTATAAAGAGGTCCGTGTAAAGCCGCAATAGCAAAAGCGAGCTCCCACGACGGCCCATTAATAACAAACACGATATAGTAGGTATACAGAGTGAAATTGATATCATTAGCATCCTTTTAAACTAATAGTTTACCGATCAAACTGAACAGCTTTCACTATGGGAGCAAACCAATCGGAGCAACAAGAAATGAGCTGTTCCATACTGAACTGCAATGCCTACTCGACATAAATGTATGCAACAGCCGATTTTTTTCTTGCTCCGATTGGTTTGCTCCCATAGTAAAAGTTGTTCAGTTTGATGGGTAGACTTTTAGTTTAAAAGGATGCTAATGATATCAATTTCACCCTGCAGATGTGGGAATGTGACACAGTGCGAACCGTATTGTGCCGATGAAAAAGATTTCTGACTCGGCATTTATGCTGAAGCGAAAGCTGCTGCGCAATGTGAACCTGTCATCCTCAAAATGTCTTAGCACAAAACTTTTTGGCCGATGCCAGATGTGTGGCCGAAGCCGAAGTTTTGGCTGGATACTACCCCCGCCGGGGACAGCCGTGACCTCTGCCACTCCTTTTACTTCTGGCGTCTACAAACGTTACCGGCACATCCAAGGCTAGACGATCCCCGCCGCGCAATCTCAGCAACGTCCTATTCATACCCATTCTGAGTGCCCCTAGGTCAGTTGCTAAAGTTCATACACTGGCTCGGTAGAGCCTTCGTACTATTTCCAATTGTCCGCCGTAATAAGCAGTATCTAGGACCAACGCTGTATTAAATATGGAATTTCAGAAAAATACTTTACCCCGCGCGCACCGCGTTCACGACTTTATGAATTGAATACATAAACTGTGATGTACGTGCACAATACTCACTAAATACAAACACGTGCGTTTATGAACACTGAATCGAATGAGTCACTCATCCCACCACTATTTCACACCTGTGCTACCTACGCAGTTCGTCAGTAATTCTGGATCTATTACTTTTAGCTGACTCATTTGTTTTCTTTAGTAGGGCAATGGCAGAGATTCCCGTTGGATCTCGAAGGGATGACTTTGTATTCTTTTTAACTGCAGACTTAAAAAAGTCATCTGGAGTCTTAAAAATTTTAAATGTATGCAGACCGACGTCAACCCGGCGGATGCTGATAGGTTAGGTCATGACGAAGCAGAATATCATAATTTGATTTTTTTAAAGTTTCTTAGTTTGCAAGATATTGACAGTTTTAACACAGATACTGCATAGAACATTTGTAGCCGTGGCACTCAAAATAGTGACTAAGGTAAAGAGTTTTACGAATTTCATAAAACTGTCCTTATCTCGAAAACTAAGAATCTTTTCCTGAAGAAAAATATAGATTGATTGATTGACTGAATGATTTATTTCTATTTTAGTATATTCTGGTTAGGCATGAACTAACCTATCAGCATCCACCGGGTTGACGTCGGTTTACGGGACACCCTGTATAATATCTGTGTCCACCTAATATCGTACGTTGCAAGATGCCATGTTCCCTCAAAATCGGTCCAGATTATTTCTAAATCATCATTTCATTAGTTTTATTATTATGTAAGGTCCAACAAAATTAGCTGAAACTATTTTAAGGGGATGATGAGACCATCAAACTGAACAACTTTCTCTGTGGGACTAATATCGAAATCGCGAAAAAAAATCTACTGTCCCATACATTTAGGTCGAGTAGGTATGTATGGAACAGCAGATTTTTTTCGCGATTTCGATATTAGTCCCATAGAGAAATTTGTTCAGTTTGATGGTCTGATCATCCCCTTAAAATAGTTTCACCTAATTTTGTTAGACCTTATATATTATTATTATATATGATACACTAGCAGCTCAAAGCTGATGCGTGTTTATGACTGCACTTATTTTAAATATTTGTCCAGTCTATTTTTGAAAGAGTTCACTGAAGGCGCACTTATTACAGTCTCAGGCAATTTGTTCCACTCGCGAACTATACGGTTGGGCAAAAAATGTTTCCGGGGGTTGCTTGTACAAAAAGTGCCATCAATTTTGAGAGAGTGACCTCTGAGATTTTGGTTCTGGTTCATCCGGTATATATCTTGAATTTCTTGGACATCATAACATCCAGCAAGTATCTTATACGTCTCTATGAGGTCACCACGTTGACGCCGTTGTTCAAGTGTTGTTAACCCAAGCTCTTCGAGTCGTCTCTCATATGGTTTAATCCGTGTTTCGAAAGGTTCTCAGCAAATATAACACACATGAGATTTTGTGCTTTATGATTATGAGGGTCTGATGATGACCAGCTCAATAGCAACCGTTTCGAAGCTTCGTAATGTAATCTTATTCTTCTAGATAAGACGGCTTGATTTTGTTTAATGTGGTAGACCATTTCGGAGTGGGCAGAATCTTTTATTTAACTGTCAAATATCATTTTAATTCGTGCAGCTGAGACAAGACTTTTTTGCGCTTCAAGGTTTCAGAATGACGTATAAAAAATGGTGATAGGTGGCTAGCTTTTTGCTCACAAAAACACAATATACGATTACCTTAGTTACTTCGTACGATACCCGCTGGAAGAAATGGTGTAGTCCAGCCGGAACCACGGCTCTATGATTTCTCTTAGATGTTTTTTTGTGCTATACAATGGCAGAGACGTCTGCCCTCTTTAGAAAATCTGTTCTATAAATACTCAAGCCAAATGTCTCGTCCACTATTAAAATAACTCGGCATTTCTATCGGTCGAACCACGTTTTTCCTTCGCCACGTGCGATAAAAAAACGTTTATTAGTTCCCGGTGGCCATTTTGCGAAAAACGCGCGAGTTTTTGCAGGTTTTTTTTGAGATTATGATACCGTTATTGATTTAAATTTGACGTGGGTTGAACTAGTTCATTGATTTTGAATTTTCCGTGACCTTAATTTGTATTTTAATGTTTTGTGAAATTTGTAATGTTTTCGAAAAAAAGTTGGCTCACCGTGTACCGTACCGCCGCGTAGTCCCAGCAAAGCCCTATGCCGAGATCCGTACCCCTTCTGGGTGCACTTAGGTCCGTTGCTTCAGTTATTTCACTCTTTAGGTCAACTATCAGGACGCTTCGTCGCTAGTGTCGGTCCATAGCCCCCAGTTATAAGCAGTAGTTGCTCCCTAAGTAATGCTGTGTTACGTAGTAACGTTTCATAAAGGGTTTTCGTTGAGTTCTTTTATGTAATAATAAAACTACAAACTAAAGATTTGTTTAAAATTGCGTTTACTGGTTTAAAATCGTAGAGAGCTATAATATAATATTTTGCTCTAAGAAGATCTGACAAACATTTCGGCGCGCGTCTTGTCTATGCCGCGACTGGCCGGTTGAATTTGCCGCCATATTCTTTAGTTCAAAAACTGAATGTCAGAATCAGCTTGTCAAAATATTTTCGATGTAATTTTTGCAATTTTCAATTTTGATTGTTTCTTATTTGCGGTTTTTAGCTATAAAAGTATACAGGTGTATGTTATAAACGTTTAGTGTTATAAAAAAAAGGATTGGTTGTGTTATTGTTAACTTTTGAACGGTATTTTTTTGTAATTTGTATTTTAAGAGGTTTCATTCTAAGTTTTATATTTCATTTTTACTCGTGGTCGTTTAGTTGCTAGTAGCTTCGGCTTCCGTGACGGAGCGGTGAATCGATCCCAGCCTAGATCACACTCGACCAACTAGTTACTTGGGTTCCGTAACCAAAGGGTCCCAAACAGTGGTGTAACTAACATGGGTGGCACCTGGTACGGATTTCGATGGTGACACCCCACGAATGGTCTAGATTTTGCTATATAATTCGATTCCAGCTCATGCTGAATCGACCCCATTAGATTTGAATAATTTTATGGAATTTCCAGCTCATGCTGAATTGACCCCATTCGATTAGAATAATTTTATGGAATTTCCAGCTCACTCCGAATTGACCCCATTAGTTTAGAATAATTTTATGGAAATTCCAGCTTATGCCGAATTGACCCTATTAGATTAGAATAATTTTAAGGAATTATTAAAAGATTTTTTTTCGCTATCATGTGAATCCCAAATAGTGTGGACCTAACTTTATGGAATTATAAGATTTTTATTTTTTTCGCGGTCGGGTGTTACCCCCAAACGTATGTCACCCGGTGCGGGCCACCCAACCCCAGCTACGCCACACTGGTGCCAACAGGACCCTATTTCTAAAGACCCGATTTGTAAAAAAACACATGCTGCTTTTCGATGAAGTAAAACATCGCGAGGAAACCTATATGCGTTAATTTCGAGGCATGTATTGCATCCACTATAATCCAAAATGACTAAATGAAATTAAAAAATTGTCATTAATTGAGTCAATTGGTCTTAAAAGGGGCAGTTCTTTCTTTTTTTTATTTTTTCTCTGTTTAGGCGCGACATTTTACAATTTTATTTTATGTCGTCCATTCCAAATGGAGCTTCAACATGAATTAATGTTGACACATTGTTAGACAGTTTAAAATAATAATGTGCTTGACCTTGAAAATAATTTGGCTAATTTAATTTCACTGAGTAGGGTCGTCATAAAAAATACTGACCTAAATTTATCTTAGGTGTACATTTATTACAAAATTGATTTTTGGGGCACATCATGTAAATTAAAAAATTCAAGCGTTTTCTCAAGATTATACACATTCTTATGCCTGCAGAAGAATCATAATATTTGATAAATTATCTATCTTTCAAAATCAATGAATATCAAGAAAAAAGAACTAAAAACTTTTTTTAAAACATTACCAGCAGGACAAAAAATAGTAGATTGACCCATATAAATAAAAAAATTCCAGCGTTTTCTCAAGGTTATACACATTCTTATTTTAAACTACATAAGAAAGTGTTATCTATTGACATAATCGACCTTACCACATAGATAATACGTGAGTATTCGATTGTGAAACTTGGCAGTGATTTTTGGCTGTACATCTCCATGGCGCTTCAGTTTGCTCTTTGACTCGCGCGCTTTCTGATTAATTTTCGCGCGAAATGACGTTTCCCGCCGGAATAACTTGACGGCCATCTTTGTTTTCCTCTTATAGTTTATTTTTTTAATGTTCTTTTTAAATTCTAAATAATTATATTTTAACGTCTGAAACAATATTAAAGTCTTTTAGGGCTATTAATTTGAAAGTGAATAAAATTACTTGTGACTCAAGTGTTGTTAGAAAACCTGGCCAATTAGTGTGATGCCATACATGCTTCGTACATAGAAAATCAACAATAATTTGATTGAATTCGCTGCTGGTTCTAAAAGGCTCGCTCTCCGCGGAAGGCTAAGCTAGCGCGTTTCTCATTCAACATTTTCGTCTGGACCTACAGCGCCTTAAAATTATGCTGATTGCACAGGGTGCTACTTTAACGACAACGAAAGAAACCCCTTGATTTAAGTTAAATGGACGCGTGAATTTTGAACGCAATTAAATTCTTTATGATGACACAACCTTTTCTTTTTATACCGCAGTGTTTTTGACGTATAGTGTTTGGAACTTTAATTTGTACGAAATCGTGACCTTGTTGTGGATTGAGAGATAGACGATGGACTATTAAAAAAACGATGAATCTTTGAAAAATTTATGTGTATTTAAAGGACGAATTAAATGAAAAATTGAAATGTGAATTTCCTACGTGGACATCTTGTGCCGTCTAAATTCGTTTACTGTTTGAAGTGATATATTATGTTTTGGTCAATTCAGTGTTTATAAGTTATCTATTTGAAATTCTCTTTTGAGATAGAAGTCAGTCAAAACCTTGTAAATTGTTCTTATAAATACTATTTTCAAAATTACTGATTACTTAAAATCCTTAACACACGTCTTTCTTCGAAACTTACAAACCCAAATCCATTCTATTGACTTGTCGCCAACACAACAAGTCATCTACATAAAACACATATTTTACTTTCCCTCCTATTCACTCTTTCTGTCAATATCCGTATTACCACATACCCTATTTGAAATAAAATAAGAAATCCTACAAAAAAACAGTTTTCTGTCAAAGTCCAGGCCCTCTAGAGACCCTCTAGCTGCTAGTAAGATTGTATGCTGACATATCTAGACCTGGTTATACTTATAGTATGCGTCACGACAGGCTTACTTGCTGCCCTCGGTAGGGGTAAGTTCTATTTTACTTCTTGATTTAAATATAAAGATATTTGTTATACATGATGTAAAAAAGACGCATTACATATTAAAGAGTGTTCTTCAAACCGTCAAACTCAACAACTCGCAGTAGCAACAACGAAACCGCGAAAAAAGAAAACAGCAGATTATTTTTTTCGCGATTTTAATGTTTTTCCCGAGTCATTCGGATAGTCTGAATTAATTCTTTTATAATTAAAGATACAATGAGCGTTTTTTTTTTAAATATTATTAAGTTCCTAATAAACTCGACAGAGATAGCATGATTATCGCTCCATAGAGACGTTCGCGAGATCCTGTCAAAATTATGTCAAGACTGTGCCTGCCATTTTTTTAAAGGACAAGGGATCGAGCCCATACAACAATGTCAGACGTAATCATTTTCGTATTTTCGGTTAAAATTACTCGTAAATAATGAAATATTCAATCAAAAGATGTGTTAGCATTTTGTTGAACATCTTTTCCCTCATTGTTATATTTAATAAACATTTTTTGAAATTTTGACCTTTATTCGTACAGACCGTAGTGCCATCTATCGATCCCCTAGAAAACCAAAAGAAAAACGCTCTTTGAAAGTCCAATCCAGTAAATTGTTACGAATATTCCCGACCCAGACTCTCTAGACTTAACTTTGCCATTGCTAACCCTTAGCAGTCAGCGATGAGGTGCGGATGCCGGCATTGCTTCGAACCGCGTCCGAGGAGCGTCGCGACACCCCCCCGGCCGCGGGCCAGGTCGCAGAGAAGCGTTGTGGGGGGGAGGAGTTATGGCGTCAATACCTATCAGGTCCTTAACTGTAGCAGATGGTTAAATATTCCTACATAACGAAAGCTTCATACAAGTGACCGCTTTCGGTAGACACATTGCGCGCGTTAGACGTACGAATAGGTGCATACGCTCAGCGGGTATGTTCGTACGTCCTCTGACGTGCGGAATGTGTGCGTGCCTACGAATAAGAATATATAGAAATGTAAATCAAGCTCAAAAAGTGGCACCAAAAAAACTGTACAGTGTTCTAAATTTGTTCTTTAGCCCAGTCATTTTACGAAGTTTTGTTAGGCTGGGTAGGGAGTAATTATTAATTTGACTTTTAAACTGTAACCGGCACCATTTAGTGACAAAAAGACTATCTTAAAACATATTAAAAAAAAATTTGCTACGTAACATAGAAAACAAAATTGTGTGTCCCAGAAGGCTTTTAAATTAATCATATCAATACCAATGCACTCATTTGACTTAGATTTAACAACATAAATTATTTTTGAGCAATAAAATAGGCATTGAAATTTAAAAACAAAGTATTTATAAGAAAATTCTAATGTATTATTCCTTAAAACCTTTTAAGTAGACAAAAATATTTACACCATGTTTCAACTATGTATTAAAGGTAAAGCCTTGAATATGTGCAAGAAAAATTTACTATCAGGTTTTTTAGAACGAGATAATAGCTAAATTTTAAAATTGGAACTGTTGCTGACGTGATTTTTTTTAATATTGGTACATTTCTAGGCTCAAATTGGTTCTTAAATATTATACCAAAAAAAAATATCAATTTTTAATTAGTCCCGGCTCAAACCGTGAAATGACTGGGCTACTTTAAAAACTGTACCTTGCCGCCAAAACTAATACATGCCATTTTTCATTAGGTGCCAAAAATTATGTGGATTATGTTCAGAGTTAGTCTTCTAAGGTTGTTCTTATTCGTAGGTGAGTGCATTGATAGCGTTCGCTTGTTGAGGCTTTCGTTATGTAGCGATATTTATTATAGTGACTGTAGGGGGTCTGTGTCGCAAGATATGGTCCGCGAACACCTCTACGCATGCTTTGACGTGAAAAAGGTTCGCATCCTCTTTTATAATGAGAACCGGTAAGGTTTGGAACTCACTCCCTGCGTCTGTGTTTCCAAGCAAATACAATCAGGATATTTTCAAAAGAAGAGTTAATAGGCTTTTTTGGGTGAGCGCGCTACATCCTCGGCTTCGTCTACACTTCCCATCAGGTGAGATGAAGCCAAGCGCAAACCTATTATGAATTAAAAAAATGGAATACGTTTTTGTAGGTCCCTGCCATCAAGCTTTCAAAATTTGTCTTCTTGGCTGAGTAGAGCATCTAAGCATTTAGCTACGGATGTTTAGTGGGGGCAGCCGATCTAATTAGCTTTAAATTTCGGTAAATCCGATGAAAGTTCAGATCAAGTTAATTTTAATAGAATTATCAAAATTTGGAACCTATGAAGTAGTAAACTATTCAGTTAGGTAGGTCCAACTTCGAGAAAGAGATCAACCGTCGAATCCAACTCGGTTGGGCAGCGTTCGGGAAGCTACGTAGTATCTTCACGTCCCAAATACCGCAGTGTCTTAAAACGAAAGTCTTCGATCAGTGTGTGTTGCCAATGATGATGACATATGGAACAGAGACGTGGTCGTTCACTCAAGGCCTCATAAAAAGGCTGAAAGTCACCCAAAGGGCAATGGAGAGGGCTATGCTCGGAGTTTCCCTGCGAGATCGAATCAGAAATGAAGAGATCCGCAGAAGAACCAGAGTAACTGACATAGCCCAAAGAGTTGCTAAATTGAAGTGGCAGTGGGCGGGGCATATTGCTCGCAGAACCGATGGCCGATGGGGCCGAAAAGTTCTCGAGTGGCGACCGCGTACCGGAAAGCGCAGCGTGGGTAGGTCCCGCACACGGTGGACCGACGACCTGGTGAAGGCGGCGGGAACCCGTTGGATGAGGGCAGCGCAGGACCGGTCGTTATGGCGATCCTTGGGGGAGGCCTATTTCCAGCAGTGGACGTGCATCGGCTGAGATGATGAAGTAGTGTCATGGTAGATAAAAGATGCATGAGACTTCCACCCTATTTCTCTAGGGGGAATAGGAGTTTTCTAGGTTTGACGCTGCCCAAACACGGGGGGAATCCCCATAACTACGCCCATGCCTCTGACACGCTCAATCGGGCAATAGCAGAGATTGACAGCATAAAGTTAGCGAGAGTATCTCAAACTTCACGCTGATCCAGAACCGCCAGTTCTGTTGGAGAAAATTACAAAACATTTTGGATAATTTTCATGTGGCCATAATGTGTGCCTCACATGGGATGGTTGCCTGAGCTTATAATTAGCGTCAACCCGCGACTTCGTCCGCATAAATTATATACCAGATTTTAAGTCAGATCATAAGCTATCAAACAAAAAAGGTTCATCAAAATCGGTTCAGTAGTTTTTGCGTGATGCTCGATCAAACAAACAAACAGACAGACAAAAAATAAAAAAAATTGGTGATATGGAATCAGGGACACCTAAAAACTATATCGTAACTTTTTTTGTTAATATCTTTTATGTACAGACACACTTTCTGTTACAGTTTTGTAATAGTTTAAACTATGCCGTCGGGTTAGTTTTTGCCCCCTATTGAAATACAATAAAGCATGCGTAGAGGTGTTAGTGGGCCTACCTTGCACCTGACCGTATTAGAATCAGTGCAGAAACTTTGCGATTAGCTAATTTAGAGACATCTAGTATCGAACTCTATTCTTAATGTGATGAAGTTCAATATTACTTTGATATCAAGTAGTTACGTTACTTGATTTTTAGAGGCTTTGATCTAATATTTAGAAAGTTGTTTTGTGTCAAAATAGAAGTACAGTAGTACCAGGTTTATAAGTCTCACCGATATACCTGCGCATGCGCAGTTGACAAATTTTAAAAGCGCGCGAAACTATATTGACCAATCAGGATGTGACGCCTTGCCGCTATTGGCTTATTGCTTTCGCGCCCTTTTCGCTGCCGAAGCATCCATAAGTCTTTTATTCGAGTTGGAGCGAGATAGAGAATACCCGATTTTGCACTGCTCTGCGCAAACGAAGATTGACGAGCGGAATTATTTTCCTGGTCGTACTGTATCTAAGTAGTTGGCCAATAAGTAACAAAGTAAAGTAAATGTAATAAAAAGTCTTTCGTACGTTTAGTTTTTCATTAATGTAGAAAGAATCGTATACTGGGTTCGAATCCCACAAGAGAGAACGAAAGTGGCAAAACTATGTAACAAAAAGCACGTACACACAACGACACATCAAGCTACGCAAAACCAAAATAAGCTGGCCGCGCGTTGGTAGAGTAATGTATAACGTCGCGCGGCCAGCTTATGTTTGTTTTGCGAAGCTTGATGTGTCGATGTGTGTACACAAGTGCTGCGTTCACCTACAGTGGCACACAGAGGCGAGCGAGGGAATACACGTTATTATCTCTGTGTGCTAGTGTAAGAGAGCTCCGTGTTTTTGTGCGAGAGTTTTGAACTCCTTGTTTGTAGTTTCTTCACTCTCGTTTACTCTGAGGAGGCGGAGACTATATAATAATCCAGAAGTTGTCTATTCAATCGTACCTATTTTGTTGACTTAAGGCCCCCACACATAACTGCGACGTCGCATCGCATCGCAAAAATCTGCGAGCTCGCACGAATGCAACACAAGAACTTCCGATCTGATTCGCATCGCGCATTCCTGCGATATTACATCACACTTGGTGACCACTTATTCCGCTGAGACAGCGTAGGGGAAAGACGCCGCTAGTTATCTTTAAAATTTGGCATTATTATTTGTGGGTACATTTATTTTACCCTTGTATTAGCTTAATCTTAACTGCGTAAGTTCCTTAGGGGAGCGAGGCGGATTTCACCCCCTCCTGCACCGCTCCACTACCTACGGATCCTATGAGAAGAAAGAGAAACTGTACTGAGTAAGTGCGACGACAGTATCCTTTTTTTTTTATTTTTTTTTTTTTTTTAATTTATTTATTGTAAGAAAAATGACAAAGATTTGGACAATTGAACTTCCAAAAACCATCGGAGGTTTATCCGGAAGTGCAACATAAACAGATTATCACTTATTACTTATGGGTTTGCTCATGACCTCAATCCAGTCATTCGATGAAGACGTCCTCAGGACGAAGATGGGGTCGAAGATGTAGCGAGCTTTCCCAGAAGAAGCCTATTCACTCGTACTTTAAAGGAATTCGGGTTGCAAGCGCTCGGAAACACTGACGCAGGCAGGGCATTCCACTCCTTGGCTGTGCGCATTATAAAAGATTCTAAAAGGCGCTTGGTGCGAATATGTGGGATGTCAACCAAAAAAGGGTGGTATCCGCCATTAATTGCCATGTAAACTCCCTAAATTTTTTTAGTTCCTCGTTGCGCTAGACTGGGTATGGTCACCTGAACCTTGCGTTTTGCACGAAATCGTACAGCAGCAATTCGCATCGCAAGTTCCTGCGATGCGGCGTCGCATCGCATCGCATTGCAGTTTTGTGTGGGAGCCCTAATTTATGCAAATTGACAACAGTACTGCGAAAAATGACTCAAATTACTTTCGAAATCTTTTTTATTTCTAAAATCAAAAAGGCCAATATCTTTCCTCGTTATACAATTGTGACTCAAAACAACAAATGTGCTCTAAACAAATGTGCTCTCCATTCTACAAATTGTTAATCAAAGCAACAAATGTGTGAACATGAACAGTCAGCTAATTTGTAGTAATGTGTTTAGAAGCCGTCGTTACGCGACCTATTCTCACTTCGGGTACGAAACGCATCGTCGTCTCCGGTCGAGTGCATAGCGCCTACGCAGTCAGGCTTGCCGCGGTGACCCTTGCGCGGATGGTAGGCTCTAAGTCTTTGGGTTTGAGGTGGTTTTTGCTTGGTTTTGTGAATGCTTTTGGTCTCTAACGGTTTGGGTTATGGTGGTGTCTATAGGGGTCTCTAGGAATTCCTTGAGCGTGAGTTGCGCGTTTCGGACAGCGCGCGTGAACTCATAAAATGTGACAATGTCAAAGATATTTATATCACTCCGTGACCTAAACCTGCACTTAGGTCACGGTTTTCCGTTACCTAATTAGTCTATTATTACACCGATTGCACCGTTCGAAAATGAATCTATTTTATTGCACAGATGCATAATAAACAAAAGAAGGTACTTTTAAATGTGCTTTCCCTCAATGTGACCATCATTGAAATCGCGATATCCCCAACTGACTCCAACTTACCCCCTACTTTAATTATATTTTGTTGTACCTATACTTACCTTTACGTACGCCCTACTTACACCTGCACCCCCTACTCACACCTTATTAGTATGTTCGTAGTAGGGTGGAGTAGTGGCGGGAACCCGTTGGATGAGGGCAGCGCAGGACCGGTCGTTATAGCGATCCTTGGGGGAGGCCTATGTTCAGCAGTGGACGTCCATCGGCTGAGATGACGATGATGATGATGAGGGTGGAGTAGGGAGGGTGTGAGTAGGAAGTGCGTAGGGGCTGATTAGGGGGTGCGTAGGGGGTGGGTATTACCTGTTGATTGTGATATATTAACGAAGCTTTTAAAGTCATAGTTGTGTCCTTCGGGGGGCTCCGCCCCTCCACCCCCTTAGTTTTGTCGTTGGTGACGGGATTTGTCAACCAGCGTTAGAAGCTCTATGGTTGTCCAGGGCCCACTGGACGTACCAGGTATTCAAATCAAATCAAATTTTTTTATTCAAAATAATATCACGTAGATAGCTTTTTGACGTCATTTTTTGACTCTACCACCGCGTCGGAAGGTGTTCCGTTGAGAGAAGATGCAGCCAGAAACTCTTACAACACACATCTTTTAAACAAAATATACAAAGGACAATTAAAATACAATATTGCATTACATAGAGTAACATTGTCAAGACCAGATATTTTGGTCATTCAAATAGTCATCGAGTTTAGTAGCCTTTTTTACAGAGGACTTGTTTAACGTGGGACTTAAGATTCCGTAGTTATTACTTACTGGCTATTTCTCGCGACTACACCCTACCAGACCTCCGTAACTAAGCCGTAGGTGCCGAGATGAGATACACTTTGTCGCATCGTAGGCGATGCGCTGGATTGATTCCTGCCGCTCGCGCCGAACGGCAACGTCGCATACGTCATGCGCTGTTCGAAGTAATAACAACGCAGAGTCAAGCTTCATTAGATTCATTTTGGCGCGTACCGTTTGGCAGTAGGTAATTAAAGCGTGGAAATTAAGAGGATATGTGAAAAAATCGGATTTTTCAAAGCGTCATATATCATGAAGTACTAACAGTAGGAGTATGATTTGCGGATATGTGTAAATTGAACATATAATTGAAGTTTTGATTAGAGCCAAAACACGATTAAGACACATTTTCTCAATAGAAAAACAAGCCAAAGTAGCCTCCGTCTTTATCGATAAACGCTTGGAACTGCTAAACGGTGAATAATAGAAACACGAGACTTGATTAAAAAACATTGGATTAGAGCAGAATTGAACTTGCATAAATTGTGCAATCACAATTAAATAAAGTTTGTTTACGCTTGCGTCGTTTCAGTCGCGCGCGCCGCCCCATCTCTTTCTCTCGCATCAGGCAGTAATATAAGCTATCACACGCCCATTTCGCTTCAATTGTTTTTCAACATAGGTCCTTAATCGGTTTCTAAGAAAATGATGTATCTGTTACGTGGTAATCTGTGACTCTACTCCATAGAACGGTCTGTTTCAATAGTACTGATACAGAAACATGTTTGCATCGGCACACGCGCTGTCCTACTGTAGGTTTGTGCTGCTTTCTCGGCTCCCCTAAACTTACCCTCGAAGTGCTAGGTTGAGGTGGAGGAGGGAGTGGCCATTCTGTATGTAGTACTTACTTATCCTATTATCTACAGGGTAAAATTGATATCATTAGCATCCTTTTAAACTAAGAGTCTACCCATCAAACTGTACAACTTTTACTATGGGAGCAAACCGATCGGAGCTACAATATACAATATATATACGGTTGAATTGAGAAACCTCAACAAGCAAAAAAGAAATCTGCGGTTTCATACATTTGCGTCGAGTAGGCATTGCAGTTTAGTATGGAACAGCAGATTTTATTTTTGCTCCGATCGGTTTGCTCCCATAGTAAAAGTTGTTCAGTTTGATGGGTAGACTCTTAGTTTAAAAGGATGCTAATGATATCAATGTCACCCTGTATAATGTTTTAGTGTGATAAATGCATATCAAACTGATGACGATTTTATATTCTCTACCAACCCCAGGACATAATTAGTGACGCCATCTAGTTCAAGTCAATTTGTATTTAGTTTGTTTTTAGTTTTCCAATAAGGTAAGTTTGTTAGATTTGTAGTTAAAAGTTGCATGATTTTTTTTTGTTTAGTAGATTTTGTACATTTTAGTTCTAATACGCATGTCACTAAAACACAACACAGATATACACTTTATGATGCAATTTGTCGATTAGAGGAATGGTCGAACTTTGATCAATTTGACCATCAAATTAAACAACATTTTCTATAAGACCAACGAATTGAGATGTTTGGTACAGCTCCAACAATTGACACTGAACATTACCCAAGTAACAATTTGGTCGTATAGGTATCGTATAGTCGATCATTAAACGCATAAAGCACCAATATATGACCAAATAACCGTAATATAACTTTTATAGGTCAAAATAGTCATATAAATGGGGGCCTAATACGACCAAATTGTTTGCGGGTATAGACGGTGCCATAAAAATATGC
Organism: Agonopterix arenella; assembly: GCA_927399405.1. Lineage (NCBI taxonomy): Eukaryota > Metazoa > Arthropoda > Insecta > Lepidoptera > Depressariidae > Agonopterix > Agonopterix arenella. The sequence goes on along the minus strand of OV656718.1, from coordinate 9,344,061 downwards.
ATAAAGAGTCATTGACCCCCTTTTACCACGATACTTGTAAAAGACAGTATTGAGACACGATACTCGTTTACGATTAAAGGAGAACATGGTACAGAGAGGGCGATGACTTTCTGTGCATATTTATATGGCACACTGAATAGTTATTTGTTTTTGTTTTCCAAAATTATTAAATTTACTTAGTGATATATTTATAGAAATACTACTGGTTTATTATAGACTAAGAGATAAGTGTACTTTTTGCAACCATCGGCTGTAAGGCTGATTCAGTGTTTATGGGGTGTAGAGCATCTCTGTGATGGGGATAGACCAGGGCTGCCTGCATACCTCCAGTCGGTTTAGGAGTTACAGACGTTTAAAGGTCAGTAAAAATCGTATGATATTATTGTAGTGTGCACTGTAGCTATGTGAACAGTACAAAAACTGACATGGTTCATCAGTCGATTTAGGAGTTACAGCAGTTTAAAGGTCCAATTTTTGAACGGCTGTATCTCCTAAACCGACTGGCAGTTCATGTCAGTTTTGTATACTGTTCACATAGCTACAGTGCACACTACAATAAAATCATACGATCAGCCTTGTAGCTGATCGTTAATTTTTTACTGACCTTTAAACGTCTGTAACTCCTAAACCGACTTAAGTTATACAGGTAGAACTAGTCCATCCCCATCACAGAGATGCTCTACACCCCATAAACACTGAATCAGCCTTGCTGCTAATGGTTGCAAAAAGTACACTTATCTCTTATTCTATTACAAATTAATGCAAAAATAAAAAACAGGGTACAACTTAATGTGGTTTTTTAAGAGGATGGTCAGACCATCATTTCATTTCAAACTGAACAACTTTCTCTATAGGGCCAACATCGAAATAGCGAAAAAAAACGTTCTCCTTTCATTTGGGTAGAGAATGATTGCATTTTTATATGAAACAGCAGATTTTTTTTCATGATTTCGACGAGAGAGAGAATGTCGTTCAGTTTGATGGTCAGATCATCCCCTTAAAAATCGTCAGCATATTCTTTCCTTTCGTGTCAATGGTTCTTCAGTTGTGTATTAAACTGGCTCCTGGATTAAAAGATTTTTTTTTAAATCTCTTCCAACCAGATTATTTTTGCGTTATTTTGTACGTGTTCACATGAGTTTTGTGTCCTTTTCTTTATTATTATCCTAAATAGAAGTTCCAACATAAAGTCTTCTCTCAGAAGATTCAATTGTCTTTCACACACTTTTTTTATGGAATGTATTCCTATGATGTAACCTTGTTACAACTGCCTTAACACAAAACCCAATAAAAAACAACATTTGCTACTTAATAAGCGTTTTTCTGTTTTAAATTTATAGAAAAAATAAATACAACTATCAACTAATTTGTGCAGGTACCTACCCATATTTTCTGTCGCGGTAAGACTTAACATGTATAATATTGATATTATTATCATCCTTTTAAACTAAGATTCTACCCATTAAACTGAACAACTTTAACTATGGGAGCAAACCGATCGGAGCAACAAAAAAATCTGCTGTTCCATACTAAACTGCAATGCCTACGCGACACAAATGTATGCAACAGTCGATTTTTTTTTGTGCTCGCGATTGGTTTACTCCCATAATAAAAGTTGTTTAGTTTGATGGGTAGACTCTTAATAAAAAACTCGACAGATAAAATGTTCATAGCTCTTTAGAGAAGTGTGCAAAATCATGTCAAGATTGTTCTTTTCTGTAAATGTCAAGGGATCGAGTCCATACAGCCGTGTCAGACGTAGTTTTTTTGATCACCTCTTTATTATTATAAAGAAGCACATTTTGAAATTTTTACCCTTATCCGCGAAGATCGTAGCACCATCTAGCGAAGACACCGGAAAAACGCTCATTAACAAAAACAGTACACAGTAATTCCAACCAAATGCCTATAGTAATAAAGTTAAATATTCCACGACGAATGGTTACAGGAATTGGCTGGTGGTAAAAGCGTAAGCGGGCCAAGTGGATTGAGACGCAGCAGCGAACGTTCTGACACGTCCACGGAGACCAGGGCTGAGAGGAAACCTAGCCAGACCAGCGGTGAGCTATTGTCAACTCTATTACTACTACTTAGAACTTATAATAAGGAATTGACTTAGAAGTCGAGGAAGCATATATAGTGGATTGAGACACAGTAGCGAGCATTCTGACACGTCGACGGAGACCAGGGCTGAGAGGAAACCTAGCCAGACCAGCGGTGAGCTATTGTAGACTCTATTGCTATAGTACTTAGAACTTATAATGAGGAATTGACTTAGAAGTCGAGGAGACGGCAATATGGCGATCCTTCTTCATATATAAGGTCTAACAAAATTAGCTGAAACTATTTTAAGCGGATGATAAGACCATCAAACTGAACAACTTTCTCTATGGGACCAATATTGAAATCGCGAAAAAAAAATCAGCCGTCCCATACATTTCAGTCTAGTTGTGTCTGCAGTTTTGTATGGGACAGCAGATTTTTTTTCGCGATTTCGATATTGGTCCCATAGAGAAAGTTGTTCAGTTGGATGGTCTGATCATCCCCTTAAAATAGTTTCAGCTAATTTGGTTAGACCTTATATAGTGGATTGAGACACAGTAGCGAGCATTCTGACACGTCGACGGAGACCAGGGCCGAGAGGAAACTTAGCCAGACCAGCGGTGAGCTATTGTAGACTCTATTGCTATCGTACTTAGAACTTATAATAAGGAATTGGCTTAGAAGTCGAGGAAACGACAATATGGCGGTCCTTCTTAATATAAAGCGGGCTGAGACGCAGTAGCGAGCGTTCTGACACGTCGACGGAGACCAGGGCCGAGAGGAAACTTAGCCAGACCAGCGGTGAGCTATTGTAGACTCTATTGCTATCGTACTTAGAACTTATAATGAGGAATTGACTTAGAAGTCTAGGAGAAGGCAATATGGCGATCCTTCTTCATATATAGTGGATTGAGATACAGTAGCGAGCATTCTGATACGTCGACGGAGACCAGGGCCGAGAGGAAACTTAGCCAGACCAGCGGTGAGCTATTGCCACCTTTATTACTATAATATTTAGAAGTTATAATAAGGAATTGACCTTGAAGTCGACGAGGCGGCAATATGGCGGTCCTTCTTAATATAAAGCGGACTGAGACGCAGTAGCGAGCGTTCTGACACGCCCACGGAGACCAGGGCTGCAATCGCGGTAAATATTCGGTGATTGAACTGTTATTGGACTACGTACAAACCATAACTTTTGACACATTTGGTACTGCGCTAATCGCGGTACAGCCGTTAGAGCCGTTTTGAAAAATCGCTCAGACGTTATTGGCCGTCAGTTACATAGAGTTTAGCGCGGTGCGGAATTCAGTACAGTTGAATAGTAATTGGATTGCAATGTGATTAGAACTGAAATTGGATAAGAATAGAACTTCGATGTTTTAACTTAGCGCAATCGGGCTGCAGGGCTGAGATGAAACCAAGCCAGACCAGCGGTGAGCTATTGTATAATTTAGACTTATAATGAGACTTGAATTGCGACTCTATTACTATAATTCTTAGAACGTATAATGAGGAATTGTCTTAGAAGTCGAGGAAACGGCAATAATCTGTTTTTATATTATAATCATCATCATCTCAACCGATGGACGTCCACTGCTGGACTTAGGGCCTCCACTGAGGTTCGCTACAACGACCGGTCCTGCGCTGCCTATATTATAGGGTAATTTTTAATATACTGACGATTTTGTAAGGGGATAGTCCGACCATCAAACTGAATAAATTTCCGTTTACCAGATTGCGACAGAAGGTTAATGTTTTAAACTTACTTATCGTTGTCTTTGCAGGTCTAAACGGCCTACGCAACATCGGCAACACTTGCTTCATGAACAGCGTCCTGCAATGCTTGTCCAACACGCGTCCCCTACTCGAGTACGTGTCCCAGGACAAGCACCTATCCGAGATGAACACTACGCTCTCCTGCATGAAGGGGGCTCTCATTAAAGGTAAAATAATCATGTATCATCATGTACAATCATCATGGCTTTATGTAGGTGCTACTTGGAATGTTCCTCCATTGAAAAGGGAAGATCTTCCACCAGGCTACGTGTGAAGCCTGGGGACCGGCTGTGGCCCAACAGTTCTTAGTTGGACCTTGTTTATGTATCGAATCTCTATGATTATTTCTCTTGCGCGATGTATGTCTTGCATTCGATTGTGAACCTTATTTGTAGTAGGTTACGAGTTACGTATTCACGGTGAACGTTGTCTATGTATGAAGCATATTTCCGAGAGCGACGGTATCGCCATCTGTTGGCATCTTTGCTGTAACTAGTGGGTGCTGACATCTGTAGCAAGTCCCCACAGCTTAGTCAAAACTATGGTCAATAGATTTAAAAACCCCCTTTCATCATATTAAAAAAAAAATTGTGGTCTCAATAAACACACAGGGTATATAAATGTTCATGTTATTAGGACTTGAAATGTAAAAAGTTTGTCACCATCTCGATTTTACATAACATAAATATTCTTTATTTGCACTCCAAGAATAGACAAATACAATTTTATAACAAGAACTAAAGTTAACCCGCGACTTTGTCCGCACAAATTATATACCAGATTTTAAGTCAGATCATTAGCTATCAAACAAAAAAAGTTTCGTCAAAATCGGTTCAGTAGTTTTTGCGTGAAGCTCGTTCAAACAAACAAACAAACAGAAAATCCAAAAATTGCTGATATGAAATCAGGCAGTAAATAAAATCGCCATTTTGATTTGAAGACCGCCATCTTGGATTTTCTTAATTTATAAATCGAAGCAAAATGATTTTTAGAGCTAATTGGGAAGTAAATTGGAATATTACAAAATTGTTGCTATTTTAATTTTAAGACCATTTTGAATTTCTTTCATTTATATAAATCGATGTAAAAATCTCAAAATATTTTGCAATTTTTTGATCGAATCAGTCGCTCAGCCATTTTGAATTGCTTAGTGGGGACTTGCTACAAATGTCAGCACCTACAAGTTATAGTAAAGATGCCAACAGATGGCGATACCGTCGCTCTCGGAAATATGCTCCATACATAGACAACGTTCACCGTGAATACGTAACTCGTAACCTACTACAAATGAGGTTCACAATCGAATACAAGACAAACATCGCGCAAGAGAAATAATCACAGAGATTCGATACATATACAAGGTCCAACTAAGAACTGTTGTACCACAGCCGGTCCCCAGGCTTCAAACATAGCCTGGTGGAAGATCTTCCCTTTTCAATGGAGGAACAATCCCAGTAGCACCTCCATAGCTTCATTCTATAAAAATCTCAAAATACAGATTTTGTTATTTTTGCATTGAATCAGGCGGTTAGTAAAACAAGGTTGCCGCTATTTAGATTTTTCATGCGTTCCCCCTCCCCCCGAATATTGGTATTTTTAACATTGAATACTGATGCATGCACAAACCACAGTAACCACAGATTCCATATACCTTGTTTTCTTTTAACTAATATTTTTGAGTAATTGGATTTAATTAGGTGTTTTTTGCTATCTGTCAATTTATTGACTCATTAATGAGACTATGATGGACTTAACTATGAATGACGTTTTGATACTTTGAATTTATCAACTTTTTATGCAGTAAATGTTCGTTTATGTACCTATAGCAAATAGCTTTTTGTTTTACTGGTTGGAAAAGATGTCATTGAAAATTTGTATTCGCTAATATTTCATTTTGGCTAAAGTTTATAGCAAACTAGCATGTACTTCATACAAGTTCAATTGTTAATCTGGGGAAGTCTCTGGTTCCTGAGTCACAGTACTACTACTTGTGGTATGTACAATATCGGGAGACAGGGACTTAACAGTAAATGCAAAATGGTTGTAACATATTACCTATGTCGTATATTACTGTTAAGGGAAATAAATAAATATTATTATTATTATATTATGATAAATGATTGTATTTTCCGTTCCACAGCCTTCGCCAGCGTAATAAAGGAGCTCTGGCGTTCAGGGGAGAGGGACTCAGTGGTTAACACGACCACCTTCAAGTCGCAGGTGCAGAGGTTCGCTCCCAGGTTCATGGGATACAGCCAGCAGGATGCACAGGTAATAACATAACATATTCGGGGGAGAGGGACTATGTAGTCAACACGAACACCTTTAAGTCGCAGGTGCAGAGCGGTTCGCTCCCAGGTAATAACATAACTCATTACAGTACAATCAGGAAAATAATTCCGCTCGTCTATCTTCGTTTGCGCAAAGGAGTCCCCGACAAAACCCGAAGTCATTTAGTAATCAAAGGGTGCAAAATCGGATAGCAGCGGAAAGGGCGCGAAAACAAATAAGCCAATAGCGTAAACGGATTGAAGGTGTCACATCCTGATTGGTCAATATAATTTCGCGCGCTATTAAAATTTGTCAACTGCGCAGATACATCGGTAAGACTTATAAACCTGGTACTACTGTACGGTACTGCCCTTTTGCAGTGATAGTGCACTGCCTTAATGGAAATAAAGTTCGCTTCCGGATAACAGCACAAAATTTTTGTATGTTGTTAGATATGTTCTCTAGACCCCAAAACTACCGGGAGACAGTCTCTAAGGTTTATAATATTTTTTATTATTTTTCAAGTTTATGTTTAATGAAAAAATTTGTAAAAAATAGTAAACATAAACATTTTTGAAATTGCTTTATTGACGTTTGATATGAGGATATTATAAGTCGTTTGGCGTGTGTTTTACAAAAATTTACTCAGCCGTTTCCTACCTGGAGGAGCCCAAACTTGGTATGTTTTGAAAATAATTTGTGGATTTAAAAAAAAAATTGGCTGAAAGGTAAAAGTGTAGTATATTTTTAGAACCGGCTCCTGAATCCCATTCATTTGATACCCCACACGATAGGTTTCAGAAGCAACAATATTTTGATCCCATACAAAAATTTTATGACGTCATAACTGGAGACCCTGACTCCTCAAAGACTGTCTCCCGGCAGTTTTGGGGTCTAGAAAACATACCTAACAACATACTAAAATATGGTACTGGTATCCGGAAGTGAACTTTTTCAACCTTTTTTGACCGTAAGGCAGTGCACTACTCGCATATGCGTTACTGAAGCACGTATGTGCTAAGCCAAGGGCTTATTTCGTAAACATGATGATTGTAATTTACAAGGAAGCTTCGGGGTACATTGTTGATTACTTATGGCGTTAAACAACATGAGTCCTAACATTCTCAGTAATGTATCTCATATCATGTTTATGAAATAGGCCCGAGATTTATTTTGGTGTCCGACAACTTTAATAAGTGTTTTTTTCGCGTGATATTTGCAGGAGTTCCTGCGGTACCTGCTGGAAGGTCTGCACGAGGATGTGAACAGAGTGACAGTGAAGCCGAAGCCGATACTGACCGAGATTGACGACAACCTCAGGTAATATACGACACCCTTCCACAATTCGGTACTGTGGAGGTGTAGATCAGATGGTAAATAAAATAGAGCTTTACTGTTTATTATACAGGGTGTAAGTGACAGCCTAGCAAATACTGAAACGGTGAACTCAGACTATCAAACTGAACAACTTTCACTATGGAGCCTACTTCAGGAGACGCGAAAAAAAATCAGCTCCCATACATTTAAGTCGGGTAGGTACAGCGGTTTTGTATGGGACAGCTGATTTTTTTTCGCGTCTCTTGAGATAGGCTCCATAGCGAAAGTTGTTCAGTTTGATGTTCTTAGTTCACTGTTTCAGTATTTGCTAGGCTGTCACTTACACCCTGTATACCTACTTTTATTTTTCATATATCGAGACATTTGCTTTCTAGCTCTGAGAACCATTTTTCTTCTGACTTCCTAATAATTGAAGCCCGCGCCGGGGTCATTCGACGTTCCAAATTTATTTCAGATAATAACCAGCCAGCAAGCCATGGCTATACAATCTTACGTCACCTATGTCAAGTTTTTTTTTTATGTCCGTGATTTTAAAATACACGAATTGCCGATATTTTAAATAAAATAATGTCGGTTGTCTTGTGTAGATGGATATTGTATGATTGCCACTTAAATTATCGAATTATACTCGATAATTCCTGGTTCCTAAAAGAACAAGCCCTAATTCAAAAAGGAAACCTTTTCTAACTACAGTGACTCAGCGAAAGCGGCCGAGGCTTGGAGCAGGTACCTCCGTATGGAAGACAGTCGAGTTGGAGACACTTTTATCGGTCAACTCAAGTCCACGCTACGCTGTACGCACTGTAACCACGACAGTGTCACGTTCGACCCCTTCTGGGACCTTAGGTGAGTGTAATTAAGGTATAAAATACATTGTGGGCTATATGGTTCATAAATGTAGATTATGAAGAGTGATGGACCTAGGTGTCTTCCTTGTGGTACCTTAACACTACCTGTACCATGATACGCGTTTATGTTGCGATATCGATTGTTTATCGTATTTTTATCATAATAATGGGCGATAGCAAAACGATAAAAGCCTTGTTAGTAGTTTCATTATGAGGGCAGATACCTCCGTATGGAAGACAGTAGAGTTGGGGACACTTTTATAGGTCAAATCAACAGTGTCACGTTCGACCCGTTTTGGGACCTTAGGTGAGTGTGACGAAGGTATAAAATACATTGTAGGCTATATGGTTCATAAATGTAGATTAGGAAGAGTGATGGACCTAGGTGTCTTCCTTGTGGTACTTCAACACTACCTGTACCATGATACGCAATTACGCATTCATATTGCGATCGATTGGTTATCGTATTTTTATCATAATAATGGGCGATAGCAAAACGATAAAAGCCATTTAAGTAGTTTCATATTGAGAGTTGATTAAATACCTCCATATGAAGAAATACGCAATTCAAAAATGTTGTTGCCCTTTTTTGCAAATTGATGTACCTTGTAAAAGTTTATCAGAATTGACGATCCTTTTTTAAACTTTTGGGAAATTCAGGGTGTAAGGAAAAGTATAATTAACCTTTGAACCACATACACTACCCATCAAACTGAACAACTTTTATGGGAGCAAACCGATCGGAGCAACAAAAAAATTAGCTGTTCATGTTCCATACTGAACTCAATACCTACTCAACTCACATGTATACAACAGCAGATTTTTTTTCTCTGATCGATTTGGTCCCATAGTAAAAGTTGTTCAGTTTGATGGGTAGACTCTTAGTTTAAAAGTATGCTAATGATATCAATATCACCCTGTAGAAGATGTACAGACACACTTCTGTAACATTTTTAGAATGAGCTTGTATTATTGCCTGCAGTCTGCCGATCCCCTCCCGCACCGGCAACCTGAAGCTGCAGCAGTGTCTGCAGCACTTCACGCGCGAGGAGGAGATGGACGGAGACGAGAAACCGGTTAGTATAGGCTATTGGGTGGTTGCGCACGCTGTCAAGCACGTATCCAGACTTTAGTTTCGGGGGGGACTTTTAATTTTGAATTTCACTAAGACCGTATCGCCATCTAACAATCCCCTAGAAAACCACAGGTAAATCGCTAAATAGAAAAATTGCCCGATAATTTGAACGATTTCCCTATAAAAGCGGACATCTTGGCCTAACTCATTAGTTACTGTTGTATTGTTGGGTCGAAGATGTAGAGTAAACATAAAGGAAATTGTAGAAATTAGTAAAAGAGATGTTACTGACGCAAGTGTTTATATTGAAGTAACTAAGCAAGTAATAAACTATAAAATAGGAATAAAGAATATGTCAAATATACAAAGTACAATTAAAATAGAATATTGCATTACATAGAGTAACATTGTCAAGACCAGACATTTTGGTCATTCAAATAGTCATCGAGTTTATAGTAGCCTTTTTTACAGTGGACTAGTTTAATATGGGACTTAAACTTTTTGTCTGGCAAGTTTAGAATATCCTCTGGTATCTTATTATAATAGCGTATACAGTGCCCCATGAAAGATGTGTTGACCTTACTGAGTCGAAAATGTGGGAATACTAATTTATTTTTATCAGTTATGTTGACAGTAACGAGTTCGAACAGACCGCTCATCATATTCTTTGGGAGTGTGAGCTCTGGTACGCCGAGCGCCAGACCATGCTTGACTCAATAACATCGTTTTCTGGTGTCCCTTACTACATGGATCTTGTTGCGACTAGGGATAACTTCCGTGCGTTCTGGTGTTTATGCCATACTTATTACTGGAAGCAAAATGCTTTTGCAGTCGTATCTTCAACACTGCCATAAATGATCTCTTGAATTGGCTCTCTAATAGCCATGTTTGTTGTGTATGTTGTGAATGGTCGCCGCTGTTGATCCTGGCTTACAGGAGTTACAGCGGTGGGAATGTGTGGTGGGCCTATGCCCGATATAAAAAATATAATAGCCATGTTTTTTCCTTCTTATTGCTGTCTCCCGTTTGCAATGGAGGGAAGTCAGATATTTCGTTTTCCTACTCCTCCTATCTTCTTTGATTAATTCATTACGGGTTCCAAGACAGATTAGAGTCATCCCCCGGGCTCGCTGGACTTCATTGTCCAGTGTTGTGAATAGTCGCCGCTGTTGATCCTGGCTTACAGGAGTTACAGCGGTGAGAATGTGTCGTGGGCCTATGCCCGAAAAAAAATGCCTGGTACAAGAAAATAACTTATGAAGAGTCTACACAACAAGAGATATAGACAGTATCTACAACATTTTTTTTATTAAAATTGGTTTTACTCTTGACCTCAATCCGGTCCTTAGGACAATGATGGGGTCGAAGATGTAGCGAGCTTACCCAGAAGAAGCCTATTCACTCGTACTTTAAAGTGATTCGGGTTGTAAGCGCTCGGAAATACTGACGCAGGCAGGGCGTTCCACTCCTTGGCTGTGCGCATTATAAAAGAATCAGAAAGGCGCTAAGTTACTAATATACATCGATAGTAAACAATATGCCGTGTTGCCGTGTGGTGTCGGCTATGAATAGCACCATCCCATTTCCTCCCGTGGGTGTCGTAAAAGGCGACTAAGGGATCTACTGAAAGATGGGCAGCAGCATCCTCTGAGTACACACATTCCATCCAACTGCGATCGCCAACCCGCCTGTCAAGCGTGGCGATTATGGCAAATCCCCCTATTTTGGGGGAGGCTTTTGTCCAGCAGTGGACGTTTAATGGCTGATATGATGATGATGATGAGTAAACAATATGTATTATCTCCCCTTACAGACGTGTTCGAAGTGTGGAGTCAGACGCAAGTGCCTCAAATGGTTCACGGTACAAAAGTTCCCGCAGGTGCTCGTGCTACATCTCAAACGGTGAGTGTTCCTTGACGACCCGGTTGGTGTAATGGTTACCACGCCGGACTGCCAAGCCAGGGTCCTGGGCTCGAATCCCGGTTCGGTCATAGATGTTATATGTGTGTGCCGTTGTTGTATATGGTTCCAACTTTGACTACTTATATATTGACTAGTTACGCGTGTAATTCTACTAACATACATTTCTGCCACTTTTTGCGGGGGGCGAGGTAACATGAAATTAAAAATCATGAAAAGTAGTCTCGTGTGAACCCCATACGTCATAAGTTCGTAGTTATTGTTTCGCAATTATAGGCTGTCTCGTCTGGTTGACGCACAATACGCGTAGACGGTATTTATATAAGTAACTTTGTATATATGGAAAAATAGTTTAGAAAATCTAGATGCCGCGTAACAAATAACATTTGCAATTTATAAAATAATTACGAAGATATAAAGCTTTGAAATTTTTCATACAAAATTTTAAAAGCTTTATATCTTCGTAATTATATCATAAATTGCAAATGTTATTTGTGACGCGGCAACTAGATTTTCTAAACTATTTTTCCATATATAAAATATTACTTTTATTAATTCCGTCTACGCATATTGTGCGTCAACCAGACGAGACAGCCTATAATTGACATCATACATATATATAATATACGAGCGTTAGCCCGCGACTTCGTCCGCACAAATTATATACCAGATTTTAAGTCAGATTATAAGCTATACAAAAAAAGTTTCATCAAAATCGGTTCAGTAGTTTTTGCGTGATACTCGTTCAAACAAACAAACAGACAGACAAAAAATAAAAAAATTGGTGAAATGGAATCAGGGACACCTAAAAACCATATCGTAACTTTTTTTTTTGTTAATATCTTCAATGTACAGACAAACTTCCTGTTACAGTTTTATAATAGTATAGAAGTATAGATATATATATATATATAACGGACATCATAACAAACCTACTCGACCTAAAAGTATGGAACAGCAGATTTTTTTTTGCGATTTAGATTTTGGTGCCATAGAGAAAGTTGTTCAGTTTGATGGTCTGATCATCCCCTTAAAATAGTTTCACCAAATTATGTTAGACCTTATAAATCAAAGTTTGGTCACAGCCCGGACAATGCATACAAAAAATTGAAATTGCCAAGATGACATCAGCACATGCGAAACCAAAGAAATTGAACCTTAAGTCTTCTTCTTAGGTAACTGCCGGGTAACCGGAGGGCGATAGAGGGGGTGAGGTAAAAAGTTGGTGGGAGGAAGGGAGTGTCCTGTATCTAGTAATAAATACTCTTTCTTATACTGTGATTTGGTCGAATCCGGCCTTAAAGGGACTATAGGCTGATCATGGTGTAAAATTGCAGGTTCTCACCGACGGAGCGTTTTCGCGGCAAATTGAACGTTCTAGTGGAGTTTCCATTGAACGGCCTCGACATGTCTCCCTTCGCCGCCACGAGAGGCTCCCAGCCTGTCTACAACCTGTACGCCGTCAGCAACCACTCTGGTAAGACCTATCTACGTATACTAATGCGAAGTGGTCTAGGTGTCTGATTAGACTGGGCGGTCTACATCGCGCTATTAAGATTCGCCCGCGATGGTATATATAGGCTGGGTGGTATTGTTGCTGCGACGTGTCTTGCATGCTCGCGCAACTCTCTAACTAAAAAATGTTATATTGCACAACTGTGCGAGCGCTCAAAGGGATTTAATGGCGTCAGTGCACGTTTCATATGACATTTTTTAGTCGGAAAGCTGCGTGAGCGAGCCTGCAAGACACGTTGACAACGCGTCGCTAGGGACACGGTATCGAATTGAAAGTATCGATACTGTACTCATGAGTAGTATCGAAAAAAAAGAATCGTACTCATAAAAGTATCGAGACAAAAGTATCGATACTTCAAGTATCGAGTACTTTTCTTAGGGCTTAGGGCCTAATGTGCATACGGTAGGGTAGGGTCGGCAGGCAGGACGTCAATGCCAGTCAGAAGGTAAGTAACGTCAGATTAGCAACTTAAAAAAACAAATGGTACATACATTTAATACAATAATAAAAAAATAAATTCACAAATTAAAAATATTAAATTATTTGATTATTTATTTTATTACTTTAGGCACACATTAAAGTTCCCAGTCCTCCTCCATACCACAGAATAAATACTAGTCCGTACCAATAGTGGACCAATCACTCACGATTCGAACTTCATGTAGAATAGGTAGGTAATGTTTTTGAAGTTTCAGCACGATTGAACTACATGGCGTTGCCATAAACATGAGCCGTAACCGTAAGGCCAAATTTTAAGTCGGTAATTTTTAAGATTTATTCAATACGATACCTGTCGAAAAGTACGTACCTGAGTAAAAGTATCGAATAAAAAGTATCGAGTACAAAAGTATCGGTATCGAACGGAAACGTACTCGATACCACAAAGTATCGATACTTTTTTCGTGTCCCTACGCGTCGCAGCACTAATACCACCCAGCCTATATATACCATCGCATGACAGATATCCAGAATTGTATGAAACGTGTGCGGCACACGTTTCATACAATTCTGGACATCTGTCACGACTAGACCAGTGCTTGCAGACAAATGCTTAAAATTAAAATGTACGAAACGCCAAATGAATGACAATAATTGCATTTCTAGGTATTTATTAAAACAAAACCAACAATTTCTATACATAACAATTACTATCACGTGATGAGGTCATGACGTTACGAATGTTACGATGATGGTTTGTAAATTGTATTCCAATATTAATGCAACTATATCAAAAGACCATCGATAGTTTTAACATTAGATATAATCTGCATACAAAATGGCATGAACCATTATCACACAAGCGGTTTTAGAGCGTTATCGTTCCATCAACGCCTACGCTCAAAAATCACTTTAAAATATGCCACCTAAGACATCAAAAAATCACTAGATCTAGTAAAAAAGTCTCTGAAATGAGCAACTCTCCATACTGAATCTAATTCCGAATCAGGTTTATTCCGAATGTATGTGGCGGATCTATGTCTCTCTCTCTCTCTTTCTCTCTCTTCCTGGCTTTTAATCCCATATGGTGGTGGGGTCAGCCTTCCGTGTCTGCTCTCTCCACCTTCCCCTATTTCTGACGTCGTCTTCGGAGACATTGCACTCGGTCATATCACAACGAACTGTGTTCATCCATCTAGTCTTCGGACGTCCTCTTGGTCCCTGTCCTGGAATCTACAGTTGCAGTGCCATATTTCCTACATATTCGGGTGGCTTTCTTTTCACGTGTCAAAACCACCTAAGCCTATGCTCCTGAAGCTTATCTGCAATGTCACGAACACCCAGGCTACCTCGCACATACTCGTTGCAGATTCTATCGCGCCTCGTGACACCGCACATCCACCTCAGCATCTTCATTTCGGCTGTTTGTACAATTCGGACATGGCTTTTCGTTGTGGCCCAAGTTTCACTACCGTACATGAGGACTGGTCTTATTATGGACTTATATAAGGTCTAACAAAATTAGGTGAAAATATTTTAAGGGGATGATCAGACCATCAAACTGAAAAAAAACGAAAAAAAAATCTGCTGTTCTATACAAACGTACACGACCTAAATGTATCGGACAGCAGATTTTTTTTTCGCGATTTCGATATTGGTCCCATAGAGAAAGTTGTTCAGTTTGATGGTCTGATCATCCCCTTAAAATAGTTTCAGCTAGTTTTGTTAGACCTTATAGACCAGGCCCTTCATTCGGACCGGCATTTTCCTGTCACAAGTTACACCAGTGACTTCTCGATGTGGCGGACCTATGTCTGTTTAGCTAATTTGTATTAGGCAATCTCACGACTGCATCGGAGTACTCCATCATAATGGAAGTGTACATCTGAACCTTCTTGTAGATTCAAATCGATCGGGGTCTACTATATTGGGTTGTATCGTCCTCATTGAAAGGAAATACATATCTGTACTTACGTTTAGTAAACATCACCTCACTTGCACACTTGCAACTCCACCTAATCGGAACACGAGAGAGGACTCGATGAGTGTGCCCTTTTGTAAACCCAAAACTCTGGCTCAAGGTCCGGCAGTATCATGTACCTAGTTGCTTATCATTAATGCACTCTGAACATTCTCTGCGTCTTTTCCTCATCACCATCCGGATCACACCTTACAAACCTTCTTTCTTTTCGTGTGAGTGGTTTTACGATGGTGTTTTTATATTTTAACTGGTCAAGTAAGTATTCGGCGAGCCTATTACAGTTGCGTCACTTGGACACTAAGCTGATAGCTGTCATTTCATACAAATGAGAAAAAATAGTTTGAGCCTCATCTGGCAGCACGAAATCTAATTTTTTCACGTGTTATTCTTTTCTGTCGGTCAGGAACGTCATTTGCTAGAGCGAGAAAAGTCGCAGTACTGCCGTTGCTGTCGCATTCCCGTTATATTTCTCGCTCTAGCAAATTTGAATGATCATTGAGCTTAATTATGCATACATGCCTGTCACTAATAATGAAACTAACGTACTAATATTGGTTACACAAGAATTTATTAAACAAATCCTGTTAAGTCGACACAAAACAAGCAGTCAGCACAAGCTTCGTCAACGATGGCACAACAGCCAACAACCAACAGCAATCAGCAATATGCCTCGTCAAAACCCTAGAAAAACGGTTAGAGATCCGCAACAAGCATCGTCAACTTACCAAACTAAAATCCACGACAAGTTTCGTCAAAAACAAAATAATAACCGCACCTCGGAACGCACCCGGCCCAAAAGAACCCATCACACTAGCAGCGTTCCCGCGTTGAATGGCTAGGGAAATCGTTTGGAACAGATACGAACCCGAGCGGAGATCGTTCCCGCTCTCGCACAAAAGCCTTGGCCTCACATCCCCAAGCACCAGACGTTTCCACCGCTAATGGAATAAAGATGTAAATGGACTCCAACTCGGAATACCTGTCATGCTTGAGCGAAGCCGCCCTCTCAGCCGTTGATCCCGCCTCGCGCATTGTACCGGCTAAGTGAGATGTGTAAACTAATGTTATATATTGTCTTTAGGTACGACGTACTCGGGCCACTACACGGCGTACTGCAAACATCCATACACCGGAGACTGGCACGAGTATAACGACTCTAGGTGAGTATCTATACATATAAATAGTTTACTGACTGACTGACTGACTAATAATGCGTGCGCGTGCCGTATTCGTATCGATTAAAAAGAATTAAAAAAGTGCCTTTTATAGATTTTTTGAATGGTGAATATGTGAGTATAAATACCAAAAATCTGAAACTATTTTATGTTCCAATTTCAAATATTATTGATTTTTAAACATGTTACAGCCATGTTGTGCTATTTCGAATCAAATTAAAGATTGAAAAATTTGTTTTGGGGCGGGACTTGAACCCGCACTTTTCCAAACCGGGGAACTGCGTTATCCAATTTCGCCACCGAGCCCACTACCCAGAGAACGAAATTTTCAATCTGTTGCGTCTTAAGGGGACGTGAGCGCCATCTACTGGTAGTTATTACAAACTAACCAACCCGCAATTTTAAGTTCATCTAAAACCAGAAAAATGTTTAAAAATACAAGAAAATATTTGTGTCATCTTTGTGACGATTCTCTATCGAGTGAAGTAATTCCAATCGTGTATTCAATTGATGATTTCACTAGATAAACTATACAAGAACACTGAGGTATGACTTTGGTTTCGATAAATTGTATAAATCTAGTCGGAAAATGAAAAATAAAAGATGCTTCCAAGGTGTTTCGTCCTACCATAGGGCGTTAAGGCGGTTGCAGAGGGGTCGATTTTATACAAAACTTTGACGCACAATATGCGTAGACGGTATTAATATAAGTAACTTGGTATAAGCTTAGTGTAAGCTTTTAAAATTTTGTCAAAGCTTTATATGTTCGTAATTATTAAATAAATTGCAAATGTTATTTGTAACGCAGCATCTAGATTTTCTTAACTATTTTTCCATATATACAAAGTTACTTTATATTAATACCGTCTACGCGTATTGTGCGTCAAAGTTTTGTATAAAATTGACCCCTCTGCAACCACCTTAAGTCATTGTTATTAATACCAATCAATCAATTATACTTTATTTGACACCAAAAACAGACTATACAAAGAGCAAACAATCAGGAAATTCAAAAGGCACAAAAACAGGCGCTTACACCACTATGGATCAATAATCTGAAATAAAAAAAATCGGTGAAAATTCTATTACAAAAATCCATTGTTAGTTCGGTTCGAAACTAAATATAATCGTTTAATAAATGAATTGAATGAATAAATCTATTCGAAATTCACTGGGATGTATACATTTGAAATATTTTAATTTGTAAAACGGAACTCTCATCTATTTAAAACAGCTCGTGACATTAACCCTAGAAACACCAGAAACCCAAATAGACTTGTACTCAATGACTGGTACTGCCCAAGGACTACGCTGTTTCAAAGAAATTGTTCTAACATGTGTATTAAAGTTTATAATAAAATACCTGATAGATTTAAGGTGCCACCCATGAAACTAATGTTAAACAAACTATACGCATGGCTTTCACAACATAATTTTTATAATGTTTCAGAATTTTTAAATAATAACTTTCAATAAATATTTGCATGCTATTGTATTTTAGCTGAATAGATGATACTACCCTAGACCCTAAGATCAATTTTATGTACCTACGAGCGTTAACCCGCGACTTCGTCCGCACAAATTATATACCAGATTTTAAGTCAGATCATAAGCTATCAAACAAAAAAAGTTTCAACAAAATCGGTTCAGTACTTTTTGCGTGATACTCGTTCAAACAAACAAACAAACAAACACACAAACAAACAGACAGACAAAAAATCCAAAAATTGGTGAAATGGAATCAGGGACACCTAAAAACCATATCGTAACTTTTTTTTTGTTAATATCTTCAATGTACAGACACTTCCTGTTACAGTTTTATAATAGTATAGATTTATAGCAAATAAATTATTTCATAAAAAAACAAATATAAATGATGCCTCCAACTATGTGTTCTTCTTATCGTGTGGGCAGAGCCCTAGTGTTAAATAAATTAAAAAAAAAAAGAGTTTTTTCAGACTATGTGTTATGTTGTCCACAGAGTGACTCCAATAAACCCAAAGAACGTGGTCTCCTCCGAGGCGTACGTCCTGTTCTACGAGCTGGCTCGCAACTCGCACACGTAGCCCGACCAGGGGTACGTTTAACTTTACACCCTGTATACGCGTACCGCTATTCAGATTTCGAGATCGAGGTGTTTCAGCCAGTCTTCCGCTGCCGGGGTTAGCCTGTGAAGTTCTGTGCAATACCTTTGACATATTAAAAGTGCTACCAAAATTCCGGACTCTGGTCATCATCATCATCATGTCAGCCGATGGAAGTCCACTGCTGGACATAGGGCCTCCCCAAAGGATCGCCATAACGACCGGTCCTGCGCTGCCCTCATCCCGCCGCCTTCATCCATGTGTACACGTACGCACGGCGACACATCAAGCTATACAAAACCAATATAAGCTGGCCGCGCGACGTTATACGTTACTCGACCTACGCGCGGCCAGCTTATATTGGTTTTGTATAGCTTGATGTGTCGCCGTGCGCGATAGTTGAATGGTCATGGTACGTTTACCACTGACGGCTTCCCAAAAAAGAAAATAATACAAATTATGCTATAATAAAAATGAATTTTGTTTTCCAGGTCGCCGCCATCTTGCCTCCGCCATTTCGAAGTAAAAAGTTTCTTACTTCATAGGGTAAACTAAAAACTCTAAGGTTAATAATTTAATAGATACATATTGAAGCCTGGCTTGGTTTTGTATGAACCTCTTCAAATATTACTGTTTATTTATACATACATACATACATAAACTCAAAACCATAATCCCTTTCTGGGTGATCAGAAACATTGTTAAAACTACCAACTATTTAAGGAGTAAAATTAAATGTGTTACAATATAGAAAAGGGTGGTTTAGACCATCAAACTGAACAACTTTCACAAAGGAGCCAAATTCGAAATCGAGAAATAAATTTTGGTTGTTCTTACAGGGTGTAACAAAACACCCTAGTATTACTTAATGGGGTGCTTCGGACCATCAAACTGAACAACTTTCAATATGGAGAAATCAAGGAATAAAAATCAACTGTTTCATACAAAACTGCAGTACCGGCTCGACTCAAATGTATGGGACAGCTGTTTTTTTTTTGTATTTTTTCTCGATATTGGCTCCATAGTGAAAGTTGTTCAGTTTGATGGTCTGAAGCACCTTAAGTATTACTAGGGTGTTTTGTTACACCCTGTAGAATTAAAGCATCAAAAATGGCGGATTCAAAACTTCCCTTGAACGAAAATCTTAAAGCAATGTTTTTTTTTTTCAATTTATTTTATTTCAGAATTTTTTATTTATGTTGTTTTAGTATTACTCCCATCTCGCTGACAGAAAACCATGTCAATTCGAAAAAGCAATTTGGTTATAAAAAACCAGACCAGGCTACAAATACGTAGACTACCTACCATCTAGACTTCTAATACAATAAGCAATATGCGATGCAATTTAAAAAACCGGACAACATCAGCATATTAAACTAGTAATTCACAAATAATGGTGAGAGGGAGTGAAAAATACTCAAGGTCAAGTAGGGAAGGGTGGAGGAAAGTTAGTTGTCTACTTGCTGGCAAATGTGAGTAATATCAGTTTGAAATAACAATGTTTATTACCTCGCTCGCAAATGTGACGTCAATATCACACGAACTTCACTCGAGTTATTCAAATGATTGTTTCCTTTACATAGGATCTATGTTCCTTTACGAACCAAATTCAACCGAGTGAAGTTATGGCGGGCCCTTCAATGTCATGCACATTGTTATTTTTATAAACTGATAAAATTGCCTAACAATAGTGAAGCTATCGACAGTTCATCGATACGATCGTCAAAGAAATTTATTATAATCGTGATCTAGGAAAATAGTCAATATCGATAGTGCATATCGATATCACAGAATTACTTATACTATTGTAAGCAATACTCTTGATGGTATCGATACTATTTGAATCTTAATATAATCATTTATGCAGCTTATGGAGCATAGATTACAGGTGAATTTCCTTCCTTGAAAACAACCGATACTTTCGATGGTTTTAAGTTGCAATATTATCAATTACAATATAAGGTCTAACAAAATTTGGTGAAACTATTTTAAGGGGATGATCAATATATGGAACCAAAATCGAAATCGCGCAAACAAAATCAGATGTTCCATACAAACCAACTCGACTTAAATGTATGAGACAGCAGATTTTTTTCTCGCGATTTCGATATTGGTCTTATAGAGAAAGTTGTTCAGTTTGATGGTTAGATCATCCCCTTAAAATAGTTTCACCAAATTTTGTTAGACCTTATATAAAATTAGAGTCCTTCAATGAATCATACTTGTAATAAATATTTGCGTGCCTTCATGGTAGAATATGCTGGAAAATTTTATTATATGACGTAGCGATACTATCGATAGTATTGGCCACAATAAAAAATATTGGTCATGTTTTTTTATATCGATACTCTATATAGTATCGATCGATAATATTAAAAATATCGATAACGCTATCAATATTGTTACTATTTTTTTATGTCAACTATCGAAAGCTAAGCAACGCTACTTACAAGCTACCACAGCAGATTTTGAATTAGAAGTCTATAAGGTTAAGTAGTCTGTGTACAATTGAGAAAATATAACAATATTATTATTATTAAAATACAAAAATGTTTTTAAGAGCGATTTTTCTAACAAATTAGCTAGAAAAGTCGCCCTTATTGTATATACGAGTGTAAAGCTTATTTAATAATAATTATAAATAATATATTTGTTGTTAAAAATGCTGAAGAAATTATTTAATAAATAATAATTATGTACAAAAAGAGTCAAATCAAAAATTATGTTTTCGCCGAAATTAATTTCACAGCTTTTTTTTAGCTTAACCGATTTGTGGAAAGAGAGGTTATTACTTAAAAATTGTTTTTTAGTTTAGGTCACTGTTTAGATAGTATAAAAATAATAATTTCTAAGTTATTGTTATTTTAATAATTTATTCAAAACGTCGTAAGGTTTTTGGGGTTCATTCGCACCGACATTGCATTGACCAAGAAATGTCACTTATAGTAAACAGAATGTCGGTGTAATGGCGTATGAGATAGCGAATGTCATATAATGACTGCATTTGTTTTCTTTTTTAAATTTAGTTCTTTAAAAACTCGATAGATGGCATATTTATCGCTCCATAGAGACGTTCTCATCCTGTCAAAATCATGTAAAAAGACTGTGCCTGCCCGATTTTTAAAGGCCAAGGGATCGAGCCCATATAACCATACAAACTTAAGTAAACAGAATATTCCATCAAATGATGCGTTGGCATATTTTTGACCTTTTCCTTCTTTATTTCTTTTTCAAATGTTGACCTTTATTCGCACAGACCGTAGCGCCATCTATCGATCCCCTAGAGAACCAAAAGAATAACGCTCATTGCATACAATTTATATATGAAGTGACATTTCTTGGTCAGTGGCCGTCGTAAAAAGAGAAGGTACTAGAAGGAAGCACGTGTCTTGTCATATTCACTCAATAAGAGATGCACATAGCAAATTCGCTCTAGTTAAAAAAGGAGATCGCTACCTTATTGCTGTCCTTATCGACGTGACCACTTTTTTGTACTGACTCCACCTGACTCCGACATGTCACTTCATATAAATTGTATAGGATTTTATGAGTATCGCTATCTCATACCCGGTTACACTGATATTCCGTCTACCAGCGTAAGCGAAACATTCTTCGTCTATGGTTTAGTACAAAAATGTGGTTACTTCGTTAGAAACTAGAGCGATATTTGATTTAAAAACGTTCCGACCTCTATTACTTCTCCCTCTACTGTAATAGGAACGTGTTTTTTTTTTTAATTAGCTACCTTTCAAAAAATCCACCATTGAATAAAATTGAATAGAAAGTTGGTGCTTATGAATTCCGGTTATATTTAAAAAAAATATATCGTGGCCATTTTTTTCTTATTTACAGCCGCCATCAGATATATCATAGCAAACAAGGTTGTCAAATATTTCTAGGCAGTTCTAATTTTCAATAATTTCTTTACAATCAAATTAAAGATTGAAAAATTTGTCTCGGGCGGGACTTGAACCCGCACTTTTCCAAACCGGGGAACTGCGTTATCCAATTTCGCCAACGAGCCCACTACCCAGAGAACGAAATTTTCAATCTGTTGCGTCTTAAGGGGAAATGCGGGTTCAAGTCCCGCTCGAGACAAATTTTTCAATCTTTAATTTGATTCGAAATAGCTGGCAACATGGCTGTAACATGTTTAAAAATCAATAATATTTGAAATTTCTTTACATATAATTAATGAAAAATATCAGATTGCCTATACAAATATATCAACGCAGTATATCAAGATCTGAGCAGTTTAGGAGAAAAAAACCTTAATCCTTTGTTATATATAAGGTCTAACAAAATTAGTTGAGTCTGCGTCAGTATTTCTGAGCGCTTACAACCCGAATTCCTTTAAAGTACGAGTGAATAGGCTTCTTCTGGATGAACTCGCTACATCTTCGACCCCATCTTCGTCCTGAGGTCTAGAGCAAACCCATACGTAATAAAAAATAAAAAAAGGTTATATTTTAATGGGATGATCAGACCATCAAACTGAAAAATTTTCTCTATGGGACCAATATTGAAATCGCGAAAAAAAATCCGCCATCCCATACATTTCAGTCGAGTTGTGTTTGCAGTTTTGTATGGGACAGCTGATTTTTTTTCGCGATTTAGATATTTGCCTCGTAGAGAAAGTTGTTCAGTTTGATGGTCTGATCATCCCCTTAAAATAGTTTCAGCTAATTTTGTTAGACCTTATATTAAATAACATTGTAAAAAAATAGTTGAAAATTACTGCCGTTCAGATATTTATGACAGAATACATGTTTAGGTTGAATTATTGTTTATTCGAAAGATAAAATAGTAACATAAAATTATAAATAAAGTGACTTAAAACTAAACTAACCTAGGATGTGGTGCAGGTTTGGTCCTTTTGGTACCCAGAACGCTGGCCGCATTTCCTCGCTGAATGGCTATGCTGATCCGTTGAGCGAGGAAAGTGCCAGCCTTTGGGTCCCCTGTCGAGTCTATCAGGCACTTGACAGGTCTTTAAAAAGCGCCTGCGCATTAGGTCCCCACGGCCCGAGAGTTTCGACACCAAAACCCATAAAATGGTATTGGGGGCCGATATCCCGGTACCAGTAGGCCTTTCGTTGTTCGGCCGCTTCCGCCGCCGCGCCAGCCCATCGACTCGTGCCCTGTAAGTGAGACGGGGCCAGTTTGTCCACGCAGGTAGCGTCCCACACTAGCGCCCGACCCATCTTCCAGGGGACGAGAGACATCCCGTCTGTTCTCTTGCCATCGCTCCGTATGATGCCATTCGGCTCGAGAATGGCAGGAACGTTGACTGTGGCAAGAGACCTACGAGTGACGTTATGTTTAGATATAATTGGTAACATTTACTGTAAAGAATATATTGAAAATTAGCACTGCTCAGAAATATTTGAACACCATGTTTGTTATGATATATCTAATGGCGACTGTACGTCTAAATTATAATTTTACTACAAGCATTATTATTGTATATTTAACTCAGTTATATTTTTACCCGACTTTTAGGGTAACTTTTTTTTTTGCCTAGATTTTTAGATAGATTTTTTGAATGATACACTGTATCCGAAAACGATGGGGCTAAAAAAAAATGCGTAGAAAAATCACTGTATCGAATTTGATTAAACTAAAGCAGCATTGTGATAAAATTAGGGATGCAATAGTGAAATTTGTACATATTAAATATAAATAGTAATTTCCCATTTGAATATATCGCGTTCCAATAGCGCTGTCGGTAAATGTAAACAATATTTAGTTCTTCACAAATCAAACAGTTCCTACTACTACAGGGTGAAATTGAATCCTTTTATACTAAGAGTGTACCCATCAAACTGAACAACTTTTACTATGGGAGCAAACCGATCGGAGCAAATAAAAAATCAGCTGTTGCATACTAAACTGCACTGTCGACGCGTGAGTTCGCGTCTGCAATGTATGCAAAAGCAGTTTTTTTTTGCTCCGATCGGTTTGCTCCCATAGTATAAGTTGTTCAGTTCGATGGGGTAGACTCTTAGTTTAAGAGGATGCTAATGATATCAATTTCACCCTGTACTTACCACAGAACTTCATAAGAGGGGTTAGAAGTGCAAAGTAGGCGTGGAACGTTTCGCCACAGGTTATGCAATAATTCGCATAACACCATAAGGGTGGTGCGGGCGAGAGGGCATGAGTAATTGTAGCAGCGTGAGCGAAGACAAGTGGCGACAGCCGTCTCCGAACCAAAACCGCTACTTTGCATTTCTAACCCCTCTTATAATGTTCTGTGATACTTACGCTCACGTTCCTACTGGGGGAAAGCAGAGTCTCAGATATAACGTCCACTGAAGCAGGAGTGCGATTTTTGAATGTCATACGTTCAACTCTGCCGTTGAAAATGTATGGAGATACGCATTTTTCTACTGCTGATTTGACTTTCAAAAATCGCACTCCTGAAGTATGATTTTTTTAACGTCAAAACAACAGTAGAAAGATGCATATCTCCATAGTAATTTTGACATTTTCAAGGGTGATGTTTGATATTGTATTGTTCACTGTAGCTATTTGAACACTACAAAAACTGACATGAACTGCCAGTCGGTTTAGGAGATACAGCCGTTCAAAGGTCAGACCTTTGAACGGCTGTAAATCCTAAACCGACTGAAGAACCGTGGAGTTATGCAGGCAGACCTGGTCCATCCCCATCACAGAGATGCTCTACACCCCATAAACACTGAATCAGCCTTGCTGCTGATGGTTGCAAAAAGTACACTTATCTCTTAGTCTATTTTGTGATGTCGATGATTTTGCCAATGTCTAGTTTAAATATCAAATGTGCTTGACGTTCGGTAATAGATATTTCGGTGATCTCAAGGATTGTTTTTGTACAAAAACAAACTTGAGCCACCTTAAAATGGCGGGGCCACATATCTTATCTAAGATACAAAATGTTGGAGCCTTGGAAGAAACGCACCATAAAACGACCCATAAAAATTGCTTTTAGGCTGTCATAGTTAGCTGGTGTTGCACTTTTTAGGGATTCGTAGTCAAACAAAGAACCCTTTTACGTCTGCCTGTATGCCCCGCCAGAATTACTCGCTCATTTTTGCACCTGTTGAATAATAATAACCCAAAACAGAGATGCGGTTGTTAATAAGAAAAAAAACACTTTTTACAACCTCCCATACTACCCAACAAACAATTTGGTCGTATAGGTGTCGTATAGTAGAACATTAGACGCATTATATAATAATAACGTTTATTCTTCTCCACACAGTTTTCAATAAAAAAAATGGTCTTAAAATTATAGGTACAGTCATTTATGTGGAGACTGGTGTTAGTGCTAAGACCTAGAAACTAGGAATTGTGCTACAGCCACCAGGCCTCCATCTGAACGTAATTGAAACTGAGAAGGAGATTTTAAACAATAGAGAAACAAAAGAAAAAGAAATAATGTAACTAAAAAAAAATAAAATAAAACAAAATCAAAAGAACAACTGCAGTTTATATGACGAAATTACAGTAATACGATAATACGACCAAATTGTTTGCTTGGTAAGAAACGGGGGTTCAACATTCATGCACGAAGTCGTCATAATGCTTCTATTTCGAAATATTTGCGCTCAAAGTCAAAAACAGATACCAAACTGCAGGACAAGCAGTATTTTTTGGTGCTTTTGCGGTAGCGTCTTAAACACTGCCATAAAATTGATCTCTGGAATTGGCTCTCTAATAGCCATGTTTTTAATTCTTATTGCTGTCTCCCGTTTGCATTGGAGGGAAGTCAGATATTTCGTTTTCCTACTCCTCCTATCTTCTTTGATTAATTCATTACGGGTTCCAAGACAGATTAGAGTCATCCCCCGGGCTCGCTGGACTTCATTGTCCAGTGTTGTGAATGGTCGCCGCTGTTGATCCTGGCTTACAGGAGTTACAGCAGTGGGAAGGACCCATAGAGATCTAGAGAGATGCCAACCTACGCGCTGAGTACGAAACCTAGTGTCGCATCACCACCAGTACCAATCGATAGAAAGTATTTTGTTAGCTTGAATGTGCTCATTATCCATTGCGGAATCAGAACTCAACGTTCGAATAATCTTTAGTACTACGCAAGCATTGTAAACTAATTACACATTATATCTATACTGACTTTCAGCCTCATTATATATTGAATCCTTACTGTCGCGAGCAATGTGTTCCGTTTTTGCGCATATTGCTATACAGACCGATAAGTAGCTGATTTTAAAATTATTTATTCATGAACACCGTATACTCTTTTTTTTGTTTTAAGTAACGAAATGACATCAGTAATTTTTCTATGACATTTTTTCGTTCAAAAAACCGAACGGTTTGTTTTAAACAACTGCAAGCAATTTTGACCAAAATTTGTTTATTTATTTGCCTCATCTTTGTGCATTTTAGGGCGTTTACGTATAATGTATTATGTTTAGTAATAATATTGTTTCTGTCATGTAGTTTTGACAGTGACAAAAATTGTGACAATTATGTTTTTTCATACATACAATCTTTCTTAACAATTATTGTTTCTTAAGGGGATGATCAGACCATCAAACTGAACAACTTTCTCTGTGGGGCCAACACGACACTGAAATGTTTTCGACATTGTTATATAATTTATGTTCTGAAAGAAATGGATTTGAATTAAAAATCATTTGCAGCTTTGTATGGAACAGCGAAATTTCTCTGATGTCGATGTTGGTCCTATAGACAAAGTTGTTCATTTTGTTGGTCTACCCCTTAAAAAACCGTCAGTATATTAATAAGGACTAGGTACTACGACTTACCGGTACCAATACCGGTGCATTTGACATGTAAAAATATCTTTTCGTATCAATAGTACAGGCAATGGTCTAGTACCGGTATTTAATAGTACAGGCAATAGTCTAGTACCGGTACCAATAGTACAGGCAATGGTCTAGTACCGGTACCAATAGTACAGGCAATGGTCTAGTACCGTTACCAATAGCACAGGCAATGATCTAGAACCGGTATCAATAGTACAGGCAATGGTCTAGTACCGGTATTTAATAGTACAGGCAATGATCTAGTACTGGCATCAATAGTACAGGAAATTATCTAGTACCGGTATCACACAAGGGTCAGTGGTACCGGTTCCCAAAAATATCGCTAGTCCTGAATGCAGTGTACTTTTTTCACTACAACATTTTTGTCACTGTCTAAAACTAGTGACAAATCGATAATGTCACTCGTTAATTAATTTGTATTAGTAATTAAATTACAGAAGAGGTCGATACAGTAATTTTGATTACCTTAGCTGTTGTAATGGTGAAGCTTACGGTATTCCAATACCTTTTCGGTTGCACGCATACATAAACGCAAGACCATAATAAGTTTGTCTTTATTGATCAAAATGATGCAAAAGTTGTGTTAAAAGAAATCGGTTGAGTCATTTTACAGTTCAGTGGCGCAATCGTCTCATTAAAGATTTCTCAAAAATGAAAGCCCAAAATTCTAAGATGTTTTTATATGTAGATGCGTTGCTCGCGATCCAAAAACGCAACAAGACAACAAGGTAAATGCCCGGCTTTCACATATTCACGCGCCGTCTAGAAACAGGCTACGCGACATTTTAGTGTTACGGCACACTTGCGGATCGTTCCGCGCCGAACGTTCCGTCGAATACGCGTCTACTAGGAAAAATGGCGCGTTGGTAATGACGCGTACTGGGGTGCGTTCACGACCTTTAGGTGCGGTTGTTTTTCAACTCGCTCTAAGGTACGGAACGACGGCGCCAATTTTTAACTCTCTATGAGGTACGGAACGATCACGGTTGTTTTATAACCTCAAATTTTGACATTTAAAGTAATATGGGCTTCCATCATTTCCAAATACAATAAAAAAACTCATTTTCCATGTTAGCAAATCAAAAACTGAATAAAAATAAACTTTTGTTCAAAACGCGCGAAAAGTCAAGTAACCACAGATAATTAAAACGTCAGAGTGTTTTTTAACCATCGAATTTGATGGTTAAAAGTTGCAACCCGTCTGAGGTTCGGAACGGTTGAGTTGTGACAACCGAGTTGCAAAGAGCGTTTTTCACCGAGCCTCGGAACGGCGTTAGTGCGAAAAGTTGCACTCGGGGTGCACCTGGGGCGTAGGTTCTGAACGCAGCCCTGGTGTGTCGTCGGGATAGGGAAAAGCGTTGCGCGCGTGTTCGACGGAACGTTCAGCAGGTGAGCCGTAACAGTTAAAGTGCAGTAATGTTTGCGTATGACGCGTTGCGTAAAACGTCATTGGTTGGAGTAGCATTTTTTAACTTAAGGTTTATTTGATTGAGAAAGCATCAATATCGTGATGATGGGCGCCACTGGACCGCACAATGACTTAACATTTTGTAGTACCGTCAGTTTGATTGTTATGGTCATTAAAAAATACCAGAGTGAAAAATTAGTTCTACGCTATGCCTTGGGCACATTTTAACGCCCCGTGTTTACTAGTTTAATTAAACTTGATGGGTTTTATCCGAAAGTCTCGAAAAATAACTTTAATTTTGTGCTGTAAGTGTTAAAATTGCGAGATTGGAGGGACTTATGGAAATGAGTTTTCTGGGCGCGTTTTCGTGGTGCTTTTTTAGACGTGCACGTTTGAAAAATGATGTTGTTTTCTTTGGTACTATTTGTTGTAATAACCGGTGATGCAAAGAAGGGTGTCCACTTTTTACCTGTCAAATAATTTAACAACTATTAACGTGTATAACTGTAGTTCCTCATTATCAAATTAAAATAAGTTTCTACCGATGACAAAGACCGATGTAAATTGAATCAACCCATAATAATATAAGAGATAAGTTTACATTTTTGCAACCATCAGCACCAAGGCTGATTCAGTTAAGTTACTGATGTTTAAAGATCAGTAAAAATCCTTGCAGCTGATCGTTAATTTTTTAATGACCTTTATACATCAGTAACTCCTAAACCGACTGAAGTTATGCTGGCAGACCTAGTCCATCCCCATCACAGAGATGCTCTACACCCCATAAACACTGAATCAGCCTTGCTGCTGATGGTTGCAAAAAGTACACTTATCTCTTAGTCTATAAAGTCTAAGAATGAACCTATAGTTTTTCTATATCAATATTAACTGTATACAACATGTATGTACCTTTGAGTATATATTTAAGACTTCAACTAAATAAAAAAATAGTCTGACAGGTAAACAAATGGGAAGTGGTCGTTTTTCTTTATTGGTAATGCGGAAGGGACATCATAGCATAATGCAAAAGTCAGAGTGAGCCTAATTTCGTATTTTGTTTGGGACGAATTTAATATCTATCAAATGCCGTATTTCAAAATCGTTATGCTTAAAGAAAACTCCTCATTTTATTATCTTCCTCACTCGTACTAATCCTTAAATAAGTGTGAATGAGTGAGATAAGAAATTGCAGTATTCGACGCGCAACTCCGTCCACAGGCTGCGTTTAATTAGCGGCAAGCGCGTTTTTTAAGTCGCGTCTGAAAACGCACCGCGTGACATAATATTTTAAAATATAATAGAATACTACGTCAAAATGGTTCCAGTACTGGCTGTAGTGTGACCACAAGTGGTATATCGCGCCTTAGGTAGCAGAGCTGTGAGACTGGGGGACGAGAAAGCCCGCTGCACTCTGTCATTTCGTTATTTTAATTATTTCTTCTTATTTACACGTCATGTGTTGCTTGTGTCTTACACTGTATTTCTGCCAATGTATAGTTCGTGGTAGTATCTATCCCAATCTCATGGATTGTTTTTTGTGAGCAAAAACAAATTTGAGAAAAGATTTGGCTGTGCCTCGTGGCTAGCTCAAACGGGCATGACACTATCGCTCGTGGCCAAATTTGCAACATGATTCTTCACAGTTACTATTTATTGCCAATGAGACGAGTGCGCGAGTAATCATATCTCACGCCTGGCGTTTGTAAAAACTTATATCACGCCGCAGCACCACCGCGATCGCGTTCCGTCTATCTTATTTGCTCTAGCAAATTACGTTCCTGACAGAAAAGGTTGGAGCGACGAAAAAATGCGATGCCGTGCTGACAGATGAGGTTCAGCCCTTATTCTGCGCGCGATGATTAAATGTAGGTACGTCCAAACTTCCAAAGGCACCTAAATGACAGAGTGGAGCGGGCTTCTCCGCCCCCCGTCTCACCGCGCACCTACCTAAGGCACGGTATACCGTTTGTAGTCACACTTTAGTGAAATATGCATATTTCATATCTTTAACAGAAATATTCCCGTAAGCATATGCATTGAATCATTTTGACGTGTGTATTAAAATATTTTTAGATTGTAAACCAGCGCCATTTGTTAGTCTGCTTAATTGCATACTTAGTTGTTTTTTTTTATAATTTTATTAATCGTTGAGTATTACTTTTTTTATTTTGCAAGTTCTTTTTTTTCATCACAAAATGAATCTTACCTAACCAAAGATATTGCTAAATTGTTGAAAAATCACTGTATTAATATTTAAAGAATTAATTTATTGTAATAAAATAATAATTATTATTGTATTTTATTAATGACAAGTTTCGGGGGGACCCGGAGCTGTTTAAATATTTATTTAATATACGTAACAGATTTCTACTATAGAAATATATGTTTAAATGAGTAAATTATTAAATGAAGGTGTTTTATTTTGATGCCCCTTTTTTCCCATAAGGGTGAAGCCCAAACGAGCGTAATTTTGTGAGTTGAGTCGCGTATTTTGAGTCCGTTTCATGTAAAATCCGGGAATGTCTATGACGTCAGCCTTTATAATATGAACGGACTCAATACGCGACTCACAAATTACGCTCGTTTGGCTTCAACCTGGTTAGGTTAGAAAAACTCGGTTTAAAGTTAGGTTTAACTTAACGCAGTACGCTAGATTTGCAGCCATACCGAGTGCACGATCCGATCCTCCGATTCGCACATAGCTCGTCGCTCGAAGTCTTGGAGTGCTATTTTTCGAATCTTATTCGCTGAGCTCAGCAGTTGAAAATGTCAAAATAGCTATGGAGATATGCATCTTTCTACTGCTGATTTGACTTTCAAAAATCATACTTCAGGAGTGTGATTTTCGAAAGTCAAATCAGTAGTAGAAAGATGCGTATCGATACATTTTCAACTGCTGAGTTCAACGTATGAGATTCAAAAATCGAACTCCTGGTTGTAAAAAGTCCTATTCCCTCTATTGGGCCCATTGTCAGAAATTCCGATTCTTAAAAGGTCCCCCTTCCCCTTTCTTCTTTCGGACATCCAGGCGCACCGCGGGATATCATCCCTACTTGGTTGACATACCACCATATTCGCACTGAGCGCCTTTCAGCATCTTTTAAAATGCGTACAATCCGAATTCCTGTACGAGTGAATAGGCTTCTAGGGTAAGCTCGCCACATCCAGCCCCGGATTTAGGGGGGGCCACGCCCCCGGGCGGCAGGTTTTAGGGGCGCCAAAATCATGTGGTAAATTTATTGCAACTTGAAAATATTGCAGGTTTTAGATCGTATTGCAGTGATCTCATTATATTTTTATATAACCTTGACCTGGTCCAATAGGGAATAAAATTCTTGCTACGTGCTTGGAGGGGAGGAGCGCCAAAGTTCAGTTTTTGCCCCGGATCGGAAAAATCCTAGATCCGGGGGTGCACATCTTCGACCCCATCTTTGTCCTGAGGACTGGATTGAGGTCAAGAGCAAACCCATCTGTAGATAATAAAAAAGTCGTTCGTAGAATGTCCGATTATTGGTGATACACACATCTACACGTCTCTTGTCCCACAAGTCTATTGACCGATAAGGTCGGACATTCTACGATTAGGATCATTTGAGAATCGTATTTTTTGATAATATGACCATTTGCGATTGAGCATAAGACCATCTGCGAATCTAACGTTTTGCGCTCGTATGCATATTTGGAAATCTGACAATACTGCGTCAGGACCTCTGAACCCCCTATTGGGTTCTTATTGATTGATTAGCCATGATTATGGTCCTTAGGTACACCATTAGCAACCCAAATTACAATAGCATTCCTGGAGTATGATTTTTGAAAGTAAAATCAGCAGTAGAAAGATGCATATCTCCATAGTAATGTTCAACTGCTGAGTTCGAGAAATCGCACTCGAGCATTAACGATGGAAGTCCTTAAGGCCAAGCGAGCGTAATTTTGTGAGTCGCGTAAATTGAGTCCATTTCAGTCATAGACAATGCATTCCCAGATTGTACATGAAACGGACTCAAATTACACAACTCACAAAATTACGCTCGTTTGGCTTCACCCTAAGCAGGCACTTCACTCCCAGCGAGAACTTTCAAGGAAAATTACTGCGGCTTATGAAACCACGATAACAATGAAGGGCATCCACACTTTCGTTCTCGGCGAGAATGTAGTGCCCGCATTATAGAGAGACCAAACCAAGGGCCTCTTGTACGCTTTTGCTACGGGGCCCGCGCAAGCTTAATTCGGCACTGGCGATCGTTCGTTTAACTCTAGGAACAAACTTGCTGGCCATATCGGCAATTTGCTGCCATAAAATCCTCAAATACTTTGCAAACAAAGGCTAACTACTACTTTTATAAAAAAAGAAATTAACTTGAATGAATAGATAGATAAAATAAGACAAAGGTTAAAGTGCACTGAAATTATTGCAATAAGAAAAATCGATATTCAAGTCTGACGTAGGACACTACTCATTTACTATTTGAAATTGCCGCGAGGTGACGTACACGGGACCTTATGACGTCACTCGCTCAACGTCACAATAACTATAATATTGCCATCTCGTTTTAACGTTAGACTAATGAATCAACAGGAGCGAGATAGAGAATACGACGTAAGGTTGTGAATCGAGCTCTTTATTTTCATGAGTGAGCGGTGTTCGACTCGAGCCCTACGCAGAGATAAACATGAGATAACAAATTTAGTGATTAAAATGACATCGCAGTATTTTCGATGTTTCTCATGTCATCAGATAAAAAATTGAAGTTAATTCGCAGCATTTCGGGACTGAAATTAGTGTTACGAATAAATTTTGATTATTAGTCAAATGTTTTTATTAATGAAACATAGAAGTCTTCACTTGAACGTCTCACGTCGAATGACGTGCGCGACTGCAGCGCCGCTGCGGCAATAACCGCTAACTAAAAGACAGTAGTCAGAAATCGCTCGGCGATATCGTGGGGCCGAGCGAGTTTTCACGCGATTTTCACGAAAATGGCTAACAATATCAAGCCAATACACAAAGGCAAACATTTCCCGATAGACCAGCTAGTGTGTGTCGGCAATTATGAACTGGAAAAAACTATCGGAACAGGAAATTTTGCTGTTGTAAAACTAGCTACACATGTTGTAACTAAGAGTAAGGTATGTACCTAACATAGTTTCGTGTATATCAGTGATTTTTGTTTTACAAAGTGATCTTTTTTACAACGTAAACGTAATTATTTGATCTGTGCGGTGTAACCAAGCTGATAAGTGTTTTTGTGGTTGTTTATAGTGCTGTGTACCAAATGGTTTTTTCCACTGAAGTTTTGTACTCCGGTCAGGTTTGCCAAACGTTGTTACTATAAAGAACTTGTTTCTTCGATAATGACAAGGGGGCGAACGTGTTTTGATAAAATAAAATAACATAACACAACCAGTTTCACATGTCGATTGTTTACCGTACGCATCGGCCTTGATGACAGCTATCGTATTCGGCCGTCTTATATTGTAAACTTCAAAATTTCGCTCAAAAAAGACCTGAAATGTGTTTAAAAAATTACGTCTTGAAAAAAAGTTAATTATTTGTGGAATTTTTGCCGTAAAATGGCGGGAAGTAAATTGGTGACCTCCAAATATGTTTTTGCTGGTTTTGTGACAATCTAGCAATTATTGTCAATTGGCAAGTTCATTCATTGGATGTTCACTCAGTCAATTACATATAATATAAGATGTTCGTTTCTTATTAGTTACCTATCTCACATCACTAGATTATCTTGAGTGTTTACTATTTTTGTATGGCCGTCCTCAAAGTGACAAAATTATTTTAGCTTTGTACTGATTTACATTATCTGTTCAAGTATAAATTCCTGTATTATCCACCATTTGTTTTTAATTACTACCAAAATTTTAAGGGCGTATTCAGACAATAAAACTAAACAATGAAAAAAAAATTAGGATTCCATAAAAAATAGATCGTCTCATCCAGGGCTCATCCCATTGACTTACACTGTAACGATAGACAAGCATGCTCATAGAAACAATATGTCACACAAAAGTTTTTATATCCATAGTCTTCATGTCATACAATAACAAAGCCTAAACATGGCACATCTCTCTAATGTCATCTTTGTAAGCATCAGTTATGTCCAGCTGTCATACATCACCACTGACATTCCAGTCCTTTCAAATCTTTCAAATGTATTCTGTTACAAGGCAGTAATGTAAAACAACTGGGCATAACTTAGCGTTCCTGTTAATATCGCACTGATGCGATGTCCTCCTTGTATAGAAAGTCATTGACAAAATGACACAATGCGGTCTGTCATTGCCATACGAACAAAGTGAACTAGAGAGTCGCGCGGCTAGAGGTCTCTCGTGTAGACGTCTTTCGTTTGGCTTGTGATTTAAGTAGCCACGCGGCTCTGCCATTTTATGGCGGTTTCGGGTGTGTGTTTTTGTATAAAAACGGCTTTAAGATCACCATATCCATTACCATACAATGTCAAGCACTATTGCTCCTTAAACTAGATATTGGCATAATCATCACTACCAAGATGACAGCCATTTTTTAAAAATAGAAATAGAATAGAAAGTGAACTAAGTAACATCAATGCCGTATGGGAACCATATTCCAGTGTAACATGCATTTCCTACTGATTGCCTTATCCAGTACAGTAGCCTCGCATGCCACCCCTGAGAAAACGATAAAAATCAAGATGTGCCTCCACCTTTATTATTTTACGTATGCCAGAAAGAGCACTCTTGACGTTTTACTCGTTTAAACGCTTCGTCGTGGATACATGCTAGCCGTGCTGGTGGGTACATTAATGTTGTTGGCTCAACCACACATTTGTTTTTTTTTTGGGGTTTATGGATTTGCGCTTGCCTTCAGCTCACCTGATGGGAAGTGTAGATGAAGCTGAGGATGTAGACTCTTCTTTTAAAAATATCCTGATTGTATTTGCTTGGAAACACAGACGCAGGGAGAGAGTTCCAAATCTTGCCGGTTCTCATAAAAGAGGATGCAGCTGCGCTTGACTGCATCTAGTGTGACACCTCGCATATAATTCCATAGTTTACAACTACTGCCGGCCCTCAGCCGTTCCGCAATCGCACTCTGTGTGGCGCAGCCTTTATTCCTGAGAAATTAATTTTTGCACAAAAAACAAATCTTTAAATGTGTAAAAAAATTTACTTTTTTTTTTTTTTTTGAAACCTAGCTATTTAAATTTACTTGGAATGAATTGAGCAAATCTCGGTCTGGGCACCTAAAAAAAAGCAACCATAAAACCATAAAGCACCTGCTTTATTAGGGTTCCATACCCAAATGGTTAAAACGGAACCCTATTCTTAAAAATGACAAAAATATAAAAATGAAGGGGGTCCCCTCATTCAAGAAACTAGTTTTTATATGTTTTTGGATGTTATATGTTCGTGCTGTTGTTGTATGGTTTCCATAATAAAAAAGCCTATAGTGCTTACTTGGGATCATTACAATGTATGTGCCTGTAAGTTTTAATCAAATTTTTTTCTTCTCGCTCTATCGTAAAAACGGTCATACATACAAGAGTCAAACTTGGTGTTATTATACAAGGTGAAATTGAAATCATTAGTATACTTTTACAACTAAGACTCTACCCATCAAACTGAACAACTTTTACTTTGAGAGAAATCCGATCGGAGAAAAACAAAATCTGCTGTCCATACTAATCTTATCTTATCTTATCTTATCTTATCTTGTTGTGGGGTCTGGCAAGCCAGCAACACTTCGACCCAGTGGGATCTTTTGTGTTAGCCCCAATACTTTTTGTTTTCTTCATCCTTCAAATACATGGTCAATGATGGAGGCAACACCATTGAGGGGAAGAAACCTAAGATCTCCCGGTTTCGGGTATCCATCTCTGAGGAGGCACATGCGTTTTACCGCCAGGACATCAGTCACAAAGAACATGCTCCATAGTCTCTTCATCCTCTCCGCATGCTCTGCAGCTGGGATCCAGGGTGAGTTTCATTTTGTGCATCATCGTGCCTGTGGCGTAGTGCCCAGTAAGGGCTCCGACTATGGCACGAGCCTTGCTCCTGCTATTATTCAGTATGAATCTTGAGATGCGAGTTGTCACATTGCTGATAAAGTTTTTGGAGTGTTGTAGGCTAGACCACTCCATTTTGTGTGTTGTATCAGCCCAATCCCTAATGGCCATTCTTATACTGCATGCCGGGATTCCCACACTTGGTTCTGGGCCAACCATCTTTCGTTCTGACCCAGCCCTCACCAGCTCGTCAGCATTCTCATTACCCTGGACGCCGGTATGTCCCGGAACCCAAACTAATCTTACGGTATTGTGAAGGCCAAGCTTGTTGAGGGTCTTCACTCCATATCCATATCACATCCATATCTCATGGTCTGTCCATACTAAACTGCAATGCCTACACGAGTAGGTAAAATAAAATATGCCAATCGGAGCAAGAAAAAAATCAGTTGTTGCATACATTTGAGTCGTGAACTCGCGCGTCGAGATTGCAGTTTAGTCTGGACAGCTTTTTTTTTTGCTCCGATTGGTTCGCTCCCATAGTAAAAGTCTGAACAACTTTTACTATGGGAGCAAACCAATCGGATTGATGGGTAGACTCTTAGTTTAAAAGGATGCTATTGATATCAATTTCACCCTGTAGAGCAAAATCTACAGTATAACGACAAATAATAAAAACCGGCCAAGTGTGAGTAGGTCTCGCGTTGCGCTAGAGGTCCCTGAGAAAACAAAACTTTTTTATAAGTTTATATGTTGTGTGTTGGTGTGGTACGGAACTGACTTGCACTTAACCGGTTTTATCTAAACTATTATAAAACTGTAACAGGAAGTTTGTCTGTACATTGAAGATATTAACAAAAAAAAATTACGGTATGGTTTTTAGGTATCTCTGATTCCATATCACCAATTTTTGGCTTTCTTAACCGACTTCAAAAAAGGAGGAGGTTTCTCAATTCAAACGTATAATATATATATATATATATTTTCATTTTTGTATATGTGTTGGCGGATAACTTCGTCGTTTATGAACCGATTTTGATGATTATTTTTTTGTTGGAAAGAAGATATGATAAGGAAATCAGGATCTGATGATGGCATCCCAGAGAAATCGAGGGGAACCTTTGAAAATCGTAGTGCCGGCTAGTGCGTTTGTTAATTTAAAGCACTACTATTAAATTGAACTAATGGATTCACCACTGAAAATTGATAAAATAAACAAAATTTTAACAAAAAATTAAAACAGCCTTCAAAAAAACAAAAAAATTAAAAAATAATATTGCAGCCGATGACTTTTTCGTTCGCATCATAAGAACATTAATTTGTTTTATAGAAGTCGGTGTCAAGCCAAGCCAAAAAACTAAAACAAGCCCTGTCGCGAATCGTACCGGTTTGACAGCGACTTCGATCAAACAAATTAATGTTCTTATGATGCGAACGAAAAAGTCATCGGCTGCAATATTATTTTTTAACTTTTTAGTTTTTTGATGGCGGTTTTTTGTCTGTCTATTTGTTTGAACGAGCATCACGCAAAAAAGTACTGAACCGATTTTGATGAAACTTTTTTTTTCATAGCTAATGATCAGACTTTTTTTTTTTTCTAATTTTATTTAGGGACTTTTGTACCTATTGTACATGTTAGTCCCATCGTACCCTTTTACTCTTATATACATAAATATATACAACTTACAACTATTTATTGAGACACTGATGAGTTAACAAAGGTGAACAGGCTCCTTGCAGCCTCCGACTCCGGTGATGCCAAAATTGAGTGGAACGTTCCTACATTGAGCATGCCCAACTCTAGTTTTCTCATCAGTGCCTCCCGAGCCTGCTCGTACCGGACACATTCCACCAACAAGTGGTACACATCCTCAACTACTCCGCAAGTCTCACAGTTTGGTGAGTTTGTCTTTTTCATTAGGTACCCGAACTTGTTCAGTGGCATGTGTCCTGATTGAAGCCTATGCGCTAACACCACATACTTTCTACCTAAATGGGCAACATTAGACCAAGGTATAACGGAAGGCAGACCTTTAATCGACTTGTACCAAATGCCCTTTTCTTTTGATTTTTCATGAAACTGATCAATCCATAACTGGAAACAAATATTTTTGAATTTTGGCAGTATTTCCGAATAATGTGGTACAAAATCTACATGTTTTCCTTCAAAATTCAAAATTTTTTTATTCAAAATAATATCACATAGATAGCTTTTTGACGTCATTTTTTGAGTCTACCACCGCGTCGGAAGGTGTTCCGTTGAGAGAAGATGCGGCCAGAAACTCTACAACACACATCTTTTAAACAAAACAAAATATACAAAGTACAATTAAAATACAATATTGCATTACATAGAGTAACATTGTCAAGACCAGACATTTTGGTCATTCAAATAGTCATCGAGTTTATAGTAGCCCTTTTTATCTTTCCTTCCGCCCGTTCCATCAGCCCTTCCAATCTGGTATATAATTTGTGCGGACAAAGTTGTGGCGGCGTTTCTTTGCCTGGGTTCTATAACTAATGGGAAATATAACTATTCTAAGAGTATCTGCTGATTAAGGTACTTTAAGATGTATGGCAGCGACGTTATCAGGTTACGAATTTCGAATCAATACCCAACGGTAAAAACAGTTAGAGAGTTCCACTATGTGAGTCGATCGTATCGCGACCGGAGCCCAAATTGGCCCCGGGAGGATGCGTCCACCGTCCCCTCCATCCTCATCCTTACACCAACCTGAATACGGTCTTTAAACTATTCAACAATACAATAGAACTATCGTCTCACATAGTGGGCGAATACATGGAATTAAACTCACCTAGTTTCAGCAACCGGTGAGACCAGACTCCTCGCTGGACTTCTCCTGTTCTCCGCTACTCAGGGCGTGCCGATCCTTTTCGTCGTCCCGCCAAAAGTGCATTCTAATTTACGCGCCTAACTTACAAATGACACTCACCTTCAGTGTTGCCATAATAAGAAATTACGTTTCTACTACTTCCTAAGAGGGTTTTGATTGCAAAGTTATGTTTGTTATGTAAAGTTAATAATTCTCACCTAAATAAATGTTTGCGATCGCGGAACTCCGCGACAAAAGTCGCGGGTTAACGCTCGTTTATTATAAATTATAATGGTTTGGCATTACCTTCCTCATCCAAACATCGTCATTTGGCACACCTCATTATTTACTATACCCAATTAAAATATTCTTTGAAGTTTAATTCATAATTTATTTTAGTAAGTATCAACATTTTCTTTCCACGCTAATACTCGCCATTAAGTACTGGTTATGTTTTTAGACCGGACCATCAAACTGAACAACTTTCTCTATGAGACCAATATACCGACATAACAACAAAAAACTATGCATACATACTCACGACCATAATCCCTTTCGGGACGGTTACGAACATTGCTGCTACTAAAATACTTTTGTCAAGAACAAAAATAAGCATAAGAATATGCTTACGACTATATGCGCCGAGGGGGTAGGTCAATATTCTGAAACTTCAGAACATCCACGTGACACTAGAAGTACCGAAACTCTGTCCAGTGTGACGCACAGAAGAGGGAAAACCAATAATAGGGACTTAAATAATATTTAAAAAATGCTATTTTAGGCATACTTTTAAGAAAACTATGAAGAATATTTATCTTATCTTATCTTGTTGTGGGGGCTGGCAAGCCAGCAACACTTCGACCCAGTGGGATCTTTTGTGTTAGCCCCAATTCTTTTTGTTTTCTTCACCCTTCAAATACATGGTCAATGAAGGAGGCAACGCCATTGAGGGGAAGAAACCTAAGATCTCCCGGTTTCGGGTATCCATCTCCGAGGAGGCACATGCGTTTTACCGCCAGGAAATTACAGTCACAAAGAACATGCTCCATAGTCTCTTCATCCTCTCCGCATGCTCTGCAGCTGGGATCCAGGGTGAGTTTCATTTTGAGCATCATCGCGCCTGTAGCGTAGTTCCCAGTGAGGGCTCCGACTATGGCACGAGCCTTGCTATTATTCAGTATGAATCTTGAGACGCGAGTTGTCACATTGCTGATAAAGTTTTTGGAGTGTTGTAGGCCTACAAGGCTAGACCACTCCAGTTTGAATATTTATTTCTGATTCATTTCAAGGAACCGTTAAATTTTTGTTCTGAAACCGCCAAAATGTTTGTTCCATAGAGTACCCAAAATGGCCGAAACGAAGAAGCCATGGAACGGCTGATATTTCTTGCGACTTCAGGTTTGGAGTGTAACTAAAAAATCGCCTATGACCCAAATATCGCGGGGAAAATCAGCAGAAAATGCTAGTTAATTTTACTCCAGTAAATGTTGGTTTGTCTTGGCATTTGGTCACGGTAACTTGTTTTTGTTTATTCAGAAAATAATTATATTTTGATCATTACGGACCGACCACATGCGAGGTGTCACACTAGATGCAGTCCGGCGCGGCTGCGGAACGGTAGCCGCAGTGTGACACCTCGCATATAATTCCATAGTTTACAACTACTGCCGGCCCGGAGCCGCACTCTGTGTGGCCCAGCCTTTAGTCTCCTCTTACGACACCCAACTGGTGGTGCTGTTCGAAGCCCGATTCCACACGGCAAAGACACAGTTTAAAAACCGGCCAAGAGCGTGTCGGACTCGCCCATGAAAGGGTTCCGTCGGTAGTCATTTTATGAAAAGCTTGCTTCGACATAGCTTAGATAACTCTCAAAAGCAACCAATAGCGCGATTTAATTTCGTTGAGCGCCATCTATTGACAGCCGCCGACCGCCAGCTGATAATATTTATGTTGCAGGTTTTTATTTCATTTTACCGACTCTGATTGTGCTATAGCGTTGTTATAATTTTCATTGAAAGTACTTATAGACTAAGAGATAAGTGTAGTTTTTGCAACCATCAGCAGCAAGGCTGATTCAGTGTTTATGGGGTGTAGAGCATCTCTGTGATGGGGATCGACCAGGTCTGCCTGCATAACTCCAGTCGGTTTAGGAGTTACTGATGTTTAAAGGTCAGTAAAAAATTGACGATCAGCTGCATGGCTGATCGTATAATATTATTGTAGTATGCACTGTAGCTATGTGAACAGTACAAAAACTGGCATGGTTTATCAGTCGGTTTAGGAGTTACAGCCGTTCAAAGGTCCGATCTTTGAACGGCTGTATCTCCTTAACCGACTGGCAGTTCATGTCAGTTTTTGAACTGTTCACATAGCTACAGTGCATTCTACAATAATATCATACGATCAGCCTTGCAGCTGCTCGTTAATTTTTTAGTGACCTTTAAACATCAGTAACTCCTAAACCGACTGGAGTTATGCAGGCAGACCTGGTCCATCCCCATCACAGAGATGCTCTACACCCCATAACCACTGAATCAGTCTTGCTGCTGATGGTTGCAAAAAGTACACTTATCTCTTAGTCTATTAAAGAGAGCTGTATTGTAGAACAGTTTCAGATTTTTTACTCTAGTATTTTAAAAATTAGAGGGGCACGCTCTGTTTTTTATTTTGAGCGCATATATCTCGAGATACAAGCATTGTAACGACTTAGTTTGTATAGTTGTTTTGTTCCACGTTACAAGAGCTATCCAACGACACCTCACTAGATTTATTAAAAAAAAACATTTTGTGTCCAACCCCCCTTTTTGTTGTATGGGGGTAGAAAAAAAATGGTTTCTTATTTACTGCCATATTTCTGTTTTTGGGTTACTATTATCCGTCTTCATGCTATATTTCGATTCAATAGGTGCAATAATGAGCGAGTTATTAAGGTGGGGCATACATACAGACAGAATGTACGAAAGTATAAGGGTTCCTTGTTTGACTACGGAAGCCTAAAAAAGAGTATACATTACGGATACTCCGTGCCCCCCACCAATTTTACCTCACCCCTCTCGGTAGGTAGTTGGTTTGGTTGTAGCAACGTTTCTGATAACCCCGATAAGTATTATGGTCGTGAGTGTATACGTATGATAAAGGACGCCTCTTTGAAACTCTTAACAAGAAAAGTTTATTTGTTTTAACTTTTTAGAACGTAACTTTAAAAAAAAAAGTAATTTGATCGCCATGGCTACTCGGTTGAGAACAAAAGGGTGACAAACTGTACAAGTCCGCTTTTAAGTGTATGAAGCCGTGAAAACGACCAAGTTTTCATTACTACAGACAGGTTAAGGAAAATGTCACGTTGATAAAATAAAATAAATCATAAGGACATTGCCACACAGATTATCTAGTTACATTTAAAGTACCAGAAACTAGCCTGGAGAGTCAAGTTGCAGGTTCTGACCCGAGCACTCGTCTCGCGTGGAATTCGCGCGTCGCGTTTTTGCCTGCCACGAGGCTCCGCAATCCTCAATCTCTTCTTGTTCTTGACCAAAAACAATCCCTGAGATTGGGATAGATTCTCCCATAAACCCTTGACACTGGCGGAAATGCAGTGCCAACGCACAAGCAAGAGTCCATTAAATGTAAAAAAAAAAGTTGAACTCAGCAGTTGAAAATGTATGGAGATACGCATCTTTCGCACTCCTGGAGTATGATTTTTGAAAGTCAAATCAGCAGTAGAAAGATGCATATCTCCATCGTAATTTTAAAATTTTCAACTGCTGAGCTCAGCGAATGAGATTCAAAAATAGCACTCCAGGACCTGTTATATGATGACTAGTCAATGATATAGAGATAAACATGTACCGTGTCATTATTATCACCATATCAGCCGGAAGACGTCCATTGCTAGTCATAGGCCTCCCTCAAGGATCGCCACAACGAGCGGTCCTGCGCTGCCGTCACTCAACGTGTTCCCGCCGCCTACACGAGATCGTCGGTCCACCTTGTGTGGGCCTACCCACGCTGCGCTTTCTGGTACGCGGCCGCCACTCGATAACTCTGCGGCATCATCAGCCATCGGTTCTGCGAGCAATGTGCCCCATCCATTGCCACTTTAGTTTAGCAATTCTTTGGACTATGTCTGTTACTCTGGTTCTGCGAATCTCTTCATTTCTGAGTCGATCGCGCAGAGAAACTCCGATCATAGCCCTTCCCATTGTCCTCTTTCAGCCTTTTTATGAGGCCTTCAGTGAGCGACCACGTCTCAGTTCCATGTCTTGCTTAGATACAAATATTCATA
Organism: Agonopterix arenella; assembly: GCA_927399405.1. Taxonomy (NCBI): domain Eukaryota; kingdom Metazoa; phylum Arthropoda; class Insecta; order Lepidoptera; family Depressariidae; genus Agonopterix; species Agonopterix arenella. The sequence goes on along the minus strand of OV656718.1, from coordinate 9,300,271 downwards.
CAGTTTTTGAGAGTCACGCGGTTATTATTTACTCTAAAATTCAACATTTTTAAAATATACCAAAAACTCAAATATACCAAAATGGTATTTTGATATATTTGAGTTCCCGATATTTCGGCAGTGTTACAACTGCCATTGTCACAGGATCATAGCAGTTGTAGGTAACTCACTGTCAGGGCATCCAATGTGTCTTCTGTCTTTCGGTTCGGTCTTTTCATCATTATTATCATCAGCCTATAAACGTCCCACTGCAGGATACAGGCCTACCCTCAGAGAGGGTGTATGGGCATTAGTCCACCACGCGTGCACAATGCGGATTGGTAGACTTCACATCTACGCAACAGAATTTCTTCAGTATATCCTGGTTTCCTCACGATGTTTTCCTTCACCGTTTGAGAGCAGTCGGTATTACGTATACGTTAGAAAAACTCATTGGTACATGGCATGCCTGGCTTTTAGGTAAAGGAAAAACATTTCACTTTCGAGTCGTGTATCGTGTCCATTGTCCATTGACAAGGGGTTCTTCTTCTTATCGTGAGGGCAGAGCCCTGGTGTCAGAGTAACGACTACTACCACTAGAGATAGTAGCCGGGACCAACGGCTTAACGTGCCATCCGAAGCACAATCAGGTGATTCAGCATGCAATGTCCTAACAAACTGGGGAAAAACGCACAAAGTGACATATCACTAGGTGTCCCCGTGGGAATCGAAACCACGACTTCCGTGTCGAGAGCCCAATGCTCTTAACCATTAGACCACGGGGAGACAAGGGGTGCACTACATTATCACAATGCCGTTATTCTGAATTATTCGAATGCAAACAAAATTGCCTGAGTAAGGAAGTAAACAAACAAAAACAGTTAAATTTTTTGCAACAAACTCTGCAAGGCCGCTACTAAGACAGGTCATTGACTGTAGTCGAATAGTCTAATCGATTTGAAACATCTACTTACACAACAGTATAATAAAGAGTACGTACTTACCTATACATCTTAATATGCTTACGGTCTTCAAGAGGATGATTTGATCATCAAACTGAACAACTTTCTCGACGGGATCAAAGTCGAAATGACGATGTAAAATCAGCTGTTCCGTACAAAATAACAATGCTACTCGACCCAAATGTATGAGACAGCTTTTTTTCGCGATTTTGAAGTTGCTCCCATAGAGAAAGTTGTTAGCAAGCTGAAGTGGATTGCAACTTTCTCTATGCCATTGGGGCTGGTCATATTTGCCGAAGAACTGACAACCGATGGTCAGCACAATGGGGTGTCAGCTTGTCAGAGTTTAAGGTGGTTTCAGTCCATAGAGAATAAACGCGCTCCATGTTTCACTCAATACAAAAGTTTGACGCACAATACGCGTAGACGGAATGAATAAAAGTAATATTTTATATATGGAAAAATAGTTCAGAAAATCTAGTTGCCGCGTAACAAATAACATTTGCAATTTATAATATAATTACGAAGACATAAAGCTTTTAAAATTTTGTATGAAAAATTTCAAAGCTTTATATGTGACGCGGCATCTAGATTTTCTAAACTATTTTTCCATATATAAGGTCTAACAAAATTAAGTGAAACTATTTTAAGAGGATGATCAGACCATCAAACTGAACAACTTTCTCTATGGGACCAATATTGAAATCGCGAAAAAAATCTGCTATCCCATACATTCAGGTCGAGTAGGTTTGTATGGAACAGCTGATTTTTTTTTCGCGATTTCAGTATCGGTCCCATAGAGAAAGTTGTTCAGTTTGATGGTCTGATCACCCCCTTAAAATATTTCACCTAATTTTGTTAGACCTTATATATAAAGTTATTTATATTAATACCGTCTACGCGTATTGTGCGTCAAAGATTTGTATAAAATTGACCCCTCTGCAACCACCTTTTAGGTAAAGGAATAACATTTCACTTTCGAGTCGTGTATCGTATCCATTGTCCATTGACAAGGGGTTCTTCTTCTTATCGTGTGGGCAGAGCCCTGGTGTCAGAGTTTTTTCAGCTTTTTTGTGGGACGCCCTGCGGCACGCTGGACAGACGACCTAAAAAAGGTAGCGGGGAGCGACTGGATGAGGAAGGCCGTGGACAGAGTGTTGTGGCGCGCCTTGGGAGAGGCCTTATTCGGTGGACGAGGATAGGCTGATAATGATGATGATGTTCGTCTAGGGCGATCCTTTTCACCTAATCCTAACACTTGCCTAGAAGAGAATTCATATAGACATTGCAGGTCCCATAGTTTTGTTTTCAGCCCTGAAATTAAGGTAATATCTGGCCTTCTGAAGCGATGCCAAGGTCTACACAATGCCCTAGAATCTAGATTAACACAATACTTATATATATCTTACCTTGGAACTTTAATGGCGACACAGGACCATTCATTTCCCTGTGCACTGGACAGAGTTTGCACTGATAGCGAATTGTAAATATTGTAAGCTTCGGAACTAGCTTTCATATTTATTTTTTCTGTGGTTTCGGCTGTGCGTTATCTGTCTGTCAGTCTGTCAGTCTGTTATAGGTACAGATAGTTTTATACATATAGTATAGGGTCCTTCTTAATATGCTGACACTTTTTTAAGGGGATACAACAAGACAAACCCTCAAACTGAACAACTTTCTCTATGGCACCAACATCGAAATAGCGAAGAAAAACACAGTTGTTGCATAAAGAACTGCAAACCTACTCGAGCCAAAACAGCTGATTTGTTTTTAATTCGTTATCTATACTAGATACTATCCTGTGGGGTCAGCTATGAATAGCACCATCCCATTTCCTTCCGTGGGTGTCGTAAAAGACGACTAAGGGATCTACTGAAGGATGGGCAGCAGCATCCTCTGAGTACACACATTGATTCGATCCAACTGCGATCGCCAACCCGCCTGCCAAGCATGGCGATTATGGCAAATCCCCCCCATTTTGGGGAGGCTTATGTCCAGCAGTGGACGTTTAATGGCTGATATGATGATGATACTATACATTTTATTGCACACCGTCAATAATATTATCACGTTCCGATTTATCGTTAGTATTCTATTTATTTATTTTAAATATTCATATAGACAACAATACATCCTTTCACACCTTAGACAATAGTGATAATAAAGAGTGACTTAGCTTAGATGAACGTTTTTTAAATATTATTATCTAGGCGTTGCAATAGAAATCCAGAATGACCAAAGAGGTCCGTGCCAGGATTAACTATTCTTCGATGATTGAAAGGAGATGCAGAGTTAACTCAGAGTAATTATTATTGACATGCAAATATTATATAAGTATATTTATTTACCAATATTTTGTAATAAAAATAGATATACCAAAAAAAAAAACTTGATTTTGTATGTATATAAGTACTTATGGTATATAAAATTAAATAAACGGTTTATATAAGGTCTAACAAAATTAGGTGAAACTATTTTAAGGGGATGATCAGACCATCAAACTGAACAACTTTTTCTATGGGACCAATATTCAATTCGCGAAAAAAAATCAGCTGTCCCTTACATTTAGGTCGAGTAGGTTTGTATGGAACAGCTGATTTTTTTTTCGCGATTTCGATATTGGTCCCTTAGAGAAAGTTGTTCAGTTTGATGGTCTGATCATCCCCTTAAAATAATTTTAAATTAGGTAGGACAAAATTAGGTATTCAGACCATCAAACTGAACAACTTTCTCCATGGGACCAATATAAAATCGCGAAAAAAAAATCAGCTGTTCCATACAAACCTACTCGACCTAAATGTATGCGACAGCAGAATTTTTTTTTCGCGATTTCAATATTAGTCCCGTAGAGAAAGTTGTTCAGTTTGATGGTCTGATCAGCCCCTTAAAACAGTTTCACCTAATTTTGTTAGACCTTATATAGGTATCGATCACAGAACATTATATGAGGGTTTAGAAGTGCAAAGTAGGCGTGGAACGCGTGTCACACGGTTCTGCAATGATTCGCATAACATCGTAAGTTTCGCAGCGTGGTGCGAGCGAGAGGGCATAAGTAGTTGTAGCAGCTTTAGTGTGAAGACAAGTGGTGACAGTCGTCTACGAAGCAAAAGCGCTACTTTGCATTTCTAACCCCTCTTATAATATTCTGCGGTATCGATACTATCGAAAGAACTATATAATATACAGGGTGAAATTGATATCATTAGCATCCTTTTAAATTAAGAGTTTACCCATCAAAGTGAACAACTTTTAGTATGGGAGCAAACCGATCGGAGCAAATAAAAAATCTGCTGTTCCATACTAAACTGCAAAGTCGACGCGCGAGTTCACGACTCAAATGTATGCAACAGCTGATTTTTTTTGCTCCGATCGGTTTGCTGCCATAGTAAAGTTGTTCAGTTTGATGGGTAGACTCTTAGTTTAACAGGATGCTAGTGATATCAATTTCACCCTGTATAATAGTTTTGACTCGTTTTGATTAAACTAACCTATAAATTGGCAACATTACTGCATTACACTCAATAAAAGCTTAAAAATCACATTCTAAAATGTTTTCTAAAACTTTCCGAGCCGGAATAGAACCCGGGGCCTTGACACGGCGAGGCCGCGACCTCGTTGCTGGCCACACGACTATCAACCTTAAGTTCTTTATGTAAGGCTCACCGTGAACTGGGGACATTGATTTTAAAACGAATGACATCTTTCAAGGAAGAATATTATCATGTACCTAACATAAAAAAATACATTACCCCTCCTTCTGGCGCAGTCGGGTTATACAGGGTATAAAATTAAGTGCGTAAGGTCCGCCACATACATCCGGAATAAACCTGATTCTGAATTAGATTCCGTATGGAGTGTTGCCGCTTTCAGAGACTTTTTCACTAGATGAGTGATTTTTTTATGTCTAAGGTGGCATATATTAAAGTGATTTTTGAGCGTAGGCGTTGATGGAACGATACCGTATCGTGACGGTACAGTTGCGACGTCGTCGCGGCATAGTTGCGAAATCGCCTACGCTCAAAAACCGCTTGTGTGATAATGGTTCATGCCATTTTGTATGCAGATTATGTCTAATGTTAAAACTATCGATAGTCTTTTGATATAATTGCATTATTATTGGAATACAATTTACAAACCATCATTGTAACATTCGTAACGTCATGACCTCATCACATGATAGTAATTATCATGTATAGAAATTGTTTGTCTTGTTTTAATAAATACCTAAAAATGCAATTATTGTCATTCATTTGGCGTTTCATAAATTTTTATTTTAGGCATTTTTTAAACAGCACTAGTATTTTTTTGTAAACATAGTTGACAACACTGAATCCTGAATCAGGATTCCGGATCGCAATTCCGCCTGTGTGTGGCGGACCTTCCATAGATTCAGTTTCAGATTTAGACCAAAGACGTTTTTTTCGAACATCGATATCGCGAAAAAAACGGCCAAGTGCGTGTTAGGCCACGAGCAGTGTAGGTTCCCGTAATATGCTATTGCCGTGAATTTTTTCACAACTCCAAAAGCAACCCACAACACTTGACTTTAAGGTGGTTGCAGAGGGGTCAATTTTATACAAAACTTTGACGCACAATACGCGTAGACGGTATTAATATAAGTAACTTTGTATGTATAAGGTCGAACAAAATTAGCTGAAACTATTTTAAGGGGATGATCAGACCATCAAATTGAATAACTTTCTCTGTGGAACCAATATCGAAATCGCGAAAAAAAAATCAGCTGTCCCATACAAAACTGCAAACATAACTCGACTCAAATGTAAGAGACGTTTTGCTCCGATCGGTTTGCTCCCATAGTGAAAGTTGTTCAGTTTGATGGGTAAACTCTGAGTTTAAAAGGATGCTAATGATATAAATTTCACCCTGTAGTACATACTCTAGGGTAAATCAACACATAATAAAAACTGGTCAAGTGTGTGTTGGGCATGGGTTAAGGATCCCGAAGAAAATAATTTTCTTGTGATATTGTATGGTGGTAGTTAGTACCCCTCTGTGCACGAGTCCGACTCGCACTTGGCCGGTTTTTTAGTTTTTAAGTCTGTCAAAATTTTTATTTGGTGCTCCTTTCGCCTAGGCCTTTAATGATTTCATGAATTTGTATTTATTTATCTTTAATATCAATCGCTCGTTTATCATTTATGAGAAGGGAGTTGATACTATCTCAAATCTACTCAATAAAATAGTACTTATCTGATTTCAACATAGTTTTAAATTGGGTCCAATATGTACTAACATAAATAGATTTATACGATGTACATAATTTTATGTTCTAAAGGTAATAAGAAACCAAAACAAGCCAAATTAATAATAATAATAATAAGCCCGCAGGGCAGCTTGTGGCGAGCTGTTGGTGATTGGCGACACCACGGACCCGATTCTCCAGAGGGCCCGGATTGATTTGGCCCTCACCTCCTGTCTTGCCTTAACCGGCCGGCCAGGAGTGGAGTCGCAAGAGCGGAACCTATGCTCCAGGTAGGAAGTGTAAAATGTCATAACGCCGGGACCTGCCGACTGGTGCGCGTAGCACCGGGAACCGGCGCCCGCAGACTCACCTCTCTACAACCTTAGCCGCTCACTAGATGTTGCCGCCTTGTCGCTACTTTGCGAGCGGCCATTTTGGGGGGCCCATCAAAATGAGTTGGCAAGTCACCGTCTGCTATTTTTGACAAACTTAGAGACATTTGTTAAGGCAGGCGTCCCGAGTCTCTCCGCAATAACCCAGATTTCCCGGCCCACCAAGTCCACCCCCATAACCCGAGTAGTTTTATTTTGTCCTTCCTACAATAGTCTCTGCACCGAACGTGGTATGTCTTCTGGTGCATTTGCATAATGCATTCAGAGATAGACCACGGTTGGTGCATCCCAGCGCATTCCGATAAAAGTGTCTCAAAGGGGCCTCTACTTGTTGGACCTATGTCCCCACGCAAGCCTTCTAAAGGTCCGGGCTAGGGCCCGAGAAATACCATAAGAGATACAATAATAATAATAAATATCTTGGACATTATCACACAAATTATCTAGTCACATTTAAAGTACCTGGACTTGTATTATGATGACTAGACAATGATATAGAATACATATGTAGATACAAACATCCATGACTCGGGTACAAATATTCATATTCATCATATAAATATTTCGATTCGTCGACGGGATTCGAACCCGTGACCCTCGGCACAGCAGGCAGGTTCACTACAGACTGTGCTACCGGGCCGTCAAATTAAAAAAGGGGAGAAGAAGAAAAAACTTTTAAACTTGTTAACATGAAATTGAATGTAGTAAATGTATGTAAGCTTTAAAATTCGATAAGTTACACTTATTATGTGCTGAAGAGGAGGCCTATGTCCAGCAGTGGACGTCCATCGGCTTAAATGATTGATGATTAGGTCGTTAAGACCTGTCGTCATGTATGGCTCGGAGTGTTGGGCCGTTAAAGTGACGGTTGAAAAACGACTGCATGCAGCAGAGATGCGAATGTTGAGATGGATGTGTGGTGTTACTAGAATGGACAAGATTAGGAATGAGTATATTAGAGGAAGTTTGAAAGTGGCTCCTGTGAATGAAAAGCTACGCGGTAATCGACTATCGTGGTACGGACATGTGATGAGAAGAGATTAGTTTTATATTACAAGACGAAAGTTGAATATGGATGGCTGCATGAAGAGAGGACGACCAAAGAAAAGATGGATGGATTGTGTGAAGGATGACATGTGTAAAAAGGGAGTGTGCGAAGAAATGACGGCTAAAAGAGATGAATGTAGGAGGACGACATATTGCGCCGACCCCAAATAATGGGATAAGGGCAGGAAGAAGAGTAGGTACTACCCGCGACTCCGTACGCGCAGACCACTGAATTGAAATACTCATAACTTTTGATTGAATTAACTAATTGCCATGAAATAAGGCCTGATTGTTAATCCAAAGTAAGCCCTATACTTTTGTGAAAACCTATTTTAATCGGTTCAGTAATTTTTAAGTGACGCAGGCACAAACAGACAGACTACAATTCTCATGTCATGGTCCCAGAATTTTGGCAAGTAAGAGCTGATGAATGACTTAAGTAAATAAATAGTGAACTAAATAAAATGGTAATAAAACTGTAGATTTCTGTAAGGTATTACATTAGTGGAGTAAAACCATCTTCGCTTTTTGTATGGAGATAAGTGGCTACATAGCCCTCCCAATGTTTTGTATGAATCGGCCAACCGTGTGAAGTTCTCACGATGTTTTTCTTGAATGGAAACGGATGCGTTATGAGATCTCGAGCTAATTATTTTGTATAAACATTGGGTTTTCTTTTACCGTGATAATTCATAATTCATTTATTCATTAATTCTATCCACTTGGACAATAAAGAGGTTCTAACTTGGGAGTTTTCTCCATTAAAAAGGGAAGATCTTCCACCAGGCTAGGTGTGAAGCCTGGGGACCGGCCGTTGTCCAACAGTTGTTATTTGAACCTTGTATACCAGGGTTTAAACTTAAATACCTACGTTGCTTTAAACCATCAAACTGAACAACTTTCACTATTGAACTATTCGTAGATTGAACCAACATTTATATCGCGAAAAAAATCTGCTGTTCCATAGAAAACGGTCTATGGTAACTGGTCGAGTCGCCATAGACCGTTTTCTATTTCAAATGTATGAAACAACAGATTTCATTTTCGTGATTTCGATGTTTGCTTCCATAGTAAAATTTGTTCAGTTTGATGGTCCAAACCGCCCCTGAAAGTTTCGGAACGTTAAACAAGACATTCGGTACATCAGAAAAATATCCTAGATATGTGATCAATTGTATGACGTTTTTTCTCTACAGGGTGTAAGTGACAGCCTAGCAAATACTGAAACGGTGAACTCAGACCATCTAACTGACCAACTTCATTTATGGAGCATACCTCAGGAGAAGCGAAAAAAAATCAGCAGTCCCATACATTTGAGTCGGGTAGGTACAGCAGTTTTGTATGGGACAGTTGTTCAGTCAATAGTGAAAGTTGTTCAGTTTGATGGTCTGAGTTTACCGTTTCAGTATTTGCTAGGCTGTCACTTACACCCTGTATAAGGAATTAGGGATATTTACTCACGTGTCTCTACTCTACCCAACTAATACTCAGTTGAAGAAACGATCATTAGAGTTAATCGTCCATTAAATCTCTTGCTAGCTTTTACTACGTCAACTAGGCAAAAAGCGACAGCAAGAGATTTAATGAAGGATTAATTTTAATGAGCGTTTCTGCAACTGATTGTTAGTCTATTCTATGTCACAGTATTAAATGAATGTTTTATTGTTACAGGTAGCAATAAAAATAATAGATAAAGCGAGATTAGACGAGGATAACTTGAAGAAGACCTTCAGAGAAATAGCTATCATGAAGAGATTGAGGCATCCGCACATCGTCAGGCTATATCAGGTGAAGAATATCTATACTATTATAAAACTGTAACAGAAGTGTGTACATTGAAGACAATTAAAAAAAAATTACGTTATGGTTTTTAGGTATCCCTGATTCCATATCAGCAATTTTTTTATTTTTTTGTCTGTCTGTTTGTTTGTTTTTTTGTATGAACGAGCATCACGCAAAAACTACTGAACCGATTTTGATCAAGCTTTTTTGTTTGATAGCTAATGATCTGACTTAAAATTTGGTATATAATTTGTGCGGACGACGTTGCGGGTTTTTTTTTTAATGAATGAATGTTTATTTTAACACAAAAACAGCCTAGTACAATATCACTAGATAATGCTACTGTTTACAATTTTTTACAAATGTTATATTATATTGGCTGACCAATTTCGAACAGGGGGAGCTGCCAGCAACTATCAGCAGGGAAGAACCCTGTGCTACTAGGTACTGGCCTCTTCGTTCAAGCCACAATAATAGAAGAATTAACATTAAACGTTCGAGGATACATAATTTATAAGGATAATTAATTATACATAATGAAAGCAATTAGCAAAAACAAGACAAAAGTAACATAATTGAATTTGAGATAATCACATCAAAAGACAAACTCATCAGATGTTTGTGTGTGAGTGTGTGTGAGGGGGGGGGGGGATGTGGGGTTGTGTTTGCGCTAGCATTTAATATACTTGTGACACTGGCTAAATAGTGGCCAATAGAAGGAAGGAGGTCTGTGGGTAGACCTGGAGCGCGCAGCTAAACCTATCCTCTTAACGTCCCCATTTGCCTCCGCTACCGCCGTTATAGAAGGCTTCAGTTGGGAACCTATGGAGGTGCTACTGGGAATGTTCCTCCATTAAAAAGGGAAGATCTTCCACCAGATTATGTGTGAAGTCTGGGGACCGGCCGTGGTCCAACAGTTCTTAGTTGGACCTTGTATATGTATCGAATCTCTGTGATAATTTCTCTTGCGCGATGTATGTCTTGCATTCGATTGTGAACCTTATTTGTAGTAGGTTACGAGTTACGTATTCACGGTGAACGTTGTCTATGTATGGAGCATATTTCCGAGAGCGACGGTATCGCCATCTGTTGGCATCTTGGCTTTAACTTGTGGGTGCTGACATCTGTAGCAAGTCCCCACAAACCTATGCTATTATTGTAACTATGTTTTAACATTTTCAGGTCATGGAAAGTACCCACACAATATATTTGGTCACAGAATACGCGCCTAACGGCGAAATATTTGGTAAGTTATGAGTTCTTTAATTGATACATTCTCTTTCTTATGCTGATGGTTCTTTTATTAAGATTGAACTGAAGAATTGCAGATTTTTGATATTTTTTTCTGGAAACACCGCCTACCTCTCTTCTTTTCACCGTTTCCTCTACCCGGAAAGGTTGTCTGGAAGAAATCGCTTCTTAGCGATAAGACCGTATTTTATTTCTGTATTTTACTGTTTATGTTTTTGGTGTAAAATAAAGTATATTTGATTTGATTAAGGAGATGATCAGGTCAATCGAATTGAACAAGTTTCGCTATGGAGCGCGAATCGGGAAAAAAAAATGAGTCATACTTCAGTACCGAGTCGACCCCAAAGTATGTGGCAGCAGACGATTTTTTTTTTCGGCTTTGTCTCCATTGTGAAAGTTGTTCACTAGCCCAGTCATTTTACGGAGTTTTGTTAGGCGGGGTAGGGAGTGATTATTAATTAGACTTTTAAACTGTAACCGGCACTATTTAGTGACAAAAAGACTATCTTAAAACATATTAAAAAATAATTAGCTACGCAAAATAGAAATTAAAATTGTTTGTCTCAGAAGGCTTTTAAATTAATAATATGAATACAAATACCCTCATTTCACTCAGATTTGACAATATAAATTGTTTTTGAGCAATAAAATAGTAATAGAAATTTAAAAAATGAGGTATTATTTATTAGAAATTACGAATGTATTTTTCAAAACCTTCTAAGTAGACAAAATTATTTAGTTTGAAGTATGTATAATGGTAAAGCCTTAAATATGTGCAAAAAATAATTTATCATCAGGTTTTTTTAGAACGAGATAATACCTAAATTTTAAAATTGGAACTGTTGCTGACGTGATTTTTTTTTTAATTTTTGTACTTTTCTAGGCTCAAATTGGTCTTCAATATTATAACGAAAAAAAAATACAATTTTTAATTAGTCCCGGCTCAAACCGTAAAATGACTGGGCTACAGTTTGATTGGTCTATAAAAAAAATGATTAATACCAGACAACATTGATCCATTGGGGTTAGTAACTAAACTACCACTTTAAGCGTATCTTGTTTATACAGTGTTTATAAGAAAAAACATACAATTTTATAGCGCTGTTATAAACGTTTTAAAATTTTATGCATTATCTTATAAACAAGATGAAAACGTTCGGCCAGATAAATTAGGGCCACCCTCTAGGGTGTTCTGTTACACCTTGTATAAATATGCCACCTGCCACCTGTGGGATGGCTCAGCCAAGTATCAACTTGCCGCACTTGACTCGGTTGAACGCTGAGCCAGGAGACATTGGCGACAGTAAGCTGGTGGAGACCAAGCTTCATAGCCTAGCCCACCGCCGCAGAGTAGTCTGCTTGTCGGTCTTCTACAGATTGTACTTCGGTGAGTGTGCCCAAGAGCTACATGAGCTCGTCCCACCTTCCCCTTCCTACTATCGGACTTCCAGACGCATCGCGGGATATCACCCCTTTTTGGTTGACATCCTACATATTCGCACCAAGCGATTTTTTATATTCAATCTTTTATAATGCGCATGCGCACAGCCAAGGAGTGGAATGCCCTGCCTGCGTCAGTATTTCCGAACGCTTACAACCCGAATTACTTTAAAGTACGAGTGAATAGGCTTCTTCTGGGTAAGCTCGCTACATCTTCAACCCTATCTTCGTCCTGAGGACTGGATTGAGGCCAAGAGCAAACCGACACGTAATAAAAAAAAAAAAAAATGTCTGATTACCGTATGTTCAATAGAAAGTTTACATTTATTTCGCAGACCATCTAGTATCGCGAGGTAGAATGCCGGAGACGGAGGCGGCGCGGGCGTTCGCACAGATGGTCGCCGCAGTAGGGTACTGCCACGCGAACGGGGTAGTCCACAGGGACCTGAAGGCGGAAAACTTACTTCTAGACAGGAATATGAATATTAAGGTAAGGCGATTAAGAGGGAAGACGTCTTCTGCCATAAATGTTAGAGAGCCGACCGGGACATTTAGAATAGAAATAGGGTAAGAATCTACCTATACCAGCGGCGTAGCGTGGGTTTCTGTCGCCTAGGGCACCTGCCCCCTTTTATCTGTATTGAGAATTCCTACATAAAATATTACGGAGCGAGCTCGAAATTTTTTAACAAAACTACTCAGATAGTGGTCAGAAAAATTGAAACTTAGAGCGAGCAAAGCCAGCTTTTCCCCTCTATAGGAATTGGTTATAGCCAGAACTTTATCAGTACAAAACAATTGCACCTCAGTAAAAGCAATGAAGTGAAGGAAGCGAGCTCGAAATTTTAACACCACATCATAGCTGTGGTTAAAATTTGAACTCTTTAGTAGTGCAGTAATTAAAACAGCTATTTTTGAGCGTCCGAAACGAGCTCGACTTTTCTTCGCCCTACAACATAGAGCAAAAAACATAGAGAGAGAGGTAAAACATAGAGCTCGATTAAAATATATTTTTGTCGCCTATTAGTAAAGTGCCGCATGAAAAATCAGCAATATCGGTGACTCCTCTCTTCTTCACCGCCACTTTTCTTTGCCTATTGATATTTTTCTAAAGTTCTGGCGGGGATAAATAACTTGCTGACAGGGACACGGGAACATAATGCGTCAAACCGGGACATGTCCAGCAGGACACCGGTACACCAGTACCGGGACGTATGGCCGCCCTATCTTAGAGGGAAGATCTACTTTGTTGAGTTAGGAGATGGAGGCGGTGCGGGCGTTCGCACAAATGGTCGCCGTCGTGGGGCCATGCGAACGGGGTTGTTCATAGAGACTTGAAAGCGGAGAACTTGCTAGATATGAACATTAAGGTAAAATGTCTTTATGACCAAGGATCTCACCTCAGACACTAACGTAGCTGTCATTTCATAGAAATGGAAATGGGAAATATTGACAAGATAAGCATTTGCGAAACGTACTGGGTAGATAAGGGCAGATCTTCCTTTGATATTTATATAAAATCTTGAGAAATCAGATGCAAGGCTTGTGCCATCGTCGGAGCCCTCACCGGGCACTACGCCACAGGCATGATGATGCACGAGATGAAGCTCACCCTAGACTCCAGCTGCCGAGCGTGCGGAGAGGAGGAAGAAACAATGAAACATTATCCTGTGTGACTGCGATGTCTTGGCGTCTAAACGCATGTACCTCCTTTGAGATGGATATCCAAAAAAAGGAGATTACAGGTTTCTTCCCCTGAACGATATTGCTTCCATCATTTACCATGTTTCTGAAGGGTGAAGAAAATAAATGTTTAGGGTTTAACAGAAAAGATCCAATTGGGTCGAAGTGTTGCTGGCTTGCCTGCCGCCGCAATAAGATAAAATAGAGATCATGATGATGAGATGATATAGATAAAATCTAAATTTTTGTTTTCTTCTATATACGCTAATTTTTTATTTCTGTTAATTTTCTTCTAAAGGGAAATACGCTCCATTATTCTTTCTGTTGTTCCTTGGGCTTTAAAAGGAGATCAGACAAGAAATATTGTCATCTTCTGTCTAGACAATAATACATTCCTGAAAAAAAACGTTGATCGGACGTGGAGGGAAGATCTTCCTTTATCATAAAGGGAAGATCGATAGACAGACTAATATCTCCCTCAAAGTTGAAAGAATGTAGTAATTGGTTTAACCACTTTTCAGTGACACTAACTGCCTCCGTGGTCTAATGATTAAGAGCATTGGCTCTCGACACGGAGGTCGTGGGTTCGATTCCCACGGGGGACACCTAGTGATATGTCACTTTGTGCGTTTTTTCCCCAGTTGGTTAGGACATTGCAGGCTGAATCACCTGATTGTCTGAAAAGAAAAATGATTCCGTGCTTCGGATGGCACGTTAAGCCGTTGGTCCCGGCTACTATCTCTGGTGGTAGTCGTTACATAAAAACCACCTCAGAGGCCGTAAGGCGGTCTGTAAAAACTCTGACACCAGAGCTCTGCCCACACGATAAGAAGAGAAAGTAACACTCTAATCAAGTATCATTAAACCCCCAGCTGGCTGACTTCGGCTTCAGTAACGAGTACACATCTGGCTCACCTCTAGCGACGTGGTGCGGCAGTCCTCCCTACGCGGCGCCCGAGCTCTTCGAGGGGAGACAGTACGACGGGCCTAAGGCTGATATTTGGGTAAGAGATTAGTTTCATAGTCACCGTTTGAATAAAAAACATACATGCCTTTGGAGGAGGAAGATCTTCCACGGGCTTGTCGGAATTCCTGGGTCCGCGGTCCGACTGTTCGAAGTAGGATGTTGTATACATGTTCAGTTTGAAGCACCTCTTTAAGTATGTAACATATTTAATTTAACAACAAGTGTTATGTACAATAATCCGCAATTTTATGATCTCTTTTCGCAGTCACTGGGCGTAGTTCTGTATGTGCTGGTATGCGGAGCTCTGCCCTTCGACGGAAGCACACTACACGAGCTGAGAAGTGTCGTGCTGAGCGGCAAGTTCAGGATACCTTACTTCATGTCTCAAGGTTTGTGTTAGTAATGTGAGTGAGGACTTAGTAATGTGAGTGTGGATTTACTTATCTGAGTGAGGAGTTAGTAATGTTCTGAGGATCTCTGCCCTTCGACGGAAGCACACTACACGAGCTGAGAAGTGTCGTGCTGAGCGGCAAGTTCAGGATACCTTAGGTACTTCATGTCTCAAGGCTTGTGTTAGTAATGTGAGTACGGACTTAGTAATGTGAGTGTGGATTTATTTATGTGAGTGAGGAGTTAGTAATGTTCTGAGGAGCTCTGCCCTTCGACGGAAGCACACTACACGAGCTGAGAAGTGTCGTGCTGAGCGGCAAGTTCAGGATACCTTAGGTACTTCATGTCTCAAGGCTTGTGTTAGTAATGTGAGTACGGACTTAGTAATGTGAGTGTGGATTTATTTATGTGAGTGAGGAGTTAGTAATGTTCTGAGGAGCTCTGCCCTTCGACGGAAGCACACTACACGAGCTGAGAAGTGTCGTGCTGAGCGGCAAGTTCAGGTTACCTTACTTCATGTCTCAAGGTTTGTTTTAGTAATGTGAGGAGTGAGGAGTTAATAATGTGAGTGACTAAGTAGTAATGTGAGTGAGGATTGAGGATGTAGTAATGTGAATGAAGATGTAATAATCTGAGTGTGGTCTTAGTAATGTGAGTGAGGAGGTAGTGATGAGAGTGAGGGCTTAGTAATGCGAGTTAGGACAGGAGGAAGTAATGTGACTCTTTATGTCAGTGACTAGATAGTATGTATTAATGTGAGTGAGGATTTATTAATGTCAATGACTAGGTAGTTATATGATTGAGGACTTAGTAATGTAAGTGATGACTTAGTAACGAGAGGAATGGGGCCTTAGTAATGCTAGTACGGTCTTAATAAATTACCAATAAACATGGACCGTCCTACATGTTCCGTCAGGTGTACGAGGCGACTAAGGTATAATGTTGTGTTTGTTGCAGAGTGCGAGCACCTCATCAGGCACATGCTGGTGGTGGAGCCGGAGCGGCGGCTGTCGCTGCGCGGGGTGGCGCGGCACAGGTGGCTCGCCGCGCACCAGCCCCTAAGGGACCTAGGTATGTACAAAGTACCTTTTCGAAAAGGTACCTAATATCAATCATAGTGAAAAAATACCTCACGCTGGAAAGGTACCTCATGTTTAAAGGTTCCTTAGGGTAAAAATTTAGCTCATAGTGAAATGGTACCTTATGGCCATAAGGTACCTTTACTACTTATATTAAAAATTTAGCTCGTAGTGAAAACGTAGCTAGTGGTGAAAATGTACGGGCGGGTTTAGGTCATACGACCTATAAAATAGTATACGATATTCGTTACTCAAGTAACTCTATTCATGCACGGCGTTTAGCACCCTCGCTGCGCTCGGGCGCTAACTTTTAGCCTTAACTTATATTGGCGGTTTTTAGTTGATAAGTCAATGAGAAATACCTTATCTAAGACTTGTTTATAAGCACAGGCTGATGTCTGTGCTTGAACAAGCTTTATCAGATGACAGTGTATCCACAGGCGAGCTATCGTCAGTGGCCTCCCCGCCAGGAGAGCTGACCCCGCACCGTCGCGTCGTGCGGAGCTAGCTATAGCTCGGGCTTCGAGCCTCATCTTATACAGTTTGAAATTGATATCTTTGACTGAACAACTTTTATTATTGGACCAAAAAAAAATCAGATGTCCCATACTAAACTGCAATGCCTACTCGACTCAAATGTATGCAACAGCTGTTTTTTTTTGCTTCGTTCGGTTTTTTCCCATAGTAAAAGTTGTTCAGTTTGATGGGTAGGCTCTTAGTTTCAGAGGTTGCTAATGATATCAATTTCACCCTGAATAAGCGCAGGCTGGTGATAACAGTGTATCCCCACAGGCGAACTAACCCCGCACCGTCTCGTGCGGTGCTAGATCAAACTTCGAGCCACATCTATCTAATCTAAACTATTATAAAACTGTAACAGGAAATTTGTCTGTAAATTGAAGATATTAACAAAAAAAACTTACGATGTGGTTTTTAGATATCCCTGATTCCATATCACCAATTTTTGGATTTTTTGTCTATCTGTTTGTGTGTTTGTTTGTTTGAACGAGCATCACGCAAAAACTACTGAACCTATTTTGATGAAACTTTTTTTGTCCGATAGCTTTTGATCTGACTTAAAATCTGGTATGTAATTTGTGCGGATGAAGTCGCGGGTTAACGCTAGTCTTATATAAGAGCAGGCCAAAGACATTCTATAGAAGGACTTCGCCTCAGTGCGCGATTAACGGGACCGCTAAGTTATACTTAATTGTTGTACATTAATAAAATGTTTTGTCACTAACACTATATGGACATCTTGTCTGAAATACGCTATTATAATAAGATACCAGAGGATATTCTAAACTTGCCAGACAAAAAGTTTAAGTCCCATGTTAAACAAGTCCTCTGTAAAAAGGGCTACTATAAACTCGATGACTATTTGAATGATCAAAATGTCTGGTCTTTACAATGTTACTCTATGTAATGCAATATTGTATTTTAATTGTACTTTGTATATTTTGTTTTGTTTAAAAGATGTGTGTTGTAGAGTTTCTGGCCGCATCTTCTCTCAACGAAACACCTTCCGACGCGGTGGTAGACTCAAAAAATGACGTCAGAAAGATATCTATGTGATATTATTTTGAATAAAAATTTTTTGAATTTTTAATAAATTATTTCAATTGAATTACCCTTTTGTGACCGAAAACATTTGAAAGGACTGGAATGTCAGCGGCAATGAATGACAGCTAAGCATGACTGATGCAGACAAAGGTGACATTAGAGAAATGTGCCATTTATTGGTTCTGTTATTGTATGAGGTGGTGAGTCCCAAAAAAGGCAGTAAAGCTCAGGTCCGATCCTGTATGGAGTACTGCTGCCACCTGTGGCATGGCTCAGCCAAGTATCAACTTGCCGCACTCGACTCGGTTGAACGCAGAGCCAGGAGGCTCATTGGCGACAGTAAGCTGGTTGAGACCAAGCTTCATAGCCTAGCCCACCGCCGCAGAGTAGCCTGCTTGTCGGTCTTCTACAGATTGTACTTCGGTGAGTGTGCCCAAGAGCTGCATGAGCTCATCCCGCCTTCCCCTTTTTACTATCGGACTTCCAGACGCACCGCGGGATATCACCCCTTTTTGGTTGACATCCCACATATCCGCACCAAGCGCCTTTCTGAATCTTTTATAATGCGCACAGCCAAGGAGTGGAACGCCCTGCCTGCGTCAGTATTTCCGAGCGCTTACAACCCGAATTCCTTTAAAGTACGAGTGAATAGGCTTCTTCTGGGTGAGCTCGCTACATCTTCGAGCCCATCTTCGTCCTGAGGACTAGATTGAGGTCAAGAGCAAACCCAAACGTAAAAAAAAAAAAAAATATAGAATGTAATTGTAGCGGGTGATAATGACAGTGTATCTACACAGGCGAGCTGTCGTCCGGCTCGTGCGCGTGCCACGTGTCCCCGGCGCCGGTGGAGCTGGCGCCGCACGACACTGTCCTGGCACATATGCTGACGCTACCGGGACTAGACCAACATCTTATACAACAGGTCAGTTTTTTTATATGTGTAATTCTACTTTAGAGGATATATCTACCTACTATAATCTATTGCTATTTGTGATAAATATTAATTTCTCTGTTGCCCGCGACTGAACAACTTTCATTATGGCAGCAAAGCGAACGGAGCAAAAAAAAAAAGTTTAGTATGGAAAAGCAGATTTTTTATTTGCTCCGATCAGTTTGCCCCCATAGTAAAAGTTGTTCAGTTTGATGGGTAGACTCTTAGTTTAAAATGATGCTAATAATATCAATTTCACCCTGTATAATCTGACAAAGTAACGAATTTTGTTTTTCAAATATTTTATTTTAAAAACGCTTAAGCATTTGTCATTACATTCTCGGCTATAGATAACGCCCTCGCCTATGGCTCGAGCTACAATCCAGCCTTAATGTAATGACCAACTAAGCTTATTTGAATCACATAATGTATTCATCATCATCATCAACCTATAAACGCCCCACTGCAGGGCACAGGCCTTTGACTATTTATTATAAGGACTAGACTTGCGGTAGCATTTCCCCTCTGCCACGGTATAAGATCAATTAATCATGTGAATTTACATTCACTTTTATACCTTATCACTAAAAAAGACAGCCTATAATTGCGAAACAACAATTTTGAACTTAGAACGTTTGGGGTTCACGCGAGACTACTTTCCATGATTTTTAACGTTCAAAATTAGAATCTAAAGTTATGGGAATAAAATCCAAAGTTGCGGATTTCATGTTACGTCGCCCCCCGCAAAAAGCGTCAGAAATGTTTGTTAGTAGAATTACACGTGTAACTAGTCCCTATATAAGTAGTCAAAGGCACAGGCCTACCCTCCTCCCCTCTTCTCACCGATCCCCACTACCCAATCGTAGCCCGCGTAGTCCCAGCAACGCCCATTGCCGAGGTCCGTACCCCTTAGGGGTGCCCCTTGGGCAGGTTGCTTAAGCTCATGCATTGGTTCGGTAGACCTACCAGGGCGCTTCGCCGTCACTGGTGTGGTCCCCCCATAGTCCGCAGTAATAAGCAGTCGATGCTCCCTGAGCAATGCTGTATTGGTCAATTCGAAAAAAAAAAAAAAAAAAAAAAAGGCCTACCCTCAGGGAGGGTGTATAGGCATTAGTCCACCACGCGTGCACAATGCGTGCGTTCTTCAGCGTATGCAGGTTTTCTCACGATGTTTTCATTCACCGTTATACATAATGTATTATTTGTTTGACAGTCAATACAGGAAGAACGCTTCGACCACATATCAGCCATATATCATCTACTAATGGACAAGTTACAACAGCGCAGCGCCAGGAACAGCTTACAACATAGAGGTAAAGGACATACCACAGATCACAAAAACTAAAGGGAGATGTGAAAAGGGGGTGGGGCCGCAGCAATATGCGCAAAAACGGAACACATTGCTCGCGACAGTAATGATTCGCTATATTATGAGGCTGAAAGCCAGTCGAGATATTATGTGTAAATAGTTTACAATGCTTGCGTAGTACTAAAGATTATTTGAACGTTGAGTTCTGATACCGCAATGGATAATGAGCACATTCAAGCTAACAAAATACCTTCTATCGCGTGGTACTGGTGGTAATGCGACACTAGGTTTCGTACTCAGCGCGTTGGTTGGCATCTCTCTAGATCTCTATGGGACATACATATATACAGACATGTTTCAGTTTTAGTTTACGCCTTGTGTTTTATGTTGATGTTTTAATTTATATTTAATTTGTGGCATTTCAGATTCATTGGATTCGACGACTGGACAACCCTTGGATCTCACTAGTTGTAAGGTAATTATTATTCTATTAAAAACTAGCGGGTCCGGGACTTTGTCCGCACAAATTATATACCAGATTTTAAGTCAGATCATAAGCTATCAAAAAAAAAAAGTTTCATCAAAATTTGTTCAGTAGTTTTTGCGTGATGCTCGTTCAAACAAACAAACACACAAACAAACAAACAGACAGAGAAAAAATCCAAAACTTGGTGATATGGAATCAGGGACACCTAAAAACCATATCGTAACTTTTTTTTTGTTAATATCTTCAATGTACAGACAAACTTCCTGTTACAGTTTTATAATAGTACTAGCGTTAACCCGCGACTTCGTCCGCACAAATTATATACCAGATTTTAAGTCAGATAATAAGCTATCAAACAAAAAAAGTTTCGTCAAAATCGGTTCAGTAGTTTTTGCGTGATGCTCGTTCAAACAAACAAACACACAAACAAACAAACAGACAGACAAAAAATCAAAAAATTGCTGATATGGAATAAGGGATACCTAAAAACCATATCGTAACTTTTTTTTGTTAATATCTTCAATGTACAGACAAACTTCCTGTTACAGTTTTATAATAGTTTAGATAATATGCAGTGTTTCAAAAGCTACTAATTTATCGATAGATCTATCGATTCGGGGTACTGTCTATCGATATACCGATGTTCGGTTGTGATTTACCGATTTATTTCACAGCCGATATTATAGCTAAATCTAGAAATATATTTTCGCCTTTTTTATGTGGCAAATGCTCAGAAATTATGTAAATTTGAAACATTTGAAAGGACTGAAATGTCAGCGGCAATGTATGACATAACTGATGCTTGTCATTGCAGATTCCATATCAGCATTTTTTTTTTATTTTTTGTCCTTCTGTGTTTATTTGTTTGTTTGAACGAGCAAACTACTGAACCGATTTTGATGAAACTTTTTTTGTTTGATAGCTTATGATCTGACTTAAAATCTGGTATATCATTTGTGCGGACAAAGTCGCGGGTTAACGCTCGTACTATTATAAAACTGTAACAGGAAGTTTGTCTGTACATTGAAGATATTAACAAAAAAAAAGTTACGATATGGTTTTTAGGTGTCCCTGATTCCATTTCACCAATTTTTGGATTTTTTGTCTGTCTGTTTGTTTGAACGAGCATCACGCAAAAACTACTAAACTTTTTTTGATGAAACTTTTTTTGTTTGATAGCTTATGATCTGACTTAAAATCTGGTATATCATTTGTGCGGACAAAGTCGCGGGTTAACGCTCGTAATAGATAATAGTAAAAGTATCTCAGAGTATAATTACTACCGTAAAGTATTTAGTTATTTTTTTTCTGAAGAGTGCAGGTTCAAGTCCCGCCAGAGACAAATTTTTCAATCTTTAATTTGTTTTTTTTTTTCTTGTTTTCCGCAGAGTTTAGAAGACGAACAAATGGATGCTGAGGACTCCACGTCGCAGGACTGCCTCGTGTCCATCCCCCCAGCCAACCTAGACTATCTGACAGATAAGGGGGATGACCTTGAGAAGGTAACCTTTGTTACAATCGCTATATAGCCCAGTCATTTTACAGTTTGCGCCGGGACTAATTAATAATTGACATTGTTTTTCGGCATAATATTTTAGAGCCAATTTGAGTCTAGAAATGTACCAACATTTAAAAAATCACGTCAGCAACAGTTCCAATTTTAAACTTTAGCTATTATCTAGTTCTAAAAAACCTAATGGTAAATTTTTTTTGCACATATTTAAGGCTTTACCATTATACATACTACAGACATGTGTTTTGTTCTTAAACGGTTTTGAAAATTACATTCGTGTTTTCAAATAAATACCAATTTTTTTAAATTTCAATGCCTATTTTATTGCTCAAAAATAATTTATATTGTTAAATTTTAAGTCAAATGAATGCATTGGTATTAATATTATTAATTTAAAAGCCTTCTGGGACACACAATTTTGATTTCTATGTTGCGTAGAGAATTTTTTTAAATATGTTTTAAAAATAGTCTGTTTGTCACTAAATAGTGCCGGTTACAGTTTAAAAGTCCAATTAGTAATTACTCCCTACCCCGCCTAACAAAACTACGTAAAATGACTGGGCTATAATAAAGTCTATAATATTCAAAAACCAGCTAAAATGGCTAAAACTATCAAAATTATGCCGTCTAAAATGTATTTATCTATTAGTAGTTAAAACTATTTCAAATGGATGATCAGACCATCAAACTGAAAAACTTTCTCTATGGGACCAACATCGAAATCACGAAAAATAAATCAGCTGTCCCATATATTATAAGAGATAAGTGTAGTTTTTGCAACCATCAGCAGCAAGGCTGATTCAGTGTTTATGGGGTGTAGAGCATCTCTGTGATGTGGATGGAATAGGTCTGCCTGCATAACTTCAGTCGGTTTAGGAGTTCCAGACGTTTAAAGGACCGACCTTTGATCTTTACCTATTGTATCTCCTAAACCGACTGGCAGTTCATGTCAGTTTTAGTACTGTTCACATAGCTACAGTGCATTCTACAATAATATGATATGATCAGCCTTGCAGCTGATTGTAACTTTTTTACTGACCTTTAAACGTCTGTAACTTCTAAACCGACTGAAGTTATGCAGGCAGACCTGGTCCATCCCCATCACAGAGATGCTCTACACCCCATAAACACTGAATCAGCCTTGCTGCTGATGGTTGCAAAAAGTACACTTATCTCTTAGTCTACAATACCGAGATCACGAAAAATAAATCAGTTGGCAGTTTTGTATTGGAGAGCTGATTTTTTTTTCGCGACTTCGACTTCTTCTTTTTTCTTCCCATAGAAAAAGTTGTTCAGATTGATTGTCTGATCATCCACTTAAAATAGTGTCAGCTAATTTTGTTAGACCTCATATTTAAAATTAATTGAAAAAAAGATGCAAACGTAACTTACAATATTCTTTTTTATTTGTTTTCTTTTTATTGTTTTCCTTTTATTTTTTCTCTTTCTTATTAGATTATTTTCCTTTTTCTTATTTTCATCGTTTTTATTTCTTTTCTTTTTGTACCCGACTGCGACTGCGCCAGAAGAAAATATAAAGTCTAACAAAATTAGATGAAACTATTTTAAGGCGGTGATCAGACCATCAAATTTCTCGATTTCAATAATGGTCCCATAGAGAAAGTTGTTCAGTTTGATGGTCTGATCATCCCCTTAAAATAGTTTCACCTAATTTTGTAAGACCTTATATAATATAATCATTTATTTTTCAGGAGGGTTATGTTTGTTTTATCTTTATCTTTTTTTCTTACTTTACCGTGAGTTTACTTCTGGCGTGTTTATTAACGAACCCTTTCCCCCCACAGTTCGGTGACGGCTCCACCCCAGTGCAAGTGGAGGAGTGTTCACAACTCCGCGCCTCCTCCGAGCCCCACGCTACAAGAAGACATACCGTCGGCCCGGGCGAGTGTAGGCACACCCAGGTATGGAATGGAGTCTCATTACATTATTACCAAGCTGTAACAGAAATGATAATGATAGGCCATACGGAATAGACTAAGAGATAAGTGTACTTTTTGCAAACATCAGCTGCAAGGCTGATTCAGTGTTTATGAGGTGTAGAGCATCACTGTGATGGGGACGGACCAGGTCTGCCTGCATAACTTCAGTCGGTTTAGAAGTTACTTATATTTAAAGGTCTGTAAAAAATTAACGATCAGCTGCAAGGCTGATCGTATGATATTATTGTAGTGTTCACTGTAGCTATGTGAACAATACAATAACTGACATGGTTCATCAATCGGTTTAGGAGTTACAGCCGTTGAAAGGTCCGACCTTTGAACGGCTGTATCTCCCAAACCGACTGGCAGTTCATGTCAGTTTTTGTACTGTTCACATAGCTACAGTGCACACTACAATAATATCATACGATCAGCCTTGCAGCTGTTCGTTAATTGTTTACAGACCTTTAAACTTTTTAACTTTTAACTGTTTAACTTTTAAACCGATGCAGTCAGACCTAGTTCATCCCCATCACAGAGATGCTCTACACCCCATAAACACTGAATCAGCCTTGCTGCTGATGGTTGCAAAAAGTACACTTATCTTTTAGTCTAGAAGAGAGCTAGCGACTCAATCACGAGGCGGCAGTTCGATTCCTGGCCTGTACCAATAAGTTCTACGGAATTTATGTACGTATGGAGGTGTTACTGGGAATGTTCCTCCATTGAAAAGGGAAGATCTTCCACCAGGCTATGTTTGAAGCCTGGGGACTGGCCGTGGCCCAACAGTTCTTAGTTGGACCTTGTATATATATCGAATCTCTGTGATTATTTCTCTTGCGCGGTGTGTGTCTTGCATTCGATTGTGAACCTTATTTGTAGTAGGTTACGAGTTATGTATTCACGGTGAACGTTGTCTATGTATGGAGCATATTTCCGAGAGCGACGGTATCGCCATCTGTTGGCATCTTTGCTATAACTTGTGGGTGCTGACATCTCTAGCAAGTCCCCACATACGGTTGTATTTATCATTTACAAGCTCTGAGGTGAAGGAAAACATCGTGAGGAAACCTGTATTCCCGAGAATGAAAAAAAATCTGCTTGGGGCGAACATAAAGGACCAGCGGTGGTCTCAGTGTTACATAACGACCCTTGCTTGCAATAGCCTAGCCAACAATCAATCAATCTGTCTGTACCATAGAGATCTAGAGAGATGCCAACCAACGCGCTGAGTACGAAACCTAGTGTTGCATCACCACCAGTACCACGCGATAGAAAGTATTTTGTTAGCTTGAATGTGCTCATTATCCATTGCGGTATCAGAACTCAACGTTCGAATAATCTATAGAACTACGCAAGCATTGTAAACTATTTACGCATAATATCTCGACTGGCTTTCAGCCTCATAATATATTGAATCATTGTTGTCGCAAGCAATGTGTTCCGTTTTTGCGCTTATTGCTGCGACTCTGGCCCCGCCCCCTTTTCACATCTCCTTTTAGTTTTTTGTGATCTGTGATCTGTACACACGGCGACACATCAAGCTATACAAAACTAATATAAGTTGGCCGCGCCTAGGATGAGCGAAGTACAAAAAATAAATAAAATAAAAATCAAATTATTCAGCTTTTAAACACAAAAAGTTTCAAACTCACAAAATTACGCTCCTTTGGCCCGTTTAGGTGTCACTGACTCGAAATTACAGATTTTTGTGAATGAATGAATGAATGAATGAATGAATGAATGAATGAATGAATGAATGAATGAATATTTTATTGTACGAATTACAGGTTTACATTTGTCCAGAAATTATATACACAATTAACAATTAGATCCAATGTAACCCTACCTTTCCAGGCATTTACATTTGTCCAGTGGAAGTTATATAAAAAAAATATCAACTTATTGCCATTATGAACATTTACCATCAAATAAATAATAATTAATTGAACCTATGTCAGTTAAACCTATAAGAGTGGCATTAAAAAAATAATAATAATAATAATACGCTAATTACATTCTTAATCGATTAATCATCACCTTTACTAAAATACAATGTCAAAGGAAAAACATTATTAAAACATTAAACAATAAATAAAATAAATAGTGTCAAGAATGTCAATGTTCAGCACTATTAAATTCACAATTACATTTAAAAAGTCAATAACAAAAGTCAGTCAAAATTAAGATATTCTGGAACACTGTAAAAACATCTTTCAGCGAGCCAATTTCTTATCAGTCTTTTAAACTTGTCAAACTTGAGTTCTTTTAACTCGTCTGGAAGTTTATATATAAAGAGATCAATTTATTAAATAATCAAAAATAATTTAAATTGTAACAGAATCTGCTTCAGCAACATGCATCGTCGAAATTGCTTACAAATACCCTTTCAGCAACATGCGTCGTCAAAATTAGTTTAATATATATTTATTAAGTTAAGTTTAAGTTTATTATATATTTTCACACACATGATATGACTATTTTTCGAGACAACAGTCAGTTTTGATGGAGGTTGAAATAGCTCATGTTTGTACTGGGCTCGTACATGACGACGAGAGATGTTCCTAATTTTCTGAAACAGGCCTTCATTTTTGTGAACAAACAGACACACATCCATGATATACAAGCATGGCAGAGTTAGAAATTTATGTTTACGAAATACAGGTTGACATGATTCTATTCGGGACAAACCGAATATTGCACGAATGCATCGTTTCTGCATAACGAAAGCTTTGTCTACATACGTTGAATTACCCCAGATTATAATGCCGTAGCGTAAAATAGAATTAATATAACCGTAGTAAGCCGTGATGGCTGCCTGCCTGGATACAGTCTGGCTCACTCGCTTTAAGGCGAATACAAATTTATTCATTTTAGTGCATATATGGTTTATGTGTTCCTTCCAGTTACAAAATTTATCGATATTGATTCCCAGAAACCGAGTATAGGAGACTTCATCAACATGTTCTCCCTCAAAAGAAATATGTAATGGCTGGGGAGTTCCCTGGTTAGTGTGGAATTGCATGTAGTTTGTTTTCTTTATGTTAACCTTTAAATTATTGGCTCTGAGCCAACTGATAGTTTTAGCCAGAGTATCATTTATCTCACACTCCTAACTATTTAAATCTCTTCCCTCTATGACGATTGAAGTATCATCAGCAAACATGATGCAATCATGTGGCAAAACCTTTGGAAGGTCATTGATGTATAGTATAAACAATAGTGGTCCTAATATACTCCCTTGAGGTACGCCATATTGATTACAGGTGAATTCTGATCTGTAGGAATTTATAGTTTCAGTCTCCGAACAGTACTTCAAAGTCTCTACGCATTGCTCTCTGTTTGACAAATATGACCCTATCCATTTATGAGCCGGTCCTCTGATTCCATATTTGTAAATTTTTACCAGTAGTCGCTCGTGGCTTACACAATCAAAGGCCTTGCTCATATCCATGAAAAGCACGGATACTGGTATTCTTTCATTAAGACAATTAGTTACATGCTTTAACAATTTAAATGTAGCCAAAGATGTACTGTTGTTTTTACGAAAACCATGCTGATCATCTGTGATAACATTGTTCGCATCCAAAAAAGAAACTAGTCGCTTATACATAATTTTTTCAAGTATTTTGGAAAAGATGGGTATCAGAGTAATAGGTCTATAGTTATCCATCGAACATTTATCTCCAGTTTTATGTAATGGTTTGACAACAGACTTTTTAAGAGCTTCGGGAAAGATACCTTGAGACAGCGATAGATTCAGCACATGTGCAAAAGGGTGCGCAATCACGCCAATGCTCATCTTAACTATATATGTACAAATATCATCATAACCTACTGCATTAGAATTATTTAGTGACTGTACAGTTTTTATAAGTTCATTTCTATCTACTGGTCGTATAAACAGACTATTCTCAGTCATTTGTATGTGATTCATGTCAGTTAAGGCCATGTTTGGTGAACAGTTATTAATAACAGTACTTATAAAATGATCATTAAAATAATTGGCAATAGTTAATGGATCATCGACTTTGTTATTGTTGACATCAATATTTGAAATTGCTCTGGCATAAACATTTGAAGAAGAATACTGCTTCACAATGTTCCAGACTGCCTTACATTTATTGTTTGCATTACCAATATATTTAGAGTTACAGTTTCTTTGAGCTAAAGTCATACATGTGTCTGTTTGTTTAGACATCACATAAAAACTACTAAACCGATTTTGATGAAACTTTTTGTGTTTAAAAGCTTATAATTAAACTAACTGCCTCCGTGGTCTAATGGTTAAGAGCATTGGCTCTCGACACGGAGGTCGTGGGTTCGATTCCCACGGGGGACACCTAGTGAAATGTCACTTTGTGCGTTTTTTCCCAGTTGGTTAGGACATTGCATGCTGAATCACCTGATTGTGCTTCGGATGGCACGTTAAGCCGTTGGTCCCGGCTACTATCTCTAGTGGTAGTAGTCGTTACATAAAAACCACGTCAGAGGCCGTAAGACGGTCTGAAAAAACTCTGACACCAGGGCTCTGCCGACACGATAAGAAGAAGAATAGAATTAAAAACGGCAGGTTGTAAACTTAGTTACCTACTTTAGGTGCTTGGGACCATCAAACTGAACAACTTTTACTATGAGAACAATTTTTTAGCGATGTCATGTTTCATCCCATTACAGGCTGTAAGTGACAGCCTAGCAAATACTGAAACGGTGAACTCAGACCATCAAACTGAACAACTTTCACTTTGGAGCCTACCCCAGGAAACGGGTAAAAAATGCAGCTGTCCCATACTTTTTAGTTGGGACAACAGATTTTTTTTTCGCGTCTCCTGAGGTAGGCTCCATAGTGAAAGTTGTTCAGTTTGATGGTCTGAGTTCACCGTTTCAGTATTTTCTAGACTGTCACTTACAACCTGTATAAAAGTTCAGTTCTTAACAACCTCTGAAAAGTGATTACAAGATAGCCTACCCTAGCCTGGTCTTACCCTAGTGCCGCAAAGGGGCTGTAAGCTGCCGCTGCCTTTTGTGGGATGCCACTTGTGTAAGCACATATGCGGCATCCCACATTAGAGGCACTTTGCGTGCGGCTGGGTCGGCGTCGGAATGGGCGGCTTCGCAAAAGCAAGTGAGGTACGCGATACTGAATTCCCAGTACAATTGTGTGCCGGTGACAGTGGAGACATTTGGAACGTGGGGGGTGGAAGCTAAGGCGTTTGTGAGAGATCTGGGCAGGAGGTTGGTGGAAAGTGGCAACGATGTCCGCTCAGGGTCTTATCTGGTGCAGATGATTTCGTTAGCTATCCAGCGCGGGAACGCAGCTAGTGTGATGGGATCCTTTGTGCCGGGTACGATTTATGATGATGCCGTTTAGTGTAGGTTTATTTATTATTTTGCTGACGAAACGTGTTGTGGATTTTTATTATTTGTATTCTCTTGTGACCTAGCCTGTTGTGGATTTTTGACTATACGAGTATTTGTGGACGAGGCAGTGCCCGGGCGGATCGTGCAGCGTTTAGGCAGTACGGATTACACTATTAGAGAGGTTAATGGGACTGAGGTACATCGTCATATTGACCAAATAAAACGCCGAGTGTCCATTGTACATCCACCGCATTCGAGTAGTAACCAGAGTCGCCGGGACTATCGTTCTGTGCTAGTTCATCCACAAGCACCGATGGACAGAGTGGTGGCCCGGTAGCGGGGAGGACGGGTGAGTTGTTGACGGCAGAAACGCGTGGGGCTGCGGGCGAAGGCTCGTCGCGCGCGCGAGAACTTGGTTCTGCAGACGTTGGTGCGCCCACCGGTGAACCTCGCCCCGTGCGGAATAGGAGGCCGCTAAGTGCGGGTTCGCTTGTTTATTGTGTTTTAAATTTTCTATTTGTATTTTATGGTTTAAATTTTGTATGGATTTGTGTGTATTAAGGGGGGAGGTGTTGTGTTGACCATAGTGATTGTAGTCTCTTTGGTGTTGACGTGTGTCACCGAATAAATGTAATACGTCTTTAATTGAAAAGCATGTTGCCAATTTTATAATTAACTCTTGTGTAACCGTTTATATTATTCTTTTGAGAAATAAAATAGCCCTGTATAAGTAAATGTTTTAAGCTTCAATCTTATTGATCAGGGGGGTGAGCTGGGAGTATGCGGCGCCGCGTCAGCTGATCTGAGAGCGCCTCCTCTACTAGCCACTGCACACTTTAACGTGAGTATACTTGCACTTGCACTCTTATACAGGGTGTTAGGGTAAACATTTGCGTCACTTTAAGAGGATATGTGAAAAATATAGGATTCTTCAAAGAGTCATATATCATGAAGTACTAACAGTAGGAGTATGTTTAGCGGATATGTGTAGATTGAACACATAATTGAAGTTTTGATTAGAGCCAAAACACGGTTAAGACACATTTTCTCGATAGAAAAACAAGCCAAAGTAGCCTCCGTCTTTATCGATAAACGCTTGGAACTGCTAAACGGTGAATAATAGAAACACGAGACTTGATTTAAAAAAAAGAGATTGATATTTTACAAATTTTGATTAGAGCAGAATTGAAACCGATTTCGAACAGGGGGAGGTGCCAGCAACTTTAAAAAGTGAAAAATAAATAGGCCACGATTATTTTTGATGTAAGCCAATGTATGTTTTATTTCTTAACTCTCTTTAAGATATTTAGGTCAAATAATGTGTCGGGGAGCGCAAGTGGTTGTAAAAAAATTAATGGTCATTTAATAGCGGCCCCCTACGCATTAATTGACTTTAAATATCTTAAAGAGAGTTAAGGTGGTTTCAGAGGGGTAAATGTTATACAAAACTTTGACGCACAATACGCGTAGACGGTATTAATATAAAGTAACTTTGTATATATGGAAAAATAGTTTAGAAAATCTAGACGCCGCGTCACAAATAACATTTGCAATTTGTAAAATAATTACGAAGATATAAAGCTTTGAAGCTTTATCTTTGTTAGACGGCCCGGTAGCACAGACTGTAGTGAACCTGCCTGCTGTGCCGAGGTTCGCGGGTTCGCATCCCGTAAGGGGCAAATATTTATATGATGAATACGAATATTTGTACCCGAGTCATGGATGTTTGTATCTATATATGTATTCTATACCGTTGTCTAGTCGTCATAATACAAGTCCAGGTACTTTAAATGTGACTAGATAATTTGTGTGACAATGTCAAAGATATTTATTTATTATTTATTTATTATTAATTTATAAATTGAAAATGTTATTTGTGACGCGGCAACTAGATTTTCAAACTATTTTTCCATATATAAAATATTACTTTTATTAATTCCGTCTACGCGTATTGTGCGTCAAACTTGTGTCTTTTTTTAATTCAACAACATGTGCTTTAGAGAGCACCACTGCCACTATAGCTCTAGTCAAAAAAGTTCCGCGCCTTGAATAAATAAATAAAATAAATATCTTGGACATTGTCACACAAATTATCTAGTCACATTTAAAGTACCTGGACTTATATTATGATGATTAGACAACGTTATATAATACATATATAAGGTCTAACAAAATTAGGTGAAACTATTTTAAGGGGATGATCAGACCATCAAACTGAACAACTTTCTCTATGGGACCAATATCGAAATTGCGAAAAAAAAAAATCAGCTGTTCTATACAAACGTACAAGACCTAAATGTATCGGACAGCTGATTTTTTTTTCGCAATTTCGATATTGGTCCCATAGAGAAAGTTGTTCAGTTTGATGGTCTGATCATCCCCTTAAAATAGTTTCAGCTAATTTAGTTAGACCTTATATAAATACAAACATCCATGACTCGGGTACAAATATTCATATTCATCATATAAATATTTGTCGCTTACGGGATTCGAACCCGCTACCCTCAGCACAGCAGGCAGGTTCACTACTAAAATTTTGAAAATGACATTAGAATTAGATGTACGATATCATGATGTGGCGAATGGCATGATGAAGTATTTAACTGGGAATATCCAAAATACGCTTTCCGGTACGCGGTCGCCACTCGAGAACTTTTCGGCCCCATCGGCCATCGGTTCTGCGAGCAATATGCCCCGCCCACTGCCACTTTAATTTAGCAATTCTTTGGGCTATGTCAGTTACTCTGGTTCTTCTGCGGATCTCTTCATTTCTGATTCGATCTCGCAGGGAAACTCCGAGCATAGCCCTCTCCATTGCTCTTTGGGTGACTAACAGCCTTTTTATGAGGCCTTGAGTGAACGACCACGTCTCTGTTCCATATGTCATCACTGGCAACACACACTGATCGAAGACTTTCGTTTTAAGACCGGAAAGCGCAGCGTGGGTAGGCCCCGCACACGGTGGACCGACGACCTTGTGAAGGCGGCGGGATCCCGTTGGATGAGGGCAGCGCAGGACCGGTCGTTATGGCGATCCTTGGGGGAGGCCTATGTCCAGCAGTGGACGTCCATCGGCTGAGATGATGATGATGATGATCCATAAATAGGTTGCTTTCAGCGATCCAGCTGATCGGACTAATACACATAGCGATGATGTGTAAAATCAGCCTATAGACCGATGGGTCATAATCATTAACAAATTTAAGATATTTTATTGATCAAATCTCCGCTTTAGCAGATTCCGGATGTTTAGAATACTTTCAATGAATGAAAGAGGACTGTAATTTGCTGAACTATTTATTGAAATGAACATAATTAAGAGAACACCGAACGAGCTCCTAAATCCTGTAGTGATTGAGGATGTGGGGACTTGCTACTGATGTCAGCACCCACAAGTTATAGCAAAGATGCCAACAGATGGCGATACCGTCGCTCTCGGAAATATGCTCCATACATAGACAACGTTCACCGTGAATACGTAACTCGTTACCTACTACAAATAAGGTTCACAATCGAATGTAAGACATACATCGCGCAAGAGAAATTATCACAGAGTTTCGATATATACAAGGTCCAACTAAGAACTGTTGGACCACGGCCGGTCCCCAGGCTTCAAACATAGCCTGGTGGAAGATCTTCCCTTTTCAATGGAGGAACATATATATAGCACCTCCATAAGGATAATGATAGTTCTGTTATGTAGTAATAGAAACTCTTTCTTATACTGTGTGTGGAGCGTAGACTGTAGTTAGGTTTCGGGTTCTTCAAATAAAATGCCGATAAATTTTTCCAAAGTGAGCCAGGCTGGAGGTTGGGGTAGAGAGGGCTAGTGGTCGCAGAGAGTCTTCTTGTTGTTTACTTCTCGAGTGCTGGATCCGGAATAAATCTGAGCCCTTCATTTATACGATTTCGATGCGACCACCCCTCCTCACCCCGTATTCTTCCCCTGTACTCAAATGTCTTTATTTCTCATACAAACTTATAGTCTACATTTACAAAACAATACACATTCTCTAGCTAATCGTTTTCTTATTCAAATCATACCATTTGCATCATCTTCCGGCGCATAATAAAGCGAAGAGCGCGTGCGAAAGGTTCAATATTTATATGGCCCCGTCCCCCGCTTCCTCATTCCGCGGGTTGTGGGCGTCGGGGCCCCCCTCGCTCGCCTGTGTGCGCTGACAGAGATGGAATGTTATGTCTCTTTCTATCACTTATTTCTCCTAGAATTACACCCTTTCTAGTGAGATACTCAATCTAACCAGTGAAAATTCTAATTGGAATTATGTACTTTGAATGTGGCATTTACTACTTATTTACTTGAGATTACTACTAATTATTCTAATTGGGATTAACCAATTTACAGATTACCCAACCCACATTATGTGTACCTATCGAACTGGGGTAGGAATCGCTAGGGGAATCACATAAGGAATGAAATAAGCGCCCTATTATTATATATATAATAAGAAAATGTAACCAGGCGGAGGACAGTCGCATATTGGTGGCTTTTTCCGATTCAGTTTGCATAGAATGTGCTGGCATCTGTTAAATATTTCGCAGAACTATGAAAAAAAAAGATTTTATTGTCTATGTCAATGTCAAATTGACAAAATCACAAAATGGCTACCTATCTTGCGTAATGTGCGGGTTGTTTGTAGTTTTCGTTCAATTTCGTGCCGATTTAGTGATGTTCTGGAGTTTCTGTTGTTCTCTTACCAATGTTTAGATTACAGGAATAGTAAGGATACTGGAATTTCACTCGATCGGTGCGGGATTGAACGAAAACTAGCATTAAAAACAATAATATCCATTGGTATGAGTAGATATAAGTAGGTATGTATAGTATAGGTTGAATTATTGTCGGTGTAACATAGATGGAGCTAGCTAGCCTTCAATTTGACATAAGGTGGATGCATAATGTTGCCACGAGTGGGTTCTCTTTTCTAATATACTTATATTACTCTTTGAATGTGACTTTATTTCGTATCAAAACTTAATCTAACTTATCCTATAACTACAAAAGGTATACAAACAAAATTACGGTAAAAACTATGTACAAAATAACTTGTTTAGGTATCGTCTCAGGTTCTGTCGTGCACACTGTGGTTTTGTAAAATAAAGTCCCAAACACTTGTACATTACAGCAACAAGCCTCCCCGAACGTATCGATGCTGCCGAACACAAACCTAGCCGCCAAACTGCCGGCCGTCCAGCACCAGCCGCCGCGGTACTTCAGCGTCAAAGACCAACACCTCCTGAAGCCGCCGCATGCCATGCAGAACCATGGTGAGCTTTATATGTTTAGTTATCTATCTATACTATTATAAAACTGTAACAGGAAGTTTGTCTGTACATTGAAGATATTAACAAAAAAAAGTTACGATATGGTTTTTAGGTGTCCCTGATTCCATTTCACCAATTTTTTGATTTTTTGTCTGTCTGTTTGTTTGTTTGAACGAGTATCACGCAAAAACTACTGAACCGATTTAGATGAAACTTTTTTTGTTTGATAGCTTATGATCTGACTTAAAATCTGGTATATAATTTGTGCGGACGAAGTCGCGGGTTAACGCTCGTAAGGTATATAGTAGCTTAATAGCTATTAAAATAGTCTTTTCATCCGGGCGAAAAGCGTCAACTTTCGTCCCGCTGCGCTAAACGAAGTTGCCGCTTTCCGCCTCCGTCGAGGAGAAAAATAATGTACTAACCTTGGGCAGTAAATAAGAAAGCCTCAGATCACATGTTTGTTGACCTCGGCTTATGAGATCCGAGACCTTTCTTACTTTCCTGCCCTCGCTCGGTGTGTAATCTATTATTAAATATTGTAAGACAGTAAAAGTATGAAAAATAGTTGCCTGTTTGGATATAAATCAGGTCTATAGGCTAACTACTACGATGCGTCGATCCAACGCATCGGCATGTAATAGTGACCTCGGCTATATATGCTGCTTCGGGCGAATCTTAATAGCGTGATGTAGAAATAACCAACATCAGCCTCCGGGTCTACAAAGGACCGACATCTATACCAATTTTTTCCATCTGTTCGCGATCGTCTTGACAAAGCGTGGCTAGAGGTAGATCACTGCGTAGCCCAATTTCTTACTGGACATGGTAACTTTAAGGGAAAGCTATTTTATTTTAAATTGGTTGCGTCACCTTTATGTGAATGTTCTGTTGACAGTAACGAGTTCGAACAGACCGCTCATCATATTCTTTGGGAGTGTGAGCTCTGGTACGCCGAGCGCCAGACCATGCTTGACTCAATAACATCGTATTCTGGTGTCCCTTACTACATGGATCTTGTTGCGACTAGGGATAACTTCCGTGCGTTCAGATGTTTTTGCCATACTTATTACTGGAAGCAAAATAGGTCATAGTTTCAGTACAATGTTAGGTTCCTATTGTTTTATTTTGTATTTTTGGTGCATTTGCGGTCGTGTCTTCAACACTGCCATAAATGATCTCTTGAATTGGCTCTCTAATAGCCATGTTTTTTTTTCTTCTTATTGCTGTCTCCCGTTTGCGATGGAGGGAAGTCGGATATTTCGTTTTCCTACTCCTCCTATCTTCTTTGATTAATTCATTGCGGGTTCCAAGACAGATTAGAGTCATCCCCCGGGCTCGCTGGACTTCATTGTCCAGTGTTGTGAATGGTCGCCACTGTTGATCCTGGCTTACAGGAGTTACAGCGGTGGGAATGTGTGGTGGGCCTATGCCCGATAAAAAAAAAAACATCAGCCTCCGAGGTACTTCAGCGTCAAAGAACAACACCTTCTAAAGCCGCCACATGCCATGCAGAACCATGGTGAGCTTTATACGTTTAGTTATAAGGTCTATAATCGCTTAATAGTTATTAAAAAGTTATCATTAATTGTAAGACATTAAAAATATCAAAA
The DNA here is from genome assembly GCA_927399405.1 of Agonopterix arenella. Classification (NCBI taxonomy): domain Eukaryota; kingdom Metazoa; phylum Arthropoda; class Insecta; order Lepidoptera; family Depressariidae; genus Agonopterix; species Agonopterix arenella. The sequence goes on along the minus strand of OV656718.1, from coordinate 9,264,093 downwards.
CCAGTTACCTATCTCGATGTGAATAAGGTCTATAATATTCTAACTATTACGACGCGTCGATCAAACGCGTCGCAGCACCAACATCACCCAGCCTATACAGGGTCCTTCTTAATATGCTGACAATTATTAAGGTGATGATCAGACCATCAAACTGAACAACTTTCTCTATGGGACCAACATAGAAATCGAGAAAAAAAAACAACTTTTGACGGCCCGGTAGCACAGTCTGTAGTGAACCTGCCTGCTGTGCCAAGGGTCGCGGGTTCGAATCCCGTAAGGGACAAATATTTATATGATGAATATGAATATTTGTACCCGAGTCATGGATGTTTGTATCTATATATGTATTCCATATCGTTGTCTAGTCATCATAATACAAGTCCAGGTACTTTAAATGTGACTAGATAATTTGTGTGACAATGTCCAAGATATTTATTTATTTCTTATTTATAACTGTCCCATACAATTTGGCTCGAGCAGGTTGGCAGTTTTGTATGGAAGAGCAGATTTTTGTTCGCGATTTGGATTTTGGTGTCATAGAGAATGTTGTTCAGTTTGACGGTCTGATCATCCCCTTAAAAAAGTGTCAGCATATAAGATTTGACGGCCCGGTACACGAAGGAGCCCGGTAGCACAGCCTGTAGTGAACCTGTCTGCTGTGCCGAGGGTCGCGGGTTCGAATCCTGTAAGGGACAAATATTTACATGATGAATATAAGTAATCTATATAAGGTCTAACAAAATTAGGTGAGACTATTTTAAGGAGATGATAAGACCATCAAACTGAACAACTTTCTCTATGGGACCAATACCGAAATAGCGAAAAAAATACAGCTGTTCCATACAAACCTATTCGACCTAAATGTATGGAACAGCAGGTTTTTGTATCTATATATGTATTCTATATCGTTGTCTAGTCATCATAATACAAGTCCAGGTACTTTAAATGTGACTAGATAATTTGTGTGACAATGTCCAAGATATTTATTATTTACTAGCAGGTGCCCGCGACTTCGTCTGCGCTTCGTCTGGACAATTCACACAATATCTTTATAAATTGTAGCTTATGTGTTATTCTGATGTATAAGCTATATTATTGTAAAGTTTCATTAAAATACATTCAGTAGTTTTTACGTGAAAGAGTAACAAACATCCATCCATACTTACAAACTTTCGCGTTTATAATATTAGTAGGATTATAAGGTCTAACAAAATTAGCTGAAACTATTTTTGTGGGGATGATCAGACCATCAAACTGGACAACTTTCTCTATGGGTCCAATATCGTAATCGTGAAAAAAAAAATTACACGTTGTCATTATAATACAGTGTGTACTATGATTGTTTTAGCGCCCACGTTCGGTCGTCGCGCGTCGGACGGAGGGGCGCATGTATCTCGCGGCAGGGACCGCGCCTGTTGCCATTCTGCGCCCCCACACCATGTAAGTAACTTACTGAAATATTACTCTTTTAAATCATCCATTACATTGGTTTTCAAAGTGGCGGTACACGACAAGTTGTGTGAAGGTACCATACGACAAGTTGTGTACCTAGCTAGACCTAGGTTACAGCCATGTTGTGCTATCGACAGACGTCCCCTTAAGACGTATCGTATGAATTTCAGTTGACTTGCGGGTTGGTTAGTTTGTAATAACTACCAGCAGATGGCGCTCACGTCCCCTTAAGACGCAACAGATTGAAAATTTCGTTATCTGTGTGGTGGGCTCGGTGGCGAAATTGGATAACGCAGTTCCCCGGTTTGGAAGAGTGCGGGTTCAAGTCCCGCCCGAGACAAATTTTTTAATCTTTAATTTGATTCATATTACTAAAGTGTGTACTTAATTAAATGATATTGATTGCAGGTATCGGACAGCGGTACTCCACAGCGGGATGAGGACGAACAAACTGAAGAGCAAGCCACTGATTCCGCGTACAATACTAACCTATGCAGGTATGTAAAAACATACAATACAATTATTTCATTTTATACAATGAAATGAAATAATATTCAGGGTGTTAGGGTTGCCGCTTTAAGGGGTACCGCCTCCGTGGTCTAACGCATGCTATGTTATCTTAGTACAAACTATGTGGAACGCTGATTTTCCATAGACAGCTTCCGCCATCTATCGGTTATGTTTGGAAGCACTATGTGTTGAACTAGGGTTCATATCGGAGTAACAGCGCACTACACCTCACGCGCTGCGCTGTAGTAGTGAGAGATTTCGCCCATATCAATCTCTGTCTTGTTGGTCTAGCGGTCTAGACATCCGGGTTACCATCCGGGTAGCTAAGGTTCGGTCCTCGTGTCGGCCGATCGTCTTTTTCAATTTATTTCATAATGTGGCGCCCCCTAGTGCTAATAAGCGGCAACGCAATTAGGACGTCCTAAAATTCAAGGCGAGTTACCTATCTATACCCAATATACATATTAATCTTTGGATTATACAATCAAACTGAACAGCTGTCTCTATGGGACTAACATCAAAATCGCGAAAAAAAAAATTGCTCTTCCATACAAAACTGCAAACCTACTCGAGCCAAATGTATGGCACAGCTGATTTTTTTTCCAGATTTCGATGTTGCCCCAATAGAGAAAGTTGTTCAGTTTGATGGTCCGATCATCCCCTTAAAAAACTATCAGCATATTAAGAAGAACCCTGTATAAGGTCTAACAAAATTAGCTGAAACTATTTTAAGGGGATGATCAGACCATCAAACTGAACAACTTTCTCTATGGGACTAACATCGAAATCGCGAAAAAACAATCTGCTGTCCCATACATTTAGGTCGAGTAGGTTTGTATGGAACAGCTGATTTTTTTTCGCGATTTCGATATTAGTCCCATAGAGAAAGTTGTTCAGTTTGATGGTCTGATCATCCCCTTAAAATAGTTTCAGCTAATTTTGTTAGACCTTATCTATACTATTATAAAACTAGAACAGGAAGTTGTCAAGGGAGCGGGACGCGTGAATCAAACACGAGAGCTGTGCTAAGACTGGTTTATTATAATTTTTATAAATTGTTTTAGGGTTACCTACAATCCCCTTATTAAATAAAAAATAAAGATTATCTTAATACATGTGATTTAACTTATTACTCAATCAAGTACACTTAAGCAATTGATACCTAATTAGTTAAACAATAAATAACACATTAATATAATATAGTTATTGTCTCATGCATTTACTCTTCTCAATTGAAATTAACTTTTTATAAGTAAAAGAATTATTTCTTCAATTTCCTTTATTACTCTAGTTTAATACATATTTTTATTTGAATCATTCAATGACATTTAGTAATTCAAAAACATTTTATTATGTCACAACCGGTTTTTTTTTTTTTTTTTTTTTTTTTTTTTACTTGCACACCTACATAAACTTACGACCGTTATCCCTTTTGGGGTGGTCAGAAATGTAGTTGTAGCAATGTCCCTATCATAAACTTAATATACTGTCGTATTAAGTTTATGGTTCATATGCATTTGGCACTAAGTATTTTTATAATAATTATGAGATGAATTAAATTAAGAAACAATAAATTAATTAATTTTAATAAATTAAATTCTTGTTAAAGAAGCAATTTTTAATTTTAATTTGTGAGCTTTTTAATTAACAAAAAAGTTCATTTAGTTCCTACTTAAGTATGTTGTTTTTTATTTTATTCTCAATGTATTAAATTGGTAATTGATTTGATAAACAACATTTATACACTAATTCATTAAACATCGTAAATTTAAACATGCTAAACTTTCCATATTATTATATGGCAAATATTTACATGCAGACATTTACATTCGATAAATATTTTAATACATGCATTATAAATCTATTAATTAATATTTTGTATATAGTTTCATTGTGTTTGTTTTTAGTATATCCTTTTTTACATGTACATTGAATCATTATTTCACATTGGCTCTTAAGTGTAATTATTATTATCATCTATTCGTTGTTATATTATTATTAGTTGTGGATATTATTATCTTATAACAATGTGATTAGCACGCACTTTCGATCACTGTTTACATCTCAGGTAGGTTGGTTGTTGGAGTGTGCGGAGAAGCCCCACCGATCAGGAGGTCGTACTGTCCTGCCGGAACGAGTACGATAATTGTTATTATTGCTTATCTGTGTGTTATCAGCTGACTGAGGACTACCGGAGCTAAACGAGACACGTGCGCCGGTCAGCTGGTTGCAGGGTGGCTTTACCGTTATGTCATCGTATTGTGAATGAATTATCCCAAAATTATTCCAAATAAATTATTCCAATTATTCCCCTCCAAATTATTCCAAAATTTACTGTTAGCTCATCTTTTGTATCCCAATAGCTTCTCAAAATCTCATCAACCGCTGACTTTTCATTTGGCCAGCCTCTCTTAATGAGTTTGGCTAGCTTTTGTAACTCACAATCTTCTTTAGTGCATTTTTGTAATAACAAAAAATGAGAATCTGTCAATGGATTGCTAGCGGTGAGCGCGCACACCTGTGCCTGCGCATCGAGATGATCGCGCGGTAGTGTGGGTGTGTCGTCGGCGGGGGCAACATTCTTTGTAAACGTGCTGGAGCACTGGCCAGTGGTTTGTTTATTATACTCACCAGTGGCTTGTGATCTGTTTCAATAGTTATGTCTGATCTACCATAAATATAAGTGTAAAACTTTTCGCAGGCAAAAACACACGCATAAAGCTCTTTTTCAATTTGTGCATAAGATTGCTCAGTTTTCGTTAATGATTTAGAAGCATAGCTAACTGGTAAATTATTTTGCATTAGACATGCACCCAATCCATTTTTGCTTGCATCCACAGATAGAGTAATTGGTTTTTTCAAATCGTAATACTGTAGCACAGGTGGACTTAGTCAGTCCAGTTACATTTAATTTCCTGGAAGCATTTTTCATGATTTCTGTCCCAATGCCACTCAACGTCCTTTCTTAACAGTTCTCGTAAAACTGTAGTTTTTTCCGACAGGTTCGGTATGAAGTTTCCTACGTAGGTTACAAGGCCTAAAAATCGTTCTACATCTTTGACGTTTTTTGGGGTTGGCATGTCTCTAACTGCAGACACGTGTGAATCATCAGGACTGATGCCAGTGCTACTGATTTTGTGGCCAAGATATTTAATTTCTGTTAAACCTATTTTGCACTTCTGCCTATTTAGTTTGATGTTGATATCTTGACATCGCTTTAATACTTCTCTAAGTCTTTGATCATGAATTTCTTTTGTTGGCCCATAAATTAGCAAATCATCAACAAACAGAACAACACCCTCGATATCATCAAAATGCTCGTATAGTCGTTTGTGAAAAATTTCAGAGGCAGAAGATATGCCATAGGGCATGCGCAAAAATTTGAATCTACCGAATACAGTATTGAAAGTGCATAAGTCTGTACAAGAGGGTGATAATTTCACTTGCCAAAAACCTTGTTTCGCATCTAATGTGCTGAACACCTTCGCGCCCATCAGGTTCGCTGTAATTTCCTCAAACGATGGTAGTTTAAAGTGTTCTCGCCTGATCGCCTTATTGAGGTCGCGAGGATCGAGACATATTCGTAAATCGCCGTTGGGTTTTTTGACTACAGTCATGCTATTGACCCAATCTGTGGGTCCCTCAACTTTCGCAATAATACCTTCTGTTTCCATTTCTATTAATTTGTTTTTAATTTGGTCTCTAAGCGCTATGGGCAGCTTCCTGGGCGGATGTACCACCGGGCTCACCCCGTTTTTAATCTGTATTTCGTACTCCCCTGGTAAACAACCCATGCCTGTGAAAACACCGGGAAATTCGTCTAATATTGATTGACTGCAACCTATATTACGAATAGACCCAATTCTTTTGACCAATTTCACCTCTTCGCATGAACTCCTACCCAATATCGGCGATGAATCAACGTCTGCAACTATGAAATTCAAAAAATATGTGCTATCCTTGTAATTAACTTTCAAATAACATTTACCTACGACTTTAATGGCACTGCCTGAATAGCCCTGTAGTTTCATAGACGTTCTAGTAATTTCAGTCTCTGGTACGTTAATAGTGTGTAAAAATCTTTTCGGCAACACGTTTACGTCAGCTCCGGTGTCCAGTTTAAAACTTATGCATTTATTATTTATTTTCAAATCTACAGACCACTCACTGGTCGAACGATAATTAGATTGATTATTTACCTGATCGGTGGAGTCTCCGCCCACTGCAAACACGCGCCGCGACGACCTGCACATTCTCGCGTAATGATTTAATTTATTGCATATGTTACACTGTGCACCATACGCTGGACACTCCATCCGTCGGTGTGTTCTGCCACAGTTACCGCAATTGTTGTTGATGCTCTGATAGTTCTGTTTGCGTTGCCCTTCTCGTCCAGCATTACTGTAGTTGCTTGCCTGTCCCTGTCTCTGTGTTAACGACAAAGGAAACCTTCCGTTGTGTGATGTCTGTTGATTGCGCGCTCCATTCGGCGCATTGGGTCGCGACGGTGTGACAGGCGGCCGCTGTACACGACCGCTTCGCGCTCCCCTACGGTCGACATAGTAAACATCAGCTGTCTGTGATGTGCTCGGCTCCTCATTGTTCTCCTGTGTTTGTATCTCGTTTACGTTTCTTTCGGAGTTTTCTGACCTCAGATTTAATGCCTGTAATCTAGACATTTCAGCCAGACTGCAAATGTCCAGTGCTTTTTGTAGGGTTATGTTGGGTTCTCTTAGCAAACGTTCCGAGAGGCCAACATCCTTTAATCCACATATGAATCGGCTACACACCAGATCGTCTTTGAGGTCTTTCAGCTCGCATTTGGCGGCTATTTTATTTAGTTCAAACACGTACTGTTCCGCTGACTCCAGCTCTCTTTGACTTCTACTGAAAAATTTTTGCCGCTCCACTGCTAAATTCTTCCTTGGAATAAAAAATCCATCAAATTTCGTTAACAATTCCGCTACCGTCTTTGATTCCTGCGTGAATTGTTCGCTAACTTCACGACACCTATCGCCAATAACGTGAAGTAATATATTAATTTGCACTTTGTTTGCTTTTTCTGATAATTCACACGCTTCATAGTAAATATTAAAAGACTTCTTCCACTTCTCCCATTCTGTACTTAAGTTTCCAGACGTTACATTTGCTAAATTGTTCTCAAATTTAAATGGCGGTGGCGGTTGCAAAATGGATTCCATCGTTAGACCGAACTTTGTCTCTTTTGTATCCTAAAACTAATCACTGTCACAATCATATATCATTTAAACAATAATATGCCCACTTTGTCGCACTACCTATTAGCTTTTTCGCGTTTATACTACAAAAACTTCTAATTATTTAAGATACCGACTGCGCCATGTCAAGGGAGCGGGACGCGTGAATCAAACACGAGAGCTGTGCTAAGACTGGTTTATTATAATTTTTATAAATTGTTTTAGGGTTACCTACAGAAGTTTGTCTGTACATTGAAGATATTAACAAAAAAAAAAGTTACGATATGGTTTTTAGGTGTCCCTGATTCCATATCACCAATTTTTGGATTTTTTGTCTGTCTGTTTGTTTGTGTGTTTGTTTGTTTGTTTGAACGAGTATCACGCAAAAACTACTGAACCGATTTTGATGAAACTTTTTTTGTTTGATAGCTTATGATCTGACTTAAAATCTGGTATATAATTTGTGCGGACGAAGTCGCGGGTTAACGCTCGTATAATATATTTCAAGATGATAATGTATGTTTGTAGGTACATGATGAACCGAGGCAGCAGTAAGCGGCACACTATGGCGACACCTGAAGACGCGGCCAATGCCGCCTCCACATGCAGCCAGGCCATGGTGAGCACTAGTAGCCCAGTCATTTTACGGTTTGAGCCGGGACTAATTAATGATTCACATTTTTTGCGGTATAAAATTGAAGAGCGAATTTGAGCCTAGAAATATACCAAAATAAAAAAAACTGCCTCCGAGGTCGTGGGTTCGATTCCCACGGGGGACACCTAGGGATATGTCACTTTGTGCGTTTTTCCCCAGTTGGTTAGGTTAGGACATTGCAGGCTGAATCGCCTGATTGTCTGAAAAGAGAAATGATTCCGTGTTTCGGATGGCACGTTAAGCCGTTGGTCCCCGCTACTATCTCTGGTGGTAGTAGTCGTTACATAAAAACCACGTCAGAGGCCGTAAGGCGGTCTGAAAAAACTCTGACACCAGGGCTCTGCCCACACGATAAGAAGAAGAAGAAAAAAAATCATGTCAGCGTCAGTTCCAATTTTAAAATTTAGCTATTATCTCGTTCTAAAAACCTGACGGAAAATTTTTTTTTTTTGCTCATAATATAAATAAGGCTTTATTTACCATTTAAAAAAAATGTACACCTTTTTTATGGTTTTTCCAGTGCAGTTTTCTTTCAGTAAAACTATAATATTATACGGCGGCCCGGTAGCACAGTCTGTAGTGAACCTGCCTGCTGTGCCGAGGGTCTCGCGGGTTCGAATCCCGTAAGGGACAAATATTTATATGATGAATATGAATATTTGTACCCGAGTCATGGATGTTTGTATCTACATATGTATTATATAATACAAGTCCAGGTACTTTAAATGTGACTAGGTAATTTGTGTGGCAATGTCCAAGATATTTATTATTATTATTGTATCTCTTATGGTATTTCTCGGGCCGTAGCCCGGACCTTTAGAAGGCTTGCGTGGGGACATAGGTCCAACAAGTAGAGGCCCCTTTGAGACACTTTTATCTGAATGCGATGGGATGCACCAACCGTGGTCTATCTCTGAATGCATTATGCAAATGCACCAGAAGACATACCACGTTCGGTGCAGAGACTATTGTAGGAAGGACAAAATAAAACTACTCGGGTTATGGGGGTGAACTTGGTGGGCCGGGAAATCTGGGTTATTGCGGAGAGACTCGGGACGCCTGCCTTAACAAATGTCTCTAAGTTTGTCAAAAATAGCAGACGGTGACTTGCCAACTCATTTTGATGGGCCCCCCAAAATGGCCGCTCGCAAAGTAGCGACAAGGCGGCAACATCTAGTGAGCGGCTAAGGTTGTAGAGAGGTGAGTCTGCGGGCGCCGGTTCCCGGTGCTAAGCGCACCAGTCAGCAGGTCCCGGCGTTATGACATTTTACACTTCCAACCTGGAGCATAGGTTCCGCTCTTGCGACTCCACTCCTGGCCGGCCGGTTAAGGCAAGACAGGAGGTGAGGGCCAAATCAATCCGGGCCCTCTGGAGAATCGGGTCCGTGGTGTCGCCAATCACCAACAGCTCGCCACAAGCTGCCCTGCGGGCTTATTATTATTATTATTATTTATACTATCCATACTAATATTATTATAAATGTCAACAGCCAAGCACATCTCCGTCCTCTTCTGCCAACATAAGAGTGAGAAGGACAGGGTTACTGACAGTCACAGAGCGACCCCCCGGTAAGTTTGCTGTACTAATTAAGATAATAAATATGTTTGTGAATGTTGTTGCAAGAAATACTTATTTCATTATTATAAATTACTAGCGTTAACCCGCGACTTCGTCCGCACAAATCATATACCAGATTTTAAGTCAGATCATAAGCTATCAAACAAAAAAAGTTTCATCAAAATCGGTTGAGCAGTTTTTGCGTGATGCTCGTTCAAACAAACAAACAGACAGACGAAAATTCCAAAAGTTTGTGATATGGAATCGGGGACACCTAAAAACCATTTCGTAACTTTTTTTGTTAATATCTTCAATGTACAGACACAATTTTGTTACAGTTTTATAATAGTACGAGCGTTAACCCGCGACTTCGTCCACACAAATTATATACCAGATTTTAAGTCAGATCATAAGCTATCAAACAAAAAAAGTTTCATCAAAATCGGTTGAGCAGTTTTTGCGTGATGCTCGTTCAAACAAACAAACAGACAGACGAAAATTCCAAAAGTTTGTGATATGGAATCGGGGACACCTAAAAACCATTTCGTAACTTTTTTTGTTAATATCTTCAATGTACAGACACAATTTTGTTACAGTTTTATAATAGTACGAGCGTTAACCCGCGACTTCGTCCACACAAATTATATACCAGATTTTAAGTCAGATCATAAGCTATCAAACAAAAAAAGTTTCATCAAAATCGGTTCAGTAGTTTTTGCGTGATACTCGTTCAAACAAACAAACACCCAAACAAACACACAAACAAACACACAAACAAACAGACAGACAAAAAAATCCAAAAATTGGTGAAATGGAATCAGTGACACCTAAAAACCATATCGTAACTTTTTTTTTGTTAATATCTTCAATGTACAGACAAACTTCCTGTTACAATTTTATAATAGTATAGATAGATAGATATTACATTATTATGAGGCAAATTTAAAATACAGCGACTGCATAGATATAATAATAGATAACTGTGAAACATGACCTTTCCTTTTTGTATAGTCTGATTAGATAAGAAGTACATTGAAGAATCCTCTTATAAACTGCTAGTATATACTATAGTCATAGTGAAAGCAGGAAATAGGGTAAATGGAGCTCTGAATTCCTTTGTGAAAAGCCAACACGTGTCCAAAAAGGCACGGATGGCAGTTCATAATGGAGTGTTAGTCCCGACATTGATGTATGGAAGTGAATCTTGGGTATGGCAGAAGACGCATGAAAGTAGGATTAACGCAGTGGAAATGCGCTCACTGAGAAGTATGTGTGGTGTGACTGTGATGGAAAAATTGAAAAATAGTTTTATTAGAGAACGTTGTGGTTTGAAAGAGGTTGTAGTATTTGAGGGAGCACAATGGTACAACAAGTTACCCACAGATATTAAAAATGCTGACTCATTTGGCTCATTTAAAAACAAATTAAAAAAATATATATATTATGAATCTTAAATTTTAGATAAAACTATTTAGTGCAATTATTTATTAGTTGGTAGTTGTAGCAATGATTCTGGCCACCTCGCAAGTGTATGTACGTAATAATTTAAACATTGGATACAATTTTACTATGCGCCCTCAGCGAATAATCTCTCTTCTCATTCTAATTCTGACTTGTGTAGGTAGATGGTTAATATTTTGCTTTTGTGATAAACGTATGTTATCTTAAGTTGTACTATGTGAGATATTTACTTCATTACCTCTTAAATTTGCATGTTCTGTCAATAACACCTATATTTTAGTTTAAAAGTAACATTGTTTAAAATTCTCTTGTAAACTGACTATTTTTAAGTCTTTTGAGAATAAAATTCTTTAAACCTATGTAGTCACAAAAATAGAGAAAGGTATGTTGAGATGTTTTGGTCATGTGGAAAGAATGGATGAGAGCAGATTGACGAGGGCAATCTATAAGGCAAGCGTAAGTGGAAATGTTGGAAGGGGACGGCCTAGAGGTACATATACGAACCAAATTGGCGACGTGCTTAAAAAGGGCCAGGTCAGATCTACCCATAACCGACGAGCATGCATGAAAGGACTTATGAATGTGGAGGAAGCTAGAGAGGTATGTCAGGATCGTAGCAGGTGGCGTTCCGTTGTCTCTGCCTACACCAGTGGGAGACAGGCGTGAAAATATGTATGTATGTAACTACTAGTCTATCCAGACCAGTATGGTTTTCTCCATACAAACGTATTCCCCTGTTTTCTCCCTGGATAATGACACTAGAGCAAATATTTTTATACCATACAATCTATGTAACCTCTGCCATGTCCCTATGTTTTGCTTTTTTGCATTAATTAATTACTGTAAGAACTAGGGACTTTCGAAAATGACCAATTTTATCGCCCGTTTTCAGACATCCAGCAAACAAATTTGACGAATATAAACAAAAAAAGCAAAACATACAGACGTGTCTGTCCAATGTGTTTCTCATATTATTTTTGAAAGAATCATTAAAATCAGGTTTATCGATTTTTTGTATATAAAATCGGTCCGAGCTGCAGTTGTTGGTGTATGGGTGGGGCGCACCTGATAAATACGTATACCGTAGGAAAAGTGACCTATTCTAGACTAAGAGAAAAATGTACTTTTTGCAACCATCAGCTGCAAGGCTGATTCAGTGTTTATGGGGTGTAGAGCATCTCTGTGATGGGGATGGACCAGGTCTGCCTGCATAACTCCAGTCGATTTAGAAGTTACTGATGTTTAAAGGTCAGTAAAAAATTAACGATCAGCTGCAAGGCTGATCATATCATATTATTGAAGAATGCACTGTAGCTATGTGAACAGTACAAAAACTGACATGAACTGCCAGTCTGTCTAGGAGATACAGCCGTTCAAAGGTCGGACCTTTGAACGGCTGTATCTCCTAAACCGACTGATGTACCATGTCAGTTTTTGTACTGTTCACATAGCTACAGTGCATACTACAATAATATGATATGATCAGCCTTGCAGCTGATCGTTAATTTTTTACTGACCTTTAAACATCAGTAACTTCTAAATCGACTGGAGTTATGCAGGCAGACCTGGTCCATCACCATCACAGAGATGCTCTACACGCTCTACACGAAGCTTCTAATACGATACTTTTAAAAGATCGTATAGCGACGCGGCGCGCAAGTTAAAACGATAATCATTTACGATGGAACGAGAACATGGTGCAGGCAGGGCAATGTTTTTTTATGCATATTTTTATGGTAATTCTTGCAACAAAATGTCTTGTTGAATCATTTTTATTACTGTTTAGCTTTGAATGTTTGACAAATTTTTCGATTGCAGAAATATTAATTTGTGTTTGGTTGTAGAAAATGTTAAGAATTCTCAACAGAAAATAAGTTGAAGGTGAAGAATTTCAATCATGGGGGTCCGGGTTCGAATCAGCACGGACGAAATGCCATGTACCAATGAGTTTTTCTAACTTATGTACTTAAATACCGACTGCTCTCAAACGGTGAAGGAAAACATCGTGAGGAAACCTGCATACGATGAAGAAGAAATTCTGATGTGTATGTGAAGTCTACCAATCCGCATTGTGCACGCGTGGTACTACACTAACGTACATCCATCCTTGAGGGTGGGCCTATGCCCAGCAGTGGGTCGTATAAAAGGCTGACTATGAAGTTAATCACTACCGAATTCTTGACATTTTCGCATTTTAAATTTAATGTTTTGTGTAAAAAAAGCATGTAATTTTTTGCATTCCTTTTTTTTTGTTTTTCGCTAATTTTTTGTTTTTTTTCCTCACATTTTTTTTATAGTAATAAGCCCAGAGTTAGTAATGGAAGTTGAAGCTAGAATGAAAAGAAATTACCTTCCGCCTTCAATGCAAACCCAGTACCAAGGATACCAGAGCCCGCCCCAATCCGTACCACAAAACCAGAATTCTGGTATCACGAATTACAATCAAAACCAGAAATGTATGAAACAAGTTTTAGAGACGATACCGCAAGGAAGTATTATGGGTACCAAATTTTCTGGTACGCCCAACACTAGTCAAGTTGTGTCACCTTTTACACCTACCTCGGCACAATTTTCGCCGAGTCACGGTACCGTTGTTAATCAAAATACTGGTTCGATCACTAGTGGTACGCCAGTTAGCCAAACAGGATATTCTGGTACGCCAATGAGTACTGGTACGAGCTATGATGCCAAAAATTACGGTACCAATAATTTTTCTGGAATACAAAGTAATCAAGGATCGATAACTTCTGGTACGCCAATGAGTGGAAATACCAGTTTTGACGCTAGCAAAAATTTTAGGTCTCACAGTTTTTCAACTCCAAGTCAACAGGGCTCGATTATGTCTGGTACGCCAATAAATACCAGTTTTGACAGCAACAAGAACTTCGGTACCAATTCTTTCCCAAGCATTTCTGGATTGCAAAATGCAAACACTCAGGGCTCTATTATGTCTGGGACTCCAATGTCCAATACCAATTACGATACCAACAAACATTTTGGTACCAATTTTGGAACTCAAGGGTCAATTACATCTGGCACACCAATGAGCATTAATACCAATTTCTCATCAGCGCCAAGCCTAACTCAAGGCTCAATTATGTCTGGTACGCCAGTAAATTCCAATTATGATACCAATAAAAATTTCGGTACCAGTAATTTCTCAAACCAACAAGGTTCAATAATGTCTGGTACGCCAATGAATACCAACACAAATTACGATACCAATTTCAATCCAGGAAGTTATACAAGCTTAAACTATGATCCAAATTACGGTCGTAACACCAATCTTGGATCAATAACATCTGGTACGCCGATGAATATTCAAAATCAGAATTATCAGAGTCAAAATCAAGGATCGATTACAAGTGGTACGCCGGTACAAACTGGTTCCATAACAGCTGGTACGCCTGATGCCAGATTTCAGGTACCAGTTTCTGGTGCCAATTATAACAGGCAGAGAAAGTATTCTGGACCTCAGAGAGTGAAACACCAAATGTTGGCCACTGTACAAGAAATGGGTAATTTATTATTTTTATTTTTATAATTTTTTGGGTTTTTTGGGCATTCAGGTCCCGTTTTTTTAGGTGATGGGTATTTTAAAAAAAAATCTTTAAGTTACTTATTGTTTACTGAAAAAATGTAAGTATAAAAAAATGCTTAAAGTGTGTGTGTGTGTGTTTTAGATTGTTTGCATTTTGTAGTAGTTGTGTGCACTTGTGTGTGTGTCAATTTTGCTTTGATGTAGATAGTATAAATTAGTGATGAATTTTAAATTATATAAGGTCTAACAAAATGAGCTGAAACTATTTTAAAGGGATGCTTAGACCATCAAACTGAGCAACTTTCTCTATGGGACCAATATCGAAATCGCGAAAAAAAAATCTACTGTCCCATACATTTAGGTCGAGTAGGTTTGTATGAAACAGCTGATTTTTTTTCGCGATTTCGATATTAGTTCCATAGAGAAAGTTGTTCAGTTTGATGGTCTGATCATCTCTTTAAAATAGTTTGACCTAATTTTGTTAGACCATATATTTCTAATTTATGTACCTACGTAATACCGACTGCTCTCAAACGGTGAAGGAAAACATCGTGAGGAAACCTGCATACGATGAAGAAGAAATTCTGATGTGAATGTGAAGTCTACCAATCCGCATTGTGCATGCGTGGTACTACACTGACGTACATACATCCTCCCTAAGGGTAGGCCTGTGCCCTGCAGTGGGTCGTACCATATGGACCTTTTTAATATAGTGACCTTTTTTTAAGGGGATGATCAGATGTGTCTTGAAGTTATATAACTTTTTCTATAGGACCAAGATTAGAATCGCGACAAAAAAATACTTTTTTTTTATAGAAAACTGCAAACCTTTTCGACCCGAATGTATGGGGCATCCGATTTTATTTAGTCCCTTTTGACTGATTTTTAAAGGATATGATGGGATCAAAACATCATGTCGATTGAATCGGGTTTTTACTCAATAAGATTGACTTAAAAAACCGTCAGCATATTAAGAAGCGCCCAGCACGGCTAGCATGCCACCCACGACAAAGCGACAAAACGAGAAAAACGTCATGCGCGCTCTTTTTGGCATAATATATAAAAATACGGCGTAAAATGACAAAGATGTAGGCAGGCTTGATGATTATAGGAATGACCAAAATGTCTGGTCTTGACAAAGTTACACTATGTTATTCAATATTGTAATTGTACTTTGTATATTTTGTTTAAAAGTTGTGTGTTGTAGAGTTTCTGGCCGCATCTTCTCTACGGCGGAACACCTTCCGACGCGGTGGTACACTCAAAAATGGCGTCAGAAAGCTATCCATGTGATATTATTTGGAATAAAACATTGTGATTTGATTTGGCACATCTCAATTTTTATCGTTTTATCGGGGGTGTCATGCGAGGTCGGTTGTATAGACTGTATAATGAATATAAATAGTAACGCGAAGTCCACTTCTATAGCGCGCGAGCACGCGGAGAGATACTCGCCCGTGCGCCGCGCGGAGTGCTCCCCGCCCCGCGCCGCGCACGACCTCGCCTCCGTGCGGCTCGAGTACCAGCAGCTACAGGTAACTGTATATACGAGTACTGGCTCAAATTGATATCATTAGCATCCTTTTAAACTAAGAGTCTACCCATCAAACTGAACAACTCTTACTTTAGGGGCAAAGCGATCGGTGCAACAAAAAAAAAACTGCAATGCCTACTCGACTCAAATGTATGCAATAGCTGATTTTTTTTTTGCTCCGATCGGTTTGCTTCCATAGTAAAAGTTGTCCAGTTTGATGGGTAGACTCTTAGTTTAAAAGGATGCTAATGATATCAATTTCACCATGTATGTACATGAATTCCATTAATGCACGGCGTTTAGCACCCTCACTGCGCTCGGGCGCTACCTTCACACCGTCCAATAATGAAGTACTTAAGTTACACGTATCGTAATGTAATATTAAAGTATAATTTAATTTTCTGACAAATTACCTATGTCAGGGGTTCCCAAAGTTGGGGCGCCGTGGCTCGGAGCCCTCTTGCTTACTTTTCAAACAAACTAAAAATCAGAAAGTAAATTCGAAATAATTGCGTCGATCCAATATTTCCATGCTCAAACTTTACTAGAATTCACTTCGTAAGAAGAAAATCTCATTGACCTCTCTTGCAACAATTAAAACAAAATTTCCTTGTTCTAATTTGGTGGAATTTTGGATAATGGTCAAAAATTAATATCAATATGAATATAAGTTCAACAGCTTTAAAGAATTCTCATTCCCTTTGCAACATGCTATTTTTGCGAAGCCGTATTTTCAGTAGCGTAGCGTAGGGAGCAAGGGAGCGGCAAATGCCCCGGGCGGCACTTTACTAGGAGCTGCAAATTTGAAAAAAAAAATACAGATTGATTGAGCTCTGTCTATAACCAATTCGTAGAGCAGAGAGAAGTCGAGCTAGCTTTATGTTTCTGTTTTAATTATTGTACCTATACATGCACGTGGTGCTAAAAATTTCGAGCTTGCTTCGCTCGATCAATACTAAATAAATGTTTCTTTAATATTAGTTCACAATAGCTTTAACTTAGGTTACTTTGGACATGTTTTATACGTAAAAAGCTCTGACTCGAACCGATTCGTATTAAGAACAAAAGCTTGCTTCGATCGCTCTTAATGTATTTTTTTGCCACAATCTGAATAGTTGTGATTAAAAATTTCGAGCTTGCTTCGCTCGCTCCGTTATTTTTTGTATAGGTCTTCTTATAAAGATAATGACGACCCGGTTGGTGTAATGGTTACCACGCCGGACTACCAAACCAGGGTCCTGGGTTCAAATCCCGGTTCGGTCATGGATGTTTATATGTTTGTGCCGTTGTTGTATGGTTTCCATAATAAACAGCCTATAGTGTTTGTTTGGGATCATTACAATGTATGTGCCTGTGTGCGTTATTTATTTATAATGGGGGCAGCAAAATTTTTCTGTTTCCCGGGCAGCAGAAACCCACGCAACGCCACCGTGTATTTTCAGCTGTAGCTGTAATAAAGAGTAAATATGTAAATGAGAATAGCAGTATCAAGTCTAATACCGCAATTTGAAAAACTGTTTGGAGAGCAGCAAGCTTACACGTTGCATTGATTACGAGTAACTTGTCATAACTGTATACGCTATTATAATAAGATACCAGAGGATATTCTAAACTTGCCAGACAATAAGTTTAAGTCCCATATTAAACAAGTCCTCTGTAAAAAAGGCTACTATAAACTCGATGACTATTTGAATGACCAAAATGTCTGGTCTTGACAATGTTACTCTATGTAATGCAATATTGTATTTTAATTGTACTTTGTATATTTTGTTTTGTTTAAAAGATGTGTGTTGTAGAGTTTCTGGCCGCATCTTCTCTCAAAGGAACACCTTCCGACGCGGTGGTGGAGTCATAAAATGACGTCAAAAAGCTATCTATTTGATATTATTTTTAATAAAAAATTTTGATTTGATTTGATTAAATGTTTTCACACGTATTTTAACGAGTGCGCCGTCAAAAAATACTATACCTGTATGGAAGTTATATAGATTCTTTAATATTTGGGTATTGTGTTTTACGCAGTTTATGTCTGGCTATGGCAGAATAACAGAGGCAGCTGATTTATTCAACTGTCGCTGAGCCTTAGACCTTTTTGTCTTTTGTAGTTTTATATTACTTGTTATTCTAGTGGTACTTCCCTCGGAGTATATGTACACAACCAAACTTGTTTGTGTATAGGTGCCCTGGGGAGGTATCATTATCATACTAACAACAGAAAACAACACTTTTATTTTTAATGTCCTTTTGTCTCGTATTACCAATACCTACTTCTGTTTGTGTACAAATGTAAAAGACAAATAAACGATATTTAATTTAATTTAATTTAAGTGCGCCGTGAACTGGAAAAGTTTGGGAACCCCTGACCTATGTAATGCTTGTGTATCGGAGTTTGCTTCCTGAATGAAATGATATAATAACTAATGAATGTTGCATGTATACAGCGTGGTCTGGAGCGTCGCGGCGGCTCGGGCGCGTCTCCCCCGCTGGCCGACTCGCGGCTACACACCCCGGCAGCCTCCGTGTCGATGCCCGGTAAGTAGAACGTTATCATCAGCATTCATATCTCACATAACTTAGGAGTTTTAACCCTACGTATCATGAATGGAGGTCGGATAATCGACTGCACATTTATTTATCTTTATTGGTCATCATATCGAACAGCAAATTACTTAATTTTAATCAATCAATCCATTATACTTTATTTGACACCAAAAAAACTGAGTATATAGAGAGCAAACAACGCAAATAATGCAACATTATTTAAATTTTACAGCGCACATAAACATGATAACACGTTTTAAAAACTGTAAAAAATATGAAAGTTGGAAGAAATAAAAATAAAACCTAACATTTAAACTAACATTTAGATGACACGATTGTATCAAGACCTCCGCTTCCAAGTACCTAGTAGACAAAGTTGTATTACGTTATGCAACACAACCTGCCCACCAAATAATTTCTACTCTACACGTGTTTCGCTCCACCAAGGAGCATCCTCAGGAGTTAGACCGACGAACGTTCGAAACAGAGTTGTTACTCCGCCGAGCGTCCGACACCGAGTCACCGAGTATTTGGTGGGCAGGTTGTGTTGCATAACGTAATACAACTTTGTCTACTAGGTACTTGGAAGCGGAGGTCTTGATACAATCGTGTCATCTACATATTAGTCATGGATTTCCGCAAAGTAACGCCTGATTTAATTAATTTAAACTAACAGCTTCTGCAGGATACATTATCCATTTTTGAAAACTGTTTTACGTTTTATCTACAGGGTGAAATTGATATCATTAGCATCCTTTTAAACTGAGAGTCTGCCCATCAAACTGAACAACTTTCACTATGGGAGCAAACCGATCGGAGCAAAAAATAAAACAGCTTTTCCATACTAAACTGCAATGCCTACTCGACTCAAATGTATGCAACAGCAGAATTTTTGATATCAATTTCACCTATACATATTAACCATGTATACATATTTACCTAAACTTCAGTTTTCCCCCACGAAAAATCAATTAACAGAACTTTCGCCTCATATCGCTTCTATGCTCTCGGAAACTAGTTATTGTGTTAATTGATTTTCGAAGTTATTTTATGGTACGCAAAGTCGAAAATAGTTTAGCAGTGAAAAATGCTCTGCATGTAGTTCGCTGTCGCCGACCCTATAACTTACTTTTACACCTTTCTCATTTCTCTTTTCATAGGCTCACCGATCCACTCGTCCGGCCCCACCCTGGACCTGAACTCTATATCACCGGAAGCAGCCCGCGCCGTCCTCTGCGCAGCCAGGACCCTGGTCACAGACCCCGCTGCCATGGAGCTGGCTAGGACACTCGTGTTGACCCAGGTATATTTTGAAGTTACTTTTCCTGGAGACTATGGGGTCTATAGTAACTTTTACTGACAACTATGGGATCTAAAGTGAGTTGTACTTATATATCATTCATTTATTTATTTCATTAAAACAATGTTCATTGTGTGGGAAATTAACAATTAAATATTAACTTATAACTTAACAACTAAAATCTATTTCATTATTGCAGCTATGTACTAAGTAGGAATTAAACAGATAAAATCTATTTAATAAATTATTACAAGGAAGGGGACAGGACAAGAATTATACACAAGACATTATAGATATTATACTGACAACTGTGTGGTCAAAAGTGACTTGTACTGGCAACTATGGGGTCGAAAGTGAGTTGTACTTGCAACTAATGGGTCTATAGTGAGTTGTACTGACAACTAAGGGGTCATAAGTACTTATCCTGGCAACTATAGGGTCTAAAGTGAGTTGTACTGACAACCATGTGGTCAAAAGTGAGTTTCACTGACAACTATGTGGTCAAAAGTAAGTTGTACTGACAACTATGGGGTGAAATGTGCCTTGTGCTGGAAACTATAGGGTCTAAAGTGAGTTGTACTGACAACTAAAGTGGATAAAGTGACTTATACTGTCAACTATGGGGTGTTAAGTGACTTGCACTGGCAACTATGGGGTTTAAAGTTATTTTTACTGAACACTATGGAATCGGAAGTGATTTGTACTGACAACTGTCAGTTCTAAAGTGAGTTGTAGTCACTCCCAGTCAGTCTCAATTCCCGGTACACCGGGAACTAGTGACTTGTAATTGTAATGTCAACTATGGGGTCTAAAGTGAGTTGTACTGACAGCAATGCTGAAGTGACTTGCACTGGAAATTATCAGGCCTAAAGTGATTTGTACTGAAAACTATGGGGTAATAAAGTGAAATACTGGCAACTATCAAATCCAAACTGACTCACACTTACAGCTGTTTAATCATAATACTATATTTGTCCGTGTGGTGTCGGCTCAGAATAGCACCATCCCGTTTCCTCCCGTGGGTGTCGTAAAAGGCGACTAAGGGATCTACCGGAGGATGGACAGCAGCATCCTCTGAGTACACACATTCAATCCAACTGCGATCGCCAACCCGCCTGCCAAACGTGGCGATTACGGCAAATCCCCCCATTTTGGGGGAGGCCTATGTCCAGTAGTGGACGTCTATCGGCTGATATGATGATGACGATAACTATATTTGACCACAATCAATCAATCAATATTTATTGCTTTTTCATGTGGTTTACATAAATGTTACCAGTATTTTAACTTGCCTTTTTTTTCCACAGGACGTGGCGCTAAAACTCGGCATCAACCTCCACAATCTCTGCTCTCCCCACATAAACATATCACAGGAAATCCTCAAATCTATCCACTCTTACGGCAACTACACCTTACTATCCGGGCACACATCCCCTGTGAGCCCCGGGTCACCTCTACACCAGATCACTGAAGGCCTCAGCTATCTACATACCGGCTCCATAACAAGAGGTACCCCGCAAGCAAGCGCGACCCCTTTAGACCTACGGAGTAACATAGACATGGATACAGGACAATACCCCCAATTACACCCAATGGTACATCCCCAAATACACCTAGTTACCCATAGGTCTTTAAACAACTCCCCAATTTCAAACCCAGGGTCCCCTTTAGATATGATTCAAGAAGAAATCGGTAATGGTACTGCAGGTTTTCAAGAACGGAATCTACAGCAATTCCCATACGCTCCAATTCATCCTCAAATCAGTTTAACTGATTGCTTAGGGTCGGAAATTACTCTTGTAGCGTCTTCGTCCGAAGACAGCATGGATAGTTTAGAGAATAACTCGAAATATTCGTTACCACAATTCGTTATATCCGAACCGTCTGATTTGGATGACCGGCCGTCGATAACAAAAGGAATCGGACGGAAAGTTAGTCAAGAAACAGAGCCTGTGGAAGTTCCGAAAGAGGATGTCAAAGAGAAGGACCAAGAAATGCAGTCTCCGAAAGAAATCGTTGACGAATCGAAGACTTTCTTGACTGAAGATTTGAAATCTAGACGTGGTAGTGATAAATCTCTTGGATTCAGTGACGATTCTCTTAGCAATGATTCTGCGAATGCTTCTCCGAATTGCGAACAAAATGTCCACTCAATATACTCCAATATAGTCTCGATCAGTTCCGGATTTTCGGAAAATCGCGGAAGCTTTTCCGAACACCGGGAATCATTCTCCTTCTCGGATAGGGGTAGTTTTTCAGAACGAGGTGATTTCGGACGGTCATCGTTTTCCGAACGAAGCGATTTCGGACGCTCCTCCTTTTCTGATAAGGGTGAAACTCCTAGATCCTCGTTTTCTGCTCAGGGGATTTTGGGCGAAGTCAAAGAATACTGCGAAGATGTGTACATGCCTAGAGATAGCTCAAGGCATTGTTTAGAGAAGTGTGATGAGGAAAGTCCACCGGGGGGTGAGGAAATAGAGAAATTGCAAAGGTCCACAATGGACCTTCGATTAACGGACATTTGTAGGCCTGACGAAAAAATACCTATCCTTCTAAGTCCTCAAAAAGTTTCTTGTATCCAAGAATCTTATGAAGTCAGTTTATCAACAGTATGCTCGCAACTTGATTCTCAAAGAATAGTTGAGTTATTAAAAGATACAATAAATTCAAGAGTTCCACCTCAAAATATCTTCATAGATTCGGAACAAAAAAACAGTGAGGATACTGAAGGGTCGGGGTTTTTGAATCTTGAATATTCCGGAGGTATTCAGATAGAGTTGGTTGTTTGTGAGAATAAAGCTAAAGAGAAGAAAGGGTTGAAGATGAGGAGGATATCCGGTGACCAGAGGGAGTATGGGAAGCTGTGTCAACAGCTGATTACCAGTTTGACAGTTTAATGTCAACATTCTGAAGTTTTTCTCCTGTTTTCACACATCAGTAGTATGGCAGCGTGTTTATATCGCTCCTTAGCTCTCATTCTTTTTGCGCGCGAACGAACGAGATAAAAGGCCCGATATAGCCTCACCGCGTATCATACTACGGCTGCTGGTTAGAACAAGAATATCAATAGGGTTGCCTGCATGAAATATTCTATTATAAGAGATAAGTGTACTTTTTGCAACCATCAGCAGCAAGGCTGATTCAGTGTTTATGGGGTGTAGAGCATCTCTGTGATGGGGATGGACTAGGTCTGCCTGCATAACTTCAGTCGGTTTAGAAGTTACAGATGATTAATCAGAATTACTTCTTCATCGTATGCAGGTTTCCTCGCGATGTTTTCTTTCACCGTTTGAGAGCAGTCAGTATTACGTACACACGGCGACACATCAAGCTATGCAAAACCAACATAAGCTGGCTTCGCGTAGGTCGAGTAACGTATAACGTCGCGCGGCCAGCTTATGTTGGTTTTGTATTTGTTGTAGCTTGATGTGTCGCCGTGCGTACGTAAGTTAGAAAAACTCATTGGTACACGCCTCTTCGCTACGCGGTTAGTCTTTTAGGCATTTTGGAATAGATTCTACATAATCATTACGGCTGGACCGTAATCGATAAAACTTTGAAAGTTTCTTCGATAAAGAAAATGTCTTTTTCCTAAATTAAAAATGGTTATTAGAGTGGACATTTAAAAATTCTTATAAAATTGTATATATTTTCATTCCTGTAAATTGCTATGAAAAATAATTTATTTCTTAAAAACGTCATATCAAAAATGTAGCGTAAAAAGGTAATTAAAAAAATAGTCGATTCGTTGTTAAGATGACATTTTGACAGGTGTCAAAACTTTGCGAACCGGAGTGCGCTTTTTGAAACTCATTCTTTGAACTCAGTAGTTGAAAATGTCAGTATTACTATGGAGATATGCATCTTTCTACTGCTGATTTGACTTTTAAAAATCATACTCTAGGAGTGCGATTTTTGAAAGTCAAATCAGCAGTAGAAAGATGCATATCTCCATAGTAATTTTGACATTTTCAACTGCTGAGCTCAGCGATTGAGTTTCAAAAATCGCTCTCCTGGTAAGATGATTATACAGGGTCCTTCTTAATATGCTGACACTTTTTTAAAGGGATGAGACCAACAAACTAAAAAACTTTCTCTATGGGACCAACATCGAAATCGCAAAAAAAAATCTGCTGTCCCATAAATTTGGCTCGAGGAGGCTTGCAGTTTTGTATGGAAGTGGTGATTTTTTCTTGCAATTATTGAAATCGGTGCCATAGAAAAAGTTGTTCAGTTTGACGGTCTGATCATCCCCTTAAAAAAAGTGCCAGCATATTAAGAAGGACCATATATGATATGAATTTAATTAGAAACTAAAATAACAGACACATAATAACGACTGCATTTTTGTGGTCGTCAAATACGTTTTACAACTAAAAAAAATGTGGGTTTTTATGAATCAATAACTAAACAAAATAATTTAAAGACAGGTTCAAAATATAGAAAAGAAAAACGATGATACCTAATAGCATAACATGAGTGCGATTTTTGAATCTCATACGTTCTCAGCTGTTGAAAATGTATGGAGATACGTATCTTTCTACTGCTGACTTGACTTTCAAAAATCATACTTCAGGAGTGCGATTTTTGAAAGTCAAACCAGCAATAGAAAGATGCATATCTCCATAATAATGTTGACATTTTCAACTGCTGAGCTCAGCGAATGAGATTCAAAAATCGCACTCCTAATTTAAAAAAAACATTGTGTAAAAAGAATGTTGTTTAAAAAATCAGATAAAAATAAAAATAAAAATATTTATGATCATATATCAATAATAATAAAATTCAATCAATGATAATAAGTTCAGATATTGAAACTAAACAACGTTCCCTAAGGAATATGGGTCGAAAAACGAGAAAAATGTTTTGGAACTTACATACAAAATTTTGGATCAGCCGATCGATTTTCTATGGGAGGTCCAAAAAACCGACCCATGTTCCTTAGGGAAAGTTGTTTATTTCATTATTTGAATAAACCTTTATTTTCTGGCAATGAGCGTTTTTCTTTTGGTTTTCTAGGGAATCGATAGATGGCGCTACGGTCTGTGCGACCTTTAGGTCAAAATTTTTAATAAGTGTTTCTTTTAAATAATAAAGAGGGAAAATGCCAACACATCTTGATTGAATATTTCATTATTTACGAATCATTTTAACCGAAAATATGAAAAATGTTTACGTCTGACATGGTTGCATGGGCTCGATCCCTTGGCCTTTAAAAAAAGGCAGGCACAGTCTTGACATAATTTACTACTATCAGTCGAGTTTTTTAGGAACTACATTAAAAAAAAAGAGAAAAACGCTCATTGAAAAATAGGCTTGTATATTATAAAAAGTGTTTTTAGTTTTACTTTTGATTCGACAAACCAGACTGTCAAAATCTGTCAAATTCACAGATGACCTGTCAAAACTGTCATTTTTCGAAGAGTAGTTCTTAAGTATAGGTGATACAGTGCAATATTAGATATTTTGATGTAAAAATTTTGACACCAATTACATTTCCAAATTCCAATGGCTAGTTACTAAATAAGTTTCTTAACTAAAGCTGTCCCTCTCTGTACGAGAGCGTGCGAGAGAGATGCATTTATTTGTTTTCCCTTTGCATTCCAATTTTTAATACCTATATATAATTTCTTCATCGAGCTATTTTGTACTACGAACTAGAGGTGACCACGTCAAATAAATGTCATGCGCTACATTGCGGGTGAAAAAGAGAAGAGAAGTGAGTCTAATTATTGTCATAAAAAGTTTATACAACGCGTTACTGAAAAAGCGCAAAACCTCCTACACCCCAACTGGTTTATAACAAAATAATTAGAATGAAACAATAATTTTATTATTTTGATAGTTAAAATTTAAAATTATTCGCATTTTAAGTTTTGAGGCAAAAATGATTTTGTTATAATTTCGGCAATGAATGAAACCGCTGGCGTGCTCATGGATACATTTTAAAAATGTTGTTTTGGTAGTAAGTAGGGTGAGTGCCCGTGCGGCTGGTTTAGATAGAGTTCAGTAAATTTTACAAAAAAATTATTTAATATTTTGAAAAATAATTATTACCTGTGTTGAAACCATGATAATTCGATTCTGCTTTCGATTCTAAACAAACTACTTTCTAGTTTTGCGTTAATTCATTAACACGTTGTATAATAAACATAAGCTGATTTTTCTAGTTCCATTATTTCTCAATTTATGTATTAGAAAAATTACGTTCACGGGCGAATGGGATGCATTTCCTTTGCCTCAATTTGAATCTTATCATCATTTGACATTTCTCTGAAAGGCCAAAGTAACAATGGCCATGATGCTGGAATCTTCAGATAAATTCAAAATACTTGAATAAAAATAATTAATAAAAATGATGAAATAATCAAAAAATATGTCTTACTTATTATATTATTATTATTTTTTAATTTACTCCATAAAATAGGTGATTAAAAATATGAAATGTTGTCAAATTGAATGGTACAGCAGCGTACAATGAAGTGAATTCGATATGTTTTTTTTTTAAATCTAGTTGTAGTTTTTTTTCAACAGATAAAATAAGATTTAAATTTTATTTCGTTTTCCCTAGTCCGTATTGCATTGTAGCTCAAATGAAATTCTGACGCTAATTTTGTATTATTGCTTGGTTTATATACCTAACATCGCATAAGGGACCTATTGTATCAGACAAATAGGCACCTTTTTGACACGCAATATCCATTGCGCATCTGGAGAAGCCCAGCGTAGAGCGTTTTTCACTGCCAAACCATTATCGACTTTGTTTGCATTGAAAATACATCGAAAATCAATTAATACAACTTACACCTTAAGACTAGAGTCACTTCGGTGCTTTCGGGGACTAGTGTTGTGTTAATTGGTTTTTATTTCAACGACAGCAAAGTCTATAATGGTTTGGCGGTGAAAAATGCTCTGTGATGCGCTGGTCTTATAAGTACATTATTATTTTGTTTATAGTAATTGTTTAAAACAATGTATATAGATTTAATTAGTTTATATGCAAATATTTTTGTATATTACGAAAAAAGTATATAAGTAAATAAAAATTATTTAATTTAAAAAAACTATTTATTCCAAATATCGTTTCGTAGGTTTTGAAAATTCCATTTTTTTTTTAAATATTATTATTAATTTTGAATAAATTAATTTTAAGTATTATTCGTTTGCTCTGTAAATAAATAGATAATAAGTATAAAAATAATAACGCAATTTGTATAAAAATCTTCAAATTCGGTCCTAAATATTGTATAGGTTATATTCCCGTCAAAATAACAAATTATTTTAGTTTAATAATTAAAATATTTAGTTATTAAAAATATTGTCCATGTAACATCCTGTATAACACATCCGTGATGGTTTATTTTGTATTTTTTCAAAGTTTAAGTGCTAATTGTCTACACTCTGTCTTAAAAATGTTTAATTTTCTCTTGAATGTGTCATAGACTAAGAGATAAGTGTACTTTTTGCAACCATCAGCAGCAAGGCTGATTCAGTGTTTATGGGGTGTAGAGCATCTCTGTGATGGGGATGGACCAGGTCTGCCTGCATAACTTCAGTCGGTTTAGGAGTTACAGACGTTTAAAGGTCATTAAAAATTTACGATCACGTACAGTACTGTTCACATAGCTACAGTGCACACTACAATAATATGATACGATCAGCGTTAATGTTTTACTGACCTTTAAACATCAGTAACTTCTAAACCGACTGAAGTTATGCAGGCAGACCTGGTCCATCCCCATCACAGAGATGCTCTACACCTCATAAACACTGAGTCAGCCTTGCTGCTGATGGTTGCAAAAAGTACACTTATCTCTTAGTCTATCAATCTGAATAAAAAGGTACCTAATGGTGGTCGATGCAAGATAACTGTGGAGTTAGCAGGCTCCATACAAAAAGCGAAAAGGTTTTTCCACTCCTCAATCTTAACGTATTAAAAAAAACTAGAGACTGCTTTTTCCATACTACAGGATGTAGCAAAATACCCTAGTAATATTGAATGGGGTGGCTTGGGACTTAGACCATCAAACGGAACAACTTTCACTATACAGGGTGTATTATTATTTGGTTATAAGGGCTTGGTCAATGACCAAATAGCTACTGCGACCTGGACAGATCTATTGTAGCTGTCACCCTAGACCTAAAGGTCATTTCCTAGGCCCACGGACTTCATGAACCGTGTTATGCTTTTGGAGGGGAGGTCCCTAATGTCAGTAGGTGTCATTATGTATCCACCTAGATGGCGACTCCTGCTGTGAATGAGCACTTCGCATTCGCAGAGGAGGTGTATGGGCGTTTCCTCTGCTTCACAGCAGAATCTGTAAGTGGGTGAATCTACAAGCCCAATTCTGTGTAGGTGTTTGTTTAACTTGCAGTGTCCTGTTAAGGCTCGTACTAAGAGCCTTAAGTCGTTGCGGTTTGAATTGATGGCATCCGAGGTATGTCTGTTTGAAAAGCCAGTCACAAGTTCTTTCGCTTGCCTCAGTCCTGGTGTATCCGGCCAGAGCTTACGGCTTTGGTTCACGGCCCATTCCTTTAGCACACGTCTAGAGGTGTTGCGAGAGATGCCGCAGTAAGGCTCGGGGCCTATGGCGTCCTCTTCCGCCCCTCTTCGTGCCAGCTCGTCAGCAGCCTCATTTCCATCAATTATATAGGGTGTAAGGAAAAGTATCATTACCCTTTAAACCACATACTCTACCCATCAAACTGAACAACTTTTACTACGGGAGTAAAGCTGTCAGAACAACAAATAATCTGCTGTTCCATACTAAACTATACTGCAAGGCCTACACGACTCAAATGTTTGAAATAGCTGGTTTTTGTTGTTTTGACAGGTTTGCTTCCATAGTGAAAGTTGTTCAGTTTGATGGGTAGAGTATGTGGTTTAAAGGTTAATGATACTTTTCCTTACAGCCTCTAGAAACAACGTCGATAGCAAAAAATCTACTGTTTCATACAAAACTGTAGTAAAAACTTGACTCCAATGTTCCATACAGCTATTTTATTTTTGACTTTGTCTCCATCATAGATTTAGTTCATTAAATCTATGGTCTCCATAGTGAAATTTGTTCAGTTTAGTCTAAACTACTCTTTTCCGGCTTTGTGACCGGCTTTTCAAACAGACATACCTAGGATGCCATCAATTCAAACCGCAACGACTTAAGGCTCTTAGTACGAGCCTTAACAGGACACTGCAAGTTAAACAAACATCTACACAGAATGGGGCTTGTAGATTCACCCACTTGCAGATTCTGCTGTGAAGCAGAGGAAACGCCCATACACCTCCTCTGTGAATGCGAAGTGCTCATTCACAGCAGAAGTCGCCATCTAGGTGGATACACCTACTGACATTAGAGACCTTCTCTCCAAAAGCATAACACGGTTCATGAAGTCCGTGGGCCTAGGAAATGACCTTTAGGTCTAGGGTGACAGCTACAATAGATCTATCCAGGTCGCAGTAGCTATTTGGTCATCGACCAAGCCCTTATAACCAAATAACTACAGTTTTCAATGTTACTAGGGTGTTTTTTTACACCCTGTACAATACAGACCCCAAGCGCCATAAGCTGCCATTTCATTCGGCTTGATATATCATGAATTGCCATTGATAGACCACTGTTTGTAGCATCGAACATGGGATCAAAATCAATATATAAGGTCTAACAAAATTAGGTGAAACTATTTTAAGGGGATGATCAGACCATCAAACTGAACAACTTTCTCTATGGGACCAATATGGAAATCGCGAAAAAAAAATCATCTGTTCCATACAAACCTACTCGACCTAAATGTAAGGGACAGCTGATTTTTTTTCGCGAATTGAATATTGGTCCCATAGAAAAAGTTGTTCAGTTTGATGGTCTGATCATCCCCTTAAAATAGTTTCACCTAATTTTGCTAGACCTTATACTTATACCGTGAGAACCGCGCGTCGTTCCTCTTTCGATCGATACTTAGTTTCAATTATTTTTCGAATTATGTTTCGAAGTTATACCGCTCAGAGTGGAACGTGTTTTCGTCACTTTTCCGCACATAATTTTGATTTCATGTCAAAAAATCTTCGATCAAAATGATCTTGATTTGTAAAAATAATTTGATACGTAATTATTTCGTTTCTGCCATACTAAATTGAACCTTAAGCGAATAGTTTATTAAGTAGATAGTATATTGCCATAAGAATTTACTTTAGAGCCATGTTATCAAATCTAGGTACATACAATGTAAATAATATTTTAATAAAAATAATTCAAATTCCATTATGTTATTTTGTTGTTTCATTTTGCATACGAAAAAAGGAAAAGGTTGTTGGTAATACATACAATACTTTTTTTTTCAGAGATTTAAATATACAGAAGAAAGTAAAAAGAAACGGCCACTTCTACGCACAAATTATATACCAGATTTTAAGTCAGATCATAAGCTATCAAACAAAAAAAGTTTCATCAAAATCGGTTCAGTAGTTTTTGCGTGATACTCGTTCAAACAAACAAAAACAAACAGACGGACAAAAAATCAAAAAATTGATGAAATGGAATCAGGGACACCTAAAAACCATATTGTTACTTTTTTTTTGATAATATCTTCAATGTACAGACAAACTTCCTGTTACAGTTTTATAATAGTACGAGCGTTAACCCGCGACTTCGTCCGCACAAATTATATACCAGATTTTAAGTCAGATCATAAGCTATCAAACAAAAAAAGTTTCATCAAAATCGGTTCAGTAGTTTTTGCGTGATACTCGTTCAAACAAACAAAAACAAACAGACGGACAAAAAATCAAAAAATTGATGAAATGGAATCAGGGACACCTAAAAACCATATTGTTACTTTTTTTTTGATAATATCTTCAATGTACAGACAAACTTCCTGTTACAGTTTTATAATAGTACGAGCGTTAACCCGCGACTTCGTCCGCACAAATTATATACCAGATTTTAAGTCAGATCATAAGCTATCAAACAAAAAAAGTTACATCAAAATCGGTTCAGTAGTTTTTGCGTGATACTCGTTCAAACAAACAAACACACAAACAAATAGACAGACAAAAAATCCAAAAATTGGTGAAATGGAATCAGGGACACCTAAAAACCATATCGTAACTTTTTTTTTGTTAATATCTTCAATGTACAGACAAACTTCCTGTTACAGTTTTATAATAGTATAGATAGATAAATAGATTCCTAAAGCGCTAAATGCGCGCTTCATACAAACAAGTCTAAATATACGTAGTAACAGCGTTTATTAAGAGAATAAAATAGTAAAAGCACAAATAAAACTTACCCTAAACTTAAACCATTCTAAGTATTCTAAACTACAAATTTTACTAATTCTACTTAGTCGAAAAGCCCGCCCCAGGTCATACCTGGCCCGAAGGTGGCCATAATGCTGGCCGCATTTCCGCGTTGAATCGCTAATGATATGCGTTGGGCTAGGTATGACCCGGCACGAGGACCGTTACCCGCATCCCTTAAACGTTTGCCCAGGTCCCTCATAAAAGTTTTTGCTTCATGACCCCACGGGCCCGCCGTCTCCACAGCGAAGGGCACGAATAAGTAGCTCTGCTCCAAAATTGTTTATCATTGGTGTTTACGTACTGCTGCCCTTTCCGCTGCCGACCCTGCTGCTCGGATGGAACCTCTCAAATAAGATGCAGCGTACGTACATACGCACGTTGCATCCCATAGAAGACTTTTGCCACGGCACAAGGTCAATCCGTCTGGTCTCTTCCCGTCGGTACGGCTCAAACCAGGTGGCTCAGGTGTACAGGGAACATTGGCGGCCACCAGCGCTCGACGAATAATATCATTAAGCGCGTGGTGCCGCGCACCTTCCTGCGCATTTGTCGTAGTTTCAATATTAACCAATTAAACTAATTGATTTTTTTTTCAGAAACTCTCCAGGAGTGCGATTTTTGAATCGCATTCGCTGAGCTCAGAAGTTGAAAATTTCAAAATTACTATGGAGATATACATCTTTCTACTGCTGATTTGACTTCCAAAAATCATACTTCAGAAGTACGATTGTTGAAAGTCAAATCAGCAGTAGAAAGATGCGCATCTCCATACATTTTCAACTGCTGAGTTCCACGTATGAGATTCAAAAATCACTCTACAGAAACTATAATAATCTCTGTGCTTATAATGAGTCAGATTTTCGTAACACGTTAAACGCTTAGGCAAAAACTATAATTTTGACCAAAATTAAAGTGAGTGTTAATATGTTTCTTGGGACATAATATGCACATAAAACTTGAAAAAAGAAAAAACAAAAATATTGTTTTGGTCACCGGTGACCTCCATGGCGTACAAAAGTAAAAAAACGAGAAGTCGTTATCACAGCGCCACGCCGGTCACCCCGCCGGTCACCCGGCGGTGGTGCGGTTTGGTTGCGTTGCGTCGTTCTCTCCGTGTTTTTACTTTTATTTGCTTATTTTCATTTAGTTATTGTTGTATTGCAAACCAATCTAGTAAACGAACAAGATGGACGGTGATTTTATGGAATTTGAAGTGGATTTTGATGGTTTGGAGTTCACACAAGAAGATTTGGACCAAATTGCTATTTTAGAATCAAGTGCACTGCCCGAAATAAATAATAGCGATGACGAACTGCAGAATCTGTGCACAACACGAAAACGGAGGCGAATAAATAAACGTAAATAAACCTTGCATTCAAAAAAATCTTGTTTTATTGATTTTTCGTTCATTATGACATTTTCTCTAATGCCACCTGTTTCCCAAACGAAAGTGTTGTATTTGAGTGCCATGCCGGGCACCTCAATGCGTTATTACTCTAATAACTGCGCCCTACGGCGCACTACAGTGATTTGAAAACAGGTCTGACATGAGGTCACCGGTGACCTCCAAGGCGGGATTCAGTAGACCTCTTGAGGTCACCGGTGACCTCCATGGCGTTTAACGTGTTATATGGAAATCTTTGTTCATGCTGCCCGCTGGACTGACGACCTAAAAAAGGTAGCGGGAAGCGACTGGATGAGGAAGCCCGAGGACAGAGTTTTGTGGCGCGCCTTGGGAGAGGCTTATGTCCAGCAGTGGACGTTGATGATGATGATGAAATCTTTGAAGCAACCAAAATCTGCCTCATTTCATTTTGAGTTCCTTCTATTGAGAAATCTTTAATATTGTGATGAACGGTTGATAAAGCCACTTATAAACGGTAAAAGGACTCTTAAATCCATAGAATAATTATGTAGGTATAGAACAGACAACGTGAACAAAATCTGTGCACCACGATCAGCAGCGCGGGGCGCGCACTAAGGGCGTCTCGGTGCAGCACGAGCCCGGCACATGCTAAGTACCTAAGTTAGAGCCCATCAGCTCAAAGGAGTGTTAAAAAAAAATTTGTCTGGGTGTCGCCTCTAGTAGGTACCTCAATCTTAAATCTTAGATTAGCCATGTCACATCAACACCATGGTATAGTCCAAGTGTAGGTATAGCCTACAAAAAACCTTTTGTTGCATAGTTTATGACGATCCCAAAAGGAGATAAATATATGCAAGAAACATTTTATGACCGCATTGGTTTCCTCCGTTTCCTCCAACAACAAGGATATCCTCCGTACGTCTGTTTGTATGTAGGTACGCCGCCGCCGCTTCCGCATGATAAAAGAAAGCGGGACCATGTCGGTTTGTAAGTAGCCGCCCCTTCCTAATGCCCACACACCGCTTTATATTATTATTTAAAGGATATCATAATCAATGGGCGTCAAATTATGATTAAGGCGCTTCTTGGCGTCACATGAGTAAATACGCCACAGAGACAAAGCTTCGAATAATCGTTTTTTTTTTTCTAATTTACAATTGCAGAATTTCTCTGTGAGCAGTTACTGATTATTACTGGAGACTAATGGATCTACTAAGGGACCAGGAGTACGACTTTTGAATCTCATTCGCTGAGCTCAGCAGTTGAAAATGTCAAAATAACGGTTTAGGCCACCAGGATCCCCTATAGGTAAAAGTGAGTAAAGGCGCTGTCATAAAGGCGAGAAACTCATATCAGCAGTAGAAAGATGCATAGCTCCATAGTAATTTTGACATTTTCAACTGCTGAGCTCAGCGAATGAGATTCGTCCGGGCAGCCAGGGGGGTTGACGACATCTGGAAAAGTATCGGCAAGACCTGGAGTGCGATTTTTGAATCTCATTCGCTGAGCTCAGCAGTTGAAAATGTCAAAATTACTATGGAGATATGCATCTTTCTACTACTGATTTGACTTTCAAAAATCATACTCCAGGAGTGCGATTTTTGAAAGTCAAATCAGCAATAGAAAGGTGCGTATCTCCATACATTTTCAACTGCTGAGTTCAACGTATGAGATTCAAAAATCGCACTCCAGGTCTTGCCGTTACTTTTCCAGATGTCGTCAAACCCTGGCTGCCCGGACGACCCTCTTTTGCCTAATAACATACATACTCGTAACATAATTACCATCTTAGGTAGGCCTATTTTTAAAGCAATCTAGTTAAATGACATTCAATTCAACTCGAACAAAGTCGCAAACAAACTTTTTTTTTTAGACACATTCCTAAAGAAAACCAAAAAGGAAACGTGACTTAGAATAATGGAAGCCCAAAAATACATCCTCTATTTCCTTAATAAGCTGAGTATACAATATCTACAAAGGAACCAGCCCATTGTCCGAACGGAAGCGGAGACCGGACGCGAGCGGTGTGTAAACACCTTTACAAATTTGTATATTTTTGTTAATCTCACGTTTTGGGAGATATAGGAACGTAATTTATAATTTGTTACAGATATTTGACAAAAAAAACAGTATACTGTACAGGAGTGCGATTTTTGAATCTCATACGTTGAACTCAGCAGGTGAAAATGTATGGAGATACGCATCTTTCTACTGCTGATTTAACTTTCAAAAATAGCACTCCTAGAGTATGATTTTTGAATGTCAAAACAGCAGTAGAAAGATGCATATCTCCATAGAAATTTTGACATTTTCAACTGCTGAGCTCAGCGAATGAGATTCAAAAATCGCATTCCAGGAGTGCGAATTTGAAAGCCAAATCAGCAGTAGAAAAATGCGTATCTCCATACATTTTCAACTGCTGAGTTCAACGTATGAGATTCAAAAATCGCACCCCTGTACCATAAGTAATAATGTCATCAATTATGTAAGTAGGTATACCTACGATGCACAATAAAGAATATATATGTATTTCTATTACCAAATATATATTTATGTAAGTTGACCTTATTCTGTGAAATACACTTACGAAATGAATTTCAAGTAAATAGCATCAGGAGTGCGATTTTTGAAAGTCATTCTTTGAACTCAGTAGTACGAAAATTTCAAAATTACTATGAACTGCTGATTGGACTTTCGAAAATAGCACTCCTCTACCAAAAAAGGTTGCCCCACTAGTCCTTTTATTTTTTTTCTCTAACAGCCGGCAAAGGCACGCATCCTGCACGTGGCGGCGATCTTCGGTGCATCTTTAAAAACCTATTTGTAGTTGTTTTTTTTTTTGCTTTATCTCGTGCTTAGTTTTTAGGGTTCAGGAGTGCGTTTTTTGAAACTCATTTGTTGAACTCGGCAGTTGAAAATGTCAAAATTACTATGAAGATATGCAACTTTCTACTGCTGATTTGAAATTCAAAAATCATACTCCAGGAGAGCGATTTTTGAAAGTCAAATCAGCAGTAGAAAGATGCGTATCTCCATACATTTTAAACTGCTGAGTTCAATGTATGAGATTCAAAAATCGCACTCCAGAGTGTTATAGTTTAAAAAGCCTTTGAGATACATTTACATCGTAACATTACATACCTAGATCCTAGGTATACTTAATTAGTTATACGTATTCTGTTCCGTTAAAGTAAACCTAGAAAATCATAGGTAAGATAAGATAAGATAATGATAAGAAAAACTTTAAACTGAACTTTTAACTTTATCTTTAACAATTCGGCTCGGAATTCTGGAAGGGGCTTGTCCGTGCGGGCTCCGGGCTCCGTCCCTGGGCTGTGCCGTACGTAGACACACACAACTACTTTATCTAATTTTTTCTTTTATGTTTACTCAGTTTTCC
Organism: Agonopterix arenella; assembly: GCA_927399405.1. NCBI lineage: Eukaryota > Metazoa > Arthropoda > Insecta > Lepidoptera > Depressariidae > Agonopterix > Agonopterix arenella. The sequence goes on along the minus strand of OV656718.1, from coordinate 9,228,263 downwards.
TAACTTACTTTATAATGTAGATTAATGGAGGAGCGGAATCTTCTGTAACGAGTAACTCATGCTACTCAAAAGAGGGTTCCTGCGATGACTTTGTATTAGATTTAAGGAAACTGAAATAAACTTTTTTCATTTTTTCTTTACTTTTGCTTTGTAAATTAACTTTTTCTTTTTTCTTTTCTGTTAATTTACTTTACTTTTTTAGATACCTTTAGGTAGCTTTAGGCTTTACAGCCGTTTCGCACTACTACGCCCGATCCGAATCCGAAGAAATGTATGGGCATTTTCTCACATAGCCATTATAGGAGAAAGACATTTTCTATCCGAGACAGAATTATTAATGTGACTGTCAAAATTAATACTTTTTTGACGTTTCGTTTTTTTTTTCGGATTCGGATCGGACGTAGTGCGAAACCGCTCTAGTGTCATACCTTGAGGCCCACTTGCGCCAAATGCTGGGTTAAATTGCGTAACCCCGTCTTTAGTAGCACCGACATAAAGATTAAACGAGTGTTATCGAAGATTGTCTTGCGCCAATGAAAACTAGTTCATAGTTAACTAACCTGACAGTTCTCTGTTTTTCGCTGGCAACATCCTAAATGACCATAGAGTTTATGTAATCCGACAAAATGTGAAAAGTGAATAATGAATGAACATAATATATGCCCGTCTCTTTCACACTGCATCTCTTTGTATTTGTCTGTCTCATTTGTTTTATTTTGGCAATGACATTTCGTTTTCATCGTTCATTCATGTTATCAAAGAGCATGTAACACACTACGTTATGAGTCGGGACTTCCATACTAAAAACTGGTCGTAACCGATTATCCAGAATGTATGAAACGTGTGCAACCGTTCAAAGGAATTAAATGGCGCGGTGCACGTATCATATAATTTTTTTTTGTTAGAGAGTTGCGCGAGCCTACAACAAAACTGTAAAATCAGCTGTTGCCTCAATTTTGACATTTAGCGCGTAGTTTAGTGACTTAAACCTACCGCTTCGGCGGTTTAAATATAACACAAGTTTAGCCCCTAAAACAGGATGGTGCAAGACATAATTATAATTTAATTCCAAATTAGCGTCTAGTTCCGAGTTAATAACGATAACCCGGCTAGGCGCAAGCGGGCCTTAGTGCAGTAAGGGCCCGATCACGGTAATTTAAAACATCGAAGTTCAATCTTAATTAAATTTTAGTTGTATTGTAATCAATTTACAAGCCAGTTACTAGCTGAATTCCGTATCGCGCTAAACCTGACTTAAATATATGTATAACTACAGTGTGAAATTGATATCATTAGCATCCTTTTAAACTAAGAGTCTACCCATCAAACTGGAGTACTATTTTTGAAACTCATTCGCTGAGCTCAGCAGTTGAAAATCTCAAAATTACTATAGAGATATATGCATCTTTCTACTGCTTGCTGATTTAATTTTCAAAAATCATACTCAAGAGGTGCGATTTTTGAAAGTCAAATCAGCAGTAGAAAGATGCGCATCTTCATACATTTTCAACTGCTGAGTTCAACGTATGAGATTCAAAAATCGCACTCCTGATTTTAAGTCAAATCAGAAGGTATCAAACAAAAAAGTTTCATCAAAATCGCATGTATATATATGCTCACGGCTATATTCCCCGAGGGGGTAGTCAGAGATATTCTGAAACCACAGAACATCCACGTTTCACTAGTACCGAAACTGTGTCCAGTGTGACGGGGAGTGAACCCTTCGCCACTTGTAATGGACAGTGGGTACAATACATGCCTCGAAATTGAAGCATGCAGGTTTCCTCACGATGTTTACCTTCACCGAAAAGCCAGTGGTGTTACAAATCGTATGTAAATTCCGAAACACTCATTAAATTCGGTTCAGTACCTAGTTTTTGCGAGATGCTCGAACATAGTAAACAAACAGGCAGTCAAGATTTCTAAAAAAGTTTGATTTGGAGTCAGTGACATATAAAATCTTAATGTAACCTATATCCTTACCTCTTTTTTCATTTTCAATGTTACTGTTTGTTTAGCTATTAGCCCAGTCATTTTACGTTATGAGCCGGGACTAATTAGTAATTGATATTTTTTCGGTATAGTATTTAAGAGTCAATTTGACCTTAGAAATGTACCGAAATAAAAAACAATCCCGTCAGCAAGATTCCAAAATTTAAAATTTAGATATTATCTCGTTATGAAAAACCTGGTGGACATTTTTTTTTGGCACATATTTTAGGCATTTCACATACTTCAAACATGGTGTAAATATTTTTGTCTACTTACAAGGTTTTGAAAAATACATTCGTATTTTCTAATAATAACCTCATTTTTTAAATTTCAGTGCCTATTTTATTTCTCATAAATAATTTATATTGTTAAATCTAATTCAAATGAGTGCATTGGTATGAATATTATTAATTTAAAAGCCTTCTGAGACTCACAATTTTGATTTCTATGTTGCGTAGTGAATTTTTAATATGTTTTCAGATAGTCTATTTGTAAATTTAAGTACTAGATTAATAATTACTTCCCACCTCTCCTAACAAAACTCCGTAAAATGACTGAGCTTTTTCTCTGTTAAGCAGAACCCTCCATATTTGCAACCAAAGTCCTTTTTTCAAAACTCAAAATTGCCAATTAAAAATAAATGTCGCGCTCGTTTCCTGGCTCATCATTCCTTTTTTTATAAAAATGTCTACAGTGTCCCGTTTTAGGCAATCATGTGTTAGAATCGATGAGCGTCATTAGGGATTTTTTTTTAAACAACACCGTTCACACGTCTCATGTACGATGTCTAAAACTTTAAAGGATTTTGGCCTTTATTACGTGACGATAAAGATTCTAGCAGGAGACTTGTCGAATTAACTTTTTAGAGGGTTGTCAGCTGCTTGATCGTTTTTTTGAATCTCATACAATACGTTGAACTCAGCAGTTGAAAATGTATGGAGATACGCATCTTTCTACTGCTGATTTGACTTTCAAAAATTGCAATCCTAGAGTATGATTTTTGAAAGTCAAATCAGCAGCAGAAAGTTGCATATCTCTATGGTAATTTTGACATTTTCAACTGCTGAGTTCAGCGAATGAGATTCAAAAATCGCATTCCTGGAGTGCGATTTTTAAAACTCATTCTTTGAACTCAGCAGTTGAAAATGTATGGAGATACGCATCTTTCTACTGCTGATTTGACTTTCAAAAATCGCACTCCTGGAGTATGATTTTTGAAAGTCAAATCAGCAGTAGAAAGATTCATATCTCCATTTCAACACACAATTCCACATTTTCAACTGCTGAGTTCAACGTATGAGATTCAAAAATAGCACTCCAGACTATCAAACTAAACAACTATCTATATGGGACCAACGCCAAAATTACGAAAAAATCTGCTGTTCCATACAAAAATGCAAATCTACTCGACACTATGGGCGAGCAGATATTTTTTTCGCGATTTCGACATTGTTCCCATAGAGAAAGTTATTAAGTTTGATGGTTTGATCATCCCCTTAAAATAGTTTCACCTAATTTTGTTAATAGTTAATTATCTTAAAACCTTAAATAATGATAAAAGTGACCGAAGACCTTTTACCATTTACTAACAATGCCATAAAATAAAATCAGAGACATCTCAGATCAAGTAAAAAAAATCCAAGCGAATAATAGAAAACCAAACAAATTCACACGTCCGTTTCCGTCCGCGGCAAAAATCACGGGAAGTCATTCCTAACTACCGGAAAGAGTTATTTTTTTCACGCAATCAATAGACAAAGGCGCGAAGCCATTCAGCCAGACGGACGGACGCCCGATATTTAACAATTATTATAAAAATATAAAAGACCTCGGAACGGAAGTGGATTGTAAACAGTTTGTTGAATAAAAGTAACGTTGTAAAAGTTATTTTTACTACATCCTCTTTCTTATTGTTGATTGTTTATGAAGGTCATTTGTATTGAATGGTTACTTTTATTATATTATGATGGTTTTCAAGATATCTTCATCTTATTTAAGAGCTATGCTCTTGTCTGTGTATAGAGTGTAAGATGACTTTTGTAATTATGTACTTATAAAAATTTTACGAAACTTGTTTTGAAAATAAATGTTTTGATTTGATTTGTAGCCCAGTCATTTTACGGTTTGAGCCGGGACTAATTAATAATTGTTTTATTTTTCGGTTGAAGAGCCAATTTGAGCCTAAAAATGTACAAAAATAAAAAAAAAATCACGTCAGCAACAGTTCCAATTTGAAATTTAGCTATTGTCTCGTTCTAAAAAACCTAATGGTACATTTTTTTTGCACATATTGAAGGCTTTATACATACATACATACTTCAAACATGGTGTAAATATTTTTTTGTCAACTTAGAAGGTTTTGAAAAATACATTCATTATTTCTAATAAATACCTCATATTTTAAATTTCAATGCATATTTATTGCTCAAAAATAATTTATATTGTTAAACCTGAGTCAAATGAGTGCATTGGTATTAATATTATTAATTTAAAATCCTTCTGGGACTCACAATTTTGATTTCTATGTTGCGTAGCGAATTATTTTTTAATATGTTTTAAGATAGTCTTTTTGACACTAAATGGTGCCGGTTACATAATAAAAGTCCAATTAATAATTACTCCCTACCCCGCCTAACAAAACTCCGTAAAATGACTGTGCTATTGTGTCTAGTAAAACCGACGAGCCTCTATAATAAACTCGATGATTATAATCATGTATACGTTTACCAACCATACTGCACGGCACAGGCTTAAGGTTGTATTACATTATAGCCGCACGGATGCGGCACGGCAACGACACAGCTGCACCACAGCACCGCCTCAAATTTCGGCTACCGCTCGCCGCCCGCTTACAGCGCGCGGTCTCCTCGCTTACAGCGTGCGGTCTCCTCGCTTACAGCGCAGGGTCTCCTCGCTTACCGCGCGCGGTCTCCTCGCTTACAGCGCGCGGTCTCCTCGCTTACAGCGTGCGGTCTCCTCGCTTACAGCGCAGGGTCTCCTCGCTTACAGCGCGCGGTCTCCTCGCTTACAGCGCGCGGTCTTCTCGCTTACAGCGTGCGGTCTCCTCGCTTACAGCGCGCGGTCTCCGCGACGAGTCGTATGGTAGCTGTAAGCGCGCTGCCTGCCCGCCGGCGGCTTTTTATATTGACATTACGAAATATATTATACGACACTGGTTTTAATGCTCTAATTTGAATGACAAGTAAATTGCTGGGTTGGAGCCGTGCTGGATCCGTGCCGTTATAATGTAATACAACCTTTACCCGCATGGATGGAGTTTGAGCATCTGTCCACCACGCGTGCACAATGCGAATTGGTAGACTTCACATACGCATCAGAATTTCTTCTTCAGCGTATGCAGGTTTCCTCACAATTTTTCCCTTCACCGTTGATTATTTTTAAGTACATATTATACACTTAGTATGCAAAATAAACATTTGATTTGATTTATTATGAATGACCAAAATGACTGGAGTGCGATTTTTGACTCTCATACGTTGAACTCAGTCGTTGAAAATGTATGGACCTTTCTACTGCTGATTTGACTTTCAAAAATCGCACTCCCGAAGTATCATTTTTGAAAGTCAAATCAGCAGTAGAAAGATGCATAACTCCATAGTTACTTTTGACATTTTCAACTTCTGAGCTCAGCGAATACAAATTATCTTACTTATCGATCGATCGATCAGTGTGTGTTGCCAGTGATGACATATGGAACTGTGGTATAAAATTGTATGTAAATGCACATGATTAATTGATCGTACACCGTGGCAGAGGGGAAATGCTACCGCAAGGCTAGTCCTTATAATAAATAGTCAAAGATCTGTTTACGCGATATTAGAAAGATAATTTTGCCTTGAGTTTCTGAAATGTATACCTACTTCATTCCTGAAAAATAAAGAATCGTATACATTCCACAGTATGTTTTCTTTCACTGAAATAGCAAGTGGTGTTAGGTATTATAATATAGGTGGGTACAAATCTTACATAATACCTATTACCATACCTATATCTACAGAATGAAACTGACATACATAATTAGCATCATATTAAACTTCAGTTTAATTTAGTACCGTAAACCACAAAATTAGAATAATCGACCAATTTATTAGCAACATACAAATTGTATGTTGCTAATAAAAAAAAAAGCAGCCTATTCGACCCAAATGTATGAAACAGCAGATTTTTTTTGTGATTTCAGGTTTGCTCTTATCTTATCTTGCTGTGGGGGCTGGCGAGCTAGCAACACTTCGACCCAGTGGGATCTTTTGTGTTAGACCCAATACTTTTTGTTTTCTTCACTCTTCAAATACATGGTCAATGAAGGAGGCAACACCATTGAGGGGAAGAAACCTAAGATCTCCCGGTTTCGGGTATCCATCTCCGAGGAGGCACATGCGTTTTACCGCCAGGACATCACAGTCACAAAGAACATGCTCCATAGTCTCTCCGCATGCTCTGCAGCTGGGATCCAGGGTGAGTTTCATTTTGTGCATCATCGCGCCTGTAGCGTAGTGCCCAGTGAGGGCTCCGACTATGGCACGAGCCTTGCTCCTGCTATTATTCAGTATGAATCTTGAGACGCGAGTTGTCACATTGCTGATAAATTTTTTGGAGTGTTGTAGGCCTACAAGGCTAGACCACTCCAGTTTGTGTGCTTTATCAGCCCAATCCCTAATGGCCATTCCTATACTGCATGCCGGGATTCCCACACTTGATTCTGGGCCAACCATCTTTCGTTCTGACCCAGCTTTTCTCTTATAGTAGGTAGGTACGTACCTAAAAGTTGTTCAGTTTGATGGGATGGACGGACAGCGTCTTGGTACGGCATCCTAAAAAGCAATCTTTTTTTTTATATTAAATGTAAAAAAAAAGATACTGAACAACTTTTAGGTACGTAAGTACCTACCTACTATAAGAGCAAGCCTGAAATCACAAAAAATCTGCTGTTTCATACATTTGGGTCGAATAGGCTTTGCTTTTTTTTTGCTTCCTATCCTAAAGTTTCCCGAAATGTCTAAGTAGTCTAGTGTCGACATAACGTCGAAGTGTCAAAATGTCCAAGTATCAAAACGTCCAAGTGTCAAAATGTCCATGTCGCAAAATGTCCAAGTATTAAAACGTCCAAGTGTCCTATCCTAATCTTCGTGTTTATAAACAAAAAGACGTTCTAATTTCAAAAATAGTTTTGCGCGGGAAACTAAAAAACAGCGGAAACACGCGCCCCTAATTATATCATCCGATTCAACATAAAATATTGGTTTTGCTAAATCAATTAAATTCAAATTCGCCTTTAATTTACATAAAGTTAAGACTGAAATTTCCATAACGGGTTTTGTCATCCATACATCGTTTAGAAACTGTCTAATTTAATCCGGAAACGATTAGTTTCAAAGCCACATGGTGACAGACAGGATGCAAGAAATTCATTATCGAAAAACACTCTCCGTCCTTTACTAACAAGCTCACAAACTGCGTAGTAAAAAAGAGATAGACTATACCCGCATCCGGCCACAAACTTCTGCTTGCAAATAATAAAATTGCTGAACGAATAAAAATTTACCGCCACGTTTTTGTTATTGAAATCTCAACTCTAACATAGTGTGATAGAAGATATTTTAGAATGTATAGGAGAGTGTTATAAGATGTTTTGGTTCAGCAATAGTTTGTAGACGTCTCCATTCATTCATGTTTTGATTTTGGAACCCTTGCATTTATTTTTCATTCTTGCTTCGACCACCGTCGTGAAAAGTCGTGTTTCTGATAAAATACTTAATGATTTCCGGTCGATTTTCGTATTTAAATACGTAAAGATTTTTTTATTTGTGAATTTTTGTGTTGAATATTTTTTCGGACACTGTGAAAGTGATAAAAAAAACAATTAAGTGAATTTAACGGGATTGCTTCGAATTTAATGGTACGTTTTTTTAAATTATTGTTCCTGCCTTCAGGGGAGGAGAGCCTTTACCTTCCTGTGGAATCCTAGGTACAGGCTTAGTTTACTTTTAATTTTGACATGGAATCAAATTCCTCATTCAGGAGTGCGATTTTTGAATCTCATAGTTGAATTCAGCAGTTGAAAATGTCAATATAACTATGGAGATATGCATCTTTCTACTGCTGATTTGACACTCAAAAATCATACCCCAGGAGTGCGATTTTTGAAAGTCAAATCAGCAGTAGAAAGATGCGTATCTCCATTCATTTTCAACTGCTGAGTTCAACGTATGAGATACCAAAATCGCACTCCTGTACATAAGTCTAGTTCCACCCGGAGCGATATTAACTTCGAATTTTATTCCGATAAATAGTTAAAACGACGGAAAGAGGCGCGGTTCTCACCGTATAAAGTATCAATTTATTTTGATTCCTATTTCGGTAGGTGCCACAAACCATGATCTACAATGGTAATTTTTATTTACAAATAAAACCAATTTTTTTATAACTTATTAAATTATATTATCTGTAGCCGTATAATTCCTGTGAGTTGAGACCCCAATTTCTTCGGTGTTCATTCATTCAAAATGACTAAGAGATATGGCATAGATCAATTATGTTATGGGGAGTTTATGGTGTTGAATTTTATCTATTAGTAGGGCTAGCATGCCACGCAAGACAAAGCGACAAAACGCGACAACCGTCATGCGCGCTCACTTTCGAATACGCAAAGTAATAAAGACAGAGGCACGTCTCGATTTTTGTCGTTTTCTCGGGGCTGTCATGCTAGGCCCTCTGATCTATAACGTCACGCCTATGTAGTGCACGTGTAAAAAAACATTCTTGTATCAGAAGTGGGATTTATTTTTATAGCTATGCATTTATTTTAGATTCAGTCGGTTAATTGATGTTCCTACTTATCATGGACAGCCCCAGTTCTTCCCGTGAGTGTCGTATAAGGCTATATTTTAATGGCTGTTTTTTAATTCAATCAGAAATCATTTATTGTCACAAACTGGTACACATGTAGGTCTTATCATAAAAAATTAATAATAATAATAAATTTTAATGTAATAAGTTTATTTTAAAAAAAAAAATTTCTAATCTTTAGCTTTGCCACAATTGTATTCTTCAAAAGATAGTTTGTAGTTGTAGCGAAGTTTCTGACCACCTGAGAACATCGTCGTTAGAATTAAACATAAAATTTATCTAACCAAATTAGGTGAAACTATTTTAAGGGGATGATCAGACTATCAAACTGAACAACTTTCTCTACGGGACCAATATTGAAATGGCGAAAAAAAAATCAGCTGTCCCATACATTTAGGTCGAGTAGGTTTGTATGGAACAGCAGATTTTTTTTCACGACTTCGATATTGGTGCCATAGAGAAAGTTGTTTAGTTTGATGGTCTGATCATCCCCTTAAAATAGTTTCACCTAATTTTGTTAGGCCTTATATATACTTCTCATTAAAAGCAACAATCTTCAATATGCTAATAATGAGCCTTACTACAATTGTATTCTTCAAAATATATTTTGTAGTTGTAGCGAGGCTTCTGGCCACCCCAGAATAACATTGGTCGTGAGATTACATAAAAATTTTACGCCTGTCATTCATAAGAAATAACAATTACATACATATATCTTAGCCCACTTCCTTTCAATTCGCTATGGGAACCTACAAAATTATCTACAACACAAACGAAGTATAATTTTAAACTAATTACGCCATTGTATTTCTGAACGCGACCGTACGTTTCCCGCCATTATCTCGACAGCTCCTTTCCCGCCTTCTCAACACTTCCGGTCGAAGACAATGGCGGGAACTTTGGAGAAAATGGCGAAATGCTCACAAATTCATGGCACTTAAAATCTTTTGTATTTCTACACCTACATACATACTAATAATATGTACCAACGTATCCGTTGGATGAGGACAGTGCAGAAACGGTCGTTGTGGCCAATCTTGGGCTATGTCCAGCAGTGGACATCTATCGGCTGATATGATGAAAAATAATAACATAAAAAATATATAAAAATCAAACATTGTAAAATCATACTTCAGGAGTGCGATTCTTGAAAGTCAAATCAGCAGTAGAAAGATGCTTATCTCCATAATTATTTTGACATTTTCAACTGCTGAACTCAGCGAATGAGATTCAAAAATTGCACTCGTTGAACTCAGCAGTTGAAAATATATGGAGATACGCCGAAAATCGCGCTCCTGAAGTATTATTTTTGAAAGTCAAATCAGCAGAAGAAAGATGCATATCTCCATAGTAATGTTGACATTTTCAACTGCCGAGCTCAGCGAATGAGATTCAAAAATCGCACGCCGGGAGTGCAATTTTTGAATCTCATACTTTGAACTCAGCAGTTGAAAATGTATGGAGATACGCATCTTTCTACTGCTGATTTGAGTTTCAAAAAACGCACTCCTGGAGTATGATTTTTGAATGGCAAATCAGCAGTAGAAAGATGCATATTTCTATGGTAATTTTGACATTTTCAACTGCTGAGCTCAGCGAATGAGATTCAAAAATCGCACTCCAGGTGATTTTATTGTATACACTACAATGCATAGGTAAACATTTCATTTTAAAACAAAAAAAAAATATTAACTATAATAAATACAATGTAGGTATATTGAAATTCAAATGAAAGAAAGAATGACTGATAAAGTACCCAAGAATATTGTGATTTTTCTTTTCCGTAGGTAGGTAATCTAGTAGAAAAATGATAAATTAGGAAAGATATTCCCAGGTACTTTTTGGACGTACCTAACTACCTATAGCTTATCCACTACCACCTGCCAAAACTTCTCTTGCCCCTTGATACGTCGAATTCAACGACGTACGACCCCTAGAAGAAATGGAAGTGTCTATAATAAGATCTCTCCGGCCATCAAGCTCGCGCGCCATCATTAAAATGTTTATTACCCTCCCAAAAAGAAACAATGAAGTATTTAAAAAGAGGATGCATTACATCTTGGCTGGTTAGTAAAAACCGACAATGTGTTCCTTTTTTGAATCTGGCGGAAGTGTCGATTTCGATTATGGTACGTCCGTTCGTTTGGCGGGAAGACGGCGCGCGCGTTTCCGCTCAAATGAGCTACTGTTTGTGTGAAAAAAGAGACGTAAGTCTCGTCGACCTGTCCAGCTGTTCTGTTTGAAAGCTGTTAGTTTTATAAGTCGGAACATCTGCCTTATATCAAACAATAACAACCTGCTAAGAAGGATACATTCCAATTACGACAATAATTATACAAAAAAATTATACAATTTACAACTATAAAATGTTTTTACAATTTGTATAGTTACGACACCAAAATTAATACAGGAGTGAGATTTTTGAATCTCATTCGCTGAGCTCAGCAGTTGAAAATGTCAAAATTACTATGGAGATAAGCATCTTTCTACTGCTGATTTGACTTTCAAAAATCATGCTCCAGGACTGCGATTTTTGAAAGTCAAATCAGCAATAGAAAGATGCATATCTCCATAGTAATTTTGACATTTTCAACTGCTGAGCTCAGCGAATGAGATTCAAAAATCGCACTCCAGGTACCTAATTAAATCGTGAACGAAACATTTATAGAACCCAAATGTATATAATATAATAATGAATCTTCTTTTTCGCGGTGTGTGTGAGGGTGTAGATGTGTGTTTGTGTGTGAGTGTTGGAGGTGTGCGGTGCTGTGATACATTAAATAGGTAGGTATATAAGGTCTACAAAAATTAGGTGAAACTATTTTAAGGGGATGATCAGACCATCAAACTGAACAACTTTCTCTATGAGACCAATATCGAAATCGCGAAAAAAAATCAGCTGTCCCATACATTTAGGTCGAGTAGATTTTTATGGAACAGCTGATTTTTTTTCGCGATTTCGATATTGGTCCCATAGTGAAAGTTTTTCAGTTTAAGGGTCTGATCATCCCCTTAAAATAGTTTCACCTAATTTTGTTAGACCTTATATAACATTACGAAATAGGGTGAATCATACTTTCTGTGTCGTTATAATTTTTGTCTATGAGCCATTCAGTCGTGTTTTTCTTGCAATTATAATTATTTACTGCAGTAACATTTATAACACGATTAATACTATTGTAAAGGAAATAACCTAACATACCTAGGTATGAAGGTTTCAGTATGGAATGACGTGGCAAGTGGTCATATTAGGTAGCTAGTCTTTCGCTCATAAAACGGTGCAGTAGAAACCAAAGAGTAATATAAGTATATTAGAAAAGAGAACCCACTCGTGGCAACATTATGCATCCACCTTATGTCAAATTGAACTACCGCCATCTATGTTTCACCGACAATAATTCAACCTATACTATACATACCTACTTATATCTACTCATACCAATGGATATTGTTGTTTTTAATGCTAGTTTTCGTTCAATCACGCACCGATCGAGTGAAATTCCAGTATCCTTACTATTCCTGTAATCTAAACATTGGTAAGAGAACAACAGAAACTCCAGAACATCACTAAATCGTCACGAAATTGAACGAAAACTACAAACAACCCGCACATTACGCAAGATAGGTAGCCATTTTGTGATTTTGTCAATTTGACATTGACATAGACAATAAAATCTTTTTTTTCATAGTTCTGCGAAATATTTAATAGATGGCAGCACATTCTATGTAAACTGAATCGGAAAAAGCCACCAAAAGGCGACTGTCCTTCGCCTGGTAGAAACCTTATTTATACCTTAGTTGCCTCGTGCGCTATAATACACGGGAAGAAATGGTGTGGTTCATTCAAAGCCGGAACCACGGCAATGGTTCATAACATATGATTTTTATCCTAACCTATCATCCCACTGCTAAACAAATACAAATACAAGATAATTATGATATTACAGTAGAAAAATGTATCTCTGTGATCTACCAAAAGGCATACAAAATATAGCATAGGTATTGCAAAGGCCTCCCCTTATATTTCTCAACCATCGCTGTTCTGGGCAAATTCCGCCTCTTAATCTCCTCTGAAATATACAAGTAAACGTACTTACACAATAGAAAATTAACGTAAAATCGAACCGAAAGAAAAAAATAGTCCCACCCATATTTACAACAAAACGACCGGCAAGCGACAAAACCGCCAATTTTAATCCGTCATTAGTACGGACGCGTGACCCACATCCGGTTTCCGGTTAACACAAAAAATGGCGGATTTAAATAAATGATCGGCTTCCCGCGGATTGTACACAAAATGGCGCCTTTTGTAAAACTATTGAATAGTTCCATTTCCCGATATTTGTGTTTCGACGGATTTCCGTCGAGTTGATTATTATTAACCGACGTCGGTCGTCGTTGGGTAGGGTTGTGTATTTAGTTTTATTGTCGCGTGGTACTACGGTTGAGGGTAGGGCACTGGCCATGCAGTGGGATGTATACGGAGTGTTTTTTTCGACTTTGTCTACATAGTGAAAGTCTTTCAGTTTGATGTTCTAAAATCTAACCCACCCCTTTAAATATTACTAGGGTGTTTTGTTACACCCTGTACCTATAGCCTATAGGCTGATAATGATAATGGAGAATTTATACAGGATGTAAAATTAAACGCGTTACATACTAGGGGTGCTTCAGAGTCTGAAGCTTTGACTATTTATTATAAGGATTAGCCTTGCGGTTGCATTTCCCCTCTGCCACGGTATAAGATCAATTAATCATGTGCATTTACATTCAATTTTATACCTTATCACTAAACGAGACAGCCTATAATTGCGAAACAATAATTTCGAACTTAGAACGTTTGGGGTTCACGCGAGACTACTTTTCATGATTTTTAACGTTCAAAATTAGAATCTAAAGTTATGGGGAAATAAAATCCAAAGTTGCGTATTTCATGTTACCTCGCCCCACGCAAAAAGTGGCAGAAATGTTTGTTAGTAGAATTACACGCGTAACTAGTCCCTAGGTATATAAGTAGTCAAAGGTCTGAAGGCCTTTGTCATTAAACATTTCGGGGTGGTCTGAAATACTGATACGTTGTGTGTTAAATTCAATTTAATCCACTTACCTGCTTCAGAGAACAAGTTTCATAATTATACAGGGTGAAATTGATATCATTAGCATCCTTTTAAACTATGAGTCTACCCATCAAACTCTTACTATGGGAGCAAACCGAACCAAACAAAAAAAATCTGCTGTTGCATACTAAACTGCAACGCCTACTCGACTTAAATGTTGCAACAGCCGGTTTTTTTTGCTCCAATCGGTTTGCTCCCATAGTAAAAGTTGTTCAGTTTGATGGGTAGACTCTTAAAAGGATGCTAATGATATCAATTTCATCCTGTATTTAGTAGGTAGGCATAGGTCCTTACCTATAGGACCTATACAGGGTGAAATTGATATCATTAGCATCCTTTTAAACTATGAGTCTACCTATCAAACTGAACAACTTTTACTATGGGAGCATTCCATACGATGTTCCATACTAAACTGCACCCGCCGCCACTGCCTACTCGACTAAAATGTATGCAACAGCAGATTTTTTTTTTGCTCCGATTTTTGTACAAATTCCGTTTGCTTGTTTGCTTATGTACCTACTAAGTGCAAAATGATTGTAAACATGTGTCCGGTATCAATCGCAGAGGCTATTATTGTATAATAGTTTAAATCTTAATATTGCGAATGTAGGCTCTTTTGTCACCATTTTAGCCGCCCCTACGCTACGTCGGGAGAGGCTAAAATGGTGTACCTTTTTATTTATAGTACTAGTGTTTAATATGTGTGTTTGTTTGTATATTCGTCAGGTTGTGTTAGGTTTTTATTTCATTGTAAAATTGTTTAATTTTGTATAGTCTTAAGGGTTAAGGCACGATGGGGCTGACGTAACCTCAGGGTAAAAAGCTCAAAAAAAAAAAAAAAAAGAATTTAAAAAAAAAACTGTTATATCTAGAATTAAACAAAACGCTGTAAGAACCCGTTAAAATGTTTAATTCCAGATTAAATAATAACCGCGTAACTCTCAAAAACTGTGATATCATAAGAGAAAGGCCATAAATATTTTTTTTTTTATTTATCTATGGTCATTCAGAGATAGGGCCAGCCTGTCACCCCGATATAAAACTTGTTATAAAACAATATTGTTTATCCTTACAGACCTACCACCTCACGATGCCATCGCAAGCGCGCTGCGACCGCGTCCCTCCCACTGACGCAACCAAATGGGAGGGAATAGATCTCAAACTGCTATTGGAAGATGACCTACCTCTCGGTTAGTAAAAAAATAATTTACAGCCCGTTGGTGTTGGTTACCACGTCGGACTGCCAAACCAGGGTCCTGGAGTGCGATTTTTGAAACTCATTCGGTGAGTTCAGCGTTTGAAAATATCAAAATTACTATGGAGGTATGCATCTTTCTACTGCTGATTTGACTTTCAAAAATTGCACTCCTGAAGTATGATTTTTGAAAGTCAAATCAGCAGTAGAAAGATGCATATCTCCATAGTAATATTGACATTTTCAACTGCTGAGTTCAAAGTATGAGTTTCAAAAATCGCACTTCAGATCTCCGCCAATTTCGACTTTTCTGCATTGACTTACTAGACTAGAAACCGACTCTAAGATTTCGCTGTGCAACTTCGGTCTGCATGCAATGTTGTAAAACACAAATGTCATCTTTCACACAACCTATCAATCTTTGATGTGGTCGTCCTCTCTTCAAGCAGCCGTCCGTCCTTTTTGATTATAACATTTGCCTCCTCTAGACATGCCCATATCATGATAATCTATCCCTTTTCCATAATTAAAAGCCTTATGCTTATTAGCGCTTACCTACTTAGGATCATTATAATGTATTGTGCCTGTGAGAGTTATTTATTTATTTACTTAATTTAACTTTGAAGTTAAATAAAAATTTTGAATTAAAAAGAAAAGTGGCCAATGGCCAAAGCACAAAGATTATAGGTACAGGGTAAACTGAAATGCGTTATACAGGGTGAAATTGATATCATTAGCATCCTTTTAAACGAGTCTACCCATTAAACTGAACAACTTTTACTATGGGAGCAAAACGATCGGGGTATAAAAAAAATCAGCTGTTCCATACATATGAGTCGAGTAGGCATTGCAATTTAGTATGGAACAGCTGATTTTTTTGTGCTTCGATCGGTTTGCTGCCATAGTAATAGTTGTTCAGTTTGATGGGTAGCTTAAAAGGATGTTAATGTACCCTGTAGGTACAGGGTAAACTTAAATGCGTTTATACTTTAGGGGTTTTAGACTAAGTTTTACTATTGCGAAGAAAAGGGTATACAGGGTGAAACAAAACGCCCTATAATACTTTCACTTTTTCAAGGGGTTCTTCAGAACACAAAACTGAACAACTTTCAATAAAGAGCCAACTTCGAGATTTCTAACAGAGTTTTGTATCAAACATATTCTTTTGCATGATTTTAAACGTTGTTAATTAGACTAAACTTTAGGGGATGATTTGCTTTCAACTCTCCCTAACTGACCCAGCTATCTTCCCCACCAGATCCTCGAACCTGGGACCGCAGCGAGGTGCACGTATGGGTTTCGCGGCGAGGCGGACTACCGGCGCGGTTCCCCATGAACGGCAAGGCGCTCTGCCTCATGTCCAAGGACATGTTCGCCTCCAGGGTACCTGGGGCTGGCCATACGCTTTATTTGGTACGTTTTTTCACAGATTTTTGTCATTTTGCGACTTTTGGTCATTTTGGGAATTTGGTAGATTTTGACGTTTTGCGAATTGTAGTATTTTATTTACATTTATAGTTACCTAAATAGATCTTTTTTAGGGTTCCGTTGTCATAGGGTTTCCAAAAAGAACCCTCTACAGGCTGTAACAAAACACCCTAGTAATAATAAAAGGGGTACTACAGACCATCAAACAGGAGTGCGATTTTTGAATCTTATTCTTTGAACTCAGCAGCTGAAAATGTAAATATTACTATGGAGATATGCATCTTTCTACTGCTGATTTGACATTCAAAAATCATACTCCAGGAGTACGAGTTTTGAAAGTCAAATCAGCAGTAGAAAGATGCATATCTTTGTACATTTTCAACTGCTGAGTTCAACGTATGAGATTCAAAAAACGTACTCCTGAACTACATTGGCTATGGCGAAATCGCGAAAAAAGCAGCTGTTACAAAACTGCAACACCGACTCGACTCAAACGTATGGGACAGCTGATTTTTTTTGCGTGATTTCGAAGTTTGCTCCATAGTGAAAGTTGTTCAGTTTGATGGTCCGATCAACCTCTTCAAAAACTGTTAGGATTTTTGGACCCTGTATAGGGCCCTTTTTAAAAATTGTTAAAATCTTGGGGTCTCCATACAAGAAGCGTGTTTTCAACGTTTTTTTTTTGCTTTTCTCGATCGTAATTCGTAAAACAAGCATCAAACAGTGTTATAGTGCAAACACTAATGTAAAATAAGAAATAAAAAACCCGGTCAAGTCTGAGTTGCTTACTATGGATTCCGTACTGAATTAAAGAAAACCAAAAAAAATTCTAATTAATAATGTCATTGTACGGAACCGTCGGTACGAGAGTCCGATTCGCACTTCGCCGGTTTTTTCAGTTGTAAAATTAAAAACATGTAAAAAAAAACTTTAATTCATGCGTATGTCTCTTTCTTTTTCAGGATTTCAGACGAAGACTAGCAAAAGCGTTGGCTATCCAAGAGTTATTGGAAAAAATGTCTTAAAAGTACCTAAATAAGAAACATTATCGTTTAAAAAATGTCGAGGCTTTTCTAGTATTTTAAGTTAAATATTTGTATGTAACGTTCCTAAAATAATGTTTTTTTGTATATTTTTGCGTTGTCTTACTGTTAAGTTAAAAAAAGATCAATAGGTTTTCTGACAGCTAGTAAATAGGTACGTAGTTCGACATGCTGCGATAGATGGCGTTGATGCGACTTGGATCTGCAGTCCATCTCGCGTCAACGATAATTTAACTTTTTTTTTTAAGTCGCCTTCTCTCAAATCTATCCCATTTGTATGAAGTGACAGCCAAAAGTACCGCTTTTGGTGCCGCTTGCATAGAATAGTAGATTACACACCGAGGGCAGGAATGTAAGAATGGTTTCCGGAGTGCGATTTTTGAAACTCATTCTTTGAACTCAGCAGTTAAAACTGTCAAAATAACTATAAAGATATGCATTTTCTTCAGGAGTGCGATTTTTAAATCTCAGCAGGAGAAAGATGCGTATATCCATACATCTTCAACTGCTGAGTTTAACGTATGAGATTAAAAAATCGCACTCCTGAAGTATGATTTTTGAAGAAAAATGCATATCTCCATAGTAATTTTGACACTTTCAACTGCTGAGCTCAGCGAATGAGTTTCAAAAATCGCACTCCTGAGGCTTTCTTATTTAGTGCCCGAGGTTAGTATACTATTTTGCTCCTCGACGGAGGCGGAAAGCCGCAAGTTCCTTTAGCTCAGCGAGACGAAAGTTGACAACGCTTTCCGCCCGGAGGGGTAAAATAATATTAATTATCTATGGCTGCTTGTTGCTGATCAACTTCAGGCCAGCAAACATCTCCGCTCCGCTCAGCTTCAGTGGATACACTGTAGCCGCTATAGCCCAGTCATTTTACGGAGTTTTGTTAGGCGGGGTGGGGAATAATTATTAATTGGACTTTTAAACTGTAACCGGCACCATTTAGTGACAAAAAGACTTAAACAAAAATTCACTACGCAACATAGAAATCAAAATTGTGTGTCCCAGGAGGCTTTTAAATTAATAATATTAATACCAATGCACTCATTTGACTTAGATTTGAGAGAATTGACGTAATTTTTTTAATTTTGTTACATTTCTAGGCTCAAATTGGCTCTTCAATATTATACCGTATAAAAATTACAATTAATAATTAGTCCCGGCTCAAACCGAAAAATGACTGAGCTACTAAACATTTCCGCTCTTCTCCGCTCCGCCCATCTTCTCATTAGAGAATAAGAATAGACTCACCGCACCGAGAGCATTCATTTCGCAAACACACAAAGCGAGCATCGACCATGGTTTTCTACGGAAGATTTAAATACACTGAAACTAAGTACTACACTTTTAATATTAAAATTTTTTCCGAACTATAGAAATTAGAGATTTAAAATAAAAAACGTTTTATAGCAAATATTATCAGCTTTCTTTTTAACTATTCTTTTTAAATTAAACTCTTCTTCGAGTCCTTTTTATTTCGAAAGTATATTTTGTGTACTGAAAAAGTTATTGCAATTTTAAAAGTGTGATACTTAGTTTTGCAGGCCAGTGTATAAGAAAGGAAGACATCTTGCTTTTCCGTCTCTACGCTTGGTACATAAATTAATGTTAAGAGCATACCAGGAGTGCTATTTTCGATGGAATTTCGAATTATGGAGATAAGCATCTTTCTACTGCTGATTTGACATTCAAAAATCATACTCCTGGAGTGCGATTTTTGAAAGTCAAATCAGCAGTAGTTCAATTCTGCTCTAATCAAAATTTGTAAAATATTAATCTCTTTTTTTAAAATCAAGTCTCGTGTTTCTATTATTCATCGTTTAGCAGTTCCAAGCGTTTATCGATAAAGACGGAGGCTACTTTGGCTTGTTTTTCTATCGAGAAAATGTGTCTTAACACGTTCCTGGACAGTGACCGGCTATAGCAGTGATAACAATAAAAGTTCTATTGTGTCTCGTTCACTGCCCCGGAACGTGTTAATCGTGTTTTGGCTCTAATCAAAACTTCAATTATATGTTCAATTTACACATATCCGCTAATCATACTCCTACTGTTAGTAATTCATGATATATGACGCTTTGAAGAATCATATGTATTTTCACATAGCCTTTTAATTTGACGAAACGTGCTTTGTGTGCTTCAAATAATTGCGCTTTGGGTCTATTCACCATTCATTTTACTTTGTCTTTGATCGAAGCTTATATGTAGTTGTTGTTTGTTATTACTTAGTTTTTATTTTTAGTACCTACCTACTGGAGTGCGATCTTTGAATCTCATTCGCTGAGCTCAGCAGTTGAAAATATCAAAATTACTATGGAGATATGCATCTTTCTAATGCTGATTTGACTTTCAAAAATTATGCTCCAGGAGTGCGATTTTTGAAAGTCAAATCAGCAGTAGAAAGATACAACGTATGAGATTCAAAATATGCACTCCTGAGCGATTTTTTATAACTTTCCAAATTTACTGTTCCATATTAAACTGCAATACCTAACTCTACTCAAAAGTATAGATACAGCAACAGATTTTTTTTGCGGTTTCTTATTTGTTATATACTTATATAGTAAAAATTTTTCGGTTTGATGGTCTGAACCAAAGAGTAATATAAGTATATTAGAAAAGAGAACCCACTCGTTGCAACATTATGCATCCACCTTATGTCAAATTGAAGGCTAGCTAGCGCCATCTATGTTTCACCGACAATAATTCAACCTATACTATACATACCTACTTATATCTACTGATACCAATGGATATTATTGTTTTGAATGCTAGTTTTCGTTCAATCCCGCACCGATCGAGTGAAATTCCAGTATCCATACTATTCCTGTAATCTAAACATTGGTAAGAGAACAACAGAAACTCTAGAACATCACTAAATCGGCACGAAATTGAACGAAAACTACAAACAACCCGTACATTACGCAAGATAGGTAGCCATTTTGTGATTTTGTCAATTTGACATTGACATAGACAATAAAATCATTTTTTTTCATAGTTCTGCGAAATATTTAATAGATGGCAGCACATTCTATGCAAACTGAATCGGAAAAAGCCACCAAAAGGCGACTGTCCTCCGCCTGGTCTGAACCACCCCTGAATATTTGGAAAGCAATTAAAAATAGGTAGTAGGTACAATATTTTGTAGATAACCATGTATAATGTTATTATTCTAGTCACAATGTAATAAAGCCTCGTGGATACGTCCACTAGGCAACAATGAGGAGTTTTCTGACAGCTAGTCAAACGTAGTGGAACAAACCGATAGATGGCGTTGACCAGAGAGGGGTCCAAAGACGAAAATTTTAGGCTAAAAAGTGAACAAAAATGCATGTCACTGAGTCAGACCCATCCGTTGACGAAATATATGTTCATATTTAGCAGTTTACTTAAAACACAAATTCTTACTATTTTATTTGTATTTTATTAACTGCTGACCCCTGTCTCGTCAACGCCATCTATCGAGCCAATAGGAACTACTTTTTATTTTTTAATGGCTTTCGGAGAATCCCTCATTGACGCGCAACACGTGACGCGCAACATGTTCGTCAACGTTGCAAAACAACGCGCGACGTCGCGGAACTTCAACTTAGTGGCAATCAAGAAGATTAAAATACCTACAGAGATGGAGGTTGCATTACAAACATATCAGTGACGTCATAAAGTTAGTAGATTCTGGCTTCAAAAAATTATTTGTGATGCAACCTCCATCTCTGTAGGTATTTTAAACTTCTTGGTGGTAATTTACTTAGTGGCAACGTCGCGTTGTTTAGCAACGTTGCCGAACATGTTGAGCGTCGCGTGTTGCCTAGTGGATACTAGGCTTAAAGGGTTTTTCTCGCTGTGTAAAGTTACAAGTCAACCATGCATGATATTACCGTCTGCCTGAAATGGTACAGTTATTTTGTATACCAACTGATGTGAAATTATTTGTGTTATATTTCGGGATAAGCAAAGGTAGGTATCTTGCTATTTGTTTTGTAAAGATTTGCTTAATTAATGAAATAAATAATTTACTAAATGTTTTGTTAGAATAGAATTTATAAGAATAGAAAGGGTAGGAAGTACCTATTAGAGCAGTTTGGTAAAAAATTAATGAGTTCACGATGTAGTAATTTTGTTTGTAACATAGCGAGAAATTTGTTTGTATTGTAATTTATAAATAATAAATCAATAATAATGTAAGCATATTGTGTTTTATTTTGAAATAAAGTTTAAAACAAATATTTTAAAAAACATTTCAGGAGTGCGATTTTTGAATCGCATACTAGCCCAGTCATTTTACGAAGTTTTGTTAGGCGGGGTAGGGATTAATTATTAATTTGACTTTTAAACTGTAACCGGCACCATTTAGTGACAAAAGGACTATCTGAAAACATATTAAAATAAAAATCACTACGCAACATAGAAATCAAAATTGTGTGTCCCAGAATGCTTTTTAATTAATAATATTAATACCAATGCACTATGCTATACTATAATTTTAGCAATAAAATAGGCATTGAAATTTAAAAAATGAGATATTTATTAGAAAATACGAAATACGAATGGATTTTTCAAAACCTTCTAAGTAGCCAAAAAAAATATTTACACCATGTTTGAAGTATGTATAATGGTAGTCTTAAATACAGAGAAAAAAAAATTACCATCAGGTTTTTTAGAACGAGATAATAGCTAAATTTTAAAATTGGAACTGTTGCAGACGTGATTTTTTTATTTTGGTACATTTCTTAAAATAGCTCTTCAATATTATAATGAAAAAAAAATCAATTATTAGTTAGTCCCGGCTCAAACCGTAAAATGATTGGACTACACGTTGAACTCAGCAGTTGAAAATGTATGGAGATCGCATCTTTCTACTGCTGATTTAACTTTCAAAAATCGCACTCCTGGAGTATGATTTTTGAAAGTTAAATTAGCAGTAGAAACATATCTCCATAGTAATTATAAGATTTTCAACTGCTGAGTTCAGCGAATGAGATTCAAAAATCGCACTCATGAACCTCGAAAAAATTATGGTGACAAAATACTTTCGTTGGCCATTATACTGTAAGGCTAAGCACCAAAGAGTATTAGTGAACGCTCAATCTTTTGTAGATATAAGCTTAAATCGGTGTTTAAACCCGGTGGGTTGACCAATTACCCGTGGTCCCATGGCATTAGGGATTTTTCCCTGGACTTCTGACGATATCGATAAAAAATTAATTACAACCATGAACCTATTTAATTTCGTGACGGACCCACCATACCCTTGGCCATACCCCTGGTGGGACCCTAACCATACCCCTATAGTAGTGATGGACCATCATGTAGGTACCTGCTTGTACCTACAGGTTTGAGCATTGAGATGTACCAGGAGAGCAGAAGTGTACGAGAGGTCATTAAGTACCGACCTTATCTTTAAGGAACATACGCGCACTCACGCACACATTCAGTCTCAGTCACTCACATATTTTAACATATGGTATGGTGGGTCCGTCACGAAATTTAATAGGTTCATGGTTGTAATTAATTTTCTATCGATATCGTCAGAAGTCCAGGGAACAATCCCTAATGCCATGGGACCACGGGTAATTAAAATTACCCGTGGACCCGGTAATGGGTCAACCCACCGGGTCCACGGGTAAACACCGGCTTAAATACTTTCAAATTTGTTCCCTCAAACGCCAACTTTGATTACTTGCCACCTAGACCTTTTAAAGCGCCAGTAACAGCGCCGGCAGCCGCCGACATGGCATTCTTCAGCATTTCAGGACCTTTTTCTGACAGCTTAGTGGCCATATCGCCCACACTCGTTTTCTGTTCCGCCGCTATCTTACCTAACACTTCCTGCAAGATAATGATGATGGATTCCTAGGTTAGACTCATGTTAGACTACTACGAGCCGACTGCTCATCTAAGAGGAAAGCAGTGTGGTGGACACAGATCACAAAAACTAAAGGGAAATGTGAAAAGGGGGCGGGGCCAGTGTCGCAGCAATATGCGCAAAAACGGAACACATTGCTCGCGACAGTAAGGATTCAATATATTATGAGGCTGAAAACCAGTCGAGATATTATGTGTAAATAGTTTACAATGCTTGCGTAGTACTAAAGATTATTTGAACGTTGAGTTCTGATACCGCAATGGATAATGAGCACATTCAAGCTAACAAAATACTTTCTATCGCGTGGTACTGGTGGTGATGCGACACTAGGCTTCGTACTCAGCGCGTTAGTTGGCATCTCTCTAGATCTCTATGGTGGTAGATAACTAGATATGTTACGCAGGATATTTTCATTGGCGTAGCTAGAGATTTTCCCTGCAGGGGGCAACCGGCCACCTAGCTCGTAGCTACCGGCCCAGTAGCAAGACTCACATCTCTCGTGGCAAGGTCGGATCCAAAAGTTCATTTTCTGCTGTCCCATAATTTTGAGTCTAATTGGTATGTACCGCACTTTTGTATGAAACAGCTGATTTTTTTTCACGATTTCTATGTTGGGTCTATGGAGGTGCTACTTGGGAATGTTCCTCCATTGAAAAGAGAAGATCTTCCACCAGGCTATGTGTGAAGCCTGGGGACCGGCCGTGGTCCAACAGTTCTTGGTTGGACCTTGTATATGTATCGAATCTCTGTGATTATTTCTCTTGCGCGATGTTTGTCTTGCATTCGATTGTGAACCTCATTTGTAGTAGGTTACGAGTTACGTATTCACGGTGAACGTTGTCTATGTATGGAGCATATTTCCGAGAGCGACGGTATCGCCATCTGTTGGTATCTTTGCTATAACTAGTGGGCGCTGACATCTATAGCAAGTCCCCACAGGTCCATAGGGAAAGTTTTTCAGTTTGATGGTTTGAAGCACCCCCTTAAGTATTACTAGGGTGTTTTGTTACACCAGTATAAAACATCGGTAAAGGTATAGGACCACGGCCGGTCCCCAGGCATCACACCTAGCCTGGCGTAAGATCTTCCCTTTGCAATGAAGGAACCAAGCGGGTGGCGGCGGGTGGCATGCTTGGCTTCGGCCTCGATTGTTTTGATGATCATGGTTGACAACTAACCTGAAATTTTGCCATTTCGACGTTATTCTTATCAGACACGTCGGAGAATAGACTCTTGGCTTTTTCTTCGGCTGCCTTGTTGTTTTCTATCACTTTCGCTGAAAAAAATCAAGAACTTTGAGCTTGTGTTATTTATTTGTTAGGAAGTACGCCATAATAACGCAGATTCTGTGATAATTTCAATCGTCCAGCTCTATTATTAGTTCTGATACTGCCTTTTAGGTCCGCCACACACAGACGGAATTGCAATCTGGAATCCTGAATCAGAATTACGATTTCGGATGGATTTTCCCCCTCCACAATTGAGTTCGGAATTGCGCAGCTGTGAAATCCTATACAGGGTGTAAATGACAGCCTAGCAAATACTGAAACGGTGAACTCAGACCATCAAACTGAACAACTTTCACTATGGAGCCTACCTCAGGAGACGCGAAAAAAAAATCAACTGTCCCATACAAAACTGCTGTACCTACCCGACTTAAATGTATGGGAGAGCTGAGCTTTATAACAATTAAGGGTCAATTTGACCAGAAGAGCATCGAAGAGCATTTGCTTGCAGCGGCAACCTTATCACTAATAAATTTTACCTTTCTGACCTTTATCTATATCTATCTATCTATACTATTATAAAACTGTAACAGGAAGTTTGTCTGTACATTGAAGATATTAACAAAAAAAAGTTACGATATGGTTTTTAGGTGTCCCTGATTCCATTTCACCAATTTTTGTATTTTTGTCTGTCTGTTTGTTTGTGTGTTTGTTTGTTTGTTTGTTTGTTTGAACGAGTATCACGCAAAAACTACTTAACTGATTTTGATGAAACTTTTTTTGTTTGATAGCTTATGATCTGACTTAAAATCTGGTATATAATTTGTGCGGACGAAGTCGCGGGTTAACGCTCGTTCACTGTAAAGGTCATAAAGGTAAAATTTATTTGGAGCGAAAATGGCAGCGGCGCCGCGCGCAGCCGCCGCGTCGGCGACGTGCAAACAAATTTAACCTTTAGGTATATTGCCGCTGCGAGCAAATGCTCTTCAATGCTCTTCTGGTCAAATTGACCCTAACATAATTTTACACTTTCAGTCTCGGGTCATATTTGATTTGAAGGTAAACTGACGCGAGACTGCCGACGAACATGGTGCTTCAGTATACTCAGTTTCCCTTCAAATCAAATATACGTGACCAGAATGATGGACTTAAATACCTACTGTTTTATTAGTTAAATGTGCACACTTGCCTCACTGCCTCACTTTCTATGCTCTCTCTCTGTCTCGGGTTTGCTGGAAATCTCTTTAGAGATAAGCTCGCCCTTTGTAATTGTCTATTATGTGGTTTTCATGTATATTTCCGTGTATACAATAAAGTGTTAAAATAAAAATAAATAAATGGACCAGACTGACGCGAGACTGAGCGTGTAACCTTAGACTAACATCGCGGTAAAACAGAACGCGTTTTCGCGCGGAATTGCAATTGTTAATAAGTCGCGGCACGAATCTTTAGCGCTGACCTTGATAACGCTAACCGTATGTCTTCTTCTTCCTCCTCCTCGCCTTCTCCCGTTATACGGGGTCGGCTTTCCTTATATTGAGTCTCCAGGCAGCTATATTTTGAGCGTCTTGTTCGCTTAAGTTTAAGCTTTTCATATCCTTATGGATAGTTGTCAACCATGAGGTTTCAGGTCTTCCTCGACTTCTTTTACGTGTTTCAATGGATAGACATTTTTTGACGATATGATCATCCGGCCTGCGCATGACATGACCATACCATCTCAGTCGGGACTCGGACAGTTTATCGGGAATGGGAACGACTTTAAAACTTCCCCTGATGTATTCGTTGCGTATCTTATCTTTAATTGTTACTCACGCTGACCACCGCAGCATTCGCATAATTCTGCTGTATGGAGTTTCTGTTCATGGCACTTTTTTGTTGGCCCGGCTTAACTCCCATACAGCATCGCTGGTCTAACCGCTGCTTTATAAACTTTGCCTTTTGTTCTTATTGGCATTTTAGTATCGCACAAGACTCCAGTAAGTTACCGCCATTTACACCATGCTGCTGATACTCTGTGAGCGATGTCCGTGTTGATCGTTCCGTCTTCAGATATAACAGAACCTAGGTATTTGAATGAATGTAAATTCGATATCTAAGCTCCCACGAGTAATCGTGGGAGCTTAGATATCGACAGTTAGATGGTCTCCATCTAAGATGGCTTCGCTAGTACCAAAATAGCAGAGCATGTACTCTGTTTTTGTTCTGCTGATACGCAGCCCGTTCTCGTCAAAGGATTTTGTCCACTCATTCAAACTCTCTTGAACTTCCTGGTAGCTGTTTGAGATCAGAACCACGTCGTCAGCATACAAGATATTCCAAGGAGTGGGCTTTTGAATTTTGGCTGTTAGATGTTAGAATGCTCTGACCATATGTACAAGGCACTATGCACTATTTTCGTCTAAATTCACTGATTCGAGCGCTAGAGTTTCGTGCCACGAGGTATACAAACGCTAAGCGTGTGTCCGCGCTCTTTACAGCGCGCAACCACGCGTGACTCAATGTGCCTTACTATCTACTAGGTACTTTAATAGTAGGTATTACGTAGTACTAGTATTTATTCTGTAGTATTACTTACTTGAATAGTAGGTATTGTACTCACATTTTTTCATCCAATCGACAAGGGTGTCCACATTGTTTTTACCATCCGCCTGTAGTTTACCAAAAGCGTCTTCCATTGAGTTTTCTGTGTAACAAATGAATAATTCTTTATGTATTCGGTATTTATATTTTGAATAAATTGATTATTGGTAGCGTTTGTAATGTGATGATTCAATGACAGAATTGTGACAGAATGAAACTACAGACACAGAATTGGTAGACGGGAGTGCGATTTTTGAATCTCATATGTTTGAACTCAGCAGTTGAAAATGTATGGAGATACGCATCTTTCTTCCGCTGATTTGACTTTCAAAAATCGCACTCCTGGAGTATGATTTTTGAATGTCAAATCAGCAGTAGAAAGACGCACATCTCCATATTAACATTGACATTTTCAATACTGAGTTCAAAGAATGAGTTTCAAAAATCGCACTCCAGGAGTGCGATTTTTGAATCTCATACGTCGAACTCAGCAGTTGAAAATGTATGGAGATACGCATCTTTCTACTGCTGATTCGACTCAATATTTAGATTAAATTTGTGTTAAGGACTATTACATTGGTATTTCAAGTCACATAGTCAGTCATTTAAATAAATGTTTATTTTTAAATATTTACCTGAAGTCATAAATAGATCCGTAGATCCTCCTCATGCAGCGCAGGAGTCTCGACAAATTGTCCTTGCGGCATATAGATCCCCCTTTAGGTATATGGTTCATGAACTGAAAGTAGTAAAGTTATCCCGTAATACTTTAATCGAAGAACAAGACCATATGCATAATGCAAAAGCATAATGTTCGGGTCAGAGCATTTTCTGGATATCCACACCACTAAAATAAAATGTTGTTTTATGACGTGCATAAAAGGCTGGAAATAAATAATAAAACCAGTCAAGTGCGAGTCAGCGGGCTAATCGCGCACCGAGGCATCCGTACCACACCACCACACAACATTCCCGGACCTTTAGAGCAAGACCGACTCATACTTGGCCGGTTTTTATTTGTTATACTGTAGAGTTTGTTCTAAAATGACACCAAGTTCAACGCTTGTATGTTTTATCGTTTTTACGATAGAGCGAGAAGAAAATTCGTTGATAAAAACTAGTTTCTTGTGCGAGGACTCCCCTTAATTTTTATCTTTTTTACATTTTTATTATTTTTGAACAAATCCGCCGCAATAAAGCATACTCTGTGAAGATTTCAACTGTCTATCTAGACAGTTGAAATCTTGAACCATAATATCTATTATGGTTCAAAAGTTACAGCCCTAAATAGGTAGGACAGGCCGACGGACAGACGGACGGATCGACAATGTAGGCTTAGTAATAAGGTCTCGTTTTCACCCTTTGGGTTCGAAACCCTAAAAAAGACCGCGTAATCTATGAAATAACCTATGACAAGAAACAAAAGCCATCTTGTGGTGTGCCATCGCAAATGCATTCATAAACTGTCAACAGCCTTTTTATTTATTTGAACTCTTCAGCGTTTAGGGTAAAACACGGTCGCTAATCTTAATACTAAAACTTCTAAATGCTGTAAAAAATACGCATCTTTCTACTGCTCATTCGAAAAATCGCACTTCTGAAGTATGATTTTTAAAAGTTAAATTAGTAGCAGAAAGATGTGTATCTCCATAGTAGTTTTGACATTTTCAACTGCTGAGCTCAGCGAATGAGATTCAAAAATCGCACTCCTGGTAGCAGGAAGGCATAGGAACACAGACGAAGAATGTTTCGCTTACGCTGGTAGACGGAATATCAGTGTAACCGGGTATGAGATAGCGATACTCATAAAATCCTATACAATTTATATTTAGCCATAAGTTGTACATAATGTTGTAAATGAATGAGTGATAGCAGACTGACGAATGAAATATATAAAGCGAGTGTGAATGGGACAGTCAAAAAAAGGTCGCCCTAGACGTACGTATGCGGACCAAATTGGCAGCGTACTTAAGAGGGGTCAGATCAAATGTACCCGAAACCGACGAGCGTGTATGAAGCGACTTATGACTGTGGAAGAGGCGAAAAAGGTGTGTCAGGATCGTAGCCGATGGCGATCCGTTGTCTCTGCCTACCCCAATGGGCCACAGGCGTGAGTATATGTATGTATGTAATGTTGCAAATACTAATATACCTAAAATAAATAAATATCTATTTATATGAAGTGACATGTCGGAGTCAGAGTCAGTACAAAACAACAGAGATGTTTGCTAAGGCGCAGGTGGACTGCTCGCAGGCCATAATTCGCAAAAAGGCAGCATCTCTGTTACGCCGGGTCCTGAGTAGTGGCAATAGCATACTGAAGGCCATTGCTGATAGTAACCAGTGTCCATTGCTGCGACACAAGTCCCAAATCACAAGTTCCGTTTTTGTTATTGTTTACTAACCATAGTATTTCATAAGTCTTGTTGCTACTAACACATTGGATCTTTGTTGTCTATACTATCTATCTATACTATTATAAAACTGTAACAGGAAGTCTGTCTGTACATTGAAGATATTAACAAAAAAAAAGTTACGATATGGTTTTTAGGTGTCCCTGATTCCATTTCACCAATTTTTGGATTTTTTGTCTGTCTGTTTGTTTGTGTGTTTGTTTGTTTGAACGAGTATCACGCAAAAACTACTGAACCGATTTTGATGAAACTTTTTTTGTTTGATAGCTTATGATCTGACTTAAAATCTGGTATATAATTTGTGCGGACGAAGTCGCGGGTTAACGCTCGTAAGTTATAAAAAAGTGGTAACGTCGATAAGGACAGCAATAAGGTAGCGATCTCCTTCTTTAACTAGAGCGAATTTGCTATGAGCATCTCTTATTGAGTGAATATGACAAGACACGTGCGCACGGCGACACATCAAGCTATACAAAACCAACATAAGCTGTAGCCCAGTCATTTTACGGTATGAGCCGGGACTAATTAATAATTGATTTTTTTTTTCGGTATAGTATTTAAGAGCCAATTTGAGCTTAGAAATGTACCAAAATTAAAAAAAATTCACGTCTCAAATTTAAAATTTAGCATTTATCTCGTTCTAAAAAAACGAATGGTAAAATTTTGTTTGCAAGCTTTTAAGGCTTTACCATTATACATACTACAAACATGGTGTGAATATTTGTGTCTACTTAGAAGGTTTTGAAAAATACATTCGTATTTTCTAATAAATACCTCATTTTTTAAATTTCAATGCCTATTTTATTGCTCAAAAATAATTAATATTGTTAAATCTAATTAAAATGAGTGCATTGGTATTAATATTATTAATTTAAAAGCCATCTGGGACACACAATTTCGATTTATATGTTGCGTAGCGAATTTTTTTTAATATGCTTTACGATAGTCTTTTTATCACTAAACGGTGCCGGTTACAGTTTAAAAGTTCAATTAATAATTACTCCCCACCCCGCCTAACAAAACTCCGTAAAATGACTGGGCTACTGGCCGCGCGACGTTATACGTTACTCGACGTACGCGCGGCCAGCTTATGTTGGTTTTGTATAGCTTGATGTGTCGCCGTGTTTACGTGACCCGTACTTCCTTCTAGTACCTTCTCTTTCTACGCACAGGTATTGATTCTAAAATCCTTGATTGGTAGTGATCAAGAATTTTATATACTTAAGCTTCTTGGTCTTGAACTTGATCTAATTTACACAAGCGGGCGTACTTTCCAAAGAACGCTTTGCCAGGAAGAGTAGAAATTAAACGAGGGCGCCACTGTCGCTTTACATGGCCTACCTACACTACGACCATAAGCCGTAGCATGCTACACGTATTACGGCTTTATCACGTGTTTTATCTCGTTCGTTCGCACGCAAATAGAAAGAGAGCGAAGGTGTGATAGCGCTCTATTACGGCGGCATGCTAGCCATGCAGGAGTGCGATTTTTAAACATCACATGTTGTAATCAGCAGAAGGAAATGTCAAAATTACTGTGCATCTTTCTACTGCTGATTTAAACGTGTGATGTTCAAAAATGCCCAGCTCTCTTTCTTTTGGCGCGCGAACGAACGAGTTAGCAGGCGCGATAAAACGTTTATCTAGGCGTCATGCCGCGGAAGCTGGTCTATGTCCCCCAAGAAGTTTAAAATATGACGTAACCAGGCAATAAACTTAAAAAAAAATTCTCCAGAAGTTTATGCAAAACGTTGTCACAGCCAAGAACATTGTATACAGGGTGTAAGTGACAGCCTAGCAAATACTGAAACGGTGAACTCAGAGCATCAAACTAAACAACTTTCACAGAGGTAGGCCCTCAGGAAACACGAAAAAAAATCAGCCGTCCCATACAAAACTGCTGTACCTACCCGACTAAAATGTACGGGACAGTTGATTTTTTTTTCGCGTTTCCTGAGGTAGGCTCCATAGTGAAAGTTGTTCAGTTTGATGGTCTGAGTTCACCGTTTCAGTGTTTGCTAGGCTGTCACTTACATCTATAAGGTCACAACAGCAAAATTTTACACCTTTAGAAAATTTCTGCAACTGCATGGCTAGCATGGTAGCGTGATATAGGTAACACTATCACACAGCGCTTTCACACCTTCGCTCTCTTTCTATTTGTGCACGAACGAACGAGATAAAAGGCATCATATAGCCGTATCACGTGCAACACATTATGCCTTCTGTATTCTAGTTCATTCAATTCACACCCCGAAAGGGTTTATGGCCGTTACTTTAGATCGTTACATATCTACCTTGTAAGCAAGTACCAATTTATTTCTGGAGTCATGAGGAGTTTTCTGACAGCTAGTCAAACATAGTTCAACAAACCGGCGATAGATGGCGTTAACCAGAGAGGGGTCCGAAGACGAAAATTTTAGGCTAAAAAGTGAACAAAAATGCATGTCACTGTGTAAGACGCATCCGTTGACGAAATATATTTTCATATTTTGCTGTTTACTCAAAAACACAAATTCTTACTATTTTATTTGTATTTTATTATCTGCAAGGTCGCCGACCCCTGTCTCATCGACGCCATCTATCGAGCCATTAGGAACTACTTTTTATTTTTTAATGGCTTTCGGAAAATCCCTCATTGGAATTAATAGTGATCCTTGTACGAGTCTCGGAATCCTTAAATTAATCATGTTGTAAGAGGGCCTGGTGATCTGTCAGATGGGTCTCGTTACCTAATACGGACACCAGTCTCTCACAAAGGTAACAAATGAGTACATACAACTCACAAAATTGTGTTTATTTTAATTAGAATAAGAACCTTTGTGTAGAGATAATAAACGATTATTTCATTTATTTACCTCAAATTGTAGGTACATAGGTTACGGATGTGAAGTACAGAGTACACACTACAATGTTACCCTAGGGGCATAGTAATTTTACAGATTCACATACGTATTTTATAATTTATAAATCAAAAGGAAAAAAAGATAGACTTATACAATAGATGTCAGACAGTAATTACAAAAAATTAAACTACTCTTGTGCTACTACCATAAAATATAAATGTCACATAAAATCAGTTGAATGTCAGGTAGGTATTAATCTAAACTATTATAAAACTGTAACAGGAAGTTTGTCTTTACATTGAAGATATTAACAAAAAAAAGATACGATATGGTTTTTAGGTGTCCCTGATTCCATTTCACCAATTTTCGGACTGTTTGTTTGTGTGTTTGTTTGAACGAGCATCACGCAAAAAGCACTGAACCGATTTTGATGAAACTTTTTTTGTTTGATAGCTTATGATCTGACTTAAAATCTGGTATATAATTTGTGCGGACGAAGTCGCGGGTTAACGCTCGTACTATTACAAAACTGTAAAATGTAAAAAAAAAAGTTACGATATGGTTTTTAGGTGTCCCTGATTCCATTTCACCAATTTTTTTATTTTTTGTCTGTCTGTTTGTTTGTGTGTTTGTTTGTGTGTTTGTTTGTTTGAACGAGCATCACGCAAAAAGCATTGAACCGATTTTGATGAAACTTTTTTTGTTTGATAGCTTATGATCTGACTTAAAATCTGGTATATAATTTGTGCGGACGAAGTCGCGGGTTAACGCTCGTACTATTATAAAACTGTAACAGAAAGTTTGTCTGTACATTGAAGATATTAACAAAAAAAAGGTTACGATATGGTTTTTAGGTGTCCCTGATTCCATTTCACCAATTTTTGGATTTTTTGTCTGTCTGTTTGTTTGTGTGTTTGTTTGGGTGTTTGTTTGTTTGAACGAGCATCACGCAAAAAATACTGAACCGATTTTGATGAAACTTTTTTTGTTTGATAGCTTATTATCTGACTTAAAATCTGGTATATAATTTGTGCGGACGAAGTCGCGGGTTAACGCTCGTACTATTATAAAACTGTAACAGGAAGTTTGTCTGTACATTGAAGATATTAACAAAAAAGATACGATATGGTTTTTAGGTGTCCCTGATGTTTGGATTTTTTGTCTGTCTGTTTGTTTGTGTGTTTGTTTGGGTGTTTGTTTATTTGAACGAGCATCACGCAAAATATACTGAACCGATTTTGATGAAACTTTTTTTGTTTGATAGCTTATTATCTGACTTAAAATCTGGTATATAATTTGTGCGGACAAAGTTGCTGGTTAACGCTCGTTATTAATAATTATAAGAACAGTCAATATCCGTCTGCGCATTTCTCTACTCAGATCGAGGACTGTTTGTTTACTCATACTGAAAAAACTCATTGAGGTCATAGGGACACTGTTCGATTAATAATTCTTTAACCCTCCTCAGAAATCTCTTGTCGGGTAGGGCTTTAATGTCAACAGCACGGCTAGCATGCCACCCACGACAAAGCGTTTAAACGAGAAAAACGTCATGCGCGCTCTTTCTGCCTAGCTAGCATGCCACCTCCGAGAAAACGACAAAAATCGAGATGTGCCTCCATCTTTATTATTTTACGTAGGCCAGAAAGAGCGCGCGTGACGTTTTTCTCGTTTAAACGCTTTGTCGTGGGTGGCATGCTAGCTAGGCTGGTCTACGTAAAATAATAAAGATGGAGGCGCATCTCGATTTTTATCGTCTTCTCGGGCGTGGCATGCTAGGCCTACAGGTAGTTTATTATACACAAGAACAGCATTCGACTTCGTAGTCCTTTGCATTGATGCTAGTCGGTAATTTGGTACCTGTAGCTCACTTTTGCTAGTTAAATTTAGTCTCTTACTACGGAATGGGGGTTTGCTTGGGAATTTGTCGGGGTATCGCCTCACAATTTTGCACATAGTCTAGGAAAAATACGGTTTGAGATTGCATTAAATACACTTTAGTAAATTGTGTTTGAACTAATATTACTATTAGTTTTTAACACTTTTGTCGAGATTTCGTGGTTATGTAGGCTGAGGACCCTGAGAAATACCTTAAAATCGATATAAATATACAAAGGGCAAGCTTATTTCTAAAGATATTTATTCCAGCATACCAGCAAAAGAGACAGTTAATTATCACAAGGCAAATTTATTGTGTACAAACTAACAGAAACTAATTAAGTTTTGAGGTTATAATTTTTGTATACTTACAAAATATTAAATTATTACTCAAATTTACGATATTAACCGGGGATTATTATTGTTATAAGAAAAACGTATTGAACGAAGCCGTCCTGTACAAAATCAACAGTTTTCCATTTTTTGTTCATACCTAAATTTATTATTTTGTAAATGTCTTAATTATTCCACAATACACAATATAAAATCGGGGATTATTGAGAATTTATGTTTTTCAGGTATGTATCTACTAATATTTCAAACTATCCTAACCTAACCTAACCTAACCTAAAGTGCAATTAATGCAATCTACTCCATACAAAAATCCGTAGATTTCCCCGACTAACAGTTCGAGATAGATAGATAGTTCTAGAATAAAATAATATTCTTCTTATCGTGTGGGCCGCAAGCCCTGGTGTCATAGTTTTGTCAGACCGCCTAAAATAATGAAAACGCATACGGAAGTAATCAACTTTATATTGTACACACGGCGACACATCAAGCTATACAAAACATAAGCTGCCCGCGCGTAGGTCGCGTAACGTATAACGACGCGCGGCCAGCTTATGTTGGTTTTGTGTAGCTTGATGTGTCGCCGTGCGTACTTTCAAATTATTTGTTTCTGAATTTTATAAAATAACTAATATATTAGTACCAATAGATCTTAGAAAAAGTATATGTCTAGAAGGAGCCTCACGTTTCTACCGTATAAAACAAAAGGGGCCAACGTTTTTTTTGAAGATATTAATAACCGTTCAATCAACAAAATAATGGAAACGCGTGTCTCTCAACTTTGACATTGGCAGAATCATCGGTTTAGTCCTCTTTCGCCGGATTCCTTATTGGACGGATTATCTTTTGTCACCTAAATGATGGTACATGTTAATTGATTGATATTGTATCATTGGTTCAAAGCAAATATCTTTGCCAGCTTTTATTATTATAGCTTTATTCCTTACAACTGGTATTTGTACATTAAACTTAGATATTTCATTTTGTTAGTATTGTTAGTAGAATTTATTAATTGAATCAGGCGTTACTTTGCGGAAATCCATGACTAATATGTAGATGACACGATTGTATCAAGACCTCCGCTTCTAAGTACCTAGTAGACAAAGTTGTATTACTTTATGCAACACAACCTGCCCACCAAATAATTTCTACACGTGTTTCGCTTCACCAAGGAGCATCCTCAGGAGTTAGACCGACGAACGTTCTAAACAGAGTTGTTACTCCGCCGAGCGTCCGACACCGAGTCCGGACTCGGGCGTCGTTTTTCACCAACTACATACGGCAATAAAACGTCGCAAAGAAGCCAAAATTTAAGTTTATTGAAAGAACAGCTTCATTTCTGCTTTAGAGATTCAAAGAATGACGCGGAGGCATTCTCCAAAGCTCCCATAAACTTTTGTCCTTCGTCACCCAGGCTCTTGGTCAAGTCTTCTGATGTTCTCCTCTGAAAAGAAGAATTATAATTAGAGATCATATATTCCGATGCATATTTACATAAACTTCATTTTTCACAACAATAATGTGGACATGGAGTGCGATTTTTGAATCTCATCCGTTGAACTCAGCATTTGATAATGTACGGAGATTCGCATCTTCCTACTGCTGATTTGACTTCCAAAAATCGCACTCCACTAGTATGAATCAAATTAAAGATTGAAAAATTTGTCTCGGGCGGGACTTGAACCCGCACTTTTTCAAACCGGGGAACTGCGTTATCCATTTTCGCCACCGAGCCCACAGTAGTTCCAGTAGTATGATTTTTGAAAGTATAATCAGCAGTAGAAAGATAGATATGCATATCTCCATAGTAATTTTGACACTTACAACTGCTGAGTTCAAGGAATGAGTTTCCAAAATCGCACTCCAGGACACGTCTTAATTCATTTATTTAATTAAACAATCCCAGGATCGCTCTTAATTCCCGGGATTGCAAAAATATCGTAGAACTTGGACATTTCTCGGACAACATAAACAACTCTAAAAACATGAACAACTCGAACAATTTGATCAACTTATACAATGTTGTCTGAGTTGACAGAGTTGTCCGAGTTTACCAAGCTGTTCATGTTGTCCGAGATGTTTTGTAGCCAAAAGTAATTAATCGGACAACATGAGCAAGTCAAGTTGTTTACGTTGTACGAGTTGTTCATGTTGTGCGAGTTGACCGAGTTGTTTATTTTGGCCTGAGTTGTCCAAGCCGACAGAGTTGTTCATGTTGTCCAAAGTGTTCTACGTACTGTTGACTACCTACGAGGACCAGTATGACAAAAAGGTGCAGGTGGCCCGATTTTTTTAAGTAACTTTATTCAGTAAGGCATATCAATATTATGTTTTTGTGAAGCAAAAAGTGAAATTTATGTAAATAAATATGCATCCGTAAAATCCGATCTCTAAATATAATTTTAGCTGTGTGTTTATATTGACTTTTACGATTGTGGAAAATGAGAACAACTTGCCCTCGCAAGCTCACTGCGATCTATTTGCCTTCTTGGGCCCGGTGGTGCCATAGTGAGACTTTGGCGCATTTAGTTAGGTACAGTACGACCAGAAAAATGTGTTCCCCAATCTTCGTTTACGCAGACCAGACCAGAGTTCACCAGGAGTGCGATTTTTGAAACTCATTCGCTGAGCTCAGCAGTTGAAAATGTCAATATTACTATGTAGATATGCATCTTTCTACTGCTGATTTGACTTTCAAAAATCGCACTTCTGAAGCATGATTTTTGAAATATTATTGATTTTTCAATTTTTCAATCTTTAATTTGATTCATGATTTTTGAATGTCAAATCAGCAGTAGAAAGATGCATATCTCCATAGTAATATTGACATTTTCAACTGCTGAGTTCAAAGTATGAGTTTCAAAAATCGCACTCCAGATCTCCGTCAATTTCGACTTTTCTGCATTGCATGCAGACCGAAGTCTTACTAGACTAGAAACCGACTCTAAGATTGCTGTGAAACTTCGGTCTGCATGCAATGTTGTAAAACACAAATGTCATCTTTCACACAATCCATCAATCTTTGATGTGGTCGCCCTCTCTTCAAGCAGCCGTCCGTCCTTTTTGATTATAACATTTGCCTCCTCTAGACATGCCAATATCATGATAATCTATCCCTGCGCAGTTAACAGGAGCTCTCAAACTTCCTCTAAATACTCATTCCTATTTCGAGTAGACCGATGGGTAAGTCATCTCAAAATTCGCATTGAGATGAGACAGCATCTGCATGCATTCGTTTTTCTTCCGCATAATGTGGTAATACTAAACTAACTAAAGTGGCGATGGGCGGTGGACATTGCTCGCAGAACCAAATATGGGGCCGGAGATTTCCTCGAGTGGCGACCGCGTACCAGAAAGCGCAGCGTGGGTACCTTAGATTCGTGAAGGCGGCGGGAATCCGTTGGACGAGGTCAGCGATGTCTTGGTGGCAAAACGCATGTGCCTCCTCGGAGATGGATACCCGAAGCCGGGAGATCTTAGGTTTCTTCCCCTCAATGGTATTGCCTCCTTCATTGACCATGTATTTGAAGGGTGAAGAAAGCAAAAAATATTGAGGCTGACACAAAAGATCCCACTGGGTCGAAGTGTTGCTGGCTTTCCAGCCCCCGCAACAATATAAGATAAGAAGGCAGCGCAATACCAGTCGTTGTGGCGATCCTTGGAGACCCTGTAGACGTCCATCTGTGATGATGAATGTGGTAATACAATCTGAATAAAGTGCCCAAACCTGTTGTGTAGCTAGTTTGTCAATAGCTTGCTTAAACTCTTCTAGCTCGACGTTGGCTTGGTCTTCGGCATCATCAAATAGCTTACGAGCATTGATCTCAGCTTCTTTCGCGTTTGATATTATGTTAGCTGTGAAAATATGTTTATTTTATTTTGTTTATTTAAATATTTATTTTAAGGTGGAATCTTGTAATTGCAACTATGGAGCAATTGCACTTATAAGAATCACGATTCAGTCCTTCTCTTTATACCAACACCTGCCTTCTACATGACTAGACATAAGTCTAATGAGAGAACTAAATCGTGATTCTTATAAGTGCAATTGCTCCATAGTTGCAATTATCAGATAGTTGCAATTACAATACTCCACCTTATCTATTTATTTTATTTAACTATTTATTTATTTTATTTATCAATCAATCAAATATACTTTATTTTACACCAAAACATACGTACATACATACCTTTATTTTACATATTTATTTCATGTACGTATTTAGTGGCAAGTAACCATGCCTGCCGTGTAGGAGGCGATGGTTCGATCCCCGTCCAGGACGACTTGTACCAATGAGTTTTTCGGAATTTATGTACGTTTTGTAACACCATTGGCTTTTCGGTGAAGGAAAACATCGTGAGGAAACCCGCATGCTTTAATATCGAGGCATGTATTGTACCCACTGTCCATTACAAGTGGCGACGGGCTCACTCCTCGTCACACTGGACATAATTTCGGTACTAGTGAAACGTGGATGTTCTGAGGTTTCAGAATATCTCTGACTACCCCCTCTGGGAATATAGTCGTGAGCATATGCTATGCTATGCTATTTAATTTATCTATTTATTTGTTGATAATTATGATGATTTAGGCACGGATTGAAATGAGTCTAAAAATTGTAAGGGGTGGTTACGATCGTCAAACTGAACAACTGTTACTATTGAGCAAACCAGAAATTTCCGAAAATAAAATCAGCTGCTCATACATTTAAGTACCTTTTCGACCTTAGACTAAATTCACGCTCAAAAGCAGAGTGTAAGGAAAAGTATCATTGAACTATAAAGAATATACACATCAAACTGAACAACTTTTATTATGGTAGTAAAACTGACAGAACAAAAAAAATCTGCTCTTTCATACATTTGAGTCGTGTAGGCATTGCAGTTTAGAATGGAACAGCGGATTTATTTGACAGATTGACTGGTTCGCTCCCATAGTACAAGTTGTTCAGTTTTATGTATCTATGTATGGGTTGGGTAGAGTATGTGGTTTAAAGGTTCATCATCATATCAGCCGACAGACGTCCACTGCTGGACATAAGCCTCCCCCAAAATGGGGGGATTTGCCATAATCGCCACGCTTGGCAGGCGGGTTGGCGATCGCAGTTGGATTGAATGAAATTGCCATATCGCCCACACTCGTTTTCTGTTCCGCCGCTATCTTACCTAACACTTCCTGCAAGATAATAATGATGCATTCCTAGGTTAGACTCATGTTAGACTACTACGAGCCGACTGCTTATCTAAGAGGAAAGCAGTGTGGTGGACACAGATCACAGAAACTAAAGGGAGATGTGAAAAGGGGGCGGGGCCAGTGTCGCAGCAATATGCGCGAAAACGGAACACATTGCTCGCGACAGTAAGGGT
Source organism: Agonopterix arenella (assembly GCA_927399405.1). Classification (NCBI taxonomy): domain Eukaryota; kingdom Metazoa; phylum Arthropoda; class Insecta; order Lepidoptera; family Depressariidae; genus Agonopterix; species Agonopterix arenella. Next base: position 9,188,087 of record OV656718.1, on the reverse strand, counting down.
TCAATATATTATGAGGCTGAAAGCCAGTCGAGATATGTGTAATTAGTTTACAATGCTTGCGTAGTACTAAAGATTATTCGAACGTTGAGTTCTGATACCGCAATGGATAATGAGCACATTCAAGCTAACAAAATACTTTCTATCGCGTGGTACTGGTGGTGATGCGACACTAGGTTTCGTACTCAGCGCGTTGGTTGGCATCTCTCTAGATCTCTATGGTGGTAGATAACTAGATACGTTACGCAGGAAATTTTCATTGGCGTAGCTAGAGATTTTCCCTGAGGGGGGATGCCGGCCACCTAGCTCATAGCTCTACCGGCCCAGTGGCAAGACTCACATCTCTCGTGGCAAGGTCGGATCCAAAAGTTCATTTTCCTAAGGTTAAGGAGGTTGTAGAACATGTTGTAAACGTTAAAGAACGTGATTATTTCATAAACAATAACAGTTGTGGTATGGGTGCTTCAGCCCTTGCATGCCTATACATCTGGAGCGAGCGAAGCGAGCTCGAAATTTTGCAGTATTGCCTCTGAGTTTTACAAGATGATGTTGAAACCGTCATCATCATCATCATATCAGCTGGTAGACGTCCACTGCTGGACATAAGCCTCCCCCAAAATGGGGGGATTTGCCATAATCGCCACGCTTGGCAGGCGGGTTGGCGATCGCAGTTGGATTGAATGTGTGTACTCAGAGGATGCTGCTGCCCATCCTTCAGTAGATCCCTTAGTCGCCTTTTACGACACCCACGAGAGGAAATGGGATGGTGCTATTCTTAGCCGACACCACACGGTTTAAAGGTTAGTGATACTTTTCTTTACACCCTGTATTCAAGGACCAACTTAATATGCTGACAGTGTTTAAGAGGATGATCAGAACATCAAACAAAACAACTTTCTCTATGGGACCAACATCGAAATCGCGATAAAAAAAAATATCTCTGCTGTCCCATACATTTGGCTCGAGTAAGTTTGCATTTTGTATGGAACAGCTGATATTTTTTTCTCCTTAAGGCGTTTGGAGAGGTGTCATTTTCATACAAAAGTTTGACGCATAATACGCGTAGACGGTATTAATATAAGTAATATTTTATATTTGGAAAAATAGTTTATAAATCTAGATGCCGCGTCACAAGTTACATTTGCAATTATATATTATAATAATTGCGAAGATATAAACCTTTGAAATTTTCTATAGAAAATTGATGAATAATTTAAAAGCTTTATATCTTCGAAATTATAATCATAAAAAGCAAATGTTATTTGTGACGCGGCATCTAGATTTTCTGAACTATTTTTCCATATATAAAATATTGCTTATATTAATAACGTCTACGCGTATTATGCGTCTAACGTTTGTATGAAATTGATACCTCTCGAACCACCTTAATATGCTGACACTTTTTTAAGGGGATGATCAAACCATCAAACTGAACAACTGTACCGATGATCCAGAATGTATGAAACGTGTGCAACCGTTCAAGCCTGTATGGGACCAACATCGAATTTCGAGATTTCCTCCTCTTAAAAAAGTGTCAGCGTATTAAGAAGGACCCTGGGTATATTTTATTAGTTTTAATGCAGTATTTTAAGCCTTACAATCCTTGAGCCATTTCACGAGAAGATCAACAGAGTTTCTGCCTTGACGCCTTAGTTCCTCGTACGTCTCCTCCATTACCCGCTGCTGATGCTGCGAGCTGATGTTTAGGATTTTCAGGATATTTTTACATAATTAACTAATTATTGAAAGGTTTCTAATTATTATTGGGTAACAAGGTAGAAGAAAATTAACTTTGCTCAAAGAATAAGTCCTACAATGGAAACATTATGTCGTGACATAATAACAAGGAGTGCGGGACATAATTTATGATAGTTTGTGGTGCGAAAAATTCCACTGAACAAAAATTTTTGTTCAGTGAAAAATTCTTCGTCTTTTTGTGGTCGTGACAGAATTCGACATCTTTGACAATAGAAAATAACTGAACCTCTCGGTCAGAGCCATAAAAATTTCTACACTCTCGGTAGAGCAAAAAAAATTTTATACAATTTACATGAAGTGACAGTTTTGAGTCGTAGCCGTTGTACAAAAAAGTGGTTATGCCGATAAGGACAGCAAAAGTAGCGATCTCCTTTTTTAACGAGAGCGAATTTGCTATGTGCATCTCTTATTGAGTGAATATGACAAGACACGTGCTTCCTTCAAGTACCTTCTCTTTCTAACGCAAAGATGAGTAGTAGAGCAAAGAAATTTAACCTTACAGCGGTAGAGAGCATAGAGATATGGTAGAGGTAGCACCATAGAGATAGTAAGTTCTAAGTAGCACAGGGCTGCGTTCAGAACCTACGCCCCAGGTGCACCCCGAGTGCAACTTTTCGCACTAACGCCGTTCAGAGGCTCGGTGAACGGTTCCGTACCATAGAGCGTGTTGAAAAAACAACCGCACCCAAAGGTCGTGAACGCAGCCCAGACCAATAAGAAAGAACTACAGACATCATAGACGAAGAATTTTTCGCTTAACTACAGGAGTGCGATTTTTGAATCTCATACGTTGAACTCAGCAGTTGAAAATGTATGCAGATCACAGACATATATGCAGATACGCATCTTTCTACTGCTGATTTAATTTTTAAAAATTGCACTCCAAATCAGCAGTAGAAAGATGCATATCTCCATAGTAATTTTGACATTTTCAACTGATGAGCTCAGCTGATGAGATTAAAAAATCGCATTCCTGAGTACAAAGAAAAGACATCATGCATCCATGTATGGGCCGTTCGGCTAAATTGTGATATGCAAATGATAGCTTTTTTATACGCATTATAATATAGATGAATATGATGTAAGTACAAACCAATTGCAATAATAGCTATAAATGAAGTCGTTCCGTGTTACAAAATATTTAAAGTAATATTATGGCAGCTTGAAGTTATTACAAATAGCGCAGTTAGCAATATAAAAAAACGGAGTCACGTTGCAGGTTCTGACCCGAGCACACGTCTCGCGTGGATTTCGCGCGTCGCGTTTTTGCCTGCCACGAGGCTCCGCAATCCTCAATCTCTTCTTGTTCTTGACCAAAAACAATCCCTGAGATTGGGATAGATTGTCCCATAAACACGTGACACTGGCGGAAATACAGTGCTAACGCACAAGCAAGAGTCCATTAAATATAAGTAAAAAAAATATAAAAAAACGATCTTTTACACAAAAGAAATAGGATTTCTTTGGAGTATTATATTCTTTGGACTACAGTATGTCAATGTGTACCAGACTATCGTCATTCATTATAATTACTATGTGCACAACACCCTACAGCCCTTTTCAATTCAATTCAATTCATTTATTCAATAACAATAAATACATTGTGTCTGAACTTCACATTAAAACAAAATAGACCTAGATAAAAATTACAATTCATAGAATTATTATTAATTAAATAGGTGTCAAATTATTAATTTTGTGAGTCAATAATAAATTTTAGCACATAGTAGTTACAATAATGAGAATAAGTCTTTCTACTTAATATTTAATTTTAGGTCATTTATCAATATGCATTTTTTTTTTCGGGCATAGGCCCACCACACATTCCCACCGCTGTAACTCCTGTAAGCCAGGATCAACAGCGGCGACCATTCACAACACTGGACAATGAAATCCAGCGAGCCCGGGGGATGACTCTAATCTGTCTTGGAACCCGCAATGAATTAATCAAAGAAGATAGGAGGAGTAGGAAGACGAAATATCCGACTTCCCTCCATTGCAAACGGGAGACAGCAATAAGAAGGAAAAAACATGGCTATTAGAGAGCCAATTCAAGAGATCATTTATGGCAGTGTTGAAGACACGACCGCAAAAGCACCAAAAATACAAAATAAAACAATAGGAACCTAACATTGTACTGAAACTATGACCTATTTTGCTTCCAGTAATAAGTATGGCAAAAACATCTGAACGCACGGAAGTGATCCCTAGTTATTGAATATGACTGTTAGATTACATCCCATCATCCCAGTTACCGTCCGTGTGGTGTCGGCTGAGAATAGCACCATCCCATTTCCTCCCGTGGGTGTCGTAAAAGGCGACTAAGGGATCTACTGAAGAATGGGCAGCAGCATCCTCTGAGTACACACATTGATTCGATCCAACTGCGATCGCCAACCCGCCTGCCAAGCGTGGCACATCAAGCTATACAAAACCAATATATAAGCTGGACGCAGGACGTTATACGTTACTCGACCTACGCGCGGCCAGCTTATTTTGGTTTTGTATAGCCTGCTTATGCATTTTTGTATAGCATGATTTTGTATAGCTTGATGTGTCGCCGTGTGTACAAAGAAATTTAACCTAACCTTGAACTAGGATACTACAGGGTGAAATTGATATCATAAGCATCCTTTTAAACTAAGAGTCTACCCCAGTGCCGCGACACACAGAACAAAATCGTAATTGTATGAATTACACTAGATTGTATGGGCTCCAAAGATTTAATACCCTATCTCTACACTAGCTTCATACTATTTTGGATTTCGAAGCTAGTTAGGCAGTGCCGACTATTAAAACGTAGTGATTCTATTCTCTTTGGTCTACCCATCAAACTGAACAACTTTTACTATGGGAGTAAACCGATCGGAGCAAAAAATAAATCTGCTGTTGCATACATTTCAGTCGCGAACTCGCGCGTAGACATTGCAGTTAAGTATGGAACAACAGATTTTTTATTTGCTCCGATCGGTTTACTCCCATAGTGAAAGTTGGTCAGTTTGATGGGTAGACTCTTAGTTTAAAAGGATGCGAACAACTTTCGCTATGGGAGCAAACCGATCCGAGCAAAAAAATAATCAGCTGTTCCATACTAAACTGCAATGCTACCTCGACTCAAATGTACATATGCAACAGCAGATTTTTTTTGCTCCAATCGGTTTGCACCCGTAGTAAATGTTGTTCAGTTTTATGGGTAGACTCTTGGTTTAAAAGGATGCTAATGATATCAATTTCACCCTGTTGAAGAGAAGATAATAACCAGACTTCGTTTGTATGGACCTCGCTGCAAATTATATCGCCTTAAAGGCCTCAAATGAAAAACATGCAACAAAGTAAAAGCTTTATTTCTTATTGAGGGTTCCTTGGAATGCCGCTGCGGCTGCCATGAGTGCTTCCAAGAACTTTGAGGCCTGATCTGTTAGTAGCTTGGTCAACTCCTCGTCGGTTTTCTTTTGATCTACAGCCATTTTGGCGATGGCTTGTTTGAAATATTCTAATTCCACGTTAGATTTGTCTTTGGCTCCATCGAATAACTTCTTGGCCTTATCTTCTGCTTCTTTCTCTTTTTCTATTACTTTTGCTTAAAAATAGAAATTCTACTTGAAAAAAAAGCTTTAGTAGGGAAATTAATATATTGACAAACCTAATCGTGCTAATAAACTTCGGGCTCGCTCCGTAATTTTACTTTGTTGCAGATAATTGCATACTTAGCGGAAGTACAGTACGACCAGGAAAATAATTCCGCTCGTCAATCATCGTTTGCGCAGAGCAGTGCAAAATCGGGTATTCTCTATCTCGCTCCAACTCCAAATAGCAGACTTATGGATGCTTCGGCAGGGAAAAGGGCGCGAAAGCAATAAGCCAATAGCGGCAACGTGTCACATCCTGATTGGTCAATATAATTTCGCGCGCTTTTAAAATTTGTCAACTGCGCAGGTACATCGGTGAGACTTATAAACCTGGTACTACTCTACTGTGCTACTGCTTTAGGTAGTAGTAAGTATCTAGCACTGAGGCGGACTACGCCCGTCGGAGGCCCGGGGCGGCAAAACCAAATGAGGCCCCGGTCTTTCCAGAAATTGATATTCTATGACTTTTTCGAGCCATGCCATGGAAAAACTTGACATAGGCGCCCTTCCTTCCATGGAGGTAGATACCAATCATTATTCCTAGGGAGTTTCAGGTCAAGGTTAGGTCGCTGCAATAAAATCTAAAACCAGGAGCGAATGAAGCAAGCTTGAGATTGATACGATCTAAAATCTAGAGCAAGCGGAGCGAGCTCGAAATTTTACTAAAATATTTTTAGGTCTTTGCAAACCTTGTTGCAAACCCTGCAATACGATCTGCATCCAATGTGACTGAGATACAATTATAACTGGAGGAAGCGAAGCGAGCTCGAGTTTTTTCTGCAATACAATACGAAGCAAGATCGAGATTTTACTACAATGAGACTAACTAGGTCGTTGCAATACAATTAAAAACGAGGAGTGAGCGAAGTAACCTCGAAAATTTACTGGAATAGTATGAGATAATAAATAAATTTAAATAAATTTTTATTCGGGAAACCAACAGTCAAATTACAAACGAATGGTTACAAACTATGAACATAGAATAGACCAATTACAGGAATCCGCTAATGGTAATGTAAAATTAAATGAAAAAGTGCTTGCAAAGCTTATACAATAATAGCTACCTATCAGAAGGTAGGTAGGCTAAAATAACAATAAATGATAAGAAGAAGGTATATTGCGAGGCAAAGACTCAGTCTGAAGAGCTTTACCAGTTATGCCCTTGTTAAACTGTGCCAAAGATACACAAAATGGATCCAAATCAAAGTATTTAAGGTTGTATAATACACTAGCTCTATACATATATTCATTTTGCGTATAATTAGTGTATACAGCGGGTAGATCATTGCAATATGATTCAGAACCAGGAGCGAGCGAAGCGAGCACGAGAATTTGATACATTACAACGCCCCCTAAACAATTATACGCACAAACCCTATACTGTTAGAGTGCCAATTTTGACTGAAAAGGGATAGGGTTTTTCAAGCATTTATCGACAACAAAACCTAGTCTATTAAAGTCGGGATGGTGACTAAAACAGTATAGGGTTTGTAAAGACGCAACCTGGGCCTAGCCCGCCTAGCTACGCCCATGGACGATCCCCTGCCTATTATAGAAGTACAGATTGCGTGTATGAAATAACATTAGAAGTAGGTAAATTCAATACCATCTTGTAGCCACTGGACGAGGTTGTCGACTGTGTTTTTTCCATCTTTCCTCAATTTCTCGTATGCGTCATCCATCGTTGATGTTATACAAAATGTATGATAACGGTAGTTCTTCTAATTAGTTTGTGTGTATGATGGAAGTGTTCGGCTTTATGCAAGACCTACTTATATACTATGTTTACTATAGGTACTATTTTTATATTATTATTATTATTATATTAGTTCGCTTTTTGGTTCGTTTTCTACCTATTGGTAATTTTCATGATTTATTATTATATTATGTTGTGTTGTTACCGTAAGCGAAATTATTTTCGTCCACAGACTAATTAGAAAGTTTTCGTCTATGGCTAAGAACAAGTTAAACATCAGCATAGGTATTGTCCGTAGAAAGAGAAGGGAAAAATTCTTCGTCTATGGTATTGTCTCTACCTTGGAGTACAGACTGCCTAACAACATAGAGATAGTAAGTATTACGCCTAACAAGCGGTGAAACATGATAACTAAATACTCCTTGGTAATTATTAATGGTCATAAACTTAATATTACTACCGGCTAGGAACACAACGTCTCTGACTACCGGTAATTATCTTTCGTCTTTCATAAATAAGACCAGGAGTGCGATTTTTGAATCTCATACGGTAGAACTCAGCAGTTGAAAATGTCAATATTACTATGAAGATATGCAGCTTTCTATTGCTGATTTGACTTTCAAAAATCATACTTCAGGAGTGCAATTTTTGAAAGTCAAATCAACAGTAGAAAGATGCGTATCTCCATACATTTTCAACTGCTGAGTTCAACGTATGAGATTCAAAAATTGCACTCCTGGAGTGCGATTTTTGAATCTCATTCGCTGAGCTCAGCAGTTGAAAATGTCAAAATTACTATGGAGATATACATCTTTCTACTACTGATTTGACTTTAAAAAATAGCACTCCTGGAGTATGATTTTTGAAAGTCAAATCAGCAGTAGAAAGATGCGAATCTCCATAGTAATTTTGACATTTAAAACTGCAGAACTCAGCGAATGAGATTCAAAAATCGCACTCCTGACTTCGTTTGTATGGAACGCGCTCCGAATTATATCCCCTTCTTCTTCTTATCGTGTCGACTTCAAATTCTGAACAAAGTCGCTAAATAGTAGCTTGCCAGAATCGGGCAACCGATACTGCACCGTCGCGTCGCGGTCATGAGCTCCTCCTGCGTGCAGGTGTTAGGGCACGCGAGAGCGAGAGCGATGATAGCCCATCGGAAGAGAGCTAGCGCCTCAATCATGAGGCCGCGGTTCGATTCCTGGCCTGTACCACTAAGTTCCTTGGAATTTATGTACGGTTGTATTTCTCATTTACTAGCTCGGCGGTGAAGGAAAACATCGTGAGGAAACCTGCATTCCCGAGAATGAAAAGAAAATACCATAAGTTCGGAGGTATGCGTAAAATATGGATGAGCTTGGGGCGAACACAAAGGACCAGCGTTACAACGACCCTTGCTTGCAATAGCCCAACCACAAATAATCAAGACGGCACGCAGGACACGACGTGAGGAGATGGGCCATCGTTTGTGGAGCTCTACACAAGCAAGTCCTTATCCTCCATATCCCCTTAAAGGCCTTAAATAAAAAACATGTAAAAAAGTAAAAAGCTTTATTTCTTATTGAGGGTTTCTTGGAATGCCGCTGCGGCTGCCGTGAGTGCTTCAAAGAACTTGGGTGCCTCTTCTGTTAGAAGCCTGATCAACTCTTCGTTGGTTTTCTTCTGTTCTACAGCAAGTGTGGCGAGGGCTTCTTTGAAACATTCTAATTCAACGTCAGTTTTGTCTATGACTTCTTCGAATAACTTTAGGGCCTTATCTTCTGCTTCTTTCTCTTTTTCTATTACTTTTGCTGAAACATAGAAATTCTACTTGAAAAAAAAATAGCTATCTTGACATAACGAATTGTGCTAAAAAATGTCAGGCTCGCTCCGTAATTTTCCTTTGCTGCACACAAGAACACAATATACAATAATTTTGCTCCAATCAATGATATTATATACCAAAAAGAAGGCATCGATCGATTTGCTTCCAAAGTACCTAAATGTTGTTCAGTTTGATGGGTGGACTAATAGTATAAAAGGATGCCAATGTTATCAATTTCACCCTGTATAATTGTTGCTAGTATTATTATATATTACTAGTATTATATGTATATAGTAGTTGCTTTAATTGTTGGAGTGCGATTTTTGAATCTCATTCGCTGAGCTCAGCTGTTGAAAGTGTCAAAATTACTATGGAGATATGCATCTTTCTACTGCTGATTTGACTTTCAAAAATCATACCTCAGGAGTGCGACTTTTGAATCTCATTCGCTGAGCTCAGCAGTTGAAATTGTCAGAATAACTATGGAGATATGCATCTTTCTACTGCTGATTTGACTTTTAAAAAATCGCACTCGGAGTGCGATTTTTGAATCTCATACGTTGAACTCAGCAGTTGAAAATGTATGGAGATACGCATCTTTCTAATGCTGATTTGACTTTTAAAAATCGCACTCCTGGAGTATGATTTTTGAATGTCAAATCAGCAGTATCATATCGCAGTACAATTATAATCTCTGATACGTCCATGCTTCGTAACCTAAAAACACAGCGCAATACAAGACCACAACAGAAGTGAAGTAACAGAACAATACTAAACCATCAATCATACAATCGCGATAAGATTAACCACCAATCACGATCGCAGACACTTTATTGTCACGATCAGCGCAATAATCACCAGAGGCATAGGATATTGTATTCGACTAAGTTTTTTTGGACGTTTTACGTTTAAAAAAGCTAATCTATTTGTGTCAACCGAGCTAGGGTTCATGAGTACTAAATGTACCGCAAATAATACGCACAAACCCTATACTGTTAGAGTGCCAATTTTGGCTGAAAAGGGGATAGGGTTTTTCAATCATTTATCGACAGCAAAACCTAGTCTATTAAAGTCGGGATGGTGACTAAAACAGTATAGGGTTTGTAAAGACGCAACCTGGGCCTAGCCCGCCTAGCTACTCCCATGGACGATCCCCTACCTATTATAGAAGTATAGATTGCGTGTATGAAATAACATTAGAAGTAGGTAAATCCAATACCATCTTGTAGCCACTGGACGAGGATGTCGACTGTGTTTTTTCCTTGTTTCCTCAAATCCTCGTATGCGTCTTCCATCGTTGATGTTTTACAAAATGTATGAAGCAAATGTAACACCTAAGTACTTATATACTATGTTTACTATAGGTACTATTTTTACATAAGTTCGCTTTTGGTTCGTTTTCTACCTATTGGTAATTTTCATGATTTATTATGTATTATGTGTATTATGTTGTATTTTGGCGTAAGCGAATTTTATTTCGTCTATGGCACAAACTAATTAGAAGAACTACCGTTGACTATGGCTTGGAACAAGTGACGTATGACAGGAGCTACAATTTTTGTCGTTGGATTAGAAAGGGACAAAGTAACATCAAAAACAACGACTACGAAAGGGGAATCATAGAGTTATATGGAGAAAACCGAACTGGAGTGCGATTTTTGAAACTCATTCTTTGAACTCAGCCGTTGAAAATTGTTAATATTACTATGGAGATATGCTTCTTTCTACTGCTGATTTAACATTTAAAAATCATACTCCAGGATTGCGAATTTTGAAAATCAAATCAGCAGTAGAAAGATGCGTATCTCCATACATTTTCAACTGCTGAGTTCAACATATGACTTTCAAAAATCGCAATCCAAGTCTATTCTCGTAAAGGCCTTAAATGAAAAACATGATGCAACAAGGTAAAAAGCTTTATTCCTTATATTGTTCCTTATTGAGGAACTCTTGGAATACCGCCGCTGCGGCTCCGATGAGTGCTTCCAAGAACTTGGGTGCCTGTTCTGTTAGTAGCCTGGTCAACTCATCGTTAGACTTCTTCTGTTCTACAGCCAGTTTGGAGACGGCTTCCTTGAAATATTCTAATTCAACGTTTGTTTTGTCTTTGACTTCTTCGAATAACTTTAGGGCCTTATCTTCTGCTCCTTTCTCTTTTTCTATTACTTTTGCTGAAAAATAGAAATTCTACTTGAAAAAAAAATAAGTAGGTAAGTTAATAGCTATCTTGACATAACGAATTGTGCTAAAAAATTTCAGGCTGGCTTCGTAATTTTACTTTGTTGCACACAAGAATACATAATTATTATCTCCATAGTAATTTTGACATCTTCCACTGCTGAAGTTCAACTGGAGTGCTATTTTTGAAGCTCATTCGCTGAGCTCAGCAGTTAAAATGTCAAAATTACTATGGAGATATGCATCTTTCTAAGTGCTGGTTTGAATTTCAAAAATCGCACTCCTGAAGTATGATTTTCATACTCCAGGAGTGCGATTTTTAAAGTCAAATCAGCAGTAGAAAGATGCGTATCTATGAAATTCAAAAATCGCACTCCTGCGCCTGGCCGTGGGAAAAAATCATTGCTACGCACATGGACGACCTATTAATATTATAGAGGTATAGATTGCGTGTATGAAATAACATCTTGAATTCAATACCATCTTGTAGCCACTGGACAAGGTTGTCGACTGTGTTTTTTCCTTGTTTCCTCAAATCCTCGTATGCGTCTTCCATCGTTGATGTTTTACAAAATGTATGAAGGAAATATTTCCCTTCTTCAGGGTGAAATTGATATCATTAGCATCCTTTAAAACTAAGAGTCTACCCATCGAACTGAACAACTTTTACTATGGGAGCAAACCGATCGGAGCAAATAAAAAATATGCTGTTCCATACTAAACTGCAATGTCGACGCGCGAGTTCGCGACTCAAATGTATGTAACAGCAGATTTTTTTTTGCTCCGGTCGGTTTGCTGCCATAGTAAAAGTTGTTCAGTTTGATGGGTAGACTCTTAGTTTAAAAGGATGCTAATGATATCAATTTCATCCTGTAGATACTATGTGAATAGGTAGGCACTATTTTTTGAAATTATCTCGCTTTTTGGTTCGTTTTCTACTTATTGGTAATTTTCAGGATTTATTGTGTTGTTGCTGTCTGTTGTTGTCAATTGGTTGTCAATCACAGATCAATTAGAAGTCATGATGATATATTCATCTTTAGAATAAAGAGATCCTTCCTCTGAGATAATAATCTGTGGACGCAGCCAAACGCAACTGATACAAAGAATAATAATATGTCAATGGTTTGTTGTCATCTTTTTTCGAATTTGCGTTGAGTTTACGACGTAGAAAGAGAAGGTACTAGAAGGAATCAGAAGGAAGCACGTGTCTTGTCATATTTACTCAACAAGGTCCGCCACACACAGACGGAATAGCGATCCGGAATCCTTTCCGGAATCCTGATTCAGGATTCAGTGTTGTCAACTATGGTTACAAAAAATACTAGAGCGCTGTTTAAAAAATGCCTAAAATAAAAATGTACGAAACGCCAAATTAATGACAATAATTGCATTTATAGGTATTTATTAAAACAAAAAAAAACAATTTCCATACATGATAATTACTATCATGTGATGAGGTCCTGACGTTACGAATGTTACGATGATGGTTTATAAATTGTATTCCAATATTCATCATCATCATCATATCAGCCAGTAAACGTCCACTGCTGGACATAAGCCTCCCCCAAAATGGGAGGATTATTCCAATATTAATGCAACTATATCAAAAGACTATAGAGATATAATCTGCATAAAAAATGGCATGAACCATTATACACAAGCGGTTTTTGAGCGTAGGCGATTTCGCAACTATGCCGCAACGACGTCGCAACTGCACCGTCACGATACGGTATCATTCCATCAACGCCTACGCTCAAAAATCACTTTAAAATATGCCACCTAAGACATCAAAAAATCACTAGATCTAGTGAAAAAGTCTCTGAAAGCGGCAACACTCCATACGGAATCTAATTCCGAATCAGGTTTATTCCGGTGTATGTGGCGGACCTAACAGATGCACATAGCAAATTCGCTCTAGTTAGAAGAGGAGATCGCTACCTTATTGCTGTCCTCATCGGCGTAACCACTTTTGTACTGACTCCACCTGACTCCGACATGTCACTTCATATAAATTGTATAGGATTTTATGACTATCGCTATTGTTACGAGCGACGGGTTTCGGGATTGGAGTGAAACGCTAAGTCCAATTTATTTACAGAGTTTATTGGGTTACACACTTACACACGGACCACCTCGCAGAGGTTCCCCTTTTAACAGTCCTCCTCGCAGGGGTTTCCCCTCTCACCACTTTTACTGTTCACTACGTCACGACGCGCGACACGCTATGACGTCACGACGCACGGCACTATGACGTCACGACACGCGACACACACTACACTGCACTAGACTGACACTTGTCTACTCACTGTTCCACTTTACTTTGCACTAGTACTTTTCCACTTTTACTTTTCTTCGCACTTTTCCACTGTTAAATCAATACTGACTTGCGTCCGCAAACTCGCGGCCTTATATACCCCTTAGAATTTTCTAGATGCCCGAATTTACTTTATTCCTTTGTTCCCTTCCGGATATTTCTTAATCCCGCCTTCCTTCTCGAATTTTCCTAAACACGCCCCCTTTTATTGTTTCTTTACAAATATTTCTTCTCTCTCTTCGTTCTAGAACATTCCTATTGTTTTTGGTTCTTTTCAAATATTCCTTCTCTCTCTGTTTTCTAGAACATTTCTAAACACGCCCATTTTCTGTCTCTTTCCAAATATTCTTACTCCCTCTTACTTTTCTAGAACATTTCCAACAACAATAAAATCTAGAATTATTTTCGACGAGTCGAACCATCGACCCCCGGCACGGAAGTCCATGCGTCGACCGCCGAGCTATGAAGCTTGTTGACAAACTGGCCGAATTTTTGAATGCCTTTCTATAGCTGCGTCATTTCACAGCATCCGTGACACTATCTTATACCTGGATACACTGACATTCCATCTACCAGCGTAAAATTCTTCCATGTAGCGTACCTACGAGTAGAGCGAAAAAAATTTCGTCTATGAGTCCAGGCTCCAGGCCAAAGAATATGGTACAGACAATGACATTGGGTACAGGCAAAAACAAGCCAAGTAGGGTAAAAGCGCCTACACCTCACCCTCCGCCTAAAGTCGGCAGTTTGAACTATTATCGTCCATAAATTATTTCATATTTGACATGAAACAATTGTTTTTGCTCTAAATATCCATAGTAATAGTGACATTTTCAACTGCTGAGCTCAGCGAATGAGATTCAAAAATATTTTGTATATCTATATGAGGTAAAATTTTGTTGTTTGGTCAACCAATATTGATCATCAAACAGGTAGGGTTCGAAACAATGGCCTATCAGTGATGTACTGTCGCATATTTGGTCTATTAATAAAATGGCAATTCGAACAAATGGCTAACCGCTTAAATGGAACTTCAACCTATCGGCCTTCAACGAACTGGCTCATCGATGAAATGGATTTTCGAAAAAATGGCCTACAACTAACAAATGGGTTTCGACGAGATGTCTTTCGGTAAGAAGTCATGACCCCGTTTTGACAAGCGCCGCTTTTATTTTCGCCACGGCAACCGGCGGGCCGCCATGCTTTGAGTTACCTGGAGTTCGATTTTTGAAACTCATTCTTTGAACTCAGCAGTTAAAAATGTCAATATTACTATGGAAATATGCATCTTTCAACTGCTGATTTGACATTCAAAAATCATACTCCAGGAGTGCAATTTTTGAAAGTCAAGTCAGCAGAAGAAAGATGCGTATCTCCATACATTTTCAACTGCTGAGTTTAACGTATGAGATTCAAAAATCGCACTCCTGTGTCTGTATGGTGCGCTTGTATACCTACAGCAAGACCCACAATACAGAAGTCTGTGAGCAAGTATATCCTACAGTCAGAATAGGATTCGGCTGTCGTATAAAGTCGGTTATATTCGTATTTGGGCGTTTAAAAATATCTTTGTTGAAATTAAAGTCATTTTTTCGTATGTTTTAAATAGGCTTAATGTATGAACGTGATTAAACCATAGACGAAGAATTTTTCTCTCTCAAGAATTAAACTCAAAACTAGAAAACAGTTTGCTTAGAATCGAGAACAGAATCGAATTATCAAGGTTTCAAAATGGGAAATTTTTTTTTCAAAATATTAAATAATTTGTTTGTATAATTTGAAATTTACGTAACTCGATATCAACCCACCGACCGCACCGCAAGGGGCACACTCACCCTACTTACTACCAAAACAAGATTCAGGAGCAACGCTAGCGGTCAGTTATCGTATATAACAAATCATTTTTGCATGAAAACTTAAAATGCGAATAACTTAAAATATTAATTAATAAATTAAATTATTATCTTAAAGCCATTTTTTGGTTATAAATCAGATCTGGTTTTGCGCTTATTCATTAACACGTTGTATAAAGGATTTCCAGTTCAGCCCGCCTATCCTATTAAGGTGGTTGCAGAGGGGTCAATTTTATACAAAACTTTGACAGACAATACGCGTAGACGGTATTAATAGAAGTAACTTTGTATAATTATGGAAAAATAGCTTAGAAAATCTAAGTTGCCGCGTCACAAATAACATTTGCAATTTATAATAAAATTACGAAGATATAAAGCTTAGAAATTTTTCATACAAAATTTTAAAAGCTTTATACTTATCTTACTGCAAATGTTATTTGTGACGCGGCAACTTAGATTTTCTAAAATATTTTTCCATATATAAAATATTACTTTTATTAATTCTGTCTACGCGTATTGTGCGTCTAACTTTTGCATGGACTGAAACCACCTTAAGGCTAAGTGAAAAACATGCAACACGGTAAAAAGCTTTATTTCTTATCGATGGTTTCCTTGAATGCAGTTGCGGCTGCCTTGAGTGCTTCTAAGAACTTGGGTGCTTGTTCTGTGAGAGAGCTGCTCACTTCCTCATTGGTCTTTTTATGTTCTTTAGCCAGTTTGTATACAGCTTCTTTGAAATGCCCAAATTCTACGTTAGCTTTGTCCTTAGCCGCTTCGAATAAATTTTCGACCTTATCTTCTTCGTGTTTCTCTTTTTCTATTATATTTGCTGAAAAATATAAATTCTTGTTAAATAAAATTTACATAATATAAATAAATGATAATAATAAACGTGTTAAAAAATTTCGAGCTTGCTCCGTAATGCTATTATTCACCCCTCCGGGCGGAGCACTGCCCTAAACGAATTTGCCATTTTCCGCCTCCGTCGAGGTGAAAAATAGTATACCTAGTACCTACTTGCCTCGGGCAGTAAATAAGAAAGCCTCGGATCACATGATTGTTGACCTCGGCTTTCCTGCCCTCGGTGTGTAATCTACTATTGATGCATAGGTATTAGGTACCTAACTACTTAATACTTCATTCCAAATAAGGATGAAAAGATTTTATAATTCCTACGAGCTTTAACCCGCGACCTCGTCCGCACAAATTATATACCAGATTTTAAGTCAGATCCTAAGCAAAAAAAGTTTCATCAAAATCGGTTCACTAGTTTTTGCGTGATGCTCGTTCAAACAAACACAAACAAACAGACAGACAAAACATCAAAAAATCGGTGATATGGAATCAGGGATACATAAAAACCATATCATAACTTTATCTTCAATGTACAGACACACTCCTGTTACAGTTTTTATAATAGTATAGATATAGATTTAGCTTTCTGGCCAAATCTGATTAGCAAATTATCATCATCATCTCAGCCGATGGACGTCCACTGCTGGACATAGGCCTCCACCGAAAGTCGCCATAACGACCGGTCCTGCGCTGCCCTCATTCAACGGGTTCTCGCCGCCTTCACCAGTGTGGTGTTCGTCAGTTCACCGTGTGGGGGGGGGGGGGGACTACCGACACTGAGCTTTCCGGTACGCGGTCGCTACTCGAGAACTTTTCGGCCCCTCGCGGTTCTGCGAGCAATGTGCCCCGCCTACTGCCACTTTAGTTTAGCAATTCTTTGGGCTATGTCAGTTACTCTGGTTCTTCTGACCAAATATAATTAGCAAATGATTAGCAAATATAATTTATTTATCAGAAAGATATACTATCCGACAACGGGATGCGTAAGTAACGCAGACCCGGTGTCTACCGGGTTAACAACGGATACTTACGCAGACCCAGGGTCTACCTGGGAGGACAACGGATACTTACGCAGACCCAGGGTCTACCTGGGTGGACAATGGACACTTACGCAGACCCAGGGTCTACCTGGGTTAACAACGGATACTTACGCAGACCCAGGGTCTACCTGGGTTAACAACGGATACTTACGCAGACCCGGGGTCTACCTGGGTTAACAACGGATACTTACGCAGAGCCGGGGTCTACCTGGGTTAACAACGGATACTTACGCAGACCCAGGGTCTACCGGGGTTAACAACGGATACTTACGCAGACCCAGGGTCTACCTGGGTTAACAACGGATACTTACGCAGACCCGGGGTCTACCTGGGTTAACAACGGATACTTACGCAGACCCGGGGTCTACCTGGGTTAACAACGGATACTTACGCAGACCCAGGGTCTACCGGGGTTAACAACGGATACTTACGCAGACCCGAGGCCCACCTGGGTTAACAACGGATACTAAAACAGACCCGGGGTCCACCTGAGTGGAAAATGGGTATATACACCGACACGGAGTCCACCTACTGACAACGGATACTAACGCAGACACGTGGACAACTATTTCTGTCACTATGTCGGACACATCCGTTGACGATAACCATATGTTCACATTTTTCTGCCTACTTAAAAACACACATTTTTACTATTTTATTTGCCATCCACGCCATCTATCGATCCATTTGGAACTAATTTTTCTTTTTTAATGCCTTTCGGGAAATTCTTCATTCGTGATTTTGTATCGGATGTAGTCGAATGTAGTACCTAATGTGGCCGATCTAATGAACAAACCAAAAAAAAAAACATCTTAGCCCCCTACCTATCCCATACTATATTGTATAATAGATTGCATGTATCAAATAAAATCAATACCATCTTGCAGCCATTGCATGAGGTTGTCCACTGAGTTTTTTCCTTCTTTCTTCAATTTTTCGAAGGCATCTTCCATCATTGAAGTTTTACAAAATGTATGAAGGAAATATTTTCCTTTCGGCTTTTTGCAATACCATTATTTACAATAGTTTGCTTTTTGGTTCGTTTTTGTTCTTTATTTTTTTAAACAGTATATTGGAAATTTTCATGATAATGTCATGTTGTTGCGCACACTGAACAAGTAATCACTACGTTTTACTTGTTCAGTGGTTGCGCAAAGAGAATATAATCACTTGTTGTTGCGTAGCATAGACGAAGAATTTTTCGCTGGTTCTCTTTCTACGTTGCGTATAGCAAATGTGTTGTCATTTTCCGGTAGGTATAAAAAAAGTCAAGTCATATACGAAGAAGCCATAGAAATATTAATTTACTAGCATTGACCTGATACATAATATATCTATGTTTACCTACCTACAGGTGTGACTCCTGCTAATGTTTTTTTTATGAAGAAAACAAAACATAGCTTCACTTTTTGGCGTCCGACATCCATAGACAGTGTACGTAGTACTTACTATCTCTATGGAAAAAATGCGATTCCGAGTTGTCAGATGTGGGTCAACCAAAGAAATTTAATCTTTTTAAATTGGCTTATTTGTTTTCGCGCCCTTTTCGCTGCTATCCGACTTTGTACCCTCTGGAGTGCGATTTTTGAATCTCATACAACTCAGCAGTTGAAAATGTATGGAGATACGCATCTTTCTACTGCTGATTTGAGTTTCAAAAATCTCACTCCTGAAGTATGATTCAACAGTAGAAAGATGCATATCTCCATAGTAATTTTGACATTTTCGACTGCTGAGCTCAGCGAATGAGATTCAAAAATCGCACTCCTGATTACTAAATGACTTCGGGTTTAGTCGGGGACTCGGGCCTGGAGTGCGATTTTTGAATCTCATTCGCTGAGCTCGGCAATTGAAAATGTCAAAATAACTATGGAGATATGCATCTTTCTACTGCTGATTTATCTTTAAAAAATCATACTTCAGGAGTGTGATTTTTGAAAGTCAAATCAGCAGTAGAAAGATGGATATCTTCATAGTTATTTTGATATTTTCAACTGCTGACCTCAGCGAATGAGATTCAAAAATCGCACTCCTGGAATATGATTTTTGAATGTGAAATCAGCAGTAGAAAGATGCATATCTCAAAAATCATTCCTCAGGAATGCGATTTTTGAAAGTCAAATTAGCAGTAGAAAGATACATATCTCCATAGTATTATGAACCTAATAAATTATTTGTATTTATTTGTATTTGAATTTAGACATTTTCATCTTCTGAGCTCAGCGAATGAGATTCAGAAATCGCACTCCTGGTCGTACTGTACAAGGTATTGTTGTTTATTTAAAAACGCCCTGTATTACTATTTCAAAACCAACCTGAATTAAGTTTTTTGCCAATACGTCTAAATTATTAGTAATTTTTTTTCATTTTCAGCCAAAGAATTTTTTTTATTTTTATAAAACTATACCTAGGTCACCTACCTATATAAAACAATAAGTAGTATGGAAGAAGCATTTCAAAGTTTAAAATCTCAAGGGAAAAATACGTTGGATGGCCTTCTACTATGGATGAAAGAGGGTAAATTTATTTATATGCAGTTTATTTATAACTTATAACATAACTATCTCTCTAGTATGATTTCACTACTTGCGAGCGACTCTACTTTTTTCTACACTACTTGTCGCGGCGTGTTTTGAAAAGCGCAGCAGCACGGCTAGCATGCCACCCACGATAAAGCGTTTAAACGAGAAAAACGTCATACGCGCTCTTTCTGGCATACGCATAATAATACTTAAATATGGAGGCACATCTCGACTAACAAGAAGCTGTTATTTTTTCTATGCAGCGAAGGCGCGTCGCGCGAGAATAGAGACAATGATTTTTCTATTCTCCTATCTAGTATGAAATAGAGACATTCTCTGCTGAAGACATTGTCGCGTTTCTCCCCTCGCCCACTTTGATCAAATTTAATTAAGAGTTGTATTCAAATAATGACACAAAGCTAAACATTTCGACATAATTTTTTGACCACCACCGGCACCGTGATGTCACGGTTCAGTGTGCCGAGCATGCCACCACTGATAAAACGACAAAAAAAAATCTCATAATTTCGCGCATAATTTATTGTTTGGAAACTATTATTTTTTATTATTTGGTTATAAGGGCTTGGTCAATGACCAATAGCTACTGCGACCTGGACAGATCTATTGTAGCTGTCACCCTAGACCTAAAGGTCATTTCCTAGGCCCACGGACTTCATGAACCGTGTTATGCTTTTGGAGGGGAGGTCCCTAAAATCAGTAGGTGTTATTATGTATCCACCTAGATGGCGAATCCTGCTGTGAGTGAACTTCGCATTCGCAGAGGAGGTGTATGGGCGTTTCCTCTGCTTCACAGCAGAATCTGCAAGTGGGTAAATCTACAAGCCCCATTCTGTGTAGGTGTTTGTTTAACTTGCAGTGTCCTGTTAAGGCTCGTACTAAGAGCCTTAAGTCGTTGCGGTTTGAATTGATGGCATCCGAGGTATGTCTGTTTGAGAAGCCGGTCACAAGTTGGAAAACTATTCATTCATTGGTCTATTCATCAATAGGGCGGGGCTAGACAGCGCTTTTATTTTTTAGTATGCAAGCAAAAATGAGCCTAGTGGTAATCAAGCGGAAAAGTCCGCCATAGTAACTACCTCTGTTACTATACGCATGCCAAAATGAAAGCGCATGACATTTTTCTCATTTAGTCTCGCGATGTTGCTGGTCGTGGACTCACGAGGGTCCAGGTTCGAATCCGCACGCCATGTACCAATGCTTTTTTCTATCTAATGTGCGCAATGCCGACTGCTCTCAAACGGTGAAGGAAAAGATCGCGAGGAAACCTGCATACGCTGAAGAAGACATTCTGATGTGAATGTGAAGTCTACTAATCCGCATTGTGCACGCGTGGTGGACTGATGCCCACACACCATCCTTGAGGGTAGGCCTGTGCCCTGCAGTGGGACGTATATTGCCTGATGATGATCCTGCATAATAGGTACCCTATCCAGATTTTGTAATAAGAAAAGAACACAGAGCACCTAACAAATAAAGTTGTTTCAGCAAATATAATAGATGAAAAATTAACTGAAGAAAAATTTAAGAAAGAACTAGGAAAAGTTGACGCCAAAAATATAGACCTGAAATCCTTTGAGACGGCTTTGAGCAATTTGGCTAAAGATAGCAAGAAAAATGTTGATGAATTTTATGGACAACTTTGTTCTACAGGTAAGATCTGATGGTAGTGAACCTGCTAAAGCGAGGATCGAATCCCGAAAGAGGCAAATATTTGTACCTACTAGTGCGATTTTTGAAAATCATTCGCTGAGCTCAGCAGTTGAAAATGTCAAAATTACTATGGAGATATGCAACTTTATACTGATGATTTGACTTTCAAAAATCGCACTCCTGAAGTATAATTTCGGGAAGTCAAATATGCAGTAGAAAGATGCATATTTCCATACCATAGTTATTTTGACACTTTCAACTGCTGAGATCAGCGAATGAGAGTCACAAATCGCACTCCTGTAGTGCGATTTTTGAATGTCATACGCGTTGAACTCAGCAGTTGAAAATAATTATATGGAGATACGCATCTTTCTACTGCTGATTTGACTTTCAAAAATCGCACTCCTGGTCATGGATGTTTTATATGTCATTTATATTATACCTAGGTAACTATTTGTACCTATCTATTATCAAGTTGGAGTGAAGCTGAATGAAGAAATATGGATATACCTACGTAATCATCATCATCATCTCAACCGGTAGACGTTCACTGCCGGACATAGTCCTTCCCCAACGATCGCCACAACGAGCGGTCCTGCGCTGCCCTCATCCAACGTGTTCTCTTCCAGCTGCCTTCAGCAGCGATTACATTACTCAATTCATTGAAAACTGATGAAAAAATTATAGCTGCAATCACTGTCCCATACAAATTTTCGGATTTAGGGGAGGGATAAATCCCACCTATCCCACCCCCTGGATACGTGCTTGGAGCCTACCCACGCTGCACTAGCAGGCCCCATCGGCCATCGGTTCTGAGAGCAATGTGCCCCGCCTATTGCCACTTTAGTTTAGCCATTTATTTTTGGGCTATGTCAACTACTCTGGTTCTTCTGCCATATCTGATTCGACCTCGCAGGGTGACTCTGAGCATAGCCCTCCACCCTTTGGGTGACTTTTACCCTTTTAAGGTCCGCCACATACATCCGGAATAAACCTGATTCGGAATTAGATTCCGTATGGAGTGTTGCTTTCAGTGACTTTTTCACTAGATCTATTGTTTTTTTTTTATGTCTTTGGTGGCATATTTTAAAGTGATTTTTGAGCTTAGGCGTTGATGGAACAATACCGTATCGTCACGGTGCAGTTGCGACGTCGTTGCGGTATAGTTGCGAAATCGCCTATGCTCAAAAATCGCGTGTGTGTTTATGTTAAAGGTTCATGCCATTTTGTATGCAGATTATGTCTAATGTTAAAACTATCGATATTCTTTTTGATATAGTTGCTTGTTTGATATAATATTGGAATACAATTTACAAACCATCATCGTAACATTCGTTTACCCTGCCCCTGACGGCCCGGTAGCACAGTCTGTAGTGAACCTGCCTGCTGTGCCGAGGGTCGCGGGTTCGAATCCCGCAAGGGACAAATATTTATATGATGAATATGTATATTTGTACCCGAGTCATGGATGTTTGTATCTATATATGTATTCTATATCGTTGTCTAGTCATCATAATACAAGTCCAGGTACTTTAAATGTGACTAGATAATTTGTGTGACAATGTCCAAGATATTTATTTATTTATTTATTCCATTTCACCAATTTTTGGATTTTTTGTCTGTCTGTTTGGGTGTTTGTTTGTGTGTTTGTTTGTTTGAACGAGTATCACGCAAAAACTACTGAACCGATTTTGATGAAACTTTTTTGTTTGATAGTTTATGATCTGACTTAAAATCTGGTATATAATTTGTGCAGACGAAGTCGCGGGTTAACGCTCGTACTATTATAAAGCTGTAACAGGAAGTTTGTCTAAACATTGAAGATATTAACAAAAAAAAGTTACGATATGGTTTTTAGGTGTCCCTGATTCCATTTCACCAATTTTTGCATTTTTTGTCTGTCTGTTTGTTTGTGTGTTTGTTTGTGTGTTTGTTTGTATGTTTGTTTGTGTGTTTGTTTGGGTGTTTGTTTGTGTGTTTGTTTGTTTGAACGAGTACCACGCAAAAACAACTGAACCGATTTTGATGAAACTTTTTTTGTTTGATAGCTTATGATCTGACTTAAAATCTGGTATATAATTTGTGCGGACGAAGTCGCGGGTTAACGCTCGTAAGTAATAAGTGTATAGGTATTTCGGTAATTATTAATTATTTAATATTTTGCTGAGATCGAAGTTTGCTGATTCATGTTGATATGATTTATTTACTTGGAAATGCCTGGCTTTGGTAAATTGTTGTTTTTGTTCTGACTTAAGTAATAACTATGTTTGACTTTGTTTATTTAGTTCAATTATTTGTTATTAATGTAATGATTAATGATATTGCATGAATGCTACCCACTATTGTATGCCCATGTGGCGGAACATAGCTGAACTGTACCATAAGTAATAGTGTCATCAATTATGTATTACCTATGATTCACAATAATGAATATTTCTATTCTATTTCTATTTCAGGAGTGCGATTTTTGAATCTCATTCGCTGAGCTCAGCAGTTGAAAATGTCAACACAACTATGGAGATATGCATATTTCTACTGCTGATTTGACTTTCAAAAATCATACTTCAGGAGTGCGATTTTTGAAAGTCAAATCAGCAGTAGAAAGATGCATATCTCTATAGTAATTTTGACATTTTCAACTGGTGCGCTCAGCGAATGAGATTCAAAAATTGCACTCCTATTCTATTTCTATATTTTCAGAAACAGTAATGAAGGATGCTTTCGACAAAATGCAGAAGGAAGGCAGAACTTCAGTTGACCATGTCGTCAAATGGCTGCAAGACTGTAAGTGTTTTGACAATCAATCAAATAAGCCTACGTCAATCCACTGCTGGGCATAATATGCCTCCCTTTTATTGCACCATTCCTCACGGTCGGTCCTGTGCACAGATTACCCCCAATAGATAACCGCATGGTGGGAACCAGAACCAAGTGTGGGAATCCCGGCATGCAGTAAAAGAATGGCCATTAGGGATTGGGCTGATAAAGCACACAAACTGGAGTGGTCTAGCCTTGTAGGCCTACAACACTCCAAAAACTTTATCAGCAATGTGACAACTCGCGTCTCAAGATTCATACTGAATAATAGCAGGAGCAAGGCTCGTGCCATAGTCGGAGCCCTCACTGGGCACTACGCTACAGGCGCGATGATGCACAAAATGAAACTCACCCTGGATCCCAGCTGCAGAGCATGCGGAGAGACTATGGAGCATGTTCTTTGTGACTGTGATGTCCTGGCGGTAAAACGCATGTGCCTCCTCGGAGATGGATACCCGAAACCGGGAGATCTTAGGTTTCTTCCCCTCAATGGTGTTGCCTCCTTCATTGACCATGTATTTGAATCGAAAGTGTTGCTGGCTTGGGTCGAACTGTCGCTCGCTTGCCAGCCCCCACAACAAGATAAGATAAGATAAGATAACCGCATGGTGAAAATATTGTACAGGCCTGAAGTCACCATTTTTGGCGGTAGGTGCGGGGCATGAAACAATGCAACGTGATTGGCCATTTCAAAGACGCACTACTTCGAGCTCGCGCACTCGCGTTGCTTATATCAGTGCAAAATCATAGATGTGTGGCGCGTGGCGCGCGTCGGCGGCCTTGTATGGGGTATCTAATGCGGGTAATCTGTGGTCCTGTTCCAATCTAATGCAATGCGAACCCGTCCCCCTCACAATGACGCTACGAAAGAACCTTTTTAGTATGTAGATGACACGATTGTATCAAGACCTCCGCTTCCAAGTACCTAGTAGACAAAGTTGTATTACGTTATGCAACACAACCTGCCCACCAAATAATTTCTACTCTACACGTGTTTCGCTCCACCAAGGAGCATCCTCAGGAGTTAGACCGACGAACGTTCGAAACAGAGTTGTTACTCCGCCGAGCGTCCGACACCGAGTCACCGAGTATTTGGTGGGCAGGTTGTGTTGCATAACGTAATACAACTTTGTCTACTAGGTACTTGGAAGCGGAGGTCTTGATACAATCGTGTCATCTACATATTAGTCATGGATTTCCGCAAAGTAACGCCTGATTCAATTAACCTTTTTAGTCTTAGATATGTAGTTGTACCTACTCGCCGTAGAGTAGAGGATAGAGAAAATTATCATCAACATAATTCATCATCATCATCATCATCATTGTGACCGGCTTTTCAAACAGACATACCTCGGATGCCATCAATTCAAACCGCAACGACTTAAGGCTCTTAGTACGAGCCTTAACAGGACATTGCAAGTTAAACAAACATCTACACAGAATGGGGCTTGTAGATTCACCTACTTGCAGATTCTGCTGTGAAGCAGAGGAAACGCCCATACACCTCATTTACAGCAGGAGTCGCCATCTAGGTCACCACATCATGACACCTACTTACATTAGGGACCTCCCCTCCAAAAGCATAACACGGTTCATGAAGTCCGTGGGCCTAGGAAATGACCTTTAGGTCTAGGGTGACAGCTACGATAGATCTGTCCAGGTCGCAGTAGCTATTTGGTCATTGACTAAGTCCTTATAACCAAATAATAATAATCATCACCCTATAAACGTCCCACTGCAGGGCACAGGCCTACCCTCAGGGAGGGTATACCGACTGCTCTCAAACGGTGAAGGAAAACATCGTGAGGAAACCTGCATACAGAGAATAAGAAATTCTGATGTGTATGTAAAGTCTTCACTAATTTAATACAAATTAAAAACCAACATCAATGTTAGATATTATTGTTTACTTAGTATTTTAGAACGATTGTATATCGATCTATTTTCTCATTATCTTAAAACTGTTCTCATGTAAGTGACTCTATGTTTTTAATGAGAATAAAATTGTTTAAACCTAAGTTTATCAATCCGCATTGGGCACATAATTCATAAGCTCGATAAATCCCACTGCTGGGCATATGAATATGCCTCTTCTCACTCACCCACTATTTTTCCCCCACAGCAAAAATAGTAGACAACGCGAAAGACGCGGAACAGAAAGCGCGTGTCCTATTCGAAGGTGCAAAAGATAAGGCTCATTTAGAATTAAACCAGTTCAAAGACGCAGTGTCGAAGTTAGCCGTGGACAAGAAGCAGGAAGCGGCGGAGATGGCCAAGTCACTTCAGGAGCAGGGACCAAAACTGATGGGTGCCTTCACTGCCGCTACATCGGCTTTCAAGGACGCCATGTCTAAGAAATAAACGTGGGAAATAAAATGGAAATAAATCATGTTTTGGTGGACAATGCATTGTTATTTACAAATATAATGAGAATGTTTTTTCTACCCGTTGTTCTATTATCTTACATATATCTATACTATTATAAAACTGTAACAGGAAGTTTGTCTGTACATTGAAGATATTAACAAAAAAAAAGTTACGATATGGTTTTTAGGTGTCCCTGATTCCATTTCACCAATTTTTGGATTTTTTGTCTGTCTGTTTGTTTGTTTGGGTGTTTGTTTGTGTGTTTGTTTGTTTGAACGAGTATCACGCAAAAACTACTGAACCGATTTTGATGAAACTTTTTTTGTTTGATAGCTTATGATCTGGCTTAAAATCTGGTATTATACAGGGTGACTGGTAATTCGACCTATTCCTTGAAAGGGGTTATACTAGAGTTCATTTGCAACAATTTTTCCCCAGTTAACTGGGGGTCGAAAATCGCTTGTTTTCGAGTTCTCTCATTTTTAAGAATTTTTTGAATATTTCCGTTTTTCGACCTAAAAATGACAATTGTGAAAAAAATACTCCACTCTCTGCACTCTGTAAGCATTTTTCTAGTAGCTGATGAATGAGCGACTACTTTAAACTAAAATACATGTGAAAAATACCCAAAACCACCGAAATAAAAGGTTATAAACCGCAAGACAACAATTTTTTATTTGGATTTTGTTTCAATCCAAAGAGGATTACTCAAAAAAAATTTATGACACTTGGCGTACAAATTGCGGAAATAACTTCCTCAATTCCTAAGCTTTCCAAAAAGATGCAAAAGTTGTGTACTTTAGTTCAAGTTTGGAAAATAAACCTTATTAAACACGCAGATGTGAATTTTATTCAAAAAGTTATTGGTTTGGTGAAAATAAAAAAAAGAGTACAATAATAATGTTTAGTACCTAATCATATGAAATTACAAATTTTGTTTTAAAGTTTTACATTTAAAAATCACAAGTCTTGCTCAAATTGTCTTCCTCCGTTACGTATGCAAGCACGAAGCCTGCGACGTACTTCGCTTACTGTCACTCGAGTTGAAAGCGTGTCTTTAATTTGTTGGGCAGCTGCCAAAATCCTCTCTCTTAATTCTTCTTGAGAAGAGATAGGTGTACGATACACCAATGTCTTCATATGACCCCAAATGTAGAAGTCGCATGGGGTTAGATCGGGACTCCTAGCCGGCCAAGGGATCGGGCCGCCTCGACCAATCCATCTCAGTGGATAGTTCTCATCCATCCACTGTCGCACGCCCCGGTAATAGTGGGCTGGGCAGCCATCATGTTGATACACCAAAGCTGTTCTTGTGGTAAGCGGCACATCCTCCAGCAGCGGACGTAACTCTTCTCTTAAAAAGTTTTCATAGGCGATGCCGGTTAGGCGTGCCGGCAGAAAGAATGGCCCGATTAAATTATTGTGCACGATTCCCATCCACACATTAAGTGAGAATCTGTGCTGGTGAGCTCCTTCGTTAGATTTTCTCGGATTCTGACCTTTAGGGGCCCAAAAATGCAGATTATGATAGTTTGTAATACCATCACGGTCGAAGTTCGATTCATCTGTCCACAAGATTGTTTTTAGATACTCAGGGTCTTCAATGTCTGCATTTATTAGAAATCTGCAGAAATCCATCCTTCTGACAGGATCTCCCTCCTCGATAGCTTGTACTGGCGTGTAATGGAATGGATACTGCCGTGCTGTGTGCTGAGTGAACCAGACTTTCCACTGAGACATACCAAGCTGCCTAGCCACAATTCTTGTTGAAGTAGTGCCGTCTGCTTGAAAACACTGCAAAATTTGCTCCTCTTCGATTGGATCACTAACGCTAGGTCTACCAGCGTCGGTTTGGCGACGTCGAACCGATCCCGTTTCTCGAATGCGCCGATATGTCGTACCAAACACGCTGACATCAGGTAAACGGCGGGTAGGAAAACGTCTTTGATAGTCTCTTCGAGCAGCAGCAGCGTCACCATCACAAAACCCGTAACAATACATGATATCCGCGTATTCTTCATTTTGGTAAGCAGCCATTTGAAAAGGAAGCTGTTTTAGCGCAGAATTTAAGTTAGTTAACAACGACACGTCCGAACTCCAAGATGGTTGAAACTAACTGATTACTTAATGAATTGAGCGAATGAGTGGGCCTCGATTGTGAACCTTAGTACAAACATTCCCGAATACTTACAAAAGAGAAACAATGTAAGCAATAAAATGAAAGAGACAAAAGCAAATCGGCATCTTGTAAGGTTCGCTTCTAGGAAATCCGCTACCTGCTCTGCCATTGTTAACAATTTTTTTCAAACTCTTGTCAAAGTAGACAACATTTGCACCTTTTTGGAAAGTTTAGGAATTGAGGAAGTTATTTCCGTAATTTGTACGTCAAGTGTGATACATTTTTTTTAAGTAATCCTCTTTGGATTGAAACGAAATCCAAATAAAAAAATTTTGTCGTGCGGTTTATAACCTTTTATTTCAGTGGTTTCGGGTATTTTACACATGTATTTTAGTTTAATGTAGTCGCTCATTCATCAGCTATTAGAAAAATGCTTACTTAGTGCAGAGAGTGGAGTATTTTTTTCACAATTGTCAGTTTTAGGTGGAAAAATGGATTTTTTCAAAAAAATCTTAAAAATGAGATAACTCGAAAACAAGCGATTTTCGACCCCCAGTTAACTGGGGCAAAATTGTTGCAAATGAACTCTAGTATAACCCCTTTCAAGGAATAGGTCGAATTACCAGTCACCCTGTATATAATTTGTGCGGACGAAGTCGCGGGTTAACGCTCGTTTATTATAAATGTAAGATAATAGAACAACGGGTAGAAAAAAACAAAACAAACAAAAAAAACACCTAGGCTACTTAAAGGTCAAAAATGTCCTCTGAAGCCCCCTACTCGGGGCAGAGTGCCTAGGAGGCTGGCAGCGTTGCCTCTTTGGATCGCAAGGCTGATCCTTTGCGCAAAATAGCTGCCAGCCCTCCTGTCGCGAGTAGCCTCGAACAGGCGGTTTGAGAGGCATTTGAGGAACATTGTTATTTCGGAGTAATATTAAGTTTATGGTTCACTCGCTTAATCTTTTATTGTCTTATTTCTGTGCTCTGAAACTAAGTTTGCTCGCTTCAGTTTTTGTTTCACACACAAATCAACTTGATTTCGGCATGAGCTACCCAATAATGTTATTATGTAGTTAGCATAATCATGAGCATGAGGAGTTGGAGGCCTCACATATAGTCAACGAAAGTAAAAATTAGAGTTAAAATTATTGCGAATTTTCGAGCTCGCTTTTCATAGATGAACAAGTCCCGCCCGGTCCCGTCCGTCCCGCGTGCGGGTTCAAGAACCCGCACTTTTCCAAACCGGGGAACTGCGTTATCCAATTTCGCCACCGAGCCCACTACCCAGAGAACGAAATTTTCAATCTGTTGCGTCTTAAGGGGACGTGAGCGCCATCTACTGGTAGTCATTACAAACTAACCAACCCGCAAGTCCAGCATTACAACTGGAATTCATACGATATAGATGACACACCCTGTTCCAATTTCGAATATTATTGATTTTTAATCATGTTATAGCCATGTTGTGCTATTTCGAATGAAATTAAAGATTGAAAAATTTGTCTCGGGCGGGACTTGAACCCACACTTTTCCAAACCGGGGAACTGCGTTATCCAATTTCGCCACCGAGCCCATTACCCAGAGAACGAAATTTTCAATGTGTTGCGTCTTAAGGGGACGTGAGCGCCATCTACTGGTAGTTATTACAATTAAGGTTAATTGTATTGCTGTAAAAACTCGAGCTCGCTTCGCTTCGATCTAGATTTTAAATAGTATCAATCTCCAGCTCGCTCTACATTTCAGATTGATTTTATTGCAACAACCTAACCTGAACGGTGAACCTGAAAAACTCTTGTCTCTGGGAAATAATGATTGATATCTACATTCATGGACGGAAGGGGCGCCTATGTTAAGTTATTGCCACAGCTCGAAAAAATCGTAGACTATATCGATTTCTGGAAGGACAGGGGGGCCTCATTTTGTTTTACCGCCCCGGGCCTCCGACGGGCTTAGTCCGCCGCTGGTTACGTATCGACGCCTCAAGTGAAGAACTTGTAAGTGCAAAAGAGATAATTTTTCGGGAGGAAGATATAACTGCGTGCTATAACTTTTTTGTAAGTTCGGGAGTATTTGCGAGGTTCTTATTACACGCTTTAGATGGCATTACGAGTATCAGATTATTTTTTGAGTGAAATCAGGACAGTACGATTTGTGAGATTTTTTTTTCCAGAAACAAGTACCAAATAAAAATACCAAAATGTCATTCCCGACGTTTCCACTATAAGGCGACGGTATAAAGGTGTCTTGCTCTTGCACCTGCCACTCCCCGAGAAAACGATAAAAATCGAGATGTGCCACCATTTTTATTCTCCATCCTCCTCTATCTTTATCTCCGACGTAGGCCTGAAAGAGCGCGCATGACGTTTTTCTCGTTTGAACGCTTTGTCGTGGGTGGCATGCTAGCCGTGCTGGTCTTGTACGGAGCATAATGGCTATGTTCTTAATATAAAGTCTCTGGGCTATGTTATGTAAAATTAAGACATGCCATCTGTTGATTGAATGACACAACTGTCAAAGCTTTAGGTGGGTATAAGCTAAGTTAATTCCCTCATGTTAGTGCCGGCACTGTATTAGTTCGAGTTTAAGGCAGAGGGGGGACAGAGGGGAACTTTGAGGAAAAACGTAAAGAAACCAGCGGCACCTTCTTTGAGTAACGTGTATCTAAAAAAATATTATCTCAAACTTCCGATAGATGTCTCTTCAAACTCAACATTAAAGCAACATTATTACTAAAATTATTAAAAAACGTTGATCCTATTTTACACAATGTATATTATATTTCAAAACTGTTTAAAATTAAAATTAGTAAGGAATTGAACTAAAACAAAAATAGCTTTTTTATTTTGTAACATATTATTGTCACCTAGCAACACCAGCTACACAAGTTGTCACAATATGGCCGCCGTTGCAACTTGCGCTTACACTTGTTTGTGTTTTGCGCCCATTTTGTGATTATTTATTAGTTTTTGAGTGTTGTTCTTCACTTCAGACTTTGAGTCAAGACTACTCCTCCGTCCTCTTGCTAAGGCTACTACTCTAAACTAGAACAAATAGCTCATTACTGAGAAAAAGTAGATTCCATTGTAAAGTATATGTATAGCTATATGTATGCGTATATATAGCAATTGTTTCTTGTTAAATACCATAGGTGGCGTTTCAAATTGTATCTATTATATTCTGTGCTAAATGCCACTGCTTGCATAAGAACTTGTCTCAACAACTGGCGCAGGCGGTTCCATAATCAACCAACTCTCTCTGATCTCATCCACTATTATGTGTTTGACTGTATTGAATTTTTTCACTAAAACCTCCACTGGCTGTCTTGAATCTCGTGATAGTATACCTGAAAGGCAAATCATCACCTTTACTGTCATTTCATACAAATGAGGAGAACTGCCAAGAGGTAGGCATGTGCGATACATGATAGAATAAAATAGAATAATTTATTTTCCGGAATACGGTACAAACATAGCTTCAAAGTCCAGCATATTCTGCCATTTAAGGCGTGAAAATATTAATATTAAAATTTTTCATTCAGTCATGATCTACTTAGCACCTATAACGGAAAAATTGCAGGGTAATAGATTATCGTGGTATGGGCATGTAATGCGGAGAGAAGAGTGTCATGTTACGAGACGAGTGTTAAGTATGAATGTGGATGGCTGTAGTAGGAGAGGGAGGCCGAAGAAAAGATGGATGGATTGTGTGAAGGATGATATGTGTAAAAAAGGAGTGAGTGTTGAAACGACGGCTAAGAGAGATGAATGGAAGAGGATGACATATTGCGCCGACCCCAAATAATGGGAAATGGGCGAGACAATGATGATGAGTCATGATCTAATAATTTATATAAACAACGAATTATAACAATTATACATGAAACTAAACAAAAAATATTAATAAAAAAAATGTCAGATCATTTAGATACAATGTCACATAACAAAAATAAAAAAAAAATAAAAAATTTATCGGCATTTTCAGGGTGCGAGTGAGATAAGAAAATACGGCTAGGCTTTTTTTTTGGAGATGACTATTACCAAAGAAATTTAACCTTACAGCTCTGCTCAGGGAGCAACTACTGCTTTTTACTGCGGATTATTTTTGGAGGGACCACGAAGAGTCTACCGAGGCAAATAAATGAACTTAAGGAACAGACCTAGGGGCACCCAGAGGGGTAAGGACCTCGGCATATGACGTTGCCGGGGCTCCGCAGCGGATTGGGGATCGGTGAGAATACTGCTAGGCGATTTCACAACTGCACAGTAACGACGTCGCAACTGCATCGTCAGGACGTAACGACTGAATCGCCGCGAATTTTACTGAACGTTATCAGCCGCGTAGACGTGACATCGATATTCCGCTGCGTCAGTTATAATTCTCTGAAATATCGCGACGATATCGTCACATTATTCAATACTAACTACACTGTAACAAGCAACGCAAGCAACAGATACCGCACTCTCTCAGTATCGCGCGCTTTTTCGAATTTCAAACTTTGCGCTTCAGGAACATTGAATAATTATTACTATAGAATAGACAACGCGAACAAAATCTGTGCAACACGATCAGCAGTGCGGGGCGCGCACTGGGGGCGTCTCGGTGCAGCACGCGCCCGGTACATGCTAAGTACTTGGAGCCAATTGGCCTACACGAGTGTGTCACCCCAAGGGGAGCGTGCAGGAAGCTGGAAATAGGTATTTGAGAGCGTGTAAGTTCAGAACATTTACCTACTATAGTAGGTACCTCTACAGGGTGAAATTGATATCATTAGCATCCTTTTAAACTAAAAATCTACCTATCAAACTGAACAACTTTTACTATGGGAGCAAACCAATCGGAGCAAAGAAAAACAGCTGTTGCATACATTTGAGTCGAGTAGGCAGCGGTGGCAGGTGCAGTTTAGTATGGAACAGCATTTTTTTTAGTTTAAAAGGATGCTAATGATATCAATTTCACCACCTTGTAGAGGTACCTACTATAGTAGGTAAATGTTTAGGACCGACGAAATCAAATGCGCTTTAATGCGCGACAGCCTGTATTCGGTCAAACATTTTTTGATCGGAGACTCGACAGGTTTGTAGCTACGACTAAAAATGGTGAAGGTAAACACAGAAAAATTTGGTTGCACAGTAGTTACAACGCCGTGTGGCCCAGTTAATACAATACGTAACGGTACCTACTTGTGGACACAACGACAACACAAAGTTACTGAAACTTTTTCGGTCAGATTGTGACCGAACAGTTACCACACATAGAAACCAAACCAGACACAGTAACCATGTGTCGTATCAGTTACGAAACTGGAACAATGTCTTAAAACTTCAGTGTCTTAAAACGAAAGTCTTCGATCAGTGTGTGTTGCCAGTGATGACATATGGAACAGAGACGTGATCGTTCACTCAAGGCCTCATAAAAAGGCTGAAAGTCACCCAAAGGGCAATGGAGAGGGCTATGCTCGGAGTATCCCTGCGAGATCGAATCAGAAATGAAGAGATCCGCAGAAGAACCGCAGTAACTGACATAGCCCAAAAAATTGCTAAACTAAAGTGGCAGTGGGCGGGGCACATTGCTCGCAGAACTGATGGCCGATGGGGCCGAAAAGTTCACGAGTGGCAACCGCGTACCGGGAAGCGCAGCTTGGGTAGTTCACACGGTGGACCGACGACCTGGTGAAGGCGGCTGGAACCCGTTGCATGAGGGCAGCGCAGGACCGGTCGTTATGGCGATCTTTGGAGGAGGGCTATGTCCAGCAGTGGACGTGTATCAGCTGAGATGATGATGATGATGATGATGTTATAGTAATATTTTCAAATTTGTATGAAATGACAGATAAGTGTTCACGCTGTGACTGGAGCCCCAGAAACCTCTCTTAACTTACCAAACAACTGTATCAACTGCACCAACCCCAAATCCTCCCTATTAGGGCACAGACGTTCGTAAGCACGCACAAACATTTCTTTATCCACCCGCCTACCGTCGATAATGCCGCATCTATGGAACCAATGTTCCACCACATCGAACCTGGCTCCACCACCATAGCTCCTGCTTTTCCCTTTTAATACTGCGTATACCTCCTCTAGATTCATTTCGATGTAAATTGGGTTTTTAAGGTTATGTGGGTGAAATCTGGTTGGTTTCGAAAGATTATTTTCAAGGTTAAATACAATTACTACATTCTTTTTATACGTGGTACAAATCAAATCAAATCAAATATACTTTATTTTACACCAAAAACATAAACAGTAAAATACAGAAATAAAATACAAGAGGCACAAAATAAGGCGGTCTTATCGCTAAGAAGCGATTTCTTCCAGGTACAACTTATCAGTTATCTTGAAAAGCGTATTTCTTTAATTTTTTTTTTCAAATGGGTTTGCTCTTGGCCTCAATCCAGTCCTCAGGACAAAGATGGGGTCGAAGATGTAGCGAGCTTACCCAGAAGGTGCCTATTCACTCGTACTTTAAAGTGATTCGGGTTGTAAGCGCTCGGAAATACTGACGCAGGCAGGGCATTCCACTCCTTGACTGTGCGCATTATAAAAGAATCAGAAAGGCGCTTAGTGCGGATTTGTGGGATATCAGTCAAAAGGAGGGGTGGTATCCTGCGGTGCGCCTGGAAGTCCGGTAGTAGAAAGGGGAAGGCGGGATGAGCTCATGCAGCACTTGGGCACACTCACCGAACTAAAATCTGTAGAAGACCGACAAGCACGCTACTCTGCAGCGGCGGCGTATAAATGATTTATACCTTAGTCACCTCGAAGGGCACCCACGGGAAAAAAGATTTTTGAAAGTAATACGTTGAACTCAGCAGTACAAAAATGACAAAATTACTATGGAGATATGCATCTTTCTACTGCTCATTTGACTTTCAAAAATCGCACTCCTGGAGTATTATTTTTGAAAGTCAAATCAGCAGTAGAAAGATGCATATCTCCATAGTAATTTTGACCTTTTCAACTGCTGCGTTCAAAGTATGAGTTTCAAACATCGCACTCCAGGTCTATTACGATTAGCACCATGTGTCTCGGTTTTAAAAAAATATTAAAATGCCCAAGATGGTAAAAAGAAATACACGCACACCCACCTCCACACCCAAACCCGCTCACACACCCACATCCACCCGATACGCAGTCCTCATATTTAGGATAAAAAGAAATTAAGTATACCTTTGATCAATACGTATTTTTTTATTTCGATAAAAAAAATATAATATTTTTTATTTTCCAAAAATTAAAATTAAAAATAGGCAATAAAGTATACAGCGCGTAAACAAATCTTTAGAAAATAGAGCCTCCAATAATTTTTGTTCTAAAACAAATTTTTAAAAATTGTTGGTTAGGAAAATCAACATTATATAAGGTCTAACAAAACTAGCTGAAACTATTTTAAGGGGATGATCAGACCATCAAACTGAACAACTTTCTCTATGGGACCAATATCGAAATCGCGAAAAAAAAATCAGCTGTTCTATACAAACGTACACGACCTAAATGTATCGGACAGCAGATTTTTTTTTCGCGATTTCGATATTGGTCCCATAGCGAAAGTTGTTCAGTTTGATGGTCTGATCATCCCCTTAAAATAGTTTCACCTAATTTTGTTAGACCTTATATACCAAACCAACTTAATATTACGTAAAGAACACCTATACGTTTAAATAATTTTATACATTGATACATTTTAACATAGTAGACAAATAAATGTTTTTGAAACGGCGTTTATTTAGACAGAAAATCATTTTTTTATTATACAGGGCGTAAGTGACAGCCTAGCAAATACTGAAACGGTGAACTCAGACCATCAAACTGAACAACTTTCACTATGGAGCCTACCTCAGGAGACGCGAAAAAAAATCAGCTCTCCTATACATTTATGTCGGGTAGGTACAGCAGTTTTGTATGGGACAGCTGATTTTTTTTCGTCTCTCCTGAGGTAGGCTCCATAGTGAAAGTTGTTCAGTTTGATGGTCTGAGTTCACCGTTCCAGTATTTGCTAGGCTGTCACTTACACCCTGTATATTACGGCAAGATAATAATAATAAGACGCAAAACAATAGCGATTTCCTAAATATTAAATTTACACTATGTACAAAAGATCTTTGGATTTTTTTAATTTTTTTACAAGCTTTTTTCTTTCAATACAAAATTGTATGGAAGCTCTTACAACGATGTTTCGTAAATTTCTAAAATACTGGTAACTTACTTTATTAGTAATCGAGCTTTTATATTTACAAAAAATATTTAAAAAATTTGTATACAGAAAATCCAAAAAAGTAACTTTTTCTCTAGATACGACTTTTCAAGAAAATGCAATTACATGTTTTTGACCCCAAACTGGGGTCAACATTTCCCCTATGGCCAACCTGGAATGGGCGACTTTCTGACACCTAGTTTAAACGTAGTTCAACATACATCAATGATACTATCGATACACCTAATATTTTTCGAGGTCACGTCTGTATCGATAGACTGTCGATATTTCCACTATTGTTAGGCAACATTATAGGGACTATTTTTAATTAAGGGCCTATGTCGAAAAATAATTGAAGAGAAATGGGCGTGTGATAGCTTATATTACTGCCTGATGCGAGAGAAAGAGATGGGGCGGCGCGCGCGCCTGAAACGACGCAAGCGTAAAACAAACTTTATTTAATTGTGATTGTTCTATTTATGTAAGTTCAATTCTGCTCTAATCAAAATTTGTAAAATATCAATCTATTTTTTTTTAAATCATGTCTCGTGTTTCTATTATTCACCGTTTAGCAGTTCCAAGCGTTTATAAATAAAGACGGAGGCTACTTTGGCTTGTTTTTCTATCGAGAAAATGTGTCTTAATCGTGTTTTGGCTCTAATCAAAACTTCAATTATATGTTCAATTTACACATATCCCGCTAATCATACGCAGAATCCTATTTTTTTCACATAGCCTCTTTAATTTTTATTTTCTTTCAGAAAATCACCCATTCTAAACCGGTTACCTTACACCCTTTTGGTCGTTATTTAAGATAGTTTACATTCTGTGTGAATAAATAAATGTTCATATTTATTTATAATTAACGAAAGAATTCTAAAAGTCGCACAGAAAATTTTGGTAGTGCTGGTACTTTAAAGCTTTTCGCCTTTAATTTCCATACAACTATTATTTACTTATGCTAAAAATGTTTTATAAGAGTACGCATGACAGTATATAATATATTTTGAGCATAAGGGGCCTTTTAGACCCCATAAAATTGATCTCTTGCGCAGTACATACACAGAATACGTTTTAGTAATATGTTTGTATGGGAAGAAAATGCCATACGAATAAAATGTTATATGGAATTTTTCTTCCATATATATTTTTTTTATCATTATTAGAGTACATATTAAATTGTTAAAATATCTTGTACGGTTTGTTACCACATTCAATTCAATACCTACTTAAACCGTTTTCGAGACCCGGCTTTTCCATACAAATTATTTTTAAATTAAAGAAATTATCTGACCATCAAGAACAAAAGGAACATTTGAGATGTAAAAAAAAAATGTGTGGTATATGGAACTACCACTTGTATTTTTTTCAATTTGTCTTTTCACTGATCCTAAATCAAATAATGAAATTATGTAATGAAAAAAGAAAATTATTAAAAAGAAAATACTGGATTGTCAAACTTCCATTTTTAGGTATTAAATTTAAAAACACTACCCTCTTTTTTTCTCATCACTGTAGTCCGTTAAAAAGCACCTCATTTATTCGATATCACCAAATTCTGTAGATATATCTATCAAAGATCGAAATAGATAGGCCCAAAAGCGTCCAAAATATGTCAATACTCTTGACGTATTTACGTCCAAAGAGCATATGCCTTCAAGATTGAGGCGAGGGCTGTAAACGAGTCGAGACTGTAATGACCAACGATCGCTCACGCGTTTCATACATTTTTTTCAAAACACGTGTGAGGAAAAAATGTCTCAAAAAGATTAAGATAAATATTCCTGAAAAATGGCCCACAGATTTCGATTACAAACTTACATTTTCAGTAGCATCGACCGTGATGTAGACCGATGTATGGGAGAGCATATTTTTCCACTATAAAGTTCAGTTTGTCCTTTAAAATTAAGTTTGTACGGAACCCTGAGGTCACGAGTCCGACTCGCAATTGATCATTTCTACTAGTTTTCTTTTCTGTGAACACCTTTGGGCCTATCTGAAGATTTCAATATTTGATACCTATCAATAATTATAAAATTCACTTTGTCCTGTACTAAATTAATCACTTTGCCCAATAATTGTCCACTTCACCTAACCGTTCAAACTTGGCTCCTCTCTAGTCGGCCTCTTTGGTATGAAAGAGACGGTCATCATGTCGTCTTCTTCTTGCAGCAGGCAACCCTCACTCGATTTGCTTCGATTGAATAATCTGTATGGGGAAAAAACTTTTTATTAATTTGTATTGAATTTTGAGAGCGTCAAGTAGAAAACATGTAATGTGACACAGACAGCAAAAATATTTAAATTTTTTGTAGAAACAAAAACATGCTATAAGTAAATGCAAAACCAAAAAACAAAACGTCGTGAAATCTGGACATAACATTATTAAACTTTGCAACGTGTGAAAACAAAACATTTTTATTCTTCCCTTTTTATTCCAGTCAGTTCTGTAGGGTATAGGATAGGCCCTACAAAAGTGACTACACACGACATTCGAGAAAACGAAAAAAACATGCCTTTTTGGTTTCAGTCCATACAAAAGTTTTACCCACAATTACGCGTATTACAATACGCGTAATTGTGGGTAAAATTTTTAATTTCTTTTCTTTTTTTCTTCGTCAAAGTCGGAATTAATAAAAGTAATATTTTAAATATGTAAAAATAGTATAGAAAGTCTAGTTGCCGCGTCACAAATAACATTTGCAATTTATAATATAACGAGCGTTAGCCTGCGACTTCGTCCGCACAAATTATATACGAGGTTTTAAGTCAGATAATAAGCTATCAAACAAAAAAGTTTCATCAAAATCAGTAGTTTTTGCTTGATGCTCGTTCAAACAAACAAACAGACAGACAAAACATCCAAAAAATGGTGATAAAGAATTAGGGACACTTAAATATCATATCTTAACTTTTTTTTGTTAATATCTTCAATGTACAGACAAACTTCCTGTTACAGTTTTATAATAGTACGAGCGTTAACCCGCGACTTCGTCCGCACAAATTATATACCAGATTTAAAGTCAGATCACAAGCTATAAAAAAAAAAAGAGTCAACAAAATCGGTTCAGTAGTTTTTGCGTGATACTCGTTCAAACAAACAAACAAACACACAAACAAACAGACAGACAAAAAATCCAAAAATTGGTGAAATGGAATCAGGGACACCTAAAAACCATATCGTAACTTTTTTTTTGTTAATATCTTTAATGTACAGACAAACTTCCTGTTACAGTTTTTAACTCAATAGGTATTCTTTTATTCTGATATTTCTGATGTAATATTTTAGGTTAAGGTAATATTAATTGTATTTTAAACACAATTTAAGTTGTTCGTGAATAAAATAAATATGAAATATGAAAGAAGAGATAGGATGAATAGGAAAAACTATTATCTGATGTGTGATTTTGCGCATGCCACAATGAGCGCGCATGGAGGGTTTGTAATTTTGTCGTGTGCCGCATACCTACTAAGGGCCTTTTAATATACATGACAATATTAATTCACAATGGCAATTTTTTTTTTAT
Organism: Agonopterix arenella; assembly: GCA_927399405.1. Taxonomy (NCBI): domain Eukaryota; kingdom Metazoa; phylum Arthropoda; class Insecta; order Lepidoptera; family Depressariidae; genus Agonopterix; species Agonopterix arenella. The sequence continues at coordinate 9,147,745 of OV656718.1, read as the reverse complement.
TATGCATTATGGGTTTGCGCTTGGCTTCATCTAACCTGATGGGAAGTGTAGATGAAGCCGGGGATGTATGTAGCGCGCTCACCCAGAAAAAGCCTATGAACTCTTCTTTTAAAAATATCCTGATTGTATTTGCTTGGAAACACAGACGCTGGGAGTGAGTTCCAAACCTTCCATTCCATTCGGTATGTCGAGTTTTTTTTAGGGCTGAATGCGCGTTTTTCTTTCGGTTTTCTATCGGATCGATAGATGGCGCCCTGAGCGAATATAGTTCAAAATATCAAAAAGTGATTCTTTACAATAATAAAGAAGTAAAAGATGATCAAAAAGATTCCAACGCATCTTTTGATGGAATATTTAATTATAATTACGAATCATTTTAATCGAAAATTTTAAACTGTCTTTACGTCTGACATGGTTGTATGGGCTCGATCCCTTGGCCTTTATAAATAAGGCAGGCACAGTCTTGACATGATTTTGACAGGATCTCGCGAATGCCTCTACGGAGCGATGAACATGTCATCTGTCGAGTTTCAACTAAATTTAAAAAACAAAAGAGAAACGCTCATTGAAAACCATAGACATAGACATCATTTATTTGCGAATATGAAACAACGAATATGATAATATTAATAACAGATCTTACAATAAAATAATCAATCAAGTTCAAATCATATTCTACCATTTTGGCATGCAATAATATTATTATCGTGTACAATTTAACTTTTTTAATCATTTCTGTCACGATTACATTGTTAACAAGTATATGGCCAATTCAATTAATTCAAAATGTATTCATACAATCATAATGGAAGCCATGTCATTATACCTACTTACTAGAAATATACCTACTATTTTATTTTCGTCAAAAGTTGTCATCAAAGAATTCTGCAATATTACAATAACACTTATCAATCAGTAATTTATTCAATTCCTTTTTAAACTTATTAATACCATACTACATGTGCTTAGGCTGCTTTTCTACAAGGGATGTGCGAGGTGGCGAGGCGCTGAGCGAGGAAACAATCCGCCAATAGCGCGCTCGCTCGATCACGTCATTTGTAGATTTTTTCCTCGCTCACCGCCTCGCTACCTCACACATCTCTGGTGGAAACGCAGCCTTATGGCATAGCCTATCACGGTTACGTGACGCTCAGTTATTTGAGATACTGTCTTAAATAATTCACAATTACTCTTAACAAACACAGCAGATTCACAGATATAGAGCGAAGCAAGGGTATGTTTTCTTCCCTGAAGTACGGTTTGCAGCTGTAGGTCGGTTTTAAACTGTCGATTGCACGAATACAGCGTTTCTGGGCCCTGAATTTCTCAAGTTTCCTTGTGCAGTTACCCCAAAAAATTATTCCAAATCTAAGCGAGGATGCTGCAAGCCCGTGGTAAGCTGTTATTAGCGTATTTAAATTGGCTATTTTCGCAAGTTTGTATGAGAACTGCACGTATAAGAGTGCATATCTTTTCTGCATGGAGGTCTCAACAGCATCTCTGATGTAGTTGCAAGTACAAAAACCTTGTAGAACTTACATTTTTGATAAATGAACCATGAGTTACTTAGACGAAAATGGATAATTTTGGTTTTATTTACATTAATTAGCAGATTGTTTTACTCAAGTCAATTAATAATGTCATTTATAGTTTCATTAATATCATTTTCCGTCCGAGTTGGCGAAGAAAGTTTATAGGATGGCTAACCGTGATTAATACCTACTCCACCATAGTTTGTAAGGTTATGATGATTGTATCGTCATAGTTTATTATATTATTAGATACTTATAATGATAAGGTACGATAGGACCGGTATATACAAAATGTATTAAGGCCCTGAAACAAATAAACTAAAAAAAAAAAAAAAAAATTAATATCATTTTCGTAATTTTGTTCGTTTACGCATTATATAATGGCCGTGCTGTCATCGGCAAAGAGTACCAGTGGGTGTTTGATATTGCTTGGAAGATCATTTATGTAGATCAGTGGGCCCAGGATGCTGCCTTGTGGCACGCCATATTTGACAGTTCTAGCTTGTAAAAAAGCCATTCCTCACATTTTGTCATAGTATTTATTTTTTGATCTGCGGTATACTGAACTCAATGTTATTAAGACAGGATTCTATAAGCTTATAGTCCGTTCGCGTTAAGAAAATAGTGAGTCATCAGTGCAACTACAGGATGAGGGTGTATTCACAGTGGAGAAAAAGTACAAACATTTTTTTTAAACATTAAATTATTTTTAATGGAAAAAAAATGTCTTAAAATTACTTAAATCACTATTCAGTATCGCTAGATTCTTCAGTTACATTTATTATGAAAGAATTTTGTTCTGCGTGTTCCATGACGTCATCCAAATGCCACATGGTATTTTCTTCTCTTATCACGTGGTCGCAGCACTTCTTCCAACGATTAGCGTCTATTAATGCTATTGCGTCATATAATAATTTTTTTACGTCACTCATTTTAAACGTGGAGTTATTGGCACCAACATAATTTTTTATTTGGGCCCACACTAATTCAATTTAATTTGTTTAAATTCTAAATTGCATTTAAATCACACAATTTAAAGTACTTATAAACATTGTAAATTATGCGTCTCTCTCCGCTATGGATTATTGATCCACTTTTATTCTTTCGAATTGGTGAAGTATTCATTTTCAAAATTTATTGTTGAACGAGTCACGCAAAATACACAACCGTTTTGTTCGAAGGTCAGATTTCAACTGGTCACTGTGAACTCGACTTTCTAATTTCTAGCATTTTAATTGGCTGGGGGGCGTGGCCAGGCCCGCGGACAACGATGACTCACTATTTTCTTAACGCGAACGGACTATAGAAGCACATCCTCGAATTCCGTAGTTCAGTTTGTGCAGAAGTATCTTATGGTAAACGTAGTCGAAGGCATTTCATTTCAAGATAATTGTTTAAATAACAATATTTTCAATGTCAGAGATTTTATAATGAAAGGATTAGGTACAGGTATTTTTTAATAAAATAACATCGTTTTTCGGTCCGACAAGCGATGTCACTCGCAGAACTGTAAACTCCTAACTTAAAATAACTGGCCATTTAGAAAAGAAAAATAATAGATTCACAATATCAGATTTTGACATTTGATGTTGCCGTTGCTGTTTTCAGCATAGAGTTAGAAAGAGAAGGCGGGTGATTTTTTTGAAAAGGGGTTCCTTCGTGGAGTTTGAATGATTTTCTTGCTATACTTTTGAATTTAGAGATTACAGACAAAATTCATTTGAAAATTTATATTGATAAATTCGATGAATCGAAAAAAAATTCAAATTAGTTTCAATGATGTCTTCTATTCGTAAAATATTATAAAATAAAGACGAAAAAAGCTTGACATACCGGTTTACATTTGTAGAAGAAGATTAGAACACATTTATTTTTACATTCTCAATGTTTCTCAAATTGTCATTGTAAATTACAATTGTCATGTTTATGAAATAGACCATACATACATACATACATATGCTCACGCCTATGTCCCACTAATGGGGTAGGCAGAGACAACAGATCGCCCCATGCTACGATTCTGACACACATCTTTAGCTTCCTCAACATCCATTTGAACATACAAGCTCGACGGTTCCGGGTACATTTTATTTGGCCCTTCTTCAGTACGCATCCGATTTGGTCAGCATACGTGCGCATAGGGCGACCCCTTTCAACCATTCCATTCACACTTGCCTTGTAAATTTCATACGTCAACCTACTTTCGCTCATTCTTTCCACATGGCCAAACCACCTCAACATACCTTTTTCAATCCTAGTCACTACATCTTCTTTCATACCACATCTTTCTCTAATCACACTATTCCGTAGCCGGTCATTCAAAGTCACACCACACGTACTACGGAGGGAGCGCATTTCAACCGCATTTATTCTAGATGCATGCTTCTTCTGCCATGCCCGACTCTCACTTCCATACATTAAAGTTGGTGCCAACACACCGTCGTGAACCGCCAAACGAGCCTTCAGGGCCTTATTTAATAAACATGACAATTGTAATTTACAATGACAAATCAAGATAAATTTCTGGTACCTATTTTTATTAGTTATTTTATTTTATCTATTTCCTTTTGACAATTTGATGGTCAGATGCTGACAAGTTCCCAAAATTCCTTAAAAACGATAAACATGGAGTCGGTAACATGCGTCTTAAAATTCTCAGCAATGTATCCAGAATTGTCATTGTAAATTACAATTGTCATGTCCATTAAACGGGGCCCTGCCCATGTTCGGTAAAAAAATTATGAAATCTTAAAACAATGCAACAAAAACAAATAATAATAAACAAAATATGCAGAGAATAACCAAATGTTTAAATTGTTAACACAAACACCTGTAGGCCTCGCATGCCACCCCCGAGAAAACGATAAAAATCGAGATGTGCCTCCATCTTTATTATTTTACTTACGCCAGAAAGAGCGCGCATGACCTTTTTCTCGTTTAAACGCTTTGTCGTGAGTGGCATGCTAGCCGTGCTGCAAACCAATACCTTCAAAATGGCCTTCACCACCGGGACCAAACGGACACAAAAATATTAGAATAAAATCATCGCTACACACCAAACCACTAGACCTTTAATAGTGCTGCTTTCCACGACTCCCGTTTTGTGCTGAGTGCGAAGAAAAATTATATAAAAATGCGTGAAATTAAAATAATGTGCAAGTAATGTAAGAAAAGCCTGACCAGCAGCCCTCGCATGCCACCCCCGTGGCATGCTAGCCGTGCTGTAAAATAAAAAACCCCTCCATGTTGCGGAAAATCATTGGAACAAATGTATGTACTTAAAACACTGACATTTAAAGTTATAGTCGATTGCAGCGCCCCCTTATCAGGTTTTTTATTTTTCTGGTGAGGCTTTACCGTAATTATAATTTTTATTATGGTATAACAAAACATCTTAGCATTATTTAAAGGGGTAGTTTATATTAGACGATGAAACTGAACAACTTTCACTATGAGCCAACATCTTTGACTATTTATTATAAGGACTAGCCTTGCGGTAGCATTTCCCCTCTGCCACGGTATAAGATCAATTAATCATGTGCATTTACATTCAATTTTATACCTTATCACTAAACGAGACAGCCTATAATTGCGAAACAATAATTTCGAACTTAGAACGTTTGGGGTTCACACTACTTTTCATGATTTTTAACGTTCAAAATTAGAATCTAAAGTTATGGGGAATAAAATCCAAAGTTGCGGATTTCATGTTACCTCGACCTCCGCAAAAAGTGGCAGAAATGTTTGTTAGTAGAATTACACGCGTAACTAGTCCCTATATAAGTAGTTAAAGGCCAACATAGAAAAAAAATCAATATAATTTGCTGTTCCATACAAAGCTGCAAATGTATGAGACAGTCTTCTTAGATAAAGTTGTTCAGTTTGATGGTCTAGACCAGGGTGTCTCAAAGTCAGGCACGCATACCCCTAAGGGTACGCCAGTTGCTCGTAGGGGGTACGCGGAAAGTAAATATTTCCGCGTTTTATAATATTTTATGCAAAATTGTCCCATTGCGAGAAAATAGGCCCAGAGGCAATATAGAAAAGCGTCAAACTTGGCGTGATTGTAGTGCTAACTCTAAAGCAAAACAACAAATAATAAAAACCGGTCAAGTGTGTGTCGGGCTCGCGCTAAGGTTTCTGAACTGAATGAAAAAAAAAACATTGGTGAATAACACGAACAAATATACAGGGTGAAATTGATATAATTCAAACATTTGCGTCCTTCAAAAAGCAAGTGAATGAACACTATCACTCTCTAAAATAAGCCATAGTTTATGTATGTTTATTGTATCTATTTGTTTATTTATAATTATGTTTATTTATATTATATATATATATATATATATATATATATATATATATATATATATATATATATATAATTAACTTCCATTTAACTACAAGTATCTAGTTTTTATCATTTGTGCTGTACACATTTTGTCTGCCTCACACTTCAAAACTGTCTCTGTTGCGGGTTTGCTGGAAGAGATCTCTTTAGAGATAAGCTCGCCCTTTGTACATGTCTACTTTAATTGTTTTTCTGTAATGTTATGTGTACAATAAAGTGTTAAATAAATAAATAATTAGCATCCTTTTAAAATAAGAGTCTACCCATCAAACTGAACAACTTTTACTACAAAATTGCAAATAAAAAATCAGCTGTTCCATACTAAACTGCTATCTCGACGCGCGAGTTCGCGACTCAAATGTATGCAACAGCTGATTTATTTTCTCTCACTCTCATCACCCTGTATTGTGTAGTGGTACGGAAACCTCGGTACGCAAATCCGACTGACACTGGGTCGGTTTTTTTTAAATTACAGATGGGTTTGCTCTTGACCTCAGTCCTCAGGACAAAGATGGGGTCGAAGATGTAGCGAGCTTACCCAGAAGAAGCCTATTCACTCGTACTTTAAAGGAATTCGGGTTGTAAGCGCTCGGAAATACTGACGCAGGCAGGGCGTTCCACTCCTTGGCTGTGCGCATTATAAAAGATTCTGAAAGGCGCTTAGTGCGAATTTGGGGGATGACCGTAAGGGGTACGCAGTCTTCTAGGTTATTTAATAGGGGTACGCACGGCGACACATCAAGCTATACAAAACCAAAATAAGCTGGCCGCGCGTAGGTCACGTAACGTATAAGGACGCGCGGCCAGCTTATGTCGGTTTTGTATAGCCTGATGTGGCGCCGTGTGTACGTAGGGCTATAAGTTTGAGAAACCAATATTACTAAGATGTTTTGTTACACCTTCCGTCAAGTTAAAAAGCTTCAAATAAAAATGAATGTAGATCTATGAACAATATCTCAAGGTACTAACTTGGCGAGGGGGGATGCCCCCCTTTCGTTGGCGTCCACTCTCTCGTCCAGCCCTCTGTGCACTGACACATTGTCCAGTTCTTCCACGTGCAAGGATTGAAGGTATTCCGGCGTCCGGAGTTGTTCCGCTGTCGGCTTCTTGAATCTGTGACAATAGCATAAATTAAATTAAATAAATGTTTTGGACGTTTCTCACACAGGTTCTCAAACAAAACATTTAAGTCTACTGGGTGGTACAAACGTCTCCGTTGTGGACTTCTCAGTCAAATTTTTTTTTTAAGTTCCTAATACCTAGATGTATCCGAAAATACCCCATGTACACACGGCCACACAACAAGCTATATAAAACCAATATAAGGTGGTCGCGTGACGTTATACGTTACTCGTCCTACACATGGCCAGCTTAATCTTATTTTGGTTTTGTATAGCTTGATGTGTCTAGGGTTGCCAGGTTTAAAAATGACTTCTTTGAACCTGGCAACTCTAAGAGTTGCGGGAGACTGATAGGGAGTTTTTGGTGGGAATTCGTGAGCTACGTTTGGAGTCCACACATATTTTATCGAATTTATATTGTTTATAGTGAGTTTTGGTTTGTAAAATTGGTGTTTTTTTGCGTAACAAAGTGTCGTGCAAGTGAACAATATACAGTTCAGTGAAATATGATGGTGTATGGGTCGTAAACAGGAAAAGTGTTCCGTCATTTGTAGCGCGGCAAAGCGGTCGGTTCACCTCTTTCCAGTGGACTTCTCTGCGTTTCCTGCGTCTTTCGATTGTCTCCAAAAACTCCAAAGAAGCGTCAGAACGTCGAACACTAACGTTTTGTTAGACTTGAAGAAAATGAAGATTTTGTTTTACTAGAAGAATTAGGCCTAAAGGTCTTGTAGTAGATAAAATTATCTAATATGAGACTGAGAGGTGGCAATCCTAGTTTTTCCAGTACTTTAGATGAGTCTCCTTCCGATGGCACCTCATTTACTTTCCAAACAGGTAAGTGGAAAAAAACTGTAGCAAAAATCATAATGGAATCAACAGGGATCCGGGGTATCCGGGCTCAATAACTTAACGTGCCTTCGGAAAGCAGAAGTCGCACAAGTTGAAATACCACAAGTCCAAAATTCAAAATCATACACCCATCACTCACGTTTTGAGTAGTAGACTGGAGCATACGACAGAGACGGAACTCATCGCCATAGCCGCCGACGCCATCCAAGGCTGTAACCAAATAAACCACCAATAAAATACAAACAAATAAAAAAGACAATTATTTGCGGAAGGCTGTTGCTTTCGGTGTAACATTTGTTAAATTTGATAGTCTGAGTCTGAAGCATCCCTTTAAGTATGTAACGCATTTAAGTTTACACCCTATTACATACAGGGTGTAAGTGACAGCCTAGCATATACTGAAACGGTGTTAACTCAGACCATCAAACTGAACAACTTGTAACTGAAGGGTGTACCAATTAGTTAGTTCTTACCTTCTTTCAGTCTTTGTTCACCTTGTTTTAATCTTCTTTTGTCAGGAAATGTTCTTTTAGAATATTTCTACCTAAATTAATATAAATGTTTTGATACTGACAACATTTTCAAATATGAGTGCTGTCGCATGCCTGTTATTAGTGCATAAGTTAGAATATTGTATTCTTCATTTATTTATATACTGCTTTACTTGTGTACCGTTGGCATGTCTAATAAATAAATAAACATTCACTATGGAGCCTACATCAGGAGACGCGAAAAAAAATCAGCTGTCCCATACATTTTAGTAGGATAGGCACAGCACAGCAGTTTTGTATGGGACAGCTGATTATTTTTTCGCGTTTCATGAGATAGGCTTAGGCTCCATAGAAATAGAAATCTAATTTATTTGCTTTGAAAACAGGTATACAAAATCAAATTAAAGATTGAAAAATTTGTCTCGGGCGGGACTTGAACCCGCACTCTTCCAAACCGGGGAACTGCGTTATCCAATTTCGCCACCGAGCACACTACCCAGAGAACGAAATTTTCAATCTGTATCGTTCGTCATATGGTTAGTTTGTAATAACTTCCAGTAGATGGCGCTCACGTCCCCTTAAGACGCAACAGATTGAAAATTCCGTTCTCTGGGTAGTGGGCTCGGTGGCGAAATTGGATAACGCAGTTCCCCGGTTTGGAAGAATGCGGGTTCTTGAACCCGGCGTGACTTGTCACGCCCGAGACAAATTTTTCAATCTTTAATTTGATTCGAAATAGCACAACATGGCTATAACATGTTTAAAATCAAAGGTATACAAAAGGTGATAAAAATATAAAAAAACATAAGCTTCTTTTGTCCAGCTGTAGCAACAGCATGCAAATGTGTAACAACTTAAAACTAAACCTAGGTACAATATTAACATTCTTTATTTTACATTATACTATTTAAAATTTAAAAACTCTTCAACGCTATAAAAACTCTGAAGTATTAGCCATCTGTATAAATTATTTAACATTAATTTAGTGTTTTGTTGTTCTAAGCTTTCGGGAATTTTATTATACAACGAGCGTTAACCCGCTACTTCGTCCGCACAAATTATATACCAGATTTTAAGTCAGATCATAAGCAAACAAAAAAAGTTTCATCAAAATCGGTTCAGTTGTTTTTGCGTGATACTCGTTCAAACAAACAAACAAACACACAAACAAACAGACAGACAAAAAATCCAAAAATTGGTGAAATGGAATCAGGGACACCTAAAAACCATATCGTAACTTTTTTTTTGTTAATATCCTCAATGTACAGACAAACTTCCTGTTACAGTTTTATAATAGTATATAGATTCTTCTGGGTTAAAGTTAGCCTGGGATAATAATCTACAACGAGTCTATTTGGATACCGAGTGCGCTTAGTGAAAGTTGTTCAGTTTGATGGTCTGAGGTAACCGTTTCAGTATTTGCTAGGCTGTCACTTACACCCTATATACTGATGATGATGACGAACCTGTAACTGCAGACCGTAGGCGGCGAAGGCTCCGCTCGCGAGCGGTATCCCGAGCAAGTTGTAGACGGACGCGAACAGGAAGTTGAGGCGAACGCGCCGCACTGTGGTCCTTGACAGCTCCAGACATGCTACCACGTCTAGGAGATCGTTCTGCGGGAAACAGGCAAATTATATTATAAAATACGAGCTTTTACCGACTGCGAATGCCAGGCACGTATCCAGGAGGAGGAGGAGGGGAGGGGGGGGGGGGGGGGGGGGGTTAGAGACTAAAGTCTGGATACTTGCTTGGCGAATGCGACTTTTTCCGCACAAATTATATACTAGATTTCAAGTCAAATCTTAACCTAACAAACAAAAAAGTTTGATCAACATAGGTTTGGTAGTTGTTATGTGATTCTCGAACAAACAAACTAATCAGATAAACAATTAAAAAAAATATGATTTGCAGTTAGGTACACCTAAGAACCATATAGTTATCTTTTTCATGTAAATATCTTCAATGTACAGACACACTTTCACAGTTTTATAATAGTTTAGATAATACAAGGCGATTTTTTAAATCACTTTTCTTTTCAGGTTCAGGTGATTAAACTGAACAACTTTTCAAAGTTCTACCTTCGATCAACTGAATGGGCCTTGACCTTAAGCGAACATTTCAAACGACAAAAATAAGTTAAAACAAATAGTTTATTATATATTAGCAATATTGACTAACAATTGTTTTAATTGTTTTTGTATTACATATATTTGCTTTTCAAATATACCGAGATGATAGATCAAGTGCGCGCCGATGCCTACTTTGCGTCGGCATCATCATCATTCAATTTCCATTCATTTATCAGCTTTATGGAGGAACTGAGGTGGAAGGTTCCTCCATTGAAAAGGGATGTACTTCCGCCAGGCTAGGTGTTCATTAATGTGATGCCTGGGGATCGGCCACTGATGTTTGTCGGAACCTTGTTTAAAGGGTGAAATTGATATCATTAGCATCCTTTTAAACTAAGAGTCTACCCATCAAACTGAACAACATTTACTATGGGAGCAAACCGATAGGAGCAAATAAAAAATCTGCAGTTTCATACTAAATTGCAATGTCGACGCGCGAGTTCGCGACGCAAATGTATGAAACAGCAGATTTTTTTGCTCCGATCGGATTGCTGCCCTAATAAAAGTTGTTCAGTTTGATGGGTAGACTCTTAGTTTAAAAGCATGCTAATGATTTCAATTTCACCCTGTATGTACTGAGTATCTGTGATAATTGATATTGCGCGATTTGTGTCTTGCATGCGATTGTGAACCTTAGTGTAGCAGCTTACGGGTTTCCAATGTGACATTGCAAATTGTCTTAAGTCGTATATTTTGCCAGATAGATTGTTAACGCCATCTGTTGGCAAGCTGTTACAGCTTCAACTAAATGCGCTTTGGGCACACCCATTAATTTTACTTCGATCTAAGGCTACTCAAACAACATTTAAACAAAGTCCTTACCCTCATGAGCACCAGATCCGCCGCCTCGACAGCCACGTCGGTGCCGCTCGCGATAGCGATGCCCACGTCGGCCTGCGCGAGCGCAGGGGAGTCGTTCACACCGTCACCCACCTGTGGTTATACAAACATATGTATTACGAGCGTTAACCCGCGACTTTGTCCGCACAAATTATATACCAGATTTTAAGTCAGATCATAAGCTATAAAACCCGAATTCCTTTAAAGTACGAGTGAATAGGCACCTTCTGGGTGAGCTCGCTACATCTTCGACCCCATCTTCGTCCTGAGGACTAGATTGAGGTCAAGAGCAAACGCATACGTAATAAAAAAAAAAAATATTCATTTCACAAACTGTGTGCACAAAGCAGCGTTCGAAAGGATAATTATCATCATAATTATGTTGATAAATATACGTTGATAATTATCTTGATAATTACAAAATTAACCGAAATTTATTCGATCATGATTCGCGTAAAAAGTTGCTCTCAAACACGAAATTATCTTCCTCGCTGTTTTCGGTTATTTTTCTCAATTACTTGCAATTCATTGTGATACGAAAATGCTGAAGACTAGGTGCTGATTGGTTTTTTAACTCAAAAAATCTAAGAATCAGCTTAGATAATTATGTGATGGAATTATCATGATAATTATCAAACAAAATAATTATCTTGATAATTTCGAAACATGGTACAGTGTACAAAGATGCATTGCAAGTTTTTTCCGTCCTGCAAGTATAATTTGAACATTTACAGTTACTCACCATGGCGACCTTCTGCCCTTGCTCCTGTAGTTTCTGTATTTTGGCCACCTTGTGCGAGGGCAGCACTTCCGCGTACACTTTATTGATTCCAACCTGATGACAATTTTTATTAAATGTTAAAATATTTCAATTATAATAATTATAACACTTTATTGTACACACGGACATAATAATACACAAAGTTGAGAAAACATGTACAAAGGGCGAGCTTATCTCTGAAGAGATTTCTTCCAGCAGACCCGTAGAAGAGACAGTTAACAATTACAAGGCAAACTTATCGTGTACAAACAAACAGTATAAATAAATAAATGTAATATACGTTAATGTAATATGTTTCAAAACACTTGCTCGTAAAGTAGCTCTTATTGCATACCTTTTAGGTTCATAATTCAGGTTACAAAACACGCGTGGTTTTTACTTTACACTACCGCACTAGTGCTTTTACTTCATTTTATTTTTAAATCTTATTAAAAAGTTATTTATTACTTTTATAGGGTGGGGCAGGGGAACCGATGACCAATGGGGCCGAAAAGTTCTGGAGTGGCGACCGCGTACCGGAAAGCGCATCGTGGGTAGGCCCCGCACACGGTGGACCGACGACCTTGTGAAGGCGGCGGGAACCCGTTGGATGAGGGCAGCGCAGGACCGGGAGGCTTATGTCCAGCAGTGGACGTCCATCGGCTGAGATGATGATGATGATGACTTTTCGCGGCTATCCAACTTTGCACCCTTTAATTACTAAGCGACTTCGGGTTTTGTCGGGGGACTCAGCGCAAACGAAGATTGCCGAGGGTAATTATTTTCCTGGTCGTACTGTACGCACCTGTCTTGCTATGGCGACGGCGGTTCTTCTATTGTCTCCGGTCAGTAGACACACTTGCAGGCCCATCTTCTTGAGGCAGTAGATGGCTAGGTGGGCTTCAGGCTTCACTTCGTCTTCTACACCTATCGTACAGACTAGTTGATCTGGAGAGTGAACAAGTTTGTTGTTATGGCGTTGCATATAAGTAGATAATCGGTGGCGCGTTGCGAAGAGGTATGGACACCCAATTATGGGGGTCCGGGTTCGAATCCGCATGGACGACATGCCATGTACCAATGAGTTTTTCTAACTTATGTACGTAATACCGACTGCTCTCAAACGGTGAAGGAAAACATCGTGAGGAAACCTGCATACACTGAAGAAGAAATTCTGATGTGAATGTGTAGTCTACCAATCCGCATTGTGCACGCGTGGTGGACTAATGCCCATACACCTTGAGGGTAGGCCTGTGCCCTGCAGTGGGACGTTTAAAGGCTGATGATGATGATGATGATATAAGTAAATAGAAATAAAAATAAAATAAATAAATAACGCTCACAGGCACATACATTGTAATGATCCCAAGCAAGCACTATAGGCTGTTTATTATGGAAACCATACAACAACGGCACAAACATATAAACATCCATGACCGAACCAGGATTCGAACCCAGGACCCTAGTTTGGCAGTCCGGCGCGGTAATCATTACACCAACCAGGTCGTCAAATGCCATGCTATTAAACTAGCAATATGTAGTTTGTTTGTATACGGATCTAAATTTAAAACATCATTTCCTTAAGGCTGCACCGAGCCTATTGTGCTGCCCCAAATCTTATTTTTTTTATTTCTTACCAATTAAACAATATTTCCAAAAAACAAGAATGTCACATTGTAGTCATTGCTGATTTTTAATTTATCGGGTCACTGCGGATTTGTTTTTATAATGTTTGTAATTATTATCTTTAAAACCGCCAAAAGTGGCCACTGTTTTTTAACGACAACAGCTGCAAGCATAAAACATATGTTTCGTTAAATTGAAAACCACGACGACCACTTGGTGCAGGCACTAAAATCTCTTTACGCGGGTTCTAGTACCTGTGTCAGGGTCAACGGGGCGCACTCAAAATGGTTTAACATCACCAGTGGTGTTAGACAGGGTTGTGTTGCGTCCCCTTGGCTTTTTAACCTGTATATGGATAGCTGTCTGACTGATCTAAAACAATGCGAAAAAAGAATGGGAGAGTTACTAGTCAAGTTCCTCCTGTACGCTGATGATCAAGTGATACTTGCATCGTCAGCGGGAGAGTTACAAGACATGGTAACTCTCATGAATACAGCATTGAAGAAAAAAGGAATGAAAGTGAATGTGAATAAAACTAAAGTAATGGTAATGGAGAGGGATGAATGTGTGACTTATTGTTGTATAATGATTGAGAATGAAAAAGTGCAACAAGTGAATGAATTTGTATATTTAGGATGCATGTTTACTAGAGATGGGAAATGTGAGGGTGATGTGCATAGGCGAGTAACAGCGGGAAACAAAGTAAACGGTGCTCTACATGCCATTGTGGCTAGCCAATTAGTGTCCAAAAAGGCGCGACTTGCTATACACAATGGTGTGTTGGTGCCTACACTTATGTATGGCAGTGAGTGCTAGGTATGGCAGAAGAAGCATGCAAGTAAAATTAATGCTGTTGAAATGCGTTCCTTGCGAAGTTTGTGTGGTGTGACGCTGAAAGATAGAGTGAGAAATTGTGTAATAAGAGATAGATGTAAATTAAAAGAAGATGTAGTGACAAGAATAGAGAAAGGTATGCTTCGTTGGTTTGGTCATGTGGAGAGGATGAGTGATAGCAGATGTACGAAAGAGATATATGTTGCTAATGTGAGTGAAAGCGTCGGAAGAGGGCGCCCTCGTAGGACGTATGCTGATCAAATCAGTTGCGTCCTACAAAAAGGGGAGGTGCGGAGTACTCGAAACCGACGGGCATGTATGAAGAGATGTATGGATGTGCATGAGGCAAAAGAAGTATGTAAGGATCGTAGTAAGTGGCGCGCCCTGGTCTCTGCTTACCCCACTGGGAAAGAGGCGTGACGTTATAGATAGATAGATAGAAAACCAATCAGGACTACAATGTGACATTCTTGTTCTTTGGAAATGTTGTATAATTGTTTAGAAATCAAAAAATACGATTGAGGGCGGCACAATATGTTCGGTAGGTCTCCATTGTCGGTGGCCAGTACGCGCATTTTGCGCAAAAAAACCCTAATCGATTATGGTACCGATCTGGATTGAAATGGTATAGGGTTTGTAAAGACGCAGCCAGTACAGCGGCACGGTCATTCCATTGCGTCATCCACTTCCGGCCACCAGTTACTATCAATATCACTATCAGTTGAATGTTGATGACGCGAGCTGTTGAGCACTATATAAGGTCTAACAAAATTAGGTGAAACTATTTTAAGGGGATGATCAGACCATCAAACTGAACAATTTTCTCTATGGGACCAATATCGAAATCGCGAAAAAAAATCAGCTGTTCCATACAAACCTACTCAACCTAAATGTATGGGACAGCAGATTTTTTTTCGCGATTTCAATATTGGTCCCATAGAGAAAGTTTTTCAGTTTGATGGTCTGATCATCCTCTTAACACGTTCCGGGACAGTGACCGCCTATAGCCGTGATAACAATAAAAGTTCTATTGTGTCTCGTTCACTGTCCCGGAACGTGTTAAAATAGTTTCACCTAATTTAGTTAGACCTTATATACAGCTACTATACAGCCACAATACAGCTACTATCAGCTGATGATGACACGTACCGTTGACAGCGGCGAGCACGGCGGTGCGGCCGCGTATTTCGTCGCGCGCGAGTTGTTCCTGCACGCGGCGCGGGACGGGCACGCCGTTGCGCGACATCCACTCGCGGTTACCTATCAGCACCACCTGCTCCACCTCCTGGAACAAAAGGTTGCATCAGGTGCCTCTAGACGTATACCGCAGTGTCTTAACTTCTCACGTAGCACCGCCCTACTCGTAGGTCAGCTGAAAGATACCTCTGCATCCCACCGACCCATTGGTACGTCAGCATACTGCACAATACTGCATGCGACTTTAAACTATAGTTTAATTACTTAAAGTTACAATTGCAATGTATGGTAAACAGGAGTGGACGAATGATAAATCTAGCTTTCTATTGGAGTAATTTACGATTATTTGGTGACGTGGTCGCTCACTCAAGGCCTCATAAAAAGGCTGAAAGTCACCCAAAAGGCAATGGAGAGGGCTATGCTCGGAGTTGCGAGATCGAATCAGAAATGAAGAGATCCGCAGAAGAACCAGAGTAACCCAAAGAATTGCTAAACTAAAGTGGCCGATGGGGCTGAAAGGTTTTCGAGTGGCGACCGCGTACCGGATGAAGCGCAGCGTGGGTAGACAGTGAGCCCCCCCACACACACACAAGGTGGACCCAGGACCTGGTGAAGGCGGCGGGCACACGTTGGATGAGTGCAGCGCAGGACCAAGAGTTGTGGCGATCTGCGGGGGAGGCCTATGTCCAGCAGTGGAGAGATGATGATGATGACGAGCATGACGTATATCGAAGCACGCAGGATTGCGCGTGGCTTTTTTAAAAACTGCATTCACGCTAAAAACTTGACTTTTTTAGCGCGGTCTTCTTATTATTTTAATCATACTTTTGCAACAAAGGTTTTAAACCGGGACTGCGTTATAGTCAAGGTAGATATACGCAAAGCTTTTAACTCAGAGAGAGATGTTGTGTTAACCAAAACAACATTCGGTAAGGAACATCCATAGGGTATCTTTTTTAGTTTCATTATTTAAAAATCCTTAAACATTTTCTAATAATAAAAAAATGTTGGTGCATAAGAGATGCGACTGGAGTTTTCTCAGTAAACTCCCAGAGATCATAAAAATAAATAACGCTCACAGGCACATACATTCTAATGATCCCAAGCAAGCACTAATAGGATGTTTATTATGGAAACCATACAACAACGGCACAAACATCCATGACCGAACCGGGATTCGAACCCAGGACCAGGATCATCATGGATAAGATGTAGTTCCATCAGTACCTTCCAGGTATTAAAGTTCGAGCTGCTCTCGAGCTTATCCATTGAAGGCAGACTCGTGCTGCTGACTGTGCTTTCCGTATGTGGAATCTCTGTTTCGGATCTCGTCGATTGGATTAGTTGAGTATCCGACTCGTTTAAGCCTAACGGACTTAACGTCTCATTTTAGTTTTACTTTATATTGTAGCAATAATCATCGTAATAATAATTTATTCGTAACGAGCGTTAATCCGCGACTTCGTCCGCACAAATTATATACCAGATTTTAAGTCAGATCATAAGCTATCAAACAAAAAAAGTTTCATCAAAATCGGTTCAGTAGTTTTTGCGTGATACTCGTTCAAACAAACACACAAACAAACAGTCCGAAAATTGGTGAAATGGAATCAGGGACACCTAAAAACCATATCGTATCTTTTTTTTGTTAATATCTTCAATGTAAAGACAAACTTCCTGTTACAGTCATAAGCTATGAAACAAAAAAAGTTTCATCAAAATCGGTTCAGTAGTTTTTGCGTGATACTCGTTCAAACAAACAAACAAACACCCAAACAAACACACAAACAAACAGACAGACAAAAAATTCAAAAATTGGTGAAATGGAATCAGGGACACCTAAAGACCATATCGTTATTTTTTTTTTGTTAATATCTTCAATGAACAGACAAACTTCCTGTTACAGTTTTATAATAGTATAGATATTCATTACATCTAGTGCGTACCTTGCACTGCTTGCCAAAAGAGTGTACTTCGTGCCTTTGCCCTTAATTAACACTACTTTTGCGAGTAGCTTTCCGCGATTGCTGCATCCCCGGATATACAACAGAGTTTGTAAACTTCTCGACATAAAAACATTATCAGTGCGCCGTGCAAAACTCGAGATTAAGAACTGGTTGCAGACTTTGACTTACGATGGAACTGAAGACTTAATCAAGGATATATCTTAACATACAAGGCATACATATTTAAAATTAATAAAGCTCGGGGCATCCCGTATTTCAACAGGCAGCCTGTTGTACACCGGGGGACCCATCGCACGTATCGTTCTGGTTGCTTTCTTCAATGAATGCGGGATTGAACTAAGCAGTTTCACTCTCACATACGTGGCAACCTGATATATCAGCAGACACAGCAGTGTCATTATTTCGAAGGACACAAAAAATGAGCGTGCAGATACGTGTGAAGGCAATAAGTAGCAACATCTCGTGAACAATATGTTATTTATTGTAACATAAAAATTGTGTTTTTTTTTTGTTTTGTGAAAATTTGGTTGGTGACAGATAGGTTTGCGGGATGGTAGACGAGAGTTTGGAACGTCGTCCAAGGTCCTCCTGATAGGCATCTGGTATGGCTGCAGATTGTTTCGCGCCTTTGCCCATTCAACAGAAGCCGCCCGTGTCCGCCTGAGATGTGGCGGAGCGATATGTGCTAGCACTGGAAGCCACGGTATGGGGGTTGGCTGTAGGGTGCCCGTGATCGTACGCATGGCTCGGTTTAGCTGGACGTCCACCTTATTAACATGCGTATGCATATTTTAGTAAATATATTAATAAAATATAGTGATCATCGGCCCACCTCCCCGCCGGCGTCGGGTCTGATCAGGGAGTGCAGTCGCCCGGCGGCTTGCGCCGAGCTGAGCGCCGCGTCCCCCTCCCCCGCCACCACCTCCACCGGCACGCCGTGCACCATGAACGTCGTGCCCGGCCTGTTAACATAATATACATTACAAGTTCTACAAAAAAAAGACACGAAAGTAAACTCATTTATTTGGGAGAATATGGTACAATAAGGTCTTAACTTAATGCAATGCAATTCTCTAGGCGCAAGCATGGTCACAAACTTAAATTCGTCGTTGAAACATCGGTATTCGCTAAGGTTATGTCATGTGTCAAACTCGTATAAAAACTTCGATGAACTGAAGGATGCAAGAAAGATGTTATATTTGTGGGCGCATCGATGTTTTTGACAGCGATGTGACGCTGAGTGAATTGCAATTTATTTATTTACTAAACAATTACACAGCTTCACAGAGGATCTCCAATACGCCATGCAAGTAAGTATAATAGTACATTATGGTACAAGTGTGTAATGTTGGTGATTACCGCTGAGGCGCCATTGAGACCCGAGCCGTAGGCGAGGGTCTTAAGAGAGCCGAGGACGGTAATCATCAATACACACGTGTATCATACGACGTTTTTCAACACACTTGTGAAGAAAATAATAATAAAAAATCATTTTATTTAGTAAATAAAAAGTTTATTTAGAGAATTTATTTGTACTATTGAATATGATCTTTTTTGTATCGAAACTTTTTTAAGAACAAAGCAACTCAAGAACTCAACCAAGAAGTTTAGATACCTACTATAAAAAACCTATAACTCTCTTGTGAATAATAGTAATGAAAAAGTCACAGTTTGATTATAGGTGTCATTATGTGCCTAATTGCGGTGAAATAAGGGCCATTTTATGAGCAAGTGTGTTGAAAATATATATATTTTTAGTAGTAAGTAGTATCAGTAGTAACTAGTAGTAAGTAGTATCAATATATATATTTTTAAGTAGTCCTCAATAAGACTATAAAATTTAATTTATGATTCATATAACTTGGATAAAAATTGTGATCTGGAGTAAGATATTGAAGAATATAGAATAATATAATGTTCTGTGAGAATAATTGTTGCATGCTGACACTGGCAAGTTACAGTGAAACTGATCTATTGTAATGTATAACCTATTATACCTGTAATTGTGCAATAAAGAATATTTGTATTTGTATACAAATCAAACAAGAATATTAAATTTCCTCCAACTTAACTTAGTATTACGATCTAAATATTCTCAGAAAAGGTCAGGCATTCTCGTAAACAATCAGACCAGCAGCGGTCAGCAAAAACGTCAAACTGTGGTGAGTGTTGCAGCGGCGTGGTGAGACGGCTGAGGGCGAGCACGCGCGGAGAGTGCTGGTGCGCCGCCGTGCGCATAATGTAACGGCTAAGAATTATTATTGTATTTATTGTCCATTTCTCTTAAAGTCAACTACCCCGAACTTCAATTAAAAAAGCTAACGTAGAAAATGTACGATCGGGGAAAAAGCCATTCGGCTTTAAACTGGACCTTGAAAGTAACACCCGGTATAGGCAATGTTACCTGGCCTGGTTGAGTATATTGGTGAGTTCCGGCAGGTCGGGCCTGCTGCGAGAGGCCTGTAGCCTCGCCCGCAGGCCGCAGCCCGGCGCCGCTACGAAGTTGACACACTTGAGGCCCGTAGACCCGCCTAGTACCGTCGTGCACCAGCCTACTATAGCTGTGGAGAGAAAATATTGCTTAGAGATAATTTGTTTTTCTCCATTTTGAGGACACGTTCCGAAACGTAGAAAATAAATTACTACAATTTTTAAAGAACAAATGGAAATCGCAAACTTTCTTAATTATTATTATAACTAAACGTCTAGGCTTTGCCTGCCAGTATCCTTTTTTTCTTACCAAGAAGTATCTATTTTATTCTCACTTTTCATTGAACACCCCTAGTAGTACGACCAGGAAAATAATTCCGCTCGTCAATCTTCGTTTGCGCAGAGCAGGACCGAGTCCCCGACAAAACCCGAAGTCATTTAGTAATCAAAGTCGGATAGCAGCGAAAAGGGCGCGAAAACAATTAGCCAATAGCGGCAAGGTATTGAAGGTGGCACATCCTGAGTGGTCAATATAATGTCGCGGGCTATTAAAATCAACACCCTGCTCTCGGGCAAGGTCTATGTTGAGCTGGGACCTATTTGCTGCTGTAGCATACAATAAATTACATGTTGTAATACTATTGTTTCGTTGTATTCTTGTTTTGTAAACTTGTTGTGAACTATAATATTATGTGTCTTACTTTTTTTTTTTTATACTAGCCTGTTTCATCCCACTGCTGGGCAAAAGGCCTCCCCTTTAATCTTCTAACCATCTCTATTCTGGGCAAGCTCTGGCCACTTGTCGTCAAAAGCATCCAGATCATCCCGCCACCTCTTCCTAGGACGACCCGGGCGCCGACGACCGTTTTCTGGGATCCAGGGCGTAACAATTTTTTGCCCACCTCTCCTGGTGCATTCGACAGACATGGCCGGCCCATTCCCACTTTAGTTTAGCTGTTTTCTCCCGAACGTCGGCGATTTGTGTTTTGGAGCGCAGTGTAGTGTTCCTGACACGATCTGTTCTTTTAACACCTAATATACTGCGCTCCATCGCTCTCTGACAAGTGTGTTACTTATGCAAATAAATTGTTTATCTATCTATCTAAAATTTGTCAACTGCGCATGTACATCGGTAAGACTTATAAACCTGGTACTACTGTTAAGGTACGTGACGTACTGTACACAAGACAGGCCTAACCTCTGTTTGTATGTACGTTAGTCCACCACGCGTGTAGGTACAATGCAAATTGGTAGACTTCACATACGCATCGGAATGTCTTCTTCAGTGTACGCAGGTTTCCTCATTACGTTTTCCTTCACCGTACGAGATCTGTCAATCGCCACTTTAGATGAAGTGAAACTATGTATAGCGACTCACCAGAAGCGACGGGGTGCTCAGAGTTTAACTCTGCGGTGAGGACGCAGGCGAGCACGTCGGGAAGCGAGGAGGGTTCGCCGGTGAGGAGGGATACCTTGGCCACGGTGGCACTGCCCCGCGTTATAGTGCCTGTCTTGTCGAATATCACCGTTTTCACCTGCAGACAATTCATAAATAAGCGAAATATACAGGGTGAAATTGATATCGGATGTCGGAGATAGTCTAACGAGATACGTCATGTATGAGAAGGTCGCCGTGTGCGCATGCCCTCGGACCTAACTCAATACTTCGTCATATTCTAAGATGTTATGGAGTTTCTTGTCGTTTCTTCTCCATAACAGTTTTACTTGTTAAACTGTGGTAAATGCCGAGTCAATGAAAAAAATAACTAGAAAGTAATAAACGAAGATATATACAACGTGTTAATAAATTAGCGCAAAACCCCATACACCCCAACTGATTTATAACAAAATAATTAGATTGAAACAATAATTTCATTGTCTGCTGCATCGGCTAAGAATAGCACCATCCCATTGCCTCCCGTGGGTGTCGTAAAAGGCGACTAAGGGATCTACCGGAGGATGGGCAGCAGCATCCTCTAAGTACACACATTCAATCCAACTGCGATCGCCAACCCGCCTGCCAAGCGTGGCGATTATGGCAAATCCCCCCATTTTGGGGGAGGCCTATGTCCAGCAGTGGACGTCTATCGGCTGATATGATGATGATGAATAATTTCATTATTTTGATAGTTAAAAATTAAAGTTATTAGCATTTTAACTTTTGGGGCAAAATGATTTGTTATCATTTCAGCAAAGAATGAAAGCGCTAACGTTCTCATGGATACATTTTAATAATCTTGTTTTGGTAGTAAGTAAGGTGAGTGTGCCCATGGGGTGGGTTGACATCGGGTTCAGTAAATTTTAAATTTTACAAACAAATTATATAATGTTTTGAAAAAAAAATTACCTATGTTGAAACCATGATAATTCGGTTCTGCTCTCGATTCTAAACAAACTACTTTCTAGTTTTGCGGTAATTCATTAACACGTTGTATAAGTAATATAAGGAGTTCTCACCTTTCATTTGACATCGTTATCATTCATCCAGATATACAAAGCTGGATTGAGATGGGAGCCATTGTATAATGATTGTTAAGCTACAGGGTGTAACATTAAATGGGACACTTAAAGGGGTACTTTAGTCCATCAAACTGAACAACTTTCACTATGGAACCAATACTGAAATCGCGAAAAAAAATCCGCTGTCCCATACAAAACTGCAAACATAACTCGACTGAAATGTATGGGACAGACGATTTTTTTTCGCGATTTCGATATTGGTCCCTTAGGGAAAGTTGTTCAGTTTGATGGTCTGAAGCACCCCTTTAAGTAGCTTTCCCATTTCATTTTACACCCTGTATACATGACACAATACTCAACTACATGTGCATCTCAAACATAATAGACTAAGAGATAAGTGTACTTTTTGCAACCATCAGCTGCAAGGCTGATTCAGAGTTTATGGGGTGCAGAGCATCTCTGTGATGGGGACGTACCAGGTCTGCCTGCATAACTCCAGTCGGTTTAGAAATTACTGATGTTTAAAGGTCTGTCAAAAATTAGCGATCAGCTGCAAGACTGGTCGTATGATATAATTGTAGTATGCACTGTAGCTATGTGAACAGTACAAAAACTGACATGGTTCATCAGTCGGTTTAGGAGTTACAGCCTTTTAAAGGTGCGATCTTAGGACGGCTGTATCTCCTAAACCGACTGGCAGTTCATGTCAGTTTTTGTACTGTTCACATAGCTACAGTGCACACTACAATTATATCAAACGACCAGTCTTGCAGCTGATCGTTAATTTTTGACAGACCTTTAAACATCAGTAATTTCTAAACCGACAGGAGTTATGCAGGCAGACCTGGTCCGTCCCCATCACAGAGATGCTCTGCACCCCATAAACTCTGAATCAGCCTTGCAGCTGATGGTTACAATAAGTACACTTATCTCTTAGTCTATAATTATTCACTACTTCCCGCACGCACCGTATAAACTTTCCTAACTCTGGAGCGAGCGAAACGCGCTTAACATTTTTGTACAGTATGATTAAGTCATTGCAATTCGAAAATATAGTCGAACGTGACACGAGCTATGTTTATGACCCCACAAGAAACAAAAGTATGAGCGAGCGAAGCGAGCTCGAAAATTTACAGCACATTTTACTCAAAGCTTTACACATTTCTGCCCTTTGAAGAGAAAACAAAGCGTACGTAAACATTGATGAGCCAGTAGTGCATTTAAAGATACACAGCACACGGCGACACATCAAGCTAAACAAAACGAACATAAGCTGGCCGTGCGACTTTATACGTTACTACGCGCGGCCAGCTTATGTTGGTTTTGTATAGCTTGATGTGTCGCCGTGTGTACGTTCAGATCAGAATGTCATCCACGTAGGTGTACCTTATACGGAACTACATATAACTGACCTTGTGCGCATTCTCCAAAGGCTCTGCCCCCTTCACAAGCAGGCCCTGCCTGGCGCCCTGCCCCGTGGCGACCATGACGGCGGTGGGGGTGGCCAGGCCGAGCGCGCAGGGACACGCTATGGCGAGCACCGACAGCGCGAAGTGGAACGCCGTCTGTACTATCAACTCCCAGCGGGTGAAGTCCGAATTTAGGTACATGTCCTGTAAAGAGGAAATACATACATATAGCATGTAGGTGACAACGCTACTTCGACGGATCGATTGGATTGGATTGGATCGGACAAATAGTCAAATAAGCTTTAATCAAACGTCAAAACGCGCGCGATGTATGAAAAATTGTACTAAATACCCAAAAGTGACGTCACCGACATTTCATTACTTTTTATTGTTCAACATGTTATATAAAATAGTCTTCTAGCTAAAAAAAACTAAGAATGTGAGTATTGCGTTATTTTCAACAACAAAAAATTGACTAAGAAGGTAAAACTAAAATATATTGTATGCAGTCCGCTCCCCTATTAATTGTTTGAAAATTAAATATTGCCTATTTCTTATTCCAATTTATAATTCAGAAAATGATAGACTCGACAGGGGGGGACCCGCGCGCTGGCACTTTCCTCGCTCAACGGATCAGCATAGCCATTCAGCGAGGAAATGCGAAATGAAATGAAATGAGATTTATTTGCTAGAACATGGTGTTAGTTACATAGTTCTTGTGTTGTGGGTTAGGTTCAGCATATTCTGCCCTATGTCTAGGCGTGCAAATATTTAATTAAAAACAATAGTTTTACAATTATGTCAAATAGTTAAGTACAAGTTTATATAACGTCATTTTGCTTAAGGTGGTTTCAGTCCATACAAACGTTTGACGCACAATACGCGTAGACGGAATTAATAAAAAGTAATAATTTATATATGGAAAAATAGTTTAGAAAATCTAGATGCCGCGTAACGAATAACATTTGCAATTTATAATATAATTACGAAGATATAAAGCTTTTAAAATTTTGTATGAAAAACTTCAAAGCTTTATATCTTCGTAATTATTTTATAAATTGCAAATGTTATTCGTTACGCGGCATCTAGATATTCCAAACAATTTTTCCATATATAAAAAGTTATATATATTACTACCGTTTACGCGTATTGTGCGTCAACGTTTTGTATAAAATGGACCCCTCTGCAACCGCCTTAATAGGTATTAAAATAAAATAAAATAGGAATTCTACAATCTGTCATTAATAAAGCTTTCTAAGGAATAATAACACCTGTCCAGAAAGAAACATTGAATACTCTTCTTGCAACTAATATTTTTGTTTTTAAAATGATCTGGCAAGTGATTGTATATCCTAATCGCCATACAGTATGCATTTTTGCTGTAGATATTAAGCCTCTGTACGGGTCCACAAAGTTGATAGGGACGCCTGCCCGTTCTTCTGACTTCACTCATTTTCTTAAATAAGTGTAGATGTTTATGAACAAACACGCAAATTTCGTATAAATAGAGACACGGTAACGGTAGTATCCTGTGTTCTTGGAATAGACGTCTACAGCTGTCGAGGAAGCCTGCTCCACATAGAGCACGTACACATTTTTTTTTAGCATTAAATACCCTTACCGCTTCAACGGAGGAACCCCATAATATGATACCGTATCTCAAACTAGACGACACTAGGCCGTGATAGGCCAAAAGCGTTGCTTCCTTATTTGATACGCGTCGCAAACGGTTCAAAACGTAGACATATCTTGATATTTTAGTACATGATAATCAATTTTAGTAAATAATGCGTAAAAAAATTTCAATTTTAGTAAATAATGCGGCCAGCGTTCTGGGTACATTAATTATTGCGTATTTCTAATTCTAATTTATAATTCAGAAAATGATAGACGCGACATCGCCTGATAGACTCGACAGGGGACCCAAAGGCTGGCACTTTCCTCGCTCAACGGATCAGCATAGCCATTCAGCGAGGAAATGCGGCCAGCGTTCTGGGTACCCTCCCACAAGGACCGAACCTGCACCACATCCTAGGTTAGTTTAGTTTTAAGTCACTTTTTTTTTTAGCCTATTTCCCACTGCTGGGCAAAAGCCTCCCCTTTTATCCTCCATGCAACCCTGTCCAGTTCCAATCCAGGTCGTCTCTCCATCTCTTTCGGGGTCGACCCTGACGGCGACGCCCATTCTCCGGGATCCAAGGTGTTAAGACTTTGGCCCATCTTTCCGGGTGCAATCGACAGACATGGCCGGCCCAATCCCATTTCAACTTGGCGGTTTTCTCACCGACATCGGCTATTTTCGTTTTTTAGCGTATTGTGGTGTTTCGGACAGGATTCGTTTGATCCCCAATATGCTACGCTCCATCGCCCTTTGGCAAACCTTGAGTATGGACTTCTGTGATTCGGTTAAAGACCATGTTTGAGCACCGTAGGTTAGGATAGACTTTATTTATAATTTTATTTAATGTTACTCAGTATTACATGGATCTGTCGAAGTATCTGATGTCATATTTTGTGCTTTCAAAATTATTATAATGAATCAAATTAGAGATTGAAAAATTTGTCTCGGGCGGGACTTGAACCCGCACACTTCCAAACCGGGGAACTGCGTTATCCAATTTCGCCACCGAGCCCACTAACCAGAGAACGAAATTTTTCAATCTGTTGCGTCTTAAGGGGACGTGAGCGCCATCTACTGGTAGTTATTGGTTTAATTTGATTCGAAATAGCACAACATGGCTGTAACATGTTTAAAAATCAATAATATTTGAAATATTATAATGAAGTTCATTCAGAAAATCGTCAATTATTATCTATACTATTATAAAACTGTAACAGGAAGTTTGTCTTTACATTGAAGATATTAACAAAAAAAAAGTTACGATATGGTTTTTAGGTGTCCCTGATTCCATTTTACCAATTTTTGGATTTTTTGTCAGTCTGTTTGTTTGGGTGTTTGTTTGTTTGAACGAGTATCACGCAAAAAACTACTGAACCGATTTTGATGAAACTTTTTTTGTTTGATAGCTAATGATCTGACTTAAAATCTGGTATATAATTTGTGCGGACGAAGTCGCGGGTTAACGCTCGTATTATTCTAAATCTAAAGTCTGTCGAAGTTTAATTCATAAAAATAGTATGTGTGTGATTAATAAGTATACTTACAGGCGTAATACTCTTTATTCTGTTAATATCGATGGCGCCGCTTATGATCCAGCAGACCAGGGTGAGGAGTGAGAGGAACACGACTAGCGGCACGAAGTACCTACGGGAGAGAGATAGATATACAGCTTCTTCTTCCTATCGTGTCGTAGAGAGGCCCTTCACCCGGAGTTTCGATTCTCGATATATCGCGACCGTTACGGTCTAAACTTCACTTTAATAGAGTTTACATTGGAACGAAAACGTTCACGCAATTGCGAAGTTCGAATGTCCGGGTAGAGGCCCTGGTGTCATAGTTTTTCAGACCATCTTCCGGTCTCTGACGTGGTTTTTATGTAACGACTACTACGACCAGAGATAGTAGCCGGGACCAAAAGCTTAACGTGCCATCCGAAGCACGGAATCATTTCTCTTTTCAGACAATCAGGCGATTCAGCCTGCAATGTCCTAACCAACTGGGAAAAAAAGGAACAAAGTGACATTTCACTAGGTTTCAGTCTATACAAAAGTTTGACGCACAATACGCGTAGATGGAATTAATAAAAGTAATATTTTATATATGGAAAAATAGTTTAGAAAATCTAGTTGCCGCGTCACAAATAACATTTGCATTTTATAATATAATTACGAAGATATAAAGCTTTTAAAATTTGTATGAAAAAATTCAAAGCTTTATATCTTCGTAATTATTTTATAATTTGCAAATATTATTTGTGACGCGGCATCTAGATTCTCTAAACTATTTTTCCATATATACAAAGTTACTTATATAAGTACCGTCTACGCGTATTGAGCGTCAAAGTTTTGTCTAAAATTGACCCCTCTGCAACCACGTTAAGCCTTACCCAGCGATAGTGTCAGCCAGCCGCTGAACGGGGGCCTTACTGCTCTGAGCCTCTTCCACTAGCCGCACGATCTGCGCCAACGTACTCGCCTCCCCGGTGTGCGTCGCCCGCATCAACAACGCGCCATGTTGGTTTATACTACCTCCTATTACTAGAGAATCTGCAATTTTTTTTACATTTTGGATGGTTTTTCGAACACATATAGAAAGACAAAGTGTTGTATATATATATACATAGGCGTCGTGGATTTAGCTCAGCTCCCCGAAACACTGACATACTGTGCAGAATGGGAGGTTTAGTCCTCTTTCGCCTGATTCCTTATTGGACGGATAATCTTTTTCGTCGCCTAATTGACCGGTAAATTTTAATTGATTGATAAGTATCATGGGTACAAACCAAATATTTTGCCAGCTTCCTGATATGTAAATATTTCCGGTGAAAAAAAGGATTTTTTCCAAACAAGAATCAGGCCAAAACGGAATCTGTCCTATAAGTTATCCGGCGAAAAAGGACTAAACTATAAGGCCCGCTTGCGCCTAGCAGGGTTATCGTTATTAACTCGGAACTAAACGCTAATTTGGAATTAAATTATAATTATGTCTTGCACCATCCTGTTTTAGGGGCTAAACTTGTGTTATATTTAAACCGCCGATGTGGTAAGTTTAAGTCACTAAACTACGTGCTAAATGTCAAAATTGAGGCAACAGCTGTTTTTACAGTTTTGTTGTAGGCTCGCAGGTCGCAGGTCACGACCAGTTTTCAGTATGGAAGTCCCTACTCATAACGTAGTGTGTTACATGCTCTTTGATAACATGAATGAACGATGAAAACGAAATGTCATTGCCAAAATAAAACAAATGAGACAGACAAATACAAAGAGATGCAGTGTGAAAGAGACGTGCATATGTTATGTTCATTCATTATTCACTTTTCATATTTTGTCGGATTACATAAACTCTATGGTCATTTTGGATGTTGCCAGCGAAAAACAGAGAACTGTCAGGTTAGTTAACTATGAACTAGTTTTCATTGGCGCAAGACAATCTTCGATAACACTCGTTCAATCTGTAGGTCGGTGCTACTAAAGACGGGGTTACGCAATTTAACCCAGCATTTGGCGCAAGTGGGCCTAAAGGTGTTAAGTTGTATTGCAAAGTAATATTTTTACACATAAACATACAATACGTAATACCGACTGCTCTCAAACTGTTAAGGAAAACATCGTGAGGAAACCTGCATACACTGAAGAAGAAATGCTGATGCGTATGTGAAGTCTACCAATCCGCATGAAAAAAATCAGCTTCAATTCATTTCAGTCGAGTTATGTTTGCAGTTTTGTATTGAACAGTGGATTTTTTTTTAGCAATTTCAGTCTTGGTCCCATAGATTGTTCAGTTTGATGGTCTGATCATACCCTTAAAAAAGTGTCAGCATATTAAAAACCTATATGCAGGTTGTTACAAAAATACAAATAAACATTTAAGGGGGTTGTTTAGACCATCAAACTGAACAACTTTTAATATGGGACCAATATCGAAATAGCGAAAAAAAAATCTGATGTTCCATACTAAACTCTACATACAAATCGACTCGAGCGAAATGTATAGGACAGCCGAGTTTTTTTTCGCGTTTTCAATATTGGTCCCATAGAGAAAGTTATTCAGTTTGATGGTCTGAAACACCCCTTTTAGTAACGGTCCCATTATGTTACACCCTATATAAGGTCTAAAAAATTAGGTGAAACTATTTTGAGGGGATGATCAGACCATCAAACTGAACAACTTTTAATATGGGACCAATATCGAAATAGCGAAAAGAAATCTGATGTTCCATACTAAACTACAAATCGACTCGAGCGAAATGTGTAGGACAGCTGATTTTTTTTCCGCAATTTCGATGTTGGTCCCATAGTGAAAGTTGTTAAGTTTGATGGTCTGAAACACCCCTTTTAGTAACGGTCCCATTATGTTAGACCTTATATATTTATGCACTTTGCAAAAATTGCCTAAATGTCTATTTTCTAGGCTCACCTTTATTCTTGGCTACCGGCATGGACTCCCCGGTGATGAGAGACTCGTCGCACGTGCTCTGACCAGTTATCACTTTGCCGTCCACCGGGATCTTAGCGCCGGGCACTACCTGCATAAACACATACATACATACATACATATACTCACGCCACACACATCTTTCGCCTCTTCCACATTCATAAGTCGTTTCATACACGCTCGTCGGTTTTGGGTACATTTGATCACTGACCCTTCTTAAGACATTCCCTTGTTCGGCTCCCCTAAGAGTCCCCAGAAAGTGTGAGGTGAGGGAGGTATCTGAAGTCAGCCCTCTGACTCCCCGCCCTCCCCTGGCGGGAAGCGAACTTTCTGTATGTAGAACTATACAGGGTCCTTCTTAATATGCTGACACTTTTTTAAGGGGATGGTCAGACCATCAAACTGAACAACTTTCTCTATGGGACCAACATCGAAACCGCGAAAAAAAAATCTGCTGTCCCTTACATTCGGCTCGAATAGATTTGCAGTTTTGTATGGAAGAAGTAATTTTTTTTTGTGATTTCGATGTTGGTGTCATAGACAAAGTTGTTCAGTTTGACGATCTGGTCATCTCCTCAAAAAAGTGTCAGCATATTCACAAGGGTATACAGGGTGTAAGTGACAGCCGAGCAAATACTGAAATGGTGAACTCAGACCATCAAACTGAACAACTTTCACTATGGAGCCTACCTCAGGAAACGCGAAAAAAAATCAGCTGTCCCATACAAAACTGCTGTACCTACCCGACCAAAATGTATGGGACAGCTGTTTTTTTTTTCGCGTTTCCTGAGGTAGGCTCCATAGTGAAAGTTGTTCAGTTCGATGGTCTGAATTCAACGTTTCAGTATTTGCTAGGCTGTCACTTACACCATGTATAAGTATAACATCGGTTAAGTAATTAAAACAGTGAGAAATCTTCAAACAAGAAAAATGTACTCCCCTGACCTGACCTGATCTTAAGTACGCTGCCAATTTGGTCCAGAAATATAACAAACCTAGTTTGGGGGCGTGACAATCGACTATAACCTTTAAAGTCAGTGTTCCAAATATAGAAAAATTAGTTCTAATGATTTTCCGCAACATGGCGAGGTTTTTTATTTTTCTGGTCGGGCTTTAAAAAGCTAAAGAATAAGATAAATTATCAGTATCATAAATTAGAGCGAGCGTGATGTGTGGGGTGCTATTCAAAGTCAACTAATTACTGCAGCCGCCTGGAGGCCGCATTTCATAAAAATGCGAATTTTAACTATGCCAAGTTTGTATATTTACGAATGCGCTGTATTTGCAAAATTAAACTTACACTTATTAAAATTTCACACTCGTCAGCGGCGTATAGATAAAATGATGGTGTTACCATCAAACACAGCTTTGTTACATAAAAGCTTATTCTGTAGGATACCTCACATCTACAATAAACTCCCTAAGATCATACGGGACACATCATCATCATCATCATCTCAGCCGATGGACGTCCACTGCTGGACATAGGCCTCCCCCAAGGATCGCCATAACGACCGGTCCTGCGCTGCCCTCATCCAACGGGATCCCGCCGCCTTCACAAGGTCGTCGGTCCACCGTGTGCGGGGCCTACCCACGCTACGCTTTCCGGTACGCGGTCGCCACTCGAGAACTTTTCGGCCCCATCGGCCATCGGTTCTGCGAGCAATATGCCCCGCCCACTGCCACTTTAATTTAGCAATTCTTTGGGCTATGTCAGTTACTCTGGTTCTTCTGCGGATACGGGACACAGATGAGCTTAATTTATTTAAAAGCAAACTGAATGACTTATTAGTTACGAAATGTTACTATAGTCTAGACGAATTCTTTTGCTGACGAATCCATCTAATTTACCAAATTGTGAACTTATTTTTTTTGCCATTGTAAATACACCAAATTGTATAATTGTAATATTTGTTTTTATTACTTATTTTTAGTGCTTGTTTAAATTTTTTATTGCTAGCATATTTTTTTTATAATATTGTACGCCCATGTGGCAGGACATAGCCGAACTGTTTTATTATCTATGTACATCTGTTAATTTACCTATGATCCACAATAAATACATTTTCATTTTCACTATTTAAAGTCAACTAGTTGCTATTCAGAGTCAACCAGCTGCTATTTAATGTCAACTAGTTTCTATTCAAAGTCAACTAGTTTCTACTAAAAATCAACGAGCAGCTATTAAAAGTCAACTAGTTGATATTCGAACTCTACAAGTTTTTATTCAAAATCAACTAATTGCTATTTATTGGTATTCAAAGTCAACTAGTTGCTATTTAAAGTCAACAAATACCTATTTAAAGTCAACCAGTTGCTATTTAAAGTCAACCAGTTCCTAATTAAAGTCAACATACCTTAAGTACATCCCCCCTCTCGACCAGGTCGACGGGTATACTCTTCTCACTGATGATATGATCGTCGGGTCCGAGGGTGATTAGAACTGCCTCCGTCGCCTTCAGGGATAGCAGCTTCGATAGCGCTTCTGATGTTTTACCCTGAGAATAAAACGTAGTACATAAGTTGCCTGTAAGATCCCACTATAGGACAAAAGTGGAATAAGCGACACTCAATCACGACTATCTATAATTCTAAGTATTCTAGTCATCATAATACAAGTCCAGGCTAGATTCTGGGACTTTAAATGTGACTAGATAATTTGTGTGACAAGGTGCAAGATATTTATTTATTAATCTCTTGAGTTATTTTATTATAATAAATAATAATAATAATAAAAATCGTTTATTTTCACCACAAACATACAAGCAAACATTTTAATTATACAGGTTCATATAGTGATTAATGTTTGTGGAGACTGGTGACTGAGAAAGGCTTTAACGGCTGTAAAACCTGACAGGCACCAGGCCCCCAACTATAGCAGGTATTAGAAAATATTATTAAGCTAGAGGTGCGATGTTTGTGTGTTTTTATACGTGTGTGTGTGTGTGTGTGTGTGTGTGTGTGTGTGTGTGTGTGTGTGTGTGTGTGTGTGTGTGTGTGTGTGATTATAATCATAATCATAAGCAGGAACGTATATAGACGTCTCACGGCTGGGCACAGACACTACGTTCAAGGAGTGTGTCAGGAATTGAACTAAATTTCGTATTTTTAGTACTAAAATGTGTATTTTTTATTTTCAGTTTTGTTTGTCAGATTTCTTTCTTTTTTATTTTTATTGTTTGTTTTAGGTTATGAGTTTATATACACTGTATAAAATTTGTACTAAAATTGAGTATTTTTGAGAATAGTTTGTAATTTCTACATAGTTAAAAACAAAGGTACAATGGTGATTTCTCTTTGGATTTACGTGTAATATAAAATAATACAAATTTATTTAACAAATGGCATAAAAAAATGGTATGCACGTTAGTGTATTACCACGCGTGCCTAAAGGCGGATTGGTAGACTTCACATACGCATCAGAATTTCTTCTTCAGCTTACGCAGGTTTCCTCAAGATGTTTTCCTTCACCGTTTTAAAGCTGACGGTAATTCGTAACCCAGTTAGCTACCCTCTGAGTATCCATACATCTTCGAAACGCGCCACCGACACGCTCCATCAATATATCAATTTGATTGTTCATTTTTGGTTTGCGTAGTACGATCACGTATCCGAATACAGGAAGCAGTTAAAATGGCTTCTTATTCGCGATCGCAGGAACTCGCATATCGTTTCTCTCCTGTACAACACCCTCCACAATCCTTCTCCCCTAGTTACCTTCGTGAACGCTTCTCCTTCTCCCGTCCTTCTGACAAACCCTGTAGATCCCATGTCCGTACCCTCCTTAATATCCCATCCCACTCTACTGACTTCTATTCCTATTCCTTCACTGTCCATGCAGTCCGGCTCTGGAACTCTCTCCCATTTAATATAAGAGACTGTCAAACAATTGCTTCATTTAAAAAACAAGTCAAAGATCACTATCTCTTTCTTTAAAACTAGTATATTTATTTATTTATCATACCGTATATATTTGTATGTATGTATGTAAATATACATATACCTGTATCTTTATATAATATATATTTATTAGTCTTGAATACATACTGTTTTATTAGTTATAAATGTGCACACTATGCTCTCACTTTCTATGCTCTCTCTCTGTCTCGGGTTTGCTGGAAGAAATCTCTTTAGAGATAAGCTCGCCCTTTGTAATTGTCTATTATGTTGTTTTCATGTATATTTCCGTGTGTACAATATAATATCATATATAAAATAAAATAAATAAATAATTGGCTGGTTTTAGAGTCAAGTTGACGTTCAGCGCGGGCGGTAAGCGCCAGTGTTGCCAGCCGGATCTTGTCAAAAGTAACCAGAAATAGATAAAAAAAGTAACCTTTTGATGTGAAAAGTAACCTTTCATTTTTTTTTCAGTAATAAGGTATTAAAAGTTGTTTTTTTTTCGAATTGACAAATACAGCATTACTCAGGGAGCAGCTTCTGCTTATTACTGCGGACTATGGGGGGGGGGGGGGGGGGGGGCACACCAGTGACAGCGAAGCGCCCTGGTAGGTCTACCGAACCAGTGCATAAGCTTAAACAACCTGCCCAAGGGCCACCCCTAAGGGGTACGGACCTCGGCAATGGGCGTTGCTGGGAGTTAAAAGTTGATAAACATATGTTGGTTGTATTTACTTACAGAAATAATGCAATTCAGAGCAGGTAAGTGAGACGCTAAATTTTGTCATTTGTGATTTGGTACACATTAGAGCGAGATAGAAAAACGTGTTTTTAGAAGTTGCATTCACTACGTTACGAACGTTTTGGGTTTTAAAACATTTTGAAAAATATGAAAAAGCGTTTCGTTTCATGGAAAAATAATATTTTTATAATTGATTATACAAATTTAAAAAAATCACCAAAAAGTAACCTTTTAAATCGTGTAACCTAAAAGGTTACAAAAGAAAAAACCTTCTGGCAACACTGGTAAGCGCGCGGTTCGCACTATGAAATTGTCTGTCGCGGGTCAGTTGTCACTGTGAAACTTCTGTGAAACGATTCAAGGCAACATCTAGCTCGTGGCCCGCGTCGCTTACCATCAGCGCCGACTTAAGGGCCCATCGGTTCAGACGAAAATTTTCTATGAGAAACGTGATTGCCCAGCCCTCCGAAAAGCGCGTGCGTGTGCCGTATTTTAGATTAAAAAAAAAATATATAAGGTCTAACCAAATTAGCTGAAACTATTTTAAAGGGATGATCAGACCATCAAACTGAACAACTTTCTCTATGGGACCAATATTGAAATCGCGAAAAAAAATCAGCTGTCTCATACATTTGAGTCGAGTTATGTTTGCAGTTTTTTTATGGGACAGCTGATTTTTTTTTACGCGATTTCAATATTGGTCCCATAGAAAAAGTTGTTCAGTTTGATGGTCTGATCATCTTCATAAAATAGTTTCACCTAATTTTGTTAGACCTTACATATACGGTCGAATTGAGAAACCTCCTCCTTTTTTGAAGTCGGTTAAAAAGAGTTAACAAAAGTACTTTTTATACATTTTTCTTATTATTTCACTAGATAAACCAATGGTGAATATGCGAGTATAAATACCAAAAATCTGAAGCTATTTTAAGTTCTTCTAAAATGAGAAAAATGTTTAAAAATACAAGAAAATACGTCATCTTTGTGACGATTCTCTATCGAGTGAATTGATTCCAATCGTGTATTCAATTGATGATGACGACCCGCTTGGTGTAATAGTTACCACGCCAGACTGCCAAGCCAGGATCCTGGGTTCGAATCCCGGTTCGTTCATGGATGTTATATGTGAGTGCCGTTGTTGTATACGGTTCCCATAAGGAAAAGGCTTACTTTCGGATCATTACAATATAGTGAACCTGCCTGCTGTGCCGAGGGTCTCGGGTTCGAATCCCGTAAGGGACAAATATTTATATGATGAATATGAATATTTGTACCCGAGTCATGGATGTTTGTATCTATACAGGGTGACTGGTAATTCGACCTATTCCTTGAAAGGGGTTATACTAGAGTTCATTTGCAACAATTTTTTCCCAGTTAACTGGGGGTCGAAAATCGCTTGTTTTCGAGTTCTCTCATTTTTAAGAATTTTTTGAATATTTCCGTTTTTCGACCTAAAAATGACAATTGTGAAAAAAATACTCCACTCTCTGCACTCTGTAAGCATTTTTCTAGTAGCTGATGAATGAGCGACTACTTTAAACTAAAATACATGTGAAAAATACCCAAAACCACCGAAATAAAAGGTTATAAACCGCAAGACATCAATTTTTTATTTGGATTTTGTTTCAATCCAAAGAGGATTACTCAAAAAAAATTTATGACACTTGGCGTACAAATTGCGGAAATAACTTCCTCAATTCCTAAGCTTTCCAAAAAGATGCAAAAGTTGTGTACTTTAGTTCAAGTTTGGAAAATAAACCTTATTAAACACGCAGATGTGAATTTTATTCAAAAAGTTATTGGTTTGGTGAAAATAAAAAAAAGAGTAAAATAATAATGTTTAGTACCTAATCATATGAAATTACAAATTTTGTTTTAAAGTTTTACATTTAAAAATCACAAGTCTTGCTCAAATTGTCTTCCTCCGTTACGTATGCAAGCACGAAGCCTGCGACGTACTTCGCTTACTGTCACTCGAGTTGAAAGCGTGTCTTTAATTTGTTGGGCAGCTGCCAAAATCCTCTCTCTTAATTCTTCTTGAGAAGAGATAGGTGTACGATACACCAATGTCTTCATATGACCCCAAATGTAGAAGTCGCATGGGGTTAGATCGGGACTCCTAGCCGGCCAAGGGATCGGGCCGCCTCGACCAATCCATCTCAGTGGATAGTTCTCATCCATCCACTGTCGCACGCCCCGGTAATAGTGGGCTGGGCAGCCATCATGTTGATACACCAAAGCTGTTCTTGTGGTAAGCGGCACATCCTCCAGCAGCGGACGTAACTCTTCTCTTAAAAAGTTTTCATAGGCGATGCCGGTTAGGCGTGCCGGCAGAAAGAATGGCCCGATTAAATTATTGTGCACGATTCCCATCCACACATTAAGTGAGAATCTGTGCTGGTGAGCTCCTTCGTTAGATTTTCTCGGATTCTGACCTTTAGGGGCCCAAAAATGCAGATTATGATAGTTTGTAATACCATCACGGTCGAAGTTCGATTCATCTGTCCACAAGATTGTTTTTAGATACTCAGGGTCTTCAATGTCTGCATTTATTAGAAATCTGCAGAAATCCATCCTTCTGACAGGATCTCCCTCCTCGATAGCTTGTACTGGCGTGTAATGGAATGGATACTGCCGTGCTGTGTGCTGAGTGAACCAGACTTTCCACTGAGACATACCAAGCTGCCTAGCCACAATTCTTGTTGAAGTAGTGCCGTCTGCTTGAAAACACTGCAAAATTTGCTCCTCTTCGATTGGATCACTAACGCTAGGTCTACCAGCGTCGGTTTGGCGACGTCGAACCGATCCCGTTTCTCGAATGCGCCGATATGTCGTACCAAACACGCTGACATCAGGTAAACGGCGGGTAGGAAAACGTCTTTGATAGTCTCTTCGAGCAGCAGCAGCGTCACCATCACAAAACCCGTAACAATACATGATATCCGCGTATTCTTCATTTTGGTAAGCAGCCATTTGAAAAGGAAGCTGTTTTAGCGCAGAATTTAAGTTAGTTAACAACGACACGTCCGAACTCCAAGATGGTTGAAACTAACTGATTACTTAATGAATTGAGCGAATGAGTGGGCCTCGATTGTGAACCTTAGTACAAACATTCCCGAATACTTACAAAAGAGAAACAATGTAAGCAATAAAATGAAAGAGACAAAAGCAAATCGGCATCTTGTAAGGTTCGGTTCTAGGAAATCCGCTACCTGCTCTGCCATTGTTAACAATTTTTTTCAAACTCTTGTCAAAGTAGACAACATTTGCACCTTTTTGGAAAGTTTAGGAATTGAGGAAGTTATTTCCGTAATTTGTACGCCAAGTGTGATACATTTTTTTTAAGTAATCCTCTTTGGATTGAAACGAAATCCAAATAAAAAAATTTTGTCGTGCGGTTTATAACCTTTTATTTCAGTGGTTTCGGGTATTTTACACATGTATTTTAGTTTAATGTAGTCGCTCATTCATCAGCTATTAGAAAAATGCTTACTTAGTGCAGAGAGTGGAGTATTTTTTTCACAATTGTCAGTTTTAGGTGGAAAAATGGATTTTTTCAAAAAAATCTTAAAAATGAGATAACTCGAAAACAAGCGATTTTCGACCCCCAGTTAACTGGGGCAAAATTGTTGCAAATGAACTCTAGTATAACCCCTTTCAAGGAATAGGTCGAATTACCAGTCACCCTGTATATGTATTCTATATCGTTGTCTAGTCATCATAATACAAGTCCAGGTACTTTAAAATGTGGCTAGATAATTTGTGTGACAGTGTCCAAGATATTTATTTATTTTATTTATATGCCTGCTGTGAGAGTTGGGTATGGCAGAAGAAGCATGAATCTAGAATAAATGCGGTTGAAATGCGCTCCCTGCGTAGTATGTGTGGTGTGACTTTGAAGGACCGGTTACGGAATAGTGTGATTAGAGAAAGATGTGGTCTGAAAGAAGATGTACTGACTAGGATTGAAAAAGGTATGTTGAGGTGGTTTGGCCATGTGGAAAGAATGAGCGAAAGTAGGTTGACGTATGAAATTTACAAGGCAAGTGTGAATGGAATGGTTGAAAGGGGTCGCCCTAGGCGCACGTATGCTGACCCAATCGGATGCGTACTGAAGAAGGGCCAAATAAAATTTACCCGGAACCGACGAGCTTGTATGAAGAAACTTATGGATGTTGAGGAGGCGAAAGATGTGTGTCAGAATCGTAGCATGTGGCGATCTGTTGTCTCTGCCTACCCCAGTAATGGGACATAGGCGTGAGCATATGTATGTATGTATGTATGAGGATCACTTATTTATTTTATTCATTTCACTAGATAAACTATCCAAAAATACTGAGGTATGACTTTGGTTTCGGTAAATTGTATAAAT
Organism: Agonopterix arenella; assembly: GCA_927399405.1. Taxonomy (NCBI): domain Eukaryota; kingdom Metazoa; phylum Arthropoda; class Insecta; order Lepidoptera; family Depressariidae; genus Agonopterix; species Agonopterix arenella. The sequence goes on along the minus strand of OV656718.1, from coordinate 9,108,677 downwards.
GTAATATCGGGCATAGGCCCACCACACATTCCCACCGCTGTAACTCCTGTAAGCCAGGATCAACAGCGGCGACCATTCACAACACTGGACAATGAAGTCCAGCGAGCCCGGGGGATGACTCTAATCTATCTTGGAACCCGCAATGAATTAATCAAAGAAGATAGGAGGAGTAGGAAAACGAAATATCCGACTTCCCTCCATTGCAAACGGGAGACAGCAATAAGAAGGAAAAAACATGGCTATTAGAGAGCCAATTCAAGAGATCATTTATGGCAGTGTTGAAGACACGACCGCAAAAGCACCAAAAATACAAAATAAAACAATAGGAACCTAACATTGTACTGAAACTATGACCTATTTTGCTTCCAGTAATAAGTATGGCAAAAACATCTGAACGCACGGAAGTTATCCCTAGTAGCAACAAGATCCATGTAGTAAGGGACACCAGAAAACGATTTTATTGAGTCAAGCATGGTCTGGCGCTCGGCGTACCAGAGCTCACACTCCCAAAGAATATGATGAGCGGTCTGTTCGAACTCGTTACTGTCAACAGAACATTCACATAAAGGTGACGCAACCAATTTAAAATAAAATAGCTTTCCCTTAAAGTTACCATGTCCAGTAAGAAATTGGGCTACGCAGTGATCTACCTCTAGCCACGCTTTGTCTAGACGATCGCGAACAGATGGAAAAAATTGGTATAGATGTCGACCCTTTGTAGACCCTTGCCACCGTAGTTCCCAGTCTAATAAAAGTTCATCAAAGATGTTGCAATCAAAGTTAAATAATTTACTAATTCTATTTCGGTCGCGAGGTTTTAAGAAGTTATGACTAACTTTTCTTGAACGAAAGTAATTGGCCGCGCGGCGTTGTATTTCCAAGTCTACGGGAACCATCCCCGCTAGAACGGGTGCTGGTGCTGGTATAAATGTAATAGAGAAATGAAAAATAAAAGATGGCTCCAAGGTGTTTCGTAGGCCTTAATTAAGCGTGACTCTGGAACCAGCCTAAATAATATGAAACCTTAGCGATATGTTCGAGCCACCGTCCCAGGGACACGAAGACGAGCAACATCGGCGGCGTGTCGAAGAAAGTCATCGGACTGGTGTCCTTCTGCAGCGCCATGGCGGCTATCACCACCGCCAGCGAGTATACGTAGCTGTAAACATAATACAAACATTATAGACTAAGAGATAAGTGTACTTTTTGCAACCATCAGCAGCAAGGCTGATTCAGTGTTTATGAGGAGTAGAGCATCTCTGTGATGGTGATGGACCAGGTCTGCCTGCATAACTCCAGTCGATTAAGAAGAAACTGGTGTTTAAAGGTCAGTAAAACATTAACGATCAGTTGCAAGGCTGATCGTACCATATTATTGTAGTGTGCACTGTAGCTATGTGAACAGTACAAAAACTGACATGATTCATTAGTCAGTTTAGGAGTTACAGCCGTTCAAAGGTCCGACCTTTGAACGGCTGTATCTTCTAAACCGACTGGCAGTTCATGTCAGTTTTTGTACTATTCACATAGCTACAGTGCACACTACAATAATATTATACGATCAGCCTTGCAGCTGTTCGTTAATTTTTTACTGACCTTTAAATGTCTGTAACTCCTAAACCGACTGAAGTTATGAAGGCAGATCTAGTCCACCCCCATCACAGAGATGCTCTACACCCCATAAACACTGAATCAGCCTTGCTGCTGATGGTTGCAAAAAGTACACTTATCTCTTAGTCTTTATTTTCTGTGCCTTAACATAAACGTTACCACATTTAATAACAAAAAATTACCCAGGTATTCTAAGTTTCAAAAGCTTACCTGATAGTAGTTGTCATAGATATAAGAACATCCATGTTAGAAGTGCCGTGTTTTAAAGCTTTGTACGCCTGCTTGTAGAAATGCCATCCGCCTACGAACTGGAATATAAAGAGACGAGCGTTAACACGCGACTTCGTCCGCACAAATTATATACCAGATTTTAAGTCAGATCATAAGCTATCAAACAAAAAAAGTTTCATCAAAATCGGTTCAGTAGTTTTTGCGTGATACTCGTTCAAACAAACAAACATACCGAATCAAATTAAAGATTGAAAAATGGAAAAGTGGAAAAGCGGCGTGGTGGCGGTTTGGAAAAGTGTGGGTTCAAGTCACGCCCGAGACAAATTTTTCAATCTTTAATTTGAAACAAACAAACACCCAAACAAACACACAAACAAACAGACAGACAAAAAATCCGAAAATTGGTGATATGGAATCAGGGATATCTAAAAACCATATCATAACTTTTTTTTTGTTAATATCTTCAATGTACAGACAAACTTCCTGTTACATTTTTATAATAGTTTAGATAATGGTAATTTTGTAGGGACTGCTATTCCGAAAACTTATTATTTCAGGAATTTTCCATATTATGAATTTTTCATTTAAGGAACTTGTAATTTTAGGAATTTGACATATTATTTATTTTCAAGAAACATAGTACATTGCCCAGATACATTTTATGCCAAACTGCATCACAGTAAAGGAACTTGCCATTTTAGAATAGAATAGAATCTTTTATTCTGTAAGGAACTAGTTATTTCCAGAATTCGACATTTACTGAATTTGTCGTTTGCAGAATTTGTCATTATCAAACCTGTCATTTCCGGAATTTGACGTTTGCGGAATTTGTCGTTATCAAACCGGTCATTTCAGGAATTTGACATTTACTGAATTCGTCGTTTGCGGAATTTTACACTCCAGAACCCTGACACCCCACCGGTTGTCTGTTCTTCGGCAGATATGACCAGCCCATTGCCACTTCAGCTTGCTAATTTTCAGAGCTATGTCAACCACTTTCAGGGTTCTGGAGTGGAGACCGCGAACTGGTAGACGTAGTGTGGGACGTCCTGTTGCCCGCTGGACAGACGACCTAAAAAAGGTAGCGGGGAGTGACTGGATGAGGAAGGCCGAGGACAGAGTTTTGTGGCGCACCTTGGGAGAGGCCTATGTTCAGCAGTGGACGATGATAGGCTGATGATGATGATGAATTTGACATTTACTGAATTCGTCGTTTGCGGAATTTGACATTTACTGAATTTGTCGTTTGCGGAATTCGTCATTATCAAACCTGTCATTTCCGGAATTTGGCATTTACTAAATTTGTCGTTTACAGAATTTTTCATTAACGGACATTGTCATAACCGGAATTTAACATTTATCCTTTAAGGAATTTGTCATTTTCATAATTTATCATTAACGAAACATTTCCTTTCCGGAACTTGTCATTTCCGGAATTTACCTGTACGGGCGTAGCCAGTAGAAACATGATGAGGTTCTCTAGACTAAGCCCGGGCACCACGCAGCACATCTCGCGAGCGGAATGCCCCTTGGACATGACAGCCATGAAGTACGCCATCGCGATCATGCAAGGCCCTCCGAACAGGAGCGAGATCAGGAACGCTGTCCGCCATTTCTTTATTTCTTCTCTGTGTGGGAAAAATTTGATGTTAATAGGTTAGTTTGGTAAATAAGTGGATTAATTCCACAAATTACTTAGTCTAAAATTGACTACGTAGTCTACAAATGGCCGATTCCTAAAATGAGAAATTTTGAAAATAATGGAATCTAGAAAGTACTGATTCCTAAAATGACCGACTTTACAAATGACTTATTATAGAAATAACAGATTCTACAAATGACTGCTTTTATAGTGTCATCAATTATAAGATACAAGCACAGATTAATCCAGTCGCATGTTCCCCGTACTACTTTGTATCACGACAGCATTTGTTTTATGTCCGTGAAGGTGTTCAACAATATACCTGATGTTTATAAAACTCTTGACAATTTAGGTTTTAAGAAAGCTGTAAACAATTGGCTTATGACAAAATTATTTTACAGTGTGAATGAGTTTTTTGACAATAATGGTAAAGTGTAGTAGTTAATAAGAATTATTGGAGCATTGTGTACTCAATTTTGACAGAATTCGCTAAATGTATTTTTGTTTTTGACATTGTGTAATCCGATTTAAATAATTAATTTGTAGTTGACATTCATGTATTAATTTTATGTTATTAGGTATCTATATTAAGCATTGTACACCTTAACCGGTAAATTGTAGCGCTCTGTTGTGCCTATCTTACTAGTCACCCTGTCGCACCTACAGTTTTGCAATAAATGTATTTGACTTGACTTGACTTGAATTATGATTCACAATAAACAATATTTCTATTTCAATTTATAAAAAAAATGAATGATTCTAGAAAAGATCTATAAGGTCTAACAAAATTAGGTGAAACAATTTTAAGGGGATGATCAGACCATCGAACTGAAGAACTTTTTCTATGGGACCAATTTCGAAATCGCGAACAAAAATCAGCTGTCCCATACATTTAGGTCGAGTACGTTTGTATGGAACAGCTGATTTTTTTTTCGCGATTTCGATATTGGTCCCATAGAGAAAGTTGTTCAGTTTGATCGTCTGATCATCCCCTTAAAATAGTTTCAGTTAGTTTTGTTAGACCTTATATACTATTATAAAACTGTAACAGGAAGTTTGTCTGTACATTGAAGATATTAACAAAAAAAAAGTTACGATATGGTTTTTAGGTGTCCCTGATTCCATTTCACCAATTTTTGGATTTTTTGTCTGTCTGTTTGTTTGTGTGTTTGTTTGTTTGTTTGTTTGTTTGAACGAGTATCACGCAAAAACTACTGAACCGATTTTGACGAAACTTTTTTTGTTTGATAGCTTATGATCTGACTTAAAATCTGGTATATAATTTGTGCGGACGAAGTCGCGGGTTAACGCTCGTTAATTATAAAAATTATGTATTCTAGTCCCTGTCCCCAAAATTGTTCACCAGTACTCTTGAAGAGATTCTTAAGAAGCTGGCGGTCTCGTGGGAAATGAAAGGCATTGTCGTCGGGGAGCGAAGACTAACAAATCTTCGCTTCGCCGATGACATTGTTCTTTTCTCGCGATCTGCGCCAGAACTTAAACAAATGCTTCAAGACCTGAGCACGGCAAGCCTTGAGGTTGGACTCACAATGAACAGATCAAAGACGCAAATAATGACCAACAGCACCAAACGTAGAGTTGAAGCTGATGGGCAGGTAATACACTATGTTGATGAGTATATTTACTTGGGCCAGGTAGTCTCCTTCGAAAACAGACAGGACAAAGAAGTCGCACGTCGTGTCGACAACGCCTGGAAGAGCTACTGGTCCATGAAGGAGTTAATGAAGGGTGAACTCCCGCTATCCCTCAAACGAAGACTCATTGACATGTGTATCCTGCCTATCCTAACCTACGGTGCCCAAACCTGGTCTCTCACAGAGTCTCAAAAGTCCAAACTCAAGGTTTGTCAGAGAGCGATGGAGCGCAGTATATTAGGTGTTAAAAGAAAAGATCGTGTCAGGAACACTACACTGCGCTCCAAAACACAAATCGCCGACGTCGGGGAGAAAACAGCTAAACTAAAATGGGAATGGGCCGGCCATGTCTGTCGAATGCACCAGGAGAGGTGGGCAAAAATTGTTACGCCCTGGATCCCAGAAAACGGTCGTCGGCGCCCGGGTCGTCCTAGGAAGAGGTGGCGGGATGATCTGGATGCTTTTGACGACAAGTGGCCAGAGCTTGCCCATAATAGAGATGGTTGGAAGATTAAAGGGGAGGCCTTTGCCCAGCAGTGGGATGAAATAGGCTAGAAAAAAAAATTAAAATCGATTCTAGAAATTTCAAATATTATTGATTTTAAACATGTAACAGCTATGTTGTGTTGTGTATTTTGATTCTTAAAATTGCCGATTCTTGCTTACTTGTGCTCCAAATAGTTACTGGTGCCTCTGTTGTGAGCTCCCAGCACTGTTGTTTCAAACCCTATGTTATTGATCGCGTCACATATGGTCCGAGGACCTATTTGCTCTGTGTTGTACTTTATTTTGCCTCTGAAAATAAATAAAACATATTAAGAATAAACATATATTCACGTGTATATTCCCTGAGGGATTCATATACAGGTTGTCCCAGAAATGGTGAATCAAACTGCTATGGGAGGCAGCTTGACTAATGTCCTATCCATAAAAAATATAAAAAAAAAAATAAAACGCACATGACCATAAAAAAAAAGAATATCCAAAAAAACGGGAAAATCATCAAACTGCCAATATTAATTGTTTTGACTGCTTGCTTTTTTGAAAGGTTGCTTCGACTGATTGTTAACATTTTACAAAAAAAAATGTCTGCACTTCGAGCACAGACCACTTAGTTTAATTGTTTTTTCTGAACCGAAATCTTTTTTTTTTCTTTTTTTTTTATGGTCATGTGCGTTTTATTTTTTTTTATATTTTTTATGGATAGGACATTAGTCAAGCTGCCTCCCATAGCAGTTTGATTCACCATTTCTGGGACACCCTGTATATCAGAACTTTCACGTTTCACTAGTAGTATCGAATCGAAACTCTGTCCAGTGTGACGGGGAGTGAGCCCGTCGCCAGTTATAATGGACAGTGGGTACAATGCATGCCTGGAAATTGAAGCATGCAGGTTTCCTTCACCGAAAAGCCAGTGGTGTTACAAATCGTACATAAAAAACTCATTGGTACGAGTCGGCCTGGATGGGGATCGAACCATCCAACCAATATTATTATAAACCTATATAAGGTCTAACAAAATTGGCTGAAACTATTTTAAGGGTATGCTCAGACCATCAAACTGAACAACTTTCTCTATGGGACCAATATCGAAATCGCGAAAAAAAATTTGATCTCTATCTATCTATAACGTCACGCCTCTTTCCCAGTGGGGTAGGCAGAGACCAGGGCGCGCCACTTACTACGATCTTTACATACTTCTTTATTTGCCTCATGCACATCCATACATCTCTTCATACATGCCCGTCGGTTTCGAGTACTCCGCACCTCCCCTTTTTGTAGGACGCAACTGATTTGATCAGCATACGTCCTACGAGGGCGCCCTCTGCCGACACTTTCGAGATTTCGATATTGGTCCCGTAGAGAATGTTGTTCAGTTTGATGGTCTGATCATACCCTTAAAATAGTTTCAGCTAATTTTGTTCGACCTTATTATATTAACAAAGCAAGCACTAATAGGTTATTTATTATGGAAACCATACAACAACGGCACAAACACGAACGAACCGGGATTCGAACCCAGGACCCTGGTTTGGCAGTCATTGGTAACCATTGCACCAACCGGGTCGTATTATAAGGACTAGCCTTGCGGTAGCATTTCCCCTCTGCCACGGTATAAGATCAATTTGATCGTGTGCATTTACATTCAATTTTATACCTTATCACCTTTGACTATTTATTATAAGGACTAGCCTTGCGGTAGCATTTCCCCTCTGCCACGGTATAAGATCAATTTGATCATGTACATTTACATTCAATTTTATACCTTATCACTAAACGAGACAGCCTATAATTGCGAAACAATAACTTCGAACTTAGAACGTTTGGGGTTGACACGAGACTTCTTTTCATGTTTTTTTTTTTGATGAAACTTTTTTGTTTCATAGCTTATGATCTGACTTAAAATCTGGTATATAATTTGTGCGGACAAAGTCGCAGGTTAACTCTAGTAGGTAATAAAATCCAAAGTTGTGGATATCATGTTACCTCGCCCCCCGCAAAAAGTGGCAGAAATGTTTGTTAGTAGAATTACACGCGTAACTAGTCCGCATATAAGTAGTCAAAGATTGATAAGTTTGTTATAGAATCACTGACCGCGTATACTGAAAAGAGACAGAGACATGACAAAAAATTATGAAAAATCGTACCTTTGCCAGAATAAGTTGTAATATTTTGTAACCAATTTTAACTTAGTCGCCAAAAATAATTGACATGAATTGAGAGAAACTTACTTGGATGTGGTGAGTGCGACAGAGCAGGAAACAACTCCGGTCAGTTTAAGTACGCTCTTCTCTATCTTGCTCACACACGACGCACACGTCATGCCTTTTATCTGAAACAAAATACTAATTAAATATCTGCCGTACATTTGAAACTCATAATTTGAGCTCTGCAGTTGAAAATGTCAAAATTACTACGGAGATGATGCATCTTTCTACTGCTGATTTGACTTTCAAAAATCGCACTCCTGGAGTATGATTTTTGAAAGTCAAATCAGCAGTAGAAAGATGCATATCTCCATAGTAATTTTGACATTTTCAAATGCTGAGTTCAGCGAATGACTTTCAAAAATCGCATTCCAGGAAAATAATTCCGCTCGTCAATCTTCGCTTGCGCAGAGCAGACCCGAGTCCCCGACAAAACCCGAAGTCATTTAGTAATCAAAGGGTGCAAAGTCGGACAGCAGCGGAAAGGACGCGACGACCATAAACCAATAGCGGCAAGGTATTGAAGGTCATCGACATCAAACATCCTGATTGGCCAATATAATTTCGCGCGCTATTAAAATTTGTGAACTGCGCAGAAACATCGCCGTCACAGTCGCTGATGACCTCTGAGGGGAACCCCAGCTCGGTGATAGTACGTGCGCAGCGGACACTTTGTACGGATCTTAGCGGACCTCTATTAAACTTTTATTAATTATCTTACCAGCACTTGCATCTCTCTCTCTGCCCGGTACCGTCGTAGTCGCTGATGACCTCGGAGGGGAACCCCAGCTTGGTGATATTATGTCTGCTGCGGACACTTTGCACGGATCATAGCAGGCCCATAATAAACTTTTATTTATTATCTTACCAGCACTTGCATCTCTCTCTGCCCGGTACCGTCGTAGTCGCTGATGACCTCGGAGGGGAACCCCAGCTTGGTGATATTATGTCTGCTGCGGACACTTTGCACGGATCATAGCAGACCCATAATAAACTTTTATTTATTATCTTACCAGCACTTGCATCTCTCTCTGCCCGGTACCGTCGTAGTCGCTGATGACCTCGGAGGACCCCAGCTCGGTGATAGTACGTCCGCGGCGGACACTTTGTGTGGATCGTAGCGGACCTCTTATAAATTATTATTTATTATCTTACCACGACTTGCATCTCTCTCTGGCCGGTGCCGTCGCAGTCGCTTATGACTTCGGAGGGGAACCCTAGCTCGGTGATAGAGTTGGCTACGTCCGCGGCGGACGCTTTGTGCGGATCGTAACGGACTTCTGCTTTCGCTGCTAGTAGGGCTATTAGGATTGAGTGGACGCCTGGAAGGGAAAGAAACATTTCACATTAAGATCAATCTTGCAACATAGAGGAAAGAATACAAGAATCTTCATAAAATTGACAGAAACTAATGACATTTTGTAAAGATAAAGATGAGTTTAAATTAATACAGGATTAACCTATTTTGTCATGTTTTGATACCCAAATTATTACATTTAATATATATAGTTAATAACAGTGTAGATACGTTCTTTCTGCAGTGAATCTAACCGTTGAAAACATGATTCAATTAAATAATTGAATATTTAAATAAAATAAATGAAAACATAATTAAATTTTCTGGATAAAAAAGAGGACCAAAGTAAGTTCGATTTCAAATTTATAACCAGTATTACACGAATCGCCATACACCATTTCTTCTGAATATACCATCGTTTGAAAGGTAATTAATTATAGCTTGCGATCTTGCTTTCAATTGAAGCGGGATGGCTAATTGTAAACGTTTACTTGTAAGACACTTGCACTAGGCATACCTGGCATTAAGGATAAGCCAGGTTCTACAGCTCTGGTGGAGAAACCCTTAGCTGAGCGAGGTTTTTCACATAAAATACAAGCGATGGATTCATTCTGATTCGGCAATTTTGTCGACGCACGACTACATTATCAAAAGAATGAACAGTGAATGTTTTTTTCTATATCATTCCGTTCAAATCGTCTAAGACGATGTAGTTTTTGAACTTACCGTATAATTTGGAGCAATGTTTCTCTATGGCGGCGACGCAGGAAGCGCACGTCATTCGTCTCGCTTCCAACGTACAACGGGACAGGTCGCCCTCTTGTAATGGGGACGTTCTTCCCTGTGACGAAGCAGTTCTAGAACTTACCGTATAATTTGGAGCAATGTTTCTCTATGGCAGCAATACAGGAAGCACATCTGACTTCCAACGTACATCGGGACATGTACTCTTGTAGTGGGGACGTTCTTCCCTGTGACGAAGCAGTTCTAGAACTTACCGTATAATTTGGAGCAATTTTTCTCTATGGCAGCAATACAGGAAGCACATCTGACTTCCAACGTACATCGGGACATGTACTCTTGTAGTGGGGACGTTCTTCCCTGTGACGAAGCAGTTCTAGAACTTACCGTATAATTTGGAGCAATGTTTCTCTATGGCAGCAATACAGGAAGCACATCTGACTTCCAACGTACATCGGGACATGTACTCTTGTAGTGGAGACGTTCTTCCCTGTGACGAACCAGTTATATATCTTACCGTATAATTTGGAGCAATGTTTCTCTATGGTAGCAATACAAGAAGCACATCTGAATTCCAACGTACATCGGGACATGTACTCTTGTAGTGGAGACGTTCTTCCCTGTGACGAACCAGTTATATAACTTACCTTATAATTTGGAGCAATGGTTCTCTATGGCAGCAATACAGGAAGCACATCTGACTTCCAACGTACATCGGGACATGTACTCTTGTAGTGGAGACGTTCTTCCCTGTGACGAACCAGTTATATAACTTACCGTATAATTTGGAGCAATGTTTCTCTATGGTAGCAATACAAGAAGCACATCTGAATTCCAACGTACATCGGGACATGTACTCTTGTAGAGGGGACGTTCTTCCCTGTGACGAAGCAGTTATATAACTTACCGTATAATTTGGAGCAATGTTTCTCTATGGCAGCAATACAGGAAGCACATCTGACTTCCAACGTACATCGGGACATGTACTCTTGTAGTGGGGACGTTCTTCCTTGTGACGAAGCAGTTCTAGAACTTACCGTATAATTTGGAGCAATGTTTCTCTATGGCAGCAATACAGGAAGCACATCTGACTTCCAACGTACATCGGGACATGTACTCTTGTAGTGGGGACGTTCTTCCCTGTGACGAAGCAGTCCTAGAACTTACCGTATAATTTGGAGCAATGTTTCTCTATGGCAGCAATACAGGAAGCACATCTGACTTCCAACGTACATCGGGACATGTACTCTTGTAGTGGGGACGTTCTTCCCTGTGACGAAGTAGTTATATAACTTACCGTATAATTTGGAGCAATGTTTCTCTATGGCAGCAATACAGGAAGCACATCTGACTTCCAACGTACATCGGGACATGTACTCTTGTAGTGGGGACGTTCTTCCCTGTGACGAAGTAGTTATATAACTTACCGTATAATTTGGAGCAATGTTTCTCTATGGCAGCAATACAGGAAGCACATCTGACTTCCAACGTACATCGGGACATGTACTCTTGTAGTGGGGACGTTCTTCCCTGTGACGAAGCAGTCCTAGAACTTACCGTATAATTTGGAGCAATGTTTCTCTATGGCAGCAATACAGGAAGCACATCTGACTTCCAACGTACATCGGGACATGTACTCTTGTAGTGGGGACGTTCTTCCCTGTGACGAAGTAGTTATATAACTTACCGTATAATTTGGAGCAATGTTTCTCTATGGCAGCAATACAGGAAGCACATCTGACTTCCAACGTACATCGGGACATGTACTCTTGTAGTGGGGACGTTCTTCCCTGTGACGAAGCAGTTATATAACTTACCGTATAATTTGGAGCAATGTTTCTCTATAGCGGCGACGCAGGAAGCGCACGTCATTCCTCTTACCTCCAACGTACATCGAGACAGGTCGCCCTCTTGTAGTGGGGACGTTCTTCCCTGTAACGGATTAATTAATTTTAATCTTTACGTAAAAAATATATTTTTGTTCATAAATGCATGAGTCCTAACGTTTCGTTCCATTTTTTAAGACCTTTACAATGATAGCTCACTCGATGATGTGTATTCAGACACGTTTTATGGAAACAAATATTGGTCATATCTGTTTTTGGGTTATTTTTTATCTGTTTTCATGAAAAAGGTGGTCTTAGTACAAAAAAAATGAGAGAATAATAATTGTTAATTGAAGTTGGGGACCATAGAGATCTAGAGAGATGCCAACCAACGCGCTGAGTTCGAAACCTAGTGTCGCATTACCACCAGTACCACGCGATAGAAAGTATTGTGTTAGCTTGAATGTGCTTATTATCCATTGCGGTATCAGAACTTAATGTTCGAATAATATTTAGTACTACGCAAGCATTGTTAACTATTTACACATAATATCTCGATTGGCTTACAGCCTCAAAATATATTGAATCCTTACTGTCGCGAGCAATGTGTTCCGTTTTTGCGCATATTGCTGCGACACTGGCCCCGCCCCCTTTTCACATCTCCCTTTAGTTATTGTTATCTGTGTTGGGGACAGAATTGGCGAAATTAGGAAAGGGTTTAGCTTTAACCCTAAAATAGTTACTTACATTGGCTATAGTTTTGCTTTTGACAGGTGTTGCTGATTTAACGACATCTCCTGACCCTTCCTGATCGCTTTTACTCTGTGGTGTGCCTGTAACAAAATAATATCCATACATATGCAAGTGCAGTGATATACACGCATCAGCTTTGAGCTGCTAGTGTATCATATATATAATAATCTATACTATTATAAAACTGTAACAGGAAGTTTGTCTGTACATTGAAGATATTAACAAAAAAAAAGTTACGATATGGTTTTTAGGTGTCCCTGATTCCAGTTCACCAATTTTTGGATTTTTTTTCTGTCTGTGTGTTGAACGAGTATCACGCAAAAACTACTGAACCGATTTTGATGAAATTTTTTTAATTGATAGCTTATGATCTGACTTAAAATCTGGTATATAATTTGTGCGGACGAAGTCGCGGGTTAACGCTCGTAATAATATAAAACTGTTTCGTGACTGACAGACAGCACCCAGTCTAAACCACTGAAGATAGGAACATGAAAGAAATACAAACAATCTACACAGCAGATTCTACAGAGAATGTAGGAGTGCACTAAGAAAGGGTTTTTGAAAATCAACATTTAACGTAGTATCATGTCTTATGGTATTTTGCTGTGGGGCCGTGCTGCAGATGTTGAGGCGATCTTTATCCTTCAAAAGAGGGCAATTCGAGCCATTTATAATCTGCGTTGTCGAGATTCACTACGAGATCTTTTTAAAGATATCAGTATCTTGACTTTCTACAGTCAATATATTTACGAAAATATTTTATACGTTCGGAAAAATTTGTATCTCTTTCCCAAAAACAGTGACGTTCGTAAATACAATACAAGAAATAAAAATAAATTAGTATCCCCACATTTTCGACTCAGTAAGGTCAACACATCTTTCATGGGGCACTGTATACGCTATTATAATAAGATACCAGAGGATACTCTAAACTTGCCAGACAAAAAGTTTAAGTCCCATGTTAAACAAGTCCTCTGTAAAAAGGGCTACTATAAACTCGATGACTATTTGAATGACCAAAATGTCTGGTCTTGACAATGTTACTCTATGTAATGCAATATTGTATTTTAATTGTACTTTGTATATTTTGTTTTGTTTAAAAGATGTGTGTTGTAGAGTTTCTGGCCGCATCTTCTCTCAACGAAACACCTTCCGACGCGGTGGTAGACTCAAAAAATGACGTCAAAAAGCTATCTATGTGATATTATTTTGAATAAAAAAAATTTGAATTTGAATTTGAAACGCGGACGAATTTATGGCTAAAATAATAACGCGAACGAATTTACGGCCAATAAGTTATTATAAAGTCCGTCAAAATTAGCTGAAACTATTTTTAGCGGATGATCAGATCATCAAACTGAACAAATTTCTCTAGAAATCTTTAAAAAATCTGCTGTTCTTAATGGAGAGGGCTATCCTCGGAGTTCGCATCTCGGAGAATCAGAAATGAAGAAATTCGCAGAAGAACCAGATTAGCCGACATAGCCCAAGGAATTGCTAAACTAAAGTGGCAATGGGCTGTGCACATTGCTCGCAGAACCAATGGTCGATGGTCTCCTAGTTGTCTCATGGTGACTTTGTACCGGAAAACGCCCAAAAGGTAGACCGACGACCTGGTGAAGGCGGCGGGAACACGTTGGGTGCAGAGAGCGCAGGAGCGCTCGTTGTGGCGATACTTGGAGGAGGCCTATGTCCAGCTAATGATGAGTATTCTCGGTGGACGCTGGGCACTTACCGGCGCGGTCGTTGTCAGTGACGGCGGCGACGTGGAAGCCGCGCGCGCTCACCGCCTCGCAGAGCTGCGCGTTGTGCACAGACACGCGCCGCACCACCACCGACCCGGACTGCAGGTGTACCGACACGCTTAGCACGCCGGGGATCTCTTTCAGGGCTCCTGTTGACACACAATATAATAGTTGTAATGTTGTTGTGTTGTTGTAGTTGTAATTCCGTCACTGAACTGTTATTGTCCCCAATTGCAGTTTGAAACCGTCCTCTTTTTCTACTTTTGACTGACACATTTTAGATGCTTTATATTGTCCTCACTCATATGATAATTAAAATACGGGCAGAGGCAAAGTCTTTGTTATTAATCGCTACGCGTCCATAGATTTGCCAAATATGGCAAGGTATATTTGGACAGTAGTGAAACGACCGAGCGCATGAATTTATTAGTAACGAGCGTTAACCCGCTACTTTGTCCGCACAAATTATATATCAGATTTTAAGTCAGATAAATAAGCTACGAAACAAAAAAGTTTCATCAAAATCAGTTCAGTAGTTTTTGCGTGATGCTCGTTCAGACAAACAAACACACAAACAAACAAACAGTCAGACAAAAAATAAAAAAATTGGTGGTATGGAATCAGGGATACCTAAAAACTATATCGTAACTTTTTTTTCTTAAATCAGGGATACCTAAAAACTATATCGTAACTTTTTTTTCTTAATATTTTCAATGTACAGACAAACTTAATGTTACAGTTTTATAATAGTTTAGATAACAATGGATTGAATAGTCTTAGATCTAGGATACATACTTATACTAAACTACATACAGAACGGCCATCTCTCTGAATTCAGGTACCGCACCTCACTTCACACTTTAGAGGAGCCGAGCAAGGGAATGCAGAAGCGCGCACCGGTAGTATTTGACCACATTAAATATACAGGGTGAAATTGATATCATTATCATCTTTTTAAACTAAGAGCCTACCCATCAAACTGAACAACTTTTACTATGGGAGCAAACCGATCGGAGCAAATAAAATTCAGCTGTTGCATACATTTGAGTCGAGTAGGCATAGCAGTTTAGTATGGAACAGTAGATTTTATTTGCTCCGTTTTGTTTGCTCCCATAGTAAAAATTGTTCAGTTCGATGGGTAGACTCTTAGTTTAAAAGGATGCTAATGATATCAATTTCAACCTGTATATAGGGTCCTTCTTAATGTGTTGACGGTATTTTAAGGAAATGATCAAACCATCAAACTGAACAACTTTCTCTATGGGACCAACATCAATATCTCGAAATCAAATCTGTTGTAACATACAAAACTGTAAACTTACTCTAGCCAAATCTATGGGCCAGCTGATTTCTTTATCGCTATTTCGATGTTGGTGTCATAAAGAAAGTTGTTCAGTAAGATATTCTATTCATGCCCTCAAAAAACCGTTAATATATTTAGGTTACAAATGCCGCAAATGACAGACACAATAAAAATCAATTGCTTCGTCGTACGGATCAGAGCTTCGGCATACGAGATAGATAGATAGATAGATAAGATACATAACTCATTTATTTCACTAGAACAATACAGGATAAACAGTGACAGACAAAGGCAGTAGATAACATTTTAGAATCCGCATAAGGAGGTCCGTGTAAAGCCGCATCAGGAACAGGGAGCTCCCATAACGGACCAAACAATAAAAACAAACAACAATATATTTTATGTATAGGTGTTGGAATATGACACCGTGCGACCTGTATTGCGCCGATGAAAAAGGTTCTGACTCAGCATTTATGCTGAAGCAAAAGCTGCAGCGCTGTTAATTCTGCCATTCTACGAGAGGTTATGAATGACCCTGCAGGGTAGTAAGGAGTGGTATATTATTCCTCTTTCCCTCACACTCGCTCAACATACATTATGCAAACCTCTTCTTGTCAGTTTTTTCCATTTGTATCAAGTGACAGCAAAGTTTCCCTAGTGTGTTTAGGTTTGTCAGTTTCGTCACTCAGGAGACTGTGGTAACTGAATAAGAACATAAACACAAAGTTTTTTTTCTAGTTAAATTGTGAAGAAACGTACCTTCTACACTATTAACGCATGACTGGCAGGTCATCCCCTCCACAGATAGAAGTACCTCACTTTCATGCGCAGACATGTCTATTAGAAGATCTGTTGGTATCTCTTTCGGCAAGAGATTTCTGAAATAAAACATAATCATTTTATTTTATGTTATAAAACATATTTTGTTTTAAGTATTGGTCTACTGAGTAGACCATGGTCTTTTGACCAGTAGACCAAAAAGACCATGAGTATACTAACCTAGTTTCGTCTTCACTGCTGTCAGTGGGTGTTTCAAAACCCATATCTTCTATGTGGGACCGAATTTCTTCCACAGAACATACTTTGGGATCATATTTAATGTATCCTGCGTGTTCTGATAACTCCACCTGGAAATTTAATGAAAAAACGACTATAAAGCAGTGAATTTAAGGTATGTAATGGCATTTGTCTTACGGCCAAATCAGCCTATGATACATTTTGGTAAGAGAAAAAGAAAATTTAAGGGTTTGCTGGAATACCTAGTTGCATCTTGTACTTTTGCAAATTGTCCTTTAAATTTCGATGGAGAAGAAAACACTTAAAAACTGCAATTATTGTATTTTCCTACTGAGAAGACCGTGTTCAACTCAACCAATAATTATTGAAGAAGAAAGCACTATAAATTACAACTACTGCTCTTGGTATTGGTCTACTGAGTAGACTTCGATCTTTTTAGTAGACCAACAAATTTTTAAGAAGAAAACGTGAACGCAATAGACCGTAGTCTGACAAGTAAACCAACTCACCTTCACGTTGTGTATCCCAGGCAGTTCGCGTGCGGGGCCCTCTATGCTTCGCACGCACGACTAACACGCCAAGGTTGATAGAGTACACCGCGGTCTTTCGAGTAGACCAACTCACCTTCTCGTTGTGTATACCAGGTAGTTCACGTACGGAGCCCTATATGCTTCGCACGCACGACTGACACGTCAAGGTTGATAGCTATCTACTGAGTAGACCGTGGTCTTTCGAGTAAACGAACTCACCTTCACGTTGTGTATTCCAGGTAGTTCACGTACGGAGCCCTCTATGATTCGCAAGCATGACTGACAAGTCAAGGTTGATAGCGGTCTACTGAGTAGACCCTGGTCTTTCGAGTATACCAACTCACCTTCACGTTGTGTATACCAGGTAGTTCACGTACGGAGCCCTCTATGCTTCGCACGCACGACTGACACGTCATGCCATTGATGGGGACCCTGACAGCCACCAGGTCTAGACCCGGCTCTCTGTGGACAACACAGAAATAGCTTTAGATAATAGGTAATTTTTTTACACAGGGTGTATATTTAAATGCGTTACATATTTAACAGGGTGCTTCAGACCATCAAACTAAACAACTTTCACTATGGCACCAACATAGAAATCGCAAAAAAAGCTGTTCCATACATTTGGGTCCAGTAGCCATAGACGAGAATTTTGCAAGAAACTAAATATAAATGCATCTTTTATTACAAACGTTCGATCAGCTAATTCAGTGTGACAAATCAAAATGTAAGTATAATGAGTACAATGACAATCATCCTCTAAATTTAAAGTAATTAAACTGTATTCACATTTACACCCTGTATAATCGGAACATACTATAAATTTTAGTTTTATAAAAAAAGTTTTGTCACCTCTACCAGAATGACTATACAGAGTGTAAAATTAAGGGGGGTGCTTAGACCATAAAACTCAACAACTTTCACTGTAGAGCCATAGAAATCGGAAAAAAAATTTGCTGTTCCATAGAAAATGTCAATAGTCGACAAAATATATGGTTTTTCTCGCGATTTCGATGTTGGTCTCCTCTACTGCCTCCGTGGTCTAATGGTTAAGAGCATTGGCTCTCGACACGGAGGTCGTGGGTTTGATTTCCACGGGGGACACCTAGTGATATGTCACTTTGTGCGTTTTTCCCTAGTTGGTTAGGACATTGCAGGCTGAATCACCTGATTGTCTGAATAGAAAAATGACGTGCTTCGGATGGCACGTTAAGCCGTTGGTCCCGGCTACTATCTCTGGTGGTGGTAGTCATTACATAAAAACCACGTCCGAGGCCGTAAGGCGGTCTGAAAAAACTCTGACACCAGGGCTCTGCCCACACGATAAGAAGAATGGTGACATGCATTTTATTTTTCTTTGGTGGGCCTTATTATGCCATTTTCTGAACCATATCAGGTAAACGCCATCTACCGAGGCATATTGTACTAACTTTTTATTTTAAAAATCAACTGTCAGAATTTCCCTATATTTTTGCAGATTTTTTTTTCGCAATTTCAATGTTGGTCTCATAGTAAAAGTTGATTAGTTTTGATGGTCTGCAGCACCCAGTTCTGTCTACAAAACGACCCCGGTTCCACGGTGTTTAGAACCTAATTAACATTTCAGACATTATGTGGTATAAATATTAGCTACGGGTTGTAAAGAGAACAACTGCATAAGTAGGTACTGCAATAAACCGTAACAAAATGATTTTCAACGCATTCAGACAACTATTCTCTGAAGAGAATAGCAACACTGCGAACACCGCGTGAATATACGGAACAGAATCACACGTAAAAACTCACTCTATCTACCAGAAGGAGAAGGGACAGGCATAGGCTATGACTATACCTCATTCACGGAGTCCGTGTGGTATGGCGCTATATCTGTCCCACATTTGCATACAAATGACAGGGACAACAAATGAGACTGCCCCACCCATAGGTTTAACCGACCGGTAAGGCCTGTTCATACTGTGTAATGATTTTTAAAAAAAGTTCTCTCTTAAGAGGTAGTTTTTCAAAATTAAACATTTGTTACATTTAAACGTTGACAGCCCGGTAGCACAGTCTGTAGTGAACCTGCCTACTGTGCTGAGGGTCGCGGGTTCCAATCCCGCAAGGGACAAATATTTATATGATGAATATGAATATTTGTACCCGAGTCATGGATGTTTGTATCTATATTATGTATTCTATATCGTTGTCTAGTCATCATAATACAAGTCCAGTCCAGGTACTTTAAATGTGACTAGATAATTTGTGTGACAATGTCCAAGATATTAAAAAAAAAAGTAAACATTTACGAATAAACAAAATAATGTAGGAAGCATTCTTGATCGAAACGATCAAATTCTAATACATATTTAAAAATTAACTAGAAATAAATTAAATTAAATAGTAAAACATAACAAATATAAACAAGGCAAGGCAAGTTCAACCCAGGTCAAAGATTCACATTCGCAGTGATAAGTACGTAGGAGACGTCTGAACGGTACGAAGCGCATGAACATACTAAAGATGACTCGCAATGTGAACGCGGCTTATGCGCCATATCTTCGTCCAATCACGGTAAAGATCAATTTTTCGGTACCACATCGTCTCGCTGAACGGGGTATAGATCTTCAAAAGTTATAAAACATAACTATTTTAAGAGTATAATAACTGAGAGCTCATCCGAGCGCGCCACATACAAACTAGAATATGCTCCGAAAATACGGGGAAATCCCGGGATTTCGTGGCAACCGGGACTACAAAAGTCCCAGATACTCCACTGCATAGTATAATTTGAAACGGAAATTCCTGAAAGTACCGAAAATTGCGGGATTCCCGGTTCCGTCGGTCGCGATTCCCAAAAATCCCGGTTCTTTGAAACAAGAAATTTTATAAAAAAGAAGTTTTGTCCTGTTTTCAGTATTAACCAATTAAAGTTAATGAAATTTTTCAAACACGATCCAGAAACTAATCTCGGTGTCTATGGTTTTTCAGATTTTCGGTAAAAATTAAATTTTTAATGTTAGGATTAATTCTTTGAGCTATGATATTTTTATTTTATTTCGACGTTACGTTGGCTTCATATTGAAAGATGTTCAGTTTAGTCTAAACTAAACCACCTTTAAATATTATTTTTACATCCCGTATAGATAGATACACACAACCATGACTCGAGTTCAAATATTTATATCCATCACACAAATATATTACCATTACGGGATTCGAACCCGAGACTCTCGAAACCGCAGGTTCACATCTATTCCAACCCTAGGGAAGCGCGTAATTTCTCTATGATTCCAACTGAGCTAGCATATAGGGCTATCAACGCTGGGAATGATAGTTTTTAAAACGTGTCAATTATTGGAAAAAAAATATAATAATGCCTATACATTATAATAGGAATGTACTTATTTTAAAAACAGTTATTACACTCATTGCGGTTATGTCGGTCAAGAATGATACGACGAAGGTATTTAGGTATATGTATTATATCATAATAATAACTAAAATTTAAAGTAGTCATATTTATAATAATCAATTGGTACTAGAACGGTGAACATATTTGGCGGCGGAGTGATTAGAATTATAGCTACAACCAGGCCCTGCAACCGGCCTTTCGATTTTCGATATATCGCGACTGTTTCTGTCCGAACTTCATTGTAATAGAGTTGACATTGAAATGAAAATAACCCACAGGCTATAACCATCTTTTCAAGAGTGCAGTTGTAGCAAGGTTCACTTAATGTATCCATTGCCTACAATGTATACATAAAATAAATAAATAAATAAGAAGTTATTCTGATGTGTATGTAAAGTCTACCAACTCGCATTAGGCACGCGTGGTAGACTACCCATTCATAGGGTAGGCCTGTGCCCTGCAGTGGGACGTTTATAGGCTGGTGATGATGATGATCATAAAGCTTAAAAATGCGAGGAAACCTGCTTACGCTGAAAAAGAAATTCTGATGCGTATGTGAAGTCTACCAATCCGCATTGTGCACACGTGGTGGACTGATGCTCATGCACCATCCCTGCGGGTAGGTCTGTGCCCAGCAGTGGGACGTTTATGGACTTATGAGGAAACTTAAGGTGGTTTCAGTCCATACAAAAGTTTGACGAACAATACGCGTAAACGGAATTAATAAAAGTAATATTTTATATATGGAAAAATAGTTTAGAAAATCTAGTTGCCGCGTAACAAATAATATTTGCAATTTATAATATAATTACAAAGATGGCTTTAAAAATTTTGTATGAAAAATTTCAAAGCTTTATATCTTCGTAATTATTTTATAAATTGCAAATGTTATTTGTTACGCGGCATCTAGATTTTCTAAACTATTTTTCCATATATACAAAGTTACTTATATTAATACCGTCTACGCGTATTGTGCGTCAAAAGTTTTGTATAAAATTGACCCCTCTGCAACCGCCTTAAAGATAATAACCTATTTACAACCTCGAAACATTTTGTCTTACTATTTTTTTCTAATCCTTGCAAAACACAAATAAATATTTTCGACAAACTATAGATACATATGTCCCATGCATACCAATAAATAAATCCAATTAAAATCCTGGATACATCCAACGCACAAACAAATAAGAAAAAAACAAAAACAAAATAATAAAATCTGTTTCTGAACAAACAACTGTGTCCACAAAGAAACTTTTTCACACAAAGACTATGGCACAAATACGAATTATATGACTATTGTAACGTTTAGTGCAGTGTGCAAGAGTGGTGTGCAAACTAACTGACATGAAGACCTGATAGAGCTCAGACCTCAGTTGCTAACTTGCCTGCGAAGTCATGGGTCAAGGGTTCGAGTCCCGTAAAATACGAATATTATAGCCCAGTCATTTTACGGAGTTTTGTAAGGCGGGGTAGGGAGTAATTATTAATTGGACTTTTAGACTGTAAGCTGCACCATTTAGTGACAAAAAAACTTAAAACATATTTAAAAAAAAATTCGCTACCCCAACATAGATATCAAAATTGTATGTCCCAGAAAGCTTTTAAATTAATAATATTAATACCAATGTACTCAATGGACTTAGATTTAACAATATAAATTATTTTTGAAGAATAAAATAGGCATTGAAATTTAAAAATGAGGTATTTATTAGAAAATACGAATGTATTTTTCAAAACCTTCTAAGTAGACAAAAACATTCACACCATGTTTGTAGTAAATGTATAATGATAAAGCCTTAAATATGTGCAAAAAAAATTTACCATCAGGTTTTTTAGAACGATATAATACCTAAATTTTAAAATTGGAACTGTTGCTGACGTGATTTTTTTTTTTAGTTTGGTACATTTCTAGGCTTAAATTGGCTCTTTAATATTATACCGAAAAAAATATCAATTAATAATTAGTCCCGGCTCAAACCGTAAAATGACTGGGCTTAAGAACGGACAATTGCGGGTTTGCGGGAAGAAATCTCTTTAGAGATAAACTCGCCCTTTGTACATGTCTACTTTAATTGTTTTTTTCTGTAATGTTATGTGTACATTAAATTGTTAAATAAATAAACAAATATATTTATAACTTATGTCCTCAATGCCTCATATTTATAACTTACGAGCGTTAACCCGCGAATTCGTCCGCACAAATTATATAAGGTCTAACATAATTAGGTGAAACTATTTTAAGGGGATGATCAGACCATCAAACTGAACAACTTTCTCTATGGGACCAACATCGAAGTCGCGAAAAAAAAATCAGCTGTTCCATACAAACCTACTCGACCTAAATGTATGGGACAGCAGATTTTTTTTCGCGATTTCAATATTGGTCCCATAGAGAAAGTTGTTCAGTTTGATGGTCTGATCATCCCCTTAAAATAGTTTCACCTAATTTTGTTAGACCTTATATACTTACCAGATTTTAGGTCAGATCATAAGCTATCAAACAAAAAAAGTTTCATCAAAATAGTATATAAGGTCTAACAAAATTAGGTGAAACTATTTTAACACGTTCGCGGACAGTGACCTGCTATAGCAGTGATAACAATAAAAGTTCTATTGTGTCTCGTTCAGTGTCCGCGAAAGTGTTAAGGGGATGCTCAGACCATCAAACTGAACAACTTTCTCTATGGGACCAATATTAAAATCGCGAGAAAAAAATCGGCTGTCCCATACATATAGGTCGAGTAGGTTTGTATGGAACAGCAGATTTTTTTTTCTAGATTTCGATATTGGTCCCATAAAAGTGGTTCAGTTTGATAGTCTGATCATCCCCTTAAAATAGTTTCAGCTAATTTTGTTAGACCTTATAGATAGATGTAATCAAGGCAATGGAGAGGGCTATACCCGGAGTTTCCCTGCGAGATCGAATCGGAAATAAATAGATCCGCAGAAGAACCAGAGTAATTGACATAGCCCAAAGAACTGCTAAACTAAATCCTTGGGGGAAGCCTAAGTTCAGCAGTGGACGTCCATCGGCTGAGATGATGATGATGAACTTATATACCTACAGGGTGTCCTGTAAACCGGCGTCGACGTAGTGGATGCTGATAGGTTAGATCACGCCTAACCAGAATATACTAAAGTAAAAAAAATAAAAAAGTCTGTCAATCAATCAATCAATCTGTCAACATTTAACTTTAGGAAAAAGGTTCTTAGTTTTAGAGATAAGGATAGTTTTGTGAAATTCGTGAAACTCTTTACCTTAGTCACTATTTTGAGTGCCACGGCTACAAATGTTCTATGCAGTATCTGTGTTAAAACTGTCAATATCTCGAAAACTAAAACACTTTTACTAAAGTCAAATTTTGATATTCTGCTTAGTCATGACCTAACCTATCAGCATCCGCCGGGTTGACGTCGGTTTACGGGACACCTGTATAAGCATATCATGACTATATTCCTGCGGGAAGTGGGACCTAGTCAGTGGTATTATTTTTTTAAACAACACTTAAAGAAAATGAATGACAGTAACTTTTATCAATCTTTTGTGATGATCTCAGGGATAATTGCGATATTGAAAGGGAGCGTAGGTCGCTGACTGTACGTTGTAATATGCTGGCACGAAGGTTTGCACGATGTACGAAACCAGTAAAAATCACACTGTTTAAAGCATTTTGTCAGTCATTCTACGACGACATACGCAGCGGGCATACAGCGATCTACGCGAACAGTATAATAACGCATTCAGGATTCTCTCAGGAACTCTGATGGGGCTGGCACGGCATTGTAGCGCGTCGGGAATGTTTGCGGAGGCGCACACGGACGACTTCTATGCTATATTGAGAAAACGGTGCGCCTCCATGTTGGGCAGGCTCCGAGCCAGCACAAACGGTCTCCTGAATGTGTTCAAAGACCGGTGGGACTCCCCGCTGTTGCATCACTGGGTGAAGCTCCGCACTGGGTTTTTAAAATAAAATGTTTTTTGTTACTAGCTTTAAGATAAATGTATACTAACACTATATGGCCTGTAAAGCCTAGCCCACCGCCGCAGAGTAGCGTGCTTGTCGGTCTTCTACAGATTGTACTTCGGTGAGTGTGCCCAAGAGCTGCATGAGCTCATCCTGCCTTCCCCTTTCTACTATCGGACTTCCAGACGCACCGCGGGATACCACCCCTTCTTGGTTGATATCCCTCAAATCCGCACTAAGCGCCTTTCTGATTCTTTTATAATTCGCACAGCCAAGGAGTGGAACGCCCCGCCTGCGTCAGTATTTCCGAGCGCTTACAACCCGAATTACTTTAAAGTACGAGTGAATAGGCACCTTCTGGGTAAGCTCGCTACTTATTCGACCCCATCTTTGTCCTGAGGATTGGATTGAGGTCAAGAGCAAACCTATTTGAAACAAAAAAAAAATAAAAAAATATGGGCATCTTGTCTGAAATAAATTATTTGAATTTGAACTTTGTGTTTAATCCGATCATTTGTTGTAGTAAAATCTACCGATATCTAAGTAAAATGTTTATTGAAGAGAGAAGAATAGATAGCACCTAATTGTAGTTAATAATAATGTTATTTGATTTAATCTAATGCCATTACGATATTGCATGTACTTGCATTATAGACTAAGAAATAAGTATACTTTTTGCAAACATCAGCTGCAAGGCTGATTCAGTGTTTATGAGGTGTAGAGCATCACTGTGATGGGGACGGACCAGGTCTGGCTGCATAACTTCAGTCGGTTTAGAAGTTACTGATGTTTAAAGGTCAGTGAAAAATTAACGAGCAGCTGCAAGGCTGATCGTATCATATTATTGTAGTATGCACTGTAGCTATGTGAACAGTACTAAAACTGGCATGGTTCATCAGTCGGTTTAGTAGTTACAGCCGTTCAAAGGTCCGACCTTTGAACGGCTGTATCTCCTAAACCGACTGGCAGTTCATGTCAGTTTTTGTACTGTTCACATAGCTACAGTGCACGCTACAATAATATCATACGATCAGCCTTGCATCTGATCGTTAATTTTTTACTGACATTTAAACGTCTGTAACTCCTAAACCGACTGAAGTTATGCAGGCAGACCTAGTCCATCCCCATAAAAGAAATGCTCTACATCCCATAAATACTGAATCAGCCTTGCTGCTGATGGTTGCAAAAAGTACACTTATCTCTTATAATATTATACTGATTTATTATTATCACTCCCTAGAAAATTGCTGTGCCCAACCGGGTTCATATGTCTTATCCAATTATATTAACCTTTTGTTGTTCATTATCATCATCATCATCAGCCTTTAAACGTCAAACTGCAGGGCACAGGTCTACCCTCAACGAGGGTGTATGGACATTAGTTCACCACCCGTGCCCAATGCGGATTGGTGTACTTCATATACACATTAGAACTTCTTGTTTATTGTTAAGGATTCCCAATAGTAGACCTCGCGTATCAGGCTTGCCTCGTTTTTGGTCTACCGTTTAATGTAATAGTTTTAAGCAAAAGTTAAAAATAAACATTTATCTTATCTTATCTTATCTTCATCAGTGTCTACATGCAAGTCCTCAAGATGTTTTCCTTCACCGTTTGAGAGCAGTCGGTATTACGTACGATATTATATAATATTCAGTCTGTAGTGAACCTGCCTGCTGTACCGAGGGTCGCGGGTTCGAATCCCGTAACGGACAAATATTTATATGACGAATATGAATATTTGTACTAGAGTCATGGATGTTCATGTTACCTCGGCTCCCGCAAAAAGTGGCAGAAATGTTTGTTAGTAGAATTACACGCGTAACTAGTCCACATATAAGTAGTCAAAGTTTAAAAATCATGTCAAGACGGTGCCTGCCATTTTTTAAGGCCAAGGGATTGAGCCCACTCAACCATGTCAGACGTAAACAGTTGCAAAGTTTCGATCAAATTTATCCATAAATAATGAAATATACCATCAAAAGACGCGTTGTGATATTACTTTTTTATTTTAAAGATTTTTTAAATTTTGTCCATTATTCGCACAGACCGTAGCGCCATCTATTGATCCCCTAGAGAACCAAAAGAATAACGATCATTATAACCAACCTTAGCACTGGCTCAAAACACCAATACCTCAAGCGCACAAAAAGAAACTTCTATTTTTTTAAATTAAAAAAACTAAAGCGAGCCACTACTGACCCTTATACGTGATGCCGAAACAATGAGAAACGAGCGCGGGAATAAACCAAAAATGGCGGATGCATGTTATTAATATTGCTTAGTTAAATAATGGGTTAGTTTTCAAAATATAATAATGTTTTGTATAAATATTAGTATAGATAATATAAATATCTTCTAGATCAATGTTGTGGTGTAATAACTATGGCATACCTTAATTGTACATAAAGTAATAATACCTTTGTTCTAGATCGTGTAACATAGGTAACTATATAAATTCACGGCTACATTACACCACGGGTTACTCAGATACTTTGTATCAACGAGTAGCAACTGTACGAATGATAATAAATGTCGGGAAAATCTACGGATTTTTGTATGGAGTAGGTTGCATTAATTGCACTTTAGGTGATAATTTGGAATACAAGGTCTAAGAAAATATCTATTCAGTTAGGTAGGTCCAACTTCGAGAAAGAGATCAACCGTCGAATCCAACTCGGCTGGGCAGCGTTCGGGAAGCTACGTAGTATCTTCACGTCCCAAATACCGCAGTGTCTTAAAAAGAAAGTTTTAAAAGAAATTTAATTTAGAAAGAAAAAGAAAAAATTTTAAAAGCTTTATATCTTCGTTATTATTTTTTATGCTTTTAAAATTTTGTATGAAAAATTTCAAAGCTTTATATCTTCGTTATTATTTTATAAATTGCAAATGTTATTTGTGACGCGAATAGCCCTCTCCATTGCTCTTTGGGTGACTTTCAGCCTTTTTATGAGGCCTTGAGTGAACGACCACGTCTCTGTTCCATATGTCATCACTGGCAACACACACTGATCGAAGACTTTCTTTTTAAGACACTGCGGTATTTGGGACGTGAAGATACTACGTAGCTTCCCGAACGCTGCCCAGCCGAGTTGGATTCGACGGTTGATCTCTTTCTCGAAGTTGGACCTACCTAACTGAATAGATATTTTCTTAGACCTTGTATTTCACTGCTATAGCCGGTCACTGTCCGCGAACGTGTTAAAATAAGATGGCAAAATATGTACATTTAAGATTACAAGATTTTTTTTGTTAAGATGACAATTTTACATAGGTAACTTTTTATGTTTTAAGATATGAGGTGCTCAAAATGGTTGCCGTTTTGGCGGATGCATAGGTTTACCCTCTTTTTTACTGTACTTGGATTAATTCCATAATCCTAAAAAACATACAATTAGGATGATGGTTGACTGATCCTGAATATTCATTACTTGTAACGAATTGAATATAGAGCCCGCTATAAAGGGTTTGCGTTAAGTAATTGTATTTTTTCTCAAATGTGCTTGGAAATCTGATTTATTTTAACTACCTTCAAATCATCTGAACTATTATAAAACTGTAACAGGAAGTTTGTCTGTACATTGAGGAGATTAACAAAAAAAAAGTTACGATATGGTTTTTAGGTGTCCCTGATTCCATATCATAAATTTTTGGATTTTTTGTCTGTCTTTTTGTCGCGTAAAACTCTCTTAAACATTGGAATTTGTGTACCACTCACGCATTTCAAGAGTTAGGTATAAGATTAGGTTAGATTGGGTTACAAGCGAAATTGAAAATAAAGACCAGGCTGTAAGGGCTAGTTCCCATTGCCTTTCCGAAAGGATAAACTATTTAAAAAAAAAATTATCTCGGGGAAAATTGTTGTTGTTCGTTGTTCGTCATTGATTTTGAAAAGTAATTGTATTTTAATTTCCGCGCATTATTTGAGAAAAGCGTCAAGTTTCGTCCCGCTGCGCTAAACGAAGTAGCCGCTTTTCGCCTCCGTCGAGGAGAAAAATAGTGTACTAACCTCGGGCAGTAAATAAGAAAGCCTCAGATCATATGTTTGTTGACTTCGGCTTCGCCTCGGCCAACAATTACATGAGATCTGAGACTTTTCTTACTTTCCTGCCCTCGGCGTGTGATTATAACACTTTATTGTACACACACACATTGATACAAACGATAGAAAAGACATGTACAAAGGGCGAGCTTATCTCTTAATATAAATCCGAAAATTTATTTATGTATACTGATTGTGTTCACCTATCCATAACAATATATTTGACTACTTCGTATCCTGAAAGTTGTATAGATTCTTTAATATTTGGGTATTGTGTTTTACGCAGTTTATGTCTGGCTATGGCAGAATAACAGAGGCAGCTGATTTATTCAACTGTCGCTGAGCCTTAGACCTTTATGTCTTATGTAGTTTTATATTACTTGTTATTCTAGTGTTACTTTCCTCGGAGTATATGTACACAACCAAACTTGTTTGTGTATAGGTGCCCTGGGGAGGTATCATTATCATACTAACAACAGAAAACAACACTTTTCTTTTTAATGTCCTTCTGTCTCGTATTACCTATACCTACTTCTGTTTGTGTACAAATTTAAAAGACAAATAAACGATATTTAATTAATTAATTAATTAAAAGATTTCTTCCAGCAAACCCGCAATGTAATCTACTATTACAATGGGTTTCGTGGTCTCAAATAGAAACGGAAACTGTCAATATTTCCCGCCGGAATTTAATGGCGAAATAGTCGTAAAAACAAGCAAGTCTTTGTTTGGTAAACAACCATAGATTTTGTAACAACATAGAAACAAATCCTATACCATTAAACTAGCAATTGGGGAGTTGACTGCATCAAATGATCAAATATATTTTAGTTTATCTTCTTAGTAAAAAATACGTTTGAAAAGAATGCTAAACTTACATTTTCAGCAATTCTGAGGTGCGTTCACGACCTTTAGGTGCGGTTGTTTTTCAACTCGCTCTAAGGTACGGAACGACCGCGCCAATTTTTAACTCGCTATGAGGTACGGAGTGATCCCGGTTGTTTTATAACCTCAAATTTTGACATTTAAAGTAATATCTTTTCCTTCCAGGCTTCCAGGGCTTCCATCATTTTCAAATACAATAAAAAAACTCATTTTCCATGTTAGCAAATCAAAAAGTGAATAAAAATAGTTTGAAAAACAAACTTTTATTCAAAACGCGCGAAAAGTCAAGTAACCACAGATAATTAAAACGTCAGAGTGTTTTTTAACCATCGAATTTGATGGTTAAAAGTTGCAACCCGTCAGAGGTTCGGAACGGTTGAGTTGTGACAACCGAGTTGCAAAGAGCGTTTTTCACCGAGGCTCGGAACGGCTTTAGTGCGAAAAGTTGCACTCGGGGTGCATCTGGGGTGTAGGTTCTGAACGCAGCCCTGTATACTATATACTTGTATACTATCTATATCTAAACTATTATAAAACTGTAACAGAAGTGTGTCTGTACATAGAAGATATTAGCAAAAAAAGTTACGATATGGTTTTTAGGTGTCCCTGATTCCATATCACCAACTTTTGGATTTTTTGTCTGTCTGTTTGTTTGTGTGTTTGTTTGAACGAGCATCACGCAAAAACTATTGAACCAATTTTGATGAAACTTTTTTTGTTTCATAGCTTATGATCTGACATAAAATCTGGTATATAATTTGTGTGGACGAAGTCGCGGGTTAACGCTAGTAAAAGGATAAACTATAAAAAGTATCGAAACGACGACGAAAAACAATGACATCAGTATTCATCATTTAGTACAACTTTTAATACAAAGCTCGTGTTTTGACATTTGATAGAGTTGCTGAATTGACTAGTTAGAAACTCGCGGATTTCAGACAACTTATAGATAGTCCATAAAAAAAATGTTAGAAGGTATTGGAGAACTTATAAACTATGTTAATAGATTACAACATTAATAAATTAATTAATTAATTTTTAAACTATCAATCTATCTTTCTTATCGTGTGGGCAGAGCTTGAGCAGAGCCCTGGTGTCAGAGTTTTTTCAGACCGCCTTACGGCCTCTGACGTGGTTTTTATGTAACGACTACTACCACCAGAGATAGTAACCGGGACCAACGGCTTAACCATCCGAAGCACGGAATCATTTTCCTTTTCAGACAATCAGGTGATTCAGCCTGCAATGTCCTAACCAACTGGGGAAAAACGCACAAAGTGACATATCACTAGGTGCCCCCCGTGGGAATCGAACCCACGACCTCCGAGTCGAGAGCCAATGCTCTTAACCATTAGACCACGGAGGCAGTTTAATAGACAGACAGACAGTAGCTAATTACTTCCCTACCTGGCACCCTGGCAGATCTACCGCATGCCCAAGACATGTAATTCAGTAAATCTGCCAAGCAGGGGGGAGTCCATTCTGTCAGCAATCATCTTCAGCACTTTGTTCGAGCTCGCACGAACATGGTGTACCGCTGATGCAAGTTTCTTTCGCATAATTAGCCCAGTCATTTTACGGAGTTTTGTTAGGCGGGGTAGGGAGTGATTATTAATTAGAGTTTTAAACTATAACCGGCACCATTTAGTGACAAAAAGACTATCTTAAAACATAGAAAACAAAATTGTGTGTCCCAGATGGCTTTTAAATTAATAATATCAATACCAATGCACTCATTTGACTTAGATTTAACAATATAAATTATTTTTGAGCAATAAAATATGCATTGAAATTTAAAAAATAAAGTATTAATAAGAAAATTCTAATGTATTTTTCCTTAAAACCTTCTAAGTAAACAAAAATATTTACACCATGTTTCAACTATGTATTAAAGGTATAGCCTTGAATATGTGCAAAAAAAATTTACTATCAGGTTTTTTAGAACGAGATAATAGCAAAATTTTAAAATTGGAACTGTTGCTGACGTGATCTTTTTTTAATTTTGCTACATTTCTAGGCTCAAATTGGCTCTTCAATATTATACCGAAAAAAAATATCAATTATTAATTAGCCCCGCGCTCAAACCGTAAAATGCCTGGGCTAATTGCGTAAAAATCATCTGTACTTGCATAAGCAAACATTCCGGAGGCACTGCAGTAGCGAGTCAAATCAAAGGGCCAACTAAAATAATCGATCATGCTAATAAAGCCCACATGACATGACATAAGTGACCTACAACTACAGAATGGAGTCATTTCAACGCGACAAGGTTATTACCTTTCTCTTTTTGCTCGACTTATCCGCGTCCGGTTAAATTTGTGATTACTGCTTTAAGTATAGTGACCAATACTTTTTTATCGATTACGTAAATCACATGTAACCGACGACCTACGCGCAAGGAGAGAAATCATTAGGTGGCGGGAACCCCATGTTCGTGCGAGCTCGAAC
This sequence comes from Agonopterix arenella, assembly GCA_927399405.1. Taxonomy (NCBI): domain Eukaryota; kingdom Metazoa; phylum Arthropoda; class Insecta; order Lepidoptera; family Depressariidae; genus Agonopterix; species Agonopterix arenella. The sequence goes on along the minus strand of OV656718.1, from coordinate 9,076,886 downwards.
AAAGTGCTGAAAATGACTGCTGACAGAACGGACTCCCCCCTGCTTGGCAGATTTACTGAATTACATGTCTTGGGCATGCGGTAGATCTGCCAGGGTGCCAGGTAGGGAAGTAATTAGCTACTGTCTGTCTGTCTATTAAACTGCCTCCGTGGTCTAATGGTTAAGAGCATTGGCTCTCGACACGGAGGTCGTATGGGTTCGATTCCCACGGAGGACACCTAGTGATATGTCACTTTGTGCGTTTTCCCCCAGTTGGTTAGGACATTGCAGGCTGAATCACCTGATTGTATGAAAAAGAAAAATGATTCCGTGCTTCGGATGGAACGTTAAGCCGTTGGTCCCGGCTACTATCTCTGGTGGTAGTAGTACATAAAAACCACGTCAGAGGCCGTAAGGCGGTCTGAAAAAACTCTGACACCAGGGCTCTGCCCACACGATAAGAAGAAGGGCAGCGCAGGACCGCTCGTTGTGGCGATCTGCGGGGAAGGCCCATGTCCAGCAGTGGACGTCTATCGGCTGAGATGATGGCATTGTAAGTTTGTAACGTACCTATGTATACAGCTAAGGTATTATACAGGGTGAAATTGATATCATTTTAAACTAAGACCCACCCATCAAACTCAACAACTTTTACTACGAGAGCAAACCGATCGGAGCAAATAAAAAATCTGCTGTTCCATACTAAACTGCAATGTCGACGCGCGAGTTCGCGACTCAAATGTATGCAAAAGCTGATTTTTTTTGCTTCGATCGGTTTTGTCCTTTGACTACTTATATATTGACTAGTTACGCGTGTAATTCTACTAACAAACATTTTTGTCACTTTTTGCGGGGGGCGAGGTAACACGAAATCCGCAACTTTGGATTTTATTCCCCATAACTTGAGATTCTAATTTTGAACGTTAAAAATCATGAAAAGAAGTCTCGTGTGAACCCCAAACGTTCTAAGTTCGAAATTATTATTTGGCAATTATAGGCTGTCTCGTTTAGTGATAAGGTATAAAATTGAATGTAAATGCACATGATTAATTAATCTTATACAGAGGGGAAATGCTACCGCAAGGCTAGTCCTTATAATAAATAGTCAAAGGTTTGCTGCCATAGTAAAAGTTGTTCAGTTTGATGGTTGGTTTAAAAGGATGCTAATGATATCAATTTCACCCGGTAGAAGTACTTTTTTCCACGCTAATCGGAGTGAGAGAAGAACTGAAATTGAAATGAATCAGTTTAATTATCGTCCCGCGAAAGTTGTTAGAGTCAAATGAGGGAATGGGTGGCAGTGTTCCAAATTATAGGCTTCAACATTACGTAGATATGTTATAAATAGATTAACCTATGACCTATCCTTTCAATTCAGACGTTCCATTCATTTGAAATGAGAAATTCCTGAACGTGTAGGCGCGCAGTCTCTCCCGTGGGCGGTTGTGGGGGTGAGAAAGGGAGGTAGAGTATTTGAACAATGTGCTTTGGCTCTACTAGAAGTAACTAACAGTTTAGTAACAAAAAGACTTTCTGAAAAAATATTTAAAAAAAATTCACTACGCAACATAGAAATCTAAATTGTGTGTCCCAGAAGGCTTGTAAATTAATAATATTAATACCAATGCATTCATTTGAATTAGATTTAACAATATAAATTATTTTTGAGCAATAAAATATGCATAGAAAAAAAATTATTAGAAAATAGGAATGTATTTTTAAAACCTTCTAAGTAGACAAAATTATTTACACCATGTTTTGAAGTATGTATAATGGTAATGCCTTAAATATTTGCAAAAAATAATTACCATCAGGTTTTTTAGAACAAGATAATAGCAAAATTTTAAATTTGGAACTGATGCTCACGACTATATTCCCCGAGGGGGTGTAGTCAGAGATATTCTGAAACTCCAGAACATCCACTTTCCACTAGTACCGAAACTCTGTCCAATGTGCTGCATTTAAATTAATTAATAATAATACCAATACTGAGTGCATTTTGAATGTATTAATTGTTTATTCGAAAGATCCATAAAATAGTAACATTAAATAAAATTATAAATAAAGAGACTTAAAACTAAACTAACCTAGGATGTGGTGCAGGTTCGGTCCTTGTGGGAGGGTACCCAGAACGCTGGCCGCATTTCCTCGCTGAATGGCTATGCTGATCCGTTGAGCGAGGAAAGTGCCAGCTCTTGGGTCTTGTCGAGTCTATCAGGCGCTTTGACAGGTCTTTAAAAAGCGCCTGCGCATTAGGTCCCCACGGCCCAAGAGTTTCGACACCAAAACCCATAAAATGGTATTTGGGGCCGATATCCGATATTTGAATTAGATTTAATAATATAAATGATTTTGAGCAATAAAATAGACATTGAAATTTAAAAAATGAGGTATTTATTAGAAAATACGAATGTATTTTTCAAAACCTTATAGGTAAATAGACAAAAATATTTACACCATGTTTGATGTACGTTTTTTAAAAAGAGATAATACCTCAATTTTAAATTTGGAACTTTTGCTGACGGATTTTTTTTTTATTTTGGTTCATTTATAAGCTCAAATTTGCACTTAAATTATTATACCGAAAAAAAATATCAATTACTAATTAGTCCCGACTCAAAGCGTAAAATGACTGGGCTAAAATGTATGGGACACCAGATTTTTTTTTCGCGATTTCGATTTTGGTCCCATAGATAAAGTAGTTCAGTTTGTTGGCCTGATCATCCCCTTAAAAAGTGTCAGCATATTAAAAAGGACCCTGTAAACAAATACTTATTTGTAGATATATCTTTTTACGCCTTAAAATTAGATATATTTCCCACTAACATATTAGATTAAACCGTATATTTAGATAAACAACGTTATCGTCATTATCAATTGAAGTAGACGAGATAACGAAAAGGCAGCAAAATATAAACATAACTCACTCACAAATATTACCTGGGAACTATTAGTACCTAATGGATTTCATAAACTCGTTCATTTACGAGATAAGCCCAGTCATTTTACGGTTTGAGCCGAAACTAATTAATAATGGATATTTTTTTTCGGTCTAGTATTTAAGGGCCAATTTGAGCTTAGAAATGTACCAAAATTAAAAAAAAAACCAGTCAGGAACAGTTCCAAATTTAAAATTTTGCTATTATCTTGTTCTAAAAAACCTGATGGTAATTTTTTTTGCAAATAAACTGACCTGCAAAACTAAGTACTACACTTTTATAATTTAAATGTTTTCTAAACTATAGAAAATCGAGATTTAAAATAAAAAACGTTTTATAGCAAAAGTTATCAGCTTTCTTTGTTAAGTTTGTCACTATTCTTTTTAAATTGAACTCTTTTTCGAGTACTTTTTATTTCGAAAGTATATTTTATGTGCTTAAAAGTGTGATACTTAGTTTTGCAGGCCAGTGTATTTAAGGCATTACCATTATACATACTTCAAAACATGGTGTAAATATTTTTGTCTACTTAGAAGGTTTTAAAAATACATTCGTATTTTCTAATAATTTTTTTTCTATGCATATTTTATTGCTCAAAAATAATGTAAATTGTTAAATCTAATTCAAATGAGGCCATTGGTATTAATATTATTAATTTAAAAGCCTTCTGGGACTCACAATTTTGATTTCTATGTTGCGTAGTGATTTTTTTTAAATATGTTTTCAGTTAGTCTTTTTGTCACTAAATGGTGCCGGTTACAGTTTAAAAGTCCAATTAATAATTACTTCCCGAGAAGGTACGCAGGATATTTTGAAGTGCATAAGTGTACGCGCTAAACACAGATGCACTCTCTCTCATCTTACCCTCCTACGTCTGATGGTACGGGAGAAAAAATGATCATTAGCCACCTTTCACTATTTATTATAAGGACTAGCCTTGCGGTAGCATTTCCCCTCTGCCACGGTATAAGAACAATTGATCATGTGCATTTACAATCAATTTTATACTTTTCTTTTTTTAGGATTCCCGAGATTCTGGCTTGCCGCATACGGGGTCTACTGTATCATGTGTACTGAATTTCTCTTTATATTTCTATTATAGATATTTGTATTCATTTATTTATCACAATAAAAAGTCACAACTTGGTGTTCGATGACATAGATTTACCAACCACACCTCCCGGTCTATAATTTAAAACTAAATCTTACCCGGTCTCCTCGTCGTCCAGCCGCTTATACTTAATTCCTCGGGACAGCATGTTGTTTTTGTCACACACACTTATTGTCTATAGTCACTTCTCACTCTACCATACTAAGTGGTGAACTTTTCACTAGTTTTCACTTTAAAAAAGTAGCAAAGTTTGTATTCGTTAGTTTAAATTACTGTTTTGTTTTTTAAAAACGTTTATTTAAACTCATGAAGCTATGGCAGAAAAAATACACAATATTATCCTTTTTTTTCTTTAAGATTTTTGTTCCTTATTAAGAGGATAGACCAGTACGGTTTTGTCCATACAAACTTATTCCCCTGTCTTCTCCCTGAATAATGACACTCGAGCAAATATTTTTTTAACATACAATCTATGTCACCTCTGCCATGTCCCTATGTTTTGCTTTTTTGCATTTATTGATTACTGTAAGAACTCGGGACCTTCGAAAATGACAAATTTTACCGCCCGTTTTCAGACATCCAGTAAACAAATTTGACGAATAAAAAGAAAAAAATCAAAACATACAGACATAGCCAAAGTCCTTCTCATATTATTTTTGAAAGAATTATTAAAATCGGTTTAGTTTTGGAGGAGAAAACAGGGGAATACGAAATGCAGCTTTCTTCGATTTTTTGTTTATAAAATCGGTCCGAGCTGCAGTTGCGGGGTGGATCGGACAAATACGTATACAGTCGGAAAAGTGACCTATTCTTCAAATTAGCATTTCAGCCCGCCTATCCTCTTAACAAATTTATTTAAAAAAATTGCTTATAAAAAGTACAGTAATTCCTATTGAAGTAAAATTACTATTTACATTCAATTGCTTCAATTGTTTTTTTTTTAATGTTTCTAAGTCAAAAAACAAAGGTTTTAACGATATGTGAACATTATTTTTTACACCTAATTATTTCATTACGAACGCGGTAAAAGTCAGTCAAGAAACGGTTTAAGCGTGTCACTTTTAATTGAAAAAAATACTGATTAGGGCGCGGCGGGAAATTCGAGCATCCGGTGACATTGCGGTTTGATGATTTCGATATAAATTTAGGCACAATTTACTATCCCATGAAACATTTTTTAAAATACAGGGCCCTTCTAAATATGCTGAGGGTTTTTATTTTTAAAGGGGCCATCAAACTTATCAAGGGGGGATAAGGCCATCAAACTGAACTTTGTCTATCGACAACAAAATTGCGAAAAATATACAGCTGTCTCATACATGTGGATCAAGTAGGTTTGTACAGCAATTTTATATGGAATATCTAAATATTTTTTGCAATTTTGACGTCGGTTCCTCAGAAAAAGTTTGATGGTTCGATCCACAGAACATTATACTAGGGGTTAGAAGTGCAAAGTAGGCGTGGAACGTGTCGCCATAGGTTATACAATGATTTGCATAACACCATAAGGCGCGTAGCGTGGTGCGAGCGAGAGGGCATGAGTAATTGTAGCAGCGTGAGCGGGAGGACACTGCCTACTTGAGGTCGTCGGCTCAATACATCGTCTTCCTCCGTCATCAACTGCCTCCGTGGTCTAATGGTTAAGAGCATTGGGCTCTCGACACGGAGGTCGTGGGTTCTATTCCCACGGGGGACACCTAGTGAAATGTCACTTTGTGCGTTTTTCCCCAGTTGGTTAGGACATTGCAGGCTGAATCACCTGATTGTCTGAAAAGAAAGATGATTCCGTGCTTCGGATGGCACGTTAAGCCGTTGGTCCCGGCTACTATCTCTGGTAGTCGTCACATAAAAACCACGTCAGAGGCCTTAAGGCGGTCTGAAAAAACTCTGACACCGGGGTTTGTCCACACGATAAGAAGAAGAAGAAGCGGGAGGACAAGTGGCCGTCTCCGAAGCAAAAGCGCTACTTTGCATTTCTAACCCCTCTTATAATGTTCTGCGGCTTGATCATCACCTTAAAAACAGTCACCATATTATGAATGATCCTGTATAATACTTCCATACCAGCCTCAATATTAAACTATGACAAAGGAACTAGACTTCGCTTGATGTTCGATGATGTAAGGTTATCGGCCGTGCTCTCTCGGTCTAAATTGAGTACTTTTTATCCTAAAAACTGTATTTTACCTGAAAAGTAGGAAAATTCACTTAGATAAAATATTCTAGTCACTAAAAAACCCGGATAACCGGACGTCAAAAAAACCGGACGTCTGTAAACCGTACCCAGTTATCTAGTACTGTCCCTACTAAGTCAATACTCCCAACGTTTCGATGTTATGCATTTACAAATTTTAATTTACACTTCCTTACTGCCCGAGAATTGAATTTTGAACCTTATATCTATAGCAATAAGAATCTATATATTAATTAACTAATTTAATTACCGGTTAATATAAACTTGTAAGTGGAAAACGGAGTCGTGTGCAGTGTATTGGTAACGAACGCAAAATGATAATTTTGTCCGTTCTTCAAGTCTCGTCTTTCAAGCAATTTTGAATCGTTTATGAAGGTTTTAAGAGTTATTTCAGCAGACTTTATAATTAAAACTAGTTTTTAAGTACACAATTTTCGATTACAGCAAAGAATATTCGTGTTTTAGCTGTTTTCTGTTCTATTTGGAAGGGAATAAGGTAGATTTTGAACAGTCAGAGTTTTAAATAAGTTTGTTTTGGAGTCAGAAGAGGAAAAAACTGTATATTTTTTTTTGTAAATGCTTTGGCTGAGCCGCGTTGATAGCTGAGTAGTGATAAGACAGCCTTAATACAAGCTGTTTCCCGTAGCTTCGTCTGCGCGTAATTTATAAGTAAGTAGTTATGTTTTTATTTATTTTAGGTTAAGGTATTTATAATTTTACATTTTACTGTTGCCTGATTCAAATAAATAAATAAGCCTAATGTTCTTCCTCAGGGTTAAAGCTATCTTTATACTGAGTTTCATCAAAATCGGTTTACCGGTTTAGAATAAAATAAAATAAAACTTTTTGAAATTCACGATACCGATTTTACTTTACATACAAAATGACCTCTATAATTTTCGAGTTCACAATTACAAGTTGAAAAAAAACCGGCCAAGAGCGTGTCGGTCTCGCCCATGATAGGGTTCCGTAGTCATTGTACAGGGTGTAGCAAAACACCCTAGTAATAGGTACTTAAGGGGGTGGTTTAGCCCATCAAACTGAAAAACATTCACCATGGAGCCAACATCGAGAAAAAATAATAAAAAGATCTGCTGTCCCATACATTTAGGTCGAGTAGGTTTGTAATTTGTATGGAACAGCAGATTTTTTTTTCGCGGTTTGATATTGGTCCCATAGAGAAAGTTGTTCAGTTTGATGGTCTGATCATCCCCTTAAAATAGTTTCACCTAGTTTTGTTAGACCTTATATAAGCTTATTCTGAAGGATACCTCACATCTAAACTCCATAAGATCCTACGGGACACGGATGAGCTTAATTTATTTAAAAGCAAACTGAATGACTTATTAATTCCTTGCTGACAAATCCATCTACTGTACCAAATTGTGAACTTATTATAATTTTTTTTTTGCACTTGTAAATTCACCAAATTGTACAATTGTAATATTTATTTTTATCACTGGTTATTTTTAGTGCATGTTTAAATTTTTTCTTGCTTGCATATATTTTTGACCGCCATTTGTACCCTTACGTTCTTTTTATTCGTTTTTGTTACTGTATATTTTGGTGTGCAAATAAAGAATATTTATGTTATGTTATGTTATGTTATTTTTTTTTATAATATTGTACGCCCATGTGGCAGGACATAGCCGAACTGTTTTATTTTCTATGTACATCTGTTAATTTACCTATGATCCACAATAAATACATTTTCATTTTTCATTTTTATTTTTTTCATGTTTGACTACGGAGTCCAATACGAAACCCAACAAAACAATGGGGCTACTGTACCTATGTAATAATGAAATAATCAGTATACAATCAATAAAATTACACCACCCAACGCAACATAACATATATATTTTATAACGTATTAAATAGTGTTGCAATTCGATATCGATAATCAAGGAATTTAATATCATCGATCGATCGATCAAATTCGACCTATTTTTCAGTTGCATCATTCATTACATTTTCATTTGTGTGACAATGTCCAAAATATTTTTATTCATTTCTTAAATCTGTACACACGGCGACACATCAAGCTATACAAAAGCAACATAAGCTGGCCGCGCGTAGGACGAGTAACGTATAGCGTCGCGCGGCCGGCTTATGTTGGTTTTGTATAGCTTGATGTGTCGCCGTGCGTACAAAGTTGAAATTATATGATAATTAATCGAAATGTAATATTTATTTTCTATAAATACTTAAGATACCCTGAGTAAATATTCAGAACGCCGTCATTCCCCTCTAAAATATTCCTATCTTGTTTAAACGAATAGGTATAAAATATTATAGCGTTGATGTAAAGGTCCAGGAGCTCTATAAAGTATAACCTTTTCATATACCTAAACAAGATGAAAATCGTTGAGAGGTGAATGACGGCGTTCAAACGACCTGAATATTTGTGCCATTATTTTATTTTGGGTACCATAATCCGGTCCCAATTCCGGTCAATTTCTTTAAAACCATACTGGAAGGGAAGATAGAGGGGAAGAGAGGCAGAGGAAGACCTAGACAGAGTTATCTGGCCCAAGTGAAGGAAAAGGTTGATGTCGTATCGTATCAAGAACTCAAGAGACTAGCGGAAAGGAGACAGGATTGGCGAAAACTCCACCGACAAGAGCGCAGCTCTTAAATAAGATGATGATGATGAATCCGGTCCCCTACAAAAGCAACGGAACAAAGGAGATTTTGTGAGTAAAATAGGTAAACTCCTCCTCTAACTCTCCTATAGGGATTTGGTATTTACCAAATCCCGCGAAAACGCTTTTCTTGACAATGTACGTGGCTACGTGACACTCATACTCTACGCAACTTTTTTTTTTTTTTATTATTTTTTTTTTTATCGGGCATAGGCCCACCACACATTCCCACCGCTGTAACTCCTGTAAGCCAGGATCAACAGCGGCGACCATTCACAACACTGGACAATGAAGTCCAGCGAGCCCGGGGGATGACTCTAATCTGTCTTGGAACCCGCAATGAATTAATCAAAGAAGATAGGAGGAGTAGGAAAACGAAATATCCGACTTCCCTCCATTGCAAACGGGAGACAGCAATAAGAAGGAAAAAAAACATGGCTATTAGAGAGCCAATTCAAGAGATCATTTATGGCAGTGTTGAAGACACGACCGCAAAAGCACCAAAAATACAAAATAAAACAATAGGAACCTAACATTGTACTGAAACTATGACCTATTTTGCTTCCAGTAATAAGTATTGCAAAAACATCTGAACGCACGGAAGTTATCCCTAGTCGCAACAAGATCCATGTAGTAAGGGACACCAGAAAACGATTTTATTGAGTCAAGCATGGTCTGGCGCTCGGCGTACCAGAGCTCACACTCCCAAAGAATATGATGAGCGGTCTGTTCGAACTCGTTACTGTCAACAGAACATTCACATAAAGGTGACGCAACCAATTTAAAATAAAATAGCTTTCCCTTAAAGTTACCATGTCCAGTAAGAAATTGGGCTACGCAGTGATCTACCTCTAGCCACGCTTTGTCTAGACGATCGCGAACAGATGGAAAAAATTGGTATAGATGTCGACCCTTTGTAGACCCTTGCCACCGTAGTTCCCAGTCTAATAAAAGTTCATCAAAGATGTTGCAATCAAAGTTAAATAATTTACTAATTCTATTTCGGTCGCGAGGCTTTAAGAAGTTATGACTAACTTTTCTTGAACGAAAGTAATTGGCCGCGCGGCGTTGTATTTCCAAGTCTACGGGAACAACCCCCGCTAGAACGGGGAGTGCTTCGGTGCTGACCGTTCTATACGCTTTACACAGGAAAATCAAGGCTAAACGTTGACTTTGAAGTAACTTACGGCGCGCAGCGCCAATAGCCGACCTATCTGCCCAAACGGGGGCTCCATAACACATGCACCCGAGGTATGTTGCGCAATATATTATTTTAAGTGTTTTGTAACAAAGACCCCATGTCGAGGTGGAAATACGCGCTAAACTCAAAAAATTACTTTTGGCTTTCTCTCCTATTGTCTTGATATGATTTACGAAGCTAAAATTACGTTCCAAATGAAAGCCTAAATAGGAAACAGAATCTTTACTTTTAATATTAATGCCTTGAAATTTTATTCGTGGTGGTACTTTCAGGTTCCCTTTGAGCAATAGTTGGAATGTTTTATGCGGGGCGAACTGAAGACGATTTCTGTATCCCCAATCTGTTATTTGCTGCAGGCAGTTGCTAGCCAGTCTTTCGATACCTACTCTAGTATTGGAATGTATGAGCAGGAGACCATCATCGGCGTATCCTATTAGCGAGCAGCTTTGAGGGAAAGGAAGTGTCAGAAAATCATCAAAACCTATAAATAGGGTCCAAGGACAGAGCCCTGAGGACAGCCCTGTGTCAGCACTTTGGACACTACATGGTGACCAAGCCTCAACTTTGAAACTCCGTTCGTAAAGTAAGAATAAATAAGTGAGTAGATGTTCCGATGACAACCTCTATTTTTGAGCTTTAGGAGAAGCATTGGCCACCATGCGTTGTCAAAGGCACCCGAAATATCAAGAAATACACCGACGATATAGCTATATTCAGAGAGCTCTACCGCCTCTCTACTCTACGCAACTGTCTACATGCAGTTGACGTCATCAACCGTTCGGCCAATCACATTCGTTTACGATCCACACGTGACAAAAGTAGACAAAAACAATATTTTCTTTGTCGATTTTCTCTTAAAATATCCAAAAACGAGAAAAACTTCATGCGCGGTCTTTCTGGCTTACGTAAAATAATAAGGATGGAGGCACATCTCGATTTTTATCGTTTTCTCGAGGGTGGCATGCGAGGCTTACAGGCCCAGCTAGCTAGCATGCCACCCCCGAGAAAACGACAAAAATCGAGATGTGCCTCAATCTTTATTATTTTACGTAGGCCAGAAAGAGCGCGCATGACGTTTTTCTCGTTTAAACGCTTTGTCGTGGGTGGCATGCTAGCTAGGCTGTACCCGGACTGTCGATTTTCGATATATTGCGACCGTTTCGGTCCGCACTTCATTGTAATAGAGTTGACTTTGGAACAAAAACGTTCACGCAATTGCGAAGTTCTATTATCCGGGTAGAGGCCCAGTATTTGTCTTAACTGACTAAATAGTTGGTTTTCAAAATGCATATTCAATACGGATGCCATCTTTAAATCCTATATTTTACATGCTGTCACATACCCTATTCTCAATGGTAAACTATCGACATTCAAAACTATCGATATGCCGGCAACACAAACTCAAAATGCAATTTATTTGTTAAACGAACCTTGGCTTCATTCCGCGTAAGAGCTCGCAAGTGAAAGTTGTTACCGTAAGAGAGCGAGATAGATAGATGAGATAGAGGGCATCACTTTCTTTTGACGCGAAATTAAACTGATCGCATACAAAAGGTTATCATTATAATCGTGGGTATTGAAAAGTCTGTTTCATTAGATATGACTCAATATGTCAACACAAATAATTATTACCATCACAGCCTATACAGGATGTAAGGAAAAGTATCATTAAGGTGGTTTCAGTCCATACAAACGTTTGGCGCACAATACGCGTAGACGGAATTAATACAAGTAATATTTTATATAAGGTCTAACAAAATTAGCTGAAACTATTTTAAGGGTATGCTCAGACCATCAAACTGAACAACTTTCTCTATGGGACCAATATTGAAATCGCGAAAAAAAAATCTGCTGTCCCATACATCTAGGTCGAGTAGGTTTGTATGGAACAGCTGATTTTTTTTTCGCGATTTCAATATTGGTCCCATAGAGAAAGTTGTTCAGTTTGATGGTCTGATCATCCCCTTAAAATAGTTTCACCTAATTTTGTTAGACCTTATATATGGAAAAATAGTTTAGAAAATCTAGTTGCCGCGTAACAAATAACATTTGCAATTTATAATATAATTACGGAGATATAAAGCTTTTAAAATTTTGTATGAAAAATTTCAAAGCTGTATAGCTTCATAATTATTTTATAAATTGCAAATGTTATTTGTTACGCGGCATCTAGATTTTCTAAACTATTTTTCCATATATACAAAGTTACTTATATTAATACCGTCTACGCGTATTGTGCGACAAAGTTTTGTATAAAATTTATTTATTTATTTATTTATTTAAACTACAAAATACAAATACATTATCTTTACAGGTTTACACCCAAATTGATAATATAATTACTTATTAATTAACTTGCCTTTACTTAAATAATCTAAAGCGGCCTCTGTGAATTTCGTCAATGAACACTGGAATATATCTACCTCTTTAGATATCGCGTTTAGTATTCTGAGTGCTGTGGTTAATGGAGCGTACTTTAATATATTGGTCCTGCACTTTGGTATCACAAACACCTGATCTCGGGGGCCTCTACGCATTCTCGTATTGGGGACGCGCAGTCCAATACTTTCTAGTATTTGCGGGTTATTAAGTATGCCGCGAAACACTTTAAAAACATATGTAGTGAGGGCAATATTTCTCCTAACCTCCAGATTGTAGTAACCGACCATACCAAGCACAAAGAGGGTTGGGTACATTAGGGGTACATTATTATTTATTATTATATTATTATTAAAATTGACCCCTCTGCAACCGCCTTAACCTTTAAACCGCACCCGGAAAATTTTCTAGATGCGCCTAGATTAGCTAGTACTAGATTAAATGCTCTCCACAAGCCCAAACTACAATTACCCCCTTGCCAAACTGCACCCTTCAAGCGAAGTACAACAATAAATGCGGTCAAAGTGTACAATAAATTGCCATACGAAATGAAGACTCTTCCGGATGAGAAGTTCCTCAAGGACCTAAAAACATTTTTAATAAGAAAATGTCCCTATGACCTGAACGAGTATTTGGAGTAGATACATTTTGGCCTGCAAAGAGACAGTTTTCAATATCTATCTATATACTATTATAAAACTGTAGCAGAAAGTTTGTCTGTACATTGAAGATGTTAACAAAAAAAAAGCTACGATATGGTTTTTAGGTGTCCCTGATTCCATTTCACCAATTTTTGGATTTTTTGTCTGTCTGTTTGTTTGTGTGTTTGTTTGAACAAGTATCACGCAAAAACTACTGAACCGATTTTGATGAAACTTTTTTTGTTTGATAGCTTATGATCTGACTTAAAATCTGGTATATAATTTGAGCGGACGAAGTCGCGGGTTAACGCTCGTAATTTATAAAATTTATAAAAGCTTTATATCTTCGTAATTATATTATAAAATGCAAATGTTATTTGTGAAGCGGCAACTAGATTTTCTAAACTATTTTTCCATATACAAAATATTACTTTTATTAATTCCGTCTACGCGTATTGTGGGTCTAACGTTTGTATGGACTGAAACCACCTTAAGAGAAGGTTATCACAGTGCAAGCATCTCTTTCTTACAAACATATGTTTGCGTTTTTTGTTAGCCATCCCGCCATCAATTGAATGCAGGATCGTAAATCAACGTATTTTTCATCAATATCTTTTCTCTTGGGTGTTTGGTGTAAAAACTAGCCTCAGAATAATGTACACAATGTCATTTTATATTTTTCAGTGCATTTTTTTAATCTTTAAGTAAAACTAGAAAAAAAAAGTCATAAACTTATCTATCTTTGCATGGTTTTATGAGCCAGAGAAGTAATAACTATCGTGTTTTGAGCCTAAGAATAATAGCCCAGTCATTTTACGGTTTGAGCCGGGACTAATTAGTAATTGATATTTTTTTTGTTTAAAGAGCCCATTTGAGCCTAGAAATGTAGCAAAATTAAAAAAAAAATAACGTCAGCAACAGTTCCAATTTTAAAATTTAGGGTTTATTTCGTTCTAAAAAACCTGATGGTAAATATTTTTTGCACATATTTAAGGCCTTACCATTATACACACATCAAACATGGTGTAAATATTTGTTTTATTTAGAAGGTTTTGAAAAATACATTCGTATTTTCTAATAAATACCTCATTTTTAAAATTTTAATGCCTATTTTATTGCTCAAATATAATTTATATTGTTAAATCTAAGTCAAATGAGTGCATTGGTAATAATATTATTAATTTAAAAGCCTTCTGGGACACACAATTTAGATTTGTATGTTGCGTAGCGATTTTTTTTTAAATATGTTTAAAGATAGTCATTTTGTCCCTAAATGGTGCCGGTTACAAATTAAAAGTCCAATTAATAATTACTCCCTACCCCGCCTAACAAAACTCCGTAAAATGACTGGGCTATAATCAAGAACAGTTCATGAACAACAAAATATATTTTTCACCCCTCCCCGGGCGGAAAGCGTCAACTTTCGCCCGTTTACGCGTTACTGCGTTAAACGAAGTTGCCCCTTTCTGCCTCCGTCGGGGAGAAAAATAGAGTACTAACCTCGGGCAGTAAATAAGAAAGCCTCAGATCACATGTTTGTTGAGCTCGGCTGAGACTTTTCTTACTTTCCTGCCCTCGGTGTGTAATCTACTATTTTATGGTTTAAAACAACGTCTATTTCATGCCTTAAGACTCAACCGAAAACAGGTCGATTTGATAGAACCTGCCCACCACAGTATAAGAAAGAGTATTTATAACTACATACAGTACAGACACTCCCTGCCTCCCACCAACTTTTAAGGGCCTATGTCGAAAAATAATTGAAGCGAAATGGGCGTGTGATAGCTTATATTACTGCCTGATGCGAGAGAAGGACTTGGGGCGGCGCGCGCGCCTGAATCGACGCAAGCGTCAATCAAACTTTATTTAATTTTGATTGTACTATTTATGTAAATTCAATTCAGCTCTAATCAAAATTCGTAAAAAATCAATCTCTTTTTTTAAATCAAGTCTCGTGTTTCTATTATTCACCGTTTAGCAGTTCCAAACGTTTATCGATAAAGACGGAGGCTACTTTGGCTTGTTTTTCTATCGAGCAAATGTGTCTTAATCGTGTTTTGGCTCTAATCAAAACTTAAATTATATGTTCAATTTACACATATCCGCTAACCATACTCCTACTGTTAGTACTTCATGATATATGACGCTTTGAAGAATCCTATTTTTTTCACATAGCCTCTTAACCCCCCCTTTATTGCCCTCTGGTTACCTCGGCAGTTACCGATGTTAAACAAATGCGCATTCCTTTCTCGTTTGCACTTCAGTATCGCACATGCTTACCTCCTTTTATAATTTTTTCCATTTGTATGAAAACACTAACCCTGCTTCGCCCATGAGCACCCCGAGCAAGAATGTTTATGTCACACTCGTCTAATATCAATAGAGTTTTGTTATTGAAACCACAACAGTTGAACAATAGATTATTTTATAAATAAATCATAAGCATGTTATATTTATTAACATTAGTATGTAGGTACTTAGCTGAGAGGCCTGTGTCACACCCCGCACACCCGCGACACTTAGGCAACGGGTTCGCACTGACAGGAGGCTAGGAATGCCTCCTATCCAAACATTATATAAGGTCTAACAAAATTAGGTGAAACTATTTTAAGGGGATGATCAGACCATCAAACAGAACAACTTTCTCTGTGGGACCAATATTGAAATCGCGAACAAAAAATCTGCTGCCCCACACATTAAGGTCAAGTACGTTTGTATGGAACAGCAGATTTTTTTTCGCGATTTCGATATTGGTCCCATACAGAAAGTTGTTCAGTTTGATGGTCTGATCATCCCCTTAAAATAGTTTCAGTTAGTTTTGTTAGACCTTATATAGACTAAGAGATAAGAGTACTTTTTGCAACCATCAGCTGCAAGGCTGATTCAGTGCTTATGAGGTGTAGAGCATCTCCGTGATGGTGATGGACCAGGTCTGCCTGCATAACTCCAGTCGGTTTAGAAGTTAGTTTAAAGGTCAGTAAAAAATTAACGATCAGCTGCAAGGTTGATCGTATCATATTATTGTAGTATGCACTGTAGCTATGTGAACAGTACTAAAATTGACTTGTTTCATCAGTCGGTTTAGAAGATACAGCCGTTCAAAGGTCGGACCTTTGAACGGCTGTATCTTCTAAACCTACTGGCAGTTCATGTCAGTTTTTGTACTGTGTACTGTGTTTTGTTACATAGCTACAGTGCACACTGAAATAATATCATACGATCAGCCTTGCATCTGATCGTAAATTTTTTACTGACCTTTAAACGTCTGTAACTCCTCAACCGACTGAAGTTATGCAGGCAGACCTATTTCATCCCACATAGATGCTCTACACCCCATAAACACTGAATCAGCCTTGCTGCTGATGGTTGCAAAAAATACACTTATCTCTTAGTCTAATAGGGGGTAGATCTATAATAGGGTAAACAGTTACTTTAAGGCGCTACCGCCCGGTTTTACTGTAAAATTGGGTAACTCTGTAACCATTTTATAGATTAACGAGCGTTAACCCGCGAATTTGTCCTCACAAATTATATACCAGATTTTAAGTCAGATCATAAGCTATCAAACAAAAAAAGTTTCATCAAAATCGGTTCAGGAGTTTTCGTGTGATGCTCGATCAAACAAACAAACTTCTTTTGTTAAACAGTTTTATAATAGTATACAAAAAACAAAACTGAAATATGAAAAGTGATTTGGTTTTTCTCGAAATCTATTTTGATTAATAAAACTGAAGACAAAGGAATCTAAAGTCACCCCTTTTTTCCTTGTTGTAACCATTTTACTCTTACATTGTTCATTACATTTGTTATAATTTACAATATACTTCACAATACTACATAGAATGATATGGCTTTCTTATTTTTTGAAAATTCATCCCATTTCACATCTAATAGGTCCGATCCGAAATCCTGAATCAGGATTGCGATTTTCCCCCTCCACAATTGCGCTCGGAAGCAGCGCTTGCGCAGCTGTCAAATCCTATACAAAATCACAGAATCCGGATTGCAATTCCGTATGTGTGTGGCGGGCCTTAGTAAGGCGAGTCGTGTTCCTGGGCGGATAGGATACGCCATAAGGGGTGATTGTATCCATGATACAGAACAACTTTCCCCAAGAAACCTATAAGAAATTCGCAATATTTATTCGACTTTTCATACAAACTTTCGATCAGCTGATTGCATTTGTCCCTTACGCGCTAAACACAGATGTAGTCTCTCGTCCTTACCCTCCTGTCTGATGGAACGAGAGACCGATACGATCAGAGGTGGGGTCAGATGCAATGGCGTAGCTAGAGATTTTCCCTGAGGCCACCCAGCTTATAGCTATCGCCCCAGTGAGTGGCAACTCTTTTTTATTTTTTTTATTTCAATTGGGTTTGCTCTTGACCCTGAAGATGGGATCAAAGATGTAGCGAGCTTACCCAGAAGAAGCCTATTCACTCGTACTTTAAAGTAATTCGGGTTGTAAGCGCTCGGAAATACTGACGCAGGCAGGGCATTCCACTCCTTGACTGTGCGCATTATAAAAGAATCAGAAAGGCGCTTAGTGCGAATATGTGGGATATCAACCAAGGGTTGGTATCCCGCGGTGCGTCTGGAAGTCCGATAGTAGAAAGGGGAAGGCGGGACGAGCTCATGCAGCTCTTGACAGCTTCACATCTCTCGTGGCGAGGTCGAATCCAAAAGTTCATTTTCTTAAGGCTCCCCGTAACCAAAATTCGACTTGAGATTTTTAAGGAGGTTGCAGAACATGTTAATATAAAGGTGAAAGAATGCGATTATTTCATAAACAATAACAGTTGTGGTATGGGTGCTTCAGTCCTTGCATGCCTATACATTTGAAGCGAGCGAAGCGAGCTCGAAATTTTGCAGTATTGCCTCCGAGTTTTAGCCCAGTCATTTTACGGAGTTTTTCTTAGGCGGGGTAGGGAGTAATTACTAATTGGACTTTTAAACTGTAAACGGAACCATTAAGTGACAAAAGGACTATCTGAAAACATATTTAAAAAAAAGCACTCATTTGACTTAGATTTAACAATATAAATTATTTTTGAGCAATAAAATAGGCAATGAAATTTAAAAAATTAGGTATTTATTAGAAAATACGAATTTTTCAAACCCTTCTAAGTAGACAAAAATATTCACACCATTAGGCCTCGCATGCCACCCCCGAGAAAACGATAAAAATCGAGATGTGCCTCCATCTTTATTATTTTACGTATGCCAGAAAGAGCGCGCATGACGTTTTTCTCGTTTAAAAGCTTTGTCGTAGGTAGCATGCTAGCCGTGCTGGTTTGTAGTATGTATAATGGTAAAACCTTAAATATGTGCAAAAAAAAATTACCATCAGGTTTTTTAGAACGAAGTAATAGCAAAATTTTAAAATTAGAACTGTTGCTGACGTGATTTTTTTTTAATTTTGTCACATTTCTATGCTCAAATTGGCTCTTCAATATTATACCGGAAAAAAAATCTATTACTAATTAGTCCCGGCACAAACCGTAAAATGACTGGTCTATTTTGGCTAGAATTTTACAAGAATATACGAAACAGTGCCTACTACTATTTAATTATTTCTTCACTACTTTCCATGGGGAACGAGCTTTCAGAGGTGGGCGTCCTCTGCCCCCTTGCTACGCCAATGTTTGGGCGTCAAAGATGTGTGGAGCTCGTCTTGGTCGCCCGACACCTGACTGGGTTGGTTCTATCCAAAACAGGACACCACACAACTAGATAGATCATCGGTGGCGCGTTGCGAAGAGGTATGGACACCCAATTATGGGGGTCCGGGTTCGAATCCGCACGGACAACATGCCATGTACCAATGAGTTTTTCTAACTTATGTAAGTAATACCGACTGCTCTCAAACGGTGAAGGAAAACATCGTGAGGAAACCTGCATACGATGAAGAAGAAATTCTGATGCGTATTCGAAATCTACCAATCCGCAATGTAGACGCGTGTTGGACTGACGCCTATACGCGCTCCCTGAAGGTAGGCCTGTGCCCTGCAGTGGGACGCTTATAGGCTGATGATGATGATGACACAACCAGTCACCTTTGTATGTTTTAGTATGCGAATTAGTTTGTGCATTCAATGACTGTCTGATGTTGAAATGTTTTTCAATAGGTTAAATTGTAGAGTCATTGAATGTATTAAGCTACATTAACGCTTTGAGGAAATTGACAAAACATGTAGCCCAGTCATTTTACGAAGTTTTGTTAGCAGCTTTGACTACTCATATAGTAATTCTACTAACAAACATTTCTGCCACTTTTTGCGGGGGGCGAGGTAACATGAAATCTGCAACTTTGGATTTTATTCCCCATAACTTTAGATTCTAATTTTGAACGTTAAAAATTATGAAAAGAGGTCTCGTGTGAACCCCAAACGTTCTTAGTTCGAAATTATTGTTTCGCAATTGTAGGCTGTCTCGTTTAGTAATCTATACTATTATAAAACTGTAACAGGAAGTTTGTCTGTACATTGAAGATATTAACAAAAAAAAAGTTACGATATGGTTTTTAGATGTCCCTGATTCCATTTCACCAATTTTTGGATTTTTTGTCTGTCTGTTTGTTTGTTTGGGTGTTTGTTTGTTTGAACGAGTATCACGCAAAAACTACTGAACCGATTTTGATGAAACTTTTTTTGTTTGATAGCTTATGATCTGACTTAAAATCTGGTATATAATTTGTGCGGACGAAGTCGATAGTCTTTTTGTCACTAAATGGTTGCCGGTTACAGTTTAAAAGTCCCATTGATAATTACGCCCCACCCCTCCTTACCTTTGACTATTTATTATAAGGATTAGCCTTGCGGTAGCATTTCCCCTCTGCCACGGTGTAAGAACAATTAATCATGTGCATTTACATTCAATTTTATACCTTATCACTAAACGAGACAGCCTATATTTGCGAAACAATAATTTAGAACTTGGAACGTTTTGCGTTCACACGAGACTTCTTTTCATGATTTTTAACGTTCAAAATTAGAATCTAAAGTTATGGGGAATAAAATCCAAAGTTTCGGATTTCGTGTTACCTCGCCCCCCGCAAAAAGAGGCAGAAATGTTTGTTCGTAGAATTACACGCGTAACTAGTCCCTATATAAGTAGTCAAAGTTCATAAGCGACGAAGTTATCCGCGCACACACTATAAAAAAAAATATATATATACGGTCGAATTGAGAAACCTCCTCCTTTTTTGAAGTCGGTTAAAATACTTTTTTTTTCAAAGCCTTATAAGTAGACAAAAATAATAACACCATGTTTTAAATATGTATAATGGTAACACCATGTAAGCAGTAGTAGTAGGTAGATATTGCAGTTTAGTATGGAACAGCAGATTATGTTTTTGGTCTGACAGGTTTGCTCCCATATTAAAAGTTGTTCAGTTTGATGGTCTAATCATCCTTTTAAAAAACCGTCAACATATTAAGAAGGATCCTGTATATACAGGGTGTTACAAACGTTAAAATAATCAGTTCAAACTTTTAAGGAGGTTGTTAAGACTATCAAACTGAACAACTTTCACTATGGGACCAACATCGAAATCGCAAAAAAATCTTTTGTCCCATACATTTAGCTCGAGTAGATCTGTAGTTTAGTATGGAACATCGCATCCTGGCGATTATGGCAAATCTCTCCATTTTGGGTCAGGCCTATGTCCAGCAGTGGACGTCTATCGCCTGATATGATGATGATGATGGAACATCCGATTTTTTTTCGCGATTTCGATATTGGTCCCATAGTAAAAGTTGTCCAGTTTGATGGTCTTAACCACCCCCTTAAATGTTTATTTGTATTTTTGTAACACTCTGTATATAAGGTCTAACAAAATCAGCTGAAACTATTTTAAGGGGATAATCAGACCATCGAACTGAACAACTTTCACTATGGGACCAATATCGAAATCGCGAAAAAAAATCAGCTGTCCCATACAACACTGCAAATATTAAGTCCACCCAACTGTATGGGACAGCTGATTTTTTTTCGCGATTTCGATATTGGTCCCATAGAGAAAGTTGTTTAGTTTGATGGTCTGATCATCCCCTTAAAATTGTTTCAGCTGATTTTGTTAGACCTTATATTGTGAATCCTAGATGCTATATCTATCTAGAAATGGTTATATTTATACAATTGTTATTGTGTTTAGTAACGGGTGTAAATAAATATATCTATCTCGTTTTAAATAATAATTATTAATTATCATGAGTAACAAAACAGCTGTTTACATATTTAAACAATTTATGACATCTCAAGGGTCGCTTGCAAAAAATATACGTAGGTACTTATAACTATAACTAGTGGGTGAAAGCATCCTTTTAAACTAAGAGGCTACCCATCAAACTGAACAACTTTTACTATGGGAGCAAACTGATCGGAGCAACAAAAAGAATCAGCTGTTCTCCATACTAAACTGCAATGTCGACGCGCGAGTTCGCGACTCAAATGTATGCAACAGCTGATATATTTTTTCCTCCAATCGGTTTGCTGCCATAGTAAAAGTTGTTCAGTTTGATGGGTCAACTCTTAGTTTAAAAGGATGCAAATGATATCAATTTCACCCTGTACATTATATCTTCCTATATATAAACTTCAAAACAAAAAGTTAAGGGGGGGGCTCCATACAAGAAACGTGTTCTTTTTTCTAGGTTGTTTTGTTTTTGCTCTATTGTTAAACCGGTCAATTAAATCGAAATATGGTTTCTCCGCACCCACAATATTTTTAAACGACCTATCCAACGATACCCCACACCATGGGATAGAAGGGGAAAATGTTCCTCAAATGCCTCTCAAAGCGCTTATTCCAGGCTACAGGCGACAGGAGGGCTGGCAGCTATTTTGCGCAAAGGATCAGCCTTGCGATCCAAAGAGGCAACGCTGCCAGCCTCCTAGGCACTCTGCCAGCCTCCTAGGCACTCTGCCCCGAGTAGGAGCTTTAGAGGACATTTTCTACCTTTAAGTAGCCTAGGTGCTTTTTTTTCTGTTTGTTTTGTTTTTTCTACCCGTTGTTCCAATAAATATATTTAAATTAAGAAAAAAAATCCCATTCCCACTTCGCGTGTAGGGGAGGTGCCCTAAAAAAAATTTTATTTTACCACCGTCGGCGCCGCGTGATTAATAGGTATATAATATACCTATGCCAAATTACAGTTTTTATACATTTGGAATACATAATCTATAGAGGATGTATGGGTGCACTAAGAAAGGATTTTTTTGAAATCTACCCCTAAATGAGCACCCCTTTCCAACGGGTTGCCGCCGCCTTCACCAGGTCGTCGGTCAACCATATGGTCTGCCTACCCACTAGCACACTGCCTTCCGGTACGCGGTCGCCACTTGAGAACTCTTCGGCCCCATCGGTTCTGCGAGCAATGTGCCCCGCCCACTGCCACTTTAGCAATTCTTTGGTCTAATGTCAGCTACTCTGGTTCTTCTGTGGATCTCTTCATTTCTGATTCGTTCTCGCAGGGAAACTCCGAGCATAGCCCTCCCCATTGCCCTTTGGGTGACTATCAGCCTTTTTATGAGGCCTTGAGTGAGCGACCACATCTCTTTTCCATTGGTCAAAGACTTTCGTCTTTTGACGCCCGCCTTGTCTGATGATGACTTGTCTTGGGCGACCTGGAAGTCCTCAAACCGACTTCAAACCCAGGTCGGTCGCAGTAAGGACAACAGCGACTTTGTTCAGAATTTGAAGTCGACACGATAAGCAGGAGCAGCAGTCTTGAGACACTACGGTATTTGGGACGTGGACATGGAACATCGAATGTGCAACGTATAAATAAAGTAAAAGATATTATTGTCACTGACAATTGCGCATCCTTCTTCTATCGAGTCGCTGGCATGTCATTCAAATCTTTCCAGTCCAGTATTTCGCCACACGGAATAGCATTATCGGCCGCGTCCATTAGCTCCGTTCGCGTGCAGCACGGCCACCAAGCCACCCACGACAAAGCGTTTAAAAGAGAAAAACGTCATGCGCGCTCTATCTGGCATACGTAAAATAATAAGGATGGAGGCACATCTCGATTTTTATCGTTTTCTCAGGTGTGGCATGCAAGGCGTACACGTGTCCGGGCAGGAAGGGGCGGAAGGGAAGGGACACGAGATGGGCCATAGTCTGGGGAGAAACACCGCATTCACACTCAAGGTTCGACCCGTTTGTGTAGCCCCACTTGAACAGATTGCCTTTACTCCGGCCAACCTGAGAAAATAGACTCCTATTTAAGAACCTCCAAATCTGAGGCATGCAAAAGAACTTGTGACTGGCTTCTCAAACAGACATACCTCGGATGCCATCAATTCAAACCGCAACGACTTAAGGCTCTTAGTACGAGCCTTAACAGGACACTGCAAGTTAAACAAACACCTACACAGAATGGGGCTTGTAGATTCATCCACTTGCAGATTCTACTATATACACCTCCTCTGCGAATGCGAAGTGCTCATTCACAGCAGGAGTCGCCATCTAGGTGGACACATAATAACACCTAATGACATTAGGGACCTCCCCTCCAAAAGCATAACACAGTTTATAAAGTTCGTGGGCCTAGGAAATGACTTTTAAGTTTAGGGTGACAGCTACAATAGATCTTTCCAGGTCGCAGTAGCTATTGGTCATTGACCAAGCCCTTAAAACCAAATAATAACCTCCAAATCGGCTTGGGCAGCTCCCGTCCGGAGGCTTTCTATGAGAGGAATAAACGGGTCAGGAAGTGTGGTCCTAATTGTAAGAGCCTTGATATTTTATATTCCATCAAAGCCCAGGACAGTACGCAAGCTCTGGTTTTTGCTTTCGTTTTTAGTACGTAATATATGTATGTTATTTTATTTTGTCGTCAAATAAAATTAAATCATGTACATATTCATAAACCTACCTAGCACTTGTAACACATGTAGTAAAGAAGAATAAATTAAAAAGCTGTGCGCAATTGAGGTGCAAAAGACATTGCCTACGTGACGAACTGTATTCGTTTCACAACTAACGAATGAGTATGGTCTAAGAACAAATACAAATAGAATCATCATCATCATATCAGCCATTAAACGTCCACTGCTGGACATAAGCTTCCCCCAAAATGGGGGGATTTGCCATAATCGCCACGCTTGGCAGGCGGGTTGGCGATCGCAGTTGGATTGAATGTGTGTACTCAGAGGATGCTGCTGCCCATCCTCCGGTAGATCCCTTAGTCGCCTTTTACGACACCCACGGGAGGAAATGGGATGGTGCTATTCTTAGCCGACACCACACGGACAACAACTAGTACGATAGCTAAAAATATATACAAAATAGGAGGAATATCATACTTCCCAAGAAATGGAAATTATCCTTTTCTATCATTGCATTTCTTATAAAAGTCAAATTTAGTCAAGTTTTGTAGTCGAAACGGGATTAGGCAATTAGCCCAGTCATTTTACGGTTTGAGCCGGGACTAATTAATAATTGATATTTTTTTTTTCGGTATAATATTAAAGAGCCAATTTGAGGCTAGAAATGTACCAAAATAAAAAAAAAATCACGTCAGCAACAGTTTCAATTTTAAAATTCAGCTATTATCGCATTCTAAAAAACCTGACGGTAATTTTTTTTTGCACGTATTTAAGGCTTTACCATTATACATACTTCAAACATGGTGTAAATATTTTTGTCTACTTAGAAGATTTTGAAAAATACATTCGTATTTTCTAATAAATACCTCATTTTTTAAATTTCAATGTCTATTTTATTGATCAAAAATAATTTTTATTGTTAAATCTAAGTCAAATGAGTGCATTGGTATTATTATTATTAATTTAAAAGCCTTCTGGGACTTACAATTTTGATTTCTATGTTGCGTAGCGATTTTTTTTTATATGTTTTAAGATAGTCCTTTTGTCACTAAATGGTGCCGGTTACAGTTTAAAAGTCCAATTAATAATTACTCCCTACCCCGCCTAACAATAATGTCTTTTGATGTATTTAAATTATTTGTAAGATGTACTTTGTTACTGTGCTAAATAAATAAAAATAAAATTAACATAAACACATAATTAGAGGAAGTACTTGGTGGTTTAATGAAAAAAGTAATTAGAGATAAAGAAGCGAGTATTTGTGGGAAACATAAATACAATGGCAGTGATAGTAGTATCTTCACGTCCCAAATACTGCAGTGTCATAAAACGAAAGTCTTCGATCAGTTTGTGTTGCCAGTGATGATATATAGCCCAGTCATTTTACGGAGTTTTGTTAGGCGGGGTAGGGAGTAATTATTAATTGGACTTTTAAAATGTAACCTGCACCATTTAGGGATAAAAAGACTATCTTAAAAGATTTAAAAAAAATTCGCTACGCAACATAGAAATCAAAATTGTGAGTCTCAGAAGGCTTTTAAATTAATAATATTAATACCAATGCACTCATTTGACTTAGATTTAACAATATAAATTATTTTTGAGCAATAAAATAGGCATTGAAATTTAAAAAATGAGCTATTTATTAGAAAATACGAAAGTATTTTTCAAAACCTTCTAAAGAAAAATATTTACACCATGTTTGATGTGTGAAAAATGGTAAGGCCTTAAATATGTGCAAAAAAAATTTACCATCAGGTTTTTTAGAACGAAATAATAGCTAACTTTAAAAATTGGAACTGTTGCTGACGTGATTTTTTTTTATTTTGGTACATTTCACAAAATATCAATTACTAATTAGTCCCGGCTCAAACCGTAAAATGACTGGGCTAATATGGAACAGAGACATGGTCGTTCACTCAAAGCCTCATAAAAAGGCTGAAAGTCACCCAAAGGGCAATGGAGAGGGCTATGCTCGGAGTTTCCCTGCGAGATCGAATGGGAAATGAAGAGATCCGCAGAAGAACCAGAGTAGCTGCTTCGCCTCGGCCAACAATTACATGAGATCTGAGACCTTTCTTACTTTCCCGCCCTCAGTGTGTAATCTGCTATTGGTCTAATCTTTGACAACTTATATAGGGACTAGTTACGCGTGTAATTCTACTAACAAACATTTCTGCCACTTTTTGCGGGGGGCGAGGTAACATGAAATCCGCAACTGTGGATTTTATTCCCATAACTTTAGATTATAACGAGCGTTAACCCGCGACTTCGTCCGCACAAATTATATACCAGATTTTAAGTCAGATCATAAGCTATCAAACAAAAAAAGTTTCATCAAAATCGGTTCAGTAGTTTTTGCGTGATACTCGTTCAAACAAACAAACACACAAACAAACAGACAGACAAAAAATCTCATCTTCAATGTACAGACAAACTTTCTGTTACAGTTTTATAATAGTATAGATAGATAGATTTTGAACGTGAAAAATCATGAAAAGTAGTCTCGTGTGAACCCTAAACGTTCTAAGTTCGAAATTATTGTTTCGCAATTATAGGCTGTCTCGTTTAGTGATAAGATATAAAATTGAATGTAAATGATTAATTGTTCTTATACCGTGGCAGAGGGGAAATGCTACCGCAAGGCTAATCCTTATAATAAATAGTCAAAGGGTCTAATCGATGAGTAGAGTAAATACCATATGACATATCTGATAAAATTACATGTGATATTCAAGCGGTAATCGTATCTTAAAAAAAATGTATTTTTTTCTCCTCGATATATTTTATCTGTAGCTAAGGTAATGTGATTTATACAGGGTGTAAAATTAAATGCGTTAAATTTTAAACAGGGTGCTTCAGAAGTTCAGTTTTGATGGTCCGAAACACCCTGTTCGATATGTAACGCATTTTTTACACCCTGTATAGCCTATATTACTCAAGGACACTATGCTAGCTTTCTATTAGTGAAATAACTTTTAGAATCGTTGTCGTAGTTATACAGGGTGTTAGGATAAACAGTTGCATTACTTTAAGGGGTGATTGTACCCATGATACTTAACAACTTTCCCTAAGAAACCTATAGGAAATTCTTGAAAAAATTTGTGGACTTCCCATACTAAATGCAAGCAGCTGATCGAACGTTTAGTATGAAAAGTCTAAAAAAAGAATTTCGCTATCGGTTTCTTAAGGAAAGTTGTTCAGTATCATGGGTACAATCATCCCTTAAAGTAATGCAACTGATTACCCTAACGCCCTGTATAGATTGTACCATGCATACAAACAAAGAATATAGGCGGAAGAGCCTTTTATTTCGAACCCTGTCTTAGAGATACCGTATATAATTGAAACTTAGAAATACCATACGTGCAGACTGCAGATTAAACAAAAACTAACACGTATTTGCATTTAGAATGGAAAGACCAACTTTTTTTTGCAATTTTCCAATATGTTTCTCAGGGAAAGTTGTTCAGTATCATGGGAACAATCACCCCTTCAAGTAATGCAACTGGACTGCGTTCCGAACCTACGCCCCAGGTGCACCCCGAGTGCAACTTTTCACACTAACGCCGTTCCGAGCCTCGGTGAAAAACGTTCTATTACAACTCGGTTGTCACAACTCAACCGGTCCGAACCTCTGACGGGTTGCAACTTTTAACCATCAAATTCGATGGTTAAATTAAAAAACACTCTGACGTTTTGATTATCTGTGGTTACTTGACTTTTCGAGCGAAAAGACACCGACTTCTATAAAACAAATTAATGTTCTTATGATGCGAACGAAAAAGTCATCGGCTGCAATATTATTTTTAACTTTTTAGTTTTTTTGAAGGCGGTTTTAATTTTTTGTTAAAATATTGTTTATTTCACAATTTTCAGTGGTGAATTCATTAGTTCAATTTAATAGGCTTTAAATTAACAAACGCACTAGCCGGCACTACGATTTTCAAAGGTTCCTCTTGATTTCTCTGGGATGCCATCATCAGACCCTGGTTTCCTTATCATGGTACCACCCTTGGACTATATAAGGTCTAACAAAATTAGCTGAAACTATTTCAAGGGGATGATCAGACCATCAAACTGAACTACTTTCTCTATGGGACCAATATTGAAATAGCGAAAAAAAAATCTGCTGTCCCACACATTTAGGTCGAGTAGGTTTGTATGGAACAGCTGATTTTTTTTTCGCGATTTCAATATCGGTCCCTTAGAGAAAGTTGTTCAGTTTGATGGTCTGATCATCCCCTTAAAGTAGTTTCACCTAATTTTGATAAACCTTATATTCTTTCCAACAAAAAGAATCATCAAAATCGGTTCATAAACGACGAAGTTATCCGCGAACAGACATAAAAAAAAATATATATATACGGTCGAATTGAGACACCTCCTCCTTTTTTGAAATCGGTTAAAAATTAAAAACTTTTAACAAACGATTTACTTGAAATAATTCATGGCAGTCCGAAACCGCTAGGGGCGGTAGTGTCGTGCACATAGCCGATACCCTAGCACCCTGTATATTCCATAATTGCTATTCACAAACACGTAAATCTGTTTGAACAATACTTGAGAGACAGTAAATGCATTGTAATATCGTAATCTCAACTAATATAATATATGTACTTTGTTGCATTGTTGTTTTTACAGTTAATAACAAGAGATGGTATGGCCTGTCACGTAAAACAATATACAGGGTAAGTACACCGAATTCTACACAAAACGATCAGACATGCCCAGCAACTATTCACTAAAAAAAACAAAATAGGTTAATGCTCCCATCTCCCGACTTAAAATGCACTTAGATAGTCCGTTAGTAATGTCTATAAAAATTTATAACAATTTGCCGGATATCCTAACAAATATAACAAACGACAAAACATTTATCTACCATTTAAAACAATTATTAATACAAAAATGCTTCTATACTTTAAATGAATACCAGAATGATAAAACAATATATAATTATATATTTAAAGTTGTAACATATTACTTTCTTACAGAAAGAAATAAATATAATATTTTTATAAGTACCTACATATACTTACTAGTAGATACCATACTAATAAAATACCTTTTCTATTTGAAATAAAGAATGTAAATATCTTAATTAATTTGTCTATTCAAGTCCTCTTCTCTTTTAAAATTGCTGTGCACAACAGGGTTCACAATGTTGTACTATTATTAAGATTACACCACCTATTGTATATACCATGAAACGCAATAAAGCATTGAGTATTGAGTATTAAGTTAAGATGGGACACAAAGGGCAGCTACCAGAAGCATTACAGCTACAAGAGAACGTAACGATAAAAGAAAACTCTTCATACTAAACTGCAAGGCATACCTAAAGTCTAGACTGAAATGTATCAAACAACCGATATGATGATAATGATGTTTATGTGGTGACCGCATATCGGAAAATGCAGCAGCGTGGGACGTAGTAAGTCCCATACAAGGTGGACCGCCGACCTGGTGAAGGCGGCGGCTACACTTTGGGTGTCGGCAGCGCAGGACCGATCGTTATAGCGATCTGTGAGGGAGGCCTATGTCCAGCAATAGACGTCTATCGGCTGATGTGATGAGACCATCACGGATTATCTACATAATTAGCCGATAGACGTGCACTGCTGGACATAGGCCCCCCAAGGATCGCCATAACGACCGGTCCTGCGCTGCCCTCATCCAACGGGTTCCCGCCGCTTTCACCAGGTCGTCGGTCCACCGTGTGAGGGGCCTACCCACGCTGCGCTTTCCGGTACGCGGTCGCCACTCAAGAACTTTTCGGCCCCATCGGCCATCGGTTCTGCGAGCAATGTGCCCCGCCCACTGCCACTTTAGTTTAGCAATTCTTTGGGCTATGTCAGATACTCTGGTTCTTCTGCGGATCTCTTCATTTCTGATTCGATCTCGCAGGGAAACTCCGAGCATAGCCCTCTCCATTGCCCTTTGGGTGACTTTCAGCCTTTTTATGAGGCTTTGAGTGAACGACCACATCTCTGTTCCATATGTCATCACTGGCAACACACACTGATCGAAGACTTTCGTTTTAAGACACTGCGGTAATTATCAATATAAACGATTAACTTTACTGCATAGTCTATGCAGGCAGAAGGTTACCACAAGGTTTAGACTCTAGAGCATTGTTCTAAGTATATACAATATTTGCATAGCTTGTTATGTTTGTTAATTCTTTTACTTTCTTGTTTACATTGTATGGATAGGTAGCTAGGCTAAGTAGTAGATACATCCATTATCATCATCATCAGCCTGTTATGTCCCACTACAGAGGGGCAGAAGGTTGACACAAGGTTTAGAGCATTGTTCTAAGTATATACAATATTTGCATAGCTTGTTATGTTTGTTAATTCTTTTACTTTCTTGTTTACATTGTATGGATAGGTAGCTAGGCTAAGTAGTAGATACATCCATTATCATCATCATCAGCCTGTTATGTCCCACTACAGAGGGGCAGAAGGTTGACACAAGGTTTAGAGCATTGTTCTAAGTATATACAATATTTGCATAGCTTGTTATGTTTGTTAATTCTTTTACTTTCTTGTTTACATTGTATGGATAGGTAGCTAGGCTAAGTAGTAGATAAATTCATTATCATCATCATCAGCCTGTTATGTCCCACTACAGAGGGGCAGAAGGTTGACACAAGGTTTAGAGCATTGTTTCTAAGTGTATACAATACTTGCATAGCTTGTTATGTTTGTTAATTCTTTTACTTTCTTGTTTACATTGTATGGATAGGTAGCTAGGCTAAGTAGTAGATAAATTCATTATCATCATCATCAGCCTGTTATGTCCCACTACAGAGGGGCAGAAGGTTGACACAAGGTTTAGAGCATTGTTTCTAAGTGTATACAATACTTGCATAGCTTGTTATGTTTGTTAATTCTTTTACTTTCTTGTTTACATTGTATGGATAGGTAGCTAGGCTAAGTAGTAAATACATTCATTATCATCATCATCAGCCTGTTATGTCCCACTACAGAGGGGCAGAAGGTTGACACAAGGTTTAGAGCATTGTTCTAAGTATATACAATATTTGCATAGCTTTTAATTTAATTTTTCACTTTCTTATTGACATTGTATAGTTAGGTAGCTATGGCTAGGTTAAGTAGTAAGTACAGTCATCATCATCAGCCTATTATACAGGGTGTAAACTTAAATGCGTCAGAACATCAAACTGAACAACTTTTACTGTGGGATCAACTTTGAAATAGCGAAAAAAAATCGGCTGTTTCATAAATGTTGGTCGAATATTATAATTGCTAATTGAGTATTGACATTTTCTATGGAACAGCGGAATTTGGATGTTTGTCACTCAATCACGTAGGTATTTAAACGGCTGAACGAATTTGGATGAAATTTGGCACATAGATAAAATATGGTCCGGATTAACAGATAGGATACTTTATTTAAAGGTCCACGCAGACGAAGTCGCGGGCAACAGCTAGTACGATATTAAATAAAAGTATTTATTTCTAGGTTTACTTGATTGAGAATCCTTAAATATGATTGATTCGTTAAGAGTCATTTTACCGTCCAGTGGCTCTGAACGGTAAAAGGACTCTTAACGAATAACCGACCACAGCAAAAAGGTAGTGTAGGTAACTATCATCATCATCTCAGCCGATGGACGTCCACTGCTGGACATAGGCCTCCCCCAAGGATCACCACAACGACCGGTCCTGCGCTGCTTGCGCTGTACCTTACCTATCATCATCAGCCTGTAAACGTCCCACTGCAGGGCACAGGCCTACCCTAAGGAAGAGTATATGGGCATTAGTTCACCACGCGTGACTTCACATACACATCAGAATTTCTCCTTCATTGTATGCAGGTTTCCTCACGATGTTTTCCTTCACCGTTTGAGAGCAGTCGGTATTACGTACATAACTCATTGGTACATGACATGTTGTCCGCGCGGATTTGAACCTTACCTATATCCTTGATGTAGTTTCGAGTTTTTGTAAAGATTCGGTTTTTTTTATTATCCGGGTTTTTCTTAACAATATGACGCGGCAGTTTGGTCAATAAAATAATTGCTACCACAAAATTCAACAGAATTCCGACTTAATTTTCCTTATTCAGTACTTAATAAAATAAATTCCATTCATCGATTCGTATTATCTCTGATTTTCTATTCCACGAAGATCACCGATTTTAAATCGATATAAAACAACAATACTAATAAAAATTAATTAAAAAACAAAACAGCATTCAAAAATGGAACACAAACCAATCAAGATCAATATAGAAAGGCACTTTATTCACTTCCCGCTCATTTAGCGAAACTTTTTTAAACGCGTTCGGATATTTAATCCAATTACTACGTTTATATTTTCATTTTCGTTTCAACTTTCGCGGTGCGCAAAGTCGAGCGGTGCGCGATGTTGCAATCGTTCTCGGATACTGCATGAATTCGCGTAGACACTCAATGAAGGTTTAGTGACGTGCTTTGTCTTTATCGATATCGATAATTAGCGGGATTAGTTGATAATTCATTTGATAACAGCAGACTTCGAAAAGTCAATTTCTTTACGTATTTGTTTGACGAGATATATCGCTTTGAGGCTTTGGTTCTAGTAATTTAAGCCTTAAAAAAACATACGTAGGTTTATAGGTAGGTTACATAACGTATCTACATAACTCACCTTTTAATGTTATTATTGTAGCAATGCCTTAACGAGGGCTCTGCCAAAATAATATTAATCTAAAGAGCGAAGCTTGTTAAAAAAAACACTTTTAACCTCCCATTAAATGACAACAATTCTGTCATTTTACATTGGAGTCAATACAGTGATATAAATAAATAAATATCTTGGACATTGTCACACAAATTATCTAGTCACATTTAAAGTACCTGGACTTGTATTATGATGACTAGAAAACGATATAGAATACATACACACAGATACAAACATCCATGACTCGGGTACAAATATTCATATTCATGATATAAATATTTGTCCATTACAGGATTCGAACCCGCGACCCTCGACACAGCAGGAAGGTTCACTACAGGCTGTGCTACCGGGCCGTCGAATGTAAATGTCGTCGTCGTCATATGTAAAGTAAGTACCTATTTTTGCATGATTTTCATTAAAAATATAAAACCAGGATTTGCTTATTTAAGGTTTCCGTAAAATATATCATTAATGTTTCACAAGGGGTCCGTTTCCAAAAAGTTTGAAAACTTCTGCCCTATATTATTCTTATGATAGACGCCTTTCGCTTACTAAAACAATACAAAACAAACCGTGTCCCTTATTCGTTTCAGTTCATACAACTAAGATACGAGAAGAAATGATGTAGTTCATCTTTAACCGAACCACGCGGCATACTTAACGTAAAATAAAAAACATTATATAAAATATTAACCAAGACCAAGAAAGAGAGACCTTTGCCCAACAATGGGACAAAATAGATTAAAAAATATATATATTAACATTACATTCGCATAGCCGCTAATTCATTTTCTTTCATTCTTTTCGGGTCAATTGTTCTACTTTTGTGTTTCTATATTTTATTGGCCAGGTATTTTGCGAACCTGACGGCGTGCATAGTGTCGCTTTATTGAGGCAAATTCATTAAAACAATTTATTAAAAAAAAATTCATTATATTTTAGACTATCGATAAAAAACATCGACACCACTCCCATCACTAAAGCGATTACGAAGCTTAGATCACTTAGCTATCTCCCACCTCTTAAGGCCGCTGCGTCTCATAACAATCACGACTCTAGACCTTAGCAATAAGGTTGAGAATCGTTTAAATTAACCAATTTTCCTATATGTCTGCGACTATGATTTTATTTACTGATTGTAAAGTTATATTGCCTTCTATATAACTATATACATACGTAGAATCACGACTATATGATCCCTTTTGGGGGGAACAGAAATGTTGCTACAATAAAAAAATTGGTTTTTTGGAATTTGAAACTGATTTCCATATGGACATGCCCATGCTTAAGCCGTTCCGTCATCCGACGTGGATAGTCAGAGATACAGGGTGTAAGCTACTTTATGAAAATTTAATCACAAATTTAAAAAAAATCTCTATTCTATTTTTATTTAATGGCGTCCGATGCGTTATCACAATTGTGCCAATGTCCCGTTATGTGGAGAGTACACGTAGGAAAATGATTAGTAGCATTTCTGCCAATGTCAAGTAGTTTATTATAATCTCAAGTTAACGTTTTATAGTTAAAACACAAAAGAGTTTACAAAATGGCGGAGCCACGTGCAAGCCAAACAGATGCCAATACGCACGCGTCTGACCTCCCCCAGACTTGCAGCGCGACTCCTAAAAAAAAAAAAATATCCCTACGCTAAAAACAAAAATTTTAAAAGTGAAAAATAATTCGGTCACATATTTATTTTTGATGTAATCAAATGTATGTTTTACTAGAGTTAAGAAGTAAAACATACATTTGCTTACATCAAAAATAATAGTAGGTGCAGGCTGAATCACCTGATTGTCTGAAAAGAAAAATGATTCCGTGCTTCGGATGGCACATTAAACCGTAGGTCCCGGCTATTATTTCTGGTGGTAGTAGTCGTTACATAAAAACCACGTCAGAGGCCTTAAGGCGGTCTGAAAAAACTCTGACACCAGGAGTGCGATTTTTGAATCTCATTCTCTGAGCTCAAATCATCATAATCATAATATTGTCAGTATCATCATCATCATCAGCCTATCATCGTCCACTGCTGAACATAGGCCTCTCCCAAGGCGCGCCACAAAACTCTGTCCTCGGCCTTCCTCATCCAGTCGCTCCCCGCTACCTTTTTTAGGTCGTCTGTCCAGCGGGCAGCAGGACGTCCCACACTACGTCTACCAGTTCGCGGTCTCCACTCCAGAACTCTGACCCTCCACCGGTTGTCAGTTCTTCGGCAGATATGACCAGCCCATTGCCACTTCAGCTTGCTAATTTTCTGAGCTATGTCAACCACTTTAGTTCTCTGACGTATCACTTCATTTCTGATGTGTTCTCAGTGAAACACCGAGCATAGCTCTCTCCATAGCTCGCTGAGCGACAAAAAAAACGTGAAAAAAAAATTGATGTAAAAAATATATAAGGTCTAACAAAATTAGGTGAAACTATTTTAAGGGGATGATCAGACCATCAAACTGAACAACTTTCTCTATGGGACCAATATCGAAATCGCGAAAAAAAAAATCAGCTGTTCCATACAAACCTACCCGACCTAAATGTATGCGACAGCAGAATTTTTTTTCGCGATTTCAATATTAGTCCCATAGAGAAAGTTGTTCAGTTTGATGGTCTGATCATCCCCTTAAAATAGTTTCACCTAATTTTGTTAGACCTTATATAAAAATGGGAGACCTTTGTGCAAGGTGCAACAAAGGTCTCCCATTTTTAATTTTGGTATTAAATGAAGAGACTTACGGTGAGCATGCCTTCTCCAACATTTCCGTAGATTCAACTGAAAACAAAAGAATGTCGAATTAAAAATAAACAAATAATTAATATTAATCAATGTATAATAAAAATCATCATCAGCCTTCATCTTTAAAAGTAGGTCATATTTAAAAAATCTAAAAAAAACGCTATAGCGTTTTTTAAAAAGCTTTTATAGAGAGGAGAACTAGTTTTTAACCGCGACTTCGCCCGCACCAGCCTAGCTAGCATGCCACCCACGACAAAGCGTTTAAACGAGAAAAACGTCATGCGCGCTCTTTCTGGCCTACTTAAAATAATAAAGATGGAGGCACATCTCGATTTTTGTCGTTTTCTCGGGGGTGGCATACTAGCTAGGCAGCTTCCGTCATCGTAGTGAGATAAAATAATGTAGCATAGCATAGCATATGCTCACGACTATATTCCCCGAGGGGGTAGTCAGAGATATTCTGAAACCTCAGAACATCCACGTTTCACTAGTAGTACCGAAACTCTGTCCAGTGTGACGGGGAGTGAGCCCGTCGCCACTTGTAATGGACAGTGGGTACAATACATGCCTCGAAATTAAAGCATGCAGGTTTCCTCACGATGTTTTCCTTCACCGAAAAAGCCAGTGGTGTATAAAATAATGTATCAGTTGTTAAGTCTAACTATAAGCTATAAACACAAAAAACTTCATCAAAATCGGTTCAGTACTTTTTGCGTGATACTTGAAGAAGCACAGACAAAAAATCGGTGGTTTCGAGCATCCTTTTTATTATTTAAATATCTTCAATTAGCCCAGTCATTTTACGGTTTGAGCCGGGACTAATTAGTAATTGAAATTTTTTTTTGAAGAGACAATTTGAGCCTAGAAATGTACCAAAATTAAAAAAAAATCACGTCAGCAACAGTTCCAATTTTAAAATTTAGCTATTATCTCGTTCTAAAAACCTGATGATAATTTTTTTTTGCACATATTTAAGGCTTTAGGTGTGAATATTTTTGTCTACTTAGAAGGTTTTGAAAAATACATTCGTATTTTCTAATAAATAATTTTTTAAATTTCAATGCCTATTTTATTGCTCAAAAATAATTTATATTGTTAAATCTAAGTCAAATGAGTGCATTGATATTAATATTAATAATTTAAAATCCTTCTGGGACACATAATTTTGATTTCTAAGTTGCGTAGCGATTTTTTTGTATATGCTTTAAGATAGTCCTTTTGTCACTTAATGGTTACAGTTTAAAAGTCCAATTAGTAATTTATCCCTACCCCGCCTAACAAAACTCCGTAAAATGACTGGGCTACAATATACACTTTTTATACTGCATTACATATATAAGGTCTAACAAAATTAGGTGAAACTATTGTAAGGGGATGATCAGACCATCAAACTGAACAACTTTCTCTATGGGACCAATATCGAAATCGCGAAAAAATATCAGCTCTCCCATACAAAACTGCAAATCATAACTCGACTCAAATGTATGGGACAGCAGATTTCGATATTGGTCCCATAGAGAAAGTTGTACAGTTTGATGGTCTGATCATCCCCTTAAAATAGTTTCAGCTAATTTTGTTAGACATTACATATACATACATAAACTCACGACTGTAATCCCTTTCGGAGTGGTCAGAAACATTGCTACATGTACCTAGTTGTAGCTATGCTAACAAGCTTACAGCTTCATAAACTTAAAAAAAATTTTCGTCGCTTATAGCGCCATCTATTGCGCACAGAACGAACTAATAGAATCATTAAACAAAATAGATTGTAAATACTTCTTACGAATTTCACGTCGAGGAGTGGCGCTAGTGTCGTATTCATATAGGTTTGTTAGTCAACTTCCCTGCGAAAAGGTTGCGGGTTCGAATCCCGCAAGGGACAAATATTTAATGCATACCGATTCATGGTGTTTGTATAGTGTTCTTGTGCGGAAAGTATATAAACAGTATCTAGATTTCAAACATAAAAGTTTCATCAAAATCAGTACAGTAGTTTTTATACCCGAACAAAAACACAGACTGACAAACATCCAAAAATTGGTGATAGACACTCAGTTGCAGAAACGCGAATCGAGGTCGAATTTGTTGTGATTGAGCAAGCTCCACAGTATAACCATAATATAATAATACACATTCTTTTGATATAAAAACAAATAATAAAAACCGGTCAAGTGTGGGTCGGTCTCGAGCTAAAGGTCCCGGAGAAAACTAAAATTTTTTGAAAGTTAAATTAGTGCTTATACCCGGTCGACTCCGACGCGGGCCGCGGGAAGCGGGAAGCAAAGCGGAAGCATCTACGACGCGAAACTCGGCCTCCAAACCGGCGCGAATGCGACGCGGGAAGCGAACTTCATTTGTTCTTCTTCTTATCGTGTGGGCAGAGCCCTGGTATCAGAGATTTTTCAGACCGCCTTACGGCCTCTGACGTGGTTTTTATGTAACGACTACTACCACCAGAGATACTAGCCGGGACCTACGGCTTAGCGTGCCATCCGAAGCACGAATCATTTCTCTTTTCAGACAATCAGGCGATTCAGTCTGCAATGTCCTAACCAACTGGGGCAAACGCACAAAGTGACATTTCACTAGGTGTCCCCCGTGGGAATCGAACCCACGACTTCCGTGTCGGGAGCCAATGCTCTTAACCATTAGACCACGGAGGCAGTTACTTGTTGTTGAAGAATAGTCAATGAAGCAACACTTCTTTAACTATTGTTGTGGTAATGTCATTTTCGTTTTAACATCAGAGTTCTAAATTGAACATCTAGAGTACGTTGGTACTCTTTGGTAGTTTTTATTACTTTTTGGAAGTTTCTAGAACCTACCTAGTTCTTTTGTTCTCTTTAGTTTTTGGTCGTTTTTTTGTTTTTGTTGGTTTTGCTACCAAAATCTACCAGAAATTACAAAAAGAACCAAAAACTTCCAAAATCTACTAAAAAGAACTGAAAACAAGCAAAATCTACCAAAAACGATCCAAATCTATCAAAAAGAACCATAAACTACAAACAAGAACCAAAATGCACGGAAATTTTAAATTTGTATTTTAGTAAAAATCAACATTTAAAACTTTTAAGGGGATTGTGGAGACCATCAAACTGAACAACTTTCACTTTTCAAATTCAAATTCAACATTTTTTTATTCAAAATAATATCACATAGATAGCTTTTTGACCTCATTTTTTGAGTCTACCACCGCGTCGGAAGGTGTTTCGTTCAAAAAACCGCCTTCAAAAAAATTTAAAAGGAAAAAAATAATATTGCAGCCGATGACATTTTCGTTCGCATCATAAGAACATTAATTTGTTTTATCGAAGTCGCTATCAAGCCGGTACGATTCGCGACAGGGCTTGCATAGTTTTTTGGCTTGGCTTGACACCGACTTCTATAAAACAAATTAATGTTCTTATGATGCGAACGAAAAAGTCATCGGCTGCAATATTATTTTCTAACTTTTTAGTTTTTTTGAATGCGATTTAATTTTTTGTTAAAATTTTGTTTATTTCACAATTTTCAGTGGTGAATTCAATAGTTAAATTTAATAGTAGTGTTTTAAATTAACAAACGCACTAACCAGCACTACGATTTTCAAAGGTTCCCCTCGATGTCTCTGGGATGCCATCATCAAATAATGGTTTCCTTATCATGGTACCCTTGGAATATCTTCTTTCCAACAAAAAAAGAATCATCAAAATCGGTTTAAACAACGAAGTTATCCGCGAACACCTTTTTTGAAGTCGGTTAAAAACAAAAGTGATAGACGCCTTACAAAATGCACTTGTGTCTAAATTGCAATGGGCAGGACATGTGGCCCGAATTACACATGGTAGATGGACACTCAAATTAGCTAAATGGAAGGGGCCAGAGGGCAAGAGACCAGTAGGCAGACAAAAACAAAAATGGACAGAGGACATCACAAAGATAGTGGGGCAGATCTGTCTGATCTAGAGATATCATCAGACCATGCCAACTGGCACCAACTGGAAGAGGTCTATACCCAGAAGGGGTCATCATTACTAGACCAAAATTAAAATTAAACAAATAACATTACAACTTAATAAATTAATATAATAATATTGGATTTCAAATAATTATACATACTTAGATAACTTAACATATGAATAGTATTAAATAATGCATGTCAAAATGTAGAGATGAATTATATTTTAATTTTTTATAAGAATTGTTTAAAAATTAATTTATTTGAAAATATCCAGAATTATGATAAATGATTTTTAATAAGATGAAAAATAAAAACTTAATAATAATATTTTTTTATTTCATTTTATTAGGTTTCCTCATGATATTTTCCTTCACCGTTTGAGAGCAGTCGGTATTACGTACATAAGTTAGAAAAATTGGTACATGGCAAGTTGTGCGGATTTGAACCCAGACCCCCATAATCGGGTGTCGTAAGGAAACCTGCATACACTGAAGAAGAAATTCTGATGTGTATGTGAAGTCTACCAATCCGCATTGGGCACGCGTGGTGGACTAATGCCCATACACCCTCCCTGAGGGTAGACCTGTGCCCTGCAGTGGTATGCTTATAGGCTGATGATGATGATTTTATTAGGCTCATCAACAGTTGTTACACTAATGCATGACATACTTAATACTAGGTAAAGCAAACGGCTAAATGCACAACTAATTAAAGATAAGCACAGTATGCACTGACAAATATTTGCTAAAGTTGCATTTTGTTAAGTACACTTTAGATTTTTAAGCTTTGACTTAGATTAATAAAATTATTGGAAAAACAAATTAAATTCGAAAAATTAAAAATTAAACTATGAAAATCAAAACAATTAAAATTAATGTTATAACGTTAATAAATTAACGAAAAATTAAAATGGACAAAATTAAACTATGAAAATTAATACAAAACAATTACAATTAAATTGATTAAAATAAGATGATAAAATAAATAAATATAATAAAATAGTTTATTTAACTCAAAAGTTTTTTACATTTTAAATTTGAGGTCTTCACTTCGAGCAATTCGAGAATGCTCGTATTGGGAATGCCTTGCTACTTCCTTAATTAATTGTAAGTCTTAGATTGAGACATGCCAAAATGTTTAAATGATAAAATAAAAACAAATCAAATCAAATTAAAATAATCAACATCAAACAATTAAATTAAAGCAGTTTGGATGCAGGCAGTCGAAATTAAACAATACTTAAATTCAAAATGCTTAAATGCTTACTTCTGGCGGGAGAATACCTGGTAACCTGAAGTACAGGTATGTCTACGCAAGTACACATACTTACCAAGCACAAGTCTCCACCCACAAACTCTTGTACTCAATTTTATATTTTATTAAATTTGATTTAATAAATTTTGTGTTCATGTTGAGAAAAATAAAGAATTTTTGTATTTTTTTTTTGTAATATGTACCTTGCGGGATTCGAACCATGGTGGACCCTCACTTTAGCACGCAGGTGAACTACCAAATTAGCAATTTTGTTGCCAATTTTTAATTTGTGTTTATTAATTTTGTGTTCGTGTTGAGAAAAATAAAGAAATTATTATTATTATTTTTTGTTGTAATATTTACCTTGCGGGATTTGAACCATGGTAGACCCTCACTTTAGCATGCTGGTTAACTATCAACTAAGCAATTTGGTTGCCAAATGCATAATATTAGATTATTTACTTACGCGAAGCCATTTTTATTTTCTCGTTCCTTTTGAATGCAAATTACGTCTTCATTGTAACCCCATTGTAATAGTTCTTTAACCCTGCAGACAAAGTGAATTTCATGCTAATTATAAATATTTAAAAATATTGTTTTATTTCAAAGTTAAATAAAAACATTTAGTATTATGTTAAACTTAAAATATTTTACATGTTATTATGCGTGTGTTAAATATGCAAATAAATTGTTTATCCACCTACATCCTCTTTACTAGGGTTGAGCCCTTTGACTATTTATTATAAGGACTAGCCTTGCGGTAGAATTTCCCCTCTGCCACGGTATAAGATCAATTAATCATGTACATTTACATTCAATTTTATACCTTATCACTAAACGAGACAGCCTATTATTCTGTCGAATTATTATTTCTAACTTAGAACGTTTGGGGTTCACACAAGACTACTTTTCACGATTTTTAACGTTCAAAATTAGAATCTAAAGTTATGGGAATAAAATCCAAAGTTGTGGATTTCATGTTACCTCGCCCCCCGCAAAAAGTGGCAGAAATGTTTGTTAGTAGAATTACATGCGTAACTAGTCCTCACAAATAAGTAGTCAAAGGTTGAGCCTCTTTTCTTTTCTGTCGCTCAGGAACCTCAGAAGCTAGAGCGAGAAAGGTTGCAGCACTGTCGGTGCGGCCCTGTGCTGTCGAATTCCCGCTCTCTTTCTCGCTTTCAAATGACTTTCCTTACCGACAGAAAAGGATGAAGCGTCAAAAATTAGATTCCACGCTATCAGATGAGGATGTTAAATTGTGGATAATTTAATGAAGCCAAAGCTAGCAACATCTCACCAAGGGTCGCCACTCGGGGGTCTATTCTATTATATTTTTTAAAAAAATGGCTGCCATGCTTGACTTTGTACGGTAGTTTATGTATTTTGGTGACTTCAGGGATTGTTTTTCGAAAAGAACACTTATCCTGAGCCAATAATCGACGAGCAACGTGACTACCCAATAGCAGACCTACAATGTGACTCTTAGGGGGTCGAAAAATCACCAAAATCACCTTACGTAATCAATGGACCCCCTACGATCAGATATATATATATATAGAATATTGTGAAGTTATTAATAGATTAAATTTTGTTTTCTACGTACCGACTACAGCTGTCATCGATAAGAAATAATTTAGATTGCTGGGTCACTGACTTTATCTATAATATAGGCTCAGATAACGCATATCTCTTCAAAAAGTTCTGTAATACTGATCAGTAGTGCATAGTTATGGGTGCCGCCTTCAATAGAAGCAAACAAACATTCCAGCAATAATAAGGAATCACAATTTCATTGTCAATTTCCAAGAGAACATTGTTATGGAAATTACTAACACAAGTTTGTTCAATGTTCAAAACATATATTTACTGTTGTTTAGTCAACTTTTAACTTACTTACTGGTTCGATTAGCTGAGTATGCTGTTGAACTTTAAATAGGGTATCTAAACAATATAACACTATATACTGTTATGGAATTATTCTAATAAAATTACAAAACTAATTCACGGTCGGACAACTTTCTAAAAATTTCACTAATAAAACGCGAAGTTAGAGGAAGAGTTCTTAAAGGAATTATTGATGAACTATCACAGTATGTCCCGGGCATCAGTAAAAGATAATTTTTTAGAGTTTATTGTTGAAAATCACTTGAAAATTCCACTAATGATGAGACGAGGAAATTCACTTTTCATTTTGTTCGTAACATCAGATGTCAATGTCAAGTGCGTTTGGATATA
The DNA here is from genome assembly GCA_927399405.1 of Agonopterix arenella. Lineage (NCBI taxonomy): Eukaryota > Metazoa > Arthropoda > Insecta > Lepidoptera > Depressariidae > Agonopterix > Agonopterix arenella. The sequence goes on along the minus strand of OV656718.1, from coordinate 9,034,102 downwards.
GCAAATCACTCCATCAATCAAAATATGTGAATCGAAAACTAAACATTATATTTCCGGCCATACAATAAAACATATTTTAACTAGGCTCTAAAAATAATCCTCTAAAATATGAAATAATTTTGATGGTGTTTTTCTCGTCAGTCCTTTTCTGTCGTATGTTTTTATATTGAAATCTTTTTTGAAGCTTGAAGAAGGAAAACGGGAACTGATACAACAAAACGCAGTATCAGTTCAAATTTTCATCTTTGAGCGCAACTATTAGATACGATAGAGATACACAAAAAGACGTTGCATCGCTCTTTCTCTTTTTTCATTACCAACTGTACAAATACCAACCATTGAAATCAAACTGTCAAATTCGTCCAAACCACAGATTACTAGTGTCAAGCTAAAGATGCGACCATATGCCAGCTTCCCGGATGTGACAGTTAAGTTTTCACTCAGTTCCAGCAGGTCCCTTTTGGCGCTGCTGTCGTCAAGCTAATTTGTATAGAACTTGTAGTTATAGTTATATTATATATAACGTGATTACAGAATGCAAAAATGGAGATATTTGATCAAGGAATTACTAATCAAGGATATTTTTATGTCATAGAACGGAGAAGAATTAGGGCTACTCAAGGATTCTCAACTCAAGCTAAAGGCAAGGATTCTCAATCAGGAAAACACATGATTTGTAAGCTTCTGACGCAACAACACGGCATGACGCCAAAGAAAATATACACTACGCGAAAAAAAAAAGCGACACTCATGCATGTGTGCTCGCAAAAGCCCTCGCGGCTATGTGTGGGTAACGGGGCGAGCGCGGAGAGGTGTGCGGGTCGCGAGCGGGTAGGACGTAAAGTCGAAGACGGTCGACGACGGTCGAATTACATGTCTTGGCTAATCTCGCTCGAACGACGGCAGGATTCGGCCGTTGAAATAAATATTTTCTTCGACTGGGCGAACGAAGCGTGTAACAACGCCGACTAATACGAAAATACCTACCAGAATTATGAAAGGTGCCATTTATTGTTGTGTTTATGGTTGTGGCAACAATCAGAAAGAAAACAGTGAAAAGAGTTTCTGTTTATGAATTAATTAAGTCCGGGCAACACGTGAGTGAGCATAAAAATATAAGATACTAGAGATTACTCGGGTCTTCGTCCGCGTTAACTATAGTCTGGTATTATTACACCAGATTTTAAGTCAAATCATAAACTATCAAACAAAAAAGGTTAATGATAATGGGTTCAGTAGTTTTTGCGTGATGCTGTTAAAAACAAACAAACAAATATTACAGTTTTATAATAGTATAGGTAAGTATAAGGTACCAACAGAACCAGACTATCATAAACCACACTATTTATTCAGCTGACTATACCTACTTACTAATTACTAAAAATTACCTCTTCTCAGTCAAAGATGCAACAATGCCCACAATTGCCCTAGAATAATTTAAATTTAATTTACGTAAGAATAATAAAGTACCTACCTATCTCTTATTCATTAGCTGCACCAGTGTAAACTTACATATTATTCGTTTTCCGCAAGTATCAACCCTATTGCATAAATACGCCGACTCAAGGTCACTGACGCGCGGAATCACACATACGAGGAGTGTTAGGCCTGTGATGACGATGCTGCGTACTTAACTTACAACAGTAAGTAAACGGCCCAGTCATTTTACGGTTTGAGCCGGGACTAATTAATAATTGATATTTTTTCGGTATAATATTGAAGAGTAAATTAAAGCCTAGAAATGTACCAAAATTTAAAAAAAATCTCGTCAGCAACAGTTCTAATTTTAAAATTATTCTATTATTTTGTGATTCACTTGCTGACAAACAAACAATTATAATTAAAAAGAAATATGTAGCTGTGTATAAACTAACAACAGGCTAAGTGTGTTACAAACAATATTGTGATCTCATTTGGTCGAAAATTAAGTTTTCTATTCTATTCTATTCTATTCTATTATCTCGTTTTAAAAAACTTGACGGTACATTTTTTTTTGCACATATTTAAGGCTTTACTATTATACATACATCAAACATGGTGTAAATATTTTTGTCTACTTAGAAGGTTTTGAAAAATACATTCGTATTTTCTAATAAATACCTCATTTTTAAATTTCAATGCCTACTTAATTGATCAAAAATAATGTATATTGTTAAATCTAAGTCAAATGAGTGCATTGGTATTAATATTATTAATTTCCTTCGGCCTATTATTAATTGGCCTTCTGGGACAAATTTTTATTTTTTTATTAATTAATAAAAAGTTTGAAATACATACTTGTTTATAATACGTACTTATAGTCCTACAAAACCATATTTTATGGTTTGGCTGTAGGAAACAGAGAATCACAGTCTCGCATTACATAGGCGCAATAATATAGTCTATTTTTATACGTTACATGACTGGCGTACTGAGTACGTACTTACTACTAATCATTGATGACATTCAATAGCAACATTCCACAGATTTTTGGTGTCTATTTTGCGTAGCGATTTTTTTTAAATATGTTTTAAGTTAGTAGTTTTTGTCACTTAATGGTGCCGGTTACAGTTTAAAAGTCCAATTAATAATTACTCCCTATTGCGCCTATTATTTATTATTTAGTTATAAGGGCTTGGTCAATGACCAAATAGCTACTGCGACCTGGATAGATTTATTGTAGAGCTGTCACCCTAGACCTAAAGGTCATTTCATAAGCCCACGGATTTCATGAACCGTGTTATATTTTTGGAGGGGAGGTTCCTAATGTCGGTAGGTGTTATTAAGTATCCACCTAGATGGCGACTTCTGCTGTGAATGAGCACTTCGCATTCGCAGAGGAGGTGTATGGGCGTTTCCTCTGCTTCACAGCAGAATCTGCAGCCCCATTCTGTGTAGGTGTTTGTTTAACTTACAGTGTCCTATTAAGGCTCGTACTAAGAGCCTTAAGTCGTTGCGGTTTGAATTGATGGGATCCGAGGTTATTGCGCCTAACAAAATTCGCGTTTCATGAGGGAAAATGTGACTGCAGCGCCACAACGGAACTATATCGCATATCGGAACTAAGGCTATCATAGGCCTGATTCGCTCGCTTACGTAGAACTCTCTAATATCTCTCTCTATTAATTTGTCTGTGGCTCGCTTGTTGACGTGAACAACAGAATACATTTTTATTTCATTTTTATTGTGAATTTAATTATTATCAACTAAATAAATACAATGTCAGGCCACAACGTGAACGTTTGTGATATTGGCGACGACGTGAAGGAAGTATTGAAGAAGTTTCGATTCCAAAAACACACCAGTAACTCCGCTCTTATTCTGAAGGTATATTTCCTGCTTACTCATTTATTATACAGAGTATTTTAAGTTTTTCGGTCAGAGTCAAAGAGAATGGAATCATTACGTTTTAAGAGTCGGCACGGCCTAACTAGCTTCGAAATTCAAAATAGTATGAACCAGTGTTGAGCTAGGGTATTAAATCTTTAAGACTAAGAGATAAGTGTACTTTTTGCAACCATCAGCAGCAAGGCTGATTCAGTGTTTATGGGGTGCAGAGCATTTCTGTGATGGGGATGGACCAGGTCTGCCTGCATAACTTCAGTCGGTTTAGGAGTTACTGATGTTTAAAGGTTACTAAAAAATTAACGAGCAGCTGCAAGGCTGATCGTATGATATTATTGTAGAATGCACTGTAGCTATGTGAACAGTACTAAAACTGACATGGTTCATCAATCGGTTTAGGAGATACAGCCGTTCAAAGGTCTGATGGCATTCTACAATAATATCATACGATCAGCCTTGCAGCTGCTCGTTAATTTTTTAGTGACCTTTAAACATCAGTAACTCCTAAACCGACTGGAGTTATGCAGGCAGACCTGGTCCATCTACTACGATAAAAATCGGTGATAAATCAGAGAAAATGTCTTATTACACAGTTTCTAACTGCAGCAACAAAAGTTCAGAGGTGATCTGTCGAGTTTTTTAGGAACAAAAATTAAAAAAGAAATAAAAAATGGTCATTAAAACGAAAATTCAAAAATGTATGGGTGATCCAAAACAGGCATCAGAACACAAGTAAAACAATGACTATAACTGTTCTATCTTGATTTAGTTCTATGTGCTGGATAGTTATTCATAGATATAAGTCATAAGTTGACTCATTCAATGTTACTGACTCATTTCAATGTGGGCCATGTTTATCAACATATTAGATAACACAGCTCTGCTAATTATTATTATTATTGTATGTTTTTTCCTTATCTCGGGACATAAGTGTCCCGGACCTTTGGGAGGCGTGCGTGGGGCCGAAGCCAACGTAGAGGCCCATCAGACAATTTGATCTAAATGGTAATGTGACACCAACCGGCAACTATCCCAGTATACACTATAGAAGTGCATCCAAAACAGCCCCCGGTCAGTGTAGGACTGTTGTAAGGAGTGGAAAGAAACAAAATCTGGGCTATTGGGGTGGGGTGCTAATGGAACAGGTAACTAGGTTTTGACGGGACTATGGCGCCTGCCTGACCAATGTATAAACACGGAAAAAATGGCAGACGGTGACTCGCCAACTCAAAATGAATGGGCCCCCGAAAACGGCCGCTCACACGGAGCGACAAGGGGGCAACATTTCCTGAGCGGCTTAGAGTGGAGAGGTGCTTCTAGACTTTAAACGACCATCATTTCAGTCTCCAATGGCTAATCAGGTGCCCACTCGCCACTTACGCAACACATCCACTCTTCGAGCATATAGCTCTTGCGACTCCAACCTAAGGCCGGCCAATTAAGGCAAGCACAGAGGTGGGGGATCTGATCCTCTTGGGGTCCACTCCGACCGGCCAGTAAAGGCAAGTCGGAGACGAGGATCAGGGACTTCCCCCGGGAGCATTCGGGCCCGTGGTGTCGCCACTCACCAACAGCTCGCCACAAGCTGCCCTGCGGGTTATTATTATTATTATTATATATGATACACTAGCAGCTCTAAGCTGATGCGTGTATATCACTGCACTTGTTTAGTTTTTTAAATATTTGTCCAGTCTATTTTTGAAAGAGTTCACTGAAGGCGCACTTATTACAGTCTCAGGCAATTTGTTCCACTCGCGAACTATACGGTTGGGCAAAAAATGTTTCTGGGGATTGCTTGTACAAAACGTGCCATCAATTTTGAGAGAGTGACCTCTGAGATTTTGGTTCTGGTTCATCCGGTATATATCTTGAATTCCTTGGACATCATAACATCCAGCAAGTATCTTGTACGTCTCTATGAGGTCACCACGTTGACGCCGTTGTTCAAGTGTTGTTAACCCAAGCTCTTGTAGTAGTCTCTCATATGGTTTGTCCCGCAGTTCAACAACCATTTTTATTGCTGTTCTCTGGACCTTTTCAATCAGATCAATGTCTTTTTTGAAATATGGATTCCAAATTTGGAAGCCATATTCAAGTGATGGTCGAATATAAAATAAATAAATAAATAAAATAGCCTTTATTCGCCAACATAATATTTCCTTATTCTACACTTTGCTAAAACTATCTTAACACTATATTTGGTTGAGTTGTCCTAAGACATAGGTCTCCTCCAATATTCTCCACTCTGTTCTTTCTTTTGAATTTGTTCTCCAGCCCTTTGGGAAATCATCCTCCCACCGACGTACCGGTCTGCCTCTACCGCATGTGCCATCTCTGTGATACCATTCTGTTACGTCCCTCGTCCATTTTTCTTTGTTGGATCTCATTATGTGGCCCGTCCATCTCCATTTAATGGATGGTCGAATATAGGTTTTGTAAATCTTTAAAAATAACTCCTTGTCAATGTAGCTAAAGGCTATCCTGATCATGTATGTTTACTTAATGTTTACTTTTATTATTAACCTATTGGACCCTTATTGTGTTTGTTCCTGTTTATTCTTATCAGCCTATTTACGACTTAGCATCCCTGGGGCAGACGGGTTGGCGATCGCAGTTGGATTGAATGTGTGTACTCAGAGGATGCTGCTGCCCATCCTCCGGTAGATCCCTTAGAAACAAAAATGCCGTAGACTAGACGCTGTTTGGTCTGGATTTGGAGTCAGAAATTTTAGAACTTTAGTTAGAAAACCCTTAAAACTATGAATCAGCTTGGATACTTAAATGATCTTGATAATTTCGAATCATGTAGGCTTCGCATGCCACCCCCGAGAAAACGATAAAAATCGAGATGTGCCTCCATCTTTATTATTTTACGTATGCCAGAAAGAGCGCGCATGACGTTTTTCTCGTTTAAACGCTTTGTCGTGGATGGCATGCTAGCCGTGCTGGAATGTGTGTGTTCCATTGCAGGTGAACAGAGAGAAGCAGGCGCTAGAAGTTGATGAGGAGCTGGAGAATGTTGAGCTTGAAGAGCTGCAGGACATACTGCCTTCACACCAGCCTCGATTCATCGTGTATAGGTAAAATATTATTCATAAAAAACTACCGACTGCTCTCAAACGGTGAAGGAAAACATCGTAAGGAAACCTGCATACACTGAAGAAGAAATTCCGATGCAAATGTGAAGTCATACAGATGAATACAGCATAGTCTTTGACTATTTATTATAAGGACTAGCCTTGCGGTAGCATTTCCCCTCTGCCACGGTATAAGATCAATTAATCATGTGCATTTACATTCAATTTTATACCTTATCACTAAACGAGACAGCCTATAATTGCGAAACAATAATTTCGAACTTAGAACGTTTAGGGTTCACACAAGACAACTTTTCATGATTTTTAACGTTCAAAATTATAATCTAAAGTTATGGGAATAAAATCCAAAGATGCGGATTTCATGTTACCTCGCCCCCCGCAAAAAGTGGCAGAAATGTTTGTTAGTAGAATTACACGCGTAACTAGTCCCTATGTCAGGTCTAACAAAATTAGGTGAAACTATTTTAAGGGGATGATCAGACCATCAAACTGAACAACTTTCTCTATGGGACCAATATCAAAATCGCAAAAAAAAAATCTGCTGTCCCATACATGTCGAGTAGGTTTGTATTTGTATAGAACAGCAGATTTTTTTTTTCGCGATTTCGATATTGGTCCCATAGAGAAAGTTGTTCAGTTTGATGGTCTGATCATCCCCTTAAAATAGTTTCAGCTAATTTTGTTAGACCTTATATAAGTAGTCAAAGAGCATAGTAGACAAGAATGTGTTCTTGTAAACTTTCTCCCTGTGGCACCCCACAGCTTATCTCTGAAGAGATTTCTTCCAGCAGAACCGTGATAGAGAGAAAGTTTACAAAGTGAGGCAGGTAATCAATCTATCTTAAAACACAATCTAGCAAACATGATTTGAATTTGGTATTCAATAAATATCTACCTATATTATTCTAAAACATTTATTATCGGAAAGATGATTACAAAGTATTTTCTAAATAATTACAAAATTAATATTAAAACATTATATAAGGTCTAACAAAATTAGGTGAAATTATTTTAAGGGGATGATCAGACCATCAAACTGAACAACTTTCTCTATGGGACCAATATTGAAATCGCGAAAAAGAAATCAGCTGTTCCATACAAACCTACTCAACCTAAATGTATGGGGCGGCAGATTTTTTTTCGCGATTTCAATATTAGTCCCATAGAGAAAGTTGTTCAGTTTGATGATCTGATCATCCCCTTAAAATAGTTTCACCTAATTTTTTTAGACCTTATATATTGTTATAAAACTGTAACAGAAGTGTGTCTGTTGTACACACGGCGACACATTAAGCTATACAAAATCAACATAAGCTGGCCGCGCGACGTTATTCGTAATGCAACGTACACGAGGCCAGCTTATGTTGGTTTTGTATAGCTTGATGTTTCGCCGTGTGTACATTGAAGATATTAACAAAAAAAGTTACGATATGGTTTCTTCCATTCATCTCTCTTAGCCGTCGTTTCAACACTCACTCCTTTTTTACACATATCATCCTTCACACAATCCATCCATCTTTTCTTCGGCCTCCCTCTCCTACTACAGCCATCCACATTCATACTTAACACTCGTCTCGTAACATGACACTCGTCTCTCCGCATTACATGCCCATACCACGATAATCTATTACCCTGCAATTTTTCCGTTATAGGTGCTACTTTCAAACTTCCTCTAATATACTCATTTCTAACCTTGTCCATTCTAGTTACACCACACATCCATCTCAACATTCTCATCTCGGCTGCATGCAATGGTTTCTCATCCGTCCATTTATTATCGGAAACATGATTACAAAATATTTTGTAAATAATTACAAAATTAATATTAAACCATTATATTATAATATTTATCATTCATCAAAACTTGTTCTATATAATTTCAGTTATAAAATGGAGCACACAGATGGACGGACGTCCTTTCCCATGTGTTTTATATTCTACACGCCACGAGACGCACATATGGAGCTGCAGGTAACATATTAAATTATTATATTACAACTATGGGATAAGGCAAAAATTCACGCAAAGGGCGATGGAGAGGGCTAACATGCTCGGAGTTTCCCTGCGAGATCGAATCAGGAATGAAGAGATTCGCAGAAGAACCAGGGTAGCTGACATAGCCCAAGAACTTTGACTATTTAATAAGGACTAGCCTTGCGGTAGCATTTCCTGCCACGGTATAAGAATAATTAATCATGTGCATTTACATTCAATTTTATACCTTATCACTAAACGAGACAGCCTATAATTGCGAAACAATAATTTCGAACTTAGAACGTTTGGGGTTCGCAAGAGACTTCTTTTCATGAATTTTAAGGTTCATAATTAGAATCTAAAGTTATGGAGAATAAAATCTAAAGTTGCGGATTTCGTGTTACCTCGCCCCCCGCAAAAATGGCAGAAATGTTTGTTCGTAGAATTACACACGTAACTAGTCCCTATATAAGTAGTCAAAGCTCAAGGAATAACTATAACTAAAGTGGCAATGGGCGGGGCACATTGCTCGCAGCACCGATGGCAGGCCGAAGAGTTCACAAGTGGTTACAAGGTGGACCTATGACCTGGTGGCGTTAACGCGTTGGGTGACGGCAGCGCAGGACCGCTCGTTGTGGGAGGCATATGTCCAGCAGTGGACATCCATCGGCTCATATATTTGTCAAAAAAAATTAGAAATTTTATTAATTTTTACCTCTCAAGTGTTAAAAAACGACGTATGAAACGCGTGAACGTTGGTCATTACAGTCTCGGCTCGTTTACAGCTCTCGCCTGTGGCTCGTGCTGCAAGTTAGCTCTGTTGTATCATAATGTACTATTTCCCGCAGGTAATGTACGCTGGAACTCAGAGAGCCCTAGCGGCCGCCGTTGGAGCCCCGCGCCTGCTCGAAGTGAGAGAGATAGACGAACTCACCAACGACTGGCTTAAGGAGAAACTAGTTAGATAGAGAGAGATATGACACACATTCTTATGAACTAAAACACTGCCAAATTACTGTAAGAATAACTAACACACTATAGAAGTGTAACCATGCACGCCGTTTGTTATTTATTTTATTTTTATTTATTTCCTTTTTGGAGACAATTTATGGTCATATGCTGACAAGTTCCCACATAATTATAAAAATGTGTAACCACAGATTTTTATTTTTGCTAACGATCAGTTTTCTACCATTGTAAAAGTTGTCCAGTTTTGTGAGTCTTTGTCTTTGTGATAGACTCTTAGTTTAAAAGGATGCCGATGATATAAATTTTACCTTGTTTAATTGTATCTTAAGTAAATTGTATCTATCTATCTTCCTTAATAATAAAACAGTTCTGTGACTGACAGACAACGCACAGGTTAAACCGCTGAAGATAGAAACATGCGGAATGTAGATTCTAATTAGGATGTGTGCACTAAGAAAGGATTTTTCGATATTCTAATTTCACACTGACAAAGTCGCGGGCAAGCTAGTTAGCTAGTTTACTCATATGCCTTGATCTTGAACGCACCTGACGCGGGAGTTTTACTTCTACAGTGTATTAGATATTCTTATGATATTGCTTCCAATATTATACTGGGTGAAAAATAATAATACATTTTCCCATTACATAGCATATGCTCACGACTATATTTCAGCCGTGGTGGTCCACTGGCGAGCAACCATGCCTGCCGTGTAGGAGGCCAGTTTTTCGGAATTTATGTACGATTGAACGCCACTGACTTTTCGGTGAAGGAAAACATCGTGAGGAAACCTGCATGCTTCAATTTCAAGGCATGTATTGTACCCACTGCACATTACAAGTGGCGACGGGTTCACTCCCCGTCACACTGGACACAGTTTCGGTACTAGTGAAACGTGGATGTTCTGAGGTTTTAGAATATCTCTAACTTCACTTGACTCCTCTTCAAACTGGACACAGTTTCGGTACTAGTGAAACGTGGATGTTCTGAGGTTTTAGAATATCTCTAACTTCACTTGACTCCTCGTCAAACTGGACAGTTTCCGATGTTTGAATATCATAGTCATGTCCAAAAGTTACCTATTGGAATATATTTTCTTAAGGTGGTTTCAGTCCATACAAACGTTTGACGCACAATACGCGTAGACGGAATTAATAAAAGTAATATTTTATATATGGAAAAATAGTTTAGAAAATCTAGTTGCCGCGTCACAGATAACATGTGTAATTTATAATATAATAACGAAGATATAAAGAAATTAAAATTTTGTATGAAAAATTTCTAAGCTTTATATCTTCGTAATTATATTATAAATTGCAAATGTTATTTGTGACGCGGCATCTAGATTTTCTAAACTATTTTTCTATACTCATTATAGAAAATAGCATTCACGACTTCTCGCTTTTGGATGGAGGCAATGATATAAATCTTACTTACAAATTTATTTTTAATTTTTTCAACTGTCGTTCTCAAGAAGGGGATACACACTTGTAAATAAACTAAATAATTGTTTGCATTGTAAAAATAAGAAAATAGAAATGTTAATAGGTTACAATAACTCTAAACTAAATTTTATAAGAGAGCATAATATTTCTATATATACATACATACATACATATTCTCACGCCTGTCTCCCACTGGGGTAGGCAGAGACAACGGAACGCCACCTGCTACGATCCTGACATACCTCTCTAGCTTCCTCCACATTCATAAGTCCTTTCATGCATGCTCGTCGGTTACGGGTAGATCTGACCTGGCCCTTTTTAAGCACGTCGCCAATTTGGTTCGTATATGTACGTCTAGGCCGTCCCCTTCCAACATTTCCACTTACGCTTGCCTTATAGATTGCCCTCGTCAATCTGCTCTCATCCATTCTTTCCACATGACCAAACCATCTCAACATACCTTTCTCTATTTTTGTCACTACATCCTCTTTCAAACCACAACGTTCTCTAATAAAACTATTTTTCAATTTGTCCAACACAGTCACACCACACATACTTCTCAGTGAGCGCATTTCTACTGCGTTAATCCTACTTTCATGCGTCTTCTGCCATACCCAAGATTCACTTCCATACATCAATGTCGGGACTAACACTCCATTATGAACTGCCATCCGTGCCTTTTTGGACACGTGTTGGCTTTTCACAAAGGAATTCAGAGCTCCATTTACCCTATTTCCTGCTTTCACTCTTCTCTCAATATCACTCTGACACTTACCGTCTCCGGTAAACATGCACCCTAAGTACACAAACTCATTCACCTGTTCCAATTTTTCATCACCAATCATATACAAAGTTCTATATATACAAAGTTCCTTATATTAATACCGTCTGCGCGTATTGTGCGTCAAAGTTTTGTATAAAATTGACCCCTCTGCAACCGCCTTAACTTAGCTTTTTTAAGTTAACTTATTTAATTTTAAACAATTATTATCTTGCCTGATTTAGTTAACTTTACGAAAATTATTTATTGTAGTTATTCAATCCTGAGACCATGAAATATGTTAAAATTAAGCTTTCTACACCTGCACTCTTAAAATTGTAGTTGTAGCAATGTTACTGATCACCCCGAAAGGGATTACGGTCTTAAATATAATTACCTATTTGGGGTATAAAACTTAAGGCTGCACCGAGTCTATTGTGCTGCCCCCAATCGTATTTTTTTAATTTCTTAACGTTAAACAATATTTCCAAAAAACAAGAATGTCACATTGTAGTCATTGCTGATTTTTAATTTATCGGGTCACTGCGGATTTGTTTTTATAATGTTTGTAGTTATTATCTTTAAAACCGCCAAAAGTGGCCACTTTTAACGCTAACAGCTACAAGCATAAAACATAATAATCAGTTATGTTTGGATAAATTGAAAGCCAATCAGGACTACAATGTGACATTTAAAATTTTTTTAAATAAAAAAATAATAATAAATAATTAAAATTTGTTTATTTTTCCCAGTCCACAAACATTAGGCAGGTACAAATTAAATAGCACTTATAAATATGTTTACATGACCATATGTCTGTGGGTGAGAACTGGTGCCCGATTCGGGTTTTCTAGATTAAAAAACCTGTCAGTCAGGTCGCCAGATCGCCAGAATGTTGTTTAATTGTTTAGAAATAAAAAAAAATACGATTGAGGGCAGCACAATGGGCTCGGTACGCTCTTAATGACATAAATAAAAAAACGTAGAATGTTTTTAGAAATGTTTATTTTATTTATTTATAATTTTTTTTTAGCGTATAGACGTTTATAGAAAATATTATAATAAGTTAACAATTATTGTCAAAAAATTGCCTTTCAAACTCAAAATTTAGCATTCCAAACTCCACTAAAAATAAAGGGTGAAATTGATATCATTAGCATCCTTTTAAACTAAGAGTCTACCCATCAAACTGAACAACTTTTACTATGGCAGCAAACCGATCAGAGCAAAAAAAATCTGCTGTTGCATACATTTGAGTCGGGAACTCGTGCGTCGATATTGCATTTTTTTCTCCGATCGGTTTTCCTCCCATAGTAAAAGTTGTTCAGTTCGATGGGTAGACTCTTAGTTTAAAAGGATGCTACTGATATCAATTTCACCCTGTATAATTATTTGTTTTCCAAAAGTTAGAAAGGCTGTATGTAATATTTCATAATCAAGAGAAACTATTTACTTAGTTCGCATTAATAAACTTAGATTTCAAAAATACCTTCATCCCTAGTTTTTTATTACATACAAAATTTAGAGGGTGTATTCAGACAATTTCCCTAAGGAACATAGGTCAAAAAACGAAAAAATTTTGGACCTCCTATAGAAAATCGATCGTCTGATCCTCGCTTTTGTATGGGAGATCCAAATAATTTCCAATCATTAATTGCGTTAAAAGTTCAATACTTTCTCTTGTATATTTTGTACTAATATTAAGAATTAATATAACTTATCAAAATTGTGACAAAATTTTACATTTAAGAGTAAACAATTTTTTGGTGCGTTTTTAATAATAGAACTAGTGTTGCCGAACTACCGATAGGTCTATCGATACTGTCGATAGCTCGGATCGTGACATTACTCTTGACGTAGTCCAACATAGGTGGAACAGAATCCTTTGACTATTTATTATAAGCACTAGCCTTGCGGTAGAATTTCCCCTCTGCCACGGTATAAGATCAATTAATCATGTGCATTTACATTCAATTTTATACCTTATCACTAAACGAGACAGCCTATAATTGCGAAACAATAATTTCGAACTTACCACGTTTGGGGTTCACACGAGACTACTTTTCATGATTTTTAGGAATAAAATCCAAAGTTACGTATTTCATGTTACCTCGTCCCCCGCAAAAAGTGGCAGAAATGTTTGTTAGTAGAATTACACACGTAACTAGTCCCTATATAAGTAGTCAAAGCCAGAATCTAACGGCAAATGAGGAAATCGAATTTTAGGGTAAGCAACACTGGGGTAATTGGATTAGGGCCCTTTACACATTGCGACTTATTGCAGCGCTTCTGCATCTATTCAGTCGTCAAGCAGCATCGATGCAAACGCTGTACATCCACGACGCAAAACTTTCGTAATATTTTATCAGTCATTCGTCGACAGCCTTTGTCACAATGCAAAACGCGCGTGTGCATCGATACGAACAAGAACATGCGTTTGAATTGTACGATTCAGAGCGGGTACACATTAGGCGTTTTGAAGCGCGCGCTTTTGTAACGCGCGTTTTGAGAACCAGTAGTTCTTATTTAGGTGTACACACGCAAACGCGCGTTGGGAGGGCGTCAGCCGCGCGCTTCGAGATACATGAGCCGCCATTTTGTTGTACATTTGAACGCACGCTTTCGTGTACGGTACGGTATAGAAGCAACACACAAGCAATCATTTCGACGTCCATTTCCGAACTGAGCCGAGTATGGACTACTAAACGTAAGAGTATGGAACGCTCGTAAAACGCCGTGCTAAGCGCACTGTATGTACGCTACCAACGCGCGCCTAACGCAACGCCGAGCGCCTAATGTGTACTCGCCTTCAGTCATGGACAAACGCGCGTTTTTGTCACTGCAAAAAGGCTCAGCCTGTACAGAGCCTGCTGACCAGACAGATGACAGTTTGACACTACCATGCGAAAAGCTATATTTTTTTTACTTTTTTTTTTGTGTCATGAGATTCTGGTCGACCTTATATTGCTGCTTATGAATTATTAACTCGATGATATCAACGTTCTGAAGAACAATACTATATAGGGTCTAACAAAATTAGGTGAAACTATTTTAAGGGGATGATCAGACCATCAAACTGAACAACTTTCTCTATGGGACCAATATTGAAATCGCGAAAAAAAATCAGCTGTTCCATACAAACCTACTCGACCTAAATGTATGGGACAGCAGATATTTTTTTTCGCGATTTCAATATTGATCCCATAGAGAAAGTTGTTCAGTTTGATGATCGGATCATCCCCTTAAAATAGTTTCACCTAATTTTGTTAGACCTTATAGATAGTATCGATACGATCGATTGTCACCCATCGATACACTAGAAAGAACATAATTGTCAAATGCACTAAACCAAAGCTTGTTATATTTTATTTATTATTTTAATACTCAACATGGTAGTTAATCTAAACTATTATAAAACTGTAACAGGAAGTCTGTACATTGAAGATATTAACAAAAAAAAGTTACGATATGGTTTTTAGGTGTCCCTGATTCTATATCACCAATTTTTGGATTTTTTGTTCGTCTGTTTGTTTGTTTGAACAAGCATCACGCAAAAACTACTGAACCGATTTTGATGAAACTTTTTTTGTTTGATAGCTAATGATCTGACTTAAAATCTGGTATATAATTTGTGCGGACAAAGTCGCGGGTTAACGCTCGTAAATAATAATATCCTTTAGGGATTTGTCCAGTTTTACTAAAAAAATAAATAAATAGGGTAGTCTTTGAAGCGCGCTCCAAATAAACAAAGTTTGATTATATTTCTGTTATTTTAACTAACTCCGTGGTCTAATAGTTAAGAGCATTGGGCTCTCGACACGGAGGTCTTGGGTTCGATACCCACGGGGGACACTTAGTGATATGTCACTTTGTGCGTTTTCCCCAGTTGGTTAGGACATTGCAGGCTGAATCACCTGATTGTCTGAAAAGAAAGATAATTCCTTGCTTCGGATGGCACGTTAAGCCGTTGGTCCCGGCTACTATCTCTGGTAGTATTAGTCGTTACATAAAAACCACGTCAGAGGCCGTAAGGCGGTCTGAAAAAGCTCTGACACCAGGGCTCTGCCCACACGATAAGAAGAATTATATTTTCAATAATAACTGATTCAAGTCAATCGAATTTTTTAAATACGATCTAGTAACTAATCTCTGTTCCTGTGGATTGTCAGATTTCCCTTTAAATATACAGTATCAATGCTAGAATTAATTTAAGATTTGTATGAAAATCTTTGCGCCATTGTAATTTTAAAACTATACACTTTAACAAAAATCTGACAAACCCTTTGACTATTTATTATAAGGACTAGCCTTGCGGTAGCATTTCCCCTCTGCCACGGTATAAGAACAATTGATCATGTGCATTTACATTCAATTTTGTACCTTATCACTAAACGAGAAAGCCTATAATTGCGAAACAATAACTTCGAACGTTTGGGGTTCACAAGAGACTTCTTTTCATGATTTTTAACAATCAAAATTAGAATCTAAAGTTATGGGGAATAAAATCCAAAATTGCGGATTTCATGTTACCTCGCCCCCCGCAAAAAGTGGCAGAACTGTTTGTATATCAGACTTCGTTCTTATGGAGCGCACTACAAAGACTATCCTCTTAAAATAAGTTTTTTGAAAAATATTAAAAAAGTTCCAACATTATTCAGTATTCTACAAAAACGATTTTTCCATGTAAACAGTGATTTTATAGCATTTATATTTTATAAGGCATCCATAGTATTTGTACTTTTAATATACTATTTGTACGAAAAAGACATAGTCTATAAGATTTTATAATAAAGTATTTATATCTATTACTTTGTTCATTCTATTTACAATCAATTTGAGCCATTACATAATTATGTATAGAACAGACAATGCGAACAAAATCTGTGCACCACGATCAGCAGTGCGGGGCGCGCACTGGGGGCGTCAAACGAGTGTTACAAAAAAATTTGTCTGGGTCTCGCCTCTAGTAGGGACCTCAATGTTTTGAGCAATATTTTTTGTACACGTTCAAGACCAAAAAATAGGTTGACTTCGTTAGGCATAAAGGTCCATCTACAGACTAGGATGCGATGCAGGAATGAGCGTTTTTCCTGTGGCTAGATGGCGCTACGTTCTTCGCGATTAAGTTTTCAACTGTGTTTCTTTATAAATAGGGAAGAGATGATCACAAGGACGCCAACGCAGTTTTTACAGAAATATTTCAATATTTATGAATTATTTTAATCGAAAATTAGAAACTGTTTACGTCTGACGTGGCGGTATGGGCTGAATCCCTTGGCCTTTATAAAAAGGCAGACACATTCTTGATATGATCTGCGGCCGTAGTATGGCAGCGTTATAATAGCGCTATCGCGCCTTCGCTCTCTTTCTATTTTAGCGCGAACGAACGTGATAAAAGTCGTGATATAGCCTTATGACGCGCTACATGCTAGCTTAGCTGGCCTAAAATCAAGGACCTCTTTATGCTTTATAATCGTGTTCTTAGATCTGGCACACTTCTTTATTTACGGAGCCACGAGGGGTTTGAAGTGCAAAGAAGGCGTGGAACGCGTGCCACATGGTAATGCAATGATTTGTCCGTCAGGTGCGCGGCGTGGTGCGAGCGAGAGGGCGTAAGTAGTTGTAGCAGCGAGAGCGGGAGGACAAGTGGCGACAGTCATCTCCAAAGCAAAAACGCTACTTTGCATTTTCACACCTCTTATAATGTTCTGTGGGATGGACCAGGTCAAGGCATCCACTTTATGTCAAATTGAAGGCTAGCTAGCGCCATCTATGTTTCACCGACAATAATTCAACCTATACTATACATACCTACTTATATCTACTCATACCGATGGATATTATTGTTTTGAATGCTAGTTTTCGTTCAATCCCGCACCGATCGAGTGAAATTCCAGTATCCTTACTATTCCTGTAATCTAAACATTGGTAAGAGAACAACAGAAACTCCAGAACATCACTAAATCGTCACGAAGTTGAACGAAAACTACAAACAACCCGCACATTACGCAAGATAGGTAGCCATTTTGCATTTTATGAATGAGTCAATTTGACATTGACATAGACAATAAAATCTTTTTTTTCATACTTCTGCGAAATATTTAATAGATGGCAGCACATTCTATGCAAACTGAATCGGAAAAAGCCACCAAAAGGCGACTGTCCTCCGCCTGGACCAGGTCTGCCTGCATAACTCCAGCGGTTTAGGAGTTCAGCCGTTCATAGGTCAGATACTGTAGCGCCATCTATCAATCTCCTAAAAACGACTGAAAATACACTCATTTCAAATTCCTGCGGTTCTGGATTCATCAATCCCCATCCTAGCCTTTTGACATACACTATAGGAAATAATGAAATGAAATGAAAAATGAAATAATGGACCTGGGCAAACGTTTACGGGATGTGGGTAACGGTCCTCGTGCCGGGTCATACCTAGCCCAACGCATATCATTAGCGATTCAACGCGGAAATGCGGCCAGCATTATGGGCACCTTCGGGCCAGGTATGACCTGGGGCGGGCTTTTCGACTAAGTAGGATTAGTTAAATTTGTAGTTTGGAATGGTTTAAGTTTAGGGTAAGTTTTATTTGTGCTTTTACTATTTTATTCCTTTAAATAAATAAATTCACTATATATATATGAAATAATAATTTATTGTATGTGGAATTTGGCTAATACAATTTGCAGTTACAGTCACATTTTTTGTCAGGCCCTCCAAACCCTACCTTCGCAGGTGTACACACATTTAGGTATTATCTCAAACCAAATTAAATATTGAAAAATTTGTCTCGGGCGGGACTTGAACCCGCACTGGAAGGGTGCGGGGA
The DNA here is from genome assembly GCA_927399405.1 of Agonopterix arenella. NCBI lineage: Eukaryota > Metazoa > Arthropoda > Insecta > Lepidoptera > Depressariidae > Agonopterix > Agonopterix arenella. The sequence goes on along the minus strand of OV656718.1, from coordinate 9,015,708 downwards.
ACTGCGTTATCCGGGTGCGGGTTCAAGTCCCGCCCGAGACAAATTTTTCAATCTTTAATTTGATTCGAAATGGCACAACATGGCTGTAACATGTTTAAAAATCAATAATATTTGAAATTATCTCAAACCTAAAAATCATACTTAATACCCCTAATCTCAGCGAAAGAAGAGCTACAGCCTGTCAAATCGATGCCATACTTGATCATATCTTTGTACTGGAGCGTGGCAAGTAGTTCGTGGCCGCATTTCTTCGCTAGTGCCTGTGAAGCTGTCGCCGTGAACACTGTGCATACCGCTTTGATGCCGAGGGCTTTGCACAGTGGTTCTCTGAGGGTTAAATAAGTATGATTAGTTGGGATCATTAAATAGTATGTACTACCTGTAGAAATATCACTGGAAGTCACAACCACAGATTAATAATAAAGTTACTACACAACGCTTTCGCAATAGCCGAGTCATTTTACGGAGTTTTGTTAGGCGGGGTAGGGAGTAATTATTAATTGGACTTTTAAACTGTGACCGGCACCATTTAGTGACAAAAAGACTATCTTAAAACATATTTAAAAAAAAATCACTTCGCAACATAAAAATCAAAATTATGTGTCCCATGAGGCTTGTAAATTAATACCAATGCACTCAAATGACTTAGATTTAACAATATAAAATATTTTTTAGCAATAAAATAAGCATTGAAATTTTAAAATTTTGGTATTTATTAGAAAATACGAATGTATTTTTCAAAACCTTCTAAGTAGACAAAAATATTTACACCATGTTTGAAGTAGGTATGTATAGACTTAAATATGTGCAAAAAAAAATTACCATCAGCTTTTTTAGAACGAGATAATAGCTAAATTTTTAAATTGGAACTGTTGCTGACGTGTTTTTTTTTCTAATTTTGGTACATTTCTATACTCAAATTGGCTCTTCAATATTACACCGAAAAAAATATCAATTATTAATTAGACCCGGCTCAAACCGTAAAATGACTGGGCTACTACTCTTTCATCCGATCACAGATCATTTAAAGAATATGTCCATCCGATTGCGCTCGTCGTACAATGAGGAGTTTTCTGACAGCTAGTCAAACGTAGTTCAACAAACCGGCGATAGATGGCGTTGACCAGAGAGGGGACCGAAGACGAAAATTTTAGGCTAAAAAGTAAACAAAAATGCATGCCACTGAGTCAGACGCATCCGTTGACGAAATATATGTTCATATTTCGCTGTTTACTTAAAAACACAAATTCTTACTATTTTATTTGTATTTTATTATCTGCAAGGTCGCTCACCCCTGTCTCGTCAACGCCATCTATCTAGCCATTAGGAACTACTTTTTCTTTTTTAATGGCTTTCGGAAAATCCCTCATAGTACTAGATTTATAACTTTCCCCAGTGTTACCTGCGCAGTTGACAAATTTTAACGGCGCGCGAAATTACGAGTATATCTATTGACCATGGATGTGCACCTTCAAATATCTTGACACGATTGGCTAATTGTTTTCGCGCCCTTTTCGCTACTATCCGACTTTGCACCCTTTGATTACTAAACTAAACGACTTCGGGTTTTGTCGGGAGACTCTAAGCAAACCAAAAACTTAATATTAATATTCATCATCATCATATCAGCCATTAAACGTCCACTGCTGGACATAAGCCTCCCCCAAAATGGGGGGATTTGCCATAATCGCCACGCTTGGCAGGCGGGTTGGCGATCGCAGTTGGATCGAATATTAATATTACTTAATATTAAGTTTATGGCGCAAACGAGCGGAATTATTTTCCTGGTCGTACTGTACGTTGCCCAGTCGTTTTACGGTTTGAGCCGGGACTTATTAAAAATTGATGTTTTTTTTTGGTATTGCATTTAAGAGCCCATTTGAGCATAGAAATATACCAAAATTACGTCAGCGACAAATCCAAATTTAAAATTTAGCATTTATCTCGTTCTAGAAAAAACCTGATGGTAATTTTTTTATTCACACATTTTTAAGGCTTTACCATTATACATACTTTAAACATGGTGTAAATAATTTTGTCTACTTAGAAGGCTTTGAAAAATACATTAGTATTTTCTAAGGAATACCTCATTTTAAAAATTTTAATGCCTATTTTATTGCTCAAAAATAATTTATATCGTTAAATTTAATTAAAACGAGTACATTGGCATTAACACGTTCCGGGACAGTGGCCGGCTATAGCAGTGATAACAATAAAAGTTCTATTGTGTCTCGTACACTTCCCGGGAACTTGTTAATATTATGGGCCTTCTGGGAGATACAATTTTGATTTCTATGTTGCGAAGAATTTTTTTTAAATATGTTTTCAGGTAGTCTTACAGGTTTATTATTAGGTTACAGTTTAAAAGTCCAATTCATAATTACTTCCCGGGGTGGGAAGTAATTATGAATTGGACTAACAAAACTCCGTAAAATGACTGGGCTACTGTACGTATTTTGCTGTCGGAGGTCAAGACCAACTTCGTGTGCCTGAGCCAGGACAGTTTGGTACATACCTTGCTGCTATCAATCTGCCGCCAATATTCTGTCCCCTGTGGGAAACAGTGACAGTCAGCCCGCTTGCAGAGAGGTAACGGTCCACTTGGTAGTGAGAGAACACGTCAACCAACTCTTCGGCTGTTATCAGGATTTTCAGCAGCTTCTTCCAGATTTCTCCCTTTACCTGGAAGTTTTATATTTAAGATTATATCACAGTTTTTGTCCTATGTATTGGTGCGAATAACACCAAAACAGTCGGGTGTCGTAAGACGCGATTAATTCCTTCATAGCCCAGTCATTTTACGGTTTGAGCCGGGACTTATTAATAATTGATTTTTTTCGGTATAGCCAATTTGAGCTTAGAAATATACCAAATAAAAAAAAATCCCGTCAGCAACAGTTCCAAATTTAAAATTTAGCTATTACCTCGTTATAAAAAACCTGATGGTATTTTTTTGCACATATTTTAGGCATTACCATTATATATACTTCAAACATGGTGTGTATATTTTTGTCTACTTAGAAGGTTTTGAAAAATACATTCATATTTTCCAATAAAAATCTTTTTTTTTTACATTTAATTGCCTATTTTATTGCACAAAAATAATTTATATCGTTAAATTTCATTCAAATGAGTGCATTGGTATTAATATTATTAATTTAAAAGCCTTCTGGGACTCACAATTTTGATTTATATGTTGCGTACCGAATATTTTTTTTAATATGTTTTCAGATAGTCTTTTTGTCAATAAATGGTGGCGCTTACAGTTTAAAAGTCCAATTAATAATTACTTCCCACCTCTCCTAACAAAACTTCGTAAAATGACTGGGCTATGTGCTAAGTAGACAAAAATATTTATACCATGTTTAAAGTATGTATAATGATAATGCCTTTAATATGTGCTAAAAAAATATACCATTAGGTTTTTTATAACGAGATAATAGCTAAATTTTAAAATTGGAACTGTTACTGGCGTGATTTTTTTTTTAATTTTGGTACATTTCTATGCTCAAATTGGCTCTTAAATACTTACCGAAAAAAAAATCCATTATTAATTAGTCCCGGCTCAAAAAGTAAAATGACTGGGCTAACAGATCAATCAGGCGTTCAAAAGTCGGACCTTTGAACGGCTTGTGGGAACTTGCTAGAGATGTCAGCACCCACAAGTTATACCAAAGATGCCAACAAATGGCGATACCGTCGCCCTCGGAAATATGCTCCATACATAGACAACGTTCACCGAGAATACGTAACTCGTAACCTACTACAAATAAGGTTCACAATCGAATGCAAGACATACATCGCGCAAGAGAAATAATCACAGAGATTCTATACATATACAAGGTCCAACTAAGAACTGTTGGACCACGGCCGGTCCCCAGGCTTCACACATAGCCTGGTGGTGGAAAATCATTCCTTTTCAATGGAGGAACATTCCCAAGTAGCACCTCCATAGGCTGTAACTCCTAAACCGACTGATGAACCATGTCAGTTTTAGTACTGTTCACATAGCTACAGTGCACACTACAATAATATCATACGATCAGCCTTGCAGCTGATCGTTAATTTTATTACCAAAAGTACGCTTATCTCTCTTTATATAACTAAGCTGATTTTTCCCAAAAGTACGCTTATCTCTCTTTATATAACTAAGTCTTTATCTTTTAACATTGACGCATTTGTCATCAGTTAATAAGTATGAGATATATATATTATACCTATAAGATTTGAATCTGATACCTATGTACAATATTTTATTTTAATTTAAGCTTGACGGCGACGTTTATTTGATTTTTGTAAGTCACATTTAGCGCAATACGGAATTCAGCATAGTTGAATAATAATTAGATTGCAGTGTGATTACAACTGAAATGGAATAAGGATTGAACTTCGATGTTCTAAACTAGCGCGATTGGGCCCCTGGTAGCGTATATACAGACCCGGCTGCGTAAATACTAACCCGGCTTCAGCACAGACACATGCTGCTCTGTAACGCAGCCGGGTTCGTTTGAATAAAGTAGTTAAAGTACTCACAAACCTGGCTGCATCACAGACATATGCGGTGCTCTGTAACGCAGCAGGGTTCGTTTGAATAAAGTACTCATAAACCCGACTGCACCACAGACACTTGAAGTCTGTCTGTCATGCGACCGGCTCCGAGTAACATCATTGTCAGTATCGTCACCGAACACGGCTGCAGCTCGTACCAGCTGATTTATAACACCTACTTACACTATCGCCATTCTCCTCATCATCTTTACTCTTGACCATAAGGACGTTGAAGCCGACCAGCTCGCCGTCGTCGGTGAAGCACGCCAGGCTCACTTGCTGGTCCAGGTATTTGTTCCAGTTTGATAGGACCGACGCTATAGACTCTGGGTCTGATTTTACGTCTGTGAAAAAATTACAGAATTAGAAAAGTCAACATTTTAAGACGCTCGCTCGTCCAAGGCACATGAGTAGTCCCTACAGAGGACAAGCTCTCTAACAACGTGGAAAATTCATCATATCATTAGCATCCTTTTAAACTAAGAGTCTACCCATCAAACTGAACAACTTTCACTATGGGAGCAAACCGATCGGAGCAAAAAAAATTCTGCTGTTCCATACTAAACTGCAATGCCTACTCGACTCCAATGTATGCAACAGCAGATTTTTTTTGCTCCGATCGGTTTGCTCCCATGGTAAAAGTTGTTCAGTTTGATGGGTAGACTTAAGACTCTACCCATCAAACTGAACAACTTTTACTATAACCTAACCTATACTTTTTTTTAAACTAAGGTTTAAAGGATGCTAAATTTCACCCTGTAAACGTTATGTATAGGCATAGTAGTGTAATAAAAACTTATAGGTAAGTATAGACCGCCATAGAAGTTGCGTTTTCTAATAAGTTATAAATTAATATGTGTGTTGCCAGTGATGACATATGGAACAGAGACGTGGTCGTTCACTCAAGGCCTCATAAAAAGGCTTAAAGTCACCCAAAGGGCAGTGGGGAGGGCTATGCTCGGAGTTTCCCTGCGAGATCGAATCAGAAATGAAGAGATCCGCAGAAGAACCAGAGTATCTGACATAGCCCAAAGAATTGCTACACTAAAGTGGGAGAGGGCGGGGCACATTGCTCGCAGAACCGATGGCCGATGGGCCGAAAAGTTCTCGAGTGGCGACCGCGTACCGGCGCAGCGCAGCGTGGGTAGGACCGACGACCTAGTGAAGGCGGCGGGACGTCCATCGGCTGAGATGATGATGATGATAAGCTATAAGTATGGAAGCTTACTCATTATGTCAGCCAGCGGTTCATCCCTCAGGAAGGTTTCCAGCATCATGTCCAGACACTGCTTTCTGTGCTTCTCCTCCATATCTCTGATGTGGTACCTGGGTATACAATGGATCGCTTTTAAACATAGGTCTCCCTAGATCATTCATCCTATCCTATCCTATAAACGCGAAAGTTTGTAAGTATGGATGGATGTTTGTTACTCTTTCACGTAAAAACTACTGAATGGATTTTAATGAAACTTTACAATAATATAGGTTACCTATATACATCAAAATAACACATAGGCTACAATTTATAAACATATTGCGTGAATTGTCGAGACGAAGCGCAGACGAAGTCGCGGGCACCAGCTAGTATTTCATATTTTTGGAAGTTTGCTGGGCCCATAACCTAGTGAAACACGAGAAGATGCTTGGCAACGAACGACCATAGATTTATAAACTACTATCTGCAACGACTGACGTTTATTCAAAAAAAGAAACTAGGTATCATGTACTTACATCTTGCCAGGAACACCATTTCTCTCCCTCCCCTGGAATCTGGCCCACACTTGACCGATGGGAACTGAATCTGGTCTCTTCCACGGCATTCTACGGACAAATTAAAACCTTTTAACTATTTCACTAACACAATATGGATGAACAATCTGAAAGAAATAATTTTTAATTTCATTTTAATTCTCTTATCAGTGTTGCCAACTTAGTGGATTTTCCACTAAAACTGGTGGTTTGGACCCCCCTTTTAGCGGAGAAATTTTGCGTTTAGTGGCTGGTGGTTTTTTCTAGTGGTAAAATTTAGTTTCAAGAGAGCTATTTTTGAAGTAAAACTTCTTTAGGCGCGACTCGGGAGTACCTAATTCCGATTTTTTTTTCTGACGGACGTAACGCTCAGTTTCCGCTATTCAAAAATACAAAACGTCAAAGAAGTTTTGAAGTAAATCTTCTTTAGGCGCGACTAGGGAGTAAAGTGCCCTTTAGACGGGCAATCGATTGTAATCTTCCTGCCATGGCCGAATCGCGCGGCACCAAAATTGCTCGTCTAAAGTCCGATTGTACGATCGCAAATCCGGTCTCAGCCAATATTAGTGGAAAACTTAGTGATTATGAGAGTGGGCCACTTTCTGTTAGTGGTTTTCTGGTGGTTTCAGGAGTTGAATATGGTGGAGAGCTAATTTAACTGTTGGCAACACTGTCTCTTATAGGCTTCCGTAGTTAAACAAGGAACCCTTATACTTTCGTACATTCTGTCTGTATGTATGCCCCACCTTAATAACTCGCTCATTATTGCAGCTATTTAATCGAAATATAGCATGAAGACGGATAACATTAACCCAAAAACAGAAATTTTGTAATTATGAAGAAACAATTTTTTTTTCGACCCCATTTCCCATACAACGAAAAAAGGGTTGGAAAAAAATTGTTTTTTTTTTTAAATAATAGTCTAGGAAAGATACGGTTTGAGATTGCATTAAATACACTTGAGTAAATTGTGTTTGAACTAATATTACTGTTAGTTTATAACACTTTTGTCGAGATTTGGTGGTTATATAGGCTGAGGACCCAGAGACATACCTTAAAATTGATATAATTGTACAAAGGGCAAGCTTATTTCTAAAGATATTTCTTCCAGCATACCAGCAAAAGAGACAGTTAATTAACCCCATACAAATTTATATTATATTTTTGTGTAAAAACAAACAGCAAATAAATCAGTTTTAAGGTTATAATTTTTTAATACTTACAAAATATCAAATATCTAGACAAAGTTACGATATTAACCGGTGATTATTATTGTTATAAGTAAAACGTATTGAACGAAGCCGTCCTGAACAAAATTACCAGTTTTCCATTTTTTGTTCATACCTAAATTTAATGTTTTGTAAATGACTTAATTTTTTCATAATACACAATAAAAAATCGGGGATTATTGAGAATTCATGTTTTTCAGGTATGTATCTACTAATATTTCAAACTATCACCAAAAGTGCAATTAATGCAATCTACTCCATACAAAAATCCGTAGATTTCCCCGACTATAAATAGGAGTGAGGTATCGTTAGATAAGTCTTGTCCAATGGAACAAAACTCCCATAGAAACTAAATAGTTATGTGTTTCAGTCTCGAGATATCTGCGCTCCAAGTCAAAAAAAGGCCCCCCCCCCTACTAAAATACTGGAGTAAAAAATCTGAAAATGTTATAAAGTTCAGCTTTCGGTAAGTACTTTCAATGAAAATTGTAACGGATCCTGTAGCCCAACCAGTTTCTGAAAAAAACCTTTAACATACATATGTTTTCTAATTACAAACTAGATGGCGTTGCAGGAAATGAAACCTCGCTATATCGTTAAGGTGGTTTCAGTCCATACAAACGTTTGACGCACAATACGCGTAGACGGAATTAATAAAAGTAATAATTTATATGTGGAAAAATAGTTTAGAAAATATAAATGCTGCGTAACGAATAACATTTGCAATTTATAATATAATTACGAAGATATAAAGCTTTTAAAATTTTGTATGAAAAACTTCAAAGCTTTATATCTTCGTAATTATTTTATAAATTGCAAATGTTATTCGTTACGCGGCATCTAGATATTCCAAACTATTTTCCCATATTTAAAAAGTTATATATATTACTACCGTTTACGCGTATTGTGCGTCAACGTTTTGTTTAAAATGGACCCCTCTGCAACCGACTTAAGATCCCGTATAGTAGGTAAATAAATTCTGTGAATGTTTCTATTTTTGTTTGCAATTGCGGTGGGGAATCACTTTATGTTATGGGAACAGAGTTTTTTCTTTCCATTCCATACCTACTCTTTTGAACTTCGTATTCTGCATTTACTGCCACAAATACCTAAGTATTTTGAAAATTATTTTGCTAATACGCAGTTTTATTTTTATTAAGAGAATACACTCGTCAGGGCGCCCGAGCGCGCAGCATAAAAACGAAGTTTCGTACTATTTTCAGTATTAACCAATAAAGTAAAAATAAAAGTTGTAAACACAATCTAGACATCAATATCTGTGTACGGTACCTTGCTTGACAGATTTTCGTTTAAATATTTACTTTCAATGCTAGGATTAATTTTTGGTGTTGCGTTGTAGGTCTGCTACTAGGTGGTCACGTCGCGCGTCGGTCGTTGGTTGCCCGGGCCTACAACGAAGCTCTAGTAGTGGTGTTCTTTTCTAAAAACAACCCTTGAAGTCGCCGAAATTCATTTATAACTGTAGAACGTCAAGCATTTTTGCTACTAAAACTAGACATTGGCTCAATCATCTAAAACCAAGATAGACGCCATTATTGAAGACTAGCGACCCGCCCCGGCTTCGCACGGGTGCAATTCTGATATACAGGGTGAACTTGATATCATTAGCATCCTTTTAAAATAAGAGTCTACCCATCAGACTAAACAACTTTGACAACAACCTATGGGAGCAAACCGACGGGAGCAAAAAAAAAATCTCCTGTTCCGTACTAATCTGCACCCGCCGCCGCTGCCTACTCGACTCAAATGTATGCAACAGCTGATTTTTTTTTGCTCCGAATGGTTTGCTCCCATAGTAAAAGTTGTTCAGTTTGATGGATAGACTCTTAGCTTAAAAGGATGCTAATGATATCAATTTCACCCTGTATAAACCTGCCTCTTGAAACACTATCTAATCAATTGAATCAGGCGTTACTTTGCGGAAATCCATGACTAATATGTAGATGACACGATTGTATCAAGACCTCCGCTTCTAAGTACAAAGACAGAGTTGTAGACAAAGTTGTATTACGTTATGCAACACAACCTGCCCACCAAATAATTTCTACTCTACACGTGTTTCGCTCCACCAAGGAGCATCCTCAGGAGTTAGACCGACGAACGTTCGAAACAGAGTTGTTACTCCGCCGAGCGTCCGACACTCTATCTATTAAAAAACCGCATCAAAATCCGTTTCGCAGTTAAGCATACATATGGACAGACAGACAGCGGGAAGCGACTTTGTTTTATTACTATGTAGTGATGATTATTGATTAAGAATAGAATGAAATAGGATTTATTTAAATTTTGTATGGAAATCTTTGATCTGACAAGGTATCCACTCACATGTTGGTTTCTAGACAGTGTTAACAACATTATTTTATTCTTGAGTAACTAAAGTCCAGACTTTGAATGACCGGTTACGGAATAGTGTGATTAGAGAAAGATGTGGTCTGAAAGAAGATGTAGTGACTAGGATTGAAAAAGGTATGTTGAGGTGGTTTGGCCATGTGGAAAGAATGAGCGAAAGTAGGTTGACGTATGAAATTTACAAGGCAAGTGTGAATGGAATGGTTGAAAAGGGTCGCCCTAGGCGCACATATGCTGACCAAATCGGATGCGTACTGAAGAAGGGCCAAATAAAATGTACCCGGAACCGACGAGCTTGTATGAAGAAACTAATGGATGTTGAGGAAGCTAAAGATGTGTGTCAGAATCGTAGCATGTGGCGATCTGTTGTCTCTGCCTACCCCAGTAGTGGGACATAGGCGTGAGCATATGTATGTATGTATGTTACTAAAGTTTCAGAATATCTCTGACTACCTCGGGGACTATAGTCGTGAGCATATGCTATGATTTACTAAATGTCCATACTTCGTTTCGTTTTCCTTTTTGAATGAATGGTTATGTTACTGAATTTCATTGCAAGTCTTCGTTACCTATGTTAGTGGTAATTTAATTTTCTGTAGGTAGTAAAAATTTCTTTGTTAAATTGTTTCAAATGTTAAATCTGTACCGAAATTAGTAATTTTTTCCCTGACAAATCGTAGAGGATTCCCGAGATTCCGGCTTGCCGCATTCGGGGTCCACTGTATCATGTGTACTGAATTTCTCTTCTTATACTATTATAAAGCTGTAACAGAAGTGTGTCTGTACATTGAAGATATTAACAAAAAATAAGTTACGATATGGTTTTTAGGTGTCCCTGATTCCATATCACCAATTTTTGGATTTTTTGTCTGTCTATTTGTTTGGGTGTTTGTTTGTTTGGACGAGCATCACGCAAAAACTACTGAACCGATTTTGATGAAACTTTTTTTGTTTTATAGCTTATGATCTGACTTTAAAATCTGGTATATAATTTGTGCGTACGAAGTCGCGGGTTAACGCTCGTTTGTTAATAAAGATATTTGTTTTTGTGTTAGTATTAGTATGGAACACTTTATCAGGATTGTACAATTAAAATAAAAAATTGACTTACTTTTTAAATAAGAAGGAAGTGGACTTGTATCGAAGCACGGGAGCGCAGTACTGATTTACGCGTTTTCATCTGTGTATATCTTTGACAAATAATTAACGTTGCTTTGCCATTGGAATATAGGCTTTATTTTTGTACGTACAAAGTTGTAGGGAAGTGTATTTATTGATTTTCAGATGATAATGTCAATTGATAGTGTGTGCTGCGTTTCCATTGCACTTGTTTACCGGGTAATCTTTATGAAACTGATTTTAATATAAAGCCAGGAGTGCGATTTTTGAAACTCATTTATTGAACTCAGCAGTTGAAAATATCAATATTACTATGGAGATATGCTTCTTTCTACTGCTGATTTGGCATTCAAAAATCTCACTTCTGGAGTATGATTTTTGAAAGTCAAATCAGCAGTAGAAAGATGCAAGTAGTCGCCCAACTTTATACGTTACTCGGCCTACGCGCAGCCAGCTTATTTTGGTTTTGTATAGCTTGATGTGTAGCCGTGTGTACCTACTTATTACGTAATATTTATTTAATAAATAAAAAAATAAAATAAAATAAATAAATTCCCTTCCTTTGCGTCGCGCGTTTGGGTAAAAAACCTGGTTTAATAAAATGGCGGAGGGTTTTTTGTTTTTCTGGTTGGGCTTTAAACAAACTCCTCTCTTTTCTAAGCAAATCAAGCTAACTACAAAAAGCCAAAAAGATCCATGGTTTCAACGGGTCACTCGGTCACCTCACCCATATTCTACCAATATCTCCAGCGTAAGAGAAAAATTCTTCGTCTATGCACTATCTTCTCTTTTCTGTGCCTTTTTTATCTAATGAAGCTTAGATATACTTAGTATTATTTACCCACACACATATCACTTATTATTAACACACTTATTAATAAAAAGGTCGGTGTATTCACGTGGTATTTACCCAATTTATTGCCGTGTCGTATTAAATAAATCAATGGAAACCATTTTAGTTGAGTTGTATTTTGTTTTGTACCTATGACGCATTTGATCAGTGGTCGATGATTATATTTAGTAAGTAGGTAGGTACCTATATTTTATATCATCATAATAATAAGATAATAATAACTTATATACATAGTATCTTTTTTTATCTTCAACAATGGTTGCGCTATCAATGAGGGATTTTCCAAAAGCAAAAAAAATAAAAAAGTTAGTTCCCTGGTAGTTAGTTGTTGTTGGTTTCTTATTTAGCAATCTCGGTGTTAATCGCTTTTTAGCGAGAAGACCGCCTGTTTTGGTGCCTTTTGTATTTCCTGATTGTTTGCTCTCTGTATACTTGTATACTCTGTTTTTTGGTGTCAAATAAAGTATAATTGATTGATTGTCCGTCAACAACGGATCGATTATCGGACGCGGCTGTATGGGCTACGTATCCGTTTTGAATATACGAACAATAAACGAGAAACAATAACCATACAGCCAAGTCTGATACTTTATTTCGTTTTTGACAGACAATAAATAAGTAATAAATAACGCTTTCAGGCACATACTTTGTAATGATCCCAAGTAAGGCTTTTTGTTATGGGAACCATTCAACAACGGCACAAACATATAATATCAATGGCCAAACCGGGACTCGAACCCAGGACCCTGGTTTGACAATCCGGCGTGGCAATCATTACACCAACCGGGTCGTCAATAACACCCAGATTGGTAATAACTTGTATTTTTATTATTAACGAGCGTTAACCCGCGACTTCGTCCGCACAAATTATATACCAGATTTTAAGTCAGATCATAAGCTATCAAACACAAAAAGTTTCATCAAAATCGGTTCAGTAGTTTTAGTTTTACTCGTTCAAACAAACAAACACACAAACACACAAACAAACACACAAACAAACAGACAGACAAAAAATCCAAAAATTGGTGAAATGGAATCAGGGACACTTAAAAACCATATCGTAACTTTTTTTTGTTAATATCTTCAATGTACAGACAAACTTCCTGTTACAGTTTTATAATAGTATATAAGGTCTAACAAAATTAGGTGAAACTATTTTAAGGGGATGATCAGACCATTAAACTGAACAACTTTCTCTATGAGACCAATATTGAAATCTGGAAAAGAAAATCTGCTGCTCCCTCAGATAAATTGTTAATTTATCTGAGGCTGCCCCATACATTTGAGTCAAGTTGTGTTTGCAGTTTTGTATGGGACATCAATTTTTTTTTCGCGATTTCGATATTGGTCCCATAGAGAAAGTTGTTCAGTTTGATGGTCTGATCATCCCCTTAAAATAGTTTCAGCTGATTTTGTTAGACCTTATATAGATATTAATTAATATATTTGCTCATACCTATTGGACCCCTCTCTGGTCAACGCCATCTATTGAGAAATTAGGAACTTTTTTCTTCTTCTGGAAAATCCCTCATTTAATTGCCCTTGATTTTTTAAACTAAAATTAAAGTTTTTTTTATCCAGTTTTGACCGTTTCAACGACAGCACAGCTTACTAGTACTAGTGCAGTAGCGCTTTCGCCTACAAATTGTGTTTTTTCGCAGTCAAGGTCTTGCTCAAGAAGTTTTCCAGCCAAGTTGGACCTACACATAATGATATAGACTGTTTTTCAGCAAGGATAAACCCCTGCTTACATAGCGTGTAGGTATCTACAGTATTGTACAGTATTCGTGCAGTACGTTTATGTTATGTACATACATACAGTAGTACGAAAATAAACAAAAGCTTCTTGGAATATTCGGCCAGGTGTTAGTGACTTATGTACTAGGTTATTTAGAGGAACGACGCGATATTATAAATGTTTACTTGTTTATTCGAAAGATCCATAAAATAGTGACATTGAATAAAATTATAAATAACGAGCGTTAACCCGCGACTTCGTCCGCACAAATTATATACCAGATTTTAAGTCAGATCATAAGCTATCAAACAAAAAAAGTTTCATCAAAATCGGTTCAGTACTTTTTGCGTGATGCTCGTTCAAACAAACAAACAAACAAACACACAAACAAACACACAAACAAACAGACAGACAAAATATCCAAAAATTGGTGACATGGAATCAGGGACACCTAAAAACCATATCGTAACTTTATTTTTGTTAATATCTTCAATGTACAGACAAACTTCCTGCTATAGTTTTATAATAGTAATAGAAGAGACTTAAAACTAAACTAACCTAGGATATGGTGCAGGTTCGGTCCTTGTGGGAGGGTACCCAGAACGCTGGCCGCATTTCCTCGCTGAATGGCTATGCTGATCCGTTGAGCGAGGAAAGTGCCAACTCTTGGGTCGAGTCTATCAGGCGCTTTGACAGGTCTTTAAAAAGCGCCTGCGCATTAGGTCCCCACGGCCCAAGAGTTTCGACACCAAAACCCATAAAATGGTATTGGGGGCCGATATCCCGGTACCAGTAGGCCTTTCGTTTTTCGGCCGCCTCTGCCGCTGCGCCAGCCCTTCGACTCGTGCCCTGTAAGTGAGACGGGGCCAGTGTGTCCACGCAGGTAGCGTCCCACACTAGCGCCCGACCCATCTTCCAGGGGACGAGAGACATCCCGTCTGGTCTCTTGCCATCGCTCCGTATGATGCCAGTCGGCTCGAGAATGGCAGGAACGTTGACTGTGGCAAGAGACCTACGTATGATGTCGTTAAGGGTGACATGGCGAGGGAATCTGCCGGCACTTTTTTGACACGAGAGTCCGTGGTGACCCAAGCGATCGACGGCCGCACCACAAGGACATTGGTGGCGGATGCAAATTTCTGCGCCGACTCGAAGCCCGATTGCCACGCGCAAGGTGTTGGAGTCCAGGTAGGTTCCTGTGTTGACCGAAGGACAGGCGTGTAGCCAATACCCGGACTCCTTTGTGGTCGATGCTTGGAGTCTGGCGCGGTCGTGGCCTTCTGTGTTTGTGACAAGTGTTTCAAAGGTGATTTTGCTAGTAAAAACTACATAAACCTAGGAAACCTAGTCTGGTGGAGACCAAGCTTCATAGCCTATCCCACCGCCGCAGAGTAGCCTGCTTGTCGGTCTTCTACAGATTGTACTTCGGTGAGTGTGCCCATGAGCTACATGAGCTCATCCCGCCTCCCCTTTTCTACTATCGGACTTCCAGACGCACCGCGGGATATCACCCCTTTTTGGTTGACATATCACATATCGGCACCAAGCGCCTTTCTGAATCTTTTATAATGCGCACAGCCAAGGATTGGAACGCCTTGCCTGCGTCAGTATTTCCGAGTGCTTACCACCCGAATTCCTTTAAAGTACGAGTGAATAGGCTTCTTCTGGGTGAGCTCGTTACATCTTCGACCCCATCTTCGTCCTGAGGACTAGATTGAGGTTACGAGCAAACCCATAAGTAATAAAAAAAAAAAAAACCTAACGTAACATATAAGGAAGTCCCGTAAAAGACTCCGGAACTAAACATTATTTCACATAACTTTAAAAAAGTCCTGACAGTGGCTTTTAAAATGTTTATTGGTTATCTACTTACCTACCCATTTTATAATTTAGGATAGCTACTTATACTTATAGAAAAAATATATTTATAGGTGTATAGCAGATTGACGAGGGCAATCTATAAGGCAAGCGTAAGTGGAAATGTTGGAAGGGGACGGCCTAGACGTACATAATATACGAACCAAATTGGCGACGTGCTTAAAAAGGGCCAGGTCAGATCTACCCGTAACCGACGAGCATGCAGGAAAGAACTTATGAATGTGGAGGAAGCTAGAGAGGTATGTCAGGATCGTAGCAGGTGGCGTTCCGTTGTCTCTGCCTACCCCAGTGGGAGACAGGCGTGAGAATATGTATGTATGTATGTATGTAGAAAGAGGAAAAATCGAAAGATTTCATGCACGGGTTCACTAATTTTCACTTAGTTGGAGGTATATTGGAGGTAGTAAAGTAACTATTTCTATGGTTGGGGTAATGCCACAGATAACTTAAGTACCTAATAGTTACACTGCTAGAGACATGTGAATATTTCCATTTAAGTTTGCACCCTTTGTTTAGAACACCTACTAATTTTTGACTTCTTGCTACCTAGATACGGGTGTCCCAATACGCGAAGGGGGGTCCTCAGTATCTCAGCATATACCTACTTAATATTTCTTAACTCTATCTTGATCTCTACCTCTTTATTTAGGTAAAACTATGTCATGTATTTTATCATGAACCCCTTATGTTCCACTATTGGGCAAAATCTTTCCTATGCAACCCAAATTTTGGCCATTATCCCTTTAGAAACTACCTACACCTTAGAGTCCGAGCTTTTTGTAGAGGCATAGAATAATCTTAATTATTCTTATAGTAGAGGTGACAGAGGTCGTCAGCATGGCTGTATCGTTATAATTTCGCGTCCCACAATAAACCCAAGAGTAATTTTATATTTCCCCAATCCCGATTTACTTTCACGGGATCGTAAACTGATTTTATTCAGACGTATTTTGGACGCAGCGCGCTCCACACGCTCGCCACTGTCGGCCATCTTTGTTTTATAGAAAAAAAATAAACCGAGTGATGTTCGGATACGCGTAGAACAGAACAGCGGAGTTATTAATGTGTTTTTAAATTGTTTAAAAATAGTTTTCATGTGATTTTTTGTTAGTGCTTTTGGACCATGATTTTGTTTGGGTAAGTAAGTATTTTACTATGAATGTTTATTTTATTAGTGTCGTGCGGAAAAACTGGAGTCTGCCATAAAGGGAAAACTTTGTTTTGAGCGGGAGAAGTTTGCGAAAAGATATCGAATATCATAGCACGATTTCTGTTTATTTTTTAAACAAAAAGAGTTTGTCAAGTGTTTCAAGAAAATAACCACAAGCCAGAATTACTTTGAAATTTGGCTACGGTACAAACAATAAAAGAACACTAAAAGCCAAAAGTCAATTAAAAATTAAACAAATGAGATCGGGGAAGATGTCCTGACAGATTGGACGTTCTTGTTTGTTATTTTTGTGTTAAAAGTCTTCCTAATTACTATAGGTAGGTACCTATATTGTTTTTATAGTTTTTTGAACAGTATCCAAAGTCCAGTTTTATAGTTACTGTACCAAATACATATCTTTAGCTTTGATAATTTCCCCCCATAGCTCGATAGGCCATTTGATCGAAAATACATTAATTTCATAGGGTCAGGAGTGCGATTTTTGAAACTCATTCTTTGAACTCAGCAGTTGAAAATATCAAAATTACTATGGAGATGTCCATCTTTCTACTGCTGGTTGCGGATGAGGATTGCGATTTTTGAAAGTCAAATCGCAATCCTGAAGTATGATTTTTGAAAGTCAAACCAGCAGTAGAAAGATGCATATCTCCATAGTAATTTTGACATTTTCAACTGCTGAGCTCAGCGAATGAGTTTCAAAAATCGCACTCCAGTTCTTCGAATTTCGAGTGCAAACAACCCATAATAGAATAGTGACATTTGTGACCCCAAAATTCCTACTTACCCACATTCAAATCGGCCCATATCAACCCACTGCTGGATATGTACCTTCCTTTTACTGCGCCATTCCTCACGGTCCTGTGCTATTCTGATCCATTTGGAACCCGTCACCCTCACATAATGTCATCGGACCAACGTACTGGTCTTTCTTTCTTATCGTGTGGGCAGAGCCCTGGTGTCAGAGTTTTTTCAGACCACCTTACGGCCTCTGACGTGGTTTTTATGTAACACCACCAGAGATAGTAGCCAAAGCATGGAATCATTTCTCTCTTCCGACAATCAGGCAATTCAGCCAGCATTAAATAAATAAATAAATAAACATCTTGGACGTTGTCACACAAATTATCTAGTCACATATTAAAGTACCTGGACTTGTATTATGATGACTAGACAACGATATAGAATACATATATAGATACAAACATCCATAACTCGGGTACAAATATTCATATTCATCATATAAATATTTGTCCCTTACGGGATTCGAACCCGCGAACCTCGGCACAGCAGGCAGGTTCACTACAGACTGTGCTACCGGGCCGTCGGTCGCCGAAGCAATGTCCTAACAAACTGGGGAAAAAAGCACAAAGTGACATTTCACTAGGTGTCCCCCGTGGGAATCGAACCCACGACCTCCGTGTCGAGAGCCAATGCTCTTAACCATTAGACAACGGAGGCAGTGCTGGTTATCTTCGTCCACTCTGAGTCCTTTCTGAGTTAGTGTTTAACACGTTCCGGGACAGTGACCGCCTATAGCCGTGATAACAATAAAAGTTCTATTGTGTCTCGTTCACTGTCCCGGAACGTGTTAAGTTATAGTACTTCAAATTTAAGGTTAATACTACTGTTTTCGCCCAACTATTCCAAATATATCTTTTGGTTTGGTTTTGGTTACTCTTGGCCGCCACTCTGCCACTGCCTTGGTCCACCGGCCGTCTAGCCAAGTGTCCTGTCAACTCCACCCTTCATCTCCACTTCTACTTACATTTAATTAAATTACCTTGGTATATTGTTTTAACTGACTTGCAAAATAAACACAAACAACCAAAAGTAAGACGCCTTGTTTTGTTTAGTGCGTCACAAAAAACAAAATGTCGGAGTTAATTTATCAAACTGAATCAAGTCAGAAGTAGATATATATACTTATGTATATTTTAATTTACACAACGAAGCACCAAATTGTCTGTCTGTTTCGTTCTCAAGGTCAGAGTAACTACATTACGTATTCAAATCATCAGTTGGTAGTGAACCTATCTGCTGAGACTAGGGTCGCGGGTTCGAATCCCGCGCAAAAAGGGTCAAAGATAGATGTAGAAAGCAAAATAGCGAATCCAGCTGTCTTGTTATATATAAACAAAACTTTAAAAAGAAAACGCCAAGCGTTTAAAATTAAACAACGAGATAACATCGACCGTGTTATTGCCAAGTCTTGAAGCTCGGAACATCTATTACGACGATAAATAAAAAGCTTTTGACCGCTGCCGACTCCCTTTGATGTATAGTCGTGAAGTAAATCAAATGTTACTTACTACGTCTAGGGCTTTCGACGCGGCAGTAGTCAAAAATTCAGCCATGGATCTAGGGGGGGCAAACCGAGGCCCACGTCCCGGGCGGCAGGTTAAGGCGCCAACATTATGTTTTCGAAAAATATCTTGTTTCACTAAAGCTTAACCACTTGACATGTTTAAAAAGGAAAATCCATGCTCGCTTCGCTCGCTCTTGATTATTGATTGTATTTATAACTATTAGTTTCATTGCAGAAATCGCACTAGGTTTTAAGATCATATTGCGGCGAGCTAAACATATTACAGTAAAATCTCGCTTGCTCCAGGTCTTAAATTTTATTGCAAGTACCTGGACCTGGAGGAAAAATCAGCTAATCTTTACACTACGCTATGCTGACACGAAAGAAAAAGAAGTCTTAAGATTGCGTCCAAAATGTGTGCGTCTGCGTCCCGTCTTTGTCTCACGTCCCTTATCTGTCTGCCGCGTCTAAGGCTGAGATTCAGAGACGTCTTTTGAGAGTAAATTGAGTGAAAGTAGGGACGAAAATGTATGGATTTTGACATACGGGAGTCCCAATTCAAACTCAGACTAAGTCTTTCTCGTGTCAGTTATTCAGGTCATAGAGTGTTAAATGTAGGATAACACTAGATATCGATGCTCCACTCACAAACAATGCGGTCGGAGTTGCGCCCACGCACCGCGCCGAGGTAAACTAATTACGTGCTAAAACTAAATATTTTCGGTGTTTGGAAAACAAGATTCTGAATAGTGCAGATCAGGAAGACCGACATGCTTCGAAATCGTATCGTTGTATGTAGGTACAACACAATCATAGAGAAATTATCGAACGAGGATTGCATGATGGCAAAAGGGCCCCAATCTGAACGCCATGCAATATTTAACATCGTACTGCGGGAATTCAATTTCGATCCGACTGTCAAACCGGCTGGTTTTGAAAAGGAACGTACCTGGGCTAAGCTAGACCGGTTCTGAACTAACCATTGGAAGGACCAACCACCATCTCTACAAGTGGGGCCTGAGGGAGTCACCGATGTGCGACTGCGGGGCACCTCCTGACCTAACCCTCACCGATGTGGTAAATGAGTGCACTCTGCGCTGTTTCTCCTGTGGAATGGAAGAACGTGAAGGAAGGAGAGCGATGATACGGAAGAGAGCTAGCGCCTCAATCACGAGGCCGCGGTTCGATTCCTGGCCTGTACCACTAAGTTCTTTGTGGGTGTGCATGGGGGTGAGCATGGGGCGAACACAAAAGACCAACGATGGTCTCAGTGTTTCATAACGACCCTTGCCCAACCACAAAAAATAATAATAGGTTAACCCTGGCAGCGGAAGACTGTCTTAAACACCTTGACCTCGAAATTTGAATCCAAGCAGAAATACGAAAAATGCCATACGATATTAAGATGACGGAGAAATAATCTAACGCCAGAAGGAATTTCCAGTCAAACCTACAATTTAGATTTACCATCATGATCATCCTATAAACGTCCCACTGCAGACCACAGGGAGTCTGCACCCTCAGGGAGTGTGGGCATTAGTCCACCACGCGTGCACAATGTTGATTGTTATACTTCTCATACGCATTGGAATTTCTTCTTCATCGTATGCAGGTTTCTTCACGATGTTATTCACCGTTTGAGAGCAGTCGGCATTACGTAAAGATAGAAAAACTCATTGGTACATCACACTGTGCGGATTTACTTCTCCGCAACGTGCCACCGACGATCGTTTAGATTCATCATCATCATCATATCAGCCATTAAACGTCCACTGCTGGACATAAGCCTCCCCCAAAATGGGGGGGTTTTTCATAATCGCCACGCTTGGCAGGCGGGTTGGCGATCGCAGTAGGATCGAATCAATGTGTGTACTCAGAGGATGCTGCTGCCCATCCTTCAGTAGATCCCTTAGTCGCCTTTTACGATACCCACGGGTGGAAATAGGATGGTGCTATTCTTAGCCGACACCACACGGACATTTAGATTCACCTCTCGTAAAATCCACATTCACGAGCTATTCCGACGTTCCCATTACAAAAATAAAACTATTTCAAAATACTAAAACAATAACTGAAATGCCAACGCTCATTGCGGTACAGCAATCGACTATTTTTAGATAATGCACTCTATTCATAGTTCGGAATGCACTGATTCCGGTATTGTCGGTTATTTCTGATCTTTAGGACAAGATACTGCTTACTTGCAAAAGCAAGTCATATCATCATCATCAGCTTATATACGTCCCACTGCGGGTTTAGTAGGTACAAGAATCAGGATGTGCGACCTTCAATATCTTGTCACACCCTTTTCGCTGCTATATGACTTTGCATCCTTTGATTATTAAACGACTTCGGGTTTTGCCGGGGACTCTGTGTAAACAACGATTGCCGAGGTTAATTATTTTCCTGGATAACACCGAAAGTTAATAAATAGGTTGAACCCCCAGGTGGAGAATCATAAATGAACTAAATGTTAACTTAATTCGTTTAAGTGCAGGGCGGGCCTTACCTACTCTCAAGGAGGGTATATGAGTCCACCACGCGTGTACAATGCTCATTGGTAGACTTCACATACGCATCAGAATTTCTTCTTCAGCGTGTGCAGGTTTTCTCACGAGGTTTTGGAGCCAGTCGGTATTACGTACATCAGTTTAGAAATTCATTGGTACATAGCAATGTTGTCCATGCTGATATAAATCCAAGTCCATACCTCTCCGCTGCGCGTCACCGACTCTCTCAAATACTTCAAGCAGGCAGTCCTGTACGCAGGATATTTTTTGTGAGATTGTGCTCTAGACACAAGGATGCACTCATTCTTCTTCACCCTCCTCTCTGCCTCCTTGGTCTAATGGTTAAGAGCATTGGCTCTCGACACGGAGGTCGTGGATTCGATTCCCACGGGGGACACCTAGTAATATGTCACTTTGTGCGTTTTTCCCCAGTTGGTTAGGATATTGCAGGCTGAATCACCAGATTGTCTGAAAAGATAAATGATTCCGTGCTTAGGATGGCACGTTAAGCCGTTGGTCCCGGCTACTATCTCTGGTAGTAGTAGTTGTTACATAAAGACCATGTCAGAGGCCATAAGAAGTTCTGAAAAAACTCTGACACCAGGGCTCTGCCCACACGATAAGAAGAAGACCCTCCTCTCCTTAGTATGATGGAAAAGGAAACTACTACGATCTGGAGTGCGATTTTTGAATCTCATACGTTGAATTCAGCAGTTCTCAGCAGCATCTCCATACATTTTCATGTATGGAGATACGCATCTTTTTACAGCTGATTTAACTTTCAAAAATCGCACTCATAAATCAGCAGTAGAAAGATGCATAATTTTGACATTTTCAACTGCTCAGCACGGCTAGCATGCCACCCAGGACAAAGCGTTTAAACGAGAAAATCGTCATGCGCGCTCTTTCTCGCATACGTAAAATAATAAGGATGGAGGCACATCTCGATTTTTATCGTTTTCTCGGGGGTGGCATGCGAGGCCAACAGCTCAGCGAATGTGTTTCAAAAATCGCACTCCTGAGATGGAGTCGGGATCAATAGCCACACGGTGTGAATGTGAACGGACATCAAAGATGTTGAATAGCCCTGAAGCACAGACCAAAAAAAGATTACTTCGTAAATTACCTAGGTAACTCTTTTTAATTACCTATAAATTGGCAGTCGCAGTAGTTGAAATCAGCAATGATACTTAATACCTGTTAGCTAGATATACAATGTGAAATGATGAGAATGAAAAACTCTTTGTCAATCATCGAACTTCAATGACAGCCGGCTTGACGTGCCGGTGCCAGGTCATCATTCGTCAGGTCATATTGTGGCGCCTTGTACGATGCCAATACTAAAATATATCTTACCAAAAAACATTAGGAACTACATAGTAATATAATAATGTAGTATTTGTTGAAGTCTTAGTCTGAGATACAGACTTTTCTTTCTCGGTCTAACGCTCAGTTGCAGAAACGCTCATTAAAGTTAATCCTCCATTAAATCTTTTGGTGTCACTTTTTGTCTTGTTGACGTAGTTAAAGCTAGCAAGCGATTTAATGGAGGATTAACTCTAATGAGCGTTTCTGCAACTGAGTGTCAGTCTTCGAAAACGTCTGAATCTTGACCAAAGACTAGTCCATATAATTCGGTTTGTGGACTAGTCAGGGTTTTTGAGGGTCAATTTCGAACAAAACTTTGGTCGAAGGAATGGAGACCATACAGCTTAAGTTAACTACACGTAGGATATTTATTTTGTGCCTATACTTATAGTTGTACTCTTATATATTCCGTGCTTATACATAATTTTAAATAAGGACGACAAGATTTTCCGATTTCTATATAGCTTTCAGCCCAATTCTGATTTGAAAATATAATTTATTTATCTGAAGGATATACTATCCGACATAATTATCTTGGACGTTACTAAAGCTGTTCTAAGAATAAGTGAGAGGAAGTGTTTCAAATTTCTGTTTCTGTATTTAAATTTATTTAATTTTATTTAAAATAGCCTTAAAATTTCGTTGCTATTTGAAATGGAGTACAGGTAGAGCCGGTGCGGCCATGACGACACGTATCCGGTTTTATAATCATCCGGAATGCTAACATTAACTAAAAGAAAAAGTTTATAGTCTAACTCAAAAACCTAGATTACCTATTTCAATATAATTTTCCCCATCATAAAACCCTAGACACTAGACTCACTAGAGCAACTTGCAGTGACCTACAGCAAGCCTGACCTAAATACAGAATAACTATTTTTAAACGGACATCGACCTATCGACGAGCTATCGAATGATTGCCAAGTGATATGCGGTGTTGGTTAAATGGTTTCGATGATGAATAGATGAGATCTGATGATGGATGAATTATGAGAGTTTTGTACATTTGTGCATATGTGCTTGTACACACGAAGCTATGTTTCACAAGGGTTGTAGTCAGAGATTTCACTAGGAGTTTCCTAAATATGTGTCCAGGGTGACATAGACAGTGAGCCCTCGGCTTATTTGGATAGTGCACTTAATCCATCATCCATCCATCACAGCCCTTGATCAGTGCCTCCTCCATATTTCTCCATGAAGTTCAGTCCTTCACTCTGCATCCAGGAGTGCGATTTTTGAATCTCATTCTCTGAGCTCAGCAGTAGAAAGATGCATATCTCCATAGTTATTTTGACATTTTCAAATGCTGAACTCAGCGAATGAGATTTAAAAAATTGCACTCCACTTGGGACACGTTGCACGTATGGATACTGAGCGTTGGACCAGAAGAACACTGGAGGCCTAGAGAAACCACGCAGGGTAGAGTCCGCCCACCAGAAAGATGGTTGCAATGATATTAGGAGACACGCGGGTCTCAACTCCTCGAAATTGAAGCATGTGGCTTTGCTTACAATGTTTTCCTTCACCGAAATGCCAGTTGTGTTAAAAATACAATTAATATAATCGTAGATTTTAGGAGGGACCAAAAGAAGTCTCGGTAGCTTAATTGAATGAAAACACAGCCGAGTCCCATCCGATTCTGAATTTTTAATCTTAGATTTGATACCTATTTATTATGATGCACCTAATAATTGAACTCTATTTTAAAAGCAATCTCTCTGTTTGTCTGTATTCTCTCGTCCTGAATGTGATGGTACGAAAACCCTCCTAATTCTCGATACCGCTTCTGCAGCCTGCTTCTGTGAGAAGCAGTGTCGAAGCAGGGCCTGATGATGGAGTCACTTTAACTGGTAGCACATGCGACATGAATAAAATTAGAAAAATTAAAAAAAATTTGAAATAAGAAGAAGAATTCGAAGAATAGATTTTTTTAGAATTCGTTAATTAGAATTATTAAAATTAGATATCTAGAATTAAATATTTTAACAGGTTCTTACCGCGTTTTTGTATATTTGAGTTTCCGGTATTTTAAATCAGATATCAACCAGAAGACAAGCTTCTTGCAAGCGCCCGCAACCAGAGTAGTCCCGCAATATGAACCTTTTTTTCTGGTGCGACCTCGTCAAAATATCTATTCAAGTGCTTGCGGTGTTCGCTAAAGAGATGTTGAAGTTCACTGAAGAGATAATTCTCCTCACGACACGCACCTTCAGGCGTCGGGGTTCAGTTTAAAATAGCTCGTAAGATGGGGTATGAACTACGATTATTCGTATTGAAAAATACCTTCCTTTTGGCGTCTTCGTCGAGTAAAAAGTATTAGCATTGGCTACGATTATATCGTAGTTCACGGTCAATCAATGGACCGAGTCCACACGTGCAATGCGCTGCCAAATTGTTTAATTTGGATGGATATCAATAGCTACACCTGTACCTACCTATACTGGCGTGCTTATCAAGAGTGTAGTGTAGTAAGGATTTTTTGGCAAAATTGAGCCACATATTTTTCGGTATCCTTGTAACGAGCTCTATAAGGATTGACCATACTTACTGCTTGCGTACCATTTCTACCTCTTCCGAGTGAGATGGAACAAAGAGGAAGAAGAGAAGAAGAAACATTTCAGAACTCAGAAAATCATCGTAATTATTTGTCGAGTTTCTCACTGTAGTTGGTGTGGCGATCAATTTATGAACTGCAGATTGAAGCACCATCATGTGGTTGTATTTGCTTTTCTACTCTGATTTTTTTCTAAAATCTCAGTTCATTCACGTTTCAATCGTAGCACCGAAACTCTGTAGTGTGGTAGTGTGCCATACTTATCATGGACAGAATGGGTACAATACAGGCCTCGAAATTGAAGCATACAGATTCCTTCACTTGTCAAGAGGTAAATAGGCGGCTAGCCTTTCGTTGCATCAGAAACCTTTATTCCTTAGTAGCCTAGTACAACTACGCGAAAAAACGTTATTGCCTATTCTAAGACACAAAGAATGTTATAGCTCCAAAAACATGTAGTAGAAATCACAAGTCACTCCCGTTCCATTTAAAACAAATAGGTGTAAAAACATTGAACATCGTCCAAGAGTCGTATTTAGTCCAATTACAGAGTTTTCTTTAACTCTCGCCAACTGTGTCAACTACCAGGAAGTGTACCTAGTCATTGTGATGAGAGGAAATCTCTTTGTTCTGACGTAGGTCAGGCAGATCATTGCTCTTCCGAAAATGTAAACTGACTTCCCGCAACCCCGCATTCAGGGACGTACTCCTCCTAAGGCACAGATTACTAAGTTACTTAGTAACAAGGTACATTAGCCCAGTCATTTTACAGTTTGAGCCGGGACTAATTAATAATTTTTTTTTGTCGGTTTAGTCTTTAGAGCCAATTTTAGCTTAGAAATGCAACATTTCCAAATTTAAAATTTAGCTATTATCCTGTTATAAAAAAACCTGATGTTAATTTTTTTTTGCTCATATATTTGTGGCATTACCATTTTACATACTTCAATCATGGTGTAAATATTTTTGTCTACTTAGAATGTTTTGAAAACTACATTCGTATTTTCTAATAAAATCATTTTTTTTTTAATTTAAATGCTTATTTTATTGCTCAAAAATAATTTATATTGTTAAATTTCATTCAAATGAGTGCATTAATTTAAAAATAATTATTAATTTAAAAGCCTTCTGGGACTCACAATTTTGATTTCTATGTTGCGTAGCGAATTTATTTTTAATATGTTTTCAGATAGTATTTTTGTCACTAAATGGTGCCGCTTAAACTTTAAAAGTCCAATTAATAATTACTTCCCACCTCTCCTAACAAAACTCCGTAAAATTACTGGGCTAACATCACTTTCTTAGAAAACAATAAATTCTTACCTACTGCCAGACGATACACGAAAAATTGTACCCAGTGTAGCTTGCTACAGCTTTGTTACTCGTACATATGCGACGTTGCAGTCAAGAGCGAGTGGCAGAAATCAAGCAATGGGCAAATGTGAAGGTCGATCGGTTTCTGGCCTGCAGGGCTGTACACTTCACATGGGCAGAATATTGTTATATTGGAGCCCAAAGAAATGAAATAACCACCTACAACAGAACGGCATTGCCAAAATATACCGCATCAACATGTAAAAAAAAATGCAGAAATACCTAACTTCGCTCGTTCCAGGTTTTTAATTTAGATTCGTCGGTTGTTCCTATGAAGTTTAGTTGATCGGAGTGAGGAGAGCTAAAAATTTCGAATGAGACAGCCGGCATTACCTTCCTTGTCGAATTCAACTATGATTAAAATAATCTTCCCAATCTGCTGTCAGTTTTTCGGATTATTATCTTTTAAAAAACTAGTTAAAAACTATCTTTAACATTTATTTTGCGACAGTATAAGAAAGAGTATTCTCTAGTACACATACCAGTATACTTCTTATTTTTATGGCAGCCCTAGGCTCAGTTTTTTCATGTGATGACGTCATCTTGTCACTTTCTGTCCTTTTTAGGCAGTGTCCGGGGTGTGGTTTAGGTTAATAATTTTTTTTTAATAGTTTATCGTCAGCCAGTTTTCCGTTAAAAATTTGCTACTCGTGGTGAAACACGGAATTGGCCAAGCGAAGAATATGAAAATTGGAAAAGCATACCTAAATAAAAACCACGTTTTCAACATGATTCTGCTTGAAAGAAAATATTAGCTTTTCCAGTTGAGAAATGTTGACACCACATTAAAAATGCTTTGTGTATCTTACCGAAACTTGCCACCTGGATTACACTCGGGCAAAAGCACGAAATGGAGAATTCATGCGTCATTACAGTCAATGAACCATCACAAAGGAGCAATGATTGAATCATTCGGAACATTTTTCTGGAATCACGAGGAAAATTTTTCAGTGAAACTATTTATCTTATTCCAGGAAAAGGAATGACAACTGACCATGTTATTTTTGTGTTGCTTGAAAAAGCAGAATTGAAGCCCATATATACCTACTAGATACCTTTACAATACGGACATTTCCTCTGCCCCCCAACAGATTTTTACCTGACCCGATCGTTGAAGACGGGTGGAATACGACAGAAGGCAATAGTTTAGTCCTCTCTTACTCGCACTGTCTTACTCTTCTTGTCAGTTTGAGCCCATTTGTATGAAGTGACAGTGAAGTGTCCAAGGTGTGACCGAGTTTAACAGTTTAACTTATAAGTAGTTTGTAAAATATTTCAAATATTATTGATTTTAAACATGTTACAGCATTTCAAATCAAATTAAAGATTGAAAAATTTGTCTCGGGCGGGACTTGAACCCGCACTTTTCCAAACCGGGGAACTGCGTTATCCAATTTCGCCACAGATTCAAAATGTCGTTCTCTGGGTAGTGGGCTCGGTGGCGAAATCGGATAACGCAGTTCCCCGGTTTGGAAGAGTGCGGGTTCAAGTCCCGCCCGAGGCTAATTTTTCAATCTTTAATTTGATTTGTAAAATATTGTTTGATAAAGATACCTTACCGGTGACAACAGGACGGTGCGATGCGTAAGAAATAAAAGCGTTTAAAACGTAACATTTAAAATGTACGTGTCACTCACAGACACAGGTATAAAGCTATTTAATTCTTTTACAAACTATTGTGGCAAAGGCTCGTAAGTCTCGTTAGTAAGTCGTAATGGAATGAAGTGTCAACGTGATAGGTGAAAGTGACAGTGATAGCCCATAAAAACATCGACCGAAAGGACGTTGCTCGATTCTAGACCGCAAAATCTAGATTATTTAATATTTCTCTCGAGTCTAAGTCTCCATTCAGTCTAGCTAGTTCAAATTATCTTCTATTTCTAAACGTAATCAATTCGCACTTCATAAAAACGAAACATTTTCGCGCATAAAAATGGCGGAACACAAAATGGCCGACGAAGGTCATTGCCAGTTGAAAATAAACTAAATCCACTGGGAATAGACTGTGATAAATGCTTGAATTAGTACATTTTGATTTATTGCGTACAATGAGCCGTAATTTTAAAAATAAAATTGATTATTGTTTATTTTTGCGCGCAGATATACAGTCAAGTTCATTACTACATTATTGGCAGACTGGCCATTACATAATTACTTACGAGTCTCTTGCGCGAGTCTCTCTGGACCTTTTGCGGGAGACCGACTCTCACTTGGCCTGTTTTTATTAAGTTTGACGCTTTTAGTTCTTTATTGTATTACCGTTTTTATGATAAAGCGAGAAGAAGAAAACGTTGATAAAAGCTAGTTTCTTGTATCAGGACCTTAATTTTTAACTTTTTGTCATTTTTAAAGTTTCTATGATATTTTAACCGTAAGAGCTAGACAGTTGAAATTTTTACAGAATGTGCGTTATTACGGTGGATTTGTTAAAAAATAATAAAAATGTCAAAAAGTTAAAAATTATGGGCGGTCCTGTCCTCATACAAGAAACAAGTTTTTTCTTCTCGCTATATCGTAAAAACGATAACACATACATGCGTCAAACTTTGTATGATAATAGAGTAAACTCTTATTGCCAGCTCTCATAATAGTAAAACTGATTTGTTATTGCAATATTAATACATTATGTTTCATACTAACGTCAAAGTAATATATTAACATGCACGAGAGAGAATTGTTGGTGACTGCACGTGACAAAACCACGTACAAACTATTTATTATTCGATATGTAAGAGGCAGAAGATGCGTGATATATTTTGTGTATAAAATACATGATACTTACGTGATGATGATGGATTCCTAGATGATTTCGACCAAGGGGACTGCTAATCTTTAAAGAAAAGCAGTCAGGTATGCAGGATATTTTGAAGTGTATAAGTGTACGCGCTAAATACAGATGCACTCTCTCGTCCTTTCCTACGTCTGATGGAACGGGAGACCGATACGATCAGAAGTGGGGTCAAATGCAGTGGCTATAACTCTATCCGACAACCACGGTTTAGTTTGGGCGTCGAAGATGTGTGGGAAGGGAACCCCTGAAGGAATTTAGTCCCCTTACGACACCCTGGGTTGGTGCCTAACCCTAACTCTTACATACGTAACTAAATATAATAGGTACCGTATGTAATAAGTAAGTACATAGGTACTTAAATTTGTTGCTGGGGTCCTGAGGGGAAAATGTTCCTTAAATGCCTCTCAAAGCGCCTATTCGAGGCTACAGGCGACAGGAGGGCTGGCAGCTATTTTGAGCAAAGGATCAGCCTTGCGATCCAAAGAGGCAACGCTGCCAGCCTCCTAGGCACTCTGCCCCGAGTAGGGGCTTTAGAGGACATTTTTTACCTTTAAGCAGGCTAGGTGTTTTTCTTTTTTCTGTTTGTTTTGTTTTTTCTTGTTCTATTAATATTAATTTATATTGTTACATAATCTCCAGTTTTTAAATTTTGATACCTATTCTAAAATTTTATTTTGTCCATTAAAGATTGTGAAACATAAATAATCATCTCAGGAAATTTTGCTAGTAATAAAAACTTAAATTTGGGAGTTTATTAATAATTTTGTATTGCATAGGTATTATAACATTAAAGGTAGGTTTGAATATCATTTAATTGCACACCAAGAACAGGAAAATACAATTTAAGATA
Source organism: Agonopterix arenella (assembly GCA_927399405.1). Taxonomy (NCBI): domain Eukaryota; kingdom Metazoa; phylum Arthropoda; class Insecta; order Lepidoptera; family Depressariidae; genus Agonopterix; species Agonopterix arenella. The sequence continues at coordinate 8,985,301 of OV656718.1, read as the reverse complement.
TCAAGAATGAAGAAGAAATCAGAAACATTTATTCGTCATCATAGGTAAAAAGTACAATAGATAAATTATACAATAGTTGGAGTGTAGTTTTACAGGACCACTATGATGTACCATGAGGCATACGAATATAAAAACAATTATAATTCTTATTTATTATGATGATATGATGATTATTATATTATAGAATAATAATACTGTTAATTAATATCAATTTGTTTATTAAATATGTTGTTACAGATTCAAATGGTATCTAAACACTTAGTCATTTATTAAGAAATTCATTTAAATTATATGGACACATTGTTACAAAAAAAAAAAAAATTATAGAATATTTATAAGATGTCAAAATTTTGTATTATACCTAAGAAAGATATATTATTATCTATACTATTAAAAAACTGTAACAGGAAGTTTGTCTGTACATTGAAGATATTAACAAAAAAAAAATTAAGATATGGTTTTTAGGTGTCCCTGATTCCATTTCACCAATTTTTGGATTTTTTGTCTGTCTGTTTGTTTGTTTGAACGAGTATCACGCAAAAACTACTGAACCGATTTTGATGAAACTTTTTTTGTTTGATAGCTTATAATCTGACTTAAAATCTGGTATATAATTTGTGTGGACGAAGTCGCGGGTTAACGCTCGTACATAATAAAATGATGAAATAGATGAATACATAAAAATTACTGTCACAATTAAGTAAAATGTCAACATTTCTACGCACAAAATAAAAATAAATTAAAAGAAATCCTTGTGTCATTGAAATAGTCATTTAAAGTAGAGTAACATTTATTTACCAGTAAAATTGTTAGCACATTCTTGAACGTTCCCTTATTATTACATTTTTTTGACGAAGGGTACAAAAGGTCTTATTACTAAAAGCTATTTCTTCCAGACAAGCATTGGATGGAAGAACTAGTTATTTAACCGTCATCCGACTTTGTTTTTATTAAAACCTTTCATCGCTTTGACAACGCAAAAAGATTTTAAATTAATGAATACACGACTGTTTTAAAACCTTGGTTTTGTTATTAAAATAGGTGCCAAAATTTGGCAAATGATCCTGATAAAAATTTAAACACTATCTAAACAAATATACATAATTAAGAGGCGGCCATCTTGAACAAGGAAGTTCTTACGCTTTATCAATAATATGGTATATTTACCTACGGTTATTGGGTAGGTACGCTACCAAATTACATTTACTATCAAATCTAAAGTGTGCAATTTAAACATAATACTCTATCTAAATTACTAGTATTCTAATAATTTTGACAACTCCGAAATAAATTACCGAGAACGCATGTTTAGTTTTGGCGCCAATCCAAGATGGCGGAGGCATTTCCTCAACACGGAGAACGAAAGTTAACGGTTTTGTTGAATTAAACACAATACATTACTGGTTTTTAATTGTTTTCCCTATTAACATTCTTACAAAGACAGAATTGTTCGTAAATCTTTAAGAAAACCTCTTAAGTTTATTTTTGTAAAAACAAAACTACCTACACTTCAAGAACTATTTCGTTAAGATGGTGTTTTTTTTTTAGATGTAAACGATATTTTTGAGCATTTCGTTTTTAATAAATGTCAGTATGTTAAACCAACTGATGAACTGTTGATGACGCTGACGCAAAGTCAATTATTATTTATTGGTTGTATGGGCTCTCTTTCCTTTCCCTTGCGCAAGCAGATTAAGGTAAAAGACTTTTTGGCGGGAACAAGATCGAAGAAGTTAACGAATAACTCTAAAATGACGTAGCAGTTACGTAGTAACTTATTATTAATTTGTGGTAGCAGTAACGTTTAATTTTGAAACCAATAACGATCAAGCAAGGCTTTTTCTTTATTTGTTCGAAGCCGTTGTGTACCACGATCAGCAGAGCGAGCAATGCGACTCGTATAGGATAGTCGGTACCAGGCGCCATTCTATGTTATCCAAAGAGTAATATAAGTATATTAGAAAAGAAAGCCCACTCGTGGCAACATTATGCATCCACCTTATGTCAAATTAAAGGCTAGCGTTGTTCTTGTTGCGACTAGGGATTAACTTCCGTGCGTTCAGATGTTTTTGCCATACTTATTACTGGAAGCAAAATAGGTCATAGTTTCAGTACAATGTTAGGTTCCTATTGTTTTATTTTGTATTTTTGGTGCTTTTGCGGTCGTGTCTTCAACACTGCCATAAATGATCTCTTGAATTGGCTCTCTAATAGCCATGTTTTTTCCTTCTTATTGCTGTCTCCCGTTTGCAATGGAGGGAAGTCGGATATTTCGTTTTCCTACTCCTCCTATCTTCTTTGATTAATTCATTGCGGGTTCCAAGACAGATTAGAGTCATCCCCCGGGCTCGCTGGACTTCATTGTCCAGTGTTGTGAATGGTCGCCGCTGTTGATCCTGGCTTACAGGAGTTACAGCGGTGGGAATGTGAGGTGGGCATAGGCCCACAAAAAAAATCGGGCATAGGCCCGATTTTTTTTTTTAACATCATTAAATCGGCACGAAATTGAAAGAAAACTACAAACAAGCCGCACGTTAGGCAAGATAGGAAGCCATTTTGTGAATTTGTCAATAATGTCAATTAGACATTGACATAGACAATAAAATCTTTTTTTTAATTGTTCTGCGAAATAGTTAATAGATAGCAGCACATTCTATGCAAATTGAATCGGAAAAACCCACCAAAAGGCGAATGTCCTCCGCCTGATGTTATCTAGTACAAACTAAGTGGAACGCTGATTTTCCATAGACAGCTTCTGCCATCTATCAGTTATGTTTCGAAGCACTATGTGTTGAACTAGGGTTCATATCGGAGTAACAGCGCACTACACCTCACGCGCTGCGCTGTAGTAGTGAGAGATTTCGCCCATATCAATCACTGTCTTGTTGGTCTAGCGGTCTAGACAACCGGCTTACGATCCGGGTAGCTAAGGTTCGATCGTCGTGTCGGCCGATCGTCTTTTTCAATTTATTTCGTCCTAAAATTCAAGGCGAGTTACCTATCTATATCAAATAAACATATTATTGTAATCTATGCCAGGCGCTTGCCGCAACGTGACGTTTCTCAGTCAGTGCTATTAAATTCTCTGACATCACACTCTCGCCAAAAAACCAAAAAACTCTAACTTTTTATTTCATGTTTTTATTAGTTTTTAAAAACAAATCGCTATCATGTAGTTGTCAAATTCATAAAAGATTTATTGTATTCGAGTCTCATTAGAATAAACTCCTTGCTTACAATATCAAGTTCAAAGAATAAATAAATAAATAAAAATAAAATAGCCTTTTATTTCCAACACTAAAACAGTAGGTAGATCTTGTGACATGCTAGAACCATTATTTCATATCATATATATCATTCCAATTAACATAATAATACTTAATACCTAATCATTTCATAAATATTAAATCATTCAAATTTACTACAATAACAATAATAATTCTAATAAAGCATTCCATTTAAATTTAAATTCTAAATCTTAATTCATTCTAATTCTATTATTTTCATTAATATTACTGTTAATTATATCACTAATCATTAGATTGTGTGGTATCTGTGTCGGATTGCCTTTCGGCATAGGCCTCCCCCAGTAGTCTCCATGTTTCTCTGTCCGCCGCTTCTCTGGTCCATGTATTCCCTGCTATTCTCTTTATGTCCTCATCCCATCTTTTCTTTGGTCTTCCTCTCTTCCGCTTTCCTTCTCGTGGGTACCAAACTGTGACATCCTTTGTCCATTTGCTTTTTGCTGTTCTTATCATGTGACCTGCCCATTTCCATTTCAGTTTGCTTACAGTACGTGTTACATCGCTTACTTTTGTTTTTCTTCTGATTTTTTTCAGGTTTATCTTATCTTTCAGCTTTATGTTCAGCATGCTTCTTTCCATGCTGTTTTGGCACACTTTGAGCGCTTTTGTGTCTTTTTTGGTCATGGCCCATGTTTGGCATCCATATGTCATGCATGGAAGTATGCACATGTTGAATATCTTGCTTTTCTCTTTTATAGACATATCTTTATTTTTCATTATCTCCTTTAGGGACCAATATCTCTTCCATGCGTTACCTATTCTAGACGACATTTCTATTTTCATTTGGTCTTTTGATGCAATGATTTGGCCTAGATATGTATACTGGTCGACATATTCGATTTGATATTGGTTGAGCATAATTGGATGTTGTTGGCTATTTGTCATAACTTTGGTTTTTGTCGAGTTCATTGAGAGACCAACTGTCAAGCTTTCCTCTGCTAGCTCGGTTATCATGGTCTGAAGTTCTTCATGATTGTTGCTTAGGAGGATAAGGTCATCTGCAAATCTTAGATGGTGTAGCTGTTCGCCATTAATTTTTATTCGGTTCGGTTCGGTTCAAAGAATAGGTATCATTTTATCTTGCCTAAATTATGATATGCTCTGAGAGACGTTAGGTCAATGATCATGTAAATTGTTACTACATAATGATGGCTCATTTCTAGAAGCGTTTTTTCTTTTGTTGGCAAGAGTTTCATTGGATTGTTATGTCATCCAACGTTTTTTTTTTATAACTTATAATTAAATCGCTATCTTTTAAACTGGCATACGTTCGATTGACGGTTCAGTCTGTCAGTTTAGTGCCATCAATCGAATAAAATTTGTTCTTGAACTCCCTAAATCGATCATTATTTAAACAATATTTTTGAAGCTTTGACTATTTATTATAAGGACTAGCCATACGGTAGCATTTCCCCTCTGCCACGGTATAAGATCAATCAATCATGTGCATTTCATTCAATTTTATACCTTATCACTAAACGAGACAGCCTATAAATTGCGAAACAATAATTTCGAACTTAGAACGTTTGACGTTCAAAATTAGAATCTAAAGTTATGGGAATAAAATCCAAAGTTGCGGATTTCATGTTACCTCGCCCCGCCAAAAAGTGGTAGAAATGTTTGTTAGTAGAATTACACGCGTAACCAGTCCCTATATTGAAGCATGGTAGTTAGTAAGTTAGGTTTTAGCATAATAATAATAAGCGCGGTCTCTTGCTCGTTTCATGACTCACTTCTTCTCACTCTGATGATGAGTAGCTTGCCAGCTAACATTTTACCTAAAAAAAATACAAAATTATTCCCTTTAGAAAAGAACATCATTTTAATTTGGTTTCAATCAATCAATTGTATAGGTACCTTATCTTATTTTCTCCATTCCATACCTTATTAAAAATTTGTCATTAGTTAAATATTAAAAAAAAAAGTCTGGTAAAGAACTGCCGCTGTTCCACCAAATGCTGCATAAGCTCGTCACTGCCAAACATTTTTAGTATTTTTGGCAACTAACGTACCAAAACATTTATAAATGCGGTTTTCTAATTGTGAAATATTGTATGAAGCTGTCTCTCTGTCAGTTATCATTAGGTACCTTGTTAAACAATGATTTCAACGAAAATAAATGTGAAAACTAAAAGTTTACAAACAGAAAGACTTCGTGCAGATTTTTTTTAATGTCTTACTGTCAAACGTGGATACTTGGGACTCCGTGGATACTTGGGACAAGTAGGATTAAGTAGTAGTTATTTTAGAAATGATGCTGCCAATACTGAACTCTTTAGTTTATGGTTGATCTGTCATCGCCATGTGTTTCGTGTTGATACAAGATTTTAATGGAAAAAGGAAGAGAAGACTTTCGTTGTTTTTCAATGAGCGTTTTATTTTTCTTTTTTTGTTTTAGTTCCTAAAAAACTCAACAGATGGCATGTTTATTGCTCCACAGAGTGAGATTCTGTCAAAATCATGTCAAGACTGTGCCTGCCATTTTTTTTAAGATCAAGGGATCGAGCCCATACAACCATGTCAGAAGTAAACAGTTTAAATTTTCGATCAAAATGATTCGCAAATAATTAAATATTCCATCGAAAGATGCGTTGGCATCTTTTTGAACATATTTCCCTATTTATTATTTTATAGAAACCTTTTTTAAAATTTTGACTTTTATTCGCACAGACCGTACCGCCATCTATCGAACCCCTAGAAAATCAAAAGAAAAACGCTGATTCTATTTAATTCATATTTACGTGCTTTACAAGTTAACGCTGTTTACTTTTAATTATTTTTATTAAAGAGATTTTTCACAACTGCGGCGGTTTTATTGGTCAGAAAATAATTCTGATAACCACCAAATCCACCAATGTATAATTTTGTTTTAGTTTTTGTCCCAAGTTTTTTTACAAACAAAAATAGCGAGGAAATTTCAAAACAAATCAGCTTTCAAACCCTGAAAGTAAAAATTTGACATGTTTGCTTATTCTACCTACGCAAACACGTGGCCTGTCTTTACATATTATTATAGTCTGTGTCAGTTTACGATTTCATTTCCTTTTTTTAATAGTAACAATGCCAATGTATGAAATACGGGTCGGTCATTAGCTTTCTGTATTTGTATTTTTTTTTACCAGTTCAATGGCTTTAAATCTGTATTTCTTTGTATAATTTATCGGTGTACGTAGTACTTCCAATCTTTATGAATTTATCATCATCCACCATAATCCAAGAACAGCAGATCCAGGAGACAAGACAGCAGTAAGAAAGAAAAACATGGCTATTAGAGAGCCAATTCCAGAGGTCATTTATGGCAGTGTTGAAGACCCTACCGCAAAAGCACCAAAAATAAAACAATAGGAACCTAACATTGTGGGTACTGAAACTATGACCTATTTTGCTTCCAGTAATAAGTATGCTCTATAGCCATGTTTTTCTATTCATTTCTGACAGTCTCATCTTTCTCGCTCACCCATCAGTGAATATAGTCGTGAGCAACTATATTCCCCGAGGGGGTAGTCAGAGATATTCTGAAACTTCAGAACATCAACGTTTCACTAGTTGTACCGAAACTCTGTCCAGTGTGACGGGTAGTGAGCCCGTCGCCACTCTTATTGGACAGTGGGTACAATACATGCCTCGAAATTGAAGCATGCAGGTTTCCTCACGATGTTTTCCTTCACCGTAAAGCCATTGGTGTTACAAATCGTACATAAATTCCGAAAAACTCATTGGTACGAGTCGGCCTGGACGGGGATCGAACCATCGCCGCCTGCACGGTAGGCAAGATTACTCGCCACTGGACCACCACGGCTTAATGCATGCATCTACAAAAATGTCAGTTGGTTACAATTAGCAATTGCATTTATTCGCTAAACTTTACTACCACTAGGTGTTTACAACTCATAATGTAAAAGAAAAGTAGACACATAAACATTCTGTATTCCCATCCCCTTTAATCTTCCAGCCATCTCTACTCTTACATATTCCGTGATAACTGAAAAAGCTCTTGCCAATTATTATCAAAAACATCCAGATCATCCTGCCACCACTTCATAGGACGACCTGGACGCCGACGACTATTTTCTAGGATCCAGGGCGTATCAATTTTTGCATACCTCTCCTGGTGCATTCGACCACATTCGACAGACATAGCCGGCCCATTGCCTTTTATAGCAATTTTATTCCCAACGACGGCTGCGATTTGTGTTTTGAAGCGCAGTTTAGTTGACACGAATAAACTTCATCTGCGCTATATTCATTATTAAATGTGAAAAAAACACAATAGCGGACCGACAAACTGACTATGTTGGCACAAAACTACATAAACATAGTATTATGTCTGTATCTATTTCTGTCAACCGTAGGCGTCACCCCTGACGAGTCGAATACACGCAAACAACGCCCGTCCTAAATATTTACAATGCTCTATCTATTGTCGGGGATTTTTGACCGTTTAGACATAGTTACGGCACTACTACAACACTTTGTCGCATCGTAAGCGATGCGCTTGCTTGATTTCTGCCACTCGCGCCAGTCGGCAACGTCGCATAATATGTCGTGCGCTGTACGAAGAACTTCATTCGATACATTTTTGCGCGTACCGTCTACGTCTGGCAGTAGGTTATAACCGTTTTCTAAGGAAGTGACGTATCTGTCACGAATTAATCTGTGATCGTAGGTCGTAGCACTAAAAATTGAACTCAATGACTTTTATAAAACTAATTGATTGAACTCATCGAATTGGCACCCAGCAGAGCTAGCATGCCACATACGACAAAGCGACAAAAGGAGTAAACTGTCATGCGTTTTTGTCCTTTCCTCGGAGGTGGCGTGCTAGGCCTACACAGTAGAGTGATTTGGACACGTTACGAAACGGACTCCTAGGACTACCAGGGCTGCCTTCAGAACCTACGCCCCAGGTGCACCCCGAGTGCTTTTCGCACTAACGCCGTTCCGAGGCTCGGTGAAAAACGCTCTTTGCAACTCGGTTGTCACAACTCAACCGTTCCGAACCTCTGACGGGTTGCAACTTTTAACCATCAAATTCGATGGTTAAAAAACACTCTGACGTTTTAATTATCTGTGGTTACTTGACTTTTGGCGCGTTTTGAATAAAAGTTTGTTTTTCAAACTATTTTTATTCACTTTTTGATTTGCTAACATGGAAAATGAGTTTTTTTATTGTATTTGGAAATGATGGAAGCCCTGGAAGCCCATATTACTTTAAATGTCAAAATTTGAGGTTATAAAACAACCGTGATCGTTCCGTACCTCATAGCAAGTTAAAAATTGGCGCGGTCGTTCCGTACCTTACAGCGAGTTGAAAAACAACCGCACCTAAAGGTCGTGAACGCACCCCTGCTTAAAATCAGACAAGGATGTTCGTTCTCCATTTCGATACGCAAATAACCTTTACGGTTCCGTACATGAATTTATAAATACGTTTGTTTTTTGCTAATCATGGAATTTGATAAAGATGAACCTCGTTTAAACTCCACAGCTAATAAGTTTATTGTTAGTTGTAGCAGAGTTTATGTTTATTCCGAAATGACAGTTGTGACTGATCGTCGACGCGAATACCATAGCATCCGAAATCGGCTACCTTCCTGTGATACGCACGGATGCTATAGCAATCGCTGTCATTTACTATGTGCGCTGAGGGTGCAGTATTACGAATTACCGAGCTGCTAGAACAGTCGACTGCCATAGCAATGAGCGTTTTTCTTTTGTTTTCTAGGAGATCGATAGATGGCGTTACGGTCTGTGCGAATAAAGGTCAAAATTTCAAAAAGTGTTTCATTTAAATAATAAAGAGGAAGAAGATGGTCAAAAAGAGCCAACGCATCTTTTGATTGAATATTTCATTATTTGCGAATCATTTTAATGAAAATATGAAACTGTTTACGTCTGACATGGCTGTATGGGCTCGATCACTAGACCTTTCAAAAAAAGGCAGGCACAGTCTTGACATCATTTTGACAGGATATCGCGAACGTCTCTTTGGAGCGATAAACATGTCATCTCTTGAGTTTTTTAGGAACTAAATAAAAAAAAAGAAAAGATCGTTCATTGGTGTAAGAACACTCACCACTAACGTGCACTGATGATGATAGTGATACTTTATTTGCAAAAATATCGTACATAAGGTTGATGAAGTTGGTTGGTTGAAATGGATGATATAATATAGCGAAGGCTGCTATGGTGAACTTAAATTTTTCGTACCATAACTACAGGGTGAAATTGATATCATTAGCATCCTTTAAAACTAAGAGTCTACCCATCAAACTGAACAACTTTTACTAAAGGAGCAAAACGATCGGAGCAAAAAAAATCTGCTGTTCCATACTAAACTGCACCCGCCGCCGCTGCGTACTCGACTCAAATTTATACAACAGCAGATTTTTTTTCTGCTCCGATTGGTTTGCTGCCGTAGTAAAAGTTGTTTAGTTTGATGGGTAGACTCTTAGTTTAAAAGGATGCTAATGATATCTATTTCAACCTGTATATCCGACATGGGTGATTTTGTGACGGCAAATGTATGTATTTGTTTACTGACTAATATTTTATTATTTTGTTACAGGTACAAAATTTTATCCAAAGACACGAAGGCAACGAAAAATTAACAACTTAAAAACATTATATTTTTAAGTTCGAAATCATGAATTGCTAAAAATATATAACTAAATGGCAGAACAGAGATAGCGAACGCAATAAAATAACATAAAATAAGATAGAGAAAACTAATCGAGGGTGGCTGCCAGAAAGAGAGACGAGATGTCGCTGGTTGCTCCGAGACGGGTCCAGCTGGACTGGACTAATACTATCCCGTGGTAAGTCTTGTATACGCCTAAATAACCCGTAGGAGTAAAGTGACGGTGCGGTGACTACCTTATCATAGTACGCACATTACCTGCTTTTAGAGCAAAGCTGCGTTCAGAACCTACGCCCCAGGTGCATTCCGAGTGCAACTTTTCGCACTAACGCCGTTCCGAGGCTCGGTGAAAAACGCTCTTTGCAACTCGGTTGTCACAACTCAACCGTTCCGAACCTCTGACGGGTTGCAACTTTTAACCATCAAATTCGATGGTTAAAAAACACTCTGACGTTTTAATTATCTGTGGTTACTTGACTTTTCGCGCGTTTTGAATAAAAGTTTGTTTTTCACCCCAATGCTTGGCCTTCCGTGGCGATGTAGTGCGTCCGGCATGTTCGCACAGCACAGAGTAGATGACTTTTATGCGGTCATGCGCAGAGCGAGAGCTTCCTTTCATGAACGTCTGTTGAAGTGTAATAATGAAATAGTTGCAGTAGTACTATGTAACTTATACATGTATGACGCAAACTTCATAACTTTAACACGTTCCGGGACAGTGACCGGCTATAGCCGTGATAACAATAAAAGTTCTATTGTGTCGGTCACTGCCCCGGAACGTGTGAGGATAATGTGACAGTGTTGACATCAAAGAATCATTATTTAAAATGTATAATGTTTAATTAATAAATTTTATAATAATACCTTATATTTTTTTGTATAAGTGAATATTATTATTATTATTGTATTTTATTTATTGAATTCTTTTTGTATCAAATGTTAATGTTATGGGACATAGTACCTGAAATAAAAATTTTATTCTTATATAACTCTTTTATAAGGCTTTTTGATATGGAAAAGCCACTGAAGTGCTATTTCTATCTAAATCGTTAGATTTAAAATCGTGTTCGAATTTCTACTGCTGATTTGAACGTGTAACTTTGAAAAATTGTACTATCGATAATAACTGTTGGAACAGCTACTACAATGGGGCGTAAGGATGAGCATCTCTCTCTTATCGTGTGGGCAGAGCCCTGGTGTCAGAGTTTTGACCGCCTTACGGCCTCTGACGTGGTTTTTATGTAACGACTACTACCACCAAAGATAGCCGGGACCAACAGCTTACCGTGCCATCCGAAGCATGGAATCATTTCATCAGGGGTGAGCATGAGTATATTATGCTACGACGTACTATGTGCGTACTATAATATAATTTTCAACACACTTGCTCATAAAATGGCCCATAATGACACCTATAATCAAACTGTGACTTTTTCATTACTATTATTCACAAGTGAGTTATAGGTTTTTTTCTTATTGGTTGAGTTCAAGAAGTTTAGATAGTAGGTATCTAAACTTCTTGGTTGAGTTCTTGAGTTGCTTTGTTCTTAAAAAAGTGTCGATACAAAAAAGATCATATTCAATATATATATATATATATCAATAAATTATCTAAATAAACTTTTTATTTACTAAATAAAATGATTTTTTATTATTATTTTCTTCACAAGTGTGTTGAAAAACGTCGTATGTTACACGTGTGTATTGATGATTACCGTCCTCGGCTCTCTTAAGCGCCAATGGCGCCTCGGCGGTAATCACCAACATTACACACTTGTACCATAATGTACTATAATACTGACATTAGTTACTCTTTGGAAGTACTTAACTACTTAGTTAATTTTAATACTGTCACGGATGCTGTGAAATGACGCAACTATAGAAAGGCATTCAAAAATTCGCCGGCCTGTCAACAAGCTTCGTAGCTCGGCGGTCGACGCATGGACTCCCGTGCCGGGGGTCGATGGTTCGAGACTCGTCGAAAATAATTCTAGATTTTATTGTTGTTGGAAATGTTCTAGAAAAGTAAGAGGGAGTAAGAGTATTTGGAGAGAGACAGAAAATGGGCGTGTTTAGGAATGTTCTAGAAAACAGAGAGGGAAGGAATATTTGAAAAGAACCAAAAACAATAGGAATGTTCTAGAACGAAGAGAGAGAAGAAATATTTGTAAAGAAACAATAAAAGGGGGCGTGTTTAGGAAAATTCGAGAAGGAAGGAGGGATTAAGAAATATCCGGAAGGGAACAAAGGAATAAAGAAAAGACTAACGAAATTCGGGCATCTAGAAAATTCTAAGGGGTATATAAGGCCGCGAGTTTGCGGACGCAAGTCAGTATTGATTTAACAGTGAAAAGTGCGAAGCAAAAAGGAAGAAAAGTAAAAGTGGAAAAGTACTAGTGAAAAGTAAAGTGAAAAGTAAAGTGGAACAGTGAGTAGACAAGTGTCAGTGTAGTGCAGTGTAGTGTGTGTCGCGTGTCGTGACGTCATAGTGCCGTGCGTCGTGACGTCATAGCGTGTCGCGCGTCGTGACGTAGTGAACAGTAAAAGTGGTGAGAGGGGAAACCCCTGCGAGGAGGACTGTTTAAAGGGGAACCTCTGCGAGGTGGTCCGTGTGTAAGTGTGTAACCCAATAAACTCTGTAAATAAATTGGACTTAGCGTTTCACTCCAATCCCGAAACCCGTCGCTCGTAACATTTGGTGTCAGAAGTGGGATTGGAGTAGGATGCCGCTGGTGCCAAAGGAGTTAAAGGGAGTCACCACCCGGGCCATGTCGGAAGCGCGTCAGGAAGGTGCGGGTCTTACAACTGAGGTGCAGCGAACTCCGGAGAGAAGACCTGCGGGAGGTGAAGTGCAGCGCACTCCGGAGCAGAACCCAGGAAACTTTCTTTTTCAAATCCAGTGCATGATGGAAGAACAAGCTCGCCGTCAGGAGGAAAAGGCAGCTCGCCGCCAGGATGAACAGGCACGCATGATAAAAGAACAGGTTCAACGCCAAGAAGAGCAGGCTCGCCGCCAGGAAGAACAGGCTCGCCGGCAGGAGGAACAGGCTCGCCGTCAGGAAGAACAAATGCGCACGATGCAGGAGGCGCTTCATAAAGATATTACGAAAGGCTTGCAGCAGGCGGTAGAGAGAGTCGAAGCCGTAGAAGGGAAGTTGGATCGTGTGAAGGGCGAGGTTGAAGGGAGGCTGGACCGTGTGGAGGGTGAGTTTGCCAAAATCCGGCGAGAAGTTGAGCAGAGCAAATCTCATAGTCATGTCGCTGCTGTTTTTGACTCACCCATACAACCAAAAGGTGTCAAGACTCCGGTTTACGATGGACTGACGTCATGGGCCGCCTTTAAGCTACAATTTGAGACAGCAATGAAGGTTAATGGCTGGGGCAAAGAGGAGGCGGAGCCTGCGTTGATATTGGCACTCCAGGGACAGGCTCTCACCGTACTGGAAGCCGTAGGAGCTAGCGGAAACCTGACGTTCGACAATCTTTTCGGAGCTTTGGAGGTTAGATTTGGCGATGGACATCTTGAACACGTGTATAGGGCGCGGTTGAAGGAACGTAATCAACATGTTAACGAGAGTCTGCAACAATGGTCTGTGGAAGTGGAAAAGCTCGTGCGAAAGGCTTTCCAGTCGTCACCGGCAGCCATCGATAACATGCTCCTGCAGACCTTTACGGATGGGATACGTGACCCGGAGGTGCGAGCTGCAGTGCGACTTGGGCACCATGTTACACTCAGGGACGCTGTTGCTCACGCATTGGAAGTGGAAGCCGTACGTCAGGATTCTCAATACGCTCGCCTTAGGGAGATTGTGGCGACTGGAGCATCAGCGCCGAGAAAGCGAAGTGTCAACTATGTGTGCTACGAGTGTGGTGAACGAGGACATATTCGCAGCTCCTGCTCGAAGCGCACATGCCGTCGTTATGTGTGCTACGAGTGTGGTGAACTGGGGCATATTCGCAGCTCTTGTCCGAAGCGTGCAGGCCGTCGGGATATAGGAGTCTCGACTGATGAGCAGCAGGAAAACTGGAGGGCGCTGGGCGGTTATGTTGCAAATCCAACCATTGGAGTCAAACAAACATCGGACGGAAATAGTCTGTTAGTTGAAGGAGAGGTCAATGGTAGAAGCTGTCAATTAACTTTGGATACCGGAGCTTCGAGAACGGTAATCAATGCTCGACTGATAAGCGATATGGAAAGTTATCAGAAACGAGTTGTGCAGCAAACCAGCCTACAGTTAACAACAGCTACTGGCCAGCGCATAACTGTTAGGGGAGAGTTGGGAGTTTCGATTAAGATCGGGAAAACTTCTTTCAAACATGAGGTGATTGTAGCTGAAATAGTGGACGATTGCATCATTGGCTTGGATTTCTTACAAAGTCACCAGTGCAATATAGACATGAAGAACGGAGTGCTACGGTGTAACACAGAGGAGGTTCCGATGAAAGATGGATCATCGGGAAAGGTCTACTGTGTGAGAAGAACAGTTTGCCAGCCTAGATCACAGACCTTGGTACCTGTTGTTTTGCCCAAGAGTAACGATGGGAGATTACCACGGAGATGTGCTGTGATGGAAAAGGTTAAAACTGAAATTTGTTGGATTCCGGCGAGGAAAATTGTTGAATCAGTTTTATCTACTTCGAACCCGATACTTAACGTCGGAGATGTGAACCTGACGATTGAGAAGGAGGAGGTTGTTGATCACTATGAGGATAATCCTCCTAGGAATCGTAAGGCTGAGGGGGATGTAGTATCGGAAGTTATGGAAGACCCCAGCAAGGACTTGACTAAGGCACCGATTGAGATAGCGAAGAACTGGCTCCCTAAGAACGGCGCAGATATTGGTAGAACAGACCTGGTGAAGCTCACGATTAATACAGGAGATGTGGCACCAATCAAGCAACGACCTGGGCGCATTCCGTTTGTTTGTGACAAGGAGGAAGGAACACCGGTTTGGCTGTATAACCCTGTTCGTAAGAAAGGGAAGTGCCCGACGTTACAGGCAAGTTGGGAAGAGCCGTATGAGGAAGTGACCAAAATAAATGATGTCACATATCGAATCCGACGATCGCCAAGGAGCCCGTTGAAGATAGTGCACGTTGATCGGTTAGCTCGTTATTTCGGAAGTAATGATGCTCGGGACGAGCAGAACTAAGGGAGGGGCAGTGTCACGGATGCTGTGAAATGACGCAACTATAGAAAGGCATTCAAAAATTCGCCGGCCTGTCAACAAGCTTCGTAGCTCGGCGGTCGACGCATGGACTCCCGTGCCGGGGGTCGATGGTTCGAGACTCGTCGAAAATAATTCTAGATTTTATTGTTGTTGGAAATGTTCTAGAAAAGTAAGAGGGAGTAAGAGTATTTGGAGAGAGACAGAAAATGGGCGTGTTTAGGAATGTTCTAGAAAACAGAGAGGGAAGGAATATTTGAAAAGAACCAAAAACAATAGGAATGTTCTAGAACGAAGAGAGAGAAGAAATATTTGTAAAGAAACAATAAAAGGGGGCGTGTTTAGGAAAATTCGAGAAGGAAGGAGGGATTAAGAAATATCCGGAAGGGAACAAAGGAATAAAGAAAAGACTAACGAAATTCGGGCATCTAGAAAATTCTAAGGGGTATATAAGGCCGCGAGTTTGCGGACGCAAGTCAGTATTGATTTAACAGTGAAAAGTGCGAAGCAAAAAGGAAGAAAAGTAAAAGTGGAAAAGTACTAGTGAAAAGTAAAGTGAAAAGTAAAGTGGAACAGTGAGTAGACAAGTGTCAGTGTAGTGCAGTGTAGTGTGTGTCGCGTGTCGTGACGTCATAGTGCCGTGCGTCGTGACGTCATAGCGTGTCGCGCGTCGTGACGTAGTGAACAGTAAAAGTGGTGAGAGGGGAAACCCCTGCGAGGAGGACTGTTTAAAGGGGAACCTCTGCGAGGTGGTCCGTGTGTAAGTGTGTAACCCAATAAACTCTGTAAATAAATTGGACTTAGCGTTTCACTCCAATCCCGAAACCCGTCGCTCGTAACAATACCTACTTTAAATAAATATTTTTCTGCCTCCGTACCTACTACATATTTTAGACAATAACAAGTGCTACATTCCACAACTTTCACATATTTAAATTGTTTTTAAACTTCTTAGGTGGGTATTTATTATTACATTGTAAATAGGTCAGTCAGTCATCGAGGATTCACAAGATTAGCATCGTCTTAAAACAGCAGCTGCGCTTTATTTCGGGACTAAATGCCAACATTAAAAATATCCTTAAACTTAATCATTACGACTCCATAAACGACTGCATGCATTTTCGAGATTAATATCTAATAAAAACATTTTACGATTACGACTCATTTCGCTGAACCCTAATTTTGTTGTAAAGGTTACCGACCTGCATACCTTTGCTAGCTTCACGATGCAAAAATTAAAAAAAAACCGCCCGTCAGCTGAGCGATCTGCGACCAACTTCAGCTTAGTAAAACCGAACTGTCATGGCTTCCCGATCGATGTCGGTTTTGCTGTAAGCTGAAAATTACGAGAAAACACAAGAAATATGTCGCGAAACGTTTTGGTGGACGCCCCGTGCGACGCAAAAGAGTTCCAACGCGTATTATAATAATATTTCGTTAAATATTTTGCTCGTTCAGTGGTTTTTTCTGTGTATTTTAGCGTATCTAAATTTATTCCGACTGACAGGGAGACAGGTTCATTTTTTCACGGTGAGTCTCTGCCTTTCATCTTTCGTTTTAGACATATTATAACTATACATAACACGTATAATAATCTATAGATGATCTTCATTAATTTTATTGTGAAAATTCGTGTTCTCAATAGTTGAAAATCGATTGGACTTGGGTGGGATTGCACGAGGCTATGCGTCTCTTTTCTATTATAATCCTACCGCGTTGCGGAGTGACGTAACACATTGGTACTGCAATACTGACGTGGTGATGTGCGTTCGGTCGGGTTATTATGTTCTTCTTTGTCTAGCGGTAATGACTGATGACTTTTTTCGGAAAAATATTCTCGTAGATTTTTTCTTGAAAGAAAATTAGTTTGATTTTGGGTGAAATATGTTTTGTACTGAAAAAAGTATAAGGGTGATATGTATAGAACAGTTTGTAATTACTATTTATTCAGAATATTAAACCACATTCGATTTATTGAGGACGTAAAAGAAGAGAAAGATTTTTCGTTACATTCGCAGAGTTTTCGATGAAATATCCAGGACATTACCAGGGTCTAGGAGATGTACGAGCTGAATTAGAGACCAAAAATAGTAAAGCTTTCATTAGTTCACTTGGAACTGCGAAAATCTATCTCCAAATGACAAAATCCTCAATTTATGGGAGAGGTCCATGCCCATGTAACAATACAGGAGTGCGATTTTTGAATCTCATTCGCTGAGCTCAGCAGTTGAAATTGTTAAAATTACTATGGAGATATGCATCTTTCTACTGCTGTTTTGACTTTCAAAAATCATTCTCCAGGACTAGCCCAGTCATTTTACGGAGTTTTGTTAGGAGAAGTGGGAAGTAATTATTAATTGGACTTTTAAACTGTAACCGGCACCATTTAGTGACAAAAAGACTATCTGAAAACACATTAAAAAAAAATTCACTACGCAACATAGAAATTAAAATTGTGAGTCCCACAAGGCTTTTAAATTAATAATATTAATACCAATGCACTCATTTGAATTTTGCTCAGCTGACGGGTGGTTTTTTTTTTTAATTTTTTTAATTTTAAATATGAATGTATTTTTCAAAATCTTCTAAGTAGACAAAAATATTCACACCATGTTTGGAGTATGTATAATGCCTTCACTATGTGCAAAAAAAATTACCATTAGGTTTTTTATATAGAGATAATAGCAAAATTTTAAATTTGGTACTGTTGCTGATGGGATTTTTTTTAATTTTGGTACATTTCTTAGCTCAAATTTGCTCTTAAATACTATACCGAAAAAAAATATCAAGCCGTTTAGGAGGAGTTTTTGTTACAAACACCATAATCGAGAATTTTATATAAGGTCTAACAAATTCATTCATTCATTTATTTCATTGCAGATCATAGATCCATAGCGTTAGTAACAATGACTTAACACTATGTTAGTGACGACACTTTTTAAAACTTATTTCAAACTTATTAACAAAAGGGTGCCTAGAGCAGGGGCTCTAGGCCCTATGCAGGCTATTCCAATGCCCAATGATGGGACATTGGAACCACTCTGCAATGGGCTCGAGGAGGGTTACAAAATTAGCTGAAACTATTTTAAGGGGAGGATCAGACCATCAAGCTGAACAACTTTCTCTATGGGACCAATATCAAAATCACGAAAAAAAATCAGCTGTCCCATACAACACTGCAAACATAACTCGACTCAAATGTCAGGACAGCTGATTTTTTTTCGCGAATTCGATATTGGTTCCATAGAGAAAGTTGCTCAGTTTGATGGTCTAATCTGATTATCCCCAATAGTTTCAGCTAATTTTGTTAGATCTTATATATAGTTATTACTATATATAAACAGTTATTGCAGTGTGGTATCGGCTAAGAATAGCACCATCCCATTTCCTCCCGTGGGTGTCGTAAAAGGCGACTAAGGGATCTACCGGAGGATAGGCAGCAGCATCCTCTGAGTACACACACATTCAATCAAACTGCGATCGCCAATCCGCCTGCCAAGCGTTGCGATTATGGCAAATCCCCCCATTTTGGGGAGGCTTATGTCCAGCAGTGGACGTCTGTCGGCTCATATGATGATGATATAAACAGCTTATATCATTATTTACTGGATTTTTCAAGTGACTTTGATCTCCTTGACCCTGAGGTAATAAGCAAGAATGATAAAATAAATACATATAGTTATCATTGACATTGTAGTGCTGTTTATCTCATCCTATTTGAATGAAATAACTTTCATTGTAATGATTCCAAATGTACCTTATTATGGGGGCTACAAAGCCAGCAAAACTTCGATCCAATAGGGTATTTTGTATTTCCATGCAGGGTTAGTACAAACAAAACAAAAACAGCCTTACAAACTAAGTTAGTACTTAATAACTAATTGAGATTTGGTTATCTCGACGAAGTGCCTCATTATGGGCCAATCAACTTTTACAGAAATAACCTTCAGGATGCCGTTGCTGCTGCCCCGCACTCTACTCAGTAACGATGCAGTTTTTTTACGAAGAATGGCTTGAAACCCATCCGTTCAGGCTTGAACGAACATCTCCGATGCACTACAGGCATTGTTGTACTGGATCCGCAGAGCATTGTACGACTTTTGAGTGAAACTAACCCACAGGCTGCCAGAGTAAAATGAAGTGCAGTATGCTTTAAACAATGTTACCTTAACTGCATCAGAACATCTGGCAAACCTGCGCGCCAGCATGTTTGCTCTGCGTTCCCTCTCTATATCTGCATCGTCTTTAAGCTTTGACTATTTATTATAAGGACTAGCCTCACTGGGCACTACGCTACAGGCGCGATGATGCACAAAATGAAACTCACCCTGGATCCCAGCTGCAGAGCATGCGGAGAGGATGAAGAGACTATGGAGCATGTTCTTTGTGACTGTGATGTCCTGGCGGTAAAACGCATGTGCCTCCTCGGAGATGGATACCCGAAACCGGGAGATCTTAGGTTTCTTCCCCTCAATGGTGTTGCCTCCTTCATTGACCATGTATTTGAAGGGTGAAGAAAACAAAAAGTATTGGGGCTAACACAAAAGATCCCACTGGGTCGAAGTGTTGCTGGCTTGCCAGCCCCCACAACAAGATAAGATAAGATAGCCTTGCGGTAGCATTTCCCCTCTGCCACGGTATAAGATTAATTGATCATGTGCATTTACATTCAATTTTATACTTATCACTAAAGGAGACAGCCTATATTTGCGAAACAATAATTTCGAACTTAGAACGTTTGGGGTTCACACAAGACTTCTTTTCATGATTTTTAACGTTCAAAATTAGAATCTAAAGTTATGGGGAATAAAATCCAAAGTTGCGGATTTCGTGTTACCTCGCCCCCCGCAAAAAGTGGCAGAAATGTTTGTTAGTAGAATTACACGCGTAACTAGTCCCTATATAAGTAGTCAAAGTCTTTAAGGTCGTCGTTAACTTTTACCCCTAGATATTTATTTTCTTCACCCTTCAAAAACGTTTTAAATAATGGACGTAATACTGTTCTGGGGAAGAAACCTGTAATCTCCCAGTTTTGGATAACTATCTCCCAGGAGGCACATACGTTTAGCCGCCAGGGCATCACAGTCACACAGGATATCCTCCATGGTTTCCTCCTCCCTAGAGTGATGATAGCCCATACGGAAGAGAGCTAGCGCCTCAATCATGAGGCCGCGGTTCGATTCCTGGCCTGTACCACTAAGTTCTTCGGAATTTATGTACGGTTGTATTTATCATTTACCAGCTCGGCGGTGAAGGAAAACATTGTGGGAAAACCTGCATTCCCGAGGATGAAAAGAAAATACCATAAGTTCGAAGGTATGCGTAAAATATGGGTGAGCTTGGGGCGAACACAAAGGACCAGCGCTGGTCTCAGTACGACCCTTGCTTGCAATAGCCCAAACACAAATAATAATACCATTCCTCCTCCCATTCTCACCGATCCCCACTACCCAATCGTAGTCCGCGTAGTCCCAGCAACGCCCGTTGTCGAGGTCCGTACCCCTTAGGGGTGCCCCATGGGCAGGTTGCTTAAGGCGGTTGCAGAGGGGTCAATTTTATACAAAATTTTTAACGCACAATACGCGTAGACGGTATTAATATAAGTAACTTACGCGTAACAAATAACATTTGCAATTTATAAAATAATTACGAAGATATAAAGCTTTGAAATTGTTCATACAAAATTTCAAAAGCTTTATATTCCTCCTCCTTGCGCGCTCGGCAGCTGGGGTCTAGGGTGAGCTTAAGGGTGATTCCATACTTATGCTACAAGGCTTTTTATTATGTAAACAATATCATGCAAAAAAAAATATGCATAACAATGGCACAAACATTTATTATTATTGTTGGCTGGGCTATTGCAAGCAGACTCGTTATGTAATACTACGACCATGGCTGGTCTATTGTGTTCGCTCCAAGCTCACTCATACAGCCAAACTATTTTTTTTTCTTTCTCGGGTATGCAGGTTTCCTCACGATGTTTTCCTTCACCGCCGAGCTAGTGAAAAATACAACCGTACATGACAAATACCGCCAGAAATCGAACCGCCACCTAATGATTGAGTAGCTAGCTCTCTTCTGTATGGACTAACATTGCTCTTAAAAACATAACATCCATGACCGAGCCAGAAAATAGAATCTCGGACCCTGATTTGGCAGTCCGGCGAATTGACACTTATTGCACTCTTAATAACATCGAAGACCTGAGACAGGTATCGGGGAGTGACTGGATGAGGATTATTTGTGGTTGGGCTATTGCAAGCAAGGGTCGTTGTAACACTGAGACCAGCGCTGGTCCTTTGTGTTCGCCCCAAGCTCACCCATATTTTACGCATACCTAACTTATGGTATTTTCTTTTCATCCTCGGGAATTCAGGTTTCCTCACGATGTTTTCCTTCACCGCCGAGCTAGTAAATGATAAATACAACCGTACATAAATTCCGAAGAACTTAGTGGTACAGGCCAGGAATCGATCCGCGTCCTCAGGATTTAGGCGCTAGCTCTCTTCCGTATGGGCTATCATCGCTCCAAAATTGGATGAGGATAGAGTTGCGTGAAGCGGGATTCGACCCCGCGACGCTCGGTTCAACAGGCAGGCTCACTGCCAAACAAGAGGTATTCAACAAAGACTGCAGGTTTTTAGCTCGAACATTGAATCATATTCAAAGAATTACATCATAAACCACTTCCTACTATGACTCCCACGTGTTTCTTTGTCGAAACTAGACTAACTACCGAACATACATACGTAAAATCAGGACCACAATCCCATCCAATCAGGAAAAATCGTAAAAATGTAAAAAGTTTGTAAATCGATTGTAAACGTAAAAATCTAGTCCCTAATAAACATTGCGTGCTAATACCCTTCGTATTATGCTAATTTAGTTAAAGGGGACAGGGAATAGGGTAAGATTTCCTTCGGCGAAGGAAAACTTCGTGAGGAAACCTGCGTACGATGAAGGAGACATTCTGATGCGTATGTGAAGTCTACCAATCCGCATTGTACATAAATCCTACCAGATAAATTCACAGATCTCGGGTCTTCCACGACCTTCGGGTACATTAAAAATTATTCTGCTTAAAGAACTGAATGAATTTTTTCTCAAAGGCACAAGTTCTAAAGTTCTCAGTGATACGTACCTCCAATATTTTTTAAAATAAAACCCAAAGTCAAGGATTATTTTTCAATATCTCATTTCGTTTTCGAGATATGAATTTTTTTCTGATCGAAACCGGGTGAAAAACGACGGCAATTTACACATTTTTTCGATTTAAAAACAAAGTTGGTTTTTGTGACCCTCTTCGAGACGCGTCTTTTGACACCCTAACCAGCCACGTTCTTCCAAAACCCACGACACCAGGGAGAGGTCGCACTTTTGCTGAAAATCGTGCCTATACCGAAGCTACAAAAAAACATTTACAACGTTAAAACAGTTTCATGCAAGCTCGCGGCGGCCAGCGATGTTTCTGCCAAACTGCCGTTCATTCTCGTATGTGAACGTTCACTTTGTTTTTTTTTATTGGAGATGACTATTACAGCTCTGCTCAGGGAGCAACTACTACTTTTTTTTTAATTCTTTTATTATTATAATTTTGAGAGGGTTTTTTCTTACAAGAAAATGTCACCCCCATAATATCTTGCACTTACAGCTACTGCAGATTATTTGCCAAAGAAGATACATTATTAGTTAATTAAAGTTCTTCGCTTCATCCCCAATTGAACCATTTTGCAAAGTTGTCTGGCTGTGCCCGATGTGGGCTTACAATGGCCAACCTCTAAATTAAAGTTACTATGATATAGAAACGGTGACCTCTCTGCTTCGTTCCGGACACACTCCATGAGAATGTGGTAAACATCTTCAAGAATTCCGCACTCACTACATTCTGGTAATGCTTCCATTCCCATTAAGTAACCAAAACTATTCAGAGGAATGTGACCCGAACGAAGCCTTAAAGCCGTGATAATGTCCTTCACTCGGTACGGACGCTCGGTAGGTCTGGTTGAATGGTCTTAAACTACTGCTTTTTACTGCGGACTATTGGAGGGACCACGAAGGGTCTACCAAGCCAAATGAATGAACTTAAGTAACTGACCTAGGGGCACCCAGAGGGGTACAGTCCTCGGCATAGGACGTTGCTGGGGCTACGCGGCGGATTGGGTTGCGGGGATCGGTGAGAGTGAATGTTCACGTATTGCCGCACGCTGCGCATGTAGGGGATGTACTGGCCACCCCAGGTTGTATGGAGTTATTTTTCTGGTAGGATATCTATTCGGTGACTATAGTGCACAGATTACCCCCAATAGATACCGCATGATGAAAATTTTGTACACGCCCGAAGTCAGCTTTTTTGGCGGTTGCGGGGAGCGGGGCACGAAACAATGCAACATGATTAGCCATTTCAAGGTCGCACTACTTCGAGCTCGCTCACTAGCGTTGCTTATATCAGTGCAAAGTCATAGATGTGTGGCGCGCGTCGGCGGCCTTGTATGCGGTATCTATTTGGGGATAATCTGACCACAAGCGCTATACCGCGCCTTAGGCGCAAATTATACAGAAAAGGCATAAGGCGAAGGTACGGCACATGCAGGCGCGGCGCGGACATGGCGAAAGCGGCGTGTCGTGAATTATCCTTAAGTGGCGTAGTGCAAGCATGCTGCTTCGATGTCCGAAGATATTTACAGGCTGGGGCTAACATAACCACAGGGTTCAAAGCTCCACCAAAAAAAAAAGTGTGTAATGTACAGCTTTAATCTCTTTCTTATCGTGTGGCCAAGCCCTGATGTCCGATTTTTTTCAGACCGCCTTACGGCCTCTGACGTGGTTTTTATGTCACGACTACTAAACCAGAGATAGTAGCCGGGACCAAGGCTTAACGTGCCATCCGAAGCACGGAATCATTTTTCTTTTCAGACAATCAGGTGATTCAGCCTGCAATGTCACCAACTGGGGAAAAACGCACAAAGTGACATTTCACTAGGTGTCCCCCGTGGGAATCGAACCCACGACCTCCGTGTCGAGAGCCAATGCTCTTGACCAATACCACGGAGGCAGTTAGTTAGCTTCAATGTACAGCATTGAAGATATTTACAAGAAATGATTACTATGCGATATGGTTTTAAGGTGTCCCCGACTCCGTATGAACCTTTTTTTTAGAATTTTTGTCTGTCTGTTTGTTCGAGCATTATGCAAAAACTACTGAACCGATTTTGATGAATTTTATTTTTTTATAACTTATGATTTGACTTAAAATCTGGTATATAATTTGTGCGAACAAACTGAATAGGACCACATTTTTATTCCGAAATCCAAAATAATCCCAATATATAATAATAATAATCCAATATAATTATTGAATGAAATTAATTGTAATAAAATCTGCTTCAGCAACATGCGTCGTCAAAATTCCTATAAAATTTTCTTCATCAACATGCGTCGTCAAAACAAAACACTATTCAGCAACTATGGCCCAAACGTGCCCATATTGCTTGCTTCTGTATGCTTCTGTTACAGTTTTATAACAGGGTTGATAAAAATAATTTTTTTTCTCAAAAAAAATAAAAAAAATCTGATTTATTTGATTTAAATCGGATTTTTTTGATTTTTTTACATTCTGATCTTGTATTGTGTGAATTTGGAATTCAGTTATTAATTAAAGAATACACAATATATTTTTTTTATCCACATGTTCACACGGCGACACCATCAAGCTACGCAAAACTAAAATAAGCTGGCCGCGCATAGGTAGAATAATGTATAACGTCGCACGGCCAGCTTATGTTTGTTTTGCGTAGCTAGATGTTTCTCCGTGTGTATTTGGAATATGTAACAAACAATATTATAAAATTATCAAAAAGTTCTTCTAAAATCAAATCACTTTTTATTAAAAATCACACTGTCATTTGAATAAGCAAAATAATTAGTTAAGTTTTTTCAAAAGGAAGACTAATTTGACTGCCTTCTCGGTGCCTAATGGCTGATTTGGTCGAAGTAAAAAAGTATTGATTTAAATCATTGATTTTTATAAAAAAATAACTTGATTTTAATCACGATTTAAATCACTGATTTTAATCAAGTGATTTGAGTCATATCAACCCTGTTTTATAAACGCCTAGGTTATGCCTACACCCACCTTTAGGGAAGGCCTGTAACATGTTTGATACAAGCGGAGTTGATTATGACGGACCAACTTATAGCCAGTTATAGCCGCCTTCTAGCGAAAGCGTGGGAGGGTTTATCAAAAACAAATTTATTACATAGCTGGATTTTCCAGGACGCCGACCTATCTCCAATCCGATGTGTAAAGGTCAAACAGTATATTTTGACCTTTAAAGTCTTGGTTATAGTATGGGGATTTCTATATGAACTTTATTAATTAACTAGCATTTGCCTGCTACTTCGTTCGCGTGGATTTTGAATGTGAAACAGAGAACACGATTTTCAATATAAGGTCTAACAAAATTAGCTGAAACTATTTTAAGAGGATGATCAGACCATGCAAACTGCGATTACGCGACACTCCGTTTAGATGAGGTATAGCTAATATTACCACCATAATCTAGAGGTTATGAGAAACAAATCTACATGAGTTTCATAACTGCAGGGTGAAATTGATTTCATTAGCATCCTTTGAAACTAAGAGGCTACCCATCAAACTGAACTACTTTCACTATGGGAGCAAACCAATCGGAGCACAAAAATAATCAGCTGTTTCATACTAAACTGCAATGCCTACTCGACTCAAATGTATGCAACTGCTGATTATTTTTTGCTCTGATTTGTTTGCTCCCGTAGTGAAAGTTGTTTAGTTTGATGGGTAGACTCTTAGTTTAAAAGGATGCTTCTTCTTCTTCTTCGGGTTCCTCTCCATTACTGGAGGTTGGCAGTCAGCTCTGCATATCCCTGTCTATCTCTCGCCAAACGAAACAGCTCTTCGACGCTGGCGATGCATGTCCACTCTTTAAGGTTCGCGAGCCATGACATTCGTGGCCTACCGACGCTTCTTGTGCCCTCCACTTTGCCCATTATTATAGTCTGGAGCAGTTGGTATCGCTCATTCCTCAAAATATGACTAAGGTAGGCGACTTTCCTCCTTTTAACGGTTTGCAACAGCTCCCGGGACTTCCTGACACGTCGTAGAACCTCCACATTGGTGACTCGTTGAACCCAACTAATTCGCAGCATTCTTCGGTAGAACCACATTTCTATAGCCTCTAGTTTCTGGCGAGTAGCTTCCTTAATGGTCATGATATCAATTTCACCCTGTGTACGCCAACTATACGCTTACATTTTTTTGGTAGTCTATTTCCCATTAATTCCCATACTAAGAGGAAGGTTCTTGTAGATTTAATCACGATGTTTTTCTTCACCGTAAAGCTAGTTGTTATAAATAAACAAATCTTAAATAATTTATTTAAGATATAATTATTACGGCAATAATTCATAATACATTATCTATTTAGGCCTGTTAATGGATAATTATGATATTATTAATTAATATATATCAAACGAATATGGCCTATATTAGTGACATTTTAGTGCGCGGCAGTGTTTACGCCAAGTTTAATTTATGATTTATTGACATTATTTAATTACCAGCTAAATTACATTACGGCGAGCTTGTTTTAGCCGTATTGAAGAACGCGAAGAGCTGATACAATGCGTCGGGCGTTCGATCAGCCGTAATACACTACGGCTAAACGACGATGAGCCGTGTAATAGAAAACGGCTAGCCGTTATGTAAAGCGGCGAGTTCTGCAATTTGGCTCCGAAAAAAATCCTACTTTATGGGATGGGACAGTATTTTTTTTCGCGATTTCGATATTGGTCCCATAGAGAAAGTTGTTCAGTTTGATGGTCTGATCATCTCCTTAGACTCGAAATGTATATCGTCAGCGTACTGTGAAAACCTTTCGCATCACAGATTACCCCCAATAGATACCGCATTATGACAATTTTGTACAGACCCGAAGTCACAATTTTTGGCGGTAGGTGCGGGTAGCGGGGCACGAAACAGTGCAACATGATTGGCCATTTCAAGGTCGCACTATTCTGAAATTATTCTGAAACTCTATACTTATAAACAGTGTTGCATTTGGGCTATATAAATATAAGCTTTTTTGAATAAAAATCGCATAGAAAATTTGTTTTCATGCAATTAAATTCAATGGTAAAATTGTTATGGTAAGATTGTCTCATCAGAAAAACTTCTTTCGCGAAGTACCTAATCGCTTACATTGTACACTTATACGATCAAACATGTATTCTATTGCCATTTCTCTCGCACCAAAATAATAATGCATGCGCCACCCTGCTGTCAGTGTCAAAAGACATATATAAATGTTCATTTTTGAACGCATCTTTTATGAACATTACCGTGATACATTACAAAAAAGAAAAAGATAGGGTAAAGTGTGGGTAAAATATAATATATCTGAGGCATTGACTAATAGTATTTTAGTGTACTATCCTATATAGACGATAGTATATAGTACTCAGTATAAAATTATAGTATAAATACTATAACTATAGCACGGAATGCAACACTGCTTATAAAAATACAATCAAATGCTAGAAGGGGTTTTATACAAAAAAAAACTAGATAGTTTTTTGCTTTATCTGTAAATGTTGGACACATGCATGAGGTTTTTGCAGTACGCTGACGATGTGTACCTAAGTTGAACCAATATTTTCATTAGGGTGGAGTCTTGTAATTGCAACTATCTGGGAATTGCAACTATGAAGAAATTGCACTTATAAGAATCACGATTCAGTCCTCTGTATACCAACACCTGCCTTCTAGATGACTAGACATAAGTTTATTGAGAGAAGAACTGAATCGTGATTCTTATAAGTGCAATTGCTCCATAGTTGCAATTACCAGATAGTTGCAATTACAAGACTCTACCTTAAGGAATAGTTTCACTGTTGGGGAATTCTTTTGAAAGTGATCAACCACTTCGCCGCTTCAACATGTGTCCCTAAGCACAGTTTTTATGTGTAAACTCTTGGAAATGTGACCTAATTTCATTCAACCTTGTTGAAGGTCTCTTGTTATTTGCTAAAGTGTTTGGCGCATAGCATCTATTTAAGGTCATCTTTGAGACACGCCCTGCGTTGTTAACGCGATTGCGTAAAATGGATTGTTATGAATATTTATGTAATAAATTATAATAATAGGAGTCTAAAATGTCTCATCACAAAATGCCATTGCTGCTTATCGAGGCGGCCTCTTAGACCATTTAACGATCGACGAGTTACGCGTGTAATTCTACAAACTTTTCTGATTTTTTTTTGCGACAACGCGACCTACAGGTCTGCTATTGGGTACGTGTTGCTCGTCGATTGTTCAACGATGCTCCAATGGTGTCTCAAGATAGTGTTCTTTTCGAAAAACAATCCTTGAAGTCACCAAAATACATAAATTACCGTACAACGTCAAGTACTCTTGCTAAATAAACTATAGCCATTGGCAAAACATCACAACCAAGATGGCGACCAATTTTTTAAATAGAATAGAATAGAAATTTTTTGCGGGAGACGAGGTAGCATGAAATCCGCACTCCTCCTTACGAGACTAGTTTTCAAAGATTAGCCAACTTCGGATTTTATTAAATTACTTTAGATTCTCTTTCTGATTGTTAAAAATTATGAAAAATAGTCTCGTGTTGAAGTCAGAGCAATGGCTCTCGACACGGAGGTCGTGGGTTCGATTTGCACGGGGGACACCTAGTGAAATGTCACTTTGTGCGTTTTTCCCCAGTTGGTAAGGTCATTGCAGGGTGAATCACCTGATTATCTGAAAATGATTCCGTGCTTCGGATAGCACGTTAAGCTGTTGGTCCCGGCTACTATCTCTGGTGGTAGTAGTCGTTACATAAAAACCACGTCAGAGGCCGTAAGGCGGCCTGAAAAAAACTCTGACACCAGGGCTCTGCCCACACGATATGAAGAAGATTGAGATATACGCGACGCGACCGCCCACTACCCATATAACTCCTCTCCCCTCTCCGAAGTAGAGACTCACTGACACTGATACGGGCGGATAGTCAACGATATGGTGGTACAAATGGTATTAGCTAAAATGTCTGAAGGGAAAATAGAAGAAGAGGGCAAAGGAAGACCTAGACAGAGTTTTATACTAATTTTATTTTGTTTATTAAAAAGCCAACATGACAAATATAATTTTATATTCACAATGGTAGACTGATTATAATGTTGAGTTTGAAAACCAACATAAGCAGGCCGCGCGTAGGTCGACTAACGTATAACAATGCGCGGCCAGCTTATGTTGGTTTGTATAGCTTGATGTGTCGCCGTGTGTACATAGAATATCATACTTATTCATAAGCTAACTGAGCATGCACAAAACTGTACGGTTATAACATAAATAAAGATGTCAGGTGCCTAAAGAAACATAGGCCTCCAGTGCACTCATATAAAACTTCATGGAAATAATAGTATGTAACGCCAGTTATTGACGGCCCGGTAGCACAGTCTGTAGTGAACCTGCCTGCTGTGCCAAGGGTCGCGGGTTCGAATCCCGTAAGGGACAAATATTTATATGATGAATATGAATATTTGTACCCGAGTCATGGATGTTTGTATCTATATATTTATTCTATATCGTTGTCTAGTCATCATTATGCAAGTCCAGGTACTTTAAATGTGACTAGATAATTTGTGTGACAATGTTCAAGATATTTATTATTATTAGTTACGAGCGTTAACCCGCGACTTCGTCCGCACAAATTATATACCAGATTTTAAGTCAGATCATAAGCTATCAAACAAAAAAAAGTTTCATCAAAATCGGTTCAGTAGTTTTTGCGTGATACTCGTTCAAACAAACAAACAAACACACAAACAGACAGACAAAAAATACAAAAATTGGTGAAATGGAATCAGGGACACCTAAAAACCATATCGTAACTTTTTTTTTGTTAATATCTTCGATGTACAGACAAACTTCCTGTTACAGTTTTATAATAGTATGGATTAAATAAGCATAGGAAAAGGTTTAGAGAATTTTCGTGGTTTCCAATTGTACTTTTTTAAATTACCTGTATTTTATTCGTAGTTTTACCTGTTTTTGGGATCCGTTAGCAATAAATATTATTTAGTTTACAATTTCACAATGATCCCGGAATCGGTTGGGAGGCTTTTTATAATACACTCGACAGCAATGAAAACGGGTCACCACGGGTCACCAACAACATAAACCTTAATATCTCGGAAACTAAGAATGATAGCTTATTCAAATAAAAAGTATTTCATAGACAATTTAATACTACTACTTAAATTTATAAAATTTCTGGTTGCTATAAAGTAAATGCCAATAAAAAAGGCTAAAACATAAATAAATTATTTTTTGAAAATTTATTTTTCAGTATTTAACATTTATTATTAATGTGTTAATTTTGTCACTCACATACACTAAAATATGGAGAAATGTTATAACTGTGATAAAAAATGGTTATTTCCAATTTTTGGTCTGCGACAGAATTGATTCATTTGAATTTTAATTAAGTCAAACAACTGAAAACTAAAAATGTTATTAATTAATTTAAGAAATATTAAATAGTCTATGAAATACTTTTTATTTGAATAAACTATCATTCCTAGTTCACGAGATATTAAGGTATGTAAGAATGAAATCATATAAAAACAATTCTTTTTAGATAATAATAGTACATTATGGTACAAGTGTGTAATGTTGGTGATTACCGCCGAGGCGCCATTGGCGCCTAAGAGAGCCGAGGACGGTAATCATCAATACACACGTGTATCATACGACGTTTTTCAACACACTTGTGAAGAAAATAATAATAAAAAATCATTTTATTTAGTAAATAAAAAGTTTATTTAGAGAATTTATTTGTACTATTGAATATGATCTTTTTTGTATCAAAACTTTTTAAAGAACAAAGCAACTCAAGAACTCAACCAAGAAGTTTAGATACCTACTATCTAAACTTCTTGAACTCAACCAATAAAAAAAAACCTATAACTCACTTGTGAATAATAGTAATGAAAAAGTCACAGTTTGATTATAGGTGTCATTATGTGCCTAATTGCGGTGAAATAAGGGCCATTTTATAAGCAAGTGTGTTGAAAAATATTATGTTATGATTATGAGAGAATGGGAGTGTGAACTTAGCTAATTATGAACTTGGCAGTAATTTTACAGTGCATAAAATTTGTTGTTGCAGGGAGCAGGAGCCGACTTGCGAGCGCGAGTCTTCGTTCAAGCGGCAAGCACCGCACCAGTCCAATAGATCTGGTACGTTTATTGTTATTTTAAGAGCATAGACGGACACCGTTTTTTCCTTTCAAACATATTCCCCTGTTTCCTCCCTGAATAATGAATTGATGTCACTAGAGTAAAACAAATTTTACCATACAATCTATGTTACTGTTGCCATATTACTATGATTTGCTTTTTTGCAAGGACTAGTAATACCTGTAAGAACTAGGGACCTTTGAAAATGACAAATTAAATGACAAATATAAACATAAAAATCAAAACATATAGACATAGACAAAATATTTCTCATATTATTCTAGAAAGAATTATTAAAATCGGTTTAGTTTTGGAAGAGGAAATAGAGGAATGCGAAATGCTGATTTCGTCGATATTATGTAAATAAAATCGGTCCGAGCTGTCTTAAATCCCACCTATGGATACGGTCGTGCTTGTGCCTATCTTTTTCTAATCGTGTGGGCAGAGCCCTGGTGTCAGAGTTTTTTCAGACCGCCTTACGGCCTCTGACGTGGTTTTTATGTAACGACTACTACCACCACAGATAGTAGCCGGGACCAACGGCTTAACGTGCCATCCGAAGCACGGAATCATTTTTCTTTTCAGACAATCAGGTGATTCAGCCTGCAATGTCCTAACCAACTGAGGAAAAACGCACAAAGTGACATTTCACTAGGTGTCCCCCGTGGGAATCGAACCCACGACCTCCGAGTCGAGAGCCAATGCTCTTAACCATTAGGCCACGGAGGCAGTTGCTTGTGCCTATTAGAGTCACAGAGTCTGACCCTACCACCGCTATGAGAAGCGGTGCCGAGAGTTACGACGGAGATGCGTCTGAATATAATCTCTATTGCTATTGTTATAGAGTCGTCATCGTCATCAGCGGACACAGCGTCCCAGGGCTCAGGGTCACCGCCACGAAATGTACCTCAGGTAAGAAAAATCCCCAATTTAAACATAAAAAATAGAAACGACAGATTTTTATTGGAAACAAAATTACGACAAAAACAAAATTATGCAATATAAAATGATTAAATAAAAAATTATCATTAAATTGGTAATTCAAATAATTTTTTTCAGATAAGATGTTAGTTAAGATGAAGCTAGTGTTAGTAACAAAAAACATTTTAATTTAAAAACCCGGTGTGGAGCTTCACCCAGTGATGCAACAGCGGGGAGTCCAACCGGTCTTTGAACACATTCAGGAGACCGTTAGTGCTGGCTCGGAGCCTGCCCAACATGGAGGCGCACCGTTTTCTCAATATAGCATAGAAGTCGTCCGTGTGCGCCTCCGCAAACATTCGCGACGCACTACAATGCCGTGCCAGCCCCATCAGTATCCTGAATGCGTTATTATACTGTACGCGTAGTTCGCTGTATGCCCGTTGCGTATACCGGGTCCAAAGGCTGCACGTGTAGAAAGACTGACAAAATGCTTTAAAAAGTGCGATTTTTACTGGTTTCGTACATCGTGCAAACCTTCGTGCCAGCATATTACAACGTACAGTCAGCGACCTACGCTCCCTTTCAATATCGCAATTATCCTCCAATATTCCTCGTCCAATTGAATTAGTATAATTAATCAAATGCAATATAATTATTAGATAAAAAATTATCATAAAAAATTGGCAACATGCCTCTTCCAAAAGGATGTAGGTACAGTCATTAATTGAATCAGTTAAAATGATTATTTCTAGATTCATCATCCACTGCTGGACATAAGCCTCCCCCAAAATGGTGGGGATTTGCCATAATCGCCACGCTTGCCAGGCGGGTTGGCGATCGCAGTTGGATCGAATCAATGTGTGTACTCAGAGGATGCTGCTGACGATCCTCCGGTAGATCCCTTAGTCGCCTTTTACGACATCCACGGGAGGAAATGGGATGGTGCTATTCATAGCCGACACTACACGGTATTTCTAGATTGAATCAATATAAATAAATAACGCTCACAGGCACATACATTGTAATGATCCCAAGAAAGCACTAATAGGCTGTTTATTATGGAAACCATACAACAACGGCACAAACATATAAACATCCATGACCGAACCGGGATTCGAACCCAGGACCCTGGTTTGGCAGTCCGGCGTGGTAACCATTACACCAACCGGGTCGTCAAATATAATTTGAATCGGTATGATTTTAACTGAATCAGTTAATTCAGCTGCGTTCGGAGACTTACATTTCTCTGGTTTACCTTATGGTTTTCCTACGTTAGGCTCCAGTCTCCCTCAAATTATTGTTTGTATAAAAATGTGCGTACTTTCTATCGATCTATCTGTCAGTTGCAGAAACGCTAATTAGAGTTAATCTTCCATTAAATCTCTTGCTGTCACTTTTTGTCTTGTTGACGTAGTTAAAGCAAGCAAGAGATTTTATGGAGGACTAGCTGGTGCCCGCGACTTCGTCTGCGCTTCGTCTGGACAATTCACACAATATCTTTATAAATTGTAGCCTATGTGTTATTATAAGCTATATTATTGTATAGTTTCATTAAAATCCATTCAGTAGTTTTTACGTGAAAGAGTAACAAACATACATCCATACTTACAAACTCTCGCGTTTATAATATTAGTATTAGTAGGATTAACTCTAATGAGCGTTTCTGCAATTGAGTGTATGCGTACTTGTGTTTAACAATGTGTGGAGAAAATAAATTATTTTATTATTATTATAATTGTTTAGACATAAAAAAATACGATTGAGGGCAGCACTGGAGGTTCGGTACCCTCGTACAGAACCTCTGGAAGTCAAAGAACCGAACTGAACCGGTGGAAGTTTGGTACCCACGCACCGAACCTCCAGTGCTGCCCTCAATCGTTTTTTTTTCATATCTAAACAATTACCTATACAACATTTTTGGTAGAAATCAAGCAAGTGCATCGCTTACGATGTGCCTGCCAGGCCTCAGTCGTCTCTCGGCCGTCACGTCGCAGGTACCTACTTGTACCTTGAGCCTATCTCATTATTGTGCTCGAACATAGGAAACGTTCAAATTTTAACTGCTACAAATAATATTTGATTTCCACTCCATATTTAGGAACAATAATGAAATGACACTCACATGCGAGATCCGGCCAGTTGTAATCATTTTGTTACTCTGTACACAAGTGTGTTCGTTACCAATAGTTTTATAGTTTAATTGAATCAGTCAAATTTGTACCTAATAGATAGAAAAAACGATTGTATCGAGACCTCCACTTCTAAATGGGCTGCTCCGAAATAAAACACGGAATATGCCATTGAGCATTTTCAAGAGCCACTTTCAAGAATTTATTTTACTATAAATGATAATGACGAACGTACGTTATGTAGTATTATGATTGGTGATGAAAAATTGGAACAGGTGAATGAGTTTGTTGTACTTGGGATGCATGTTTACCGGAGACGGTAAGTGTCAGAGTGATATTGAGAGAAGAGTGAAAGCAGGAAAAAGGGTAAATGGAGCTCTGAA
Source organism: Agonopterix arenella (assembly GCA_927399405.1). Lineage (NCBI taxonomy): Eukaryota > Metazoa > Arthropoda > Insecta > Lepidoptera > Depressariidae > Agonopterix > Agonopterix arenella. The sequence continues at coordinate 8,950,470 of OV656718.1, read as the reverse complement.
TTCCTTTGTGAAAAGCCAACACGTGTTCAAAAAGGCACGGATGGCAGTTCATAATGGAGTGTTAGTCCCGACATTGATGTATGGAAGTGAATCTTGGGTATGGCAGAAGACGCATGAAAGTAGGATTAACGCAGTGGAAATGCGCTCATTGAGAAGTATGTGTGGTGTGACTGTGATGGAAAAATTGAAAAATAGTTTTATTAGAGAACGTTGTGGTCTGAAAGAGGATGTAGTCACAATAATAGAGAAAGGTATGTTGAGATGGTTTGGTCATGTGGAAAGAATGGATGAGAGCAGATTGACGAGGGCAATCTATAAGGCAAGCGTAAGTGAAAATGTTGGAAGGGGACGGCCTAGACGTACATATACGGACCAAATTGGCGACGTGCTTGAAAAAGGGCCAGGTCAGATCTACCCGAAACCGACGAGCATGCATGACAGGACTTATGAATGTGGAGGAAGCTAGAGAGGTATGTCAGGATCGTAGCAGGTGGCGTTCCGTTGTCTCTGCCTACCCCAGTGGGAGGGAGGCGTGAGAATATGTATGTATGTGTATGTATGAATTACTTACTGTATCGGATAAATTAAATTATTTGTGGATGGTTCTGTTAATATATTTCCTAAATGTTTAAAAAAGGATCCTCAATTCTGTTACATTTGAATAAGGTACATCAATTTGTAAATAGGGGCAAAAAAAATTCTAATGGCGTATTCCGTGCTTTATTTTGGAGCAGCCAGATGATGCAATACAAACTGCCCACCAAATAATTTCTACTCTACACGTGTTTCGCTCCACCAAGGAGTTCTCATCCTCAGGAGTTAGGCCGACGAACATTCACAACAGAGTTGTTACTCCGCCGAGCGTCCGATTGTGTCGGAACTCTGTTGCGAAGGTTCGTCGGTCTAACTCCCGAGGATGCTCCTTGTAGTATAAGAGATAAGAGGAATTTTGGTAACCATCAGCTGCACGGCTGATGTGGTATTCGTATCATGTCTGTGATGGGGATGGAACAGGTCTGCCTACATAACTCCAGTTGGTTTAGGAGTTACAGCCGTTCATAGCGCTGTATCAAATGAACGATAGCTGCAAGGCTGATCATAGGATATAATATGCACTGTAGCTCTGTGAACAGTACAAAAACTGTCATGTTCTGTCAGTCGGTTTAGGAGATACAGCCATTCAAAGTTCCGACCTTCCGAAACGGCTGTATCACCTAAACCGAATGATAGATCATGCCAGTTTTTGTACTGTTCGCGTAGCTACAGTGCATATTACAATAATACCTTTATATTCATGCATATTCATTTTCATCAACCACACCAGACCTTTGAACGGCTGTATAACTCCTAAACCGACTAGAGTTATGCAGGCAGCACTGGTTTATCCCCATCACAGAGATGCTCTGCACTCTATGAATATTGAATTAGCCTTGCAGCTGATGGTTACCAAAATTCCTCTTATCTCTTAGACTATAACTCCTGAGGATGCTCCTTTGTGGAGCGAAACACGTGTAAAGTAGTAATTATTTGGTGGGCAGGTTGTGTTGCATAACGTAATACAACTTTGTCTACTAGTTATTTAGAAGCGGAGGTCTCGATATAATCGTGTTATCTACCTAATAATATAGTTTGTAAAATATAGCTTGATATGTGTCACATACGTACATTTTTAGAGTAAATGTTATGCGGAATTTTACAAACTATAGTTATGAAATGTATGGAGCAGACAGTTTTTCAAATAATGCAGCATACTATTTTTGTGAGTCTTGTTTTTCATGCAATACGATTCAATACTAACCAATTGGTGTCGGCTTATGTCCGCATGGTGTCGGCTTAGAATAGCACCATCCCATTTCCTCCCGTGGGTGTCGTAAAAGGCGACTAAGGGATCTACTGAAGGATGGGCAGCAGCATCCTCTGAGTACACACATTTAATGGAAGATTAACTCTAATGAGCGTTTCTGCAACTGACAGATAGATCGATAGAAAGTACGCACATTTTTATACAAACAATAATTTGAGGGAGACTGGAGCCTAACGTAGGAAAACCATAAGGTAAACCAGAGAATTGTAAGTCTCCGCCCGCAGCTGAATTAACTGATTAAGGTAAAATCATACCGATTCAAATTATACTGATTCAATCTAGAAATACCGTGTGGTGTCGGCTATGAATAGCACCATCCCATTTCCTCCTGTGGGTGTCGTAAAAGGCGACTAAGGGATCTACTGAAGGATGGGCAGCAGCATCCTCTGAGTACACACATTGATTCGATCCAACTGCGATCGCCAACCCGCCTGCCAAGCGTGGCGATGTTGGCAAATCCCCCCCATTTCTGGGGAGGCTTATGTCCAGCAGTGAACGTTTAATGGCTGATATGATGATGATGATGATTACTAACCAATTAAAGTCTAGATCTAGGTAATAATCTGTCTGTGGTTCGTCAACCTTCCGCTAAAATACACAGTTTTAATGCATGCATGTATGCATATGCTCACGACTATATTCCCCGAGGGGGAGTAACAACTCTGTTGCGAACGTTCGTCGGCCTAACTCCTGAGGATGCTCCTTGGTGGAGCGAAACATGTGTAGAGTAGAAATTATTTGGTGGGCAGTTTGTAACGCATCATCTGGCTGCTCCAAAATAAAGCACGGAATACGCACAGAATACAAATTGATGCACCTTGTTCAAAGTCACAGATATTATGAAACCTCAGAACATCCACGTTTCACAAGTACCGAAACTCTGTCCAGTGTGACGGGGAGTGAGCCCGTCGCCACTTGTAATCGACGATGGGTACAATACATGCCTCGAAATTGAAGCAGGCAGGTTTCCTCATGGACATGCAGTGGGTACAATACATCCTCACGATGGTTTCCTTCAACGAAAAGCCAGTGGTGTTACAAATCACACATAAATTCCAAAAAAACTCATTGGTACGAGTCGGCCTGGACGCCACTGGACCACCACGGCTTGCTTCAACGCTAGGATTAATTTAAGATTTGTATGGAAATCTTTGAGCCATTTAATCATTAAGGCTCTCTCATAATTTAATGTTATTAATATAGTTTGATAAGACTTACTAACACAAATGGATTTGAAATATAGTCTGAAATAAATCATTTAATAATAATAGGAAGATATGCTGGGAATGATGTTTAATCTATATCTAAACTATTATAAAACTGTAGCAGAAAGTTTGTCTGTACATTGAAGATATTAACAAAAAAAATGTAACGATATGGTTTTTAGGTATCCCTGATTCCACATCATAAATTTTTGGATTTTTTGTCTGTCTCTTTGTTGTTGTTGTGTGTTTGTTTGTTTGATTGTTTGAACGAGCATCACGCAAAAACTACTAAACCGATTTTGATGATTTTTTTTGTTTGATAGCATATTATCTGACTTAAAATCTGGTATATAATTTGTGCGGACAAAGTCGCGGGTTAACGCTCGTACTATTATAAAATTGTAACAGAAGTGTGTCTATACATTGAAGATATTAACAAAAAAAAAGTTACGATATGGTGTTTAAGTGTCCCTGATTCCATATCAGCAATTTTTGGATTTTTTGTCTGTCTGTTTGTTTTTGTGTTTGTTTGTTTGAACGAGCATCACCCAAAAACTACCCAACCGATTTTGATGAAACTTTTTTGTTTGATAGCTAATGATCTGACTTAAAATCTGGTATATAATTTGTGCGAACAATGTCGCGGGTTTTTTTTAAATCGGGCATAGGCCCACCACTCATTCCCACCGCTGTAACTCCTGTAAGCCAGGTCAACAGCGGTGACCATTCACAACACTGGACAATTGAAGTCCAGCGAGCCCGGGGGATGACTCTAATCTGTCTTGGAACCCGCAATGAAAGTCGCGGGTTAACGCTAGTAGATTATAAATGTATTTTTTTAATGTATTTTTGCAGAGAGAAGAGCGGCGGGAGGTGGCCGCGCTCGCGCCTAGAGTGCAACCTAACCCGCTATTGAGGTAAACACATATTTATTAACAAATACTACTGAGAAAGTTGTTCAGTTTGATGGTCTTATCATTCCCTTAAAAAACGGTTATCATATTAAGAAGGATCCTGTATTTGAAGACTAATTTGAAGCTCTTGTAACCGTTTCAGGTCTCGTACACTCCCGAACTTCGGCGGCAATAGACCTAGAGAAGAGTCTCGTTGTGACACTTCGAGGCGAGCTCACCATATCACCATGGCGACTGAAGACTTACTGCAGCCGGGACACGTCGTCAAGGAACGATGGAAGGTAATAAATACCCTAGGTGTCAGATCGAGGCAAGCGTCTCTGTGACACGTCGAGGCGAGCTCATCACATCGCCATGGCGACTGAAGACTTACTGCAGCCGGGACACGTCGTCAAGGAATGATGGACGGTGATAAATACTCTAGGTGACAGATCGAGGCAAGTGTCTCTGTGACACATGATATATCATGTCCCAAAACTCTGTGGCCGAAAACTGGAGACATTTCCAGTGGTAAAAGCATTAGTGGTATACCTTTTGAACATCTTTTGTCTCCTGTAACACTTTTCTTTGGCAATTTTAAGACTACATCTTGATTAAAAAAATGTATGGCGCTAACCTGGCAAGTTAATCAAACGTTGACCCATTTCATCAAGTTTTCAAAATTGTATCACACATGGCACATCTTCTCTTAAAGAAGTAGATTAATTTCTGAACTACTTTGACTACTTATATAAGGACTAGTTACGCGTGTAATTCTAAGAACAAACATTTCTGCCACTTTTTGCGGGGGGCGAGGTAACACGAAATCCGCAACTTTGGATTTTATTCCCCATAACTTTAGATTCTAATTTTGAACGTTGATCATGAAAAGAAGTCTCGTGTGAACCCCAAACGGTCTAAGATCGCAATTATAGGCTGTCTCGTTTAGTGATAAGGTATAAAATTTAATGTAAATGCACATGATTAATTGATTTTATACCGTGGCAGAGGGGAAATGCTACCGCAAGGCTAGTCCTTATAATAAATAGTCAAAGCTGAACTACGATGGGTTACTTGTCAGCACAAGCCCGTTTGTATACATTTTTCCATCTAAACGGCTTTAGAAGTCACATAGGTAACCCAATAAAATTGCATTTCTCATTCTAAATTCCATAATTTTTTTTATCAGGTGGTAAAGAAGATCGGCGGCGGTGGTTTCGGGGAGATCTACGAGGGTCTTGACCTGGTGACCCAGGAGCAGGTCGCGCTGAAGGTGGAGTCCGCGCGTCAGCCGAAACAGGTCCTCAAGATGGAGGTCGCCGTGCTTAAGAAACTACAAGGTTTGTTACCTATACATCATCATATCAGCCGATAGAAGGATCACGAAAACGATCGATCCTGCGCTGCCGTCACCCTACGTGTTCCCGCCGCCTTCACCAGGTCGTCGGTCAACTTGGTCGCTACTCGAGAACTCTTCGGCCCCATCTCCAGGTCTTTAAGATGGAGGTTGTCATGATTAAGAAATTACAAGGTTCATTCAACCGATAGACGTCCTCAAGGATCGCCACAACGAACGGTCCTACGCCGCCCTCATCCAACGTCTTCCCGCCGCTTTCACCAGGTCGTCAATCCACCTTGTAGGGGTCTATCCACGCTGCGCTTTCCGGTACGCCGTCGCCACTTGATAACTCTTCAGGCCCCATCGGCCTTTGGTTCTGCGAGCAATTTGCCCCACCTGCCAATTTTGTTTCACAATTCTTTCGGCTATGTCTGCTTCTCCGGTTCTTCCGCGAATCTCTTCATTTCTGATTCGAAGAAGAACGAAGAACTGAATCGTGGTTTATAAGTTCAATGCTGCATAGTTGCAATTACCCCGGGGGGACCTTACATCAAAAGTAGAAAGTTGGAGTAGACCCCAAGTAGATCCATATCAAGTAGATTTCATACAACGCGCACATAAAGTTTAGTATAAAGACATACCTACGAAATATAATGCTTTAACATTACACTGAACCTGTCAATGATCAATTTTGCAAAATGTGCAAGCTCTCTTCCGCATAGGCTTTCCCCTACTAAGTTACGATGCAATGATGACTTTGTTCTTCTCTTTCAGGAAAAGAGCACGTATGCCGCTTCATAGGGTGCGGTAGAAATGCAAGATTTAATTACGTGGTGATGCAGCTGCAGGGGAGGAACCTGGCAGAACTGCGACGCGCCCAGCCCAGGGGCGCATTCTCTCTATCAACTACTCTCAGGTTAGCATATTATTATTATTGTTGACTGGGTTATTGCAAGCAAGGTTCGTATTTAACATTGCGACCATTGCTGGTCTATGGTTTCCCCACGCATATTTTACACATACATCCGAACTTAGGGTATTTTCTTTTCATTCTCGGGTGTGCAGGTTTCCTCACGATGTTTTCTTTCACCGTCGATCTAGTGATGATGACCAATACAACCGTACATAAATTCCGTTGAACTTAGTGGTACAGGCCAAGAATCGAACCGCCTCCTGGTGATCTCTCTTACGTATGGACTATCATCATCACGCTCTCCGCTCTCTAATGTTAGCATAAGCTCACCGACTTAATTCAAGTCAAATTAAAGATTGAAAAATTTGTCTCGGGCGGGACTTGAACCCGCACCAACATAACCATACCGCATAACTACCAGTAGATGGCGCTCACGTCCCCTTAAGACGCAACAGATTGAAAATTTCGTTCTCTGGGTTGTGATCTCGGTGGCGAAATTGGATAACGCAGTTCCCCGGTTTGGAAAAGTGCGGGTTCAAGTCCCGCCCGAGACAAGTTTTTCAATCTTTAATTTGTTTCGAAATAGCACAACAAGGCTGTAACATGTTTAAAAATCAATCTTATTTAATTAAGTCATTTCTCCATCTTAAATTAGTTCTTGACGTAATTTCTCACTCTGCTATTCCTTGTTACCGTCATTTTTCAGTTTGCACTAAGTTTTTGACGTTATTTCTCAGTCTGCAATAACTTAGACGTCATTTCTCATATAACAATATAATATTTTTGTTACAGATTGGGCCTGCAAATACTCAAAGCCATAGATTCTATTCACTCTGTCGGATTTTTACATAGAGATATTAAACCTGTAAGTTTATTCTGTCAATCAAATAACTTTTTACTTACTTATTGACATAATTTCTCGTGACTAATAATTTGTTGACCTACTTTACTTACTTTACTTTCAAAAACTGTGAGACGTTATTTCTTAGTTTGTAATTTACTTGTTTACGTTATTTCACAGTAATCATTTCTTGACGTAATTTCTCATCTGCAATTTTTGACTCCAGTTTATTCTCAGTTTGTGATTATCTTTTTGTTGTCATTTCCTAGTCTACAACTTATTGACGTCACTTCTCACTTTGTAATAATTTCTTGATGTAATTTCTCAGCCTACAGCTTGTTAAGGTGGTTTCAGTCCATACAAACGTTTGACGCACAATACGCGTAGACGGAATTAATAAAAGTAATATTTTATATATGGAAAACTAGTTTAGAAAATCTAGTTGCCGCGTAACAAATAACATTTGCATTTTATAATATAATTACGAAGATATAAAGCTTTTAAAATTTTGTATGAAAAATTTCAAAGCTTTATATGGATTTATAACTAGATTTTCTAAACTATTTTTCCATATACACAAATTTACTTATATTAATACCGTCTACGCGTATTGTGCGTCAAAGTTTTGTATAAAATTGACCCCTCTGCAACGGCCTTAACGTCATTTCTGTCCTTAAAACTTGTTGACGCAATTCCTCATTACGTAATTATCTTGTTGGCGTCATCACCTCAGTCTGAAATAACTTTGGACATAATTTATCAGTTTGTTGTAACTTGTTGATATCATTTTCTAGTCTGCAATATTTTTTTGGAGTTATTTCTCAATCTTTAATAACTTTTTAACTTTATTTCTGAAAAAGTCGCATGATCGGCTAGCAAACCCAACTGACACAGCAAACTCAAATTTCACTTGCCGTACATACGGCCGTACCTGTCGATCTCGTATCGGGCTTTATAGTCACGAGCGTAAGTGCCGCCAAGATGCTGCTTAAATCATCTTTCAAAGATGGAAAGGCCAATGATGGATGATGGAGCTCTGAATTCCTTTGTGAAAAGCCAACACGTGTCCAAAAAGGCACGGATGGCAGTTCATAATGGAGTGTTAGTCCCGACATTGATGTATGGAAGTGAATCTTGGGTATGGCAGAAGACGCATGAAAGTAAGATTAACGCAGTGGAAATGCGCTCACTGAGAAGTATGTGTGGTGTGACTGTGATGGACAAATTGAAAAATAGTTTTATTAGAGAACGTTGTGGTTTGAAAGAGGATGTAGTGACAAAAATAGAGAAAGGTATGTTGAGATGGTTTGGTCATGTGGAAAGAATGGATGAGAGCAGATTGACGAGGGCAATCTATAAGGCAAGCGTAAGTGGAAATGTTGGAAGGGGACGGCCTAGACGTACATATACGAACCAAATTGGCGACGTGCTTAAAAAAGGGCCAGGTCAGATCTACCCGTAACCGACGAGCATGCATGAAAGGACTTATGAATGTGGAGGAAGCTAGAGAGGTATGTCAGGATCGTAGCAGGTGGCGTTCCGTTGTCTCTGCCTACCCCAGTGGGAGACAGGCGTGAGAATATGTATGTATGTATTATTTCTTAGTTGGAAATTAACTTATTGAAGTCATTTCTCAACTTGTAATTAACTTTTGACGTAATTTCTTAGTCTGCAATAACTTATTGACGTCATTTCTTAGCCCTAACTTTTTTTTCTCATTCTGTAATAACATTTTAACGTCGTCTCTCATCCTGTAATGTTGTCACATGTGATTTCAGAGTAACTTCAGCATAGGGCGGCACCCGTCTAATTGTCGCAAGGTCTACATGTTGGACTTCGGGCTCGCGAGGCAGTACACCACCAGCAACGGTCAAGTTCGACCGCCTCGAGCCGCCGCTGGGTTCAGAGGTACGTTGTACTTCCATCATCATCGCCACGCTTTGAATAATATTTCAACAGCAACGGTCAAGTGCTTCTGCCTCGAGCCGACGCTGGTTTCATAGGTACGTTATTGTCATCATCGTCACGTTTCTGAAACCAAGTTATGAGGACAAAAAAGTTTGAGCGTTTAGGATCCCACTGCAGGGCAAAGGCCTCCTCTCACGAATAATCATGAGAGGGAGCGTGCCATACTCCACCACGCGGGCCCAGTGCGGGTTGGTGGACTTGCTGTCAGATAATTTGTAAATACTTTCCAATCCCGTTTCGGCTCAAAATTGGTAAATTTGAATTATTTAAGAAATGCTACAATAGAAAAGGATTATTTCCATTTCCTTGGGAAGTATGATATTCCTCCTATTTTGTGTATAATTTTAGCAATCATACTATTTGTATTTGTTCTATTATCATACTCATTCGTTAGTTATGAAACTATTTGAAACGAATACATTTCATCACGTGGAAAATGTCTTTTTCAAGTGTGGTTTAGACTAGGCCATCAAACTGAACAACTTTAACTACGGGAGCAAATCAGAAATCAAAATAAAAAAATCTACTGTTCCATACTATATACTACATACATTTGCCATGCATACTTAACTCAAATGTATGAAACAGCAGATTAATGTGGAGTACATTAATCTGCTGTTTCATACAAATATAAACATAAAAGTTAGTACATATTCATACATTTATTACTTTTAGTTACCACATTATCGTTGTTAACTAAAAGTTGTGGGGGTTCTACCTAGTGGGATCTTTTGTGTTAGCCCCAATACTTTTTATTTTCCTCACCGTTCAAATACATGGTCAATATACATGGTCATGGTCATGGTTTTGGATATCCATCCCGAGGAGGCACATGCGTTTAGCTACAAAGACATCGCAGTCACAAAGGATATGGACTCACTTAACTTAGTGAGTCCATATCCTTGATCACTGAACTGACCCTCGATCTGGTTTCCGTAGGTACATCTTTTCCTATGTCTGTGGTTCATGTTTTCCTATAGTATTTTGTTGTGTAGTACGCGTATTTATGTATGATGTATGTGTGTGTGTATATATATATATATTTATACGAGTATGTATATTATATATTTATAATAGGTTTATTTTTTATACTTACATTTTGTTTTTTACTGATAACTGCTCATTTTTTATCATTTTTTTCTGGAAACTCCGCCTACCTTTCTTCTTTCACCGTTTTCTCTACCCTAAGGTTGTCTGGAAGAAATCGCTTCTTAGCGATAAGACCGCCTTATTTTGTGCCTCTTGTATTTTTTATTTCTGTATTTTACTGTTTATGTTTTGGTGTAAAGTATATTTGCATTGAATTGAATATGTTCCGTAATTCCGTTTGTTACTAATATACTATTGTTTTAAACAGGTACAGTGCGTTACGCGTCTATAAACGCGCACAAGAACAAAGAGATGGGTCGCCACGACGATCTCTGGTCACTATTCTACATGCTAGTCGAGTTCGTCAACGGGCAGCTGCCGTGGAGGAAGATCAAGGATAAAGAACAGGTTTGTGTCTGTTTATTACAAAGAGATGGGTCGCCACGACGATCTCTGGTCACTGTTCTACATGCTAGTCGAGTTCGTCAACGGACAGCTGCCGTGGAGGAAGATCAAGGATAAAGAACAGGTTTGTGTCTGTTTATAACAAAGAGATGGGTCGCCACGACGATCTCTGGTCGTTCTACATGCTAGTCGAGTACGTCAACGGGCAGCTGCCGTGGAGGAAGATCAAGGATAAAGAACAGGTTTGTGTCTGTTTATTACAAAGAGATGGGTCGCCACGACGATCTCTGGTCACTGTTCTACATGCTAGTCGAGTTCGTCAACGGACAGCTGCCGTGGAGGAAGATCAAGGATAAAGAACAGGTTTGTGTCTGTTTATAACAAAGAGATGGGTCGCCACGACGATCTCTGGTCACTGTTCTACATGCTAGTCGAGTTCGTCAACGGGCAGCTGCCGTGGAGGAAGATCAAGGATAAAGAACAGGTTTGTGTCTGTTTATAACAAAGAGATGGGTCGCCACGACGATCTCTGGTCACTGTTCTACATGCTAGTCGAGTTCGTCAACGGGCAGCTGCCGTGGAGGAAGATCAAGGATAAAGAACAGGTTTGTGTCTGTTTATTACAAAGAGATGGGTCGCCACGACGATCTCTGGTCACTGTTCTACATGCTAGTCGAGTTCGTCAACGGACAGCTGCCGTGGAGGAAGATCAAGGATAAAGAACAGGTTTGTGTCTGTTTATAACAAAGAGATGGGTCGCCACGACGATCTCTGGTCACTGTTCTACATGCTAGTCGAGTACGTCAACGGGCAGCTGCCGTGGAGGAAGATCAAGGATAAAGAACAGGTTTGTGTCTGTTTATAACAAAGAGATGGGTCGCCCCGACGATCTCTGGTCACTATCCTACATGCTAGTCGAGTTCGTCAACGGACAGCTGCCGTGGAGGAAGATCAAGGATGAAGAACAGGTTTGTGTCTGTTTATAACAAAGAGATGGGTCGCCACGACGATCTCTGGTCACTATCCTAAATGCTAGTCGAGTTCGTCAACGGGCAGTTGCCGTGGAGGAAGATCAAGGATAAAGAACAGGTTTGTGTCTGTTTATAACAAAGAGATGGGTCGCCACGACGATCTCTGGTCACTGTTCTACATGCTAGTCGAGTTCGTCAACGGACAGCTGCCGTGGAGGAAGATCAATGACAAGGAGCAGGTTCGTGTCCGATCCGATAATTATCCAAATAATTATCGGATAATTAGCATGCATATGCTCACGACTATGTTCCCCGAGGGAGTAGTCAAAGATATTCTTAAACCTCAGAACATCCATTCATTATCGTGTTACAGTAGTACCAGGTTTATAAGTCTTACCGATGTACCTGCGCAGTTGATAAATTTTAATAGCGCGCGAAATTATATTGACCAATTAGGATGTGACACCTTCAATCCGTTTACGCTATTGGCTCATTTGTTTTCGCGCCCTTTCCGCTGCTGTGCACCCTTTGATTACTAAATGACTACGGGTTTTGTCGGGGACTCGGGCCTGCTCTGCGCAAACGAAGATTGACGAGCGGATTTATTTTCCTGGTCGTACTGTAATAAAAAGGACAAAAGTGACATTAGAAATCTATGAAGACGGAGGTATTACTGCCATAATGGGATTTCTTCACGATTAGACATGAAGTCCAGCTTTGGGAAATATATACATATCAGAAAATTTAGTCTCTGTCACACAGTATTACCAGTACCCTAGTGAGAAAGAGATTCAATGAGCGTTGTTCTTTTGGTTTTATAGGGGATCGATAGATGGTGCTACGGTCTGTGCGAATAAAGGTTTCAAAATTTCAAAAAGGGTTTCTTTAAAATAATAAAGAGGGAAAAGATCACCAAAAAGGTGCCAACGCATCTTTTGATGGAATATTTCATTATTTGCGAATCATTTTGATCGAAAATTTAAAACTTTGTACTTCTGACATGGTTGTATGGGCTCGATCCCTTGGCCTTAAAAAAATGGCAGGCACAGTCTTGACATGATTTTGACAGAATCTCACGAACATCTCTATGGAGCAATAAACATGCCATCTGTTGAGTTTTTTAGGAACTAAATTTAAAAAAGAAAAGAAAAACGCTCATTCTCTGGTACCCATATATCTTCCCCAGCTATGAAAGAGTCAAAACACGAGTGCGCAATCTTTCTTTGTAAATAATTCATGTCGAAATCAAAAGATTTATAAACTTTTTTGATCGTATCTAAAAACATTTGTGTATTTCTCGTCCCCAGGTCGGCCTAATGAAAGAGAAATACGATCACCGTCTCCTCCTCAAGCACTTACCATCTGAGTTACGACAATTCTTAGAGCACGTCCAGCAACTCGAGTACGCCGATACGCCGGATTACGCCATGCTTACTTCACTACTAGAACGGTGCTGTAAGAGACGTGGGATACGCGACACTGACCCTTATGACTGGGAGAAAGATGTGAGTTTGTTTGATGTTCTACATCGCGCTATTAAGATTTTCCGCCGGGGGTATATAAAGGGGAGGGATTGTTTGGTTTTTTGGCGCATTGGATCGATGCGTTACATCAGTAGGGTGTGTCGCTTACGCTTATGTGTTTCGCTTCAAGTTTGAGTGAAATAGTGTTATTCGATTAATCGCAAATCTCCACAAGAACTGAATATTTTAATTTAACTCAATAACAAAATTATTCTTTATACAGGGTGAAATTGATATCATTAGCATCCTTTTAAACTAAGAGTCTACCCATCGAACTGAACAACTTTTACTATGGCAGCAAACCGATCGAAGCAAAAAAAAATCAGCTGTTGCATACATTTGAGTCGCGAACCGCGCGTCGACATTGCAGTTTAGTATGGAACAGCATATTTTTTATTTGCTCCGATCGATTTTCTCCCAAAGTAAAAGTTGTTCAGTTTGATGGGTAGACTCTTAGTTTAAGAGGATGCCAATGATATCAATTTCACCCTGTATAGGGTGTTAGGAGGGTAAAAAGTTGCATCACTTTGAGGGGTGATTGCGTTGTTGAGAGTCTTACCCCAGTATAGAATATAATCAGAATGTCTTGTACAATGCTGTGTACAAACTATTTTTTTGGCTTTCTTATAAAAATTGTACTGTACAATTTTACTCATGATACTGAACTTTCCCTAAGGAATCTATAGGAAAGCTAAAAAAAATGTTAGAATTTCTATACTAAATGCAATCAGGTGATCGATTGATTAAAATACGACCATGATGACCATGACAAAAGACAGCGATGGTGGTCCAGTGGCGAGTAACCTTGCCTCATGTGCAGGAGGCGATGGTTCGATCCCCGTCCGGGCCGACTCGTACCAATGAGTTTTTCGAAATTTATGTACGATTTGTAACACCACTGGCTTTTTCGGTGAAGGAAAACATCGTGAGGAAACCTGCATGCTTCAATTTCGAGGCATGTATTGTATCCACTGTCCATTACAAGTTTCGGAGTGTCGGTACTTCTAGTGAAACGTGGATGTTTTGAGGTTTCAGGATATCTCTGACTACCCCCTTGGGGAATATAGTCGTGAGCATATGCTATGCTATGCCTATGGAAAAGTTGTTCAGTATAATGAATACAAAATATTGCAACTGTCTATCCTAACATCCTGTATTTATAACACGCTTATTTGCAACTAAAATAAAAATGTTGGTGTCTATTTAAAAAATATATCAAGATGAATCTAATTCAGAAACAGTTGCAGAAACGCTCATTAGAGTTAATCCTCAATTAAATGTATTGCTAGCTTTTACTACGTCAACAAGACAAAAAGTGACAGCAAGAGATTTAATGGAGGATTTTTTATTTTTTTACGTTTTGTGTTTGCTCTTGACCTTAATCTAGTCCTCAGGACGAAGATGGGGTCGAAGATGTAGCGAGCTTACCCAGAAGAAGCCTATTCACTCGTACTTTAAAGTAATTCGGGTTGTAAGCGCTTGGAAATACTGACGCAGGCAAGGCGTTCCACTCCTTGGCTGTGCGCATTATGCAAATTTTAACGGATTAACTTTAATGAGCGTTTCTGCAACTGAGTGTTAGTTTAGTTTAAGTAGATGTGAATCTATTTTTCAAGTACTTGCTCCATTTTGATACCATATTTTTTTTTGGTATTTCTAAATTTTCCGTTCTATTATTTTTTGCAGACATGTTGTTACTCATGCGCTTGTCTGCAACAAAGACATTTAAAGTCTACAGAATACAAAGAAAACATAAATAGGGAACTTGCACTCTTATTCAAATTCAGCTTAGCTTGAATTAAAAAATAACATTTATCTATATATTTATTTAATAAAATAAAACAGTAAAATAAAATAGTTGTCTGTACATTGAAAAAAAGGGAACAGTCATCATCAAAATCGGTTCATAAACTACGAAGTTATCCACGAAAAACAAAAAAATATATACAACGTGGTAATGAATTGACGCAAAACTAGAAAGTAGTTTGTTTAGAATCGAGAGCAGAATCGAATTATCATATTTTCAACATAGGTAATTTTTTTCAAAATATAAAATTTTTTGGAAAAATTTTTAATTTTCTGAACCCGATGTCAACCCACCGCACGGGCACACTCACCCTACTTACTACCAAAACAAGATTCTTAAAATGTATCAATGAGTACGTTAGCGCTTTCATTCATTGCTGAAATGAAAACAAATCATTTTTGCCTTAAAACTTAAAATGCGAATAACTTTAAATTTTAACTATCAAAATAATTAAATCATTATTTCAATCTAATTATTTTGTTATAAACCAGTTGGGGTGTACGAGGTTTTGCGCTTATTCATTAACACGTTGTATATGTATATATATATATATATACGGTCGAATTGAGAAACCTCATTTCAGAGTCATCCCCCGGGCTCGCTGGACTTCATTGTCCAGTGTTGTGAATGGTCGCCGCTGTTGATCCTGGCTTACAGGAATTACAGCGGTGGGAATGTGTGGTGGGCCTAAGCCCGATTAAAAAAAAAAACCTCCTTTTTTGAAGTCTGTTAAAATGAGTCGCTTCTATTAAAATACCTACATAAATAAAAAAATAGAGTACTCCCTGCCTCCCCACCAATGTTGACCTCACCCCTCGGTGGTACGGTGGTGGTCGACATTAAGCAGTGCTGTATTCCTCTCACTCACACTCAGCATACATAAGCTAGCCTCTTGTCAGTGCGAGCTCGTTTAGCGTTTTTATGAAGAGTCCGGGTGTGAGACTGCAATAGAAACCTAATAGTCGCCTCGTCACACCCGAAAGAAATGGGGTGGTCTCACAGATCACAAAAACTAAAGATAAAGATCATTTATTTGTAGAACATGAGTATAAAGTACAAGCAGATGTCAGTAGGTTTTAAAAAAAAAGTCCTTCAAGCCTTGCCTTCCGGCGTACAAAAAAAATTACATATAAAAATTAAATATAAATTTACAAATAATACCTATTCAGCAGTCAAAAATTATGTCACAATACAATAATTAAGTTAATAATTCAACAAACAATGTTAATAATTAGTAAAATAAGAAATAATCAAATATATTTAAAAAAGAAAAAAATTGCATTCAAACATAATGTCAAACATAGTGAATTTACAGTTATAAAATACATAAATCAAAATGTGTCATTCAAGAATTCATTTACAGTGTAGTAGCATTTATCAGTCAATAATTTATATAAAGGGAGATGTGAAAAGGTGGCGGGGTCAGTGTCGCAGCAATATGCGCAAAAACGGAACACATTGCTAGCGACGTTAAGGATTCAATTTATTATGAGGCTGAAAGCCAGTCGAGATATTATGTATAAATAGTTTACAATGCTTGCGTAGTACTAAAGATTATTCGAACTTTAAGTTCTGATACCGCAATGGATAATGAGCACATTCAAGCTAACACAATACTTTCTATCGTGTGGTACTGGTGGTGATGCGACACTAGGTTTCGTACTCAGCGCGTTGGTTGGCATCTCTAGATCTCTATGGGTGGTCTCCATTTGTCGGAACCAAATTGTTTATCACTCAAATGGTTAGAAAATATAGTTTTGAAGCAAGTTCCCTATTTTGCAGGCATGGTTATTCGTAAAACCATGTGCGTGCCTTAAAATACTCCAGATATCGATGTTCTGAGTGAGTGCGCCATCTTTATTTGAGAGCGTTAGAATCATTGTAGAAACTATCATTTTGTATGTTTAGGCTCCATTCTGGTTTGTTTATTTTTTTGTTTGTGTGAATGTTTTTTTTTTTTTTGATAATGTATAATGTGTTACAGTAGATTTGGCTTAAGATGCATGATGGTTTTATTTGTGATTTTTGATGATATTCGAAATGAAAACGTTATTCTGGAAACAATATGCATTTCTTGTATAAGTTATATGTCAAGATTGACAGTCGAAGCTACTTAGAAAAAAATTGCAACCGGTACTGGCCGCTAAACCTAAACCTATCCATATACACGCACACAGACATAATTTGTATGACCACGCACACCAACCTAAGAAAGTTGGCCCCTTTTGTTTTATACGGTATAAACGTGACGCTTATCTACATAGTTTTTCTAAGATACATTTTTTGATAAGATAAGATAAAATAAATATTCTTTTTTTTCTTTATTCTTCTTTTCGTTTTTTTTTTAATCATCTTGTCAATATGGCGGCGCAGTTCGTTGCCAAACCGTGCGCGTGCGGTGGTTAAAACAAGGTTTTTTTTTATTGTTACGTCGAGATACAGTGACTTCCACAGTAAAAGCTGCGCGTTCGAGAATGAGCGTTTTTCTTTTGGTTTTCTAGGGGATCGATAGATGGCGCTACGGTCAAAATTTCAAAAAGGGTTTCTTTACAATATTAAAGATCGAAAAGATGGTCAAAAAGTTACTAACTCATCATTTGATGAAATATTTCATTATTTGCGAATCATTTTGATTGAAAATTTGAACTGTTTACGCAGACATGGTTCTATCGGCTCGATCCCTTGGCCTTATAAAAATGGCAGGCACAGTCTTGACATGATTTTGACAGAATCTCACGAACGTCTCTATGGTAGCCATGGAGCGATAAACATGCCATCTGTCGAGTTTTTTAGGTACTAAAATTAAAAAAGAAAAGTAAAACGCTCATTGTCTACTAGACGCGGTGTCCATTATTTTGTATGTCAATAGGTATGAATTAAAAATGTTAGAGACTTGCGATTGTTCAGGAAGCGCCAGACGCGTTTTTTATTTATTGACATCTGAAGCCAAATTATATGAGATCAGTTTTGAAATTATTTTATTTGTTATGGGAATTTTATTTGTTAATCAAATGTGTCGTTTTTGTTATAAAGTAAAGTGTCATTCTCGCTCTAGAAAATGACGTTCATGAGTGATAGAGCATGAAAAAATGCGATTCTGTTCAGCATGACTAGTATGCCAGCGTGATATAGCGCTATCACGTTTCCACTCTTTATATTTGCGCGCGAACGAACGAGATATAAGACGTTATATAGCTGTATCACGTGCAACGTGCTAGCCCAGCAGATGTGGGTCAACCCATAGTTTGTGATCATAAGGATGTATGTGCCTGTTAGCGTTCCACATTATAATAGACTAAGAGATAAGTGTACTTTTTGCAACCATCAGCAGCAAGGCTCATTCAGTGTTTATGTGGTGTAGAGTATCTCTGTGATGGGGATGGACCAGGTCTGCCTGCATAACTCCAGTTGGTTTAGGAGTTACTGATGTTCAAGGGTTAGTAAAAAATTTACGATCAGCTGCGTAGCTGATCGAATGATATTATTGTAGTATGCACAGTAGTTATGTGAACAGTACAAAAACTGACATGAACTTCCAGTCGGTTTAGGAGATACAGCCGTTCAAAGGTCGGACATTTGGATGGCTGTAACTCCTAAACCGACTGATAAACCATGCCACTTTTTGTACTGTTCACATAGCTACAGTGCATACTACAATAATATTATACGCAGCTGATCGTAAATTTTTTACTGACCCTTGAACATCTGTAACTCCTGCACTGACTGGAGTTATGCAGGCAGACCTGGTCCATCCCCATCACAGAGATGCTCTACACCCCATAAACACTGAATCAGCCTTGCTGCTGATGGTTGCAAAAAGTACACTTATCTCTTAGTCTTTAATATAAAGTATTTATCTCTTAGTCTATAATGTAGACACGTATCTATACTATTATAAATCTGTAACAAAAATGTGTCTGTACATTGAAGATATTAACAAAAAAAAAGTTACGATATGGTTTTTAGGTGTCCCTGATTCCTACCTATTATTTCTTTTGATGTACTCTGTTGTTTCGTGTGTGTGCCTTTAATGGTGAATAAAGATTTTTCTTTCTTTATCAGCAATTTTTGGATTTTTTGTCTGTCTGCTTGTTTGTATGTTTGTTTGTTTGAACGAGCATCACGCAAAAACGACAGAACCGATTTTGATGAAACTTTTTTTGTTTGATAGCTAATGATCTGATTTAAAATCTGGTATATGATTTGTGCGGACGAAGTCGCGGGTTAACGCTCGTGACTTATAAGCTTATAACTGAAGGTGGTTTTTCCATTGCAGGCAGTCTCGGTGTCGCGCGCGCGCGCCGCCGTGCACCCGGCGCCGGAACACGCGCTGCCCACAGACACACAGCCAGACACTGTAAGTTGTGCTATCATATTATATTAGATCTTATGTGGACGGTCTACAGTTGATATATCCTTAACCCCGCTTTTATACGGAAATGGACAACATTTAATTTCAGGAAAAATAACAAAATTCGAAAAATTTGTTTGTGGAAAAATACTGAAAATTAATCTAAACTATTATAAAACTGTAACAGGAAGTTTGTCTGTACATTGAAGATATTAACAAAAAAAAGTTACGATGTGGTTTTAAGGTGTCCCTGATTCCATTTAACTAATTTTTGGATTTTTTGTCTGTCTGTTTGTTTGTGTGTTTGTTTGTGTGTTTGTCTACTGAACCGATTTTGATGAAACTTTTTTTGTTTGATAGCTTATGATCTGACTTAAAATCTGGTATATAATTTGTGCGAACGAAGTCGCGGGTTAACGCTCGTATGATAATATAAATAAAAAAGACAAAAAATTATTTATACCAGACAGCCTTCAAGCCTGTTATTTTCTTAGCGAAACGCTCTTAAGGGGGGCAACTGCCCCTCCCTGCCTGTACCTCGCTAAGCCCATTCGTTCCCCAGTTTTTGTCTACGAAAAACAAATTGCAAAAGCAACCTTATCTCTTGCCCTCTAATAGTTATTTTTAATTGTAACTTTACCCACAGGCCCGCCGCCGCCTAGAAACGGAAGCTACTACAGCGGTGGCGACAGAAACACAGACAAACCTCCTCAAGGAGAAGGTCGTAGAGAAACGAACCGCCCCCGCCTCCCCGAGACACGTCGCCAACAACCACGTCAACGGTTACGTGAGTATACCTTATTACCAACTAGTAAGGTATAGAATCCGGCGTGGAGTCAGTACTGTTCTACATCGCGCTATTAAGATTCGCCCGCGACGGTATATAAAGGCTGGGTGATGTTGGTGCTTTGACGCGTTGGATCGACGCGTCGATTGTAGCTATAAAGCAGGCACTTCACTCTCGCGAGAACTTCTCGGCGAGAACTTTCAAGGAACTACGGCTTATGACGCCACGCGAACAATGAAGGAAATCCACACTCTCATTCTCGGCGAGAATGTAGTGCCCGCATAATAGCAAACTGTACTATGTCAGTAACCACTCTGGTAAGGCCTGATCATACATACTAGAACTGCCATTTGTCTAAGTGTCTGATTAAACTGGAAGGTCTACATCGCGCTATCAAGATTCGCCCGCGACGGTATAATATAGGCTGGGTGATGTTGGTGCTCCGACGCGTTGGATCGACGTGTCGTAGATGTTTCTTCTTCGGTTTACTCTCCATTACTGGAGGTTGTCAGTCAGCTCTTACTGAAGGGGAAGGTCGTAGAGAAACGAACCGCGCCCGCCTCCCCGAGACACGTAGCCAACAACCACGTTAAGTATACGTGAGTAAACCTTATTAGAGTCATCATCATATAAACGTCCCACTGCTGGGCACAGGCCTAGGTTAGTGTAGTACCACGCATGCACAATGCGGATTGGTAGACTTCACATACACATCAGAATTTCTTCTTTAGCGTATGCAGGTTTCCTCACGATGTTTTCCTTCACCGTTTGAGAGAAGTCGGTATTACGTACATAAGTTAGAAAAACTCATTGGTACATGACATGTCATCCGTCCGGATTCGATCCTGGAGCTCAAAATTGAGTTTCCGTAGCTCTCCGAAACGTGCCACCGACACTCTCAACTGTGTAAAATCAACTAATGAAATAGGGTATTGAGAAATTAGATTTTTTTTTGTTGCTGGTCTGTTCACCGAAATAAAGCCATTAAAATGTTATTTAAGTCTATTTATTAACCGACTTCATTTATTTAATAGGTACACCAACAGCTTAACGTATATCGCATTTAAAATAAAAATTTCCATGTAAATCTAGTCGCTAATACATAGGTACATACATACATTAAAGGTATACACAACATACAAAAATCACACGGTAGGTATTTAAGTCTGTATTTTTCTGATAGAAGGAGAATAAAAAATGATAATATACTTATTAACAAAGTTAGGCTTAGGTGGTTTGGACACGTGAAAAGAAAGCCACCCGAATATGTAGGAAATATGGCACTGCAACAGCTGTCGATTCCAGGACAGAGACCAAGAGGACGTCCGAAGACTAGATGGATGAACACAGTTCGTTGTGATATGACCGAGTGCAATGTCTCCGAAGACGACGTCAGAAATAGGGCAAGGTGGAGAGAGCAGATACGGAAGGCTGACCCCACCACCATATGGGATTAAAAGCCAGGAAGAGAGAGAGAGAGATACTTATTAACAAAGTTGTTTTGTTACAGTCCACAACAGACAAGCCGACGACGGACAAGGAGGCTGAGCCGAGAACCACCCCCGCACCCTCGCCTGACAGACACGCCAAGGTATTCACTTTTGTATATATCGTATTACGGTTGCGTTTCATAATGTGTAGAAATCCGAGCCCTATGCCCCACGTAAGGGTGACTGAAATAGATGAAGAAGGCCCAGGGCCGTAGCTGGAACTGAAATAAGGGTAGGTAGGGCGGAAGGACAAGGCTGCAGTTTATTTATTTATTAGTTAATTAGTTAGTTATTAAGGGAGGGACAGAATAGCAGTGGCAGTCGGCAACCCCAACTGTTATACTGAGTCCTTTACCTTTTTGTCTCCATTTTATTTTTAAAACCGTGCTGTATTTATTATGTACCTGTATATAAATAAGAGACAAATAAATACTTTTTAACACTTTCGCGGACAGTGAACGAGTCACAATAGAACTTTTATTGTTATCACTGCTATAGCCCGGTCACTGTCCGTGAATGTGTTAATTTAATTTAATTTAATATTTTGACTTCCAACTTGGTGAACTCGTATTTTTAGGTATTACAAGAGTAAAACTTTCTGGGCTAAAGTTATAGTCTAGGAAAAATATGGTTTGTGATTGCATTAAATACACTTTAGTAAATTGTGTTTGAACTAATATTATTGTTAGCTTGTAACACTTTTGTCGAGATTTCGTGGTTATATAGGCTGAGGGCCCTGAGAAACACCTTAAAATCGATATAAATGTACAAAGGGCAAGCTTATTTCTAAAGATATTTATTCCAGCATACCAGCAAAAGAGACAGTTAATTATTACAAGGCAAATTTAATGTGTACAAACAAACAGTAAATAATTAAGTTTTGAAGTTATAATTTTTGAATACTTACAAAATATTAAATATCTACTCAAATTATTTATTATTGTTATAAGTGCCTTCGTGGTCTAATGGTTAAGAGCATTGGCTCTCGACACGGAGGTCGTGGGTTCGATTCCCAGGGGGGCACCTAGTGATATGTCACTTTGTGCGTTTTTCCCCAGTTGGTTAGGACATTGCATGCTGAATCTCCTGATTGTCTGAAAATAAAAATGATTCCGTGCTTCGGATGGGACGTTAAGCCGTTGGTCCCGGCTACTATCTCTGGTGGTAGTAGTCGTTACATAAAAACCATGTCAGAGGCCGTAAGGCGGTCTGAAAAAACTCTGATACCAGGGCTCTGCCCACACGATAAGAAGATTGTTATAAGTAAAACGTATTGAACGAAGCCGTCATGTACAAAATCACCAGTTTTCCATTTTTGCTCGTACCTAAATTTAATGTTTTGTAAATGTCTTAATTATTCAATAATGCACAATAAAAAATCGGGGATTATTGAGAATTTATGTTTTTCAGGTCTGTATCTACTAAAGTCCAAATTATCACCTAAAGTGCAATTAATGCAACCTACTCCAAACAAAAATCCGTAGATTTCCCCGACTATTAATTGTTAGTGAATAAATGAAAACGGGCATATATACCTGCTATACAAGGTGACAGATATGACCAGCCCATTGCCACGTCAGCTTGCTAATTTTCTGAGCTATGTCAACCACTTTCGTTCTCTGACGTATCACTTCATTTCTGATGTGATCTCTCAGAGAAACACCGAGCATAGCTCTCTCCATAGCTTGCTGCGCGACCTTGAATTGATGAACTAGTCCTATCGTCAGGGTCCATGTTTCCGCACCATAGGTCATTACTGGCAGGACGCACTGATCGAACACCTTCGTTTTGAGGCATTGTGGGTGGCACACCGGTGGGGTGTCAGGGTTCTGGAGTGGAGACCGCGAACTGGTAGACGTAGTGTGGGACGTCCTGCTGCCCGCTGGACAGACGACCTAAAAAAGGTAGCGGGGAGCGACTGGATGAGGAAGGCCGAGGACAGAGTTTTGTGGCGCGCCTTGGGAGAGGCCTATGTTCAGCAGTGTACGATGATAGGCTGATGATGATGATGATGATGATACAAGGTGATACAAAAATACAAATAAACTCGATGGCAGAGTAATATGTCATCTCGTATGTGTTTATTATTGATCTAAGATCGTTACTAATAGGTTTAAAGTAAACCTAAGATCGTAATGAACCAGAAGAATTTTAATTTTATAAAGCCGAAAAATGCCTTAAAAACTGTTATTTATTTATGAGTTTGAATTTTCGCGCGGAAACGCTAGCCGCCATGCTGTCTCGCTCGTGACGTCACTTCGTCAGTAAACAATACGACTGCGAAAGATAAAAGTAGCATGATTTGTTAAGCTTCACAATGAATCCAACATGGGAATCCAACATGGCGAATGCCGTTTTAGACATTTGAAAAACAGATTAAAAAAGACGATTTTAAAATTGAATTGCAAAATTTACACTACATTTTTATGAATAAATATCGACGTTTCTCGTTTACTTTTTTCGAAATCTATCATAAACATGCATTTTTAACGGACTTCTTCTTTAAACCAGGATCTGATGATGGCATCCCAGAGAAATCGAGGGGAACTTTTGAAAATCGTAGTGCCGGCTAGTGCGTTTGTTAATTTTAAGCACTACTATTAAATTGAACTAATGAATTCACCACTGAAAATTGTGAAATAAACAAAATTTTAACAAAAAATTAAAACCGCCTTAAAATAAACTAAAAAGTTAAAAAATAATATTGCAACCGATGACTTTTTCGTTCGCATCATAGGAGGAACATTAATTTGTTTTATAGAATTCTGTGTCAAGCCAAGCCAAAAAACTAATGCAAGCCCTGTCGCGAATCGTACCGGCTTGACAGCGACTTCGATAAAACAAATTAATGTTCTTATGATGCGAACGAAAAATCATCGGTTGCAATATTATTTTTTAACTTTTTAGTTTTTTGAAGGCGGTTTTATTATATTGTTTCTTACATGGTGTAAAATACCCTATTAATGATAGTAATATTTGAACAGGAGACAAGTACATCTGTAGTGACCGGCACTACGGCGACCCGCCCTGAGAGACAGAGCGTGCCGCCGTGCAAGCCGAGAGCACCCGCGCCTGGTTAGTATTGTCTATAGTATAGATTCTTTACTTATAAAACAGTTCTAAATTAAATTAAATATCGTTTATGTTCTTTTCGTTTTGTTTCGTTTCGTTTCTGTGTCGGACTGACTGTTAATGCGCAGCCTAAACCGCTGCAGGGAATCCCGGCATGCAGTATAAGAATGGCCATTAGTGATTGGGCTGATAAAGCACACAAACTGGAGTGGTCTAGCCTTGTAGGCCTACAACACTCCAAAAAATTTATCAGCAATGTGACAACTCGTGTCTCAAGATTCATACTGAATAACAGCAGGAGCAAGGCTCGTGCCATAGTCGGAGCCCTCACTGGGCACTACGCCACAGGCACGATGATGCACAAAATAAAACTCACCCTGGATCCGAGCTGCCTGGCATGCGGAGAAGATGAAGAGACTATGGAGCATGTTCTTTGTGACTGTGATGTCCTGGCGGCAAAACGTATGATGTGCCTCCTCGGAGATGGATACCCAAAATGGTATTGCCTCCTTCATTGACCATGTATTTGAAGGGTGAAGAAAACAAAAAATATTGGGGCTAACACAAAAGATCCCACTGGGTCGAAGTGTTGCTAGCTCGCCAGCCCCCACAACAAGATAAGATAAGATAAGAAACCGCTGCAGATAGAAACATGTGGAATATAATACACTCGAGAGCAATAAAAACGGGTCACCAACATACCTTAATATCTCGTGAACTAGGAATGATAGTTTATTCAAATAAAAAGTATTTCATAGACTATTTAATACTTCTTAAATTAATTGATAACATTTTTAGTTTTCATTTGTTTAACTTAATTAAAATACATACAAATGAATCAATTATATCGCAGACCGAAAATTGGAAATAACTATTTTTTATCACAGTTATAACATTTCTCCATATTTTAGTGTATGTGAGTGATAAAATTAACATATTAATAATAAATGTTAAATACTAAAAATAACATACCTCATATCCACAACAGGCTTCGTCATAGGTATATACATCACTCGGATCCACAACTCGTTTCGTCAATAAATACATCCTGAATATCTGCAACAAGCTTCGTCAGGACCTACAACCTATAAACCTCCTCCAAAGCCTCTCCCTGGGGGACGGTTCCAAGAACGCTGGCAGCATTCCCCCTCTGTATCGCCAAGCTTATGCGCTGACGAAGGTAACTGCCAGTGGTCTCTATAAGGCGTGCTGAAATCTCTACTAAAAAACACTCAAAACTGTACTCTCTCTACTTAATACTAAAAATTAAATTTTCAAAAAATATTTTATTTATGTTTTAGCCTTTATTATTGGCATTTACTTTATAGCAACCAGAAATTTTATAAATTTAAGTAGTAGTATTAAATTGTCTATGAAATACTTTTTATTTGAATAAGCTATCATTCTTAGTTTCCGAGATATTAAGGTTTATGTTGTTGGTGACCCGTGGTGACCCGTTTTCATTGCTGTCGAGTGTATAATGTATATAAGATCTAACAAAATTAGGTGAAACTATTTTAAGGGGTGATCAGACCATCAAACTGAACAACTTTCTCTATGGGACCAATAGTGAAATCGCGAAAAAAAAATCTGCTGAACCATACATTTAGGTCGAGTAGGTTTGTATGGAACAGCAGATTTTTTTTCGCGATTTCAATATTGGTCCCATAGAGAAAGTTGTTCAGTTTGATGGTCTGATTATCCCCTTAAAATAGTTTCACCTAATTTTGTTAGACCTTATATAGAGAGAAGACCGATGTTTGTTGATATTTGTTTTTAAATTTTGATTATATTCGTAGGCGGTGGACCGACACTCGCTCGGCTTCGCGTTGTCACAGCACCTCCCACCTGTGTACAGGACTTAGCGCAAGCATCGCCCTCCACACCCGGTTAGTAATATTTAATAACAACAATATGAACGCTATTTATATTATCATGAAGCATAAGCATATGCTCACGACTATATTCCCCGAGGGGGTAGTCAGGGGCTTTTTCGGTGAAGGAAAACATCGTGAGGAAACCTGCATGCTTCAATTTCGAGGTATGTATTGTACCCACTGTCCATTACAAGTGGCGACGGGCTCACTCCCCGTCACACTGGACAGAGTTTCGGTACTACTAGTGAAACGTGGATGTTCTGATGTTTCAGAATATCTCTGACTACCCCCTCGGGGAATATATATTATCATGAAATACCGAGCAATATTGCAAGTGAGGATAGGGTACAGCTGAAAATCACTCGGCCGGCAAAACACTGAGCTGTTAAACAGCAGTTACATCACCCTACATTTAAGGCCAGGCCACACAGGGGCGGTTTTGCGGGAAAGCGGGCCGGAGGCGGACCTGCGGGAAGCGAGTATCTCCGGACCCGCACGTATTTCTGTGTGGTAGGGTACATACAAACTCGAACATTACCACCACACCACACCATACACAACAAAACACACAGAAAACCGAGCGGGTCCGGAGATATTCGCTTCCCGCAGGTCCGCCTCCGGCCCGCTTTTCCGCAAAACTGCCTCTGTGTGGACTGGCCCTTAGGGCGGATTTCAGCATATATTGCCTAATTTGTTCTCTCTATCTTAAAGTTTAGCTATCAAAGCAAGCAATGCATGCCGAAATCAGCCCTAAATGTTGGTTGATGGAATCGCTGCTTTACTTTTTGTCCCAAACAGATTTCGTTGTGAAGTTCCCTATATTATAATCTAAACTATTATAAAACTGTAACAGAAGTGTGTCTGTACACACGGCGACACATCAAGCTATACAAAACCAACATAAGATGGCCGCGCGACGTTATACGTTACTCGACCTACGCGCAGCCAGCTTATTTTGGTTTTGTATAATTTGATGTGTCGCCGTGTGTATATTGAAGATATTAACAAAAAAAAGTTACGATATGGTTTTTAGGTGTCCCTGATTCAATATCATCAACTTAACAAACAAACAAACAAACAGACAGACAAAAAATCCAAAAATTGGTGATATGGAATCAGGGACACTTAAAAACCATATCGTAACTTTTTTTTTTGTTAATATCTTCAATGTACAGACAAACTTTCTGCTACAGTTTTATAATAGTACGAGCGTTAACACGCGACTTCGTCCGCACAAATTATATACCAGATTTTAAGTCAGATCATAAGCTATGAAACAAAAAAGTTTCATCAAAATCGGTTCAGTAGTTTTTTCGTGATAGTCGTTCAAACAAACAAACAAACAAACACACAAACAAACAGACAGACAAAAAATCCAAAAATTGGTGAAATGGAATCAGGGACACCTAAAAACCATATCGTAACTTTTTTTTTGTTAATATCTTCAATGTACAGACAAACTTTCTGCTACAGTTTTATAATAGTTTAGATTATTTTTTTTTATAATTAAAAATTAATGTTGTGTTATATTTGTCCGCAGGGGAAGCAATTAGTCCTAGAATAGTTGCCGATGTCGATAGTGTACACTCGGACACACATTTCAAGAGAGGTGGGTACAATTTAATACTTAGTTTATTGCCAGATATCACATGAATAAATATCCCTACAGATTGGAAGCTTCAAACATGCGGCCGCTAGATTATATTGATTATTTTTTTATAGGATTAGATTGTAATCTATATCTACAGGGTGTAAGTGACAGCCTAGCAAATACTGAAACTGTGAACTTAGAGCATCAAACTGAACAACTTTCACTATGGAGCCCTTCACTATTTCTTTGAGGCGGTTGCAGAGGGGTCAATTTTATACAAAATTTTTAACGCACAATACGCGTAGACGGTATTAATATAAGTAACTTTGTATATATGGAAAAATAGTTTAGAAAATCTAGATGCCGCGTAACAAATAACATTTGCAATTTATAAAATAACTACGAAGATATAAAGCTTTTAAATTTTCATACAAAATTTTAAAAGCTTTATATCTTCGTAATTATATTATAAATAAATTGCGTCAAACTTTTATGTGGACTGAAACCACCTTAAACGTTAAACGTTAGATATAATAATAATGTATGTTGTATGTAGGTACTCGTCGCGCCGCCCGCGCACGCGCGGACCAGAGCTACACGCAGTTCGCCGTCATGGACGACGAGAACGTCTCCGCTTTACAACAGGTGAGAGATACCAACTGAACTGTACTCCGAACTATATTCACCTATAGCTGCTACACGGGGTACCTAGTTACCCCAGGCTCAGAAAAATAAATTAGAGGTCTAAAACCTTTGGAATCGATACGAGTAATGATATCTGCAAAAAAAGCAAGCTATTAATATGCTGAAACAATTTTTAAGGGGATGATCAAACCATGAAACTGAACAACTTTCTTTGGAATAAATGGACTACCTACAACAAATGTAAAATAATAAATAAAAATATATTTATTCACTTTAGTTTAGCAATTCTTTGGGCTATGTCAGTTACTCTAGTTCTTCTGCGGATCTCTTCGTATCTGATTCTATCTCGAAGGGACACTCCGACCATAGCCCTCTCCATTGCCCTTTGGGTGGACATGTGGCAGTGGCAGTGGGCGGGGCACATTGTTCGCAGGACCGATGGCCGAGCAGTTCTCGAGTGGCGACCGCGTACCGGCGTAGCGCACACACACACACACACACACACACACAAACACACACACACACACACACACACACACACACACACACACACACTTACAGACACACACACACACACAAGGTGGACCGACAACCTGGTGAAGGCGGCGAGAACACGTTGGATGAGGGCAGCGTAGGACCGGTTATTATATAGAGGCCTATGTCCAGCAGTGGACGTCCATCGGCTGAGATGATAATATTTATTCATCAGAAAGATGTAAGGATTAACATTATTGATTATTAACATTTCATGAATGAACAGGTAGAGCCTCAGCACAAATCCTGTTTTGCTGTTTGTATGTACAATTTAACATTTTTATACTTCATGTTGCAGGTCACAAAGGGAGGCGCTCTGACTTTAGTATCGTTGTGGAAGTCACAGTTCGACGACTCCGAGGAGACGACGGACAACGAGTGGAAGCAGGAACAGTTGCAGGTACGATTGAGAATAATATTCACGACTAAATTCAAAAATCATCATGGCCTGGATCCCCGAAAACGGTCGGCGGCGTCCAGGTCGACCGAGGAAGAGGTGGCGTGATGACGTGGACAAATTTGACGACCAATGGCCAGAGGTTGCCCACAACAGGAACGAGTGGAAGAGCAGGGGAGAGGCCTTTGCCCAGCAGTGGGATGAAATAGGCTGACAAAAAAAAATCCCCTAGGGGTAGACAGAAATAACTAGATATTCGTAAACATATTACACGGTCGCCGGTCGATTCGCGAACTTTCACTATGGAGCCTCCGTGGCCTAATGGTTAAGAGCATTGGCTCTCGACTCGGAGGTCGTGGGTTCGATTCCCACGGGGGGCACCTAGTGATATGTCACTTTGTGCGTTTTTCCCCAGTTGGTTAGGACATTGCAGGCTGAATCACCTGATTGTCTGAAAAAGAAAATGATTCCGTGCTTCGGATGGCACGTTAAGCCGTTGGTCCCGGCTACTATCTCTGGTGGTAGTAGTCGTTACATAAAAAAACCATGTCAGAGGCCGTAAGGCGGTCTGAAAAAACTCTGACACCAGGGCTCTGCTCAAGCTCTGCCCACACGATAAGAAAGAAAGACTATGGAGCCAACATGGATATCGCCAAATAAGAAATCAGTTCAATACAGTTGGTTCTGGCCGCATCTTCTCTCAACGAAACACCTTCCGACGCGGTGGTAGACTCAAAAAAATGACGTCTTAAAGCTATCTATGTAATATTATTTAGAATAAAAAAATTTTGAATTTTGTTCGAGTAGCGGTTAACTTTTTCTATGGAACAGCTGCCTAGCTAGCATGCCACCAACGACAAAGCGTTTAAACGAGAAAAACGTCATGCGCGCTCTTTCTGGCCTACGTAAAATAATAAAGATCACATCTCGATTTTTGTCGTTTTTTCGGGGGTGGCATGCTAGCTAGGCTGGTTTCTTTTTCGCGATTTCAATATTGGTGTCATGCAAAATTTGTTCAGAGGTCATTATTTTATTAAAGGTACTTACAATCATAAGAATAGTGAATACTCTATAGAAACGAAACTAGGCGCGCGACGCGTTCA
This sequence comes from Agonopterix arenella, assembly GCA_927399405.1. Taxonomy (NCBI): domain Eukaryota; kingdom Metazoa; phylum Arthropoda; class Insecta; order Lepidoptera; family Depressariidae; genus Agonopterix; species Agonopterix arenella. The sequence goes on along the minus strand of OV656718.1, from coordinate 8,919,805 downwards.
AGGTCACGATAATAGCCTACCGTCGGCGAGACGCTTATAGTCGCAGTCAGTCAGGGCTGCGTCGGCCCCTCGTTCAAGGTCACGATAATAGCCTACCGTCGGCGAGACGCTTATAGTGGCAGTCAGTCAGGGCTGCGTCGGCCCCTCGTTCAAGGTCACGATAATAGCCTACCGTCGGCGAGACGCTTATAGTGGCAGTCAGTCAGGGCTGCGTCGGCCCCTCGTTCAAGGTCACGATAATAGCCTACCGTCGGCGAGACGCTTATAGTGGCAGTCAGTCAGGGCTGCGTCGGCCCCTCGTTCAAGGTCACGATAATAGCCTACCGTCGGCGAGACGCTTATAGTCGCAGTCAGTCAGGGCTGCGTCGGCCCCCCCCCCCCCCCCCCCCGAGCGCTCGCGTGTGCACGTTTTATCCAATTCAAATTATGTTTGGGTGTAAAAACAATTCTCAAACAATGCGAAATATAAGTTGTTTTTAAATAGGTTAGCATTTTGAGTAGGTTATGAATGCTTTTGGTTTTTTTCATGTTATACGCGTTAACTTCCGCATATCTTGACCAATTTGGATGATTATTTTTTTTTGTTCTAAAGGAGTCACCCCCGAGTTGGTCCCATTTTAATTTCGTGAAGATGTGACGATGCGACGAAGGAACTCCTCAAAAAATTATAGCAAATCGTCGACGATAAAAACAATTGCATTTTGTCTATGCACTTACTTCTTGTGTGTATAATAAATAAAAAAAAGATTTTGTTTTTGTTGAAGTCGGTTATTAAGTTATAATACATAAATAAATACATTATAATATGAAGTTAATGTAGTTCTTGTAAAATACGAAGTACATAACAGCCATAAAATTTTAGTGACTTTATGTGACAGCGGGACGGTACGGGCCTAAGGGGGAAGTAGGTGTTTATAACGCGGCGTTCGGAGCACGCACAAAGGAGATTCCATTCTATAGTTATTCTCTATTAGTTATTATTGCCAAAGGGCGATGGAGCGTAGCATATTGGGAATCAAACGGACAGATCGCGTCAGAAACACCACAATACGCCAAAAAACGAAATTAGCCGATGTCGGTGAGAAAACCGCCAAGTTGAAATGGGATTGGGCCGGCCATGTCTGTCGATTGCACCCGGAAAGATGGGCCAAAGTATTAACACCTTGGATCCCGGAGAATGGGCGTCGCCGTCAGGGTCGACCCCGAAAGAGATGGAAGGACGACCTTGATACATTCGACGAAGAGTGGATGGAACTGGCTCAGAACAGGGATGCATGGAGGATAAAAGGGGAGGCCTTTGCCCAGCAGTGGGATGAAACAGGCTAAACAAAAAAAAAAAAAAAAAAAAGGTAATCTATGTTATTATTTTATTGTAGGAGTTCTAAATTTTTTTTATTGTTTTATGTATATTTTTGTTCATTATTGTTTATATCATTAAATGATAATATTTATTTTAATTAACAGTACAAATGTATAGACACAAATTAATAATAAAACTGAAATATCCTAAAACTAAAATATAAATAGACTAAACAAAATAATCAGTCAAAGAGCCCGCCTCGAGTCGAATCCGGTTGAAATGTGCCCATCACGCTCGTGGCGTTTCCACGCTGTAATGTGTTAAACCAGGTACGACCCGGAGCGGGGGTCTCGGCCCCTCTCCCTCAAACGACGGCCAATGGATTTAATGAAGTTTTTGGCTTCTGCACCCCAGGGCCCTGCGGTCTCGACCGCTACTGGCACATTAAATACATTAAATAAATACATTTGCAGTGTTGTAATCTTGCTACTTACGGCATAGTATTTTACTTTAATTCCAAAGTTTTTCTGATACTGGTTTCTTATTCGGTAGCTACCGATAACAGTTTTATTTTGGAATTATATAGAAGTGACGTGGCGCGGGCGGGGTGCGGCAATATAAACCTTTTAATACGTAGCATAGCGTCGTTTGGAGAATTACGCCCGCGCGTTCAGGCAACGTCGCCAGCACGGCTAGCATGCCACCGCGCGCTCTTTCTGGCATACATAAAATAATAAAAATGGAGGCACATCTCCATTTTTATCGTTTTCTCGGGGGTGGCATGCGAGGCCTACTGGTGACAAAAACGACGCTATGCTACGTACTGTAAGGTTTTTATTGGTGTTACTTTGACAATCCGCCACCGCCACACATCTTTTCTGTATAAACAGCACCTAAGGGGACCGGATTTATGGTACCCTAAATAAAATAATTGCTGTAAAATGCTCCTTTTCACTCAGGGTTAGTTGAGGTTGATTAAAACACAGATATAGTTTTGACTAGTGAATGTGGCCAGCGCACGTTCGCACGGCACGGCGGTCGGCGAGTGAATACCGAGCAGGGTTGCCAGATGACAATTTTTTTTTCTCGTACCAGGTTTGCTAAATATCTCGTAATTTCAACAGATAATCTCTTAAAAGCATAAATTTAAAGAAACTCAAATAAAATCAATGATTTTATGCTATTTACTGTACTATATAACTTGTGTAGTCATATTCTTTGCGCTTGGGGCTGTTAAATTCAAACAAAACAATTAAAAATCATATTTTTTATTAATTATATTCGACATCAGGGATGTTAGTAAAATCATCTTTATTTTTAGAGTATAGCTTTTCAGCTGTCATTCTGGCGTACATTTCTTTTGATGGTTCGAAATTTACGCAATTACCTTTGCGATTTGGGCCTTTAGCGCTTTCGGAAGCTAAAAGTGTACCATTTACTGTATCGATATGCGAAAGAAGTCGTCATTGTTAAAATCTCCAAAAAAAAGTGTACGAGATTTTTGTTAATCTTGAATCTCGTACAGACCCTCTAAATCTCGTAATGGTACGAGATTTCTCGTACGTCTGGCAACCCTGATACCGAGCGAATGCACATTAGATATTCACCACAGACTGCGCGTGCCGATAGATGGCGGTACCGGCTCTTTCCACATTAACTACTCTTTATTGCTATACACTACAATTGCTATCAGTGATGGACTGAAGAGATTCTTCGATTATTAATTTTAATTGTACACTAAAACAAAACTAACTAAAACTAACTAACCTAACCTAACAACCGTTGGACCACGGCTGGTTCCCAGGCATCACACCTAGTCTGGCGGAAGATCTTTGCACTCTAGGAACCTTCCAGCTAGTTCCTCAATAACCATGACTATTTGTTCTACAACATATAATAAAGTTCCTTATTTCATCTCTTTCGCCCACAGTCACCGGAACACAGATGCAATCGAGCCCAGAGCGCAGTATCGAGCTCATCAAACGCGCCTCGGACTCAATTGCCTGGCACCCAGTCTATAACTCATCAAACTCAACAGACTCAACAAACTCAACAGACTCAACAGCCGAAACCTCCCGAACAACCTGTACAGGTACTATTAATTATTACCTACTCAATGGACAAGAAATCAATAAGAAAGTATTTTTTAAATAAATTTTATCTGACCACCCTGAAAGGGATTATGTTCGAGAGTTGTGTGTGTGTGTGTGTGTGTGTGTGTGTGTGTGTGTGTGTGTGTGTGTGTGTGTGTGTGTGTGTGTGTGTGTGTGTGTGTGTGTGTGTGTGTGTCAATTTTATTTTCTAAGTATAATCAAAATCTATACAAAACTCCAAACCAAATGCCTCCCGCATGCTTGCAGATTTGTATAGTGAAGGGGTGGCCACGATATACCTGGCGGTCTACATTAAAAAAACTGTACTTCTGATATATTTATTCAAACAAAAATCTTATATTTTGGTAGTGGATGTTTGGCATTGTTAAATGCTCAAAAACAGAGACCGCGATGATTAATTAAATCGAAGAAACGCTGATCCACACTCTACTTTTCATAAAAAAAAGTTGTAATCTTGCCACAGTTTCGAAAATTCGTAGGTAGGTAAAAAAAAGGTGGAATCTTGGCACAGTTTCAAAAATTCGTAGGTAGGTAAAAAAAAAGGTGGAATGTTGCCACAGTTTCAAAAATTCGAAAATCGTCTTTCAAATTCAACATGTAAACAGCCTGTTCAGCTAAACTTTGGAATTTGTGGAATGGAAATTGAAAAAAATTACGATGATTAAGTGATTTATTTTTTCTACTAGAGTTAACCCGCCACTTTGTCCGCACAAATTATATACCAGATTTTAAGTCAGATAATTAGCTATCAAACAAAAAAATTTTCATCAAAATCGGTTCAGTAGTTTTTGTGTGATACTCGTTCAAACAAACAAACACACAAACAAACACCCAAACAAACACAAACAAACAAACAAACAGACAGACAAAAAATCCAAAAATTGCTGATATGGAATCAGGGACACCTAAAAACCATATCGTAACTTTTTTTTTGTTAATATCTTCAATGTACAGACAAACTTTCTGCTACAGTTTTATAATAGTTTAGATTTAATTTATTAAACTCTTCGCGGGTTACTACAGGGTGAAATTGATATAATTAGCATCCTTTTAAACTAAGAGTCTACCCATCGAACTGAACAACTTTTACTATAGGAGCAAACGAATCGGAGCAAATAAAAATCAGCTGTTCCATAACAACTTTTACTATAGGAGCAAACGAATCGGAGCAAATAAAAATCAGCTGTTCCATACTAAACTGCGACTAAAATGTATGGAACAGCGGATTTTTTTTCGAGTTTCCTGAGGTAGACTCCATAGTGAAAGTTGTTCAGTGTGATGGTCTGAGTTCATCGTTTCAGTATTTGCTAGGCTGTCACTTTCACCCTATAGATTCAGAATGTTAGGATGATGACATTCCACTATCGTTTATTCTCTTGCTGTCTCCCGTTTGCTATGGAGGGAAGTCGGATATTTCGTTTTCCTACTCCTCCTATCTTCTTTGATTAATTCATTACGGGTTCCAAGACAGACTAGAGTCATCCCCCGGGCTCGCTGGACTTCATTGTCCAGTGTTGTGAATGGTCGCCGCTGTTGATCCTGGCTTACAGGAGTTACAGCGGTGGGAATGTGTGGTGGGCCTATGCCCGTTTTATTATCGTTTATTATTTAATGTCAGTAATTTATATTATAAAAAAAGGAATAATGCATAAACTATTTTATTAATTTAAAAGTATTAATTTGGTTACATGTTTAAAAAGTACTGTACTCGATTGTCATGAGTACAGTACTCGATTTGACTTACACAGTGGATAACGTTAACTTTATTAGTGATCAAAGTGGGGAGGTCATTCCTAGCTTGGCCGTCGTGACAAACGGACGTACCGGGAGCCAATATTGTAAATTATTGTTGAAGTGATATTGCCAATCGAAATAAATACGGAGTATCGAGAAATCAAGTAACGCTGTTCTCCATTATCAGTTATAAGTATTATTAAGGATGACTCACGCTACACCGCGCGGCAACCGAGCCGGGGCCGGGGTCTGTTGCCTACTAGACTAAGAGATAAGTGTACTTTTTGCAACCATCAGCTGCAAGGCTGATTCAGTGTTTATGTGGTGTAGAGCATCACTGTGATGCGGATGGACCAGGTCTACCTACATAACTCCAGTCGGTTTAGAAGTTACTGATGTTTAAATGTCTGTAAAAAATTTACGATCAGCTGCGTAGCTGATCTGTAGCTATGTGAACATTACAAAAACTGGCATGGTTCATCAGTCGGTTTAAGAGTTACAGCCGTTCAAAGGTCCGACCTTTGAATGGCTGTATCTCCTAAACCGACTGGCAGTTCATGTCAGTTTTTGTACTGTTCACATAGCTACAGTGCACACTACAATAATATCATACGATCAGCCTTGCAGCTGTTCGTTAATTGTTTACTGACCTTTAAACGTCTGTAACTCCTAAACCGACTGAAGTTATGCAGGCAGACCTAGTCCATCTCCATTAGAGAAATGCTCTACACCCCTTAAACACTGAATCAGCCTTGCTGCTGATGGTTGCAAAAAGTACACTTATCTCTTATAATATACGGCCGACACTCGGCTCGGACTCGGTTCGGACCCGGCACGGTGTAGCGTGAGTCATCCTTTATTATTTGCTTTTTTAACATAAAATCAAATGGTTTAAACCCACAGCCCCCAGAAAAGGTGCCCCCTCCGCCATCACTACCTCCGCAGCGCAGATCGGCGCGACCCTGCCTTCACATACCGGGCATCGACGCGTACCCCAAGCTACAGCCCTCACTGCCGCGCTGCTGGACCCTACCGTCTATAGGTGACAATATCAACTTCAACTCAACATTGCTCGCAGAACCGATGGCCGATGGGATCGAAATTTCTCGAGTGGCGACCGCGTACCCGAAAGCGCGGCGTGGGCAGACAGTGAGCCCCCACACGGTGGACCGACGACCTGGTGAGGGCGGCGGGAACCCGTTGGATGAGGGCAGCGCAGGACCGCGAGTTGTGGCGATCTGCGGGGGAGGGCTATGTCCAGCAGTGGACGTCCATCGGCTGACATGATGATCAACTCGACTCAAAATTTTGAGATGCTTGTATGCCAGACCATGCTTGACTCAATAAAATCGTTTTCTGGTGTCCCTTACTACATGGATCTTGTTGCAACTAGGGATAACTTCCGTGCGTTCTGATGCTTTTGCCATACTTATTACTGGAAGCAAAATAGGTCATAGTTTTAGAACAATGTTAGGTTCCTTGCGAGGTAGGAGGATAGGAAGATAAGAGGATAGGAGGATAGGATTTTCCCTGTGAGATCGAATCAGAAATGAAGAGATCCGCAGAAGAACCAGAGTAACTGACATAGCCCAAAGAATTGCTAAATAAAAGTGGCAGTGGGCGATGGCCGATGGGGCCGAAAAGTTCTGGAGTGGCGACCGCGTGCCGGAAAGCGCAGCGTGGGTAGGCCCCGCACACGGTGGACCGACGACCTTGTGAAGGCGGCGGGAACCCGTTGGATGAGGGCAGGAGCGGTCGTTATGGCGATCCTTGGAGGAGGCCTATGTCCAGCAGTGGACGTCCATCGGCTGAGATGATGATGATGATGATGTTAGGTTCCTATTGTTTTATTTTTGGTGCTTTTGCGGTAGGGTCTTCAACACTGCCATAAATGATCTCTGGAATTGGCTCTCTGATAGCCATGTTTTTGTTCTTATTGCTGTCTCCCGTTTGCAATGGAGGGAAGTCAGATATTTCGTTTTCCTTCTCCTCCTATCTTCTTTGATTAATTCATTGCGAGTTCCAAGACAGATTAGAGTCATCCCCCGGGCTCGCTGGACTTCATTGTCCAGTGTTGTGAATGGTCGCCGCTATTGATCCTGGCTTACAAGAGTTACAGCGGTGGAAATGTGTGGAGGGCGTAAGCCCGAAAAAAAATGTATATCATTCAGCTTTCTGTCCTCATTTTTTGAGTCTACCACCGCGTCCAAGTAATTCTCCTTATATTTACTAATTCGCGAGCTAGTTACTTAGAAAGTGCATGTTTTAAAACTGTAGAGGAACCTATATTTCGTTCATAACTATAATGTATGTAACTTTAATATAACTATTACCCCCCAGGTGCTCACGTAAGATCTCTCCGGCCTCCCCTACTCCAGCAGGCATCATTCGACGGCGCGGACGGCACAGCCCTCAGATACAGAGTGGACGTGATGAGAGGTGTCGCCGAAAGACACGACCTGGCGCCTAGGACTCACTCCATCAAACGAGCTACTAGTGCACCTGTGAGTATACATACATACGTACAGGGTCACTTTTTTAAGGGGATAATCAGACAGTCAAACTGAACAACTTTCTGTATGGCACTAACATCGAAATGGTACATTCATCTTTCTTCTTGCAAAATAAAAACTTTTTTCTTCTTAAGCTTCTTTACTGAGGCATGCGAAAGAACTTGTGACCGGCTTTTCAAACAGACTTACCTCGGATGCCATCAATTCAAACCGCAACTACTTAAGGCTCTTAGTACGAGCCTTAACAGGACACTGCAAGTTAAACAAACACCTACACAGAATGGGGCTTGTTGATTCACTTGCAGATTCTGCTGTGAAGCCGAGGAAACGCCCATGCACCTCCTCTGCGAAGTGCTCATTCACAGCAGGAGTCGCCATCTAGGTGGATACATAATAACACCTACTGACATTAGGGACCTCCCCTCCAAAAGCATAACACGGTTCATGAAGTGAAGGCTTCGCCCATTTGTGAAACCGGAAATCCGTTTTCAACTATATAGTAGTCTTGTGCTCTCTCATATTCAATACTGCGATATAGTGTACGGCCCATGTATTTTTAAAAAGACTGAGAAGTGCATACAGCGAGTGCAAAATGCATGTATGCGCTTCTGCTACAACATACCTAGGAGGGATCATATCACCTACTTAAACGACAGGAGAGTACTTAATATGAACCACACGAGAAGTCTAAAATATGCATGCTTTAATTGCATTGCATGCTGCAATTTATAAAATAATTACGAAGATATAAAATTTTTCATACAAAATTTTAAAAGCTTTATATCTTCGTAATTATATTATAAATTGCAAATGTTATTCGTTACGCGGCAACTAGATTTTCTAAACTATTTTTCTACATATAAAATATTTCTTTTATTAATTCCGTCTACTCGTATTGTGCGTCAAACGTTTGTATGGACTGAAACCACCTTAAGTATTACTAGGGAGTTTTGTTACACCCTGTCATATACAGTGTGTAAGTGACAGCCTAGCAAATACTGAAACGGTGAACTCAGACCATCAAACTGAACAACTTTCACTATGGAGCCCACCTCAGGAGACGCGAAAAAAAATCAGCTGTCCCATACAAAACTGCTGTACCTACCCGACTAAAAAATGTATGTCCGATCATCCCCTTAAAAAAATTTTAGCATATTAAGAAGGACCCTATATTTGTCTAGTTATCATAAAACAAGTCCGGGTTAGCTTCTGGAACTTTAAATGGGACAGAATATACCCTGTAACAGTGCCTAAGATATTTATTAGTGGAAATTGTATACTGACCATGGTTTTAGAAGATAAAGAATGATTTCGTCAATATAAACGAAAAGCCAAACAAGTTATATGCTAAATTCTCAATCAAAACCATAACATGTTCGACAGAGCCTAGCGTCAGTGTCATCATCCAGCACCCCCCCTCCGCCCCCCAAGCCGGCGGAGCCCGAGGGCGCCACGGTGTCGAGCCGCCTCGAGATCCGCGTGCGACCAGCCGACAACACCTCGCCCGGGGACACCGGCGCCGACCAAGGTTTGCTGTTTATAATAGTAAATTACCGCGTACCGGAAAGCGCAGCGTGGGTACAGGTCAGTTAACTAAAGCTGGCGCGTTCACAGTACTCACACTTATGCAATTTCACTATACAGGATGTTTAAAAATAAATGATTTTCAAATAATTGATTCATAAGTGTAGAATAGTTAGTTTTTAGTTAAATGGGTGCGTTGTAGATAAATAAATACAAATATATGTGTTACTTGTTTTTATTATGATTATTACATCACACGTGACTGACTGACGCTAACATTTAACATCACGCTGTATTTATAAACAGTAGCAAAAGAAAAACAATAACTGTCCCCTTCACGCTCATAAGATAGACCGCGCGCGAGAGAGACGGGCAGACTTTTCATGATGCGTATGCAGTACGACGTCACGCCGCGCGCTTATTCACAGACACTACACAAGCGCAATGTGTAAATGTGTTGAAGGCGCCAGTTTTAGTTAACAGACCTGTAGGCCCCGCACACGGTGGACCGACGACCTGGTGAAGGCGGCGGGAACCCGTTGGATGAGGGCAGCGCAGGACCGGTCGTTTTGGCAATCTGCGGGGGAGGCCTATGTCCAGCAGTGGACGTCCATCGGCTGAGATGATGATGATGATGATTCACCATTCGTTTATCTAGTGACATCATAAAAAAATTATAACATAACATAGCATAAATATTCTTTATTTGCACACCAAAAATATACAGCAACAAAAACGAATAAAAAGAACGTAACGGTACAAATGGCGGCAATGGCAATTATGTAAAAATTATGTTTGTTAGTTCTTTTTAATCGAAAATACGGCACACGCACGCACTTTTCGGGGGCTTGGCAATCACGTTTCTCATAGAAAATATTCGTCTGAACCTATGGACCCTTAAGGGGGCGCTCACGTCGCGAGTGCGGGTTCAAGTCCCGCCCGCGACAAAATTTTTCTATCTTTAATTTGATTCGAAACTAAATCTATTCTGTTGTTTAACCAATTAAAGCTATTGGAAGCTAAATTATAGGAATATGGTCTGTATATTTTTAGCTTGTGCCTAACTTGTAAATATACAAGCAGTGATTAATATTTATATGTTTCACAGTTAAAATTCACTCTGTAGTGAGTGGAGGTGAACCAATACGGCTGAACCACGACGAGGCGTCGATCTACTACGACGCCACGGAACACCACAGGGATAAACGGTATGTACTCAATTATCAAACTTTATCTTATATCTTATTATCTCTTTGACGAAGCCTGTTGTGGATGTGAGTGATTTGAAAGACATACAATAAAGCATTATCTAAACTATTATAAAACTGTAGCAGAAAGTTTGTCTGTACATTGAAGATATTAACAAAAAAAAAAGTTACGATTTATGGTTTTTAGGTGTCCCTGATTAGTCTGTCTGTTTGTTTATTTGTGTGTTTGTTTGCTTGAACGAGCATCACGCAAAAACTACTGAACCGATTTTGATGAAACTTTTTTTGTTTGATAGCTTATGATCTGACTTAAAATCTGGTATATAATTTGTGCGGACAAAGTCACTGGTTAACGCTCGTATATTTATATAAATACGAGCTTTTACCCGTGACTTCGTCGCCACAAATTATATAAGGTCTAACAAAGTTTGCTGAAACTATTTTAAGGGGATGATCAGACCATCAAACTGAACAACTTTCTCTATGGGACCAATATAGAAATCGCGAAAAAGAAAACAAAATGCAAGCATAACTCTACTCAAATGTATGGGACAGCAGATTTCTTTTTCGCGATTTCGTTATTGGTCTCATAGAGAAAGTTGTTCAATTTGATGGTCTGAACATCCCCTTAAAATAGTTTCAGCTAACTTTGTTAGACCTTATACAGGGTGAAATTGATATCATTAGCATCCTTTTAAACTTAGTCTACCCATCAAACTGAACAACTTTTACTATGGGAGCAAACCGATCGGAGCAAAAAAAAAAATCTGCTGTTCCATACTAAACTGCAATGCCTACTCGACTTAAATGTATGCAACAGCAGATTTTTTTTTTTTGCTTCGATCGGTTTGCTCCCATAGTAAGTTGTTCAGTTTGATGGGTAGACTTTTAGTTTAAAAAGATGCTAATGATATCAATTTCACCCTGTATATCAGATTTTAAGTCAAATCATAAGCGAAAAAAAGTTCCATCAAAATCAGTTCAGTAGTTTTTATAAGTAATGGATGCACAAGCAAACTACGAAAATATGTTTTTATATTGTTTGACAGGTCTTCAACGCGTAGCAATGAGAAGAGTCAAAGTCCCGCCGTAGAAAGAACTCGCCTAGACACCATACAAGACAGGTCTGTTCAAATAATGCATAAATATTCTTAGATTCTTTATTGTACACAAAAACATAATTATGAAAAAATTACAGCAAGTCGTGATCTTTGATTTTTGAAAAATAATTGAAGCGAAATGGGCGTGTGATAGCTTATATTGATGCGAGAGAAAGAGATGGGGCGGCGCGCGCGACTGAAACGACGCAAGCGTAAAACAAACTTTATTTAATTGTGATTGTACTATTTATGTAAGTTCAATTCTGCTCTAATCAAAATTTGTAAAATATTAATCTCTTTTTTTAAATCAATTCTCGTGTTTCTATTATTCACCGTTTAGCAGCTCCAAGCGTTTATCGACAAAGACGGAGGCTACTTTGGCTTGTTTGTCTATCGATAAAATGTGTCTTAATCGTGTTTTGGCTCTAATCAAAACTTCAATTATATGTTCAATTTACACATGTCCACTATATATACTCCTACTGTTACTTACTTATTAAGTACTTCATGATATTAGGTTGGGGAAAAAGATTTTTCGCATTTTTTAAGAAAATTCAAAACATTTTTTAATATTGTTCATTTACATTTAACTAAAGTTTGTAGGTACCATTTTGTTCGTTAACTTTTTGCTATCTTGTAGGTAGGGACATGATCCCATTGCTATAGAAATTTTGGGGCTTCTGATCAAAATACCGCGACAAGTAGTTTTGGCAGTCCTCTCGTGATGTTAACCTGACACTGCCTAAAGAATTCTGAAGAGACCGAAACCGGAAATCTGAAGGTGCAAGGTCAGGACTATACGGCGGATGCATTAACACCTCCCAGCCAAGCTCTCTTAATTTTTGCTGAGTGGCTAAAGATGTGTGAGGTCTAGCGTTATCATTATGAAAAACCACACCCCTTCTGTTGATTAATTCTGGCCACTTTCTCGCAACTTCTTGCTTTAATTTCATCAGTTGTTCGCAGTAGAGTTCAGAATCGATGGTCCTGCCTGGTGGTAACAGCTCATAATGAATAATGCCCTTCCAATCCCACCACACACACAGCATCACCTTGTTGCGAGTTAACCCGGGTTTCGCCACAGTCTGTGAAGCCTGACCGGCCTTTGACCACGACCTTTTTCGCACGTTACTGTCGTAGCACCAGTTATCAGCTTCTTCAAAAATGGTTCGGTTTCATTACGTCGTAATAAAGAATCACAAATGAGTACACGGTTCATTAGGTTTCTTTCAGTGAGCTCGTGAGGTACCCAAATATCGAGCTTTTTTGTGTACCCAGTTTTTTTCAAATGCGCCAAAACTGTTTTGTGGTCAATTCCCAGTTCTTCAGCTACGTCGTAACTACTGATATGCCGATCTTGCTCCACTTTTTCAAAAATGGCATCCATTTTATCCGTAATAGGGAATGCGAAGAAACTTTTTCCTCAACCTAATATATGACGCTTTGAAGAATCCTATTTTTTTCTCATAGCCTCTTCATATAGGGACTGGCCTTGCGGGTTACATTTCCCTTCTGCCACGGTATAAGAACAATTGATCATGTGCATTTACATTCAATTTTATACCTTATCACTAAACGAGACAGCCTATAATTGCGAAACAATAACTACGAACTTACTTAACTCACGTTTGGGGTTCACACGAGACTACGTTTCATGATTTTCAACATTCAAAATTAGAATCTAAAGTTATGGGGAATAAAATCGTGAGTTGAGACATGATAAAATAAAAAATACGTGTCTCTTTATTTTGAATGAGCTTCATATACGTAAAATTTGCGCACTGTCTCCAAAGTAACCCTGTAGATACCTAGTGTAATATTAAAACGAGAAAAAAGTTATATTATTGTGATGATAATATTTTATTCCAGAAGCAGTCCTATAGTAAAACGAGAGGCGACGAGCGGCGCCGGCGATGGATCACAGAGTTTGAGAGACGTAAGTTAGCTGTAGTTGTCCCATGGTTGGGCAAAAGGCCTCCCTCTGCCATTCTAACATTTTCCAGTGTTCCAAATTTCAAAACTTGCTGTCTGTCAAACGCATTCTTCTCAGAGACGGACGTTGAAACGTGGCATATTTATAGCAATTAACCCTTCGTATGTTGATATTCAAGACACAATAGAATGGTTATTGTCTTTGGATCGGATCCGTGATATACACGACAAGACAAAAGGTTAATGGCACAATTAAAGTAAAAAATAAAATAAAGTCAAAGCAAAGCCAATGAGTATTGAAATTACATAAATTCTGTCTAACATAACATAAATATTCTTTATCTGCACACCAAAAATATACAGTAACAAAAAAAAGTGTCTAAAAGTGTAATTTTAATTTTGGGGGTCATTTGAAGGGGCAGAAGAGGCTACAAAAAACATATTTTTCAAGCTTATGAAAATGCGAACCCAATTTTTTTTAAACATATTTATTTATTAGGGAATGGTCATGCTGAAAGTCCTAACTACATACTAATATCAATTCTTTGTCCATGATAATTGTAGCTTAAACTGTGTTCGTAAATAACCACTGATTATTTAAGAAAATTGTAATTTGCAGCGATCATCAGGCAGCATAACATCCCGCATCCCCATAGCGATGTCAACAGACCACAGACTGGCCAAGTGCGCCTCTTGGAGCGGAGACGGACCGCTATCTCCCGACGTGGCCGACCTGACGCCTGGTTAGTTACCTGTCTCGTTATAGACATAGACATCGCTATGTCAACAGCCCACAGACTGGCCTATATGTGTGTGTTCATTTGTCGATCTATCTAGTGCACTCAGATGCTCCGAAAGTTAAATATGAAAGAGATTCCAAAATTATGATAAAGATATTTGGTATAAAAACTATATAAGGTCTAACAATATTAGGTGAAACTATTTTAAGGGGATGATCAGACCATCAAACTGAACAAGTTTCTCTATGGGACCAATATCGAAATCGCGAAAAAAAATCAGCTGTTCCGTACAAACCTACTCGACCTGAATGTATGGGACAGCAGATTTTTTATTCGCGATTTCAATATTGGTCCCATAGAGAAAGTTATTCAGTTTGATGGTCTGATCATCCCCTTAAAATAGTTCACCTAATTTTGTTAGACCTTATATAATTATTCAGAAAAGGTTTTTAAGTTTGAGTTCGAAATCCCATATATCAAAATCTATATATTTTCGGCCCCACGAAAGGGTCCGCTGCGCTACGTTTTGAACAAAACATGTTCGATAAAAATTTTACGCCCTCCCCCCGCAGGCGAGCGCGGGTGATGTTTTCCGCCGCCGATGAATAACATCACCCGCGTTCGCCTGCGGGGGAGGGGGTAAAATGTTTTTTGAACATGTTCTGTTCAAAATGTGGCGCAGCGGACCTTTAGAGCCTTTAGACTTAACTCACGCTCAAAAAACTTCTGAATATCGGCCTTAAATAGTACAGCATTAAGTCTTATCTAAATTAGCTGAAACTATTTTAAGGGGATGATCAGACCATGAAACTGAACAACTTTCTCCGAGGGACCAATATCGAAATCGCGAAAAAAAATCAGCTGTCCCATACATTTGAGTCGAGTTATGTTTGCAATTTTGTAAGGGACAGCTGATTTTTTTTCGCGATTTCGATATTGGTCCCATAGAGAAACTTGTTCAGTTTCATGGTCTGATCATCCCCTTACAATAGTTTCAGTTAATTTTGTTAGATCTTATATCATCATCATCATCATATCAGCCGACAGACGTCCACTGCTGGACATAGGCCTCCCCCAAAATGGGGGGATTTGCCATAATCGCCACGCTTGGCAGGCGGGTTGGCGATCGCAGTTGGATCGAATGTGTGTACTCGGAGGATGCTGCTGCCCATCCCTCGGTAGATCCCTTAGTCGCCTTTTACGACACCCACGGGCGGAAATGGGATGGTGCTATTCTTAGCCGACACCACACGGACGGATCTATATAATTTATTCAAAAGATTTGGAATAAATAGCTTAAATCCTTATTGTATTTATGTAAATATGTATATAAAAGAATGCTTATGTTGTATTGTTCGGTGATCGCAGATCTCGGCGCAAGTACCGGAAGTTGGTACAGAGCTGAGATACGTCTCGTTACCGTTATATGGTGATCAATGTTTATTATCTAAGAGTTTGCTTTGTCTATGCCATATCACACAAGTGATTTTTGAGCGTAGGCAATTTCGCAACAGAATCGTCGCGATTTTTTCTGAACGTTATCTTTGCGACACTGACTGATTTCAGAAATATCGCTGCCACATCACAACGATATCATTCCGCCAACGCCTTTGCTAAAAAATCGCTTGTGTGAAATGGCTCTATTCTGTTCTATTTCAATGGTTCTGCCTCGAATGGTAAACGAAGACTAACCTCGAATCTTTAATTAATTGAATTTCTTTCAAAGTGACATAAGGGTCTCTCTTTCCGTTTCTGGCAAGAAGTATAAAATACCTACAGAGGTGGTACCTACCTAGAGAGGCATTATAAACACTTTTTTGAAATCAGAGTCTATGACGTCACTGATGTTTCTCATCTCATTTCCTCTTTAAATAGAGGTCAAATGAAGGTCATTCAAAGACAAATCCTTGTAAAGAAGAAATGAGATAGGAAACATCAGTGACGTCATGAAGGTTATAGATTCTGGCTTCAAAAAGTGTTTGTAATGCAGTCTCCACTCCACCTCTGTAGGTATTTTAAAGTTCTTGGTTTCTTGGGTCTGGATGTTTTATAATGGAGTTGCCAGGCTCTCAAATATCAATATTACCTATTTCCTTTCTTATTTTCTGATCGATGTATTGTGATGTCCAGGGACCCTTAAGGTACTTGTCCACCGGCTGGGATGCGATGCGACCGACTTCAAAAAAGGAGGAGGTTTCTCAATTCGACCCTATCCGTATATATATATTTTTTCTATGTGTGTTCGCGGATAACTTCGTCGTTTATAAACAGATTTTGATATTCTTTTTTTGTTGAAAAGAAGATATTCCAAGGGTGGTACCATGATAAGGAAACCAGAATCAGATGATGGCATCACAGAGAAATCGAGGGGAACCTTTAAAAATCGTAGTGCCGGCTAGTGCGTTTGTTAATTTAAAGCACTACTATTAAATTGAACTAATGAATTCACCACCGAAAATTGTGAAATAAACAAAATTTTAACAAAAAATTAAAACCGCCTTCAAAAAAACTAAAAAGTTAAAAAATAATATTGCAGCCGATGACTTTTTCGTTCGCATCATAAGAACATTAATTTGTTTTATAGAAGTCGGTGTCAAGCCAAGCCAAAAAACTAATGCAAGCCCTGTCGCGAATCGTACCGGCTTGACAGCGACATCTATAAAACAAATTAATGTTCTTATGATGCGAACGAAAAAGTCATCGGCTGCAATATTATTTTTTTACTTTTTAGTTTTTAATTGGATATAAATTACCTGTAAGGGAAAATGTTCAGGGGCAATAAGCATCTAGGACTTACAGACTTCACCAGTTTAGATAACAGGTGTAAATAGTGATAAAAGAGATACCAGTAGATGGCGCTCACGTCCCCTTAAGACGCAACAGATTGAAAATTTCGTTCTCTGGGTAGTGGGCTCGGTGGCGGAATTGGATAACGCAGTTCCCCCGGTTTGGAAGAGTGCGGGTTCAAGTCCCGCCCGAGACAAATTTTTCAATCTTTAATTTGTTTCGAAATAGCACAACATGGCTGTAACATGATTTAATAATTGATTGAACGTTAATCGATTTTTAATTCCCGACGTAAAATAGACGGAGAATTTATCCATTTGTTTTTTTTATTTTTTATTCGATTAATAATAAATGATAAATTAATAGTTCATGAAGTTAACGTAGAGAAGAAAGAGCGATGATAGCCCATACGGAAGAGAGCTAGCGCCTCAATCACGAGGACGCGGTTCGATTCCTGGCCTGTACCACTAAGTTCTTCGGAATTTATGTAAGGTTGTATTTATCATTTACTAGCTCGGCGGTGAAGGAAAACATCGTGAGGAAACCTGCATTCCCGAGAATGAAAAGAAAATACCATAAGTTCGGAGGTATGTGTAAAATATGGGTGAGCTTGGGGCGAACACAATAGATCAGCGATGGTCGCAGTGTTACATAACGACCCTTGCTTGCAATAGCCCAGCCACAAATAATAAGGTACTTATTCTTTATTCAATATTATCGGAGCAATATCAGTTATATTTTGTAACTGAAATAACTTTGAAGCGCTATTTGGCGATGTGTCGCGATCTTTGCCTATTCATTATAAGGACAAGCCTTGCGGTAGCATTTCCCCTCTGCCACGGTGTAAGAACAATTAATCATGTGCATTTACATTCAATTTTATACCTTATCACTAAACGAGACAGCCTATAATTGCGAAACAATAACTACGAACTTAGTTCACACGAGACTACTTTTCATGATTTTTAACAATCAAAATTAGAATTTAAGTTATGGGAAATAAAATCCAAAGTTGCGGATTTCATGTTACCTCGCCCCCCGCAAAAAGTGGCAGAAATGTTTGTTAGTAGAATTACACGCGTAACTAGTCCCAATATAAGTAGTCAAAGGTCTCGATGTACATCGCCATACGGTTATATTTCGCGGCTATCTCTAGCAAACGTTGACAATATGTCGGTGGACAAGTGTTAGCAAGATTTCAATACCATCGCATCGCGTCCTAGCCGGTGGGGACGTACCTTTATAAGGACCATCCTTCTTGGATCGCATTGTGTGGAGTGAACTTCTTAAGGTCTCACTTGCACGAAAAATAATCAGTAATTTACGTAAAATAGACTGGAGCTGAGATAATTATAATTAGGCGTATATCTAATGCATTTATTGTAAAATAAACTATACAGGGTGAAATTGATATCATTGGCATCCTTTTAAACTAAGAGTCTACAGTAGTACCAGGTTTATAAGTCTCACCGATGTACCTTCGCAGTTGACACATTTTGAAAGCGCGCGAAATTATATTGACCAATCAGGATGTGACACGTTGCCGCTATTGGCTTATTCCTTTCGCGCCCTTTTCGCTGCCGAAGCAGCTATGAGTCTGCTATTCGAGTTGCAGCGAGATAGAGAATACCCGACTTTGCACTGCTCTACCGAGGATTGACGAGCGGTATTATTTTCCTGGTCGTACTGTACCCATAGAGCTGAACAACTTTTACTGTGACAGCTAACTGATCAAAGCAAAAAAAAAATCTGCTGTTACATACATTTGAGTCGCGAACTCGCGCGTCGACATTACAGTTTAGTATGGAACAGCTAATTTTTTATTTGCTCCGATCGGTTTGCTCCCACAGTAAAAGTTGTTCAGTTTGATGGGTAGACTGTTAGTTTAAAAGGATGCTAATGATATCAATTTCACCCTGTGTAAGTAGACAAAAGTGCATAAAACAATTCAACATATGAATGCTTAAAAAATCCAATAAATAAATAACTTTGTTTACGGGACAGACCTTCGGACTAATATAACAAGTATATAACTCAACAAAACATTTAAATACGAGACCGACTTATATGTATAGAAGTTTTGACTGTAGGAAAATTTGTAATAAATTATGGGGTTTTATAAAAATTACTCAGATTTTAAAATTTATTTTTATTTATTTAGTAATTTTTTACTAATAAATTATAAAAAAGCAGCAACCCCAAAATGGCTGCCAATGTTGTTTGATATGAGCTGAATCAGTAACAGTGTTTTTTTTATTTAAAAAAATGAGAAAAACTAATAAAACATTATAAAATAAACGAATGCCTGCAATTAATTTCTAGTGTTCCGTAGTCCATAATAAAAATAGAAGCACGGTTATACATTTTTTGGTATTATGTGCCGGATGTCCTTTTGATGTACAATAAAGTAAAATCTATGAGAGAGTGTAACCCAAAGTATAAAAACTATTCATTAAAGTGTTCTGCCTCATCTTCTAAGAGTGTGTAACCGAACATACATCTACCGTACACTCAATTATAAAGTGTTCTGCCTAAGTGTCAACATACTTTGTAACCCGACATAAATCGACAATACAGTAAATGATGCGTGTTTTGTCCTGTCTTGTAAGAGTGTGTGTGAACTTATCACATCGACTATACGGTAAATAAATAAATACACATTAAAGTGCACTTTATTGCCACACAAAATCGGACGAAATGATCGGTGTTCTGTGCACTATCGTCTAAGAATGTGTAACCCAAACTACATAGACAGTAAATGGTATCGTCTGAGAGTTTGTAACCCAACATACGTAGACTACGGTAAATGGTCAGTGTTCTGAACTATCGTCTCAGTTTGTGTAAATCGAAATAAAATGCACAATGAACCTATTTAAAAAAAAATAGCAAGTGTTTTGCCTATAGACTACAGTAAATGATCAGTATAATGTTCTGCCCTATCTTCTAAGAGTGTGTAACCCGATATACATCGAGTAGACAGTAAATTATCATAGTTCAGCCGAATATTCTAAGAATATGTAACCCAACATACATTCACAATACAGTAAATGATCAGTGTTCTGCCCAATAATCTAAGAGAGAGTAAATCCTATTTAAAAAAAATAGCAAGTGTTCTGCCCTACCGTCTAAGTGTGTGTAACCCAAAATAAATCAACTATACAGTAAATGAACAGTGTTCTGCCCTGTGCTCTAAGAGTGTATAACCAAACCTACATAGACTACAGTAAATGTGTCAGTGTGTCTAAGAGTTTGTAACCAAATAGACATCAACTTATACAGTAAATGAACAGTGTTCTGCCCTGTGCTCTAAGAGTGTGTAACCCGACAGCGCTGCGGCGGAGGAGACAGAACGCGGACAAGTACGCGGTGGACCCTGCGCGGGAGTTGAACCTCAGGTTCGCGAGGCCCCGCCACCGGCAGCCGCCACAGGCACATTCTAGGTACGCCCATTCATTTTTGTCACTAACCCTATACTATACCACAGTAAGTAAGTAATCTTTATTTACTCTTGATTAGGGTACAGTATTACAGATGATGTGTAAAAACCACAGAACATTCTAATAATAATATTTATTTAAATTCAGACAACAAAATGATCCAAGTGTTAGTAATAGGGTTTGACTTAAGAACTAATTCAAATTCAATTCAATTCAATTCAAAATTTTTTTATTCAAAATAATATCACATAGATAGCTTTTTGACGTCATTTTTTGAATCTACCACCGCGTCGGAAGGTGTTCCGTTGAGAGAAGATGCGGCCAGAAACTCTACAACACACATCTTTTAAACAAAACAAAATATACAAAGTACAATTAAAATACAATATTGCATTACATAGAGTAACATTGTCAAGACCAGACATTTTGATCATTCAAATAGTCATCGAGTTTATAGTAGCCTTTTTTACAGAGGACTTGTTTAACATGGGACTTAAACTTTTTGTCTGGCAAGTTTAGAATATCCTCTGGTATCTTATTATAATAGCGTATACAGTGCCCCATGAAAGATGTGTTGACCTTACTGAGTCGAAAATGTGGGGATACTAATTTATTTACACTATGTTAGTAGGTACACACAAAACATATGATAGTGAGGTACATAGCCGCAGGCACTATAACATCACTTGCACGCAGTGTGCGATGATGGGGCAGTCAAACCTGCCTGCTATCATCTCCAGAATGCTGTTGTGGCTTGCACGCAACCGGCAAATTATAAGAGGGGTAAGAAGTGCAAAGTTGGAGTGAAACGTGTCGCCACAGGTTAAGCAATAATTTGCATGACACCATAAGGCGCGCGGCGTGGTGCGAGCGAGAGGGCATGAGTAATTCAGCCGTCTTCGAAGCAAAAGCGCTACTTTGCATTTCTAACATATCTTACAATGTTCTGTGGTAAAAACATTGAGGTTCTCCTAAATTATCCATTAACAAACTAACTGATGAAAATATTAGTACACCCCCGGTACACGATGTTTAACAAGAGTTTTGGTGATATCTGTTTCGGTTCCGTAAATTTCTGTCTTGGTCTAAAGTTTAGCTTAGACTCTAAGCCACCCCCTTAAATTCATTGTATAACAAAACACTCGAGTAATATTTAAAGGGGTGAATTAGACCATCAAACTGAACAACTTTCACTATGGAATAAAATTTGGAGTAAACAATCAGAAAAATATTTGCCGTCCCAGACGGCCTCGCATACCACACCCGAGAAAACGATAAAAATCGAGATGTGCCTCCATCCTTATTATTTTACGTATGTCAGAATGAGCGCGCATGACGTTTTTCGTGTTTAAACGCTTTGTCGTGGGTGGCATGCTAGCCGTGCAGGTCCCGTCGAGAAGTCAGTTTTGTATGAAAAACCTGATTTTTTAATTTTTTAACGTTTTGTCTCCATAGATACCTTTGAATCGATTAAGTACTGCAGTTTCTTATAAAACACCAGTTTTTTTTCTCAGCGATTCTACATAGAAAAATTTGTTCAATTTGATGGTCCTGAGCCACCACTTTAAAAATAACTAGGGTGTTTTGTTATAGGCATGTAAGTCCTTTAAATTTATACCCTGTATAATTTTAAGGCTATTTTGAAACGCTCTATCGCTCTTCCCTACCCTACTTCTCTTTCTTAATAATTTAGTCAAAAATCATATATTTTTCAACACACTTGCTCATAAAATGGCCCTTATTTCACCGCAATTAGGCACATAATGACACCTATAATCAAACTGTGACTTTTTCATTACTATTATTCACAAGGGAGTTATAGGTTTTTTATAGTAGGTATCTAAACTTCTTGGTTGAGTTCTTGAGTTGCTTTGTTCTTAAAAAAGTTTCGATACAAAAAAGATCATATTCAATAGTACAAATAAATTCTCTAAATAAACTTTTTATTTACTAAATAAAATGATTTTTTATTATTATTTTCTTCACAAGTGTGTTGAAAAACGTCGTATGATACACGTGTGTATTGATGATTACCGTCCTCGGCTCTCTTCAATGGCGCCTCAGCGGTAATCATCAACATTACACACTTGTACCATAATGTACTATTCTTCCTCTATTGTATATTTAAACTCGCTGCTAAGCATCATGCTTGCATACTTACAGTTGCTTAAGATTTCATTTGTGTTCGCTTCTTGTCTATTGCTTAAAAATGTTTTATTTGTTTATTTTGAAGAAAATAAATATTCTGTTATTTCTTTTTACTTTGTTTTGTGACTATGTAACCTTTATTTAAGCTACATACAAAATTGAGAGAAGAGTGAAAGCAGGAAATAGGGTAAATGGAGCTCTAAATTCCTTTGTGAAAAGCCAACACGTGTCCAAAAAGTCACGGATGGCAGTTCATAATGGAGTGTTAGTCCCGACATTGATGTATGGAAGTGAATCTTGGGTATGGCAGAAGACGCATGAAAGTAGGATTAACGCAGTGGAAATGCGCTCACTGAGAAGTATGTGTGGTGTGACTGTGATGGACAAATTGAAAAATAGTTTTATTAGAGAACGTTGTGGTTTGAAAGAGGATGTAGTGACAAAAATAGAGAAAGGTATGTTGAGATGGTTTGGTCATGTGGAAAGAATGGATGAGAGCAGATTGACGAGGGCAATTTATAAGGCAAGCGTAAGTGGAAATGTTGGAAGGGGACGGCCTAGACGTACATATACGAACCAAATTGGCGACGTGCTTAAAAAGGGCCAGGTCAGATCTACCCGTAACCGACGAGCATGCATGAAAGGACTTATGAATGTGGAGGAAGCTAGAGAGGTATGTCAGGATCGTAGCAGGTGGCGTTCCGTTGTCTCTGCCTACCCCAGTGGGAGACAGGCGTGAGAATATGTTTGTATGTATGTATGTACATACAAAATTGAAGACTATACATTACAAGTGTTGCCGTAAGGATGCCAATGATCGTGTTGCCTTAAGGCAGAATAATACCTTAGATATTGGGGAAAAAGGGTTGTTTCTTATGAAGGTAGCGGCTACTTGATCCAAACGTATAAAACAGGTGCAGTTTGATGGGCTGAAGTGAGCCCCGAAAATACATACAGGGTGTTAGGTTAGGTTAGGAATGGAACAGCAACCAATTTTTTTTGCAAATGTCCTATAGGTTTCTTAGGTCAAGTTGGTCAGTAACATGGGTACAATAATCCCTTAAAGTAGTGCAACTGTTTACCCTAACATTCTGTATTACGCATTTAATTTTATATCTATTAGATGACACGACCTATAGGCCTACAATAGCACAGAAAAGAGATATACAGTACAGTAACTTCATGCAAGCGCTCCAACGAGCGCGAGCGCCACGTACACACGGCGACACACCAAGCTTCGCAAAACCAAAATAAGCAGCCCATGCGACGTTATACGTTATTTTCCCTACGCGCGGCCAGCTTATATTGGTTTTGCGTAGCTTGATGTGTCGCCGTATGTACACAGTCCGTTAAGGTACTTCAGAGCGCAACAGAACTAACGTAGGTACCTAAGCGGACCTTGCACGTGCTCGTCTGTGTGCGTGCATCGATTCGAGCGCTTGCATGAAGTTGCTTTGCTGTATTAAATGAGCCTGATTCATCAGGCGTTATTTTGTGGAAATCCTCTCTGTTTCGTCGATCTAACTCCCGAGGATGCTCCTCGGTGGAGCGAAACACGTGTAGAGTAGAAATTATTTGGTGGGCAGGTTGTATTGCATAACGTAATATAACTTTGTCTACTAGCTATTTAGAAGTTGTTATCTACATATTTGCTTTACTGTATGTCTCTTTTCTGTAGCAAGAGTTAGACAAACTTAGTAGCATCCTTTCGACTGTCCCCCCGTCAGGAGCGGTTCGCGCGGCGTGCCGGCGCTGCTGATGTCGTCGCCCCCGCTGTCGGGGGGCTCGTCGTCGTCGGGCTCGCCGCCCCCCGCGCCCCCCTCCCACTCGCACTCGCAGTGCGCCCCCGCGCCGCCCCCCGCCCAGCCCGCAGTGCAGGTGCACAACGCGGCGCGCGCGAGGAGGTTCCGCCCGCTCTCTATAGCTCCTTAGGTGAGTGCTACTGCTACATACTTACTATCCCCTAGTGGTTTGAGCACACGTAACGAGTACAGTGGCGAGACAGTACTTTCGGCCGAGTGCTCGGTTCGACTTCGTACGAACACTTTCTTTCTTTCTTATCGTGTGGGCAGAACTTGCGCAGAGCCCTGGTGTCAGAGTTTTTTTAGACCGCCCTACGGCCTCTGACATGGTTTTTATGTAACGACTACTACCACCAGAGATAGTAGCCGGGACCAACGGCTTAACGTGCCATCCGAAGCACGGAATCATTTTCCTTTTCAGACAATCAGGTGATTCAGTTTGCAATGTCCTAAGCAACTGGGGAAAAACGCACAAAGTGAAATATCACTAGGTGCCCCCCGTGGGAATCGAACCCACGACCTCAGAGTCGAGAGCCAATGCTCTTAACCATTAGACCACGGAGGCAGTTTAAACATGTTACAGCCATGTTGTGCTATTTCGAATCAAATTAAAGATTGAAAAATTTGTCTCGGGCGGGACTTGAACCCGCACTTTTCCAAACCGGGGAACTGCGTTATCCAATTTCCCCACCGAGCCCACTACCCAGAGAACGAAAAGCAAGTGAAGTGCGGGTTCAAGTCCCGCCCGAGACAAATTTTTCAATCTTTAATTTGATTTGTTTGTGTACAAAATTGAAAAATAAAAATAATGTTATTGTTTTTCACAGGAACGGACAAATGACTACGCATCAAGCAACCCTTTCTGATATATCTATACATATGTATTATTAACATAATTATTATGTTACGCCTTATATCGAACAAACAACAAACAAATAATTTACATAAGATATGGTAACATCAGTTTTTAGTTAGAAATGAATATGATTGAAAACGGTCTAGTATTTTTCATCCCCAGTTCGAATATCTATCATGTATCTACTCTACATGATGTAACCAAACACACTAAAAATATTTAAAGGATTGTTTTACATTTACATTAGACCATCAAACTGAACAACTTTCCCTATGGAGCCAAAATCGAAATAAAATATAAAAAATCATCTTTTGAGAGTTACGCGCTTATTATTTAATCTAGAAATAAACATTTTAACGGGTTCTTACCGCGTTTTGGTATATTTGAGTTCCGACGAACGACGGAACGACGAAGAGTGAGGGTAGACAGATTTGTCTGCTCCTAAAAATCTACCTGCTGTTCCTCAGACATCCCGTGATCATGGCAGTTTTAACACTGCTGAAATATCGTGAACTCAAATATACCAAAACGCGGTAAGAACCCGTTAAAATGTTTATTTCTAGATTAAAAAATCATCTGTTCCATACATTGAAATAGAGTCGGTACTTCAGTAAATATTAGTAAGGTCTTTTGTTACATCATGCATATTGATGTCTAGTCATTATAATAAAAGTCTGAACTAGAAATATGACAAAATGACGAATGTCCAAAATTTTTATTTATTATTATCATATCTAGAATATTATTTCAACAAAAAAAAAATTCTTTCACGAATCACGAATAAGCTTCAAAGAAAATTTGAGAAAAAAAAAATCTAAAATTTACCAAAAAAAAAAGTGTCCGCTTTCTTGCTCTTTCTTTCTCTCTGTGCTAAGCCGGAATAGATGTAGCTTAAATTTAAACTTTTTTAAAGTAGTGATGAAACGATTACGATTATTTATGTGTGATAGGTAAACATTTGACCCCAATCTTACCTGATGTTGAGTGTTGATGATGCCGAAGGTGTAGCATGGTTACCTAGAAAAGTGCCTATTCACTCTCACCTTGAAGAGGTCCAAGTTGTATTGCTCAGGGAACAGGTCCGCAGGCAGTGCGTTCCACTCCTTAGCCGTGCGCATTATAAAAGAAGCAAACTTCTTCGTGCTATCTAAATCGAATCTACTGAATGTAATGCAATTCATAATAGCCTCAATTCATCGTCTGTAACCTCAAAGAGGTTGTTTTCTACTGCCGGTTTTGTAAAAAACGAGCGTTAACCCGCGACTTCGTCCGCACAAATTATATACCAGAGATTTTAAGTCAGATCATAAGCTATCAAACAAAAAAAGTTTCATCAAAATCGGTTCAGTAGTTTTAGCGTGATACTCGTTCAAACAAACAAACACACAATCAAACAGACAGACAAAAAATCCAAAAATTGATGATATGGAATCAGGGACACCTAAAAACCATATCGTAACTTATTTTTTGTTAATATCTTCAATGTACAGACACACTTCTGTTACAGCTTTGTAATAGTATAGATTAAAAAGAAATACAGTCATAAAAAAATCCGCAATACTTCAATTTTGATTATTAAATAATATTTGTTTTCTATCTTCTTTCTATGTTCAACATCATTTTCTTAACTTTAAAAACAGGTTTTAGTCATAACCTAGTGTATTGCGTACGGGTTTGAAATAATCGTAATCGACAATTATATGAGTCATTAATCGTAATCGTAATCGTAATCGCTAAGTCATAATCGTTTCATCACTATTTAAAAGCATATCTTATGTAGATTATAAACTTGCTAAGCCAAATTTGTAAAAAATTTTCTTTAAACGCTATCTCATTTTTGGCTTAGTAATGTGACAAAAATGTGATTTTAAAACACCTCAAAAGGCTATTGAACCTTATTGTATTGAAATAAGGATTATAATAGCATAAAACGGTTAATTCAATGGTTTACACAAAAATTATGAAAGAAAATAGTTTTTGTGTAAATTTTTATTGTATTTTGTACCTTAAGCCCAAAGCGTAAGGTTCATAATTTAATACGAGTAAATGAAGAAGAAAATTTAGATCTCTTTAGATAGGACTTGCCTTTTAAAGCTTATTGAGCCTCTCATTTGAGACTTATTGAGCATTTTAAATCATTTAAAACTGAAACAGAGCTATGAGTTGACTAAGCAGCAATCGCTTAAGCCAAACCTAATGTCAGCACGTAGAAATCCTAAAACTACAAAAAAACTCTGAAATTACAGTATCTCTGTCACATAATAAGCATATGCTCACGACTATAATCCCCGAGGGGGTAGTCAGAGATATTCTGAAAGTAGTCAGAGATATACATCCACGTTTCACTATAGTACCGAAACTCTGCCCAGTGTGACGGGGAGTGAGCCCGTCGCCACTTGTAAATGGACAGAAGGTACAATACATGCCTCGAAATTGAAGCATGCCGGTTTCCTCATGATGTTTCCGATAAATACCAACTTCTCCAGATTATCCTGTAGAGGAAAATTTTGGGAAGACGAATGTATGGTAGAAGGACTTTCCTGGCTTAAGAACCAGTGTGAATGGTTCGATATGAACACAACCTCACTGTTCAGGGCTGCAGTCTCTAGGGTCTGACGAATAGCCTAATGGTAGCCAACCTCCGATAGATGGCACCACAGGAAGAATACAGAATTTAGGTATCGCGAAGTTTTCCTTTACAGAAAATATTAATTTGAATGCGTTTCGAATGCTCAATAAATGACAAATTATGTTAAAACTTCTCGAGGTTGATGAATGTACTTCGATTATAAAAAGCTACGGGTCAAATTATAGACAAGAGCTTGGAACAATGATTTTTGAGACATTTTTAAATGTGCATCAAATAAATTGAAAACTAAGTGACTCGCATAGGAATAAATGCTCCAAGTACCCAGAAATAAAGTGTATTCTACATTTTAAAATTTGAAAAACACAAAGATCAATTGGATCGCATCGCATGATCGCTTCACATCGCATCCCGGTGGATAAGCAGTTTTAGGCCTATGCCTTTATTAATAGGCCTGCAATGTTTTTTTTTAAATTGCCACATCGTTCGGGTCAATTCCGATTAGGCGAAAAAATGATCGAGCATGTCTCTAGAGTGCGATTTTTGAAAGTCATACATGAACTCAGCAGTTAAAAATGTATGGAGATACGCATCTTTCTACTGCTAATTTGACTTTCAAAAATCGCACTCCAGGAGTATGATTTTTGAAAGTCAAATCAGCAGTAGAAAGATGCGTATCTCCATAGTAATTTTGACATTCAAAAATCGCACTCCTGGCTGCCATTCACAATGAGTGCAAAACGACGCTGCTGTCAACTGAATAAGACTTTACTGTTTCATACTATTTTCAGTTCTGTTTCAATGAAATAAAGTTGACAGTTAATTACCACTTAAGGTGGTTGCAGAGGGGTCAATTTTATACAAAACTTTGACGCACAATTCGCGTAGACGGTATTAATATAAGTAACTTTATATATATGGAAAAATAGTTTAGAAAATCTAGTTGCCGCGTCACAAATAACATTTGCAATTTATAATATAATATATCTTATATATGTTTTATATCTCCGTAATTATTTTACAAATTGCAAATGTTATTTGTGACGCGGCAACTAGATTTTCTAAACTATTTTTCCATATATAAAATATAACTTTTATTAATTCCGTCTACGCGTATTGTGCGTCTAACTTTTGTATGGACTGAAACTTAAATAGGTAGTGCTCGAAGCATTTTTTCGCCTAGTCTGAATTGACTCCTATTCGTATTCTAAAGGGACACAATTTGTGTCTAATGTACGCATTAGTCGTATACTAATCATGTGTGAAATTAAAGTTCTGGACAAAGCGTGTTGTAAAAATGACAATCATTGATAAATTAGGAAAATACTGCTATACAGGGTGAAATTAATATCTTTAGCATCCTTTTAAACTAAGAGTCTAACCATTAAACTGAACAACTTTTACTACGGGAGCAAACCGATCGGAGCAAAAAAAAATCTGCTGTTGCATACATTTGAGTCGAATAGGCATTGCAGTTTAGTACGGAACAGCTGATTATTTTTTTGCTCCGATCGGTTTGCTCCCATAGTAAAAGTTGTTCAGTTTGATGGTTAGACTCTTAGTTTAAAAGGATGCTAATGATATCAATTTCATTCTGTATAAGGTTTAACAAAATTAGCTGAGACTACTTTAACACGTTCCGGGGCAGTGAACGAGACACAATAGAACTTTTATTGTTATCACGTCTATAGCCGGTCACTGTCCCGGAACGTGTTAAGGGCTATTTCTATTTCAACTGAACAACTTTCTATGGGACCAATATCGAAATCGCGAAAAAAAATGTGATGTCCGATACAAAACTGCAAACACAACTTGACTCAAATGTATGAGGCAGCAGATCTCTTTTTTCTAGATTTTGATATTGGTCCCATAGAGAAAGTAGTTCAGTTTGATGGTCTGAGCATACCCTTAAAATAGTTTCAGCTAATTTTGTTAGACCTTATATTTCAACATCAAGCCTTTGATCTCATGTTGCAAGCTCTTGCTATAATTTCGAAACCCAATGAGCCGTTTCTGATGCAGCTCTCTGTAAATAAAAGTTATAACAATATCAAATAAGAACATATTGTTGAAATACTTTAAAAAGCTCACTATTTAATAAAATTATGTTTATTTCTTGTTTATTAAGAATTATTCTTATTTATTATTATTTTTTACTTAATGTTACTATTACGTATTTTCGAAAACAATTGTAAGTTAGTTTTGGATACTGACGCTAGGTGGCGGTGTTCGTTTAGCCATGTCACATCCCGGACACTGCTAACAAAAACAGAAATTGACAAGATGACGTCAGCACATGCGAAACCACATTAAACCGTAAGTCTTGTTCATAGATAACTGCCGAGGTAACTGGAGGGCGATAGAGGGTGTGAGGTAAAAAGTTGGTGGGAGGCAGGAAGTGTCCGTACTGTATGTAGTAATAGACACTCTTTCTTATACTTCACACCTGCACAGCTTCTTACTCTCTACAAAGCCCAAGTGCGATATTGCATGGAGTACTGCAGTCACCTCTGGGACGGCTCTGCGAAATACCAACTGGACGCACTAGACTCAGTTAAGCGTCGAGCCAAGAGACTCATCGATGATGATGCACTCGTCGAGGCTAAGATACATAGTCTGGAACACCGACGATTGGTCGCTTGTCTGTCGGTGTTTTATCGGCTACACTTCGGTGAATGTGCCCAGGAGCTACATGACATACATCTACAAACGACAAAATCCGTTCAAAACGACTTCGAATTAACTGCTTTTAATTAATGCAGCTAAGCTATTTTTTTTTCCTAAATACTTACGAAAAAAAATATTTTTGAGTCAATTTTCGAAAATACGTTTCGTACGTTTTGATCGTCAATTTATTTTAGCGGTATCCATCTTAACAATTGTTTTCGAAAATTGTAAAAAAGTATGTGTAATATTGGTAATATTAGATATTTACTATTCGTATACAGGTACCTTGAATTGTCTACACAAACTTGCCAAAAATGTATTCGATAAAATTCGGATACATTATCATATCATTCTTAAACGAAATATAAAGGTGCCTGTATTCATTTTGGTGCTTGACAAAAAACCAAACTTTTGTTTGTATAAAAAAAAAGACAGTTGACGGAAATTTTTGTCTTAAAAGAATTTCAAACAAACCAAAAACAATTTTTTGGAATGTAAAAAATATCACAGAAATTGTTTGTCCACATAAATGCTATGTGAAGTGATTATGGGCGTGAAATGCAGAGTTTCAAAAACTAATCAAAAATAAAATAATTCTTCTGACACTTTTCGTTTCCATCACCAAAGTAATGGAATTTTTATATGTATAATCTATCTATTAACTTCATGCCTCTTTTCCAAGGCCGCGACATACACAAATCTATCCACTCCTCTAGTTGTTCACTTCCATCCATCTTCTCACAGTTTTTGAAACTCTGTATTTATTATTGACGTTTTACTTTAGACTCTCTGCGTTTGAGTAATAAAGACTATTTTGTGTATAATTTTGTCAGATTCTGAGCTAAGACTAAGGATTATGTACAAAGGCATATTTATTAAAAATGTTAGACATTTTATTTTTAATTTTAATGTTTTTTTTTTAAACTGAATCGGCGAAAAACGTTCAAATTTGTGAATAAATTGTTATATGTATAAAAATAATAATAAAAATTGACATAATCGAGTTAAAAAACGGCTTTGTAGAGAAAAAAAATATTTTAATATGGTTCCGAGGTTCTTGATATCGTAATAATAATATATATCATAGTTAAATTTAAGACCTTGCTTTCGAATGAAATTGAAAAAAAAAAACAAAAGGAAATTGTTCAAAAACGATATTGTAGGAAAATTCGACGCTCCTTTTTGAATTTATGGTAGAAGAATATTCTTTCAGATGGCAACACAAAACTTAACTTTTTTACTTAAAATAGTCCCTGAAAATTCGATTACAAATTCAAAATGGAGAATTGAACTGAACATTGACGATAAAAACTGTATTTTAAAAGAACATAAGTATTTTTGAGAAATTGCATTTGAATGAGTACGTATTTTAATTTGTGAAACATGACATTTTGAAATATTTTAGGAATGGTAAAGTATTGCCATCGCACCCTTGTCCCTGCAATGGAACTAATGGAAGGAACAATCATCAAATAACAGTTGTATTTAAAAAATCCAGAAAAAAAACACAGACGTATGTTGCACGCTTGATCAATCACTGTTGCCAATATGCTGTGAATAATCTTAATCTCAGCATAACATATGCTGGGGTGCGTTCACGACCTTTGGGTGCGGTTGTTTTTTCAACACGCTCTATCGCACGGAACGACCGCGCCAATTTTTAACTCGCTATGAGGTACGGAACGATCACGGTTGCTTTATAACCCTCAAATTTTGACATTTAAAGTAATATGGGCTTCCAGGGCTTCCATCATTTCCAAATACAATAAAAAAACTCATCTTCCATGTTAGCGAATCAAAAAGTGAAC
The DNA here is from genome assembly GCA_927399405.1 of Agonopterix arenella. Lineage (NCBI taxonomy): Eukaryota > Metazoa > Arthropoda > Insecta > Lepidoptera > Depressariidae > Agonopterix > Agonopterix arenella. Next base: position 8,887,548 of record OV656718.1, on the reverse strand, counting down.
AAAAATAATTTGAATAACAAACTTTTATTCAAAACGAGCCAAAAGTCAAGTAACCACAGATAATTAAATCGTCAGTGTTTTTTAACCATCCAAATTGATGGTTAAAAGTTGCAACCCGTCAGAGGTTCGGAACGGTTGAGTTGTGACAACCGAGTTGCAAAGAGCGTTTTTCACCGAGCCTCTGAACGGCGTTAGTGCGAAAAGTTGCACTCGGGGTGCACCTGGGGCGTAGGTTCTGAACGCAGCCCTGTATTCCACAAGGGGGTACTCAAAAGTTCTATGCATATTGAATTGAGAATATTCAATCAAATTTTAGTGCCCGAACTCTGTTCAGGCAGGAAGTGAGCCCAGTTTTTACTTTTAGAGCACTGATTTTCAGCTTCCGATTCGAACCCTTGAAATCACGCGTGCCAAGAAATGTATGGACATTTATCACGTCATGGACACATTTTAGGGCGGCCAGCGCAAACCTGGGGAAGCGCAGCTCAGAACATTTTTCACTGCCAAACCTTTGTCGACTTTGTTTGGGTTGAAATAACATCGAAAATCAATTCACGTAATTAATTAAATAAAATACATTTTGGTTCATGCCAATTATAAGTTTTTTTTTTTTTAAAGAAAAAGCATTGTCATGTTTCATAAATTATTACTTTTGCCAGTTTTACCGACTGTGATCCACCAGGGAAAGGATTAGAGCTGTTTTTTTCTAAATTATAAGTACTCTTTCGATGTTTGCACACGACTTATATTTAGTAACCTTTTCAATATAACAGTACCTACTTTTCATTAGCTATAAACAAAAAATAAAGCATTTCTATGGTTTTTTTTTCGTCAAAAAACATGTACAGTTTCTTTTATATTGTTTATTTTGAAAAAAATATATTTGCATTTATTTTTCGTCTTTGGGAGATGTTTTGAAATGTTTCTTTTTTATAAAAAGCTTATCTTTAATCAAAATAATCAGTGATTCTCAAAATCATGTCGCAAAAGGTGCTACTGCCTTATACTATATACAATTTTAACTTTAAAAGTTTGAGAACCGCTGGCTTTTTTAACTTTTCAAAACATATCCCAATTAGTTTCGCCATTGAATTTCAGGTATTTTTCTAGCTAAGCTAGTAATTTTACATTATTTATGTTTAAAAATTTCTGTACTCTGACATTAAAGGTACGATTATTGGTATATACAAATGTATAAATATATATATTATATTTACTTAGATGCCATGACACTCTAGTCTTTCGCTATATAGAATTATTGTATGTAATAATTTAATTAATATAATTGAATTAAATTTAGATACTAAGTATTATGATATTAATTATGAGAGAAGCAGTTTATGCTAAGAAATTTTCGTTTTTAATAAATTTTTCTTTCTGGCAACTTTTTAGATTTTTTTTATAATGTTGCCAAGAGAAAAAATAGTTAAAGCGGGGAAAGTAAGCTGATTTTTTTTCGTTTGCTTGAAAAATCGCGCGTGTATAGTTTTCGGGAAAATTAAAAAAAAATAATGTTTTTTTTTGACGAGGGCTATGCACAGGCGGTTTTTATTCAGTCTAGTCTACTTAACAGCTTCCGTCTTATAGAATTATCGACGATAAAAATTGTCGAGACAATTATTTTTGTCATAAAATTAATAATAAAAAAATATGTATAAAATTGTTGTTATAATGTAGGCCCTTTTTTTAATTGTAATTTTCAAAATGTTAGTTTTCTTTTTTTTTGTCGGAAGTGCAGGCGAATGCGGCGATGCGCTGTTTTTTTAATGCACGCTCGATTTTAGTTTATTTTGCCATATTTTTTTTATAAATACCAAAATATGCACAATGAAATTTAATAAAAGGTACTTTGTCCTTGAATTGTGGTTTTATTTATACTCTCGTACCGAAACTTTCAGGGGTGGTTCGGCCATCAAATTGAGCAAAGCTGAAATCGCAAAGAAATCAGCTGTTCCGTACTAAACTGCTATGCCTCAAATGTATGACAGCAGATTTTTGTTTTTGCGCGATTTCAGCTGTGCTCCCATAGTAAAAGTTGTTCAGGAGTGCGATTTTTGAAACTCATTCGCTGAGCTCAGCAGTTGAAAATGTCAAAATGACTATAGAGATATGCATCTTTCTACTGCTGATTTGACTTTAAAAAATCATACTCCAGGAGTGCGAGTTTTGAAAGTCAGATCAGCAGTAGAAAGATGCGTATCTCCATACATTTTCAACTGCTGAGTTCAACGTATGAGATTCAAAAATCGCACTTCAGTACATAGGTAGGCAAAGCCTGACCAGAAATATAAAAAACCTAGTTTCAGTATTTGCTAGGCTGTCACGTACACCCTGTATATTCCAAATATAATCAAACTCCGTTTGTATGGAGCACGCAGCAAGGGCTATCCTCTCTCACTCGCATTCAGTATATATATGCTAACCAGTAACCTCTTGTCAGTGCGAGCCAGTTTGTATGAAGTGCCCAGGGTGTCCATACCCTGTAATCGCTGGATATGGACTGATGATTACAGTAAGAAGGAATTTGAGAAAAACTCCAGTTTTATAAGCATATTTCATTTATTATAAATGTTTATCTTACAAGCCAAATAAAGAAATACAATGAAGTAGTTAATAATAATTCATTCTTTGAGATACAAAGTAACTAAATAAAAAATATTTGTTTGAAGCCCACACTCACCATTATCAAGAATTTTTTTCTTCTTTTTTTTGTAAAATAATTGACAATAGCGATTTAGACTTTAATTCATATTCATAACACGGGAGTCGCGTGGCTAGAGGTCTCTCGAGTAGACGTCTTTCGTTCGGCTCGCGATTTAGGTAGCCACGCGGCTCCGCCATTTTATGGCGGTTTCGGGTGTGTGTTTTTGTATAAAAACCGTACAATCAATTACCGTACAATGAACGTTAACTTGAATTATAATAATATCTTCAACACTTGATACTGGCGAAATCTTTAAGGAAACGCCATTTAATAAAAATAGAATATTCATAATACAAATTAATATGGCTTTTCTCTACAACTCAACTCATTAGGAAATAGGAATGAGGATACATAGTTTTTCATTGACTTCAATTATTATATTTACAACTTGACAAGCGGCCGTAGCATGGCAGCGAAATATAGCCACATCAGTATAAGAAAGTATCACGCTAACGCGCCATAACACTCTATTCGCACGCGAACAAACGAAATAAAAGGCGTGATATAGTCTTATCGCGCGCATCATGCTACGGGTGCTGGTTTTAAAAATGACCAGGTTTAAAAAAATTGTATAGTTGTTTCAAAATTGTGTTGTGTGATGTATGTATGTGAGATATCTGAACACATGGGACCATCTGCGAATGAATGGGACCATTCGCGAGTATGTGACGAGTTTACGACGGGGACAAGTTGCTTCTAATCCATTTTTAAATAGAGACCAGTCGAGTTCAAAAAAATAGGGGTGTTTGTTTTAAAAATGACAAGGTTTTAGAAATAAACCGTGTCATAAAGTTGTTTCAACAATTTTTTTGTGTGATGTGTGTTGTGGATGTTTGTGAGAGTATTCTCAACACCCATGTGTTCAGAATCAGTTCATTTCTATCAGTGAATGGGACCCATTTTCGAATGGGACCAATTTGCGAACGGGACCATTAAACAAACTGACGCTAGTAATTGACGAGTTTGCGAATGGGCAGGTTGCTTCTAAACATTCTAATCCATTCTTAGACAGAGAACAGTAGAGTTCAAGATCTAGTTAAAAAAAAGGTAGGGATATACAGGGTGAAATTGATATCATTAGCATCCTTTCAAACTAAGAGTCTACCCATCAAACTGAACAACTTTTACTATGGGGGCAAAATGATCGGAGCAAAAAAAAAAACAGCTGTTCCATACTAAACTGCCGTGCCTACTCGACTCAAATGTATGCAACAGATTTTTTTTTGTTCCAATCGGTTTGCTCCCATAGTGAAAGTTGTTCAGTTTGATGGGTAAACTCTTAGTTTAAAAGGATGCTAATGATATCAATTTCACCCTGTAGTATTAGCATAATTCTTAACTTGAACTTAATTCACCTCTAATTTCGGCACTATTCAAGGCATCAGTCAAATCCTTTTGCCCAAAAAGATTAAATTTCAACTCATTTATCTTATTATTACTTACAACTGTAATATTTTTATTATGTTCGCTATGATATCGTTTCATATGAATGTCTAATAGGGACTTTCTAACCGAGGAATATTCACAGAACCCGCATTTGAATGGTTTTATGCCAGTGTGAATCGTTTCATGGCATAAAATACTTTCTCTACGAGACGCCTTATAATCACAATAGTTACATTTCAACGTATTACCCAAATGTAACGTAGCTATATGTTTTGTTAAGCCGTACTTATGCTTAAAAGAATAATTACATATAGTACATTTGAATACGTAATGATCTTTTTGATGCATACCAAATTTACATTTAAAGTACGTTGAGAATATACAGTTAGGTATGGTACAGTAGAGTAAAACTTCGGATTGACTTCGTTTGTTGTGTAAAGCGATTTGATCTTTAGTTTTTGTCGAGAAATCACAGTTGCAGCATTTGAAAGGGCGGTTATGGGTACCCGTATGATGACGTTGGAAGTGCCGTTGGACCGATGCCTTAAATTTAGACGTGTAGTCACACATATGGCATTGGAACGGACGATCTTTATCATCAGATTCTAACACTTGTATAGTACTCCATTCAACACAATCCGGATCTAGAGTGTATTTGTTATTTGAATCTGGTTTATTTTCTGTTTCTGGTAAGAACTGGTCTTGTGGTTTTTCTAGATTAACTGGAGTATCCGGTATATTTTCATGTAAAATTTGTTGAGAGTCAACATTTTTGTTACTATACATAAGCGTGTTGATATCTTCTAAGATTTTTGGTGAATTCGGTGATCGACCATTACCGTACATCTCACTGTAATGACACGTTTTGTGTTTTCGTTTCTCGCATCTGTATTCCGTTTGAAAATCACAGTATAAGCATTTCATTGGACTCTCTTGCTTACTTCGCTGCTTATGAATATTCAATCTCCATTTTTCCTTAGTAGAAAATTCACATAGATCGCATCGGTACCTTTGATATATTTCTGTGACTTCATTATGTATTTTAGCGAGATGCCGTTGTATGTGGCCTTCGAATTTTGTCATAAATGGACATTTGTCACATTTGAATACTTCGTCATCCCTATGGACCTTTCCATGTTTAATCAAATTATGTCTGTACGCTGTTTCGAATGGACACTGCGGACACTTGAACTGCTTTTCAAGCTTATGCTTGCGTTTATGAGCGTATAAATTCCATTTGAAATTAGTGCTGTAATCGCAATGATCACATTTCACTTTCGTCTCCATTTTTTTTCGAGATTTTTCATTGTCATCGTTATGTTTTATCGTTGTGTGTCTAAGGAGAGACGATGCGTATTTGGTTGTGTACCCACATTGGGTGCATGCGTGTGGTTTGTCGGTACCGTGGCCGGCGACGTGGATCTCGAGGCAGTGTTTGTAGACGGTTGTGTAGTCGCACGAGTTACATTTTAGTTGTTTACCGGACTTCCAGGTGCGTCTTGGTTTTTGTTTGGCCGCGTTTCTGTAAGAAAAATGATTGTTTGTTATTGTTTTTGTCTATTTTTGGTTTGCAAATAAATAATACTTCGAGTGGCGTGGCTGGAGAATTCACGCGCAGACGTGTATCGCGCGTATTTGCACAATTTTATATTACAACGAGCGTTAGCCCGCGACTTTGGCACAAATTATATACCAGATTTTAAGTCAGATCATTAGCTATCAAACAAAAAAGTATCATTAAAATCGGTTCATTAGTTATTGCGTGATGCTCGTTCAAACACACAAACAAACAAACAGACAGACAAAAAATCCAAAAATTGGTGATATGGAATCAGGGATACCTAAAATAAAAACCATATCGTAACTATTTTTTTGTTATTATCTTCAATGTACAGAAAAACTTCCTGTTACAGTTTTATAATAGTTTAGATATAGGTAAATAATAGAAAGTGTCAATAGCTAAACTATTAAAAATCCAAAATGTATGAAACACCAGATGTTTTTCTTCCTATTTTAAAGTTGGTCCCATAATGAAAGTTCAGTTTGATGGTCTCAAGCACCCCTATAAATATATATTGCATTTATGTTACTGTATAGCCTATTCACCATAGAATTTGTTTTTCGGAAACAGCTCTAACAAATTGCATGAAATTTTTATTTAGAGTCAATCTAGATAGAAGATTTAATTACTGAGAAATTCCATTTTCACACAAAAAAAAAATCCAAAACGCCATCTACATTGGGATTGCAGTAGGCTGGAATACAATGCAATAAAGATAATTTATTTGTCATAACATGAGTTTAAATTAATACAGGTGTTATGTTACAAGCGTCCGTCATGTCTTACCTTGCAGCGTACAAATATACATGTCAATGAAAACATTAACATTAACAAAATGAGTGTGTAACATAATAGAATATAATAGAATTGCGCTCCTCTGAAAACCTTTCCCTCCTTATGCCCACTCACTCCACTAACTTCTACACCCATTCCTTTTCTGTTCAAGCCGTTCGGCTCTGGAACTTGTTGCCGGAGCCGATCAGACGTGCACCCTCCTTGAATGTTTTTAAGTCGAAGGTCAAAGCTCATTTCCTCGAGCACTGACTACCTATCCTGAATGGTCACCTCTCTGGTTCATGTTTTTCTCTCTTTGATAAATAATTGTTGTTTTAGTACTCTTTTATGTATGATATGTATTTGTAGGTATGAATATGTATTTGTTATAGGTATTTATATTGTTAGCACTACCCTACTATGCCACCCTCGCTTGCCTATAAAAGCGGCGCGCAGCTCGGTTTGACATTCATTTGTCGGACAGCGCTCGAGGTGACAACATCGTGTTCTACGCGGCCCGTTGGTTCGGATATCTTTTCATAAACTTTCTTTTTGTGATTATTTCGTGATAACGTGTGATTGAGAGTAATTAGTGTTTTGTTTCAAGTGTTAATCAAGTAATTTCAGTAAATTCGTTTTGTTTGAGTTTGCAAATTATTTTTATAAATAAACGATTGTTTGGGTTTCTGTAAATTATCTTTTTTTTAATAAATTTCACTTCTGATCGCCAAAATCAGAAGTGGGATAATAAAATCTAAGCCCGCAGCATCCTAAATTAACGTTTTGCCATTCTTGTAACGATCTGACAGAAACAAAACACTAATTCAACCCACGTGTAAATCGTTTCTGTCACGTGTTTTCGAACGTGTTGATAATGCCTAATAGACAGAGAAATTCACGCAGCAGGGCGCGTAGACACGATAACGCGGATAGGTCGCGTAGTAGATTGCGCAGTGGGTCGCGACACCGGGGTCGTACGCCTGTTGTTTCTCGTCCTGAGGGTCTTAGGCTGCGTAGGTCGCGAAGTAGATCATTGCGACGATCTCGTGAGTCGCGTTATAGAACGCGTACCCCAGTACTGCCTCGTCAAGAAGGTTCTTCGTCACGTAGGTCCCGTAGTAGATCGCGACGTCGTGACTGTAGTCACAGATCTCGTGATCAGTCGCATGATTCATCGGTTATGACTTCACCTCGTAATGAAAATATTTCATTGGCCCACGTTATGAATTCCATTTTAACCCGATTAACTGCACTCGAAAGCAATAAACGCCATGCTGTGCTAAGTGAAAACGTTCGCGTACACAGTGACGAGTCTGTGCAAGCAAACAACACTTCTCGTAATCACGCCGACACCGTAGTATCAAACTCTACTCCTAAAACGACAAAGTCTGCTAGAAATCGTAATAACGAGCTTATGAATAGTAGTGATCAGGTATTGTCAAGTGGACCTAGTTTGGAAAATACGACAGACAACACGCAAACTGATCCTGGCACCTCACCGCAACCTAATCGCGAGGTTGGAATGGCGGGGTCGGCGCGTTTACTAGCTGACGCTATTAAATCATTAAACCCGCTACGAAGTCAACATTACTTTGTGTCTAATTTTGACCCTGCCATACACAATATCGACGTATGGTGCGAAGAGGTAGACCGTGCTAAGCTAGCAAATAATTGGCTGGACGCAGAGTGTCTTTCACGTGTTTCTAACTGCCTTCGGGGTGATGCTCGTACCTGGCTAAACGAATGGGTCACAAATGATAGGACTTGGTCAAATTTTGTTCGCGAATTCAAACCACTCTGTCCGCGTAAACTTGACTATGCTAATATTTTATATGAGACCATGACCACAACCTCCGATAAATACAACACTTACGCGGAGTATGCGCGAAGGACATTGTTGCGTTTACGTGTAGTAAAGGGGCTGAGTACTGAGTTGATGGTTTCAATCGTCATCAGAGGTATAACTGATCCACAAATTCGAGCCGCAGCGGCAAATGCGAATTTGAGTAGTGAAGACCTAGTATCCTTCTTGTCTATTTATACCAAACCTTCGCGTACCAAACCGCAACCCAGTGCTTACCCCAATAAAAATCGTGCACCGTTGCCTCATCAACGCAATAAGGATAAATGTTTTGTCTGTAGTCAAAGCGGTCATAAAAGTTTTAACTGTCCTAAAAAGCCTAAATCTGACCAAGGCAAGCCTAAGTCGGGTCCTGATGTAGACGCAGATCTGAGTAAGGCTCTGGTAAGGGTTACATGCCAGTTTTGTAAGAAGCCTGGACACACCGAAGATACTTGTTTTGCAAAAGAGAGATCTCAGCTTCGCAACAAGCGTAATGTAAATCTTTGCACTGAACCTTCTGTTCATAAGCCTAAAAGTAGCGATATTGTCACCGCCGTTATTCAAGGAATTCCTACCGACGTGCTGATCGATAGTGGAGCTTTAAATATTTCATTGATTTCATCTGATATTTTGAAACACTTTTCTTATGACAAAAAGCCCATGCGATGCACGTTGAAAGGAATAAGTGACGGTACAATAGAAGCCGATTCCTATGTCACGCTCACTATCGAGTTTGATGAAATTTCGATCGAGGCTGACTTGGTTGTGGTTCCGGGACCTTGTATGAGTTTTCCGGTCATAATAGGCACTGATATCCTTAACCGTGATGGTGTCACTTATGTTCGAACAAAGGATAAACAATATTTGACGCATTCTAGTGAAAAAGTTTCGCTTGTGAACACCGTCATGGCTGACGATCATCAGTCTGCAATAAATACATCCCTCATAGACTCAGAGCGTGCATCTCTCTTGGAGGTTATCGAGCAGTTCAGGGGTTATTTGATTTCTGGTACTGCTTCCACCACGGTGACTACTGGAAAGATGCACATAAACGTCACTGACAATACTCCAGTCGCATATAGGCCCTACAAACTCTCACATCAAGAGAAACTCAAAGTCAGAGAGATAATACGCGACCTTTTGGATAAGGGCATAATTAGGGAGTCCAATTCTGAATATGCGAGCCCTATCATACTGGTTAAGAAAAAAGATGGTGGCGACCGTATGTGTGTCGACTTTCGCGCTCTTAACCGGTTGACTGTCAGGGATCGGTATCCCCTACCGTTGATAGACGATCATATTGACCGGTTGGGCAATTTTAAATATTTCTCAAGCCTTGATATGGCTACGGGGTTTCATCAGATCCCAGTCGATGAAGCCTCTATCCATAAGACAGCCTTTGTAACACCTGAAGGCCATTACGAATACCTTCGAATGCCCTATGGTCTCACTAACTCTCCTATAGTCTATCAGCGCATCATTAACGACACACTGCGGAGCCACATTGAAGCTGGTAATGTCCTGGTATATGTTGACGACGTTCTGATTATGAGTAATTCGGTTCAGGAGGGCATATCATTGTTGCGAAAGGTTTTAAAAACATTGACAGATGCAGGATTTTCTATTAACTTGCGCAAATGTTCCTTTCTTGCTACCGAAGTGGAGTATTTGGGACGTGTAGTGAGTCAGGGTCAGGTGAGGCCGAGCCCTCGCAAAGTCGAGGCCTTAGTTAATGCCCCGGTCCCAAGCAACGTCAAACAAGTAAGGCAGTTCTTAGGATTAGCCGGATATTTCAGGCGATATATACAAAATTACGCAGCAAGAACTTCCTGCATATCCCGACTAACAAAAAAGGATATTAAGTTTAGTTGGGGACCGGAGCAGGAACAAGTCAGACAGGACCTTATCGCTCACCTCACTACTGAACCCATTCTCTCGGTTTTCGATCCCATGCTCCCTACGGAGCTACATACAGACGCGAGTAGCATTGGTTATGGTGCTGTGTTGATGCAAACTCGAGCTGATGGAAATAAGTATGTGGTCGGCTATTTTAGTAAAACCACCAAGGGCGCAGAAAGCAGGTACCATTCATACGAATTGGAAACATTGGCCGTCGTGAGAGCGTTGCAGCATTTCCGCCACTATCTGGTAGGTCTCAAGTTCAAATTAGTCACTGACTGCAATGCTCTCAAGTCGACAGAAAAGAAAAAGGATCTGCTTCCACGCGTAGCTCGTTGGTGGATCTATCTTCAGGATTTTTTATTCGATATTGAGTATCGCAAGGGTGTAATGATGTCACACGCCGATTATTTGAGCCGAAACCCACCCGCTCGAGTGCATCAAATCACTAGACCACGCAACTGGGCTCAAATAGCTCAGTCTGCGGATGACGAAACGCAAGGTTTATTGCAAAAATTGCGTGATGGGGAACTGGATACCCGTCGGTACGTACACCAAAACGACACGTTATACTATCGGTACGAGCCGAAGGGTGAGGAACCAAGATTGCTGTGCTATATTCCGAAAGGCCACCGACTCAGCCTACTGAGAATCTTCCATGATGAGCACGAGCACATAGGTGCTGATAAAACTTTGGATTTAATCCTTAAGCATTTTTGGTTCCCCGGCCTTCGTCAGTTTGTGGTCAAGTACATAGGCCATTGCCTTGTGTGCATTACAAAGAAAAGAGTACCTAGGGCTCCCCACCAGCCTATAACTTCATGGGAGAAAGCTCTTATGCCTTTCCACACTTTACATTTGGACGCGTTAGGTCCATTACCGGAATCAAATGGTTACAAATTTGTGCTCCTTATGGTAGATTCCTTTTCTAAATTTTGCTTACTTTACCCAATATATAGACAAGATGCGAATGAACTCAAACGCACATTCACCAACGCGATTTCCTTATTTGGCGTTCCTAGCTTGCTTATAACTGATCGCGGTAGAATGTTTGAATCCACGGAATTTACTCGATTTATTAATGAGCTGGGATGTGATATTCATCTTATAACGCCTGAAATGCATCATGCAAACGGGCAAGCTGAAAGGTATATCAGAACTGTACTCAATATGATCCGAATTGAGTCAAACCATAAGGGTACATCTTGGTCAGAACAATTGTGGAGGTTACAGCTTGTTTTGAATATGACAAAACAAAGAACAACTCAGCACTCTGCTCTTCACCTTCTTGTGGGAGTCGATGCGGTCACTCCTATCTTACGAACATTGATTCGTGACGTTGCAGTCGAAAGCTCACAACATAACCGTGAAGCGTGGCGGGAGTTGTGCAGGGCCAGAGCCAACGACCTACTAAAGAGGAATCAGACGCAACAGGATGCCACTGTCAACCGACAGCGACGTCCACCTCGCAAGTTTAATGTTGATGACCTGGTCTTTGTCATAAAGTACTCCCAGTCCACGGGGAAATTGGACCCAGGGATTCGAGGGCCATACCGAGTTATGAAAGCTCTGCCGAGTGATCGATATGAGTTAAAACTCATGAGTGGGTCTTATGGAAAGACAACTCAAGCGGCAGCCGAGTATATGGTTCCTTGGCGCGGAGAGTGGTGTCCGGATACGTGTGCTGCTTTCTTTGAGTGTAAGTTAAGGCAACGTTTGTTTGAGATACGGCGTTGTGATTTGTATTGTCATGTTCCCACAGCTTCCATTACAATAAACTGTTACTTACTGACTTAACTTTACGACACAGTCCACTCCTTGATCTTTTCACGATACTTCATTTAACTCACATGACAAGCCGAATCATCGCACGGCTCTTAGCAAGCCAACTGAATGGATATGACAAAGGGATCCAGAAAGGCGCACGATTCAGGCCTCCGTCTATTCTGTACATGTCATACTGTGGAGAAGCGATTCAGGGATGCTTCCTTGGAGGTAAAGACAAGCGATTCAGGGATGCCTCTGTCTCACCTAATTCTAGACTATTTGACTAAATAATCTGGAATCGAGATGTGCGATTCAGGGATGCCTCCATCTCCCATAGACAAGCGATTCAGGGATGCTTCTGTCTATGTAACTGTTGATAACTAAACAGGCAGTGGGGACGCCTTCTGCCTGGTCTTTTCACAGATGTCACGCAGTATCAAGAGTCCACTGCCGAGCAGGTCAACTAAGAAAAGAAAAATGGGCCCATACAATTTTGCATTTACTTTTTTTTGAGATCTCTTAAATTTAATTAGTTGTTTTTGCTTTCATAAAGCTTGAGTAGTTTGACATTTTGAAAAATGTGAGTGTGTTTTCAGACGATAATACTGATGATACAGAGGCTGGACTACCCTCTGAAGCACGAGTGTACGACGCTGATGAAGCAGAAGCTGGACCATCCTCTGCACCGGTTGTTGAGAGACCAAGAGACATGCCCGAATTGGATTAACGACCACGAAATATCGTCGAGGACGACTCTGGTCAGGAGAGGCCGTGTTAGCACTACCCTACTATGCCACCCTCGCTTGCCTATAAAAGCGGCGCGCAGCTCGGTTTGACATTCATTTGTCGGACAGCGCTCGAGGTGACAACATCGTGTTCTACGCGGCCCGTTGGTTCGGATATCTTTTCATAAACTTTCTTTTTGTGATTATTTCGTGATAACGTGTGATTGAGAGTAATTAGTGTTTTGTTTCAAGTGTTAATCAAGTAATTTCAGTAAATTCGTTTTGTTTGAGTTTGCAAATTATTTTTATAAATAAACGATTGTTTGGGTTTCTGTAAATTATCTTTTTTTTAATAAATTTCACTTCTGATCGCCAAAAATATTATATATATATTTTTATATTACAGTATGTTTGTATTTGTATAATATTATTTGTGTATGTTATCTATATTGTGTTATTATGATCTACACCGCCTACCAATCTTCTTTCACTATTTCCTCTACCCTAAGGTTGTCTGGAAGAAATCGCTTTTTAGCGATAAGACCGTCTGTTTTTGTGCCTTTTGTATTTCCTGATTGTTTGCTCTCTGTATACTCTGTTTTTTTGGTGTCAAATAAAGTATAATTGATTGATTGATTGATAGAAATTAAAATAATGTAATAGAAATTTATAGCGTAACATGCTAAACATTATTAAATTAAATGTCAACAAAATTGTAATCATCAGTGTAAAATAAAAAGAGAACAAGCACAAAAAAATGTTGATTAAACAATGTCACAAAAATATTTATAATCATACAATTCTCATATTTAGGTAAAGTCAAATCTAAACTATTATAAAACTGTAACAGGAAGTTTGTCTGTACATTGAAGACATTAACAAAAAAAAAGTTACGATATGGTTTTTAGATATCCCTGATTCCATATCACCAATTTTTGGATTTTTTGTCTGTCTGTTTGTTGGTTTGTGTGTTTGTTTGTTTGAACGAGCATCACGCAAAAACTACTGAACCGATTTTGATGGAACTTTTTTTGTTTGATAGCTTATTATCTGACTTAAAATCTGGTATATAATTTGTGCCGACAAGTCGCGGGTTAACGCTCGTTGTAATATAAAATTGTGCAAATACGCGCGATACACGTCTGCGCGTGAATTCTCCAGCCACGCCACTCGAAGTATTATTTACTCAAGGTATATAATTTGTGCGGACAAAGTCGCGGTTTAACGCTCGTAAATTATAATACTAATGCTATGCATGTATAATATAAAATAAACAATTTTTTTGTGTGAAAATGGATTTCCTCATAGATGAAACCTATCTAGATTAACTAGGAAGAGGCAAAGCTCAATCCACCCAGGTACCAAAGCATAATACTCTCACTCACTCGTCTATACTCTCGCACGGAGGCTGTTCGCCCCTCGTCTCCTCCCCCTCCTTCACCTCCACCTTCACCCACACGCTCGCAAACATGTTCATCATCTCATCCTCGTTCCCTGCCAACTCTTCCTCGTTTTCAAGATGCTCTTCCACCATGTCCTCGTCTTCGTCAAGACTTTCTTCTGGTTCCATTTCATTTGGTAGTTTGTCTGACATTTTTGTGTTTTCTAGAAATAAGAAACATTTTTAAAGGAAATGAATTTCACAATTAAAGTAATTTTAAAACAATATTGTTATTTTTATTTATAAATTAATTTTAGGTGTAAAATGAACCAATCGAGTACGAAACACTGATCTGCAACAGCTCAGCTCAAGTAGAACTGGGCAAGACGTATCTGCGACGCCACCGCATGCATCCAGAGAGGTGGACCAAGATGGCCACAGAATGGGTTCCACAAGATGGTTGCCAACGTCGTAGAAGGCCCAGTAGAAGATGGAGCGATGACTTGAATACCTTTCTGAAGGGTTGGCCAGAGATTGCATTGTATAAGGAGGAGATGAGGGGAGGCCTTTGCACAGCAGTGGGACACAAAACAAGCTAAATAAAAATAATAAAAAAATGTAATGAAACTGGAATCATCCATCATTAGGAAACTGCAAATGTTGAAGAATATATTCTGATGCATATGTGACCGCACTGCGTTGTGCATGTGTGGTACTACACTAATGTACCCACATCCTCTTCGAGGGTAGGCTTATGCCCAGCAGTGGGACTTTTATAGGCTGCTTACTATACTATTTTTACTATTCTATTCTATTTTTAAAAAAATAGCTGCCATCTTGGTTGTGATGATTTTGCCAATGTCTACTTTATTTAGCAAGAGTGCTTGACGTTGTACGGTAGTTTATGTATTTTGGTGACTTCAAGGATTGTTTTTTGCAAAGAACACTATCTTGAGCAACCACTGGAGCTTCGTTGTAGGCCCGCGAGAAGGGAACCAAGAATCGACGTGACCACCCAATAGCAGACCTACAATGTGATTCATTTATTTTTACACTTTTCGACATAACCATGACATCAACGTTTCTGGAATGTATAAAGCTTTATCACCATTTTCGCTGCTATCTACGCTTATCGGTAAGCTATTAACCTCCTTTCTTTTTATCTGGTTTAAATAATTTGAATGTTTTTGTTGAGTTTCAATTTTTTTATGATTGTGAATCAAATTACATACCTATGTTTATAAGAAACCTTTAGGCGGTAGCATGGCGTTGGTAACAAAGATCAAGATATAATAAAAAGACTAAAAAAAGGAATGAAGAAGGTAAGATTCGGCATCAACAAAAAAACTCAATCCTCGAAGTCTATTTTTAGTAAAGCATTTTTGAGTTGGAAAACAGGTGATGTGAATGTTTAGAGCTTTAAAATATATTGTCAATGAAAAGGAGTGATAATTAACACTTACCAGCGAGTTAAAGTTTAGGAAAACGTAATTTATTTACAAGAAAACACATAAAAATCACACCACGCATTTCTACGAAAAAATCAATCGACATAAACTACGTTCAAAAACATTAATTCTTTCTAGTTTTATTTTGATGAAAAAAAAACGAAAAGGATTTTGAAATTGTTATATTACGTAATTTCTATATTTACAGTCTTCTGTCAATTTCGAGAAGCTTTCTTATTTATTTTATTTAAATCCATTCTTTTGTGGTTTGCTATTTCGTCATTTTATTTTCAGCAATAAAAATTTCATAGTTGAGAATGGAGAATGGATTTTTGAACGTACGTTATTGCTCCTGTCAAAATCCGTAATTCGTACGAACTTCATGTTAGTCAATCAGACTCGAAATATCACAGGAATCGATTCTGAAAATCGATTTTTCTTTTACAACAAAGAATTAAAATGGCAACACCAACACCCAGCTGTGAACTGTCAAAAATCAGCCAATCTTTTGTAACCTTTTAGGTGATTTTTAGTTCTGCCAGGTTACTTTTAGGTTACACGATTCAAAAGGTTACTTTTTGGTGATTTTTCGAAATTTGTAGAATCAGTTTTAAAATTCTTATTTTTCCATGAAACGGAACGCTTTTTCATATATTTTGCAATGTTTTAAAACCCAAAACGTTCGCAAGTGCAACTCCTTAAAATACGTTTTTCTCTCTCTCTCTCGTATTATTGTATACCAAATGACTAATTAAGCGTCTCACTTTCTCGCTTAATCAATCAATCGGATGAAAAATGGAACTTAAAACGGAAAACGCTACTGAATTGTTTATATTTATTTCTGTAAGTAAATAAAACCAACGTCTGTCTAGCTAGATCCACTTTTAATACCTTATTACTGGAAAAAAATATGAAAGGTTACTTTTCACACCAAAAGGGTACTTTTTTGTATATTTCCGGTTATTTTTGTCAAGATACGGCTGGCAACACTGAATCTGTCAAAAATACATCGTATGGTGTTTTATAATCTCGATCTCGGAAATAATTTGCAAAAAGTGCTAAAATGTATACAGAAGTTGATGTTTTCGTCAGTAATTTTACACTTATAGATCCAGAAATATACCAGCTATGGATAGACGGATGTTCATGTAAGTTACAACTTTAAATAAAAATGTTATTTCTTACGCAAATATCCGAAATCATACAAGAATCTTAGAAGATTTATATCAGAGGCTATTTTTGGCTTTAGAGATACTGTCTTTAACATGGATTTTAGAATCATAAAGCCACTCCGGCTTTACGCTTTACATGGAAACAAGAATAACATAAGAATATTGGCCATGGCGATCGGTAATGTTCGATCTTCTTTCGTATATCCATAGTCGATATTTCCAACGTTTTTGTGTCCAAAAAATTTTTTTTTTTAATTTTTGTCTTTGAATTAGAAAGGGACAAAGTAACGTCGAAAACATAGACGGGAATTTACGAAAGAAGAACTATCATTACCGACCACCAAGGAGTATTATCATGTTTCACCGCTTGTTAGACAGTGTGCCCTCCAAGGTATAGACAATACCTATGCCAGCTTCCTGGTCTCTAACTACAAGAGCTTATTTAATACTATTGCGACTTTGACTACTTATATAGGGAGTAGTTACGCGTGTAATTCTACTAACAAACATTTCTGCCACTTTTTGCGGGGCGCGAGGTAACATGAAATCTGCAACTTTTGATTTTATTTGCCATAACTTTAGATTCTAATTTTGAACGTTAAAAATCATGAAAAGAAGTGTGAACCCCAAACGTTCTAAGTTAGAAATTTTTGTTTCACAATTATAGGCTGTCTCATTTAGTGATAAAGTATAAAATTGAATGTAAATGCACATGATCAATTAATCTTATACCGTGGCAGAGGGGAAATGCTACCGCAAGGCTAGTCCTTATAATAAATAGTCAAAGTATACTGATGATACCTAAGTCAATTAATTACAGTTTTGAATGGTAACAAAGTTAGATTTGGCTCCAATGGAAACTATTTCATAATTTAGTATCTTTAGCAATTGGCGCAATAATTTGAATCATATACTTGCCAAAAACTGAAATTGCTAATTTGATTGTAATTATGGAGTTTATTTTAAATCTTTTGATATTGGAACTATGTACAGTGTAAACTCCAACCACAGAATATTATAAGAGGGGATAGAAATTTAAAGTAGCGCTTTGGCTTTCGGAGACAGCTATCACCACTTGTCTTACGCTGCTAAAACTACTCATGCTCTCTCGCTCGCACCACGCCGCGCGCCTTTTGGTGTTATGCAAATCATTGCATTACCTGTAGCGACGCCACTTTGTTCTGGGACTCCAACGAACCTCTATTTATTAACGAAAACCTCCCTAAAACATACCTAGAAATTACTTGACTTTGCTAGGTTAGGTTTGATTTATTTATGCTTTAAATATTAGAATGGTGGCCAAGAGAAGGAAGGAGGTCCATGGGTAGACTACCGATGCGTTGGTCAGACAATATTGTAAGGGTTGCTGGTCGGACATGGATCAGATTGTCGCAGGACCGTGAGGGGTGGCGCAATAAAAGGGAGACCTATGCTCAGCAGTGGGTTGATGTGGGCTGATTTTATTGAGTATATTTCATTCATTCATTGATGCTTTCGTATTGTTATTGGTTGAGTGGGCTCATTTTCCGCAACTCGACGACTTAGGCGCCTATTTTGCGTTAGGTGGGAATGACTACTCCTGCCATCCCAACTCCTCCAGGAAGCCCACCAGCTTGTTAATACTGCCAAAGACTTCTGTAAGGGACCCCGGTGATCCGAGGTGCTGTGCCCGATAGTGTGCTATCTCGTTGCATTCCAACAGCCGTTTCATTGATGCTTTCAAATGATTGAATTGCAGCGAGCGAAGCAGTGACAACATTGCATCAGAGATCTTTGTCAAAGCAGATGGTAGCGTCAGTTGAACTGGTCGCTAGCGATGTGCTTGATCATTACAGGTGCGTTTTTATTTATTCAGAGTTGCCAACATATTATACACGTAACAAAAATTAGTAGCAATACATAAGCGTTGAACAATAAATAGTTTCTGAGATCAGTGTCATCATCATCAAACACATCCAGACTTTGGTGCCACGCGCAGGGTAGGGTTCCGTAGTTGCACATCACAATATACGGACTTGGGAGCTTTTGGTTTTATAGTAAGGCTTAAAAAAGACCAATGACCTTACCTCACCTTACCCCACACCATGGGATAGATGGGAAAAAAAGTCATCCCTACAAAGTCAGCCTCCTCACATACCTTAGTTTACCCAAATTAAGGCCAGTAGAAAAGTTGTTGTTATGGCACATAGGCTTCGTAATGGACACATTCCACTAAATAAATTCGGCTTCATGATGAAAAAGTGTAGTTCACCTAATTGTGAGGAGTTTGGAGTGGTCGAGGATGTTCATCACCTGTTAGTGGAGTGTGTTCGCTATGAACAGGATCGAATGACACTGATGAGGGAGCTTGGAGTGAATAGGCTTGATGTGGGCATATTTCATGATATCCTGGCATCACCAAGTTCTGATGCTGCTAGAAAACTGTTCGCCTTTGCAAACTCATCAGTGTCTTGTTAAGTAAATAGAATAACTAAGTTACAGTAGGTAAAATCTAGACATAAGGTACGATGGGACTGACATGTACATAACATTTTGTATAAAATTCCCTTTAAAAAAAAATAGAATAAGAAATAAAAAAATACTTCATGTGTGTAGGTGTAGGGGGAGGTACCCTAAAAAAAATATTTACGCTTAGTACTAAGCGTCTCTGAGATAAGCCGCGGACAGACAGACAGACAGACGGACATGGCAAGAACCTAAAAACTGGTATGTTGTGCGAAGTTGCGGGCAAAATCTATTAAGTTAATAATTTTGAACTGTTCACCTGATCGCAGGACCTTCGCCCTGCTGGAGCGTCTCCTCACGGTGCCAACGAAGCTGTCTGAGCAGCTCATCTTCCAGATAGACGAGGCTACGAAACACATGCTGATTGAGAAGTGAGATTGACTAAGAGAGAGGGGGGAGTTGCGATGTAGGTCTGCTATTGGGTAGTCACGTCGCTCCGATTGTTGGTTGCCCTCCCGAGCCTACAACGAAGCTCCAGCGATGGCTAAAGATAGTGTTCTTTTCGAAAAACAATCCTTGAAGTCACCAAAATTCATAAACTACTCTACAACGTCAAGCACTCTTTTTTTTACTTATATTTAATGGACTCTGCTTGTGCGTTAGCACTGCATTTCCGCCAGTGTCACGTGTTTATGGGAGAATCTATCCCAATCTCAGGGATTGTTTTTGGTCAAGAACAAGAAGAGATTGAGGATTACGGAGCCTCGTGGCAGGCAAAAACGCGACGCGCGAAATCCACGCGAGACGTGTTTTCGGGTCAGAACCTGCAACGGTCAAGCACTCTATTCTATTCTATTTTTTGTGTGATGGCGTTTCCTTGATGATTTCGCCAGTATCAAGTGTTGAAGATATAGACTCTGCTTTATTAGATAGGCTTCATGAAAGAACAAGGTTACGGTTGGTAAACTAAGAAATTACTGCTAAGAGGCGACACTGTTGATATACCTAAAACAAAAAGAGACGCACAATATATATTACAGGTGTTAGTGGGTTATGAGACAAACAAGTTACAATTTAATATTATTTAGGTTAATATATGAACACAGAATATAAACAAAGGAGGTATTCACTAAGGAAAGTAAGGATTTAAAATCAATAGGGCGAGGGATATTTGGAGGGAGAATGTCATAAAGAGAGGAGGAGAGTTTGGGACAGTTAAAGAAAATATGATTTAGGGAGCCTTCATCAAGACCACACTCACATAAAGAGCTATCTCTAATATGTAGTTTAGCCAGATGGACGGGAGTGCACGCATGACCTAGCCTCAGTCTGCAGATCGTACTAGTGACGCGTTTATTCGCTTCCCTAAACTTCGAAAACCAGGGTTTTATGGGGATATTATCCTGGACTTCGGCATAATGTTTCCCTTTAGAGGAGCTGAGAATCTTCCAGTGGGAATGCCAAGAAGTGGTCATTCGCTGTTTGGCTAAGGGGAGCAGGTCGTTAGAGTATACTTTAAAATGGTCTAGAGACCCACTAACAGTAGCTTCCTTAGCACATCGATCCGCAGTTTCATTTCCTTGAATCCCACTGTGGCCTGGGACCCAGGCAAGAACAACCTGGATGCCTTTTGAATGATAATTCAAGAGGATATTTCTTATACTTAAGATGTAAGGGAATTTAAATTTTGATCGAAATTGGTTGGAAACAATAGCCTGTAGACAACTTTTGGAATCCGTGAAAATGACTGTTTTGTTTAGATTATGGGACTCTACGTACGACAACGCCTCAAGTACAGCAATCGCTTCTCCAGTGAACACGGACGCCTCAGGAGGGAATTTAAAGTTGAGAATAATGTTATATTTAGGGATCCAAACAGCCGCGCCAACACATCCCTGATCAGAGAACTTTGAAGCGTCGGTGAACATACTGAGCCAATCGGGCCAGTGCTTCAATATATACTGGTTTAGTTGCGAGTTTGCTGACGGCGAATCCCTTTCAATGCCTAGATCCAGTATGACGTTAGGTTGAAAAATAATAGATTCAAAGGGGGTTTCGAAGAGAGGCAATTTCTTGGATTGAAATATGGGACAAGGAAGACGAAGGTAGATAATAAAACTGTTAAATAAGCAGGGATGCTCCTTATGGGCCCAGTAATTACTAGAAGAGATATAATCTGACAGGGAATGTAATTTTGAGAGAAGGGGATGTGAAGAGGATTGGATTGCCTTAAATAGAAATCTGTCCGCCAGGTATTGCCTCCTTAATGAGAGGGGGGGATCACAACATTCCACCTGTAAAGCATTGATTGGAGACGACTTCATAGCTCCACATATGATCCGAAGACATTTGGATTGAATTTTGTCGAGGGAGTTCAATGCCGTTTTATTGCAGGGTTCAATGAGAAACGAACCATAGTCCAAATGACTTCTCACTAGGGCGTTATATAACAATTTTTGAGTATAAGGGTGGCTACCCCACCAGGCCCCGGATAGGGAGCGTAAAATGTTAATGTTCTTTTCGCACTTATTGACAACGTGGTTGATATGGTGAATTCCTGTCATTCTGGAATCCAGAATGACCCCTAGAAACTTGACTTTATCCTTAACTGAGATGATTTGCTGATCGTAGGCTATTGAAATATCAGGGGTGGGTCTAGCTCGGGAGAAAACAACTACAGAGCTCTTTGGAACAGAAAGAGAAAGTCCATGATCGGTAAGCCAATCGTGAAGATAGACCATAGCAGAATTAAGGCGAGAAGAGGCCTCATCAGTCTGTTTTGCCGAAACATAGAGGGCTAGATCATCTGCATATTGTAAAACGTCACAGAAAGGATTCACCGAGAGCTCCAGGTCATGTGTATAAATGCTATAAAGCAGTGGACTGAGGACTGACCCTTGAGGGAGTCCTTTCCAGATACGTCTAGGAGAGGAGGTATAATTTGGGACACGCAAGGATACCGATCTAGTCGAAAGGAGGTTGGAGATAAAATTTACTAGCTTCACGGGAATACTCAGCTGTAGCATTTTCTGCCTGAGTACCGGAAGGAGTACATTGTCATATGCAGATGATATATCAAGGAAAATAGCAAACAATGATTCATTTTTGGATAAGGAAATGCGGATATCAGTCACAAAGGTGCCAAGACTATCCATAGTGCTAAACCCCTTGCGAAAACCAAATTGACTTTTACCAAGGATATCTGTGCTTTCCACAACCCATTCTAAACGGTTCTGGTCAAGCACTCTTGCTAAATAAACTAGACATTGGCATCAAGATGGCAGCCATTTTTTTCTAAATAGAACAGAATAAGAGAGAGAGGGAGAGGGAGGAAGTGAGATTAGATAGTTTCCTATAAGTTCCATCCTAGATTTCGTCTAGGAAACTATTTATTTAATTGTTTCGGTGTTCGGTTAAACCTATTTCTTCCAATGCGTGTCTGAAAAGGCAACTAAGATAAATAATAAATAAATAACGCTCACAGGCACATTGTATTATTATTTGGTTATAAGGGCTTGGTCAATGACCAAATAGCTACTGCAACCTGGATAGATCTATTGTAGCTGTCACCCTAGACCTAAAGGTCATTTCCTAGGCCCACGGACTTCATGAACCGTGTTAGGCACATTGTTGTGATCCCAACCAAGAACTAAAGGCTTTTTATTATGGAAACCATACAACAACGGCACAAACATCCATAAACGAACCCAGGACCCTAGTTTGGCAGTGTGGCGTGGTAACCATTACACCAACCGGGTCGTCAACCAAGAGATAAGGTTTCTTTTAATGAATGGCTGATTAAATTAAAAAGTATTTATTTGTATTGTCTCTAGCAGGTCTATCACTGCAATTCTGTCAATTGGTTTGTGTAATCTCAAGGATTATGGTCAAAACATATCTAAACTATTATAAACTGTAACAGAAGTGTGTCTGTACATTGAAGATATTTACAAGAAAAAGATTATGATATGGTTTTTAGGTGTCCCTGACTCCAAATCAACATTTTTTTAGAATTGCTGTCTGTTTGTTTATTGAAGTATCACGCAAGAACTACTGAAACTATTTTGATGAAACTTTTTTGTTTGAAAGCTTATGATTTGACTTAAAATCTGGTTTATAATTTGTGTGGACGATGTCGCAGATAAAAGCTCGTTAGAGGTATAAATAGTGGAGCCACGAGGTCAGCCAATCCGCTTACTCGAAATTTTGTTACAATTACAGATATTATGACTTGGACGATGCTGTCATCAGAGAGTTGCTTGGAAGGAAACTGTCGTCACGCCATAGAAAAGATTTGGACGAGGTTCGTTTCTATTTAAAAATTATATCTTTTATTTATTTAATAAAACATAATAAATACAGTAAACCAAAGATTTATTTATATTACACCTTAAAAACATCCCAAAAATAAAATAAAATTAAAAAAAAACCAAAATCGATGTCACGAAAAAATCTGTTGTCTCACACAGAAATGCAAACCTCCTCGACCCTAATGTATGGAATAGCAGATTTTTCATTCGCAATTTCAAAGTACGTCCCATATTAAAAAATCATACTCCAGGAGTGCGATTTTTGAAATTCAAATCAGCATTAGAAAGATGCATATCTCCATAGTAATTTTTACATTTTCAACTGCTTATTCGCACGAAGAAGTTTGCTTCTTCTTTTATAATGCGCACGGCTAAGGAGTGGAACGCACTGCCTGCGGACCTGTTCCCTGAGCAATACAACCTGGGCCTCTTCAAGGCGAGAGTGAATAGGCACTTTTCTAGGTAAGCATGCTACATCTTCGGCATCATCAACACTCGACAATCAGGTGATATTGGGGTCAAATGTTTACCTATCACACAAAAAAAACCCTGTATTCTTTATTCCTTCTTTTTCCACCAGGTGGCAGAGCGATCAGGCGCGCCGCTGCGTTGCTGCCGACGTCAGTTCGACAACGTGCGTCGCGTGTTCAAGTGCGTCGAGGAGATGCCCGGCAACGTCGTTAACAATATCAGGACCACGTTTCTACTGTCAGAGCCGCTTGCCAAGTAAGTATATTTAGTTTTACAAGACATACAAACAACACATAGCGCTCACAGGTACACACGGCGACACATCAGGCTGCACAAAACCAAAATATGCTGGCCCCGCGTAGGTAGAGTAATATATAACGTCGCGCGGCCAGCTTATGTTTGTTTTGCGTAGCTTGATGTGTCGCCGTGTGTACCATAGAATAACTAATACACTATAAAATGGAATCACCTTTATGCGTGCTCTAAACGCCGCGTTATAAACACCTACTTCCCTCCTCGGCCCGCGACGCCCCGCTGTCGCCCACGCAGGCTGCCAGGACTGTTCTATAAAATAACTAATTTCGTAGGCTGTTATTTTACTTCGTTTATAGGTAAGTTATCTATGATGTATTTAATTATATGTTATAACTTATTAACCGAATTCAACAAAAGGTTTTAAAATTTTTCTTTATTTCACGATTTTCATTGTTAACACGTTCCGGGACAGTGACCGGCTATAGCAGTGATAACAATAAAAGTTCTATTGTGTCTCGTTCACCGCCCCGGAACGTGTTAATAATAAAATAATAATTATATCTTTATTTCAGAACAAAGTTCCATATTACATTACATTACATAAGTATATTAGTTCGACTCAGATATCATTAATATAATAGACCCAAAAACTGAAATAAGAAGGCATAGTGATAAAATATTAATTAAAATCGTACGGAAGGTGCTCGATGCAAGCCCCGACAGACTTCTCTGCTTAGCAGAGGCGAGACGGTAGGCTAATAACGTGACCTTGAACGCGTCTGGCGCGCGAGTTTCGTTTCTATTGCGTACTAGGGTAACCCGTGACTTCGTCCGCACAAATTATACACCAGATTTTAAGTCAGATAATAAGCTATCAAACAAAAAAGTTTCATCAAAATCGGTTCAGTAGTTTTTGCGTGATGCTCGATCAAACAAACAAACAGACAGACAAAAAATAAAAAAAATTGTGATATGGAATCAGGGACACCTAAAAACCATACCGTAACTTTGTTTTGTTAATATCTTCAATGTACAGACACACTTCTGTTACAATTTTATAATAGTATAGATTAAGTATTCCTATGTGTGTTTGTGTGTACATACATTGTAATGATCCCAAACTTGAGCTACTACTGGGCATGCTATGTTATCTTAGTACAAAATAAGTGGAACGCTGATTTTCCATAGACAGCTTCCGCCATCTATCGGTTATGTTTCGAAGCACTATGTGTTGAACTAGGGTTCATATCGGAGCGACAGCGCACTACACCTTACGCGCTGCGCTGTAGTAGCGAGAGGTTTCACCCCTATCAATCACTGTCTTGGTGGTCTAGCGGTCTAGACAACCGGCTCACGATTCGGGTAGCTATGGTTCGATCCTCGTGTCGGCCGATCGTCTTTTTCAATTTTATTTCATAATGTGGCTCCCCCCGGTGCTAATATGCGGCAACGCTAATAATTAGGACATCCTAAAACTCAAGGCGACTTACCTATCTATAGCCAATATACATATTAATCCATGCTACTGGGTCACTGCGGTATTGATGGAAATGAGGCTGCTGACGAGCTGGCACGAAGAGGGGCGGAAGAGGACGCCATAGGCCCTGAGCCTTACTGCGGCATCTCTCGCGACTCCTCTAGACGTGTGCTAAAGAAATGGGCCGTAAACCAAAGCCGCAGGCTCTGGTTGGATACACCAGGACTGAGGCATGCGAAAGAACTTGTGACCGGCTTTTTAAACAGACATACCTCGGATGCCATCAATTCAAACCGCAACGACTTAAGGCTCTTAGTACGAGCCTTAACAGGACACTGCAAGTTAAACAAACACCTACACAGAATGGGGCTTGTGGATTCACCCACTTGCAGATTCTGCTGTGAAGCAGAGGAAACGCCCATACACCTCCTCTGCGAATGCGAAGTGCTCATTCACAGCAGGAGTCGCCATCTAGGTGGATACATAATAACACCTACTGACATTAGGGACCTCCCCTCCAAAAGCATAACACGGTTCATGAAGTCCGTGGGCCTAGGAAATGACCTTTAGGTCTAGGGTGACAGCTACAATAGATCTGTCCAGGTCGCAGTAGCTATTTGGTCATTGACCAAGCCCTTATAACCAAATAATAATAAATGCTACTGGGTCAGGTTTAGTAACCTGCGGCATGAATTTAAGTGGGGAAGGGGCGGACGGGTTAGGGGTGATCCGCCCCTCCGTTTTTGTGAAGGGGAGGGCGAGAGTGAGAGGGAGAGCCAGGTAGAGCACGATGTAGGTGGAGCGCACGTTATAAGTTAGAAGTTAAATTCGAAAATGGAATTTATTTACATCAGAAACGCTTGCAACATTTTTAAATCACAGTATTTCTTCGTGGAAGAAATCTCTACAGAGCCTTGCCTTTTGTAAATCATCAGTCCATTTATTGTGTTTCAGGAAGTACGGGGCGGTCGTGTTCATAGCCTGCATGAGATTTGAGACGGCAAAGCGTAAACTACTATATTTGTCATTCAATGACTTCTATCATTGCGCACAGGTGAGTTTTGGTTGTTTTTCATTAGCATATGCTCATGACTATGTTCTCCGAGGTGGTTGTCAGAGATATTCTGCAAACACAGAACATGCACATTTGATAGATAACTTGTTTATTCTTCTTCTTATCGTGTGGGCAGAGCCCTGGTGTCGAGAGTTTTTTCAGACCGCCTTACGGCCTCTGACGTGGTTTTTATGTAACGACTATTACCGCCAGAGATACCACAACTTGTTTATTGGAAAATTTTTATTTGGCATGGAAGTTTCTATGGGCATGTTAGGTGTTCACTTAAAAAAGGTTTTGTTTTTTAAATTGTAGCGACAATCCGCTACTACTTGGACCAAGCCCTAACAGATGCAAAAGTAGTTGCTCGCTAGCAACTTCGGCCACACACCAATGCATCGAAGATGGACCTACTACACCGGTTGCACCCTTCCCGCCCCTCGAGCTTCGTCCCGCGGACACCCAGCCGCTCGGGCGCACTGTTGCTACCGGCGAATGCATTGTCGACCTATCCTTCGCTTGACAACAACTTGCGCTTACGTGGCTGGGTGTCCGCGGGACGAAGCTCGAGGAGCGGGACGGGTGCAACCGGTGTAGTAGGTGCATCTTCGATGCATTGGTGTGTGGCCCAAGTTGCTAGCGAGCAACAACTTTTGCATCTGTTAGGGCTTGGTCCAAGTAGTAGCGGATTGTCGCTACATGCCTTTCTACAAAATTCAACCCCCAAAGGTGTGAAAACCGGGATAAAAATTTGTACGGAAATTAGTGGATTCCAGCCAATAGGTATTTTTTAGTATTTTTTTAATATCGATACTGTTGCTCATTTCTACGTTACGTTATTATAAAATAACAAACTCTTGTTGTTGTTGTCCTATGGTACCCCAAACTCTTAACTAACATTTAACTTCAAATAGTTCATGGCGGTCCGGAACCGTTAGGAACGCTTATATCATGAGAGCCAATAATGGACAGCAGGTACAATACTTGTTTCGAAATTGAAGCATGCAGGTCCCATAGTAAAAGTTGTCCTGTTTGATGGTCTGAAGCGCCGCCTAAAGTATGTAACGTATTTTACACCCTGTATAATGTGATTTATTATTATTTTACAGGCAATAATGATAAGCTGGACATATTGTTGTACCGGACCAGAGTATTATGACACTGAGATGGACAGAGAATTCCTACTTGAGCTGAGAGAGTTAAGGATACTGTTAGACAAGGAAAAGGAGCATAAGCAGTTAGTTGAATACTAATAATTTATGATGTTAATACAGCTAAACAAGTGCGAGTGGCTCTCGCATCCTAAGGGCACGCCCCGGGCACTGCATACAAAAAAATTGAAATTGACAAGATGACGTCAGCACATGCGAAACCAAAGAAATTGAATCTAAGGTGGTTTCAGTCCATACAAAAGTTTGACGCACAATACGCGTAGACGGTATTAATATAAGTAACTTTGTATATATGGAAAAATAGTTTAGAAAATCCAGATGCCGCGTTACAAATAACATTTGCAATTTAAAAAAAAAAAATTATAAAATAATTGCGAAGATAAAACGTTTATTAACAGATTAATTTAACCTAGAATTGCAAAATGTCTGTATCTGCAACATGCTTCGTCAAGAATATATAATATAATAACGAAGATATAAAGCTTTGAAATTTTTCATACAAAATTTTAAAAGC
Source organism: Agonopterix arenella (assembly GCA_927399405.1). NCBI lineage: Eukaryota > Metazoa > Arthropoda > Insecta > Lepidoptera > Depressariidae > Agonopterix > Agonopterix arenella. Next base: position 8,859,190 of record OV656718.1, on the reverse strand, counting down.
TTTATATTTTCGTAATTATATTATAAATGTTATTTGTTACGCGGCAACTATATTTTCTAAACTATTTTTCCATATATAAAATATTACTTTTATTAATTCCGTCTACGCGTATTGTGCGTCAAACTTTTGTATGGACTGAAACCACCTTAAATCTGCTAGTTTTTATGGTGCTATAGTAATTCGCATAATATTAAATACTTATAAATAATTATACTTACCAACCTAAGTACCACTTGTAAAGTATTCCAAAAGATCCTTAGACCTGCATGATTTGTTACTTGTTATGCCACGATTGTTTAACTTTTTAATTTAGAGTAATCTCTTATTGGCTCAGAATGAGGCCAATAATAGACACAACTTTGTACAATTGGTTTGTAACGCTGTTGATTACTTCAATAAACATAAATAAGTTGGTGGGTTGTTGTGCACATGCCAGGGAAGGTTTATAAACAAAAAACGGCCAAGTGTGTGTCGGGAAAAACTTCTGAGGCGGTACGAAGTTCGCCGGGTCAGCTAGTGATCAATAATATTCAAATATTGATTTCTTATTTTCAGCCTTATCTGCATGAGATTAAAGCCGAAGTTGCTGGAGAAGTCTTACCAAGAATTGGAGCTTAATTTCAGGTGAATAAACCATTCCCAATCCCATACAGAACAGCTAGCATGACATTGCCACCAACGAAAAAGCGAAAAAACGAGAAAAACGTCGTGTGCGCTCTTTTTAGCATACGTAAAATAACAAAGATGGACATCTAGATTTTTATCGTTTTCTCGGGCGTGAAAGAAGTCATTTTTGAACCTGGCAACCTTCGAGTTGCGGCAGACTGAGAGGTGGCAACCCTAGTTTTTCCAGTTCTTTAGATCGGTCTCCTTCCGATGGCACCTCATTTTTTACTTCCCAAACAGATAGGTGGAATTTTTTTTTCCATAAATCATAATGGAATGGTGCTTGGGGCAAGATTTGTGCCACCCCTGTGTAACATAACTAGAGATCGGATAATCGGATGCATATTTACCTAAACTTCCACTTTTTTTCTCACGAAAGCATAATATGGATATGCCTATCTCAATAAAGATAATTAATAAAATCGGGCCACCCGCACCGTTTTGTCATACTATGGTCCTCGTGGGTAGTCAACAGCAGGTAAAACAACTTAGACTACATGAACAACTCAGTCGACTTGGACAACTCGGACAAAATAAACGGGTCCGTATCAAAAGGACAAACTCTGTCAACTCTGACAACATGAACAACTTGGTCAACTCGGACAACTCAGTCAACTCAGATAACATTTTATAACTTGACCAAATATCTGAGTTGTTCATATTGTCCGAGTTGTTCACGTTGTCCGAGTGGTTCAAATCTACAATCAATCCCGAGACTTAAGAATGATCCTGGGATTGTTTCATAAAATAAATGAATTAAGATTTGTCCACATTATTCTTGTGAAAAATGAAGTTTAGGAATATATATGCATCCGAATATCCAATCTCTAAACATAAGCTAGAATCACATTTCGTTCTCCAAACAAATAGGTGCATTATTTTACGGTCGGATCTCGGTCATCAGCTGATTGCATTTAGTATGGCAATGGCAATTTTTTTTTCTTGCTAATTACCTTTATGTTCCTCGGGTAAAGTTGTTCAGTATCATAAATACAGTCACGATGAAATTGATATCATTAGCATCCTTTTAAACTAAGAGTCTACCCATCTAACTTAACAACTTTTACTATGTGAGCAAATGGATCGGAACAAATAAAAATCTGCTGTTCCATACTAAACAGCAATGTTGACGCGCGAGTCCGCGACTCAAATGTATGCAACAGCTGATTTTTTTGGCTCCGATCGGTTTGCTCCCATAGTAAAAGTTGTTCAGTTTGACGGGTAGACTCTTAGTTTAAAAGGATGCTAATGATATCAATTTCGCCCTCGACGTCAAAGTCGTAAAATAAAGATTTCCGTAGGACTGACCAGTATCGATGCATTCAGTAGTTTCCTGAGCAGGAAAAATTACGGTGTCGCTTTCTCAATTGGTGGAGTGAGGAGTTATGACGTCATCAATTTTTTGTATGGGATTAAATACTTTTTTCTGAATCCTGTTGTGTTGGGTATCAAATGAAAGGACTTCATGAGCCGTTTCTAAAAATATACTACACCATCACCTTTCAGCCACTGGTTTTCAAAAAATCCAAATAGTATATTCAAAACATTTGATGTATGGAAGTGAATCTAGGGTATGGCAGAAGACGCATGAAAGTAGGATTAACGCAGTGGAAATACGCTCACTGAGAAGTATGTGTGATGTGACTGTGATGGACAAATTGAAAAATAGTTTTATTAGAGAATGTCGTGGTTTGAAAGAGGATGTTGTGACAAAAATAGAGAAAGGTATGTTGAGATGGTTTGGTCATGTGGAAAGAATGGATGAGAGCAGATTGACGAGGGCAATCTATAAGGCAAGCGTAAGTGGAAATGTTGGAAGGGGACGGCCTAGACGTACATATATGAACCAAATTGGCGACGTGCTTAAAAGGGCCAAGTCAGATCTACCCGCAACCGACGAGCATGCATGAAAGGAAGGAGGAAGCTAGAGAGTTATGTCAGGATCGTAGCAGGTGCCGTTCCGTTGTCTCTGCCTACCCTAGTAGGAGACAGGCCTGAGAATATATATATATATATATATATTTTAATTATAATTAAACATTTTGTTGTGATGAGACTGGAGTCTGGGATAGGCTTAAAAAGTTTAAGCCTGGTTCTACAGATCTCCAGGCCCTCATCTCGGACATAATGATTGCTCTTTAGTCAACTAGTTAACACGTGTAGTTATGATAGTTACGTTTCGCTCAAAAATAATGACTAGTTAAAATAAATAAATGGCTGCTTAAAATTTATAGGTAAGTATTATAAAAATAAAGTGGGTAGATAACTATGCTTGTATGCGTTACTATATTATGATAATGTGTGGTGAGTAGTAGGTGTGATGTGAGTGTGTATGTGTGTGTAGTGTGCTTGCGTATGTATGTGGTGTGGGTGAGGTATCTTCATAAGAACTTAAATGTGGGGAAATTGTACAAGTAGTTATACTAAAGGTGTCATAAGACTTTCAGTAGCATCGTAATTTAGCTTTAATAACCATTGGGATAAAATTCTTTTGCATTTATATTTTGGAAGCGAATATATATTTAAAATATGGTTAATTTTGTTATACAAGTAGTTTCCCAAGAAAACGAAAAAGTGGTGTGAGAAACTAGATTTAAGTGCGGTAGATTTACATATTATGTTCCTACGACGTTTGTTTGCTACTATTGTGGGATTATAGTCCAGGAGGCAGTGTGCTCTTTTTATAGTGTTAAGGATGTACAGCTGACGAACTGTTAGTACCTCGGCCTTTTTGTAAAGTTCATCCGTGGGGAATAAAAATGGAAGAAAAAAACTGACCTTCAGCACTGCTCTTTGCGCTCTTTCCACTTTAAGTAGTGTGGTTTTCGGTTCTCCGCCCCATGAAGTGATACAGTACGATAATACCGACTGACACAATGCGTAATATACTCGTTTCAGAGTGTCTGGTTGTGCTATATGTCGCAAGCTTTTGAATATATATATTAATTTACGAGTACGGCTTGTAAGAAGGTCAATGTGTGCTTTAAAATTTAGTTTGTCGTCTATTATAATGCCAAGGTATTTAATTGTGTTTGTTCTTTGTAGCTTAGGGCAGGCACAACAAGCGTTATAGGGATATTGACAAGCATGTGCATAGAGAGGGGTGGGGGGGAGCCTCTTAGTGTGAAATTTAGTTTTTTCGACATTCAGTGTGAGTATGTTATCGTTTAGCCACTTAGAAACAAGATTAAACCCGAACTGGGCATTTTCGTGGGCCTCATGCCAGGAGCTTGCATTGAACAAAAGTGCAGTATCATCAGCGAATGTGATTATTTTGCCACAGGGCAGATTAAGGTCGCATAAATCATTGATATATACTAAGAACAATGTAGGAGCCAGTATACTGCCCTGCGGAACACCATAGGAGATAGGCAGCTCGTCGCTTACCCAATTTTCGATTTTAACACATTGATATCTGTTTGAGAGATAGTCAGCAAAAAGTTGGAGCGGTAGACCTCTCACCCCTATCATCTCCGACATACAATATGTATGTACCAAGTTTGGCTAATAATTAATTGGCTCCTGTACTATTAAAGTAATGCAAATATCTACTCTTAGGCCCTGTAGATTTGATAAAATAATTAAATTATATTTGTTACAGATTATACACGCGCGCTCTCGTCGGTCTGGCCTGTAATCTACACAGAGGGAGGGAACTGAGGTCTTTGTTCACCGATCTACTTGAAAGGTAAATATTTATTAAGCACTAACGTTTGTATTTCTAACTTATGTCATACCCCGGACACTGCCTACAAAAAACAGAAATTGAAAAGATGACTGCAATATCATTTTTAATTTATTTGAAGGCGGTTATAATTTTTTGTTAAAATTTTGTTTATTTTACAATTTTCAGTGGTGAATTCATTATGACTCAGATATCAGTTTTACACGCAAAGGGTACATCATATCAAATAATAATAAATACACCAATACAAAGCAAATGTTTCAATCGCCGATGATTTGCTGTCAACTTTTGAGAAGTTCTATTGTGTAGAAAATGAAATGAAAAAACTTAGCTCCGAAGCCCGTCATCAGATCTTCACCAAATTAGAATGGGACCACACGGAAAGCACCAGCTTTGAAATAAAAAAAGTATCATCAAAATCGGTTCACCCAATCGAAAGTTCTGAGGTAACAAACATTAAAAAAAAATACCGTCTAATTGAGAACCTCATCCTTTTTTGAAGTCGGTTAAAAACTCATTGGTACATGGCATGTCGTCCACCTAGCATGCTTATTATAATAATAATAATATTATAATTATAAAATTGTAACAGAAATTGTCTGTACATTGAAGATATTAACAAAAAAAAATTACGATATGATTTTAAGTGTGCCTGATTCCATATCACCAATTATTGGAGTTTTTGTCTGTCTGTTTGTGTTGTTTGATCGAGCATCACGCGAAAACTACTGAACCTTTGACTAATTATAAGGACTAGCCTTGCGGTAGCATTTCCCCTCTGCCACGGTATAAGATTAATTAATCATGTGCATTTACATTCAATTTTATACCTTATCACTAAACGAGACAGCCTATAATTGCGAAACAATAATTTCGAACTTAAAACGTTTGGGGTTCACACGAGAATACTTTTCATGATTTTTAACGTTCAAAATTAGAATCTAAAGTTATGGGAATAAAATCCAAAGTTGCGGATTTCATGTTACCTCGCCCCCCGCAAAAAGTGTCAGAAATGTTTGTTAGTAGAATATCACGCGTAACTAGTCCCTATATAAGTAGTCAAAGGCCCGAAGGTGCCTTTTCCTACACATCTTATTGAGGCCGACTGTATTATGGTTTTGCAATTTATTAAAATTGCAGTTAAGGTTAACAAAAACTCGTTTTGCGTTAAGTTTTCTCAGGTTTTTTCCCTATCAGTGAATCTTTTACACACCAACAATGAATGCTAATCTGTTTCCTGTTAATGCTTTTTAAAAAGTAAAGTGGCAGAAATGTTTGTTAGTAGAATTACACGCGTAACTAGTCCCTATATAAGTAGTCAAAGTATTGAACCGATTTTGATTAAACCTTTTTTGTTTGATAGTTTATTATCTGACTTAAAATCTGGTATATAATTTGTGCGGGCGAAGTCGCGGGTTAACTGTAATTATAATAATATTTGCAGATGTATAGAGCCGCTCAGACTCGGTGGGTGGCCAAAGACAGACCTGGCGCAGTTCCTGAGTGCTTACGAACAGTGCGCATTGCAGATGGATGTGCTCAGGTAATTTTTGCTGATTTCAACGTATGAATCAAATTAAAGATTGAAAAATTTGTCTCGGGCGGGACTTGAACCCGCACTCTTCCAAACCGGGGAACTGCGTTATCCAATTTCGCCACCGAGCCAACAATTTTTTTTTTTGGCCCTCACGTCCCCAAGACGCAACCTCTGGGTAGTGGGCTAACCCTACAGTTTATATAGTGTTCGCTACGTGCTATAACTACCTGAGTCATTATTCCTTATGCTACGTGAGAGACTTGCGATAAGTGACTGTGGAAAACTGCACTGCTTACATAAATATCCCTTACAGAGATTTGCATTGTCATCTGCTGATTTGACTTTCAAAAATCGCACTCCTGAAGTATTAGTTTTGAAATTCAAATCAGCAGTAGAAAGATGCATATCCATTTACATTTTCAGCTGCTGAGTTCAAAGTATGAGTTTCAAAAACGCACTCCAGATAATCCCCCTTAAAAAATCGTCAGCTTAAAAGACCCAGGAGAGCGATTCTTGTAACTCACACGTTGAACTCAGCAGTTGAAAATGTCAAAATTACTATGAAGATACGCTATATTTGACTTTCAAAAATCATACTTCAGGAGTGCGATTTTTGAAAGTCAAATCAGCCGTAGAAAGATGCATATCTCCATAGTAGGAGTCGCGTGGCTAGAGGTCTCTCGAGTAGACGTCTTTCGTTCGGCTCGCGATTTAGGTAGCCACGCGGCTCCGCCATTTTATGGCGGTTTCGGGTGTGTGTTTTTGTATAAAAACAGGGCTTTGAGATCGCCATATCAATTACCGTACAATGAACGTTAACTTGAATTATAATAATATCTTCAACACTCGATACTGGCGAAATCTTTAAGGAAACGCCATTTAATAAAAATAGAATAGAATCTCCATAGTAATTTTGACATTTTCAACTGCTGAGCTCAGCGAATGAGTTTCAAAAATCGCATTCCTGGAGAGCAGTTGAAAATGTCAAAATTAGTATGGAGATATGCATCTTTCTACTGCTGGTTTGACTTTCAAAAATCATACTCCACGAGTGCGATTTTTGAATCTCATACGTCGAACTCAGCAGTTTAAAATGTATATATGTATGTTGAATATGATCTTTCTACTGCTGATTTGACTTTCAAAAATCGCGCTCCTGGACTATGATTTTTGAATGTCAAATCAGCAGTAGAAAGATGCATATATTCATAGTAATATTGACATTTTCAACTGTTGAGTTCATAGAATGAGTTTTAAAAATCGCACTCCTGTTTGCATGTAAAAATGTTGTCAACATGAAAATTTATAGAATGTTCTTTTTCACAGGGAAGCGGATCTAAAATGCGTTTGGGAGCGATATATGAAAGTTATAAGTCAATGTTTACTAACAATGTACCATTCATAATCTAATGATAATGAGGCTATTTTAGAGTTAGGTATGGAAAAAATCAATAGATGGTGTTAGCATTCCTTTAGCACACCATTGTACCATTGGTACAATCACCCCTTAAAGCAGTGGTACCCTACCACCCTTTATATTCGTTTTAAAGCACAACAATAGTTTTCAACTTTTGTTTGAATTGTTAAACGAAATCAAAATTTAGATTTTAAGGTATATTTCGAAGTCATAGTCATTCAACTTTTTTTGTAATAATTGAAAGAATTATGAGAGCATTCAAATGTGTTTCTATTGAATACTTGAAATCTGGTAATCTGGTTGTCTGGAAAAAATCGCTTCTTAGCTGTAAGACCGCTTTATTTGAACCTTAATGGTTTCTGTATTTTATGTAAGTATTGTCAGTCGGGGCAAGTGCCTCTACGGGGTAAGTGCCTCCAGCTTAAAAATTTCGAAAACTAGACATATTAAGGTCTTACAAAATTAGCTGAAACTATTTTAAGGTGGTTTCAGTCCATACAAATGTTTGACGCACAATACGCGTAGACGGAATTAATAAAAGTAATATTTTATATATGGAAAAATAGTTTAGAAAATTTGTGACGCGGCAACTAGATTTTCCAAACTATTTTTCCATATATAAGGTCTAACAAAATAAGGTGAATCTATTTTAAGGGGATGATCAGACCATCAAACTGAACAACTTTCTCTATGGGACCAATATTGAAATCGCGAAAAAAAAATGCTGTCCCATACATTTAGGTCGAGTAGGTTTGTATGGAACAGCTGAGTTTTATTTTTGCGATTTCGGTATTGGTCCCATAGAGAAAGTTATTCAGTTTGATGGTCTCATCATCCCTTTAAAATAGTTTCACCTTATTTTGTTAGACCTTATATACAAAGTTACTTACATTAATACCGTCTACGCGTATTGTGCGTCAAAGTTTTGTATAAAAATGACCCCTCTGCAACCGCCTTAAAGGGAGGATCAGACCATCAAACTGAACAACTTTCTCTGTGGGACCAATATCGAAATCGCGAAAAAACAAATCAGCTGTCCCATACAACACTGCAAACATAACTCGACTCAAATGTATGAGACAGCAGATTTTTTTTCGCGATTTCGATATTGGTTTCGCGGTTTCGATATAGAAAAAGTTGTTCAGTTTGATGGTCTAATCATCCCCTAATAAAAAATTAAATTTATTAAATAATCAAAAATAATTTAAATTGTAACAGAATCTGCTTCAGCAATATGCGTCGTTGAAATTGCTTAAAAATACCCCTTCAGCAACATGCGTCGTCAAAATTCCTAAGAAAAAATCAACCCCCATCATCCCCTTAAAATAGTTTCAGCTAATTTTGTTAGCCCTAATATTTAGCTAGGAATATAGTCGGGAGCATTATTAGTTCCGGCTTTGACGTTTGATGGCCACTAAATATATAAGGTCTAACAAAATTAGCTGAAACTATTTTAAGGGCATGATCAGACCATCAAATTGAACAACTTTCTCTATGGGACCAATATCGAAATCGCGAAAAAAAAATCTGCTGTCCCATACAAAACTGCAAACATAAATAGACTCGAATGTATGAGATAGCTGATTTTTTTTTCGTGATTTCGATATTGGTCCCATAGAGAAAGTTGTTCAATTTGATGGTCTGAGCATACTCTTAAAATAGTTTCAGCTAATTTTGTTAGACCTTATATATAGTTTTCGAAACTGAAGCTGGAGGCACTTACCCCGTAGAGGCACTTGCCCCGACAGACTTACCTATTGCAATTTTTTTGGCATGCTTTAAAGAATGATTGACAATATTGATTTTTAGCCTGAATTTCATGACACCTAAAAATAATGTAAATGATTTACCATTACATTTCGAAAAATCAACATTAAAACATGTGTTTATATTTTAAGTGTTTGTAAAATAAATGTATTTTGTTTCTAAGTAATTTGTTTTATTTTAAAAGTCCACGGAGTCCACCCCGCCATATTGTAAAATGTACTCTGCGAATAACTTTGGCAGTATTACTATGCTCACGGTTTTTTTAGGTAGATAGATGATCAGATTGATCAGACCATCAAACTGAACAACTTTCATTGTTTTACGACACATTTTTTTCGCGATTTCGAGTTTGGTTCCATAGAAAAAGTTGCTCAGTTTGATGGTCTGATTAACCCCTTAAAAAGCGTCAGCATACTAAGTTGGACCGTGGTATTAAATGCGTTACATAGCAAAGGGGTTGGTGACCAAAAAACTGATCAACTTTCACTATGGAGCCAACATCGAAATCGCGAGAAAAAAATCAGCTGTTTCATACATTTGGGTGGAATAGCCATTGTTTCTATGGGATAGCTGATATTTGTTTCGCGATTTCGATTTTGGTCCCATAGAGAAAGTTGTTCAGTTTGATGGTCTGGGGTGAGATTTTTGAAACTCATACTTTGAACTCAGCAGTTGAAAATGTCAAAATTGCTATGGAGATATGCATCTTTCTACTGCTGATTCGACTTTCATATTACTATTTCGACTTTCAGAAATCGCACTCCTGGAGTATGATTTTCGAAAGTCAAATCAGCAGTAGACAGATGCATATCTCCATAGTAATATTGACATTTTCAACTGCTGAGTTCAACGAATGAGTTTCAAAAATTGCACTCGATTCGAATTGCAACAGATCATCCCTTAGAAAACACTCATGCATAATTAGAAGGAATGCAAGTAAAGGAAACAGACGTCATATTTTAAACAATATTTATTTCAATAATTTTTCGCTAGCTAAATTACAAACGAATATCTATAGCTTATTTATAATAATAATAATCAATAAACATTTTTATAAACTTGCAACACAAGCGCGATTTATCACAAACAAAAGTATAATAAGTACGTTTATGCAGTCATTTCATACAAATTATTTACAGTTACATATTTTTCATAGTGGGTGTTTCTGACAGCCAATTAAATAATTGTTCGTGAGTATCTCGATAGATGGTGTTGACAAGATGGTCTTGCAAACGCACATGACATTGCTATTATTTCATAAATTAATGGTTGGTTTTTGTACTACATTGAGCAAATGTAGAGTAGTTTGTGAAATAAATGAAGTAATACAAAATGGCGGAAACCAAACAAGCCTAAAAACCGACCGACACGACCACCTGCCAAAATACTTGCCAAGCTACGCCCCGACATTACTGTTAACAAATGTCTTTAAATTATCAGGAAAAACATGAAAATATCCGTCAACGGATGCGTCTTAAATGGCGTCTACTGCCTCCGTAGTCTAATAGTTAAGAGCATAGGGCTCTCGACCCGGAGGTCGTGGGTTCGATTCCCACGGGGAACACCTAGTGATATGTCACTTTGTGCGTTTTTCCCCAGTTGGTTAGGACATTGCATGCTGAATCACCTGATTGTCTGAAAAGAAAAATGATTCCATGCTTCGGATGCCACGTTAAACCGTTGGTCCCAGCTACTATCTCTGGTGGTAGTAGTCGTTACATAAAAACCACGTCAGAGGCCGTAAAGCGGTCTGAAAAAACTGGCACCAAATGGTGACATGCATTTTATTTTTCTTTGGTGGGCCTTATTTTGCAATTTTCTGAGCCATATTGGAAGAACGCCATCTATCGAGGCATGTTGTACTATTTTTTTTATTTTAAAAATCGTCTGTCAGAATTTCCCTATATTTTTTTACAAAAAATCTGGGCATCAAATATTGTTTTTATACTTTTTTTGTCGTAGAAATTTTAAACGTGGCAATAAATATTTTAAGACTATAGAGGGGAGTTACATTCGATTTTTTTTAAATACATGTTAAGTGTTTTATTATTTTGTGATAATCATTGAGATATCGTTTTAATCGGCCTCATCGTCACTTAACATCAGGTGAGATCGGGGTCAAATGCTTACCTATCAGACATAAAAAAAAAAAAAAAAAAAAAAAAATTCGTGTTACATTTTTTATTACTAAACACATTGACGTAGAATACTATGGACTATGTCGGGTCTAGAACAAAATTTTTGAAAGTGTCCGAGACTATACACAAACCTAAGTCCGTGTAAAACCAACTGAAAACATTGACGTATGAAATTTACAAGGCAAGTGTGAACGGAATGGTTGAAAGGGGTCACCCTAGGCGCACGTACGCTGACCAAATCGGATGTGTACTGAAGGGCCAAATAAAATGTACCCGGAACCGACGAGCTTGTATGAAGAAACTTATGGATGTTGAGGAGGCGAAAGATGTGTGTCAGAATCGTAGCATGTGGCGATCTGTTGGCTCTGCCTACCCCAGTAGTGGGACATAGGACATCCGGCACATAATACCAAAATATATATCTTCTATTTTTATTATGGACTATGGAACACTAGAAACTGATAACAGTTTATTTTATAATGCTTTATTAGTTTGTATCATTTTTGTATAAAAAAAACATCGTGCTTGCATCACCTCATATCAAACAACATTGGCAGTCACTTTGGGGTTGCCACTTTTTTATAATTTATTAGTTTAAAATGACTAAATAATTAATAATAAATTATAAAATCTGAGTAATTTCTATAAAACCCCATAATTTATTACAAATTTTACTATAGTCAAAACTTCTATACATTTTCTGGTATTTTGTAAAGGGAATGTGCCGGTTGTCCTTCTAGAAAAAAGTGTCCGAGACTAAACAAAACAAACCTAAGTACGTGTAGTAATATAAACCAACTGAAAACATTGAAAATGCTGAAATTCTTTTCCATCCCACTCCCATCGGGGCACGGCGCGCGTGCGCTTAGTAAGCCGATCAAACGAAGACTGTCGCGTAATTGGTTCTCTTTTTACCTTTTGGTTCGGACACCTTAGACCGCAGACCCTACGTCCAGTAGTTGGTAAGTCAATGACTTGTTAAACAACATTAAAACAATTTGATGCCCAAATTAAGGTAAAGAATTTTGTACACGTTTTCAAAATAAAGTCACAATTAAGTACACTTTTACAAAATAACAACCAATTTTATTAAATACGTTTTTTTTAGTCTAAAATAAATTAAAAAATCAGGAGCATACACAATTTCAAATTTAAATGCAATTTTTTTTTACTTGTTTTTTATTTTAATAAAAAAAAAGGAATGTACTTTTCTGATTTAACTCTATTTTTTAATATTCGAGTTTTGTCAGAGTTATTTTTTATTATAAACAGTTTTTAAAATACCTAACTGTGTTCCATTAAAAATGTCTTAAGGTATAAACACGTAGCTAACCAACCTTTCTTACTTTCCTGCCCTATGTGTGTAATCTATTTTTCAACACACTTGCTCATAAAATGGCCGTTATTTCACCGCAATTAGGCACATAATGACACCTATAATCAAACTGTGACTTTTTCATTACTATTATTCACAAGTGAGTTCTAGGTTTTTTTCTTATTGGTTGAGTTCAAGAAGTTTAGATAGTAGGTATCTAAACTTCTTGGTTGAGTTCTTGAGTTGCTTTGTTCTTAAAAAAGTTTCGATACAAAAAAGATCATATTCAATAGTACAAATAAATTATCTAAATAAACTTTTATTTACTAAATAAAATGATTTTTTATTATTATTTTCTTCACAAGTGTGTTGAAAAACGTCGTATTACACACTTTTAGCATAATGTACTATTATTTGAATTTCTTGTGACAATCACTGTCGTAATTTTTTGTGAATAAGTTTAGGATTTGAGGTTATTCCTTTGCTTACATTTTAGGACATTTTTATCGGAACACAATATATTACATATTACACATTTTATTTATGTCACAATATATTTACATTTTATAGCAACAAGGCACTTTAAAACCTTGCAATTAATATTAAACTAGCAATTTATTTTTAAAGTGCCATTATTAAAAAGATATGAGTGGTTTTGCCGCGCCATTATACGTTTATGTAATATTAAATGCGTTTAGGGCAGGCGCCCTTTTTCACTGCCAAACCATTATAGACTTTGTTTAGATTGAAATAACATCGAGAATCCACTACTAGTTCCCGAGAGCATCGAAGCGACTTCAGGCGAAAGGTAGGTAATTGATTTTGGATGTTATTTCAACGGAAGCAAAGTCGATAGTCGAGTCGACCCAGTCATGTTACGGTTTGAGCCGGTTCCACAGATCACAAAAACTAAAGGGAGATGTGAAAAGGTGGCGGGGCCAGTGTCGCAGCAATATGCACAAAAACGGAACACATTGCTCGCGACAGTAATGATTCAATATATTATGAGGCAGATCCATATGAGGTAGAATAGTGTACAATGCTTGCATACTACTAAAGATTATTCAAACGTTGAGTTCTGATACCGCAATGGATAATGAACACATTCAAGCTAACAAAATACTTTCTATCGCGTGGTACTGGTGGTGATGCGACACTAGGTTTCGTACTCGGCGTGTTGGTTGGCATCTCTCTAGATCTCTGGCCGGTACTAATTAATAATTGATATTTACTTTCGGTATAGTATTTAAGAGCCAATTTGAGCCTAGAAATGTACCAAGATTTAAAATAATTACGTCAGCAACAGCCCCAAATTTAAAATTTAGCTTTTATTCCGATCTAAAAAACCTAATGGTAAATTTTTTGCACGTTTTTAAGACCATATTCTTCAAATATGGTGTAAATATTTTTGACTTCTTAAAAAGATTTTGAAAAATACATAATTATTTTCTTTTGTCACATGGAAAGCAAATGAATAAATGACTAATAAATAAGTCATTTTTAATATTTCAATGCCTTTACTATTCAAAAATAATGTATATTGTTAAATCTAATTAAAATGAGTGCATTGTTTATAATATTATTAAGTTAAAATTAAAAGCCTTCTGGGAGATACAATTTTGTTTTTAATGTTGCGTAGCGATTTTTTTTAAATATGTTTTTCGATAGTCTTGGTGCCCGTTAAAGTTCTAAAGTCCCATTGATAATTACTCCCCGCCTTCTAACAAAACTCCGTAAAATGTCTGGGCTAAATGGTTTGGCAGTGAAAAATGCTCTTCGCTGCGATTTGTCAGGTTTGCGCCGGCCTTAAATGAGACAGTTTTCGTAACTTATAGACTAAGAGATAAGTGTACTTTTTGCAACCATCAGCAGCAAGGCTGATTGAGTGTTTATGGGATGTAGAGCATCTCTGCGATGGGGATGAACTAGGTCTGCCTGCATAACTTCAGTCGGTTTAGGAGATACAGACGTTTAAATGTCAAAAAATTAACGATCACGTGCAAGGCTGATCGTATGATATTATTGTAGTGTGCACTGTAGCTATGTAAAAAGTACATAAACTGACATGAAGTGCCAGTCGGTTTAGGAGATACAGCCGTTCAAAGGCCGGACTGATGAACCATGTCAGTTTTAGTACTGTTCACATACCCACAGTGCATACTACAATAATATGATATGATCAGCCTTGCAGCTGATCTTTAATTTTTTACTGACCTTTAAACATCAGTAACTTCTAAACTGACTGGAGTTATGCAGGCAGACCTGGTCCATCACCATCACAGAGATGCACTACACCCCATAAACACTGAATCAGCCTTGCAGCTGATGATTGCAAAAAGTACACTTATCTCTTAGTCTATTAATGGCGCGTGGATAGGGTCGAAAATTTATTTAAAAGTAGAAAAATTTAATACTTTTAAAAAATTGCTTTTTAATCCTATATCTAAAAAGCCAATCGATTTTTAGATAAGTTCGCGCTGCTCAGTCCTTCCATACAACTTTTTGATTTCGATAAATAAATTAATTTAATGCAACTATTTATTCGAACAATCGTAGCCTCGTTATTTTCCAAAATTTTTAATTCTTTAAATTCTTCTTATTTTTATTGTACAATGCTTTTTACTTTGGTTTTTTTTAATATTCATTATGTGGCCTGTTTAAAGTACAAACTAAAAATAGCCCAAAGTATTATATTTAGTACAAACTATCACGACTTTTCACTAGCCCATGGCAATTTTCTAAAAGAGGTTTCAGCGTTCTTATTCTGCTGTCCCCATTAATATCGATTACCGATAAAATGATTACTTATGGATATTATCGATAGTATTATTTTGTAATAGGCTATGTTGTATAGTTGCCGCATTTTCTCTAAAGCGACAACACGTTCTGACGCGATGCTAGCTTCAAAAATAGACTTGATATTTAATAAGTGCGCTTTACACCCCTACACTGAATGAATAATTTTGAATTTTGTAACTGATTTCAAGGTCAACTATTACATGGGTAGTTCGGTAACACTAACCAATTTAGTGTCTGTTAACATTGTTTTTAATATTAATAATAATAAACATTACACTAATAATTTTATCTTAACAATTAAGATCACATTTCTTAGTATCAATGATTATCTTCACAATTTGCACTTAAGGGGCTAACGAGTGACACTGGCACTACTTTCAATCTAATCATCATCAGCTTTTATACGTCTCGCTACATTTTACAAATTGTACTTTTAAAAGGTTTTTGGTAACCAAGCAAAGATTTTTACTATCCCGAATAGGAAAATATTCGTTTATGCCCATGTTAATTGTAATTCAGAGTTGCACTAGTTTCACTATCGTTACCGCCTTAAGTGTATCTCCGACAGTGTAACAACTTGGCCATAAAGAGTTGAAACAAATTGAGGGCGACACTTTCCTTGCAAGGACGTCAAAATCACTAGCAAGACCGTCCATAATTTTGAACAAAAATATTTAATTCCCGCTGTCGCCGCTTTCTACTGTTTATGGCTAAGCTGTACATTCATACAAAACATTATGATGAAATTAATATTGGTAGCGCTATTTACAAAATTCCAATGCGAGTTGCCTTAAGCTCAAAACAAAAATTTCAAATAATAATTTTCAGCCTTAAAAGTCCCACTGCAGGGAAAAGTATCTGAGTTTTGAGCATTTCTTTAATCTTAAGACAACCCCATTGGTATATAATATTTTTATGTTTACGGAGTATTTTGTTAATGAACCTGTTTTTTTTTATTTTATCTTGTTTTTACGTATTATTATTTTCTATTGAACATGCAAAAATCATTATAAGACAACTATAATCCTAAACGTAATTTTAATTTACAAATTGCATTGATTAACTTAAGTATTTTCATTTGAGTATCAAACATTGTTTAGTAAAAAAACGACAATTTAATTACAGCTTTTCTTAAAAGATATGGTCAATCATTCAAGGTGCCTAATGTCTCTTTCTTCCTGCCAAACTTACTTCCAATTTTGTCCTTTTTAAAGAACAGTGGGCTCGAAGACTTTCGACATAAGATGTAGCAATTGAAATGGCATGCACCATTAGGTCCTTTTTTCGTGTAGAACTCTTTTAATAGAAAACCTAATGTAACGAAGAAGGCATTGCAATCGACAATAAAATATTTCTATGTGCGAATTCACTAAACAATTCTTGATAATGTTTATTCGTATGTTTGTGCTTAGAGATCGTTATAAAAAACCACTGTACATTTAAAACTTCATTTCATAAACACTTCCAAGAGAGTTCTATCTAGGTACGGGAAGTACTTTTTTGTCAATGTTTTTTTTAATCAGAACTAAAAATAGCAGTATTAATTTTTTTTTAATTGTTTTATTTCAACTGAAAATCTTAATTAGACAAACTCGGATCGGATATTCGGATGCAGATTTACCTAAACTTCATTTTTCACAAGAATAATGTGGACATGTCTTAATTTATTTAAGTAAAACTTGGACATTTGAACAACTCGGTCAACATGAACAACTCTGTCAATTTGGTCAACTTATAGAATGTTGCCTGAGTTGACAGAGTTGACCAAGTTGTTCATGTTGTCCGAGATGTTTTGTTGTCGAAAGTACTTAATTGGACAACATAAAAAACTTGGACAACTTTGCAATTCAGTTGGCCAAGTTGTCAGAGTTGTTTACGTTGTAAGAGTTGTTCATGTTGACAGAGTTGTTTATTTTGTCCGAGTCGTCCAAGTCGACCGAGTTGTTCATGTTGTCCAAGTTGTTCTACCTACGAGGACCAGTATGACAAAAAGGTGCAGGTGGCCCTATTTTTTAAAATCTTTATTAAGAAAGGCATATCCATATTATGTTTTTTGTGGGGAAAAAAGTGAAGTTTAGGTAAATATGCATCCGATTATCCAATCTCTAGGTATGTAATATCATTGAGACCACTTTGAATCTGCCATTTTTTGACCGTTTGAAATGAAATAAAATTATTTACCTGCTTGTACACACGGCGACACATCAAGCAATACAAAACCAATATAAGCTGGTCGCGAGATGTTATACATTACTCGACCTCTGCGCGACCAGCTTATTTTGGTTTTGTATAGCTTGATGTGTCGCCGTGCGTACATAGGATATTCGTTTTTTTTTAATTTGTGTTGTGTTGTTTGTACATACAATAAAAAAAAAACATCACACATTATACACTTTTCTAAACATCACTCAAAAGTTAATTTCCTCCCTTAACCATTGAACAATCCATCTCTTTCTAACCTACACAGTGAGAGCGGAACACCCCTCTCATATGTCCACTTCACATATTTTCCGTTTCTGTGGAAATCCAAACTGGTCCTTTTTAATAAATTCCTGTTTTAATCGAAGATAAGTTTCTAGTCGTGATAGGCCGTATTCCTGAAATAAAAACATGTTTTTATTACTAACTAGCTTTCGGAAACAATAGGGTACTACACCATTTTTTGAAAACTGTTTTAAATTAATCCTGAGATCGTAATTAACCAGTGGAATTTTCATTTTAATTTAATAAAGCCGAAAAGTGCCTTAAGGGCCTATGTCGAAAAATTATTGAAGCGAAATGGGCGTGTGATAGCTTATAGTACTGCCTGATGCGAGAGAAAGAGATGGGGCGGCGCGCGCGCCTGAAACGACGCAAGCGTAAAACAAACTTTATTTAATTGTGATTGTACTATTTACGTAAGCTCAATCCTGCTCTAATCAAACTTTATAAAATATCTATCTCTTTTTTTTAAATCAAATCTCGTGTTTCTATTATTCACCGTTTAGCAGTTCCAAGCGTTTATAAATAAAAACAGAGGCTACTTTGGCTTGTTTTTCTATCAAGAAAATGTGTCTTAATTGTGTTTGGGCTTTTGTCAAAACTTCAATTATATGTTCAATTTACACATATCCGCTAATGTTATCCTACTGTTAGTACTTCATGATATATGACGCTTTGAAGAATCCTATTTTTTCACACAGCCTCTTGAAAACTGTTTTTTATTTATGTGTTTGAATTTTCGCGCGGAAACGCTAGCCGCCATGCTGTCTCGCTCGTGACGTCACTTCGTCAGTAAACAATACGACTGCGAAAGATCAAAGTAACAAGGTTTGTGAAGCTTCACTATCGGAGTGATGACGTCACTCCGATAGTGACGGAATCCAACATGGCGAATGGCTTTTTTAAAATTTGAAAAACAGATTAAAAAAGACGATTTTTAAAATTGAATTATAAAATATAACTACATTTTTATGAATAAATATCAGCCAAAACACTGATCGAAGACTTTCGTTTTAAGACACTGCGGTATTTGGGACGTGAAGATACTACGTAGCTTCCCGAACGCTGCCCAGCCGAGTTGGATTCGACGGTTGATCTCATTCTCGAAGTTAGACCTACCTAACTGGATAATTTGTATCCTCGGAGTGTGTATAAGAAAGCCATACTCGCCTAACCAAGTATGAACCGTAAGCACGGATATGAACAACAAAACGTGTCAATTTCTCGTTCAACTAATACCAAAATAAAACGCGTCCTTATCAGCTCGTGTCAGTGAGCATTTTCAAGAGCAATATTTAACCTTCTATATTTTTGCATATACGTCTGCCAATCATGGAAATTGTATAGAAAATTCTAGACTAGCGTTATTGAACGCCTTACGCACGCCAAGGCGCCAAGGGCCTATAACTTGTTTATAAAGGGTGAAATTGATATCATTAGCATCCTTTTAAACTAAGAGTCTATTCATTAAACTGAACAACTTTTACTATGGGAGCAAACTGATCGGAGCAAATAAAAAATCAGCTGTTCCATACTAAACTGCAATGTCGACGCGCGAGTTCGCGACTCAAATGTATGTAACAGCAGATTTTTTTTGATCCTATCGGTTTTCCTCCCATAGTAAAAGTTGTTCAGTTTGATGGGTAGACTCTTAGTTTAAATGGATGCTAATGATATCAATTTCACCCTGTATAAGGTCTAACAAAATTAGCTGAAACTATTTTAAGGGGATGTTTAGACCATCAAACTGAACAACTTTCTCTGTGGGACCAATATCGAAATCGTGAAAAAATATCAGACGTCCAATACAAACAAACATAACTAGACTCAAATGTATGGGACAGCAGATTTTTTTTTTGCGATTTCGATATGGCTCCCATAGAGAAAGTTGTCCAGTTTGATAGTCTGATCATCCGCTTTAAATAGTTTCAGCTAATTTTGTTAGACCTTATACAACGTGTTAATGAATTAACGCAAAACTAGAAAGTAGTTTGTTTAGAATCGAGAGCAGAATCGAATTATCATATTTTCAACATAGGTAATTTTTTTCAAAATATTAAATAATTTGTTTGTAAAATTTAAAATTTACTGAACCCGATGCCAACCCACCGCACGGGCACACTCACCCAACTCACTACCACAACAAGATTATATGTATCCATGAGAACGTTAGTGCTTTCATTCATTACTGAAATGATAACAAATCATTTTTGTCTCAAAACTTAAAATGCCAATAACTTTAAATTTTAACTATCAAAATAATGAAATTATTAATTCAATCTAAATATTTTGTCATAAATCAGCTGTACGTTTACGTTACGTACGTCACGTTGTATACATACTCTAACCTTGTATCATAATGTAACATATTAAAATCAATAATATAACCAACTCACCCAATAGCCGAATGGAATCTGACTTTTGGAAGCGTTGACAATGGACCATAGCGACCAGAACAGATGGCTAACAAGCGCGAACGCGTCTACCTCGTTCAGCAGGTGGTTCACGTCGTCTATGCTAGGCTGTTGACCCTCCTTGGCCTCTGATTGGTTCGCGTAGAAATGCTTCAAGTATTCTCTTATGAATATTTCCTGGAAAATATACAGGTTTTTAGTCAATGACATTAGAAAACGTTTTTAGTATGGAGATTTTCTTAATATTTTTTTAAAATACATTAATGGACTCTTGCTTGTGCGTTAGCACTGCATTTCCGCCAGAGTCAAGTAGTTTATGAGAGAATCTATCCCAATCCCAAGGATTGCTTTTGGTCAAGAACAAGAAGAGATTGAGGATTGCGGAGCCACGTGGCAGGCAAAAACGCGACGCGCGAAAACCACGCGAGACAAATGCTCAGGTCAGAACCTGCAACGTGACTCCTTTCTAAATATTATAACATTAAAGCAATTTTTGAGAGTAGGCGATGTTGGAACTGCACCGCAACGACATCCCAAGCAATTATCGCCAAGACACTGTTTGATTTCAGAAATATCGCGGTTAAATCGCGACGATATCGTTCCCACAACGCCTACGCTCAGAAATTGCTTGTGTGATACCTTTGATAAGGCCCTTAGCCATGTTGTCGTATTATAACATTGCAAAATTCAGTAGCAGATATTGACTTGCTCCCGCTTACTGCCAATTTGTGGCATATTGAAATTAGAATCCGAGAAATCACGGAGCGTCAAATGTATGGATCAATATGTTCCGATTCATGAAAACAGCACTGTGAGCGATTACAGCGCTAACACCGGTTTCATTTGCGTTAGCGCGCCGACAGCGCTTATAGCATTCTATCAATTAGAAACGCTAGATATCGCGCTCACACCGTTCACATGACAACATTCAAATATTCCTATTATTTTCTTCATTACTAAACGTTATTAAACTTTTATTCGTCTTTTTTTGAACATAATCAAGCTCAATACTACTAAAGAAACCTAAATCGAGACCTAAACAAACCAAAAATGTACGACAGCAAAACTGTTAAACGTCACTTTTGAAAATTCGCTCAAAAATGTACTACTTGACCGTGAGCGCGTACACAATCGAAAACGTGACGTCGTTCATGACGTCACTACCGACGCCATCTTGCAATAACAGTGCTCACAGCTTTTCATATAAAATTAAAATCGGAGCGTTAGAACTGTGAGCGTGTTGTCAAAAGTTACGTTTGACAGTTTTGTTGTAGTACATTTTTGAGCGAATTTTCAAATGTGTCGTTTAACAGTTTTGCTGTCGTACATTTTTGGTTTGTTTAGGTCTCGATTTAGGTTTCTTTAGTAGTATTGAGCTTGATTATGTTCAAAAAAAGACGAATAAAAGTTTAATAACGATTAGTGATGAAGAAAATAATAGGAATATTTGAATGTTGTGATGTGAACGGTGTGAGCTCGATATCTAGCGTTCCGAATTGATAGAACGCTATCAGCGCTGTCGGCGCGCTCACGCAAATGAAACTGGTGTGAACGTTGTAATCGCTCACAACGCTGTTTTTATAAATCGGAACATACCGATGGATGTGACCGTCAAGATCCATACTTTTTTAACGATCCGTGTTTCTTCGGATTTAGATTGGACGCAGTGCGTAACCGCTCTTATGGTTTGGAAATGTAAAAACATTTTCGCTCTTTGTATGGAGCTTGGCAGTTTTTTTACAATGTTTCTGAGAAGTTTGCATATCTTCCATTTAACAAATCATTCCATTCTTTAAACTTAAATATGATTGAACTAAACATTGCGAATACTTTACTGCTATTTAATTTATTTATACTACCTAGGCAACTTTTTAAAAGTTGAAAGTTATGGCCAAGTTTTTAAATATTTTTGTTTTATTATGTTCATTCCATACCAGTTAGTTTTTAAATGAGTTATCTATCTATCTATCTAATTAGGTAAACCCAGAATAATTAGTTCTTTGATTATGTTTTAATGAAAAGTGAATGAAATTGGTTAATCGTAATAAGAATAATATAAAGACCAAAACATGTTTGATCAGAATTAAGATAGTTCTTAAATTTTTGTCGATAAAAGCACAGAAAATATCGTCAAAAACTAAAGAGGCCATATCACACAAGCGATTTTTGAGCTTAGGCGATGCCGCAACTCGACCGCCGCGACATAGCAACTGTATCTCAGACATTTTTAAGCACAGGCGGTTGCTGAGCTTTATCGCAGCGATATCGTTCCGTCAACGCCTACGAGCATGATATAAAAAATCGCTTGATACACCTCTTAGTTAAAAAAAAACAATTCGTGACGAACAAAGAAACAATTTTGTGATATTGATTTGTCAGCCTTTTGATTAAGTAAGGGTTACTCGAAACTATAGTTAACATAGTATACGAAAAAACCCGGTTTTATTCGACCGAAAGCTTACTGAAAAAGTTAACCTATTAAAGGGTAAGTAATTAAGAAAAAAAAAGTTAAAGGCTGAAAAACCAAAAACCAAGATATCTAAAAATAATTGACTTTCATTTTTATTGTACTTTTACTCTTGTGTCCGCCATTTTATCCGATGCCAGAGACAAGGGCGCGTCCTTTCATCCCAAAGTCAAGCAGACTAGTCTATGGTCGGCACTGCACCAGCTAAAAATCAAGCATAAACAAAACACAAGCTGCGTAATGGCAGAGTTTTATGCTATAACCCGTAATGCGTCAAAATCGGTCGTGTTAATTCTCATTATTGCAAGGACTTGACCATTGCGCTGCCGTGCGCTTTTAAGAATTTTTCCCCTTAGTCTTTTTTGTTAAATGAAGTTGGTTTTATATTATCATATTAACCTCTACAGATATTATATTATGCTGAAGCATAGATGCTGAAGACATGCTATGTACCAATGAGTTTTCCTAACTTATGTACGTAATACCGACTGCTCTCAAACGGTGAAGGAAAACATCGTGAGGAAACCTGCATACAATGAAGAAGAAATTCTGATGTGTATGTGAAGTCTACCGATCCGCATTGTGCATGCGCGGTGCTACACTGACGTACACACGGCGACACATCAAGCTATACAAAACCAAAATAAGCTGGCCGCGCGTAGGACGAGTAACGTATAACGTCACGCGACCAGCTTATATTGGTTTTGTATAGCTTGATGTGTCGCCGTGTTGTATATAAGGTCTAAAAAAACTAGCTGAAACTATTTTAAGGGGATGATCGGACCATCAAACTGAACAACTTTCTCTATGGGACCAATATCGAAATCGCGAAAAAACAAACAGGTGTCCCCTACATTTAAGTAGAGTTATGTTTGCAGTTTTGTATGGGACAGCTGATTTTTTTTTCGCGACTTCGATATTGGTCCCATAGAGAAAGTTGTTCAGTTTGATGGTCTGATCATCCCCTTAAAATAGTTTCACCTAATTTTGTTAGACCTTATATAATCTCTTTCTACGTTATCTCCGTAGTTAACATTTTTTCAGATTGATGATCTAAATCACCCCTTTCAATGTTAGTAGGGTGCAAAGAGAATGTAACTTTCTACGTTATAAGAATCGGGACTTCCATACTAAAAACTGGTCGTGACCCCAAAGAAAGTATGAAACGTGTGCGACCGTTCAAAGGAATTTAATGGCGGCGGTGCACGTTTCATACAATGTTTTTTTGTTAGAGAGTTGCGCGAGTCTGGTAGGGTGTTTTGTTACACCCTGTAAAGGCTGATGATGATGATGATAATGTTCACGATTATATTCCGCGATTTACGACCTAAGCGGTCATACTTAGACCAGATTGAAGACGTCAGTAAAAATTCCAGGTAAAAAATAGGCGAAATCGTCGGGAATTTATGACAAGATGTATACAGCGTGAAATTAATATCATTAGCATCCTTTTAAACTAAGATTCTACCCATCAAACTGAACAACTTTTACTATGGGAGCAAACCAATCAAAGCAAAAAAAAATCTACTGTTCCATACTAAACTGCAATGCCGACTCGACTCAAATGTATGCAACAGCAGATTTTTTTTTGCTTTGATCGGTTTGCTCCCATAGTTAAAGTTGTTCAGTTTGATGGGTAGGCTCTTAGTTTAAAAGGATGCTAATGATATCAATTTCACCCTGTAGATCTAGAGGAAGAGAGATATAGGGACCGCCCAAAGATGGAGATTTATAATCAATGGCTACCCCTCTGAGAAAATGCTTAAGGTGGTTTCAGTCCATACAAAAGTTTGACGTACAATACGCGTAGTCGGAATTAATAAAAGTAATATTTTATGTATGCATAAATAGTTTAGAAAATCTAGTTGCCGCGTTACAAATAATAATATTTGTTCAAAAATAATATATAGATATAAAGCTTCTAAAATTTTATATGAAAAATTTCAAATCTTTATATCTTCGTAATTATTTTATAAATTGCAAATGTTATTTGTGACGCGGCATCTAGATTTTCTAAACTATTTTTCCATATATACAAAGTTACTTATATTAATACCGTCTACGCATATTGTGCCTTAAAGTTTTGTATAAAATTGACCCCTCTGCAACCACCTTAAGTAAAAATACATTAAAATACACAAAAAATGACTCGCAAACCACCAAAAATGTTTAATTTCTTGCATCTCATTGTTTTAGTAGAAAACCCATGATTTTTGTAAAAAAAAAAACATTAAAAACACCCGAAGTACTTACTTTCGTATCATTATGAGCGACATCTAGATTTTCTAAACTATTTTTCCATATATAAGGTCTAACAAAATTAGGTGAAACTATTTTAAGGGGATGATCAGACCATCAAACTGAACAACTTTCTCCATGGGACAAATATCGATATCGCGAAAAAAATATCAGCTGTTCCATAAAAACCTACTCGACATAAATGTATGGGACAGAAGATTTTTTTTCAATATTAGTCCCATAGAGAAAGTTTGATGGTCTGATCATCCACTTTAAATAGTTTCACCTAATTTAGTTAGACCTTATATACAAAGTTACTTATACTAATGGGGTGCCGTCTATCTGGCATAACTTTTATTGTCCGAAACATATGTAGCATAAAATACTTGGCATAATTGTTCTTGGACGAATATTAACAATGCAGAAAGCTTTATTTGGTATATTAACTAAGTGGCGGAATATTAATTTATGCGAATTTAATATGGCATACTACTACCATAATCGAATTTAATATTGAATAATTTTGCATAGCATAATGATCATGTGGCATTATTTCGCTCAGCATAATGATCATGTGGCATTAGGGCAGTGGATGGAAGCTGCGTTGGCATGCTGCATGCTTGCCTTGCATGCTGCATTCTTGCTTGCATGCTGCATGCTTGCTTGCTTTCAGGATGCGTGCATGCATAGTGCATGCTTGTTTGCTTGCTGGATGCGTGCATGCATGCTTGCTTGTGTGCATGATTGCTTGCTTGCTTGTCTGCATGTTGGGGGGAGCAGGGGGCGGAAGCCCCCTGCCTGATAAAAACAAATTGGTGCTTGTAAAATTCTAGGTTAGGTTAGGTTAGAACATGTATAACACTAAGCGGAGCGAGCGGAGTATCATCATGCTTGCTTGCATGCTGCATGCTTGCTTGCATGCTGCATACTTGCTTGCATGTTGCACGCTAGCTTGCATGCTGCATGCTAGTTGCTTCGGGCGCAGAAAGGTACCTAGCTTCAAAACTGTAGGTTAGGTTAGGCTAGATGGTAGATTTTAGTTTGTATCATTAGGTAAGTAACAAAATAAAAAATTATGCGACAATAGTGAGAGCCGTAACAATACTCTGCGAAAAGGCAATAATGCCATAGAATACTTCTGAAAATAAACTTAATGCAATTCAACTGATCTGCCATAGAAGACTATGCGTTATGAATGGATGCCAAACAAAGTATGCCAAGTGAAGTTATGCCACTAGTCATGTATGCCTATAGTGATCATGCATTAGAAAATTCTGCGAAAAAAAGTTATGCGATAACAGGGTAAACCATACTAATGCCGTCTACTCGTATTGTGCGTCAAAGTTTTGTATAAACGCGTTAAAATGATCAACTTTAGCATATTTAATAAACGAGTAACTCTCAAGAGATTTCCACTTTAAAAAAAAAACACAAAAAAAAACAAACTCAACTAACCTTCTGCTCCAAAGTGGGACTAGAATCCAAATATTCATAATAAAACGGATGCGACGGATTCGTATAATCATACATCCATTCTTGAAAATGATTCGCCAAATCGAACCCTCTGTAATTATAGGCACAGTACTCAAAATCGATTAGCACCAATCTTGGTTCGTCCGAGTCAGAAATGTGGCTTATTACAGTATCAGATGTGTTCGCATCGTCGTATTGGGTGTGTTCCATGAAGGTAGCGCGTGAGGATTTAGTTTTTGTGAAGCCATGGGGAGTACCTTCTAAGTCCATTGATTGTTGTGACATATTCGATGTCTGGTTTTGGATTGATTGTTTTGAATCCTGTGGAAAAGAAACAAGAAAATATATAAAAACCATAAAGTTTTTTTTTTGGTACAATTCAAGGTAAAGGGTTAAAATCCCATACAACCGTAATGTCCACAATAAAATTATCTTATTTATAGCAATTAAAACGTTAGTGTTCGACGTTCTGACGCTTCTTTGGAGTTTTTGGAGACAATCGAAAGACGCAGGAAACGCAGAGAAGTCCACAGGAAAGAGGTGAACCGACCGCTTTGCCACGCTACAAATGACGGAACACTTTTCCTGTTTACGACCCATACCTGATGGGGTATGGGTATTTCACTGAACTGTATATTGTTCACTTGCACGACACTTTGTTACGCAAAACAACACCAATTTTACGAACTAAAACTCACTATAAACAATAAAAATTCAATAAAATATGAGGACTCCACACGTAGCTGACAAATAACCGCCAAAAACTCCTCAAACCATAAAGTTATTATACCTTACAGTAATAGAGGAACTGACATGAGTTGTCAAACGTTTTTGGAGGTTTTCAGGAGCTTATCGGCAGGCAAACATTCGAGCTCTGTCTATAATACGGAGTCAAACGTGAAATCGTGGATTATTTAATGAAATAGTGTTAGTATATTTCACAAAATTATCTTCGATTTCACTATCGATTCGCAATTATTCACAGAAACCGAATTTTTATCCTGCGATATGATCCCCAAAAACGGTTCTATTGGCTCGCGTCACGTATCTCTTTCTATTATAGAGTGGTGCCGCTAGGTACATCTCGCTCTGTCAGCTGTCAGGAGTGCAATTTTTGAATCTCATACGTTGAACTCAGCAGTTGAAAATGTATGGAGACACGCATCTTTCTACTGCTGATTTGACTTTCAAAAATCGCACTCCTGGAGTATGGTTTTTGAATGTCAAATCAGCAGTAGAAAGATGCATATCTCCATAGTAATATTGACATTTTCAACTGATGAGTTTAAAGTATGAGTTTCAAAAATCGCACTCCTGTTCCTCTACTCCGTAAGGTATAGATAAAAACATACATGAAAAACAATAATTTGTGATTTTTAATGGAAATGATTAAAAGATATTTTTTGCGTCTCATTGAATTTTTACTCGACTGCTACAGATGGAGGGTTATGTTTTCGAGCGTATGTATGTTTGTATGTCTATTTCTTTGGCACGCCCTACAGCCTAATTTTAATAAGGCGTCTGCGAATGAAAAAAGAGAGGGAGAATAAATTTTTTTTTGTTAAAAATACAATATGGGCATCAAGCTGGTAAACAGACGATTCTAAATATACATTCTGTGTACTAAGTATCGGGAATTTGTCAATAAAACAAAAAATACAAGTTATTCATCAAAATTTATTTTATCGCCTTCAAAGTAGGCCCCATCGCTTGCAATACAACATCTCCACCGCTTCACCCAGTCTTCCATACATTTTTCATAGGCTATTTGCGGTATGGCCTTTAGCTCATTCAGCGAATTTTCTTTTATGGCTTCTATCGACTCAAAACGTTTTCCTCGAAGTGGTAATTTTAACTTGGGAAATAAAAAAAAGTCAGACGGAGCCATATCAGGTGAATACGGTGCTTGGTCGAGAACTTTTGTTGAATTTTTCGCTAAAAACTCTTTCACTATAATGGCTGTGTGTGATGGTGCATTATCATGGTGCAGCATCCATGAGTTGTGTTGCCACAAATCTGGACGTTTTCGGCGGATACTCTCACGCAAACGCTTCATGACGCCTAAATAATATTCTTTATTCACTGTTTCTCCCTCTGGAAGGAATTCGGAGTGAACCACACCACGGTAGTCAAAAAAAACTGTCAACATCACCTTGATTTTGGAGCGACTTTGCCGCGGTTTTTTGGGTTTCGGCTCGTTTTCGAGACGCCATTCTGAAGACTGTTGGCTTGTTTGCATGTCGTACTCATAAACCCATGTCTCGTCGCCAGTTATTATACGTTTCATAAAGGTCGGATCCGTAGAAGCTCGGGAAACCATGTCTTCAGCGACATGCTTTCGCTGCGCTTTTTGAACAAAATTGAGCTCTTTTGGAACTAGTCGAGCGGCGACGTGTTTCATGCCTAAAATGTCAATGAGAATGTTGTGGACGGACTTAAAAGATATGTTCACCTCACTAGCCAACTCTCTCAGACTCATACGTCGATTTTCGAGCACTAGCTTCTTGATTCTGTCGATGTTTTCTTTGGTCGTAGCGGTTGAAGGTCTACCAGAACGAGGCAAGTCTACTACTACTTCTCGGCCTTCTTTAAAAGCCTTATACCATTCATAAGCCCTTGTTTTCGATATACATGATTCGCCGTAGGTATTTCGCAACATTTTTAGTGATTCACTACATGAAATATCATTTGAAACACAAAATTTAAGGCACACTCTTTGTTCAACAATATTTTCCATTGTAAAAATCGCCGAGGACTCAAAACTATGACCAACAAAAAGTGTAGTTTAAAACAAATTAAATGACAGATCCCGCTCAAATTTTGCGCGCTAAATCAGTACAGTGCTACCAACATGCAGTAAAAAAATTAGAACGACCTCTTTTACGCGGGTCTTTTTATTGACATATTCCCGATACTTTTTACACAGAGTAGTATATATATACTATACAGGGTGAAATTAATATCATTAGCATCCTTTTAAACTAAGAGTCTACCCATCAAACTGAACAACTTTTACTATGGCAGCAAACCGATCGGAGCAAAAAAGAAATCAGCTGTTCCATACTAAACTGCAATTCCTACTCGACTCAAATGTATGCAACAGCAGATTTTTTTTGTTCCGATCCGAAAAGTTGTTCAGTTTGATGGGTAGACTCTTAGTTTAAAAGAATGCAAATGATATCAATTTCACCCTGTAGTTGTTTGCAAGTAGGTCGACGTTATGGTTGTGCGCACAGAACATTATAAGAGGGGTTAGAAGTGCAAAGTAGGCGTGGAACGTGTCGCCACAGGTTATGCAATGATTTGCATAACACCATAAGGCGCGCGGCGTGGTGCGAGCGAGAGGGCATGAATAATTGTAGCAGCGTGAGCGGGAAGACAAGTGGCGACAGCCGTCTGCGAAGCAAAAGCGTTACTTTGCATTTCTAACCCCTCTTATAATGTTCTTCGATTGTGCGTAATACTCCAGTGAACATGTTGTGCAGGTGATGATGATGACTCTCACCTGTTTCGTATGATTGTTCTCTTTGTTAGAGTGGTTGGAGTCAGCGTCGAACGTTTGCACGTAGGTCGTCACGAAGTCGTCGTTTGGGTTCTGTGGCACATCCTCCAACATAAGGATGTTGCCTGCAACGACAAGGAATTATTAGAATAAATAAATAATCTATACGAAGTGTGTCTGTACATTGAAGATATTAACAAAAAGAAATTACGATATGGTTTTTAGGTGTCCCTGATTCCATATCAGCAATTTTTGGATTTTTTGTCTGTCTGTTTGTTTGTGTTTGTTTGTTTAATCGAGCATCACGCAAAAACTAACCCTCCAGCATATCATTGTGACAGAATATGACGGCTGACTAGACTGTGGCGAGGAACTTCTTCATCAACTATCTCCGCGTGGCTATTGTATAAGTATAAAAGACTACTAACCCTACTGAATATCATTGTGACAGAACGTGACGGCTGACTCGACTGTGGCGAGGAACTTCTTCATCAACTATCTCCGCGTGGCTATTGTATAAGTGTAAAAGACTACTAACCCTCCTGCATATCATTGTGACAGAACGTGACGGGTGACTCGACTGTGGCGAGGAACTTCTTCAGCCACTATCACCACGTGGAAGTCTATTGTATAAGTGTAAAAGACTACTAACCCTCCTGCATATCATTGTGACAGAACGTGACGGGTGACTCGACTGTGGCGAGCAATTTCTTCAGCCACTCGATTTCCGCGTCGAAGTCTACCGTCTTCAGTCGCTTTATTACCAGCTGCTCTTCTTCTGTCTGCAATTAAAACAATAGGATATTCGACAGGTTTTTAAAAACTGTTCTACGTTAATCACTGGTGTCTGACTCGAACCCGCGACTCTCGGCAAAGCAGGCAGGTTCACTACAGACTGTGCTACCGGGCCGTCGAGATCATACCCTTAAAAAGTGTCAGCATATTAAGAAAGACTCTGTATGTAATGGCGCTTTACTCTGCGTTGTTATTACTTCGTACAGCGCGTGACGTATGCGACGTTGCCGTCTGGCACGAGTGGCAGAAATCAAGCAAGTACATCGATTACGACATGCGAGAAAGTGTTGGTGCTTATCTCTGTACCTAGGGCCTATAATTTTAATAATATTATGAAGGACTCTGTATTATGCATATGCTCACGACTATATTCCCCAAGGGGTAGTCAAGAGACATTCTGAAACCTCAGAACATCCACGATTCACTAGTACCAAAACTCTGTCCAATGTGACGGGGAGTGAGCCCGCTGCCGCTTGTAATGGATACAATACATGCCTCGAAATTGAAGCATGCAGGTTTCCTCACGATGTTTTCCTTCACCGACAAGCCAGTGGTCTTTCAAATCGTACATAAATTCCGAAAAACTGATTGGTACGAGTCGGCTTGGACGGGGATCGAACCATCGCCTCCTGCATGACAGGCACCACGCTATTCTTATTCTTATCGCGTAGGCAGCAACTAGCAAGCCCTGGTGTCAGAGTTTTTTCAGACCACCTTAAGGCCTCTGACGTGGTTTTTATGTAACGACTACAACCACCAGAGATAGTAGCCGGGACCAACGGCTTAACGTGCCATCCGAAGCACGGAATCATTTTTTTTTCAGACAATCAGGTGATTCAGCCTGCAATATCCTAACGAACTGGAGAAAAAACGCCCAAAGTGACATTTCACTGAGTGTCCCCCGTGGGAATCGAACCCACGACCTCCGTCGAGAGCTAATGCTCTTAACCATTAGACCACGGAGGCAGTTGATTAAAATTAAGAGGCTATGTGAAAAAAATAGGATTCTTCAAAGCGTCATATATCATGAAGTACTAACAGTAGGAGTATGATTAGCGGACATGTGTAAATTGAACATATAATTGAAGTTTTGATTAGAGCCAAAACACGATTAAGACACATTTTCTCGATCGAAAAACAAGCCAAAGTAGCCTCCGTCTTTATCAATAAACGCTTGGAACTTGTAAACGGTGGATAATAGAAATACTAGACTTAATTTAAAAAAAGAGATTGATATTTTATAAATTTTGATTAGAGCAGAATTTAACTTACATAAATAGTACAATCACAATTAAATAAAGTTTGTTTAAATTAAATAGGCCCTACGGATTAAAATGATTGTTCGAGCTCCTAAAGCTCTTTAATCTTTATGTTTCTATAATTATTTTTAATTACGTGTAGCACTTAGCTATACTCGTAAAAAGCCGTTTATCTGTCGTGATTTGACATCTGTCACTTGACACCTGTCATTCGGGATTACTTGGCAATTTGGAGGTTATAGACAATATCAGCTGGCTTGTAACGATTTTGTTCTTCCGTTGTTTTTCGGAATTATAAAAATTTTAAGTATACAGTCTGCTTTATCATTTCGTCTAGTTTTCCCTATAAGGTATCTAGATAGGGCACTAGAGATCTTTACATGGTCCTTCAAAGCCATCTGAAACAAAGAAGACAAAGAGAAGGAGATCATTCCAGCTGCAGCAGCAACA
This sequence comes from Agonopterix arenella, assembly GCA_927399405.1. Lineage (NCBI taxonomy): Eukaryota > Metazoa > Arthropoda > Insecta > Lepidoptera > Depressariidae > Agonopterix > Agonopterix arenella. The sequence goes on along the minus strand of OV656718.1, from coordinate 8,826,787 downwards.
GCCAAAGTTACTTACCCCCTTCAACTGCATTCGACGGGTGAACATTGCTGCGCTCACTAAGCATTCTGTATAGCTTGACGTGACCAGTCAACAATCACCAAGGCTTAGCAGCAGCAGCACGCGAACGGATAAGCCATCTTCACACAACATATCAACATATTAACCGCAAGAAGGAAAGGAGCTGGATCGCACAAAGACCGTGAGCCCGTTCCATTTACCTTTCTATTCATTCTCATCCATCCATATTTCAACCATAGTTAATCTATATTCATCCATCATTGCATCATAACTAAATCATTATCATTTCATTTCATTCTCGCTTCATTACAAATCAGTAGTTAGACAATCAAATCGTAGACAACAGAAAATACCGCTTAGGATCACTAAATCATCAATTCACTTTCATTTCATCATCTCATCTTCATTCGCTCACTTAACTTAAATCACTTCACCCTAGAATTGTGTTTGCACCTGGTTCTAAAAGGGAAACAATTGCAGTTAGCCAAACAAACCAAGTTTAGAGTTTTATCAAATAACAAATTAACAACTGTTTATTTTTAACCGACTTCATAAAAGGAGGTTTCTCAATTCGACCGTACATATATATTTTTTTGTTTGTTTGTATAAGCTGTAAGGTCGTCAGACAGCTGTTTGATCCATTTTACCTACCGGGTCGGCAAACTGCGATGGTACTTTTTTAACCGACTTCAAGAAAAAAAGGATGTTATGCATTTGATGCGTATGTAGGTAATTTTTTTTTTCCCTTTTCTTTTAAGCCACTAGCAAAGTTATTTTATTTACTCCTAGCCGTCTCACTATTAATAGGAACTAATTACCTGGGTACGTACATTGCAATTTTTTTTTTCTCAACAGGCCTTAAACCTATAAACTTTGTTAGTAAAATTTTACAACCTCACGACTACATTACACGAAAGGGTGGTCAGTCAATAAAATTTCACAACGTCAAGACTGCACTACCCGATAGGGTGGTCAGACACCTTCTACTTGCATCATATCTGCAAAATAAATATAAAAAATCGCCATAAAAGAAATAACATCAGTTAAACATTGTCGTTATTGAGTGTGCGAATTAATAAATACACTAATCATAATATTTTCATTGTTAAAAATAAATAAATAATAAATAAAAATCCCAATGGCTGAAGTAAGGCTAAAGGAACTAGTTAGAAAACGATCATCAATAAAAGGTAAGCTTACATTATTCAAAAATTATTTAGCCATGCAAGAAAACTGTTTGCAGCTCAGTCATCTACAGATATTTGAGCTTCAGTTACGCCTCGAAAAATTTGAAAAGGTTTATGAGGAATTTGATATTTTGCAGAGCGAGATAGAGGAGCTGACTGTGGAGACCGAGTCAGATGATCCCGAACTCAACCAAAAACAATTTAATGAGCGGCAAAGCATCGAACATGACTACTACTCGCACGTGGCCACAGCTCGCGTCTTGTCGGATGATCATCTGAAACGGTTACAGCCGCCGCCTGCTCCTCGGGACTCGGAGTCAGGCTCCAGTTCTACGGTGGACGTAAGACAACACAGTTTTGTAAGATTGCCAAAAATTAATCTTCCACACTTTGAAGGCGGCTATCAGCACTAGCTGGAATTTAGGGATACATACCTATCACTAATCCATGATAACCCGAGCATCGATGCGATTAATAAATTCCATTATTTGCGTGCTGCTCTGAAGGGTAGTGCCGCTCTTATCGTCCAAAGCCTGGATTTTAGGGCAGATAACTATCCAATCGCTTGGCAGTTACTTTCGGATAGATACGACAACCAAAAGCTTCTTATTGCTAATCACATCAATGCTTTGTTCAACGTCGAGCCCATTCAAAGAGAGTCCAGTCAGTCACTGAGAAACATAGTCGATGTGACAAACAAAAATTTGCGTGCACTTGCCACGCTAGGTCAACCCACCGATCATTGGGATACTCTGGTGATTCACATCATGTCTGCTAAATTAGATTTAGTTACAAAAAGAGCGTAGGAACTCTCTCACTGACATAGCAACTCTATCATTTTTTACAAAATTTCTCTCCAATAGAGCTGATCTATTGGAGACGTTAGGAGAGGCTAGATATAGTAAAGGTAATAAACCTGAGTCCAGTCATATTAAATATAAAAGTTTGCTTGCCTCTACCAACAACGCAAAAACATATCATGCCCTGGATGTAAAAAAGATCATTATTTGTACCATTGCCCTGATTTCAGAGGTTTACCGATAGAATCGCGCGTTCGAAATGCAAGGGAATTCAAGGTATGCTTGAATTGTCTTCGTCACGGTCATGCAGAGTCAGTCTGTCGTTTCGGTCACTGTAAGTACTGCGGTGCCAAGCATCACACAATGCTACATGTAGAGCCGCTCCCGCCACCTGAAAGTGAAACGCTTACGCAAAATGTTTCATTGTCTGCTAAGGAGTTTCAGTCAAGTGCAAAATCAAGTCATGTTTTTCTATCTACAGCAGTGGTCAAGGTGACGGACGTCAATGGTAAACGTCACACCGCCAGGATTTTACTAGATAATGGTAGTACGACAAGCTTTATAACATTCGATCTTTGCCGTAAACTCAGCCTTCAGACTTCTGTTGCCAACTCAAAAGTGATAGGTATTAATGGTCAAGTTTCTAAAAGTTCTGAATCTTGTTCACTTACAATAGAATCGTGTAATGAAAATTATAAGACTGAAATCAATTGCTACATTCTTCCAAACATAACTACATCAATTTCAACTACCTGTATTGATATACACGGCTTAAACATACCAAGCAATATTTATTTAGCAGATCCATCCTTCCATGTTCCTTCCTCTATCGATATTTTGGTAGGGGCCGAGACATTTTGGAAGGTCATCGGCGCAAACCGTATTGAGCTAGGAAAGCATAAACCTACACTTTTCGAAACCAAATTCGGATGGTTGGTTTCGGGGGGTGTTCAAAACAGTTCAAATAAACAATCACCTGTTGCATGTTCACGCAAAACAACTCAGTGCAGGCAGTGGATACAAACATTTCAAAATTTTGGGAATTAGATACAATACTCCCTACTCACACAATGACCCCTGAAGAGCACGCATGCGAAGATCATTTCATGAACTCTACAAAGCGTAATAATCATGGTCGGTTTGTCGTCGCTTTGCCATTGAAGGATTCTGCAGATGTTCTAGGTGACTCCTTTAAAATGGCTAAACGCAGATTTCTCTCACTGGAACGTCGTCTAGAAAGAGAACCAAAGTTGAAACATTACTATGTAGAGTTCTTGAATGAATATGCTATGTTAGGACATATGAGTGAAAGTGTAAATACGCCTCACTTGAATAAACATTCATGCTCCTTACCGCATCATGGGGTTCTGAGAGAGTCGAGCTCTACCACAAAACTTCGTGTCGTGTTTGACGCTTCGGCAGTCACGACATCGGGTAAATCACTAAACAGTATTCAGAGGGTGGGACCTACCATTCAAGATGACTTGTTGTCGATTTTGCTGAGATTTCGTCAACATAAATATGTAGTTTCGGCCGATATCGAAAAGATGTATCGACAAATAGAGCTGGTAGAGTCCCAACGCTCCCTTCAGCAGATCCTGTGGAGGTCGGATCCCACGGAACCACTAAAGGCATTCACCTTGAACACTGTAACATATGGCACGACTTCTGCACCTTATTTAGCCACAAGGTGTCTTTCACAATTAGGACACGACTCTACTGACATGGATATCAAACACGCAATTTGTCACGATTTTTACGTGGATGATTTTTTATCTGGTAGAGACGATGTTCAGGAAACAATTGCATTGTGTCAAGGAGTTACAAAAACACTTCAGTCGGCAAGGTTCAATTTAAGAAAATGGCATTCAAATAACAGTAGCATTCTTCAAGCAATTTGCAAACATAATGACGTGTCGGATTCTGTAAATTTGAGCAATAATGAATTTTCAGCGAAAACCCTCGGACTTCATTGGAAATGTTCGAGTGATACATTCACTTTTTCAATAAATGTTCCGCAGCAAAACAAAATCAACAAGCGAAACATTTTATCTACAATCGCACAAGTCTTCGATCCTCTTGGGCTCGTCTCCCCATGCATTGTAGAGGCCAAATTTATAATGCAACAACTCTGGATATCAAAGTGCTCTTGGGACGAGGAAGTGCCTTATCACATAAGAAAGGCATGGCTTGATTTCGCTGGATACTTGCAACGCTTGAACGATCTATCCATACCCAGATGCATTAAATGTGACTTCCCAGTGGATATTACGCTTCACATATTTTCAGACGCCTCTGAAAGGGCATATGGTGCATGCATTTACGTCAGGAGCCTTAGCGGTGACGGATCAGTAAGTACCCATTTGCTAGCGTCAAAGAGTAAGATAGCACCAACCAAACCAGTAACCACTATCCCACGTTTAGAGCTTAGCGCCTCTCTACTAGGTGCTAGGTTATGTTCGAAGGTGCTCTCGGCTCTTACCTTGAAATATAGCAAGTGTGTGTATTGGTCTGATTCCACTATTGTATTGGCATGGCTTGCATCAACACCCACTCAGTTAAAAACATTCGTACGCCATCGTGTTTGCGAAATACAAGATCGTACTTTGGGTCATGAATGGCGCTACGTGCCTTCTAAAGAAAATCCAGCAGATCTGGTGTCGCGTGGGTTAAATGCTAATTTGATTGGCGATTCGTCATTATGGTGGACTGGACCACCATTTCTTAAGCTGGTCGAATCGCAGTGGCCTGCTAACCCCAATAAAGCTCACGAGTCCGTCTTACCTGAAATGATTGTAAAATCTTTCCATGTCGCAAGTGACAATATTCAACCACTTTACCCTGACTTAGTTAAGAAATACTCAAGTTTCTCTAAATTACAACGCACCATTGCATTCATATTTAGATTCATCAGAAACAGTCAGAAAGGTAGCATTAAGGCTGTTGGAAACTTATCACTCCTTGAGCTTAAAGGTTCCAGTGATTTTCTCTTGCGGGAAGCTCAAAAAGAATCATTTTCTGACGAATACCAATTATTAAACTCTGGCAAAGATCTGCCACCAAAGAATAAACTTCTCTCGCTTTCACCATTTTTGGATAAAGATAAGCTAAAAAGAGTCGGCGGTAGGTTGTTTAATTCATCGTATGACTATAATGTCAAGCATCCAATCCTACTCGATAGTAAACATCCTCTATGTGAGCTGATTTTCCATGCATTTCACAAAAGGTATTTTCATGCAGGACCACAGTTGCTATTAGCCACCGTCAGACACAACTACTGGCCATTGGGAGGAAGGAATTTGGCAAAGCGCACAGTTCACTCTTGCATAAAATGTGCCAGATTAAAAGGCGAGACTATTCAACCGATCATGGGCAATTTACCAGAGCAGCGTGTAGAGCTGCAATTTCCCTTTCTTGAAACTGGCGTTGATTATGCAGGACCGGTGATGATAGCTGACCGCAAAGGTAGAGGTAGTAGGCTTATAAAATCTTACATTTGTGTTTTTGTCTGTCTAGCTACAAAAGCCGTACATCTGGAGCTTGTCTCCGATTTAACTAAAGAAGCTTATATTGCGGCCTTGAACCGATTCACGTCACGACGTGGAAAACCACAAACCATATTTTCCGACAACGGCACGACATTTGTAGGTACATTTCATGAATTATCCAAAATACTCAGTCAAGATCTTTCATCGGACGTTACGGAGCAAGGTATTAAATTTTCATTTATACCAGCATACACGCCTCATTTTGGTGGATTATGGGAGTCTGCAGTCAAATCAACCAAACACCATCTTCGACGCGTTCTAGACATGACTCACCTGACATACGAAGAGATGTCGACGCTACTGATTCAAGTGGAAGCGATCCTCAACTCGAGGCCTCTTACTCCTATCTCCGATGACCCTTCCGATCTCTATCCACTCACTCCTGCACATCTCCTTATAGGGCGATCACTTACATCTGTGCCACATCCACAGGTCTCCAATGCGAGAGTGACATCACTACAACGTTTCCAGCGCATCGAGTTTCTAAAACAACATTTTTGGAATAGATTTTCTAACGAATACGTTCTCTGGCTTCAGCAAAAGACAAAGTGGTGCAGATCACAGGGAGAGCTGAAAGAAGGGACTCTGGTACTAATCAAGGAGAAGTCTCTCCCACCTCTCATGTGGCTGCTTGGGCGCGTCACCCGTGTCTACCTGGCAACGACGGCGTCGCAAGAGTCGCTGACATTCAAACGAAGAAGGGAATTCTTCGTAGAGCCTTCAATAATATCTGCCCGCTCCCACTGAAGAATATTGAAGACAAGTCTTCAACGCCGGCAGCATGTTCGAGCTCCTAAAGCTCTTTAATCTTTATGTTTCTATAATTATTTTTAATTACGTGTAGCACTTAGCTATACTCGTAAACAGCCGTTTATCTGTCGTGATTTGACATCTGTCACTTGACACCTGTCATTCGGGATTACTTGGCAATTTGGAGGTTATAGACAATATCAGCTGGCTTGTAACGATTTTGTTCTTCCTTTGTTTTTCGGAATTATAAAAATTTTAAGTATACAGTCCGCTTTATCATTTCGTCTAGTTTTCCCTATAAGGTATCTAGATAGGGCACTAGAGATCTTTACAATGATATACGATTAAAAAGCCTACCTTTCCCTTGCTAGAAACTCCGTTAGCTAGCCTATCTTCTTTAACAGTCTTCAGCCACTTCCCCATTGACTTCCACAGCCAGTTGGGCTCTTTCGACAGAGGTATGTCCATGGAATGTATGGCGGCCATCTTCTCAGCTATCTTCATCGACAGCGACGGATCGGCTAGCTCTTTTGTTAGTAGAGGGCGGGCCTGGAACAAAATAAAAATCCATTTTAGTTAGTTTATTAAATTATTAATGCTTTTGTTTATTATACAAGGTGAATTTTATATCACTGAGGATGACTTCAGCATGTATTCTACTCATCAAACTGAACAACTTTCAAAAATAATAGAATTAAATCAGGCGAAAGCTAGATAAAACTATCATCATATCAGCCGATGGACGTCTACTGCTGGACATAGGCCTCCCCCAAGGATCGCTACAACTCGTGGTCCTGCGCTGCCCTCATCCAACGGGTTCCCGCCTTCACCAGGTCGTCGGTCCACCTTTTGGGGGATCACTACCCACGCTGCGCTTTCCGGTCGCCACTCGAGAACTCTTCGGCCCCATCGACCAAATCAAATCAAAATAATATCACATAGATAGCTTTTTGACGTCATTTTTTGACTCTACCACCGCGTCGGAAGGTGTTCCGTTGAGAGAAGATGCGGCCAGAAACTCTACAACACACATCTTTTAAACAAAACAAAATATACAAAGTACAATTAAAATACAATATTGCATTACATAGAGTAACATTGTCAAGACCAGACATTTTGGTCATTCAAATAGTCATCGAGTTTATAGTTGCCTTTTTTACAGAGGACTTGTTTAACATGGGACTTAAACTTTTTGTCTGACAAGTTTAGAATATCCTCTGGTATCTTATTATAATAGCGTATACAGTGCCCCATGAAAGATGTGTTGACCTTACTGAGTCGAAAATGAGGGAACACTAATTTATTTGTATCAGTTATGTTGACAGTAACGAGTTCGAACAGACCGCTCATCATATTCTTTGGGAGTGTGAGCTCTGGTACGCCGAGCGCCAGACCATGCTTGACTCAATAAAATCGTTTTCTGGTGTCCCTTACTACATGGATCTTGTTGCGACTAGGGATAACTTCCGTGCGTTCAGATGTTTATGCCATACTTATTACTGGAAGCAAAATAGGTCATAGATTCAGTACAATGTTAGGTTCCTATTGTTTTATTTTTGGTGCTTTTGCGGTCGTGTCTTCAACACTGCCATAAATGATCTCTGGAATTGGCTCTCTAATAGCCATGTTTTTGCTTCTTATTGCTGTCTCCTGTTTGCAATGAAGGGAAGTCGGATATTTTGTTTTCCTACTCCTCCTATCTTCTTTTATTAATTCATTGCGGGTTCCAAGACAGATTAGAGTCATCCCCCGGGCTCGCTGGACTTCATTGTCCAGTGTTTGGATTGGTCGCCGCTGTTGATCCTGGCTTACAGGAGTTACAGCGGTGGGAATGTGTCGTGGTCCTACGCCCGTTAAAATAATCAGTTATGTTATGCTATGTTAGTTAAAAACAATACTCACAGGTAAAAATTCTTCAATACGTCCGCCGGAAAACACGCCGAATAGTTTAGGGCCAAGTCTCCTCTCCGATAGCAGAGTGAATATGACAGATTCTGTGACTATAGCATCCATAGCTCGTTCTCCGTGCACCTGCCCGTATATTCGCAGTAGCACCTTTGCGAAAGAGAAATTATGATGTAATTGAGGAGACCCCCCAGTTTTACTTTTCGTCAATAAATACATCTTGAATATTTGCAATAAGCTTCGTCAACTTCTATATAAAAAAGAGGGGACCTAAAACCTAGAAACCTCCTCCAAAGTCTCTCCCTGAGGGACGGTTCCAAGAACGCTGGCAGCATTCCCCCTCTGTATCGCCAAGCTTATGCGCTGACAAAGGTAACTGCCAGCCCTCTCATCAATTCAATAAATTAGGTGAAACTATTTTATGGGGATGATCAGACCATCAAACTGAAAAACTTTCTCTATGAGACCAATATCGAAATCGCGAAAAAAAATCTGCTGTCCCATACATTTAGTATGGGAATCCATCCATCCATGTTTTTCCAATGGTTGCCTGGAAGAAATCGCTTTTAGTGATAAGACCGCCCTTTGTACCCTTCTCGTTCTTGATATAAATTGTTTTTGTATGTTCTTGGTGTGCAAATAAAGAATATTTATCTTATCTTATTTAAGTCGAGTAGGTTTGTATGGGAGAGCTGATTTTTTTTCGCGATTTCGTTATTGGTCCCGTAGAGAGAGTTTTTCAGTTCGATGGTCTGATCATTCCCTTAAAATAGTTTCATCTAATTTTGTTAGACCTTATATATTTAGTAGTTTTGATAAAGATAGCTGAACAATGGTAGTCAGAAAATTTTTAAAGATATTGCAATAATAATGATTTGAATAATTGGTTTTTGATTTAATTGAAACTCCCTGTATTAAACTACCTACAGGGTGTAAGTGACAGCCTAGCAAATAATGAAACGATGAACTCAGACCATCAAACTGAACAACTTTCACTATGGAGCCCACCTCAGGAGACGCGAAAAAAATCAGCTGTCCCTTACATTTGAGTCGGGTAGGTACAGCAGTTTTGTATGGGACAGCTGATTATTTTTCGCGTCTCCTGAGGTAGGCTCCATAGTGAAAGTTGTTCAGTTTGATGGTCTGAGTTCACCGTTTCAGTATTTGCTAGGCTGTCACTTACACCCTGTATAATAAAAGAGATGTAACAAATGGTGTCAAGAATGCCGATGTTTAGTTATTAATCAACACTAAAATTTTTGTTCTAAAAAAACAAGACAGATGGCAAGTTTACCGTTTCATAGAGACGTTCGTGAGATCCTGTCAAAATCATGTCAAGACCATTTTTTTGAGCCAAGGGATTGAACCCATAGAACCATATCAGACGTAAACATTTTAAAATTTTTAATCAAAATGATTCGCAAATAATGAAATATTCCATCAAAAGATGCGGCATCTTTTTTCTTATCTTTTCCCTCTTTATTGTTTTAAAGAAACCCTTTTTGAAATTTTGACCTTTATTCGCACAGACCGTAGCGCCATCTATCGATCTCCAAGAAAACCAAAAGAAAAACGCTCATTAAAAAGTCAATAATAAAAGTCAAATTAAAATATTTTGGAACACTGTAAAAACATCTTTCAGCCATACATTTGTGCCTAGTTTCCTTTTTCATTCAATAGGTTAAAAATGACAGGGTAATGAGAGTTTGTCTTTTGGTTATCTAGCGGATAGATAGATGGCGTTGCGGTCTGTGCGAATAAAGGTCAAAATTTCAAAAGGTTTCTTTAAAATAATGCCATTGCATCTTTTGATTGAATATTTCATTATTTACGAATCATTTTGATTAAAATTATGAAACTGTTTACGGCTGACATGGTTGTATGGGCTCGATCCCTTTGCCTTTAAAAAAAAAAGGCAGGCACAGTCTGGACATGATTTTGACAGGATGTCATGAACGATTTTTTTTAAATAGTTCATCCTTTCAGAAAGGCAATGGGAACTAGCCCTTACAGCCTGGTCTTTAGTTTCATTTCGCTTGTAACCTAACCTAATCTTATACCTAACTCTTGAAATGCGTGGGTGGTACACAAATGTTCAAGAGAGTTTTACGCGAAGATCAATCAGAATCAAACGGGAGCGCCTGTCTTTATTTCTCACTATTACTATATTTTTCTCTAATTTAGAAAATTAATAAACAAAGCCCGTCCTTTTCTTCTCAATTCCCGCGCAAAAACTCGGATGTCGCGAACGTCTCTATGGAGCGATAAACATGTCATCTGTTGAGATTTTTAGGAACTAAATTTAAAAAAGAAATAAAGACGCTCATTGAGGCAGAAAGGACGAAAGTATAAGGGTTCCTTGTTTGACTACGGAAGCCTAAAAACTGTTGTCACTTACCCTCTTAGGTTCATCTAGCATAATGTTTGAGAATCTCTTGTTTTCGTCAACATTAACGTCCGGCGAGCTGGTCTCCAAGGCGGTCGGGGCGCCGATCTTGTCCTCCGGCAGAGCAATGTAGTACAGGAAGTTTGATAAACCGCCGCTGTCGACAAGTTAGGTTAGGTTAGGTTAGGTTTTGTTATTCATCATCTACGTACAGTAGTACCAGGTTTATAAGTCTCACCGATGTACTATACCGGACTTTTCTACCTGATCCATTAAAAAAAATATTGTTTGGAAACTATTCGTTCATTGGACGACCAGGTTGGTGTAATGGTTACCACGCCGGACTGCCAATCCAGGGTCCTGGGTTCGAATCCAGGTTCGGTCATGACATGAATGTTTGTGCCGTTGTTGTATGGTTTCCATAATAAACAGCCTATTAGTGCTTGCTTGGGATCATTACAATGTATGTGCCTGTGAGCGTTGTTTATTTATTTATTGGTCTATTCATATGGGCGGAGCTAGACAGCGCTTTTATTTTTAGTATGTAAGCAAAATCAAATCTCTTTTGCTTCGCTCCCTCCTGGTTATGATTGTATCCCTAAAGCCTAGACACATTGGATTTATATCGTTTTGCAGGTTTACAATGACCTAATATAATATAGATAAAGAAGAAGAAGAAGAAGAAGAAGAAGAAGAAAAAGAAGAATTTAATAATGTAAGTAGTAGAATCTCGAGCTCGCTTTACTTGCTTCAGCTGTGCTCTGGGCTTTAGTCGTAGTCATATATTTTATTTTATTGTGATGAGATATTGCAGTAAAATCTCGAGCTCGCTTAGCTAGCGAGCGAGACCTGGAGCACCTTTTAGATTATATTGTGGACCTGGACCTATTTTGTACCAGGAGTGTGATTTTTGAATCTCATTCGCTGAGCTCAGCAGTTGAAAATGTCAAAATTACTATGGAGATATTATGCATCTTTCTACTGCTGATTTGACTTTCAGGAGTGCGATTTTTGAAAATCAAATCAGCAGTAGCAAGATGCATATCTCCATAGTAGTTTTGACACTTTCAACTGCTGAGCTTAGCGAATGAGATTCAAAAATCGCACTCCTAGCAAAATAAATTACCTCGCCCACGGACGCCAAATATTAAGTTTTTGCCAAAATCGTAGATCAAGAGCTGAGTTGCATCCTTGATATATAAAAAAAACAGTAAATTGTGTTTTTAAAAACTGATAATATCTATAACGACAGGCTTCTCCTAATCTTATCAGATACAAGTAAATATTTATTTGTAATTACGTACAATAAAGGCAAGATACATTGTTTGAGATAGAATCGAAAGTTATCTTTTTTGATATCTGTTAGATTAGGTTCAACAACCGAGTTTGAAATGCCTATAATAGATGTAAAGTTAGTGCTTTATCGGATGACGTATATCAATAAACAATATGTGCCCGAAGCTTTGACTATTTATTATAAGAACTAGCCTTGCGGTAGCATTTCCCCTCTGCCACGGTATAAGAACAATTGATCATGTGCATTTACATTCAATTTTATACCTTATCACTAAACGAGACAGAATATAATTGCGAAACAATAACTACGAACTTGACGTTTGGGGTGCACACGAGACTACTTTTCATGATTTTTAACAATCAAAATTAGAATCTAAAGTTATGGGGAATAAAATCCAAAGTTGCGGATTTCATGTTACCTCGCCCCCCGCAAAAAGTGTCAGAAATGTTTGTTAGTAGAATATCACGCGTAACTAGTCCCTATATAAGGTCTAACAAAATTAGCTGAAACTATTTTAAGGGTATGCTCAGACCATCAAACTGAACAACTTTCTCTATGGGACCAATATCGAAATATCGAAAAAAAAACTGCTGCCCCATACATTTGAGTCAAGTTGTGATTGCAGTTTTGTATGGGACATCAAATTTTTTTTTCTCGATTTCGATATTGGTCCCATAGAGAAAGTTGTTCAGTTTGATGGTCTGAGCATACCCTTAAAATAGTTTCAGCTAATTTTGTTAGACCTTATATAAGTAGTCAAAGGCCCGAAGCTGCCTTTTCCTACATATCTTATTGAGGCCGACTGTATTATGTTTTTGCAATTTATTAAAATTGCAGTTAAGGTTAACAAAAACTCGTTTTGCGTTAAGTTTTCTCAGGTTTTTTCCCTATCAGTGAATCTTTTACACACCAACAATGAATGCTAATCTGTTTCCTGTTAATGCTTTTTAAAACTTGTTATTGAGAGTGCTACTTCTGCCCTTCGTCCAAATGAGTTTCCTTTCAAAATATTGTTCACTAGCTGGTGCCCGCGACTTCGTCTGCGCTTCGTCTGGACAATTCACACAATATCTTTATAAATTGTAGCCTATGTGTTATTCTGATGTATAAGCTATATTATTGTAAAGTTTTATTAAAATACATTCAGTAGTTATAAAAACAACACAGAATTTTACGCTCCAAATGCCACGCCTACAAATACTTGAAAATATACCGATAACTAATATATAAGGTCTAACAAAATTAGCTGAAACTATTTTAAGGGGATGATCAGACCATCAAATTGAACAACTTTCTCTATGGGACCAATATCGAAATCGAAAATAAAAAATCTGCTGTCCCATACATTTAGGTCGAGTAGGTTTGTATGGAACAGCAGATTTTTTTTTCGCGATTTCGATATTGGTAGCATAGAGAAAGTTGTTCAGTTTGATGGTCTGATCATCCCCTTAAAATAGTTTCACCTAATTTTGTTAGACCTTATATTTAGCGAGTAAGCCGATTCCGATGAAATCAAAACTAAATGTTAGTCTAAGCACTATAGTCTAACCACTATTTCATTTATTTTGAAACTCAGGGTGGAAAAAAAAGGCCGTGGTTGGAGGGAAAGTACCCTTAATATTTATGATGGCAAATTTTACTGAAAGGAAACATTCCTTTATTTTCAAAAATAATTAAAACTGCATTTAAAGATTTTTGAAAAATCATTTGCTTGAGGCGGGAATCGAACCGGTGAAATCCTGTATTTTATGATACCAACCGAAAGAGTCATACATAAGGATCAACTTCTTTTAAACAGCATAGTATCTTAAATTAAAGAAAGACCAAGAAAAAATGATTTTTTCATTGTTAAACTTACTCACTATCTAAAGAAAATAAAAATATACGTCCCACTGCAGGGCACAGGCCTATCCTTAACTAGGGTATGTATACGTTATTGTAGCATCACGCATGCACAACGCGGATTGGTAAGCTTCACATACATCACAGTTTCTTCTTCCGCGTATGCAGGTTTCCTCACGATGTTTTCCTACACAGTGTGGGAGCAGTTGGTATTACGTACATAAGTTAGAATAGCTCTTTTTGGTATTTGGCATGTATATGCAGAATTCGAACCCGTATCCTCAAGACTGAGTGTCCATGCCTGTCCACAACGCGTCACCGACGACGCTCATATATGCGATTAAACTATTATATTATTACGAGCGTTAACCCGCGACTTCGTCCGCACAAATTATATACCAGATTTTAAGTCAGATCATAAGCTATCAAACAAAAAAAGTTTCATCAAAATCGGTTCTGTAGTTTTTGCGTGATACTCGTTCAAACAAACAAACAAACAAACACCCAAACAAACAAACACCCAAACAAACAGACAGACAAAAAATCCAAAAATTGGTGAAATGGAATCAGGGACACCTAAAAACCATATCGTAACTTTTTTTTTGTTAATATCTTCAATGTACAGACAAACTTCCTGTTACAGTTTTATAATAGTATAGATTAGCGCCTTTCTGATTCTTTTATAATGCGCACAGCCAATGAGTGGAACGCCCTGCCTGCGTCAGTATTTCCGAGTGCTTACAACCCGAATCACTTTAAAACACGATTGAATAGGCTTCTTCTGGGTAAGCTCGCTACATCTTCGACCCCATCATTTTCCTAAGGACTGGATTGAGGTCAAGAGCAAACCCATTAAAAAAATATATACTTAACTAGGGTTAACCCGCGACTTCGTCCGGACAAATTAAATATACCAGATTTTAAGTCAGATCATAAGCTATCAAACAAAAAAAGTTTCATCAAAATCAGTTCAGTAGTTTTTGCGTGATGCTCGATCAAACAAACAAACACACACACAAACAAACAGACGGATAAAAAATCCAAAAGTTGGTGATATGGAATCAGGGACACCTAAAAACCATATCGTAACTTTTTTTTGTTAATACCTTCAATGTACAGACACACTTCTGTTCCAGTTTTATAATAGTTTAGATGTCTCAAATGCATTATGAATTTCATCATCATCATCTCAGCCGATGGACCTCCACTGCTGGACATAGGCCTCCTCCAAGGATCGCCATAACGACCGGTCCTGCGCTGCCCTCATCCAACGGGTTCCAGCCGCCTTGACAAGGTCGTCGGTCCACCGTGTGGGGAGCCTACCCACGCTGCGCTTTCCGGTACGCGGTCGCCACTCGAGAACTTTTCGGCCCCATCGGCCATCGGTTCTGCGATCAATGTGCCCCGCCCACTGCCACATTAGTTTAGCAATTCTTTGGGCTATGTCAGTTACTCTGGTTCTTCTGCGGATCTCTTCATTTCTGATTCGATCTCGCAGGGAAACCCCGAGCATAGCCCTTTCCATTGCCCTTTGGGTGACTTTCAGCCTTTTTATGAGGCCTTGATTGGCATTACGAATTTATGATACTATTTTTAATGTACATCCACGCCAAGTCCACCATTTTATTATAATGTAGAGACGTAGATACGTGTGCTACAAAAACTCAAGGTCTGATATGCTCAATTACACGTAACAAATACTGTTCATTCATAACTATATCGTAGAAGTGCGCATCAAAATTGTGCAACATAAAATTTCCATACATAACTCTTATAACTACGTCATATGTTAAATATAGTTTCGTTTTACGGGACATATTTGAGATAACTATTTGGGTCATCGGAATTTTTTGAAGTTGATAACAATTGTAATGTTAATAACAAATGGATAAGGAATATTAGAAAGAACATGCTTCGATTTCGAGGCGTATACAGGGTGTAAGGAAAAGTATCATTAACCTTTATACCATACCACAGTAGATGTTGCCCGCGACTTCGTCTGCGTTACCCGGATAAAAAGTACCAGTACAGGCCATGGTCTATCTGTATGCCAAATTTCATCGAAATCCGTTCAGTAGTTTTTGCGTGAAAGAGTAACAAATATCCATACTCACAAACATTCGCATTTATAATATTAGTAGGAAGTAGGATACTCTACCCATCAAACTGAACAACATTTAGTATGGGAGCAAACCTGTCAGAACAAAAAAGTCAGCTGTATCATACATTTGAGTCGTGTAGGTATTGCAGTTTAGTATGGAACAGTAGATTTTAATTTTGCTCTCACTGGTTTGTTCCCATAGTCAAAGTTGTTCTGTGGGACGTATACATCAAAAATCTACTGTTCCATACTAAACTGCAGTGCCTACTCGACTCAAATGTATGCAACAGCTGCTTTTTATTTTGCTCCGATCGGTTTGCTACCATAGTAAAAGTTGTTCAGTTTGATGGGTAGCCTCTTAGTTTAAAAGGATGCTAATGATATCAATTTCACCCTGTAGATCTAGAGGAGAAGAGAGGTATACAGGGTGTAAGTGACAGCCTAGCAAATACAGAAACGGTGAACTCAGACCATCAAACTGAACAACTTTCACTATGGAGCATACCTCAGGAAACGCGAAAAACGCAAATCAGCTGTCTATTTTTTAGCCTTCGTGGAATCATGGAAAACCTCAACATTGGTGTGGGCAGGTACCTAGAATACCCTGGATCTAGATTTGGGTTTGTTCACCGTCAATTAGAATCAATAAGTTCTACGGCAACTTCCTAAACTGCCTCCGTGGTCAAATGGTTAAGAGCATTGGCTCTCGACACGGAGGTCGTGGGTTCGATTTCCACGGGGGACACCTTGTGAAACATCACTTTGTGCGTTTTTCCCCAGTTGGTTAGGACATTGCAGGCTGAATCGCCTTGATTGTCTGAAAAGAGAAATGATTCCGTGCTTCGGATGGCACGTTAAGCCGTTGGTCTCGGCTACTATCTCTGGTGGTAGTAGTCGTTACATAAAAACCACGTCAGAGGCCGTAAGGCGGTTTGAAAAAACTCTGACACCAGGGCTCACACGATAAGAAACAAAGAAAGAGTTCTACGGCAGATAATGACCAGCTTATTGTAAGTGACAATACACTTAAGGGCCTATGTCGAAAAATAATTGAAGCGAAATGGGCGTGTGATAGCTTTTATTACTGCCTGATGCGAGAGAAAGAGATGGGGCGGCGCGCGCGACCGAAACGACGCAAGCGTAAAACAAACTTTATTTAATTGTGATTGTACTATTTATGTAAGTTCAATTCTGCTCTTATCCTAATTTATAAAATATCAATCTCTCTTTTTTTAATCAAGTCTCGTGTTTCTATTATTCACCATTTAGCAGTTCCAAGCGTTTATCGATAAAGACGGAGGCTACTTTGGCTTGTTTTTCTATCGAGAAAATGTGTCTTAATCGTGTTTTGGCTCTAATCAAAACTTCAATTATATGTTCAATTTACACATACCCGCTAATCATACTCCTACTGTTAGTACTTCATGATATATGACGCTTTGAAGAATCCTATTTTTTTCACATAGCCTCTTAAGGTTCAAAAGATACAGCTCTTTAAAAGGTAGGACAGACGGACGGACGGAAAAATACAATGTGAGAAAAAAACAAATACCTGAATGTTTTCTTCATTCACCACAATAGTTAGAAACCACGATAGGTTATTTTTCCTGCAAACTTTTTCCTCATACAGATATAAAAACCGGCCAAGTGCGAGTCGGATTGGCGTACGGAGGGTTCCGTACAACCATACAATTTTACCAATAAATTTTCTTTTCTTTGGGATTCTTAGCGCAAGTCATAATATGGATGTATATGCCTTTCTTAATAAAGTTAATTCAAGAAATCGGACCACCCGCAGCGCAACGTAAACAACTCTGACAACTTAGTCAACTTGGCCAACTGATTTGACATGGTCAAGTTGTCCAAGTTGTTCATGTTGTCCAATTACTTTCGACAACGAAGCATCTCGGACAACTTGAAAAACTTGGTCAACTCGGACAACTCTTTCAACTCAGACAACACTGTATTAGTTGACCAAATTTTCAGAGTTGTTCATGTTGTCTGAGTTGTTCATGATGTCCGAGTTGTTCAAATGTCCAAGTCCTACGATATTTTAGCAATCCTGGGACTTAGGAACGATCCTGGGATTGTTTCATAAAATAAATGAATTAAGACGTGTCCACATTGTTCTTGTGAAAAACGAAGTTTAGGTAAAGCATCCGAATATCCGATCTCTAATAATAGCGCATGTTCTGTGAAAACATAAACCGTCTTAGCTATTCTAATTCAAATGATACAACCATTTATAGGTAGGACAACGTAGGCTTATGAATACGGTCCCGTTGGCACCTTTTGGATACGGAACCCTAAAAAAGAAACTAGGTACATTTCGAGTTTTTTCTGAAACCACGCGGCAAATCGGCTTTATATTTCAAACACAATAAAAGTAAATGAGGTTGCATTGATACAGTTTTTGCGTTCTATTCCCTTTTTTTTTAATGTAATCTCTTGACGCGTGATCTAAGTAACGAGAGATTTTCAAAGTAGAAAAAAGCGTTTTTAGTAGGGTCCTTCTCTTAGATTATTTATTTCTAGCTAAAAAGACAGAAATATTATTTTTTTGTTTCCGTGCCCGGTTTTTGTGTTTGGCAAAATGTGAAACCTATGAAATGTTGTCAAACATATTTTTGACATATTTATTATATAACGAGCGTTAACCCGCGACTTCGTCCGCACAAATTATATACCAGATTTTAAGTCAGATCATAAGCTATCAAACAAAAAAGTTTTCATCAAAATCGGTTCAGTAGTTTTTGCGTGATACTCGTTCAAACAAACAAACAAACAAACACACAAACAAACAGACAGACAAAAAATCCAAAAATTGGTGAAATGGAATCAGGGACACCTAAAAACCATATAGTAACTTTTTTTTTGTTAATATCTTCAATGTACAGACAAACTTCCTGTTACAGTTTTATATAGATAGATGTCGGCCACGTTATGGTTTCATCTAGTTACTATATCTATGGTCCTTCTTAATATACTGACGGTTTTGAAAGGAGACCATCAAACCGTCAAAATAAAAAACTTTCTCTATGACAGATCGAAATCGCGAGAAAAAACATCTTATGTTCAATACAAAACTGCAGACATACTCTAATCAAATGTCTGGGACAGCTATTTTTCTTTTCGAGATTTAGAAATGTTTCCCATAGTCTGGTGTTAGACGCTCGATCTCGCGTCAGTCTGGAGTGCGATTTTTGAACATCACAGGTTCAAATCAGCAGTAGAAAGATGCATAATCTCCATAGTAATTTTGACATTTTCTACTGCTGATTACAAGGATTTTACAATCATAAAGGATGCC
Organism: Agonopterix arenella; assembly: GCA_927399405.1. NCBI lineage: Eukaryota > Metazoa > Arthropoda > Insecta > Lepidoptera > Depressariidae > Agonopterix > Agonopterix arenella. Next base: position 8,807,643 of record OV656718.1, on the reverse strand, counting down.
ACTCCTCCTTACAAGCATGAAAACAAGAAAATTGTATGTATGGTAATGTTCGACCTTCTTTCGTACATCTCCGTAGTCGATATTTCCAATGTTTTTGTGTCCCTTTCTATCAGAACAAAAATTAAATAAAAACTTTCTTTTTTAATTTTTGTTATTGGATTTTCTAATCATGTTTCACCGCTTGTTAGGCAGTGTGCCCTCCAAGATATAAACAATACCTATGCCAGCTTCCTGGCTGATTACAACGACATAAAAAAAGTTGCTCAGTTTGATGGTCTGGTCTCTTAAAAAAACATCAGCATATTAAGAATTATCTCCCACGCTTCAGCGTATAAAATCGCTACCTCGTCTAAATAACGCCACAAAGTCTATTACAAAAAAACATGTCTCCGTTCTTCTGAAGGCCATTCGTGTGTTTATTTACATTTTTTGCGTTTCTTTGTCGTGTTCTGGCTCTTTTTATATCATTATGGATTCTACGGTCAATACCTAGTTACTTTTTACCCTTATAAAATAAAATAAATAAATAACGCTCACAGGCACATACATTGTAATGATCCCAGGCAAGCATTATAGGCTGTTTATTATGGAAACCATACAACAACGTCACAAACATAAACGTCCCGAACCGGGATTCGAACCCAGGACCCTGGTTTGGCACAACAGTTATAGAACAGCAGCAGCTAATATCGCTACGTTTGTATGGAAAATTTAAGATTTTTTTTCCGAATTTGCCTTATACATATACAGAGTGTAACAAAACACCCTAGTAATACTCGGGGGGTGCTTCAGCCCATCAAACTGAACAACTTTCACTGTAGAAAACTTGGAAATCGCGAAAAAATTACAACTGTTCCATACAAAACTGCAGTACCGACTCGACTAAAATGTATGATACAGCTGATTTTCTTTTTGCGATTTCGATGTTGGTCCCATAGAGAAAGTTGTTCAGTTTGATGGTCTACTCATCCACTTAAGAAACTTGATAAGAAAGTCCACGTCTAGCTAGATTTTTTTTCAAGATAGACTACTATAAATACTTATAGAAGATAGATAAATAAATAATTATACTAAACATTCTTATCATATCAGCCTATTGGTTCAAGTGTTCAAGTCAGTCAACTCTACAACTGGTATTTTCCAGTTAATATTAATGTTATTATTTATTATTCGGATTATTTCGGACTGTTTTTGGTAAATAATGTTTTTTTTTTAACACAAACACTTGTTTGTTGTGGAACCCCTTTAACAAAATGTGAATTTAGCGTTATTTTTAACGTTTTTTTTTGCACTGAATATATAAGGTCTAACAAAATCAGCTGAAACTATTTTAAGGGGATGATCAGACCATTAAACTGAACAACTTTCTCTATGGGATCAATATTGAAATCGCGAAAAAAAGTCAGCTGTTCCATACAAACCTACTCGAACTAAATGTATGGGACAGCAGATTTTATTTTCGCGATTTCAATATTGGTCCCATAATGAAAGTTGTTCAGTTTGATGGTCTGATCATCCCCTTAAAATAGTTTCACCTAATTTTGTTAGACCTTATATACAATAGACACAAACTTATGTTGTTCAATATATTTTTTAATGTAAACTGAATAAATGGCTTATTCATTAATTCAGATACAATTTTATGTAGTCAAATCCATCGAACTGTCGCGCCCGCCTGACTGCATTCCCTTGTTCGGCTCCCCTAAGAGTCCCCAGAAAGTGTGAGGTGAGGAGGGGTATCTGAAGTCAGAGGGGGCGGGGAGCGAACTTTCTGTATGTAGAACTATACAGGGTCCTTCTTAATATGCTGACACTTTTTAAGGGGATGGTCAGACCATCAAACTGAACAACTTTCTCTATGGGACCAACATCGAAATCGCGAAAAAAAAAATCAGCTGTCCCTTACATTCGGCTCGAATAGGTTTGCAGTTTTGTATGGAAGAGGTAATTTTTTTTGCGATTTCGATGTTGGTGTCATAGACAGAGTTGTTCAGTTTGACGATCTGGTCATCTCCTCAAAAAAGTGTCAGCATATTCACAAGGGTATACAGGGTGTAAGTGACAGCCGAGCAAATACTGAAATGGTGAACTCAGACCATCAAACTGAACAACTTTCACTATGGAGCCTAACTCAGAAAACGCAAAAAAAAACAGCTGTCCCATACGAAACTGCTGTACCTACTACTACCTACCCGACTAAAATGTATGGGACAGCTGATTTTTCTTCGCGTTTCCTGAGGTAGGTTCCATAGTAAAAGTTGTTCAGTTTGATGGTCTGAATTTCAGTTTCAGTATTTGCTTGGCTGTCACTTACACCATGTATAATATTACCTACTCTGTGGTAGTACCATGCGTGCCCAATGCGGATTGGTAGACTTCACATACGCATCAGAATTTCTTCTTCAGAGTATGCAGGTTTCCTTCACCGTTTGAGAGCAGTCGGTACGTACATAAGTTAGAAAAACTCTCGAGTCTTAATAACCTTATAAGCAAATATCTTGAGCAAGGCCTTCACTGCGCAAAACAAGATTTGTAGGCGAAAGCGGTATTGAGCAGCCCGGAAAAAGTACAAATTTCTGCCACCCCGGGCGCTGCGATCGTTTTGACAGTTCCCTAATGGGAACATAGACCCACTTTGCACATAGATCCTCACCAGATCAAATTAAAGATTGAAAAATTTGTCTCGGGCGGGACTTGAACCCGCATTCTTCCAAACCGGGGAACTGCGTTATCCAATTTCGCCACCAAGCCCACTACCCAGAGAACGAAATTTTCAATCTGTTTGTTGTAGTGGGCTCGGTGGCGAAATTGGATAACGCAGTTCCCCGGTTTGGAAGAATGCGGGTTCAAGTCTCGCCCGAGTCTTCAATCTTTAATTTGATTCGAAATAGCACAACATGGCTGTAACATGTTTAAAAATCAATAATATTTGAAATTCCTCACCTGATCCTCCTGAACTCCAGTTCGGAGGGCTCGATGGTCTTCCAGGCGCCGTGGAGGTAGTTGCGGCAGAGACGGCCTGCCACCTCTCGCATCTCCTCCTCGGTACCACACATTTGCAGCTTCTATAATTAAACAAATGGATGGACTTAATGTGGTTGCAGAGGGGTCAATTTTATACAAAACATACGCACAATACGCTTAGACGGTATTAATATAAGTAACTTTGTATATAGGGAAAAATAGTTTACAAAATCTAGATGCCGCGTCACAAATAACATTTGCAATTTATAAAATAATTACGAACATATAAAGCTTTGAAATTTTTCATACAAAATTTTAAAAGCTTTTATATCTTCGTACTTAATCTATCTATACTATTATAAAACTGTAACAGGAAGTTTGTCTGTACATTGAAGATATTAACAAAAAAAAGTTACGATATGGTTTTGAGGTGTCCCTGATTCCATTTCACCAATTTTTGGATTTTTTGTCTGTCTGTATGTTTGTGTGTTTGTTTGTTTGTTTGAACGAGTATCACGCAAAAACTACTGAACCGATTTTGATGAAACTTTTTTTGTTTGATAGCTTATGATCTGACTTAAAATCTGGTATATAATTTGTGCGGACGAAGTCGCGGGTTAACGCTCGTAGTTATATAAGACTCTAAATTTGGGAAGAGGAGGAAGGGAAAATAATTCTGTTTAATTACCCACATAGATTAATATGTATATTGGATATAGATAGGTAACTCGCATTGAATTTTAGGACGTCCTAATTGCGTTGCCGCTTATTAGCAGTTGGGGGTGCCACATTATGAAATAAATTGAAAAAGACGATCGGCCGACACGAGGATCTATAATTTGTGGATATATAATTTGTGCGGACGAAGTCGCGGGTTAACGCTCGTTATATTATAAATTGCAAATGTTATTTGTGACGCGGCAACTAGATTTTCTAAACTATTTTTCCATATATAAAATATTACTTTTCTTACATACTCAGGTGACATTAGTTAATGACGTGTGCCATTTTTGGGTTTTGTTATTGTATGACGTGGTGAGTCCATGTGTATAGAATGTCATTGACCAAGGCATAACAAAGCTGACATATGACGTATGACGCATGTAGCTTCAATTCTACATACGCCAATGTGTTAACATACATATAAAGTTTTATCTTTAGATAAAATTAAGCACATTGATTACATAGGCATAATTGTGAAGGATTATTTCCGCGATACCATTGTTATTTATGAGTATGTGTAAAGACTGCGTAAATAATTCTTTTTGTCAGACTAATGTACCGAATAATACCAGTGAATAATAATATTATTATTTTTATTTATTGATTGACATTAAATTTTATTTTAAGATACACTTACAGACCTTGAGTTCCCTATATTATAATTATGTTTAGAAATTTATTAATTTGGGATTTTCCGAAAACCATTAAAAAGAAAAAGTAATTCCTAATGGCTCGATAGATGGCGTTAACGAGACAGGGGTGAGCGACCTTGCAGATAAAAAATACAAATTAAATAGTAAGAATTTGTGTTTTGAAGTGAACAGCAAACTATGAACATATATTTCGTCAGCGGATGCGTCTGTCTCAGTGGCATGCATTTTCGTTTACTTTTCAGTGTCCGGTTGGCACTATTTAGGCAATATTTTTGGCATTTATCATATCCTGATCCCTTTCATGTGTACGCTAGCTATACGGACACCACTTTTTAGCCTAAAATTTTCGTCTTCGGACCCCTCTCTGGTCAACGCCATTTATCGCCGGTTTGTTGAACTACGCTAGACTAGCTGTCAGAAAACTCTTCATTAGATATGTCCGGTTTTATTTTTGTATTTATTTTAAAAAAACTTACGGACAATGGACATTATTATAAGAAACTAATTATATTTTTTTGGCGATTAATCAATACGATGAAAACGTAGAAAGAGAAGGTACTAGAAGGAAGCACGTGTCTTGTCACATTCACTCAATAAGAGATGCACATAGCAAATTCGCTCTTAAACTTAACTTAACTTAAAAGATTCTGAAAGGAGCTTAGTGTGAATATGTGGGATGTCAACCAAGTAGAGGTGATATCCCGCGGTGCGCCTGGATGTTTGATAGTAGAAAGGGGAAGGCGGGATGAGCTCATGTAGCTCCTAGGCACATTCACCGAAGTTCACTCTGTAGAAGACCGACAAGCAGGGTACCCTGCGGCGGTGGGCTAGGTTATGAAGCTTGGGATATGTGCAATTGGAAGCTTAAGTGCAGTGATAGTTGACGCCGGACAGCACATGGCTAAATACAGGATCCTTCTTAAATATGCTGACGGTTTTTGAAGGGGATGATCAGACCACCAAACTGAACAACTTTCTATGAATGGGACCAAGATCGAAATTACGAAAACAATCTGCTGTTTCATACAAAACTGCAATCATGCTCGATCAAAATGTATGGGACTGCAGATGTCTCTTCTCTAATTGATAGTTGGTCCTTGTACAGAAAGTTGTTCAGTTTGATGGTCTGTAGGCCCCGAGTAAACGATAAAAATAGAGATGTGCCTCCATCCTTATTATTTTACGTATGCCAGAAAGAGCGCGCATGACGTTTTTCTCGTTTAAACGCTTTGTCGTGGGTGGCATGCTAGCCGTACTGGTCATCCTCTCAAAAAACCAAGGATCCTATATTACAGTAACAATACTCGTAGATACTGACCCCGCCGGCGGGGAAAGCCTGTCATTACAATTAACTCTAGTTAAAACAGGCGTGATTTTGTCAATCAATGTTAAAATTCCTAATGAAAACGTTAATTAAACCTTTTAATTGATATAAATTGTTGTATGAAGTCCAGTTGGTATTGGATTGCAATATCAAGGTCTTGGTACATGAATAAATATCCCTACAGAACGAAAGGTTCATACAAACGAACGCTGTCGTACGAACAAGCGCGCACATACCGTGGCTGGCTGGCTCCTGTTTGTACGATCTCTAACGCGCGCCATTGTGTGTGCACCGACAGCGGCCGCTTGTATGAATCTTTCGTTCTGTAGGAATACCTATTCATGTAGTCTTGGCTTGATCTACAGGGTGAAATTGATATCATTAGCATCCTTTTAAACTAAGAGTCTACCCATCAAACTGAACAACTTTTACTATGGGAGCAAACCGATCGGAGCAAATAAAAAATCAGCTACTCTGATTTGACTTTCAAAAATCATACTCCAGACGTGAGAAAGATGCATATCTCCATAGTAATTTTGACATTTTCAACTGCTGAGTTCAAAGTAGGAGTTTTAAAAATCGCACCCCAGAAGTTCTTTTTTTGAAACTCATTCGCTGAGCTCAGCAGTTGTAAATGTCAAAATTACTATGGAGATATGCATCTTTCTACTGCTGATTTGACTTTCAAAAATCATACTTCAGGAGTGTGATTTTTGAAAGTCAAATCAACAGTAGAAAGATGCGTTCAAAGTAAGAGTTTCAAAAATCGCACTCCTGGGCCCTGTTTATATTATGTTACTTATTTATGCAAACAAATTGTTTATCTATCTATATTTCTATTTGTGTGATACTAATATGAAGAAGATATACTTTGACAGAGAGTGAGTTGAGTGACGCATCCGATTTGTCTATTAGTACAAAAACAAGTTAATAAGAATGAGTAATAGATTGTCAACAAGTAAATTACAATATCTAGTTATACCACAGGGTAATGAATATACGATTAGATGATTATAACATACACAATATGGTTATTTTATGTTTAAACATGGATGGTTAAAGGCTGGGCCACACAGAGTGCGGCTGAGGGCCGGCAGTAGTTCTAAACTATGGAATTATACAGGGTATCCCAGAAGTAGTGATCTAAAATGGAAGAGGGGGTAGTGGAGATCATTTGCAACAATTTTGGTCAAATACACATAAGTCCGAAAATGAACGGTTCAAAAGTTACACTGAATTTTCAACTTTTTGAGAAAAAGTCGACTTGTCACTAAAAAAATGCTAATTTCAAAAAAACTATGAAACATTTCCAACTTTTTGTTTTCATTTCATGTTCCTTAATAGTGTACCTTTGTAACGAGACTATTTTCAATAAAATCACGATCGTGTGTGACAAGCAGGAGACTATTTTGTGACCGACTATCGTTTTCTTGAAAACTATTGCCTGACTTCAAAAGCTTGCTGTGAAAAAAAATTTACTACAGAAAAGTGACCCTGTATTACAAAAAGTTGCGCAGCTCATGCAGATTCCAAAACTGTAAAACACATGCATTTTCTTTCAAAGGTACCTTTGGAGTAGACCATTTTTCCAGGCAAGTCAACTTTTCTAAGAAATTTTTTGTTTCCGAATTTTAAGACAAAAAACTAACTTTGGTTACAACACAGGTTTAAATGAAGTAGGCAAACTTAGTGTTCGCTTTTTTTGTCAGTGTATTTTTGAATCAAAAGACAAATTAAATTACGTTATTGAACTAAGTGTTTATTTTTCATTTGCAAAGACTGTTCGAATCAGGGACACCCTGTATACGAGGTTTCACACTAGATGCAGTCCGGCGCGGCTGCGGAACGGTATCCGCAATGTGACACTTCTCATATAATTCCATGGTTTATAACTACTGCCGATGCCGGTCCGCAGCCGGCCCGCAGCCACAATCTCTGTGGCCCAGCCTTTAAACTAATAAAAAATTTACTTAATTTGTATTGCTTCATCACAATAAATGAATTAATACATTCATAAATAAAGGAGTTTATCTAACTTACGTACGTGACACCGACTCACAGATCACAAAAACTAAAGGGAGATGTGAAAGGGGGCGGGGCCAGTGTCGCAGCAATATGCGCAAAAACGGAACACATTGCTCGCGCCAGTAATGATTCATTATGAGGCTGAAAGCCAGTCGAGATATTATGAGTAAATAGTTTACAATGCTTGCGTAGTACTAAAGATTATTCGAACGTTATGTTTTGATACCGCAATGGATAATGAGCACATTCAAGCTAACAAAATATTTTCTATCACGTGGTACTGGTGGTGATGCGACACTAGGTTTCGTACTCAGCGCGTTGGTGGGCATCTCTCTAGCTCTCTATGTACCGACTGCTCTCAAACGGTGAACGAAAACATCGTGAGAAAACCTGCATACGCTGAAGAAGAAATTCTGATGCGTATGTGAATTCTACCAATGCGCGTTGGGCACGCGTGGTGGACTAATGCCCATACACCCTCCCTGAGGGTAGACCTGTGCCCTGCAGTGGGACGCTTATAGGGTGATGATGATGATTTCTTAATATGCTTGGTTTTTTTTAAATGGAATAATCTGACCAGGAAACTGAAAATAGGTATTGTCTGATTAGTTCACCACGCGTGCCCAATGCGGATTAGTAGACTCCACGCATACACGTCAGAATTTCTTCTTCAGTGTATGCAGGTTTTCTCACGATGTTTTCCTTCACCATTTAAGAACAGCCGGTATTACGTACATAGGCTAGAAAAACTCATTGGTACATGGCATGTTGTCCGTGGGGATTCGAACCCGGACCCCCCCATAATTGGGTGTCCATACCTCTCCGCAACGCGCCACTGATGCTCTATATTAAGAAATACCATGTATGTATTCGTTTCTCATAAGTAGTATGCATAGTATATTCCTTAGACATAAATAAAACAATAGATATGAAAGAGTGGATCCTTCTGGCACAGGTATTTATCTGATACTTACCAGAAGAACCCGATCACTGATATGTTTATGTAACAAAGTTTAAGAAATATACATTTTTCATTTTCATTTTCATGCATAGATTCCATTGAAATTCTTAAGTTTTATTTTGGTTTAGCCTTGAAAGTAACACTGGATATAGATTATGTAATTGATAATATTGACTCATTTATTCACCTGTCAAAATATTGATAAATATAATATTGATATGATTATTATCAATTTAATAGGCCTTAAGGACTATAACACATGTGATATAGTCGCTGATATATAAAAAGCTGGCCAAGTGTGAGTCTGACTTGCACACTAAGGGTTAAACCCCGTCAGAGGCTGTAAGGTGGTCTGAAAAAACTCTGACACCAGGAGTGTGATTTTTGAATCTCATTCGCTGAGCTCAGCAGTTGAAAATGTCAAAATTACTATGGAGATATGCATCTTTCTACTGCTGATTTGACTTTCAAAAATCATACTCCAGGAGTGCGATTTTTGAAAGTCACATTAACCACAATACATTTTTAACTGCTGAGTTCAACTTATGAGATTTAAAAATCGCACCCCTGCGTTTGTTGCCCACACGATAATAGAAGACTGAGAGTTCACAATTGGGCAGTTTTTTATTATTTAATAATAATAAATAAATAACGCTCACAGGCACATACATTGTAATGATCCCACGTAAGCTCTAACAGGCTTTTTGTTGTGGAAACCATACAACAACGGCACAAACATATAACATTCATTACCGAACCTAGAACCCAGGACCCTGGTTTGTCAGTCCAGCTTGGTAACCATTTGCTATTTTACTTTAGATTATGTCCTATTATCACACCAGGTTCGACGCTTGTATGCATTCCCATTTCACTACATAGTATAAAACAAAGTCGCTTCCCGCTGTCTGTCTGCCCCTATGTATGTAGATCTTTGAGGAGACAGAAAATTTATTTTTGATATTAAAATGAAATTGCCGCACTCGCATAAATACCGCGTGCACTCACATACACACAAGCTCACCCCCATACAGACTGCACCCTCACCAGATTCACAAAAACACCCTACTTTTTATATAAATAAAAAATGTATGCTTACTCCATGTATAAGTTGTGATATACCTAATTGTCTCCAGAAGACAATGAAAACAAAGAAGTCGAAAGAAGAGTTGTGAATAGCTGGAAAAAATACTGGGGTCTAAAAGAAGCAATGAAAGACAAACTCAACAAAACCTGCACATCTCAACAAAAAGCAAACTATTTGACACATGCATCCTGCCTGTATTGACATATTGAAGCGAAACATGGGCTTTAAATAAGAATGTAGCCAACAAACTCACCATATGCCAACATGCCATGGAAAGAAGTATGACAGGGATCAAAAGAAAAGACAAAGTAAGGAATAGCAACATCAGAAGCAAGACTAAAGTCCAGGACGTAACTCTGAAGATAAGGAGAGAAAAGTGGAAATGGGCAGGCCACATGATCCGAGGAAAGGATAAATGGGGTAAAATAATCACACAATGGTACCCAAGGAATGGAAAGAGAAAGAGAGGTAGACCACAAAGAAGGTGGGATGACGACATCAGACAAAACGCGGGAACAACATGGGGTAGAGTGATAGATAGATAGATAAACAACGAGTAGCCATAGAAAGGCCGGAATGGAGAAGAAATGAGGAGGCCTTTGCCACCTGGCAAACGGACTCACAGAAATGGAACAAAAGAACACTATACGAGTAAAAAATAAAATAGTCATGTCCGACTGAAGGCTACAATACTTAATTAAGAATAAATTCGTACTTTTAGTAAACAAACATTGTAAGCAACCGATGGCCACTTACACAAGCGTCTTTGTATTTACATACTTAGATAGCTTAGCTTGGTCACCGGTATGCTTTAGGATAAATTTCACCTAAGTAGCATAAATCTGTAATAATTAAGTTCCCAAACTGTATTTTCTAGTGTTTTACGTTTAATATGGAATAAATTTTTTTATTATTTATTAATATTATCTTTAAAACTATGTTTTGCTTTTATTCATTAATATTAATTAAACTTGGGAACACGACCATAACCACTTTCGGGGTAGGCACAAACTTACGTAACATGAAAATAAACTATAAAAGGCTTATTATCGAAAGCAAAGATCTAGTTATCTGGCAAAGAACCAAACGATTAAAGTTTGTCAAACTGTTATACTGATACACACGATTCAAGGCCGAAAACTAATGGAAAACGTGATAATTTTTCGGAAAATTACGAAATACGCACTATGATATAAAAGTTAGTTTAACAATAAAATATCCGGTTTATATCTCAACAAATGACTTAAAATCACTTCCGAGGTGACGCTAAGGTCGTCAAATAGATAAAAACAATGTATTTCCTGAGAAACAAGCAGTAAAAACTGAATTGCCGGACTCAAATTTGTCGCAATTTTCTACGCCGTAATACTAAGTAATTACAAAAAAACGTACCAATAGACTATTTTTTTTCATTTCCGTGAACACTTTGTAGCAATATTTAGCCTTCAATAATACGTTTTTAATTGAAGAATGCATGAAAATTTATGAAAAACTGGCTCGAGACGGCGAATTCGCCAAATCGACTTACGACTTGCAACTTTGACAGATGAAAGATTTTTTTTTTCATAAAGTATTGATTTGACGTCATAATGTTGCCCGCAAATAAAAATTATTTCCCCATTGTTTTGTCAACCGGATGTTTTGATCCGGTAGGTATATAGTCAAAAACATGTGTGCAAATGTTTATCAAATAAAACTACTAGTTACTCTGTTACATTCGGTTTCATTATTAAATACATATGGTATTATGGATTCCGGCCAAGATATCGTAACTTATACAAAATAACTGAAATACAAGTTAGCGCATGTTTTTTTTTAAATACTAATTATTATTAGTGTCCTAAAGTTTTATAAATCATTAGTTTATTATTTATTAGTCACGAACTAAAAGCAGGTCTATAGTGTCATTCTATTTACCTACATTATCCCTAAAGCCAATTATTAATATTCTAGTCATTATTATCTTAGACATACAATCCTTTTTACAAACCTAACATGTAAATGCAACAATACATCTTATTTATTCAAATTATTGAGTCATTTGCGATAAGTCAAGTCTCGTTTGATATACGTCACGGAGTGGTACGATGTCTACACGCAGAAATGAAAACGATTTTCTTTTGCGCGAAAAGATTAAAGCAAAAATTTTAATATAAAAATTCATTACCTTCGCCATTTCAACGTGTTTCTTCACTATCCAGTCAGTAATATGTTTTTTATATTATTTTTAATACAATTACAAAAATTCACCGACGTAATATATTATCAAATACGTCCGCGCGGCGCGAGTTATAAATACATACTGATTCGTTTTTCGAATGGCACGATTTGACGTGCAGTTCAGAAATTCGATAGGGTGGTGCGATTGGCGCTGCAGCGGGTGCGAGAGGGATGTACGATCCGAATTCGCACGAGTTTCAGCGAAAACAGCCGAATAGCAACCCTTGTTCACACTCCACACAACAAAGGCACGTCACTGTATGTAAACCTACATTATATGAAACACGCTTAAACTTGACCTGAAAATAGCATCCAATGCCTTCCATATGATATAGCAGACTAATGATTTTGTGACGAACTGTTTACTAAAGGAAAAATGTTCGACATGACACGTTAATACAGTGCTTATTAATGTTAATTTCCGAGTCATCTCTTCAGAAAAAAATATTATTTATAGTGTTCGTATAATATGCGAGCTAAGTTGCATATCTCCACAGTAAAGAGCTCAACAAATGAGTTTCAAAAATCGTACTCCTGAGCGTCAAACCACATTTAAAAAGAATCGGTCTTCACACAATGTATGAAAATTTACATAAATTTTAGAGTTAAAAACAATTAGGAAAAAATTTAAATATCAAAAAATGCATTTTGCATTTGAATGGGAACCGATTTCTTAAAAAAAATGCTTGTCATTAAAGGCAGGCGAAGGTAATTATTAAATCGACTCTTTAATGCTTTGTTCATGGTAATTAAGAACTGATTAATTTGACATAAATTAAAAAATAAAACTAACTTTGCTTACCGCTGGCGACATGTAGCAGGTGTTTCTCCTCGGCGTTTGAACGCCGTTATTATCCTCATCAAATATTTTCGCCATGTTTATAAGAAAAGGTATATTTTTTTGACCGCTGTTACAAGGGGCCAGTGGGCTTTATAACTGCGTTATAAAATTGTATACCCTTTCTTATAAACAAACCGAAAATATTTGGTGAGGATAATGACGGCGTTCAAACGCTGAGGAGAAACACCCAGCAGGGAAGAAAGCCGGGTCGCCGCAAGTAGAGAAATTTTACTAGACGAGCAGCACGGCTAGCATGCCACCCACGCACGAAAAAACGAGAAAAACGTCATGCACTCTCTTTTTGGCATATGTAATGAAACAAAGATGGAGGAACATCTCGATTTATATCGTTTTCTCGGGGGTGACATGCTAGGCCTACATCATGTCTAGTATGATTTCTCTACACGCGCGCGGCGCGCCTTTGCTCCATTAGACTAAGAGATAAGTGTACTTTTTGCAACCATCAGCTGCCAGGCTGATTCAGTGTTTATGGGGTGTAGAGCATCTCTGTGATGGGTATGGACCAGGTCTGCCTGCATAACTCCAGTAAAAAATTTACGATCAGCTGCAAGGCTGATCGTATCATATTATTGTAGTATGTACTGTAGCTATGTGAACAGTAATAAAACTGACATGGTTCATCAGTCGGTTTAGGAGATACAGCCGTTCAAAGGTCTGACCTTTGAACGGCTGTATCTCCTAAACCGACTGGCAGTTCATGTCAGTTTTTGTACTGTTCACATAGCTACAGTGCACACTACAATAATATCATATGATCAGGCTTGCAGCTGATCGTCAATTTTTTACTGACCTTTAAACGTCTGTAACTCCTAAACCGACTGAAGTTATGGATGCAGACCTAGTCCATCCACATCACAGAGATGCTCTTCACCCCATAAACACTGAATCAGCCTTGCTGCTGATCGTTGCAAAAAGTACACTTATCTCTTAGTCTACATAGAAAATAACCAGTTCCTGCGCTTTTCAGAGAGCGAAAGCCGCGCTTGATGCGACAAGTAGAATAGAATGGAATAAAGCAGAGTCACCCACAAGAAGAGAAATCATGCGTCTCGAGTATATCAGCGGGCTGTTTGAAACCTCCTAGCTAGTTAAAAAAAATGGTCCATTTTTATGAGAATAATGTTTGAGATTTTGTTATTGTAATACCTAACATAATATTCATAACAAATCTTGTTTAGGTGAAGATTAGTATAGCATAGACACATTGACAGAATCATTCGAATACTGCAATATAAAGGGTGTAACATAACATCCTATACTTAAGGTGGTGCTTCAGGAGTGCGAACCTGAACAACGTTCAGATCACGAAACTGAACAACTTTGACTGTGGACCCAACTTCGAGATCGCGAAAAAAATCAGCTGTTTCATACAAAACTGCAGCACAGATTCGACTGAAATGTGTGGGACAGCAGTTTTTTTTCGCGATTTCGTAATTGGCTCCATACTGAAAGATGTTCAGGAGCGCGATTTTTGAATCTCATTCGCTGAGCTCAGTAGTTGAAAATGTCAAAATTTTTATGGAGATATGCATCTTCCTACTGCTGATTTGACTTTCAAAAATCGTACTCCAGGAGTGCGATTTTTGAAAGTCAAATCAGCAGTAGAAAGATGCGTATCTCCATACATTTCCAACGGCTGAGTTCAACGTATGAGATTCAAAAATCGCACTCCAGTTCATTCAAAAGGCGCGACTTGCTATACACAATGGTGTGTTGGTGCCTACACTTATGTATGGCAGCTAGTGCTGTGTATGGCAGAAGAAGCATGGAAATGCGTTCCTTGCGAAGTATGTGTGGTGTCACGCTGAGAGATAGAGTGAGAAATTGTGTAATAAGAGATCGATGTAAATTAAAAGAAGATGTAGTGACATGAATAGAGAAAGGTATGCTTCGTTGGTTTGGTCATGTGGAGAGGATGAGTGACAGAGTACGAAAGAGATTTATGTTGCTAATGTGAGTGGAAGCGTCGGCAGAGGCCGCCCTCGTAGGACGTATGCTGATCAAATCAGTTGCGTACTATAAAAAGGGGAGGTGCGGAAAGGGGAGGTCCGTCGAAACCGACGGGCATGTATGAAGAGATGTATGGATGTGCATGAGGCAAAAGAAGTATGTAAGGATCGTAGTAAGTGGCGCGCCCTGGTCTCTGCCTGCCCCACTGGGAAAGAGGCGTGACGTTATAGATAGATAGATAGTTCAGTTTGATGGTCTGAAGCACCTTCTTTAGGTATTACTACGATGTTTTGTTACACCCTGTAGGTACATAATTGATACAATATGTATAATTTGTAAAACAATGGATCGTATAATAAAGAAACGAGCTCCTTGTCATTATTGAGATAAACATAAAATTGCAACAACGTGACTAAAGAAGATACTTTCCTTGGATGTAATGGAAAATGTGTGTGTATTATGTGCGTGTTACTTATGCAAATAAATTGTTTATCTATTCATTATTTTCATTATTTGGTTATAAGGGCTTGGTCAATGACCAAAAGCTACTGCGACCTGGATAGATCTATTGTAGCTGTCACCCTAGACCTAAAGGTCATTTCCTAGGCCCACGGACTTCATGAAGCGTGTTATGCTTTTGGAGGGAAGGTCCCTAATGTCAGTAGGTGTTATTATGTATCCACTTAGATGGCGACTTCTGCTGTGAATGAGCACTTCGCATTCGCAGAGGAGGTGTATGGGCGTTTCCTCTGCTTCACAGCAGAATCTGCAAGTGGGTGAATCTACAAGCCCCATTCTGTGTAGGTGTTTGTTTAGCTTGCAGTGTCCTGTTAAGGCTCGTACTAAGAGCCTTAAGTCGTTGCGGTTTGAATTGATGGCATCCGAGGTATGTCTGTTTGAAAAGCCAGTCACAAGTTCTTTCGCATGCCTCAGTCCTGGTGTATCCGACCAGAGCTTACGGCTTTGGTCCACGGCCCATTCCTTTATCACACGTCTAGAGGTGTTGCGGGAGATGCTGCAATAAGGCTCGGGGCCTATGGCGTCCTCTTCTGCCCCTCTTCGTGCCAGCTCGTCAGCAGCCTCATTTCCATCAATACCGCAGTGTCCGGGCACCCAGCCTAGGGTGACAGAGTTTGTCAGTCCTAGCTGGTTGAGTGCTCGGGCACATTCTAATGTTAGTTTCGTCTCTATTTCGTCAGATCCTAGCGCTTTTAGAGCAGCCTGGCTATCTGATAAAATAACAATATGTTTCCCCTTTGGGCATCTTGTGGCTTTTGGGCAATTGTTTATCTATCTATCTATCTAAAATATGGAATCAAATCCCTTCGCTTCGTATGAAAGTGTCGTGAAAAGTGACGGTGACGAAAACAGGAGTGCGATTTTTGAAACTCATTCGCTGAGCTCAGCAGTTGAAAATGTCAAAATTACTATGGAGATAGAATTCAATTAATTTATAAATAAATAAAACAGTAAATCGGTCAGCACATGCGTCGTCAAAAACAAAAACAGCCATAAATCAGCAACATGCTTCGTCAAAGCAATGAAATACAAGCTCAGTCAAATAACCCGCCCCTGGACGATCCCGGCGCAAATATCTATGGAGATTATGCATCTTTCTACTGCTGATTTGACTTTCAAAAATCATACTTCAGGAGTGCGATCCTCCCCCCCCCCCCCTCCCCCCCCCCCCCTCTCGCTTCGTATGAAAATGTCGTGAAAAGTCCGCTCCGACTCAATATCAAAGCATCGATAAATCTATACTTATACTATTATAAAACTGTAACAGGAAGTTTGTCTGTACATTGAAGATAATAACAAAAAAAAAGTTACGATATGGTTTTTAGGTGTCCCTGATTCCATTTCACCAATTTTTGTTTTTTTTGTCTGTCTGTTTGTTTGTTTGTTTAAACGAGTATCACGCAAAAACTGCTGAACCGATTTTGATGAAACTTTTTTTGTTTGATAACTTATGATCTGACTTAAAATCTGGTATATAATTTGTGCGGACGAAGTCGCGGGTTAACGCTCGTAATTTAATAAAAATAGTAGCATTCGACTGAAAATGGAAGCGCGTAACGGAAGTTCACGAGGTTACACTTGTGAAACTTTTTATGGGAGGGATTTGAAATTTGGTTCCGCAACCTTTTTAACCGACTTCAAAAAAGGAGGAGGTTTCTCAATTCGACCGTATATATTTTTTGTGTAACGGAAGTTCAAAATTGATGATATTATAATTTTATTAAAGACAAACAAAAGAAGGTAAGTATGTACATTGAAAATAAATAAAAATATTGAGAAATTTAGATTTGACAGCTGCGGAAGGTACACTTGTGAAACTTTTTATGGGAGGGCTTTGAAATTCGGTTCCGCGACCTTTTTGTGTAACGGAAGTTCGAAATGTAGATTTGACAGCTGCGGAAGTTACACTTGTGAAACTTTTTATGGGAGGGCTTTGAAATTCGGTTCCGCTACCTTTTTGTGTAACGGAAGTTCGAAATTTAGATTTGACAGCTGCGAAAGTTTTTGAAGTGAAACTTTTTATTGGAGGGCTTTGAAATTCGGTTCCGCTACCTTTTTGTGTAACGGAAGTTCGAATTTTAAATTTGACAACTGCGAAAGTTTTTGAAGTGAAACTTTTTATTGGAGGGCTTTGAAATTCGGTTCCGCAACTTTTTTGCGTAACGGAAGTTCGAAATTTAGATTTAAAAGCTGCGGAAGTTACACTTGTGAAACTTTAATGGGAGGGTTTTGAAATTCGGATCCGCAACCTTTTTGTGTAACGGAAGTGCAACGTGATGTTGAAAGTTTTCCTAAATTCATGCGTCAATATGTAGTAGGCATGTCAATAGGAATAAGGTAGCAAAGTTTCTGATAACAATCTAATTGGAAAACGGTCGTGAGTTTATCTTATATAAGGTCTAACAAAATTAGGTGAAACTATTTTAAGGGGATGATGAACTGAACAACTTTCTCTATGGGACCAATATAGAAATCACGAAAAAAAATCTGCTGTCCCATACACTAGAGTCGAGCTATGTTTGCAGTTTTGTATGGGACAGCAGATTTTTTTTCGTGGTTTCGATATTGGTCCTATAAAGAAAGTTGTTCAGTTTGACGGTCTGATCATCCCCTTAAAATAGTTTCAGCAAATTTTGTTAGACCCTATATATATATATATATATATATATATATAAGGTCTAACAAAATTAGTTGAAACTACTTTAAGGGGATGATCAGACCGTCAAACTGAACAACTTACCACTATCGAAAACAATATCGAAATCGCGAAAAAAAATCAGCTGTTCCATACAAAACTCGACCTAAATGTATGGGACAGCAGTTTTTAATTCGCGATTTCGATATTGGTATTGGTCCCATAGAGAAAGTTGTTCAGTTTGATGGTCTGAGCATACCCTTAAAATAGTTTCACCTTGTTAGACCTTATATAGATAAGTCTATACTCTATAGGATGCATGTATCTTTGTAGAAAATAGCTGAACTCCCGATCGCTGTGCAGTATTGATTTTTAATGGAGGCTTGCATAAACGAAGTTATAGCGTAGTAGATGTACCTATATTATCATACTATAGTTAGTTTCCATCTAAACTTTATCAGTAAAATAATCTAGTACTAGGTACTACAAGACGCGTTTACAATTATATAAAAATATCAAAGTAGGTATGAATGAACTAAGGCAGTGTCTGGCATTGATATAATTTTTCGAGAAAGTTCACTTATCTCTTAGTCTATTGGTAGAGATACAGTATGTAGGTAATATCTAGATTATAATTTATAACTGAAGAAAATGCATAATCTAATAAGATAGGTAGGGAGATAATGCGTTTAATGCTTCAAGCCGTTCAAGTACCTTGATTACAACTAGGTACTAAATCATTAAGATTAAAGTATTTATTATATAAAACTGTAACAGAAGATTGTCTGTACATTGAAGATATTAACAAAAAAACAATTACTATACAGGGTATAAGTGACAGCCTAGCAAATAATGAAACGGTGAACTCAGACCATCAAACTGAACAACTTTTACTATGGAGCCTTCCTCAGGAGACGCGAAAAAAAATCAGCTGTCCCATACATTTAAGTCTGGTAGGTACAGCAATTTTGTATGGGACAGCTGATTTTCTATCGCGTCTTCTGAGGTAGGCTCCATAGTGAAAGTTGTTCAGTTTGATGGTCTGAGTTCACTGTTTCAGTATTTGCTAGGCTGTCACTTACACCCTGTATGGTTTTTAGGTGTCCCTGATTCCATATCACCAATTTTTGGATTTTTTGTCCGTCTGTTTGTTTGTTTGTTTGAACGAGCATCACGCAAAAACTACTGAACCGATTTTGATTTTTTGTTTGATAGCTAATGATCTGATATAAAATCGGGTATATAATTTGTGCGGACAAAGTCGCGGGTCAACGCTCGTAGTAACATAAAACTACATCACAAAAATTATCTCGATTATGGTAAATCCCGAAATAAACTCGATTATTATTCTACAATAATAGTAAAACCGCTAATTGGTGCGCTAATTGGCCTACACCAATTAGCGGTTATGTAGGGTGATTTGTTACGCCTTTTATTTTTTATGTGTACACACGGCGACACATCAAGCTATACAAAACCAACATAAGTTGGCCGCGCGATGCTATACGTTACGCAACCTACGCGCGTGCAGCTTATGTTGGTTTTGTATAGCTTGATGTGTCGCCGTGTGTACCATATAAAAACTCAAGGTGATATATTATGCAATTTGTGTAAAAAAAAGAATGCGGACGGGAAAACCTCCCGTCTGCATTCTTTTTTTTGCATGTACACATAAAATAAAAAGTGTAACAAATCACCCTATTTAAAAAGGTGGTTTAGAGTCTAAACATAAAGGAATACAGAATCATTGATACGAAATGAATACCTAGAATGCGATTTTTGAAACTCATGCGTTGAACTCAGCAGTAGAAAATGTCAAAATTTCTATGGAGATAAGCATCTTTCTACTGCTGATTTGTCTTTCAAAAATCATACTCCAGGAGTGCGATTTTTGAAAGTCAAATCAGCATTAGAAAGATGCGTATCTCCATACATTTTCAACGGCTGAGTTCAACGTATGAGATTCAAAAATCGCACTCATGATTTGTAATGACGACTGGTATTGCTTACATTCATTATATTATATTGTGGGAGCCGAATCCCAAATTAATTATTAGTCAATAATTCGACAAGCAAACCCGGGTGAAACCTAGAGGTTGAACTTGTGAGGTGGACTGTACCAGTTCAACCGCTAGGTTTCACCCGGGTTTGCTTGTCGAATTATTGACTAATAATTAATTTGGGATTCGGCTCCCACAATATCTTTAGTATGTAATTGTCTTACCTGAGCGATTCCCTTTGTCTTGTTTGACAGCATTTGGTTCTTCTGTATTATGGCAGAGTAGTTACTTTCACCCTGTAACAAGAGGAATAAGGAGTGGGTGAGCATTTCACGTCCCAAATACCGCAGTGTCTTAAAACGAAAGTCTTCGATCAGTGTGTGTTGCCAGTGATGACATATGGAACAGAGACGTGGTCGTTCACTCAAGGCCCCATAAAAAGGCTGAAAGTCACCCAAAGGGCAATGGAGAGGGCTATGCTCGGAGTTTCCCTGCGAGATCGAATCAGAAATGAACAGATCCGCAGAAGAACCAGAGTACCTGACATAGCCCAAAGAATTGCTAAACTAAAGTGGCAGTGGGCGGGGCACATTGTTCGCAGAACCGATGGCCGATGGGGCCGAAAAGTTCTCGAGTGGCGACCGCGTACCGGAAAGCGCAGCGTGGGTAGGCCCCCCACACGGTGGACCGACGACCTGGTGAAGGCGGCGGGAACCCGTTGGATGAGGGCAGCGCAGGACCGGTCGTTATGGCGATCCTTGGGAGGCCTATGTCTAGCAGTGGACGTCCATCGGCTGAGATGATGATGATGAGCATTTTATTACACGATAGACTGTTAGGCCTGTAGGTACCATAAATAAATAAATAATATTGGACATTGTCAAAAAAAAAATCTTGTCACTAAGATGTTTTTATATGTAGATGCGTTGCCCGCGCTCCAGAATGGCAACAAAAAAGCAAGGTAATTGCCCGGCTTTCACATAGTCGCACTGTTTAGTGAACCCGTCTACACACGGGCTACACGTCACTATATCACGCCATTTTAAGGGCCTATATCGAGAAATAATTGAAGCGAAATGGGCGTGTGATAGCTTATATTACTCCCTGATGCGAGAGAAAGAGATGGGGCGGCGCGCGTGACCGAAACGACGCAAGCGTAAAACAAACTTTATTTAATTGTGATTGTACTATTTATGTAAGTTCAATTCTGCTCTAATCAAAATTTGTAAAATATCAATCTCTTTTTTTTAAATTAAGTCTCGTGTTTCTATTATTCACCGTTTAGCAGTTCCAAGCGTTTATAAATAAAAACGGAGGCTACTTTGGCTTGTTTTTCTATCGAGAAAATGTGTCTTAATCGTGTTTTGGCTCTTCTTGTCAAAACTTCAATTATATTAGAATATAATAATATAAGAATCCTATTTTTTTCACATAGCTTCTTAACGTACAGTGATGTTAGCGTATGACGTGTCTATTTATGAAATGTCATCGTCTAGTCACATATTTAAAGTACCATAATCTAGCCCGGACTTGTATCATGATGACTAGATACATTTTTATACAAGCATCCATGAATCGGGTACAAATATTTAATATTCATCATACAAATATTTGCCGATGGCAGGATTCGAAGCCGCGACCCTCGGCACAGCGAGCGTTCACTACCGTACCGACTAAGCTATCGGGCCGTCAAAAAATGTTCCATTAAACTGCAATGCCTAGAGGCATTTACCTTCCTACCTAGGTAGGTAGTAGGCTAGGTACTCGACTCAAATGTATTGAAAAGTAGACTTCTTTGCAATTTCAGGTTTGCTCCCATAGTAAAAGTTGTTCAGTTTAATGGTCAGGAGTGCGATTTTTGAATCTCATTCGCTGAGCTCAGCAGTTGAAAATGTCAAAATTACTATGGAGATATGCATCTTTCTACTGCTGATTTAACTTTCAAAAATCATACTTCAGGGCTGCGTTCAGAACCTACGCCCCAGATGCACCCCGAGTGCAACTTTTCGCACTAACGCCGTTCCGAGGCTCGGTGAAAAACGCTCTTTGCAACTCGGTTGTCACAACTCAACCGTTCCGAACCTCTGACGGGTTGCAACTTTTAACCATCAAATTCGATGGTTAAAAAACACTCTGACGTTTTAATTATCTGTGGTTACTTGACTTTTCGCGCGTTTTGAATAAAAGTTTGTTTTTCAAACTATTTTTTATTCACTTTTTGATGTGCTAACATGGAAAATGAGTTTTTTTATTGTATTTGTAAATGATGGAAGCCCTGGAAGCCTGGAAGGAAAAGATATTACTTTAAATGTCAAAATTTGAGGTTATAAAACAGCCGGGATCGTTCCGTACCTCATAGCGAGTTAAAAATTGGCGCGGTCGTTCCGTACCTTAGAGCGAGTTGAAAAACAACCGCACCTAAAGGTCGTGAACGCACCCCAGGAGTGCGATTATTGAAAGTCAAATCAGAAGTAAATGCGTATCTCCATACATTTTCAACTGCTGAGTTCAAAGTATGAGATTCAAAAATCGCACTCCCGACCACCCTGTAGGTACTTGAACATAATCATCTCCTTCTTTTTAGTATAATGTCATAGATTTTTTTTATATCGCTGACTATCCCTTCGGAGAATTATAGCATGCATAATTGATTTGAATAGTTATCCATTCAAAACACTTTTTGTTAGAAATTGGAAAATTCCGTCCGAGATATACCTACCGCGAATCGTGACTAATAAGAATGCAAAAAATGAGAATTAGCATGAAAAATGTTCCTATCTTGACATGAAAATCTTGTAAAACGGTAATGCAAACAAATAAACAATTTTTAATGGAAAGATTTGAATGTTGGTTGTACTTACAAACCTTTTGTAAATCTATTATTAGATTCGTAGATAAATTAAAGAGATAACAGCTGTATTTTGTATTTGATTACGGCCTATCTAGAGAGTGCGATTTTTGAAACTCATTCGCAGAGCCAGCATAACTAGGCCTAGGATCACAGAGTCAAGCTCCGCATAGGCATAAAGCGACGGAGCGTCCCTCCCAGGATTGCGAATTTTGAATCTCATTCGCTGAGCTCAGCAGTTGAAAATGTCAAATTTACTATGGAGATATATGCATCTTTCTACTGCTGATTTGACTTTCAAAAATCGCACTCCTAGAATATGATTTTTGAATGTCAAATCAGCAGTAGAAAGATGCATATCTCCATGGTAATTTTGACATTTTCAACTGCTGAGCTCAGCGAATGAGATTCAAAAATCGCACTCCTGGAGTGCGATTTTTGAACGTCAAATCAGCAGTAGAAAGATGCTTATCTCCATACATTTTCAATATGCATCTTTCTACTGCTGATTTGACTTTCAAAAATCGCACTCCTAGAATATGATTTTAGAATGTCAAATCAGCAGTAGAAAGATGCATATCTCCATGGTAATTTTGACATTTTCAACTGCTGAGCTCAGCGAATGAGATTCAAAAATCGCACTCCTGGAGTGCGATTTTTGAACGTCAAATCAGCAGTAGAAAGATGCGTATCTCCATACATTTTCAATATGCATCTTTCTACTGCTGATTTGACTTTCAAAAATCGCACTCCTAGAATATGATTTTAGAATGTCAAATCAGCAGTAGAAAGATGCATATCTCCATGGTAATTTTGACATTTTCAACTGCTGAGCTCAGCGAATGAGATTCAAAAATCGCACTCCAGGAGTGCGATTTTTGAAAGTCAAATCAGCAGTAGAAAGATGCGTATCTCCATACATTTTCAATATGCATCTTTCTACTGCTGATTTGACTTTCAAAAATCGCACTCCTAGAATATGATTTTAGAATGTCAAATCAGCAGTAGAAAGATGCATATCTCCATGGTAATTTTGACATTTTCAACTGCTGAGCTCAGCGAATGAGATTCAAAAATCGCACTCCTGGAGTGCGATTTTTGAACGTCAAATCAGCAGTAGAAAGATGCGTATCTCCAAACATTTTCAATATGCATCTTTCTACTGCTGATTTGACTTTCAAAAATCGCACTCCTAGAATATGATTTTTGAATGTCAAATCAGCAGTAGAAAGATGCATATCTCCATAGTAATTTTGACATTTTCAACTGCTGAGCTCAGCGAATGAGATTCAAAAATCGCACTCCTGGAGTGCGATTTTTGAACGTCAAATCAGCAGTAGAAAGATGCGTATCTCCATACATTTTCAATATGCATCTTTCTACTGCTGATTTGACTTTCAAAAATCGCACTCCTAGAATATGATTTTTGAATGTCAAATCAGCAGTAGAAAGATGCATATCTCCATACTAATTTTGACATTTTCAACTGCTGAGCTCAGCGAATGAGATTCAAAAATAGCACCCCAGATATTAACACATACAAACGTTATCATGGAATGTAACTCCGGTGATTTTTTTTTGTATGGATATTCATACCTAGGTAATACCATTTTAATAACTTTTTTAACATAATGAGACAGAAATTGTATGATCCCGGCACCAGAAGCTATATGCAAATACCTACCTACTAAATCGTGCATTGTGGCAAAGGCTTTGACTATTTATTATAAGGACTGGCCTTACGGTAGCATTTCCCCTCTGCCACGGAATAAGAACAATTGATCATGTGCATTTAAATTCAATTTTATACCTTATCACTTAACGAGACAGCCTATAATTGCGAAACAATAACTACGAACTTGACGTTTGGGGTGCACTATTTTTTTTTTTTTTTTTTTTAAATGGCTGCCATCCTGGTAGTGATGATTTTGCCAATATCTAGTTTAAGGAGCAATTAGTGCTTGACATTGTACGGTAATGGATATGGCGATCTCAAAGCCCTGTTTTTATACAAAAACGCACACCCGAAACCGCCATAAAATGGCGGAGCCGCGTGGCTACTTAAATCGCGAGCCGAACGAAAGACGTCTACTCGAGAGACCTCTAGCCACGCGACTCGTTTGGGGTGCACACGAGAATACTTTTCATGATTTTTGATAATCAATATTAGAATCTAAAGTTATGGAGAATAAAATCCAACGTTGCGGATTTAATGTTACCTCGCCCCCCGCTAAAATTGGCAGAAATGTTTGTTAGTAGAATTACACGCGTAACTAGTCCAAAGGGCAAAGGTAGGTAGCCTATTTGAGTAGGGTAGGGATTTTTACAAAGTTTGTACCATTTGCCAAGCGAGCACCCAAGTTAAAAAATTAAAACCACCTTCAAAAAAACTAAAAAGTTAAAAAATAATATTGCAGCCGATGACTTTTTCGTTCGCATCATAAGAACATTAATTTGTTTTATAGAAGTCGGTGTCAAGCCAAGCCAAAATACTAATGCAAGCCAGGGCTTGAATTTGTATTCGCTTCGCGTTAGGACGCAAATCGTACCGGCTTGACAGCGACTTCGATAAAACAAATTAATGATCTTATGATGCGAACGAAAAAGTCATCGGCTGCAATATTATTTTTTAACTTTTTAGTTTTTTTGAAGGCGGTTTTAATTTTTTGTAAAAATTTTGTTTATTTCACAATTTTCAGTGGTGAATTCATTAGATCAATTTAATAGTAGTGTTTTAAATTAACAAACGCACTAGCCGGCACTACGATTTTCCAAGGTTCCCCTCGATTTCTCTGGGATGCCATCATCAGATCCTGGTTTCCTTATCATGGTACCACCCTTGGAATATCTTCTTTCCAACAAAAAAGAATCATCAAAATCGGTTCATAAACGACGAAGTTATCCGCGAACACACATTAAAAAAAAATATATATATACGGTCGAATTGAGAAACCTCCTCCTTTCTTGAAGTCGGTTAAAAATACTTACAATTGAGATTTTCTGCCTTTTCTCTAAATTTCCCAACCGTTTGCCCATTACTGTCAGTTTTCCTTTAAAGTCGCTCGCTATGCAACTGCACAAATTCAGCGATTCGCCGAATATCTTCATTTTGCATGTAAAATCATTGTAGTCATCACGGAATCTGTAATAAAACGTAGCAATTAGAAGTGGTATGTGGTACCTACCTACCATCGCCTACCTACTATCGCCGACTTTTCCGCCTGGAGTGCGATTTTTGAATCTCATTCGCTGAGCTCAGCAGTTGAAAACGTCAAAATTACTATGGAGATATACATCTTTCTACTGCTGATTTGACATTCAAAAATTATACTCCAGGAGTGCGATTTTTGAAAGTCAAATCAGCAGTAGAATGATGCGTATCTCCATACATTTTCAACTGCTGAGTTCAACGTATGAGATTCAAAAATCAAATCAGCAGAAGCAAGATGCATATCTCCATAGTTATTTTGACATTTTCAACTGCTGAGCTCAGCGAATGAGATTCAAAAATCGCACACAAGGAGTGCGTTTTTTAAAGTCAAATCAGGAGTAGAAAGATGTGTATCTCCATACATTTTCAACTGCTGAGTTCGACGTATGAGATTCAAAAATCGAACCCCTGGGCCTACGCCAGGCGGAGGACAGTCGCCTTTTGGTGGCTTTTTCCGATTCAGTTTGCATAGAATGTGCTGCCATCTATTAAATATTTCGCAGAACTATGAAAAAAAAGATTTTATTGTCTATGTCAATGTCAAATTGACAAAATCACAAAATGGCTACCTATCTTGCGTAATGTACGGGTTGTTTGTAGTTTTC
The DNA here is from genome assembly GCA_927399405.1 of Agonopterix arenella. Taxonomy (NCBI): domain Eukaryota; kingdom Metazoa; phylum Arthropoda; class Insecta; order Lepidoptera; family Depressariidae; genus Agonopterix; species Agonopterix arenella. The sequence goes on along the minus strand of OV656718.1, from coordinate 8,781,059 downwards.
GTTCAATTTCGTGCCGATTTAGTGATGTTCTAGAGTTTCTGTTGTTCTCGTACCAATGTTTAGATTACAGGAATAGTGGGGATACTGGAATTTCACTCGATCGGTGCGGGATTGAACGAAAACTAGCATTCAAAACAATAATATCCATTGGTATGTAGATATAAGTAGGTAGTATAGTATAGGTTGAATTATTGTCGATGAAACATAGATGGCGCTATCTAACCTTCAATTTGACATAAGGTGGATGCATAATGTTGCCACGAGTGGGTTCTCTTTTTTAATATACTTATATTACTCTTTGGCCTACGCCAACCCGCGATAGAGTGATATAGCGCTATCACGCTTCCGCCCTCTTTCTATTTGCGCGCGAACGAACGAGATAGAAGACTAAATTTGACAGATGGATGTGTTAAATGTCGCTATCGCAGGTTGGCGTACTAGCCCCGCTGGTTGCTGCTGGCGTTATTTTGACGTTCTTGCGTGGAGGCGCACCCTCTTTTTTTCAAGACTTTTTGCCAACCGGTACCTATCTGTAATGTACCCTTAGGTCCGCCACATACATCCGGAATAAACCTGAATGGGAATTAGATTCCGTATGGAGTGTTGCCGCTTTCAGACACTTTTTCACTAGATCTAGTGATTTTTTGATGTCTTAGGTGGCTTATTCAAGTGATTTTCGAGCGTCGGCGTTGATGGAACGATACCGTACCTTGACAGTGCAGTTGCGACGTCGTTGCGGCATAGTTGCGAATTCGCCTACGCTCAAAAACCGCTTGTGTGATAATGGTTCATGCCATTTTGTACGCAGATTATGTCTAATGTTAAAACTATCGATAGTCTTTTGATATAGTTGCATTAATATTGGAATAAAATTGGCAAACCATCATCGTAATCGTAACATTCGTAACGTCATGACCTCATCACATGATAGTAATTATCATGTATAGAAATTGTTTGTTTTGTTTTAATAAATACCTAGAAATTCAATTATTGTCATTCATTTGGCATTTCATACATTTTTATTTTAGGCATTTTTTCAACAGCGCTCTAGTATTTTTTGCAACCATTGTTGACAACACTGAATCCTGAATCAGGACTCCGGATCGCAATTCCGTATGTATGTGGCGGACCTAAGAGAAGGCCAAATAGCAAAGGCAGGACGAGGGCTGGGTTAATTCCTTATTGACTGAGACGGGGTTTGTGATTGTCCGATCTGCCTTTACACGTGCAATTTGGCTCATCTCTGAAGGGCACTTTAATCTTTTTTGTATAATAACATTGATCATAACAAAATGAACACTAACTTTGTAATAGAAGACCCAAGAGAAGTGTTCTCGAAAGACGTAGAGGCGTCAGTTGAGGAATCTATAGGGGAGAAAATGTACGATTCTTGAACGACGGTTTTCGATTTCCTGGATCCACCCAAATCGAATTCGGTTACCTGCAAACATAGAAATACCCGAGTTATAGACTAAGAGATAAGTGTACCATTTGCAACCATCAGCTGCACGGCTGATTCAGTGTTTATGAGGTGTAGAGCATCTCTGTGATGGGGCTGGACCAGGTCTACCTGCATAACTCCAGTCGGTTTAGAAGTTACTTATGTTTAAAGGTCAGTAAAAAATTAAAGAACAGCTGCAAGGCTGATCGTAACATATTATTGTAGTATGTACTGTAGCTATGTAAAAAGTACAAAAACTGACATGAACTGCCAGTCGGTTTAGGTGATACAGCCGTTCAAAGGTCGGACCTTTGAATGGCTGTAACTCCTAAACCGACTGATGAACCATGCCAGTTTTAGTACTGTTCACATAGCTACAGTACATACTACAATAATATGTTACGATCAGCCTTGCAGCTGTTCTTTAATTTTTTACTGACCTTTAAACATAAGTAACTTCTAAACCGACTGGAGTTATGCAAGTAGACCTGGTCCAGCCCCATCACAGAGATGCTCTACACCTCATAAACACTGAATCAGCCGTGCAGCTGATGGTTGCAAATGGTACACTTATCTCTTAGTCTATTACGTCGTTGACCGTGCTGTACATGTTGTCATACTGGCAGCCCTAAATGTTCTCAAGACGATAGCAGACCCTACACATTAGCTAGGTAACTAAAACACGTCTTCACAACGCTCATCGATGGTGGGCAGCAGAGCTGGACTGGGACCTGCCTGATCCCCCCCCCCCCCCCCCCCCCGGGCATATTAGAGACCCTCCCAATATGCAGCCGTAGTACGCCAACCCGAGATAGACGTATCATCGTTTGCGCGCGAACGAACGTGATATAGCTGTGTCACGGCTATCGCGGGTTGGCGTTCGGCTACAGCCTAGCTAGCATGCCACCCACGACAAAGCGTTTAAACGAGAAAAACGTCATGCGCGCTCTTTCTGGCCTACGTAAAATAATAAAGATGGAGGCACATCTCAATTTTTATCGTTTTCTCGGGGGTGGCATGCTAGCTAGGCTGGAGGTCCAGATAGACCGCAAGAATACGATTTGAAACCAGGAGCAAGCGAAGTGAGCTGGAGATTTAACTAAGTACTCGAATAAAACGGATGATTTCTTTTGTCGTCTCAAGGCGGGATCCATCAGTTCATTTTCCTTAAATTTAGTTTGGGATTTTTAACATGATAAAATAAAAATAATAATAACAGTAGGAGCGCTTTCAAGGCTATGCAACTGGAGCGAGCGAAGCGAGCTCGAAAATTTTCAGTAATCTCTCTCAGTTTTGGCTAGAATTGTACCAGATGATAATAAAACAGTATACTACTATTATTTATTTCTTCAATGCTTTCGATTTATGAGGGAAACGGGCTAAAAGAGCATCTGCCCCCCCCCCCCCCCCCCTGATTATCTCTAGCTACGTTCATGGCGATTTGGCTAACGGGCGATTTGGCCTTGAAAAAGTCTGCGATAATTTGCACGTCTAAAGGATACTTAACGCTGCCTTCATTGTCGGAAGCACTCGATGATCCCGGAGATGCTGGACGCTGCTGGTCGTAAACTCTTATTTCTGGGGTTGTATTTATGACACTTTTGGCATTCTTCAAAAATTTCTTACGTTCGCCAGAGGTTGACTTTGCGACGGGCTTTTCCAGAGGTTTGTCCGTCATTTTCGCCTCCTCCGGCAAATTATTCTGTTTTGTATGCATTTCTCACAAATAATTTTTGTTGTGACTTGTGACAGCTGTTTCAAAAATGACAATTTATGGTTTAAAAAAAAATGTTGGGATCCGTAGAAAGAGAAGGTACCCAGTAGTTACAGCTTCCCGTCAGTCGCGCGCCCCCCGGCCACAAACTATCATACCGGCCGCTGACGTTCAACAAAAGTGATGCTTCAAGAGTGGAGTCAATAGACCGTTTCACCTCGGAATCCAATTCCTTCCCAATCGTACAACCAAACCAGCCACGTATCCAAGGGGGGGATAGGTGGGTTCTTTCCATTCGTGCTCACTCCCCGTCACACTGGACAGAATTTCGGTACCTACTAGTGAAACGTGGATGTTCTGAGGTTTCAGAATATCTCTGACTACCCCCTCGGGGAGTATAGTAAATAACAGTTTGGTTTCTACCACAGAACATTCAGGGTTAGAAATGCAAAGTAGCGCTTTTGCTTCGGAGACGGCTGTCTCCACTTGTCTTCCCACTCACGCTGCTACAATTACTCATACCCTCTCGCTCGCACAAGGAATTTCCTTGCAAGTTATGAGTGTCTTTCATATTCACTCAATAAGAGATGCACATAGCAAATTCGCTTTAGTCAAAAAAGGAGATCGCTACCTTATTGCTGTCCTTATCGACGTAACCATATAAATCATTGTCGAAGAATTTTTCGCTCAATATTGCTCATTGCTTACGCTGGATAGGATTTTACATTAACTTATTTGGGTTTATATGGGATTTTATGACTATCGCTTCGCTATCTCATTGCGGGTTGTGATTTTTGAATGTCAGCGTCAGCGGTGAACTTGGACGGTTTTTGCACACTTGCAGAATAACAAAAAAATTATGGCTAGGGATAGAGAAGGCTGGAAAACCTTGGTGTTTGCCCTAAAATGAAACAAAAAAAAAAACTGTTGTTCCATACAAAACTGCTATCCTTCTTGTCAGTCAAGAAAGCTATAATGCGCCATCTAGTATCGAGTAGCAAGCATTACTATCAGTATTTATTTATGCAGTTCTCTCTCCGCCATCTAGCATCGAGTAGAATTACTATTAAATCCAGCGCCATCTGTTGACAATTGCTTAAACTATTTACACGTAGCGACATCTTGTGTCAAGTAGAGTAACTAAAACAGAAGCGCCATCTAGTGTCTTACAGAAAGAACATAATAGTTTAATGTCGGTAACATAGATGGCAGTATAAAGCGGAAAAAAATAAAAAATAAATTAAAATAATTATTATTTTACTTGCTATACTTGGTACGAGAAGCTTGTACCTTCCATTACTTTGGTACAAGGAATATACTACTGTCTACCTTTGGTATGTGAAGAGATCCCAACATAGACGAAAAAATTTTCGCTTCTTACGCCGGTAGACGTAATGTAATGTCAGTGTAACCGGGAGTGCGATTTTTGAAAATCAAATCTACAGTAGAAAGATGCATATCTCCATAGTAATATTGACATTTTCAACGGCTGAGTTCTACGTATGAGATTCAAAACTCGCACACCAGAAACTCTGTCCAATGTGACGGGAGTGATCCCGTCGCCCATTATAATGGTCTACATTCCTCGAAATTGAAGCTTACAGTTTTCCTCACAATATTTTTCCTTCACCGAAAAGCCAGTAGTGTTACAAATCGTAGGTAGGTACATATATTCCGAAAAACTTACCAATGGGTAAGTCGTGACAGGTATCGAACCATCGCCTCCTGCACGTCAGGCAAGGTTACTCGTCACTGGACCACCACGGCTAGAAGTACCTACCTACCTAGAGTTAATTAAGTAGGTAGGTACAGTACAGTAGTCTTAAGCAGTGATTGCATTACCCTACATTTAGGGTGGATTTCCGCATACATTGCTTGCTTTGATCGCTACACTTTAAAATAGAGCGATCAAATCCAGCAATGTTTGCCGAAATCGGGCCCGACCAGGAGTGCGATTTTTGAATCTCATTCGCTGAGCTCAGCAGTTGAAAATGTCAAAATAACTATGGAGATATGCATCTTTCTACTGCTGATTTGACTTTCAAAAATCATACTCCAGGAGTGAGATTTTTGAACGTCAAGAGTGCGATTTTTGAATCTCACACGTTGAACTCAGCAGTTGAAAATGTATGGAGATACGCATCATTCTACTTATGATTTGACTTTCAAAAATCGCACTCCTGAAGTATGATTTTTTAAGTCAAATCAGCAGTAGAGACATGTTCAACTGCTGAGTTCAATAAATGAGTTTCAAAAATCGCACTCCAAATCAGCAGTGGAAAGATGCGTATCTCCATACATTTTCAACTGCCAAGTTCAACGTATGAGATTCAAAAATCGCCCTCCTGATACTTCGCTCAACAATCTAAATAACAATTCCTAAGATACCTAACTAATCTAAACATTGAAATAAACCTCAGCATGCCAATGACTAACAAAGCCAGAAACTGATAGCTTGATTTACATAATTATTGTCTTAAAGATGTCATGGATATACGAATTTATTTGTCGTGAATATATTTGGTCACGAAACTTTGGATTAGCACCTACCTACCTATTTTGTTTTGAATTGAGCTACACGGAATTTTCGATTGTCGTTTAAACTAAGTTCCGTAATTCTTTTTTTATTATTTCAGTTTACTAAAATCGTTTTAAAACGCCAATCAAAAGTTCCATGTAGCTCAGGAGTGCGATTTTTGAATCTCATATGTTGAACTCAGCAGTTGAAAATGTATGGAGATACGCATCTTTCTACTGCTGATTTGACTTTCAAAAATCGCACTCCTGTAGTATGATTTTTGAAAGTTAAATCAGGAGTAGAAAGATGCATATCTCCATAGTAATTTTGACATTTTTAACTCAAAGAATGAGTTTCAAAAATCGCACTCCAGAAGTGTGATTTTTGAATCTCATATTATGTTGAACTCAGCAGCTGAAAATGTATGGAGATACGCATCTTTCTACTGCTGATTTGACTTTAAAAAATCGCACTCCTGTAGTATGATTTTTGAAAGTCAAATTTGGGCTAGAAGGTAAAAAGATGAATATATCCATAGTAATTTTAGACATTTTCAACTGCTGAGCTCAGCGAATGAGATTCAAAAATTGCACTCCTGTATGTAAATGTATCTTTTTACACCCTGTGTATTTTCTATAGAATACCTGATTTTTTTAACGCGAATTCGATGTTGGAGTGCTATTTTTCAAATCTCATACGTTGAACTCAGCAGTTGAAAAATGTATGGAGATACGCATCTTTCTACTGCTGATTTGACTTTCATAAATCGCAGTATCGTAATCCGGAAGTATGGTTTTTGAAAGTCAAATCAGTAGTAGAAAAATGCTTATCTCCATAGTAATTTTGACATTTTCAACTGCTGAGTTCAACAAAGAGTTTCAAAAATCGCACTCCAAGTCCCATGATCCCATCCCATACAGCCATACTCCACCACGCGGTCTGTTTTTTATAACAGTGTACTAAAAAGCCAGTGACCGCACCTTTTGGTCATGTCGCTTGATGCGGTCCATTTATCAAGATCATAATATCACATCGTTACTTGTATCATTTAAATAACTTTTTTGTTCACTCAGTGTGACATATTACCTACATCATATTTTGCACTGATTCCGATTTAAATACACGGGCAAAGTAATCAAACTGATCAAACGACCCCAAACTCTGTGGTGGGCACGGCCCATCTCACAAATAGACTTTCCATACTAAATGCAATCAACTGGAGTGCGATTTTTGAATCTCATTCGCTGAGCTCAGCAGTTGAAAATGTCGAAATAACTATGGAGATATGCATCTTTCTACTGTTGATTTGACTTCCAAAAATCATACTCCAGGAGATCGATTTTTGAAAGTCAAATCAGCAGTAGAAAGATGTGTATCTCCGTACATTTTCAACTGCTGAGTTCAACGTATGAGATTCAAAAATCGCACTCCAGATCGTATTGTAAGTACCTATCTGTCTATAACGTCACGCCTCTTTCCCAGTGGGGTAGGCAGAGACCTGGAGTGCGATTACCCACCTCAATTTTCGTTTGCGCAGTCCCCCGACAAAACCCGAAGTATCTACACGTAAAGGTGGTAAGTGGGGGGGGGGCACATTGCTCGCAGAACCGATGGCCGAAGTTCTCGAGTGGTGACCGCGTACCGGAAAGCGCAGCGTGGGTAGGCCCCCCACACGGTGGACCGACGTCCTAGTCCTAGTGAAGGTGGCACAATGCACATCCTGATTGGTCAATATAATTTCGCGCGCTATTATAATTTGTCAACTGCGCAGGTACATCGGGGAACTAATGTATAGACGTAAAATAAAGTAAAAAAATAAAAAATAGAAATAAAAAAGATGATGATGACTAAATAAATCTTTATCCGTTTAACTTAAATCTTACACCAAACTAAAAACCCAAAAAGTCCAAGACAATACTTGTAGGCCTTTGCCTAACCTTATTGCCTTGCTTTAAAGGCAATAACCTCATTTTTCCATTTTTTTTTTTCGGACACAATGGTAGATGGATGCTTATCAAAGTAATGAATTCTAAAACCGTAATGTTAAGTTAGGTTTTGCCCACGACTTTGTTTATAATAGGAAAATGTAACCGAATTTAAACAAGAAGGGTTTCAATTTCATAAATTTTAGAGTTCCGTATCCAAAAGGGTGCCAAATTATTTGGTACCACAGTACTTATAAAAAGAAGTAAGTATCTATTACTACATACAGTACGGACACTCCCTGCCCCTCCCACCAATGTTTACCTCACCCCCTCTTGGTAGGAAGCGTGGCAAAAGCAGAAAATGTTGGTTACACACTGTTAATAACACACTCACAAAATGTCAATAGTTTAGAATTAAGGTCGTAGTAGGTAGTAATGTAGTATACATTCCTGCCTCACTCGCACTCCCTCAGGATCGAAGTGACAGTCAAGTGCCCAATATATGCTAAAAGATTAAGCTGCTGTTCGTCTGTCCTACCTTTAAAAGGCTGTATCTTTTGAACCGCAATAAGTAGACAGTTGAAATTTTCACAGTATATGTCTATTATGGCGAATTTTCTGAAAAATAATTCAATAAAAGGAAAAGAGACGAAGAGGACATAAAATAAATAAATAATTAAGGTAAGTCCCCATACCAGAAAACCTATGCCTATAATTTTGTGTCCATTGTATTTTTCTCAGTATTTTACTGTTTATGTTTAAGTGTAAAATCAAATATAAGTATTTCAATTTAAAGAAACGTGGTTTTTAAATGTTTCTTAAAGGTTCAATTAGTTTTATTTTCTTTTTTTTAATGTACCTAACTTAGTATATTATATCATAAGATCTTAAATGTACCTATTCTTTGCAAATAAAGATTTCATTCATTCATTCATTACTTTCCTTTATTTTCAATTCAATAAATTTTAACTTTAAAAAAAGTTTTTTGTTTTTACCGCCAGGCGCGAGAAGGAGGGTTATTGCTCTAATCTACCGTAAAAACGATAATACGTAAAGTAAATAAACAAATAATGTATTATTTGTATACTGACCAAGTGTAAGTCAAGCTCGCGCTAATGATTCCGGAGAACAATTTTTTTTGTAAATTAAATTGTGTGGTGGTACGGAACTCTTGTGCGTGGGTCCGACTCGCACTTGGCCGGTTTTTAAATTAATAAATAACGCGTAATAATGATTTAGTACCTGCGGTAAGTACAAAGTTAAGAGCCGTGAAATTTATGATAATTTAGTTTTTATTGTAACTTTAAGATTTAACCTAAAATAATTATGCTATTTGGTTTTTTGAAATGGAATTTATTTTGATTAAGGCTTCAATTTGTTAGTGGTATACTTGGGTATTCCTTGTGAGTACATGTGCAGGGCCGGATTAAGCCATATACAGGGTGAAATTGATATCATTAGCATCCTTTTAAACTAAAAATCTACCCACCGAACTGATCAACTTTTAGTATGGGAGCAAACCGATCGGAGCAAAAAAAAAATCAGCTGTTGCATACATTTGAGTCGCGAACTCGCGCGTCGAGATTGCAGTTTAGTATGGAACAGCAGGAGTGCGATTTTTGAATCTCATACGTTGAACTCAGCAGTTGAAAATGTATGGAGATACGCACTTTCTACTGCTGATTTGACTTTCAAAAATCATACTTCAGGAGTGCGATTGTTGAAAGTCAAGTCAGCAGTAGAAAGATGCATATCTCCATAGTAATTTTGACATCGTCAATTGCTGAGCTCACCGAATGAGTTTCAAAAATCGTACTCCAGATCGGTTTGCTCCCATAGTAAAAGTTTCAGTTTGTTGGATAGACTCTTAGTTTAAAAGGATGCTAATGATATCAATTTCACCCTGTAGAGGCCCAAAGGCAATTCAAGCTTCGGGGCCCCTATCCCCATGGGATGGATTTGTCTCCGTGGTCCCGGGGGCCATGTACAGGCATAAATGGTTGCAGTAAAATAACCACCAAATAACATAACCCACTGAAATGTGGACCGATCTCGAGCTTTTAATACGATCAAAAACCAGGAGAGAGCGAAGCGAGCTACCTGGTTAGGTCACTGCAACATGATTTAAAAACAAGAGCTTGCGACTTGAGGTCAAGGTTTTATAACAATACTATTAAGTCATTGCAAATCATACATAAGTAGGTACTATCTAAATCTTGGAGCCAGCGAAGAAAGTTAGATATTTTATTACTTAAAATTTTATAAAGTCGTCATGCAATATTGCTATCTAAATCCTGGAGCGATCGAAGCGAGCTCGAGATGTTACTGATAAGATCACTGCGATCCCAGCAACTATGAGCGAGCGAAGCGGGCTCGAGATTTTTCCGTAATAAGTCGTTGCGCAATGCGAACTGAATTCCGGAGCGAGCATAGCGAGCTCGAGATTTCACTGCAATTATTCCGGTACGGGACCTCGAACTTTAGCTGGTCGACTAGGTCGTTTCATTATTTTCTTACATTGGTAGTTATTATGTTGAGTGTAGTGCTCATGGCAACATTGAGTTGATTTGTGTACGAGACAAAAGCATGAGCGAGCAAAAAGAGATCTATTTTAAACAGGATATAATAACTCAGTTACAACCAGTGGAAAATAAAACACCAAAAATGAGCGAACGTAGCGAGCTCGAAATTTTGCAATAAATTTTGAATATCTTCTCTTTTAATTTAGGGGTGGGCCTAAATCTTTGTGTTTTTACTTATTTTTCTCTCGGGCCGCGGGGCCCCTAGGTAGCGCTGGGCCCATAGGCAGCTACTTACATTGCTTCTATGGTTAATCCGGCACTGACATGTGTAGATTGGATTCTGTCTTATCATCTTCAGAAAAAATCTTAATCTTCATTGGGCCGAATGCAGTTGCTATAACCGGCCACCACACGGTGAAGGATTCGAAATTGACGATGCCTAATGCCTGAAGGAATAAAATGCAATGCAATGGAATGTAATGCAACGGAATTTAATGCAATGGAATGGAATGGAATGGAATGCAATGCAATGCAATGCAATGCAATGCAACGCAATGCAATGGAATGAAATGCAACGTAATGTAAATTTATCGTAGTATGTAATACACTTCATGAACAGCTCGGCCGCTGTTCGCGCAGGCCGGGGTGCGCACTTGTCGCGCCGCAAACGCTCCTTCATCGCGAGCCATTAAGATGTTAAATTTAGTTTTAATGCAGCTTCCTGAAGCTGATGTTTTTAACAATAGTCCTCATTTGTTTTATAGTTATGCAATATCTGTTATCAATAATTTATAAGTTAACTACTTGGTTCTGATCTCATTTAAGTAAGTAGTTATCTTATGTATTTTTGCATGTAAGTATTTTGGATATTGCTCTGTAAATTTACATGTAATTTTTATAATAAATAAATAAATAAATAAATGTATGTAAGGTTATTTCAAGATCATGTTTAATTCTTCTCATTCTATATTTATTTGGAGGATTAAGCCACCCCCTTTTGAAATAGTTTCCGATATTCAAAACACAAAGTTTAGGCTTTTTATGACTATTATCAGATTATATTTTGCATATAAATCTTCATCAGAAACAATAAAAACTAAATATGCAAAGAAGTATAATAAAATCTATTGTTTTTCGCCAAATAAAGTGTTAAAATTTATTCAATTGGGTCTAATAAAATATCTAACATAATATATATTATTATTATCAAAATGTTTGTTTGTCTGTCAGTTACGGTCCAACGTGGTTCCGAATTGATCACATTTCGAAGACTCAATCAATCATTAGAGTGCGGGTTCGAATCCACACGGACAACATGCCATGTACCAATGAGTTTTTCTAACTTATGTACGTAATACCGACTGCTCTCAAACGGTGAAGGAAAACATCGTGAGGAAACCTGCATACGATGAAGAAGAAATTCTGATGTGTATGTGAAGTCTACCGCACCGCATTGTGCACGAGCGATACTATACTAACGTACAAACACACATACTGAAGGTAGGGCCTGTGCCATGCAGTGGGACGTATACAGGGTGTAAGTGACAGCCTAGCAAATACTGAAACGGTGAACTCAGACCATCAAACTGAACAACTTTCACTATGGAGCCTACTTTTTATTCATTTTTATTTTAACACTTTATTGTACACGCGGAAATGTAAATGAAAACAGCATAATAGATAATTACAAAGGGCGAGCTTATCTCTAAAGAGATTTGTTCCAGCAAACCCGTGAAAGAGACAGATTAACAAATAAAACAGTATTTAACACTAATAAATAAATATGATTATATAACTACCTCAGGAAACGCGAAAAAAAATCAGCTGTCTCATACAAAACTGCTGTACCTACCCGACTAAAATGTATGGGACAGCTGATTTTTTTTCGCGTTTTCTAAGGTAGGCTCCATAGTGAAAGTTGTTCAGTTTGATGGCCTGAGATCACCGTTTCAGTATTTGCTAGGCTGTCACTTACACCCTGTATAGGCTGATGATGATGAAACGATTAAAAAAAACGCTATACAGGACCTAAATGTGTCTATGTGATTCGTAAGATTTTTTTTTAACTGTATCAATAGTTTCAAAGGTATAGTGGCTGAAAGATTTCCATAGAAATCTGAAATTAATCCTAGCAAAGAAGCAAAAAAATTAATTAAAGAGTTGTCGATGCGTCTCCACGAGACGACCGGTGACCGTAGAGCAGGCAGCTTCCTTGGTCAACGACTCAGCTTGACCATTCAAAGGGGAAACGCTGCCAGCATGCTTGGCACCATGTCTCGCGGGGATGCACCCGACGACCTTTTTTATCCCCGAGACCTCATTTTTATACCTTTTTGTTGTTTTCATTTTTAAATTTTTTCACTTCTATTGTATACAATCCTGGCATCGAATGCTGTCCCATAGATTTAGGTCGAGCAGGTTTGTATGGAACAGCTGATTTTTATTCGCGATTTCGATATTGGTCTCATAGAGAAAGTTGTTCAGTTTGATGGTCTGAGCATACCCTCAAAATAGTTTCACCTAATTTTGTTAGACCTTATATAATATTTTAAGGTGAAATGTAACAAATCACATGCGCATAATATTTCTAGATCTTGTTTTAAACGTTCTTTTAATCCGGACAAAATCGGGGACAAAACTAGTCATCCGATTGTTTAAAACTGTGAAATATTTCGCAACAATTGACATTGGAGCATGCGATATAATATCGATTATTATGATAATACAGTTTTAGAGGCGTTTAGGAGTTGCGAAATTAATACATTTGTATTATTGGTTTGGTTAAGGTTTGACGGTATAACTGTATAAGTCAGATATTTACAATTTTTAAACAAAAAGTTTGAAGATGTTCTTATTCGTAGTTAACTACAATGACTGCTTAGACAAAGCAGTTCAGATATGCAGGATATTTAACGCATAAGCATATGCTCACGACTATATCCCCCCAGGAGGTAGTTAGAGATATTCTGAAGAAGAAGGAAGTTCTTTATTGTGAAGTGCATAAGTGTACGCGCTAAACACAGATGCACTCTCTCGTCCACAGATCACAAAAACTAAAGGGAGATGTGAAAAGGGGGCGCGGCCAGTGTCGCAGCAATATGCGCAAAAACGGAACACATTGCTCGCGACAGTAAGTTTACAATGCTTGCGTAGTACTAAAGATTATTCGAATGTTGAGTTCTGATACCGCAATGGATAATGAGCACATCCAAGCTAACAAAATACTTTCTATCGCGTGGTACTGGTGGTGACCATAATCAGTAGCTGTGACGATTCTAAAACAAATAAAGGGCATTAAAGATGTTGGTAATGCGATAATCTGACCTCTGAAGCTACCCTTCAGTATACAATACAGTCGCTAAGACAGTACCAGTAGATGACTTCTACGCCATTATTAGAAAGCGGAGCGCCTAGCTGCTGAATCGCTTCTGGGGCAGTACTAATAGCATCCTGAGCGTATTGGCTGAGCGGTGGGACTCCCCCATGGTGCAGAGGTGGATGCTACTGCATGCCAGCTCATCCCCCTTTGTACAATAATGTAATATTGTAATTTATTTAATTTTATTAATGAATGAATTTATTTGTGAAATAACATAGTTATAAGAAAATTGTTACTAACACAATATGGATGAATAATCTGAAATAAATAATTTTTAATTTTAATTTTTAGTACCTGTCTGAATTCATGCTCTTATTACCTTACATTATTGTAATAAGTTTGTGTTACTTTAATTATCTAGAAATTAAAATCAAATATTAAACTTTCTCAGAAAAATGGAGATCACTTTTTGAAGTTTAAAAAAACCGCCTTCAAAAAAACTAAAAAGTAAAAAAATAATATTGCAGCCGATGACTTTTTCGTTCGCATCATAAGAACATTAATTTGTTTTATCGAAGTCGCTGTCAAGCCGGTACGATTCGCGAATGGGCTTGCATTAGTTTTTTTGGCTTGGCTTGACACCGACTTCTATAAAACAAATTAATGTTCTTATGATGCGAACGAAAAAGTCATCGGATGCAATTAAATTTTTTTTTAATTTTGTTTATTTCACAATTTTCAGTGGTGAATTCATTAGTTTGATTCAGATATCAGTTATACACGCAAAGGATACATCGATATGAAGCGAATGTTTTAACCGCCGAAGATTTGCTTTCAATTTTTGAGGAGATCTTTATTGTGTCGTTCCGAAGCGTTTCATTAGATCTTCACCAAATTAAAATGGAACCATCTCGAGGATAAATCCATCCTTCAGAACTAAAAGAGAATCAGCCAAATCGGTCCAGAAATGCCAAAGTTATTACGATTTTCAAAGGTTCCCCTCGATTTCTCTGGGATGCCATCATCAGATCCTAGTTTCCTTATCATGGGATATCTCCATTCCAATGAAAAAAGAATCATCTAAATCGGTTCATAAACGACGAAGTTATCCGCGAACACACATGAAAAAATATATGTATACGGTCGAATTAAGAAACCACCTTTTGAAGTCGGTTAAAAATAGATAGGTACAATATTATATTGGCAAAATGGTTATTTTTCTACAATACCGTTGCCTTAGAGTGAAAACCTCGGCAATCTAATTGCGGTATTTTTTTATAGGTTTCCGGAAAGAAAATATCACAAGCCATGTCCTGATTTAAATCGAAAATAATCTGATACTGGTAATGCCATCTATAGCGTGTAATAAGAACCTTCCAAATACTCCCGAACTTACAAAAAAGTTATAGGTCGTCTTTTTTATTCCTCCTGAAAATTTTCTCTTTTGCACTTACGAGTTTTTCACTCAAAGGCGTCGATACACAATTTTAACATTCGAACTTAAGATCATAATTCTATTATAATATAATAAAAATGCAAAACTAATAAGTTAGTATAATAAAGAATAAGTTCAGGTCATTTTTCATCAATTTTTTATTTAAACTATATCATAATACCCAATAAAGGTCAGTATAATGATGAATGAGGTCAAAAATATTAATATGGCGGACAATATTTTTATTTCGCATTTTAATTCAATTGAGACTATTTTATCAATAGCTAAGCTGTTTTATTGTGCACATAATAATACTATTATTGTATCGAATCCGGGTTCGAATCCCCACGGACGACTTGCCATGTACCAATAAGTTTTTCGAACTTATGTACACACGGCGACACATCGAGCTATACAAAACAAACATAAGCTGGCCGCGCGACGTTATACGTTACTCGACCAACGCGCGGCCAGGTTATGTTGGTTTTGTATAGCTTGATGTGTCGCCGTGCGTACGTAGGTAATACGTATCTACAGACTGCTCTCAAACGATGAAGGAAAACATAGTGAGGAAACCTGCATACGCTGAAAAAGAAATTCTGATTCGTATTCGTGTGTTCTCTACCAATCTGCATTGGGCACGCGTCATCATCATCATCATCTCAGCCGATGGACGTCCACTGCTGAACATAGCCTCCCCCAAGGATCGCCATAACGACCGCTCCTGCGCTGCCCTCATCCTCTCCATTGCCATTTGGGTGACTTTCAGCCTTTTTATGAGGCCTTGAGTGAACGACCACGTCTCTCTCTCTCTCCTCCAGCAAAGTCAAATCAGCAGTAGAAAGATGCCTATCTCCATACACTTTCAACTGCTGAGTTCAACAGATGAGTTTCAAAAATCGCACTCCTGAAATGAAAAGATTCACCGAAAATCCAGAGTAGCTGACATAGCCCAAAGACTTGCTAAACTAAAGTGGCAATGGGCGAGGCACATTGCTCGCAGAACCGATGACCGATGGGGCTGAAGAGTTCTCGAGTGGCAGCCCCGTACCGGAAAGCGCAGTGTGGGTAGGCACCAGGAGTGCGATTTTTGAATCTCATACGTTGAACTCAGCAGTTGAAAATGTATGGAGATACGCATCTTTCTACTGCTGATTTGACTTTCATAAATCGCACTCCTGAAGCATGATGTTTGAAAGTCAAATCAGCAGAAGAAAGATGCATATCTCCATAGTAAATTTGACATTTTCTACTACTGAGCTTAGCGAATGAGCAAAAATCGCACTCCAGGTGGACTGACGACAAGTGAAGGCGGCGGGAACCCGTGGCGATCCTCGGGGAGGCCTATGACCAGCAGTGAACGTCCATCGGCTGAAACGATGATGGTTCTAAGCCGGAACCACATCGCTACAGCTAGGTATCTACTATAATTACAATATAGCAAACTATTGTTTCTCGTGTCAAAAGTTTTTCTATTATTTTATGCAAGAAAGACAGGTGAATAGATAATTCTATTCTATTCTTGTTTCTTAATTATGATTATTAATGCAGTTGTGGTATGAATAGTAATTTCGTAGTAATAATAAATTACTTAATTAAATCTTGAGTGAGAAGGCGATATTTTAGATTGATTTGTATTATACAGGGTGAAATTGATATAATTAGCATCCTTTTACTGAACAACTTTTACTATAGGAGCTAACCGATCGGAGCAAATAGAAAATCTGGTGTTCCATACTAAACTGCAATCTCGACGCGCGAGTTCGCGACTCAAAATGTTTGCAACAGCTGATTTTTTTTGCTCCGATCGGTTTGCTCCCATAGTAAAAGTTGTTCAGTTCGATGGGTAGACTCTTAGTTTAAAAGGATGCTAATGATATCAATTTCACCCTGTATGTTATAAGGTAGTTCGGTGTCGAAACCAGTGTAAGCATCTGGAAATAGAGAATCTGCCATGTACTGACTATAAATCTGCCAAAATCTGCCAAACACCCTAAAAAAAATGCCACATATATTTTAGTGTGTCCTTACACTTATTTAAAATAATGTGTGCAGTGTTTACCTAGTAACTGCCTCCGTGGTCTAATGGTTAAGAGCATTGGCTCTCGACACGGAGGTCGTGGGTTCGATTCCTACGGGGGACACCTAGTGATATGTCACTTTGTGCGTTTTTCCCCAGTTGGTTAGGACATTGCAGGCTGAATCACCTGATTGTCTGAAAAGAAAAATGATTCCGTACTTCGGATGGCACGTTAAGCCGTTGGTCCGGCTACTATATCTGGTTGTAGTAGTCGTTACATAAAAACCATGTCAGAGGCCGTAAGGCGGTCTGAAAAAACTCTGACACCAGGGCTCTGCCCACACGATAAGAGAGTGTTTACCTTAAAATTTATGTTACTTAAAATCTTTTAATATGTCCACACCACATTTTTGCTTCATATTCCATCTATAAGTTTGATCGCATCTTTTTAATCATTTGAAAATAAATAAAATAAAAACAAAAACTCCATCGCCTCCTTTTAGATACTGCCTTGGAACAGGAGTTGCGTGGAGTGCGATTTTTGAAACTCATTCTTTGAACTCCGCAGTTGAAAATGTCAATATTACAATGGAGATATGCATCTTTCTACTGCTGATTTAACTTTCAAAAATCATACTCCAGGAGTGCGATTTAGAAAGTAGTAAGATGCGTATCTCCATACATTTTCAACTGCTGAGTTCAAAAATCGCATCCCTGCACGGCTAGCATGCCACCCACGACAAAGCATTTAAACAAGAAAAACGTCAGGCGCGCTCTTTCTGGCATACGTAAAATAATAAAGTTGGAGGCACATCTCGATTTTTGTCGTTTTCTCGGGGGTGGCATGCTAGGCCTACTGGTCTGTAAAATTATTTTAATGTCGGTAATATGTGTTTAATAACAAATTTTCTATTTCTTCTCCATTAAAATATAAAGAGTAAAGTAAATATTCTCAAATCTGCCAAATCCTGGCACATTTGTAATTCGTCAACAATATCTCCCAAAGTGAAAATTCGATAGCTAAATCTGCCATAATGGCAGAAATCTGCCACAAATGGTCACACCGGCGGTGGGTCGAAACCCTTGGACCGTGGGGTCGCGGCGCGGCGTCCAGGCGCTTTTTCTACAAAAACGTATTCGGTATTCCTCTGTTTCCTCCCTGAATAATGACACTAGAGCAAACGTTTTTTACTATACAATCTATGTTACCTCTACAAAAGAGCAGCTGTAGCTGTGACCAACGTTTAGGGAGAGAAAACATAAATGTTTTTATTTCGTAACCTGTATACATTCAAGGTTAAAAATTGTGTTTTAAGTCGCCCAGGTTAATATGTTACTGCGTTTTTGGGAGTCTTATGATAGTCTATTGTTTGCGTTTAGGTTCCTTGGGGTGGAGAGAAAACCCCTTTTGAACATTTATGTTATTTATGGCGACCCTCCTGGACAGCTCTTAATGTTGTATAAAGCTCAGGTCCGATCCTGTATGGAATACTGCTGCCACCTGTGGCATGGCTCAGCCAAGTATCAACTTGCCGCACTCGACTCGGTTGAACGCAGAGCCAGGAGGCTCATTGGCGACAGTAAGCTGGTGGAGACCAAGCTTCATAGCCTAGCCGACCGCCGCAGAGTAGCCTGCTTGTCGGTCTTCTACAGATTGTACTTCGGTGAGGGTGCCCAAGAGCTACATGAGCTCATTCCGCTTTCTACTATCGGACATCCAGACGCACCGCGGGATATCGCCCCTTTTTGGTTGACATCCCACATATCCGGACCAAGCGCCTTTCTGAATCTTTTATAATGCGCACAGCCAAGGAGTGGAACGCCCTGCCTGCGTCAGTATTTCCGAGCGCACACAACCCGAATTCCTTTAAAGTACGAGTGAATAGGCTTCTTCTGGGTGAGCTCGCTACATCTTCGACTCCATCTTCGTCCTGAAGACTAGATTGAGGTCAAGAGCAAATCCATACGTAATAATAAAAAAAAGACCCTTCGTTCTGGTTCTTTTTTGGTACAGCCTTTGTACCTCCAACGTCTTTGGCCATCCAACGGGGAGGTATTATCATGGGGACCATAGTGCCGGGGTTACGTGGGGCTGGACCAGGAAGCTGGAAATAGGTATTGTCTATACCTGGAGTACAGACTGCTTTACACGGTCGGTAATGTTCAATCTTTTTCGTTTTCATCGTCATTGTTGGTTTGTCCCTTTCTAACCACCGACGAAAATAAAAAAAAACAGAGTTTTAATTCAATTTTTGTTCTGACAGAAAGGAACAAACCTAAAGTTTGAAACATCGACGTACGAAAGAAGGTTGAACATTACCGACCGCCATGGCAAATTTTCGTGTTTCCATGCTTGCAAGGAGCATTGGTCATCCTTTATCATTCTAAATACATGGGCTGGACTTGAGAGGGCCTAGTCTTTATGCTGACGAAGCGTGTTGCGGATTACGATTTTGACGAAGCATGTTGCTGAATATGAATATTATGCCATTTTGACGAAGCTGGTTCCTTTTGCAAAAAGCATTTTATTAGGTCCATATTTTTGGTTGTTGAATTTGTTTATATACCACTATCCAGCTTAATTTCAACGAAGGAAAACATCGTGAGGAAACCTACAGAATTATGCTTCGTTTTCGAATGTGTGGAACAGCAGAATTTTTTGTCGCGGTTTCTATGTTGTCTCTAAGATAACAGTTAAGTTCTCCTTACGCTGTCAGGCTTGCCGAACACCTGGCTACTAAAATATAAAAACATCACTGCAGAACCATTGACACGAAAAGAAGCAGTTCAGTTTGATGTTTTGAAGCACCCCTTAAACTATGTAACGCATTTAAGTACCCTGTAACTGTAATAGTTTTACTCCCATTTCTTCATAAAATTTATTACAGCTCCCCTAGTGATTA
The DNA here is from genome assembly GCA_927399405.1 of Agonopterix arenella. Lineage (NCBI taxonomy): Eukaryota > Metazoa > Arthropoda > Insecta > Lepidoptera > Depressariidae > Agonopterix > Agonopterix arenella. The sequence goes on along the minus strand of OV656718.1, from coordinate 8,761,262 downwards.
CTTTGAGAACTATTTTAATACACTTAAAGTACTTTTAAATGCACTACATAGTTTAAGGGGTGCTTAATAAACTTATTTTATGCCTCGAAATTGACTAAATGGTGATGGTAATTCTTATAAGTATAAAACTGTCAATGTATAGAGAACCCTTCTGAATAAGCAGCGGTACCCACTTGACAAAGTTAAAGCCTTATAAGAAAGATGTTATGGTTAGTTAAAGAAAACGGATTTGTGTAATCCTTTACATTTTAGGTCTCGACTGACGTAAGACAAATATTGTTTCATATTTTAGTATTTATTTTGTATTTTGCATAATACCGTGATATACCTAGTAGGTAGATATTTAAGGGAGCACCGAGCCTATTGTGCTGCCCTTAATCGTATTTTTTTTATTTCTTAACAATTCCAAAAAAGCTAGAATGTCACATTAATCTAGACTAAACATAAACAAAAAAAATCAATTTTACCGCCGTTTTCAGACATCCCGGTAACAAATTTGACTAATATGTTTATATTAATATAATTCATTTAATATTAATAAGTATGTCAATATATAAAAGGAAAATATATAGACAGCAAAAATCTTTCACACATAAATTATACTTCAATTTTTTTTTAAATCTGTCTAGTTTCTAATTTTGGAGGAAACAGTTTTGAAGGATACGAGATTGTGATTTTATGTAAGCTAAGTAGGTAAAATCAGTCCAAGCTGCAGTTGTCACTTTCGTACTGGTAGCTCGTCGCTCGGGAACAGCGCGACAGCAAATACTTACTTACTTACTATGCTGGCTCAGGGTCCCGAAGTGGGTCTTGGCCTCCGACAACAAAGCACGCCATTCATCTCTTTTCTGTGCCATCTCAGTCCAGTTGGGCACCTCCAGCTCCTCGAGATCTTTGGTAATCTGGTCTATCCAGCGATACCTGGGCCTGCCCAATAAATAGAAAGACTAATCAAATAGAAAAACTAGTCTCTACTCCCAACGTACTAGGAGAAATAAAATCTGCTCGACTACGCTGGCTCGGCCACATAGAACGGATGGGGGAAGATCGCGCGGTGAAGAGAGCGTATCTGGGGCGACCCTCCGGGCGTCGCGTCGCCCAGTGGGCAGGCGACAGCAAATAGATCAGTTAAAATTAAAAACCTATTCTTCGAATATCTTGCAGTCGGCCTTTCGTCTTAAGTAATTGTATTTTGGGTATTTCTTTCGAAACGGATCCTTACAAATTTTTTCTTGTGATGATTTAGGCAGAATGATGAATCATACAATCTTATTGTCTCTATAAATAAAACCTCAATGTAAATGTAGGTATGTAAAAAACCCAACAGACGGGAGCAATTTGATATCTTATGAGTTCTGTAGTGGAGTAGGCCAAGTTCTGTATTTTTCATATACAGCATAACATAAGGGAACGTTCCCCTACAACGTAATCCACCCGTAGTATATGCCAAGTCTCCAGCCCCTTCCTCTCTAGTTTTCACGTAGTAATTCATAAATATGATTTTAAATCATTTTTGCAAACAAAAAGTAAAAAACAAAATATTTTGCACATATTTTGTCATTATCAGATCATATAAAGTCGATAGTATAGTTCGTTCAACGTTGCGACATTGGTTGAGCACAAATATAGCTCGAAAAAGCGCGAGATTTTCCTGGAGGACATTGACTACGTGACGAAAACCTGTGACCAAGCGTGGTATTTTGAAAACCCTCCTCTCCCCCCTAAACGGTGACCCATTTAGGTAGTATGGGTACGTTCCCTAACATTGTTCTCTTCTTAGTCGTAACCTCATGGCTGAGGGACGTGACCATCGTGGGTCGCTTGTGCGACCACAGCTCTCCAGGCCGCTCGATCTTGGGCCCGGTGTATGCTGGCCTGTAGTGTTGTCTCGGTAATTTCTTTTACCAAATCGGGTCATCTCATAGGCATGCGTCCTCTACCTCTCTTTCCCTGCATACGGCCGGTAATCATAAGTTTTTCCAAACTATCTGATCTCCTGACCATATGCCTAAAGAATTAAAGGACTCGTTGTATGGTGGAGAACCTCATCTTGATGTTCAACTCATCAAGGATGGGGTCACATGACACAGCTAGTCTTTATTTGCACATCCAGAATACATATTAGGGAATACGATACGATGACTTTACATAAACTCACGAGCGTATTCTCTTTCTGGGTGGTCAGAAACAATGGCATAATTACCGACCAATAATATCACACAGATACCGTTTTGACGTCACATTTACAACCTCGACTCCACCACCGCGTCGGAAGGTGTTCCGTTGCAGAGAAGGTGTGGCCAGAAAATTTTAAGGTTGGTGGTTCCGTTGTAGAGAAGATGCGGCCAGACAATTTTAAGGTTAGTTCAGTTTTAATACTTTTTAAAGTTTCAGGATAGTTCACCAATGACATGTAAAGTTATGGCTAGGCTTTTGCCTCCTAAAAAACTGCATAAGAATGCGAAACGAGTAACCCAAAACATTATCCCTTATTCGCCAAGTAAATCCGTAATGTTCCGTTAAATAGAAAATCAGATGACAACAGATGACAAAAGCAAGAATATCACAGATTGTTTTATTCTATTCTATATTTAAAAATATGGTAGCCATCTTGGTTTTTATGATTTTGCCAATCTCTAGATTATGTAGCAAGAGTGCTTGACGTTGTACGGTAGTTTATGTATTTTGGTGACGTCAAGAATTGATTTTCGAAAAGAACATTATATTGAGCCACCACTGGACCTTCGTTGTAGGCCCGGGAGGGGGCAACCAACAATCGAAGAGCGACGCGACTACCCAATAGCATACCTACAATGTGACAGACCACATTGTTAAAAAAAAAATATATACGATTGAGGACAGCACTAAAGGCTTGGTAACCTCTTAAACTGTACTTATATTCGGAAAAAATACGCATTTTCGTATTTTTGCTAGTTTTGCAAAGTGATAAGAACTTGGCGCACGTTTTACGTGCAACGTTAAATACGGATCTATATCTGACACCGTAGATGGCATCTCCAAATATTATGAATCAGTTTAATCCTTATTTGACTAGATAATATAGGTGTTTGAATGTTTTTTTCTGTGGTTTGTTATATTTAAACTGATAATGTTATGGTTACACATAACAAACTGGTCGGCATTTCTGAGTATTTTGGATTTTTGTACACTTTATAATAAAACGGCCAAGAGCGTGTCGGACTCGGCCACGATAGAGTTCTGTAGCTATTTTGTAATGATTTTATAACTATTTATGGCTGTTCTTGTCCATCCTATAGAAAAGTATATAGAGTGTGAAAAATTTTAGGGACCATCAAACTAAATAACTATACTATGGAACCAATATCGAGAAAAAATCAAACAATAGATTTTTTAATCATTTTTTTCGAGTTTGTCCCCATACTGAAAGTTGTTAGCTTGATGGTCTAAATCACCCCTGTAAATTCAGGGTGAAATTGATATCCTTTTAAACTAAAGGTACGCCACATACAGGTCCGCCACACACAGACGGAATTTCAGGATTCAGTGTTGTCAACTATAGTTACAAAAAATACTAGAGTGCTGTTTAAAAAATGCCTAAAATAAAAATGTATGAAACGCCAAATGAATGACAATAATTGCATGTTAACGTATTTATTAAAACAAAACAAACAATTTCTATACATGATAATTACTATCATGTGATGAGGTCATGACGTTACGAATGTTACGATGATGGTTTGTAAATTGTATTCCAATATTAATGCAACTATATCAAAAGACTATCGATAGTTTTCCTCTCACTCAACGGTTTGCTGGAAGAAAACTCTTTTAGAGTTAAGCTCGCCTTTGTACATCACGACTTATTGTAATTTTTTTCATAGTTATGTTTTTGTGTACAATAAAGAATCTATGACTATCGATAGTTTTAACATTAGACATAATCTGCATACAAAAATGAACCATTATCACACAAGCGGTTTTTGAGCGTAGGCGACTATGCCGCGACGACGTCGCAACTGCACCGTCACGAAACGGTATCGTTCCATAAACGCCTACGCTCAAAAATCACTTTAAAATATGCCACCTAAGACATAAAAAAATCACTAGATCTAGTGAAAAAGTCTCTGAAAGCGGCAACACTCCATCCGGAATCTAATTCCGAATCAGGTTTATTCCGGATGTATGTAGCGAAACTAAGAGTCTACCCATCAAACTGAACAACTTTTATAATGGGAGCAAACCAATCGGAGCGAGAAAAATCCGATGTTCCATACTAAACTACAGTACCGTGACGGCCGACTCGACTCAAATGTATGCAACAGCAATTTTTTTTTGTGCTGCGATTGGTTTGCTCCCATAGTAAAAGTTGTTCAGTTTGATGGTTAAACGAGTAAGGGATCACTATCTCGCCCTTTGACACATTATTATTAAATTATTAATATGACACTTTGATCCATTAGACTTATTATATAATATATTTATTATTTATTGTTGGATATTTTGTATATACATATACATTTGTACTGTTAATTAATATCAATTTGTTTATTTAGAATAATATAATATATAATATATACAAATTGATATTAATTAACAGTACAAATGTATAGACACAAATGTATATGTATATATATATATATATATATATATATATATATATATATATATATACCTGAAATTTATTTTAAGCTATATATTTTATATCTTATTACACCGCCATAGCAAGTTTTTTTACTTAAGAGTTCGCCCATCCCATGGTAGTATGGAAGAAATCGCTTTTAGTGATAAGACCGCCATTTGTACCCTTACGTTCTTTTTATTCGTTTTTGTTACTGTATATTTTGGTGTGCAAATAAAGAATATTTATGTTATGTTATGTTATGGGTAGACTCTTAGTTTAAAAGGATGCTAATGATATCAATATCATCCTGTATTACTAGGATGTTTATTGCCGATGAATAAATAAATGAAAAGCTTCATTACATCGGTTTTGCAATAAATACAATTAAAAAAAATCAATAATCGCTTGTATTAACAAAGACTACAATAAAATAGGAAATATCTACAAGAAATATTCGATAACCATTGAGAACGAAATTCAATAGCTAAAATTCTTTTATTCACTTACCATAAGCCAAAATATTAGTTTAATCCGATATTACAAAAGTAAATATACAAAAAACGACCCGGATGTAAATAATATTAATATTATAATTCTTATAATTTATTCGAAAGATCCATAAAATAGTAACATTAAATAAAATTATAAATAAAGAGACTAAACTAACCTAGGATGTGGTGCAGGTTCGGTCCTTGTGGGAGGGTACACAGAACGCTGGCCGCATTTCCTCGCTGAATGGCTATGCTGATCCGTTGAGCGAGGAAAGTGTCAGCTCTTGGGTCCCCTGTCGAGTCTATCAGGCGCTTTGACAGGTCTTTAAAAAGCGCCTGCGCATTAGGTCCCCAAGAGTTTCGACACCAAAACCCATAAAATGGTATTGGGGGCCCATATCCCGGTACCAGTAGGCCTTTCGTTGTTCGGCCGCCTCCGCCGCTGCGCCAGCCCTTATTGTAATTTGTTTTAATAAATAAGTAATATGTAGATGACACGATTGTATCAAGACCTCCGCTTCCAAGTACCTAGTAGACAAAGTTGTATTACGTTATGCAACACAACCTGCCCACCAAATAATTTCTACTCTACACGTGTTTCGCTCCACCAAGGAGCATCCTCAGGAGTTAGACCGACGAACGTTCGAAACAGAGTTGTTACTCCGCCGAGCGTCCGACACCGAGTCGGCGATTATTTGGTGGGCAGGTTGTGTTGCATAACGTAATACAACTTTGTCTACTAGGTACTTGGAAGCGGAGGTCTTGATACAATCGTGTCATCTACATATTAGTCATGGATTTCCGCAAAGTAACGCCTGATTCAATTAATTAATAAAAAAGTTTAGCGAATGTAAAGTATAAAAATGAAAGAGTGGCAGAGATCATTTGAACATTAGACGCGACATTGAAAATAAAGTTGGATATTAGCCGCCTATCACATAAACATGTACAAATCAGCAATAGAAATAGTCAAAATTACTCTCAAGATTCAAAAACTGCATTTAAGGCTTTGTTTGTATCGGTTTCAGTGTATCGGAGGCAAACAAGGAACTCTTGTTTGCCTCCGAGTCAAACAAGTGACTTGCCTCTTTTAAATAATGCTGTCACTTCCATCAGTATGAGCAGTGTGAGAGACAGAGCGATCCCTGAATACTTTAAATCCTAAATATATTACTAAGACTACGCCGTCCGTCCGTCCGTCTGTCCTAACTTTAAAGGGCTTTTTAACCATATTAGGTAGCCAGTTAAAATTTTCAGTGTATTTTTTTGCTCTATCATAAATAAAACCGGTAATACATATAAGCGTTATTCGTGGTGTGATTATAGTGAATACTCAGCTCACGCAAATGATCCTGGAGAAAATATTTTTTTTGTAATGGTTGTACGGAACCCTCATTGCGCGAGTTCGACTCTCACTTGCCCGGTTCTTGGTGCAAATTAAATAAATGTTATATGCCCTTTTAATCAGTTTGTCGCTTCTATAAAACATTTTATTATATTCTTTTAGTAATGAGTTCTTAAATTCAAATGATTTATAATAACCTCTTCGCCCTTGACTTGTTCTTCGTTTTGAAAATGTCAAATATTTTGAACTCCTAAGTTCTTTGTCAGTTAGGAATGTTAAGTTCATTGCTGTTTGTGGCATGTTGGACTATGGTCGGTGATAAGTATGATGAAGAACTATTAAAAAGATCGTGCCCAAAATTATATGAAAGAACTTGCGTCTGGCCAAATTTTCACCTAAAGATATGGAATGTTATACATTCGATGCGTATCTCCATACATTTTCAACTGCTGAGTTCAACGTATGAGATTCAAAAATCGCACTCCTGTAGGCCTCGCATGCCACCCCCGAGAAAACGACAAAAATCGAGATGTGCCTCCATCTTTATTATTTTACGTATGCCAAAAAGAGCGCGCATGACGTTTTTCTCGTTTAAACGCTTTCTCGTGGGTAGCATGCTAGCTAGGCTGGTCGACTCGTACCAATTAATGACTTTTTCAGAATTTTTGTACGATTTCAAACTTTTTTCTGGCTTTTCGGTAAACGAAAACATCGTGAGGGTACCTGCATGCTGCAATTTCAAAGCATGTTTTGTACCGACTGTCCATAACAAGTGGCGGCAGGCTCACTCCCCGTCACACTGGACAGAGTTTCGGTACTAGTGAAACGTGGATGTTCTGAGGTTTCAGAATATCTCTGACAACCCCCTCGGGGAATATAGTCGTGAGCATATGCATGATATGCATGTGTTAGTAAATAAATGCAAAACTAGAATGCAATTATTTCGTTATAAATCATTTGGGGTGTATGAGGTTTTGCGCTTATTCATTTCACGTTGTAGAATCGCCGCGCGTAGCCCCAGCAACGTCCTATGCCGTGGTCCGTACCCCTCTTAGTGCCCCTAGGTCGGTTGCTTAAGTTCATTCATTGGCTCGGTAGACCCTTCGTGGTCCCTCCAATAGTCCGCAGTAAAAAGCAGTAGTTGCTCCCTGAGCAGGAGTGCGATTTTTTAATCTTATACGTTGAACTCAGCAGATGAAAATGTATGGAGATAAACGTATCTTTCTACTGCTGATTTGACTTTCAAAAATCGCACTCCTGGAGTATGATTTTTGAAATTCAAATCAGCAGTAGAAAGATGCATTACTCTACAGGGTGAAATTGATATCATTAGCATCCTTTTAAACTAAGAGTCTACCCATCAAACTGAACAACTTTCACTATAGGAGCAAACCGATCGGAGCAAAAAAAAAATCTGCTGTTGCATACATTTGAGTCGAGTAGGCATTGCGGTTTAGAAAGTATGTAACAGCAGGATTTTTTTTGCTCCGATAGGTTTCCTCCCATAGTAAATGTTGTTCAGTTTGATGACTGCTGTGTAGACTCTTAGTTTAAAAGGATGCTAATGACTTCAATTTCACCCTGTATAAGGCAGTGGGTATTACCCAAGAAGTTAAAAATACCTACAGAGGTGGAGAGTGCATTACAAACACAGTTGTTCAGTTTGATGGCTGTTTCAACAGTCACTCTTAGTTTAAAAGCATGCTAATGATATCAATTTCACCCTGTATAGTAATTTTGACATTTTCAACTGCTGAGCTCAGCGAATGAGTTTCAAAAATCGCACTCCAGGGGTGGGATTTTTGAAACTTATACTTTGAACTCAGCAGGTGAAAATGTCAAAATTACTATGGAGATATGCATCTTTCTACTGCTGATTTGAATATCAAAAATCGCACTCCTGAAGTATGATTTTTGAAAGTCAAATCAGCAGTAGAAAGATGCATACCTACATAGTAATTTTGACATTTTCAACTGCTAAGCTCAGCGAGTGAGAATCAAAAATCGCACTCCTGAAGTATGATTTTTGAGTGTCAAATCAGCAGTAGAAAGATGCATATCTCCATAGTAATTTTGACATTTTCAACTGCTGAGCTCAGCGAATGCGAATCAAAAATCACACTCCTGGAGTATTATTTTTGAAAGTCAAATCAGCAGTAGAAAGATGCATACCTACATAGTAATTTTGACATTTTCAACTGCTGAGCTCAGCGAATGAGAATCAAAAATCGCACTCCAGGCGGAAAAGTCAGCGATAGTAGGTAGGTACCACAGACCACTTCTAATTGCTACGTTTTATTACAGATTCCGTGATGACTTCAATGATTTTACATGCAAAATGAAGATATTCGGCGAATCACTGAATTTGTGCAGTTGCATAGCGAGCGACTCCAGAGCTGTAATAGTCATATAAAAAAAAAATAGGAAAAAAACCATGACCTTAATATATTGGTTTATTCCACTAATAACATTATATAATAGTTCATTTACAATACCTAATGACGTTATTTATAAGACCTAAAGTTATGCTAAACTATAAATGATTTGACTTTGCCTTGGCTTTATGAATTCAGACCATTAAATTGTATTTAAATTCAATACCATATAAAATGTTTTATTATAATAGAAAATAATCTGAGTGTTAGTTTGTGTTGGACATTAATGCGATTACGAGATGGTCCAAATGGGGGGCCATTTAACCCCTAGTGACTTCTTGGTGACATTCTTGTTGACCACCTCTTCCAAATGTCACGCATTATATCACGTGACTCTTATAATGAGAAGAAAAGCTGAATAAATTAATCAACCAATTATTTATTTTAATCTTCTTCTTATCGGGTGGGCAGAGCCCTGGTGTCAGAGTTTTCTCAGACCGCCTTACGGCCTCTGACGTGGTTTTTATGTAACGACTACTACCACCAGAGATAGCAGCCGGAACCAACAATTTAACGTGTCATCCGAAGCACGGAATCATTTTTCTTTTCAGACAACCAAGTGATTCAGCCTGCAATGTCGTAACCAACTGGGGAAAAACGCACAAATTGACATATCACTAGGTGTCCCCCGTGGGAATCGAACCCACGACCTCCGTGTCGAGAGCCCAATGCTCTTAACCATTAGACCACGGAGGCAGTTATTATTTATTTTAAAAATATATACAGGGTGTTAGGGTAAACAGATGCATTTCTTAATTTAAGGGGTGTTTGTACCCATCTGATACTGAACAACTTTCCCTAAGATACAAAAAGGAAAGTCGCTAAAAAATTTTGGACGTTTCATACAAACGTTCGATCAGCTGATTGAATTAAGAATGGAATTTTCAAATCATTTTTTAAGAATTTCATATAGGTTTTTTCTGGAAAGTTCTTCAGTATCATGGAGTGTACAATATTTCCTATAGGTTTTTTCAATCCCCCCTTAGAGTAATGCAACTTGTTTACCCAAACCCCCTGTAGAAAATATCACGTGACATTTTAATCTCCCTCTATGTGATTTCTGAAGTTGAATTTATATTTTGGGGGGCAGAATGGTTTTTTTTTTATGACAAACGGCTCAATCCGTCCAGTATTCCTATCAAAGGTGCACACAATATTCTTTTCAATTGAAATTCATGCAGATAAAGCCGCCGGCAAAAGCTAAGCTAATAAAAAAAAAAATGTTTTCTAAAGGACAAAAGATGGTCCAGTGATATTGAGCATCGCTTGCGCAAGCGCATATTTGTTGACCCTGATTATATAAACTTTTATACAAGCAATAATATAAAGGATAATTTTTAACCTTTCACGGTTGATCACACGAATTTAACTTCGAACAAATATTTGGTTTGTGATTCAAGGAATGAACATTTTTAAAAGGATTTGCCCGTTAATGCACTCCATACAAAGTAAGTTTAAGTATATTTTTGAATATTACAAAATGACTGAAAGCTGGCTGCCGGTGATAGCCACTGCATCTGACCCCACCTCTGATCGTATCGGTCTCCCGTTTCATCAGACATAGGAGGGTAAGAACGAGAGAGTGCATCTGTGTTTAGCGCCTACGTTTATGGTTCAAGATATCCTGCGCACCTGACTGCTTTTCTTTAAAGATTAGCAGTTGCCATAGTTGAAATCGACTAGGAATCAATCATCATCACTTTCTTAGTCGTCTCGTTTCACATCCATGCCACGGGCAGTTATCGTGAAGTCTTAAACGAAACTACGGGTGTTATGTATATTAAAATATATACGACCCTCTTCTCTATCTTATTAATTTTATTCAATTATAATTACATAAGTAGTACCTATAACTAAAACGCTTGAGAAATACATCGGCGCCGTGGCCACCGAGCGCCTAAACGCCACGTATGCGCATTCTTCTGACAACTAGGCTGCAATCGCGGTAAATATTCGATTGAACTGTTATTGGACTACGTACGAATCATAACTTTTGACACAGTACTGCTCTTGACAGCCGTTAGAGCCGTTTTGACAAATCGCTCAGACGCTACTCTCAGGCGCGATGCTGAATTCAGCACAGTGGAATAGTAATTGGATTTTAGATTGGAACTGAAATTGGAACATCGATGTTTTAACTTAGCGCAATCGGGCTCCTGTACTTGGTATAGCTAGAGTACTTAGTTTTAGTCTAAGCTAAGACACTAATGTTGTAATCAACAAGTTTTTATTATATTAAATAAATGATGCGACGAGGCGAAAGAATTCATCAGGGACTCTCGTTCCGGCTCGTTTCTGGTACAAAAAATATCTTTGGCCATACAACGAGAAAACGCAGCCTCTGTAATGAGCACATTTCCGACGGGGGACAACTCCCAAGCTTAAATGGTCGATTTACTTTAACCCTGTTTTTTGTTGTTGTATAGGCTTATACAAATTATTATTTAGTTGCGTTAACCCGCAACTTCGTCCGCACAAATTATATACCAGATTTTAAGTCAGATCATAAGCTATCAAAACAAAAAAAGTTTCATCAAAATCGGTTCAGTAGTTTTCGCGTGATACTCGTTCAAACAAACAAACACCCAAACAAACACACAAACAAACAAACAGACAAACAGACAAACAAAAAATCCAAAAATTGGTGATATGGCATCAGGGATACCTAAAAACCATATCGTAACTTTTCTTTGTTAATATCTTCAATGTACAGACAAACTTTCTGCTACAGTTTTATAATAGTTTAGATTGTACCTGTACCTTTATACACCAGTATAAAGATTAAATTCTATTAAATAGTTTATAATTCTGAGAAAAAAAAATGATTTAAACCTTAAATTGTTTTAAAGACTCTCTCCCTAAAGTGGATAATTCGCCGCTTAGAATGGACAAACCCATTAATTGCCAAGTTTATAAACCTACATTCACCTTTCTAATTAACTTGTTTCTTTAAAACGTTTTTTTTAAACAAATCTAATTGAAATGAATAAATTAAAAGAAAGGATATAAACAAATTAGGGTTGCAACAAATTTTAGATTCTTTATTGTACACAAAAACAGAAATAAAAAAAAAAATTAAACTAAAAAAAAAAAAAAAAATCATAAATTTTACTATATAGTTTTAGTTATAATAGCCTCATAAAAAGGCAAAAAGTCACTCAAATGGCAATGGAGACCGCAATGCTTAGAGTTTCCCTGCGTGAGATCGAATCAGAAATTAAGAGATTCGCAGAAGAACCAGAGTAACTTCTTCTTCTTCCTGTCGTGTGGGCAGAGTTAAACTTAGAGTGAGACTATGGTTGTCGTACGATGCAACTAAGGGATAGGGTTTCTTGTGCAGTATATTTGTGGGTGAAAGTCAAGCATCATCAACACTGGACATGTGTCTTCTCTTATCTTATCTTGATGTGGGGGCTGGCAAGCCAGCAACACTTCGACCCAGTGGGATCTTTTGTGTTAACCCCAATACTTTTTGTTTTCTCCACCCTTCATATTCATGGTCGATGAAGGAGGCTAAGGCAAAGGAGGCTAAGGGCAGAGCCCTGGTGTCAGTGTTTTTTCAGACCGTCTTACGGCCTCTAACATGGTTTTTAGTCCTTGAAATGGCCAATCATGTTATGTGGCCGCGTACCGGAAAGCGCAGCGTTGGGTACAAGGTGGAACGACGACCTAGCGACAGCGGGGACGCGTTGGATAAGAGCAGCGCAGGACCGGTCGTTGTGGCGATCTTTGGGGGAGTCCTATGTCCAGTAGTGGACGTATTTCGGCTGAAATGATGATGAGTTATTATATTAAATGAGTATATTGTTCAAACTGCTGCAGCTAGTGCCATCTCAGTGTGAATAGAGTCTTCGATTTATATGTTAAAATTATGAAAATTGAAATTTAGAAAAGAATTTAACACGTTCGTGGACAGTGAACGAAAATATAGCCCAGTCATTTTACGGAGTTTTGTTAGGAGAGGTGGGAAGTAATTACTAATTGGACTATTAAACTGTAAGCGGCACCATTTAGTGACAAAAAGACTAACTGAAAACATATTTAAAAAAAATCGCTTCGCAACATAGAAATCAAAATTGTGAGTCCCTAAAGGGCTTTAAATTAATAATTTTAATACCAATGCACTCATTTGAATTAGATTTTACAATATGAATTATTTTTGAGCAATACAAGGCATTGAAATTTAAAAAATGCGATTTTGTAAAAAAAAATAGCATCAGGTTTTTTATAACGAGATAATAACAAAATTTTAAATTTGGAACTGTTGCTGACGGGATTTTTTTTTTAATTTTGGTACATTTCTAAGCTCAAATTGGCTCTTAAATACTATACCGAACAAAAAATCAATTACTAATTAGTCCCGGCTCAAACCGTTAAATGACTGGGCTAAATAAAATAAAAAAATAGAATTTAACACGTTCGTGGACATTGAACGAAACACAATAGAACTTTCATTGTTATCACCTGTAGCCAGTTACTGTCCTCGAACCAATGCAAGTGGCTTAGATGCTTTCGTATGTACCTAAATTATATGTATCGCATATTTGTGACAACCCTAAAACAAATACATAATTATTATTACTTAACTGTAAAAGACCGATTTAAATTCAGTCATCCTGTTTTTCTGGTTTATTAAGACTTTTTTTTTGTTGAATAACTTGCGTAGACAAACATGTGACAACTGGGTGACAACATTTTTAGTTCATGTTGTGCTTTTTCTTAGAACTAAACGTCTTAAAAATTACATAGTTAAACTTAGAGTGAGACTATGGTTGTCGTACGATGCAACTAAGGGATAGGGTTTCTTGTGCAGTATATTTGTGGGTGAAAGTCAAGCATCATCAACACTGGACATGTGTCTTCTCTTATCTTATCTTGATGTGGGGGCTGGCAAGCCAGCAACACTTCGACCCAGTGGGATCTTTTGTGTTAGCCCCAATACTTTTTGTTTTCTCCACCCTTCATATTCATGGTCGATGAAGGAGGCTAAGGCAAAGGAGGCTAAGGGCAGAGCCCTAGTGTCAGAGTTTTTTCAGACCGCCTTACAGCCTCTGCCGTGGTCTTTATGTAACGACTACTACCACCAGAGATAGTAGCCGGGACCAACGGCTTAACGTGCCGTCCGAAGCACGGAATCATTTCTATTTTCAGACAATCAGGTGATTCAGCCTGCAATGTCCTAACCAACTGGGTAAAAACGCACAAAGTGACATTTCACTAGGTGTCGCGTGGGAATCGAACCCACGACATCCGTGTCGAGAGCCAATGCTCTTAACCATTTGACCACGGAGGCAATTAGGAGGAGACCCCTTAAGGGGTAATTATACCCATGATCCTGAACAAGGAAATTCGCAAATTTTTTTTCGTCTTTCCATACTAAATGCAATCAGCTGATCGAACTTTTGTATGAAAAGTTAAACATTTATTTTGCGAATTTGCTATAGGTTTCTTTGGGAAAGTTGTTCGGTATCAGGGGTACAATCACCCCTTAAAGTAATGCAACTGTTTACCCTAACATCCTGTATAATATCGCATCGTAATTGTGCGTGCGAACTCCACTCTGCTTGGTAACAGCAAGCAACATATCAAGTTACTAATGCTCACATTTATGATATCTTTTATTTTTCTTCTCGGTTTGATTGCCTGTAATTTATTCAAAAATCTCACTTTAGGTTGTTATAACAAACCCGTGACTGTGGCTTCACTCACGTGGAGTCTAAAAAGATATGGCTTTTATTTCCACATAAATTTGATTTGATAGCAGACGAAAAACGCTTAGGACATTGAATTTTCGACGACAATTTTGAATAAGCGACAGGTTTATTAGAAATGCAGTCAGGTATAATTATAAGTGCATAAGTGTACGCGCTAAACACATAATATGCACTCTCTCGTCCTTACCCTCCTATGTCTGATGGAACAGGAGACCGATATGATCAGAGGTGGGGTCAGATGCAGTGGCTATAACCGGCAGCCACACGGTTCGTCTCTTGTTCTTACCCTCCTATGTCTGATGGAACGGGAGACCGATACGATCAGAGGTGGGGTCAGATGCAGTGGCTATAACCGGCAGCCACACGGTTCGTCTCTTGTTCTTACCCTCCTATGTCTGATGGAACGGGAGACCGATACGATCAGAGGTGGGGTCAGATGCAGTAGCTATAACCGGCAGCCACACGGTTCGTCTCTTGTTCTTACCCTCCTATGTCTGATGGAACGGGAGACCGATACGATCAGAGATGGTGTCAGATGCAGTGGCTATAACAGGCAGCCACACGGTGAGGGCTGAAGAGATATTGACGATAGTCTGAAGGAATTATTCGCTTACGACATCCGCCTGGGTTTGTGCTATTCGAAGCCGGGGTACCTATGTAGGTACATCAGTGTAGTTCCACGCGTGCACAAATGCGGATTGGTAGACTTCACATACGCATCAGAATTTCTTTTTCATCGTATGCAGGTTTCTGCATTGGTAGGTATGTGGCGTGTCGTTGTAGGGATGGGAACCCGGACCTTTATGGTTGAGTATGCACATACCTCAACGCGCCAGTGCCACCAACGACGGTTTTTTCTAATGTATTCTGATCCCAAGGATCGAAACCCTGGCTTGCATGGAATGCGAGGCTACATCCATCCACTAAACACCCATGTTTTTTGTAAACGTCTGCTATACCTATTTAAATTCTTATTCTTTTAGGTGATTATCAAAACAAACAAATTAAAATTCAATATGGCGGCCTTGCCGTATCTTTCCAAAGGTTTCATTTTATAACATGTTTTTTTTTTCTATAAAACTGCTTATTTCAAAATTGTGTTTGAGCGCCTGTCGGTGGCGCGTTGCGGAGAGGTATTGACACTCAATCATGAGGGTCCGAGTTCGAATCCGCGCGGACGACATGTCATGTACCAATGAGCTTTTCTAACTTATGAAAGTGGGTAAGGTAATACCCACTGCCTTTTATACAGGATGAAATTGATATCATTAGCATGCTTTTAAACTAAGAGTCTACCCATCGAACTGAACAACTTTTAGTATGGGAGCAAACCGATCGGAGCAAAAAAAAAATCCTGCTGTTACATACTAAACTGCAATGCCTACTCGACTCAAATGTATGCAACAGCAGATTTTTTTTCGCGATCGGTTTGCTTCCATAGTAAAAGTTTTTCAGTTTGATGGGTAGACTCTTAGTTTAAAAGGATGCTACTGATATCAATTTCATCCTGTATATTTCGTGCCACTGCTCTCAAATGGTGAAGGAAACCATCGTGAGGAAACCTGCATCGCTGAAGAAGAAATTCTGATGCGTATGTGAAAGTCTACCAATGTGCATTGTGCACGTGTGGTGTACTGATGCTTTGCACCTCCCTGAGGAGGGGTATTTACCCATTGAAATAGGCTAAGAAAAACAAAATATTTTGGGAAAAAAAATAATTTTCATCAAATCAAATCATCAAAACAAACATTTTTTATTTAAAATAATATCACATAGATAGCTATTTGACGTCATTTTTTGACTCTACCACCGCGTCGGAAGGTGTTTCGTTGAGAGAAGATGCGGCCAGAAACTCTACAACACACATCTTTTAAACAAAACAAAATATACAAAGTACAATAATAAAAAATAAAAAAAATTATTTGCATCTTTAGAGTACATATGAAAAACAGATTTAAGAATTAAAATATTGCATTACATAGTGTAACATTGTCAAGACCAGACATTTTGGTCATTCAAATAGTCATCGAGTTTATAGTAGCCTTTTTTACAGAGGAATTGTTCAATCAGTAATACTATAACTAGGTAAGTTATACCAGAATCTGATAGCAAATCTATATATATCTATACTATTATAAAACTGTAACAGGAAGTTTGGTTGTACATTGAAGATATTAACAAAAAGAAAGTTACGATATGGTTTTTAGGTGTTTGTTTGTTTGTTTGAACGAGTATCACGCAAAAACTACTGAACCGATTTTGATGAAACTTTTTTTGTTTGATAGCTTATGATCTGACTTAAAATCTGGTATATAATTTGTGCGGACGAAGTCGCGGGTTAACGCTCGTAAGGTAATAAAATTTTAGAGTAAGCAACACTAGGGTAATTGGATTAGGGCCCTTTACACACTGCGACTATTTGCAGCGCTTCTACATCGATTCAGTCGCGATACAGCCACGACGCAAAACGTACGAGTAATATTTGGTCATTTTTTTTTTTTTTTTTTTTTTCTGGCATAGGCCCACCACACATTCCCACCGTCGTAACTCCTGTAAGCCAGGATCAACAGCGGCGACCAATCACAACACTGGACAATGAAGTCCAGCGAGCCCGGGGGATGACTCTAATCTGTCTTGGAACCCGCAATGTATTAATCAAAGAAGATAGGAGGAGTAGGAAAACGAAATATCCGACTTCCCTCCATTGCAAACGTTTAATATTTGGTCAGACATTCATTCGTGGAAAACCTTTGTCCCTATGCACACGAGCGTCTGCATCGGTACAAACGTACGTGTATATCGCTCAAATAGCGTTTGTTATACAAACACATGTCACACGATTAACAAACGCGCGTTTTTATAACTGCATAAAGTCGCAGATTGTAAAGGAACTACTTTGAATAGACAGATTGACACTACCATTGTGAAAATCTATATTTTTTTATGCCATGAGATTCTGGTAGACCTATGACCTGCTTGTTTACATGGACGGAATGTCAGTGTAACCGGGTATGAGATAGCGGTAGTCATAAAATCCTACACAATTTATATGAAGTGACAGTTTTGAGTCAGGTGGTAGTACAAAAAAATGGTTACACTGATAAGGACAGCAATAAGGTAGCAATCTCCTTTTTTAACTAGAGCGAATTTGCTATGTGCATCTCTTATTGAGTGAATATGACAAGACACGTGCTTCCTTCTAGTATCTTCTCTTTCACGCTTGTTTATTACTCTCCATTAACCTAACTTATAATAATTCCACTAATCAAGGTTTATAGAGACGTGTATCTACGGATATTAACGTTTTTTTTTTGTCTAATAGACAAAAGGAAGTCAAACTAGTTTTAGCGGGAAATAATTTTAATTTAATTTGCAATCCTAATTAGTGTGAGAAAAAAGGAACAGAATTTTCCGTTATGTTAAAATTAAAACTATACAAAAGCTGACCCGTTCACTCTATGCTAAACTTATGCATTACCTATGTATCCCGCTGCAAGTTTTTTACATCCATGTGGTTAGGTTAGGTTAGGTTAACGGGGGGGATGCGTAAAGCATTTTTTCCCAGCGTGGTGGATAGGGGAATGCCCCCCAGATATGGGGGGTACCGGCATGCCGGCGTGAACCAACCCAAAGCGGGGTGGTCGCATCACTGAGATGTGACCACAGGAGGGCGGCGGGTCAGCGTGGCTCGGCTGCGTTCGTTTCTCCACGTGATTCGTTGTCGTTCGTTTATCAGAGGGCACAGTGGAGGAGCAAGGGCAGGCTCTGCGTGTACTCACCGTACCGCAGAGCAGGCTGGGAAGGATTTCCTTCCCCACCACCACCGAGACAAGGAAAAGTCAATAACACCCGACAGTGAAGTCGTTAAAACCGACGGCGGCGGTCGGCGGTAGCATAACCGCCTTCAGCCTCCCGGTGCGGTGGTGAGTAGCGGGCGACAGGTGCGGGGGCGCCTCCGCCCGCATTGCACTACTCACTACCCTCGCGGGAAGACATTCTCTGACTCCTCCCTGTGCGGAGGAGCGGCGGGACATCGCCGGTGGGGGACTGGATGTAAAGGCTCTGCTGGTCTCCCAGTTCCCTGCCATCCGGGCGAAGCGGGAATGCCGCAGGGTTATTTTAGTGGGTATACCGGTGACTCGCACCGGGGAATCCCACATACCCCTCCTGTCCCCCAACGGGGGGGGGGATGCGTAAAGCATTTTTTCCCAGCGTCAAAAAAAAAAAGGTTAGGTTAAACTTATGCATTACCTATGTATCCCGCTGCAAGTTTTTAACATCCATGTGGTTATGCAATGATATATTCATTATCATCATAGCCGATGGACGTCCACTGCTGGACATAGGCGTCCCCCAAGGATCGCCATAACGACCGGTCCTACGCTGCCCTCATCCAACGGGTTCCTGCCGCCTTCACCAGGTCGTCGGTCCACCGTGTGGGGGGCCTACCCACGCTGCGCTTTCCGATACGCGGTCACCACTCGAGAACTTTTCGTTCCCATCTACCATCGGTTCTGCGAGTAATGTGCCTCGCCCACTGCCACTTTAGTTTAGCAATTTTTTGGGCTATGTCAGTTACTCTGGTTCTTCTGTGGATCTTTTTATTTCTGATTCGATCTCGCAGGGAAACTCCTAGCATACCCCTCTAGGTGACTTTCAGCCCTTTTATGAGGCCTTGAGTGAACGACCACGTCTCTGTTCCATATGTCATCACTGGCAACACACACCGATCGAAGACTTTCGTTTTAAGACACTGCGGTATTTGGGACGTGAAGATACTACGTAGCTTCCCGAACGCTGCCCAACCGAGTTGGATTCGACGGTTGATCTCTTTCTCGAAGTTGGACCTACCTAACTGAATAGTTTGTAATGACACATTATTCCTGTGGAAACGTATGTCATTTTTAAGGAATGCTAAAAATAAGGTTGCAACTCTAAAGTCTCTAGGAACCACAGATTACCCCCAATAGATACCGCATGATGAAAATTTTGTACAGGCCCGAAGTCACCATTTCTGGCGGTAGGTGCGGGTAGCGGGGATGGTGGGGCACGAAACAATGCAACATGATTGGCCATTTCAAGGTCGCACTACTTCGAGCTCGCTCACTCGCGTTGCTTATTATTTGTTGTTGGGCTATTGCAAGCAAGGGTCGTTATGTAACACTGCGACCATCGCTGATCTATTGTGTTCGCCCCAAGCGCACCCATATTTTACGCATACCTCCGAACTTATGGTATTTTCTTTTCATTCTCGGGAATGCAGGTTTCCTCACGATGTGTTCCTTCACCGCCGAGCTAGTAAATGATAAATACAACCGTACATAAATTCCGAAGAACTTAGTGGTACAGGCCAGGAATCGAACCGCGTCCTCGTGATTGAGGCGCTAGCTCTCTTCCGTATGGGCTATCATCGCTCCTCGCGTTGCTTATATCAGTGCTAAATCATAGCTGCGTGGCGCGCGTCGGCGGCCTTGTATGCGGTATCTATTGGGGGTAATCTGTGTTAGGAACACATCTGCCGAATTTACTCGTCCTAAAGTTTTTCAACTAACCGCAGAAATTACACCGCGTAATTTCGGCAGTGATTAAAGCATAACATTGACCAATTTTCACTATTGAGAGCACAGAAATTCACAAAAAATACCTATCTTTTACATTGAATACAATTTAGGTCATAAGTATTAAAGTTTTCTATAGAACGGCAGATTTTTAACCTGAGTCATCATCATCATCAGCCTATAAACGTCCCACTGCCTGAGGGTGTATGGGCATTAGTCCACCACACGTGCCCAATGCGGATTGGTATACTTCACATACGCATCAGTATTTCTTCTTCAGTGTATGCAGGTTTCCTTACAATGTTTTCCTTCACCGCTTGAGAGCAGTCGGTATTACGTACATTTTTTTTAGCCTATTTTATACCACTGCTGGGCAAAAAAAAAATGCACTTTATTGCCACACAAAATAAAAAAAAAAGGTACAGAAACAATAGACAGATTAATCAAATAGAAAAATCAAATATATATAAAAACATACATTGTGGCAATGGGTTAGGACTCAGTGTCCGCTGACAGGACCTAATAAGATCTGCTGCTCAGCACTGATTTGCAGTCCCAACCTGCTCTTATATCAGCATACAGACATCGAGGGTACAGGGTAAGTAGGCACTACACAATTTTGACTTAGGTTATACTATATCTCATTACATTATCTTCATTATGGTATTTAGGATATTATTATCATCTTAAAGTTAAACTAGGATTATAGATTAAAAAGTGTGTGTGTGTGTGTGTGTGTGTGTGTGTGTGTGTAGGAGTGGGAAAAGGAGAGAACCAGATCAAAGGCCTCCCCTTTTATCCTCCATGTAACCCTGTCCTGAGCCAGTTCCATCCACTCTTTGTCGAATGTATCCGTCTGATGATGACGGATTACGTACATACGTTAGAAAAACTCATTGCATTGGTACATGGCATGTGGTCCGTGCGGATTCGAACCAGGACCCCCATAATCGGGTGTCCATACCTCTCCGCAACGCGCCACAGACGCTCCTAATCCTAACCCGGGTAACTATGTATTATTAACTAGCAAATTTTTTTATTCACCTTTTTCAAACCCAAAAAAATTAACAGCTGCCGCATAGTTTATCAACAATACACTTTTGACTTTTGATAAACACTTTTGATCACGGATTCCGGATTTTCTGAGTAAAACCCATTATAAAAACACCATAATAAACGTTATACTGTCATTCTAAGGAATTCGCCATATAAGGCATCAATCAATAAAAACAACGGAATCTCCGATTTACTCATAGCTTCTGATAGAATCGAGTTGACCTTTAATGCGATCGAGTGGACTCGATTTATCGTAATTGTATTAAATCGATGCGTATCGATTTCAAAGTGCTTTTTAAGGGCCTATGTCAAACAATAATTGAAGCAAAAGGGGCGTGTGATAGCTTATATTACTGCCTGATGCGAGAGAAAGAGATTGGCGCGCGCACCTGAAACGACGCAAGCGTAAAACAAACTTTATTTAATTGTGATTGTACTATTTATGTAAGTTCAATTCAAACTTTATAAAATATCAATCTCTCTTTTTTCAATCAAGTCTCGTGTTTCCATTATTCACCGTTTAGCAGTTCCAAGCGTTTATCGATAAAGACGGAGGCAACTTTGGCTTGTTTTTCTATCGAGAAAATGTGTCTTAATCGTGTTTTGGCTCTAATCAAAACATCAATTATATGTTCAATTTACACATATCCGCTAATCATACTCCTACTGTTAGTACTTCATGATATGACGCTTTGAAGAAACCAATTTTTTTCACATATCCTCATTTAACATACTGTTTTTTTTAACATCGAAAAAGCCTGCAAAGCTCCGTCTGGCATCAGGGTGTTGTGACAGGAATAAGGGTAGCAACCAAAGAGTAATATAAATATATTAGAAAAGGGAACCCACTCGTGGCAACATTATGCATCCACCTTATGTCAAATTGAAGGCTAGCTAGCGGCATCTATGTTTCACTGACAATAATTCAACCTATACTATACATACCTACTTATATCTACTCATACCAATGGATATTATTGTTTTGAATGCTAGTCTTCGTTCAATCCCGCACCGATCGAGTGAAATTCCAGTATCCTTACTATTCCTGTAATCTAAACATTGGTAAGAGAACAACAGAAACTCCAGAACATCACTAAATCGGTACGAAATTGAACGAAAACTACAAACAACCCGTACATTACGCAAGATAGGTAGCCATTTTGTGATTTTGTCAATTTGACATTGACATAGACAATAAAATCTTTTTTTTCATAGTTCTGCGAAATATTTAATAGATGGCAGTACATTCTATGCAAACTGAATCGGAAAAAGCCACCAAAAGGCAACTGTCCTCCGCCTGGTAGCAACCCTATATTTTTTGGGTTGTTAAACGATGCCCATTGCCATTGGAATGAATGAAATGAATGAAATATACTTTATTTACACCAAAAGAAAATACAATGCACAATAGGAAACATAAACTGAATATGGTACAAATAAGGCGGTCTTATCGCTAAAAAGCGATTTCTGGAATATATCTACAGAGTGTTAAATTAAATACGTTTAGTTTGATTATCTGAAGCAACCCCTAAGACGATATGCATTTAATTTAAACCTCATAATACAACACTAAGTACTTTTGAATTACTAGAAGAAAAAAGGGAGTATAAGGAACATGGGTCGAAAATTGTAGGACTGAACCTTAGCTTCCATACAAAAGTAAGGATCGGCTGATCGATTTTCTATGGGAGGTCTAAAAATATTTGTCGACACACGTTCCTTAGGAAAAGTAGTTTAGTTTCAGTATCTGGAGTGCAATTTTTGAAACTCATACGCTGAGCTCAGCAGTTAAAAATATCAAAATTACTATGGAGATATGCATCTTTCTACTGCTGATTTGAGTTTCAAAAATCATACTCCAAGAGTGGGATTTTTGAAAGTCAAATCATCAGTAGAGAGATGCATATCTCCATAGTAATTTTCACATTTTCAACTGCGTAGTTCAAAGTATGAGTTTCAATAATCGTAACCCTGAACACACTTAAAATTCTTCTAGTAATTAAAAAATAGGGGTGAACAGGCTTCTTCGCGAAAAAAAATTAATAATCTGTCTTGAAAGACTACGTAGGTATGTATTATGGCTTATCCATAAATGGAAAAAACTTAATTAAAAAAAAATACTGTACAATTTCTACGAAAATAAAATGCCAAATTGTCGAAATGATAAAATCAGAACGAGCAAGATATTGATCAGAAGACGATATTGAACCTTAATATCGATTTCCATACAATATCGATTTTTGTATTTACATCACTAATATCCGGTAACTTAACATAATACACATCCTTGTCTAATTTTTTATCACTTGACTCATCCGTGATTGATTGATTGATTCATTCATTCACAATTTATACGTTTCGCATTGTAACAATTTTGTTAATTGAATTTTCATTGGATTTATCGTTTGGTTTGTTTCTGACACGGATATTACTATTAAAAATAATTATTTGTTGCTTATTGCGGAACTCATTAGGTAAAACATGCATCGCATCATCATCATATCAGCCATTAAACGTCCACTGCAGGACATAAGCCTCCCCCAAAATGGGGGGATTTGCCATAATCGCCACGCTTGGCAGGCGGGTTGGCGATCGCAGTTGGATCGAATCAATGTGTGTACTCAGAGGATGCTGCTGTCCATCCTTCAGTAGATCCCTTAGTCGCCTTTTACGACACCCACGGGAGGAAATGGGATGGTGCTATTCTTAGCCGACACCACACGGACAAAAGCCAGTTGATTTAAGCCATAATATGCGACGCTTTTCGGTGATGGAAAATATTATTTTTCTTCTTCCTGCCCTTATCGCACTACTTGAGGTCGGTTCAATACATCGCTTAAGAGCATTGGCTCTCGACACGGAGGTCGTGGGTTCGATTCCCACGGGGGACACCTAGTGAAATGTCACTTTGTGCGTTTTTCCCTAGTCTGTTAAGACATTGCAGGCTGAATCATCTGATTGCCTGAAAAGAAAAATGATTCCGTGCTTCGGATGGCACGTTAAGCCGTTGGTCCCGGCTACTATCTCTGGTTTATTTTTTTATTTTATTTTAACACTTTATTGTACACACGGAAATATAAATGAAAACAGCATAATAGACAATTACAAAGGGCGAGCTTATCTCTAAAGAGATTTCTTCCAGCAAACCCGTGAAAGAGAGAGAGCATATTAAGTGAGGCAGGCATAGTGTGCACATTTAACAAATAAAACAGTATTTAACACTAATAAATAGATATGATTATATAAAGATACAGATATATACATACATACATACATACATATATATATATATATATATATAGTGGTAGTGGTGGTAGTAGTCGTTACATGAAAACCACGTCAGACGCCGTAAGGCGGACTGAACAAACTCTGACAACAGGGCTCTGCCCACACGATAAGAAGAACATCGTCTTCCTCCATTCATCTCTTTTAGCCATCATTTCACCGCACACTCCTTTTTTACATATTAGCCCAGTCATTTTACGGATTTTTGTTAGGCGGGGTAGGGAGTAATTATTAATTGGACTTTCAAAATGTAACCGGCAACATTTAGTGACAAAAAGACTATATGAAAACATATTTAAAAAAAATCGCTACGCAACATAGAAATCAAAATTGTGAGTGTCAGAAGGCTTTTAAATTAATAATATTAATACCAATTACCAATGCACTCATTTAACTTAAATTTAACAATATAAGTTATTTTTGAGCAATAAAATAGGCATTAAAATTTAAAAAAAGAGGTATTTATTAGAAAATACGAACGTATTTTTCAAAACCTTCTAAGTAGACAAAAATATTTACACCATGTTTGTAGTATGTATAATGGTAAAGCCTTAAATATGTGCAATAAAATTTACCATCAGGTATTTTAGAACGAGACAATAGCTAAATTTTAAAGTGGAACTGTTGCTGACGTAAGTTTTTTTAATTTTGGTACATTTCTAGGCTAAAATTGGCTCTTCAATATTATACCGAAAAAAAAATGTCAATTATTAATTAGTCCCGGCTCAAACCGTAAAATGACTGGGCTAATCCACCCACCTTTCCACTTTTTTCAACCTTTTTTGTTTTTGCTCTTTCGTTAAAACGGTAAAACACACAAGCGTCAAACTTGGTGTGATTAGAGTGCATAACTTCAAAATAAAACAAAAAATAATTAAAATCGGCCAGGTGTGTGTCGGGCTTGCGCTAAATTGTATGAAAAAAACATTTTATTACATTTGACTAACTTATGCTGTCTAGATTTTTTACTTCCAATGCAATGAAATGATCCTTACATAAAACTGAGTCGATCAGCATAAAAAAAGTTGTAATTTTCTTTCATAATTTTGGACAACTCACGCTTGACCAAAAATTTATTGTGCCAAAATTGGGTTCACAAAAAAAGACAGGTTCCTAAGACAGTTTCCCTGTATCTCCTGTGGTTGTGGATTTCCCCATACTGTCCTTGTTAAAAAATACTTAAGTAATGTAAAGAGCGATGATAGCCCATACGGAAGAGAGCTAGCGCCTCAATCCTGAGGACGCGGTTCGATTCCTGGCCTGTACCACTAAGTTCTTCGGAATTTATGTACGGTTGTATTTATCATTTACTAGCTCGGCGGTGAAGGAAAACATCGTGAGGAAACCTGCATTCCCGAGGATGATAAGAAAATACCATAAGTTCGGAGGTATGCGTAAAATATGGGTGAGCTTGGGGTGAACACAAAGGACCAGCGCTGGTCTCCGTGTTACATAACGACCCTTGCTTGCAATAGCCCAACCACAAATAATAATAATATGTAATGTTTGGTGGTACGGAACCCTCGGAATAATGGAGAGCGGCAAAAAAAAAATGGGTATAAACATTTTCGTATAATAACTAACATAATGCAGAAGGTTTCACAAAAGTTTACTCAAAGTAATTGGGTTCCGAGGTCATAGCATTTTTAGCCCTTCATTGAAAGTTGGTGTTATCATCTTCTTCCTCTTCTTTTCGTGTCAATGGTTCTGCAGTGATGTTTTTATATTTTAGTAGCCAGGTGTTCGGCAAGCCTGACAGTGTAAGGATTAAATTCTCTCTCGTGCAGGTGTTCGGGCACAGCGGACATTCCAGCAGATGACCCATAGACTGAATAGGTTCGCCGCAATCACACTATATCAGACCAGGATCCCTATACCTCCAGTTACACACCTGAGTGCGAAGCCGATTTAAGAGGATATGTGAAAAAATAGGATTCTTCAAAGCGTCATCTATACTATTATAAAACTGTAACAGGAAGTTTGTCTGTACATTGAAGATATTACCAAAAAAAATAGTTACGATATGGTTTTTAGGTGTCCCTGATTCCATTTCACCAATTTTTGGATTTTTTGTCTGTCTGTCTGTTTGTTTGTGTGTTTGTTTGTTTGTTTGTTTGAACGAGTATCACGCAAAAACTACTGAACCGATTTTGATGAAACTTTTTTGTTTGATAGCTTATGATCTGACTTAAAATCTGGTATATAATTTGTGCGGACGAAGTCGCGGGTTAACGCTCGTATATCATAAAAGTACTAACAGTAGGAGTATGATTTACAGATATATGTGTAAATTGAACATATAATTGAAGTTTTAATTAGAGCCAAAAAACGATTAAGACACATTTTCTCGATAGAAAAACAAGCCAAAGTAGCCTCCGTCTTTATCGATAAACGCTTGGAACTGCTAAACGGTGAATAATAGAAACACGACACATGATTTTAAAAAAAGAGATTGATATTTTAAAAATTTTGATAAGAGCAGAATTGAACTTACATAAATAGTACAATCACAATTAAATAAAGTTTGTTTTACGCTTGCGTCGTTTCAGGCGCGCGCCCCATCTCTTTCTCTCGCATCAGGCAGTAATATAAGCTATCACACGCCCATTTCGCTTCAATTATTTTTCGACATAGGCCCTTAAGCATAGCAATGACACTGGGAAGCTGTGCAATTTGAAGAACTCTCTGGTTCGTTACCCTATCCTTCCATGTGATTTTCGCTCCTAAGACAGCGCATGTGGAAATTATTTAGGCGACGTTCTTGCTTTGCCAGGTTTCAGCACCGTACAAGAGCGTGCTCAAGACGCATGCTTGGTAAACAAGTATCATTGTCCTGTGTGTAATTCCTCGTAGCATTTTTAGCCCTTCATTGAAAGATGGGTGCGATCATCTCCTTAAAAAATCGTCAACATAATAATAAATACCATGTAATAGTGAATGACTATTATTATTTAGCGATCTTGAATATACGACTAAGACATAGATGAAATAATATTAACCTATAGATACCTAATAAGTAATAACAATAAAGCGAGCTTTGTGAATGTCGTAAATGACTCATCAATACTCAATGTTAGATCGATGACTTGTTGACGGGTAATTATAGAGATATTCAGTCTACAAGGCGTTAACACTAAATCCTAAGAATGTTTAGTAAGGTTAGGAACAATGTTGAATAAGAAATTCTGATGTGAATGTGAAGTCCACCGCATCGCAGAGCAGCGCACGCGTGGTGAAATAAACTAATATAAACAGAGTGTATAGTGTATACATAACCTTCATCATAGGCCTTTACATCTGTTGCAGATGATTTAAGCTGTTTTTTTGGAGAAGCACTTTTTCTCATGGCTGTACAGTCCTATACGAGAGCCGCATACACGTCCACAGCCTCTACAACAGAGCTGTACGCCGGTGGATGACGACAGGATTGTGACAGCATTATTCCTTTTGTAACCAGGCTTCGTCGTGAGTAGTCCGACCCTCTCTTATTTTCCCACTCCACCCTCCTCTATTTTCCGCGTGCTCTTCCCAATTTGCGGGGCTGATTCCGAAAGCGGTCAGGTCTCTCTTGACACAGTCCTTAAAACGCAGAATGGGTCTTCCGACTGCATAACATAAGGCTTCAGAATATACAGGGTGAAATTGATATCATTAGCATCCTTTTAAACTAAGAGTCTACCCATCAAACTGAACAACTTTTACTAAGGGAGCAAACCGATCGGAGCAAAAAAAAATCAGCTGTTCCAAACTAAATTGCAATGCTTACCTACTCGACTCAAATGTATGCAACAGCAGATTTTTTTTTTGCTCCTATTGGTTTGCTCCCATAGTAAAAGTTGTTCAGTTTAATGGGTAGACTCTTAGTTTAAAAGGATGCTAGTGATATCAATTTCACCCTGTAGGTATTGAATAAATGATTTTTTGTTTTTTTTTCGATGGACAATTATGCTGTATTTCATTTATTTATATTAAAGCACTACATACATAACATAACCATTAACCTAAAATAAAAACAAACAAAAAAACAAAACTAATACTACTTACAAATAAAAAATGTCCTCGAAATTTCCGCCGCTTGGCGGCAAGGTGCCCAGGAGGCTGGCAGCGTTACCTCTTTGTATGGCCAGGCTGATGCGCTGACCGAGGTAGCTGCCAGCCCTCTGGTCACCGGAGACCTCGATTAGGAGCGCCGATAATTCTTTAAATAATCGGCGCGCCTCTGGCCCCCACGGACCCAATGTCTCGACCCCAAACGGTTATTATTATTCGTATGGCTTTCCATTCCTGCGGAAATTACAAGTTTAAGTCAATAGTTTTAAGCCATAGTTTGGCTCTCGGGGTCAGTTCGTTTAGTTCCCGGGTTCCACCGTCAAATCTTCTGCCAGGTCACTCATTCAGTATGTGCTCGATAGTCTGCTCCGGAGCACCACAGTCGCACTCGGGTGAGCTTTTGATGCCCCACTTGTGAAGATGGTAGTTACACCGAGCGACTCCTGTTCTAATTCTATTCAGGAAAGTCCACGGTTTTCGGTTCAGTTGGAAACTAGGAAGCTGCTTTGTAGGGTCGGAGACCAGATCTGTGCCTGCCTGTATTTCCGCTTGCCACACGGAGTACCATTTTGGACTCACATCGAAAGGCGACGTGGCTTCCTCGTCTGACCAGATAGGTTTGCGGGATGGTAGACGAGAGTTTGGAACGTCGTCCAAGGTCCTCCTGATAGGCATCTGGTATGGCTGCAGATTGTTTCGCGCCTTTGCCCATTCAACAGAAGCCGCCCGTGTCCGCCTGAGATGTGGCGGAGCGATATGTGCCAGCACTGGCAGCCACGGTGTGGGGGTTGGCTGTAGGGTGCCCGTGATTGTACGCATGGCTCGGTTTAGCTGGACTTCCACCTTATTAACATGCGCACTGCGATACCATACCGGGGCGCAGTACTCTGCGGCGGAGTAGACGAGTGCCAGTGCAGATGTACGTAGGACGTCGGCTCGGGCTCCCCACGTAGTCCCAGCGAGACGGCTCAGAAGGTTGACTCTAGTTTTTACTTTTTGGCTGGTGTTCTGCATGTGCTTCTTGAAGGTAGGGTTTGGGCAGAGTCTCCATCTAGAGTAATACTTAGTCATGGCCTCCAAGTCTTGGTACAGGGTAGTCTCTCCCTCCTCGAAAAGCTTGCTTTGGCAGGCCAACCCCAAACGGTGCAAATATGTTTTGACTTTTGACTTTGACATTTTGTATGCTTGTTCTTTCTCCAAGTAAGTCTCTGTAAGTACTTTCAGTGAAAATTATAACGTGAACCATTCTTGTTTCACCGGTTTTCCTCTACCCTAAGGTCCTGTGGAAGAAATTGCTTCTTAGTTATTGTACCTCTTCTTTTCTCTCTCTGTATTTCACTGCTTATGTTTTAGTGTAAAATAAAGTATACCTGATTGATTGATGGACCATCATGGGTGTGGCAGGCATTCTATTGGCCGGTTTTTGAAATACCTAGACAAAATATACCCGCTTCTGTAATGACCGCTGCGTTTATTTATATATCTACAATGTCAAATGATAAACTCACTCATTTAATATCACTATTCCAGTTTAACCAGTTCCATTGCAGTTGTATAATGCATTTATGTCTCTGATATTGTTCATAACCAGTAGTTTATTGTACAAGTTTTTCTATTGTATCATCAATGGTGGTGAAACGTGGTCTTTGATGAAGTTCAGAAGTCTCGGGGTTTTTCAAATGGCTATGGAGTATGGAGCACAGCATCCTTTTAAACTATCTACTCGTCAAACTGAGCAACTTTTACTATGGTAGGGCAGCAAACCGATCGGAGCAAAAAAAGATCTGCTGTTGCATACATTTGAGTCGCGAACTTGCGCGTCGACATTGCAGTTGCTCCCATAGTAAAAGTAGTTCAGTTTGATGGGTAGACCCTTATTTTAAGAGAATGCTAAAAGATATCAATTTCACCCTGTATATTATCGCCTGCGATGTCCCTATGGTTTGTTTTTTCGATAAATTTATGACTATAGCCCAGCCTAGTCAATGAAGTTTTTCAGAAACAATCTAGAAACTAATCTCTATACTTCTATTCGTTCAGATTTTTGTTAAATTGTGTAGTTTTTAAGTTACAGTGCCTCAAAGCCACACCATACAAATCTTAAATTAATCCTAGCATTGAAACTGTATACTTTAAGAGGATATGTGAAAAAAATAGGATTCTTCAAAGCGTCATATATCATGAAGTACTAACAGTAGGAGTATGAATTGCGGATATGTGTAAATTGAATATATAATTGAAGTTTTGATTAGAGCCAAAGACACATTTTCTCGATAGAAAAACAAGCCAAAGTAGCCTCCGTCTTTATCGATAAACGCTTTGAACTGCTATACGGTGAATAATAGAAACACGAGACTTGATTTAAAAAAAGAGATTGATATTTTAAAAATTTTGATTAGAGCAGAATTGAACTTACATAAATAGTAAAATCACAATTAAATAAAGTTTGTTTTACGCTTGCGTCGTTTCAGGCGCGCGCGCCGCCCCATCTCTAATCTTGGGTTTGGATTTCTGATGTTCGGTTAAAGACCAAGTCCTGTATATTAAGATTGAACAGTCAGTCAATCAGTCTCCAAGGTAAATATTCGACTAGGTTAGTGCTTTTCGAAGCGAGACAAAACCTTACATTTCGTAATCTACAATAGTAATGACAAAAAAAATCTTAAATAAATTGTCGACCAACTGAACCTTTCGAATCGATAAAAATCCCATCTCAAAAACAACAAAAAGATGCCAACAATGATAAAGTTCAACCATTTTAGGAAGTCACAATTGACATGTTTTAAACTCACGACTTATTATGAAACCTTGACATTAACATAATGTGCCAATAAAAATATAGATCGCTAGATAAATATCATTATACAATACAAATATCATTCGTTCACTATAGTCTGGGTTTTACAACGTGGCACAAATATCAGTACCTGTGTGGCAACACTATTGAACGAGCAACACTGTTTTGCCTTCCATACTCGTTCACTCCATACATTCATTTATTCACTCTCTAGATTTTCTCTTCCACAAACTCATGTCGTGACAAGAACTGAAGAAACGAATATAAGAAACTGAACTCAAGATTGCAGTATCATTTCAACCTCCAAGCTAGCCGACAAGCAGCTATCTATCCCAACGGACAACGGACGGGAGGCGAGCTCAACACACACGCGCGCCCCCGCCAAACCTGTACCTACTGTCATTTCTGTTATTAAATCTTTAAAAATTCGAAGTTTTTGAGTGAACAACTTTTATTATGGAGCCTAATTCGAAATAGTGAAAACAAAATCAGCTGTGAGCAGAAGTGTGGTAGAGGAGATGGAGTAAAAATAAGAGTAAAATAAGGTTAATAAGAGAAAAACTCGGCCGAGGCCATTGCATTTTTATTGATGCAGATAGAGCCAGAGACAAAAATATAGAAAACCATTAATGTGCTGGGATGCCAACAAGCTGTTCCATAGAAAAAGTCAACGGCTACCCGACCCAACTGTATGAAACTTCAGTTTTTTTCTGAATTGGCTGAATTATCGTGTGGGCAGAGCCCTGGTGTCAGAGTTTTTTCAGACCGCCTTACGGCCTCTGACGCGGTTTTTATGTAACGAATATTACCACCAGAGATAGTAGCCGGGACCAACGGCCTAACGTGCATCCGAAGCACGGAATCATCTTTCTTTTCAGACAATCATGTGATTCAGCCTGCAATGTCCTAGCCAACTGGGGAAAAACGCACAAAGTGACATATCACTAGGTGTCCCCGGTGGGAATCGAACCCACGACCTCCGAGTCGAGAGCCCAATGCTCTTAACCATTAGACCACGGAGGCAGTCGCTGCAAGAATCCATTCCAAGGCTCTATTGTGAAAGTTGTTCAGTTTGATGGTCTGAATGACCCTCTTTGATATGTAACGCATAAAGTTTCACATGAGATAAGGGTTGAGACACATTGAGAGACAGCGAACGACGGCCGGTACAAAAAGCATGTGTAGTAATGGGACACCGTCCGCATTCTCCGCTGTCGACGCGGCGAACGGCTCCTAACGCGTTCCCTATTCCCATACTCTTCGTGGCTTTTTATCTTAGCCCGCCGACGTTTGCCGTCGGTCAATGTGTCTTTTCAAACAGACATACCTCAGATGCCATCAATTCAAACCGCAACGACTTAAGGCTCTTAGTACGAGCCTTAACAGGACACTGCAAGTTAAACAAACACCTACACACAATGGGGCTTGTAGACTCACCCACTTGCAGACCCTCTGCGAATGCGAAGTGCTCATTCACAGCAGGAGTCGCCATCTAGGTGGATACATAATAACACCTACTGACATTAGGGATCTCCCCTCCAAAAGCATAACACGGTTCATGAAGTCCGTGGGCCTAGGAAATGACCTTTAGGTCTAGGGTGACAGCTACAATAGATCTATCCAGGTCGCAGTAGCTATTTGGTCATTGACCAAGCCCTTATAACCAAATAATATTGTGTCTGAACCCTTATCGAGTTCGCGAGTTCGCGAGCAAATAGAAAGAGAGCAAACGCATGATAGCGCTTTATCACGCTGCCGTGCTACGGCTGCATTACTCCAGTGCCAATATATCCTACACAAACTATACCAATAAAGATCAAATAGACTCTTTGTCTTTAGTTCAATTTAAATGAGGTTCAAGTTTTATTACTCGCAGTAATCACGACCGTATTGCTGTTTGGGTGATCAGAATCTTAATGACATCCTTGATGATCGTGTGAGGATATAAACGTATACAGGGTGAAATTGATATCATCAGCATCCTTTTAAACTAAGAGTCTACCCATCAAAATTTTGATACTCTACTATCCTTTAATTAGTCTGTAAGTTTTCCTAAAATGAATAAATAAATCAAACTGAACCACATTTACTATGGGACCAAACCGATCAAAGTTTTGTATAAAATTGACCCCTCTGCAACCACCTTAATAAACCTTCAGCATTTACCACTATACTATGTTGGACTCTGTATTTTGTCACCAATCTGGGTCAACTTAATATCAGTAACACCGGATTTTGGTTTAACCCAATCTTAACCCAAATATCTGTCCCATAAGTGATAAAATCGTGGTGCAACATTACTCAATAATATAACCATTAAATTCTTCCTTACAACGTTATATAAAGTACAGTAGGGTCACTCTATAGTAAGTGCTTGGGCGAGGCGGATCTAAGATTCCGACTTTATTTTAAACGTGGCCTACAACTTTCTTAAGAGGCTATGTGAAAAAAATAGGATTTTTCAAAGCGTCATATATCATGAAGTACTAACAGTAGGAGTATGATTAGCGGACATGAGTAAATTGAACATATAATTGAAGTTTTGGCAAGAGCCAAAACACGATTAAGACACATTTTATCGATAGGCAAACAAGCCAAAGTAGCCTCTGTTTTTATTTATAAACGCTTGGATCTGCTAAACAGTGAATAATAGAAACAAGAGAGTTTATTTAAAAAAAGAGATTGATATTTTAAAAATTTTGATAATAGCAGAATTGTAATTGTAGTAGTTGTAGTTCCAGTATTTAATTGTGATTGTACTAATTATAGACCTTTATAAATAGTACAATCACAATTAAATAAAGTTTGTTTTACGTTTGCGTCGTTTCAGGCGCGCGCGCCGCACCATCTCTTTCTCTCGCATCAGGCAGTAATATAATATAAGCTATCACACGTCCATTTCACTTCAATTATTTTTCGACATAGGCCCTTAATGAAAATTCAAATCAAATCAAATATACTTTATTATACACCAAAACATAAACAGTAAAATACAGAAATAAAAACACAAGAGGCACAAGATAAGGCGGGCTTATCGCTAAGAAGCGATTTCTTCCAGAAAATCTAAAAAAAAAAATTGGAGGAAACTAGGAGGAAATCTATATTTTAATTTTGATCGTATAAATTGTGTCTATAGTCCATAAAAATTGTCGTGAGATGCTGGCTCACTACTTGCCATTCTCTGTCTCTCTCTCTGAGTTTGAACACTATTCTATTTTTATTAAATGGCGTTTCCTTAAAGATTTCGCCAGTATCAAGTGTTGAAGATATTATTATAATTCAAGTTAACGTTCATTGTACGGTAATTGATATGGCGATCTCAAAGCCCTGTTTTTATACAAAAACACGCACCCGAAACCGCCATAAAATGGCGGAGCCGCGCGGCTACCTAAATCGCGATCCAAACGAAAGACGTCTACTCGAGAGACCTCTAGCCACGCGACTCGAGTTTGAACACACTGTTAATTTATGTGGAAATTCTGTATATTATGGGATTATTTAGTTAGGTTCGTTTCCTTACTCACCTCTACAGGGTGAAATTGATATCACTAGCATCCTTTTAAACTAAGAGTCTACCCATCAAACTGAACAACTCTTACTATGGGAGCATACCGATCGGAGCAAAAAAAAAATCTGTTGTTCCATACTAAACTACAGTACCGTGCCGTACTCATGGTATGCAACAGCAAATTTTTTTGTGCTCTGATTGGTTTGCTCCCATAGTAAAAGTTGTTCAGTATGATGGGTAAACTCTTAGTTTAGAAGGATGCTAGTGATATCAATTTCACCCTGTATAAAGTAAAATGTTACCAGCCCAGCCAGTAAAAAAAGCTACGCCTTTGACTACTTATATAGGGACTAGTTACGCGTGTAATTCTACTAACAAACATTTCTGCCACTTTTTGCGGGGGGCGAGGTAACATGAAATCCGCAACTTTGGATTGTATTCCCATAACTTTAGATTCTAATTTTGAACGTTAAAAATCATGAAAAGTCTCGCGTGAACCCCAAACGTTCCGAGTTCAAAATTATTGTGTCGCAATTATAGGCTGTCTCGTTTAGTGATTAGGTATAAATTTGAATTTAAATGCACATGATTAATTGATCTTATACCGTGGCAGAGGGGAAATGCTACCGCAAGGCTAGTCCTTATAATAATTCGTCAAAGCTCAAAGCACTGTCAACCGAAGCACCGCCACTGAATGTTAAGAAAAATTCAAAATGGTCTGGTTTTTCTTCTTTTTTTAGAACCTTATTCATGAGTTCTAGTGAGATGGGGCTAAATGCTCAAAAGCTCTTAGTTTTCCTACGTTTATTTATGATACTGAACGTAGCGTGTTGGGTTAGGTTCATCACAACGAAGAGGACCTTCCGTTCGCCACACATTTTGCACTTTGACTTATTCTCATCATAAAGCTCATAACATGCTGCAAAGATCAAACAGATATAACCCTAATTTCCATACATATAAGGTCCCTATTAATTTATCTTGTAGTTTGACATTTTGACAGTAAGTTTTACCTTATGGATTATTAATTCAGTTTATGTGTAAAATATTATTGTTTTTGTTGCGAAAGCGCCTTTCTTTGAATACATTCCTGTGATAGATCTAATTTAATGATAAATGATAAATGAACTTTACCTTTCTTCTTTTCACCGTTTCCTCTACCCTAAGGTTGTCTGGAAGAAATCGCTTCTTAGCGATAAGACCGCCTTATTTT
Organism: Agonopterix arenella; assembly: GCA_927399405.1. NCBI lineage: Eukaryota > Metazoa > Arthropoda > Insecta > Lepidoptera > Depressariidae > Agonopterix > Agonopterix arenella. The sequence continues at coordinate 8,725,207 of OV656718.1, read as the reverse complement.
GTGCCTCTTGTATTTTATTTCTGTATTTTACTGTTTATGTTTTTGGTGTAAAATAAAGTATATTTGATTGATTGATTGATTGAACTTTATTGTGTATGGACTCAGGTGAAGGTACAAACATTTGCAGGTGATTTGGCATTGATAAGTTTCACTGAAGCCTACCTTTGCAGGCATTTACACAAAGTCTACAATACAATTATACTCAACGAGCGTTAACCCGCGACTTCGTCCGCACAAATTATGTACCAGATTTTAAGTCAGATCATAAGCTATCAAACAAAAAAAGTTTCATCAAAATCGGTTCTGTAGTTTTTGCGTGATACTCGTTCAAACAAACAAACAAACACACAAACAAACAGACAGACAAAAAATCCAAAAATTGGTGAAATGGAATCAGTGACACCTAAAAACCATATCGTAACTTTTTTTTGTTAATATCTTCAATGTACAGACAAATTTCCTGTTACAGTTTTATAATAGTATAGATTAATAAACTATTATATAATTGTCAATTACAAATTATTGTCAAAGAGTGAATACAGAAAAGAAATAAAATTGATATCCTAATCTATACTATTATAAAACTGTAACAAGAAGTTTGTCTGTACATTGAAGATATTAACAAAAAAAGAGTTACGAAATTATGTGCACAAGGCGACACATCAGCAAGCTATACAAAACCAAAATAAGCTGGCCGCGCGTAGGACGAGCAACCTATAACGTCGCGCGTCCAGCTTATATTGGTTTTGTATAGCTTGATGTGTCGCTTTGACTACTTATATGCGGACTAGTTACGCGTGTAATTCTACTAAAAAACATTTCTGTCACTTTTTGCGGGGGGCGAGGTATCATGAAATTCGCATCTTTGGATTTATTCCTCGTAACTATAGATTCTAATTTTGAATGTTAAAAATCATGAAAAGTAGTCTCGTGTGAACCCCAAACGTCATAAGTTCGTTCTTATTGTTTCTTGATTATAGGCTGCCTCGTTTATTGATAACTGCTAAGGCATAAAATTTAATGTAAACGAAATGCTAACATTAGTATGAAATGCCGCTTAACAAAAGACCTAGTATCTTTCTTTCTCTCAAAAGGATATTGGTGGCATGTGTAAAAAAAACATTAAACCCCCTTTCAAACGTAGTAGCCATCTGTACTCTACTTACCTACTAATACGTTGAAAATGCAAAAAACTCAATGTGAACATAAACAACAACATTTTTAGAACCACTTGTGTCGTTGTTGTCATCACACAAGTCTGGATTAGATTGTGGTACCCAAGGCCAGTCCTTATAATAAATAGTCAAAGTGTTCTATGGACAAGGATTAAAGCTAAAATAGTTGAAACATTTGACTAGGGAACCCAATGACGGCGATGAGTCACACCCACACAACTAACATCGAAATCGTAAAAAAAATCTGCTGTCCCGTACATCATATCAGCCATTAAACGTCCACTGCTGGACATAAGCCTCCCCCAAAATGGGGGGATTTGCCATAATCGCCACGCTTGGCAGGCGGGTTGGCGATCGCATTTGGATCGAATCAATGTGTGTACTCAGAGGATGCTGCTGCCCATCCTTCAGTAGATACCTTAGTCGCCTTTTACGACACCCACGGGAGGAAATAGGATGGTGCTATTCTTAGCCGACACCACACGGCCACGGCTGTCCCTTACGTTTCATAAGAATTGCAGTTTTCTATGGAATAGCTGTTATTTTTTTTGGCGTGACATTGCAGATGAGCTTCAGGAGCATAGGCTGTGAACATAATGTGAAAAGAAAGCCACCCGAATATGTAGGAAATATGGCACTGCAACTGTCGATTCCAGGACAGAGACCAAGAGGACGTCCGAAGACTAGATGGATGAACATTCGTTGTGATATGACCGAGTGCAATGTCTCCGTCTGTTTTGTTATACCCTGTATACAGAAGTCTATGAATGCACTTCATTTAACTAATTTTAAATGGTTGTATTGAAGATGCGGCCACAATTTTTACAACAAACCTTGTACTTGTATTAAATAGAGACCTTTCTTGAACACAATAGGCGAGCGATAATCACATCACCCACACGGATTCCTGACAGACTTTATGACTCACATCATTATCGGTTTAGTAGAGAATAGGTAAGCAAGGACACGGTAGACAGAACAAGGTTGAGAAGTGAAATTTTTGTTTGTTTGTTTGTTTGTTAGTCATAGTGATAGGTAAGTAAACTGTAAACACAAAGAAAGTATTAATAAATTCAAAACCAAAATCCCTTACGAAGTCAGAGGCCATTAGAGAAACAAGTTTTTTTTTTTGGAGATGACTATTACAGCTCAGGGAGCAACTACTGCTTTTTACTGCGGACTATTGGAGGGACCACGAAGGGTCTACCGAGCCAAATAAATGAACTTAAGTAACTGACCTAGGGGCACCCAGAGGGGTACGGACCTCGGCATATAACGCTGCTGGGGCTACGCGGCAGATTGGGTAGCGGGGATTGGTGAGAAGAGAAATAGGACTGAGAAGAAGTCATATATATAACGAACGTTAACCCGCGACTTCGTCCGCACAAATTATATACCAGATTTTAAGTCAGATCATAAGCTGTCAAACAAAAAAAGTTTCATCAAAATCGGTTCAGTAGTTTTTGCGTGATACTCGTTCAAACAAACAAACAAACACACAAACAAACAGACAGACAAAAAATCCAAAAATTGGTGAAATGGAATCAAGGACACCTAAAAACCATATCGTAACTTTTTTTTTTTTAACATCTTCAATGTACAGACAAACTTCCTGTTACAGTTTTATAATAGTATAGATAGATAGATTCAGCGAATAATTAATAATATATCAAGTCAAGAGTCACCAGGACTGAAATACGACGTAGATGTGGAAAATGAACCAGAAGTACTGGGGCACAATTTTAGCGGGACTAGTAAAAATAATAAATGTTTATTTTAAATCATCTCTAATGTTTAATTTCTTAAGGTGGTTTCAGTCCATACAAAAGTTTGACGCACAATACGCGTAGACGGAATTTAATAAAAGTAATATTTTATACATGGAAAAATAGTTTAGAAAATCTAGTATTGCCGCGTCACAAATAACTTTTGCAATTTATAATATAACTACGAAGATATAAAGCTTTTAAAATGTATGAAAAATTTCAAAGCTTTTTATCTATCTCATAATCATTTTATAAATTACAAATGTTATTTGTGACGCGGCATCTAGATTTTCTAAAGAATTTTGCCATATATATACAAAGTTACTTATATTAATACCGTCTAAGCGTATTGCGCGTCAAAGTTTTGTATAAAATTGACCCCTCTGCAACCACCTTAAATTCAACAAATTTGTGGAAAAATCAACCCCACGTGTTATGTTAATGAAGTACGACCTGGAGAGCGATTTTTGAATCTCATTCTTTGAACTCAGCAGTTGAAAATGTCAATATTACTATGGAGATATGTATCTTTCTACTGCTGATTTGACTTTCAAAAATCATACTCCAGGAGAGCGATTTTTAAAGTCAAATCGGCAGTAGAAAGATGCATATCTCCATAGTAATTTTGACATTTTGCACTGCTGAGTTTAACGTATGACTTTCAAAAATCGCACTCTTGTTTCGCTTCTGAGACAAATTATTCTTATTTAAAGAGTTTTTTTCAACATTCTACCTCGTTGGATAGTGTAGTTACTTTTTTACGCTGCGTCCTTTTTTAAATTGACTTTGTAGTTGACGGGAATTATTTGAAATCTGAAATTCTAAATAACTCGAAAACGGTTAACATTAGTATAAAGGCAATCTAGGGCTAAAATGATAGGCTGATAACATCCTTTGAGGAATGTATCGACTTACCAGCAAGTGGGATCACGATGACGCATGACGCAGTGCCGCGACACTCAGAACAAAATCGTAATTGTATGAATTACACTAGATTGTATGGGCTCCAAAGATTTAATACCCTAGCTCTACACTAGCCACATACTATTTTGGATTTCGAAGCTAGTTAGGCAGTGCCGACTCTTAAAACGGAGTGATTCCATTCTCTTTGGCATGACGGAGCGGCAGACGTCAGTCCGTCATTTGTAAAGCAAGGAGTTGTATGAAACCGCACGTAGAAGCACACATGGTGACGGATTGACGCACCGCTTTCATACAACTCCTTGCTTCACAAATGACGGACTGACGTCTGCCGTTCCGTCAATGCGTCATCGTGTATGATCCCACTAACCATGTATAGGAATCTACCTACTCGTATACTATACGGAGTAGAAGTTGCTATCTATTGCAACTTGTTAGTTAACACTCAAAAGTGCGTCATGTAACATTGAAAGTTACTTAATTCTCTTTTGACGTCATTGGCGAGCGACTGGCGCCTGCGCCGCCAATGTGACTAATATTAATATACCATCATATTGGAATTTCACTCTAACCTTGTTCATATGCCCTTGCCTCTCTTCTCTTTACTAATATTTTGAATCACATTTACAGATGAATACGTGATTATAATAACGCGAGTTTCGTGGTGAGCTGGCAGAAACAAAACCAGACCCTGAAATATTTTCCTAATACCTTATAAAGTGTGTAAACATAAATAGGTATTAGGTAAGGTATACATTTTAAAGGTTGCTTCAAACGGTAAAACTTTCAGTGTGAAGCCAACAGCGAAATCGTAAAAAAATCTTCTGTTTCATACAAAACTGCAGAACAGAATCGCCTCTCAAATGTATCTATAAGGGTGTATCTCAATGTGCTGATTGTTTTTCGAGGGGATGATCAGACCATCAAACTGAACAATTTTTACATTGATATCAATACTGAAATCGAGAAAAAACGATCAGAGCTATTCCCTATAGGTAAAACTTCAGATGTTTATTTTTTTTATTTTTGGCGTCGCGTCTTTCTCGTAGAGAACGTTAGTCGGTCCCATAAAGTTCAGTGTTGTTCAGTTTGATGGTCTGTTCTTCCCCTTTAAAAACTGTCAGCATATTAAGTTTGGACAAGGAAGCTGGCATAGGTATTATCTATACCTTGGAGGGCACACTGCCTAACAAGCGGTGAAACATGATAATACTCCTTGGTGGTCGGTAATGATAGTTCTTCTTTCGTAAATTCCCGACGTTTTCGACGTTACTTTGTCCCTTTCTAATCCAATGACAAAAATAAAAAAAAAAGTTTGTATTTAATTTTTGTTCTCATTAGAAAGGGACACAAAAACGTTGGAAATATCGACTACGGAGATACGAAAGAAGGTCGAACATTACCGACCGCCATGACCAATTTTCTTGTTTCCATGCTTGTAAGGAGGAGTAGTATCCTTTATGATTCTAAAATCCTTGGTTTGGACCCTGTGCGGGACAAAAAAAGTTTAAATTTTTTGTCGACGTTGTTTCCATACTTAGTCAAAGTTGTTCAGTTTGATGGTCTAAACCACCCCTTTAAATATTACTAGGGTTATTTGTTCCACCCTGTATACGTCCCACTGCAAGGCACAAGCCTCAAGGAGGGTGGAAATCATTCCACCACGCGTGTACACACGGCGACACATCAAGCTACACAAAACAAACATAAGCTGGCCCGCGACACTATACTTTATTCGAACAACGCGAGGCTAGCTTATTTTGGTTTTGTATAGCTTGATGTGTCGCAGTGTGTACAATGCGGATTGGTAGACTTCAATCAATCAATCAATCAATCAATCAATCAATCAATCAATCAATCAATCAAATATACTTTATTTTACACCAAAACATAAACAGTAAAATACATAAATAAAGATACAAGAGGCACAAAATAAGGCGATCTTATCGCTAAGAAGCGATTTCTTCCATACAACCTTAGGGGCTTAGACTTCACATGTACGCATCAGTTTATTTTTTAACATATTTTGTCCCATTGTTGGAAAAAGGTCTCCCCCAAGCTTTTCCAGCCTTCCGTATCCTGTGCCATCAGTTGCCATTTCGCTTCGTGGGCATCCAGGTTGTCACGCATCAGAATTTCTTCATCATCGTATGCAGTTTTCCTTCACCGTTTGAGAGCAGTCGGTGTTACGTTCATAAGTTAGGAAAACTCATTGGTATATGGCATGCTGCTGCTTGCTTCTGCTTGCAGATTTTTATTTCTTATAATTATATATTGTTTTTTTATCAAGTTAACAGATTGCCATGCCAAATAGCATCTAGGCCAAGGATCCAAACTGAAAAATAGTAAAATTATTATAATTTACTAAAGATTTATTTAAATTTATTTTCATTTGTTATTTAAATATACAGAATAGAGTTATTAATAATGAAAACGAATTATATTATTGTAAATCTAAAATCTACACTTTGTTATTTATTGGGTTAATATAATACAATCGTATATCATCTAATCGTATAGCCGTGTGGTTCCGGCTTAGAATGGGACCACCATAATTTCTTGCAGTGGGTGTCTTACGAGGCGACTAAGGGATTAAGAGGATATGTGAAAAAAATAGGATTGTTCAAAGCGTCATATATCATGAAGTACTAACAGTAGGAGTATGATTAGCGGATATGTGTAAATTGAACATATAATTGAAGTTTTAATTAGAGCCAAAACACAATTAAGACACATTTTCTCGATAAAAACAAGCCAAAGTAGCCTCCGTCTTTATCGATAAACGCTTGGAACTGCTAAACGATGAATAATAGAAACACGAGACTTTATTTAAAAAAAGAGATTGATATTTTGTAAAGTTTGATTAGAGCAGAATTGAACTTACATAAATAGAACAATCACAATTAAATACAGTTTGTTTTACGCTTGCGTCGTTTCAGGCGCGCGCGCCGCCCCATCTTTTTCTCTCGCATCAGGCAGTAATATAACCTATCACTCGCCCATTTCGCTTCAATTATTTTTCGACATAGGCCCTTAAAGGTTTCATATGCAGTGTTTATGTTGGCGAAAGGCTAGCGAGTACCCACCTCTCACCACTTGACACGTCACTCCATCCTGAAATTTAAATTGCTAAATGTGACCATTTTTACAACATTCTAAAACAGAAAGTTGGTAGTTGTTGCAATGTTTCTGACCACCCCGAAAGTGATTACGGTCGTGAGTTTATGTACACACGGCGACACATCAAGCTACGCAAAACAAACATTAGCTTGCCGCGGGACGTTATACATTACTCTATAGATTAAGAGATAAGAGTACATTTTGCAACCATCAGCAGCAAGGCTGATTCAGTGTTCATGGGGTGTAGATCATCTCTGTGATGGGGATGAACTAGGTCTACCTGCATAACTTCAGTCGGTTTAGGAGTTACAGACGTTTAAAGGTAAGTAAAAATTTAACTTTATGTATGATATTATTGTAGTGTGCACTGTAGCTATGTGAACAGTACTAAAACTGACATGACCTGCCCGTCGGTTTAGGTGATAATAGCCGTTCAAAGGTCGGACCTTTGAACGGCTGTGTCTCCTAAACCGATTGATGAACCATGTCAGTTTTAGTACTGTTCACATAGCTACAGTGCACACTACAATAATATGATATGATCAGCCTTGCAGCTGATCGTTAATTTTTTAATGACCTTTAAACATCAGTCACTTCTAAACCGACTGAAGTTATGCAGGCAGACCTGGTCCATCCCCATCACAGATATACTCTACATCCCATAAACACTGAATCAGCCTTGCAGCTGATGGTTGCACAAAGTACACTTATATCTTAGTCTACTGCCTACGCGCGGCCAGCTTATTTTGGTTTTGCGTAGCTTGATGTGTCGCCGTATGTACCAACCTATGTTAAAAACATCAATACAAAGTCACTCAGTGCGCTTTAAGAACAAGTTAATAATCGTTTTTGGTTTTACCGGGAGATCGCATCAGTGGGGTCTTCTGTATACAGGGTGAAATTGATATCATTAAGCATCCTTTTAAACTAAGAGTCTACCCATCAAACTGAACAACTATTACTATGGGAGCAACGGAGCAAAAAAAAAAAGCTGTTTCATACATTTGAGTCGCGAACTCGCGCGTCGACATTGCAGTTTAGTATGGAACAGCAGATTTTTTTTGCTCCGATCGCTTTGCTCCCCTAGTAAAAGTTGTTCAGTTTTATGGGTAGACTCTTAGTTTAAGAGGATGCTAATGATATCAATTTCACCCTGTATATAGGGTCCTTCTTAATATGCTGATGCTTCAACAAACTGAACAACTTTCTAATTGGGAACAAAGTCGAAATCGCGAAAATTCTTCGACTTCGATGTTCGTTCAATAGAGGAAGTTGGTCAGTTTGGTGATCTGATCATCATCTTAAAAACCGTCGGCATATTAGGTTGGACCCTGTATAAGCGCTTAAAGTTAGAACACGCGAACACCAACGGTGTATGGGAAAGACAATATTTATTTAAAATAAAAATATACAGTAATAAAGGGTCGTTCTTAAGGTGGTTTCAATCCATAAAACAGTTTGACGCACAATACGCGTATTAATATAAGTAACTTTGTATATATGGAAAAATTGTTTAGAAAATCTAGTTGCCTACTTATATTAATACCGTCTACGCGTATTGTGCGTCAAAGTGTTGTACAAAATTGACGCCTCTGCAACCACCTTAATATGCTGACACTTTTTTAAGATGTTTAGACTTTAAAACTGAACAACTTTCTCTATAGCACCAACATCGAGTCGCGAAAAAAAATTAACTCTTCCATATACAAACCTACAAACCTATTCGAGCCTGACGCCTGAAGCCTTTTTTCGCGATATCGATGTTGGTGCCATAGAGAAAGTTGTTCATTTTGATGGTCTGGTCATCCCATTAAAAAAGTGTCAGCATATTAAGAAACGACCCTGTAGTATTTTAGTCTAATAAATATAGCTTTTGCCCGCGACTTCGTTCGCATAACATCAATAAAATGTTATTTAAAACTAACAACAAAAACAACTAGGTACTTAGAAAATGTCGTATTGAAGCTACGTGGAAATTTAATTAGTAATTAAAGGATAATTAGTATAATTATAGAATTAACCGTCGTGGAAAACAATTGTATGTCAATGTTTCATAAGGAAGCCTTTTTAATTGTCTATTGATTATAATGCAGTAATGAAAGAGTACCTATAGGTACTTAATATAGAAAGAAACCTGGTCAAGTGTAAGTCGGGCTCCTCGCGTACCGAGGGTTCCGTACCACACCACCACAAATCATTATTAACTTACAAAAAGTTTTGTTTTCCACGGCACCTTTAGCGCGAGACCGACTCACACTTAGCCGGTTTTAAATTTTTTTATAATGTAGAGTTTGCTTTCTTGCTTGACTCAATAAAATTTTTTTTTGGTGTCCCTTACTACATGGATCTTGTTGCGACTAGGGATATCTTCCGTGCGTTCAGATGTTTTTGCCATACTTATTACTGGAAGCAAAATAGGTCATAGTTTCAGTACAATGTTAGGTTCCTATTGTTTTATTTTATTTTGTATTTTTGGTGCTTTTGCGGTAGTGTCTTCAACACTGCCATAAATGATTTCTGGAATCGGCTCTCTAATTGCCATGTTTTTTTTTACTTCTTATTGCTGTCTCCCGTTTGCAGAGAAACCTTTCTAAGTGCTTGTACTTACATCAATTTGAATGTTAGTGAATGGCTGCTGATAACAGCCATTCGATCCCAAGATATGACTCGTAGGGCTAACAACCACATCCAATCCACACATAATCCAGTTCGCCCGCTCACTCTCACGCACCCTCATTCACAAACGCTGACGCACACACTCTCACGCATACACACACACACACACACAAACACACACACATACTCATTGCATTACAAAACTCTTAAAAATAAGTCGATACTTTAATTTTTTTTTTTAAATTATTATTATTACTAAAAACAGCCTATGTCTTAACTGCTAAGTTTAGCATAACAATAATTTATGTACACTAAAATTGGGGAAGCCACTGCAGCATGTACCACAGCTTGCTCTCACATGCTGCAGGGATTTCATTGATGTATTGTAACTGTTATGTGTCAAATAAACGTTTATTTTATTTTATTTTATTTATTTATTTAATGGAGGGAAGTCGGATATTTTGTTTTCCTACTCCTCCTATCTTCTTTGATTAATTCACTGCGGGTTCCAAGACAGATTAGAGTCATCCCCCGGGCTCGCTGGACTTCATTGTCCAGTGTTGTGAATGGTCGCCGCTGTTGGTCCTGGCTTACAGGAGTTACAGCGGTGGGAATGTGTGGTGGGCATATGCCCGAAAAAAAAATACTGTAGAGTTTGCTATAATTACATCAATTTTGACGCTTGTATGTATGTAAAAAACGTAGATAAAAACTAGTTTCTTGTATGAGAGGGGACCCAAAATTTTTTACTTTTTGACATTTTTATTATTTGTTAGCAATTCTATTTCAATTTCGAATTTTAATTTTACTTTAATATACTTGTATATTAAAAGTCCGTGTGGTGTCGTATAAGGCGACGAAGGGATCTACCGGAGGATGGGCAGCAGCATCCTCTGAGTACACACATTAAATCCAACTGCGATCGCCAACCCGCCTGCCAAGCGTGGCGATTATGGCAAATCCCCCCAATATGGGGGAGGCCTATGTCCAGCAGTGGACGTTTAATGGCTGATATGATGATGATGATATTAAAAGTGTACATATGGGTGTTTTACCTGAAATAAAAGTGATTTATTTATTATTTTATTTACTTTTATTTAAATCCACCATATAGCATAACGCTAACGCACATTATGTAAAAATTTCATTTTTGTCTAACTATTATTACAGTTTAAACTTTGACTACTTATATAGGGACTAGTTACGCGTGTAATTCTACTAAAAAACATTTCTGCCACTTTTTGCGGGGGGCGAGGTAACATGAAATCCGCAACTTTGGATTTTATTCCCATAACTTTAGATTCTAATTTTGAACGTTAAAAATCATGAAAAGTAGTCTCGCTTTAACCCCAAACGTTCTAAGTTCGAAATAATTGTTTCGCAATTATAGGCTAACTCGTTTAGTGATATGGTATAAAATTGAATGTAAATGCACATGATTAATTGTTCTTATACCGTGGCAGAGGGGAAATGCTACCGCAAGGCTAGTCCTTATAATAAATAGTCAAACGGTTCAAAAGATACGGTCCTTAAATAGTTAGGACAGAAAGACGGACGGAAGGATATCGTAGGCTTATGAATACGTCCCATTTTCGCCCTTTGGGTACGGAACCCTAAAAATTTTTCTTTCTAATGTACGACTTTATAGCTCAGTTGGGTGAACCTGTCTGCTGATCCGAGGGTTGCAGGTTCGAATCCCGTGAGGGGCAAATTTATGAATATGAATTAGTACCAGAGTCATCTAAATATGAGGATGATCAGCCCATCAAAATGAACAACGTTTTGGGACCAACATCGACTTCGCGAAAAAAATCTGCTGTCCCATACATTTTGGTCAAGTAGGATTGCAGTTTTATATGGAACAGCTAATTGTTTTCAGCGATTTCTGCTTTGGTCCCATACAGAGATGTTCAGTTTGATGGTCTGAATCACCCCGTTAAGGGTTACTTAAATGGTACTCGTTTAACACTTATTGTATACAGGGTGAAATTTATTCCATTATTTTTTTTTAATCGGGCATAGGCCCACGACACATTCTCACCGCTGTAACTCCTGTAAGCCAGGATCAACAGCGGCGACCATTCACAACACTGGACAATGAAGTCCAGCGAGCCCGGGGGATTACTCTAGTCTGTCTTGGAACCCGCAATGAATTAATCAAAGAAGACAGGAGGAGTAGGGAAAAAGAAATATCCGACTTCCCTCCATTGCAAACGATTGCAATTGATATCATTAGTATAATTTTAAACTAAGAGTCTACCCATGGGAGCAAACCGAACGGAGCTAAAAAAAAGAACTGCTGTTGCATACATTTGAGTCGGGTAGGCATTGCAGTTTAGTATGGAACAGCTGTTTGTTTTTCAGTTTGATGGGTAGCTCTTACTTTAAAAGTATGCAAATGATATCAATTTCACCCTGTTTATGTTAAACTAATTAGTATATGTAGTATAATAATGATTTTTCGTCACCACCGCTGCCAATCTAAAGTGGGATTGGGCTGGACATGTCTGCCGCATGCCAGACGACCTGTGGGCCAAAACCACTACCAACTGGTCCCCAGTAAAAAGAAATCGGCGTCGAGGCAGACCCAGAAGAAGGTAGCGAGACAAAATCGATGGCTTCATGAAGAACTGGCTTAACGAAGCGAAAACCGCAGGATGCATGGAGAGAAAGGAGGGAGGCCTTTGCTCAACAATGGGATAGCGACGGCTGATATAGTAATAATAATAATAGCCCGCAGGTCAGCTTGTGGCGAACTGTTGGTGATTGGCGACACCACGGACCCGATTCTCCAGAGGGCCCGGATTGATTTGGCCTTCACCTCCTGTCTTGCCTTCACCGGCCGGCCAGGAGTGGAGTCGCAAGAGCGGAACCTGTGCTCCAGGTTGGAAGTGTAAAATTTCATAACGCCGGGACCTGCTGACTGGTGCGCTAAGCACCGGGAACCGGCGCCCGCAGACTCACCTCTCTACAACCTTAGCCGCTCACTAGATGTTGCCGCCTTGTCGCTACTTTGCGAGCGGCCATTTTGGGGGGCCCATCAAATGAGTTGGCAAGTCACCGTCTGCCATTTTTGACAAACTTAGAGACATTTCTTACGACAGGCGTCCCGCCTCTCCACAATAACCAAGATTTCCCGGCCCACCAAGGTCACCCCCATAACCCTAGTAGTTTTCTGTCCTTTCTACAATAGTCTCTGCACTGAACGTGGTATGTCTTCTGGTGCATTTGCATAATGCATTCAGAGATAGACCACGCTTGGTGGATCCCATCCCATTTAGATAAAAGTGTCTCAAACGTGTTGGACCTGTGACCCCACGCAAGCCTTCCAAAGGTCCGGGCTACGGCCCGTGAGTAAGCTTTTTACAGAGAAACATAATAATGCAAGTTACATGGCAATTAATTCATAATAATTATAAAACTGTAGCAGGAAATTTGTCTGTACATTGAAGATATTACCAAAAAAAAGTTACGATATGGTTTTTAGGTGTCCCTGATTCCATTTCACCAATTTTTTTATTTTTTGTCAGTCTGTTTGTTTGGGTGTTTGTTTGTGTGTTTGTTTGTTTGAACGAGTACCACGCAAAAACTACTGAACCTATTTTGATGAAACTTTTTTTGTTTGATAGCTAATGATCTGACTTAAAATCTGGTATATAATTTGTGCGGACAAAGTCGCGGGTTAACGCTCGTTCATAATAAAATAGAATACTTAAACAAACTAAATTGATTCTAATTACATTTGACACCGTTTTGTAGGTAAGTAAGCAGTTTTACAGATTGTCTCTGATTCCACAAGCTTCGGTCCTATGCGTTCCTTATCCATGACATTCCCGCCACGTTCCTGATATCATCCTCCCATCTTTGACGTTGCCTCCCTTTCTTTCTCTTGTTTTGTCTAGGGCACCATTCCGTCACGTCTTTGGCCCATTTATCTTGCTTCTAATCAAGTGACCAGTGAAGTGATAATAATAATTATAATAATCTTTGGTACACCCTAAGGCTTCATGTGCAGGTAATTAATTAGTGATTTAATGATATAATTGTCTGTTTGACATCACATAACGTTTTTCCTGTTACAAGATCCGGCTGATGAAAATGGCGGATGTAAGTGACCATCTTCATGCTAATTTCCAATGTTTTACGGTTTAACATTGCAATGGATAGTCGGGTGCAAAATGCATTTACTGCACTACATAAATTGCATTGAAAGGTTGAGAATTATCATCTTATTATCAAGAAATATATACAAAAAATCAGGATGATTTGTTACACTCTGTATAGGTCTAACTAAATTAGCTGAAACTTTTCAGGCCATCAAACTGAACAACTTTCTCTATGGGACCAATATTGAAATCGCGAAAAAAAATTTAATGTCTTTAAGATTTTTTTTTTCGCGATTTCGATATTGGTCTCATAGAGAAAGTTGTTCAGTTTGATGGTCTGAGCATACCCTTAAAATAGTTTTAGCTAATTTTGTTAGACCTTTTATAGGGTATAACAGGGTATAAAAAACACCCTAGTAATACCAACTACGAAGTATTATAAGGTAATACTTAGGGAAGTGATTCGGACCATATTAAATTGAACAACTTTCACTATGCCAGCATCAAAATCTCGAAAAATAGCGAGTCGGTACTGCAATTTTATATGAAACAGCAATTTCGTTTTCCGCGTTCAGATCGGGGCAAAAAAGAAATCTGCTGTTGCAAACAGCTTAGTATGGAACAGCTGATGTTTTTTTGCTCCGATCGGTTTGCTCCCATAGTAAATTTGTTCAGTTTGATGGGTTTTGGTTTTGTGGGTTTGGGGTTTAATAGATGCTAATATTCTATTAGCTATTATCGACCAACTGAGATCACAATATTGTTAGTAACACACTTAGCCTATTGTTAGTTTATACACAGCGACATATTTCTTTTTAATTATAATTGTTTGTTTGTCAGCAAGTGAATCATACAGCAATGGTTCACTTACTGACAGTCAAAGCTACTTGCAAACATGGTCAAGATGCTGTTGGTGCTGGCGCGTATCCTACGCACGAGGGATGTACACCTTTTGCGCATAGTAGTGTAAAAACAATCAACTCGCGCATCGGCGAACATCCCCGATGCAATACAGAATCGCGGCTAATGATATAAATATCGTTTTGAACTTTTCTCCTGCCTAGCTAGCATGCCACCCCCGAGAAAACGATAAAAATCGAGATGTGCCTCCATCTTTATTATTTTACGTAGGCCAGAAAGAGCGCGCATGACGTTTTTCTCGTTTAAACGCTTTGTCGTGGGTGGCATGCTAGCTAGGCTGGAGTGCGATTTTTGAATCTCATTCGCTGAGCTCAGCAGTTGAAAATGTCAAAATTACTATGGAGATATGCATCTTTCTACTGCTAATTTGACTTTCAAAAATCGCACTCCTGAAGTGTTATTTTTGAAAGTCTAATCAGCAGTAGAAAGATGCGTATCTCCATACATTTTCACAACTCTCTAACAGAAAAAAATTATATGAAACGTGCACCGACACCATTCCTTTGAACGTTCGCACACGTTTCATACATTCTGGATATCGGTCACGACCGGTTTTTAGTATGGAAGTCCCGACTCTTATAACGTAGTGAGTTACATTCTCTTTGGTTGTGATGATGTCTGCGCTTAGTGAATTGCATTGCCGAGTGTACATATAACAATGATCTCAATTATATATATAGAGGTATAATAATGACGCACGGCCGGATGCGACGCGGCCGTGACTGAGGACGTTGTCTCAATAACAGACGCTTTTCTTTAACGATATTGACTGTCATTTGCGCATATTATCTTTCCAGACCACGCTTGACTCAATAAAATCGTTTCATGCTTCTTCTTATTGTGTGGGCAGAGCCCTAGTGTCAGAGTTTTTTCAGACCGCCTTACGGCCTCTGACGTGGTTTTTATGTAACGACTACTACCACAAGAGATAGTAGCCGGGACCAACGGTTTAACGTGCCATCCGAAGCACGGAATCATTTTTCTTTTCAGACAATCAGGTGATTCAGCCTGCAATGTCCTAACCAACTGGGGAAAAACGCACAAAGTGAAATATCACTAGGTGTCCCCCGTGGGAATCGACCCCACGATCTCCGTGTCGAGAGCCCAGTGCTCTTAACCATTATACCAAGGAGGCAGTTTTATGCTGTCCCTTAGTCACGGTGACGGATTGATGCACCGTGTGTGCTTCTACGTGCGGTTTCATACAACTCTTTGCTTCACAAATGACGGACTGACGTCTGCCGCTCCGTCAATGCGTCATTATATGATACGTCTTAATAGTTCTGTTATTACATGGATCTTGTTGCAACTAGGGATTACTTCCGTGCGTTCAGATGTTTTTGCCATACTTTTTTTAAATATAATTAATGGACTCTTGCTTGTGCGTTAGCACTGCATTTCCGTCAGTGTCAAGTAGTTTTTGGGAGAATCTGTCCCAATCTCAGGGATTGTTTTTGGTAAAGAACAAGAAGAGATTGAGGATTGCGGAGCCTCGTGGCAGGCAAAAACGCGACACGCGAAAACCACGCGAGATAAGTGCTCGGGTCAGAACCTGCAACGTGACTCTTTGCCATACTTATTACTGGAAGCAAAATAAAGTCATAGTTTCAGCACAGTTTTAGGTTCTGCTTTTGTTTTTGTAATGTTTTATTTTTTGATGGTTTGTTGGTTGGGTATTCAAGTCTACCAAAATCAAAATTTTATTCAAAACTAGAGTTAACCCGCGACTTCGTCCGCACAAATTATATACCAGATTTTAAGTCACATCATAATCATAAGCTATCAAACAAAAAAAGTTTCATCAAAATCGGTTTAGTAATTTTTGCGTGATGCTCGAAGCAAACAAACACACAATCAAACAGACGGACAAAAAATCCAAAAATTGGTGATATGGAATCAGGGACACCTAAAAACCATATCGTTACTTTTTTTTTGTTAATATCTTACACACTTCTGTTACAGTTTTATAATAGTTAAGAAGATAGAAGATAGATAGATAGATAATAATATCACATTTATAACACCACTGGCTTTTCGGTGAAGGAAAACATCGTGAGGAAACCTGCATGCTTCAATTTCGAGGCATGTATTGTACCTACTGTCCATTACAAGTGGCGACGGGCTCACTCCCCGTCACACTGGACAGAGTTTCGGTACTATAGTGAAACGTGGATGTTCTGAGGTTTCAGAATATCTCTGACTACCCCCTCGAGGATTATAGTCGTGAGCATATGCTATGCTATGCTATGCTAATATCACATAAATGATATGAGGAATTGGCTCTCTACTAGCCATGTTTCTTGTTATTGCTGACTACCGTTTGCAATGGAGGTAATTCGGATATATATTTTTGCGACTCATATCTTCTTTGATTAAATTCATACCGAAGGAATGTGTGAATTCACCGTTTCAGTATTTGCCTGGCTGTCCCTTACACCGTGTATAATTTAAGTGATTTGATTCCAGGACAAAACTCTTGCATTACGAACAAATCAATGATGGATGCAATCGTGTATAATTGCATAGGTAATTAATACTCTCATTTAATTATAGACAAGAATGACAGTCATAAATATTGTTTTAACTTAATTTACTACCTGGTTTACAATGATCTATTGCAGTTAGATGGAAAAAGTACTGCAAGTATGTTAAAATTAAACCCCTCACCGTGTGGCTGCCGGTTATAGCCACTGCATCTGACCCCACCTCTGATCGTATCGGTCTTAGCCCAGTCATTTTACGGTTTGAGCCGCGACTAATTAATCTATACTATTATAAAACTGTAACAGAAATGTGTCTGTACATTGAAGATATTAACAAAAAAAAAGTTACGATATGGTTTTTAGGTGTCCCTGATTCCATATCAGCAATTTTTGGATTTTTTGTGTGTCTGTTTGTGTGTTTGTTTGTTTAAACGAGCGTCACGCAACAACTGCTGAACCGATTTTGATGAAACTTTTTTTGTTTGATAGCTAATGATCTGACTTAAAATCTGGTATATAATTTGTGCGGACGAAGTCGCGGGTTAACGCTCGTACTATTATAAAACTGTAACAGGAAATTTGTCTGTACATTGAAGATATTAACAAAAAAAAAGTTACGATATGGTTTTTAGGTGTCCCTGATTCCATATCAGCAATTTTTGGATTTTTTGTGTGTCTGTTTGTGTGACTTAAAATCTGGTATATAATTTGTGTAATTGTAATTCGGTATAGTATTTAAGAGCCAATTTGAGCTTAGAAATGTAACAAAATTAAAAAAAACATCCCTTCAGCAACAGTTCCAAATTTAGAATTTAGCTATTATCTCGCTATAAAAAACCTGATGGTATTTTTTTTGCACATATACATATTAATATTAAAAGTTTGTATGGATGGATGTTTGTTACTCTTTCACGCAAAAACTACTGAACGGATTTCGATGAAATTTGGCATACAGATAGACCATGGCCTGGATTAACACATAGGGTACTTTTTATCCGGGTAACGCAGACGAAGTCGCGGGCAACAGCTAGTTTCTAATAAAGCTGTCGGTCGCTGAGTTTGAAATCTGCGATAATTCATTCACGGCCCGGTAGCACAGTCTGTAGTAAACCTGCCTGCTGTGCCGAGGATCGCGTGTTCGAATCCCGTAAGGGAAAAATATTTGTATGATGAATATGAATATTTGTACCCGAGTCATGGATGTTTGTACCTATATATGTATTCTATATCGTTGTCTAGTCATCATAATACAAGTCCAGGTACTTTAAATGTGACTAGATAATTTGTGTGACAATGTCCAAGATATTTATATTTATATATTCGATCTCTATGATTATCAAAAGCCCGTAAGCCTTTCAATATTTGCCTATTACATTGTTACTTAAATATCGAGGGGGCGGGAATTACTGTCCTTTAAAAGCTGATATCCATAGTTAATTAGTAACCTAACCTTAGTTGATGTCACCGCCTGATTCACTGTGTGTCATTGTTTAAGAGAATTCAGTTTGAACGGTAATTAGAATTATATATATGCGGTTGGGTAAGGCTTTCTGGAGCTATGACGAACCAAATATCAAGGTAAAGAGGCAATCAACACAACAAAATGTTAATGTTGAATCATTCTTAATAGACATGAAAGAGATGCTATAGTATAGGTCATGTACAATATGTACTTTAATGTATGGAAGTGAGAGTTGGGTATGGCAATATAATAGAATAAATGCGGTTGAAATGCGCTCCCTGCGTAGTATGTGTGGTGTGACTTTGAAGGACCGGTTACGGAATAGTGTGATTAGAGAAAGATGTGGTCTGAAAGAAGATGTAGTGAATAGGATTGAAAAAGGTATGTTGAGGTGGTTTGGCCATGTGGAAAGAATGAGCGAACGTAGGTTGACGTATGAATTTTACAAGGCAAGTGTGAATCGAATGGTCGAAAGGGGTCGCCCTAGGCGCACGTATGCTGACCAAATCGGATGCGTACTGAAGAAGGGCCAAATAAAATGTACCCGGAACCGACGAGCTTGTATGAAGAAACTTATGGATGTTGAGGAGGCGAAAGATGTGTGACAGAATCGTAGCATGTGGCGATCTGTTGTCTCTGCCTACCCAGTAGTGGGACATAGGCGTGAGCATATGTATGTACAATATTTTCGAGTTCACTTTCGTCTCATTACACCAGCACGCCTCTCGGTAGAGAGTAGTTTATTCCTTGCATTACACTTCATCTATACAAAGAGTTAAGAGGGTACCGAGCCTATTGTGCTGCCCTCAATCGTATTTTTTTATTACTAAACAATTAAAAAACATTTCTTAAAAACAAGAATGTCACATTGTAGTCCTGATTGACTTTCAATTTATCAAAACATTACGAATTATTATGTTTTATGCTTGAAATTACAAGTTATTAAACTACAAACAATCTACCAAACCTAAGGTCTAATAAAATTAGCAGAAACTATTTGAAGGAGGTGATCAGACCATCAAACTGAACAACTTTCTCAATGGGACCTATATCGCGAAAAATATATCTGCTGTCCCATATAAAACTGCAAATATAACTTTACCTGCTGAATTTGATATTGGTCCCATAGAGAAAGTTGTTCAGTTTGATGGTCTGATCATACCCTTAAAAAAGTTTCAGCAAATTTTTTTATAGACCTTATATAAAAACAAAGCCACAGTAACCCGATAAATTGAAAATTAGCAATGACTGCAATGCGACATTCTTGTTTTTTTGGAAATGATTAATTGTTTAGGAACACAAAAAAAATACGATTGAGGGCATCACAATAGGCTCGGTGCCCCCTTAATAAATAAGAGCAAAACAACAAAATTGTTTGTTTAGAATCAAAGTCACACAAATTAAGTAACAGAATCTAGCCCGGGGTTTTATTGCTTGACCCCAGGGATTTTAGAATCATAAAGGATTCCAACCTCCTTAACAAGCATTGGCGCATGGCGGTCGGTAATGTTCGACCTTCTTTCGTTCCCTAGTCGATATTTCCAACGTTTTTGTGTCCCTTTCTATAATAATTAAGTTCTCTAACTGTATTTTCTAGTGTTTTAAGTTTAATATGGAATAAAAAATTTTAAATATTAATTTATTTCTATCAGAACAAAAATTAAATAAAAACTATTTTTTTTTAATTTTTATCATTGGATTAGAAAGGGACAAAGTAATAGCTCTCCGCAAGGCGCCACCGAGACGATCTCTCACCTCATAGTAGGTATAAATAATTAATTTAACTCATATATAGGGAAGATCCTACTAAATACTTCTCTCATTAGTAATATATGTCCTTAACCATTGACCACAAAGTAACAATTATACGACAAATAGTCATAATAACAAAGTACGATCAAGGTCATGATATGTGGCCATATTAAACGACTGTGTTTTTCCGCGATTGTGATATTGGTCCTATGGAGAAAGGCAGTTCAGTTTGATAGTCTGAAACACCCCCTTGTATGTACAGTAGTACCAGGTTTATACAGGGTGAAATTGATATCATTAGCATCCTTTTAAACTAAGAGTCTACTAATCAAACTGAACAACTTTCACTATGGGAGCAAACAGATTGGAGCAAAAAAATAATCAGCTGTTGCATACATTTGAGTTTAGTATGCATTGCAGTTTAGTATGGAGCAGCTGATTTTCTTAGCGGTACTGCGCAGTTGAAAAATTTTAATAGATCACGCATTTTTGTATTGAACAATCAGGATGAGCTACCTTCAATCCCTCGTCGCTATTGGCTAATTGTTTTCACGCACTTTTCGCTGCTATCCGACTTTGCGACTCTCGAAAAACATTCATCATCATCTCAGCCGATGGACGTCCACTGCTGGACATAGGCCTCCTCCAAGGATCGCCATAACGTCCTGCGCTGCCCTCATCCAACGTGACCCTCCCGCCGCCTTCACCAGTTCGTCGGCCCACCTTGAAAAACTTACTAAATGACTTCGGGTTTTGACGGGTTCTCGGGTCTGCTCTG
This sequence comes from Agonopterix arenella, assembly GCA_927399405.1. NCBI lineage: Eukaryota > Metazoa > Arthropoda > Insecta > Lepidoptera > Depressariidae > Agonopterix > Agonopterix arenella. The sequence continues at coordinate 8,704,107 of OV656718.1, read as the reverse complement.
CGCAAACGAAGATTGACGAACGGAATTATTTTCTTGTTCGTACTGTAACGCATTTTATGAATGACCAAAATGCCTGGTCTTGACAATGTTCATCATCATCATCAGCCTATGTACGTCCCACTGTAGGGCACACGCCTACCCTCAGGGAGGGTGTATGGGCATTAGTCCACCACGCGTGTACAATGGGGATAGGTAGACTTCACATACACATCAGAATTTCTTCTTCAGTGTATGCAGGTTTCCTCACGATGTTTTCCTTCACCGTTTGAGAGTATTCAGTATTACAATGTTACGTTATGTAATTCAATGTTGTATATTTATTTTGTAATTGTGCTATGTGTTATTCATGTGTACTCAGGATTTCTTGGGGTGACCGCATCTTCTCTACAACGGAACACCTTCCGACGCGGTGGTAGAGTCAAAAAATACATCAAAAGCTAATGTCAATTTTTAGGGTTCCGAAGTCAACAAGGAACCCTTATAGTTTCGCTATGTCCGTCCGTCTGTCTGTCCGCGGCTTAGCTCAGAGACGCTTAGTACTAGAAATCTATATTTTAGTATAGATATATATAGTAACCACGCCGACAAAGTGTAAAATAAAACCTTGAAAAATATTTTTTTAAGGGTACCTCCCCTACACGTGAAGTGGGAATGAATTTTTTTTTCTCGTCTATCCCATGTTGTGGGGTATCGTTAAATAGGTCTTTTAAAAATATTATGGGCGTGAAAAAACCATTTTTCGATTGAGGGATCCATTAGCGAAGTATTAAGCTTTAAAGCGAAAATTTTTGCTAGAGCCAAGTGTCGTCCTCCCCCTCTCCCGGCAAAACGGTTGTAGTTGGAGATGTGAAAACATCCATAGCAATAGTATATACGAGCGTTAACCCGCGACTTCGTCCGCACAAATTATATACCAGAATTTAAGTCGGATCATAAGCTATCAAACAAAAAAGTTTAATCAAAATCGGTTCAGTAGTTTTTGCGTTATACTCGTTCAAACAAACAAACAAACACCCAAACAAACACACAAACAAACAGACAGACAAAAAATCCAAAAATTGGTGAAATGGAATCAGGGACACCTAAAAAACATATCGTAACTTTTTTTTTGTTAATATCTTCAATGTACAGACAAACTTCCTGTTACAGTTTTATAATAGTATAGATAATGAATTTAGAAGGAAAACTATCACGGCTCAGTAAGCTTTACAAATTAACGAGTGTTAGTCGATCAACTTAAAAAATGTACTCGGAGACGGTTAAAGTGTAGTAAAAAACATAAAGCCCCCTTCTACTAAGTTCATACTACATATATTGTGAAGGGCAACTACGGAACCCTACACTGCGCGTGGCCCGACACGCAATTGACCGATTTTTTAAATTTATATGTTTTTTATGGTGTGTCAAGTGAGCCTATCTCTACAGGCGCACATATACATGCAATAAAACAAGAAAGTAGTGAAATTGCATCGGAACCGAACCCGGATCTTGATGTTTGCGTGGGCGAGCTGCATTCACTGACCATAATGGACCATTATACAATGATGGTGACATAAGGGTATTTAACTTTTACAGTGGTTTTAATCTTCTACACTATTATAAAACTGTAACAGAAGTGTGTCTGTACACTAAAAGGCTCCTTTAGCCCAGTCATTTTACGGTTTGATTCGGGACTAATTATTAATTGATTTTTTTTTTCGGTATAGTCTTTAAGAGCCAATTCGAGCTTCGAAATGTACCAAAATTAAAAAAAAATCCTGTCAGCAACAGTTCCAAATTTAAAATTTAGCTATTATCTCGATATATTAATAATCTTCAATTGAAATGGTGTAATTAATAACATTGTATAAATTTTGTATAAATTAGGAAATTTTGTATAAATATTTAAAAATTTGTTTAATATAATATATGTAATACGTAGTATCAAATTGTAATTAGATTAAATTTTGTTAGTAATAAGATGTAAATACCTATCTATGTTGCCGTGCCCTTGCAGGGCTCATGTACCCACTTTTGCTACTACCTGATAAGAACTATGCTGTATCGTACATGAATGCAAATAAATAAATAAAAAAATATAAAAAACCTGACGGTAATTTTTTTTGCACTTATTTAAGGCATTACCATTATATATACTTCAAACATGGTATAAATATTTTTGTCTACTTAGGTTTTGAAAAATACATTCGTATTTTCTAATAAATACCTCATTTTTAAATTTCTATGCTTATTTTATTGCTCAAAAATAATTTATATTGTTAAATCTAGTTCAAATGAGTGCATTGGTATTAATATTATTAATTTAAAAGCCCTCTGGGACTCACAATTTTGATTTCTATGTTGTGTAGCGAATTTTTTAAAATATGTTTTCAGATAGTCTTTTTGTCATTAAATGGTGCCGGTTATAGTTTAAAACTCCAATTAATAATTACTTCCCACCTCTCCTAACAAAACTCCGTAAAATGACTGGGCTATCTATGTAAGTGCTGGGCCCGACCATATTTTGCTGGTTTTTAGGAGCTATATCTTCTCGTTATTTGAAAGACATACAAATTCATGCTTGCTTATCGTGTCGACTTCAAATTCTGAACAAAGTCGCTAAATAGTAGCTTGCCAGAATCGGGCAACCGATACTGCACCGTCGCTAGCGGTCATGAGCTCCTCCTGCGTGCAGGTGTTAGGGCACGCAGGGTACGATGTGAGATGGGCCATCGTTTGTTGAGCTCCACACAAGCAAGTCACATTTTGCGCATCCGAGAATCCCCACCATGTTGTCTTTACTGCGACCGACCTGGGTTCCAAGTCGGTTTAAGGACTTCCAGGTCGCCCAAGGCAAGTCATGTCCAGGCACAAATGGGGGACACTTTCTGTCGCCATAAAGTACACCTCGTTTGCGCTGAGCCTGTATTCGGTGTTTACACAATTCATAAAGCTGCGTCGGCTGTGCAGCCTTTGCAAATCATGAAAAATATGGTCAGGCTTGCACAACTCTCTAACAAAAAAACGTTATATGAAACGTGCACCGCCGCCATTAAATTCCTTTGAACACGTTTCATACATTCTGGATCATCTGTCACGACCAGTTTTTAAGTATGGAAGTCCCGACTCTTATAACGTAGTGAGTTACATTCTCTTTGATCTTGGCTTTATTTGCTTTGGGGTATATTTCTTATTTTTCTATAAGAAACCTGTGTTCAAAGGAAAGCGTAAATATTTGAAAGAAAATGTGTATTTATTTTATAAGTTGAAGTCACTTTTACTTGCGACACACCAATAAGAATAAGAATAAATTTATTGAAAAATAATAACATAACTTAGCCAAAGTGTACAATAGATCAGTAACAAACAGTTGGGTCTTAAGGTTAAGTTTAACATTAAACAAATTGAGCCCCTGGGTCTAAACAAAGTAACCTTAGTTAAAAGGCACCTGTAATTCAGGCCTCAGGTTCCTTCCCTCATGGGTAGCTACTTGAGCTTTAAGGTACAGTTACACATGCTAATTTCAAGCACGAAAGCATGCTTCAACCGAGCACTTGCTGCTTACAAGCACGTGTGTCCAAGCATTGCTCAAAATAAGCATGCTTATTTCGAGCATACTCAAAAATCGACAGGCGTGCGATTTTTGAGCATGCTACCTGCGGCGCGGGTGGCGGGGGGCGTGGTTTAAGCAAGTGTGGACAGGTTTGCTTATTGAGCATGCTAGTAGTATCGATCTAGTTTCGCTGCAGGAGCAATCACGAACCCAAATCGTCCTGTTCCTTCTCTTTTTCTTCGTCAAAAGTTTTTGGACACATTGTACGCCAATTAAACTTTCAGCGGAGCAGACTATCACTGTGTTTGTTTGTGTAGTAAGTTACATAGGTGTGAGTACTCGGTATAAAATTCCGGTAAAAATTGATGTAGTGCGGCACTAGAGATTTGGGAAATTAAAGGGATACGGCGCAGTGACGTAGCTAATAGAATTTAGTATGGGCCGCGAGCGTAATAGTACGTTCTGCATATAAATGAAAATTTTTCGCCGACGTGATAGTACGTTGCGCCAAATAATATTTTCAAAAAATGACGTAAAGATACGTTGCTCCGATGAAAGTGTTAACATGATGATTTTATTCAATTCTGTTGAAAGGGCCACTTGTTTTTCCATTTTTTCACTTTCGCACAAAGAAACATCGTCTCTCCAGACCGTGCTATTGAGCATGTGTGTTAAATTGTTTGCTTTGAGCATGCTTATTTAAGAGCATGCTTATAATAAGCATGCTTCATAGAAGCAAGTGTATCGAGTTCAAACAGCATGCTTTTTTTAAGCATGCTAATAAGCTTGCTATTTTTGAGCATGTGTAACTGTACCTTTACTTTTTGTATAACAATGTGGTGTTTGTTGGAATATAGTGAAAATCAAATATAGTGAATATTTACCAATGTGTAGACAATAGTATTATCAAAGTTTCACTCTAAGCTGAAAATATTAAATAGGTCCTTTATAAGCTGAAACCTTTATAAAGAATTTATGTCTATTTCTATTTCTGTATTTTGCCCACGACTTAATTTAATAACTGAATGACATCTGGTTTTTATGCGGTCTGGTCTGCGGTGCGACAATATTGACTAGCGGAATAATTTTCCTGGTTTTACCTACTTTTTACTTATCCATAAGCTATGACACTTCTACTGGAATATTTATCATTACCTAAAAAAAAAAAGAAAAAAAATGCCATACGATATGATGATGATGATCAAATCAAATCAAATCAAATAAAAAATTTTTATTCAAAGTAATATCACATAGATAGCTTTTTTACGTCATTTTTTGACTCTACCACCGCGTCGGAAGGTGTTCCGTTGAGAGAAGATGCGGCCAGAAACTCTACAACACACATCTTTTAAATAAAACAAAATATACAAAGTACAATTAAAATACAATGTTGCTTTACATAGAGTAACATTGTCAAGACCATACATGTTGGTCATTCAAATAGTCATCGAGTTTATGGCAGCCTTTTTTTTACAGAGGACTTGTTTAACATGGGACTTAAACTTTTTGTCTGGAAAGTTTAGAATATCCTCTGGTATCTTATTATAATAGCGTATACAGTGCCCCATGAAAGATGTGTTGACCTTACTGAGTCGAAAATGTGGAAACACTAATTTATTTTTATTTCTTGTATTGTAATTATGAACGTCACTGTTTTTGGGAAAGAGATACAAATTTGTTCGAACGTAGAAAATATTTTCGTAAATATATTGACTGTAGAAAGTCAAGATACTGATATCTTTAAAAAGATCTCGTAGTGGATCTTGACAACGCAGATTATAAATGGTTCGAATTGCCCGCTTTTGAAGGGTAAAGATCGCCTCAACATCTGCAGCATGATAGCAGATCATTACCTTAACATTATGGAGAGGGCTATGCTCGAAGTTTCCCTTCGGGATAGAATCAGAAATGAAGAGATTCGCAGAAGAACCAAAGTATCCCACATAGCCAAAAAAATTGCTAAACTGAAGGGCGCATTGCTTGGGGCTGAAGAGTTCTCGAGTGGCGACTGCATACCGGAATGCGCAGCGTGGGTAGGCCCCGCACAAGGTATACCGAAGACTTGGCGAAGGCGGCGGGAACATGTTGGATGAGGAAAGCGCAGAACCGGTCGTTGTGGCGATCCTTGGAGGAGGTCTATGTCCAGCAGTGGACGTCTATTCATATGATGATGATGATGATAATTATGAAACATAATGTGTGTAGGAATCTTGCGGTAGGCATTTTGGAATATTAATATATTCAACAATAGGAATCCTAATTTAGGACTTGAACAATTAATGACCTACGCAATGCATGTTACGTCTTATCTTCAAATCTCAGACCCTAAGACCTAATCTGCACAAAGCGATACGTCTTAATAACTTGTGATATTGAAATATGAACCTTAATTCCCATTTCATACGGTTTTATTTAATGTAACGTTTGGACTTAGACATTTTTCAAGACAGTTTAAAAATGACTTTGGGAAATCGAACCGCTTTATCACAATTAAGTAACCCAGGTTTAACCTTTATAATGATTTTGACAATACAAAAAATAAATAAAAACCTTAAGGCGGTTGCAGAGGGGTCAATTTTATACAAAACTTTGACGCACAATACGCGTAGACGGTATTAATATAAGTAACTTTGTATATATGGAAAAATAGTTTAGAAAATCTAGATGCCGCGTAACAAATAACATTTGCAATTTATAAAATAATTACGAAGATACAAAGCTATGAAATTTTTCATACAAAGTTTTAAAAGCTTTATATCTTCGTAATTATATTATAAAATGCAAATGTTATTTGTTACGCGGCAACTAGATTTTCTAAACTATTTTTCCATACATAAAATATTACTTTTATTAATTCCATCTACGCGTATTGTGCTTCAAAGATTGGTATGGACTGAAACCACCTTAAAATAAAGAATCTCGTAAAGAGACAAAATTCAAGAATGTTGAAATTGACCCCCATGGAGAAAGTTGTTCAGTTTGATGGCATTTAATTTTACACCCTTTATAGGTGAGTCGAAAAATTTTCTTAAGCACCAAACGCCATTAGGTACCTTCTTAAGGCCGGATTCGACCAAACTGATTTATAGAAGAGTAACTTTACAAGGAACAATTTTACTCATAGCGTTTACTGCCAAATAACTTCATTTATCTTCTACCACACTAAACCCATATAAAAAAAACGAATGTACAATCCACCTAAAGAAAGAGGTCGTTGTATCCGTACTTATTGCAATATGAGGTAATACAGTTTTAATTTTTTAGGTTTCTTTTTATTATATTTTTTTTTTCATTATGTGACATTGACATTTCATTAGTCTATTCTATTCTATTTTTATTAAATGGCGTTTCCTTAAAGATTTCGCCAGTATCAAGTGTTGAAGATATTATTATAATTCAAGTTAACGTTTATTGTACGGTAATGGATATGGCGATCTCAAAGCCCTGTTTTTATACAAAAACACACACCCGAAACCGCCATAAAATGGCGGAGCCGCGCGGCTACCTAAATCGCGAGCCAAACGAAAGACTCGAGAGACCTCTAGCCACGCGACTCCATTTCATTAGTCTCTGAACCTTAAAGCATAAAAATTTTTAAATTACCCACTTAAATTATTAGAAATGTATTATTTACAATATAAGAATAAGAATAAGAAGAAATGTACACAGTATCCTAAGACTAACTACTATTAAAAGAACAAACAAAGCAACCAAACCTGACAACTGTCTAGTCCAATAGCCCACCCCGGGTCGAGCCAAACGTACCCATTATACTCGCAGCATCGCCGCGTTGGACGGCCAATGAGATACTTTGGACGAAAAAAGACCCGGAGCGGGGGTCCAAGCCCCTCTCTCTCATCCTGCGGCCCAAGTCCCTGGCAAACACTTTGGCTTCTGCAGCCCAAGGACCCGCCGCACCGCAAAAGGCACAACCAAATATGATCGTCAAAATTGGCAGTGTAAAATTTACTCTCAACTTATTCATAGATTAGGGTTGGTACAACGCAAAATCAGTTTACTCTAGAGTAACCGGTGATAAGTCACCAAGAACTAAGACTAAAATTTACTCGCGTTTGGTCGAATCGGGCCTTAGTAGAATAACACAGATTAAGATTAAGATAGGCTTTAATTTAGCTACTTTATTACATTAACGTTTCAATTTATTTAAATTACTTAAAGGGACCTAAATGCGAATCGACGGAATTTTCCCTGCATACGTTAAAAGATCACTTGCTTATTTAACATAAACATTCATACATAATTATACAGGGTGTAACAAAACACCCTCGTGATACTTAAAGGGGTGGTTAAGACCATCAAACTGAACAACTTTCCCTAAGGCACCAATAACAAAATCGTGAAAAAGAAATTAGCCAGGTCATTTTACGGTTTGAACCGGAATTAATTAATAATTGATATTTTTTTTCGGTATAGTAATTTGAGCCAATTTGAGCTTAGAATGCTACCAAAATTTAAAAAAAAATCCCGTCAGCAACAGTTCCAAATTCTAAATTTAGCTATTATCTCGCTATAAAAAACCTGAGGGTAATTTTTTTTGCACATATTTAAGGCATTACCATTATACATACTTTAAACACGGTGTAAATATTTTTGTCTACTAAGTCCCATTTTTTTTTAATTTCAATGCCTATTTTATTGCTCAAAAATAATTTATATTGTTAAATCTAATTCTTCTAATGAGTGCATTGGTATTAATATTATTAATTTAAAAGCCTTCTGGGACTCACAATTTTGATTTCTATGTTGCGTAGTGAATTTTTTTTTGATATGTTTTCAGATAGTCTTTTTATGGCAATAACATTTTTGTCAAAAAAAATAATAATTACTTCCCACCTCTCCTAACAAAACTCCGTAAAATGACTGGGCTAAATATACTGTTCCATGTATAAAAAACTGCAAACTCAAACCTGCTCGAGCGTAGCTATGCCATACGCATAGTAGATTTTTTTGCTATTTTGTATTTGGTCTTGTACAGGGTGAAATTGATATCATTGGCATCCCTTCAAAACTATTATACTAAACAATTTTTTACAATTTACTATGGGAGCAAACGGATCGTAGCCAAAATCAGCTGTTCCATATTAAACTGCAATGCCTAGTCGACTCAAATGTCATGCAACAGCAGATTTTTGCTTCGATCGGTTTGCTCCCATTATTATTTGTGGCTGGGCTATTGCAAGCAAGGGTCGTTGTAACACTGAGACCAGCGCTGGTCCTTTGTGTTCGCCCCAAGCTCACCCATATTTACGCATACCTCCGAACATATGGTATTTTCTTTTCATCCTCGGGAAAACATCGTGAGGAAACCCCTCACGATGTTTTCCTTCACCGCCGAGCTAGTAAATGATAAATACAACCGTACATAAATTCCGAAGAACTTAGTGGTACAGGCCAGGAATCGAACCGCGGCCTCAGGATTGAGGCGCTAGCTCTCTTCCGTAGGGGCTATCATCGCTCACTTTGCTTCCATAGTAAAAGTTGTTCAGTTTGATGGGTAGACTCTTAGTTTAGAAAAGGATGCGAATGATATCAATTTCACCCTGTAGTGAAAGATGTTCAGTTTGATGGTCTGATCATCCCCTTAAAAAACCCCTGTCCTTCTTAATATGCTGGCACTTTTTTAAGGAGATGATCAGACTGTCAATCTGAACAACTTTCGCTATGAGCCAACATTGAAATAGCGAAAAAAAGTCACCTGTTCCATACAAAACTACGAACCTTCTCGAGCCAAATGTGGGACATCTGATTTTTTTTCGTGATTTCGATGTTAGTCCCATATAGAAAGTTGTTCACTTTGATGGTCTGATCATCCCCTTAAAAAAGTGTCAGCGTATTAAGAAGGATCCTATACAGGGTGGAAAGTTAATATGGGACACAAAGGGCAGCTACCAGAAGCATTACAGCTACAAGAAAACGTTCTCAGGAGACTAACCTTAACTTTTGGAGCATTTTACATCTGCATTCACAGATTTTGAAAAAAAAATATCTAGTCGACGAGAAAAAATGCAATTTTCACAAAACTTTTTTTTCATCACAATCGATTCACTTACTGATAAGGAACATAAGTCTCTACGGGGTCAACCGAGGTCAAGGTATTAGAACTATCAGAAAACGCAAAATTCAATTCCCGTTCCCTCGAATTTGTTCTGCAGAACAAATTCAAAGCACAAGTCCATTATTCTGTGTTTTTTGGAAAAAAAATAAAGAAATATACGACCTCTATAAAAAATCGAAACAAAACCCCTTACAACCCCTTTAGTGGCCAACGCAAATGGTTTCAGAGGCCAAGAGATCAGAATTTCATCAATGCAATGCGCACCTATAAAAGTGACGACCTCTATAAATGCAAAGCTTGTTCATACGAGATACTCGAACGAAGAACGCCTTTGCCGCGTTGTATTAAAAAAAAAAACAGAAAAAAATAAAGTGACGTTTAAAAAGTATTAAATATTGAATTTCGAACTTTGCTAGTTTAGTGTGTTGTGGTTTTCTGTGTGAAGTGGTTGCCTTTTTTGAAAAGAAAAACGTGAGTTTCTTTTTGTTTTTATTTTTTTAGTGGTTTATTGGTTGCGTGCATTTTTATGAATATTTTTATTTTAATTAGCTTGTAATTATGTTGCGGTATAAAAAAGGTGCTTTAATTTTTGTTGTTTTAAAATATTTTTAATCGTTTTTTAGTATCAAGATAGAAAATAAATAAAGGGCTTTTTTAATAACACAAAAAATTTGTTTAGTTGCAAAACTTTTAATTTACTTACATTTAATTTAATTAAATTATTTAGATTTAACGGGGTTGCAATTCAAAAATAGGTAAAAAAATAGGTGAGCAATTTAGATGAATATTGCAGTGGCAGTAAATTTTATTGCGAATTACAAAAAAATATTTTTAGTAACAAATTACTTTATGGATAAAAAAAACATTTGCGAGCTCTTCCTTTCTTCTTTCATGAAATTATTTATAACGACTTATTTTAAACGAATTAGTACAGAAAAAAAAATCTAGGATTTTTTTTTAATTTTTTGATTAAAAACTTTTTTGTTTCGCGATCGTTGAACTCTTTTCTATGAAAATTTTCGGAGCGACGAAATGAGAAGAACATTTTCAGTCATGGTGCGATAAAAAATAAATCTATCGAAGTATATTTGCATTTGCATTCTAAATAAAAGTTTTTATGTACATTAATTAATATAGAATATTGAATAATAGTTATAAATGATATAATCAAATGCATCGTAATATTAAAATTTGTGTCGCCGAATCCAGACAAAAACTTTCACAAATTAAAAAGTCAAATATATATATATTTATTTAAAGGAATAAAATAGTAAAAGCACAAATAAAACTTACCCTAAACTTAAACCATTCTAAACTACAAATTTAACTAATCCTACTTAGTCGAAAAGCCCGCCCCAGGTGCCCATAATGCTGGCCGCATTTCCGCGTTGAATCGCTAATGATATGCGTTGGGCCAGGTATGACCCGGCACGAGGACCGTTACCCGCATCCCGTAAACGTTTGCCCAGGTCCCTCATAAAGGTTTTTGCTTCATGACCCCACGGGCCCGCCGTCTCCACAGCGAAGGGCACGAATAAGTAGCTCTTTTTTCAAAATAGTAATTTTAATTTTAAACTTTAAATGTACAACCTATTTATTATATAATATTATTTACAAGTAACAATGCATCTATCTATACTATTATAAAACTGTAACAGAAGTGTGTCTGTACATTGAAGACATTAATAAAAAAAGATTACGATATGGTTTTTAGGTGTCCCTGATTCCATATCACCAATTTTTGGATTTTTTGTCTGTCTGTTTGTTTGATCGAGCATCACGCAAAAACTACTGAACCAATTTTGATGAAACTTTTTTTGTTTAATAGCTCGTGATCTAACTTAAAATCTAGTATATAATTTTTGCGGACGAAGTCGCGGGTTAACTTATTAAATTTATAAAGTAAAAATTATGCACACAATTTAAAACTAAATATAAATTTAAAACCTATTATTACTACCCTAGGTCTTAGGTCTCCATTAACCCTAGAAAATAGTAATTTTAATTTTTAAATTTAACAACATCTTTAGGAAATCACGACACCTTAGCTATAGAGATGCGACCAGAGGTTATACAACGACACATATTTTATACAACCATGAAAAAACTTTTCGAATTTTTCGAAATAAAATAATTTAGTGATTGTTCGACCAGTCTCTTGCCTACAAAAACACTACAAGGAACCTCACTTCTTAGTCGCCTTGTACGACAAACGCGAATGTAAATGGGCACGACAAAGCCAGCTACATGGATATATACATCTTCTAAAAATGTAACAAATCCCGATTCGTTTAAGAGGATAGGCGGGTACCGTTTTTTCCACACAAACCTATTCTCCTGTTTCATCCCTGTAATGACATTAGACCAAAAAAAATTTACCATGCAATATATGTTACCTTTTTAAATATCTTGGACATAGTCACACAAATTATCTAGTCACATTTAAAGTACCTGGACTTGTATTATGATGACTAGACAACGATATAGAATACATATATACATCCATGACTCGGGTACAAATATTCATATTCATCATATAAATATTTGTAGGGACAAATATTTATATGATCCCGTAAGGGTACGGGAATCGAACCTGCGACCCTCGGCCCAACAGGCAGGTTCACTACAGACTGTGCTACCGGGCCGTTAATTTGCATTAATTAATTACTGTAAGAACTAGGGACCTTCGAAGATGACCAATTTTAGCGCCCGTTTTCAGAGATCCAGCAAACTTTGACGAATATTAAACAAAAAAAGCAGAACATGCATACATAGTCAAAATCTTTCTCATAATTATTCTTGAAAGAATTATTAAAATCGGTTTAGTTTTGGAGGAGGACACATGGGGATACGAAATGCTGATTTCGTCGATTTTATGTAGATAAAATCAGTCCGAGCTGCAGTTGTCCCTTTCGAACTCTAGTTGGCGGGGTGTACGGGTGGGGCAGATCAGACAAATACGCGTTCTCCAAATTTCCATTTCAGCCCGCCTATCCTCTTAAGGGGTAAATGTATACTAATTATAGTATTAATCGGTGTTTCATACAAAACTGCAATTCTATTCAAACCGAAAGTTGTTCAGTTTGATGTCCTGATCAACCCCTTAAAATGGGAGACTTTTTTATTTTCGCTTTTTCGTTCAAACGCTAACATACAAGGGACTTGCTGTGATTATAGTGCATACTTCGAAGTAAAACAACAAACATTAAAAATTGGCCAAGTGTGTGCTGGGCTCGCGCTAAATTGCATAAAAAAACATGTTATTAAATTTGACTAACTTATGTTTTATATATTTTACTATTATATATTTTATATATATTATTATATATCATATATATATATTATTATATACCCTATTTTGTACTTCCCATGCAATCAAATGATCCGTAAATAAAACTGAGTCGATCAGCATAAGAAAAAGTTGTAAAATTTTATGCATTTTTAAGGACACCTCAAGCTTGATAAAAATTTTCTATGGCAAAATTGTGTTAAAAAAAAAGCTATAAGGGTTCCACAGTTTCCCTGTATCTCCTATAGTTTTGGATTCCTCCATACTAACCGTGTTATAAAAACACTCTGTACCTATTATTTGGTGGTACGGAACCATCGGAAGGAAGGCAGAAAAAAAAAGGTTTTTTTTCCCACTCCTCTATTTCTTCACTACAAAAACAGAATAAAATAAGTACGAAAGTTAGAATTTCTATTCGTTTTGTTTATTGAAAGTTGACAACAGATGGCGCTGTTCGTTTTTAAATCGCGCTGCAGAAAGTTTTATTGCATTAGGTATAATGTATTTGCAATCACTGTCCGAACATAAAATAAAATTAGTAAAATTGTTTTATTTTTTGTAAGCTATAAGCTATATATGAATTGGATATGGATATTAACATAGACAATATTCCACCAGTGGTGTCCGAATAGTTGATTTATCGCCAATTTGGCTGCATTACGGGGTCCATTGGCGAACGGTCGCCGTTAAGGCTATCTCCAAACAGGGTTGCCAGATCTGGTTTTGGAAATTTCCCCAGATTGAGAATTGTATTTACCCAAAATACGTTTTGAAGAAAAAACCCCCAAACAACTTTTGGTAGAAATAAAACAAATGCACAGAAAACAAATAGTCGATCAACTCACAGACAGACTTTGGCTATGAAGATTTTCTTCAGTCAAGTCAAGACTCAGTCAAGTCATCAAAATGGCAGGAAGTTGGAATATGTATTGTCTATACCTGGAGAGCAGACTGCCTTGCAAGCAATGAAACATGAAAATACTCCTTGGGGGGCTCCTGGTTGTTTCTGACGTCAACTTTGTCCCTTTCTAATCCAACGTTGGAGAACTTCAGTGAAATAAAGGTTTTTCACAAGAAAATTATGTAGAGGGACAGGAGAAGGAGTGTTGGGAGCTCATCAAGATACGTTCGGTTTAATGTATAATTAACGTGCAAAAATTTTGACACAAAATGGCCCTAATTTTGTAACGTAATACGGTACCTAATAAAATTATTTATTTAGATTGAAAAACTCCCGAAATCACCTTGATAATTTTTCCCCATCAATTTCCCCAATTTTTCCCCAAAATCGCGTGAAAACCCCCCAATCTGGCAACCCTGTCTCCAAAATTAAAATAAAGATTTTAGTTTAGGAAAATCTGTAGTGTAACGCATTATTAAGTTGGACACTTTGTTTTTTTTCGTTCTTTACTTACTTATATGGGTGCTTTTAACCCTGAAGTCAAGTTAAATCCAGTTTATGTAAATATACATTTGAAATGAGATATAGACAATTAGACAAACAGAAAATTGGCACCTAAAATATTTAGGGTACCAATACTTTATTTCCAAAAAAACATTTTTTTTAGTAACACCCTGTATCGTCACCTAGTTAAACACAGAGCACCCTGTGCGCTTGCGTAACGCCCAAGTATTCGGTGGCCGGTTCTTGCGCAAGTGCGAAATGCTAAAGTGTAGAGGTGACGAGGGAAGGATGTGTGTTGTCAAGTGTCCGCCATCTTTAATAAAACATACATACTAAGCTGATACCGTGGATATATAAAACTAATGGATCCATAACCTTCTTACAAGCATGGAAACACGAAAATTGACCATAGCGGTCGGTAATGTTCTTCCTTCTTTCGTACGTGTCCGTCATCGATGTTTCCCACGTGTTTATTTTTTCCCTTTCTATCCAATGACGTCATTTCTGTCGTTGGATTAGAAAGGGACAAAGTCGACGTCGGAAACAACGACGGGAATTCGTGAAAGAAGGACGAACATTACCGACCGCCAATGAGTATTTTCATGTTTCACCGGTTGTAAGGTATACTGCTCTCCAGGTATAGACAATACCTATTCCAACTTCCTGGCTGATACTATCGGATTTTTTTAACTAGCATACTCAATGAGTTTTTATAACCATAGAGTCATCATGTCATACAATAACACAGCCTAAACAATCAACCAAACCAAAATTTTTTATTCAAAATAATATCACATAGATAGCTTTTTGACCAGTTCATCGAGTTTATAGTAGCCTTTTTTACAGAGGACTTGTTTAACATGGGACTTAAACTTTTTGTCTGGCAAGTTTAGAATATCCACTGGTATCTTATTATAATAGCGTATACAGTGCCTAATGAAAGATGTGTTGACCTTACTGAGTCGAAAATGTGGGAATACTAATTTATTTTTATTTCTTGTATTGTAATAATGAACGTCACTGTTTTTGGGAAAGAGATACAAATTTTTCCGAACGTATAAAATATTTTCGTAAATGTATTGACTGTAGAAAGTCAAGATACTGATATATTTAAAAAGATCTCGTAGTGAATCTCGACAACGCAGATTATAAATGGCTCGAATTGCCCTCTTTTGAAGGATAAAGATCGCCTCAACATCTGCAGCACGGCCCCACAGCAAAATACCATAAGACATTATACTATGGAAGTAGCTGAAGTATACAAGTCTTGCAGCAGGAGTCATTCATAAAATAGTTGAATTTAATCCACAAACGTGAAAGATTTTCCCAAAAAAATTCACAGATTTCGTGCCTCACACGACTATCGAGCACATTGGAAATGAATCTACGGAATTCGAAAAAATATTGTCTCAAAAAGGTTAGGCTACAGGGCAAACCCTTATCCCGATCGTCTTTGTTTTAGGCTCAAATTGTAGCTGACTAAATTGTCCAGAAGAATTTTGCATCAAATTTTTGATATCGTTCTTCGTTTCCAAAATATCGAGCGCCAAAATCAAAAATTCGGAATAAATTGTTTTTTTTTTACTATTTCGGCTATAACTTTTTTCGTGTTTGATTTTCTCGAATAATTCTTTTTGTACCCTACAGCTCTCGTTAATACGCGTCTTTTGAGCCCTTTTTGAATATCATATCTTCACAACTCTCCGAGATATAAGGGGATCGCACTTTTTCGTGAAATCGGGGCCTATATTGGAGCGAACGAAAAGACATTTCCAATATCAAAAAACAACAAAAATAGCATTCCGAACATCACAAATCCTTATTAACCCACGAATAGTTTTATGTTTGTCAGAAATTCCGAATTACGTAATAACAATAATTATTCAAACTCGTCTTGCAAAATGACGTCATGCCGGACGCGACGCTCTTTACAAAATTATGCAAATAATAACTATTAAAATAATACGATCTATTATTACAAACTGTTCACGACAATACATTGACAATTATTTTAGTTTTAAAATAACTGAAAACAAATAGTTTGTGTTTTATGGTTTAGAAAACCCAAGTTGCCTTGTAGAATAAGTACCTACGAATGAATGAATGAAAGACAGGGAACTTTTTTACTTAATGAGCGTTAACCCGCGACTTTGTCCGCACGAATTATATACCAGATTTTAAGTCAGATAATAAGCTATCAAACAAAAAAAGTTTCATCAAAATCGATTCAGTAGTTTTTGCGTGATGCTCGTTCAAACAAACAAACAAACAGACAGACAAAAAATCCAAAAATTGGTGAAATGGAATCAGGGACACCTAAAAACCATATCGTAACTTTTTTTTTGTTAAAATCTTCAATGTACAGACAAACTTTCTGCTACAGTTAAATAGTCTAGATTATAAATTGGGCCAAGATATTTACAATATTTTTATATTTAGGGTGGTAAACTAGATCCTTCTCAATTATGCGGACGGATGATTTTAAGGGGTTGCTCGGACTATCAAATTGATCAACTTTCTGTATGAGACCAACATCGAAAAAAAATTTAATTCTTGTTTTTAATATGGGTTAAAGTAAAATTCTAAAATCGCAAAATGATCTGTTCGGACCCCTTCCCTTTTACGAGACCATAAGTGACACTAGACGACAATTATAATTTCCCTAATAAGCGTCACGTGATTTATGCACGCCCCCTATGTAGGGTTGCCAGGCCTCCGGCTCCGGACATGTTTGGTTTTTTGTGTTCCTGTCCGGCCAAATATTTTGGTTTTAGTGTAAATAGTGTAAATAAAAGTATTTATATTTCATTCATTTATATTTAAAAGTTCGGCTTTCTGTCGTTTAAATTGCTAGAATTTTCTTACTTGATTCATACGATATCACGCATCGAGAGCGAGTTAGTCCAATATAGTGCTATTTTTGAACAACTTACGTTCAAATCAATAGAAAATGTCAAAATTATGGAGACTATGGAAATTATGCATCTTTCTACTGCTGATTTCTTCAACGTGTGACTTTCAAAAATCGCACTCCAGGTTGAATGTAGCAAATCGCGCGGCTCGATCGATTCCCTCGATTGTGATGAAATTTTAACACAAACGGAATTTTCGGCGTAGAGACTGGTTCAATGAAATAGAAACTCCCCCGCACATTCTCTGCGATTATTTTAGTCCACTAATGTACAAACAAAGTACGGCAGACAGGTACTGACTCCAGATGAGATACAAAACCTCCCTGTTAAAACCCTACTGCGATATCTAACTGCTATATGGATTAATAGGGAACTGTAGAAGGGGCCTTCACAAAAGAACAGCGATGGTCGAAGTGGCACAGGCGCAAGTCTGTTCAGGGCCTATGTCGAAAAATAATTGAAGCGAAATGGGCGTGTGATAGCTTATATTACTGCCTGATGCGAGATAAAGAGATGGGGCGGCGCGCGCCTGAAACGACGCAAGCGTAAAACAAACTTTATTTAATTGTGATTGTACTATTTATGTAAGTTCAATTCTGCTCTAATCATAATTTACAAAATATCAATCTCTTTTTTTTAAATCAAGTCTCGTGTTTCTATTATTCACCGTACACCGTTAACTGCTAACAGTTCCAAGCGTTTATTGATAAAGACGGAGGCTACTTTGGCTTGTTTTTCTATAGAGAAAATGTGTCTTAATCGTGTTTTGGCTCTAATCAAAACTTCAATTATACGTTCAATTTACACATATCCGCTAATCATACTCCTACTGTTAGTACTTCACGATATATGACGCTTTGAAGAATCCTATTTTTTTCACATAGCCTCTTAAGGTCCCATTAATGATTCTCCATTTGTCCGTCCTAGAACAAAATGTCCGGCTTTTTCAATGGTTATGTCCGGCCTTGATTAAAAGTCACCTGGCAACCCTACCCCTGAGACGATTCTCAGGTTTGTAGTACGTAGTACGCGTGGTACAAAGGTCTTTATAATTATTTAAATTTTGTAAGTGGAAACATTTCTTGTTATATAATTATATGAATCATACATATAAAATCTTGTTTACTATAAATATGTTCTTGATTACTACTGGTTTTACGCATAATTGTGACTTCTTCGTTAAAATGATTAATTCAACCAATTAGGTTAACAAAGAAATAATGTTTACTATTTACTAACGGGTTAGAATAAACAAGTTGATAATTGAATTTACCTTCGAATCATAATAGTGATAAATAATTGAAACTAGTTAGTTTGGCAGAGGAAGGAGTCGGGTTTGTACAGTACCCGGCAAATAAGTATCATGAAAAAAGAGCGGGTTTACGCGATTTCTTTATTAGTTCCATATTTAAAGTTGTTCAGTATAATGGGTAGTAATAGATACTCCTTCTTCATCATCATCATCATCTCAGCCGATGGACGTCCACTGCTGGACATAGGCCTCCCCCAAGGATCGCCATAACGACCGGTCCTGCGCTGCCCTCATCCAACGGGTTCCCGCCGCCTTCACAAGGTCGTCGGTCCACCGTGTGCGGGGCCTACCCACGCTGCGCTTTCCGGTATGCGGTCGCCACTCGAGAACTTTTCGGCC
This sequence comes from Agonopterix arenella, assembly GCA_927399405.1. Classification (NCBI taxonomy): domain Eukaryota; kingdom Metazoa; phylum Arthropoda; class Insecta; order Lepidoptera; family Depressariidae; genus Agonopterix; species Agonopterix arenella. Next base: position 8,685,242 of record OV656718.1, on the reverse strand, counting down.
CCATCGGCCATCGGTTCTGCGAGCAATGTGCCCCGCCCACTGCCACTTTAGTTTAGCAGTTCTTTGGGCTATGTCAGTTACTCTGGTTCTTCTGCGGATCTCTTCATTTCTGATTCGATCTCGCAGTGAAACTCCGAGTGACTTTCAGCCTTTTTATGAGGCCTAGAGTGAACGACCATGTCTCTGTTCCATATGTCATTACTGACAACACATGGTAAAAAACTTATTACAATGAATTTTGCAATTTTGTTAGTCTGATCCGTACTGGACGGATGACTAGGTTACTAACCACTAAACCATGACGGTTTTATAGATAACGAGCGTTAACCCGCGACTTCGTCCGCACAAATTATATACCAGATTTTAAGTCAGATCATAAGCTATCAAACAAAAAAATACTCCTTCTTATACTGTGTTAACACCACCTGAGATATGTAAAGTATTTATTTTACACATTGTACACCTAACCAAGAGCGTCGGTGGCGCGTTGCGGAGAAGTATGGACACCCAATTATGGGGGTCCGGGTTCGAATCCGCACGGACAACATGCCATGCACGCGGTCCAATCATGGTTCGGTTGCGATTTATTTAGCGCGATTGCTCTCCTGGTTCCCAATTGCGCTAAGTTAAAACATCGAAGTTCTATCCTTATCCAATTTCAGTTCTAATCACATTGCAATCCAATTACTATTCAACTGTGCTGAATTCCGCATCGCGCTAAACTCTATGTAACTGACAGCCGATAACGTCTGAGCGATCTGTCAAAACGGCTCTAACGGCTGTACCGCAATTAGCGCAATACCAAATGTGTCAAAAGTTATGGTTCGTACGTAGTCCCATAACGTTTCAATCAACAAATATTTACCGCGATTGCAGCCCAGGTACTACTCTGGTCAGGTACGCAGAATACTTCTCAGTACTACTTATATAGGGACTAGTTACGCGTGTAATTCTACTAACAAACATTTCTGCCACTTTTTGCGGGGGGCGAGGTGACATGGAATCCGCAACTTTGGATTTTATTCCCCATAACTTTAGATTCTAATTTTTGATTGTTAAAAAATCATGAAAGTAGTCTCGTGTGAACCCCGAACGTAATAAGTTCGTAGTTATTATAAGTGATAAGGTATAAAATCGAATGTAAATGCACATGATCAATTGTTCTTATACCGTGGCAGAGGGGAAATGCTACCGCAAGGCTAGTCCTTATAATAAATAGTCAAAGGATGACATTAATACTGCTGAATAAAATCTTGTTTGATCATAAACAAGATACATTTATTGTTAAATTAGTTGTAATAATATTATAATGAGATGTAAATTATTATAATCATAATTATGAGATGACGTTGATTATTATGTTTTGTCATAATAAGATATCATTGGAATTATATTGCTGATGACAATAATATTATTATGAACATTATTTACGATTACCATTAAGGTCCGCCACACACAGACGGAATTGCTATCCGGAATCCTGATTCAGGATTCAGTGTTCTCAACTATGGTTACAAACAATACTAGAGTGCTGTTTAAAAAATGCCTAAAATAAAAATGTTTAAAACGCCAAATAAATTACAATAATTGCATTTTTAGGTATTTATAAAAACAAAACAAACAATGTCTATACATTATTATTTATTTATTTTGTCATGTGATGAGGGCATGACGTTACGAATGTTACGATGATGGTTTGTAAATTGTATTCCAATATTAATGTAACTATATCTAAAGTTTTAACATTAGACATAATCTGCATACAAAATGGCATGAACCATTATCACACAAGCGGTTTTTGAGCGTAGGCGATTTCACAACTATGCCGCAACGACGTCGCAACTGCACCGTCACGATACGGTATCGTGCCATCTCCAACGCTCAAAAATCACATTAAAATATGCCACCTAAGACATCAAAAAATCACTAGATCTAGTGAAAAAGTGTCTGAAAGCGGCAACACTCCATACGGAATCTAATTCCGAATCAGGTTTATTCCGGATGTATGTGGCGGACCTAAATCCGAAAAGCCGCACGGTAACCATCTTAAAACATATAGTATAAGAGATAAGTGTACTTTTTGCAACCATCAGCAGCAAGGCTGATTCAGTGTTTATGGGATGTAGAGCATATCTGTGATGGGAATGGACTAGGTCTGCCTGCATAATTCCAGTCGGTTTAGAAGTTACTGATGTTTAAAGGTCAGTAAAAACATGTTAAAATACATTTAGTGTTTTTCTAATGAATACCTATATTTTTAATGCCAATTTTATTGCTCAAAAATACGTTATAGAGTTAAATGTAATTAAAATGAGTGCATTGGCATTGATATTATTAAGTTAAAAACCTTCTGGGAGATACAATTTTGATTTCTATGTTGTAACGATTTTTTTTTTAATTTTTGAACGATTTTTTATTAATTTTTTTTGTCACTAAACGGAGCCGGTTACAGTTTAAAAGTCCAATTCGTAATTAGTCCCCACCCCTCCTAACAAAACTCCGTAAAATGACTGGGCTAATATCGTGATCCTAGATTACGATCCAAATATCGCGATAAATATCAAGCATCTGTTCCAAAAAAATTGCTTATGAAAAAAAAACTTCATGGTGTACTAATTATACGTTTACATTAAACGGAACTCATAATTGTCAAAGATCATCATCATCATCAGCCGATCATCGTCCACTGTTGAACATAGGCCTCTCCCAAGGAGCGCCACAAAACTCTGTACTCGGCCTTCCTCATCCAGTCGCTCCCCGCTACCTTTTCTTTAAGTCGTCTGTCCAGCGGGCAGCACGACGTCCCACACTACGCCTGCCAGTTCGTGGTCTCCACTCTAGAACTCTGACACCCCACCGGTTGTCAGTTCTTCGGCAGATATTACCAGCCCATTGCCATTGTCAAAGATAAGAATAACATAATTATGTTTTTTCGCTTTTTTTTGGTAAACCTTGTGCGTAGGTAGGTATGTGAACTAATTAAGTTTTTTTTGGACCACACCATTATTTGGGTATTAAGGATTTTTGTTAATTTCATGGTAAAGTAAGTTTTAATTACAATCAATTATACTTTATTTGACACCAAAAAAACAGAGTATACAGAGAGCAAACAATCAGGAAATACAAAAGGCACAAAAACAGGCGGTCTTATCGCTAAAAAGCGATTTCTTCCAGACAACCTTACAATATTTTGAAAAAAAAACTTATTATAAATAATTTTGCAAAAACTAATTTTGTTAGTCTGATCCGTACTGGACGGATGACTAGGCTGCTAACCACTAAACCAAAACCATCACGGTTTTATAGATATTGTGGTATTTGCCTTAGGTAATTTATCAAATTCAAGATCGCAACTTAAGGCGGATGCAGAGGGGTCAATTTTATACAAAACTTTGACGCACAATACGCGTAGACGGTATTAATATAAGTAACTTTGTATATATGGAAAAATAGTTTAGAAAATCTAGTTGCCGCGTCACAAATAACATTTGCAATTTATAAAATAATTACGAAGCTTTCAAATTTTTCATACAAAATTTTAAAACCTTTATATCTTCGTAATTATATTATAAATTGCAAATGTTATTTGTGACGCTGCAACTAAAAAAGGTTTATTATTTTGTTTAACAAGACATACGAAATAACGAACAACAACTGATTAAACTAAAATATCCTAAAACTAAAATATAACTAGACGAATAAGCTATCTTCAGATATAAACAACATCTTATCTCAAAACATAAAAGCCTACAAATAATAACAAATTTCGCGGCAACTAGATTTTCTTAACTGTTTTTCCATATATAAGGTCTAACAAAACTAGCTGAAACTATTTTAAGGGGATGATCAGACCATTAAACTGAACAACTTTCTCTATGGGACCAATATCGAAATCGCGAAAAAAAATCTGCTGTTTCATACAAATGTACTCGACCTCAATGTATGGGACAGCAGATTTTTTTTTCGTGATTTCGATATTGGTCCCATAAAGAAAGTTGTTCAATTTGATGGTCTGATCATCCCCTTAAAATAGTTTCACCTAATTTTGTTAGACCTTATATAAAATATTACTTTAATTAATTCCGTCTACGCGTATTGTGCGTCAAACTTTTGTATGGACTGAAACCAGCTTAATTACCTACTCTACAGTTTTCAAAGTTAATCAAATTACGTTTTATCGTAAATTGTTATTGGAAATATTGTCATTCTACATAGAAATACTAAGCTATTGTGTCGAGGACAAGTGTCATTCATTATTATTATACTCTTAGGTTATACGAATATGACAGTTTATAATTTACTAGGGTTAAGGTGGTTTCAGTCCATACAAACCATTGACGCACAATACGCGTAGACGGAATTAATAAAAGTAATATTTTATATATGGAAAAATAGTTTAGAAAATCTAGTTGCCGCGTCACAATCACAAATAACATTTGCAATTTATATTATAATTACGAAGATATAAACCTTTTAAAATTGTGTACGAAAAATTTCAAAGCTTTAAATCTTCGTAATTATTTAATAAATTGCAAATGTTATTTTTGACGCTGCATCTAGATTTTCTAAACAATTTTTCCATATATACAAAGTTACTTATATTAATACCGTCTACGCGTATTGTGCGTCAAAGTTTTCTATAAAATTGATCCCTCTGCAACCACCTTAAAGTAATGTATATTTTTTAAGCAAAGACGATATAAGTAGTAGAAAGAATATTGGATACGTAAATAACATGTACGTATGTATGTATACGTATAGGTATGTGTAAAAGGTATATAAATGTGACCTTTCATATTTCGGCGTGGCGTCTTGCGTTGCGAAATGATGTCCAACCGGACGACTAGTGATGCGCCGAAGGGCCTCAGGGCTTTATTGATATCGATAAAATATTTACGATATTTTTGTTTTATAAATAATTCAGTTGAATTACATGGACAGGCAGGTAGACCGACGATCTGGTGAAGGCGGCGGGAATCTCATACGTTGAACTCGGCAGTTGATAATGTATGGAGATACGCATCTTTCTACTGCTGATTTGACTTTCAAAAATCGCACTCCTGGAGTATGATTTTTGAAAGTCAAATCAGCAGTAGAAAGATGCATATCTCTATAGTAATTTTGACATTTTCAACTGCTGAGCTCAGCGAATGAGATTCAGAAAATCGCACTCCTGGTGAAGGCGGCAGGAATCCGTTGGATGAGGGTAGCGCAGGACCGGTCGTTGTGGCGATCCTAGGGGGGAGGCCTATGTCCAGCAGTGGACGTCTCTCGGCTGAGATGATGATGATGATGACATGAATATAAAATATTATCTGTTAGGATAGGGCCCTGACCCTTTTTTAAAGGGGATCATCACACTGAACAACTTTCTCTATGGCACCAACATCGAAAACGCGAAAAAAAATCAGCTGTAGGACCAAACAAAACTGCAAACCTACTCGAGCCGACATACATTCGGCTCGAGTAGGTTTGCAGTTTTGTTTGGTACAGCTGATTTTTTTTTCGCGATTTCGATGTCGATCCCATGGAGAAAGTTTATCAGTTTGATGGTCTAGTCATCTCCTTGAAAAACTTTCAGCATATTAAGATGAACTCTTTATAACAAATTGGTGGTCAAATAAAGAACGTAGAAATTGATTGAGAAACTCCTTTTTTTGAATTTGGCTAAAAATACTTACACTCAGTTGCAGAAACGTTCATTAAAGTTAATCCTCCATTAAATCTCTATTCTATTTTTATTTAATGGCGTCCGATGCGTTATCACAATTGTGCCAATGTCCCGTTATGTGGAGAGTACACGTAGGAAAATGATTAGTAGCATTTCTGCCAATGTCAAGTAGTTTATTATAATCTCAAGTTAACGTTTTATAGTTAAAACACAAAAGAGTTTACAAAATGGCGGAGCCACGTGCAAGCCTAACAGATGCCAATACGCACGCGTCTGACCTCCCCCAGACTTTCAGCGCGACTCCTCCATTAAATCTCTAGCTAGTTTTAACTACGTCAACAAGACAAAAAGTGACAGCAAGAGATTTAGGTCCGCCACATACATTCGGAATAAACCTGAACCGGAATTAGATTCCGTATGGAGTGTTGCCGCTTTCAGACACGTTTTCACTAGATCAAGTGATTTTTTTATGTCTTAGGTGGCATATTTTAAAGTGATTTTTGAGCGTTGGAGATGGCACGATACCGTATCGTGACGGTGCAGTTGCGACGTCGTTGCGGCATAGTTGCGAAATCGCCTATGCTCAAAAACCGCTTGTGTGATAATGGTTCATGCCATTTGCATGTAGATTATGTCTAATGTTAAAACTATCGATAGTCATAGATTCATAGATTCTTTATTGTACACAAAAACATAATTATGAAAAATATTACAATAAGTCGTTATGTACAAAGGCGAGCTTCACTCTAAAAGAGTTTTCTTCCAGCAAACCGTTGAGTGAGAGGAAAATAAATAAAATAAATAAATATCTTGGACATTGTCACACAAATTATCTAGACACATTTTAAAGTACCTGAACTTGTACTATCGATAGTCTTTGATATGGTTGCATTAATATTGGAATACAATTTACAAACTATCATTGTAACAAGTAATTATCATGTATAGAAATTGTTTGTTTTGTTTCAATAAATACCTAAAAATGCAATTATTGTCATTCATTTGGCGTTTTAAACATTTTTATTTTAGGCATTTTTTAAACAGCACTCTAGTATTTTTTGTAACCATAGTTGACAACACTGAATCCTGAATTAGGATTCTGGAACGCAATTCCGTCTGTGTGTGGCGGACCTTAACTGTTTCGGCAACTGAGTGTTAGTTAGCTACCTATGGATGCGTCAATCGATTAGTTAATTTATTACAAAATCGGAACAGGTAAAAAACGATTAGTTAAAGATGATGATCATGATTAAATTGCAAACGTATAACAGATTTGATTGATTAAATTTTAACACGTTTCAATCAGATTTAGAAAAAAAAATGTGGACAAAAAATCCGATGTCAAATTATTAATAAATTCTTTAGTATTTTTGTACCGCATGTTTCCGGCAAAAAGATACTCCACACTTTGGCTTATCTATACAGCATACACAAAACCGTTTCCCTTGAGCGCCTGCGGAACCCTGAGAGCTAGCCGATCAAGCTGTAGTGATGTTCCACAAAGTGATATGTAGTGTTGTGCACACAAGTATTTGTCGTGTCGGTGAAATTAGTGTTTATCTCAGGACAAGTAAAAAACATTTTATATCTCGAAAACGAACAAGTTCATACGACTCATATTTTTTGTATGGTATACTTATCTAATGTGCTTTAAATATAATCGGAGTAAACTGATATAATTCTTGGAATTTAGCGAGGAGAATGATTTTTGTAAATGATTTCGGCAAAGGGACACGATGTTGAAATTAGAGAACGGGGTTTCAAAAATTTATTTCAACCAGTAGTTTTTAAATTACGTGCATATAATCTCGTTTACACTTAGCTATAAACCCCTTTTAATGTATAAAAATGTCAAACACGAAAAAATGTCTAGTCTAAATGTCGTGAGAGTATGTCTTAGAAGCCAGGACGCGCAAAAAAACCTGCTCGTAGGAATTACCCAAAGAGTAAGCATACCATATACCAGCTAGGACTGACAAACTCTGTCACCCTAGGCTGGGTGCCCGGACACTGCGGTATTGATACAAATGAGGCTGCTGACGAGCTGGCACGAAGAGGGGCGGAAGAGGACGCCATAGGCCCCGAGCCTTATTGCGGCATCTCCCGCAACACCTCTAGACGTGTGCTAAAAGAATGGGCCGTGGACCAAAGCCGTAAGCTCTGGTCGGATACACCAGGACTGAGGCATGCGAAAGAACTTGTGACCGGCTTTTCAAACAGACATACCTCAGATGCCATCAATTCAAACCGCAACGACTTAAGGCTCTTAGTACGAGCCTTAACAGGACACTGCAAGTTAAACAAACACCTACACAGAATGGGGCTTGTAGACTCACCCACTTGCAGATTTTGCTGTGAAGCAGAGGAAACGCCCATACATCTCCTGTGCGAATGCGAAGTGCTCATTCACAGCAGGAGTCGCCATCTAGGTGGATACATAATAACACCTACTGACATCAGGGTCCTCCCCTCCAAAAGCATAACACGGTTCATGAAGTCCGTGGGCCTAGGAAATGACCTTTAGGTCTAGGGTGACAGCTACAATAGATCTATCTAGGTTGCAGTAGCTATTTGGTCATTGACCAAGCCCTTATAACCAAAATAATAATAATATAAGTATATTAGAAAAGAGAACCCACTCGTGGCAACATTATGCATCCACCTTATGTCAAATTGAAGGCTAGCTAGCGCCATCTATGTTTCACTGACAATAATTCAACCTATACTATAAATACCTACTTAAATCTACTCATACCGATGCATATTATTGTTTTGAATGCTAGATTTAGTTCAATCCCGCACCGATCGAGTGAAATTCCAGTATCTTTACTATTCCTGTAATCTAAACATTGGTAAGAGAAAAACAGAAACTCCAGAACATCAATAAATCGGCACGAAATTGAACGAAAACTACAAACAATTCGCGCATTACGCAAGATACGTAGCAATTTTGTGAATCTGTCATCTGTCTATTAGACATTGACAAAGACAATAAAATGTTTTTTTTTTCATAAATCTGCTAAATAGTTAATAGATGGCAGCACATTCTATGCAAACTGAATCGGAAAAAGCCACCAAAAGGCGACTGTCCTCCGCCTGGAATTACCGTTATCATTTCTACTTCTTACAATAAGGATGAAGAACAACCTGTCATCCAAAAGATTTATCGTAGATTTAAGGGTCACAAAAATTCGTCAAAGGTCTGCAATGACGTCACGACATGGCATGCGGTCATGCTAACCATAAATCCTTGACTTATTGCAAAATTTTATACGTAAACAAATCGAGGTTTTTTATGCAGATACAATATTTAGTTAGGCTGTTGGCATTAGTTGTATTGATATGTATTTAAGCTTAGCAATGAGTTTGTATAATAATTATGTTGTCTGGTAAATTAGCTATAGGTTTATACTCACGACCTTTAGTTATTGGTGGATTCAGAAATTTAGCTACAACTATAAAAATTATCATAATTATTTCTTTCGTTTTTTTTTTTTAGAATTCAATTAATTTATAAATAAATAAAACAGTAAATCGGTCAGCACATGCGTCGTCAAAAACAAAAACAGTCATAAATCAGCAACATGCTTCGTCAAAGCAATGAAATACAAGCTCAGTCAAATAAACCGCCCCTGGACGATCCCGGCGCAAAGGAGCCCATTATGCTAGCAGCGTTGCCACGTTGAATTGCCATGGCTAGCCTTTGCACCAGGAACGACCCGGAACGGGGGTCACAATTTCGCTCCCTCAGTCGACGGCCAACCTCCGCAACGAAGGTCTTAGCCTCGGCAGCCCAAACCCCCGTGGTCTCAACGGCGACTGGTACAAAAAGATAATCGGCCACCAGGGCCGAGTACGTGTCCCGCTTCCTAACGGCAGCCAGCTCCGCGGCTGCTCCAGGCGTCCGCGATGTACGACTCAGGTAGCTGGCGGCGAACGTGCTGACGCAGGTTTTAAATGAAGTAAAAAGTATGTTCATCATATCAGCCGACAGACGTCCACCGCTGGACATAAGCCTCCCCAAAATGGGGGGATTTGCCATAATCGCCACGCTTGGCAGGCGGGTTGGCGATCGCAGTTGGATTGAATGTATGTACTCAGAGGATGCTGCTGCCCATCCTCCGGTAGATCCCTTAGTCTCCTTCTACGACACCCACGGGAGGAAATGGGATGGTGCTATTCTTAGCCGACACCGCACGGCAAAAAGTATGTTATTGAATAAAATTTAATATTAGGTCTTTTGTACAATCACTGAACAAAGATTAAAAAATGTTGTACCTATTCGCAAAAAATTCACAGATTTCGTGCCTCACACGACTATTGAGCACATTGTGAAATGAATCTACGGAATTCGAAAAAATATTGTCTCGAAAAGGTTAGGCTACAGGGCAAACCCTTATCCCGATCGTCTTTGTTTTAGGCTCAAATTGTAGCTGACTAAATTGTCCAGAGGAGTGTTTCTTAAATTGTTGATATCATTCTTCGTTTCTAAAATAACGAGCGCGAAAATAAAAAAATCGTTTTTTTTTTCTCTTTTTCGGCCATAACTTTTTTCGTGTTTGTTTTTCTCGAATAATTCTTTTTGCACTTTACAGCTCTCGTAAATACGCGTCTTTTGAACCCTTTTTGAATATCATATCTTCACAACTCTCCGAGATATAATAGGATCGCACTTTTACTCGAAATCGGGGCCTGTACTGGAGCGTACGAAAAGACATTTCCAATGTCAAAACTTGTCAAAAACAATATACCTACTTATAAGCTTAGATCAAAGTAAAATTAATGGACAGGCCCAAAGTGCTTTAAGTTGAAGCACGCAACAACTAGCACACTTCAATACAAACTAGCGCACTTGGTCTGTCATACTCAGTACATATTTCAAGTAAAACTGTTAATTGTTTTGCGTCATTTTTTAGGTTTGAAATGTACGCGTAAGGCCGGTCCATTCTTGTTTACTAAGGGTGAACGCATGAAGCGCGAAGCACGATCCGCGATGAAGGAGCCGAAGGAGGCAAACGAAAAGAAGAGGTGTCATAGAATTTCATAGAAAGAATAAAATTCGATTCTTTCGCCACCTTCAGCTTGTTAGCGCGGATAAATCCCAACTAACAATTTGGTCATATAAGAGTCGTATAGTCGAACATTAGACGCATAAAGCACCAGTACATGACGAAATTACCGGAATATAACTTTTATAAGTCAAAATAGTCACATAAATGGGAGTTAATACGACCAAATTGTTTTGCTGGGAAATGCTTTGGATTGAACACAGTAATAATTCAACAGGAATACAAGAGCATCACAAAAAAAACGAACAACATTTTTGAAAATGACATTTAAAAACTAATTCGATCTAAAAATCGATTTCAATCAATCCTATTACCACCAATAAAAATAAAAAACCCAATACCAAGTATGTTATTACCCCAATTCATAAATTAAGGCGATCACACACTCAAAAAAAAATTGATCTACATATTAAACTTATTGTTACAAAATCGAAAAATTTTATTAATCACGATGTCGTAATTCTTTATAATAACATCTTAAAATGGCTACAGAACATTATGAACGAAATCTATGGCCAAGGACTGTTTAAAATTAGCATATTATTAGATTAACTCCAGCAGAGATACCGGATCTCGAAAAACAAATATTTGTTGGTCTGTAGTCTATTTAAATTTGGTCTAGATAATGTTAGGTAATTTGGGGTTTTACTTATGTGGGTGATTCTTAATTTAAATACGAATATTTGTACCCAAGTCATGGAGTTTTGTAACTGCCTCCGTGGTCTAAGGGTTAAGAGCATTGGCTTTCGACACGGAGCCGGAGGTCGTGGGTTCGATTCCCACGGGGGACACCTAGTGAAATGTCACTTTGTGCTTTTTTCCGTTCAGGACATTGCAGGCTGAATCGCCTGATAGTCTGAAAAGAGAAATGATTCCGTACTTCGGATGGCATGTTAAGCCGTTAGTCCCGGCTACTTTTTTTTTTATTACCTATGGGTTTGCTCTTGACCTCAATCTAGTCCTCAGGACGAAGATGGGGTCGAAGATGTACCGAGCTCACCCAGGAGAAGCCTATTCACTCGTACTTTAAAGGAATTCGGGTTGTAAGCGCTCGGAAATACTGACGCAGGTAGGGCGTTCCACTCCTTGGCTGTGCGCATTAGAAAAGATTCAGAAAGGCGCTTGGTGCGGATATGTGGTATATCAACCATAAAGGGGTGATATCCCGCGGTGCGTCTGGAAGTCCGATAGTTGAAAGGGGAAGGCGGGATGAGCTCATGTAGCTCTTGGGCACACTCACCACTACTATCTCTGGTGGTAGTAGTCGTTACATAAAAACCACGTCAGAGACCGTAAGGCGGTCGGAAAAAACTCTGACACCAGGGCTCTGCCCACACGATAAGAAGAAGAATGGAGTTCTGTCGCTATCTATATAGTATACATACCTATATAGGTACTTTAAGTGGGTCTGAATTATCGGTGTGATGATGTCGAAAATATTTATTAAATGTATTTATTCAAATAAAATATTAAGATGATTCATCACTGTGGAATTGAGGATAGAACGAAAATCCTACTTCCTACTAATATTATAAACGCGAAAGTTTGTAAGTATGGATGGATGTTTGTTACTCTTTCACGTAAAAACTACTGAATGGATTTTAATGAAACTCTACAATAATACAACTTAATACATCAGAATAACACATAGGCTACAATTTATAAAGATATTGTGTGAATTGTATAGACGAAGTCGCGGGCACCAGCTAGTATGTCATACTCTTGCGTCTTTGTACTTACTCAACGAATATTACTTTTTATTTGCTTTCTCCCACTGAAGTACAAAAAAAAATTAAAAACGTCACATCTGGAATATTTAACGTTGCATTTAAAAAAATACTGACCAGTATTCAAGAACACGAAAATTCCAAAAATGTAAAAAATTTTACATTGGAAACTTGCATATTGTATGGCGTAGCATTCCCTTCCCCAGGGGTACGTCTGATATTTAACTTGCGCCAATATCTCAAAATAGAATCATTATAGGTATAATGAATGTCACCATCTTGTCTAGTGTATAAAGGTAGGTATAAACCTACAAATTGTAGTACGACCAGGAAAATAATTCCGCTCGTTAATCTTTGTTCCCGCAGAGCAGGACCAAGTCCCCGACAAAACCCGAAGTCATTTAGTAATCAAAGGGTGCAAAGTCGGATAGCAGCGAAAAGGACGCGAAAACAAATTAGCCAATAGCGTAAACGGATTGAAGGTGGCACATCCTGATTGGTCAATATAATTTCGCGCGCTATTAAATTTTTTCAACTGCGCAGGTACATCATATATAGGTATAAGGTTTATAAGTCTTACCGGTAAGACTTATACAACGTTTTAATGAATTAACGCAAAACCTCATACACCCCAACTGATTTATAACAAAATAATAAGATTGAAACAATAATTTCATTATTTTGATAGTTAAAATCTAAAGTTATTCGCATTTTAAGTTTTGAGGCAAAAATGATTTGGTATCATTTCAGCAATGAATGAAAGCGCTAACGTACTCATGGATACATTTTAAGAAGCTTGTTTTGGTAGTAAGTATGGTGAGTATGCCCGTGCGGGTGCGTGGGTTGACATCGGGTTCAGTAAATTTTAAATTTTACAAACATATTATTTAATATTTTGAAAAAAATTACCATGTTGAAACCATGATAATTCGATTCTGCTCTCGATTCTAAACAAACTACTTTCTAGTTTTGCGTTTCAACTGTATTATTGAAGACGAAGGATTAAATACGAAATCACCCTCAAACTAACATAGCCTAGTGCCCCAAAAACCAAAAATTTGTCAATATAAAATTATGAATTCACAACCATACCTAGATGGGTACAGAAACAAGACACGCTTGACTCCTGAGGTCAAACTCGCGTAACCAAATGACTCAATCTGGGTAATCATGTCTAATCGAATGCCCAATTCTTCTAATTTGACATTTGAGTTTTTATTCGAAGTTAAGGCTTATAATATGCCGTTTTTAAAGGGATTAGCCCAGTCATTGTACGGAGTTCTGTTAGGGGGTAGGGAGTAATTATTATTTGGACTTTTAATCTGTAATCGGCACCATTTAGTGACAAAAAGACCATGTGAAAACATTTAAAAAAAAATCGCTACGCAACATAGAAATCAAAATTGTATGTCCCAGAAGGCTTTTAAATTAATAATATTAATATCAATGAACTAATTTTAATTAGATATAACGATATACATTATTTTTTAGCAATAAAATAGGCATTGAAATTTAAAAAAAGATATTTTTAATAGAGAATACTAATGTATTTTTCAAAGCCTTGTAAGTAGACAAAAATATTAACACCATGTTTGAAGTATGTATAATGGTAAGCCTTAAAAGATTGCAAAAAAAAACCATTCGTTTTTTTAGAACGAGATAATTGATAAATTTAAAATTTGGGGCTGTTGCTGACGTGATATTTTTTTATTTTGGTACATTTCTAAGCTCAAATTGGCTCTTAAGGTTGAAAAATAATTGAAGCGAAATGGTCGTGTGACAGCTTATATTACTGCTACGCCTGATGCGAGAGAGATGGAGCGGCGCGCGCGCCTGAAACGACGCAAGCGTTAAACAAACTTTGTTTAATTGTTATTGTACTATTTATGTAAGTTCAATTCTGCTCAAACCAACATTTTTAAAATATCAATCTCTTTTTTCTAAATCAAGTCTAGTGTTTCTATTATTCACCGTTAAGCAGTTTCAAGCGTTTATCGATAAAGACGGAGGCTACTTTGGCTTGTTTTTCTATCGAGAAAATGTGTCATAATCGTGTTTTGGCTCTAATCAAAACTTCAATTATATGTTCAATTTACACATATCCGCTAATCATACTCCTACTGTTAGTACTTCATGATATATGACGCTTTGAAGAATCCTATTTTTTTCACATATCCTCTTAATTGCCTGTCAGAAAACCTCCAGTGTGAACGGTACCTATTAGAGAACCGATATAAACACTGTAATCATCTAGTAGCGATATAATAACCATGTAGCCTCAGGGCATCATATAAATCTAAATATTGTAAATGTACATCTTCATAAACCATCTTGTTGGCCATGCAAAGGTTGTTTGTATGAAGTAAGAGATTTAATTACATTTTAAATGCTACTGATCGTTTGTAATCGTAGCGGATGATGATCCCGTAGTTGGGAAGAGTGATGATGATGATTTTGACCAAAGCGACTAATTCAGAAGATACAGGGTCCAACCTAATATGCTGACCGTTTTTTTAGAGGATGATCAGACCATCAAACTCAACAACTTCCTCTATGGGACCAACATCGAAATCGCGAAAAAAATCAGCTGTCCCATACATTTGGCTCGAGTAGGTTTGCGGTTTAATTTAAGGTGGTTGCAGAGGGGTCATTTTTTTACAAAACTTTGACGCACAACACGCGTAGACGGTATTAATATAAGTAACTTTGTATATATGGAAAAATAGTTTAGGAAATTTAGATGCCGCGTAATAAATAACTTTTGCAATTTATAAAATAATTACGAAGATATAAATCTTTGAAATTTTTCATACAAAATTTTAAAAGCTTTATATCTTCGTAATTACATTATAAATTGCAAATTTAATTTGTGACGCGGCAACTAGATTTTCTAAACTATTTTTCCATATATAGAACATTACTTTTATTAATTCCGTCTACGCGTATTGTGCGTCAAACTTTTGTATGGACTGAAACCACCTTAACAGCAGATTTTTTTCTCGCGATTTCGATGTTTGTTGGTGCCAGCGAAAGTTGTTCAGTTTGAAGGTCTGATCATCCCCTTAAAAAAGTGTCGGCATATTAAGAAGGACCCTATAATTATGTTACAGAAGTACCAGGTTAATAAGTCTTACCGATGTACCTGCGCAATTGACACATTTTAATACCGCGCGAAATTATATTGACCAATCAGGATGTGTCAGAATATTGACCTTCGCGGGCTCGAAATCCGATCGACTCGATTAGCTAATTGTTTTCGCGCCCTTTTCTCTGCTATCCGACTTTGCACCTTTTGATTACTAAATAACTTTGGGTTTTGACGGGGACTCGGGTCTGCTCTGCGCAAACGAAGATTGACGATGGGAATTATTTTCCTGGTCGTACTACAACACATAGTTATTTATGGCCGGTTGGATCCCACTGTAGGGCAAAGGCCTCCTTGGTGAGAGCGAGTGGGCCATACCCATACACAAACACGTTTCCAGACTTTAGTTTCGGGGGGGAATATTACCTACTACCTACTGACTAGATTTGGTAGAGATTTTTAAATTTTATTTTCAATCTGTCTGTATAGCGAAAGTTGTTCAGTTTGATGGTCTAAATCACCCTTTAAATATAACTAGGGAGTTTTGTTACACCTTGTATTATATACCTATCCTTTTGTCTTCCTCAAATATCTCTGCAACCAATATATAGAACTAGCATAATTTCCGTGACCTTCAGAAGGTCATCAGCCCACCTTGTGGCATACTAGAATATGTATAAAGAAATCAATATGCCTTTGACGAGAGACGGTTGTGATTTAAATATTAAATTTAATATTATAATAATATTGTAATAATTCGTTCATTAACAGCCTTTGACCCGACGAACCTTCGTGTTTGAAGGTTTTTGGTATTAGTTTTAAATAACTTCGCGTTTGGAGTCACGTTGCAGGTTCTGACGCGAGCACTTGTTTCATGTGGTATTCTCGCGTCGCGTTTTTGCCAGCCACGAGGCTCCGCAAATACTTAACCTCAAAAACAATCCCTGAGATTGGGATATATACTCCCATAAATATACTACTTGACACTGGCGGAAATCCAGTGCTAACGCACAAGCAAGAGTCCATTAATTGTAAATTTAAAAGAAAAACTTCCCCTTTTTGATCAATAAGAAGCTAAGTATAGGTTAGGTAAGGTAAGGTAAGGTAGGCACTAGGTAGGTAACTAGGTCCACTATGTATTGTAGTAGATTTTCAGGTGACTGAGCTGCAAATAATGGAATGGTTATAATACAGGGTGAAATTGATATCATTAGCATCCTTTTTTTGCTCCGATCGGTTTGCTCCCATAGTAAAAGTTGTTCAGTTTGATGGGTAGACTCTTAGTTTAAAAGGATGCTAATGATATCAATTTCACTCTGTATAAGATTAAACATAGCAAAAAAAAAAACATTTTTGTTTGATTAAACAGCTGCGTGGAAACTTAAATGGGTTGCATACTTGGGGTGCTTCAGACCATCAAACTGAACAACCGTCTCTATCGGACCAACTTTCGCCAAGGAAGCAGTAAGAAATTAGCAAAAACATTCATTCATTCATTTATTCCGCGATTTCTGCATCCCCGGATATATAACAGAGTTTGTAAACTTCTCGACATAAAAACATTATCAGTGCGCCGTGCAAAATTCGAGATTAAGAACTGGTTGCAGACCTTGACTTACGATGGAACTGAAGACTTAATCAAGGATATATCTTAACATACAAGGCATATACACACGCAAACAGACACACACCTACACAACCCCCCCCCCCTTTCCCCCTCCCCCCCACTCACACCCTCTCACTTTCTTTCAATTGTACTAGTTCGTAACTAAATTATTTGTTTATTGTTAAGGATTCCCAATCGTAGACCTCGCATATCAGGCTTGCCTCGTTTTTGGTCTACCGTTTAATGTTTTTAGCAAGTTTTAAGCAAAAGTTAAAAATAAACATTTATCTTATCTTATCTTTATCTTATCTTATCTTATTCACTTTAAATTGTAGGTATAATAATGTGGATCGAATTAAAAAAAAAATCACTACAATTTTACCCTAAGGCATAGTGGATATAACCAAAATTTAAATTTTAGAGAACAACATAATTATAATACTACTCAATATACAAATTAATAACAATGTCAGCTCTGAATTAATTATTACAATGTCATATTACAATTATTAAACAAACAAATTAAACAAAAATTTAACTTATTATACTAAGTGCAATCAGTTTATAGACTTTTTTTTTCTATTTTTTTTTAATGTTGTCCAATATCATTACACAAATATCACAATATCCCTTTGAAGTAAAACTGTCTGTACTAATACTGTATTTTAATCGATAAAAAACGGTTATTTCTATTTTTTTACCATAGTGTTTTATTTATTTTTTATCGATAACGGTCACAACACTAAACTTGCGCAAGTCAAAGGTAAGCAGGGTCCGGCTCATCTCGTTTTGTCGCTTAATTTTTAAAACTTGTTTTTTTTAAATAAAATACCTACGTAACATTGTTTAACTTTTTTTCTTGGAACATAACAAAATATTAGCTGTTATTAACATGAAATCAAACTCAAAATAATTTATTCTATACACGGTGTAATATACCCAAACGATTATTAAAACAAACACTTAAGTTTGTCTTTGTAATAGAAGACAATTACAGAGATATGAAATCATGTATGGTTATGCGCCTACGCGTGACTTTCAGAGGTATTAAACATTTTATTATTATTTTATTTTATTTAATATAGCACACCAACAGTATACAATAAGTATTTATTTAAAGGAATAAAATAGTAAAAGCACAAATAAAACTTACCCTAAACTTAAACCATTCTAAACATTCTAACTACAAATTTAACTAATCCTACTTAGTCGAAAAGCCCGCCCCAGGTCATACCTGGCCCGAAGGTGCCCATAATGCTGGCCGCATTTCCGCGTTGAATCGCTAATGATATGCGTTGGGCTAGGTATGACCCGGCACGAGGACCGTTACCCGCATCCCGTAAACGTTTGCCCAGGTTCCTCATAAAAGTTTTTGCTTCATGACCCCACGGGCCCGCCGTCTCCACAGCGAAGGGCACGAATAAGTAGCTCTGCTCCAAAGTTGTGTAACATTGGTGTTTAAGTACTGCTGCCCTTTCCGCTGCCGACCCTGCTACTCGAATGGAACCTCTCAAGTATGATGCAGCGTACGTACATACGCACGTTGCATCCCATAGAAGACATTTGCCCTTTTGCCACGGCACAAGGGTCAATCCGTCTGGTCACTTCCCGTCGGTACGGCTCAAACCAGGTGGCTCAGTTGTACAGGGAACATTGGCGGACACCAGCGCTCGACGAATAATATCATTAAGCGCGTGGTGCCGCGGAGACCTTCCTGCGCATTTGACGCAGCTCAGACCATGAAAGCCGTCTGCCTCCACTGCTGCACCGCAAACGCAGGTGTGTGGAAAGTATACATATTTAAACATTTACAATAACATAGGAACGCTAAAAATCTATTTCTAATACATATACATATAACAGGCGCACACAGCATTGGCCAGTTACACAAGTAGTCTATAAATAAATAAATCAATCAATATCTTATAAAATAGAAAATTTCAATATTTTAACACGATTGTTTTAATCGATTGTTACCTTAATTGCTACACCTAAATTACCTAAACATTTGGCGCTTGGGAATAATGTTAACTTTAACTGACTATTTGTTTGAGAACAGATACACATTTTGCTGATATGGAATCAGGGATACCTAAAAACCATATCGTAACTTTTTTTTGTAAATATCTTCAATGTACAGAAAAACTTCCTGTTACAGTATTATAATAGTTTAGATTTCATTGTTTGTCCCATAATTAAAGTTGTCCTTAAAATTCTGTATTTTTCGGAGTAACAAAACAACAAAGCGTCAGAATAAATTTTGAACTCAATTTTTGAATGATTTTTTTTTATGAGTATTAAGGGGTAACCCAGCCTCCAGTGCTGCCCTCAATCGTAATTTTTTGTACAACATTAAAAAACAAAAGAATGTGACAGGAAAAATATCCATACTACTAGTATTTATAGAAAATATAATAACTTTTTTAAAAATTAGAAAAGATACATATAACGGCCAACACAATTTGAGACAAAGAGATAGACTCGTATTACCTTTCTCAAAAATGGAACTCTATAGGTCCGGCCCATACTGTATATCCATAAAAATCCACAATAAACTTCCGCCTAATATAAAAAACGATAACAAAGACACTTCTTTCGAAAAACACCTAAAGGACATATTATATATTATACAACACAAGAATACCTGGACAACGAACTATAAATTCCCTATTTTCTAGCTACAACTTATCAAAACCTACATGAAAATATCTCGGTCTACTCATAACAACTATTTAATTTTGACTATGTCTCATGCATTGGTTCGGTAGACCTACCCTCATGCATTGGTTCGGTAGACCTACCAGGGCGCTTCGCCGTCACTGTTGGGGTCCCCCCATAGTCCGCAGTAATAAACAGTCGATGCTCCCTGAGCAATGCTGTATATGTCAATTCGAAAAAAAAAAAAAAGACTATGCTTTAATTGTTGACTATGTTTTAAATTTTTAGATATTTGTTCTATTATATTTTAAGTTGACATTATTTCCAATTTAATTAAATTCAATTACATATAATCTAATTATAAAATGCACTGTTGCTAAAATTGCTGTGCCGTTAGGGCCCTGAGATGCGCTGTAACCTATTTCTAAGATCTGTAAATACCTGAAGGATGCAATAAAGTTTATGATTTATGATTTTAACAAAACTTTTCTGTATAAAATAACAGCTTCTTTTTTCACGAAAACGAATCCAAATTAGTTCTTCGACAAAATGTGTTGTATACCAAAAGTGACCTACCTCTGTCAAAATGTGTCATTCATTACTTTCGTTGCAACCTTGTAGACGCCCACACGCGCCTGTTTTAGAGAACCTAGGTTATTCTAACCTACATATTTAGTGTTAGTTTTAGCATACTTTAAGTATTTATTTATTAAGTATGTTTTTATTTATTTCCCTCGGGGAATATAGTCGTGAGCATATGCTTATGATAAGTATTTATTGACATTTTAGCTATTATTATCGGGGTCAGATTATTTTATATGAGGTCTAACAAAATTTGGTGAAACTATTTAAAGGGGATGATCAGACCATCAAACTGAACAACTTTCTCTATGGGACCAATATCGAAATCGCAAAAAAAAATCTGCTGTCCCATACATTTAGGTTGCGTAGGTTTGTATGGAACAGCTGATTTTTTTTCGTGATTTCGATATTAGTCCCATAGAGAAAGTGGTTCAGTTTGATGGTCTGATCATCCCCTTAAAATAGTTTCACCTAATTATGTTAGACCTTATATATTTTTTTATTTTATACGAGACGAGCCTCCGATTTCGTCTACACCGGGTTCCGCCATCGCAGCAAGATAAAATATAACTAGTCTACTCATAAGCTTTCAAACATGACAAGTTATATCAAAATCGGTCCAGTAGTTTTTGCGTGATGCTCGAATTAACAAACAGACATAGGCCCACCACACATTCCCACCGCTGTAACTCCTGTAAGCCAGGATCAACAGCGGCGACCATTCACAACACTGGACTATGAAGTCCAGCGAGCCCGTGGGATAACTCTAATCTGTCTTGGAACCCGCAATGAATTAATCAAAGAAGATAGGAGGAGTAGCAATAAGAAGGAAAAAACATGGCTATTAGAGAGCCAATTCAAGAGATCATTTATGGCAGTGTTGAAGACACGACCGCAAAAGGACCAAAAATACAAAATAAAACAATAGGAACCTAACATTGTACTGAAACTATGACCTATTTTGCTTCCAGTAATAAGTATGGCAAAAACATCTGAACGCACGGAAGTTATCCCTAGTCGCAACAAGATCCATGTAGTAAGGGACACCAGAAAACGATTTTATTGAGTCAAGCATGGTCTGGCGCTCGGCGTACCAGAGCTCACAAGAGCTTCCAAAGAATATGATGAGCGGTCTGTTCGAACTCGTTACTGTCAACAGAACATTCACATAACGGTTACGCAACCAATTAAAAATAAAATAGCTTTCCCTTAAAGTTACCATGTCCAGTAAGAAATTGGGCTACGCAGTGATCTACCTCTAGCCACGCTTTGTCTAGACGATCGTGAACAGATGGAAAAAATTGGTATAGATGTCGACCCTTTGTAGACCCTTGCCACCGTAGTTCCCAGTCTAATAAAAGTTCATCAAAGATGTTGCAATCAAAGTTAAATAATTTACTAATTCTATTTCGGTCGCGAGGTTTTAAGAAGTTAAAACAGACAGACAAAAAAATCCAAAAATCCTTGATTTACCCAGCAAACAATTTGGTTGTATTAGGCCCCCATTTATATGACCTATAAAAGTTATATAACGGTAATTTCGTAATATAGTGGTGATTTATGCGTCTAATGTACTCAAGCGACTATACGACACCATATAAGTTCATATGTAAGTTCAATTCTGCTCTAATCAAAATTTGTAAAATATCAATCTCTTCATTACAAATTTTGAACTTACATAAATAGTATAATCACAATTAAATAAAGTTTGTTTTACGCTTGCGTCGCCGCCCCATCTCTTTCTCTCGCATCAGGCAGTAATATAAGCTATCACACGCCCATTTCGCTTCAATTATTTTTCGACATAGGCCCTTAAGTGAACAACTTGTTTAAAGAACATATTTGTAGATATCGACTTCAGTTAAAGTTATTTCAAATAGGTGTAAGAGTTAGTTCAACCTTCGCTTCTAGGTGCGATTTTCAAATAAATTTCGATACTTTGACTCACTTTTATTGAGGACAAGGCTTTGAAAACTAATAGTTAATGAACGTGTAAGTTACTATTGTAAAACGCGGTAAGAACCCGTTAAAATGTTTATTTCTAGATTAATAATGTAAAATTACTTATTTAAGGTGGTTGCAGAGTGGTAAATTTTTTACAAAATTTTGACGCACCATACGCGTAGACGGCAGTAACTTTGTATATATGGAAAAATAGTTTAGAAAATCTTGATGCCGCGTGACATTGCAATTTATAAAATAATTACGAAGATATAAAGCTTTGAAATTTTTCATACAACATTTTAAAAGCTTTATATCTTCGTAATTATATTATAAATGGCAAATGTTATTTGTTACGCGGCAACTAGATTTTCTAAACTATTTTTCCATATATAAAATATAACTTTTATTAATTCCGTCTACGCGTATTGTGCGTCAAACGTTTGTATGGACTGATACCACCTTAAGGCTGTTATTATCCCAAATACTATAAAAAAAATAGCAAGGTGTAAATACTTTAATACTCGTACTGTATATTATAGGTCCTTCTTGATATGCTGACACTTTTTTAAAGGGAGGATCAGACCGTCAAACTGAACAACCTTCTCTATGGAACTAACATCGAAATCGCGAAAAAAAATCTGCTATCCCGTACATTTAGCTCAAGTACCTAAAGGTTTGCAGTTTTTTATGGAAGAGCTGATTTATTTTTCGCGTTTTTGATGTTGGTGCCATAGAGAAAGTTTGCGTTTTTTTATCAGTTTGACGGTCTGATCATCCACTTAAAAAGTGCAAATTAGGACCCTATACAGGGTGAAATTGATATCATTAGCATCCTTTTAAACTAAGAGTCTACCCATCAAACTGAACAACTTTTACTATGGGAGCAAACCGATCGGAGCAAATAAAATCAGCTGTTCCATACTAAACTGCAGAGCCTACTCGACTCAAATGTATGCAACAGCAGATTTTTTTTTGCTCCCATAGTAAAAGTTGTTCAGTTTAGTTTAGTAGGTAGACTCTTAGTTTAAAAGGATGCTAGAGACATCAATTTTACCGAGTATACAGGTGGCTTGACCTCAGTCTGTGTGGAAAGCAGGTTTAGAGATAAAAGTACTAAAAAAGAAATACAAAACCCTGTTTATAATTGGGTTATTCCAAAAAGGTCACCAAGTTCAAACGCCTGTCGCTAAGGCCCAGGTTAGGTTAGGTTAGGTTAGGTTAGGTTAGGTTAGCTATCATTCGGCTACCTAGCTATCATTTAGGTCTAATGCAGACGTTAGACATGCCGCGACATTGTATTCGACATTACATTCGACATTTTTACATCAAATCAATTTTTGATGTAATGTTAACACGATAAAACATTTTTGAAAGAAAGAAAGAAAGAAAAATTATTTATTTGGATCTCCGACACACATACAATCTATTACATTATCACGGATACATTTTTGTAAAATATTAAAAACAGAGTACCTATTAATAAAATAGATTGTTTGTGCGCCGCAGTGGCAAAAAGGTACCAACTCAGCAAAATGCTCGGCTCGGAAGCCGAACTCTGAATTTATGTCGGGGCCTGGCTTAAGCTTCTTGCGTACAGTATGTAGGACCAAAAATAAAGGGTGAACCTCAACTGGCAGCACCGCATCGCTTTTTTCCGTCGCTTTCTCCCTTTCTGTCACTCATCAGGAACGTCATTGGCTAGAGCAAATAAGATAGACGGAACGCGATCGCGCGCGGAGGTGCTGCGGCGTATGGTCGCGTTCCGTCTACCTTTTTGCTCTAGCAAATGACGTTCCTGAGTGACAGAAAAGGATGAAGCGACGGAAAAAGGCGATGCCGTGCTGCCAAATGAGGTTCAACTCTAAAAATCCCCTCGTCAATCTTCGTTTGCGCGTCTCCCGACAAAACCCGAAGTCGTTTAGTAGGCAAAGTGTGCCAAGTCGGATAGCAGCGACAAGGGCGCGAAAATAATTAGCCGATCGTGGCAAGGGATTGAAGGTGGCACATCCTGATTTGTGAATACAATTTCGCGAGATATTCAAATTTGTCAACTGCGCAGGAACATCGGTAAGACTTATAAACCTGGTACTACTGTAGGCGGTATGTTTCCAGAAAAATTATGCAGAGAAATGAAGAAAATTATATTATTGATAGTGGAAAAAAAATCTGCTATTCCATACAAAACTGCAATTTCCACTCGACTCAAACGTTTGGAACATCTGATTCACGACTACGTTTTAGTTTATTACGTTTAAGTTAGCTTAACTTATTTGAGATTTCAAGATTATTTTAAGCGACTGTAAAGTCTTTCGCAGGTCGTCCGTCCGCTTGTAAAATCTCTCACCGATCCCCGCTACCCAATCCGCCGCGTAGCCCCAGCAACTTCCTATGCCGAGGTCCGTACCCCTCTGGGTGCCCCTAGGTCGGTTGCTTAAGTTCATTCATTTGGCTCGGTAGACCCTTCGTGGTTGCGTGCTTGTTGGCTCCATGGGTGAAAGTTGTTCAGTTTGATGGTTTGAACCTCGATACGGTTTTATAGCCCAATCATTTTACGGTTTGAGTCGGGACTAATTAATAATTGATATTTTTTTTCGGTATAATATTTAAGAGCCGATTTGAGCTTCGAAATGTACTAAAATTAAAAAAAAATCCCGTCAGCAACAGTTCCAAATTAAAAATTTAGCTATTATCTCGTTATAAAAAACCTAATGGTCATTTTTTTGGCTCATATTAAAGGCATTACCATTATACATACTTCAAACTTGGTGTAAATATTTTTGTCTACTTGGAAGGTTTTGAAAAATGGCGCTCACGTCCCCTTAAGACGCAACAGATTGAAAATTCCGTTCTCTGGGTAGTGGGCTCGGTGGCGAAATTGGATAATGCAGTTCCCCTGTTTGGAAAAGTGCGGGTTCAAGTCCCGCCCGAGACAAATTTTTCAATCTTTACTTTGATTCGAAATAGCACAACATGGCTGTAACATGTTTAAAAATCAATAATATTTGAAATTTGAAAAATACATTCGTATTTTTTTATAAAAAGCAGTAGTTGCTCCCGGAGCAGAGCTGTAATAGTCACCACCAAAAAAAAAAGCTTTTAATATAGTCTTCGCGTGTCTTTAGGTCCGGATCCGGGTCAAATCTTAGGTCAAAATCGCATTTAAAAATATAACTTTATTGCTAAGGATCACATCACGTGTTTCCCAATGTTGGTGGCGACGGATTATAATATAAATATAAAACAGGTTAGATCGAGCCCGTGTTTGTTTAAATTGGTCTACAATTTGTTCGTCGATCGATATTGAATCGATTTTGGGTTTTTGTCAATTTTAAACGTCTACTATTATTTTAAATATTTTATTATAAAACTATTGAGTATTTATTGGTTGAGAACAATAATATTTATTAAACAAAATACATCACTCATATCCACAACAGGCTTCGTCAAAGAAAATATATCACTCAGATCCACAACTCGTTTCGTCAATAAATACATCCTGAATATTTGCAATAAGCTTCGTCAACTTCTATATAAAAATGTAAAAAAGGGGGGACCTACAACCTATAAACCTCCTCCAAAGCCTCTCCCTGGGGGACGGTTCCAAGAACGCTGGCAGCATTCCCCCTCTGTATCGCCAAGCTTATGCGCTGACGAAGGTAACTGCCAGCCCTCTCATCACCAGTGGTCTCTATAAGGCGCGCTGAAATCTTTTATTTGCTCGTTTTAATTACAGAAAATTAACGACGAAAATTAAAGTAAAAATAAATTAGTTCTTTATAAAAAACGTAATAATTGAGGGATTTCGTTATAAATTATAATCTATACTTTACATGTAAAGTCCTTCTTGACGATGACCTTCTTGATTGGCCAACGAATTTTAAGGGGATGATCAGACCATCAAACTGAACAACTTTCTCTATGGTCCCAATCCCAACGTCGAAATCACGAATAAGAAATCAGCTGTTCATTCATACAAAATTAAAAACCCAAATGTTAACAGCTGATTTTTTTCGCTATTTCAATGTTGGAGAGCAGTCGCGCTAAATAAATCGCAACTGAACTATGATTGGATCGCGTGCGAACCACAACTTTTAAGACATTCGGTATTGCGCTATTTATTTGACAGCCGTTAGACCCGTTGTGACGCAGATCGCTCAGACGAGACGTTAAAGGTTGTAAGTCACATAGTAAATAAGTCTAGTTTAGCAATACTGAATCCAGCACAATTGTTTAGTAATTGTATTGCAATGTGATTAGAACTAAAATTGGATTAGGATTGAACTTGGATGTTTTAAAATAGCGCAATCGCCCTCTTGGTCTCATAGAGAAAGATGTTCAGTTTATTTTCTGATCATATCCTTATACAGGGTGAAATTGATTTCATTAGCATCATTTTAAACTAAGAGTCTAACCTAGAAATAAACAAATTAACGGGTTCTTACCGCGTTTTGGTATATTTGAGTTCCCGAAACAACCAGCTGTTAAATAATAACCGTGTAACTCTCAAAAAAGAATCTAACCATCAAACTGAACAACTTTTACTATGGGAGCAAACTGATCGGAGAAAAAAAAATCTGCTGTTGCATACATTTGAGTCGAGTACGCATACGCAATGCAGTTTAATATGGAAGAGCAGATTTTTTTTTGCTCCGATCGGTTTTCTCCCGTAGTAAAAGTTGTTCAGTTTGGTGGGTAGGATGGTAGAGGTAGTTTAAAAGGATGCTAATGATATAAATTTTCACCCTGGAGTGCGATTTTTGATCTCATTTGCTGAGCTCAGCAGTTGAAAATGTCAATATTATTATGGAGACATGCATCTTTCTACCGCTGATTTGACTTTCAAAAATCATTCTCCAGGAGTTCGATTTTTAAAAGTCAAATCAGCAGTAGAAAGATGCGCATCTCCATAGTAATATTGACATTTTCAACTGCTGAGTTCAAAGAATGAGTTTCAAACATCGCACTCCTGTATAACCATCTCCATATTAAGTTGCACCCTGTATTTAATTTCATTGATCCTATTACGATGCCCGCACTAGATTGAGACAGTTTAGATCAGACCAAAAATGAATTTTACTAGCCCAGTCACTTTACGGAGTTTTGTTAGGCTGGGTAGGGAGTAATTACTAATTGGACTTTTAAACTGTAACCGGAACCATCAAGTGACAAAAGGACTATCTTAAAACATATTTAAAAAAAACGCAAAATAGAAATCAAAATTTTGAGTCCAAGAAGGCTTTTAAATTGATAATATTAATACCAATGCACTCATTTGAACTAGATTTAACAATATTCATTATTTTTGAGCAATAAAATAGGCTTTGAAATTTAAAAAATGAAATATTTATTAGAAAATACAAATGTATTTATCAAAACCTTCTAAGTGAACAAAAATATTTACACCATGTTTGAAGTATGTATAATGATAATGCCTTAAATATATGCAAAAAAGAATTACCATCACGTTTTTCATAACGAAATAATACACAAATTTTAAATTTGGGACTGTTGCTGACGGGATTTTTTTTAATTTTCGTACATTTTTAAGCTCAAATTGGCTCTTAAATACTATACCAAAAAAAATCCAATTATTAATTAGTCCCGGCTCAAACCGTAAAATGACTAGGCTATACGATGCCCGCACTAGATTAAGACCGTTTAAATCAGACCAAAAATGAATTTTACGACCGAATTATCTCATTATTACTGTCTAAACAGATGCCTACTTATGTAATTTCTTAATAGACCGACTGCCCACTACAATATCCTTAAGAGGAAACAGCGCAGGCGCCGTTACGACGTTTGTGCCTGTTGAAATGATTCATAACTTCATTTTAGTTTCGAATACACCGTTCTTCATGGTTGATGTATTTTTATAATAGTACGAGCGTTAACCCGCGACTTCATCCGCACAAATTATATACCAGATTTTAAGTCAGATCATAAGCTATCAAACAAAAAAAGTTTCATCAAAATCGGTTCAGTAGTTTTTGCGTGATACTCGTTCAAACAAACAAACAAACAAACAAACACACAAACAAACAGACAGACAAAAAATCCAAAAATTGGTGAAATGGAATCAGGGACACCTAAAAACCATATCGTAACTTTTTTTTTGTTAATATCTTCAATGTACAGACAAACTTCCTGTTACAGTTTTATAATAGTATAGATAGATACGGGTCAGAGCACATTTAGCGGAAAATGTACGTATGTATCTACAACGCTATTTTCAACTCTATTTCAATCGCAATTGAGTTTAACTATCAATTTATCAATGAAAATTGCTCGAACATTTTTCCGCTAAAGTAGTGCTACCTGGGCGACTGGGATGCGGGACGCGGGACGTGAAGCGGGAGCGTCTGTGACGCGGGACGCGAACTTCATTTGTTGATGAATAGTCAATGAATGAGGAGTTTTCTGACAGCTAGTCAAACGTAGTTCAACAAACCGGCGATAGATGGCGTTGACCAGAGAGGGGTCCGAAGACGACAATTTTAGGCTAAAAAATGAACAAAAATGCATGTCACTGAGTCAGGTGCTCAGTCAGACGCATCCGTTTACGAAATATATGTTCATATTTTGCTGTTTACTTAAAAACACAAATTCTTACTATTTTATTTTTTTATTTTATTATCTGCAAGGTCGCTCACCCCTGTCTCGTCAACGCCATCTATCGAGCCATTAGGAACTACTTTTTCTTTTTTAATGGCTTTTGGAAAATCCCTCATTGAAGCAACATTTCTTCAACCAAAAATCTAGGAGAAGCTACCAAAAAAGATCCAAATCTATCAAAAAGAACCAAAAACTAAAAACAAGAACCAAAATGTACTGATAAAACCTC
This sequence comes from Agonopterix arenella, assembly GCA_927399405.1. Taxonomy (NCBI): domain Eukaryota; kingdom Metazoa; phylum Arthropoda; class Insecta; order Lepidoptera; family Depressariidae; genus Agonopterix; species Agonopterix arenella. The sequence goes on along the minus strand of OV656718.1, from coordinate 8,656,056 downwards.
AGATATTTAGTCATTCTGAGCAGCCAAAACATAGTAACCTAAAAGATTAAATCTTATAAGGTAACCAATTATTTAAAATCATATCAGGAAGTATTTACACTAATGTGGCATAGACTGTAAATCATTGAATTTATTTACATTTTAAATCAACTATACAAGTCAAATTGTACGCACAAAAGCATACATAAAGTCACGACAGTAATCCCTTTCGGGATGATCAGAACCATTTTACGTTAATACTAGTTTTACGAACTACAAGTACCATTTTACGTAAATAATCGTACCAATATTCAATCAAATTCAGGGTTTTAGGGTAGAATGATTTGTCAAGTAGTATTAAGATGTGTCTACGATTAACTTTTTGCCCTCGAAAACACTGTTTAGTCAAACTTTATCTAAAAAAATCTACAATTGACAAGAAGTGCTTAAACTCTGTCCAATGTAACAGTACGTCTGTCTAGCCATAATACCTTACCTTTTGAATAAGGAGTTTTCTGACAGCTGGTCAAACGTAGTTCAACAAAGCGGCTATAGATGGCGTTGACCAGAGAGGGGTCCGAAGACAAAAATTTTAGGCTAAAAAGTGGACGCATCCGTTGACGAAATATATGTTCATATTTGGCTGTTTACTTAAAAACATCAATAATTACTATTTAATTTGTATTTTATTATCTGCAGGGTCGCTCACCCCTGTCTCGTCAACGCCATCTATCGAACCATTAGGAACTATTTTTTTCTTTTTTAATGGCTTTCGGAAAATCCCTGATTGAAGCGTGTAGGTTTTCTCACGATTTTCCTTCACTGAAAAACCAGTGGAATATACTATATCTACGGAGAGTAAACAAAGTACAGCTTTATTCAATATTTTTAAATGGAAAACAACACTACAAAAGCCGCTAATACATTCAGGAAATTTTGGAGCAGCCAGGCTGGCTGAATTCTTTTTGTTTTCATTTAAAACCAAAATTAATTCTATTTCCTGAACTCTAAGATCGAAAATTGTATTCCAAGATGCTTCTAAATTATTGTTCGTCATAACAATTAACAATGTTACATTTGCATTTGTAAAAATTAATAAATTCTCACATGGTTCTAAAGGAATGGGCTTAGAATTAAATTATGGATTCGGAGATGCAAAACCTAAGTTTGTCAGTCATTAAAATTCATGTATGCAACCTTGACTTTAAGATGATAACAAAATTTATATTAATTGTAGTTTTTTAAATCTTTTGACTCCTTTATGAATAAGGTACCTTATATTTTCTTAAGGCTTTCTTAAATAACTTAATTAGGGTTACAGCACCACCCTCATTGTGACGTGGTGGTAGGCTGCCCAAGCATCCAGTACGATAGAGGTTGATAAAATACCGTTATGTCTTTTACTTACAATTTATATAGCTCTTCCCTTAAAGACCGAATCAGATTACGAAATTCAGAAGGTCTAGCAGAAGTTTATGTAGCTTAAATGGTATAAAGCATACCCCGTATTAGACAGGTTGCGGGTTCTATAGCCTAACCACAAGCGCTGTAGGCGAGATGCGGGGGCAGAGAAGCCTGATTCGCTCTGCAAATTTTTTAAATCTTTTGTGGCAGCTACTCGTTTTATTTGAACCAGACTGAATACGTCATACGTGCATAAGATAAATACTTCAGTAAAATTTTTCAGCAATTGTTTGATTGATGAAGGGACTAAGTGTCGTTGAAGATGTGTAAGAACAAATTCTAACAACATACATTTCTTTTGTTACAGAAAAATGAAGCCACTATTAACTACAATAGTGGCAATAGGCTTGCTGCTAGCAACAAATGCACTCCCAAATAAGATCGAAGGCGTCAAAGAGTTAGCAGAGTCCAAAGAACCAGTGGTAGAAGCCGAAGAAAGCGAACCACAGACGAGAAAAGAACGCTGCACGACATGCACTGGGGGATTTGGCTATAATTTAGGATCTCCTAATCAAGTCCTAGCTCAGATTCAGGCTGTTCCTGGTACAGAGATTCATACACAGCAGTCTTTTGAAGGCTGCTCAAGTGACAGAGGATGCGCTGGCATTAAAGTGAAGGACGGAAGAGTAATTGAGAAATTTGGCAACGTAGATGCTTTCAGACAGGCTGCTGCATCTGATCCAGGAAGCGAATTCACTTTCCATGCTGCTGGGGCTTTAGGAGGCTTTGAAGGTGGTGAAGCACCTTTCTGGTGGATGAATCAGAACTCGCCATTTAAAGCTGGCGCTGGAGCCGGCGGAGCAGGTGCAACTGCTTCCGGAGGTAGCTTCGAAAAGTTCAGCAAATCTAGCTCCAGTTTCTCCAGCTCTGGAGGTGCTGGTGGTGCAGGAGCCGGTGGCCTAGGAACTAGTGGTGCAGGTGCTGGACAAGGCGCCGCATTTGGTGCTTCTCTTGACTTATCTGGTAACCCGTTCTTGAACGGAGAATTTTCGAAAATAGCCGGCGGCTTTGCCGGTGGACAAGAAGTCAAGCCTGCGTCTTTCCAATCGAGCTCTTTCGAATCATCTTCCTTCAGCACCTCTAACAATGCGGAAATCGACGCAGCAAAGAACCAATTTGGTGGAGCCAATAAGTTTGGAGGTTCCGGATTCCAAGGTCAAGCTGGTTTTGCATCAGGAGGAGCTCAGGGTGCTTTTGGCGCTGGACAGAGCGGAGGATTTGGAGCTGGTGGTAGCCAAAGCGGATTCCAAGGCTCGAAATCCCAGAACTCATATTCTGCTACCTCGAACACTCAAGGCGGGTTTGGTGCCACAGGATCTCAAAACGGGTTCGCCAGTGGTGCTAACAATAATGGCGCTGGTTTCGCTGGTGCTGCAGGCCAGAACGGCTTCGCGGCTGGTGGTCAAGGTTTCCAAAACCAAGGATTCAACAAATTTTCTGCATCAGGCTACACTGGCTCCTCACCTTCGCCCTTCACAGCATCAACTGCTGGATCAAACGTTAACCTCATCCAAAATACGCAAAAGACCAGTGAATTCGACTTTGAACAACAACAGCAGAACCAGCAGAATATTGATGAAGTCTTCCAAGGGACTGGGAACGTGCATGCTCATGAGCACAGTGGCGGAGAGCTGCAGCAGACATGCGCTGGACAAGGATACGTCTGTGTTCACAAGGCTCAGTGTAACAATGGAGTTGTCAACACGAACGGTGTAGGAATCCATCAGGCAAGGACTACGGTGAGTTTTTGATTAATATTTATTATTTTGAAATACGTTTTTTTCCAAGGTTTAGGCCGGAGAATATTAAATAAGCAGAAGTGGCCTAGTCCATCGCTAATATAGAAATCACTGTCAATGAAATGTGTTTCCATTTTTACGGTAGAATTTTTCATGAATTGGATATACCTACGTAGCTTTACTGTTTTGCTGAAGTAGGTAAGTAGGTACCGTACTTTCGTAATTTAAAGAATGATAATACTAGAAGTGTTAGAAGTCTTTGAGAGATCATCACAAGTTTTGGCGACCAAATGCGCTTCACTGCTATCTTGGTATGAATCGACCCTTAAGCTCCATGCTACATCAACTCAAATTCAAAGTTACTATTATATTTGAATTGTTTTCTGTCTGCGCTGCCCACGCGAATCAACACTCGTCCAAATACCATTTTTAACATCTTATTAAAGTTTAATCTTTCATACTTAAACCTGATCATTTGACCTTAGATCATTATCTAAAGAATAGTAAACATCAAACGCGTTTCAATACGTAAGGTCATAACAAATGTCATAATCAGCTGTTCAAAGGTCGGCCATCTTTAAAAATGGTTGTCTTCGAGTGCCATTGTTTGTCTTACCACATTTTTGCAATGTGCCTTGATCCTTAAAGTATGCTTAAGGTTGAAGAGGGGTAAATTTTATACAAAACTTTGACGCGTAGACGGTATTAATATAAGTAACTTTGTATATATGGAAAAATAGTTTAGAAAATCTAGTCGCTTCATAAATAACATTTGCTATTTATAAAATAATTACGAAGCTTTGAAATTTTTCATACAAAATGTTAAAAGCTTTATATCTTTGTAATTATATAATAAATTGTAAATGTTATTTGTGACGCGGCTACTAGATTTTTCTAAACTATTTTTCCATATATAAAATATTTATTTTATTAATTCCGTCTAGGCGTATTGTGCGTCAAACTTTTGTATGGACTGAAACCACCTTAAAGAAGATACGCCCCGGTTTATAAAATGTGCCGTAGGCTCAGACGAAAAATTTGTATATAATGCATTAAATTAAATTGAGCGGAGAAACACAATATGTATTACTTAAAAATCGTCCAGTATAGACAACTTACTATAGATACTACATAAATACTATCTATCGATATGTAGGCTGTATAAGAATGTATAGAAATGTAAATCAAGCTCAAAAAGTGGCACCAAAAAAACTGTAGATCCTAATTGCCGCCAAAACTCATAAAAAATGACATTTTTCATTATAGGTGCCGAAAATTATGTTGATTTTGTTTAGAGTTATTCTTATTCGTAGTATTTAGGGATAGTCAAAGTATCTAGGTAATCGAAAACATACACAATATCCCAACTAACAATAAAACCGTAAGAACGTTTCTATGGAACTTACATCGAAACCTTTCTCCAAAAAAAAATTGCTTGCAAAAAATTATTCAAATTAAACAAAAGACATCAACATGGCCTAATCCCAGTTTACAATAAAAGTTCAATATCATCACGACAAATATATTTTGAAACGCTGTCAGATCTTGTCGTCACTTTGACATTATAATTTTGTAACGTTTTGCGGTACAAAAGATGTGTGTTGTGTTCAATTGGTGCTGTTAACAATACAACAAAATACGTCGACGTCTGATGAAATAATTGAGAAATAAGCTTTTGAAAAGCAGCGTCGGAAGAAACCTGCATGTTTCAATTTCGAGGTGTAATTGTGGCCACGGCAGACGACGGGCTTACTCCCTGCCAAGCCAATCAGCAGTGCTATTATTGAAACTAATTCGTTGAACTCAGCAGTTGAAAATGTCAAAATGACTATGGAGATATGCATCTTTCTACTGCTTATTTGACTTTCAAAAATTGCACTCCTGAAGTATGATTTTTTAAAGTCAAATCAGCAGCAGAAAGATGCATATCTTCATATTAATATTGACATTTTCAACTGCTGAATTCAAAGTAGTTTCAAAAATCAAACTCCTGGAGTGAACAGTTTGTGCACGTAGCAATATTGATCGATCCTACATAATTATGTCACACATTCAAAGTCGCTCAGCGAGCTATGGAAAGAGCTATGCTCGGTGTTTCTCTGAGAGATCACATCAGGAATTAGGTGATAACGTCAGAGAACTAAAGTGATTGACATAGCTTCGAAATTTAGTGGCAATGGGCTGGACATATCTGTAGAAGAACTGACAACCGATGGGGTGTCAGAGTTCTGGAGTAAAGACCAAGAACTGTCAGTAGTGTGTGACGCTCCTGCGCTGGACCCACGACCTAAGACAGGTAGCAGCGAGCGACTGGATGAGGAAGGCCGAGGACAGAGTTTTGTGGCGTGCCTTGGTAGAGCCCTATGTTCAGCAGTGGACGATGATAAGCTGATAATGATGATGAATATGCCATATTTATACAGGGTGTAAGTAAAAGTCTAGCTAATACTGAAACAGTGAACTCAGACCATCGAATCTAGCTCCAGTTCCACTATGGACCCTACCTCAGGAAACGCGAAATAAACAGCTGTCCCATACATTTTAGTCGGGCACTCGGGCAGTAGGTACAGCAGTTTTGTACGGGACAGCAAATTTTTTTTGCGTTTCCTGAGGTAGGCTCCATAGTGAAAGTTGTTCAGTTTGATGGTCTGAGTTCACCGTGTCAGTATTTTCTAGGCTGTCACTTACACCCTGTATTATCTGACAGCTCCCTTAAAGAATATAGTCGCTAGGATATACTTTCAAACAATAACAGACTTGACATTCAGAATTCCCGCCAAGAAGCCATTATATTACCATTACATAACCATTTATGTCACATAAAATAAATATGACAGAATACAAAAAATGTTTCCATAAAAATTACATAAAAACGGACTCGAACCCGGACCTTTATGAGTAAATAGGTTGCAATGAGGCCGTGGGTCGTTACGTACCTTCTTTATGGCCGAAGGCGTTATTGAAAATTAATTTCTTTAAGTACAGTCGCACACATAATTATGTGATTTAAAATTTATCACTGGCAGGACAACATCAAAAGCCAATATAAACATACGCTCGTGACTATAGGTATATTGCCCACAGGGGTAGCAGAGATATTCTTACAAGGATAAAAAAAACACATGAAAAAGCAATAAATATTTATTGATTAAAGAATTAATCAAGAAAAAATATATTTTATAGTCCTTTGTTTTTTGCCGGAGAAAATTTAATTTATTTATTTCTAGATTTTTTTTAATCTTGAAACAACAATTTTATCATATCCTAAAAATATGTTTTTCTAGTGTCAAGAAACAGGTAGCATTAGGTACTTTAATGAGTGCTACTGAATAACTTTCTCCAAGAAATATGCAAAAAATTATGTCAAGTTTTCCTATACAAACTTTCGATCAGCTGATTGCATTAGTATGGGAAGTACTTTTTTTTTCTAAGTAATGCAACTGACTACACCTTGTGTATGTATATTTTAATATAATACAGGGTGTAAGTGACAGCCTAGCAAATATGGAAAGGATGAACTCAAACCATCAAACTGAACAACTCTCACTATGGAGCCTACGTCAGGTAACGTGACAAAAAATCAGCTGTCACATACATTTTAGTGGGTACAGAAGTTTTGTATGGGACAGCAGATTTTTTTTCGCATTTCGATTGGCTGTCACTTACACCCTAGGCATAGGCATGTTCATTTTCAAATTTTAATATAAAAATTCCTCAATTTCAAGTCTGGTTCGTGTACCTACATACAGTCTTGAGTTTTTGCAAAAATATCAATCCATCTTTACAACAAAAAGCCTAGCTGACTGTACAATGTCAAAAAGAACAATTTAAAATTCCCCGAAACAAGAATCGAACCCGGATCTCTCCGTTTAAAAATAACGTTTTAGTTTTAAACATTCAGTGTTTCGTTCAATAAATTTGTTGAAAGTTAAAATTAGCGATAATTTATTTCCCTTTCTGTAAAAACCCACGAAGTTGCCAGCCTAAAAGAATTTAATGAAAAAGTTAAGTGATTTTATTGGGAGATTTTTTGTTTTGGCCATGGTTTGACAGTACATACAGAAGTCTGTGGACAGGACCTTTCCTAGCCTCCTGGATTTAGCTAAGCTTAGCTCTCCCATAGAGAAAGTTGTTCAGTTTGATGGTCCGATCATCCTCTTAAGAAGTGTCAGCACATTAAGAAGGACCTTTAAATATTTAGTTCGAGGAGCCATTGACGCTTCCTATGAAACAACCAATACTATTTCCGTGATCAACATTGAATGTTGGTCCCGTAGTCAAAGTTGTTCAATTTGATGGTCGGGAGCACCCTCTACAGCAGGGGACGGCAAGTAAATTTAAGTGGGGTCTGGATAATTTTGAAAAATGTTATCGAGGTCCAGCACGGCTAGCATGCCACACACGACAAAGCGTTTAAACGAGAAAAACGTCATGCGCGCTCTTTCTGGCCTACGTAAAATAATAAAGAAATTTTTTAGCACAACTACTCGGGTTGTGTTCGGGAATATCTTGGCTCATCCATTATCCATACCAAAATCTTGTCTTCTTCCCAATACGAATAGGTTGTACTTGTAGCTAGAGCTCCTTCGGTACAAAACATGGTGCATCTAAGTAAAAGCTAGCGAAGCGAGCTCGAATTTTTTTCGCACTACGATTTAACAGTGGTTAGAAATCTTTTGAATTACGTCTCGCGAGCGAAGCGTGCTCGATTTTTCTCCGCTCTACAAATCGGTTATACCTAGATAGAGTTCAATCAATATACATATAATTATTTTCCAAATTATGCCCCTAGTAAAGTGCCGCCGGGGAATCTGCCCCCCCAGCCAAGCGGTCCACGTTTCAGCCTTCCGCGGTCCGACGGACCGCGGTCCACCAGTTCCCGACCGCTGCTCTAAAGTATGATTCCCAGCATACGTCTTACATTCTTGTGTTACCTAGGATGACCTACCCAATGGAATTACACAATAAAATGATATAATCAACATAATGAAAAGAGGACAATGGATTCCTAATAAGGTTACATACGCTTTATAACGCTTTAGGGCATTTTCCTAACGGTCAAGGCAGACTCGTGCAATATAAGATTTAATTGTTGTACTTATATCGTATGTCGTTTGCAAGGATTCAATATTTTTTTATTATACCTGAATATAATCTGGTATAATACAGGGTGAAACTGATATAATTAGCATCCTTTTAAACCAAGGGTCTACCCACAACTGAACAACTTTTACTGTGGGAGTAAACCGATCGTAGCAAATAAAAAAATAAGCTGTTCCATACTAAACTGCAGTGCCTACTTGACTCAAATCATAGATTAATATGTATATTGGATATAGATAGGTAACTCGCCTTGAATTTTAGGACGTCCTAATTGCGTTGCCGCTTATTAGCACTAGGAGGCGCCACATTATGAAATAAATTGAAAAAGACGATCGGCCGACACGAGGATCGAACCTTAGCTACCCAGATCGTAAGCCGGTTCTCTAGACCGCTAGACCAACAAGACAGTGATTGATAGTAGTGAGATATTTCGCCATATAATCATATGGCGAAATATCTCACTACTACAGCGCAGCGCGTGAGAGGTAGTGCGCTGTTACTCCGATATGAACCCTAGTTCAACACATAGTGCTTCGAAACATAACCGATAGATGGCGGAAGCTGTCTATGGAAAATCAGCGTTCCATTTAGTTTGTACTAAGATAACATAGCATGACTCAAATGTAAATGAAAATGGTCCCTCCAATAGTCCGCAGTAAAAAGCAGTAGTTGCTCCCTGAGCAGAGCTGAATTGTAATCATCATCATCATATCAGCCATTAAACGTCCACTGCTGGACATAAGCCTCCCCCAAAATGGGGAGATTTGCCATAATCGCCACGCTTGGCAGGCGGGTTGGCGATCGCAGTTGGATCGAATCAATGTGATACTACTCAGAGGATGCTGCTGCCCATCCTTCAGTAGATCCCTTGTATCTAGAATGTAATAGTCATCTCCAAAAAAAAAAACATAAGTATGTCACTTTTTGAAAATAATTGCGCGATGAAGTTTCGGACAGAAGCTAGTAAAGTAATAAAAGTCAACTCATTGAATAGAAATTTTATTTGTAGAATAGAATAGATTTATTTGCATGAATACAGTGTGTGTTTAAATAATTACAAACTGACGCATTAAGCTATTGATGTTTAAGGAAACACATTTATTTTAATGTACGGCCAACATCTATAAATGTACTGACAGCAGAAATACCTAACTAAAATAATTACTTACCTATATCTTGATAGGCCTCGGTCAAAGACCTTTAAACCAGCTTGAAAATTCTCTGACAACAAGTTGAATTAACTTTGCCTCCACCGATTCCCGATCTACCACTGGTGGAGTTTGGCCTACGCGTGAGCGGAGAGAGGAGCCCTTTTCCTCCTGATGTTTTCCTTCATCGAATAGCCAATGGCAAGGAGTACATAGGTTACCTAAAACTCCATGCTACGAGCCTGATTAATTCATTTGAATCACAATAAGTTCCCGAAAACTCATTGCTACGAGTTTGAATGAACTATTTGAACCACAATAAGTTCCTAAAAACTCATTGCTACGAGCCCGATTGAATTATTTGAATCACAATTAAGTAACTTAAAACTCACTGCTAGGAGCCTGATTGAACCATTTGAATCACTATAAGTTCCCAAAAACTCATTGCTATGACTCTGATTAAACCAACTAAGAGCCTGATCGAACCATTTAAACTACAATAAGTTCCTTAAAACTCATTTCTATGAGTCTGATTGAACCATTTGGTCTAAAAAATAGGTTCCTAAAATAAAAATTGATTGGAGCCCGATCAAACATTTGAATCCCAATAAGGTAGGTACTAAAAACCCTTTGCTATGAGCCTGATTGAACCATTTGAACCACAATAGCTTCTTAAAAACGCTTTGCTATGAGCCTGATTGAACCATTTGAACCACAATAGCTTCTTAAAAACGCTTTGCTATGAGCCTGATTGAACCATTTGAACCACAATAGCTTCTTAAAAACGCTTTGCTATGAGCCTGATTGGACCATTTGCTCATTTCAATTTTACCACTTCCACGCGCTGCGAATATACAAACCGCAGCCAACTAGGCCTTTCTTCTATCGTTACTTAGAAATCTTGTCGTTCCAACAATATTTACATTTAGCTTGCAACAGAGTTTAAACTTTGCGACCTGACTGTGTCTGAGTATACATTGTTTAACCATGGTTTAACCGCAGTGTATTTTCATCATAATAGTGAAGATTTTAGTAAAGAGAATCTTGAATCTTGAGGGTCCGGGTTCAAATCCGCTCAGCCGACTCGACACCTCTGAATTTAGTTAAGAGAATCTTGAGGGGTCCGGGTCCAAATTCACACGGAGGACATGCCACCAATGAGTTTTTTAACTTATCTACCTACGTAATACCGACTGCTCTCAAATGGTGAAGGAAAATATCGTGAGGAAACCTGCATACGATGAAGAAGTAATTCTGATGAGTATGTTGTGTTCTGTTTGTCCCATAGAGAAAGTTATTCATTTTGATGGTCTGATCATACCCTTAACAAACCAGCATATTAATATGCTGCTGCTGGCTGTATCTTTTGAACTAGAAAAGATATATTCAAAAGGTACAGCCCTTTATACATATTTAATTTTCGGGTGGGGGGGGGGGATATTCATAGAAAAACAATGAAAAAGCAAGTGCTGTAATCACTTTTCCATGAAAATATTCAGATTTCGGGGGGGGGGGGGGGAATAAAACCCACCTATCCCCCCCCTGGATACGTGCCTGGATAGGCAGATAGACAGACTCAGTAAAAGTGTCCCTTTGGCACCATTTGTGTACCGAACCCTAAAAACCCTAAATTGGGTCCAATAGCCCAGCCATTTTACGGAGTTTTGTTAGGTTAGGTTAGGTCAGGTTAAGGGAGTAACTACTTATTGAACTTTTAAATTGTAACCAGAATCATTAAGTGACAAAAGGACTATCTTAAAGCATATTTAAAAAATCGTTACGCAACATAAAAATCAAAATTATGTGTCCCGGAAGGAATTTAAATTATTAATATTAACACCAATGCACTCATTTGACTAAGATTTAACAATTTTAATTATTTTTGAGCAATAAAATAGGCAATGAAATTTTAAAAATGATGTATTTATTAGAAAATACAAATGTATTTTTCAAAACCTTCTAAGTAGACAAAAATATTCACACCATATGTTTGTAGTATGTATGATAGTAAAGCCATAAATATGTGCAAAAAAGAATTTACCATCAGGTTTTTTAGATCGAGATAATACCTAAATTTTAAAATTGGAACTGTTGCTGACGTGATTTTTTTTTAATTTTGGTTCATTTCTAGGCTCAAATTGGCTCTTCAATATTATACCGAAAAAAACTGTCAATTACTGATTAGTCCCGGCTCAAACCGTATAATGACTGGGCTACCAAGTCCAATTCACGTATGAAAAAACTCAAACCTCATAGGTTATTAGTTTAGTACCTTAGAATTTCATAATGCGGACCTTCACATTAATATCAGCTAATTATTATTTTAACAAATTAATTCTGTTTTGTAAATAAACCTTTAACATAATTAGTAATCACGTTAACTAGTGAGGCGATTAATTATCGAATAAGATGATATCTAATATCGATATTATCGAATCATTAAAAATAAACAAACGTACGCTATAACTACATACCCACGCTAATTTCTCCCTCAGCCTGCTAGCTGCCTAGCATGTCAATGCCACCCGCCCGACAAAAATGAGAAAATTCTAGATGTGCCTCTATCTTTTTCTCGTTTTGTCGCTTTGTTTTGCATGGCATGCTAGCACAAACCAGATAGGTATTATACCAGCCTAGCTAGTACGTTGCACGTGATACGTCTTTTATCTCGTTCAATCGCGCACAAATAGAAAGAGAGCGGAAGCGTGATAGCGCTATTTTACGCTATCGCGGATTGGCGTACTAGCCCCGCAGGTAGCCCTGTTTAATAAACGCGAGAATTGACAATTACAATTCAGAGTACATTGCTGGTTACTAATGACAATAAACTTACAGTGCCTCATGCGTCCTAGCATTCTCAGCCATGTACGCACGGCGACACATCAAGCTATACAAAACCAACATAAGCTGGCCGCGTTATACGTTACTCGTCCTACGCGCGGCCAGCTTATGTTGGTTTTTATATAGCTTGATGTGTCGCCGTGTGTACTCTGAATTTATTATCATTCTCATTGAGGCGTTTATTAAATAGGGCCCAGAAAACCAAGCCTCATACAAGCTCGCAGCGATCGATACGGATATTTTTCCATTTTCAGAAATAACGCCCAATGTCAATATTTTATCGACTCCCGAATTAACCGAATTACTAATTAATACAGCACATCACTATTTTTAACCGTCGGTTTATGTTGACTTAAACTTTACTCTTTAATCATCAGACGGACATACATAAATCCAAGCTTGCCTCATTCATTATGTAGAAATATTGACTTCTGAATTTAATTTATTCCGTTAAATTGATGGCTTGACGTATTGTAGTGTGAATTAGTGACTTCTTTGATAAACCCGCCTATGTTGATATAAGGTGGTTTCAGTCCATACAAAAGTTTGACGCACAATACGCGTAGACGGAATTAATAAAAGTAATATTTTGTATATGGAAAAATAGTTTAGAAAATCTAGTTGCCGCGTCACAAATAACATTTGCAATTTATAATATAATTACGAAGATATAAAGCTTTTAAAATTTTGTATGAAAAATTTCAAAGCTTTATATCTTCGTAATTATTTTGTAAATTGCAAATGTTATTTGTGACGCGGCAACTAGATTTTCTAAACTATTTTTCCATGTATATAAAGTTACTTATATTAATACCGCCTACGCGTATTGTGCGTCAAAGTTTTGTATAAAATTGACCCCTCTGCAACCACCTTAAGCCGTTTGACACCACGTGCATTTCGGACTACGGTGTCACCAATGACTTTTTTTGGGTGTCAAACTAAAATTGACCCTTGTGTTGGCGTTTTTACGAAAGAGCGAAACAAAAAACGTAAAATAAAAGATTTTTCTCATGTTACGTTCCCGGCTACATCCCCGGTAAAAGGAAATTCGTATATTTTGGGAAAGAAGTTTGGCGGACGGCCATGTAATTTGAGATCCAGACTTAGAGGTCCCGTACATGAATGAAACTTAGTAATACGTGTATAGAGAAACAAAACTAGCAAAAAAGTTAATTGGTTGTAACCTGTAGAAGTTGGGGGAAAAGTATTTCTCCTTATGATACCTTTTGTACCAAGTGTGTGAAACTCATAATCTTTCTTATTAGATAGTCCACTCAATCTTCTACTCATTCTTCTTCTTCCTGCCCTTATCCCATTATTTGGGGTCGGCGCAATATGTCGTCCTGCTCCATTCATCTCTTTTAGCCGTCTTTTCTGCGCACACTCCCTATTTACACATGTCATCTTTCGCACAATCCACCCATCTTTTCTTTGGTCGTCCTCTCTTCATGCAGCCATCCACATTCATATTCAACATTTGTCTTGTAATATGAAACTCATCTCTTCTCATCACATGTCCATACCAGGATAATCGATTACCGCGTAGCTTTTCATTCACAGGAGCCACTTTCAAACTTCCTCTAATATACTCATTCCTAATCTTGTCCATTCTAGTAACTTTGTGTTTTGTGTTTATTTTAATGAAAATTCTCGATAACCGAGCAATATTAACAGATAATGGAAGAAAACTAAATTCAGTGACGTAGCGTGGATTTCTGCCGCCCGGAGCACAGATCGATTTTGCCGCCCCCTTATCTTTATAAGAAGACCTATCCAAAAAATAACGGGGCGAACGAAGCGAGCTCGAAATTTTTTGGCACAACTATTCGAGTTGTAGTCACTCGGTCAGACATCTTTTGATTTGTAAATGTAGGTAAAATAAAAATATGGGTAAATATGGGTGAGCGAAGCGAGCTCGACTTTTCTCCTAAATATGAATCAGTTGGAGCTAGAGCTTTTTACTAGATTACAATATGTGCAAAGTAACCTAAGTAAAGTCGTTACAGCGATCCTTGGGGAGGCCTATGTCCAGCAGTGGATGTCCATCGGCTGAAATGATGAACCTAAGTAAACACTATGGGTCGAGCGAAGCAACTCGACATTTTTAGCTCCACATTTCTAAGCCAGAATTCTTTAGGATTATGTGCAGGCAGTACAAAAACTTGAGCGAGCGAAGTGAGCTCGACTTTTCCCTGTTCTACGAATTAGTTATAGACAGAGCTCAATCAATCTATACTTGAGACTAAATTGAGGTCAAGAGCAAACCCATACGTAATAAAAAAAAAAACTTTTTCAGAATTTGCCCCCCCCCCCCCCCCCTCGCTACGCTACTGACTCGAGATCCGAGGCTTTAGTAAAAGGGTCTCATTGTCACCCTTTGGTTCATAATATCAGCCATTAAACGTCCACTGCTGGACATAAGCCTCCCCCAAAATGGGGGGGGATTTGCCATAATCGCCACGCTTGGCAGGCGGGTTGGCGATCGCAGTTGGATCGAATCAATGTGTGTACTTAGAGGATGCTGCTGCCCAGCAATGAACCCTTTGGTTACGGAACAACAAAAAGAAGTTTACTTTTAGTGAGTACTGATGACAAATCCAGTTCCATCCAGACTGTCCATCATAAATGGTTAACAAGAAGTATAAGATCAAGAATCCAAATAATTACGTTCACCTAATTAGTTTTTTATCCAACCCGTGAGACTACCATTGTCTATGAAACGCATCCATTGTCCATTGTACGATTCGCCTTCTTTTTTTTAAAAGTCACGTGTTTTTTCATTAAACCAAGTCTTATTTACATCTGTAATATCAGATGGAATACACTTTGGTTTCCGGTTTTTATTTTTTCTAGTTTTTTTTAAAAGGATGCAACTGTTAGCTCTCCATACAAACGAAGTTTTATTATATTTTGGATATTAAAGAAGTAAAATAAATGAATTTTTTAAAACATAATCTAGAAACTAATATCTGTGCCTGTGGTTTATCAGATTTTCGTTAAAATGTATAGTTTCAAAGTTACAGGGGCTCAAAGATTTTTATACAAATCTTAATTTAATCCTAGCATTGAAACTGTATATTTTAACGAAAATCTGACAAACTACAACCACAGACCTACATCTAGATCGTGTTTAAAAAGTTTAATTTACTTGTAATTTGTTAGTATTGAAAATAGGATGTAACTTCGTTTGTATGCAGTGCGCTCGGGCGCCCTAAAAGGACTATCCTCGTAACCCTCAATTCACACCAGATAATTCATTCATTCATTAAGTAAATTTTCACGTTTATTAAACAGGGTAGAATAAGAATAAGAATAAGAATAAGAATAATATTTATTAATCCACAAAAAGCCATTTTACAGACGGATTTGTAATAAAATAATGAAGCACTAAATGTTAGAATAGTAGGCTAGGAGTATTGGTAGGTACAACTGATGCCATGAAAGGTAGGAATTACCTGCCTGAGCTATTGACATCAGTTACAACTGCAAAACTTATTGCAAATTAAATGTACAATGTACTTGTAAGATGTGTGGTTTGTATGGGTGAGTGAATAAGTAGGGGTGTGTTTATGTGTTTATGTAGGGGCGTGTGTTTATGTGGAGGTGTGTGTGCGTGTATGAAAGAGAGGGAGAGAGAGAGAGAGAGGGAGAGAGACATTATTCGGGGGGGAGAAGAAGATTTTCTGTTTCGTTGTAGGATAGTTTCTAACCATCCCGAAAGGGATTATAGTCGTGAGCTTAATTAAGTACCCACGTAAAATTATGTAGAATTTGATACCTAAGTCAAATCAAACGAACTTATAAAAAAAAAAACATTTTGCATTTGAGATTGCGAAAATACGGAAATAATAAAAAAATCAAGGTGAAAATGATAAATCAACGGATCTATCAAAAAAAATCTTGTCATCATAAGTTTCTTTAATAGATTTTACAACATTTACATATATCACTATGACACTAATGATAACCTTTGATGTATTTTTGTCATATTCATCAATTTGTATCAGATGCAAAACCAAAATTTTAAAACCGGCCAAACATTTTACTACGCATGATTCGTTTCAGACGTTTCGTTTCGTTTCACGCTTTCAAGCTGAATAATTTTCACACTGGGACCAACCTTGACGACCAAAAGCTGCTGTTCCATACATTTGGGGCATGATACAGTGTAAATTTATATGCGTTTCAGACCATCAAGCTGAACAATCTTCACCAATGGGACCAACCTTGAAATCGCGACAAAAAATCTGCTGTTCGATACATTTGGCTCAAGGAGCCATTGAACAATGAAACGGTGAACTCATACCATCAAACTGAATAACTTTCACTATGGAGCCTACTTCAGGAAACGCGAAAAAAATCAGCTGTCTCATACATTTTAGTCGGGTAGGTACAGCAGTTTTGTATGGGACAGCTGATTTTTTTTCGTGTTTCCTGAGGTAGGCTCCATAGTGAAAGTTGTTCAGTTTGATGGTCTCAGTTCACCGTGTCAGTATTTGCTAGGCTGTCACTTACACCCTATATTATCTATGGAACATTGTTTATTTTCGCGTATTGTAATAATATTGGTCCCATGATTGATTTGTGGTTGGGCTATTGCAAGCAAGGGTCATTATGTAACACTGAAACCATCGCTGGTCTTTTGTGTTCGCCCCATGCTCATCCATATTTAACGAATACCTTCGAACTTATGGTATTTTCTTCTCATTCTCGGGTATGCAGGTTTCCTCATGATATTTTCCTTCACCGCCGAACTAGTGATAATGATAAATACAACCGTACATAAATTCCGTAGAACTTAGTGGTACAGGCCAGGAATCGAACCGCCGCCTCATGATTAAGTCGCTCTCTTCCGTATGGACTATCTGCAATAGGGTTGCCACCCGCACTCCGGGAGTACAATTTTTAAAAGTCAAATCAGCAGTAGAAAGATGCATTATCTCCATAGTAATTTTGACATTTTCTACTGCTGAGTTCAACGTATGACTTTCAAAAATTGCACTCCAGATGGCTAAGAAATTTGGTGAAGTCCCTGAATTTTACGTCTGGTCCCGTGTCCAGTAACTACACAATTATTGAAAGGTTTCCTCAGTTTTGCATGGAGCAGCAGATTTTTGACTGGCTCTTCGGACACTTCCGAGCCGGATCCGATGTCCTATTAAACCTACGTCAATGATCTTACACGTTCCAAATGTGTAACAATTTCCTCGCAACGTGTTTTTTTTAAATTAATTTTCTTCGTACGGCATGTTAGTGCGTCGTTAATCTCAATCAGGCCCATGGGAATCATTGTTGTCATCTTAATTAATTAATAATTGTATCGCCTTAATAAGATTGCGGCTTTAAAAGGAAAAGTTGATTAAAGAATCACATGAATAAATATCCCTATAGAACGAAAGTTTCATACAAGCCGCCTGTAGATGCACATATGGATCGCGTTAGAGGCTGGAGTGCGATTTTTGAATCTCATACGTTGAACTCAGCAGTTAAAAATGTATGGAGATACGTATCATTTGACTTTCAAAAATCATACTCCAGGATTGCGATTTAGAAAGCCAAATCAGCAGTAGAAAGATGCGTATCTCCATACGTTTTCAACTGCTGAGTTCAACGAATGAGGTTCAAAAATCGCACTCCAGATCATCATTTTAAAAAAGTGTCAGCAAATTAAAAAATACCCTGTATTTGTACGAGGCTGACAGCGTCCTCGTACACAATAGTACTTATACAAATCTCTTATTTGTACGAGGAACCTCGTTCGTACGTCTAGCAACCCTGCCCGACTTCCCTCCATTGCAAACGGGAGACAGCAATAAGAATGGAAAAACATGGCTATTAGAGAGCCAATTTAAGTGATCATTTTGGAAGTGTTGAAGACACTACCGCAAAAGCACCAAAAATACAAAATAAAACAATAGGAACCTAACATTGTACTGAAACTATGACCTATTTTGCTATTTTGCTATGGCAAAAACATCTGAACGCACGGAAGTTATCCCTAGTCGCATCAAGATCCATGTAGTAAGGGACACCAGAAAACGATTTTATTGAGTCAAGCATGGTCTGGCGCTCGGCGTACCAGAGCTCACACTCCCAAAGAATATGATAAGCGGTCTGTTCGAACTCGTTACTGTCAACAGAACATTCTCCCGTTTGCAATGGGAGGAAGTCGGATATTTCATTTTCCTACTCCTCCTATCTTCTTTGATTAATTCATTGCGGGTTCCAAGACAGATTAGAGTCATCTCGCCGCTGTTGATCCTGGCTTACAGGAGTTACAGCGGTGGGAATGTGTGGTGGGCCTATTTCTAGCAACCCTGTCCAAAATTTACCAAGTTTTCAAACATCTAGTATATCGTAAATCAATGAGGGCTTACGTTAAATATTCCAAAGCATATTAAATCTTAGTAAGCATTGTGAAACACAGGTTTGTATGTCAAATGTAACGTTTTAAACATTATCTTTAAATCATATTAAATGTTGTCTACACGTCACATTAAATCTGTACACACGTTTAATATACGATGACTAAGGGACAATAACTTACATTTTCAACTGACATTAGCCCGCGACTTCGTCCGCAAAAAAGCAGCTGTTTCATACATTTATGACAAGGAGACACATTTTATTTTGCTATCTCAAGATTGCTCAGCCCAGTCATTTTACGGAGTTTTGTTAGGCGGGGTAGGGAGTAATTATTAACTGGACTTTTAAACTAGAACCGGCACCATATAGTGAAAAAAGACTATCTTAAAACATATTAAAATAAAAATCGCTACGCAACTTATAAATCGAAATTGTGTGTCATAGAAGACTTTTAAATTAATAATATTAATACCAATGCACCCATTTGACTTATATTTAACAATATAAATTATTTTTTAGCAATAAAATAGGCACTGAAATTTAAAAAATGAGGTATTTAATATAAAATACGAACGTGTTTTTCAAAACCTTCTAAAGTAAAAAAAAAATAACCGTCAAGTTTTTTAGAACGAGATAATAGCTAAATTTTTAAATTGGAACTGCTGCTGTCGTGATTGTTTGTTAATTTTGGTACATTTCGTTGGTAAATTGGTTCTTCAATATTATACCGAAAAAAAATACTAATTATTAATTAGTCCCGGCTCAAACCGTAAAATGACTGGGCTGCAAAGTAAAAGTGATTCAGTTTGATAAAATTTTTAATTAAATTAAATTTAATTTAAAATTAAATTAAATATTCTTTATTATCACGCCAAAAATAACCCAACAGTTTTTGCTTGATGCTCGAACATACAGACAAAAACAAAAGCAAAAAATTCAAAAGTCGGTGGTTTAGAGTCAGTTGAACCAAAACACCAATTATCGTATGGTCCAAAAATCAAGTGATGCATATTTGGTGTAATTTTGACCTCCCATCTCCCTTGGTGACTTTCTTGTTGACTCAAGGGGTCCTCACCCCTACCACCCCTATGAATTTCAGACACAATTTTTAGTTCTTATTTTTAACGTATGCAAATGTCTGGTGACTTTTGTTCAGACCCCCCTAAGTGACCCTAAGTGACAGTGAACGACCCTCCCCTAAGTAGAGTCACATGAATTATGGACGCTCCTTAATTCTGTTACAGTTTTATAATAGTGTTGTGGGGACTCGCTACAGATGTCAGCACCCACAAGTTGTAGCAAAGGTGCCAACAGATGGCGATACCATCGCTCTCGGAAATATGCTCCATACAAAGACAACGTTCACCGTGAATACGTAACTCGTAACCTACTACAAATAAAGTTCACAATCGAATGCGAGACATACATCGCGCAAGAGAAATAATCACAGAGATTCTATACATATACAAGGTCCAACTAAGAACTGTTGGACCACGGCCGGTCCCCAGGCTTCACACGTAGCCTGGTGGAAGATCTTCCCTTTTCAATGAAGGAACATTCCTAGTAGCAACTCGATAGTGTCAAAAAAACTGAAAACATAAAATTGTTTCTTCAAAATATCACATAGAGCTTTTTGATGTCATTTTATGATTCTACCATGGCGTCTGAAGGTGTTCCGTTGCAAAGAAGATGCGGCCAGAAACTATAGAACAAAGAGTGTAGAATACATAATGTATGTATTGTCTCAATATCAAGACATGAAGAAGATCCAATCACAGCCTATCCTACTAATATTATAAACGCGAAAGTTTTTAAGTATGGATGGATGTTTGTTACACTTTCACGTAAAAACTACTGAATGTATTTTAATGAAACTTTACAATAATATAGCTAATCTACATCAGAATAACACATAGGCTACAATTTATAAAGATATTGTGTGAATTCTCCAGATGAAGCGCAGACGAAGTCGCGGGCACCGGCTAGTTTAGCAATAAAGGCAACACAACTCATCTAAGAGCTCCAAAGAATTTGGCGTAAATAATTTGATTGCGCTTTTAAAGCTGGTGTGTCCCTTTTAATGGTCAAAGAATAAATTCTCTAACATAACCTCTGACATATGTATTAGTGCTGGGATAGTATCGACAAACTCGCTATCGATGAAAATATTTTGAAAGACTCTCTGCTAGTTAATCCCACACATCAAAGTCAAAGCCACTAACAGAGCTATATTTACACAATTTGTATATTCGGGCTGTGTCACCGATAGGTCGGCGACTTTGACTATTTTTTATAAGGACTAGCCTTGCGGTAGCATTTCCCCTCTGCCACGGTATAAGAACAATTGATCATGTGCATTTACATTCAACTTTATACCTTATTACTAAACGAGACAGCCTATAATTGCGAAACAATAACTCCGAACTTATTACGTTTGGGGTTCACACGAGACTACTTTTCATGATTTTTAACATCCAAAATTAGAATCTAAAGTTATGGGGAATAAAATCCAAAGTTGCGGATTTCATGTAACCTCGTCCCCCGCAAAAAGTGGCAGAAATGTTTGTTAGTAGAATTACACGCGTAACTAGTCCCTATATACTGAAGTAGTCAAAGGTCGGCGAGTTTGGTGTATAGACGCCATTATGGGATCAGAGATGGATTAAGGCCTATCCTATAGCCAGCTTTCTGTTTGTTCTGTTTCTTCTGTTTTATCTCCTTTGCATATTCTCTATTTCTGACGTCTTCTTCGGAAACATTGCACTCTGCCATATCACTGCGAACTGTCTTCATCCATCTAGTATTCAGACGACCTGTGGGTCTTTGTCGTGGAATCTAACCGATCCACGCTACCCTGTCCACCGCGTAGTCCCAGAAAACCCAATGCCGAGCTCCGTATGCCCTTTAAGGGAGCCCTTGGGCAGGTTGCTTCACTGGTTCGGTATACCGACTAGAGCGCTTCGCCGTCATTGGTGTGGTCCCTCATAGTCCGCTATCCTATATTATATGCTATAGTATTATAATTATAAGCCTTAAGTAATACTGTATTGGTAATTTCAATAAAAAATTATAAAAAATCTGTCCTGGATTCGATAGTTGCAGTGCCATATTTCTTATTATAGCCCGCTGGCTTTCGTTTTACGTTTCCAAACTGAACCATCTAGTTTATGCTCCTGAAGCTTAAATATCAAGAAAGACTATCTCTGAAAACTATCGATATAAGTATCGATAGTGTCCAACCCCTATTTAACATTTTGCAAGACGTTTAATGATTGATTCGCCATTTTACGTGTCAAGAAATCTTTAGTGCTGACAGGGTATATTGTTTTTGATAAAGTATCGATCTTTTATTATTAACTGGTAGATCAAATGTTTTTGTTTTAAAATTAACAACTTTGTTGTTCCCTACTAAAATAAAAAGCTGAGAATAAACCACAAAATTTCTTGATTGGTGTTTTAATAAGGGAAAAGAACACCTGTGGCCAGTAGCGTAGCGTGGGTTTCTGCCGCCCGGTGCAACATTTCGATTTTGCCGCGCCCTTATTTTTATAAGAAGACCCACACAAGAAATAACGGAGCGAGCGAAGCGAGCTCGAAATTTTTTAGCACAAAGCCGTTCCGTGGTGGCCCAGTGGCGAGTAACCTTGCCTGCTGTGCAGGAGACGATGGTTCGATCCCCGTCCAAGTCGACTCGTATCAATGAGTTTTTCGGAATTTATGTACGATTTATAACATCACTGGCTTTTCGGTGAAGGAAAACATCGTGAGGAAACCTGCATGCTTCAATTTCGAGGCATGTATTGTACCTACTGTCCATTAATAAGTGGCGACGGGCTCACTCCCCGTCACTCTGGGCAGAGTTTCGGTACTAGTGAAACGTGGATGTTCTGAGGTTTCAGAATATCTCTGACTACCCTCTCGGGGATTATAGTCGTGAGCATATGCCTATGCTTGTACTTCAAACATGGCGTAAATATTTTTGTCTCTTTGGAAGGTTTTGAAAAATACATTCGTATTTTCTAATAAATATATCATTTTTTAGATTTCAATACCTATCTTTTGTTTATAAATAATTTATATTGTTAAATCTTAGTCAAATGAGTGCATTGGTATTAATATTATTAATTTAAAAGCCTTCTGGTACACACAATTTCGATTTCTATGTTGCGTAGCGAATTTTTTTTAATGTTTTAAGATAGTCTTTTTGTCACTAAATGGTGCCGGTTACAGTTTAAACGTCAAATTAATAATTACTCCCTACCCCTCCTAACAAAACTCCGTAAAATGACTGGGCTACAAGGAAATTTTCCATTCCAATAATTTAAAACCAATCTAGCCCCCATTTTTGTCATCTTAATTTCTTTAATTCTAAAATATGCAAATCCTCAATATTGGTCTAAAAATTATGCAAAAACTAATGTTTTCCATATTGAATTGATCGCGAAATTAGCTAGATAATCAATTACACAATGCCTATTCTCGCAAGTTGGTTAAATATTAGCTGTTCCAAGAATTATCCATGCACAGAACTTATGTAAAAGGTAGTAAGAGTTAAATTCCATAGATTCGAGTGACCTCGTAAGATACAATATTTGAGTTGTATTGCAATGTTACGGTGTTGACTGATGCGTTGATGATTCAATAAGTGACCCTAGAAATAAACTTTTCTTTGTGGATTCGGCACATATGCATAATGTTCACGACTATGTTAAATAAATATCTTGGACTTTGCCACACAAATTATCGAGTCACATTAAAAGTGCCAGAATCTAGCCCGAATATAAGTATATTAGAAAAGAGAACCCACTCGTGGCAACATTATGCATCCACCTTATGTCAAATTGAAGGCTAGCTAGCGCCATCTATGTATCACCGACAATAATTCAACCTATACTATACATACCTACTTATATCTATTCATATCGATGGATATTATTGTTTTGAATGCTAAATTTCGTTCAATCCCGCACCGATCGAGTGAAATTGCAATATCCTTACTATTCCTGTAATCTAAACATTGGTAAGAGAACAACAGAAACTCCAGAACATCACTAAATCGTCACGAAATTGAACGAAAACTACAAACAACCCGCACATTACGCAAGATAGGTAGCCATTTTGTGAATGAGTCAATTTGACATTGACATAGACAATAAAATCTTTTTCTTCTGCGAAATAATTAAAAGATGGCAGCACATTCTATGCAAACTGAATCGGAAAAAGCCACCATGAGGCGACTGTCCTCCACCTGATCTAGCCTGGAGTTCCTTGTTCCTTAGTATGCAAAGGTATTCTAAAATGTAGCGAGTTCTTGATATCCAAGGCAATATGCGCCTGTTTTTTGGTCACAGTCTTAGAGGGAGTGTACATAAATGAAACGTGTAGATAAAAATGAAAACTCACAAAAAAAGTTTGTTGGTTGTAGCCTGTAGAAGTTTGAAGAAAGGTGTCTTCTTCTTATGATTTATAAATCAAGTTTTTGAAGTGTTTTCTTTGACGAAGCCTGTTGTGGATTTGAACTATGTATTGAGGAAATTTTAAACTCATATACAGGAATTCCCATAGTGAAAGTTTGTTCAGTTTGATGGTCTTAACACATTGTAAGTATATAAGGTCTAACAAAATTAGCTGAAACTATTTTAAGGGTATGCTCAGACCATCAAACTGAACAACTTTCTCTATGGGACCAATACCGAAATCGCGAAAAAAAAATTTCATGTCACATACAAAACTGCAAACACAACTTGACTCAAATGTATGGGGCAGTAGATTTTTTTTTTTGAGATTTCGATATTGGTCTCGTAGAGAAAGTTGTTCAGTTTGATGGTCTGAGCATACCCTTAAAATAGTTTCAGCTAATTTTGTTAGACCTTATATAACTAAATTTTAAAAAATAATAATTATTGAGAATTATCAAAATTGGACTACTATGTAAAAAGTTATACGTGGTCATACATTACAATCAGTGAGTGAACAGTCAATCATTCCCTGTTTTACTACCCTTAGGGTTGGAATTATTTTTCCAAATTTATATGGGACCTCTCCAATAAAAAAAAGAATTATCAAAATCGGACTACTCGATACTCTGTAAAAAGTTATGCGTGGTCATACATAAAAAATATGTATACATACATACGCGTCGACTTGAGAACCTACTTCGTTTTTTTTAAACAGAAGTAAAGATGACTGTAACTTTTATTCTATTCTATTTTTATTTAATGGCGTCCGATGCGTTATCACAATTGTGCCAATGTCCCGTTATGTGGAGAGTACCTACACGTAGGAAAATGATTAGTAGCATTTCTGCCAATGTCAAGTAGTTTATTATAATCTCAAGTTAACGTTTTATAATTAAAACACAAAAGAGTCTACAAAATGGCGGAGCCACGTGCAAGCCTAACAGATGCCAATACGCACGCGTCTGACCTCCCCCAGACTTGCAGCGCGACTCTCTGTAACTTTTAACACCGATCGTACCACCGTACATTTTTGACACTTTATTGTACCTACACGAGAAAACAATTAAAGTAGACATCTACAAAAACCTAACTTTATCTTTAGAGAGATTTCTTCCAGCAGAGAAAGTTCTAAAGTGTGAGGCAGACATAACAGTAAAGTATTTATTTATTGGTTCATAAAGAAAAAGCACACATACATTGGTGTAATATGAGAGTGAAAAATAAATGATAAAAACTAACAATTGTACGTGCTATAAGGATAGTTACAGTGGCTGTCTATAACTAAGATTTATTAAAAACCCCGTGTCACTGACAGCCATTTTTTTGGGTGCAGAAAGGCATAGTAGTGTGGAGTACATCGTGTCAATATGTATGTTGGTCTTGATATGAAGACTTGAGGAAGTACCTATACAAATATATAAAAAAAAAACCAAAAACAATCTAGAATCAAAAGAAAACAAAAACATGTTTATATAATAAGTATGTAGGCGTGCATGTGTGTGTGTGTGTGTGTGTGTGTGTGTGTGTGTGTGTGTGAGTGGATAATGTCAATATTATAATTCGAATAAAATTTTCTTTCCGCCTGTACAATTACATGTAAGAGTTAGTAATAGATCACACTTGACCCGTAGCGAAACTAGGCGTGGTTGTACAATGATATAACACCTATACTGATGTTGACTACTGCAAGTACACATAAAGAGATCAACTGCGACGCTATTCTTGATACCATGATGTACCGCATTTTTTTTACCGTGTCAAAGTTTTTGAGGCGTGGTTCAGAGTCTGAACTACAGACAATCAAACTGAACAAATGTTACTATGAAAATATAAATTACAAATTAAAAAAAGCCCCAATTCCAAAAACAAACATTTAAAAAGAAAAAATAATTCGTTCACCTATTATTTTTGATGTATGCAAATGTATGTTTTACTTTTTAACTTATTTTAGGTCAATTAATACGCAGGGGACCGCTATCAAAATTAACATTGATTTTTTATTCGACAATCACCTGCGGCCCCCGACACATTAATTGACCTAAAATATATTAAAGAGAGTTAAAAAGTAAAAAATGCATTTGCATACATCAAAAATAATAGGTGACCGAATTATTTTTTACTTTTTAAATATTTTTTTTGGAGCTGGATTTTTTGTTATTTCGTAATTTTTAAAGTTACTTGAAACTGCTGAATCGATTTTCATGAAACAAGGCTAAGAACACTCTCGCACAAATTAGCTTTCTATTAAAAAAAAAACGCATCGAAATCGATCCATCCGTTTTGGAGCTACGATGCCACAGAGAGACAGACCGACATAGGCGTCAAACTTAATAACACCCCTCTTTTTGCGTTGGGGGTTTAAAAAAATCTCTTCCTTACCATACATTTGAGTTGAGTAAGCAGTTTTTTTATATGGTCTAAACCTATTCAATGAGCGCAGTAGAGTACAAAAAACTTACGAAACGAAATATCGTCTCACTTATTTAATACTTTTGCGTAACTAATATGTTTTCTAAATGCATTCATTAATCACTATGTTGTATACATTTGTAGTTGTACATTCATTCACGTTTCTTTAATAACAATCGGTCATTAAATAATAATAAATAACATTCTTATTTGTTAGATTACATTTATTTGACCTTTTGACCCTCGCTCGGTATAGATAGTACAGAGAAATACATGTTAAAAATGTGATTTAGACGGTGGTTTCAGTCCATACAAAAGTTTGACGCACAATACACGTAGACGGAATATGATAAAAGTAATATTTTATATATGGAAAAATAGTTAAGAAAATCTAGTTGCCGCGTCACAAATAACATTCGCAATTTATAATATAATTACGAAGATTATAAAGCTTTTAAAATGTTGTATGAAAAATTTCAAAGCTTTATATCTTCGTAATTATACAATAATACCCAATCGGGGAATTATTGAGAATTTATGTTTTTCACATATGTATCTAACTACGTTCCAAATTTTTTTTTTTTTTAGCATGACTACTAAATCATTTATTTACCAAATATAGTTTACAAGTCTTATTAGATATAGGAAAGTACAAAATCCAAATCTGCAACACGCTTCGTCCAAATTATCACCTAAAGTGCAATTAATGCAACCTACTCCATACAAAAATCTCTAGATTTCCCCGACTAACGATAGATATAAAATTAAAATGGATAAACTTAATAATAATTATAATTAAACCACATCAAACTATGAGTGCAATTTTTCTACATCTTCCGCGCCCTCAGCGCCACCTGGCGGTAGATGATTGCAAACATTATTTGCACATCGAACTATGACATTAAAAAAGGTCTAATACACGGGCGTGCAAAATAAATGACAACCAACAAAACATTGTACACAACATATTGACAGTAATTGACATTATTAATGGCACGCCACTGCATGGCATGGCGTCGGATGAATAGATTTGCGACATAGGCTGTTACATGGTACAGTCAAGCGGACAAGCGGTTGTTTATTATACTAACATTTACATAGACATTTGCGTCAGTGGCGCTTTAAATACGGGCTTCATGAGACTTCGGGTTTGAATGTACATGCATGAAGTGCCATGTCATCATCATCAGCCTATATACGTCCCACTACTCCCACTGCAGGGCACAGGCCTACCCTCAGGGTGGTATACCTCAGGGACACCCTATGGGTGTTAGTCTACCACGCGTGCACAATGCGGATTGGTAGATTTCACATACGCATCAGAATTTCTTCTTCAGCGTATGCAGAATACCTTGAAGTGCCATGACCAATGATTCTTTCCAACTTATGTGCGTAACACCGACTGCTCCCAAACGGTGAAAGAAAACATCGTGAGGAATCCTGCATACGCTAAATATGAAATTTCTAGGTGTTGGTATGTGTCACGCGTGATGGACTATCGACAGGGTCATCGTAAAAAGATAGAGGCAAATAATGACAAACATAAATTCTCGTTTAGTCCCTTTCTTACTCAAAAACTTAATTACAATTATACCACTTGCAACGTATTGCAACTGTATGCAATGTTTTCTATTTGCGTATGGGTGGCAATAAACATTTTTGCTTGCATAATACATTTTATTATTTTTTCATTTAAAACCACTTTTCCTATAGACAGTACAACAAACAAGATGACCATCGCCCTTGACAAAGACAATAGCAATCATTTCCAATCAATCTTCAATTAAAATCTCTTGTTGCAGAAACAATATTGCAACGTGAAAACCGAGATCTGCTGCAGAATCGAAATCTCCACCTTAGCTGGTGCCGGAAGCCTTCAAGGATCTCTCGGAATTGGATCAGCAACTTACTCCGGCCAAGGTCAAAACGGAAACGGAAACCAAGGATCAAGTCTCTTTACCAGCTCAAGCCAGAATTCTGGACAATTTGGTCAAAGTGGTCAAGCTGGACAAGCGGGACAAGCTGGCCTAGCTGGACAGGCTGGCCAGGCTGGTAATGCTGGGTCTTTCGGATCTCAATCATCAAGCTCTTCAAGCTTTGGATCGTCTAGCTTCGGAAATTCAAACAGAGGTGTCGCTGGTCAAGGAGCTCAAGGTGGACAAGGAGGTGTAGGACAAGGAAGCCAGGGAAGCCAAGGTTCAGGGTTCGGAGTACAAGGTTCCTTCGGCTCTAACTCAGATTTCGGATCCAACGGGAATTCAGGATTCGGTACTGGATCAGGCAACCGCGGTGTAACTATTGAGTCCAGCTCATCTTCCTTCGAATCTTCATCAAGAGGAACTGGAGGGTCTAACTTTGGAGCTGGCAATGCTGGTAATACTGGAAATGCTGGAAACACTGGGAAATTCGGTGCATCTGGAACTTTCTCAGGCTCAAACTTCGGAGCTACTGGTTCCAATGCTGCGAATGGAGGCAACCGTTTCGGCTCAACGAACGGCAACGATGTTACCTACAAGCAAACAAGTCAATCAAACTTCATAGAAACTGACTCTTTCTCCGCTGGAAGCGAAAACGCAGGTGTTTACAGACCTGGTGCTTCAGGACTTAAGCCTGGCATCCCATACCTTCCTCCTGTCGACACTTCAAACAGCGGAACCAATGTTGTAAGCTCAACCGCTTTCCCTACCACCTTTTTGACAACACCTCGTCCATTCTCTCCCCCTCCAAGACCAACCTACCTTCCTCCTGTGTCTTCAACATCAGCTCCAGGATATCTGCCCCCACAAGTTCCGGAGCAGTCCATCAATACAGAGACCAGAGTTCCTCCGAACTACAATGAAGGTTCTATCATCTTGGATGAGACCAGACAACCCCCCAACAGGCCCAGACCTCCAGTTGTGGCAGGTTAGTTTCGTATTCTTGCTAATATATAATATTTGTTGATACCGTTGATACCTATTAGTAAATAATCTAGCCATTCTACGCATCGGGCTCAAATGACCAGTAAAGTCAGACCGACGATACGTTTCCTGATTTCCTCTCTTTCTCATACTAACCATTGGCGATCAAGAGGGTAAAATTACTACCTAGACCTAGCATTGATCATCATCAGCCTATATACGTCCAACTGCAAGGCACAGCCCTCAGGGATGGACCCTAGGGTATATAAGCTGGTGGCTAGCTGGCTGTGAACCTCTTGAAGATTATTTGTCTAATAAGACAGCGATAGTTTTAACTGCGCTTAGTTCCAAGTTGCAGTAGTAGGTCCTTGAAATAACACTGACGGGACATTTTAACTAACATTTTAACTTTAATACTGAACTCTCTTCAAATACCTTTCCGATCTAAACAATTATAAAACTGACAGCAAACAGCACGCAGTCAAGATGAGTCTTTAAGGTTAGGCACCAAGATCGAAATCTCAGCGTCAAATTGTTCATTTACTTCACAAATTAATACATTATTCCCTCCCAACAGCTGAAATCCCATCAGGCTGTGCCGCAGCTCTTAAGTGTACCCTCGTCGAATTCTGTACCGCTGAAGGTGTCATATCGAACACGACTGTAGTTCTTACGAGGGACCAGGAAGCCTACAGAGTTCCTCTTACGGTAAGTTGAAGAATATTTTCGCCATAGATGGATGATCAATGGAGTTGAGTTACTTGCTTTGCTTGTCCTAAGCTGTCTCCTCTTTGCAATGGAAGGAAAGTCGGATAGGTTTGTGTTTCTCTAACTATAGCGGAAGCATTTAATTGATTGTCTGAAGAAAGACTCCTCTTTTCTTCGTCGATTAAATTGAATGCTTCAGCTACTGTCATCCCTCGCTCGCTCAATGGACTTCTCAGACCACTAGAAAGTGTTGTGAGTAGGCTCCTCTGTTGATACCGGTATTACTGGTTTACACGACTGTTGGAGACTATGCAAGAGAGGATCAATCGTACTGTTTGCGTACATACTAGCGAGTCGAAATGCGTGATAGACGCATCATACTTAGTCCTCAGGTTTTAAAGTACTTTTTGGTTTCTTTACCACTTCTTCCTTAAAGTCTTTCATTACGTTTCTAGACCAGACAGACTATGACAAGCTTGCAAGGTCCTTCATCGCCTTGCCCGTGCCTAACTTCTTCTTTAGTGTCGGCATGGGCTGAACATGACAATCACTGATGCCATAGTTGGAAGAAAAGCCGGTCAGCAATGGTCATATTTTCCAACCCTCCAAACTATAATAAACATTCCCACCCCCAGGACTGCAAAGACATCGAATCAGGCCGCATTGGAAAATGCTGCAGAGATCCCTACTATACCGACCCATGGCCAACAAACCAGCTCGGCAAATGGGTTCCCGGTGTCTTCGGAGGCAACGACGGGAAGTACGCTCCCGACAGCAGAGGCAGTGGCAGCATCTCGAGGCCACAGGTCACTGTGAGGCCTCCAGTTACTGGGTCTACGTTCTTGAACAACATCAGGTTTGTGGGAATTTGAAGTTTGTTTTCTATATAAGTTCTGTAGAAGATTATAGGCCAGGCTTCGTGAAATTATCCCTCACACTGCTCATAATTATGATGGTATGGGTGACAAGCCGTCACATTTGCAGTGTAGTCACTTGCCCTATACTATACTATGTAGAACTATATACTATTACCTATTACCTAACCTGGTCTTGTTTCCTAAGTCGTCTCTTTCCCAACACGTCCGTTACAGTGACAGGATCATATTTAAAACATGTTTAAGCCTAAATTCTTGTTGGTACCCTACCTAGGAGGTAACAGAGTACTCCATGAGCATGAGAACTGTTTTCGGCTTTTTTTTTTAAATATTGAACAGGCTAAAGAATGCACACAATCATAATACCCATATACCATCATTATGGGCTTAATTTCATCTTATTAGATGTTTCAAACAGTCTCTGTTTGGATAAGACACCAACATACACACGTTTGTGGCTAAGTTTGTGATAAGGCCATACAATAGCATAAAACTAATTATAAACTTAATTCACAGGAACCCAAAACCCACAATTCCACCATTCGGACCCAACCAGGTGACTCCTGGATTCCCCGGATCGACCACCTCACAAAACTCTTTCTCACAGAAAGGTCAGTTCGAAGTAAGGGGTCAAGGTCAAGCGGGACAGGGAGGTCAAGGACAGTTCGGTCAAGGTAGCCAAGGACAATTCGGTCAAGGCAGCCAAGGACAATTTGGTATTGCTGGACAAGGACAAAGCTCTCAAGGTTAGATTTATGTATAAACAATATTTGTAATAAAAAAAAAAGTTAATAAATATGATACTAATTCATTAATTTGTAATACAAACTTTCGAAAAAAGCGCGCGAAATCGAAACAGTTCGTTGTTTCACATCTGCCAGGCGTCACACGACGACCACTTTTTTGTAGAATAATATTGAAATATTTATAAAAATATATCATATAATTATTATATAGGGTGTAAACTTAAATGGCGTTATAATATACTGCTGAGATTGTTTCAGACACCATCCAACTGATCAACTTTGGACCAACATTGAAATCACGACAAAAAAAACAGCAGTTTCATACATTTTTGTCGAGTACCGGTTGACATTTTCTATTGAACAGCTGACTTTTTTGTCGCTATTCCATTCTTGATCCCATATATAAGGTCTAACAAAATTAGGTGAAACTATTTTAAGGGGATGATCAGACCATCAAACTGAACAACTTTCTCTACGGGACCAATATCGAAATCGCGAAAAAAATTCTGCTTTCCCATACATTTAGGTCGAGTACGTTTGTATGGAACAGCTGATTTTTTTTTCGCGATTTTGCTATTGGTCCTATAGAGAAAGTTGTTCAGTTTGATGGTCTGATTATCCCCTTGAAATAGTTTCAGCTAGTTTTGTTAGACCTTATAGAAAGTTGTTCCTCAGTTTGATGGTATAAGGAATCAAAATACTAACAATACTTTTGAATTCCTTTAAGGTGGATTCCAACAAGGTTCATCTCAATTTTCTTCAACTTCACAATCATTTGGCCAAGGACAAACTCAGCTCGGCGCTAACCAAGGTCAAGCCGGTCAAGGTCAGCTGGCAGGCCAAGGTCAAGGCTCGTTCTTGCAACAGGGACAGGGACAATATTCTCAGGGTGGTAGAGGACAAATTGGTGTTGGTGGATTGGGACAGCTTGAAATTCAAGGACAGGTAAAAATGAAACATGTACACTTTTTGCTGTCTATTAACTTTTCAAATCGTAAGCCCTATCAGTTCTATAGGCCATGCTATTTAAATGTATGATACTGTAAATAAGATTTATTACTTATACATGGTGACATGATATCAATGGCATCCTTTTGAACTAAGACTCTACCAATCAAACTGAACAACTTTTGGAAGCAAACCAGTCATGGCAAAAAAATTTCTGTTCCACACTAAACTGGAATGCCTTCACTCAAATGTCGACAGCAGACCTTTTTTACGATGCCAGGTTTGTTCAGTTTGATGGGTAGAGTCTTAGTTTCTAAATGCCTCCCAAAGGTCCGGGACACTTATGTCCCGAGATAAGGAAATGACATACAATAATAATAATAAGAAAACTATTCATCAGCAGGTAAATAAGTACAGATACAAAAGTGATACCCTAAAAAATCGTATATTTCTCCAAACAGGGCGCCCAAGGCCAATTCTCCCAGACCTCCCAATCGTCACAAAGCTCCCAAACGACCAGGGGTCAAGGTCAAGCCGTACTCACAGGTCAAGGTCAGTCGGTGAGCCAGGGCTTCGGCACTGGAATCCGGCAGGGTCAAGGTTTCGCTGTGAGCCAAGGGGGTGGATTCGGGGTGGAGAATGAATACAGTGAATCTGCTCAGAGGGTGTTCCTTCAACAGTACAGCGCTGGTGGACAATGTGGACTATTTAATGTGAGTATACATATTTTATTGTATAATCCCTGCGTGTACCGGAAAGCGCAGCGTGGGTATGCCCCCCACAAGGTGGACTGACGACCTGGTGAAGGCAGCGGGAACCCGTTGGATGAGGGCAGTGCAGGACCGGTCGTTATGGCGATCCTTGGGGGAGGCCTATGTCCAGCTGTGGACGTCCATCGGCTGAGATGATGATGATGAATATTTTATAAGTCAATATCATCATCATCAGGATGTACAGGATCCAACCTAATATCATCATCATCAGCCTATAAAACTCCCACTGCAGGGCACAGGCCTACCCTCAAGGAGGGTGTAAGGACATTAGTCCACCACTCGTGCCCAATGCGACTTGGTAGACTTCACATACACATCAGAATTTCTTCTTCAGTGTATTCAGGTTTCCTCACGATCTTTTCCTTCACCATTAATATGCTGACGGTTTTTTGAGTGGAAGATCGGACCATGAAACTGAACAACTTTCTCTATAGGACCAACATAGAAATCTGTCCCATACATTTGAGTCAAATAGGAAGTAGGAACTGCAGTTTTGTATGAAGAAGCTGGTTTTTTTCGCGGTTAGTCAGTCAGTCACGGAACTTTCATATGTATATGTTACCGGTAATATGTATAATCCGGTATTCTATACAACACCTAGTCATTTAATAGAATACCTAAAACGTGTAGGTAATGTATGAAATATTATTTATTTTATACTTTGCCTAGGTATTCTATACAATACCGAATGCGCAGCCGGTAATGTGTGTAAAAGACGAGAGCAAGTAACAAGCAAGCAAGCAAGGATGCAGCAAGCATGCAAGATGCAGACAAGCAAGCATGCAGCATGCAAGCAAGTAATGTTCATGCTCTGCTCACATCGCTCGCTCCGCTAAGCGTTATACATATTCCAAAATAACCTAGAATTTAAAAACACCAGTTTTGTTCTCTCAGAGAGGGGGCATCCGCCTCCCGCAACCCCTTCGTCGCGGGCTTCTATTTACTTTACACATTGCCGGTGGACCAGCCGGTACTTTACAGGGTGAAATTGATATCATTAGCATTCTTTTGAACTAAGAGTCTACCTATCAAACTGAACAACTTTTACAATGGGAGCAAACCAATCGGAGGAAAAAAATAATCAGCTGTTGCATACATTTGAGTCGAGTAGGCGTTTCAGTTTAGTATGGAACAGCGGATTTTCTTTTTGCTCCGATCGGTTTGTTCCCATAGTAAAAGTTGTTCAGTTTGATGGGTAGAATCTTAGTTTAAAAGAATGCTAATGATATCATTTTCACCCTGTCTATAATCCCTGGGAATTGTATACATTACCTAGGTAAAGTATATAATGGACAATAATATTCCATAAATTGCCTGGACGTCCCGGGTATTCTATACATTGCCTAGGTATTGAATACCAGAATTGTACAGATTGCCGGTAACATATACACAACTTTCTTTACTCTAAAATTTTCCGTTTTCATCCTAGATATTATTTATAAATTATTTGATAGACGTAGAGACATTTGCAATGATTTTTCAAAATTAATTAATTCTAAAACTTAATTATGTAACTGTATTTTTATAGCCCTAGTAAAAACGTTAATTGCCATAAATAAATCAAAACTTATAGTGCTCCAATTAAGATCAATAGATATGCAAATTTTATTGAATAATAAACTAGGAAACTTTGAAAAACATCTTCATTTGCGGCCTTTTGGGTTCTTTTTATGAATAAATCAAGAAATATAAGAAGTAAAAAAGATACAATTAATTCAAAAGATCTGGCAAAACGCCTGCTAGACTCGACCGGGGATCCAAGGGCTGGCGCTTTCCTCGCTCAACGGATCAGTTTAGCCGTTCAGCGAGGAAACGCTGCCAGCATCTTGGCTACCCTCCCGTGTGGTCCAAACCTGCACCATATTTCAGGTTAAGTTAGTTAAATTTTTTTAATATTTTTATTTATTTTTAATGTACATACTTACCTTCCTTTATCTGTATTTATCATTATATGCATTCAAAAGACCGTTTGCAGCATTAATATATTAAATTTTTTATCCAAACTGAACTATCGATTTATTAGTATAAACTCGCTGTCCTGTTTAAAAAACCTTATTTGGTCAATCAATTCCAAATCCACATTGGAAAAATTCCAAATCGGTGCAGCCGTTCTCAATGATACGCTTGCCAACGAACGAGCACTTAATTTTTTTTATAGAAGTTGCGTATGAAATTTAGCATCCGTTAATTTAAATACAGGCAGGACAATGTCTTGCAATGCAACAACAAATGCAAGCAGAATAGAAATAATTTTTTGTAAATATTAAAATGTTGAAACATAAAATAATGACAAACCTATAAACTAAATTTAGCCCAGTCATTTTACGGTTTGAGCCGGGACTAATTAGTAATTGATTTTTTTTCCAGTATAATATTGAAGAACCAATTTGAGCCTGGAAATGTACCAAAATTAAAAAAAAATCACGTCAGCAACAGTTCCAATTTTAAAATTTAGCTATTTTCTCGTTCTAATAAAACTGATGGTAATTTTTTTTTCACATATTTAAGGCTTTATCATTATACATACTTCAAACATGGTGTAAACATTTTTGTCTACTTAGAAGGTTTTGAAAAATACATTCGTATTTTCTAATAAATACCTAATTTTTTCAATTTCAATGTATATTTTATTGCTCAAAAATAATTTATATTATTAAATCTAAGTCAAATAAGTGTATTGGTATTAATATTATTAATTTAAAAGCCTTCTGGGACACAACATTTCGATTTCTACGTTGCGTAGCAATTTTTTTTAAATTTAGTCTTTTTGTCACTAAATGGTGCAGGTTACAGTTTAAAAGTCCAATTAATGATTACTCCCTACCCCGCTTAACAAAACTCCGTAAAATAACTGGGCTAATTGCCACAATAAAACTGCAAAGAAATCATATTATCCTTTAGTAGCCTCGAAAGACATTTTATTGGCGTGGTCTACTCTGACCCTAGGGACCACACAAACAAAGTAATAAACGTCATAAACTATGGCATTTGAGATATTTCGCAACCTTCCTACCCAACGGTCGTACACGAAAAATTATAACCGAGTCTCCGTGTTTAACTCTTGACCCGTATTCAAATTATAATACGATAGTGTTGGGACAAGGGAATGTCGATATCGATAGTTTACCTAAATCTGTTATCAAAGGTGTAAAATGTAAGTGCAGATATAAAATTCACAAGAAAGACATTATAAAATCTGTACATAATATCAAATCATAGTTATCTAAATTGGTAAATTTAATTGGCACTGTACACAAAAGTACAAAAACAAAGCAAACAAACCTGATAACCATCTTACTAATCTAAGAGTTATCAAAGTTCACAGTTATCAAAATGCTTGAAAAAAAAGAATTGTTTGAGAGCGGAGATTAATTCAAATAAATACAAGATTCATTGCGAATTTGCAACTGACAGATTTAAAAAGAATTTTTCAACACACTTGCTCATAAAATGGCCCTTATTTCACCGCAATTAGGCACATAATGACACCTATAATCAAACTGTGACTTTTTCATTACTATTATTCACAAGGGAGTTATAGGTTTTTTATAGTAGGTATCTAAACTTCTTGGTTGAGTTCTTGAGTTGCTTTGTTCTTAAAAAAGTTTCGATACAAAAAAGATCATATTCAATAGTACAAATCTCTAAATAAACTTTTTATTTACTAAATAAAATGATTTTTTATTATTATTTTCTTCACAAGTGTGTTGAAAAACGTCGTATGATACACGTGTGTATTGATGATTACCGTCCACGGCTCTCTTAAGACCCTCGCCTACGGCTCGGGCATCAATGGCGCCTCAGCGGTAATCACCAACATTACACACTTGTACCATAATGTACTATAACGTTATTTCGATTTCACCATTATTTTGGAATTTTTAGCCTTTTTAAAACTAATATTCAAAATCAGATCATAGCAGAAACTCTTAAATTTATGACATGGTATATTAATTATTAAGTAAAGAAATTAAATATTTTATTCAGTTTTTGTTTATGTTTTGAGACTATCCTATTCGAATAGTTTTTTTTTCAAAATATCAGTTCAGATGACATATTTATTGTACAGTTATTTTAAACAAGTTTCTTAAAGAATTTCAATTTATGCGTGTCTGACTAATAAGTATTATTTATTTTCGACTTCCTGTATTTAAATATTCAGCTATTCTTTTATAACGTTGTATTTTTAAACGTTTAATAAAGTCATTATATAAATATAATTTTCATAATCAATTTAGATACCTATGTATTATGTAATTTAATATTGAAATATACAATAACAATTATATACACACATTTCAAACAGTAAGTAATAAGTATCATAACAGTTTCAATTTCAATTTGTCACTAGTTAAGGTGGTTGCAGAGTTGAAATTTCATACAAAACTTTGACGCAGAACACGCGTAGACGGTAATAATAAAAGTAATATTTTATAAATGGAAAAATAGGTTAGAAAATCTAGATGCCGCGTCACAAATAACATTTGCAATTTATAATATAATTACGAAGATATAAAGCGATAAAATTATTTAAAATTTCGTCCATGGTTTGCTTGTGTGTGTTTTATAAATATCGAAACATTCTGACAGAAAGTGGACCACGAACTTGCCTTTACCAAACCACAATGGGTTTGCATGCTACCTAGATTATAATATAGAATTAAGGATTCCCTCTCCCACCTTCGTTGGTGCTGAAAAGAAAACAGCATGCCTATGTGTTTGCTGTAGGCTGGTTGATGACCAAAGAATTCAATTTAAAAAATTCTGTGTTGGTTTTAAATATTTTTCTTTAATTTAAATTACGAAATGCAGATCTCAATTCTAAGTATTTCAAATGTCATCTCGTAGTTATTAAGCTTGTTTCGTTTCGACACGCTCAGTATCCGGTTTTAATATATTTAAATACAGTTTTAGTGATGTTCTTACTTTTATCGATAACGTTATCGATGCATTAATGAGTTAATTAGCAATTAGGGCCCGATAATTAATTTTCAAGGGATCCTAAATAATGATTCATTTGATATTTTATTGACAATTAGTACTGTGTAGGCATGTCCTGGAGAAAAAGTACTGCACAGCATCACTGTCCACGTCTCACAACAATTGTAATACATTTTAATTTTTGTTTTACCAGCCTATTTCATCCCACTGCTTTCCATCGGCCTCCCCTTTAAATTAAAGTCGATAAATTCTTTTGCTAGTCGATAATGCGCAAATCACTGTCGAACATCACTATACAAGCTTTATTTATTTTGTTATTTGTTAACAGGATTAAATATTTAATACAAAGACATAAGAGACAAATATTTTTCAGAATTGTTTTGTACGGAACAGCAGATATATACAGGGTGTCCCAGAAATGGTGAATCAAACTGCTATGGGAGGCAGCTTGACTAATGTCCTATCCATAAAAAATATTAAAAAAAAAATAAAACGCACATGACCATAAAAATGCCTCCCATAGCAGTTTGATTCACCATTTCTGGGACACCCTGTATGAATTTTCAATTTTTTTTCAAATTTATTATTCAATAATAAATATCCTTAATGCTAAAAAAAAAACAGCAGACTGCTTTCCTGATTTCGACGTTGGTCCCATAGAGAAAGTTGTTCTGCTCTGATCATCCTCTTAAAAACCGTCAGCATAGCTTTCGCCCGTGACTTCGTCCGCGTGGAACTAGGATATCGAAAAATCCTTTCTTATTACACCACATCTTCTGTAGAATATTATTCTAAATATTAAGTTTTTTTATCTACAGTGGGCTGTGCAGTGTCAGTCAGTCACAGTCATAGAACTGATTACCTATAATTTTTTAAAGAGATTTAACACAGGGTGATAATGTCACCCATTGCACTACCTACATTGCATTTATATCTTCCATATCTTCCATTCGTGAATAACTTCCTTTTGAGGAAATTGAGGCATGTCACTAATCTAACCTAATTTATCAAAACCAGGGTCAGAAACCGTACGGCAACCGCAATGAGCTCGAAGTAGACTTCGCTGAGATCCCATGGCAAGCCATGGTACTACTCCAGACCAACAAGAGTCTCCTGTGTGGAGGAATAATCACCAGGCCTGATGTGGTCATCACTTCAGCTTCTTGTGTCGAGGGGTAAGTTTAATTAATTGAAATTAAGTTCAATTATCTTTTCTTTGTCTCGGGACATAAAGTGTCCCGCACCTTTAGGAAGCGTGCGTGGGGCCGAAGTGAACACGTAGAGGCCCGTCAGTTTGTTCTAAAAGGTAATGTGACACCAACCGGCAACTATCCCAGTATACACTATAGAAGTACATCCAATACAGCCCGGCCAGTTCCTCTTAAGGCGGTTGCAGAGGGGTCAATTTTATACAAAACTTTGACGCACAATACGCGTAGACGGTATTTATATAAGTAACTTTGTATATATGGAAATATAGTTTAGAAAATCTAGATGCCGCGTAACAAATAACAATTGCAATTTATAATATAATTACGAAGATATAAAGCTTTGAAATTTTTTATACAAAATTTTAAAAGCTTTATATCTTCGTAATTATATTATACATTGCAAATGTTATTTATCACGCGGCAACTAGATTTTCTAAACTATTTTTCCATATATAAAATATTACTTTTATTAATTCCGTCTACGCGTATTGAGCGTCAAACTTTTGTATGGACTGAAACCGCGAGAGTGGAAAGAAAGAAATCTGGGCTATTGGGTTGGGATGCTATTAGAATAAAAAAAGGGTTATGAAAGGGTATATGGCACCTACTTAACTTATATATCTACGTATGTATGTTGCCTGATTCAAATAAATAAATAAACACGGATGTAATTTAATTAATTGAAATTACATCACTTCAGCTTCTTTCGTCGAGGGGTAAGTTCAATTAATTGGAATTAAGTTCAATTATTTACACCCCGGCTTGAAGTTGTCTGAAATAGTCTACTTTGTCATGGAGTCATCAACAAGGTCTCCACAAGTCTCAAGTCATTATCTTTGCATGTTTTATTTTGATTGTCGAAATATGTGCAGACTGCTTGTTTTTATAGACATTTTCGATTTATTTCATGAATATTTTTAAGGTAGGTGAGTTAAATTAACTCAAATTTCTTCATAGCTAATATCAGTGTGTTAGGTGGTGCAGTTATCTCTGCTCTAATTATCTTTTATGTGGCGTAGCGTAGTATAATGCGCACGAACTTATTATTATTCCTCAAGTTTAAGATTATCCTCTTATGTCCCTTTTTTCTAATCTAACCACCTCATCTTTTCCACAGACTTGAAGCCAAGAACGTGCTTATCAAGGGAGGAGAATGGAAACTCGGAGTTGATGATGAACCCCTTCCATTCCAAATCGTACAAGTCAAGAACATCCTCAGACATCCGTTCTACAAACGTGGCTCTTTGATCAACGACGCTGCCGTGTTGGTTCTGGGAGAGAACTTGCGATTAGCTAAGAACATATACCCGATTTGTCTGCCGAGAGCCGGGGAGACTCTGGACGCTTATTACAACGGCGCCGGGGAGTGTATTGTTACCGGTTGGGGCAAGCAGGTGCTGCAGGGTGAGTTTAATTATTTTACTTTTTATTTCGTCGTATTTCACCCACCTTTTTTTATCGGGCTTAAGCCCACCACACATCACCACTGGAACTTCTATTTCCGTATCGCCAGCGGTGACCAGTCACTTTTTTACATATTACTTTGCATGCTAATTGCGACAGCGAGAGCGCATGGCATGCTAGCCTCGTTGACGCCAAAAAAGACACCTAGGTATCATTTTTTCTAAACCGGACACAACTAGGTAATTCAAGCATAGCATTTACGCAATTGAAATAGGAAAATGTCAAAATCTTCAGTGCAGTATGTGCAAATTTAAGAAATGTGTGAAAATTGCCAATGTCAATGTAACTTTACACCAGTGTATGGTTGTGCAATACCTTGTTACGTTGTTTACAAAGTCTACTTTTGTGTAACAGTTTAGCTTCTCGAATGAAAGTGATAAGTTTGTGAAACTGAAATGGACCAATATACGTTGAACCGCGTGGAGGTGATAAATACACTATGACGAGGGTCAGTTTATAATGGTCTTTGAAAAGTTTCACTTTATGGGTGACATCATAATTTTGTAATGCGAAGTTTTTACAAAAACAGTTACAAATTAATAACAAATTCTTTGGTCAATATTAAAAGTTAAAGTGCGCGCCAAAGGTTGGTGCAAAAAAAGTAAACAGAAATTTTTTACTTTTTATTTCTTCCTTTTGATGTGAAAAATCTATTGGTTCGCCTTGGGGGTAAAACCGACTCATATGCCGCCTTCGATGTTTTACATTTGCCGGGCGTCCCGCGACAGACACTTTTTTTTAGTTAGTAGTAGGTAAATCTGTCACAGTATTTCTAAACCACATCAACATAGCCCCTGATCTGGAATAATCTGGATTAACGATTAGGTAACCAAGATCTATCGGATCTATCCGGGACCAACCATATCAATATCATCACCAGCCCGTATCCAACCAAGGGCATAAGCCTCATACCCACTTAAAAAAAATTAAGAGGCTCTCCATTTTGCCATCCATTCTCGGTCCTGTGCCAATCGCGTCCAATTATAACCGACGAAGCTTTTACATCAACCCACCTTGCCTAATGTCATTGCCTGGCAGCAGGACAATCCTCTTTTCCTAACGTAGGTAATGTTTTGTAATAAAATTTCTGACAGTCAAAATAACCCACACTGATATTTGTATTTCAATTTCACGGCATTTCAAAAATTTACATTTCGTTAGAAAGTGAAATATTTGAACTTTTAGGTCCTATTTTTTGTGTAAATATTTTACAGCTGTGTCAATATTTAATGTTTTCAATTTCTATTTACTTATTTTACTATTACAATGTAACTAAGGAAGTGTAAATATTTTGTATGACACTATCTTTTTTGTGATTATGTTTACAATTTCTTCAGCATTTTTTAAAGCGTAGTTTCATCCCGATGATGTACAGGGTAAATTTTATATCACTGCGGATAACTTCAGCATGTATTCTACTCATCAAACTGAACAACTTTCACTATGGAGCCAACTTCGAAATCGCGAAAAAAAATTACCTTGTATACTACGTTAGTTCACGCGTGCGCAATGCGAATTGGTAGACTTCACATACGCATCAGAATTTCTTCTTCAGCGTATGCAGGTTTCCTCACGATGTTTTCCTTCACCGTTTGAAAGCAGTCGGTATTATATACATCATCATCATCATCAGCCTATAAATGTCCCACTGCAGGGCACAGGCCTACCCTCAGGGAGGGTTTATGTACGTTAGTGTAGTACCACGCGTGCACAATGCGGATTGGTAGACTTCACATACGCATCAGAATTTCTTCTTCAGCGTATGCAGGTTTCCTCACGATGTTTTCCTTCACCGTTTGAGAGCAGTCGGTATTATATACATCATCATCATCATCAGCCTATAAACGTCCCACTGCAGGGCACAGGCCTACCCTCAGGGAGGGTTTATGTACGTTACTGTAGTACCACGCGTGCACAATGCGGATTGGTAGACTTCACATACGCATCAGAATTTCTTCTTCAGCGTATGCAGGTTTCCTCACGGCATTCGCATATATTCACAAGCATTATATTGCTTATGTAGAAAGTAATAATAAACACATAAAAGCATAACTCGGTCAAAGATGTCAGTTTTAAATTAACACCTTTTATTTTATTACATAAAATTATTATCAAATGTTTATAATAAAATTGATTACTGTTGACCTTTGAGGTTATGTTGCCTAAT
Organism: Agonopterix arenella; assembly: GCA_927399405.1. NCBI lineage: Eukaryota > Metazoa > Arthropoda > Insecta > Lepidoptera > Depressariidae > Agonopterix > Agonopterix arenella. The sequence continues at coordinate 8,612,815 of OV656718.1, read as the reverse complement.
GCTGACATTCTTTATGGGGTGACGTTTATTTAACCGACAGTAGAATAAACTGGTTGTGTGTTTTGGGTGATCTGGAAATTAGAATACAAAATATGCTCACTTACGTTGGGGACACGTATGGATACTCAATCATGAAAGTCCAGGTTCAATACCGCACAGAAAAAATGCCATGTACCAATGAGTTTTCTAACTTATGTACGCAATACTGACTGCTCTCAAACGGTGAATGAAAACATCGTGAGGAAACCTACATACACTGAAGAAGAAATTCTGATGCGTATGTGAAGTCTATGACATTCTTTATGGGGTGACGTTTATTTAACCGACTGTAGAATAAACTGGTTGTGTGTTTTGGGTGATCTGGAAATTAGAATACAAAATATGCTCACTTACGATGGTGACACGTATGGTCACTCAATCATGAAAGTCCAGTTTCAAATCCGCACGGACAACATGCCATGTACCAATGAGTTTTCTAACTTATGTACGCAATACCGACTGCTCTCAAACGGTGAATGAAAACATCGTGAGGAAACCTACATACACTGAAGAAGAAATTCTGATGCGTATGTGAAGTCTATGACATTCTTTATGGGGTGACGTTTATTTAACCGACAGTAGAATAAACTGGTTGTGTGTTTTGGGTGATCTGGAAATTAGAATACAAAATATGCTCACTTACGTTGGGGACACGTATGGTCACTCAATCATGAAAGTCCAGGTTCAAATCCGCACGGACAACATGCCATGTACCAATGAGTTTTCTAACTTATGTACGCAATACTGACTGCTCTCAAACGGTGAATGAAAACATCGTGAGGAAACCTACATACACTGAAGAAGAAATTCTGATGCGTATGTGAAGTCTATGACATTCTTTATGGGGTGACGCTTATTTAACCGACTGTAGAATAAACTGGTTGTGTGTTTTGGGTGATCCGGAAATTAGAATACAAAATATGCTCACTTACGTTGGGGACACGTATGGTCACTCAATCATGAAAGTCCAGGTTCAAATCCGCACGGACAACATGCCATGTACCAATGAGTTTTCTAACTTATGTACGCAATACCGACTGCTCTCAAACGGTGAATGAAAACATCGTGAGGAAACCTACATACACTGAATAAGAAATTCTGATGCGTATGTGAAGTCTACCGCACCGCATTGTACACGCGTGGTACTACACTAACGTACATACATCCTCACTGAGGGTAGGCATGTGCTGTACAATGAGACGTAAAGGCCGAAACATACAATACAAATGAGTTTATAGTAACTTACGTACGATTTGTAACACTACCGGGTTTTCGGTGTAGGAAAACGTCGCGAAAAACCTGCATTCTTCAATTTTGAGACGTGCATTTATGACCACATGGGCTCACTTCACTACCCGTCACACCCATCACTACTTATACTCATTATTGAATACTTATTCCACTTATTCTTATTCCTTATTTCCTTATTCTTAGTTCTGTGCTAATTGTAATGTGGATATTCATAATACTCGCTCAATCAAATCAATCTTCAATCGCTTCTTATTCTTAGCTATAAGACCGCCTTTTTTGTCCCTCAAAAAGTAGGTATACAGGGTGTAACTAAACACCCTAGTAATACTCAAGGGGGTACTCCAGACCATCAAACTGAACAACTTCTTTTTTGTAAATTTATTTAAATTAAATTTACAAAAATTATAATCTAGAATACACAATTTCTCTCTAAAACTCCTTAATGAGTTTAACGGGAGATCCACAGTTGCTGCGTGACGTTAGTCATCCATCACACACTAATAACAGTGCAATAAAAAGTACAGTTACAGGGCTTAGTTAAATTTTTGACTAAAAAATAACATTAATATCGATAGCAATACCAACAATAGTAATAATGAGTGAGACTCAATAACAAATACCACTATCTGCACGGCTAGCATGCTACCCACGACAAAGCGTTTAAACGAGAAAAACGTTGTGCGCGCTCTTTTTGGCGTACGTAAAATAATACAGATAGAGGCACATGTCGATTTTTGTCGTTTTCTCGGGGGTGGCATTCGAGGCCTACTGGAAAGGGCTAATTACGTATTACTTTCCTATATTTATGGTTACAGTAAAAATTATAGATATAATTATCTGATATCAATCTTCCTGCCTAGCCCTTCGGAGTCTTGGGTTCGGATTTCACAGGGGGTTATACTTCGAAATCGCGAAAAAAATCAGCTGTCCCATACATTTTAGTCGAGTCGGTACAGCAGTTTTGTATGGGACAGCAGATTTTTTTCGCGATTGTGACTCCATACCATAGTAAAAGTTGTTCAGGTTCACTTAAGTATTACTAGAGTGTTTTGTAACACTCTGTATTTGATTGATTAACTGATATTCTGAGTATGGTACATTTAGAATCTTACTACCCCCTCGGGGATTATAGTCGAGAGCATATGCCAACTATGTCAGCGATGATACCCATGACTTATTTAACAACATAACCTAACGTAATGCTAAGTAGGTCAACCTGCACTCACACTAAGTATATAGGTATTTCGTCCAATATTGAAGCGAAAACTCGCGCATCGAAAAGGAAAGCTTTGCGAATATGTGACCGCCATTTTGGGTCAATGCTGCGTCGGAGGGGCAGCAAAAAAGTTACGGAAAAAATATACTTCTTTTTAATTAATATGGGTTTTAGTATACGTCAAAGAATCTATACTATTATAAAACTGTAACAGGAAGTTTGTCTGTACAATGAAGATATTAACAAAAAATAAGTTACGATATGGTTTTTAGGTGTCCCTGATTCCATATCACCAATTTTTGGATTTTTTGTCTGTCTGTTTGTTTGTGTGTTTGTTTGGGTGTTTGTTTGTTTGAACGAGTATCACGCAAAAACTACTGAACCGATTTTGATGAAACTTTTTTGTTTGATAGCTTATTATCTGATTTAAAATCTGGTATATAATTTGTGCGGACGAAGTCGTGGGTTAACGCTCGTAATTAATAATAATGCATTCTACATAAACGTTTATTACAGTTTTGGTTATTTCCTTGGACTTTCATATTATATTATAAGCATGTCCAATTTGTGATGCTAAAAACGCTGTCGCGAGTTTGACTCTACTTTGATTGTATGAGAAATTATATTCTGTGACATATTTTAAACACGATTTAGAAACGATTATTCTCTAGTGTCTATGGTTTATCGGATTTTCTTTCAAATAATTATGCAGTTTCAGCATAAAAATGGTTCATACATTTCCACACCAATCGTAAATTATACTCAACTTTGAGTTTGAAACTACATTTAGGTACTACATTTAAACGGACACGAATACTAGTTTCTAGATGGTGATGGAATACAATACTCTTTATTTCAACACCAAAAACTTATACAGGGTGTAAGTGACAGCCTAGCAAATACTGAAACGGTGAACTCAGACCATCAAACTGAACAACTTTCACTATGGAGCCTAACTCAGGAGACGCGAAAAAAAATCAGCTGTCCCATACAAAACTGCTGTACCTACCCGACTTAAATGTATGGGAGAGCAGATTTTTTTTTCGGGTTTCCTGAGTTAGGCTCCATAGTGAAAGTTGTTCAGTTTGATGGTCTGAGTTCACCGTTTCAGTATTTGCTAGGCTGTCACTTACACCCTGTATATATAAGGTCTAACAAAATTAGGTGAAACTATTTTAAGGGGATGATGAGACCATCAAACTGAACAACTTTCTCCATGGGACCAATGTCGAATTCGCGAAAAAAAATCTGCTGTCCCATACATTTAGGTCGAGTAGGTTTGTATGGAACAGCTGAGTTTTTTTTTTGTGATTTCGATATTGGTCCCATAGAGAAAGTTGTTCAGTTTGATGGTCTGATCATCCCCTTATAATAGTTTCACCTAATTTTGTTAGACCTTATATATACAGGGTGTAAGTGACAGCCTAGCAAATACTGAAACGGTGAACTCAGACCATCAAACTGAACAACTTTCACTATGGAGCCTAACTCAGGAGACGCGAAAAAAAAAAGATAGGATGAGGATCAAACTTCGTTTGTATGCAACGCGCTCGGACGCGGAACATCCTAAAACGAACATTGAACACCGAGCACCTTTCGTATAAAAATCATAGCGATATATCAAAAGATAGTAGAGTTAAATAAGTATAGCCAGTATAGAAAAAAGAATAATAAAAACGTTTGTCCATGAACTTAAAGAATCTCGTCAAAGTAAACTGTAAGTACTTGTTCTGTTGTTTACAGACAGACGGACAAGCCTATCTGTTTAACATTGAATATTAATGATATGAATACATGGTCTGATAGAAGTTAAAGATCTATTACTAGAATTTACGTAATCGGTGCTGTTTTTCCTTAAAATTTTTGTTGAACTAAATTATTTTTAAAATTATTCGATTATTACACTTATAAAAGTAATGATTTGATAAATAAAAGGGTGTAACAAAACACCTTAGAAATATTTAAACGTGTGCTTCAGATCATCAAACTGAACAGCTTTCACTATGGAGCAAAAATCGAAATGATTTTTTTTTTTTTTAATTCTTTTGTTTTTTTTTGGAGCTTTTAACCCTGAGGTTACGTCAGCCCCATCGTGCCTTAACCCTTAAGACTCTACAAAAAGAAACAATTTTACAATGAAATAAAAACCTAACACTACCTAACGAATATACAAACAAACACACATATTAAACACTAGTACTATAAATAAAAAGGTACACCATTTTAGCCTTCTCAGCTAAAAATGTCAACACGCACACACACACATACATACAGGGTCCTTCATTACGACTTAACGGTTTTTAAGGGGATGGTCAGACCATACAAAAAAAACTCTTTCTGTAGAAACAAGGAACAAAGTTGGGGAAAAAAAATTATCAGCTATTTCATAAAAAAACTATTATTATGGGAGCAAACCAATCGGAGAAAAAAAAAAAGTGATGTTCCATACTAAACTAAACTACAGTGCCGTGCCGTGCCGACTCGACTCAAATGTATAAAACAGCAAATTTTTTTTGTACTCCGATCGGTTTGCTCCCATAGTAAAAGTTGTTCAGTTTAATGGGTAGACTCTTAGTTTAAAAGGATGCTAGTGATATCAATTTCACCCCGTAGGTATTGAATTCTGTTTGATGGGTATACTCTTAGTTTAAAAGGTTGCTAATGACCTTTAGGTCTAGGGTGACAGCTACAATAGATCTATCTAGGTCGCAGTAGCTATTTGGTCATTGACCAAGCCCTTATAACCAAATAATAAATAATAATAAAAGGTTGCTAATGATATCAATTTCACCCTGTTAGGGCCCTTCTTAACATGCAGACGTTTTTTTAAGTCGATGATTAGACCATCAAACTGAACAAATTTTTCTATGGGGTCCAACATCGAAATAGTGACCAAATTATCAGCTGTCCCAGACAGTTGGTTTGGTTAGTTTAAAAGGATGCCAATGATATCAATTTCACCCTGTATAGAACATAATATCTCTGACAGTGTAATTTAATGAAAAAAACCAGAACAAATTAATCAGAAATACCATTGACCATAATAGTGGAGATGGTCACTTAAAATGACATAACAAGATAAGATACTATAGACTAAGAGATAAGTGTACTTTTTGCAACCATCAGCAGCAAAGATGATTCAGTGTTTATGGGGCGTAGAGCATCTCTGTTATGGGGATAGACAAGATCTGCCTGCATAACTTCAGTCGGTTTAGGAGTTACAGACGTTTAAAGGTCAGTAAAAAATTAACGATCAACTGCAAGGCTGATCGTATCATATTATTGTAGTGTGCACTGTAGCTATGTGAACAGTAAAAAAACTGACATAAACTGCCAGTCGGTTTAGGAGATACAGCCGGTCAAAGGTCGGACCTTTGAATGGCTGTATCTCTTAATCCGACTCATGAATCATGTCAGTTTTAGTACTATTCACATAGCTACAGTGCATACTACAATAATATGATACGATCAGCCTTGCAGTTGATCGTTAATTTTTTACTGACCTTTAAACATCAGTTACTTCTAAACCGACTGGAGTTATGCAGGCAGACCTGGTCCATCTCCATCACAGAGATGCTCTACTTAGCCTTGCACCTGATGGTTGCAAAAAGTACACTTATCTCTTAGTCTACTAGCTTTGACATTGTATAGTAGAAGGTCAAATCTTGAATTGTTCTTTAACATTTGCATACAAATAGTAAAACAGAATAAATTTACTTTGATGTATGGACGGGTTTTTTCTAGGTTGAATGACGTGATTTGAAAAAAAAATTAAAACCGCCTTCAAAAAAACTAAAAAGTTATAAAATAATATTGCAGCCGATGACTTTTTCGTTCGCATCATAAGAACATTAATTTGTTTTATCGAAGTCGCTGTCAAGCCGGTACGATTCGCGACAGGGCTTGCATTAGTTTTTTGGCTTGGCTTGACACCGACTTCTATAAAACAAATTAATGTTCTAATGATGCGAACGAAAAAGTCATCGGCTTTTTAGTTATTTTGAAGGCGGTTTAAATTTATTGTTAAAATTTTGTTTATTTCACAATTTTCAGTGGTGAATTCATTAGTTCAATTTAATAGTAGTGCTTTAAATTAACAAACGCACTAGCCGGCACTACGATTTTCAAAGGTTCCCCTCGATTTCTCTGAGATGCCATCATCAGATCCTAGTTTCCTTATCATGGTACCACCCTTGGAATATCTTCTTTCCAACAAAAAAAGAGTCATCAAAAGCGGTTCATAAACGACGAGGTTATCCGCGAACACACATAACAACAAAATTATATATATACGGTCGAATTAAGAAACCTCCTTTTTTGAAGTCGGTTAATAAAGAATAAGTACTATTATCTTTGCACGACCCTATTGCTATTCTGTATTCTAGAAGAGTGGTCTGAAACCTTGCTTTACAATAACTACCTTTTAAGATTAGAATGAGGCGTTTTTATTTCATAAATATATTGTTCCGAGATGCGAGACACTGCACTAGAGAGCTAATTTAAAACATCCAAATTCAATCCATATCCAATTTCAGTTCTAATCACATTGCAATCCAATTACTATTAAACTGTTAAAAGGAAATATGTAAAAAAATAGGATTCTTCAAAGCGTCATATATCATGAAATACTAACAGTAGGAGTATGATTAGCGGATATTGGTAAATTGAACATATAATTGAAGTTTTGATTAGAGCCAAAACACGATTAAGACACATTTTCTCGATAGAAAAACAAGCCAAAGTAGCCTCCGTCTTTATCGATAAACGCTTGGAACTGCTAAACGGTGAATAATAGAAACACGAGAATTGATTTAAAAAAAAGGGATTGATATTTTATAAAATTTGATTAGAGCAGAATTGAACGTACATAAATAGTACAATCACAACTAAATAAAGTTTGTTTTACGCTTGCGTCGTTTCAGTCGCGCGCGCCGCCCAATCTCTTTCTCTCGCATCAGGCAGTAATATAAGCTATCACACGCCCATTTCGATTCAATTATTTTTCGACATAGGCCCTTAATGTTTGAGCCATCTGTCGAAACGGCTCTAACGGCTGTCATGAGCTGTACCGAGCTAAATAAATCACGAGCTGTATTTATTTACCGCAATTGGACCGCACCTGGAAGGATGACATTACAATCTTAAAAGTGTACCTGTTAGGATTAAGCATGACGATGAAGGAAGCTATTTTTTTAAACTCTTGTTCATTCAATACTGCAGTACCTACAAGACTCAAAATGTATGGGACAGCAGATTTTTTTTATTTTTATGTATGTTGTTCAGAGGGATGGTCTAACTAAACCAACCCTTTTCAATTTACAAGAGTGTTTTGTTGCACCCTGTAGAATCTTTGACTACTTATATAGGGACTTAGTTAGGCGTGTAATTCTACCAACAAACATTTCTGTCACTTTTGCGGGGGGGGGCGAGGTAACATTTAATCCGCAACTTAGGATTTCATTGTCCATAACTTTAGATTCTAATTTTGATTGTTAAAAATCGTGAAAAGAAGTCTCGTGTGAACCCCAAACGTTCTAAGTTCGAAATTAATGTTTCGCAATTACAGTCTTTTTTTTTATTACGTATGGGTTTGCTCTTGACCTCAATCTAGTCCTCAGGACGAAGATGGGGTCGAAGATGTAGCGAGCTCACCCAGAAGAAGCCTATTCACTCGTACTTTAAAGGAATTCGGGTTGTAAGCACTCGGAAATACTGACTCAGGCAGGGCGTTCCACTCCTTGGCTGTGCACATTATAAAAGATTCAGAAAGGCGCTTGGTGCGGATATGTGGTCTGTCTGTCTGTCTCGTTTAGTGATAAGGTATAAAATTGAGTGTAAAAGCACGTGATCGATTGTTCTTATACCGTGGCAGAGGGGAAATGCTACCGCAAGGCTAGTCCTTAAAATAAATAGTCAAAGTGTAGAATCGATTTATTGAACTTTCTTGCTGACCGTACGTCCGAATACCGGTTTGACATCTCGCTTTACCGAAGTGGTTACAACTTGTCATGTTATACGCATCATATTATGTATGTTACCTACATTGTGTAACGAATTATCAACATATAGTTACTGCAATTCGCAGAGCAAGAGCGATGATAGCCCATGCGGAAGAGAGCCAGCGCCTCAATCACGAGGCCGCGGTTCGATTCCTGGCCTGGAGTGCGATTTTCGAAACTCATTCTTAGAAACTCAGCAGTTGAAAATGTCAAAATTACTATGGAGATATGCATCTTTCGACTACTGATTTGACATTCAAAAATCATACTCCAGAAGGGCAATTTTTGAAAGTGAAATCAGCAGTAGAAAGATGCGTGTCTCCATACATTTTCAAATGAGTTCAACGTATGAGATTCAAAAATCGCATTCCTGTACCACTTAGTTCTTCCGAATTTATGTACGGTTGTATTTATTATTCACTAGCTCGGCGGTGAAGGAAAATATCGTGAGGAAACCTGCATTCCCGAGAATGAAAAGAAAATATCACATAAGCTCGGAGGTATACGTAAAATATGGGTGAACTTGGAGCGAATACAAAAGACCAGCGTTAAAGAAAGTGTTATTAAAAAAAGTGTTGTTAAAGAAAGTGTTATTAAAAATAGTAATCTAGCTAAAAAAAAAATTAAAATATGAGTATAGCGTTATTTACAAATGTTTTTTGTTACTAAAAAGATAAAACTAAAATATATTTTATGCAGTCCTCCTCTAGCTGAAAACATCTGTTGTTCCGTAGATTTGGGTCGAGTACCTAGGTATTGCACTTGACCACAGCACTTGACATTGGTAAAAATGCATAGCTAATTTAACAACGATTTTATACATTTGAGTTCTCGATATATCAGCAGGACTGCCGAATGAAATAAATATTCTAAAAAAATATCGGGAGTTCAATTATTAAAAATCAAATCAAAAACGTAGTAAAAAGCCGTTAAAAATGTTTAATTTAGTTTAAACTTTAAACAATAACCGTGTAACTCTCAAAAACAGTAAAAGAAACATTATACAGGGTGTTAGGGTAAACAGTTGTTCAGTAAGGTACCCATGAGGGTACAATCACCCCTTAAAGTAATGCAACTGTTTACCACACCCTATAAAATGTGTTTCTCTCCAAAATAACAGAATCGATGCGTCTCGTCGGCGAAGGCGCAGCGTGCCGCGTGTCCTTATAAAGAAAAACGTGTCAATTGATAGACAAAACATTGCGTGTCACATCGGAATGTGGATTCGAGGTCTCGTGCCGTCCGTCAAAACGTGTGTATTTTATTCTGTGAGTCAAATGAATGCAAGATGAAATATAGTTAGTGAAAGGGGTTAGGTAGCAAGTAGCCTAGTTTACATCAAATTAGGAAGTGGTAAACTTGGCCGAATTATCATCATCATCATCAGGCTATCATCGTCCGCCGAATCAAAGTATATCCAAGACGCGCCACTAAACTCTAGGCTCAGTGTGCGACTCGCTGCGGCCCTCTGGCCCTGTACCCGGACTTTCGATCTTCGATATATCGCGACCGTTTCGGTCCGGACTTCATTGTAAGTTCGAATGTCTGGGTAGACCCCCTGGACTGAGGACGAACTAAGAACTAAGAAGTAACCTTTTATCTTCTTACTTGTGAAAGCGAAAATCTAAAATTGCATAACTCGAATCTTTTATACAGGAACAAAATAACCTAGTTATAGGGTGTAACATTAAATGCGTTTCACGTAGAACAGGATGTTTCAGACCTTGAACCTGAACAACTTTTACTATGGGACCAACTTTTAAATAGGGAAAAAAATCATTGGTTTCATAAATTTTCTATGGAACAGCTGTTTTTAAGCGATTTCCATGTTCACTGAAAAAAATGTTTTGTTAAATATAACCGAACTTTAGTGACTTCCAAACTGTTTTGGAGCACATAAACAATCGTTTGGTTATAAATAGCATAACTTTTTGCTATTTATATACTCCATTTAAAAGTGGGCTCCATAGTAAAAGTTGTTCAATTTGATGGTCCATCCTCTTAAAAACCGTCTGCATATGAAGAAGGATATATATAAATTCAGTTTTTCCTTTGTAGGCATGACGCCAAGTATTAGCATTATAATGTAATTTAAAAACAATAAGATCAAGGTAGACTAACTTGTACGATAATTGAATATTAATTTGTAAACCGTAGTTCAGTGGTTAGTAGCCTCTCCTTTCGTACTGGCAGAAGTTCGAACCCAGCCTTGATCTTACCAATAAGTTTTTATAGTACTTACGAATAGGTATGTATGATTTGTAACACCTGTGGCTTTTCGGTGATGGAAAACTTCGTAAGGAAAAGGAAACTTCCTCATAATTGAGGTTTGTATTGTACCCACTGTCCATTACAAGTGGCGACGGGCTCACTCCCCGTCACACTGGACAGAGTTACGGTACTACTATTGAAAAGTGGATGTTCTGGCCCTGTACCCGGACTTTTGATGTTCGATATATCGCCACTGTGTCGGTCCGCACTTCATTGTAATAGAGTTGACGAAGGAACGAAAATGTTCACGCAATTGCCAAGTTCGAATGTGCGGGTAGACGCCCTGAGTCTTCAGAATATCTCTGACTATCCAATTAGAAAACAAGTCAGATACAGTTGAGATCATAATCATGCTATGCAATGCAATGCAAATATTTGTTGAATCTTAAAAATATATACCTACAGGGTGTTAGGGTAACCAGTTGCATAAATTTAAGGGGTTATTTGTACCCATGATACCTACTGAACAACTTTCCCTAAGAAACCAATAGAAAATTCGTAAAAAGAAATGTGTACTTCCCATACTAAATGCAATCAGCTGATCGAACTTTTGTATGAAAAATCGTTTTTGTTTCTTAGGGAAAGTTGCCTCCGTGGTCTAATGGTTGGCATTGGCTCTCGACACGGAGGTCGTGGGGTCGATTCCCACGGGGGACACCTAGTGAAATGTCACTTTGTGCGTTTTCCCCAGTTGGTTAGGACATTGCAGGCTGAATCACCTGATTATTTGAAAAGAAAAATGATTCCGTGCTTCGGGTGGCACGTTAAGCCGTTGGCCCCGGCTACTATCTATGGTGGTAGTATTCGTTACATAAAAACCACGACAGAGGCCGTAAGGCGGTCTGAAAAAACTCTGACACCAGGGCTCTGCCCACACGATAAGAAGAAGAGAAAGTTGTTCAGTATCATGGGTACAATCACCCCTTAAAGTAATGCAACTGTTTACCCTAACACCCTTTATATATTCTGCATTTTCGTGAATAAAACAGTTAGACACTTCAGGTTACAAATTAGGTATTACTAAACAAAATTAACATAGAGATTTTCGTTTGACATTTTACATATCATAGGAAAATCTCAGCATTGTGACTTCTGAGGAATTTCGTTACGAAAACATTGCACGTGCTTGTTTATTTAAGCATTATTATTATGCTCACGACTATATTTCCCAATAGGGGGTAGTCTTCACAAGAAGTGCCAAAATTCTGTCCAGTGTGACGGGGAGTGAGCCTGTCGCCACTTATAATGTACAGTGGGTGCCATCATGACTCGAAATTTGGAGCATGTAGGTAGGTAGCAAATATTTGCACCTTCTAATGTATGAAAAGATGCATGGATGTAAACGAAGCGGAAAGAGGTATATCTTTCCGGTAAAAAATGAACATGGCGAGAACAAGGAACAACCGGAACAAGGCGTAAGGTTATAGATTGATAGGTTTGTGCCAACGTTGTTCCAGATCGTTTTAAAAACAACATACATAAGCTCACGATCATTAATCACTTACGGGATGGAACTACAGCTGGGATTATGCCAGATATGGGATGCGTTTGTGGTTGGGGATTATGTTTTTTTCCCTATTTTGCCACAGACTGACTTCATAATTATTTGACATAATATCCTTGGTTTTTTCATTTTTTTTTTTGATCCGGCAATGTCCAAGATATTTATTACGAACAGGAGAAAAATTTTCGCTTATTATTAAGTATTTTATTCTATTCTATTCAATTTACAAAAAAATTGCTGCCATCTTGGTTACGATGATTTTGCCAATGTCTAGTTTATTTAGCAAGAGTGCTTGACGTTGTACGGTAGTTTTTGTAGATTGTTTTTCGTAAAGAACACTATCTTGAGCCACCACTTGAGCTTCGCTGTAGGCCCGGGAGGGGGCAACCAACAATCGACGAGAGACGTGACTACCCACTAGCAGACCTACAACGCAACTCCAGAATCTCCGGATATTTATTATTATTTATTTTTATATTGGTACGATGACATAAGAGTTACAAACGGTGTCTCTCGGTCTATTAGTGAAGTAACTATTTAATTTGTTTTGACTTGTTACTCACCAAATTATAAATTACTTTTAACTAAGCGTTAAAAGGAAAACAATGAATTGAATGGCACGGGCACACGGGTCACGCCATTTTGAATCCGACATTTTTATTTTGGGCAATCGATTCTGACATTTTAATTTGCGAATTCTTTTGACAATTATTGTCGTGGAGATGTGAACAAATATGTAGTTACCTATGCGTAATTATTTCAAGGTTGTTTCGAGGCCTTGGTTATAATTTTATTAACTTAATTGGTTGTTAGTTTTAAACCTACTTCAAAAGAGGTTAAGAGGAAACGAAGTATAATTATATTTTGAAAAAACTAAGAAGTTAAAAAATAATTTTGCAGCCGATGACTTTTTCGTTCGCATCATGCGAACATTAATTTGTTTTATCGAAGTTGGTGTGAAGCCGGTACAATTTGCGACAGGGCTCGCATTATTTTTTGGCTTGGCTTGACACTGACTTCCATAAAACAAATTAATTTTCTCATGATGCGAACGAAAAAGTCATCGGCTGCAATATTTTTTTTTTAACATTTTAGTTTTTTTTGAAGGTGGTTTTAATTTTTTGTTAAAATTTTGTTTATTTCACAATTATTTGTTTATTTTCAGTGGTGAATTCATTAGTTCAATTTTATAGTTGTGCTTTAAATTAACAAACACACTAGCCGGCACTACGATTTTCAAAGGTTCCCCTCGATTTCTCTGGGATGCCATTATCAGATCCTAGTTTCCTTATCATGGTACCACCCTCGGAATATCTTCTTTTCAACAAAAAAAGAGTCATCAAAATCGGTTCATAAACGACGAAGTTATCCGCGAACACACATACAAAAAAAAAAAAATAATAATATACGGTCGAATTGAGAAACCTCCTCCTTTTTGAAGTCGGTTAAAAACCAATTCAAGTCGAGCATTTTTTTTACCATAAACTAATCTATTAGTCTGCAGTTTGTCATATTTTCCTTAATGTGTATTATACAGATATATCACATCCTTAGAAAATGATAAATTTTCACGTTTCAATTACCAACTGAACTGCCAGACGGTACGCGCAAAAATATACCTAGTGCAGCTTACCACAGCGTTTGTTATTACTTTGTAAAGCGCGCGACGTATACGACGTTGCCGTCTGGCGCGAGTGGCAGAAATCAAGCAGGCGCATCGCTTACGATGTGACAAAGTATAGGTGCTTTCGTATCTACGGCCGAGTGACGAAGGCCTGATGTTAGCACGGAACTAGCTATAATTTAACTCAAAAATATAAGTTATAATAAAACAACGACCTTAAAAGGTCGTTTATAAAGAACCTAATAAATAAAACTGATAAATTATTACTAAATAGCGGCCATCAAACCATTAGATTTTGAATATAAAGCTTGATAAGTTGACATTGAGATGCCAAGGCGAAAATATGGTTTTATGACTTTATATTCGATTCGTGACGGCAAACTTCGGCTGACGGCGATTTCCGTCTTAAATGATGATGGATTCCTATGCGATTTCGGCGACTGCCAAATCTTTATTATAAAAACAGTCAGTACTTGTGATATTTTGAACTGCATACGTGTACGCGCAAAACACAGATGCACTATCTCTTCCTTACCCTCCTATGTCTGATGGAACGGAAGACCGATGCGATCAGGAGTGCGATTTTTGAAACTCATTCTTTGAACTCAGCAGTTGAAAAAGTTAATATTACTATGGAGGTATGCATATGAAGGTATGGAGGTATTTATGAAGATGCGTATCTCCATATATTTTCAACTGCTGAGCTCAGCGAATGAGTTTCAAAAATCGCACTCCAGGCCCTGTGCCCGACTTTCAATTTTCGATATATCAAGACCGTTTCGGTCGGAACTTCATTGTAATAGCGTTCACATTGGATCGATTCACGCAATTGCAAAGTTCGAATGTCCGGTTAGAAGCCCTGAGTTCATCCGGCGCACCCTGGGCAGTCAACCTCCATACGACCATTGCTGACTGGCTAATCTTTACACTAATTGAGTAATTGACTAATAGTTGAAAATGTCATTATTACTATGGAGATATGCATCTTTGTACATCATACTCCAGAAGTGCGATTTTTGAAAGTCAAATCAGCAGTGGAAAGATGCATATCGCCATAGTAATTTTGATATTTTCAACTGCTGAGTTCAAAGTATGAGTTTCAAAAATCGCACCCCTGGTTTCGTCACTCAGGGAGACTTAAATAAAGCTATACTACCTAATAGAAATTAGTTCTAAAACCTATTTCTTTCTTTACAGCCCATCTCTCTGGAGCCATCATGCACAGTCTCAACGTCTCCCTCATCAACCCTGGTGAATGCCAGGCTAAGTTGTCCCAAGACTACCCTCACCTGCTGGAGCAATACGACCAGGACAGCTGCGCTTGTGGAGTGCCTACCAACCCTGTTAACAACATCTGCAAGGTGCGTTTGTTTTCATGATCTATATCTCAGTCGATAGACGTCCACTGCTGGACATAGCCTCTCCCAAGGATCGCCACAACGACTGATCCTGCGCTGCCCTCATCCAACTGGTTCTTGCCTCCCTCACCATCGTACTCCAGGAATGGAATTTTTGAAAGTCAAATCAGCAGTAGAAATATGCATATCTCTATTCATATTCTCATAGCGGTTGAAAATTTCAAAATTACTATGGAAATATGCATCTTTGGCCGGCTTATTTGACTTTCAAAAATCATACTCCAGGAGAGCGATTTTTGAAAGTGAAATCAGCAGTAGAAAGATACATATCTCCGTACATTTTCAACTGCTGAGTTCAACGTATGAGATTCAAAAATAGCACTTCAGGTCGTCGGTCCACCTTGTGCCGGGCCTACCCAAGCTGCGTTTGTTTTGATCTTTAAAAAACATGAAAATCCGAACTATAGTACAGTTATGGGATGAATAGAAACATTGATATAACTACCAATAATATTCATAGTCTGCAGTTGTAGCTTTTAAACAAAAAAGTTCGATCAAAATCGATCCAGTAGATTTTTCGCGATCAAGGCAAAAAGACAGAGAAAAAATCAACTTATATTACTACCGTTTTATCATCGTGTAGATTCTTCAATTGAGACAGTAAAATAGGTGTACTTAAATTTCTAATTATTTGATGTTTTTTACAGGTTGACATTGGAAGCGCTCTGGCTTGCACCACTGGCGATAACCACTTCGTTCTGAGAGGAATCTACTCCTGGGATTCTGGTAAGTTGAAGCTTCCTTTATTTGAGTAATTAACAGCGTCTACCATGCCCACTGCTGGTTCACACCCTCAATGTGTATGTACGTTAGTGTAGTACCACGCGTCAGAATTTCTTCATCAGCGTATGCAGGTTTCTTCACGATGTTTCTCTTCACCGTTTGGGAGCAGTCGGTATTTAACCGCTATTGCCGTCTAAAGAAATTTTTAAACGGGTCAACTGCTTCCCACTTTCCCAAGCATCATTTTTTTTAATCCCATGGATTTATTATTATGTCTTTTTTTATGCAGATATAAAGCTTACGTTTATGTTGAGTGGAAAAGATTTACCCAGAAGGACCAAAAGATGTTATACGATATATTCGATACGATATATTATATACGATATGCCTAGCCATATCATCATGTGGCGAAGTCGGTAATATCGACAAATGAGTTGATCTCGTCGATCCGCCGGACTGTCTTTAGAGCACATCGTGATATTGAGGCGTGTCATGAAACGCCTAGGCAAATCACGATCTGGCTAACTAATTCTACAATCGGACCTATAACATTTATACTTACACCCGTACACCCTAGCATGATACATGTGTTTTTTCTTCCCAGATGGTATAACTCAATGTTTTCTCTCATTCCAGGTTGCCAACTAGGAAACCAACTGGCTGCATTCTACAAATTCGACCTCGAATGGTACGAATGGGCCATCGGACTCATCGAAAGCGCTCGCTTCGCTCAATTCAGCAGCGGCTCTCAAATCTTGTCCCAAAACCGCTTCGCTAGTCAAATAAACTCTGGAATCAAGGGAGGAGCGTCTGGAATCAAGGGAGGAGTCAGTGGAATTAAAGGAGGAGCCAGTGGATTTAAAGGTTTCGGTCAAGTAGGGTTTGGAGGTAGCCAAGGATTTTCTTCGGGACAATACAGTCAGTTTAATCAGGCTAGCAAGGAATCTACTTTTGGGGAAATAAAAGGGCCAGTTTCTAACAGTTTTAGTGCATCATTCTCAGAGAAAAGGGTCTTCCAATCTGAACCTAAAATAGTTACTTTTACTACTAAGCCAGAAATTGTAACTTTCACGACAAAGCCTGAGCTTTTTACGTACACAACTAAACCGAAAATTGTGACGTACACAACGAAACCACAGATTATAACTTATGAAACTAGTGGTAGTGGAACTAACCCACAGTATGTAGCTCCCGGTGTGACTTTTAATCCTTCTTTTTCCGATTTAGTCGGTAAACAACACACGCATAACGCCAATTGTAAATGTCTTGAGGGGAAGAAGTGATTCTGAGTTGAAATTTTTGTGAAATATGGATTTCAAGTGCCATAAAAAATTTAATTTTTAAAATTTCTTCGATTGACAGTACAAAAATACTCCGTGTAGGAAATTGGAATTTGAAAGTATATAGATTGGAATTTTGAGTAAATCATTTTTTTAAAAATCATTTTACTGAAGAAAAAAAATGCAAGCGAATGTTTTCCTCTGAACTTTTTTTATTTATAAATTATAAAATCTGTAAATAGATAGGTTATATTTAATTTTTTTTACCATGTGAATCTTTTTTTTAAAATATTTATAATAACAATTTTAGTTTTTTTTTAAATTTAGCTTTTGAACTGCCTTAGTTTTTTCGCAGCAATAATAATTATTTTGAAAACTAAAAATTTTTATCCTTTTTTTTATTTTACAAATAATTATTCTTTATATTATGTTAGTACCTATTTATAAGAATAGCGAAAATATTTTTATATAAGAAAATTTCATGCCCAAAATTAGAATTTTGACCATATTGGGCATTTTGTTCCCAAAATGGTCGACTCTCTAATACGATTGGCAATTCTAAAATAAGTTTTTTTATGAAATTAAATAAAATTTAAGTATTTAGTCAATATTATTATATATTGATAATTATATATATCTAATTGTTATGATTAGCATTAAATAATTGAAATAAAATGGAGGTACTTTACAATATTTTTTTGTTTTTTAATTAACCTATTTTTAAAATTTTTCCCAATCGTATCCATCCGAGTAGTTATATGTAATACTCAAAAACAGTCAACATAACTAGTAAAATGATGACGAAAATAACTTTTAAAATTATTATCTGCTGTTATATTAATTCTATTAATTTTAATTCAATTTATTATACACATATTAAAGCACTACATCAATAACCATTAACCTAAAATAAAAACAAAAAAAAAAAACTAATACTACTTACAAATAAAAAATGTCCTCGAAATTTCCGCCGCTTGGCGGCAAGGTGCCCAGGAGGCTGGCAGCGTTACCTCTTTGTATGGCCAGGCTGATGCGTTGACCGAGGTAGCTGCCAGCCCTCTGGTCACCGGAGACCTCGATTAGGCGCGCCGATAATTCTTTAAATAATCGGCGCGCCTCTGGCCCCCACGGACCCAATGTCTCGACCCCAAACGGTGCAAATATGTAAGCCTCGCCGAGGTTTACATATAAGCGCCGTTTGAGGTTTTCCGCGGTAGCCGCCGCCGCACCCGCATTGGATGAGGTCGCATGGACGTGGGACGGTGCCAGTGTATCTACACAGGTAGCGTCCCAGACCAGCGACCTCCCCAATTTCCATGGAACGAGCGTTATTCCGTCGGGCCTTTTCCCATCCATTTAATTCTATTAATTTTATTTTTAGTTGTAGTGAAATTATTTATTTCACTTTCACATCATCTACATTGTAAAACATCAATTTCTTCTTGATTAATTTCATCACGAATTTTTCTAAAGTTCATAGACTTTTGCTGTTGAGTGTTGACTGTACAATGTTAGTATGACAAACATAAACGACCATGATTTTTGAATGTCAAATCAGCAGTAGAAAGATGCATATCTCAATAACAATTTTGACATTTTTAACTGCTGAGTTCAAAGTATGAGTTTCAAAACTTGCACCCCTGGATCTCGCTAATTTAGAACATCCAAGTTCAATCCTCACATTGCAATCCTTACTTTTCAACTATGTTCAATTCCGTACCGCGCTAAACTTGACTTATTTACTATTGTGTGGGACTTACAGCCTTTCTTGTTTGTCTTTGGAGGAGTTCGATTTTTGAATCTCATACGTTGAACTCAGCAGTTGAAAATGTATGGAGATATTTCTTTCCTACTGCTGATTAGACTTTCAAAAATCGCACTCCTGGAGTATGATTGAAAGATGCATATCTCCATAGTAATTTTGACATTTTCAACTGCGCGAGCTCAGCGGATGACTTTTAAAAATCTGCTGAGATATGTAGCGGGGAGCGACTGGATGAGGAAGTAGAGTTGTGTGACGCGCCTTGGGAGAGGTCTATGTTCAGCAGTGGACGATGATAACCTGATGATGATGAATTCATGCAACTTGTCGATCGAGTACTTTTATTCGGAGAAGTCTTACAGCGCCACCTAGTATCGAGGAGAGGAATTACAACTAATTATTCCTAATAAAAGAAGAGTTTATATTTATAGAAAGAAAATTTTAAAATAATTCAACACCGAGATCTGTTTATATAAATAATTATTATAAGTAATTAAAATAATATAAACATTAAATTTGAAAATTAAAAAGTTCACGCGAATCAGTGCCATCTGTGATCAAGTAGCAAAAATTAATTTGCAACTACGAACTGCGCCATCTCTTGGATATGTATATTACTATCTTCTCTTATAAACAGTGCAAATTTAGTACTTGCTACGTATTAACAGATGTCGTTGTTAGACAGTTTCATGTAAATAAATAGTCATCATGAAAGCCTATATACATCCCACTGCAGGGCACAGGACTACACACAGGGATACACTACAGACAGTGTATGCCTTAGAGGATGTGTATGCACGTTAGTCCACCACGCGTGCACAATGCGGATTGGTAGACATCACATACGCATTGTAATTTCTTCTTCAGCGTATCCTTGATGTTGACCGTTTTGAGAGCAGTCGGTATTAAGTACATAAGTTAGAAAAAGTCATTATTGCATGGCAAGATGTCCGCGCGGATTCGAACCCGGACAATCATGATTGAATACCCATTATCTGAGCAACGCGTCACTTATAGGTACGCTCTCTTTCATTAGTCAGTCCATAAATAAAACAATTAATTACATAATTATACGTATACTTTATTGCATTACTAAATACTTAAAATATAACTTAAAATTAATTTACAATTATCTATACAATACTCAGGCACATTAAATTTGTTTTATAACACTTGGGAACAATTTGACGCGGGCCTTATTATAAAAATTTATAGATAAAGAAAAAGCCAGTTAATCATGTCTATAATACCGAAATAAGCAATTTAAAAATGATCGAAAACCGAAGCAGAATCGATTACATAAAAAAAAAACTTTACTTATTCAAACAAATACCTTCGGCAGAGTTTGTAATGATGAATAAAAAATCTATACAATACTGAAGATAATGCATTTTATTGAATTTTCATACATAATATGTGCGAGGCCCTGCCTTTGCCTTTTATGGAAAATAAAAAAAAGTATTTTTATTTCATATAGGTACTTAGTAAATTAATGTTTTCAATTTCACTTGATTTTCACTTAACGCAGTTCTATTGTCATAAAGTTGCAAAATAAAAAACTTAATAAATACATTTTGGAATGAAAAATTCAGATTTTGCGTAAACTCACTATAAAATTAGAATATTTGCGCAAAATATGCATCAGGAGTGCGATTTTTGAATCTCATTCGGTGAGTTCTGCAGCTGTAAATGTCAAAATTACTATGGAGATATGTATCTTTCTACTGCTGATTTGACTTTTAAAAATCACACTCTTGAAGTATGATTTTTGAAAGTCAATTCAGCAGTAGAAAGATGCGTATCTCCATACTTTTTCAACCTCCGAGTTCAACGTAAGAGATTCAAAAATCGCACTCCAGGAGTGCGATTTTTGAATCTCATACGTTTAACATAGCAGTTGAAAATGTATGGAGATACGCATCTTTCAGCAGTAGGAAGATGCATATCTCCATAGTAATTTTGACATTATCAACTGCTGAATCCAATAAATGAGTTTGAGTCATTTCTTTGAGCTCAGCAACTGAATGAAGATATGCATCTTTCTTGTGCTGATTTGACTTTCAAAAATCATACTTCAGGAGTGCGATTTTTGAAAGTCAAATCAGCAGTAGAAAGATGCATATCTCTATAGTAATTTTGAAATTTTCAACTGCTGATCTCAGCGAATGAGATTCAAAAATCGCACTCCATTTCAAATCACTACAAATATATTGTAATCATTGAATATTATCTCCTTAGACTGTGGTAATCTATACTAAAGCAGTTCAACAAAAAGGTACCTAATTGCGATCTCCTTTTCCTAAGAGATAGCATGGCGATTATAATTATCCAGCGGTAAATACCATAGGGTACCATTTCGTAAATATACATGTTATTAATTAGGAAATGCACTATAATTCGAAAACCATTTAGAGATAAGCTTATTAAAATTTTACAGATTTTTCAATCCATTATTTCTCAGTTATTAGAAAAATTCATTTACGGTTGAATGGGATTCACTTCTTTTGCCTGCATTTGAATCTAATCATTTGACATTTCTCTGAAATGTTCTTAATCATTTGCCATGGTAACAAATGGCCATGATGCCGTGAACTTCAGATAAATTAAAAAAAATAGAATTAATGAATACATAGTTTATTTTAAACCATATTTTTAATCTATACTATTATAAAACTGTAACAGGAAGTTTGTCTGTACATTGAAGATATTAACAAAAAAAAAGTTAATATATGGTTTTTAGGTGTCCCTGATTCCATTTCACCAATTTTTGGATTTTTTGTCTGTCTGTTTGTTTGTGTGTTTGTTTGTTTGTTTGAACGATTATCACGCAAAAACTACTGAACCGATTTTCATGAAACTTTTTTTGTTGATAGCTTATGATCTGACTTAAAATCTGGTATATAATTTGTGCGGACGAAGTCGCGGGTTAACGCTCGTTTATTTAATAAAATTAGTGTTTAAAATGAAATGTTGGTCGCGCAACGTTATACGTTACTCGATCTACGCGCAGTTTTGTTTTGTATAGCGTATAGCTATGTGTCGCCGCCGCCGTGGGTAGTAAAATTTTTGCGAGTTCACATTTACAGACCAACAATCTAATTCAACAATCAAATAAATATTAGGCCTACAGACCAATCTGACTAAGTATAATAGGCATTTTATAAGGCACTAGATACTATAAAAACTTAAATATTTTTAAGATTTGAAGTCTATATTCAAACTGGAATAAACAAAGCATGATCCTCACGGCTATATTCCTCGAAGACCTGTCAGAGGTACTCCTAACCACTAGTTTTTATTTACTTACAATATTTTAAGGCTGCACCGAGCCTATTGTGCTGCCCCCGATCATATTTGTGGGGACTTGCCTCCATATATTTTTTTTTGTTTCTTAACAATTAGACAATATGTCCGAAAAATAAAGAATGTCACATTGTAGTCATTGCTGATTTTAAATTTATCGGGTCACTGCGGATTTGTTTTTATAGTGTTTATAGTTATTATCTTCAAGCATAAAACATATTAATGCGTAATGTTTCGATAAATTGAAAGCCAATCAGGAGTGCGATTTTTGAATTTCATTCGCTGAGCTCGATAGTTGAAAATGTCAAAATTACTATGAAGATATGCATCTTTCTACTGCTGATTTGAAATTAAAAAATCATACTGCTGGAGTACGATTTTTGAAAGTCAAATCAGCAGTAGAAAGATACATTTTCAACGGCTGAGTTCAAAGAATAAGTTTCAAAAATCGCACTCCAGGACTACTAGAGAATATATGCTTCCCAATATTCTAAACTACTTACCAAAGGAAACAGTACATGAAATATTACAATGTAAAAACAAAAAAACAATGTAAAAATATTCTTAAATCTCATCTTAGTATGTAACTCATAAGTATATAAAATACAACACGCAGGTACGCTGTGTACAGCGACTCACCTCCTGCGATTAAACCGATCAAGGTTTGCAGTAGGAAGGTTTATAGTTGGTAAAAAAATATTGTAACTTTTTTCTATGTAAAATAAATTAAAAAAAAAACAATGTGACATTCTTGTTGTTTTGGAAATGTTGTTTAATTGTTTAGAAATAAAGAAATACGATTGATGGCAGCACAAAAGGCTCGGTGGGCTTTTAAAGTGTTCATAATTGGTGGCAACACGTTACCCTTTTCATGCCTACTTTTTTTTGGACCATTGAACTAAAAACAAAAAGCTTTCTTCGCGATTTCGATATTTTAGTTCCAGTAAAGAATGTTGTTTAATGTAATGGTTTAATCTTCGCGTTAACGCTCGTACATCCACGGACTCGATATTATTGAAACACCCATTGTTTATCCATTGTTATCCAAAAGCCGAGTTGCGATCGGTTAAAAACAGCATACAGGATGTTAGGGTCAACAGTTGCACTACTTTTAGGGGTGATTGTACCCATGATAAATACTGAAGCCGGAGGAGGAGGAGGAGCCGTGGTGGTCCAGTGGCGAGTAACCTTGCCTGCCGTGTAGGAGGCAATGGTTCGATCCCCGTCCCGACCAACTCGTACCAATGAGTTTTTCGGAATTTATGTACGATTTGTAACACCACTGGCTTTTCGGTGAAGGAAAACATCGTGAGGAAACCTGCGTGCTTCAATTTCGAGGCATGTATTGTACCTACTGTCCATTACATGTGGTGACGGGCTCACTCCCCGTCACACTGGACAGAGTTTCGGTACTGCTAGTGAAACGTGGATGTTCTGAAGTTTCAGAATATCTCTGACTACCCCCTCGGGGAATATAGTCGTGGGCATATGGATGGATGGATAAATACTGAACAACTTTCTCTAAGAAACATATAGGAAATTAAAAAAATCTATCGTTCTAACGTTCGATCGAAATATACAAGGTGTTACAAAAATACAAATAAACCATCAAACTGAACAACTTTCACTATGGGACCAATATCGGAATCGAAAAAAAAAATCGGATATTTCATACTAAACTACAATATACTCACAAACATACAAAAACGCAAAAATTAAAAATACCTACTTTGGGGGCGCTACAATCGATTATAACCTTTAATGAAAATGTTTCAAGTACAAAAATTAGTTTCAATGAATTTCCGCAACATGGTGAGGTTTTTTAATTTCGGGAGTGCGATTTTTGAAACTCATTCGCTGAGCTCAGCAGTTGAAAATCACTATGGAAATATGCATCTTTCTACTGCAGATTTGACATTCAAAAATCGCACTCCTGGAGTATGATTTTTGAACGTCAAATCAGCAGTAGAAAGATGCATATCTCCAACATTTTCAACTGCTGAGTTCAACGTACAGTACCAGGGTTATAAGTCTCACGGATGTACCTGCGCGGTTGACAAATTTTAATACCGCGCGAAATTATATTGACCAATCAGGATGTGCCACCTTCAATCCGTTTACGCTATTGGCTAATTTGTTTTCGCGTCCTTTTCGCTGCTATCCGACTTTGCACCCTTTGATTACAAAAGACTTCGGGTTTTGTCGGGGACTCGGTCCTGCTCTGTGCAAACGAAGATTGACGAGCGGAATTGTTTTCCTGGTCGTATTGTATGAGATTCAAAAACTCCTGGTCAGGCTTTTACATACAAGCCCGGCTTAGTGTAAAAACGTTTTGGTTTTTTTGTATTAAGATCGGAAGCTACATAAAAAAACTAAAAACTAAAGAAAGCAAAGGCTTTTGTGAGGGATCTGGGCAAACGTATAAGAGAAAGGGGAAATGATTTCCGTGTTGGATCGTACTTGGTCCAACGCGTGTCTTTAGCTATACAACGCGGAAACGCAGCAAGCATTATGGGCACGTTTGGGCCAGGTACGGCTAGGGGCGGACTTTTCGATTAAGTTTTTGACGAGGCATGTTGCTGAAGGAAATTGTTTTTTTTTTTAG
Organism: Agonopterix arenella; assembly: GCA_927399405.1. Taxonomy (NCBI): domain Eukaryota; kingdom Metazoa; phylum Arthropoda; class Insecta; order Lepidoptera; family Depressariidae; genus Agonopterix; species Agonopterix arenella. The sequence goes on along the minus strand of OV656718.1, from coordinate 8,587,820 downwards.
GAATTTTGACGACGCATGTTGCTGAAGGGGTATTTGTAAGCAATTACGACGACGCATGTTGCTGAAGCAGATTCTGTTACAATTTAAATTATTTTTGATTACTTAATAATTTTTTTATAATAACAAAACTAAATTACAAAACTATTAAAGCAGTCTTTAAAACAGCTGGTTCATATAAAAATAAAGCCTCAAAATCGATATGAGATTACAATTATTTTAACAATACAATTAATATATCACAATAATAAAAAAAACATAAATAAGGTTACTCTGAGAAAAGTTATGTCGAGCCCAGCATTGGGTTGACGTGGGCTGATTTTATTGATGGCGCACTCCATAAAAACGAAGTCTGGTTATATTTTCAATACTAATCAATTAAAGTCAATTAAATATTTTAGACACGATCTAGAAACCAATATCTGTGCGTTACATTTAGTAGTATTTCCGATAAAATATATAGTTTCGATCATCATCAGCCTTTATACGTCCCACTGCAGGGCACAGGCCTACCCTCAGGGAGGGTGTATGGGCATTAGTCCACCACGCATGCCCAATGCGGATTGGTAGACTTCACATACACATCAGAATTTCTTCTTCATCGTATGCAGGTTTCCTCACGATGTTTTCCTTCACCGTTTGAGAGCAGTCGGTATTACGTACATAAGTTAGAAAAACTCATTGGTACATGGCATGTTGTCCGTGCGGATTCGAACCCGGACCCCCATTATTGGGTGTCCATACCTCTCGGCAACGCGCCACCGACGCTCTACTATAGTGTTACTATAGTACTATACGACTCTAGTATATCGCGATAGTTTCAATGCTGGGATTAATTTAAGAATTGTATGGAAAACTTTGAGACGCGATAACTTTGAAACTACATGTACAACGTGTTAATGAATAAGCGCAAAACCTCATATACCCCAACTGATTTATAACAAAATAATTAGAAAGAAACAATAATTTCATTATTTTGATAGTTAAAATTTAAAGTTATTCGCATTTTAAGTTTTGGGGCAGAAATGATTTGTTATCATTTCAGCAAGGAATGAAAGCGCTAACGTACTCATGGATACATTTTATTAATCTTGTGTTGGTAGTAAGTAAGGTGAGTGTGCCCGTGGGGTGGGTTGACATCGGGTTCAGTAAATTTTAAATGTAATATAATATTTTGAAAAAAATTACCTATGTTGAAACCATGATAATTCGATTACTACCACAAACTACTTTCTAGTTTTGCGTTAATTCATTAACACGTTGTATAAGGTCTGACAAAATTAGGTGAAACTATTTTAAGGGATTGATCAGACCATCAAACTGGACAACTTTCTCTTTGGGACCAATATCGAAAACACGAAATAAAAAAAACAGCTGTCCCATACATATAGGTTAGATTTGTCTGGAACAGCAGATTTTTTTTTAAATTTTGATATTGGTCCCCTAGAGAAAGTTGTTCAGTTTGATGGTCTGATCATACCCTTAAATTAGTTTCACCAAATTTTGTTAGACCTTTGAATAATAGACAAAAAAAAATTATTACATTTTTAAAAACTCTTTGGTATCTTAAAGACCTAAGTGTAATAAATTTTTGAATATCTTTAAACATTGCTGAAATATAAGTGTTCAAAAATTACGATTAGAGCGAGAGGCATATATAACAAAAGTGACGTCATAATTGAGTATTGTCATACAAATCAAGACGACGTGTCATACAAACACCTGTTTTGCATGAAAGAGATAGAAGATGATAAAAAACATTTTTCAATCTATCTTACTATTATAAAACTGTAACAGGAAGTTTGTCTGTACATTGAAGATATTAACAAAAAAAAAGTTACGATATGGTTTTTAGGTGTCCCTGATTCCATTTCACCAATTTTTGGATTTTTGTCTGTCTGTTTGTTTGTGTGTTTGTTTGTTTGAACGAGTATCACGCAAAAACTACTGAACCGATTTTGATGAAACTTTTTTTGTTTGATAGCTAATGATCTGACTTAAAATCTGGTATATAATTTGTGCGGACAAAGTCGCGGGTTAACGCTCGTAGCTTATAACATTTTTGTTTTCTATTCAATTGTAATTTCGTTTGAACATTTTGCTATTAAATTTAGCCTATTTCTGTAATTCGTCACAATATATGGATTTCCAGGATCACTTATCATCCTTATTATTTTAACAGAAATATTGGGGTCATTATTGTGTCTAAAAATGGACTTTATTTGGTTAGTATTGAAAATATAACCAGACTTCGATTGTATGGAGCGCGCCAACGGTAATATATCTTAAGCAGGGTTTCCACATCATCATCAGTCATTTTATAAACCGACTTTCAAAAAGGAGGAGGTTTTCTAGTCTAAGGAAGGAACAATATCGGTGGCAGTCGGCAACCCTGACTGCTAGAATGAGTCCTTCATGTTTTTGCCTCCACATTGACTAACCAAGGTACTCTAGTTTTAAGATTCAGAAAAAGGCATTGCCCGCGTAACGAAATGAACAGGGTGAAATTGATATCATTAGCGTCCTTTTAAACTAAGAGTCTACCCATCAAACTGAACAACTTTTACTGTTGGAGCAAACCGATCGGAGCAAATAAAAAATCAGCTGTTGCGTCGAGATTGCAGTTTAGTATGGAACAGCAGATTTTTTTTTTGCTCCGATCGGTTTGCTCCCATAGTAAAAGTTGTTCAGTTCGTTTCACAACTAATAAGTATGATCAAAGAACACATACAAATAGTATGATAGCTAAACTTATACACAAAATAGGAAGAATATCATACTTCCCAAGGAAATGGAAATTATCATTTTCTATTGTAGCATTTCTTAAAAAATCCAAATTTAAAGTTTACCCGTTCTTGAGGAGAAACGAGATTGGGCACAGAACATTATAAGAGGGGTTAGAAGTGCAAAGTAGGCTTGGAACGTGTCGCCACAGGTTATGCAATGATTGGCATAACACCATGCGGCGTGGTGCGAGCGAGAGGGCATGAGTAATTGTAGCAGCGTGAGCGGGAAGACAAGTGGCGACAGCCGTCTCCGAAGCAAAAGCGCTACTTTGCATTTCTAACCCCTCTTATAATGTTCTGTGGTCGCCAGCCGTTACACTGTCAGCAAATCCCTCATTATACGATGATAATAAAAATTGAGAAAAATACCAAATGCTTACGCCACCAATTCTCTCAATTTAGTTTTCAACAACCTAACTTTCTTATTCATAGCATTTTTATAATTACTTTTACTTTCAACACATTTCTGATCGCCATTCGCCTTTCTACTCCGAACTCTCTCATCGAAGAGTTCATAGAAATCTGGTAATGGGGTATCTACTAACTCCATAGGTGCGTGGGGTAATTGTGCGGGATCCTTGGGTAAATTACCCCGTTTGTGGGTAACAGCCATGTTTTGTATGAAGTGGTTGAACATTGCCGTCTCTGTGAACCATTCTAGGCAGTATTGATTTTGTTTCGTTGATGAGTTCTTGATGAATGCTTCTTTCTGTGGATGGAGAATTTTGGGATTAGATAATCATTTTGCTGAAATGGGACCTAATGGGACCATATGCGAACGGGACAAAAAGCTAATGGGACCATTAGCGATTGTTACGAATAATTGAGAACGAAAACATAATTATGCGAATTGGCGCGTTTGCGAATGATCATGATAAAGAATTTATGATTTATTTATGAGACTGTTTGAGAGTGGTTGAGACCTTAATATTTGCGAATGGGTTCTTTTGTAAAAGGGTCCCGTACTCATCCATACTCATGACTATATTCACAGAATATTCAGAGTTCTTAGATTCTTTATTGTACACAAAAACAACATAATTATGAAATACGAGCATTAACCCGCGACTTTGTCCGCACAAATTATATAAGATCTAACAAAATTAGGTGAAACTATTTTAAGGGGATGATCAGACCATCAAACTGAACAACTTTCTCTATGGGACCAATATTGAAATAGCGAAAAAAAAATCAGCTGTCCCACACATTTAGGTCGAGTAGGTTTGTATGTAACAGCTAATTTTTTTTTCGCGATTTCAATATCGGTCCCTTAGAGAAAGTTGTTCAGTTTGATGGTCTGATCATCCCCTTAAAATAGTTTCACCTAATTTTGTTAGACCTTATATACCAGATTTTAAGTCAGATCATAAGCTATCAAACAAAAAAGTTTCATCAAAATCGGTTCAGTAGTTTTTGCGTGATGCTCGCTCAAACAAACAAACAAACAACCACACAAACAATCACACAAACAAACAGACAGACAAAAAATCTAAAAAATTGATGATATGGAATCAAGGATACATAAAAACCATATCGTAACTTTTTTTTGTTAATATCTTTAATGTACTGCATCCGTGGTCTAATGGTTAAGAGCATTGACTCTCGACACGGAGGTGGTGGGTTCGATTCCCACGGGGGGCACCTAGTGACATATCACTTTGTGCGTTTTTCCCTTGTTGGTTAGGAAACCTGATTGTCTAAAAAAAAAAGAAAGATGATTCCGTGCTTCGGATGGCACGTTAAGCCGTTGGTCCCGGCTACTATCTCTGGTGGTAGTAATCGTTACATAAAAACCACGTCAGAGGCCGTAAGGCGGTCTGAAAACTCTGACACCAGGGTTCTGCCCACGATAAGAAAGAATGTACAGACAAACTTCCTGTTACAGTTTTATAATAGTTTAGATTACAATTAGTCGTGATGTGAGTTTCCACATTTCACTAGTATTGCTCAATGTCTTTCCAGTGTGAAAGGTCTTAACATTCATGACCGAACCGAGATTCGTATCCAGAACCTCTGGTTTGGCAGTTCGGCGTGGTAACCATTACACAAACCGGGACGTTGAAGAAGTTATCTCTGTGTCTTATTTACCCATTGAATGCGAATAAAGCGAAAAAACGTAATACTCACATCAAAAACAACATCTCCCTTCCCAAACCCACCCTCCTTCAACTCTCCCAACGAGAAATACTTCCAGAAATCACCCAAAATGTCGACGAAAAATCTTAAAAATGCCTCAGAGATCATCAAATTCCTCGTCTTTGCGTCGTCTTGTCTCTGCTTAGCCTCCATTTGTAACGAAGTCTTTAAGGTTTTGTAACTGGATGTCGGTAGGATGGTAGATTCGTCGCCTTGGTAGAAAATTACTTTTGATGGGCTGGTCAGGTCTATTAACATGCCCTGGGGAAGAAATAAAAAATGTTATGGAATGGGAATTTAGGAATGGAGAATGTTCATGGGTTTGCAAAATCGCCGCTGTATACAGGATATTACAAAAGTTTTAAGCTTTTAAGGGGGTGGTTTAGACCAACAAACTGAACAACTTTCACTATGGAACCAACATCGAAATCGCGAAAAAAAAATCTTTTGTCCCATACATTTAGCTCGAGTAGATCTGTAGTTTAGTATGGAGCATCGGAAACGCATCGCATCATGGCGATTATGGCAAATCTCCTCATTTTGGGAGAGGTCTATGTCCAGCAGTGGACGTCTATCGGCTGATATGATGATGATGATGGAACATCCATGATTTTTTTCGCGATTTCGATATTGGTCCCATAGTGAAAGTTGTTCAGTTTGATGGTCTTAACAGCAGTGGACGTCCATCGGCTGAGATGATGATGACATACATAAGCTCACGCAATTGTCCCATGGGGGTAGGCAGGGACCACGGACCGCCACACGCTACGACTCTGACATACCTCTTTAGCCTCATTCACGTTCATAAATCTTTTTAAAATGTTGAACGCCGTAAAGGGCAAACTGTATTGGTTCTATGATATACCTAAAATTACTCACCGTCTGTGCTTCCTACCTATGGTTTATGGAAATAAATTATTCTGATTCATGCATTTCCATAGATTGAAGGCGCACTTTTTCTTTTAAGAAATTATCATTAATTTGATCATGGTATGTTTTCCTCGGACGACCTCTCCCAACACTTCCACTTACCTTCGTTTTTTTTTATTAATGATGGGTTTGCTCTTGACCTCAATCCAGTCCTCAGGACGAAGATGGGGTCGAAGATGTAGCGAGCTTACCCAGAAGATGCCCATTCACTCGTACTTTAAAGGAAAAGATACATAAAAGAAAAGATAGTGATAAAATAAATATTTTCGTTACCTCTTCAAAAACCACCCCACTGCTATCAAAGTCTCCAGTCTTCAGCATCCCCGCTAGGATAGGCAGGGGCGCTTCTAGCACATCGCGCTGTATCTCCGAGGGGATGGTGGATATTAGGGGTTGTTGCCACACGAAGGGGTAGAGGACAGCTTGGAGGGCCTCCATGCATGATGATACGAGACTGAAAGAGGCAATACATTATTATTTTATTTATTCTTAGGAAGATTTAGTGCTGATTCATCTCAGAAAGAGTTCTAGACTGGTGACCGCGTATTTGAAAGCGCAACGTAGATGTAAACTACTGGACCTATTTTGATGAAACTTTTTATGTTTTAAACATTGACTTACAAACTAATTTCTGCGTAATTGTTACTCTTTATGCGTTTTGTTACTCTCTTGGTTCGGACATTTTTTAGCACAGACCCGACGTCCAGGTAGTATATTTTAGTTTATTGAAGTAATCAACAGCGTTACAGACCAATTGTAGAATAAGGCCAATAATAGATTACTCTAAATTAAAAAGTTAAAACAATCGTGGCAAAACAAATAGCAAAACATGCGGGTTTACGGATTTTTTGAGTACATTACAAGTAGGTACTGATGATGATAGATGCCTATCAGGAGGACCTTGGACGACACTCCAAACTCTCGTCTACCATCCCGCAAACCTATCTGGTCAGACGAGGAAGCCATGTCGCCTTTCGATGTCAGTCCCAAATGGTACTCCGCGTGGCAAGCGGAAATGCAGGCAGGCACAGATCTGGTCTCCGATCCTACAAAGCAGCTTACTGGTTTTCAACTGGACCGAAAACAGTGGGCTTGCTTGAATAGAATTAGAACAGGAGTCGCTCGGTGTAACTACCATCTTCACAAGTGGGGCATCAAAAGCTCACCCGAGTGCCACTGTGGTGCTCCGGAGCAGACTATCGAGCACATACTGAATGAGTGACCAGGCAGAAGATTTGACGGTGGAACCCGGGAGCTAAACGAACTGACCCCGAGAGCCAAACTATGGCTTAAAACTATTGACTTAAACTTGTAATTTCCGCAGGAATGGAAAGCCATGCGAATAATAATAATAGGTACTTAGGTTGGTAACTCAGATAAATTAACAGGAATGGATTGGAAACGATCGCTCAATTCTACGCGAAAAAGTCTGTCACTTTTGCCGGGGGGCGAGGTAACGCACACAAAGCAATTGTTCATTACTAATGCATTTCTCGATCACGTCGCTATGCACGCAAACGACGACATTTACAAACACTAGCTTGAACTGTACACAAACAATTACATTCGCACACATAGACGTGTATTAAATACGTAAACAGAAGGCCAAAAGGCCAGAAGGTAAGTTGAACCACATATTCACGCAAAGTATTTGAAAATAGAGGTCTAGTTATGCTGGCTAGTTGAAATGGACTCATAAACGTGCTAGTGTTTGACACTATCGATACCTTATTTATCGATAAGTTTGGCAATTATGAATAATCGTGTATGACTATCAAATGAAATGAATATAATATTTATCACGGTCGGGGTGTCGCAAAGAGGGTCCCATACAAAATTAGGACTTAGAACATTTTCAACAAAGAGAAGATATTTAATCAATTCTAAATACTGGGAAAGCGGCTAAATAAAAACACGTATACCCTCATGTTTACCAGATGTATTTAAAATAAGTAATTGTAATTACAACAAAATTATGTAATAGAATACAATGCACTATAAAATAATAGTTCAGCTATTTATTAAATGATGTTACGAATTTAAAGTAGGTATGTAATGTTCGCAGCAATAAATAATAATGATTTATTCATAGAAAGATACATTATACTGAAAAATATTACAGTATTGATTTAGTGAATTGAAACACCACAACATGGCTATATTATAGGTTACCTTATATGTAGGTTGATTCTTTTTTAATGATTTAGTTAGATAATTATTAAGTTATTTGAATAAAAAGGTTAAATAATGAAAAGGATTTTATTTTAAGATGATTGACCAAGCAACCCGGATACTGGGTTCTTTTGGAAATCTGTAAAGATATACAGCTATTAAAATACTAACAAGTAGCGAAATATCGATATCGATATTTAATATGTGCAGGCCCTTCACTAATTTCGTAGCGGTGTGGCCAGCCACATTTAAATAAAATAATTATTTGGATCGAATTAAGAATAAAACATACACATTTTTATAAAAATACTAACACTATTATTGTACATTTAAACAATAGTTTTAATTCTAAAAAGTGACATGTAAATAATTGTTCATGGGTTATATTATGATGGTTTTTCCGATTACCAAATATACCAAGTAAGTTTAATAAAATGCAAGCAGTATTTACTCTATTATTGTATTATACAGGTAGAGTAATAATAACATCACAAGTAATATACGGTAAAATGTAGTAATTTTCATACAACTTCAAAATCGTACAAATATGGACTTATACGGTCAACCGGCAACACTTATTTATTGGAAATATTTTTCTATTTTATGGTAGTTTATTGCATTATTTGATAATATTTGGACAAAAAAATACTCACAAGTGAAAGGTAGTGTTATCCTTTTGTACGCTTGAAGTTTCTGACCTTTTTTTGCACTGATAAACACTACAGACAGGCATTTTTGCGGGATGTCGTGCCACGAGAACAAACACTTGGCGACTGGCGCGAGACGCGCGGGGACTAGTTTTATATAACGGGTATGCTCACTGAGCGCATGCCTTTGGCAGAGGGGTACGCGCGTAATATCGCATCCATTCCTATTAATTTATCTGAGGTTGGTAAGTAGAATTATTTATAAGTATTTAATACTATGCTAATTACTACAGCATCATAAAAACTAGCAGATTAAGTAGGTCTGAGATAGAGCAGTATTATTATTATCACTGCAGACGAATTAGAAATTGAGTGTGCCTATGTGTGTTTGTGTGTGAGAATGCTGGTGTAGTTTCGTTTTTATGAATTTGTGTTTTAGAATAGTATTTTAGCGTGAGAGTAGGTATAAGAGTGTGTGAATTCTGGTGGGTACAGGTAAAGGTAGGTAGGTGCAAAGTACAGGCAAGCGGCAGGTACAGGTAGAGGTAAGTAGGAAGTACAGGTAAGTGAGAAAGTATGTGTGTTACTATGCATGTTATTTCCCAGGGGTGTTTTTATTGTTGTTAATGGTATTAACAAGGTAAGGTTGGTTAGTCAGTGGTTTTAAAGCTGAAATTACAGTTTTGCAGGTGTCAACTACAGATTATAGTAATCTCCCGTTCGCTCCATTGTCTAATGTTGTGAGTAGTCAATGTTGATACTGGTTTAAACGAGTTATAGTGGAACAAAGCATGTTGAATTTCTTACCTGAGCTTATCACCAAGAAGAAGCACCTTCCTCTCTAGCAGTAATGATCCGAAAACTTTTATTGTAAGTCCAGCGCCTAAGCAGTCGAGTAACACTGAAATTTAAAGAAAGACAATTATCACAAATATAAAAGCATTCATTTATAGTAAATAAATAATAAATAAATAATCCATTGGCCGTCGTTTGAGGGAGAGGGGCCGAGACCCCCGCTCCGGGTCGTACCTGGTTTAACACATTACAGCGTGGAAACGCCACGAGCGTGATGGGCACATTTCAACCGGGTTCGACTCGAGGCGGGCTCTTTGACTGATTATTTTGTTTAGTCTAGTTATATTTTAGTTTTAGGATATTGTAGTTTTATTATGAATTTGTGTCTATACATTTGTACTGTTAATTAATATCAATTTGTTTATTTAAAATTAAAGCATTGTAAATGTACATCGATTTATAGTAAAACATAATAATTCATAGTTTCATTGTCATTATAAAGCTATAGTTCATTTTTTCTGCCTTCGATCACTAATAAAAAACTAGATGCATGAAAAATTACAAAATTTAATATCGGACAAGACATTAATCAGACAGATCATATTATAAATACATATTCTCACGCCTGTCCCCCACTGGGTCAGGCAGAGACAACGGAACGCCACCTGCTACGATCCTGACATACCTCTCTAACTTCCTCCACATTCATAAGCCCTTTCATGCATGCTCGTTGGTTTCGGGTAGATCTGACCTGGCCTGACATCTTTTTAAGCACGTCCCTAATTTGGTCCGTATATGTACGTCCAGGCCTTAACGTTATTATACCTTACAGAAGAACTGACATGAGTTGTCAAATAAAACCGTTTTTGGAAGTTTTCAGGAGATTATCGACAGGCAAAAATTCGAGCACTGTCTATAATACGGAGTCAAACGTGAAATCGTGGATTATTTAATGAAATAGTGTTAGTATATTTCACAAAATTATCTATGATTTCACTTTCGATTCGCAATTATTCACAGAAACCGAACTTTTACCCTGCGATAAGATCCCCAAAAACGGTTCTATTGCCTCGCGTCACGTATCTCTTTCTATTATACAGTGGTACATCTCGCTCTCTTAGCTGTCAGTTCCTCTATTCCGTTAGGTATAATAGCTTTATGGTCTAGGCCGTCCCCTTCCAACATTTTCTCTTATGCTTGCACTTGTATGTTCTGTATGTGTAATACTTGTATGCATGTTCTGTTTTGGTGTGCAATAAAGTATAATTGATTGATTGATTGACTTAATATTAAAAATCTGCTATGATAAATCATCATCATCACTAGTTTACTTACCGGATAGGTTGTGTTCGTCTACTCGCGGCTCAATGGGTCGCCTCAGAGATTTTATCCTGAAATAGTAACACGAAATACAAATTAAATCTTTATACATATAAGGTCTAACAAAATTAACTGAAACTTTCTCGTTTGTCAACATTTTTGTCGAGAAGCTATTGAAATTTTCTATGGAACACCAGATTTTTTTCGCTAGTTCGATATTGGTTCCGTAGTTTTTCAGTTTGATGGTCTGTGGCCTCTTAATTGACATTTTGGTTTGTTAGTAAAATCTAATTTTTATTCGAATCAGTAATACGAGATACCTGCTACATACATACAAACAAGCAAATACCTCTTAATAAATTATTAGTACCTATAGATAATTACACAAAACCATAAACTTAATATTACTACCGTAAGTAGACCAACACAGTGTGCGAATGAGATTCCGACCTTACCGAAAAACCTACGCGTGCGAAAGAGATTCTAATATAATAGCCGTAAAACCACTTTTAAAGTCTCGGTTGGTATCCTGTCAAAAAATTATCGCTAATTATTTATGATTTTCTTTATAATTCATTTTGTGTTTTATCAGACAAATATAAAAAATCATTACAGTATCATATTCTGTGTTGGAATGCAGTGTAACTTGTACCAGCAAATCAAATACAGAGAAGTTTCAAAGGTAAATACCATTAGTACAGTACTACTTTCATAATACTTTTTTTTCATATATGTTATTCTTAAAATTACTTCGTAATACATTCATTACATGCAGTAAACGTCCTAGATAATATATTATTTCAAATAATTATGTGTAAGATAAAAAAAGTATTGTATACGCGAAAAAGAAACCGTTTCGCATAGAGATTGATTTCCAAAATCTATCACTAAAACTCACACACGTATCAATTTCGCACATATTGACATTTCGGTTTCGGTGATGCGACCATGAGGAGATGGTTGGTCTATTACGATAGTATAAAGGAACAAACAAACAACAGTTTGAAAACATGAACTGGCCTTATCAGTAAACATAATTTTTAGTCTAGACAGGATGGAAGAAAGGTTATTCAATCGGTTACTTTCGGGGTGTCCAGAAACATTGCTACAACTACCAACTTCCTGATTAAGAATGTAGTTCTGGTGAGAGGTGGCTAGAATTTCACCCACATAAACACTGCATAAGAAACATTTCATCCCTTAGTCACCTCATACGACACTCACGGGAAGAATTAGGGTGGTCCGTTCTAAGCCGGAACCACTCACAGCATCATTCAATCATGGCCACTTAAAATACATTGAAATAAGCGTTTTTCTTTTTTTCAGATTGCATATTTGTCGCTCTATAGAGACATTCGCAAAATCATGTCAAGACTGTGCCTGCTTTTCGATTGAGCCCATACAACCATGTAAGACGTCATCATCATCATCTCAGCCGATGGACGTCCACTGCTGGACATATGCCTCCCCCAAAGATCGCCACAACGACCGGTCCTGCGCTGCCCTCATCCAACGGGTTCCCGCTGCCTTCACCGGGTCGTCGGTCCACCGTGTGCGGGGCCTACCCACGCTGGTACGCGGTCGCCACTCGAGAACTTTTCGGCCCCATCGGCCATCGGTTCTGCGAGCAATATGCCCCGCCCACTGCCACTTTAGTTTAGCAATTCTTTGGGCTATGTCAGTTACTCTGGTTCTTCTGCGGATCTCTTCATTTCTGATTCGATCTCGCAGGGAAACTCCGAGCGTAGCCCTCTCCTTTGCCCTTTGGGTGACTTGACGGGATTTAAGACGTAAACAGTTTAAAATTTTCGATTAAATTATTTGTAAATAATGAAATATTCCATCAAAAGATGCGTTGGCATCTTTTTAATAAAATTTTCCCTGTTTATTATTTTAAAGAAACACTTTTTGAAATTGCTACCTTTATTCGCGCAAACCGTAGCGCCATCTATCAATCCCTTAGAAAATCAAAAGAGAAACGATAATTGTAGAATCAAAAATCATAATAATACATACCTTGGCCCATCAAGACTCAACGAAACTTTCCTCACTGAATTATTATTCTCCACATCATAAAACTCAGACACCCTATCCGTACACCTCTCACTATCCATCACTCCACTTTTATCACTAACTCCACTATTATCACAAACTCCACTGTTATCAGAAACACTGCGTCTCATATCGGGCATAGTTTTGCACTTGTCACTGATAGAGTTTTCTGTTAGTTTGTTTGAATATGTGATGGTTATGTCTTCACCGGGGTTCGGGAAGTCAGTTTCGAAGAGTTGCTGGAGGATGGAGTGGATCTCCACATCTGAGCTGCCGTGGCGGGATTCTATTTCTTGTAGCACCTGGAATTTTTGAAAATTCTTGGTCTTTAGAAAGAAAGAAAATATATAGGGTCCATGCTGCCAGTTTTTTATGGGGATGACCAGACCATCAAACTAAACAACTTTCACTATGGGACCAACATCGAAATCGCGGAAAAAAAATCAGCTGTCCCATACATTTAGCTCAAGTAGATTTGTCGTTTAGTATAGAACATCCGATTTTTTTTCGCGATTTCGATATTGGCCTTATTATTTAAAGTTGTTCAGTTTGATGGTCTGAACCACCCCCTCAAATGTTTATTTGTATTTTTGTAACACCTCGTATAGGGTCTTTATGCTGACAGTTTTTTAAGGGGATTACCAGACCATCAAACTGAACAACTTTCTCTATGAGACCAAAATCGAAGTCGCAAAAAAAAAATCAGATGTCACATACATTTGCCTCGAGTAGATTTGCAGTATTGTATGGAGCAGCTGTTTTTTTTCGTGATATTGATGTTGTGCCATAGAGAAATTTGTACAGTTCTGCGTCCCACTGTAGGGCACAGGCATACCGTCAGGGAGGGTGTATTTGAACTTATAATAATAGTAGATTACACACCGAGGGCAGTAAAGTAAGAAAGGTCTCAGATCTCATGTAACGGCTTCGCCTCGGTCAACAAACATGTGATCTGAGGCTTTTTTATTTACTGCCCGAGGTTAGTACACTATTTTACTCCCCGACGGAGGCGGAAAGTGGCAACTTCTTTTAGCGCAGCGGGACGAAAGTTGACGCTTTACGCCAGGAGGGATGTAAACATTATTTACCTTATAATAGAATCCGGGCGCTCTATATTTTCCTATGAGGCAGTAACATAAGGGTAGACAGGTAGTGGCGCCCTCTGGTAGAACACGCCTGCAATATCTGAAATAGAAATGAAACAAATTTTATATGTATTTTATACAACTTCTTCGATATGTTCATAATTTAATTTATCTTTATTGGTTATCAAACAGCAAATTACTTAATTTCTAATACAACAACATTAAAATTGTACAGCGCCAATTACATGATAACACTGGTAGTGGTCAATTAAGCTAAATCAAGATCCGAAATTATCAAGATAATTATTTTCTTTGATAAAAATTTATTTATTTATTTGTAAGACAACAAAAATACAAGACACAATATACACCTTAAAATAGACTCATTATATTCCTGGTCGTACTGTAAACTCTTCTTGTTCATTTTTCCCCATTTGTATAAAATAAATTATATAAATTATCTTAAACATTGCCACACAAATTATCTAGTCACATTTAAAGTGCCAGAATCTAACCTGGACTTGTATTATGATGACTAGACAACTATATAGAAAAAATATATAGATACGAACATCCATGACTCGGGTACAAATATTCATATTCATCATACAAATATTTGTCCTTTACGGGATTCGAACCCGCTATATGTCCAACGTATGCCAATACGGTCAGACGTGAAGAGATGCAGTGGTCTATAACCGGCAGCCGTACGGTCGAAAAGAAAATACCTCGAGAATATTGCCTAGTATAAAGCTATTCAATAATGAACTCTATGTCCTTACCCATAAGCCCTCTCCCCTCGTTCGTCGGTAAGGACTAAGGAGTAGCACTGGGCCCCCTTCGCTTCGGCCGACCACTCTCCCTTAGAAGCCGAGCTCAAGGTCTCCGGGAATATTAAGTTTTCGATGTGCGGAGGGACTTGAACCTGGAAAAGAGAACACTATTAATTAAATATATATTACTTTATGAACACCAAGAAAACAAGAAAATAGATGCTGTATACATACATAAATACATACATACATACATACATACATACATACATACATACATACATATTCTCACGCCTGTCTCCCACTGGGGTAGGCAGAGACAACGGAACGCCACCTGCTACGATCCTGACATACCTCTCTAGCTTCCTCCACATTCATAAGTCCTTTCATGCATGCTCGTCGGTTACGGGTAGATCTGACCTGGCCCTTTTTAAGCACGTCGCCAATTTGGTTCGTATATGTACGTCTAGGCCGTCCCCTTCCAACATTTCCACTTACGCTTGCCTTATAGATTGCCCTCGTCAATCTGCTCTCATCCATTCTTTCCACATGACCAAACCATCTCAACATACCTTTCTCTGATGCTGTATTGTTGTGAATAAGTCATTATAGACAAATGTGTTAAACAATAGACAAATCCGTTACTATACCGGCGGTATTGCTGTGGCGGGTGGTCATTTCAACTGTATCTTATGAAATTACCCAACATAATATTATGTATTGCTGTCTTGAATGTTTTAAAACGGATTTTTCTTTATTATGAATCTTAAATGATAATAATAATGATGTTTGTTGATATGATACATTTGTTAACTATATATTTCGGAATATTGCTACTATTTTAAGTACCTAAATACTAGCATATTAAGAATATTAATAAATCATGTACCTACCTAATTAATTAATTTAGTTGGTTTAATACCTATTGCAACAGGGGAAGAAACTGTCTCCCAATACACGGTTTTCCGACTTTGGGAGTCAGGGACTCAATCATTTGTATACCCGAGATACCTCGTATCAACACCACTTGCACCGCCATTACGAAGAACAGTCTTGGGCTTTGTTTCTGTCGTGGCACGTCTTTGTAGACTGTATAATAATAATTGCGATAAGTCGGCAGACATCTACTCTGACTCTCTCGCTAGGTTCAGAAGGAACATAGTTTGAAGGAAGAAAGGGGAAAATAGGAGAAGGATAACGGAAGGGAGTTTGCTCATTGTATTGTCTCCACCACGTTATCACTGCAATTGTTATTTGTCACTTTCTCATTTCGTGTATTTTACTTTTTAATTTTCTAAAATATAGTAATAAACAGTACCTAAGTTATTTGTCATCTCAGGTCAATGTTTCTCTTTCATTGGGTGAAACGTACTGTTTTTTTTCCTTTTGTGACTGTAAATTACGCATGTTGTGTTCACTTTTAAGTGGTTATGCATTTAGCTTAAGACGTAGTTAAGTATCACAATGATTGTATGAGTGTAATAACTGTAAGTGAATCAAATAAATAAATAAAAATAAAATCACTAAATTGTGATCAAATAAAGAATTTTTATTATTTATTATTATTATATATACCTAACTACAGCCCAATACACTCTCGGTGAAATAGGTAGGTAAACTTTTAGGCGCAGCTCTTAATTGTCTATTGAACCAGTACGGTATAAGTTCGAAATAGACACATTCACAAGCTTTTACCCGCGACTTCGTCCGCACGTTATATACCAGATTTAAATCATAAGCTTTCAAACAAAAAGTTTCATCAAAATCAGTTCCGTAGTTTTTGCTCGATGCTCGAACAAACAAACAAAGAGACAAAAAAATTAGTGATTTGGAGTCCGAGACACCTAAAAACCATATCGCAATGTTTTTCTTCTAAATATCTTTAATGTACAGACAAATTTCTTTTACAGTTTTATTGATAGTTTGGATAAAATGTATCGATGGAGACCATGAATGATATCAAAATCAGTCGTCACAGACAAACCTGCTTGATAAGTGATAACTAATGACCCAATACATTCTCAGTTTCTATGAGGGATAACTCGAGAACGCCTGAACAAATTTTTATGCGGTTTTCACTTTTATCTAGACGACATTTTAGGATCATTTTCATATAAAAATCATTGCGCTGTGACCAACAAGGGATGAGCAGCAACCTGATAGAAATATAATCTTACCTGACTTGGAAACACATTCTTCACATAAGCCTGTCCAGTCATATAATTGAGACCAACCAATAGACAGACATTGAACAGTCCCTTTTCTCTCGGCACAAACGGCAGTTCTATATCAACACAGCCCGTCTTTTCGTCTATACTCTGATTGTCTATTGAATCGGTACTGTCTAAGTCAGTCGCCATAGACAAATCAGTCTGATTCAAATCCATTTTGTCTCTGGTTAAGTTGTTTTGGGAGGCTCTAAAACATTTCCAGGACCGGAATGTTGAGTAGGGGTTGTCAAGGATTTCAGATTTGTATGAACATATTGAGGTTTGGTGTCTGAAGCGGGATGTTTTTATGTTTTTAGGGTCCAAGTAGGCGACTCTTGAAGAGACACGTCGAACGTAGTTCTTTCTTTTTTCTGTGAGACTTCGGGTTAGTTTCACTGAATCTGTAATGAAGAAGAGATTAAATTAAATTTCATTTTCATTTCAAATGCTAAGCCCCACTTGCGTTAAGAGGGTACCGAGCCTATTATGCTGCCCTCAATCGTATTTTTTTTGCCTAATCAATTAAATAACATTTCAAAAAACAAGAATGTCACATTGTAGTCCTGATTGGCTTTCAATTTATCGAAACATTACGGATTATTATGCTTTATACAAACATAAAGCTATTATCGTTTAAACCGCCAAAAGTGGCCACACAAATTGAGGTTTAAGACATTGTCAGCAATGACTACAATGTGACATTCTTGTTTTTTTGGAAATTTGGTTTAATTTTAAAGAAATAAAAAAAATACTATTGGAGACAAACTCCAGGTTAAGTTGGTAACCAATGATTTTTTGTATAAAACAACAGCTGAGAGAGCTTTTTACTGGGAGTTAATTGATAACCCAGGTTGAGGCAAGTGGGCCTTATTATACATTTGGGAACCAAAAAGTAGTTGAAGGATTCGCCCATTCCATAGTCCAGGGTCCTAGGGTTCCATAGTCATTGTATAAGTAGAAAAGTAATAACATTATTTATCTTAGTTAAACTTAACGACAAAGCGATTTAATTATTTGCAACGCCATCTAGTTATTATTCTATAGGTTTAAAAATAAGCGAGTAATTAAGGCGGGGCATACAGACAGATAGAATGTTCGAAAGTATAAGGATTCTGTTTGATTCCGGAACCCTTAAAAATTAGCTGTCAGCTACATTTCGAGTATGTTTGCAGTTTTGTATGAAACAGTCAATGGGGAACAGCAGATTTTTTATTTGGATTAGGTTGATGATGATTGGTATACCTTCACTGGCATCGGACTGGTCGGTCGGGAAGCTGGCGGGCTTGTTGTCGTCCATATTGCAGGCGGCTGTCACCGTCTCGTAGATTTCGTTCATCAGCCGATTGAGCTGGAAGTGGAAAGATAAGGGTTAACAATATACTGCTAAGACAAGAAAACATTAAAAAATAGGGCCATAGAAATGTTTTTTCACCCCTCCGGACGGAAAGCGTAAACTTTCGTCCCGCTGCGCTAAATGAAGTTGCCGTTTTCCGCCTCCGTCGAGAATAAAAATAGTGTTTATTTTATCAGTAGATATTTCCTGTTGGCTCACGGCCAGCAGTTTTTATTTATAATAAGATAAGAACCAACTGTTAATCTCAAGTGTTAGCAATGTAAATAAACATTAGAATCGTATCTAATATCATCATCATCATCAGCGTATATTCGTCCCACTGCAAGGTACAAGCGTCTTTCTTTTAATAAATAAGATAAATAAATAAATAAATATCTTGGACATAGTAACACAAATTATCTAGTCACATTTTAAAGTACCTGGACTTGTATTATGATGACTAGACAACGTTATAGAATACATATATAGATAGAAACATCCATAACTCGGGTACAAATATTCATATTCATCATATAAATATTTGTCCTTTACGGGATTCGAACCCGCGACCCTCGGCACAGCAGGCAGGTTCACTACAGACCTTGTACATTGTCCCATAGATTATTTAGTCCCATAATTAAGCCTGATCCAAACCCGGACTTTTAAAGACGACTAGACATCCACACAAATGCGTAAAATGACATTATGGGTAAAAAGCTTTATTTTTTTTTCGCGTTTTCTCCTTCCATACAAGAGTGGGTATTAGCCGTTCGATTTTCTATGAGAGGTTCAAAAATATTTTCTCGTTTTTCAACCCATGGAACATGGAACATGGGTTAAGAAAAGTTGTTAAGTTTCGTTATCTGAATACACCCTAAACATAATTATACGATCCTGTATGTGCGTAGGTACCTATTAAGTACGCTGTGCACAGCAGGCTTGGCAACAAAAAAATGTTGTATGAAACGTGCACTGACGCCATTAAATTCCTTTGAACGGTAGCACACGTTTCAAACTTTCTGGATTTTTTTTTTGGAAATGACTATTACAGCTCTGCTCACTTCTGATCATTACTGCGGACTATTGGAGGGACCACGAAGGGTCTACCGAGCCAAATGAATAAACTTAAGCATCCGACCTAGGGGCACCCAGAGGGGTACGGACCTCGGCATAGGACGTTGCTGGGGCTACGCTGAGGATTGGGTAGCGGGGATAGGTGAGAAGCGGCCAGCGATTGGCCTGTAGCGTCTGTAGGCGCCAGAATTGAAAAGAGTGGGCAGAGGTCGCGGCTGTCCCCGCCGGCGGACGTTGATTACGGTGTCGACGCATTGATATCGTGTTACCTGTTGTCGTGTGTTGTGAGTTTGCGATTGTTAGTCGTGTCTGTTGGGCTACAACACAACATTCTGGATATCGGTTGTACTCTTACATATATTCTGGGATATCGGTCACGACCAGTTTTTAGTATGGAAGTCCCGACACTTTAAACCAGAAAATTTAAAGGAAATAGACATATTTAATAATTTTATCCAACAATTAAAAAAACATCTGGTTGGAAAATGCTATTATACACTGCAGGAGTTTTTTGAGGACGGAATAGGTTAAAACTTAATAACTTTCTGTTTTTACCTCTTGACATGCCCTATCTATACACATTAATATAGGAATATCTGCCTACCAAATATATCATTTATTCAATGACAAGATTAATAAAATGTAATAATATATGAAATAATTTTTATTTTAATTAAATTTTAATTAATAATTAGATTTAAGTTTTTGTATGTATAAATTAAATTCTATTCAATATGCATAATTAACAAATTATAATGTATGAAATAATTTTAATTCTAGATTTAAGTTTTGCAGTGCCCTAGCAGGGTCCATGTGTACTGGAATAAATACTGTGTAACATCTTTTAAACCCATGGTTGCAATAAATGATATGACTATGACTCTTATAACGTAGTGAGATACATTCTCTATGGTGCACTTCAGATTCGTCTGTTTTTTTGTATTGTTGTAATCTGTCTATCACTGTACCTAATAAATAAAATGATATAGTTAAATAAATATCACAATTATGTAGCTATCTAACTGTTTGTATAACCTAAGCAGTCACTGCTGTCACAATATCATCATAAATATGAACGTAATTAGCTTAGAAAAAGTATATGTCTAGAAGGAGCGTCACGTTTCTACCGTATAAAACAAAAGGAGCCAACTTTCTTAGGTTTGTGTGCGTGAGGCGTCATACAAATTATGTCTGTGTGCGTGTATATGGATAGGGTTTAGATGCCAGTGCTGGTTGCAATTTTTTTCTACGCTTTCGTAGCTTCGACTGCCTATCTTGACATATAACTTATCCAAGATAATTAAATACTTCTAGTTTTATTACTTTGTCATCAATTTTCAGTTTTTGATAATTTTCAATCTTTTCTTTTCTGTTTAAGTAAAGTTTCATTTAATAAAAATTTATCTTTTTATCTATTAAGTAAGTAGAAATATCTTTTAGTAATGATGGATTATTTTAAAACTAGATTAGATAAGCAAAGAATTTATAAACGTCTTGGCGAAAACCCAAAATAAAGTACCTAAACACTTCACCTTTTGTTAGCTCCATCTTGTTATTATTGAAATCTTTCCAAAAACCTTTTAAAAATGGCGACCAAAATGTCGAATTTATTGTCCAATAAAATCACAAAATCACGCAAAGCACATTTTGAAAAATCCGTAATATTTTGCAATGGCAATATTTTAAATCATTTTCCACCTGGCAAAAACCGAAAATTTCCAATTTATTCGGCTAAAAAAATCACAGCATTAAAATTGAAAAACACATTCCATAATAACAACATTAATTTATATTTCAAAAAATAGTTTATTTTTCGCTGTGGCAATATTTTCCATCTGGCAATAAACTGCCTAGCAATGAGCGTTTTTCTTTTCTTTTTTAAATTTAGTGCCTAAAAAACTCGACAGATGACATGTTTATCGCTCCGAAGAGACGTAAGCGACATCCTGTCAAGACTGTGCCTGCCTTTATTTTAAAGGCCAAGGGATCGAGCCCGTACAACATATTAAACGTAAACAGTTTCATATTTTCGATTGAAATGATACGCAAATAATGAAATATTCAATCAAAAGATGCGTTGGCATCTTTTTGACTATCTTCTCCCTCTTTATTATTTTAAAGAAACACTTTTTGAAATTTTGACCTTTATTCGCACAGACCGTAACGCCATCTATCGATCCCCTAGAAAACCAAAAGAAAAACGCTCATTTTTTACACTGGCAATCTACTGTTCACCGTCACTTTTTTACATTTTCACGTCACTGTTTTTCCAGCTGGCAATATTTTTACTTTTTTTTTACACTGACAATATTAGAAGCAGACTTCAATTATGCACTAGGCGGTGTTGTATGATCTAATGTGTAATAAAGTATGAAACATAAATTTACTTCGAAGTATTGATTGCTGATAACAAATTGTTTGAATGTGTGAGTTTTGAATGCCTATGAAATGAGTTTATGCGATAGGGAAATATTTATTTAAAGTCTCATGGATTCCTAGTCGATTTCGACAAGAACGACTGCAAATCTTTATAGAGAAGCAGTCAGGTACTTGTGGTATTTTGAAGTGCATAAGTGTACACGATAAACACAGATGCACTCTCTCGTCCTTACCGACCGATACGATCAGGGCTGCAATCGCGGTAAATATTCGGCGAGTGAACCGTGATTGGGTTACGTACGAAACATAACTTTTGACACAATTGGTATTGCGCTAATCGCGGTACAGCTCATGACAGCCGTTAGAGCCGTTTTGACAGATCGCTCAGACGTTAAAGGCTTTCAGTTACATAGAGTTTAGCGCGATGCGGAATTCAGCACAGTTGAATAGTAATTGGATTGCAATGTGATTAGAACTGAAATTGAATAAGAATAGAACTTCGATGTATTAAATTTGCGCAATCGGACTCCAGATGTGGGGTCAGATTCAGTGGCTATAACCGGCAGCCACACGGTTTGGTCGTCGAAGATGTCAAAGACGTCTGAGTGGCCTCTTACGAAACCCAACTGAATAACTTCAATAAGTGTTTGCTCATGACAATATTCCCCGAAGGGTTAGACAGAGATATAAATACTCTCAAAATATTAACAATTCACTTGCAGTCTGCAGAATGCAGTTGCCTAAACTCTATCCAGTGTCACAAATAGGTAGTGAGAGGAAAAAGCAATGCAAAGCAATATAAACCTTGTCTATGTTAAGCTTCGTTTGAAAATACAATAAATAATTCAGATTAATTGATTACGTCCTCCTTTGTTGAAGTCGGTGAAAAAAGGGGAAATCAATTGTTCGAAGTATTACATAATAACATCCAATATAATTATTCACACAAACAAATTAATATTATAATGTTTATTGAGATAAGATTTTTGTACGCAACATAGTGCCGTGTAATAAGGACAAAAACTTCATCATCGATATCGATGAATACAACAATAATTCTTCACCAGCATTGAGATACATTTTTTTGTTCGCTAATTTCTAAGTCAGCTTCCTTGTGAAAGTTGTTCATTTTGATAGTCTGAAGCAATAAACTAAAATATGTTAGTAGGTAACACATTTACGTTTACACCCCTCTTAATATGCTGACACTTTTTTAAGAGGATGATCAGACCATCAAACTGAACAACTTTCTCTATGGGACCAACATCGAAATCGCGAAAAAAATCAGCTGTCCTATGCATTTGGCTCGAGTAGATTTGCAGTTTTGTATGGAAGTGCAGATTTTTTTTCGCGATTTCGATGTTGGTGCCATAGAGAAAGTTGTTCAGTTCGACGGTCTGATCATCCCCTTCAAAAAGTGTCAGCATATTAAGAAGGACCCTATATTCTACATAGGATGAGTGAGCATATGATCACGACTATATTCCCCGAGAGGGGGTAGTCTAGTCTACATAAGATGAAGGGTTGAAATAAGTAATTTTTCCGAAAATAATCCCCTATAGGCAGGGGTGAACTATGGTGTAAACGTTTGTAATTTAAGATGATGAAGGCGCGATCAAAAGCTAGTCTTCAATAAGATACAGACGGCTTACTTCTATTGTATTACTTATAGCGTTAACCCGCGACTTTGTCCGCACAAATTATATACCAGATTTTAAGTCAGATCAAAAACTCCGACACCAAGGCTCTGCCCACACGATAAGAAAGAATTAGCTATCAAACAAAAAAAGTTTCATCAAAATCGGTTCAGTAGTTTTTGCGTGATGCTCGTTCAAACAAACAGACAGACAAAAAATCCAAAAATTGGTGAATGGAATCAGGGACACCTAAAAACCATATCGCAATTTTTTTTTGTTAATATCTTCAATGTACAGACAATCTTCTGTTACAGTTTTATAATAGTATAGATTATGCTAAGCCATTGTTCCCAACCCTTTTAGTCTTTCAAATAAGTACGGATAAGAGGATTGTGCAACGTCCATATAAATCTGTTAGGTCTAAGGATGTGAAGAAAATAAATAAATAAATGTACAAGGAATGATACCCTTGTAATATTTAAAGTGGTGGTGAGCTACCAAATAATCTGCTGTCCCGTACATTTGAGTAGAGTAGGTAGTTACTGCAGTTTTGTATGAAACAGCAATTATTTTTTCTCGATGTTGGCTCCATAGTGAAACTTGTTCAGTTTGATGATCTCATCCACCTTTTTACTAGGGTGTTTTGTTTCACCCTGTATAATATAATTTCTTATTAGACCAACAAGACATACCCAATTAATTTACCTATATTATTTTATACTGTGCTACTGGAAATTATGAATTGATGACAGTCTAACGACCAATAAAGTTTTCACCCAAAGCATCTTATTAGTTAGCCATAAAGTCTAAATTCGATTAACTTAACCATTTAGATGACTCCACATAATTTATAGCGTATTCACGTACATTTTCTCTTGCAAATTACACTACAATTCAGTTCATAGCCCCTATAATTTCCTACATTCATTATAACTGAGTCAGACATTCTTATCTGTCTGTAAATATGTCAATGTTATTTATCGATAAATTAGTGTCACATCACTATTGAAGCAATTAGTAACAAATTATCGATGCATTATTATTAAATCTGTTTGAATTAAATCGTATTATAGAGACGGATCGACGCCGGGACAAATGGATTTTGGCATTGAGTTTCTGGAAAAAATATTGAATAAGCGATCTCTGGCGGGAAAGCACAACAATACCTGTCCCAATCTCTCTTGTGAAAAACCTCCCTCCAGGACTTGAGCTGCCCAGGAAGATTTTGAGGAGCTTAAAAAGAATCCGAACTCAGGTCGCCGGAGTAAAGACAATCTGTTCAAGTGGGGTTACATAGACGGGTCGGACCTCAGGTGTCAATGCGATGTTGCTCCTAAGACTATGGCCCATATCGTATCCTGCCCTTCCTGGAATACTCCATTGCAAAGGAGAGACAGGATTAAGAAAGCATGGCTATTATAAAGTCCAGAGATAATTAATAGCAGAGTTTGAATACCTACCGCAAAACCATGGTTTACCATGTTCGTAAGCAGTGAACGAAACACAATAGAACTTTTATTGTTGTAACTGCTATAGCCAGTTACTGTCCACATACATAAACTCACGCCTTTCCCTGAGGGGTAGGCAGAGACTATGGATCTCTACTTTGGGCGGTTCTGAAACACTTCTCTTGTTTCCTCTAGGTATATACATCTTGTCATACATTCCCGTCGATTTCGGCTACTTTTAGCCTGGCATTTTTTAATAACGTCCTTGATCTGGTCTAGGTGCGTTCTCCTAGGTCTGCCTTTACCAATATTTCCTTCCACACACGCCTTAAGTTTCGTAAGTCGACATTCATTCTTCTGTTCAATATGTCCAAAAGATACTTACTATACTACACGTCCGATATATTACTATCCACGAACGTTTTAAGAGGATAGGCTGGCTGAAATTCTAATTTGGAGAATATGGCACTTTTCCAACTGTAATACGTTTTTATCAGATCCGCCCACCCATACACCCCGCCGACTAGAGTGCGAAAGAGACAACTGCAGCTCGGACCGATTTTATATACAAAAAAAATCGAAGAAATCAGCATTTCGTATTCCCCTGTTTCCTCCTCCAAAAATAAACCGATTTTATAATTCTTTCAAAAATAATATGAGAAAGACTTTGGCTATGTCCGTATGTATTGCTTGTTTTGTTTATATTCGACAAATTTGTTTACTAGATGTCTGAAAATGGGCGATAAAATTGACCATTTTCGAAGGTCCCTAGTTTATACAGCAATTAATTTTTTTTTTTTATATTAATGAAATATACTTTTATTTATACCAAAACCATAGAGAAACACAAAAAAAGAAGTCAGCACAAGCGTCGTCAAATATAAAGTTACAACAAAAAAAAAATACAGACATAAATCAGCAACATGCTTCGTCAAAAATGAATCAGCAATTAATTAATGCAAAACATAGGGACATGGCATAGGTGACATAATAAATAATAATAAATATCTTGGACATTGGCACACAAATTATCTAGTCACATTTAAAGTACCAAGACATGTATTATGATGACTAGACAACGATATAGAATACATAATATATAGATACAAACATCCATGACTCGGGTACAAATATTAATATTCATCATATAAATATTTGCCCCTTACGAGATTCGAACCCGCGACTCTCGGCACAGCAGGCAGGTTCACTACAGACTGTGCTACCGGGCTGCCATAGATTGTATGGTAAAAAAATATTTTGTCTAGTGTTATTATCCAGGGAGAAAACAGGGGAATGCGTTTAAATGTAGTAAACCGTACTGGTCTATCCTCTTAAATAGCAATACAAAAACAAAACAGGAACCTAAACCTATTGCACTGAAGGCAAGACACCTATCACAACTTCACACAATAATTCTCCAGAAAAGTTGCTGGAAAAACAATCATACTAGGGAGATGGTTCTGTGGCGTGTCCGAGGTGTGGCCTAACTATAACTATAGGTTCCGTGAGTCAGTAGGGTGAGGATCTATTTATATCCGAAGGCCCGTCATTGCCCTAAACCACGCTAATGTCAACACAGATCAATATTGAAACCGCAGTCTTGAAAGTTCAATTGAAAAACAGCGCGGTAGTTTTCTGGGTTATCAATAAACACTGGGTCCAATAGATATCTCAGTATTTTCTACTAAAAGCCATGGATTACCAACTTAATCTGGAGTTAATTGCTACCCCAGGTTTACGCAAGTGGGGCTTCACTTCAGCGTCCTCGCGCACTAAACGATGACTAACGACCAATGGAGGAACACACGCCTCCATATTTCAAGCTGAAGTCTACGCCATCACAGCCTGTGCTGAACTCAATGTGCGCAATAGCTATGTCAACAAACGTATCGTTATAAATTCCGATAGCCGAGCAGCTTTATTAGCCTTGGACTCACCGATAATAAAGTCCAAGCTAGTACAAGACTGCGTAGCTCAGCTAAACGCTGTGGGCAACCACAACCAACTGACGCTACAATGGGTT
Source organism: Agonopterix arenella (assembly GCA_927399405.1). NCBI lineage: Eukaryota > Metazoa > Arthropoda > Insecta > Lepidoptera > Depressariidae > Agonopterix > Agonopterix arenella. The sequence continues at coordinate 8,561,023 of OV656718.1, read as the reverse complement.
CCAGGACACTCAGACATAGAAGGGAACGAAAATACGGACAAATTGGCCAGAAGGGGGACAGAAAACCAAATCATAGGCCCCGAACCCTTTTTCGGCATCCCTAAAAGTCTAATCCGGGAGGCTTTGAATAAGTATAGCTATACAGAGGCAATCAAAACATTCGAAATGCTCCTGGCCTAAATCACTCCAAAGCACTTATCAAAGGGTATAATCGTAAACATACGAACAGCTTACTAGCTCTTAAAAAAGACAAACTATGTACAATAGTGAGATCACTCACAGGTCACTGCAAATTAAACAAACACATGCACACCTTGAAACTAAGCGACTCCACCTGCTGCAGGTTCTGCGGAGAGGACATGGAAACTCCCCTACACATTCTCTGCGATTGTGGTCCATTAATGTACAAACGAAGTATTCATCTTGGCAGACAGGTACTGGCTCCAGATGAGATACAAGAACTCCCTGTTAAAAACCTACTGCGATACCTAACTGCTGTAGGGATTAACAGGGAACTGTAGGAAGGGGCGTTCACAAAAGATCAGCGATGGTCGAAGTGGCACAGACGCAAATCTGTTAAGGCCCCAATCACCCAATAATAATAATAATAATATTGTGGCGAGCTGTTGGTGAGTGGCGACACCACGGGCCCGAGTGCTCCCGGGGGAAGTCCCTGATCCTCGTCTTCGACTTGCCTTTACTGGCCGGTCGGAGTGGACCCCAAGAGGATCAGATCCCCCACCTCTGTGCTTGCCTTAATTGGCCGGCCTTAGGTTGGAGTCGCAAGAGCTATATGCTCGAAGAGTGGATGTGTTGCGTAAGTGGCGAGTGGGCACCTGATTAGCCATTGAAGACTGAAATGATGGTCGTTTAAAGTCCAGAAGCACCTCTTCACTCTAAGCCGCTCAGGAAATGTTGCCCCCTTGTCGCTCCGTGCGAGCGGCCGTTTTCGGGGGCCCATTCATTTTGAGTTGGCGAGTCACCGTCTGCCATTTTTTCCGTGTTTATACATTGGTCAGGCAGGCGCCATAGTCTCGTTCAAATCCTAGTTACCTGTTCCATTAGCACCCCACCCCAATAGCCCAGATTTTGTTTCTTTCCACTCCTTGCAATAGTTCTACACTGACCGGGGGCTGTTTTGGATGCACTTCTATAGTGTATACTGGGATAGATGCCGGTTGGTGTCACATTACTATTTAGATCAAATTGTCTGACGGGCCACGCACGCCTCCCAAAGGTCCGGGACACTTATGTCCCGAGATAAGGAAAAGACGACCAAACCAGCGACCAAGTAAACCAGGCATGTCAAACATGCGGCCCGTGGGCCGCATGCGTCTTACACTGCACTTTCTTGCGGCCCGATCCAAATTTAAGAACAGCTTCCTGAAGCGGCCCGAAAGCGTTCAGACTTTTAGTTTTAGTACTTAGGTTCTCATATTATGCAGGTAATACCACTCTTCATATCACGTGAAAAATTTCTTTAGTTTTAGTCTTAACCACAGATCACGGGGGCGGGCCCGGTGTCGCAGCAATATGCGCAAAAACGGAAGACATTGTTTGCGACACACTCAATATATTATGAGGCTGAAAGCCAGTCGAAATATTATGTGAAAATAGTTTAAAATGGTTGCGTAGTACTAAATATTATTCGAACGTTGAGTTCTGATACCGCAATGGATAATGAGCACATTCAAGCTAACAAAATAAAATATTTTCTATCGCGTGGTACTGGTGGTAATGCGACACTAGGTTTCGTACTCAGCGCGTTGGTTGGCATCTCTCTAGATCTCTATGGTCCTAACTTTTTTTAGTTTGTATGAGGAGCAGAGACAAGAATCCGAATATGTAAGAAGTAATGAAAAATTATTTTATCAAACTAATTTGAAAGTTCTAAATTTCTAATAGCCTTTTCTTTCCATCCTACCTTAGTCTTTCATTGCCCTTCCTTAAATTCAGTTCGAGCAACGGCCTTGATTTAGATGCATTTTTGAAGTTGATTTCTGCACATAGAATTACCTCCAACCCTAAATAAACAACTTATAGTTAAAGACACATTCCTGGGAAGAGATTTTAATTTTCTTCTATTAACAGTCCTTTTCTATGACCGATACAATTTCTCTAAGTTCGTTGCGGCCCGCTGATTCTACTATCATTATGCATTTGGCCCACGATCGACTTTGAGTTTGACATGCCTGAAGTAAAATATAGAAACCACGACCAGTTTCTTTTGGTCGGATAGTGGCTGTGATCTGGCGTGCGGTTTTCCTAAAAGAAAATTTTGTTAAACTTCCATATCTACCTATTTCTACACGCCTAGTATTATCAGCAAGGGGAATTTTTATTATATTGCAGATTTCAGAAAGGAATAACGCTAACAACTGTTGATTTATGGAAACACAGCGTAAGGTCAGGCAAAAAAAAACCTGTAATTTGAAACGCTATTGTTTATTCTGGTTTATTTTCCTTATATTCATTCTGAAATTTGTGAAGCAGTATTCTTTTTACAGCACGAGGAATAAGGAAACCAATTAGACTCAATTAAGTCAATTAGCTGTCTAGAAATATACCACATTCTTGACAAAAACCACAATGTTGGTTTCTATGACAAATGGCTTTTCCATTTCATTCCTTTTGTGGTGTTTTCGGATTCTGAAACTATCATTGTAACTCCCTCCGTGGTCTTATGGTTAAGAGCATTGGGCTCTCGACACGGAGGTCGTGGGTTCGATTCCCACGGGGGACACCTAGTGATATGTCACTTTATGCGTTTTTCCCCAGTTGGTTAGGTCATTGCAGGCTGAATTATCTGATTGTCTGAAAAGAAATATGATTCAGTGCTTCGGATGGTACGTTAAGCCGTTGGTCCCGGCTATACTATCTCTGGTGGTAGTAGTGGTTACATAAAAACCATGTCAGAGGCCGTAAGGCGGTCTGAAAAAACTCTGAGCTAAATTGCTCTGAAAATTAGCAAGCTGAAGTGGCAACGGGTTAGTCATATCTTCCACAACTCGGACTTAACATCGGTTGTCAGATGTAATTGTGTGTGACGCTCCGGCGCAGGATCGACGACCTGAGACAGGTTGCGACGAGCGACTGAATGAGGATGGACAAGGATAGAGTTTTGTGGCGCGCCTTGGGAGAGGCCTATGTTCAGCAGTGGACGTTGATAAGCTGAGGATGTTAAATCGCAATGTTTCCTACCAAGTAGTAGTAACAAACTGTTGACTCAAAGTCAACAACTTCTGATTGGAAATGATATCATCTCTCTATTACAATTAGAGCACGCATATGAACTATGAACATAATAAGGTACGTAAACAGTTATAGTACCTAGTTGTGCGAATGAATGGATTCTCGTAGCTCGGAGTCGGATGTGACTGTATATTTACAAAAGCCAGATATGCAGATACATAATTAAGTGCATAAGTGTACGCGCTAATCACAGATGCACTCTCTCGTCCTTATCCTCCTATGTCTGATGGAACAGGAGACCGATACGATCAGAGGTGGGCTCAGATGCAGTGGCTATAACCGGCAGCCACACGGTATGTCTTTCATTCTTACCCTCCTATGTCTGATGGAACGGGAGACCGATACGATCAGAGGTGGGCTCAGATGCAGTGCACAGAACGCGCCATACAAAGAGTGCAGAATGCCTGCGCTCGATTCTGTTACAACATCCCCAAACGTGCACACTTTTCTCCTTACCTCAAAGAGCATGGCGTACTCAATATGAAGATGAGGCGCGAGCTTCACCTTGCATGTCTGACTCAAAACGTCATTTACAGTAAGAATCCCAGGTATCTATTTGAGAGTGGATGGAAGAAATACATGACAGGAACACCCGATCCAAGGCAAAAAATTTATTATCCATCCCGAGACACCGCTCTGTGGGTTTTAAGGGATGTTTTAAATATGCTGCAGCGAAAATTTGGAACAACTTGCCTCCGCCTTTACGTAAAAAGTTATGCTCCCAAACCTCTAAACACAAATATAAGGAACTAATTAAAAAAAGATAAAACTAACGCAGCCAAACAGTAAATACAATCTGATCTGGTTCTCTCCTTTTCCCACTCCTACACACACACACACACACACACACACACACACACACACACACACACACACACACACACACACACACACACACACACACACACACACACACATAATGAAGATAATGTAATGTGATATAGTATAACTTTAGTCAAAATTGTGTAGTGCCTACTTACCCTGTACCCTCGATGTCTGTATGCTGATATAAGAGCAGGTTGGGACTGCAAATCAGTGCTGAGCAGCAGATCTTATTAGGTCCTGCCAGCGGACACTGAGTCCTAACCCATTGCCACAATGTGTGTTTTTATATATATTTGATTTTTTCTATTTGATTAATCTGTCTATTGTTTCTGTACCTTTTCTTTTTTTGTATTTTGTGTGGCAATAAAGTGCATTTTCATTTTTTCATTTTCATTTTCAGTGGCTATAACCGGCAGCCACACGGGCATCAAAGATGTTGACGACAGTCTAAAGGAATTAGGGAAGGAAGGCATCTGTGTTAAGCATTAGCAGACACCCTAAAACTATCCTGCGTACCGGACTTTACCTTTTATAATAAAGCAGTAACAAGATTCGCTATGAGAATGCATTTATTCATTGTATGTATGAGCGAAAAACCGGGACGCATGAAGAGAACGGGAGGGAGGCATTTGCCCAACAATGGGACAGCGACGGCTGATATAATCTATACTATTATAAAACTGTAACAGGAAGTTTGTCTGTACATTGAAGATATTTACAAAAAAAAAGTTACGATATGGTTTTTAGGTGTCCCTGATTCCATTTCACCAATTTTTGGATTTTTTGTCTGTCTGTTTGTTTGTGTGTTTGTTTGTTTGTTTGTTTGAACGAGTATCACGCAAAAACTACTGAACCGATTTTGATGAAACGTTTTTTGTTTGATAGCTTATGATCTGACTTAAAATCTGGTAATTTGTGCGGACGAAGTCGCGGGTTAACGCTCGTAATAATAATAAATGTATGATATGGGATGCGGTTTGATGCATTTGGGATTTCCCCTTTCCACTCGTTCATTATGCCTATGGTAGCAAAAAATAACATTAATAGGTCAGATGGAGTGGGCAGAACACTACACGCATGATAAATTATGATTGATGATGATGAGTCAGTAAATCAATCATACCTTTATTTATAAACATTACTTAACTCAAAGGGATTTCGTTTCTTTTGTAGAATTTGAGAGCAGCCATAATGACTGAAACCCTGAGTTTGCTAAAAGAACATACATACGTACCTACGTACATATATATTCTCACGCCTGTCTCCCACTGGGGTAGGCAGAGACAACGGAACGCGACCTGCTTCGATCCTGACAAACCTCTCTAGCTTACTCCACATTCATTAGTCCTTTCATGCATGCTCGGTTTCGGGTAGATATGACCTGGCCCTTTCAAAACACGTCGCCAATTTGGTCAGTGTTAGGTCAATAGGTACGTCCAGGCCGTCCCCTTCCAAAATTTCCACTTACACTTGCCTCATAAATTGTACTCGTCAATCTGCTCTACTACATTCTTTCCACGTGACTAATGACCAAACCATCTCAACTTACTTTTCTCTATCTTTGTCACTACATCCTCTTTCAGACCACGTTCTCTAAAAGAAAATTGAGCTAAAATCTGACGATGGGACAAGTCCATCAGAGACGTCGAGAAAGGATGCTAGGGGGTGCACTCGCACCCCTATCCTCCTTTGTGAGCCTATACGCACCGATATTCAAATTCTACGACTTGGGGTTTACGTAAATGGATTCATAAATCTTTATATTAATTATAAGTACTACAGGCACATGCCAACATATTTAAATATGTTGGTTTGTTCCTTAATGAAACGTTAAAGATCGAAAGCAGAATTGTTACTTAATTACATAATTATATCTACCTAGCATATAAGTGTTTTGACTGACGCAGTGACGCTGCAAACTTATATTGTAAATAAATAAATAAATTATTTGTTGGGAGAGGCCTATGTTCACTAGTGGACGATGACAGGCTGACGATGATGAGTTAAAATTTCTTTAATAGATAGTTGTAACTTTCAGTAAAAGATAGTTGATTCTGATAGTTGTAACTTTTAAGTTTCTAACCATCTCGGTAGGGAAAAGGGTCGTGAATTTATGTGTAAGTAAGCGTATTCATCATCTCAGCCGATGGACGTCCATTGCTGGATATAAGCCTCCCCCAAGGATCGCCATAACGACCGGTCCTGCGCTGCCCTCATCCAACGGGTTCCCGCCGCCTTAAGGGCCTATTTCGAAAAATAATTGAAGCGAAATGGCCGTGTGATAGCTTATATTACTGCCTGATGCGAGAGAAAGAGAAGGGGCGGCGCGCGCGACTGAAACGACGCAAGCGTAAAACACACTTTATTTAATTGTGATTATACTATTTATGTAAGTTCAATTCTGCTCTAATCCAAATTTGTAAAATATAAATCCCTTTTTAAAATTAAGTCTCATGTTTCTATTATTCACCGTTTAGCAGTTCCAAGCGTTTATAAATAAAAACGGAGCCTCCGTTACAAGCGTTTATCGATAAAGACGGAGGCTACTTTGGCTTGTTTTTCTATCGAGAAAATGTGTCTTAATCGTGTTTTGGCTCTAATCAAAACTTCAGATATGTGATTTACACATATCCGCTAATCATACTCCTACTGTTAGTACTTCATGATATATGACGCTTTGAAGAATCCTATTTTTTCACATATCCTTTGAACCAGGTCGTCGGTCAAGATCATGAATCATGATAATTACCACGACAATTATCAAAGAAAATAATTATCTTGATAATTTCGAACTTTGGTATTACTTAACTCTAATTACCTTTAAGTTGATCCGGTCATTGTTTTATTAAACAAAATCACTTCTCTAACTCTACTCTCTAAAAACAGTTTTGTCACGAAATAACAGTAAAATAACTATGACTCAAACTTTACTGTGATTTCCAAAATGAACCCAATTTCAAATGTAACACTTTTTGCACATGTTTTGTACAACGCTACTTTATAAATTCGTTTTTAAATGTCACACTTTTTGCACAGGTTATGTCACAATTTGTAAGCCGATATTTTTCGGCAGGCACCGTTCAAAAACTCATCAAAATCGTCTTTTTTTTAAATGTCTTGCTTAGTTTTTCTACTACTTTTGGACAGGTATTTTGCACAGTGTAGTAAAGATTAAATTATACTCAATCTGAGTTCGTCTGTCTGACTGGCTAATCTTTACACAACAGCATGGTATATTGTCATGCGATATAGCTCATGCTGACTCGAAAGAAGAACTCGAAAAGAATCTATGGGTAAGTACCATTTGAACAGAATGTTAAAGAAAACAGAAAAAATTACACTTCTAAATATCCGCCACAACTGCCTACTTTTTAAAACATATTTTGCACAGATTTTTCACAACTTTAGCACAGATTTTTATTATTATTTTTTAAAGAACAGTAAACATTATAAGTACTCCTAAATGTCCGTCACAAGTGTCTACTTTTTAAAACAAATTTAGCATAGATTTTTACTACTTCGTTATTATTTTTGCACAGTTTAGTAAGTTAGTAGTTTGTCTTCGTTTAAAACTTATTTAGCACAGATTTTTTTACTAGTTTAGCACAAGGTTTTGTTATTGTTTTTGCACAGTTTAGTAAAGAACAGTAAACATTATAAGTACTCCTAAATGTCCGTCACAAATGTCTTCGTTTAAAATTTATTTTGCACAGATTTTTTTACTACTTTAGCACAAGGTTTTGTTATTATTTTTGCACAGTTTAGTAAAGAGCAAACACAGCTCGTGTCGGCAGTTAGGTTGGGACTAGCACATCGTTTGTGGAGGCCTTGGGCTTGTTTAATGGTTGGTTTATATGGATCTGTATCTCTGGGAATTTCTGTTTGTCTTTGCGGAAAATACGGCTGTATGGAAGTTAATTAGAGACGCGATAAGGATAAGTTCATAGAATTCTTCTAACTATTAATATAAAAATTATATGAACTACGCCATACGTAGATCGTCTTACCACTGTGACCGCTAAATGGAATGGCCTAGGGATTCTATGTTGGGAACCACATGGGAAATAATTTAGTTTATATAAAGAAGATAATAATTCATACAAAAACAACTTCAAAATACATCGATATAAATCGCGACAATAATCCCAAGAAGACTAATACAGTTTTTGAGAGTTACGCGGTTATTATTTAATCTAGAAATAAACATTTTAACGGGTTCTTACCGCGTTTTGGTATATTTGAGTTCCCGATATTTCGGCAGTGTTACAACTGCCATGATCACGGGATGACTGAGGAAGTGCAGGTAGATTTTTAAGAGCAGACAAATCTGTCTACCCTCACTCTTCGTCGTTTGCCCTGCACACTATCGGAACTCACTCGATTGTCATTGTCACTTTTGTCACTACAAGAAGAAGGCAAGAAGGCCAAGAAGGCTTGCTACAATACAACTATGTAGATGCATGCGGTATCAACTTAGCAAGGCTCTGTTGTTTTGTAGCACGTTATCAAAATTACTCAGGCCGGATTCGACCAAACTTTGATTTTTAGAAGAGTAACTATACAAAAGAAAATGACTAAAGCAAAAGATGCAGTCGTAAAAATAAAAAAGTTGAAATGGAAATGGGCAGGACACATACAAAGAGTCAAAGACGAAAGATGGTCTCAAGTGGTAACAAATTGGACAACATTAGATACAAAAAGAAGACGAGGAAGGCCTTACAAGAGATGGAGTGATGACATTGTAAGAGTAGCGGGACCACTTTGGTCGAGACTGGGGAGAAACAGAAAGGACTGGAGTCATTTGGAGGAGGCTTTCACCGCTTAGGCGGCCCTTGCACTAATACTAATATACAATTAAAATAACATAACATAAGATAAATTCTACTAACAATACTAACAAAATGAAATATCTAAGTTTAATGTACATACCAGTTGTAAGGAATAAAGCTATAATAATAATAATAATAAAAAACTATACAAGGAACAATTTTACTCCTAGTGTTTACTCTGAAATACTGAAATAACTTCATTTGTCTTCTACCACACTAAACCCATACTATTAAAAGAACGAATGTATAATCCACGTAAAGAAAGAGGACGTTCTATCCATACTTATTGCAATGTGAGGTTATACAGTTTTAATTTGTTAGGTTTCTTTTTTTTATTATGTGACATTGAAATTTCATTAGTCTCGGTATAAAATTTACGTCAAAATTGGTCGTTTAAAATTAACTCGCAACTTTTTCATAGATCAGGGTTTGTAAAACGCAAAATTAGTTTACTCTAGTCTAGAGTAACCGGTGATTTGATCTGAGAATAAAATTTACTCGCGTTTGGTCGAATTGGGCCTTAGTGTAATGAATCCGTGAAGTCTGTGACAAGCACAGAAAATTAGATAAGTAAGTAATTTTAATGTAGGTATTAGCTTCGCTCTGTGTTTCTTGATATACGTTTTTTGAAAGGAAGCTCAATCCATCAAACTTCTACGGGACGAATTTCGAAATCGCGAAAAGAATAAACAGCTATTTCGTACAAAAATGCAAACCTACTCGACCCAAATGTATGGGACAGTAGATTATTTTTCACGATTTAAAAGTTTTCCTATAAGTACCTAGCACCTATAACTATAACGGAAAAATTGCAGGGTAATAGATTATCGTGGTATGGGCATGTAATGCGGAGAGATGAGTGTCATGTTACGAGACGAGTGTTAAGTATGAATGTGGATGGCTGTAGTAGGAGAGGGAGGCCGAAGAAACGATGGTTGGATTGTGTGAAGGATGATATGTGTAAAAAAGGAGTGAGTGTTGAAACGACGGCTAAGAGAGATGAATGGAAGAGGATGACATAGTGCGCCGACCCCAAATAATGGGAAATGGGCAAGACAATGATGAAAAGTTTTCCTATAAAAAAAGTTGTTCATTTGATGATCTGTGGGGCTATTGTGTAAGTTTTCCATATCCATTGTTTGAAACTAATTAACTAATTATAAAAAGCAAGATCGCTAAGAACTGCCAAAAACACCATGCCGATTTGTTACCGATTGAATCGGGTAGTTAAACAATAAGACTCCAGATCATCCCCTAAAGAAACCACCAGCGTATCATCCCTAGTGCAAGCGTATCTTTCTAACAAGCAAACTTTTGCTATTAGCCATCCCGCTTCAATTGAAAGCAAGATTTTTCATCAATAAAAGATATCTTGGGTGTTTGGGGTAAAAACCATCGGGTAGAATTGCTGCTGTAATTAATTACCTTTCAAATGATGGTATATTCAGAAGAAATGGTGTATGGTGATTCTTGTAAACCTGGTTATATAGCCCAGTCATTTTACGGAGTTTTGTTAGGCGGGGCAGGGAGTAATTATTAATTGGACTTGTACGGGTTATGTACACCTTTGTATGCTGGAGATTGATGTGTAGATAAAGATGATAAAACTCAGAAGAGAATATTGATTTATTGATGATATAATTACTGCTATGATACAATGATTATGCTGATGAGAACGCGTTTCCGCTATAGTGTTGAAACGTGAACTGAATTTCTTATGCTAATAAGGTTAACTTTAGTGCTGAGATGGCAATGTGCGAACTTGCTTCGTACAGGACTTTTAAACTGTAACCGGCACCATTTAGTGACAAAAAGACTATCTTAAAAGATATTTAAAAAAATCGCTACGCAACATAGAAATCAAAATTGTGTGTCCCAGAAGGTTTTTGAATTAATAATATTAATACCAATGCACTCATTTGACTTAGATTTAACAAAAAAATATATTTTTTGAGCAATATAATAGGCATAGAAATTTGAAAAATGAGGTATTTATTAGAAAATACGAATGTATTTTTCAAAACCTTCTAAGTAGACAAAAATATTGACACAATGTTCGAAGTATCTATAATGGTAAAGCCTTAAATATGTGCAAAAAAAAATTACCATCAGGTTTATTAGAACGAGATAATAGCTAAATTTTAAAATTAGAACTGTTGCTGACGTGATTTTTTTTTAATTTTGGTACATTTCGAGGTACAAATTGGCTCTTCAATATTATACCGAAAAAAATATCAATATAATTTTTATTATTCTTAATATAATCGTGTTTTCAATGGTTATGATTCACTGCAGAAAGAACGTATTTACACTGTTATTTGAACTATACAGTAATAATTTTGCTATCAAAAACCTGTTCGAAAACAGACAAAATAGATTTCACCTCAATGTGTTAAAAATGTGGTACACCTCCATGTAAACCGACCCTCGTCGCATTTCGTGATTTTTTTTCCGTCCAGCCGCGCGCCGGCGTGAGTCATAGATAATAACGCCTCTGTTGTACTATGTTTTAACTCTAGTACAATACTATTTGTTTGTTTGTTTGGACTGGTGAGAAGACAATGTTATGTTTTAGTTTTCAAATTACTATTCGATTGCGTTTTTCTATCGCTGGCGACGACGACGACCCAATCTTTGGCCGGACTAGGTCAAGATTTAATTTTAAATTGATAAATTTAATTTGTGATGTTCAATTAAATTTTACATGATTTTACAGCAACTTTTAACCGTGGATGTATTAGATGCTCCACCCCGTCAATAGATGGCGTCACTAGTACTTTACATCGCGCTATCGTTATATAACAACCAAAATATAAGGTGCAAGTTGTTAGTATGTCGCGAAAAGTAAAAGAGTGGTGTAGGCCTACTCTCATTAATTTTTTTATCTCTAGGAAAGCGGTAAGCTACTCCGGAGTAATAGAAGTTTTCTGAAAGGTGAACGAAATCGATAAGCTTAGCTAGGGACACGGTATCGAATTGAAAGTATCGATACTGTACTCATGAGCAGTACCGAAAAAAAAAGAATCGTACTCACAAAAGTATCGATACTTCAAGTATCGAGTACTTTTCTTAGGGCTTAGGGCCTAATGCGCATACGGTACGGTAGGGTCGGCAGGCAGGACGTCAATGCCAGTCAGAAGGTAAGTAACGTCAGATTAGCAACTTAAAAAAAACAAATGGTACATTCATTTAATACAATAATAAAAAAATAAACTCGCAAATTAAAAAGTTTTAAAAACTATTAAATTATTTGATTATTTATTTTATTACTTTAGGCACACATTAAAGTTCCCAGTCCTCCTCCGTACCACAGAATAAATACTAGTCCGTACCAATAGTGGACCAATCACTCACTCGCTCGGAACGAACGATTTCGATTCGAACTTCATGTAGAATAGGTAGGTAATGTTTTTGAAGTTTCAGCACGATTGAACAACATGGCGTTGCCATAAACATGAGCCGTAACCGTAAGGCCAAGTTTTAAGTCGGTAATTTTTAAGATTTATTCAATACGATACCTGTCGAAAAGTACTCATTGAGTAAAAGTATCGAGTACAAAAGTATCGGTATCGAACGGAAAAGTACTCGATACCACAAAGTATCGATATTTTTTTCGTGTCCCTAAGCTTAGCAGCGTTGCCAGAAGGTAACTTTTGTAACCTTTTAGGTGATTTTTAGCTCCATCAGGTTACTTTTAGGTTACACCGTTCAAAAGGTTACTTTTAGGTGATTTTTCGGAATTAGTGTACTTTATTTTAAAAGTTCTTATTCTTTCATGAAATGGAAGCCTTTTTCATATTTTTTGCAATGTTTGCTAACGCAAAACGATAGTAACGTAGTTTGTGGGACTCCTTAAAACACGTTTTTCTCTCTTGCACGAATTTATATAAAATCTGAGACCAAATTAAATGACCAAAGCTTCTCACTCAGATACTCTCTTGATCAATCAATCAGATGAAAAATGAAAACTTAAAATGGAAAAGACTTTAGTAGTCTGTTTATATTTCTGTAAAATGAATCAAAGCAACATTTGTTTATCAACTTTTATTACCTTATTGCTGGGAAAAAATATGAGTTACTTTTCACACCAAAAGGTAACTTTTTTATCTATTTCCGGTTATTTTTGACAAGACCCGGCTGGCAACACTGAAGCTTAGCTAATAGCGACGCCCGATAATTTGCTTTGTATCGGTATATCGTATCGCAATGCAAAGAGAATGTAACTTTATAATTATAAGAGTCGGGACTTCCATACTTGACCGATAACATCGTGAGGAAACCTGCATACTAAAGAAATGTGAAGTCTACCAACCAGCATTGAGCACGCGTGGTGGACTAATGCCCATACACCCTCCCTGAGGGTAGGCCTGTGCCCTGCAGTGGGACGTTTATAGGCTGATGATGATGATGATGAAAACATGTCAATATTTCCATACTTTTGTAAAACCTAAAAGTATTCCCAAAATTATATCAAAATAATCGAGACTGAAAATTGAAGACATGATGCAGTTCATCTCGTATAATGCAATGCATGAAATTGGACACTTCTACATTTAAATACTAAAAAATAAATCGAAAAATCATACAGAATTTTGATACAAAACAGTTTTAAAACTGTCGACTATAACTAATAAAATAAAAAAAAAATAAAAAAAATGGTTATTATTTCTCAATATTTTTACATAATTTGAGTTGAGATCCACCCTTCATCATATCAGCCATTAAACGTCCACTGCTGGACATAAGCCTCCCCCAAAATGGGGGGGATTTGCCATAATCGCCACGCTTGGCAGGCGGGTTGGCGATCGCAGTTGGATCGAATCAATGTGTGTACTCAAAGGATGCTGCTGCCCATCCTTCAGTAGATCCCTTAGTCGCCTTTTACGACACCCACGGGAGGAAATGGGATGGTGCTATTCATAGCCGACACCACACGGCCCACCCTTCGAGCATGATAAATGCTTGTATTGGGAGGAACTCGCAACTTCCCACGGTTACAAATCATTTAGGTATATTGAGACAAGCCAAATAGGTAATAATTTCAAATAAAGTTGGTAAGTAAGTATGCATGCATATTTTCTACCCCCAAGCACACCCTCAACAACCCATCCGACAGATCGCTCCACATAACTAGATAGATAGAGGTACTGAAATAGATTATTTTATGAAAAAATGTAATCTATCTATACTATTATAAAACTGTAACAGGAAGTTTGTCTGTACATTGAAGATATTAACAAAAAAAAAGCTACGATATGGTTTTTAGGTGTCCCTGATTCCATTTCACCAGTTTTTGGATTTTTTGTCTGTCTGTTTGTGTGTTTGTTTGTTTGATTGAACGAGTATCACGCAAAAACTACTGAACCGATTTTGATGAAACTTTTTTTGTTTGATAGCTTATGATCTGACTTAAAATCTGGTATATAATTTGTGCGGACGAAGTCGCGGGTTAACGCTCGTTTAATTATAAAACTATCAATATTCAGAACTGTTTCTGTTGCGGGTTTGCTGGAAGAGATCTCTTTAGAGATAAGCTCGCCCTTTGTACATGTCTACTTTAATTGTTTTTTCTGTATTGTTATGTATACAATAAAGTGTTAAATAAATAAATAAATAAATATTTTTGGCCCATGCCTACTTTTTATTACTGTTATTTCCATACTTTGGGTCCAAGTAACCATGGATATTTTCTAATTTTTCTAGGTAACAACACTTAAGGTGGTTTCAGTCTAATGAAGTGCAGATTCGATTATTTTGCTAATCGATGAATCGATTATGAAAATAATCGTAATCGATCATTAATCGATTTTACCCGATTATTGAAATGGGAATAGTCAAAAATGTATCGAAAATCTCATCATCTCATCTAGGCATCCTGAATAAAAATATGAAATAAAAAAGATAAATAAAATAATAGATATATGTATGTTAAATTACCGATTAAGATTTACTTTGGTATTTCGAAAAAAACTTATATTTTTAGGAGAATTTATACAAGAACAACATTTTTATTTATTTATTTTTATTTAATTTTGTGCTTTCATAATAATTTTCTTGTACGTTAGGTACGATTGAACAAAAAAGATGATTGTGACAGACAGACACTTAGGTACAATAATTATTCATTATTGAATTAAATAAATAATAATTAATATTAATTGTTATTTTTATTATTAAATTTATACCCACCTATTCAGATTAAGGTATCGTCAAGCAGTGCCAAGTTTGCGTTTAAAAATACATAATGATACATTCAAATTAGTTAACTAACCAATTTTTGAACATAATAATTAAAAAAAAAATAATAATAATATTTCGGGAGTTCCCCTGTAAAGTTACCTATTACAGCTTAACACGTTCCGGGACAGTGACCGGCTATAGACGTGATAACAATAAAAGTTCTATTGTGTCTCGTTCACTGCCCCGGAACGTGTTAAAACAGAACTAGACTGACAGTTTCCAAAAATCGATTATAATCGATGGATTATAAATTATAATCGATTGCAACCGATTATACCGATATTTTATTCCGATGTCAATCAATATTGGTTCTTTATTATTCCAATGAACCGGTAGTGACAGTTGTTCAGTTTGATGGTCTGAAGGACCCCCTAAAGTACCTACGTAACACATTGATGTTTACATCCTGACAGATAAATAGGAATTTAAAAACCAATTATCGTGTCAATTGGTAATAATGCGTGCAGTTATGTAATTAAGTGTTAATTTTCCGTAATTATGGAAGGACCTTGCAAGGATTATGTGGGTCACGGTTTTAAAAATTATACTGAGAGACAATACTGTTTTTAGGGTTCCGAGCCTCAAAAACGAAAAAACAAAACCCTTATCTGTCTGTATGTCAAGACGCTCTTTCTCAGGAACGGGTAAATCAAAGAAAATCTTTGGGGTTGAATTTAAGAGGCTATGTGAAAAAAATAGGATTCTTCAAAGCGTCATATATCATGAAGTACTAACAGTAGGAGTATGATTAGCGGATATGTGTAAATTGAACATATAATTGAAGTTTTGATTAGAGCCAAAACTCGATTAAGACACATTTTCTCGATAGAAAAACAAGCCAAAGTTGCCTCCGTCTTCATCGACAAACGCTGGGAACTACTAAACGGTGAATAATAGAAACACGAGACTTGATTTAAAAAAAAGATATTGATATTTTACAAATTTTGATTAGAGCAGAATTGAACTTACATAAATAGTACAATCACAATTAAATAAAGTATGTTTTACGCTTTTTTTTACGCATTCTAAAATCATAAGAATTTGCACCAAATTTAACAATTATCTAATTAACTCATTAAATATTGGTTTTAAAAAAATTCTTTCATAGCAATTTTAGATCTTAATATTGTCTACATAAAAGGTGTGTGTCTCAAGTAATAGTGACTTCAACTTATAAAGTAGATGCACATAATACAGATTTTTTCCAATATTTAGGCTTTCCTTTGAACACACACTTCATATGAATTTTATAGAAAAATAAGTAATATAATTAATAGCAAATAAAGCCGAGATGTTTAAGATCATTTTAAAAACCAGTAAAATATGGCCCGGCCCTGCGTTTACCTATGGGGAGCCTCTTAATGCGAAATATAAGGTCTACGGTCCCTTGGAGGCGTAAAAAAGTTGAACTTCTAGGTAGGTATATAACAACGCAAGATACGGCCTTTAATGTCAAATTTTGATATTCGCAACTCGCATGTTCTCTTTAGGGTACTTCCTGTTGACCTAGAATTATGAAATTCGGCAAGAAGCAAGGTCTCACGGCACAAATAAAGTGATAAATCCGAAAAACATTAATTATTAGATATATCACATAAGAAGGCAGCATTCGGGAAGCTACGTAGTATCTTCACGTCCCAAATACCGCAGTGTCTTAAAACGAAAGTCTTCGATCAGTGTGTGTTGCCAGTGATGACATATGGAACAGAGACGTGGTCGTTCACTCAAAGCCTCATAAAAAGGCTGAAAGTCACCCGAAGGGCAATGGAGAGGGCTATGCTCGGAGTTTCCCTGCGAGATCGAATCAGAAATGAAGAGATCCGCAGAAGAACCAGAGTAACTGACATAGCCCAAAGAATTGCTAAATTAAAGAGGCAGTGGGCGGGGCATATTGCTCGCAGAACCGATGGCCGATGGGGCCGAAAAGTTCTCGAGTGGCATCGCGTACCCGTTACCCGTTACCCGTTGGATGAGGGCAGCGCAGGAACGGTCGTTATGGCGATCCTTGGGGGAGGCCTATGTCCAGCAGTGGACGTCCATCGGCTGAGATGATGATGATGATGATGATATCACATAAGAATATATTTTTTTCGATTTCAAACTTAAATTTTTAGTTGGAGCATCGACCGTGATGTAGACCGATGCCCTTCGTCGCTGAATATGATATATGGCCAAACATCATGTTCGCAAAACACCACATTCTCAAAACAATAATAGAAAATATTTTTTCTACTACATTACGTACATAGGTAAATTTGTCTTTCATAATTAAAGTCCCTCAGTGATCTAATCGTTAAGAGCATTGGCTCTCGACACGGAGGTTCGATTCCCACGGGGGACACGGAGTGATATGTCACTTTGTGCGTTTTTCCCCAGTTGGTTAGGACATTGCAGGGTGAATCACCTGATTGTCTTAAAAGGAAAATGATTCTGTGCTTCGGATGGCACGTTAAGCCGTTGGTCCCGGCTACTATCTCTAGTGGTAGTTAATTGTTACATAAAAACCACGTCAGAGGCCGTAAGGCGGTCTGAAAAAACTCTGACACCGTGGCTCTGCCCACACGATAAGAAGAAGAAGAATCAAAATTGAACCTTATTCCAAAGACATTAAGACGTCCATCAGAGGACTTTATGTAGAATACACATAAGCAATAACTTCAGTATAATTCCAATAATGAGGACTCGTACATCAATCCAAATTCAACTTTATTCCAAAGACATAAGACTTCCATCAAATAACTTTATGTAGAATAGAGTTAACCCGCGACTTCGTCCGCACAAATTATATAAGCTGAAACTATTTTAAGGGGATGATCAGACCATGAAACTGAAAAACTTTCTCTATGGGACCAATATCGAAATCACGAAAAAAATCTGCTGTCCCATACATTTGTGTCGAGTATGTTTGTATGGGACAGCAGATTTTTTTCGTGATTTCGATATTGGTCCAATAGAGAAAGTTGTTCAGTTTGATGGTCTGATCATCCTCTTAAAATAGTTTCAGCTAATTTTGTTAGACCTTATATACCAGATTTTGAGTCAGATCATTAGCTATCAAACAAAAAAAGTTTCATCAAAATCGGTTCGGTAGTTTTTGCGTGATGCTCGATCAAACAAACAAACACCCAAACAAACACACAAACAAACAGACAGACAAAAAATCCATAAATTGGTGAAATGGAATCAGGGACACCTAAAAACCATATCGTAACTTTTTTTTTGTTAATATCTTCAATGTAAAGACAAACTTCCTGTTACAGTTTTATAATAGTATAGATATCAAATCATTCGAATATAAGAATCAGTAACAATCGCCCATCTTTACTTTGAGCAGAGCAATCTATATTATTATAAAACTGTAACAGGAAGTTTGTCTGTACATTGAAGATATTAACAAAAAGTTACGATATGGTTTTTAGGTGCCCCTGATTCCATTTCACCAATTTTTGGATTTTTTGTCTGTCTGTTTGTTTGTGTGTTTGTTTGTTTGAACGAGTATCACGCAAAAACTACTGAACCGATTTCGATGAAACTTTTTTTTTTGATAGCTTATGATCTGACTTAAAATCTGGTATATGATTTGTGCGGACGAAGTCGCGGGTTAACGCTCGTATCAATTAAAAGTAGATTTTATTGTACGATGAAACAGCCTAATTTTGTATGGCAAAGTGAATGAATGAACTTTTTTATTTTTATTTTTATTTTTGATAGGTACACATTTGACCCCGATCTCACCTGATGTTAAGTGACGATGACGCCGAAGATGTAGCATGCTTACCTAGAAAAATGCCTATTCACTCTCGCCTTGCCACAACTAGCGGTTTTATTCGAATTTGCGTACTAGCGATCGATTGTTTTTGTATTTGAATGTTAATATTAGTAATATCAAACCATTCGAATATAAGAATCAATCAATCAATCAAATATACTTTATTTAACAACAAACAAAACAGACTGTTCTGTTCTTTTTCTTAGTAACAATCGCCCATCATTACTTCGAGCAGAGCAATATTTTTTAAAATCATAGCATTACACTAACACTAGATTAATAATATCATATCGTTTACGTTTATTATTACTCAGGAGTAGCTTACCGCTTTCCTGAGTTAGAAAAAATATGAGAGTAGGAATATACTCTTTCTTATACAAAGATGATGTAACAACAACTTGAACAAGATGCTTTTGTGTGAACATAACGATAGCGCGATGTAAAGTACCAGTGGCGCCATCTATTGACAGGACAGAGAATCTCTAAGTAACAAACTTAATATTTTTGAACGCGCACTCTATTTTGGGGGCAGAAGGGATTAACAAAAAAATTGATATGATATTGATAATATTGATAATGCTAATATATGAAAGTGAGTAATATTATTTTACTTTATTTGAGTAAGTATAGGTATTTACAACATTATGTACAACTTATGGCTATTATCTAAACTATTATAAAACTGTAACAGGAAGTTTGTCTGTACATTGAAGATATTAACAAAATTAAGTTACGATATGATTTTTAGATATCCCTGATTCCATAATTATCACAATTTTTTTGATTTTTTGTCTGTCTGGTTGTTTGTTTGTTTGTGTGCTGATAGGTTATGTCCTGACTAAGCAGAATATCAAAATTTGACTTTAGTAAAAGTGTCTTAGTTTTCGAGTTATTGACAGTTTTAACACAGATACTGCATAGAACATTTGTAGCCGTGACACTCAAAATAGTGACTAAGGTAAAGAGTTTTACGAATTTCATAAAACTGTCCTTATCACGAAAACTAAGAAACTTTTCCTAAAGTAACATGTTGACAGATTGATTGACTGATTTTTTTTATTTTATTATATTCTGGTTACACATGAACTAACCAGCATCCACCGGGTTGACGTCGGTTTACGGGACACCATGTATAAAAAAAAGCCCCTTCTAAGTCCATTATTATATTGTGACGGGCACCCGCCCGACACGCACTTGGCCGGTTATTTATTTGTAGACTAGTGCTGTAAGGCCCGCTTGCGCCTATCGTTATCGTTATTAACTCGGAACTAGACGCTAATTTGGAATTAAATTATAATTATGTCTTGCACCATCCTGTTTTAGGGGCTAAACTTGTGTTATATTTAAACCGCCGATGTGGTAGGTTTAAGTCACTAAACTACGTGCTAAATGTCAAAATTGAGGCAACAGCTGTTTTTACAGTTTTGTTGTAGCCTCGCGCAACTCTCTAACAAAAAAATATTATATGAAACGTGCACCGCGCCATTTAATTCCTTTGAACGGTTGCACTCGTTTCATACGTTCTGGATATTCGGTCACAACCAGTTTTTAGTATGGAAGTCCCGACTCATAACGTAGTGTGTTACATGCTCTTCGATAACATGAATGAACGATGAAAACGAAGTGTCTTTGCCAAAATAAAACAAATGAGACAGACAAATACAAAGAGATGCAGTGTGAAAGGGACGTGCGTATATTATGTTCATTCATCATTTGTCGGATTACATAAACTCTATGGTCATTTAGGATGTTGCCAGCGAAAAACAGAGAACTGTCAGGTTAGTTAACTATGAACTAGTTTTCATTGGCGCAAGACAATCTTCGATAACACTCGTTCAATCTGTAGGTCGGTGCTACTAAAGACGGGTTTACGCAATTTAACCCAGCATTTGGCGCAAGTGGGCCTAAAGGTATTTAAAAAATCAGGTATAATACTTACATTCTCTCTGTCCACGTCCAATTGGGTACTATTCCGTTTTGCCAAACTCAATCTGATACCGGAAGAAATGTCACTCTTCACCTTCCGGTACCTTTTGGTTTCAGTGCCAAATTTCTTTTCAGCACCATTTTTAATTTTGGTATCGTCCGTCAAATTCTCAGTAGATTTCGAGACTTTCTTCGCGAAAATCGGCTTAGGTTTCATTGGCGGTTTTTCGGTATTAACTTTTTTGGTATCAATTCTCGTTTCGGTATCTTCCTCGGGTACCGACTTGATATCCTCTTTGAAACCGTTTTCGAAATTCCGCCTTAGTTTTTCGAAATCCGATTTCGGTAACGATTTTGGACTGGATGCTAAAATTTCTGGAGTATCAGGAGTTTGAGGAGATTTTGGACTCGAAGATCTGGATTCTGGAGCCACTGGTGTTTCGGGTCTGGAGATATCGCAAGGGATATCGTAGATTTTTTGGTCCTGGAAAAAAAGAAAAAGGAAATAAAGCGGAATCACAGATCACAAAAACTAAAGGGAGATGTGAAAAGGGGGTCGCAGCAATATGCGCAAAAACGGAACACATTGAGTAACTCGCGACAGTAATGATTCAATATATTATGAGGCTGAAAGCCAGTCGAGATATTATGTGTAAATAGTTTACAACGCTTGCGTAGTACTAAAGATTATTCGAACGTTGAGTTCTGATACCGCAATGGATAATGAGCACATTCAAGCTAACAAAATACGCGTGGTACTGGTGGTGATGCGACACTCGGTTTCGTAGATGTCATTGCTTGTTCTATAAGCCACAACTTGGGACACTTAGCTGTCACTTCATACAAATTGGAAAAACTGATAAGAGGAGGTTAGCACTTAGCATATGTTATACCACAAAGAAAGAGTATCTACTACTACATACAGTTCAGACACTCCTTTCCACCAACTTTTCACCTCACCCCCTCTATCGCCCTCTGGTTACCCGGCAGTTACCTAAGAAGAAGACTTAAGGTCAGGCCACACAGAGGCGGTTTTGCGGGAAAGCGGGCCGGAGGCGGACCTGCGGAAAGCGAATATCTCCGGACCCGCTCGGTATTCTGTGTGTTTCGTTGTGTATGGTGTGGTATGGTAGTAATGTTCGAGTTTGTATGTACCCTACCACACAGGAAAACAGAAATACGCGCGGGTCCGGAGATATATAAGGTCTAACAAAATTAGGTGAAACTATTTTAAGGGGATGATCAGACCATTAAACTGAACAACTTTCTCTATGGGACCAATATCGAAATCGCGAAAAAAAATCTGCTGTCGCATAGGATTTAGGTCGAGTATGTTTGTATGGAACAGCATTTTTTTTTCGTGCTTTCCATATTGGTCTCATAGAGAAAGTTGTTCAGTTTGATGGTCTAATCATCCCCTTAAAATAGTTTCATCTAGTTTTGTTAGACCTTATATAGGAGGGGAGGTAAAAATTGTTTGGGAGAAGAGAGTGTCCGTTCTGTATGTAGTACTAGATATTCTTTCTTATAGTGTACTAAGTGTACTAAAGGGAAACATAATTATGCTAGACTCTAGCATTGACCTAATTCGTAGCTTGCAAACAGTCACGTACGTCACGTTGAAATTGGGTTATAAGAATATCAAAACTATCTTCATTTTAATATTGTAGGTAAACACGGCGACACATCAAGCTATACAAAACATGTTGGTTTTGTATAGTTTGATTTGTCACCGTGTGTACATATTTAAGTTAAAAATGTTAAGAGGATAGGATGGGGTGAGATGGAAATTTGGAGAATAGGTCACTTTTCCGACTATTTACGTATTTGTCCGATCCGCCCCACCCATACACCCCAACGACTAGAGTGAGAAAGAGACAACTGAAACTCGGAATGATTTTATCAAAAAAAAAATCGACGAAATTAGCATTTCATATTCCCCTGTTTCCTCCTCCAAAACTAAACCGATTTTGATAATTCTTTTAAGAATAATACGAGAAAAATTTTGGCTATGTCTGTATGTTTTGCTTTTTTTGTTTACGAGCGTTAACCCGCAACTTCGTCGGCACAAATTATATACCAGATTTTAAGTCAGATCATAAGCTATCAAACAAAAAAAGTTTCATCAAAATCGGTTCAGTAGTTTTTGCGTGATACTCGTTCAAACAAACAAACAAACACCCAAACAAACAGACGACAAAAAATCCAAAAATTGGTGAAATGGAATCAGGGACACCTAAAAACCATATCGCACATCCGGTAGAACAAAGTCAGAACTGTCAAAATTTACAAAACTGAGTTAATAATGACAAAATGTTCCATCACCGTTTGGTAGCACAAAGACACTTTGTTAGTTCAAATAGATTATCAAGATAAAAACATACTTAGCATAATTCTTTAAAGGTTTCAAGTACAAATCTAGAATTTAAAATCTATACTTTGCTCTACTGAACAATTTGTGAAATGTAAGTTCTGACTTTGTTCTACCGGATGTGCGATATCGTAACTTTGTTTTTGTTAATATCTTCAATGTACAGACAAACTTCCTGTTACAGTTTTATAATAGTATAGATATATCCGTCAAATTTGTTTGCTGGATGTTTGAAAACGGGCGGTAAAATTAGTAATTTTCCCTAGTTCTTAATTAATGCAAAAAAGCAAAACATAGTGACAAAGCAGAGATAACATAGATTGTATGGTAAACATATGTATGTTTACCAGAGATGGTACGTGTGATGGAGACATAGAGAGGAGAGTGAAAGCGGGAAATAGAATTCAGGCGGTTGCAGAGGGGTCAATTTTATACAAAACTTTGACGCACAATACGCGTAGACGGTATTAATATAAGTAACTTTGTATATATGCAAAAATAGTTTAGTAAATCTAGATGCCGATGCAGAAATTTTTCATACAAAATTTTAAAAGCTTTATATCTTCGTAATTATATTATAAATTGCAAATGTTATTTGTTACGCGGCAACTAGATTTTCTAAACTATTTTTCCATATATAAAATATTACTTTTATTAATTCCGTCTACGCGTATTGTGTGTCAAACGTTTGTATGGACCGAAACCACCTTAATGGAGCGATGCACACATTCATGAAAAGTCATAACGTGTCCAAAAAGGCACGTTTGGCAGTTCATGACGGTGTGCTGGCACCAACTTTGATGTATGGCAGCGAATGTTGGGTGTGGCAGAAGAGGAATGAATCTAGAATAAATGCTGTCGAAATGCGTTCTTTACGCAGTATGTGTGGTGTGACTCTAAATGACAGAATACGAAACAGTGTAATTAGAGATAGATGTGGATTGAAAGAGGACATAGTAACAAGGATTGAAAAGGGAATGCTGAGATGGTTTGGTCATGTGGAAAGAATGAGTGATAGCAGACTGACGAATGAAATATATAAAGCGAGTGTGAATGGGACAGTCAAAAACGGATCGCCATCGGCTACGATCCTGACACACCTTTTTCGCCTCTTCCACAGTCATAAGTCGCTTCATACACGCTCGTCGGTTTCGGGTACATTTGATCTGATCCTTCTTAAGTACGCTGCCAATTTGGTCCGCATACGTACGTCTAGGGTACGTATGCGGACCAAATTGGCAGCGTACTTAAGAAGGATCAGATCAAATGTACCCGAAACCGACGAGCGTGTATGAAGCGACTTATGACTGTGGAAGAGGCGAAAAAGGTGTGTCAGGATCGTAGCCGATGGCGATCCGTTGTCTCTGCCTACCCCAATGGGACACAGGCGTGAGTATATGTATGTATGTATGTATGGTAAAAATTTGTTTGCTCTAGTGTCGTTATCCAGGTAGGAAACAGGGGAATACGTTTGTATGGAAAAATCGATACCCGTCTATCCTCTTAAGACTGGCACAGCCTATAGTTACATTTTAATTAACTTAACACGTTCCGGGACAGTGAACGAGACACAATAGAACTTTTATTGTTATCACGGCTATAGCCGGTCACTGTCCCGGAACGTGTTAAGGAACTATCCTGGACATAGATACAAAAACGTACCAGAGCTTTTCCCGCTTCGGGCAGTTTCTAACAGACTTAGAAAGTGTAAAAAATTCGTTACCAAGCAAATATTTTGTATTATTACTATCGATGACTCGTATTTTTGAAACTAATCTCTAAATGGTAAAGAGAGAAAGTGTTCAAAAAGTCAAAGGAATTAATTGACATCGTTGCCATTGCTGTTTGCCGATTCCCGCTACCAAATCCGCCGCTTAGCCTCCTACGCCGAGGTAACTTATTATAGACTAAGAGATAAGTGTACTTTTTGCAAACATCAGCAGCAAGGCCGATTCAGTGTTTATGGGGTGTAGAGTCAGTCGGTTTAGGAGTTACAGCCGTTCAAACGTCCGACCTTTGAACGGCTGTATCTCCTAAACCGACTGACAGTTCATGTCAGTTTTTGTACTGTTCACATATAGCTACAGTGCATTTTGCAATTATATCATACGATCAGCCATGCAGCTGATCGTAAATTTTTTACTGACCTTTAAACATCAGTAACTCTTAAACCGACTGGAGTTATGCAGGCAGACCTGGTCCATCCCCATCACAGAGACGCTCTACACCCCATAAACACTGAATCAGCCTTGCTGCTGATGGTTGCAAAAAGTACACTTATCTCTTAGTCTATTATTAATCTGTGGCCGAGGTCCATACCCATTCTGGGATGCAGCGAACGAATTAGCGAGACGCGGGTCTATAGCACAATTGCCATAGGGCCCGAGCCCATTATACAGCTACCATTCGGCTGGATCCGCTCGCTGTTACGCAAGCGCACCAGTCAAAAACAGGACACACTCTGGGCTGCAGGAGTGCTCTACCAAGGGTTGACCCTCGCCTCACCAGGAGCCTCTTGCGTCTCAGGAGGGCTCAACTACGCCTAGTTACTGGAGCCCTGACTGGTCACGGTCCTTTTAACAAACATCTGTTCAATATTGGTGTTACTAACAATCCTCTGTGCAGGGAGAGCATGGAGGTCGAAAAAACGGCTGCGCACGTGCTTTTGGAATGCAACAGGCTAGCACACTATCGGGCACAACACCTTGGATCACCGGGGTCCCTTCCAGAAGCATTCGGTATCATTAACAAGCTGGTGGGCTTCCTGGAGGAGCTGGGGTGGCAAGAGTAGTTCCCACCTAACGCAAAATAGACGCGTAAATCGTTGAGTTACGGAAAATGAGCCCGCTCAACCAATACCAATACATATTCTGGCAAACTCTAGGTCAGTTGCTTAAGTTTATCCACAGGCTCGGTGGACCATTCGTGGTGCCTCAAATTGTCCGCAGGAATAAGCAGTTGCTGCACCCTGTTTTTCTCCCTTGTCGGTTCTAAATAAAAAGCCGTTCAAGAGCGTGTCGTGTTCGTTCAGCGCCATCTATTGACAGGCGGCGACTTGCAGTTTTTATTTGATTTCTCCGATACTGACGCCCTATTTTTGACTTTCGAGCGCAGATATCTCGACACAGAGGCATTATAAAGATTTAGTTTCTATAGTAGTTTTGTTCCATTAGACAAGACCTATCCAACGACACGTCACTCGATTTATAAAAAAAAAAAATTTCCAACTCCTCTTTCGTTTTATGGGATTGGACGGCCTTCGGACGTCAATTGGACGGCCTTTTTAGGGGAATGATAAGATTATAAAAAAAAGAACTTTCTCTACGGGACCACCATCAAAATCGCGAAAATAAAATCAGCTGTTCCATACAAAACTGCAAACGTACTCGACCCAAATGTGTGGGACAGCAGATTTGTATTTCGCAATTTCGATTTTGGTATCATAGAGAAAGTTAGTCAGTTTATTCCCCTTAAAAAACCATAAGCATAGGGAGGTCAACATTTTTTTTTCATGACTAAAACATTTCTGATTTTGGGTTACAGTACATATCTGTCTTTGTACCAATTTTCGACTCAGTAGGTGCAAAAATGAGCGAGTTATTGAGCGAGTTATTGTATACATACAGAAATACCAAAAAAAATTACCATCAGGTTCTTTAGAACGAGATAATAGCATAGATATCCAATAGAGGATTGAGCTGTGCCAAATTATCTTTCTCTCGGTTTAATAAAAAATAATCCATAGCCCAAACACATAAAAACTATTTGACACGCATAAAGTTGACCACGCTAGAAGAAGAAGGCAATCGTTGTCCGCGGTGTCTCATTCTAACAGTGTACTGGTGTTGCCATTTGCTAATGTTATGATTTCAGCCGAATTGGTAAGATCAAATGAAGCAAATATGTATCAAATCTTTTAAAATTATTTGTGTGTTGAAGTCGTTGTAGTAAAAAAGAAAAAAATTGACAACCCAATATGCCATTTTATTTGAAACGAGCGTTAACCCGCGACTTCGTCCGCACAAATTATATACCAGATTTTAAGTCAGATCATAAGCTATCAAACAAAAAAAGTTTCATCAAAATCGGTTCAGTAGTTTTTGCGTGATACTCGTTCAAACAAACAAACACACAAACAAACAGACAGATAAAAAATCCAAATATTGGTGAAATGGAATCAGGGACACCTAAAAACCATATCGTATCTTTTTTTTTGTTAATATCTTCAATGTACAGACAAACTTCCTGTTACAGTTTTATAATATGAAATTGCCGCCAGTCGTCAAATTAATTTTTACAATTTTTTATCCACATTTTTATGTTAAAATGGTTCGTATTTGCTTCATCGACGGCTGCAAAAGCGAATATTATCCAGTTTGTGGCTTATTGTGCCTGGAAATGGGACGTACGTCGTACATAGGTTAATGATGATGATGTATAAACTGGCATATTATCTCCTGCTTTCGGCTTGACGTTAAATTTTGGGTCTCAAAATGAGTATTGTTTTATTTATTTTAGGATTCCCAAGAAAAAATTTACCTGGTACGCTAGTTTTTTTTTCTCATCAAGGTCTCACTACCTACGCTACGTAGTAAAAAATTTTAAAAGTCCTAAAAGCATAATCGCATTGCCACCCTACTAAGGATAGGGACATGATGGCCAACAACTTGTATCCCGTTTACTCTACTCTACGTAGTACTTACTATCTCTATGGATAATAGCTAAATTTAAAAATTGGAACTGTTGCTGAAGTGATTTTTTTTAAATGTTTGTACATTTCTATGCTCAAATTGGCTCTTCAATATTATACCAAAAAAAAAAAGACAGTTATTAATTCGTCCCGGCTCAAACCGTTGAATGAATGGGCTAAACGAAATACTGCCTGTAGGGTATCTTGTCATAATATATTTTGTTATAGGTATGGTTTTTGCATGTGACCTACTGACCAAAAGACCAAAGACGTTTCACATCAAAAAGTTCCCACTTTAGACAAGCTGTTTTCACACAGTAGTACCATATAATACGGATTCCAAGAACAAATTCCACAGTGTTAAGCCATCGTTCGTTGGGTGCCCGTTACCCAAGCCTATTTAACCATGAACAACGGTTACGGTTATCTTTAACTGCGTGAGAATTAACTGGGGTCATTCATCCTTCTCTACGCAATTTGAACCGTGTTATATTTAATGACATAATCATGAATACAGTTGTGCATATAACTATCTTTTGTTAGGTATAATATAATAGCATAAGCATATGCTCACGACTATATTCCCCGAGGGGGTAGTCAGAGATATTCTGAAAACTCAGAACATCCACGTTTCACTAGTAGTTCCGAAACTCTGTCCAGTGTGACGGGGACGGGGTGATGCAGAAATAATAATAATAGCCCAGTCATTTTACGGAGTTTTGTTAGGAGGGGTGGAGAGTAATTATGAATGGAACTTTTAAACTGTAACCGGCACTGATTAGGGACAAAAACACTATCTGAAAAAAAATTAAAAAAAAAATTGCTACGCAACATAGAAATCAAAATTGTATGTACCAGAAGGGTTCTAACTTAATAATATTAATACCAATGCATTCATTTTAATTAGATTTAACAATATAAGTTATTTTTGAGAAATAAAATAGACACTAAAATTTGAAAAATGAGGTATTCATTAGAAAAATAAAATACTAAAAATATTTTTAAAAGCCTTAAAAGTAGATAAAAATATTAACACCATGTTTGAAGTATGTATAATGGATTAATGGTAAAGCCTTAAACATGTGCAAAAAAAATTTACCATTAGGTTTTTTAAACGAGATAAACGCAAAATTTTAAATTTGGGGATGTTGCTGACGTGATTTCTTTTTACTTTTGGTATATTTCTAGGCTCAAATTGTCTCTTAAATACTACACCGAAAAAAAAACAATTATTAATTAGTCCCGGCTCAAACAGTAAAATGACTGATCTATAAGCGTTTCTTAGAGCAAACTAAACAAGCACATACATACACTGAATTTAAGTGACACGACCGGCTGCAGATTCTGCAAGATGGAAACTCCTCTGCACCTCCTATGTGACTGTGGCCCCCTGATGTACAAACGCGGTACTCATCTAGTCAGGCAGGTACTG
This sequence comes from Agonopterix arenella, assembly GCA_927399405.1. Taxonomy (NCBI): domain Eukaryota; kingdom Metazoa; phylum Arthropoda; class Insecta; order Lepidoptera; family Depressariidae; genus Agonopterix; species Agonopterix arenella. The sequence continues at coordinate 8,531,689 of OV656718.1, read as the reverse complement.
ACACCAGATGAGATACAAGCTGTCCTGATCAAGAATCTAATGCGATTTCTGGCCGCATTGGGGATTGGTAAGGAACTTTAAAAAGGGCGTTCACAAAGGACCAGCGATGGTCTACGTGGCACAGGCTTAGCAAGCCTGTCAAAGCCCAAAACCCCTCAAATAATAATAATAGATCATTTTGGTCATTTAGACTGACAAATGAAGCGAGAATATATAGCGAGTGTGAATGAAACAGCCGAAAGGGGTCGCCCTAGACCCTAGACGTACGTATGCGGACCAAATTGGCAGCGTACTTAGGAAGGGTCAGATGAAATATACCCGAAACCTTTGAGTATTTATTATAACGTCTAGCCTTGCGGTAGTATTTCCCCTCTGCCACGGTATAAGATCAATTATTCATATTCATATATTTATTGCAATCACATGGTACAGGTAGGTCTTAAATGTAACAAATTTTGATCTACATATGATACCCTCTGGGCACGGCAACATAAATAAAAGGTAACTAAAATGTATAAATTTAAATGTTAAAAGAAAATAAAAAAAAAATCGAAACTTTCATTAATTGAATTTAGCTCGAAAAATTAATAATAATAAATTGTTTGCATATAACTAAATTAAATCTCATACATAATCAATCAATATAAACAATACCAATAACAAATAAAATCAAATCAAATAGTTTACAAGTAAATTAACAACGATTAAATAAATCAAAATCAATCAATTAAAAAATTTAAATCAATGGGGACCGTGAGGCTGAGAACGAGAATATTAGGTATAGGTATGTATAATAATTTGAGTAGCTAAAAATCAGATCTCAGAAAGATTAATCATTTGCATTTACATTCAATTTTATACCTTATCACTAAACGAGACAGCCTATAATTACAATAATTTCGAACTTAGAACGTTTGGGGTTCACACGAGACTACTTTTCATGATTTTTAAAGTTCAAAATTAGAATCTAAAGTTATGGAGAATAAAATCCAAAGATGCGGATTTTATGTTACCTCGCCCCCCGCAAAAAGTGGCAGAAATGTTTGTTAGTAGAATTACACGCGTAACTAGTCCCTATATAAGTAGTCAAAGCCAGAAACCGACGTTCGAGTATGAAACGACGTATGACTGCGGAAGAGGCAAAAGAGGTGTCAGGATCGCAGCCGATGGCGATCCTCTCTGCCTACCCCTCTTGGGAAAAGGCGAGAGTTTATGTATGTACAACACCCGTCTGGGTTGATGCTATTCGAAACCTGACAAATGCCGGTTGTGGTGTCAAAAATAAAAAGTAATACAGTACGACCAGGAAAATAATTACCCTCGTCAATCTTCGTTTGCGCTGAGTCCCCCGACAAAACCCGAAGTCGTTTAGGAATCAAAGTGCAAAGTCGGATAGCAGCGAAAACGCCGCGAAAACAATTAGCCAATTGTGGCAAGGAATTGAAGGTAGCACATCCTGATTGGTCAATATAATTTCGCGCGCTATTAAAATTTGTCAACTGCGCAGGTACATCGGTAAGACTTATAAACCTGGTACTACCAGGCCAAAATTATTATCTCTCGTGATAATGACGTAATCTAGGCCCAAATCCATAATGAAAGTATTTTTATTTTAAGTTCTTATTCTTACTTTTGCTTATGTAACATAATAATATGCAGTATTAACATGTCTGGCATGATAATAAAACAAGTTTGTAGCTACTTAATATGCAAATGATACGTAATACAAATAAATAATTCCAATGTGTCAATTTGATTGAGTCTGCAAGATTAATTTTATCGGCCAATTAATTTTGGTTTTGTGGGTAAAAAGTAAGTAAAAATGGTCAAAAATAATTTTGTTTAAAGAACACTGTATAGGGTCCTTCTTAATATGCTAACACTTTTTTAAGGAGATGATCAGACCGACCCTCAGTCGATTTCAAACTAAAATTAAATCTTACATACATATGCTCACGCCTATGTCCCACTACTGGGGTAGGCAGAGACAACAGATCGCCATATGCTACGATTCTGACACACATCTTTCGCCTCCTCAACATCCATAAGTTTCTTCATACAAGCTCGTCGGTTTCGGGTACATTTTATTTGGCCAGTTCGAATCCGATTTGGTCAGCATACGTGCGCTTAGGGCGACCCCTTTCAACCATTCCATTCACACTTGCCTTGTAAATTTCATACGTCAACCTACTGTCGCTCATTCTTTCCACATGGCCAAACCACCTCAACATGTCTTTTTCAATCCTAGTCACTACATCTTCTTTCAGACCACATCTTTCTCTAATCACACTATTCCGTAACCGGTCCTTCAAAGTCACACCACACATACGACGCAGGGAGCGCTTTTTAACCGCATTTATTCTAGATTCATGCTTCTTCTGCCATACCCAACTCCCACTTCCATACATTAAAGTTGGTGCCAACACACCGTCGTGAACCGCCAAACGAGCCTTTTTAGACATATTTTGACTCTTCATGACGTGCAAGGCTCCATTAATCATATTTCCTGCTTTCACTCTTCTCTCTATATCTCCGTCGTACTTTCCGTCTCTTGTGCACATACAACCCAAGTACACAAACTCACTGACTTGCTCCAGCCTTTCATCACCTATCATAATCTTACATTCATTCACTGTTTCATAACTTTCGTCTTCTTCACATTAACATTCATTCCCTTCTTCTTAAATGATTCATTCATACATGTTACCATCTCCTCATTTACCGATGACGCAAGCAGAACTTGGTCATCGGCATACAACAGACACTTGACTAATAACCCATTAATCCTTAGACCACACACTCTTTCTTTCAAATCACTTGTGGGAGCCCATCACTAATGATGCGGGCGCGCATCACTACGTTCAAACCAGTCCAGGCGACAGAGGGGCGAGGCGACGCGCGGGTGCCAGCTAGCCGCCGAGCTTCATTTCGGCCGCTGCCTGCCGCAGAGCCGCTCAGAACGCCTGCCGCGTCGGACCTGTATCGCCTCGCTTAGCAAATACCTATCTAGTGCTTACGCGGTCTAAACCTAGGCTATTCTATTCGCTTGCTGCTTGCCTGTAATGCTAAGACATTAAATCTATAAAGTGGAGTCTGTGTTTACCTACCTCATCGCTATACCTACAACACGAGACCCCACATTGGTGACCCGAACTAAGAACACGGCATTGGATTAGAATACGGTGAGCGCAGGGGAAGACAGGAGCCATGCCGAACGACGAACCGCCCGCAGGTGAGAGTGGAAATGATGGATTCGAGGACTGTACCGGAGGCAACCGCGGCGCCGCGGTCAACCGCGTGGCTGCCAAACTGCCGCCATTTTGGCCGGAAGAACCCGACATTTGGTTTGCGCAAGCTGAAGCCCAATTTAAAATCTCCGGAATCAAGGATGACGCGACAAAATTCTACCATATCATCTCTCACCTGGATCACAAGTTTGCAAGGGAAGTAAAAGATCTCATTACTAATCCTCCGAAGGAAGAGAAATATGAAAAATTAAAGCAAGAGTTAATTAAGCGGTTATCGACGACACAGGAGCAGCGCATGCGTCAGTTACTCACACACGAAGAATTAGGGGACCGCAAACCATCCCAGTTCTTACGCCATCTCCGGACCTTAGCATCGACTGGCGTAACGGACGATTTCCTGCGCAGTTTGTGGTCGAGCCGGCTACCAACACACGTGCAAGCAATAATAGCTTCGCAGTCAACATCTAACCTCGAAGATATTGCTGATCTCGCAGACAAAATTTGTGAGGTAGCACCCATTCCATCACGCCAGGTAGCAAGTACGTCGGCAGAATCTTTAGATAGTATGTTCAAGCGCATGGAAGAGTTGATTACGTCACGCATTCAGAAGGAGCTCTCGAATCAGATCGCCCAGCTCACAGTTCGTGGAGACAGAGGCCGTTCACCGTTCCGGCGCAACCGGTCTCCTAGGTCAGGGAGTAGAGGTCGGAGTCAAAGCAGGAATAAAGGTATGTGCTGATATCATGATACTTTTGGTGACAAAGCCCGAAGATGCATTACACCGTGCAACTATAAGCAGTCGGAAAACCCCCACGGCAGTCAATAGATGCGGCAAATGACTGTCGAGCAGCCACAAGCCGCCTTTTCGTCACTGACAGGAAAACTAAAGTGCAATATTTGATAGACACTGGCTCCGACCTCTGCGTGCTGCCACGTAAATACCTACGACAGTACAAAAATCCAACGGACTACAGTCGCACCGCTGCCAACGGAACTATCATAAGTACCTATGGAACGATGACACAGCACTTGGATTTCGGCTTACGTCGTGATTTTGTATGGAACTTTGTGGTGGCCAACGTGGATAGGCCAATCATAGGAGCTGATTTTTTATCTAATTATGATCTACTTGTCGATTGCAGGCACGGACGATTGTTGGACAGCCTAACAACGCTATCAACAACTGGCTCGTTTAGAAAATGCAACCTGTCTAGCATAAAGGCAATATCCGGTAACAGTGAGTACCATAAACTACTGGCTAAGTTCCCAACACTGACAAAACCACCCGGTCTGTCACGGCAGGTTAAACACACGACTGTACACTACATCCGTACCGTGCCCGGCCCCCCGGTATATAGCAGGCCACGTCGACTCGCCCCGGACCGCCTCGAGATAGCGAAACAACAGTTCGAAGAGATGGTTGAAGATGGTACTGCCCGCCGTTCAGACTCTACGTGGGCATCCGCCCTACACCTCGCTCCGAAGAAAGACGGATGGAGACCATGCGGGGATTACCGCGCTCTCAACGCATGCACGATACCCGACAGGTACCCAATCAGACATATTGAAGATTACTCTAACAGAATAGCTGGTTCTACCGTATTTTCGAAATTAGACCTCGTCAAAGCCTACAACCAAATACCGGTTTTCCATGAGGATATTCCAAAGACGGCGATCACTACACCATTCGGAATGTTCGAATTCCCATATATGTCTTTCGGCTTAAGGAACGCAGCCCAGACGTTCCAGCGTTTCTTAGATGAAGTCCTGAGAGGTTTAGATTTTTGTTTTTCATACATCGATGACATTCTTATCTATTCCAGGAGCAAGATCGAACACCTGGAACACCTGGACCTGATTTTTAAGAGATTAGAGGAATACGGGATGCTAATCAATGAGGGCAAGTGCACGTTCGGCCAGGAAGAGGTAACTTTCCTTGGATTTAACATCTCTAGACACGGTACGCGCCCAATGACTGATAAGGTCATGACAATTCAAGAGTATCCTCCACCAAAGACAGTCAATGGCTTGCGCAGGTTCCTAGGCATGTTAAACTTTTATAGGCGTTTCATACCCCACGCTGCTGAGGATCAAGCACCTTTACACGGCATGCTGACAGGTCCTAAAATCAAAGGCTCTCATCCACTCACATGGACAAAGGAATTATTGCAAGTATTTGATAAATGTAAAATGAGTATAGCCCGATCCACACTCCTTGCCCACCCAGTGACTGATGCACCACTCGCTCTCGTGACTGACGCTTCGAACTCAGCCTTAGGCGCAGTGCTTCAACAACTCGTGGAAGGACATTGGCAGCCACTCGCCTTTTTCTCTAGGAAGCTAAGTAAGTCACAACAGTTATATAGCGCCTACGACCGGGAGCTACTTGCCATTTATGAAAGTGTGAAGCATTTTCGGCACATGGTAGAGGGAAGACACTTCGTGATATACACAGACCATAAACCGATCACATTTGCGTTTCAAAACAAGGATCGCAAGTGTTCACCACGTCAATTCAATCATTTGGATTTAATAGCACAGTTTACTACAGATATTCGACACATATCTGGTAAGGAAAACATCCCAGCTGATACTCTTTCGAGGATCGAAGGGATATCTGCACCTCCAGACAACGAAGTCATAGCACAAGCTCAACGAGATGACAATGAGCTGCAAGAGCTACTTAGATCAACTGCCACATCACTAAAACTAGTAAAAGTTCCCATACCAGGCACCAATACCACTCTGTACTGTGACGTTTCACAATCGAGGCCTCGTCCTTTCATCACAAAGGAGCTGCGTCGAAAAATTGTCAACGCTATTCACTGCATGAGTCACCCTGGTACTAAGTCCACAACGAAGCTGCTGACAGAGAGATTTATTTGGCCCTCAATACGCAAGGACTGTCGTACCTGGGTGCAAACTTGTCAAGCCTGTCAAAAGTCAAAAGTACAGCGACACACTAAATCTCCTCTTGGAGTTTTTAGGCTACCGAGAGCTCGTTTCTGTAATGTGCATATAGATTTAATTGGTCCCCTCCCTCCGTCAGGGGACTATAAATACTGCCTTACTGCCATCGACCGGTACACTCGCTGGCCAGAGGTAGTGCCCTTACATGACATCACAGCTGAAACCGTCGCCCGAGCATTTTATGAGACTTGGATATCACGTTTTGGCTGTCCACAGACACTTACAACAGACCAAGGACGCCAATTTACTTCTAACCTGTTCAAGGAGCTGATGAACCTCTGCGGGGTACAGCTGCTACACACTACCGCTTACCACCCGGCTGCAAACGGCATGGTTGAGCGACTGCATAGGACTCTAAAGGCTGCAATAATGGCACACGGTGAGACGAGGTGGTCTGACATACTCCCCACCGTTCTCCTCGGCATTAGAACGGCATGGAAGGCAGACCTGAAGTGCTCCGCAGCTGACATTGTGTATGGTGAGCCACTAAGGATACCTGGTGAGTTCTTCCATTCTACTAACTCGCAAGCGAAAGATCCATCCCACTTTGTCGCACAGTTAAAAGAACACATGTCAAGATTGAGACCACAACCAGCATCCAGTCATACTTCAAAATCAGTTTTCATGCATGAGGATCTCAAGAATACTCAACAGATCTTCTTACGCAAGGATGCGTTACGTGGTGCACTAGAGCCCCCTTATACCGGACCACATCGCGTTTTATCCAAAACAGACAAAACCGTCACAGTCGAATTAGCTAGAGGACCAGTGACCGTCTCTATTGACAGAGTTAAACCCGCGTACGTCCTGTCAGAATCAACAGCAAAGCCTAATAACACCAACGCTCCTGACGGTCATCCAGTCAGAACAACACGATCTGGTCGGGTTGTCAGATTCCCTGATTATCTTTCCGCAGGTCTATCCGACTCCGAAGGGGGTCCTGTGGGAGCCCATCACTAATGATGCGGGCGCGCATCACTACGTTCAAACCAGTCCAGGCGACAGAGGGGCGAGGCGACGCGCGGGTGCCAGCTAGCCGCCGAGCTTCATTTCGGCCGCTGCCTGCCGCAGAGCCGCTCAGAACGCCTGCCGCGTCGGACCTGTATCGCCTCGCTTAGCAAATACCTATCTAGTGCTTACGCGGTCTAAACCTAGGCTATTCTATTCGCTTGCTGCTTGCCTGTAATGCTAAGACATTAAATCTATAAAGTGGAGTCTGTGTTTACCTACCTCATCGCTATACCTACAACACGAGACCCCACACACTCAAACAACTTTCCATGAATAGGTTGATTAGCCACGGTGACGCTACACAACCTTGTCTGACACCTCTGGAGAAACCAAACCAATCGGTATGTGCCCGTTTATCCTGACACATGCACTGGAACTTAAATCTTAATTAGATTAATACCAAAATAAATACGACCAAATAAATGGTCTTCTCCAAAAAGAACAAGTGCCAAGTGCGTAGCACCCTCAACCGCCGGAAGTGCTTGAAGAGATGTATGAAAGTGGATGAGGAGAGAGAAGTATGTCAGGAATGTAGTGTGTCGCGAGCCGTAGTGTCTACCTACCCCTGTGTGATAGTGGCGTGAGTATATGTATGTACCTATGTAAGATTACGGAACGACCTTCTGTTTCAGTCGCCAGCTTCGCTTTTGGAATAGGGTTGGTTAATAAGTACCCCAAAATACAATCGCCAAAGAAACGTTTCTTAACACGTTAAATATAAGGCATCCATCACCTACCGTGACCTGCACAATGTTGCAACAGGTCAATGACCGCACCACAGACAAGACAATTTGTGGTCTGTGGTATGTATTGGATTCTTGTAAGGTTTAATTTCTTTGATTGGATTATTGCTACCAAGAACTTTAAAATACCATTAAACCTGAGATGGAGGTTGCGTACAATCATTTTTTGAAGCCAGAATCTATGACCTTTATGACGTCACTGATGTTTCCCCAGTACTTACTATCTCTATGGTTTCCCCTTAGTGTTTCCCATCTCATTTCCTCTTTACATGGAGTTGTCATTGAATGACCTCCCTTCATAGACGAAAATTTTTGAGCTCACTCTTTCTACGCCTTCATTAGACCTCATGCAAACAGAAAATGAGATGGGAAACATCATTGACGTCATAAAGGTCACAGATTCTGGCTTCAAAAAAGTGTTGGTGATGCAACCTTCATCTCTGTAGGTATTTTAAACTTCTTTTCTGCTACTTATCGTAATCTACGGCATCTGGGCTTTTGTTAAACAGCATAAGCATATGCTCACGACTATATTCCCCGAGGGCGTAGTCGGAGATATTCTGAAACCTCAGAAAGCGCTCCATAGAAATGAAGTCTGGTTATATTTTCCATACTAAATTACTAACCAATTATAGTTTATAAATTTTTTCAGAAACATTATAGAAACTAATCTCTGTGCTTGTATGTTGTCCGATTTTAGTTAAAATATACTGTTTCAATGTTAGGATTAATTTAAGATTTGTATGGAAATCTTTGAGGCACCTTAACTTTAAAACTATACATTTTAACGAAAATCTGACAACATAAAAACTTAAAGATTAGTTTCTGAAAAATTGCATTGATTTTAATTGGTTTGTATTGAAAATATAACCAGACTTCGTTATTATTATGGGGCGCGCTCCGAATTATATCCTCTTAATTAAATAAAAATGGTTACAACGGGGTCAAAACGGGTCCATCCGCCACCCTTGCTACGCCTATCAGTGGCCTATAATAAGATAAGATAAGAGTTTATTTTTAACTTTTGCTTAAAACTAACACTAAACGGTAGACCAAAAACGAGGCAAGCCTGATACACGCGAGGTCTACGACTGGGAATCCTTAACAATAAACAAAATAATTTAGTTACGAACTAGTACAATTGAAACAAAGTGAGATGGTGTGAGTGGGGGGAAGGGGGGGGGGCGGGGTTGTGTAGGTCGAAGTAATAATAATAATACTGCAGGAGACTCGAAAAGCCACTGAAAAAAAAAACTATAAATGGCAAATTCAGTTAGTGAAATGCCAAAGTAAAGTAAACTCGTAGATCAATCTCGCACCTAACTGAACAGTAAACAAGTTAACTAGATGTCAACTGCAGACATTCCACAAACCAGTCTGTGAAAGTGAAACTAGCGGTTAGCTTAGTACCTACTACGTAAGGTCCTAATTACACAGGCTACTAGTCAATCGTCTATGCGAGTGGTTGGTGGAATATGTGGAAATAAAGGATATGGTCCTTCTTAATATGCTGACGGTGTTTTAATTGTTCAACAAAACAATATTTTTCAATCGTCATTATCAGCCGATAGACGTCCATCGGACGGGGGATTTGCCATAATCGCAACGCATGGCAGGCCAGTTGGCGATCGCAGTTGGATTGAATCTGTGTACTCAGAGGATGCTGCTGCCCATCCTCCGGTAGATCCGTTAGTTGCCTTTTAAGACACCCACGGGAGGAAATGGGATGGTGCTATTCTTAGCCACCACACGGACTCTAGATTTTTTCATTGCTAGGGTTTAATTTAAGATTTGTATGGTAATCTTGGAGCCACGTCAACTTTGGAACTATACGTATCCTTTAGCGGAAATCTAACCAAATACGTTCAGTTATACAGGGTGCAACAAAAAACCATAGTTATACTTAAGGGAGTACTTCAGACCATCAAACTGAACATATTTTACTACAGAGCCAAATTCGAAATCACGAAAAAAAATCATCTGTCCCATACATTTAAGTCGAGTCGGTGGCTCGGTGCTGCAGTTTTGAATGAAACATCAGATTTTGTTTTACGATTTCGTAGTTGGCTTGATATGTATGCGCGAACCCATACATATACATGTTTGTGTGTGTAGCTGCTCATCTGCAATTAGTCAGTATTAAAGTGCCTGCTATTGAATACGGTCGTTTCCTTTAGCACTACCCCGCGACATATCATTGGCAGACGAGTCGATGTCATAGTACCCTCGGTGCAGAAAAATAAAAAAAATGAGTGTTTTTTTAGGGAATCTTCCTTGTTTCGATCCTCGGTCACAGGAATGGCATATTTTTATCAAACGAGTTGGCCAGTTCCTGACGCTGAATGGAATTACAACGGAAGAGAAGAAGCGTGCGGTGTTGTTAACACATCTTACCGATGAAGCGTACAAGTTATTACGTAACCTGGCTCACCCGAGCGAAGTGGAAACGTTACTCTATAGTAGGCTAGAAGAATTACTCAACAATCATTTTACGCCAAAAAGGTCGACATTCGCCGACTTGGCCAAGTTTTATAGTGCGGTGCAAGCGGAGGATGAAAGTGTCGAAGACTGGGCAGCCCGACTCAGAGGGCTCGCCATTCATTGCGATTTGGCAACTTCTCTGGATACTTTGTTCCTTCACCGTTTTGTGCTGGGTTTGAAGGCAGGACCAGAACGTAATAAGGTCTTCGAACAAGAAGTGAGCAAGCTCACATATGCGAAGGCTTTAGAGTTAGCACAGCAGACGGCATGCGCTTTACAGGCGCGAAACGCGGCCCCGGCCGTGCCGGCGCCAGTGATCTTCAAGGAAGAACCGTTATTCAGGGCGAGTGCAGGGCGGGCTGGCGACGCGGCTGGCCGAGGTGACCCTGCATGCAAATGTTCAGTGTGCGGTCTTAAAAATCATGTGTCTGACAAGTGCCGGTACAAAAACTATCGGTGCTCAAAGTGTAACGTGAAGGGCCATCTTAAAAAAGTGTGTGTTGCGAAAGTTAATCGTGTGCATAACATCGGATCGGAACAGGACGCGGAAGCGGAGGATTGCGCTAACTGTAAGGAATGTCAGCTGTTCAGCATGAGGTTCGTCAATTATGATCCTATACTATTGCCTGTTGTTGTTAATGGTAGGAAAAGTTTGAACATGGAACTAGATTCGGGATCTAGTACCAGTGTAATAGCCGAAAAACTGTATGAAACATATTTTTCTCATATTCCATTAAGCAAGAGTAACCTAAAAATGTGCTTTTACAACGGTCATAAAATCACACCAGTGGGCTGTTTTTCAGCAGAAGTTACATATAATAATACAACAGAAGAACTCGTGTTTTATGTGGTACAAAATGGAGGGCCTCCACTACTAGGTCGTGATTTTATGACTAAATTTAGAATTTGTTTCACATCGTCAAATAATAACATAAACACGGCCTTGATAAATGATGGAGAGGTCTCGGAGATAATAAATAGGTATAAAGACTTATTCAAAGACGAGCTCGGTTGTTTTAATCAATTTAAAGTTAAATTGCAGTTAAAGGAAGGTACCCAACCAAAATTTTGCAAAGCTCGTCCTCTGCCATTTGCATTAAAAGATCAGGTCGAAGCAGAACTAGTAAGACTAGTCGATAAGGGAATTTTAGTACCAGTAAACCACTCAGAATATGCCACCCCAATAGTGCCAGTACGGAAATCAAACGGCAACGTAAGAATATGTGCCGATTATTCCGTAACAATAAATAACCACATTTATGTAGATAAATACCCATTGCCTCGAATTGAGGACATTTTCGCAAAATTAAGCGGCGGTGAAAAATTTTCAAAGTTAGACTGTAGTCAGGCATATAATCAGTTTATGCTTTCAAAGGAGTCTCAAAAACTTACTACCATCAACACGACTAAGGGCTTGTTTATGTACACGCGATTAGTGTTTGGCCTAGCCAGTGCGCCAGCAATATTTCAACGGGCAATTGAAAATTTACTAGCCGGAATCGAAGGGGTTACAGTTTTTTTAGACGACGTGTGTGTAACCGGGCCCTCGAAGGAGGTTCATTTGCAGAGATTGGAAGCGGTTTTTCAACGATTTCAGGATGCGGGTTTACGGTTGGGAAAAAGTAAATGTACTTTTTTCCAAGATAGCGTGACGTATCTAGGCCATGTTATCAATAAAACAGGTTTGCATAAATGTAGTAATAAGGTGAAATCGATAAATAATGCACCACGCCCGAATAACGTAACGGAACTAAAGCGTTTCCTAGGTATGGTTAATTATTACCGTACTTTTGTTCCTAACGCATCGTCTATTCTCAGCCCTCTCCACGAGCTATTGCGCTTGGATGCGCGATGGGAGTGGGCAGAGAGACAGCAAACAGCCTTTGAGCGTATTAAGCGCGACCTTTCGTCGGAACGCGTGCTGGCGCATTACGACCCCGGCGCGCAGGCCGTGCTGACAGTGGACGCGAGCCCCGACGGGCTGGGCGCGGTGCTGGCCCAGGTAGGCGCCGACGGCGTCGAGCGACCGCTCGCTTTCGGGTCGAGATCGTTGACGGCGAGCGAACGTAATTACAGTCAACTACATAAAGAAGCGACTGCGATCATTTTTGGGGTGAAACGGTTCCATCAGTACTTGTATGGAAGACAAGAACCGTTCATCTTAAAAACGGACCATAAGCCGTTACTGGCAATTTTTGGTAAAAAAAACGGTATTTCAGTCATGACTGCGTCCCGATTGATTAGGTATGCTATTATACTATCAGCTTACAATTATAAAATACAGTATACATCAGGAAAAGAAAACCTCGTCGCGGACTATTTTTCACGGGCTCCCGTCGACGAGGACTTGAAAGATACCGTTCCTGATAACGAAATTCCTACTGTTAATTCATTACAAGTTGACAGCTTACCTATAACGTTTAAAGACATACAAACGGCGACTATGAATGATAAGATAATAAGCATGGTAATTAAATACCTAAAGTATGGCTGGCCGCGCAAGATTAAGTGTAGAAATATTTTACCATATTTCCAATGCAGGAATGATCTCGAAACTGAGAATGGCTGTTTGTTCCGAGGTCATCGTGTCGTGATACCGGCGTTGTATAGGGATAGGTTACTGCAAGAATTGCATAAGACGCATCAGGGCATAGTAAAAACAAAGAGTGCAGCGCGTTCGCGCATGTGGTGGCCTTGCTTAAATAACGATATAGAACAGCTGATCGGCGCGTGCTCCGTATGCAGCGCTCTGCGCGCATCCCCTCCCCGCGCCATACCCGCGCTGTGGCCTCGCCCAAAATCAGCGTGGGAACGAATTCACATCGACTATATGTCCATATCGCAAAAGTCGTACTTGGTGGTAGTAGATGCGTATAGCAAATGGCTCGAATGTTTAGATATGAGTGCGGGCTTAACGAGTAAACATTTAATTCAAAAATTAAAGATTTTATTTTGCAGATTCGGCTTACCTAAAACATTAGTATCTGATAACGACACTAAGATCTCATCGCAAGAGTTTGTCGAGTTTTGCAAAATGAACGGCATAGAATACCTAACGTCTCCCATTTATCATCCGTGTAGTAATGGGCAAGCGGAAAACTCCGTTAAACAATGTAAAAAAATGATTAAGTCCATTCAAGAGAGTTATGCCTGTTCGAATAAAATAAATGAAAAATTACAAGAATATTTATTCGAATACCGTAATACTGTACATTGTGCGACCGGTGTGACACCTGCTAAATTAATGCTGGGCCGTGATTTGCGTGGTAGATTGGATCTAGTATTACCACCGCGAGACATCAAAAGCGTAAAAACGACGCCAAAGGAAATTGACACAAACAGTAGTAATACTAAAACTAGATCATTTACGATCAATCAAAAAGTATGGGTTAAATGTTTTGGAAAACAGGAAACCGCATTGGTCAGAAGGTGTCATTACGGCCAAAATAGGCAATAGAATGTATATGGTTCACGTTTTAGACAGAGATGTAACTTGTAAACGACACGTAGATCAATTGTTGCGTTTTGTGGATAATAATATTAAGTCACATGTAGGCGCGAGCACACCACCACAGTTGCGTGCTGTACCCGCGGCCGCGACACCACCTGCTTATCAGTCACCGCCTTGTTCTCCGACTGTAAACAACGAAGTTCACGCGCCAGATTCAAACCGAAATGAGCAAAGTACTAATAGTAACGAGGCTGCAGCCGTTCAGATAAATAATGATGCGATGGAGGACAAGACGATGGAGGGAAGCATGTTAGCGGGAGAGGAACTGGAGTTGGGGCAATCTGTGGTTTCAAATACGATTCCTAGAATGGTACAAAACTCAGAAAATGATGAAACGAATTCATTGAATGGCTCATCATCCGCTCTCTCTCCGCGTTATAACTTAAGATTAAGACCTAGAAATAAGCTGATTAATTATAAGGACTAAATGAAGTAATACTGTTTATTGTTGTCTCCAGGTTCCCCAATTAAGACGGGAGGAGATGATATGTATGCGCGAACCCATACATATACATGTTTGTGTGTGTAGCTGCTCATCTGCAATTAGTCAGTATTAAAGTGCCTGCTATTGAATACGGTCGTTTCCTTTAGCACTACCCCGCGACATATCATGGCTACATATAGAAAGTTGATCAGTTTGATGGTCTGAAGCATCCCCTTAAAGGCTGGGCCATACAGAGTGCAGCTGCAGAACGGGTGCAGACCGGCTGCAGGCCGGCAGTAGTTGTAAACTATAGAATTATATGCGAGGTGTCACACTGAATGCAGACATTCTAGATCGTGTGTAAAAAAAAATCATTGACTTTAATTGGTCAATATTGAAATTATAACGAAACTTCGTTTGTATTTGACCGCGCTGCAAAGGAAACGGTCAGTATAGCGGTCTGGGCACTCTGGTCTATGGGCACCGCTACATGTAATAAACACGACAAGTGGCAGCGATTTCTAGTAACAACATTTTGCCAGCTATCCGGTCACAGCGAATGAGTACTTGTTCTTATAAAGGATATGCCGCAATAAACTAGTTAGGTAGAAACTTTAAACTTTAAAATTTAATTGGCATAAAGCCGGTGTCTGTAGGAAGCATTCTTTTGGGATGTCTGCGTGTGGTGTCGTCTAAGAATAGCACCACCCCATTTCCTTCCGTGGGTGTCAAAAAAAGGCGACTAAAAGATATATCGGAGGATGGGCAGCAGCATCCTCTGAGTACACACATTCAATCAAACTGCGATCGCCAACCCACCTGCCAAGCGTGGCGATTATGGCAAATCATCATACATCATCACAACCTATACACATCCCATTTCAAGGAACAGTCCTACCCTTACGGAGGCTTCATGTACGTTAGTCCACCTCGCGTGCCCAATGCGGATTGGAAGACTTCACATACGCATCAGAATTTCTTCTTCAGCGTATGCAGGTTTCCTCACGATGTTTACCTTCACTGTTTGAGAGCAGTATATATTACCTACATCATCATCACCATCAGCCTATAAATGTCACACAACGCAAAAGGGGCAGTGCAAAACATGGCGAGCCGAATTACTTATTAGATCGCTATCACAACACGTTATATTAAAGATTTATCTCACAAAGTGCCGGAAACTGCAACCTCGATACATAAACTGTTATATCACAAACAAGAACGAGTATGTGGAGTTATGAATTGTTTTTTCTACTTACCGAAACCGAGGAGCATGCATGATAAAAAGGAAAATGAAAGAATGAAAGGACTAATTAATGTGGAGGAAGCTAGAGAGGTCAGGATCGTAGCAGGTGGCGTTCCGTTGCCTCTGCCTACCCCAGTAGGAGACTGGCGTGAGAATATGTATGTAACTGCGACTCCAAAAGTCTAATCTACATCTAGACCTATTAACTCCAAAAGTCTAATCTACATCTAGACTAATTAACTCCAAAAGTCTAATCTACATCTAGACCGATTATAAAAGTTGTGAAGCTGGGGACCGGAGCAGACCAAGAAAATGATGACGCGACGATGATCCCAAGAAACTGAATAACAAATGATGGCACGGAATAGAGAAGGCTGGAAAAGCTTGACCTTTGCCCAACATCATCAGTTTATTTACGTCCCACTGCAGGATACGCTTACGCCTCATGGATATATGGGCTTCAGTCCACCACGAGTGCACGATGCGGAATAAAGCAGATTGATAGACTTCTTTAGCGTCATATATGCAGGTTTCCTCACGATGTTTTCCTTCACCGTTTAAAAGCAGTCGATTAGGAAAACTCATTGGTACATGGCATGCCGTCTATGCGTATTAATAAAATCATTTTTTGGTGTCCCTTACTACATGGATCTTGTTGCGACTAGGGATAACTTCCGTGCGTTCAGATGTTTTTGCCATACTTATTACTGGAAGCAAAATAGGTCATAGTTTCAGTACAATGTTAGGTTCCTATTGTTTTATTTTGTGCTTTTGCGGTCGTGTCTTCAACACTGCCATAAATGATCTCTTGAATTGGCTCTCTAATAGCCATGTTTTTTCCTTCTTATTGCTGTCTCCCGCTTGCAATGGAGGGAAGTCGGATATTTCGTTTTTCTACTCCTCCTATCTTCTTTGATTAATTCATTGCGGGTTCCAAGACAGATTAGAGCCATCCCCCGGGCTCGCTGGACTTCATTGTCCAGTGTTGTGAATGGTCGCCGCTGTTGATCCTGGCTTACAGGAGTTACAGCGGTGGGAATGTGTGCTGGGCCTAAGCCCGATGTTTTTATGCGTATTCGAACACGGATCCCCATGATTGAGTGTCCATAACTCTGCCCAACGAAGTACGAAATAGGTAAAGAAAAAGTTTGTAATCCAAAAACACGGCATTAAGTTATAAAATGTTATAAAACAGTAGCTAGATACAGTCATATGTTTAGATTAAACAAAAGTGACACAGTGAACTAGAATCGAGCAAGATGTATATCTGTTGACATACTAACTTCAAACAATAGAGGTTACGAAACTATTGTCTGCAGTTAGTTGTAGAGTACATTCTTGTAGATACCGATGTGGTTAGTCAAAAACTATTTTTGCATGGTTTTTGACTATCTCCGGGGTGGCCAAGACGACGTCGACCGATCGAGTTGGAAGGTTCAATAAATTAAAACGTTTAAAAAAACATTAAGCAATTTTTTCCTATTTTAATAAGTAACAAAAATTCTAGTTCGGCTGTTTATATGCGGAATTTGGCAGCAGTCTTTGAAATTCCGTATATTTTTGAATTTTGAAAAGTCATCACATCAACTTCATGGTTATCTTTTGTAACGGAGCGGAGGCTAACATTGACTTTTATTAAAATCGGGCGATAAATAGATGCAAAATCTGTTGTGGTCGAGGAGGAAATATTCAAACTCATTCGAAAGTGTAAAGTAACAGTCACATGTTTTCATAACAGTAGATTTACCAAACATCCACCAGCAAAATATAAAATGTGTGATTGAATAAATATGTCAGGAATACAGTTTTTGAATGGAGAAAAGTTTGGTCATCCCTGCTCCCAAAAGGCGAAGGAAAACATCGTGAGGAAACTAGCATACATCATCATCATCATCATCATCAGCCTATCATCGTCCACTGCTGAACATAGGCCTCTCCCAAGGTGCGCCACAAAACTCTGTCCTCGGCCTTCCTCATCCAGTCACTCCCCGCTACCTTTTTTAGGTCGTCTGTCCAGCGGGCAACAGGACGTCCCACACTACGTCTACCAGTTCGCGGTCTCCACTCCAGAACCCTGACACCCCACCGGTTGTCTGTTCTTCGGCAGATATGACCAGCCCATTGCCACTTCAGCTTGCTAATTTTCTGAGCTATGTCAACCACCCTGACGATAGGACTAGTTCATAAATTCAAGGTCGCGCAGCGAGCTATGGAGAGAGCTATGCTCGGTGTTTCTCTGAGAGATCACATCAGAAATGAAGTGATACGTCAGAGAACGAAAGTGGTTAACTAGCATACGCTGAAGAAAAAATTCTGATGCATACATGGTTTTAGCAGATTTTTTTTCGCGTTTCCTGATGTAGGCTCCATACTGAAAGTTCAGTTTGATGGTCTGAGTTCACCGTTTCAGTATTTGCTAGTCTGTCACTTACACCCTGTATATAACGTGGTATAACGCATTAAAGTTTACAACCTGTATAAAACGATGTCCCGATCCGAAATCCATCACAATTAATATGTCGCCATTCAGTCTGTTATAATTTGTTTACACAAACCTTATCAAAAAACATTGATAAATACATAAAACTATTTACTAACACAAATGACTTTGATCCTCGCACTTAATCTCTGACCTAACCTCGGTAACTGTCATCTATTTATATCTGCACTACGTCCGCACACATACATACATAAATTCACGACCATAATCCCTTTTCATCATTATCATCTCAGCCAATGGACGGACTGCTGGACATAGGGCTCCCCCAAGGATCGCCACAACGACCGGTCCTGCGCTGCCCTCATCCAACATGTTCTCGCCGCTTTCACCAGGTCATCAGTCAACCTTGTCAGCCTACGCACTCTACGCTTCCCTTTTTGGGTGGCCAGAAATATTGCTGCAATTTTGCGGTGGCGCGTTGCGGATTAATGGATACTGTATCATGTGGGTCCTGGCACGAAATATCTGAGAGTACAAGTCCTGGTTCGAATATGCACGGACGCATTGCAATTTATAATATAATTACGAAGATATAAAGCTTTTAAAATGTTGTATGAAAAATTTCAAAGCTTTATATCTTATTGATTATTTTATAAATTGCAAATGTTATTTGTGATGCGGCATCTAGATTTTCTAAACTATTTTTCCATATATACAAATTATATTAATACCGTCTACGCGTATTATGCGTCAAAGTTTTGTATAAAATTGAGCCCTCTGCAACAACGTGTCCTGTCAACCGTTGACACGAGTTACGCCTACCTCCATGTTGAGGAACGATGTCATAGTGCACACAAATATTAATTTGAGGTCACTTATTGATTTCCCATTTTTGGAGCTTCGATTGTGAGATTCGAGGATTGACTCTCAATGAGACAATACATTCCACTTGATCAATTTGACACTGACGACGTCAAAGAGGCAAGAGGTAAATAAAATAGATACTTAAATTGATTTTAAGTGGTTGGTTACAGGTTGATCATTTTGTCCTGTTAAAGGACGCACTATCAGCGAAATCTACATGAAAAACTGAAAAAAAAAAGAAAAATGTATATTTCTTAAACTTTGTTACATAAACATATCAGTGATTGGGTTCTTCTGGTAAGTATCCGAAAATACCTGTGCCAGAAGGATCCGCTCTTCCATATCTATTATTTTATTTATGTCTAAGGAATATACTAGAATTTACAAACTACATATTATAAGAAACGTGTCAGTGTGAGCGCGTGTGAGCGTGTATGTATATATGTGGGGGTGTGTTGGGGTGCGCGCGCGCGTGTGTGTGTGTGTGTGTGTGTGTGTGTGCATGTGTGCGTGCGTTCATATTTGCTGTGGGTAGATATGAGTCTGTGCCAAAAGTATTTTGTTTATATATGTTTAAGGAATCTGTATGTATGTATGTGAATGTTTGCCGTCGGGATGATTTTATGATTTCTACGTATTTCAGGAGTTCTTCTGTTTCTGTGTAATTACAGGTTTTGAGCCATTTTATCAATTTTTCTTTACATTTTTGTTTTGTTAATGTATATATTTCTATAATTTTATTAATTTTATTGTACAAGTATGTTGACTGTTTTTTGTACTGGCGCCTGGCAAAGGAGGTATTTACCTTGCGCGAATTATCAACTATGTCCTTTCATCATCGCGCTATGCTAATAACTTTAATTTTTACTTTTAATGTATTATTTTGTTATCATTAATTGCTAATTAATTTTTATTATTTAAATGTATAAATGAATAAATTAACTATTAATGAGCATGCATCCACTGGCTAGTCCTAAATTTATTTTGTGTAGATACCTTAATTTATGAAAAATTTTGATACTAATATTATGATTAATTATTTACTAGGGTGTTTTAGCTGTGCCCATAAATGGGTATCATATGTGATACAAAAAATTATGTATACCACCTTTATGTACTTTACCATATGATGCAATAAATGAATTATGAAATTATGAATTTCGCGCGCTATTAAAATTTGTCAACTGCGCAGGTACATCGGGGAGACTTATAAACCTGGTACTACTGTACTATAGCACTCAACCAATTTGTGGGAATATATATATAAATACCACATTGTGGGAAAGCATAATTGTATAAATTCCGTAAGTCATAGTAAAACCCTCAACTGCAATACAATCTTATGTTTATAACGTCAATGTTTATTAATAATATAATATACAATAGATATACAACAGTATTGTGTTCCAGTGACCTGTGAACTTAATTGTTCCTTGTTTTGAGATCAACGCTCGGAATCTTTAGTTTATTTTAACTTGTATCCTTCAAAGGTGGTTAAAAATGTTGCCATGTTATACCTATGTAGTGCGTTGAATAACTCCAAAGCACTTATAGTAATAAAAGATAAACCTACTTTTTTATCATCAGCTGCAAGGCTTATTCAGTATGGGTGAAGAAAATCTCTGTGATGGGGTTAGATTAGGTCTGCCTGCATAACTCCAGTCAGTTTAGGATTTACAGCCCAAGTCCAAAGGTACAGTTACAGCCCAGTCCAAAGGTGCTGCATGAATATGCAGGTATTATTGTAATATGAACTGTAGCTATGCGAAGAAAAACTTACAAAATCTGACATGGTGATGTGTCAGTCGGTTTTAGTTCAGTAGATAGATACAGCCGTTCAAAGGTCCGACCTGGACAGGATTTATGCAGGCAGACCTGGTACATCCCCATCACAGTGATGCTCTACAAATTTACGAGTGTGTCAACTAAACTGCGTAAATTATACTTAGTGGGGTGCTTCAGACGATCAAACTGAACAACTTCTGTGGAGACAATATTGAAATAACGAAAAAGAAATCAACTGATTCATAGAAAAAGGTCTAGGGCTGCTAAAAAAACACAATTTTTTTAACATAATTTAAATTAAGATCAACCCTTCGAGCATGATAAATGCTTGTATTGGGAGGAACTCGCAACTTCCCATGGTTACAAATCATTTAGGTATATTGAGACAAGCCAAATAGGTAACAATTTCAAATAAAATAGGTAAGTAAATATGCAGGCATATTTTAAGACTAGACCAAACCAATCCACTCCACCATCCCCGAACAAGCCCTCAACGTATGATGAAAGAGATTTCGAACGAGCCGTCAGACAAACTATTATCAAGAACCTATCCAGAAGTGGTGAAACAGGCTCCAAAAACTAGCTAAAAAGTTATTTTGTGCGTGTTGGGGTGTGTGTGTGTGTATGCTTGTGTTAGTATAGGCATTGGCAAATAAAAAAAATAAAATAATAAAATAATTGACGCTGAAAGAAAGAGTGAGAAATTGTGTAATAAGAGATAGATGTAAATTAATAGAAGATGTAGTGACAAGAATAGAGAAAGGTATGCTTCGTTGGTTTGGTCATGTGGAGAGGATGATTGACAGCAGATGTACGAAAGAGATATATGTTGCTAATGTGAGTGAAAGCGTCGGCAGAGGGCGCCCTCGTAGGACGTATGCTGATCAAATCAGTTGCGTCCTACAAAAAGGGGAGGTGCGGAGTACTCGAAACCGACGGGCATGTATGAAGAGATGTATGGATGTGCATGAGGCAAAAGAAGTATGTAAGGATCGTAGTAAGTGGCGCGCCCTGGTCTCTGCCTACCCCACTGGGAAAGAGGCGTGACGTTATAGATAGATAGATAATAAAATTTATAAAACCTTTAATTTCTCAACCTTAAGTACTAAGAGAGAAACAATATTGGCAAATTATGTCAAAGTAATCTTTTTAATAGGGTTTCCACATCATCGTAAGTTTGAGTTTTTACATAAGTATAGTGGCTATTCGACCCAAATAAATAAATAACGTCCACGGGCACATACATGGTAATGATCCCAAGCAAGCACTATAGGCTGTTTATTATAGAAACCATACAATAACGGCTCAAACATATAAACATCTATGACCGAAACGGGATTCGAACCCAGGACCCTGGTTTGGCATGTATGAAACAGCTGATTTCGATGTTGGCTCCATTGTGAAAGTTATTCAGTTTGATGGTCTGAAGCACCAATGTGTAATGCATTTAATTTTACACCCTGTATATGAAACGACTTAAAAAAACATTGTGAAGTAATAACAAATTAAGTAACAGCATTTTTTAGCGGTTCTTTAAACAAAAACTAGTTTTAATTTAACGGCCATTTAAAGTGCACTAACCGTGGTTTGAGACAATGACGGCAATTGCAAAATAACTTCCGTTTTTCACAAGTTTCTTTATTATTATGCAAACATAAACTCACGACCACGATCCCTTTAGGAGATGGTCAGAAACATGGTTACAACCCCACCAATTGTCTTTAAGGTGGTTTCAGTCCATACAAACGTTTGACGCACAATACGCGTAGACGGAATTAATAAAAGTAATATTTTATATATGGAAAAATAGTTTAGAAAATCTAGTTGCCGCGTAACAAATAATATTTGCATTTTATAATATAATTACGAAGATATAAAGCTTTTAAAATTTTGTATGAAAAATTTCAAAGCTTTATATCTTCGTAATTATATTATAAATTGCAAATGTTATTTGTGACGCGGCAACTAGATTTTCCAAACTATTTTTCCATATACACAAAGTTACTTATATTAATACCGTCTACGCGTATTGTGCGTCAAAGTTTTGTATAAAATTGACCCCTCTGCAACCGCCTTAAGAGGATATTATTCGGAGCGCGCTCAATACAAACAAAGTCTTCAATAATAACTAATTAAAGTCAATGAAATTTTTCAGAAAAAATCTAGAAACTAGTCTCTATGCTTTTATGAAGTTAGATTTTCGTTAAAATGTATAGTTTTAAAGTCACAGTGCCTCAAAGATTTCCATACAAATCTTAAATTAATCCTAGCAACTTGAAACTGTATACTTTAACAAAAATCTGAAAAGATACAAGCATAGAAACTAGTTTCTAGAATTCTAGATTGTTGTTAATTATATCCCCTTAAAACTATTGAAGTCTGACGAGGCTGTATGGTGTATGGTCTCCATCCATTTTGTCATATTTCAATATTTGTTTTTTATGAAGATGAACAATGTCATCTGTTGAGTTATTATTATTAGAGAAGTAAAAAAATTCACAGATTTCTTGCCTCACACGACTATCGAGCACATTGGAAATGAATCAACGGAATTCGATAAAATATTGCCTCAAAAATTGATAGGCTACAGGGCAAACCCTTAACCCGATCGTCTTTGTTTTAGGCTCAAATTGTAGCTGACTAAATGGTCCAGAGGAGTTTTACTCAAATTTTTGATATCATTCTTTGTTTCCAAAATATCGAGCGCCAAAATCAAAAATTCGGAAAAAAAAATTTCACTATTTCTCCCGTAACATTTTTTGTGTTTGATTTTTTCGAATAATTCTTTTTGCACCTTATAGCTCTCGTAAATACGCGTCTTTTGAGCCTTTTTTAAATATCATATCTTCACAACTCTCCGAGATATAAGGAGATCGCACTTTTTCGTGAAATCGGGGCCTATACTGGAGCGAACGAAAAGACATTTCCAATGTCTAAAGAAAACGTTAAGTCAATCCACTTAAAGGGTGGTTGTCGTAGCAATGTTTCTAATCACCCCGAAACAGAAAGAAGTTGTCAGTATGCACGTGGCGTTGTTTGGCCACATGCTATATTTAAATTTAAGTGCACTCAATTAAAACCGACAGCGAACTATATTTAGACCACTTCCCCATTGTTGATTCTTGGAATTTATTTCAAGAATTCTTGGAGTTTCACTGCGAGATCGAATCAGAAATTAAGAGATGGGAGACCTATGTCGAGCAGTGGACGTCCACCGGCTGCTAAGATAATGATGTTTTTAAGAAATGAGGGTAGGTAGACTAGGTAGGTTTATATTCATCTTCATCAGCCTATAAACGTCCCACTGCAGGGCACAGGCCTACCCTAGGAGGATGTATGGGCATTAGTCCACCACGCGTGCCCAATGCGGATTGGTAGACTTCACGTACACATCAGAATTTCTTCTTCAGCGTATGCTGGTTTCCTCACGATGTTTTCCTTCACCGTTTGAGAGCAGTCGGTATTACGTACATCGTATTTTACGTATGAACCCGGACCCCCATAATTGGGTGTCCATACCTCTCCGCAACGCGCCACCGACGCTTTTTGGGTTTATAATACGACTACTTATTTCCGTAGTTTTCTTTTGCGCAGAAAATGTTTCCTTTTTGCCGATTTCAATACTAATTTAGGTACTTTTTGTTTTTTTATTTATTTATGGGGATTTTAATTATACTTCTATAGCTGCCAACCAATACTTTCATACAACATACATATTATGCTAACATTTCCCAGAAAATGTGCAATTCTCTAAGCGCAAACATAGTCACAACCTTAAATTCGTCGTTGAAACATCGGCGAGCTTTCAACTTCATGTGTCAAACTCGTATAAAACCTCCGACGATCTGAAGGATGCGAGCTCGTCGATGTGACGCTTAGTGAATTGCACAACTGCTTCTTGGGGTGCCACCCGTGTGGGTTGGTGCTATATAAACGAAAGTTCATAACCAATAGCCGTGGTGGTCCAGTGGCGAGTAACCTTGCCTGCCATGCAGGAGGCGATGGTTCGATCCCCGTCCAGGCCGACTCGTACCAATGAGTTTTACGGAATTTATGTACGATTTGTAACACCACTGGCTTTTTCGGTGAAGGAAAACATCGTGAGGAAACCTGCATGCTTCAATACCTACTGTCCATTACAAGTGGCGACGGGCTCACTCCCCGTCACACTGGACAGAGTTTCGGTCCTACTAGTGAAACGTGGATGTTCTGAGGTTTCAGAATATCTCTGACTACCCCCTCGGGGAATATAGTCGTGAGCATATGCATGCTTCATAACCAATCATGGCTACCAGTCTCTCACATATAAAATATCTAAGGCTCTAGACAGACAGACTGCATTCCGACTGCAAAATTGCAGTTCAGATGCAGTTTGAATGCAGTTGACGCGACTGCAATAGAACTGCAAACCAAACGCGCAGTCCGATTGCAGTTTAATTGCAGTCGTGTCAACTGCACACGGTGGGTATGGTGCAGTTTGGATGCAGTTGGAATGCAGTCGGTGTGCAGTTGACACGACTGCAATGGAACTGCAAACCAAACGCGCAGTCCGATTGCAGTTTACTTGCAGTCCCACCGCCCGCACGCTCCGCGGGTGGGTATGGTGCAGTTCGGATGCAGTTTGAATGCAATCGGTGTGCAGTTGACACGACTGCAATTAAACTGCAATCAGGCTGCGCGTTTGGTTTGCAGTTCTATTGCAGTCGTGTCAACTGCATTCAAACTGCATCTGAACTGCAATTTTGCAGTCGGAATGCAGTCTGTCTGTCTAGAGCCTTAGTTTTGTATGTTGCAGCAGTCTTATGTAGACTGCAGCAACATACAAAACTAAGGCTCTTATAGATCTCTTAGATGATGGTACGTCGTGGGTTATGTACCCACGACGTACCATCATCTAAGAGATCTATAATACAAATAGTGGATATAATTACAATACGTTCGTTACGTTTCAGACTGTTACGTGACAAGAATTGTCATGTTCCGCTTTATTACACCCACTACTGTGTTACTACGGTTACCAACTCACTTTAAACTCACGCGATCGACTATCGAAAAATAGTTGTTTTGATACCTTGTTTGCTTGCGTAGGCACGCAATGCCAACCAATTAAACAAAATGCAGTTTCAATACGCCAACATCTCAAAATGAAAAGAATGAACTTAAATGCTTTATGATTAAGTTTAATTAATAAAATGAGTGTGTGTGCATGTCTGTTCGTACGTCGCGCCCTCCAACGCGCGCTATGTGTAAGTGCGCTTGTATGAAGCTTATTTTCTGTGGTAAGATGAACGTGAGAGGACCAATGAGTATTCACCGCATATGCACAGACAGTCAAATGTCATTTAAAATTCATGCATCCGCCCCGCTTCTGGACTACGAATTTTTTCGGGCATAGGCCACTATGAGTATGAATATGATACAGTACAGGGTACGAAAATATCAGCTGTCCCATACATTTGAGTCGGGTAGGTACAGCAGTTTTGTATGAAACAACGGATTATTTTTCGCATTTCCTGAGGTAGGCATAATTGTGAAGTTGTTCAGTTTGATTGTCTGAGGTCACCGTTTCAATTTGCGGAGGGCTGACCCTTACACCTTGTACATTCCCACCACTGTAACTCATGTAAATCATGATCAACAGCGGTGACCACTCACAAAACTAGACAAAGAAGCCTCAAAATTCTACTTTATACCTTCCATAAATGTGAAAATTTGTGACGATGGTTGAATGTTGTAGATCAATCACGGTTTAATGCCTGAACGAATTTGGATGAAATTTGGCACACAGATAGAACATGTTCTGAATAAACTTATAGGTCTAAGCAGACGAAATCACGGGCAACAGCTAGTCACGGATAAAGGCTGGATCACACAGAGTGCGGCTACGTATCGGCTGCGGGCCGGCAGTAGTTGTAAACCATGGAATTATATGCGAGGTGTCACACTAGATGCAGTGCGGCGCGGCTGCGGAACAGCTGCGGAACAGTAGCCGCAGTGTGATACCTCGCATATAATTCCATAGTTTACAACTACTGCCGGCCCGCAGCCGCATTCTGTGCAGCCAATCCTTAAATGTTTCTCGCAACGTCGAGTAACAAGTGAGTTCAACCGGAAGGTTACCCGTAGTAAAGCTGCAATACTTTCCCTGGCCACCCACACGCGATCCAGCCGTGATGTTAAACAATACATGTTACTTTCGCTATAGTTAATATGGTGCGGCTTAGTAATTGATATTATGTACACATTTAGAAATCGAATTAACTCTGTTTAGTTTGATCGGTGAGACGTCAAACTTAATAAAGTCACGACCGTGTTCTCTTTTTGGGGTCGTTAGTATTATCTATACTATTATAAAACTGTAACAGAAGTGTGTCTGTCTGTACATTGAAGATATTGACAAAAAAAAAGTTTCGATATGGTTTTTAGGTGTCCCTGATTCCATATCACCAATTTTGGATTTTTTGTCTGTCTGTTTGTTTGTTTGTTTGATCGAGCATCACGCAAAAACCACTGAACCGATTTTAATGAAACTTTTTTGTTTGATAGCTTATGATCTGACTTTAAATCTGGTATATAATTTGTGCGGACGAAGTCGCGGGTTAACTCTAGTTATTTATTATTGTTGTTGTTTAAGGGCCTTAACAGACATGCGCCTGTGCTACTGCGACTATCGCTGGTCTTTTGTGAACACCCCTTTTTATACAGGGTGAAATTGATATCATTAGCATCCTTTTAAACTAAGAGTCTACCCATCAAACTGAACAACTTTTGACTGAACTGCAGCAAAACAATAGGAGCACAAAAAAAATTGCTGTTGCATACATTTGAGTTGAATCGGCACTGCAGGTCACTGTAGTTTAGTATGGAACAGCAGATTTTTTTTTGCTCCGATCGGTTTGCTCCCATAGTAAAAGTTGTTCAGTTTGATGGGTAGACTCTTAGTTTAAAAGGATGATAATAATATCAATTTCACCTTGTAGTTCCCTCTTGGATAAGTTATAGGGTCCGACTAAATATGCTGACACTTTTTTAAGGGGAAGATCAGACCATCGAACTTAACAACTTTCTCTATGGGACCAACATCGAAATCGGGAAAACAAAATCAGCTGTCCCATTCATTTCGCTGGAGTAAGTTTGCAGTTTTGTATGGAACAGCTGATTTTTTTTCGCTATTTCGATGTTGGTGCCATAGAGAAAGTTGTTCAGTTTGACGGTCTGATCATCTCCTTAACAACATAACCCTCCTTCTGGCGCAGTCGGGTAATAAAAAGTGTCAGGACCCTATATGTCAAGATAGACAGTCGAAGCTACAAAAGCGTTGAAAATAATTGCAACCAGCACTGGCCTTTAAACCCTATGCATATACACGCATACAGAGATAATTTGTATGACGCCTCACAACTTTCTTTAAGGTACCAACATCGCGAAAATAAGCAAACATCGAGAGCTTACATCTGCCAACAAACTGTCATGCAGTTTGGCAGATTAAGGCCCGATACGACAAAACGCGAGTAAATTTTATTCTTAGATTAAGTCGCTGGTTACTTTGGAGTAAACTGATTTTGCGTTTTACCAACCCTAATCTATGAATAAGTTGAGAGGGTAAATTTTACACAGCCAATTTTGACGGTGTTAAGCTCATACCGAGACTAATGAAACGTCAATGTGACATAATTAAAAAAAAAATTATAAAAAGAAACCTAACAAATTAAAACTGTATATCCTCACATTGCAATAAGTACGGATACAACGACCTCTTTCTTTAGGTGGATTATACGTTCATTCTTTGTTTAGTGTGGTAGAAGACAAAAGAAGTTATTTCGGAGTAAACACAAGAAGTGAAAATTGTTCCTTGTATAGCTACTCTTCTATAAATCAATGTTAAGTACGGATACAACGACCTCTTTCTTTAGGTGGATTATACGTTCATTCTTTTAGTAGGGGTTTAGTGTGGTAGAAGACAAAAGAAGTTATTTCGGAGTAAACACAAGAAGTGAAAATTGTTCCTTGTATAGTTACTCTTCTATAAATCAAAGTTTGGTCGAATCCGGCCTTAATGTAAAGAAACCTTTTTGTAATGTCTTTTGGATAAATAAATGAAATGTATTGAATTGAAAAACATCTGTCACATGCATTGGGATCGAGTAGGTTTGCAGTTTTAATTATTATTATTATTATTTTTTTTCAATGTAACATCTGTTTTTTTTTCCACGATTTCGACATTAGTCCCCTAAAGAATGTTGTTCAGTTTGATGGTTCGATCATCTCCTTAAACACAGTTAGCATATTAAGAAGGTCCCTGAGTACGAATCTATATACTATTATAAAACTGTAACAGGAAGTTTGTCTGTACATTGAAGATATTAACAAAAAAAAAGTTACGATATGGTTTTTAGGTGTCCCTGATTCCATTTAACCAATTTTTGGATTTTTTGTCTGTCTGTTTGTTTGTGTGTTTGTTTGTTTGTTTGAACGAGTATCACGCAAAAACTACTGAACCGATTTTGATGAAACTTTTTTTGTTTGATAGCTTATGATCTGACTTAAAATCTGGTATATAATTTGTGCGGACGAAGTCGCGGGTTAACGCTCGTAGTGAATATTATGATACAGTTCGTGACTAGTTAAACCAGCTATTTATTCAGTTGTTATAATTACAAGCGACCGCCTTGGACCGGTTTCATATCCTGTCTATACATAGGTATTGATTGTACTGGCTTATCCTTATAATACTCCGTGTTATACACGAATGAATTCAAAACTTGAAAACATTTTGTACAGAATTCATCATATCAGCCGACAGGCGTCCATTGCTGGACAAAGGCCTCACCCAAGGATGGCCACAACGACCGTGCGCTGAACTCATCCAACATGTCCCCGCCGCTTTCGCCAGGTCGTCGGTCCACGTTGTCTACCCACGCTGCGCTTTCCGGTACCTACACGGTCACCAAATATAACCTCATAATCATCATCTTATCCGATGGACATCCACTGCTGGACATATGCCTTCCCAAAGGATCACCACAACGACCGGGCCTGCGATACCTTCATCCAATATGTTCCCGCCGCCTTCACCAAGTCGTCTGTCCACGCAGCGCTTTCCAGATTGAAGAGATTCGCAAAAGAACCAGAGTAGCTAACATAACCCAAATAATTGCTAAACTAAAGTGGCAATTGGCGGGGCAAATTGCCGAACCGATGGCCGATGGGACCGAAGAGTTCTCGAGCGGCGACCGCGTAAATAATTGATAAAGAACTTTATGGTTTCACAACCATAAAATTTTCGCTTATGCGGCAAGCATAGACGATTTTTTTTTGCCACAAACTAATTAGAAAAATACGCTGATAGACTGAACCACAACGTAACCACGTATAGACGGCGACAGTCATAAAATCCTATATAATTTATATGGAGCTAGATGACTGCCTCCGGAGTCAGACAGCCATCGCGTTGTAGCGTAGTACAAACAAGTGGTTAAGTCGATAAGGACAGCAATAAGTAGCGATCTCTTTTTTTAACTAAAACGAATTTGCTATGTGCATTTCTTATTGATGAATATGACAAGACACGTGCTTCATTCTATTACCTTCTCTCTACGGCGGCAAGGCATACATCAAATGTCAAATTATGACATCTATACTATTATAAAACTGTAACAGGAAGTTTGTCTGTACATTGAAGATATTAACAAAAAAAAAGTTACGATATGGTTTTTAGGTGTCCCTGATTCCATTTAACCAATTTTTGGATTTTTTGTCTGTCTGTTTGTTTGTGTGTTTGTTTGTTTGTTTGTTTGAACGAGTATCACGCAAAAACTACTGAACCGATTTTGATGCAACTTTTTTTGTTTGATAGCTTATGATCTGACTTAAAATCTGGTATATAATTTCTGCGGACGAAGTCGCGGTTTAACGCTCGTTGTAAATATGAATATAACTGGCCAGTTATTTTAAGTTTACCATGGAGGTTACAAAGCACCGAATGAGTGACGTCACTCGGTCAAATGAAAAACAACATTATTGTATTTAAAATATCAGTTACCCTTTCATTTTATAGTCTCTGACATAAAAAATATTGTAATTGAGACGATCATCTCGAAATGGTTTTAAATTCAGACCTCCAAAAAAAACTTGACATTAAAGAATTCAGAAATAAACACGTCATATCAAAAATCATCAATGGGACCAACATCGATATCGCGCAAAAAAACAGCTGTCCCATACAATTGCTTGGCCGAGTAGGTTTGCAGTTTCGTATGGAACAGTTGTTTTTTTTTCTATAGAGGGTGAAATTGATATCATTAGCATCCTTTTAAACTAAGACTCTACCCATCAAACTGAACAACTTTTACTATGGCAGCAAACCGATCGGAGCAAGAAGAAAATCAGCTGTTGCATACATTTGAGTCGAGTAGGCATTGCACTTTAGTATGGAACAGCTGTTTTATTTTTTGCTCCGATCGGTTTGCTCCCATAGTAAAAGTTGTTCCGTTTGATGGGTAGACTCTTAGTTTAAAGGAATGCTAATAATATCGATTTCACCCTGTATATTTCAAGTTACTACCTTCAACGGTTTAGGCAGTGCGTTGTTTGTCAGTCAGTCACGAAACTGTTTTATAAGTACAATATAACTGACCGTTTTGTCCACACAAACGGCCTAGTTCACAACATATTAACATTTATCTTATCGCTAAATTAAGACAAGCACGATGCAAGCGAATATGACCGTTATAAACAACGGTATGAAGGTCAAAATCGCAGTCGAGTCGGTGTCATTGTTTGTATGTGAAAAAGTTAAGTCATGAATGGACAACGGTATAGGTAACGGTGGAATGTGTATTTTGTGATTTTGAGTTCCTGAGTTTGACATTATGAGATCGTGAAGGGTATTATCAAAAAATCATGTCAAATGCCCATGTTGTACCTACTCCTGTTATGATCGGAAACTCTGCGCTAAAAGTTGTTGACGATTATGTTTACCTGGGACAAACTATTCAGTTAGGTAGGTCCAACTTCGAGAAAGAGATCAACCGTCGAATCCAACTCGGCTGGGCAGCGTTCGGGAAGCTACGTAGTATCTTCACGTCCCAAATACCGCAGTGTCTTAAAACGAAAGTCTTCGATCAGTGTGTGTTGCCAGTGATGACATATGGAACAGAGACGTGGTCGTTCACTCAAGGCCTCATAAAAAGGCTGAAAGAGCAATGGAGAGGGCTATGCTCGGAGTTTCCCTGCGAGATCGAATCAAAAATGAAGAGATCCGCAGAAGAACCAGAGTAACTGACAGCCCAAATAATTGCTAAATTAAAGTGGCAGTGGGCGGGGCATATTGCTCGCAGAACCGATGGCCGATGGGGCCGAAAAGTTCTCGAGTGGCGACCGCGTAAAGCGCAGCGTGGGTAGGCCCCGCACACGGTGGACCGACGACCTGGTGAAGGCGGCGGGAACATGTTGGATGAGGGCAGCGCAGGACCGGTCGTTAAGGCGATCCTTGGGGGAGGCCTATGTCCAGCAGTGGACGTCCATCGGCTGAGATGATGATGATGATGGTGAATGCTATTATAATATTTCTGTGCTAACGTAGCGGAAGGTGGATTGAGATGTTAAATGAATTCAAAAAACTTCAAAACCGTATATTCCACTAACGGACGATCGTTCCGAGTGTTCCTGTAATTCCTGCAATCAGTCTAACCTGGCCCATCTAAAATACAACGACTCGGGCCCCAAATTACAATAATAAAATGATCATATTACAAAGAACTAAACACATCTTAGGACTACGCCGAAATAGTTACATAGGAAATAACTCAAAGGTCCGAACTGTGAACGTGATCCCATAAGTAAACAAAACCAGCTATGCGAGTTGCACAAAGGTCCGTTGATGAGATGGTTAGGTGCTTGATGTTATTAAAACACACGGTTGGAGCAATGAGGCTCAGCGATAGGAAGTATGATGAACCAACAGTGCTGTGATCGATTGCCAAGACAAGTAATACCAGGCCTTGTACCCGGACTTTCGATTTTTGATATATCGCGACCGTTTCGGTCAGAACTTCATTTTAATAGAGTTGAGATTGGACCGAAAACGTACACGCAATTGCGAAGTTCGATCGTCCGGGTAGAGGCCCAGACCCTGTACCCGGACTTCCGATTTTCGATAAATCGCGTCCGTTTCGGTCTGAACTTCATTGTAATAGAATTGAGATTGGACCGAAAACGTTCACGCAATTGCGAAGTTCGAATGTCCGGGTAGAGGCCCAGACCCTGTACCCGGACTTCCAATTTTCAATATGTCGCGTCCGTTTCGGTCCGAACTTAACTGTAATAGAATTGAGATAGGACCGAAAACGTTCACGCAATTGCGAAGTTCGAATGTCCGGGTAGAGGCCCAGACCCTGTACCCGGACTTGCAATTTTCGATATATCGCGACCGTTTCGGTCCAAACTTTACTGTAACAGAGTTGAGATTGGACCGAAAACGTTCACGCAATTGCGAAGTTCGAATGTCCGGGTAGAGGCCCAGACCCTGTACCCGGACTTCCAATTTTCGATATATCGCGAACGTTTCGGTCCAAACTTCATTGTAACAGAGTTGAGATTGGACCGAAAACGTTCACGCAATTGCGAAGTTCGAATGTCCGGGTAGAGGCCCAGACCCTGTACCCGGACTTCCAATTTTCGATATATTGCGACCGTTTCGGTCCAAACTTCATTGTAACAGAGTTGAGATTGGACCGAAAACATTCACGCAATTGCGAAGTTCGAATGTTCGAGTAGAGGCCAAGGTTTATAAGTCTTACCGATGTAGGTACCTGCGCAGTTGAAAAATGTTTATAGCCAGCTAAATTAAACTTCGATTATTGAACAATCAACGGCCGTAGTATGATACGATTGATAAGGCTCGGCTTTTATCTCGTTCGTTCGCACACGATGCTAATAGACTAAGAGATAAGTGTACTTTTTGCAACCATCAGCAGCATGGCTGATTCAGTGTTTATGAGGTGTAGAGCATCTCTGTGATAGGGATGGACTAGGTCGGCCTGCAATACTTCAGTCGGTTTAGACGTTACTGATGTTTAAAGGTCAGTAAAAAATTAACGATCAGCTGCAAGGCTGCTCGTATGATATTACTGTAGTATGCACTGTAGTTATGTGAACAGAACAAAAACTGACATGAACTGCCAGTCGGTTTAGGAGATACAGCCGTTCAAAGGTTTGAACGGCTGTAACTCCTAAACCGACTGATGAACCATGTCAGGTTTTGACACTAAATCAGCCTTGCAGCTGATGGTTGCAAAAAGTTCACTTATCTCTTACGAGCGTTAACCCACGACTTCGTCCGCACAAATTATATACCAGATTTTAAGTCAGATCATAAGCTATCAAACAAAAAAGTTTCATCAAAATCGGTTCAGTAGTTTTTGCGTGATACTCGTTCAAACAAACAAACAAACACACAAACAAACAGACAGACAAAAAATCCAAAAATTGGTGAAATGGAATCAGGGACACCTAAAAACCATATCGTCACTTTTTTTTTGTTAATATCTTCAATGTACAGACAAACTTCCTGTTACAGTTTTATAATAGTATAGATAATATAATTGTTTATCTTTTGCTTATTTCATGATGTGCACATATGCTTAGGATTATGGCTTGCTTTACCTTTTAATCTGTCTATATTTGGTGTTTTTATAACTGTAATCTGTTTTATGTGCCAAATAAATAAATAAACAGAAAGAGAGCTAAGGTACGATAGCGCTATCACGCTGCCACACTACGGCTTTGACTATTTATTATAAGGACTAGCCTTGCGGTAGCATTTCCCCTCTGCCACGGTATATGTAGTGTGTTAGGAAAGGAAGAAAAATGAACGGATTCAAAAATTCCTCTAAACTTCTTTTTCTTTTCGTGTCAATTATTCTACTATTGTGAACTAACATAGTTATAAGACAATTGTTACTAACACAATATGGATGAATAATCTGAAATAAATCATTTTTAATTTAATTTAATTTTAATTTAATTGTGTTTCTATATGTTTGACGAGGGCAATCTATAAGGCTAGCGTAAGTGGAAATGTTGGAAAGGGACGGCCTAGACGTACACACGGCGACACATCAAGCTATACAAAACCAACATAAGCTGGCCGCGCGATGAGTGCTATACGTTACTCGACCTACGCGCGTTCAGCTTATGTTATAATAATAATAATAATATAATTCTTTATTGTGCATAGAATTCAGGTACATAAGATGACAGGTTGCGTTTTAAAGATCACTCCGAATCTTGTCTTTGCAGACGTATACACATTCAATTTCCATATTAAAATAAACAATAAAATACTTAATAATTAAATTTAACAATAATATTTAATTTAATCTAAGGTAACAGGAAGTCATCAGGAAACATTTAATTCATTATATATAATTCATGCATGTCATTCTAAAATATAAATAATAAATTAATAATTCAAAATTTCACAATAATTATAATCAAATTGTCATTTTAGTATTTCATTTGTTGGTTTAGTATAGATTGATGTGTCGCCGTTTGCACATATACGGACCAAATAGGCGACGTGCTTAAAAAGGGCCAGGTCAGATCTACCCGTAACCGACGAGCATGCATGAAAGGACTTATAAATGTGGAGGAAGCTAGAGAGGTATCTCAGGATCGTAGCAGGTGGCGTTCCGTTGTTAGCTCTACCTATCACAGTGGGAGACAGGCGTGAGAATATGTATGTATGTATGTATTTTATTGGCCAGATATTCTAGGCTTGTAAAAATAGAAAAAGCGCTCAAAATAAATCACACGTTTGGCGCACTTCGGAAGTTAAAAAAATACATATCGAAGACTTTAGCAAAAAAATTTTCATTACTTAAGGGCCTATGTCGAAAAATAATTGAAACGAAATGCGCGTGCAGCTTAATTCCTGCCTGATGCGAGAGAAAGAGATTGGGCGACGCGCGCGAATGAAACGACGCAAGCGTAAAACACACTTTATTTAATTGTGATTGTACTATTTATGTAAGTTCAATTCTGCTCTAATCAAAATTCGTAAAATATCAATCTCTTTTTTTTTTTAATCAAGTCTCGTGTTTCTATTATTCACCGTTTAGCAGTTCCAAGCGTTTATAAATAAAACCGGAGGCTATTTTGGCTTGTTTTTCTATAGAGAACATGTGTCCTAATCGTGTTTTGGGATCATCCAATTCATATTCCTACTGTTAGTACTTCATGATATATGACGCTTTGAAGAATCCTATTTTTTCACATATCCTCTTAATTGTTGTACCTTTGTCTCAGGCTCTCAGCCAACCCCCGTGAGATAACGACTTCTGCATAACTATGTAATATATTTTGCATGTATTGATTCAACTTCCTATTAATTAACAATTTTAATAGAAAGACAGTTTAATTAAAACCGACTAGGAAGAAAGTGCAATTAGTTTTAACACGAAGTTTCCACGGGAAATACTTGAATCTGAACAAAAACGTTAAAAAGGTTAACAATGTAACAAAAAGTTTAAATACAAATTACACGTCAATCTCAATCAACACGGTGTATAATACATGCTATAAGTTAAGATTACTGATCAAAATGTTTGTTCGCATTATACAGGGTGAAATTGATATCATTTGGATCCTTTTAAACTAAGATTCTACCCATCAAACTGAACAACTTTTACTATGAAAGCAAACCGATCGGAGCAAATACAAAATCAGCTGTTCCATACTAAACTGCAATGTCGACGCGCGAGTTCGCGACTCAAATGTATGCAACAGCTGATTTTTTCTTTTCTCCGATCTGTTTGCTCCCACAGTAAAAGTTGTTCAGTTCGATGGGTACTCTTAGTTTAGAAAGATGCTAATGATATCAATTTCACCTTGTATAAGGTCTAACAAAATTAGGTGAAACTATTTTAAGGGGATGATCAGACCATCAAACTGAACAACTTTCTATACGGGACCAATACCGAAATCGCGAAAAAAAAATCCGCTGTCCCATACATTTCAGTCGGGTAGGTTTATATGGAACAACGGATTCTTTTTGGGCGATTTCGACGTTGGTCCTATATAGAAAGTTGTTCGGTTTGATGGTCTGAGTTCACAGTTTCAGTATTTGCTAGGCTGGCACTTACACCCTGTATAGTCAATTTGATGTGACATTAACCTCATTTACTTTACTTTTACACAACTTTTACAAAGCTACTATAAGTTTTTTTTGATAAATTCTTACTGTACTAAATTGTATGTGACATTAATTCAAACCGCATTTCGTTAATGCTTATTATTATGTTATATTGTTACGTGTACAATGCACAACGGATTGGTAAATTATTACATAACACCTTTTTTGTTATTTTGTCCACTCCACCAACCGCGTAGTTCCTGGAGTGCGATTTTTGAAACTCATTTGTTGAAATCACCAGTTAAAAATGTCAAACATGTACAGAAGAGAGGCTCTCTACATACGCCATTTTTTTCTTGACTGCACGAAACTTGTGTTGCTAACCGTACCATCATAGCATCAACTTATATCGCATTAGAAATCCAAGAGATTCGAGAAAGTGACATGTCATGACATGACGTTGCAAATGATATTATGATGACCATAACTGGAGGAGTTTTGAATTTAGAACTGAGACTTTATGGCAGTTTTTGTTCGTTAATTGCCTGCATTTAGTTATACAGGGTGTCCCGTAAACCGACGTCCACCCGCGCGGATGTTGATAGGTTGGGTCATGACTAAGCAGAATATAAAAAAATTGACTTTAGTAAAAGTGTCTTAGTTTTCGAGATATTGACAGTTTTAACACAGATACTGCATAGAACATTTGTAGCCGTGGCACTCAAAATAGTGACTAAGGTAAAGAGTTTCACGAATTTCATAAAACTGTCCTTATCTCAAAAACTAAGAACCTTTTCCTAAAGTAAAATGTTGATAAATTGATTGACAGATTTTTTATTTTATTTTAGTATATTCTTAGGCATGAACTAACCTATCAGCATCCACCGGGTTGACGTCGGTTTACGGGACACCCTGTATAATAGCAGGTTAAAAGGTTAACATTCATCTCTTTAAGACATGGCGCGGAATTTTGATTCAATCTTCGAATAGAAAATTTATTCCCGTGTACACACGGCGACACATCATCATCATTGTCTTGCCCATTTCCCATTATTTGGGGTCGGCGCAATATGTCATCCTCTTCCATTCATCTCTCTTAGCCGTCGTTTCAACACTCACTCCTTTTTTACACATATCATCCTTCACACAATCCATCCATCTTTTCTTCGGCCTCCCTCTCCTACTACAGCCATCCACATTCATACTTAACACTCGTCTCGTAACATGACACTCTTCTCTCCGCATTACATGCCCATACCACGATAATCTATTACCCTGCAATTTTTCCGTTATAGGTGCTACTTTCAAACTTCCTCTAATATACTCATTCCTAATCTTGTCCATTCTAGTTACACCACACATCCATCTCAACATTCTCATCTCAGCTGCATGCAATCGTTTCTCATCC
Organism: Agonopterix arenella; assembly: GCA_927399405.1. NCBI lineage: Eukaryota > Metazoa > Arthropoda > Insecta > Lepidoptera > Depressariidae > Agonopterix > Agonopterix arenella. Next base: position 8,493,423 of record OV656718.1, on the reverse strand, counting down.
GTCCCTTTTGTGGCCCAACCTCTGATCCGTACATAACGACAGGTCGTATTACGGTCTTATATATTTTCCCCTTCAATTTGAGGGGGATTCGGGAGTCGCAGATCGTTCCCGTAACCTGCCGCCACTTCATCCACCCTGAGTTGATTCGGTGCTTCACGTCCCGGTCTATCTCTCCATCTTTTTGTATGAGTGACCCGAGGTACCGGAAGTCGGAGCAGACTGGCAAAGGCACGCCATCAAGGGCAATAGGCATGCAACTGGAGAGACCGCCGAAATCGCAGAACAAACGTTCCGTTTTAGTTCTGCTAATTTTCATGCCAACACTCTCCAGTTTTTGCTGCCATTGTGCCAATCTGCTCTGGACCTCGAGTCCATCTTCACCGACAAGAACAATGTCGTCGGCAAACAGCATGCACCAGGGTGCCTCTTCCTGTATGTCCGATGTTAAAGCATCCATAATCAACAGGAAGAGGTAAGGGCTTAAAGCCGACCCTTGGTGCAAACCTACAGCCACATTGAATTTATCGGTGGTACCAGCAGATGATCGGACGCATGTGCTGGATCGGCTGTACATTGCACGAATCAACTCAAGGTATTTTCCAGGCACATCTTTCTTTTTGAGAGCCCACCACAAGACCTCCCGGGGTACACGATCGTATGCCTTCTCGAGGTCAACGAACACGGCGACACATCAAGCTACGCAAAATCAAAATAGGTAGAGTAGGTCTATCTTGTCTTATCCTGTTGATGTGGGGGCTGGGAAGCCAGCATCACTTCGACCCAGTGCATGCTATGTTATCTTAGTACAAACTAAGTGGAACGCTGATTTTCCATATACAGCTTCCGCCATCTAACGGTTATGTTTCGAAGCACTATGTGTTGAACTAGGGTTTAAATCGAAGTAACAGCGCACTACACCTCACGCGCTGCCTATTGTAGTGAGAGATTTCGCCCATATCAAACACTGTCTTGTTGGTCTAGCGGTCTAGACCACCGGCTTATGATCCGGGTAACTAAGGTTCGATCCTCGTGTCAGCCGATCGTCTTTTTCAATTTATTTCATAATGTGGCGCCCCCTAGTGCTAATAAGCGGCAACGCAATTAGGACGTCCTAAAATTCAAGGCGAGTTACCTATCTATATCCAATATACATATTAATCTATAGTTAGCTCCAATACTTCTTGCTTTCTTCACCCTTCAAATACATGGTCAATGAAGGAGGCAATACCATAAATGGGAAGAAACAAAATATCTCCCGGTTTTGGGTATCCGGGATCGGAGTAGGTAGGGTAGGTAGGTAGAGTAGTGTATAAAGTCGCGCGGCCAGCATGGCTAGCATGCCACCCACGACAAAGCGTTTAAACGAGAAAAACTTCATGCGCGCTCTTTCTGGCATACGTAAAATAATAAAGATGGAGGCACATCTCGATTTTTGTCGTTTACTCGTGGGTGGCATGCGAGGCCTACTGCTTATGTTTGTTTTGCGTAGCTTGATGTGTCGCCGTGTGTATAATATCGTAGGAAATACGGAAGAATTGCCGCTCACTAGACAAAACATGCACCAAATAAAATTTACACAAAGAGCCGTGTCTCCTTGCTGGGTAGAACTAGCACAGGAATATTAGATAAATCAGGAGAAATAAATCCCGCAGTAGGTATTGGAACATGGTTCAAGGCTGGGTGACACAGAGTGCAGCTGCAGAACGGGTGCAGACCGGCTGCAGGCCCACTCTAGTTGTAAACTATGGAATTATATGCGAGCCATTTGGTACATAAAGGTTGAGGCAACCATTTACTATCTTCAATATTATGTACTAAAGGAATGTTTAAACCAAGTTCCAATACTACGGGAATTTATAAAGGGAATGAAATAGTAAAAGCACAAACAAGACTTACCCTAAACTTAAACCATTCTAAGCATTCTAAACTACAAATTTTATTAACTCTACTTAGTTGAAAAGCCCGCCCCAGGTCATACCTGGCCCGAAGGTGCCCATAATGCTGGCCGCATTTCCGCGTTGAATCGCTAATGATATGCGTTGGGCCAGGTATGACCCAGCACGAGGACCGTTACCCGCATCCCGTAAACGTATGCCCAGATCCTTCATAAATTACGGGAATTATTTCTTCCGAATGACATTTTACTGGGTTAAGGTCTGCCACGTTGGATTATAAAGTTGACTTTGAGATGGGCGGGACACTTGCCTAGAAGGGAAGATGGCCGGTGGACCAAGGCAGTATCAGAATGGTGGCCAAGGGAAGGAAGGTCGGTAGACAGACCACCGATTCGTTGGTCAGAGGACATTGTAAAGGTTGCTGGTCAGACGTGAGAAGTGGCGCAGTAAAAAGAAGACCTATGACCAGCAGTGGGTTGACTTGATTTGGACTTCATTGATTGATATTGTAGGAGAGGACGTTATTGAATGGTGCAGGAAAATGTATATGTGTGTAAATTTATCGTGGGAATTTATCGTTTTCTTACCGAGTGATGTATACCGGGTCCTTGTTAATATCCTGACACTTTTTCAAGGAGATGATCAGACCATCAAACTGAACAACTTTCTCTGTGGGACTAACATCGAAATCGCAAAAAAAACCATCTGTCCTATCATTTGACTCGAGTAGGTTTGCATTTTTGTATAGAAGAGCTGATTTTTTTTCGCGATTTCGTTGTTGGGGACCATCAAGAGAAGTTTCAGCTTGACGATCTGATCATCGCCTTAAAAAAGTGTCAGCATATTAAGAAGGACCCTGTACAGCCCATATTCTTTCTTATACCATGCTTTCGCCTACAAATACACTACATAACAAAACTTCTGACAAAAAAAAAGAATTCAAGATCTTAAGTAATCCACACCGCGTCAGTGATTCACTGCAGTCTTTCAACCGTGACGAAGACTAAACAATCAAACTATTATCATTCTTATGACGTGACCATTAAGCATCATAACATAGGACTTCTTCAGTGCAGAGAAGTGCATCAGGTTCGGAAGCCCACCAGTTAAACAATTAAAGTATTTATTACGGTGCTATAAGAACCATATCACAGGACTTCGTGTGAAGGTCTAACTTGGCAGGTGTCATAATAACTAAGACCCACAATCAAGCTATTATAATTCTTATAACGCGTACATAAGGATTGCATACTAAGACTTGTGTGAACTGATGTGGAACTGTACTGAAAATTATTAGGAAGTCTCACTAATCAAGCTGTTACATTTCCTATCCCAAGGGCATAAGGATTGTTTGTTAAGACTTGTGTGAACTGAAGTGGAACTGTTCTGAACAAAGACGCATTTAGATCAAGTAAATTGCGTTCTTAAACCTATGAGGATAAGGGTTAGAGCGTAGGACTTGAGTGAAACGTGTGACTGGTCAAGTATGACTGTTCATGGTTCGGTGAGTGAGAAGCTGAGAATATTGTGGTATGATGGTCAGTTGTAATGCAAAGGCGCTTTTGAGTTTTTCTTCCAAGCTAGCGCGTTACATCGCTTAGCTTAGTCTCCTAGGTAACTATACTTCATTCGATATAAGGTCTAACAAAATTAGGTGAAACTATTTTAAGGGGATGATCAGACCATCAAACTGAACCACTTTCTCTATGGGACCAATACCGAAATCTCGAAAAAAAAAATCAGCTGTTTCATACAAACCTACTCGACCTAAATGTATGGGACAGCTGATTTTTTTTTCGCCATTTCAATACTGGTCCCATAGAGAAAGTTGTTCAGTTTGATGGTCTGATCATCCCCTTAGACCTTATATAAGGAGGAAAAGATTTTCCGATTCGTAATAAGCTTTCTGGCCAATTCTGGTTAGAAAATATAATTAATTTATTAGAAAGATATTCAGTGGTGGAAACTGATTTCATGGCCAAAAATACTGATTTTACTGACCAAAACCCTCTAAAATACTGATCATTCACTGACCAAATCTCTACCAAATTTTACCTGTGACTACAAAATTGGACAATGTTTTTCTTCCGCTGCTTTAAATTTTTTGTTATGTATTGACGAATTAATCACCGAAACAATAAAAAGACCTACGATTTTTTTTTCTTTTTTCGAATTTAAAAATACAGCATTGCTCACGGAGCATCGACTGTTTATTACTGCGGACTATGGGGGGACCACACCAGTGACGGCGAAGCGCCCTCGTAGGTCTACCGAACCAATGCATGAGCTTAAGCAACCTGCCCAAGGGGCACCCCTCGGCAATGGGCGTTGCTGGGACTACGCGGGCTACGATTGGGTAGTGGAGATCGGTGAGAAAAGACCTACGATATTATACAAATTCTTAATTAAAGGTAAGTTTAGTGACCTTGTTTAAACTCAATCTACTGGAACCAGACCAATTTTGTGGAAACGTAGCCCCTAATCCTCAAAATACTGACTTTACTGATTTTTTTTCGCAAAAACTGACTTTCAAAAAAACTGACTCTTACCGACTTTACTGCCCATTTTCCACCCCCGGATATACTATTCCGACATATCTTGGACGTTAAAGTCGACTAACAAAACAGATTATACTATAAGGCGTGTGTGGAAGGAAATATTGGTAGAGGCAGACCTAGGAGGACGTATACAGACCAGATCAGTTTAACTACATCGCACATCTCTGGTCGATCAATGCGTCGTAACCCTAAGACCCCTGTATTTCTATTTCTATCTATCTATCTATAACGTCACGCCTCTTTCCCAGTGGGGTAGGCAGAGACCAGGGCGCGCCACTTACTACGATCCTTACATACTTCTTTTGCCTCATGCACATCCATACATCTCTTCATACATGCCCGTCGGTTTCGAGTACTCCGCACCTCCCCTTTTTGTAGGACGCAACTGATTTGATCGCAATGTCCTACGAGGGCGCCCTCTGCCGACGCTTTCACTCACATTAGCAACATATATCTCTTTCGTACATATCCTCTCCACATGACCAAACCAACGACGCATACCTTTCTCTATTCTTGTCACTACATCTTCTTTTAATTTACATCTATCTCTTATTACACAATTTCTCACTCTATCTTTCAGCGTCACACCACACATACTTCGCAAGGAACGCATTTCAACAGCATTAATTTTACTTGCATGCTTCTTCTGCCATACCTAGCACTCACTGCCATATATAAGTGTAGGCACCAACACACCCCTGTATTTGCCTCCGAAAAACTTGGCTAAATCGGAAGATGGACCAAGACAGTATCAAATTGATCGTCGATGACTGTTCGTGGCAATATCTTGTAGATCCAGGTGCACCAAATGAATCAAATCAAGTCAGAATGTTCTCAAAACGTTAACAATAACGTATGAGTCACATGTGTGGTTACTCATTGCGTTTACGACTCCGTTTGGACGAAATTATATTATTAGTCTACTATTTTGGAGACAAGTCTGTGTTTTGTAAGCAATTATTAAAGTAGGTATGTGGTAGGAATGAGAGGAAGCTTGAAAGTAGCGCCAGTAACCGAAAAACTACGCAGTACAGTACGACCAGGAAAATAATTCCGCTCGTCAATCTTCGTTTGAGCAGAGCAAGACCAAGTCCCCGACAAAACCCGACGTCATTTAGTAATCAAAGGGTGCAAAGTCGGATAGCAGCGAAAAAGGCGGTAAGACCTATAAACTACTAGGGTTAACCCGCGACTTCGTCCGCACAAATTATATACTACATTTTAAGTCAGATCATAAGCTTTCAAACAAAAAAAGTTTCATCAAAATCGGTTCAGTAGCTTTTGCGTGATGCTCGATCAAACAAACAATCACACAAACAAACCGACAGACAAAAAATTTAAAAATTGTTGTTATGGATTATGGAATCAGGGACACCTAAAAACCATATCGTAACTTTTTTTGTTAATATTTTCAATGTACAGACACACTTTCTGTCCGTTCCGCTACGCTATTGGAATACTAAATGACTTCGAGGTTTTGTCGGGGACTCGGTCCAGCTCTGCGCAAACGAAGATTGACGAGCGGAATTATTTTCCTGGTCGTACTGTAGTTAGTATTATTATTTGAGTGGGCTATTGCAAGCAAGGTTCGCATATAGTTTTTAATTAAATTTTATGAGTGTTGATATCAAACAACTTTCCCTAAGGAGCATAGGTCGAAAAACGTGAAAATTTATTGGACCTACCATACAAAAGTACGGATCAGACGATCGATTTTCTATGAGAGAAACATTTTCGTTTTTCTACTTACGTTTTGTATTATTTCTTCTCTTATCAAATGGGAAATGGTTAGACACAATGGTGAAGTCATGGATACTAATTTGTCACTACCGCGGCCGTGAAGGAAAACATCGTGAGGAAAACCGACATGCTTCAATTATGAAGTAATTTTGTCCACTATCCATTAATATTTCATTAAAAGCGGTGACAAAAGTGATAGAATTGCGAGTACTCAATCATAAAGGCAAAGAGAATATAACCACTACGTTTCACCACTAAGTTCTGTTCCATCTCATATATTTTTTCGCATGTATGCAGTTGCGATAGACTGCATGAAGGCCCGAGGTTCGAATCCGCAAAGACGGCATGCGCCATGAACCAATGAGTTTTTCTAACTTATTAGTACCGACTGCTCCAAATTAGAGATGTGCCTAATCGATTATAATTATAATCGGTTGCAATCGATTATCATTTCTAATCCATCGATTATAATCGATTTTTAGGAAACTGTCAGTCTCTAGTGTTATTTTAAGTTGTAAGCTGTTAAGCTGTCTGTGGCTGTAACCTTATAGGGGATCTCCAGAAATATTTTTGGTTTGGTTTTTTTATAATTATTATGTTCCAAAACTGGTCAGTTGACTAATTTGATTGTATCATTGTGTATTTTTAAAAGCAAACTAGGAACTTCTTGACGACTCCATAATCTGAGTAGGTATCAAATAACTAAATGAATAATAATGTTAGTGTCTATCTGTCACAATATCCTTTTTAATTTTATTGTACCTACAAGAAAAATATCATGAAAGTACAAAATTGTCTTAAAGTATAGCTAATCAGTCATTAACATACCAACTAAAGTACTTTTTTAATTCAAACTTTTATTCAGGATGCCTAGACATAATACTTACCTGAGATAATGAGATTTTCTATACATTTTAAATATTCTTTAGTGCTAGTTCAATAATCGGGTAAAATCGATTAACACGTTCGCGGACAGTGACCGGCTATAGCAGTGATAACAATAAAAGTTCTATTGTGTCTCGTTCAGTGTCCGCGAAAGTGTTAATGATCGATTACGATTATTTTCATAATCGGTTTATCGATTAGCAAAATAATCGAATCGGCACATCACTATCTCAAATGGTGAAGGAAAACATCGTGAGGAAACCTGCATACACTGAAGAAATTCTGATGCGTATGTGAAGTCTACCAATCCGCATTGGGCACGGGTGGTGGACTAATGTCCATACACCCTCCCTGAGGGTAGGCCTGTGCCCTGCAGCGGGACGTTTATAGGCTGATGATGGTGGTATTAGCTCGCAACCCTGTCGTATAATAAGAGGAGACTGATCGAGCATTGTTAACATCGCTGATGCTTTCAACGCGTGGCTGCCGGTTATAGCCACTGCATCTGAGCCCACCTCTGATCGTATCAGTCTCCCGTTCCATCAGACATAGGACGGTAAGAACAAGAGACAAACCGTGTGGCTGCCGGTTATAGCCACTGCATCTGACCCCACCTCTGATCGTGTTGGTCTCCCGTTCCATCAGACATAGGAGGGTAAGAACAAGAGACGAACCGTGTGGCTGCCGCTTATAGCCACTGCATCTGACCCCACCTCTGATCGTATCGGTCTCCCGTTCCATCAGACATAGGAGGGTAAGAACGAGAGAGTGCATCTGTGTTTAGCGCGTACACTTATGCACTTCAAAACTTCCTGCATACCTGACTGCATTTTGTAACCAATCAACCGCTGTAGTCTAAAATAAATTATGAATGTATCATAATATTTTGTGGGTTTTTTATGCGGCCGTAGTGAGTCAGAAAGGATATCCTTTTTTTTTAGATAAAATTTCGCCACGCGCGAGCCGATCTCGTCTACCGAGGGTTCCGACTTTTCCTGCTTAGTTTAAAGACTGCGACGACATTTCTATATACGCTTTTGGACATTTCCGTTTAATTCCGGCTTAAAATGGAGCACCCTGTGGGTGTCGTACAAGGCGACTAAGGGATAAGGGTTTCATATGCGCAGTGTTTCTGTGGACAAAAGGCTAGCCACCTATCACCGCTTTAAGGCTGGGCCACACAGAGTGCGGCTGGGGAACGGCTGCAGGCCGGCTACGGGCCGGCAGTAATTGTAAACTATGGAATAATAATGCGAGATGTCACACTGCGGCTACCGTTCCGCAGCTGTTCCGCAGCTGTTCCGCAGCCGCGCCGGACTGCATTCAGTGTGACACCTCGCATATAATTCCATAGTTTACAACTACTGCCGGCCCGCAGCCGGCGTGCACCCGTTCTGCAGCTGCACTCTGTGTGGCCCAGCCTTTATTCTTCATTCTATCTTCAATATGCTAAGCGTGAGTCTTGCTACAACTGCCTGCAATAAAGATGGTAGTTGTACCAATGTTTCTGACCACCCCGAAAGGGATTATGGTCGTGAGTTTATGTATGCAGGGCCCAACTTAATATACTGTCGGTTTTTAAGGGGATGATCAGACCGTCAAACTGAATAACTTTCTCTATGGGACCAAGGTTAGGTCAAGTAGGTTTGCAGTTTAGTTTGGAACAGCTGATTTTTTTCCGCGATTTCGATGTTGGTCCCATAGAGAAAGTTGTTCAGTTTGATGGTCTGATCATCCCCTTAACACTTTCGCGGACACTGAACGAGACACAATAGAACTTTTATTGTTATAACTGCTATAGCCGGTCACTGTCCGCGAACGTGTTAAAAAAACCGTCAGCATATTTAAGATGGACCCTGTAGATATGTACATTGTTGAAAATCATTAAATCCTTTTTAACCCCCGACGCAAAAAAATTGTGTTATAAGTTTGACGCCAATATCTGTGGCATCGTAGCTCCTAAACTGGTGGACCGATTTCGATGCGGTTTTTTTTAATAAAAAGCAAATTTATGTGAGAGTGTTCTTAGCTTTGTTTTGTGAACCGATTTCATGATGAAATAACATTAAAATACAAATTAAAAAAAACTCCCAAACGCCAAAAACAAACATTTAAAAAGTAAAAAATAATTCAGTCACCTATTATTTTTAATGTAAATAAATGTATGTTTAATTTACGGATTTATTTGGTACGGAACCCTAATAAAAAATAACTATAGAATATGTGGAAGTAACACTTAGATAATAAACAATACCTAAGTAAATATAAAAGTGCATTGAACTTATATTAAGATAAGCCTAAGGTAGATGCACTTTTGTACCTATAGTTGCATTACTCATTGCATTTGTTGGAACTGTTATGAGAGACTTGGTAAGCGGATACCACTAACATACCATAATACATGACATATCTACATAAATGCATATTGCATATGCTCACACCTATGCTGATACTGGGGTAGACAGAGACAATAGATCGCCAAACGCTAGGATTTTGTCAGACCCATGTCGAATGTACCTATTAATAATATACCTAATGTAAAATAATCAATTATTATGTTAAGTTTGAATGATTTTGCATTTGTTTATTTGTGTTGAAAATTTATTAAATAATAATGAATATGATCTCTCTCTTATCTTATCTTATCTTGTTGTGGGGGCTGGCAAGCCAGCAACACTTCGACCCAATGGGATCTTTTGTGTTAGCCCCAATACTTTTTGTTGTCTTCACCCTTCAAATACATGGTCAATGAAGGAGGCAACACCATTGAGGGGAAGAAACCTAAGATCTCCCGGTTTCGGGTATCCATCTCCGAGGAGGCACATGCGTTTTACCGCCAGGACATCACAGTCACAAAGAACATGCTCCATAGTCTCTTTATCCTCTCCGCATGCTCTGCAGCTAGGATCCAGGGTGAGTTTGATCTCTCTCAAACATTGCTGTGCCCAATCGGGTTCACATGTATTACCTACCTTCCATGTTAATTTAACACCTTTTATTACTATTGTATACATGTGTAAATTCAAATTCAAAATAATACCTAGATTATATAAAACTAAAATAGACTCACCTCACTAAGTATTCCACTCGTCCACAGATCCTCCATACTCTTGCTATGATTCAGCGTACCATATTTACTCCGTCCTTTACTCGCACTGTCACAAACCTCCACAAACGGTTCATCGTAAATATGTTCGTCAACAAAAAACTTTGATTTCTTACACTTACAGTTCAAATGGCATTGGAAGCCTAATTTCTCCGTATTTTCTTGACACTTAGAACATTTATTTTCGGCTAAGAACGAACTGATGCGCTTAGATTCATTGTCTAAGCCTTCGTTGCTACACGAACAAGAGTTTTTTATCAAACTTATGTTGGAGCCCGTGCTTAATCGAGTGTACGGAAGACTTAGCGTAGAATGGTTTGGCACTATGGCACAGTTGAGCGATTTGAAACAATTTCCGATGTTCTGATTTAGTAACAAAGTCCTTTGAGTTATATCTAGGATTTCCGTACACAAATAATGGATTTCTTTTGGCTTTTTTATGGTCTCATTTGTTTCTGCGATATCATATTCAGTTTTTTGAGCTTCACGTTTTTGTAAAACCTGTTCCAGCTTTTCTAGCATTTGTTTAGTGTCTTTCTTTTGTTTTTCCGGGGTTTCGGATATAGGGGACGATGCGAAGACTCTTGGAGGTTTTTTTGGAGGCGGTCCAGGAGGCAAGGGCTGTTTTAAAGCCTTTTTTAATGTATCCGTTAAAGTCAAGTGTGGATTTTTACGTTCCAGTTTAATTGTTTCACTTGATATGCATAAATCGTTCACAGCTAGGTTCGCTAGTGGATTTTTAAGTTCGATCTCTTCTGATTTTTCAAATTGAGTCATCAATTTTTTAATTCTTCCAGTTTTTTCGTCATCCAAATTCTCGGTTTCCGAGCTTACTCCGCTATCGGTCATGGCGTCTTGCTTCTCATCTTTCTTTTTAGGTTTCACAACTTTAGCGTACTGGTCTAATATATGCTGTGGTATTTCAGAATCTGGTATGGAATTCGTAACATCTCTAACTTCACCGACGATAACTTCATTATTTTTTAACGGAACGAAATTCTCTTTCCTCATCTGATCTTCAAGCAAATTTCCTAGACGCTTCAGCCTATCTTTACTAAGCTTTTTATCACCCATTTTTAATGAAAAATCACTAGTTTCCGACCTACCGTTGCAACTTCCGTGCCGTTGAGGGCTTACGATTTTCTGGCTACGGTCACAGCGAAAAGCATGGCTCCGATGAAGTTTTTTGCCAGGGTCACTTGACTGACGGGTTAGTGCCTTCTTGGTCTCACTTATACTGCGTTTAACATCATGCTTGTTGTAAAGATAACTGGGGTTCGGTTGTGGTAATTGACCACTAGATGCGTCACTGCCATTTTCCTTAAAATCATCATGATTGCACGTAATAGAATTTTCCTTATCGCAATTTGTGTTGCATTCTCTGGTACACTCATTTTGGTCTTGTTTACTCAGTTGGTATGAAGAATTTTTTTTTAATATCAAAGGCTGTTCGCTGTTCAAATTTTCGAATTTACTTTTTATTGCTTGCACTCTTGTTTTTTGCTGAGATATCATTATTTTTGCGATTTTAAAGGCATTTTTTGGCACAACACAATTTTTTTTTTATTTATTTCTTGTTTATAGAACACTAATTTGCACTTAACTTTCTTCGATAGCACTTAGAACATCACAATAAAAATTATTTTAAAATTGGAAGAAAAAAAAAAACAAACAAAACTCGTGTTTTTGAACCTGTTGCACTTGTTTTTTTTCCGCACGGCCGGAAACACGGGCACTGGTTTTTGTTTTATTCCACCAAGGCACTGTCTAGGAAGTTACGTCCACACAATAATTGCGACACAATCGGTTCCGCGGCGTTATTTTACAATTTACTCAAAGATTATTTATGTTATTTTGAAATACTACGCTTGTCAGACAGTTGATCGTTCATTTCGTATCGGAGGGCATGGCACTTGTGGTGTTGCTAGAGATGAGAAATATTTACCCGACCGATCCGATGTTTTCCCCCCACTCGACTCTCGAGACATTCTTGATTGCAGGGTGAAAGGTAGAAAATTATATAATGTTTATCTTTTATCCTGCTAATCAATTTTAATAATAACTGTTGTAGCACTGTGAATGCCAAAATAATTTTTGTAATAAAGTATAATGATGAAGCTTATATAAGTATCACATTGTTTTGATCTAGCAATAAATTGATAGAATGTGTATTTGCCGCATACGAAGTCAGATATTGTGTTCTTTTAATACAGGAAAATTAAATAAAAAGGGAGAGGTAGAGATATAAGCATTTAATTTACCCTTTGAGTGGGTAAATTTTTTCAGCCTCTTTGTCCAGCTGATCAAACAAACTATGGAAAACATTTGACGTTTTGAAACCGTACAGCAGTGCCATCTAGGAACGCGCATTGTTTAACTTTTAAGATCGCCATCTAGTATCGAGTAGCGTTTCTAAGAAAATTATTTCGCATTAGTAAATTTTTCAATAGGTGGCACTAACTTCGCTTCTTTAATAAAAATATTTTTTTTTCTAATCATATTTCAGAAAAGCTGTACAATTTCTGTGTCCGTATAGCTAGCGTACACATGAAAGGGATCATGCTAAGATTAGTGCCATTAAATAGTGCTTATTTAGTACCTAGGTCAAATAAATACGCTAGCTTGACGTCAAGGTAGCGTAACTACACATTTTCTGTGGCTAAAACGGCTTGAATTACAGCAATGATTTTACATTCAAAAAATAGTTCCCTAGGGCATCCAAAATCTCAGTAGGCTAGGTCTTCAGGGTCCGGAGATATAAATAAGTCTTTTGAATAAAATACGGAGCAGGAGTGCGATTTTTGAATGTCATTCGTTCGCTGAGCTCAGCAGTTGAACATTTCAAAATTGCTATGGAGATATGCATCTTTCTACTGCTGATTTAACTTTCAAAAATCATACTCCAGGAGTGCGATTTTATTTACTATGGAGATATGCGTCGTTCTTCTTATGATTTGATTTTCAAGAATCATACGTCGGGAGTGCGATTTTTGAAGTCAAATCAGCAGTAGATAGATGCATATCTCCATAGAAATTTGGACATTTACAACTGGCGAGTTGAACGAATGAGTTGTCTCATACGTTGAACTCAGCAGTTGAAAATGACAAAATTACTATGGAGATATGCATCTTTCTAGTGCTTATTTGACTTTTGATCGTACGTATCGGACGTATCTCCATACATTTTCAACTGCTGAGTTCAAAGAATGAGTTTCAAAAATCGCACTCTAGTTCGATGGGTAGATTCTTAGTTTAAAAGGATGGTAATGATATCAATTTCACCCTGTATAGGTATTAGGTAGATAGTAATGTTAAAAAAATACGTAATATATATTTTTTAAATTCCTTTTATTTTGCATTAACTTATGCGGATATCAGACAGCCGAAAAGCTGCGTTCAAATTATAATCTGTCCTGTTCTATCTTTAAATAGGAGGAAAGAGACAGTTACATTTTGAGCACACATTTTCTGCTATGTCTGGCGTCCGGGTTACTGTAAAGCTTTTAGCTACCTACATATTTTATCACTGCCAACACTGTCTACTCACACTTATGAGAAAATTCATAAGATTGAGCAGGACAGGGCTATTCTTAGGTTATTTTGACGACTAGTAGGTTTTGCAGGGCTATTTAGTTCTCGGTTTTTTCATGGTAAGGATGGTCTTTGATGTACTGCAAGCTGCGGACGATCGCTTCTGGGATTGGAGGTGAGGTGGGGATGTGGCTGGCCTGTAAAAAAATAAAACAATATTAAATAACGCACATTGTGTGAACATTTCAATTGTCTAGCTATTACGATTTGAAAGTTACAACCCTAAATGGATCAGGTCGGTTAAGTCCTTTTCACTGAATGTCCATCGCCCGAATTCCTTGTACGACCATTTCCCCGAACGGACATTTTCCCGAACGCCCATTTCCTCGTACGTCCATTTCCCTGTATGGACATTTCCACTTACGTCCCTTTCCTCGAATGGACATTTCCACTTAGTACATTTGTACCAAAATATACTCGATTTTCAGCCCTGTAAAAATTACTGTTTCAAAAATAAATACAGGGTGTAAGAAAAGTATCATTAATTTTTAAATGCTTACTCGACTCAAACGTATGAAACAGCAGTTTTTTTGTTTTCACAAGTTTGGTCTAAATAGGTAGGACAGACGGACGGATGGGCGGACAGCGCCAAAGTGTAGGTGCTTATCTCGGTACCTAACGGCAGACTGACGGATGCCTGACATGGCTTCCATCAGAGCCCGAAGGCTCACTGGCGACAGTAAGCTGGTGGAGACCAGGCTTCATAGCCTATATAGCCCACAACCGCAGGGTACCCTGCTTGTCGATCTTCTGCAGAGTGTACTTCGGTGACTGTCCCCAAGAGCTGCATGAGCACATTCCGCCTTCCCCTTTCTACTATCGTACATCCAGGCGCACCGCGGGATATCACTCCTACTTGGTTGATATCCCACATATTCGTACTAAACGCCTTTCTGAATCTTTTATAATGCGCTCATTCAAGGAGTGGAATATCCTGCCTGCATCAGTATTTCCAAACGCTTACAACCCGAATTCCTTTAAAGAACGAGTGAATAGGCTTCTTCTTGGTAAGCTCGCTACATCTTCGACCCCATCTTTGTCCCGAGGACTGTATTAGGGTCACGAGTAAATCCATGTTTAATAAAAAAAAAAATTTGTCAAAAAGAAACTTACCTGTGGCTGGTAACCATTTTCATTGGCAATGTAAGAAAGGACCATGTCGGCGCCGTCAGGGGAGATGAAGTGGATGTTGCCTGTAACTTCGAGAGCTTCGTCATCCTGAAATAAGAGCATCACGGTAAGCTGGGGTAAGTACATCATCGGGATAAGAAAGAAAAACACAACCATAAACTAGTAGGGCTGGAGTGCGATTTTTGAATCTCATTCGCTGAGCTCAGCAGTTGAAATGTCAAATTTACTATGGAGATATGCATCTTTCTACTGCTGATTTGACATTCAAAAAGTCAAATCAGCAATAGAAAGATGCGTATCTCCATACATTTTCAACTGCTGAGTTCAACGTATGAGATTCAAAAATCGCACTCCTGTTGTGTTATTGTGTAAGTTTCCGATTACATTGTTTACAAGATCGAAATAAGACCTCATTTTTCAGTAAGCCCCAAACATCGGTTAGCTGGATAAAAGCAGCCTGTTTAATATGTAACGCATATTAAATTTTACACCCTGTATACAGGGTCAAACTCCAACATAATAATATGCTGACGGTGTTTAAAGAAGATGATCAGGCCATCAAACTGAACAACTTTCTCTATGAAACCAACATCAAAATCGAGAAAAAAAATTTCATTCCCATACATTTTGATCAAGTAGGATTGCAGTTTTGTATGGAATAGCTGAATTTCCATACAAAGCTGAAGTCCCATAAAGAAAGTTGTTCAGTTTGGTGGTCTGAAATATTTATTCCATGAGTCTCAAATGCCGTGGTCCAGTGGCGAGTAAACTTGCCTGCCGTGCAGTATGCGATGGTTCGATCCCCGTCCAGGCCGACTCGTACCAATGAGTTCTTTGGAATTTATGTTCGATTTGTAACACCACTGGCTTTTCGGTAAAGGAAAACATCGTGAAGAAACCTGCATGCTTCAATTTCGAGGCATGTATTTGTCAGACTTGAGTGCGATTTTTGAAACTCATTCGCTGAGCTGTGGCTGAGCTCAGCAGTTGAAAATGTCAAAATTACTATGAAGCTTAGATAAAGTATATGTCTAGAAAGAGCTCATGCTTCTACCGTATAAAACAAAAGGGGCCAACATCTTAGGTTGGTGTGCGTGAGGCGCCATACTAATTATCTGTCTGTGTATTATACTGGTTACAATTTCTTTCTACGTTTTTGTAGCTTCGACTGTCAATCTTGACATATAACTTATCCAAGCTATGGAGATAAGCATCTTTATACTGCTGATTTGACTTTCAAAAATCATACTCCAGGAGTGTGATTTTTTAAAGATGCGTATCTCCATACATTTCAACTGCTGAGTTCAACGTATAAGAATCAAAAATCGTGCTCCTGGACAGAGTTTCGGTATTACTAGTGAAACGCGGATGTTCTGAGGTTTGAGAATATCTCTGACTACCCCCTGCTATACATATGCTATGAGTATCAGGTATTTACCGAACCAGCATTCTTCAATTTTCCAGTTGCGTCAATAGCAATATCGTTGCTGGTCTGGAAGTTTGAAGTGTATGAACCATCGGGTTTGACATCGAAGGTAGAGCTGACGACCTCGGCTTTAGCTTCGGCTGTCGCTTCGCGCTTGCGAATCGGGCTCCCCGCTTCGCATGCCACGGCAATTGCTAAGATGATGAGGAATTTCTGTGGACAATCAATAAAAATATACTTCTTCTTCTTATCGTGTGGGCAGAGCCCTGGTGTCAGAGCTTTTTCAGATCGCCTTACAGCCTCTGACGTGGTTTTTATGTAACGACTACTACCACCAGAGATAGTAGCCGGGACCAACGGCTTAACGTGCCATCTGAAGTATGGAATCATTTTTCTTTTCAGACAATCAGGTGATTCAGCCTGCAATGTCTTAACCAACTGGGGAAAAACGCACAAAGTGACATTTCACTAGGTGTCCCCAGTGGGAATCGAACCCATGACCTCCGTGTCGAGAGCCAATGCTCTTAACCATTAGACCATGGAGGTAAATATACTTACAAACAAACAAAACATCCATACACCATAACAAAAACAATATACTGAACAACTTTCTCAAAGGAACGAAATTCGCAAAAAAAATTACTAACATTTTTTTTTTTATTTAGGTAGGTAGTGGTACCACTTATTAACATTTCAGTTAACATTGTCTTATATTAACTTTAAGAGGCTCTAGTAGCATTTTTTCCTCCCTGGATAATGATTAATGTTACAAGAGCAAAAAAAAATTTACCATACAATATACAGGCCCTGTACCCGGACTTTCGATGTTCGATATATCGCCACCGTTTCGGCTTTTAAAATTTTATATGAAAAATTTCAAAGCTTTATATCTTTCTAATTATTATCTATATTGCAAATGTTATTTGTTACGCGGCATCTAGATTTTCTAAACTATTTTTCCATATATACAAAGTTACTTATATCTATACTGTCTACGCGTATTGTGCGTCAAAGTTTTGTATAAAATTGATCCCTCTGCAACCGCCTTAAGTAAGTACACACAAGTTTTATACACCACTAACTAACTAACTTGTTAAAATAAGACAATGTATACTGAAATGTTAATAAATAATAATAAGGGCCTGTTTGGGTGGCCCATTAAATGAGCTGGCAAGTCATCACCTACCATTTTTTACAAACCAGAGACATTTGTTACGGCAGGCATCCCTAGTCTCTCCGCAATAACCCAGATTTCCCGGCCCACCCTGTTCACCCCCATAATCCGAGTAATATTCTGTCCCTTCTGCAATAGTCTCTGCATCGAACGTGGTTTGTCTTCTGGTGCATTTACATAATGTATTCAAAATATTCAAATATAGACCACGCTTGGAGCATCCCCTCACATTTAGATTAAAAGTGTCTCAAGGGGCCTCTACGTGTTGGACCTGTGTCCCCACGCAAGCCTTCCAAAGGTCCGGGCTACGGCCCGTGAGTATACCTTTTACAGAGATATATAATAATAAGTATAATAAACATTCGACCAGGAGTGCTATTCTTGAAACTCATTCTTTGAATTCAGCAGTTGAAAATGTCAATATTACTATAGAGATAGGCATCTTTCTATTGGTGATTTGACATTCAAAAATCATACTCCAGTAGTGCATTTTTTCAGCAGTAGAAAGATGCGTATCACCATACATTTTCAACTGCTGAATTCAAAGAATGAGTTTCAAAAATCGCACTCCTATAACTAAAGCTTAGTAAATCATATTAAATTCTTTTTACTTACCATTGTGGAATTAAGATGCAGAGACAACTGATACCACTGACAGACAAACAGTCGTATATATATGAAGCCAATGATTAAAAAAAAAACATTTACCTATTCTCACAGAATATTAAATAATAAGCAAAGCATAGATAGCATTTTGTCATCTATGATTAAAAAAAACGTTTACTCTTAAGAAAAAGTCTGCTAATTTTGTTGTATGTTTGTTTGTTTTGTCGTATCAATGCATTGAATAATTATGTATAGAACAGACAACGCGAAAAAAATCTGGAGTGAGATTTTTTAATCTCATTCGTTGAACTAGAGTGCGATTTTTTAATCTCATTCGCTGAGCTCAGCAGTTGAAAATGTCAAAATTACTATGGAGATATGCATCTTTCTACTGCTGATTTGACTTTCAAAAATCATACTTCAAGAGTGCCAATTTTGAAAGTCAAATCAGAAGTGCGATTTTTGAGTCTCATTCGCTAAGCTCAGCAGTTGAAAATGTCAAAATTACTATGGAGATATGCATATTTCTACTGCTGATTTGACTTTCAAAAATCATACTTCAAGAGTGCCAATTTTGAAAGTCAAATCAGAAGTGCGATTTTTGAGTCTCATTCGCTAAGCTCAGCAGTTGAAAATGTCAAAATTACTATGGGGATACGCATCTTTCTACTGCTGACAAATCAGCAGTAGAAAGATGCATATCTCCATAGTAATTTTGACATTTTCAACTGCTGAGCTCAACGAATTAGTTTCAAAAATCGCACTCCTGATTTCTTTTTTTTAGCATATTGTATACACCCTCTAGATGCTAGAGGACGTTAGTTAATGAGAAAAAGCACGATCTAATGAATTAAAATAAATAATTATGTTTCAACTGCAAGAGAAACCGCGGTCGTAGAGTGATTAAAAAGTCTTTAAAAAAACTGGTTTCAATTTTTAACTTAAGCAGCTAGTTTTGTTATGTTGAAATAATAAATATTATAGGTAGGTGTGTTATTGTCTATCTCAATGAATAAAAAATAGACGGATAGAATAAAATGATTGTGAACATAATTTGTACCTAATACCGCATACAAAAGAAGCGGCGCGCAGCTCGGATTGGTATGATACAAATACAAATACAAATACAAAATCATTTATTTGTGAAACACAGGTTACAAAAAGTTGGTACATAAATTAAGGAAGACCTCTGTGATCAGCCTATTAGGCGTACAAATTTACAATCATTATTATGGATATACAATATAATAAAACTATGATTATTTAGGTTTCCATGTCAAGAATTCGACGTTCCCGGAGAAAAATCCCGTAAAGCGCTCTTACGGGGTTTTTGCTTTTATGATTAATTAGGCATGTACATGTCCTATTATACTATGTGATTTTTTTTCATACCTTTCCTAAGTCAAATTACGGAGATAAGTTTTTTTACCGGTTTATTCTATTACTTTTTATATGTCCATGTTTTAGACGAAAAACCCTGTAATGTAAGATTACGTAAAAAATTTAAAGTAGCTTAAACGGCAAAACACTTATACGATAATGTTCGCGGGAAAATATACGAGCAGTAACATCGTACAAGCTATTACGATATTATTCGCGGGAGAAATACAAAAATAATACAATAGTTAGAGTGATTACGATATTATTCCTGTAAAAAATATTTCATGAGCTTCCAGTAAAAGCAATAACGATGGTAGTCGTGTAAAAACATGTTCGATGAGTTTACAGTAATGGCTTTTACATAACGTTTTTGTATTTTATTCTTGAAATTCTTTGCAGTAACATGTCATTATTATAAATTTATTTCGAAAATCACAAATCTGGAATAGAAGAGAGAGCAAGCGTAGATATAGAAGTTGTACGTTTAGAAGCAGATGATAATAGGATGGATGAAGACGTCGAGAGCACTGAAAATGATAGAGAAAGTGAATGTGACAAGCAATGTGAAATAGAAGAGAGAGCAAGCGTAATAGAAGTTGTACGTTCAGAATCAGGATCACCTGATTCTTTATCGATCCTATTATCAAATAGGATCGATAAAGACGTAGAAAACACTGAAAATGTTAAAGAAAGGAAAAAATTGTTAAAGAAAATGTTTAAATTGAAGTACACGCAGTTGGTCAATACTGAACACAATTGGTTGTTTTGTAGTCCGAAGACGTTGAGAGCACTGAAAATGATAGAGAAAGTGAATGTGACAAGCAATTTGGAATAGAAGAGAGAGCATGCGTAGATATAGAAGTTGTACGTTTAGAAGCAGGTGATAATGGGATCGATGAAGACGTAGAAAACACTGAAAATGATAAAGAAAGTGAATGTGACAAACAATGTGAAATAGAAG
The DNA here is from genome assembly GCA_927399405.1 of Agonopterix arenella. Taxonomy (NCBI): domain Eukaryota; kingdom Metazoa; phylum Arthropoda; class Insecta; order Lepidoptera; family Depressariidae; genus Agonopterix; species Agonopterix arenella. Next base: position 8,472,970 of record OV656718.1, on the reverse strand, counting down.
AGAGAGCAAACGTAGATATAGAAGACTAAGGTACCAGAAAATGATGATCCTTTGGATTTGAGCGAAGAATCTACAGATTATAGTCCGGAGACAGAAAGTGGTGAAAAATGTGAAACAAAAGAGAGACCAGGCTTAGATAATATAAAAGTTGTACGTATAGAAGCAGGTGATAACAGGATTGATGAAAATTTAGAAAACGTTTACAATGATGAAGAAAATACCTCTGAGCCCGAAAACGAAAACACAGAACCAAAAATATTTACTAGAAAACGTAAAAGAGATGAAAGAGAATGGAGAGGCTTATAAAAGTAGATCGAAAAAAATATGACTTAAGAAAACATTAGATAAGCTTGAAAAGATGAAAGTCTAATTGACAACAGAGGTAGACATGACAACAGACCAAATAAAGTAAAACCTGACACAGAAGAGAGTGTAATTACACATATTATAGGTTTTCCAACTGTAGAGTCACACATGGAAAGATTCAAAACGAGAGTATCTATCAGAGCACCTTAACATTTCGAAAATGTACCGTTTATATAAAACATGGTTTGCAGGACAATGTAGTTATGATAATATCACTAAACAAAACGGCAAAACGAACGCATTTTCAATACAAGCTTCAATTATTCCTTCCATAAACCTAAAAAGGATCAATGTGCGCTGTGTGCCAAATACAAGCAAGCTGATTCTGAAGATAAAGCGATTCTGGAACATGAATATACAGCTCATTAATGAACGAAAAAAGATAACGTAAGAGAACTGAAAAATTAAGAAAAATAGATTGCCGGAACCGAGAATGACAATCCTACTTCACTTGCGATATTTGATTTACAAAAAGTTATTAGTATACCGCAATTCGAAGTATCCATCTTTCATTATAAAAGAAAGTACCCAGTATATAATTTTACCGTGTTTGATGCCATTCGTAAGAAAGGCTACTGTTACGTCTGGCATGGTCAAATTGCTAAAAAAGCCTGCAAAGAAATAGGTAGTTGTTCACTCCAGTTTATGACTTCACAAGCAGAAAATGGTATTAAAAAGATACTATTTTATTCCGACGGCTGTGGTGGTCAAAATAAAAACAGATTTATTTTTGCTCTATATGCTTTCGCTGCAAATAAATTAAATTTAGACATAACACATACATTTTTTGTTACTGGACATAGCCAAAATGAAGGAGACTCAATGCACGCGTGTATGGAAAGAAACTTAAAAAACAAAGTTATTTACACGCCGGACCAAGTTTACAGCATAATAATGAACGCAAAAGTTACTGGACATAAGTATGATCTGAAGGAAATGGACCAGACCGAAATCTTTGACATAAAGCCCCTTGTTGTAGACAAAAAATGGAAAGAATATATAAAAGGTGAAGTCATCCACTGGTCTGAGGTGATGGAAATCAGCGTTTCAAAAGAAACACAAGATCGCCTCTTTTTTAAATATGACTTTGATGATGGTCCATATCCCGAGTTAGACATTTCTGGGCAGACTACGGTGCCATGTCGTATTCGTGGTCGAGGTGAAAATAGAAGCCGAGGTCGAGGCTCCAGATCTTCAAGCCTGTTACAGTCAGAAACACTGCCTAATTTAAAACAAACATACAACCGGTTATTACCTATTTCCAAGGAACTTTACAATGACTTGCAAAGTTTGTGTCATTCAGGGGCGATTCCTCGACATTATCACGGATTTTACAATGCCTTACGATTTGAGAGCACTACAAATGATGATGAAACTGATGAAAGCGATTGATAGAAAAGATGAGATGAAAAAAAAAGATGAAAAGAAAGTGATTGATACTACTATACTGAGTTGATTTATGTACTTTTTTAAATCATGTTAACAATTTAACTAAAATCCCTTACTGTAATGATTACTCACTTTCTTTATATAAAGCTATTTAAGTAACTATCTTTCGTTTTATTAACATCTAGCGTAATTATAACAATATAAAAATATTACATTTATTTTTCAGCATTATTTACTTACGTGTCAATATTTTAAAAAATACTGCATGTAAAATCCCGTTACAATCCATTACAGATCACAAATAGTGCCGATTCGACACGAATAAAACCGTAAGAAACTAGTGCGTTAAAGCAGTTGATGGAAATATACCGTAGAAAAACATCGTAATGTAATCGTACTGATCAATGTCTATGTGACATTTTACACGAATAATATCGTAAAGGTCATTATCATAACATATTTTTTATTTAATTTCCGGTATTATCTATTTTCCTTCATATCGCAGATTACGCCTACAATAAACGAATGATGTTTTAATACAACGATAGCAAAAAAAAATAACTTTGGTTTGGTATATAAAGGATTCTTGTAGATTTAATATTGACAAATTTATTAAAGAAATATAGTTTTTAGCTTCTCCTGAACAATTTGGTTTTTCCTAGTACGATATTTTTCGTGGGGGACGTCGAATTCGTCAACTGAGTAGAATGTATTTTCTATTAAAAATTTACATAATGTCTTTCTAAATGTCAAATTGCATGCAATGTCTCTTATACATTTAGGTACATGATTATATACAGTTGGAGCCATGTAGAGGACACCCTTCATGTACAGTGCTGTTTTAGCAAGCCAGGTTCTAGTACAAAGCCTATCCTGTAGTCGTGCTCTATTGACTCTTTTATATTCGTTTATGTGCTGTCTTACATAAATTACCAGCTCGTATATGTAGAGCGAGGGAAATGTCAAAATATTAAGCTCTTCAAAATATGGTCTACAGCTATCTATCCTTTTTAAATTACACATAGCTCGTATACATGATTTCTGTGCACGAAATACGCGCAACCAGTTAGTAGCATTTCCCCAGAAGATAATTCCGTATCTCAACCTTGATTCAACAGTACCATGATACGCCATAAGTAGAGCCTCTTTATTTACCTTCCCTGACAGCATATAGAGAGCATAGGATGACTGCGCTACTTTAGAACATACTGACTCTATATGTGTTTGCCACTTCATATTAGAGTCAATGTTGAGACCCAAGAACCTTACAACTTTCACGTCTTCAATAGTTATATTATTATAAGTCAAGCTGTTATTGGTCTGCCTATCCGATTGTCTAAAGCTCATAATTTTAGTTTTGTCGAAATTAATCAGAAGATTATTATTTTGAAGCCATTTATTTACAGATGTCAAACTATTATGCATGTCATTAATATTATTATATAAAATAGTACAGTCGTCCGCAAAAAGTATCATATGGTGATTAGTTGACTTCGGTATGTCATTAATATAAATCAAAAACAGTAGAGGCCCCAGGACACTACCTTGAGGAACTCCACACTCTACCAACCTCTGATATACAGGGTGTAAGTGACAGCCTAGTAAATACTGAATCGGTGAAACGGTCTGAGTTCACCGCAAAATCAGCTGTCCCATACATTTTAGTCGGGCAGGCACAGCAGTTTTGTATCGGACAGCGGATTTTTTTTCACGTTTCCTGAGGTAGGCTCCATAGTGAAAGTTGTTCAGTTTGATAGTCTGCGTTCACCGTTTCAGTATTTACTAGGCTGTCACTTACACCCTGGAGTGCGATTTTTGAATCTCATTCGCTGAGCTCAGCAGTTGAAAATGTCAAAATAACTATGGAGATATTCATATTTCTACTGCTGGAGTGCGATATTTTTGAAACTAATTCGCTGAGCTCAGCAGTTGAAAATATCAAAATTACTATGGAGATAAGCATTTTTCTACGGCTGATTTGAAAAAACAAGTCGCACTCCTGAAGAATGATTTTTGAAAGTCAAATCAGCAGTAGAAAGATGCAGATCTCCATAGTAATTTTGACATTTTCAACTGTAGGCATAATACGACAAGTTTCCAACCACATATCACATCTGATTTAAATAAGTCTACCTACTCCATTTAGAGACAATAAACTTTAACTTATTTATTTGTTTTTTTTTTAATAATTAAAATGATAATAATATTGCGTTTATGGTAAAGCTTAACTCACACGAACCATTTACGTAGAATCGATGAAAAATTCAATACGTAATTTATACAGGGTGTAAGTGACAGCCTTGCAAATACTGAAACGGTGAAATCAGACCATCTAACTGAACAACTTTTACTATGGAGACTACCTCAGGAGACGCGAAAAAAAATTAAATGTCCTAGTAGTTATGGGAGAGCTGATTTTTTTTTCGCGTCTCCTGAGGTAGGCTCCATAGTGAAAGTTGTTCAGTTTGATGGTGTGTTCACTGTTTCAGTATTTGCTAGGCTGTCACTTACGCCCAGTAGGGTCCTTAATATGATGACGGTTTTTAAGGGGATGATCCAATGACCATCAAACTGAACAACTTTCTCTATTGGTCCTAAGACGAAATCGCAGAAAAAATCTGTTGTTCCATGTAAAACCAGAAACGAGTACATTTAGACTTCCCAAAGAATATAGATCGGCTGATCCTGATTCGTAAAGAAGATCCAACAATTTTATCTCATTTTTCGACTTATATTACCTTGTTGTTTAGTTTCATTATCTTAATACAACCTAAAATATTTTCTAGTACTTCATTAAAAAATAGTGGTGACTGCTAGTTTCACAATCCTTTAAGGCTACGACGCCATTTTATACAGACGATGGACATCTTGTCCGCAGGCACGTTGTCTGTATGATGGAACCCTACGGATGTGTGCGTTGGTAAGTGGTAACGCACACATCATCATCAACATCAGCCTATAAACATTCCACTGCAGGGCACAGGCCTACCCTCAAAGAGTTCTTCAGTGTATGCAGTTTTCCTCACGATGTTTTCCTTCACCGTTTGAGAGCAGTCGGTATTTCGTACATAAGTTAGAAAAACTCATTGGTACATGGCATGTTGTCCGTGTGGATTCAAACCCGCACCCCCATAATTGGGTGTCCACACCTCTCCGCAACGCGCCACCGACGACGCTCTTACGGTAACGCAAACATGTGGTAAATTCCATACTCAGACAGTGTGATTTGACCGCGTGTGCGCGCCCCAACAAAATGTGGCGTCTACGTGGCGCTTAAATGGCACGTGTGAGTTCAGCTTTATCCAAATACATTTGGGATGAATAAACTAATATTATATTCAAATCTCAAGGCCCAAAAAAGTTATATATGTTATGTTGACGGCCTTGAAAAGATAAGAATTTACATTAAAATCGTCAGGTACTTTTTTTTTTGTTTAAACTTTGACATTCCAAAATATTTCAAATAACCAGAAATGGAAGTCGAAAGCGTCAAGGTTAGTAGTCTGGCGACTAGACTAACTAATTTCTTTTTTTTTTTACTTTGTTTGGTGGTACCGTCGTACCTACATAATATGTAGTAAGTAAATACTATACAGGAGTGCGATTTTTGAATCTCATTCGCTGAGCTCAGCAGTTAAAAATGTCAAAATTACTATGATGATTATACATCTTTCTACTGCTGATTTGACTTTCAAAAATCATACTTCAGGAGTGCTATTTTTGAAACCCAAATCAGCAGTAGAAAGATGCATAATATCTCCATAGTAATTTTGACATTTTCAACTGCTGAGCTCGGCGAATGAGATTAAAAAATCGCACCCCAGGGTGTAAGTGACAGCCTAGCAAATACTGAAACGGTGAACTCAGACCATCAAACTGAACAACTTCTACTATGGAGCCTACCTCAGGAAACGCGAAAAAAAAATCAGCTGCCCCATACAAAACTGTTGTACCTACCCAACTAAAATGTATGGGACAGCTGATTTTTTTCGCGTTTCCTGAGGTATGCTCCATAGTGAAAGTTGTTCAGCTTGATGGTCTGAGTTCACCGCTTCGGTATTTGCTAGGCTGTCACTTACACCCCGTATATACTATACTATATAGAGACGTATACTCTATACGAGATGTTCCTAGCGTCACCACCGTCAAGAGGCTCATTGGCGACAGTAAACTGGTGGAGACCAAGCTTTGTAGCCTAGCCCACCGCCGCAGAGTGGCCTGCTTGTCGGTCTTCTACAGATTGTACTTCGGTGAGTGTGCCCAAGAGCTACATGAGCTCATCCCACCTTTCCCTTTCTACTATCGGACTTCCAGACGCACCTTCCACCCCTTCTTGGTTGATATCCCACATATCCGCACCAAGCATCTTTCTGAATCTTTTATAATGCGCACAGCCTAGGAGTGTAATGACCTGCCTGCGTCAGTATTTCCGAGAGCTTACAACCCGAATTCCTTTAAAGTACGAGTGAATAGGCATCTTCTGGGTAAGCTCGCTACATCTTCAACCCCATCTTTGTCCTCAGGACTGGATTGAGGTCAAGAGGAAACCAATCATTGGCGGCGCGTTGGGCAATTTGACGCGTTTGACAACGCTTCTCCTTGAAAACGCTCTACACATCGCCGTATGTTTGTGTTTCCGGCAGTCCGCTCCGCGTATCGCGGCGCCTGATGCACCGCGTCTCCCTGAACGAGGCCTTAGGGATTCCAAAAAAGGGTTCGGGGCCTATGAAGTGGTTTTCAGTGCCCATTCTATGTATGTGTCCCACCCATTGTAGCTCAAGCAGATTGTTATTGCCTAGGGCGGGCGTTCCGCTACGCCACACAGTCCTGTACTAGCTACGGCCCTATGGCTGCCCTATGGTGTTCCGCGGCGAAGCATGTATGATGAATGTTATGGAAGCGAAAGGTCTGTTAGGATCGCAGAGAGGTTTCTGACTACCCCAGTGGTAGACAGGGGCGTAAGAATATGTAAAATGTCAACTTAAAACTTAGTTACAATAGGGGTGCCTATAAATAACTAGGTCCTTAGTTCAACTCGCGTCTCAAGATTCATACTGAATAATAGCAGGAGCAAGGCTCGTGCCATAGTCGGAGCCCTCACTGGGCACTACGCCACAGGCACGATGATGCACAAAATGAAACTCACCCTGGATCCCAGCTGCAGAGCATGCGGAGAGGATGAAGAGACTATGGAGCATGTTCTTTGTGACTGTGATGTCCTGGCGGTAAAACACATGTGCCTCCTCGGAGATGGATACCCGAAACCGGGAGATCTTAGGTTTCTTCCTCTCAATGGTGTTGCCTCCTTCATTGACCATGTATTTGAAGGGTGAAGAAAAAAAAAAGTATTGGGGTTAACACAAAAGATCCCACTGGGTTGAAGTGTTGCTGGCTTGCCAGCCCCCACAACAAGATAAGATAAGATAAGATAACTAGGTCCCTATCCAGAGCACCCTAAAAAGCAGGACATGTCCTGGGAACACAGGGCGGTTGGCAAACCTATGTTAGATGATTTGTTTTTATTAATTTTTATATTTACTTAAGGCATAAACATTTTAACGGGTTCTTACCGCGTTTTGGTATATTTGAAATATCGGGAACTCAAGTATACAAAAACGCGGTAAGAACCCGTTAAAAAGTTTATTTCTAGATTAAATAATAACCGCGTAACTCTCAAAAACTGTATAACTTAAGGCATTTTCCTATTTATAGCTATGATGAAGAGCTATGATCAAATAATTTATTCTATTTGGTACCTATCCTATACATTAAGTAACTTAGTATTTTTTTTTTATTACGTATGGGTTTGCTCTTGACCTCAATCTAGTCCTCAGGACGAAGATGGGGTCGAAGATGTAGCGAACTCACCCAGAAGAAGCCTATTCACTCGTACTTTAAAGGGATTTAAACGTATCTAGTATTTTGTTTAGTTTTCAGTGGGATTATACTTCATGAAACAATCAGCGTCCTCTTTTGAAAGCTTATGAAACTACTTTAGTAATGCTACTCGGCGCTAGATGGCAATGCCATAAAGACTAGTCTGCTTCTAAATTATTTATCCAGATAGACTTCTACACCATATCTTCTATGTACATGATACCTGGCGCCATCTAGTGCATTACGGACCTGTGAATGATTTGTACATAAAATTAAATTAAATAATGAAATATTAAGTCTCGGGTGGAACTTGAATGCACTTGAATTTCGTTCGAATTGCTCACGTGTGGCGAAATTACGCAATTCCCCGAAATTACGCAAATCAATAATATTTGAAATTGTACCTACATAAAATGTTAGGGTAAAGTTTTTTATTTTATATTGAAATAAAGTAAAAACTAAATACATCAGCAATATTATTGATCTTAAAATAACTAAGCTGGAATTCCCGTTCATATTACGAAATTCTCCTACAAACTTTCACCCACCTTTTCACACCTTTGGGGGTTGACATGCGAAAAATCTTTTTTTTAGTTTATAGTTAAGTTGGTAGTCTTCTTATTTTTGAATATTGTGACCTTGTGACCTTTGATGTAATTAGACTCCAATACTCCTCTACCTCTACCCCTTCTAATCTGAATTTCTTTTGTTATATTCTGACCTCTTGGTCATTTTACGATTAATAAGTCTTATCTGTAACATTTTAGTAAGTTTATCTATTAAACGAGAAAAACACGAGCCGCCGTTCATTATTATATTATATATTACCACAAGGTCAACACAATTTTGCTGACTATGTGACAGTCATAACAAATTGTTATATAAATTGTTTTAATATACCTAACAATATTTTATTTCAATTTTAAATGTATACAAAAATATTTATTATTATTTCATTATAAGGGCTTGGTCGATGACCAAAAAGCTACTGCGACCTGGATAGATCTATTGTAACTGTCACCCTAGACCTAAAGGTCATTTCCTAGGCCCACGGACATCATGAACCGTGTTATGCTTTTGGAGGGAAGGTCCCTAATGTCAGTAGGTGTTATTATGTATCCACCTAGATGGCGACTTCTGCTGGGAATGAGCACTTCGCATTCGCAGAGGAGGTGTATGGGCGTTTCCTCTGCTTCACAGCAGAATCTGCAAGTGGGTGAATCTACAAGCCCCATTCTGTGTAGGTGTTTGTTTAACTTGCAGTGTCCTGTTAAGGCTCGTACTAAGAGCCTTAAGTCGTTGCGGTTTGAATTGAGGGCATCCGAGGTATGTCTATTTGAAAAGCCGGTCACAAGTTCTTTCGCATGCCTCAGTCCTGGTGTATCCGACCAGAGCCTGCGGCTTTGGTTCACAGCCCAGTCCTTTAGCACACGTCTAGAGGTGTTGCGAGAGATGCCGCAATAAGGCTCGGGGCCTATGGCGTCCTCTTCCGCCCCTCTTCGTGCCAGCTCGTCAGCAGCCTCATTTCCAACAATACCGCAGTGTCCGGGCACCCAGCCTAGGGTGACAGAGTTTGTCAGTCCTAGCTGGTTGAGTGCTCCGGCACATTCTAATGTTAGTTTCGACTCTATTTCGTCAGATCCTAGCGCTTTCAGAGCAGCCTGGCTATCTGATAAAATAACAATATGTTTAAATATACAAAATTAAATATACAAAAATATTTAATTTCAAATTTCCAAAGTTATCTGTATATCAATTTATTAATGTTAAAATTTATTTAGTGAAATTTAACCTAGAATTGCAAAATGTATGTATCTGCAACATGCCAAATGTTAATGTTAATTGTTGTTAATTATCTTGCATGCCTCTTATTTGCAATGCCCTAATCAACAGGGTTCATGTACTCATACCTAACCATATAATAATACCTTTAGTACTGTACATGAAAGCAATAAATGAATTGAATTGAATTATCATTTACGCTTCGCAACATGCACAACGGAAAGTAGTCTGTATGGGAATTCTTTCACAGTTCATGCGGCCAGGTTATGGAATTCATTGCCGCATATTATCTGTGCTAGTCCTTCGCTGGACATCTTTAAGAGGAGAGTTAAGGAGCATTACCTATCTAAATAAAGTCGTAGTAGTTATATGTATGTATATAATATATGTAGGTTTTTATTATTCTATTTGATATTATTATTTAAGTATATTTATATATTATACTAGCTTTTGCCCGCGACTTCGTCTGCGTGGACATGTAATTTTGTCTTATGTCTCGTCTAAGGTCATGAAGGTCATAGTCCGAACCAAGTCTAGGAATCCTGGCATGTAACATTAGAATGGCGATTAAGGAATGGGCTAATAAAAGTCACAGGCTAGAATGCTCTGGCCTCTCGGGTCTGCAACACTGCAGGAAATTCATCAGCAATCTTCTTATTATCATGTGGGCAAAGCCCTGGTGTCAGAGTATAACAGCAATATAACACCACGAATCCCACAGTTCATACTGAACAACAGCAGGAGCAAAGCTCGTGCCATCGTTGGAGCCCTCACCGGGCACTACGCAACAGGCACGATAAAGCTCACTCTAGATCCCGGTTGCCGAGCGTGTGGAGAGGAGGAGGAAACCATGGAACATTTGTACTGTGTGACTGCGATGTCTTGGTGGGTAAACGTATGTGATTCCTGAGAGATGGTTATTCATTACATGTTTCTTACCCTGAACGCTATTGCCTCCCTCATTTTCCAAGTTTTTCAAGGATGAAGAAAATAATATGTAGGGGTCAATACAAAAGATACCATTGGGTCGAAGTGTTGCTGGCTTGCCATTTCCCATAATAAGATAAGAAAGTCATGAACTTAAGCTAAATCAAAATCAGAAGTACCCCAAGTAATTCTGTAGGTATCAAGTCATTCACTGGATCCATCACTTTAATTTTTCTACTGTTCGTCGTTTATTAGTTTTTCATTTATGTCGAGCAGCATAATAATCATCTTACGACCCACTGCGGGTCACAGACCTCCACTCACGTATAAACGTTAGAGGATACTCTACCACGCGGGCTAGTGTAAAATGGTGAAGGCAAGAGCATAGGTACCTTTTTATACGTTGTGGTAGAATGATGTTCTATAGTTAAGTTGCACAAACCCTCAAAAAATCATAATTGAGACCGAAAATCAAACAAAACAAAAATTTGGCAAGACTTACTGTAACAAAATTCATCCTTTCTGTAAAATAAGGTTATCATTCCGTAGCATTGGCTCAGATTGGACTCAAACAATCAATATACTTACAACGATGTATTACAACGATAATATAAGGTCTAACAAAATTAGCTGAAACTATATTGATGTCCAATACAAAACTGCAAACACAAATGTATGGGGCAGAAGATTTTTTTTCGAGATTTCGATATTGGTCCCGTAGAGAAAGTTGTTCAGTTTAATGGTATGAGCATACCCTTAAAACAGTTCACCTAATTTTTTTTAGACCTTATATAATCAACTAAATTTGTAAGCTCCTGCTATAGCTAAGTTTTTGAATTAATAATTGTAGCATACTTGCTTTAAAAAAACTCCCAACGCCATCTATTAAGATGAAAACAATACTACGATTAAATTACTACGATAAAATTTTTGAAAACTTGATTTTTGATAGTTGACGACCCGGTTGGTGTAATGGTTACCTCGCCGGACTGCCAAACCAGGGTCCTGGGTTCGAAACCCGGTTCGGTCATGGATGTTATAAATGTTTGTGCCGTTGTTGTATGGTTTCTATAATAAAAAGCCTATAGTGCTTGCTTGGAATCATAACAATGTTCCTGTAAGCGTTATTTATTTATTTAATTATTTTTCGAATTCAGCCGGTAAGTAACTATACAATCAAATCTGTAACACCGAATATCTGAGATGTCTTGAGCGTGAATCAAGTATGGTACTTGCTTCAAAAAAACACCCAACGCCATCTATTAATATGAAAACAATACTACGATAAAATTATGAACACTAACTTTAGAAAAGGTTAAAAGAAAGAGGATTTTTAGTATTTGCCGACCCGGTTGGTGTAATGGTTACCACGCCGGACTGCCAAACCAGAGTCCTGGGTTCGAGTCCCGGTTCGGTCTTGGATGTTATATATTTATGCCGTTGTTGTATGGTTTCCACAATAAAAAGCCTTTATTGCTTGTTTGGGATAATTAAAATAATGTTTGTGCCTGTGAGCGTTATTTATTTATTTGTTTAATTATTTTTCTCGCGTTCTCCGCTGGAGAATACGCGTGCCCGGTGTGGGGCCGATCTGCCCACGCCAAGCTGGTGGATACCGGCACTAAACGAAACGTGTCGGATTATAACTGGTTGCTTGAAACCGACTCCGGTACAGTTGCTTTACCCACTGGCTGGCATAGCGCCCCCAGATGTAAGTAGGGCTGTGGCAGGTTCCTCAGAGAGAGCCCAAATGGTGGACGACACACGACATCCCATGCATGGCTTTATTCCTGCGCCGCAAAGGCTGCCAAGCCGACGCAGCTTTATGAAGTGTGTCGACCCCCTAAATACTGGCCCAGCGCAAGCAAGGTGTACTCTATGGCGACAAAAAGTGTCCCTCCCAACTCCATTTGTGTCGCCGTCTGAGAGCCGTTTGTGTCCCGCCTAGACATGACTTGCCTTGGGCGACCTGGAAGTCTTTAAACCGACTTCGAACCCAGGTCGGTCGCAGTAAGGACAACATGGTCAGGTGGGGATACTCGGATGCGCAAAATGTGACTTGCTTATGTGGAACTCCACAAACGATGGCCCATCTCACATCGTGCCCTGCGTGCCCTTACATCTGCACGCAGGAGGAGCTCATGACCGCTAGCGACGGTGCAGTATCGGTTGCCCGATTCTGGCAAGCTACTATTTAGCGACTTCAGAATTTGAAGTCGACACGATAACGTTTATGCGTGATTGCGCCACAAACATACAACATTACAACCTTACAAACATCGTCACAAACGTTTACGTTTATAATATTAGTGAGATTATTAGTTCTTCTTCGTGATGACATTTTTCATTACTGAAAACAATCAAGTGTACTGGCAGATACAAAATTATTTTTTAAGTATTTTTATCACTGAACGGAACGCGTCGGGGTGCATTATATATATTATATTACTTTATTTTTTATTTATTTAACTTAATATGCTGACACTTTTTTAAGAGGATGATCAGACCATCAAACAGCTTTTTCTATGGGACTAACATCGAAATCGCGAAAAAAAATCTTCTGCCCCATACATTTTTGTAGAGTAGGATTGCAGTTTTGTATGGAACAGTTGATTTTTTTTCGTGATTTCGACTTTGGTCCCATACAGAAAGTTGTTCAGTATGATGGTCTGATCATCCCCTTAAAAAACTGTCTGCATATAAGAAGGACCATATACATCTTGCAATTCGGTCAGATGCGCGCGAAATCGGTGCCGGCCGCATTTTACTGCAACGTCACCGTTTGACGTTTGACAGCAGGGGTCTACCCGGACGAATACTATATACAATGTTCTTTGTTCTTGACCCGGACATTCGAACGTCGCAATTGCATGAAAGTTATCGTTCCAATGTCAACGTCAAATGATATAACGCGACCGTTTCGGTTCCGGTCCGAACTTCATTGTAATAGAATGAAGTTCGGACCGGAACCGAAACGGTCGCGTTATATCGAAAATCTAAAGTCCGGATACATGGCCTGGTCAGCACTCGCTGTCAATTTGCGTGCATTTGAAACAACGGCAACACGTATGCGCCTGGATTCCAGCGAATAATTTCGTCCGGAAGAACGCAGTCGGCTATTGCCGAATGTTACATTAATTTATGTAAAGCTCATATCAAGCGACAGTCCGTAGGGCTGTGGCAGGTTCCTCAGAGAGAGCCCAAATGGTGGACGACATACGACACGGACGGACCGCAGCACGGACTACAAACTTTGAGTCAAGATAACTTTAGAACTAAACATTTAAAAGGAAATCACAGATATTGGCTTCTAGATGGTTTTAAAACCATTAATTTTTTTACTTTAATTACTAAATGTTCAATCTAAGCTTCGTTTTGTATGGAGCCCGTAGAAAAATAAATTATCCTCTTAATCGAATCGGGCGCAAAATGCACGGCGGCACATCGCATCGGCGGCATAAAAAAACCGATCCTTATTAATTTGTTAGAGTTCGTTCGTTTGTATTTTAGTAATAATTTACGGTATTTCAAAATAGTTTCTTACCTGTCTTATAATTGCTTTAAAATATTAACTATTATCCAGTCTTGCTTAAAATGTGTATTACATCACACTGTGTGATTACACCGTAAATAAAAACATTCCGAATTAAAAATCGAGTTTTAGACATCTTTTGGCTGCTGATTTGAAATCATGATTATATTCTCTTTGTTTGAAATTGGCATGCAGTTTTTTTTTAAATAATTACTCCTGCTTTGGTTGCACTGTAATTCTACAAAATGTCAAGAAATTTGTAGTTCGAATCTTGTTTTCTTGTGGCCAGTACTAAGGTTTTTTTTGTTATGCAAAGGTTTTCTCCATGGAGTTTGAAAGATTTTATCGCCAAAAAGAAGAACAATGTTACACTAACAACCGGTGCAGTCATCAGCACTGGACAATGATAAAATTTATAATTATTGGTATTTATTTTGTAATTTGTTGTTATTTTCGCTATTTATAAATCAAACAGTCTTCAGAATCAGCTTACTTTATTACAAGTCTTTTAATTTTAATTAGTGTTACTTACTTAAAATTGAAATGGCACCGTACATTGGTTGCACTTGCGGTTATATGTTTATATCTCCGGCTCCCGTCAATGTAGCGAGATAAATTATATACCAGATTTTAAGTCAGATCATAAGCAATCAAACAAAAAAAGTTTCATCAAAATCGGTTCAGTAGTTTTTGCGTGATACTCGTTCAAACAAACAAACAAACAAATAAACAAACAAACAAACAAACACACAAACAAACAGACAGACAAAAAATCCAAAAATTGGTGAAATGGAATCAGGGACACCTAAAAACCATATCGTAACTTTTTTTTTGTTAATATCTTCAATGTACAGACAAACTTCCCGCTACAGTTTTATAATAGTTTAGATTAGATTTATTTGTATAGGTGTATCTTATATTATTTCTTATTTTATAGGTATTCATTTTACTATCTCATAATTAAGTAGTTTTTTATTTGTGTGCACACTTATTTCACCCAAACATATTAGTTTTCCTCTCACTCAACGGTTTGCTGGAAGAAAACTCTTTTAGAGTTAAGCTCGCCTTTGTACATCACGAATTGTTGTAATTTTTTTCATAATTATGTTTTTGTGTACAATAAAGAATCTAAGCACAACGGAAAGTAGATTTTTCAGCCATTATTTCTATTATGAAGCTATTTCCACGTAAGTTGAATTGGCAGAAGAACTTGCCCTTCCATATGATAAGAAGAAGAAGAACTTATAACTAAGATATAATTTATAGGTGAAAGAAGTTAAGAACGGAAAAAAAGAAAAAATAAATAAAGAAAGAAATATATTATAATTAATAAGAACCTATGCTATTACTCCGCATATGCTAATACCCCGGAGCCCGCTACGATTACTTTCTGCATGGGTAGCATGCCACCGTTATACAGGGCTTTTGCACCTTCGCTCTCGTTCTATTTGCGCGCGAACGAACAAGATAAAAGACGTGATACAGCCGTATCACGTGTAGCATGCTACGGCTTCTGATCAAAATGAGCCTAGAATACTGGCGGCGTTGCCGCGTTGTTATTGCCAATGCTTTGCGTTGGACCAGAAATGAATCGGAGCGGGAGTTGCAGCTCCTGTCCCGGAGCCGTCGGCTCAATTCTTTAACAAAGTCCGTAATTAGTAAACGTGACCATTCGACTTACTTGACAAAAACTTCTTAATAGAAAACGTTAAACTTGGCAACAAACCATCAGGAATTAAACTTAGCAGCTTCCCTTCACTAAGTAATTCGCAGGCGATTTCAATATCAGTCGCCATAAACCTATCTTTATCCAAAAATGTGACGCGCTCCCTTAAAATACTCTTAGCTCTTTCCAAAACTGGACTCGTCAGTAACTTCCTAAAGTCCAAACCTTGACAAGCGCACATCCATTCTATTGCAAGAACAGCTTTCAAGTTCTCCGCCATATCCCAAAGTCTTCGACCAGCAGCTGGTGCCATCGAGACATGATCCTCCTGGTTTGCTGAAGTCGGTATACTATCCACACTTGAAGGATGAGCCAGACATTTGTTCTCGCTTACCAACGCTGCAGCAGTAACATGGGCTGTCATAAAACCAGTATTCACGCCTCCATTGTGAACTAAAAACGCGGGGAGTTTAGAAAGATTTGAATCCATGAGCAGAGCGGTTCTTCTTTCCGATAGAGACCCGATTTCGGCTAAAGCCAAGGCTAAATTATCAGCTGCAAATGCTACATGTTCCGCATGAAAATTCCCTGCTGATATGAAGTCAGAATCAACAATAACTGGATTATCTGATGAACCGTTGGATTCTGTTAACAAAATTTCTGCAGCGTTACGTATTTGGGTCAAACAAGCCCCCATGACTTGTGGTTGGCAACGCAACGAATAAGGATCTTGAACCTTGCCACAATTGACATGAGATTCAGATATCTCTGTACGATCTCCCAAAAGGGATCTGAAGGCGGCTGCTGCATCAATTTGCCCTCGGTGTCTTTTAACTGCCTGAACTCTTTCATCGAAAGGCTTTCTGGATCCATACCCTGCTTCAAGACTTAAGCATCCCGTAACTATTGCATTAGCATACATGTCTTCAGCGGCAAATAATCCTTTCAAGGCGAAAGCTGTAGATGCCTGAGTCCCGTTTATTAAAGAAACACCTTCTCTAGGACCTAGAGTAATCGTCTTCAATCCAGCACACTTTAGTGCTTCTGTAGCTGAAAGCCACTCCCCTTTGTAACTCGCTTTGCCTTTTCCAAGCAACAACGAAGCCATATGGGATAATGGAGCCAAATCTCCTGAAGCGCCTACAGATCCTTTCACAGGTACATGAGGATAAACTTCATTGTTAATTAACGCCATTAAAGCATCGACAACTTCTCTACGTATACCAGAAAACCCTTGGCCTAGGCTGTTGATCTTCAGTACTATTACCAATCGTACAACACCATTGTCGGCTGGTTCACCGACTCCAACAGCATGGGAGAGGACGATAGATTCTTGGAGAATCTCAAGGTCTTTGTTGTCAATTTCGGTTGCAGCTAAAATACCAATACCGGTATTGATACCGTAGGTTATACGGTTCTGTGCGACGATTTCTTGGACGAGTTCAAAGCTGTTTTCCATTTGTTGGTACGTGCCGGGATCTAGGGCTAGTTTGAATGGATTGTTGTAGATGTTTCGGAGGTCAGAGAGGGTGAGGTGACCAGGACGTATTGTGAAGGTCTTCATGATGTGAGCCTGTGGATGATAAAATAACTTTAATAGACCTTACAGCTGTGCTTCTGATGAAAATTAAAACTGAAAGTTCTTATTTAATCCTTCTTGCTCACCCCAAAAAAAAGCCAGAAAAGCCCTTAAAGTGAATCACTTAAGTTCTTGAAGAAATTGCTTCTAGGTTGATCGACGTTAAAGGTACATCCTCGGACATGCATAAGCATCGAATTAATCCAAATAGGCAACGCCACCAGCCTTTTTGGCATGCTTCCTAACGGCAGCAGCTCTGATGGGTGTTGGTATCCGACCAATCTATGATCGGTGCTTTACCTACAGATTGAACCTACTTCACCTGGTTCATTTGTCTTTTCCTTTTCTACTCTATAAACTTTATTTAAATTTCTAATTTAGCATAAGCATATGCTCACGAATATTCCCCGAGTCAGAGATATTCTGAAACCTCAGAACTTCCACGTTTCACTAGTACCGAATCTCCAAAAATTATGGAAAAATTTCTAATTTAACTTTAAAAAAATTATGTATTATTTATTTATGTACCTTTAATTACATGCAATATGTATGAATTTATGTATTCTGTTGTATTCATTTCTTTTTAATCTATAACTTTGTTTTTTTTTAACACCGACCAGGAGTGCGATTTTTGAAACTCATTCATTGAACTCAGCAGTTGAAAATGTCAGTATTACTATAGAGATATGCATCTTTCTACTGCTGATTTTACATTTAAAAATCGCACTCCTGGATTATGATTTTTGAAAGTCAAATCAGCAGTAGAAAGATGTATATCTACATAGTAATTTTGACATTTTCAACTGCTGAGCTCAGCGAATGAGTTTCAAAAATCGCAATCCTGTTTTTTGTTATATTTCATCTACCCTAAGGTTGTCTGGAGAAATAGCTTTTTGGCGATAGGACCGCCTTATTTGTACCATAAACTGCTTTATGTTTGTATGTACTGCCATAATACCTGTCGAACCTATGATCTGTAGGTATCTGATAAGACTACGTGTTTTTGAATATTTTGTTTTTGTTTTCTTCTTTATGTCTTTGCTTTTACTTGCTATTTTTGTAAATGCCTATTATGTAGTACCAATTGCGCAGAAAGGTCTCCGCGGCACCACGCGCTTAATGATATTATTCGTCGAGCGCTGGTGTCCGCCAATGTTCCCTGTACAACTGAGCCACCTGGTTTGAGCCGTACCGACGGGAAGAGACCAGACGGATTGACCCTTGTGCCGTGGCAAAAGGGCAAATGTCTTCTATGGGATGCAACGTGCGTATGTACGTACGCTGCATCTTACTTGAGAGGTTCCATCCGAGTAGCAGGGTCGGCAGCGGAAAGGGCAGCAGTACGTAAACACCAATGTTAAACAATTTTGGAGCAGAGCTACTTATTCGTGCCCTTCGCTGTGGAGACGGCGGGCCCGTGGGGTCATGAAGCAAAAACCTTTATGAGGGACCTGGGCAAACGTTTACGGGATGCGGGTAACGGTCCTCGTGCCGGGTCATACCTAGCCCAACGCATATCATTAGCGATTCAACGCGGAAATGCGGCCAGCATTATGGGCACCTTCGGGCCAGGTATGACCTGGGGCGGGCTTTTCGACTAAATAGGATTAGTTAAATTTGTAGTTTAGAATGTTTAGAATGGTTTAAGTTTAGGGTAAGTTTTATTTGTGCTTTTACTATTTTATTCCCTTATTAAAGAAAAATTTAGTACCAAAGTGTTTTTGTAGCAAAAGTTGAATTGTAAGTACTTATTTAAGTAGCACATAACCTAGTTATCTGAACTGACTGATTAAGACGCCCTAGACGAGTCGATAGTGTCATAGATAAACCTAAATTGGTTTTTACTGCAGTATTTTATTAATTTACGAGCGTTAACCCGCGACTTCGTCCGCACAAATTATATACCAGATTTTAAGTCAGATCATAAGCTATCAAACAAAAAAGTTTCATCAAAATCGGTTCAGTAGTTTTTGCGTGATACTCGTTCAAACAAACAAACAAACGGACAGACAAAAAATCCACAAATTGGTGAAATGGAATCAGGGACACCTAAAAACCATATCGTAACTTTTTTTTTGTTAATATCATCAATGTACAGACAAATTTCCTGTTACAGTTTTATAATAGTATATAGATTGTAACGTTTTTTCATAAATAAATATATAATAAAAAAAAATCATCAGTTTTGTTTCCAATTGTGAATTGTATTTTGTTTTGTTGTAAATATTTCATTAATTTATTTGATTTTCAATTTTAGTTGTTAAGATCTCTGTGTTTTCTTTCTTATTTTCACTCTTTTGGTCATCTAGATTCAAGAGCTATAATAACTTACCTAGATTATAGGTAGTATCGACTTTTTTGAAAAGCTGGGGAAGTTAATGATTTTCAAGAAAAGTCAGAAGTGAGAAAGTAAGTACCCTATTGGATCCCACTGCAGGGCAGCCTGTAACTGACCTCCCTAAACCTAACCTATCTAACTATACTAGATCCTATATACCCACTACTTACTAAATTATTTATTATATAACTAAGATTATCTTGTTTATTCGATTCAAATAATCTAATGATATGTAATACCTAATCCTTAAGTTATCCAAAGAACTATTTCATAACAACCGACTTAATTTACATCTAAACTTAAATCTACCTAATTATCTAAACTTAACTAAAAATTGGCCAGAAGAAGTGATCGTCTAGGAACCCACATTATGTAGTAGAAACTCAGATTCTTTTAGAAGGACTTAGTGACCTAGATCTTATTTGCGATGAACCCAAAATAATTCTAACCTGATTAATACCTAACCTAACCTATTATACAGGGTGTAAGTCTGAATTAAATAAATATCATAAGAAAATGGTAAGCATAAATTGTTTTAGACAACATTGTGATTGTTTTTTAGGGGAGACCCCAACCATGTGGCCGGATACTAGAAATATCAGAGAAGAATATTAAATATTTCTGTTGTGAATGTCATCATTTGGTAGACATTTGGAATATGAGTAGAATTAATGATATTTTCAGCTTTATCTTTTGAAGTGTAACGTCTCCAATCATTTTTGTATGGAGATTAGCTACGGGCTGCTCTCTGCTCACCCAAAGACAAGCAAAAACTATCAGGACCTCAAGTTGACTTTTTCAAGAGGTTCATTATGTTATATTATTAATATTTAGATCTCTTAATTTAGTACTTCTTATGTAAATCTTGTAAATAAAGTTCCTTCTCAAATACTTCTATTGGATAGGGTATGGCCTTAAAAAAGGATTCTACTACCACGTCACTAGGGACCTAACTGCAGAGAAGATGTGGCCAGAACCTCTACAGTGATACCTTCAAGTATTCAACAACTTTAGTATGAAATCAGTAAGTATGAGTAAGTATTTAATATTAAAATAGAGGACTATAATGATTACTTTTATTTGTAGTTCTAGTCAGTTTGTCAGAGTCATTGAGACAGTTAGTATAATACTAGGAAAATAAACTATGAATCTGAGCAAATTCAGTGGATGTGTCTTTCTTTAATATGCTTTACATTCTCTATTAAATAGTCAGCAACTTTGAAGATAAGTTCATACTAATTTCTCAAATTAGTACTAATCTACTATAAAACCAATATTGTAAAGAGAAGATATTGTTAGAGTTTAAAATTACCTCCCTAATTAATTAAGATCAAGATAATATTATTTTCCTATGAATTCTAACATCAATTATCCCCAATATTAATCTAAGTAGCTATGATACCTATCCTATCCTAGCCTATTCCTACAATAAACGTGAATTTAATAAACTAACCAATGTCTAAAATATTCCTATTCTAAAGAAGTTTCCCTAAGGTTTGAAACACTCCGGTGTAAGAGTATTCCGCAATACTAGAGGCAGGCCTCACATTTACATTTAATTGTGTAGGTGTGTAATGTAGGTTTTCCCGTGATTGTCTAGGGAAGAAACCTTCTGACTAGCTAAGTTAAAAGGTTCGAGGGTGGAGCCCTCTAAGTGTACCTAACCCTATTCCATGTGTAATGCTCATATCACGGCCGAAGCCATAAGTTGTGATATGAACGGGCCTTACAGTAAAAGTGTCATATGTTAAGGGGACTAGATTTCGTACGCCGAGCATAAGGTACTAAGGCCCCCTAAAGGACTCCCTCCACTTCGACGGTGGGATACCCCGTAACAATACACCCAGCTTACGAAACCTATGTGGCTATAGATCGTTATGTCGGTAAAGAACAATCCCTGGCACACCACAAGACCAGGCTAAACAATGGAAGCTATAAGCGCTTTCACCTTTAACACCGCAAGGTGTAAAAGGAGCCTATAACCCACGATACTTCATCGTGTTCCGTAATACCCTTCAAGCTCACAATTTAAACATTAACCCCAAATAAATGAATTTAGTAAGTAATTAAAGATATGAAAACCCCAGAATTTATCCCAAAAATCAATAAAGAAAGTTTACCGCTTCCCCTTGAATTATTTTACAAATTATCAACAAAATCTCTCAAATGTAGGTACGTAGAAAATTTAAGTAAAATCAAAACACCAACCGGCAGCGAGTGAGCTCAAAGAATGTTAATCGTTGAATGCCCGTTCCCCTCTCGATCCCGCCTATTTATACTCCACAAAAGGTGGGAGACGAGTCTAAGGTGGCAAACGAGGCTAAGGTGGCAAAGGTGGGAGACTCATTAACAAACAAAATTGAACCTTATCTCGATGAAAATAAGGTCGTGTCCAGTTAATTCTGAAGATATTTATTCTTTCAACGATAATGATCTCTATAACTATAGAAATAAGGTTGTTACGTTCCGCCTTAAGATAATGCAGTATTAGTATTACTTCGTAAAACATACTACTTAGATCATGCGGCTTTCCCACTTATTTAATTTATTCAAGGATTTTTATTCTTTTTAAAGTTAATTTCTATTATTAGATTTATGTTCTTAGAAACTATATCTGACTAATGTTATATTTGTGAACCGAACGAATAGCTAGCATGATAGCCTATCTCGTTACAGTCACCCCCATGAAAATAACTGCTGGTCTGATGCCGGAAGATATTTTCAAATCTTTCACAAATATAAAAGAAAAGAGTTTATTAATGCTTTGCCCCAAAGTATTTTTTTTTTTGTATGTGGTGTGTCTTTAAAACCAAAGAAGAAACAATCCCAATAGTGAGAAAAGTCTCTAATTAATAACATAAAATTCAAGATCAATTAGTAGCCTTCACTAAAACATCTGGTTCATGTGCAGAAACTAGGTTGTGAGACTAGCCAATTAGAGGAATTATGTACTATGTCAATCTATCTGATTCAATTTTTCAATCTAATAGAACTCCATAATACATTCTACCATAATCCAGATCCTCATCACGGTTAAACCAATAATCATCGTTTGAATAGTACATACCCTATCTGAAACTTTCCAACATCTACTGCAATCATTAATTGTTTGGAGAGTGTGTAGTGGTCGCCCAGAAGATATCATTGCTGCCAGTGGAGTATGAGAATTCCTTAACTACCAGTTCAAACTGAATTCTTTTTTTTTTTTCATCTAACCTAACACCAATTCATTAAGGAATCTCGTTGTGTGTATGGAGACTTTAGAACAAAGCGCAAATAAACTTATCTCATGGCTACAAAGTCTGGTACACCGTTAACGCCCAGCTACATATGATAAACATGATTGAAAACATTCCATACTCACTTTATACTTCTCTTTCATTTCTCCACAATGTACAAATATAAAACAGATAATATTCATCCTTCCCCAAGCTCAGATTCATTCGACTTTAACAATGCAACAGTTCACAGCCATGAAATTTCTATGAATTTAATACTAAACTAAACTATTCTCTTTCGATAAATAATTTCAGCAATTTTCAAAGTAAACAAATCCAAAACGTCAAAACTTTCCCCAAAACTAACCCTTTTTTTTCATTCGTCAATTCGGAAAGGCAATGAAACTAGTCACTACAACCGTTGACTTTAG
This sequence comes from Agonopterix arenella, assembly GCA_927399405.1. NCBI lineage: Eukaryota > Metazoa > Arthropoda > Insecta > Lepidoptera > Depressariidae > Agonopterix > Agonopterix arenella. Next base: position 8,449,865 of record OV656718.1, on the reverse strand, counting down.
TTACTATTGTTATTATTATTTTTTTTTTTATACAACTAAGGAACACATCAATTGATATTAAAATATACCAAAAGAAAGTCATTGGGACACATAAAGTTATTCACTAAGACGGAATCCAACCATGACACAATTTTATTCCAAGGGAATTTTACGCGAGAATCAATCTGAATCAAATAGAAACGTCTATCTTTATTCTAAACCGTAAACAAAATTATTCCTTTTTTTTTCAATTTATTTATATCAATTAAGAAAGTGCGTCGGTGGTGCGCTGCGGAGAGACATGGATACCTATTTACGGGGATCCCGGATTCGAATATACACAGACAACACGCCGTGCACCAATGTGACCCTCTAACCCATGTACGTTATATCGATCGCTTTCAAACAGTGAAGGAAAACATAATCGTAAGGAAACCCTCATACACTGAAGAAGAATAAGATGACATGTGAAGTCCATCAATCCACAGCGGAACGCTGACAAGCTGATGATGATGATAAGAAGTTATTTTAAAATCTCCTTGTCCGAGGCCAAAACTGAAGCACAGTATAAGAAAGAGGATGAAACCATTTCTCTAATAGTTCTGGGAGATCTCATATAGCGCTATCCTTTTTTTCTATTGTTGCATTGCCACACGCACCGTCAGCTGTACAACAACTTTTAACAGATAAATTCAATTAGAAGACCATATTCAAAGAAGTAGAAATAATCTGAAACTCAAAGACATCTCAAAGATCTCGAACTCTAAGATTGGCTCAAAAGGAAGAAATTCAGAGCCGTAAAAATTGATAAAAAAGTAAAAACCATAAACAATGTGACCATCGACTGTCAGTCAAAGAGTACTTGCTGTCAATGTCACAATGTTCCTCCGGGAAATATTTTCAAACCGCCGACCGCCGTATTTCGTAAAAAATGTCTCTAAAAACAAAACTAAAGCAGTGTATGAACTCCCCGACTAAACTATGCTGAAATATAACGCGTACAAGTGTGACAGAGTACTTAACATAAAAGAAGACCCGGATTGTCGTTATATCGGTAAGTAAATCTATCGCCGGGAGACAAATTGTTTAAACTGTTTTTCATTACATATCATATGTTTGGACAGAGCTATGCTCGATGTTTAACTGAGAAATCACATCGGAACCGAAAAGATACGTCAGAGATCTAAAGTAGTCGACATAACTCGGAAAATTATCTAGCTGAAATGGCAAAGGGTTGGTCAGGTTTGCCGAAGACCTGACAACAGGTGTGGTGTCAAAGTTCTGAAACTGAGACCGCGAACTAGCAGCAGTAGGGTGGACTGCCCCGCTGTCCACCAGATAGACAACCTAAACGGACAGAGACTTATGGCGCGCCTTAAGAGAATCCTATGTTCTGCAGTCGATGATGATAATAGGCTGATGATGATGATGATAATAATAGGCTGGTGATGATGATGATAATAGGCTGATGACGATGATGATGATGATGAGTTACATAAAACCAATAAAAAATTTCATTATTTTGTAAACTTGTAAACTTTCTATTGTTAAGAGCTCCCATTTGATCCTTCACATACCAGTACAAAATTCCAGACACACATTCGGCAAAGATTTTTCCACTAAGAAATCTTTTTAGCCTTAAATTAATTTGAACGCAAGTTACTTACATTATGTGTACATTATCATTTACAGAATAAAAAGAAAGTATCCATGAATCCAGCATAATTCCTGAAGGAAAAGATACGGAGCGGAGACCATGCGTTGTCAGACCTAACTGTGAAAACAGAGAAAAATCTAAACTACAACGGAGACTGCTACTACTCAGCCCAGTACCTGGAATGTTAGTATCCCATAAAGTAGTACTATAAATACATTTAATCCTAGCGTACTGTATGATTCACCCATCCACTGCCAGCATTATTGTAATGAAGCATGAACCAACTTAAATACATATCTACCTACTCAATAACCATACCACACATAACAAAATAAGCAGTTTATGTTTAAAAAAATATTGAAAATTATAGTTAATCTTAATTTTCTTAATATTGAATTGCCGTGCGACGCTGCTGATAGTTTATTTTTTTAGTCCCTCTCTCTACGACTTAAGGTTCAATTCTATGTTGACCTTTTAACTGAAAGTAATCCTTAACTCCTGTCAATCAAACATTATTTTGACTATCATATTTGAGTCCAAATTTCTTGAAGAATAATATTATGTCTATTGTTTCAGACTCAAGAAACCAATGTACCAGTCAAAATTATAAACCGGAGCTGTACCTATAAATAACTATGATATGATTATAATATCCATAAAAATGAAGAAATCATTGACGGAGAGATCGAAACATTGATGGCATCGATTTTGAACCGCCCTTTAGATTAATACAATTCTCATATTACAATCTACATTTCAGGACTCTTAGTTAATCTGGTTAAGGATTGCAGAAACAGATCTGTCATATAAATTCAATGATAATACTACAACTGCTTATGTTTTAAATTTACAATTACTTAAATTTATTTAAATCTGATGATTCGGATCATAATGCGAGTATTTCTATTAGTTTGTATTATCATGACTATTTTGAGATCACATACGAAAAACTAGAATGCCGAAAACAACTGCTATAAAAATTAGTTTGTGAATTTACCCTACCAATTTAAAATATAAATTAAATAAGTAAACTTATTATTTTGTTTGAAAATTTCTGTTTTTCCCACATTTTCTATCTCAAATATTATTTACCATTATTAGAGTTGATTCTACAAATTCATGCTCATGTCAAAAGTAGATTCTGAATTATTTTCTACTTATTAAAGTTGACTCTTAACTATAATATTTATCTAAACCTTAGGTAGATACCCCTTGATTATGGAATCATATTGATTTTTATTTTTGAAACCATAAAAGGAAAGCTAAATCTAGTAATTGATTTCTGCATTCAGGCATGGAATATATAAGATGCTTCTTTTTCAAATTACTATGAAAACTTTACAAGGAAGTATAAAAATTCATCTTCATAAAACACAATGACACAGTCATGTGTAAGTTTTTCTTATCATTAACTCATTTAGGTACTTCCAATTAAGATCATTCCAATTGATAAATCTTAAGGAGTGAGTTAGTGTTTTGTAATAAATAAGCAACTGCACCTATTATATTTTTGTGTTTTTTTTTCATACAATAATCACAATAAACCTCATGTCCTGAAATAACATCTATGGCTCCACCAAAGCTACTTACTGATGTTTTCAGACCTTGTGAGAATACATATTAGCCATTAGGATTGGTGAACACTCCACCGACAAGAGTAGCTCTTAAGATGATGATGATGGTAATACCTACATTGCAAACATTTGATTTCCCATTCAAAGAGAACCCTGTGACTTCTTACTAGACTATTTGGAAATATGCATTATGTAGATTAATAACACATGAACTTTGTTCCATGAAACGAATTTCTTACATCTAACTGTAAAGTAGATTTTTCTGTTTCAACTATTGTGATTTTATATTAATCTCTCTTGAAAGAACCGACTGATTTTAGAGTAAAAGTCAGTGGACTAGCTACAGCAAGATGCAGCTGGTAACAATTCCGTGTTCCTGCATCCCTTTACTTAATCTCATATTTACTTAAAAGCTATTTCATCTTCATTGATTTATATCATGATCATAAGACCGCATGACAAATTATTTTCTAGTTTCTACCTCGGTATCTTTAATCATCAATTTCTTATAATTTATTTCCTATAATTATATAAATATTCCATTTAGAACATAAGCAAGTTATTAAATCAACCCCATCAAAACTCTATTCATTTTATTCGATACACCCCCCCATATTTACAACTTCAGCAATCTATGCACTCTCACCCCCCCACGTTTACAACTTTATTAATCTATCAGCTGTCGCCCGCGACTTCGTCTGCGTTACCCGGATAATATGTACCCTATGTGTTATCCAGGCCATGGCCCATCTGTATGCCAAATTTCATCGAAATCCGTTCAGCAGTTTTTTACGTGAAAGAGCAACAAACATCCATACCTACAAACTTTCGCGTTTATAATATTAGTAGGATTACTCTCACCTCCAATTCTTACAACTCTTCACCAGATGCCTTGTCACTTGATAGTAGTATACTGGTATCATAATTATATTTCTACCCCTATATTTACTATTCTAGTTATTATAAAATATTAACTAACTTAACAAACATACCATACACCCCCCCTTTTCTTATACTTTTAAAACTCTATCATTGAAACATAATCATCATATTATTTCCTAAATCCATAAGTAAATAATGCTACTAAAACGTAAAAACCACGATTACTGTATCCGAACGTTAGAATAAAAACTTTTCCTTATGTCTCCTACAATCTCATAAATTTTTGTTATCTGTGATATTCTTTCCTACGACCACAGATCATTAATATGTAGCAAGCTTCAGATGCGACGGTAAAATTTACTCTTAGTTCCAGAATTTCCACTATGGCGCTACTATCTATGTAATATTATAAGATGTTCTACCATTGACCAATGATAACGTTTCATGTCATAAAAGAAAATGCGACTTCAGCGCCTCAATGGGAATATCGGAACTAAAACTGTCATAGGCCTGACAATGGCGTTAAAAATTGAAATTATTCAACAACGTAGTGTTTATATTCAACAAGGAAAATTTCAACTATTTCCATGGAAGCTTCACTGGAAAAATAAACCCTCTAAAACTATCAAGACACAAAAGCTACAACTTGCTTCATAACCAATCACCGTTTCCCAACTCCAATACAGCAATTGAGTAAACATTGGATATGGCGGCCGCAAGATCTAAAAACTACTACTGAAGTTACAACCATTGCTTTATTGCTACGGAAATAGTCCAAGGAAGACCTGGGACTGAGAAAACGCCTGCAAGTACAACGAAATACCGAACATCTTCATGCGTTTACAAAAACGAGACGGTTTCTTTTCAAACTAAATCCTCAAACAAACATATCATCATTTGACTAAGTGACTGATTTCCTATTAGTGTCTTATCAGAAAACCTGTCTAGGAAAGTGCGATAAAGTGAAACTATAAGTGAACTCCTAATTATTTTTAAGTAGTGCTATATCAGGTGGTGGGTACAATGTTTATCTTATTGAAAAAATTAAACCATTTTATTCTTGAATTCTTTGAGTTTTCCTTTACCTACCTACAACTAGCTTACTTTAAAACGTCTAGCATGATTCCCCACACACGAGCGACTTTTTTCTATGTGCGCGACGCGCCTTTGATACAAAATAAATTGTTCCCACTCTTTTCATAGATTGAAAACCACGATTGCCGAAACATGTTATATAGAGAATAGTCTGATCATTACAAATAGACAAAACTAAGTCCTTCTTTCCATTTCACGAGGCAACAAATTGTGGCTGAGCCACTTTAAATTAATTAACATACATACATAACATACATAATAACATCACGACTCATGCCATATGGAACTAATAGAAACTATAGATCTGCTTTAGCTATTCTAAATCTATGTACTAGTACTAATCATATTTCCTATTCATAAAATAGTGAAAAGGATTTGACAAATAAATTTGCCAACAAAATGTAAATATTTCTAAACTTGGACATGCAAACCAAATAGTAACAAGCCAGAATTCTTTTAACTATTTAACCTATTCAACCCAATCTACAGAATATTAAGTGTAATTCAATCTTGGTCTCGGCCAACGAAATGTAACGAATACTGGTCGAGACCAACCAAAGGTAAAACTCTCATACTGGTCACTCGGCTCCTTATTGTACTAGTACTAAATTGTATTATCCTATGCTAACTAAGAAACAATTTGAATCTAATTCAATAATCCTGGGCTATCGGCACCAAATTGTAACTGACCTCCCTAAACCTAACCTATCTAACTATACTAGATCCTATATACCCACTACTTACTAAATTATTTATTATATAACTAAGATTATCTTGTTTATTCGATTCAAATAATCTAATGATATGTAATACCTAATCCTTAAGTTATCCAAAGAACTATTTCATAACAACCGACTTAATTTACATCTAAACTTAAATCTACCTAATTATCTAAACTTAACTAAAAATTGGCCAGAAGAAGTGATCGTCTAGGAACCCACATTATGTAGTAGAAACTCAGATTCTTTTAGAAGGACTTAGTGACCTAGATCTTATTTGCGATGAACCCAAAATAATTCTAACCTGATTAATACCTAACCTAACCTATTATACAGGGTGTAAGTCTGAATTAAATAAATATCATAAGAAAATGGTAAGCATAAATTGTTTTAGACAACATTGTGATTGTTTTTTAGGGGAGACCCCAACCATGTGGCCGGATACTAGAAATATCAGAGAAGAATATTAAATATTTCTGTTGTGAATGTCATCATTTGGTAGACATTTGGAATATGAGTAGAATTAATGATATTTTCAGCTTTATCTTTTGAAGTGTAACGTCTCCAATCATTTTTGTATGGAGATTAGCTACGGGCTGCTCTCTGCTCACCCAAAGACAAGCAAAAACTATCAGGACCTCAAGTTGACTTTTTCAAGAGGTTCATTATGTTATATTATTAATATTTAGATCTCTTAATTTAGTACTTCTTATGTAAATCTTGTAAATAAAGTTCCTTCTCAAATACTTCTATTGGATAGGGTATGGCCTTAAAAAAGGATTCTACTACCACGTCACTAGGGACCTAACTGCAGAGAAGATGTGGCCAGAACCTCTACAGTGATACCTTCAAGTATTCAACAACTTTAGTATGAAATCAGTAAGTATGAGTAAGTATTTAATATTAAAATAGAGGACTATAATGATTACTTTTATTTGTAGTTCTAGTCAGTTTGTCAGAGTCATTGAGACAGTTAGTATAATACTAGGAAAATAAACTATGAATCTGAGCAAATTCAGTGGATGTGTCTTTCTTTAATATGCTTTACATTCTCTATTAAATAGTCAGCAACTTTGAAGATAAGTTCATACTAATTTCTCAAATTAGTACTAATCTACTATAAAACCAATATTGTAAAGAGAAGATATTGTTAGAGTTTAAAATTACCTCCCTAATTAATTAAGATCAAGATAATATTATTTTCCTATGAATTCTAACATCAATTATCCCCAATATTAATCTAAGTAGCTATGATACCTATCCTATCCTAGCCTATTCCTACAATAAACGTGAATTTAATAAACTAACCAATGTCTAAAATATTCCTATTCTAAAGAAGTTTCCCTAAGGTTTGAAACACTCCGGTGTAAGAGTATTCCGCAATACTAGAGGCAGGCCTCACATTTACATTTAATTGTGTAGGTGTGTAATGTAGGTTTTCCCGTGATTGTCTAGGGAAGAAACCTTCTGACTAGCTAAGTTAAAAGGTTCGAGGGTGGAGCCCTCTAAGTGTACCTAACCCTATTCCATGTGTAATGCTCATATCACGGCCGAAGCCATAAGTTGTGATATGAACGGGCCTTACAGTAAAAGTGTCATATGTTAAGGGGACTAGATTTCGTACGCCGAGCATAAGGTACTAAGGCCCCCTAAAGGACTCCCTCCACTTCGACGGTGGGATACCCCGTAACAATACACCCAGCTTACGAAACCTATGTGGCTATAGATCGTTATGTCGGTAAAGAACAATCCCTGGCACACCACAAGACCAGGCTAAACAATGGAAGCTATAAGCGCTTTCACCTTTAACACCGCAAGGTGTAAAAGGAGCCTATAACCCACGATACTTCATCGTGTTCCGTAATACCCTTCAAGCTCACAATTTAAACATTAACCCCAAATAAATGAATTTAGTAAGTAATTAAAGATATGAAAACCCCAGAATTTATCCCAAAAATCAATAAAGAAAGTTTACCGCTTCCCCTTGAATTATTTTACAAATTATCAACAAAATCTCTCAAATGTAGGTACGTAGAAAATTTAAGTAAAATCAAAACACCAACCGGCAGCGAGTGAGCTCAAAGAATGTTAATCGTTGAATGCCCGTTCCCCTCTCGATCCCGCCTATTTATACTCCACAAAAGGTGGGAGACGAGTCTAAGGTGGCAAACGAGGCTAAGGTGGCAAAGGTGGGAGACTCATTAACAAACAAAATTGAACCTTATCTCGATGAAAATAAGGTCGTGTCCAGTTAATTCTGAAGATATTTATTCTTTCAACGATAATGATCTCTATAACTATAGAAATAAGGTTGTTACGTTCCGCCTTAAGATAATGCAGTATTAGTATTACTTCGTAAAACATACTACTTAGATCATGCGGCTTTCCCACTTATTTAATTTATTCAAGGATTTTTATTCTTTTTAAAGTTAATTTCTATTATTAGATTTATGTTCTTAGAAACTATATCTGACTAATGTTATATTTGTGAACCGAACGAATAGCTAGCATGATAGCCTATCTCGTTACAAGCCTCCTCTCACAATAAGGATGAGAGGGAGTGGGCCAAGCTCCACATCACGGGCCATACTCCAGGAGTGCGATTTTTGAAAGTCAAATCATAGCCCACTCATTTTACGGTTTGAGCCGGGACTAATTAGTAATTGATATTTTTTTTCGGTATAGTATTCAAGAGCCAATTTGAGCCTAGAAATGTACCAAAATAAAAAAAAAAATCACGTCAGCAAAAGTTCCAATTTTAAAATTTAGCTATTATCTCGTTCTAAAAAACACATTTTTAAGGTTTTACCATTAATAAATAAATAAATTTTTAATAAATTTTTATTCGGGAAACCAACAGTCAAATTACAAACGAATGGTTACAAACTATGAACATAGAATAGACCAATTACAGGAATCCGCTATATTATACATACTTCAATCATGGTTTACATATTTTTATCTACTTAGAAAGTTTTGAAAAATACATTCGTATTTTCTAATAAATACCTTATTTTTAAAACTTCAATGCCTATTTTATTATTCAAAAATAATTTCTGTTGTTAAATCGAAGCCAAATGAGTGCATTGAAATTATTATTATTAATTTAAAAGCCTTCTGGGACATGCAATTTTGATTTCTATGTTGCATAGCGATTTTTTTTTAAATATCTTTACAGATAGTCTTTTCTTCTGCGGATCTCTTCATTTCTGATTCGATCTCGCAGCGGTAAACTCCGAGCATAGCCCTCTCCATTGCCCTTTGGGTGAATTTCAGACTTATCACTTAAGACAATAAATATAATAGGTACTTTATTGCCGAAATTATAAATAAATAAATATCTTGGACATTGTCACACAAATTATCTAGTCACATTTAAAGTACCTGGACTTGTATTATGATGACTAGACAACAATATAGAATACATGTATAGATACAAACATCCATGACTCGACATATTCATCATATAAATATTTGCCCCTTACGGAATTATGGTCAAACAGTTACTTATAATTTAAATTTGCTCACTTCCAGTATATTCATTACACATAAAAAAAAGAATTGAATTGAATTGAATAATTAATAAGAAGAAAAAGTTTGGAAAGAGCATAATTTTATTGTAATGTTAACATTAATATTAACTAATAAAAAAAAAAAAAAATAGAAAAAAAAGAAAAAAAAAGATTAAAAAAATGTATTATTAAAAAAATATATATTAATATTATATTATTATTATTATTTATATTATATTTTTATTTATTATTTTATTGTAATTTTTTTTTTTAATTTTTTTTATTTTATATAATTTTTTTTCGATTTAAAATAGTAATTGTTCTTTTTCTTGATTCTTTTTGTAATTTTTAGCATCACATCGCCACAAATAACGTTGTATAAAAAATCGGAAACCTATCATTGGACTTACCAGTTATTTTTAAGAATTTATTGTAACTATATATATACTATACGCTGTTGGTTTTCTCAATAAATATATAAATAAACAGATTTCTTTTTAAACTATATAACAGGAGTGCGATTTTTGAAACTCATTCGCTGAGCGCAGCGGTTGATATGTCAAAATTACTATGGAAATATGCATCTTTCTACTGCTGATTTGACTTTCAAAAATCATACTCCAAGAGTTTTTCACTGGTAGATACACGAGTAGTTGTGAAAAAACAAATGGTTAACAATTTAAAAAAACGCACATGAGTCAGCACACATGTCAGCCTAAAGGTAAATATAAAAAAGCATTGCAAAAACAATAAACAAAATAAAAGAAAAGACGTTAGTCTAACAATAACCTCTACACTTCATCAGCAAAGAAATCACGACTTAACAACCTCCTTGTCGACTCGACGATAGAGTTAAATAGATCAATATGCATCTTACTACTGTAGATTTGCCTTTAAAAAATCATACTCCAGAAGGGCGATTTTAGAAAGTCAAATCAGCAGTAGAAAGATGCATATCTCCATAGTAATTTTGACATTTTCAACAATTGAAACTGACACTTCAAAATTACTATGGAGATATGTAATTTTCTACTGGTGATCATACTCCAGGAGTGCGATTTTTGAAATCCAAATCAGCAGTAGACAGATGCGTATCTCCATACATTTTCAACCACTGAGTTCAACGTATGAGATTCAAAAATCGCACTCCAGTTATTGTAAACAAAATCACGATTTCTACATACCTAATGCAATATTCAGTTTGAGAGTATGCAGTTATTATTCAAACTAAAACAAACATTTATGACGGGTTCACTGTGTTTTTGTTACAAGGTATTATCTGAGTTATCAATATAATGTTATTAAACGACCTAATATATAAGATGCTTTAGGGTTCCGTATCCAAATGGTGTCATATTCATAAATCTACACTGTCCGTCCTTCCATCTTCAAAGACAAACGTCTGTCTTTCCTTGGGTGTATGTTTTGAACTATACAGAGTGTAAGGAAAAGTATAATTATCCTTTAAAGCACAATACTCTACCCATCAAACTGATCAACTTTTATTATGGCAGCAAACATGTCAGAACGAAAAAAAATCAGATGTTCCATACTAAACTGCAATACCTACTCGACTCAAACGAATGGAACAGCTGACTTTTTTTTCGTACTGATAGGTTTGCTCCCATGGTAAAAATTGTTCAGTTTGATGGGTAGAGTATGTGTTTAAAGGTTAATGGATACTTTTCCTTACGTTGACATTTTCACAGAATATGCGTTATTATATGACGAATTTTCTAACAAATAATAAAATAATGGGTTGGTGGTTTGGAGGGGTCCTCATATAAGAAACGTGCTTATTTAACGTTTTTTGTTTTTTTCTATCGTATAAATGGGTAAATACGTATACAAAAGCAAAAGCGTCAAAGTTGGAATGATTATAGTGCACACTCTAAGGTAAGACAACAAATAATAAAAACCGGTCAAGTGTGTGGCTTGCGCTAAGGATCCCGAAGAAAACACATTTTTTTGATAATATTGAATGGTGGTACGGAACCTTCCGTGCGCGAGTCCGACTCACACTTGGCCTTTTGTTTATCTAAAGTTACTCTTATCTAGAACTGAATTAAAAAAGCTGTGTCTGTCTGTACATTGAACTCATTGAAGATATTCTAAAATATTTTTTAATGTCTCTCTCCCTCTCTCCCTCTCTCTCTCCCTCTCTTTCACACACGCACACACACCCCTACTTATTCACACACCCATACAAACCACACATCTTACAAGTACATTGTAAATTTAATTTGCAATAAGTTTTGCAGTTGTAACTGATGTCAATAGCTCAGGCAGGTAATTCCTACCTTTCATGGCATCAGTTGTACCTACCAATACTCCTAGCCTACTATTCTAACATTTAGTGCTTCATTATTTTATTACAAATCCGTCTGTAAAATGGCTTTTTGTGGATTAATAAATATTATTCTTATTCTTATTCTTAATGCCAATCTTGACTCTCATGTACAATGTTATCGTTTTCATCATTATCTCAGCCGAAAGAAGTCCACTGCTGGACATAGGCCTTGGGCAAGGATCTCCACAACTAGGGGTACTGCGCTACCTTCATTTCACCCAGTCCTCGGTCCACCCACGCAACGTTTTCCTGTACGCGGTCGCCACTCGAGAACTCTTCGCTCCCATCGGCCAGTTCAATCCTAATCTAATTTCAGTTCTAATCACATTGCAATCCAATTACTATTCAACTGTGTTTAATGCCGTATCGCGCTAAGCTTGCGCTGCAATACTGACAGCCTTTAATGTCGAAAAGATCCGTAAAAACGGCTCTAGCAGCTGTCAAATAGAATAGCGCAATACAGATTGTGTTAAAAGTTGTGGTTCTCACGCATTTAGGTATGGAGCGCGATTGCTCTCCTGTTCTTCGAGCAATGTGCCCCGCCTATTGATGACCCGATTAATAGGAAATCAGCTACCAATTTTGTAATTGTATACGTAACTAGCGTTAACCCGCGACTTTGTCTGCACAAATTTTATACCAGATTTTAAGTCAGATCATTAGCTATCAAACAAAAAAAGCTTCATCAAAATCGATTCAGTAGTTTTTGCGTGATGCTCGTTCAAACAAACAAACACACAAATAAACAGACAGACAAAAAATCCTTCTTTTTGTTAATATCTTCAATGTACAGACACAATTCTGTTGCAGTTTTATAATAGTATAGATTGTTAAGAAATAAAAGCAATACGATTTACGGAACTCCGGACACAGATTAGTTTCTTGATTGTGTTTAAAAAAAATCGTGGGCTTTAATTATGTAGGAAATTTTAATTTTTGAATTTCTCTCGGGACCACAGACGAAGTCGCGGTCAAATGCTAGCATTAGATAAAGTTTGACCGAAGCCCTTGAAATTAATATCAGTATTAAGTAACTCACGCGTGACTGAGGTAAACAATATTTATTTATACTCGTTTATATTTTTATTTTAGAACTCGGTGCAATCCTTCATCCTCTTTAATTTAAATAATACCTATATAAACTTCCAGGAGTGCGATTTTTGAATCTCATTCGCTGAGCTCAGCAGTTGAAAATGTCATATTACTATGGAGTTATGCATCTTTCTACTGCTATTTGACTTTCAAAAATCATACTTCAGGAGTGCGATTTTCGAAAGTCAAATCAGCAGTAGAAAGATGCATATCTCCATTGTAATTTTGACATTTACAACTCAATCCAATCTCATACGTTGAACTCAGCAGTTGAAAATGTATGGAGATACGCATATTTCTACTGCTGATTTGACTTTCAAAAATCGCACTCTGGAGTATGATTTTTGAATGTCATATCACCAGTAGAAAGTTACATATCTGCATAATAATTTTGAAGTGTCAGTTTCAATTGTTGAAAATGTCAAAATTACTATGGAGATATGCATCTTTCTACTGCTGATTTGACTTTCTAAAATCGCACTTCTGGAGTATGATTTTTTAAAGGCAAACCTACAGTAGTAAGATGCATATTGATCTATTTAACTCTAGCGTCGAGTCGACAAGGAGGTTGTTAAGTCGTGATTTTTCAAATCCTTGTAAGCAGACAAAAATATTAACACCATGTTTGAAGTATGTACCTATAAATGGTAAAGCCTTAAAAGCTTGCAAAAAAAAATTTACCATTCGTTTTTTTAGAACGAGATAAATGCTAAATTTAATATTTGGGGCTGTTGCTGACGTGATATTTTTTTTTATTTTGGTATATTTCTAAGCTCAAATTGGCTCTTAAATACTATACAGAAAAAAATTATCAATTATTAATTAGTCCCGGCTCAAACCGTAAAGTGATTGGCCTGAGAGAATTTCTTTTATTATAAGAAATATTTTAATTTTGATTCAAGAATTTAGTTCTTGGCCCAAAAACTCTAATACAAAACGTTTTATATTTCAAACGAAGACATTTTCGAGTTTCCTTATATCGAAATGCGAAAATATCAAGACTCAAGTAATTTTTTTTCTGTGCAGTCGTGCGCATATATAACAGACGTCCACTACTGGGCATAGGCCTCCCCCAAAAATCGCCACAACGACCTGGAGTGCGATTTTTGAAACTCATACTTTGAACTCAGCAGTTGAAAATTTCAAAATTACTACGAAAATATGCATCTTTCTACTGCTGATTTGACCTTCAAAAATCATACTCTAGGAGTGCGATTTTTTAAAGTCAAATCAGCAGTAGAAAGATGCATATCTCCATAGTTATTTTGACATTTTCAACTGCTGAGTTCAAGTGCGATTTTTGAAACTCATTCTTTGAACTCAGCAGTTGAAAATGTCATTCAAAAATCATACTCAAATCATATGAAAATGTCAATATTACTATGGAGATACGCATCTTTCTATTGCTGATTCGGTTTTCAAAAATCGCACTCCTGGAGTATGATTTTTGAATGTCATACCAGTAGTAGAAAGATGCATATTTCCATAGTAATTTTGACATTTTCAACTGCTGAGCTCAGCGAATGAGATTCAAAAATCGCTCTCCTGTGCAGTAAACAAAAATATTGTGATCTTTATTGACCTCACATCCGTCTACGGACTCAATTAAAAATAAAATACCTACGTTGAAGTCAATTTTCCTAGAAAAGGTTATTACCATAAAAGCAAGTAATATATTTAACAGAAGTCATCTTGATAATGTGACGTTCGCAATTATTGTGATTGAGGACATGGAAAATTGTATTATTTTAATTTTTTTCTCATGTTCTATTATCTGTAGACTTAGACATGGAGTGCGATTTTTGAATCTCATTCGCTGAGTTCAGCAGTTGAAAATGTCAAAATATCTATGGAGATGTGCATCTTTCTACCGCTGATTTGACTTTCAAAAATAATACTCGATTTTTGAAAGTCAAATAAGCATTAGAAAGATGCATATCTCCATAGTAATTTTGACATTTTCAACTGCTGAGCTCAGCGAATGAGTTTTAAAAATCGCATTCCTGTTTGTTTGTTCGAGCATCACGCAAAAACTACTGAACCGATTTTAATGAAACTTTTTTGTTTGATAGCTTACGACTTATGATTTGACTTCAAGTCAGGAGTGCGATTTTTTAATCTCATTCGCTGAGTTCAGCAGTTGGAAATGTCAAAATAACTACGGAGATATGCATCTTTCTACTGCTGACTTTTTTTTTAATTTTTTTTATGGAATGTTATAATCATTTAATATCTTGCTGCTCCTGAAATCGCACTCCTGAAGTATGATTTTTGAAAGTCAAATCAGCAGTAGAAAGATGCATATCTGCATAGTAATTTTGACATTTTCAACTGCTGAGTTCAAGTGCGATTTTTGAAACTCATTCTTTGAACTCAGCAGTTGAAAATGTCATTCAAAAATCATACTCAAATCATATGAAAATGTCAATATTACTATGGAGATACGCATCTTTCTATTGCTGATTCGGTTTTCAAAAATCGCACTCCTGGAGTATGATTTTTGAATGTCATACCAGTAGTAGAAAGATGCATATTTCCATAGTAATTTTGACATTTTCAACTGCTGAGCTCAGCGAATGAGATTCAAAAATCGCTCTCCTGTGCAGTAAACAAAAATATTGTGATCTTTATTGACCTCACATCCGTCTACGGACTCAATTAAAAATAAAATACCTACGTTGAAGTCAATTTTCCTAGAAAAGGTTATTACCATAAAAGCAAGTAATATATTTAACAGAAGTCATCTTGATAATGTGACGTTCGCAATTATTGTGATTGAGGACATGGAAAATTGTATTATTTTAATTTTTTTCTCATGTTCTATTATCTGTAGACTTAGACATGGAGTGCGATTTTTGAATCTCATTCGCTGAGTTCAGCAGTTGAAAATGTCAAAATATCTATGGAGATGTGCATCTTTCTACCGCTGATTTGACTTTCAAAAATAATACTCGATTTTTGAAAGTCAAATAAGCATTAGAAAGATGCATATCTCCATAGTAATTTTGACATTTTCAACTGCTGAGCTCAGCGAATGAGTTTTAAAAATCGCATTCCTGTTTGTTTGTTCGAGCATCACGCAAAAACTACTGAACCGATTTTAATGAAACTTTTTTGTTTGATAGCTTACGACTTATGATTTGACTTCAAGTCAGGAGTGCGATTTTTTAATCTCATTCGCTGAGTTCAGCAGTTGGAAATGTCAAAATAACTACGGAGATATGCATCTTTCTACTGCTGACTTTTTTTTTAATTTTTTTTATGGAATGTTATAATCATTTAATATCTTGCTGCTCCTGAAATCGCACTCCTGAAGTATGATTTTTGAAAGTCAAATCAGCAGTAGAAAGATGCATATCTGCATAGTAATTTTGACATTTTCAACTGCTGAGCTCAGCCGTGATCAAGCTTTTTTTTCACCATTTCGAAATATACTACCTTTACAGTTTTTTTTAATTCGTTTTTAAAAATAATTATGTGCCTGTCAAATAATGAACTACGAAGGAATCAAACTCCACATTGCTTGTAAGTTTTCAATAGGCGTCAAGTTTTATTCACTTAAAATTCACAATAACTTTTTGAAAATACTGTAAGCTTTCTACTTCCCACTACTGGGCTAGAACCTAATTCATCAATCAAATCATTTGTTTCACAAAAATAAAGTGCCATAAAGGAAAACCCACAAACCTGGAAACCAAAACCATAGACTTCTGTAAAGTTTTAGATAGGTAAGGTAACAAAGTTTTCGCTTTTTGTGTGGAAACCGCTGGCTTCTAAGGCCGGATTCGACCAAACTGTGATTTATAGAAGAGTAACTATACAAGGAACAATTTTACTCTTGTTATTTACTCCGAAATAACTTCATTTGTGCTCTACCACACTAAACCCATAATAAAAGAACGAATGTATAATGCACCTAAAGAAAGAGGTCGTTGTATCCGTACTTATTGCATTGTGATGTTATACAGTTTACATTTTTAGGTTTCTTTTTCTTTAATTTTTTTAATTATGTGACATTGACATTTCATTAGTCTCAGGAGTGCGATTTTTGAATCTCATACGTTGAACTCAGCAGTTGAAAATGTTAAGAATACGCATCCTTCTACTGCTGATTTGACTTTCAAAAATTATACTCCAGGAGTGCGATTTTTGAAAGGCAAATCAGCAGTAGAAAGATGCATATCTCCACAGTAGTTTTGACATTTTCTAGCACTGAGCTCAGCGAATGAGATTCAAAAATCGCACTCCTGTATAAGATTTACACCGTCAAAATTGACCGTGTAAAATTTACTCTCAACTTATTCATAGATTAGGGTTAGTAAAACGCAAAATCAGTTTACTCTAGAGTAACCGGCGACTTAATCTAAGAATAAAATTTACTCGCGTTTGGTCGAATCGGGCCTAAGTCCAATTTGTGTCCTAAGATTATATAGGTATAGTATTATAGTCTTGACGATTTAATAACACTAGTATACCATGCACACTTTAATTGTCCGCCACTGTATCACATAGCCACCGTACAAAAAACGTGTCGCCAACCTCGTGCCTACACTTCAGGTCACAATTAAGTGCATCAGAACTACGACAATAATGTTTATTATGACATAATTGGTGTCAGTATGGCTTATGTGTTATTGAGGAAAATTGTGCTTAATCGTTGAGTTTACTGGACCAAACACGTTTCTTATTATGTAGGTATGCGAATAGAAAAATTCATCATACAGGGTGTAAGGAACCTTTAACCTTTCTTATATAAGAGATATAGAGAAAGTTGTTCAATTTGATGGTCTGATCATGCCCTTAAAATAGTTTCAGCTAATTTTAAGGGGATGATCGGACCATTAAACTGAACAACTTTCTCCATGGGACCAATATCGAAATCGCGAAAAAAAAAACAGCTGTTCCATACAAACCTACTTGACCTAAATGTATGGGACAACAGATTTTTTTTTCGCGATTTCGATATTGGTCCCATAGTGAAAGTATTTCAGTTTGAAGGTCTGATCATCCCCTTAAAATAGTTTCACCTAATTTTGTTAGACCTTATATAATTTATTGACAAATGTTGTTACATAAATTTTGACATCTTATAAATATTCAATAATATAATAATAATTATTATTATCATCATCTATACTATTATAAAACTGTAACAGAAGTTTGTCTGTACATTGAAGATATTAACAAAAAAAAAGTTACGATATGGTTTTTAGGTGTCCCTGATTCCATATCACCCATTTTTGGATTTTTTGTCTGTCTGTTTGTTTGTATTTGTTTGGGTGTTTGTTTGTGTGTTTGTTTGTTTGAACGAGTAGCACGCAAAAACTACTGAACCGATTTTGATGAAACTTTTTTTGTTTGATAGCTTATGATCTGACTTAAAATCTGGTATATAATTTGTGCGGACGAAGTCGCGGGTTAACGCTCGTAATAAATAAGAATAATATTTTTTTTAATATTCGTATGCCTCATGATAGATACATCATAGTGGTCCTGTAAAACTACCCTCCAACTATTGTATAATTTTGCCTATTATTACCAATGATGACGAAAAAATGTTTCTGATTTCTGATTTAAACCATCAATCTACACATCAAACTGAACTACTTTTACTGTGGGAGCAAACCTGTCAGACCAAAAAAAAAATCTGCTGTTCCATACGTTTGAGTCGAGTAGGCTAAGCAGTTTAGTATCCGGAACGGTTGATTTTTTTCGGTTTTTTCAAGTCTAACAAAATTAGCTGAAACTATTTTAAGGGGATGATCAACAAACACCTACACAGAATGGGGCTTGTAGATTCACCCACTTGCAGATTTTGCTGTGAAGCAGAGGAAACGCCCATACATCTCCTCTGCGAATGCGAAGTGCTTATTCACAGCAGGAGTCGCCATCTAGGTGGATACATAATAACAACTACCGACATTAGGGACCTCCCCTCTAAAAGCATAACACGGTTCAAGAAGTCCGTGGGCCTAGGAAATGACCTTTAGGTCTAGGGTCACAGCTACAATAGATCTATCCAGGTCGCAGTAGCTATTTGGTCATTGACCAAGCCCTTCTAACCAAATAATGAATGAGATGATCAGACCATTAGGGGAAAGGTGTACGAGATGATCCCCTTGAGGGAGACCCAACTAACAATTTGGTCGTATAGGAGTCGTATAGTCGAACATTAGACGCATGAAACTGTAACTGCTTGCCATAAGAGTGTACTTCGTGCCTTTGCCCATAATTAACACTACTTTTGCGAGTCGCTTTCCGCGATTTCTGCATCCCCTGATATATAACAGAGTTTGTAAACTTCTCGACATAAAAACATTATCAGTGCGCCGTGCAAAATTCGAGATTAAGAAATGGTTGCAGACTTTGACTTACGATGGAACTGAAGACGTAATCAAGGATATATCTTAACATACAAGGCATATACACACGCAAACAGACACACACCTACACAACCCCCCCCCCCCCTCCCCCATTCACCCTCTCACTTTGTTTCAATTGTACTAGTTCGTAACTAAATTATTGTTTATTGTTAAGGATTGCCAATCGTAGACCTCGCGTATCAGGCTTGCCTCGTTTTTGGTCTACCGTTTAATGTAATAGTTTTAAGCTAAAGTTAAAAATAAACATTATCTATCTTATCTATCTATGAAGCACCACTATATGACGAAATTACCGTAATATAACTGTTATAAGTCAAAATAGTCATATAAATGGGGGCCTCATACGACCAAATTGTTTGCTGGGGAATGCTCATAGTTTAAACAAAATTTTCGACTTAATTCTGATGTTTGAGCGTTTAATGATAGCAAGTTTATCTTTCTCTCTACCTGTTGTCGTAAACAAAATTTTGAATTTTTCATTATTAAATTTCACTTTTTCTAAAAACCAACCAAAGGATCATCTTGGACACCCCGGTGTCCGAAGCTTAAAATCAATCCTACCTTAGATCAAAGTCACACAATTTTTGTATAAATATGTACATACATACATATTTTTCAAGCTATACAAAACCAACATAAAGCTGGCAGCGCGACGTTATTCGTTAAGCGACCTACGCACGGCCAGCTTATTTTGGTTTTGTATAGCTTGATGTGTCGCCGTGTGTACATAAATACATATCTATCTATCTATCTATGTACTATTATAAAACTGTAACAGGAAGTTTGTCTGTACATTGAAGATATTAACAAAAAAAAAGTTACGATATGGTTTTTAGGTGTCCCTGATTCCATTTAACCAATTTTTGGATTTTTTGTCTGTCTGTTTGTTTGTGTGTTTGTTTGGGTGTTTGTTTGTTTGTTTGAACGAGTATCACGCAAAAACTACTGAACCGATTTTGATGAAACTTTTTTTGTTTGATAGCTTATGATCTGACTTAAAATCTGGTATATAATTTGTCTAATTTGTCTTTTGTCTATCTTATAAAACTGTAGCAGAACGTTTGTCTGTACATTGAAGATATTAACAAAAAAAAAGTTACGATATGGTTTTTAGGTGTCCCTGATTCCATTTCACCAATTTTTGGATTTTTTGTCTGTCTGTTTGTTTGTGTGTTTGTTTGTTTGTTTGTTTATTTGTTTGTTTGTTTGTTTGAACGAGTATCACGCAAGAACTACTGAACCGATTTTGATGAAACTTTTTTTGTTTGATAGCTTATGATCTGACTTAAAATCTGGTATATAATTTATCTCGCTACGTTGACGGGAGCCGGAGATATAAACATATAACCGCAAGTGCAACCAATGTACGGTACCATTTCAATTTCAACTAAGTAACACTAATTAAAATTAAAAGACTTGTAATAAAGTAAGCTAATTCTGAAGACTGTTTGATTTATAAATAACGAAAATAACAATAAATTACAAAATAAATACCAATAATTATAAATTTTATCATTGTCCAGTGCTGATGACTGCACCGGTATAATATTGTTTTTCTTTTTGGCTATAAAATCTTTCTAACTCCATGGAGAAAACCTTTGCATGACAAAAAAAACCTTAGTACTGGCCACAAGAAAACAAGATTCGAATTACAAATTTCTTGACATTTTGTAGAATTGCAGTGCAAACAAAGCAGGAGTAATTACTCCTTATTTAAAAAAAAAACTGCACGCCAGTTTTAAACAAAGAGAATATAATCATGATTTCAAATCAGCAGCCGAAAGATGTCTAAAACTCGATTTTTAATTCAGAATGTTTTTATTTACGGTGTAATCACACAGTTACGCAAGACTGGATAATAGCTAATATTTTAAAGCAATTATAAGACAGGTAAGGAACTATTTTGAAATACCGTAAATTATTACTAAAATACAAACGAACAACTCTAACAAATTAATAAGGGTCGGTTTTTTATGCCGTCGATGCGATGTGCCGCCGTGCATTTTGCGCATTTTTCTACGGCGCTCCATAAAAAACGAAGCTTAGTTTGAGCATTTGGTAATTAAAGTAAAAAATTAATGGTTTTAAAACAATCTAGAAACCAATATCTGTGATTTCCTTTTAAATGTTTAGTTCTAAAGTTATCTTGACTCAAAGTTTGTAGTCCGTGCTGCGGTCCGTCCGTGTCGTGTGTCGTTCACCATTTGGGCTCTCTCTGAGAAACCTGCCACAGACCTACGGACTGTCGCTTGATATGAGCTTTACATAAATTAATGTAACATTCGGCAATAGCCGACTGCGTCCTTCCGGACGAAATTATATGCTGGAATCCAGGCGCATACGTGCGCCTCAGCCGTTGTTTCAAATGCACGCAAATTGACAGCGAGTGCTGACCAGGCGACGTTGCAGTGGAATGCGGCCGTCACCGATTTCGCACCGGATTGCAAGATGTATATGGTCCAGACCATCATACTGAACAACTTTCTGTATGGGACCGAAGTCAAAATCACGAAAAAAAATCAACTGTTCCATACAAATCTGCAATCCTACTCTACAAAAATGTATGGGGCAGAAGACTTTTTTTTCGCGATATCGATGACAGTCCCATAGAGAAAGCTGTTTGATGGTTTGATCATCCTCTTAAAAAAGTGTCAGCATATTAAGTTAAATATATAAAAAATAAAGTAATATATATATAATGCGCCCCGACGCGTTCCGTTCAGTGATAATCATACTTAAAAAATAATTTTGTATCTGCCAGTACACTTGATTGTTTTCAATAATGAAAAATGACATCACGAAGAAGAACTAATAATCTCACTAACATTATAAACGTGAAAGTTTGTGACGATGTTTGTAAAGTTGTAATGTTGTATGTTTGTGGCGCAATCACGCATAAACGGCTGAATGGATTTTGATGAAATTTGGCACGCAGATAGAATGTGTTCTGGATTAAGATATAGAATACTTTTTATACTAGCAATGGGTTCCTGTGGGATAAATTACAATATTTTATGCTATGCTCACTAGTGCCAATTTGACGCTGACAGATGCATTTGTGTAGATTGCAGTGATAAACATAGTATTTACTTTTTTCAACAGTTTTGACAACAGCTGTGTAGTATATTTGGTATATGGTTAGATTTTCGTGCATGAGGTGCAGGTTCGATTCTTGGTCGAGAATGTTTTTTTTTATTTTTTTTAAATACATTCAACGACTATATCCATTTTTCACCGGATTAGACAGAAGCAGTTAGGCTTGATATGTTAAGGGCCTGACCTCCTTCACTCGACTTCAATCATAATAATATCCTGAGATCATATCAAATCTAATATTAGCGCAGGATGTTTTATTTTGGCTTTTTTCTAATTTTAATCCTACCATCCTACCAGGTATCTCACTAATATTAATATTATGTTTGTGGTTCTATCATCAACACGTCTCAGAAATTCGGTTTTACAGATTTGATTGTATAGGTACTGGGCGAATTGGAAAAATAATCTTCTTCTTATCGTGTCGACTTCAAATTCTGAACAAAGTCGCTAAATAGTAGCTTGCCAGAATCGGTCAACCGATACTGCACCGTCGCTAGCAGTCATGAGCTCCTCCTGCGTGCAGATGTTAGGGCACGCAGGGCACGATGTGAGATGGGCCATCGTTTGTGGAGTTCCACACAAGCAAGTCACATTTTGCGCATCCGAGTATCCCCACTTGACCATGTTGTCCTTACTGCGACCGACCTGGGTTCGAAGTCGGTTTAAAGACTTCCAGGTCGCCCAAGGCAAGTCATGTCTAGGCGTGAGGCTCTCAGACGGCGAGACAAATGGAGTTGGGAGGGACACTTTTTGTCGCCATAGAGTACACCTTGCTTGCGCTGGGCCAGTATTCAGGGGGTCGACACACTTCAAAAAGCTGCGTCGGCTTGGCAGCCTTTGCGGCGCAGGAATAAAGCTATGCATGGGATGTCGTGTGTCGTCCACCATTTGGGCTCTCTCTGAGGAACCTGCCACAGCCCTACTTACATCTGGGGGCGCTATGCCAGCCAGTGGGTAAAGCAACTGTACTGGAGTCGGTTTCAAGCAACCAGTTATAATCCGATACGTTTTGTTTAGTGCCGGTATCCACCAGCTTGGCGTGGGCAGATCGGCCCCACACCGGGCAAGCGTATTCTCCAGCGGAGAACGCGAGAAAAATAATTAAACAAATAAATAAATAACGCTCACAGGCACAAACATTATTTTAATTATCCCAAGCAAGCATTATAGGCTTTTTATTGTGGAAACCATACAACAACGGCATAAACATATAACATCCAAGACCGAACCGGGACTCGAACCCAGGACTCTGGTTTGGCAGTCTGGCGTGGTAACCATTACACCAACCGGGTCGGCAAATACTAAAAATCCTGTTTCTTTTAACCTTTTCTAAAGTTAGTGTTCATAATTTTATCATAGTATTGTTTTCATCTTAATAGATAGCGTTGCGTGATTTTTTGAAGCAAGTACCATACTCAATTCACGCTCAAGACATCTCAGATATTCGGTCTTACAGATTTGATTGTATAGTTACTTACCGGCTGAATTCGAAAAATAATTAAATAAATAAATAACGCTTACTGGAACATTGTTATGATTCCAAGCAAGCACTATAGGCTTTTTATTATAGAAACCATACAACAACGGCACAAACATTTATAACATCCATGACCGAACCGGGTTTCGAACCCAGGACCCTGGTTTGGCAGTCCGGCGAGATAACCATTACACCAACCGGGTCGTCAAATATTAAAAATCGAGTGTTCAAAAATTTAATCGTAGTATTGTTTTCATCTTAATAGATGGCGTTGGGAGTTTTTTTAAAGCAAGTGTGCTACAATTATTAATTCAAAAACCTAGCTATAGCAGGAGCTTACAAATTTAGTTGATTATATTATCGTTGTAATAATCGTTGTAAGTATATTGATTGTTTGAGTCTAATCTGAGCCAATGCTACGGAATGATAACCTTATTTTACAGAAAGGACGAATTTTGTTGCAGTAATTCTTGCCAAATTTTTGTTTTGTATGATTTTCGGTCTCAATTATGATTTTTGGAGGGCTTGTGCAACTTAACTATAGAACATCATTCTACCACAACGTATAAAAAGGTACCTACGTATCTAAAAGGTCCTTATAATATAACACCACAGGTCGATAATGTAGCTACTTATATAATTGAAAATCTTTTTTAGGAAATTGACCATTAGCTTCCTAGAATATTATCGTTTTAGGTCTTGCCTTTACCATTTTACAGTAGCCCGCGTGGTAGAGTATCCTCTAACGTTTATACGTGAGTGGAGGTCTGTGACCCGCAGTGGGTCGTAAGATGATTATTATGCTGCTCGACATAAATAAAAAACTAATAAACGACGAACAGTAGAAAAATTAAAGTGATGGATCCAGTGAATGACTTTTAAATCTGATACCTACAGAATTACTTGGGGTACTTTCTGATTTTGATTTAGCTTAAGTTCATGACTTTCTTATCTTATTATGGGAAATGGCAAGCCAGTAACACTTCGACCCAATGGTATCTTTTGTATTGAACCCTACATATTATTTTCTTCATCCTTGAAAAACTTGGAAAATGAGGGAGGCAATAGCGTTCAGGGTAAGAAACCTGTAATGAATAACCATCTCTCAGGAGTCACATACGTTTTCCCACCAAGACATCGCAGTCACACAGTACAAATGTTCCATGGTTTCCTCCTCCTCTCCACACGCTCGGCAACCGGGATCTAGAGTGAGCTTTATCGTGCCTGTTGCGTAGTGCCCGGTGAGGGCTCCGACGATGGCACGAGCTTTGCTCCTGCTGTTGTTCAGTATGAACTGTGGGATTCGTGGTGTTATATTGCTGTTATACTCAGACACCAGGGCTTTGCCCACACGATAATAAGAAGATTGCTGATGAACTTCCTGCAGTGTTGCAGACCCGAGAGGCCAGAGCATTCTAGCCTGTGTTTTTTATCAGCCTATTCCTTAATCGCCATTCTAATGTTACATGCCAGGATTCCTAGACTTGGTTCGGACCATGACCTTCATGACCATAGACGAGACATTAGACAAAATTACATGTCTACGCAGACGAAGTCGCGGGCAAAAGCTAGTACTATTATAAAACTGTAACAGGAAGTTTGTTTGAAGATATTTAAAAAAAAAAAGTTACGATATGGTTTTTAGGTGTCCCTGATTCCATTTCACAAATTTTTGGATTTTTTGTCTGTCTGTTTGTTTGTGTGTTTGTGTGTTTGTTTGTTTGTTTGTTTGTTTGTTTGTTTGAACGAGTATCACGCAAAAACTACTGAACCGATTTTAATGAAACTTTTTTTGTTTGATAGCTTATGATCTGACTTAAAATCTGGTATATAATTTGTGCGGACGAAGTCGCGGGTTAACGCTCGTTTTTGTATAAATATGTACTCGTCAGTCACATCGCCGATCATGACGAATTGACTGATGCGAAGGGGTATCAGGGGCTACGTTTTACCAAAATAAAAGAACTAACTAGATAGGGATTAGATATAGTTTCGCTGCAATTAAAAGGGATCATCTTACCTCAATGGATCATCTTGTACACCTTTCCCGTAATTTTCTTTTCGTTGGTACCCGTAAAGGTAATAGAGAAACTGACATGAGTTGTCAAATGAAAGCGTTTTTGGAGGTTTTCCTATCGGCAGGCAAACATAGACTACTGTCTATAATACGGACTCAAACGTGAAGTCGTGGATTATTTTATGAAATATTGTTGGTATTTCACAAAATTACCTATATAAGGTCTAACAAAATTAGGTGAAACTATTTTAAAGGGATGATCAGACCATCAAACTGAACAACTTTCTCTATGGGACTAATATCGAAATCGCGAAAAAAAATCAGCTGTTCCATACAAACCTACTCGACCTAAATGTATGGGACAGCTGATTTTTTTTTCGCGATTTCGCTGTTGATCCCATAGAGAAAGTGGTTCAGTTTGATGGTCTGATCATCCCCTTAAAATAGTTTCAGCTAATTTTGTTAGACCTTATATACGATTTCATTATCGATTCGCAATGAGGGATTTTCCAGAAGAAAAAAAAGTTAGTTCCTAATTTCTCAATAGATGGTGTTGACCAGAGAGGAGTCCAATAGGTATGAGCAAATATATTAATTAATATTAATAATATTAACACAGTACAAGTTATTACCAATCTGAGTGTTATTGACGACCCGGTTGGTGTAATGATTGCCACGTCGGACTGTCAAACCAGGGTCGTGGGTTCAGTCCCGATTCGGTCATGGATATTATATGTTTGTGCCGTTGTTGAATGGTTCCCATAACAAAAAGCCTAAGGCTTACTTGGGATCATTACAAAGTATGTACCTGTGAGCGTTATTTATTATTTATTTATTGTCAGTCAAAACGAATAAACTATCAGACTTGGCTGTATGGGCTTCGTATCAATTTTGAATAATATTATGAACTATATTTAAATTGGTCACTTCACTTTTCAATATAAAGAGTATTGAAATTGCTTTGCTAATAAAGAGCGAAATTTTTGTCTATGGTTTTGTTTTTCATTCACGGAATCTGACGTAGGATTTAAATATTTCCGGTTTATTTTTATTGAAATTCTCAGTTTCTGTTAGGTTTTTGTAGTTTGTTATTGTTTCCCGTTTATTTTTCATATATTGAAAACGGATACGTAGCCCATACAGCCACGTCCGATACTCGATTCGTCGTTGACGGACAATAACACCGAGATTGCTAAATAATGAACCAACAACTATAAGAATGGGTTTGTACTGTGTATTTTTACTATTAATATTAATCAATATATTTGCTCATACCTATTGGACCCCTCTCTGGTCAACGCCATCTATCGAGAAATTAGGAACTAACTTTTTTACTTTTTTTGCTTTTGGAAAATCCCTCATTATTCACAGAAACCGAATTATTACCCTGCGTTAAGATCCCCAAAAACGGTTCTATTGCCTCGCGCCACGTATCTCTTTCTATTATACAGTGGTGCCGCTAGGTACATCTCGCTCTCTCAGCTGTCAGTTCCTCTATTCCGTAAGGTATAATAACTTTTAAACACACTTGCTCATAAAATGGCCCTTATTTCACCGCAATTAGGCACATAATGACACCTATAATCAAACTGTGACTTTTTCATTACTATTATTCACAAGTGAGTGATAGGTTTTTTATAGTAGGTATCTAAACTTCTTGGTTGAGTTCTTGAGTTGCTTTGTTCTTAAAAAAGTTTCGATACAAAAAAGATCATATTCAATAGTTCAAATAAATTCTCTAAATAAACTTTTTATTTACTAAATAAAATGATTTTTTATTATTATTTTCTTCACAAGTGTGTTGAAAAACGTCGTATGATACACGTGTGTATTGATGATTACCGTCCTCGGCTCTCTTAAGACCCTCGCCTACGGCTCGGGTCTGAATGGCGCCTCAGCGGTAATCACCAACATTACACACTTGTACCATAATGTACTATTATGTTGGTACCATAGAGAAAATTGTTCAGTTTGATAGCCTAAATCAACCTTTTGAATATTACTAGGGTGTTTTGTTACATCCTGTATAGGAATAAGCAATAAAAAGAAAAAGACATATTTACTTAACATAAAAATCCTGCGTCAGCGAGTAAATAAAACCAAGTTATTTAATAAAATTTGAACTATTAACATAAATTCTTATAAATATTTTGTCAACAACCTAGAATGTTACTCATCATTTATAACGAAAATTATCGGAAAAAACCGATGGCATTTTAAAATTATGTGTCAGATCCAACAGACTGTGGGTTTGGTACAAGGATTTAAGAAATACCTATTCCCAGCTTCCTGGTTTTGTACAATTATTTAGTTCAGGCATAGAGTAAGGAGCTAGCTTTGGACTCTCCCGGACTATTGTCTCTGTTTAGCATCCGGGAGTGCGATTTTTGAATCTCATTCGATGAGCTCAGCAGTTGAAAATGTCAAAATTACTATGGAGATATGAATCTTTCTACTGCTGATTTGAATTTTAAAAATCGCACTCCAGAAGTATAATTTTTGAAAGTTAAATCAGCAGTAGAAAGATGCTGAACTCAGCGAATGAGATTCAAAAATCGCACTCCTGATCCAACTGTGGGTTTGGTGGTACGTAGAAAGAATTTTTTTTCTTTCGTCTATGGTTTGGTACAATTATTTTGTTTATGCATAGAGTAAGGAGAACTAAAGAGAATTAGTATCACATATATGATTGTTTATCTGTGGTGGTATTCTCTATACGAAGCTGCGTACAGTAGTACCAGGTTTATAAGTCTCCCCGATGTACCTGCGCAGTTGATAAATTTTAATAGCGCGCGAAATTATATTGACCAATCAGGATGTGCCACCTTCAATCCGTTTACGCTATTGGCTAATTTGCTTTCGCGCCCTTTCCGCTGCTATCCGACTTTGCACCCTTTGATTACTAAATGATTTCGGGTTTTGTCGGGGACTCGGTCCTGCTCTGCGCAAACGAAGATTGACGAGCGGAATTATTTTCCTGGTCGTACTGTACACCGGTATAGACATAGATATAGAGTAATTACGTACTCCCCTTATAGACATCTGAATTCAGGAAGGTGTATCACCTAAGCTTCATAATAATTGTGGAGTTGACAGCATCAAATATATTTTAGTTTTATCTTCTCAGTAAAAAATACGTTTTGAATATGTAACTTGAATACTATTTTTAATAAAAGGATAAACTATAAAAAGTATCGAAACGACTATGAAAAACAATGACGTTACTATTAATGATTTAGTACAACTTTTAATACAAAGCTCGTGTTTTGACATTTGATAAAGAGTTGCTGAATTGACTAGTTGGAAACTCGTGGATTAATTCATCTACTCGCGAGCAAGGAGTCAGCGCCATCTCGCATTTTGAGATTTTTTCCGAGGTATATCTAAACTATTATAAAACTGAAACAGGAAGTTTGTCTGTACATTGAAGATATTAACAAAATAAAAAAGTTACGATATTGTTTTTAGATATCCCTTATTCCATATCACCAATTTTTGGATTTTTTGTCTGTCTGTTTGTTTGTGTGTTTGTTTGTTTGAACGAGCATCACGCAAAAACTACTGAACGGATTTTGATGAAATTTTTTTTGTTTGATAGCTTATTATGTGACTTAAAATCTGGTATATAATTTGTGCGGACAAAGTTGCGGGTAATGCTCGTTACCAATAAGTTCATGATTCTAATATTAAAGATGTTAGTTTTGACATTGGAAATGTCTTTTCATTCGCTCCAGTATAGGCCCCGATTTCACGAAAAAGTGCGATCCCCTTATATCTCGGAGACATGTAAAGATATGATATTAAAAAGACGCGTATTTACGAGAGCTGTAAAGTGTAAAAAGAATTATTCCAGAAAGCTAAAAACGAAAAAAGTTATGGCCGAAATAGTGAAAAAAAAAATCAGAATTTTTTATTTTGGCGCTCGACATTTAGGAAACGAAGAATGATATCAAAAATTTGAGCAAAATACCTCTGGACAATTTAGTCAGCTACAATTTGAGCCTAAAACAAAGACGATCGGGTTAAGGGTTTGCCCTGTATCCTAACCTTTTTGAGACAATATTTTTTCGAATTCCGTAGATTCATTTCCAATGTGCTCGATAGTCGTGTGAGGCACGAAATCTGTGAATTTTTTCATGAATCAGGGTTTTTTACGTGCTTCTTAGAAAGAGAGGGAGTGTCATAATTTTGTGTCAAGGTATGTAGAACTTTACTATTATCTATTCTGTGGTTAAGGTGAGACTTAATTTTAAGGGGAAAAAATCGACATTTGTGTCACTCTAAATCAACAGTGACATTGAAGATTTAATAAAAAGATATTATGTTTTAACATTGAATAATTATGTATAGAACAGACAACGCGAACAAAATCTGTGCACCACGATCAGCAGTGCGGGGCGCGTACTGGGGGCGTCGCAGTGCAGCATGCGCCCTGCACATGCTAAGTAAGTTAGAGCCCATCAGCTCAAACGAGTGTTACAAAAAATTTAGTCTGGGTGTCGCCTCTAGTAGGTAAGAGGTAGGTACCTCAATGTGTTTTAGTATATAGGCCTAGTGATTCCAGCTGAGAACAGAAGTGCGATTTTTGAAACTCATTCACTGAGCTCAGCAGTTGAAAATGTCAAAATAACAATGGAGATATGCATCTTTCTACTGCTGATTTGACTTTCAAAAATCATACTCCAGGAGTGCGATTTTTGAAAGTCAAATCAGCAGTAGAAATATGCGTATCTCCATACATTTTCAACTGCTGAGTTCAACCTATGAGATTCAAAAATTGCGCGACTTACTACGATCCTTAAATACTTCTTTTGCCTCATGCAAATCCATACATCTATATGTATGGATGTAC
Organism: Agonopterix arenella; assembly: GCA_927399405.1. Classification (NCBI taxonomy): domain Eukaryota; kingdom Metazoa; phylum Arthropoda; class Insecta; order Lepidoptera; family Depressariidae; genus Agonopterix; species Agonopterix arenella. The sequence goes on along the minus strand of OV656718.1, from coordinate 8,419,180 downwards.
ATAGTATAACTTAAGTCCAAATTGTGTAGTGTACCTACTTACCCTGTACCCTCGATGTCTGTATGCTGATATAAGAGCAGGTTGGGACTGCAAATCAGTGCTGAGCAGCAGATCTTATTAGGTCCTGCCAGCGGACACTGAGTCCTAACCCATTGCCACAAAATTCGGGAAAAATTTAATTTTCTTTTCAATATTTCGACCATAACTTTTTCGTTTTTGACTTTCTCGGATAACAACTTGCAGCTTACAGCTCTTGTAAATACGCGTCTTTTGAGCCTTTTTTGAATGTCATATCTTCACAACTCTCCGAGATATAAGGGGTACGCACTTTTTCGTAAAATCAGAGCCTATGCTGGAGTGAACGAAAAGACCTTTTTGACAACGTCAAAATCGGTCAAGTGCGAGTCGCGCTACTCGCGCACCCAGGGTTCCGTACCCCACCACCAGTCCACCACACAAAATAATTTATTAACTTACAAAAATAAATTTTGCCGGGACCCTTAGCACGAGACCGACTCACACTTGGCCGGTTTTTATTATTTGTTGTTATACTGTAGAGATTGCTCTATAATTACACCAAATTTGACGCTTGTACGTATCATCGTTTTTACAATAGAGCGAGAAAAAAAACGTAGATAAAAAGTAGTTTCTTGTATGAGGTAGTTTCCCCCCCTTAATTTTTTATTTATTGAAATATTTATTATTTTTAGCAAATCCCCCGTGATAATGCACATTCTGTAAAAATTTTACCTATTTAGCTATTACGGTTCAAAAGATACAGCCCTAAATATATACAGGGTGTAAGTGACAGCCTAGCAAATAATGAAACGGTAAACTCAGACCATCAAACTGAACAACCTTCACTATGTAGCCTACCTCAGGAGACGCGAAAAAAATCAGCTGTCCCATACATTTGAGTCGGGTAGGCACAGCAGTTTTGTATATGGGACAGCTGATTTTTTTTCGCGTCTCCTGAAGTAGTTAAATAAGTGAACTCCATAGTGAAAGTTGTTCAGTTTGATGGTCTGAGTTTACCGTTTCAGTATTTGCTAGGCTGTCACTGTCACGATATCATATTTAGCATCCTTTTAAACTAAGAGTCTACCCATCGAACTGAACAACTTTTACAATGGCAGCAAACCGATCGGAGCAAAAAAAAATCTGGTGTTCCATACATTTGAGTCGCGAACTCGCGCGTCGATTGCAGTTTAGTATTGAACAGCTGATTCTTAATTTGCTCCGATCGGTTTGCTCCCATAGTAAAAGTTGTTCAGTTTGATGGGTAGACTCTTAGTTTAAAAGGATGCTAATGATATCAATTTCACTCTGTATAATAGACAACGTAGGCTTTGTAATAGGGTCCCGTTTTCACCCTTTGGGTACCTGTGGGGTTCCACCCACATCTCTAAAAACTAGGTAAATCAGTTTTGCAGACAAAAAACAGTGTTAACTCTTTTTTGAACTGTTATTATTACTGTCAATATTTTATTCAGGGTACCATAAGACGTGGTCATTCACTCAAGGCCTCATAAAAAGGCTGAAAGTCACCCAAAGAGCAATGGAGAGGGCTATGCTCGGAGTTTCCCTCGAATCAGAAATGAATAGATCCGCAGAAGAACCAGAGTAACTGACATAGCCCAAAGAATTGCTAAATTAAAGTGGCAGTGGGCGGGGCGTATTGCTCGCAGAACCGATGGCCGATGGGGCCGAAAAGTTCTCGAGTGGCGACCGCGTACCGGAAAGCGCAGCGTGGGTAGGCCCCGAACACGGTGGACCGACGACCTTGTGAAGTTGGCGGGATCCCGTTGGATGAGGGCAGCGCAGGACCGGTCGTTATGGCGATCCTTGGGGGAGGCCTATGTCCAGCAGTGGACGTCCATGATGATGATGATGATGACCATAATCAGGTCGCCTTCAAAGGTAACGGAACAAAGGAGATTTTGTTAGTAAAATAGGTAAATACCAAACTAAAACTGTTATCGGTAGCTACCGACTAAGAAACCAGTCTTAGAAAAACGTAGGAATTAAAGTAAAATACTAAAATTTTTTGCAAATTACGGTAACTCAGTTGTTCATGTAACTAAACGCAATATTATTTTGAAGGACAGTAACGCAGTGGTTATTTTGCTGAAAGAACATCAATAAATGTAAGAAGTACGAAGAAAAAAATCACTGCAAACGTCTTTAAAAATAGGCATAAAACGGTAAAAAAAAGACTTATAGTATTTATACAATAAAAGAAAATAAAATTTTATCCAAATTGTACCTTGAATAAAATAATTGCCCATTAACGAAAATAAAAACCTGTCTTACAAGTAGTTGTTTCTATTTAAAACACTTGCACGGCAAATTTTTTCTTAAATAAAACTAGATCTTTCATAAAAAAAAAATGACATTAAAATTTTTAAATATAGATTAGGATTAGCATTTTTAATTAATTAAGTCACTTGACTTATAATATATCTATGCCTTCGACTTCTTTTGGTAATTTAAAAGCACTACATGTATTATTTAAATTGGTTTTTTATTCATTCTCATTTTTATTCGGGAAGGATTTTAATGATGTTTGTTTAAATTTAAAGGACGGTTTTCACAGAACTGTTTTCATTATTTAAAAATAATTTTAACATGTTCTTTACAGCATCCTTGAACCTAACATATTTAATGTGGATGTTGCTCAATTTTCTTATTTGCTATAGGTTATTGAAAGTTGTTAAAAATACGAAGCTATTTTCTAAGAGCTCTAATTTGAGCCAACATCCCTTGCGCGCTCGAGCGTCTGGGCCTCACCCGCCTCGACGGTAAGAGGCCGGACGGCCTAACTTTGGTGCAGAAGGGAATTTGCCTCCTGTGGGACGCTACATGCGTCAGCACATTTGCCGCCAGCTACCCCAGTCGCACCTCACAGACGCCTGGAGCAGCCGCAGATCACGCTGCCAATAAAAAGAGAGTCTGGTACTCGGACCTGGAGCGACAATATCTCTTTGTTCCGGTCGCCGTGGAGACCACAGGGGTGTGGGGAGCCGAGGCTAAAAGCTTCATTGCTGAAATTGGGCGTCGCCTTAGGGAGCGAAAATGTGACCCCCGCTCCGGTTCGTTCCTGGGTTCCCAACCCTTGCAGGGTTACCCTGCTAGCGTTATGGGCACCTTTGCACCTGGGTGGATGCACGGGGCGGGCTATTTGATTAATTTTTATTAATTTTTAGGGTGAGAATGTTATATGCGTGATATCTTTAATAAATATTTTATTATTTTCTATTTAATTTTGCCAATTTGACAGGAATACCCGGAAATTCCAGCGAATACCAAAAAAATCTTTGCGAATACCTATAGTAGATAAGGTAGATTGGTGGATTGGTAATTTAAACCACAGATAATATAATACTAATACTAAATTCGGGCATAGGCCCACCACACATTCCCACCGCTGTGACTCCTGTAAGCTAGGATCAACAGTGGCGACCATTCACAACACTGGACAATGAGGTCCAGCTAGCCCGGGGGATGACTCTAATCTGTCTTGGAACCCGCAATGAATTAATCAAAGAAGATAGGAGGAGTAGGAAAACGAAATATCCGACTTCCCTCCATTGCAAACGGGAGACAGCAATAAGAAGGAAAAAACATGGCTATTAGAGAGCCAATTCAAGAGATCATTTATGGCAGTGTTGGAGACACGACCGCAAAAGCACCAAAAATACAAAATAAAACAATAGGAACCTAACATTGTACTGAATGAAAAACTATGAAACTGAAACTATGACCTAAGTATGGCAAAAACATCTGAACGCACGGAAGTTATCCCTAGTCGCAACAAGATCCATGTAGTAAGGGACACAAGAAAACGATTTTATTGAGTCAAGCATGGTCTGGCGCTCGACGTACCAGAGCTCACACTTCCAAAGAATATGATGAGCGGTCTGTTCGAACTCGTTACTGTCAACAGAACATTCACATAAAGGTTACGCAACCAATTTAAAATAAAATAGCTTTCCCTTAAAGTTACCATGACCAGTAAGAAATTGGGCTACGCAGTGATCTACCTCTAGCCACGCTTTGTCTAGACGATCGCAAACAGATGGAAAAAATTGGTAGAGATGTCGACCCTTTGTAGACCCTTGCCACCGTAGTTCCTAGTATACTAATACTAGTCTAAACTAAGCCATAATTGGACTGTGATGGGAGGGTGATTTTTGAAACTCACACGTTCAAATCACCAGTAGAAATATGCACATTTTTCATAGTAATTCTGAAATTTTCTACTGCTGATTTCACCGTGCGACTTTGTGAAATTCACACGGTCAAATCAGCAGTAGAAAAGATGCATAATCTCCAAAGTAACAAAGACATTTTCTACTGCTGATTTCATCGTGGGAGTTTCAAAAATCGCACTCCAGACCCCTCTTCTTCCCATTGGATGACTTGAGAGGTGACTAAGGCATAGAACCACGCCAAAAAATGTTTCCTTAATCTCTCGAATACCGCGAAAGACTGAAGCTCTGAAAAGTAAGCTGATGTGGTTATTGGCTGGTTATATATCGAAGTCCTTATTTATAATCGATTTGACTCAGAGTTGCATAATGTAGATCACGAACTGTCAGACAGGAGTGTGTGACGCTCCGGAGCTGGACCGACAACCTGAGACTGAGACAGATTGCGGGGAGTGACTGGATGAGGGTGGACGAAGATAGAGTTGTGTGGCGCGCCTTGGTAGAGGACTATGTTCAGCAGTGGACGATGATAGAATGATGATACATTCTCGAATATTCGTTCGCTCGATTAAAATGATCCTGGTGAAACTTACAAACTTAAATATTTTCATTAATCTTTTAACTACCATGAGATACGACACTGTCAAATGTAGCAAAAAATAGTATAATCTAATTTTAAATCTTGTCTGAATTGTAAAAAAACGTCTGTGTGCTGGTGGAAGTTACTCCGAGAGGATTCCGTACTATTTAGTTTACTACTAGGCATAGAGATCTAGAGAGATACCAACCAACGCGCTGAGTACGAAACCTAGTGTCGCATTACCACCAGTACTACGCGATAGAAAGTATTTTGTTAGCTTGAATGTGCTCATTATCCATTGCGGTATCAGAACTCAACGTTCGAATAATCTTTAGTACTACGCAAGCATTGTAAACTATTTACACATAATATCTCGACTGGCTTTCAGCCTCATAATATATTGAATCATTACTGTCGCGAGCAATGTGTTCCGTTTTTGCGCATATTGCTGCGACACTGGCCCCGCCCCCTTCTCACATCTCCCTTTAGTTTTTGTGATCTGTGGTACTAGATATTTACTATTAAGTTTCTTCCGCGCGGCCTGCGGCTCGCTTGGCGGGCAAACTGACCCCGGTGACCAGGTCCACCAGGTTCCAGGGGGGACGCTTCTGATCTTCGCTCCTACGCCTCGGGCTTCGGCCTCGCGCTCGGCTCGTATGCAGAAGGTTTTTTAAGGGGATGATTCGACTATCAAAAAAATAAAAAATAATAAAAATTAGATATAAAATGATTATCTATCTAAACTATTATAAAACTGTAGCGGGAAGTTTGTCTGTACATTGAAGATATTAACAAAAAAAAAGTTACGATATGGTTTTTAGGTGTCCCTGATTCCATTTCACCAATTTTTGGATTTTTTGTCTGTCTGTTTGTTTGTGTGTTTGTTTGGGTGTTTGTTTGTTTGTTTGTTTGAACGAGTATCACGCAAAAACTACTGAACTGATTTTGATGAAACTTTTTTTGTTTCATGGCTTATGATCTGACTTAAAATCTGGTATATAATTTGTGCGGACGAAGTCGCGGGTTAACGCTCGTTAAATATAAAATGAGTATTAAATATATTGTTGTTTGTTTTATTGTTGGGTCCGTTATGGGAGCTCCCTGTTCCTGCTGCGGCTTTACACGGACTCCCTTATGCGGACTCTAAAATGTTACCTACTGCCTTTGTCTGTCACTGTTTATCTTGTACTGTTCTAATGCACCCTCTAATGTATGTAACGCATTTGTGTTTACAGCCAGTATAATAACATATTTACATTGTATAATTCGTTCAGGGCACTGATGGGGCTGCCGCGGTGGTGTAGCGCTTCGGGCATGTTCGCGGAGGCGCGCACCGACGGATTCCACGCCATCATGAGGAAACGTTGCGCGTCCGTGCTGACCCGCCTGCGAGCCAGCACCAACAGTGTCCTGAGCGTGTTAGCGGAGCGTTGGGACTCCCCAATGCTGAAGCGTTGGACACAGCTGCATGCTGATAAAATGTTAAAAATGTAAATGTTAATGTGACTGTCTGTACCTATTAAGTATTCTGCACCTACTAACATTAGTTTTCTAAGTTTTTATTATGTATACTAACAAATTTTATGGGCACCATGTCTGAAATAAACTGTTTATTATTATTATTATTGTTATTATAATACTATTTTAAGTCCATTAAAAGATCATGCCCAAAAGATATGAACTAATTTAAAATAAAAAATAAATTTAATAACAAGAAAATTTTTACAAAAATATTAAAAACGCCTTCAAAAAAACTAAAAAATTAAAAAAGGGCTTGCATTAGTTTTTTGGCTTGGCTTGACACCGACTTCTATAAAACAAATTAATGTTCTTATGATGCGAACGAAAAAGTCATCGGCTTTTTTAGTTTTTTGAAGGCCGTTTTAATTTTTTTGTTAAAATTGTTTATTTCACAATTTTCAGTCGTGAATTCATTAGTTCAATTTAATAGTAGTGCTTTAAATTAACAAACGCACTAGCCGTCACTACGATTTTCAAAGGTTCCCCTCGATTTCTCTGGGATGCCATCATCAGATCCTGGTTTCCTTATCAGGATACCACTCTTGGAATATCTTCTTTCCAACAAAAAAAGAATCATCAAAATCGGTTCATAAACGAAGAAGTTATCCGCGAACAGAACACACATAAAAAAAAAATATATAAGGTCTAACAAAATCAGCTGAAACTATTTTTTAAAGGGATTTTCAGACCATCAAACTGAACAACTTTCTCTATGGGACCAATATCGAAATCGCGAAAAAAAATCTGCTGTTCCATATTTGGGTTGACTTGATACTTGCAGTGTTGGCTCCATAGAGAAAGTTGTTCAGTTTGATGCAGTGGTCTCGAACCTACCGATTTTTCGGTATTTCTACCGATATTGGGTCTCTTCTACCGAAATACCGAAATGTATACATTTTTCCACGATTTCTGAGAATACAAGGAAATTCTCCCGAATTTTTTACCGATTTTCCGTTTCTGAACTACAAACCCTGTTCGTTTTGTTTATGTTTTACCGCAGATTCTCCCCACGTCGAGAAAAGTTGTTTAATGTATGGATGAATTAAGATAACAACTCTTTATATAAGTAAAAACCGATATCTTTATGTTGGTTTGTACTGCCAACTGCCTACTTTCTCTAACAACATCTGTTTTACAGATATATTTCTACGTTTTTTATTGGTGAAAAAAAAACAGATTTTTGCGCGATGCTTGAACAAACAAACAGACAGACAAAATTGGTGATTTGGAGACGTACATCTAACCACGTTAATGTTTAAAAAGATACAAATTTGATTGAATATTGTTTTTTAAACATTTACCGATTTTTTGTACAAATCTACCGATATTTATGGGCAGCTCTACCGATTTCACATTTTGACTTTCGAGACCACTAGTTTGATGGTCTGATCATCCCCTTAAAATAGTTTCAGCTGATTTTGTTAGACCTTATATACGGTCAAATTGAGAAAACTCCTCCTTTTTTGATCGGTTAATAAAAATCATTAAATATTTGAAAAATTCTAATTTAAAAAATAGATAGGATATAAAAACAAAAGCATTCATTCCTTACAAAAAATTACTATAAAATTGTATTTCCCACAGGGCTAAAAATACAGTCATATTGAAGGGATTAATAATTCAGACCAAATATTGTTGGTAGGTAAATTAATGATGATACGCATTGATGACGCATCTTTACCCTGGTTTTGGGCATTGCCTTTTGAATCAAATTAAAGATTGAAATATTTGTCTCGGGCGGGACTTGAACCCGCACTTTTCCAAACCATGTACCATCTACTGGTAGTTATTACAAACTAACCAACCCGCAAGTCCAGCATTACAACTGGAATTCATACGATATATAGATGACTTAATATGCTCTCTCTCTTTCACGGGTTTGCTGGAAGAAATCTCTTTAGAGATAAGCTCGCCCTTTGTAATTGTCTATTATGCTGTTTTCATTTATATTTCCGTGTGTACAATAAAGTGTTAAAATAAATAAATAAATGACAATTGAACTGTTCCAATTTCAAATATTACGTCACGCGCTCACGTCCCGATTGAAAATTTCGTTCTCTGGGTAGTGGGCTCGGAGGCGAAATTGGATAATGCAGTTCCCGGTTTAGAAAAGTGCGGGTTCAAGTCCCGCTCGAGACAAATTTTTCAAACTTTAATTTGATTCGAAATAGCACAACATGGCTGTAACATGTTTAAAAATCAATAATATTTGAAATTGCCTTTTGATTCTTCAACCCCATCTTTGTCCTGAGGACTGGATTAAGGTCGAGAGCAAACCCATTTTTAATAAAAAAAAAATTATACAGGGTGAAATTGATATCATTAGCATCCTTTTAAACTAAGAGTCTACCCATCAAACTGAACAACTTTTACTATGGGAGCAAACCGATCGGAGTAAAAAAGAAATCAGCTGTTGCATACATTTGAGTCGAGTAGGCGCAGCGCTGGCCGGTGCAGTTTAGTATGGAAAAGCAGATTTTTTTTGCTCTGATCGGTTTGCTCCCATAGTAAAAGTTGTTCAGTTTGATGGGTAGACTCGTAGTTTAAAAGGATGCTGATGATATCAATACCCATCAAACTGAACAACTTTTACTATGGGAGCAAACAGATTGGAGCAAAAAAAAAAAAAACTGCTGTTGCATACATTTGAGTCGAGTAGGCATTGCAATTGAGTATGGAACAGTGCCGTGTGGTGTCAGCTCAGAATAGCACCATCCCATTTCCTCCCGTGGGTGTCGTAAAAGGCGACTAAGGGATCTACCGGAGGATGGGCAGCAGCATCCTCTGAGTATACACGCCTGCCAAGCGTGGAAATTATGGCAAATCCCCCCATTTTGGGGGAGGCTTATGTCCAGCAGTGGGCGTCCGTCGGCTGATATGATGATGATGATGGAACAGTTGATTTTTTGTTGCTCCGATCGGTTTGCTCCAACAGTAAAAGTTGTTCAGTTTGATGGGTAGACTCTTAGTTTAAAAGGATGCTAATGATATCAATTTCACCCTGTAGTATAGTTTGAAGTTCATAAAAAAAAATTATTGTTTGATTTGTCGGTATCCCAGGTCGTCCTGCGGATCCTAAATCTCATAGATTGATAAAAAATATGCGAAGGAAAAGGTGTTTCTTAATTTAATTAGGTACAGTCAAAATCGAAAGTAATGATTACGTAATAAAATAAGATATTGAATATTAAAAACGAGTACAGCATAATTATAAAATAAAAAAAAAAGAGAGAAAGAACGCAATACAGGGTGTAAAACTGCCTCCGTGGTCTAATGTCTAAGAGCATTGGGCTGTTAACACGGAGGACGTGGGTTCGCAGTGTTGCCAGAAGGTTACTTTTGTAATCTTTTAGGTGATTTTCAGGTCTTTCAGGCTACTTTTAGGTTAGATTAGGTTAGGTTAGGTGATTTTTCGGAATTTGTATAATCAAATTAAAGATTGAAAAATTTGTCTCGGGCGGGACTTGAACCAGCACTTTTCCAAACCGGGGAACTGCGTTATCCAATTTCGCCACCGAGCCCACTACCCAGAGAACGAAATTTTCAAAATAGCACAACATGGCTGTAACATGATAAAAATCAATAATATTTGAAATTTGTATAATCAATTTAAATTTTTTTTTTTTTCATGAATCAGAACGCTTTTTCATATTTTTTGCATTGTTTCAAAACCCAAAACGTTCGTAACGTAGTGAGTGCAACTCCTAAAAACACGTTTTTCTCTCTTGCACTAATTTATACCAAATCTGAGACCAAATCATCTCGGTCAATCAATCAGATGAAAAATGCAACTTAAAATGGAAAACGCTACTGAATTGTTTATATTTTTGTAAGTAAATACAACCAGCCTCTGTCTATCAACTTTTAATACCATATTAGTGGAAAGAAAGGTTTCTTTCTTTGTCTATTTCCGGTTACTTTTGACAAGACCCAGCTGGCAACACTGTGGGTTCGATTCCCACGGGGGACACCTAGTGAAATGTCACTTTGTGCGTTTTTCCTCAGTTGGTTAAGACATTGCAGGGTGAATCGCCTGAATGTGTCATTTCCTAGGCCCACGGACTTCATGAACCGTGTTATGCTTTTGGAGGGGAGGTCCCTAATGTCAGTAGGTGTTATTATGTATCCACCTAGATGGCGACTCCTGCAGTGAATGAGCACTTCGCACTCGCAGAGGAGGTGTATGGGCGTTTCCTCTGCTTCACAGCAGAATCTGCAAGTGGGTGAATCTACAAGCCCCATTCTGTGTAGGTGTTTGTTTAACTTGCAGTGTCCTGTTACGGCTCGTACTAAGAGCCTTAAGTCGTTGCGGTTTGAATTGATGGCATCCGAGGTATGTCTGTTTGAAAAGCCGGTCACAAGTTCTTTTGCATGCCTCAGTCCAGGTTTATCCGACCAGAGCTTACGGCTTTGGTTCACGGCCAATGGGCCGTGAATACGTAAAGGAATGCCTTTAGCACACGTCTAGAGGTGTTGCGAGAGATGCCGCAGTAAGGCTCGGGGCCTATGGCGTCCTCTTCCGCCCCTCTTCCAGTGCCAGCTCGTCAGCAGCCTCATTTCCATCAATACCGCAGTGTCCAGGCACCCAAGGGTGACAGAGTTTGTCAGTCCTAGCTGGTTGAGTGCTCGGGCACATTCCAATGTTACCCTCGACTCTATTTCATCAGATCCTAGCGCTTTCAGAGCAGCCTGGCTATCTGATAAAATAACAATATGTTTCCCCTTTGGGCATCTTTTCAGATTCTCATGTACGCAATCTATGATAGCGTACATTTCAGTCTGGAATACTGTGGCATGCTGTCCAAGGTGAATCGCCTTTTTAATTCTTGGATTGCCGCCACATACTCCAGCTCCAGCACGGTTGTCCTTCCTGGAGCCATCTGTAAACCAGACGACGTCTCCAGCGCTGAAGGATTGTGGGGTATTCCCGTTCCAGTCCTCTCTTTGGGGTAGGATTACCTTGTATAACCTGTTAAAGTTATATTCTTTGATCATGGTGTTTTTCGGCATACACATGATCGGAATTGTTAAGAGAGTCAGAGGCCGTAAGGCGGTCTGAAAAAACTCTGACAACAGGGCTCTGCCCACACGATAAGAAAGAAGAAGCCTAAATAAGTTTTGGTGCAAGCCAACCAAATTATAACAACATCTTTAGGAGTACGAATCATGAATTTCAGTTTCTATTTCTCTACAACTTCCCCGACTTTTGGCATTGACTGTACCTAAATCGATAATTGAAATAAGTTATCCTTTTCAAAAGGTTATTTTTTGTACCATTAAAAAGAATAAACAAGTACTCGTTAATCTATAAGACAAAAACTTGGAACTAGGTACCTATATAGGTATACATACCTCTCATCGCGACATAAATTAAATTTTTTATTTGAAAAAGCTGGTAATTGTTTCCATAACCATTAATCGTAAAGTAATGTATGAAAAACAACAAAAGTTTGTGCTAATGATTTTTAAGTCTTAAGGGGCCATAGGTTCAGACTAATATTTTCTATGAAAAACGCGTTTGCCCAGCCCACCAAAAAGTGCGTGCGTGTGCCGTATTTTTAATCGACTTCAAAAAAGAAGGAGGTTTCTCAATTCGACCGTATATAAGGTCTAACAAAATTAGGTGAAACTATTTTAAGGGGATGTTTAGACCATCAAACTGAACAACTTTCTCTGTGGGACCAATATCGAAATCGCAAAAAAAAAATCAGCTGTTACATAGTACACACAAACGTACTCGACCTAAATGTATGGGACAGCAGATTTTTTTTTCGCGATTTCGATATTGGTGCCATAGAGAAAGTTGTTCAGTTTGATGGTCGGATCATCCCCTTAAAATAGTTTCAGCTAGTTTTGTTAGACCTTATATATATATATTTTTTTTTTATGTGTGTTCGCGGATAACTTCGTCGATTCTTTTTTTGTTGGAAAGAAGCTATTCCAACGGTGGTACCATGATAAGGAAACCAGGATCTGATGATGGCATCCCAGAGAAATCGAGGGGAATCTTTGAACATCGTAGTGCCGGCTAGTACGTTTGTTAAATTAAAGCACTTCTATTAAATTGAAGTAATGAATTCACCACTGTAAATTGTGAAATAAACAAAATTAAAAAAAAAATTAAAACCGCCTTCAAAAAAACTAAAAAGTTAAAAAAATAATATAGCAGCTGATGACTTTTTCGTTCGCATCATAAGAACATTAATGTGTTTTCAAGCCAAGCCCTGTCGCGAATCGTACCGGCTTGACAGCGACTTCGATAAAACACATTAATGTTTTGATGCGAACGAAAAAGTCATCAGCTGCAATATTATTTTTTAACTTTTTAGTTTTTTCGATAAAAAAGAATTAACAAACGAGCTTTTTATCGATTTTTTTCACTAGATAAGCTAATGGTGAATATGCGAGTATAAAATACCAAAAATCGGAAACTATTTTAAGTTCTTCTAAAACGAGAAAAATGTTTAAGAATACAAGAAAATACGTCATCTTTTCCCGGCTATTATCTCTGGTGGTAGTAGTCGTTACATAAACACCACGTCGAGGCCGTAAGCCGGTCTGAAAAAACTCTGACACACGATAAGAAGAAGATGAAGAAGACTACGTCAACAAGACAAAAAGTGACGGCAAGAGATGTAACGGTGGGAGCGTTTCTGCAACTGAGTGTGAAACCTTTAATCGCCTCGTAAGACACCCATGGGAAGAACTTGGAAATACAACGCCGCGCGGCCAATTACTTTCGTTCAAGAAAAGTTTGTCATAACTTCTTAAAACCTCGCGACCGAAATAGAATTAGTAAATTATTTAACTTTGATTGCAACATCTTTGATGAACTTTTAATAGACTGGGAACTACGGTGGCAAGGGTCTACAAAGGGTCGACATCTATACCAATTTTTTCCATCTGTTCGCGATCTTCTAGACAAAGCGTGGCTAGAGGTAGATCACTGCGTAGCCCAATTTCTTACTGGTCATGGTAACTTTAAGGGAAAGCTATTTTATTTTAAATTGGTTGCGTCACCTTTATGTGAATGTTCTGTTGACAGTAACGAGTTCGAACAGACCGCTCATCATATTCTTTGGAAGTGTGAGCTCTGGTACGCCGAGCGCCAGACCATGCTTGACTCAATAAAATCGTTTTCTGGTGTCCCTTACTACATGGATCTTGTTGCGACTAGGGATAACTTCCGTGCGTTCAGATGTTTTTGCCGTACAATGTTAGGTTCCTATTGTTTTATTTTGTATTTTTGGTGCTTTTGCGGTCGTGTCTTCTTCTATAAAGGATCTCTTGAATTGGCTCTCTAATAGCCATGTTTTTTCCTTCTTATTGCTGTCTCCCGTTTGCAATGGAGGGAAGTCGGATATTTCGTTTTCCTACTCCTATCTTCTTTGATGAATTCATTGCGGGTTCCAAGACAGATTAGAGTCATCCCCCGGGCTCGCTGGACTTCATTGTCCAGTGTTGTGAATGGTCGCCGCTGTTGATCCTGGCTTACAGGAGTTACAGCGGTGGGAATGTGTGGTGGACCTATGCCCGATTTTAAAAACCCATGGGAAGAATAGGGGTTGTCCATTCTAAGCCGGAACCTCACGGAAGTGTGATGGAGGACACACCCTGCCGAATTTACGGGCGTAATTTACGCGGTTTAAATAATAGGAAAAATGGCGCATACTGGTGCATTGCCGGTGCAGGGAGCATTGCACACGTAATTTACGTTGCGTAAATTCGGTAGATGCGTCACTGCGCTAAAAATAAAAATATATTACTTTAACTATTGATTTTAGCAACAAATTAAGCAGATTTAAAGAAATATTATTTTGGCTAAGACGAGATTCGTGCTGATTCGAACGCGGACATTGCAGGCTGAATTACCTGATTGTCTGTCGAAGAAGGATGATTCCGTACTTCGGATTGTACGTTAAGGGCCTATGTCGAAAAATAATTGAAGCAAAATGGGCGTTTGATAGCTTATATTACTACCTGATGCGAGAGAAAGAGATGGGGCGGCGCGCGCGACTGAAACGACGCAAGCGTAAAACATACTTTATTTAATTGTGATTGTACTATTTATGTAAGTTCAATTCTGCTCTAATCAAAATTTGTAAAATATCAATCTCTTTTTTTTAAATCAAGTCTCGTGTTTCTATTATTCACCGTTTAGTTTTTTTACCTTGCATACTTACACTCAGGGCCGTCTTTACCCGGGGCGCGGGGTGCAAGGTGTGCCGGGCGATATAGAATAACTAATGCCCGGGCGCAGGGACTAAGTAGAAAGAGTAAGAAAGTCGGTAGGTAATCATAAATATCTTGGACAATGTCATTCAAATTCATGGGGATTCTGGAGAATCTAGCCTGGACTTGTATTAGGATGATTAGACCAGGGCCGTCTTTACCCTGCGGCGCAAGGGGTGCGTGGCACCCGGGCGCAGGGACCTAGGGTTTACTTATGTGTTGTATATTGCAAGTCTTAGTCCAAGGTCGAAAGTGAAAGTGACTTAAACTTATAAAGTAGATGCACATAAAACCGATTTTTTAATATTTAGGCTTTTGAACACACGTTCTATAATGTATTTTATAGAAAAATATGAAATATAATTCATAGTAAATAAAGCGGAGATATTGAAGATCATTGCTATATTTTTTTAAATTTGTATGTCTTTCAAATAACGAGAAGATAGCTTCTAAAAACCAAATATGGCCTGGCCCAGCGCTTACATAGTGGGAGCCCCTTATGAAGCCAGCAATTTCGTCCTGCCACCTTCTTCATCTTCTTAGTAATGAGCGTTTTTCGTTTCTTTTTTAATTTTAGTTCCTAAAAAACTTAACAGATGGCATGTTTATTGCTCCGTAGAGACGTTCGTGAGATTCTGTCGAAATCATGTCAAGACTGTGCCTGCCATTTTTTAAGGCCAAGGGATCGAGCCTATACAACCATATCACAAGTAAACAGTTTCAAATTTTCGATCAAAATAATTCGCAAATAATGAAATATTCCATCAAATGATGCTTTGGTATCTTTTCCCTCTTTATTATTTTAAAGAAACCCTTTTTGAAATTCTGACCTTTATTCGCACAGACCGTAGCGCCATCTATCGATCTCCAAGAAAACCAAAAGAAAAACGATCATTGTCAGAATATGGAAAAAATAAAAAAACGGGGGGCCGTTTCTACCCCGAGTTTTTTCTCTTCAGCTTAATTTTACGGAGTGTAATTTTTTACCCTTTGCGCGCCTTAACAAGCAGACATGACAGTTTTTTGTTTCTTACATTATCATTATGACATTGGACGTACATTTAGCTGGATTATGTGCGTCAAAATGACAAAAAAATACACCATTAGATATATTGCTTTGAAGTTAATTGACATAAATCTAGGAGGTATTTTTCCCAAAAACAAATATGTTTACGAAGCTTCACTACGTCAACAAGCGCCTCATCTACCTTAAGGGGGCACCAATCCGCCAGTGCTGCCCTCAATCGTTTTTTATATATATTTCTTAACAATTTACATCATTTCCAAAAATAAGAATGTCACATTGCATTGTCATCATCATTGGCCTTTCCATCTTTGAAAGATGACTTAAGCAGCGTCTTGGCGGCACTTACGCTCGTGACTATAAAGCCAAATACCAGAGCGACAGGTACGGCCGCATGTACGGCAAGTGAAATTTGAGTTTGCTGTCAGTTGGGTTTGCTAGCCGATCATGCCTCTTTTCTCGCTTTTCAGCTAAGGAGGCAAACCATGCCTGTAGTGAACAGCTCCTCCCTCCGCTAAATGTTTCCTCCACAAGTCGCGGTTCTTAGCGAGATCCTCCCAGCCGCTGGTGTCGATTGAGAACGTGGACATGTCTCGCTTTACGCAGTCCTTGAATCGGAGACATGGCCTCCCGACATTTCTCTTGGCATGCGCTACTTCACCTAAAAGAACTTGACGCGGCAAACGAGAGTGATCCATGCGATGCACGTGCCCCAGCCACCACGTCTCTGATTGAGAATTGCCGTTACGCTGGGCAGCTGCGCCATTTCTAGCACTTTCTCGTTTGTCACTCGATCCCTCCAGGTTATGCCAAGAATGCCTCGAAGACAGAGCATGTGGAAAAGGTTAACACGTCTCTCTTGTTTTGCGTACGACGTCCAGGTCTCCGCACCGTACAAGGGTGTGCTTAAGATGCATGCCTGATACACGTTCATCTTGGTTTTAACTGTTAGGTGTTTGTTGTTCTACACTTTTTCACTTAGCTTACCGAACGTCGTAGGAGCTATGAGTACCGATACGAGTGCCGATCTCTCCATCGTTGGAGAGGTTCTCAGACACTGTAGACCCCAGATAACAAAACCTGTTAACCACCTCCAGCGGTGTGTTCTCCAGTAGAATAACTGGAATCGAACAACAACCTTGCGCTACTGCTGATTCCAAATTTAAATTTTTATAGAAATAGAAATCGATCGATACGATCGATTTGTTCGTGTCGATTTAAAGTTACTATCTTTCATCAGCCTAATTATTATATGTCCCACTGCAGGGCACTGGCCTTGAGTGTTCGATGGTAGGACTTTACATTACATACATACCTATGCATCAGAACTTCTTTTTCAGCAGGTTTCCTCACGATGTTTTAAAGATAGCAACTACAGATATAAACACTTAATAATGGCCCGTAATCATTCGATAAATTGAGAACTAGCAATGACTAAAATCAAAGTGACATGCTTGATTTTTGGAAATGTTGTATTATAATTTGTTAGAAACAAAAAATACGATTGAGGGCAGCACTGGAAGCTCGGTGTCCCCTTAACACCTTTTGTACATCATTCCCAAATGGTTATTGGTTTGACGTCATTTTTCTAATTAACACACATTGCTCTTATATTCCATTAATAACAGCGAAATTTAAATTTTTGTAACCGATTTTCGAAGTATTTGTTAGTCATAATTTATAACTTACGAGCTGTTTATGTTGACCCGCGACTTCATCCGCGTGGATTACCCCTATGTCGAAAAATAATTGAAGCGAAAAGGGCGTGTGATAGCTTATATTACTTTAACTGTTGATTTTAGCAACAAATTAAGCAGATTTTAAAGAAATATTTTTTTGGCTAAGACGAGCTTCGTGCTCATTCGAACGTGGACATTGCAGGCTGAATTACCTGATTGTCTGTCGAAGAAGGAAGATTCCGTACTTCGGATTGTACGTTAAGGGCCTATGTCGAAAAATAATTGAAGCAAATTATATATTACTACCTGATGCGAGAGAAAGAGATGGGGCGGCGCGCGCGACTGAAACGACGCAAGCGTAAAACATACTTTATTTAATTGTGATTGTACTATTTATGTAAATTCAATTCTGCTCTAATCAAAATTTGTAAAATATCAATCTCTTTTTTTAAATCAAGTCTCGTGTTTCTATTATTCACCGTTTAGCAGTTCCAAGCGTTTATAAATAAAAACGGAGGCTACTTTGGCTTTTTTTTCTATCGAGAAAATGTGTCTTAATCGTGTTTTGGCTCTAATCAAAACTTCAATTATATGTTCAATTTACACATATCCGCAAATCATACTCCTACTGTTAGTACTTCATGATATATGACGCTTTGAAGAATCCTATTTTTTCACATATCTTCTTAAGGCAACCCTTAGGGGATCGATTTTCAAAGAATCCTTTCTTAGTGCACCCCTAAATTCTCTGTAGAATATATTATTATATTCCAAACATATTTCTATCTTCAGCGGTTTAGGCTGTACGTTTTTTGTCAATCAGTCAGTCACGGAACTCTTCTATAAGTATAGAAGATAGATACAGGTGTAATATGAAATACAGGGTATAAACGTAAATCGCGTTACATACTTAAAAGGGTGCCTCAGACCATCAAACTGGACAACTTTTACTATGGCAGCAAATAGATCAGAGCAAAAAAAAAACAGCTGTTGCATACATTTGAGTCGAGTAGGCATTGGAGTTTAGTATGGAACAGCAAATTTTTTTTTGCTCCGATCGGTTTGCTCCCATTGAAAAAAATTTTCAGTTTGATGGGTAGACTTTTAGTTTAAAAGGATGCTAATTATATCAGTTTCACCCTGTAGTTAATATCACCTCATTCTATTTTGAAACCTTAAAATACTGGACGATTTTAAACGTTTTCCAATGTATGGAACAACAGATTTTTTTTGCGTTTTCAGACTTGCCCCCGTAGTAAAAGGTTTATTAGACCCGATAGCTCAGTCGGTACGGTAGTGAACATGCCTGCTGTGTCAGAGTCGTGGGTTCGATCCCGCAAATGTATGTATAATGAAAATGAATATTTGTACCCGAATCATGGATCTTTGTATCTATTAATGTACATTTTGTACTTATATCGTTTTTTAGTCATCATCTATCTATACTATTATAAAACTGTAACAGGAAGTTTGTCTGTACATTGAAGATATTAACAAGAAAAAAGTTACGATATGGTTTTTAGGTGTCCCTGATTCCATTTCACCAATTTTTGGATTTTTTGTCTGTCTGTTTGTTTGTGTGTTTGTTTGTTTGTTTGAACGAGTATCACGCAAAAACTACTGAACCGATTTTGAGATTTTGATGAAACTTTTTTTGTTTGATAGCTTATGATCTGACTTAAAATCTGGTATTTAATTTGTGCGGACGAAGTCGCGGGTTAACGCTCGTATTTTATACAAGTCCAGGAGCCCGATTGCGCTAAGTTAAAACATCGAAGTTCTATTCTTATCCAATTTCAGTTCTAATCACATTGCAATCCAATCATGCACGTATCCAGACTTTTGTTTTTTGGGGGGGGGGGGATATTTAGTTTTCGGGGGAGGGAGGGATTCATAGAAAAACAATGAAAAAGTAAGTGCTGCCATCACTTTTTCACTAAAATATTCGGATTTCAGGGGGTGGATAAATCCCACCTATCAATGTAATAACTTCCAGTAGATGGCGCTCACGTCCGCTTAAGACGCAACAGATTGAAAATTTCGTTCTCTGGGTAGTGGGTTGGTTCCCCGGTTTGGAAAAGTGCGGGTTCAAGTCCCGCCCGAGACAAATTTTTCAATCTTTAATTTGATTCGAAATAGCACAACATGGCTGTAACATGTTTAAAAATCAATAATACTATTCAACTGTGCTGAATTCCGCATCGCGCTAAACTCTCGGTCAAAACAGCTCTAGCGGCTGTCAAGAGCAGTACCGCGATTAGCGCAATACCAAATGTGTCAAAAGTTATGGTTCGTACGTAGTCCCATAACAGTTCAATCACCGAATATTTACCGCGATTGCAGCCCAGGCTTGATTCTGGTACCTACATCAAATGTGACTATACTCCATTCCATATAGCATCGACTTTTTAAGGTTATTTTGAATGAGGGATTTTCCAGAAGAAAAAAAAGGTTTGTTCCTAATTTCTCGATAGATGGCGTTGACCAGAGAGGGGTCGATTAGGTATGAGCAAATAAATTAATTTATATTATAAATATTGAGACAGTATAAACCCTTTCATATTGTTGTTGGTTTTTTATTAACAATCTCGGTGATATTGTCTGTAAAATACGAATCAAGTACACACGGCGATACATCAAGTTATACAAAACCAACAAAAGCTGACCACGTGGAGGTTGCGTAACGGACATAACGGACGTGGCTGTATGGGCTCCGTATCCATTTTTAATATACGAACAAAACCTAAAAGAAAGACAAAAACTGAGAATTTCAACAAAAATAAACCGGAAAATTTGAAATCGCTACGTACTAGTAGTTACTTCGTCAACGGATACGTCAGATTCCGTGAATGAAAAACAAATTTCTCTCTGTACGAGCAATGCAAAGAAAATTGAAAAGTGAAAAGACCAATTTAAATATTGTTCGTATATTCAAAATGGATACGAACGAAGCCCATACAGCCATGTCTGATACTTTATTCGTTGTTGACAGACAATAACATCCAGATCGTTAATAATAATAAACTAAAAACAATAAGAAAGGGTTTGTACATACGGCAACACATCAAGCTACACTAAACCAAAATAAGCTGGCTGCGCGACGTTATACGTTATTCCTCCTACGCGCGGTCAGCTTATTTTGTTTTTGCGTAGCTTGATGTGTGGCCGTGAGTACTGTTTATTTTTATTATTAATTAATATATTTGCTCATATACCTAATCGACCCCTCTCTGGTCAACGCCATCTATCGAGCCATTAGGAACTACTTTTTCTTTTTTAATGGCTTTCGGAAAATCCCTCATTACAGAAACAGAGATTTGAAACACTTCCTCTCACTTATTCTTAGAACAGCTTTAGTAACGTCCAAGATATGTCGGATACTATATCTTTTTGATAAATAATTGTATTTGCTAATCAGAATTGGGTAGAAAGCTTCGTAGTATAAGAGATAAGTGTACTTTTTGCAACCATCAGCTGCAAGGCTGATCATATAGCCCAGTAATTTTACGGTTTGAAGATTAAAGAGCAATATTGAAGAGCCAATTTGAGCCTAGAAAAGTACCAAAATAAAAAAAAAATCACGTCAGCAACAGTTCCAATTTTAAAATTTAGCTATTATCTCGCTCTAAAAAACCTGATGGTAAATTTTTTTTGCACATATTTAAGGCTTTACCATTATACCTACATACTACAAATATGGTGTGAATATTTTTGTCTACTTAGAAGGTTTTGAATAATAAATTCGTATTTTCTAATAAATACCTCATTATTTAAATTTCAGTGCCTATTTTATTGTTCAAAAATAATTTTTATTGTTAAATCTAAGTCAAATGAATGCATTGGTATTAATATTATTAATTAAAAAGCCTTCTGGAACACACAATTTTGATTTTTATGTTGCGTAGCGATTTTAAAAATATATATTCTAAGATATTTTTTGTCACTATATGGTTCACAATTAAAAAATTCAAAATTCAAAAATTTTTTATTCAAAATAATATCACATAGATAGCTTTTTGACGTCATTTTTTGAGTCTACCACCGCGTTGGAAGGTGTTTCGTTGAGAGAAGATGCGGCCAGAAACTTTACAACAGACATCTTTTAAACAAAACAAAATATACAAAGTACAATTAAAATACAATATTGCATTACATAGAGTAACATTGTCAAGCCCAGACATTTTGGTCATTCAAATAGTCATCGAGTTTATAGTTGCCTTTTTTACAGAGGACCTGTTTAACATGGGACTTAAACTTTTTGTCTGGCAAGTTTAGAATATCCTCTGGTATCTTATTATAATAGCGTATACAGTGCCCCATGAAAGATGTGTTGACCTTACTGAGTCGAAAATGTGGGGATACTAATTTATTTTTATTTCTTGTATTGTAATTATGAACGTCACTGTTTTTGGGAAAGAGATACAAATTTTTCCGACCGTATAAAATATTTTCGTTAATATATTGACTGTAGAAAGTCAAGATACTGATATCTTTAAAAAGATCTCGTAGTGAATCTCGACAACGCAGATTATAAATGGCTCGAAATGCCCTCTTTTGAAGGATTAAGATCGCCTCAACATCTGCAGCAGCTAACAGGTGCCGGTTACAGTTTAGAAGTCCAATTAATAACTACTCCCTACCCCGCCTAACAAAACTCCGTAAATTGACTGGGCTAATAGGATCATTCAGGAATCTGAAAATCTTTTCGTCCTTATTCGGAATGAAGTATAAATAATAGGTGGGACAGTGTTAAAGATATTTATAACCTAGCTACTTATTTATTTATTTCCAATTCATATACAATAATAACACCACTGGCCACCATTAAACAAGTAATCTATAATAAATACAATATCGAAGAAAATTATAACATTAAAACAAACAAGCAGGAAAATAACAATAAAATAAAAAGACAATAAAAGAAAAGATGTTGTTAGACATTGAACCATTATGTGCTAAGTATAGAACTAATGGTACGCTCAAACCTGGGCGTCTACGTCTGCGACGCGGGACGCCACAGAACATTATAAGAGGGGTTAGAAATGCAAAGTAACGCTTTTGCTTAGGAGACAGCTGTCGCCACTTATCTTCCCGCTCACGCTGCTACAATTACTCATGCCCTCTCGCTCGCACCACGCCGCGCGTCTTTTGGTGTTATGCAAATCATTGCATAACCTGTGGCGACACGTTCCACGGCTTCTTTGCACTTCTTACTGATCTTATAATGCGGGACGCGAAGCGGGATCGTCTATGAAGCGAAACTCAGCCTCCAAACCTGTGCGACTGCGGCGCGGTCAATCAGTCAGTCACGGAACTCTTCTATAAGTATAGAAGATAGATACAGGTGTAATATGAAATACAGGGTATAAACGTAAATCGCGTTACATACTTAAAAGGGTGCCTCAGACCATCAAACTGAACAACTTTTTAATATACTTAGAAATCACAGAAAAAAATTTGTCGCTCTAAAATATCAATGGCTACTCGACCAAAATGTATGAAACAGCTGATATTTTTTTCGCGATTTCACAGTGGTTTCATGGTAAAGGTTGATCAGTTTGATAGCCTGAAGCACCCCTTAAATATGTAATGCATTTAAGTTTACACCCTACCTGTATAAGTGTGAACAATGAAACCTGAACATGCCTGCTGTGTCAGGGTCGCGGGTTCGAATCCCGCAAATGTTTGTATAATGAAAATGAATATTTGTACCCGAATCATGGATCTTTGTATCTATTAATGTAACTTTTGTACTTATATCGTTTTTTAGTCAAACCGGCGCGACTGCGACGCGGGAAGCGAACTTCATTTGTTCTTCTTCTTATCGTGTGGGCAGAGCCCTGGTATCAAAGATTTTTCAGACCGCCTTACGGCCTCTGACGTGGTTTTTATGTAACGACTACTACCACCAGAGATACTAGCCGGGACCTACGGCTTAACGTGCCATCCGAAGCACGGAATCATTTCTCTTTTCAGACAATCAGGCGATTCAGTCTGCAATGTCCTAACCAACTGGGGGAAAAGGCACAAAGTGACATTTCACTAGGTGTCCCCCGTGGGAATCGAACCCACGACTTCCGTGTCGGGAGCCAATGCTCTTAACCATTAGACCACGGAGGCAGTTACTTGTTGTTGATGAATAGTCATTGAAGCAACACTTCTTTAACTATTGTTGTGGTTATGTCATTTTCAGTTTAACAATGAGGAGTTTTTTGACAGCTAGTCAAACGTAGTTCAACAAACCGGCAATAGATGGCGTTGACCAGAGAGGGGTCCGAAAACGAAAATTGTAGGCTAAAAAGTGAATAAAAATGCATTCCACTGAGTCAGACGCATCCGTTGACGAAATATATGTTCATATTTTGCTGTTTACTTAAAAACACAAATTATTACTATTTTATTTGTATTTTAGTATCTGCAAGGTCGCTCACCCCTGTCTCGTCAACGCCATCTATCGAGCCATTAGGAACTACTTTTTTTTTTTAATGGCTTTCGGAACATGCCCTCATTGAACATCTAGAGTACTTTGGTACTCTTTAGTAGTTTTTATTACTTTTCGGTAGTTTCTAGAACCTACCTAGTCATTTGTTTTTGTTAGTTTTTGTTCTTTTTGCTACCAAAATCTTCCAGAGATTACCAAAAACTTCCAAAAGAAGCAAAAATTTCCAAAATCTACTTTAAAAAAACGAAAACATCCAAAGACTACTAAAATATATGAAAAACTACCAAAAACGATCCAAATCTATCAAATGGAACCAAAAACTACCAACAAGAACCAAAATGTACTGAAATTTGAAATTTGTATTATATTTGTTACGAGAGCGTAACATTATACGTCTGACCACTTGACACGCGTGTCCCGCTCCTCTGACGCTGCCGTCCCGCGTCGTGGTCGCGTCGGTTTGAGAGACTTGGCGGGACGCCTAGGGACACGAAAAAAGTATCGATACTTTGTGGTATCGAGTACGTTTCCGTTCGATACCGATACTTTTGAACTCGATACTTTTTATTCGATACTTTTACTCAATGAGTACTTTTCGACAGGTATCTTATTGAATAAATCTTAAAAATTACCGACTTAAAACTTGGCCTTACGGTTACGGCTCATGTTTATGGCAACGCCATGTTGTTCAATCGTGCTGAAACTTCAAAAACATTACCTACCTATTCTACATGAAGTTCGAATCGAAATCGTTCGTTCCGAGCGAGTGAGTGATTGGTCCACTATTGGTACGGACTAGTATTTATTCTGTGGTACGGAGGAGGACTGGGAACATTAATGTGTGCCTAAAGTAATAAAATAAATAATCAAATAATTTAATAGTTTTTAAAACTTTTTAATTTGCGAGTTTATTTTTTTATTATTGTATTAATTGTATGTACCATTTGTTTTTTTTAGTTGCTAATCTGACGTTACTTACCTTCTGACTGGCATTGACGTCCTGCCTGCCGACCCTACCCTACCGTATGAGCATTAAGCCCTAAGCCCTAAGAAAAGTACTCGATACTTGAAGTATCGATACTTTTGTGAGTACGATTCTTTTTTTTCGATACTACTCATGAGTACAGTATCGATACTTTCAATTCGATACCGTGTCCCTAGGGACGCCATAAGATAACATGGGCAGCGACCGCCGCGCGGTATACGCTCCCGCTTCGTAATCGCTTAGGTCGTACAAGTTTGAGCGACGCTTTAAGGAGTGCTCAAACACGCACGACCAAAGCGATGAATTCACAATTTAGCTAGGTAAACATTCTATTAGGTATCTTTTATCACCCAGAATACGAAGTGTAAAAAAAACCCTACTAATATTTTTTAAATGGATGGTTTAGGTTAGACTATCAAACTGAACAACTTTCACTATGGAACCAATTTCGAAATCCAGAAAAAAATCTGCTGTTCCATAGAAAATGTCGATAGATATTCAACCAAAAATGTATGAAACAGCAGATTTTTTTACATATAAAAGCGGTGCTTCAGATCATCAAACTGAACAACTTTCACTATTAAAGCCAACATCGAGCTGTTCTATACATTTTGGTCGAGTCGCTAATATATTGAGTTTTCTATTGAACATCGGTTTTTTTTTCGTGATTTCGATGTTGGTCTCATATAGCCCAGTCATTTTACGGAGTTTTGTTAGGCGGGGTAGGGAGTAATTATTAATTGGAATTTTAAACTGTAACCGGCACCATTTAGTGACAAAAAGACTATCTTAAAACATATTAAAATAAAAATCGCTACGCAACATAGAAATCAAAATTGTGTGTCCCAGAAGGCTTTTTAATTAATAATATTAATACCAATGCACTCATTTGACTTAGATTTAACAATATAAATTATTTTTGGATATGGATTTTTCAAAACCTTCTAAGTAGCCAAAAATGTTTACACCATGTTTGAAGTATGTAATAATGGTAAAGCCTTAAATATGTGAAAAAAAAATGTACCGTCAGGTTTTTTAGAACGAGGTAATAGCTAAATTTTAAAATTGGAACTGTTGCTGACGTGATTTTTTTTTATTTTGGTACATTTCAAGGCTTAAATTGGCTCTTCATTGGCGGAAAAAAAATCATTTATTAATTAGTCCCGGCTCAAACCGTAAAATGACTGGGCTAATAGTCAAAGTTGTTCAGTTGACCTAATTATAGTTTTGTAGTCGTGTAAAAACTGTCAGATATTATATTTAAAATACCTACTGAATACAGAAACTACCTAATATGTATGTCGTAGCCTATGTGTCAACAAGACATAAGTACAGACTAAAAATGCAAAAAAAGACAAATGACAACGTATTTTCCTCAATAACAAAAAAACAGGCATTATTCTACAGATTTTCCAGACATTTTCAATTTCATGACGCCTCGAACTATAAGGCAGTGAATGGTCGAAAAGTTTTATATACCACAGGCACCTCAGTCGGGCAAAGAAGCCCGATTTAGCAGTACGTGTCGACGGAACGTTGCCTTCGCGCGAGAAAAAAAATAAAGTTTAAAAAAGTTCGTGCAAGTGCTTGACTTACGCGCGGTTTTTGACAGTGACATCTTTCGAAGTTTTTTTTTTCAGTGAAATATAAAAGTTTAGTGGCCAGTGTTTTAGTGTTTTAACGTTATTTTTTCGCAACGGATTTTAACAAGGTAGTTATTGCATTTTAGTTATGTAATTATTAGTTTTTTCGCTAATATTGCTTTCACTTGCCGGCTGGCGGTGGGGATATTTGGGGCAGTAGAACGCATGAAAGTGATCTTTTAAGAGGCTGTGCAAGCGTACTTTTCGGTAGTTCGATGACTTTAAAATATATTTATGAAATTAATGCGAAAAGCTAAAGGAAGAAATGTCGGGCTCTAGTCTCTGAGCTTATCTTTATGGGAAGCAGTCGTGATTTTATTGATAATAGATTAAAAATAAAGTTAACATATAATTTAGAGCAGGAAAAAATAATTTAACCGTTATTTTTTACCTTTAAAAAAGTTCGGAATTTTTCATTTTTTTAATTTTATTCTTATTTTTTTATCAAGTATTCGACGTTTAATTAAATTTGTTTTTTTTTATTTATTAGTTTATAAATTTTTATATTTTTTATTTTATTACAATTTCAAAATATTTTTTATTTACAATTGATTTTTAATTAAAATAAATAGGTACGTTTAAGTAGGCAGCTACGTAATAATTTTATTGTTCTTTTATACACAGTTCAATAAGAAGGCAAGAAGCTGGAATTTTTTAATCGCCACCAATTTCAAAGAACTATATAATTTAACGACCAAAGTTCTAAGTACGTTTAGAAACTTTGCTACAACTGGTTTTAGTATTGGTAATGCGGACTCATTTTTCGCAAGTTGACTTTTTGCGTATTTTGCTACAACTCCCATTCTACCAAATTAAGTTTTAGCTGTAGCAAGGTTTGCTCATAGGAATGGTATACTCTATGAACTTGTGTTGCCTAAGCTGTTCTAAAAAAATAAACTTTAATATATTTAAACATGCATTAAGTTCAACAATTTATAGAATATTTTAATAATCTCGAACGACCTTTGAACGACCTCCGTTTTTAAAACAGAATTTAATTATGTGCAATATTAAATAAATTATTGTACACACACACACACGCACCCACCCCTACATAATATTATAAACCCATGACTTTACAATCCTTTCCCGGGCGGTTAGAGACAGTACCCTAAACTTAAATCTAGCAATTCTAAACAGAACTTACTTACTTAATTGAAAGAAAGTACACTTATCTCTTATAATAAAATTTGTGGACTTGTGGTGACAGATCCATAAAATAGTAACAATAAATAAAATTATAAATAAAGTGACTTAAAACTAAACTAACCCATCATCTTATCAATTGTCATCTATAGGCCATAATTTTTGAACGTAATTTTATTACAAAAAATTTTTTTTTTTAACTAAATAATTTAATTACTATTATATTTAAAAAAAAACTTTTTTAAACTAATTATTTACCTACAATATTTATTACAGATTTAAAATCTATCAAAAAAAAACGTAACCTTTCGCTTCATATACCTACTAGTAACAGATCAGTGATTTCAAACTGTTACTTCAATACTTAGTTATGTACTCTATTACATTAGTGTTACGTTTACATACCTTGAAATTGTTTAATCTGTTAAAAGACTGTATACCTTTAACTTTAAAGTAGATAATTGAGTAAATTATCACTTGATCTTGGACGATTTGTTTAAAAATGTATGTTAAATGCTTTATTTTCTTTGTGATAAGGTTAAAATTTGTTTGAATTACTTGTTGATCAATCCGAAAGTTAATTTTAATTAAAACAGGCAAAATGAAGGTTGCGTTCTGATATTCAAATTAAGTTAAGTATACATATATTTGTTTTTATTATAATTTGTTATTTATAATTATTGTTTATTGTTTATGTTATGGGGTATTAATTTATTTACAACAATAATGTTACTATAGCTTAGTTAAAATATTAAAAAAGTTATACTTAAAAAAGAAAAAAGCTAAAAATACATAAACCAAGAAGAAATGAGCAGGGCTGGTACTATACAAGGTCTAACAAAATTAGGTGAAACTATTTTAAGGGGATGAACAGACCATCAAACTGAACATTTTCTCTATGAGACCAGTATCGAAATCGCGAAAAAAAATCAGCTGTTCCATACAAACCTATTCGTCCTAAATGTATGGGACAGCAGATATTTTTTTTCGCGATTTCACTATTGGTCCCATAGAGAAAGTTGTTCAGTTTGATGGTCTGATCGTCCCCTTAAAATAGTTTCACCTAATTTTGTTAGACCTTATATAGGTTAAAAATTAATTCTTTGAGATCTTCCACACCAAAGGGACGAATAGTAGTGAATGTATGAATTTTTTATATTATTACAATTTTCTAACAAATCTTCAGCAACACGTCTCGTCAAAAATAACCTTTTTGAAGTCAATAATTTTTTTACTAGAAATTATCTCGAATTATTTTGTATGAAAAGTTTAATTTTTGTTTTTCTGTGTTCGAAAAAGTTAATTACATAATATTCATCAAAGTGGGTTCAAATTAATAAAAATAATTTATTTAAAAAATTAAATAATTTGCATTGTATCCGGATAATGTGTAGGTATTTATTTAATCAAGCGTTTTATAATTACTTAAAACAACACAACAATCACAATGGATAGAAAAAAAATTACAAAATATTTTTTATTACCTAACTATTTTTATACAGGGTGTTAGCAGAAAGAACGCAAACTGTTCGCATAAAAACGTTAAATAAATCGTTTTTACGAACATAAGATGAATGTACCTTCCTACCTACTGTAAATATAAATATATTTTATGGACATGGACTTTCTGTAAAAGCTGTCGCCAATTTTGTATTGAAAGATTTATCTTTTTAATTGCACAAACTTGTATGCATAAAACTTTGTGGTTTGATTTACTTTGCTTTTTATTAAGTATATATTTTTTCGTGTTATAAATTATATTTATTTTATTAACGTATAAACTGTAAAATTAATTACTCAAATTAATTTTATTTTAATTGATTTTTTTAAATAATAATAATTATTAAATTAAAAATAAAAATAATATTATTATATAATTAATATAATTATTATTTTTTTAATTATTTTTTTTAGTATTAGGTAATTAACTATTTTGTCAAGATTATATTTTATTGAAATTATCTACACATAAAATGTGTTTGGTACAAAACCTTAAACTAAAATTTAAAAAAAACATAGATTTACAATTTTTTTATTACTTTTAATCAAAATTCCGTCTAAAGTATCAGCAAACCGATAATACCTGTATCAAAACAATGTTCCGTAAAGTTCCGTTCAATCAATTTCGGAAAAACGGTTTTCCGGTTTTCCGGTATTGCGTCCATACAACAACCTTGTAATAAATTACTTCGTAAACTAAACCCGTAATGGATTATAGAAAAAAAAATGCAAATTATGTTTCTTTACAATGGTAGCGTGCACTGGTAATTTAATAAAAAAAATATGGAAGGTATATATTTTAATCTGTCACGAGATGTCATTGCATTTGACCGCGGATTACTTAAGGTGGTTTCAGTCCATACAAAAGTTTGACGCACAATACGCGTAGACAGAATTAATAAAGTAATATTTTATATATGGAAAAATAGTTTAGAAGAATATGTTGATATTGGAGAGGGGTATATGTTTGTTCCCTTGGGAGTGGAGACCCTGGGACCGTGGGGACCCGATGCAAAACAGCTTATAAAAGAGATTTCAGCACGCCTTATAGAGACCACTGGTGATAAGAGGGCTGGGCAGTTACCTTCGTCAGCGCATAAGCTTGGCGATACAGAGGGGGAATGCTGCCAGCGTTCTTGGAACCGTCCCCCAGGGAGAGGCTTTGGAGGAGGTTTATAGGTTGTAGGTCCCCCCTGACGAAGCTTGTTGCAGATATTCAGGATGTATTTATTGACGAAACGAGTTGTGGATCTGAGTGATGTACTTTCTTTGACGAAGCCTGTTGTGAATATGAGTGATGTATTTTGTTTAGAAAATCTTGTTGCCGCGTAACAAATAAAATTTGCATTTTATAATATAATTACGAAGACATAAAGCTTTTAAAATTGTGTATGAAAAATTTCAAAGCTTTATATCTTCGTAATTATTTTATAAATTGCAAATGTTATTTGTTACGCGGCATCTAGATTTTCTAAACTATTTTTCCATGTATACAAAGTTACTTATATTAATACCGTCTACGCGTATTGTGCTTTAAAGTTTTGTACAAAATTGACCGCTCTGCAACCACCTTAAGGAAGAATAACGATGATGATGATGATAGCCCGGAAAGGTCATCGCAAAATGGAGAAAGAACAAAAATAATGAATTAGTGTTACATATTCATTTTTCTCTACTATTTAGCTGATATAAAAAATATGATTCTGATACGCAGGATATTTTGAAATGTAGGCGCTAAAACAGGGTAATACATACGTTCTTCTTCTTACCCTGGGAAGTTGTGAGTTCCTCCCAATACAAGCATTTATCATGCTCGAACGGTGGATCTCAACTCAAATTATATAAAAATATTGAGAAATAATAAAAAAAAATTTTTATTTATCGTGTTGGCAGAGCCCTGGTGTCAGAGTTTTTTCAGACCGCCTTACGGCCTCTGACGTGGTTTTTATGTAAAGACCACTATCCACCAGAGATAGTAGCCGGGACCGGGCTTAACTTGCCATCCGAAGCACGGAATCATTTCTCTTTTCAGACAATCGGGCGATTCAGCCTGCAATGTCCTAACCAACTGGGAAAAAACGCACAAAGTGACATTACACTAGGTGTCCCCCGTGGGAATCGAACCCACGACCTCCGTGTCGAGAGCCAATGCTCTTAACCATTAGACCACGGAGGCAGTTGAACTCAGCAGTTGAAAATGTCAAAATTACTATAGAGACATGCATCTTTCTACTGCTGATTTGATTTTCAAAAATCATACACCTGGAGTATGATTTTTGAAACTCATTCTTTGAACTCAGCAGTTGAAAATGTCAATATTACTTTTGGACCTTTCTACTGCTGATTTCTGAAATTCAAAAATTTTTGTAAACAAATCAGTAGTAGAAAGATGCGTATCTCCATGCATTTTCAACTGCGAAGTTCAACGTATGAGATTAAAAATCGCACTCCTGGAGTAGAAACATGCGTATCTCCATACATTTTCATCATACTCCTGGAGTATGATTTTTGAAAGTCAAATCACCAGTAGAAAGATGCATATCTTCATAGTAATTTCGACATTTTCAACTGCTGAGTTCAACGTATGAGATTCGAAAATCGCACTTCTGGAGTAGAAAGATGCGTATCTCCATACGTACTCCTGGAGTGTGATTTTTGAAAGTCAAATCACCAGTAGAAAGATGCATATCTTCATAGTAATTTTGTCATTTTCTGCTGAGCTCAGCGAATGAGATCCAAAAATCGCACTCCTGGAGTGTTTATTTTAGGTTAATTCATTCGTTCATATTTCTTTTAAGTTTTAATTTGTCTTTTAGATACGCGGAAGGACGGATAATAATATAATATAATGTATTTATTATGGTGATTTTTTGTCATTTGGCTAAAAATCGCTAAAAATGAGCACAGAATGTATTAAATAAAAGTAGATTATTATCTACCAGACGTTGTTGAACATAATTTAAATGTGGTTATTTTTAATTAGGATTTAAATAAAATTCTTGTTTTTGTTCTTCCTACTTTACTATACTGGTATTATTAAATTAATTAAGCTAGGCAATATTTTAGACCAGAGAAATAAAAATCTTGCTTTGAAGCGCTACGATGTGTGTAACTGTTTAAATGTTTCAACCGAT
Organism: Agonopterix arenella; assembly: GCA_927399405.1. Taxonomy (NCBI): domain Eukaryota; kingdom Metazoa; phylum Arthropoda; class Insecta; order Lepidoptera; family Depressariidae; genus Agonopterix; species Agonopterix arenella. The sequence continues at coordinate 8,387,083 of OV656718.1, read as the reverse complement.
TTAAAAAACTTTTTAAAACTTTTTTACGTATTATCAATATTTATTAAGGAAATAAAAAGTAAAATAACATATAAAACCTTAAACTTAAACCATTTTAAGCATTCTAAACTACAAATTTTACTACTTAGTTGAAAAGCCCGTCCCAGGTCATACCTGGCCCGAAGGTGCCCATAATGCTGGCCGCATTTCCGCGTTGAATAGCTAATGATATGCGTTGGGCTAGGTATGACCCAGCACGAGGACCGTTACCCGCATCCCGTAAACGTTTGCCCAGGTCCCTCATAAAAGTTTTTGCTTCATGACCCCACGGTCCCGCCGTCTCCACAGCGAAGGGCACGAATAAGTAGCTCTGCTCCAAAATTGTGTAACATTGGTGTTTACGTACTGCTGCCCATTACGTATTATTTATGAAATTTACACTTATTTAAGAACATTAATGTGTTTGATTGGAGTAGGTGTCAAGCCAAGCCAAAAAAATTCTGCAGGCCTAGTCGTGAATCGTACCGGCTTGACAGCGACTTCCGGACGGGGATCGAACCATCGCCTCTTGCTCGGCAGGCAATGTTACTTGCCACTGAACTAAACTAAAGGGAGATGTGAAAAGTGGTCGGGGCCAGTGTCGCAGCAATATGCGCAAAAACGGAACACATTGCTCGCGGCAGTAAGTGTTCAATATATTATGAGGCTGAAAGCCAGTCGAGATATTATGTGTAAATAGTTTACAATGCTTGCGTAGTACTAAAGATTATTCGAACGTTGAGTTCTGATACCGCAATGGATAATGAACACATTCAAGCTAACAAAATACTTTCTATCGCGTAGTACTGGTGGTGATGCGACACTAGGTTTCGTACTCAGCGCGTTGGTTGGCATCTCTCTAGATCTCTATGGCTCTGAAGGACCACCAAGCTAATAAACACTAATCCGGATAGTCTTTTTAAGTTTAGTACATTTAGTCTACAATCTAGGGCGCCTAGGATCGATTCTCGACCTTTCTGCCGAGTAGGTACCTAACACTGGGTCAAGGTAAACTTTTTTTTTTTATTGTCGGGGGGAAATCTTCGAAAGATAGCCTAACCTAACCTAACGTGACAATAAAGTTTTTTTCATTTCATTTTATTTCATTTCAAGATACTTTGTAATAAGAAATATCATATTTTAATGCAAAACCACACGTTAACATTATCAATTACCACAGAATATTTGTCTTGTTTATAAAATAGTGGATTTGTTAAGAAATAAATAAACAAAAAAAAGTAAACTATTAAGGGAGACCAGGAAACTACACGGAAAATTTTTTTTTTATTAGATATACAACGTGTTAATGAATTAACGCAAAATCTAGTTTTGCGTAGTTTGTTTAGAATCGAGAGCAGAATCGAATTATCATGGTTTCAACATAGGTAATTTTTTTCAAAACATTAAATAATTGTAAAATTAAAAATTTACTGAACCCGATGTCAACCCACCACACGAGCACACTCACCCTACTTACAACCAAAACAAGATTATTAAAATGTATCCATGAGTACGTTAGCGCTTTCATTCATTGCTGAAATGATAACAAATCATTTTTGTCCCAAAACTTAAAATGCGGATAACTTTAAATATTACTTAACTATCAAAATAATGAAATTATTGTTTCAATCTAATTATTTTGTTATAGATCAGTTGGGGTGTATGAGGTTTTGCGCTAATTTATTAACACGTTGTATAACCAATTTTGCTATTTATAACCAAATGATTATACGCTACAAAACAATTTTGGAAGTCACTAACATTTGGTTATACCTACTTATTTAACAGATTATTTTGCTCTATCGTAAAAACGGTAAATTAAATATAAACATTAAAGCGGACGCTCGGCGGAGTAACAACTCTGTTTCGAACGTTCGTCGGTCTAACTCCTGAGGATGCTCCTTGGTGGAGCGAAACACGTGTAGAGTAGAAATTATTTGGTGGGCAGGTTGTGTTGCATAACGTAATACAACTTTGTCTACTAGGTACTTAGAAGCGGAGGTCTTGATACAATCGTGTCATCTACATATTAAACATTAAAGCGTCAAAATTGATGAGATTATAGTGCAAACTCTAAAAAAAACAACAAATAATAAAAAAACCGGCAAACTGAATGAAAGAAAAAAAATAGTTGTTTTCTTTCATTCATCCGACTCGCACTTGGCCAGTTTTTTTATTACTGTTGTTTTGTAATATTAATATTCCTTATTTTTTTGCTATCCTTTATTAAACAACATACATTACTCATATCCACAACAGGCTTCGTCATAGGTATATTTTTTTTGGCTATTAAATTCATTAATCATAATTTATTCATAAAAAAAAAAAAACGAAAATATTTTTTTTAATCAGACATTTTTACTAGCTATAGTTTTTTTTTTTTTTTTTAATTTATTTATTGTAAGAAAAATTAAATAAAATGAAATGAGAAAAGTTATATGGTGTATGGGTAAATAAAACAACATAGTTATCTATTTTAGTTAATATTTAACCAGCAAAAAATGACAAATATTGACTTTTCGTAGAACCTTGAACCCTTTAATGGTTGTATTCTGCAGTTTTATTTTTAAAAAAAATTCGGTCGTTTTGCGAAAAATTATACCTTACATCAAGACACGCGACCGAAAGTTGACCTTGTCCGACATTAATTAATTTTGGACTGTCGTAAACGGTAAACCCCGCCATTCTTACAAAATCCAAAATGTCTGAGGTGTAGGCAGCATCCATTCGTATTCTACTAACAAACATTTCTGTCACTTTTTGCGGGGGACAAGGTAACATGAAATCTGCAACTTTGGATTTTATTCCCCATCACTTTAGATTCTAATTTTGAACGTTAAAAATCATGAAAAGAAGTCTCGTGTGAACCCCAAATATTCTAAGTTCGAAATTATTGTTTCGCAATTATAGGCTGTCTCCTTTAGTGATCTATCTATCTATACTATTATAAAACTGTAACAGGAAGTTTGTCTGTACATTGAAGATATTAACAAAAAAAAAGTGACGATATGGTTTTTAGGTGTCCCTGATTCCATTTCACCAATTTTTGGATTTTTTGTCTGTCCGTTTGTTTGTGTGTTTGTTTGGGTGTTTGTTTGTTTGTTTGAACGAGTATTACGCAAAAACTACTGAACCGATTTTGATGAAACTTTTTTTGTTTGATAGCTTATGATCTGACTTAAAATCTGGTATATAATTTGTGCGGACGAAGTCGCGGGTTAACGCTCGTCTTTACGAGCGTTAACCCGCGACTTCGTATATAATTATAATATCTTTATATAATTTTATTTATATACTACCATTTTAACACACAAAAAAACGACTGCATGAAAAAATCTACTGAAAACATGCTCTGAAAGTATTTTAGAGCTGGTTTTAATTCTCTCATTCATCATCAAATAAAAAGAAAAAAAAATCCAATTATTTTTGTTAATATTTTCTATTAACAAACACACTTCTGTTATCATACAAACACACAAACAAACAGACATACAAAAAATCCAAAAATTGGTGAAATGGAATCAGGGACACCTAAAAACCATATAGTCACTTTTTTTTTGTTAATATCTTCAATGTACAGACAAACTTCCTGTTACAGTTTTATAATAGTACGAGCGTTAACCCGCGACTTCGTCCGCACAAATTATATATCCAATTGTGGGAAGGAAAGAGTGAAATAGTGTTATTGTTATTACAACTTATATAAGGTCTAACAAAATTAGGTGAAACTATTTTAAGGGGATGATCAGACCATCAAACTGAACAACTTTCTCCATGGGACCAATAACGAAATTCCTTATATAAGACCTTATATAAGGTCTAACAAAATTAGCTGAAACTATTTCAAGGGGATGATTAAACCATCAAACTCAACAACTTTCTCTATGGAACCAATATCGAAATCGCGAAAAAAAAATCTTCTGTTCCATACAAACCTACTTGACCTAAATGTATGGGACGGCAGAATTTTTTTTCGCGATTTCGATATTGGTCCCATAGAGAAAGTTGTTCAGTTTGATGGTCTGATCATCCCCTTAAAATAGTTTCACCTAATTTTGTTAGACCTTATATAAGGTCTTATATAAGGAATTTCGTTATTGGTCCCATGGAGAAAGTTGTTCAGTTTGATGGTCTGATCATCCCCTTAAAATAGTTTCACCTAATTTTGTTGTGATAACAATGACTCTATTTCACTCTTTCCTTCCCACAATTATTAAGACGAATCTAATAAATGACATCTCTTATGAAAAAAAAAATGTGATATGTTAAAATCCATCAAGCCGTTTGTTCGAAAATCATTACCTAGCCCAGTCATTTTACGGAGTTTTGTTAGGAGAGGTGGGAAATAATTATTAATTGGACTTTTAAACTGTAACCGGCGCCAGTGACAAAAAGTATATCTGAAAACATATTAAAAAAAATTCACTACGCTACATAGGAATCAAAATTGTGAGTCCCAGAAGGCTTTTAAATTAATAATATCAATACCAATGCACTCATTTGAATTAGATTTTACAATATACATTATTTTTATTAAATATATATAAAAATTTGGTTTTTCATTTAAAAATGCGAACGTATTTTTCGAAACCTTCTGATTAGACCAAAATATTTACACCAAGTTTGAAGTATGTATAATGGTAATGCATTAAATATGTGCAAAGAAAAATACCATCAGGTTTTTTAAAACGAGATAATAGCTAAATTTTAAATTTGGAACTGTTGCGGCGGGATTTTTTTTTAAATTTAGGTACCTACATTTAAACCGAAAAAAAAATCAATTATTAATTAGTCCCGGCTCAAACCGTAAAATGACTGGGCAAACCCTCCTTCTCGCGCAGTCGGGTAAAAAATGCATACGCAATGCATTTATTCATTGGCCAAGCATAATCATCTGCATTTTCTTTAACCCTGAAACTTAATACCACAATTATGTGGTAAAAATTTCAAAATTTACCCATTCAACCTTGGTTTAAGCACGCAATATTAACATTAACAAGATTCACATTGCATTATACAGAAGTTAGCCTGTTCTGTAGACGAATAAGTATTTTTGTAATTTCTACACGAATAAAAACAATTATATATGATTACTTACCTACATCCTCTCATACTGCTACTCTGCCGTATTGTGTGAACAACTTTCTCCAACATGGAAATCGCGAAAAAAACTGATGTTCCATACAAAACTGCAAACGTACCCGAGCGGTTTTTTTTTCGCGATTTCGATGTTGGCACCATATTGAAGTTGTTCAGTTTGATGGTTTGTACCACCCCGTATTCTTTTTATCGTATGGGCAAAGCCCTGAAGTCAGAGTTTTTTCAGACCGCCTTACGGCCTCTGACGTCGTTAAACCATCCAGAAAAATAAGCTTAACATTGTATTATAACCTTGTAAGGACCAACTGTGTGGTGTCTATGAATAGCACCATCCCATTTCCTCCCGTGGGTGTCGTAAAAGGCGACTAAGGGATCTACTGAAGGATGGGCAGCAGCATCCTCTGAGTACACACATTGATTCGATCCAACTGCGATCGCCAACCCGCCTGCCAAGCGTGGCGATTATGGCAAATCCCCACCGTTTTGGGGGAGGCTTATGTCCTGCAATGGACGTTTAATAGCTGATATGATGATCCTCTCATATAATGGTAATGATTATGTAATTGGTAACTATAATTACACATATTTTCGGGGGGGGATATTCATATATTCATAGAATTCATTCATAGAAAAACGATGAAAAAGCAAGTGCTGCAATCACTTTTCCTTTACAAATATGGTTTGGTATAGGTTTCGGGGGGGGGGGGGGGGAGGGGGGGATCTAAATTAAATTATATATTTTTAATTTAATTTAGATCCCTCCCCCCCCGAAATCCGAATATTTGTAAAGGAAAAGTGATTGCAGCACTTTGTCATCGTTTTTCTATCAATATCCCCCTATCTTGATGAATATCTGCTGTCCCATACTGCTGTTAGTCGGGTAGGTAAAGCAGTTTTGTATGGGACAGCTAATTTTCGCGTCTCCTGAGGTAGGCTCCATAGTGAAAGTTGTTCAGTTTGATGATCTGAGTTCGCCGTTTCAGTATTTGCTAGGCTGTCACTTACACCCTGTATTATTCAGTTTATAACTATTTTTTATTGATTATCTATTTATTAGCTGTTGCCCGCGACTCCGCCTGTGTTGAAGAAAAAAAACCGGCCAAGTGCGTGTCGGACAAGCCCATGATAAGATTCCGCAGCCATTGGTTATTGATGGATTTTGGGGGGGGGGGGGGGGTAGTGTCTGTACTGTATGTAGTACTTTGGTGGTACTAGATGTTCTTTCTTATACCACAGAGCCTACTACCTACCTGCCTACGTACTATCGTAAGTTAAGTCAGATCATAAGCTATTGAACAAAAAAGGTTTCATCAAAATTGGATCAGTAGTTTTTGCGTGATGCTCGATCAAACAAATATAGAAGCTTCTTTTTTTTAATTTACAGTTTTATAATAATACTAGGGTTAACTTCGTCCGCACAAATTATATACCAGATTTTAAGTCAGATAATAACCTATAAAACAAAAAAAGTTTCATCAAAATCGGTTCAGTAGTTTTTGCGTGATGCTCGATCAAACAAACAAACAGACAGACGAAAAATCCAATAATTGTTGGTATGGAATCAGGGACACCTAAAAACCATATCGTTACTTTTTTTTTCGTTAATATCTTCAATGTACAGACACACATCTGTTACAGTTTTATAATAGTTTAGATAGATTGCCTATGTCAATACGAGTGGAGAAAATCACGAGAAACGACTGAGAATACCAACTATGATAAATCATTCACACTCTGCCCACCCCAAAAGGGAATAAAGCCGTTAGTTTATGCATGTAGTTTCTCTGTCAGTTCTGAAGAGATTACAAAGAGCTGTTATTGACATAAGTATCGCCAATGGATAAATAAAACATGACTTAAACGAAGTCCTAAGTATGTTTTCTAGTAACATAAAACATAATGATTTGCTTAACTAAGTATAATAGAAAATAAATGTTAGTCCGGCTTCAAATAGCGTTGGTAATGCGTCACTTTGTAACTATCATCAGAAGGCAAATCAAATTAAAATTTTTTATTCAAAACGAGCGTAAACCCGCGACTTCGTCCGCACAAATTATATACCAGATTTTAAGTCAGATCGTAAGCTATCAAACAAAAAAAGTTTCATCAAAATCGGTTCAGTAGTTTTTGCGTGATGCTCGTTCAAACAAACAAACAAACAAACACCCAAACAAACAGACAGACGAAAAATCCAAAAATTGGTGATATGGAATCAGGGACACCTAAAAACCATATCGTAACTATTTTTTTGTTAATATCTTCAATGTACAGACAAACTTCCTGTTACAGTTTTATAATAGTATATCTTCAATGTACAGACAAAATTCCTGTTACAGTTTTATAATAGTACGAGCGTTAACCCGCGACTTCGTCCGCACAAATTATATACCAGATTTTAAGTCAGATCATAAGCCATCAAACAAAAAAAGTTTCATCAAAATCGGTTCAGTAGTTTTTGCGTGATACTCGTTAAAACAAACAAACACCCAAACAAACACACAAACAAGCACACAAACAAACACACAAACAAACAGACAGACAAAAAATCCAAAAATTAAAAACCATATCGTAACTTTTTTTTGTTAATATCTTCAATGTACAGACAAACTTCCTGTTACAGTTTTATAATAGTATAGATAGATAGATAGATAATAATAATAGTATAGATAGATAATAACGCCGTGGTGGTCCAGTGGCGAGTAACCTTGCCTCCAGGAGGCGATGGTTCGATCCCCGTCCAGGCCGACTCGTACCAATGAGATTTTCGGAATTTATGTACGATTTATAACACCAATGGGTTTTCGGTGAAGGAAAACATCGTGAGGAAACCTGCATGCTTCAATTTCGAGGCATGTATTGTACCTACTGTCCATTTACAAGTGGCGACGGGCTCACTCCCCGTGACACTGGACAGAGTTTCGGTAGAGAAACGTAGATGTTCTGAGGTTTCAGAATATCTCTGACTACCCCCTCGATAACACAATACTTAGATAGCTTTTTGACGTCATTTTTTGACTATATCACTGCATCGGAAGGTGTTCCGTTGTGAGAAGATGCGGTGAAACTATTTTAAGGGGATGATCAGACCATCAAATTGAACAACTTTCTCTATGTGACCAATATTGAAATCGCGAAAAAAAATCTGCTGTCCCATACATTTAGGTCGAGTAGGTTTGTATGAATAGAATATCATTTATTTTTGCGAATATGGGTACATAGACAAAACAGGGATGTTATATTTAATTTGTTTCGTACATATTCTGCCAACAGCGGAACAGCTGATTTTTTTTTTCACGATTTCGATATTGGTCCCATAGAGAAAGTTGTTCAGTTTGATGGTCTGATCACCCCCTTAAAATAGTTTCACCTAATTTTGTTAGAACTTATATACAAAGTACAATTAAAACACAATATTGCATTACATAGTGTAACATTGTCAAGACCAGACATTTTGGTCATTATTTGAATGTCATCGAGTTCATAGTAACCTTTTTAACAGACTTCAAAAAAAGAGGAGGTTTCTCAATTCGACCGTTATGTGTTCGCGCATAACTTCATCGTTTATCAGACGATTTTGATGATTCTTTTTTTGTTGGAAAGAAGGTATTCCAAGGGTGGTACCATGATAAGGAAACCAGAATCTGATGATAGCATCCCAGAGAAATCAAGGGGAACCTTTGAAAATCGTAGTGCCGGCTAGTGCGTTTGTTAATTTAAAGCACTACTATTAATTAAACTAATGAATTCACCACTGAAAATTATGAAATAAACAAAATTTTAACGAAAAATTAAAAACGCCTTAAAAAAAACTAAAAAGATAAAAAATAATATTGCAGCCGATGACTTTTTCTTTCGCATCATAAGAACATTAATTTGTTTTATAGAACTCGGTGTCGAGCCAAGCCAAAAAAACTAATGCAAGCCCTGTCGCGAATTGACAGCGACTTCGATAAAACAAATTAATGTTATGATGCGAACGAAAAAGTCATCGGCTGCAATATTATTTTTAACTTTTTAGTTTTTTTGAAGGCGGTTTTAATTTTTTTTACATAGGACTTAAGGTGTTTTCAGTCCATACAAACGTTTGACGCACAATACGAGTACACGGAATTAATAAAAGTAATTATTTTATATGTGGAAAAATAGTTTAGAAAATCTAGATGCCGCGTAACGAATAACATTTGCAATTTATAATATAATTACGAAGATATAAAGCTTTTAAAAATTTGTATGAAAAACTTCAAAGCTTTGTATCTTCGTAATTATTTTATAAATTGCAAATGTTATTCGTTACGCGGCATCTAGATATTCCAAACTATTTTTCCATATATAAAAAGTTATATATATTACTACCGTTTACGCGTATTGTGCGTCAACGTTTTGTATAAAATGGACCCCTCTGCAACCGCCAAACCGTTTGTCTGGCTAGTTTAGAATATTCTCTGGTATCTTATTATAAAAGCGTATAATAGGCTTTCTGAATACCCCAAAACGGATTATTGTCGTGAGTTTTGTTACATTCTTGTAGGTAGCTATGTTTCGGCACGACCAATTCTGAATCCTTGACATCGATTGGAAGCTAAAAGCAATAAAACATTGCAGGAATGCATTTTAGTCTATTGTTGATGACCTGATGACATAGGTTATAGCACCTGCTGTATAGCCCAGTCATTTTACGGTTTGTGCCGGGATTAATTAATAACTGTCATTTTTTCGGTATAATATTGAAGAGCCAATTTGAGCCTGAAAATGTACCAAAATTATAAAAAATTCACGTCAGCAACAGTTCCAATTTTAAAATTTAGCTTTTGTCTCGTTCTGAAAAACCTGATGGTAATTTTTTTTTACCATTATACATACTACAAACATGGTGTGAACATTTTTGTCTACTTAGAAGGTTTTGAAAAATACATTCGTATTTTCTAATAAATACCTCGTTTTTTAAATTTCAGTATCTACTTTATTGCTCAATAATAATGTATATTGTTAAATCTAAGTCAAATGAGTGCATTGGTATAAATATTATTATTTTAAAAGCCTTCTGGGACACACAATTTTGATTTCTATGTTGCGTAGCGATTTTTTTTTAAATATGTTTTAAGATAGTCTTTTTGACACTAAATGGTGCCGCTTTCAGTTTAAAAGTCCAATTAATAATCACTCCTTACCCCGCCTAAAAAAACTCCTTAAAATGACTGGGCTAGTATGCACATTGAAAATGATATTGTAACCTGTCATCGTCTACTGCTGTAATAGGCCTCTCTCTAGGCGCGTCACATATATACAACGTGTTAATGAATAAACACAAACAAAACTAGAAAGTAGTTTGTTTAGAATCGAGAGCAGAAACGAATTATCAAGTTTTCAACATAGGTTAAATTTTTTTCAAAAGATTAAATAATATCGAATCAAATTAAAGATTGAAAAATTTGTCTCGGGCGGGACTTGAACCCGCACTTTTCCAAACCCGAACTGCGTTATCCAATTTCGCTACCGATCCCACTAACCAGAGAACGAAATTCCCGCCCGAGACAAATTTTTCAATCTTTAATTTGATTCGAAATAGCACAACATGGCTGTAACATGTTTAAAAATCTATAATATTTGAAAGTAAATAATTTGTTTGTATAATTTAAAATTACTGAACTCGACGTCAAGTCAACCCACCGCTCCAGCACAATTGTGCTGGAGTAATTACCCTACTTACTACCAAAACAAGTCAGCGATTTCATTCATTGCTGAAATAATATAAATAACAAATCATTTTTGCATGAAAACTTAAAATGCGAATACCTTTAAATTTTAATTAATAAATTAATGAAATAATTGTTTCAATGCAAATATTTCGTTATAAATCAGTTGGGGTGTATGAGGTTTTGCGCTTATTCATTAACACGTTGTATATCCTCGTTCTGCCTGATCCAGTCGCTCCTGTCTCAGATGAAGCAAAGTTTCTGGCCATCCCAAAGTAAAATAGTCCTGTTATGAGTTTATGTACCTAAGAATGATAGAACATAGTGTTCAATTTCAATATCTATTTTAAATTCAAAGTACCAATAAAACTGAAGTTCTTTATATTGACCAATAGATGATATTGTATAAATGAATTCTAACATAAACGCGCTTGTAAAATAATGCCAAGTTCTTTAAGGTAGTTGCAGAGGGGTCAATTTTATACAAAATTTTGACGCACAATACGCGTAGACGGTATTAATATAAGTAGCTTTGTATGTATGGAAAAATAGTATAGAAAATCTAGATGCCGCGTCACAAATAACATTTGCAATTTATAAAATAATTACGAAAATATAAAGCTTTGACATTTTTCATACAAAATTTTAAAAGCTTTATATCTTCGTAATTATATTATAAATTGCAAATGTTATTTGTGACGCGGCAACTTGATTCTCTAAACTATTTTTCCATATATAAAATATTACTTTTGTTAATTCCGTCTACGCGTATTGTGCCTCAATCTTTTGTATGGACTGAAACCACCTTAAGGATTGTTTTATATTGACCGCGACTTTGTTACCGTGAATATACCATCAGACCATATACGTCCTATTGGATGGCACAGGCCTACCCACAGGTAGGGTGTATGGGTATCAGTCCACCACGCGTGCCCAAGGTGGATTATTAGACTTCACATACGCATCAGAACATCAAATGTTTGTCTGAAAAGTCGTCATTTTTTTGCTAATTTCCATTATTTTCCATGGGGAAAGCCCTAGTTTTTAAATAGGTAGGTACTAAAAATTTTTAAGTATGTATTCAATTCAGACATTGAAACTAAACAATATTTTAAGGATGTAGTCAGATTTCAGACAATGGAAACTTTCCCTATGGAACATGGGTCGAAAAGAAAAACGACAATTTTTTTTGGACTCCCATAAAAACAATTAAATTAACATTATTTTTAAATTTTATTGCTTTAGTTGACTCTGATTTTGTACACATTTTTTGAATTACTTATTTTATACTTATTATAAATTGTTTTTATGCTATCTTGTATGGAATTGCTACATCTTGATTAGAATATATACTATTATAAAACTGTAACAGGAAGTTTGTCTGTACATTGAAGATATTAACAAAAAAAAAGTTACGATATGGTTTTTAGGTGTCCCTGATTCCATTTCACCAATTCTTGGATTTTATGTATGTCTGTTTGTTTGAACGAGTATCACGCAAAAACTACTGAACCGATTTAGATGAAATTTTTTGTTTGATTGCTTATGATCTGCCTTAAAATCTGGTATATAATTTGTGCGGACGAAGTTGCGGGTTAACGCTCGTATTATTATATTTTCCTGTAGTAGCCATACTATACTATAGACAAAATTTTTTGTTATATATACCGAATTTGCATGCCATGCTCATGGCGAAACATGCTGTACTAAATTAAAACTGTCAACCTGTACTATGTTACCGTGTTTCTGCAAATAAATGATTTCTATTTCTAACATTGCGGATCAGCCGTACAATTTTCTATGGGAGGTCCAATATTTTTTTTTTAATTTTTTTTTTTTTTCAATGTTCCTTACAAAATGTCTGCCTGAATTCATCCTTAAAGTTTTTTAGTTATTCAAAACTATAGTAGTATACTTTACATTTTCCATACTGATGTTTCTACTAACTTATCTTAATGGCTACGATTATCGATCCAGGAATTCAATTGAAGACGTAATCACCTTGAAAATATCAATAAGAATCATAACATAGATAAGATAAACAATTTATTAAATAACTTGGCGCTTGTTTACGATAAACTTCACGCTAACATATTCAATAAAATGATTTGACATGGCTGGCTGCAGGGACTAATAATACTTATCTATATAATAGTATGTACAAGTAGCTCTTTGCTATATCTTGTATCTAAATGTTTAGATATACGTCTTTATTACATGCATTTGGATTTATATTAGATACGAGCGTTAACCCGCGACTTCGTCCGCACAAATTATATACAAGATTTTAAGTCAGATCATAAGCTATCAAACAAAAAAAGTTTCATCAAAATAGGTTCAGTAGTTTTTGCGTGATGCTCGTTCAAACAAACAAACAAACACACAAACAAACAGACAGAAAAAAAATCCAAAAATTGGTGATATGGAATCAGGGATACCTAAAAACCATATCGTAAGTTATTTTTTGTTAATATCTTCAATGTACAGACACACTTCTATTACAGCTTTATAATAGTATAGATATACAACGTTTTAATAAATAAGCGCAAAACCCCATACACCCCAACTGATTTATAACAAAATAATTAGATTGAAACAATAATTTCATTATTTTGATAGTTATCAATTTAAATGATTTGTTATCATTTCAGCAATGAATGAAAGCGCTAACGTACTCATGGATACATTTTAATAATCTTATTTTGATAGTAAGTATGCCCGTGGGGTGAGTTGCCATCGGGTTCAGTAAATTTTAAATTTTACAAACCAATTATTTAATATTTTGAAAAAAAAAACCTATTTTGAAACTAAGATAATTCGACTCTGCTCTCGATTCTAAACAAACTACTTTCTAGTTTTGCGTTAATTCATTAACACGTTGTATTTAAAAAAAAAAAATTCTGTGTAGATAATAGCTAAATTTTAAAATTGGAACTGTTGCTGACGTGATTTTTTAAAATTTTTGTACATTTCTAGTCTAAAATTGGCTCTTCCATATAATACCGAAAAAAAATTCAATTATTAATTAGTCTCGGCTCAAACCGTAAAATGACTGGGCTATTCAGCACGTGAAGGCATTGTGGTACTTATATCCAGCCTAAAATCAAAAAAGTATCTCAATCACGCAATGGCCGCTCGTATTGCGACTAAGTAAATTAGGCGACGGGGGCTCAACTTATGTGATCCATGCACTATATGCTAGTGACCTATCTTGTTTTTTTATTTAATCAAAGAGAATTTACTTACGGCCTCAGAGGTAATTATAGCAAAGTTCCTGGTCACCCCATGAGGGGACGTGGTCGTGAGTGGACGTGTTTATGTAGGTAAGTATTTAGGTAGAGCAGTTGGCACAGTTAAGCCAAGGAAGGCAGCGTCGGGCGTTCACTTTCAACCTGCTAGCCGGTTTTATGACAACACAGCATAAGTACTGCAGCAGGGTTGTCACTTGAAAGAAAATCGGCATGTGAAGAGTATAACCGTACCATAATGTAAGAAATAGTAGGTACAAATACCGTAGCCGTCAAACAACAATGCAATCATCATCATCATCTCAGCCGATGGACATCCACTGCTGGACATAGGCCTCCCCCAAGTATCGCCACAACGACCGGTCCTGCGCTGCCCTCATCCAACGGGTTCCCGCCGCCTTCACCAGGTCATCGGTCCACCGTGTGGGGGGCCTACCCATGCTGCGCTTTCCGGTACGCGGTCGCCACTCGAGAACTTTTCGGTCCCATCGGCCATCGGTTCTGCGAGCAATGTGCCCCGCCCACTGCCACTTTAATTTAGCAATTCTTTGGGCTATGTCAGTTACTCTGGTTCTTCTGCGGATCTCTTCATTTCTGATTCGATCTCGCAGGAAACTCCGAGCATAGCCCTCTCCATTGCCCTTTGGGAGACTTTCAGCCTTTTTATGAGGCATTGAACTTTGCAATAATCTTGATTAATTTTGTATGAACGCGCGAATTTGCGCAGAACAAAACTTGTAGCCGAAAGCACGGAATATACAAGGTCCTTTTTAATATACTGAATTTTTTTAAGAGGATGATCAGACAATCAACGTGAACAAATTTCTCTATTGGACCAACATAGAGATCGCGAAAGAAAAGTCTGCTGTCCCATACATTTGGCTCGAGTAGGTTTGCAGTTTTGTATGGACGAGTAGATTTATTTTCGCGATTTCGATTTTGGTGCCATAGAGAATGATGTTCAGTTGGACGGTCTGACTATCCCCTTAAAAAAGTGTCAGCATATTAAGGACCCTATACAGGGTGTTACAAAAGTAAAAATAAACATTTAAAACTTTTAAGGGTTGAGACCATAAAACTGAACAACTTTCACTATCGGACCAACATCGAAATCGCGAAAAAAAAACTTTTGTCCCATACATTTTGCTTGAGTGCTTTGCTTTCTGTATGAAACATCGCAAACGCATCGCATCATGGCGTTTATGGCAAATCTACCCAGAAACTCTAGCATGCCACCCACGACAAAGCGTTTAAACGAGAAAAACGTCATGCGCGCTCTTTCTGGCCTACGTAAAATAATAAAGATGGAGGCACATCTCGATTTTTGTTGTTTTCTCGGGGGTGGCATGCTAGCTAGGCTGCAGTCGCGTCTATCGGCTGATATGACGATGATGATGAAGATGGAACATTCGAATTTTTTTTCGCGATTTCGATATTGGTTCCATAGTGAAAGTTGTTCAGTTTGATGGGCTTAACCACCCCCTTAAATGTTTATTTGTAACACCCTGTATAAGAGTATAACTGATAGCGCTACTGCACACATCCTGTCACCCCCTCCCCATTGGTCAAGTTATTTGCCCGCGTAGTGTTCAGTACGTACACTCTCTAACCCCTACCAAAGTTGACCTCACCCCCTCTCGGTAGTACGAGAGGTGGCCGACTGTAAGTCGTAATGTATTGATCGATTCCTATAGTCGATTTCGACTACAGGGACTGCAAACCTTTATAAAAAAAAAATTTTAAACGCAGGATATTGTGAAGTGCATAAGTGTACGCGCTAAACACAGATGCACTCCCTCTTTCTTACCCTCCTATGTCTAATGGAACGGGAGACCGATACGATCAGAGGTGGGGTCAGATGCAGTGGCTATAACCGGCAGCCACACGGTTTGTCTCTTGTTCTTACCTTCCTATGTCTGATGGAACGGGAGACCGATACGATCAGAGGTGGGGTCAGATGCAGTGGCTATAACCGGCAGCCACACGGTTCGTCTCTTGTTCTTACCCTCCTATGTCTGATGGAACGGGAGACCGATACGATCAGAGGTGGGGTCAGATGCAGTTGTTATAACCGGCAGCCCACACGGTTTGTCTCTTGTTCTTACCTTCCTATGTCTGATGGAACGGGAGACCGATACGTCAGAGGTGGGGTCAGATGCAGTGACTATAACCGGCAGCCCACACGGTTTGTCTCTTGTTCTTACCCTCCTATGTCTGATGGAACGGGAGACCGATACGATCAGAGGTGGGGTCAGATGCAGTTGTTATAACCGGCAGCCACACGGTTTGTCTCTTGTTCTTACCCTCCTATGTCTGATGGAACGGGAGACCGATACGATCAGAGGTGGGGTCAGATGCAGTGTCTATTATTATTTGGGTGTAAGGGCTTGGTCAATGACCAACAGCTACCGCGACCTGAACAGATCTATTGTAGTTGTCACCCTTGACCTAAAGGGCATTTCCTAAGCCCACGGACTTCATGAACCGTGTTGTGCTTTTGGAGGGGAGGTCCTTAATGTCAGTAGGTGTTACCACGTACCCACCTAGATGGCGACTCCTGCTTAGAATGAGCACGTCGCATTCGCAGATGTGTATGGGCGTTTCCTCTGCTTCACAGTAAAATCTGCAAGTGGGTGAATCTACAAGCCCCATTCTGTGTAGGTGTTTGTTTAACTTGCAGTGTCCTGTTAAGGCTGGTACTAAAAGCCTTAAGTCGTTGCGGTTTGAATTGATAGCATCCGAGGTATATCTGTTTGAGAAGCCGGTCACAAGTTCTTTTGCATGCTTCAGTCCTGGTGTATCCGACCAGAGCTTACGGCTTTGGTTCACGGCCCATTCCTTTAGCACACGCTTAGAGCTGTTGCGAGAGATTCCGCAATGAAGCTCGAGGCCTATGGCGTCCTCCTCTGCTCCTCTTCGTGCCAGCTCATCAGCAGCCTCATTTCTATCAATTCCGCATTGACCAATGCAGTGGCTATAACCGGCAGCCACACGGTTAGGGCATCAGAGATGTTGATGTGTATCATGATGTTTTTTTTTTAGAATTTTTGTGGTTTAATTTTTACTTCGACTTATTTTACTTTATTTTGTTACCTACGAAATTTTTTCTTATTGCTTGTTAATTTAACAAGATTTAATAATCTGGCAACCCTAGCGGAAACCGTTAAATGCATGAATTCGCTTTCAAAATAACTCGTTTATTTAGTTTAGTTTTATTAGGAAGCACTAGTTAATTAACGTTACTATTTTGAGGGATCCAACGGGTCTCATTTTGAGCAATTTATAAGTTAAGTAAAGAATTTTCTTTAGATCGTAAGTTTAAAATCATTTTTTCTTGGTCTTTCTTTAATTTAAGATACTATGTTGTTTAAAAGAAATTGATCCTTATGAATGACTCTTTCGGTTGGTATCATAAAATACAGGATGTTTTTTTTTTCACATATCACCGGTTCGATTCCCGGCTCAAGCAGATGATTTTTAAAAAAATCTTTAAATGCAGTTTTAATTATTTTTGAAAATAAAGGAATGTTTCCTTTCAGTAAAATTTGCCATCATAAATATTAAGGGTACTTTCCCTCCAACCACGGCCTTTTTTTTCCACCTGTATATGGAAAAATAGTTTAGAAAATCTAGTTGCCGCGTCACAAATAACATTTGCAATTTATAAAATAATTACGAAGATATAAAGCAATTTTTCATACAAAATTTTAAAAGTAATGTAAAGTAAATGTAAGTATAAAAATTGCTTTAAATTTATCATCAAGGTACATACACATTCAAATCGATTAAATAATGAGAATGACTCAATGAAACGTTGCTGTTTCAATAAAAAATAAAAAACATGTCAATTGTTATTACTTTTTAAGTGGCTGGGTTCCGTATGTTATTTTACGTGAACATACTTACAATGTCACAAGCAGGAGTGCAATTCACTAAGCGTCTCATCGCTGTCAAAAACATCGACGAGGAGCTCACAAATGTAACATCCTTCTTGCATCCTTTAGATCGTCGAAGATTTTATATGAGTTTGATCACAAAACATTATAAGAGGGGTTAGAAATGCAAAGTAGCGGTTTTGCCTCGGAGACGGCAGTCGCCACTTGTCTTCCCGCTCAAGCTGCTACAATTGCTCATGCCCTCTCACTCGCACCAGTCATTGTCTGAAATAAAATTATTTTGATTTAAATTTAATTGCATAACCTGTGGCGACACGCTCCACGCCTACTGTGCAGTTCTAACCCCTTTTATAATGTTCTGTGAGTTTGAAACATGACATAATCACAGTGAATACCGAATTGTCAGCTCGCCGATGTTTCAACGACGAATTTAAGGTTGTGACGATGTTTTCGCTTAGAGAATTGGATTGCAGAAGTCGCGTGGCTAGAGGGCTCACGAGTAGACATCTTTCGTTCGACACGCGGATTACGCGGATTATTATTAAATATATGGCCACATGGCTCCACTATTTTATGTTGCTAATGGGTGTGTGTTTTTGTGCAAAAACAGGCCTTGAGATTGCCATATATTTATTTATTACCGTACAATGTCAAGCTCTTTTGCTATTTAAACTAGATATTGGTAAAGTGGGCATGGGACGCAGACGGCCCTCCGCGTCCCATATGCAACAGGAGAGGTGGGCAAACATTTTTACGCCCTGGATCCCAGTCCCAAAAGTCATCGTCCAGGAGGGCAATTGCAGGATCGCGTGCGAAGCTTAGCTTTTTACACACTTGGTATTGCGATAATCGCGGTACAGCTCATGACAGCCGTTAAAGCCGTTTTGACAGATCGCTCATACGTTAAAGGTATGTCAGTCACATAGTAACTAAGTCAAGTTTAGCGCGATACGAAATTCAGCAAAGTTGAATAGTAATTGGATTGCAATGTGATTAGAACTGAAATTAGATTAGTATTGAACTTGGATGTTTTAAATTAGCGCAATGGCTCGGTCGTCCTAGGAAGAGGTGGCGGGATGATTCGGATACTTTTGACGACAAGTGGCCAGAGCATGCCAAGTTTAGAGATGGTTGGAAAATTACAGGGGAGGCCTTTGGACAGAAGTGGGATGAAACAGGCTAATACAAAAATCTTCAACACTAAGATCGAGCCACAATTTAAAAATAAGAATAGAATAGAATATATTTCAACGATAGTCGTGAATTATGTATCATCATCTCAGCCGATAGACGTCCACTGCTGGACATAGGCCTCCCCCAAAGATCACCACAACGAACGGTACTGCGCTGCCCTCATGTCCTCAGGTCGTCGGTCCACCTTGTGTGGGCTCACTGCCTACCCACGTCTCTTGAGTAATACATGAATTTAGTCAGTGTACACAGATTTATTTCCAAAGGGTTTTCAACAATTACCAAGGGAACCCTAAAGGTCGACCTCAAATCAACAAGTAGCCGATACGCCGGAATGAAGTTTTTTTTGCTGTCTCTTCTAAAAGAGTCGTTGACATACTTCTGAAGCACGGTCAGCAAATTACACTTGTTTAAATTCCATTGTATTTCGACATTTTATAACTATTTCAATCATCAGTTTTTTTAATCAGGTTTTACGTTAATATACAGGGTGTAACAAAACAATAATATTACTTAAAGGAGTGGTTCAGACCATCAAATTGAAGTAATTGAACAAATTGAACAACTTGCACTGCGGTCTCTACAACGTGTTAATGAATAAGTGCAAAACCCCATACACCCCAACTGATTTATAACAAACGAGCGTTAACCCGCGACTTCGTCCGCACAAATTATATACCAGATTTTAAGTCAGATCATAAGCTATCAAACAAAAAAGGTTTTATCAAAATCGGTTCAGTAGTTTTTGCGTGATACTCGTTCAAACAAACAAACAGACAGACAAAAATTCCACAAATTGGTGATATGGAATCAGGGACACCTAAAAACCATATCGTAACTTTTTTTTTGTTAATATCTTCAATGTACAGACAAACTTCCTGTTACAGTTTTATAATAGTATAGATATAGATAGATAGATAGATAGATAGATTAATTACAATGAAACAATCATCTGCAAATTAAGTTTTGAGGCAAAAATGAATTGTTATCATTTCAACAATAAATGAAAGCGCTAACGTACTCATGGATTAAGGACTAGCCTTGCGGTAGCATTTCCCCTCTGCCACGGTATAAGATCAATTAATCATGTGCATTTACATTCAATTTTATACCTTATCACTAAAGGAGACAGCCTATAATTGCGAAACAATAATTTCGAACTTAGAACGTTTGGGGTTCACGCGAGACTACTTTTTATGATTTTTAACGTTCAAAATTAGAATCTAAAGTTATGGGAATAAAATCCAAAGTTGCAGATTTCATGTTACCTCGCCCCCGCAAAAAGTGGCAGTGCCTAGTCCCTATATAAGTAGTCAAAGTCATGGATACATTTTAATAAATCTTGTTTTGATAGTAAGTAGGGTGAGTGTGCCCGTGCGGTGGTTTGACATCTGGTTCAGTAAAATTTAAAATTTTACAAACAAATTATTTAATATTTTGAAAAAATTACCTGATGTTGAGTTAAATAGTAATTGGATTGCAATGTGATTAGAACTGAAATTGGATAAGAATAGAACTTCGATGTTTTAACTTAGTTCAATCGGGCACCAGAGCTCCAGACCCTTTCCAAGCTCTTCACCAATTTGATAAGTGTACGTAACGTAGGTCTAGGTCGACCCTTTCCAAATTGTATGTACTTTTATATTCATTTTAAATCAGATGGAAGGTTATTCAATATCCGTTTCTGCGACGACCTTTACAAGGTTGCCAGCCCTGCTCCTACCGAGCGTCTTCCGTGTCAAGGTAGCCGGCAACCTTTATGCTAGAGACAAAATATGATTATGAGTTAAAGTTAAAAAAAAGTAGGTACTGTCTGTAACTCTATACGTATACAGGGTGTTAGGGTAAACAGTTGCATTACTTTAAGCCAGGGGTGAGGATGAAAAGAATTCGACAGCGAATTTCGCTTACATTTAGAAACAATAAAAGTCGTCGAAGCTTCATGTTTATTTGAAATCGGGCAATTTCATAAAATTTTCATAGATTTGCTGCTGCCGTAGTGTCTTGTCGAGGAGGAAATAATTGAAACTATTAGTTACGAGCGTTAACCCGCGACTTCGTCCGCACAAATTATATACCAGATTTTAAGTCAGATCATAAGCTATCAAACAAAAAAAGTTTCGTCAAAATCGGTTTAGTAGTTTTTGCGTGATACTCGTTCAAACAAACAAACACACAAACAAACAGACAGACAAAAAATCCAAAAATTTGTGAAATGGAATCAGGGATACCTAAAAACTATATCGTAACTTTTTTTTTGTTAATATCCTCAATGTACAGACAAACTTTCTGCTACAGCTTTATAATAGTATTGATAGATAGATTCTATGTTCAAACTCTAATTCTTAGGACATAGGTAGGTACACCTACTTAGTTTTTGAAAGTGCATATTTTTGGAAACTATGGAGAGTTATATTTCCAACGAAAAGAATAAGCTTTTTCAATGATGTTTTGAATTATCGGTCTCGATTAACAGAAGAGCGTTTAAAAATACAAAATATACACCACCAAAATTTAAAAATTTTGGTTGATTGAAAAATATGTCAAAACGTGACCTTGAACGCGTCTGGCATGGCACGCGAGTCTCGTTTGTATAGAGTATTAATTATTCTTATGTCTATCTAACCTACCCGACTAAAATTTATGGGAAAACTGTTTTTTTTTCGCGTTTCCTGAGGTAGGCGCCCCAGTGAAAGTTGTTCAGTTTGATGGTCTTAGTTCACCGTTTCAGTATTTGCTAGGCACTTACACCCTGTATGTATAATATGTTCCATACACAGATCAGAAAAACTAAAGAGGGAGATGTGAAAAGGGGGCGGGGCCATTGTCGCAGCAATATGTGCAAAAACGGAACACATTGCTCGCGACAGTAAGGATTCAATATATTATGAGGCTGAAAGCCAGTCGAGATATTATATGTAAATAGATTACAATGCTTGCGTAGTACTAAAGATTATTCGAACGTTGAGTTCTGATACCGCAATGGATAATGAGCACATTCAAGCTAACAAAATACTTTCTATCGCGTGGTACTGGTGGTGATGCGACACTAGGTTTCGTACTCAGCGCGTTGGTTGGCATCTCTCTAGATCTCTATGGTTCCATAGAATATGTCAACGACTACTCGAGCCAGTTGGCCAAGTGTTTGGAACAGATTTTTTCGCGATTTGAATGTTTTTCCCATTAGTGAACATTATTTAAGCATTGTGGAGCGGACAAACTTGAGTTTAAGTCTTGTCTCCCAGTGGGGTGATAACAATTTAATCTACTTCAACGCCACCAAAACACAGGCTTGTCTGTTCACAGCCAAAAGAAGTCCGTTTAATCTACCTCCTACTATACGGGGTGCATCTGCCCCTGTTTCCGACAAACTTGAGCTTCTGGGCATGAGGTTGACCACGAAACTCAACTTCAGCGCTAACATCGAGTCTAAGGCTCAAACTGCGGCCAAAACGCTGGGCACCTTAAACAAGGTGAAGCGGTACTTCACTCCTGGACAGCTCTTAATGTTCGATCCTGTATGGAGTACTGCTGCCACCTGTGGGATGGCTCAGCCAAGTATCAACTTGCCGCACTCGACTCGATTGAACGCAGAGCCAGGAGGCTCATTGGCGACAGTAAACTGGTGGAGACCAAGCTTCATAGCCTAGCCCACCGCCACAGAGTAGCGTGCTTGTCGATCTTCTACAGATTGTTCTTTAGTGAGTGTGCCCAAGAGCTACATGAGCTCATTCTGCCTTCCCTTTTTTACTAACAAACTTCGAGACGCACCGCGGGATACTACCCCTTCTTGGTTGACATCCCACATATCCTCACCAAGCTCCTTTCTGAATCTTTTATAATGTGCACAGGCAAGGAGTGGAACGCCCTGCCTGCGTCAGTATTTCCGTGCGCTTACAACCCGAATTTAGTTTACACCCTGTATTAATAGCAAAATTAGCTAATATTTAACAACAAAAAACAATACAATAGTTAACATAAATAACATGTCAAATAATTTGACATCATGACATTATTTTTTTTGCTGCAAAACTATTATTTCATGTGTTATTGTCAAAGTTGCGAAGGTACGCAGGATAATGATGTTACGTGACACCTACTTACTGCTTAGTCGTTACGTAAACGAATGTTATTTACCTATTTATAATATTAATTGACACACGTGTAAGGAAACAATGAAGTAGGTACTAGACGGGTAGGTACACCAAAAACGTGTACGCACGGCGACACATCTTTGTCCGCACTAATTATATGCCAGATTTTAAGTCAGATCATTAGCTATCAAACAAAAACAGTTTCATCGAAATCGGTTCAGTAGTTTTTGTGATACTCGTACAAACAAACAAACACCCAAACAAACACACAAATTTGGTGATATGGAATCAGGGACACCTAAAAACCATATCTTAATTTTTTTTTGTTAATATCTTCAATGTACACACAAACTTTCTGCTACAGTTTTATAATAGTTTAGATTTGATATCACCTAATGTAAAATTTACCCTATTTGAGGCAAATAAATGATTTCTATTTCTAATGCGGATTGGCAGACTTCACAAACGCATCACAATTTCTCCTTCAGCGTACGCAGATTTCCTCACGATGTTTACCTTCACGCATTTGGCAACTATTATTAATTTAAAAACACATCCTGTATTATTTTATTAGCGGATCCAAACGCATCCTAAACATTGCCAAGACAAACACCAATTAAGTATAAAATAATGTATAATTTACCTCAGCATCTTAGAGTTAAGTCACATGATTAAATATCCCTACAGAACGGAAGCTTCAAACAAGGGGCGATGTCGGTGCACGCACACATAATAGACTAAGAGATAAGTGTACTTTTTGCAACCATCAGCAGCAAGGCTGATTCTGTGTTTATGAGGTGTAGAGCATCTCTGTGATGGGGATGGACCAGGTCTGCCTACATAACTCCAGTCGGTTTAGAAGTTACTGATGTTTATAGATCAGTAAAAAATTAACGATCAGCTGCAAGGCTGAGGCCCCCAGACATTTTACGGTGTTTTGTTAGGCGGGGTAGGAAGTAATTATGAATTGGACTTTTAAACTGTAACCGGCACCATTTAGTGACAAAAGGACTAACTGAAACATATTAAAACAATATTATAGATTTTTAAACATGTTACAGGCATGTTGTACTATTTCGAATCAAATAAAAGATTGAAAAATTCAATCTTCAATCCCCAGGACCTCGATCTCTTCGATCTTCTTCTCTCTCTCTCTCTTCTTCTTTCAATCTTTAATTTGATATTTAAAAAAAAATCGCTACGCAACATTGAAATCAAAATTGTGTGTCCCAGAAGGCTTTTAAATTAATAATAATAATATCAATGCATGACTTAGATTTAACAATATAAATAATTTTTGAGCAATAAAATAGGCATTGAAATTTAAAAAATGACGTATTTATTAGAAAATACGAATGTATTTTTCAAAACTTTCTAAGTAAACAAAAATATTGACACCATGTTTGTAGTGTGTATGTAAAGCAATATGTGCAAAAAAAAATTTACCGTCAGGTTTTTTAGAACGTGATTTTTTTTTTATTTTGGTACATTTCGAAGCTCAAATTGGCTCTTCAATATTATACCGAAATAAACAATCAATTATTAATTAGTCCTGGCTCAAACCGTAAAATGACTGGGCTAAGCGGCCGTTTGTATAAAGCTTCCCATCTGTAGGAATTATTTAATCATGCGGTTAAGTCCCGGATGAGAATAGCGTGACTATACGAAAACCTATTTACTTTGAAACCTTAGGGGTTTTCCTATCCATTTATCATTACATTTACTAAGTATTTATGTCTATGAATGAGTCATTTTTCTTAACTATGTTATGTATTGATAAATGCTAAGTCTTTCTTTAAATAGGACACGATTATTTCTATTCTATACAATATAATTACACATTATTGCACACTGAAGCAAAATATACACATATTTTAACACTTTATTGTACACCCGGATCAAGAGCTTCATGAGCTCATCCCACCTTCCCGTTTCTACTATCGGACTTCCAGACGCACAGTTGATATCACACCTTCTTGGTTGAAATCCCACATATCCGCACCAAGCGCCCTTCTGAATCTATCTATACATCTATGCACTATTATAAAACTGTAACAGAAGTGTGCCTTTACATTGAAGATATTAACAAAAAAAGTTACGATATGGTTTTTAGCTGTCCCTGATTCCATATCAGAAATTTTTGGTTTTTTTGTCTGTCTGTTTGTTTGTTTGTTTGAAAGAGAATCACGTAAAAACTACAGAACAGATTTTGATGAAACTTTTTTGTTTGATAGCTAATGATCTGACTTAAAATCTGGTATATAATTTGTGCGGACAAAGTCGCGGGTTAACGCTAGTCTTTTATAATGCGCACAGCCATGAAGTGGAACGCCCTGCCTGCGTTAGTATTTCCGAGCGCTTACAACCCGAATTCCTTTAAAGTACGAGTGAATAGGCTTCTTTCTGGGTAAGCTCGCTACATCTTCGACCCCATCTTCGTCCTGAGGACTGGATTGAGGTCAAGAGCAAACCAATCCTTAATAAATAAAAAAAAACGGAAATACAAATGAAAATCCCTGCGAGATCGAATCAGAAATGAAGAGATCCGCAGAAGAACCAGAGTAACTGACATAGCCCAAATAATTGCTAAATTAAAGTGGCAGTGGGCGGGGCATATTGCTCGCAGAACCGATGGCCGATGGGGCCGAAAAGTTGTCGAGTGGCGTCCGCGTACCGGAAAGCGCAGCGTGGGTAGCCCCGCACACGGTGGACCGACGACCTGGTGAAGGCGGCGGGAACCCGTTGGATGAGGGCACCGCAGGACCGGTCGTTATGGCGATCCTTGGGGGAGGCCTATGTCCAGCAGTGGACGTCCATCGGCTGAGATGATGATGATGATGATGATAATAGAAAATAGCATAATAGACAATTACAAAGGGCGGGCTTATCTCTAAAGAGATTTCTTCCAGTATGCTACCTATGTGCATATTAATCTATGAATGTACAACACCCTACAACACCCTAGCAATACTTATGCGGGTGCGTCAGACCATCAAACTGAACAACCTCCACTATGGGGACAACACCGAAAATAACCGGTCGGTACTGGAGTTTTGTATGGGGCAGCAGATTTTTTTCATTTTTTCTCGGTGTTGGCTCCATAGAGAAAGTGGTTCAGTTTGATTGTCTGAGTCTGAAGCACCTATTACTGGGATGTTTTTGTTGCACCCTGTACAGGGTGTGAAATTTAATGCGTGCTTCATACCATCAAATTGAACTTTCATTATGGAACCAACATAGAGAAAAAATAACAAAAATCTACTTTTCATTTTCATACATAGCCCTGACTGAAATATGGGGGCCTTCTTAATAAGCTGACACTTTTTTAAGGGGATGATCAGACCATCACACTGAACAAAATTCTCTATGGCACCAACATCGAAATCGCCAAAAAAAATTAGTTCTTCCACCTAGTAAAGGGCACTGGGCAAAAATGTATGGCCACTTGTCCAAGAGCCTTGCTATGGACACACTAGTTAGAGGATACCCAAACGTACAGTGCACCCAAGGGAAACAAACATTTTTTTGAGAAAAAACTAATCTTGGACCACTTGTGCCGACTGTCCTATTACAATAGTCCTACGACACCCACGTATGAAACGTATAATTTATTATACTTAGCACAAATTATGGTATTATGTTGTCAGTATGTAAATTATTCACCTGTTTTATGAATCGATGTTTCTATATAAGATGACAATGATTATAACAGATTACGTCTAATCAATCATTGATCAATATTCCTATTAATCTGGTCAAATGATTTATAGTAACACGACTATGAATAGTACATTATGATACAAGTGAGCAAAGTTGGTCATTACAGCCGAGGCGGGATTGCAGCACGAGCCTCCAGGCGAGTGATGCATACTAGCCGAGGGCTGTAACGACAACTCAACATACTTCCGAGGAAAAAGTAATAACATTTCATAAAACACAACTGTTTTAGACAAATATTTTTGGAAAATTGGGCTGGGCTATGGCTGGGTTTTTTTTCTATGCGCGCGCAGGCGGTCGAAGAGGCAAAATCATTCGACATTTTGTTGCAAACAACCTAATATTAAAAACGTTAATAAACTTACTATTTATGTATTTATAATACAAATCAATGTTAATTTGTTAACTAAAATAATTTGTTTGATGAAATGAAGCGTTTATTTATCATATTTTAACTAAAGCAGATTAATTTATTCAGATTTGATTTTTTTTAACATAAAAACTCTTTGCTGAGATTTAAAAACAAACTATAGAAAAAAAATTACCGCCGCACCGCACTAGCACCAAGAACCGCACTAGTACGGTAATGTAATCATTTTCGCACGCGTGTTCTATAAGCTGCATTATGCACCTAAAAGCGGTGCAATAAGAGCCACTTTACGAGCAAGTATGTTGAAAAAGAACATTTAATGCTCACGACTATGTTTCTTATTAGACTCCTGAATCTAGGAACAGGAGATCGTGTCAAAATTAAATTCTGTAATGCTTTTAATCTCGTATAATAGTACATTATGGTACAAGTGTGTAATGTTGGTGATTACCGCTAAAGCGCCATTGAGACCCGAGCCGTAGGCGAGCGTCTTAAGAGAGCCGAGGACGGTAATCATCAATACACACGTGTATCATACGACGTTTTTCAACACACTTGTGAAGAAAATAATAATAAAAAATCATTTTATTTAGTAAATAAAAAGTTTATTTAGAGAATTTATTTGTACTATTGAATATGATCTTTTTTGTATCGAAACTTTTTTAAGAACAAAGCAACTCAAGAACTCAACCAAGAAGTTTAGATACCTACTATAAAAAACCTATAACTCACTTGTGAATAATAGTAATGAAAAAGTCACACTTTGATTATAGGTGTCATTATGTGCCTAATTGCGGTGAAATAAGGGCCATTTTATGAGCAAGTGTGTTGAAAAAATTGTTTGTATTTAAGTTTTTTTTTTCGCAGTATCTTTGTGGACTCCATAGAGAAAGTTGTTCAGTTGGGTGGTCCGAAGCACCCTGTTGCATAAACAGGATGTAAAAAAACACCCTAGTAATACTTAAGGGGGTGCTTCAGACTGCGGGGACTTGATACAGATGTCAGCACCCACAAGTTATAGCAAAGATGGCAACAGATGGCGATACCGTCGCTCTCGGAAATATGCTCCATACATAGACAACGTTCACCGTTAATACGTAACTCGTAACCTACTACAAATAAAGTTCACAATCGAATGCAAGACATACATCGCGCAAGAGAAATAATCACAGAGATTCGATACATATACAAGAACTGTTGGACCACGGCCGGACCCCAGGCTTCACACATAGCCTGGTGGAAGATCTTCCCTTTTCAATTGAGGAACATTCCCAGTAGCACCTCCATAAGACCATCGAACTGAACAACTTTCACTGTACAGACTCGACGACTGAAACAAAACTGCAGACTCGACGAGTCAACTCAAATGTATGTAGAACCGACTATGGGACAGCTGATTTTTTTTTCGCGATTTCGATGTTGGCTCCTTAGCGAAAGTTGTTCATTTTGGTGGTCTAAAGCACCCCTTTAAATATTACTAAGGTGTTTTGTTACACCTGTATAAAGCATTCTATTTTATACCCTGGATAAGTAACCTAATGAAATTTATACAATGGTTTCCATCGTACACAGGCCGTGCAATAAATAAAATACAATTTTCTATAGCCTTAGCTACAGGAAAACCCTAACCTAACCTTCAATGTCTGGATAATTAGGCACACGACACCTAATCTAGGTAGATCTAGATTAACGCATTGACCTAAGAGTTTCATATAGTTAAGTTACCAAGTTCAGGCCGCCGTTCTTGACCTGGATTGTAACTGGTTTAAATATCAGTTAATATTATAGTTCTATCAATGTTGTTGCTTAAAAGGCACTTTTAAGAATAAACTTATTAAATTGTTCATACACTTGACTTTGACGGCTGTCTCACATCGGAATAGACGAGAAAAAAAGATGTTAAGGTGGTTGCAGAGGGGTCAATTTTATACAAAACTATGACGCACAATACGCGTAGACGGTATTAATATAAGTAACTTTGTATACATGGAAAAATAGTTTAGATAATATAGATACCGCGTCATAAATAAATTTCTAAAATTTTTCATACCAAATTTTAAAAGCTTTGTATCTTCGTAATTATATTATAAATTGCAAACGTTATTTCCGACGCGGCAACTAGATTTTCTAAACTATTTTTCTATATGTAAAATAATTATTACTTTTATTAATTCCGTCTACGCGTATTGTGTGTCAAACTTTTGTATGGACTGAAACCATCTTAAGATTGTATAGTTAGTTTTAGTTGGATTATCACTTTTTATGGTTCTGTACCCAAAGGGTGCAAACGGGAGTGCGGGAGGAACTGGACCCTATTATAAAACCACGCCGTCCTTCCTAAGGCCACGTTCAGGCGACCCGCACCCGCCCCACACCCGGCCCGCACCCGCCCCACGTTTACCCCGCGTCCTAAAATGCATTACTTGCAATTTGAGTTTTATGACACGATAATAAATCTCGTATTGTATTTTGTCGAGCGGTCGCGGGGCGGGTGCGGAGCGGGTGCAGGGCCGGTGTGGGGTGAATGTGGGGCGGGTGCGGGGTGGGCGCGGGTGCTCTATAATACATCTCGTATTGTATTTTAGGGGACCACCCGCACCCGCCCCACGCCCGATAGATCAAGTATTCTTTAATTCTAGTTTTCCTGAGTTTTCCCTTTAACAGTATAATAAAAATAATGTTAATCTTTACAGGTACATCATCATCTTCATCAGGACTCCATCATCTCTTCGACTACAGAATGATAAGCTACTTGAGGTATGTTCCTTTGAATATAAGGCCGCCTATTGTACGTTTTTCTCATTCATATATTTTTTTAATAAACTTTTCCTGTTATTAGATGAGATTTCATTATTGTATTCATGTACACACGGCGTCGCATCAAGCTACACAAAACCAACATAAGCTGGCCGCGCGTAGGTTGCATAACGTATAACGTCGCGCGGCCGGCTTATGTTGGTTTTGTATAGCTTGATGTGTCGCCGTGTGTACAGCTTAAGGTGGTAAAGAATAACAAGCAAAGTAGTTACATTAACCCTGGTATGGCGCAGCAACGCAGAGAGCGAGCGTTTACAAAAAAAATATTACAATACTAAATAAGTAGGTATACAGGGTCCTTCTTAATATGCTGACACTTTTTTCAGGGGATGATCAGACCGTCAAACTGAACCACTTTCACTATGGAACCAACATCGGGATCGCGAAAAAAAAAATCTGCTGTCTCATACATTTAGCTATTTAGCGTAGATTTGTAGTTTAGTATGGAAAATCTGATTTTATTTTCGCGATTTCGATATTGGTCCCATAGTGAGTGTTGTTCAGTATGACGGTATGATCATCCCCTTAAAAAGTGTCAGCATATTAAGAAGGACCCTGTATTATTAAATGCAATTTTTTAAACACGATCTAGAAACGAATATACAGGGTGAAATTGATATATCATTAGTATCCTTTTAAACTAAGAGTCTACCCATCAAA
This sequence comes from Agonopterix arenella, assembly GCA_927399405.1. Classification (NCBI taxonomy): domain Eukaryota; kingdom Metazoa; phylum Arthropoda; class Insecta; order Lepidoptera; family Depressariidae; genus Agonopterix; species Agonopterix arenella. The sequence goes on along the minus strand of OV656718.1, from coordinate 8,356,279 downwards.
CTAAACAACTTTTAGTATGGGAGTAAACCGATCGGAGCAAAAAAATCTGCTGTTGCATACATATTTGAGTCGCGAACTCGCGCGTCGAGTTTGCAGTTTAGTATGGAACAACAGATTTTTTTATTTGCTATCAATTTTACCCTGTATATTTTTTTGTTAAATTGTATAGAAAAAATTATAATGGCTCAAACATTTCCATACATAAATCATAAAATAATCTTTTTAATCGGAAAACTGACAAACCAAAGACCTAATGTTTCTGGATGATGTTTAAAAATGTAATTGACTTTGGTTTAAATTAAAAATAGAATCAAACTTCGTTCGTGCAGCTTGCAGGCTTGGCTCAAAGAGAATGCAACTCACTACGTTATAAGAGTCGGGACTTCTACACTAAAAACTGGTCGTGACCGATGATCCAGAGTGTATGAAACGTGTGCAACAGTTCAAAGAAATTTAATGGCGGCGGTGCACGTTTCATATAACGTTTTTTTGGTTAGAGAGTTGCGCGAGACTGGCTTGGATAAGTTATATGTCAAGATTGACAGTCGAAGCTACGAAAACGTAGAAAAAAATTGCATCCAGTACTGGCCGCTAAACCCTATCCATATACACGCACACAGACATAATTTGTATGACGCCTCACGCACACCAACCTAAGAAAGTTGGCCCCTTTTGTTTTTACGGTAGAAACCTAATGGTCATTCTAGACATATACTTTTTCTAAGCTTGCAGGTATATCCCTGAAAAAAACATATTCTTCCGGCAAAAAAAAAAAGACGTATCGAATACTTTTTTTTAACATCATTGTTAGCAAGAAGAATAGCCATACAATTATTGTCACAATGTATAATAGATTTTTCTTCCGATATCTATCAATAATTGCACGTGAATAAATGTATTTATCTGACTATACATAAATGTTTTTATTTGTGATTGCGTAATAGGGCTGCCACCGATAAAAAATGCAACGAATATAATATTATATTTTAAAGTCTTACGAGTATACTCTACATTGATTAAAAACGGGCGAAAGTTTCCTCGATCATAAAAAATTAGACAAAGTTATTTTATTTTCAACGATTATCGATTTATTTTCAGGTTAGTGCATAATATTGACCTACAAATGTATATGTTATATTTACACTTAGTATTTACATAATATTACAAAGTGCTGACATTCGCATTTTTATAAAATGTATTATACAGGGTGAATTTGATATCATTAGCATCCTTTTAAACTAAGAGTCTACCCATCAAACTGTTAGCTCCATAGAAAGGATGGTCTGAAGCACCCCCTTAAGTATAACTAGGGTCAAATTAAAGATTGAAAAATTTGTCTCGGGCGGGACTTGAACCCGCACTTTACCAAACCGGGGAACTGCGTTATCCAATTTCGCCACCGAGCCCACTACCCAGAGAACGAAATTGGTACAGGGTGTGTCATCTATATCGTATGAATTCCAGTTGTAATGCTGGACTTGCGGGTTGGTTAGTTTGTAATAACTACCAGTAGATGGCGCTCACGTCCCCTTAAGACGCAACAGATTGAAAATTTCGTTCTCTGGGTATTGGGCTCGGTAGCGAAATTGGATAACGCAGTTCCCCGGTTTGGAAAAGTGCGGGTTCAAGTCCCGCCCGAGACAAATTTTTCAATCTTTAATTTGATTCGATAGCACAACATGGCTGTAACATGTTAAAAATCAATACTATTTGAAATTTATAACTAGGGTGTTTTATTACATCCTGTATTTTAAAAGTTATTGCATACGCAATAAGATAACATAAGATATATATTATTTATATGCACACCAAAATATACAAAAAAATAATACAACAACAATATACTCGAACAAGAAGGGTACAAAAGGCATATCACAATATTTGCCATACTATTATTTTGCTTGCTTTGTACGCGCTCTTATGACATAAGATTATTTCGTCCCACCACTTTTGTAGGTTATCTACGTGATAAACCTCTCATAAATAAGGTCCGCCACACACAGACGGAATTGCGATCCGGAATCCTGATTCAGGATTCAGTGTTGTCAACTATAGTTACAAAAAATACTAGAGTGCTGTTTAAAAAATGCCTAAAATAAAAATTTATGAAACGCCAAATGTATGACAATAATTGCATTTTTAGGTATTTATTAAAGCAAAACAAATAATTTCTATACATGATAATTACTATCACGTGATGAGGTCATGACGTTACGAATGTTACGATGATGGTTTATAAATTGTATTCCAATATTAATGTAACTATATCAAAAGACTATCGATAGTTTTAACATTAGACATAATCTGTATACAAAATGGCATGAACTTTTATCACACAAGCGGTTTTTGAGTCCCGATACGGTATCGTTCCATCAACGCCTACGCTCAAAAATCTCTTTAAAATATGCCACCTAAGACATCAAAAAATCACTAGATCCAGTGAAAAAGGCAAAATCTGAAAACGGCAACACTCCATACGTATATGTGGCGGACCTTTAGGTGGGATCCCGGAGAAGGTAAAAGAAAATAAATAATATTTAATTTGCTTTTGTGCACGGTTACAGCCCTAATAAAATCAGTTGCGTGACAGAAGTCATAGATAAAAAGTTTAACCTAGAGCATTAGCTGCAAGGTCTAGGCCGTAACATCTCGAAGAAAAAAAAATAGCATTATGCAATATCAATTTTCAAAGTAAATCATTTCACGGAAAACTGTTGCAAACTTAACTACAAAACTTATTACAATGTTGTAAGAAACTGACTATCTGATTATAATGTACGCCAAGAGCACATCAAGCTGTACACTTGTAGTTCGATTGTAACGCTTATGCCGCACTAAATAAGAACGGTACAAAGTCCAAAGTGTCTAGCTTGACGTGCTCTCGACTGTACTGTACGTAGATTCTATTACGTAACAAAAGTTAGTCTATTTACTTCTTTGACTACTTATATAAGGTCTAACAAAATTAGGTGAAACTATTTTAAGGGGATGATCAGACCATCAAACTGAACAACTTTCTCTATGGGACCAATATCGTAATCGAAAAAAAAAATCAGCTGTTCCATACAAACCTACTCGACCTAAATGTATGGGGGAGCAGATTTTTTTTTCGCGATTTCATTATTGGTCCCATAGAGAAAGTTGTTCAGTTTGATGGTCTGATCATCCCCTTAAAATAGTTTCACCTAATTTTGTTAGACCTTATATAGGGACTGAAATCCGCAACTTTGGATTTTATTTCCATAACTTCAGATTCTAATTTTCAACGTTAAAAATCATGAAAAGTAGTCTCGTGTGAAAACCAAACGTTCTAAGTTTTAAATTATTGTTTCGCAATTAAAGGCTGTCTCCTTTATTGATAAGGTATAAAATTAAATGTAAATGCACATGATTAATTGATTTTATACCGTGGCAGAGGGGAAATGCTACCGCAAGGCTAGTCCTTATAATAAATAGTCAAAGATTTACTTTAATATGGCAATTGAAAATGCTGAAATTATCCGCGACTAGAAACGCAAAATGCAAAGAAAATACAAAATCTAATAAAGATGTGGTCATATTTAAAAGACCGTCAAACTCAACAACTTTACCTAGCAAATATAAAATCTAAAAAAAAATGCAAATGGCTTTTCCAATGCAAAACTGCAATGACTACTAAACTCAAATGTACGGTGTAGCTTATTTGCGATTTCAGTGTGGTCTCTTACTAAAAGTTGTTCAGTTTGATGGGTAGGGTCTTAGTTGAAATGGATGCTTATGTGAAGTCCCTAAGTTTCAATAAACGTCATAAAGAAGAGTGGCGAAAGTGCCTGTTATTTCAGACCCAGTCTTAAAGGTACCGTACATAAATGAAACTTAGCAATACGTGTGGAATAACAAAAAATTTTATTGGTCGTATCCATCAGAAGATGGAGGAAAGGTATTTTTCTTTATTATGCCATTAGCTTCTAGTGTTTGAATCTGATAAACTTTCTCAATGTTCTATTCAATCATGGTTTTATTGTTAATATTCGTAAAATTATGATGAGAATTGAAGAAAACTAAATGAGTTCAAACAACAACCAAACCATAGAGAGAAAGGTATTCTGTTAGGAAAAATTATTATTTGAGAATTGTTGTCTTGGTTGCGTTTTGTTTTGCTACTGCACTTTGGATACCTTATTTTGAATCTGAATTTCTAAAAGATGTAGAAATAGATAAAAATTTTTGCCGCAGCATACACGTAGACGGTATTAATAAAAGTAATATTTTATGAAAAATAGTTTTGAAGAAAATTTTAAAGCTTAACTTCGAAACTATATTATAAATTGCAAATGTTTTTTATGACGTGGCGCGCAATCTAGATTTTCTAAACTATTTTCCAATGAGTTTTTCTAACTTATGTACGTAATACCGACTGCTCTCAAGCGGTGAAAGAAAACATTGTGAGGAAACCTGCATACACTGAAGAAGAAATTCTGATGTGTATGTGAAGTCTACCAATCCGCATTGGGCACGCGTGGTGGACTAATGCCCATACACCCTCCCTGAGGGTAGGCCTGTGCCCTGCAGTGGGACGTTTATAGGCTGATGATTATGATGATGACCTGGTACATGTACGACCGCAACCACCTTAAACTAACTTATTTAAAATAATTACCTATCTATGACCTGGTACATGTGCGACTAATAGTTTTTGTAAAAAAACACTAGGTCCAATTTCGCCATTCTTCTTTCGAAATATTTTATCAAAGATTGGCAACGACCTTTACATATCAGGAAGAACATTAAAAAAAAGCATTATAAAGATTATGACAGCTAAGTTAACCTTCCAACCTTCAGCCTTTATGCTAAGTGTCACGACATTTCTTACCAGTTTACTTAACACGTAATAGTTATACAAGGTGTTAACAATTTACGAAATAACTGAAAACTATTTCGTTCATTATTTGTACAGGGTTAAATAATGTTGTTGGCATCGATTTAAACTAATACTCTATACATCAACTTTAACTATGGAAGCAAACTTGAAATCGTAAAAAAATCTGCTTTTCTATTCAAAAGGTAGGTAGGGTGAAATTTATATCATTAGCATCCTTTTAAACTAATCGTCTACCCATCAACCTGAACAACTTTTACTATTGGAGCAAACTGATCGGAGCAAATAAAAAATCAGCTGTTGCATACATTTGAGTCGCGAACACGCGCGTCGACATTGCAGTTTAGTATGGAACAGCAGATTTTTTATTTGCTCCGATCGGTTTGCTCCCATAGTAAAAGTTGTTCAGTTTGATGGGTAGACTTTTAGTTTAAAAGGATGCTAATGATATAAATTTCACCCTGTGTTTATGTCTGATTAACATAATAAAAATGTTTCATTGTTTTTTATGAACGAACTTTTGCCCGCGACTTCAGCCACGTATAATTCGGAAAATTTCAATATCTGTAGCACCGTTTTAATCTCATTCTTTGAACTGAGCAGTTAAAAATGTCAATATTAGTATGGAGAGTATGCATGAGGGAAAAATGTTCCTCAAATGCCTCTCAAAGCGCCTATTCGAGGCTACAGGCGTCAGGAGGGCTGGCAGCTATTTTTCGCAAATCCAAAGAGGCAACGCTGCCAGCCTTCTAGGCACTCTGCCTCGAGTAGGGGCTTTAGAGGACATTGTCTTTTTTCTGTTTTTTTTTTTTTTTTTGTTTTTTTCTATCCGTTGTTCTATTATATTGTATTCCCTTTCTACTGCTGATTTGACTTTAAAAAATCGTACTCCTGGAGTATCAAATAAAAATATATATGTATAAAATCAGCATTAGAAAGATGCATATCTCCATAGTAATTTTGACATTTTCCACTGCTCAGTTTAAAGTATGAGATTTAAAAATCGCACTCCTGATTTTCGAAAAATTCCGCTCTTTAGAATTTATATTCCTGTTTCTATAATTATCTATATCCAGTGTTTTAGGTTGTCTGTCAGTCAGTCACGGAACTAGTCTGTTTTGTTTGTATGAAGTCAGATTTTCGTTAAAATATACAGTTTCAATGTTAGGATTAATTTAAGATTTGTATGGAAATCTTTGAGGCACTGTAACTTTAAAACTATACATTTTAACAAAAAATCTAACTTCATACAAACATAGAGATTAGTTTCTAGATTGTTTCTGATATATGCCATTGACTTTAATTGGTTAGTATTATAAATATCACTAGACTTCGTTTGTATGGAGCGCGCTCCGAATTATATTCCCTTAGCGATCTTGGATAAGTTATATGTCAAGATTGACAGTCGAAGCTACAAAAGCGTAGAAAAAAATTGCAACCAGTACTGGCCTCTAAACCTTATGCATATACACGCACACAGACATAATTTCACACCAACCTAAGAAAGTTGGCCCCTTTTGTTTTATACGGTAGAAACGTGAGGCTCATTCTAGACATGTACTTTTTCTAAGGTAGCGATGTTTAAACTTTCTGTCGAGATATAAATTATTGTAAAACACCACGTATAGTAAAATAATAACACTGTCTGTAGGAAGTCGATATCGGTGTCTGTGTGTCACTGGGTATTTTACGTAATATCTGTTACACGAGCTCAACGGTCGACAGAGAATGTTACAAGTACAGTCTGTTTCAATGGACAAGTCTTGAGATGTCAACAAAAACATAACCTTAAAACTTGAATTTTAGCCGAGCCGTGTTGTCCTGGCTTGGGATGGAAAGAATCGTATGAGGTATCTAAGGGATACTTAATAATAGTTTCTGTGGGTATAATCAGCCCTCATAAAAATAAATAATAAAAATTAAAAAGCTTAATGGAAATCTGACATAAATATTAGTTTCTACAGGGTGGAATTGATAACATAAGCATCCTTTTAAACTAAGAGTCTACCCATCAAACTGAACAACTTTTACTATGGGAGCAAACCAATCGGAGCAAAAAAAAAATCTGCTGTTGCATGCATTTCGAGTTTTCGAGTAGGCAGCGGCGCACAGAGGCGCGTCTCTATAGGAAAGGTTAAGTTGTTCAGTTTGATGGGTAGACTCTTAGTTTAAAAGGATGCTAATGATATCAATTTCACCCTGTAGATATGAAAAATTTTAACAAAAAATTTAAACAAATTAATGTTCTTATAGATGCGAATTTAAAACACGCTGTTTATATTATTATTTAGTACTTTTTTATTTTTGAAGTCGGTTTTAATTTTTTGTAAAAAAAAATTATTTTAAAATTTGTACTGTAATAATCCGTTTTGCATGAAAGGGGAACATCAACACGAATCATTTATTTCATTCGCCGATGATATATGATTTTTGAGGAGTTCCATTGTCTATCTCCGAAGCCCTTCACCAGATCTTCACCAGATGGGACCACCTCTGAAGTATGACCTACCAAACAAAAAAAGAATCATCAAAATCAATTCATAATTGGCGGAGTAATCGCGTAACAAACATACAAAAAAAAAACAACAAAAAAAAACATAGGGGTCGAATTGATAACCTTCTCTTTTTTCGTCGGTTTATAAAAAATATATTGAATTTAATTGGGGTGTTGACTGCCTAACATATATTAGTTTTATCTTCTCAGTAAATAAAACGTTTGAAAACAATGCTAAACTCAGATTTTTAGTAGGTAATTCTTTAGCTTGAAAACTATTTTTAGTAACTTAAAAGACCAAGAGATAAGTGTACTTTTTGCAACCATCAGCTGCAAGGCTGATTCAGTGTTTATGGGGTGTAGAGCATCTCTGTGATGGGGATGGACCAGGTCTGCCTGTATAACTCCAGTCGGTTTAGAAGTTACTGATGTTTAAAGGTCGGTAAAAATTAACGATCAGCTGCAAGGCTGATCGTATGATATTATTGTAGTATGCACTGTAGCTATGTGAACAGTACAAAAACTGACATTTAAGTCAGTTGACATTAGTTCAATTTAATAGTAGTGCTTAAAGTACTACTATTTATTAAATTGAACTTATGAATTCACCACTGAAAATTGTGAAATAAACAAATTTTAACAAAAAATTAAAACCGCCTTCAAAAAAACTAAAAAGTTAAAAAATAATATTGCAGCCGATGACTTTTTCGTTCGCATAATAAGAACATTAATTTGTTTTATGGAAGTCGGTGTCAAGCCAAGCGAAAAAAACGAATGCAAGCCCTGTCGCGAATCGTACCGGCTTGACAGCGACTTCGATAAACCAAATTAATGTTCTAATGATGCGAACGAAAAAGTCATCGGCTGCTATATTATTTTTTAACTTTTTAGTTTTTTTGAAGGCAGTTTTTTTAAAGTTGCAAAAAACGAAGTTGCAAAGAACGACGTGTCATTCGTTTACTTGAATGACTATTTTTTGCTTCGTCACTGCAACATCGACATAGAAATTCAAATTAACACTAAACTTAATGACAGAGTTGTGAAATCATAAATAATGTTGTTTAGAAATCAAAGAGAATGGATTTTTTAAAAAGTCAATATAAATAACTTTTTATTACAAAGATTAAAAAAAAGCGCTTAAGTTCGGTGGTATTTTTTTAATGGCATAGTATAAAATGCTATGTTACTATTTACTATGCCATATCAAGTTATTCGGCAGTAAGTGTAATTAGAGAACGTTGTGGTCTGAAAGAGGATGTAGTGACAACAATAGAGAAAGGTATGTTGAGATAGTTTGGTCATGTGGAAAGAATGGATGAGAGCAGATTGACGAGTGAAATCTATAAGGCAAACGTGAGTGGAAATGTTGGAAGGGGACAGCCTAGAGTCTAGGCCTATATGTACGTCACGTACATAATATGGACCAAATTGGGGACGTGCTTAAAACGGTCCAGGTCAGATCTACCCGAAACCAACAAGCATGCATGAAAGGACTAATGAATGTGGAGGAAGCTAGAGAGGTTTGTGGATCGTAGCAGGTGGCGTTCCGTTGTCTCTGCCCACCCCAGTGGGAGACAGGCGTGAGGTCTCTCGCTCTGTAGTTACATTTTCTTTTTTATAGTGTCTGTACAGGATGTAAACTTAAATAATATGTACGTTACATACTTAGAGGATTCTTTTTGAAGTACCATTAAGGCTCTAGACGGACAGACTGCATTCCGACTGCAAAATTGCAGTTTAAATGCAGTTGACACGACTGCAATAGATCTGCAAACCAAACGCGCAGTCCGATTGCAGTTTAATTGCAGTCGCACCGCCCGCACGCTCCGCGGGAGGGTATGGTGCAGTTCGGATGCAGTTTGAATGCAGTCGGTGTGCAGTTGACACGACTGCAATTAAACTGCAATCGGACTGCGCGTTTGGTTTGCAGTTCTATTGCAGTCGTGTCAACTGCATTCAAACTGCATCTGAACTGCAATTTTGCAGTCGGAATGCAGTCTGTCTTTCTAGAGCCTAAACTGAATATTTACCTATTGTGGGACAAATATTGAAATCGTGAGAAATAAATTCTTTGTTCCATTGAAAATGTAAGTAAATGGCTACTCGTCCCAAATGCATGGAAGAGCAGTTTTTTTTTCAAAATTTACAATTTCGGTCCCATACTAAATCTGGCTGTTCCACACAAAACTGCACACCTACTCGACCCAGATATGGGACAGCAGATAACAGCAGATTTAAAAAAAAATCGACGCTGTCTCCATAGTGAAAGTTGCTCAGTTTGATGGTCTGAAGCACCCCATAAAGTATGTAATGCATTTATGTTTACACCCTGTATATTTATTATTTGTAAATTATATATTAAAGAATACAATTACAGTTTGTAATTACCTACATCATTATTATCTAGAACGTAATTACCTATGTTTACAATTAAAGAAAACAATTTAAATTTATATCTAATTACTAATTACAATTAAGCACTTTATTATTCATTATTATTAAAAAAGAAATTTTCATCACAATTTTTTAAATATTATTAGAATTACAACTTTAAAAAAAATCTCCATTCGATAATGTAGGTTTGATGCACTAAGCGACCGACGAAAATTAACCAAATTAGAAAGTTCCAAACCCGCTATGCAAGTCGTATACAGCATATTATAAAAGGTACCTTTTGGACTTATTCGGAAAGTACCTACGTCTCATTTAGAGCAAATCTTTTGCTTTGACCGGAACACTAATTTAAAATTCTGTTTTAGCGCATTATTTTTTGGTGTTCCGTGATGAAATATTTAAAACGGTACTCATTATCTTATGTTCACATCGTTTTTTTTGTCTGTATTAATAATGGGAATTTGAATTTTGATTTTTTTTTAAATTCATATTTACTATTCCGGACAATTCAGTTAAGTCTAATTAGTAAGTAGTAGAAGTATTTCAAATACAAATAAAATAAAAATAAAACTTGTTTATCGCCCTTCATTTTTTTTTAATTGTAAATTATATTTAAAAGCTGGTTGGTAATTGCAAAGGTCCTTCCTGAGCACACCGAAAGGAAAGGGTGTTTGATATCTATCTTTTAGTTGTTATTTTTTTACTATTTAACTGCAAACTTTCCAAAACGGTGGTAGAGTCCGAAAAATTACATGAAAAAGCTATGTAATTAAGTAAAGAAAGAAAAAAAATGATTTTTTAAATTTTACTTCTAACGCTGCTCTTCACCTTTTTATTACCTTTACAACACATAACTCTAACCATCAAACTGAACAACTTTTACTATAGGAACAAACCTAACAGATAACAGACCAAAAAAAGAATCAGCTGTCTCATACATTTGAGTCGAGTAGGTATTGTAGTTAAGTATGGAACAGAACAGCTATAAAAAATAAAAATAAATAACGCTCACAGACACATACATTGTAATGATTGAATGATATACAACAACGGCACACACATGTAACATCCATGACCGAACCGGGATTCGAACCCAGGACCCTGGCTTGGCAGTCCGGCCTGGCCATTACACCAACCGGGTCGTCAAAGCTGTTTTTTTTTGCACTGACAGCTTTCCTCCCGTAGTAAAAGTTGTTCAGTTTGATGGGTTATGTGGTTTAAAGGTTAATGATACTTTTCCTTGCACCCTGATTACGGAACCACGCATCACGTGTCCAACTCGCTCTTTGCTCTCTACCTTGATAATGAATATGTCTGTGCCAGTTTTAACAACCGTTGCGTTGCTTTTATTTTTTTTTTAATGACCGTTAGGTAAAGGTTGCTATGAATGACCACAATGCCGCAAAGGCTAGTCGAGTAGGGACAGCAAATACAGCTTTGCGTGAAGATTGATGCATTGAAGATAGTTATAAGTATAAGATATACAGGGTGAAATTGATATCATTAGCATCCTTTTAAAATAAGAGTCTACTCATCAAACTGAACAACTTTTACTATGGGAGCAAACCGATCGGAGCAAAAAAAATCTGCTGTTCAATACTAAACTACAATCTGCAATGCCTCCTACTCGACTCAAATGTATGAAACTTCGTGATGTTGATCTTTCTCTGGAATGCTTAAAAAAATTGTATTTATGAGCCATAACTATTGATAGGTACCTAATGAGTAAAAATTATGTGCTTATCTTTCTATTTGTATATTTTATTTTGTCAAGTAAATGTAATAATAACAAAATAAAATTTTCTTTATATTTTGTAAAAATTTTTGTTATATTTTTGGTATAGGATTGTTTTTGTGTTTTGGAACTCTCAATGTCAGGGGGCATTATTGCACAGCTAGTTTCAATGTACTTAGTTAAAGCATAGCATAGCATAGCATAGCATAGCATAGCATATGCTCACGACTATATTCCCCGAGGTCAGTAGTACAGTCCGAAACTCTGTCCAGTGTGACGGGGAGTGAGCCCGTCGCCACTTGTAATGGATACTTAGTTAAATGCTCGATAGAATGCGACGTGACATGGCTCCAAAGACCTAAGCAACGCAAAAAATAAAAGAAAAAGTCATGCAAGGTTTTTTCCGTCATTTCAAAAAACAATTTATTCATTTTATTTATTAGCAGTCTGGCATAAATGATATATGTTTCTTGTTTTCTTTGTGACTGGCTTTCGGAGTAATTCCTATTTTCATTATAAGTGAACTAGTAACCGAATTAATAAATTTCTAGACTTAATTATAATATAGGGAACTCACAAGGTCCGTAAGTGTATCTTAAAATCAAAATTTAATGTTTTTTAAGTGACTGTTTCTTCAATCAATAAATAAAATAATAATAATAAAAAAAGGTTTGCAAAGATTAAGTTTTTTTTGCAATTTGGCAGTTCTTAAAATATTCAAAAAGATTCAAATATACCAAAACGCAGTAAGAAGCCGTTGTAAATGTTTCATAACTCAAAAACTGGACTTCGTTTCAAAATATGCACCTACTCTTTTTTTATCTAGCTTAGGTATTATAAAAGTTTACAGTTTTTCAAAATAAACATAATTTTGAAATTCTTTTGAGAGAATATAATAATAATAACAGGGCAAGCTTGTGGCGAACTGTTGGTGAGTGGCGACACCACGGGCCGGAGTGCTCCCGGGGGAAGTCCCTGATCCTCGTCTCCGACTTGCCTTTACTGGCCGGTCGGAGTGGACCCCAAGAGGATCAGATCCTCTGTGCTTGCTGTGGTGGTTTCAGTCCATACAAAAGTTTGACGCACAATACGCGTAGACGGAATTAATAAAAGTAATATTTTATATATGGAAAAATTGTTTAGAAAATCTAGTTGCCGCGTAATAAATAACATTTGCAATTTATAATATAATTACGAAGATATGAAGCTTTGAAATATTTCATACAAAATTTTAAAAGCTTTATATCTTCGTAATTATATTATAAATTGCAAATGTTATTTGTTACGCGGCATCTAGATTTTCTAAACTATTTTTCCATGTATACAAAGTTACGTATATTAATACCGTCTACGCGTATTGTGCGTCAAAGTTTTGTATAAAATTGACCCCTCTGCAACCGCCTTAAGTCCCTGTCTCCCGATATTGTACATACTACAAGTAGTAGTACTGTGACTCAGGAACCAGAGAATTCCCCTGTTTAAGTCCCCAGTCCCCAGTTCTCCCGAGAGCAAAAGAGGGGTAGATAGCATTGGCCTTCTTTTCGACATTTTACTATTTAAAATGCAGCATAATAATTTTTAATTAATTTTATAGAGTTCAACGTATTATTCATTCAAAATGGTGGCTCAAAAATGACCGTTAAAATGTCATATTTCTTGTTTGCTCTAATTCATATCAAAATACTTACATGCATACACTATTTATGAAACTGTAAAAGAAGTGTGTCTGTACATGGATGATATTTACAAGAAAAAGACGAAGATATAGTTTTTAGGTGCCCCTGACCCCAAATCACAAATTTTTGGATTTATTGTCGAAGAATATGCCACATTGTGCCCTGCAGACGTATATAAGGTCCAACAAAATTAGCTGAAACTATTTTAAGGGGATGATCAGACCATCAAACTGAACAACTTTCTCTATGGGAACAATATCGAAATCACGAAAAAAAATCAGCTTATCCAGCCTAGCTAGCATGCCACCCCCGAGAAAACGACAAAAATCGAGATGTGCCTCCATCTTTATTATTTTACGTAGGCCAGAAAGAGCGCGCATGACGTTTTTCTCGTTTAAACGCTTTGTCGTGGGTGGCATGCTAGCTAGGCAGGGTGAAATTGATATCATTAGCATCCTTTTAAGTGAAGAGTCTACCCATCAAACTGAACAACTTTCACTATGGGACCAAACTAATCGGAGCAAAAAAAATCAGCTCTTCCATACAAAATTGCATCGCCTTCTCGACTCAAATGTATGTAACAGCAGATTTTCTTTTTGCTGCGTACGGTTTGCTCGAATAGTGAAAGTTGTTCAGTTTGATTGGTAGACTCTTAGTTTAAAAGGATGCTAATGATATTAATTTCACCCTGTATATGCTGATGATGACGATATATGTAGTCGAAGGTATTACAAATAAGTATAGCTTAAATTTTGTCCAGCGTTGCGTAGCGAAGTAGTCTGTGATTTTGAATTAGAATCACCTTAGCACAATACATGAAATTGAAAGATGTACCACCGATATAATGTACCAGTACTAGCTAATAGCCCAGTCATTTTACGGAGTTTTGTTAGGAGGGGTGGGGAGTAATTATCAATGGGACTTTTAAACTGTAACCGGCACTATCTGAATACATATTTAAAAAAATTCGCTACGCCTCGTAGAAATCAAAATTGTATCTCCCAGAAGGCTTTTAACTTAATAATATTATTGCCAATGGACTCGTTTTAATTAGATTTAACAATATAAATTATTTTTGAGGATTGAAATTGGCATTGAAATTTAAAAAATGAGGTATTCATTAGACAATACTAAATAGTTTTCAAAGCCTTCTAACGAGACAAAAATCTCAAATATTTTTGTCTGCTTAGAAGATTTTGAAAAATACATTCGTATTTTCTAATAAAAAACCTTATTTTTTAAATTTCAATGCCTAGTTTATTGCTCAAAAATAATTTATATATTGTTAAATTTAATTCAAATGAGTGCATTGGTATTCATATTATTAATTTAAAAACTTCTGGGACTCACAATTTTGATTTCTATGTTGCGTAGTGAATTTTTTTAAATATGTTTTCAGACAGTCTTTCTGTCACTAAATGGTTAAAGTTTAAAAGTCCAATTAATAATTACTTCTCACCTCTCCTAACAAAACTCCGTAAAATGACTGGGCTATTACGTCGTCCTCTATGGGAATGACAGACCGCAATGTGTCATTTTGTGTTGTTTAGTGTGACATGTTGTTTCTATGGAAGGGCTTGTCTATCGTTAGAGTGTAAGTCAATGGTTACACCTCAAGATGGTTTATAATTATAATTATCGGATTGTCTATGGAGGTGCTACTGGAAATGTTCCTGCATTGAAAAGTGAAGATCTTCCACCAGGCTATGTGTGAAGCCTGGGGACCGGCCGTGTCCCAACAGTTCTTAGTTGGACCTTGTATATGTATCGAATCTCTGTGATTATTTCTCATGCGCGATGCGTATGTCTTGCATTCGACTGTGAACCTTATTTTTAGTAGGTTACGAGTTACGTATTCATCGCCGTACGCCATCTGTTGGCATCTTTGCTATAACTTGTGGGTGCTAACATCTGTAGCAAGTCCCCACATGTCAACAATACGAGATGTACCTTGACATACTGTCATAAATATAAGCTTTCATCATCTAACTGTTCATGATGTATGCACTTTCGTCAGCCATTGACACCTGTATAGGTCTATTAGGGCCTTCGAACATCGACATGTTGATTTGCTTTCTCTACTTAAACCACAGACTTGACCTATTTTTGTTTTTAACTTTTTTTCCGGGCAAAGTTGGCGAAACGGAACTCTTTTGTCTAAGTGCAGTGACACATCTACCGAATTTACGCTACGTAAATTACGTGTGCAATGCTCTCTACACCGGCAATGCAGTATGCGCCATTTTTCCTAGTATACAGGGTGAAATTGATATCATTAGCATCCTTTTAAAGAATCTTCCCATCAAACTGAACAACTCGACTCAAATCTAGTTGGTAGCTATGTAATCATACAAATTAAGCCTTAAAAAGCCAGTTTGAAGTTGTAATTATACAAATGTAGCTTTTATTGCTAGTTATAGTTTTATTGGTAGGTATAATAGTTGTACCTAGGTTTCTGACCACACCAAACGTATTGCGTAAGCTTTAACTAAAGACTCCTAGGACTTTACTTTACGCAAGGATGCTCTTGAGGCTCCCACGCTTCTGCAGCGCGTCGACCATGTTCGCGGAAATGCGTACTGATGGCTTCCACGCGATCATGCGGAAGAAGACAGCCTCTCTGCTGGGCAGGACGCGGGGGAGCACCAACACCATTCTGAAGGCTATTATTGATAAATTTGACTGTCCCATTCTGGCTCACTGGGTCAAACTGGTGAACAGAGTGGGTACTATATTTATATAGTAGTAATAATTGACATTGTTTTTATGTAATTTTATTTTATTTAATTACTTTTACTTTTACTACTTTTTTTTTTCTTTAACTGAAGTTCAAAGTCATGGTACCTACTAAATACTTGACAGAGCTTTTGTTGCAACTTTCTATAGAATGAGATAGCAATCTAGGTCGGGTCCAACGAAACTCTCTTTGCAATTCGGACGCTAACGGACGTACTTTCAGATTTAGGTATCTATCTAGTATTTATACACGGTGTATACATAAATATATACATTCGATTAGACCGTTAAACTCAACAGCTTGTCATATGACTCATATGGGATCTACATTGAAATAGCGAATATTTGTCCTTTTTTTTGGATTTTTCACTGTTCGTGGCTAGTAGGTAAATTACATATGCTCACGACTATATTCCCCAAGGGGGTAGCCAGAGATGTTCTGAATACTCGGAACATCCACGTGTCACTAGTAATACCGAAACTGTCCAGTGTGATGGAAAGTGAACATGTCGCCAGTTATAATGTGACAGTGAAAGAAAGAAAATACTTTTATTTGCAAAAACCACAAAACACACTGGCATAATTAATTATACATAAAAACTAAACTAACACACAATTTAAAAATGACATAATTAAGAGCAGTGTGTGCCGCAGCAGCAAACAGGGTTACGACTCAGCATTATGCTGGACTCAACGAGCACAGCGCTGATTTTCGGTCGCACCCCAGAAGTGCCATTTCCGAAACTCACACCCCCAAAATTGTGATCGAATGATGCATAAATTATGATATTTTCACTGCTGATTACAGTGGGTACAATACAAGCCTTGATATAGAAGCATACAGGTTTCCTCATGAAGTTTTTCTTCACCGAAACCGAGCCGGTGGTTACATGAATTACGAAAAACTCATTGGTAAGAGTCAGCCTGGAGTGCGATTTTTGAATCTCATACGTTGAACTCAGCAGTTGAAAATGTATGGAGATACGCATCTTTCTACTGCTGATTTGACTTTCAAAAATCACACTCCTGTTAGAAAGAAAGTAGCAGTAGAAAGATGCATATCTCCATAGTAATTTAGACATTTTCAACTGATGAGCTCAGCGAATGAGATTCAAAAATTGCACTCCTGGATGGGAATCGAACCATCACCTCCTGCACGGCAGGCAAGGTTAGGCACTGGACCACCATGGCTCGTAAATTTGTGTGTATTACCAGAACTCCTTTGTACATACATGGATAATATATTCACGTCATTATCCCACAGGGGTAGTCAGAGACTCCAGCACACCACACACTATACGATTCTTGACGTAAGTACTTCTCTCGCCTCATCCAACTTTCATACATCTCTTCATGCACTTCCGTCGGTTGAGGTTGCAACGCACTTGTCCTTTTCGGAGAAGACCATTAATTTGGTCGTGGTTAGTTCTCCTCGGACACTCTCTCGACTGTTGCCACTCACATTGGATCGATAAATCTCCCTAGTGAGTCTTCTCTTATTCATCCTCTGTACGTGACCAAACCACTTAAGCCTCTTCCGTAACATTAATTTTACACAATTTCATTAAAATGATAATGAAATCGAATTTTTACAAATTAAAATCCAATTGGTCCCACCAAATCAACACCAAAATAGAATTATTTCTCAATCAATTAATTTTTTTTGCAATCATAAAAGCAAACGTAGTCTTCAATCAAAAAGTGAAAGCATTTAGGACCGGTTGTGTGCATCATTTTGCGTTTTCAAGGTCATTGACATTTACCTCTATTTCTGCCAGACACGAGATGCTGATCTTTATGCGGATTATAGATTTCGGCTTAGTTACAAAACCAGTCTGGAATGCAGGTCAGGTTTCGGTTCATCTAGTGAAACATGGATGTTCTGAGGTTTCAGAATATCTCTGACTACCCCTTCGGGGAAAATAGTCGTGAGCATATGCTATGCTTATGATGATGCCTAAAGGCCTTTTTATGTGATAAGAATTTAACACCGAATCAAGGTTTTTTTCGTACCCCGAAAATTTTGGAATCTAGCGCTATTTTCAGTTTTAGCGCCCAATCGATTTTTTGAGGTGGCACCCCAAGGTTTATCAAGATTAATTAAAAAAGAAGTATTTCTTCCTAAACTTGGTTTTACTGCTCAGAATTGTTTATTCGAAAGATCCATAAAATAGTAACATTAAATAAAATTATAAATAAAGAGACTTAAAACTAAACTAACCTAGGATGATTCAATTCAATTCAATTATTTATTGCCATAAATTACATGTAGTCAGTATTAATATACAGAATAGGTACAAGGATGGTAACAGTACAGAATGTTCAATGTAATTTTACCCTAGGGTGTAGCACACTAGCAATTAAGTTCAATATACTTTAATGATAAATTTATAATTATACAACATGAAATTACCCAATTAATTAATTTGATTTTTGTGAAAAAAAAATAAATAATAAATAAAACATTATGTTAAGTTAGTGTTAGATGTCAACAATTTTAAAATATGAAATTAACAGCAACACACGATACTACATAATACAATTATTCTAAACCTACAAATATTGTCAATCAATTACTGACTATGATTATTTATAAAAGTCCATAAATTCTAGCAAGCTATAAGGACACATATTAAGTAAAACAGATTTCAGTTTCGCAAAAAATTTCCTATCTCCAAGGGCTTTTACATCGGTAGGCAATTTATTGTACACTGAAACAGCATTGTAAATAGCATTTCGTTCGTATGCAGCCGTTCTACAGTGCGGAACTTGCAGCTGAGGCTGATGTAGATTATTTAATCGACTGCTATGGAAATCGGGTCTATATGGGAATTTTTCCGGATATCGTCTAACGAGCTTACATAACTCCATTATATACAGGGCCGAGACTGTAAGAAGCTTCAGTTCAACAAAAGCCGACCTGCAGGAGTCTCTGCTAGATTTCAGTCCCATGATAATGCGGACACAGCGCTTTTGAATAATGAAAATTCTGTTAATATCCACTGATCCTCCCCAGATGGCCATACCGTAGACAACTCTAGATTGAAAATAGGCGTGGTAAGCCTGAAGAGTCGCCGACCTGGTAGAGATTAGTCTTAGGTTTTTCAGAGCGAAACCAAAGCTACTAAGTCTTGTCTCCAATGATTCCACATGCATCTTCCAATTCATGTGTACATCAGTTTCCAACCCTAAGAACTTGGCATGTTGCACTAATTCAATCTTATTCCCATTTAGCTTAATATTTGTTTCCAAAGTCTTAGTCATATAGTTCCTAAAGTGTAATATTTTAGTTTTATTTATGTTTGTATTTAGATTTAGTGAATTTAACCAATTTACAATTACATTTAGAGACTCCTCTACACGTCTATCTAATTCAACACTATTATTTCTTTTAAAGGGAAAGAATATTGATACATCGTCGGCAAACATAACGATCTTGTTTGAGAGTATACGTGGCAAATGATTTATATACAGTAAAAACAACAAGGGGCCGAGAATACTTCCCTGCGGGACCCCATGACGGATGACAGAGGTCTCTGAGACAATATCCGTTTGTATAGAATATTCATTTAGGGTTGAAATTACCACGCTTTGATCTCTATTTTCTAAGTAGGATTTGAACCAATCACCTGCCACACCACGGATACCATAACGATCAAGAATGTTTAATAGGGTGCAGTGGTTTACATGATCGAAAGCCTTGGTTAAATCCAGCAAGACGGTCATGACATTTTCATCACCATCCACAGCTCCAGTAATGTAGTCCGACATATCAAAGATGGCATCCGTGGTAGACATACCTCTCCTGAAGCCGTACTGTTCGTCAGCGAGTATTTTATTTACAGTCAAAAAGCCACGGAGCTGATCAGACATAATTCTTTCATAGATCTTCGAAAGAACCGGTAGCAGTGATATTGGCCTGTAATTATTTACATCTAGAGGATAACCTTTCTTGATTATAGGTTTGATAAGAGCCTTTTTTAATCTTGTGGGAGGGTACCCAGAACGCTGGCCGCATTTCCTCGCTGAATGGCTATGCTGATCCGTTGAGCGAGGAAAGTGCCAGCTCTTGGGTCCCCTGTCGAGTCTATCAGGCGCTTTGACAGGTCTTTAAAAAGCGCCTGCGCATTAGGTCCCCACGGCCCAAGAGTTTCGACACCAAAACCCATAAAATGGTATTGGGGGCCGATATCCCGGTACCAGTAGGCCTTTCGTTTTTCGGCCGCCTCCGCCGCTGCGCCAGCCCTTCGACTCGTGCCCTGTAAGTGAGACGGGGCCAGTGTGTCCACGCAGGTAGCGTCCCACACTAGCGCCCGACCCATCTTCCAGGGGACGAGAGACATCCCGTCTGGTCTCTTGCCATCGCTCCGTATGATGCCAGTCGGCTCGAGAATGGCAGGAACGTTGACTGTGGCAAGAGACCTACGTATGATGTCGTTAAGGGTGACATGGCGAGGGAATCTGCCGGCACTCTTTTGACACGAGAGTCCGTGGTGACCCAAGCGATCGACGGCCGCACCACAAGGACATTGGTGGCGGATGCAAATTTCTGCGCCGACTCGAAGCCCGATTGCCACGCGCAAGGTGTTGGAGTCCAGGTAGGTTCCTGTGTTGACCGAAGGATAGGCGTGTAGCCAATACCCGGACTCCTTTGTGGTCGATGCTAGGAGTCTGGCGCGGTCGTGGCCTTCTGTGTTGGTGACAAGTGTTTCAAAGGTGATTTTGCTAGTAATGTCGTCCCAGCTCCTCTGTATTTTCGGATCGGAAGGGAAATTTTGATTCGGGCCAGCAGTAACCCAGGCTTGTCTTGCAACTGATCATGTTCCATATGAATGTATGTAAGTACCAGTCGGATAGGTAATACCATTATTATAGAAATACTATAATAATGGAAGGAGGAACCAAGATTCAGGGGAAGAGAAAAGGTCAGTTACACATAATCGGGTCATCTTCAAACCATTTAAGGAGATGGCCTTGTGACCTTCGTGACATGATGTCATAATTTAGTCCTTTTTAAAGCATACATGCATTTTATGTTGCATTTTTAATGTTTCCCTGTTCATGTCTCATTAAAAAATTTCATATAAAGATGTTTAAATACGAATAATCTGCCAAGAGCGTGTTGACCACGCCCATGATATGATTCCGTAGGAATTGTATAAGGTCCGCCACATACATCCGGAATAAACCTGATTCGGAATTAGATTCCGTATGGAGTGTTGCCGCTTTCAGAGACTTTTTCACTAGATCTAGTGATTTTTTGATGTCTTAGGTGGTATATTTTAAAGTGATTTTCAAGCGTAGGCGTTGATGAAACGATACCGTATCGTGACGGTGCAGTCGCGACGTCGTTGCGGCATAGTTTCGAAATCGCCTACGCTCAAAAACCGCTTGTGTGATAATGATAATGGTTCATGCCATTTTGTATGCAGATTATGTCTAATGTTAAAACTATCGATAGCCTTTTGATATAGTTGCATTAATAATGGAATATATTTTAGGACTCGTATTTTCAAAAGCTTTCAATTGATACCCCACACCATAGGGTAGAAAACATTTTTTTTATTTGCCCTTTCTAGCTCCCCAATTTTCTTCATTTATAATATTGGACCCTGGAGTACGATTTTTGATACTCATTTATTGAACTCAGCAGTTGAAAATGTCAATATTACTATGGAGATATACATCTTTCTACTGCCGATTTGACATTCCAGGAGTGCGATTTTGGAAAGTCACATCAGCAGTAGAAAGATGCGTATCTCCATACACTTTCATCCACCAGCCCTGGGCTAGCCCTTGATGCATTACTCAATCTCCAACCGCTGCACATCTTTGCACAAAGGGAAGCGAAGGCATGCATATTAAGAGTTAACCCAAACAGGAATCGTAACTGGCAATCGAAGTGTCTGATTAGCCTGCAGGAGGATGCCACGTGCCTCCCAGTGCTAAGAATGACCACAGACACTATGATGCCAACTTACAACTTCACCAAAAACTATACTGTTACATTTCCTTCGAGGGACGACTGGCTTGAAGGCCAAACGTCCATCAAAGACAACTGCCTAACCTGGTTCACAGATGGATCCAAGAAAGGCAATGACGTTGGCAGCGGAATATATGGCGAAAACCCAAGATTAGGGCAAATCCAAAATCTTGGCAACTACGCCTCCATATTCCAGGCGGAGGTATACGCCATCACAGCCTGCGCTGAAATTAATTTAAGCAAGCGCTACGTCAACCAACATATCACAATCAACTCCGATAGCCAAGCAGCCTTGCTAGCCATAGATTCTCCGATCATAAAGTCTAAGCTAGTACAGAACTGCGTAGCACAACTGAACGCTCTAGGCAATAACAATCAGCTTGTGCTACAATGGGTGCCAGGACACTCAGACATAGAAGGGAACGAAAGGGCGGATGAGTTGGCCAGAAGGGGCACATAAAACCACTTCATAGGCCCCGAACCCTTTCTGGGAATACCTAGCAGTCTAACGCGAGATTCTTTGAATAAGGTCAGCTTTGGAGAGGCAATAAAGCTTTGGTGCGACACCCCAGGCATGGGCCACTCCAAAGCACTTATCAAAGGCTACAATCGCAAACTTGCGAACGGTCTCCTTGCCCTCAGCAAGGATCAAATTTGTACAGTAGCAAGGTCACTCACAGGCCACTGCAAATTAAATAAACACATGCACACACTAAATTTAAGTGATACCACCGGCTGCAGATTCTGCAAGGAGGAGATGGAGACTCCTATACACCTCCTATGTGACTGTGGCCCCCTGATGTACAAACGTAGTGCTCATCTAGGTAGGCAGGTTCTGACACCAGATGAGATACAAACTATCCCTATCAAAAATCTACTGCGTTTTCTGGCCGCAGTGGGGATTGGTAGAGAACTTTAAAAAGGGCGTTCACAAAGGACCAGCGATGGTCTACGTGGCACAGGCGTGATAAGCCTGTCAAGGCCCAGAATACCCCCAAATAATAATAATAATAATACACTTTCAGCTCAGCGAATGAGTTTCAAAAATCGCACTCCTGTGCTGATTTTCAGCTTCCTATGACTTAAGGTCTCTGAGAAAAATGCCTGTGACAGACGGTAGGACAGACACCGAGCTGATATTCCATAAGTGTTCCGTTTTGCCAATTTTGGTACGGAATACTAAAAAAAACAAAATAGGACTAACCCGATCTGGATATTCAACTAAAAAAGTTTAAAATTAAGTTTAACAAAAATATTTGACCTCTTTCGACCTCCAAATAAGTCAAATAGTGTCCCATTATAAAACCAGACCTATTTCTGACGTCATCGAATATTACCTATGCTTAGAATTTTTTATGTTAATGAATTGGAATTTACCAAAAACATGAAACTGGTTGTTTTACGTAAAAGAATCGTTTTTACGTAAAGTTGTAGAAACGCTCTTTAGCGTTAATTCTTCATTAAATCTCTTGCTAGCTTCTACTACGTCAACAAGACAAAAACTGACAGCTATAGATTTAATGGAGGATTAACTTTAATGAGCGTTTCTGCAACTTTTTCTGCAATTAAGAAAATTGTGTATTTTTACGATATTTAGGCTTTGACTACTTATATAGGGACTAGTTACGCGTGTAATTCTACTAACAAACATTTCTGACACTTTTTGCGGGGGACGAGGTTACATGAAATCCGCAACTTTGGATTTTATTCCCCATAACTTTAGATTCTAATTTTGAACGTTAAAAATCATGAAAAGTAGTCTGGTGTGAACGTTTCGCAATTATAGGCTGCCTCTTTTAGTGATAAGGTATAAAATTGAATGTAAATGCACATGTTCAATTAATCTTATACCGTGGCAGATGGGAAATGCTACCGCAAGGCTAGTCCTTATAATAAATAGTCGAAGTATTTAGGTAAGCTGCCTTTGTAATTTCTTAATAAATAAATAAAATGTTTATGTAAAGGTTTTCATCTTGACTGTAATCTGTACGTGTACCTATACAATAAAATAAAATAAAATAAAACTGAGTGTAAGACAATGATCAGAGGGCCTAGCATGATGTGCGTGACAGTTTATCTCACATCTTTTATTTATCTCGTTTGATTACGCGCCAAGAGACAGAAAGATAGAGCGCGACTTTGCTGACGAACTGCCATGCAAGCCCTAATTGAGCCCTCGTATTTGCTATTGATTGCTTTTGAAGATCAGTATAACCTTTTCATGTATACAGGGTCCTTATTAATATGTTCACACTTTTTTTAAGGGATGATCAGACCATCAAACTGAACAATTTTTTCTATGGCACCATCATCGAAATAGCGGAAAAATTCTTTGTCCCATACATTTGGCTCGAGTAGGTTTGCAGTTAGTTGGTCTCTTAGAGAAAATTGTTCAGTTTGACGGTCTGATCATCATTAAATTAGTGACCCGGCACAAACCGTAAAATGGCTGGGCTATAACCCTGTATACATTGACTGACTCGTAACTCATACAATGTCAGGCTAATTACGAGTAGGCATCGTAGAAACCAAAGCATTTACATGATAATACGAAAACGACAAATTACCTATTTGTAACGATTGATAGTTCATTATCTATCTATACTATTATAAAGCTGTAACAGAAGTTTGTCTGTACATTGAAGATATTAACAAAAAAAAAGTTACGATATGGTTTTTAGGTGTCCCTGATTCCATTTCACAAATTTTTGGATTTTTTGTCTGTCTGTTTGTTTGTGTGTTTGTTTGTTTGAACGAGCATCACGCAAAAAGTACTGAACCGATTTTGATGAAACTTTTTTTGTTTGATAGCTTATGATCTGACTTAAAATCTGATATATAATTTGTGCGGACGAAGTCGCGGGTTAACGCTCGTAATATATACGAGTAATAATAAAGTAATAAATATCTCTTACGAGCTTTTGTCCCGCGACTTCGTCCGCGTGGATTAACCCCTTTAGGGGTCGATTTCCGAAAAATCCTTTCTTAGTGCACCCCTACATCCTCTGTAGAATATATATTCCAAATTTCATTCTTCTAACTTCAGCGGTTTAGGCTGTGTCTGTCAGTCAGTCACGGTACTCTTTTATAAGTATAGATTAGGATGTGTGGCGTCATGGTGTCCGTCTACGAATAGCACCAACCCAGTCGGGTGTCGTACGAGGCGACTAATTCCTCCAGGAGTCTCACACATCTTTTACGCCCAAACCGTGTGGCTGCCGGTTATAGCCTCTACCTCTTATAGCCTACACCTCTGATCGTATCGGTCTCCCGTTCCATCAGACATAGGAGGGTAAGAACAAGAGACAAACCGTGTGGCTGCTGGTTATAGCCACTGCATCTGACCCCAGCTCTGATCGTATCGGTCTTCCGTTCCATCAGACTTTGGAGGGTAGGAACAAGATACAAACCGTGTGGCTGCCGGTTATAGCCACTGCATCTGACCCCAGCTCTGATCGTATCGGTCTCCCGTTCCATCAGACATAGTAGGGTAAGAACGAGACAGTGCATCAGTGTTTAGCGCTTGCACTTATGCACTTAAAAATATCCTTCGTACTTGACTGTTATTAACCGACTTCAAAAAAGGAGGAGGATTTTCTATAAAAATTTGCAGTCGCCGTAGTCGAAATCGATTAGGAATTCGTATCATCATTATCTCAAAAAGGTTCCTATTAGTGTATGCAATTTAATACCTTTTTTGGCGACTAAGTAATTTAATAATACGTGATAAGACTTGCTAAACTAAAGTGGCAATGGGCGGGGCAAATTGCTCGCAGAACTGACGGTCGATGGGGTCTGCTTGTTCTCGAGTGGCAACCGCGTACAGGACGACCAGGAAAATAATTCCGCTCGTCAATCTACGTTTGCGCAGAGCAGTGCAAAATCGGGTATTCTCTATTTCGCTCCAACTCGAATAGCAGACTTATGGATGCTTCGGCAGGGAAAAGGGCGCCAAAGCAATAAGCCAATAGCGGCAAGGTCCACATCCTGATTGGTCAATATAACATCGCGCGCTTTTAAAATATGTCAACTGTGCAGATACATCGGTGAGACTTATAAACCTGGTGCTACTGTACGTATTATCTGAGTGACATTTGATGATTACTTCCGATTAGATCTTGCATTGTCACTGCAGGAACATGTGCTGAAACAATTACGTGATAATCACGTGAATTACTTCAGGTACGTTCACGTGCCAGGTATCTTTCGAACCATAATAAGTAGACGACTGAAATGTTCACAGAAGATAATGAGTTATTATAGCGGACTCCACACGAAACGTGTTTTTATTCAAAATTTTTGGTTTTTAACCGACTTTAAAAAAGGAGGTTTCTCAATTCGACCGTATACAGGGTGAAATTGATATCATTAGAATCCTTTTAAACTAAGAGTCTACCCATCAAACTGAACAACTATGGGAGCAAAACATTTGAGTCGCGAACTCGACATTGCAGTTTTGAATGGAACAGCAGATTTTTTATTTGCTCCGATCAGTTTGCTCCCATAGTAAAAGTTGTTCAGTTTGATGGGTAGACTCTTAGTTCAAAAGGATGCTAATGATATCAATTTCACCCTGTATATTTTTTATCAATCGTAAAAAGGGAAATGCTTACAAGCGTCAAACTTGGTGTGATTATAGTGCATACTCTAAAGTAAAACAACAAATAATAAAAACCGGCAAAGTGTGTGTCGGGCTCGAGCTAAGCATACCGGAGAAAAAAAACCGTGCAGTAGGCCTCGCATGCCACCCCCGAGAAAACATCCTCCATCTTTATTATTTTACGTATGCCGGAAAGAGCGCGCATGACGTTTTTCTCGTTTAAACGCTTTGTCGTGGGTGGCATGCTAGCCGTGCTGGAATCCGATTCGCACATAGCCGGTTTTTTTGACTCACCATCGCGTACTCTACAGTCTAAATCAACATCTATTTCCAAGATTAATTCAGCAACATCTTTTAGCTATGGTAGGGGTCCTTTATTATATGATGACATTTTTTTAAAGGGAATAATCAGACCGTCAAACTGAACATCTTTTTCTATGGGACCAACATCGAAATCGTACTTAAACTAACTTGACTTTAAAATAGGTAACAGCCAATAGTTCTACCTTAAACGTGTGGAACAGTTGATTTTTTTTTCTGACGGGTTTGCTCCCGTAGTAAAAGTTGTTCAGCACACTTGGTCCATACAAACAAGCACACTTGTCTGTCATCTCGGTACATATTTGAAGTAAAACTGTCAATTGTTTTGCCTCATTTTTCTGGTTTGAAATGTTCGCGTAAATATCCATTAATTTTAGAGTATGTGGTTTAAAGTTTAATTTTTCCTTACACCCTGTATAGCGAAGGAAATATCCCTGATTATTCTAGGGAATTATTGACTGAATTATTTATATAAGGTCTAACAAAATTAGGTGAAACTATTTTAAGGGGATGATCAGACCATCAAACTGAACAACTTTCTCTATGGGACCAATATCGAAATCGCGAAAAAAAAATCTGCAGTCCGATACATTTAGGTCGTGTACGTTTGTATAGAACAGCTGATTTTTTTTCGCGATCTCGATATTGGTCCCGTAGATAAAGTTGTTCAGTTTGATGGTCTGATCATCCCCTTAAAATAGTTTCAGCTAGTTTTGTTAGACCTTATATAGGGTTGCCAGCTGATGCATATTTCAAATGATAAGCATAAATAATACATTTACTTATCAATATGCAATTAATAATATATTGACGGTAAAGTAAAGTTTGGCATTGAAACGTCGTGTACGGTTCACAGAAAAGATTAATAAGTAAGGAAGTTGTTTATTAATAAAATAATATTAAACATTTTATTATAATAATAAGTAATAAATAAAACTAACATTCTCTTTGTTTGTTTTCATTGCCACTTGTCATTTAAATCATTGTTAAAAGTTCATTAATTGACACGTGATGTGTCCTGTCCTGGCTTTAGGGAATATATAAGGTTTAACAAAATTAGGTGAAACTATTTTAAGGGGATGATCAGACCATCAAACTGAACAACTTTCTCTATGGGACCAATATTGAAATCGCGAAAAAAACATCTGCCGCCCCATACATTTAGGTTGAGTAGGTTAGTATGGAACAGCTGATTTTTTTTTCGCGATTTCAATATTGGTCCCATAGAGAAAGTTGTTCAGTTTGATGGTCTGATCATCCCCTTAAAATAGTTTCACCTAATTTTGTTAAACCTTATATATTCACAATTTATTTATGTATTTTATAAGGTTTATTTTATTATTCATAGCCCAGTCATTTTACGGTTTGAGCCGAGACTAATTAATAATTGTCATTTTTTTTTCGGTATAATATTGAACAGCCTATTTGAACCCAGAAATGTACCAAAATTAAAATAAAAATCACGTCAGCAACAGTTCCAATTTAGCTATTATCTCGTTCTAAAAAACCTGACGGTAAATTTTTTTTTGCACATATTTAAGGATTTACCTTTATACATACTTCAAACATGGTGTAAATATTTTTGGCTACTTAGAAGGTTTTGAAAAATACATTTGTATTTTCTAATAAATACCAAATTTTTTAAATTTCATTGCCTATTTCATTGCTCAAAAATAATTTATGTTGTTACATCTAAGTCAAATGAGTGCATTGGTATTAATATTAATAATTTAAAAACCTTCTGGGACATATAATTTTGATTTCTATGTTGCGTAGCGATTTTTTTTTAAAATATGCTTTAAGATAGTATTTTTGTCACTAAATGGTGCCGGTTACAGTTTAAAAGTCCAATTAGTAATTACTCCCTACCCCGCCTAACAAAACTCCGTAAAATGACTGGGCTATTAGGTATTTATTATTATTTGGTTGTAAGGGCTTGGTCAATGAACCAATAGCTACTGCGACCTGAATAGATATATTGTAGAGCTGTCTCCCTAGACCTAAAATTCATTTCCTAGGCCCACGGACTTCATAAACCGTGTTATGCTTTTGGAGGGGAGGTCCCTAATGTCAGTAGGTGTTATTATGTATCCACCTAGATGGCGACTTCTGCTGTGAATGAGCACTTCGCATTCGCAGAAGAGGTGTATGGGATCACGTATAATATATAGGGTCTAACAAAATTAGGTGAAACTATTTAAGGGGATAGTCAGACCATCAAACTGAACAACTTTCTCTATGGGACCAATATCGAAATCGCGAAAAAAAACAGCTGTCTATACAAACCTACTCGACCTAAATGTATGGGACAGCAGATTTTTTTTTCGCGATTTCAATATTGGTCCCATAGAGAAAGTTGTTCAGTTTGATGGTCTGATCATCCCCTTAAAATTGTTTCACCTGATTTTGTTAGACCTTATATATGTTTATTTAGGTATTTAATAACGTTTATTTTATAATTCAGAACGTCGTCGGTGGTGAGGTATGGATATGTATGGACACCCAATTATGGGGGTCCGGGTTCGAATCCGCACGGACAAAATGCCATGTACCAATGAGTTTTTCTAACTAATGTACCAATTAATAATGATAAACAAATAATAATGTAATTGGCCCAATTAATATCCTGTGAAATTAGCCTTGACCGCTGTATCTGTGTTACTTAAGTTTTTACGAATAACCGTAGGTACACAGTGCACTCCTCACCACTACACATATATGCAGATAACGATCCGGTCCAACTCACATTCTTGTCTAGTTTTTAAACACACACATGCGATTGCTTAATGTTTGTACCTACCCCATAATACCTGTCGAGCCTATGTATCTGACAAGACTACGTGTTTTGAATATTTTGTTATTGTTTTCTTCTTCATGTATTTGCTTTTACTTTTTATTTTTGTAAATGCCTATTATTTAGTACCTAAGTGATTTATAGTAAAAGTTGAATTGTAAGTACTTATTTAAGTAGTACATAACATAGTTATCCTAACTGTTAATTAAGACGTCCTAGACGAGTCAATAGTGTCATAGATAAACCTAAATTGGTTTTTACTGCACTATTTTGTCAATTTATTGTAATGTTTTTTCATAAATAAATATTAAATACAAAAAAAAAATAGGCGTTAATTTGATACTTTATAACTTGTTACATTTGTCTGACCAGCCAGACAGACCATAATGTTTATTGCAGTGCTAAATAAACTTTATTTTGTTTTGATGTAGAGTACACACGGCGACACATCAAGCTATACAAAACCAACATAAGCTGGACGCGGGAAGTTATACGTTTCTCGACCTACGCGCGGCCAGTTTATTTTGGTTTTGTATAGCTTGATGTGTCGCCGTGTGTACGTCTCCTTTTTTTTTTCGTCTCCGTCTTTGAGGGGCCGTAAAAACAACGTGTTAATGAATAAGCGCAAAACCTCTGATTTATAACATAATAATTA
Organism: Agonopterix arenella; assembly: GCA_927399405.1. Lineage (NCBI taxonomy): Eukaryota > Metazoa > Arthropoda > Insecta > Lepidoptera > Depressariidae > Agonopterix > Agonopterix arenella. The sequence continues at coordinate 8,326,033 of OV656718.1, read as the reverse complement.
GATTCAAAAAATTATTGACGGCCCGGTAGCACAATCTGTACTGAACCTGCCGGTCGCGGGTTCGAATCCCGTAAGGGACAAATATTTGTATGATGAATATGAATATTTGTACCCGAGTCATGGATGTTTGTATCTATATATAAGGTCTAACAAAATTAGCTGAAACCATTTTAAGGGGATGATCAGACCATCAAACTGAACAACTTTCTCTATGGGACCAATATCGAAATCGCGAAAAAAAAAATCAGTTGTCCCATACAAAACTGCAAACATAATTCGACTCAAATGTATGAGACAGCTGATTTTTTTTCGCGATTTCGATATTGGTCCCATAGAGAAAGTTGTTTAGTTTGATGGTTTGATCATACCCTTAAAATGGTTTCAGCTAATTTTGTTAGACCTTATATGTATTCTATATCGTTGTCTAGTCATCATAATACAAGTCCAGGTACTTTAAATGTGACTAGATAATTTGTGTGACAATGTCCAAGATATTAATTAATTTATTTATTATTTTCAGTTTTATATTTTAGTCCATGACCGAACCGGGATTCGAACCCAGGACCCTGGTTTGGCAGTCCGGTGTGGTAACCATTACACCAACCGGGTCGTCAAGATTTTCCCATTTCTATTTAAATTTCTGGCCAATTCTGATTTCCAAATGTACGGTAGTACCAGGTTTATAAGTCTCACCGATGTACCTGCGCAGTTGACAATTTTTTAAAGCGCGCGAAATTAATATTGACCAATCAGGACGTGACACCTTGCCGCTATTGGCTTATTGCTTTCGCGTCCTTTTCGCTGCCGAAGCATCCATAAGTCTGCTATTCGAGTTTGAGCGAGATAGAGAATACCCGATTTTATACTGCTCTGCGCAAACGAAGATTGACGAGCGGAATTATTTTCCTGGTTGTACTGTATTCTACTATCCGATATATCTTGGGCGGTACAAACGCTGGTCTAAGAATAAATTAGAAGTGTTTCATATCTCTGTTTTTGTAGTGCAAATATTGCCTTAAAATTCCGTTGCTATTTAGAATGGAGTATAGTATCCCACTAATATATTAAATAGTCCTGTTTATTTATTACTACCGATATTAATCTTTGTATAGAAACATTATATTATATAGAAGTAAAACGATATTATGTACAATTATCGCTGCCTCGTACCTCAGCCGCACGGTTCGCTCTGCAAGGGCCGCCGCCGAAGTAGCGGCTGACAAAAAGCGGGACATTTACTGCAACTTGGTACCACATTATTATTTCGTGCCTCTGGCCTTTGAGACCACGGGCTGCTGGGGGTCTGAAGCTTTGAGTTTTGTCAAAGAGCTTGGTCGTCGACTCCAGGAGAGGGGGAACAACGCCCGCTCCGGGTACTACTTGATGCAAAGGTTGTCCATCGCCATCCAACGCGGAAACGCGAGAAGCGTCATGGGAACCTTTGCATCCGGTATGACCCGGGGCGGGCTTTTTGACTGATAAAACGGTCGTTACACTTATTAGCTTTCATATATTAAATGTTCAAATTTAATAAAAAACGAAATATTAACATATAACCTAAATTACCAAACGCCACACGTAAACTTATGTTATGACAAAATGTGTACCTATATAAATTGCATAGATGGCCGCCATGACAGAGAAATTCCTTTTATGTGCATAACCTCAATTTGTCCAGTTTCAAATGACAGATTTCTATAGACCTAAAGTGACTAGCATTCTGTCTAATGCCCATTGTGCTTGAAGATTGCTTGAAGGATTATTATAAAGATAAATAATACACATTCATCATCATCAGCCTATTATTACCTATCTATACGTCGCCTTCGCATTAAAAGTTAACGTTTGTAGGTATCTCGTGCAAACCTCGGACACTTTGTGTTCACTTCACAAAAATGAAAAACAAAAATATAAAAAAATAAAAAGAAAAACATACAATAAATAATAAATAAATATCTTGGACATAGTCAAACAAATTATCTAGTCACATTTAAAGTTCCAGGATCTTGGAGCCTGGAGTGCGATTTTTGAAATTAATTCGCTGAGCTCAGCAGTTGAAAATGTCAAAATTACTATGGAGATATGCATCTTTCTACTGCTGATTTGACTTTCAAAAATCATACTCCAGGAGTGCGATTTTTTAAAGTCAAATCAGCAGTAGAAAGATGCGTATCTCCATACATTTTCAACTGCTGAGTTTAACGTATGAGATTAAAATCGCACTCCAGGAGTGTGAATATGACTAGGGAGATATGCATCTTTCTACTGCTGATTTGACATTCAAAAATCATACTTCAGAAGTGCGATTTTTGAATCTCATACTTTGAACTAAGCAGTTGAAAATGTCAATATTACTAGGGAGATATGCATCTTTCTACTACTGATTTGACATTCAAAAATCATACTCCAGGAGTGCGATTTTAGAAAGATGCATATCTCCATAGTAATTTTGACATTTTCAACTGCTGAGCTCAGCGGATGAGATTCAAAAATCGCACTCCAGGACTTGTTATTTTGATGACTATATAGACATAATTCATAAATATAGATAGGTATAAACATCCATGACTCGGATACAAATATTCGTATTCATCATACAAATATTTGTCCCTATCGGTATTTGAACCCGCAACCCTCGGCACAGCAGGCAGGTTCACTACCAACTGAGCTAACGGGCCAGCAAAACAGAATAATAGGACGCTAAGCTGGCTGCATTCAGTGCAACTTAAGCAGCGCTGTTTTTCACCCCCAGCCCTTGCTGATCCCCTGATGAGGTATACACATAATTGTTTTCATTTTCTGACACGACGTTATCAATAATTCGATACGGTACAATTCAGTGTAATGTTTTAAATATAATGTCCTATATTAGCCCAGTCATTTTACGGAGTTTTGTTAGGCAGGGTAGGGAGTAATTACTAATTGGACTTTTAAACTGTAACCGGAACCATTAAGTGACAAAAGGACTATCTTAAAGCATATTAAAAAAAAATTCGCTACGCAACATAGAAATCAAAATTATGTGTCCCAGAAGGTTTTTAAATTATTAATATTAATACCAATGCACTCATTTGACTTAGATTTAACAATATAAATTATTTTTGAGCAATAAAATAGGCATTGAAATTTAAAAAAATGCGGTATTTATTAGAAAATACGAATGTATTTTTCAAATCCTTCTAAGTAGACAAAAATATTCACACCATGTTTATAGTATGTATAAAGGTAAATCCTTAAATATGTGCAAAAAAAATTTACCGTCCGGTTTTTTAGAACGAGATAATAGCTAAATTGGAACTGTTGCTGACGTGATTTTTTTTTTAATTTTGGTACATTTCTGGGCTCAAATAGGCTCTTCAATATTATACCGAAAAAGCGCCCTGCCTGCGTCAGTATTTCCTAGCGCTTACAAACCCAAATTCCTTTAAAGTACGAGTGAATAGGCTTCTTCTGGGTGAGCTCGCTACATCTTCGACCCCATCTTCGTCCTGAGGACTAGATTGAGGTCAAGAGCAAACCCATAATAAAAAAAAATACCGAAAAAAAATGTCAATTACTAATTAGTGCAGGCTCAAACCGTAAAATGACTGGGCTATATTGTAACATAATATATTATCTATCCTATCCAGGTAAAATCAGCCTCTTTAGACCATTCGTTAACACCACGTATGCGGCCTTGGCTCAGTGATCAGATCTTTAATCACAATCTTGTTATGAAAGTCTTCAGAAGATAAGGCAGCGTTCTCAGTGAGAGCCTCTCAAAATAAGCTTGACATGCATCACAGACAGTTCCACGAACAGTGGCGTAGCGTGGACTTCTGCCGCCCGGGTCACAACTCAATCATGGACCCTCCATGTTCGAATCCCCACTTATGACATGCTTACCAATAAGTGTTTCCTAACTTCATCATCATATCAGCAATTAAACGTCCACTGCTGGACATAAGCCTCCCCCAAAATGGGGGGATTTGCCATAATCGCCACGCTTGGAAGGCGGATTGGCGATCGCAGTTGGATCGAGTCAATGTGTGTACTCAAAGGATGCTGCTGCCCATCCTTCAGTAGATCCCTTAGTCGCCTTTTACGACACCCACGGGAGGAAATGGGATGGTGCTATTCTTAGCCGACACCACACGGACTGTAATTAACTCTCAACTCAAACGGTGAAGGAAAATATCGTGAGGAATCCTGAGCTCTGCCAATCCGCATTGGGCACGCGTGGTGAACTAATGCCCATACACCCATACACATCCCTGGGGTAGGCGTGTGCTCTGCATTGGGACGCATATAGGTTGTTGATGATTTTCATGTTAGTTTTATAGTTGTTCAGTTTGATGGTCTCTCGTTATCAATCTCGTTAAAAAACCGTGAGTATATTACGAAGAGCCCTACTATAGGGTGAAATTGATATCATTAGCATCCTTTTTTTATTTAAGACTAAGAGTCTACCCATCGAAGTGTTTCAGGCGTTCAGATGTTTTTGCCATACTTATTACTGGAAGCAAAATAGGTCATAGTTTCAGTACAATGTTAGGTTCCTATTGTTTTATTTTGTATTTTTGGTGCTTTTGCGGTCGTGACTTCAACGCTGCCATAAATGATCTCTTGAATTGGCTCTCTAATAGCCATGTTTTTTCCTTCTTACTGCTGTCTCCCGTTTGCAATGGAGGGAAGTCGGATATTTCGTTTCCCTACTCCTCCTATCTTCTTTGATTAATTCATTGCGGGTTCCAAGACAGATTAGAGTCATCCCCCGGGCTCGCTGGACTTCATTGTCCAGTGTTGTGAATGGTCGCCGCTGTTGATCCTGGCTTACAGGAGTTACAGCGGTGGGAATGTGTGGTGGGCCTATGCCCGATTTTTTTTTTTTTTTTTTTACCCATCGAAGTGAACAACTTTTACTATGGGAGCAAACCGATCGGAGCAAAAAAAATCAGCAGTTCCATACTAAACTGCAATGCCTACTCGACTCCAATTTATGCAACACCTGTTTTTGCTCCGATCGGTTTGCTCCCCTATTAAAAGTTGTTCAGTTTGATGGGTAGACTTTAAAATGATGGTAATGATATTAATTTCACCCTGTTTTTACAAAGCTCATAATTGTAAACTAAACGAATAGTTGTTATGCTTCCAATAAGAACATGCCTTTAAGAAACCATATTAACTTCCATTTCGATGATTGTTCATAATAATACGGTGCCATAAGAAAGTTCGTAATTGTCTAACAACAGTGTTATACAAATTAGACCCTAACTGCATAGCTTTAGATACCGTTTTTGCTAATGAAGTTAAGAGAAGAGATTTAGTCTTCAAATTAGCAGATTGTTAGTAGAGTGTATAATGCTCAGTCGCGTAGCGTTGGTTGGTTTCTATCGCCCGGGGCACAGAAATTTTGTCGCCCCCTTATGTTTAAAAGAAGACAATAGTACATTATGGTACAAGTGTGTAATGTTGGTGATTACCGCTGAGGCGCCATTGAGACCTGAGCCGTAAGACGGTAATCATCAATACACACGTGTATCATACGACGTTTTTCAACACACTTGTGAAGAAAATAATAATAAAAAATCATTTTATTTAGTAAATAAAAAGTTTATTTAGAGAATTTATTTGTACTATTGAATATGATCTTTTTTGTATCGAAACTTTTTTAAGAACAAAGCAACTCAAGAACTCAACCAAGAAGTTTAGATACCTACTATAAAAAACCTATAACTCACTTGTGAATAATAGTAATGAAAAAGTCACAGTTTGATTATAGGTGTCATTATGTGCCTAATTGCGGTGAAATAAGGGCCATTTTATGAGCAAGTGTGTTGAAAAAACAATTTTTTCAACATACTTGCTCGTAAAGTGGCTCTTATTGCACCGCTTTTAGGTACATAATGCAGCTTATAGAACACGCGTGCGAAAATGATTACATTACCGTACTAGTGCGGTAATGTTACTTTTTTTTCTATAGTTGTTTTTTTAAATCTCAGCAAAGAGCTTTTACGTAAAAAAAACTTTTTCTGAATAAATTAATTAATTAATTAAAATTTATTAATAAGTTAAAATATGATAAATGAAAAAAAATTAAAAAAAATTTATTTTAGTTAACAAATTAACATTAATTTGTGTTACAAATGCATAAGTATTAAGTTTATAACGTTTTTAATATTATGTTGTTTACAAAAACTGAATTAAATTCATTTATTTGTCCAAAAGACATTACAAAAAGGTTTCTTTACATTAAATCTGCCAAACTGCATGACAGTTTGTTGGCAGATGTAAGCTCTCATTTTTTACAGTTTTATTCTAATACTAGAGTTAACCTGCGACTTTGTCCGCACAAATTATATACCAGATTTGAAGTCAGATCATTAGCTATCAAAACAACAAAAGTTTCATCAAAATCGGTTCAGTAGTTTTTGCGTGATACTCGTTCAAAAAAACAAACACACAAACAAACAAACAGACAGACAAAAAATCCAAAAATTGGTGATATGGAATCGGGAACACCTAAAAACCATATCGTAACTTTTTTTTGTTAATATCTTCAATGTACAGACAAACTTTCTGCTACAGTTTTATAATAGTTCAGATACTTACAAACAAAATATCGTTGGATGAATGTCGGTTAAAGTCTTTGCCTGTTTGTCGACCTGCGCGCGCATAACTATCTCAACCAAAGACACGGAACGCAAAAAAAAAGAAGCCCAGCGCCATTTTCCACGAATATTTGAGTATCTAAAATTGTTGTATTTTACGAAATTTTATTACTTTTTTCTCGCAAGTATTTTGAAAAACGTCGTATGAAACGCGTTAGCGTTGATCATTACACCCCTCCCGCCTGGCGGCTCGTGCTGCAATCCCGCTTCGGCTGTAATGACCAACTTTGCTCACTTGTAGAATAATGTACTATTTCACGAATCGGTTGGAGACGTGCCCCGTTATGTATGTAATATCCGTGTGGAGTCTGGCTTCGAACAGCACTGCACCTAGACAAGGTTTCGTAAGACTAAGAGGCGATCAACTCCTTCAGACTGCCGGTTAAAGCCACTGCATCCGACCACACCGTGTGTGAGTAGAGGTGCGGAGATACATCACATGAGAGAGGGTAAGACGGGTCCCTGTCTCAGCGATTAATTCCTTCAGACTATCGTCAACATCTCTTCATCCCTCATCGTGTGGCTGCCGTTTATATTATAGCCACTGCATCTTGACCCCACCGTGTGTGAGTAGAGAAGCGGAGTTACATCACATGAGGGAGAGTCAGACGGGTGTCTGTCCCAGCGACTAATGCCTTCAAAATATCGTCAATATCTCTTCAGCCCTCACCGTGTGGCTGCCGTTCATAGTCACTGCATCTGACCCCACCTTGTGTGAGTAGAGGTGAGGAGTTACATCACTTGATGGAGGGTCACACGGGTCTCTGTCTCAGCGACTAATTCCTTCAGACTATCGTCAACATCTCTTAAGCCCTCACCGTGTGGCTGCCGGTTATAGCCACTGCATCTGACCCCACCCTGTGTGAGAAGAGGTGCGGAGTTACATCACATGAGGGAGGGTCACACTAGTCCCTGTCTCAACGACTAATTCTGCCCTGCCAGTGTTACTGCCGGTCATAGTCCAGTGACTATGATGCAGATGCAGTCATCTGGACCCCTATTATCGGATGTTCTGAAAACTCAGAACATCAACACCACACAATTGGAGCTTCGTGTTCTATGTTTCCCATAAAAAAATCTTTGGTACAACCCTACACATCGATACTTAACACTGTTAATTAATAATTACCTACTTACATCGATTTATTGTGTAATTGCTCATCATTATTTGCAGTTTTTTACATGTAATATCTCATTGAGAAAATGATTACACCTATAATAGCTTATTAGCTATCTCCCCGGAGAAATAGGGCTGCGTATACAACAACGCTACTGTATATTTTTATTTATTTAGGGTTTCGTACCCATAACCTATTCATAAGCACATCGCTTCATTTGTTCGCTTATTTATAGAATTTACTTTTTACTTAGATATTACTTTATATACGGTGGTATTGATATCATTAGCATCCTTTTAAACTACGAGTCTACCCATCAAACTGAACAACTTTTACTACGGGAGCAAACCGATCAGAGCAAAAAAAATCTGCTTTTCCATACTAAACTGCACCTACCAGCGCTGCGCCTGCTCGACTCAAATGTATGCAACAGCTGATTTCTTTTTTACTCCGATCGGTTTGCTCCCATAGTAAAAGTTGTTCAGTTTGATGTGTAGAGTCTTAGTTTAAAAGGATGCTAATGATATCAATTTCACCCTGTATAAGTAGGTACTTACCTAATCTGTAAGTTATAATAGAATACCAATGTGCTCTTCTCCAAAATCAACTCAAAAATAAAATGCGTAACACAAGAAAAATTCAAATTATCGGAAAAACCGTTAACAAGCTAATATCAAATATGGAACGATCGCCGGCAGCCAATCACAGCGCGCGCGTCCTTGACCGAGTTGCGCGCGCAGTTACAAACGCAACTACAAATATACCTAAATATTGCGTGTTGTGTGGTTTGCGTTCGTGTCTTTCTAGTTTTCGTTCGGATGGATAGTTTAATCGTATAATAGGTACTGGTACAGTCATCATCATCATCTCAGCCGATGGACGTCCACTGCTGGACATAGGCCTCAAGGATTCCACAACGACCGGTCCTGGCCTGCTCTCATCCAACGGGTTCCCGCCGCCTTCACCAGGTCGTCGGTCCACTGTGTACCGCCTACCCACGCTGCGCTTTCCTGTACGCGGTTTCCACTCGAGAACTTTTCGGTCCCATCGGCCATCGGTTCTGCGAGCAATCTGCCCTGTCCACTGTCACTTTAGTGTATGAATTCTTTGGGCTATGCCAGCTACTGTGGTTCTTAGAGTAACTGACATAGCCCAAAGAATTGCTACATTCTTTTGCGGATCTCTTCATTTCTGATTCGATCTCGCAGGGAAACTCCGTGCATAGCCCTCTCCATTGCCCTTTTGGTGACTTTCAGCATTTTTATTAGGCCTTATGTGAACGACCACGTCTCTGTTCCATAATGTCATGCGCAGAGTCCCCCGACAAAACCCGAAGTCGTTTAGGAATCAAAGTGCAAAGTCGGATAGTGGCGAAAAGGGCGCTAAAACAATTAGTCAATCCTGGCAAGGGAATGAAGGTTATTAAGGCTATTAAATTTTTTGACAACATGGGGGGAATTAATAAATCTGGTACAACAGTAAAGATGGTTATTCGGAGAATCGACAATGCTATAATGTCCTGCCACACATATTATACTGAATTTTGAATCAGAATTGGATTTCATAAGGATTTTCACCCTCCAGAATTCCGATCGGAATTGCAAATCCATACGTAATCGTAATTCCATGTGGCAGGCCTTATAGGGTAGTCTATACGAGTTCCGACCATAAACTTAATATTAGTACCGTAAGTAGACCAACACAGTGTGCGAATGAGATTCCGACCTTACCGAAAAACCTACGCGTGCGAAAGAGATTCTAATAAAATAGCCGTAAAATCACACGCAGTAAACGTCCTATTTTCTAGATAATATATTATTTCAAATAATTATGTGTAAGATCAAAAAATATTGTATACGTGAAAATGAAACCGCATCGCATAGAGATTGATTTCCAAAATCTATCACTAAAACTCACACACGTATCAATTTCGCATATATTGACATTCGGTTTCGGTGATGCGATCATGAGGAGATGGTTGGTCTATTGCTGCTTATCGTGTGGGCAGAGCCCTGGTGTCAGAGTTTTTTCAGACCGCCTTACGACCTCTGACGTGGTTTTTATGTAACGAATACTACCACCAGACATAGTAGCTGGGACCAAGGGCGTAACGTGCCATCCGAAGCACGGAATCATTTTTCTTTTCAGACAATCGAGGTGATTCAGCCTGCGGCGGTCGGTCTATGAAAATGAAATGAAAATGAAATTCGTTTATTCGTCTAAAACGATAGTATATTAAGTTTATGGTTCCGACTACCCTGTATTTTGACTTCATTCAATCCACCATCTTGGATTTTACGTCATGGACTTTAAACACTGATTCATCTATAATTAAATTAAAGTGGATTTTGTTAGACAAATCAACAATAATTAAGTTTATTGTTAAGAGTGTTATGATATGAATTATGACTCGATATTTTGTTGTTTTCAAGAAAAACATTTTTTTTTGTATCGTTTTTTCTTGCCATTTACTAATTTTGTTGTTCGTTGAACTACCTACAAGTTATTGTGCGACCTATTTCTGATGGACAAGACAGTTAAGTGCGCATAATATGAATTTATGATGAAGTGTCGTGGCGGTCTAGTGGTTGGCCAACTCGCTTCCTTTGCAAGGAGTAGTGGTTCGATTCCCACTGAATCAGAACTTCCGTGCATCGATTACGAGCCGTGTATCCATTTTCCATTAAGGTGGTTGCAGAGGGGTAAATTTTATACAAAACTTTGACGCACAATACGCGTAGACGGAATTAGTAAAAGTAGTATTTTAAATATGGAAAAATAGTTTAGAAAATCTAGATGCCGCGTGACAAATAACATTTGCAATTTATAATAAACCGAGTGTTAACCCGCGACTTTGTCCGCACAAATTATATACCAGATTTTAAGTCAGATCATTAGCTATCAAACAAAAAAGTTTCATCAAAATCGGTTCAGTAGTTTTTGCGTGATGCTCGTTCAAACAAACAAACAGACAGACAAAAAATAAAAAAATTGCTGATATGGAATCTGGGACACCTAAAAACCATATCGTAACTTTTTTTTGTTAAAATCTTCAATGTACAGACAAACTTTCTGCTACAGTTTTATAATAGTTTAGATTACGAAGATATAAAGCTTTGCAATTTTTCATACAAAATTTTAAAAGCTTTATATCTTCGTAATAATATTATAAATTACAAATGTTATTTGTATCGCGGCATCTAGATTTTCTAAACTATTTTACCTTATATAAAATATTACTTTTATTAATTACGTCTACGCGTATTGTGCGCCAAACTTTTGTATGGACTGAAACCACCTGAAGGCTGCGTTTCCACCAGAGATGTGCGAGGTAAAAATGAAAGAGAAAAGAGGAGGCGGTGAGCGAGGAAAAAATAGTCCAATCAGTATCAGGTGTAAACTTAAAGCGTTTCCAAAAACTAACCTGTTTGCAGTGCCAATAGTAAGTACCTATAGAAACAAAAAAAAATGTCCTTGCCATATAATTCAATATCATTAAAAAAGGAGATTGGATTCTTATCTAAATTATGCAGCATAAAACTTAAGATACCTACCTACTATTTTAATATGGACAAAAAACCAGACATGGATAATTTAGTCCAATTAAAATGTTGAATAAAAACGTACTTAAAGTTTCTAGATCGTGGAAAAAATCATTTTTGTGTATCCAGTTATTGTCTTCCAATATATTTTTCCAAAAAAGGAAATGATCTTTATCATAAATTCTTCTTCTTCTTCTTCTTCTTATCGTGTTAAGTGTAATATATTATTTCAAATAATTATGTGTAAATCAAAAAATATTGTATACGTGAAAATAAAACCGTTTCGCATAGAGATTGATTTCCAAAATCTATCACTAAAACTCACACACGTATCAATTTCGCACATATTGACATTTCGGTTTCGGTGATGCGATCATGAGGAGATGGTTGGTCTATTGCTGCTTATCGTGTGGGCAGAACCCTGGTGTCAGAGTTTTTGACCGCCTTACGGCCTCTGACGTGGTTTTTATGTAATGACTACTACCACCAGATATAGTAGCCGGGACCAACGGCTTAACGTGCCATCCAAAGCACGGAATCATTTACCTTTTCAGACAATCACGTGATTCAGTCTGCAATGTCCTAACCAACTGGGGAAAAACGCACAAAGTGACATTTCACTAGGTGTCCCCCGTGGGAATCGAACCCACGACCTCCGAGTCGAGAGCCAATGCTATCAACCATTAGACCACGTAGGCAGACAAAGTAAATAATAAATCGTAAAAAAAAAAATTGCCGACGATGTTGTTCTTTTCTCGCGATCTTTGCTCCAAGATCTGAGCACTGCAAGCCTTGAGGATGGAATTTCAATGAACAGGTCTAAGGCTCAAATGATGAGTAATGCCACGAAACGTAAGGTCGAGGTAGACGGACAGGAAATACATTATGGCGATGAGTATATTTACTTGGGCCAGATAGTCTCCTTCGAAAACAGGCAAGACAAGGAAGTCGAACGACGCGTCGACAACGCTTGGAAGAGCTTCTGGTCCATGAAGGAGCTCATGAAGGGAGAACTCCCGCTCTCGCTTAAACGTAGACTCATCGACATGTGTATCCTGCCCATCCTAACTTACGGAGCTCAAACGTGGTCACTCACTGAGGCCCAAAAGTCCAAGCTTAAGGTTTGCCAGAGAGCGATGGAGCGCAGCATTCTAGGTGTTAAACGAACCGACCGGGTCAGAAACACCACGTTGCGCTCCAAAACTCAAATAGCCGACGTCGGAGAGAAAATTGCCAAACTTAAACGGGAGTGGGCCGTTCATGTCTGTCTTCTGTATGATGATTTTTGCCCATCTTGAGAGATGGGCAAAAATCATCATACCCTGGATCCCTGAAAACGGTCGGCGGCGTCAAGGTCGACCGAGGAAGAGGTGGCGTGATGACCTGGACAAATTTGACGTCCAATGGCCAGAGGTTCCCACAACAGGAACGAGTGGAAGAGCAGGAGAGAGGCCTCTGCCCAGCAGTGGGATGAAATAGGATAACAAAAAACTAATTTGGAGTGGTTTAGACTCTAAACCACGTCTTTTTTTTTTCAATTTCTTTACGATTTTTTGGTATAAACTTTAGACCACCAAACTGAACAACTTTCACTATGGAGCCAACGTCGAAAAAAATCAGAAACATCTGCTGTTTCTTATAAAATAGGTACAAAATTTTTTTTAATTTCGACCTGTTCTACGTTGTGTAAGTTGTTGAATTTGATGGTCTAAACCACTAATTACCTACCTTAAATATTAATAGAGTATTTTGTTATACCTTTTTTACACCTGACTGTTTTTGTAACTAAGCATTCGAAATTATGTTTGTTTCATTATAATATTGTGTGCTATAATTATAATTCATCATCAGCCTATAAACGTCCCACTGCAGGGCACAGGCCTACCCTCAGGGAGGGTGTATGGGCATTAGTCCACCACCCGTGCCCAATGCGGATTGGTAGACTTCACATACACATCAGAATTTCTTCTTCAGTGTATGCAGGTTTCTTCACGATGTTTTCCTTCACCGTTTGAGAGCAGTCGGTATTACGTACATAAGTTAGAAAAACTCATTGGTACATGGACCCCGGACCGAGGCTCTATGATAATTATAATTATGTTAATAATATGTACAAAAATTAAACTTAGTTTTTTTATTTACATCTTATACCAGTCTAGTCCAGTCTCAGATCTACATACACACATTCAAACAACAAACACACTAAACATAAATTAGCCAATAAAATTTATTATTTTTTGAATAAATTAAATTTAAAAGTGGTAAACTGGTCGGTGAGTGAGTGATGGACACTTCAATCCTGAGGGTTCGGGTTCGAATCCGGACGGACGACATGCCATGTAGGTTATAATATCAATGAGTTTTTAAAACATATGTACGTAATACCGACTGCTCTCAAACGGTGAAGGCAAACATCGTGAGGAAACCTATACGCTGAAGAAGAAATTCTGATGTGTATGTGAAGTCTACCAATCCGCATTGTGCATGCGTGGTGGACTAACGTGCGTACACTGTACTTGAGGTCTATGCCCTGCAGTGGGACGTATAGGCTGACGAATAACCTTGAACCTCACTAAGTATCACTAAGGGGGAAGAGGAATTAAAAAAGTGGCCTAAAAACCTCACGCGATTAAAGGACGACCGAATAGATTAATGCAATATTGTATTTTAATTGTACTTTGTATATTTTGTTTTCTTCAAAAGATGCGTGATGTAGAGTTTCTGGCCGCATCTTCTCTCAACGGAACACGTTCTGACCCGGTGGTAGAGTCAAAAAATGACGTCAAAAAGCTATCTATGTGATATTGTTTTGAATAAAAAATTTTTGATTTGATTTAGGACATACCACGTTCAGTGCAGAGACTATGGTGAAAAGGACAAAAAAAGACCCGGATTATGGGGGTGAACTGGGTGGGCCGGGAAATCCGGGAAAACTTAAGAGGATAACGGTTAAAATACAGGGTGTCCCGTAAACCGACGTCAACCCAGCGGATGCTGGTAGGTTAGGTCCTGACTAAGCAGAATATCAAAATTTGACTTTAGTAAAAGTGTCTCAGTTTTCGAGATATTGACAGTTTTAACACAGATACTGCATAGAACATTTGTAGCCGTGGCACTCAAAATAGTGACTAAGGTAAAGAGTTTCACGAATTTCACAAAACTGTCCTTATCTCAAAAACTAAGAACCTTTTCCTAAAGTAAAATGTTGACAGATTGATTGATTGATTGATTTTTTTTCTATTTTTTTATTTTAGTATAATCTGGTTAGGTATGAACTAACCCATCAGCATCCACCAGGTTGACGTCGGTTTACCTGTATACAGTTTCAATGCATGTGCATGTGCATGCGTGTGCATGTATTGTATTAATTGTAAGATGTGTATGGAAACTGCAACTTTGAAACTATACATTTTAACGAAAATCTAACAAATCACAAGCACAGATTTATTTTTGAATCGTGTTCAAATTGTTACTTTAATTGCTTAATATCAAAAATATAAGGTCTAACAAAATTAGGTGAAACTACTTTAAGGGGATGATCAGACCATCAAATTGAACAACTTTCTCTATGGGACCGATATTGAAATCACGAAAAAAAAATCAGCTGTTCCATACAAACCTACTCGACCTAAATGTATGGGACAGTAGATTTTTTTTCGCGATTTCAATATTGTTCCCATAGAGAAAGTTGTTCAGTTTGATGGTCTGATCATCCCCTTAAAATAGTTTCACCTAATTTTGATAGACCTTATATAATCAAACTTCTTTTGTATGGCGCGCTCCATAAAAATACTAAAAGCATTATCCTCTCAAATAATTTAAACACAACTTAACATGTTTTGTTTTTTACAAAATTTAGAGAACTTACCTTTTCTCCATGGAACTTACCAATATACCTGAGGGTTTATTTATAGATTTAAATGGGACTAAATAACGTTCTTAAATTTTTTTTTATAATTTTTATGCCGGTCCAAAGTAAAACCCTTAATGCTTATCTAAAAAGCCCATCTCCATTGGTTTAAAGTTTTTATTTTTAGGACTAACAGTACAAATGTGGTTTTATCGCAAACTAGCCTTTGCCCGCGACATCGTCCGCGTTGACTTTAAAAAAGGATCATCATCATCATCATCATCAGCCTATAAACGTCCCACTGCAGGGCACAGGCCTACCCTCAAGGTGTATGGGCATTAGTCCACCACGCGTGCCCAATGCGGATTGGTAGACTTCACATTCACATCAGAATTTCTTCTTCAGTGTATGCAGGTTTCCTCACGATGTTTTCCTTCACCGTTTGAGATCAGTCGGTATTACGTACATAAGTTAGAAAAACTCATTGGTACATGCCTGCTATGTGTTAATCTAGAACATGTTCTATCTGTGTGCCATATCCGTTCACTAAAAATGTGAATTTAGCGTTCTTTTTTCAACTTTTTTTATGCACAAAAAAAAATTTCTAACTTACGACAAATAGAAAATGCACTCGAGGTCGCTATCCCGGAGTGCCCAGGACGCTGGCGGCGTTACCTCGCTGTATAGCAATGCTGATGCGTTGTCCGTGGTAATGCGCTGGCCCTGTTGTCCCCCGAGACCTCTACCAGGCGCGACGACAACTCTGCGTCCGGGCCCCAACGTCCGAGGGTCTCCACCCCGAATTGTTCAAATACATATAAGCGCCTCTTTTTGCCCTCTGCAGAGGCAGCCGCCGCGCCTGCTCTAAGAGAGGTGGCAGAGAGATGTGAGGGCGCCACAGTATCCACAATGTTTTAATTATGTATTTTTTTTACATAACATTCCATTTCTTTGTCCACAGATAATGCCACCGTCAACATAAGAACCAGAATTTCCAAAAAAAAAAGTCTTCACACGAATGTAGGCACGGAAACGGACCGAAATCTTAACGAAAATGGGCCACAAACAATATCTGGCCGTGGGCCAGTCAGCCACGAATACCATCTTTGGTTTCACACCTAGACTGACGCGGGACAAGCAGACTGTGCCTCTTAACATGCTGATATCGCAACAGGGCAAAATAAATCATGGTAAGTGAATTTTTATTACATTTTGATCACCCCTAATTTTTTTGTTTTCTCCTAGACTTTCAGAAATTCCCCTAGACGGGGCCTATTCCCCCTAAATAATTTGTTGACAAAATCGAAAAACCTGGAAAAATTACCCGTAGTAGTAATTTAGACGACATTTTGATTTCATAACCTTTTTTTTATTCTGAAAATCGTCAAAGACATTCGTAAATTATGCGCCAGGGGATAAAGCAGTGTCTTTCGTCACGGGCATATTGAATCCCGAGCGTAACGAAGGATTTCTTGGGTTAACTCCTGAGCGTAGCGAAGAGTTCTATATTTTGATAAGTTATAATATGTCATGCTCCTGATAGACAGTCGAAGATACGAACGCGCACTATGCACGCACACAAATATAAGTTTTAGGCCTCACGCACACCAACATAAGAAAGTTGGCCCGTTTATATATATAACGTACTATACGTTAGTAGCGTGGGACTCTATCTTGACATATAAATTTAATAAAAGCTTATAAGGTCTAAAGAAATAAGGTGAAACTATTTTAAGGCGATGAACAGGAGTGCGATTTTTGAATCTCATTCGCTGAGCTCAACAGTTGAGAATGTCAAAATTACTATGGAGATATGCATCTTTGCGTATCATATACTATGCGTATCGTAAAGATGAGTATCTCCATACATTTTCAACTGCATAGTTCAACGTATGAGATTCAAAAATCGCACTCCAGACCGTCAAACTAAAAAAACAAATAATAAAAAAAAATCACCTGTCCCATACATTTGGCTCAAGAATGTTTGCACTTTGTTATGGAACAGCAGATTATTTTTCGCGATTTCGATGTTGGTGCCATCGAGAAAGTTGTTCAATTTGACGGTCTGATCATCCCCTTAAAATAGTGTCAGCATATTCAGAACGACCCAATATAGTGAAATGCTCCAGCACGGCTAGCATGCCACCCACGACAAAGTGTTTAAAAGAGAAAAACGTCATGCGCACTCTTTCTGGCATACGTAAAATAATAAAGATGGAGGCACATCTCGATTTTTATCGTTTTCTCGGGGGTGGCATGCGAGGCCTACAGAAAAGTAGGGTTCCTTAGATTCACGGCTGCCCTCCCCTTCCCACAAACCAGTAACCATTAAAACCAGTGTAAATCGATCTTTAGTTACTGTGTGACGAAATCTCACCGATCCCCACTACCCAATCGTAGCCCGCGTAGTCCCAGCAACGCCCATTGCCGAGGTCCGTACCCCTTAGGGGTGCCCCTTGGGCAGGTTGCTTAAGCTCATGCATTGGTTCGGTAGACCTACGAGGGCGCTTCGCCGTCACTGGTGTGGTCCCCCCATAGTCCGCAGTAATAAGCAGTCGATGCTCCCTGAGCAATGCTGTATATGTCAATTCGGAAAAAAAAAAAAAAAATGTGTGACGAAATACATATTTAGTGCCAGTTTATACTGGGTTTTCCCGTGTAAAAATAACTGGTAGTACCTACGGAACACTTATCCCGAGTCCAGACCCTAACATAGCCGGTTTTTTTACTAGCAACTTTAGTTAACAGGTTTGTAGGTTAGAATAACAAGCATTGACGTAAAAAGTAGCTAGTTCGATTCCGCTCATAGGATTTTGCGGTTAACCGCCTAGACTAAGCTTAATAGTGGTAGTTAACAAGAAATCTCATCATTTATGGTTAAGCAAGAAATCTATTATAATGAGCAAATTGTAGCAAATTGAAATATAGCTATAGGTATACAGTGTGAAATTGATATCATTAGCATCCTTTTAATCTAAGAGTCTACCCATCAAACTGAACAACTTTTATTATGGGAGCAAACTGATCAGAGCAAAAAAAAAATTCCATACTATACTGCAATGCCTAACCTCGAAGCAAATGTATGCAACAGCTGATTTTTGTTTTGCTCCGATCGGTTTGCTTCCATAGTAAAAGTTGTTCAGTTTGATGGGTAGACTGTTTGTTTAAAAGGATGCTAATGATATCAATTTCACCCTGTATAGTACTTTTAAAACAAGTTGACCACTAAGAAAAACACTACCTATTCTATGTTGACCTTTGGTTTGTCCATACATAAACAAATTAAAGCCTACTTCAAAACTTAAATAGTTACAAATAGTTACTATAGCAGAGTCCGTAGCATCATGCTTGTGAGGCTATATCGCGCCTGTCGTCTCGTTCGATCGCGCGCGAATAAAAAAGAGAGCTAATATATTGTTGACAATTGCATTATAAAGTCAAACAAAATTAGCTGAAACTGTTTTCAGAGGATGATCAGACCATCAAATAAGCAACTTTTTTTATGGGACCAACGTGAAATAGAGAAAAAAACGTCTATTCTTGCTATTCCATACAAAACTGCAAACCTATTTGAATGGGACAGCAGATCTCTTTTTATCGGGATTTCAATGTTGATTCTATACCTAGAGAAAGTTAAAATCAAATTGAAAAATTTGTCTCGGTCGGGACTTGAACCCGCACTCTTCCAAACCGGGGAACTGCGTTATCCAATTTCGCCACCGAGCCCACTACCCAGAGAACGAAATTTTCAATCTGTTGCGTCTTAAGAAGACGTGAAACTAGAGAAAGTTGTTCAGTTTGATTATCTTCTTATCGTGTGGGCAGCAAGCCCTGGTGTCAGAGATTATGGTCTCTGACGGGGTTTTTACGTAACAATTACTACCACCAGAGATAGTAGCCGGGACCAACGGCTTAGAGGATATGTGAAAAAAATAGGATTCTTCAAAGCGTCATATATCATGAAGTACTAACAGTAGGAGTATGATTAGCGGATATGTGTAAATTGAACATATAATTGAAGTATTGATTAGAGCCAAAACACGATTAAGACACTTTTTCTCGATAGAAAAACAAGCCAAAGTAGCCTCCGTCTTTATTTATAAACGCTTGGAACTGCTAAACGTTGAATAATAGAAACACGAGACATGATTTAAAAAAAAGAGATTGATATTTTACAAATTTTGATTAGAGCAGAATTGAACTTACATAAATAGTACAATCACAATTAAAATAAATTTGTTTTACGCTTGCGTTGTTTCAGGCGCGCGCGCCGCCCCATCTCTTTCTCTCGCATCAGGCAGTAATATAAGCTATCAAGCCCATTTCGCTTCCATTATTTTTCGACATAGGCCCTTAACGTACAATCCGAAGTACGGAATCATCCTTCTTTTTAGGCAGTCAGGTGATTGGCCTGCAATGTCCGCGTTCGAATCAGCACGAAATTTTTTTTCTATAAATCTGCTTAATTTGTAGCTAAAATCAACATTTGAATTAATATGACCCACTGACATATTATGAGCTGCATGTTTATCAGTATATTAATCAATCAGTATCGTAACTGAGCCGCATCATCATATATAAGGTCTAACAAAATTAGCTGAAACTATTTTAAGGGTATGCAAAGACCATCAAACTGAACAACTTTCTCTACGGGACCAATATCGAAATCTCGAAAAAAGAATCTGCTGCCCCATACATTTGAGTCAAGTTGTGTTGGCAGTTTTGTATGGGACATCACATTTTTTTTTCGCGATTTCGATGTTGGTCCCATTGAGAAAGTTGTTCAGTTTGATGGTCTGATCATCCCCTTAAAATAGTTTCACCTAATTTTGTTACACCTTATATAGTCGGGGAAATCTACTTATTTTTGTATGGAGTAGATTGGATTAATTGCACTTTAGGTAATAGTTTGAAATTTTAGTAGATACATACCTGAAAAACATCAATTCTCAATAATCTCCGATTTTTTTATTGTCAATTAATGAATAATTAAGACACTTACAAAACATTAAATTTAGGTATGAACAAAAAATGGAAAACTGGTGATTTTAATCGGGATGGCTTTATTCAATACGTTTTACTTATAAAAATAATAAACCCCGGTTAATATCGTAAATTTGAGTAGATATTTAATATTTTGTAAGAATTCAAAAAATTATAACCTCAAAACCTAATTGTTTACTGTTTGTTTGTACACAATAAATTTGTATGGGGTTAAGTAACTGTCTCGTTTGCTAGTATGCTGGAAGAAATATCTTTAGAAAAAAGGTTACCTTTTGTACAGTTATATCGATTTTAAGGTATTTCTTAGGGTCCTCAGCCTATATTACCAACGAGTCTCGACGAAAGTGTTAAAAACTCACAGTTATATTATTTCAAATGCAATTTACTAAAGTGTATTTAATGCAATCTCAAACCGTATTTTTCCTAGACTAATAGCCCTTATTGCTATATTCATTCATACTGCCGTTATTTCTGTCCACTCCTTTCTTACAGATCAACTTTCATGGATTGTTTTTTTTTTTTTTTTGATCATGTTAATAATATGATCGCGCAAAATCACTGATCAGTAATCATATTCACACACACACACACACACACACACACACACACACACACACACACACACACACACACACACGCACGCACGCACGCACGCACGCACGTATAAAAACACACAAACATCGCACCTCTAGCTTAATAATATTTTCTAATACCTACTATAGTTGGGGGCCTGGTGCCTGTCTAACAGGTTTTACAGCCGTCAAAGCCTTTTTCAGTCACCAGTCTCCACAAACATTAATCACTATATGAACCTGTATAATTAAAATGTTTGCTTGTATGTTTGTGGTGAAAATAAACGATTTTTATTATTTATTATATTAAAAGCATCTATAAATATGACAAATTCACAAAAATATCGATTTCCTAACAAATCAAAACCTGTATAAACATAAAATTACAAAATTTACAATGAATAGGTATCAGTAATTAGGTACAGTGCGACCGGGAAAATAATTCCGCTCGTCAATCTTCGTTTGCGCAGAACAGGACCGAGTCTCCGACAAAACCCGAAGTCTTTTGTAATCAAAGGGTGCAAAGTCCGATAGCAGCGGAAAGGGCGCGAAAAGAAATTAGCCAATAGCGTAAACGGATTGAAGGCACATCCTGATTGGTCAATATAATTTCGCGCGCTATTAAAATTTACAACTGCACAGGTACATCGGTGAGACTTATAAACCTGGTACTACTGTACTTCGACAATTATTAACCAAACTACCTACATTTTAGATAATTGGAAAATGACACAGAATATATTTTGTTCTCGGACCTTGGGGAATATAATTTGTGAATACTTAAATATATTATTATTCTAGAAATAAGGTAGGTACAAATAGGCGGTCTTATACATAGGTAAAAAAAGCTAAGAAAAAGTAAATAAAATAAAAACCCCATAAACAAAACACTTCATTAAAGATCTCCCCTTGGGGCACCGTGCCTAGGAGGCTGGCAGCATTCCCCCTATGGATTGCTAGGCTTATCCGCTGCCGGAGGAAGCTGCCAGCTCTCCTGTTGCTTGTGCATTCGACCAGACGTGCGGACAGCTCTTTCATAAGCAGTTTTGCTTCCTATCCCCATGGACCTAGGGTTTCTACCCCACAAGCCGTAAATATATATGTTTGTGCCGTTGTTATATGGTTTCCATAATAAACAGACTTGCATGCTTGCTTGGGATCATTACAATGTATGTGCCTGTGAGCGTATTATTTATTTATGTATCCCTCCCCGATGTTGGTCTTTTGAGGTGTTCCGCATAATAATATGTTTGTTTACCAGATAACAGAAAAATAGTGTTTGAGCACGCACTCCTTAATACCAAAACTGCGTATAAAATTCTTTTCTGAACCGCAGCCGGGGTAAAAACTTTATGTATACTGCTTGATTTATGTACTGCTGAAATGTGATGCATATTAGTATGCAATTTTTGTGCATTGCAAAACTGATATATTTCGTAATAATTAGGTTTGTTAGTGTAAGTTAAAGGGGTAAGCGATTTTTATACTAACTATTAAAGTAGAGTAGATATTAGAACCACTGCTGGGCAAAACTATGATGGATGGTCAGACCATCAAACTGAACAACTTTCTCTATGAGACCAACATCGAAATCGTGAAAAAAAAATCAGATGTCCTTTATAAGGTCTAACAAAATTAGGTGAAACTATTTTAAGGGGATGATCAGACCATCAAACTGAACAACTTTCTCTATGGGACCAATATTGAAATAGCGAAAAAAAATCAGCTGTCCCATACATTTAGGTCGAGTAGGTTTGTATGGAACAGCAGATTTTTTTTCTCGATTTCGATATTGGTCCCACAGAGAAAGTTGATCAGTTTGATGGTCTGATCATCCCCTTAAAATAGTTTCACCTAATTTTGTTAGACCTTATATACAGGGTCCTTCTTAATAAGTTGACACTTTTTTAAGGGGATAAGCCGACAGTCGAACTGAGCAACTTTCTCTACGGCACCAATATCGAATTCGTGAAAAAAAATCTGAAAAAAATACGCAAAAAAATGTGGACTTTTCATACAAACTGCGTTCAGCTGATCGAACGTTTGTATATAAATTAAAACTGCCTTCAAAAAAGTTAAAAAATAATATTGCAGCTGATGACTTTTTCGTTCGCATCATAAGAACATTAATTTGTTTTATCGAAGTCGCTATCAAGCCGGTACGATTCGCGTCAGGGCTTGCATTAGTATTTTGGCTTGTCTTGACACCGACATCTATAGAAATAAATAATGTTCTAATGATGCGAACGAAAAAGTCATCGGCTGCAATATTATTTTTTAACGTTTTAGTTTTTTTGAAGGCGGTTTTAATTTTTTGTTAAAATTTTGTTTAATTCACAATTTTCAGTGGTGAATTCATTAGTTCAATTTAATAGTAGTGCTTTAAATTAACAAACGCACTAGCCGGCACTAACGATTTTCAATGGTTCCCCTCGATTTCTCTAGGATGCCATCATCAGATCCTAGTTTCCTTATCATGGTACCAC
Source organism: Agonopterix arenella (assembly GCA_927399405.1). Taxonomy (NCBI): domain Eukaryota; kingdom Metazoa; phylum Arthropoda; class Insecta; order Lepidoptera; family Depressariidae; genus Agonopterix; species Agonopterix arenella. The sequence continues at coordinate 8,302,811 of OV656718.1, read as the reverse complement.
CCTTGGAATATCTTCTTTACAACCAAAAAGAATAATCAAAATCGGTTCATAAACGATGAAGTTATCCGCAAACACAGATAAAAAAAAATATATATATACGGTCGAATTGAGAAACCTCCTCCTTTTTTGAAGTCGGTTAATAAAAATTCGTTTTTTATTGCGAATTTCCAATAGGTTTCTTTGGGAAAGTTGTTCAGGATCATGGGTACAATTACCTCTTAACGGTTTCACACGAGAGTACTTTTCATGATTTTTATCATTCAAAATTAGAATCTAAAGTTATGGGGAATAAAATCCCAAAGTTGCGGATTTCATGTTACCTCGCCCCCCGCAAAAAGTGGCAGAAATGTTTGTTAGTATATAGAATTACACGCGTAACTAGTACCTATATAAGTAGTCAAAGGCCTATTTCGAAAAATAATTGAAGCTAAATGGGCGTGAGATAGCTTATATTACTGCCTGATGCGAGAGAAAGAGATGGGGCGGCGCGCGCGCCTGAAACGACGCAAGCGTAAAACACACTTTATTTAATTGTGATTGTACTATTTATGTAAGTTCAATTCTGCTCGTTTCAAATCACGTCTCGTGTTTCTTTCACCGTATAGCAGTTCCAAGCGTTTATCGATGAAGACGGAGGCTACTTTGGCTTGTTTTTCTATCGAGAAAATGTGTCTTAATCGTGTTTTGGCTCTAATTAAAACTTCAATTATATGTTTAATTTACACATATCCGTACAGTTAGTACTTCATGATATATGACGCTTTGAAGAATCCTATTTTTTTCACATAGCCTCCGTTTACCCTAACACCGTATAATATGTAATGTAAAAATGTAGGTTAAACGCTAGACACTCATAACTCAGACGCGTAACAAGCACGGTAATGTGTTAAACCAGTATAATATACGGATCAAAGTCATATCGTATGACTTCAAAACGAAGCAAAAAACTCTTGAGTAATCGTCCACGGTGAGTACCTGACTACCTTCTGTCGGCTCTGTTTACTTTTTAAATGTATTACCATCTGGAGTGCGATTTTTGTATCTCATACGTTGAGCTCAGGCTGAGGCTGAATTGCTGAGTTACTCAGCAGTTGAAAATGTATGGAGATACGCATCTTTCCACTGCTGATGTGACTTTCAAAAATCGCGCTCCTGGAGTATGATTTTTGAATGTCAAATCAGCAATAGAAAGATGCATATCTCCATAGTAATTTTGACATTTTCAACTGCTGTGCTCAGCGAATGAGTTTCAAAAATCGTACTCCTGACTTCCCTCCATTGCAAACGGGAGACAACAATAGGAAAAGCCTGGCTATACCGGGGTTAACCCTTAATCAAAATCAAATCAAATAAACATTTATTTTAGACTCATAATAGCGTTAGTAAGGGCTTTAAAATCTATGTTAGTATTACAATAAGAACAAGAATAAATTAAATACAGATATAAAGAATTATCTCGCAGGGAAACTCCGAGCATAGCCCTCTCCATTGCTCTTTGGGTGACTTTCAGCCTTTTTATGAGGCCTTGAGTGAACGACCACGTCTCTGTTCCATATGTCATCACTGGCAACACACACTGACCGAAGACTTTCGTTTTAAGACACTGCGGTATTTGGGACGTGAAGATACTACGTAGCTTCCCGAACGCTGCCCAACCGAGTTGGATTCGACGATTGATCTCATTCTCGAAGTTGGACCTACCTAACTGAATAGTTTGTCCCAAGTAAACATAATCGTCAACAACTTCGAGCGCCGAGTTTCCGATCATAACAGGAGTAGGTACGGAGTTTCCCTGCGAGATCGAATCAGAAATTAAGAGATCCGCAGAAGAACCAGAGTAACTGACATAGCCCAAAGAATTGCTAAATTAAAGTGGCAGTGGGCGGGGCATATTGCTCGCAGAACCGATGGCCGATGGGGCCGAAAAGTTCTCGAGTGGCGACCGCGTACCGGAAAGCGTAGCGTGGGTAGGCCCCGCACACGGTGGACCGACGACCTTGTGAAGGCGGCGGGATCCCGTTGGATGAGGGCAGCGCAGGACCGGTCGTTATGGCGATCCTTGGGGGAGGCCTATGTCCAGCAGTGGACGTCCATCGGCTGAGATGATGATGATGATAAAGAATTATATTATATTTTACATTTAAATTTTAACAGCCCCGATAGACAGACCTTGTGATGATAGACCCAGTGACGCTGAAAAGGACAATCATAATGAATTGCTATTGTTTTCAGGATGCTGTTGTATGTTCTTAAAGAGGGTGTATGTTCGTTAATCGCATCCCCATCTGGTGGTCGCCTTAGATTTATAATTATTTTTTGCAGTCGGTAAAAAAATGTTAATAAATTACACACATACCTACATAAACTCACGACTGTTTTGGGGTGGTCAGAAACATTGCTGCAACTATATACTACTTTCTGTGTAATAATGTAGTTGTAGCAATTCGCATATTTAGCAATTTAAGTTTCAGCATGGAATGACGTGTCAGGTGGTGAGAGGTGGCTAGCTTTTTGCCCACATTTAACTATGCCCAGCAGTGGGACGTATATAGGCTGATGATAATGATGATGACATCCGTAGGTACATTCAAACATGCTCGTCGGTTCGAGTTTATAAAATGCGATCAAATTTTTTTGTTTTTATTTTATCTTTTAATGGAATTGAGGAAATCGCGCACATAAGTGGATTTCGATACAACCTTCGAATTTAATATGCAACAATTTGTTTACATAACTATGTGTATATTATACTCGTATATATGTAATACAGGTTTATCTAAGTAAATAAAATCTTAGACTTTGACCGAAACAAGTTTGCAATCGAATTAATCATGTATTCTAGTTTTTCTTCCCGTTAATGTAGACACATTCATCGACGGCGATCGGTTTGTCCATACAAAAAGCACGATTATTATGGGACGCCATTCGCCACGTCGCGTCGCGTCGATGCGAAAGGATGCGTCCAACTTTTTTAATAAGTTCCATAAAAAAATAAAAATAAATAAATAAATAATTAAAAAAAATTGTTTAATAATTTTTTTTTGTTAATTATGTTATTGTTATTGTTGTTCTTTGTTAAATATTGTTCTTTGCAAACACTACATGTATAGTGAAATCCAGCGAGCCCAACGAACTAGTCTAAGAACCTAATCTGTCTTGAAACCCGCAAATAATTTAATCAAAGAAGAGAGGAGGACTGAGGAGGAGCAAGAAAAATAGATATCTGACTTAACTCCATTGCAAACGGGGAACAGCAATAGGAGAAGCCTGGCTATACCCGGGTTACACTTAAAGAGGGTGTATGTTCTTTAAACGCGTGCCCAATGCGAATTGGTAGACTTCACATACGCATCACAATTTCTTCTTCAACGTATGCAGGTTTCCTCACGATGTTTTCCTTCACCGTTTGAAAGCAGATAGGTATACTATATTGTTTTAGAGAACATCAACTGTTCTAGATATCATCACCAGCAGCCTATAAACGTCCCACTGCAGGGCACAGGCCTACCCTCAGAGAGCATGTATGGGCATTACTCCACCACGCGTGCCCAATGCGAATTGGTAGACTTCACATACGCATCAGAATTTCTTCTTCAACATATGCAGGTTTCCTCACGATGTTTTCCTTCAGACCAGTCGGATTTAATGTTAAGCTCATTTTTCATTCATCGTTTGAGAGCAATCGACTCAAGACTCAATTGGCTATTATTGCGTCTTAAGCGACGTTTTTTTGGGACGAGTCTTTAAAAATCGATGTCCATCTCAATTATCATGAATTAACCATAAGATAATATGCGGAACCTCTTTTGAGGAAGGTCCACATACCTTAAGGCCATTGCTGTACCTTGACCTAAATGCTATATTAATTATGTACGTAATATTACGTTACAATTATTGTATAATTAGCTAAAAGAGTTAAATATAGAACATTATTATGATAATGTAATTTATATTTAAGGAAACCATTGTGAGGAAACTTGGCGTACTCAGAAATGAAACGGTTGGTCCTTCATCATCATTATATCAGCCATTAAACGTCCACAGCTGGACATAACCCAAAATGGGATGGAATGGGGGATTTGCCATAATCGCCACGCTTGGCAGGCGGGTTGGCGATCGCAGTTGGATCGAATCAATGTGTATACTCAGAGGATGCTGCTGCCCATCCTTCAGTAGATCCCTTAGTCGCCTTTTACGACACCCACGGGAGGAAATGAGATGGTGCTATTCATAGACACCACACAGTTGGTCAGAGAACGAAAGTGGATGACATAGCTCAGAAAATTAGCAAGCTGAAGTGGCAATGGGCTGGTCATACATGCCGAAGAACTGACAACCGGTGGGGTATCAGGGTTCTGGAGTGGAGACCGCGAACTGGTAGACGTAGTGTGGGACGTCCTGCTGCCCGCTGGACAGACGACCTAAAAAAGGTAGCGGGGAGCGACTGGATGAGGAAGGCCGAGGACAGAGTTTTATGGCGCGCCTTGGGAGAGGCCTATGTTCAGCAGTGGACGATGATAGGCTGATGATGATGATGATGATGACACAGTTGGTCCTTACAGGGTTATAATAAAATGTTAAGCTTATTTTTCTGGGGTGGTTTAACGACGTCAGAGGCCGTAAGGCGGTATGAAAAAACTCTGACTCCAGGGCTTTGCCCATACGATAAAAAGAAGAAAGGGTGGTTCAAACCATCAAACTGAACAACTTCAATATGGTGCCAACATCGAAATCGCGAAAAAAAAACCGCTCGGGTACGTTTGCAGTTTTGAATGGAACAGCAGTTTTTTTCGCGATTTCCATGTTGGTGCCATAGAGAAAGTTGTTCAGTTTGATGGTCTGATCATCCCCTTCAAAAACCGTCTGCATTATTAAGAACGACCCTGTAGTACATAAACAGAAGATTTCCGTTTGCTATATTTCGATGTTGGCACCATTTTAAAAGTTGCTCAGTTTGATGGTCCCAACCACCCCTTTAAATATTACTGGGGTGTTTCGTCATAGCTTGACACCTTGTTTACAAGTTCAAATTGATATCATTAGCATCCTTTTAAAGTAAGAGTCTACCCATAAAACGGAACAACTTTTACTATGGGAGCAAATTTTTCGGAGCAAAATGAAAAATCTGCTGTTGCATACATTTGATTAGAGTCTAGTAGGCAATGCAGTTTAGCATGGAACAGCAGATTTTTTGCTCCGAACGGTTTGGTCCCATAGTAAAGGTTGTTCAGTTTGATGGGTAGACTCAAGTAGTAGTTTAAAAGCATGCTATCAATTTCACCCTAAATGATATCAATTTCATTCTGTAGATTGACGTACAAAACGTAACCCTCATTTTGACATTTAATCCGCGGGCGAGTAAAGATCAGTGAAAGAAATGCTCCAATTCGTATAAAGGTCAAAAAGTACGTCATAATAAAACCAATCGCTTTGACCTTGTACCGACATTGACAAAAATATGTTTTGACGTCTTATAGTACCTACATAAAGATCAAAATAATAACTTTTAAAAATACTAGTTGTTTTCCACGAAATTTTTTAGTAGATACAGTCAGCAGCGAACGTCAATGAACTTTAGCGAAATTCAAATTGAAATTAATCTAAACCATTATAAAACTGTAACAGGAAGTTTGTCTACACATTAAAGATATTAACAAAAAAATGTTACGATATGGTTTTTAGATATCCCTAATTCCATATCACCAATTTTTGGATTTTTTGTCTGTCTGTTTGTTTGTGTGTTTGTTTGTTTGAACGAGTATCACGCAAAAACTACAGAACCGATTTTGATGAAACTTTTTTGTTTGATAGCTTATTATCTGACTTAAAATCTGGTATATAATTTGTGCGGACAAAGTCGCGGGTTAACGCTCGTCTTAAATAAATCGATATCACAGTATTTATAAGAAGATTCCCACGGGGATGATCAGACCATTAAACTGAACAAATTTCTGTACGAGACCAACATCGAAATTGCGAAAAATAATCAGCTGTCCCATACATTTGGCTCGTGTATGTTTGCAGTTTGGTATGGAAGAGCGGTTTTTTTCGCGATTTCGATGTTAGTGCCATAGAGAAAGTTGTTCAGTTTTATGGTCTGATCATCCTCTTAAAAAAATGTCAGCATATTAAGAAGGACCCTATATTCAATTCAATTCAATTAATTTATTTTATTGCAGATCATAGATCCATAGTGGTGTTAGTAACAATGACTTAAAACTATGTTAGTGACAACATTTCATTTACAGAATATTATTATTTTTATTTTCTTTTTTTTTTTGTTTTTTTTATGTAAAGAATAAAATGGGAAAAACACGACACAACAAGATACTTTTGTCACAATTTACTTTTGATGTTGACTGTACATAACCTCGCTTTCAAGTGATTCATTAAAAAATTATTAATCGGAATTTGTTCACAATCGATAATTAAGAAAAGGTCTCTGTAGGTATTTACATGAAGTTAAGGCACTTACGTAATTAACTAGTTTTTACCCTAACCGTTAATTTGGGTAACCGGTACCCAAAGTTGGGTAACAATGGACATGGGGTAAGGTTACCCAGATTTTTACAGGCATAATAATTAACGAGCGTTAACCCGCGACTTCGTCCGCACAAATGATATACCAGATTTTAAGTCAGATCATAAGCTATCAAACAAAAAAAGTTTCATCAAAATAGGTTCAGTAGTTTTTGCGTGATACTCGTTCAAACAAACAAACACCCAAACAAACACACAAACAAACACACAAACAAACACACAAACAAACAGACAGACAAAAAATCTAAAAATTGGTGATATGGAATCAGGGATACCTAAAAACTCGGGTTTGCTGGAAGAAATCTCTTTAGACATAACCTCGCCCTTTGTAATGGTCTATTATGTTGTTTTCATGTATATTTCCGTGTGTACAATAAAGTGTTAAAATAAAAAAAAATAAAGAATTAAAAAAAAAAACTAAAAACTTGGGTAAATATGATATTGTTTTAAAAAACCTTTCTTTTACCTTGAACTTGTTTCAATGAAAGTAAGGTGAAAGTTTGTACCGTAACATTATAACTTATAACACCTACTTACTATAAAAGTACTTTAATTGGATGAAATCTGGAGCAAATAAATTTTATTTGGCTCGACAACGCATTGCGGCCGGCGTAGTGAAGCTACTCATAAAGAAAATATTCACCTACATAGTATATGCAAGGTCCTACGTTAATTAATCTCTGTTGAACGCATCAGACTCGGTTGAACGCAGAGCCAGGAGGCTCATTGGCGACAGTAAGCTGGTGGAGACCAAGCTTCATAGCCTAGCCCACCGCCGCAGAGTAGCCTGATTGTCGGTCTTTTACAGATTGTTCTTCGGTGAGTGTGCCCAAGAGCTACATGAGATCATCCCACCTTCCCCTTTCTACTTTCGGACTTCCAGACGCACCACGGGATATCATTCCTTTTTGGTTGACATCCCACATGGCGCCTTTTTGAATCTTTTATAATGCGCACAGCCAAGGAGTGGAACGCCCTGCATGTGTCAGTATTTCCGAGCGCTTACAACCCGAATTCCTTTAAAGTACGAGTGAATAGGCTTCTTCTGGGAAAGCTCGCTACATCTTCGACCCCATCTTCGTCCTGAGGACTGGATTGAGGTCAAGAGCAAACCCACACGTAATACAAAAAAAAAACGATCCGCATTAGAGAAAAACCAGGCCATGTACAGAGACTTTCGCAGTATCGATACATCGCGACCATTTTGGTCCGAATTTCATTGTTATAGAGTTGACATTGGAACGAAAATGTTCACGCAATCGCGAAGTTCGAATGTCCGGGTAGAGGCCAGAGTAGCTGACATAGCCCAAAGAAATTGCTAAACTAAAGTATATACACACTGCGCGGTATACATATTGCGCGCAGAATCGATGACCGATGACCAATGACCGATGATGCCGAAGACGAAGAGTTCTCGGGTGGCGACCGCGTACCGGAAAGCGCAGCGTGGGTAGGATCACCTCAAGGTGGACCGACGATCCGGTGAAGGCGGACAACACAAGGGAACATCTTTCATTATGGAACCAACATAAAATAAAACCTGCTGCTCCATTTTAAAAGGTTTAACAAAATGAGCTGAAACTACATCGTCACCACCTTAAATTCGTCGTTAAAATGTGGGCGAGCTTTCAATTTCAAGTGTCAAACTCATATAAAATCTCCGACGATCTGAAGGATGCGAGCTCGTCGATGTTTTTGACAGCGATGTGACGCTTAGTGAATTGCACTCCTGTTTTAAGGGGATGATCAGACCATCAAACTGAACAACTTTCTCTATTAGGCCAATGTCGCGAAAAAAATTAATGAATGAAATATACTTACAAAATAAAATCAATAAAAAAATTAAATAAAATCTGCAGTCCCATACAAAACTGCAAACATAACTCGACTGAAATGTATGAGACAGCTGATTTTTTTGTCGCGATTTCGATATTGGCCCGTTGTTCAGTTTTATAGTCTGATCATCCCCTTAAAACAGTTTCAGCTAATTTTTTTTTGTCCATATGTATATTTGGGTCGAGTCGCCATTTACGTTTTCTATGGAACCTCAATGTTGGTGGTCACTAGCGAAAATTGTTCAGTTTGATGGTCTGAAGCAACCTCTTAACGTATGTAACGCATTACATTTTACACTCTGTATAAACAAAATATTGTTCGTTTAATAGTTTCCTAAAAAATCAAAAAGTCACCTCTGAGAAAATGCAACATCACATTTAAAAAAAAAATAATAATATTTTGAAGCTGGCAAATGTACCCCTCTCTCTTTTAATCAAATACAGGAAACATAAAGAAAGGAAGAGATAGCAAATATCCTATGCGATAATGATACCAGGATATAAAATAAATTTTGTTAAAATTTTACTATCATTTCATTCATTAAAATGTAAAATTATTATTTTTTTTTACTTCCTCTGATTATATTGCCAATGAACTTTGACGTTTTTTCCGGTTTTTGTTATCAACAGTTGAATAGATTGTTTAATTTGTAGAACATAGATTCACGACCGTTCCTTTTAGAGTGGTCAGATGTTTAGCCACAACTGCCAACCATCGAATTCAAAAACAATATGTGGAATATTATATATGGAAAAATAGTTTAGAAAATCTAGATGCCGCGTCACAAATAACATTTGCAATTTATAATATAATTCCGAATATAAGCTTTTCAAATTTTGTATGAAAAATTTCAAAGCTTTATATCTTCGTAATTATTTTATAAATTGCGAATGTTACTTGTGACGCGGCATCTAGATTTTCTAAACTATTCTTCAATATATACAAAGTGACTTATTTATATTAATACCGTCTACGCGTTTTGTGCGTCAACGTTTTGTATGGACTGAAACCACCTTAAGGCGGTTGCAGAGGGGTCAATTTTACACAAAACTTTGACGCACAATACGCGAAGACAGTATTAATATAAGTAACTTTGTATATATGGAAAAATAGTTTGAAAAATCTAGTTGCCGCGTAACAAATAACATTTGCAATTTATAAGATAATTACGAAGATATAAAGCTTTGAAATTTTTCATACAAAATATTAAAAGCTTTATATCTTCGTAATTATATTATAAATTGCAAATGTTATTTGTGACGCGGCAATTAGATTTTCTAAACTATTTTTCCACATGTAAAATATTACTTTTATTAATTCCGTCTAAGCGTATTGTGCGTCAAACGTTTGTATGAACTGAAACCACCTTAAGGCCCTATGGTAGGACGAAACACCTTGGAGGCATCTTTTATTTTTCATTTACCGATTAGATTTAAAAAATGTATCAAAACCAAATTGACCCCTCTGCAACCACCTTAAAGAGATTTCAGCGCGCCTTATAGAGACCAGGGGGATAAGAGGGCAGGCAGTTACTTTCGTCAGCGCATAAGCTTATTGGCGATACAGAGGGGGAATGCTGCCAGCGTTCCTGGAACCATCCCTCAGGGAGAGGCTTTGGAGGAGGGTTTATAGGTTGTAAGCCCCCCCCCCCCCCCCTTTTTACATTTTTATATAGAAGTTGACGAATCTTGGTGCAGATATTCAGGGTGTATTTTTTATTTTCTTATTATTAATTTTTTTTTCTTAATAATTTTTTTTGCGGCGTTTATTTAATCTGTGCAACAATTTCCACGAAACTTTTATGAAACACACGAACTAATTTTCTTTTTGGGGTCGCAAAATAACATCCTCGTAATCTCAAAAGAACCCGTCAAACTGCACAGGCCCTTCTTTCGTTAACGACTTAGTTAATGATGTCACATTGGCCTTCAACTACTGAAAGTGGTAAGACTGCATTCTTTGTACTGTCGCTGTCTATAGCTTTATGTAATAAGATATCCCTACATACATAGTATACAGAATGTAACAAAAAAGGAAAAGGGAGTTTATCATAGGAAAGGAGGACACGTACTCCTTTAGGATATTATCTGGCAACCGTAGCTATATAAGGTCTAACAAAATTAGCTGAAACTATTTTAAGGGTATGCTCAGACCATCAAACTGAACAATTTTCTGTATAGGACCAATATCAAAATCGCGAAAAAAAAATGTGATGTCCCATACAAAACTGCAAACACAACTTGACTCAAATGTATGGGGCAGCAGATTTTTTTTTTCGAGATTTCGGTATTGGTCCCTTAGAGAAAGTTGTTCAGTTTGATGGTCTGAGCATATCCTTAAAATAGTTTCAGCTAATTTAGTTAGACCTTATATATACTCCGTGTTATAGTATAATGCTGTCCGTGTGGTGCTAAGAATAGCACCATCCCATTTCCTCCCGTGGGTGTCGTAAAAGGCGACTAAGGGATCTACCGGAGGATGGGCAGCAGCATCCTCTGAGTACGCACATTCAATCCAACTGCGATCGCCAACCCGCCTGCCAAGCCTGGAGATTATGGCAAATCCCCCCGTTTTGGGGGAGGCCTATGTCCAGCAGTGGGCGTCTGTCGGCTGATATGATGATGATGATGATAGTATATAAGGTCTAACAAAACTAGGTGAAACTATTTTAAGAGGATGATCAGACCATCAAACTGAACAACTTTCTCTATGGGACCAATATCGAAATCGCGAAAAAAAAATCTGCTGTCCCATACATTTAGGTCGAGTAGGTTTGTATGGAACAGCTGATTTTTTTTCGCGATTTCAATATCGGTCCCATAGAGAAAGCTGTTCAGTTTGATGGTCTGATCATCCCCTTAAAATAGTTTCACCTAGTTTTGTTAGACCTTATAGTGCTCCCTCACTTGCACTCGCAGTATACAGGAAGGAAAAGTATCATTAACCTTTAAACCACATAGTCTACCCATCAAACTGAAATCAGCTGTTGCATACATAATTCAGTCAGCATATTAAGAAGGTACCCTATACAACGTGTTAATGAATAAGCGCAAAACCTCATACACCCCAATTGATTTATAACAAAATAATTAGATTGAAACAATAATTTCATTATATTAGTTAGAATTTATAGTTATTGACATTTTAAGTTTTGGGGCAAAAATAATTTGTTATCATTTCAGCAATGAATGAAAGCGCTAACGAAGTCATGGATATATTTTAATAATCTTGTTACAACAGTACAACTTGTAAAGTACGATCAGGAAAATAATTCCGCTCGTCAATCTTCGTTTGCGCAGAGCAGGACCGAGTCCCCGACAAAACCCGAAGTCATTTAATAATCAAAGGGTGCAAAGTCGGACAGCAGCGAAAACAAATTAGCCAATAGCGTAAACGGATTGAAGGTGGCACATCCTGATTGGTCAATATAATTTCGCGCGCTATTAAAATTTGTCAACTGCGCAGGTACGCACGGCGACGCATCAAGCTATACAAAACCAATATAAGCTGGCCGCGCGACGTTATACGTTACTCGACCTGCGCGCGGCCAGCTTATGTTGGTTTTGTATAGCTTGATGAGTCGCCGTGGTACTACTGTAAGTAGGATGAGTGTGCTCGTGCAGTGGGTTGACATCGGGTTCAGTAAATTGTAAATTTTACAAACAAATTAATTAATATTTTGAAAAATATTACCTATGTTGAAACCATGATAATTAGATTCTCCTCTCGATTCTAAACAAACTACTATCTAGTTTTGCGTTAATTCATTAACATGTTGTATAGATTACATCTCAGGGAACATTAGTCGCAAGCATACGCTACGATATCTTTGATTAATACTAAACTTGTTTACAAAATAAACATAATATGTCCTAATTCAGTTATCTCTTCCTAGACGAGATCGCGTTATGCGCATGCGCACGCCAATGTTGCAACTATGACGCAAAGTGTTATTTAACTTCGACCACGGTGACATTTGAAAGGACACTGCAATGATAAACAGATATACAAATGCATTACATATATCGAACAAGGTGCTTCATACCATCAAACTGAACAACTTTCTCAATGGGAACAACATCGAAAACTAGAAAAAATCATCACCTATACGTACAATACAAAATTGCTCGACTAAAATATATGAAACAGGCGACTTTCAAAGAGTAATATAAGTATATTAGAAAAGAGAACCCACTCGTGGCAACATTATGCATCCACCTTATGTCAAATTGAAGGCTAGCTAGCGCCATCTATGTTTCACCGACAATAATTCAACCTATACTATACACACCTACTTATATCTACTCATACCGATGAATATTATTGTTTTCAATGCTAGTTTTCGTTCATTCCCGCACCGGTCGAGTGAAATTCCAGTATCCTTACTATTCCTGTAATCTAAACATTGTTAAGGGAACAACAGAAACTCCAGGAGTGCGATTTTTGAATCTCATTCGGTGAGCTCAGCAGTTGAAAATGTCAAAATTACTTTGGAGATATGCATCTTTCTACTGATGATTTGACATTCAAAAATCATACTCCAGAAGTGCGATTTTTGAAAGTCAAATCTGCAGTAGAAAGATGCGTATCTCCCTAGTAATTTTGACATTTTCAACAGCTGAGCTCAGCGAATGAGAGAACATCACTAAATCGTCACAAAATTGAACGAAAACTACAAACAACCCGCACATTACGCAAGATAGGTAGCCATTATGTGAATTTGTCAATTAGACATTGACATAGACAATAAAATCTTATTTTTTCATAGTTCTGCGAAGTATTTAATAGATGGCAGCACATTCTATGTAAACTGAATCGGAAAAAGCCACGAAAAGGCGACTGTCCTCCGCCTGGGTGTTTTGTTGAACTTAAACGCGTTACATATGTAAGGGGTGCTTCAGATCATCAACAACTTTTACTATGGGACCAATTTGGAAATAGCGAAATGAAAATCATCTGTCCCATAGAAAATTTAAAAGGTTAACTCTAGGGTTAACTCGATCCGAATGTATGGAACAGCTGAATTTTTCTCGTGATTTCAATGTTGATCCCATATAATTAGAAATTAAACGAACTTACCTAAGTGAAGTTCGATTTTAATTGTACGAACTGCATCGTCTCGAAATGAACAACTCTTTAATAAATTTGTTTTGGGCCCCAAGGACCCAACGTTTCAAAGCCAATCGGTGTAAACATGAAGCATCCTGAGATTCCTTCATACTTCCGCACTTTGGCAAGAATTAAATTGATATTCTAACACATTGATCTAATCTACCGTTCTAACAAACACGTGCGGCAAGTTCATAGAGCGTATGGTGCATGAAATATAACATTTTTTTGTTGGCATTGGGGGCGCTGGCGATGGCGCCCAATATATGGTTAAGACGGCCCTGTCACACGGTGATGAAAAACATCGTGAGGAAACCTGCATACGCTGAAGAAGAAATTCTGATGGGTATGTGAAGTCTCGAACGAAGTGAACCCAAGTGACAGACGTCGCCACCACCGCTGCCAATCTAAAGTGGGATTGGGCTGGAGATGTCTGCCGCATGCCAGACGACCTGTGGGCCAAAACCACTACCAACTGGTCCCCAGAAAAAGGAAATAGGCGTCGAGTCAGACCAAGAAAAAGGTGGCGGGACGAAATCGATAGCTTCCTAAAGAACTGGCCTAACGAAGCGCAAAACCGGGACGCATGGAGAGATCGGAGGGAGGCCTTTGCCCAACAATGGGACAGCGATGGCTGATATAATATAATAATGTGAAGTCTACCGCATCGCATTGTGCACGCGTGGTACTATACTAACATACAAACACGCCCTCCCTGAGGGTGGGCCTGTGCCCTGCAGTGGGACGTAGAATGACTATGATGACCTCTCATGTCACGGACCTAAGATGTTAGACCATTGTTAAACAGTCATTAAAACAAAAAATATAAATAAAACAAACAAACGTAAATAAAAACTTGTTGATTTATGTAACCTGCAATAAAAAGATATACGATGAGGATTTTAATTACTGATGCAATCTTTTAGAAGACATAATTATATCACGATAATTGTTAACTAAGCTTGAATTGCGCGACATAGTGTGGTTTTCCATTGTTTTACGAGAAAAAAAATGTGTTTACCACAATACAGTCGTAATTATCACCTCCAGCTATACAGGGTCCTTTAAGCACGTATCCAGGCTTTTGTTTCGGGGGGGGGGGGGGGGGAGGATATTCATAGAAAAACAAACAAAAAGTAAGTGGATAAGGAAAGGGATAGGTGGGATTTATCCTCCCCCCCTGGTTACGTGTCTGGTTACGAGTAAGCGAGGGCTGTGTCAGAACGGAAGATGTTTGGACCAGAACCAAGTTTTGGAATCCCGGCATGCAGCATAAGAATGGCCATTAAGGAATGAGCTGATAAAACACACAGGCTGGAGTGGTCTGGCCTTACAGGTCTACACAAGTATCGGCAATATGACAACCCATGTTTCAAAGTTCATACTGAACAACAGCAGGAGCAAGGCTCGTGCCATCGTCGGAGCCCTCAACGGGCACTACGTCACAGGCACGATGATGCACAAGATGAAACTCACCCTTGATCCCAGCTGCCGAGCGTGCGGAGAGGAGGAGGAGACAGTGGAACATATCCTTTTTTCGACCTTTTGTCTATAGTGAAAACTGTGAAAAAAAATCGTTCGTTTCGTTTCGTTCGTTCCACTTACAATGTATATGTCTATGTCATGCTTGTCGTTCGTTCGTTAATCGTTCTTCAAATATTACGGGTGTGTTTTGTGATGATTTAAATTAATATTACTATGGTATTTTGTTACCTTCTAATAGGCTGATGATGATGGAACTTATTTAGACGAAAATGTCAATGGAAACGCACACAATTTCCATTTGGACGGACATCGAGCGCGAGCGCGCAGCAAAACGTTAAAATTGCCATCTTCTTGCAAAATAAACTCCAATCATTTCGACAGAACTCGTTCTAGGCGATCCACTTTCTTATTAATAAGGTTTTAGAGTTCAAATTACTTGTTACGTTTCGTGTTTTCTGCTGGCTGTCCTGGTTTTAGAAAGGAGTGAATTTTGAATTTCCTCGTATTTCTGGAAACGCATCGAAATCGTGAAAAAAAAATCAGCTGTTCCATACAAAACTGTGCTCCTTCCGTGGATGTTTCTGAATCAAAAGTCAAAGCACATTTTCTGGACTTCTGATCCCGATTTTTCTTTAAAAAGCGCCTGCGCATTAGGACCCCACGGCCCAAGAGTTTCGACACCAAAACCCATAAATGGTATGGGGGCCGATATCCCGGTACCAGTAGGCCTTTCGTTTTTCGGCCGCCTCCGCCGCTGCGCCAGCCCTTTGACTCTTGCCCTGTAAGTGAGAAGGGGTCAGTGTGTCCACGCAGGTAGCGTCCCACACTAGCGCCCGACCCATCTTCCAGGGGACGAGAGACATCCCGTCTGGTCTCTTGCCATCGCTCCGTATGATGCCAGTCGGGTCGAGAATGGCAGGAACGTTGACTGTGGCAAGAGACCTACGTATGAATATGACAGCAGCGCCAAAGTCAAACAGAATTATTTTTCCTTCCTCCCATTCCCAAATTTAGAGTCTTATCTATATCTATACTATTATAAAGCTGTAACAGAAGTGTGTCTGTACATTGAAGATATTAAGGTGGTTTCAGTCCTTAAAAAAGTTTGACGCACAATACGCGTAGACGAAATTAATAAAAGTAATATTTTATATATGGAAAAATAGTTTAGAAAATCTAGTTGCCGCGTAACAAATAACATTTGCATTTTATAATATAATTACGAAGATATAAAGCTTTTAAAATTTTGTATGAAAAATTTCAAAGATTTATATATTCGTAATTATTTTATAAATTGCAAATGTTATTTGTTACGCGGCAACTAGATTTTCTAAACTATTTTTGCATATATACAAAGTTACTTATATTAATACCGTCTACGCGTATTGTGCGTCAAAGTTTTGTATAAAATTGACCCCTCTGCAACCGCCTACGGCTTAACACCGACCCCTTCTTTGTTAAATTTCCTCTACCATAAGGTTGTCTGGAAGAAATCGCTTTTGAGCGATATTTGTACCATAACCAGTTTTTGTTTCCTCTACAATGTATTTTATGTTTGGTGTAAATAAAGTTTATTTCATTCATTCATTCAAAACTACACAACCTGCTCGTGCCAAATGATTTTTTTTCTGATTTTTTTTCGCGATTTCGATGTTGGTCACATAGAGAAAGTTGTTTAGTTTGACAGTCTGATCATCCCCTAAAAACAGTGAAGGACCCTATACAGGGTGTAATTGATATCATTAGCATCCTTTTAAACTAACAGTCTACCCATCAAACTGAACAACTTTTACTATGGGAGCAAACTGAACGGAGCAAAAATAACTGCAATGCCTACTCGACTCAAATGAATGCAACAGCAGATTTTTAGGGTTCCGACCCTATTACTAAGCCCTCATTGTCCGTCCGTCCGTCCGTCTGTCCTACCTATTTAGGACTGTAACTTTTGAACCGTAATAGCTAGATAGTTGTATGTTTTACAGAATGTGCGTTGTTACGGTGGATTTGCTAACAAATAATAAAAATGTCAAAAAGTTAAAAATTAAGGGGGGTCCTCTTACAAGGAACTAGTTTTTATCAACGTTTTTTTATCTCGCTCTATGGTAAAAACGGTAACACATACAAGCGTCAAACTTGATGTGATTATAGTGCAAACTCTACAGTATAATAACAAATAATAAAAACCGGCCAAGTGTGAGTCGGTCTCGTGATAAAGGTCCCGGAGTAAAAACATTTTTTTTTTCTTTAATATGTTGTGGTACGGAACCCTCGGCCTAGGTAGCCCGACTCGTACTTGACCGATTTTTTTTTTTTTGCTCTGATCGGTTTGCTCCCATTGTAAAACTAGTTCAGTTTGATGGGTAGACTCTGTAGGCCTCGCATGCCACCCCCGAGAAAACGATAAAAATCGAGATGTGCCTCCATCTTTATTATTTTACGTATGCTAGAAAGAGCGCGCATGACGTTTTTCTCGTTTAAACGCTTTGTCGTGGGTGGCATGCTAGCCGTTCTGGTTGCTAATGATATCCATTTCTCCCTGTATATTTTCTTATGTACGCATCACTTAAAAACTACCGATCCCATCAGAATGGGAATTCCAAAAAAACAAAGGGCTTACTTTGGAGTAGCATTTAGTTTTTATTTCATCACAATCGACTCTCCCAATCAAAAGTTATGAGAAGTTAAAAATTTTCTTTTTCAGTGGCCTGCGCGTACGCAGGAAATCTAGTAATAAATAATGACAGTAAATACCATTCGCGCACTTATCACCAGCGTAATATAGTAAACAAGGTATCGCAAGATTATGTTACGCCTACGGTCGGTTATATAAGAGTTTCTTCATAACTGGTACATGGTACATCTCATGAACTGTGTCACCCGGTCGTATAGGTTCGTTGACATAGGGTCGCTGCGCACCTTTAGTTCTTATTCGTTGACATGGTTCGTTTTGGGACTGAATTTTTACTTACATAGGGGTTTACGGGAGATCTTTGCACAGTAGGGAGGTAAAACAGGTTAGAAATTAAAAAATATTACATATACAGAGTCCTTCTTAATATGCTGACACTTTTTTAAGGGGATGTTCAGACCGTCTAACTGAACAACTTTCTCTATGAGACCAACATCGAAATCGCGAAAAAAAAATCAGCTGTCCCATATATTTTCGTCGAGTAGGTTTGCAGTTTTGTATGGAAGAGCTGATTTAGATGTACTATAGAGAAAGTTGTTCAGTTTGACGGTCTGATCATCCCCTTAAAAAAGTGTCAGCAAAAGAAAACCACTTATAATTATAACGGACGTACAAAGACATGAATCAAAATTGAAGCATTTTGAGTATTTTTTTTAAACTCGTAAAAAGATAGATCTCCAAATTATTACTAAATGTACCAAATGTTATGCATTGACTATAAATATCATCTACAAGACATTTGAGACATATTATTTAAACTTTCTCTATGATCTCATTTCTGGCTAGGTACTATTCTTAAAGATTTTTTTCCAAAACTGTAAAACCGTAAAATTATGATTAATGTAACTGTAATTTAGATTGTTAATGTAATTAGCTAACTTTCTGTCTAGATATTATATCATTACATTATGTAATGTATTATCTTAGGTACATACTATTTTTAGACGTACCTACTAACAAACCGTAGGCAAAACAGAAAGAAAATACTCAAAAGAAATAATCATCATCATCATCTCAGCCGATGGACGTCCACTGCTGGACATAGGCCTCCCCCAAGGATCGCCATAACGACCGGTCCTGCGCTGCCCTCATCCAACGGGATCCCGCCGCCTTCACAAGGTCGTCGGTCCACCGTGTGCGGGGCCTACCCACGCTACGCTTTCCAGTACGCGGTCGCCACTCGAGAACTTTTCGGCCCATCGGCCATCGGTTCTGCGAGCAATATGCCCCGCCCACTGCCACTTTAACATAACATAACATAACATAAATATTCTTTATTTGCACACCAAAATATACAGTAACAAAAACGAATAAAAAGAACGTAAGAGTACAAATGGCGGTCTTATCACTAAAAGCGATTTCACTTTAATTTAGCAATTCTTTGGGCTATGTCAGTTACTCTGGTTCTTCTGCGGATCTCTTCATTTCTGATTCGATCTCGCAGGGAAACTCCGAGCACAGCCCTCTCCATTGCTCTTTGGGTGACTTTCAGCCTTTTTATGAGGCCTTGAGTGAACGACCACGTCTTCTGTTCCATATGTCAAAAGAAATAATATTTTAAACAATTATTTCACCGTTTTTGTTTTTCCGTCAGGGGTTGTGACTGGCGTGAAAGTGGCTACCATGGTCTATAGGGTGTTAGGGTAAACAGTTGCATTATAGTACATTATGGTACAAGTGTGTAATGTTGGTGATTACCGCTGAGGTGCCATTGAGCGAGCCGCCGGTAAGAGAAGAGAGCTCGGTTTAAGAGAGCCGAGGACGGTAATCATCAATACACACGTGTATCATACGACGTTTTTCAACACACTTGTGAAGAAAATAATAATAAAAAATCATTTTATTTAGTAAATAAAAAGTTTATTTAGAGAATTTATTTGTACTATTGAATATGATCTTTTTTGTATCGAAACTTTTTTAAGAACAAAGCAACTCAAGAACTCAACCAAGAAGTTTAGATACCTACTATAAAAAACTTATAACTCTCTTGTGAATAATAGTAATGAAAAAGTCACAGTTTGATTATAGGTGTCATTATGTGCCTAATTGCGGTGAAATAAGGGCCATTTTATGAGCAAGTGTGTTGAAAAGTTTAAGGGTTGATTGTAAAATCCATGTAATTTTTAAAGGCTTGAATAAGTTGAGGTTTTTCCTTTTCCTCGCAATCTTGTCTTCAAAACCTTCCTTGATCCCTTGATCGCCTACCACCACGGCGGAATACTTCTTTCTTCTCGTCTCGAATGGACCAATGTAGGCAACGTGGCTTACTGGAATTTGTTCGGCTCCGTTTGAGATATTTTTGTGGACTGTAGATTTGTTCTGGTGGCAGGCAGTAGTGGTTCGATGGAAAGAAAAGTCTTGTTTTAAGCACTGGAGGTTACACGAAAGCACCATTCTCACCGATCCCCACTACCCAATCGTAGCCCGCGTAGTCCCAGCAACGCCCATTGCCGAGGTCCGTACCCCTTAGGGGTGCCCCTTGGGCTGGTTGCTTAAGCTCATGCATTGGTTCGGTAGACCTACCAGGGCGCTTCGCCGTCACTGGGTGGTCCCCCCATAGTCCGCAGTAATAAGCAGTCGATGCTCCCTGAGCAATGCAGTATTGGTCCAATATTAAGCACCATCCAATATGGAAGAGAGGAGATGGAAATTACAACTTTTTCATTACTACATTTTATGTTGGTGTTGCCAACAGTGAGAGTCCCCATTGTACTCAACAACTTTACCTATGAAACATTGCAAAAACAATTGACTTTTCATACAAACTGATTATTTTTTTGATGCGATCAGTTTGCTCCCATAGTAAAAGTTGTTCAGTTTGATGGGTAGATTCTTAGTTTAATAGGATGCTAATGATATCAATTTCACCCTGTAGAGTGACAATAATGAAAGACGTGCTTGACCCTGCAACAGAATAATAAGTGACCATACTAACACGAAAGTGTGGAAATATAATTTTTTTTTCGAGTGTATTATGGATTATGGACAAATTTACGAAACTACTGCCAACTTCTGCAATCTTAGTAATTATTAAAAAAAATAAACGATATAGTATTTAACCTACTTGACAACAAGATGAGTTATGCGGTTAAACCGGTTCGTGACCGCATTCATAATTGTTAATAACTCGTTCAAAAGAAAGTACGGATACCACTTTTACTCTTAATTTGTATGGGAATTTTGTTGTGAGAGTTATACATACATATACAGGGTGTTACAAAAGTAAAAATAAACATTTAGAACTTTTAAGGGGGTTGTTGAGACTATCAAACTGAACAACTTTCACTATGGGACCAACATCGAAGTAGCGAAAAAAAAAATCTTTTGTCCCATACATTTAGCTCGAGTAGATCTGTAGTTTAGTGTGGAACATCGCAAACAAATCGCCTTATGGCGAAATATGCGATTATGGAAAATCTCCCCATTTTGGGGGAGGCCGATGTCCAGCAGTGGACGTCTATCGGCTGATATGATGATGATGGAACATCCGATTTTTATTCGCGATTTCGATATTGGCCCCAACTCCTAAACCGACTGGAGTTATGCAGGCAGACCTGGTCCATCCCCATCACAGAGATGCTCTTCACCATATGAATACTGAATCAGCCTTGCAGCTGATGGTTACCAAAATTCCTCTTATCTCTTATACTAATATACAGGGTGTAAGTGACAGCCTAGCAAGCCAGCTTTTTTGGCGTTTCCTGAGGTGGGCTCCATAGTGAAAGTTGTTCAGTTTGATGGTCTGAATTTACCGTTTCAGTATTTGCTAGGCTGTCACTTACACCCTGTATAGGTCCTCGGTAGACCCTTCGTGGTCCTTCCAATAGTCCGCAGGCATAAGCCGTAGCTGCTCCCTGAGAAATTCTGTTTTTGTCATGCTATTTTTTAAAACGGGCATAGGCCCACCACACATTCCCACCGCTGTAACTCCTGTAAGCCAGGATCAACAGCGGCGACCATACACAACACTGGACAATGAAGTCCAGCGCGCCCGGGGGATGACTCTAATCTGTCTTGTAACCCGCAATGAATTAATCAAAGAAGATAGGAGGAGTAGGAAAACGAAATATCTGACTTCCCTCTATTGCAAACGGGAGACAGCAATAAGAAGGAAAAAAACATGGCTATTAGAGAGCCAATTCAAGAGATCATTTATGGCAGTGTTGGAGACACGACCGCAAAAGCACCAAAAATACAAAATAAAACAATAGGAACCTAACATTGTACTGAAACTATGACCTATTTTGCTTCCAGTAATAAGTATGGCAAAAACATCTGAACGCACGGAAGTTATCCCTAGTCGCAACAAGATCCATGTAGTAAGGGCACTTAGTGGTCTGTGAGTAAGGGACACCAGAAAACGATTTTATTGAGTTAAGCATGGTCTGGCGCTTGGCGTACCAGAGCTCACACTCCCAAAGAATATTATGAGCGGAGATACTAGAGACAGACAGTAACAGAGATGCTAGTGAAATAACATCACGGCCGTGCCTCCACGGCATTGGCAATGACACTAGCTTTTATGGAACCTATCAGTAAATAAGGAAATGAGATATGGAAACAATTAACAATGAATTAGTCACTATTTTTCTGGCGTTAGTCCAAATTCCTGTTATTGATAAGCATTGTTAGATTTTTTAACCGACTTGACAAAATGGAGGAGGTTCTCATTTCGTGTGTAGCTATGTTTTTAGGGTTCCGTACTCAAAGGATGTCAACAGGACCCTATTACTAAGCAAATGCTGTCTGTCTGTCCTTCCATCCTAACTTAAAAAGGGCTCTATGGGACCAACATCGGAATCGCATAAAAAATTCAGCTGTTTCATACAAAACTGCAATCCTACTCGACTCAAATATAAGGAACAGCAGATTTTTGTTTTTTTTCGGTTTCAATGTTGGTTCCATAGAGAAAGTTGTTCAGTTTGATGGTCTGATCATCTCCTTTAAAAATCGAAGGGCCCTGTATTTCACCACCTGAAGACTATATTCTAAACCAGGCACTTCACTCTCACCAAGAACTTTCAAGGAAAATTACTACGGCTTATGACGGCACGAGTACAATGGAGGGCATCCACACCAAAGAAATTGAACCTAAAGTATCCACACTCTCTTTCTCGGCTGTTCTCGGCGAGAACGTAGTGCCCGCATAAGCTAGAATCAAACGGCTAGTCGAAAACCGATTTTTATTTGAGGTTAGTTTTTCATTTTTGTTTACATCTCACGACATTCCTATTGGAATATACAATATGTACACTTACCTAGTTATCTATTCTTCCCTAGCACACGGATGTACCTAAATACTCAAACATTTGTCTAAGCGTGTGTTTGCTAAACCTTAGATATTAATAAATATTTAACCTTATAGTCAAGACAATAGGAATTAAAATTGATTGTAGGCTGTATGCCCATACAATACAAGGTTCTTTAACTTACATTAAAATGTACATTCCTTTGATGATGAATGTTAATTATTATTAATAATATCATTACACTGTGGTCTTATACAGGGTCAAATTTAAGATTGAAAATAGCATAACATGGATGTAACATGTTTTAAAATCAATAATATTTGAAATTATACAGGGTCCTTCTTAATATGCTGACACTTTTTTAAGGGGATGATCAGACCATCAAACTGAACAGTGAATAGGCTTCTTCTGGGTGAGCTCGCTACATCTTCGACCCCAACTTCGTCCTGAGGACTAGATTGAGGTCAAGAGCAAACCCATACGTAAAAAAACATACAAAACTGCAAACCTACCTACTCGAGCCAAAAGTATGGGACATCTGATTTTTTTGAGAAAGTTGTTCAGTTTGATGGTCTGATCAAGCCCTTAAAAAAGTGTCAGTATTATATTAAGAATGAGGGTCATTCTTAACACTTTAACACAACACTGCCATAAATGATCTCTTGAATTGGCTCTTTAATAGCCATGTTTTTTTCCTTCTTATTGCTGTCTCCCGTTTGCAATAGAGGGAAGTCAGATATTTCGTTTTCCTACTCCTCCTATCTTCTTTGATTAATTCATTGCGGGTTACAAGATAGATGAGAGTCATACCCCGGGCTTGCTGGACTTCATTGTCCAGTGTTGCGAATGGTCGCCGCTGTTGATCCTGGCTTACAGGAGTTACAGCGGTGGGAATGTGTGGTGGGCCTATGCCCATTTTAAAAAATAGCATCTCTGTCCAGTTTATGGAAATGACAAATACAGAATTTCTCAGGGAGCAGCTACGGCTTATGACTGCGGACTATTGGAAGGACCACGAAGGGTCTACCGAGGACCTATACAGGGTGTAACTGCCTAGCAAATACTGAAACGGTGAACTCAGACCATCAAACTGAACAACTTTCACTCAGGTTGGCCCTCAGGAAACACGAAAAAAGATCAGCTGTCCCATACAAAACTGCTGTACCTGCCTACCCGACTAAAATGTATGGGACAGCAGATTTTTTTTTCCTGAGGTTGGCTCCATACTGAAAGTTGTTCAGTTTGATGGTCTGAGTTCACCGTTTCAGTATTTGCTAACTACCCGATTTAATTGGTATCAAATCGTCATGGCGTTTTTTAGGGTTCCGTACCCAAAGGGTGAAAATGGGATCCTATTACTAAGCCTACGTTGACCGTCCATCCGTCCGTCCTACCTATTTAGAGCTGTAACTTTTGAACCCTAATAGCTAGACAGCTGAAATTTTCACAAAATGTGCGTTATTATAGCGGATTCGCTAATAAATAATAAAAATGACAAAAGTTAAAATCCTGTCCTCATACAAGAAACTAGTTTTTATCAACGTTTTTTCTTCTCGCTCAATCAAATATGGGTTGATGTTACAGCAAACTCTACAATGTAACAACAAATAATAAAAATTGGCCAAATGTGAGTCGCACTAGGAGAGATAAAATCTGCTCGACTACGCTGGCTCGGACACATAGAACGGATGGTGGAAGATCGCGCGGTGAAGCCCAGGTATCGCTGGATAGATCAGATTACCAAAGATCTCGAGGAGCTGGAGGTGCCCGACTGGATTGAGATGGCACAGAAAAGAGATGAATGGCGTGCTTTATTGTCGGAGGCCAAGACCCACTTCGGGTCCCTGAGCCAGCATTGTGAGTAAGTAACATAGATAGAAATCAAAATTGTGAGTCCCAAAAGGCTTTTAAATTAATAATATTAATACCAATGCATTTGAATACGATTTATCAATATAAATTATATTTGAGCAATAAAATAGGCATTGAAATTTTAAAAATGAGGTTTCTATGTACACACAAATATTTACACCATGTTCGAAGTGTGTATAATGGTAATGCCTTAAATATGTGCAAAAAAAAAAATTACCGTCAGGTTTTTGTAACTGTTGCTGACGGGATTTTTTTTTTTATTTTGGTACATTTCTAAGCTTAAATTGACTCAAATACCAAACCGAAAAAAATATCAAGAATTAATTAGTCCCGGCTCAAACCGTAAAATGACTGGGCTAATGTAGGTAAGTTACACAGGGTGTAAGGAAAATCATTATTAACCTTTTGTAAATTAATAATTATGTTGTGTGGCACGGAACCCTCGGTGCGTGAGTAGCCCGCACTTGACCGGTTTTATTTAAACTCGTTTAAAATAAGAACAAGACTAAAAAATGTTTAATCACATAATTAAATGACCTCGCATGACGTTCGATCGTGGTAAGACCCTTAACAACAACTTAAAGTGCAAGTTAAGTTAAAAATCTCTCGACAAGGTTAATAAATATGGTTTTCCACATCTGGGTCATGGCGGCCATTGTCATTTGCGCCTGTGACACGAAAAAGACAGGTACAGAAGGGCGGCTTCATACTAAACGAGCGAAACACGCACACATCGACTAGCACGTTCGGCGATCTCGGGAGTAAAACGTAAGGTTGTAATTTATGAAGTCAGGCACGTATCCAGAGGGGGGGGAGGGGATCGAAATTCTTATACCCCCCCGAAACTAAAGTTTGGATACGTGCTTGTATGAAGTGGACAGGATTAAATCTAGCACTAGTTGAAACGTTGCGGAAACAGCCGAGGCTTTCTTCCTCAATGAATTGTTCGAATTATTTATTACTATTCAACGCCTGTTATATGTAGGATATATTTTTTGTATGTTTTTGATGCAATGGTACTAGCGTAGCGACACGTACTATATGTCCTTAGTACCATTGATGGTACAAATCACTGGTACTATACGGGGTGAAATTGATATCTTTAGCATCCTTTTAAACTAAGAGTCTACCCATCACACTGAACAACTTTTACTATGGGAGCAAACCGATCGGGGCAAAAAAATAATCAGCTATTCCATACTACACAGCAATGCCTACTCGACTCTAATGTATGCAACAGCAGATTTTTTTTTCTCCGATCGGTTTGCTCCATATTCAGTTTCCAAATCAGCTGTTCCATATTCAGTTTCTGGCCGCATCTTCTCTCAACGAAACACCTTCCGACGCGGTGGTAGACTCAAAAAATGACGTCAAAAAGCTATCTATGTGATATTATTTTGAATAAAAAATTTTTGAATTTTGAATTTTACTAAACTGCAATCTCGACGCGCGAGTTCGCGACTCAAATGTATGCAACAGCTGATTTTTTTTTGCTCCGACCGGTTTGTTAGGTTAGTAAAAGTTGTTCAGTTCGATGGTTAGACTCTTGGTTTAAAAGGATGCTAATTATATCAATTTTACCCTGTAGACTAGACTCTGAGGGAAAAAAGAGCGCTATGTACATAATCTATACTATTATAAAACTGTAACAGAAAGTTTGTCTGTACATTGAAGATATTAACAAAAAAAAAATTAAGATATGGTTCTAGGTGTCCCTGATTCCATTTCACCAATTTTTGGATTTTTTGTCTGTCTGTTTGTTTGTGTGTTTGTTTGGGTGTTTGTTTGAACGAGTATCACGCAAAAACTACTGAACCGATTTTGATGAAACTTTTTTTGTTTGATAGCTTATGGTCTGACTTAAAATCTGGTATATAATTTGTGCGGACGAAGTCGCGGGTTAACGCTCGTAATAATATATTCTGTATCGTGCGTGTCTATGTGTGTGTTTTGCCCGTTGCATGGAGCCGCCCTTCTGTACCTGTTTGTTTTGTCTGTTCATTAATGAGGGGGAAAATTACAATGGTCAATCTTAACGGTTGTTTATTTTGCTGGCCGTGGTTTTAACTTCCGATTGGAATTTTTTTAGGTTTCCTTGGTGGTTCCGGTTAACTGGTTTTTTGGGTTCCATTAGTCAAACAAAGAACCCTCGTCTCTCGTCGAGCTTTCGTCCATTCTGTCTGAATCTTAATTTGGCATGAGGGGAGATAAGCAGTAGCTGTCTAATGGTACAAAACTCCCATAGAAACTAAATCGTTATAATGTCCTCTGTCTCGAGATATCTGCGCTCAAAGTGAAAAATATATGGTAGGTCCACCCAATGAGCGTCTCGAACAGACCGCTCATCATATTCTTTGGGAGTGTGAGCTCTGGTACGCCGAGCGCCAGACCATGCTTGACTCAATAAAATCGTTTTCTGGTGTCCCTTACTACAAGGATCTTGTTGCTACTAGGGATAACTTCCGTGCGTTCAGATTTTTTTGCCATACTTATTACTGAAAGCAAAATAGGTCATAG
Organism: Agonopterix arenella; assembly: GCA_927399405.1. Classification (NCBI taxonomy): domain Eukaryota; kingdom Metazoa; phylum Arthropoda; class Insecta; order Lepidoptera; family Depressariidae; genus Agonopterix; species Agonopterix arenella. The sequence goes on along the minus strand of OV656718.1, from coordinate 8,275,514 downwards.
CTTCAGTACAATGTTAGGCTCCTATTGTTTTATTTTGTATTTTTGGTGCTTTTGCGGTCGTGTCTCCAACACTGCCATAAATGATCTCTTGAATTGGCTCTCTAATAGCCATGTTTTTTCCTTCTTATTGCTGTCTCCCGTTTGCAATGGAGGGAAGTCGGATATTTCGTTTTCCTGCTCCTCCTATCTTCTTTGATTAATTCATTGCGGGTTCAAAGACAGATTAGAGTCATCCCCCGGGCTCGCTGGACATCATTGTCTAGTGAATGGTCGATGCTATTGATCCTGGCTTACAGGAGTTACAGCGGTGGGAATGTGTGGTGGGCCTATGCACGATAAAAAAAAGGTACCAATGAGCGCTGTTCTTTCCTTTTTTTTAATTTTAGTTTCTAAATAACTCGACAGATGGACGGTTATTATTTTTAAATTTTTATCACTCCATAGAGACCAAGGAGTTTAGAATCATGTTTCACCGCTTGTTAGGCAGTGTGCCCTCCAATGTATAGACAATACCTATGCCAGCTTCCTGATAGAGACATTCGCGAGATCCTGTCAAAATCATGTCAAGACTGTGCCTGCCATGCCAAGGGTATACCCATACTACCATGTCAGACGGAAACAGTTTCAAATTTTCGATCAAAATGATTCGCAAATAAAGAAATATTCCATCAAAACTTGCGCTGACATCTTTTTCATCATATCTTTATTATTTTAAAGAAACCCTTTTTGAAATGTTGACCTTTACTCGCACAGACTGTAGCACCATCTATCAATCCCCTAGGAAACCGAAAGGAAAACGCTCATTGATAACATTTCTTTATACAATACTTATAGAACCCTATCATGGGCGAGTCCGACATGCTCTTGGCCGGATTTGTCATTATTTTAAGGTTACGGCCATAGATTAATATGTATATTGGATATAGATAGGTAACTCGCCTTGAATTTTAGGACGTCCTAATTGCGTTGCCGCTTATTAGCACTAGGGGGCACCACATTATGAAATAAATTGAAAAAGACGATCGGCCGACACGAGGATCGAACCTTAGCTACCCGGATCGTAAGCCAGCTGTCTAGACCGCTACACCAACAAGACAGTGATTGTTATGGGCGAAATCTCTCATTACTACAGCGCAGCGCGTGAGCTGTAGTGCGCTGTTAATCTGATATGAACCCTAGTTCAACACATAAGGCTTCGAAATACAACCGATAGATGGCGGAAGCTGTGTATGGAAAATCAGCGTTCCACTTAGTTTTTACTAAGATAACATAGCATGGTTACGGCGCTAGTTAGAAATTACATATTATTTATATAGAATTACACCAAATCATTCCATAACTCAAAAATAAGTGAGCACACGCATCGCGTGATCACTTTCGCTTTTAAGAAGACTCTTTCACTTTTCTTTTATAAACTTTTGAACCTCTGATTTTACCTCATCATCATCATCATCTCAGCCGATGGACGTCCACTGCTGGACATAGGCCTCCCCCAAGGATCGCCATAACGACCGGTCCTGCGCTGCCCTCATCCAACGGGTTCCCGCCGCCTTCACAAGGTCGTCGGTCCACCATGTGCGGGGCCTACCCACGCTGCGCTTTCCGGTACGCGGTCGCCACTCGAGAACTTTTCGGCCCCATCGGCCATCGGTTCTGCGAGATGATGATGGCATATTATAGTGTGTCATATAATAAGTTATACGATAATCTCGTGTTTTTACTGTTCTTCCCCCACAAAAACACGTGCACGAAACTATAAAACATAACATAATTATGCACAATTACACAGTTTGCTCAATTAAGTCCACCACAGCCTCTGTGACCCGCCGCCGCCGCTATCGTAAGATTTTATGATAAAAGAGAATTAAAAAAAAGATTTCCTGTTTTCAATGTCTTCCTTACGTCATGGAAAGATAATCTCTCAAGAGCTATCACGGATTTTCAGTTTAGATTTGACGGAGCTAGATTTATGATTTAACGAGCGTTAACTCGGGACTTTGTCCGCACAAATTATATACCAGATTTTAAGTCAGATCATCATCATCACCAGCTATCAAACAAAAAAAGTTTTATCAAAATCGGTTCAGTAGTTTTTGCGTGATGCTCGTTCAAACAAACAAACAAACAAACAAACAAACAGACAGACAAAAAATCCAAAAATTGCTGATATGGAATCAGGGATACCTAAAAACCATATCGTAACCCTTTTTTTTTTGTTAATATCTTCAATGTACAGACAAACTTGCTGCTACAGTTTTATAATAGTTTAGATAATGAGTTTTTCTTTAATTAAGGCAGGCAGTGCACTCTCGCGAGAACTTTCAGGGAAAATTACTATGGCTTATGACGCCACGAAAACAATGAAGGGCATCCACACTCTCGTTCGCTGTTCTCGGCGAGAAGTGCCCGCTTAAGCGAGGAACCCTTGGCCTCAATGGTGCTAATTTGAAACATCTAAGTTCAATCCCTATTCAATTTCAGTTCTTATCACATTGCAATCCTGTTAGGATAGGTATTCAACTGTGCTGAATTCTGTATTGCGAAAACTTGACTTATTTTTACTATGAGAATTTTCCAAACATTTTTCTCGTTGGATAGGTCCTTCCTTAAGGAACGTTGTTTGGTTTCATTATCTCAATACAATCTTTAAAAAATTTTGTAGTATCAGTCAAAACGTTGGTTGGTCCCGCGCTACTATCTCTGGTGGTAGTAGTCGTTACATAAAAACTACGTCAGGCCGTAAGGCGGTCTGAAAAAACTCTGACACCAGGGCTCTGCCCACACGATAAGAAGAAGTATCAATCAATCAATAAATTAAATCAGCCCACATCAACCCACTGAACGCGTTTTTTTTGGGCGGTAGGCATAAAAAAACCAAGTCGCGAAAATTTTGCTCCATCTAATTTAATTATTTAAAATAGTTTTGCAATTGATATTGACCTAATGTATTAACTTAATATAGCTTATTAGGCACCAGTACTCGCCTCTAGTGTTCTCCAAGTCCACACGCCACTTTACTACCACCACTCACTTCACTATACAATCTTCACTATTGCATCATGACTACATCTGACAAACTATCCTCTGACATGTCGGATTTGATGAGTGTCTTCAAGTCCCGCATGGATGCATATGAAGAGAGGCTCAAGACTGTCATCGAACCTCCATCCTCATCACCCTCGGTTGTTGCTGCATTGGCTCGTGAGTTTGCTGACTTTAAATCCTTTGTTTGGGACTCACTCTGCACATTAAAGACCCAAGTGGATATCCTTTCACTGGGCCTCGACCGTCAGGAAACATTTCTTCGACGCAAAGTTCTCCTTCTGCACGGCGTTCCGGAAGGCAAGGACGAAAAGCCCCTTGATGTGGTGAGCAAAGTCTTCACAGACCGAATGGGGTTGACAGAAGTCACCTCTAGCGACCTCGAAGTGAGCCATCGTCTCGGCTCTAACCCATCCAAGCCCAGGCCCATACTTATAAGGTTCCGTGACGTGCAACAGCGTCTCATGGTGTGGGATAGTAAAACAGCCCTAAAAGGGTCCGGTCTCACACTCTCTGAGTTCCTTACAAGGCCCAGACACCGTGTGTTTATGGAGGCTAGACAACACTTCGGAGTCAACCGGTGCTGGTCTTCAGATGGGAGGATCAATGTTGTTCTGCCGGACCACAGTCGTTGCAGATTTGAGTCGATGTCCGACCTCCAAGAGCTCATCAGCAAGTATCCGCAGCCGAGAGACACCGCACCTCCTAAGGCGCCTCCTCAGAGTGAAGTCAAGGTTCCAGTGGTACCCGGGCCAAAGCCCGTGAGGACCACCAGAAGGAAACAGTAGCCCGTTCGTATTACTCTCGTATATATATTTTTTTTCTCCACCGCTGTCTTAAGTTAGTGTGACGTCACTTAGTTAGCTTAGTTATTCTGAATTTTATTGTGAATGGTTTTTCAACGTAATAATTATAGGGTAGACTTTTTCATAGAATCTGTTTACGTTTTGTTTGTAGGTTTTTGTTAAAATAAAATCTTTTAACTGTCAAAATTAGCTTGTCTTGACTTGCTTATGTCAATGTCACTTGATTTCGTTCAGAAATGTATCATTATTATGTCATCCGTTGCGGAACTATTTAAAATCGATCTCGAAGCGAACTCACAATTTTCTCGAATTTTATTAAATCTGATAGCAGTTTAGTTTATTTTGAGTTTATTACATGCGTACTGTTACTGTTATAAATTTTCTTATCAGTATTGTAAATGTATATCTATTTAAATAGTTTTTGTGTTCTGTTAGTGCATTAAGTTTGTCAATGTTATTTCTTCCATCTCTTCCGCTTGGCGAGTACTGTGGCTTGTTTTCTTGCTACAGTTTTTCTTTTAAATTGCGTATTTATTCGTATTTATTTATTTTTATTATTTATTTTATTTTTCTCATAGTTTCTTTTTATTGAATGTGTGACTTGGACTTGAATGATAGTTTTTTTTCCTGTTCTTCATCATCAGATGCTTTTTTAAGTGCGGATGATGATGATTCCATTCCGGACTCTTTACACGACCAGATCTCTTCTATTTTCTCAAAATTTCCCAATAACCTCAACATTGTCCACATCAACGCCCAGAGCATTCCCGGTCACTACTCCGATTTGCTGGCTTCCTTTGATTCGTCAGTAGTTGATGCTATCTTGGTGTCTGAGTCTTTTCTCAAACCTTCGCTACTCTCGACTCAGTACGCTCTCCCGGGCTTTATACTAATTAGGAATGACCGCACTGGTGTGGGCTGTGGTGGGGTCGCTATTTACCTACGGGCTGATATACCATTTAAGATTGTTAGTGTATCTCCATCTCTATATTCCAAATCTGCAGAACACCTTTTCCTTGAAATTTCCCTCCATCATACCAAAATTCTCCTTGCTGTCTTTTACTGCCCGTCTTCCACTATCGACTACTTCTCCTCTCTTGAAAATCTTCTCCACAGCTTCTGTCCCACCTATGATCATTTTCTTCTACTAGGCGACTTCAACACTTGCTTAGTGAAGAATGATCATCGAACCAACAAATTAGTATCTCTGCTATCCTCCATCAATCTCCACGTCCTTCCCCTTTCCACTACTCACCACGTTCCTAATACCACTCCATCTCTCCTAGATATTATGATTGTTTCGTCCCTGGACAAAGTTTCTACCCATGGTCAGTTGCCTGCATGCTTCTCTTATCACGACCTCATTTATTTATCATACAAAGTACGTCCCCCTAAGGTTAAGCCACAATTTCGATTTCTCCGTAGCTATAAAAATATTAACTTGGAAGCCTTGCGCACAGATGCTGCTTGTACTGATTGGGGTCCTGTTTTCTGTGCGGACACAATTGATGATAAAGTTTCGGAGCTAAACTCGTTACTGCTAAGCTTATATGACCGTTATGCGCCTATCAAAAAGGTAAGAATTAAGCACACACCAGCACCTTGGCTCTCCCAGGAGATAAGAGGTTGCATGGCTATACGTGACAGGGCCAAGAGAAAACTTCGCAGGTATCCTTCTGACTCCAACCTTTTTCGCTTTAAGTATTGGCGCAATCGGTGTAATCGTATGTGTAGGGATGCCAGAAGGCACCACATACACGATTCAGTTGAAAACACCGACCCTGCTTTTATGTGGAAGTTTCTGAAGTCCCTAGGCATAGGCAAATCTTCTGTTTCTGATCCTGTATCTATCAATCTCTCTTCACTTAATATACACTTCTCTCTCCCTCCTGTCTGTATCAATTCTCCATCTAAATTGAATACTCTTCGCGAACTTTCACAACTTCCCCTGCCAAACTGTTCACCGTTCAGCTTTTCTGCGGCAACTGAGCATGACGTGAAAAAGTACATCCTCTCCATCTCCTCTTCTGCAGAAGGTAACGACACAGTGTGCTCACGCATGATCACCCTTATCCTACCCGAACTCCTACCCATCCTAACTCACGTCTTCAACTTTTCCTTGACTTCTGGTTCCTTCCCTTCTGCTTGGAAACAAGCATTGGTGCTTCCTTTGCCTAAAATCTCCAACCCTACCTTGTCTTCACACTTTCGTCCTATCTCTATTCTTCCTTTCCTCTCCAAAGTGCTTGAGCTAATTGTCCACAGGCAATTAGCATCATTCCTTTGCTCCAACCACTTGCTAAATCCGCTACAATCTGGCTTCCGCCCTGGACATAGCACCGTTTCAGCTCTCCTTAAAGTCTCTGATGACATTCGTCTGGCAATGGAAAATAAAATGCTTTCAATACTTATCCTTCTTGATTTCAGCAGTGCATTTAACTCTGTTGACTTCGATGTACTCCTTGGTATCCTTCAATCTCTTAATATTTCTCCGCCAGCAAATGCTTGGTTTAGTTCATATCTTCGAGGACGCTCGCAGTGTGTCCGCTCCGAAGGGGTCTCCTCTGAATGGTGTGATCTCACTGCAGGCGTTCCTCAGGGTGGCGTCCTATCTCCTCTTCTTTTCTCTATTTTCATTAATACTATCACCTCTGTAATTTCTTCAAATTTTCATCTATACGCCGATGATCTCCAGCTCTATCGCCACTTCAAGGTTGATGACATCTCAAATACCATCGAGGAGATAAACAAAGACTTAGAGCGTATTAGTACCTGGGCTGACTCGTTTGGTCTGATGGTCAACCCCGCCAAGTCACAGTCTATGTTTATTGGAAGTAGATATATGTCCAACTGTCTCCGTGAGTATATCGTTCCTCCAGTTCTCTACAATGGTGTCATCGTTCCTTTTACTACTACTGCAAAAAATCTTGGGGTAATTTTCGATTCCAACCTATCTTGGTCGGCCCACATAAACAAGGTTAGTCAGAAGGTGCATTTTTCATTTCATTCCCTCAAACATCTCCAAAATTTCCTTCCCCTTAAAACCAAAATCTCCTTAGCCCAATCCCTCATCCTACCTATCATCGATTATGCTGATGTATGTTATTTGGATGCCACAGAGGAACTCATTAACAAATTAGAGAGGCTCCAAAACTTGTGTATCCGTTTTATTTTTGGATTGCGTAAATATGATCACGTATCCGAATACAGGAAGCAGTTAAAATGGCTTCCTATACGTGATCGCAGAAATTGTCATATCGTCTCTCTCCTGTACAACACCCTCCACAATCCGTCTGCTCCTAGTTACCTCCGCGAACGCTTCTCCTTCTCCCGTCCTTCTGACAAACCCTGTAGATCCCACATCCGTACCCTCCTTAATATCCCATCCCACACTACTGACTTCTATTCCTATTCCTTCACTGTCCATGCAGTCCGGCTCTGGAACTCTCTCCCATTTAATATAAGAGACTGTGAAACAATTGCTTCATTTAAAAAACAAGTCAAAGATCACTATCTCTCTCTTCATTCAATAAACTAGTATATTTATTTGTTTATCATTCTTTATAAATATATATATATATATATATGTATGTATGTATGTATGTATATACCTGTATCTTTATATAATCATATCTATTTATTAGTGTTAAATACTGTTTTATTTGTTAAATGTGCACACTATGCCTGCCTCACTTAATATGCTCTCTCTCTTTCACGGGTTTGCTGGAAGAAATCTCTTTAGAGATAAGCTCGCCCTTTGTAATTGTCTATTATGCTGTTTTCATTTATATTTCCGTGTGTACAATAAAGTGTTAAAATAAAATAAATAAAAATACTGAAGGGCATAGGCCTCCGTTTTATTGCGTCAATCCTCACGGTCTTGTGCCAATCTGATCCAAGTCCGACCCGCAACCCTTACAATGTCGTCTGGCCAACGTATCGGTGGTCTACCCACTGACCTACTTCCTTCTCTTGGCCACCATTCCGATATTGCCTTGGTCAACCGGCCGTCTTCCCTTCTAGCCAAATGTCCCGCCCACCTCCACTTCAACTTTGTGATCGGGTCTCCAACGTCATCGACTTTAGTTCTTCAACGGATTTCTGTTGGGTACACGGCTCAAAAGCTTTTTTCTTAAGTATCATGTACTTTTGTATGTGTGAATATAAATACACAGTGCAGACACACTGAATATAAATAACTGCCTTCGTGGTCTAATGGTTAAGAGCATTGGCTCTCGACACGGAGGTCGTGGGTTCGATTCCCACGGGGGACACCTAGTGATATATCACTTTGTGCGTTTTTCCCTAGTTGGTGAGGACATTGCAGGCTGAATCACCTAGGCCAAAGAAAAATGATGCTGTGCTTTGGATGGCACGTTAAGCCGTTGGTCCAGGCTACTATCTCTGGTGGTAGTAGTCGTTGCATAAAAACCACGTCAGAGGCCGTAAGGCGGTCGGTAAGTTCGGTCTGAGAAAACTCTGACACCAGGGCTCTGCCCACACAATAAGAAGAAGAAGAATACACAAAAGTCATATATACGTGTAATTATTTTCGCGAAATTCTACGTATTATTACAAAAAATACACGTGATGCTGGACGGGGAGAGGGGAGGGTATATAGGCTTGTACCTTATCACATGTCACCAGGTGATTAGATTAGATTAGAGTCATCCCCCGGGCTCGCTGGACTTCATTGTCCAGTGTTGTGAATGGTCGCCGCTGTTGATCCTGGCTTACAGGAGTTACAGCGGTGGGAATGTGTGGTGGGCCTATGCCCGAAAAAAAAATATCACCAGGTGATAATAGGAAAAAGTGGCCTAAGAAACCTCAACGGATTATTGGATAATCCCTCAGAACTTAGATAGGAGAATTTAATTTTTCCTTGTCATTACGTAGGTCTGTGTGTTAGCCTCTTATCTCAACCTAGTCCCATAAGGTTGACCTTTGAAGATATCATCAGTGTAACACTGACATTGTACAGTTATTTATGACATAATTTGTATCTAAGTGCCTGTGCTATCTATATACTTATATAATTATATTTCCTGAAGACCTGACCTGTTATGTAATAGGTACGTAATCTTTATTCTACAGCATGTACGAAAATTGCATCATCAACTTTTGCCACTTTGAATAAAAGTTTAAACTCCGGAAACCTTAAATCTACAGGATGAAATTGATTTTAGCATCCTTTTAAACTAAGAGTCTACCCATCAAACTGAACAATTTTTACTATGGCAGCAAACCTTACATACATTTGAGTCGCGAACTCGCGCGTCGACATTGCAGTTTAGTATGGAACAGCTGATTTTTTATTTGCTCCGATCGGTTTGCTTCCATTGTAAAAGTTGTTCAGTTTGATCGGTAGACTCTTAGTTTAAAAGGATACTAATGATATCAATTTCACCCTGTGTACAGGGTGTTAGGGTAAACAGTTGAATTACTTTAAGGGGTGATTGTACCCATGATACTGAACAACTTTTCCTAAGAAATCTATAGACAATTCGCAAAAAACAAATTTGACTTTTAACACTACGTTACACACTTACGTTCGATCAGCTGATTGCATTTTTTATGGAGTCGATATTTTTTTTGGGAATTTCCTTTGTTTCTTTGGAAAAGTTGTTCAGTATCATAGGTACAAATATCCCTTAAAGTAATGCAACTGTTTACCCTAACATCCTATAAACTACAGGGTGAAATTGATATCATTAGCATCCTTTTAAACTAAGAGTCTACCCGTCAAACTGAACAACTTTTATTATGGGAGCAAACCAATCGGAGCAAAAAAAAATCAGCTTTCGCATACCTACATTTGAGTCGCGAACTCGCGCGTCGAGATTGCAGTTTAGTATGGAACGACAGATTTTTTTTAAATTTTTTCATTTCAGAACTATATTCCGATGTTCCGATCGATTTGCTCCCATACTAAAAGTTGTTCAGTTTGATGGGTAGACTCTTAGTTTAAAAGGATGCTAATGATATCAATTTCACCCTGTATTTCTTAACACCACGTATACTCTGACCATAGAGATCTAGTGAGATGCCAACCAACGCGCTGAGTACGAAACCTAGTGTCGCATCACCACCAGTGGTAGAAGTATTTTGTTAGCTGAATGTGCTCATTATCCATTGCGGTATCAGAACTCAACGTTCGAATAATCTTTAGTACTACGCAAGCATTGTAAACTATTTAAAAATAATATCTCGACTGGATTTCAGCCTCATAATGTATAGAATCCTTACTGTCGCGAGCAATGTGTTCCGTTTTTGCGCATATTGCTGCGACACTGGCCCCGCCCCCTTTTCACATCTCCCTTTAGTTTTTGTGATCTGTGGGAACAACAGACGTTTTTTTTTAGTTTTTTTTATTTCAGAACTATATTTACTCCGATCAATTTGCTCCCATACTAAAAGTTGTTCAGTTTGATAGGTAGACTCTTAGTTTAAAAGGATGCAAATGATATCAATTTCACCCTGTATTTCTTAACAGCATTGTAACGAGATAGGCTATCATGCTAGCTATTCGTTCGGTTCACAAATATAACATTAGTCAGATATAGTTTCTAAGAACATAAATCTAATAATAGAAATTAACTTTAAAAAGAATAAAAATCCTTGAATAAATTAAATAAGTGGGAAAGCCGCATGATCTAAGTAGTATGTTTTACGAAGTAATACTAATACTGCATTATCTTAAGGCGGAACGTAACAACCTTATTTCTATAGTTATAGAGATCATTATCGTTGAAAGAATAAATATCTTCAGAATTAACTGGACACGACCTTATTTTCATCGAGTTAAGGTTCAATTTTGTTTGTTAAAATTTCGCCCACTTTGCCCATATTGCCCATATCGACCACCTTTTGATGAGCATAAATAGGCGGGTTCGAGAGGGGGACGGGTCATTCAACGATTAACATTCTTTGAGCTCACTCGCTGCCGGTTGGTGTTTTGATTTTACTTAAATTTTCTACGTACCTACATTTGGGAGATTTTGTTGATAATTTGTAAAATAATTCAAGGGGAAGCGGTAAACTTTCTTTATTGATTTTTGGGATAAATTCTGGGGTTTTCATATCTTTAATTACTTACTAAATTCATTTATTTGGGGTTAATGTTTAAATTGTGAGCTTGAAGGGTATTACGGAACACGATGAAGTATCGTGGGTTATAGGCTCCTTTTACACCTTGCGGTGTTAAAGGTGAAAGCGCTTATAGCTTCCATTGTTTAGCCTGGTCCTGTGGTGTGCCAGGGATTGTTCTTTACCGACATAACAATCTATAGCCACATAGGTTTCGTAAGCTGGGTGTATTGTTACGGGGTATCCCACCGTCGAAGTGGAGGGAGTCCTTTAGGGGGCCTTAGTACCTTATGCTCGGCGTACGAAATCTAGTCCCCTTAACATATGACACTTTTACTGTAGGGACCGTTCATATCACAACTTATGGCTTCGGCCGTGATATGAGCATTACACATGGAATAGGGTTAGGTACACTTAGAGGGCTCCACCCTCGAACCGTTTAACTTAGCTAGTCAGAAGGTTTCTTCCCTAGACAATCACGGGAAGACCTACATTACACACCTACACAATTAAATGTAAATGTGAGGCCTGCCTCTAGTATTGCGGAATACTCTTACACCGGAGTGTTTCAAACCTTAGGGAAACTTCTTTAGAATAGGAATATTTTAGACATTGGTTAGTTTATTAAATTCACGTTTATTGTAGGAATAGGCTAGGATAGGATAGGTATCATAGCTACTTAGATTAATATTGGGAATAATTGATGTTAGAATTCATAGGAAAATAATATTATCTTGATCTTAATTAATTAGGGAGGTAATTTTAAACTCTAACAATATCTTCTCTTTACAATATTGGTTTTATAGTAGATTGGTACTAAGTTGAGAAATTAGTATGAACTTATCTTCAAAGTTGCTGACTATTTAATAGAGAATGTTAAGCATATTAAAGAAAGACACATCCACTGAATTTGCTCAGATTCATAGTTTATTTTCCTAGTATTATATTAACTGTCTCAATAACTCTGACAAAACTGACTAGAACTACAAATAAAAGTAATCATTATAGTCCTCTATTTTAATATTAAATACTTACTTACTGATTTCATACTAAAGTTGTTGAATACTTGAAGGTATCACTGTAGAGGTTCTGGCCACATCTTCTCTGCAGTTAGGTCCCTAGTGACGTGGTAGTAGAATCTTTTTTTAAGGCCATACCCTATCCAATAGAAGTATTTGAGAAGGAACTTTATTTACAAGATTTACATATAAAGTCCTAATTAAGATATCTAAATATTAATAATATAACATAATAAACCTCTTGAAAAAGTCAACTTGAGGTCCTGATAGTTTTTGCTTGTCTTTGGGTGAGCAGAGAGCAGCCCGTAGCTAATCTCCATACAAAAATGATTGGAGACGTTACACTTCAAAAGATAAAGCTGAAAATATCATTAATTCTACTCATATTCTAAATGTCTACCAAATGATGACATTCACAACAGAAATATTTAATATTCTTCTCTGATATTTCTAGTATCCGGCCACATGGTTGGGGTCTCCCCTAAAAACAATCACAATGTTGTCTAAATCAATTTATGCTTACCATTTTCTTATGATATTATCTAATTCAGACCTACGCCCTGTATACTTGGTTAGGTTAGGTATTATTCAGGTTAGAATTATTTTGGGTTCATCGCAAATAAGATCTAGGTCACTAAGTCCTTCTAAAAGAATCTGAGTTTCTACTACATAATGTGGGTTCCTAGACGATCACTTCTTCTGGCCAATTTTTAGTTTAAGTTTAGATAATTAGGTAGATTTAAGTTTAGATGTAAATTAAGTCGGTTGTTATGAAATAGTTCTTTGGATAACTTAAGGAGTAGGTATTACATATCATTAGGTTATTTGAATCGATTAAACAAGATAGTCTTAGTTATATAATAAATAATTTAGTAAGTAGTGGGTATATAGAATCTAGAATAGTATAGAGAGGGTTAGGGAGGTCAGTTACAATTTGGTGCCGATAGCCCAGGATTATTGAATTAGATTCAAATTGTTTCTTAGTTAACATAGGATAATACAATTTAGTACTAGTACAAATTGGAGCCGAGTAACCAGTATGAGAGTTTTACCTTTGGTTGGTCTCGACCAGTATTCGTTACATTTCGTTGACCGAGACCAAGATTTCATTACACTTAATATTCTGTAGATTGGGTTGAATAGGTTAAATAGTTAAAAGAATTCTGGCTTGTTACTATTTGGTTTGCATGTCCAAGTTTAGAAATATTTACATTTTGCTGGCAAATTTATTTGTCAAATTCTTTTCACTATCTATTTTATGAATAGGAAATATAATTAGTACTAGTACATAGTGTTTAGGATAGCTAAAGGAGATTTATGGTTTCTGTTAAGTCCCTTATGGCATGAGTCGTGAGGTTATTAATGTATGTTTGTTGTGTATGTATGTATGTTAATTAATTTAAAGTGGCTTGGCCACAATTTGTTGCCTCGTGAAATGGAAAGAAGGACTTAGTTTTGTCTATTTGTAATGATCAGACCCTCTACCATGATGTCACAATTAGCGTGCGGCTCGACTATTCTCTATATAACATGTTTCGGCAATCGTGGTTTTCAATCTTTGAAAAGAGTGGGAATAATTTATTTTGTGCACATAGGAAAAAGTCGCTCGTGTGTGGGGAATCATGCTAGACGTTTTAAAGTAAGCTAGTTGTAGGTAGGTAAAGGAAAACTCAAAGAATTCAAGAATAAAATGATTTAATTTTTACAATAAGATAAACATTGTACCCACCACCTGATATAGCACTACTTAAAAATAATTAGGAGTTCACTCATAGTTTCACTTTATCGCACTTTCCTAGGCAGGTTTTCTGATAAGACACTAATAGGAAATCAGTTACTTAGTCAAATGTTGGGTAGAACATGGTGTGATGGAATCTAGACTTTATGCTATGCTATGTTTGCTTGAGGATTTAGTTTGAAAAGAAACCGTCTCGTTTTTGTAAGCGCGTGATGATGTTAGGTATTTCGTTGTACTTGCAGACGTTTTCTCAGTTCCGGGTCTTCCTTGGACTATTTCCGTAGCAATAAAGCAATGGTTGTAACTTCAGTAGTAGTTTTTAGATCTTGCGGCCGCCATATCCAATGTTTACTCAATTGCTGTATTGGAGTTGGGAAACGGTGATTGGTTTTGAATCAAGTTGTAGCTTTCGTGTCTTGATAGTTTTAGAGGGTTTATTTTTCCAGTGAAGCTTCCATGGAAATAGTTGAATTTTTCCTTGTTGAATATAAACACTACGTTGTTGAATAATTTCAATTTTTAACGCCATTGTCAGGCCTATGACAGTTTTAGTTCTAATATTCCCATTGAGGCGCTGAAGTCGCATTTTATTTTATGACATGAGACGTTATCATTGGTCAATGGTAGAACATCTTATAATATTACATAGATAGTAGCGCCATAGTGGAAATTTTGGAACTAAGAGTAAATTTTACCGTCGCATCTGAAGCTTGCTACATATTAATGATCTGTGGTCGTAGGAAAGAATATCACAGATAACAAAAATTTATGAGATTGCAGGAGACATAAGGAAAAGTTTTTATTCTAACGTTCGGATACAGTAATCGTGGTTTTTACGTTTTAGTAGCATTATTTACTTATGGATTTAAGAAATAATATGATGATTATGTTTCAATGATAGAGTTTTAAAAGTATAAGAAAAGGGGGGGTGTATGTTTGTTAAGTTAGTTAATATTTTATAATACCTAGAATAGTAAATATAGGGGTAGAAATATAATTATGATACCAGTATGCTAATATCAAGTGAGAAGGTATCTGGTGAAGAGTTGTAAGAATTGGAGGTGAGAGTAATCCTACTAATATTATAAACGCGAAAGTTTGTAGGTATGGATGTTTGTTGCTCTTTCACGTGAAAGCTGCTGAACGGATTTCGATGAAATTTGGCATACAGATAGGCCATGGCCTGGATAACGCATAGGGTACATATTATCCGGGTAACGCAGACGAAGTCGCGGGCGACAGCTGATAGATTAATAAAGTTGTAAACGTGGGGGGGTGAGAGTGTATAGATTGCTGAAGTTGTAAATATGGGGGGGTGTATAGAATAAAATGAATAGAGTTTTGATGGGGTTGATTTAATAACTTGCTTATGTTCTAAATGGAATATTTATATAATTATAGGAAATATAAGAAATTGATGATTAAAGATACCGAGGTAGAAACTAGAAAATAATTTGTCATGCGGTCTTATGATCATGATATAAATCAATGAAGATGAAATAGCTTTTAAGTAAATAAGAGATTAAGTAAAAGGATTCGGAGCTCGCCCTTTGTAATTGTCTATTATGCTGTTTTCATTTATATTTCCGTGTGTACAATAAAGTGTAAAAATAAAAATAAATAAAATAAGGATGGAGGAACACGGAATTGTTACCAGCTGCATCTTGCTGTAGCTAGTCCACTGACTTTTACTCTAAAATCAGTCGGTTCTTTCAAGAGAGATTAATATAAAATCACAATAGTTGAAACAGAAAAATCAACTTTACAGTTAGATGTAAGAAACTCGTTTCATGCAAAGTTCATGTGTTATTAATCTAAATAATGCATATTTCCAAATAGTCTGGTAAGGGGTCACAGGGTTCTCTTTGAATGGGAAATCAACGGTTTACAATGTAGGTATTACCATCATCATCATCTTATGAGCTACACTCCTGTTTGTGGAGTGTTCGCCAATCCTAATGGCTAATATGTATTTTCACAAGGTCTGAAAACATCAGTAGGTAGCTTTGGTGGAACCATAGATGTTATTTCAGGACATGAGGTCAGTGATTAATGTATGAAAAAAAAACCACAAAAATATAATTGGTGCAGTTGCTTATTTATTGCAAAACACTAACTCACTCCTTAAGATTTATTAATTGGAATGATCTTAATTGGAAGTACCTGAGTGAGTAAATGATAAGAAAAACTTACACATGACTGTGTCATTGTGTTTTATTAAGATGAATTTTTAATACTTGTAAATTTTTCATAGTAATTTGAAAAGAAGCATCTTATATATTCCATGGCTGAATGCAGAAATCAATTATTAGATTTAGCTTTCCTTTTATGGTTTCGAAAATAAAAATCAACACGATTCCATAATCAAAGGGGTATCTACCTAAGGTTTAGATAAATATTATAGTTAAGAGTCAACTTTAATAAGTAGAAAATAATTCAGAATCTATTTTTGATATGAGCATGAATTTGTAGAATCAACTCTAATAATGGTAAATAATATTTGAGATAGGAAATGTAGGAAAATGAAATTTTCAAACAAAATAACAAGTTTACTTATTTAATTTATGTAAGAGAAAGGAAATACATTTAATTTATATTTTAAATTGGTAGGGTAAACTCACAAACTAATTTTTATAGCAGTTGTTTTCGGCATTCTAGTTTTCCTATGGGATCTAAAATAGTTATGATAATACAAACTAATAGAAATACTCGTAGTGCATTATGATCCGAATCATAAATTTAAGTAATTGTAAATTTAAAACATAAGCAGTTGTAGTATTATCATTGAATTTATAACAGATCTGTTTCTGCAATCCTTAACCAGATTAACTAAGAGTCCTGAAATGTAGATTGTAATATGAGAATTGTATTAATCTAAAGGGCGGTTCAAAATCGATGCCATCAATGTTTCGATCTCTCCGTCAATGATTTCTTCATTTTCATGGATATGATAATCATATCATAGTTATTTATAGGTACAGCTCCGGTTTATAATTTTGACTGGTACATTGGTTTCTTGAGTCTGAAACAATAGACATAATATTATTCTTCAAGAAATTTGGACTCAAATATGATAGTCAAAATAATGTTTGATTGACAGGAGTTAAGGATTACTTTCAGTTAAAAAGTCAACATAGAATTGAACCTTAAGTCGTAGAGAGGGACTAAAAAAATAAACTATCAGCAGCGTCGCACGGCAATTCAATATTAAGAAAATTAAGATTAACTATAATTTTCAATAGTTTTTAAGACAAATAGCTTATTTTGTTATGTTTCATATATGGTTATTGAGTAGGTAAATATATATTTAAGTTGGTTCATGCTTCATTACAATAATGCTGGCAGAGGATGGGTGAATCATACAGTACGCTAGAATTAAAAGTATAGTACTACTTTATAGGATACTAACGTTCCAGGTACTGGGCTGAGTAGTAGCAGTCTCCGTTGTAGTTTTAGATTTTTCTCTGTTTTCACAGTTAGGTCTGACAACGCATGGTCTCCGCTCCGTATCTTTTCCTTCAGAAATTATGCTGGATTCATGGATACTTTCTTTTTATTCTGTAAATAATAATGTATACATAATGTAAGTAACTTGCGTTGAAATTAATTTAAGGCTAAAAAGATTTCTTAGTGGAAAAATCTTAGCCAAATGCGTGTCTGGAATTTTGTACTGGTACGTGAAGGATCAAATGGGAACTCTTAACAATAGAAAGTTTACAAGTTTACAAAATAATGACATAATTTATTGGTTTTATGTAAATCATCATCATCATCATTTATCAGCCTATTATCATCATCATCATCAGCCTATTATTATCATCATCATCATCAGCCTATTATCATCATCGACTGCAGAACATAGGATTCTCTTTAGGCCCGCCATAAGACTCTGTCCGTTTAGGTTGTCTATCTGGTGGACAGCAGGGCAGTCCACCCTACTGCTGCTAGTTCGCGATCTCAGTTTCAGAACTTTGACACCACAGCTGTTGTCAGGTCTTCGGCAAATCTGACCAACCCTTTGCCATTTCAGCTTGCAAATTTTCCGAGTTATGTCGACTACTTTAGATCTCTGACGTATCTTTTCGTATCAGATGTGATTTCTCAGTTAAACATCGAGCATAGCTCTCTCCATACATACATATAATATGTAATGAAAAACAATTTAAACAATTTGTCTCCCGGCAAGAGATTTACTTACCGATATAACGACAATCCGGGTCTTCTTTTATGTTAAGTACTCTGTCACACTTGTACGCGTTATATTTCAGCATAGTTTAGTCGGGGAGTTCATACACTGCTTTAGTTTTGTTTTTAGAGAATTTTTTTACGAAATACGGCGGTCGGCGGTTTGAAAATATTTCCCGGAGGAACATTGTGACATTGACAGCAAGTACTCTTTGACTGACAGTCGATGGTCACATTGTTTATGGTTTTTACTTTTTTATCAATTTTTACGGCTCTGATTTCTTCCTTTTGAGCCAATCTTAGAGTTCGAGATCTCTGAGATGTCTTTGAGTATCAGATTATTTCTATTTTCTTGAATATGGTCTTCTAATTGAATTTATCTGTTAAAAGTTGTTGTACAGCTGACGGTGCGTGTGGCAATGCAACAATAGAAAAAAAGGATAGCGCTATATGAGATCTCCCAGAACTATTAGAGAAATGGTTTCATCCTCTTTCTTATACTGTGCTTCAGTTTTGGCCTCGGACAAAGAGATTTTAAAATAACTTCAGCCTGTAAGCGTTCCGCTGTGGATTGATGGACTTCACATGTCATCTTATTCTTCTTCAGTGTATGAGGGTTTCCTTACGATTATGTTTTCCTTCACTGTTTGAGAGCGATCGATATTACGTACATGGGTTGGAGGGACACATTGGTACATGACGTGTTGTCTGTGTATATTCGAATCCGGGATCCCCGTAAATAGGTATCCATGTCTCTCCGCAGCGCACCACCGACGCACTTTCTTAATTGATCTACATAAATTGAAAAAAAAGGGAAAAATTTTGTTTACGGTTTAGAATAAAGATAGACGTTTCTATATGATTCAGATTGATTCTCGCGTAAAATTCCCTTGGAATAAAGTTGTGTCATGGTTGGGTTCCTCCTTATTGAATAACTTTATGTGTCCCAATGACTTTCTTTTGGTATATTATAATATCAATTGATGTGTTCCATAGTTGTATAAAAAAATAATAATAATAACAATAGTAACTAAAGTCAACGGTTGTAGTGACTAGTTTCATTGCCTTTCCAAATTGACGAATAAAAAAAAAAGGGGTTAGTTTTGGGGAGAAGTTTTGACGTTTTGGATTTGTTTACTTTGAAAATTGCTGAAATTATTTATCGAAAGAGAATAGTTTAGTTTAGCATTAAATTCATAGAAATTTCATGGCTGTGAACTGTTGCATTGTTATGTCGAATGAATCTGAGCTTGGGGAAGGATGAATATTATCTGTTTTATATTTGTACATTGTGGAGAAATGAAAGAGAAGTATAAAGTGAGTATGGAATGTTTTCAATCATGTTTATCATTATGTAGCTGGGCGTTAACGGTGTACCAGACTTTGTAGCCATGAGATAAGTTTATTTGCGCTTTGTTCTAAAGTTTCCATACACACAACGAGATTCCTTAATGAATTGGTGTTAGGTTAGATGAAAAAAAAAAAAGAATTCAGTTTGAGCTGGTAGTTAAGGAATTCTCATACTCCACTGGCAGCAATGATATCTTCTGGGCGACCACTACACACTCTCCAAACAATTAATGATTGCAGTAGATGTTGGAAAGTTTCAGATAGGGTATGTACTATTCAAACGATGATTATTGGTTTAACCGTGATGAGGATCTGGATTATGGTAGAATGTATTATGGAGTTCTATTAGATTGAAAAATTGAATCAGATAGATTGACATAGTACATAATTCCTCTAATTGGCTAGTCTCACAACCTAGTTTCTGCACATGAACCAGATGTTTTAGTGAAGGCTACTAATTGATCTTGAATTTTATGTTATTAATTAGAGACTTTTCTCACTATTGGGATTGTTTCTTCTTTGGTTTTAAAGACACACCACACACAAAAAAAAAAAAAATACTTTGGGACAAAGCATTAATAAACTCTTTTCTTTTATATTTGTGAAAGATTTGAAAATATCTTCCGGCATCAGACCAGCAGTTATTTTCATGGGGGTGACTGTAACGAGATAGGCTATCATGCTAGCTATTCGTTCGGTTCACAAATATAACATTAGTCAGATATAGTTTCTAAGAACATAA
This sequence comes from Agonopterix arenella, assembly GCA_927399405.1. Classification (NCBI taxonomy): domain Eukaryota; kingdom Metazoa; phylum Arthropoda; class Insecta; order Lepidoptera; family Depressariidae; genus Agonopterix; species Agonopterix arenella. The sequence goes on along the minus strand of OV656718.1, from coordinate 8,255,546 downwards.
ATCTAATAATAGAAATTAACTTTAAAAAGAATAAAAATCCTTGAATAAATTAAATAAGTGGGAAAGCCGCATGATCTAAGTAGTATGTTTTACGAAGTAATACTAATACTGCATTATCTTAAGGCGGAACGTAACAACCTTATTTCTATAGTTATAGAGATCATTATCGTTGAAAGAATAAATATCTTCAGAATTAACTGGACACGACCTTATTTTCATCGAGTTAAGGTTCAATTTTGTTTGTTAAAATTTCGCCCACTTTGCCCATATTGCCCATATCGACCACCTTTTGATGAGCATAAATAGGCGGGTTCGAGAGGGGGACGGGTCATTCAACGATTAACATTCTTTGAGCTCACTCGCTGCCGGTTGGTGTTTTGATTTTACTTAAATTTTCTACGTACCTACATTTGGGAGATTTTGTTGATAATTTGTAAAATAATTCAAGGGGAAGCGGTAAACTTTCTTTATTGATTTTTGGGATAAATTCTGGGGTTTTCATATCTTTAATTACTTACTAAATTCATTTATTTGGGGTTAATGTTTAAATTGTGAGCTTGAAGGGTATTACGGAACACGATGAAGTATCGTGGGTTATAGGCTCCTTTTACACCTTGCGGTGTTAAAGGTGAAAGCGCTTATAGCTTCCATTGTTTAGCCTGGTCCTGTGGTGTGCCAGGGATTGTTCTTTACCGACATAACAATCTATAGCCACATAGGTTTCGTAAGCTGGGTGTATTGTTACGGGGTATCCCACCGTCGAAGTGGAGGGAGTCCTTTAGGGGGCCTTAGTACCTTATGCTCGGCGTACGAAATCTAGTCCCCTTAACATATGACACTTTTACTGTAGGGACCGTTCATATCACAACTTATGGCTTCGGCCGTGATATGAGCATTACACATGGAATAGGGTTAGGTACACTTAGAGGGCTCCACCCTCGAACCGTTTAACTTAGCTAGTCAGAAGGTTTCTTCCCTAGACAATCACGGGAAGACCTACATTACACACCTACACAATTAAATGTAAATGTGAGGCCTGCCTCTAGTATTGCGGAATACTCTTACACCGGAGTGTTTCAAACCTTAGGGAAACTTCTTTAGAATAGGAATATTTTAGACATTGGTTAGTTTATTAAATTCACGTTTATTGTAGGAATAGGCTAGGATAGGATAGGTATCATAGCTACTTAGATTAATATTGGGAATAATTGATGTTAGAATTCATAGGAAAATAATATTATCTTGATCTTAATTAATTAGGGAGGTAATTTTAAACTCTAACAATATCTTCTCTTTACAATATTGGTTTTATAGTAGATTGGTACTAAGTTGAGAAATTAGTATGAACTTATCTTCAAAGTTGCTGACTATTTAATAGAGAATGTTAAGCATATTAAAGAAAGACACATCCACTGAATTTGCTCAGATTCATAGTTTATTTTCCTAGTATTATATTAACTGTCTCAATAACTCTGACAAAACTGACTAGAACTACAAATAAAAGTAATCATTATAGTCCTCTATTTTAATATTAAATACTTACTTACTGATTTCATACTAAAGTTGTTGAATACTTGAAGGTATCACTGTAGAGGTTCTGGCCACATCTTCTCTGCAGTTAGGTCCCTAGTGACGTGGTAGTAGAATCTTTTTTTAAGGCCATACCCTATCCAATAGAAGTATTTGAGAAGGAACTTTATTTACAAGATTTACATATAAAGTCCTAATTAAGATATCTAAATATTAATAATATAACATAATAAACCTCTTGAAAAAGTCAACTTGAGGTCCTGATAGTTTTTGCTTGTCTTTGGGTGAGCAGAGAGCAGCCCGTAGCTAATCTCCATACAAAAATGATTGGAGACGTTACACTTCAAAAGATAAAGCTGAAAATATCATTAATTCTACTCATATTCTAAATGTCTACCAAATGATGACATTCACAACAGAAATATTTAATATTCTTCTCTGATATTTCTAGTATCCGGCCACATGGTTGGGGTCTCCCCTAAAAACAATCACAATGTTGTCTAAATCAATTTATGCTTACCATTTTCTTATGATATTATCTAATTCAGACCTACGCCCTGTATACTTGGTTAGGTTAGGTATTATTCAGGTTAGAATTATTTTGGGTTCATCGCAAATAAGATCTAGGTCACTAAGTCCTTCTAAAAGAATCTGAGTTTCTACTACATAATGTGGGTTCCTAGACGATCACTTCTTCTGGCCAATTTTTAGTTTAAGTTTAGATAATTAGGTAGATTTAAGTTTAGATGTAAATTAAGTCGGTTGTTATGAAATAGTTCTTTGGATAACTTAAGGAGTAGGTATTACATATCATTAGGTTATTTGAATCGATTAAACAAGATAGTCTTAGTTATATAATAAATAATTTAGTAAGTAGTGGGTATATAGAATCTAGAATAGTATAGATAGGTTAGGGAGGTCAGTTACAGCATGTATACTCTGACGTTGATGATGATCAAGATGCCTAATTGATGTGATTGTTAACACACTGTATAGCAAATAGGTATAATCAAGCGTACTACATGTAAATCATTTATAAAATAAGTAGTTGTTATTGCATTGTTTAGTGATATTATGTCATAATATATACTATGTCATTATTTCTATATAATGGACTGTAATGATTAATAATAGTACGTCCCTTCATGACCTACGACTACATTGTAGCTAAACAACAAATTGACGTGTCTGTAATGTAGCCCAGTCATTTTACGGAGTTTTGTTAGGAGAGGTGGGAAGTAATTATTAATTGGACTTTTAAACCGTAACCGGCACCATTTAGTGACAAAAAGACTATTTGAAAACATATTCTATTCTATTTTTATTAAATGGCGTTTCCTTAAAGATTTCGCCAGTATCAAGTGTTGAAGATATTATTATAATTCAAGTTAACGTTCATTGTACGGTAATTGATATGGCGATCTCAAAGCCCTGTTTTTAAACAAAAACACACATCCTATAAACTACAGGGTGAAATTGATATCATTAGCATCCTTTTAAACTAAGAGTCTACCCGTCAAACTGAACAACTTTTATTATGGGAGCAAACCAATCGGAGCAAAAAAAAATCAGCTTTCGCATACCTACATTTGAGTCGCGAACTCGCGCGTCGAGATTGCAGTTTAGTATGGAACGACAGATTTTTTTTAAATTTTTTCATTTCAGAACTATATTCCGATGTTCCGATCGATTTGCTCCCATACTAAAAGTTGTTCAGTTTGATGGGTAGACTCTTAGTTTAAAAGGATGCTAATGATATCAATTTCACCCTGTATTTCTTAACACCACGTATACTCTGACCATAGAGATCTAGTGAGATGCCAACCAACGCGCTGAGTACGAAACCTAGTGTCGCATCACCACCAGTGGTAGAAGTATTTTGTTAGCTGAATGTGCTCATTATCCATTGCGGTATCAGAACTCAACGTTCGAATAATCTTTAGTACTACGCAAGCATTGTAAACTATTTAAAAATAATATCTCGACTGGATTTCAGCCTCATAATGTATAGAATCCTTACTGTCGCGAGCAATGTGTTCCGTTTTTGCGCATATTGCTGCGACACTGGCCCCGCCCCCTTTTCACATCTCCCTTTAGTTTTTGTGATCTGTGGGAACAACAGACGTTTTTTTTTAGTTTTTTTTATTTCAGAACTATATTTACTCCGATCAATTTGCTCCCATACTAAAAGTTGTTCAGTTTGATAGGTAGACTCTTAGTTTAAAAGGATGCAAATGATATCAATTTCACCCTGTATTTCTTAACAGCATGTATACTCTGACGTTGATGATGATCAAGATGCCTAATTGATGTGATTGTTAACACACTGTATAGCAAATAGGTATAATCAAGCGTACTACATGTAAATCATTTATAAAATAAGTAGTTGTTATTGCATTGTTTAGTGATATTATGTCATAATATATACTATGTCATTATTTCTATATAATGGACTGTAATGATTAATAATAGTACGTCCCTTCATGACCTACGACTACATTGTAGCTAAACAACAAATTGACGTGTCTGTAATGTAGCCCAGTCATTTTACGGAGTTTTGTTAGGAGAGGTGGGAAGTAATTATTAATTGGACTTTTAAACCGTAACCGGCACCATTTAGTGACAAAAAGACTATTTGAAAACATATTCTATTCTATTTTTATTAAATGGCGTTTCCTTAAAGATTTCGCCAGTATCAAGTGTTGAAGATATTATTATAATTCAAGTTAACGTTCATTGTACGGTAATTGATATGGCGATCTCAAAGCCCTGTTTTTAAACAAAAACACACACCCGAAACCGCCATAAAATGGCGGAGCCGCGTGGCTATCTAAATCGCGAGCCGAACGAAAGACGTCTACTCGAGAGACCTCTAGCCACGCGACTCCTGAAAACATATTACAAAAAAATTCGCTACGCAATATAGAAATCAAAATTGTGAGTCCCAGAAGGCTTTTAAATTAATAATATTAATACCAATGCACTCATTTGAATTAGATTTAACAATATAAGGTCTAACAAAATCAGCTGAAACTATTTTAAGGGGATGATCAGACCATCAAACTGAACAACTTTCTCTATGGGACCAATAATGAAATCGCGAAAAAAAATCAGCTGTCCCATTATACAACACTGCAAGTATCAAGTCTACCCAAATGTATGGGACAACTGATTTTTTTTTCGCTATTTCGATATTGGTCCCATAGAGAAAGTTGTTCAGTTTGATGGACTGATCATCCCCTTAAATTAGTTTCACCTAATTTTGTTAGACCTTATATAAATTATATTCAAAGAGAAAATTTGGCGGAACTCCAATGGAAAATCGATCAGCTGATACGCACTTTTGTATGGAAGGTCCAACAATATTTTTCGTTTTTTCGACCCATATTCCTTAGGGAAAGTTTTTTAGTTTCATTGTCTGATTACACCCTTACTATTTTTCTAGTACTAGTCTACCTATTAAAAAAAAAAAAAATTGTATTTATGTATTGAGAAACCTCCTCCTTTTTTGAAGTCGGTTAAAAATAGAGCTATTATGGTGTAAGTAGGTACATGGATTTGTGGGTACGGCGGGCATGCCTATAACAACCCTAAATTGAGTTCGATAGGGTTTCAAGCTGTAAGTTTCTAGCCCAGTAATAAGTAGTACTTAATTGAGCTAAGAGCTTAGAAATGTACCAAAATTAAAAAAAAAATACTTCAGCAACAGCCTCAAAATTAAAAGTTAGCATTTATCTCGTTCTAAAAAACCTGATGGTAAATTTTTGTTTACACATTTTTAAGGCTTTACCATTATACATACTTCAAACATGGTGTAAATATTTTTGTCTACTTTTTGGCTTTGAAAAATACCTTCGTATTTTCTAATTAAAACTTCATTTTTTAAATTCCAATGCCTAGTTTATTGCTCAGAAATAATTTATATTGTTAAATCTATTTCAAATGAGTGCATTGATATTAATATTATTAATTTAAAAGTCTTCTGGGACTCGCCATTTTGATTTCCATGTTTCGTAGTGAATTTTTTTTAAATATGTTTTTAGATATTCTTTTTGTCACTAAATTGTGTCGGTTACAATTTAAAAGTCCAATTAATAATTACTTCCCTCCCACCTCTCCTATCAAAACTCCGTAAAATGACTGGGCTATATTATGGTGTAAGTATGTACCATGGATTTGTGGGTACGGTGCGGGCATGGGCAAAAGGCTAAATATACAACCCTAATTGAGGTCGATAGACTTTCAAGCCGTAAAAGTTTCATCAAAATCGATTCACATTGTACAAGGTCTTGGCCGGAGCGTCATACATTTTGTAAACGTCTCCATTGTATGAATGCAATGTATGGAACATGAGCGAGTCCGTCGTCCGACTCGCACTTGACCGATTTTTGGGTGGCAGTGACCACAAAGTTTTTTGAGGGCTGGATCCGTGACTGAGTAGGTACATGGAAGTTTCCATACTCGTGCTCATATTTTCTTAGACGCAAGAGTTGGGTTGAAAGAATTGTGAACAAAAAAGTGAAATTCACATAATCTTCTTTGATTAATTTCTTTTTTTACTTCATTCTTCAGATAGATTACAAATTACAAATTGCAATTACGTTTTTATATAAAGGTTAGTCTTCAATGGAAGCACTCTTTTTTGAGCTTGTTGTGTGGTTCCGGCTTAGAATGGACTACCCAGATTATTCCCGTGGGTGTTGCACATGGCGACTAAGGAATTATCGGTTCTTATGCAGTGTTTATGTGGGCGAAAGGTTAGCCACCTCTCACCACTTGACACGTCATTCCATACTGAAACTTGAATTGCTAATCACATTCTTAAACAGAAAGATAAGATAAGATAAGATAAGATAAGATAAGATAAGATAAGATAAGATAAGATAAGATAAGATAAGATAAGATAAGATAAGATAAGATAAGATAAGATAAGATAAGATAAGATAAGATAAGATAAGATAAGATAAGATAAGATAAGATAAGATAAGATAAGATAAGATAAGATAAGATAAGATAAGATAAGATAAGAAGATAAATCCTGCTATATCCTATCCTACTAATATTCTAAACGCGAAAGTTTCTAAGTTTGGATGGATGTTTATTACTCTTTCACGTAAAAACTACTGAATGGATTTTAATGAAACTTTACAATAATATAGCTTATACATCAAAATAACACATAGGCTACAATTTATAAAAATATTGTATGAATTGTCCATCCAGACGAAGCGCAGACGAAGTCGCGGGAACCAGCTAGTATTCTATATTTGCACACCAAGAACATACAAATACAATTCAGTTCAATTCAATTCAGAAAGTTGGTAGTCGTAGCAACGTTTCTGATTCTGACCACCGTCATCATCATCATCAGCCTATCATCGTCCACTGCTGAACATAAGCCTCTAGGCGCGCTACAAGACTGTCCTCGACCTTCCTCGTCCAGTCGCTCTCCGCTACCTTTTTTAGTTAATCTGTCCAGCGGGCAGCAGGGCGTCCCACACTACGCCTGCCAGTTTGCGGTCTCCACTCTAGAACTCTGACACCCCATCGGTTGTCAGTTCTTCGGCAGATATGACCAGCCCATTGCCACTTCAGCTTGCAAATTTTCAGAAAATTTGCAAATTTATTTTCGATTCTAATCGAGTTCATATATTGGTGAAGTTATATATAAGGTCTAACAAAATTAGGTGAAACTATTTTAAGGGTATGCTCAGACCATCAAACTGAACAACTTTCTCTACGGGACCAATATCGAAATCTCGAAAAAAGAATCTGCTGCCCCATACATTTGAGTCACGTTGTGTTTGCAGTTTTGTATGGGACATCAAATTTTTTTTTCACGATTTTGACATTGGTCCCATAGAGAAAGTTGTTCAGTTTGATGGTCTGATCATCCCCTTAAAATAGTTTCACCTAATTTTGTTAGACCTTATATAGGATCCTTCTTAATATGCTGACTCTTTTTAAGGGGATGATTAGTCCATCAAACTGAACAACTTTTTCTATGGGACCAAAGTTAAAATCGCGAAAAAAAATCTACATGTCCATACAAAACTGCAAAGCCAAACTACTCGAGCCAAATATATGGGACAGCTGATTTTTTTCGCGATTTCGATATTGGTCCCATAGAAAAAGTTGTTCCTTTTGATGGTCTGATCATCCTCTTAAAAAAGTGTCAGTATAGAAGGACCCTGTATAATATATCTATGATTGGTGATTAAAAAAATGAAATGTTCATTCAAATTATTTCGAATAAGTACTCAATGAAAACTACTCTTAACACTTCCAATGTCATTTAACAATTATTTTCTAAGTCCTTTTTCATGGCTCATAAACATGCAACGATTTAATAGGTACTTAGGTATTCTTAATTGAAGATTCTGCTTCCTCCATTACTTATTAATGATACCTAATCAAGTTACTTAGAGTTTGTAAGAATGCAATCTGCTTTTTTATAACTCAGTGGTTAGTAATAGGTCTACGAAACACCAGAGTTCAGGGGGATACTCAGAACGGTTCGCTACACTCCAGAATATCCAAAATGGTCCCAAAACCGCTCAATGATCCACTTATCTCCAGAATGATCCACGATTTCACAGAATGGTCTACGAATATCGAAAAATGTTCACTTTTAGCGATGAGACCGCTTTATTTGTACACTACCTACTTGTCAAGTATTTATCTTTAGGTATGGTGTGTAGCAAAGCATAATTGAATTGAATTGAATGATCACGTATGTCCAGAATTGTCCACGAATCTCCAGAATTATTCACAAATCGTTAGTTTGGCCCGCGTATTCACAGAATGATTCGTGATTCTGTAGATACTTGATGAATGGATGAATTGATCGCGAATCTCTAGAATTCTAGACATCGATCGTATATCATACAAGATTATTCCAGTTCATACCAGAGTAAAACAAACCCTTTAGAAGAGAAAACTGGATTCAAAATGTGAATTTTGGTCCATAAATGCATTTCGACCAACGGGATAATTCCATTTTCATTTTGAAAACCGTACCTTCCCATTTAGAACGGACCATACGAGCTCCAGGTTCAGCGGCGAAGCATGCTGCGAGGTTCAAGAGTTCTTGTTACAGCAATTTAGAACTGGCTTCCGACTTCAGTTTCGGTCGCGTTTGAATTTGCGGGTCCTTGGGGTACCAATGCCAAAATTGTTGTGCAGGAGATCAGGCGGCGGTTGAAGGCTAAAGGTGGTGAACCTCGCGCTGTTTTGGTGCAGAGGTTTTCTTTGACCATCCAAAGGGGAAATTGCCGCTAGTGTCATGGGAATCATTGAGCCGGGGTTGCGTGGACCGGGACCTTTGAGTTGGCGTCAGTCTTTATGTTGACGAAGCATGTTGCTGATTGAGATCTTGTTTATTTATTTATTTTTAAAGAAGCATGTTGCAGATAAGATGGCAAAATATCGAGGAGGCTTATGCCCGGCAGTAGGTAGATACGGGCTGAAAATTATAAATAATGATGTTGCAGATACGGACATTTTGCTTTTAGCCCAGTCATTTTACGGAGTTTTGTTAGGCGGGGTAGGGAGTAATTATTAATTGGACTTTTAAACTGTAACCGGCATCATTTAGTGACAAAAAGACTATCTTAAAACATATTTTTTTTAAATTCGCTACTGGGACTGTTGCTGACGTGATTTTTTTTAATTTTGGTACATTTCTAGGCTCAAATTGGCTCTTCGACATTATACCGAAAAAAGAATTCAATTATTAATTAGTCCCGGCTCAAACCGTAAAATGACTGGGCTATTTTTGACGAATCGTGTTGCAGATTTTGAAGCTTGTTCTTTCCTATGTATTACAATTTCGAAAATAAATATTAATTCTACATTGACCTACAGAGAGGACCTTGGAAATGAAAAATAAATACATTTACACACTATTGTTTCAAATTAAAAAATAATAACATAAATTCTTCTTATTTTTGTGAGAAATTACAAGTAACACATTATTGTTTTCAAAAAAATAAAAAACAAACTTACATCTTTTTGTGTTTATGAAATATGAAATCTACGGGTTACATCAATTACTCTACGCCACCTCGGATTTAAATTTTTTTACATTTATTACTAAATCATTATCATCAATTTGAATGAATGAATGAAATATATACTTTTATTTCAACATTGTGAACAAATGCAGAACGTCGTCGGTGGTGAGGTATGGATAGGTATGGACACCCAATTATAAGGGTCCGGGTTCGAATCCGCAAGGACGACATGCCATGTACCAATGAGTTTTTCTAACTTATGTACGTAATACCGACTGCTCTCAAACGGTGAAGGAAAACAACGTGAGGAAACCTGCATACACTGAAGAAGAAATTCTGATTGTGTATGTGAAGTCTACCGATCCGCATTGTGCACGCGTGGTGGACTGACATTCATAAGCCTTCACTGAAGGTAGGCCTTTGCCCTGCCACTGCAGGACTGCAGGACTTATACAGGATGAAATTGATATCATTAGCATCCTTTTATACTAAGAGTCTACCCATCAAACTGAACAACTTTCACTGTGGGAGCAAACCGATCGGAGCAAAAAAATAATCAGCTATTCCATACTAAACTGCAATGCCTACTCGACTAATGTATGCAACAGCAGATTTATTTTTCTCCGATCGGTTTGCTCTCATAGTGAAAGTTGTTCAGTTTGATGGGTAGACTCTTAGTTTAAAAGGATGCTAATGATATCAATTTCACCCTGTACAGGCTGATGACGATAAACATACGCAAAACGTCGCATTTTTTGTATCCAATGTTTTGTATCCCATTTTTTTACTTGTTTTAAACTTACTAAGCTATTTTGACTTGTCTTTTGTCAAATACGAAGATCTCTGCAATTGTTAACATGAAGCACGTAAGCATTTTTTTTTTTTCTATAAAAAAAATGATGTTTTTGTTAATGAGGTTATTGCTTCTTTGGGACAAAGGACGCGCACGTCTAAGGAAACTGATTGTATCATAAAAGCATCCAAAAAAATTTTTTTAATCTAAATTATGACAACAAAAGACGCTTTTGTGTCACGCAAAACGCTGTGCAAGAAATAAAACCGTAGCTTCAAGATAAAGTTAATATATACATCTATTGTAGCTGCCACCCTAGACCTAAAGGTCATTTCCTAGGCCCACGGACTTCATGAACCGTGTTATGCTTTTGGAGGGGAGGTCCCTAATGTCAGTAGGTGTTATTATGTATCCACCTAGATGGCGACTCCTGCTGTGAATGAGCACTTCGCATTCGCATTCGTTTCCTCTGCATCACAGCAGAATCTGCAAGTGGGTGAATCTACGAGCCCCATTCTGTGTAGATGTTTGTTTAACTTGCAGTGTCCTGTTAAGGCTTCTGACACTTTTTAAGGGGATGATCAGGAGTGCGATTTTTGAATCTCATTCGCTGAGCTCAGCAGTTGAAAATGTCAAAATTACTATGGAGATATGCATCTTTCTACTGCTGATTTGACATTCAAAAATCTTACTTCAGGATTGAGATTTTTGAAAGTCAATTCAGCAGTAGAAAAATGCGTATCTTCATACATTTTCAACCTGACCATCAAACTGAGCAACTTTCTCTATGGGATCAATATCGAAATCGCGAAAAAAAAATCTGCTGTCCCATACATTTAGGTCGAGTAGGTTTGTATAGAACAGCTGATTTTTTTTCGCGATTTCAATATCGGTCCCATAGAGAAAGTGGTTCAGTTTGATGGTCTGATCATCCCCTTAAAATAGTTTCACCTAATTTTGTTAGACCTTATATAGGGACTGAACGTTTGACGGTCTGATCATTATTTTAAAAATGTGTCAGCATATTAAGAAGGACCCTATATACAGGGTCTTACAGAAGTAAAAATAAAAATTTAATACTTTTAAGGGAGTTGTTTAGACCATCAAACTGAACAACTTTCTCTATACACCTTGTATCAACAGGGTCTTTCTTAAAATGCTGACACTTTTTTTAAGGTAATCCAGGCCATCAAACTGAACAACTTTATCTATGAGACCAATATCGAAAGCTCGAAATAAAAATAGGATGTTCCTTCATTTGGCTCGAGTAGGTTTGCAGTTTTTTATGGAACAGCAGATTTTTTTTGCTATTTCGATGTTGGTGCCAAAGAGAAAGTTGTTCAGTTTGACGACGGTCTGATCTGGATGATCAAGAAGTGTCCGCATTTTAAGAAGAACCCTATATTATACCTACAAGCGTCAAACTTAGTTCGATTATAGTGCATACTCTAAAATAAATAAAAAAATTAGAAAAACTTGCCAAGCGTGTGTCGGTCTTGCCCTAAGGATCCCGAAGAAAATTTATTATATTAAGATTGTATGCGGTGGTACGGAACCCACCATTCGCGAGTCCGACTCACACTTGGCTGGTTTTAAAGTCAATGTAGAGTCGCAGATGAAATCGCGGAAAATAGTTAGTAAGTTGTAAAAAGTAATTCTGTGCAATTTATTGTTGTAATTATACCTACCTAGGTGTAATTATAAATTTGATTGTGGTTTTTTTAACTCATGCGCATTGAAGTAGATTTCTTAATGGTCATAAGTTTCCGTTGTTTAAGATGAACAATATTATTGCAAATTACGTAAGTAATTTTTTTTTTTCTATTTTTATTCATTTGATAACAGTAGTACCAGGTTTATAAGTCTCATCGATGTACACACGGCGACACATCAAGCTATACAAAACCAACATAAGCTGGCCGCGTGACGGTACACGTTACTCGACTTACGCGCGCCCAGCTTATGTTGGTTTTGTATAGCTTGATGTGTCGCCGTGTGTACCTGCGCAGCACGGCTAGCATGCCACCCACGACAAAGCGTTTAAACGAGAAAAATGTAGTGCGCGCTCTTTTTGACGTACGTAAAATAACAAAGATGGAGGCACATCTCGATTTTTTTCGTTTTCTCGGGGGTGGCATGCGAGGCCTACTGGGCTGCGTTCAGAACCTACGCCCCAGGTGCACCCCGAGTGCAACTTTTCGCACTAACGCCGTTCCGAGCCTCGGTGAACGGTTCTGTACCATAGAGCGTGTTGAAAAAACAACCGCACCCAAAGGTCGTGAACGCAGCCCAGTTGAAAAATTTTAATAGCGCGCGAAATTATATTGACCAATCAGGAGGTGACACGTTGCCGCTATTGGCTTATTGCTTTCGCGCCCTTTTCGCTGCCGAAGCATCCATAAGTCTGCTATTCGAGTTGGAGTGAGATACAGAATACCCGATTTTGAACTGCTCTGCGCAAACGAAGATTGACGAGCGGAATAATTCGCGGAATTAAATCGCACTCCAGGAGTGCGATTTTTGTAACTCATTCTTTGAATTCAGTAGTTGAAAATGTCAATATTACTATGAAGATATGCATCTTTTTACTTAGGAAAGTTGTATCATGGGGTACAATCAGCCCTTAAACTTAAATATAATGCAACTGTTTAGGTACCCTTATACCTTAATGATGATGATAAAATAATATTAATCATCATCATCATCATCATCTCAGCCGATGGACGTCCACTGCTGGACATAGGCCTCCCCCAAGGATCGCCATAACGACCGGTCCTGCGCTGCCCTCATCCAACGGGTTCCCGCCGCCTTCACCAGGTCGTCGGTCCACCGTGTGCGGGGCCTACCCACGCTGCGCTTTCCGGTACGCGGTCGCCACTCGAGAACTTTTCGGCCCCATCGGCCATCGGTTCTGCGAGCAATATGCCCCGCCCACTGCCACTTCAATTTAGCAATTCTTTGGGCTATGTCAGTTACTCTGGTTCTTCTGCGGATCTCTTCATTTCTGATTCGATCTCGCAGGGAAACTCCGAGCATAGCCCTCTCCATTGCTATTTGGGTGACTTTCAGCCTTTTTATGATGCATTGAGTGAACGACCACGTCTCTGTTCCATATGTCATCACTGCAAGGAAGCAAGGAATATACAGAATGAAATTGATATCAATAGCATCCTTTTAAACTAAGATCAGTGTGTGTTGCCAGTGATGACATATGAAACAGAGAGTCTACCCATCAAACTGAACAACTTTTACTATGGGAGCAAACCAACCGGAGCAAAACAAAAATCGGCTGTTCCATACTAAACTGCAATCCTACTCGACTCAAATGTATGCAACAGCAGATTTTTTTTTGCTCCGGTTGGTTTGCTCCCATAGTAAAAGTTGTTCAGTTTGATGGGTAGACTCTCTGTTTCATATGTCATCACTGGCAACACACACTGATCGAAGACTTTCGTTTTAAGACACTAAAATAATATTAATAACGCTACTAAATTCAATTAGAAATCCTCAGAATCAATATTGTACCACAGATATATAAAAGCATGCTGTTATTATTTTAAGATCAGACTCAACTGATTTGATCACGTTCCGGATAGCGCCGTTAGATGGCGCACATTTAGGTCTAGAACCGTGAAATTATAGTCTAGCTAGCAATTGACATGAATTTAGAAAATTGCAACTAAGATTAGCTTCACATTGAGACGAACGCAGCGACGCTTTTGTCCCGTACAATGTCTTTCATAATTTACTGTAATAATAACCTGAAGCCTGGAGTGCAATCGCGCTAAATAAATCTCAACTAGACTATGATTGGATCGCGTTCGACCCACAACTTTTAACACATTCGGTATTGCGTTGAACTCAGCAGTTGAAAATGTATGGAGATACGCATCTTTCTACTGCTAGTTTGACTTTCGAAAATCACACTCCTGTAGTATCAAATCCTGTAGTGTATGTGTGTAAGTATCCTGTAGTGTCAAATCAGCAGTAGAAAGATGCATATCTCCACAGTAATATTGACATTTACAACTGCTGAATTCACCGAATGAGATTCAAAAATCGCACTCCTGGAGTGCAATCGCGCTAAATAAATCTCAACTGGACTATGATTGCACCGCGTTCGACCCACAAATTTTATCACATTCGGTATTGCGCTATTCATTTGAAAGTCGTTAGAGCCGTTTTGACAGATCGCTCAGACGTTAAAGGCTGTCATGGTTGCCATCCCATACATTACCTCTTTACACTCCAACACAACATCTCTAGGAGCAAGGGCAGGGCTGAAAAACAGCGCTGCTTACTGTCAGTAGCACTGACTGTAGCCAACTTAGCTGAGTCCCTGTCCCATTGCCGGTTATTCTGTTTGTCTTTTCTTTTTTGTTTTAATTGTATGTTTTTTTTTATTTCTATATGTGTAATTTTTTATGTTCTTTTTCTAGTAGTAATTGGCAATAAAGCATTTTTTTCTTTCTTTCTGTCAGTCACATAGAGTATAGCGCTATATGGAATTCAGCTCAGTTGAATAGTAATTGGATTGCAATGTGATTAGAACTGAAATTGGATTAGGATTGAACGTGGATGTTTTAACTTAGCGCAATCGACCTCCTGGAGTGCGATTTTTGAATCTCATACGTTGAACCCAGCAGTTGAAGATGTATGGAGTTACGCATCTTTCTACTGCTAGTTTGACTTTCAAAAATCACACTCCTGTAGTATTATTTTTGAATGTCAAATCAGCAGTAGAAAGATGCATATCTCCACTGTAATATTGACATTTACAACTGCTTAATTCACCGAATGAGATTCAAAAATCGCACTCCTGGAGTGCAATCGCGCTAAATAAATCTCAACTGGACTATGATTGGAGCGCGTTCGAACCACAACTTTTATCACATTCGGTATTGCGCTATTCATTTGACAGTCGTTAGAGCCGTTTTGATACATCGCTCAGACGTTAAAGGCTGTCAGTCACATAGAGTTTAGCGCGATATAGAATTCAGCAATTGGATTGCAATAAGATTAGAAATGAAACTGGATTAGGATTGAACTTAGATGTTTCAAATTAGCGCGATCGCCCTACAAGAGAAGCCTTATTGTGTAAATAGGTATTTAGGGTACGTACCAGGAGTGCGATTTTTGAAAGTCAAATCAACAGTAGAAAGATGCATATCTCCATAGTTATTTAGACATTTATGCATGCTAAGCTTTCAAATGCTGAGCTCAGCTAATGAGTTTCAAAAATCGCATTCCTGTCCTATACATCTGCAGTTTTGTATGGAACTGCTGATTTATTGCGTTTTTAATGTTGGTCCCATAATGAAAGTTGTTAAGTTAGATGGTCTGATCATCCCCCTTAAAGATCCCTTGAAGTTTTTGTAGGTATACTTAGATAATTACGTATCTAAAAATTAAAAATGTTTCTATTATGTTTACTTTTGTTAAA
Source organism: Agonopterix arenella (assembly GCA_927399405.1). Taxonomy (NCBI): domain Eukaryota; kingdom Metazoa; phylum Arthropoda; class Insecta; order Lepidoptera; family Depressariidae; genus Agonopterix; species Agonopterix arenella. The sequence goes on along the minus strand of OV656718.1, from coordinate 8,239,765 downwards.
ATTCTGTGTCCTCACAGGGTTCAATGTCAGGAACCTGTAAATTTAAAAACATCTTTGTAAACCACATGAAAGCAATAAATATTGATTGATTGATTTTAAAGAGGATCCTTGTCAACGAGAGAAATTAGAGCCTGGGAATGACTTACAACACCATCTATCGTCGAGTAGCGGAACAAAACAAAATAATGTTTTATTTCTCTTTGTTCCAGGACGCCTAGCAGTAATTATGTTCAGCATATGCACCGTCGTGCTCGGCATCATCTTGTCATTCGTGCCATGGTTGGATTATATCATTTTTAGAGTGAGTATGACAATGATTTTTAAAGTAGATCACGGTTGGACACCGGTGACCCTAGCATATCAGGAGAGCGATTTTTTTATCTCATTCGCTGAGCTTGTAAGTATGATTCTAAGTATGATTTTTGAAAGTTAAATCAGCAGTAGGAAGATGCACGTCTCCATAGTTAATTTGACATTTTCAACTGCTGAGCTCAGCGAATGAGATTCAAAAATCGCACTTCTGACCATCAGGCGCCAGGGTGCGGCTGCGAGCACTACCCTGGGACCTCCATCTGATGTGGAACCCTAAGTAATACAATCCCGGTTGGCACCTTTTGGGGTCCTACAGAACCCTATTAGGTACTTGCCTACTCCATCCGTCAGGCTGTAGAATAGATTACTTTACTTTTCAGAATATGGTCTAATGGTTAAGAGCATTGGCTCTCGACACGGAAGTCGTGGGTTCGATTCCCACGGGGGACACCTAGTGAAATATCACTTTGTGCCTTTTTCCCCAGTTGGTTAGGACATTGCAGGCTGAATCACCTGATTGTCTGAAAAGAAAAATTATTCCGTGCTTCGGATGGCACGTTAAGCCGTTGGGCCCGGCTACTATCTCTGATGGTAGTAGTCGTTACATAAAAACCACGTCAGAGGCCGTAAGGCGGTCTGAAAAAACTCTGACACCAGGGCTCTGCCCACACGATAAGAAAGAAGCATAATTCTGCCATTTAAAATTTACCTTCACCGCGAAGAACTTTTGCAAACGTTTTTGTATTTTATTTTTGCTCTAAATATCCTAAAAACGGTACCTAATACATAGTACAATCTTCTTCTTCTAATCGTGTGGGCAGAGCCCTGGTGTCAGAGTTCTTACGGCCGCCTTACGGCCTCTGACGTGGTTTTTATGTAACGACTACTACCATCAGAGATAGTAGCCGGGCCCAGTACACAACAACAACTGTCAAACTAAAGTAAACAACAAAAATAATAAAAACCAGCCAAGTGTGAGTTGGGCTTGCACTAGGAACCTAGATAAAATGAAAATTTATTGACAAATAATAAATTCGGTGCGCGAGTCCGACTCATACTTGGCCGATATTTTCTACTCCTTATGGCCATGCTGTTTTCTTAGTACCTATGTAATTAGATCCCATTTGCGTACGTGGGCTAGCAATTATCTTTTAGATAAGTTGGTAATCAATGATTTTTTGACTTTTAAGAAAAACCAGAGTTAGACCTATTTATCTCAGAGTCAATCGTTGGCCCAGGTTGACGTAAGTGAAGTAAGGGGGTAAGAAAGTAAATTAAAAAAAAATTGGTTAAGGTAATTGCAACTACGGAGCAATTGCACTTATAAGAATCAGGATTCAGTTCTTCTCTTAACAGACACATGTCTAGTGTCATAACATCTAGAAGGCAGTTGTTGGTGTAAAGAGAAGAACTGATTCGTATAAGTGCAAATAGTGCAATTGCTCCATAGTTGGAAATTACCTTAATTCACCTTAATCCAATTTCTTTTCCTCCAGGAACTAAAACTATGGAACGGTTCACTCAGCTACAGCTATTGGCAGAAACCCGGCGTCGTCAGACTAACCAAGGTCTACATCTTCAACGTCACTAACCCTCAAGGCTTCCTGGAGAACGGGGAGAAACCCAAACTTGTTGAAGTGGGACCTTTCGTTTACAGGTACGTTATTTATATTGTATATAAGTAGTATCTTCTCTTCCCAAATACCGCAGTGTCTCAAGACGAAATTCTTTGACAAGTGTGTACTGCCAGTGATGACATACGGAACTGAGACGTGGTCGCTTACTCGAGCCCTCATAAACAGGCTAAAAGTCACCCAAAGGGAATAGAGAGGGATATGCTCGGAGTTTCCCTGCGAGATCGAAACAGAATGAAGAGATCCGCAGAAGAACCAGAGTAGCTGACATAGCCCAAAGAATTGATAAACTAAAGTGGCAATAGGCGGGGCACATTAGAACCGGTGGCTGATGGGGCCAAAGAGTTCTCGAGTGGCGACCGCGTACCGGAAAGCGCAGCGTGGGTGTACAGGGTGAAATTGATATCATTAGCATCCTTTTAAACTAAGAGTTTACCCATCGAACTGACACTTTTAATATGGGAGCAAACAGGTCGGAGCAAAAACAAAATTAGCTGTTGCATACATTTAAGTCGAGTAGGCATTGCAATTCAGTATGGAACAGCAGATTATTTTTTTGGTCCGATCGGTTCGCTCCCATAGTAAAAGTTGTTCAGTTTAATGAGTAGCCTATAAACCGCGCCTAAGATTTAGCAAAAACAATATTTAAAAAATTAAACTATGAAAAAAGTTAAAGGTAAGCTGCTCCGGTAAAAAATTATCAAATACACCTTTAAAAAATCATAACTCTAAACTACAAAAATCGCGGAGAATAGGTACATGGGGTATTTTCGGATACCTACACCCTGCACGGCTAGCATGCCACCCACGACAAAGCGTTTAAACGAGAAAAACGTCATGCGCGCTCTTTCTGGCATACGTACAATAATAAAGATGGAGGCACATCTCGATTTTTATCGTTTTCTCGGGGGTGGCATGCTAGGCCTACAGGTGTGAGGAATCATAAAAAAAATTGTTGGACGTCTCCGTTTGGACCACCCTGTATATGGCAGGGAAAATAAAGGGGAAGGGAGGTAGAGGAAAACCTAGACAGAGCTATTTAGCCCGGGTGAAGGAAAAGGTTGATATGTCGTGTCAAGAACTAAGGAGACTAGCGGAGAAGAGACTGGATTGGCGAACATTCAGCCGTCAAGAGGGTAGCTCTTAAAATAACAACATCATGACGATGGTATAACATTCATAAAAATCTTTTGCACATAAAACTTTTGATTTCAATGCCATGTTGCAGAAATAAAAAGTAAATAATAATTATACAATTATTTGTTTAGTTTTCACTCCGTTCGGTCGGTTGCGTGTTGTTTGGCAACATACCGGTTTTAACTTATTGCGCATGCGTTCAAATATAGTGCGCGATTTTAAAGTAGGCAGGTAACCATAGTGCATAGCACATTAATGTATTTTAGCAATTTTATACAGCATATCTATAGAACGTTGTTTAATTTCGAAATGGCGTCCATAGATTAAATGTATATTGGATATAGATAGATAACTCGCCTTGTATTTTAGGACGTTCTAATTGCGTTGCCGCTTATTAGCATTAGGGGGCAACACATTTTGAAATAAATTGAAAAAGACCATCGGCCGACACGAGGATCGAACCTTAGCTACCCAGATCGTAAGCCGGTTGTCTAGACCGCTAGACCAACAAGACAGTGATTGATATGGGCGAAATCTCTCACTACTACAGCGCAGCGCGTGAGGTGTAGTACGCTGTTACTGCGATATGAACCCTAGTTCAACAAATAGTGCTTCGAAATATAACCGATAGATGGCGGAAGCTGTCTATGGAAAATCAGCGTTCCCCTTATTTTTTTACTAAGATAACATAGCATGATGGCGTCTGCACATGCGCACTTTATGCAAACTGTCCATGACATTGCGTGTAGGAATGAAAGCCGCGCTTTGCATTTAACATCAATCTACATTTCAGTACTTTTTATTATTCGTTCTGTTATTAAAAATAGTATTTGAGCTTATTAATTACTGAAAATGTTAATTTAGCATAAATTTTCAACGTTTTTTATATGTACTGAAAAGAGACAATTTTATATAGTCAAATCCAACGGGTGCGCGCGCCTGACTGCATTCCCTTGCTCGGGTCTCCTAAAGTGTCCCCAGAAAGCGTGAGGTGAGGTGGGGTATCTGAAATCAGAGGGGAGCGGGGAGTGGCCGTCATGTATATAGAACTACAGGGTGAAATTGATATCATTAGCGTCCTTTTAAACTAAGAGTCTACCCATCAAACTGAACAACTTTTACTATGGGAGCAAACCGATCGGAGCTAAAAAAATAATTACCTGATTCATACATTTGAGTCGCGAACTCGCGCGTCGAGATTGCAGTTTTGTATGGAACAGCTGATTTTTTATTTGCTCCGATCGGTTTGCTCCCATAGTAAAAGTTGTTCAGTTTGATGGGTAGACTCTTTGTTTAACCTGTCACATCCCGACTTTAAAATAACAATTGATAAACAATGGACGACGGTCGATATCGCGTCGCCGGGATGTGACAAGTTAAGGATGCTAATGATATCAATTTCACCCTGTATATACGATTACCTATCCTCTGACAGGGCGTAAACTTACGATACAACACTTTTCAAACTTAATTGCGTTACATAATACATACCTTGCTTCAGACAGTCAAACTGAACAACTTTCAATATCGGACAAACATCCAAATCGCGAAAAGAAATCGTCTTCCATACATTTGGGTCGAGTAGTTATTGAAATGTGCTATGGAACAACCATTTTTTTCGCGATTCCTTCATTGGGTCCATAGCAACAGCACAGGTATAAGAAAGAGTAGGGGCAAAAGTTTAGTGGTCGGAAGCACCTACTCCATGGGAGCACCCTCTTAATCTGAAAAACCTGATAAACCACAGGCATAGAGATTAAGCCTTTAGGTCGGTTTTTTTTTTAAGTCCAGCGTGGGTAGTGTGAACCGACGTTCTGGTGAAGGCGATGGGAACCCGTTGGACGAGGACAGCGCAGGACCGGTCGTTGTGGTGATGAGCCCTATGTCCAGCAGTGAACGATTTGGGAAGAAAGATAGATAGCGCTTGAAGTGCATGATAAGTAATCTTTACTTTCCTTTTATGCACTACTTCTTTTAATTGTTTTTCACTTGTTTGTATCCCTTTTACGAATAATGAAAGAACATTCAAACACACGGTAAACACAAAATGGTGGAACTTATAAACAAGGTTTGCAATACCGCTTACATGATTTTTTGTGATACAGCAGTCGTATTGTGGTCCCTAAAGACGTATACAGGTTACAGTCATACCAGCTACACGACTTTTACATAATGGTTACTATTACGACGCATACACGATCACCGTCCCGTTAATAATACTATAAATGTAAATTACACGACTAAATTGATATAAAATCGACCTTTATGCGACAATTACATTAACGTCAACGTCGACTAAAAGTCATATAAGAATGACGTATAGAGTTCGCCGAGAACACCACTATATAACTGTCATATAAAATACGTCGACAGAACGTCTATATGACATTATTAAATAACCAGACGTATAAAACACCAGTACACGAAATTACCGTAATATAAATAATAAATAACGCTCACAGGCACATACATTGTAATGATCCCAAGCAAGCACTATATATAGGCTGTTTATTATGGAAACCATACAACAATGGTACAAACATATAAACATCCATGACCGACCCGGGATTCGAACCCAGGACCCTGGTTTGGCAGTCCGGCGTGGTAACCATTACACCAACTGGGTCGTCAACTATATAACTTTTATAGAACCGAATAGTCTTATAAATGGTTGACTATACGACCAAATTGTTAGTTGGGCGTCTATCGGCTGAGATGATAATTATATTGGTAATATTCAGATAATATAAGGTCTAACAAAATTATCTGAAACTATTTTAAGGGGATGATCAGACTATCAAACTGAACAACTTTCTCTATAGGACCAATATCGAAATCGCGAAAAAAAAATCAGCTGTCCCATACAAAACTGCAAACATAATTCGACTAAAATGTATGAGACAGCTGATTTTTTTTTCGCGATTTCGATATTGGTCCCATTGAGAAAGTTGTTCAGTTTGATAGTCTGCTCATCCCCTTAAAATAGTTTCAGCTAATTTTGTTAGACCTTATATATCCACGCATAGTAATCGTTTGTACGTACAGTAAAGGTACATAATATGCCATTACTACACGTTATTTCTTAACAAAACCTTGTATGCGAAAGAAATCTTATGAATTTTAATTAATTACCAGTTTAAATTGAGATATTTTAGTTAAACTAGGTAACTTTGATTTTAGATTTTAAATCTAGCGGTTGTCCGGAACTTCTACGTTGACTTTAAAAAGTATCCTATGTGCTTATCCAGAATCTATTCTATCTGTGTGTCAAATTTCATCCAATTCCGTTCAGCGGTGCAATGGTTGCGTGATTGACTCACAAACACCCAAACATCTAAAAACATATCTAATATCGTCATAAACTTTCACATTTATAATATTAGCAAGGTAATAATAATAAAAAAAATTAAATTATTATTTATTAGTAAATTTATGATAGTAGGTATATGATTAAGGAGTAGGTTTTGGCCAGGAGTGCGATTTTTGAATCTCATTCGCTGAGCTCAGCAGTTGAAATTGTCAAAAAACTATGGAGATATGCATCTTTCTACTGCTGATTTAACTTTCAAAAATTATATTCCAGGAGTGCGTCTGCACATGCGCGCTTTGTGCAAAATATCCATGACATTGTGTGTAGGGTTGAAAGCCGCGCTTTGCATTTAACGTCATCTACATTTAGATACTTTTTATTGTTCGTTATGTTATAAAAAATAGGGAGTCGCGCTGCAAGTCTGGGGGAGGTCAGACGCGTGCGTATTGGCATCTGTTAGGCTTGCACGTGGCTCCGCCATTTTGTAAACTCTTTTGTGTTTTAACTATAAAACGTTAACTTGAGATTATAATAAACTACTTGACATTGGCAGAAATGCTACTAATCATTTTCCTACGTGTACTCTCCACATAACGGGACATTGGCACAATTGTGATAACGCATCGGACGCCATTAAATAAAAATAGAATATAAAAAATAGTATTTGAGCTAAAGAATTACTGAATATGTTAATTTAGCGTAAATTTTCAACGTTTTTTATCTACTAGGGTGCGATTTTTGAAACTCATTCGCTCAACAGCTGAAAATGTCAAAATTACTTTGGAGTTATGCACCTTTCTGCTGCTGATTTGACTTTCAAAAATCATACTCCAGGAGGGCGATTTTTGAAAGTCAAATCAGCAGTAGAAAGATGCGTATCTCCATACATTTTCAACTGCTGAGTTCAACGTATGAGATACAAAAACTGCACTACAGATATTTAAAATCCGGCCAATAAAAATAGAGTTGTAAGTAAAAACAACGTTTTTTCTACCCCACAATGGGAACACATCTTTGAACCTTCTACCTGTATTCTTCTATACTTATAAACAGTTTCCGTGACCGACTGACCGACGCTGAAGATATATTTTGTACAGAGGACTTATAGCCCAGTCATTTTACGGAGTTTTGTTAGGAGGGGTAGGGAGTAATTATGAATTAGACTTTTAAACTGTAACCGGCATCATTTCGTAACAAAAAAACTAACGACCTGAAAAAATATTTAAAATACATTCGCTACGCAACATAGAAATCAAAATTGTATCTCCCATAATATTAATACTAATGCCAATGCACTCATTTTAATTAGATTTAGTAATATACATTATTTTTGAGCAATAAAATAGGCAATGAAATTAAAAAAAAATGAGATGTTTAATAGAAAATACTAATGTAATTTTCAAAGCCTTGTAAGTAGACAACAATATTAGCACCATATTTAACACGTTCCGGGACAGTGAACGAGACACAATAGAACTTCTATTGTTATCACAGCTATAGGCGGTCACTGTCCCGGAACGTGTTAAGCATGTATAATGGTAAAGCTTTAAAAGTTAGCAAAAAAAAATTACCATTCGTTTACGTTACTAAAATTAAAATTTGGGGCTGTTGCTGACGTTTTTTTTTTTTTAATTTTGATACATTTCGAAGCTCAAATTGGCTCTTAAATAATATACCGAAAAAAAAATATCAATTACTAATTAGTCCCGGCTCAAATCCTAAAATGACTGGGCTAGTAGGGGTGCACTAACTTTCGGTTTTCACACACACACACGCACGCACACACACACACACACACACACACACACACACACACACACACACACACACACACACACACACACACTCTCACACATATTTATACATAATTTCACTATTATGTTCCCTGTTTTTCTTTTTATTTTGTTTTATTTTATTATTTTTTGTTTCTAGGTCTTAGCACTAACACCAGTCTCCACATAAATGACTGTACCTATAATTTTAAGACCATATATTATTATTATATTATTATTATTGTATGTCTTTTCCTTATCTCGGGACATAAGTGTCCCGGACCTTTGGAAGGCGTGCGTGGGGCCGAAGTCAACACGTAGAGGCCCATAGTAATGTGACACCAACCGGCAACTATCCCAGTATACACTATAGAAGTGCATCCAAAACAGCCCCCGGTCAGTGTAGGACTATTGTAAGGAGTGGAAAGAAACAAAATCTGGGCTATTGGGGTGGGGTGCTAATGGAACAGGTAACTAGGTTTTGGACGGGACTATGGCGCCTGCCTGACCAATGTTTATACATCAACATTCCGCTGTACCCCTTTAAGGGTTTAAGTGTTTATACATGGAAAAAATGGCAGACGGTGACTAGCCAACTCAAAATGAATGGGCCCTCGAAAACGGCCGCTCGCACGGAGCGACAAGGGGGCAACATTTCCTGAGCGGCTTTATTATTATTACTAAGAAAGGATTTTTCTAAAATCAACCCTTAAAGGGGTACAGCGGAATGTTGAAGTTTTACAAGGACAAAGTCGTGAGCAAAGTGTACTTATATTATACTTAGAAAACCTCTCCACCTACGTGAACGATTACGTCCTATCTTATTGAAATAAATAAAATATAAAAGGTTTGCAGTCCCTGACCTAGGACACCTAGATACTTATTTATTACAAACTTTATAACGGCAATAACACGTATATTACTAATAGTGGAGTCTAATGAACAACATAATTGTTTTTATTGCCTCCGCAGTCGGTTAAAGAGCATTTGTGTCGCGTTAAGTTATATCGTTCAAGATTCATTACGATATGTAAGGTTCTAGCCATAGAGATCTAGAGAGATGCCAACCAACGCGCTGAGTACGAAACCTAGTGTCGCATCACCACCAGTACCACGCGATAGAAAGTATTTTCTTAGCTTGAATGTGCTCATTATCCATTGCGGTATCAGAACTCAACGTTTGAATAATCTTTAGTACTATGCAAGCATTGTAAACTATTTACACATAATATCTCGACTGGCTTTAAGCCTCATAATATATTGAATCATTACTGTCGGGAGCAATGTGTTCCGTTTTTGCGCATATTTCTGCGACACTGGCCCCGCCCCCTTTTCACATCTCCCTTTAGTTTTTGTGATCTGTGGTGTCCACATATCTAGCGCCGCGCCGGTAGGTATATCGTGGTCATCCTTCCAGTCCGTTGTTTTTGAAAAACTATTGGTTTCAAGTTCTTTTCAGACATCAATGGTTTACAATGAAAACGCTTTATTTTTCTATTCGTCAGTCGCAGTTACAACACAAATACTTTTCAATAATAATGGATGACGATGATGTTTACTTCTAAAGACATTCCCATAGGCAATTAATTATGGTTAGTTTTATGTCATGATCAGGTTTTACCCAATGGAAACATTAAACGTAAGGTCACGATCGAAGTCGGCAGTCATTAACGGTGACAATAATTATCATTCAAAATGACTTTATGAACCGGATCCTTTACTTCTTGTCAACGATTTAGAAAAGATATCTATCATACCTAACTAACATACTGCAGGTTAACATTTTCAATGAAATCTATGAAAACGTAAAATTATTATACTACTAGTGAAGCATGCTTAAGGCACGCTTAAGGTGGTTGCAGACGGGTCAATTTTATACAAAACTTTGACGCACAATACGCGTAGACGGTATTAATATAAGTAACTTTGTATATATGGAAATATAGTTTAGAAAATCTAGATGCCGCGTCACAAATAACATTTGCAATTTATATATTTGTATGAAAAATTTCAAAACTTTCTTCTTCTTCTTCGGGTTCCTGTCCATTACTGGAGGTTGGCAGTCAGCTCTGCATATCCCTGTCTATCTCTCGCCAAACGAAACAGCTCTTCGACGCTGGCGATGCCTGTCCACTCTTTAAGGTTCGCGAGCCATGACATTCGTGGCCTACCGACGCTTCTTGTGCCCTCCACTTTGCCCATTATTATAGTCTGGAGCAGTTGGTATCGCTCATTCCTCAAAATATGACCAAGGTAGGCGACTTTCCTCCTTTTAACGGTTTGCAACAGCGCCCGGGACTTCCTGACACGTCGTAGAACCTCCACATTAGTGACTCGTTGAACCCAACTAACCTAACCAATCCAAAACTTTATATCTTCGTAATTATTATATAAATTGCAAATGTTATTTGTGACGCCGCAACTAGATTTTCTAAACTATTTTTCCATATACAAAATATTACTTTTGTTAATTCCGTCTACGCGTATTGTGCGTCAAACTTTTGTATGGACTGAAACCAGCTTTTCAGAATCTTGGATGAAGGCAGCAGTATGATGACTGACTGTGAATTTGTGCTGCAGAAATATCTTGGCGGCAAAACGCATGAGCCTCCTCGGAGATGGATATCCAAAACTGGGAGATCTTAGGTTTCATCCCTTAAATGGTATTGCCTCCTTCATTGACCATGTATTTGAAGGGTGAAGAAAACAAAAAGTATTTGTGCTAGCACAAAAGATCCCACTGGGTCGAAGTGTTGCTGGCTTGCCAGCCCCCACTGTTGTGGGGATAAGATAAGACTATGAATTTGTTTGTTCCAGGGAAGACATGGAGAAGGTGAACATAAAGTTTCACGACAACGACACCCTGACGTATCAGCACAACAAGATCCTGAGGTTTGTCCCCGAGCTCTCCGTCAACAAGAATCAGAAGCTTGTCGTCCCCAACATTCCTTTACTGGTGAGTTAAACAGACTTATGTGGAACTATAGGTGGAAAGTTCCTCCATTGAAAAGGGAAGATCTTTCGTCAGGCTAGTTGTGAAGCCTGGGGACCGGACGTGGTCCAACAGTTTTTAGTTGGACCTTGTAAATACAGGGTTCTTCTTAATATGCTGACACTTTTTTAAGCGGATGATCAGGACATCAAACTGAATAGCTTTCCTTGGGACCAACATCGAAATCGCGAAAAAAAACAGCTGTCCCATACATGTGGCTTGAGTAAGTTTGCAGTTTTGTATGGAAGAGCAGATTTTATTTTCGCGATTTCGCTGTTGGTCCCATAGAGAAAGTTGTTCAGTTGACGGTCTGAGCTATCCCCTTAAAAAAGAGTGTCAGCATATTACCCTATATATTATATATCGAATCTCTGGGATAATATTTCTCTAGTGTGATTCAGGTTCACTTGATTCTGAACCTTATTTGTTGTAGGTTACTGGTTACATATTATTTACATTGGAAGTGGTCTTGTACGGAGCATATTTACGAGAGCGGCAGGTAGCGTCATCTGTTTTCTTCGTTCGCTACTTGTGCTGTTTTGTATATTTGACTTGAGACATGTCTCACGACATCCCACCAGAGATTTAGGTCGAAAACCCGCCCCCTTATGTCTGTGCCGGTATGTATGGCGGGCTTTGAATACTTATATAGGGACTAGTTACGCGTGTAATTCTACTAACAAACATTTCTGCCACTTTTTGTTGGGGGTGAGGTAACACGAAATCCGCAATTTTGGATTTTATTCCCCATAACTTTAGATTCTAATTTTGAACGTTAAAAATCATGAAAAGAAGTCTCGTGTGAACCCCAAATGTTCTAAGTTCGAAATTATTGTTTCGCAATTATATCTATCTCGTTTAGTTATCTATCTATACTATTATAAAACTGTAACAGGAAGTTTGTCTGTACATTGAAGATATTAACAAAAAAAAAGTTACGATATGGTTTTTAGGTGTCCCTGATTCCATTTCACTAATTTTTGGATTTTTTGTCTGTCTATTTGTTTGTGTGTTTGTTTGTTTGAACGAGTATCACGCAAAAACTACTGAACCGATTTTGATGAAACTTTTTTTGTTTGATAGCTTATGATCAGATCTTAAAATCTGGTATATAATTTGTGCGGACGAAGTCGCGGGTTAACGCTCGTAAGGTATAAAATTGAATGTAAATGCAGATGATCAATTAATCTTATAGCGTGGCACAGGGGATATGCTACCGCAAGGCTAGTCCTTATAATAAATAGTCAAAGATGGCGGGCAAAGAAGCCTGCTCCGCTCTTCTATTCCTTGGTAGACTTTCGCGGCCGCTACTAGATTTATTTGTACGGGAGTGTGTACGTTATAAGCACATGATATAAAATATACGGGGTGCAATCGCGGAAATATTCGGTGATTGACCTGTTATTGGACTACGTACGAACCAAAACTTTTGACACATTTGGTATTGCGCTAATCGCGGTACTGCTCTTGACAGCCGTTAGAGCCGTTTTAAGAAATCGCTCAGACGTTATTGGCTGTCAGTTACAGTGGAATAGTGATTGGATTGCAATGTGATTAGAACTGAAATTGGATAAGAATAGATCTTCGACGTTTTAACTTAGCGCAATCGGGCTCCAGAGCTCTGTGTCGTACCAAATGAGCGGTACATCCCTTGTGCTCATGCAGGCAGTATGCCTAAAGCCTTATAAAAAAAAGTAGCCACACGAAATGACGGTAAGCCAAGTACGCAGCCTGAAGAATTGATGGCTGGCGAAATTAAGCCATAATTATTATATTGACCTTCTTAATTTCCTAATTACAGACCGTCACCTCATTCTCGCCGAACCTCGCAGGCTTCCTCTTCAACTTCCTGGTCTCCGGGCTGGCCATCACGTACAAGGATCGAGCCAAACCTTTCGTTCGAGTGACTGCTGAAGAACTTGTTTTTGGGTGAGTTGTTTGATTGAGATTTTTTTGGACGAGTTGCCACCAAGAAGAGGAGGAATTTCCAATTTAGTGGAATTTTTCAGGATATGGAGTACTGTTCATATAGCTACAGTGCATATTACAATAATACTTGCAGCTGCTTGCTAATTTTTTACTGACTTTTAAACATCTGTAACTTCTAAACTGAGACAGGCAGACCTGGTCCATCCCCATCACAGAGATGCTCTACACCCTATGAATACTGAATCAACCTTGCAGCTGATAGTTACCAAAAGTCCCCTTATCTCTTATAATATCAGCTAATATAATCAATGCAGTATATTTTGATTACATAACTACGTCATAATAACAGTAAACTATACTAATTTACAGGTACGACGATCCACTGGTGTCTCTTGCGCACATCTTCTATCCAAAGGGGAAACGACCTAACAGCCAAATGGGACTTCTATTGGCTGTAAGTATTACTGCAAGTATGTTACTCACCAAAGAGTGATGACAGTCTGTACGGAAGAGAGGTAGCGACTCAATCATGAGGCGGCGGTTCAATTCCTGGCCTGTACCACTAAGTTTTACGGTATTTATGTACGGTTGTACAAATACAACCGTACATAGCTAGTGATAATGATAACATTATCACTAGCTCGACGGTAAACGAAAAACAGTGGAAACATGCATAAAAAAGAAAATACCATAAGTTCGGAGGTATGCGTAAAATATGGGTGAGCTTGGGGCAAACACCAAGCACGTATGCAGACTTTAGTTTCGGGGGGACATTTAATTTTCGGTTGGGGGGGGGGGGGGGGGTATTTATAGAAAAACAATGAAAAAGTACGTGCTGTAATCACTTTTCCATACAAATATTCGGATTTCGGGTGGATCCCCCCCCGCCTGGCGAACACAATGGACCAGCAATGGTCGCACAGTTACATAACGTAACGACCCTTGCTTGTAGCCCAACAAACAATGAATCAATCAATGGGTACTCCAACCAACACCTTTCATAAACAGGCAATAGTGATCCCGCTGCGCTAAACGAAGTTGCCGCTTTCCGCCTCAGTCGGGAAGAAAAATAGTATACTAACCTCAGCTCGGCTTCGCCTCGGCCAACAATTACATGAGATCTGATACTTTTCTTACTATCCTGCCCTCGGCGTGTAATCTACTATTACAATGATAATTCAGGATTGGTACATTCCTGGTTACTTTATGGCGTTAAACATTATGTGCCCTAATATTCTCAGTAATGTATCTCAAATTGGCATTGCAACTAACGGGAATATAATTCGGATCGCGCTCCATACAAACGAAGTCTGGTGATATTTTCAATTCTAACCAATGTCAATGAAATTTTTCAAAAACATTCTAGAAACTAATCTCTATGTTTGTATGAAGTCAGATTTTCGATAAAATGTACATTTTTAAAGTTACAGGAGTGCGATTTTTTAATCTCATATATACGTTGAACTCAGCAGTTGAAAATGTTTGGAGAAACGCTTCTTTCCACTGCTGATGTGACTTTCAAAAATCGCACGCCTAGAGTTCGTTTCTGGAGTGCGATTTTTGAATCTCATACGTCGAACTCGGCAGTTGAAAATGTATGGAGATACGCATCTTTCTACAACTGATTTGACTTTAAAAAATCGCACGCCTGGAGTATGATTTTTGATTGTCAAATCAGCAGTAGAAAGATGCGTATCTCCATAGTAATTTTGTCATTTTCAACTGCTGAGCTCAGCGAATGAGTTCCAAAAAACCCACTCCTGGGATCATTATATCTATCATCCAACTCGGCTGGGCTGAGTTCGGGAAGCTACGTAGTATCTTCACGTCCCAAATACGCTATGTGAAAAAAATTGGATTCTTCAAAGCGTCATATATCATGAAGTACTAACAGTAGGGGTATGATTAGCGGATATGTGTAAATTGAACATATAATTGAAGTTTTGATTAGAGCCAAAACACGATTAAGTTTGTTTTACGCTTGCGTCGTTATAGGCGCGCGCGCCGCCCTATCTCTTTCTCTCGCATCAGGCTCAGCGAATGAGATTAAAAAATCGCACTCCAGTACCTCAAAGATTTCCATACAAATCTTAAATTAATCCTAGCATTAAAACTATATATTTTAACGAAAATCTGACTTCATACAGATTTAGCGATTAGTTTCAAGATTGTTTTCGAAAAATTTCATTGACTTTAATTTGGTTAGTATCGAAAATATCACCAGACTTCGTTTGTATGGAGCGCGATCCGAATTATATTTCCGTAAGTTGCAATGTCAATTTTAGATATACACGAGCTTTAACCCGCGACTTCGTCCGCACAAATTATATACCAGATTTTAAGTCAGATCATAAGCTATCAAATAAAAAAAGTTTCATCAAAATCGGTTCAGTAGTTTTTGCGTGATACTCGTTCAAACAAACAAACACCCAAACAAACACACAAACAAACACACAAACAAACAGACAGACAAAAAATCCAAAAATTGGTGAAATGGAATCAGGGACACCTAAAAACCATATCGTAACTTTTTTTTTGTTAATATCTTCAATGTACAGACACACTTCTGTTACAGCTTTATAATAGTATTAGATAGATAGATAGATTACTTAGAATTTTAGGACACATGATGTTTAAGAGGCTATGTGAAAAATATAGAATTCTTCATTTGCGCTCTCGGCATTAACTTCTCTTAAAATTGTAATTCACAATGAAAATTTGAGATCCTTGGCATCAGCTTGTTTGTGCCACTTCATATTCTCTTTCTGTCTAGTTATTATACAAGATCACATACAAATTCAAGCCATTAGTTATTACAAATTGATTTTTTTTCTTTCGTCCTCTATTCTATTCTATTTTTATTAAATGGCGTTTCTTTAAAGATTTCGCCAGTATCAAGTGTTGAAGATATTATTATAATTCAAGTTAACGTTCATTGTACGGTAATTGATATGGCGATCTCAAAGCCCTGTTTTTAAACAAAAACACACACCCGAAACCGCCATAAAATGGCGGAGCCGCGTGGCTATCTAAATCGCGAGCCGAACGAAAGACGAAAGACGTCTACTCGAGAGACCTCTAGCCACGCGACTCCCTTCTTTCGTCCTCTCTGCCTGTATAGGCTAATTTAATTTTTAATTTAATTTAATTTAATCTCAAAAACTAATAAAATAGCGTTTAGGCTACTAGCCCAGTCATTTTACGGTTTGAGCCGGGACTAATTAATATTTTTTTTCGGTATAGTATTTATGAGCCAATTTGAGCCTAGAAATGTACCAAAATTAAAAAAAAATCACGTCAGCAACAGTTCCAATTTTAAAATTTAGCTATTATCTCGTTCTAAAAAACCTGATGGTAATTTTTTTTTTTCACATATTTAAAGCTTTACCATTATTACATACTTCAAACATGGTGTAAATATTTTGGCTACTTAAAAGGTTTTTTACAAATCCATTCGTATTTGCTAATAAATACCTCATTTTTTTAAATTTCAATGCCTTGTTTATTGCTAAAAAATAATTTATATTGTTAAATCTAAGTCAAATGAGTGCATTGGTATTAATATTATTAATTAAAAAGCATTCTGGGACACACAATTTTGATTTCTATGTTGCGTAGCGATTTTTATTTTAATATGTTTTAAGATAGTCTTTTTGTCACTAAATGGTGCCGGATACAGTTTAAAAGTCCAATTAATTACTCCCTACCCCGCCTAACAAAACTCCGTACAAATAAGGTAGAAAGATAGTTTAACACTTTTTATTTTAGGTTTTTCTTGATTGAGAAAATAATTTAAATGGTGAAGGTGCCACTGAGCTAGGTACCTACCAAAGAGTAAATAAGTATATTAGAAAAGAGAACCCACTCGTGGCAACATTATGCATCCACCTTATGTCAAATTGAAGGCTAGCTAGCGCCATCTATGTTTCACCGACAATAATTCAACCTATACTATACATACCTACTTATATCTACTCATACCGATGCATATTATTCTTTTGAATGCTAGATTTCGTTCAATCCCGCACCTATCGAGTGAAATTCCAGTATCTTTAGTATTCCTGTAATCTAAACATTGGTAAGAGAAAAACAGAAACTCCAGAACATCACTAAATCGGCACGAAATTGAACGAAAACTACAAACAATTCGCGCATTACGCAAGATACGTAGCCATTTTGTGAATCTGTCATCTTTCAATTAGACATTGACATAGACAATAAAATGTTTTTTTTTCATAGTTCTGCGAAGTAGTTAATAGATGGCAGCACATTCTATGCAAACTGAATCGGAAAAAGCCACCAAAAGGCGACTGTCCTCCGCATGGTACCTACGCTACTCTCTTCTTAGTCCATGTTTTCTTTTATTTTCCAGCGTAATGGAACCCTGGATGAAGTATCAACGATTTACACAGGTGCCGGTGGTAAAGGAATGGATAGATTCGGGTACCTGGATAAAGTGAACGGCCTGGACCATCTGCCCCATTGGAAGGAGCGGCCTTGTAACAATATACGGTAAGTACATAAATTCACGACCATAATCTCTTTAGGGGTGGACAGAAACATTGCTAATTTGCTACAACTATAAGATCTTTTAATTGCGACTAGGCTAACTTTTAGTATGTAGAACTATATACTATTACTTATTCTGTGCTTTAAGCATGGTATTGAAGGTTTAAAATTACAATTCAAAACCTATACCTGGTACCTATTGTAGATATCTTACATACCAACATTTCTTCAAGTCATTTTGTTTTAAATATCTTCTAGCAGTTTTCTTCTATCAGGTAATGTTGATTAATTTTGCATGTACACATTTCTTTTGTAAATTCTACATAGGACGCATATTTTTAGTCGCCTTATACGACAGTAACGGGAACAATATTTAAAAAGATAATTTACCTCATGAAAAAAAACTAGCTGTTCATATTACACGCAACTTCGTCTAAAATTAAAAGTTCAGCGTACATGCAGGTTTCCTCGTGAAGTTTTCCTTCACCGTTTGAGAGCAGTCAATACGTACATAAGTTAGAAAAACTCATTGGTACATGGCTTGTCGTCAGTGCTGATTCGAACCCGGACCCCCATGATGGAGTCTCCGCAACGCGCCACCGAAGCTCTTTATTGTAAATTGTGTACATAATATTTTATAAATTAATGTAGGTATTTGAAGTAAATCGACACTAAAGCCTTGCTTTTAATACCGATTGCATACTTAGGTAATTGTTTATCATTTACCGATAAATCCGGTAATGTCCCGGTCTTATTATATAATTACGGTAAACCGTATAATTTCTGGTAATACAATGAAATCCTATCGGCAATTAATTTTAATATCTATTGTGTTATATTTTCCTTGAATCAATTGGTTGTTTGTGATATGTCATTAGGTACTTCAGCCGTACTTACTATCTCTATGCTTCAGCCTTCACACTGGTAGAAGTTTCTCAGTGTTGAAAGCCAGAAGGACGAATAATCGAGATAAAAACTTTTTGATACCTTACACGTTCGACAACTTGTATCGCGTGTAGTCGGTTTACAGGTAGGTACGTAATTTTTTTTTCATCTCTCATACTCTGAAAGAATGTCATTTATCTAAGAAGCGGGTTGAAAGTGATACTTTTCTTCCCTAGGGCGGAAAAGTAATAAAAAAAAAAACTACTTCTATACTGAGCAAAGGCAGAAACCTATACATCCACACTTCGATAAAATTATATTAATTCTTAATTTTTTATAACTATTATGATCAATACATTTGAATTATAATAAAAGTTAAAAAAAGTCATTTGGAGACTTTTATTAAAATTATAAGCAGACAGAAAAAAGTGATCCCGATTAAAACCTCCTCAAAAAAACGTGCTGGCTGGCTTAAAAAATATAAAAACCATATAGTTGCGCGAAAAAGAAAAAAAGGATCCGTTTTAAAACGCGTATAAATCACTCTGGAAGTCTATCTGTCTCACTCACTCTAGCATACATTTATCTTCGAGTACTTTTTCTCTTTAGCATTGGCACCCCGAGTGATTTCAAATTTATTCAAACGTTTTGAAACGTACCTAGTCAAAAATTAATTCGTCAAGCGATTTAGAAATTGATTTTGCATATAATATCTGGCTCTTGTTTACTTTCCTCGTCATCGAAATGAAAAGCAGAGTATTTAACTCGGGTAAAAGACACCCATTTCACACTCGAAATATGGGCGCCCCTCACGTTCGTTCGAGGCGCCAAACATGTCGTGTGAAATGGGTGACTTTCATCCCTTGGTTAACAATCTACTATTTTAATGTAGTGGTAGTGCACAAAAAGTACCACTTCATAAAAAAGTTTCAAATTTTTTCATGAAGTGCGTTTTTTTAAATAGGTGTGTACTTTTATTTACAATCCCTTTTTAAGTTACATTCACTTTACTTACTTTAGGTTCGCTAAACAAGGTTGGTAACGCTAGTCATGCACCACATGCGGGTTAGACCACATAATTATCCTCCTCCAATATTATTGCAATTAATTTAACATGAAAGGATGATGGTTTGTTTGTTATGGCGAAGGTTTCTTTACAAATATAAACACGTCCGTAGCAATGTGTATTTTCTTTATTATTTGTTCATTCAAGTCATTCTTCTTGAGAAAGAAGGTTTGTACACTTACGTTTCACGTAAATAACACAACCTAACAGATAAATATTCTTTTCTTTATTTGCAAATGATTTGCACACAAGAAATACCTTTGTACAAAAAATGAGACAATGGTAATGTTACCATCCTTTCAATATTTTTGCTAGTACAGAGTGTAAGTACCTGAGCGGATAGGTATGGACACTGAATCATGAAGGTTGGGGTTCGAAACCGAACCGACTATATCATCATCATCATCATCAGCCTATCATCGTCCACTGCTGGACATAGGCCTCTCCCAAGGCGCGCCACAAAACTCTGTCCTCGGCCCTCCTCATCCAGTCGCTACCTTTTTTAGGTAGTCTGTCCAGCGGGCAGCAGGGCATCTCACACTACGTCTACATCACACACTAGTTCGTGGTCTCCACTCCAGAACTCTGACACCCATAGAGATCTAGAGAGATGCCAACCAACGCCCTGAGTTCGAAACCTAGTGTCGCATTACCACCAGTACCACGCGATAGAATGTATTTTGTTAGCTTGAATGTGCTCATTATCCATTGCGGTTGTCAGTTCTGCGGCAGACATGACCAGCCCATTGCCACTTCAGCTTGCTAATTTTCTGAGATAATTCAATCACTTTCGTTCTCTGACGTATCACTTCATTTCTGATGTGATCTCTCAGAGAAACACCGAGCATAACTCTCTCCATAGCTCGCTGAGCGACCTTGAATTGATGAACTAGTCCTATCGTCAGGGTCCATGTTTCCGCACCATAGGTCATTAATACTGGCAGGACGCACTGATCGAACATCTTCGTTTTGAGGCATTGTGGTAGAGCCGATGAAAATATATAGCGGAGTTTCCCGATAGCAGCCCATCCTAGTTGGATGCGCCTAGCGGCCTCTTTGTCGAAGTTGTTTCTACCTAGTCTTATAGTCTGTCCAAGGTAGACATAGTCTTGCACAACTTCTATCGATGTATCAATGATGTAGGTAGACTGCCCTCATACGGTGAAGGAAAACTCGCGAAGAAACCTGCATGCGCTGAAGAAGAAATTCCGATGCGTATGTGAAGTCTACCAATCCACATTGGGCACGCGTGGTGGACTAATCGTATTAGGTCCCCCATTCATATGACTATTTTGACTCATATAAGTTATATTACGGTAATTTCGTCATATACTTGTGCTTTATGCGTCTAATGTTCGACTATACGACACATATACGACCAAATTGTTAGTAGGGTAATTTTCAGGGGTGAATCAGGCTATCAAACTGAACAATTTTTACTATGGGGAATATACTAACTTTAAGGGAAAGGTATTTTATTTTAAATTGGTTGGGTCACCTTTATGTGAATGTTCTGTTGACAGTAACGAGTTCGAACAGACCGCTCATCATATTCTTTGGGAGTGTGAGCTCTGGTACGCCGAGCGCCAGACCATGCTTGACTCAATAAAATCGTTTTCTGGTGTCCCTTACTACATGGATCTTGTTGCGACTAGGGATAACTTCCGTGCGTTCAGATGTTTTTGCCATACTTATTACTGGAAGCAAAATAGGTCATAGTTTCAGTACAATGTTAGGTTCCTATTGTTTTATTTTGTATTTTTGGTGCTTTTGCGGTCGTGTCTTCAACACTGCCATAAATGATCTCTTGCATTGGCTCTCTAATAGCCATGTTTTTTTTCCTTCTTATTGCTGTCTCCCGTTTGCAATGGAGGGAAGTCGGATATTTCGTTTTCCTGCTCCTCCTATCTTCTTTGATTAATTCATTGCGGGTTCCAAGACAGATTAGAGTCATCCCCCGGGCTCGCTGGACTTCATTGTCCAGTGTTGTGAATGGTCGCCGCTGTTGATCCTGGTTTACAGGAGTTACAGCGGTGGGAATGTGTGGTGGGCCTATGCCCGTTTAAAAACCTACCTTAACTTGGTTTTTTTCTTTGTTTTTCAGAGCCTCAGAGGGGTCGTTCTTCCCACCTCGAGCGACGACAAACTCCGACATTGTGCATATTTACGACAAGGATCTGTGCAGGATACTTCCTCTGCAGTACAGGAAGGATGTTTACAAAGATGGTTAGTAGCATTACTTAATTTAATTGCATAGCGTATAGCAAAGCATAGCATAGCATATTGTAGCATCTTGCCACAGATGGCTCCACCAGTCACACTCAGAACATTCGAGAGACTCGCAAACGCAAGTTATAGCTGCGAAGCCAACAGATGGTGCCACCAGTCACCCTCGCAAAAACACATAAGACAATTTGCGATGTCACATTGGTAGCCTTAAGCTGCTGCAGTAAGGTTCACAATCGAATGCAAGACATAAATGGCGCAAGAACAATTACCACACTCAGACTAAGAACCGTTGAACCACGGCCGGTCCCCACACAACTAACAATTTGGTCGTATAGTCGAACATTAGACGCATACAGCACCAGTATATGATGAAATTACCGTAATATAACTTTTATAAGTCAAAATAGACATATAACCGTTGGACCATGGCCGGTCTCCAGGCATCATACCTAGCCTGGAGGAAGATCTTTCCTTTCAGATATCGTTGTGACATCACCTACCCACAAATATAACTTGTGTGAAACACAATTTTATAAAAAAAAACAGCAGCCAGCATTATTAGGTCCGCCACATACATACGGAATTTCGATCTGGAATCCTGTCTTCTCAGGATTCAGTGTTGTCAACTATGGTTACAAAAATTACTTAGAGTGCTGTTTAAAAAATGTCTAAAATAAAAATGAATGAAATGCCAAATTAATGACAATTATATTTCTAGGTATTTATTAAAACGAAACAAACAATTTCTATACGTGATAATTACCATCATGTGATGATGTCATGACGTTGCGATGTTGATTTGTAAATTTTATTTCAATATTATGCAACCATATCAAAAAGCTATCGATAGTTTTAGCATTAGACATAATCTGCATACAAAATGGCATAAACCACACAAGAGATTTTTGAGCGCAGGCGATTTCGCAACTATACCGCAACGACGTCGCAACTGCACCATCACGAAACGGTATCGTTCCATTAACGCCTACGCTCAAAAATCAATTGTTTGATATGACTGTAAATCTTAAAAAAGTGCCACGTAAGACAACAAAAAATCACTAGATCTAGAGAAAAGGTCTCTGAAAGCGGCAACACTCCTTCCGGAATCTAATTCTGAATCAGGTTTATTCCGTATGTATGTGGCGGACCTTATGGGCACGTTTGGGCCAGCACGGCTAGCATGCCACCCACGACAGAGCGTTTAAACGAGAAAAACGTCATGCGCGCTCTTTCTGGCATACATAAAATAATAAAGATGGAGGCACATCTCGATTTTTATCGTTTTCTCGGGGGTGGCATGCTAGGCCTACTGGTACGGCTAGGGGCGGAATTTTCGATTAAGTGTTTGACGTGGCATGTTGCTGAATAGTGTTTTGTTTTGACGACGCATGTTGCTGAAGAAATTTTTGTAAGCAATTTTGACGACGCATGTTGCTGAAGCAGATTTTGTCACTATTAATTTCGTTTACATGTGACCTCAAATAAATAAAGTAACTCCGATAACTATCAATAAATTCTTCCATCATGTTTTTATTTTTATTTTAATAATGTTGTATTAAATTACCAGGCATCCAGACCGGTCTCTACACGCCGCCGAGTTCTACATTCGAGTGCGCCGACGTCAATCCAGACAATAAATGTTACTGCCAGGGTGAGAAATGCCCTCCTAGAGGATTGCAGAACATCAGCCCTTGCCAATACAGTGAGTTTACTATACATAAAATAAGCGTAAGGTTACGGTAATCACTAGGTAATAAGTATGCGCAGAGAGCGCACGTCCGCACTTGGTGATAGCTGGTTAGCAACTGCCATGCTATGTTATCTTAGTACAAACTAAGTGGAACGCTGATTTTCCATGGACAGCGTTCGCCATCTATCGGTGATGTATCGAAGCACTATGGGTTGCACTAGGGTTCATATCGGAGTAACAGCGCACTACACCTCACGCGCTGCGCTGTAGTAGTGAGAGATTTCGCCCACTGTCTTGTTGGTCTAGCGGTCTAGGCAACCGGCTTACGATCCGGATAGCTAAAGTTCGATCCTCGTGTCTGCCGATCGTCTTTTTCAATTTATTTCATAAACCCCCACTACGCTACGGCTTCGCACTCGCACAGAAACTACATCAAGCAAGAGCAAACCTGCCCTATACCTATTTGATTATTTGTGGTTGGGCTATTGCAAGCAAGGGTCGTTGTAACACTGAGACCAGCGCTGGTCCTTTGTATTCGCCCCAAGCTCACCCATATTTTACGCATACCTCCGAACTTATGGTATTTTCTTTTCATCCTCGGGAATGCAGGTTTCCTTACGATGTTTTCCTTCACCGCTGAGCTAGTAAATGATAAATACAGCCGTACATATTTCGAAGAACTTAGTGGTAAAGGCCAGGAATCGAACCGCGGCCTCAGGATTGAGGCGCTAGCTCTCTTCCGTAGGGGCTATCATGGCTCGCCCTATACCTATGTACTCACAGAAAAGAGGATAAGTACTTCAAAATTGGTTTTCAAAAATTCACTTTTAAAAACACCTTTCAATTCATCCAAACTTTGACTTAACTCAGACCTTCTGATTTTGATATCTTGTAAACTGTCTGATTGTTCTTCTGCAAGACGACTATTTAGATCGAGAACTGGTGTGACCAACAAACTAATCAAATGAAATTCAACCTTATCTTCATAATTTTTTTGGACTGAATCTTCATAAAATTGTCATATGACTACCGAAGGGTACATAAATTTAGTGTCTGCATATGCTCCTACCCTGGGTTCGTCTCAGGAGGCGAAGGACGAGTTTTATGATCAGCTCAGCGGGGCTGTGCATGAAATAGGCCGGAATGAGAGGGTATTAGTACTGGGTGACTTTAACGCACGTGTTGGCCAAGAGACTGAAGACTGGCCAAATTACTTAGGCAAACACGGCATCGGGAAGCTAAATGAAAATGGCCAACGTCTGCTCGAGTTCTGCTCCCGTTACCAATTGTGTGTCACCAATACCTTCTTTAAAGGGAAAACCATGCACAAAGTTTCCTGGAAACACCCGCGTTCTGGACATTGGCACCAACTCGATCTTGTCTTATCCCGAAGGAAGAACCTGCGCAATATTCTGCACACACGATCATTTCATAGTGCGGAATGCGACACCGACCACTCACTTGTAGTCTCTAAGGTGAGGCTGGCTCCCAAAAAGATCCACTCTGCCAGACCTACCGGTAGAAAGAAACTGGACTTTCTAAAAACCAGGATTCCAGATCTGGTCGAATCCTTTGGTGAAAAGGTCCGTCAGGTAACTGCTGGATGGGATCTGTGTGCGCCCCTGGAAAACCAGTGGACATTGATCAAATCACTGTTTACCAAAACTGCTGGGGAAGTTTTCGGCTTCCGAAAACCTAACTGTCAGGACTGGTTTGCAGCAAACAGTGAGCAGTTACAACCACTACATGACTCTAAACGTCGAGCCGCGCTAAATCATCGCGTGAACCCGAGTGCCAGCACACGCGAAGCCTTAAGCGAAGCTAAGTCTTGTCTTCAGCTGAGTTCTCGGCATTTCGCAAATGAGTGCTGGACCGAGCTTTGCAAGAGGATCGAAACGTGTGCTGCTACCGGGAACCTTAATGGTGTGTACGCCGGAATTAAGGAAGGTATTGGTCCACTGCCGAAAAAGACTGCTCCTCTAAAAGAGATTGACGGGTCAGTCATAACAGACAACACTCGTAGACTCCAACGCTGGTTCGAGCACTACACTGCACTGTACTCACAGCCGGTTAACATTGCACAGGAAGCCGCAGAGCGGATACCAAGCTTGGAGACCTGGCACGAGTTAGATGCTTTACCCAGCATTGAGGAGTTAGTTGCGGCAGTCCGGCAGCTTAAAGGCAAAAAGAGTCCGGGAATCGATGAAATCCACACAGAGGTGCTAAAGTTAAAGTGCGTACTACCGATTCTGCACAACTTTCTTGCTAGGTGTTGGGAGAGTGAATGTGTCCCGCAGGATATGCGTGATGCCAACATAGTGACTTTGTATAAGGGAAAAAGTGACCGCGGCAATTGTAACTGCTTCCGTGGTATATCCCTTTTAAGCATAGTCGGCAAACTTTTTGGCAGAGTCATTTTGGCCAGACTGCAGAAACTAGCCGAACGCGTATATCCTGAGGCCCAGTGCGGATTTCGCGCGAAAAGGTCCACAGTGGACATGATATTTACTCTCCGGAAGAACGCAACGCAACTGCAAGAGAAGTGTCGTGAGCAAAAAACCCCCTTATGCATTGCTTTCGTTGACCTAAACAAGGCCTTCGATACCGTTAGCAAACAGGGGTTGTATGACGTACTCTGGAAAATCGGGTGTCCGCCGAAACTACTAGGGCTCATCAAATCCTTTTCTCAAATTCTCAAATCATCAAATTCTCCAGTGATCCTGTTAGACGGGTCACCCTTGGAGGCAGTCGATCGGTTTTGCTATCTCGGGTCGACCGTTTCGAGCAATCTCTCACTGGACGTGGAGATTGGTTCCGCATCGGCAAGGCGGCCACGACGTTTGAAAAATTCAGTGCAAAAGTATGGGACAATAAACACCTAACAACTAAGACTAAGATAAGTGTGTATCAGACATGCATCTTGAGTGTACTATTGTACGGAGCTGAGACCTGGACGTCGTATGCAAAACAGGAGAGGCGGCTAAACGCATTCCATATGCGCTGCCTTCGGAGTATCTTGGGAATACGTTGGCAGGACAGGGTGACAAACGAGAGGGTACTTCAGGTTGCACAGCTGCCTAGTATCACGGCTCTTCTTAAGGAGAGGCGGCTTAGATGGCTGGGGCACGTACATGCGCATACTTCTTGGTGAGGTCGCACATAGGAAGAGGCCAGTCGGAAGACCCGTGCTGCGATTTAAGGTTTGCGTCAAGAGGGACCTAACCTCTTTCGGAATCGGCCACGCAAATTGGGAAGAGCTCGCGGAAAATAGAGGAGGGTGGAGATCCCTCTCCACCCTCCTCTATTTTCCGCGATCTCTTGTCTTCCCAGACAAGAGATGGTCGGACTACTCATGACGAGGTCTGGTTCGCACACCTGGCAGAGAAACGTGACAAAAGGCATAATGCTGTCACAATCCCACCTCTGTCCACCGGTGGCGTACGGTTCTATTGTGGAGGCTGTGGACGTGTATGCGGCTCTCGTATAGGACTTTACAGCCATGAGGAAAAGTGCCTCTCCAAAAACACTGCTTAAACCATCTGCAACAGATGTAAAGGCCAACGATGATGTATGTTGAAAGTCAAATCTCCATACATTTTCAACTGCTGAGTTCAACGTATGAGATTCAAAAATCGCACTCCAGACCACAAAGATTCATTAAGAACATTTATTTCGCAGATGCTCCAGTATATCTATCGTACCCTCACTTCTACGATGCTGACCCAAATCTCCTGACTCCGTTCAACGGTTTAAGACCAGATGAGAAGAAACATGGCACCTATTTCATGATACAACCGGTGAGCTTACTATAATAGTGATTTGTTTTAAGGGTTCCGTAGTCAAACTGGCCCACATTCTCCCAATTCACGATTTTTTCATAATCAAATCAAATTGTTTTATTCAAAATAATATCACATGGATAGCTTTCTGACGTCATTTTTAACTCAACTATTTTCATTAAAAAAAAAAACAAAATAAAAGATGTTGTGTGAATGCTTCTGACCACTCCGAAAGGGATTATGGTCGTTTATATCTTATAATATATTTTCTTATAATTTTCTTCTCTAATTTCAGAAACTCGGCGTTCCTCTGGAAGGTTTCGTACGCGTCCAGCTCAACTTGAAAGTGGACCGAGCAGCCAAAATAATGATAAACAACATCAACAAGTTCCCAGACATCATCTTCCCCGTTATGTGGCTTGAAGAGGTAAGATCTGAACTATAAGGAAGGTGCTTTCAAACGGTGAAGGAAATCATCGTAGAGTACCTATGTGAAATCCACCGATTTGCAATTGAACGTAGCGGATTAACGTGTACACCCTGGACACTCCATACAAACGGGCTCGCACTGATCAGAAGAGCACTGATTAAAGCAGGTCCATGATTTTTGGTCTAATGGAATTCTTACCGTGGTGCATTTTTAACAATGGGCATTTTTACCTCTGGATATTATTACCACAGAGTACTATAATTACCACTGGACATTTTTACCACTTGTCATTTAAACCTCTGGACATATTTACGTCTAGGTATTTTTACCTTTGGAATTTCAACCCATTTGAATTTTTACTTCAGGGCATTCTTACCCCTGGGTATTTATTAATATTATACCTCTGGGCATTTTTACCCTTACACCCTGAAATTTTTTCCACTGGGCATTTTTAAACCTGGTCATTCTTATTCTTCATACGAGTCGATGGCATTGACATCGAGTTTGTCTTGATATCGTGGTGAAGTGAACACATTCGCCAACCAGCGTCAGATTTTATGATATAGATACAATATAGATACGACAAAGTTACGATTATTACAGGATATTGCCGTTGTTCATATAACAGATACTTACACAAATTAAAAATATTCTCTTTTTTTCAGGGCATCCACGAGGTCACACCATCAATTTGGCGGTGGATTTACCTGGCAACTACAGTGGGACCAGTCGCTGGTCCCATCCTGTCCTACTCTATGATCATTTTCGGCATTTTTCTTCTAACCATCGTATTTTTGAAAGCATACAAAAACTTTGTAATCGGACAGAATTCTATAGAAATAATGGAAATAGGAAAAGAGACAATCAGACGTGGATCTACATTGATTATCAGTAATTCACATAAGCTGATCCCATGCAGAGAATCTACGTATCAACCGTTGAATCAAATGCCCACAGAAGAACAATCGGACAGTTTACCAGATTTCAAAATCAGAAGGTCGGAGTTAAGTCAAAGTTTGGATGAATTGAAAGGTGTTTTTAAAAGTGAATTTGTGAAAACCAATTTTGAGGTAGAGACAGAATCTTTAATAAGGTCTGATAATTCTTTTATTAAATCAGAACTAAGACGGTGTAGTGTATTAAATTTGACGGATAGATATTATTATTAATTGTTTTAAGGTGTTTTTTAAGTTGGTGTGGTAAGCCCCAGTTCATTGATTTTTATTTATGGCAACAGTGGGTAAAAGTTTAGAAGAACTTGCGACACTGGCTGGATGTTTGCTCAAATTAATGATTAGATAAAAAGTTACGATGGGGTCTTGTTAGCCGTTTTTCAAGCCAAAAAAAGAAAAGACATTTTTTACAAAAATGCAAAATGGGTGCAAATGTAGACCTTTACATGACCTGTACATTGTTTATTAAAAAGTTTAAATGAAGAAAAAAATCTTAGTAGCATCCCTACATACATTTTTAGAAATATATTTTGCATAAATTTTTGAAGGGGTCACAATGTCTTATTTTTTGTGTGAAAAGGAATATTTTGAACTGAAAAACGGCTTTATTTTATTTTAAGGTTGTGCAGAGCGACTGAATGCAAAGATTATCGTTTTTGCGGAAATCTTTTAATCTAGATTTAAAATGAAAAATTTGCTCACCATATTTTTAAGATAAAAATATATTGGCCAACATTTTTTTTTTAATTAATACGGTTTTAAAGTGCCTTTGTAAAAAAACTTGTTTCGTAAAATGGCTTCTACGTTATTTTGTGTAAGACTGTGAATATTGGCCATTTTACAAAATGACTTAATATATAAATTACAAAATAAAATTCTTAAATTTTTTTCAATCGTAACTAATAAACATATTTGAAAAAGATTTAGAAAATTTTACCAGAAAAAAATGTGTGCACCAAAATGTTAATTTAATATAAAAAATAACTCTATAAATGTCTTCCACTTAAATAAACTCCCTGACTATTATAGACTAGTCGCTGTATTTAAAAAACTTCTTTAATGTATAGACTTAAGGTCTATTTTACGGTGAAGGACGAATCGTTAATTGCTGGGACATTTTTTTTTTTTTATGACCAGGGTGGGTATTTTTAATATTTAAAAAGAACTAGTTATATTCTTTTCTTATGCCAAAAAGCAGTGACATTGTTAAATTAATTTGTGAACTTTAATATAGTCACAAAGCGCAGAACCCAATTGTAAAACAATGTATCGTTTCATCGAAAGAATGACTCAAACCCATTGAATGTATAGAATAGACAACGCGAACAAAATCTGTGCACTACGATCAGCAGTGCGGGGCGCGCACTTGGGGCAGCACGTGCACGGTACAGGCTAAGTAAAGTTGAGCCATTTAGCTTAAACGAGTGTTACAAAAAAAATTGTCTGGGTGTCGCCTCTAGTACCACAATGCTCAAACCGTAGTTGTTTGAGTTAGAAGAGAGCAGGGTATATTGTTTTCTACTTCTCCTGTCATTAGATGTCAACCTATATATTTTATATGACGCTAGGGCCTAGAGTTTCGGTACTACTCGTGAAACGTGATTGTTCTGAGGTTTCATAACCTCGGGGAATATAGTCGTGAGCATATGCTATCCTATGCTAGGCCTACCTAGGCAGATATGCATGTTCAAGAATGGTATATTCTTTCTGTCAAGCTCTAAAAAACGCATATTATTATGCTCTTTCTCTTCCGCATTGCCAATCTGTACGCTATAAACAATCTATGGTAAAAATAATGTCCATAATTTGACGAATAATTGATATCAATGTTTTCGACAAATTCATACGGTAATTAAACCTCAAAATACAAATAAAATAATAAAATTTGGTCCTGCGCTTTGCCAAACTTGATGATGCTAGGCTGTATTTCTTTTTATTTTTATCTGTGACTGATCCTTTTAAGTTTTTTCTTGCCACTACGCGAGCAAACTAATAAATGTTATTATTAAAATTGTGATTGAATTGAAAGCAATTTTTATTATTTTCTTCTTTTGCTTTCTATGGAGAGTGGAGAAAGTAATGGAATCAAACCTACTTATAATAAAATTAAAGTCCATCGTTGTGACACTCATAGATATCCAATGGTAACAATATAGACATATTTTGACATTTTAAATATAATATTGTAATCTTGTAATGAAGGCCAATTTTTTTATAAATAAGTATCATTCTTTTAATTACTATAATTTCGATGTTTTAAATACGTAATATTCTTGTCTGTTTGACTTACCAATTTTATTTAGTTTAAATTTTGTATTTGCACGCCGTAAATGGCAGAATATGTACGGAACAAATTAAATATAACATCTCTGTTTTGTCTATGTACCCATATTCGCAAAAATAAATGATATTCTGATTCTGATTCTGAATAATTTATAATTTATTTTAGTAGAGAAATAAATGTTTTTTGTTACTTTTATGACACAAGAACATTTTTTTCGCTGAATTATTCAATTTGAGTTAAAATTTATCTTCAAATACTTTGCTATCAATTCCATATTATAATTATCTTACACCTAGTAAAATTTTAGTTTTTGAAAATGATGTGTCCACCTTTTTTTATTTTTTTGGAATTCAAAACATAGCTAGCTGAGCGCGAGTTTTTAAATTTATTATTGAGTGTATTTTCTTAAATTATAAAAAGTTTTATTTTTCTCTTCTATATAGTAATGCTTTTAAAAAATATATTAATTGCATTTCGGTCGACTTTTCAAAATTTCAAATTCATTCACAATTTTTGTATTGTCAGTTTCAGATTTGTTAGCACTTATTTGTTTCTTTTCTTTAGATAAGTAAATAGTTAAAACTACTGGGTATCAAGTTCTATTATTATCATTTAGTTATTATAGAATTATTAGACTTTTTAGACTAGTCCTAATTATAAAAATTGTACAAAAAATTATTTATGTACAGGTTTTTGAGTAATTTTGGATTTATAATTTGGCAAATTTTTTATATACCTCCGGTGGGTTCAACCAACGAGTATTCGAAGAAAAATGCGACTTATTGAATATAAGGTTTCCGTTTCTTGCCATTTGGCTAACGGAACCCTAAAAAGATATGAAGTACCCATTAAGATTATCATACACATATCGTACTGCATTTCACTTAGGAAGGGTTCTGGCAGGACTTTTTCCTATGTGAAATGGATTATAGTATTTTCAAGTGTTGCCAGACCGAATATTAATTACCTACCCTCGGGATTTTTTTCACTGGCAATACTTTAAGAGTTGTTTATAGTTAAAAAAAGAAAGAACCTTTCTTTTTTACTTCCACAAATTTGCATAATAAAATGGCAATGAATTTTTTATCAGCATGGAAATTATAACCTAAAGGATTTGGATACAAGAAAATCATTAGTTAAGAACAAAAATACTTATGTGATATAAAAATAAGTATACTTAATTAAAATAAGAAAAAATACAAACAAACACAGAACGTCTTACAGAAAACCCCTTTTCTTCCAGAGAACCTAATCCTTAAACAAAATCCTATCCCTTCACAGAAAACTATCTCTAACAGAAATGAGAATACCCCATTACAGAAAACCCTTTCCATTATAAAAATTTTTACCCCTTACTTCAAAACACACTTATAGAATACCCTATACAAAAACCCTTACAAATAATCCTTTCCATTACAGAAAACCCTTTCCATTATAAAAAGCCTTACCACTTACAGAAAACCCTATTCCTTACAAAAAACCCAAACATTTATAGAAAACTTTAACTCTAACTTCAAAAATTCTACTCTTTACCGACTTACATGATCAATTTATCACTTTATATGAAGAATATTTATCTGTCCGTTTATAATACTTAAGGGACGGGATAAGAGCTTGGTGTCTCTACTCTTAATATTTACACCCATAAAAATAGTTAGGAAATTGTTAAAAGATGGATATTTTATATGGGAAATATTATTAAAAATAATGTGTCATTTGCAGCTGTGACCTGTGAATATGATATGAGACAATAATAATTTTTCACTTTCACTGAAACACATTTCAAAGAGAAATATAAGAACAAACGATAAGTCTAGGCCCTCCAAAGGGTCGTAAATAGGCTGATGATGAGAAAACTGGATCATGATTTACAAATATTCATTTACATTGACAGTTGGTAAGTCAATGTTCATTTATATAAAATAACGTGTGCTTAATTTTGGTTTATTATCAATTTATCAGCCAAATTTTTTCCAAAACAATCTGACAAAAATCCTTATGAATTATTTTTTAGAAAAACAAAAATTAATAAAACCAGCTCACGAAAAGCTTTAATATACCAAGACTTTTCTTATTATTTTTTAATGAAAATAATAACTATTATAATAAATATACCTCTATTTTTTAATTAGTAGAAACATTTTAAGGGTTTCGTTACATGAATACACCTTTAACATTTTTCTAGTAATTGTAAAATAGTGGTGTATAATAAATCCGTTGTTTGATTTTAACTATTGTTAACTTTAAATAGTGTTTTCACGATACAAAAATGTATAACTTGAAGATAATTTTAAAACTCGGTAACGTAACTCGTATTTTTTACAAATGATTTCAATTTTTTTATATATATAAATTCTTATTTATGCACGCTACAGTCTATATCTTTGTTATTAATATAAAAACTCATTGTTTTTAATACACAAAACACTGCTCAGAAAGGTTGAAAAAAAAATCGGAGTCAGGTTTTGGTCGAGTAGAATTTTTATTTCATCCTTTCTCTCTTGAAATGTTAATTCGTTTTTAAAACTTAAAGATTACAATAGTTAAAACATGGATTTTAGACGAATTAGTTAATAACGTGTATTGATAAACGAATACATTCCATTTTGTATTTTATAAAAAAGGGTTAATTAAGGACTATTTTTGTACGAACTTAGTTTGTAAGAATGTAAATAATTATTTTGTAAGGTGTAATTTTGTAACAGATTTTTTTGTTTATAATAAAATATTGGTCAAACACTTGAACTAACGCATTTTTTCTATTTAGATTATGGGTGTTCCTATTAAGCACATAGAGTAAGTTATAGCATGTAGGATCCCACTGCTGGGCCAAGGCCTCCTCTCACGAATAAAGCAGTGATAACAATAAAAGTTCTATTGTGTCTCGTTCAGTGTCCGCGAAAGTGTTAATAGGCCTCTGGAGTGCGATTTTTGAATCTCATTCGCTGAGCTCAGCCTTTAAAAATGTCAAATTTACTATGGAGATATGCATCTTTCTACTGCAGATTTGACTTTCAAAAATCATACTTCAGAAGTGCGATTTCTGAAAGTCAAATCAGCAGTAGATAGATGCGTATCTCCATACATTTTCGACTGCTGAGTTCAACGTATGAGATTCAAAAATCGCACTCCTGATCTGGAGTGCGATTTTTGAAAACTCAGCAGTTGAAAATGTCAATATTACTATGGAGACTTTTCTACTGCTGATTTGGCTTTCAAAAACCATAGGAGTGCGATTTTTGAAAGTCAAATCAGGAATAGAAAGATGCATATCTCTATAGTAATTTTGACATTTTCGACTGCTGAGTTAAACGAATGAGTTTAAAAAATCGCACTTCTGGCTTAGTATTAGTTCGTTATGCCGCCATATGACGGTACTATTCGGTAGCAACTGCTTATTGTGCCTTCCGAATCACGGGGACGCTCGGGATTAAAATAACGGTCAACCACCTAAAGACTGACCGGCCGTGACGTTGCTTCACTTCTATGATCGTTTCCAATACCGAAGCCACAGATTATCTAGTTACTACTACGTAACAGATACATCATTTCCTTAGAAAAATATAAATTGCCACGGTTTAATTACCCACTGCCAAACGATACGCGCAAAAATGTATTAAATGAAGCTTGACTCAGCACAGCCCAGAGTCAAGCCACAGTATAAGAAAGAATATCTTGTGACCGGCTTTTCAAACAGACATACCTCGGATGCCATCAATTCAAACCGCAACGACTTAAGGCTCTTAGTACGAGCCTTAACAGGACACTGCAAGTTAAACAAACACCTACACAGAATGGGGCTTGTAGATTCACCCACTTGCAGATTCTGCTGTGAAGCAGAGGAAACGCCCATACACCTCCTATGCGAATGCAAAGTGCTCATTCACAGCAGAAGTCGCCATCTAGGTGGATACATAATAACACCTACTGACATTAGGGACCTTCCCTCCAAAAGCATAACACGGTTCATGAAGTCCGTGGGCCTAGGAAATGACCTTTAGGTCTAGGGTGACCGCTACAATAGATCTATCCAGGTCGCAGTAGCTATTTGGTCATTGACCAAGCCCTTATAACCAAATAATAATAATAAAGAGTATCTATGGTCAAGCTTTATTACTTGTACAGCGCGCAACATAAGCGACGTTACCGTCTGGCACGAGTGGCAGAAAGCAAGCAAGCGCATCACTTACGATGGGAAAATATCTCTGTACCTACGGCCCAGTGACGGAAGCCTGACGAAGCTACGTCAATAATGATGATCTTCTTATATCGTGGGGGCAGAACCTTGTGGCTCTAGTTGCAGAGTTTTTTCAGACCGTCTTACGGCCTCTGACTTGGTTTTTATGTAACGACGTTAACGTGCCATCCCAAGTACGGAATCATTTTTCTTTTTCAGACAAGCAGGTGATTCAGCCTGCAATGTCCTAACCAACTGGAGAAAAACGCACAAAGTGACATAACACTAGGTGTCCCCCGTGGAAATCGAACCCACGACCTCCGTGTCAAGAGCCCAATGCATGATGATCATGGTGATGATGATAAATAAAAATCATAGAGAGCCTAGAAAGTATTTTATTTGACTAGCAAAATATTATGCCGTATCATAGTGTATGTATATTATTAAGTCAACTGGAATTTCTTAATACATCTAATCAAGCACAGATTTTTAATTACTATAGTATACTAGAGACTGGACATTTTTTTCAGAATGATTTTTAGATAAATCAAATTTTAATGTTATAATTAAAATAAAAAGTTTTTCTGATAAGAATTTAACTAACGTGGCAACTTTGTCCATCTGTCAACCTTTGTTTTTTTTTAAACTGGTAGAAAATTTATTATATCTCTGGCAACACTAAGTAACGGACACTCAAGAATATTGTATATACGGACGCTAGACGGAGATATTTGACTTATCTAAAAAATCATTCTGTATTTTTCTTCATAGTATTGTGATTTAGAATAATAAATTTTGCAGGTTTCTATCCTTTATTAATATAATAATCCGCTTAATTTCCCAAATATTTCATTAATTGGCACTAAAAAAGATTGAAGGCCCTTCAAGCCATCTTGAATTTCCACAAAAATGATGTCGCTATCTGAAACCCATTTCTATCGATAGAGGATACCTAGGTTATTAAAAAATATAATATTTCATCATACCATCGCCGGTTATAAAGATATAACAAATTTGTGTTATTCACATTCTGATAAATAAATCGGACATGAAATAACACTGAAACTGGTGGCTTTAACACATAATTACCTACGTATTATATTTTGTGATCATCCGAGTGTCGTACAGCGTATTATAAATAAGCCAAGGTGTGACAGCGAATTACGAAAAAAATTAAGATGGCGGCTGGCAATACATAAAATTTTCAAAAAACTGTGAATATCAACCCAAAAAATATACATAAATTGTAATAATTAGGTAATAATAGAATTATATTTTTAAAGTTGAAAAAGTCCGACGTAAATGAACACCCACCTACTAACAAAATTTGTCATTCTAACTCACAACATTTTTAAAACATGTTTTAAAATTACAAATTAATCACTACAGTAGGTATACATACAGTTATAGTTAATTTTTAATAATTATTATAAAAATCTTTTTTTATTCACCAATCCAAATTACGTATATCCGTTTTTTCGTATAACACGACATCACTGTCTATTTGATATTAATAGAATGAGATGAAATGACGCCATTTTGTATTTTAAAAAAAAACTTTAAACCAGCAATAACTCAAACTTTTTTAAACTCGTTGCAGACTAAGGGATCAAGTGGCATTAAGTCATTTGAATATTAGAAAAAATGATGATTTTGAATACCTACTCGAAACTCAAAAACAGAATGGCCGCCGAGCATAAGCAATACACATATATTGTGTAAGTTTTACAGTAGCTTCATTGAGTTGAATTCACCTCTATACAGCTACTATACAGCAATCAATAGGGTAGTTGACTACATGAAATATATTTTAGTTTTATCTTCTCAATAAAAAACGTTTGAAACGTCAGTCATTTTACGGAGTTTTCTTAGGCGGAGTAGGGAGTAATTATTGAACCATGAAGTGACAAAGGACTATCTTAAAGCATATTAAAAAAAATCGCTACGCAACATAGAAATCAAAATATACACTCACTTGACTTAGATTTAACAATATAAATTATTTTTGAGCAATAAAATAGGCAATGAAATTTAAAAAATGAGGTATTTATTAGAAAATACGAACGTATTTTTCAAAACCTTCTAAATAGACAAAAATATTCACAAAAAAAAAGTATGTATAATGGTAAAGCCTTAAATATGTGCAATAAAAAATGTATCATCAGGTTTTTTAGAACGAGATAATAGCAAAATTTTAAAATTGGAACTGTTACGTTGCTGACGTGATTTTTTTTTAAATTTTGGTACGTTTCTAGGCTCAAATTGGCTCTTCAATATTATACCGAAATAAAAATGTCAATTACTAATTATTCCCGGCTCAAACCGTAAAATGACTGGGCTAATAACTATAAACTCACATTTTCAGAGTGTCTTTAGCTTGAATACTATTTTTAAGAACAGCGTAAACTATAAAAAGTATTGTATTGTTTATGACGACATTTTTCATACAAAGCGCGTCTTTTATCGTTCGATACATTGTCCACTACCTCAATGGAACAAACGTGTGATACACAATTTTGCTCCGCTAATTTTCCTATTCTGCCTGGATCATAGGATGTGTATATATTTAATTTATAGTCTGCAGCGAGTTTAAGGCTTCAACACCTTAAAAATAAAATTGAATTTGAAATAATTCGAATCGAATAATGGCTGTCTTTTCAATTATTTTAATTACTCTCATTCTTCATTTTTGAAACTAAAACTGGACTCGATGTTTATAGAAAAAGGTACGAAAATACAGTAAAACTGGGCTATTTGGAACAACATTACTAGGTCTGATACTTTTGTTTTATTGGTATGAATGTCGGTAACAAATTAAATAGTTTCTATAAAAATAATTACTAATTGTGCATCTTAATATTTATTTTTTTAGAAATTATTAGGTATCATTATTTTTGTAGAAATTATTATCATTATTAATTAATTGTCGATGTCCAGCAGTGGACGTTTATCGGTTGATAAATAGTTAATTAATCATGTTAAAAAGTCAGTAGACCACAGGTCTATCAGGAAGCTTACTGTCAGAGTATTTTTAAACCTCCTCAACATCTGATTTAGCATAAAATTGCTGCTTGCTACTTTGATACTTATGAGTGAGCGGAATTCCAAGTAGCCCATTTTAAAGCAAGTCATTTTTGTACAATTTAGAAGAATAAAATCATTATTTAAGTTTGGAAGTTCGATTTATACAAATAGAAAAAAAACATCGAGCCCATTATCATACAAAATGCGCATTCATACAATTTTTTTTAATTTACACCTAAATTTAAAAAATTTCGATTACTTTTTTTTAATACTTCTGGCGTATACAATTTTGAATCGAACAGTTTTAGGGTATACAATTTTTACTGAAATCGTATATTTTCGTATAATCGTTTAAAATACGCTTACGATATTTTTTATAACTAGTATGGCTGCCTTAAACGAAATTTTAAAAATAATAATTACAATCGAGTATATCATAAAAACTTTTTTTACAGATTTTTTTCTTTAAAATAAATACAATATTTCTGTGGACGGTATTCTATAGTTTTTTTCGTGGTAAAAAATATTTCTTATTACTATTTCATGGTTCAGTCGGCGAAGAGGAAGGAAAATTAAAAAGAAACTATTTTTATTTCACAACCCGATGTTAAAATTGACGAACTCTTGTTTTGATACGGGATAGGGAACGCGTTCATGAAGTTGATATGTCAAAGTAATTAAGAAAATCTTAACGACGCCGTCTCCACGCTATGTAGTAATAGATACACTTTCTTATACCGGGTCCACGCTCTTTATTTTTCTTGTGCGAGCGGCGCTAATTTACTCAAACTTGTTTGCGCAAGTAACCATATATGCGTATGAAAGGCAAAACGGTAGGTTGCGCAAGCCTTCGCCCCTAGAACCCCTTTTTGGTTGACATACCACATATCCGCACCAAGCGCCTTTCTGAATCTTTTATAATGCGCACAGCCAAGGAGTGGAACGCCCTAGCTGCGTCAGTATTTCCGAGTGCTTACAACCCGAATTCCTTTAAAGTACGAGTGAATAGGCTTCTTCTGGGTGAGCTCGCTGCATCTTCGACCCCATCTTCGACCTGAGGACTAGATTGAGGTCAAGAGCAACCCCAAACCAAAAAAAAAAAAAAAGACTCGAACAATCTTTGACTGAAGATAGGACTGCGCAGTTTTCGGTTTGCGCGTATGGACGGGCAATCAGCCCGCACCTCAGTCCGACAAGTTTTATTAACAGAACGTATGTATGTACGTAACTACCTATTAATGTTGTTTCCATGGATTCAAAATAATATTGATAGAATGCCAGTCTGTCATATCAACAGAAAAAACAGCAAAATGAAAAGATGATAAGAAAAAAATGATATCCCGTCGACATCACGGGCAATATGGTTTCCAAATTGGTATGGCTGTACGGCTACCTAAGAATGCATTTACACTGAAGCGGAGTGGAGAGATGTGTAAAATCAAACAATCGAATATTCTATTGGTTCATTTTACACATCTCCGCTCCGAATCGTTCCTTTTATTATAAAAGCTCTCGATAAAAATTATAGTTTATGTTATTTAATCCGGCTGCTTTCAAGTCTGCTGTAAATAAAGAATCTTTGATATATCAGCTTCATAAAAACAGAGGGTATTTAGGAACTACATAGCGAAAAGTACATTACAGAGCGACAAACGTAAACTCTCATTGCATCTTTTCTTCACATACTATAACAGTATATTTAAGTGGAATCCATCTGTGAATGACGTCAACCTCATAGCATGAGCCTATAAAATGCCCAATCTTCTGAGAGTTATTGTGAAGTTTCCGATTATATCGTTTACAAGATCGGTAACGTATTAAGACTGTACTAGACAATTTTTAAGTAACATTTTGTTTCTGTGATCACCATATCCACTGTCTGAAATTAGTTCATCAGAATCGATAGGAATTACCAAACAATACTGTGTCGATTTGATACCAATTGAATCGGGTAGTTACACAATCATGCCCAATCAGGCTCCTCTGCCTAGCTAGCATGCCACCCACGACAAAGCGTTTAAACGAGAAAAACGTCATGCGCGCTCTTTCTGGCCTACGTAAAATAATAAAGATGGAGGAACATCTCGATTTTTGTCGTTTTCTCGGGGGTGGCATGCTAGCTAGGCCTGGCAGGCTAAGTGGTTACCAACAATTGAAAGAAATGGTAAAGTGATCCACAGGCGAGGACGACATGCTTCCTAAGCCATAATTTGCAAGTAAAATAACTTGAAGCAAATTAGACAACAATATATGGAAGGGATCAGTAAAATTATAGAGGACTTTTTTGCCTAGGTGTTTTTTTTGCTTTTTTGTTTTTGTTTGTTTTGTTTTTCTATCATTTGTCCCAAATTTTAAAGCTTATTAAAATGAAATCAAAATCAAGAAGTAATGTTTTAGTGAATTTACGTTTATCGGTCTGTAATTAAAAAAAAAAAACTGAAGTATTTTTCAATTACTTATTGAGCAAAGATTGGTAAATTCAGGCTGTGATTTCAAAGTGTTACCATATTTATTTTACATACCATGAGAATAAAATCAAATGAAAATGCACCTGAGACCGAATAGCATGTACGGAATGCCTTGTGGGGTTCGTAGTAAGTGGCGATCAATTTTGCCTAGTGCAATTAGGTCACTGGCGTTACCATATAAATTACTACCTAAGTTATTTAGAAACTACAGTACCTCTGCCACATAATGAGAAAAATACCAACGTCTCCAGATCATTCTACAGCGGACAGTTTCGAGGAGACGAATGCCTGGTACAAGAAGGACTTTCTGGCTTAAGAACTTGTGTGAATGGTTCGATATGAACACCACCTCACTGTTCAGGGCTGCAGTCTCCAGGGTCTAGACAACGGATAGACAACCTCCGATAGTAGATGGTTCCACAAGAAGTATTTAGAAAATCATATCAAATTATATGATGCGGAGAAAAATTCGGACCACTTTACCACAAAGATTCTGGAAAATACTATACTACTCTCCCATTATCTTGAATCACTTTTAAATCACAGCCCAAATAAGAACTCAATTTCACAAAGATTTTAAAACGAAACAGAAAAAATTTTCAACAATGTTTTTTTCGTGGAAGTTTTTAAATATTATTTTTTTAAATGTAATTTTTTAAAAATTTAAATTTAAAATAGTGAGGTATGGATTACGTATACATGTTCCTATATTTATAATACTTATATTAAGGTATACTGTTCAGTATTTTAAGACTGGCTTTTGGGTTAAATTTTACAGTTACTTTTTGCTTGCAAGAAAGACCTTTAAAAGCCAAAGTTTTAAATAACTGCCTAGGTGGAGTCGCGTGACTAGTGGATTCACGGCCGGGCGTGTTTCAGCGTGCGGGTTAGGTGGCCACGTTGTTCCGCTATTATGTACCTCTAATGAGTTTTTGTTCATGAAATACACTCGACAGCAATGAAAACGGGTCACCAACAACATAAACCTTAATATCTCGGAAACTAAGAATGATATCTTATTCAAATAAAAAGTATTTCATAGACAATTTAATACTACTACTTAAATTTATAAAATTTCTGGTTCCTATAAAGTAAATGCCAATAAAAAAGGCTAAAACCTAAATAAATTACTTTTTGAAAATTTAATTTTTAGTATTCAACATTTAATGTGCTAATTTTATCACTCACATACACTAAAATATGGAGAAATGTTATAACTGTGATAAAAAAATGGTTATTTCCAATTTTTGGTCTGCGATATAATTGAATGAATGAATGAATGAAATATACTTTATAATTGATTCATTTGTATTTAAGAATTTTAATTAAATCAAACAAATGAAAACTAAAAATGTTAGCAATTAATTTAAGAAGTATTAAATAGTCTATTCAATACTTTTTATTTAAGGTATGTTGGTGACCCGTTTTTATTGCTCTCGAGTGTAATATTTGATATTACACAAACCAATAGACATTGGTAGAATTGCAGCGCTAGGCACAGCAAGCGGCCATGATAAAGAAAATTGGAAGACAATATATCGTATCTTAGCGCTCTTACAGACAAGCGACACTTTGCGGTCGCTGAGGGTCGCGCGACGCACGGCAACCTTAAACGATCGCAAAGTGTCGCTCGTCTGTAAGAGCGCTTAGTGTTCAAAATGAAAGATTAGAGGGAGAGGCATACTTACATACATACATACATATTCTCACGCCTGTCTCCTGCTACGATCCTGACATACCTCTAGCTTCCTCCACATTCATAAGTCCTTTCATGCATGCTCGTCGGTTACGGGTAGATCTGACCTGGCCCTTTTTAAGCACGTCGCCAATTTGGTTCGTATATGTACGTCTAGGCCGTCCCCTTCCAAGATTTCCACTTACGCTTGCCTTATAGATTAGAGAGAGGCAAATATATTAAAAGTGACATATTCTACGTCTTGTCCTACATATCAAACGAAAACACGTGTTTTGTATGAAAGGTAGAAACGTTTTTAAATCGCTTTTAACTTTTTATTTTTGATTGATTGTATTTTTTTTAAAACAATTTATTTGTAGACTTATACATTTTTGGAATCGAGCATCTACCCTACTCCAAACAGAATATGCGACCTTAATTCCTAAGAAATAAGCCTAAGTATTGCTTGCAAACAGTAACTGTAAAATTTTACATTTTACGCCAAATCTTTTGAATGTCTTTTTTAATAAAAATCTTTTTTGTGACATGGTTTTTTGTCATGACAGTAAATTTACACACTAAAGAACAAAATTTACACTCTCACTGTCTTTTTTCGACACATTTTTCTGAAATGTACACTCATGTCAATTCGGTATAGGCGGTGAAATGCTCGAGCATTTAGCCGCCATTCACACAAAGCGCAAAACGACACTGATGTCCGCTGGACTGTTGCATACTATTTTCAGCTCTGTTTGAATGGAAGACGGTTGACACTTAAAAAGTGTTTGAGCATTTTGCTGCCTACTAGTCTGAATTAACCCTATAAATCAGTCAGTGCCCTAAAGGGTCGACCCCTAACTTTAGATGGCTTTTTGAGACACAATTTTTTTCAAATACAGTCAAATGTAAAACGTAGTTATTTAATTTTTTTTTATGTGTATTCGAAAAATTCGCCCCAAGTGTCCATTTGACGAATACTTAGGACGAATTTACTAAATTGTCTTTTTAAGGGGTCAATTAATCAGGGACACTGTCTATACTCACATCATTGTAAAATTATACAATGACTGCTTTGGTCAAACTCTCATTCATTTTGACAGATCTTTTACGAATGCAATTTTGACACATTTTCAATACTTTACGTTATTTTGACTGGATTTTTGACATGTTATAAATAGTCTTGTTCATTTACAGAATAGTAATCCTTGTGTCTTACAAAATAAGGTTGCCTTTTTAATGCAAGGATTGTGATAAACCTGCCTTTCATTCATCGATTTTTCTTTCATTCTCATGTTTTAATTTTCTTCCCATCAATTTGTCTGAAGAAATACCGCCAGAGACCGTTTTATTTGCATTTTGATCCTAAACGACAAGGAAATAAGGTAGTTATTGGCGTAATATGCATTTTCTTAACAAATTGGAGACATTTTTTCGTAATATTTTGATCCTTATAAGTAATGAAATAAGGTAGATGTCAGTTGAATGCTTGGATTTATAGGATATTATCTGTGTTAGTTTCTTGTAGAGTACTCATTCATTCATAGTATTTTAAGCCTTATAAGAAAAGAAATAAGGTAAAATACATTTCATAATAAAGTAGTTGCTTCATTCATAGCATTTTGATCCTTACGTTTATAGAAATAAGGTAGATACCAATTTAATATTAATTATACAAAGATCGTATTGGATATTTTCTAGGAATAGAAACTTATTCATCCATATCAAATTAAAGATTGAAAAATTTGTCTCGGGCGGGTCTTGAACCCGCACTTTTCCAAACCGGGGAACTGCGTTATCCAATTTCGCCACCGAGCCCACTAACCAGAGAACGAAATTTTCAATCTGTTGCGTCTTAAGGGGACGTGAGCGCCATCTACTGGTAGTTAAGTTCAAGTCCCGCCCGAGACAAATTTTTCAATCTTTAATTTGATTCGAAATAGCACAACATGGCTAGAAACATGTTTAGAAATCAATAATATTATTCATCCATAGTATTTTGAGCTTTAACTTGAACGAAATAATGTGTTTAAGGTGGTTTAATACTAAACTTTGACGCACAATACGCGTAGACGGTATTAATATAAGTAACTTTGTATATATGGAAAAATAGTTTAGAAAATCTAGATGCCGCGTCACAATTAACATTTGCAATTTATAAAATAATTACGAAGATATAAAGCTTTGAAATTGTTCATACAAAATTTTAAAAGCTTTATATTCCTCCTCCCTGCGCGCTCGGCAGCTGGGGTCTAGGGTGAGCTTAAGGGTGATTCCATACTTATGCTACAAGGCTTTTTATTATGTAAACAATATCATGAAAAAAAAATATACATAACAATGGCACAATCATTTATTATTATTGTTGGCTGGGCTATTGCAAGCAAGGCTCGTTATGTAATACTACGACCATGGCTGGTCTATTGTGTTCGCTCCAAGCTCACTCATACAGCCAAACTATTTTTTTTTCTTTCTCGGGTATGCAGGTTTAAACTATTTTTCCAGATATAGAATATTACTTATATTAATTCCTTCTACGCGTATTGTGCGTCAAACTTTTGTATGGACTGAA
Organism: Agonopterix arenella; assembly: GCA_927399405.1. Classification (NCBI taxonomy): domain Eukaryota; kingdom Metazoa; phylum Arthropoda; class Insecta; order Lepidoptera; family Depressariidae; genus Agonopterix; species Agonopterix arenella. The sequence goes on along the minus strand of OV656718.1, from coordinate 8,194,941 downwards.
ACCACCTTAATGTGTTTGTATTTAAATGCATTACATAATAAAGTAATTGCTTCATTCAGTATTTTGATCTTACAGAAATAAGGTATTATGAGAATAATATTTACTTACGAGCGTTAACCCGCGACTTCGTCCGCACAAATTATATAAGGTCTAACAAAAATTAGGTGAAACTATTTTAAGGGGATGATCAGACCATCAAACTGAACAACTTTCGCTATGGGACCAATAGTGAAAACGCGAAAAAAAAATCTGCTGTCCCATACATTTAGGTTGAGTAGGTTTGTATGGAACAGCAGATTTTTTTCGCGATTTCGATATTGGTCCCATAGAGAAAGTTGTTCAGGTTGATGGTCTGACCATCCCCTTAAAATAGTTTCACCTAATTTTGTTAGACCTTATATACCAGATTTTAAGTCAGATCATAAGCTATCAAACAATGTAATAGTTTTTGCGTGATACTCGTTCAAACAAACAAACAAACACACAAACAAACAGACAGACAAAAAATCCAAAAATTGGTGAAATGTAATCAGGGACACCTAAAAACCATATCGTAACTTTTTTTTTGTTAATATCTTCAATGTACAAACAAACTTCCTGTTACAGTTTTATAATAGTATAGATTCATTCATAGTGTTTTGAACCTTACACCTAACAAAATAAGGTAGTTACCAGTTCAATGCATTTCCTAATAAAGTAGTTTTTGAATTTGATCCTTACACTCATAGAAATAAGGTGGTTACCAGTTTAATGCATGGACTGTATGGGATAGTCGGAGGACTGTTCGTCGGACGGTTCAGGCTCGTTGTCTGAGGGTTCGGCGTCCTGATCTTCGTCCTCTGATGATGAGAGTAAACCTGCAATATTAGGGGTTATTGGTATAGACATAAAGGACGTTTTACTTTGAAGGAATTTGACTTCTAATTAGATTCGTTTATCAGTCTACAAATTGTAGGTTTCTAAATTTTTCGTAGATTCATAGATTCTTTATTGTACACAAAAACATAATTATGAAAAATATTACAATAAGTCGTGACAAAAAGGCGAGCTTAACTCTAAAAGAGTTCCAGAGACTTCCAGAGAGGAAAACTAATATGTTTGGGTAAAATCAGTGTGCACACAAATAAAAATCTACTTAATTATGAGATAGTAAAATGAATACCTATAAAATAAGAAATGATATAAGATACACCTATACAAATAAATAAATATCATATATAAATATACTATCTATCTATCTATCTATCTATCTATCTATAACGTCACGCCTCTTACCCAGTGGGGTAGGCAGAGACCAGGGCGCGCCACTTACTACGATCCTTACATACTTCTTTTGCCTCATGCAGATCCATACATCTCTTCATACATGCCCGTCGGTTTCGAGTACTCCGCACCTCCCCTTTTTGTAGGACGCAACTGATTTGATCAGCATACGTCCTACGAGGGCGCCCTCTGCCGACGCTTTCACTCACATTAGCAACATATATCTCTTTCGTACATCTGCTGTCACTCATCCTCTCCACATGACCAAACCAACGAAGCATACCTTTCTCAAATATAACTCAAATATGAACCTACATATATTATATACATACATATAACTACTACGAGTTTATTTAGATAGGTAATGCTCCTCAACTCTCCTCTAAAAGATGTCCAGCGAAGGACTAGCACAGATAGTATATTCGTAGTAGTAGACAGCATTCTTAATCTTGAAGAAAATAATTTGGACCTTCCATACTAAAGTGCGGATCAGCCGATCGATTTTCTATTCCTATAGAAAACCTAGGACCTCGTAGTCCCAAATTTTTTTGTTTTTCCGACCCATTTTCTTAAGGGATTGTTAGGTTTCATTGTCTGAATTACACCCTTAACATTTTTTTAGTACTTAAAAACTAGCGGTGTATAATGAAACAAATCGAATGTTTCATACAAAACTGTAGTACTGGACTAATTACCAACTCGACTCCAACGTAAATAAATAAACTGAAACTGCGCAAAAATAAATGATTTTAAGGCGGTTGCAGAGAGGTCAATTTTATACAAAACTTTGAGGCACAATATGCGTAGACGGTATTAATATAAGTAACTTTGTATGTATGGAAAAATAGTTTAGAAAATCTAGATGCCACGTAACAAATAACATTTGCAATTTATAAAATAATTACGAAGATATAAAGCTTTGAAATTTTTCATACAAAATTTTAAAAGCTTAATAACTTCGTAATTATATCATAAATTGCAAATGTTATTTGTTACGCGGCAACTAGATTTTCTAAACTATTTTTCCATATATAAAATATTACTTTTATTAATTCCGTCTACGCGTATTGTGCGTCAAACTTTTGTATGGACTGAAACCACCTTAAGAGAAGAAATGTTTCTATTCGATTAAGGTCTTTTTTAATTATAAATTATTTGACATTAAAAAAATTTACTAGGTATTAATTAATTATTAATAATTAATTTAATTATTATTTATTATTAATTAACTAGACAAATTATACATTCAAAGTCAAAAATCAAAATGTTTTATTCAAAATAATATCACATAGATAGCTTTTTGACGTCATTTTTTGACTCTACCACCGCATCGGAAGGTGTTCCGTTGAGAGAAGATGCGGCCAGAAACTCTACAACACACATCTTTTAAACAAAACAAAATATACAAAGTACAATTAAAATACAATATTGCATTACATAGAGTAACATTGTCAAGACCAGACATTTTTGTCATTCAAATAGTCATCGAGTTTATAGTAGCCTTTTTTACAGAGGACTTGTTTAACATGACTTAAACTTTTTGTCTGGCAATTTTAGAATATCATTGTACATAAACTAAAAAAAAAGAAAACACATATTTTCTCGTTTGAATAAGGTATAATATTGCTTACCAGCTGTGAACTGTGGGTTGGAGAGAGCGTCGGACCAGTATCGCTTGCTTATTGAAGAACCGTTTTTGCTTTTCTTTCCACCTGAGGAAAAGATTAACAAAACTTAGAACGACGTTATTTTATTAAAAATATCTGTAATTCTTTCATTTTAAAATCATTATCGTAGAAAATATTGTTATTGAGCCAATATTCTTAATAGTTTTCGAATCACCCCTTCAAAAATAAACTTGACAAAACGAATTACGAAATATATTGTGCCTTGTATTCTATTCTATTTTTATTTAATGGCGTCCGATGCGTTATCACAATTGTGCCAATGTCCCGTTATGTGGAGAGTACACGTAGGAAAATGATTAGTAGCGTATATAGGTCAAGTAGTTTATTATAATCTCAAGTTAACGTTTTATAGTTAAAAGACAAAAGAGTTTACAAAATGGCGGAGCCACGTGCAAGCCTAACAGATGCCAATACGCACGCGTCTAACCTCCCCCAGACTTGCAGCGCGACTCCATTGTGCCTTGTATTGTAAGCTGCCCATTATCCTATTATTTAAGTTACTTCAGTAGGTAACTGGGTTTTTTTGTTTTTTATTTTATTGAATAAAGAAATTTACAATAACACAATACAGTGATGGAACCCGTCCCACGAAAACCTTTATAGGTTTATCTGAGGAAGGGGCGTTCACGTTCGCGGACAAAATAGGTATTATACTTTTACATAGGTAGCATAGCATATGCTCACGACTATATTCCCCGAGGGGGTAGTCAGAGATATTCTGAAACCTCAGAACATCCACGTTTCACTAGTAGTACCGAAACTCTGTCCAGTGTGACGGGGAGTGAGCCCGTCGCCACTTGTAATGGGCAGTAGGTACAATACATGCCTCGAAATTGAAGCATGCCGGTTTCCTCACGATGTTTTCCTTCACCGAAAAAGCCAGTGGTGTTACAAATCGTACATAAATTCCGATAAACTCATTGGTACGAGTCGGCCTGGACGGGGATCGAACCATCGCCTCCTGCACGGCAGGCAACGTTACTCGCCACTGGACCACCACGACTTCTTTCGTGCGTTGCGATCGATTTGACTGGCTCCGACATCACCCACTTCGCACATAGCAAATTGTACGTATAGACTAAGAGATAAGTGTACTTTTTGCAACCATCAGCAGTAAGGCTGATTCAGTTTTTATGGTGTGTAGAGCATCTCTGTGATGGGGGTGAACTAGGTCTGCCTGCATAACTTCAGTTGGTTTAGGAGATACAGACGTTTAAAGGTCAGTAAAAAATTAACGATCAGCTGCAAGGCTGATCGTATCATATTATTGTAGAATGCACTGTAGCTATGTGAACAGTACAAAAACTGACATCAACTGCCAGTCGGTTTAGGAGATACAGCCGTTCAAAGTTCGGACCTTTGAACAGCTGTAACTCCTAAACCGACTGATGAACCATGTCAGTTTTAGTACTGTTCACATAGCTACAGTGCATAGTACAATAATATGATACGATCAGCCTTGGAGCTGTTCGTTAATTTTTTACTGACCTTTAAACATCAGTAACTTCTAAACCGCCTGGAGTTATGCAGGCAGACCTAGTCCATTCCCATCACAGAGATGCTCTACACACCATAAAAACTGAATCAGCCTTGCTGCTGATGGTTGCAAAAAGTACACTTATCTCTTAGTCTAGTAGTTCCGTGTAGCTTAATGCATGTGTCATGCTTTTTAAATAGTAAAGTATGTTACCAGGCTTGTCGTTACAGTCTAGCATGGGCTGCAGTATGCGGCGGCGCGCGTTTATGAACCAGTTGTTGACCTGCAGCAGTGTTAGCCGCGTTTGTGCTGCCAGGGTTCGCTTCTCCTCCTCCGTGGGGTATGGGTGCTGGGGGTGAATGGGAGTTTGATTACATACACTGGGTTAAATGTACTCTATGGCGACAAAAAGTGTCCCTCCCAACTCCATTTGTGTCGCCGTCTGAGAGCCTCCCGCCTGGACATGACTTGCCTTGGGCGACCTGGAAGTCTTTAAACCGACTTCGAACCCAGGTCGGTCGCAGTAAGGACAACATGGTCAGGTGGGGATACTCGGATGCGCTAAATGTGACTTGCTTGTGTAGAGCTCCACAAACGATGGCCCATCTCACATCGTGCCCTGCGTGCCCTAACACTTGCTCGCAGGAGGAGTCATGACCGCTAGCGACGGTGCAGTGTCGGTTGCCCGATTCTGGCAAGGTACTATTTAGCGACTTTGTTCAGAATTTGAAGTCGACACGATACGATGAAGAATGTAATTTTATAAAAAACATTAAAAACCTTTATAATATAGGGTCCTTCTTATTGGAGGAGCCGTGGTGATCCAGTGGCGAGTAACCTTGCCTGCCGTGTAGGAGGCGATGGTTCGATCCCCGTCCCGACCGACTCGTACCAATGAGTTTTTCGGAATTTATGTACGATTTGTAACACCACTGGCTTTTCGGTGAAGGAAAAACATCGTGAGGAAACCTGCGTGCTTCAATTTCGAGGCATGTATTGTACCCACAGTGGGTACAATACAATACATTACATGTGGCGACGGGCTCACTCCCCGTCACACTGGACAGAGTTTCGGTACTGCTAGTGAAACGTGGATGTTCTGAAGTTTCAGAATATCTCTGACTACCCCCTCGGGGAATATAGTCGTGAGCATATGGATGGATGGTTTTTTTCTTGACAATTTTATGAAATTCAATATTTTATTTGTACTTTAATAAATAAAATAATTTATTTAACTAAAATAAAATAATTTATTTAACTCGAAAGTTTTTTTTCATTTTAAATTTGAGGTCTTCCCTTCGAGCAATTCGAGAATGCTCGTATTGGGAATGCCTCGCAACTTCCTTAATTAATTGTAACTCTTAGATTGAGACATGCCAAAATGTTTAACTAGAGTATAAAAAGTTAATTAACAAAAAGATATTGAGATAAAAATGAAAATATGCGTGTGAGTGAGCAAGTGTGGGTGTTTGTGTTGTGTGTGGGGTGTGGTGTGTGTGTGTTTGGGAGTGAGTAAGTGTTAGGGTGAGTGTGTGTGTGCCTTGTATATGTATATACCTCATCCGTGTCTGTCGATCATTTTTAGATATTATTATATAATAGAAAGATTTTACCTTACAATAAAATCAATATTGTGATCCTGAAGTCCTTTCCGGGGGTTGTGAGAGAGTGTTTGCTGGATTTTACTGCATTTTTGCCTCAAAAGCCCATTAATTGACCGCTTCCGTTGATATTTTCCTAGATTTCATAAACAGAACACTAAACGCTAACTTCCGCTTGTCATTTTCCCGCCATTTGCCAGCGTGCTCGATTGGCTCTGACGCCATCTTTTTCATTGCGACTCACCAGGTGGCCTTAAATAGGCCCCGGAAAGGACTTCAGGATCACAATATTGATTTTATTGTAAGGTAAAATCTTTCTATTGTAATCCCTTCGTCCTTTCCGGGGGTTGTGAGACGTGTCTGTTATCACCTGGTGAATGGCGGGGATGAAGTTATGACAGGTACCAGATTCAATAGAATACGGAATATATTGTTATTAAAAATAAAAACAGAGTAGGTACTATTATGGTAAAACAAGAAAAACAAAATAATATAATTAATTGAATACTCTTCAATTATTAATAATAATATAATGCTTTATTAACCTAACAAAGTTATCAGAATCATTTTCTATCAAAAATTATATGACTGAAAAGATTATGATAAATGCTGTCTTTATTCAACCTATTTTGTTTTCTGTAGCAATTATGGAACTTTTTACAAATCCCTTTAATACATCATCAAGGGAGAAATCACTAATCCGACTGCGATGTCTAGCATCGCTTTAACTGTACAAAAAGAAAAGCTATAATTCCCCACTGGGAAAGAGGCCTGACCTTTCTTCTTCTTATCGTGTGGGCAGAGCCCTGGTGTCAGAGTTTCTTCAGACCGCATTACGGCCTCTGACGTGGTTTTTTATGTAACGACTACTACCACCAGAGATAGTAGCCGGGACCAATGGCTTAACGTGCCATCCGAAGCACGGAATTATCTTTCTTTTTAGACAATCAGGTGATTCAGCCTGCAATGTCCTAAGTCCTAACCAACTGGGGAAAAACGCACAAAGTGACATATCACTAGGTGTTCCCCGTGGGAATCGAACCCACGACTGATCTTTAAAAAAAAGGATATATACCTAAATAAACAAAGCTGAGATTCAGCTCACTTATACCGAATGTAATCAAATACTTGCCAAAATCTAATTTCGTGGCTAAAACTTTGATCGTTGCAACCAAACAGTCGATCAAAAAAATGATGCTAAGTTTGTTTCAAGCAAATAAGGAAATTATGTTATTAGAAGATCATTACCAAAATTATTATTATACTTATTACAAAAATACTCGCCGGGCCGATGCCAACAAAACTGATGCACTGACGCAACGAATGGCATAATCATCTCTAGATAGATCCCAAATCGAAGATCTTACAATTTGTGTGTTTTGTTTGCTAAGCGAGGATGTCGCTCTATTCCTGGCCTAGGTAAGGTTCACAGTAAGAAAACACGACAGATTTAAGAAAGTTAATAAACTTAATAACGTATAATAAATAAAGTTAATAACACGATAAACTTGGTTCCTCTTTGGTTTATGGTGTGCAAGATTTTACAGAACACAGGAGAAGATAGAACAACCTTACGCCACCGGTTATTTTAGGCGATGCCGATACATAGGAAATGACAATATTATATTTTATATTTTTATGTAAGCAACATTTTAGCCATCTTATTCATGGAGTTCGATAGGAATTTAAATTTAAAAACGTCTTCTTATCCACTGTAGCCTGTTTTTGGGGACTCCCTCAACCATGCTTTTAGTTTCAGATCCTCAGAGTTTGGACCAGGTTGCACTGTCCGCGTTCAACGGTGATGCTACTCATCTGTGTTCACTCTGTTACAGCTATTTGGTGTGCGATTTGACTTTTCTATTAATGACTTTACTGACTTCAAACTTTCTATTGATAGAATTGGTATACGAAGTACAAAGTCTCTGTAATGAAGCAATTCATAGTCATACTATACCATAAACCAGCTATTATTTTGTTATAAGCCATAAACAGAAAGAAGTGAGACAGAGGGTATAAACGAAGGCCAAGATCTCCACTTTTATTATACATATTAGCCACAGCGGAACAATAATTGTCGGACTATAGTCAAAGCCGTCAAATCGCGTATCAAATTTTACAGCTGCTCACATTTATAATCCTCTATGGTGAACGCTGGAGGCCATCTGAGACTCCAGGGACTTGACCGCTGGAACTCACGACTCAATATCCAAACTCTGCGACAATATAGGCGGCCCAGATGACACAAAGAATCCGGCAGAGCTCAGCCTTTCGTTCCGAGTGACTACACCCACCTGGAAAGGACTTTACTTCCAAGGAAGGACTTTACCCATCTGGAAGTGTGCACAACGAAACTCGCCAAGATTTATCTTCAGAGGAGAGACTTTAACCACCAAGAAGTATGCACAACTTAGCTGGCAAAGATCTGACTTCAGAGTTTGGACTTTACCCACCTGGAAGAGTGCACAACGAAGCTCGTAAAGATATGACTTCACAGTGAGGACTTTACTCACCTGGAAGTGCGCACAACGAAGCTCGCAAAGATCTGACTTCAGAGTAGGGACTTTACCCAACTGGAACTGTGCACGGCAAAGCTCGCAAAGATCTGTCTTCCGAGAGAAGAATTTACCTCCCTCGCAAAAAATTTGTCCTCCATGGAGGGACTTTACCCACCTGGAAGTATGCAATACGATGCTCTCAAAGATGTGTCTTCAGAGGAGGGATTTTATACACCTGCGCGCAAAAAGAAAGAGAGCTAGGGCGCGATAGCGCTCCATCGCGCCGTCATGCCGCGGGCGCTGGTGTGTTCACGATAAAACTCGAAAAGATCGGACTACCAACAAGGGACTTTACCCAACAGGAAGTGTGCACGACGAAGCTCGTAAATATCTGACTTTCGACAAGGGACTTTACACAACTGGTAGTGTGCACGACGAAGCTCGTAAATTCATAAATAACTGAGTTCTGACAAGGAATTTTGCCCAACTGGTAGTGTGCACGACGAAGCTCGTAAATTCATAAATAACTGAGTTCTGAGAAGGAATTTTGCCCAACTGGTAGTGTGCACGACGAATTCTAAGATTCCACTCCTTCCCTCTTTCGTCCGCTTTTCATGACGAATTCTTGTTTAAGGTCACGTTGCAGTAGACATGCTTCAATAAATGATATATCACTTTTTAGAAAATTTATTGACTTTTGTAATTAAACCATTATCCAAGGCATTTCATAGCATTTATAATCAATTGAAGAACCCGATGGTTCTTTCGATGTAGCGAATCTTTCTGGAGAGGGTTACGCCAAATAACATGTACGTACCATGTTTTTGTGGAAAAGTATTGGTAAATTTACCTAAGAATTAAATGATGAGCTAGAATTGATATTAAATGACGATCAATTTCTACCTTCTTTGACTAACCAATCGCTGTAGAAAATATACGTGTCGAAGTAGGATATTTAATACTCTAGTGATTCGACACCCACCTGAATAAATCTATTTTGACATATTTTCTCAGGTTTATAGATGATTCAATGGACGGGATATCCCGCCTCCTTTTAAATAATCAAATGTTTGATGAAAAGAACACTTACTTATTATGTTGAACAAATCGTCATTTACTGTAGAGGCAACGACGTCGCGACGCGACGGTAGAATCTCGAATAATATTTCAGAATATAACCAAAACAAAGGTGGCTATAAGTAAAATATTAAGTTTGAGAACGATAAAAATATTCAAATCATTTGGGCTCCTACTTATAGATGGCGGTCATTCGCTAAACATTCCGATAAGTTGGCTAGTAACATAGGTATTTTTAAATATAAAGTTAAAATAAAAAGTTACCAAAGGTTATACAAGATAATTTAAGACCTTTCTTATTCGGTTTTAATCATTTTGGAAAACATTTTACTGACACCCCCTTTTTCTTTAAATTATCGATTTACTCATTAACTCGCAATCTGTAACCTTAGAAGATGGTTGGTAGTTGTAGCGACAACCTTTCCGAAATGGAAATACGATTGTGGGCTTATTCAAAATTAAATAGATTGGAAATCTTCGAAATCCCGCCGCTCCTGCTTCTGTTACAGGGCTGACATTTGAAAATCTCGTTCTAACGGGACATCGGTCAAATTCGATATCGGTCAAACCGGTATTTCGTTTAAAACGAACCGAAATAATGTCAGCTCATCATCGAAAAGCTTATTATATTTATTATCACAATGCAAAAGAAAAACGTTCTATGGCATCTAACTTTTCGATTTATCATGATGACATACTCATTAGGATTAAGATAGGCTAGTACATTAAGACAATCAAATACTCTAGCCCCAAAGTCGTTATAATTTGGCCCAATGCCGCGCTGGGGTCAGAAGGATTCCCTCGAAAATGGAAGGCTGGCGCGCGGTCGAGCACACAAACGTTGTACAAAGTCAAAGCACAAACCTGGCCCGCGAGTTATCAAACCTCAACTCGCAACGACTGTAGACAAGGGGCGCACGTGCAGCTGCACCTGCACCTGGAGCTGGAGCTGGGGCTGCGCGGGGCGCGGGGCGCGGGGCGCGGGGCGCGGGGCGCGGGGCGCGGGGCGCGGGAGCTGGGCGCGGAGCACGTGGACACGGCGCGACGCGACGCGAGCGGCCACATTACACTCGATTCGCCGATATTATGACTCTCGGAAGCCATTACGAACCGAATTCACTAAACGGGCTTCAAATTATAACAAAACTACACTATACGAGTGACTTAATCGAAATTATTTCACATTATTATCGTTAACGGAAATTTCGAACTTTTCAAATTATTTTCACTCGCGTGATTTTGAGGCAGAACTGCACCCGCTAAAATCCGGAAACACAATGAAAAAGATGGCGTCAGAGCCAATCGAGCACGCTGGCAAATGGCGGGAAAATGACAAGCGGAAGTTAGCGTTTAGTGTTCTGTTTATGAAATCTAGGAAAATATCAACGGAAGCGGTCAATTAATGGGCTTTTGAGGCAAAAATGCAGTAAAATCCAGCAAACACTCTCTCACAACCCCCGGAAAGGACGAAGGGATTACAATATATATATTATATAATAATATAATATAATAATATATATATACATATATACATATATATTTTTTTTTTTACTTTGTATATTTACAAAACAACACCACTATAAAATTAATCCTACTAAATATTAATTTACAAAAGTGGCTATGGTTAAAAATAAAGATAAAAATACATAAACGAAGATGTGATGAGCCACTACTTGAGCACGACTTTCGTTCGACTCATAAACAGAAGACGTGCTCAAGGCCGCCGTCTGGCGGGTGCCCAGGACGCTTTTTAAAGGGGATGATCAGAACATCAAACTTAACAACTTTCTCTACGAGACTTTTAGCGACACGTTCTAAAAACATTTTCTATAGAACAGCAGATTTTTTTCGTCGTTTCCATTGCTCCATAGTGAATGTTGTTCAGTTTGATGGTCTGAAGCATCCTGTTCGATATTCACTGCAGGGCACAGGCCTACCCACTAGGAGGGTGTATGTATGTTAGTCCACCCCTCATGCACAATCACATCAGAATTTCTTCTTCATCGTATGCAGGTTTCCTCACGATGTTTTCCTTCACCGTTTAAAAGCAGTCGGTATTACGTACATAAGTTAGAAAAACTCATTGGCATGTCTTGCGAGCGACTTCCAACAATTAAGACTCACAACAAGATGCTGGAACAGCCAGGCGCGCATGACTTGTGTCGCATGTCTGGGTAGTACACCTCGTTTGCCGCTAGAGTCTTCGCAGGCGTCCTCTGGCGGCGGGGACCCAGAAACTGACGAGCATGAGTTGTTCGAGTTTGTTCCTGTAATGATAATGTACTTCATTAAACCAACACACTACGTACTATACAGTACTCTTTATTTCAGGTTTCGAAGTGATAATTATCACGATAATTATACGTTGATAATTATAAAATTGATAGGAAAAACAAAATGCTTGTGCACGCAATCACATGTTGTTACGATCACAATTCGTGAAAAAAGAACTCACAAACACAAAATAATTTTTCACCCGTCCGGGCGGAAAGTGTCAACTTTCGCACCGCGCTGCGCTAAACGAAGTTGACGCTTTCTGCCTCTGTCGGGAAGAAAAATAGAGTACTAACCTCGGGCAGTAAATAAGAAAGCCTCAGATCACATGTTTGTTGACCGAGGCGAAGCCGAGGCATTACATAAGATCTGAGATCTTTCTTACTTACCTCGGTGTGTAATCTAATATTTCTCATTGGTTTCTGTTATTTTTCTCAATTATTTGTTATTCATTATGATACGAAACTATAATTTCGAAGACTAGTTGCTGTTTGGTCTGGATATGAATGTGTTAAAGAAAAACAGCAATTTTAGAACTTTTATTTTGAAATTTCGGATTTGCGGAGAGACGAGTGTCATGTTACGAGACGAGTGTTAAGTATGAATGTGGATGGCTGTAGTAGGAGAGGGAGGCCGAAGAAACGATGGATGGATTGTGTGAAGGATGATATGTGTAAAAAAGGAGTGAGTGTTGAAACGACGGCTAAGAGAGATGAATGGTAGAGGATGACGTATTGCGCCGACCCCAAATAATGGGAAATGGGTAAGACAATGATGAATTATCCGATAATTATCAAAGAAAATATTTATCTTGATAATTTCGAACCCTGCTTTATTTGCACACCAAAAACATAAAATAACAATATTAAAAGTAAACAAAAAGGGTACAAATGGCGGTCTAGGATATAGAGATAGGCAATTATGCAGGGTGTAAGTGGCAGCCTAGCAAATATTGAAACGGTAAACTCAGACCATCAAACTGAACAACTTTCACTATGGAGCCTACCTCAGGTAACGCGAAAAAAAATCAGCAGACCCAACAGTACAGCAGTTTTGTATGGGACAGCCCTAGACACAGCTAATTTTTTTTCGCGTTTCCTGAGTTAGGCTCCATAGTGAACGTTGTTCAGTTTGATAGTCTGAATTCACCATTTTAGTATTTGATACGCTGTCACTTACATCTTGTATAGATTTTTCACAAGGTAGTATGATCTGTCTAATCAAATGCTCCCTTTACAAACGGCCTTTTTTTTGCAGCTATAAAAACGCGCTTGTCATTCGCGTGACTGTATCTCCACACTAGCAATAAACAGGCGTTTGTTTAGATGCAAACGAGTGATTTTAGCGATGCACACTCACGTGTGCATTGCGACAAAAGGCTGTCGACGAATGACTGGTCAAATATTACGAACGTTTTGCGTCGTGGCTGTATCGCGTTTGCTTCGAGACTGCTTCGCGGCTGAATCTATACAGAAGCGCTGCAAAGTCGCAGTATGTAATGGGCCCTAATCCAATTACCCCAGTGTTGCTGACTCTAAAATTTGATTTTCTTATTTGCCATCAGATTCTGAAGACTTATAAATTTCATTAATTAATTAATTAATGTTAATAATTTTATTTAATGTTACTATTTTATGGATCTTTCGAATAAACAATTCTGAACATATGTCATTCATTAATTTCTTTTATGTGACATTTAAATTTGATTTTAGTAGCACAAGAGTAGTTTAATTTTAGTACCTAGTTCCTATCTGACATCTATTGTATCAATCTATTTTTTCTGCCTCCGTGGTCTAATGGTTAAGAGCATTGACTCTCGACACGGAGGTCGTGGGTTCGATTCCCACGGGGGACACCTAGTGAAATGTCACTGTGCGTTTTTCCCCAGTTGATTAAGACATTGCAGGCTGAATCACCTGATTGTCTGAAAAGAAAAATGATTCCGTGCTCCGGATGGCACGTTAAGCCGTTGTTCCCAGCTACTATCTCTGGTGGGTAGTAGTCGTTACATAAGAACCACGTCAGAGGCCGTAAGGTGGTCAGAAAAACTCTGACACCAGGGCTCTGCCCACACGATAAGAAGAAGAAGAATCTATTTTTTTTTCTTTTCTTTACATTGATTTATAAATTATAAAATACATTATGTGAATCTGTAAAATTACTATGCCCCTAGGGTAAAATTGTAGTGTGTACTCTGTACTTTACATCCGTAACCTATGTACCTACAATTTGAGGTAAATAAATGAAATGAAATGGTCCACCTATAGCAAGGTTTCTGTCCGCTCTGAAAGGGTACACCAGGACTGAGGCATGCGAAAGAACTTGTGACCGGCTTTTCAAACAGATATACCTCAGATGCCATCAATTCAAACCGCAACGACTTAAGGCTCTTAGTACGAGCCTTAACAGGACACTGCAAGTTAAACAAACACCTACACAGAATGGGGCTTGTAGACTCACCCACTTGCAGATTTTGCTGTGAAGCAGAGGAAACGCCCATACACCTTCTCTGCGAATGCGAAGTGCTCATTCACAGCAGGAGTCGCCATCTAGGTGGATACATAATAACACCTACTGACATTAGGGACCTCCCCTCCAAAAGCATAACACGGTTCATGAAGTCCGTGGGCCTAGGAAATGACCTTTAGGTCTAGGGTGACAGCTACAATAGATCTATCTAGGTCGCAGTAGCTATTTGGTCATTGACCAAGCCCTTATAACCAAATAATAAAGGGTCTACGGACTTGAGTTTATGTATGTCTCTCTCTTACCAGTGAATGAGTCAGTGGAAAGCAGCGCCGCCCCTATCTGCCCGATCGGCGTAGACCCCTGCACCACTAGCGATGCTGAAAACAAAACAAATAACGATGGTAAAAATCTACAAAGGTACTATTTGAATGGCAGATGTTTTTTTATTCATTTGTTGTCCCGTAGAAGGATTAAAGTTACGGAGTAATTAAATAAATAAATAATAAATAAAAACGTTTTTTATTCTCTCCACAAAGTTAATTAACATAGACACTAAACTTATCAGTAAGCACTTAGTTTTATAAGCAGAAAAAAATAAAATAAATATATATATCAATCAGGTTTGTGGAGACTGGTGCTCGTACAATGGTACGGAGTTAATTCTCCGCACTTGTGTTACAGGTCACCAGGCTTCCACCGACCGGACGCCGGCGTCGCGTTACAAGATTATACGTTGTTTTTTTTCGTTCGTTTACATTTAGTCGTATCTTAGAAGCTAGGTGTGTGTGTGGGGTGTGTGTGTGTGTGAGGTGTGTGTGTGGGGTGTGTGTGTGGGGTGTGTGTGTGAGGGGTGTGTGTGTGTAAGGGATGAGTGTATGAGTAGTCGTGTTGATGCGTGTGTGTGTGCGTGCGTTTGTAATTGTATCCATCTTCACCGTAGCAAAACATCAGTGGGTATTGTAGACTGTCGTAAGCTCGATTTGTGTCGCTGATGCGTTGAAGTTGGTCACTGCGCGTACGTAAAACAATGTCTCATTAAAAACTGTAATAGAAGCGTCTGTACATTGAAGTTTTATTAAAGTTACGATATGGTGTTTAGGTGTCACTGATTTAAAAACACCTATGACATTAGTTTAAAAAAAAATACTGAAAATGTGGCTAATTGAAAATGTATTTTATAACTTAGAGGAATTTTATGCTAAACGACTACATATGTAAATGCTGTTAAATTATAATATTTTATTGTTGATCTTGACTTGTTGATATTTTTGAACATTATAATTCTAATCTTATTGATATTGAGTGTGTTCTGTTTATTGGCAATTATCTGACATTTTGAAGAATTTATGACATTATATTATTTTTTTATTTATTGAAATTAAATGTATTTTTTGGTAATTGAAGCTGCTTGCTTTTTTTTATGTAATGTACATATCCAAAGGTGTCTTAAATGTCATTTAAGTTTTGTTGTTGCGTATAAATTTTGATATATTTGCATGTAAGATAATATGTTTTAAATGTTTGTATTGTATGCCTGAAATAGGTAAGAGTTGCTTGTTCATGTAATTATTATGTAAGACCTTTATGTACCAGTTCTAACAATAAAGTTATTCTTATTCTTATTCCTATTTTATCACTCTGTTTGTTTAAATTTTGATGAAACTGTTTGTGTTTAAAAGCGTATGATTAGACTTAAAAACTGGTAAGGTGAACCGAGGCAAGTGTGAAGCGGGTGTAATAGTGCACTGCCTTACGGTCAAAAACGGCTGAAAGTTCACTTCCGGATACCAGCACCAAATTTTCAGTCAATAAATTAAATAAAAAATTCAAGTCCCAAACTTGGTATGTTTTGAAAATAATTTTTGGATTTTTTAAAAACAATTGGCTGAAAGGTAATAGTGTAGTATATTTTTAGAACCGGCTCATGGAGCCCTTTCATTTGATACCCCACACGATAGGTTTCAGAACAAAAATTGTTTTAATCCCATACAAAAATTTTATGACGTCATAATTGGAGACCCTGACACCTTAGAGACTGTCTCCCGGTAGTTTTGGGGTCTAGAGAACATACCGAACAACATAAAATTTGGTGCTGGTATCCGGAAGCGAACTTTATTTCCATTAAGGCAGTAACACCGCTCTGCGTTATTATACCTTAAACCGCCATCTATCAAACGTTGCACGAACGATTACACTATCGTTTTGATCGATCGGGTTTAAGGTATAATAACTTTGAGCGGTGTTATTAGCAAGCGTCACACTTACACCCGCGTCACACTTGCCTCGGTTCACCTTATATAGGGTTTATGTTAGTGTCTAATATAAAATAAAAAATGTATACTTACGCGGGTCGCGATGCGCCGCGTAAGGTATCTCTGTGTGAGAGGGGAACGCGACCGGGTACGCGGGCGCGGGCAGCGGCGGCGCCGCGGGGGACTGCGTACAAAATCATCATCATCATCATATCAGCCGATAGACGTCCACTGCTGGACATAGGCCTCCCCCTAAATGGGGGGATTTGCAATCGCCACGCTTGGCAGGCGGGTTGGCGATCGCAGTTGGATTGAATGTGTGTACTCAGATAATGCTGCTGCCCATCCTCCGATACATCCCTTAGTCGCCTTTTACGAAACCCACGGGAGGTAATGGGATGGTTCTATTCTTAGCAGACACCACACGAACAAAATAACACAACATTATTAGAAACATTCTAAAAACAATCGAAAACCGGAGGGGGAAATGATCGGACGCTTGATACGAAACGACAATTTCTTTAAAACCATATTGAAGGGAAGATAGAGGGGGAGAGAGGCAGAGGAAGACCTAGACAGAGTTATCTAGCCCATCATCATCATCACAGCCTATATACGTCCCACTGCAGACCACAGGCCTACCCTTACGGAAGGTTCATGTACGTTAGTCCACCACGCGTGCACAATGCAAATTAGTAGACTTCACATACGCATCGGAATTTCTTCTTCATCGTATGCAGGTTTCCTCACGATGTTTTCCATCACCGTTTGAGAGCAGTTGGTATTACGTACATAAGTTAGAAAAACTCATCGGTACATGGCATGTCATCCGTGCGGATTCGAACCTGAACCTCAAGATTGAGTTTCCATAGCTCTCCGCAACGCGCCACCGGCGCTCTATCTAGCCCAAGTGAAGGAAAGGTTGATGTCGTGTTGTATCAAGAACTCAAGAGACTTAGCAGAAAAGAGACAGAATTGGCGAATACTGCACCGACAAGAGCGTAGCTCTTATAAAAGGTAATGATGATAAATCAAAATCAAATCAAATATAAGTTCTTTATTTTACACCAAAACATAAACAGTTTAATACACATACATACATATTCTCACGCCTGTCTCCCACTGGGGTAGGCAAAGACAACGGAAAGCCACCTGCTATGATCCTGACAAACCTAACTTCCTCCACATTCATTAGTCCTTTCATGCATGCTCGTCGGTTTCGGGTAGATATGACCTGGCCCCTTTTTAAGCAAGTCGCCAATTTGTTCCATATATGTACGTTTAGGTCGTCCCATTCCAACATTTCCACTTACGCTTGCCTTATAAATTGCACTCGTCAATCTGCTCTAATCCATAATTTCCATATGAACAAACAATCTCAACATACCTTTTTCTATCTTTGACACAAATCGTCTTTCAGACCATAACGTTCTGTTTTTTTTTTAATGTATTTCTTATGGGTTTGCTCTTGACCTCAATCTAGTCCTCAGGATAAAGATGGGGTCGAAGATGTAGCGAGCTCACCCAGAAGAAGACTATTCACTCGTACTTTAAAGGAATTCGGGTTGTAATGGTTTAAAGGAATTCGGCTGTGCGCATTATAAAAGATTCAGAAAGCCCTAACCGGGCACTACGCCACAGGCACGATGATGCACAAGATGAAACTCACCCTAGATCCGGCTGCCGAGCGTGCGGCAATTAAGCAATTTTTCATGAATTAATTTGAGCAATTTAGTAATAATAATATAGCAATTTTCCTGACCACCCCGAAAGGGACTACGGACGTGAGTTAATGTATGTATCTTATCTTGTTGTGGCGGCTGGCAAGCCAGCAACACTTCGACCCAGTGGTATCTTTTGTGTTAGCCCCAATACTTCTTGCTTTCTTCACCCTTCAAATACATGGTCAATGAAGGAGACAATACCATTGAGGGGAAGAAACTTAAGATCTTCCGGTTTTGGATATCCATTTCCGAGAAGGCTTATGCGTTTTGCCGCCAAGACATCACAGTCACAAAGGATATGTTACATGGTCTCCTCATCCTCTCCGCACGCTCGGCAGCTGGGATCTAGGGTGAGTTTCATCTTGTGCATCACCGTGCCTGTGACGTAGTGCCCGTTGAGGGCTCCGACGATGGCACGAGCCTTACTCCTGCTGTTGTTCAGTATGAACCTTGAAATACGAGTTGTCACATTGCTGATAAATTTCTTAGAGTGTTGTAGACCTGCAAGGCAAGACCACTCCAGCCTGTGTGTTTTATCAGCCCATTCCTTCACGGCCATTCTTTTGCTGCATACCGGGATTCCAACACGTATGTATGTATGTATGTTTTCCTTGGACGGCCTCTCCCAATACTGCCGCTCACCTACGCTTGATATATTTCATTCGTTAATCTTCTTTCATTCTAGTCTCTTCATTTCAGTCTCACAAACAGACCCTAGTCTCACAGATAGACCCCGGACTCACAGTCCCCGGTCTCTTAGACCCCAGTCTCACAGATAGACCTCGGTCTCACAGACCGTCATTCCAGACATACCCCTCTCAATCCTAGTTACTATTATTCTTCTTACAACACAAATAACAAAACTAACATAAGAAGTAATAACTAAGTAAAAATAACATACATTTCATACCTGATACTGTGGCGAATTAGATGTACTGGAGTGATCGTCCATCGTCCCGGAGAGGTTGTTGTTACTTTCAACACCCCCTGTAATGCAATTAAAAAAATTACTGGATCTCCTCTTTTAAGGCAGATTTACACGATGACAATTTTGCGGTATGTATGTATTTATCTCATCGACATGTGTATCCTGCCCATCCTAACTTACGGAGCTCAAACGTCCAAGCTTAAGGTTTGCCAGAGAGCGATGGAGCGCAGCATTCTAGGTGTTAAACGAACCGACCGGGTCAGAAACACCACGTTGCGCTCCAAAACTCAAATAGCCGACGTCGGAGAGAAAAGTGCCAAACTTAAATGGGAGTGG
This sequence comes from Agonopterix arenella, assembly GCA_927399405.1. Classification (NCBI taxonomy): domain Eukaryota; kingdom Metazoa; phylum Arthropoda; class Insecta; order Lepidoptera; family Depressariidae; genus Agonopterix; species Agonopterix arenella. The sequence continues at coordinate 8,175,354 of OV656718.1, read as the reverse complement.
GCCGGTCATGTCTGTCGGATGCATCCTGAAAGATGGGCAAAAATCATCATGCCCTGGATCCCCGAAAACGGTCGGCGGCGTCCAGGTCGACCGAGGAAGAGGTGGCGTGATGACCTGGACAAATTTGACGACCAATGGCCAGAGGTTGCCTACAACAGGAACGAGTGGAAGAGCAGGGGAGAGGCCTTTGCCCAGCAGTGGGTTGAAATAGGCTAATAAAAAAAATTTATTAATGGTATGTTTTGAAAATACTTTTTTGGATTTTTTTAAAACAAGTTTCTGAAAGGTAGTCGTTTTGTATATTTTTAGAACCGGCTCATAAAGCCCTTTCATTTGATATCCCACACGATAGGTTTCAGAACATTTTTTTAATTCCATACATTCTTTTACATTGTTTTGTCTATGATTTGAGGGGGGTGAGGTCAACATTGGTGGGAGGGGGGGGGGGCAGGGAGTGTCCGTACTGTACATATTAGACCTCTTTCTTATACTGTGTCACAATTATCCACTCACCGGCGGAGTAATCAGTCCTCAACAAGTTTTCGCTCTGCATCTTAGTTTTAAGGCAGGCGATGTATCGGCCGCAGAAGTCCCGACATAACTCCTGCACCTTCTCCAGCTCCAGGAGGTGGATGCGGAGGACCTGGAACGTGGATATTATTTGATTAATAAACATCGGACAGAGCCGTCGAATAGCACCAATCCAGACTGGTGTCGTAAGAGACGATTCGTTCCTTCAGACTATCGTCAACATCACTAATGTCCTCAATCACTGCCTGTTGTAGTCACTGCATCCGACCAAGGTCTGCCATACGTTCACAAGATTTGTTCTAGTTCGAACGGCGTCCGGGAGCAGGGGGTGGTTATATTGTATTAAAATGCCGAGCTCGCTTTGGTGGCTCCAGGTTTTGAGTCGTATTATATCCTGTTCATAAAATTGTTAAATCATTGTACATATTGCGACGCCTTACCCTGAACTTGGCCCACTCCAATGAAAAAAATAATGGCTATGCTCGTGGATGTCTATTCCTATATTCCTAGTCGATTTCAACTGCAGCGAAGCAACTGCTAACCTTTATAAAGCAGTCAGGTACGAAAAATATTTCAAAAGTGCATAAGTGCCGTTTATATTCACGGCATCTTACCCCAGTTTCCGGTTCTATCACACAAAACCTACAGACATACATAGACTCACGACCGTAATTTCCGCTCTAACAGACACCAAGTCCTGGGGCCCCACATACTCATTTCTCACACAGACCAGTACCCCACAAACCCCGGTATTACGGTACCTGTATGCTTTTAATCATGAGTCCATCGATTTCGTCGTCATCAGTGAACAGAGGCCTGCGGTTGCGGCGCTGGTGCTGCACGAAGGCTTGCAGGTCAGCTCCGAACGCGTCCGCCGCCACTGGCTCCGCTCCAACTGTTAGACTAGTGTCTAATAGACCCCGGTCTTTAAGAGAAGTGTCTCTTAGACTAGTGTCTTAGACCAAGTGCCTTATAGACGCCGATCTCACAGACCCCAGTCTCACAGACAGACCCCAGTCTTACAGATAGACCCCGATCTCACAGACAGACCAAGTCTCGCAGATAGACCCCGGTCTCACAGACCGTCGTTAATCATGAGTCCATCGATCTCATAATCGTCTGTGAACAGAGGCCTGCGGTCGCGGCGTTGGTGCTGTACAAAGGCTTGCAGGTCAGGTCCGAACGCGTCCGCTGCGACTGGCTCCTCGCTAGCTTTTAGACTAGTGTCTTACATACCCCGGTCTCAAAGACCAGCATCGCATATACCAGTGTCTTTCAGATCAGTGTCTCACAAACCAAGTGTCTTATAGACACAGATCTCACTGACCTCAGTCTCTCAGATAAGTAGACCCCGGTCTCACAGTCCCCGGTCTCCTAGACCCCAGTTTCACAGACCGTCGCCCCAAACATACCTGTATGCTCTTAATCATGAGTCCATCGATCTCGTCGTCGTCTGTGAACAGAGGCCTGCGGTCGCGGCGTTGGTGCTGTACAAAGGCTTGCAGGTCAGCACCGAACGCGTCCGCTGCCACTGGCTCCGCTCCAGCTGTTGCTTGCTCGCAACGCTCTAGGAGTAGAGCTAGGAGTGGGAAGAGGGGATGTCTGGAAAAAGAAATGGGTACATAGTTAGGTAAAGCCGTAGAATCACACTAGCATCAGTCAGTAAAGGAACATCCTGGACACTTTATACAAACAGGCTCGCACTGGCAAGAATTTTCTTTGAACACTCAAGGTCTTAGACCCAGGGTCAGACTCAGACAGCCATACATTCAGGATGTTGTTTGCCGCCAGGGCTCTAGCCTGCGCCCCCACCCCCTCTCTTTATCCATTATCATGGCTTCGCTCTTGGAGGCGGATCCTCATTCATAATACCGCCCGGGCTTTTTAAGGCTCATTCCGACCCTGCAGACAGACCGCACTTGGTCTCATGGCCCAGTCACGGTCTCATAGACCAGTCACGGTCTCATAGACCACGCTCGGTCTAACAAACCACACTTGGTCTCAAGAACCACTAACGGTCGCATAAACCACGCTCGGTCTCACAAACCGCACTTGTCTCATAGACCACGTATGGTCACAAAGACCGCACAACTCACTTATAGACAGCGCGCTTGTCTGCCTCAAACTGCGCCTGGTCGGCGTCCGCGGCGGGCGCCCCGCCGCCCTGCATCCCGCCGCGATCACCACTCCCGCCGCCTCATCTGCAGACAAACAATACTATTGTTAGAATAGGATCACATACATAGAGATCTAGAGAGATGCCAACCAACACGCTGAGTACGAAACCTAGTGTCGCATCACCACCAGTACCACGCGATAGAAAGTATTTTGTTAGCTTGAATGTGCTCATTATCCATTGCGGTATCAGAACTCAACGTTCGAATAATCTTTAGTACTACGCAAGCATTGTAAACTATTTACACATAATATCTCGACTGGCTTTCAGCCTCATAATATATTGAATCATTACTGTCGCGAGCAATGTGTTCCGTTTTTGCGCATATTGCTGCGACACTGGCCCCGCCCCCTTTTCACATCTCCTTTTAGTTTTTGTGATCTGTGATCACATACTAATACCTACTGACGGATTCTAGAATCCTTTCTTGCTGCTCAGTAATTTTAAAATCAACTTGAGGAGTTTAATCTGCGGACGTAACCTGCAATGATTCCTGTTGTTTGATGCTCAAACCAGCATTTTATGCTTTCCGTTGTGACCTTATATGAGTTTCGAATCCATTCATTCATCAATCCATTATCGATATCTGGATCGGAGCAATATACGAATCTTTATAGAAAAGCAGGTACTTGTGATATTTTGAAGTGCACGCGCTAAACACAGATGCACTCTCTCGTCCTTACTCTACTATGTCTGATGGAACGGGAGACCGATACGATCACAGGTGGGCGCAGATTAGTCTGGCAGCCACACGGTTTAGGCGTCAGTCTAGGACGCCTACATGGAGGAATAACACCGGAAATTCTTAGTTGATTCCTTGAGGCCGAAACGAGTCAAGGACGTTTTTGACATAATTTGTATGATAAAAATGTAAGAAACGTCCTCGACGCGAGTAAATAAAACTCAAGGAAAACATATAAAATGCTGGTTTGAGTATTAATCTACAATGACCGTAGATCAAACTTTCAAGGTTTTAAAATTATTGAGCAGCAATGTAGGAAGACTATCCCAAACTCTCACTTCCCTCCCCGCGCCCGGTGCAGTGCGTTGCTCTGCGTATCGCTGTCGCGAATTTAATCATTTTATGTGGTTAAAACATCGTATTGGTGCTGTGAGTGATCCTAAATCATTGATTACGTCTGTGACTGTGTAAAGTGTAGGTTTTCTAATAGTTTTTCACGGTAATTGTACAGTTTTAAATAAATAAAATCATCGGATAATCGTAAGTACTTTTTTCTTGTCACTTTAGGTAATAGAGGGTAGGAGCGCGGCGAGCGCTCGCTGGTAAACCGTTAGCGGCCGGGGTCTTACGTCATCACTGATCAGCTGTTTATCGAGGCTGATTACCGTAGCTTAGTTTTAGTTTTGTTTAGTTTGGGTACTAATTTAGATATTTGCAATTAATATTAACTAAAAGAACAGTTTTATAGTTTCAACCGGAGTTTACATGATGTCCGGACGTCCGGGTAAACCGCCAGATGATGGCGGGCAACCGGAACCGTTTGTGCGTAGCCAGCGTACGCCTCGTTCTCCTCCTAGTTCAAACAAGCGCAATTTTGGGGACATCACCCCGAATGAACTTTCTCCAGCCAAGAAACGTGTTTTAATCGCCGGTCGTAACGTCGTCGGCGGCGACGGCGGTTCGCCGCCCATTGTTAATGATAACGTTGATTACTCGAATGACAATCTCTCTTTTACTGCTCTTGTTTCTAACGCGTCGGATTACTTGTCTAAAATTAATGATCTTGTTAATGATCAGGGTTCTCGTTTGAATATGTCAAATAAAACAGCCGTTATGGATATGACTCAAATGGTTACTGCCGTAGTGGGAGTGCTTGCTCTTAAGTGTTCAGAACTTCAGGTTCAGCTAGCTCAAACAGAGCGTGACTTAGTTTTGGCCAAGTACCAATCAACCCGTGCCACATTAGATGCCAACAAGCCGAAGCTCTCGTATGCGGAAACGCTGAACCTCAGGGTCGCGCCTAAAGCGCAGCCAGCCGTTCGTGAGTCGCGCACGCCGCTTCCCTGTGTCATCGCGTACCCATCTAATGAGAGGGCGGGTGAGTTGCAGACGTCTTCTGCTACTAAGAAGGCATTGAAAGAGGTTATTGATCCTACCGACGGGTTCCAGATTGTTGGTTTGAAAAAGACTGCTAAGGCTGGTGTAGTTCTGCGTGTTACAAATCAAGAGCAGGTTAAAAAACTTTCGTCTGATGTCGCGATCGCGAAGGCTGGTCTCCGTATAGAACAGCCAAAGAAAATCAACCCTCGCATTTTAGTTAAACACGTTCCGGTTGAAATGGACGATAACTTTTTTCTTAAGTGCCTTTTTCAGCAAAACATTTTAGATGAAACACCCGTTACTGAGGATGAGTTTAATAAAACGACTAAAATAGTGCGTACTAAACGTTGGGGTGACTCGAAATTTAAATGGTTAACAGTTGAAGTCTCAGCGACCGTTCGTAAACACTTGATCGATACCAAGCAAAAATTGTTCATCGATTGGGACACGTGTCACTTCGATGATCAAGTAGACGTCTCGCGTTGTTTTAATTGTCAACAGTACGGTCATATAATTAAACATTGTACTCAACCCGTTTGTTGTGCCTACTGCGCGGGGCCTCATGAGTCTAGGTCATGCATGGCTAAAGGCGCTAGTGATTTTAAGCCTGTCTGCGCATCTTGCAAATGTTTTAAAAAACCATCAGATCACGCTTCGGGTTCATCAAATTGTCCTATGTATAAAATTAGAGTAGATAATCTTGTATCCCGCATCAACTATGGATAAGCTAATAATAGGCCAATTAAATCTTCATAACAATAAGATTGCAACTTTAGAGTTAGATAGGCTCGTTATTGATTATAACATAGACGTAGTCTTAGTTCAGGAACAGTACCAGCTTACTGCTTTAAAAAATAAACTTTTACAAGTATCTAAGTCGGCTCTCGCTGGCATTTACATTCCGCGCGCTAACTTCACAGTCACAGCCTTAAACAATCTCTCTACTACGCACTGCGCCGTTGCGGAGGTATCCTGCCCTTCCTTTACAATTTACCTTGTTAGCTGTTATTTCCAACACGCCGATCCTGCTACTCCTTACCTCCACCATTTGCGATCCGTCCTACACTCCTTGGCTGGCCGTAGGGTCATCATAGGAGCTGATACCAATGCTTCATCTCCCTTATGGCATGGCAAACTGCGTACCTTTGACGCTGTGCGTCGCACAGCTGTGGAAGAGTTCATCGCTGAGCTCAACCTCTATACGTATAACACCCCTGATGCACCACCTACATACAGCAGCCCTTCAGGCGAGTCCTCTATTGACGTCACATTTTCTAATGTGGACGTTCGCATAGATTGTTGGCGCGTCATTCCTGATGCGTCTTGTAGTGATCATCGCCTGATCGTGTACGAGTATATTCCGCGGTCGCAACAAGTTCTGCCTGCTTCATTACCTAACTATAGTTATAAGACTAGAAATGCTGATTGGTCATTGTTTGGCTCACTCTTTGTCTCGCTTGCTGATGGTTTTACTCGGTCGGAATTGACTCCGATTGAGTGCGCCGAAGTTATGACTGAAACATTTACATTTTGTGCTGACGTAGCTTTGGGACGTACAAGTGCAACCTTAACACGTAGATGTGATTGGTGGAACGATGACTTAGTTAGACTTCGTAGAGTGTTTAGGCAAGCTCGTAGAAAATATAATAAAGTACGTAAATCGGATGCTACCTCGGAGGATCAACTGGTAAATGCGATTGGGGACCTTAGAACTGCTAGGTCTCACTATCGTGCTGCCGTTCAACTGTCTAAGAAACAATTACTGCAGCGTATGGTAGCAGCACTCGAGAGGGAGGGGCCGTGGTCTCCTCTTTATCACGAATGTAAAACTAGCAAAACACCTGCTTCTACATATTTTTCAAATATAAAAGTAAATGACACCCATACTATCGGGGTCGAGGAGACGGCGGCTGCTCTTTTAGGTTCACTAATTCCGGATGATTCACCTGAAAACGACAGCGATTATCATCGTGAAATAAGAAAGAGAGCTGCTGAATTGCCTGAAACACCATCTTCTTGTTTACCGTCTCTTGATGAACTGCGAAATGTCGTGGGATCTCTGCCGGCGGGTAAGGCTTCCGGTGAGGATAAGATTTCGAATCGGATGATCAAGGAGGCTTTTAAAGTTGCCGGTGAGTCTATTCTAACAGTTTTCAACCGTTGCATTGCTGGGGGAGTTTTTCCAAACTTATGGCGACGTGGTTGCATTAAAATAATCCCCAAAGCCGGTGATAAGCCCCCTGATGATCCGAAGTCTTATCGACCTATTACCCTTCTTCCATCTTTGGGTAAACTCTTGGAACGCCTCGTTGTCCCTCGGTTAATTCCGGGAGGACCTAAGTTCAGTGACAGGCAATTTGGCTTTACCATAGGGAAATCGACTTCAGACGCGTGCTTACTTGTGAGAGAGGCGGTAGAGCTCTCTGAATATAGCTATATCGTCGGTATATTTCTTGATATATCGGGTGCCTTTGACAACGCATGGTGGCCAATGCTTCTCCTAAAGCTCAAAAATAGAGGTTGTCATCGGAACATCTACTCGCTTATTTATTCTTACTTTACGAACGGAGTTTCAAAGATGAGGCTTGGTCACCATGTAGTGTCCAAAGTGCTGACACAGGGCTGTCCTCAGGGCTCTGTCCTTGGACCCTATTTATGGAATATAGGTTTTGATGATTTTCTGACACTTCCTTTCCCTCAAAGCTGCTCGCTAATAGGATACGCCGATGATGGTCTCCTGCTCATACATTCCAATACTAGAGTAGGTATCGAAAGACTGGCTAGCAACTGCCTGCAGCAAATAACAGATTGGGGATACAGAAATCGTCTTCAGTTCGCCCCGCATAAAACATTCCAACTATTGCTCAAAGGGAACCTGAAAGTACCACCACGAATAAAATTTCAAGGCATTAATATTAAAAGTAAAGATTCTGTTTCCTATTTAGGCTTTCATTTGGAACGTAATTTTAGCTTCGTAAATCATATCAAGACAATAGGAGAGAAAGCCAAAAGTAATTTTTTGAGTTTAGCGCGTATTTCCACCTCGACATGGGGTCTTTGTTACAAAACACTTAAAATAATATATTCCGCAACATACCTCGGGTGCATGTGTTATGGAGCCCCCGTTTGGGCAGATAGGTCGGCTATTGGCGCTGCGCGCCGTAAGTTACTTCAAAGTCAACGTTTAGCCTTGATTTTCCTGTGTAAAGCGTATAGAACGGTCAGCACCGAAGCACTCCCCGTTCTAGCGGGGGTGGTTCCCGTAGACTTGGAAATACAACGCCGCGCGGCCAATTACTTTCGTTCAAGAAAAGTTAGTCATAACTTCTTAAAACCTCGCGACCGAAATAGAATTAGTAAATTATTTAACTTTGATTGCAACATCTTTGATGAACTTTTATTAGACTGGGAACTACGGTGGCAAGGGTCTACAAAGGGTCGACATCTATACCAATTTTTTCCATCTGTTCGCGATCGTCTAGACAAAGCGTGGCTAGAGGTAGATCACTGCGTAGCCCAATTTCTTACTGGACATGGTAACTTTAAGGGAAAGCTATTTTATTTTAAATTGGTTGCGTCACCTTTATGTGAATGTTCTGTTGACAGTAACGAGTTCGAACAGACCGCTCATCATATTCTTTGGGAGTGTGAGCTCTGGTACGCCGAGCGCCAGACCATGCTTGACTCAATAAAATCGTTTTCTGGTGTCCCTTACTACATGGATCTTGTTGCGACTAGGGATAACTTCCGTGCGTTCAGATGTTTTTGCCATACTTATTACTGGAAGCAAAATAGGTCATAGTTTCAGTACAATGTTAGGTTCCTATTGTTTTATTTTGTATTTTTGGTGCTTTTGCGGTCGTGTCTTCAACACTGCCATAAATGATCTCTTGAATTGGCTCTCTAATAGCCATGTTTTTTCCTTCTTATTGCTGTCTCCCGTTTGCAATGGAGGGAAGTCGGATATTTCGTTTTCCTACTCCTCCTATCTTCTTTGATTAATTCATTGCGGGTTCCAAGACAGATTAGAGTCATCCCCCGGGCTCGCTGGACTTCATTGTCCAGTGTTGTGAATGGTCGCCGCTGTTGATCCTGGCTTACAGGAGTTATAGCGGTGGGAATGTGTGGTGGGCCTATCCCAAACTCTCACGGAAAGCGATGAATTTCGTCTTACCCTTTAAGACAACGTCCATAAGTGAGAGTAGGTATTCACACCCTGCGGCCGCGACCGTAGCATGATGCGCATGATAAGGCTATATCACACCTTCTATCACGTCAGTTCGCGTGCAAATAGAGATCTAAGGCGCGATCTATAGCGCTGTGCTACGGCCGCTAGTCATGATAAAAACTGAATACGACTACATGCTATCGACACGACATAAAACGAAGAAAATTGACTATCTAAAAAATCGGGCATAAGCCCACCACACATTCCCACCGCTGTAACTCCTGTAAGCCAGGATCAACAGCGGCGACCATTCACAACACTGGACAATGAAGTCCAGCGAGCCCGGGGGATGACTCTAATCTGTCTTGGAACCCGCAATGAATTAATCAAAGAAGATAGGAGGAGTAGGAAAACGAAATATCCGACTTCCCTCCATTGCAAACGGGAGACAGCAATAAGAAGGAAAAAAAAACATGGCTATTAGAGAGCCAATTCAAGAGATCATTTATGGCAGTGTTGAAGACACGACCGCAAAAGCACCAAAAATACAAAATAAAACAATAGGAACCTAACATTGTACTGAAACTATGACCTATTTTGCTTCCAGTAATAAGTATGGCAAAAACATCTGAAGGCACGGAAGTTATCCCTAGTCGCAACAAGATCCATGTAGTAAGGGACACCAGAAAACGATTTTATTGAGTCAAGCATGGTCTGGCGCTTCGAAAATTGACTATCTATCTCACGAAACTAAACATTTAAATCCGTTTCAAAAACCAAACCCCAAATTAAGCGACCCTCTTTAAAAGCATATCACACAATAAACTACCCTAAAACAGGATAAACCTAAGAAAATTGGGGGTATCTTATATCAATCTAGTGGTAACATTTGTGATGAATGTGATTCCGTGGCGCGTTCGCTTTTAATATCTCTTTTTATTGCCCGCCTAGAGTTCGTTCATAACATGTGGGGGGTGGACAGACACTACGTTACGAAAGGTACTCAATCTGTCTATTAAACTTATTAGAGAACATAGCATACATATTCTTGTTAATAACGAACGTTAACCCGCGAATTTGTCCGCACAAATTATATACCAGATTTTAAGTCAGATCATTAGCTATCAAACAAAAAAAAGTTTCATCAAAATCGGTTCAGTAGTTTTTGCGTGATGCTCGTTCAAACAAACACAAACAAATAAACAGACAGACAAAAAATCCAAAAATTGGTGATATGGAATCAGGGACATCTAAAAACCATATCGTAATTTTTTTTTGTTAATATCTTCAATGTACATACAATCTTCTGTTACAGTTTTATAATAGTACGAGCGTTAACCCGCGACTTTGTCCGCACAAATTATATACCAGATCAGATAATAAGCTATCAAACGAAAAAAGTTTCATCAAAATCGGTTCAGTAGTTTTTGCGTGATGCTCGTTCAAACAAACAAACACACAAACAAACAGACAGAAAAAAATCCAAAAATTGGTGATATGGAATCAGGGACACCTAAAAACCATATCGTAACTTTTTTTTGTTAATATCTTTAATGTACAGACAAACTTTCTGCTACAGTTTTATAATAGTTTGTATAGATATCTTTTATAATTTTCAAATTAATTATTTATAATTCGAAGCGACGCTCTTTGTAATTTTTGTGCAATTAGTTTGTTTCGTGTTGTATTATTTTTGCCCTACTTTTAACTAAAAAAGTATTATTTATAAAAGACATTTCATGTTTAATGAAATGTCTTTATAAGCTTGCGATCTTGAGCTTTGAAACTAAACAAGTTTAAATAATATGATTCATACAGTGCTGCTAACAGGACCCCTTACGGAGGCTTGTAGAAGAAAAGATAAGTTAATTAGTGCTATTCATTACTAATAAAAGTCAAATTAAACCAAATGTACCTGACCTGATAGTAGTGAGCAAACCTTCAGGAGGTTGCAAATTAATTCAATCACCCAATTCCCGCAAGAAGTCAATTAATAATGGATATTTATATCTAAATTATTGGATTATTCATCAAATAATCAAATAAAATTTTTTTATCAAAATAATATCACATAGATAGCTTTTTGACGTCATTTTTTGACTCTACCACCGCGTCGGAAGGTGTTCCGTTGAGAGAAGATGCGGCCAGAAACTCTACAACACACATCTTTTAAACAAAACAAAATATACAAAGTACAATTAAAATACAATATTGCATTACATAGAGTAACATTGTCAAGACCAGACATTTTGGTCATTAAAATAGTCATCGAGTTTATAGTAGCCTTTTTTACAGAGGACTGGTTTAACATGAAACTTTTTGTCTGGCAAGTTTCGAATATCCTCTGGTATCTTATTATAATAGCGTATACAGTGCCCCATGAAAGGTGTGTTGATCTTACTGAGTCGAAAATGTGGGAATACTAATTTATTTTTATTTTTTGTATTGTAATTATGAACGTCACTGTTTTTGGGAAAGAGATACAAATTTTTCCGAACGTATAAAATATTTTCGTAAATGTATTGACTGTAGAAAGTCAAGATACAGATATCTTTAAAAAGATCTCGTAGTGAATCTCGACAAGGCAGATTATAAATGGCTCGAATTGCCCGCTTTTGAAGGATAAATAGATCATAGAAATGAGTAGAAGATGTATCCAACTAATTGGATAGGTAACCCAACATTTTAATTTCTCACCCAATGTAACTCTTAGACTCAGAAAACACAAATACTTGCTCTACCGCATTAGATAACTAACGAAACTATTTAAAAATATAAACAAGCTCTAATAATCTCTTAAAAATTAGCTTTCTATTCCAAAAAACCGCATCGAAATCAGGCTAACTATTTGGCAGTTAAGTTACGATGCCACAGACAGACAGACATAGACATCTTACTCAGAGACGGTTTGACAATCCTCAGATAAAACGGCGAATAACTATCTGGCTGGCGACTTATAACACCCTTCTATTTGCGTCGGAGGTTAGAAATAATTTTGTAGGTTGAAGGTATTTTAAAATATAAGGTCTAACCAAATTATCTGAAACTATTTTAAGGGCATGATAAGACCATCAAACTGAACAACTTTATCTATGGGACCAATATCGAAATCGCGAAAAAAAGTCGGCTGTTCCATACAAACGTACTTGACCTAAATGTATGGGACAGCAGATTTCGATATTGGTCCCATAGAGAAAGTTGTTCAGTTTGATGGTTTGATCATCCCCTTAAAATAGTTTCACCTAATTCTGTTAGACCTTATATACCGACGCAAAAGTAAATGTATAACTACCTAATAAATAAAGTTATTTGGCAGGCGACTTATACACCTGTATACTTATGCACCTGTGTACTTATACCCCTCTATTTGTGTCGGAGGTTAAAAAATATTTTGTAGGTTGAAGGTATTTTAAAATATACCGACGCAAAAGTAAATGTCGTGTTACATGAGCACCCCCTTTCATAACTAGAAGCTAACGTTTGCCAACTCTTGTTTACCCTTGTTTAGTGTTGTTACGGGTTATTCTTTATTATATTACTATTACGTGTCATTTTCCTTTGTTATGTTTCTTAGTTTTGAGTTACAAATGTAAAATATGAAAATAGGTATCTAAAAAGCCTGAAATGTTTTGGAAAAACTGTTAGGAAACACGTTAATAGACGGACGAGTATATTTTTGATGCGTAGATCTTCGGATTAAATATTTCCAAATACGATTTGTTTGTACACACATTTTACAGGGTGTAAACAAAAAGCGTTCATACTGCTTTAGGGGTGCTTCAGACCATCAAACTGAACAACTTTCACCACGGAGACAACGTAGAAAAAAACTTATTTAAAAAATCAGCAGTCCGTATGGGTATGGACTAGACTTTCGGCTTAAGGGCCTAAGTCGAAAAATAATTGATGCGAAATGGGCGTGTGATAGCTTATATTACTGCCTGATGCGAGAGAAAGAGATAAGGCGGCGCGCGCGCCTGAAACGACGCAAGCGTAAAACAAACTTTATTAAATTGTGATTGTACTATTTATGTAAGTTCAATTCTCCTCTAATCAAAATTTGTAAAATATCAATCTCTTTTTTTTTAAATCAAGTCTCGTGTTTCTATTATTCACCGTTTAGCAGTTTCAGGCGTTTATAAATAAAAACGGAGGCTCTTTTGGCTTGTTTTTCTATCGAGAAAATGTGTCTTAATCGTGTTTTGGCTCTAATCAAAACTTCAATTAAATGTTCAATTTACACATATCCGCTAATCATACCCCTACTGTTAGTACTTCATGATATATGACGCTTTGAAGAATCCTATTTTTTTCACATAGCGTATTTGGGACGTGAAGATACTACGTAGCTTCCCGAACTCAGCCCAGCCGAGTTGGATGATGGATATAATGATCCCAGCGATTTTTGAAACTCATTCGCTGAGCTCAGCAGTTGAAAATGACAAAATTACTATGGAGATACGCATCTTTCTACTGCTGATTTGACAATCAAAAATCATACTCCAGGAGTGCGATTTTTGAAAGTCAAATCAGCAGAAGAAAGATGCGTATCTCCATACATTTTCAACTGCCGAGTTCGACGTATGAGATTCAAAAATCGCACTCCAGAAACGAAATAAATTGCCACGTGCATACGATAATACGTATAATACGTTAGCAATCTTGTAAACGATATAATCGGAAACATTGATATTGATATCTTCATCGGAATTAAAAACTCATTTAAACAAAAAATTCGTTTAAAATTACTCGGGGACCCCTAAGACCTCTTATATTTGACACCCTCTTTCTTTCTTTCTCTCTCTCTATATTTAATTATTATTTTTATAATTAGTAGTATAGTAAGTACCAGTATATAGTAAGCACCACTTATATGTGACGTACTTAGGTACGTATTATTATTATATATTTTCGGATACTTTCTACTTTATCTACCTATCTACACATTTGTCTTATCAATAATTTATAATATAATTCTATCAATTCTTTCTTATAACATAACATTTATTTGGTCAGATTTAAATGTTGATAATTACTACTAATAAATATAATTAATCGAGAATATTTTATTGTAAACTGCATGCAAAATGGTGACTTTCTTTTGTAAATTGCACGTAAATAATTGTCTTCTATGTACTGTTCTCTTTATTGAACCAAATTTGTTATTGAATAATTAATGTAAAATGTAAGAATCCTGTAGCTTCTTAACAAAATATTTGTACGCCATCACGGCAAATTTTTGTTGTCTCTGTGAGAACTTATTACTAACATCCTAAGTACCACCAAAAGTCTTTCAAATAAATGATTTCATTTCATTTCATTTCATTTCAAAATTACTTTTACTTTGTTAGGTACATAACTTCTTCGAGTTCTTATACTTATCAGTTTGTTATTTTATATAGTCGCATCTTTTAAATAATATTTGTTAAAGTGTCAACAATAACATTAGTGACTCTGTACCATATCTTTTCATACTTTTACGTGTTACATTGCAGTAGCTGTAGTTGTTGTAAATAAATAAATAATAATAATAACATACACAGCCCGACTGATTGACTTGGTATATAGTTAAGCGCACAAAAATCCTCAGCAAACATATTTCCGCTCCCTTTTTCCTTTTAGCAAGAAATGAACGAACATAATTGCTCCCCAACGGGTTTTGTTGATATAACGAAAATAGGGAAGTGTAAGTAAGCCTTCTATTTTGGTATTTAGGATAGGTATTTAGCGTTAGGTACATTGAACTGACCTTGAAGGAGGAAAATAAGCTATTAGTTAAAGGAAAACATCCTATCTTTTGTTAGAGGTCGGTGAAAATGTTCTTGAAGATTTTGGGAGCGACTAAATACTCCAGGATCCTACTGCAAGTTTTCTGCGCACATTTGCTTAGGCATTGATTACATATACATATATAAGGTCCAACACAATTAGCTGAAACTATTTTAATCATCTGATCATCCCCTTAAAATAGTTTCAGTCTGATCATCCCCTTAAAATAGTTTCAGCTAATTTTGTTAGACCTTATATATACATATACGAGCTTTAACCCGCGACTTTGTCCGCACAAATTATACACCAGATTTTAAGTTAGATCATAAGCTATCAAACAAAAAAAGTTTCATCAAAATCGGTTCAGTAGTTTTTGCGTGATACTCGTTCAAACAAACAAACACACAAACAAACAGACAGACAAAAAATCCAAAAAATTTGTGAAATGGAATCAGGGACACCTAAAAACCATATCGTAACTTT
The DNA here is from genome assembly GCA_927399405.1 of Agonopterix arenella. Lineage (NCBI taxonomy): Eukaryota > Metazoa > Arthropoda > Insecta > Lepidoptera > Depressariidae > Agonopterix > Agonopterix arenella. Next base: position 8,160,165 of record OV656718.1, on the reverse strand, counting down.
TTTTTTTAATATCTTCTATGTACAGACAAACTTCCTGTTACAGTTTTATAATAGTTTAGACTACCTGCGACTACGTAATGTTTCCCAGGCTCAGTGTGTGCCAACATTGCGGTAAAATTAAAAAAAAATAAACTTATATTTTTAAACCGATGCAGTCAAACGCGCAGATCTTAGCCGTCGCTGCATAATTCACAGTGCATTCTGAAAGTGTCTAGAAATGTCTATTTTTCCCAGACGTACTGTCGTTAGCGTGAGTCTTTAGTGATGGGAAGGCATTTCATCGATATATCGATAAACTAGACCTGTTTGCAGCAGCGTTAAATCGTCAGAATTTAATTATTGAGCGCACACTCCTTTTTTATTTCACATGTAATCTTTCACACAACCCATCCATCTTTTCTGTAGTCGTCCAATTACTTTGACTATTTATTATAAGAACTAGCCTTGCGGTAGCATTTCCCCTCTGCCACGGTATCTATAAGAACAATTGATCATGTGCATTTACATTCAAGTTTATACCTTATCACTAAACGAGACAACCTATAATAGCGAAACAATAACATCGAACTTAGAACGTTTGGGGTTCACACGAAACTACTTTTCATTATTTTTAACAATCAAAATTGGAGTCTAAAGTTATGGGGAATGAAATCCAAAGTTGCGGATTTCATGTTACCTCGCCCCCCGCAAAAAGTGGCAGAAATGTTTGTTAGTAGAATTACACGCGTAACTAGTCCACATATAAGTAGTTAAAGTCCAATTTTTTATTTTATTTATTCAATTCATTACTTTATAATCACTATTTAATCGTATCAAAAGCTACATTTTAAGTAGTTTTATAATATAACAACGTGGCGTGGCGGCAAAATTTTCGAGAGTAACAGTAACACATTAACATAAGTTTGTTTAGGTTTGGGTAAAGTATGGGATAATATACTTAATTAATTGCCAAAAAAACATAGATATAAATAATACATTAGGTCTCATGACATTGTGAGAGTGACGGGTTCGCATTGGATCAGATTAGCACAGGACTGCACCGTGAGAAATAGCGCAATAAAAGGGAGGCATATGCCCAGTAGTTGTTCGATGTGGGCTAATTTGATTGAAATAATATATACATACATAAGCTCAAGCGATCTAAATAATTTTTCTAAGGTAAAGGTATTAAAAAATTTATTCTACGAAATACAAAGGTCTAATTCTTCAAATCTATTTATTAAAATCATTGCTGGCATAGGTAGGTAAGGTAGGTATGCTATGTTATTTCAAAGATTACCAATGTCTTGTTTATTAAATCTACCGATACTGCCAGCACATCACTAAAATAAAAGTCTCCTCGGCAAATGTAGATAAGTTAGCCATTTGAATGCGGCCCGCGTTCGATCCGGCAGCGTTCGTTCGAATTTTGAATATTTACAGTACACGTACCATAGACAAGGATGCTGGCTGAAAAGTTGGCGCGATTTATTGAAACGCTCTCTTGTTTTAAAGTTGGCAACAATGGTTTGCGCGGCAAATGTTGTTTTCTTGATATCGTTTTGGAATTTGGAATTTTTGTTTATATTATTCACGTGCCATATGGTCCTGGGCTAAAACAGGAGTCTTTTTTCCCCATGGGTGTCGTCAGACTAAAGCAAAGGGTTCCTTACGTATAAGGCTAGGCTAGCCGCCTATAAACTGCTTTTTAGACGTCATTCCACGCTGAAACCCTGAATATTATGCTAATAATGTAGGTAATCATCGCTTTAAAGACATTTCATGGTTCCATCGGGTATTCTGACTTTTAAGGACCCATTAAATGAGACACACAAATCTTCTCGCATTTCAAAATGGGCATATCAAACAAAAAAACTAGACAATTTACGAATTTTAGCATATTGGAGGCATATCCCATGTAGATAGAAACTGTACAAGGAAGTTTGTCTGTACATTGATGATATTAACAAAAAAAAGTTACGATATGGTTTTTAGGTATGTTCCCTTTTTCCATTTCAGCAATTTTTTTATTTTTTTGTACGTCTTTTTGTTTGTTTGTGTGTTTGTTTATTTGTTTGAACGAGCATCACGCAAAAACTACTGAATCGATTTTGATGAATATTTTTTTGTTTGATAGCTAATGATCTGACTTAAAATCTGGTATATAATTTGTGCGGACAAAGTAGCGGGTTAACGTTCGTATTGTATAAAGCGACTTTACAGGGTGTAAAAAAATCTCTCCCGAAAACTCAAACGGGCAAAAGCGCGGTATTAAATTTTAGTATGAGAGATGATATTTTTTTCGAGTTCTCGTAGTTGGTCCCACACTAAAAGTTGTTCATATTGATACCCCTTACGTTTTCAGGAGCAGTCGCCTTACAACCTGTGGCGAGGGATTATGTCAGGATCGGAAGCAGGTGACGATCAATTTGATTTGCCAAACACATGAGGCGGGAGAATTGGGTATTAGACTACAAAAAGTAATAAAATGTTGATGACGTCACACATCATTTTTGAGTACAAAATGTCATACAAAGCGCACGTTTTTAAATCCGATAAAGAGTAGCTGATTTGACTAGTCATCATGATGATGATGATTATGACTGCGCTTACATTCCGGTAGGAGTGCGGGTAGGTGAAAGATAATAAATAATAATAAATATTTGGGACATTGTCACACAAATTATCTAGTCACATTTAAAGTACCTGGACTTGTATTATGATGACTAGACAACGATATAGAATACATATATAGATACAAACATCTATGACTCGGGTACAAATATTCATATTCATCATATAAATATTTGTCCCTTACGGAATTCGAACCTGCGACCCTCGGCACAGCAGGCAGGTTCAATACAGACTGTGCTACCAGGCCGTCCCGGTCCCGTCCCGCGAAGATAACCTAGCCTAGCGATTTACTGAGTGAGGTGCGGTGATATCTCCGCTTTGAATGGGACAGCGTTACGAAGTACAGTGTCATCTCTAGTAGGTACGTAGAACATAATATTAGCTCAATGTTGAAAACGCACATTGAAACATTTCAACACAAAAAAAAAACAGAAGGCCCCCATTTTCAACAAATTTTAACAAGTCTCTTGCCTTACCTTTTACGAAATCGTGCTCATTTGCCTCCAGTCCCTCCCGAATGAGAGAGCCCTTAGCCTCTCGAATTAAACCCTCTTTTACCAACGATAATTAAAACGAAAAACTCCCGCCATTCGCATTCGCCATCTTTCTTTTTGGCGCTTCGTTCGGAAACACTCGGCAAGTGCCGACTTGTCAATTAGTCCAATTTTCTGAACGAGCAATGTTGCTAGAGTGGAAAATTCGAGGGTTTTTGGAGTGGACGATGAAATTGTAATTCGAATGTTTAGGATGATTATTTGCGTTGTTAGGGATTTGAAAGACTTTTTTATAAATTTTGTGCACAGTGCACACAGCAACAACAGAGATGATTGGAGAAAGAAAGGGGAGGTCTTTACCCAGCCAGCAGATACCGATTGACGTTAAGGTCGATTTACACATCCATAAGTAAGTAAATAAGTAAGTAAGTCCAACTTACTAATTCCTTGCTTACTTAATCGAGAAGTAGACAGCAACGTCCAAACGTTTTGATACTCTGTCAGAACCTTGCGACGACGGAAGCGAGACACGTCCTGCCAACAATGGAGTGTGATGAAGTGCGCCGGCATTTACGTGATTTATTGAGAGAAATATTAAATGTGGTTGTAGACGAAATACAAAATTAAATAAATATTTAACGCCAAAATCCTATACGGACTTGGGAACGAAAATGGATTAGCAGAAGGAATGTTCATGGTGCAAGCTATCAGCTGTTCAATCTGCGTGCGTTTTGTTGTGTCTCAACTTATGAACTTACTTACTTGTGCCGTCCACACGGCGCGGCGGCAAGATAAGTTGGCGGGGAGCGGGAGACGAAGCGGGAGGGGTTACGCGCTACTGTCCTGTCCAAAAAATAGAACTGGTTCCTATCCTGCGGCAAGTCGCTACTTACTTACTTGCCGCCCAGCGTCTACACGTAGTTTTTACTTGCTTACTTACTTACTTATGGATGTGTAAATCGGCCATAAAAAAAGGAACAACTTCAATAAAAAAAAATTAGAAGTTTTTTCTCAAAAACATTGTATATTGTTTTGATTTAAATAATTTTAATGCCAATCTAGCATTACCAACATGAATCTAGAAGAACAAAATGAATAATATGAAAGCAAATCAATTAAGTAAATAAATGATAGCAGTCGGAAATAGAGTATAGAAATAGAGTCGGAAATCTATTTTGTTTATGGGTAAAAAGGGCATCATCAACATCAGCCTATGTAGAGTCCTTCTTAGTCTTTGACGGCCTTTTGTCTTTTGCATTTATTCTCCAACCCTTTGGAAAATTATTCTCCTACCGTCACACTGGTTTGCCATCTCTTGGATAACACTCCATTTAATAAATAGAAGACCTACCTGCAATAATTTAATTTAATAAGACTTAATTTAATGTTTTGTGACAATGATGACGGCCCGGTAGCACAGTCTGCAGTGAACCTGCCTGCTGTGCCGAGAGTCGCGGGTTCGAATCCCGTAAGGGACAAATATTTATATGATGAATATGAATATTTGTACCCGAGTCATGGATGTTTGTATCTATATTTATATGTATTCTATATCGTTGTCTAGTCATCATAATACAAGTCCAGGTACTTTAAATGTGACTAGATAATTTGTGTGACAATGTCCAAGATATTTATTATTATTATTTATAATATGCTGATGGTTATTTAAGGGGATGATCAGACCATCAAACTTAACTGATAATTTTTTCGCGATTTCGATGTTCCCATCCCATCGCTGATAGAATGACAATTTTTTTTTGAGTTACTCGATTATTATTTAATCTAGAAATAAACATTTTAACGTCAGTCATCCCTTGATCATGGTAGTTGTAACACTGCCGAAATATCGGGAACTCATATATACCAAATCGCGGTAAGAACCATTTGAAATGTTTATTTCTAGAATGAAAATTATTTCAACAATTTCGAGTCTCGTTTCGAGCATCTATTCTTCGAGTTTGCTCCAAGCACTAAAAAGAACTATTGAGCCGAGACCCCCGCTCCGGGTCGTACCTGGTTCAACACATTTCCCTAGCCATACAGCGTGGAAACGCCACGAGCGTGATGAGCACATTTCAACCGGGTTCGACTCGAGGCGGGCTCTTTGACACGAAATAACGAACAACTGATAAAGCTAAAATATCCTAACCTAAAACTAAAATATTACTAGACTAATAAGCTATCTTGAGATATAAACAACATCTTATCTCAAAACATATAAGCCTACAAATAATACACACACTCCAGAGCGTCGCCGCAAGACATGGTGCCCAACAGGCTAGCAGCATTCCCCCTCTGGATGGTGAGGCTGATTCTTTGTGCCAGGAAGCTGCCAGCTCTGCGGTCACCAGAGGTCTCATTGAGACTCCCGGATAGGTCTGCAAGGAATGCTTTGGCCTCTGGGCCCCAAGGACCCAGCGTCTCAAAACCGATTGGCGTGAATATGTAGCTGCCGGCCAGATCGCGGTACTTTCGACACTCCTCGACCTCAGCAACCGCAGCAGCAGCACCAGCGCGCTCGGAAGTGGCCTGGACGTGAGATGGAACTAGTTATATTTTAGTTTTAGGATATTTTATAAATGTACTCATGTAATACAATTTTATAAATAAATAGATCAATTCGTTTTTATAATGCTAAAAAAATGAGAAATCATTCGTTTTGGCATTTATTCCCGTTCTCATCTTTATTTGTCAGAGCCTTTGCACTGCATTGGAATCCTACAAGCTATAACTTGTCTCTTTTACTACATTTCTAGGTTACAACCCCACCATTCCCTCATCATTACATTAGTAAAAGCCAGACTACTAACATTATAGAAAACATATTATTTCTATCACGCACGGCCTCTGTACTAAGTCACTTTATCGCTTATTTATGCTAAACGTTTGATTTGTACGCAACCGTATCGCGTATTATACGCGGAGAACGCGCGGATCTCGTTTTATTGTATAAAAGTCTAGGTTTATGATTTAGATGGTTGTTATAGGAGTCAAGTGTTGATTTTACATGTCGTAATAAAAAGGTTACCGGTAATCTTGTGATAACGGTAGTCGAATTGAGCTCCAATCGTAGAAAGAGAAGGTACTAGAAAAAAACATGTAACTTGGCATATTCACTCAATAAGAGATGCACATATGGAGGTGCTACTTGGGAATGTTCCTCCATTCAAAAGGGAAGATCTTCCACCAGGCTATGTGTAAAGCCTGGGGACCGGCCGTGGTACAACAGTTCTTAGTTGGACCTTGTATATGTATCGAATCTCTGTGATAATTTCTCTGGCGCGATGTATGTTTTGCATTGGATTGTGAACCTTATTTGTAGTAGGTTTCGAGTTACGTATTCACGGTGAACATTGTCTACCTATGGAGCAGATTTCCGAGAGCGACAGTATCGCCATCTGTAAGCATCTTTGATATAACTTGTGGGTGCTGACATCTGTAGCAAGTCCCCACACACACAGCAAATTCGCTCCAGTTAAAAAAGGAGATCGCTACCGTATTGCTGTCCTTATCGGCGTAACCACTTTTTTGTACTGACTCCACCTGACTCCGACATGTCACTTCATATAAATTGTATAGGATTTTATGACTATCGTTATCTCATACCCGGTTACACTGATATTCCGTCTACCAGCGTAAGCGAAAAATTCTTCGTCCATGGCTCCAATCCAAAAAGTATGTGTTGGTAAAGGGTAAATAGACCATATAGACCTGTGCCCTGCAGTGGGACGTATTAATGTAATGTCTTCTTTTTTAAATTAACGGATTCCTTTGATATCCCAATTTGAAGATTTTAGCCACCTACAAGATTAAATTCTTTTGATACCTACTTGGTCATTCAAAACCAGTCAATTTACGAATTCATTATAAAATCCTATTTCATACTGCATGGCGGACATTTGGAATTATAAGGACTCGAAAATAATAATAATTCATCCACTTGACGAACAAATCATAAACAATATTTTTTTATTTTTTTCCGTTAGTTCGTGCTTTCGCCATAGAAAGACTAAGGCCGAGATTCAGAGACGATTTATAAGTCATAGTTCGAACTAAGTAGGGTCAAAAATGTATGGATTTTGACATACGGGAGTTCGAACCATGACATAAAAATCTCTGAATCTCGGCCTAAGCCATAGACGAAGAATTTTTCGCTTATTCTACGGCCTAAGCACAGTACTTACTATCTCTATGCCTAAGCATTACATCTATGGGTATCTATCATGCTCGCCTCGTGCCCATGAAAAAAAAAATTAAATTATACGTCAGTTAGTTTTTTAAACTTTTGTTCTTCAAAGTTCGTGCTCTATCAATTTGTCTATGGCTCACCACTGGCGCGGCCTGCCCGCGTAAAAACAAACATTGTATATAACAATTATCACAATTCGTCTCGTTCTAAAGCATCCATCAGTATTTTTGTTAATGCTAAGTGATCGTAATGGGTGAGGCGTGTGGCCTATGAGAACATTACGTTTGTTTTGGTACAAGTTATAAGAGTAAGCTTCGATTAACAGGACCAACCTAGACTGGGGTCGTAAAAAAGAAGTGTCTAATTCCTTCATGCATCATCATGTGGCTGCCTGTTATGTTAATCACTGCATCCGACAAACCATCCCCACCTTTAATCGTATCGGTTTCCCGTCCCATCAGGCATCGTCTTAATAGAACGCGAATGCGCGATCATCGTAGGTTCGCGCGAATTTTACTCGTACGAACGCGCGATCAAACATATTGAATTCGAATAGGTGTCCTAATTGAAATTCGCGCGATAATTGCGTCGGTGGGGCACCGTGTCGGTCGTGCCACTGCACTAGTCCACGGTCGCTCGCTCGCTGGCGTCGTCGATTTCGACGCGATGATAGAACACCCAGTTTTTGCCATCGCGCGAACACGCGATTATGGTCGCATCGCTTACTCGCCTCAAACTTAGGTGGTTTAAGACGAGAGAATGTATTTGTGTTAAGCGCACAAAGTTAGCACTTAAATACAGGTTCCTTTTTAAAAATGCTGACGGTTTTTAAAGAGAATGATCAGACCATTACACTGAACAACTTTCTTCAATGCACCAACATCGAAATCACGAAAAATATAAAAAGCTGTTCCAAACAAAACTCCAATCCTACTCTACTCAAATATATGGGACAGCTGTTTTTTTCGTCCGTATAAGTGGTACCTATTTTAGCTCGTGCAAAACTGAAATATTGAAAAAAGCCCACCGGAGACAAGACTATCTTTTGTAACTTGTACTGTCTCCCAATACGTTTCAAGTGTTCAATCAATTAACATAACTCTGTAACCGTATGAACTAGTTATTTGATTGTGTTATTTTGTAGTGAAGAGTGAAATTGTAAACATTGTTAACTAAACGCTGTTGTGTTGCGCAAGCTTTGTTTAAAATGATTTAAGGCCAGGCCATACAGAGGCGGACCTGCGGGAAGCGAATATCTCCGGACCCGCGCGTATTTCGGTGTGGTAGGGTACATACAAACTCGAACATTACTACCACAAAAAAACACACAGAAAACCGAGCGGGTCCAGAGATAAAAGCCCCAAAAGCCCATTCTTCACCGCTGCGAAAATATATAATAAAATACCGGAGCATATTAAAAACGAAAAAAAGATCACATATTTATACAAAAATTAAAACGTATCCTAATTGGTAAATCTTATTATAAAATTGAAGACTTTCTTTCTGAGATCTGATTTTTAGCTACTCAAATTATTATACATACCTATACCTACTATTCTCGTTCTCAAACCCACGGTCCCCACTGATTTAAATTTATTAATTGATGATTTGATTGATTTTGATTTATTTAATTGATTTTAATTTACTTGTAAACAATTTTGTTTGATTTGATTTTATTTGTTATATAATACATTTTAGTTACCCTTTATTTATTTATGTTGCCGTGCCCAGAGGGTATCATATGTAGATCAAAATTTGTTACATTTAAGACCTAACTGTACCATGTGATTGCAATAAATATATGAATATGATATTCGCTTCCCGCAGGTCCGCCTCCGTCCGGCCCGCTTTCCCGCAAAACCGCCTGGCCTTTCATACGAATGGAAAGAAAAACTTTAGTCGACTAAAAGTTTCGATAAATGACAGATTCGGTGCGTGATTGCGGTGTAAGAAAACCATTTTTTATTCAAAATCGAGTAGTGAATCATAGAGAAATTACGCGCTTCCCTAGGTAGTGATAGTGCACCGTCACTCGCGTATGACAGCTCCGATAAGTACCTACGGCCACAGATTATACGGCCACAGCTACGGCGCCGCGTATCGCACGCGATACAGGCTGTCGCGCATTGACATAAGGCACATTTTAGTTCATCGTTCCTGACAACTGCCTCCGTGGTCTAATGGTTAAGAGCATTGGGCTCTCGATAATCGATCGATCTCATTGGTCGTGGGTTCGATTCCCACGGGGATACCTAGTGATATGTCACTTGGTGCGTTTTTCCCCAGTTTGGTTAGGACATTGCAGGCTGAATCACCTGATTGTCTAAAAAAAAAAGATGATTCCGTGCCTCGGATGGCACGTTAAGCCGTTGGTCCCGGGTACTATCTCTGGTGGTTAGTAGTCGTTACATAAAAAAAACCACGTCACAGGCCGTAAGGCGGTCTGAAAAAACTCTGACACCAGGGCTCTGCCCACACGATAAGAAGGAGAAGAAGAAGATCGTTCCTGGCAGGCTCGCACAACTCTCTAACAAAAAAACGTTATATGAAACGTGCACCGCCGCCATTAAATTTCTTTGAACGGTTGCACACGTTTTATACATTCTGGATCATCGGTCACGGCCAGTTTTTAGTATATAAGTCCCGACTCTTATAACGTAGTGAGTTACATTGTCTTTGGTTCCAGAAGCGAGATCGAGCAAAGTTCGAAATTCGAAAAAGTGCGCGAAATCTGAGAGTGCGGTATCTGTTACAGTACCTAGTACCTAACTATTGAATAATCTGTGGTAGTGAAATGAGATGAAGCGTTTAAAAAGTATTTTTTAAAAGAATAGATAGGTACCTAACGATTACCGAAGTGATTTTATAAGTTTTTCGCTTTTACGCGTAAAAGTTTTAACGCGTTTTCCGCGTACAAAATACGAAATTTTTAATTTCTCTTTTCATGAACCGACTTCAAAAAATGTGTAGGTACAAAAAAGTTCTGGATCGGGTAACCTTGAAATTGACCAAGTAAAATTTTAATTTAGTTGCAAACCCAACCCGGCTCGAAGGATCAAAAATTTATGGAAACAAACCGAATTGAAAAAAGTTTTAGGGTTTTCGTTTTAGCGCCAAAGTTTTAAAATTTAATATCAGAGGCTTTGCGGACATGACGAAATTGGAGAGTCGCAAAGATTTGATATTATGTTTTTATAATTACATCGATATGTATTTCCACTGTTTACATACATTGTAGCATTTCGCGTGAGTCAATTCAATCTGAATTACGATTTCGTATGGATTTGCCAGAATTCCGTTCGGCATTAAGCAGGCATAAAAATCATATACAAAATCCGGGACTAGTTACGCGTGTAATTCTACTAACAAACATTTCTGCCACTTTTTGCGGGGGGCGAGGTAACATGAAATCCGCAACTTTGGATTTTATTCCCATAACTTTAGATTCTAATTTTGAACGTTAAAAATCATGAAAAGTAGTCTCGCATGAACCCCAAACGTTTTAAGTTCGAAATTATTGTTTCGCCATTTGGGCTGTCTCCTTTAGTGATAAGGTATAAAATTGAATGTAAATGCACATGATTGATTGATCTTATACCGAGGCAGAGGGGAAATGCTACCGCAAGGCTAGTAGTCCTTATAATAAATAATCAAAGACAAAATCCTAGGGTTCTTTTTTTTTAAAGTTGAATGTAATGTCTTTCGCCAACAAACTGTTCTGCAGTTTGGCGAAAAGTAAAGCAATTTGTACCTTTTATAATTCTGAAAACTCTAATCTAAAATAAATTAAAAAAAAAATGGAATGATAAAGTTAGATAAGAGTTTTTGGCGGTAATTCGACAGCTACGTTTGGAGTCCACATATTTTATCGAATTTTTATTGTTTATAGTGAGTTTTGGTTCGAAAATTGGTGTTGTTTTGCGTAACGAAGTGTCGTGCAAGTGAACAATATACAGTTCAGTGAAATATGATGGTGTATGGGTCGTAAAGAGGAAAAGTGTTCCGTCATTTGTAGCGCGGCAAAGCGGTCGGTTCACCTCTTTCCTGTGGACTTCTCTGCAGTTCCTTCGTCTTTCAATTGTCTCCAAAAACTCCAAAGAAGCGTCAAAACGTCGAACACCTACGTTTTAATTGCTATAAATGAAAGAAATTTATTGAAGACATCGGTTGTATAGGATTTACCCTTTACCTTGAACTAAACCAAAAAAAAATTAAGTTAGAAAAAAAAAATCTTCCATTTTGACGTCGGAGGGATATACGCGAGATACGGGTGTTTCCTGCCAATGAAACCGTCATTGTTCGCGATTCCACAAATCGTGTCACATCGGAGCAAAAGACTAAATATAACACGACACGTGTGACATTTCACAAATGTCAACGTAACCATTCTATAAGCATTCTATCGCGACCAAAATGTAACGGGTTCAAATGGCAACGTTTTAGTTCATTATTATCTCCGTGGTCTAATGGTTAAGAGCATTGGCTCTCGACACGGAGGTCGTGGGTTCGATTCCCACGGGGGACACTTAGTGAAATGTCACTTTGTGCGTTTTTCCCCAGTTGGTTAGGACATTGCAGGCTGAATCACCTAATTGTCTGAAAATAAAAATGATTCCGTGCTTCGGATGGCACGTTAAGCCGTTGGTCCCGGCTACTATCTCTGGTGGAAGTAGTCGTACATAAGAACCACGTCAGAGGCCGTAAGGCGGTCTGAAAAAACTCTGACACCAGGGCTCTGTTCACACGATCAGAAGAAGTTCATTATTTGTTGTTCCTATACATCGCTATGTTCTTCTATCGAGTTAATGGCATGTCATTCTTAATTTTTCTGCGCATTATTTTGCCACTATCGTCAGCGTCCAATCGCCAATAAGCTCCGTTCGCTCGCAGATGTCAGGGCAGGAAGGGCAGGATTACAAGATGGGCCATAGTTTGAGCAACACCGCATTGACATCCGAGGTCCGATCCGTCTATGTAACCCCACTTGATATGAACAGGTTCTCTTTACACCGGTCAACCTGAGTTCGTAGTCTGTTTAGCTCAGTCATTTTACGGAGTTTTGCTAGGAGAGGTGGGAAGTAATTATTAATTGAACTTTTAAACTGTAACCGGCACTATTTAGTGACAAAAAGACTAACTGAAAACATATTTTTTTAAAATTCGCTACGCAACATAGAAATCAAAATTGTGAGTCCCAGAAGGCTTTTAAATTAGGCATTAAAATTTAAAAAATGATGTTTTTATTAGAAAATACGAATGTATTTTTCAAAACCTTCTAAGTAGACAAACATATTTGCACCATGTTTGAAGTATGTATAATGGTAGTGCCTTAAACATTTCCAAAAAAAATTACCATCAGTTTTTTTATAACGAGATTTTAAATTTGAAACTGTTGCTAACGAGATTTTTTTTTTAATTTTTGTATATTTCTAAGCTCAAATTAGGCCTTAAATACTATACAGAAAAAAATATCAATTACTAATTAGTCCCGGCTCAAGCCGTAAAATGACTGGGCTATGTTTAAGAACCACCAAATCAAAGTCGATTAAAACACCTCTAAATCGGCCTGGGCAGCTATATAGTTCCATCTAAGAATGGAGACCATCGCATTTCTAAGTGACCATTTTTTTTTTTTAATAAATATCTTGGACATTGTCACACAAATTATCTAGTCACATTTAAAGTACCTGGACTTGTATTATGATGACTAGACAACGATATAGAATACATCTATACTATTATAAAACTGTAACAGGAAGTTTGTCTGTACATTGAAGATATTAACAAAAAAAAAGTTACGATATAGTTTTTAGGTGTCCCTGATTCCATTTCACCAATTGTTGGATTTTTTGCCTGTCTGTCTGTTTGTGTGTTTGTTTGGGTGTTTGTTTGTTTGAACGAGTATCACGCAAAAACTACTGAACCGATTTTGATGAAACTTTTTTTGTTTGATAGCTTATGATCTGACTTAAAACCTGGTATATAATTTGTGCGCACGAAGTCGCGGGTTAACGCTCGTATATAGATACAAACATCCATGACTCGGGTACAAATATTCATATTCATCATATAAATATTTGTCCCTTACGGGATTTGAACCCGTGACCCTCTCGGCACAGCAGGCAGGTTCACTACAGACTGTTTTACCGGGCCGTCATCATTGTCACAAAACATTAAATTAAGTCTTATTAAATTAAATTATTGCAGGTCTTCTATTTATTCAATGGAATGATATCCAAGAGATGGCAAACGTAGCAAACCAGTGTGACGGTAGGAGAATAATTTTCCAAAGGGTTGGAGAATAAATGCAAAAGACAAAACAGAGTAGAGAAGTTTGGAGAAGGCCTATATCTCAGGATAACCTGGCCAAATGTGTGATTAATCATTAAGGAAAAGTTGTGTCGGTGTATAAACGAAATTGTTTTATTTATTAGGTATATCTTTTCTTAAAGAAAAAGTCTACAAATCAGTGGAAGAAGAACTACAACTACCTAACTAAAGCAACTTCCTTCACAACGAGGAAAACTTGGAAAAGAGAAAAAGGACTAACGCCATCTGCGAATCGGAACCCTCCGATATTTATGATTATATTCGTTAAATAATAGACAAGAAACGTATTAAGATACAAATTCGTGTTTCGTTTGAGGGGGGGGCTTGTTCGGACGAGGCGAGGAAAGGGTAAATTTAGTTTAGAGTTGGGATTGGTTATTATCGATGATAAGAATGATTAGAAATATACCTATAATAGTACAGGAATGTCTGTAGGAATTTACTATATTTTTCTTTTTTTGGTGTAAAATTAAGTATAATTGATTGATTGATTGATTGAACGTCATAATTTACAAAGTTCTCTCTTTGACTAAAATTAAAGAGTATTAAAAAGTATTTAAAAAGTATTTATTTGTCTCTTATTTACACAAAAGTACATAACAAATATAACACGGTTTTAAAAATAACAGAGACAAAATGGTAAAGGACTCAGTATAACAGTCGGGGTTGCCGACTGCCACTGCTATTCTGTCCCTCCCTTAAACATAATAAATATAATAATAATAAATAAATAAATAATATATTCTTAATAACTATAAACAAACTTTCAATATTGACATTCCTTTCATCATTTATAAACAAAGTTTGACTTCGACTATATTATTCAGTTTTATGAGCGCTTTTGCTAAGTTTTAAAAGACTATGTGAAAAAAATTGGATCCTTCAAAGCGTCATATATCATGTAGTACTAACATTAGGAGTATGATTAGCGGATATGTGTAAATTGAACATATAATTGAAGTTTTGATTAAAGCCAAAACACGATTAAGACACATTTTCTCGAAAGAAAAACAAGCCAAAGTAGCCTCCGTCTTTATCGATAATCGCTTGGAACTGCTAAACGGTGAATAATAGAAACACGAGACTTGATTTTAAAAAAAGATATTAATATTTTACAAATTTTGATTAGAGGAGAATTGAACTTACATAAATGGTACAATCAGAATTAAATATTGTTTGTTGTACGCTTGCGTCGTTTCAGGCGCGCGCGCCGCCCCATCTCTTTCTCTCGCATCAGGCAGTAATGTAGCTTACATCACACGCCCATTTCGCTTCAATTATTTTCGACATAGGCCCTTAACAAAATTTCTGGAATCCTAATCACCTCGTTCGTATGTCGAATGCTACTAGTTTCAAAATTATGCTTCGAATTTATAGCTCTCGGTGCGGAACGCGTTTTCGTCACCGTCAGAACTGCACTTCCATACAAAGCGAGGGGTGACACAGAATTTGATTCCATGTTAAAACTACTAAGTAACTATTATAAAGTTGACTATAAGTACTAATCATAGAGATCTAGAGAGATGCCAACCAACGCGCTGAGTACGAAACGTAGTGTCGCATCACCACCAGTACCACGCGATAGAAAGTATTTTGTTAGCTTAAATGTGCTCATTATCCATTGCGGTATCAGAACTCAACGTTCGAATAATCTTTAGTACTACGCAAGCATTGTAAACTATTTACACATAATATCTCGAGTCTCGACTGGCTTTCAGCCTCATAATATATTGAATCCTTGCTGTCGCGAGCAATGTGTACCGTTTTTGCGCATATTGCTGCGACACTGGCCCCGTCCCCTTTTCACATCTCCCTTTAGTTTTGTGATCTGTGGTACTAATAATTCTTCTTCGTTGTCTTCCATATACTACTCCATACTCCATATACTATCTACTTTTTTTATTTATTTATAATTAATGGACTCTTGGTTGTGCGTTAGCACTGCATTTCCGCCAGTGTCAAGTGTCTCAGGAGAATCTATCCCAATCTCAGGGATTGTTTATGGTCAAGAACAAGAAGAGATTTGAGGATTGCGGAGCAAAAACTTTGGCAGGCAAAAACGTGACCCGCGGAAACCACGCGAGACGACTGCTCGGGTCAGAACCTGCAACGTGACTCACTATCTACTTTATCCTTGTTTACCTTTGACTACTTATATAGGGACTAGTTACGCGTGTAATTCTACGAACAAACATTTCTGCCACTTTTTGCGGGGCATGGTAGCATGAAATCCGCAACTTTGGATTTTATTCCACAAAACTTTAGATTCTAATTTTGAACGTTAAAAATCATGAAAGTCTCGCGTGAACCCCAAACGTTCTAAGTTCGAAATTATTGTTTTGTAATCATAGGCTGTCTCGTTTAGCGATAAGGTATAAAATTGAATGTAAATGCACATGATTAATTGATCTTATACCGTGGCAGAGGGGAAATGCTACCGCAAGGCTAGTCCTAATAAATAGTCAAAGTTGTTTACCTACAAACTGTATATCTATACACTTGTCGATATCGACACTCTACCCACCCTAGTTGGGGTAGCACCGGCATTTCCATGTAGGTCGCATAAAAATAACATTTTCGCCTCCCCGTAGCACATCTGTTCAAATATTGAGTTGCAAGCCGCTTTCGGAATAACAGATCGTGCGGGCTAAGATTGGTTCTTGGTTAAAAAAAGAATTTGTACACAGACGTAGCTCTAGAAATGTTTTGCGGTCAAATTTTGGCTGTATTCCCGAAACTATTATTGTAGGTATGCGTTTCATATTTTGTTTAATTTTTGTAGTACTATTTTTGAATCTTGAGATTCAAAATCGTGTTCTTTTTTGTTAGAAAGAAGATATTCCAAGGGTGGTACCATGATAAGGAAACCAGGATCTGATGATGGCATCCCAGAGAAATCGAGGGGAACCTTTGAAAATCGTGCCGGCTAGTGCGTTTGTTTATTTAAAGCACTACTATTAAATTGAACTAATGAATTCACCACTGAAAATAAACAAATAATTGTGAAATAAACAAAATTTTAACAAAAACAATAAAACCGCCTTCAAAAAACTAAAAAGTTAAAAAATAATATTGCAGCCGATGACTTTTTCGTTCGCATCATAAGAACATTAATTTGTTTTATGGAAGTCGATGTCAAGCCAAGCCAAAAACTAATGCAAGCCCTGTCGCGAATCGTACCGGTTTGACAGCGACTTCGATAAAACAAATTAATGTTCTTATGATGCGAACGAAAAAGTCATCGGCTGCAATATTATTTTTTAATTTTTTAGTTTTTTGAAGGCGGTTTTATCTACTAGTGATTTGAAAACGAGACTTCCAAAAATCTCACTCATTGAATATTATGTTCCTATTTTATTTAAATACTAGCGTTAACCCGCGACTTTGTCCGCACAAATTATATACCAAATTTTAAGTCAGACCATTAGCTATCAAAAAAAAATTTTTAATCAATATCGGTTCAGTAGTTTTTGCGTGATGCTCGTTCAAACAAACAAACAAACACACAAACAAACATACAGACAAAAAATCCAAAAATTGGTGATATGAAATCAGGGACACCTTAAAACCATATCGTAACTTTTTTTTTGTTAATATCTTCAATGTACAGACAAACTTCCTGTTACAGTTTTATAATAGTAACATATAGATAGATAAGGTCTAACAAAATTAGATGAGAATCAAACTGAACAACTTTATCAATTGGTCCAATAACGAAATAGGAAAAAAATCTGCTGTTCCATACAAAACTGCAAACCTGCTTGACCCGAATGTATGGCACAGCTGTTGTTTTTTCGCATTTTCAATATTCTTCCCTTAGAAGAAGTTGTTCAATTTGATGGTCCGATCATCCCTTTACGATAGTTTCGGCTAATTTTGTTAATATACTACAACTAACACGACAAAACAAACGTCGTGTGCCATTTGAGAGTACGACGAGCGCAGGCGGGTGAAAGAGATAGCGATAATGCTAAGAAAGTGTGGCGATGTCACCACAAAGAATTAGACAACGTGCAGTGTTTTTTCTAGTTCGTAGTACATAATAGTTCAATAATTTAGATAAGACAAACTGAACAACTTCCTCTATGGGACCAATATTGAAATCGCGAAAAAAAATCAGCTGTCCCATACATTTAGGTCGAGTGGGTTTGTATGGAACTGCTGATTTTTTTTCGCGATTTCGATATTGTTCCCATAGAGAAAGTTGTTCAGTTTGATGGTCTGATCATCCCCTTAAAATAGTTTCACCTAATTTTGTTAGACCTTACATTTTTTTTGTTGGAAAGAAGATATTCCAAGGGTGGTACGATGATAAGGAAACCAGGTTCTGATGATGACATCCCAGAGAAGTCGAAGGAAACCTTCGAAAATCGTAGTGCCGGCTAGTGCATTTGTTAATTTAAAGCACTACTATTACATTGAACTAATGAATCCACCCGTGACCGCCTTAAAAAAAACTAAAAAGTTAAAAAATAATGTTGCAGCCGATGACTTTTTCGTTCGAATCATAAGAACATTAATTTGCTTTATCGAAGTCGCTGTCAAGACAAGCCAAAAAAACGAATGCAAGCCCCTGTCGCGAATCGTACCGACTTGACAGCGACTTCAATAAAACAAATTAATGTTCTTATGATGCGAACGAAAAAGTCATCGGCTGCAACATTCTTTTTTAACTTTTTGGTTTTTATTTTTCATTTTCCAAGCCCTTTGGGGTGAGTGCCGTGTCATAATTAATGTCACTGGCCTAACACTGGCCAGTAAAACCATTTTCCCGCTAAAAGAGCCGAAAACAAAGCCAATAAAAAATGCTTACGTCACTTCAATCAATTTTCTCCCTAAAAAAACAAAAGACAAACAAATGCGTGGACCCTCCATAGCTTATTCCACACATGAAGACCCCCGACTAGAACTCTAAATAGTCTACCATAAGACTGAAAATACTTTGATTTGTACGACGTGATAGAACTAAGGACGAGTCAGCATCCCCGCGATCCAATTTCGAATTTGAATTCGATGGCAGCTTCCGGTTGCAGTGAGGAAATTGCGTTCTTTTTAGGTTGGTAGTGGTAGTGAAATTTTAATTTAAGCGTTTCTGGGGGCTTTTTGGCGGGAACTCGATTTTTTTGTTAGTGAGTATACTTAAAATGCGTTACATATTTTATGGGGTGATTCAGACTATCAAACTGAACAATTTTCACAATGGAGCCAACATTGATATCGCGAAAAAATATTGTTGTTGCATATACAGGGTGTAAGTGACAGCCTAGCAAATACTGAAACAGTGAACCTGACCATCGAACTGAACAACTTTCACTATGGAGCCTACCTCAGGAAACGCGAAAAAAATCAGCTGTCCCTGCAATAGTAGCATTGTAGATATAAAATGATGTAGGTTATTGACCACCCGTAAGGGATTATGGTCGTGAGTTTATGTATGTACTTATGTATTAATCTAAAGTGAATAGCTATGAGTATAGTGTATCGCTCGCATGTACTTACAAACTGTTTATGTATAATTATAACTAAGAGCGTATCGCTAACAAACTGTTATGCAGTTTGGCGAATTTGTATTTTATTATAACAGCCTTAAGAATGAAGTTAGATAAATTAAAAAAAAAATACATTTTAGTCGGGTACGCACAGCAGTTTTGTATGGGACAGCAGATTTTTTTTTCGCTTTTCCTGAGTTAGGCGCCATAGTGAAAGTTGTTCAGTTCGATGGTCAGGTTCACCGTTTCAGTATATGCTAGGCTGTCACTTACACCCTGTATAGAAAACGTCAATGTTTGAGGTGGCAGTCAGACAGAGATATTCTGAAACCTCAGAACATCCACGTAGTACTGAAACTCTGTCCAGTGTGATGGGGAGTGTACCTGTCACCACTTGTAATGGACAGTGGGATACATGTATAGACCAGAGTGTGATGGGGAGTGAGCCCGTTACCACTTGTAATGGCCAGTGGGATAAATGCACAGACCAGAGTGTGATGGGGAGTGAGCCCGTCACCACTTGTAATGGACGGTGGGATACATGTACAGACCAGAGTGTGGTGGTGAGTGAGCCCGTCACCACTTATAATAGCCAGTGGGATAAATGCACAGACCAGAGTGTGATAGGGAGTGAGCCCGTCACCACTTGTAATGGACAGTGGGATACAAGTACAGACCAGAGTGTGATGGTGAGTGAGCCCGTCACCACTTTTAATGGCCAGTGGGATAAATGCACAGACCAGAGTGTGATGGGGAGTGAGCCCGTCACCACTTGTAATGGACAGTGGGATACATGTATAGACCAGAGTGTGATGGGGAGTGAGCCCGTCACCATTTGTAATTGCCAGTGGGATAAATGCACAGGCTTACTGGTATGTGGGTGGATACATGCCCCGAAATTGAAGCATGCAGGTTTCCTCACGATGTTTTCCTTCACGGAAAAGCCAGTGGTGTTACCGCCTCCTGCACGGCAGGCAAGGTTACTCGCCACTGGACCACCACGGCTTCATGATCACCCTTAAAAAACTGTCAGCATATTAGCCAGCCCTGTATGTTGGACCTAGTGTTGTCAGTAATGTATCTATCTAAACTATTATAAAACTGTACCATAAAGTTTGTCTGTACATTGAAGATATCAACAAAAAAAAAGTTACGATATGGTTTTTATGTGTCCCTGATTCCATTTTACAAATTTTTGGATTTTTTGTCTGTCTGTTTGTTTGGGTGTTTGTTTGTTTGAACGAGCATCACGCAAAAACTACTGAACCGATTTTGATGAAACTTTTTTTGTTTGATAGCTTATGATCTGACTTAAAATCTGGTATATAATTTGTGCGGACAAAGTCGCGGGTTAACGCTCGTATTTTATAAAATAAATATTTTAAGTTTACAAACTTTACACACTGTGGTTTAGTGACACGCATACTTGGGAGAGGCCTATGTTCAAATGTGATGATGAAATAGAGGAGTTTCATTCCCCTCTTCTGTATAACAAATCCCTGCTGTCATTTTAACAAATAAATAATAAGAACAAGCCATAACTTGTGGTTTAACGTTATTAAAATTTGTCCATAACTCCAGACGCCAATTATTTCGCCGGCCGGGGCGTCACTTGTCTATAATGGCGGCCGTTCCCGCCTTTTTCGCTGTCAAAGCGGTTTTTTCGCGGCAAAGCTGTGCTGAATTTTCGTTTAGATTCTGCATTCGTGACAGAATCTTTTTGGATATTATATTCAGGCGTTCCTTTGTTTTTGGAATACGAAATTTTATAAAGTAACTTTTACTTTACATCCTCTCTTGGCCAGAGCTTTCTCTGTTCATTTAAATTATTGGGCCTACACTCTAGGCCCAACACTAGAGGCTAGGGGTAAAGGCTGCGCCGAGCCTATTGTCCTGCCCCCAATCGTAATTTTTTATTTCTAAACAATTATACAACATTTCCAAAAAACAAGAAGAAAGATAGTAGTCACTGCTGATTTTCAATTTATCGGGTCACTGCGGATATGTTTTTATAACGATAATAGCTACAAGAATAAAACATAATAAGCCGTAATGTTCCGATAAATTGAATGCCAAACAGGATTACAATGTGACAATGTTGTTTTTTGGAAATGTTGGAAAAATACGATTGGGGTCAGCTCAATAGGCTCGGCGCAGCGTTAATTTTTTTTTCGAAATGGGCCTACGCTTGGCTTCTCCCCACCTGATGGAAATAGTGGATGAAGCCGAGGATGTAACGCGCTCACCTTGAAAAAGCCTTAATAAATCATCTCTCAAAAATATCTTGATTGTATTTGCCAGGTAAAGCAGACGCGGAGATAGTTCCAAACATTAGCTGTATGTACATGCATTGTATATGCTCACGACTATATTCCCCTAGGGGTAACCAGAGATATTCTGAAAACTCAGAACCTTGGAGGTGTTCTCATTATAAAAAAGAGGATGCGGACATTATTTGTGTGGATTATTGGAATATCTACTACATGTGGATGTAGATTCGTACTACGTCTTGTCGTAGGTTGATGAAAGGGGGAATCAGGTCATGTAGCTCCTGTGTTTATAAAATATCGTTAGACATTTCATAAACTTGCGCCTTTTCCTAGAGGGATAACCAGAGACTATGGATCGCCACTTCCGGGCGGTCTTGAAATACGTCTCTCGTATTTTTTTCTAGATTAATACACCTTGTCTTACATTCTTTTTGGTTTCTGATACCCCAGGCAACCTTTCAATCCAAGCTCCTCATGTTATCGGTTTCTTAAATCTACTTTCATTCATCCTTTCAAGGCTTTCGACGACCCGGTTGGTGTAATGATTACCACGCCGGACTGCCAAACCAGGGTCCTGGGTTCGAATCCCGGTTCGGTCATGGATGTTTATATATTTGTGCCGTTGTAGTATGGTTTCCATAATAAACAGCCTATAGTGCTTTCATGGGATCATTACAATGTATGTGCCTGTGAGCGTTATTTATTTATTTACTTTCAATACGTCCAAAAAAATCCTTTTCCCCTTTCGCTACTACATCTTCACCATATCCGCATCTTCACCATGGCAAATGGCAACCTGTATTCAATAGATGCTTTTGCTGTAGGCTTCAAGTTTTCCATTAATTATCTCTGGAGTAGGTTTTCTAATAGCTATGCTTTTCCTATTGATGTCTCTGTTAGCAATGAAAGGAAGTCGGACATTTCCTTTCTCCTTCTATCCTTGGTTAAATTCATTATGGGTTCCAAGACAGATTAGAGTCATCTTCCGGCGTGCCGGATTTCATTGTCTTGTTTTTTAAGTGATCGCCGCTGTTGATCCTGGTTTATAGGAGTTACAGTGGTGGAAATCTGTAGTAGGCCGCTGTACCCGAAAAAAATGGCAACCTTCAAATAGCAAATCTTATTTTTGTGAGGGAGACCCATGTCAATCAGTGGACTGGCTGATGACGAAATATGAATTAATTAACAGATTGTTAGCCTACAAATATCAGTGATAAGAAGACTATTGTTTTCAATCGGGTACACTGACTTACACTGTAATGAAAACAGCTTAACTATACGATAAGTAATTGATTAGATTGTGGATATATCACAATTTACATATGTACTTATACCGCACTTCCGCAGAAAGGTGTTTTGGTGTGACTTTAAAATATTGACAAGTTAGCCACTATAGCTGCTACTATCTCTGGTGGTATTAATCGTTACCATAGAGATCTAGAGATGCCAACCAACGCGTTGAGTACGAAACCTAGTGTCGCATCACCACCAGTACCACGCGATAGAAAGTATTTTGTTAGCTTGAATGTGCTCATTATCCATTGCGATATCAGAACCTAACGTTCGAATAATCTTTAGTACTACGCAAGCATTGTAAACTATTTACACATAATATCTCGACTGGCTTTCAGCCTCATAATATATTGAATCCTTACTGTCGTGAGCAATGTGTTCCGTTTTTGCGCAAATTGCTGCGACACTGGCCCCGCCCCCTTTTCACATCTCCCTTTAGTTTTTGTGATCTGTGGTCATTAGATAAAAAACCACGTCAGAGGCCATAAGGCGGTTTCAAAAAAAACTCTGATACCATGGTTTGCTGCCCACACGATAAGAAGATGAAGCCACTAACTTGCTTCCACCATATGTAAGTAAATGGCGGAGGAATAAGTTACTGATATAACCCGCTCCCTCGTGAATTATGTTCCACTCCAAGGAACATCTCATTTTAGGTGGAGCAAAGCCACAAATTTTCCAGATAAATGCATACCATTATGCTCACGACTATATTCTCAAGAGGGAGTAAGAGTAATTATAAATAACAACATTCAGAATGTTCACATTTCACTAGAAGGAGTGCCCAATCTCTGTCAATGTGAATGTGGTCACAATACACGACACACCTTGAAATAATTGTAGAAAGTATTTTTTTTTCTCAATCTTTTCTGTCATCAAAATGCTATACCTCCTTTACCTATGAAAAGTCAAAAAATATTGTGAAAGAAGTGAAAGAAGTTCGGTAGATTCTGTACAATTCATTTTTGGTTTTGGTTCGTGAGCATTGCATTTATTACTGTGGCGCCCTCACATCTTTCTGCCACCTCTCTTATAGACCAAGAGATAAGTGTACTTTCTTATAGACCAAGAGATAAGTGTACTTTTTGCAACCATCAGCTGCAAGGCTGATTCAGTGTTAATGAGGTGCAGAGCATCTCTTTGATGGGGATGGACCAGGTCCGCCTGCATAACTCCAGTCGGTTTAGAACTTGCTGATGTTTAAAGGTCAGTAAAAAATTAACGATCAGCTGCGAGGCTGATCGTATCATATTATTGTAGTATGCACTGTAGCTATGTGAACAATACAAAAACTGTCGTTAATTTTTTACTGACCTTTAAACGTCTGTAACTCCTAAACCGACTGAAGTTATGCAGGCAGACTTAGTTCATCCCCATCACAGTGATGATCTACACCCCATAAACACTGAATCAGCCTTGCTGCTGATGGTTGCAATAAGTACACTTATCTCTTAAAAGGTCGGACCTTTGAACGGCTGTATCTCCTAAACCGACTGATGAATCATGTCAGTTTTAGTACTGTTCGCATCGCTACAGTGCACACTACAATAATGTCATACGATCAGCCTTGCAGCTGATCGTTAATTTTTTTACTGACCTTTAAATATCAGTAACTTCTAAACCGACTGAAGTTATGCAGGCAAACCTAGTTCATCCCCATCACAGAGATGCTCTACATCTACACCCCATAAACACTGAGTCAGCCTTGCTGCTGATGGTTGCAAAAAGTACACTTATCTCTTAGTCTAGTATTAATCAATTATAAATAAACGATTAGATTTCAATCAGTGCTAAGTATCTAAATGCAATGTCTACCATGATGCAATATCTTTATTGTATGATAATTATTGATAAGTAATCAAATTCTACTTGCATTTTTGACATAAATTATTAATTTATCATTGTTTTTATATAAGCTGGCAGGCAGCCATTGCCACAAGGCAATCTATACTACAAGTATAGACTAAGATCTTGTTGCAAGTTTTCTAAACCCATATGTTCAAGCAATGATATGATACAAATACCAATCGAAATGTTATAGGATTGTAAAAATATCATTCTTGTATTATTTTGTAGCTTTTTCTAGGGATGTAAACCCGTAAAATTACGATGGTAAAATACGGTAAAATTCAATATTTTACGTAATTTTCGTTAAGGCGGTTGCAGAGGGGTCAATTTTATACAAAACTTTGACGCACAATACGCGTAGACGGTATTAATATAAGTAGCTTTGTATATATGGAAAAATATTTTGGAAAATCTAGATGCCGCGTAACAAATAACATTTGCAATTTATAAAATAATTACGAAGATATAAAGCTTTTAAATTTTTCATACAAAATTTTAAAAGCTATATATCTTCGTAATTATATTATAAAATGCAAATGTTATTTGTTACGCGGCAACTAGATTTTCTAAACTATTTTTCCATATATAAAATATCACTTTTATTAATTCTGTCTACGCGTATTGTGCGTCAAACGTTTGTATGGACTGAAACCACCTTAAATACGAATAGATTACGTAATTTTCAGCAAAATACGTTCTTTGCATTTTGAGCGGTGGTGTGCTCGGTGATAGAGATGCGCGCCTTCACCGAATCAACACGCGCCGCCACCGCCGGCACCGAAAAATTCAGTACTTTACGTAATTCTCGGTAAAATTCAAATATTTACCGTTAATTTCAGCAAAATTGGTTTTTTTCGATTTGCCTGGTGACATTGAATAACAGCGCGCCGCTGCCGCCTGTGCCGCAATATTCAGTATTTTACGTAATTTTCGGTAAAATTCAAATATTTACCATTAATTTCAGCAAAATTGTTTTTTTTTCGATTTGCCTGTTGACATTGAATAACAGCGCGCCGCTGCCGCCGGTGCCACAAAATTCAGTATTTTACGTAATTTTCGGTAAAATACGAATAGTTTACGTAATTTTTAGCAAAATACGTTCTTTTCAATTTTAACCGATGTGGTGGGTGATAGAGGTGCGCGCCTTCACCGAATCAACGCGCGCCGCCACCGCCGGCACCGCAAAATTCAGTATCTTACGTAATTTTCGGTATAATTCAATTATTTCACGTTAATTGCAGTAAAATATTTTTTTTTCGATTTGTCTGGTGACATTGAACAACAGCGCGCCGTTGCCGCAGGTGCCGCAAAATTCAGTATTTTTTCAGTAGTTCTTTTCCATTTTGATCAGTGTGGTGAGTTATCATCATATCAACACTTCACGGAGTATCATTTTTTTGTATGACTTTACTAGGTAGGTCATAAAAATAACAGTCAAATGTATGGTAGGTACCTAAATATTTGCGTTTTAGCTTTTAAAGTATCTAAAAATGATTTGTCAATTTGGAAAACTTGCAATCCATAATAAAAATACTGCCCAAGGTCGCCGGTAATTTTACCGTAATTTATCCGTATTTTACGGGCCTTTTCGGTAAAATTACGTAATTTTGAAACCCTAGCTTTTTCCCGCGACTTTCTCAAGGATATGGAAAAACTTTAACTGCGCTTTACCCCTTCAGTGCGTTTGTCCACCGGAGCCCGTCACTGGGACGTCGTCACCGAGAAACGAGATTATGTTATATGGAATCACGTCAGCGGCGGTCGTCCGCGGGGGACACGCAGCCATAGTAAATCTATCGCTACTACTTCGGCGCCGTCATCTATTCTCGGTAACGGGCTGAGGTGGACAATCATAAGGGACAGATTTCCAAAAAAAATGTTTATGCATTCTTAAATTTACTATGAAGAGATGTTCCTGAACAACTTTCTCTAAGGGACCAACACCGATTTCGCAAAAAGAAAAAACAGCTGTTCCATACATTTGGGTAGAGTGGGTAGGCAGGTAGGTTGCAGTTTTGTATGAATAAATTTTTTCGCGATTTTGAAATTGGTCCCATAGAGAACACATTGTTTGGTCTGGAGTGCGATTTTTGAAACTCATACTTTGAATTCAGCAGTTGAAAATATCAAAATAACTATGGAGATATGCATATTTCTACTGCTGATTTTACTTTCAAAAATCATACTTCAGGAGTGTGATTTTTGCAAGATGCATTTCTCTATAGTAATATTGACATTTTCAACTGCTGAATTCAAAGTATGAGTTTCAAAATCAAAAATCGCTCCAGACCCTTAAAAAATCCATTTAGACAGGAGCAACCTTTTAAAAACATAGGTTTTTAACAGATCTATTGCTGTTGCACTGTTCCCGAGCAAACGAGCTACCAGTGTGAAAGTATTACTACTGAAGCGAGAACTGATTTTACCTACATAATAAAAACGAAATCACCATATCATATTCCTCCTCCAAAAATACAACGAAAAATTTTTTTTTCGAAAATAATATGAGAAAGACTGGCTGGCATGGCTATGTCTGTATTCCTTCTATTGTTTATATTCATCAAATTTGTTTGCTTTTTTTTTTTGGTTCAATTCAAGGTAAAGGGTTTAATATCTCATACAACCGATGTCTGCAATAAAGGTATCTCATTTATAGCAATTAAAACGTAGGTATTCGATGTTTTGACGCTTCTTTGGAGTTTTTGGAGACAATCGAAAGACGCAGGAAACACAGAGAAGTCCACAGGAAAGAGGTGAACCGACCGCTTTGCCGCGCTACAAATGACGGAACACTTTTCCTGTTTACGACCCATACACCATCATATTTCACTGAACTGTATATTGTTCACTTGCACGACACTTTGTTACGCAAAACAACACCAATTTTACATACCAAAACTCACTATAAACAATAAAAATTCGACAAAATATGTGGACTCCAAACGTAGCTACCGGATCCCCGCCAAAAACCTCCAAATTTGTTTGCTAGATGCAATGAGTTTTTATAACCATAGAGTCATCATGTCATACAATAACAAAGCCTAAACATAGCACATGTCTTTAATGTCTCCTTTGTATGCAGCAGTTATGTCCAGCTGTCATACATTGCCGCTGGCATTCTAGTCTTTTCAAATGTATTTGGATACAAAGCAGTAATGTAAAACTACTGGGCATAACTTAGTGGTCCCGTTAATAGCGCACTGATGCGAAGTACTCCTTGTAAAGAATGTCATTGGCTAGATGTCTACAAAACCAGGGTTCGAAATTATCAAGATAATTATTTTCTTTGATAATTATCATGATAATTATCATGATAATTATCATGATAATTATCGGATAATTATCGAACCCGGCTGAAAACGGAGGTAAAATTGAGTCATCTTCACAGCCTATATACGTCCCACTGCAGGGCACAGCCCTACCCTTATTATTTATTATTTGTGGTTGGGCTATTGCAAGCAAGGGTCATTGTAACACTGAGACCAGCGCGGGTTTTTTGTGTTCGCCCCAAGCTCACCCATATTTTACGCATACCTCCGAACTTACGATATTTTCTTTTCATCCTCGGGAATGCAGGTTTCCTTACGATGTTTTCCTTCACTGCCGAGCTACTAAATGATAAATAGAACCGTACATAAATTCCGAAGAACTTAGTGGTACAGGCCAGGAATCGAACCGCAGCCTCAGGATTGAGGCGCTAGCTGGGTGTATGTACCTACGTTAGTCCACCACGTGTGCACAATGCGGATTGGTAGACTTCATATAGGCATCAGAATTTCTTTTTCAGCGTATGCAGGTCATTGGTATTGCATACATAAGTTAGAAAAACTCATTGGTACATGGCATGTTGTCTGTGTGGATTCGACCCCGGACCTCAAGATCGAGTGTCCGACATTCTTTAATATTATTGAGCTATTTTAGTCAATTTAGAAGGTTCCTAATTTTTATTATACCTAATTAATTTATGAAAAAATATTAATCATGGGGATATCCCCATGTTCTGCCATATGGCAGTGGTAATCAATTTGTTTGCTCTAGTGTCATTTTGGACTTATGGCCTGCCGGAGTCGTCTTTCGACGCTTTAGGGTAGCGAAAACAAAGAAACCCTAGGAAGAGTAATGTTTAATTTAAGTTATACTATGGTATATATATATATTCTAGATTAAGGTATGTATAATATGGGCCTGTTATAATTAAGTTTGTACCTTTGCATGAAATAAATTAATAAAAAAAATAAAATTATCCAGGGAAGAAACGGGAATATGTTTGTATGGACTAAACTTGCATTTCGTCTTAAGGGAGCACCGAGCCTATTGTGCTGCCCTCGATCGTATTTTTTTTTTTTATTAAACAACATTTCAAAAAAACCTGATTTTCAATTTATCAGATCTTTGCGGTATTGTTTTTAAAATTTTTGTAGTTACTTATTATCATTTTTAAACAACTGTTTTAAAGATCATAATAATAATAAGTAACAACAAAAATTATAAAACATAATAATCCATACCTAATGTTTCGATAAAATGAACGCCAATCATGACCAAAGGTTGTGACCATCAAAGAATGTATAAAACATGTGCGAGCGTTCAAAGGAATTTAATGGCGGCGGTGCACGTTTCATGTAAAATTTTTTTGTTAGATAGTTGCGTGAGCCTGGGCCAAGCCTCATACGGGAACAGGAAGCTGGCATATGTATTGTCTATAGGTACCTAAAATCCTTGTACGGGAACCACGCGAATACCGCGCGAATGACACAGCAACTCATGACAAAACTTGCAACTTGATTCCATCTTTGTTGTAATAGGTAAATGATTCTCATTCTGACACTTATATTCTCTTTTGACATTATTTTAAATTATTGGACTTATCCATAGATATATCCAGACTATTATAATACTGACTTACCTTTAAAAATATCTAAATACCTAGAAACACAATTTTCAGAAAAAAAAATATTAGAGGAAAAACAAAAAACAATCGAAAAAGAAATAACCATGTGTAAAATTTAATTGACATTAACGCAGTGCTGCCAAACGAAGCAAAAAAAATCGAAATCCAAAAAATCGATTCGCAGCATTGATATTTCAATAGAACATAAATCAATAAAAAGTAGAAAGCGCAATGACTTGAAACAAACCACGTGGAGCGCCAAGGTCGAATTTATGTTTTCAACTTGTCAAGCGCGGCGTGTGATAAATTAATTCTACGGGCCGTTATCGCGACGGAAGCTGTTCTATTTTATTCCTTGTTTGTACTGCAGTAAGGTAAGATTTCGTTTGCGCATTCAACCCACGCATAGTCGCCAACCCGGGCAATATATCTTAGGCCGTGTACTGGCCGTGACAGTTCGTAAACAAACTGAAGCTACCGCAACAAAGGGTAAATTGGCATTTCCTTCTGTAAAATACAACGCTATACTTCAATTTGAGCCTGAGCGCATTCGCTATACTATTAGCGATATCTATATTATTGAGAAGCGTCTCGATTATCGACTATATTAAAACAAAACAAGCTTTTAAATAAAACAATTCACTTACCAGAACAATATAACACGAGATTGAATAATAATGCAGAGTCATCTGTAGTACATCTTGCACATATCGATCACAGTCTTGCAGTTCTCTCAAAAACACAACTAAAAAAAGTAGGAGGTTAGCACCAAAAATCCGAAAATCTCATGTGTCTCTCACTCGTCACGATATGTTATCTAGCAAAATAACGTTTTTATTACAAACAGTAACACTATAAGTTAGTAAATCTATTCTGCTCGTTATATGATTAGTACAATCAAAATAAAAATAGTCTGGCAGACGCTGCGTCGACGACCGCGCCACTGTCTGTCTGCCGTGCTGTCAATATTCGTCAAAACGAAAATGGCGACACCCTCGACAGAATACGATCAGAGCCGGCCTGCCTGATATACCCCTCTCCCTCAATCCCTAGCGTCGAACAAGGACAGCCTACCGACGTGTTGTCTTCAACCCGACCCGACTGATTTGTGATGTCACGCCCAGCGGCGTAACGTTTTGCGTAATTACACGTTCATGATGGCTTGTAAACTGGTTTTAATAACGTTAATTTACGATCGTTTCGTACATAAGGTCGTCAGATGAAAGTGTTGGTCATATCGTAGGTTAATTATAGTGTAACGCGATAATATTTGAGGGTAATACGTCTTTGCGCATGTTAGGCCCGTCCCACCACTCAATATCTGTCGTAAGAGCGCCTCCTACTACTTCTTATTTTATTCAGGACCTTTTTTTTCAGATGTTCATCTCGACTGCATTAATTCGATGCTTCTGGTGCAGTCGCAATGCAGTTTGATTAATAATGAAGTTAAGCTTAATTTGCTATTCCTTTACTGTTCACTAGCTGTAGTTTTTTTATCGGATCTCTTTTATACGTTCATTCCCCTCCTTTGCATTTTATCTAGAACTTGTTTAAAGGATTACGGCACGGTGCAGTTCATTAATCTAAAATTTTATCAATGTTATTGAGACCAAATCTTATCTCATAATTTAATCATAATTACATATGACCTTACGAAATTTAAAAGTCAGATGTTAGAACAGTTTATATTTACTATAATTATTACTTGTCTAACTCTATCATTAACACGCTATAAAATGAACATTATAGTCTAAAACTTAATTTCTACGCTCATAAAAACAAAACGATTCTACCATAATATAATCAATCAGCTTGATTGATTGACTTGAACAGTCCGTTTGTCATCTGTCAAAAAGGGACAGCTGACTTAGTCAATTTTGACAGAAATTGTCATTATTGACATAAAATCGATACATACAAAAATCGATACCTATGTATCGACAGGGACAATGACATTTTAGAAATCGTTGACACCAACTTAAAGAAAAAAATGATCTCACTGGGCTGCGTTCACGACCATTGGGTGCGGTTGTTTTTTCCACACGCTCTATGGTACGGAATCGTTCACCGAGGCTCGGAACGGCGTTAGTGCGAAAAGTTGCACTCGGGGTGCACCTGGGGCGTAGGTTCTGAACGCAGCCCTGGGGTGCGTTCACGACCTTTAGGTGCGGTTGTTTTTCAACTTACTCTAAGGTACGGAACGACCGTGCCAATTTTTAACTCGCTATGAGGTATGGAACGATCACGGTTGTTTTATAACCTCAAATTTTGACATTTAAAGTAATATGGGCTTCCAGGGCTTCCATCATTTCCAAATACAATAAAAAAAAACTCATTTTCCATGTTAGCAAATCAAAAAGTGATTAAAAATAGTTTGAAAAACAAACTTTTGTTCAAAACGCGCGAAAAGTCAAGTCAGATAATTAAAACGTGAGAGTGTTTTTTAACCATCGAATTTGATGGTTAAAAGTTGCAACCCGTCAGAGGTTCGGAACGGTTGAGTTGTGACAACCGAGTTGCAAAGAGCGTTTTTCACCGAGCCTCGGAACGGCGTTAGTGCGAAAAGTTGCACTCGGGGTGCACCTGGGGCGAAGGTTCTGAAAATGAGTTTTTTTATTGTATTTGGAAATGATGGAAGCCCTGGAAGCTCATATTACTTTAAATGTCAAAATTTGAGGTTATAAATCAACCGTGATCGTTCCGTACCTCATAACGAGTTAAATATTGGCGCGGTCGTTCCGTACCTTAGAGCGAGTTGAAAAACAACCGCACCTAAAGGTCGTGAACGCACCCCATGCAGACCAAATGTTGCTGTGATAAGATAAATCAAAAATAACCTGTCCTCCGTAAAAAAAATGTAAGTTGAAATTAAGTTTCAGATTTATTTGAGTAATAAAATGTTTAAAAATAATTTGTACAAGTTGAAGCAGTTGAAGACATTTTTTACGTGTTCAATACTCAAGACAACTGGATTTCGAACCACAGATCAATTAGAATATGTCCAAGGAACATAAAAAAATCGAAAACGAGGGAAATTCAGAACTACTAACTGGCAACTCAAAATTTCGAATTCCTTCCGTTGCTCTTCAAATTTTCAACTGTTCACGTTTAAGTTTTGTAATTTTGTTAAATTTCTTATATTTAATTACTAGTTATTAATTGTTTATTGTTTATTTTATAATGGCAGAGCAAACTCATTCGTCGAGAATAACGTCGTATAAAAATGCTGGACATGGAACGACTGTAAGTGAAAATTCCTTTGTTCTTTTTTTGACTTGACCAATTTCGTCGATTTTATTCAAATTTTATTAAACTTTCTTTTGTTATTTTGCTATTCCTTGATACATTATCATGTTTTGTTTCTCGTTAAACGATTTTTTGACTTAGTTAATAACATTTGGGACTAACATCTAGATCCATCTTTTTTTCTTACTGATGGTTTCGTCCTTTTGGTCGTAATATCGAATATATTAAAAAAAACAGTAAAATTATCAAAAATCAATTTGGAAATGTCTTTTAAATACGAATTTGACCCAAATGTTTCTTTACTATGGACAGGTAGTTTTTAAAATGTGTGACATTAGTATAGAAGCCATTTTGTGACAGGAACAGGAACGTGAAAGCTGTTTTATTGATTTCATCTACAGGGTGAAATTGATAGCATTAGCATCCTTTTATACTAAGAGTACCCATCAAACTGAACAACTTTTACTATGAGACCAAACCGATTGGAGCAGAAAAAAACTGCTGTTCCATACTAAACTTTAAAGCGTTCTCAAATGTTTCATACAATTTGCAGGATCTTCGACGTAAGAGAGTTGAGCTCAGCGTTGCTCTCCGAAAGCAGGCAAGAGATGAGCAGCTCCTCAAACGCAGGGCGCTGTCTCCGGAGGCCGGGGAAGTCATCGTGGATGAGAAGATCCCGTCGCCTGCGGAGATCGTGCAAGGTATAACATACAATAAATTACTTTCTCCTTATGAAGTTCCCCTGACCTGACTTTGACCCCATCAGAGCCACCTCACTTCTAATTTTAGTAGGTTGTCCTTTTTTTTGTCTGGCTCAAAAATCATAAGAATTCACACCAAAGGACATCTGGCACTTCATCATCATCATCTCAGCTGATGGACGTTCACTGCTGGACATAGGGCTCCTCCAAGGATCGCCAACCGGTCCTGCGCTGCCCTTATCCAACAGGTTCCTGCCGCCTTCACTAGGTCGTCGGTCCACCGTGTGGGGGGCCTACCCATGCTGTGCTTTCCGGTATGCGGTCACCGCTCAAGAACTTTTCGGCACATATTACCAAAAAAGGTATACAGGGTGTAAGTGACAGCCTAGCAAATACTGAAATGGTGAACTGAGACCATCAAACTGAACAACGTTCACTATGGAGCCTACCTTAGGAAACGCGAAAAAAATCAGCTGTCCCATACAAAACTGCTATGCTACCCAAATCAAAATGTATGGGAGAGCAGATTTTTTCGCGTTTCCTGAGGTAGGAGGCTCCATAGTGAAAGTTGTTCAGTTTGATGGTCTGAGTTCATCGTTTCAGTAATTGCTAGGCTGTCACTTGCACCCTGTACAACCATACTTCTATTTTTATTATGGACTATGGAACATCTAGATGCCGCGTAACAAATAACATTTGCCATTTATAAAATAATTACAAAGATATAAAGCTTTGAAATTTTTCATACAAAAATGTATAAGCTTTATATCTTCGTAATTATATTATGAATTGCAAATGTTATTTGTTACGCGGCAACTAGATCTTCTAAACTATGTTCCTATATATAAAATATTACTTTTATTAATTCCGTCTACGCGTATTGTGCGTCAAACTTTTGTATGGACTGAAACCACCTTAATATCTTCAATGTACAGACACACTTCTGTTACAGCTTTATAATAGTATATATATAGATAAGACTCTTAATTTGGGAATGGGAAAAAGGAAAAAAAATAAATTCTGTTCGACTTTGGCGCTGCTAACATATTTATAATATAAGAATGCTTTTTCTTTCTATTTTCCTTTTTTCTTTTCTTTGGAGTTTTTCATTTTTGTTATATTTTTTACCAAACTCAAACCTGGTTATGCCTATTGCATGCCGTGGTTGCCTTTAATTGAGGTGGCACACGCCTTTTGTCTGTCTATGTATTTGTTAATAATATTGTGTTCACCTTGTCGGCGATCCTGAAGAAATAAAATAAAATAAACCCATGGTTCAAAGTTCATACTGAACAACAGCAGGAGCAAGGCTCATGCAATCGTCGGAGCCCTCACCGGGCACTACGCCACAGGCACGATGATGCACAAGATGAAACTTACCCTAGATCCCAGCTTCAGAGTGTGCGGAGAGGAGGAGGAGACCATGGAACATATCCTTTGTGACTGTGATGTCTTGGCGGCAAAACGCATAAGCCTTCTCGGAAATGGATATCCAAAACCGGAAGATCTTAGGTTTCTTCCCCTCAATGGTATCGCCTCCTTCATTGACCATGTATTTCATGGAAAGAAGAAAGCAAAAAGTATTGGGGCTAACACAAAAGATCCCACTGGGTCGAAGTGTTGCTGGCTTGCCAGCCCCCGCAACAATATAAGATATGTCTTCATCCCATTGTCTCAGTGGTCTACCTCTCTTTGACCTTCTCTTGGGTACACTGTATAACATCATCAAAATTTTATTCCAGGTCTAAAATCTCACGAGCTGTTATTAAAGACGGCGTCAGCCCGCGCCGCTCGCCGCATGCTGTCTAGAGAGCAGAACCCTCCCATATCTGTGATGGTGGACGCTGGGGTCATCAAGCCTTTAGTGGACGCTTTAGATCGTGATGACTGGTAAGATATATGCAATGTCAGGTCCCTTAGAGAAAGTGGTTCAGTTTGATAGTCTGATCATCTCCTTAAAAGACTGTCAGCATAAACACTTCCTTGCTGACGACCTAAGTCGTAGGTCGGCGACAAATGGGCCGCAGTGCTGAAGAATCCACGTAACGAGCCGATTCCATTGCAATTCGCCTATACTCATGACCTACCGCGCGAGTCACCGAAAACCTTACGCCTGCGCGATGACCCACGACGCGAGTCACATTTATCGTTACAACTGTGCGCACGACCTACGAGGGTGGTCAAGTTCTATTGCATTTCGCCTGTGCTCATGACGTACAGCGTGAGTGACCCAAGCCTTACGCCTGCGCGGGTGACCCACGAGGTGAGCCGCATTGGTCTTTTTACGTTACAACTGTGCGCACGACTCACGAGGGGCGTCAGTTTTAGCACTGTGCGAGGATCATGCTTTTGAGCTTAATGAAATGAAATGAATATTTATTTGCTATGAATAGGTAACATAATAGTGGTAGGTACATAAAAAGTTTCTTCTATTCATCTAAAAATAGTAGCATGCAAATATTAGAGATTACATATGTCACAAAGTTAAAAACATTATTAATTAATTAATTACAGAGCATTGTCATTACATTATTACAAATATTAAAGACGAGCGTTAACCCGCGACTTCGTCCGCACAAATTATATACCAGATTTTAAGTCAGATCATAAGCTATCAAACAAAAAAGTTTCATCAAAATCGGTTCAGTAGTTTTTGCGTGATACTCGTTCAAACAAACAAACAAACACAAACAAACAGACAGACAAAAAATCCAAAAATTGGTGAAATGGAATCAGGGACACCTAAAAACCATATCGTAACTTTTTTTTGTTAATATCTTCAATGTACAGACAAACTTCCTGTTACAGTTTTATAATAGTATAGATTAGAACATGTCACAAAGTTATAGCTTAGCAGCGAAAGTGTTAAGTTGGGCCCTATACAGGGTGGAAAGTTGAGATGGGGCACAAAGAGCAGTTACCAGAAGTATTATAGCATCATGGTCGGAACCACCCCTAAAATGTGAGAAGTGTTTACAAAATCACAACTAGATGATTTTGTTATTTCCGTATTAAATATATTGGGAATTAAATTTTACGTTTTTTTATAATTCTAATACCTCGGACCTTGGTTGACCCCATAGATACTAATGTTCCTTATCATAGCCCAATCATTTTACGAAGTTTTGTTAGGCGGGGTAGGGAGTAATTATTAATTGACTTTTATACCTACCGAAACAAAATATCAATTATTAATTAGTCCCTGCTCAAACCGTAGAAATCAGCTGTTACATACATTTGAGTCGCGAACACGGGCGTCGACATTGCAGTTTAGTGTGGAACAGCAGATTTTTCATTTGCTCCGATCAGTTTTGCTCCCATAGTAAAAGTTGTTCAGTTTGATGGGTAGACTCTTAGTTTAAAAGGATGCTAATGATATCAATTTCACCCTGTAAACAGTGTTCTTGGGAAAAATGACTGGGCTATACCTCGACCTTGGTTGACCACATAGATACTAATGTTTCCATATCAGTAAGAGGGTTGAATAGGGCGAAAAAAAGTTTTGTGAAAATTGCTGTTTTCTCAATGACTGTAATTTTTTTTTCGTAATCTTTGAATGCACAATCAATACTCCAAGAGATAAGGTTAGTCTCCTAAGGCTGGATTGGACCAAACTTTGATTTATAGAAGAGAACTATACAAGCAACAATTTTACTCTTAGCGTTTACTCTGAAATAATTTCACTTGTCATCTACCATTCCAAGCCCATACTGAAAGAACGAATGTATAATCCATCTTAAGAAAGAGGTTGTTGTATCCGTACTTATTGCAATGTGAAGTTATTCAGTTTTAATTTGTTAGGTTTCTTTTTATTGAATTTTTTTTTGTATTATTTGACATTGACATTTCATTAGTCTTGGTAAAAGCTTTAAACTGTCAAAATTGGCCGTGTAAAATTTACTCTTAACATATAAAACGCAAAATCAGTTTACTCTAGAGTAACCGGCGACTTAATCTACGAATAAAATTTACTCGCGTTTGGTTGAATCAGGACTATCTTTCTGTTAGCTGCCCTTGGTGCCCCCTCTCAACTTTCCTGCCTGTATTTTTCAATAAAAAGAGATTTTTTGTTTATTAACAATATAATTAATTGTCTTACAGCACAGACCTTCAGTTCGAAGCGGCGTGGGCTATCACCAACATCGCTTCTGGTACCCACGAACACACCTCGGCTGTAATTGAGGTAAAATTAGTTATATTAAAATACTAGCTTTTACCAGCAACTTCGTCCGTGTGAAATTAGAATTGCGAACAATCTTTTCATAGTGCACCCCTACATCCTCCGTAGAACCTATAGGGTGTAAGTGACAGTCTAGCAAATACTGAAACGGAGAACTCAGACCATCAAACTGAACAACTTTCACTATGGAGCCTACCTCAGGAAACGCGAAAAAAAAAATCAGCTGTCCCATACAAAACTGCTGTACCTACCCGACTTAAATGTATGGGAGAGCAGATTTTTTTTTTCGCGTCTCCTTAGGTAGGCTCCATAGTGAAAGTTGTTCAGTTTGATGGTCTGAGTTCACCGTTTCAGTATTTGCTAGGCTCTCACTTACACCCTTATATATGTATATACACCCTTGTATATCAAATATCAAGTTAATGTTTTTTGTGGTTTTATAATGCGAACGAAAAAGTCGGCTGCAATATTATTTTTTAACTTTTTGTTTTTTGAAGGCGGTTTTATCTGGTCTGGCTTTAATTTTGATACTACAGGGTGAAATTGATATCATTAGCATCCTTTTAATCTAAGAGTCTACCCATCAAATTGAACAACTTTTACTATGGGAGCAAACCGATCGGAACAAAAAAAATCTGCTGTTCCATACTAAACTGCAACGCCTACTAGACTCAAATGTATGCAACAGCAGATTTTTTATTTGCTCCGATCGGTTTACTCCCATAGTAAAAGTTGTTCAGTTTGATCGGTAGACTCTTAGTTTGAAAGGATGCTAATGATGTCAATTTCACCCTGTATAATATTAATTTCTACTACTTGATTTGAACAAGTTTCTAGTGAAAGACCAAGTTTGACCTTTCCATCAATTTGTCTTCCCAGGGCGGGGCAGTGCCCAAACTAGTGTCACTACTAGCGCGTGGCGGTGTCGTAGGAGAACAATGCGCTTGGGCACTTGGCAACATCGCGGGCGACGGCGCGGGACCTAGAGATATAGTGTTGTCGCACGGGGCTCTGCCCACCCTCCTGCCATTAATGACTACCCACACGCCCGCCACCCAGCTCAGGACCGCCGTCTGGACTTACAGCAACTTCTGCAGGTTAGTGACGATTCCGTGCTTCTGATGGCACGTTACGCCGTTGGTCCCGGCTACTATCTCTGGTGGTAGTAGTTAGTAGTCGTTACATAAAAACCACGTTTACAATAAAGGTCACTGTTAAAAAGTTAGTGCAAGTTCTCTGTCCAAAGCATGTCAAAAGGCTTAAATATAACTTTTTTTTGTTGAATTTGAATTAAGTCATATTTTACACCCTCTCGCTTCCCTCCGCTGCCTAAGAAAGGTACTCAGACCGCTAGCCTTTAGTTAATGTACCTCTTCTTCTCCTCTGTGCCTCTGTGGTCTAGTGGTTAAGAGCTTTGGGCTCTTGACATGGAGACACCTAGTGATATGTCACTGTGTGCGTTTTTCCTCAGTTGGTTAGGACAGGCTGAATCACCTTATTGCCTGAAAGGAAAGATGATTCCGTGCTTCCGACGGCACGTTAATCTGTTGTTCCCGGCTACTATCTCTGGTGGTAGTAGTTAGTAGTCGTTACGTAAAAACCACGTCAGAGGCCCTAAGGCGGTCCAGACCGCCGAGTTAATGTACTGAAATAAATTTAATCTATATTACAGAAATAAGAATCCACTGGTGAAGTTCGAGTTGGTGTCAGCAGCATTGCCTTACCTATCTGAATTGTTGGAAATAGCTGATCAAGATGTACTTGGTAAGGAATTAATGTTAATTAGATGTTGCCCGCCTGGATTTTGGAAAAATTTCACACTACAACGCCTCTTTAGGGGCAGATTTTCCAAAATCATAAGCATATGCTCACGACTATATTGCCTGAGGGGGTAGTCAGAGATATTCTGAAACTTCAGAACATCCACTTTTCACTAGAGTAGTACCGAAACTCTGCCCAGTATGACGGGGAGTGAGCCCGTTGCCACTTGGAAATGGACAGTAGGTACAATACATGCATCGAAATTGAAGCATGCAGGTTTCCTCACGATGTTTTCCTTCACCGAAAAGCCAGTAGTGTTACAAATCGTACATAAATTCCGAAAAACTCATTGGTACGAGTCGACCTGGGGGGATCGAACCATCGCCTCCTGCACGGCAGGCAAGGTTACTCGCCAATGGACCATCACGGCTATCTTAGGGCTCAAACAATATGATTGTGTTTCAAAGTTCGTGTGTCTATCTTCAGTTTAGGCTGTGTATTGTCTGTCAGTCACGGATATGTTTTATGCATTGATAGATATCACATACAGAAAGTTCTTTTTTACATATCATAAACTAGATTTTAAAAACAAATTAAGTGACTCGGGCGGGACTTGAACCCGCTCTCTTTCAAACTGGGGAAACATCCAGATTCCATCTTTAATTTGATTCGAAATAGTACAATATAAACTGTAACATGTTTGCCCGAATTTGTCTGCAAAATCATAAGCTTATAAACACCAACAATTTCATCAAAATCGTTCCAGTAGTTTTTACGTGATGCTTGAGCAAACAAACAGACATCTAATTCAAGTCGGTCAGTTCTAAAGTTACCGTGGTTCTAAGATTTCCATACAAATATTGAATGAATTCTAGCATTGATACTAAATATTTAAACAGAAATCTGTCAGATATTGGTGTCTAGATTGTGTTAACTACATTTAATTTTACTTTAATTGGTTAATATTGAAAAAAGAAAGAAACTTCGTCTTTAAGCAGCGCGCTCGGGTGCCGTGACCAGGATATTCTCTTAATTTTTCACATATTTTCTCGTATTATTCAACAGCTGACGCATGCTGGGCTCTATCGTACCTGACAGACGGACCCAACGATCGTATAGAAGGCGTCCAGTGCACCAACAAGCTTCTGCCGCGCCTAGTGAAGTTGCTCGACCACAAGACCGCCGCCGTCAGGACACCGGCGTTGAGAGCGCTGGGAAATATGCTTACAGGCAGCGATGACCAGGTAATACCTACAGCCTTGCCTTGCCTTGGGTAGACTTTTGTTTAAAAGAATGCTTATGATATCAATTTTACCCTGTACATGATCAATTTGGTCATTGATAAAAATAATCAGCAATTATTCTCAATTTACAGACCGACCGATGCCTAGAAGTAGGTTGCCTCGACCACCTCTGCACCCTCCTCCGCTGCGGCAAACCCTCGCTCATGAAGGAAGCCGCCTGGGCCGTCAGCAACATTCTCGCCGGCACTTCCATACAAATACAGAGGGCCATTGACAAGGGAGTGCTTCTACATCTGCTGCACGTCATCGCCAACGAGGATATCAAGTAAGTAGATGGCATAGTAAATGCTCCCGACTTTATTCCCGGGTAGTCAGAGATATTCTGAAGACTCAGAACATCCATGCTTCACTAGTAGTACAGAAACACTGTCCAGTGTGACGGGGAGTGAGCCCGTCACCTCTTGTAATGGACAGTAGGTACAATACATGCCTCGAAATTGAAGCATGCAGGTTTCGCAAGTGCTACCTTCAATGCCTTGCCTTCCAGGCCTCATCAAAGGGCCAAGGGGAGTATGCTCGGAGTTTCCTGGGGATAAATAAGAAATTCGCTGAAGAACAAGGTAGCCGACATTTTCCAAAAAATTGCTTAACCGAATTGGCGATGGGCGGGCCCGAAAAAAGGAGATAGGTCACTTCATAACTGTTCAGGAAAAAATAAAAATAAAAGTTTGAACATTGTGAAAATGACACTGCGGCGAACTTTTAGATGTAGTGACTGAGTACTTTGTTTATTTTTTCTTGGAAATACTACAGACTTCTGTGGTAACATTTTTCTCTTCACAACCTGTAAAAAAAAAGTCCCACAGTCAAATTCGAACTTGTGATGTTCAAAAATAGCACTCCAGGTCCGAATCAAATCAAATTATATATAAATAAATAATAAAATAACGCACACAGACACATACATTGTAATGATCCCAAGCAAGCACAATAGGCTGTTTATTATGGAAACAATACAACAACGGCACAAACAAACAAACATCCATGACCGAACCGGGATTCGAACTCAGGACCCTTGTCTGGCAGTCCGGCGTGGTAACCATTACACCAACCGGGTCGTCAAATTATTACATTTAATTATTTACCATTGTCACAAACTACAATTTCATTGCTTGAAAATTCTCTGACAGTAAGTTGACTACCTTGCCTCCACTACTGGGCTTGCTTGAGGCATTTGCTCTGCAGTGGGATCCTAAGAGTATAGGCTATAACTTCTTCCCATTTTCTTTCTACAGATGTCAAAAAGAAGCAGCATGGGCGATCACAAACCTCTGCCTTGGCGGGACCCCAGAACAACTGGACACATTACTATCAGCTGGCTTCCTGGAGCCCTACTGCGCCCTACTTGCCTCCCCGGACCATAGAGCCGTCATAGTTGTGCTGGACGGACTTAGCAACTTGTTACAGGTAATATAACGACCATAATCAACATCTGAGGTACCCTTTGACTATTTATTATAAGGACTAGCCTTGCGGTAGCATTTCCCCTCTGCCACGGTATAAGATTAATTGATCATGTGCATTTACATTTAATTTTATACCTTATCACTAAACGAGACAGCCTATAATTGCGAAACAAACGTTTGTGGTTCACGCGAGACTACTTTTCATGATTTTAAACGTTCAAAATTAGAATAAAATCCAAAGTTGCGGATTTCACGTTACCTTGCCCCCCGCAAAAAGTGGCAGAAATGTTTGTTAGTAGAATTACACGCGTAACTAGTCCCTATATAAGTAGTCATGTAAGTAGTCAATGGAGGTACCTAAAACGATAGTAGGTACCATAAAAAGTCATTAGCCACAAATATATTATTTACTTCCGTACTTCTGTTGTTAAAACACCAACTCACTAACACACACACTTTTTAATTTATATTTCAAAATTTTTAAATAAATGGGTACGTAGGTTATTGAATTTCATTGCAAGTCTTCGTTACCTATATTAGTTGTAATTTCAAGACAAAAGAGCAAACCGATCGGAGCAAATAAAAAATCAGCTATTCCATACTAAACTGCAATGTCGACGCGCGAGTTCGCGACTCAACAACTGTTTTATTTTGCTTCGATCGGTTTGCTGCCGTAGTAAAAGTTGTTCAGTTTGATGGGTGAGTCTTATTATAAAAGGATGCTAATGATATCAATTTCACCTTGTATTTGACATACTTTCAAATACCCTATTTTCTTATAAATAAATACGAATATTGTTTCAGGCGGCAGTGAAATTCGGTCAAGTGGAACCTCTATGTTTAAGACTGGAAGAGATCGGAGCATTGGATCGTATTGAAGCTTTGCAACAGCATGAGAATGAACAGGTAAACACCTTTATCTATGGTTATTTTAATACACTGGTCAAAGACTTTCGTATTGAGACACTGAGGCAGGTCATAGATTCAGTGCAATGGTAGGTTCCTATTGTTTTTTTATTTTTGGTGCTTTTGCGGTAGTGTCTTCAACACTGCCATAAATGATCTCTGGAATTGGCTCTCTAATAGCCATGTTTTTTCCTTCTTATTGCTGTCTCCCGTTTGCAATGGAGAGAAGTCGGATATTTCTTTTTCCTACTACTATCTTCTTTGATTAATTCATTGCGGGTTCCAAGACAGATTAGAGTCATCCCCCGGGCTCGCTGGACTTCATTGTCCAGTGTTGTGAATGGTCGCCGCTGTTGATCCTGGCTTACAGGAGTTACAGCGGTGGGCCCACAGAACATTATAAGAGGGGTTAGATTAGTTTGCAAAGTAGCGCTTTTGCTTCGGAGACGGCTGTCGCCACTTGTCTTCCCGCTCACGCTGCTACAATTACTCATGCCCTCTCGCTCGCACCACGCCGCGCCTTATGGTGTTATGCAAATTATTGCATAATCTAGTATTAAACATTTTAACGGGTTCTTACCGCGTTTTGCTATATTAATAATAACCGCATAACTCTAAAAAACTGTGTTAAATTATTGCATAACCTGTGGCGACTCGTTCCACAACTACTTTGCACTTCTAACCCCTCTTATAATGTTCTGTGGGTGGGCCTATGCCCATTTTTTTTATATTGATTCACTGCGGTATTTGAGACGAGAGGATCTCAGCAATTTCTTGGAATAAACATCTATCTTTCTATTTTCCATCTGACAAACTTCTACAGGGTGTTAGGGTAAACAGTTGCTTTACTTTTAGGGTTTATTGTACCCATGATACTGTACACCTTTCCCTAAGAAACATATTATTATTATTATTTGGTTATAAGGGCTTGGTCAATGACCAAATAGCTACTGCGACCTGGACAGATCTATTGTAGCTGTCACCCTAGACCTAAAGGTCATTTCCTAGGCCCACGGACTTCATGAACCGTGTTATGCTTTTGGAGGGGAGGTCCCTAATGTCAGTAGGTGTTATTATGTATCCACCTAGATGGCGACTCCTGCTGTGAATGAGCACTTCGCATTCGCAGAGGTGTATGGGCGTTTCCTCTGCTTCACAGCAGAATCTGCAAGTGGGT
Source organism: Agonopterix arenella (assembly GCA_927399405.1). NCBI lineage: Eukaryota > Metazoa > Arthropoda > Insecta > Lepidoptera > Depressariidae > Agonopterix > Agonopterix arenella. The sequence goes on along the minus strand of OV656718.1, from coordinate 8,116,067 downwards.
GAATCTACTTGCAGATTCTACTGTGAAGCAGAGGAAACGCCCATACACCTCCTCTGCGAATGCGAAAACTGTAAGGAAGGAACCTATAGGAAATTCGTAAACAAATTTTTGGACTTGCCATATTAAATACAATCAGCTGATCGATCTTTTGTATGAAGAATCGATTTTTTTTTCGCGAATTTCCTATAGAAAAGGTTTCTTGGTACAATAACCCCTTAAAGAATTGCTTAAAGTAATGCAACTGTTTACCCTAACACCCTGTACATGGTGTTACAAAAATACAAATAAATATTTAAGGGGTGGTTAAGGTGGTTTCAGTCCATACAAACGTTTGACACACAATACGCGTAGACGGATTTAATAAAAGTAATGTTTTATGTATGGAAAAATAGTTTAGAAAATCTAGTTGCCGCGTAACAAATAAAATTTGCATTTTATAATATAATTACGAAGATATTTAAAATTTTGTATGAAAAATTTCAAAGCTTTATATCTTCGTAATTATTTTATAAATTGCAAATGTTATTTGTGACGCGGCAACTAGATTTTCCAAACTATTTTTCCATATATAAGGTCTAACAAAATTAGTTGAAACTATTTTAAGGCGGTGATCAGACCATCAAACTGACCAACTTTCTCTATAGGACCAATATCGAAATCGCGAAAAAAATCAGCCTGTTCCATACAAACCTACTCGACCTAAATGTATGGGACAGCAGATTTTTTTTTTCTCGATTTCAATATTGGTCCCATAGAGAAAGTTGTTCAGTTTGATGGTCTGAGCATACCCTTAAAATAGTTTCACCTAATTTTGTTAGACCTTATATACAAAGTTACTTATATTAATACCGTCTACGCGTATTGTGCGTCAAAGTCAGCTACTCCGGGTCTTCTGCGATTAAAATAATAACTTAACCAACAGGTATACAAGAAGACTCTAGCCATCTTGGACACATACTTCGCAGAGCAAGACGACCCTAACGCACCAGCTCAGACCGAAGAGGAATACCAGTTCGGGAACATCCAGCCGGCCAATATCAACTTTTAAATTCATTGCAATAACTAACACTCATGGACCATTGATTACATTAAAATAGCGGAAGATAGACTAGCCTATAGCACTTCGTGACGGATACAGCGCTTCCTTAGAAAACGATAAGTTGTAACGCTTTATTTTTTTTCTATTTTTCTATTTTGGACACTATTAATCTTAATAAAAACAATAACTAAAACTAGTTAACAGTTTGGAACATTTTAAAACCAGACTTGGAGGTCCCAATAGTAGATTACACACCGAGGGTAGGAAAGAAAGAAATGTCTCAGACCTCAAAGCCGAGGTCAACAAACATGTGATCTGAGGCTTTCTTATTTACTGCCCGAGGTTAGTATACTATTTTTCTCCTCGACGGAGGCGGAAAGCGGCAACTTCGTTTAGCGCAGCGGGACGAAAGTTGACGCTTTCTTTTATTTGTTTGGCTTAACATAAATTTGATTTGAATTTAAGAATTTACAGTTAGGTATAGTTAAACAATTTTGGAAAGTGAAAGTGTTGCCAGCTAAAACGTAGCCTCATGGATAAAAATAACAGTTTTACTACTTTATACAGGATGTAAGTGACAGCCTAGCAAATTCTAAAACGATGAACTCTGACCATCAAACTGAACAACTTCCACTATGGAGCGTAACTCAGGAAACGCGAAAAAATCTGCTGTCCCATACTTTTTAGTCGGGTTTTATATGGGACAGTAGATTTTTTCGCGTTTCCTGAGGTAGGCTCCATGGTGAAAATTGTTCAGTTTGATGGTATATACGGGGTGTATTAATTTAGATTAGGCTTTAATAATCTACTGCCAGACGGTACGCGCGATAATGTGTCTAATGGCGCTTGACTCTGCGTTGTTATTACTTCGTACAACGTGCGACGTATGCTACGTTGCCGTCTGGCGCGAGTGGCAGGCACTTATCTCGGTTCCTACGGCAGAGGGACCGCATAAATTGAGCCCCCGTCACCTAATCCGTCCCGTCACTCGTAATTATGCAGGGTGTTAGAGAAGTAAGAATAAAAATTGAAAACTTTTAAGGGGGTGGTTTAGACCAACAAACTGAACAACTTTCACTATGGGACCAACATCAAAATCGCGAAAAAAAAATCTTTTGTCCCATACATTTAGCTCGAGTAGATCTGTAGTTTAGTATGGAAATAGGCAAACGCATCGCATCATGGCGATTATGGCAAATCTCCTCATTTAGGGGGAGGCCTATGTCCAGCAGTGGTCGTCTATCGGCTGATATGATGATGATGGAACATCCGATTTTTTTTTCGCGAAATCGATATTGATCCCATAGTGAAAGTTGTTCAGTTTGATGATCTTAACCACCCCCTTAAATGTTTATTTGTATTTTTGTAACAGCTTGCTTAGAAAACATATCCATTGTTCGAGTACGTAATGCAAGTACGTCACCTATCTTTCGCTATTTTGGCCCTTTTCACACATACTGTTTTGTCAAAGCCTTTTTCACACACGCACTGTTTTTGTGGAAACGGAAACTCAGATTTGCGCAAATCTAGCGGAGAACTGTTCGAGCATTTTTCAAGTGTCAAGTTACCTATAATTTTACCTAGCGGACGGCGGCATTTGCTGGCGGACGCTTTTTACAACTCTAGGTCGACATTACATGAGCTCTGGTAAATGCTCGAACAGTTCTCGGCTAGATATGCGCTGTCCCTTACGCGGGAATGTGAATCTGATGTGAAAAGGGTTAAATTCAAAACCACAGAACATTATAAGAGGGGTTAGATGTGTAAAGTAGGCGTGGAACGCGTCGCCACAGGTTATGCAATGATTTGCATAATACCATAAGGCGCGCGATGTGGTGCGAGCGAGAGGGCATGAGTAATGAGCGTTTTTCTTTTCTTTTTTAATTTTAGTTCCTAAAAAACTCAACAGATGGCATGGTTACCGCTCCATAGAGACGTTCGTGAGATCCTGTCAAAATCATGTCAAGACTGCCTGCCATTTTTTTAAGGCCAAGGGATCGAGCCCATAGAACCATGTCAGTCGTAAACAGTTTCAAATTTTCAATCAAAATGATTCGCAAATAATGAAATATTCCATCAAAAGATGCGTTGGCATCTTTTTGATCACCTTTTCCCTCTTATCATTGTTTTAAAGAAACCGCTCCGTAGAGACGTTCGTGAGATCCTGTTGAAATCATGTCAAGACTGCCTGCCATTTTTTTAAGGCCAAGGGATCATCGAGCCCATAGAACCATGTCAGTCGTAAACAGTTTCAAATTTTCAATCAAAATGATTCGCAAATAATGAAATATTCCATCAAAAGATGCGTTGGCATCTTTTTGATCACGTTTTATCTTTATTGTTTTAAAGAAACCCTTTTTGAAATTTTGACTTTTATTAGCACAGACCGTCGCGCCATCTATCGATCCCCTAGAAAACCAAAAGAAAAATGCTTATTGTAGCAGCGTGAGCGGGAAGACAAGTGGCGACAGCCGTCTCCGAAGCGAAAGCGCCACTTTGCATTTCTAACCCCTCTTATAATGTTCTGTGTTCAAAACTGATAATAAAAAACTATGTTACTATTTGTTAAAATAATTGATTAGTGATTACTTATCCTTATTAGAATAAAGTTAAATCAAAATAAGTATTGTTAGGTATACTATTAGCATCTAAACAAAAGAACTGTACTAGAAATGTGATAATTTATACCTAGTTATTTAGTCGTTGCAAACTTAAAGTCTTCTAATGTGTAAAAAAGTTACTTTTTGAGAAAAACTTCACCTTTATATAAGGTCTAACAAAATTAGGTGAAACTATTTTAAGGGTATGCTCAGACCATCAAACTGAACAACTTTCTCTATGGGACCAATATCGAAATCGCGAAAAAAAAATTGATGTCCCATACAAAACTGCAAACACAACTTGACTCTAATGTATGGGGCAGCAGATTTTTTTTCGAGATTTCGATATTGGTCCCATAGAGAAAGTTGTTCAGTTTGATGGTCTGAGCATACCCTTAAAAATAGTTTCACCTAATTTTGTTAGACCTTTTATATGGAAAAATAGTTTAGGAAATCTAGATGCCGCGTCACAAATAACATTTGCAATTTATAAAATAATTACGAAGATATAAAGCTTTGAAATTTTTCATACAAAATTTTTAAACTAGAAATATTTTTCATACAAAATTTTTAAACTAGAAATAAACATTTTAACGGGTTCTAACCGCGTTTTGGTGTATTTGAGATCAAAATATATTTGAGTTGAACCCGTTAAAATGTTTATTTCTAGATTAAATAATAAACGCGTAACTCTCAAAAACTGTAAAATTTTTAAAGCTTATTAATTCCGTCTACGCGTATTGTGCGTCAAAGTTTTGTATAAAAATGAGCCCTCTGCAACCACATTAACAAACTGAACAACCTCTATGCGACCAAAATCGAAGAAGTGAAATCTGCTGTTCCATATCAAAATACAAACTTGCTCGAGCCAAATGTACAGGTATTAAAAAATCTGAATAGAAAAAGCATCTGTTCAAAATAGCAAACGGCATGCACGGCAAGAAATTACAAAAGGCATTTCAAAATAGCTTTTCTAATATCAGCAAAACTCATTTTCTGAAAACACACTGAAGACACTAGAAGATTTTTAATTTGCAGCTAATAGGTTTAGTTTTGATATAAATTTATAATAAAAAGCTTTTTTTTAAATTTTGTATTATTTATTTATTTATATATGTACTAGAGTTAACCCACGACTTCGTCTGCACAAATTATGTACCAGATTGTATGTCTGGAGTGTTTTTTTAATCTCATTCGCTGAGCTGAGCAATTGAAAATGTGTTGAGATATGCTGCTGATTTGACATTCAAAAGTCGCACTCCTGGAGTATGATTTTTGTAAGTCAAATCAGCAGTAGAAAGATGCATATCTCCATAGTAATATTTTTTGAAAGTCAAATCAGCAGTAGAAAGATGCATATCTCCATAGTAATATTTTTTGAAAGTCAAATCAGCAGTAGAAAGATGCATATCTCCATAGTAATATTTTTTGAAAGTCAAATCAGCAGTAGAAAGATGCATATCTTCATAGTAATATTTATTGAAAGTCAAATCATCAGTAGAAAGATGCATATCTCCATAGTAATATTTTTTGAAAGTCAAATCATCAGTAGAAAGATGCATATCTCCATAGGAATATTGACATATTCAACTACTGAATCTCATTCACTGCTGATTTGACTTTCAAAAATCGCACTCCTGGAGTACGATTTTTGAAAGTCGAAATCAGCAGTAGAAAGATGCGTAGGTATCTCCATACATTTTCAACAGCTGATTTCAACGTATGAGATTCAAAAATCGCACTCCTGATCCTAATGATTGTAATAATCTTCTGATGTTAGTGAGAAAGTATTATGCTGGTGATGAGGAGTCTAATACCCGATCTGAAAGTGTTTGTACGTTTGATTTACCTTTAAATACAATCTTAAAAGAGCACTTTATTCCCAAGTCTTCCGAAAATCACGTGGACTACTGAAACTTCGATTCAACATTTCAATACTCACGATTGGGATAGTCAAAAAGATGTTGATTCTGGTAGTGACCTGCGGTAGCATCCAAAAATTGGGTCGATTGAATCGATTTATTATGAATGATAATCCATACCACAACTGATTATCTGTAAAATCGATTAGGACATCACTAGCCGAAATATTTTTTTTTTTATAATATGCTTTACGGCACTGGATTCTAGTCTTTTTGTGCCTTACATTATTTTATTTTCCTTCTGTTATATATAGCTTATAGTTTATCAACAGTATTATTTATAAATTGGTCCAAACAGTTTCACATCAGATAAAATATCCTTCAGATCCCGAGGCACAGGTGCACTTCCGTATACTTTTGCGATTTCATCCACAAGCACTAAACGGGCAACTCCAAAATGTTGACAATCCATAACAATGTGATTCAAATCTGCATCATCTTGATTACAATATTTACATTTGGTGTTTTCAACCATCTTCAATCGATGCAGGTGAGTGGGTACTTGGCAGTGACCAAATCTCGCTCGGTTTATTATTGTTATCTGCCTTCTACAGTTTACATCCTTATTTTTGTGATACCAAGGGAGGGCGGGTGGACTTCCTTGGATGTTGGCATACCATGTTCCCTTCGTTTTGCTAACCTCTGACCAGTATTCAATCCACAACTCTTTCAGGGTCTGCGACAATTGCACATCGAAGTCGGTGTATGGAATTTGTAATGTCCCAGAGTGATCTTCGTCAACATCTCTCGCTGTTTGGTCTGCGATTTCGTCTAGCCGAAATAATTGTAGCAGTACTGCCATCTTAGCGCTTTCGGCGCTAGATCTAGCGCCGTATCTCAGAATTTAGCGCCTAGCGGAGAATCTAGCGCTTTTTTAACTTTTAATAAAACAACAGTATTCGTGTTTGAATATGTTGTATTTTGTATAATAGTACATTATGATACAAGTGAGCAAAGTTGGTCATTACAGCCGAGGCGGGATTGCAGCACGAGCTGCCAGGCGAGTGATGCGTACTAGCCGAGGGCTGTAATGACCAACGCTCACGCGTTTCATACGACATTTTTCAAACATACTAGCGAAAAAAGTATAAAATTTCGTAAATAAAGATTCGATTCAATATCATTTTAGATAAATATTTGTGGAAAATGGGGCTGGACTTCTTTTTTTGTGTTCCGTACCTTTGGTTGAGATAGCTATGCCCGCGCAGGGCGATGAAGAAGCAAACACGTTAACCCACATTGAACCAGCGATATTTTAATTATTATTAACATAATATTAAAAATGTTATAAACTTAATATTTATGTATTTATAACACAAATTAATGTAAATTTGTTAACTAAAATAAATTGTTTGATAAAATGAAGCGTTTATTTATCATATTTCAACTAAAGCAGATTAATTTATTCAGAAAAAAGTTTTTTTTCATGATAAAAACTCTTTGCTGAGATTTAAAAACAAACTATAGAAAAAAAAGTTACATTACTGCACTAGTACGGTAATGTAATCATTTTCGCACGAGTGTTCTAGAAGCTGCATTATATACCTAAAAGCGGTGCAATAAAAGCCACTTTACGAGCAAGTATGTTGAAAAGTATATTGTGGTTAAAACATGTCCTTAGAGTGTACAGTGTTCGGGTAATTCAAATACGAACGCTTATGAATTAAATAATTATACTTTTACACCAAAATACAGATACAGCATAGATAGGAATAAAAACGATAAAGGTACAAATAAGAAAGGAATATTTATGGTAAAAATTGAGTGCCGAATCTAGCGCTTTTTCTACCCGATAATGTTATTTATTTTGTTACCCATTACAATGGATTTTTTGAGGTGGCAGCCCTAACTAGTAGCGAATATAGCGTATTCATGAGGCTCCTTTAGGGAGGGAGTCAGTGAGGGAGGCAATAATTGTGAGGATACTGAATTTTTGAGGAGAGAATTAAGTATATCATATATCTAGACCAAAAAAAGGTGAAATTCATTATGATTATTTTTGAAAGTAAATGAGATGAAGCATCAGCGGAAAGTTCCGCTGGCCAGACAGATTTTTGGTGCGAAGTGTTATATTTTGGTGCATTTTAAATGTGTTGGATCACATTATTGTGTCTTGAGTGATGACTTTGTAGGAAAACCATTAAAAGAGCAAATGTTAGTGATTTTTGTGACTACATCATTTTCATGTCATCGACTTACCAACTACCTGGACGTAGGGTCCGCGCTCAAGTTTAGTGTCCGAAACAAAAGAGTAACAAAACGCATAAAGAGAACCAGTACGACCAGGAAAATAATTCTGCTCGTCAATCTTCTTTTGCACAGAGTAGACCCGAGTCCCCGTCAAAATCCGAAGTCATTTAGAAATCAAAGGGTGCAAAGTCGGGTGGCAGCTAAAAGAGCGCGGAAACAATTAGCCAATATCGTAAACGGATTGAAGATGGCACATCCTGTAGGCCTACAATAAGCTTTCTCTTTTACTACTGAAGTTGCGTTGCCAATTTTGTATGGACAGAATTAGATCTCAATTCTCAACGTAACCACTAGAAGCGCCGTACGAAATTCAATACAAAAACTTTAGGTAGAGTAGTTTTACTGTAGCTGCAGTGTAAACTCATAGCCTACACCGATTGGTCAATATAATTTCGCGCGCTATTCAAATTTGTCCACTGCGCAGGTGCACACGACGACACATCAACCTACCCAAAACCAAAATAAGCTGGCCGCGCGTAGGCAGTGTAATGTATAACGTCGTGTTGCCAGCTTATGTTCGTTTTGCGTAGCTTGATGTGTCGCCGTGTGTACATCGCTAAGCCTTATAAACCTGGTTCTACTTGTAGGTAATAACTACGCGCCAGGCTTCATTTTGATCGACTGACTACGCGCATGTCTAAAATTCCATGCTGCGGTCGGTGCTGCATGAATTTGTAAAAGTTACGCAAGCAAAATGAAAAAGAATTTCTACAGTTTCAATGTTTTTAGTTAGTTTATTATTAAACACGGATTTACGTTTGTGTAGGTTAGACTAGACTTTTTTCGAGAATTTTGTAGTAGACCCAGCGTCCATTATTTAGTATGTCGATGCTACATGTTCATGTTTTTAATTAATGCAAATGGAAATATCCCGATACGTGTGCGTCAAGTAGGTAGATAACGAACGTGACAAGGTGACTCAAAGAGCTTTGACGCCTGCCACGGAATTCGGATTACGATTTCGTATGGATTTCCCCCTTTTCACACAATTGTTTGAGCGTTTTTCTTTTGGTTTTAGATAGTGGATCGATAGATGGCGCTACGGTCTGAGCGAATCAAATTTTCAAAAAGGGTTTTTTCAGAACAATAAAGAGGGAAAAGATGATCAAAAAGATGCCAACGCATCTTTTGATGGAATATCTCATTATTTGCGAATAATTTTGAATGAAATTTTGAAACTGTTTACGTCTGACATGGTTCTATAAAAAATGGCAGGCACAGACTTGACACGATTTTGACAGGATCTCACGAACGTCTCTATGTAGCGGTAAACGAGTAAGGTAAGAGAGTTTTTGGCGGTTATTTTTCAGCTATGTTTGGAGTCCTCATATTTTATTGACTTTTTATTGTTTATAGTAAGTTTTGGTTCGTAAAATTGGTGTTGTTTTGCGGAACAAAGTGTCGTGCAAATTGTTCAGTGAAATATGAAGGTGTATGGGTCGTAAACAGGAAAAGTGTTCCTTCATTTTGTAGCGCGGCAAAGCGGCCGGTTCACCTCTTTCCTGTGGACTTCTCTGCGTTTCCTGCGTTTCTCGATTGCGTCCAAAAACTCCAAAGAAGCGTTAAAACATCGAACTCCAATGTTTTAATTGCTATATAATTATGAGAGAATTTTATTGACGACATCGGTTGTATGGGATATTATAAGCCCTTTACCTTGAACAGAACCCAAGAAAAAAAGAAGCGGTAAACATGCCATCTGTCGAGTTTTTTAGGAACTAAAATTAAAAAAGAAAAGAAAAACGCTCATTACGGAGGCATTGAGGGATTTTCCGAAACCCATTAAAAAAGAAAAAGTAGTTCCTAATGGCTCTATAGATGGCGTTGACGAGACTGGGGTGACCAATCTTGCAGATAATAAAATACAAATAAAATAGTAAGAATTTGCGTTTTTAAGTGAACTGCAAAATATGAACATATTTTTCGTCAACGGATGCGTCTGACTCAGTGACATCCATTTTCGTTTACTTTTTAGTGTCCGCTAGGCACTATTTAGGCATTATTTATTGGCACTCATCTAAGCGAGTGCGATTTTTGAAACTCATTCGCTGAGCTCAGCCGTTGAAAATGTCAAATTTACTATGGAGATATGCATCTTTCTACTGCCGATTTGACTTTCAAAAATCATACTCCAGGAGTGCGATTTTTGAAAGTTAAATCACCAGTATAAAGATGCGTATCTCTATACATTTTCAACTGCTGAGTTCAACGTATGAGAATCAAAAATCGCACTCCTGTATATACTATATCCTTACTCCTCAGGCATAGCTTTAGACTAGTATTATTTTTAAAGTATTAATGAAATTAATCTAAATCTTTTTTTTTTTAGATGTGGAATCGTAATAGGAAGAATAAAAAATCATTTTATGCAATTCAGTTCATAGAACCTCCTGTTGAGGGCATTTCTGACTATGTATGCGTGCCGTACTCCTGGATACTATTTCGCTTAGAAACATCGGAAGGTATCGGAAGGGATCGGAAGGTACTCGTCGCATACCCAGAAAATGAAGATCCTCTTGTAACAAGAGATCGTGTTAAGCGTAGAGAGGAATGTGCCGCTTTGTGGAAGTATTATTTCGCCTTCATAAAATATGAATCTAGTAAGTTGATATCAGGAGTGCGACTTTTGAATCTCATTCGCTGAGCTCAGCAGTTGAAAATGTCGAAATTACTATGGAGATATGCTTCTTTCTACTGCTGATTTGACTTTCAAAAATCGCACTCCTGTAGTATGATTTTTGAAAGTCAAATCAGCAGTAGAAAGATGCATATCTCCATAGTTAAGTATTTTGACATTTTCAACTGCTGAACTCAGTGCGATTTTTGAAACTCATTCGTTGAACTCAGCAGTTGAAAATGTCAATATTACTATGGAGATATGCATCTTTCTACTGCTGATTTGACATTCAAAAATCGTACTCTCATTTTAAAGTCTAATCAGCAGTAAAAATATGCTTATCTGCATACATTTTCAACTGCTGAGTTTAACGTATGAGATTCAAAAATCACACTCCAGGAAGCTGGAAATAGGTCTTTACCTGGAAAGCAGACTGCATCAGAGCAAAAATACTTTATACAATGTTCTTGCATCAGAGACTTTGGACTGCATGGTTTCATATTATCCTCCTTACAAGCATGGAAACACGATAGCGGTGAAACAAGAAAGCATAGGTATTGTCTATACCTCTATGCCTACGTGGTCTAATGGTTAAGAGCATTGGCTCTCGACACGGAGGTCGTGGGTTCGATTCCCACGGGTGACACCTAGTGATATGTCACTTTGTGTGTTTTTCCCCAGTTGGTTAGGACATTGCAGGCTGAATCATCTGATTGTCTGAAAAGAAAAATGATTTCGTACTTCGGATGGCACGTTAAGCCGTTGGTCCCGGCTACTACTATCTCTGGTGGTAGTATTCGTTACATAAAAACCACGTCAGAGGCCGTAAGGCGGTCTGAAAAAACTCTGACACCAGGGCTCTGCCCACACGATAAGATGAAGAAGAATACCTATGCCAGCTTCCTGTTTCCGACTTAACGTTTGTCCCTTTCTACCAATTTTTCTCGTTGGATTAAAAAGGGACAAAAGTAGACACGTCGACGGCAATTTAGGAAAGAAAGACGAACATTACCGACCGCCAAGGAGTATTTTCTTGTTTCACCGCTTTCGTGTTTCCATGCTTGTAAGGAGGATTGGAACTCATTGGTTTAAAATCCATGATTGATGTCCATTGAATAATATTGTCTGGCGCGTTGTTTTGTTAATTTTATTTTTAATAAATTACTAAATGGCTTTGTAGATAAAAAAATCAAATAATTTATTGTTTTAGATCGTTACACGGATGTCGAACACTGGATAGCTATGAGAAATAAATATGGGCCTTGTAATGAGGAAGAATTAGACACAGGAGGTAGGGAATAAATGAAACTTTTCTTCTGCTTTGTTAATTTAGCAAAGTAGTCGGTTCGAATATTAAATCAACGTTTTTCATTTTAGATACTCAACCACAGCCTGTATTGGATAGGAAGTTACGCAGTTCCGTACAAAATCCCCGGTCAAGTTCCAAAACAAATAGACCTCAGTTTACAGTAAAACCATACGTAAATCCTCGAAAACCTATGATAAGAATTTCGATTAAACAGCCGATACAGCCGAAACCTACAGAAGACCTTTATAACAAATGGTTAAAACCAGATGAAGCTAAGCTTACCAGTGCCATCGACTACGAAACCATGGCACCTGAATGCTCGAAGAAAGAAAAATCGATAATAATCAGGGACAATCAGTTAATTTCTTATGCTCAGTCAATGGCAGTTATTGCTTCTTCCAACGGCAAAACTAGTACTGGGCAAAGGACTCTACCTCAACTTACTCAGAAGAACAAATCAGTTGTCAAATCAGTCCAGTCTACTTTATCAAAGCCTCCATGTGAAGAACAACCTTCGCCTGTTTGCCATAACCGTGAACAAACACTGAGTATGCCAGTTTTAGACGTGGTTGCATCTAATGACGTCGGTGATGATCAAGAAGTTCAACGTGAAAGCAGGGAAGAAAGACCATCTTCTAGCCAAAATCCTCCGAATATTCTAGAGCCATCCTCTCAGCCTGCGCCTGTGAATGAGAGACCCACTTCGCTGGTTCACCGAGAAAATCTACCTCGAGAGTCAATAAGAATCAATGACAACAGCCAACAAACTCAACTTCACAGGATTTTAACAGCACCAACGAGAGTATCCGAGCCTCCCGTTGCAGTGAACCAGCCTTCTCAGCTACAGCAACGCACTCAATTTGAGCCAGTTGGTGAGAGTTCATATTCGGATCCCCAACAGCGAAAAACTCACGTCAATCAAAAAACACGCTCTCAAGGCTTAATGCCTAAACCGTCTACTTCTCATCACGTGCCGGACTTAATAAGAATATCTTCTCAACTATTTGACTCCTCATCCAGAAAACCATCTTCATCAGTGATTAAAACTCCTGTTGAGAAGAAAACTCGTCTAGAAAATATTACGAGATGTATATCAACTGCTGCGCAGCATTCATCAAATCCAAGTATGCAACCCACTTGTTCAGTCAATAGACAAGCTCGACCACCTTCTCAAAACCACTTACAAGTTTTGCGAGAACCAGTAAATCGTGCTCGAAGTAATATTAGTGGAAATGATATTGATCAACGACTTCTCCTTCAAAGTACCATTAACAACACATCGGCTGCACAGAACCTCTCAAACTTAGCTTACCAGTCTCGTTTTCTTGTTGAGCAATCACACGAGCGACAACATTTACCGACTCAAGCAGACTATTTGCAGCAAGTCGCGCGTGTAAACGATTTACTCAGGAGGCCTAACGTAGCACCAGGTATTGATCAGAGAGCTTACCTTCAACATTCTATGATGAATGAAGGATTTGTTAGACAAAATCAAGGAAATTCAATGAACCAACCCAGTCAGTTTCGTCCAGGACCTGAAAATCCATTCTTACCGATCGATAGAGACCATTTGCAACAGGTACTAAGGCATAAGGTATTGAGGGGGTCTACCGAGGGAACTCATACTGTTCACAGACTTGACTCTCAAAATGTCGGAATTAATATACCGTTTATTGCACAAAATCCATCGAATGTACCAAACCAATCACATCACAACGTCGAGTACCTACAACAAAGACAAAACCCGCCGAATTATCAATACCCACAACGCGATCTGCCTACTACGGAAATACAGCTAGGCCCTTCTTTTATGTATAAAAGTAATAACCAAACGCAAAAGAGAACACCACCATCGGCTCTGTTAAATATTTCAAACCCAACAAAACAGTCAAATTGCCACGGAAACTATTTACTTCGAGATCCGCGTATGCAAGTAAGACTAAATCAAAGTTCTAGCGAATATCGTAGTAATTTTGCAGCAGTTCCTCAAAATATTACGGTGGAACCGGTGCCTACTATGAAAGACTCCGAGGTTCAGACTACGTCATCTGACACATTAAAAGAAAAACAATTTATAATGGTCCCAGAAAATCAAGTTTATCAAAATCCACGCACGAAGAAACTTGTGGTTGATCAGTCTACCGCAACGGATTTCAATATGGACTGCGATGAAACTGTAATCGAAAGTTCTCCAAGAGTAGTAGATATTGAGTGTCAGACAGACTATTTAACGGAAGAACTATTGTCACCACATCAAGAGGTAGCTTCAGACCACGAAGCTTTTACAGATCACGAGATCGTATCAGATCAGGAAGAAGTTTTAGATAACGAAATGTCTACAGATGTTCCACCTCTCGATATGAATAACAAGAATAATTGTACAGAAGAAAGTCCTCTCCGGAATAATGAAGAGGAGACGACGCCTGTACAAAATTTTACATCAGAAAATCAGCAGGTGCATCCCAGAATCGTCGCAGAGCAGCAAATGCTTAATTTATTCGCTGATCTCTTTACTGAAATGGGTGCTAATATATCTTATACGTGTGAAATGTTCAATAACGTTCGCAATTCTATTGTAGAATCTGCTAAAACATACCAAACATTGCTAGAAACAGTCCAGGCATTCAATTCGATGGAACACTTTCAGATGTCTCCGTCTAGCAAGGTGACAGCAGAGGTTCCACAGGTGACCGAAGAAAGACCAGCTGGAGAATCAGAGAGATCAAATTCTGGCAAAGGAGACCACAATACTAATATTATCAGCGCCGCACCGGAAAAAACCCGTCCTCGGTATACCTTCGTTCTGCCACCAGAATATGATGCAAATGACTCAAAATGGACGTTGAAATATAAAAAAAAAATGCCTGGACTCGTTGAACTAATGCCCCAAAGTGGTATTTATGTTGATTCCCTTGAGCTTAAACGCTGCAAAAGGGAATCGAAGGATTGCAAAATGTTAGCACGACTATTATTAACAGAAGTCTTCAGCAAGAACGCATTGAGTGTGTGTTCATTGACTGGCGGAAAAGCAAAAGCTTTCAATACCGTGGACATTGATGTACGGCCCGGATTAGATGCACATGCGAGAATGGTCTTGTTAGTATACGTTGAACAGCATGGTCTTAAACGTAAATGGAATACGTCTGACACGCAAGCTATCATCAGCAGTATACGCAGTAAGGTTCAAGAGATGAGAGCCAAGCATGGTCGATCAGCTATATATTAATTGGGTATTATGATAATGAAACAAGTCTATGGATATTGATTATAAGAATATGTTTGATATATCTTTTAGGCCAGCACGCTTGGCACCATGTCTCGCGGGGATGCACCCGACGACCTTTTTTATCTCTAAGATCTAATTTTTATACCTTTTTGTTGTTTGCATTTTTATGTTGTAATTTAACCAGAAATAAAATTTTTCTTTTAGGATTTATTTTTTTTTACTTTTAACTTAGACTTTGTTATTATTATCATGTGTGTAGATTATCATTCTTTTTCATCTTACTTGATTATTCTGTACCTTTAGGAGCCGATAATGGCCAACAGTTTATGTGGTTTTGCATCTTTCCGAAAACATGTTTAAGGTCCGCCACCTAGAACGATCTAGTCCGCCACATATCACGGATTTTTTTCCTTATGTGGCAGGAGTGTGATTTTTGAATCTCATACGTTGAACCCAGCAGTTGAAAATGTATGGAGATACGCATCTTTCTACTGCTGATTTGACTTTCAAAAATCGTTTTTCAAACTCTGTGTCATAACATAATCATAATTCATGAAGAAGATGATGAATTTCTTACGACGACGATTTCCTGTAAAGGCACTCCTGGAGTGCGATTTTTGAATCTCATTCGCTGAGCTCAGCAGTTGAAAATGTCAATATTACTATGGAAATATGCATCTTTCTACTGCTGATTTCACATTCAAAAATCATCATAATCCAGGAGTGCGATTTTTGGAGGTCTAATCAGCAGTAGAAAGATGCGTATCTCCGTACACTTTCAACTGCTGTGTTCAACGTATGAGATTAAAAAATCAAACTCCTGGAGTATGATTTTTGAAAGTCAAATCAGCTATATAATAATGTTAAATGCTAAATATTAATGTTTTGAGTCATTCATTATTATAATAATTTCTGTTATTATTTGAGTATTAATGTTGCAATCAATTTCGAATTAAATTTCCGCCATGGTTCGGGCGGCCGTGATGAAGTCAAAAGTCAGTTTGGTGGGTAGTCTCTTAGTTTATAAAAGGATGCTAATGATATCAATTTCACGCTGTAGAGTAAGAGGTTAATGATTAGGTAGGTACCTCTTATCAGGAGTGCATAACATACGTAAACATTAATAAAGACAAATATTTGTGTTCTACAATCAAGAGAACCCGGAGTTCAATGTCAACTACCAATTTTTCTGGCAAGTAGGTACCTATAGGCATATTATTATTGCCAACCAACACATAATGGGAATCCCAAAGGAATTTTTTGATAGATATTATAGCAAAAATGCATTTTTTTTACTATATATAATAATATATTTATTATATATAATAATAAGGAAGCAATAACTTTATAAGTTATAAAACCAATTTGAACTCACATTATTAATTAATTTAATTAAATTCGACGACCCGGTTGGTGTAATGGTTACCACGCCGGACTGCCAAACCAGGGTCCCGGGTTCGAATCCCGATTCGGTCATGGATGTTATATATTTGTACCGTTGTTGTATGGTTCCCATCACAGATCACAAAAACTAAAGGGAGATGTGAAAAGGGGGCGGGGCCAGTGTCGCAGCAATATGCGCAAAAATACATTTTTAAGGGTTCAACCTTATATATATAAGGTCTAACAAAATAAGGTGAAACTATTTTAAGGGGGTGATCAGACCATCAAACTGAACAACTTTCTCTATGGGACCGATATCGAAATCGCGAAAAAAAATCAGCTGTTCCATACAAACCTACTCGACCTAAATGTATGGGACTGCAAATTTTTTTTTCGCGATTTCACTATTGGTCCCATAGAGAAAGTTGTTCAGTTTGATGGTCTGATCATCCCCTCAAAATAGTTTCACCTAATTTTGTTAGACCTTATATTATGAGGCTGAAAACCAGTCGAGATATCATGTGTAAATAGTTTACAATGCTTGCGTAGTCATCATATCAGCCATTAAACGTCCACTGTTGGACATAAGCCTCCCCAAAATGGGGGGGGATTTGCCATAATCGCCACTCTTGGCAGGCGGGTTTGCGATCGCAGTTGGATCGAATCAATGTGTGTACTCAGAGGATGCTGCTGCCCATCCTTCAGTAGATCCCTTAGTCGCCTTTTACGACACCCACGGGAGGAAATGGGATGGTGCTATTCATAGCTTGCGTAGTACTAAAGATTATTCGAACGTTGAGTTCTGATACCGCAATGAATAATGAGCACATTCAAGCTAACAAAATACTTTCTATCGTGTGGTACTGGTGGTAATGCGACACTAGGTTTCGTACTCAGTGCGTTAGTTGGCATCTCTCTAGAACTCTATGGTTCCCATAAAAAAAGCCTATTGCTTGCTTGGGATCATTACAATGTATGTGCCTGTGCGCGTTATTTATTTATTTATATTTAATTATTGTTCTCACTATCACTATCGCTCAGTAGACCGGAAAACAGGAAAAGTCTAATATAAAATAAATAGTTCTTAAAACCCTTATCAAATTTGTTTAGGTACTTATTCCAATACCTAATACCATTAATTTATTGTTGTTATATAAGCCATAAATAACGCTTCTAAAACATTTACGCTTTACCAATTTTGGAGACATTGCGTTTCAAAGGTTTGAAAACAATCGCTTGAGGGATTTTCCGAAAACCATTAAAAGAGAAAAAGTAGTTCCTAATGGCTCGATAGATGGCGTTGACGAGACAGGGGTGAGCGACCTTGCAGATACTAAAATACAAATAAAATAGTAAGAATTTGTGTTTTTAAGTCAACAGCAAAATATAAACATATATTTCGTCAATGAGTGCGTCTGACTCAGTGACATGAATTTTTATTTACCATGTAACCCAAGAATTCAAATTTCAAAAAATTCGCTACGCAATATAGAAATCAAGATTATGACATGTGTCCCAGAAAAATTTTAAATTATTAATATTAATACCAATGCACTCATTTGACTTAGATTTAACAATATAAATTATTTATGAGCAATAAAATAGGCAATGAAATTTAAAAAATGAGGTATTTATTAGAAAATACGAATGTATTTTTCAAAAAAAAAAGTAGACGAAAATATTCACACCATGTTTATAGTATGTATAATGGTAAAGCCTTAAATATGTGCAAAAAAAATTTACCATCAGGTTGTTTAGCCAAATTATATAGCCAAATTTTAAAATTGGAACTGTTGCTGACGTGATTTTTTTTTTTATTTTGTTACATTTCTATGCTCAAATTGGCTCTTCAATATTATACCGAAAAAAATGCCAATTACTAATTAGTCCGGGCTCAAACCGTAAAATGACTGGGCTAACCTGTCACATCTCTAAAACGATCTGTCGTAATCACGAAGTCTATCTTATAACTAGAGATACTATTCTCTTTCGACATTGTGAACCGTTTGTGACCAGTTTTTTTCATAATGGCCAGTTATTTTATGTTGATTCTAAGTTTAACAAGGTGTTTACAGGTCGTCGTGTGACGTCACTCGCTTGAAAAATCTCAAAAAGAAAATATTGTTACTCAGACAATGAGCGATTTTCTTTTGGTTTTCTATGGGATCGATAGATGGCGCTACGGTCTGTGCGATTAAAAACAAAATTCCAAAAAGGGTTTCTTTAAAATAATAAAGAGGGGAAAAGATGATCAAAAAGATGCCAACGCATCTTTTGATGGAATATGCTATTATTTACGAATCATTTTGATCGAAAATTTGAAACTGTTTACTTCTGACATGGTTGTAAGGGCTCGATCCCTTGGCTTTAAAAAAAGTGCAGGCACAGTCTTGACATGATTTTGACAGAATCTCACGAACGTCTCTATGGAGCAATAAACTATAAGCTGAAATTGTTTACGTCTAACTATAACTGTAATATCTTAAGTCTAATCTAAATTTATATAAGGTCTATCAAAATTAGGTGAAACTACTTTAAGGGGATGATCAGACCATCAAACTGAACAACTTTCTCTAAGGGACCGATATTGAAATCGCGAAAAAAAAATCAGCTGCTCCATACAAACTCGACCTAAATGCTAAATGTGTGGGACAGCAGATTTTTTTTCGCTATTTCAATATTGGTCTCATAGAGAAAGTTGTTCAGTTTGATGGTCTGATCATCCCCTTAAAATAGTTTCAGCTAATTTTGTTAGACCTTATATAAAGTCATAAAACTGATGTTATTTTTCATCTATTATGCTACAATTTGGTTGGCAACACTTTCACTTTCCAAAATTGTTTAACTATATCTAACTGTAAATCCT
This sequence comes from Agonopterix arenella, assembly GCA_927399405.1. NCBI lineage: Eukaryota > Metazoa > Arthropoda > Insecta > Lepidoptera > Depressariidae > Agonopterix > Agonopterix arenella. The sequence goes on along the minus strand of OV656718.1, from coordinate 8,096,855 downwards.
TAAACTAAAATCAAACTTATGTTAAGCCAAACACCTACGTATTTTTATAAAAACTGTAAAATAATTTTTGGGACCTCCAAGTCTGGTATCTGTTCACTAGTTTTAGATTTATTGTTATTATTAAGACTGTTTGTGTCCAAAATTGAAAAGTAAAATAAATTAAAAAATAAATAAACATGCCATCTGTTGAGTTTTTTAGGAACTAAAATTAAAAAAGAAAAGAAAACGCTCATTATCTCGACGTCCGAAACACTATAAAATGTGACTTTAAAGTCTTAACTCTTATAGATGAATTTGAAGAAAAGATGCGTTTAAAACTTTTGAATTTGAACCCAGGAGTGCCATTTTTGAAACTCATTCGTTGAACTCAGCAGTTGAAAATGACAAAATTACTATGAAGTTATGCAGCTTTCTACTGCCGATTTGACATTCAAGAGTGCGATTTTTGAAAGTCAAATCTGCAGTAGAAAGATGCGTATCTCCATAAATTTTCAACTACTGAGTACAACGTATGAGATTCAAAAATCGCACTCTAGAAAAATGTTAAAATTCATCAAAAATCTCAATGAAACTTTAATAAAACCATAATGGAAAATCTTGTTATAGTTTATCACATTATAATGCATCGACACCTACACTAATGTTGTTTTGTTTGCCAGTGACCTTGATTATTAATAGCCGAGAGCACTCATGTTATCATTTACTAAATGTTGGTTTTATCGCGTGGGTGCAGACGCATTACAAAATATTGCTGTCTCTCTCTCTCCTCCATAAAGCTCAATTCACATAACAAAGGGCGAGCGCTGAGGGTGCAATGTAAAATAGTAACTATTTCAACATCTATAGAGTTCACAGAGAGGACGCCCATACAGACCGTACGGACTGGGACGGAGCTTTCTCTGTGGACTCTATCCGTATTGAAATAGGTACTATTTTACATTGCACCCTCCTTGCCCAAAGAGTATTCAACAAACGCCGGTCAACACAGGTCTATGAAAGCTTTAGTTCCGATAGGTCTGTTTTGGCGCTGCAGTCACATTTTCCCTCATGAAATAAACGCCATCAGAAGACGAAATATTATACCATTTGAACTTACAGCAGCAGCACTGCAGCAGCGTCCTGTCGCGTTGTTGCGTCAGAATCAGAAGCTAATATCTCGTGTTTTTTCTGGTATTTTCGCTTGAGTGGAGAATCCTTGAGAAGCACTAATTCTCCTCCGTTGTATGACATAATCATATCGTTGACTAGTTAAATTAGTTTGTTCCCTGATCAAATATCCCTATTTTTGCGTTCTGTAATCAACAGGTTGTAAGGAAAAGTATCATTAACCCTTGAACTATGGGCCTGTCAGAACAAAAAGTATCAGCTGTCCCATACTAAAATGCAATACCTACTCGATTCAAACGTATGGCACAGCTGATTTCTGATAGGTTTGCGCTCATAGTAAAAGTTGTTCAGTTTGGTGGGTAAAGTATGTGGTTTAAAGGGTAATGATACTTTTCCTTACACCCTGTATACATACATACCTATAACTACAAGTTCTATACAAATTAGCTTGACGACAGCAGCGCCACAACTGAGCTATTGGAACTAAGTGAAAATTTCTCCGTCGCATCTGTAGCCTGCTACATCTACATAATCAGTAATCTGTGGTTCAACAGTTGAGTGAAGCAAACGCCGCAATATGGAATAAATAAACAAGATTTTTTTTTTACTGAGAGGATATCAGGATATATTCATACTGCATTGATATTGTCACCACGAAGAAGATATAACACATTAAAGGTGAGACTAATATAAAATACTTTATTCGACAGAGTTCTGAGGGCCTCCGTCCGGGTTAATGAATTGAATTCTATTTTTTATCCAGGAGTGCGATTTTTGAATCTCATTCGCTTAGCTCAGCCCTTGAAAATGTCACAATTACTATGGAGATATGCATCTTTCTACAGGTAATTTGACTTTCAAATATCATACTCCATAGTGCGTAGTGCGATTTTTGAAAGTCAAATCAGCAGTAGAAAGATGCGTATCTCCATACATTTTCAACTGCTGAGTTGATCGCACTCCTGGACTGTTTGTGCGCGCGTGTTGACCTCAATTCGTTACCGATGTCAAATTTTTATTTCGTTCTTATTTTTTTACTGATAGAAGACGTATAAGAAACTAATATCGAATTTTTGTGCCATTCATAGAGTTTATCAATACAAATTTAATTTTTAACTGTATAATGTAATCTGTAAATGGCAAAAGTGGTCGCGAAAAATCATTCGAACTTCATGGAGAAAAACCATTAATTTAAAAAAATCACCCGCCTTCTCTATTCTATTTTTATTTAATGGCGTCCGATGCGTTATCACAATTTTATTGTGCCAATGTCCCGTTATGTGGAGAGTACACGTAGGAAAATGATTAGTAGCATTTCTGCCAATGTCAAGTAGTTTATTATAATTTCAAGTTAACGTTTAATAGTTAAAACACAAAATAGTTTACAAAATGGCGGAGCCATGTGCAAGCCTAACAGATGCCAATACGCACACGTCTGACCTCCCCCAGACTTGCAGCGCGACTCCACCCGCCTTCTCTTCATAACTCTATGCTGAAAACAGGAACGGCAACATCAAATGTCAAATTCTGACAGTTTATTTTTTCTGACCAGCTTTTTTCAGTTTACCACGGAGTTTACAGTCTTTCGAGTGAAGTCACTCATCGGACCGAAAAACGATATTATTTTATTAAAAATATCTGTACTTAAATCCATAATCCATTCATTTTAAAATCTCTGTCATAGAAAATATTATCTCGAAATGATTTTCGATTCAGCCTAGCTAGCATGCCACCCACGACAAAGCGTTTAAACGAGAAAAACGTCATGCGCGCTCTTTCTGGCATACGTAAAATAATAAAGATGGAGGCACATCTCGATTTTTGTCGTTTTCTCGGGGGTGGCATGCTAGCTAGGCTGCCCTCCCAAGTTCAGCCAACCCAAAAAACTTGACATAGGTACCGAACCGAATAAGGTCCGCCACACACAGACGGAATTGCGATCCGGAATCCTGATTCAGGATTCAGTGTTGTCAACTATGGTTACAAAAAATACTAGAGTGCTGTTTAAAAAATGCCTAAAATAAAAATGTACAAATCGCCAAATAATAATAGCATTTTTAGGTATTTATTAAAACAAAACAAACAATTTCTATACATGATAATTACTATCATGTGATGAGGTCATGACGTTACGAATTTTACGATGATGGTTTATAAATTGTATTCCAATATTAATGCAACTATATCAAAAGACTATCGATAGTTTTAACATAACATGCATGCATGTAGACATAATCTGCATACAAAATGGCATGAACCATTATCACAAAAGCGGTTTTTGAGTGTAGGCGATTTCGCAACTATGCCGCAACGACGTCGCAACTGCACCATCACGATACGGTATCGTTCCATCAACGCCTACGCTTAAAAATCACTTTAAAATATGCCACCTAAGACATAAAAAAATCACTAGATCTAGTGAAAAAGTATCTGAAAGCGGCAACACTCCAAACGGAACCTAATTCCGAATCAGGAGTGCGATTTTTGAAACTCATCCGCTGAGCTCAGCATTTGAAAATGTCAAAATTACTATGGAAATATGCATCTTTCTACTGCTGATTTGACATTCAAAAATCATACTCCAGGAGTGCGATTTTTGAAAGTCAAATCAGCAGTAAAAAGATGCGTATCTCCATATTTTCAACTGCTGAGTTCAATGTATGAGATTCAAAAATCGCACTCCAGGTTTATTCCGGATGTATGGGGCGGACCTTAGGGAGCGGACTGCATAAAATATATTTTATTTTCATCTTCTTAGCACGGCTTCTTAATAAAAAAAGACGTTTAAATAACCTAATAATAATGCTAAACTGTCTGAAGTGTGAATACTATATATACTATCTAAACTATAAAACTATAAAAGCTTGTCTGTACATTGAAGATATTAACAAAAAAAAAGTTACGATATGGTTTTTAGGTGTCCCTGATTCCATATCACCAATTTTTGGATTTTTGTCTGTCTGTTTGTTTGTTTGGGTGTTTCTTTGTGTGTTTGTTTGTTTGAACGAGTATCACGCAAAAACTAGTGAACCGATTTTGATGAAACTTTTTTTGTTGGATAGCTAGTGAGCTGACTTAAAATTTGGTATATAATTGGTGCGGACAAAGTCGCGGGTTAACTCTAGTTATATTATAAAACTGTAACAGAAGTGTGTCTGTACATTGAAGATATTAACAAAAAAAAGTTACGATATGGTTTTTAGGCGTCCCTGATTCCATATCACCAATTTTTGTCTGTCTGTTTGTTTGTGTGTTTGTTTGAACGATCATCACGCAAAGACTACTGAACCGATTTTGATGAAACTTATTTCGTTTGATAGCTAATGCTCTGATTTAAAATCTGGTATAATTTGTGCGGACAAAGTCGCGGGTTAACGCTCGTTTTTAATAAAAGGATAAACTATAAAAAGTATTGAAACGACGACGAAAAACAATGACGTCACTATTCATGATTTAGTACAACTTTTCATACAAAGCTCGCGTTTTGACATTTGATAAAGAGATAAAGAGTTGACTAGTTGGAAACTCGCTGATTGTCCGATCCCCTATTATTATAAGAGATAAGTGTACTTTTTGCAACCATCAGCAGCAAGGCTGGTTCAGTTTTTATGGGGCGTAGAGCATCTCTGTGATGGGGATGAACTGGGTCTGCCTGCATAACTTCAGTCGGTTTAGGAGTTACAGACGTTTAAAGGTCAGTAAAAAATTAACGATCAGCTGTAAGGCTGATCGTATCATATTATTGTAGTATGCATTGTAGCTATGTGAACAGTACAAAACTGACATGGTTCATCAATCGGTTTAGGAGATACAGCCGTTCAAAGGTCGGACCTTTGAACGGCTTGTAACTCCTAAACCGACTGGCAGTTCATGTCAGTTTTTGTACCGTTCACATAGCTACAGTGCACACTACAATAATATTTACGATCAGCCTTGCCGCTGAACGTTAATTTTTTACTGACCTTTAAACATCAGTAACTTCTAAACCGACTGAAGTTATGCAGGCAGACCTAGTTCATCCCCATCACAGAGATACTCTACACCCCATAAACACTGAATCAGCCTTGCTGCTGATGGTTGCAAAAAGTACACTTATCTCTTAGTCTTTATTTATTTATTTATATTTATTATGTTTTCAGATGAAGATTGTCGGTGAATTTAAATACGCAGTAATACAATTTTTGGAACAGCCTTGTTCTAGTATCGATGATTATATTTGTATACCGCAGTCATGGATAAGAGTACGCAGAGTGACAGATCGGAAGAGTTTAGTCGCGTATCCTTCTGAGAGTCCAGCATTAATTGAAAAACGAGTTAAAAAGGCTGAGATGGTTTCGGAAAAGTGGACACTCTACATGGCTATTGTAAAACATGAAACAAGTTAGTACCTAACATTCTTTGTCACCGAGTTTAGATTCTTTTTATTTAATATTCAACTGGTTTCGCGGTATAATTTATTAATCATTTATGATCCTATATATATACCTGCACTGTCAATGACCTACACTCAAATATATTAACTAGGGTTTCCACCCGTATTATATTATATCACGTCCCCTTAAGACGCAACAGATTGAAAATGTCGTTCTCTGGGTAGTGGGCTCGGTGGCGAAATTGGATAACGCAGTTCCCCGGTTTGGAAAAGTGCGGGTTCAAGTCCCGCCCGAGACAAATTTTTCAATCTTTAATTTGATATATTATATTAGTATCGTATATCGTTATATTTATAATATTGAAGGAAGATATAATACGGATAATACTATATTGTTATGAGCTAATTTGACTGTGGCCCAAATTATGATATTTCAAGTTTATTTTTGGTCAAATCTAAATAAATGCACGGTATTTCAAATTTCTCGAACGCAAATGCATTATACATAATATTTGATTTATTTCAGTTATTTCCTGCAACTACTGCTTTCACTACCTACATAAGTATATTAAACAGTTGCTACTTTAAAATGAAGTTAGGTACTTGAATACTTAAAATAGCACGCAGAGCTGCAATAAAATACCTCATGTATTTATTAATTTATGATAATATGGATATTCATATTTGTATTAGTTTCCATGGTCTTAGGATTTAGGTTAGTACCTAGGTACAAGATATCAGAAACCCTGTAAGGGCACTGCAACACAGCCTATGAACAGTTATAAGACTACATATTGCGATAACCTATGGATAAACCTATTGATAACCTACGGATAGCTGTACGACTACATATTTCGGCCCCAAATAATAGGTTAATGACAGTAGAACGATGATGATGATGTTTATACGCACCCTTAATTTGTTTAAAAATGATAAAGCTTTTGTCACTTTACGGCCAACAATATTGTAAAATGTGTTTGGAAAATGCAATAAAATAAAAAAATTAATCCATATACTCTGCATCTCGTTTTGCACATTGATTTTGTCAAAAATCTGTAAACGTGGTTGTTTTCCCTGCACGGCTATCATCCCACCCACGACAAAGCGTTTAAACGAGAAAAACGTCATTCGCGCTCTTTCTGGCATACGTAAAATGATAAGGCTTGGAGGCACATCTTGATTTTTATCGTTTTCTCGGGGGTAGCATGCGAGGCCTACTGGAGTCCTCTGGTTCTCGTAGTAAAAATCTGGCGATTCACCGCAATTATTTACAGTAATATACATACAAGGAAGTACATAAATTCACGATCATTCATCTATCAAATAAAAGTTAATTTTTTAGCTTAATATAATTTTAGACTTGCAGCTTGTGATGACGTGTCAAGTCAATTAGTGTAGATGGCTTTTCATCCTCTGAAATTCTAAAAGAGAAAAGCCTCGGATGTAAACTACAGGGAAGATATAAAATGCCTAATAAGCCGGGGAACATTAAGGCAATGATATATTAGAAGCAAATTTTCTTTTATTAAAAATGGATTTGTTCTTGACCTCAATCCAGTCCTCAGGACAAAGTTGGGGTCGAAGATGTAGCGAGCTAACCCAGAAGAAGCCTAATTAATAGGTTGAACAAACCATATTTTTTAGCAGTTTATCGAAAAAATACTATATTTCCTCCCAAAAAAAGGTGGCAACCCTAATATTAAGTGACGCACACACTGACCTGCACGACATTGAATCAAGTGCATAATATTTTTTTTCTTTTGCAGATTCTTATGAAGATGCCAATAATTACATTGTGGCAAGGAGATATGATTCATCTACTGAAAAAAGTTGTTCACGTACAATAAGCACTGGTAAATAGTTACATTTTTAGCCAGAGTTCGAAATGGATAATTATCATTGATAATTATCTTTATAAATATCACGATAATTATCTAGATTATTCGTTGATTTATTCGTTCGTTCGTTCGTTGTTATTTAGACGTTGAATTATCTTCTATCTAAAAATTTATTGGAAAAACAGAAAGCTTGCGCTAGCAATGTCGCGCCATTAGGTGAGAAAAAAGAAGCTCGAAGCTCACAAACACAACATAATTTTTTTTCTGTTTTTTATTGGTTTTTTACGGATTTTTTCAATTTTTAATTCATCGTGATACAAAACGAAAATGCCAAGAACAGTTTGGTCTGGATACGAGTGCATTTACAGCAATCAAATAACAGCAATTTTAGAATTTTTACTTAAAAATATTCAAAACTATGAATCAGCGTGGATAATTATCGGATAATTATAAGATAAGATAAATATCCCAATTAAAAAAAATAAAAAATATATATAATAAATATAATATATATATATTATATTAATTTCCAATTATTATATTTATTAAATTATCGTGATTATTACCCACGAAAATAATTAATTTGATAATTTCGAACCCTAAAGTGCGTGTTCATTTTTACAATTTCTATCTCGGACTACTAAAAGCTTTTTTTTGTAGAACACGAACTTTTGCCAGCTACGACAACAGAAATAAACAGTTCTTCACGTTCCTCTTCAAGTTCTTCACGGAAGCGAATCAAGCAGTCGAACAATCATCAGAAAAGGTTGAAAGTAGTTGACGACGCAAAGCTTACTAGTCTGCATTCAAGTAAGTCTTCTGAATATTACGGACTATTACGATGACATTGCTTTCGGATAGGGATGCAACGATTACGAAGCGGTGCATCTTTTTGCATCTGTAATCGTAATAATCAAGATTAATAACGATCTAATGCACCGTAAGAATCGTACGATTATTAAAATTAAGTAATTAAAAACGTCAATCAGATTGCACTTGTTGATAAATACCAGACCTGAAAACTAGAACCAGACTAGAACTAGAATCCAGAGCCGAAAAACAATATTAAAAAATCTGATCTTTCGCTGCCATTTTAGCTCATTTTGAACTAAATCTGACTTTTTTGGTCAGATTTGACTCTCATTTTATTTATTTTAAATTCTACTGAGGTCTTTGATTTGATTTTCGGTTTGAAGTATTACAAATACATTCTCGTTCTCGCGACATCTCATCCACATTTCAAAAGATTAATCTCCCTCTTAAATCGGACGAGATATCGCTTGATTAACGAGATTATACAGAACCATGTTCCATATTGTGTTTTTCAAAGCTAATTAGCCTCTACGCATCCAAAAATCAGAATCCTAACCGTACACTTGAATTTCGATCTCAAATTAGTAGAAAAAGTTACAAAATATTGGAATTTAAAAAAAAAAATTTAATTATTTTACTTTCATTGGAATGCAAAGAAACACTATGGGAACTCGGTTATCGTAATAAAAAACGATTAATATCGTAATCGTAATCGTAATGGCCGAATCGTTACATCCCTACTTTCGGACTACATTATAACTTGAATGTCCTGAATCTTGTCTTCACTTAAACAACCTTTATTTTGCGTCGGGGGTAAAAATAACAAAATTAAATAAAGCCTATTATATCAGTAATAAAATTTAAAAATTTTTCCTTATTTTGTGGATATTATGACTTTTTTAGGGAGGGCCGACTGTCTCTAAAATGCACGAACCGTTTTCAGGTCCTAGTCCGGCAATGGTGGCAGGTGGCAATACCCTTCATTTTCCAATGGATCCTCTGATATTAGCGAACCAAATTTCTCAAGGTGTTTATCTACAGCAAGGAAACCAACAATCATCATCTTATCAGGATCATTTGCAGCGTATAGTACTTAATCATGAAATACATAGAAGGACTATTTCAAATCTACAATCCTTGCTCCCAGATTTCTTAACAAACCAAAAGTGCTCTCAAGGTTCCCGGCAGAGTACCCCATATACTGTACATAATCCCACGAACGTAGCAAACCAGTTCAGTCAGACTCCAAACTCATCATCAGTTAACAAAGATCATTCACAAGTTCTACTTACACAGGAAATACCTGTTAGCCAATCTTCCATAGTAAATTGTACTAAATATGTACCTAGCTCTTATAGTGAAGCGATGTATGTTCCAAGTACTTCGGTTAGTACTTCAAACTCAGAAGGACAAAGTACTTTTCCCACCCAATACTTAGATGTAAACCAACCACCGGTTGATGGAAGCCATTTACATCAAGATCCTAGCGTGGAAGAAGTGATCGTAGATGGATCTACTGAGGTTAACTGTATTGAACAAAGTGTCTCCTCTGAAAATTGTACAGAAAATGAACCCTCTGCTATTCCAAACTCTCAGAATCAGTCCATCGAGTGCTCGATGAAAAGATCACCACCAGTTGACAAGGTTACTAAAGATGGCGGTTCGTCCACGCAAGACGTTGACGACGTTAATGAGCAAAGTACTACTGAAATGAGTACAGACGAAATATTAACTAGTCAAATCCCTTTTGACCAAGAAGGCCTGTCAGTTAATTCTATCACAAACATTGATGACCTTTGGTTGGATCGAATGGCTGATCTTTTTGAAAGAATGAATTCAGATTTCTTAAATACATGTAAAATGGCTCATGAGATGCACGAGTCATTAGTTCAATCTGCTAAAACATTCCAATCTATAGCGAGTGTGTCCGCAAATTTACGAAAACTGAAAAGCAAAGCTACTGTAGGGAAACCGAAAGAAGTAACAGTGGAACGTAAAGAAGTGGCTGAAAAAGAACAAGTTGAGAAAGAGAAAGAAAAATCGGATGTGCATATGGCGGAAAAAGATGACAATGAGCCCAAAAAAAGCGATGATAATAATAAAGTGGCTAAAAAGAAACACGTTCAGAAGGAAGAGAAAGAAAAGTCTGATATGGATATGACGGAAAACAAAGATGATAGTGAGCCCAACAAAAGTGACGATAATGTTGGAAGCAGTAAAGATGATAAGAATACGGATAAAAATAAAGATGACGATGAAAATAAAGATGAAGATGGAGATAATGATGAGGAAACTCCGAAAAAGATCCGTGGGAGCATTCGTGCATTCGTTTTACCACCTGAATACGATCCAAAAGACACTAAATGGACACTGAAGTATCGCAAACCTGATTCAAAAATAAAAAAACTTGGTCTCGTTGAACTTGTTGAAAAAAGCCGTGTCTATATAAACGCGTTCAAACTAGCACATTGTAAACGGGTGTCTAAAGATGCTAAAACGTTAGCAAGGATGTTATTAGTGGAAATTTTTTCTCAGAATGCGTTGAGTGTTTGCTCGTTAACGGGTGCCAAAGCAAACGCCTTCGATATGAACGGAACGAATGTGAGACCTGGGTTAGACGAACACGCGCGAATGGTGATATTGTCATTCGCCGAAGAGCATGCTCGCCTTAAAGGTTGGGGTCCATTTGACACGCAGAGTGTTGTCAACAGTATACGTAGTAAAATTCAGGAAATAAGAGCTAAGTATGGTCAAACGTGATGGTGTTTTACACGTATGTTATTTTTAGGGTTCCGTTGTCAGATAGAATTCTTATACTTTCGTCCAGTCTGTATCCTGCCTCAATTACCTACTCGCTCATTTTTGCGCCTATTGAATCGAAATTTAGCATGAAGATATTTAACAGTAACCCAAAAACAGAAATGTGGTACCTAGTCAATATATTTACGAAAATATTTTATACGTTCGGAAAAATTTGTATCTCTTTCCCAAAAACAGTGACGTTCATAAATACAATACAAGAAATAAAAATAAATTAGTATCCCCACATTTTCGACTCAGTAAGGTCAACACATCTTTCATGGGGCACTGTATACGCTATTATAATAAGACACCAGAGGATATTCTAAACTTGCCAGACAAAAATTTCAAGTCCCATGTTAAACAAGTCCTCTGTAAAAAAGGCTACTATAAACTCGATGACTATTTGAATGACCAAAATGTCTGGTCTTGACAATGTTACTCTATGTAATGCAATATTGTATTTTAATTGTACTTTGTAAATTTTGTTTTGTTAAAAAGATGTGTGTTGTAGAGTTTCTGGCCGCATCTTCTCTCAACGAAACACCTTCCGACGCGGTGGTAGACTCAAAAAATGACGTCAAAAAGCTATCTATGTGATATTATTTTGAATAAAAAATTTTTGAATTTTGAATTTGAGTTAAGAAACAATTTTTTTTCGACCCATAGGTACAACGAAAAGGGGGTTGGAAAAAAAATGTATTTTTTAATAAATCGAGTGATAGATGGATGGATGGATAGCTCTTGTAACGTGGAACAAAACACCAAAATATGAGACTAAGTATTTGACAATCTATGTAGCTTCCCCTACCTTCTTTTAATGGAATTTGTAGCGAACGCTGTAGCATAAACAGTGTCGGAAAAATCCTGAACATAAACATTGATATTTTATGTTCTCAGCTAGATCAATAAATGGCGCTGTACGAAAATAAATCGTGCTATTGATTAGGTATGTATATAAGTTATCTAAGCTATGTCGGGTTAAGCTTTTCATATGATGACTACGGAACCCTATCACGGGCAAGTCCGACACGCTCTTGGCCGGTTTTTGTAAAGGTGGACGGTAGAATCTGTCATAATTTTTTGTATTTAAGTTCTTTCTTATAAGTTAAGTTTAGTATAATTATTAAGTAATGCGATCCGAGAGCACACGATTGCCAAATCGGAATAATTCACCTAAGTGACCTTAAATTAGGTACTAAATACCAAATAAATGTGATTCATGAAAACTGTCTAGTATTTTTATTTCATTAGGTAAACCTTTTTATTCTCGATTATTTTAAACTTCTTGGATGGAGTCCATCAATTCGTTTACTGTAAAAAAGAAACGAAAATTCCATAATGATGCCAATTCACTCAACACAAAGATACCATGGAGGCGTATCTCAGATGGTAATTAAAATAAAGCTTTATAAATTCTTTTACTTATTTATTTTGTTTGCTTTTCGCCCTGAGACCCATCTTCATATCCGACCCCCCAATAATAATTGAATTCCGCCACGGGATTCCACGACGTTCCAAATTTAATTCAAATAAAAACCAGCCAGCAAGCTATGGCTGTACAACCTCCTTCAAATATTATTGATTTTTAAACATGTTACAGCCATGTTGTGCTATTTCGAATCTAATTAAAGATTGAAAAATTTGTCTCGGGCGGGACCTGAACCCGCACTTTTCATTAATTGAATCAGGCGTTACTTTGCGGAAATCCATGACTAATATGTAGATGACACGATTGTATCAAGACCTCCGCTTCCAAGTACCTAGTAGACAAAGTTGTATTACGTTATGCAACACAACCTGCCCACCAAATAATTTCTACTCTACACGTGTTTCGCTCCACCAAGGAGCATCCTCAGGAGTTAGACCGACGAACGTTCGAAACAGAGTTGTTACTCCGCCGAGCGTCCGACACCGAGTGACCTGTGCGCGCCGTCTGTCGCCTATTTATACCCGTTTGACAGTGCCCCGCCCCTGTCGGTTGGTGAAAGTGTGTAATGGCCGTTTGTTGTGACTGACCTCGGGCGTTTGATTGGAAAATTCTTAATAACGGTGACGAAGATACATTTATCTGCTCGTTAAGAATGTTTCCGACCCTATTTTGCCTAATAATTTCTAACTGTTCCAACACATCTAGTCGCAGCCCTTTGTTCGATGTATGTATGACGTCATACGAATGTCTGTTACCCACTTGGTGTCCGGTATCTAAGAGATGTTTTGCGAAATGAGATCTTTCTGGGCGTTTGTTTCTGTACGCAGCCATATGCTCTCTGTATCGTATGTTAAAGCTACGTCCCGTTTGACCGACGTAAACACAATCGCATTCATCGCAGTTTAATTTATACACGCCAGACCTCCTACCTACCTCCGTTTTTTCCTTGCCATTGCACACTACCCTACGAATGGTGTTGTTTGTGCGGAATGCTACGTGCACACCTAACTACGTGTAAACTTACTATCTAAAGAAAAACTTATACTTTAAAGTATTTTCTTTAGATATTGAGTAAGTTTAGCAATGAAAAAATCATTTTTTCTTGGTCTTTAATTTAAGATGCTATGTTGTTTAAAAGAAATTGATCCTTATGAATGACTCTTTCGGTTGGTATCATAAAATACAAGATGTTTTTTTTTCACGTTCCACCGGTTCGATTCCCGGCTCAAGCAGATGATTTTTCAAAAATCTTTAAATGCAGTTTTAATTATTTTTGAAAATAAAGGAATGTTTCCTTTCAGTAAAATTTGCCATCAATAAATATTAAGGGTACTTTCCCTCCAACCACGGCCTTTTTTTTCCACCCTGTATAGAAATAAGAACACTTTGAGATTTACAGATTGTTTATTAGCTTATCAAAGATATTATCTTAGAATAATCAAATCACTTGAAAGCATTTTAAATGACAAGAATTTGAGGTTATTACAATTGATTTAAAACTAATTTACATTCTCAAATTTTCTAAGAAACTTAATTAGAAATAAACCTAGAGACGACAATTATATTATGTCTTATTCTGTTCCTTCAGCTTTTCCAGTTGTTGTCTGAAACAAAATGATAGTAATGAATATACAAACAATAAAATTCTTATATGGGAGCCAAGCAAGGGAATGCAATCAGGTTCATGCACCCGTAGGATTTGACTATATCAAATTGTTTTTCAGTGCAAAAAACGTTGAAAAATAACACTAAATTCACATTTTCTAGTATAAAGTACGAGCGTTAACCCCCGAATTCGGCCGCACAAATTATATACCAGATTTTAAGTCAGATCATAAGCTATCAAACAAAAAAAGTTTCATCAAAATCTGTTCAATAGTTTTTGCGTGATACTCGTTCAAACAAACAAACAAACAGACAAAAAATCCAAAAATTGGTGAAATGGAATCAGGGACACCTAAAAACCATATCGTAACTTTTTTTTTGTTAATATCTTCAATGTACAGACAAACTTCCTGTTACAGTTTTATAATAGTATAGATTGAAATGTAGATGATGTTTATACAAAGCGCAGTCTTTTAGCCCTACATATCTAGTTCTTAAAAAAAATTTGAGCTGTGTATAATTCTGAATCTAACATGAAATCGTGGATAATTTAATGAAATAGTGTTAGTATATTTCACAAAATTATCTTCGATTTCACTTTAGATTCGCATTTATTCACAGAGCTTGAATTTTTACCCTGCTAAAGTTCCCAAAAGAAGGGCAAAGAAACCGAGACGATGGGTTGACGACATAAGGCAGGTTGCCGGAAACACATGGCACAGAGTTGCAAGCGACAGACAAGAATGGAGAAGGTTGGAGGAGGCCTTTGCCGACTGGCAAACGGACATACAAAACATACAAAACACAACTACTAGATTAAAAAAACATGTCGGATGTCCAATTAAGGGCTTATATATTATAAAGTTCCCAAAAACGGTTCTATAGCCTCGCGTCATGTATCTCTTTCTATTATACAGTGGTGACGCTAGGTGCATCTCACTCTCTCAGCAGTCAGTTCCTCTATTCCTGGTATAATAACTTTATGTTGGTACCACAATCATATCAACCATTAAACGTCCACTGCTGGACATAAGCCTCCCCCAAAATGGGGGGGATTTGCCATAATCGCCATGCTTGGCAGGCGGGTTGGCAATCACAGTTGGATCGAATCAATGTGTGTACTCAGAGGATGCTGCTGCCCATCCTTCAGTAGCAGGGTTGGAAAAAATCATGATTTTTAAAAAAAATCGAATAAAGCAGGATTTTTTGAAAAAATCTTAATTAATCACGATTTTTTTTATTTTTTCATTTTATTATTTATGATGGTTCAGTTTTGCTACCGTTGATAGTAAAACTTAAGTCAAAATCAAAACCATTCAAAAATGTTATGTTCGCAGAAGAAATAGTAAAAAATGTGACACCACTAGAGTGGTGGATGTCACAGAAAAATATATTTAGTGAAGAGGAACAGTCAAAAATTTTTCCAGCGGTGATATAATTGTTTGGGGCGGTAGCTTCTTCAGCTGCTGTGGAAAGAGTGTTTTCCACCTTTGGCTCAATAAATTCGTTTTCTAATGATAAGCACCAGTACATAGATCTGGTTGCAACTAGGGATAAATTGTTCAGAGCAAATTAAGAAACCAACTGGGAATTGAAAAGGCTAGAAAACTAGTTTTTTTATTCAAATATTATAATAATGATATTGATTTATCAGATTTAAACAACCCTAGTCTTTAACTTAATTATAATTTCTAAATCTGTTTTTTTATGTTGATTTCTGCGAAAGAAAGTGAAGTGTGACATTTTTGATTAAATCATTGGTTTTTATTGAAAAAATCATTGGATTTAAATCGTGATTTAAATCATGATTTAAATCAAAATGATTTAATCGTGCCAACCCTGTTCAGTAGATCCCTTAGTCGCCTTTTACGACACCCATGGGAGGAAATGGGATGGTGCTATTCATAGCCGACACCACACCACACCCAACAACACTATTAGTGGCCAGAACCACAATATTGGTGGGAAATGTAAGAGTTATCCAATTGATGGGGTGGTGCTGCGTAGGTACGTTTTATACCTACAGTGCAAAGTGCGCCAGTGGCCATGGCATGACAGCGTGATACCGCGCTGTCGTGCCTTAGCTCATTCTATCAAAGAGAATGTAACTCACTACGTTATAAGAGTCGGGACTTCCATACTAAAAACTGGTCGTGACTGATGATCCAGAATGTATGAAACGTGTGCAATCGTTCAAAGGAATTTAATGGCGGCGGTGCACGTTTTATATAACGTTTTTTTGTTAGAAAGTTGCGCGAACCTGCTTTCTATTTGCACACAAACTAATGAGATAAAAGGTGTGATATAAATGATATTATATTAAAAAGAAGCAGATATGTTAATATGTAACTAGCAGGAAACTGGGAATAGGTATTGTCTATACCTGGAGTACAGACTGCCTAACAAACGGTGAAATATGAAAATACTCCTTGGCGGTCGGTAATGTTCAACCTCCATCTATATATTTGTCCCTTTCTAATTCAATGACGAAAATTAAAAAAAAAAGAGTTTTTACTTCATTTTTGTTCCGACAGACAGGGACAAATCTAAAGTTTCGACGTACGAAGAAGGTACATTACCATACGTGAACATTACTGATCACCATGGCCAATTTTCGTGTTTCCATGCTTGTAAGGAGGATTGGTATCCTTTATCATTCTAAATTCATGGTTACTAGCAAAGTGAAAACTCGAAAACGACCCAATTGACTCTTCTTTCAATGCTACAAGTGTGATGCGACACAATTTTACATGACATTTTCTATGAATGTAAGTTACCTTGTGTTCAGTATCATTATACGAAACGTTTTCCATACAAAACAGTAGGAACCAAAGACATTCTATACAAGGAGGACTTCGTCTCAGTGAGCTATTAATGGGACTGCTAAGTTATGCTTAATTGTTGTACATTACTGTTTTGTGACCGAATACATTTGAAAGGTCTGGAATGTCAGCGAAAATGTATGACAGCTAAGCATAACTGATGCATACAAAGGTGACATTAGAGAAATGTGTCATTTTTTGGTGAGTCCCATATAGAATGTCATTGGTAGTAACAAGAAAATTTGAAATCTAACCTCAATTGCTGATTGAAATCATCTTGTACGATATCATCCTCCCAATTATCTTCCCAGACCGACACATCTTCGTCATCAGCGTCTTCCGTTCCCCAATCTAGTAAGAAAATACACTCATTTTAATAAAAATTGAAACAAAAGGTTAATGACAAAACATAAAAATAACACTTTGAACAAAAACTCACTTTCTGCGGGAAATTCTTCGAATTCATCATCTTCCTCCAATAAACCAAGATCTACTTTCTGTTTGTCTGCCATTTCTGAATTAGATATTTATTGAAATAATGTAGAAAAGCGAAGAAAGTCAAGAAAAGTTTTTTTTTTGGATGCGAAATCGAAAATAAAATGCAACTTTTTGACAGTCACGTTTGGTATTGCCAGATGCGAAATAAACAGAGATTTTTTAATACTTTTTTGTCACGGCTCGGGCTTCCTACTCTTTAAACCTTTTGAGTTATTTTTGTTTACCGGTGCCATGGATTTATAACCAATGGATGCATATCCTTACAAGCATTAAAACACGAAAATTGACCATGGTGCGGTCGGAAATGTTCGTCTTTCTTTCTTAATTCTTTCGTACGTGTCCGTCTTCGATGGTTCCGACTTTAAGTTTCTCCCGAAAGGGACAAAGTTGACGTCGGAAACAATGCCGGAAATTACAATAAAGGACGATTACCGATCACCAAGGAGTATTTTCATGTTTCACCGCTTATAAAGCAGTCTCTCCAGTTATGGTCAATACCCATAGGTATATGCCAGCTTCCTGACCGGTGCCGGTGGTGCAAAACAATTTAAATTCAATATATTATAAATTTCATCTATGAAATTTCATCTGGTGTTAGCATAACCCTACATTTTAAATACAGAAATAATAAAATATTCTACCTTACAAGCGTTTTTATTTCTAATGTTGCTTCTTAAAAAACTCAACAGATGACATGTTCATCGCTCCATAGGTAGTAAGAATGTGTGCCAAATCATGTCAAGACTTAAAGTCCCATTGGCATCCTTCTGACCAACTTTTCCCTCTTCATTACAAAAAACAAATTTTGACTTTTATTCGCGAAGAACGTGGCGCCATCTAGCGATCCGCTAGATAAACATTGGAAAAATGTTCATTGCAACCATCAGTTATTTCATGTGAATCTTTTTAGCGAATGAAATAATAACAAGTTATTTTTAAATTTTATTTATCACCTTAAAAATAGTATACAGTCGTTGATTAACTTGAAATCGTTAATTTCTTAACAAAAACAAGTTAGGAACCTTAAAATAATAATTATATCACAAAGTATCACATAGCAAAATGTAATCAGACTACAGAATTGATACTGACATAATGTATAAAATGTGTTACATTATTATTAAAATATTGTACATAATTATAGGATACTTATAGTCATAAATATTACACAAAACGTGCTTAAAAAATCAAACATAGGATATTAAAAGAACTACAAAAAGTCAATACTAAAATGTGTTATTTACACATATTTATAAAAATTGATAAGTCAGGGACTTAAAAATTAACTTTTTTACCACCTACCACTACGAGATCTTCGTATTGAGATACAAAGTAATAATCAATACAAAGATATAAGAAATGTCATAACCATAAGCATACTTCATTAATCATCATTACATGCGTGCGCAAAATAATATTAGACTTTTTCCCTAAAATAGGGCTACAATATCTAAGATGGCAACTCATATAAAATATAGCTCAAAAGGCTAGTATCCAGAGCCATTCAACTCCACTAAAAATAAACTCCCTCAAATCTGGAATAGATTTCCTTCATAGCAACACCAAATTCTATCTCAAAAAGGGCAAAGGAATTCTACCTTGTGCCTACAAAAAATAAATCATAATTTTAACCAAAAAATCTTTAACTGCACTCAAATAGCAGATAATGGTGAAGAGTTTTAGGAATTTCCAATTTTTCGACAATATCTACCAGCATAGTGCGGAAATATTTACGCATGAACACTCTCGCTTGGCCAAGCAAGGAGATAGGGCTCTTAGCAGATCGAATTAAGGTTTCTTTTTGTACAGCAGTGAGGATTGAGTTTCTTTTTATCATGCAGAGATCGAAAGCTTCCGTTGCCTCAAGAAGCATGTAGAAGATGTGCTCGTATTCTTGAGCGGTAACGTTCTGGAGGTGGTTCAGGATGCCATCAGGGTCACGGAACTGAGTTTTCATGATTACCTGTGAAGAAAAAGATAAAACAATTAATTTATTGATAAATTTAAGCGCGTGCAAGGAAAGGGCAGCGTAAATAGGCCGACAAGGTGGACGCGGCACATTGTGAACACATTGGATCAGGGCAGCGCATGACCGGTCGTTGTGGCTATTATTTGGGGAGGCCTATGTCCAGCAGCCATGTGGATTATTCGTCAATCTTGCCTCCATTCTGGAGCCTCTAACTTCTTGATAAGACTACCTTCTCCTTCTGTGCTAAATAACTTTAATTCGGTCTTCCTCTACCTCTGTTCCCCTCTTTTTTCCACCTTAATAATTATAGTCGTTGCCGTTCACTATCACGGAAGTAAGCTCAGGGATGCTCGTGAGGTAAGAGACTGCCAGGGCAGAACGAAGATTGTTCCAATATAAATATACGTACCCGGGCACCGTATCTTAACAAGAGAGCGACTATCTCGGCGCTTGGCTCGGCGTTGCTCGCGAGGTACTCGGCCAGCGCGGGACGAAGTTGAGCCGCGTCGTCTTCGTTGTACACCTTCAAGTTGGGGTCTGCTCCGCTTTCCAGCAGGATCTGGAGGTGAATATAGAAGTAGTTATAGCCTGTAGGATATCAGATGTAGAATCTTCAGTATAAGTGAGAGAGGGAGTCGGTATTACAGATTTTTCAGGCATGTAAAATATAAAAACCCCACTGAAGAACTATTGACACGAAAAGAAGAAGGCATGTCCAATGCTGTTCATTCTTGTTTATATATTTTAGATATTATCATTCGAACCTAAAGAGACAAAGGTATATTTCCCTTACAAAAACTCTGTAAAATACACTTTAATGGTCCTGCTGAGCCCGTCAATCAGGGCTCTGAGAAAGCTGCTGAGAACATGTGAGGTGTTCGCGGAGGCTCATGGCCTCAGGTACAACGGAACGAAAAGCGAGATAAAGGTTTTTAAGGCAGGTAAGAAGACCTACAACGACATACCGCCGGTGACTCTGGGTGGTGTAAAGCTAGCCAGAGTCACCCAGTTCAAGTACCTGGGGCACCTAGTCTCCGAGGACATGTCAGATGAGGGCGAATATGCTTGCCCGTAGGTTTGCACGATGTACTAAAGATGTTAAAGTAGCGTTATTCAAGGCATATTGCCAGTCGTTCTACACGTGCAGCTGTGGGTCAGTTACACGCAGAAGTCGCTCAGTGCGCTGCGCGTCGTGCGCGTGCAATACAACGATGGGCTGAGGATGTTGTTGGGGCTGCCTCGTGTCTGCAGCGCATCGGGCATGTTTGCGGCGGCGCGAGTAGATAGCTTTGCAGCCATCATACGCAAACGAGCCGCCTCCCTGCTGCGCAGGGTACGGGGCAGCACCAACACCCTCCTCGAGCCCATTGCAGAGCGGTTCCAATGTCCCATCATTGGGCATTGGAATAGCCTGCATAGGGGCTCTAGGCGGTTTTGTTAATGTTAAAAAAGTGTTAAAAAAAAATGTCGTCACTAACATAGTCTCCCGTCCTTCTGACAAACCCTGTAGATCCCACATCCGTACCCTCCTTAATATCCCATCCCACACTACTGACTTCTATTCCTATTCCTTCACTGTCCATGCAGTCCGGCTCTGGAACTCTCTCCCATTTAATATAAGAGACTGTGAAACAATTGCTTCATTTAAAAAACAAGTCAAAGATCACTATCTCTCTCTTCATTCAATAAACTAGTATATTTATTTGTTTATCATTCTTTATAAATATATATATATATGTGTATGTATGTATGTATGTATATACCTGTATCTTTATATAATCATATCTATTTATTAGTGTTAAATACTGTTTTATTTGTTAAATGTGCACACTATGCCTGCCTCACTTAATATGCTCTCTCTCTTTCACGGGTTTGCTGGAAGAAATCTCTTTAGAGATAAGCTCGCCCTTTGTAATTGTCTATTATGCTGTTTTCATTTATATTTCCGTGTGTACAATAAAATGTTAAAATAAATAAATAAAATAAAATAGTTTTAAGCATAGAGAAATTAAGCGCTCCCCTAGGGTTTTAAGTCAATGTTACTAACACTATGGATCTATGATCTGCAATAAAATAAATGAATTGAATTGAATTTAAGCAGCGATTACATTACCCAATATTTAGGGCCGATTACGGGATACATTGCTGGCTTTGATCGCTACACTTTAAAATAGAGAGAACAAATCAGGCAATGTATGGCGAAATCGGCCCTAAATGTTAGCTAATGTAATCACTGCTTTATTCTCATAAATAAAATGATTGATCTTCGCTGCGCTCCGACCAGCAAAGACCAGTCCTTTATCTCAGTTTAATTCCTTAATCATTAAAAGTCAAACTTACTTTAACAATTTCCTTCCTATTGGAAATATTGTCGGAGCAGGCCACGTGGAGAGGCGACCCTATCACTGAGCTGGATGCGTTCACCTGGGCACCTGCAAGTAAATGCCAAGAGTATTAATAACTTACAAATATCTGAGTTAACCTATTAAAAAGCAGAAAGATAGAAGTCCACAACTGCACTACTGGAGGCCTCCCCCATGGATCGCCACAACAATCGGTCGTGCGCTGCCCACATCCAACCGGTTCCCGCCAGCCGCCTTTACCAGATCGACGGTATACCTTGTGGGGCCTACCCACCGTAACCACGCTGCTGCGCGTTCTGATACGCGGTTGCCACTCCGACACTCCTCAGTACGAGAACTCTTCGGCCCTACTGGCCAACATTTCGTTGGTGCAAGCCCTTAATTCTAGTTTTTTCTAAAATTCGACTGGCTGCTGGATCTGCTCTCCAAACCCGATTTGCATTGCAGCTAATTTAAATTGCTACTAATCAAATTCACACATAAAACATAAAGAATACAAACCAGCAGACAAGAGAAGTTGCAGCATCGTCACGTCTCCCTTCAGTATTGCCAGGTCCAGTGGACTTGGCTTGCTAAAGTCCGGACACTCGTAGTTGACGCGGGCACCTTGCTTGATCAGCAGGTTCACCACGTCAGTGCTACCTGCAAAGAGTATTTATGATGTTCATAGCCGAATTCTACTAAAAGCTACCGCTTTGTTACAAAAGCAGTCAGGTGTACCTACTGCTGAACTGCTTAAGGGTCTGACAGCCCCCAATCGCATTTTTTCACGCTCTATTCTTTTCTGTCGCACAGGAATATGATTTGCTAGAGCGAGAAAGGTCGCAGCACTGCCGGTGCTGTCGCGTTCCGGCTATCTTTCTCACTGTAGCAAATGACGCGCCTGAGCAACAGATAAAGATGGAGCATGAGAAAATGCGATTCCATGCTGCCAGGTTAGGTTCAACGTTCAACCCTTATAATATTAAGTGGATAAGAAGGTGGATAATCACAAATTCACTCTCTCGTCTCTCGGGTAACCTCCTGAACTTAATGGAACGGAGTAACGTAAACTGAGCGTAGGATGAGTGGAGAATTCAGCAGTGCAATGACTTCTATCAGAAAAGCAGTACTACAAAACTCGCCGCTGCCAGTACCCCTCGATTTGCGCTGCGATGTTTCTACCCAACTGCCGCATATTCTCGTACGTGAACGTCCACGTACAGTGTAGTGCAAGACTAAAGAATAAGAATGTAAGTATTTTGGTAAGTATCCAGTGCATTTCGCGAATAACTCCAAAGCCCAAATAAGCTGCCAGATAACAGAGACTTGACACAAACAAAATAAAAATAATCTTACCTCCCAATACAGCATAATGCATGACTGTTCTGAAGTCATTCCTCGCATCTGCTATCGCATTCACATCAGCTCCGAAACTGATGAGGAGGAGAACAGAGTCCATACCCTGAAAAACCATCGTCATTAGCATCACTAAAATATTGTTTTATTTTTGCTTTGAACTGCGAGCAAACCAAAGAGATCCTACTCCAGATTCCAGACCCTCAGATATAGATTTTGAAAGAAATCGGTTTAGTAACTGAACAATTCAAAATTGCGGCAATTTCTCATGATTCTCTCAACCGGTTTGTGTTCGGAAATCACAGGAATCCATATGATGCTGATTTTGAAACCAATCGGTCCTAAAAACTAACGATTTCAAGAAGGCATTGTCTTTAAATCATCACAATTGGCTATTTCATCATCAATTAGTCAGCCTATTAATGTCCCACTGCAGGGCACAGGCCTACCCTCACGCAGGGTGTATGGGCGCTAGTAGATGTGTAGAGTTCACATACGCATCAGAATTTCTTCTTCAGCGAATGCAGCTGGGTTTCCTCACGATGATTTTTATTTAAGGCTTAGGGTATTTAAGTTTTTGAAGTCCTTACCTTTCTCTGCCTAGCAGCCTTCATCAGCGGCGTCAATCCAGCCCGATCTCTCGAGTCAGGGTTAGCTCCGAAAGTCAGCAGTAGCTCCAGGTATTCAGGGTCGGAGACCAGGTTGATCTCGGAGCCGAAGAAGTAACGCTTGTTTGGGTCTGCACCGTGCTCCAGAAGGAGACGGGCCACCTCCTGCAATGAGGATTTGAGGTTTATGGTCGGTACCATTTTGTTCGCTTCATCGGTAATGTCCATACCTACCTAACACTCCACCGACGCTGTGCCATCGCTGTGCACATAAAAATACCTATTGTATTGTATGGTATTGCAATAAATTATATCTATCATGTTTTGGAGTGCAATAAAGTATAGTTGAATTAAATTGAAAGCAGCGCAATGCCTGCCAAAGACGCGACGGTGAAATCTGAAACTCACGTAGTGTTTATTCCTGATGGCCAATCGCAGTGGTTCGTCACAGAGCGTGGTCCTGGGGAACTCTTCACCGGTGTCAGGCCTGTAGTCCACGGCTGCACCACTCTCCAACAGTAGCTTTACCAGCTCCGTGTACCTGGAGATGAGGGCCAATTCAAGAAGAATTTCGCGGATGTTTTGGTAGACATCTTGGAGTGCGATTTTTGAAACTCATTCGCTGAGCTCAGCAGTTGAAAATGTCGAAATTACTATGGAGATATGCATCTTTCTACTGCTGATTTGACTTTCGAAAATCATACTTCAGGAGTGCGATTTTGAAAGTAAAAATATGCATATCTCCATAGTAATTTTGATATTTTCAACTGCTGAGCTCAGCGAATGAGATTCAAAAATAGCCCTCTTGTTCGCGGATGTTTTCATATTAGACATTCGTCAACCAGGTGGTTTGAGGAACAAAGGAAGCGACTCTTAACGAACTAAAGCGGCAATAAGTTGATCATGAATGGTTATAACAGTCACAGGAATGACTACCGGTGTGGTGGCCCTCTGCTTGATTCCATTACGATGAAGGTCTGCGCAAGATGGCTGAAATCTTGAAGGTTGTATCAAAGATTCTGACCCGAAGAGATTATGGTAGTTAGGTTATTGTATTCTTACCCATGCTCAGCAGAAAGATGCAGCGCGCTGTATCCGCAGTCATCTCTTGCGTTGACATCGCATCCTCGTACGAGGAGCAGCCTGGTAGCTTCGAGGTACCGCTGCCAGATGGCGTAGTGTAGCGGACGGAGACCTTGGGTCACTGGTTCGTTTACCTGGCGAAGAATCGGAGGTATTCATAAAGATGTAGAATTAGTGGGAGGATAACAAAGAAAGGGGTGATGAAGAAATGAAGTTGCTTCATTTTAAAAGGTAAGGTCTTGTAGGGTAGGGCCAGGTGTGAAGATAAAAGGGGCAAAGTGTGGGAAACTTTGATAGCGCTGTTTAGGTTTTTGAAGTTTCGCGCGGCCTGATTGTTTGATCACTTTCTATTTATAGCTTACTTAGTTGTACGCATGATTCCGTACCCGCGGACCACTTTAAAATTTTGAAAACTTGAAATACCTCCTAAAGTACTCATAACTGAATATAACTGAATCAAAGCTGAAAAAAACTGTTAAGTATTGAAAAAAAACGACAATGTCTACAAAAAATCTAATCTGCCAAGTGGGGATCACATCACACATTGCTGCAATTGTACCTATATCAATACAAATTACTCCATACCGGTGTGCGGTTTTTCATAGGTGTACAAGCTGAGATACTTGCGGTCAAAGTTTCAGCCTAGGATTGCAATTTTTGAATCTCATACGTTGAACTCAGCAGTTGAAAATGTATGGAGATACGCATCTTAATACTGCTGATTTGACTTTCAAAAATCGCACTCCTGGATTTATGAAAGTCAAATCAGCAGAAGAAAGATGCATATCTCCACAGTAATTTTGACATTTTCAACTGCTGAGCTCAGCGAATGAGATTCAAAAATCGCACTCCTGGAAAACTTTACATTCCTACTCATCACTTTTGATTGATTGAGCTGATTGTGATAAAATCAAATCAAATGTTTCACCAAACCAAGGGCCAAAGTAAGGTAACTTTTATTAAATCCTTTTTTTTACCCCATCCTGAATTTTTCACTACTTTTTGATGTGATACGTGCACAAACAAAACACACAGGTACAGACACAGATGAACAGACAAACAGACAAAATAAAAAAAAAATATGTAATTAATAATAAATAAATAATTGTTTTCAATGAATATTTTCAATATGCAAAGGCAATATATTAAGTACACATTTTTATTCGTCGGTTCTCAATGATGATGGTCCGCGGGTTCGAATCCGCAAGACGACATGCCATGTACAAATGAGTTTTCCTAACTTAATGTATATATGCCGCTAAAAACTGTTCTCAAACGGTGAAGGAAAACATCGTGAGAGGAAACCTGCATACACTGAAGCAAAAATTGAGTCGCGTGGCTAGAGGTCTCTCGAGTAGACGTCTTTCGTTCGGCTCGCGATTTAAGTGGCCACGCGGCTCCGCCATTTTATGGCGGTTTCGGGTGTGTGTTTTGGTATAAAACAAGGCTTTG
Source organism: Agonopterix arenella (assembly GCA_927399405.1). NCBI lineage: Eukaryota > Metazoa > Arthropoda > Insecta > Lepidoptera > Depressariidae > Agonopterix > Agonopterix arenella. Next base: position 8,070,756 of record OV656718.1, on the reverse strand, counting down.
AGATCGCAAATTCCATTACCGTACAATGTCAAGCACTAATTGCTCCTTAAACTAGATATTGGCAAAATCATCACTACCAAGATGGCAGCCATTTTTAAAAAATAGAAGCAAAAATTTCGATACCAAAACTACCAACGCCCCTACACCCTCCCTGAGGGTAGACCTGTACCCTGCAGTGGCACGTTTATAGGCTGATGAGGAAGAGGATCTAATGGTAGGTACACAATAATGTTAATACAACGTGTCGTTCAAATTAGCCACACGACATAATATGTAACATTACAGCCGCATAACTAACATATACCTTTGCTCCGCATGCCAACAGTATCCGGATTTCGTCCAGGGGCACCATCCGGATGATGGAGTCAGCCAGCTCCCTCTGTAGGGACTTCTCCGATATTACTTCTGACGGCATTTTTATCTGTAACAAGAAGAGTAGGTATACAATTTTATTGTAAGAATAAGAACTGATGACCGGATGAAGTAGATCCTCAGCTTTTACTCTAGGGCCCCGGAACCCATTTGAGGAATCGGAAGCGCAGGTCTAGTGGCGATTTTCCACTAGATCCTATTATGCTTAGGACGATATGCTATGTACCAATGAGTTTTTCTAACTTATATACGTAATACCGACTGCTCTTAAACGGTAAAGGAAAACTTCATGAGGAAACCTGCATACGCTGTAGAAGAAATTATGTTACATGGTGGACTGACGCCCATACTTGAGGGTAGGTCTGTTCCCTGCAGTAGGACGTGTGATGATGGTGATGATACATTTATAATATCTTTAAACTCAATACTACCTCTGGAATTATATAAAATTTATTTTAAAAAAAAGCCTGTGGTGGGAACACGTTGAATGAGGGCAGCGCAGGAGCGGTCGTTGTGGTGATGCTTGGGGGAGGCCCTTGTTCAGCAGTGGAAATCCATCGGCTGAGATGATGATGATGATGACATGCCGTGATTACGTCAGGCAGATGCGCGTGCGATTGGCAGTGTAAATAGTGTAATGCACTGTCAATGCCCGGAACTTAGGTCGTTTGACTTGGCAGCCGTTTTATTTATTACTATAATTTCAGCTCATTATATTTTTAACAAAACTTGGCAAATTAAACGTTGTTTTTTATAAGGATAAGGTAAGTAAGTTTAATATTAATATTGTGTCCATCATCAATATCATCCTATAATAAACCTATATGTCCCACTGCAGGATTGCGATTTTTGAATCTCATGCGTTGAACTCAGCAGTTGAAAATGTATGGAGATACGCATCTTTCTACTGCTGATTTGACTTTCAAAAATCATACTCCAGAAGTGCGATTTTTGAAAGTTAAAAGTAAAAAGATCTCCATAGTAATTTTGACATTTTCAACTGCTGAGCTCAGCGAATGAGATTCAAAAATCGCACCCCAGGTCGTAACAGCTGGTCAATTATTAATTAGTCCCGGCTCAAACCATAAAATGGCTGGGCTATAGGTACTGAGAACCCGTGAATGTAGTGAGTGTTCATTGTTCTCGTGCGTTCTCGCGAGAGTGAAGTGCCTAATGCTATATGCGGACACTACATTCTAGTCGAGAACGAGAGTGTCGATGTCCTTCATTGTTCTCGAGGCGTCATAAAGCAGGCACGTCACTATCGGCGAGAACTTTCAAGGAAAATTACTACGGCTTATGACGCCACGATAACAATGAAGGGCATCCACACTCTCGTTCTCGGCGATAATGTAAGTAGTGCCCGCATAAGCCATAGTAATTTTCTTTGAAAGTTCTCGCCGAGAATTCTCGCCGAGAACTTCTCGCGAGAGTGAAGTGTCGGCTTTAGAGAGGGTGTATAGTGTCTATCCACCACGCGTGCCCAATGCAGATTGGTAGACTTCACATACGCATCAGAATTTCTTCTTCATCGTATGCAGGTTTCCCGATGTTTTCCTTCACCGTTTGAGAGCAGTCGGTATTACGTACAAAAGTTAGAAAACCTCATTGGTACATGACATGTCGTCCGTGCGGATTCGAACCCGTACCCTCATGATTGAGTGTCCTTACCTCTCCACAACGCGCCACCGTCGTTCTACTTTCAGTTTAGTGATATTTAGTTTAAATGTATGTTTAAAATATAGCAGACAAACGAGGAAATTGACGTAGGTCATATAAAACTCGTGTACATATTCTATTTTGAACTAAAACCATGTGACCAACTTCGAAAGATTAATTGATAAGATTTATACCTTTCGGTATTATTTATCACGCATTTATTACTATTTGGTGGAAAGCCAAATAGATTTCGTTTTAAAATACGATTTTATAACGTCGTAGTTGGTTTTGGTAGAATTTTCCAAAGCTAGAAGTCTACATACAAAAGCGAAATAGTACATTATGATACAAGTGAGCAAAGTTGGTCATTACAGCCGAGTACGAGTGATGCATACTAGCCGAGGGCTGTACTGACCAACGCTCACGCGTTTCATACGACGTTTTTCAACATACTTGCGAGGAAAATGTAATAAAATTTCGTAAAATATTTTACAACAATTTTAGATATAAATATTTGTGAAAAATGGCTTCTTTTTTTTGCGTACCGTACCTTTGGTTAAGATAGCAATGCGCGCGCAGGTCGACGAAGAGGCAAAGACGTTTAACCGACATTCAACCAGCGATATTTTGTTTCAAACAACAAAAATAAATTATCATATCATATTCATTTAACTAAAACAGATTAATATAGAAAAAAGTGTTTTTTGCATAAATACTCTTTGCTGAGATTTAAAAACAAACTATAGAAAAACAAACAAACTCCAAACAACTTTCTGACCACAACCAGGCACCTAGTTGAGCTAAAAAACTTCGAGCTCGCTTCGCTATTCGCTCCGTAATTTTGTCATAGGCAGGTAATCTCTATATTCCTGTTACATGACACAACAAAGAACAACGACCTCGCTATTTCAAACAATTACCTCACAAAACCTCATGTTACTCATTATTTCTGAAGAACTGAAAACATAACAACCAATTAAAAACTATTTCGTTGCCAAACTTCATCGCCTTTTAAATCTTGGCAAGTTGTTTCATGAGATCAGGCAGGTAATTTTAAAAGCATGTTTTTTAATTTTTTCTATTAATTTTCCTTGACTGAATTTTGGACGAACATTTTCATTCTAAAGTCCGCCACATACATCTATCTATACTATTATAAAACTGTAACAGGAAGTTTGTCTGTACATTGAAGATATTAACAAAAAAAAAAGTTACGATATGGTTTTTAGGTGTCCCTGATTCCATTTCACCAATTTTTGGATTTTTTGTCTGTCTGTTTGTTTGTGTGTTTGTTTGTTTGTTTGAACGAGTATCACGCAAAAACTACTGAACCGATTTTGATGAAACTTTTTTTGTTTGATAGCTTATGATCTGACTTAAAATCTGGTATATAATTTGTGCGGACGAAGTCGCGGGTTAACGCTCGTACTATTATAAAACTGTAACAGGAAGTTTGTTTGTACATTGAAGATATTAACAAAAAAAAAGTTACGATATGGTTTTTAGGTGTCCCTGATTCCATTTCACCAATTTTTGGATTTTTTGTCTGTCTGTATGTTTGTGTGTTAGTTTGTTTGTTTGTTTGTTTGTTTGTTTGTTTGAAAGAGTATCACGCAAAAACTACTGAACCGATTTTGATGAAACTTTTTTTGTTTTATAGCTTATGATCTGACTTAAAATCTGGTATATAATTTGTGCGGACGAAGTCGCGGGTTAACGCTCGTAAAAAATAAAATTATACTCTACTACCAATATTACCATATCACGATGTTCAGCCTTATAATGAAGGGTTAAACCCTTTGACTATTTATTATAAGGACTAGCCTTGCAGTAGCATTTCCTCTCTGCCACGGTATAAGATTAATTAATCATGTGCATTTACATTCAATTTTATATCTTATCACTAAACGAGACAGCCTATAATTGCGAAACAATAATTTCGAACTGAGAACGTTTGGGGTTAAGCTCTTCAACAAAGATATAAAAAAAAAAAAAAACGTTTGGGGTTCACGCGAGACTACTTTTCATGATTTTTAACGTTCAAAATTAGAATCTAAAGTTATGGGGAATAAAATCCAAAGTTGCGGATTTCATGTTACCTCGCCCCCCGCAAAAAGTGGCAGAAATGTTTGTTAGTAGAATTATACGCGTGGCTAGTCCCTATATAAGCAGTTAAAGGTTAAACCTATCCAAAATATAGGTACCTACCTTGTTAACCTTCGTTTGTATAGGGTGCGTTAGAGAGCGGAGCCCTGCCTTCCCCAATGAGATGCAGGCGTGAGTATACAACGCGTGTACACAAGCAGATCAAAACAAAAACAACACTAAATGCGCAAACATCCTGCGCAGAAGATCGATACGGTATAAGCGTTTGTATACGCAGTTTGTTATAAATAAATGAGTGTTTTCCTCGGAATAAAGGTCGCGTAGCACATTCGTAGCCAGCTACGATATCGTAGCGCCACGTAGCAAAATGTAGCCTCATTTTTATCCTGAAATATGACCGTTGTAGGTCTGTTATTGGATGGTCGCCTATCGGTAGTCAGTAGCCTCTCCATGGACAACATCGAAGCTCCAATTGTATGTTGGTTTTTTTCGTGACGGACCCATTTTTTCCAAAAACAATAACTCTTGACGACTTGATGAAGTCACGAAATATTTATTACCATAATTTTATAAAAACGATTTTTTTTTATATAAGGTCTAACAAAATCAGCTGAAACTATTTTAAGGGGATGATCAGACCATCAAACTGAACAACTTTTTCTATGAGACCAATATCGAAATCGCGAAAAAAAAATCTGCTGTCCGATACATTTAGGTCGAGTAGGTTTGTATGGAACAGCTGATTTTTTTTCGCGATTTCAATATTGGTCCCATAGAGAAAGTTGATCAGTTTGATGGTCTGATCATCCCTTTAAAATAGTTTCACCTAATTTTGTTAGACCTTATATACTGGGCGTTCCAAAAGTAAAAATAAACATTTAAAACTTTTATGGAGGTTGTTGAGACAATCAAACTGAACAACTTTTACTATGGAACCAAAATAGAAACCGCGAAAAAAAAAAAACTTTTGTCCTATTATAAGTAGATCTGTAGTTTAGTATGGAACATCGCAAACGCATCATCATGGCGATTATGGCAAATCTCCTCATTTTGGGGGAGGCCTATGTCCAGCAGTGGACGTCTATCGGCTGATATGATGATAGAACATCAGATTTTTTTCGCGATTTCGATATTGGTCCCATAGTGAAAGTTGTTCAGTTTGTTGGTCTTAACCATCCCCTTAAATGTTTATTTGTATTTTTGTAACACCTTGTATAGGATAGTTATATTGAATGTTATTATACGGCTGTATGTTTCCCTAATAGGAGAAAATAAAATAAAATAATATACTTAAACAACTAACAAAAAAAGAAAAACCACAAACAAACAATCATCTTCTTCTTATCGTGTGGGCAGAGCCCTGGTGTCAGAGTTTTTTCAGACCGCCTTTCAAACAAATATATATATTCTTACCTAAATAGATATAAAACTGCAAATCTAACTCGACCCGAATGCATGGGACAACTGATTTTCGCAATTTCGATGTTGGTTCGATAGAGAAAGTTTTTCAATTTGATGCTATGTACAGTGGCGGACTAAGCCCGTCGGGGGCCCGGGGTGGCAAAACTAAATGAGGCCCCCCGGTCTTTCCAGAAATTTATATTTACTATTTTTTCGAGCCGTGGCAAAACTTGACATAGGCGCCCCTTCCCTCCATGGATGTTGAAGGGGTTTCTTGAGGATTCCAATAAGTTAAACACCTTGTGAAACTTGGAAAGTATAATTTTTAATTATTAAAAAGCACGAGTACAGAAAATGACAATTGGTATGGAAAAAAGAGTGAACGAACGAACGAGTTACATTCTCCTTGGAACGAATGGTCAAAAGACCGATCAGAGGGCGCGAGCGCTCGCGGACCATAGATTATAGGCGAAGATCACAGAGTGTATCCGAAGCGTAAACAGATGTAGATAGCAATAATTATTTCCCAGAGAGTTTCAGGACTTTCAGGTCCAGGTTCGGTCTTTGCAATAAAACCTAAAACCGAAATTGAGCGAGCTCAAGATTGATCCGACCTGAAATCTAGAGCGAGCGAAGCGAGCTCGAGATTTTACTACAATGTTATTAGGTCTTTGCAAACCTTAGTGCAAACCCCGCAATACGACCTACAAATCAATTTTCACATAGTTATTTATTGGGTATCTAAAAAAATAGGGTATATAGGGTATCTGGGTAGGTCCTTGGTTCTGTGGTCTGAAGCACCCCTCTATACAAACATCCACATGAATCTATATACCCGTGTCACAAACTACAAAATATATACAAATATTACATAATATTCATCATATTTACAAATATTTGCCCCTTACTGGATTCGAACCCGCGACTCTCGCCATAACAGGCAGGCTCACAACCGACTGAGCTATCAAGGGCAGAAAAACTGTTATATTTTTAATACTACTAAATAATTTATAAACGACGCAGTAAAATCGATCGTTTGTCAACCAAATCGATTGTAATTAATCGATTTTGCCACATGGCTGAACGCACATGACTTCAAAATTAATAAAAAGTTACGCGTAGACCAAATGGCGGCTCTCCAACACGCGTCGTACCTAGTACCTACCAGAATAATATTATACTACCACTACTATCAATGTCCTTGGTCAGTACCTACGCATTTTAAGATGGTTTCAGTCCATACAAAAGTTTGACGCACAATACGCGTAGACGGAATTAATAAAAGTAATATTTCGCGTCACAAATAACATTTGCAATTTATAATATAATTTCGAAGATATAAAGCTTTTAAAATTTTGTATGTAAAATGTCAAAGCTTTATGTCTTCGTACTTCATTATTTTATAAATTGCATCTAGATTTTCAACTACACTGACCTGCAAAACTAAGTATCACACTTTTAAAATTGCAATAACCTTTTAAGTACATACAATATACTTTCGAAATAAAAAGGACTCGGAAAAGAGTTTAATTTAAAAAGAATAGTTACAAAGAAAGCAGATAACATTTGCTACAAAACGTTTTTTATTTTAAATCTCTATTTTCTATAGTTTAGAAAAAATTTAAATATTAAAAGTGTAGTACTTAGTTTTGCAGGTCAGTGTATTCCCCCCTCTGCAACCGCCTTAACGCGCACATGAACTTTTCACACGAAAATTGATGTAAATAATGGGTATATTTCTAAGAATCGGGCGTGGTACATTGATTGCAGAAACGATGGCCGATGGCTCAGAAAAGTTCTCGAGTGGCGACCGCGTACCGGAAAGCACAGCGTGGGCAGTAGTGCCCTCACAAGGTGGACCGACGACCTGGAGTGCGATTTTTGAATCTCATTTGCTGAGCTCAGCTGTTGACAATGTCATAATAACCTATGGAGATATGCATCTTTCTACTGCTGATTTGACTTTCAAAAATCATACTCCTAGAGTGCGATTTTTAAAGTCAAATTAGTAGCAAAAAGATGCGTATCTCCATACATTTTCAACTGCTGAGTTCAACGTATGAGATTCAAAAATCGCACTCCAGGAGTGCGATTTTTGAAACTCATTCTTTGAACTCGGCAGTTGAAAATGTCAATATTACTATGGAGATATGCATCTTTCTGCTGCTGATTTAACTTTCAAAAATCATACTCCAGGAGTGCGATTTTTGAAAGTCAAATCAGCAATTAAAAGATGCTTATCTCTATACATTTTCAATTGCTGAGTTCAACATATGAGATTCAAAAATCGCAATCCAGGAGTGCGATTTTTGAAACTCATATGTTGAACTAAGCAGTTGAAAATGTATGGACATACGCATCATTCTACTGCTGATTTGACTTTCAAAAATCGCACTCCTGGAGTATGATTTTTGAAAGTCAAATCAGCAGTAGAAAGATGCATATCTCCGTTGTAATTTGGACATTTTCAAGTGCTGAACTCAGCGAATGAGATTCAAAAACCGCACTCCTGGTGGAGGCAGCGGGAACCCGTTGGATGAGGGCAGCGCAGGACCGGTCGTTGCGGCGATCCTTTGGGGAGGCCAATGTCCAGCAGTGGACGTCCATCTGCTGAGATGATGATGGATAGGTAGGTATGTCGGCTTCTGGAAAGTATTATTATTCGGGTAGATTCAGCTTTATTTAACAAGGCTTTTGCCCTGCAGTAAGCTCTTATTTATTAACAACATAAGATGAAAAACCCGGTTTTAATTGCGTTGTTTTGTCCAAATTCGGGTTGATGATAAAGATTTTAATCCACAGTTTGGAATGATTTTGATTCTGAGTCACCATTATTGTTCGATTGAAGTCATTTTTATGTTCATGTTTATCAGAATTTAGGCCGTACATTTAAACAAAGCGTGCTTTTTTCTTACTCATTTTATATTATTGTAGGGTGAAGTGACCTTTCGTGGTACATCTTAAATACTGATAATGATAACCTACTAATAAAATATGAATATATGCATTTTTGTAGATTATATAGGTACAAACTTATTACTGGCTGTTGTTTACGAAAACTGTTTACTGAATGTCCATCATATAGTCGTTAGTATTTACTATTTACTTAAATAACTCTCATGTAAAAATACAAAAATCATTTTTTTAAACAGGCAGTTTAACATTTTTTCAACCACTTGTTTTAATGAAAGATATAAAAAATAAGAGATACGTATTTTTCAAATTTAATTTTTGACCGATATTTCTCTTTTTAATTTACTTTTGAGTTTTTTGAAAAAAAAAAACGTATGATGAATGGCTATAATACCTTGGCCGCAATAAAATTAAAAATAAAAACTGTCAAATACAATAGAAAAGCCAAGGCAAAGGAATAAAATGTCATTCAATCTAAATTTTTCAGAATTTTCCAAATAACACCGAGAAATAATGAATAGAAAAATCTAATAATTTTGATATAAGCTTTGAATCACATAATCTCCAAATGGTTTTCTAATTTTGGTACCTTTCTTAAAATGAAATGTTGTCAATTAGCAAAGATTAGGAACAAAACGAAAGATGATACGTTAATGTTACAAATCGAAAACAAAAATTATGTTTAGTAAGCTACCATTGAATTTGTTTCAAATATTTAAACGTAAAAGAAAAACCAAATCGATTTTAAAAGTTCATTACTCCTCAAGATATTTTCATCGATGTTACACTGAACTATATCAATTCATCTAGATTCAGGAAATCTCTTGTAAATGTGTAACAATCACAAATATTAAAATTTGGAACTATACCAAATCTTTCAGCGGAAAACCAGCTTTCCAAGACCTCTGACGTCTTACTTATTTTCATTCATTTTATCAAAAATACAATGTTTTCATGTCAGCAAGACAGTTCATTTTATTCTGGTTTACTAAATAGGCCATCGACCTTGATCGAATTGGTAATTTAGTTTATTTTCGCTATCACGAGATGGCGCCACGTGGTTTCGTGTTTACTAACATTGTTGTGTTTTTGGATTACGCATTGTTTTTTTGGTTGAAGACAGGACTACGCCTTATTTTGTTGGCAGCGATATTATGAGTTGGGGAAATTCCTTCTTTCAATAAAGTTTATCCTCCAGTCTTATTATTTGTAATGAAAATATCTCTTCGTAATTTCTTCCCTCTAGCTCTACAGCCGTCATTTTAGCACTCGCTCTTTTGTTTTATACGTGTCATCTAATCTTTCACAAATCCATTTTATTCATCTTTTCTTTTGTGTTTATTTCCTCTTCTATGGAGGTAAATGGAAAATTTCATTATTGTTAACTATTTTAACCGATAATTTGAAACTGTTTACGATTACGTCTGACATTGCTTGCTGTATAGGCTCGATAACAAAATTTCAGGCATCATAGACGACGATCATTTTCTGGTGTCCCTTACTACATGGATCTTGTTGCGACTAGGGATAACTTCCGTGCGTTCTGATGTTTTTGCCGTACTTATTACTGGAAGCAAAATAGGTCATAATTTCAGTACAATGTTAGGTTCCTATTGTTTTATTTTGTATTTTTGGTGCTTTTGCGGTAGTGTCTTCAATACTGCCATAAATGATCTCTGGAATTGGCTCTCTAATAGCCATGTTTTTTTTCCTTCTTATTGCTGTCTCCCGTTTGCAATGGAGGGAAGTCGGATATTTCGTTTTTCCTACTCCTCCTATCTTCTTTGATTAATTCATTGCGGGTTCCAAGACAGATTAGAGTCATCCCCCGGGCTCGCTGGACTTCATTGTCCAGTGTTGTGAATGGTCGCCGCTGTTGATCCTGGCTTACAAGAGTTACAGGGGTGGGAATGTGTGGTGGGCCTAAGCCCTTTTAAAAAAAATATAACTATAGAGATATGCATCTTTCTACTGCTGATTTGACATTCAAAAATCATATTCCAGGAGAGCGATTTTTGAAAGTCAAATCAGCAGTAGAAAGATGCGTATCTCCATATTTTTTCAACTGCCGAGTTCAACGTATGAGATTCAAAAATCGCACTCCTGTTGAGATTTTAGGAAGTGAATTTGAAAAAGAGAAGAAACGAAATTTAAAAACTCGCTCTTTGGCTATCGTGCAATCACGCGAACTTAAATTGGGAACGATGGAGATCCCGGGTTCGTGCGACCGGTAACTACGAGTACTAACGCATGCTCGCGCGAGCAATGGCCAATTAGGACACCGTAACTGATTCAGTTTTCTGTCACTCAAACCTCAGCATGTCAAGTGCAGTCAACGATCTAACGAGGTTGATCTATATTGGAACTCAGATTAGATACTTCTGCCAATTTCCTTCTGTGCTGCGTCGCGTGGACTTATATGGTAACACCTTGATCTGGTAGTTCTTGGCCTATTTGTTAATCTGGGCTGTGACGCTTAGTTTTCATTGAGTTTCAAGTCTTAGATAATCCAAATAAGACTAAGTTAAGCATTTACGTGGGGACTCCGATTCTATAACATAGACCACGAGGTATCAGGTGTAGCTGATGCTGGGACTATATTTGGAGGATGGAGAGGTATGCTTGGCGTTTATGTGAGAGATCACATCAGGTACGGGGTGATACAACGTCATAGAACTAAAGTGATTGACAGCTCTGAAGTGTCAAAGGGCTGGACATATCTGCCGAAGAACTGACAACCGGCATGAAGTCCGAGTTCTATAATGTAGATCACGAACTGTCAGACAGTAGTGTGTGACGCTCCGACGATAGACCGACAACCTGAGACAAGTATACGGGAGCGACTGGATGAAGAATGCCGAGGATAGGTTTGTGGCGCGCCTTGGAAGAGGCCTACTATGTTCAGCAGTCAAAGATGAGAGTGGATGCAATTCTCACACTCTTGAATCGTTACTCAGAGAGAGAGCCTGAGCTTATAAAAGTGATTGATTTTGCTGTGTCTAAATCGATTGCTTGTTTATAAAACCAGTCAGATACACAGGATTCCGGATTTAGATCGCATCGCGTGAAACACATCATACTATCTGTATCAATCAATCAATTTTACTTTATTGCACATTAAAAACCCCAAAACAGCTCTCTCGTACGAACATATTTAAACCTACTGGTTAAAGTAATTACAATGTTCAGAGAAAGCATAGGTAACTTTTTAATCCTTTCCTTGAACTTTGCAGTTCTTCGTTCCGTCAAGGAAAGGATTAAAAAGTTACCGATGCTTTCTCTGAACATTGTAATTACTTTAACCAGTAGGTTTAAATATGTTCACGCCTATATCTTGGAGTAGGCAGAGACAAGTGACTGCCACATGCTACGATTCTGTCACATCTGTCGCCTGTTCAGCATCCATAAGTCTCTTCATACACGCTCATCTGTCCCGGGTACATTTTACAGTTTACACATCTGATTTGATCAGCGTACCCAGTACCTACATGCGGCTAAGCCTACCACTTTCTACAATTCAATCCACATTACTTGCCCTGGGCTGCAATAGCGGTAAATATTTGGTGATTGAACCGTTATGGGACTACGTACGAACCATAACTTTTGACACATTTGGTATTGCGCTAATCGCGGTACAGCCGTTAGAGCCATTTTGACAGATCGCTCAGAAGTTATTGGCTGTCAGTTACATAGAGTTTAGCGCGATGCGGAATTCAGCACAGTTGAATAGTAATTGGATTGCAATTTGATTAGAAATTAAATTGGATAAGAATAGAACTTCGATGTTTTAACTTAGCGCAATCGGGCACCTGTTCATACGTAATCGGTTCAAGCAAGTATGTAATGTAGATATTGATCAATACAGTGACGAAAACTGCTATGGTATCGTAGCAACTGTCTATTATGTAATAAAATTCATTAATATTTGGCTAGCCTTAACAAAAATACACGTGAGTCTCGCAATCAACATCATCTTCTGAATAAAATTACGTAATATTATTAAATCTTGTCAATAATCCAATTGCTGTCCCTTCCTAATGGCTAAAGAGAGAACGGGAAAAGAAATACATTGACGTTGTATTGATTTATTAGCTTTGACTGCATCCGGTATGCATCAATATAACTGTTGAAACTTTCAGTGTGGTAGCCAAGAATAACAATGTTTGGGTTCCACAACTGATGGAAGACCTTGATAGAGCTATTTAGCTCAAGTCAAGGAAAGACTTGAACTGAAAAGGTATGTTTGTCAAAGAAAATATGTCCGTATGAACTTAGTAGCCGTTGTATGCTAACAATATAAGCTTTTCCCCACGTAAATGGACGCTTCGGAACTATATAAATATTAAAGATCGTCTTATATGAAGTATCAAAATAATTATCATGACGTCAATACAAGGTTAGATCGGTCGTTGTCTGTCTGTTCCGCCCGCCAATCAGATACGCGTTGCTATGGAAACTATGGATGTTAGACAATTATTCCGTACGAGGTGACCTTGGAATGACGTCTGCAGAGTTTTGTTTTATTGATTCCAATGAACACTCAATATGATTACCAAAATCTATTAAAATTTGACACATTGAGATGTTTGTGGCGATCGATGGGCTCACCACCTGGCATGCTGGACAGAGGTTTTGAGCATTAGGTACCACTAGTGAAATATCGATATTATTAATTAATATTATGTGAACATTAAGATCATCTCTGGCTATCTCGGTCGGGGAATAAATACAGTCGTCGTGAGCATAATTATACCTATGCTCTTAGATCGAGGTAAAATTAATGGATGGGGACTTAAGCGAACATTTCAAACCAGAAAAATGAGGCAAAAGAATTGACAGATATACTTCAAATATGTACCGAGAGGACAAACAAGCCAAGTGTACTAGTTGTGTGCTTCAACTTAACGTGCTTTGGGCGCCTATCCATTAATTTTACTTTGATTTAAGCCTAGTCTACGTTTTTGTAAATACTCAACCATGGTGTTTTAAATTTCAACCTAAACTGTACTAAATATAAATGAAAGCCTATTTGAACACCGTAAAAGTAAACACGCTAAATGCAAAGTTCATTTTAAACCAAATTACCGCGAAGTAAAAGCCAGACGCCACAAAATGGCTGAACTAAACAAGATGGCTACCAAAATAGAACGCAAGAGCTTTGACCTCGCCCTTGAAAATGTTTAATGTTTTCAGGAAAGTCTTTCTTTTTATTGTTTATTTACAAGGAAATCCCCGATTTAATTTCGTATTTTATTTACGACAATTTAATGAGTTTAAAATGTTATTGTACTCGTAAAGTTGTTGTTCAGCAACTTTTGAATTATAAAAAGATGTTGTTAAAAATTCATTACAATTATTTAAGACAGTAGTTTAAAATAATTATTAATCATCATCATCATCATCATGTCAGCCATTAAACGTCCACTGCTGGACATAAGCCTCCCCCAAAATGGGGGGATTTGCCATAATCGCCACGCCATCAGATAAGGTAATGAGAATATTAAATCAACCATTCGATGTAGGTATTATTAATTATTTTACAGCACACTGGGAAACACTAAAAAATCTGTAGGTAATGTAGGTGATGAATGATGATAATTAAGTATATTTGATTTGATTTGATTTTGATTTGATAATTATAAATGAAATATTAAGGTTAGGGTAAATAGACCAATAGTAGGCCTTAGATGGTGGTCGTGGATCGTGGAAAATGCAGAAAATAAAGAAACCTCAAAAGGTTTCTGTTATTGTCACGGTATGTGTCACTGGTTAGATATAGCTCAAATTAGCACAGGACCGTGAGGAACAGTGTAACGAAAAAAGAAGGCTCTATGCCCACAGTAGGATGACGTGGTCGATATGATTGATGTTTAGTTATAGCAAAGTTCTGACACCCCCGTAAAGAGAATGTGGTCGTAAATTTACGTATGTATATCCCATGGGATGGCAAAGACCTCTAAGATTAAGAGGATGCAATGGATTGGTATATAACTACACCACGCGAGTCCAGTGCGGATTGGTGGAGTCAAGTTAGTGGTCCTGCTGCCAGAGAATTTTCAAGCCGCCTTCATAGACCTCTGTTCAGGCTTAACGAATAGTTACACTGCCATCTGACAAAACTATCCTTGAACAACATCTTAACGTGCTTAACTCCGAAGCGCAACCACTAACCGGTCACCCATCCAAAGACTGACCGGACCTGACGTTGCTTAACTTCAGTAATTGTTTCCAATACCAAAGATCCACTACACCAACGAGCGCCTGTGTGTATTGCTAAAAACAGGAAGCTTATTCAAAAGCAATAGGTACTTGTGTTTATAAACACACCTACAATTCAGTTTTATTGACTCTCAGTTTGACTGCTTACGTACGGATTTGAATACTACGCCGTTTTAATAACACAAAGTTGGTTGTTTATTTTTGTTTTCATCCTATTGCCATCCTATTGCGTGGTTGCTTTTAATTGAGGTGGCACACGTCCTTTGTCTGTCTATGTATTTGTTATTAATATTGTGTTCACCTTATCGGCGATCCTGAAGAAATAAAATAAAATAAAAATAGAATAGAAGTCTAAACTCATCGTTTTCAAACTCTGTGTCATAACATAATCATAATTCATGAAGAAGATGATGAATTTCTTACGGTCACGATTTCCTGTAAAGGCAGTGTGCATTTTTTTTTATCTTAACGTATAATAGCAACGTAGTTCTTTTATCATATCGTTTATCAAGTTGTATAAACATTACATACTTAGAAAAAACATGTTATTACTTTGCACGACGATTTCCATACAATCTTCTATCCTTTAAATAGAAATTATTTTATAAATTTTAGGCACCGATGTAGGTAGGTAGGTAGGTAGGTAATTATTTTAAAAATATATATCATATGCGGCTAATTGAAAAGTTTAATTTCAATACAAACTGCTCTATGAGACCATGACACACCATTATCGAGGTACTTACAAAAATTATTAATGAAAAAGATTTAGTAAAACTAACCGTTAAAGTTTGTTGAATATTCACAATTACACTCTGTAAGTTATAAAGAAAATTGTTTGAAACAATAAAGTGTAATAAAATTCGTTTCTATACCTAATTATTACTAAAAATTAATAAAATAATTGTTAAAGCTAACCTTTTAATCGGCGACTGCAGACAGCAAAATCCAAGAACCACAAGCAACCAAGCCACAAAGTCTTTGTCTTCGTTTAAAAAAAAACTGGAGAAAAAAAAGGGCGCGCTTTTCTCGCGCTGTCAAACTTCTAACCTCAAAAGAATTATTAAATAATCAACTAAATTTTTTTTTCAGTAAATTGATTGATTTCTCTCTGAAGTTGAAAATCAACGTGTGTTTGGTTTTATAACAGCTAGTGAACTGTTTTCACGAATGGCGTCGGGTAAGAAGTGGTTGGATTTGATCCAAGATGGCCGCTTGCCAAGTACGAAATGCGATGTGCACGCTGGTAGGGTAAGGAATGGTGTTGTGGACGTCTCTATATGAAAGTATCTTTGTTTGTTCGACTTTCACGCCTCAGTTGACAAATCAATCGCCAGGCGGCGTCGATCCCAGCATTCCCAACCCAGATCAAACTCGAATCAATAATTTAAAGCACTAAATGGTACTTTGATGAAGGAAAACATTGTAAAGAAACCATAATTTGGTACGTGAAGTCCGTCGCATCGCTACAGTGCACACTACAATAATGTCATACGATCAGCCTTGCAGCTGATCGTTAATTTTTTACTGACCTTTAAACATCAGTAACATCTAAACCGACTGGAGTTATGCAGGCAGACCTGGTCCATTCCCATCACAGCGATGCTCTACACCCGATAAACACTAAATCAGCCTTGCAGCTGATGGTTGAAAAAAGTACACTTATCTCTTAGTCTATTAGCTTAGTAATCCGCTCTGGTGTGCAGGAGTGCGATTTTTTAATCTAATTCGCTGAGCTTAGCAGTTGAAAATGTCAAAATTACTATGAAGATATACATCTTTCTACTGCTGATTTGACTTTGAAAAATCATGCTCCAGGAGTGCGATTTTTGAAAGTCAAATCAGCAGTAGAAAGATGCGTATCTCAATACATTTTCAACTGCTGAGTTCAACGTATGAGATTCAAAAATCGCACTCCTAGGCTGAAACTTTGACCGCAAGTATCTCAGCTTGTACACCTATGAAAAACCGCACACCGGTATGGAGTAATTTGTATTGATATAGGTACAATTGCAGCAATGTGTGATGTGATCCCCACTTGGCAGATTAGATTTTTTGTAGACATTGTCGTTTTTTTTCAATACTTAACAGTTTTTTTCAGCTTTGATTCCATAAAGGAAGTCAGGAGTGCGATTTTTGAATCTCATTCGCTGAGTTCAGCAGTTGAAAATGTCAAAATAGTTATGGAGATATGCATCTTTCTACTGCAGATTTGACTTTCAAAAATCGCACTCCTGAAGTATGATTTTTGAAAGTTAAATAAGCAGTAGAAACATTCATATCTCCATAGTTATTTTGACATTTTCAATTGCTGAACTCAGCGAATGAGATTCAAAAATCGCACTCCTGGTACTGATCTCACATCATTTTTTTCTAAGGTATGTACCTAACCCAGCAGTGAGGACAATAAAGGCTGATAATGATAATGAATAAGAAGATTATGTGCCGCGCCGCAACGTTGCTAAACGCACATTTTTCACTTGAAAAGGCTTATTGAGCGCTTTTCCTTTCATGAATTACTCGGCAGATGGCATTGTTCATCACTCTATAGAAAAATTTTCGTTTAAAATACAATAGTTATACTACGAAAACAAGTAGTTTCTGATTTAATGATTCAAATGATCGTATCTAATTAAATATGTTCCGCATCAAATTGGCAAAACGATAGATAAAGGTATCACTCTTCTGTGTCCGTCCATCCGACGCATGTTTTTCTCAGAGAACGTAAGACATATGAAGCTGAACAATACTATTAGACAAGCTAGTGGATGACTAGTTAAATTAGCAACTCATCATTGAACCTCAAAACGCGCGCGTAAAATTTTACTAAATACTAACAAGTGACGTCATCAAAATTTTTTTTTAAGAAGGAAATACTAAAATATATTTTCAGTCCACTACCCTATTTGCGCGTTTTACTTATAACAATGACATCTCTAGCGATTAGCTGAATCTTATGCCGAGCGAGAGCGACTGAAGCAAGACGTGACGTGCCCCACAACAGTACCCGGCACCCTACAAAATAAAACGCACATGAAGATTTCGTAACGATCTTTGTATATACCTTTAGGGAACAAAGATTTTCAGCGCATCGAACTTGTTTGCGTTTCAGGGGGAAAGTTTCAGGAGATGTTTGTCTTCAAAGCTTTGTGAAAACAATTAACCTATTTTATTTATTAGTCAATGGGGACATGAGGCAAAGGCTTTTGTGAGAGATCTGGGCAAACGTATAAGAGAAAGGGGAAATGATGTCCGTGTTGGATCGTATTTGGTCCGACGCGTGTCTTTAGCTATACAACGCGGAAACGCAGCAAGCATTATGGGCACGTTTGGGCCAGGTACGGCTAGGGGCGGAATTTTCGATTAAGTGTTTGACATGGCATGTTGCTGAATAGTGTTTTGTTTTGACGACGCATGTTGCTGAAGAACATTTTGTAGGAAATTTGACGACGCATGTTGCTGAAGGGGTATTTGTAAGAAATTTTGACGACGCATGTTGCTGAAGGGGTATTTGTAAGCAATTTTGACGACGCATGTTGGTGAAGCAGATTATTGTTTCAATCAATGTAGGTATGCTAGACCACCCCGCAGGCACGGATTTGTGGTCACAGACGGCCACCCGAAAATCGGCCATCGGCCAAAAGTAGGAGTTGGAATACGGATTCAAAATGTATGGAGCATTTGCCCTGACCTTGTACGGTGTTTAGGTACACGCGAGCAAAGCCGCCGGACGAACACTAGTAAATTAATAAACCTGTAAAATTTTAGTCGAAAATAGGAAAAAATGTGTATTTATTTGCACATCACAATATTTCACATCTGGAGTGCGATTTTTGAAACTCATTCTTTGAACTCAGCATTTGAAAATGTCAAAATTACTATGGAGATATGTATCTTTAAACTGCTGATTTGACTTTCAAAAATCGCACCCCTGAAGTATGATTTTTGAAAGTTAAATCAGCAGTAGAAAGATGCATATCTCCATAGATATTTTGACATTTTCAACTGCTGAGCTCAGCGAATGAGATTCAAAAATCACACTCCAGAGCAGTTAAAAATGTCAATATTACTATGGAGATATGCATCTTTCTACTGCTGATTTCACATTCAAAAATTATACTCCAGTGCCCGTGGCATGACGCCGCGATAAACGTTTTATCGCGCCTGCTAACTCGTTCGTTCGCGCGCAAAAAGAAAAAGAGCGAGGGCGCGATAGCGCTTTATCGCGCCGCCATGCCGCGGGAACAGGAGTGCGATTTTTGAAAGACAAATCAGAAGTAAAAACATGGGTATCGCCATACATTTTCAACTGCCGAGTTCAACGTATATGAGATTCAAAAATCGCACTCCTAGACTCTTCGTACCAAGCACCAGTCTTCAACACCTTCAATCCTATAATAAATTGTGTAGCTTACTTGTTGTAGAGAAAATAAACTTTTTTGTATTTATTTGTATTTTTGTACTTACAGTGATCCGCTTACCGCTTAACCCACATCTTCGACCTTGGTTCTTAGCCCAGTCATTTTACGGAGTTTTGTTAGAAGAGGTGGGAAGTACTTATTAATTGGACTTTTAAACTGTAACCGGCACTATTTAGTGACAAAAAGGCTATCTTAAAACATATTTAAAAAAATTCACTACCCAACATAGAAATCAAAATTGTGAGTCCCAGAAGGCTTTTAAATTAATAATGTTACTTAATAGCAAAGCACTTATTTGAATTAGATTTAACAATATACATTATTTTTGAGCAATAAAATAGGCATCGACATTTGAAAAATGAGGTTTTTATTAGAAAATACGAATGTATTTTTCAAAACCTTCTAAGTAGACAAAAAACAGACTGGACGGGCCGTACTTGGGTAATTGTTGTAGGATGCACCTGTCTCGCAACTAATGATCGTTTGGCATATTGAATTGATGTACCTAATTGAATTGAATGTAATTGAAATGAATGGAATTTAATTGTATTTAATTGTATTGTATTGTGTAAATTTGACATTGAACCATTGTAATTTGAATTTTAAGTACCTACTAACATAGTTTACATAAGTGTGTTACTAACAGAATGAATCATGGTTATTCGAATAAATAAAATTTTATTATATAAAAATATTTACACCGTGTTTGAAGTATGTATAATGGTAATGCCTTACAAATGTGCAAAAAAAAAACCATCAGGTTTTTGATAACGAGATAATAGCTAAATTTTAAATTTGGAACTGTTGCTGATAGGATTTTCTTTAATTTTGATACATTTCTAAGCTCAATATGGCTCTTAAATACTATACCAAAAAATATATCAATTATTAATTAGTTCCGGCTCAAGCCGTAAAATGACTGGGCTATTTCAAAACAATAAAGACTGCCAATATTGCCAATTTAAAAGGTATTGTTGTTTCTCTTCACTTTCTGTTGTTCCTGATAACAATAATGGTTTTAAACTAATTTGAATAACAGAGATTTGAAACACTCAAGTAGGTATCTACTGAAAAAAATTCTTAGAACGATTTTAGTAATGTCCAAGATATAACGTCGGATAGTCTATTATTCTTCTGAAAAAGTGGAATATATTTATTGAAGAGAAAGCCAGTATATAGTTAATAGTAATACCTACTTAGCACAAAAATTCTGAAAAATAAAATTATATTTGCTAAATATTGGCCTGGAGTTTTTGAATCTCATACGTTGAACTCAGCAGTTAAAAATGTATTGAGATACGCAGCTTTCTACTGCTGATATGGCTTTCAAAAATCGCACTCCTGGAGTATGATTCTTGAAAGTCAAATTTGCGGTAGAATGATGCATATCTTCATAGTAATAATGATATTTTCAACTGCTGAGTTCAATAAATAAGTTTCAAAAATCGCACTCCTGAATACTAAATAGGAAAATAAATCTTTTCATCCTAGTGAGAACGGAAGTGAAAGTTTGTATTTCATAGCGAAGAACGGTGCAATCGTATGTATTACAATATTTTTGTTTACTTACTTTTCAACATACTTGCTCGTAAAGTGGCCCTTATTGCACCGCTTTTAGGTACATAATGCGGCTAGTGCGGTAATGTTACTTTTTTCTATAGTTTGTTTTTCAAACACAGCAAAGAGTTTTTATGTAAAAAAAAAAAAACTTTTTTCTGAATAAATTAATCTGTTTTAGTTAAAACGTAGTGATATTCCATTCTCTTTGGTTAAAATATGATGAAAAAACGCTTCATTTCATCAAACAATTTATTTTAGTTAACAAATTAACATTAATTTGCATAGCTACGTCAGCGCCATTTTCCATAAATATTTATCTAAAATTGTTGTATTTTATGAAATTTTATTACTTTTTCCTCGCAAGTATGTTGAAAAACGACTTATGAACCGCGTGAGCGTTGGTCATTACAGCCCTCGGCTAGTATGCACACTCGCCTTGTATGGCTGGTATGGAGGCTCGTGCTGCAATCCTGCCTCGGCTGTAATGACCAACTTTGCTCACTTGTATCATAATGTACTATTTAAGCATTAATCTTCTTCCATAGTGTCAATCGTTCCACGATTTTTTATTGGCCAAGTATTCGGCGAGCCTGACAGCGTTCAGTTTAACATTATGGTCCTTTCTCGTTCAGGAGTGCGATTTTTGAATCTCCTACGTTGAACTCAGCAGTTGAAAATGTATGGAGATACGCATCTTTCTACTGCTGATTTGACTTTCAAAAATCGCACTCCTGGAATAAGATTTTTGAATGTCAAATCAGCAGTAGAAAGATGCATATCTCCATAATAATATTAACATTTTCAACTGCTGCGTTCAAAGAATGAGTTTCAAAAATCGCTCTCCAGGTGTTCGGGCACAACAGACGTTCCGGCAGGAGTACCATCAACTGAATAGGTTTGCCGCAATCACGCTGTGTTAAGCCAGGGGTGCGATTTTTGAAACTCATTCACTGAGCTCAGCAGTAGAAAATATCAAAATTACTATGGAGATGTATACGCAATTTTCTACTGCTGATTTGACATTCAAAAATCATACTCCAGGAGTGCGATTTTTGAAAGTCAAATCAGCAGTAGAAAGAGGCGTATCTCCATACATTTTCAACTGCTGAGTTCAACATATGAGATTGAAAAATCGCACTCCAGGTTCCCTATTATACCCCCAATTGCATAAATTTTGTCTGCAACATCCAACTTTAGGTCGAAGTACACTGGCCATTGCAGATTACAGATTGTGCCCGGGAAGTAGATGGGCCTGTAAATTAACTGTAAATTAACGCAACTGGTGGGTGTACCCTTTCCTTCCACAGACTGCATCTAGTGACAGACGGGTCGTTATTTTATAGCCTTCGTACAGCGAGCGCTGGAAACTTCTACGGCTCTTGAGGCGGGCTTGTGGGATTTGGTGGCTATGTATAGCTTAGACGAGTTACGCGTGTAATTCTACTAACAAACTTTTCTGCCACTTTTTGCGGGGGACGAGGTTGCATGAAATACGCAACTTTGGATTTTATTCCGTTACTTTAGAGTGTAATTTTGACTGTCAAAAATCATGACAAATAGTCTCGTGTGAACCCCAAACAAGACTAGTTTGTTCCGCAATTATAGGCTGTCTCGTTTTAGTAATAAAGTAGGCAATTGTATGCACATGTACATGATCATTTGATCTTGTACCTTGGCAGAGGGTAATGCTAACGTAAGGCAGGTCCCTATTTAAATGGTCTAAGCTATGTAGCGTCCTTCTGCAGTGCGATTTTGAATCTCATTCGCTGAGCTCAGCAGTTGAAAATGTCAAAACTACTATGGAAATACGCATCTTTCTACTGCTGATTTGACTTTCTAAAATCATACTCCAGAAGTGCGATTTTTGAAAGGCAAATCAGCAGTAGAAAGATGCATAATATATCTCCATAGTAATTTTGACATTTTCAACTGCTGAGCTCAGCGAAAGAGTTTCAAAAATCGCACTCCTGGTTTGGTCCTGCTGCTGTTTTTGTCACCACTTTGGTCCCATAGAGAAAGCTGTTCACATTGATGGTCTGAAGATCTCCTTAAAAAAACGTCAGCGTATTGAAATTGGACTCTATATTAAGTATTCGCCGCGTGCGCGACATTAGCATACATTTACTTCGGCAGCCTCGAACCCGTGAATTATTGATTGGTTGGTTAGAGTTTTGTTAAACAAATTCGCTATGTCCGTCCATCTGTTTATGTGCTTAGTTCTTATTTTAAAAAACTACTCAACCGATTTTGATTCAGTTTTTACCACAGAAAATTATAAGAGGGGGTTAGAAGTGCAAAGTAGGCGTGGAACGTGTCGCCACAACGGGTTATGCAATGATGCATGAGTAATTGTAGCAGCGTCAGCGGGAAGACAAGTGGCGACTGCCGTCTCCGAAGCAAAAGCGCTACTTTGCATTTCTAACCCCTCTTATAATGTTCTGTGGTTCTTACCAACATTTCAGATCATTTCTCCCGGGTTTTAGGGTCAAGTAAGATTACAGTTTTGTATGAAACAGTAGATTTTTTGCTCGCGATTTCAATGTTTGTCCCATAGAAAAAGTTGTACATTTTGTTGATCTGATCTTCCCGTTAAAAACCGTCGGAATATAACTAAGAAGAAGGTATGAGTGACCTTAATAACCTATGACGTCACGACACACGTCAAGGAATCGTTCAACATGAAATAAAGCGCAAAATACACTTCCCTATTGATAATTATTGAGACAGACATTTATATAAGGTCTAACAAAATTAGGTGAAACTATTTTAAGGGGATGATCAGACCATCAAACTGAACAACTTTCTCTATGGGACTAATATCGAAATCGCGAAAAAAAAATCAGCTGTTCCATACAAACCTACTCGACCTAAATGTATGGGACAGCAGATTTTTTTTTCGCGATTTCGATATTGGTCCCATAGAGAAAGTTGTTCGGTTTGATGGTCTGATCATCCCCTTAAAATAGTTTCAGCTGATTTTGTTAGACCTTATATACGTGTAATCTACAATATACGGAGCTTCGATGGCGCGTTGCGTAGAGTTGTAGACACTCAAACCAATGAGTTTTTCTAACTTATTGTAACGTAATACCGACTGCTCTCAAACGGTGAAGCAAAACAATGTAAGGAAACCGCAGGCTGAAGAAGAAAATCTGATGTGTATGTCATCATCATCATCATCAGCCTATCATCGTCCACTGCTGAACATAGGCATCTCCCAAGGCGCGCCACAAAACTCTGTCCTCGGCCTTCTTCATCCAGTCGCTCCCTCTGTCCAGCGGGCAGCAGGACGTCCCACACTACGTCTACCAGTTCGCGGTCTCCACTCCAGAACCCTGACACCCCACCGGTTATCAAGTTCAGACCGGTTGCAGATATGATTCATCAGATATGTGTATGTGAAGTCTTGCAATCCGCATTGTGTACGTGTGGTGACACCCTCCTTGAGGGTAGGCCTGTGCCCCGCAGTCGTACAAACCCTTGTGGTCTATAGCAGGGGTCTGCAAACTAGGGCCCGCTTTAGTTTATTTTGAATTTACATATCTACAGAGGATTGTAGGGATGTATTAAAAATTGATTTTTCGGAAATCAACCCGTAAGGAGTAGGAAAACTTGGATGTACAGTACGACAAGGAGTGCGATTTTTGAATCTCATTCGCTGAGCTCAGCAGTTGAAAATGTCAAAATTACTATGGAGAGATGCATCTTTCTACTGCTGATTTGACTTCACTCATGAAGTATGATTTTTGAAAGTCAAATCAGCAGTAGAAAGATGCATATCTCCATAGTATTTTTGACATGTTCAACTGCTGAGCTCAGCGAACGATATGCATCTTTCTACTGCTGATTTGACTTCACTCATGAAGTATGATTTTTGAAAGTCAAATCAGCAGTAGAAAGATGCATATCTCCATAGTAATTTTGAGATGTTCAACTGCTGAGCTCAGCGAACGATATGCATCTTTCTACTTTCAAAAATCGCACTCCAGGAGCTCAGCAGTTGAAAATGGCAAAATTACTACTTTGGAGATATATGCATCTCTCTACTGCTGATTTGACATTCAAAAATCATACTCCACGAGTGCGATTTTTTAAAGTCAAACCAGCAGTATAAAAATGCATATCTCCATAGTAATTTTGACATTTTCAACTACGGAGCTCAGCGAATGAGTTTCAAAAATTGCACTCCAGGAAAATAATTAACCTCGGCAATCTTCGTTTGCGCAGAGTTCCAGATAAAACCCGGTCGTTTAGTAATTAAAGGGTACAAAGTAGGATTGCAGCGAAAAGGGCGCGAAAACAATTAGCCAATCGGTGCAAGACATCGAAGGTCGCACATCCTGATTGGTCAGTTTAATTTTGCGCGCTATTAAAATTTGTCAACTGCTCAGGTACATCCGGGGAACTTATAAATCTGGTACTACTGTAAACCACGCGGACGAAGCTGCGGGCAGTGGATAGTTAATCTACAATTTGATATCAAATATTATTGATTTTAAACATGTTGCAGCCATGTTGTGCTATTTCGAATCAAATTAAAGATTGAAAAACCCCCGCTTTGGAAGAGTGAGGGTTCAAGTCCCGCCCGAGACTTAATTTTTTAATCTTTAATTTGATACAATTTGATATTTTACAAATCATCCACCGACTCAGTAACGTGGCTAGTGTAATTTGGCTGTTAGATAGGCTTAACAACCGTTTAGCGACTTAAGATTAACTTATGACGGCATCGTGTTAGGTATGGATTACACCGGGCCGATGACGTGTGTGAAAGTGTCTGGTGTACCACAAAAAATTTTACTTTTTATTTTACCTAAAAAAGGTTTTCTTTTTAGCGCTCTTACAGACGAGCGATACTTTGCGGTCGCCGTGTGTCCCTGAGGATCGCACGACCGTAAACTCTATGAGCGCGACTCTCTGCGACCCTTGGCGATCGTGAAGTGTCGCTCGTCTGTAAGAGCGCTTAGGTTTCCCTGACTCCAAGCCACAATTTTTCCTTTTTTTTGTCTGTCAGGAGTGCGATTTTTGAATCTCATACGTTGAACTCAGCAGTTCAAAATGTATGGAGATACGCATCTTTCTACTGCTGATTTGACTTTCAAAAATCGCACTCCTGGAGTATGATTTTTGAATGTCTAATTAGCAGTAGAAAGATGCATATCTCCATTGTAATTTTGACATTTTCAACTGCTGAGCTCAGCGAATGAGAATCAAAAATCGCACTACAGGCGAAAACTACGGGACCGATTTTAATGAAACTTTCTGTGTTTGACAGCTTATGATTAAACTTACAATCTAGTAAGTATATCATTTATCCCGCTACGATGATGAGAATTGGAAAAAGTCGCGGGTAAACTCTAGTATTAATTATAAATGTATTCAAAAGGATCGGTGTGCCACCACCCTGGTTCCACTTCCACCCCTACAAACTTCATTCAACCCCCGGCGACGGAAGCGTTTAGATCGTCTTATAATATTAGTCGCATTACCCGGACTGACACCTAGTGACACGTAGTGACAACATCGCATTTTGTGACGAGTTAACTTTGAATTTTGTGACGGGTTTGGTTTTGTGGTGTCGAAATTTGAACGTAAGTATTACCCGTTTCATTTAGGTGTAACAAAACACCCTCTAGTTGTCTTATCTTATCTTATCTTGTTGTGGGGGCTGGCAAGCCAGCAACACTTCGACCCAGTGGGATCTTTTGTGTTAGCCCCAATACTTTTTGTTTTCTTCACTCTTCAAATACATGGTCAATGAAGGAGGCAACACCATTGAGGGGAAGAAACCTAAACACCGTCTAGTTAATACAGGGTGTAAGTGACAGCCTAGCAAATACTGAAACGGTGAACACAGACCATCAAACTGAACAACTTTCACTATGGAGCCTACCACAGGAAACGCGAAAAAAAATCAGCTGTCCCATACATTTTAGTCGGGTAGGTACAGCAGTTTTGAACGGGGCAGCTGATTTTTTTTCGCGTTTCCTGAGGTAGGCTCCATAGTGAAAGTTGTTCAGTTTGATGGTCTGAGTTCACCGTTTCAGTATTTGCTAGGCTGTCACTTACACCCTCTATATTTAAAGGGTTGTTTTTTTTTAAATCCAGCAATTAGAATTAGACCATCAAACTGAACAACTTTCACCATAGAGAGTACGTCAAAAAAAGAGAAACTGTTGTCCCATAAATTGTGAGTTGATTAGGTAAAAATAAAAAAGTAAAAAATAATAAATAAAATAATTTATTTAACTCAAAAGTTTTTTACATTTTAAATTTGAGGTCTTCCCTTCGAGTCTGTCAGTATTTAACCGATTTCAGGGTTGCTCCTATAGTAAAAGTTGATCAGTTTGATGGTCTGAACGACAAGAAAAAAAAATTTTTTTTCGTTGAAAGAAACATCCATTATAGTTGGCAGCTGTAGTAAACATTTTGAAGACCCTTAAAGAGACCATGGTCTTTATGTACTTATCAACCCACCCAGGTCATGGTCTACAGCCGGCCCACCAGCATCCCCTATCCCACCACCTGGCACAGGTTCACAGCGCGGGACGGGACCCGCCTCAGGGTTCAGGATCTCACCGAGGAGTTCCTAGAGCCTGCCCTGGCGATGCTCGAGCAGTACTTCACTAGAGACGAACCGCCTTGCAGGTTTATTGGTAAGAGAGGAATAAAAATCGGCTAAGAGCGTGTCGGGCGCGTTCATGATACGGTTCTGTAGCAATTGATTGTGATTGTTTAACAATTTTACCATAGTGATCATAACAGGACTAAAATTACCTAATAACTAGGTTTTGTTTCATTAATAATTTAATAATTCATTCCTTCATTTTTCATTTCTTAATCATTTTATTAAACAAAATAATCACTCATATCCACAACAGGCTTCGTCATAGGTATATACATCACTCACATCCACAACAGGCTTCGTCAAAGAAAGTACATCACTCAGATCCACAACTCGTTTCGTCAATAAATACATCCTGAATATCTGCAACAAGCTTCGTCAGGGGGGACCTACAACCTATAAACCTCCTCCAAAGCCTCTCCCTGGGGGACGGTTACAAGAACGCTGGCAGCATTCCCCCTCTGTATCGCCAAGCTTATGCGCTGACGAAGGTAACTGCCAGCCCTCTTATCACCAGTGGTCTCTATAAGGCGTGCGGTTCTTAATTAATTGAGATAATTATTGAAGAAGCTTTCTTTAAAAAAATTACGTAATTTCTCTTATTTTATTTTCATTGCGTATTAGTTTTAACTTTTAACTACCTCTGCACTGCATGAGTGCGTTCTGTTTTTTCCTGGTGTTATCACTTTTCACCATCAATTTTGTTAAAATTTATGTATCTAAACAGAAAAGCTATGGTAGCAATCATTTGATTATAGAATAATTGTTGAGAATTTATTAAACAAAATACATCACTTATAAGCTAAGCTAAGCGAAAAGCTATTATAGTAATAGGTATCAAAGATTGCCTTCACACAAAGTTCACCATCAACGAAAAGAAGATTGATGATGATGATGATTGATTTTCTGTGTATACAGGGTAAAATTGATATCATTAGCATCCTTTTCAACTAAGAGTCTACCCATCCAACTGAACAACTTTTGCTATGGAAGCAAATTTATCGGAGCAAAAAAAAAATCTGCTGTTGCATACCTACATTTGAGTTGCGAACTCGCGCATCGACATTGCAGTTTATTATGGAACAGCAGATTTTTATTTGCTCCGATCGGTTAGCTCCCATATTAAAAGTGGTTCAGTTTGATGGGTATGATGCTAATGATATCAATTTCACTCTGTATAAGTAATTAATTTATTATGTTCGGTTTATACACAGAAAATCATCAGTTTAATACTATAATACACAGAGAACGATCTGTGATTCTATCATTTCACATGGATATTATAGCACAGATAATATATGTGGGATCCACAGAGATCCAGAAGTACCCCCAAGCACTGGAAGAGCTCAAGAAGCTCTGGCGTGACACTGCCAAGCACAACCTGTCGCTGGTGTGCGTCGAAGACTCGGAGGATCAGCCTGCCGTGGTTGGAGTCAATGTACTGACTGTGGTGAGGCGAGAGGATATGGATGAGGAGTTTCAGGTTAGAGCCTTACTGGCCTTAAAGACCTTGAATCTGCATGCCATTTCTTCACATTCAGTGCCGTAATATTAAAGTTTTTTATGCACAGTTGCGGTTTCACGTATAAAAATATTCTGCATAGGCAAAGCTTTGCTCAGGAAATTTGCCGGCAACTGTTACAAATTTTATTCTTAGTCTTGCTCAAGTTGGCAAATCTTAGATTGTCGAAGGGCACCATGGAATCGGGATCGTTTTGAAGCCGGAAAACACTTACAATCATTAGGATCAGGAGTGCGATTTTTGAATCTCATACGTTGAACTCAGCAGTTGAAAATGTATAAATATCTTTGACATTGTCACACAAATTATCTAGTCACATTTAAAGTACCTGGACTTGTATTATGATGACTAGACAAACGATACAGAATACATATATAGATACAAAATTCCATGACTCGGGTACAAATATTTCATATTCATCATATAAATATTTGTCCCTTACGGGATTCGAACCCGCGACCCTCGGCACAGCAGGCAGGTTCACTACCGACTGTGCTACCGAGCCGTCAAGAGTCCATCGTCTGGAGTATGATTTTTGAAAGTCTAATCAGCAGTAGAAAGCTGCATATCTCCATAGTAATATTTACATTTTCAACTGCTGAGCTCAGCGAATGAAATTCAAAAATCGCACTGCTGTCCTTCAAACTGATCAACTTTTATTATGGGACCAACTTTGAAATCACGAAAATAAATCTGCTGTTCCAAGAAAACGCCAATAGCTACTTGACAGTTTTTTCCACGATTTAGATGTTCGCTTTACAGGGTGTAACAAAACACCCTAGTAATCCTTAAGGGGGTGCATAAGACCATCAAACTGAACAACTCTTACTATGGAGCCAACAAAGAGAAATGTCCCACACATTTGAGACGATCCGTTGGCCGTTACTGCAGTTTTGAATGATGCAGCTGCGATTTATATTTAATAAATAAATAAATAAAAGACGTTTATTCAACCACACTTACAGTTACAAAAGTAGGTACAATATTTAAAAAAAAAATAACTAAAAGTTACACATTTTTGCAAGTGCAGTAGAACAGGATAGAGTCTCAGCATTACTGCTGTTTTTCAGTCTCTTCCTTACGACTCAACTGCCCGAAATAGCCCGAACGGACTACTTAATAACTAACATATTAATAATTAAAAATTTTTATACAATACAAATCGTAGGTAGTCTAGTATTTTTTATACTAATATAACTATAACTATATTTCGGCCATCTCAAAGTTAGGAGAGAAAATTGCAGATGAAGGACAAATCGCTCTTGTCGGCACAGAACACGATAATACTAGAGAATAATATAAATCATAACTGTATTGGTAATGTTAAGTAGGTATTTAATTATTATTATTATTTTGGTAGTTTCATTTTCTTAGCTTGCGCTGGTAATTTTTAAATGCCATTTACGGGCCAGAACCAAGTAAATGACATTGGGAATCTGTGAGATATGAACGTTTCTTGTTGGGGCCTAAATGTACGTCTGTTCGTTGGTGTCTTCGTCTATTTGTAGGAATTTATTATTATTATTATTATTTAATTATTATTATTATTTAATTATTATTTCGGGATTTCGAAGTTGGTTCCAAAGTGAAAGTTGTTCAATTTTCTGCTCTTGCCCTTACGTATTACTCTGTATAGTGAAAGCTGTTCAGTTTGATGGTCTGATGCTGAAGCACCCTGTTCCGGCTTTAAAACAACCCTGATTCCACGGTGTAGATCAAGTTGGGGTAATCCATTCTTGCAGACAGAAGACAAAGTGTGGGCCCAGCTGTTCGGTGCTGTAGACGCGGTGACTCGAAGTGTGAACGTTTTCGATCACTACTTCGTTGATGAGTACCTGGGTGCTTACGGGCTGGTGGTGGCTCCTAAGTGGAGGGGGATGAGCGTCGGGCTGGAGATTTTGAAAGCCAGGTTTGTATGCTATAAACTTGTTTCGTCATATTGTATGGTCGTGGGGTATGGAAAATTTTTCATTAAAACGAGAGAAAGATAATTTGGTACTGCGCAATCCTCTATTACACATCTGTGGATATGATATACGGGGTGAAATTGATAACATTAGCATCCTTTTAAACTAAGAGTCTACCCATCAAACTAAACAACTTTTATTGTGGGAGCAAACCGATCGGAGCAAAAAAAAATCTGCTGTTCCATACTAAACTTCAATCTGCAATGCCTCGTACTCGACTCAAATGTATGCAACAGCAGATTTTTTTTTTGCTTCGATCGGTTTGCTCCCATAGTAAAAGTTGTTCAGTTTGATGGGTAGACTCTTAGTTTAAAAGGATGCCAATGATTTCACCCTGTATTATATCCACAGATGTGTAATAGAGGATTGCGCAGTACCAAATTATCTTTCTCTCGTTTTAATTAAAAATTATCCATACCCCAAAAACAGAAACACATTTTTTGACACGCAAGTACCTAACACAAGAACGAGATAGAATTGCTATTTCTAAGATCAAATTTTAATTATCACATCATGTCATGTAAGTCGATGTAATTCGTCATTTTTACTTTTGCGGTGTAAGGTTTGCTCCCATAGTAAAGCTATTCATTTTGATTGTCTGAACCACCCCCTAAAATCTTATGATGTACCCCGGAATCGAACCGGTGCCGGTGGTGCTGCGCGGCGTCGTCGGTACCTACATAGTCCACCTACCTATATGAATGTAGAAACTTGATCTCTTGTAGGTACTTACCTATATAAGGTCTAACAAAATTAGGTGAAACTATTTTAAGGGGATGATCAGACCATTAAACTGAACAACTTTCACTATGGGACCAATATCGAAATCGCGAAAAAAAATCAGCTGTTCCATAAAAACCTACTCGACCTAAATGTATGAGACAGCTGATTTTTTTTCGCGATTTCGATATTGGTCTCATAGAGAAAGTTGTTCAGTTTGATGGTCTGATCATCCCCTTAAAATAGTTTCACCTAATTTTTTTAGACCTTATATATTTTGTAAGCTGTTAGGGCTAAATAAGTTTCTATTTAAATTCAAGAAAGTAGGCAAACAAGATAAAACCCTGAAGGCAAAAAAATCGCCACTAAAGAAAGGTCCATCACAAAAATCATTTTTCTAAGTCTCAGAACAATCCTTCTGCAAACAAATTGAAAGAAATGAGATCCTGACATCTATCTCGGGCTAAATAATTTCCCAACGACATTTTCAATTACACCGTTTAAGATTGAAATGCGGTCGCATTCCTTCACGCAATAAACGGGAATGGGTCGGGAACGAATTCAATAGGTATTCATATTGGAATTTTGATGAATTTATCTGGAAGATGATAGGAATTCTTTACCTTAATGGAATTGAGAAAGATAATGGGTTCAGATCTGATGGTTTTCTGTATAGAGGATAGAATTTTGAACCTTCATTTCGGGTTTACCGGAACTAAACACAGAGTGCAGCTGCGGGACGGCTGCAGGACGGCTGCGGGACGGCTGCAGGACGGCTGCAGTAGTTGTAACTATGGAAGTATATGCGAGGTGTCACACTGCGGCTACTGTTCCGCAGCCGCGCCGGACTGCATCTAGTGTGACACCTCGAATATAATTCCGTAGTTTACAACTACTGCCGGCATGCAGCCGTCCTGCAGCTGGCTCGCAGCCGCACTATGTGTGGCCCAGCGTTTAAATGCCACTGGCTTTTCGGTGAAAGACAACATTGACATGTACAATACAACAACAGAAGCCGTACCATGCTGCGCATGATAAGGCCGTATCTCGCCTTTTATCTCGTTCGCTCGAGCGCAAATGGAAAGAGCTTAGGCGAGATAGCGCTATATCACGCTGCCATACAACGGCCGCAAAGGCGGCCCGATAGCTTGGTTGGGAACCTGCCTGCTAATCCGAGAGTCGCGGGTACGTATCCCGTAAGGGGCAGTTTTCATCCTAAGCATATTGCAGTAAAATCTCCAGCATTAAGAACGTATTAAAATAAAGGGGTGGATGAATCTGGTTCTTCTACCATTCTACCAAGGTTCTTTGTCAAAATATTGCATCATATTTCTTTCCAGGATCCCGCTATGCAAAGCTCTTGGTCTAAAGGTGACTGCCACAGTCTTCACTGCTGGGGCATCCCAAGCCGTCGCGAAGAAAGCTGGCTTCATCACTCTATCAGAAATTACCTATGAAGAGCTGGCCAAGAGAGGCTTCGTGTTCCCAGGTATAGAGGGAGACACTAAGAGTTCTAAGATGATGGCTTTGGCTATTGAATAGAGGAGTTTTTCATGAATTCATTGAGCTGTGTATAGTCGAGCGGGGCAACTCAAACAAGAATAAAAAAGTAGACTTTATCACTAAGAATATTATTTAATACCGTATGTTGTATAAGTTAATAGTTAATTTTGTTATTGGAATACTGTCCTCTTTCTTTCTTTCTTTAACTCCTTTTGCAATACCTTAAAAGGTGGCTAAGTTGTAAGTGCACTGTAACATTATTTTTAATATCATATTGTACACATAGTATGCAAAATAAACATTTGATTGATTGATTGAACTCCGTCAGTGGGGTAAAATTACGTCCTATGGCTATGACTTTGGTTTTATAAGCTCTTAGTCAGTATAGGTTGAGAAAAAAACATATTTCTAAGATAAAAACCTATTATTAGCATATATAGCATTAGCCTTCGCTGCTGAATTAGAGCTTATAGAATAAAATAGCAGTTTGATGAATTACCCCGCTCGACAGTGCTACGTATTGGATGGAGGTGATGCCGAATGTCATGTGGGTGAAGGAGAAGCGCAGGAGTGCGATTTTTGAATCTCATGCGCTTAGCTCAGCAGTTGAAAATGTCAAAATTACTGTGGAGATTATGCATCTTTCTACTGCTGGTTTGACTTTCAAAAAATTAACTTCAGGAGTGTGATTTTTGAAAGTCAAATCAGTAGTACAAAGATGCAATATCTCCATAGTAATTTTGACATTTTCAACTGCTGAGCTCAGCGAATGAGTTTCAAAAATCGCACTCCAAGTCTTGTGTTTCTATTATTCACCGTTTAGCAGTTCCAAACGTTTATAAA
This sequence comes from Agonopterix arenella, assembly GCA_927399405.1. Taxonomy (NCBI): domain Eukaryota; kingdom Metazoa; phylum Arthropoda; class Insecta; order Lepidoptera; family Depressariidae; genus Agonopterix; species Agonopterix arenella. Next base: position 8,036,925 of record OV656718.1, on the reverse strand, counting down.
TAAAAGCGGAGGGTACTTTAGCTTGTTTTTCTATCGAAAAAAATGTGTCTTAATCGTGTTTTGGCTCTAATCAAAACTTCAATTATATGTTCAATTTACACATATCCGCTAATCATACTCCTACTGTTAGTACTTCATGATATATGACGCTTTGAAGAATCCTATTTTTTTCACATAGCCTTTTAAATTTACTATACTTGGGACAACGTAATAAATCGCAGTATCTCCTCTAGTACGTGGTGTGGTACACAGTAGCTCAAAGTACGACATTTTATCCATTGAAGTTAGAGTTACTTCATGTAAAGCAATAAAATATATTGAACTGCTTCAAAATATGGCTATGATGCTTTTGTGGAAAATTAAATGTAGATAGAAAACGTGTTTACCTAAGTAAATATTGTAATAATACTAAATTATTATGTACAATTTATTAATAAAATCAGCTTTTATTAAGATACAGTAAAATAGTAAAATTATGAATCGGCGTATTGGCCATGTAATGTGTGTTTCAGTTTTGATCAACGCGTGTTTGGTCATGTGCGTATTTGAGTTTTGGTCGATCGCGTAAATAATATTGTGCGTTTTTGGCACTAAGCGCGTGTGGCACAATGCGTCTATTCTATTACCTACTTAAAAAAAAATTCAAATATGTATTTGAAAAAATTTTTTTTTTCAATTGTGTTTGCTTTTGACCTCAATCCAGTCCTCAGGACAAAGATGGGGTCGAAGATGTAGCGAGCTTACCCAGTAGACGCCTATTCACTCGTACTTTAAAGTAATTCGGGTTGTAAGCGCTCGGAAATACTGACGCAGGCAGGGCGTTCCACTCCTTGGCTGTGCGCATTATAAAAGAATCAGAAAGGCGCTTAGTGCGGATTTGTGGGATATCAACCAAGAAGGGGTGATATCCCGCGGGGCGTCTACAATTTGCATTCGTAGTAAAAGTTATGAAAAGTAACCTACCTACCTAAGATGTTTTATGTCGTTAATATAGTGCCACATTGTTAATATAGCAAAAATTACTTACGTAATATACTAAGTATTATAAATTTATAACATTATGTAACTTTATGTAACCAAAGACAGAATCAGAACATTATTTGCAAGAACATAGGTGCAAAATAATAAGTTAGTTATAATTAGGTATTTATTTAGAATAAATCACAAATATATTTATTTATTTAAAGGAATAAAGTAGTAAAAGCACAAATAAAACTTACCCTAAACTTAAACCATTCTAAACATTCTAAACTACAAATTTAACTAATCCTGCTTAGTCGAAAAGCCCGCCCCAGGTCATACCTGGCCCGAAGGTGCCCATAATGCTGGCCGCATTTCCGCGTTGAATCGCTAATGATATGCGTTGGGCTAGGAATGACCCGGCACGAGGACCGTTACCCGCATCCCGTAAACGTTTGCCCAAAGTTTTTGCTTCATTAGGTACTTATTTTACCTACTATTACGTATAAGTAGTTACTTAAGTAACTTTAGTTTATTAACAATAAATACAATACCTATTTACGTTACATAGTAGCTGTAGTTTACATTAACCACCGATAACAAATGTAAAGTATAAAAGATCGTATTAAAAAGTTGGTGCTTCGAATAATTTGTATTCTTTTCAGACCCTGCTTAAAACTTTTTGAATTAATTTTTTTTTCGTGAACCGTCTCGATTTTTGCACAAAATCAAAGTTAAGTCAGTGAAAAGCACCTACTTACTATTCCATTCTCTATGGTCCTAATCAAATGTCACAAATTGGTTACAAATGTCTCCATTGAAAATCTGCATTTTACATAACAAAAATTTTATTTCAATTTCAATTCCACAATTTAATTAATAAATAATATCCAAAAATGGTCCAGTCTAAATCGCCGAGTAAACAAAAAAGATGTGTTTGTGATACAGAAGCTATCCTTCATCAAATTACTGGTACACCAAAACCATTAGGATGCACAGTAATCAATCAAATTAGATTAAATTTATTCACTGAAAGAAATTCCGATGGTTCTGGATATTTAGTTCTTCGCGGCAAAGACATTCAAGATAGATACAATAAAAGAATTCAAGACACGGACATCAGAGCCATCTGTTTGTACGTAAGAGAATCACGTAGAAGAATTACCAAATTAGACTTGTGCTACAATAAAATTACTGACAAAGGGTTTTTTAAACTACTAAAAAAGTTGCTAATAAAAGGCCGCTCGAGCATAATCAATCTCAACATCATGAACAATGAATTAACCGAGAAATCTATACAAAATCTAGCAAAGTACGCCACGTATATGAAGCTGAAATATCTTCGAATTAATGGCAATGATTTTGGTACTCAGGGTGGAGTATATTTGGCTGCATTCTTTAGAGAAAATAAAACATTAGAATTCTGTGATATTGGCCAAACCGATCAAACTTTAACAAGCGTTGCACACATAGTAACAGCACTAAGAAAAGATCACGGTAACAACACAACATTAAAAGTATTAGATTTTAGTCGAGTAATACCATTATTTAACAGATATTCTTACGAAACTAAATGGCTAGCGTATCATATGGAATATTTAATTGAAAGGAACGAAAGTCTCATAGAATTACATTTGCAGAAAAATGAATTCATCAGTCATGATGTAGAATATATTGTTAGAGGATTGAGAAGAAATTATACTCTGTTATACTTAGATCTCGCATATAATAAAATAGGTGATTATGGTGCTGATCTTTTGGGGAAATATTTAGCAGAAAAACCCCAGCTGATACTATTAAATATAGCTGGAAATGGTATTAAAGATACTGGCGCAAGGGCCCTATGTTTCGGGCTGCCATTTTCTAAACTCCGAGCTTTGGATATTTCGAATAACAAAATGAACGATCGCGGTGTATTGGATATACTGAACACGATTAAAAAACCTTACTTCATTAGGTTTTTAAACATTTGGGGCAATAATATTAATCACATAACGTGCGGTGTTATCGAAAGGATGTTATTCAGCGGTACGCTGTTTCAGCACACAATTGATGTACAAATTTACGAAGTTGATGATGTTTTGTACGCAGCTTATTATCCCAATCCAGCTGATAGGAATAAGCACCTATATTATTGTGAATTGGACTTCGGATATGCCCAACCTATATGCCATATAAAAAGAAATCAAATATATGAACCGAAAAAGTTGAAAGTGGATTGCAAGCAGAGACATTGGCTGGATAAAACTAATCGAAACACGTTTTGACGTTATATTTTATTTATCTTTACGTATTGTCTACTGACTAGTTTATTTTCGAGGGATTATTACAAATTGAGTTATCTATTTGAACTATTTTGTTATTTTATGCCTAATGCCATCTAGTGATGAAGAGAAGAATTTATTCTCCACCATTGGGTGGTGGTCTAAATAATAAAAAATTAAGTATTAGACACTTGGTGTCTAATTTTTATTAATTAGACCTAAATTTTATAGATCTAAAATTTTCAGCATATTGTCAGCATAAGAGAAAAATTTATTTTCCACCATTGAGGAGTGGACATCAAGTGTCTAATTAATTTGTATTAATTAGACCACCACTCAATGGTGGAGGATTTGTTTCACGAACGATTAAAATTCAAACAGGAAGTCTTTTTTATTTACTTACAATTCATTAAAAAAATGTGTAATATAAATGAAATTCATGACTTGTGCCATCTTGTGTCGGATAGCACAACTTCTTCATATAGCACCATCTAGTGCCGAACAGGAAAACGAATTGTAACAGCGTAGCGTCATCTATGTGTCACATCTAATACTCACATTGACAAAGTCACTCAAGAGATGGCGCTGTTATTAATGGGGAAGTTTGAGAAAAAATTGGCAATACCACAAAAAAAATGGCGTCGCGTCAGACAGCGCAAAGCTGTCAAACGGTTGTTGACTTCCACAACGTAGTGATTACTTGTTCAGTGTTGACTTCTTGCAGTCGTTCGTATCAACCGCTGGAAGTAAATAAATCGAATTAATGACAATAATCCTTTGAAAATAATTGTGCTGTGCTCCAAACTGTTTGTTGAAGTGGCTAAAAATATTCTCCATTACAAACTGTGTGTTCAGAAACAAAGTGATTTCTTTTCGAGAAAAAATACGCAACATTTTTCCTTTTCCGACTTTTGTTTTCGTTATAACATCCTGTGTGTAACTTTACTTATTACTTTCGCTGTTTATTTGATTCTTGCAATTTCCTGCTATTATTTCCACATTCAGTTAAGTGGTTGAATAAAAACCTGTGCTTTTTCAGTCTAATAAAGTTACGAAAAATATTCTTTAATAAAAAAAAAAACAATTATTGTGAAGGAAGTGTGTGTTTTCCAAAAATAAGTTTCTAGTGAATTAAAAAATGGATTTACTGCTTCGAAGAAAATAACCCCCCGCTTTGAAGGTGCGTTTAAAAATAGAATTCTTTTTTCATACCTACAAATTTCTTTTATCTTCTTGTAGTGCCATCTCCTATCGGAGGTTGGCTATCAATAGGGTTATTCGGATCCTGGAGACTGCAGCCCTGAACAGTGAGATTGAGTTCATACCAAACCATTCACACAGTGGTTTTAGTCCATACAAAAGTTTGACGCACAATACGCGTAGACGAAATTAATAAAAGTAATATTTTATATATGGAAAAATAGTTTAGATAATCCAGATGCCGCGTAACAAATAACATTTGCAATTTATAATATAATTTCGAAGATATAAAGCTTTGAAATTGTTCATACAAAATTTTAAATGCTTTAAATCTTCGTAATTATTTTTTAAATTGCAAATGTTATTTGTGACGCGGCATCTAGATTTTCTAAACTATTTTTCCATATATACAAAGTTACTTATATTAATACCGTCTACACGTATTGTGCGTCAAACTTTTGTATAAAATTGACCCCACTGCCTTCACTTCTCATAATGTGACCGAGGTACTGAAGTTTCTGAAGACAACAAATTACTTTCATCTAAGCGTGCAATTACAAAACGGAGCTGTGTGTTTTTTTTTTATTCAATTTTTTTTAATGGACTTTTATACAAAATCTTATGTACATGTCAGTCCCATCGTACCTTATGTCTAGATTTTACCTACTCTATCTTCCCCACCTCATTACCTACGAGACTACTAAGGGATAAGGTTTCGTATTCAATTTTTCTGTGGGTGAAATGCTAGCTTCCTATTCATCATACAGACAGCGTTCAAACACTGAGGAGAAACACCCATGTGCGGTGTACCTTCCAACGAGCAACACAATTTTTCTGGATTGATGGCCGAATTCACTCCCAGTACGATATTAATAGTGCATGGCGGTCAGATTGGGGCCTTTTTGATCATCTGCATGCAAGCCTCGTGCGAGACCTGACTGTCAAACCGGCTGGTTTTGATAAGGACCAGAAGACCTGGGCTAAGCTAAACCGGTTAACTAACCACGGGAGGACCAACCACCATCTCTACAAGTGGGGCCTGAGGGAGTCACCGATGTGCGACTGCGGGGCACCTGACCAAACCCATGTGGTAAATGAGTGCACCTTGCGCCGTTTCCCCGGTGGAATTAAAGAACTCCATAGATTAACCCCGGCAGCGGAAGACTGGCTCAAACACCTTGACCTTGAAATTTAGAACGCCCCGGATCCAAGCAGGAAGATAAAAAAAAAAAAATGCCATACGATATGATGATGATGAAAATTTTTCTAACCGAATAAGTTCTTATAATGTGCTGTCTTGGCCACAAATTGGTGGCTGTGATTTACCGAGGAATGACCCCGCATACCCAGTCTCAGATGTACCCCCATGTAGGAGCGGTGCTGGTCCGACATTATACAGGGTGTCCCGTAAACCAACGTCAACCCGGTGGATGCTGATAGGTTAGTTCACGCCTAACCAGAATATACTAAAATAAAAAAAATCTGTCAATCAATCAATCAATCTGTCAACATTTTACTTTAGGAAAAGGTTCTTATCCCCCCTGGATACGTGCCTGACCTTAGTCACTATTTTGAGTGCAGCGGCTACAAATGTTCTATGCAGTATCTGTGTTAAAACTGTCAATATCTCGAAAACTAAGACACTTTTACTAAAGTCAAATTTTAATATTCTGCTTAGTCAGGACCTAACTTACCAGCATCCGCCGGGTTGACGTTGGTTTACGGGACACCCTGTATATGGCGTGAATTGTTGCATCCAGTGTGGCCCTTTTTTTATTCGGTATCAGCTCAACATGAATGTTCTTGGTCAATCGGCTGATGCAGCCGAAAGACCAGGTTTGCCTCTGCAACAACCGACCCCTGTGATATTTGTTGTTATAGAGGTGAGTCTCGTCCACCTCTACAATGTCGTTGTCCCCGCCGATCATTTCGCGGTCGTAAGCCTCAGCAACTTCACAGACTTCGCGCATGTATATTTTGTAAGAAAATTATGAGAAAGTTTGAATCAGTGTTACTATATTTAGCAGGATCCCACGATTTTAGCAGGATTAGGACCCCAATTTAGAGTCATCATCATCATATCAGGCGATAGACGTCCACTGCTGGACATAGGCCTCCCCCAAATCGCGATCGCAGTTGGATTGAATGTGTGTACTCAGAGGATGCTGCTGCCCATCCTTCAGTAGATCCCTTAGTCTTCTTTAACGACACCCACGGGAGGAAATGGGATGGTGCTATTCTTAGCCGATACCACACGAACTAATTTAGGGTATTCGAGAATGTTGTAGCAGTTTTTAAAAATTTTGCTTATTTTTAACACCTTTTTGCAGTTTTCAGCGAACCAGCTAGCTTAAATTTAAATCTGGTCACACTGTTTTAAATATTTATCTGTTTATTTAGTACCTTCATCAGTCATCATGTAAAAGGAACATATGTACGCACGGCGACACATCAAGCTATACAAAACCAACATAAGCTGGCCGCGCGACGTTACCGTTACTCGACCTACGCACGGCCAGCTTATGTTGGTTTTGTATAGCTTGATGTGTCCCCGTGTGTACATGTATTTCTACATACTTGTATTTTGACTGATGAAGGTACAAAATACATGTAATTCATCACATAAAAAAAAAGAAAAAAAAAAGATAAGAAAAAGCGTTAATAATAAAGATTTTTCTTTCTTTCTTTAAAAGGAACATATGTATTAGATAGAATGTTCAGATAAACAATCTTTTATTTCAATTTTCGAAGTTATGACTTGTTAAATACATATTTCAGTGGTCTATCTATACTAATAAAGTCATAGGCTAAATAAAACAAGGAAATCAACCACTTAAACTAGAATGAATGAAGTCATATATAATTATATATAAGGTCTAACAAAACTAGCTGATACTATTTTAAGGAGATGATCAGACAATCAAACTGAACAACTTTCTCTATGGGACCAACATCGAAATCGCAAAAAAAAATCAGCTGTTCCATACAATCGTACTCGACCTAAATGTATGGGACAGCAGAATTTTTTTCGCGATTTCGATATTGGTCCCATAGAGAAAGTTGTTCAGTTTAATGGTCTCATCATCCCCTTTAAGTAGTTTCACCTTATTTTGTTAGACCTTATATAACACATCACTTTTTGAAGCAATAAATAATCACAAATTACATGTTTTTAAGTAATTCTAAATATAAATGTGGGAGTCATGAGAAATGACTTAAGTATACGTAGGGTGAAATTGAGATCCTTAACATCCTTTAAAACTATTTTGCAGATTTTTTATTTGCTCCGATCGTTTGCTCCCATAGTAAAAGTTGTTCAGTTTAAATTTCACCCTATACAGTGTTACAGAAAGTAAAAATAAAAATTGAAAACTTTTAAGGGGGTGGTTTAGACCAACAAACTGAACAACTTTCACTATGGGACCAACATCGAAATCGCGAAAAAAAAATGTCTTTTGTCCCATACATTTAGCTCGAGTAGATCTGTAGTTTAGTATGGAACATCGCAAATGCATCGCATCTTGGAGATTATGGCCAGCAGTGGACGTCTATCGGCTGATATGATGATGATGATGATGGAACATCAGATTACATTTTTCATAAATTACAGCTTTCCCAAAACTTTCTAAATCTTAGCTCAATGTTGTTAATTAAGTTTGCAAATTAATTAGATCACTAGAATGAAAATCTAGATTCTGTTTGCTAAACTTTTGTGAATAATGAAACCTACCTAGTTAAAAAATACTAGGTCATGTGTAACGGGCGGAGCAAGAACTGGCAAACGAAATAAATTTTGAATTCAAATGCTGATAATGTTGCTGTGTGACTAATTATGAACCTTAGGAGTCTTACTGCCAGTTGCACGTAACGTTAATTAAATACAATCCTCCATTAAATCTCATTCTGTCACTTTTTGTTTTTTTGACATAAAACTGCAAGAGAATTAATGGAGGATTATCTTTAATGAACGTACGTGCAACTGGCGGTTATAGCCTAGTCATTTTACGGAGTTTTGTTAGGAGAGGTGGGAAGTAATTATTAATTGGACTTTTAAACTGTAACCGGCACCATTTAGTGACAATAAGACTATCAATCAATTATACTTTATTTGACACCAAAAAACAGAGTATACAGAGAGCAAACAATCAGGAAATACAAAAGGCACGAAAACAGGCGGTCTTATCGCTAAGAAGCGATTTCTTCCAGACAACCTTAGGGTAGAGGAAATAGTGAAAGAAGATTGGTAGGCGGTGTAGATCATAATAACACAATATAGATAACATACACAAATAATGTTATACAAATACAAACATACTGTAATATAAAAATATATATATAACGAGCGTTAACCCGCGACTTCGTCCGCACAAATTATATACCAGATTTTAAGTCAGATCATAAGCTATCAAACAAAAAAAGTTTCATCAAAATCGGTTCAGTAGTTTTTGCGTGATACTCGTTCAAACAAACGAACAAACAAACAAACAGACAGACAAAAAATCCAAAAATTGGTGAAATGGAATCAGGGACACCTAAAAACCATATCGTAACTTTTTTTTTGTTAATATCTTCAATGTACAGACAAACTTCCTGTTACAGTTTTATAATAGTATAGACTAGAGTTAACCCCGTAGGGATTATGACCGTCAGGTTACGTATGTATGTGTTTCCTTTGAAAGCTAAAGTTGTGCTCAGTCATAAAACAGCTTAAAACCCCACTGACACAGTTAGCTAGCTAACTGTATAGTCAAGGTTCGATTCCCGTATGCTAAACATATTTCATCTGAACAGTTTTGTCATTGTAACTCGTGCCACTTTATAACTTGTCTTTAACATTATAGACCAGCCGCCCGTCTGTCGTTTTAATTACACTTTTAGTAACCTAATCTATATCCATAGACTATAGCTTTAAATTAGCTGTTGTTGTTAAAGTCTGTTGTGGTTATCGAGTTCGAATATCACCAATTCAGACTGGTGTCTTGCGAGGCTACTAATTTCTTCAGACTATCGTCGACATCCCTTCAGCCCTCATGCGTGTGGCTGCCGATTATAATTTCTGCATTAGACCTTAAGATCGAGGTGAAATGTTCCTTCATTGAAAAGGGAAGATCTTCCGCCAGGTGTGAACCCCAAACGTTCTAAGTTCGAAATTATTGTTTCGCAATTATAGGCTGTCTCGTTTAGTGATAAGGTATAAAATATAATGTAAATAATTGAATGTAAATACATTCAATTGTATACCTTATCACTAAACGAGACAGCTTATAATTGCGAAACATTAATTTCGAACTTAGAACGTTTGGGGTTCACACGAGACTTCTTTTCATGATTTTTAACGTTCAAAATTAGAATCTAAAGTTATGGGAATAAAATCCAAAGTTGCAGATTTCATGTTACCTCGCCCCCCGCAAAAAGTGGCAGAAATGTTTGTTAGTAGAATTACACGCGTGGCTAGTCCCTATATAGAAGTATCGCTTCTTAGCGATAAGACCGCCTTATTTTGTGCCTCTTGTATTTCATTTCTGTATTTTACTGTTTATGTTTTTGGTGTAAAATAAAGTATATTTGATTGATTGATTGATAAGTAGTCAAAGTCTAACCGTGATTTTTTTTTAAATTTCTAATTATGGTACTCTTGTTAATGCCTTAGCACTGCATTTCCGCCAGTGTCAAGTAGTTTATTATGTCTATCCCAATCTCAGGGATTGTTTTTGATTAAGAACAAGAAGACAAACTGTTATGCAGTTTGGCATAAAATGTATCTGTATAATGTACTGTGTTTTGTGAGAAATAAATAAAAAAGAGATTGAGGATTGCGGAACCTCGTGGCAGGCGTAAACGCGACCCGCGTACACCACGCAAGACAAGTGCTTGTGTCAGAACCTGCAACGTGACTCATCCGCCCATTTTATTGCTAAACAAACATATCCCTATTTGACACATGAACTTAACTGACGCAACACAGTTAAACCGTACTTTCTTTAATCTATCCGGCCGGTCATTAAGCTAATTGCCCCCAATTGGCTTGTACCGCAACATAGAACCCTTTTATAGTTCGCGATCGTCTATTCAGGGATAACTTTTATTCATACATCAGCATTGTATATATTTTTTTTAGCCTATTTCATCCCGCTGCTGGGCCAGGCCCCCTTTTATCCTCCATGCAACCCTGTCCTGAGCCAGTTCCATCCACTCTTCGTCGAATGTAACCAGGTCGTCTCTCCATCTCTTTCGGGGTCGACCCTGACTAATAAGTGTAAATAGTGCTAATAAGCGGCAACACCATTAGGACGCCATAAAATTCAAGGCGAGTTACCTATCTATTTCCAGTATACATATTAATCTATGCTGGTGCCCGCGACTTCGTCTGCGCTTCGTCTGGACAATTCACACAATATCTTTATAAATTGTAGCCTATGTGCTATTCTGATGTATAAGCTATATTAATGTAAAGTTTTATTAAAATACATTCAGTAGTTTTGACGTGAAAGAGTAACAAACATCCATTAATACTTACAAACTTTAGCGTTTATAATATTAGTAGGATAGGATATATACTATACAATTGGGCTTAACACATATAGGAAAGAGTACTAAAACTATATACAGGGTGAAATTGATATCATTAGCATCCTTTTAAACTAAAAGTCTACCAATCAAACTGCACAACTTTTACTATTGGAGCAAACCGATCGGAGCACAAAAAAATCCGCTGTTGCATATTTTTTTTTAGCGATTTCGATATTGGTCCCTTAGAGAAAGTTGTTCAGTTTGATGGTCTGATCATCCACTTAAAATAGTTTCAGCTAATTTTGTTAGACCTTATATACTATTATAAAACTGTAACAGGAAGTTTGTCTGTACATTGAAGATATTAACAAAAAAAGTTACGATTATGGTTTTTAGGTTGTGCGGACGAAGTCGCGGGTTAACGCTCGTAAATAAATAAATATATTATATATAAACTTTTTTAAGGGGATGATCAGACCGTCAGACTAAACAACTTTCTCTATGGCACCAACATCGAAATCACGAAAAAAGAAATCAGCTGTTCCATACAAAACTGCAAACCTACTCGAGCCAAATGTTGACAGCTGGTTTTTTTCTCGCGATTTCGATGTTGCTCTCATAGAGAAAGTTGTTCAGTTTGATGGTCTGATAATCCCCTTAAAAAGTGTCAGCATATTAGATAGAAGAAGAAGGAGGACCCTGTATGTATGTATGTATCATCAGCCTATAAAAGTCGCACTGCAGGGCACAGGCCTACCCTCAGGGAGGGTGTATGGGCATTAGTCCACCACGCGTGCCCAATGCGGATTGGTAGACTTCACATGATACACATCAGAATTTCTTCTTTAGCGTATGCAGGTTTCCTCACGATGTTTTCCTTCACCGTTTGAGAGCATTCGGTATTATGTACATAAGTTAGAAAAACTCATTGGTACATGGCATGTTGTCCGTGCGGATTTGAACCCGGACCCCCATAATTGGATTTCCAATTTTCCATGTATGTATTATCATCGTCATCATATCAGCCGACAGACGTCCACTGCTGGACATAAGCCTCCCCCGAAATGGGGGGATTTGCCATAATCGCCACGCTTGGCAGGCGGGTTGGCGATCGCAGTTGGATTGAATGTGTGTACTCAGAGGATGCTGCTGCCCATCCTCCGGTAGATCCCTTCGTCGCCTTTTACGACACCCACGGGAGGAAATGGGATGGTGCTATTCTTAGCCGAAAACACACGGCATGTATGTATGTAGTTTAACAATTCCACAGTATTTTTTTCAGTTTAATGAGTTACATAGTACTTAAGGGGGTGCTTCGGGCCATCGAACTGAACAAGTTAAACTATGTGACCAACCAAGGGACCAACCAGGCACGTATCCAAGGGGGGGATAAGTGGGATTTATCCCCTAGTCTGGATATGTGCTTGGGACCAACATTGAAATCGGGAATAAAAAAACCCGTCAATTACAAAAGAGTTTTGCTTTCTCCGGGATCTTTAACACGAGACCGACTCATCAACACATCAAGCTATACAAAACCAACATAAGGTGCACGCGCGTAGGTCGAGTAACGTAGAGCGTCGCGCGGCCAGCTGATGTTGGTTTTGTATAGCTTGATGTGTCGCCGTACGCGGGTGTTTCTCCTCGGCGTTTGAACGCCGTCATTATCCTCACAAAATATTTTCGCCTTGTTTATAAGAGAAGGTATATAATATTATAATGCAGTCATAAAGCTCGCTGGACCCTTGTAAAAGCTTTAAAAAAATTATGCCTTTTCTTATAAACAAGGCGAAAATATTTGGTGAGGATAATGACGGCGTTCAAACGCCGAGGAGGTTACACCCGCGTACATTCTGACCCTCATTCCGTTACGAAACCGAATCAATGGATAATTGTTTCCAGAAAACAAACAAAATGATAACGTCAACATAATTGATTGTCTCTTTTCCTCGAATAGCACAATGCTTGGTCGGAACGTGATGGCAATGTCAAATGATATGCTACTGTTTTGATACGTGTGTTTGTGAGCTGCATTTTAAGAGAATCCAAGTCCGAATGGTGCAGTTGTGGCATTCTTAAGATGCACTTGGAATTCATCAAGGATTTCTCATATGCAGGGTGAAATTGATATCATTAGCATCCTTTTAAACTAAGAGTCTACCCTTAAATCTGAACAACTTTTACTATGGGAGCCAACCACACGGAGCAAAAATCAGCTGTTCCGTACTAAACTCCACTGCCACTCGACTCAAGTGTATGCAACAGCAGATTTTTTTTTGCTCCAATTGTTTTGCTTCCATAGTAAAAATTTTTCAGTTTGATGGGTAGACTCTTAGTTTAAAAGGATGCAAATGATATCAATTTCACCCTGTATATAAAATCCTAAATCCTTTCTTAGTGCACCCCTACATCCTCTGTAGAATATAGGGTGTTAGGGTAAACAGTTGCATTATTTTAAAGGGTGATTGTACCCATGATACTGAACAACTTTCCCTATGAAAAAATGTCGCCTTCACAAAAAAAAATCAACCTTTCAAACAAACGTTCGATCAGCTGATTGCATTTAGCATGGAAAGTCGAAATTTTTTTTTTGCATATTTCCTATAGGTTTCTTTGGGAAAGTTATTCAGTATCATGGGTACAATCACCCCTTAAAGTAGTGCAACTGTTTATCCTAACACCCTGTATACAGGGCAGGGTGTAAAAACTTAAATGCAGTACATATTGAACAGAGTGCTTCCGACCATCAAACTGAACAACTTTTACTATTAGACCAACTTTGAAATAGCAGAAAAAATCTGCTGTTTCGCATTTTGGTTGAGTAGCTGACATTTACTATGGAACAGCTGTTTTAATTTTTTTTTTAGTGAAATTTGTTCAGTTTGCTGGTCTGAAGCACCAGCCCTTTACCACTTTAGTTTAGCGATTCTTCACGCTATGTCGGCTACCTTGGTTCTTCTGCGAATCTCTTTATTTATGATTTGATCTCGCAGGGAAACTTCGAGCATAGCCCTCTCCATTGCCCTTTGGGTGACTTTCAGCCTTTTTATGATCCCTTGAGGGAGCGACCACGTATCAGTAACCTAATCTAACTAAGCTAAAATAATAAAAGAAAATTGAGTACAGTAGTACCAGGTTTATAAGTCTCCCCGATGTACATGCGCAGTTGCAAATTTTAATAGCGCGGGAAATTATATTGACCAATCAGGATGTGCCACCTTCATTCCTTTGGCACGATTGGCTAATTGTTTTCGCGCCCTTTTCGCTGCTATCCTACTTTGCACCCTTTGATTACTAAACGACTTCGGGGTTTATCGTGGTATTTTGTCTGCGCTGATTGACAAGGGCTATTATTTTCCTGGTCGTACTGTTATATCTTTCTTCTTCTTCTTGTCGTGCCATCTCCTATCGGAGGTTGACTATCAATAGGGCTATTCGGACCCTGGAGACTGTAGCCTTGAAAAGTGAGGTTGTGTCCACATCGAATTCGCACAGGTTTTTAAGCCAGGACTTCCTTCTTCTACCAGGCATTCGTCTTCCCGAAATTTTCCCCTGCAGAATAATCTGGAGAAGTTGGTATTTATCACTTCTCATAATGTGACAGAGGTACTGTAATTTCCGAGTTTTCATCGTTTTTAGGATTTCTCTGCAGGACCACCTCGTTGCTAATTCGGTCCGTCCATGATATCTTCAACTTCCTCCTTTATACCCATATCTCAAAAGCCTCAAGTCGTTTGCACATGGTGTGAGTGAGTGTCCAGGATTCAACACCATACAGGAGGATGGAGAATACGTAACACCTTACAAGACTGACACGGGTGGAGATCTTGATTGAGCGGTTACATAGCAATTGGTTCATCTTCAAAAATGCATTCCTCGCCTGCCCTATGCGATACCTAATCTCAATGCTGTGGTCTTCTTGATCAGTCACACGACAACCGAGGTACCTGTAAGAGGGAACCCTTTCCAGTGGCTGATTTTGAACGTAGAGTGCAATACCGCTATTTACTTGCACGCTGTTTAGTTATGGCGACGGGCTCACTCCCCGTCACACTGGACAGAGTTTCGGTACTATAGTGAAACGTGAGTGTTCTGAGGTTTCAGAATATCTCCGACTACCCCCTCGGGGATTATTGTCGTGAGCATATGCTATGCTATGCTGTTTAGTTATATCTTTAGGAAGCCCCATCTTGCAGTGTAACCAGTAGGCTTAGCATGCCACCCCCGAGAAAACGACAAAAATCGAGATGTGCCTCAATCTTTATTATTTTAAGTGTGTCAGAAAGAGCGGGCATGACGTTTTTCTCGCTTAAACGCTTTGTCGTGGGTGGCATGCTAGCCATGCAGTAGGTGTGTTAGTCCCACGTCTGGACACAGTTTCACTGTAGGACACGTATTCGCTTTCGACTTTCGTTTCGATCTAGTTAGCTGCGCTGTGCGAATTGTTTGCCGTTTAGTACAAGTTACAAGCTACTCGAGCTGTTTATAAAGATAAGCATACGCTGACCACCAAGCTCAATTCTTAGGGCTTATGTCGAAAAATAATTGAAGCGAAATGGGTGTGATAGCTTATATTACTGCCTGATGCGAGAGAAAGAGATGGGGCGGCGCGCGCGAATGAAACGACGCAAGCGTAAAACAAACTTTATTAAATTGTGATTGTACTATTTATGTAAGTTCAATTCTGCTCTAATCAAAATTTATATAATATCAATCTCTTTTTTTAAAATCAAGTCTCGTGTTTCTATTATTCACCGTTTAGCAGTTCCAAGCGTTTATCGATAAAGACGGAGGCTACTTTGGCATGTTTTTCTATCGAGAAAATTTGTCTTAATCGTGTTTTGGCTCTAATCAAAACTTCAATTATATGTTCAATTTACACATATCCGCTAATCATACTCCTACTGTTAGTATACTTCATGATATATGACGCTTTGAAGAATCCTATTTTTTTCACATAGCCTCTTAACTAACAACGTTGGAGGAACCGTTGTCCCATACAAAACTGCAAACATAACTCGACTGAAATTCTCACCGATCCCCGTTAACCAATCCGCCGCTTAGCCCGAGCAACGTCCTATGCCGAGGTCCGTACCCCTCTGGGTGCCCCTAGGTCGGTTGCTTAAGTTCATTCATTTGGTTCGGTAGACCCTTCGTGGTCCCTCCAATAGTCCGCAGACCGCAGTCATCTAAAAAAAAATCGACAAATTGAAGCAGCCGATTTTTTTTTTCGCGATTTCGCCATTGGCCCCATAGATTTAGTTGTTCAGTTTGATGGCCTGAAGCACCCCTATAAGTAAGTCCTATTTAATTTAACACCCTGTATAAGGACTGCCTAACTCCTCTGCTCTGGAATGTAGTCTTGTTTTTCTATTGTGTACTCTACTGGAAGGTCACACGTTTTTTATTTTATTACAAGATCTCTATTCCCTTATGACTTGTACCAACCATGAAAAGCACAAACTAAGTAAACATAACACGTCCACTCTCTCTAGATATATTTGAAGACTTCCTAACTGTTATGTTAGAAACTTACTCAATAGTTAGTTAGTTTAATAGTTTGTTAACGTACTGTTAACTTTCAAGTTAAAGCACAAACTAAGTAAACATAACGCGTGCACTCTCTCTAGATATATTTGAAGACTTCCTTACTGTTATATTAGAAGTTATCCTAAAGCAAGATAATCACTAAAGGTAAGCGCATACCTATATGGTGTACTGTAAACCAGGGACCAAAAATTTTCGGTAACCTTTATTTAAATGTTACCTTTATCCAGGTAACAACCAATTTTAATACCGGTAACCTAAATATGACCTTCAAGAGAATGCGAGTGAGTGCGGGTAAGGGTCAATATAGACGGAGCGGCAAAAGGCGCGCTTGGTTTTTAATAACACTGAAAAATGAACTTTAATTTCTACTAATCAAAAGTACAAAATTGATTGAACAACGTCGTTGTTGTAGCGGGTTACGCAAATTTTGGAGCACCCAACGAGCGACGCGCGCATTATTTTCATTGCATTGGACAGGTCGAGATATTAAAGTAGATGATTATTTACATTTTATTGAACCCAAAAGCATGTTTATGTTCACGTTTGAGCTTAAGTTTGTTATTATAATTGATTTAATTTGTATTTAGTAACGACTAACGAGGTATTTACTTAAAAATTGAATACTTACTATATTTATGAAGAAACAATTTTTTATTTAAATATATCTCTGTGTATGCGGACCGTTAGTAGAATGATATTAAGGTTACCTCTAAAAATACCTGTAAAAAATATAAAGGTTATAACCAAAAAGTACCGGTATTATCGATACCGGTTTCGGTCCCTGCTGTAAACCTAAATTCGTGACATAGATATTTTAAGGGGTGCTTCAGCGCCTTCAGCCCAGACCATCAAACTGCACAACTATCATATAGGATCAACAGAGAAAAATCATTCAGCTATTCCATAGAAAACATAAATTCTCGACAGAATGTACATGTATTTTATAGTTATTGAAGTAAAGTCCCAACCAGCACACTCAGTCAAAGCCACAGGAAACCCGCAGGCTGTCTAGAGAGCCTAGTGCTTATAGTAAGTACTAGATAGATTAGTAGTTAACTTAATTAGACCTAGAACTCACCGGTAACCTAGTCTACGCGACCGCAGGAGGTCTGCGGTTTGAATCATGACTATATCTACGCAGGTAGCTGTTTATACAGGGTGTCAGATTTAATGCGTTAGGTACTTATTTAAGGTGTGCTCCAAATTGAATAAGTTTCACTCACAAATCACAAAAACTAAAGGGAGATGTGAAAAGGGGGCGGGGCCAGTGCCGTAGCCATATGCGCAAAAACGGACAGTAGGGATTCAATATATTATGAGGCTGAAAGTCAGTCGAGATATTATGTGTAAATAGTTTACAATGCTTGCGTAGTACAAAAGATTATTCGAACCTTGAGTTCTGATACCGCAATGGATAATGAGCATATTCAAGCTAACAAAATACTTTCTATCGCGTGGTACTGGTGGTAATGCGGCACTCTGTTTCGTACTCGGCGCGTTGGTTGGCATCTCTCTAGATCTCTATGGTTTCACTATAGTATGGAGCCAAATTCCGCTGCTCCATATAGTTTTTTCGAGTTAGCCTTTGTCATTTACTATAGAACATCAATTTTTTTTCGTGATATAGATGTTCGCTCCATAGTAAAAGTTGTTCAGTTTGACAGTCTTAAGCACCCTCTTTAATATGTAACGCATATAAATTACACTAGATAAGATAAGATAAGATAAATGTTTATTTTTAACTTTTTTAACTTTTGCTTAAAACTATTACATTAAACGGTAGACCAAAAACGAGGCAAGCCTGATACGCGAGGTCTACGATTGGGATCCTTAACAATAAACAAATAATTTAGTTACGAACTAGTACAATTGAAACAAAGTGAGAGGGTGTGAGTGGGGGGAAGGGGGGGGGGTTGTGTAGGCGTGTGTATA
This sequence comes from Agonopterix arenella, assembly GCA_927399405.1. Classification (NCBI taxonomy): domain Eukaryota; kingdom Metazoa; phylum Arthropoda; class Insecta; order Lepidoptera; family Depressariidae; genus Agonopterix; species Agonopterix arenella. The sequence goes on along the minus strand of OV656718.1, from coordinate 8,018,509 downwards.
TGCCTTGTATGTTAAGATATATCATTGATTAAGTCTTCAGTTCCATCTTAAGTCAAAGTCTGCAACCATTTCTTAATCTCGAATTTTGCACGGCGCACTGATAATGTTTTTATGTCGAGACTATGTATAAGGTCCAACGAACAACCCTCGGACCACTGTCTGTCTCCAGGAAACACACATAGCCTGGTGGAAGATCTTCCCCTTTATTGGTGGAACCTTCCACTTAGTTCCTACTCAGACCGTCCACCAACTATGGACGAGTCTCGTGTGAACCCCAAACGAGACCAGTTATTGTTCCGCAATTATAGGCTGTCTTGTTTAGTAATGCTCATGCAAATGCACATGATCAATTGATCGTGGAACTTGGCAGAGGGGAATGTTAATAGCCCAGACATTTTACGGAGTTTTGTTAGGCGGGGTAGGGAGTAATTATTAATTGGACTTTTAAACTGTAACCGGCACCATTTAGTGACAAAAAGACTATCTTAAAACATGTTTTAAAAAAAATCGCTACGCAACATAGAAATCAAAATTTTGTGTCCCAGAAGGCTTTCAAATTATTAATATTAATAAAAACTCATTTGACTTAGAATTAACAATATAAATTATTTTCGAGCAATTAAATAGGCATTGAAATTTAAAAAATGATGTATTTATTAAAAAATACGAATGTATTTTTCAAAACCTTCTAAGTAGTCAAAAATATTCACACCATGTTGGTAGTATGTATAATGGTAAAGCCTTAAATATGTGCAAAAAAAAAATACCATCACGTTTTTTAGAACGAGATAATTGCTTAATTTAAAATTTGGGGCTGTTGCTGACGTGATTTTTTTTTAATTTTGGTACATATCTCAAATTGGCTCTTCAATATTATACCGAAAAAAAAATTCAATTATTAATTAGTCCCCACTCAAACCGTAAAATAGCTGGGCTATAAGTTATAGCCCAGCTATTTTACGGTTTGAGTGGGGACTAATTAATAATCTATAACGCGAGGCTAGTCAGGGGACTAGCCTAGGCTGGACTAAACTAGGGAGTTTAATAGTCTATAACTATAAGAGTTCCTACAAACTAATCAAATTGCAACATCACGCAACTAAAATAAAAAATAACTCATGCCGCGTAATCCGATGAGTCAGCGAGTTAACTTGGCGTGACCTTTAACTTTAACAGGCGAGCCCAAGTTGTTAGCGAAACCCTTTGTGGAAGGGTGCCACTAGTTTATTGGGTCACGAAATGCTATCGGGAAGATAATACGCACCCATACCACAGATAATTTAGTACTAACGTAACAGATACTGCACTCTCCAGATTTCTTGCGCTTTTACAGCCAGCCGGACGAACAACCTAAACGCGCCTTATGTACGCACGATAGTCTGTATCGTGTGCGACCAGGAAAATAATTCCCCTCGTCAATCTTCGTTTGCACATAGCAGACCCGAGTCTCTTGTCTAAACCCGAAGTCATTTAGTAATCAAAGGGCGTTGCACCCTTTGATCGGTCCAAATCGGATCGGGAAACATCACATAGTAGAAGCGAAGAATATAAGACATATTGTAGTCTTAAATTGAGAAAATATTTTTTTTATATACCTATCTATCTATTAAGTGCTATATTGAAAGCAGTCTCATGTACAGCACTTCATATAAACCCTGTGGCTTCTAAAGTGCGGTTTATATTTAAATAAAGTTATTAAATAAAATTTAAAAAAAATCTGGGTTTGCTTCGCTCGCTCCTGGTTTTTATTAATCTAACTCTGATCATAACATAACTGATTCATATTTCTGTGAAATTTTGAGCTTGCTTTTTGTTTCAGCATTGTGCAGTGCTAAAAATGTCTAGCTGTCTGCTTTGCTCGCTCAAGGTGCTTTGCTCGCTTCGCTTGCTCAATCATTGTATTTTGATGTTGCACAACTTTGGAAATAATCGATTCGTTGTGCTAAGAAATGTCGAGCTCGCTCCTAATTTTCGTTTTAGTGTATGTATAAAAGGGTAGACGGGCCAGCTAGGTAGGTTCAGCCTGCAGATGGTATGCCGATCTTAGATCCGTCGGCAGACCATCAACAGGTAGACCACTCCGTGCGCGAGTGTGCCAAGAAGGCTGGCAGCGTTGCTTCTTTTTTTTTTTTATGTTTGATAGGTAAACATTTGACCCCGATCTCACCTGATGTTAAGTGACGATGAGGCCGAAGATGTAGCATGCTTACCTAGAAAAATGCCTATTCACTCTTGCCTTGAAGAGGCCCAAGTTGTATTGCTCAGGGAACAGGTCCGCAGGCAGTGCGTTCCACTGTTTAGCCGTGCGCATTATAAAAGAAGAAGCAAACTTCTTCGTGCGAATTGCTAGTAGGTCAACAACATAAGGGTGGAAACCTAGCCTGCGTCTCGTCCCTCGCAGATGAAAGGGAGACGGAGTTTGGATGGCGATGCTAATACGCTGCCCGAGGTACGCGCCAGCCTTCGTGTCACCTAGTTTACTTACAAAATATCTGTTAAATACCTCCCTATATGTACCTAATATGACGAAATTCGTGCTCCGTATACCTCTGCATTCATTAGGACAAAGGTTAAGTTGAAAGCGGTCGTGTCGTATTTTTAAGTCTTGTGGGGGTCGCAATTCAAATAAGTTTGAAAACACTGCTTTAGACGATCGCGACACGCGGTCAGCAGTTGCGGCGCGGCACTAAGTTCATAAGGCCGGCCATCCTTCTGTGCCTGTTTATTTTGTGCACGCGGCAAATGTTCTAAAGTCCACCTTTATATTCGCCATTCTATAAATACGTATGTATCTCGATGCCTCGCCTCACAGAATTACGCACTGCACCAATCCCCCTGCCGCCGTATATAGGTCAAGGTTACATCGTAATGTCAACCGTAGTTCCTGGTATTAAAGGCGGTTCTTTATTACGGGTTCGTTTCCTCCGGCAGTTAAAATAGCACCATCTGAAAATAGGTAAGTGCAGTACGACTAAGAAAAAAATTAACCTCGACAATCTCCGTTTGCGCAGAGTTCCCGACAAAACCCGAAGTCGTTTAGTAATCAAAGGGTACAAAGTCGGAAATAACTGCCTCTGTGGTCTTATGGTTAAGAGCGTTGGGCTCTCGACACGGAGGTCGTGAGTTCGATTCCCACGAGGGTCACCTAGTGATATGTCACTTTGTGCGTTTTTCCCCAGTTGTTTAGGACATTGCAGGCTGAATCACCTGATTATCTGAAAAAAAAAATGATTCCTTGCTTCGGATGGCACGTTAAGCCGTTGGTCCCGGCAACTATCTCTGGTGGTAGTAGTCGTTACATAAAAACCACGTCAGAGGTAGTCAGGCGGTCTGAAAAAACTCTGACACAAGGGCTCTGCCCACACGATAAGAAGAAGACAAAGTCGGATAGCAGCAAAAAGGGCGCGAAAACAATTAGCCAATCGTTGCAAGGCATTGAAGGTCGCTCATCCTGATTGGTCAATTTAATTTCGCGCGCTATTAAAATTTGTCAACTGCGCAGGTACATCGGTGAGACTTATAAACCTGGCACTACTGTAACAATAAGTTTTTCTAACTTATACAGGGTGAAATTGATATCATTAGCATCCTTTTAAACTAAGAGTCTACCCATCAAACTGAACAACTTTTACTATGGCAGCAAACCGATCGGAGCAAAAAAACATCTGCTGTTGCATACATTTGAGTCGCGAACTCGCGAGTCGACCTTACAGTTTTCATTATTCTATATGTTACTTGTTACGCTGTTTATTATCAAATTAAATAAAATAAAAATCGTAAAAGTTGTTCAGTTTGATGGGTAGACTCAACATTCAAAATTCAAAAATTTTGTATTCAAAATAATATCACATAGATAGCTTTTTGACGTCATTTTTTGAGTCTACCACCGCGTCGGAAGGTGTTTCGTTGAGAGAAGATGCGGCCAGAAACTCTACAACACACATCTTTTTAACACTTTCGCGGACACTGAACGAGACACAATAGAACTTTTATTGTTATCACTGCTATAGCAGGTCACTGTCCGCGAACGTGTTAACAAAACAAAATATACAAAGTACAATTAAAATACAATATTGCATTACATAGAGTAACATTGTCAAGACCAGACATTTTGGTCATTCAAATAGTCATCGAGTTTATAGTAGCCTTTTTTACAGAGGACTTGTTTAACATGGGACTTAAACTTTTTGTCTGGCAAGTTTAGAATATCCTCTGGTATCTTATTATAATAGAGTATACAGTGCCCCATGAAAGATGTGTTGACCTTACTGAGTCGAAAATGTGGGGATACTAATTTATTTTTATTTCTTGTATTGTATTTATGAACGTCACTGTTTTTGGGAAAGAGATACAAATTTTTCCGAACGTATAAAATATTTTCGTAAATATATTGACTGTAGAAAGTCAAGATACTGATATCTTTAAAAAGATCTCGTAGTGAATCTCGACAACGCAGATTATAAATGGCTCGAATTGCCCTCTTTTGAAGGATAAAGATCGCCTCAACATCTGCAGCACGGCCCCACAGCAAAATACCATAAGACATGATACTATGGAAGTAGCTGAAGACTCTTAGTATAAGAGGATGCTAATGATATCAATTTCACCCTGTACTGTGATATTACTAGGTCTTTTTGTTACCACCTGTATAATTACCTTTTGATCGGAACCGAATCGTGCAAAGTGGTTAATAATCGGCTGCCCTTTTGATAATACCGTATTTAGGCCAAGGCGCATCGACTCACTGATGCTAATTGGTGCCGTCCTCGTCTCCCAATCTGACCTTCTCTCTTACTCTTCATACGTAACTGAAAATACTAATACATATACAGTGTCCTTCTTAATATGCTGACAGTTTTTGAAGGGGATGACCGGACCATCGAACTGACTATGGGATCAACATCGAAAGCGCGAAAAAAAATCTGCTGTCCCATACATTTGGCTCGAGTAAGTTTGCCGTTATCTTTGACTATTTATTATAAGGACTAGCCTTGAGGTAGCATTTCTCCTCTGCCACGGTATAAGATCAATTAATCATCATTCATCAGATCAATTAAGATCAATCATTCAATTTTATACCTTATCACTAAACGAGACAGCATATAATTGCGAAACAATAATTTCGAATTTACACACGAGACTACTTGTCATGATTTTTAACGTTCAAAATTAGAATCTAAAGTTATAAGAATAAAATCCAACAGTGGCAGAAATGTTTGTTAGTAGAATTACACGCGTAACTTGTCTAGGTCTACTGAAACACTTTCTCTATGGGACAATATATTGAAATCGCGAAAAAAAATCTGCTGTTCCATACAAACCAACTCGACCTCAATGTATGGGACAGCACATTTTTTTTTCGCGATTTCTATATTGGTCCCATAGAGAAAGTTGTTCATTTTGATGGTCTGATCATCCCCTTAAAATAGTTTCACCTAATTTGTTAGACCTTATATAAGTAGTCAAAGTTTTGTATGGAACAGCTGTTTTTTTTTTTCGCAATTTCTATTTTAGTGCCATAGAGAAAGTTGTTCAGTTTGATGGTCTGGTCATCCCCTTAAAAATCTATCTTCATATTTATACCGGGTTTAAAATTGCATTGCATATCAAAGGGGGTACTTCAGACCATCAAACTGAACATCTTTCACTATAGAGCCAATAAGAAAATTGAAAAAAAAAAATTGCATTTCCATGGAAAACTAGGTAGGTCTTATATGAGATGATGATCGTATGAAACGGACATATCGACATGACAAATGCAAAGAAAGAAAATTGTCTCTTAAATAACTCTCTAAAGGAAGGTCAGTAAGAAACCGCGCATTAAAGTGGTTTCAGTCCATACAAACATTTGACGCGCAATACGCGTAGCGGAATTAATAAAAGTAATATTTTATATGTGGAAAAATAGTTTAGAAAATCTAGATGCCGCGTAACGAATAACATTTGCAATTTATAATATAATTACGAAGATATAAAGCTTTTAAAATTTTGTATGAAAAATTTCAAAGCTTTATATCTTCGTAATTATTTTATAAATTGCAAATGTTATTTGTGACGCGCCATCTAGATTTTCTAAACTATTTTTCCATATATACAAAGTTACTTATATTAATACCGTTTACGTGTATTGTGCGTCAAAGTTTTGTATAAAATTGACCCCTCTGCAACCGCCTTAATATAAAAATACGATTGTCCGTCCGTCCGTGTACAATGTACATTTATAGATCGAATGCCACTGCGGGGATCCGGTTTTACATTATTATTAATGCTTTACATGTGTCATGTTTGTACGCATTGTTTTGTTGTATTTACTGCTACCTATACTATACCACAGATAAAATAAATTCGAATTGTATTTAGCTAGTTTTTCCCCGCGACTTCGTCGGCGTAGACTTTTGAAGACTTCCAACACCCCTTTACTTTAAGGTGGTTTCAGTCCATACAAAAGTTTGACGTACAATACGCGTAGGCGGAATTAATAAAAGTAATATTTTAGGTTGCAGAGGGGTCAATTTTATACAAAACTTTGACGCACAATACGCGTAGACGGTATTTATATATTGAGTAACTTTGTATATATGGAAAAATAGTTTAGAAAATCTAGTTGCCGCGTCACAAATAACATTATGTAGGAGAGGGAGGGAGTTTCTTAGGCCGAAGAAACGATAGATGGATTGTGTGAAGGATGATATGTGTGAAAAAGGAGTGAGTGTTGAAACGACGGCTAAGAGAGATGAATGGAAGAGGATGGCATATTGCGCCGACCCCAAATAATGGGAAATGGGCAAGACAATGATGATATTCTACACATTTTCTGTCTTATCTTCAAAAATAGTAAAGTACAATTTGCGTTAAGGTGGTTTCAGTCCATACAAAAGTTTGACGCACAACACGCGTAGACGGAATTAATAAAAGTAATATTTTACATATGGAAAAATAGTTTAGAAAATCTAGTTGCCGCGTCACAAATAACATTATTTGCAATTTATAATATAATTACGAAGATATAAAGCTATTAAAATTTTGTATGAAAAAATGCGAAGCTTTATATCTTCGTAATTATATTATAAATTGTAAATGTTATTCGTGACGCGGCAACTAGATTTTCTAAACTATTTTTCCATATATAAAATATAACTTTTATTAATTCCTTCTACTAGTATTGTGCGTCAAACTTTTGTATGGACTGAAACCTTAAAGTAATGCAACTCTCTAACCTAACACCTTGTATTCCTAATTTTTTAAAACTTTTAAACTGGTTTTTTCAAAATAACTTAAAAATTACGTTGGAAAGCAACCATTGTGATATCATGGATAGCCTTCTGACGTCGTTTTTGACTTTACCACCTATCTTAGGCAGGCTGCGCGTTTTCTGTCTGTCAGTCACGGAAGTGTTTTTATGTATAGATAACTACAAACCCCATGAGCGAGACGGAAAGCCATAAATTGTCTGATGACGTCACACGGCTAGACTGGTGCCGTCTGGACGCCCGCATTGTGCTACAATGACTATAGTAGGGTAATTGGATGGAAAAATATTACTATAACGAGGGTGAATCGGTTTGTTGAGCATGTCCGTATCCGAGGCAAGATTAGGTGGCAATCTTGAATTCATTTTTTGTCTATACAAGGTACAAGGTATAATAATGCTCACGGCTATATTTCTTAGAGGGGTAGTTGGATATGTTCTAAATAGGTTTTCATTGCAAACGAAAGAGCAATAGGAAAAGCATGGCAGTAAAACAACTATAATATGTACAGAGATAATACATGGTCGAGTTGAAGACCTTATCGCTAAACTCAAAATTATAAATAGGCCAAAACGAGATAAAAAGATAAATATATCTATACTATTATAAAACTGTAAATTTAAAAAAAGAAGTTTGTTTATTTGATCGAGCATCACGCGAAAACTACTGAACCGATTTTGATGAAACTTTTTTTGTTTGAAAGCTTACGATCTGACTTAAAATCTGGTATATGATTTGTGCGGAGAAAGTCGCGGGTTAACGCTAGCACTATTATAAAACTGTAAATTAAAAAAAAAAGTTTGTTTGTTTGATCGAGTATCACGCGAAAACTACCGAACCGTTTTTGATGAAACTTTTTTGTTTGATAGCTTAAAAATCTGGTATATAATTTTTGCGGACGAAGTCGCGGGTTAACGCTAGTGTATTATATAAGGTCTAACAAAATTAGCTGAAACTATTTAAAGGGGATGATCAGACCACCAAACCAAACAACTTTCTATATGGGACCAATATCGAAATCGCGAAAAAGAAATCAGCTGTTCCATACAAACCTACTCGACCTAAATGTATGGGACAGTAGATTTTTTTTCGCGATTTCGATATTGGTACCATAGAGAAAGTTGTTCAGTTTGATGGTCTGATCATCCCCTAAAATAGTTTCACCTAATTTTGTTAGACCTTATATAATGGTTCAAAGTTCGGTCTCCGCTTAATGTACTTTGGACACAATAAAGGTCTTATACGTATTTCTCAGAATTTTCCATGTCTAAGTCATCATCACCTTCTATCATCCACTACGCGTGCCCAATGCGGATTGGTAGACTTCACATACGCATCAGAATTTCTTCTTCAGCATATGCAGGTTTCCTCACGATGTTTTCCTTCACCGTTTGAGAGCAGACTATTAATACATAAGATGGCGCTACCCAATCCCCCGCGTAGTCCCCGCCCTTTACAATTACCCCTTCTGGGATTCCTTTGGCCGTTTGAAGTTCATTCACTGGTTCGGTTAAACTACCAGAGCGCTTCTTTGTCACTATTGTTGTCCCCCCATAGTCCACAACAAGCAATAGCTGCTCCCTGAATAAAACACAGACTGCTCTCAAACGGTGAAGGAAAACATCGTGAGGAAACCTGCATACACTGAAGCAGAATTTCCGATGCGTATGTGAAGTCTACCAATCCGCATTGTGCACGTGTGGTGGACTAATGCCCATACACCTAGAACGATTTAACCACTGGAACTTTAACTTGATGATTCTCATACATTAAGAAAATGACGACAAAATTTTTTATCGATAAAAACTCCCGCTATCCCTCAAACGAAGACTCATCGACATGTGTATCCTGCCTATCCTAACCTACGGTGCCCAGACCTGGTCTCTCACTGAGTCTCAAAAGTCCAAACTCAAGGTTTGCCAGAGGGCAATGGAGCGTAGTATACTGGGTGTTAAAAGAACGGATCATGTCAGAAACTGCGCTCCAAAACACGAATAGCCGATGTTGGAGAAAAATCCGCCAGATTAAAGTGGGATTGGGCCGGCCATGTCTGTCGAATGCACGAGGAAAGGTGGGCAAAAATAGTAACGCCCTGGATCCCAGAAAACGGTCGTCGGCGTCCAGGTCGTCCTAGGAAGAGGTAGCGGGACGATCTGGATGCTTTCGATGACGCGTGGCCAGAGCATGCCCAGGACAGAGATGGTTGGAGGATGAAAGGGGATGAAGTGGGCAAGTAAAAAAAAAATATATATATATAAAATCGTTCACAAACAAGTTATCGACTATGTCCATCACTAGAGTCGTGTTCACGTGACCAATTTGTAAAAAAGTTATGAATGACTTCCTCCCTCAACCCGCAAATTTCGTTGGAATGTTATTCCATACATTATCAAGAACATCTCGCGTCCAGTGGTTTAATCGTTCTAGCCATACACCCTCCCTGAGGGTAGGCCTGTGCCCTGCAGTGGGACGTATATAGGCTGTGGTCCAAAGTAATGTCGATTAACTGTTTGTCGGACTAAAGTTCCAGTATCTGTGATGATGATTTATGTATAAAAAAAAACGTTCATTCAAGATTGAAGGTCTACAGTATGACCATTAAAATAATTCCGCTCGTCAATCTTCGTTTGCGCAGAGCAGCCTAGCTAGCATGCCACCCCCGAGAAAACAACAAAAATCGAGATGTGCCTCCATCTTTATTATTTTACGTAGGCCAGAAAGAGCGCGCATGACTTTTTTCTCGTTTAAACGCTTTGTCGTGGGTGGCATGCTAGCTAGGCCGAGTCCCCGACAAAACCCGAAGTCATTTAGTAATCAAAGGGGATAGCAGCGGAAAGGGCGCGAAAACAAATTAGCCAATAGCGTAAACGGATTACAGGTGGCGCATCCTGATTGGTCAATACCATAGAGATCTAGAGAGATGCCAACCAACGCGCTGAGTACGAAACCTAGTGTCGCATCACCACCAGTACCACGCGATAGAAAGTATTGTGTTAGCTTGAATGTGCTCACTATCCATTGCGGTATCAGAACTCAACGTTCGAATAATCTTTAGTACTACGCAAGCATTGCAAACTATTTACACATAATATCTCGACTGGCTTTCAGCCTCATAATATATTGAATCATTACTGTCGCGAGCAATGTGTTCCGTTTTTGCGCATATTGCTGCGACACTGGTCCCGTCCCCTTTTCACATCTCCCTTTAGTTCTTGTGATCTGTGGTCAATACAATTTCGCGCGTTACTAAAATTTGTCTTCTGATGCGCAGGTACATCGGTAAGACTTATAAACCTGGTAATACTGTACGCCTTTCCTCAATGCGCCAATGGTATAAGTACTAAAGATAGCCTTGAGTATAATTTATAGTTAGGGGAAACTAGGCATCCCAATCTCATCCCCCTTTCAGTGATTCTGCGAATTCCTTGAAACGATTTCGTGGAATGTGAGTCACAATTTGAGAAGTACGATTCATTTTAGGGGGAGTATTTTTAATGGATTAGTAATACTTCGTGTGGGTCTCGTACATGACTAAGGGAGTGTCTTTAGTAATGTTTTTGTGTGGGAAAAGACTAAGCTCTATCTAACACCACAAAATATTGTGATGGTGGACATGGGGCCGAAAAACCCGCTCAAGTGATGGAAAAATCCAAAGACACGTTGAAATCTCGAAGAAAAATCTTCTGTTCCATAGAAAACTACAATGGTGACTCGACCCAAATGTATGAAATAGCTGATTTTTTACGCGATTTCAGTGTGAATCTCATTGTGAAAGTTGTTCAGTTTGATGGTCTGAAGCACGGCTGCATCTATAGCTGGTTTAAAACGCATTTAAGTTTGCACCTAGTATAGGCTGATGACGGTGATGATGATATCTTCTTTTTATTTCAGACTTATTACTTCATCATTCTCTTGCCCATTTCCCATTATTTGGGGTCGGCGCAATAAGTCATCCTCTTCCATTCATCTCTCTTAGCCGTCGTTTCAACACTCACTCCTTTTTTACACATATCATCCTTCACACAATCCATCCATCTTTTCTTCGGCCTGCCTCTCCTACCACAGCAATCCACATTCATACTTACTTAACTTGACTTATTTAATAATTTTTTTTTAATAAATCGCAATTTTATCCAATTAATCATACCTTTCCGAACTTTGAGGTGTTGTACCTTGGTAACTATTTTTGTCTTGTTGGCCTGTTTGCTCTAAAACCTAACGTTTAAGTTTTATTTAGTGAAAACTGAAAAAGTCTCAACATTTTCTTTGTTTTATTGTCACGGCCGGCAAGCACTCCAAGGTCGAAAACTTGTATTTTTATCAAAGTCCTGTACCTGTATAACATATCCAAAAATCACGGATACCCGACCTTTTGTAGGTTAGGGTATAATTTTTCCTACATACTTACTGAACTACTAACAAGACTTACCATAAAGTAGTTTTGTTCCTTTATATGCTGGTTGCTTGCTGGTTGGCATAATCTTTTATTAGGCCCTGTTTCACCACTTCTAAATAAGAACTTGAACTTGAACTTCTAAATAAGAACTTGCTTATTTGACAGACCGTTTGACATGTACGCCGAGCGCCAGACCATGCTTGACTCAATAAAATCGTTTTCTGGTGTCCCTTACTACATGGATCTTGTTGCGACTAGGGATAACTTCCGTGCGTTCAGATGTTTTTGCCATACTTATTACTGGAAGCAAAATAGGTCATAGTTTCAGTACAATGTTAGGTTCCTATTGTTTTATTTTGTATTTTTGGTGCTTTTGCGGTCGTGTCTTCAACACTGCCATAAATGATCTCTTGAATTGGCTCTCTAATAGCCATGTTTTTTCCTTCTTATTGCTGTCTCCCGTTTGCAATGGAGGGAAGTCGGATATTTCGTTTTCCTACTCCTCCTATCTTCTTTGATTAATTCATTGCGGGTTCCAAGACAGATTAGAGTCATCCCCCGGGCTCGCTGGACTTCATTGTCCAGTGTTGTGAATGGTCGCCGCTGTTGATCCTGGCTTACAAGAGTTACAGGGGTGGGAATGTGTGGTGGGCCTAAGCCCTTTTAAAAAAAATATAACTATAGAGATATGCATCTTTCTACTGCTGATTTGACATTCAAAAATCATATTCCAGGAGAGCGATTTTTGAAAGTCAAATCAGCAGTAGAAAGATGCGTATCTCCATATTTTTTCAACTGCCGAGTTCAACGTATGAGATTCAAAAATCGCACTCCTGTTGAGATTTTAGGAAGTGAATTTGAAAAAGAGAAGAAACGAAATTTAAAAACTCGCTCTTTGGCTATCGTGCAATCACGCGAACTTAAATTGGGAACGATGGAGATCCCGGGTTCGTGCGACCGGTAACTACGAGTACTAACGCATGCTCGCGCGAGCAATGGCCAATTAGGACACCGTAACTGATTCAGTTTTCTGTCACTCAAACCTCAGCATGTCAAGTGCAGTCAACGATCTAACGAGGTTGATCTATATTGGAACTCAGATTAGATACTTCTGCCAATTTCCTTCTGTGCTGCGTCGCGTGGACTTATATGGTAACACCTTGATCTGGTAGTTCTTGGCCTATTTGTTAATCTGGGCTGTGACGCTTAGTTTTCATTGAGTTTCAAGTCTTAGATAATCCAAATAAGACTAAGTTAAGCATTTACGTGGGGACTCCGATTCTATAACATAGACCACGAGGTATCAGGTGTTGATCCTGGCTTACAGGAGTTACAGCGGTGGGAATGTGTGGTGGGCCTATGCCCGATTTAAAAAAGACCGTTTGACATACTTTTTCATACAAAATATACTTAGATTACACTTAATTCACTTATAATAGTTCAAGTACAGTACAGTAGGTAGACAGGGTGTAGGGAAAAGTATCATTAACCTTTAAACCACATACTCTACCCATCAAACTGAACAACTTTTACTATTTATGGGAGCAAACTTATCAGAACAAAAAATATCAGCTGTCTCATACATTTGAGTCGTGTAGCGTAGATAGGTATTGCAGTTTAGTATGGAACAGGAGATTTTTTTTTGCACTGACAGGTTTGCTCCCATAAAAGTTTTTCAGTTTGATGGGTAGAGTATGTGGTTTAAAGGGTAATGGTACTCTCCCTTCCACCCTGTATATAAAACGAGCTTTCAGATAAGATAACAAGAACTTATCTAAAAGTGGTGAAACAGGCCCTTAGACTTCTATAAGTGTTATGTTGTCTTTTTTTGCAGACCATCCCAATAGAAAAAAAACTTGAACACGCACGATTGACCACAATGGGCTTTCTGCCATAACCAATAATAACGATTTTTTTCCATGAAATTTATTTTTTATTTTATTTTTATTAGACACACACAACAGGAAACAATCACTGAAATAATAAAACATAAGAACATATAGCATAAATCTAGATTGCAACCCTAAACATGCATGCACAGAAACATTAACAATTGCGACTTAAAACCTGGATATAATTGTTAAAACAGTTTTTGAATATAATTAAACCTTAATAATATAGTAATTATGATCTAAACACTTGAACACACAAAGTGTTATGTGTTCAAATATTCAGATCACAATTACTTGCAATTATTATTACGTTCCTATTTCCTAGAACGTTCCTAGAACGCAACAACAACAACAATGTTACTTAATGATTCTCTTAATATTATTTTTAACTACACCAATTCTGTAATTGAATATATCAAACTCTGGGTTATCGTGGGCAACTTCATTAAGTAGTCTACACATTCTCACAATCGGATTATAGAACGATGTGTTATTTTTATACAGTTGCAGTGAAAATAATTCCAAAATTATCGTTATTCCATACCCAACGTTTGCCATATGCTGTCTTTTATTACTGTTCAAATTAAGACTTTATACAGTCTTGCTATAAAGTAGTTTTTCTTTTGTATGCTACTTTTATCGCCCTAACAGGTCTTATTTACTTACAATAGGGTTGTATTTCGTATGTCAAGTTATGCATTCTCTCATGCATATGAGTTCCCACGGGATAGCATGATACCGACCGCGGAAAAGATAGTTTCTGTATAGAATTTTAATCAGAAATTAGTTGGCAAGGAAAGTAGTTTAAATTTATCTGTATACTGTACTGGTTTTACCAGACTGCGCGGTCTGGTAAAAACATGAATGAGGGTGTTTTTTGTTGAAGTTTCTTTGACAACGTAAAGATGCTTTGTAATAACACTAATAACAAATCTTAAACGTCAATATGGGGGTATTTTTTGCGGTTTAGTCCTTTTTCGCCGGATTCCTTATTGAACGGATTCCGTTTTGGCCAGATTCTTGCTTGGAAACGCTAGGTATTCCATTTGACAAATTTATTTTTCATCTGAAATGTATAACATATCAGGAAGCTGGTATGGATGGATGGTATGGCAGAAAGGTATTTGGTTTGTACTCATGATACATATCAATCAATTAAATTGTACCATCAGTTAGGCGACTAAAAAGATTATCCGTCCAATAAGGAATCCGGCGAAAAAGGACTAAACCTTTTTTGCGTATTTTTTTTTTTTGTTTTTTCATTATTTTAGACAATAATTATTCTAATGATTTAGACATCATACACAATGAACGAAATTGTCATTTTAGAAATTGTAACGAAAATTCGAAAACCATTTCGAGATTATGTCAAGCTTATAATTATAAAAATAAACAAATTTTGCTATCTCTTATTTCACGAGTTATTTGAAAAATACTGAACAATTACTAGCTAGGCATCTCCCCAATATTTTTTGACATTTCTTTATATTTCTATTCCTGAAATTCTCTTAATCATCTTTTCAAAATTAGATCGAAAAATACGTGTCGTTTATTTTTACATAATATTTCTCAATACACGCAATTAAAATGAAATGTCAATTGGAAGGATTTGGCGTTGCCTCAAAGGCATTAATTATTTAATATTTAACGCAACAGGAAAAAAACAAAAATGTAAGTCGCCCAACGTGGGGCTCGAACCCACGACCCTGAGATTAAGAGTCTCATGCTCTACCGACTGAGCTAGCCGGGCTGGTGACCGAGTGACCCAATTTATTCTAACCTTTCTACAAGATCACCTGCTAAGAAGATTTGTTTTTTTTAAAACAAGTTTTTTATAGTACAGCTATCGAACATTACACTGTATTATTAGATGATTTAAAAACCTGTTGAAATAGTTGTCGTGAGTTTTACGTTCCCATTTTAGCGCACTTTTATTAGTGTTGCCGTTAGGTAAATTCGATCTCCTCGGAATTTTATTTAATTTATGCAAATAATAAAACTGTGCCGGGGTCAAATTTGTAATTTGAAGGTTACAGTTTTTTTATATAACTATTTTAAGGGGATGATAAGACCATCAAACTATCTCTATCGGACTATAATGGAACTTGCGAAAAAAAATCTGCTGTTCCATACAAACCTACTCGACCTAAATGTATGGGACAGCAGATTTTTTTTTTCGCGATTTCGATATTGGTCCCATAGAGAAAGTTGTTCAGCTTGATGGTCTGATCATCCCCTTAAAATAGTTTCACCTAATTTGGTTAGACCTTATATACATGTGTTCAGTACAGGACAAATAAAGGAACATTAATTTTACAGTGTTTGGGAGTTAGTCCACCACGCGTGCCCAGTACGGATTGGTAGGCTTCACATACGCATTAGAATTTCTTCTTCATCGTATATGCAGGTTTCCTCACGATGTTTTCCTTCACCGTTTCGAAATCTCCATAATTATGCATGTTTCAAAGGATAATTATTTTTTATTCTTTTTGATACGAAAGTGCCGAAGACTAGGTGCTGTTTGGTCTGGAACAGTTAGGCCCGTAAAATCATATATTAAAATTGCAAAGCTAACCTATCCTAACTAGTCATTAGTTAGGGTAGTGTACACCTAAATTTGCAGCTTCGATAAACCTGTGCTAACTTTGCAGCACTCTAAAAACCATCCCGTTTTTTGGTTTTTTTGCTTACATCTCGAAATCTACAGGGTGAAATTGATACCATTAGCATCCTTTTAAACTAAGAGTCTACCCATCAAATGAACAACTTTTACTATGGGAGCAAACCGATCGGAGCAAAAAAAAAATCTAATTTTCCATACTAAACAATAGTGCCGTGCCGTGCCGACTCGACTCAAATGTTGGTTTGCTCCCATAGTAAAAGTTTGATGGGTAGACTCTAAAAGGATGCTAATGATATCAATTTCACCCTGTATAAGTCGCATCGAAAAGTATTGCAGGTACAAATTAAACCCAACAAAATTTCCTACAAAACAAGTTGTATGTACTTTTGTCATAGGACTTAACCTTTGAGAGCTACAGGGCCATGAAAGAAACTGCACTTTTGAAAATTATGAAATTAGTAAGTATGGCGACCCTCATGAAAGTTGAAGATAACTAAGAAAGCGATTTCATATTACATACAAATTTTCGGTTGATTCAGTGAACCTTTAAAAGCTGCTTTGGCGTTTGAAATTTCCATGGTAGCCATCTTGGATTCGCTATTTTGGATTTTTTTTACTGCCAACCTAATCTGACCAGGATCCTCTACGACATTTGTTCAAGGCCCATAACCCTACCTGTCATTGTTTCCGCGGGCCGTATCCGTTAGGAGCTGACCTTCTGAGGAAGTCGAAAAGACCCTTTTATAACCAGGGCATCTTTATTATGATCCCCGAAATTATTTTACTATGGGCACGTTGGTTGGGAGGAACCCGGCGAGCATCGGATATCTATCTACTTATCTATGGAAAGTGGAAATGGACCAGATACCTCCTATTGAACCCACACGTCCTTTACAACTACAACTTTCCTGAAAATAAACATTTTAACGGGTTCTTACCGCGTTTTGGTATATTTGAGTTCTCGATATGAGAACCCGTTAAAATGTTTATTTCTAGATTAAATAATAACCGCGTAACTCTCAAAAACTGTATAACTTTCCTGAAAACTTCATAACTCATGGACATTGTCTGAAAAAAATTGATTTTATTTTATTTTACTTTATTTTATTTTTTATAACATAGAAACCTAGTTCTAGCAATGCTTCTGAACACAAGGAAATGGATAATGGTTTTTTTATTTATTTATAATTAATGGACTCTTGCTTGTGCGTTAGCACTGCATTTCCGCCAGTGTCAAGTGTTTATGGGAGAATCTACCCCAATCTCAGGGATTGTTTTTGGTCAAGAACAATAAGAGATTGAGGATTGCGGAGCCTCGTGGCAGGCAAAAACGCGACGCGCGAAATCCACGCGAGACGAGTGCTCGGGTCAGAACCTGCAACGTGACTCCCTGGATAATGGTTGTGAGTTTAATGTTTATGGTACGCCATCTTTAAGTACCCTTCGAAGAATAAAAATATGTTCGAGGGGGTATAAACAAACATACAAACTGAAGTGAAATAAGACAAGCTAAAATATCCCGTCTCTATTATTTCAAAACGCGTAACAATTCTAAACTATTCGATCTGACATGTTTACATTACGCCTTAGATTAAAACCTGGAGAGGAAGATGCGGAAAATCAGAAAGAGCCTATCTTTTGCATTACAATAAGAAAGGTATAGAAAACTAGCCACTGAAAAGTAGACAATATAATAACAGAATGCTTGGAATCAGTCTGTTTTGGAACTCACTACGTTACGAATGCGATCAAAGGAGAATAAGGAAAAAGAGCGGCATAGTCGCTTTGCGACAAAGCTCTTTTCAATAAAGATGTAAAAAAAAAAAGGAAAAACAGGTATACGATATTACCTTCGTTCGTTTTAAAGCGCATTACAGACGACGACGGGTTACATTGTGCATCTGCAGGGTGAAATTGATATCATTAGCATCCTTTTAAACTAAGAGTCAACGCATCAAACTAAACAACTTTTACTGTGTGAGCAATCAGATAGAAGCAAAAAAAATCTGCTGTTGCATACATTTGAGTCGATCAGGCATTGCAATTTACAAATACTAATCATTTATTGCAACCATTGTTTTAAAAGATTTAGTATGGAACAGCTAATTTTTTTGCTTCGATCGATTTACTCCCATGGTGAAAGTTGTTCAGTTTGATCGGTAGACTCTTAGTTTAACAGGATGCTAATGATATCAATTTCATCCTGTATAAGAATATTCAATCGTTTTAAAAACGAATGGCACTAATCAAAATGAGCGCTTAATTTTAGTGATGCGTTATTTTTGAGGAAGTTTCTGACAAGCTGAATTTTTAAAATATTTTTTTTTTTATAAATCAAGGCATCTTCCTCTTTTCTGTTTAATCCAAGACTATTTCTCATACAGTTTAAAGTAACATGTTTACGTTAGAGAACGTAACGTTACTACATGAAGTAAACTATTTCTAATTCTGGTTTTGTTTTACTTTTTGGTCTGTTCTGTTGGGCAACTGTATGTCCTAGTTTTAACTATTACACGCACGACTTTATTCCCTTACGGGGTGGTCAGAAATATTACTATAACGGACCTAGCTTATTACAGTACTACCAGGTGAGCTCGCTACTTCTTCGACCCCGTCTTCGTCCTGTGAGGACTAGATTGAGGTCAAGAGCAAACACATACGAAATAAAAAAAAAAAAAGGTTTGTAAGTCTTACCGATGTACCTGCGCAGTTGACAAATTTTAAGAGGATATGTGAAGAAAATAGGATTTTTCAAAGCGTCATATTATCATATATCATGAAGTACTAACAGTAGGAGTATGATTAGCGGATATGTGTAAATTGAACATATAATTGAAGTTTTGATTAGAGCCAAAACACGAGACACATTTTCTCGATAGAAAAACAAGCCAAAGTAGCCTCCGTTTTTATTTATAAACGCTTGGAACTGCTAAACGGTGAATAATAGAAACACGAGACTTGATTTAAAAAAAGATATTGATATTTTAAACATTTTGATTAGAGCAGAATTGAACTTACATAAATAGTACAATCACAATTAAATAAAGTTTGTTTTACGCTTGCGTCGTTTCAGTCGCGCGCGCCGCCCCATCTCTTTCTCTCGCATCAGGCAGTAATATAAGCTATCACACGCCCATTTTGCTTCAATTATTTTTCGACATAGGCCCTTAATACCGCGCGAAATTATATTGACCAATCAGGATGTGTGACCTTCAATCCGTTTACGCTATTGGCTAATTTGTTTTCGCGCCCTTTCCTCTGCCATCCGACTTTGCACCCTTTGATTACTAAATGACTTCGGGTTTTGTCGGGGACTCGGTCCTGCTCTGCGCAAACGAAGATTGACGAGCGGAATTATTTTCCTGCTCTTAGCGTTATTATCATAGGCCTTTACATCTGTTGCAGATGATTTAAGCAGTGTTTTTGGAGAAGCACTTTTTCTCATGGCTGTACAGTCCTATACGAGAGCCGCATACACGTCCACAGCCTCTACAACAGAACTGTACGCCGGTGGATGACGACGGGATTGTGACAGCATTATTCCTTTTGTCACGTTTCTCTGCCAGTTGTGCGAACCAGGCTTCGTCGTGAGTAGTCCGACCCTCTCTTATTTTGCCTCTCCACCCTCCTCTATTTTCCTTGTGCTCTTCCCAATTTGCGGGGCTGATTCCGAAAGCGGTCAGGTCTCTCTTGACGCAGTCCTGAATGAAGAAATAATGAATGAATGAAGAGTTTCAATGAGGTTTATTCCAGTACTATGGGATCGCTAGATGGTGCCACAGTTTTGTTAGAGTTGATGTAAAACTTTCAAATTGTTTTTTCATAAAAGAGGTCAAAAATTGAACAAACTTCACGTTAAAATCATTCACTTGTTTAGGAATCATTTAAAAAATCTTTAACTATTTAAAACTGACAAGGCTGTTTAGGCTCGATCCCTTTGCTTTTCCCTAAAGAAAAAAACAAAGGCAGACACAGGCAGCCATTACACGATCAATCTAGATAACGATCCGCGGATCGTGAAGGATTTAATTGACCGTGCAAAGACTGCAATAGTTTTGATTGACATTCCCTTGAAAACAATATTTTTCTATAGAAGATGTAGAATGCCATCTGTTGAGTTATTCAAGAAAGTACCTGAATGCGGGCACTACATTCTCGCCGCGAACAAGAGTGTGGAAGCCATAGAGATCTAGAGAGATGCCAACCAACGCGCTGAGTACGAAACCTAGTGTCGCATCACCACCAGTACCACGCGATAGAAAGTATTTTGTTAGCTTGAATGTGCTCATTATCCATTGCGGTATCAGAACTCAACGTTCGAATAATCTTTAGTACTACGCAAGCATTGTAAACTATTTACACATAATATCTCGACTGGCTTTCAGCCTCATAATATATTGAATCCTTACAGTCGCGAGCAATGTGTTCCGTTTTTGCGCATATATCTGCGACACTGGCCCCGCCCCCTTTTCACATCTCCCTTTAGTTTTTGAGATCTGTGGTGGATGCCCTTCATGGCCGTGGTAATTTTCCTTGAAAGTTCTCGCCGAGAATTCTCGCTTTAAATAAAAAAGAAAAAAAAGACGCTCATTGAATATCTTTAACTATCCCTCAAGGTATAAAGCCTTGATTATCAATTAATTTAAACATAGGTAGCCACAATATTAAACAGTTTGTCGTCTTGAATACTAAACGACTAGGTCCCAACGAAAGCGTTTGAAGAGAAACTGAATTATTTATTACTATTATAAAAAAGAGAGATTCGAGCTATATGTCTACCCTTTATGGGAATCTTGAGTTATGCAGGGTGAAATTGATATCATTAGCATCCTTTTAAACTAAGAGTCTACCCATCGAACTGAACAAATTTTAATACGGGAGCAAACCAATCGGAGCAAAAAAAAAATCAGCTGTTGCATACATTTGAGTCGCGAACTCGCGCGTCGAGATTGCAGTTTAATATGGAACAGCTAATTTTTTATTTGCTCCGATCGGTTTGCTCCCATAGGAAAAGTTGTTCAGTTTGATGGATAGACTCTTAGTTTAAAAGGATGCTAATGATATCAATTTCACCCTGCATTAGGGTCCTTAACATGCTGACACTTTTTTAAGGGGATGATCAGACCATCAAACTGAACAACTTTCTTTATGGGACCAACATCGAAATCGCGAAAAAAAAAACACTTTCATACAAAACAGCAAACCTACTGGAGCCAAATGTATGGGACATCTGATGCATGAAAAAGCATGAAGTGAAGCATGTAGGGTTGTTACTAACACCTACTATGGATCTTTGATCTGTCACAAAATAAATTAATTAAATTGAACGTTAAGCGTGTAATTCTAACCTGAAATCCGCAACTTTGGATTTTATTCCCCTAAACTTTAGATTCTAATTTTAAATGCAAAAAATTATGAAAAGTAGTCTCGTGTGAACCCCAAACGTCATAAGTTCGTAGTTATTGTTTCGCAATTATGGGCTGTCTCGTTTAGTGATAAGGTATAAAATTAAATGTATATGCATGTACGAAGCAAGTTCGCACATTGCCATTTCAGCACTAAAGTTAACCTTATTAGTAAGTAGCATAAGAAATTCAGTTCACGTTTCAACACTATAGCGGAAACGCGTTCTCATCAGCATAATCATTGTATCATATCAGTAATTATATCATCAATAAATCAATATTCTCTTCTGAGTTTTATCATCTTTATCTACACATCAATCTCCAGCATACAAAGGTGTACATAACCCGTACAATGCACATGATCAATTGTTTTTATACCGTGGCAGAAGGGAAATAGGGAAATGCTACCGCAAGGCCAGTCCTTATAATAAATAGTAAAAGCGTAGGGATAGTCATAGTTTGGGAGTCTGTTGCCTCAAGGTAGACCAGTTGCTGTCAAGCCGGCCTAATTTGACAGTCATTCAGATGTGGGGTAAAATCAAGCAAGAAATAAATAATAAATATAGCCCTAAAGGGGTAAAACAGGGTTTGAAGCATTCCGAAATCCACGCGGACGAAGTCGAGGGCATAAGCTAGTAATTTATAACGTTTTTAGGTCTTTGAATACACGATATATGAGTAAGCTTGTTATAAGTTGTTAATCAAAAAAACTTAATGTAAGCTACTGATTAGTTACCGTTATTTGTAATCAACCGGCCGGAAATATACCGCTATTTATTATACAAACTTTGTTTGCCATTTTTTTATTTTGTTTTTCCTTGTCATGTCTCGTGTTCGTGACTATGATTTGTCATTATATAGTCGATAATCGACTTCCTCTTGACGTAATTTGTTTAAAAAATTAGTTTTCAAAATATTTTTATTTATTCATTTAATTAATTGCATTCATGTACGATACAGCATAGTTCTTATCAGGTAGTAGCAAAAGTGGGTACATGAGCCCTGCAAGGGCACGGCAGCATAGATAGGTATTTACATCTTATTACTAACAAAATTTAATCTAATTACAATTTGATACTACGTATTTCATATATTATATTAAACAAATTTTTTAATATTTATACAAAATTATCTAATTTATGCAAAATTTATACAATGTTATTAATTACACAATTTCAATTAAAGATTACACTTTTAATATAATTAATTTAATTCATCTAATGTAAATGCAATATGGATGTCACACAGGTAATATAGTAATATAGAATGAATGAATGAATGAATGAAATATACTTTATTTACACCAAAAGAAAATACAATGCACAATAGGAAACATAAACTGAATATGGTACAAATAAGGCGGTCTTATCGCTAAAAAGCGATTTCTTCCAGACAACCTTAGGGTAGAGGAAATATAACAAAGAACGGGTCGGTGTTATAAAAAACAAAATTATAGGTGAAAAGGAAGTGAATACAACAAATACATAAATACATACATATTACATATAATTAAAGGTACATAGATAAATAAGATATAAATAATAATATATATCATACATGCTACAACAAAACATAAACATACCTACACGTACCGGATTAATTTAGATAGAAAAATAGAAGGGGGGAAAGGAAAAATCAGGAACAGAGGTCCAGGAAGTGTGCTTTGACTTTCGATTTAAAAACATCCACAGAAGGAGAATGTCTGATCGACTCTGGCAACAAGTTCCAAAGTCGAGCAGTTAATATAGTTAAATAATATAGTTGTCATTTATATAGTCATTCAATTTATAATAACATTTATTAGCTAGTATTTGTTTCAGACTAATATAAAATTGCTTGTCTTTGTCAATAGTTTTAAAAAAATCAGGTAACTTATTAAAGATTTTTACTGACATGGCGTGTGGACCCGAGTTATGTAATTCTAATTTTGAGAGCGGCCTTATCAGTAGATTGCACTGTCTGGTTTTGTAGCGTCGGGTTAAGTCTCCTAATTTGGTATGAAAGTATGGGTATTTACGCACAAATTTGCAAATTTCAAGAATATTAATCGGTTAAGATTTTATGTTCTTTAAAGTATGGCACGCAACTATCAGTCTGTTTGATGTTAAATATAATACGGATACATTTCTTTTGTAGAATGAAAAGCTCGGGTACATTTGTGCTATTTCCCCACAGTACTATGCCATATCTTAGCCAGGCATCGATATTTTCAACGAAATAATCGACTATGTTTTTATTTTAAAACTATATCACATAACAGTATAAGAAAGAATATCCAGTACTACATATACAGTACGGGCACTCCCTGCCTCTCACCAACTTTTTACCTAACCACCCCTCTGGTTGAATCGTGGTTCCAAATGCATAGCAAATGCGTATTTCTGTCTCGCTCGCACATGCTTACGTCTTCTTATCAATTTTTCCCATTTGTATGAAATGACAGCTATCAGCTGACAATGTCCAAGGTGCGCGTGTATGTAGGTAGATCATCATCAGCATCAGCATTTATGTTCGTCCCACTGCAGGGTACAGGCCTACCCTCAGGGAGGGTGAATGGGCATTAGTCCACCACGCGTGCATAATGCGGATTGGTAGACTTCACATACACATCAGAATTTTTTCTTCAGCGTATGCAGGTTTCCTCACGATGTTTTCCTTCACCGTTTGAGAGCAGTAGTAGTATGTAGGTAGATAAAGAGTATAAACTGTAATGCATTACATATTTTAAGAGGTGTTTCAGACCATCAAACTGAACAACTTTTACTATGGAGCCAACATTGAAATCGGGAAAAAAGTCGGATATCCCACCTATACTAACTGCTTACCCCACTGGTAAAGAGGCTTGATGTTATACAATATAATTATAAGGTCTAACAAAATTAGCTGAAACTATTTTAAGGGGATGATCAGACCATCAAACTGAACAACTTTCTCTATGGGACTATAAACGAAATCGCGAAAAAAAATCGGCTGTCTCATACATTTGAGTCTTATTATGTTTGTAGTTTTGTATGGGACAGCAGATTTTTTTATCGCGATTTCGATATTGGTTCCATAGAGAAAGTTGTTCAGTTTGATGGTCTGATCATCCCCTTAAAATAGTTTCAGCTAATTTTGTTAGACCTTATACAGGGTGTAATCATTAATAGAAGAAGACAGAGGGGAAGAG
Organism: Agonopterix arenella; assembly: GCA_927399405.1. Taxonomy (NCBI): domain Eukaryota; kingdom Metazoa; phylum Arthropoda; class Insecta; order Lepidoptera; family Depressariidae; genus Agonopterix; species Agonopterix arenella. The sequence goes on along the minus strand of OV656718.1, from coordinate 7,993,774 downwards.
AGGCAGAGGAAGACCTAGACAGAGTTATCTAGCCCAAGTGAAGGAAAAGGTTGATGTCGTGTCGTATCAAGAACTCAAGAGACTTAGCAGAAAAGAGACGGGATTGGCGAATACTGCACCGACAAGAGCGTAGCTCTTATAAAAGTTGATGATGATTGATGAGTCATTAATAAGTTATACTTAACGTGTTTCAGACCATAAATCTGAACAACTTTCACTATAGCATAGTTTCATAGTCATAGAGATCGTAGTCTAAATACATTTTATTGTAATATTATTATTTAGCATATTTGTTGACATTCAAATATTTTATTTTGGTTTACAATGTAAGCCACCTAAATATTGTACGTCCGTGCTGCGGACCAAACTGTTGATTCTGTTTTATTTTATTGTAACATCTTTTGTACACAGTTTGAACAATAAATATTCTTATTCTTATACGTTATAAGAGTCGGGACTTCCATACTCAGAATGTATGAAACGTGTGCAACCGTTCAAAGAAATTTAATGGCGGCGGTGCACGTTTCATATAACGTTTTTTTGTTAGACAGTTGCGCGAGGCTGGCACAAACGTTGACATCGGGAAAAAAATCACCTGTTCCATACATTTGGGTTGAGTTACCAAGCTATTGACGTTTCCTAAGGACCAACATTTTTTTTTCGCTATTAAGATGTTGGCTACATTAAAATCTTGTTTAGTTTGATGGTCTGAAGCAATTTGTTACCCCCTGTATAGATAGGCAAAACTGATTAAATACTAGTTTGTCAGTTATAAACTGATTATTGATCAATACCATCATCAATGTTGCAGCTTCTGCTTAAACCAACTTGAGGCAATACTCAACACTAAATAGATTGCAGAAACAATACAACGCTATGTACAGTATCTTGACTTTCTACAGTCAATATAAATACGAAAATATTTTATACGTTCGGAAAAATTTGTATATCTTTCCCAAAAACAGTGACGTTCATAATTACAATACAAGAAATAAAAATACATTAGTATTCCCACATTTTCGACTCAGTAAGGTCAACACATCTTTCATGGGGCACTGTATACGCTATTATAATATGATACCAGAGGATATTCTAAACTTGCCAGACAAAAAGTTTAAGTCCCATGTTAAACAAGTCCTCTGTAAAAAAGGCTACTATAAACTCGATGACTATTTGAATGACCAAAATGCCAGACATTTTGGTCATTCTTGACAATGTTACTCTATGTAATGCAATATTGTATTTTAATTGCACTTTGTATATTTTGTTTTGTTTAAAAGATGTGTGTTGTAGAGTTTCTGGCCGCATCTTCTCTCAACGATACACCTTCCGACGCGGTGGCAGACTCAAAAAATGACGTCAAAAAGCTATCTATGTGATATTATTTTGAATAAAAATTTTTTGAATTTTGAATTTACAAGGCTTTGCCTGATTTGGATATATTTTCTCAGTCTCATTACAGCTTCAAAAAAACTGTCCTGACCTCGTTTGATAATGTGTAGATTGTGGATTGTTATTTTAGTTCTGTGTTAACATGCACGATACTTGTATTTGATATTAATATTTATGTATGGTATAGTTCTTCAGTGCTCGACGTAAACAATTAATTTGTAACTTAACCTTGTACCTAAGCAGGCATAAAATGAATGCAACTCAACTAATTTGTGCAGGTACCTACCCACATTTTCTGTCGTTTCGTGTTATATACTTAAGCTACAATGTGTGTTGTGACAGCCTGTAAGGGAAGTAAAATTAAATTATTAAGTTAAAATGTACTTTAAAATGTAATAGTGTATACTTTGTTGGCAGTCCTTAAAAAAAATAAAAAATAAAATGTCCAACCTTGATTTACCCCTGTAATTTAACCTGTCCTGAGCATAGAATATCTCAGGTGCTGCTTGTAAATGCAGGCCTATAGTGGTACTAAACCTGTGACAAACCTTTGCCTTTGGCTGTAAGTATTGTAAATAAATTTACAAGTGGTGACCTTAAAAGACCCGCTTTTCTATGTTTTTAATTCAACATCGGTGTTTTTTTTTTCAGGTAAACATCCCAGCGAAACAGCTATTTTATTGTCACGATAATCGTAAGTAAGACATAAATACTGCTGCCTTATAATTGTTTATTATTCTACGTCCTACATAATATTTTAATATCTTCAACACGGAATAAAAATACAAGGAGTTCTAACAAAAATTCCAATCAGTCGTCACTTTTCGATTTCCCCCCAAAAGACATTGAGTTGCTTGGCGGAATAAAAAAGCCGTGACCAAAAAAGTAAAAAAACATTGCCAATTTCGAACAAAAAATTACCCCTGAAATCGTTTTAAAAATAAACGAGGAGGAATTTTAAAAAGTTTATAATTTAAATAAAGAATACACTTCCCGCCAAGTTCATTGCCACTTCCGTCGCCCGTCAATTAGGTGACGTTTCGTATTTAATTCGTCTTAAGAATAAACCAAACTATATTCTTATTCAGAGGTAATAAGAACCAAAATAGCCTGATCCTTAAGAGTTCGAGAGACTTATTGATTCGGCCTCGACATTCAATTGTGATATCATTTTATCACTCGCATAATGTCAAAGGATAACCTACGAAAATAATGCTTGTTATTCTACTAATACAGGGTCATTCTTAATATGCTTCCGCTCTTAAGAGGATGATCAGACCATCAAACTGAACAACATTCTCTAGTCTATGGGACCAAAATCTACTCTACTCGACCAAAATGTTTGAAAAAGCTGATTTCTTTTTCGCGATTTCAATGTTAGTCCCGTAGTAAAGGTTGTTCAGTTTGATTATCTAAAGCACTTGTTTAATATGGTAACGTATTTAATTTTACACACTGTATAACTGTCTGTTCATATTCGTATTTCGTTAGCTAGGGTTTCCCAAACATTTCTTTATCGCGTCTCCTTTTTCTCTCGCAACATCACGTGACACGGTAAAAAGTCACCGTCATTAAATTACGTGGTAGTCGCGGTACACAATATAATATCCAAGTTGACTGTACTGTGTACCGCTATAAACATTTGACCAGGATGACCTCTTGGCAATGACCGAATGTGGCCTCAAATAATACTAACTATCATCATTTACTTCGCACATCTGGAGGAGCTTAAATAGACTCAAAACTCAGTTCGTCAGAAGTAAAGACATCCTGTTCAAGTGGGGTTACATAGACAGATTGGACCTCAGGTGTGAATGCGGTGTTGCTCAGACTATGGACAATCTTGTATCCCTGCCCTTCCTGCCCGGACACCTGCACGCGAACGGAGCTTATGGATGCTGCCGGTAATGCTATTCCGTGTGGCAAAATACTGGACTGGAAACATTTAGAATGACATGATATCGACTCGATAGAAGAAGAGGAACGATTCTACCGTGCAGGCTTCCTCAAAATCATCATCATCGTCCACTGCTGAACATAGTCCTCTCGCAGGGCGCGTCACACAACTCTATCCTCATCCTCCCCGCTACCTGTCTCAAGTCGTCGGCCCAGCGGCGGAGCGTCACACACTACTGTCTCACATTTCGTGGTCTGCCCTCTCGCAGAGCGCGTCACACAACTCTATCCTCATCCTCCCCGCTACCTGTCTCAGGTCGTCAATCCAGCGCCGCAGCGTCACACACTATACTGTCTGACATTTCGTGGTCTACAATCTACATTATACAACTATATCACTTTAGTTCTCAGACTTATCACGTCATTCCTGATGTTATCTCTCAGATAAACGCTGTGCTCTCTCCATCGTCAAAATCTTGTCGCAGAATCAGCTTGCTTCGGCTTCAACAACTTACAACGTTTGCTAGTTCTTCGGCAGATATGACTAGCAAATTGCCACTTCGGAACAGTCAACCTCTTTAGTTCTTTGACGTTGTGTCACCTCATTCCTGCGGCCGTAGTATAGCAGCGTAATATAGGGCTATCGCGCCTTAGCTCTCTTTCTATGTGCGCGTGAACGAACGAGTTAAAGGTGCGATAAATCATTTTTACGCAAATCATGCTAAGGCCTCTAATGTGATCTCTCAGATAAACGCTGAGCATAGCTCTCTCCTCAAAATATTGTCCCAGAATCACTTTGCAAATCTGACTTTTTAGCTGACGTTGTATTACTTCATTCCTGATCTGATCTTTCAGATAAACGCCGAGCATATCTCTCTTCGTCCTCAAAATATGGTCCCAGAATCACTTTGCAAAGGCTTTTCCGCTGATGTTGTATTACTTCATTCCCGAGTGATCTCTCAGATAAACGCTGAGCATATCTCTTTCCGACATCAAAATATTGTCTCACAATCAAGTTGCAAATCTGACTTTTTCGCTGACGTTGTATTACTTCATTCCTGATTTGATCTCTTAGATAAACGCCGAGCACATATCTCTGCGTCCTCAAAATATTGTCCCAGAATCAGCTTGCAAATCAAGCTTCAATCAACTGGCAAGTTCATAATACCGCTAAGAGAGTTTGACCATAATGACCTCTTGCGGCAATGACGCCGTGTTTCATAGTAAGATAACATGACTGTAGCAGCTAATAATACCTATAACGGTGCGGTCATTTTGTGCGTATGAATAGGCTTGATATTGTTGACGTTGACCTACTACGGAGAAGGTAAATTAAGGATATTATATTATAACACTTTATTGTACACACAGACACATTGATACAAACAATAGAAAAGATATGTACAAAGGGCGAGCTTATCTCTTAAGAGATTTCTTCCAGCAAACCCGCAACACTGAAATTTCGTAAAAGAAGAGAGGCAGACATAATGTGTACATACAATCAGTGACAAATAAGATAATACGGAGCATTACCTCTACCGCAACAATACCTCTATAAAATACCAAATTAATACCTATACAAATAAAATATATATACTTATAATAAAAATATATAATTATAATAATCCGATATATAAGAGATCCGCAGAAGAACCAGAGTAACTGACATAGCCCAAAGAATTGCTAAATGAAAGTGGCAGTGGGCAGGGCATATTGCTCGCAGAACCGATGGCCGATGGGGCCGAAAAGTTCTCGAGTCGCGACCGCGTACCGGAAAGCGCAGCGTGGGTAGGCCCCGCACACGGTGGACCAACGACCTTGTGAAGGCGGCGGGAAACCGTTGGATGAGGGTAGCGCAGGACCGGTCGTTATGGTGATCCTTGGGGGAGGCCTATGTCCAGCAGTGGACGTCCATCGGCTGAGATGATGATGATGAATTATAATAAATACCAAATACATATTACTATACCTACTAGCTCATTGAGTGTTATAGGATATAACAACATACTTCGGAAAATCATTTTCGAGTCAGTTATCCAATTCTTCATATCGTGTGAGCAGAGTCCTGGTGTCAAGAGTTTTTTCAGACCGCCTTATTGCCTCTGACGTGGTTTTAATGTAACGATCATTACCACCAGAGATAGTAGCCGGGACCAACGGCTTAACGTGCCATCCGAAGCAAAGAATCATCAACCTATTGTGGAGTTTGGAAGGCGCAAATGTACAATTCAAAATGGAAAAACGTCCCTTTCGCAGAATTTACTATGTGGGTACCTATACGGCTTTTTCGCATTACTCTTAGCAATATGTCCCTTTCGTAGAATGTACCCTTAGCAAAACGTCCCTTTTGCAGAATATACCCTGAGCAAATACAAATACAAATCGTTTATTGCAACCATAGGCAAAACGGCCCTTCAACAACAGTATCCTTAGCAAAACAATGTTTTCGCAAAATGCCCATTTCGCAGAATGTAGGGTACATTCAATAGTACGTAGTAGGTATGTAAAGTATTTAGCACAACTTCTGGACCACCCGAAAGATAATTTGGTCATGAGGATAAGATACGAATCTTCGAACGTTTTCGTAATTAGTTCCGGAAAATACATAAAATAATTGAACTCATTTCAGAACACCTGTAGTGATAGTTAATTATTGATACAGCTATGTAAATAAACATTTAAATATTTACAAAATCGATTACGAACAATATTCACGTGCACGCTAATGACTTTTAGCACGCGCGTTTTAGAGTGTTGCCAGCCATCGATCTGGTTTTCCCCGTTAATGGGGTAATTTTAACTAAATTGAGGTTTACCTACGCTTTTAGACTTTACTGGGATTTAATTTAATGCGTTACCTTACATACTTATGGGGGTGCTTCAGACCATCAAACTGAACAACTTTCTCTACAGGACCAATATCGAAATCGCGAAAAAAGAATCTGCTGTTCCATACAAACCTACTCGACCTAAATGTATGGGACAGCAGATTTTTTTTCGCGATTTCAATATATAGAGAGCCATAGAGAAAGTTGTTCAGTTTGATGGTCTAATCATCTCCTTAAAATAGTTTCACCTAATTTTGTTAGACCATATATCCATACATTTGGGTCGAGTTAGCCAATCGCCATTGACATTGGATATGGAACAACCAATTTGTTTTCGTGATTTCAATATTGGGCCCATAGTAAAAGTTGATCAGTTTTATATTTACAGGATGTTAGGGTAAAAAGGTTTTTTTTAAAATTAAATTAAATAAAATTATTTTAAGGGGTGATTTTACACATGATACTTTCCCTGAGATACCTATAGGTAATTAGCAATAACCCATTAAAGTAACGCAACTGTTTACTCTACCCTAAATGTATATGTATGGAACAAGATGCGAAACGATCCCACAGAATGTCAATACAACTTCGTACATTTCCTTCACACAGTAAAACAGAACGTGTATTGCATTTCACGCACATTGAACAATTTACATAACTATTCGTCACGCCAGCTAGCTCCAGTTTACACTCTCACGCAACTAAGTTCATTTGGGTCACTGTTCGGCTTAGTACACTGCTTTGAAGCTTTGACTACTTATATAGGATTAATTGAATCAGGCGTTACTTTGCGGAAATCCATGACTAATATGTAGATGACACGATTGTATCAAGACCTCCGCTTCTAAGTACCTAGTAGACAAAGTTGTATTACGTTATGCAACACAACCTGCCCACCAAATAATTTCTACTCTACACGTGTTTCGCTCCACCAAGGAGCATCCTCAGGAGTGGGAATTATTTGGTGGGCAGGTTGTGTTGCATAACGTAATACAACTTTGTCTACTAGGTACTTAGAAGCGGAGGTCTTGATACAATCGTGTCATCTACATATTACTTATATAGGGACTAGCCACGCGTGTAATTCTACCATAGAGATCTAGAGAGATGCCAACCAACGCGCTGAGTACCGAGTGTCGCATCACCACCAGTACCACGCGATAGAAAGTATTTTGTTAGCTTGAATGTGCTCATTATCCATTGCGGTATCAGAACTCAACGTTCGAATAATCTTTAGTACTACGCAAGCATTGTAAACTATTTACACTTAATATCTCGACTGGCTTTCAGCCTCATAATATATTGAATCATTACTGTCGCGAGCAATGTGTTCCGTTTTTGCGCATATAGCTGCGACACTGGCCCCGCCCCCTTTTCACATCTCCCTTTAGTTTTTGTGATCTGTGAATTCTACTAACAAACATTTCTGCCACTTTTTGCGGGGGGCGAGGTAACACGAAATCCGCAACTTTGGGTTTTATTCCCCATTACTTTAGATTCTAATTATGAACGTTAAAAATCATGAAAAGAAGTCTCGTATGAACCTCAAACGTTCTAAGTACGAAATTATTGTTTCGCAATTATAGGCTGTCTCGTTTAGTGATAAGGTATAAAATTGAATGTAAATGCACATGATCAATTAATCTTATACCGTGGCAGAGGGGAAATGCACCGCAAGGCTAGTCCTTATAATAGATAGTCAAAGCTTTGAAGACATAAACCTTCTCCCTTCGCCTGCTACTAGCCCAGTCATTTTACGCAGTTTTGTTAAGAGGGGTGGGGGGTAATTATCAATGGTACTTTTAAACTGTAACCGGCACCATTTAGTGACAAAAAGACTACATCCTCAGCTACCCTGGGTACACTCTGGAGCATAGATTCGTTCTTCATGCCGGACTCTGTGTGTACGCTCGCGATGACATCTGCATCAAGCGTCTCAAAAACCTCTAGGAGCCTTCTTTCTCAGTATTGTGGATACTGGTGGAAACAGGCGTCGAACAAATTGTTTACGCCTGTGTTTACCGGTCGCACAGTGGAGATCAGGAGACGACTAGGTTGTTCGAGTATCTCGGAGAGGCGGCTGAGGAGGCTCAACTAAGGTATCCTGTGGCGCAACTGACCCTTCTGGGGGACTTTAATGCTCACCATCAAGAATGGCTGTTCCCCTATCGGAAGACCGACCACGCTGGACGAGGGGCGCGCAAACTTGCACTATCGCTAGATCTCAGCCAGCTGATCAATTGCGCCACAAGGATACCAGACGTTGATTTTCACACGGCCAACTGTTTGGACCTTCTGCTGACAACTGATCCAGACAGATACTCTGTGTCGGTATGTGCCCCTTTAGGTACCTCCGACCACTGTCTGGTGAAAACTGTATCCGTATACTCCCCAACTGATCAGAGCCATTGTGGTAAGAGACGGGTGTGGCGATACAGGTCAGCAGATTGGGACGAGATGCGACACTTTTTTGCTTCCTACCCTTGGCGGCAAACTTGCTTTTCTTCAGGGGAATCGTCGAGTGCTGCGGCCGCGGTAGCCGAAGTGATACGTCAGGGTATGGAATATTTTATTCCGTACTCTGACGTGTCAACCGGCGCCAAAGCTCGCCCATGGTTCAACGCTGACTGTTCCCGTGCTGAGGTGAAAAAACAGTCAGCGTATCTGTCCTGGGCTGATGCTCGAAAGCAGAAAGCTCCGAACACCGAAAAGCTGAAGAAAGCCTACAACGAAGCCGCCAAATCTTGCAAAAAGGTGTTGCGAAAAGCCCGGTTCGACCATATAGGTCGTATAGGGGCTAAGCTAGCCTCCTATCCAGCTGGCAGCAAAGCGTTTTGGTCGCTTGCCAAGGCGGTGGGAGCAAACTTCGGCCGTCCCTCCCTACCACCGCTAATAAAACCTGACGGATCGCTGGCTCACTCGGCGGAGGAGAAGGCAACTTTATTTGCTAATCTCTTTGCTGGGAACTCGCGTCTGGAGAGCTCAGGTCAAACACCACCTACCATTCCTCGTACTGAATGCTCAATGGCATCAGTTCACATTCGCCAAAAAGAGGTTTTTAAAATCTTGCGTTCTCTAGACGTGAACAAGGCTAGCGGACCCGACGGAATCCCAGCGGTTGTCCTACGCACCTGTGCTCCAGAGTTGTCTCCTGTTTTGACACGCCTGTATCGCCTCTCACTTGAGACTGCGGTAGTCCCAAAGTCATGGAAGCTTGCCAACGTGCAACCCGTGCCCAAAAAAGGCAGTCGTGCCGACCCTGTCAACTATAGACCAATATCAGTCACTTCCATACTCTGCAAGACTATGGAACGTGTACTTAACAACCGGCTCCTGGCATACCTTGAACATAACGACCTCCTCAGTGACCGTCAGTATGGGTTCCGCCCAGGACGGTCCACGGGGGATCTTCTTGGGTATGCCACTCATCAGTGGAGCGAGGCTGTCGAGAGATATGGTGAGGCACTTGCCGTGTCTCTTGACATATCCAAAGCCTTTGACAGGGTCTAGCATGCAAGCCTTATAAGCAAGCTTCCATCATGTGGAATTCCAACTGACCTTTGCAACTGGATAGCTGACTTCTTGAGTGAACGATGCATACGAGTAGTCATTGATGGTTACTCATCGGATCAAATGGCTATTAATGCCGGTGTTCCTCAGGGGTCAGTTCTGTCAGCTACTTTATTTCTGCTGCATATAAACGACATGCTTGTGCCCGGTACCTTTGGGTATACTGACGACAGCACTGTTGCTGACAGATATATGTCCGGTGCAGGGGTCAAATTGGATGTTACTCAGTCTTGTCGAGAGGCCATGGTGCAGCGATTAAACTTAGCCCTTGAATCTGTGTCCAACTGGGGTGACGCTAATCGGGTTAGTTTCAACGCAAATAAAACACAGGCGTGCCTTTTCTCCACAAAACGGAGTCCCTTCGCTTTGACTCCGACTTTCCGAAATGTGTCTATACCGATAGCTGATCGCCTGGAGCTCCTTGGCATTAACATATCGTCCGATTTGAATTTCGGGCGGTATATTGAGTCCATGGCAAAAACCGCAGCGAAAAAACTGGGCGTCCTTTCGAAGGTCAGACGGTACTTCACACCGGGGACAGCTTCTACAACTTTATCAAGCACAAGTCCGATCGTGTATGGAGTATTGTTGCCATCTCTGGGACGGGTCTGCCCAATACCAGTTGGCCGCGTTGGACTCAATCGACAGGCGTGCCAGGAAGCTCATAGGTGATCCAACCTCGGTGGCGAAGCTGCAAAGTCTTGAGCATCGTCGCAAGGTAGCCTGTCTGTCTGTTTTTTATAGGATACATTTCGGAGAGTGTGCGACGGAATTACACGATCTAATACCTCCGTCTCCCTTTCATCTGCGAGGGACGAGACGCAGGCTGGGTTTCCACCCTTATGTTGTTGACATACCAGCAATTCGCACTAAGAAGTTTGCTTCTTCTTTTATAATGCGCACGGCTAAAGAGTGGAACGTACTGCCTGCGGACCTGTTCCCTGAGCAATACAACTTGGGTCTCTTCAAGGCGAGAGTGAATAGGCACATTTCTAGGTAATCATGCTACATCTTCGGCCTCATCGTCACTTAACATCAGGTGAGATCGGGGTCAAATGCTTACCTATCAGACATAAAAAAAAAAAAAAAAAAAAGCATGAAACCATGTTTTAAAATAAAAATCGCTACGCAACATAAAAATCAAGATTTTATCTCCCAGGCTTATCCTATCCTATCCTACTAATATTATAAATGCGAAAGTTTGTGTATTGATGTTTGTTACTCTTTCACGCAAAAACTATTGAACGGAATTCGATAAAAATTTGGCATACAGATAGACCATGGCCTGGATTAACACATAGGGTACTTTTTAACAGCTAGTAGCTTAATTATATTAATAATTATGTGTCCCAGGAGGATTTTAAATTATTAATATTAATATCAATGCACTCATTTGACTTAGATTTAACAATATAAATTATTTTAATTACGAATGCATTTTTCAAAACCTTCTAAGCAGACAAAAATATTCACACCATGTTTGTAGTATGTATAATGGTAAAGCCTTAAATATGGGCAAAAAAAAAATTTACCGTCATGTTTTTTAGTACGATATAATAGCTAAATTTTAAAATTGGAACTGTTGCTGACGTGATTTTTTTAAAATTTTGGTACATTTCTAGACACAAATTGGCTCTTCAATATTATACCGAAAAAAAATGGGCCACCACGGTTTGTCATGCAAGAAGAGTGCTGGTCGTATTCCTCGGCATTCCGCTTTGAACGAGATAATTAAGCAGGCCCTAGCTTTAGTAAACGTACCCTCTGTACTGGAGTCTCGGGGTTTGCTCCGTTCAGACGGGAAAAGACCGGACGGCCTGTCCCTCATACCCTGGTCCCGCGGAAAGTGTTTTGTTTGGGACGCCACCTGTGTCGACACTCTGGCACCCTCACATGTTCGTGCGTCTTCCTGCCGCTCAGGTGTAGCTGCAGCCTTAGCAGAATCAGAAAAAAAAGGATCTACCAGGGATTGGGTGACAGCTATATTTTCCTGCCCTTCGCCGTGGAGACCCTAGGTTGCTGGGGTCCTGAGGGGAAAATGTTCCTCAAATGCCTCTCAAAGCGCCTATTGGAGGCTACAGGCGACAGGAGGGCTGGCAGCTATTTTGCGCAAAGGATCAGCCTTGCGATCTAAAGAGGCAACGCTGGCAGCCTCCTAGGCACTCTGCCCCGAGTAGGGGCTTTAGAGGACATTTTCTACCTTTAAGTAGCCTAGGTGTTTTTCTTTTTTCTGTTTGTTTTGTTTTTTCTTGTTCTATTAAGTTACTTAAATAAAATAATAAATGTATTTACAAAATGTCAATTACTATTTAGTCCCGGCTCAAACCGTAAAATAACTGGGCTAATAATATTCATTAAGTTTACTTCAAGCCTTTATATCTCCGTTCGGACTGAGTGTAGAGATATACTTGTCATAACAAGTTTCGTTTGTAACTTTATACTGAACTACAGGATGAAATTGATATCATTAGCATCCTTTTAAACTAAGACGTAGTAGTAACCCATCAAACTGAACAACTTTTATTATGGGAGCAAGCCGATCGGAGCAAAAAAAAAATCTGCTGTTCTGTGCTAAACTGCACCCGCCGCCGCTGCCTACTCGATTCAAATGTATGCAAACAGCTGATTTTATTTGCTCCGATCGGTTTGCTCCCATAGTAAAAGTTGTTCAGTTTGATGGGTAGACTCTTAGTTTAGAAGGATGCTAATGATATCAATTTCACCCTGTATGTAACGCATTAAATTTCACATCTGTATAAGGAGCGCTCTTCTTCCCGTGCGTGGCGTATAGCCCAGTCATTTTATGGTTTGAGCCGGGACTAATTAGTCATAGATTTTTTTCGGTATAGTATTTAAAACCTAATTTGAGCTTAGAAATGAAACAAAATAAAAAATAATTAAGTCTGAAACAGCCCCAAATTCAAAATTTATCTCGTTCTAAAAACCACACGGTAACATTTTTTTTTCACATTTTTAAGGCTATACCATTATACATATTATACTTCAAACATCTACTTAGAAGGCTTCGAAAAATACATTAGTACCTATTATCTAATGAATACCTCATTTTTAAAATTGCCTATTTTATTGCTCAAAAATAATTTATATTGTTAAATCTAAGTCAAATGAGTGCATTGGTATTAATATTAATAATTTAAAATCCTCCTGGGACACATAATTTTGATTTCTATGTTGCGTAGCGATATTTTTTTAAATATGCTTTAAGATAGTCCTTTTGTCACTTAATGGTTCCTGTTAGAGTTTAAAAGTCCAATTAGTAATTACTCCCTACCTCGCCTAACAAAACTCCGTATAATGACTGGGCTATATTATCAACTTTAAACCTTTATATCTCCGCTCGAACAGAGTTTAGGGATATACATGTAATAACAAATTTTGTTTGTTACTTTATTCTGAACTAAAATATTCAAGTTTGGTTGATGGCCGCCGCGCCAAAAATAACGGCGAAAAGTAAGGCGCCAACCTTCCATACAAAACCCGCATTGTCTTTTATAAATAAAAATCTTTGTTCTATTTTGAACTGAGACCTTTCGAAAGTAAATTAATCTTCTTCTTATCGTGTGAGCAGAGCCCTGGTGTCAGAGTTTTCTCAGACCGCCTTACGGCCTCTGACGTGGTTTTTATGTAACGACTAGTACCACCAGAGATAGTAGCCGGGACCAACGGCTTAACGTGCCATCCGAAGCACGGAATCATTTTTCTTTTCAGGCATACAGGTGATTCAGCCTGCAATGTTCTAACCAACTGGGGAAAACGCACAAAGTGACATATCACCAGGTGTCCCCCGTGTGAATCGAACCCACGACCTCCGCTCTTAAGCATTAGACTACGGAGGCAGTCGAAAGTAAATTAATGTAAATCTGACATAGTTAAATGTCTGGCCGTTAAAGCAATCATGGCCATTATTCTAGTTCAGAATTAAGGTTTTTTCGGCTATTTTAATTTTAGTCACGAGTTTGTCGATCAAGTGTTAGACTGAGTTTGAATTAAAGGTTCAGTACTTTATTATTATAACCTGTACGAGCTACCGCTCACAGTACATTTACTTTATTACATTAAATTTAGCTAAGCTTGCAAGGCCTACATAATTGTTGCAATAACTACTATAACTTCTTAGCATTTGGTGCAAACAATAAATCAGTGTACGTTCATCACTCGTTGGGTTTGGTTATTTAGCTCTCTTCGGAGTCACCACCCCTTCAGCATCCCTTAGCTTTATCTACTTACTTCAGCATTAGCTTACTGTGTGGTTCGTACTCTAATTTAAAAAAAATCGTATTGGACTGTCAGACAGATTTTTTATTCCGACGACTCTATTATAGTCAAATAGATTAATCCCGCGACATCGCCAGCACCAGCTCCAGTCATCGTAGCTAGATAAAATAATGTACCTAAACTTACCAGTTTCATAAGTATAATATAAACACAAAAGGATTCATTAGCATTTCATAGGCATTTTTCTAGGTAAGCATGCATCTACGGCCTAGGCTATCTACATCTTCGGCCTCATCATCGGGTGAGATTAGGGTCTTATGTTTTAACTATCAAACATAAAAAAAAATGTTTCATAAAGCTGCTGCCACCTGTGGCATGGCTCAGCCAAGTATCAACCTGCCGCACTCGACTCGGTTGAACGCAGAGCCAGGAGGCTCATTGGCGACAGTAAGCTGGTGGAGACCAAGCTTCATAGCCTATCCCACCGCCGCAGAGTAGCCTGCTTGTCGGTCTTCTACAGATTGTACTTCGGTGAGTGTGCCCAAGAGCTACATGAGCTCATCCCGCCTTCCCCTTTCTACTATCGGACTTCCAGACGCACCGCGAGATATCACCCCTTTTTGGTTGTCATCCCACATGTCCGCACCAAGCGCCTTTCTGAATCTTTTATAATGCGTACAGCCAAGGAGTGGAACGCCCTGCCTGTGTCAGTATTTCCGAGCGCTTACAACCCGAATTCCTTTAAAGTACGAGTGAATAGGCTTCTTCTGGGTGAGCATCTTCGACCCCATCTTCGTCCTGAGGACTAGATTGAGGTCAAGAGCAAACCCATAGGTTATATAAAAAAAAAAATTCATCAAAATTGGTCTAGGTTTTTGTATAATGCTCGATTAAACAAAAAACAGACAACAAAAATTTCCAAAAATCGGTGATTTGGTTTGAAGTCATGGACGGGTCATTTGAAGTCATGAACCTAACCTAACCTAACACCACACAGAATGCAGCTGCAGAACGGGTGCAGGCCGGCGGACCGGCAATAGTTGTGAACTATGGAATTATATGCGAGCTGTCACACTGCGACTACCGTTCCGCAGCTGTTCCGCAGCCGCGCCGGACTGCAGTGTGACACCTCGCATATAATTCCATAGTTCACAACTACTGGCCGGCCCGCAGCCGGCCTGCACCCGTTCTGCAGCTACACTCTGTGTGGCCCAGCCTTTATCGTACCGTATTTTTTTTAAATAGCTTTTTTGTGTTCATACTTTTTATTTCGGGCATAGGCCCACCACACATTCCCACCGCTGTAACTCCTGTAAGCCAGAATCAACATATTTCTGTTTCAGTTTTAAGATAGTGCCGATAAAGGTTTTTTTAATCACAACGGTACCCTAAAAGGCAGCCAGTTTTTAGTATTGGCAATGAAAATTCTTATATAAAATATTCAAGAAAGTAAAATTAAAATAACTCGTTTTTTAAACACATTTTGTGTGAGCTTTCGATATTTTTAGTGGGTCGTTGAACTGGTAACGACCTCACCTTGAAAATGTCACTTAATTTCCTCTTGAGTGTTGCCGTAATTCAGTTCTTTTGTCTCTCTGTCGAAAGATGAGATCAATAGGGCTAGCATGGCATGCTACGCACGACAAAGCGAGAAAACCGGCATGCGCGCTCATTTTGACATACGCAAAGACCTCTATATTTGAAAAGCTTTAACTATTTATATAGTCCCCTCTGCTACGGTACAAGATCAATTGTTCATTTGCGTTTACATACAATTTTGTACCTTATCACTACACGAGACAGCCTATAATTGCGAAACAATAACTTCGAACTTATGACGTTTGGGGTTCACACGAGACTACTTATCATGATTTTTAATTTAATAAGAATCTAAAGTTATTTATGGGGAATAAAATCCAAAGTTGCGTATTTCATGTTACTTCGCCCCCTGCAAAAATTGGCAGAAATGTTTGTTAGTAGAATTACTCGCGTAACCAGTCCATCTATAAATAGTCAAAGTTGAAAAGACTTTATTTTTCCTGGGGTGGCATACTGAATGATTCATACATACATACATATTCTCACGCCTGTCTCCCACTGGGGTAGGCAGAGACAACGGAACGCCACCTGCTACGATCCTGACATACCTCTAGCTTCCTCCACATTCATAAGTCCTTTCATGCATGCTCGTCGGTTACGGGTAGATCTGACCTGGCCCTTTTTAAGCACGTCGCCAATTTGGTTCGTATAAGAATGATTCAAAAACCGACCATTCGCAAATCGGACTTGAGTGGCGAGCGAGGGTTCCTTCATCATCACCATCTCAGCCCCCAAGGATCGCCACAACTCTTGGTCCTGCGCTGCCCTCATCCAACGTGTTCCCGCCTCCTTTACCAGGTCGTCGGTATTTTCTCCAATATCTTTAGCGCGAGCCCGACGCCCCGACACACTATCCCACTGCTGGGTATAGGCCTCCCTTATAATCATAATCATTTATTTCATAAAGATATTTTTACATGTCAAATGCACTCCTTAACTACTCATAATTATATTATTTATATTACAGTCCGGTTACATGCGCCACTCCTCACGGTCCTGTGCCAATCTGGAGTGTGATTTTTGAAACTCATTCGCTGAGCTCAGCAGTTGAAAATGTCAAAATGACTACGGAAATAGCATCTTCCTACTGCTGATTTGACTTTCAAAAATCATACTTCATGAGTGAAGTCAAATCAGCAGTAGAAAGATGCATATCGTTCGCTGAGCTCAGCAGTTGAAAATGTCAAAAATACTATGGAGATATGCATCTTTCTACTGCTGATTTGACTTTCAAAAATCATACTTCATGAGTGAAGTCAAATCAGCAGTAGAAAGATGCATATCGTTCGCTGAGCTCAGCAGTTGAAAATGTCAAAAATACTATGGAGATATGCATCTTTCTACTGCTGATTTGACTTTCAAAAATCATACTTCATGAGTGAAGTCAAATCAGCAGTAGAAAGATGCATATCTCCATAATAATTTTGACATTTTCAACTGCTGAGCTCAGCGAATTAGATTCAAAAATCGCACTCCTTGTCGTACTGTACATCCAAGTTTACCTACTCCTTACGGGTTGATTTCTCCTCCTCCTGTAGTATGATTTTTGAAAGTCAAATCATAAGTAGAAAGATGCATATCTCCTTACATTTTCAACTGCTGAGTTCAACGTATGAGATTAAAAAATCGCATTCCTGATCCATGTCCGATACGCAACCCTTACAATGTCGTCTAACCAACGCCTTAATGGTCTACCCACGGAAGAAAGAAGGAAACATTTTAGCGTTGAGTAGGTTTGCAGTTTTGTATGGAACAGCAGATTTTTTTCACGATTCCCCGTAGAGAATGTTGTTCAGTGTGATGATGTGATCATCCCCTTATAAAACCGTCAGCATATATTAAGATGAGCCTCAAAAAGACCTTGATATTAATTTTCTTACATTTCTGCTTAGATGTAAGCAAAAGTTAAAAATAAACATTTATCATTATTAAACTGCAATGCCTCCGCGACACAAATGTATGCAGATGATTTTTTTTGCTCAGATTTTTTTTTGCTCCCGTAGTAAAAGTTGTTCAGTTTGATAGGTAGACTCTTAGTTTAAAAGGATGCTAATGATATCAAGTAACCCTGTATATAAGGTCTAACAAAATTAGGTGAAACTATTTAAAGGGGATGATCAGACCATCAAACTGAACAACTTTCTCTATGGGACCAATATCGAAAGCGCGAAAATAAAATCAGCTGTCCCATACAAAACTGCAAACATAACTCGACTCAAATGTATGAGACAGAGGTTTTTTTCTCGCGATTTCGATACTGATCCCATAGAGAAAGTTGTTCAGTTTGATGGTCTGATCATCCTCTTAAAATAGTTTCAGTTAATTTTGTTAGACCTTATATAGTTTGAACGGAACGGGTTAAATAGCATACGAACAGACACTATGTTATACTAAAACCAGTTGTAAGTAATGAAATGTAGAAAGCAGACGCCGCGACCGGTTTGGCAATGCGATAGTGCTCGTTTTATATCACTATACACGTACCTCTTTGTTAATCCTATTTATAGTTATACTAGAGTCAACCCGCGACTTTGTCCGCATAATCTTTTAGTTAGTAACCTATTAATGTTATGCATGATTAAGATATTTTTATTGTTTATAAACTTTTGACATTTTAAAATTTTATTGCATGTAATTCTAATCAGGACTTTGTTTTATTAATGTTAATTACCGAGCTGTTCTTTGTTTTGTATGCCTGTTGGCGGATCACAGCGGAAACCCGACTATTGTCAAAGTTTATTCTACCTCTGTATTACCTGTGATATACAAATAAATAATTTTGATTGATTGATTAAAATTATATACCAGATTTTAAGTCAGATCATTAGCTATCAAACAAAAAAAGTTTCATCAAAATCGGTTTAGTAGTTTTTGCGTGATACTCGTTCAAACAAACAAACAAACAAACACACAAACAAACAAACAGACAGACAAAAAATCCAAAAATTAGTGATATGGAATCAGGAACACCTAAAAACCATATCGTAACTTTTTTTTGTTAATATCTTCAATGTACAGACAAACTTTCTGCTACAGTTTTATAATAGTTTAGACTATAGATTCTTTTATGCCGTGTCACAGAAAATAATATAGTATTACGTACAGAATGGCCACTCCTCGCATCTCAATAGCTTCAGAACCGCCCCTCTCGCAGTTGAAGAGTTTTTGAATGGGGGCGCCTGAATAATCAATTATCTCGAGATCGTTCTATGGCGTGCCCGGGGTGTGGCCTTGTGGTGTCCAGCTTCGAATAGCACCGACACAGATTCGTACGCTAAACATCAATTACAATCTGCAAACCACACGGCTCTAATGAATGGAACAGTTTTTTTTTTCGCGATTTTGATGTTAGTCCCATAGAGAAAGTTGTTCAGTTTGATGGTCTGATCATCCCCTTAAAAATACCATCAGCATATTAGGAAAGACCTTCCCTATAATGTATAGATAGACCAGTACAATTATATTATTTTTATGTCGTATCACAGAATATGAAGCGAAGAGCGATTTGGCTGGCACCGAGCAAAGGCCGAAAGAAGATGAAGGCACGTGTGGATAAGCCATTTTGTTTATGTAGTATTAATAGCCAATTCCGTGCTTCGGAAGGCACGTTAAGCAGGCCCGGATAGATCCGTCCACAGATCACAAAAACTAAAGGGAGATGTGAAATGGGGGCGGAGCCAGTGTCGCAGCAATATGCGCAAAAACGGAACAAATTGCTCGCGACAGTAATGATTCAATATATTATGAGGCTGAAAGCCAGTCGAGATATTATGTGTAAATAGTTTACAATGTTTGCGTAGTACTAAAGATTACTCGAACGTTGAGTTCTGATACCGCAATGGATAATGAGCACATTCAAGCTAACAAAATACTTTCTATCGCGTGGTACTGGTGGTAATGCGACACTCGGTTTCGTACTCAGCGCGTTGGTTGGCATCTCTCTAGATCTCTGATAGATCCGTCAGATGGGGCTGCTTGGAACTAACTATTATTTAAGCCAGGTCAGAGGTCTATTAAGGCGTCTTGAAAATTCTCTGACAGCAAGTTGACCACTAACTTGCCTCAATCTGCACTGGGCATGGAGTATTTCCCACTCTACTCCACTGGATTGGGCTGCCAAAGCATCATAACTTTAATATAAATAGAAAACTGCATTGCGCCATAAGCCATAACACAAAATGATACGTTTCTTTGTAAGCGTCGACCATTATTTCTATTTTTAACAATCTCTTAGAGAAATCATATAGTTCCGGTAGTATAATGTTCAAAACTGGTTCCAATAGACTAGTTTATTTATGGCTCTTTCTTTTTTTATTTATTCTATATTCATATTATGCAGTTTTGACATAAAAAGGTCCAAACTTCGGGCCCAATTTGATACTTTTCTTATCAAATTAAATAAAAATTAACAAAAAATCGGCGCGATCAATTTTATCGGAAAAAAATGTTTTTTTTGCGAATTTGTTGAAGTACATGGTAAATCTAATACAGTGCCGTGACTGACTGAATGACAAAAGACAACTCACAGTCTAAACTGCTGAAGATGCGACTAGAAATATGAAATTGGAATACATATTTTACTAAGCATTTATAGGGAATGCACTAAGAAAGGAACTGGAAAGAAGGAAGAAAGCTGAGATGTATGGGCACTCTATCATAAGGGTCCAGGTTCCAATCCGCACTGATAACATGCCATGTACCAATGAGTTTTTCTAACTTATGTACGTAATACCGACTGCTATTATTATTATGTATCTCTGTAAAAGGTTTACTCACGGGCCGTAGCCCGGACCTTTGGAAGGCTTGCGTGGGGACACAGGTCCAACACGTAGAGGCCCCTTTGAGACATTTTTATCTAAATGCGATGGGATGCACCAAGCGTGGTCTATCTTTGAATGCATAAACTAGGGACGCCTGCCCTAACAAATGTCTCTAGTTGCTGACGGTGACTTGCCAACTCATTTGATGCCCCCCCAATTATTATTATGACATTGTTTGCTCTCAAACGGTGATCGAAAACATCGGAGGAAACCTGCATACGTTGAAGAAGAAATTCTGATGCGTATGTGAAACTATACCAATCTGCATTGGGCATGCGTGGTGGACTGGCGCCCATACATCCTCCTTATGATCTGAGCCCTGCAGTGGGATGTCAGGAATCCTATAAAAAAATTACTTTTCTGGCATTATACGTACAAATCTTACATGGGTTCCTAAAAACTGACTGGTACGTTACTTTTCCGGGAAACCAATAATGTTAAGTAATAACTCATTTCACTTGTGCAACGTTAAGCTGCGCTTGCGACTTGCGACGCGAAGCAGAGAGAAAGGAAAGTATTGTCGAGTTTGAGATGCTTTGCTTGTTATGACATCGGATTGAGTCACTGTCGATGACGATGAATGCGTTAATGACTTTGTCGTTTATTTTGGGATTTGTTGTTTCCTTATCTTATTTATACTTATCAAAGAGTGCCGTGACTGCCTTCTTCTTTCTGTGTCATCATCATCATCAGCCTATAAACGTCCCACTTCAGGGCACAGCAGGCCTACCCTCAGGGAGGGTTCATGCGCATTAGTCCACCACGCGTGCCCAATGCGAATTGGTATACTTCACATACACATCAGAATTTCTTCTTCAGTGTATGCCGGTTTCCTCACAATGTTTTCCTTCACCGTTTGAGAGCAGTCGGTATTACGTACATAAGTTAGAAAAACTCATTAGTACATGGCATGTTGTCGTTAAATCCGTTTCGCACTCGAGTTGGTCGCTGCAGAGAAAGCTGCATTATACAATTGGAGGTACAGGGACCCTGGCCTAATACAGGGCAATTACGGCTGACCTATCCAGTCGATGGCACACCTGCTGGAATGTCCGTTGTGCCCGAACACCTGCATGAGAGAGGACCTCTATAAAGCTATACAATGGGATAGACTAGCTAGACTACCTCTAGCTAGTCAGGCTCGCCGAATATCTGATCAATTGACACGAAATGAAAAAGAAAGAGTTCCATGACTTCCTGAATCATCTTATAAACCAGTTCCGTGATGAACTGACTGAATGACTGACTGACAGATAACGCACAGCCTAAACCACTGAATAAAGAAACATGATATTTGGAATACGTATTCTAGACCAGTCATTTTACGGAGTTTTGTTAGGAGAGTTGGAGGTAATTATTAATTGGACTTTTAAACGGTAACCGGCACCATTTAGTGACAAAAAGACTATCTGAAAATATATTCAAAAAAATTCACTACGCAACATAGAAATCAAAATTGTGAGTCCCAAAAGGCTTTTAAATTACTAATATTAATACCAATGCATTCATTTGAATTAAATTCATCAATATAAATTATTTCTGAGCAATAAAATAAGGATTAAAATTAAAAAAATAAGGTTTTTATTAGAAAATACGAATGTATTTTTCAAAACCTTCTAAGTATACAAAAATATTTACACCATGTTTGAAGTATGTATAATGGTAATGCCTTAAATATGTGCAAAAACAAAATACCATCAGGTATTTTTATAATGAGATAGTAGCTAAATTTTAAATTTGGAACTGTTGCTGACGGCATTTTTATTTTTATTTTTGTACATTTCTAAGCTCAAATTGTGGTCTGAAGCACCCCTATAAATATATGTAACGCAGTGTAACCCACAATTATAATACCTAAATTATGTGGCCCGATTATCGCCTGGTAAATTTTAAGCTGAATTTAAAATTAAATACAACGAAGAAAATTAAATACTAGAAACGTGTATTGCAGATTGAATAGATTCTGGAATCCGGAAGTCTATCCCCCTAGTTCGAGTCCACAAATTGTTATAAATTCAGAACGCATCCTAGTGTTGCAAGCGCTAGGCAGAAATTACCCCGCAGTGTGCGTGACGCCGGCGGACTTCCTGTCTCTTCCCGCCGCAGAATATAGAGTGCAGTAGACGCTATGTCTGTCTTGTCTAGGCTAGGCATAGAGTCACGATCAGTAGATACCTTACATATACAATTAGAAATACATAAAATATTAAATTAGATATTGTAACATTATCAAGACCACACATTTTGGTCATTCATTTATAATAATCGAGTTTTTAGTACCTAACGACTTAAACTTTTTATCTGGAAAGTTTAGAATATCCTTATTATAATTTTTATTATAATAGCGTATTGTATGTGCCCCATAATAGTATATTTCACGAGCGTTAACCCGCGACTTCGTCCGCACAAATTATATACCAGATTTTAAGTCAGATCATAAGCTATCAAACAAAAAAAGTTTCATCAAAATCGGTTCAGTAGTTTTTGCGTGATACTCGTTCAAACAAACAAACAAACAAACAAACACACAAACAAACAGACAGACAAAAAATCCAAAAATTGGTGAAATGGAATCAGAGACACCTAAAAACCATATCGTAACTTCTTTTTTGTTAATATCTTCAATGTACAGACAAACTTCCTGTTACAGTTTTATAATAGTATAGATTACAAGTGTGGAAAGGCTGTCATTGCAAAGAGTTCCGACAAATGTCTACCCGAGCCGAGGCGCAGCCGAAGGCGAGGGTTGACAGTCGGAACAAGTTGCAATGACGGTTCCGCACGTGTACTGAACGACTATTTTTAATACAGTTGCGAAAAAATGAAGCAATTTAATAAAATAATAAAAACACAATAAACTCAACTAACTTAACATTTATTTCTTATAAAAGTTATAATTCACATATACATTGAAATTGGTACAGTTTTTTATACTAACTGGGGAAGTTTTAGGTTGCATATTTACTGTTTGAGACAAACTATTATTAATTTCGTATGATTGTTCATGTATATGGCGCCAACCGTAGAATATAAGCAGAGTTTTTTTTTCTTCACCCATTCTGGTAGGCAAATGCCCATACAGCCAAGTCTTCAGTAGAAGTTTTTTATTGATATGAAATGAAAATGAAATTTAATGAGATGAAATGAAATGAAACCTAACCAAACTCATTCAATCAAATCATTAAATCTGATATTGAAACAAATTAGTAGCTTCTTTTTAGAAATATACGTATTTGCATGAATCATAAAAACTTCTATGAATTTTTTTAGTAAAAACTTCATGGTTGGTTTTTCTTTTTAATAGACATTATTTTGACAGTTGGGAAAGAGAACGCACGAGTTCGGGAAAGGTAAAAAAAAAGCACGAGTATGTAATAGCCCACATCCCGAACGCTATACGTCCCTGCAATACGCCACTTTTTGAGCAACTGTATTAAAAAAGATGTGTTGACCTTACTGAGTCGAAAATGTGGGAATACTACCACTTAATTTGTATTTCTTGTATTGTAATTATGAATGTCACTGTTTAATCGTAGTGGCGCTAGTTTCCAAAACGTAAGATTTTACTAGTTCTCTATTAGAGTTCAAAGTCACAGTCAGAACATTGATCTTGGATTGGAGGAAGTTCTAAATCAATGATAAAATCGTTGATGATTTGCTTTTGTATGCATTATACTTCACCTTCCGTGCATTGTCGCTCGAGGTGCGTGTGAAAATTTACATTTGCCTCTCGATTCTCTTGTTTAAATTGTTTTAGCTTCTTGTCTGTATCACTTATAAGGTTGTATTTTGAATGTGTTTTAACGAGAGACCTGTAAAGTTTATGTTTGCATTTCTTTGCTTGTATTCTTGTTGTAGTTCCAATATAAAACTTGTTTTAGCTTCTTATTGGTTTGGAATATGGTTGGGTTTTGCATGTTATTCAGTTTAACAGCTGTATAGTGTAAGTTTGCATTTCTTTGTTTGTATAAAATGTAGTGCCGCTGTTCAAGTTGTTTAAGATTCTTATGGGTGTGGATTAAAGTTGAAATTTCTGAGATTTTAGTTTTTGAATTGTAAATGTAAAGTTTGCATTTCTCTTCGGTGTAATGTCTTGGTCTCGGTCGTTTGAAGTTTTTGTTATTACATTTATGTTTAACGATCACCTTTTTCGTTAATTTTTTTATGTTAATGTATCGGATTATCTTTTGAGATACCTAATTGAAATGGTATTGTAAAGTAGTTGACGTAGCTCTGGAAATTAGCAAGCTGAAGTGGCAACGGGCTGGTCGTATCTTTCGAAGAACTGACAATGACAACCGATGGGGAGTCTGAGTTCTGTACATTGGCGTAGCTAAAGAGTTTCGTTAGGGGTCAGCCAGCCAGCTCCGCCAGTGGCAAGACTCAAATTTGACGTGGCAAGGCCGACTTTGCTCCGAATCCTAAAGTTCATTTCCTAAGGCCCGTAACCAACATTTGGCTTAGGATTTTTAAAGAGTTGCGGGTTGGAGTACTAGCCCCGCTGGAGAGAGCGAAGCGGGCTTGAAATTTTGCAATATTGCTTCTTACCCAGCTAACTAATTTGGTCGTATTAGGCCCCCATTTATATGCCTATTTTGACTTATAAAAGTCATCTTCGACCCCGTCTTCGTCCTGAGGACTAGATTGAGGTCAAGAGCAAACCCATACGTAATAAAAAAATATATATATATTATTGTAATTTCGTCATATACTGGTGCTTCATGCGTCTATTGTTCGACTATACGATCAAATTGTTAGTTGGGTTGTTTTGGCTAGAATTGTAACAGATGATGATGAAACAGTACCAACTACATTTAATTATTTCTTCAATACTTTCTATCTCTTAAAGGAGGGAGGGCAACGGGCTTTCTGAGGATGACGACACCCACTTTTTTTTTTTTATTTAAATGTTATTCATTTTAAATAGAAAATGCATTTGACTGTGCGGTGGCCCCCTGTAAATAATTGCTATTAAGATTGTAAATTTGTACATACTTACTTACTTTTTAGTCTCAATATTCTATATTTGTATATATAAGGTCTAACAAAATTAGTTGAAACTATTTTAAGGGGATGATCAGACCATCGAACTGAAGAACTTTTTCTATGGGACCAATATCGAAATCGCGAACAAAAATCAGCTGTCCCATACATTTAGGTCGAGTACGTTTGTATGGAACAGCTGATTTTTTTTCGCGATTTCGATATTGGTCCCATAGAGAAAGTTGTTCAGTTTGATGGTCTGATCATCCCCTTAAAATAGTTTCAGTTAGTTTTGTTAGACCTTATATACTTTTAACCCTATTATTAGGTAGTTCCTAATTAGTTTTCCACAGTTAAGTCATTACCATTGTTGTATTTGTAATAATAAAGTTAAATCCACTTTAAAAATTTTAAACATTTAATTTGGTTTTAATGTCTTCTCTTCTATCAATAGTTTGACTCAGTTCAAACTTGTTTGAATGCGTAATGATTTTGTTCATGCCATTCATGTTCATTTTTGTTGATGAAGAGACTATGGAGCATGTTCTTTGTGACTGTGATGTCCTGGCGGTAAAACGCATGTGCCTCCTCGGAGATGGATACCCGAAACCGGGAGATCTTAGGTTTCTTCCCCTCAATGGTGTTGCCTCCTTCATTGACCATGTATTTGAAGGGTGAAGACAACAAAAAGTATTGGGGCTAACACAAAAGATCCCATTGGGTCGAAGTGTTGCTGGCTTGCCAGCCCCCACAACAAGATAAGATTGTTCATGCCAAAGAAGTATAACATTAACATCTTACGAGGGTACATAAGTTAAGTACACAGTTAAACAGGTTGTTTTAAAAAAATAACTGCAACTGCAACGTCTGCAACCCTACCCGGAAGCGAACAATACTAATAAACATAACTGGCTGTAAAACGTAACAGAACTATAGTTAACTGTTAAACCTTTTTATAACGTATCCGATACGGTCTGACGATTGTACATTTACACTTGTTAAACTCTTATACACACTCCTCTTAGAACTGTATTATAAGGTTAGTTTGTATTTTATTACCAAACAGATATACTGGGAATGTAAAATTTAATTTGAATGAAGATGTAGTGGTTTAAGCAAAGAAGAGAATGCTTCAAGGGAAGGATGAATGAAAGTCAATCAATCAATCAATTATACTTTATTTGACATTAAAAAAAACAGAGTATACAGAGAGCAATCAATCAGGAAATACAAAAGGCACAAAAACAGGCGGTCTTATCGCTAAGAGCGATTTCTTCCAGACAACCTTAGGGTAGTGAAAGAAGATTGGTAGGCGGTGTAGAACACAATAACACAATATAGATAACATACACAAATAAAGTTATACAAATACAAACATACTGTAATATAAAATATGTATAATTGTATATAATACGAGCGTTAACCCGCGACTTCGTCCGCACAAATTATATACCAGATTTTAAGTCAGATCATAAGCTATCAAACAAAAAAAGTTTCATCAAAATCGGTTCAGTAGTTTTTGCGTGATACTCGTTCAAACAAACAAACAAACAAACACACAAACAAACAGACAGACAAAAAATCCAAAAATTGGTGAAATGGAATCAGGGACACCTAAAAACCATATCGTGACTTTTTTTTTGTTAATATCTTCAATGTACAGACAAACTTCCTGTTACAGTTTTATAATAGTATAGATAAATACATATTACGAATACATATTCTTATTAAATTCAGGAAAATAATTCCGCTCGTCAACCTTCGTTTGCGGAGAGCAGGACCGAGTTCCCGACAAAACCCGAAGTCATTTAGTAATCAAATGGTGCAAAGTCGGATAGCAGCGGAAAGGGCGCGAAAACAGATTAGCCAATAGCGTAAACTGATTAAAGGTCACGCATCCTGATTTGTCAATATAATTTCGCGCGGTATTAAAATTTGTCAACTGCGCAGGTACATCGGTGAGACTTATAAACCTGGTACTACTGTACATTATGTAAATCTCTCCATGCTAACACATTTCAACTCTATTCCGCACTTATTATGTTATTGTCATCAAACGATTGTGATCAACACGCCATGTTTTATGTATGGTAAACTAATCACTCGTGTTTACCGCTTTGTATGAAAACATACTTAATTTGTTTAGTTCTATCTGTGTCGTGAATCATTATGTTTTAAATTGGATCTGATTAGAGTGATAAGTTAATTAGTCATTTGTTTTTGCTGTTAATGACATTTTTCATAAATTTTGTGAGTTACAATTAACTAATTGAGTTCAATTGGTGACGAGTTTGTAAATAGATTCTTGCATCGGACAGTTTTAAACGGTTTTTGATTTTAGGCCAGTCATATTTTTACGGAGATTTGTTAGGAGAGGTGGGAAGTAATTATTAATTGGACTTTTAAACTGTAACCGGCACCATTTAGTGACAAAAAGACTGTCTGAAAACATATTCAAAAAAATTCACTACGCAACATAGAAATTAAATGTTGAGTCCCAGAAGGCTTTTAAATTAATAATGTTAATACCAATGCACTCATTTGAATTAGATTTAACAATATACAGGGATATGCAGAGCTGACTGCCAACCTCCAGTAATGGAGAGGAACCCGAAGAAGAAGAAGAAGAATATAAATTATTTTTGAGCGATAAAATAGGCGTTGAAATTTAAAAAAATGGTTTTTATTAGAAAATACGAATATATTTTACAAAACCTTCTAAGTAGACAAAAATATTCACACCATGTTGGAAGTATGTATAATGGTAATGCCATAAATATGTGCAAAAAAAATTACCCTCTGGTTTTTTATAACGAGATAATAGCTAAATTTTAAATTTGGAACTGTTGCTGGCGGGATTTTATTTTAATTTTGGTACATTTTTAAGCTCAAATTGGCTCTTAAAACCATACCGAAAAAAATATAAATTATTAATTAGTTCCGGCTCAAACCGTAAAATGACTGGGCTACTTCGTTTTTTGGGTTCCGTATCCAAAGGGTGCCCACGGGTCCCTGTCCATAAGCCTACGCAGTCCGTCCTAGCTTTATAGGGCTATATCCATTGAACTCGTAGCGAATTGAAATTTTCACTGGATTTTCTAACAAATAAAAAAAAACAACAATTAAAAAATAAGGTCCCCATGCACGAAAAGTTTTTTTTTTTCAAGGTGTTTTGTTATTGCTTGATCGTCAAAACGGTTATACATACAAGCGTCAAACTTGGTGTTATTAAAGAGCATCATACTCTAACTCTAAATAAAGTAACAAAACCCGGCCAAATGTGGTCTGGTTTTGGTAAATATTTTGGTACAGCCGGAGTCAGTGGTCTCGAACCTACCGATTTTTCGGTATTTCTACCGATATGGGGTCTCTTTTACCGAAATACCGAAATGTATAAATTTTTCCACGATTTCTGAGAAACGTTTCTGAACGACAAACTCTGTTCGTTTTGTTTATGTTTCCCCTACGTTGAGAAAAGTTGATTAATGTATGGATAAATTAAGATAACAACTCTTTAAATAAGTAAAAACCGATTTCTTTATGTTGGTTTGTACTGCCAACTGCCTACTTTCTCTAACAATATCTGTTTCATAGACGTATTTCTTCTTTTTTATTCGTGAAAAAAAATGGTTTTTGCGCGATGCTCGAGCAAACCAACAGACAGACAGAAAATCCAAAAATTTGTGATTTGGAGACTTACATCTAACCACGTTAATGAGAAAGTGTGTGTGTGTTAAAGATACAAAGATTGAATATTGTTTTTTAAACATTTACCGATTTTGGCAACTCTACCGATTTCACATTTTGACGTTCGAGACCACTGAGCCGGACGGAATCCTCAGTACGCGAGACCGACTTGCATTAGGCCGGATTTTGACTCGTTGGTCAGAACAGAAGATATTGTGAGGTCCGCCACATACATCCGGAATAAACTTGATTCGGAATTAGATTCCGTATGGAGTGTTGCCGCTTTCAGAGACTTTTTCACTAGATCTAGTGATTTTTTGATGTCTTAATGGCATATTTTGAAGTGATTTTTGAGCGTAGGCGTTGATAGAACGATACCGTATCGTGACGGTGCAGTTGCGACGTCGTTGCAGCATAGTTGCGAAATCACCTACGCTCAAAAACCGCTTGTGTGATAATGGTTCATGCCACTTTGTATGCAGATTATGTCTAATGTTAAAACTATCGATAGTATTTTGATATAGTTGCATTAATATTGGAATACAATTTACAAACCATCATCGTAACATACGTAACGTCATGACCTCATCACATAATAGTAATTATCATGTATAGAAATTGTTTGTTTTGTTTTAATAAATATCTAAAAATGCAATTACTGTCATTCATTTGGCGTTTTATACATTTTTATTTTAGGCATTTTTTAAAACAGCACTTTAGTATTTTTTGTAACCATAGTTGAAAACACTGACTCCTGAAATCAGGATTCCGGATCGCAATTCCGTCTGTGTGTGGCAGACCTTAGAGTTGCGTGCGGGTCAGAAATGGATCAGATTACCACAGGACCATGATAGCCCAGTCATTTTACGGTTTGAGCCGGGACTAATTAGTAATTGATATTTTTTTTCGGTATAATATTGAAATGCCAATTTGAGCATAGAAATGTACCATAATAAAAAAAAAAATTACGTCAGCAACTGTTCTAATTTTAAAATTTGGCTATTATATCGTTCCAAAAAACCTGACGGTAAATTTTTTTTTCTCATATTTAAGGCTTTACCATTATACATACTACAAACATGGTGTGAATATTTTTGTCTACTTAGAAGGTTTTGTAAAATACATTCGTATTTTCTAATAAATAGCTCATTTTTTTAAATTTCATTTCTTATTTTATTGCTCAAAAATAATTTATATTGTTAAATCTAAGTCAAATGAGTGCATTGGTAATAATATTAATAATTTAAAATCCTTCTGGGACACATAATTTTGATTTCTATGTTGCGTAGCGAATTTTGTTTAATATGCTTTAAGATAGTCCTTTTGTCACTTAATGGTTCCGTTTACAGTTTAAAAGTCCAATTAGTAATTACTCCCTACCCCGCCTAACAAAACTCCGTAAAATGACTATGAGGAATGGATTGTTGTGGTCTGGTAATGATTAACTGATTGAAGTAAAAATTGTGGCAAATGGATAAGTCGTCGGCATTGCTAACACTTCCAACTATACTTGCTTCCAATGTTATTTATTATTTTTTTTTTCAATTCAATTATATAATATTGACCGCGACGCCTGATTTGTAAACTTATGAATTGTCTCGCCTATTGTCTTAGGAGACCCATTCAAAGCATGTCATCGTCTCGACGTAAAGGTGCTGAGCAGACGATCGACCACTTGTCAGCCGGACATATTGTCCGAATTGTTGAAAAAAATTACGAGCTTCAGGAATAGTCAGGATGTCTAAAACATAAAACTTGGCGTTGTTTTACAGTTAAAATATTTCTCATGGCCCACATTTTCAGATGCTATTTTTTGTTGCTTCTAATAAATCTAGAAAAAATATATGTACCAGTATCAATTACGCACTAATGGCCCAGTCATTTTACGGAGTTTTGTTAGGCGGGGTAATTATTAATTGGACTTTTAATCTGTAACCGGCACCATTTAGTGACAAAAAGACTATCTTCAAACATATTTAAAAAAAATCACTACGCAACATAGAAATCATAATTGTGTGTCCTAGAAGGCTTTTAAAATAATAATATTAATACCAATGCACTCATCTGACTTAGATTTAACAATATAAATTATTTTTGAGCAATAAAATAGCCATTGAAATTTAAAAATGAGGTGTTTTATGTATTTTTCAAAACCTTCTGAGTAGTCAAAAATATTTACACCATGTTTGAAGTATGGTAAAGCCTTAAATACGTGGAAAAAAAAATTACCGTCAGGTTTTTTAGAACGAGATAATAGCTAAATTTTAAAATTGGAACTGTTGCTGACGTGATTTTTTTTTTATTTTGGTACATTTCTAGGCTCAAACTGGCTCTTTAACATTATACCGAAAAAAAAATCATTAATAATTAGTCCCGGCTCAAAGTGTTAAATAACTGGGCTATAAATCATTATGTAAAAATAAGAAAGATAGGAGAACTAAAAC
This sequence comes from Agonopterix arenella, assembly GCA_927399405.1. NCBI lineage: Eukaryota > Metazoa > Arthropoda > Insecta > Lepidoptera > Depressariidae > Agonopterix > Agonopterix arenella. Next base: position 7,962,319 of record OV656718.1, on the reverse strand, counting down.
TAACTAAATGGCTACTACATGTATTATGATAGCTACCAAATAGTACTCAGTACAAGTAAGTATAGTAAGAGTTACATTGCTTGAAAATCGGCGTGGTCCAGACATCCTGACGCTCACGAAAAATATACAGTGTTGTATGAAACTCTAGAAAGTAGCGCAAGTTACATTCATAAGTACAGGTTGTCCCGTCAACCGACGTCAACCCGGTGGATGCTGATAGGTTAGTTCATGCCTAACCAGAATATACTAAAATAAAATAAAAATAAAAAAGAATCTGTCAATCAATCAGTCAATCAATCTGTCAACATTTTATTTTAGGAAAAGGTTCTTAGTTTTCGAGATAAGGACAGTTTTATGAAATTCGTGAAACTCTTTACCTTAGTCACTATTTTGAGTGCCACGGCTACAAATGTTCTATGCAGTATCTGTGTTAAAACTGTCAATATCTAGTTAACCTAACCTAACCTAACCTATCAGCATCCGCCGGGTTGACGTCGGTTTACGGGACACCCTGTATACTCACACCTCGTCCCATTGGGGTAGGCAGAGACTATTGATCGCTTCCACATGGTGCTTGCTAACCTCTTGTCAGTGTGAGCCTGTTTTTCTAAGTGTCCAGGGTGCTCTTTGGTATGGGTACGAATGAGGCACTGCTCTCCCCCTTCACAGTCAATGAGCGTGAATATATAATACCACGTGTTTGTAACACATTTGATTAGTTAACACAAATTATGAGTCACACTAATGGCGCACCTATTATAACCGGCGCCGTACAAGTCTCATTTTATAGTTCTATTCATTATTATGACGTCGTGTTTACACGCAAATACATGGAGGTAAACATGTGTTGTTTGTTCTGAGATTAGAGAAATAATTGGAATTAGCTATGCTGGGGTTAATTACGTAAATGATACTAAATGCTGTCTAAAAACATCGTTGTTTACGCTGACGAAGAAATTCTGATGCGTATGTGAAGTCTACCACGAGGGTGGTGGATTAACACCCTCCCTGAGGCTAGGCCTGTACCCTGCAGTGGGACAGGGTGTTAGGGTAAACAGTTGCACTACTTAAAGGGGTGAGTGTACCCATGATATTGAACAACTTAAGAAACCTATAGGACATGCAGGCATGCTTAAAATATTGTTGGTACATAGTATTATCATTGGTTCTGACCACCCGCAGTTCCATTGTGAGTTTTGTGAGCCGCCCGCTCGAATAATGGAGTGTCGATGTTATACAACGTCTCACGACGACCGCAGCGGCTATGGACGACAATTATCGAGTTACGTCATCTGAAGCCGTGTGCGCAGCACATGTCCGTAGGGTAATAGGGTTCCACTTTTTAACCTGTCATAAACTAAGATGTTCAATCAATGTCCACTGGCCTTTGCCTCGCTTGGAAAAGGTCTATTGACGAACGCAGGAGGCGAAAACTATTCTACCCAAAAATATTACAAAAACCTATGGCTGTCTTGTTCAGAGCACTGTTAGCCCAGTCATTTTAAGGAGTTTTGTTAGGCGGGGTAGGGAGTAATTATTAATTGGACTTTTAAACTGTAACCGGCACCATTTCGTGACAAAAAGATTATCTTAAAAAAAAATTGGACAGAAATCAAAATTGTGCGTCCCCGAAAGCTCTTAAATTAATAATATTAATACCAATGCACTCATTTGACTTAGATTTTACAATATAAATAATTTTTGAGCAATAAAATAGGCACTGAAATGTAGAAAATGAGGTATTTATTAAAAAATACGAACGTATTTTTCAAAACCTTCTAAGTAGACAAAAATATTTACGCCATATTTGAAGTATGTATAATGGTAAAGCCTTAAATATGTGCAAAAAAAATTGTCCATCAGGTTTGTTTAGAACGAGATAATAGCTAAATTTTAAAATTGGCACAGTTGACGTGATTTTTTTTTAATTTTGGTACATTTCTAGGCTCAAGTTGGCTTTTCAATGTTATAACGAAAAAAATATTATTAATTTGTCCCGGCTCAAACCGTAAAATGACTGGGCTATGTGTGTAGTTAGGTTTTGATTTTACTTTAAAGTCACTTACAATAAAACGAATGGTTTCATCTTAAAATGTTTACAAACTTTAAGGTAATTAAAAAAAATTTAATGTTACAAATATAAACCTAGGCACAGATAGGTAGTGTTTTGGATTATCAATGGATACTTTTTTTAAATGAACGCAGACGAAGTTTATCATGCAAATAGCATTATAAATAAATCATTGAAATACTTACTTTTTTGTATACTTACTTTTTGTTTTTACTAATAACTGCTGATTTTTGATATTTTTTTCTGGAAACCCCGCCTACCTTTCTTCTTTTCACCGTTTCCTCTACCCTAAGGTTGTCTGGAAGAAATAGCTTCTTAGCGATAAGACCGCCTTATTTTGTGCCTCTTGTATTTTATTTCTGTATTTTACTGTTTATGTTTTGGTGTAAAATAAAGTATACTTGATTGATTGATTGATTGAAATACCTACGTAAAAATTAAGAGGTGCTAACACATTTTCGTAGTTTGTATGAAGATTGGCTGCTACACAGTACTCTTAATTAATGATCCACAATATTAGAGACAATTCAGTGTAAGTTGGTACCTTAAATGATTTTCCAAATAGTTTAAATGGTTACGGAGAGATGCGCTGGCGCACAATGGGCTTACTTTCTCTCTCTTTTGTTTTATTAATGACGGTGACTCACGATTTCATACGGAACCCTCGCAATAAAAATTACGTTCACGTCTGACCGGCTTCTGTTTTTTAGCGTTCATCCTTTTTATTAATCACTTGTTGAATTTTTTGTTTTATTGTTCGTACACTTATACGGTAGCAAGAAAACTAGGGATGTACAGTAGCCCTGCCATGAGTCTGCAATGTAGTATATACAAGGTGTTACAAAAATACAAATAAAGGGGGGTGGTTAAGACCATCAAACTGAACAACTTTCAATATTCCATCATCATCATATCAGCCGATAGACGTCCACTGCTGGACATAGGCCTCCCCCGAAATGGGTTGTTATGCTGACAGTTTTTAAACGGTTGATCAGACCATCAAACTCAGCAACTTTTTCCTCAATTTTGATCGCACATTACTTGTGTCTGTCTACACATTGTTGAGGGGTAGGTATGCGCAGTAGCGCTTTCACCTGCAAATTCTATTCTGCGCAGTCAAGGTCTTGCTCATGATGTTTGCCGGCCATTTTAGGTAGGTATAAACCTACCTATATCGCGATGAGTCATAGAAAATTATCTCTTCAAATCGCCAAATGATTACATTTACGGATAAAATAAACAGATTAAAAGCTGTATATTTTTTCCGGTCTTCCCCAGCGACGGAAATAAAACTGGTTTTGCGTATTTAATTGCATCTTGCCATGGGAAAATGTTGCCAGTCCGTTGATTGATTCATATCCTTTAAAAAAAATTAATTATTCAATTGTTTTTATTATATTTACCGCGTGGACCCGGTTTAGAATGGAATATCCCGTAAAATTCTTTCCACCATGACTGTCTCATGCTAGTGTGTACACACGGCGACACATCAAGCTATATTAAACCAAAATAAGCTGGCCGCGCGTAGGATGAGTAATGTATAACGTCACGCGACCAGCTTATATTGGTTTTGTATAGCTTGATGTGTCACCGTGTGTACAGTACTAGATGATTTGTGTAGGCAAAAGTTTAAGTGCAGACACTTGAAGCTAGGAGAGAAAACTAGATAATGCTCTTTTGATCAACAGATCGAAGTAATGCTCCGACAAATATGTAAATTGTGAATAAAATAAAATTATAAATAAGTTTTCATAGATGCATAATTATTGGACGCCAACTATAATGGATTTTCCGACCGCACCTATTAGTCCAATCCCAATAATAATAGAAGGTATACAATTAATGACGTCACGTCATTAAACTCAAGCCCCGCGCCGGTGAGAATGACTAATTTTCTCCATTGTATTTTTTCATTGTTAATCCTCTTAAACTTTTATGGTTTCACTATCTTAAGTAAAGTACTTATGAAGATTAAACGTCATTAGTGTTAATTACATTATTATCTTTATTGAATATGCTATTCTAATATTTATTCTTGCTATGTTTTTTGGGAAGAATCTCCCATGTAGTCGGGGTAAATTCCCCGCGCTGGCAGCACAGTAATCGACCGCCTCACGACCCGCGGGGAGCGGGGAGCGCGCTGTCAAATCGAATTAAATATCCCTGAGTTACGATTCGCGTTTATTTTACTAGAAAACGCTTTTTCGTGAATTGATTTAGTAATAATTAAGTAACTTATTGATAAACAAATGTGAAACGACTCGAAAACACGACAGTATCGATTCGGTGTGCAAAAGAGAGACATTTTTAGTTGCTTAGTTGGTGGTTCGACGTCTATTTTTGTTTGTAGCCCCAGTTTACAGCATAAATATTGTTTTTAGTGTTGAAACAGTGCTGAAATCAGTTCTTTTTTCACGCATTTCGCCTCCGGTATCGTTGTAAAGTTAATGAAGTGGAAAAGTGATTGCGTCAAAACATAGTTCGCAAAAATTTTACTTTCGAAACATGGATAGTTCGTTCGGTGCCAATTCAAGTACAAAAACGTTTTTTGTGTCCTAAATACAGTGCCAACTTTGTGTTAGTCACCGGTCAGTCTATAAAGCCTTTGTTAAATTAATTAAAATAAACTACAACCAAATATATTGACTTATTTCATTGCAATTTTTAATCAAAAGCAGGCTGTGCGAGTGTCCTTATGATAGTGAAATTTGAATTTAGAACAGTGATTTTTATTTTTCTACCTGTGTTATGATGGATTAAGGAAACTGAACTATTCAACCTAAAACTCATGTAGACGAACCTAAAGGAAAATTCAATGGAATTTCCTCAAGTGATTTCGCCGGTGGCATCAACATGAGGAGGGTGTTTGGAGTATGCTCTGAGAGCTGGATGCTCTGCGGACAGAATGTGAGCTCGATGTAGCTGGCTGTCGCTAGATGTTGTCTGTATGTTTGTTACTTTTTAATTTTTCTTTTTTAATTTTCCTTTTTTTTTGGCTGTTATTAATTTTTCAGCCAGTGATAGTGCGGATCAGTACCTTTAAGACTGGGCATCTCAACTATCAATTTATCTTAGTATGTTTTGAAGGGCAATAAATAAATTATCAACCGTATTTTCAGTTGCTTCCTCATACTATGCCTTGGCCCTTGACTTAACCCCACTCAAAAATTCCTTGACTCATCCTAAAAAACCTGTAATTTCAGTCATTATCTAGACTAGAGGATCCTCCGCTGGGTCTAAATTGAGGAATTAGTAATTATAATAGAAAAATTCAATGTCTATGCCTTGGATAAGTTATATGTCAAGATTGACAGTCGAAGCTAAAAGCATAGAAAAAAATTGCAACCAGTACTGGCCTCTAAACCCTATCCATATACACGCACACAGACATAATTTGTATGACGCCTCAAGCACTCCAACCTAGGAAAGTTGACCCCTTTTGTTTTATACTGTAGAAAGGTTAGGCTCCTAGACATATACTTTTTCTAAGGTGTATGCATCTTGCAGAAACCTTAAGGTACCGGATGAGCTACCTTGAGTTTGTTTCTTTCCTCCACTTCCCTGATAAGATTTGGGAAATATTGTCGAGAAAGTTTTTGACTGAGTGGAGGTTGACTTGAGTCGAGGAAACTCGAGGAAGAAACTAAGTATATCCAAGCTCTTTTATGAATATAAATAAAGTAATAAAGGTACTTATCCTCAAATATAACTTAATTATACAGGGTGAAAAAAAAAATAATATATTGTACATTGTCACACAAATTATCTAGTCACATGAAGTTGAGATGGGGCACAAAGGGCAGTTACCAGAAGCATTATAGCTACAAGAAAACGTTCTCAGGAGACTAACATTTAGAGTATTTTACTTTTGCATTCACAGATTTTGAAAAAAATGTAGTCATCAAGAACTGAAATTTTTACATACATTATCCCATTCGATCCATATTAACATAATTAATTGCACAGAATTTAAAGTAGGAGAGGAAGGCCGAAGAAAAGTAGATAGATTGTGTGAAGGATGATATGTGTAAAAAAAGAGTGAGTGTTGAAACGACGGCTAAGAGAGATGAATGGAAGTGGATGGCATATTGCGCCGACCCCAAATAATGGGAAATGGGCAAGACAATGATGAATTGAACAGAATTCAAGTCTCTATGGGGTCAACCGAGGTCAATGTATATTAAACTCTCAGAAAACGCATAATAAAATTCCCATAAATTTGTGATAAAATTAATAATAATAATAAAATAATATTTTTATTTATTCGACAGATCAATAAACATTTTTTTTCTTTAACCTATTTGTCCCATTTTTGGGCAATAAATAACATTAAATAAAATTATAAATAAAGAGACATAAAACTAAACTAGCCTAGGATGTGGTGCAGGTTCGGTCCTTGTGGGAGAGTACCCAGAACGCTGGCTGCATTTCCTCGCTGAATGGCTATGCTGATCCGTTGAGCGAGGAAAGTACCAGCCCCTGTCGAGTCTGTCGGGCGCTTTGACAGGTCTTTAAAAAGCGCCTACGCATTAGGTCACCACAGCCCGAGAGTTTCGACACCAAAACCCATAAAATAATAATAAAATTAATAATGATTATAATTATTATGTAAGTTGTGGTTGCCTATAAAAGGGTTAGCACCGTGCATGTTAATGATTAAGATATTTGTTAAAGAATTATGTATAACCCATTGGTAATCCTAATAAACAAATACAAATTGAAATTAAAATACTCCATAACTCAGGGTTAGTCTCCTAAGTATATTTTCTTGTAACTATAATGCTTCTGGTAGGTGCCTTTTGTGTCCCTTTGTGCCTCAACTTTCCACCCTGTATATTAATTATTGAAGCTAGACATAATTGGCATGATTGGAATGTTAGGTATTTCAACTAATTATGAATTTACTAATTATCATGTTTTAACTGTTTGAAATTAATTTAATTTTCGTTATAGGGAGATTGAATATTTCTAGACTTTTGTTAATAGAATTAGCATGTCATTGTCTTCTTGATGTTTTATCTCATTCGTAATTAACTGTGACTATTATCAGATCACTTGTCAGTGAACCTAGCTACAACCACAAACTGAAATGTAGTTGGTAGTTGAAGCAACTTTTCTGACCTGGCCTCGCATGCCACCTCCGAGAAAACGATAAAAATCGAAATGTGCCTCCATCATCATCATCATCATCTCAGCCGATGGACGTCCACTGCTGGACATAGGCCTCCCCCAAGGATCGCCATAACGACCGGTCCTGCGCTGCCCTCATCCAACGGGATCCCGCCGCCTTCACAAGGTATTCCACCCACGCAAATGTGCCTCCATCTTTATTATTTTACGTATGCCAAAAAGAACGCGCATGAAGTTTTTCTCGTTTAAACGCGTTGTCGTGGGTGGCATGCTACCCGTGCTGCACCGTTAGCATGCAATCCACAATGTATCTCGATTCTCGAGGGTGGCATGCGAGGCCTACAGCAATGAGTTTGGTTTCTTGTGTGTATCATAAATTCATCATATTGTATGGCATTTTTGGTCTTCCTGGTGTTTCAAGGTTTTTTAGCCTGTCTTCCGCTGTTGGAGTTAACCTATGGATTTGACGTTTGATTGACGGCCCGGTAGCACAGTCTGTAGTGAACCTGCCTGCTGTGCGCGTTCGAATCCCGTAAGGGACAAATACTTATATGATGAATATTTGTAACCAAGTCATGGATGTTTGTATCTATATTATGTATTCTATATCGTTGTCTAGTCATCATAATACAAGTCCAGGTACTTTAAATGTGACTAGATAATTAATGTGACAATGTCCAAGACATTTATTATTCTTCACAGAATAGGTAATAGTATATAGTTCTACATATAGAACAGCCACTCCCCGTACATTGTATTCGTATTATAAAATGTATTGTAAAAATCAAAAAGCTTGCACTAGCAATGTCGGACAGGGAAAGAAGCTCACAAACACGAAATAATTTTTGTCACTGTTTTCTCAATTATTTGTTATTCTTTGTGATATGAAACGAAAATGCCCAAGACTAATTCTATTAAAACAAACACAGCAATTTTAGAACTTTCAGTTACAAACTTCACTCAAAACTAAGAATCAACTTTGATAATATTTACCAAACAAATTGTGTTTAATAGAATAATGTCTGTATCATTATAAACTTATCGAATCCGCAACGCAGGCTTCGTCAAATATTAATCACATATATCTATATCAGCTACAAGCTTCGTCAATGGCAGCACACAAGATAAAATCAGCTTGCAAGCTTTGTCAGACTATCACCAACTAATCTAAAGCCCTGCGCGACCCCGGCTCAAAGGCCCCAAAGATGCTGGCCGCATTGCCCCTTTGGATGGCCAGAGAAATTCTCTGTACCAGAAAGGTTCCCGAGCGTGGGTCCCCACCTTTAGTCCCTTTTTTTATTATTTTTTTTTTACTAGCACACTTCATCCCACTGCTGGTCAAAGGCCTCCCCTTTCATCCTCCAACCATCTCTGTCCTGGGCATGCTCTGGCCACGCGTCATCGAAAGCATCCAGATCGTCCCGCCATCTCTTCCTAGGACGACCTGGACGCCGATGACCGTTTTCTGGGATCCTGCCTAGCTAGCATACCACCCACGACAAAGCGTTTAAACGAGAAAAACGTCATGCGCGCTCTTTCTGGCCTACGTAAAATAATAAAGATGGAGGCACATCTAGATTTTTGTCGTTTTCTCGGGGGTGGCATGCTAGCTAGGCAGGGCGTTACTATTCTTGCCCACCTTTCCTCGTGTCCCTTAGTCCCTTTAAGACTTTGATAATTAATTAATTATACGATAATTACCCACTAACTATTCGATAATTATCCATTAATGATATTATAATTATCAAAGAAAATAATTATCTCATGCTAATTTCGAACCGTGTTTGTAGGTAAAATGTTCCCCGAACCGAAAGTCCTGGATACATGCTTTCTTGTTTGCCCATTAGGTTTGTAATATTTGAATATTGTTTCTTTCGCTCATCTATAGAACAATTAAATAAATAAATATCTTGGACATTGTCACACAAATTATCTAGTCACATTTAAAGTACCTGGACTTGTATTATGATGACTAAACAACGATATAGAATACATATATAGATACAAACATCCATGACTCGGGTACAAATATTCATATTCATCGTATAAATATTTGTTCCTTACGGGATTCGAACCCGCGACCCTCGGCACAGCAGGCAGGTTCACTACGGGTGTGCTACCGGGCCGTTAACAATTACCTAAAGTAACACCAATCTAAACTATTATAAAACTGTAACAGCAAGTTTGTCTGTACATTGAAGATATTAACAAAAAAAAAGTTACGATATGGTTTTTAGGTGACCCTGATTCCATATCACCAATTTTGGATTTTTTGTCTGTCTGTTTGTTTGTTTGTTTGTGTGTTTGTTTGTTTGAACGAGCATCACGCAAAAACTACTGAATCGATTTTGATGAAACTTTTTTTGTTTGATAGCTTATTATCTGACTTAAAATCTGGTATATAATTTGTGCGGACAAAGTCGCGGGTTAACGCTCGTACATTATATAAGGTCTAACAAAATTAGGTGAAACTATTTTAAGGGGATGATCAGAGCATCAAACTGAACAACTTTTTCTATGGGACCAATATCGAAATCGCGAAAAAAAAATCTGCTGTTCCATACAAACTTACTCACCCTAAATATATGGGACAGCAGATTTTTTTTTCGCGATTTCAATATTGGTCCCATAGAGAAAGTTGTTCAGTTTGATGGTCTGATCATCCCCTTTAATTAGTTTCACCTAATTTTGTTAGACCTAATATAGATACAAACATCCATGACTCAGGTACAAATATTCATATTCATCGTATAAATATTTGTCCGTTACGGGATTCGAACCCGCGACCCTCGGCACAGCAGGCAGGTTCACTACAGACTGCTACCGGGCCGTCAACAATTATCTAAAGTAACACCAATATTACTATACGAAGATGACATCACGTCACATTTCATAGCTCCATAAAATATCGTAACAAAAGATCTTTTATAACGCCGCGCCGTAAACCATCGCGTTATGGCTTTAGAAAATTATATTCGACTGTAAACCTAGTTTCGGATTTTATAGTTTATAAATAAAATACTGGCTCTGTTTCCGCGACTTCGCCGTCGTAACTTTAATCATGTCATATCTCCGTCTCCAGATATCTTAGCAAAATAAAACTATATAGGATCCTTTATCAAACCAACAAACAAAACCACTCTCTCTATGGAACCAACATCGAAATCGCGAAAAACAAATCAGCTGGCCCATACATTTGGGTCGCGTAAAAGAGGAAAAGAGGATTTTTTTGTCGATTTTTCTATATAACCAATCAATCAATCAATCAAATATACTTTATTTTACACCAAAAACATAAACAGTAAAATACAGAAATAAAATACAAGAGGCACAAAATAAGGCGGTCTTATCGCTAAGAAGCGATTTCTTCCAGACAACCTTAGGGTAGAGGAAACGGTGAAAAGAAGAAAGGTAGGCGGTGTTTCCAGAAAAAAATATCAAAAATCAGCAGTTATTAGTAAAAACAAAAAGTAAATATACAAAATAAACCTATTATAAATACATATATAATATACATACTCATATAAATATATATAAATATATATATATATACACACACACATACATCATACATAAATACGCGTACTACACAACAAAATACTATAGGAAAACATGAACCACAGACATAGGAAAAGATGTACCTATGGAAAACAGATCGAGGGTCAGTTCAGTTATCAAGGAAATGAGACTTAACTTTCGACTTAAAAACATTCAAGGAAGGTGCACGTCTGATCGACTCTGGTAACAAGTTCCAAAGCCGAACGGCATGCACGGAGAAGGAATAGGTGTAGAAATTAGTGGAGTGGATGGGCATATTGAGGGAGAGGTTTTCCGAGGAACCCAGATGACGGCCAGTGGTGGAGGAAGAGAAAACAAAGCGTTCCTTGAGGTAATTAGGGGTCATGGGATTGAAGAGGATGGAGTAGAGAAGGTTAAGGATGTGAGCTTCCCTACGACGCTAGTAGTATAACCTATCATCATCATCATCATCTTATTTAAGTGCTACGCTCTTGTCGGTGAAATGTTCGCCAATCCTGTCTCTTTTCCGCTAGTCTCTTGAGTTCTTGATACGACACGACATCAACCTTTTCCTTCACTTGGGCTAGATAGCTCTGTCTAGGTCTTCCTCTGTCTCTCTTTCCCTCTATCTCTCTTTCCCTCTATCTTCCCTGACAGTATGGTTTTAAAGAAATTGACGTTTCGTATCAAGCACCCTATCATTTTTCCCCTTCCCCCCTTATTTAACCCATACAGGGTGTAAAAAAACCCTGTTGGGAGCCTTAAAGGGTTGCTTCAGACCATCAACCTGAACAACTTTCTCTATGGGGCCCAATAAAGAAATTGCGTAAAAAAAATCCGCTGTCCCATACATTTCGGTCGAGTCATGTTTGCAGTTTTGTATCGGTCAAGTAGTTTGCGCGTGATGCTTAAACAAACACACAGAGAGAGAAAATAGAAAATCTGTGATTTGTGGTCACTAAATTTTATTTATTTATTTATTTTAACACTTTATTGTACACACGGAAATATAGATGAAAACAGCATAATATACAATTACAAAGGGCGAGCTTATCTCTAAAGAGATTTCTTCCAGCAAACCCGTGAAAGAGAGAGAGAGAGCATATTGAGGCAGGCAAACACCATTAAACCTATTTTTTTTAAATATCGTCAATGTAAAGACACACTGAGTATAGATATAACTTTAATTTGCGATGTTCTTAGAAATGAAGGAAATGCTATGAGAAAATGTTTTAGATCCGGACACACACTTTACTGGAACTTACCCAAAAACAAAACGTAACAATTGAAAACGTTTTTTGACACTAAGTAAGAGAGAATGAATAATTTTAATTCAAAGTTCAGATGTATTATTATATTATGTGTTTCTCTGAGAGATTACATCCGAAATAAAGTGATACGTCAGAGAACTAAAAGTGGTTGACATAGCACAGAAAATTAGCAAGCTGAAGTGGCAATGGGCTGGTCATATCTGCCGAAGAACTGACAACCGATGGAGTGCTTATAGCACTGCGACTAAATAGTGCTGGTGTATTGTGTTCGCCCCATTCTAAGCCATATTTTTACACAATACCTGCGAACTTATGGTATTTTTATTTCGTTCTCAGGTATAATGGCTAGCAAACATCTGGAACAAGGCCTTGATCGCGCAGAACAAAATTTGTAGGCGCATATCTCACCCCCGCCTATTTTCCAAGTTGTTTGCCGGGTTCTATATGCAGGTTTCCTCACGATGCAGAAATCGCTTTTTAGCGATAAGACCGCCTGTTTTTGTGCCTTTTGTATTTCCTGATTGTTTGCTCTCTGTATACTCTGTTTTTTGGTGTCAAATAAAGTATAATTGATATTGATTGATGCTTTTCTTCATCGTCGAGCTAGTGATAATGAATACAAACGTAAATTAATTCTGTAGAACTTAGTGGTACAGGCCAGGAATTGAACTGCCGCCTCGTGATTGAGTCGCAAACTCTCTTATCTCGTATCAAGTCGTATGGCTTAGGGACTAGCGCCCCAAGCGGTGTCCAGCCACGTATCCGGGGGGGATAGGATAGTTTTATTGTCCTTTGACGTTCCTTTGACTGGAAGAGCAAACCCATTTTTAATAAAATAAAAAATAACCCACTTCGCACATAGCCAGATATAGGTGGTGGTTTTAACAATTAGGTTGGTATTTGCATGTTAAATTAAAACAGTCTTGCAGTGGGTGGCCGTTATGCTAATCAAATAATCCTTGAAGATGCAACAATGCACATTGATCCGTATGTGTCACTCAATACAGATAGGGTTGGCAATTGGCATATATCTTTTTAGTACTTTTGTGTAGTACCCGGCAAACATCTTGGAAAACGGGCAAACTTGAACTGTGTAAGGGTAGACGCAATAGACGCATATCTATCCGCGGCGAAGGAGGCGAACGAAACGAATTTCCTTTTTAACTGACTTCAAAAAAGGAGGAGGTTTCTCAATTCGACCGTATATATACATATATTTTATGTGTGTTCGCGGATAACTTCGTCGTTTATGAACCGATTTTGATGATTCTTTTTTTGTTGAGAAGCTATTCCAACGGTGGTACCATGATAAGGAAACCAGGACCTGATGATGGCATCCCAGAGAAATCGAGGGGAACCTTTGAAAATCGTGCCGGCTAGTGCGTTTGTTAATTTAAAGCACTACTTTTAAATTGAACTAATGAATTCACCACTGAAAATTGTGAAATAAACAAAATTTTAACAAAAAATTAAAACCGCCTTCAAAAAACTAAAAAGTTAAAAAATAAATTTGCTGCCGATGACTTTTTCGTTCGCATCATAAGAACATTAATTTGTTTTATAGAAGTCGGTTTTTTTTTTAACTTTTTAGTTTTTAATTCTTCGGTTGATTCGTCCGATTCGCCGCGGGTCAGTGTGCGAGGTGTTTTAGAATTTCATACAAAGAATTCGATTCGATTCCGTACTGTATGTAGTATTAGAAACTCTTTCTTATACTGACTACTGTCTCTATTCTGTATGATTAAAAACTTTCTTAATAGCCCAGTCATTTACGGTTTGAGCCGGGACTAATTAACAATTGTTTTTTTTTTTTCGGTATAGTATTTATGAGCCAATTTGAGCTTTGAAATGTACCAAAATAAATAAAAAATCCCGTCAGCAACAGTTATAAAAAACCTGGTGGTAATTTTTTTTGCACATATTTATACATACTAAAAACATGGTGTGAATATGTTTGTCTACTTAGAAGATTTTGAAAAATACATTCGTATTTTCTAATTAAATTTTAATGCCTATTTTATTGCTCAAAAATAATTTATATTGTTAAATCTAATTCAAATGAGTGCATTGGTGCATTAACATTATTAATTTAAAAGGCTTCTGGGACTCACAATTTTGATGTCTATGTCGCGAAGTGATTTTTTTTAAATATGTTTTCAGATAGTCATTTTGTCACTAAATGGTGCCGCTTACAGTTAAAAAGTCCAATTAATAATTACTTCCCACCTCTCCTAACATAACTCCGTCAAATGACTGGGCTTTAAATTCCCGAGAGCCTTTAGCAACTAAACACCAAATTAATGTCTAAAAAATTGTATCAGTGGTTAATAATTAACAGTTTTTACAGTGTTGAAGAGTTTTTAAATTTTAAGTGTAATTAAATATGTAATGTAAAATATAAAGTGTTAATATAGTATAGTATAGTTTAAGTTGCACGTGCATTCTTCCAGTTCTCACCTATGGTGCCCAAACGTGGTCTTTGACAAAAGATCAGAGATCAAGCCTCAAGGTATGTCAAAGGGCTATGGAGCGCAGCATCCTTGGCTTGAAACTGATCGACAGGGTCAGAAATGAGATCATTCGCTCCAGAACCCAAGTGACAGACGTCGTCACCACCGCTGCCAATCTAAAGTGGGATTGGGCTGGACATGTCTGCCGCATGCCAGACGACCTGTGGGCCAAAACCACTACCAACTGGTCCCCAGCAAAAAGAAATCGGCGTCGAGGCAGACCAAGAAAAAGGTGGCGAGACGAAATCGATAGCTTCCTAAAGAACTGGCCTAACGAAGCGCAAAACCGGGTCGCATGGAGAGATCGGAGGGAGGCCTTTGCCCAACAATGGGACAGCGACGGCTACAGCGATTGCTACAGCTGAACAGAAGAAACTTATTTCATATTTTATACCGTCGTTTGTAATATTTACCTTTTCCAAAGCAAATAAATTATATTCTATATATATTCTATATTAAAAACCTTTGGGAAACCTGGTGTTGGCAGCCCTACTTATATCTCACCTTGGACTACAATGTGTCCCGTCTTTCTGTCTGTCATAATAATTAGTGGTCGGCTTCGGTCATTCCTGATACTGTTTGTTTAGTCTTCGTGCAGGTTGAATAGTTTGTTGAAATGTCAAATCAATTATGGTAACACATAAGTGTTGGTAAAGTAACCTTATACTGTGCATAACATAACTCTTTGACTATTTATTACAAGGACTAGCCTTGCGGTAGCGGTTCGTTTGCGCAGAGCAGACCCGAAAAACCCGAAGTCATTAGTAATCAAAGGATGCAAAAGTCAGATTGCAACGAAAAGGATGCGAAAAATAGCCAATAGCGGCAAGAGATTGAAAGTGGCCCATCCCTTTGACTATTTATTATAAGGAGCTATTACTGTAAGGAGCAAGGCTAGCTTGCGGTAGCATTTCCCCTCTGCCACGGTATAACATTAATTGATCATGTGCATTTACATTAAATTTTATACCTTATCACTAAACGAGACAGCCTATAATTGCAAAACAATAATTTCGAACTTAGAACGTTTGGGGTTCACACGAGACCTCTTTTCATGATTTTAAGTTATGGGGAATAAAATCCAAAGTTCCGGATTTCATGTTACCTCACCCCCCGCAAAAAGTGGCAGAAATGTTTGTTCGTAGAATTCTTCGCGTGACTAGTCCCTATATAAGTAGTCAAAGACATAACTGAACAGGGCTGTAATCGCGGTAAATATTCTGTGATTGAACTGTTATTGGACTACGTACGAACCACAACTTTTGACACATTTGGTATTGCGCTAATCGCGGTACTGCTCTTGACAGCCGTTAGAGCCGTTTTGACAGATCGCTCAGACGTTATTGGCTGTCAGTTACGTAGAGTTTAGCGCGATGCGGAATTCAGCACAGTTGAATAGTTTTTGGATTGCAATGTGATTAGAACTGAAATTTGATAAGAATAGAACTTCGATGTTTTAACTTAGCGCAATCAGACACCTGGAGTTTCGTGGCTTGAAGATTCATGGGCGGACGTGTTTATGGTGCGCGGGTTAGGCAGCCGCGTGGTTCCGCCATTTTGTATAGCTCTAATGAGGTTTTTTTTCGTCCACTTGACATTGACAAAATTGCAGCATTGCTAATAGACAAAAAACTGCTGAACGGATTTCGATGAAATTCGGGACGCAGATAGAATATGTTCTGGATTAACATACATACAGGGTGAAATTGATATCATTAGCATCCTTTTAAACTAAGTGTCTACCCATCATTCTGAACAACTTTTACTATGGGAGCAAACCGATCGGAGCAAAAAAATAATCAGCTAATCTAGCAGTAGGCATTGCAGTTTAGTATGGAACAGCTGATATACGATTTTTTTTAAAGTCTAACTAGTATTCAATATAAAAAACCTCAACGCTTCGTATAAGCTTCTAAGCATACACTCGGCGTTTTGGGGCGGACAGAATCTTTGCTTAAAATTTTAATGTTATTGTTGCAATCCATGCTTTGGAAGGCACGTTAAGCAGTATGTCCCGGATAGTACCGTCAGATGGCGGTGTAACTATTCATTTCTCCAGGTCAGATGCCTATTAAAACGGCTTGAAAATTCTCTGTCAGCAAGTTGACTACCAACCTGACCACTAACTTGCCTCCAACAAACCGCACTGGGCTCGCGTGGTGGAGTATGGACCACTCCCTCTCACCATTATTCATGAGAGGAGGTCTTTGCCCAGCAGTGGGATCCTACGTGCTTTAAAAGTAAAAAATAATGCAATATTCTGTTAGAACTTATTCTTCTAAAGCTTAGACTCTTGAGCATTTATTATTATGGCACCAAAGCTCGGCTGTTCCAAAATAAAACGCGGAATACGCCATTTGGCCTTTTTTTAACCGACTTCAAAAAAGGAGGTTTCTCAATTCGACCGTATATAAGGTCTAACAAAATCAGCTGAAACTATTTTAAGGGGATGATCGGACCATCAAACTGAACAACTTTCTCTATGGGACCAATATCGAAATCGCGAAAAAAAATCAGCTGTTCCATACAAACCTACTCGAACTAAATGTATGGGACGACAGATTTTTATTTCGCGGTTTCAATATTGGTCCCATAGAAAAAGTTGTTCAGTTTTATGGTCTGATCATCCCCTTAAAATAGTTTCAGCTGATTTTGTTAGACTTTATATATATATTTTTTATGTGTATTCGCGGGTAACTTCGTCGTTTATAAACCGATTTTGATTATTCTTTTTTTGTTGGTATGCCATGATAAGGAAACCAGGATCTGCTGATGGCATCCCAGAGAAATCGAGGGGAACCTTTGAAAATCGTAGTGCCGGCTAGTGCGTTTGTTAATTTAGAGAACTACTATTAAATTGAACTAATGGATTCACCACTGAAAATTGTGAAATAAAAAAATAAAAAAAATTAAACTGCCTTCAAAAAAATTCAAAAGTCAAAAAATTATATAGCCGATGACTTTTTTACAAATTGATGTACCTTGTTCAGAAGTAACAGAATTTTTTAAACATTTGGGAAATATACTAACAGAACTATCCACAAACAATTTAATTTATATTGTAATAAAATAATGTATATTGTTAAATCTAATTCAAATGAGTGCATTGGTATTAAAATTATTAATTTAAAAGCCTTCTGGAACTCAATATTTTGATTTCTATGTTGCGTTGCGATTTTTTTTAAATATCTTTTCTGATAGTCTTTTTGTCACTAAATGGTGCCGCTTACAGTTTAAAAGTCCAATTAGTTATTACTTCCCACCTCTCCTAACAAAACTCCGTAAAATGACTGGGCTATCGGCCTTTTCGTCGAATATAGCATTCGTTTTTGTTGGCCGGACCAAAAATGTATGAAACGTAGATGATGTACTTTTTACCGAGTTTACTCTTTGACTACTTATATTCTATTATATTTTTAAAAAATGACTGCCATCTTGGTAATGATGATTTTGCCAATATCTAGTTTAAGGAGCAATTAGTGCTTGACATTGTACGGTAATAGATATGGCGATCTGAAAGCCCTGTTTTTATACAAAAACACACACCCGAAACCGCCATAAAATAGCGGAGCCGCGTGGCTACTTAAACGCGAGCCGCACGAAAGACGTCTACTCGAGAGACCTCTAGCCACGCGACTCGCGACTACTTATATAGGGATTAGTTACGCGTTTAATTCTACTAACAAAAATTTCTGCCACTTTGCGGGGGGCGAGGTAACATGAAATCCGCAACTTTGGATTTTATTCCCAATAACTTAGATTCTAATTTTGAACGTTAAACATCATGAAAAGTAGTCTCGTGTGAACTATAACGTTCTAAGTTCGAAATTATTGTTTCGCAATTATAGGCTGTCTCGTTTAGTGATAAGGTATAAAATTGAATGTAAATGCACATGATCAATTGTTCTTATACCGTGGCAGAGGGGAAATGCTACCGCGAGGCTAGTCCTTATAATAAAAAGTCAAAGAGTTTACTCGATACTTGTCATAAACTTCAGAAAGGATCGAAGCTACTTGACGGGAACCATAAGTATTTTGTCTAATTCCATCCAGGTACTTGAGATAACGCGCGCACTCATCGTTAAAACGTCGTAACCACTTCATTTGTAGATACTTTATCTTTCACTTGAGATAGCTGTGTTATGTGGGTACATGTGCTTAAGATATTATGATTAATGTTATGTAAAGTTGTAAAAATGTGTATTATTTTTAGATAGTTATGGATGTTAGTAGAGAACCTCCCCTAGTGACGTAGGTACGGTCAGCATCAGAAAAATCTAACCACCTTGGGCTTATAGACTAAGAGATAAGTGTACTTTTTGCAACCATCATCTGCAAGGCTGATTCAGTGTTTGTGAGGTGTAGAGCATCTCTGTGATGGGGATGGACCAGGTCTGCCTGCATAACTTCAGTCGATTAATAAGTTACTGATGTGTAAAGGTCAGTAAAAAATTACCGATCAGCTGCAAGTCTGATTGTGTCATATTATTGTAGTATGCACTGTAGCTATGTGAACAGTACTAAAACTGACATGGTTCATCAGTCGGCTGTATCTCCTAAACCGACTGGCAGTTCATGTCAGTTTTTGTACTGTTCACATAGCTACAGTGCACACTACAATAATATCATTCGATCAGCGTTGCAGCTGATCGTTAATTTTTTACTGACCTTTAAACGTCTGTAACTCTTAAACCGACTGAAGTTATGCAGGCAGACCTAGTTCATCCCCAACACAGAGATGCTCTATACCCCCATAAACACTGAATCAGCCTTGCTGCTGATGGTTGAAAAAGTACTTATCTCTTAGTCTATTATAAGGGCCGACGCACACCTGGCGATGCGCAGCGCAGAGTGTTTCACTGCCAAACCATTATCGAATTTGCTTGCATTGAAATAACACCGAAAATCGACTTGGACGAAAGGTTGGTAATTCGATAATGGTTTGGCAGTAACAATGCTATTCGCCAGGTGTGCGCCCCGGCTCTATATCTACAAGGCGACCAGCAGTGGGACACTGAACAGACTACGTAAAAAAACGTATACAGGGTGAAATTGATATCATTGGCAACCTTTTAAACTAAGAGTCTACCCATCAAACTGAACAACTTTTACTAATTTACAATAGATAAAAACAGGGGATTAAAAAAAATGTAATGTTGTCAACTCTCTAACATAATATAAGTAAAAAACTGTTTTTTTTTTTGGCCGCAGAGCTCCCCACACGGGTCCGTGATGTCATGCCAGTCGCTGGCGTCCCGCGCTTTCGTCGAGTCTGAGAAGGAGAACATGGCGCACTGCGGCAGCTTCCACAGGTTGGTCTTGCCATTATTGTAAATTCAATTTTTTTTCAATTCAATTCCAATAATTTATTTCAGACAAGATGTCAATATAGTGTTAGTATACATTTATCTTACAGCTAGTGTTAGTAACAAAACATTTTATTTTAAAAACCCGGTGTTGAGCTTCACCCAGTGATGCAACAGCCTGCCCAACATGGAGGCGCACCGTTTTCTCAGTATAGAAGTCGTCCGTGTGCGCCTCCGCAAACATTCCCGACGCACTACAATGCCGTGCCAACCCCATCAGTAAAACCGGGGTCTCCAAACTTTTAGCCTAGAGGTCACACTGAGTCCTCCAATAAGCCCCAAGGCCTAAGTCATACCTACAACACTGCAGGTTTTTATTACGTGCAAATTTTCGTTTCGTGTCGCCTGCGGATGAGGTATCAATGGCTCAGGCCGCGGTCACCTTGCACCATTTTGAAGCAGTCGATTTCCTTACGATGTTTTCCTTCGCAAAGGAATTAGTGTTGTAGTTAGTGGTGTACTGGTGTTTAAAGAGCTGCTGGGCTATCATAGCCCATACGGAAGATAGCTAGCGCCTCAATCGTGAGGCCGCGGTTCGATTCCTGGCCTGTACCACTAAGTTCTTCGTTCTATAGCTCGGCGGTGAAGGAAAAAATCGTGAGGAAACCTGCATTCCCGAGAATGAAAAGAAAATACCATAAGTATGCGTAAAATATGGGTGAGCTTGGGGCGCACACAAAGGACCAGCGCTGGTCTCAGTGTTACAACGTTTGCAATAGCCCAACCACAAATAATAATAATAGTGGTGTAACATCTGCACTATTATAAACCTTTAAATGTTTGTTTGTTTGTTCGTGCATCACGCGAAAACTACTGGACCAATTTTGATGAATCTTTTTGTATATGAAAGCTTACTAAAATCTGGTATATATCATTTATCTTGCTACGATGACAGGAAGTCGTGCGGACGAAGAAGCGGTAAAACTAGTACGTTCATAAAAAGCTCAATGGTAAGGCTCCTGGGCAGAGATCGAATCACCTTCTGCCAGAAATAGGACTTGCCACTAGAACACCACGGGATCTGCATGTTTTTTTGACTAATAAACTTTTTATATTTATTTCCAGATCGGTGCGATTCAGTTCAGATTCTCGCAGCTCGACGAGGGCATCCAATAATGACGCGGAGTGCAAGAGAGAGAATTCCGGTGAGTAAATAGCTAAATTAAACCAACTTGACTCAAATTCTTTTTGTTTTCTTTTCACTGAACTAATCTGAACGTTACAGGTTCGATATCGCTGACAGCTCTCACGGTGACCCCCGTGACGTCACAGGGCTCCGGGTCAGCTATGAACCACGCTCCAGGGTCCGCCATGAGCCAGTCAGCGCCTGTCGCCTCCGCCACCTTCGATCTAGCAGAGACGGTATGTTACACTACTAATATAATCATCATCGTCGACGTCCACTGCTGGACGTAGGCCTCCCCCAAGGATCGCCACAACGACCGGTCCTGCGCTACCCTCATCCAATGGGTTCCCGCCGCCTTCATCAGGTCGTCGGTCCACCTTGTGGAGGCTCACTGCCTACCCACGCCGCGCTTTCCAGTACGCGGTCGCCACTCGAGAACTCTTCGGCCCGCCTATTGCCACTTTAGCTTAGCAATTCTTTGGGCTATGTTAGCTAATCTGGTTCTTCGAATCTCTCCATTTCTGATTCGATCTCGCAGATTCCGAGCATAGGCCTCTTCATTGCCCTTTGGGTGACTTTCCACCACGTCTCTGTTCCGTATGTCATCACTGGCAGTACACACTGGTCAAAAACTTTGATCTGGACAGCCTAACAACCTAATTTTTTGTATATTTGTTCCGCAGCCGGCGCCTGAAGTACCGTCATGCCGGTTCCCGAAGCTGGAAGACTGCGCTCATTTCCACTACGAGAGAGTGTCGCTCGGTGGACTGAGTATAGATTGTGTCCCCAGCGAGGAGATGACTGGCGATCTGACCCCGAGCGAGGGTGAGTGTGTTTAGAGATTTGTTGGGTTTCGTGCTCAAATGATGTCAACTAAGTCTATGTTGTTCGTCTGTCTTACCTTAAACGGGCTGTTTCTTCTGAGTCGTAATATGTAGCCGGTTGAAATTTTTACAGAATATAATATACATACATACATAAGCTCACGCCATTGTCCCATGGGGGTAGGCAGAGACCATGGACCGCCACACGCTACAAATAGATAAGGTTAAATCTAATTAGTTGACCAAACTTAACAAACGCATTTTATATCTGTTACTAAGTACAATGGCGTAATAATAACCCGCCGCCCGATCATGTGATTCTGAGGTCAACGTCCGCTCGCGCCTCGCGCACTGCGTACGATACTACCATAATAATAATTTTGTTAATCATCAATACCAATTTTAAACATTGATAATGCAATCTGTTGTCATTAACAAGTGTCCTGGTTCAGTTTCGACAAAAAAACTCATCTGTTCCATACAAAACTGCAAAATGTATGGGACAGCTGATTTTTTTTCACGATTTCGATGTTTGTCCCACAGTGAAAGTTGGTCGGTTTGACGGTCTGATCATTGTATTATAAAACTGTAACAGGAAGTTTGTCTGTACATTGAAGATATTAACAAAAAAAAAGTTACGATATGTTTTTTAGGTGTCCCTGATTCCATTTCACCAATTTTTGGATTTTTTGTCTGTCTGTTTGTTTGTGTGTTTGTTTGTTTGTTTGTTTGAACGAGTATCACGCAAAAACTACTGAACCGATTTTGATGAAACTTTTTTTGTTTGATAGCTTATGATCTGACTTAAAATCTGGTATATAATTTGTGCGGACGAAGTCGCGGGTTAACGCTCGTACCCTTATAAAATCGTCAGCATATTAAGAAGGACCCTGTATTTCTTAGTTGCGTTTTCATCAACTTTACTGCGTGTATGGAAGCATGGAAGCGTAACTTCAGTACGTAGGTACTATTATTTATTCTGTGGTTAACCAATGTTATTGCCGCGCAGGTTGGATCTGCCTAAAGGTGCGTTCACACGTGAACTCAACCTGGGACAAGTGCTCTGAGCCCGCTGAGCGGCTCGGCGGCAGCTGGACCGAAGCGAGCGACGTACGAGAGTGGACCCTTACGAGGAACACGCAGCACCTGCTACAGCTGGACGAGATGCTACACAGGTGATGATGATGATCACTTAGCGCGCGCTTAAAATTTGTCAACTGCGCAGGTACATCAATGAGACTTATAAACCTGGTACTACTGTAACATGGACGATGTCGCGTACAAAAGCTAGTTTCTCTTCATCATCAGATAATATACATCCCACTGCATACCACAACTTACACTCAAAAAAGGGTGCATGGGCGTTAGTCCACCACGCGTGCCCTGTGCGGATTTTTTTTTTTTTATTACTTATGGGTTTGCTCTTGACCTCAATCTAGTCCTCAGGACGAAGATGGGGTCGAAGATGTAGCGAGCTCACCCAGAAGAAGCCTATTCACTCGTACTTTAAAGGAATTCGGGTTGTAAGCGCTCGGAAATACTGACGCAGGCAGGGCGTTCCACTCCTTGGCTGTGCGCATTATAAAAGATTCAGAAAGGCGCTTGGTGCGGATATGTGGTATGTCAACCAAAAAGGGGTGATATCCCGCGGTGCGTCTGGAAGTCCGATAGTAGAAAGGGGAAGGCGGGATGAGCTCATGTAGCTCTTGGGCACACTCACCGAAGTACAATCTGTAGAAGACCGACAAGCAGGCTACTCTGCGGCGGTGGGATAGGCTATGAAGCTTGGTCTCCACCAGGATTGGTAGACTTCACATACGCATAAAAATTTCTTCAGCTTATTCATATTTCACGATGTTTTCCATCACCGATCGAGAGCAGTCGATATCTTTAAATTCCCTTTTTATCCCCAGATGTATCTACGACCGCAAAGTATCCGGGCTACCGAACCTCTCGGAAGAGATAACGTCGTCCGTGGTACAAGACGAGGTGCAGTATAGAAGACTGATATCAGACTACGCGCACCACCTGTCTATAATAGCTGATGACTCTATCAACTGCGGCCCCGTGCTTAACTGGCTGCAGATGGACAACAAAGGTTGGTGTAAAATGTAACAAAATCTCTAAAAGATTTTTGTCATTTCGCTAATTTTCTATTTCGATATATTTTGCTAAAAGTGCAATATGTACATTAATATCAAATATTGAAGAAGTTTAAAAAATCGCGAAATGACAAAGAAGGTAGATTTACATTTAGCAAAATGTCTACATTTTATGCCAAATAGTAGCTAAATTTCAATGAGACCGTTTAAAAAAATCCTAATCCGAGGAAGATTACGTACCTCGATTAGTAATAGAAAAGACCTCTTTATCCCCTAGAGTGGACACTAACGGCCTGTTTCACCACTTCTGAATAAAATAAGTTCTTAATTTCTTATTTGACAGACCACTTATTTTATTTTATTTTAATAGGCACAGTAACAAAAGACAATATAAAACATATGCTATATACAAATATTATATCTACTATAGGGCTAAAATTGATTCTTAATAACAACTGCGCACAACATTATCTTAAAATCTAAACAGCTGGGCTTTGACGGCCCGGTAGCACAGTCTGTAGTAAACCTGCCTGCTGTGCCGAGAGTCGCGGGTTCGAATCCCGTAAGGGACAAATATTTATATGATGAATATGAATATTTGTACCCGAGTCATGGATGTTTGTATCTATATATATATTCTATATCGTTGTCTAGTCATCATAATACAAGTCCAGGTACTTTAAATGTGACTAGATAATTTGTGTGACAATGTCCAAGATATTTATTTATTTAAACATTATGGTTGGAAATTGAGAAAACAGTTATTTAAATGTTTGTAAAATACATCTAATAGAGTTAACATATTGAGTCTGATTTTGATGAAATATATCGAAATCTTTACAGTGTTCGTTATAATTATGTTCTACACATACGTAACAAAGGGTTGTTATAAGAGATGTTATTTCTAGCTAAGGAACAAGCAAACAGATTTTGGTAACGACTAGATCGAGCACATGGTCTCAGTGATTTGCAAACAAGCTGTCAGATAAGCTATAAAAACATAACCAAAAGAGTGAAACAGGCCCTGAGACTTGCCTCACTATTGTTATTAAACGTTTTTAAATTCTTGTCTGCAGGCCACAAACTGCTAGTGGCGAACGAAGACTCCAGCTCCATCAATACTCCGGCCGTCGCGGCGGCTTACTCCGTCAGGAAATATGTTTCACAGGTACTGTGCACTTTTGGGACGATATTGTAGTGATAACTGGGCCTCTACCCGGACATTCGAACTTCGCAATTGCGTGAACGTTTCTGTTCCAATGTCAACTCTATTACAATGAAGCTTGGACCGAAACGGTCGCGATATATCAAAAATCGAAAGTCCGGGTACAGGGCCTGAACAGTTTGATGGTCTATAACACCTCCTGAAATATGTATAGTGTTTAAGATTACACCCTTAAGTGCATATGCAGGGTGTTTGAGATCACAAAACTGCACAACTTTTACTATGGGACCAACATTGAAATCGGGGGAAAAAAAATCTGCTTTAAATATAAATAATATCCTTAAAAACTGTCCGCGTGAAGAACTCTATAAAGGTATATCTGTTTTTTGCAGGCCCGAGACGAAATAAGCTTCGAAGTGGGTGACATGATCTCTATAATAGACATGCCAGGACCGGCCGAGTCGCTGTGGTGGCGCGGCAAGAGAGGATTCCGAGTGGGGTTCTTTCCACACCACTGTGTTGCAGTCATAGGGGATAAGGTGCCTAGGCATATGACCCAGCCTCCGCCTATAGTCGGGTGAGTTTATATAGGCAAAAAAATAAAATTAGCAAATGGTCTAATTCGCTAAATGTCTAATTAGCTGAATGCCCAATTCTCCAAATGTCCGACTTTACTTTTCTGTAGGTGATCTTGTTGGACGTTGCTAAATTTGAATTTAAAAAAGGTAAATTAGCGAATAAATAGTACAATTTGCGAAATGGTGTGGCAAGACGGCCTTCTGAGTGGGTTTTTTCGCATCACAGCGATGCGAAAAAACCCACTCAGAAGGCCGTCTTGCCACACCATTTGGCTATCATAGGTAGCAAGGTGCACTAACTAATGTGCTTTGTATCATTTTCGCCAATAGTAAAATTCTCGAAAGTCCATTTTTGCTGAAGGTAATCTTAACGGACTTAGCTAAATTTGAATTAGATATAGTAAAATAAGCAAGTAAATAGAGCAATTTTCCAAATCGCGAGGCAAGACAGCCATTTGAGTATACTTCTTTCCCCGCCACTGCGTAGCCGCCAAAGGTGACAAGGTGCGCTGGAGAGGTATTTTTGAAAGTCACACGTTCAAATCAGCAGTAGAAAATGTCAAAATTACTATGTAGATTATAAGACTGCTGATTTGTCGATAAAAAAGCGCATTCTAGGCATAGGACCCAGCGGCCAGTGTGAGTTCTGATTTACGTCAAATACGGAAAAATAAAAATTTGCTAATAATTTGATTCGCTAAATGTCTAATTCTCAAAAGGTCTAATTTGATATAGGTGATCGTATCGAATGTTGTTATTATAAGCAAGATAAGATAAGATAAATGTTTATTTTTAACTTTTGCTTAAAACTATTACATTAAACGGTAAACCAAAAACGAGGCAAGCCTGATACGCGAGATTTATTCTACTTAGGTGAAGCCGATGATGTTACGCGCCCACTCAGAAAAAGCCTATAAACTCAGTTTTTACTCGTACATTAATCTCAAAAAAACCATGCACAAAATAATAATTCACCCAATTCTTCCGCAGGTCCGTAGCAGTAGCCCCAATAAAGCCAGTACTCCGCAAGCACGGCAAGCTTATCTCCCTGTTCAGGAGCTTCATACTCTCCCGACCATCCAGGAGGAGTCTAAAACAGCAGGGAATACTGAGGGAGCGGGTGTTCGGCTGCGACCTGGGTGAACACCTGCTTAACTGTGGACATGAAGGTATGTTCGTACTGTTACCCCATCAGTAGCAGTGGCACAAGTTGCTCTCACTATGAGGAGTCTCAAGCAGCATATTGATGGAGCACGTGTTCGGCTGCGACCTGGGTTAACACCTGCTTAACAGTGGACACGAAGGTACGTTCATACTGTTACCCCATCAGTAGCAGTAGGATAAGTTGATCTCCCTATGAGTCTCAAGCAAAAATGATGTCAAAAAAATGGAATTGGTTTCTTAACTTGATATCTACTATCCGTAAAAAATATAAAATAAAGGCAAAAAAAAATTAACAAGTCGAATTAGAGAATCGAGAAAAACATGTAACACGTTTGATCTGACAGCCAAATTGGCACGATTGTGACGCCATCTAATGTCTTTGATCAATTTTTGTTTAATGAAAACGTCTCATTGTAACAAGGTTTCTATGTTATTATTTAAAAAAATAAGAGTTTTTTTTATTAAATTTTTGTTCTGACAGAAAGGGACAAACTAACAACGACGACGAAACGTTGAACTTAAGGTTTAACTTACCGACCGCCATTGAGTACCTTCATATTTCCATGTTTGTAAGGAGGATTGGTATCCTTTATCATTCTAAATCTTTGACTACTTATATAGGGACTAGTTACGCGTGTAATTCTACTAAAAACATTTCTGCCACTCTTTGCGGGGGGCGAGGTAACATGAAATCCGCAACTTTGGATTTTATTACCCATAACTTTAGATTTTAATGTTAAGTGTTAATGTTAATTAAAAGTAGTCTCGCGTGAACCCCAAACGTTCTAAGTTCAAAATTATAGTTTCGCAATTATTGGGTGTCTCGTTTATTGATCTATCTATCTATGCTATTATAAAACTGTAACAGGAAGTTTGTCTGTACATTGAAGATATTAACAAAAAAAAAATTCGATATGGTTTTTAGGTGTCCCTGATTCCATATCACCAATTTTTGGATTTTTTTGTCTGTCTGTTTGTTTGTGTGTTTGTTTGTTTGAACGAGTATCACGCAAAAACTACTGAACCGATTTTGATGAAACTTTTTTGTTTGATAGCTTATAATCTGACTTAAAATCTGGTATATAATTTGTTTATTTTTTATTTTATTTTTATTTTATTAATTTTAGGAAAACTTACGGACTAATTACGGAATAGTAGGGTATCAACATTTTTATAAAACCACATTGCCAACTAAAAGTTTCCACAGATAAATATCATTCGTTTTACATACGTTTGTGTGTAAATAAAAAATATAAATTTGAATCAATAAAGTAACATTACAAAAAGCTCCAAGTTTGCTGGTACTTCAAACCAATCACAAAAGAAAAGGAATTATACAATGTGTTAATGAAATAACGCAAAACTAGTAAGTAGTTTGTTTAGGATCGAAAGCAGAATCGAATTATCATGGTTTCAACATGGGTAATTTTTCAAAATATTAAGTCTCAACCCACCACACGGCACACTTACCCTACTTCCTACCAAAACAAGATTACTATTTATATCGTTTCAATATCGATCGATGATCAACAAATGACACAATACCCATACCTACGTAATAGTTTATTTTATTTTTATTTTATTTTATTCATTTTAGGAAAACTTACGGACTAATTACAGGATAGTAGGGTATCAACATTTTTATAAAACAACATTGCCAACTAAAAGTTTCCACAGATAAATTTCATTCGTTTTACACACGTTTGTGTGTAAAAAAAAATACAAATTTGAATCAATAAAGTAATAAAAAGTTACATTACAAAAAGCTCCAAGTTTGCTGGTACTTCAAACCATCCACAAAAGAAAAGGAATTATACAATGTGTTAATGAATTAACGGACGAAGTCGCGGGTTAACGCTCGTAATGTATAAAATAGAATGTAAATGCACATGATTAATTAATCTTATACCGTGGCAGAGGGGAAATGCTACCGCAAGTCTAGTCCCTATAATAAATAGTCAAAGTTCTAAATCCATGCCTTCACGTCTTTGAACAATTTGTTTTCTTAATGAAACCGTCTCATTGTAATAAAGTTTCTTTGTTAATATTTTAGTGCCGCTAGTACTAGTGGAGTGCGCGATGGCGATAGAATCGCGAGGGCCGGTGGACGGTATATACCGGCTGTCGGGCGGGTCCGGGCTCACGCAGCGGCTCCGCGCCGCGTTCGACTCGGGCGCCGCCCCCGACCTCACCGCGCCCGCGCTGCTGCGCGACCCACACGCCCTGTCCAGCCTGCTCAAGATGTACTTCAGGTTAGATTCATTCATTTATTTATTTATTAAACAATTACACAGCTTCACAGAGGAACTCCAATAAGAGGAACGCAAGTAAGTATACAAATCAAACAAGAATATAACATTTTCTCCAACTTAACTTAATATTACGATTTAAACATTCTCAGAAAAGGTCAGGCATTCTCGTAAACAATCAGACCAGCGGTCAACAAAAACTTCAAACTGTGGTGAGTGTTGCAGCGGCGTAGTGAGACGCCTGAGGGCGAGCACGCGCGGAGAGTTAATATTTTGTGATAACGACTTTAAATGGCAGGGCTGCGTTCAGAACCTACACCCCAGGTGCACCCCGAGTGCAACTTTTCGCACTAACGCCGTTCCGAGGCTCGGTGAAAAACGCTCTTTGCAACTCGGTTGTCAGTTGTCACAACTCAACTGTTCCGAACCTCTGACGGGTTGCAACTTTTAACCATCAAATTCGATGGTTAAAAAACACTCTGACGTTTTAATTATCTGTGGTTCCTTGACTTTTCGCGCGTTTTGAATAAAAGTTTGTTTTTCAAACTATTTTTATTCACTTTTTGATTTGCTAACATGGAAAATGAGTTTTTTTTATTGTATTTGGAAATGATGGAAGCCCTGGAAGCCCATATTACTTTAAATGTCAAAATTTGAGGTTATAAAACAACCGTGATCGTTCCGTACCTCATAGCGAGTTAAAAATTGGCGCGGTCGTTCCGTACCTTAGAGCGAGTTGAAAAACAACCGCACCTAAAGGTCGTGAACGCACCCAAGGTGTCTATTATTACTTTCATTGACTTGACATTTACCACATTTTTACAATTCAAACTACAATGGAGAATAAACTCCATGAAACCTTCAAGAATTTGACATATATCCTCGTTTATTGGCTACTCTACACCTCAATTATCTTTTATTGACACTTTCCTCCTAAAATTTTGACTATAACTCAATTCTTTATCATTACAGGGAGCTCCCAAACCCTCTCTGCACATACCAACTGTACGAGAGCTTCGTGAACGCAGTCCAACAGCCGGACGAGGCTTCAAGACTGATAGCTGTCCGGGACACCGTCGTCAAACTGCCCCCGCCGCACTACAGGTATCACCATCATCACACGTCCCACTGCAGGGCACATGCTTACCCTCAGGGAGGGTGTATGGGCATTAGTCCACCACGCGTGCACAATGCGGTGCGGTAGACTTCACATACACATCAGAATGTCGTCTTCAGCGCATGCAGGTTTCCTCACGATGTTTTCCTTCGCCGTTTTGAGAGCAGTCGGTATTACGTACATAAGTTAGAAAAATAAATTGGTCCTTGCGGATTCGAACCCGGACCCTCATGGATTGTCCGTTCCTCTCCGTAACGCGTTTCCGACGCTCTTCTTTGCGCATTAAACTATCTATAGGTATACATAGTCGAACTTAATATGCTGACGGTTTTTAGGGTTCCGTAGTCAAACAAAGAACCCTCATACTATCCATCCTTTCTGTCTGTCTGTCTGTATGCCCCGCCTCAATTACCATTTGCCACAACTACACAGATAACAGTAACCTTAAAACTGAAATGAGAAAGTTATGAAGAAACACATTTTTTTTAGGATTTCGATGTTTATCCTATAGTGAAAGTTCAGTTTCTTGGTCTAAACCAGGCCTATGACAGCTTTAGTTCCGATAGGTCCGTTTTGGCGTTGTTGTCGCATTATCCCTCATGAAACGCTAACATAGGAAGCCATATTGAACTTACAGCAGCATCAGCGTTGTGCATGTTGCATCAGAACATATACAGGCTGGAAAAAAAAGGCCTTGGTTGGAGGGAAAGTACCCTTAATATTTATGATGGCAAATTTTACTGAAAGGAAACATTCCTTTATTTTCAAATTTAATTAAAACTGCATTTAAAGATTTATGAAAAGTCATCCGCTTGAGCCGGGAATCGAACCGGTGAAACGTGAAAAAAAAACATCCTGTATTTTATGATACCAACCGAAAGAGTCATTCATAAGGATCAATTTCTTTTAAACAACATAGTATCTTAAATTAAAGAAAGACCAAGAAAAAATTATTTTTTTATTGTTAAACTGTGACTTGAACCATGTTATTCGTGTACATTGCAGGACACTGGCGTACCTGATGCGTCACCTGCGTAGGGTGTCCCTTCTCGGCGACCTCACCGGGATGACGGCTCGCAACATGGCCATCGTGTGGGCACCCAACTTGCTGCGGTCTCCTCGCCCCCAGCACGCCCTGCAAGGCATCGCCGTACAGGTAACCTAGTTCAAATGTCATCATCATCATCATCATCTTATTTAAGAGCCTACGCTCTTGTCGGTGGAGTATTCGTCAATCCTGTCTCTTTTCCGCTAGTCTCTTAAGTTGATACGACACGACATCACTGGTTTTCCTCTCACTCAACGGTTTGCTGGAAGAAAACTCTTTTAGAGTTAAGCTCGCCTTTGTACGTAACGACTTGTTATCTTAATACAAACTAAGTGGAACGCTGATTTTCCATATACAGTTTCCGCCTTCTATCGGTTATGTTTCGAAGCACTATGTGTTGAACTAGGGTTCATATCGGAGTAACAGCGCACTACACCTCACGCGCTGCGCTGTAGTAGTGAGAGATTTCGCCCATATCAATCATTGTCTTGTTGGTCTAGCGGTCTAGACAACCGGCTTACGATTCGGGTAGCTAAGGTTCAATTCTCGTGTCGGCCGATCGTCTTTTTCAATTTATTTCATAATGTGGCGCCTCCTAGTGCTAATAAGCGGCAACGCAATTAGGACGTCCTAAAATTCAAGGCGAGTTACCTATCTATATCCAATATACATATTAATCTATGCAAGAGCTCAACTCACACTTGGACTCGAGGATGATGTAGGGATGTAACTGGAAGGGCAAGGTGGTCACTTTCCCTTCCAGTATGGTTTTAAAGAAATTGTCGTTTCGTATCAAGTGTCCGATCATTTTTCCCCTCCGGTTTTCGATTGTTTTTAAAATGTTTCTCTTTTCTTTAACCATTCTTAGCACCTCTTCTGCTGTTTATTTATTTATTTGACTGTGTTTGTGTCCTCAGGCGGTGGTGACGGAGTTCCTGATATGTTTCGCTGAGGACCTTTTCGCTCAGGAGCAGGGAGCCGACTCAGGACCAGATTCACTTGAACAGGTTAATTATCATCGCTAAGTACTCATCATCATAGCCTATATATACGTCCCACTGCTGGGCACAGCCCTACCCTCGGAGGGTGTTTGTACGTTAGTCCACCACGCGTCATACTGTCAGTTGCAGAAACGTTCATTAGAGTTAATCCTCCCTTAAATCTCTTGCTAGCTTTTACTATGTCAACAAGACAAAAAGTGACAGCACGATATTTAATGGAGGATTAACTTTAATGAACATTTCTGCAACTGAGTGTAAAGTTAAGTATTCTTCCCTCCTATTCTCCTATAAATAAGTATCATGGGCATTGTCACACAAATTATCTAGTCTCATTTAAAGTACCAGAATCTTGCCTATGATAATTTATCCCTCCTATGTTTAGAACCATTAAAGTATTTAACTGATGATTATAAATGAGTTGTTTAATGTATTTCTTTAAATAGTACATATTTATTGTTCATAATATCAGAATTATAGTTAGTATTATATATCTTTTTTTAGTAGCAAAACTTTTATAATTAAGTAAAAGAGATTTGTTTAAGAGTTTTTAATTAAGTCTAGAATTCTATATTTTGTTGAAAAGAATTCAGATTTTGTTTTCGATTTTAATTGGTTTTACGTTCCTTTATATATAATAATAACAATATAAGTAACATTAAACAATTAGCATATTTATTAAACAAATCCGATAAATTCGACACAAAACAAGCAGTCAGCACAAGCTTCGCCAACGATAACACAACAGCCAGCAATCAGCAACATGCCTCGTCAGAAACAAAATAATAACTAACTTAAACAACTTTGTTTATTAACAGGAGCAAGAGAGATGTGAAACAGTAGTAGAGCTGCGTGGCAATGAATCCTGCAGAAGACCCAAGAGTTTGCCTCTCAACCCACCCACCAAGTTACTGAGGTAAGCTTACATTAAAAACATTGAAATAGTAAAGAATTGTTACTGCAGAAGTCTGCCAGGACATAGTGTTTTTTGTTAAAGTACGGCAATAATCCTTTATTTTTAAATTGTGATCACTGAAACGATTATTCATGATTGCATAGCAAGTATTTTAATGAAATAGTACATTATGGTACAAGTGTGTAATGTTGGTGATTACCGCTGAGGCGCCATATGCGAGGGTCTTAAGAGAGCCGAGGACGGTAATCATCAATACACACGTGTATCATACGACGTTTTTCAACACACTTGTGAAGAAAATAATAATAAAAAATCATTTTATTTAGTAAATAAAAAGTTTATTTAGAGAATTTATTTGTACTATTGAATATGATCTTTTTTGTATCGAAACTTTTTTAAGAACAAAGCAACTCAAGAACTCAACCAAGAAGTTTAGATACCTACTATAAAAAAACCTATAACTCACTTGTGAATAATAGTAATGAAAAAGTCACAGTTTGATTATAGGTGTCATTATGTGCCTAATTGCGGTGAAATAAGGGTCATTTTATGAGCAAGTGTGTTGAAAAAATATAAATGTTTGTAGTACACACGGCGACACATCAAGCTACGCAAAACCAAACTAAGCTGGCCGCGCGTAGGTAGAGTAATGTATAACGTCACGCGGCCAAAATATGTTTGTTTTTCGTTGCTTGATGTGTCGCCGTCTGTATATCTTAAAGTACGGCGCAAGGTGGCGATTTTCACAATGTTAAAAAATTTACAAAATTTGGAAACTAAGTATCAAACATAATTTTTTTTTGTATTTTTTCCTGAACAGTCATAATCTCGCCTATCTCCTGTTTTCGCCTAGGGTTAACCCGCGACTTCATCCGCACAAATTATATACCAAATTTTAAGTCAGATAATTAGCTATCAAAGAAAAAAAGTTTCATCAAAATCGGTTCAGTAGTTTTTGCGTTATGCTTGTTCACACAAACAAACAAACAGACGGACAAAAAATCCAAAAATTGCTGATATGGAATCAGGGAAACCTAAATACCATTTCGTAACTTTTTTTTGTGAATATTTTCAATGTACAGACACACTTCTGTTAAAGTTTTATAATAGTACGAGCGTTAACCCGCGACTTCGTCCGCTCAAATTATATACCAGATTTTAAGTCAGATCATAAGCTATCAAACAAAATAAGTTTCATCAAAATCGGTTCAGTAGTTTTTGCGTGATACTCGTTCAAACAAACAAACATCCAAACAAACACACAAACAAACAGACGGACAAAAAATCCAAAAATTGGTGAACTGGAATCAGGGACACCTAAAAACCATATCGTAACTTTTTTTTTGTTAATATCTTCAATGTACAGACAAACTTCCTGTTACAGTTTTATAATAGTATAGATAGATAGAATATTGGAAATGGGTTTGCGCTTGGCTTCAGTTCACCTAATGGAAAGTGTAAATTATAAAACAAGATGATGTAACGCATTCACACAGAAAAAACCTATCAAATCTTCTTTTATATCCTGTTTGTATTTGCTTGAGAAACTGGTTTAGAATTGATATCTTATCAAATATAAATAATTTCTAATAGTCTAGGAAAAATAAGGTTTGACATTAAAAACACTTTAGTAAATTATGTTTGAGCTAATATTACTGTTAGTTTAAAACACTTTTGTCGAGATTTCGTGGTTATATAGGCTGAGGACCCTGAGAAATACCTTAAAATCGACATAAATGTACAAAGGGCAAGCTTAATTCTAAAGATATTTCTTCCAGCATACCAGGAAAAGAGACAGTTAATTATCACAAGGCAAATTTAATGCGTACAATCAAACGTTAAATAATTATGTTTTGAGGTTATAATTTTTGAAATCTTAAAAAATATTAAATATCTACTCAAATTTACGACATTAACCGAGGATTATTATTGTTATTAGTAAAACGTATTAAACGAAGCCGTCCTGTATAAAATCACCAGTTTTCCATTTTTTGTTTATACAAAAATTTTATGTTTTGTAAATATCTTAATTATTCAGTAATACACGACGAAAAATCGGGGATTATTGAGAATTTATGTTTTTCAGGTATGTATCTACTATATTCAAAATTATCACCAAAAGTGCAATTAATGCAACTCCTTACAAAAAAATCCGTAGATTTCCCCGACTATAATGCAAATTGACCTACCCATGTCAAATCAAATAAAATAACTAACATCGATTCGTATGAGGAAAATCTCAACTTTTATTAAATGTAAACAAGTTAGAAACTGATGCATAATTTTAGCAATGTTGTCAGATGCGTTGGTGGTGTAATGGTCAGCATAGTTGCCTTCCAAGCAGTTGATCCGGGTTCGATTCCCGGCCAACGCACATTTTTGTTTTTTTATTTTTTTTTACTGCTTCGTGTATTTTGATAAGGTAACCTCTACCAGTACCGATTTTTCAAGTTAAAGTAAATTGAAGCATATCAAATAATATTCAAATATCAAATAAAATCTACTTATACATTTTGAAATCCATATTAACAATGTCTTGAACCTTGTTTTTTAGTATTCAATTTATTTTTGTTTTAATTTATACTACTGTTATCTATCTATCTAATCTAAACTATTATAAAACTGTAGCAGGAAGTTTGTCTGTACATTGAAGATATTAACAAAAAAAAAGTTACGATATGGTTTTTAGGTGTCCCTGATTCCATATCACCAACTTTTGGATTTTTATGTCTGTTTGTTTGTTTGTTTGTGTGTTTGTTTGTTTGAACGAGCATCACGCAAAAACTACTGAACCGATTTTGATGAAACTTTTTTTGTTTGATAGCTTATTATCTGACTTAAATCTGGTATATAATTTGTGCGGACAAAGTCGCGGGTTAACGCTCGTAATATTATAAAACTAACAGAAGTGTGTCTGTACATTGAAGATATTAACAAAAAAATTATGATATGGTTTTTAGGTGTCCCTGATTCCATATCACCAACTTTCGGATTTTTTATGTCTGTCTGTTACGCAGACACTACTGAACCGATTTTGATGTAACTTTTTTTGTTTGATAGCTAATGATCTGACTTAAAATCTGGTATATAATTTGTGCAGACGAAGTCGCGGGTTAACCCTAGTTGTATAATGAAATCTTTTCCCCGCAGCCTGGAGGAGGCGCGCCGGCGCGGCAAGTCGTCCGGCGGTACAATACAGAGTCCTCGACTACCGCCGCCCTCCGGCGCCATCGCGGCCGCCGCGGGCACACAGCTGCGTCCACAGGGCAATGCAAAGCCCAAGTACATAGAGGTGAACACCATTATTGGTTTACTACGAAGCACTTTCATTAAAAAACAATTTAAGGTGGTTGCAGAGGGGTCAATTTTATACAAAACTTTGACGCACAATACGCGTAGACGGTATTAATATAAGTAACTTTGTATATATGGAAAAATAGTTTAGAAAATATAGATGCCGCGTCACAAATAACATTTGCAATTTATAAGTTAATTACGAAGATATAAAGCTTTGCAATTTTTCATACAAAATTTTAAAAGCTTTACATCTTCGTAATTATATTATATATTGCAAATGTTATTTGTGACGCGGCATCTAGATTTTTTAAACTATTTTTCCATGTATAAAACATTACTTTCATTAATTCCGTCTACGCGTATTGTGCGTCAAACTTTTGTATGGACTAAAACCACCTGAAAGACTGGAAGGATGGCGTTACAATCGGGAAAACTTAGCTTTCAAATCGAAAACGTTCAGTGTTTTTCTCGATTCCCTAATTTTATTATTATTATTATTGTATCTCTTTTTGGAATTTCACGGGCTGTAGCCCGGACCTTTGGAAGGCTTGCGTGGGGACACAGGTCCACTTTCCACTTTTATCTAAATGCAATGGGATGCACCAATCGTGGTCTACCTCTGAATGGATTATGCAAATGCACCAGAAGAAATACCACGTTCGGTGCATAGACTATTGCAGAAAGGACAGAAAACTACTAGGGTTATGAGGGGTGAACTGGGTGGGCCGGGAAATCTACGTTATTGCGGAGAGACTCTGGACGCCTGCTGTTACTAATGTCTCTAATTTGTCAAAAATGGCAGACGGTGACTTGCAAACTCATTTAATGGGCCCCACAAAATAGCCGCTCACAAGGAGCGACAAGACGGCAACATCTAGTGAGCGGCTAAGGTTGTAGAGAGGTAAGTCTGCGGGCGCCGGTTCCCGGTGCTAAGCGCACCAGTCAGCAGGCCCCCGGCGTTATGACATTTTACACTTCCAACCTGGAGCATAGGTTCCGCTCTTGCGACTCCACTCCTGGCCGGCCGGTTAAGGCAAGACAGGAGGTGAGGGCCAAACCAATCCGGGCCCTCTGGAGAATCGGGTCCGTGGTGTCGCCAATCACCAACAGCTCGCCACAAGCTGCCCTGCGGGCTTATTATTGTTAGGGAGCAATTGGTTAATAATTCATGTTAGAATAAATATCGATAATAACCTATTGGTTAAATCCACGTTCTTTGCAACGCCAATTTCCGTACAAACTTTTATCCCAGTCTTCACCTTTGGGTGTTGAATTTCAAAAATCCTTTTTTAGTACCTATATGCAAATAGAAACTCCCATGCAAAATTTTAAGTTAGTCTTTACTGTTTTGGAGATTTCACCTTACGTTAGTATATGGATTTGCATAGATTCATAGATTTAGCATAGAAAATCTATGCATAGATTCAAGCATATTTTTATGACACAGCTTGTCTGGAAATGTTTGACATTTCTGCCACCCCGGGTGCTGCGATCGAATTTTCAGTTCCCATCACCGCATCGCACATAGCCAATATGATATGACCAATATGACTGCCTCCGTGGTCTAATGGTTAAGAGCATTGGGCTCTCGACACGGAGGTCGTGGGTTCGATTCCTACGGGGGACACCTAGTGATATGTCACTTTGTGCGTTTTTCCCCAGTTGGTGAGGACATTGCAGGTTGAATCACCTGATTGTCTGAAAAGAAATATGATTCCGTGCTTCGGATGGCACGTCAAGCCGTTGGTCCCGGCTACTATCTCTGGTGGTAGTAGTCGTTACATTAAAACCACGTCAGAGGCCGTAAGGCGGTCTAAAAAAACTCTGACACCAGGGCTTGCTAGTTGCCTAGTTACTGCCTACACGATAAGAAGAAGAAGAAATATGATCCAGCTGTTAAAAGTTTATTGATGATTATTACATAATTATGAACATAAAATTTTGTTCGTAGGTCGGCTCTGGGCCCAACAATCTACCTCAATACCACACTGTTCTGGATCTGCCGTTACCAGGTGAGTAAAATTATTAAATCATCGTTTTTTAGGGTTCCGTAGTCAAATTGGATCACTTATGTTATATTTTCGTCTATTCCGTTTTGTATATATGCCCCACAACAATCACTCTCATTTTATGGACTTATTGAATTAAAATTTGACGTCAAAAAAGATAATAACATAAAGAAATCAGAAATTATATTAAGATGTTTTTTTAAATAATAATACATTTTTTTTATTAGTTCGTGATTTGTTATAGGATTTATGTACGTTAGTCTACCACGCGTGCCCAATGCGGATTGGTAAACTTCACATACACATCAGAATTTCTTCTTCAGCGTATGCAGGTTTCCTCACGATGTTTTCCATCACCGTTTGAGAGCAGTCGGTATTGCGTACATAAGTTAGAAAAACTTATTGGTCCATGGCATGTAGTTCGTGCGGTTTCGAACCCGAACCCTCATGATTCAGTGTCTATATCTCTTCGCAACGCGCCAGCGACGCTCTTACGAAGTATTTACTTAACAATATGTTGTTTGTAGGTGCAAAGCGAGGTCTGAAACGATCTCCGTCGGGCTGGCGCGGACTGTTCTCTCGTAACACCAAACAGCAGAGACCTCGCAGCGTGAGGGCTGCCCCCAGTGTGCCCATCACGCCGCCTGTCATCTGTCACACGGAGGTGAGGTCGCCAGGGACTATGTTACAACCTGCAGGCTCTGGTCTTAGCCCATAGCCCAGTAATTTTACGGAGTTTTGTTAGGCGGGGTAGGGAGTAAATAATAATTGAACTTTTAAACTGTAACCGGCACCATTTAGTGACAAAAAAACTATCTGCAACACGCAAATGAAACGGGTGTTTTTATGAATCGGAACATACCGCTTTGTCACTCACATCGCACAAATGACAGTGACAGCATCATATTTAAACCTAAATATTTGTTAATTTAGTTCAGGCGGAGAACAGTCGCCTTTTGGTGGCTTTTTCCGATTCAGTTTGCATAGAATGTGCTGCCATCTATTAAATATTTCGCAGAACTATGAAAAAAAAGATTTTATTGTCTATGTCAAATTGACTAATTCACAAAATGGCTACCTATCTTGCGTAATGTGCGGGTTGTTTGTAGTTTTCGTTCAATTTCGTGACGTTTTAGTGATGTTCTGGAGTTTCTGTTGTTCTCTTACCAATGTTTAGATTACAGGAATAGTAAGGATACTGGAATTTCACTCGATCGGTGCGGGATTGAACGAAAACTAGCATTCAAAACAATAATATCCATCGGTATGAGTAGATATAAGTAGGTATGTATAGTATTGGTTGAATTATTGTCAGTGAAACATAGATGGCGCTAGCTAGCCTTCAATTTGACATAAGGTGGATGCATAATGTTGCCACGAGTGGGTTCTCTTTTCTAATATACTTATATTACTCTTTGGTTTAATTTTTACAAACTTAACAGTTAAATTGTTTCCCAGGACATCTCGATGTCGGGGCTGCGTCCTGTGAAGTCGTGCGAGTCTCTCACATCGGACACAGACACTCTCGCGCCGCTCGCCGAGCGTGCTAGCGCGCCTCTCAAACACCACACCAGGTACTGTAATGTAGTCACAGTAGGCCTACCATGAGTTTACACTGCAGTATTGGATACATTTGAGTCGATATGTCTACCAGAATCTCATGGCATAAAAGAAGTAAACAAATATACAGGGTGAAATTGATATCATTAGCATCCTTTTAAAATAAGAGTCTACCCATCAAACTGATGCTAATGATATCAATTTCACCCTGTATAAGGTCTAACAAATTTAGCTGAAACTATTTTAAGGGGATGATCAGACCATCAAACTGAACAACTTTCTCTATGGGAACAATATCAAAATCGCGAAAAAAGCTACTGTCCAATACATTTGGGTGAGGTAGGTCAGGAAATAACGAAATCGCGAAAAAAACAACTCGATTGAAATGTATGGGACAGCAGATTTTTTTTCGCGATTTCGATATTGGTCCCATAGAGAAAGTTGTTCAGTTTGATGGTCTGATGCACCCCTTTAAGTCCTATTTAATTTTACACCCTGTATGTGCCGTACTAACACTCAGTTTTAAGAAACGCTCATTAGAGTTAATCCTCCATTAAATCTCGCTTGCTTTAACTACGTCAACAAGACAAAAAGTGACATCAAGAGATTTAATGGAGGATTAACTTTAATGAGCGTTTGTGCAACTGAGTGTAAATGTACTATACTAATGATTAGTTATTACGGCACAGTGCAGCGTCCGTGGTCTAATGGTTAAGAGCATTGGCTCTCGACACGGAGGTCGTGGATTCGATTCCCACGGGGGACACCTAGTGATATGTCACTTTGTGCGTTTTTCCCCAGTTGGTGAGGACATTGCAGGCTTAATCACCTGATTGTCTGAAAAGAAAAATGATTCCGTGCTTCGGATGGCACGTTAAGCCGTTGGTCGCGGCTACTATCTCTGGTGGTAGTAGTCGTTACATAAAAAACCAGGTCAGAGGCCGTAACGCGGTTTGAAAAAAACTCTTGACACCAGGGCTCTGCCCACACGATAAGAAGAAGAAGAATTGTTCGGGCAATTTCGGGCATTTGAGTCGTAAAGAAGAGACTGAAAAACAGCAGCAATGCTGAGGCTCTGTCCTATTCTAATGCACTTTCAAAAATGTATAACTTATTCGTTATTTTATAAATACTTTACTTTTGTAATTGTAAGTGTGGTTGAATAAATGTATTTTATTACGAGCGTTAACCCGCGACTTGTCCGCACCAATTATATACCAGATTTTAAGTCAGATCATTAGCTATCAAACAAAAAAAGTTTCATCAAAATCGGTTCAGTAGTTTTTGCGTGATACTCGTTCAAACAAACAAACACACAAACAAACAAACAGACGGACAAAAAATCCAAAAATTGGTGAAATGGAATCAGGGACACCTAAAAACCATATCGTAACTTTTTTTTTGTTAATATCTTCAATGTACAGACAAACTTCCTGTAACAGTTTTATAATAGTTTAGATTACTATTCCAGGTCATCATCGTGCGACTCCTACTTTGAGCCGTGGCAGGCGGAACTTGCAGACATGAGGCTGCGACTATCTCCCCAAGAGAGAGACCATCACATGTTCAGCGAGGAGGACGACACCGCTTTACACAACATAATGAACCAGGTACTGTCATATAGCCGATAGATGGCCACTGCTGGACATAGGCTTCCCCCGCAGATCGCCACAACTCTTGGTCCTGCGCTGCCCTCATCCAAAGTGTCCCCGCCGCCTTCACCAGGTCGTGGGTCCACCTTGTGGGGGCTCACTGCCTACCCTACACACGCGGCGCTCCGCTCCATCGGTCATCGATTCTGCGAGCAACGTGCCCCGCCCGTTGCCACTTTAGTTTAGCAATCCGCGAGTATTCAACTAGTCAAATCAGAAGCTCTCGACACGGAGGTCGAGGGTTCGATTCCCACGGGGGACACCTAGTGATATGTCACTTTGTGCGTTTTTCCCCAGTTGGTTAGGACATTGCAGGTTGAATCACCTGATTGTCTGAAAAGAAAGATGATTCCGTGCTTCGCATGGCACGTTAAGCCGTTGTTCCCGGCTACTATCTCTGGTGGAAGTCGTCGTTACATAAAAACCACGTCAGAGGCCGTAAGGCGGTCTGAAAAAACTCTGACACCAGGGCTTGCTAGTTGCCACCTTCACGATAAGAAGAAGAAGCAACTGTTTATCGAACGTCAAAACATAAGCTTTGTATGAAAATTTGTGACGACATTGTTTTTCGTCGTCGTTTCAATACTTTTAATAGTTTATCCTTTTATTAAAAATAGTATTCAAGCTAGAGAATTACTGAAAATGTAAGTTTAGCATTATTTTCCAACGTATTTTTTCCTGACAAGATAAAACTAAAATATATTTGATGCAGTCAA
Source organism: Agonopterix arenella (assembly GCA_927399405.1). Lineage (NCBI taxonomy): Eukaryota > Metazoa > Arthropoda > Insecta > Lepidoptera > Depressariidae > Agonopterix > Agonopterix arenella. The sequence goes on along the minus strand of OV656718.1, from coordinate 7,919,931 downwards.
CTCCCCCAATCAGGCGGAGGACATTCGCCTTTTTGTAGCTTTTTCCGATTCAGTTTGCACAGAATGTGCTGCCATCTATTAAATACTTCGCAGAACTATGAAAAAAAAAGATTTTATTGTCCATGTCAATGTCTAATTGACTAATTCACAAAATGGCTACCTACCTTGCGTAATGTGCGGGTTGTTTGTAGTTTTCGTTCAATTTCGTGCCGATTTAGTGATGTTCTGAAGTTTCTGTTGTTCTCTTACTAATGTTTAGATTACAGGAATAGTAAGGATACTGGAATTTCACTCGATCGGTGCGGGATTGAACGAAAACTAGCATTCAAAACAATAATATCCATCGGTATGAGTAGATATAAGTAGGTATGTATAGTATAGGTTGAATTATTGTCAGTGAAACATAGATGGCGCTAGCTAGCCTTCAATTTGACATAAGGTGGATGCATAATGTTGCCACGAGTGGGTTCTCTTTTCTAATATACTTATATTACTCTTTGTCCCCAATTCTTTGGGCTTTGTCGGTTACTCTGGTTCTTCAGCGATTCTCTTCATTTCCGATTCAATCTCCGAGCAAATCCCTCTACATTGCCCTTTGGGTGACTTTCAGCCTTTTTATGAGGCCTTGAATGAACGACCACGTCTCTGTTCCATATGTCATCATTGGCAACACACACTGGTCAAAGACTTTCCTCTTAAGACATTGCGGTATTTGGGACGAGAATATACTACGTAGCTTCTCGAATGCAAGCAAAGTACTGTAATATTTTGCTTAGATCAATGTAAAATTAATGGATAGGCCTTACGCGAACATTTCAAACCAGAAAAATGTGCCAAAACAAATGACAGTTTTACTTCAAATATGTACCGAGATGACAGACCAAGTGTGGCAGGTTCCATGGACTAAGTGTACTACACTGACCTGCAAAACTAAGTACTACACTTTCAATATTTAATTTTTTTCTGAACTATAGAAATTAGAGAATTAAAATAAAAAACTTTTTAAAGTCAATGTTATCAGCTTTCCTTGTTACTATTCTTTGTAAATTAAACTCTTTTTCGAGTCCATTTTATTTCGAAAGTATATTTTGTGTACTTAAAAAGTTATTGCAATTTCAAAAGTGTGATACTTAGTTTTGCAGGCCAGTGTAGTTGTGTGCTTCAACTTAAAGCACTTTGGGGTCTATCCATTACATTAATTTTACTTTGATCTAAGATATTTGGTATGTTTGTGTACACAGGGTGATTCGCTGTGTTCTACTCCGCCTGAGTCTGGATTGTGCAGCGCTGAACCGAGTCCGAGGCGGAACCTGCGCGTAGATATAGAAACTGCCAACGAACTGGCTGAAAGGTTGGTTCTATTTATTGGCCGAGAGATTTGTCAAATTTACCTTTATTTAGTCTAAAAAAATAACAAGTATACCAGAGCAATATGTTATACGAGCGTTAACCCGCGACTTCGTCCGCACAAATTATATACCAGATTTTAAGTCAGATCATAAGCTATCAAACAAAAAAAGTTTCATCAAAATCGGTTCAGTAGTTTTTGCGTGATACTCGTTCAAACAAACAAACAAACACAAACAAACAGACAGACAAAAAATCCTAAAATTGGTGATATGGCATCAGGGATACCTAAAAACCAACTTTTTTTTTGTTAATATCTTCAATGTACAGACAAACTTCCTGTTACAGTTTTATAATAGTATAGATCAACCCACTCGAATCAAGAAAAAAAAATGTTCCTAACAATTAATCCGAAAGCCTGTAATAGTAGATTACACACCGAGGGCAGGAAAGTAAGAATGGACGGAGATCTCATGTAATCTGTGTGTGATCTGAGGCTTTCTTATTTACTGCCCTAGGTTAGTATACTATTTTTCTCCTCGACGGTGGCGGAAAGAGGCAACTTAGTTTAGCGCAGCGAGACGAAAATTGACGCTTTCCGCCCGGAGGGGTGAATAATCTTTTTTCTTATACAATACTTTAAAAAAGCCGTGGTGGTCCAGTGGCGAGTAACCTTGCCTGCCGTGCAGGAGGCGATGGTTCGATCTCCGTCCAGGCCGACTCGTACCAATGAGTTTTTCGGAATTTATGTACGATTTGTAACACCACTGGCAATGAGGTCACTTAGTATTGTTTTGTGTTTGCAGAAAGAGAACAGCCTTAGAGGAGCAACTGGCGCAGATCGGGTACATAGACGGGGACTCGCCTCGCTGCAAGCCCGCGGAGAAGCGACAATGTACTGCGCGACCACACAGTCCGCCACATACTGACATCGCTAAACGGTAATATACTAGAAGCTACAAATAAGAATGTATAGAAATGTCTTTGACTACTTATATAGGGACTAGCCACGCAACAAAACATGTCAGTTTCTCGTTCAAGATAAAACGCGTCCTGTTTGTGTCAGCGAGAATCTATGACTACTTATATAGGGACTAGTTACGCGTGTAATTCTACTAACAAACATTTCTGCCACTTTTAGCGGGGGGCGAGGTAACATGAAATCCGCAACTTTGGATTTTATTCCCATAACTTTAGATTCTAATTTTGAAAGTTAAAAATCATGAAAAGTAGTCTCGTGCGAACCCCAAACGTTCTAAGTTCGAAATTATTGTTTCGCAATTATAAAGCTGTCTCGTTTAGTAATAAGGTATAAAATTGAATGTAAATGCACGTGATCAATTGTTCTATTACCGTGGCAGAGGGGAAATGCTACCGCAAGGCTAGTCCTTATAATAAATAGTCTAAGAGAAATGTAAATCAAGCTCAAAAGTGGCACCAAAAAAACAGTACTAAATTTGTTCTTTAAAAACTGTACCTTGCCGCCAAAACTCAAACAAGGTGTCATTTTTCATTAGGTGCCAAAATGTATGCAGATTTTGTTTAGAGTAACTCTTCTTTAGTTATTCTTATTCGTAGACTAGAAGATTGTAACTGCGAGTAAATTGTTTTATTACCTTGCTTCTTAAGTGTCCCACTGCTGGGCAAAGGCCTCCCCTTTTAATCTCCCATCCTCTATTATTGTTTGCAACTAATGTCCAACTTTCCAAGCAGGTATCCATATTGTCTCTCCACCTTTTTCTGGGTGTAATTTGACCCCGGCGGCAAAGAGATAGAAAATGACAATGAAACTGAAAAATTTTTACTAGCAAAGTGCGTTATAAATTTTGGACTAAAAATATATTAAAATCTAAATATGCAAACGGCTTGATACAAATTTTTAGGAAATGCTACCGCAAGGCTAGTCCTTATAATAAATAGTCAAAGTCTGAAGCACCCATTTAAATTATTTTTTTAAACTTTTCATTCCAGATTGTGCAAAGACAGGGACAGCCCGAAAGCATCTCTCTCAGACTTTCAAACTTCACTCGGAAACGTGAAGCTGAGGTGAGATCATGCTTTATTATTCTTGTTGTGTTCATTGTATGAAATTGTAGAAATTATATGTTCATCATCATTATGTGTTAGACATTTAATTATTAAAACATTTATAATGAATTGGAATTTGTAGATTGGAGTAGTTTTGGTATTTTAGTCATTAGTTTTAACATAAAAAAAAAAGAAAAAAAAAAAAAGTAAAGTATAAAGTATAATTGATTGATTGATTGATAGTATAAATATATTTTATTTGTACATCAAAAACAAATAATAATAGAAAACAGAATAAGAAGAGGATAGGTTAGGTTTTTTTTTATTTATTTATACATGGTGACATTTATATCATTAGTATCATTTTAGACTAAGAGTCTACCCTGAACAACTTTTACTATGGGAGCAAAAAAAAAACAGCTGTTCCATACTAAACTGCAATGCCTTGTAGACTAAAATGTATGCAACAGCAGAAATTTTGCTCCTATTTATTTCCTCCCATAGTAAAAGTTGTTCAGTTTGATGAGTAGACTCTTAGTTTAAAAGGATGCTTATGATTTCAATTTCATCCTGTGTAAATAGAGGTTCAAAAAGACGGAACAATGGGGGAACAAAATCCAGCTGGTTCATACTTTTGAGTCTGGTAGTTATTGCATTTTAGTATGGAAGAGCAGATTGTTTTGCGATGTTATATTTGCTCTTATAGTAATAGTTGGTCAGTCTTAGTTTAAAAGGATGCCAATGATTCAGTTTCACCCTGTATAATACAAGTGTATCGAGCTTAACCCGGCATCTTTCAAGTTAATCTAGTTAAGTTTCATTCCTGACAAAATCCATTTACACACAAAACAATTATTTCCTTTCAATTTTTTTTTTCCATATAGCAGTAAGCTGAAATTTCTATTGTTGTAGTGAAAACGAGTTTTCTCAGGATTGAAATCCATCTACAGGGTGTAAAGGTAAACAGTTGCATTACTTTAAGGGGTGATTTTAACCATGATACTAACTTTCCCAAAGAAACCTATAGGAAAATCACAAAAAAACATTTTGGACTTTCCATACTAAATGCAGTCAGCTTCTTCTTCTTCTTTTCGTTTCAGTGGTTCTGCAGTGATGTTTTTATATTTTAGTAGCCAGGTGTTCGGCAAGCCTGACAGCGTAAGGAGTAGCTGTATTTAAATCCTCTCTCGTGCAGGTGTTCGGGCACAGCGGACATTCCAGCAGTCAGCTGATCGAACGGTTGTATAAAAAATAAAAAAAAATGCGAATTTCATATAGGTTTCTTAAGGAAAGTTGTTCAGTATCATGGTTAAAATCACCCCTGAAAGTAATGCAACTGTTTACCCTAACATCCTGTAGATTAACTTGAAAAGTAAAACATTATCTAAATACAAAATTTTATCCAAATCGTTAGATCCGTTTTCTATCTATCTATCTATAACGTCACGCCTCTTTCCCAGTGGGGTGCCACTAACTACGATCCTTACATACTTCTTTTGCCTCATGCACATCCATACATCTCTTCATACATGCCCGTCGGTTTCGAGTATTCCGCACCTCCCCTTTTTGTAGGACGCAACTTATTTGATCAGCATACGTCCGACGAGGGCGCCCTCTGCCGACGCTTTCACTCACATTAGCAACATATATCTCTTTCGTACATCTGCTATCACTCATCCTCTCCACATCCGTTTTCTAGAACGCAATTACAGATATACATACTAAATATTGCTCGATTAATAGTATAGGATATGCTCGCTTAAATTATTAGATAACGCAAATAACGAGCGACAAACAAAACATCAATCTACAAAATCCAAATCAACTCAAACAGACTAAACCTAACGGCGTCGCTTCACTAACCTTCCAGAGAGCGCACATCGCCAAGAAAAGCTAAAAATACCTCCAGATACAGCGGCATGCATCAACCCCTATCTGAAAACGTGACAGTAAACCGCCTTAGCTGGCACGGCAAAGATGGCCATTCCACCCTCATCAAAATAGACTGGCCATTAGAAAACTCTTCAATATCCAATTTAACAACAAGCACTATAAATTCTAGTCCTATAACACCTGTAACTCCTATATACGATCCGCTAGAAAGCGATTCCGAAGTTAGTGAGCCCAATAAACATACAATAAAAATAAGCAATTGCGATAATTGCAAAGAAGAGAAATGTTTGAAATGTGAATTGAAAGCTACTGACTACGAAAATGTTCGTTTCAAATTAGACGAGCTGCATGATAGTCTAGAAACTACGCCGATACATTCGGACATTAGCTATCAGAATTTGAACCGACTATCGGCTATTTCTTCTTCTAATTCCGAGCCGTCGGACAAGAAGAAAGACTTCGATGACGTCATGAAGGTTATGACGTCATCACACGAGAGCACATCAAGCTATTCCAGTCTAAAACAGACAGACGATTACGAAACGTACAATTTTAGCAGACCTACTTATATAAACTTGCAATCGTCGAGCACTAGTAAAAGCTCACCGGGCAGTCCTATAAAAAGTCCCCTAAAATCCACTATAAGCATCACATTCAGATCGCCAACTAAATCCAAACCTGATTACGAACTAATAGACAATATGGACACACCGACTAACGATAGAGATTCCGTCTACGAAGATATAGATCTAGAGAAAAACTTGTCTATAGTCGAAGAGGCTACTGTACCGGAAACTGATGCTAGTCTTCCTACCCAACAAGCATGTCAACCTGTAGACTATAACCAGGATCTCATAATACTAGAAACTCCAACACAAACCGACGATGAAGGTGTTGACGTATACAGTCAAGTGAAGTTCTTTAAACAGAGCATAGAAGAAGTAAACGCTATGATTCTAGAATCGCCAGAAAAAGAGCAGCATTACGAAAATGTATCCTTCGATAGGCAGGAATATGAAAATATTAATGTTGATACTTTAAAAATTTGTGATAAAGATTTAGAAATGAACAGAGCTGTAGATAACGCAGAAGTAAAGGAAAAGGAAAATGGTAATATTATAGATATGAGACCGAAGAATTTGAATGTTAGAGAGTTAGCAATACGATTCGAAAGCCCTACGGAACAAAAAGGGCCTTTCCTTTTCGAGAAATTTAAAGCAGAAATCAAGTATCCTAGTCTAGAAAGGAAAGAGGATGATAGGAAATCTTTTGAAGTGAGAAAGAAAGAGACGAAACTACCTCCACCGGTATCTCCCAAGTATAACCTATCTAAAAACTCTTGCAATGCAAGATCTTTGGACGAAAACGCGTTTGTCAAAGAATTTGGCAGCGAAAAGTCTTACGGAGATCGCAGAAAGAGTTTAGAAGTAAGAGATGTTAAAGTTAAAACAAAATTTCTACCAGATTTAAATTTAAACATGGAAGAACATGAACACAAACTAGGCAGCATAACTCCGACGACAGAAAACAAAATCTGCCTTATACAAAGATTTGACGTCAAAAAACCTGATCTAAAAAACGTTATAGGCTTCGAAACGGAAAAGAAGTTGAGCAGAGAAAGAATAGAGAAGTACAAAGAAGAGAGAAGAAACTTTTTGAGAGAGAAATACAGTTCGCAGTCGTTCAGAAGTAATCCAGAACAATTGACTAGAATAAAAATTAAGAAGGACCAAGATGATAAAATTGAGACGTGCGAGAGATTGAAGGAGAAAGATGAATTGCCTAAATTCGAGAGAAGAAACACAGTAGATTTAGGACAGAGAATGAGATTCTCTCTAGCTAAGAGCGCTAATAATTTAGACACAATTCCATCTCCTACTAGTCCCGAGAAAGAGAGGAGAGAAGTTGAGAGGCGAGAGAGAGATGGAGAGAGGAGGGAGAGAGACGGAGAGAGTAGTAAGAGAGAAAGCGCTGGTCGCAGCAGAGATTTTGACAGGTGAGCCTTTTGTACAGATTTTTTTAAAATGAATTTGGTTAAGATTAAAAAAAAAATTTAATAGATATAATAAATGTTTTTTTTTTATTCAAAGGGTGTAACAAAATTTCCTAGTCATATTTAAAGTGGCAGTTTAGACCATCAAACATTATACAGGATGAAATTGATATCATTAGCATCCTTTTAAACTAAGAGTCTACCCATCAAACTGAACAACTTTTACTATGGGAGCAAACCGATCGGAGCAAAAAAAAATCTGCTGTTCCACACTAAACTGCAGTGCCTACTCGACGCAAATGTATGCAAGATCAGTTTGCTCCCATAGTAAAAGTTGTTCAGTTTGATGAATAGACTCTTAGTTTAAACGGATGCAAATGATATCAATTTCACCCTGTAATTAATAACGTTCACTATGGACGGTATGAAGACAACATCGAAAAAAACTGAGATTTTTTTGTAATGTTTAACACTCAGTTGCAGAAACGCTCATTTAAATCTCTTGCTGGCTTTAACTACGTCAACAAGACAAAAAGTGACAGCAAGAGATTTAATGGAGGATTAACTTTAATGAGCGTTCCTGCAACTGAGCGTATGTTGTTCAGTATGATGGTCTCTAAACCACCCCATTAAATATTTGGGTTGTACCTCATATGGCGTGCGTTCCGTCTACCTTATTTGCTCTAACAAATGATGTTCCTGAGTGACAGAAAAAGGCGATGCCGTGCTGCCTGAAGAGGTTCAACCCTTACTAGGGTGTTTTGTTACGCGTTGAATAAAATTTGACGGTCCAAAAGCTCAGTGAATCTGCCTGTTGGTCTGATGGTCGCGGGTTCGAATCCGGGCAAAATGTGTTGAAATGTAACTTTTTGAACTAAATAAAATAATATAAAAATGGTTTCAAAATCTTAACCAATTCTTACATGTTTTTAATTGTCGTGTACCTAATTATTAAGTATTTTAGTAACTTCATTCCTATTTCATTCGAGTAAACTAAAATATTAATTCGTTTTTAGTTCTATTGCAAGTCAACATATACGATAGAAAGTTATATTGTAGTTCTATGATAGTTCTATTAGATTAATGAGTGTAATATTTATATGAAAAAACAGTTTCTGAATTCGGTATGACAAGTTTTTTTTTTGAGGGCTGAATCGAAAACCCATTTCGAGATAATTGTCTCAATAACAATATTTTTTATTTTAGAGATTTCAAAATGAAAGAATTACAGACTTAAAATCTATTTAAAATATCATTAAAAAAATATATACAGGTTCTTCTTAATATGCTGACACTTGTTTAAGGAGATGATCAGACCATTAAACTGAATATCTTTCTCTATGGCACCAACATCGAAATCGCGAAAAAAACTCAGCTCTTCCATCTTCCATCATCGTGTGGGCAGAGCCCTGGTGTGAGAGTTTCAGCTCTTCCATACAAAACTGCAAACCTACTCGAGCCAAATGTATGAGACAGCTGATTTTTTTCTTCGCGATTCCGTTTTTGGTCCCATATTAAAAGTTGTTCAGTTTGACGGTCTGATCATCCTCTTAAAAAAGTGTCAGCATATTTAAGAAGGATCCTGTATATTTATAATGTCCTTAGACGATTCAGATATCTTTGACAATGTCAGAATTAGATGTTTCTGTTTCCAGCTTAGAGTTAGAAAGAGAAGGCAGATTTGTTTTTTCTTATGTTTTTAAAGTTGTTGCATTTTGATGTTACAGGTCCAAATAATTTTAAAATAAAAATTTATATTGATGATCTCGATGAATTGCAAAATTAATTAAAAATTAGTGTCTCAAAATTATGTCTACTATCCGTAATAAATATAAAATAAATGCCACGATTAAAGATATCTATACTATTACAGATATTAAAACTGTAACAGAAGATTGTCTGTACACGCGGCGACACATCAAGCTATACAAAACCAACATAAGGTGGCCGCGCGACGTTATACGTTACTCGACCTACACGCGCCCAGCTTATGTTGGTTTTGTATAGCTTGATGTGTCGCCGTGCGTACATTGAAGATATTAACAAAAAAAAATTACGATATGGTTTTTAGGTGTCCCTAATTCCATATCATCAATTTTTGGATTTTTTGTCTGTGTGTTTGTTTGAACGAGCATCACGCGAAAACTACTGAACCGATTTTGATGAACTTTTTTTGTTTGATAGCTAATGATCGGACTTAAAATCTGGTATATAATGTGTGCGGACAAAGTCGCGGGTTAACGCTCGTACTATTATAAAAGTGTAAATTTAAAAAATAAGTTTGTTTGTTTGTTTGTTTGATCGAGCATCACGCGAAAACTACTGAACCAATTTTGATGAAACTTTTTTGTTTGATAGCTTATGATCTGACTTAAAATCTGGTATATAATGTGTACAGACGAAGTCGCGGGTTAACGCTCGTTATTATATAAAAGTATTGTATACAAATAGTTTTTAGGTTTTTATTTTTTTCCTTTTTATTATAGATTTTCTTTATTGAGAAATCTGTATAATTTGTGCGGACGAAGTCGCAGGTTAACGCTAGTATAATATAAATGCCAGGTATAATTTCTACAATAATATGTTTAAATTTCACAGGAAAGAGAAAGTGTCACCGTCTTACAATATAAAGGACATGGCGGCCATGTTTGAGATGAAATCACAGAGTTCCAACACCGGTTGACGGAGGTTAAATAATTAGTTATCTATATTATTACTTTACTACTTGTGCCAGACGCTCTTCTATTAACGGATGGACAAATAGACTGTTTAATTTATTTTATACCTGGGTTTGCAAAAAACTTCAGTTTAAGGTGGTATCAGTCCATACAAACGTTTGACGCACAATACGCGTAGACGGAATTAATAAAAGTAATATTTTAGAATAATAGTTTAGAAAAACTAGTTTAAAATTTTGTACGAAAAATTTCAAAGCTTTATATCTTCGTAATTATTTTATAAATTGCAAATGTTATTCGTGACGCGGCAACTAGATTTTGTAAACTATTTTTCCATATATACAAAGTTACTTATATTAATGCCATGCCGTCTACGCGTATTGTGCGTCAAAGTTTTGTATAAAATTGACCCCTCTGCTACCACCTTAAGTTGCTAACCTATGATTTTTTTTTGTATAGAAACAACGAAGAGTTATTTTACCTGGAGTTAATTGTTAACCCAGGTTGATGCAAGTGGGGATTACTCTACAATGTCACCACGTTTATATGACTTGAGGTAAGCACTTATTACGACAGGTCGCATCGGGTCGGGCTTCAGCCTTAATAAAAGTATATGTCTAGAAAGAGCCTCATGCTTCTACCGTATAAAACTAAAGGGGCCAACTTTCTTAGGTTGGTGTGCGTGAGGCGCCATACAAATTACGTCTGTGTGCGTGTATATGGATAGGGTTTAGAGGCCAATACTGGTTACAATTTTTTATATACATACATATAACTTATCCAAGGCTGAAGCGCAGAAAACTCTTGTATACAATTTATATGAACTATCGTATAGTAGCGGCAAGCGCAGCTTGGGTAGGGCTATGCTCGGAGTTTCCCTGCGAGATCTAAAAGATTCGCATAAGAACCAGGTATCTGACATAGGCCAAAGAATTGTTAAACTAAAGTGGCAATGGGTGAGGCACGGAACCGAAGAGTTCCCGAGTGGCGATCGCGTACCGGAAAGCGCAGCGTGGGTAGACAGTGAGCCCCCACAAGGTGGACCCACGACCTGGTGAAGGCGGCGGGAACACGTCGGATGAGGGCAGCGCAGGACCGGTCGTTATGGCGATCCTTGGGCGAGGCCTATGTCCAGCAGTGGACGTCCATCGGCTGATATGATGAACGCATACTACGGTCGCATTATTGCGCTTCGGATTTCCATCCATTCGATGCGGCCCGTCGTAGTGTGTATTTATACCAAGCGACACTTTTTACAACGTCTGCCAGTATTACATCAAATTTAAAATCTTTCAATGCGTTGTGACTCTGTGCGCTCTAGTGTTCGCATATGAGATATGTTGACTTTGACTTGACTATATGCAGAGATATGTTCACTTTGACTTGACTAAAGTCATCGATATGTTGACTTTGACTTGCGAACTTTTCGCTGCGATGCGGCCCGTCGTATCACCACACAAGCTATTTTTGAGCGTAGGCGCGATTCCGCCGCGACACTGATTTGTCTCAGAAATATCGTGCCATCAACGCATACGCTCAAAAATCTCTTTTACGAAACGGTCCTAATAGTTGAGTAAAAAAACGACAAAAATAGTCTAGAGTAAGTCTGGCACAAAACATTCGTAGTCTCTTAAAATAGTATTGTTCTAATTGTTATTAAATAATAAATATAAAAAGTAATTCATTGTAATTGTGAAAATTAAGTTGTGTTTATTATTATATTAATTACATTTACGCATTCAAAAATGAGTTTAAAGTAAGTTATTATGGAACACTTTTGTTTTCTATTGTAAATGTATTTGGGACGATTTTTCAAGGTTTACATTAATTTTGACAGTATTTTGACGGTACTATACAGGATGTTAACATAAATGCGTTACATACTTAAGGGGTTGCTTGAGACCTTCAAATTGAACAACTTTTACTATGGGACCAATTATGAAACAGCGAAAAATTAGGTGAAACTATTTTAAGGGGACGATCAGACCATAAAACTGAACAACTTTCTCTATGGGACCAATATTGAAATCGCGAAAAAAAAATCTGCTGTCCCATACATTCAGGTCGAGTAGGTTTGTATGAAACAGCTGATTTTTTTTTCGCGATTTCAGTATCGGTCCCACAGAGAAAATTGTTCAGTTTGATGGTCTGATCATCCCCTTAAAATAGTTTCACCTAATTTTGTTAGACCTTATAGAACAGCAAATTTTTTTTTCTCGATTTCGATGTTGGCTCCATCGTAAAAGTTGTTCAATTTGTAACGTATTTAGTTTTACACCCTATATAGAGTCAAACTGTGGCGCCATCTAGAGAGCCTCAGGAAAATTTACTGGAAAACTCGCATTGCTGTTAATTTTAATGCAAACCTCGAAACATCGACCAAATTTACTTGTTACGTTGACTCCCCCCTATTTATTGTTTACACTTTTAATTATCATCACACAAACCTGTTAGTATTATTTTGTAATTATAATTAATTTAATTTTTAATTTAAAACACCTTTTTATTTGTATGTCTTGCACTACGCCATGTTATAAAGGGTGTATGTAATACCTAAGATTATGTATGAGTAAGCTATAGAGGGCGCGCATCTGTCACGGCTTTTGACACCGAGCGTGAACAAATTTGGTAAAAGACATCATCCATTTTGGTCCGAAATGTGAAAGTAAAGCCAAAAACAAAGATATTCTGCTCTTTGACTATTTATTATAAGGACTAGCCTTGCGGTAACATTTCCCCTCTGCCACGGTATAAGATTAATTAATCATGTGCATTTACATTCAATTTTATACCTTATCACTAAACGAGACAGCGTATAATTTCGAAACAATAATTACGAACTTAGAACGCTTGGGGTTCACGCGAGACTACTTTTCATGATTTTTAACGTTCAAAATTAGAATCTAAAGTTATGGGAATAAAATCCAAAGTTGCAGATTTCATGTTACCTCGCCCCCCACAAAAAGTGGCAGAAATGTTTGTTAGTAGAATTAAACGCGTAACTAGTCCCTATATAAATACTCAAATATTTAGAATGATAAAGGATACCAATACTCCTTAAAAGCATGGAAACATGAAAGTACTCAATGGCTGTCGGTAAGTTAAACCTTAAGTTCAACGTTTTCATCGTCGTTGTTGGTTTGTCCCTTTCTGTCAGAACAAAACTTTCATAAAAACCCCTAACTTTTTAAATATTAACATAGAAAGTTTGTTACAATAAGTCGTTTTCATTAAACAAAAATTAATCAAAGACATTAGATAGCGTTACAATCGTGCCAATTTGGCTGTCAGATCAAACGTATTACATTTTTTTCTCGATTTTCTAGTAACTACGCGTAACTAGTCCCTATATAAGTAGTCAAAGATTCTCGCTGACACAAACAGGACGCGTTTCATCTTGGTACTAATTGAACGAGAAACTGACACGTTTTGTTGTTCATACCTGTTGACAGTTCATACTCGATTAGGCGCGCTCTATAGCTTGTTTATACAGGGTGAAATTGTCTACCCATCCAACTGAACAACTTTTACTATGGCAGCAAACCGATCGGAGCAAGTAAAAAATCTGCTGTTCCATACTAAACTGCAATGTCGACGCGCGAGTTCGCGACTCATATGTATGCAACAGCAGATTTTTTTTTTCTCGATCGGTTTGCTCCTATAGTAAAAGTTGTTCAGTTTGATGGGTAGACTCTTAGTTTAAAAGGACGCTAATGATATCAATTTCACCGTGTACATACTCTTAGGTGTTGAAAATTGCATTACTTTAATGGGTGATTTGTACCCATGATACTGAACAACTTTCCTTAAGAAAACTATAGGAAATAAGCAAAAAAAATGGACAGAATGGCTTTTCTATTGTAATTGACAGTTTATATTTTTAATTTTATTGCGGCCAAGATATTATAGCCATAAATGTTACGTTTACAGATAATTCAAAAGTAAATTAAAAAAATTGAAATATCGGTCAAAAATTGAATCGGAAAAATACGTATCTCTTATTTTTATGTTTTTAATTAAAAACAGTTGGTTAAAAACATTTAAATGTTGTCAATTTGGGGTTGTTGAGACTTCTGTTGACAAGTTACTTGGGGAAAGTTGTTCAGTATAATAAGTACAAATCACCCTTTATAATAATGCGACTATCTACACGTTACACCCTGTAGTGCAAGTTGTTCTTAATCTAAGTTATTGCGCACTTGTTTTTTGTTGTTGTTGGTGAATGCTGGTTTTTGTTTGAATCTCTTTATTAATTAGGTTTTTTAACTGTGAACAAAATTGTCATAACATTTTTTTTATGTAATATGGCATTTGTTGCCTTTCATCTCGCTCTAGCAATATGAATGAGACCTAAGCCGCGAGAACGATGTATTAGCAGCCCTTACTAGCTAGATTTTGCAGGGCGTAAACCTAATTGCGTTACATACTTTGGTACTTCAGACCATCAAACTGAACAACTTTCACTATGGGACCAACATTGAAATCGGGACAAAAATCTGCTGTTTTTGAAAATCGTCAATTGTGTTTTGAACCAAATGTATGGTACAAGTGATTTCAATGTTGGCTCCATATTGAAAGTTCAGTTTGTTGGTCCGAAGAACTTTGAAATCGAAAAAAAAAGCTATTTTATATATTTTGGTCGAGTAGCTTTTGACCTTTTTTATATAACAGCTGTTTTTTTTTGTGAAAGTTGTTCAGTTTGATAGTCCGAAGCGGCTTGTTCGATTTGTAAGGCATTTAATTTTACACCCTGTATAAATATAATTGTAAATCATTCACTTAACATTATAATAAAACTATGAAAAATTTGTATGATTGTGTTTGTTGCCATATATGAATTATAATAATAATAAAAATGCATTTATTATTATATTTTTGTAAGCTATGTTTAAATGTCTAGCTATTTTAGTGTTAGAGGCAGTATTTAATTTAAAAATTTACCATAGAAAAATACAAAAATTTTGAGTTCTTTGTTTTTTTTTTTGAAAAATGATTAAACTTCATAATTTGATTGATCTTAAAAATACATCTGGGTTTAGTGTAAATAAAAAAATATACACGAAATCAATCAATGAATTTTCTCTTTTGTATATAATAATTATAATTTTAAAATAACCAATGATATAACACCTTTTGTATAAAAATCAATTAATTTAATAATAACAATTTCGCAATAAATATAATTATATACAGACAATAATACTAAAAATCATGAATTTCAACTTCAATAATTCACTTTTTACTAAAAACTTACATTTTTCTTCAAAATTATACAAAAAATAATAATATTTAAATTTAAAAGTTCTTTAAAATGAATTAACATAAAATATACTTACAAAACTTCCTTTAAAGAAAATCAAATTTCATAATAAGTAGCAAAATCACAAAGAAATTCAAAATGCATTTGCAAGAATATTTATAGACTGCTGTTCTGCCAAATATAGAATACTTTGAACCCCCTATATTTTAGCTTACTGATACTGTAATATACAGGGTCCTTCTTAATATGCTGACACTTTTTTAAGGGGATGATCAGACCGTCAAGCTGAACAACTTTCTCTATGGCACCAACGTCGAAATCGCAAAAAAAATCAGCTGTTCCATACAAAACTGCAAACCTACTTGAGCCAAATGGACAGCAGTATTTTTTTCGCGATTTCTGCTTTGGTGCCATAGAGGAAGTTGTTCAGTTTGATTGGTTTGGTAATCCTCTTCAGTGTCAAATCCTCAAGTGTCAGCATATTAATCATTTATGTGTACGTATCATCATCATTGGCCCACTGGTGGGCATCGATTCGCGATTTCAATGTTAGTCCCATAGACAAAAATTTTCAGTTTGACCAGCATATTAATTAAGACCCCCAATCAGGGTGAAAAATTTAATTCGGTACGTATTAAAACGGGGTGCTTTAAACCATCGAACTGAGATCTAGTGAGATGCCAACCAACGCGCTGAGCACGAAACCTAGTGTCGCATTACCACCAGTACCACGCGATAGAAAGTATTTTGTTAGCTTGAATGTGCTCATTATCCATTGCGGTATCAGAACTCAACGTTTGAATAATCTTTAGTACTACGCAAGCGTTGTAAACTATTTACACATAATATATCGACTGGCTTTCAGCCTCATAATATATTGAATCATTACTGTCGCGAGCAATGTGTTCCGTTTTTGCGCATATTGATGGGACACCGGCCCCGTCCCCTTTTCACATCTACCTTTAGTTTTTGTGATCTGTGATTTGGACCTACATTGAAATCAAGAAAAAAATTTTTGTATCGGCACCTAAATGTATGGAACAGTCAACTCACTAATGTTGTTCTCATAGTGAAAAGTCTGAAGCACCCCCTTAAGGCCGACCGACTTTTTGTAGGAGAAAAATAGAACGTACTGCTCGCAATAGTGACTTTTTGTAGGACGTGGGCGTTGCACTATTGCGAGCAGTACGTTCTATTTTTCTCCTACAAAAAGTCGGTCACCGATTGTCTGACGTGGGCGGGCAGCCTAAAGTATTAAGTTCACAACCTGTATTGTGAAATTTTTCTATGAAACAGCTGATATTTTTAACGCGATTTCAATTTTGGTCTCATAGCGAAAGTTGTTCATTTTGATGGTCTGAAGCAACTTCTAAAGTATGTAACGCATTTAATTTTACAACTTGTATAAGCTAATGAGGATGATGATCATGTTATGAAACAGATTTTCCGATAAAAAAGAAACTAATGTAACTTAAGGCGATCTGATTCTGACCTCTTATAATAATGCCTTCCTTAACATTAAGAACCGACTTTTTATAATAAAACAAAATACCTTAATGTATACATGCATTTCCCAAATATCCCCAGCAAACAATTTGGTCGTATTAGGTCCCCCATTTATATGACTATTTTGACTTATAAAAGTTATATAACTGTAATTTCGTCATATACTGGTGCTTTATGCGTCTAATGTTCGACTATATGACACCTATACGACCAAATTGTTAGCTGGGTCGTGTAAAAACTAACCAGAAAAATATATATTGCCATGTTGCGGACAATGATTGGAACTATAACTTCGTCTACACTTACAATGAGCGTTTTTCTTTTGGTTTTCTAGTGGATCGATAGATGGCGTTACGGTCTGTGCGAATAAAGGTCAAAATTTCAAAAAGGGTTTCTTTTAAAATAATAAAGTGGGAGAAGATCATGATGAAACTGTTTAAGTCTGACATGATTGTATGGGCTCGATCCCTTGGCCTTTAAAAAAAGGCAGGCACAGTCTTGACATGATTTAGACCGCTTTATTTTTTGCCTCTTGGATTTTATTTTTTGTATTTTACTATTTATGTTTTAGTTTAAAATAAAGTATATTTGATTTGATTTGATGATTTTGACAGGATCTCGCGTACGTCTCTATGGAGCGATAACCATGTCATCTGTCGAGTTTTTTAGGAACTCAACTTAAAAAAAAAAAGAAAAACACTCATTGCAACGTTAAAATTAGGCCTGACTTTCACCAAAAAATTATTTAGGCTCATGAATTTTTTATTTATTTATTAATGAATAGACTCTTGCTTTTGCGTTAGCACTGCATTGCCGCCAGTGTCAAGTAGTTTGTCGGAGAATCTATCCTCAATCTTTTCTCAAAGATAAGAAGAGATTGAGGGGCCTCTTAGCAAGCTTAAACGCGAACCGCGCGAAACCATGCGAAAGTCGACCGCTCGCGGCAAAACTTGCAACTCGGCTTACATATTTAGTGAAAGATCTGTTTCTTACACGACTCATACTAATGACAGGGACAGCATCATATTTAAACCAAAATATTGTATAATCCAATACGGTGCTGGAAACGAGCAGAGCGAGACTCTCCGAACACTTGTGTGTCCCTTTCTAACTAGGGTGTATATTTTTAAAATCGGGCCCACACACATTCCCACCGCTGTTGATCACCGCTATAACTCCTATAAGCCAAGATCAACAGCGGCGACCATTCACAACACTAGACAATGAAGTCCAGCGAGCCCGGGGGATGACTCTAATCTGTCTTGGAACACGCAATGAATTAATCAAAGAAGATAGGAGGAGTGGAGTAGGAAAACGAAATATCCGACTAGGGTGTATACGTATGAATTGTATACATGCATATATTCTATGGATATCCAAAACCGGAAATCTTAGGTTTCTTCCCCTCAATGGTATCGCCTCCTTCATTGACCATGTATTTGAAGGGTGAAGAATATAAAAAGTATTGGGGCTAACACAAAAGATCCCACTGGGTCGAAGTGTTGCTGGCTTGCCGGCCCCCACAACAAGATAAGATATATTCTATGTTGGCAACACGTTAGAAAAGGACACACAATTATTCCAAGACTATCTCACATTGGCTCTGTTGTCAGCTTACAACAACATTATTGAAGGAAACTAGAGTCTTGTTTTGCATTCTGTAGAATATATACAAACTCCTTGTTTAAACATGCTAAAGCTTAAATACTGTTTGGTGCAAGTCACCCTTAAAGTTATAGTCGATTGTAGCGCTCCATAAACAGGATTTTTATTTCTCTGGTCTGGTTTCAAATTGTATTTTGATTTGTAAATAAAAGTTGTAATGTTTCAAAATGGCGGACAATCGAACTTTGGCACCATGAAAGGACTGCATTAAAATACTCGAGCAGTTTTTCATTGGTAATGAAGTAAATTAACAATTGAAATATAGTTGAAAATAGCGTGCAACAGACACTTCAAATTGATTTGTCTCTTCCACGCTATTTTCAACTCTTATAAATTAGGTTATTTTCAATTTATCAATGAAAAATATTGACGTTTTTTTTAAGCGGATGATCGGACTATGAAACTAAAAAACGTTCCCTAAGGGACCAACATTTGCGAAATAAAGTCCCATAGAGTAAGTTGTTCAGTTTGTTGCTCGGATCATCCTCTTAAAAAGTCAGCAGTCTTGTTTTCACAACCAAAATTCTGTCGTCCACTCAAGCGTTGTTAACTTGAGAAATATTATGTTATTTTTATTTTAAACAATGTAATTTTTGTGTTATTTTTGATTAACTAGGGCGAATGCAGGACAAGGCACCTTATTAGTCTTAATATTTCTTAATTCTGAAGTAAATCTCTTTTCAAAGTTAATGAGTAATTAATGTAGATAACGTATTGCCATTAAATAATTATTAAAATTTTTATATTAAGGTGAAACGTCTCGGGTCATGTTTTATATAAAAGACCAATTTTTTTTGACGTGAAACTATTTTCATTTCGCTCACTTGCAAAAACCATATGTAACGAAACATGTTATAACAAGATCGAGATTACTTTGGAAGTATAGCACCTAACGGCAGTATTTTACTACCATTATTTAGAGGATAGAAGCCATTACTAGGTACAAGACGTTTCACTAACTCCACTACGGCTGCGTCCCTGATACAGCCTACCTAGCCTTCGAAACTAAGCTATGATGAGCAAAGCTTAAAAATATGTCATTTTATCTTTATCATTACCCAACCATTTAGTCGTATTGTTCACCATTTATATGACTATTAAGTTTTATAAATGTCATATTACAGTAATATTTGTTTCTCTTCGTCATGAACGTGCTTTATGCGTTTAATATTAGACTATACGACCAACTTGTTTGTTGAATTGTACGAAGTCCACTACTGACCATGGCTTTCCGTATTTTCGATCGCAGTTAGAGGTGAACAAGTGAATTATACAGAGTGAAATTGATATCATTAGCATGTCTACCCATCAAACTGAACAACTTTCACTATGGGAGCAAACCGATCGGAGCAAAAAAAATCTGCTGTTGCATACATTTGAGTCGAGTTGACATTGCAGTTTAGTATGGAACAGCTGATAATTTAATTTGCTCCGATCGGTTTGCTCCCGTAGTGAAAGTTGTTCAGTTTGATGGGTAGACTCTTAGTTTAAAAGGATGCTAATGATTTCAATTTCACCCTGTATATTATGATAAACTCTTGAACGTAATCTTAATTCATTTTCTCGCTCGCTCTTAAGCACAGTCTGTCGTTTTCTTGAAAGAGAGCTTAAGAGTAAGCGAGCACTTGAGATCGGTTAAGTAATATGGGCCTTACCATTTATATGACTATTATGTGATATAAAAGTCATATTACAGTAATTTTTGTTATTCTTCACCACGTATGCTTGTAAATGACTATACGACCACATTTTTTTAAATTGGTCTATTTTTAGTGCATGATCCGGGATTTTCCACCTTAAAAGTTTTCGGGATCTCAGCCCTTACTGATAACTAATGTAAAACCCCTGAGCTTTAAATCACGTCAAGCTTGTATGATTCTATGTAATGTATGATAATTGTATTGTATTGTAAACGTAAATATACAAATTCTAGGCTTTCAAGTAGTCTTAGGGTAGTTGCAGACGATATGTATGAACACAAATAAAAAGTATTATGATGTAATATTTGTTTGTCTTTACCCCAATTCTTCCCGTGGGTGTAGAACGAGGCGACTAAGGAATGAATGGTTTCTTATGTGAGCGAAAGGCTAGCCACCACTTGACACGTCATTCCATTCTGACACTTAAAGGACAGTGGGCAAAAGTGGTACAAGAGCCCCCTAATAAGTGGCATAATACGTTTGAAAGGGGGTCTAATATAGAATTTTTTTTTATATGCGGCACCAATATCTTTTCGAGAGAAAAAAATACAGGTTTTTTTTTTTTTGCCGTTTTTCATACAAATGTTAGCATTTAGCCGCTATTTACATTTGTTGCTTGAATTCCTTGTGTCATGTGGATAGTACTATTGTTTTTGATTATTATTAATGCAAATCTTAAGTCGTCAAAACACAAAACACTTAAAACGAGGAAATAGTTATCTCATCTTGACATTGCCGGTATAGTAAACGTGAGCCTTATTACTTTTGCACGCTTAATAATAACTTTAAGTAGTTTTAAAACTTCTCTCTGTGGAACAGCAGACTTTTCTCGCTATATCAAAATTCGTTAAAGTTGTTCAGTTTGCTGGTCTATAGCACCTTTTGCTTTTGGTCATACCGTGGACACTTGGCTGTCATTTCATACAAATGGAGGAAATTAACAAGAGGTCATATAATAAAATATAATAGAAAAACGGGTAGAAAAAACAAACCAAACAGAAAAAAAAACACCGAGGCTACTTAAAGGTAAAAAATTTCCTCTAAAGTTCCTACTCGGGGCAAAAAACCCGCCGTTCCAATAATAAACTGCAATGCCTACTCGACTCGAATGTTGTCAACATTCCATAGTCATTTTGACATTCTCAAATAATACTGGAGTCTGGAGTGCGATTTTTGAATCTCATTCGCTGAGCTCAGCAGTTGAAAATGTCAAAATAACTATGGAGATATGCATCTTTCTACTGCTGATTTGACTTTCAAAAATCATACTCCAGGAGTGCGATTTTTTAAAGTCAAATCAGCAGTAGAAATATATTATATACAGCCATAGTAATATTGACATTTTCAACTGCTGAGTTCAAGGAATGAGTTTCAAAAATCGCACTTCAGGGCACATATCCAATAGCATAGGTACCTCTTGCATAATCCCTGTTGTTTATGATTTTCAATATATTATGGACGTAGGCGAGAGCGGTTGTCCTATTTTTTCTTTTAACTGTGTTTGTAACATCAGGACTGCGATTTTTGAATCTCATACGCCGAAATCAGCAGTTGAAAATGTCAAAATTACCATAGAAATACCTATGCATCTTTCTACTGCGGATTTGACATTCAAAAATCATCCTCCAGGAGTGCGATTTTTGAAAGTCAAATCAGCAGTAGAAATATGCGTATCTCCACACATTTTCAACTGCTGAGTTCAACGTATGAGATTCAAAAATCGCACTCATGGTGTATGATTTTTGAATGCCAAATCAGCAGTAGAAAGATGCATATCTCCATAGTAAAATTGACATTTTCAACTGCTGAGTTTTTTGGTTTTTTGCTGACATCTCGAAAACGATACATCATAGGAAATTATATTGTATGACATAATGAAAGCTGATAAAATTCTCTACAACATTAGTCCTGTATAATTTACCTATTCCCAATCGTTGTCTAGCTATGAGGTCCGAAAAACAGTCGATTTTCAAAAATGTGTTTTTTACTTCACGTTTTTTACATACAACTAGTTTTGTTGGAAATTTTATCAGTTTTAATTTGTACCTACAAAACTTTTCGAAAAAACCAAAAAATGGGACCTTCTTTGCGCCCCACCCCCTCGGGCTTATCTCAGAGGGATCAGGACTTTTAGCATATATGTCTCCTAACTAGTCCAAATAAAGTTCCCTAGTCAAATATTCTGCTTTCGATTTTTCCATCTAGAATCATTCGTTGCCTGAACTAAATATGTCTAGAAGTTAGATAGCTAGAAGGAACATACAAACATAGCCACAAATTTTCAAAAGATGGCGCTGATCGAAATTAACTCGCGCTCTCGTTTGGTTCTTAGAATTTCTATATATAAGTACATAACTGTATGTATGGTCAATAATAATAATAATAATAAAATTTTTGCATAGGTGAGTACTCATCGTATTTACCTATAAGCTATATGCATAAGAATCGTATCTACCTATAAGCTATATGTATAAGAAAGAGCAAGAAAAAATGATTTTTTCATTGTTAAACTTACTCACTATCTAAAGAAAATACTTTAAAGTATGAGTATAAGTTTTTTCTTTAGATAGTAAGTTTGACTGTAAGTTAGGGAGACAGGCGTGAGAATATGTATGTATGTATGTATGTAGTAAGTTTAACAATAAAAAAATCATTTTTTCTTGGTCTTTCTTTAATTTAAGATACTATGTTGTTTAAAAGAAATTGATCCTTATGAATGACTCTTTCGGTTGGTATCATAAAATACAGAATGTTTTTTTCACATTTCACCGGTTCGATTCCCGGCTCAAGCAGATGATTTTTCAAAAATCTTTAAATGCAGTTTTAATTATTTTTGAAAATAAAGGAATGTTTCCTTTCAGTAAAATTTGCCATCATAAATATTAAGGGTACTTTCCCTTCAACCACGGCCTTTTTTTTTCCACCCTGTAGATGCCTGTCTTATCATGGGGTTTTGGGCATTATCACTTTCTGTCGTTTTTTCTCAATAAACATTTTTTTTTTTTTTTTTTTTTTTTTTTTTTACGTTGCTCGCGACCGTTAGGATTCAATATAATTAATATGAGGCTGACAGCCAGTTTACAATACTTGTGTAGTACTAGTTACTCTATACTGTGGTTGGTCTTGCGCACAGAACATTATAAGAGGGGTTAGAAGTGCAAAGTAGGCGTGGAACGTGTCGCCACAGGTTATGCAATGATTTGCATAACACCATAAGGCGCGCGGCGTGGTGCGAGCGAGAGGGCATGAGTAATTATAGCAGCGTGAGCGGGAAGACAAGTGGCGACAGCCGTCTCCGAAGCAAAAGCGCTACTTTGCATTTCTGTGGTCTTGCGCGCCGTGACTGTTTTTATAGATTTTTTATGCCGCCGTTCGCTGGGATGTTTTCGATGCTCAACCGTGCCAATAGATGGCGCCGCATGTGGTTTAAATCGCGCTATTCTTATTATCACCTAAAACTGCGAATTGGTTTGGTATACTTCTTTTACTTGGCTAAAATTAAATACTCTGATTAGCAAGAGAATTTTTCTGTAACGCTGTCTACTTTAGTGTGAGTAAACCAGTGTTATCATGTTATTAAATTGTTTCCAACGAAAAACCTTTCGACACAATGCCAAAACGCTAAATGGTAAATGCCAAATACACTTAACGCCAAACTCGCCAAAGCCCCATAGATTAATATGTATATTGGATATAGATAGGTAACTCGCCTTGAATTTTAGGACGTCCTAATTGCGTTGCCGCTTATTAGCACTAGGGGCGCCACATTATGAAATAAATTGAAAAAGATGAGCGGCCGACACGAGGATCGAACCTTAGCTACCCGGATCGTAAGCAGGTTATCTAGACCGCTAGACCAACAAGACAGTGATTGATATGGGCGAAATCTCTCACTACTACAGCGCAGCGCGTGAGGTGTAGTGCGCTGTTACTCCGATATGAACCCTAGTTCAACACATAGTGCTTCGAAACATAACCGATAGATGCCGGAAGCTGTCTATGGAGAATCAGCGTTCCACTTAGTTTGTACTAAGATAACATAGCATGCAAAGCCCATTACGCGAAATGCTAAGGGGAGTGAATCAAGATTTCAATTAGGGTAGGCCCCTGACGGCCCCTAATTAAATAATTTCCAATTGATATGAAATCAAGCGGATATAGGATAAGATTGATCTCAGACATTTCGCGGCTTTGTAACGTTGGGGTTTTAGGATATTACATATTAGTAAAAACGCCCAAGTTAACGGTAAGATATAAAATTTAATAAAAATAGGTACTACTGTATGCCTAGCATGTCACCCCCGAGAAAACGACAAAAATCGAGATGTGCCTCTGATGTGATCTTTATTAATTTACGTACGCCAAAAAGAGCGCGCACGACATTTTTCTCGTTTAAACGCCTTGTCGTGGGTAGCATGCTAGCCATGCAGGTCGTGGGCAAAAGGGCCCGTCTGATTTCACTCCCGAACAGTTAGGTATTTCCCGCGGCAGCAAATAGCAATCCAGTGAAGTAGACGCACGAAGAGTCGTGGAAGTCTGGGGGTCTCCGGAACCCGGATATAGGATAAGGAAGACGAAAAGAGAAGTCCTCGCACCCGAACTCCCGGTAGCGGTGACGAAGAAGGTCGTCCTTGCAACCCAAAACTGGGACCCTGGAATTACGTTCCGTAGCATTATAAAAATGTTCCGAAACCCGCTCCGATCCCGATCACTTGGACACAACACTAAAAGGTACCTACAGGAAGCATAGCAGGTGCAGTGCAGTGATGGCTATCAGAGCGGTTTCACAATAAAATCTTAACTAAAGCGATGATGATGATGATTCTTTATATTGCTTATGAGGGTAGAACGAATAGCACTGAAAATGATTGCGTAAGCATTTAGAATGACTAGTACAAATGAAACTATGGACACAATTCGTGACCTGCCTAGCTAGCATGCCAACCACGACAAAGCGTTTAGACGAGAAAAACGTGATGCGCGCTCTTTCTGGCCTACGTAAAATAATAAAGATGGAGGCACATCTCGATTTTTATCGTTTTCTCGGGGGTGGCATGCTAGCTAGGCTGGGTGTACAGCTGGTTAGTAGACTATCTTTTACGGCTCATTTTGATATTATAGTTGCAAAAGCAAACAAAAAGTTGGGATTTATCAAAAGAACTTGTAAGGATTTTAAGAGTACACATACATTGAAAGTCTTCTCAAGTATCCAAACTATTATAAAACTGTAGCAGAAAGTTTGTCTGTACATTGAAGATATTAACAAAAAAAAAGTTACTTAATGGTTTTTAGGTATCCCTGATGCCATATCACCAATTTTTGGATTTTTTGTCTGTCTGTTTGTTTGTTTGGGTGTTTGTTTGTTTGAACGAGCATCGAGCAAAAACTACTGAACCGATTTTGATGAAACTTTTTGTGCGGACAACTTTGCGGGTTAACGCTCGTAATTCATATATTCGAAGTGTGCTTGAATATGCGTCTCCACTGTGGAACCCCTACTACAAGAACCATATCGAGCGTATTGAAAAGGTCCAACGAAAGTTTACGAGGTACATGAGATACAAAGACATAGCATGTCCCAAAGACATAGCATGTCCCAAAGACTCTGATTATGTGGCAAGATTATCACACTTTAAAATGAGTTCACTGGAACACCGTAGGAACCTTTTAGACCTAGTAACCTTTCATAAGATTATCAACAGCAAGCTACTGCTCCCAGAATTATTGGCCCGAATTAATATAGTTGTCCCCCGAAATTGCAATGTTAGATGTTCAAAAAGACGTGTACTATTCCATTTAAGGGCCTATGTCGAAAAATAATTGAAGCGAAATGCGCGTGTGATAGCTTAATTACTGCCTGATGCGAGAGAAAGAGAAAGCGTAAATCACACTTTATTTAATTGTGATTGTACTATTTATGTAAGTTCAATTCTGCTCTAATCAAAATTTGTAAAATATCAATCTCTTTTTTTTTAAATCAAGTCTTGTGTTACTATTATTCAACGTTTAGCAGTTCCAAGCGTTTATAAATAAAAACGGAGGCTACTTTGGCTTGTTTTTCTATCGAGAAAATGTGTCTTAATCGTGTTTTGCCTCTAATCAAAACTTCAATTATATGTTCAATTTACACATATCCGCAATTCATACTCCTACTGTTAGTACTTCATGATATATGACGCTTTGATGAATCCTATTTTTTTCACATGTCCTCTTAATTAAATTCCGCACATGTCCCATAAACAGAATGATAATTTACGAGCGTTAACCCGCGACTTCGTCCGCACAAATTATATAAGGACTAACAAAATTAGCTGAAACTATTTTAAGGGGATGATCAGACCATCAAACTGAACAACTTTTTCTATAGGACCAATATCGAAATCGCGAAAAAAAAATCAGCTGTTCCGTACAAACTTACTCGACCTAAATGTATGGGACAGCTATTTTTTTCGCGTTTTCTACAATATTGGTCCCATAGAGAAAGTTGTTCAGTTTGATGGTCTGAGCATTCCCTTAAAATAGTTTCAGCTAGTTTTGTTAGACCTTATATACCAGATTTTAAGTCAGATCATAAGCTATCAAACAAAAAAAGTTTCATCAAAATCGGTTCAGTAGTTTTTGCGTGATACTCGTTCCAACAAACAAACAAACAAACACCCAAACAAACACGCAAACAAACACACAAACAAAAACACAAACAAACAGACAGACAAAAAATCCAAAAATTGGTGATATGGAATCAGGGACACCTAAAAACCTTATTGTAACTTTTTTTTTGTTAATATCTTCAATGTACAGACAAACTTCCTGTTACAGTTTGATAATAGTATAGATTATAACAATGTGCACTCACAGAGCCATAGTATTGATATATTTGCAGACTCAGTAAATAAATTCAAATATTTAATTCAGAAAACCAACCCATGGTTGACGACTGCTACCTTGCATTCGTTTTCCAAATGACATTGGTATTCATTAATCTGAGCATTGTACGTTATTATATAATGTTATTTTATAGTGAATGTTGTGTTTGCTTATAAGTGATGCATTCATCTACTTTAGAACCACTGTGTGTTAAAATATGTAAAATTGTGAATATATCGTTTGCAAACCTTTAAATAAATTAAAAAAAAACTAGAAGAAAGTCTAGCTAGACCAGAATTCTAGAGAATCGAAATTCACTTCGGCGATGTCGTGGCTATGCAGCGCTGGTTTCGAGACGGAGAAGATATCGTTCCGTTCCGTTCCGTTGTTGCTTCATGGCTATATGCATAGAGGTATGCGTAACTCATAGAGAAATACCGCGCTCCCCTAGGGCGTAACTTCGGCTCTATGTTTGTTAAGGCTGAATTAGGTCCGCCACACACAGACAGAAATGCGATCCGGAATCCTGATTCAGGATTCAGTGTTGTCAACTATGGTTACAAAAAATACTAGAGTGCTGTTTAAAAATGACTAAATTAAAAATGTATGAAACGTATAAAGAATGACAAACAATTTCTATACATGATAAATTCGATCATGTGATGAGGTCATGACGTTACGATGATGATTTGTAAATTTTATATCAATATTATGGAAATATATCAAAAGACTATCGATAGTTTTAACATTAGACATAATCTGCATACAAAATGGCATGAACCATTATCACACAAGCTATCTTTGAGCGTAGGCGATTTCGCAACTATACCGCAACGACGTCGCAACTGCACCATCATGAACGGTATCGTTCCATCAACGCCTACGCTCAAAAATGACTTGTGTGATATGACTGTAAATCTTTAAAAAATGCGACCTAAGACATTAAAAAATCACTAGATGAAAAAGTCTCTGAAAGCGGCAACACTCCACCCGGAACCAATTCCGAATCAGATTTATTCCGTATGTATGTGGCGGACCTCAGAAGCTCTATCCTGTCAATAGATGGTGCCACTTGTATTTTACATCGCACTATCGTTATGTTCTCGCTAAAGTATTAGTTGTAAGCTACGTACCATTCTCTTCAACAACTGCTAAAAAAGAAACCTTATTCGAAAAAATATTTTTTTAAACTCTAGGAAAGCGTGTTAAGCTGATCCTGAGTAAGTATAAGCGATGCCCGATATTTTGTTTGGTATCGATATATCGTATCGTTATAATATCGTATCAATAATATCGTATCAATTTGTTCACAGTATTATTATCTATTATCTATATAAAGCCTTTTATATTATCTATATAAAAGGGGTCGGGACCAGTGTCGCAGCAATATGCGCAAAAACGGAACACATTGCTCGCGACAGCAATGATTCAATATATTATGAGGCTGAAAGCCAGTCGAGATATTATGTGTAAATAGTTTACAATGCTTGCGTAGTACTAAAGATTATTCGAACGTTGAGTTCTGATACCGCAATGGATAATGAGCACATTCAAGCTAACAAAATACTTTCTATCGCGTGGTACTGGTGGTGATGCGACACTAGGTTTCGTGCTCAGCGCGATGGTTGGCATCTATTTTATTTTTTTATTTTTATTGTATAGGTACACGTACAGATTACAGTCAAGATGAAACCATTTACATTGCAATAAGATATGTAGAACTAGATTGTAATCCAATTACACATGTACCTGTGTACATGTGTAATTGTCCGTCATGTTTTAAAGATAGTGATGCTGTCATCACTATCTTTAAAACATGGCGGAGTGAGTCTCTTTAGATCTCTATGGCAACAACACTTTTGAGTGGCATGAAAATATTCCTATGAAAGAACAAAGAGTAGCTCCTCGGTTTTTGTATACGAAAGAGTTTTTAGCTAATTCGAGGTTGGACGTTTGCAAAGAATTTTCGGAAGTGAATGAATTGATAGAATTGAATTGATGTTATTAATACAAGTAGTATCCAAGGAAGCAGAAATACCTATAGGAGAACGTAGTGCAGGGAATGGGTGGTGGACATATGCTATCTTTTCTTCTCTTATCTGCAAATTCGGTGGGGTTGTAGGTGGTTAGACTATGTTTTCTCAAAACAGTGGCAAGGATGAACAGTTGGCGGACCGTGAGGACGTCATATAGGGGAGAAGGAACATTTGAACAGCTTTGAACGCGGGAACATTTGATCAGTCGCAATAACTCGAATAATTTGCGTCGAATATTCATAGGAATACATTTTTAGAAGTGCTAATACCAAGTCCCACCTAGGTCACGTGATAAACTGGGCGTTTGACAAGTGTCAAAAAAGTTAGAAGCCCTATTTGTTTTCAGTATCTCAACCAAACACATTTGCAGAAAAGTTGTATGGTGGTGGTGGCTCCGTGGATTGAAGAATGTGGCGAGTACGGATCTTTTTATCTTGAAATATATTTCATTTAGCTTAGATAAAGCTGTATATTATAGACATATTTAATACATTTTAAACAAAAATAACGATAGCAAACTCAAACAAGATGGTAGAGGCAGATTTGAACAAAACGCGAGGGGTAGATTCGAAATTATATGGGGAATCTTAGAACATGTCCTAAGTTGCCTCTTGGATTGTGTTCAAAGCTGTCCCATGTTATGTTGTGAGTGATTTATAAAATGCGGAATAAAATAATATAATATGCAATATGAAACACCTCTCATTTATGTAATATGCAATACCTCTTATTTGAAATATTCAAAGGTGTCCCTTGGGGAACATTTGAACTGTTCAATTGTGCCCCAGATGGATTTTTAGTTAAATCTTAATTAATTATTGAATTCTGATTCGCGAAACAATGTAGCTTTCCAAAGAAATCGTAAGTTATTAATTAAAAATCGTAAACTCAAGATTTATGTGCATTATTAAAACATTTCAAAGGTACCCCATGGTGCTTCAAAGGTACCCAGCTCTGGGGCAGTTTTGAATGTTTGACTTTCTTCAGAAAAACACGAATAGCAGCTTTGTGTCTTCTAATTTCATCGTTTAAACAATATAATTGTGTACAGGGATAACTAAGGTAAAAATAGTTACTAAAAACATGGTGTTATATACCACAGAAAAATAATTACAGGTGTTTGATTAAAAATTGTTCAAAGGTGCCTCCTTCTACCTTGTTTATACAGGTTTTCTGTGGGGTAGAGAAATGGAAGTGAATACCCCACTTTTAAAACAGCTCTTTGAGCCCTTTCCACTTTCAACAAGTGAATTTTGGGTATTCCGCCCCAGGAAGAGATACAGTAATCCACAGAACATTATCTATGCAGTAATCAATGATGGACTGGCATAAAGCAAAATACATGCTATGTTATCTTAGTACAAACTAAGTGGAACGCTGATTTTCCATAGACAGCTTCCACCATCTGTCGATTATGTTTCGAAGCTCTACGTGTTAAACTAGGGTTCATATCGGAGTAACAGTGCACTGCACCTCACGCGCTGCGCTGTAGTAGTGAGAGATTTTGCCCATATCAATCACTGTCTTGTTGGTCTAGCGGTCTAGACAACCGGCTTACGATCCGGGTAGCTAAGGTTCGATCCTCGTGTCTGCCGATCGTCTTTTTCAATGTATTTCATAATGTGGCGCCCCCTGGTGCTAATAAGCGGCAATGCAATTAGGACGTCTTAAAATTCATGGCGAGTTACCTATCTATATCCAATATACATATTAATCTATGGCAAAATTAACAATCTTTATCACATCGCTATCCGCCACATAACGAAGTGTTTTAAATGTGTATATCATTTTACGTAGCCTAGCAGTTAGTAATTCGATATGAGGCTGGAAACTTAACTGGAAGCCGCGATTCTGTAGTGCATCGGGGATGTTCGCGATGCGCGAGTTGATTGTTTTTACACTACTATGCGCAAAAGGTGTTCATCCCTCGTGCGTAGGATAAGCGCCAGCACCAACAGCATCTTGACCATGTTCGCAAGTAGGTTTGACTGTCTAGCCCAATCACCGAGCGGTTTGACCCTGACAGTAATTCAACGATCGCTGAAACTTTGCAGTATGTTAAAGCGAAGTATAAAGAATACGGTTGATAAAATATCGATGAATCGATATTTTTCAATCGCTAGTTACGAGTGATTTTTAAGTTTAGGTACAAATACCTAATTTCCAAATAAAAAAAATCATAGATATTTTGTCAAGAGTGATCTTTATACTTCAATTTATCACACTGCAAAGTTTCAGCGATCGATGAATTATTGTTAGGGAGTCCATAGAAGGAAACTCCTCGATGATTGGACCAGTCAGTACGTGAACCATTGCTGTATGATTCACTTGCTGACAAACAAACAATTATAATTGAAAAGAAATATGTCGCTGTGTATAACTTAACAATAGGCTGTAACGTATAACGTTACCTTTCAAAATGATTAAGCTAAAATGTAATAAATAAGAATATAATAAACATTTACCTAAAATATTAATAAACGAAAATAGATAAATTATTATACAAGGCTACACCCATCCACTCGAGTGATACAGTCGTAAACATAATGCTAACGCGTATGATACATGCGCGACCAACTGTACTTCAACCGCTTCCTATTGTTCCTTCTCGTGACGTAGCACTGTCGCGCCCCGGCGACTGGTTAGCAACACCCCTTCCATCACGCACTCGATCTTAAACCACGGTGCAAGAGAACTGTACCTTCCGCTCGCTAAATTAATTTGACGACGCGTTAGCAATTTACTGTTGCGCGTTCATTATTTAAATATTTATTAAAACTTAATATCTTGTAATACCTGAGTAATAATTCAAAGCTTATAATAGTTTTGTGAGTGAAGAAACCCCGTTGGGTAAGTGTTGAACAATATCTTAGCTTTATAATATGTACTAGTGTTGCAACAGAACTCTGCTTCCGCTTCCGCAACTGCAGAAGTTCCGCATGTTTTTTCACTTCCGTTTCTGCTTCTGGTTCCGCAAACTTCATAACAGAACTCTGAACGGAAGCGGGGAGAGAGCGATGAGAAGCGGGGAGAGAGCGATGAGAAGCAGTGCAGCAGGCGCGACGACGGCACGGCGCGGGCGGGGCGGTTGCGGGGGCCGCGCGTGGACGAATGTACACGAGCGTCCAGGCGCGCGTGCTGCCGATAATTGCCGAATCCCTTTTCGCGTATTTCGGGAGGGATAAATTTAATAAAAAAAACTTAAAATGCAAAATTGTGCCTTTTTTTCATAGTGTTAACGCTTCCGTTTCCGCTTCCGTTAAGATTTACTTTTGACATCTGTTTCCGTTTCTGCTTCCGTTATGCCAGTTCCGTTGCATCACTAATATGTACCTAATTATGTAGACACGCAATCATTGTCATTGCTATTCGTTCTACCCTCATATAATCATCATCATCATCGCTATAGTTGAGATTTTATTGTAAAACCGCTCTGATCGCCATCACTGCACTGCACCTGCTATGCTTCCTGTAGGTACCTTTTAGTGCTGTGTCCAAGTGATCGGGATCGGAGCGGGTTTCGGAACATTTATTAAAGCTACGGAACGTAATTCCAGGGTCCCAGTTTTGGGTTGCAAAGACGACCTTCTTCGTCACCGCTACCGGGAGTTCGGGTGCGAGGACTTCTCTTTTCGTCTTCCTTATCCTATATCCGGGTTCCGGAGACACCCAGACTTCCTCGACTCTTCGTGCGTCCACTTCACTGGATTGCTATTTGCTGCCGCGGGAAATACCTAACTGTTCGGGAGTGAAATCAGATGGGCCCTTTTGCCCACGACCTGCATGGCTAGCATGCCACCCACGACAAGGCGTTTAAACGAGAAGAACGTCGTGCGCGCTCTTTTTGGCGTACGTAAATTAATAAAGATGGAGGCACATCTCGATTTTTGTCGTTTTTTCAGGGGTGACATGCGAGGCATAAAGTAGTACCTATTTTTATTAAATTTTATATCTTACCGTTAACTTGGGCGTTTTTACTAATATCCTAAAACCCCAACGTTACAAAGCCGCGAAATGTCTGAGATCAATCTTATCCTATACCCGCTTGATTTCATATCAATTGGAAATTATTTAATTAGGGGCCGTCAGGGGCCTACCCTAATTGAAATCTTGATTCACTCCCCTTAGCATTTCGCGTAATGGGCTTTGCATGCTATGTTATCTTCATTCATTCTTCGTCCACTTCACTGGATTGCTGCCGCGGGAAGTACCTAACTGTTCGGGAGTGAAATTAGACGGGCCCTTTTGCCCACGACCTGTACCTATGTTTATTAAATTGTTTATCTTACTGTTGACTTCGTTACTTGTAACGTTGGGGTTTAAGGACACACACACACACTTAGCCTTGGCTAAGTGTGTTACTAACAATATTGTGATCTCAGTTGGTCGAAAATAAAGTTTTCTGTTCTATTCTATTCTTAACATATTGTCAACTTGTACTCCAAGATATCTAATAGAGTCAGTATTCTGTAGCTTGGGACACGAACAAGCATATAAGTGTAGGGGTATCAGTGTTACCAGATGCAAATTTTAAGCTACCGTGTTGATGTTTTAAAAATACCGTGTTTCAGTTTGAAAATACCGCGTAAACGTTTGAAAAGCACCGTGTAAATTACCGTGTATACCTCTTGGTAATGCAAGGGAAAACACCATAAAATTTCAATTATTTTATTAAAATTGTACAAGTTCTTATTTTAGATGATCAGACAATTTTAATCATCTAAAATAAGAACTTCTTGTTTATAAATTGATGCAGTCATTTTGGACAACATGTCCTTAGTATTAATAGGCGTAAAATCGACACAATTATTACCATGGCGATGCATTTCCACAATTATAGTTCGGCCGTTCAGGGAATGCGTTCCTGACACCTATCAGTTAGTTCATTGATTATTGATATAATAATGTTGTTTTAATGCTCATCAATTGTTAAAACGGTAAACAACCAGCAAAAATATTTTTATCGTAACTGCAACGCCATTACAAAGTTACGTCGTCAGTTCATTCGCGACGTGTCAGGAACGCATTCTCTGAACGGCCGAACTATAACAAACCAACGGACTGGCGTGGTATTGTCAGACGTGTAAAATAACTGAAAATAACGTTTCGTTTTACGTATATTTTTCTCGAATTCCTTCATAATGAATTGAAATACAGACGCAGTTTAACACGGTAATTATTATTTGAAAATACCATAGAAAAAATGCACGGTAGTGAATCACTACCATAGACCGTGGTTTAGCCAAATATACCTTGAATCTACGGTAGTTACCGTGTACCTGGTAACACTGAGGGGTATTTACAGGTATGAGCTGTTAAGAAGAATGGTCGGGGGAGGAAGGTTAAGTTTATATGGATCTATAACATCTATTTGAATTTATGCATGACCCGTGGCATGGCGGGAATCACTATAACTTAAGTGCCATTATGTAGTTAAATAGTGCCTAATGAGGGATTTTCTAGAAGAAAAAAAAAGTTAGTTCCTAATTTCTCAATAGATGGCGTTAACCAGAGAGGGGTCCACTAGGTATGAGTAAATATATGAATTAATAATAAAAATACGCAGTACAAGTTATTAACAATCTGGGTGTTATTGACGACCCGGTTGGTGTAATGATTGCCACGCCAGACTGTCAAATCAGGGTCCAATTTTTCGTCTATGGCTTTGTTTTTCATTCACGGAATCTGACGTACGATTTAAATATTTCCGGTTTATTTTTATTGAAATTCTCTGTTTCTGTTAGGTTTTTGTAGTTTGTTACTGTTTCTCGTTTATTGTTCGTATATTCAAAACGGATACGTAGCCCACACAACCACGTCTGATACTCGATTCGTTGTTGACGGACAATAACACCGAGATAGCTAAATAATAAACTAACAACAATAAGAAAGGGTTTGTACTGTGTATTTTTACTATTAATGTTAATTAATATCTTTGCTCATACCTATTGGACCCCTCTCTGGTCAACGCCATCTATCGAGAAATTAGGAACAAACTTTGTTACTTTTTTTGGTTTTGGAAAATCCCTCATTATTAGATAGTGCAAAGGTCAAATAAATAGGAAGATACTGCTATACGTCAATAGATGTCGACACTTGTACATTAAATCGCGCTAGAGTTGGGTTCATACTGGAATGGTAGTTCATGCAGCTAATTCTTAAAAAGTTAGAATAGTAAGGTAGCAAAAGATAAACAATAAACTTACAATGAATATTTTTCTAAAACCTTGGAGGCGTTAATGTTATTCAGGGTTTACTAATTTAATCTATATAAGGTCTAACAAAATTAGGTGAAACTATTTTAAGGGGATGATCAGACCATCAAACTGAACTACTTTCTCTATGGGATCAATATTGAAATCACGAAAAAAAAATCTGCTGTCCCATACATTAGAGTCGAGCTATGTTTGCAGTTTTGTATGGGACAGCAGATTTTTTTTCGTGGTTTCGATATTGGTCCCATAAAGAAAGTTGTTCAGTTTGACGGTCTGATCATCCCCTTGAAATAGTTTCAGCTAATTTTGTTAGACCTTATATACTATTAAAACTGTAACAGGAAATTTGTCTGTACATTGAAGATGTTGTCAATAAAAAAGTTACGATATGGTTTTTAGGTGTCCCTGATTCCATTTCACAAATTTGTCTTTTGTTTGTGTGTTTGTTTGGGTGTTTGTTTGAACGAGTATCACGCAAAAACTACTGAACCGATTTTGATGAAACTTTTTTTGTTTGATAGCTTATGATCTGACTTAAAATCTGGTATTTAATTTGTGCGGACGAAGTCGCTATTATAAAATAAGTGAAAAAGTTTTAAGTTAATGATTTTATTTTAATGAAAACTGCACTGCACTAAACCACAGATAAAGACCCCCTACGCCTGGATACGTGCCTGACGTATTGTATTCGATTTTTTAAGTAAGAAGCTAATCAATCTTGAGCTATCAGCTATCACTCGAAGTCATCCCGTGTAGTTCCAGCGCTGAGTACGAAACCTAGTGTCGCATTACCACCAGTACCACGCCATAGAAAGTATTTTGTTAGCTTGAATGTGCTCATTATTCATTGCGGTATCAGAACTCAACGTTATAATCTTTAGTACTACGCAAGCATTGTAAACTATTTACACATAATATCTCGACTGGCTTTCAGCCTCATAAAATATTGAATCCTTACTGTCGCGAGCAATGTGTTCCGTTTTTGCGCATATTGCTGCGACACTGGCCCCGCCCCCTTTTCAAATCTCCCTTTAGTTTTTATGATCTGTGGTTAGACCATACGTCTTACTCATATCCAATAGCATAGGTACCTCTTGCATAATCCCTGTTGTTTATGATTTTCAATATTTCATGGACGTAGGCGAGGGCCATAGTCCTATTTTTTCTTTTAACTGTGTTTGTAACATCTGATTATGATTGACTACCTTAGAAAAACTATATGTCTAGAAGCTAGATAGCTAGAAGGAACATACAAACATTGCCACAAATTTTCAAAAGATGGCGCTGACCGAAATTAACTCGCGTTCTCGTTTGGTTCTTAGAATTTCTATATAAAAGTACATAACTATATGTGTTGTGAAAAATAATTGAAATTCAAATTTTTGCTAAGGTAGGTACGTGTTGTACTTACTTATAACATAAGAATGAAAGAATGATTCAGTGGTCTCGAACCGACCGATTTTTCGGTATTTCTACCGATATGGGGTCTCTTCTACCGAAATGTAAACATTTTTCCACGATTTCTGAGAATATTCTCCCGAATTTTTTACCGATCCCGTTTCACGAAGAGAAAAGTAGTTCAATGTTCACAACTGTATGGATGAATTGATCATCAACTGAGATAACAACTCTAAATTAGTAAAAACCTATGATCTTAAATATATTTTAGGTTCCTAGGTATTTATTTATAAAATGTAAGTTGTACTTAAGTAACTAATTATAAATGTTAGTTTTTTTTTAACATTTACCGAGTTTTGGTACAAGTCTACCGATATATGTGGGCATCTATACCGCTTTCACATTTCGACGTTCGAGACCACTGGAATGATTCCTATTATAAATATTATAATTAAATATTAATATGTGAATAATTAGAATTATTTAGAATAGAAGTAGACAAGGCACTGGGGTGCGATTTTTGGAACTCAGCAGTTGAAAATGTCAAAATAACTGTGGAGATATGCATCTTTCTACTGCTGATTTGACTTTCCACTCCTGGAGTGCGACTTTTGAATCTCATACTTTAAACTCAGTAGTTGAAAATGTATGGAAATACATATAAAGTCAAATCAGCAGTAGAAAGATGCATATCTCCACAGTTATTTTGACATTTTCAACTGCTGAGCTCAGCGAATGAGATTCAAAAATCACACTCCAGTAGGCCTCGCATGCCACCGCCGAGAAAACGATAAAAATCGAGATGTTCCTCTATCTTTATTATTTTATAACCATCTCTCAGGAGTCACATACGTTTACCCACCAAGACATCGCAGTCAAACAGTACAAATGTTCCATGGTTTCCTCCTCCTCTCCACACGCTCGGCAACCGGGATCTAGAGTGAGCTTTATCGTGCCTGTGGCGTAGTGCCCGGTGAGGGCTCCGACGATGGCACGAGCTTTGCTCCTGCTATTGTTCAGTATGAACTGTGGGATTCGTGGTGTTATATTGCTGTTATACTCTGACACCAGGGCTTTGCCCACACGATAATAAGAAGATTGCTGATGAATTTCCTGCAGTGTTGCAGACCCGAGAGGCCAGAGCATTCTAGCCTGTGTCTTTTATCAGCCCATTCCTTAATCGCGATTCTAATGTTACATGCCAGGATTCCTAGACTTGGTTCGGACCATGACCTTCATAACCTTAGACGAGACATTAGACAAAATTACATGTCTACGCAGACGAAGTCGCGGGCAAAAGCTAGTACTATTATAAAACTGTAACAGGATGTTTGTCTGTACATTGAAGATATTAACAAAAACGAAGTTACGATATGGTTTTTAGGTGTCCCTGATTCCATATCACCAATTTTTGGATTTTTTTTTGTCTGTTTGTTTGTGTGTTTGTTTGTTTGTTTGTTTGAACGAGTATCACGCAAAAACTACTGAACCAATTTTGATGAAATTTTTTTTGTTTGATAGCTTATGATCTGACTTAAAATCTGGTATATAATTTGTGCGGACGAAGTCGCGGCTTAACGCTCGTTTTATATAAAATGGTATTTAATAGTATATTGCTTGATAGTAAAATCAATCAGAAAATTAACTTTTCTCATGCGGGATACCCAAATTTAATAGCGTCCTGGAGAGCGATTTTTGAATCTCATTCGTTGAACTCAGCAGTTGAAAATGTATGGAGACACGCATCTTTCTACTGCCTATTTGAATTTAAAAAATTTCACTCCTGGAGTATGATTTTTTAATGTCAAATCAGCAGTAGAAAGATGCATATCTCCATAGTAATATTGACATTTTCAGCTGCTGAGTTCAAGAAGCAGCAGACAAGAAAAGGAAAAAGACATTGGTCTTTTTCATGTGTATTAATTGTTTATTCGAAAGATCCATAAAATAACAGTAACATTAAATAAAATTATAAATAAAGAGACTTAAAACTAAACTAACCTAGGATGTGGTGCAGGTTCGGTCCTTGTGGGAGGGTACCCAGAACGCTGGCCGCATTTCCTCGCTGAATGGCTATGCTGATCCGTTGAGCGAGGAAAGTGCCAGCTCTTGGGTCCCCTGTCGAGTCTATCAGGCGCTTTGACAGGTCTTTAAAAAGCGCCTGCGCATTAGGTCCCCACGGCCCAAGAGTTTCGACACCAAAACACATAAAATGGTATTGGGGGCCGATATCCCGGTACCAGTAGGCCTTTCGTTTTTCGGCCGCCTCATGTTAAATATCTGTTTTCCTGAATTGGAAACACTTGTTCTAGATCAATATATGGATTAACTTGTAGAAAATATCGTCATCAGGCGTAGTACAAAAAATAAGAAATAAACCAAGTTTTTACCTCGTCCGAGAAATCTGAAAAAAAGGACGTCCCCTATTCCGTTACCACGATTTTACCCTGATCCGATTGAAATTTTAACCAAATAAGGTGTTTTTTTTTACATCAAGCAACATTTAGTTTTATATTTAAAACCCAAAACTTGCCTTTCATTTCCAGTAAAGTGCTGTAGCCCAGTCATTTTACGGAGTTTTGTTAGGCGGGGCAGGGAGTAATTACTAATTGGACTTTTAAACTGTAACCGGAACCATTAAGCGATAAAAGGACTATCTTAAATCATGTTAAAAAAAATCGCTACGCAACATAGAAATCAAAATTATGTGTCCCAGAAGGATTTTAAATTATTAATATTAATACCAATGCACTCATTTGACTTAGATTTAACAATATACATTTTTTTTTTAGCAATAAAATAGGCAATGAAATTTAAAAAATGAGGTACTTATTTATTAGAAAATACGAATGTATTTTTCAAAACCTTCAAAGTAGACAAAAATATTTACACCATGTTTGAAGTATGTATAATGGTAATGACTTAATAACTATGCATAAAAAAATCACCATCAGGTTTTTTTTATAACAAGTTAATAGCTAAAATTTTGAATTTGGAACGGTTGCTGAAGCGATTTTTTTTTTAATTTTGGTACATATTTCTAAGCTCAAATTGGCTCTTAAATACTATACCGAGAAAAATATCAATTACTAATTAGTCCCGGCTCAAACCGTAAAATGACTGGGCTAGCTGGTGTAAACGTGTGTACGTCAAAACCGTAAATTGTCCCCCAGATACGTTACCAGGACAAATCAAGGTAAATTTTCGACAAAGTTGCTACTTTTGGCTTTGAAAATACAGTTTAAATATTTATTGGTCAATATCCAAGACTTATCGAGCAAAAGATAACCTTAATTGATAGCTAAAACATATTTAAATTATTTTTTCAAAGATTTTCTAGCGTTACGACCTTTACTTCCTCTTCGTTACCATCTGGCGGTACTGTGTTATGGGGAACCCGAAAAGTAACGGAAAATAAGCATAAAGTATTGGGCACAATGAGAACATCACATTATTAATTTTATTATGAATATCATAATGATTATTCACTGTCTTTGACTACTTATATAGGGACTAGCCACGTGTGTAATTCTACTAACAAACATTTCTGCCACTTTTTGCGGGGGGCGAGGTAACATGAAATCTGCAACTTAGGATTTTATTACCCATAACTTTAGATTCTAATTTTGAACGTTCAAAATCATGAAAAGAAGTCTCGTGTGAACCCCAAACGTTCTAAGTTCGAAATTATTGTTTCGCAATTATAGGCTGTCTCGTTTAGTGATAAGGTATAAAATTTAATGTAAATGCACATGATCAATTAATCTTATACTGTGGCAGAGGGGAAATGCTACCGCAAGGCTAGTCTTTATAATAAATAGTCAAAGTTCACTGTACATAATTCCATATTGTACCAGTACCCCAGTAAATGTCAAAAAACTGGTTTTCATAATATATCAAATTAAAGATTGAAAAATTTGTCTCGGGTGGGACTTGAACCCGCACTTTTCCAAACCGGGGAACTGCGTTATCCAATTTCGCCACCGAGCCCACTACCCAGAGAACGAAATTTTCAATCTGTTGCGTCTTAAGGGGACGTGAGCGCTATCTACTGGATAACGCAGTTCCCTGGTTTGGAAAAGTGCGGGTTCAAGTCCCGCCCGAGACATATTTTTCAATCTTTAATTTGATTCGAAATAGCACAACATGGCTGTAACATGTTTAAAAATCAATAATATTTGAAATTCATAATATATATCTTCTTTCCTATGCTCTGAATGAATTTTGAAGTCATAAGAAAAATTTTATAGCTCAGAAATGTCTACAAAAGACATCGACGGATTTTGTCCAAAATGTGAAAGTGCCGGCTAGAGTAGAAACCATATTCTGTTAGGACTTCTCCGTCTAAACATTTATTAATAAAGCACCAAACCTGTAGGTCCATTGTCCTTGGTTTTATTCGGGTTAAAAATCTACATTTTCATACATTTTCGATGAAATTAGCTAAGGCTATTCTGTTAGAACTAGTCCGTCGCAGCATTTTTTAGTGCAGCACCAAACCTGTAGGTCCATTATCTTGGTCTCATGAAGGTTTGAAAAATCAGCCTTTTCATACATTTTTATGAAATAATGTTTACAAACTAGTTCTAACAGAATATAAAATTAATTTTTGTTGGCTTTCATATTTGGACCAGCAATGTATGAATCGCCGATGATATCTTTTTATCTTCTTTAATATTTTGTATCATTTGCCGTTCTTGAGATAGAGCGTAAACAGTACTTAGTTAATAACATTTGTTTTGTTTTTCGAGTGTATGTATGCTTGTATGGCATCCCTTTTGTTTATTATTAAATGTTTTGATGTTTTCGTACCTTTATAACACCAGCCTTATGATTCCGTTACCGTCCGATTTTGAAACACTATAAATTATGTGAAAAAGTAAATAATTCTTAGATTATTCTCGTATTTTATTATATAATAATACCTTTACAATGAATAAAGGGCTATAATTTCATACATGAAACTTAAAGATACTCCATCCAATCTGATTGTTATAGGGAAAATTACACTGTCAACTTGACCATGTGGTAACGAATAGTACAAAGAAATGCCTTTACCTAAACAATTGTATATGAATAAAAATAATTTGAAAAATAAACTTTAATTCAAAACGAGCGAAAAGTCAAGTAACCACAGATAATCAAAACGCCAGAGTATTTTTTAACCATCGAATTTGATGGTTAAAAGTTGCAACCCGTCAGAGGTTCATATTTATGTAAGTTATGTTAACAATGTCAACTGCTGAGCTCAGCAAATGAGATTCAAAAATCGCACTCCTGGAGAGCGATTTTTGAAACTCATTTATTGAACTTAGCAGTTGAAAATGTCAATATTACTATGGAGATATGCATCTTTCTACTGCTGATTTGACATTCAAAAATCTTACTCCAGGAGTGCGATTTTTGAAAGTCAAATCAGCAGTAGAAAGATACGTATCTCCATACATTTTCAACTGCCGAGTTCAACGTATGAGATTCAAAAATCGCACTCCATGTCTCCTTAAAATCGATCTAAGCTAAAATAGCTAATATTTTACAATTTGAGTGCTAATATTTCATCTAAACTATTATAAAACTGTAACAGGAAGTTTGTCTGTACATTGAAAATATTAACAAAAAAAAGTAACGATATGGTTTTTAGATATCCCTGATTCCATATCACCAATTTTTGGATTTTTCGTCTGTCTGTTTGTGTGTTTGTTTGTTTGAACGAGCATCACGCAAAAACTACTGAACCGATTTTGATGAAACTTTTTTTGTTTGATAGCTTATTATCTGAATTAAAATCTGGTATATAATTTGTGCGGACAAATTCGCGGGTTAACGCTCGTATAATCATAATTCTGCTTTAAATAATTCATATAATGATATTTTTAAAAAAGTTTACATTTTGAACAAGCTTATAAGTAGGTACCTAATGTAATAAAAATGTATTGTAATAAGCGAATAAGTAGTTCTGAAATAAATAAATTAAAAAAAATGCTTTTGTCTCGAGATAATATTCTGCGCTCAAAGACAAAAATAGGGGTAACTTCTATAATAACCTACTATAATAACCTACTATAATAACCAAACCTTTGGGTGCGGTTGTTTTTTCGACACGCTCTATGGTACGGAA
This sequence comes from Agonopterix arenella, assembly GCA_927399405.1. Taxonomy (NCBI): domain Eukaryota; kingdom Metazoa; phylum Arthropoda; class Insecta; order Lepidoptera; family Depressariidae; genus Agonopterix; species Agonopterix arenella. Next base: position 7,877,230 of record OV656718.1, on the reverse strand, counting down.
CCGTTCACCGAGGCTCGGAACGGCGTTAGTGCGAAAAGTTGCACTCGGGGTGCACCTGGGGCGTAGGTTCTGAACGCAGCCCTGGAGTCTGGAGTTGGAGTGAACAAACATCGCCACAAACTCACAAGATGGCGCTTATCAGAATTAACTCGCGCTCTCGTTTGGTTCATAGAATTTCTATAAACAACCTCTATACGTTTATACTTTATAATTTTATACGTTTATTATATTTAAGAGATATCAGTAATAAGCAAGATCAATGAGCAAAATCAAAGAGCAATGATCTCTTTATAAGAGACAATTTTTGTATGGGTAGGAACTTGTACTTACCTATTATTTTATTACACATGGACTAACCACGCCATACAAAACGTGGTCTCTAATGTCACCTTTGTATTATACATCAGGAGTGCGATTTTTGAAAGTCATGCGTTGAACTCAGCAGTTGAAAATGTCAAATTTACTATAAAGATAGGCACCTTTTTACTGCTGATTTGAGTTTCAAAAATCATACTTCAGGAGTGCGATTTTCGAAAGTCAAATCAGCAGTAGAAAGATGCCTATCGCCATAGTTATTTTGACATTTTGAACTGTTGAGCTCAGCGAATGAGATTCAAAAATCGCACTCCAGGTATCCTCTAAGTGCATCAGGAGTGCGATTTTTGAATCTCATACGTTGAACTCGGCAGTTGAAAATGTATGGAGATATTGGAGATACGCATCTTTCTACTGCTGATTTGACTTTCAAAAATTTCACTACTGGAGTATGATTTTTGAAAGTCAAATCAGCAGTAGAAAGATGCCTATCTCCATAGTAATATTGACATTTTCAACTGCTGAGTTCAAAGAATGAGTTTCAAAAATCTCACTCCAGTTATGCTCGGCTGTCATACATTGCCGCTGACATTCCAGTCCTTTCAAATGTATTCGGTCACAAAACAGTAATGTAAATCAATTTAGCGGTCCCGTTAATAACGCACTGATGCAAAGTCCTTCAAAATAAAACTATTAACTATCAAACACATAAATATATATAGTACTGAGCATTGGTTCGTAGTATCTAAGGATGAAAGACCTAGCCACCCATAGCCCATACAGGACAGGACAGGGAATGATTAGTTATTCTATTAGGGAATTCTAGTTTGGGAGCTGGAGTGCGATTTTTGAATCTCATCTCATCAACTCGGCAGTTGAAAATGTATGGAGAAACGCATCTTTCTACTGCTGATTTGACTTTCAAAAATCGCACTCCTGGAGTATGATTTCTGAAAGTCAAATCAGCAGTAAAAAGATGCATATCTCCATAGTAATTTTGACAATTACTACTGCTGAGTTTCAAAAATCGCACTCCTGAAGTGAACAAACATCGCCACAAACTTTCACAAGATGGCGCTTATCAGAATTAACTCGCGCTCTCGTTTGGTTCATAGAATTTCTATAAACAACCTCTATACGTTTATAGTTTTCAGTGAACATTTATACTTTTATATGTCTGTAAATATTAAAAACTATATGTAAGAGACATGTAAAGTTTATAATCAGTTGAACTATCTCATTATAAGAGAAAATTTTTGTATGGGTAGGAAGTTGTCCTTTCCTTACCTATTATTTTATTACACAACACATGCACTAACCACGTCATACAAAACGTGGTACAAAACCAAAAAATGACATGTCTCTAATGTCACCATATCCTCTAAGTGCATCAGTTATGCTCGGCTGTCATACATTGCCGCTGACATTCCAGTCCTTTCAAATGTTTTCGGTCACAAAACAGTAATGTAAATCAGTTTAGCGGTCCCATTAATAGCGCACTGATGCGAAGTCCTTCCATTAGTATAATAATTAATAATAGTGAAATAATAATAGCATCATAGTGAAATAAAACTATTAACTATCAAACACATAATAGGTCGGGGAAAAAGTTTCTTCGCATTTTTTAAGAAAATTCAAAACATTTTTTAATATAGTTTATTTACATTTAAATAAAGTATGTAGGTACTATTTTGTTCGATAACTTTTTGCCGTCTTTTAGGTAGGGACATGATCTCATTGCTATAGAAATTTTGGGGCTTCTGATCAAAATACCGCGACAAGTAGTTTTGACAGTCCTCTCGTGATGTTAACCTGACACTGCCTAAACAATTCTGTAGAGACCGAAACAGGTGGAAATCTGAAGGTGCAAGGTCAGGACTATACGGCGGATGCATTAACACCTCCCAGCCAAGCTCTCTTAATTTTTGCTGAGTGGCTAAAGATGTGTGAGGTCTAGCGTTATCATGATGAAAAACCACACCCCTTCTGTTGATTAATTCAGTTCTCTCAACTTCTTGCCTGGTGGTAACAGCTCATAATGAATAATGCCCTTCCAATCCCACCACACACACAGCATTACCTTGTTGCGAGTTAACCCGGGTTTCGCCACAGTCTGTGAAGCCTGACCAGCCTTTGACCACGACTTTTTTCGCGCACGTTCTTGTCGTTCGTGATCCACTTTTCATCACCAGTTATCGGCTTCTTCAAAAATGGTTCGGTTTCATTACATCGTAATAAAGAATCACAAATGAGTACACGGTTCATTAGGTTTCTTTCAGTGAGCTCGTGAGGTACCCAAAATCGAACTTTTTTGTGTACCCAGTTTTTTTCAAATGAGCCAAAACTGTTTTGTGATCAATTCCCAGTTCTTCAGCTACGTCGTAACTACTGATATGCCGATCTTGCTCCACTTTTTCAAAAATGGCATGCATTTTTCATACATACTATAATGCGAAAAGACTTTTTCCCCAACCTAATATATAGATAATACTTAGAATTGGTTCGTAGTATCTAAGGATGAAAGACCTAGCCACCCATAGCCCATATAGGACAGGACAGGGAATCATTTGTTATTCTATGAGGGAATTCTAGTTTGGGAACTGGAGTGCGATTTTTGAATCTCATACGTTGAACGCAGCAGTTGAGAATGTAAGGAGATACGCATCTTTCTACTGCTGATTTGACTTTCAAAAATCGCACTCCTGGAGTATGATTTTTGAAAGTCAAATCAGCAGTAGAAAGATGCGTATCTCCATACATTTTCAACTGCCGAGTTCAACGTATGAGATTCAAAAATCGCACTCCTGACCCTCTAAAAGCTCTTGCGTGATTTCTTTATTACTACAAAAAGTTGGTAGTTGTAGCAAATGTTTCTGACCACCCCGAAAGGGATTACAGTCGTGAGTTTATGTATGAATGTTTGTAGAAATTAAAAGATAATTGTTTAAAAAAGCAATTTATTTACATGATTTTAATTATAATTATAAGGTATGAATTAGCCAAAGTTTAAAACTACATCAGACTATGTCATGACTCATGAAACAAAACTAACAATATTATTAACATTATAGACATATTGCTCGCCGGAGTTTTAATTGCATTTTTGGTATCACTATTAGGCCTGCATTAATTAATAAACAAAACTTAGTTTGTAGTTGTAGCATTGTTTATGACCACTCCAATAGGGAAGTACAGTTTAAGTTTATGTACCTATGTACCAACGTGTTCTTAAGGTGGTTTCAGTCCATACAAAAGTTTGACGCACAATACGCGTAGACGGTATTAATATAAGTAACTTTGTATATATGGAAAAATAGTTTAGAAAATCTAGATGCCGCGTCACAAACACTACTCACAAATCAAAATGATTTTATTTCAGACACAGTCCATAGATTGTTAGTATATACTTAAAAACTATGTTAGTACAGTATAATACATAACAGTCATATAATTTTAAAATAGACCATTTTCTGATAGAGGGGGCAGCGGAGAGGTGTAGTTCCGTCCAGCGCCTCCAGAAGGGACAGTGTGGCCGGTTTGAAATGGTGTTCAGGAGACTGTTGGTGCTACTTTGGACGCGACGCATCAGGGAGGCGACTCTACTGCGTATTATAAGAAATTCGCAAAAAAAAAAATTGAACTTTCCATACCTAATCAGCTGATCGATCGTTTGTATGAAAAGTCGTAAATTTTTTTTGCGTATGGAAACATAGGTTTCATAGGTAAAGTTGTTTAGTATCATGGGTACCAAAGAAATGCAACTGTTTATCCTAACACCGTGTTTTTATCACTTATTTTAAGGGCCTGCAAGGTGGAGTATGTCCCAACCATAGAGAAATTACGCATGGTCCCAACCAGAGGGATTTTATTCGTGAAATCTAAGTTCTTCTCCTTTTGTCATCATAAACACTTTTGTTCACTGACACACATGTTTAAGTTGTAATAAAAAAAATGCCTGTTTAAGCGTGCCATGGATGTAGGTTCAATTAGAAAGTGTTTTTTTTTGTTTTTATTATGCTCTCCGCTATTTTCGTTAAAATAACAATTAATCCAATTAAATATATAATAATCATCAGCCTATAAACGTCCCACTGCAGGGCACAGGCCTACCCTCAGGGAGGGTATATGGGCATTAGTCCACCACGCGTGCCCAATGCGGATTGGTAGACTTCACATACGCATCAGAATTTCTTCTTCAGCGTATGCAGGTTTCCTCACGATATTTTTCTTCACCATTTGAGAGCAGTCGGTATTACGTACATAAGTTAGATAAACTCATTGGTACATGGCATGTTGTCCGTGCAGATTTGAACCCAGACCCCCATAATTGGGTGTCCATACCTTTCCGCAACGCGCCACCGAAAATATATTACATAAATTCGAATTAAATATATATATAATATTACCAATATATTATGTCAATTAAAAGTCGGACGGGCAACAAGTCTATTATCACAATAAAAATGTTATATATATATATATATATATATATATAACAATTTTTATATAAATGTTTTTCTTTTTTTAAATAAGCTCACAGCAGTCATTCTAATACAGTGCATTAGAAAAAAAAAACTACTTATACAGGGTGTAAGGGACAGCCCTCTGCAGACTGAAACACTCAGACCATCAAATCGAACAACTTTCACTATGGAGCCTATCTCAGGAAACGCGAAAAAATCTGCTGTTTCATACAAAACTGTTGTACCTACCGGACTCAAATGTATGGGTCAGATTTTTTTGGCGTTTCCTGAGGGTCCATAGTGAAAGTTGCTCAGTTTTATGGTCTGAGTTCACAGTTTCAGTCTGTGGCGGGCTGTCCCTCACAGGTCTTTAAAAGATTTTAGCACCTTTTTATTTTTATAAAATGTTTTTTTTTTCAATAAAGCGAAGTTGCATACTAAAAGGTGTAATATTTTGTGTTTTACTATTAAAATACAAGTCTTATTTATTCTACGTTTTGCTTTTTTTTTTGTCATGATTTTTTTTTTATAACATCATAAAACCTTAAGGGTTGATAATGATAATAAACAATAATGTTCATTATATTTATTTATTTAATGATATTGATATTTATTTACCAGAGCATAGTTGGCTTGCACCAAAAAGTATAAAGAGTCCTTTTACCGTTAAGTGACGCCCTCATCAATAAACATGGTGTTAGGGTAAACAGTTGCATTACTTTAAGGGGTGGTGTTCCCATGATACTGAACAACTTTCCCTAAGAAACCTATAGGAAATTCGAAAAAAAATATTTTGGACTTTCCATACTAAATGCAATAAGCTGATCGAATTTTTGTATGAAAAATCGTTTTTTTTTTTTATTTTCTATAGTTTTCTTAGGGAAAGTTGTTCAGTATCATGGGTACAATCACCCCTTAAAGTAGTACAACTGTTTACCCTAACACCCTGTATTTAATATTTTTCAATAAAAAACGCCTAAATTAAAAAAAAAAACACTTTAACACTTTCGCTGCTGAGCTCAAAACCATGATCCTCGCGCAGTGCTAAAACCGACGCCTCTCGTAGGTCGTGCGCACAGCTAGCACGTTCAAATCAGCAGTAGAAAGATGCATAATCTCCATAGTAATTTTCGTTTGTTCGCATGAGTACAACTTTCTCAGGATTCCAACTTTTTAACATCCATACAAGTATTCGCATGAGTGCAAGAGTTTATTTTTATGTACATTTACACTATTCTCACTGGACAGTACATTAACGCACATATAAAAACTATTTGATAAACATATTGAAACAATCAATAAACAACAAATATATTGAAACTCAATTGTGGTTTATAACCCGTCCCATGTCTGTGGGTCCGACGTCGGACCCAAACATTTTTATACGTAGAGAGTCTGTGGGTCCTACGTCGGAGGAAAATAAAAATGTCATTCATGAAAAATATATATGAAGCTCATTGGTGTCATATTCGTAAACTAGTAAACAAATTCTTCTTTTCAATGTTTTTTCAATATGAATAAATTTGTGTTCATTAATACCAGGACAGATCGGAGAATTTTGACATTTTCTACTGCTGATTTCAACGTGTCAGTTTCAAAAATCGCACTCCTGAATCACCTCCTAATATACACGGTGTCCCGTAAACCGACTTCAACCTGGCGAATGCTGGTAGTTCATGGCTAACCAAATTTTGTCTTCAGTAAAACTGCCTTAGTTTTCGAGATATTGACAGTTTTGTGAAATTCGTGAAAATCTTTATCTTAGTCACTGTTTTGAATGCCAGTGCTACAAATGTTGCTATTTTGTGATTCTGTTTTCGGTCGAATATTACAAGACAGACCAGCCTATCACATAAGCCCAAAGATTCTCTCAAGGCTACTATGGTGGGCTCACAAAAACAAAATTATTCCCACTTTTTCTTCATCCAACTTGGTCAAAGGTTGATGCTGTAAAAAAAGTGTATCAGACTAACCCGGCATGTTACGTCAAAAGAATGCCCATTTAGTTAAGTTTTTGATTTAATAACATTTACGACATGACACATTAAAAAAAAGATATTGACATTTTAATGTAAAATGTGTTCATTTTGAGATTTTTTCAAATAATTACGATTTCGAATTTAAATACCTGTTTCAACTTTCAATTGAAGTATTTTAACGTCAAAGTGGTATTCTTCAATTAAATGTTCAAATTGCTGGAAAATTATGAACATTTTCATAAAACCATCGAGTTTACCTACTTTCATCTGACTAAAATACTTTGTTCTAAAACTCGGGGTCTTCACTACTTTTCTGCAGCACTATTATTGCCTCTACATTCTCCATAACTGTAATGCAAGTTTAAAACGCTAGTTAGTTAGTTCTATTCTCTTTGGCGCAACAGTGACTAAGGTAAAGATTTTCACAAAACTGTCAATATCTCGAAAACTAAGGCACTTTGACTGAAGAAAAAATTTGATATTCTGCTTAGACATGAACTAACCTACCAGCATTCGCCGGGTTGACGTCGGTTTACGGGACACCCTGTATACTTGTAACTTATGTAATTTTACATTCTAAGGTACTATTACAATTAAAAATATACAACTTAAATAATTAGGACCTGTAATAAAACTTTACCCTCTAATTGGCTGCCCCATTGTCGGGTAAAAACAAATTCATTCTCATAACTAGAAATTACTATAAAATTCACGCGAAACACAATAATTCCGATAATTATACAGTAACAATACATTTTAACTACAAATAAGATGATTTTAGAGAAAATCTGACAAACCATAGATATACTTGTTTACATCGTGTTTTAAAAATTTCATTCTCTTTCTTATCGTGTGGGCAGAGCCCTGGTGTCAGAGTTTTTTCAGACCGCCTTACAGCCTCTGACGTGGTTTTTAAGTAACGACTACTACCACCAGAGATAGTAGCCGGGACCAACGGCTTAAAGTGCCATCCGAAGCACGGAATCATTTTTCTTTTCAGACAATCAGGTGATTCAGCCTGCAATGTCCTAACCAATTGGGGAAAAACGCACAAAGTGACGATGGCGAAGAAACCAGAGTTCGTCCGGCGCACCCTGGGCCACCCTCTATACAACCATTGCTGACTGGCTAATATTTATACCATAGCATGAGTGAATACATTATATAAGGTCTAACAAAATTAGGTGAAACAATTTTAAAGGGATGATACGAACATCAAACTGAACAACTTTTTCTATGGGACTAATATCGAAATCGCGAAAAAACATCTGCTGTTCCATACAAACCTACTCGACCTAAATGTATGGGACAGCAGATTTTTTTCGCGATTTAGATATTGATCCCATAGAGAAAGTTGTTCAGTTTCATGGTCTGATCATTCCCTTAAAATAGTTTCACCTAATTTTGTTAGACCTTATATAGCTCATGCTGACACGATAGAATTCTCATTTTTCATATCTACAATTCGCTATCATTTAACCACATTTTTACCTCCCATTTTCCTCGCAAATTTACGTGATTTTAAAAAATATAATCATACGGGTCAAGTCCCTCTACGGGTAAGTGCCTTCAGGTTCAAAATTTTTAAAACTAGACATATATTTAACTAGGAATATAGTCGTGAGCATATGCTATTAGCTCTGGCTTTGATGTTTATTGGCGGTAAGTCTAAATATATGTCTAGTTTTCGAAATTGTGAGGCACTTACCCCGTAGAGGCACTTGCCCTGACTGACTGAATAATTTTTTTTTTTTAGAAAATCCCTTTTAAGATTATATATGTATAGGGTCCTTCCTAATATGCTGACACTTCTTTAAGGGGATGATCAGACCATCAAACTGAACAACTTTCTATATGGCACTAACATCGAAATAGCGAAAAAAAAATCAGCTCTTCCATACAAAAGACTACGAAAAGACTCTTCAAGACAGCCGATTTTTTTTCGCGATTTCGATGTTGGTCCCATAGATAAAGTTGTTCAGTTTGACGGTCTGATCATCCCCTTAAAAAAGTGTCAGCATATTAAGAAGGACCCTGGTATTGCATTGAATGAATAAAATACAGGGTTTAAAATTAAATGCGTTACATATGAAACTGAACAACATTAACTACAGGACCAAACCAACATCGAAATCGCGAAAAAAACCAGCATTCCATAAAAAGTCAATCGACTCGACCTAGCTGTCCCAAACACAGCTGATATTTTCACGATTTCGATGTTTGTGTATGTGTTGTTCAGTTTGATCGTCTGGAGCATTCTCTTTAATATGTGCCGCATTTAATTTTATATAAGGTCTAACAAAATTAGGTGAAACTATTTTAAGGGGATGATCAGACCATCAAACAACTTTCTTTATGGGACTAATATCGAAATCGCGAAAAAAAAGTCTGCTGCCCCATACATTTAGGTCAAGTACGTTTGTATGGAACAGATGATTTTTTTTTTCGCGATTTCGATATTGGTCCCATAGACTAAGTCGTTCAGTTTGATGGTCTGATCATCCCCTTAAAATAGTTTCAGCTAGTTTTGTTAGACCTTATATACTGTAGATAAAAAGTCTCCACTCATCAATACAATAAATCTAGAGAGCTAAAGTGAGATCATATTCGAGCGAATAAATTTAATCATATCTAATAAAGCCTCACAAAACAGTCTAAAACAAAGAATTTTGTGAAATAAAATCATTTTCTTTCACAATAATATTTTAGACATTTTTTTGTGTCATATTATTTGGTTTCTAAAACTAACATAAATCTAGAAATTTAAGAAGTCAATTTCATTGGTGTATTTTATCTTTACATATTTGTTCACAACGCCTCAATTCTGTCATTTGCTGTCATATTTATGAGATTGGCATTATATACACTTCTCTATACATTCTTTATTCAAAATACTCCACAACAAACCTAAATGACATGAATGTTTTCTCAAAGCTGTCATTTGCTGTGGTATTTATGTCATTATCATTAATAGTCAGTTTTATAAGTGTTCTTAATTATTTCTTTATAATACTACACGACAATCCCAAATGACACTTATTATTACATTTTCTCAACGCTGTCATTTGTTGTTGCATTTATGTCATTGACCATTTTATCATATTAATAATTTTCTATTTTTTTTTGTTCGCAATAACGAAGATTGATATACTCAATAGAAAGCTTTTCAAACTATCTCTCTCAATCTTCTCTCAACGAAACACCTTCCGACGCGGTGGTAGACTCAAAAAATGACGTCAAAAAGCTATCTATGTGATATTATTTTGAATAAAAAAATTTTGAATTTTGACTAAAATCCGAATAGATTACGCGTACAATACAAGTCGTTACCATTTGGTATAAATTTCATAACTTTGGTTAATATTAATACTACCAAATTGCGTTGTTGATGGACCAACTTTTAACCAAGTAGCGAAGCGGAGCAAAGAGAAAGCTATCAATCACCTTTATTTCGTTTCTCGGGCGGTTTCCATAGAGCATATCCATCTTCTTTACAATTTAAACACTTTTTACTTATTTTTCGCAATACTGTCATTTGCTGTCATAACCGATCATTTCCTTGTCATATCAATATCATTGACATAACAGTTCATACCAACCTAGAATTAAAAAAATTTATACATACCCAATATTTTCTGCAATTCTGTCATTTGCTGTCATTACCTATCATTTCCTGTCATATCAATATCATCGACATTGCACATCACACCAATAATTTTTTCAACATTACAACCTAAATGACAGGCTATCATCGCACTGTCATAGACTAGAAGACCATGATGGCGCTCCGCGGCGTTGCGGAGAGGTTGTCGTCTATGGTGAGGTACATATTGAAGGAGAAGAACATGGCGGTCGATGACATGACATGCCAGGCGTCGTGCGAGTCGTACAGCTGGAGGAATGAACATACTCGGTTGTTCTGGCGGGATTGTGCTGGGGTTAGCTGTGGGGTGGAAATTATTGTTAAAATTATTGGCAAAGTTTAAAATTTCCATGGATGGTGAATGTTCTTCAGTTTGATGGTCTGAAGTACCACATAATAATGTGTAACGCATTTAAGTTTACAACCATATTTCACTTGAATAATATAATTTGTGCCTAAAAAAGATTACTAGGTAGATCAATAGATGCTAAAACTTTGCAAAAATATCAAACACGTTGGATAAAAACATATAATCCACTCAATGAATGGCTCATAGGGGGGTGTAGAGTGCGTGAGCTGGGACCTAAGCGATTTCTTCTGATATTTGTTCAGGGTTCTTAAGGAGTAAACATACTAAAAGTCCCCTCCTCTAGGAGTCCGCAAGGCGCAAGACCAACACACACTTAGCCGGTTTTTATTATTTGTTGTTATACTGTAGAATTTGCTCTATAATCACGCCAAGTTTGACGCTTGTATGTGTTACCGTTTTTACGATAGAGCGATAAGAAAAAAAACGTAGATAAAAACTTGTTTCTTGTGTAGGACCCCCCCTTAATTTTTAACTTTTTGAAATTTTAAGTATTTGTTAGTAAAATTGCCATAGTAACGCTGATTTTGTGAAAATTTCTACCATATTGCTATTACGGTTTAAAAGATGTTCAGGTAATGCTCATCGCGCTTTATAACTTAAATTTTTACTTTTCCGGAGCGTGTAACTCGAAAACTATTGGTAAATAGGAAAAAGTGTATAGAATAAAAGGTGTAGATAATTTTATAAAGTTTAATTTACAGCCAGACCACTTTTCTCTACGACGCACCGTTTTGGATCTATTCACGAAAAACCCAAAAGTGGAATCTTTATCCCCTCCCCGGCCGTCCGGCGCGACTCCTAGAGGGGACTTTTAGTATGTCTACTCCCTAAGAAATTGAAATGAAATTGATTATTCATTAAAAAGGTAGAGCTTAATAAATATTACAGGATTGGCAATAATATAAAAAAATAAATTGAAAATAACCTCTAAATTCACTTCACAAAACAAACAGCGCAAGACATAAAGTGAATTTCACGCTTCCGACTACGCCGCCGATCGCCACCGAAGACCGGTCTATAAATCACGAACGTAGTTTCGGTTTCGGCCATAGTTTCGGCCGTTTTTCTGCCTGTGGTGTGTCGTTAGTATATCTACTCACGGTTAAGTTCAATAATAAGTCCCATGAATAGTTAACAACACTTGATAGTTTATTAATGTCCACAAAGCACAGGCACAGCAAGAAGTAATAGTTCAGAAGGAATTTAGGCACAGAAACAGTTAGAATAAGGAAGAAAGAAAGAAAGACTAGTTTACGGAAACGATAGGAACAAAAATAGAAATTGAGACGTGAAAGTGGCGGTGAAGCTGAGAGCGTCATGCGTTCGGCGCGGAGGCTGTTAGCGGTCTGCGGCATGCTATGTTATCTTAGTACAAACTAAGTGGAACGCTAATTTTCCATATACAGTTTCCGCCATCTATCGGTTATGTTTCGAAGCACTATGTGTTGAACTAGGGTTCATATCGGAGTAACAGCGCACTACACCTCACGCGCTGCGCTGTAGTAGTGAGAGATTTCGACCATATCAACCACTGTCTTGTTGGTCTAGCGGTCTAGACAACCGGCTTACGATCCGGGTAGCTAAGGTTCGATCCTCGTGTCGGCCGATCGTCTTTTTCAATTTATTTCATAATGTGGCGCCTCCTAGTGCTAATAAGCGGCAACGCAATTAGGACGTCCTAAAATTCAACGCGAGTTACCTATCTATATCCAATATACATATTAATCTATGGTCTGCGGCGAGCGTCGCCCGGCGACTGGGAGCAGGATCACAGACGCAGCGCAGCGCCATACTTGTGGTGCATTGGAGTCGTCAACAGTCGAGCCCCACATGCCGAAACCGAAACTCCAAATTTGGGCGGAAACTGGCCGAATCCGAATCCGAAACGGAAACTTCGGTCGGACACTACAAATAAGTGTGACTCACCGCCCAGTTGGTGCTCTGGTCCAGGTAGAAGTAGCTGGAGCTGAACCACACCGTGTACGTGAGAGCTATGAACACCCAGCTGAAACAATATAACAACAATAATAACAACATTGTTACTAACACAATATGGATGAATAATCAGAAATAAATAATTTTTAATTTAATTTAATACATCACTTTTACTGTATAATAAATAGTCTAGGAAAAATAAGGTTTGAGATTGCACTAAAGACACTTTAGTAAATTGTGTTTGAACTAATATTACTGTTAGTTTATAACACTTTTGTCGAGATTTGGTGGTTATATAGGCTGAGGACCCAGAGAAATACCTTAAAATCGATATAAATGTGAAAAGGGCATATTTCTAAAGATATGTCTTCCAGCATACCAGCAAAAGAGACAGTTAATTATCACAAGGCAAATTTATTGTGTACAAACAAACAGTAAATAATTAAGTTTTGAGGTTATATTTTTTAATACTTACAAAATATTGAATATCTACTCAAATTTACAGTATTAACCGGGGATTATTATTGCTATAAGTAAAATGTATTGAACGAAGCCGTCCCGTACAAAATAACCAGTTTTCCATTTTTGGTCATACTTAAATTTAATGTTTTGTAAATGTCTTAATTAGTTCATAATACACAATAAAAAATCGGGGATTATTGAGAATTTATATTTTTCTAGTATGTATCTACTAATATTTCCAACTATCATCTAAAGTGCAATTAATGCAACCTACTCCATACAAAAATCCGTAGATTTCCCCGACTAATACAGGGTGGTCCAAACGGAGACGTCCAATTTTTTTTTTAGATTCCTCGCACCTAGGTATATCCGAAAATACCCCATGTATGTTCCGCGATTTTTTGTAGTTTAAAGTTATGATTTTTTAAAGACTTTGACTACTTATATGTGGACTAGTTACGAGTGTAATTCTACTGACAAACATTTCTGCCACTTTTTGCGGGGGGCGAGGTAACATGAAATCCGCAACTTTGGATTTTATTCCCCACGAGCGTTAACCCGCGATTTCGTCCGCACAAATTATATACCAGATTTTAAGTCAGATCATAAGCTATCAAACAAAAAAAGTTTCATCAATATCGGTTCAGTAGTTTTTGCGTGATACTCGTTCAAACAAACAAACAGACAGACAAAAAATCCAAAAATTTGTGAAATTGAATCAGGGACACGTAAAAACCATATTGTAACTTTTTTTTTGTTAATATTTTCAATGTACAGACAAACTTCCTGTTACAGTTTTATAATAGTATAGATAACATTAAATTCTAATTTTGAACGTTAAAAATCATGAAAAGTAGTGTCGCGTGAACCCCAAACGTTCTAAGTTCGAAGTTATTGTTTTGCAATTATAGGCTGTCTCGTTTAGTGATAAGCACAAGTGAAATGTACATGATCAATTGTTCTTATACCGTGGCAGAGGGGAAATGCTACCGCAAGGCTAGTCCTTATAATAAATAGACAAAGTTTAAAGGTGAATATGCTGTTTTGCATTTTTGTGGGCCATGTCCAACTCCACACTAAAAATAAAGGTTATGTACTGACCTGTACCAACGTATAGACTCTCTGTGTAGGAGCTTCATCACGATGTAGAAGAGCGTGTAAAGGAACAGATTGGACATTAGAACCAGTAGGAGGTGGGATGCGAAGTCACGGCTGTGTTGAGCGACCCTGCAACGAAACAAACATATCTATTGTTAGTTATTTGAAATTGGCTGATAGCTTTTGATTGCAATTTGTATACAAATCAAGATGTTATTAATGATGGTTGACTAAATTTATTTATTTCAATGGTTGTCACATCTAATGTCAAACGCAATGCGATGAGTTCTTCAGTATTCCGTGCGATCTTAGGTTGCGATAAATTGGTCGACCGACACGACAGTTGTCTTTATTTGTTTAAATGCTGCCATCTAGTGGATAACGATAATAAGAAATGTCATGGACGATATTATTGTGTAAAGCCTAGCTAGCATGCCACCCACGATAAAGCGTTTAAACGAGAAAAACGTCATGCGCGCTCTTTCTGGCCTACGTAAAATAATAAAGACATCACACACATCACATCTCGATTTTTGTCGTTTTCTCCTAGCTATACATGACATTGTTTTAGTCTACGGCTTTTAGTTTTTAATTTTAATTGTATTGTAGTAACATTTTAAAAACTGAGAATGATAAAAGTGATTGTTTGAAAAGGAAACGGTTAATAAAGAACTGGTGATCGAAGTGTGCACATCTATTACTCCGAATTAATCTTTAATACTATACTATTATAAAACTGTAACAGAAGTGTGTCTGTACATTGAAGATATTAACAAAAAAAAATGTTACGATATGGTTTTTAGGTGTCCCTGATTCCATATCAGCAAATTTAGATTTTTTGTCTGTCTGTTTGTTTGTTTGTGTGTTTTTTTGTTTGTTTGAACGAGCATCACGCAAAAACTACTATACCGATTTTGGTAAAACTTTTTTTGTTTGATAGCTAATCTGACTTAAAATCTGGTATATAATTTGTGCGGACAAAGTCGCGGGTTAACGCTAGTAGGTACTATATTCAGATAATTGCCCCTTGCGGGATTCGAACCGCCTTTATTTATAACGAGCTTTTACCCGCGACTTAGTCCGCACATACTATATAACAGATTTTAATTCAAATCATAAGCTGTTAAACAAAAAAGTTTCATCAAAATCAGTACGAACAAACAAACAGACAAATGGAGTCTATTTTACATTGCTTTTGCTGCGATCGCCCGTCGATGTTAAAATAACATAACATCATCATTGTCTTGCCCATTTCCCATTATTTGAGGTCGGCGTAATATGTCATCCCCTTCCATTCATCTCTCTTAGCCGCTGTACACATAACATAACATAAATATTTTTTATTTGCACATCCAGAATAGACAAATACAATACGTTCTGTTGTAATATGGATAAAATTTTAGTTAAGTTGGTATCAGTCCATACAAACGTTTGACGCACAATACGCGTAGACGGAATTAATAAAAGTAATATTTTATATATGGAAAAATAGTTTAGAAAATCTAGTTGCCGCGTCACAAATAAAATTTGCAATTTATAATATAATTACTAAGATATAAAGCTTTTAAAATTTTGTATGAAAAATTTCAAATCTTTATATCTTCGTAATTATTTTATAAATTGCAAATGTTATTTGTTACGCGGCATCTATATTTTCTAAACTATTTTTCCATATATACAAAGTTACTTATATTAATACCGTCTACGCGTATTGTGCGACAAAGTTTTGTATAAAATTGACCCCTCTGCAACCACATAAACATTTTTTTCATACAAAATACGTCATACGTCAAGTGAGTTGTCAGTTAAGAGCTGTAACTTATCTAAAAGTGGTGGAACAGGCACTAAAAGGTGAAAAGCGTATAGCAATGTTAGGTAGGTGGTAACCCGTATGCGGCGATGGCCCAGTTGGCGAGGTTGGCGATGACGAGCAGCACGCAGCGGCCGCAGTAGGTCGGCGTGATGGCTGCCAGCGGCCGCGTCACCAGCTCCCGCGCCGCGCGGTACACCACGCCCCAGTCTGTTTACATTATACTACATATTACACAAATACTAATAAACATTAAAGTGTGTCTGTACATTGAAGATATTAACAAAAAAAAGTTACGATATGGTTTTTAGGTGTCCATTCCATTTCACCAATTTTTTTATTTTTTATCTGTCTGTTTGTTTGGGTGTTTGTTTGTTTGTTTGAACGAGTATCACGCAAAAACTACTGAACCGATTTTAATGAAACTTTTTTTGTTTGATAGCTTATGATCTGACTTAAAATCTGGTATATAATTTGTGCGGACGAAGTCGCGGGTTAACGCTCTTTAAATATAAAGTTAAAAATAAAAAGTAATAAAAAATATTATAAAAAATAGTAAACAAACATTTTTCAAATTTCTTTATTGACGTTTGATATGAGGATATTATAAGTCGTTTGGCGTATGTTTTACAAAAAATTATTCAGCCGTTTCCTACCTGGAGGACCCCAAACTTAGTATGTTTTGAAAATAATTTTTGGATTTTTTTAAAACAGTTGGCTGAAAAGTAATAGTGTAGTATATTTTTAGAACCGGCTCATGGAGCCCTTTCATTTAATACCCCACACAATAGGATTCAGAACAAAAACATTTTTGATCCCATACAAAAATTTTATTATGTCGTAACTGGAGACCCTCAATACTCAATGCTTTATTGCGTTTCACAATGGTATATACAATAGGTGGTATAATCTTAATAATAGTACAACATTGTGAACCCTGTTAGGTAGGGCACAGCAATTTTAAAAGAGAGGAGGACTTGGATAGACAAATTAATCAAGATATTTACATTCTTTTATTTCAAATAGTTAAAGTATTTTATCAGAGTAGTGTATCTACTAGTAAGTATAAATGTAGGTACTTATAAAAATATTATTTATTTCTTTCTGTAAGAAAGTAATATATTACAACTTAAAATATATAATTATTTATTGTTTTATCATTCTGGTATTCATCTAAAGTATAGTAGCATTTTTGTATTAATAATTGTTTTGACACCTTAGAGACTGTCTCCCGGTAGTTTTGGGGTCTAGAGAACATACCTAACAACATACTAAAATTTGGTGCTGGTATCCGGAAGTGAACTTTTTCAGCGTTTTTTGACCGTAAGACAGAAATCTGCTGTCGCATAAATTTATGAGTCGAGTCGATAATGCAGTTTTGTATGAAACAGCTGATATTTTTTTCGCGATTTCGAAGTTGGCTCTATAGTGAAAGTTGTTCAGTCTCATGGTCTGAACTCCGGTCTGAAGCACCGCCTTAAATGTTTATTTGTATTTTTTTGTACAGTACGACCAGGAAAATAATTCCGCTCGTCAATCTTCGTTCCCGCAGACCAGGACCAAGTCCCAGACAAAACCCGAAGTCATTTAGTAATCAAAGGGTGCAAAGTCGGATAGCAGCGGAAAGGGCGCGAAACAAATTAGCCAATAGCGTAAACGGATTGAAGGTGGCGCATCCTGATTGGTCAATATAATTTCGAGCGCTATTAAAATTTGTCAACTGCGCAGGTACATTGGTAAGACTTATAATTCTTTTCACTCTCGGGAATGCAGGTTTCCTCACGATGTTTTCCTTCACCGCCGAGCTAGTAAATGATCAATACAACCGTGCATAAATTCCGAAGAACTTAGTGGGTTACTACCCTGCCCTAAATACGACCCCGAATTCTTACCTAGTCGGAACCTGCCGAGGTAGTATATCTGGAAGGTCATCACGAGGCAGGTGACCAGATGCAGCACCGTGAACGCTATCCAGAAGTAGAAGTTCGCGTTCAGAACACCCACCAGACCTGGAATCATTCAATTAATCATTATACAGGGTGTAAAATGCGTTACTTTTCACCTATTGTATCTAAATTTGGCATGAGGACAGAGAACAGTAACCCAAAAACAGAAATTAGGTAGTCATAAAGAAAATTTTCTTTTTCGACACCATACAACGAAAAGTGGGTGGAACTAAACTCCCATAAAAACTAAATCGTTAATAAAAATGCGTTCGTCTCGATTGTTGTCTATGTGAATACATAAAATAAATAAATAAATACTTTAACTACTTTCTAAAATACTGGAGTAAAAATATGAAAATATTAGGCAATGTAGATCCCCGTAAGTACTTTCAATGAAAATTATAACGAACGCTGTAGCACAAGCAGTGTCGGAGAAATCAAATAAAACGAGTCGACGGCCAGCGTCTGTCACTAGATGGCGCTGGAGGAATTATTTGCATCTGAATTTTTTTAAAGTTATTTAAGCTATGGTTGCCAGCTCAAAGAAGTCATTTTAGAACCTGGCAAGCCTAGAGTTGCGGCTGAGAGGTGGCAACCCTAGCTTTTCCAGTTCTTTAGACCAGTTTCCTTCCGATGGCACCATATTTACGTCCCAAACAGATAGGTGGAAAAAATTGTACCAAAAATCATAATGGACAAAGGTACTTGCGGCATGATTTTTTTAGGCTACCTGGTGGCGTTGTATGAGCCCCTGTGTAAACATTCACTAGAATCACATTTCGTTCACCAAACAAATAGGTGCATCATTTTACGGTCGGTTCTCGGTCCGGTCCTTTGGTACGACCATAGATAAGCTACTACAACATTTCCATGCTAACTTTCACCCCCGCTATGCCACCTTTTAGGGTTTAATTCTCTGAGGGGGAACTCTCCCTAGTTCCCGCCGCACTAATTTATTCCCCCATCGGGCCGTTTCAACAACAACTTTGCCCAAAACTTCTTCATATTCCTGGGCCCTTACCTGTATAACCAAGTTGACAAAACTCTTAAAATATATCATCATCATCATATCAGCCATTAAACATCCACTGCTGGACATAAGCCTCCCCGAAAATGGAGGGATTTGCCATAATCGCCACGCTTGGCAGGCGGGTTGGCGATCGCAGTTGGATCGAATCAATGTGTGTACTCAGAGGATGCAGCTGCCCATCCTGCGGTAGATTCCTTAGTCCGTGTGGTGTCGGCTAAGAATAGCACCATCCCATTTCCTCCCGTGGGTGTCGTAAAAGGCGACTAAGGAATCTTAAAATATATACTTTAGCCAAATCTGCTTGTAAAAAGAATATCCAAGAATGGCTGCAAGGGCTGGATTACGCAGGAACCGAACGAATCCTAACTGTTGTATACTAGTTGTTTCTTTTTTTGCGGATCTACACACCGACAATATACGAATGGCTGGGTACATCCAAATAGTGGCAAAATCATTTACTTAACCTGGTTTCCGAAACCAAGATTCGTCGTAGGGCTTTTTTGGATGTGCAAAAAAGCTTGTTTTCCCTTGTTATTCGGATCGGCTGTTTCAGCGTTGGTCGGTTGGCTTATGTGACATTGCTGTGTTGGAGGTGTCTCTTCGGCCGACGGATTAGCGTTGGTCACTAAATTCAGCCCGACATTCATACACTACACTCACTCACCACACTTACACACCACAGTCAAACCACAATCAACTTGTGTATATGAAAATATTTTATTATCTCAGTCTTAATTTACTCTCAATCAGTTGTTTTTAAAACAATGTTTTAGTTATTATACTTTTCTCCTAACCCCTTACTGCATCACTCACTCACTGATTATTATTACAAACTTTTGTTACTTAAATAAGCAGCGAGTGGGTGTGCCTGGAGACTTACAATTCACAGGTTTACCTTCGTTAGGCTCCAGTCTCCCTCAAATTGTTTTTTATAAAAATTCCTGTATTTTCAGCAAAAAAAAAAAAAAATACCTATTTAGTGAGGAACTACATACCAATAGATATATCTAAAAGCCTAAATACTTTTTGGTCACTAACGACTGGTGAAATAACCCGGTCGATACGCAGAACGGCAAGCCTACCCGCAGGCGGGGTAATGACCAATGAAATTCATAACTCCCTATTATTATTATTAGGGTCGTTGTAACACTGAGACCAGCGCTGGTCCTTTGTGTTCGCCCCAAGATCACCTATATTTTACGCATACCTCCGAATTTATGGTATTTTCTTTTCATCCTCGGGAATGCAGGTTTCCTCACGATGTTTTCCTTTACCGCCGAGCTAGTAAATGATAAATACAACCGTACATAAATTCCAAAGAACTTAGTGGTACAGGCCAGGAATCGAACCGCGGATTGAGGCGCTAGCTCTCTTCCGTATGGGCTATCATCACTCTATTCATATATCACTCCCTAGCCTTATGGCATGAGTGTTAGAAATTTTCCGCATTCCAACAGCCCGAGGAAGAACTTTCCTCCAAAGTAAATACTTGTAACGTTTACAAACCAATGAATATGATAAGTGCGAGGACTCCGAAGGTGGCGTGAGCTCTCGCGTTGATGTCAGGATGCCGGGACTGGTAGATCTTCACCATGCAGAGTACCGATGTCACGTACATGAACGACGTGTCTGAAGGCAGAAACATAAATTAAAGGTATAGTTATAGGTAGGTAGGTTTGGTAGGTTAGTTATTATTATTAGGTTGTCTGGAAGAAATCGCTTCTTAGCGATAAGACCGCCTTATTTTGTGCCTCTTGTATTTTATTTCTGTATTTTACTGTTTATGTTTTTGGTGTAAAATAAAGTATATTTGATTGATTTGATTGATTGAAAGCCAGACCATAATAAAAATAAAAAACCTCGCCATATTGCGGAAAATCATTGGAACTAATTTTTGTACTTGCAATATTGATTAAACAATTAAAAAACATTTCCAAAAAAACAAGAATGTCACTATCGGAATGTTCCGATTCATAAAAACAGTGTGAGCGATTACAGCGCTAACACCGGTATCATTTGCGTGAGCGCGCCGACAGCGCTGATAGCGTTCTATCATCTATTCGGAACGCTAGATATCGCGCTCACACCGTTCACATCACAACATTCAAATATTCCTATTATTTTATTCAACACTAATCGTTATTAAACTTTTATTCGTCTTTTTTAGAACATAATCAAACCCAATACTACTAAACAAACCAAAAATATACGACCGCAAAACTGTTAAACGTCACTTTTGAAAATTCGCTCAAAAATTTACCACAACAAAACTGTCAAACGTCACTTTTGACAACTCGCTCACAGTGCTAACGCACGTGCCGTGCCGCCGAAGACGTGAGCACTGTTATTGCAAGATGGCGTCGGTAGTGACGTCACGTTTTCGACGGTGGTCGCTCTCACGATCAAATCGGAACGACATTTACCGCGCTCACAGCGCTGTTGGCGATTTTGGCGTGATTCGGGACGCACCGGTTGTAGTCAATCAATCAAATATTCTTTATTTTACAATGTTACACTATGTAATTCAATAATGTATTTGTAATTGTACTTTGTATACAGTGTGTAGGGAAACGTATCATTAACCTTTAAACCACATACTTTACCCATCATACTGAACAACTTTTACTGTGGGAGCAAACCGATCCGAGCAAATAAAAAAATTAGCTGTCCCATACTAAACTCCAATACCTACTCAACTCAAATGTATGCAACAGCAGATTTTTTTTTCACCCCGCTTGGTTTGCTCCCATACTAAAAGTTATTCAGTTTAAAGGTTAATAATACTTTTCCTTACACCCTCTATTTTGATTAGTCTAAATTAATGAATGATTTTTGAAAATGAAATTAATTCAAATTTATTCTGACATATTTTGAATAACATTTTTGAGTTTATATCTGACGTCATTTTTTGACTACCACCGGTGTTCCGTTGCAGAGAAGATGCGGCCAGAAACTATACAAAACACATAAAACATACTAAAGTACAATTACAAATACAATACTGAATTACATAGTATAACATTGTCAAGACAACACATTTTGGTCATTCATATAATCAAGATTGTTATCAGTTGAATAGTGTAAAAGTAAATACTAACCAAACTGAAAGTTCATGCTGTTAGGGCAGACGTGGTAGGCTGCCGAAAGCAGCCCCTCGCTGACTAGAGCTATACCCATCGCGTACAACAGCCCGAAGTGCTGCGGTATACCCATCTCCTTCTGTTCACGAGAGATAGACAAAGATCACAAATTAGTTTGTTAAAAATATTGACGGAAATTTTCAAAAGTCTTTGACCAGTGTGTACTGCCAGTGAATACATACTCAAACTCAAACTCATTTATTCAATATAGTGGATTGAAACCACAGAACATTATAAGAGGGGTTAGAAATGCAAAGTAGCACCTTTGCTTCGGAGACGGCTGTCGCCACTTGTCTTCCCGCTCACGCTGCTACAATTATTTGTCCCCTTTCGCTCGCACCACGCCGCGCGCCTTAATGGTGTTATTCAAATCATTGCATAACCAGTGGCGACACGTTCCACGCCTACTTTGCTCTTCTATATTTGTACCCGAGTCATGGATGTTTGTATCTATATATGTATTCTATATCGTTGTCTAGTCATCATAATACAAGTCCAGGTACTTTAAATGTGACTAGATAATTTGTGTGACAATGTCCAAGATATATTTTATTTTTTTTATTTATAATTTTCTGTGATTGAAACCTATTTATTAAACGTCAAATCTTTTTTTGAAGCTACCACCGCGTCGGAACGTGTTGTCGCTGTAGAGAAGATATACGGAACTTAGTTGGTGTGTGTCTGTTTGCGTGTGTATATGCCTCAAAGAAAGACGTCATCCAGTTTACCAAAAGCAGCCCATCCTAAATTCTCCTTTCATAATTTCGTATAGTAACATATAATGCTATATGTTACCTCGACGGCGGTCTTAGCTCGATGATAAACGTGCCTCCTCCACACCTGCAGCAGGAACAGCACTCCGAGCAGCACGTAGCCGAGGTTCGAGTACACGTGGTTGAAGTCCGAGAGCACCATCAGAGGGTGAGCGCAGAGGAAGTTGAAGTAGCAGAGGTCTTGGTTCCCTGACTGATTTAGTAGCTGCAAAAAAAAGGATTTCATTTTGAAACTATCGTTTTTTCTTCCTTTCTGAAAGGCAATAGGATCTAGTCTTAACAGCCTATGTATTTAGGACCGCCGGACTGCCAAACCAGGGTCCTGGGTTCGAATCCCGGTTCGGTCATGGATGTTTATATGTTTGTGCCGTTGTTGTATGGTTTCCATAATAAACAGCCTATTAGTGCTTGCTTGGGATCATTACAATGTATGTGCCTGTGAGCGTTATTTATTTATTTAGTGGTTTTTCTATTCATTCCAATATTATTGTGGACAATTTTGGAAGCTCGCGTCGCGCGTTGCCGCTAAAATCACCATGTACGAGTTAACTTGAAACAAAACTTACATACATATACTCACGCCTGTATCCCATTGGGGTAGGCAAAGACAATGAGATCGCCATCGGCTACGATTCTGATACACCTCTTTTGCCTCTTCCACAGTCATAAGTCGTTTCATACATGCTCGTCGGTTTCGGGTACATTTGATCTGACACTTCTTAAGTACGCTGCCAATTTGGTTCGCATACGTACGTCTAGGGCGACCCTTTCGACTGTCCCATTCACACTCGCTTTATATATTTCATACGTCAGTATGCTATCACTCATTCTTTCCACATGATCAAACCATCTAAGCATTCCTTATTTAATCCTAATTATCACTTTATCGTCTTTCAATCCACATTCAATCCAAAACTATGTTCTGTTTTCATGTTTATTTGAGATTTCCGTTATATTGGTCGATTTTGGAACACCATACGCAGGAAATTATGTCCCAGGCTTTGTGATTTTTTTATGTAGGCAACATTCATCCATGACTTATTAAAGCTTTGAAATTTTTCATACAAAATTTTAAAAGCTTTATATCTTCGTAATTATATTATAAATTGCAAATGTTATTTGTGACGCGGCAACTAGATTTTCTAAACTATTTTTCCATATATAAAATATTACTTTTATTAATTCCGTCTACGCGTATTGTGCGTCAAACTTTTGTATGGACTGAAACCGCCTTAATACCTTCTAACTGGCTTGGATGACGGAAGACAGTGCGGACGAAGTCTCGGGCAAATGCTAGTTAATAATTTATCTGACTACTTTATGTATCTCGGGGACATAGTCGTGAGCATATGCTAAGTTTAAACTCACCCTCTGATAAGTGATGACTAACTGTATGACGGGTAGAGTGTAGAACACAGCAACAGTCAGCACATTCCATAAGTACATCTTAGATCTCGCGGACAACACCCGGGGGCGGCACCTGTATATTGAAATTGACATGTAAAGATTATAAATAAGATAACATGAACTATAGATATAGTTATTGCGTACTTATCTGATGACTATTTAATTTATCTCAGGTTTAATTTTTCTTGACATTATGCACATAATAAATCGATTTCTATTTCTGATAGTGTACGAAGTACGTCTTTGACTATTTATTATAAGGACTAGCCTTGCGGTAGCATTTCCCCTCTGCCACGGTATAAGATTAATTAATCATGTGCATTTACATTCAATTTTATACCTTATCACAAAACGAGACAGCCTATAATTGCGAAACAATAATTTCGAACTTAGAACGTTTGGGGTTCACACGAGACTACTTTTCATGATTTTTAACGTTCAAAATTTGAATCTAAACTTATGTGAATAAAATCCAAAGTTGCGGATTTCATGTTACCTCGCCCCCCGCAAAAAATGGTAGAAATTTTTGTTAGTAGAATTACACGCGTAACTGGGACTAGTTACGCGTGTAATATAGAACCAATATCGAAATCGAGAAAAAAATTGTTTGCTGTTCCATACAACTTAAATGTAAGGGACAGCAGATTTTTTTTTCGCGATTTCGGTATTGGTTCCATAGAGAAAGTTGTTCAATTGGATGGTCTGATCATCCCCTTAAAATAGTTTCACTTAATTTTGTTAGACCTTATATATGAAGTGTCATTTCTTAGCCGTAGTACAAAAAAGTGGTTACGTCGATAAGGACAGCATTAAAGTAGCCATTTCCCTTTTTAACTAGAACGAATTTGCTATGTGCATCTCTTATTGAGTGAATATGAAAAAACCTTTGACTACTTATATAGGGACTAGTTACGCGTGTAATTCTACTAACAAACATTTCCGCCACTTTTTGCGGGGGCGAGGTAACATGAAATCCGCAACTTTGGATTTTATTCGCCATAACTTTAGATTCTAATTTTGAACGTTAAAAATCATGAAAAGAAGTCTCGTGTGAACCCCTAACGTTCTAAGTTCGAAGTTATTGTTTCGCAATTATAGTCTGGTTTAGTGATAAGGTATAAAATTGAATGTAAATGCACATGATTAATTGATCTTATACCGTGGCAGAGGGGAAATGCTACCTCAAGGCTAGCCCTTATAATAAATCATCGAAGCGCTTCGCTTCCCGCGTCCCGCGTCGCAGACGCCCGGGTATGAGCGCTGCTTCAAACAGTGACTGATGTTACCTGGCTAGATTGGCGACGCAGAGCCTGGCCCCGAGCCTGTATATATCCTTGTCTGTGTTCACGTCGTCGAGGGTTGAGAAATCTGACTCCGTGTCCGATGACGAACTGCCGTCTGAGAATATAACATTGTTATTAAAATTAACAACTATTACTTAGGGAGCAAACCAAAGAGTAATATAAGTATATTAGAAAAGAGAACCCACTCGTGGCAACATGCATCCACCTTATGTCAAATTGAAGGCTAGCTAGCGCCATCTATGTTTAATAATTCAACCTATACTATACATACCTACTTATATCTACTCATAAAAGATGGATATTATTGTTTTGAATTCTCGTTTTCGTTCAATCCCGCACCGATCGAGTGAAATTCCAGTATCCTTACTATTCCTGTAATCTAAACATTGGTAAGAGAACAACAGAAACTTCAGAACATCACTAAATCGGCACGAAATTGAACGAAAACTACAAACAACCCGCAAGCTACAATAGATCTATCTAGGTCGCAGTAGCTATTTGGTCATTGACCAAGCCCTTATAACCAAATAATAAAAAACAACCCGCACATTAAGCAAGATAGGTAGCCATTTTGTGAATTTGTCAATTAGACATTGACATAGACAATAAAATCTTTTTTTTCATAGTTCTGCGAAGTATTCAATAGATGGCAGCACATTCTACGCAAACTGAATCGGAAAAAGCCACCAAATGGCGACTGTCCTCCGCCTGAAGCAAACATAAAACCTAAAAAAAAGGAGTCTTTAAAAAATGTAGTACAGAATTTACAGACTACGAATCAGTTCATTGATTACATTACATTATGTATTATTGTAATTTATTATGAATTGTATGATTGTTAGTTCATCATCATCGTCTCAGCCGATGGACGTCCACTGCTGGACATAGGCCTCCCCCAAGGATCGCCATAACGACCGGTCCTGCGCTGCCCTGATCCAACGGGTTCCCGCCACCTTCACAAGGTCGTCGGTCCACCGTGTGCGGGGCCTACCCACGCTGCGCTTTCTGGTACGCGGTCGCCACTCGAGAACTTTTCGGCCCCATCGGCCATCGGTTCTGCAAGCAATATGCCCCGCCTACTGCCACTTTAATTTAGCAATTCTTTGGGCTATGTCAGTTACTCTGGTTCTTCTGCGGATCTCTTCATTTCTGATTCGATCTCGCAGGGAAACTCCGAACATAGCCCTCTCCATTGCTCTTTGGGTGACTTTCAGCCTTTTTATCAGATTGTTAGTTATTAATGTAATATAGATCCGAAATAAAATCATTTTTTTTAAAACAGAAAAACAAATAAATTCACAAAAAACCTGAAATATTGTCTTTCTTTCATCCTTTGTAAGCATAGATAAACATAAATAAAACCATAGACCCAGATTACCGTTGTTAGTGTCGCCGTCGCCGACGAGGCAGTGCCTGGAGGTGCTCTCGACACTCGTGTTGATGGCGGACACTTGCCGGCGCCGCGCGCACACTGTCTGTGTGTGCGTGTGTGCGCCGAGCGGAGGCGTCGGCGGGGTGAGTCGACCCTCTGTTTGATTATTTATTGATTAATATCTTGGACACTGTCTCACTGATTACCTATAGTCCGTTCGCGTTAAGAAAATAGTGAGTCATCGTTGTCCGCCGGCCTGGCCACGCCCCCCAGCCAATTAAAATGCTAGAAATTAGAAAGTCGAGTTCACAGTGACCAGTTGAAATCTGACCTTCGAACAAAACGGTTGTGTATTTTGCGTGACTCGTTCAACAATAAATTTTGAAAATGAATACTTCACCAATTCGAAAGAATAAAAGTGGATCAATAATCCATAGCGGAGAGAGACGCATAATTTACAATGTTTATAAGTACTTTAAATAGTGTGATTTAAATGCAACTGTGGAGAGCATAGTCATAAAAACAGCAAGTGCATGCGGTGTGTCCGAAAATACTGTTTATAAAAATTTATTATATGACGCAATAGCATTAATAGACGCTAATCGTTGGAAGAAGTGCTGCGACCACGTGATACGAGAAGAAAATACCATGTGGCATTTGGATGACGTCATGGAACACGCAGAACAAAATTCTTTCATAATAAATGTAACTGAAGAATCTAGCGATACTGAATAGTGATTTAAGTAATTTCAAGACATTTTTTTTCCATTAAAAATAATTTAATGTTTAAAAAAAATGTTTGTACTTTTTCTCCACTGTGAATACACCCTCATCCTGTAGTTGCACTGATGACTCACTATTTTCTTAACGCGAACGGACTATAGTCAATTCATTTCGAGCGGAGGAAAGTAAGAAAGGTCACAGATCTCATTCGCCGCGGCCTACGAATAAGAATGTATAGAAAAGTAAATCAAGCTCAAAAAGTGAAAGCTTAGAACATGGTACAAAAAACTATGCAATGTTCTAAGTTTGTTCTTTAAAACTCAACCTTGCCGCCAAAACTCATACAAAATGTCATTTTTCAAGAGGTGTCAAAAATTATGTTGATTTTGTTTAGAGTTATTCTTATTCATAGGCCTCGTAACAAACATGTGATCTCAGGTTTTCTTATTTACTGGCCGAGGTTAGTATACTATTTTTCTCCTCGACGGAGCCGGAAAGCGGTAACTTCGTTTGGCGCAGCGGGTTGTTGTTGTAGGGTTGGAGGGGTGAAAAAGGTTGTTACAAGATAGTCACATTTAAAGTATTCGAAATTCGAATCTAGCCCGGTCTTGTATTATGATGAGTAGACAATGATATATAAGGTCAAACAAAATTAGGTGAAACTATTTTAAGGGGATGATCAGACCATCAAACTGAACAACTTTCTCTATGGGACCAATATCGAAATCGCGAAAAAAAATCTACTGTCCCATACATTTAGGTCGAGTTGGTTTGTATGGAACAGCAGATTTTTTTTCGCGATTTCGATATTAGTCCCATAGAGAAAATTGTTCAGTTTGATGGTCTGATCATCCCCTTAAAATAGTTTCACCTAATATTGTTAGACCTTATACAATACATACAGGGTGTAACAAAACACCCTAGTAACGACATACTTAAGGTTAGGTTAGGTTTAGACCATCAAACTGAACAACTTTCACTATGGAGCCAACATCGAGAAAAAATAATAGCTATCCTATACATTTTAGTCGAGTCGGTAGGTACTGCAGTTTTGTATGGAACAGCTGATTGTTTTAATTTTTTATCGATGTGGACTCCATAGTGAAAGATGTTCAGTTTGATAGTCTGAAACACCCTCTTTTAAGTATTACTAGTAATTTCGAACAACTTAGAAATCACGAGAAAAAAAAACCAGGTCGAAAAATCGTAAAAACAACTTACGTAATTTTAATGGACGCCCCCATGCTTTCAATAGCCCAGCCAACAATAATAGTCTGAATTACCTCTTAAAGTATGTAACGCATTTAAGTTTACACCCTGTATCTAAACTATTATAAAACTGTAACAGGAAGTTTGTCTGTATACACGGCGACACATCAAGCTATACAAAACCAACATAAGCTGGACGCGGGACTTTATACGTTACTCGACCTACGCGCGCCCAGCTTATTTTGGTTTTGTATAGCTTGATGTGTCGCCGTGTGTACATTGAAGATACTAAAAAAAAAATTTTTTTTTAGGTATTTAGGTATCCCTGATTCCATATCAGCAATTTTTGGATTTTTTGTCTGTCTGTTTGTTTGAACGAGCATCACGCAAAAACTACTGAACCGATTTTGATGAAACTTTTTTTGTTTGATAGCTAATGATCTGACTTAAAATCTGGTATATAATTTGTACGGACAAAGTCGCGGGTTAACGCTCGTACATAGATAAAAACATCCATGACTAAGGAGTATGACAAATAAAGGCGCAAGTATACCTTCACTCTGGCTGGTCTCGACACTGCTACTATTCCGCTCTCTCCTTTGACACAGTACAACCACAATGAAGGCGATGTAGAAAGACACGAAGAAGCCTAGCACGGCCCCCGCGGCTATCAAGTACTCCTGGTACGATATCGTCTCTATTATCCTGAAACTGAACATATACATGGCAAGTTAGTACATTATAATGACAATCTTCTCTAGTACAGGGCTTGGGCCCAGTATAAACAGACTCATATAGGTCTACCAGAATCTCATGGCATAAAAAATCATATTTTGACTAAGTAACTGACATAACATTTTAACGGGTTCTTACCGCGTTTTGTTACATTTGAGTTCCCGATATTTCGGCAGTGTGTCTCGTGATCATGGCGGTTGTAACACTGCCGAAATATCGGGAACTCAAATATACCAAAACGCGGTAAGAACCCGTTAAAATGTTTATTTCTAGATTAAACTGAATCATTGTCTGGCTATGTGTCTGATCATTCAGTCACTTAGCTAGACAAACCTTGCCTTTGCCAGGCTCATTAATTTACTAAACTATTATTATTTGTTGTCAGCATCTGACTATCAATTTGTCTTCGTCACAAAACTGTTTATTTAGCTGTCAGTTCTCCAAAAAGGAAATAAACAAATCTGCCTGAATTTCTTGAGTCGTCCGTCCTTGGTGAGAATCTCTTGCTCGGCCGCAGTCAACAAAGTAACTGACCGATTGTCTCGCTAAGTGACTGACTGATTGCCTGGCTCATTAATTGACCAAACTAAGTAAACCTACGTGAACTTCTTGAGTCGTCCGTCGTTGGTGAGTATGTCTTGCTCGGCCATAGTCAACTAAGTAACTGACCGATTGTCTGGCTAACACTCAGTTGCAAAAACACTAATTAGAGTTAATTCTCCATTAAACCTCTTGCTAGATTTTACTACGTCAACAAGACAAAAAGTGACATCAAGATATTTAATGGAGGATTAACTTTAATGAGCGTTTCTGCAACTGAGTGTAAGTGACTGACCGATTGCCTGGCTCATTAATTTACTAAACTAAGTAAACCTACATGAACCTCATGAGTCATCCGTGGTTGGTGAGTTTTACTTCCTTAGCCACAGTCAACTAAGTAACTGGCCGATTGTCTGGCTAAGTGACTGACTGATTGTCAGGCTCATTAATTTACTAAACTTACGTGAACTTCTTGAGTCGTCCGTCGTTTGTGAGTATCTCCCGCTCGGCTACAGTCTCCCCCCACCCCAAGTATTGCGCGACGCGGGGCAATGTGCTGTTAGTGTCGATGCGCTGCGTGCAATCCTCGTCTGATGTCTTCACTATGAATACTATGTAGAAACCGTGGGGGAATGTGTCTTGCTGTGGAAAAAGAAAATACAGGGTCAATAATATTTGATTTTTAAGGGGATGGTCATACCATTAAACTGAAAAAAAATTAAGTGGTTTAAATTGAAAACCATTTGGGTATATAAATGGGTTTGCAGTTTTTTACGGAACGGCAGAATTTTTTCTCGTTTTCGATGTTAGTCCTATACAGTTATAGTGTAAACTTAAATGCATTAGATATTGTACAGGGTGCTTCGGACCATCAAACTTTCACTATGGAGCCAACATTGAAATCGCGAAAAGAAAATTTGCTGTTCCATAGAAAATATCAGCATCAATAGCTACTTGTTCAAAATCTATAAAACAGCTGATTTGTTTTTACGCGATTTCAATGTTGGTTCCATAATAAAAGTTGTTCAGTTTGATGGTCTGCAGCACCCTCTTGAGCATGTAACACATTTAAGTTTACCTGTATAGAAAGTTGTTCAGTTTGATGGTCTGTTCATGCCCTTAAAAAGCCGTCAGCATATTAAGAATAGCCCTGTACATGCTCCAGAATCCAGACTATCAAACTGGTCAACTTTTATTATGGGAACAACATTCATAAAGCGAACAAAAAATTGTTACTTACAGTCAAAGTGATCCCACCGCGACGCGTCATAGTCAGGTAATACCCGTCGTATAGAATATCTCTTTCATTGTCAAACACTGGACACTGAAATTATAATCATCATCAGCCTACATACCTACGTCCCACTGCATGGCACAGGCCTACCCTCAGGGAGGGTGTATGGGGTTTAGTCCACCACGCGTGCACAATGCGGATTGGTAGACTTCACAAACACATCAGAATTTCTAAGATTCTTTATTGTACACAAAAAACAACATAATTATGAAAAATTACAATAAGTCATGATTCACAAAGGCAAGCTTAACTCTAAAAGTTTTCTTCCAGCAAACCGTTGAGTGAGAGGAGAACTGATGTGTTTGGGTAAAATCAGTGTGCACACAAATACAGATCTACTTAATTATGAGATAATAAACCTATAAAATAAGAAATAATATAAGGTACACCTAAACATATATTTATATATATATATATATATATACCTACATAAATAATGATACTAAAAATAATATAAACCTACATAATTATATTATATACATACATATTTCATCTTCAGTTCAGCGTACGCAGGTTTCCTCATGATGTTTTCCTTCACCGTTTGAGAGCATTCGGTATATGTACATAAGTTACAATAACTCATTTGTACATGACATGTTGCCGTGCGGATTTAAACCCGGACACCGACACACACCCCAAATAACAATTTAGTCGTATACTCGAACATTAGACGCATAAAGCACCAGTATATGACGAAATTACAGTAACATAACTTTTATAACTCAAAATAGTAATATAAATCATCATCATCATATCAGCCATTAAACCACTGCTGGACATAAGCCTCCCCCAAAATGGGGGGATTTGCCATAATCGCCACGCTTGGCAGGCGGGTTGGCGATCGCAGTTGGATCGAATCAATGTGTGTACTCAGAGGATGCTGCTGCCCATGCTTCAGTAGATGCCTTAGTCGCCTTTTACGACACCCACGGGAGGAAATGGGATGGTGCTATTCATAGCCGACACCACACGGCCTAGTAATATAAATGGGAGTCTAATACTACAAAATTGTTTGCTTGGAGCACATGCATCTGTGCGGACTTCGATATCGATTTGTCTTGTACAAGCACCAATAAACTTAAAAATAGTCTAGCACGTGACTTCTTTATGTTGCTTTATTTATAAGTCTTTTTTCTTCTCTATTTTTATTTGTTGGAACTTGTTGTCGGCATCTGACTATCAATTTGTCTGTGTCACAAAACTGTTATTTAGCTGTAAGTTCTCCAAAATAAATAAATAAATAAAATAAACCAAAAGACACTTACCGAAAAATTCTGTATCGAAACAACAGCGCAAATGTCATCATCAGATTCTATCATCAATATAACACTCTTAGGTCGCGACATCCAACTGTATTCCCTCTTAAACGCATTACTCTCAACAAAATAGTGATCCAATCTCTTCAGGTCAGATTCCTCTAGGTCCTTGTTACAGAGAAACTGCCTCTTTAGATTCTGCGTCTGTAAGTCCAACTTTGGACCTTGATCGAACGGATAAAAGTAGTATTTCGGTTGGCTAGGACTTGATGCTAAAGTTGTGGTAGAATTTAACTTTATGTAGAAATCCTGGACAGTTTCAACACTGATTGTTACTTTTATTGAGTCTGGAGATGACGAAGTTAGGTGGACAATTGGAGTGTTGAGGGTAGATATGTCTGGAAGAAATTCTTTTGTTTTTAATGTAGTTTTTTTTTTAGTAGTTTGTAATAAAATTGCGTTTGTTAGATATGCTTTTGTTTAACATGTGGACCAGTATAGTATATTAAAACAAATAATTGGCTTAGGACGGCATCGACTAGTGCACCAAAACGTCATTAAGATGGTTTCAGTCCATACAAAAGTTTGACGCACAATAGGCGTAGACGGAATTAATAATAGTACATTATGGTACAAGTGTGTAATGTTGGTGATTACCGCTGAGGCGCCATTGAGACCCGAGCCGTAGGCGAGGGTCTTAAGAGAGCCGAGAACGGTAATCATCAATACACACGTGTATCATACGACGTTTTTCAACACACTTGTGAAGAAAATAATAATAAAAAATGATTTTATTTAGTAAACAAAAAGTTTATTTAGAGAATTTATTTGTACTATTGAATACTATCTAAAAAAAAACTATAACTCACTTGTGAATAATAGTAATGAAAAAGTCACAGTTTGATTATAGGTGTCATTATGTGCCTAATTGCGGTGAACTAAGGGCCATTTTATGAGCAAGTGTGTTGAAAAAGTAATATTTTATACATGGAAAAATAGTTTAGAAAATCTAGTTGCCGCGTCGCAAATAACATTTGCAATTTATAATATAATTACGAAGATATAAAGCTTTTAAAATTTGGTATGAAAAATTTCAAAGCTTTATATCTTTGTAATTATATAATAAATTGCAAATTTTATTTGCGACGCGGCAACTAGATTTTCTAAACAATTTTTCCATATATACAAAGTAACTTATATTAATAACGTCTACGCGTATTGTGCGTCAAAGTTTTGTATAAAATTGACCCCTCTGCAGCCACCTTAAGTAGGTAGGTCGGTTAGGGCTGGCACACACCGCATATTTCACTGCCAAACAATAATCGACTTTGCTTGCGTTGAAATAATATTGAAAATCAACTACTTGTCCCCGAATCGAAGCGACTTGAGGCAAAAGTTGTGTTAATTGATTTTCGATGATAACATCGAAATAATTCAACGTTAGCAAAGTCGATAATGGTTTGGCAGTGAAAATGCTCTGCGCTTCACCTGGTATGCGCCAGCTCTTAAGGTTAAATCTCATCTGGCAGCACGGAATTGCATTTTTTGATGCTCCATCTTTTTTGGTCCCTAAGGAAAGTCATTTGCTATGAGCGAGAAAGACTAAAGTAAATACTATATTACTATATTATTACTATATAAGGTCTAACAAAATTAGGTGAAACTATTTTAAGGGGATGATCAGACCATCAAACTGAACAACTTTATCTATGGGACCAATATCGAAATCGCGAAAAAAAATCAGCTGTTCCATACAAACCTACTCGACCTAAATGTATGGGACAGCAGATTTTTTATTCGCGATTTCAACATTAGTCCTATGGAGAATGTTGTTCAGTTTGATTGTCTGATCATCCCCTTAAAACAGTTTCACCTAATTTTGTTAGACCTTATATATTACTATATAAGTAATTATTAATTTTTTTTTATTACCTTTCTCGCTCTAGTTAATGAAATTCATGAGCGACAGAAAAGGATAGAGCGTGAAACAATGCTATTCCGTGCTGCCAGATCAAATTCAACCCTTAGACTACTGTAAGTCAAGCCTGACTAACAAGTCAGGCAATAAGAACACACCCGACACTCCGTACGAAGTGTTCAAACTAAACATATGGCGTCTGATGTAAAGCGAGTTCACTTCTACGTTTGAAAGAACCGATCGGAGCAAAAAAAAAATCAGCTGTTGCATACATTTGAGTCGAGTTGACATTGCAGTTTAGTCTGGAACAGCTGGTTATTTTTTTGCTCCGATCGGTTTGCTCCCATAGTGAAAGTTGTTCAGTTTGATGGGTAGACTCTTAGTTTAAAAGGATGCAAATGATATCAATTTCCAGCCTGTACAGGGTGTAACAAAACACCCTAGTAATCTATGTTGGGGTGCTTCAGACCATCAAACTGAACAACTTTAACTATGCAGCCAACTTTGAAATCGCGAAAAAAAAAATTCACCTACTAGACTCAAATGTATGGGACAGCTGATTTTTTTTTTCGCAATTCGAAGTTGGCTCCATAGTAAAAGTTGTTCAGTTTGATGGTCTTAAGCAACCCCTTAAGTATTACTTGGGTGTTTTGTTACACCCTTTAGATATAGGGTTGTAATTGAAAGACATTCACATTCAAACCGTTGCCACATTCCGGACACTTCGCTGTCACTTCATACAAATGAGCTCGCACTGACAAGTGAGTGAGAGAGGTGAGAGGATTCTTATACTGGTAGTTAACACTTTTAGTGCTGACAACCTACGTCGTAGGTCAGCAACAAATGGGCAGCAATGCGCACGACTCTCCCGGGGAGTCAGAATTGAATAGCATTCCACAGTGTTAGCACTGCGCGAGGATAATTGTTTTGAGCTTAGCAGCGAAAGTGTTAAACAAAAGCATATCTATTAATCGAGTCGAAAATTTACGAATTCTGTGGTTTTAATTTTAATATATATATTTTATATGTAATTAAATATAGTAGTTACGTATTAGTGGCCCACAGTAGACTTTTATCCACTTGTCACTCACTAAGAAAGCGTGAACAGAAAGAAAAAAAGAAAAAACTATAGTAGGTATACTGTATTCCAACAAACCAGTCATAAAACCTAACCTCTAATGAGAAAATTAATATGCTGATGAACATTACATTAATTAAAATACTAAAGAAATAAAGAAAGATTTCGATACCTCACAATCAATACCTTAAGGCCTAGAGTAACAAATCGTCCCACGCGAAACTATTAATATTTACATACATACATACATATGCTCACGCCTATGTCCCACTACTGTGGTAGGCAGAGACAACAGATCGCCACATGCTACGATTCTGACACTATCGCCACATGCTACATTAATATTTATTATTGGATATGCGAAACGACTAATTAGCAAAACGTCCAGCTACATACATATTTGTATTTTATAGACGTTTCACGTAATTTGACGTTTTGGTACTTAGATGTTATTGATCGTGAGTAATTTTAATTTTTATACATTACATACACACATGCCTATACTTTTTGGAGCCGATTAAAATCTTTGCTATGACTTATTTAGTTTTATCTACAACTATTTCATGTATGTAGATCTAGTTCACTTCACATTAATCATAAGAGTTTCTCATTATTTTATATTTACGCTAATTATTTGTTTAGTTTTTAAGACAGGCCTGTTGGAATAGATTATACACATACATACATATCTTTTATATAGGTTTATTTATTTAGCAGGGTTCTAAAGCATTAGCTAAATTATTGTAAGGTCTATAACTTGCCAATCATCAAATTATTGAACCACTGTTGTAGTGTATTCCTTAACACGTTCCGGGACAGTGACCGCCTATAGACGTGATAACAATAAAAGTTCTATTGTGTCTCGTTCACTGCCCCGGAACGTGTTAAGGTGGTTTCAATCCATACAAAAGTTTGACGCACAAT
Organism: Agonopterix arenella; assembly: GCA_927399405.1. Lineage (NCBI taxonomy): Eukaryota > Metazoa > Arthropoda > Insecta > Lepidoptera > Depressariidae > Agonopterix > Agonopterix arenella. The sequence goes on along the minus strand of OV656718.1, from coordinate 7,840,506 downwards.
ACGCGTAGACGGAATTAATGAAAGTAATATTTTATATATGGAAAAATAATTTAGAAAATCTAGTTGCCGCGTCACAAATAACATTTGTAATTTATAATATATTTACAAAGATATAAAGCTTTTAAAATTTGTATGAACAATTTCAAAGCTTTATATCTTCGTAATTATTATATAAATAAAGTTACTTATATTAATACCGTCTACGCGTATTGTGAGTCAAAGTTTTGTATAAAATTTACCCCTCTCCAACCATCTTAATTAATCATATTCGGCCTATATTCAGGAAGAATGGATTCATTATTTGGAACTATTTTTCTTTTTTAATGTCTTTCGAAAAAATAGTTCGATAATCGGCAACTATAGTGCGTCCAAGATAGCTTCGTGATTTGACAGGAGGTTAAAGAATTTTCTTTTTACTTTTTAAAGCTGTGTAAGCCTACTAAACTGTATAAATTACTAGCGTTAACCCGCGACTTTGTCCGCACAAATTATATACCAGATTTTAAGTCAGAAATAAGCTATAAAAAAAAAGTTTCATCAAAATCGGTTCAGTAGTTTTTGCGTGATGGTGATATGGAATCAGGGATACCTAAAAACCATATCGTAATTTATTTTTGTTAATATCTTCAATGTACAGACAAACTTCCTGTTACAGTTTTATAATAGTTAAGATAAATAGATAGATAATGCACTAAATATATAGGGTCTTAATATGCTGACACTTTTTTAAGGGAATGATCAGACCGTAAAACTGAACAACTTTCTCTATGGCACCAACATCGACATCGCGAAAAAAGATATCTGCTCTTCCATACAAAACCGCAAACCTACTCGAGACAAAATGTGGGACAGCAGATTTTTTTCGCGATTATGATGTTGGTCCCATAGAGAAAGTTGTTCAGTTTGATGGTCTGATCATCCCCTTAAAAAAGTGTCAGCATATTAAGAAGGACCCTGTATACAAGATTCATTAAAATCTATACTATTATAAAACTGTAACAGAAGTGTGTCTGTACATTGAAGATATTAACAAAAAAAAGTTACGATATGGTTTTTAGGTGTCCCTGATTCCATATCACCAATTTTTGGATTTTTTGTCCGTCTATTTGTTTGTGTTTGTTTGTTTGTGTGTTTGTTTGTGTGTTTTTTTGTTTGTTTGTTTGAACGAGCATCACGCAAAAACTACTGAACCGATTTTGATGAAACTTTTTTGTTTGATAGCTTATGATCTGACTTAAAATCTGGTATATAATTTGTGCGAACAAATTCGCGGTTTAACGCTAGTTCAACATAAAATTAAAGGTTTTATGGCTCAAACATTTTCATGAAGTATATTAAGCGCTGTCAAAATCACGGACGCACTACCTATAACACAATAACACATCCTATTCCACTGCAGGGCAAATGATTCCCTAATTATAATTATTTTAGAATCAACACCGATGCAATCCACATCGAGACATAAGTACAAAAAAAGATAAAAATGTAATGAAGCATAATATAAAGGAGCGACCCATACCACAGTTGTCTTCGCCTTCAGAGAAGAGATTGTTGTGCGGACAAAGTGTTCGCGATATGTTGGTAAACTGCTCCAAGATGAGCGGTGTCTGCACCAGCATTGGGAGCTGCCATGAGAACACACCTGCGGACGTGATGGTATAAAAAATAAAAATAATTTATTTCAGACTTTCGCCCATATAAGTTAAGACGTAGGATAGGAACACGAACACAACTCAGAATAAAATAACATAAAAAACAATGTCAATTATTACTACTATATAGTACCCACTCTGTTCACCAGTTTGACCCAGTGAGCCAGAATGGGACAGTCAAATTTATCAACAATAGCCTTCAGAATGGTGTTGGTGCTGCCCCGCGTCCTACCCAGCAGAGAGGCCGTCTTCTTCCGCACGAGATATAAGAGAAATTATAAGAAGTATTCCGCATGTATAAGAGATAAGAGGAATTTTGGTAACCATCGGCTGATTCATAGAGTGTAGAGCATCTCTGTGATGGGGATGGACCAGGTCTGCCTGCATAACTCCAATCGGTTTAGGAGTTACAGCCGTTCAAAGGTCTGTATCAAATGAACGATCAGCTGCAAGGGTGATCATAGAATATTATTGTAATCAATGACATTAATAAACAAGAATGGACCGGCCTTACGCGAACATTTCAAACCAGAAAAACGAGGCAAAAAAAAATTACAGTTTTACTTCAAATATGTACTGAGATGACAGACCAAGTGCGCTAGTTTGTATTGAAGTGTTCTAGTTGTTGCATGCTTCAACTAATAGCTCTTTGGACCTATCCATTAATTTTACTTTGATCTAAGATTGTAATCAATGAAATTAGTAAACTTTGATCTATTGTAAATATTGTACCTACCTATATTATGTTATCCCAATCCTTTTCCTTTTTTCCTATCTTTAAATTCTTGTCCTTTCCATGTAGTTCCCAAACTTTTACATCTATGGTCAATGGCTAACGCGAAGGCAAAGCCACAAAAAAAAATAAGAAAATTGTAACTGTGAACAATACAAAGAGTTCCGACCTTTGAACGGCTGTATCTCCCAAACCGACTTATGGCTTACGAAGTGGTTTTTATGTAACAACTACTACTAGATAGAGAGAGATAGTAGCCGGGACCAACGGCTTAACGTGCCATCCGAAGCGCGGAATCTTTCTTTTCAGATAAACAGGTGATTCAGCCTGCAATGTCCTAACCAACTGGGGAAAAACGCACAAAGTGACATATCACTAGGTGTCACACGCGCGAGCAATGATGGCGTTGTATTATATGGCGCTCCCTGTTAGATGCCCGGGCATGCACGCACACGCATCGGTCGGTGCTGCACGTGCGCACGCACGGCAGGTTGTATTTATTTACAAACGAAGAACAATTTATGAGTGTTTTTTTCGCAATGGAAAGGAGAAACTCATAGAAATTGTTCGAAAATATGACAAAGTTTACGATACTTATGATATTTAGTGCATTCCTCTCTTGTCTTATTGATATCATGGACCCAAAGTCTCTTTGTAGCAGGAGATGATTCTTGGCATAGTAGCAAAAATAATACATCTTCATCAGAAGAATTGCTGTTGTCTAACATCTTTTCGCCAAATGCTCTGAACTGAATATGGCTGCTGAAAAGGTGGCTCGCAAGCGCGGGCAGATGTTGGACGGGCGGACTGAAGTCTTGCCGGTGTGACAGGGCTTGCAAGCGCGTGCACACGTCACGTCACGCCACGCATCCGGGTTGCACCAGCCTTTAGACCACAGAGGCAGTCCGTACATATTACAGCTATGAGATTGTTTCACCTTTCTGTTGTCTGGCAGTGACGAAGAGTGGGTACGTGCGGTTAGCGAAGTCACTCGCGACGGACACTCTCGCCGGCGTGTCGTATGCTTCTAGATCCTGCAATGTTACAATATTTGAGTTACAGCCAAATAATGGATTCCGGATTCCGGGTCTAGTACAAAACTCTCGAAAAAAGTGTCCAGGACTAACCTACACCAAACCTAAAGGCTGGGCCACACAGAGTGCAGCTGCAGGCCAGCTGCGGAACGGCTGCAGGCCGGCAGTAGTTGTAAACTATGGAATTATATGTGAAGAGATTTCTTTCTTCTGTAGTTACGTCGCAGGAATTATTAAATAAGAGACGAAACTTTGATAGAAACAGAATAGTGTATTAACTAAAATTGCTTTTTACAACGGTAGTTAACCGGAGAACAGAGTAAGTAAAAACAAAAACTAGGTAGGTAGAACAATAATCGAGGTACCTACGAATCGCTTGTGCAAAAGTTCATACCACACAACTATTGCTAAATATAAATCTAAAGGCGCTAACAATATGCGAGGTGTCACACTAGATGCAGTCCGCTGCGGAACAGAAGTCGCAGTGTGACACCTCGCATATAATTCCATTACAACTACTTCCGGCCTGCAGCCGTTCCGCAGCCGGCCTGCAGCTGCACTCTGTGTGGCCCAGCCTTAAATACATGTAGTAATATAAACCAACTTAAAACATTGAAAATGCTAACAGGAGTTGCGGAAATTTTAGCACTGCGGGAGTGTGATGGTTTTGAGATTAACTGTGGAAATGTTAAAGCATGACTACACGATAAGAAGAAGAAGTACATGCGAAATGGAGTCTAGTGCTACAACAACTTTAGCTGCGTGCGGTACATGTCGCGGCAAGGATTTTAAAATCATATAGAATGCCACTCCTCCTTACAAGCATGGAAACAAGAAAATTGGTCACGGCGGTTGGTAATGTTCGACCTTCTTTCGTACGTCTCCGTAGTCGATATTTCCAACGTTTTTGTGTCCCTTTCTATCAGAACAAAAATTAAATAAAAACTTTTTTTTTATTTTTGTCATTGAATTAGAAAGTAACGTCAAAAACATAGACGGGAATTTACGAAAGAAGAATGATCATTACCGATCACCAAGTATTATCATGTTTCACCGCTTGTTAGGCAGTGTGCCCTCCAAGACAATAACTATGCCAGCTTCCTGGACACCCGTCTATTCAAAAAGAGTTTTTATCCTTCGTCCTGAGATTATATTCTCTTTGTTTCGAAAACATAATTTCTAGCGTGTCAATTGTGGTGTCAGTCTAGGCTACAGGTAACTGCCGAGGTAACGGAGGGCAAAAGAGGGGGTGAGGTAAAAAGTTGGTGGGAGGCAGGGAGTGTCCATACTGTGTGTAGTACTAGATACTTTCTTTCTTATACTGTACCTACGGTCGAGTGACAGTCTACACTACAATACTAACCCCAGCAAATTCCATGATATATTCTGTATTCTTGTTGACGTACACCGTGTATTGTTTATTATATTTATATCTGAAATATAAACAGAAATATTAAATGTCACCTAGTTTATTAAAATCAACACCATAAATGGTACTGCAACGAGCTTCCAGTCTGCACTCAACCATATTCTTCAATACCATTTTGGGGAACAATCGCTGAACGTTGGACATTGATACAGGACTCTCCATAGTAAGCCACATTGGTTGCCCTGGTTTAGTTCGGCCATTCTTGCTAGGAAAACACTAGTCTCAGCATTTAGGCTGCGTTCGGGGCATATTCCCGTTAATAAGTTTTATCATCTAATGGGTATTAAATCCTCCCCACTATGCACAGTGTGCAATAAAGTGGAGGACCTTATACATGTTATGCAGGAATGTGTCCGGAATGCAGATCTAAGAGTTAGGTTTATAGCAACAAACAATTGTTACAATGGGCAGCTCAACTGCTGGTTGGCAGTAGGCTTATACCAGTTTGTCGGGCTGTCCCTTGCCCTAGATCATTAAAAAAAATACATATGTATAAACTTATGAGGCTGACATTGTCACCACGCGTGACAAAAGCCTCAAAAAAAAAGAAATAAAAAAAAATAGTATCAAACCTTTTTTTTTTTTTTTTTTTTTTTTTATCTAATTTTATTTAGGGAATTTTGTACCTATTGTACATGTTAGTCCCATCGTACCCTTTTATTCTTATATGCATAGAAATATAAAACTTACAACTATTTATTGAGACACTGATGAGTTAACAAAGGTGAACAGGCTCCTTGCAGCCTCCGACTCCGGTGATGCCAAAATTGAGTGGAACGTTCCTACATTGAGCCTGCTCAACTCTAGTTTTCCCATCAGTGCCTCCCGAGCTTGCTCGTACCGGACACATTCCACCAACAAGTGGTACACATCCTCAACTACTCCGCATGTCTCACAGTTTGGTGAGTTTGTCTTTTTCATTAGGTACCCGAACTTGTTCAGTGGCATGTGTCCTGATCGAAGCCTATGCGCTAACACCACATACTTTCTACCTAAATGGGCAACATTAGACCAAGGTATAACGGAAGGCAGACCTTGAATCGACTTGTACCAAATGCCCTTTTCTTTTGATTTTTCATTAAACTGATCAATCCATAACTGGAAACAAATATTTTTGAATTTTGGCAGTAACCTATTTGAAGAAAGTAAAAATAGTGTCACCAACGTCTCTCTTTCTTTTGAATATCACACATGCGAGAAAAGAAAAGAATGCATGCATACAGACATACATAAAATCCCTTTTGGAAACATTGCTACAACTACCAACATTCTGTTTAAGAATGTAGTTGCAGCAATAGTCACATTTAGCAATTTAAGTTTCAGGATAGAATGACTTGTCAAGTGGTGAGAGATGGCTAGCCTTTCGCCTACATAAACACTGAATCAATAACCTTTAATAATAAAGAGACCGGAGAGTGAAAGTGGTTTTTGGTTGACATCCCACATATCCGCACCAAGCGCCTTTCTGAATCTTTTGTAATGCGCACAGCCAAGGAGGGGAACGCCCTGCCTGAGTCAGTATATCCGAGCGCTTACAACCCGAATTCCTTTAAAGTACAAGTGAATAGGCTTCTTCTGGGTGAGGTCGCTACATCTTCGACCCCATCTTCGTCCTGAGGACTAGATTGAGGTCAAGAGCAAACCCATACGTATAACAAGCATCACGCAAAAACTACTGAACCTATTTTGATGAAACCTTTTTTGTTTCATAGCTTATGATCTGACTTAAAATCTGGTATATAATTTGTGCGGACAAAGTCGCGGGTTGACGCTCGTATGTATTAAGACTATCTATACTATTATAAAACTGTAGCAGGAAGTTTGTCTGTACATTGAAGATATTAACAAAAATAAAGTTACGATATGGTTTTTAGGTGTCCCTGATTCCATTTCACCAATTTTTGGATTTTTTGTCTGTCTGTTTGTTTGTGTGTTTGTTTGTTTGTTTGTTTGAACGAGCATCACGCAAAAAGTACTGAACCGATTTTGATGAAACTTTTTTTGTTTGATAGCTTAAGTCAGATCGACTTAAAATCTGGTATATAATTTGTGCGGACGAAGTCGCGGGTTAACGCTCGTAATGTATAAAGTAACTATTAAACTTGGCCTTTTGATGAGTCAGTGGATCATTAAACTTTTTTTTTTTTGCTTGTTTTTACTTTCTGCAATCAGTGCTGACCTTGGATTAAAAACTTTTCGCTTACGCTGAAAGATGTAGACAAGAAATGAGAGAGCAAGATAGCCAGTTATAAAAACTTATGTAAACAAAGAAAACAGAAATATTATTTTTCGTTTCGGTCACCGTGGCATGTTTTTGGCAAGATGAAAAACCTATGAAATGTTGATGACATCTTGCCAAACAAATCGTCTTTTATCATGCATAAGTCACACTATTGCTGTTTCATGTGCGGCCATGTTATGGTTTCATCTAGTTGCTATATCTGTGGTGCTGACCAGATTATGAGGGTGAGGATGTTTAATTTGTGGAATTAACCAGCTCCCAGCGGAGGGTATTCCTTTATTGTTGCCTTCTAGGAATGTCTAGATCTAGTATGTTAGGTCGCTTTAGCCTTTTCACTTCATTAAGTAGCGCTCATACCCGGACGACTGGGATGCAGGACGTAGGAAGCGAAGCGGGAGCGTCTATTTCACGAAACTCGGCCTCCAAACCGGCGCGACTGCGACGCGGGAAGCAAACTTCATTTGTTGATGAATGGTCATTGATGCAACACTTCTTTAACTATTGTTGTGGAAACCTCATTTTCGTTTTAACATCAGAGTCTAACTAAATTGAACATCTAAAGTACTCTAGTACTCTTTGGTAGTTTTTATTACTTTTTGGAAGTTTCTAGATTGGTAGTCTTTAGGTTTATTTGTTTTTGCTACCACAATCTACCGGAAATTACCAAAAGAACCAAAATTTTCTAAAATCTACAAAAAAGAACCGAAAACAACCAAAATCTAGAAAAACTACCAAAAACGATCCAAATCAAATTTCAAAAAGAACCAAAAACTACCAACAAGAACCAAAATGTACTAAAATTTTAAATGAGTATTTTATTTTGTTACGAGAGTGTAACATTGTACACGTCTGACCACTAGACGCGCGCGTCCCGCTCCGCTGACGCTGCCTTTCCGCGTCGGTTTGGGCGACTTGGCGGGACACCATAAGATTGCTCGGGCTGCGACCGCCGCGCGGTAGACACTCCCGCTTCGCAGTCGCTTTGGTTGTGCTGGTCTGAGCACTCCTTTACTGTGGTCTGTTAGCGCAACTGCTAGCTCATTAAAATGATTGGCTAGTTTATTCTTACATCGATAAGAAATATTTGATATTTCTTGCTTTACAGTCGGCATTTCCAAGTATTCATGAACTTCTGGTCAGATCTCTTCGGATCAGGATCATTAAACTTGTTATTACTATTGACAATTATCCTTCACAGTGCAATTACCTACATACATTATGATAAACAGAACAATGCATCTAAGAGTTTGATAAAAACATGGCATGCCATTGAACTATTGATTGTAAACCATTTAAATAGGTAAATTAATACTTACGTATTGTTGTAATGGAATATAATTTCGTGTGTATTTAGTTTTTGCCCCATTGTGTAGGGAATCCATAAAACGAAACACAATTTCAACCACAGATTTTGCGCCATTGTTTGTAGTTTTAATCACTATTAAAACTATAAAAGGCGTTGAGTACACATTTTTGAGCTGTAATTTTGTTTATCACTTGTAATTTATTTTGAATTTCTTTAAATTTTTTTACAAAATCCGCAATGCAGCAAACTCTGAATTTTGGGAAGACACTATGCACGTCCGCATAATGGGCATCCAAATTTTGTACAGACAGTTTCGTACGACCGGTGCAAAGGAATCCACTGTCAAACTCATTTAGCTGGGATTCGAAAAACTGGTCGTACGTGCTTGGTACGAACAAGTTTTGCACGACCCGTTCATAGGAATCCATTTTCGTACTCGAGTGAATGGACGCGAAAAACCAGCTGTACACTATTGATCGTACATAAAATTTTCGAACAAGTTATGCACGGCCAAGTTATTGACGTACCATCCATAAGAATCCCTTCGGATTCGTATGAACAGGGCGTTCAAAACGTGGACGGGCGTTACACCCTGGACATTTCATGTCCAGACAGTTTTTCGCGGTTGATTTATGCACGACCCATTCATTGGAATCCCTTCCGGTTTAAAAGTAGCGGGAATTTCAAACTGGAAACTTACCATAGACAAAGTAAAGTTCAATGTAGACTACCGCAACGTGAACCGATACTGTATCGAAGAGTTTTTGGCGGTAATTTGTCAGCTACGTTTGGAGTCCTCATATTTTATTAAATTTTTATTGGTTATAGTGAGTTTTGTTTCGTAAAATTGGCGTTGTTTTGCGTAACAAAGTGTCGTGCAAGTGAACAATATACAGTTCAGTGAAATATGATGGTGTATGGGTCGTAAACAGGAAAAGTGTTCCGTCATTTGTAGCGCGGCAAAGCGAACGGTTCGCCCAAAGAAAATTATGGTTCACCACTTTCCTGTGGACTTCTCTACGTCTTTCGTTTGTATCCAAAAACTCCAAAGAAGCGTCAGAACGTCGAATACTAACGTTTTAATTGGTAGAAATGAGAATTGTATTGAAGACATCGGTTGTATGGGATTTTTAACCCTTTACCTTGAATTGTACCAAAAAAATATGTATATTACTACGTTTTAGTGATTATATCTAGGAATATAGGTAATATTGTGGGGGTTAGTATGAAGCTTGGAAAGTTGGCCACTTCGGTGTCAATACGTGTAAGGTTGGGACACACGTGTTGCCCAGCTCATCTTGCCATACAAACTTTAGTTTCTATGACGAGGCTATGAGCCGAAGGGAGGCATCCGTGGCCGAGGCAGGCGAGGCCGCAGGCCGACCCACGTTAGCAAGGCCGAAGGCCGAGCTAACGGTCCCGGCTTACAGGTGGAACCCTGGTGGATGGGGTCAACGGCCCGCATAAACCACGGCATATATGGGTATGGACCCCGAACAAATGTTTGAGAGAACCTTAGTCAGATTTTCAGGGCAGTGAAAACAATCAATAAAACGCCTAAATCTCTTAATATATGGATGGAATGGATACCGAGTGTTTATACCAATTCTTAGGGAACGAGGTAAGCCATACTCTTTGAGGTAAGCTATTCGGATGAAGTGACGAAAATCCAAGATGGCGGATAAAAGATGATGACCATTTTTCAAAAGGGTTAACGATTCCAAATACGAAATCAATTTTTTTTTTATCTTCAATTCTCGATGGGGTCGCCATACAAATTTTATTTAAGGCGAGCCCGAAGGGCGAGCCAGGTGACCGAGGCCGCAGGCCGATGTGTGCAAGTACCTCAATGCGAGGCCGGAGGCCGAGCCAAGTTAGCGAGGCCTAAGGCCGAGCTCCGCGTAGGCGCGTGCATCGAAGCGTCCAACGCTCAGTTATACTGACTGAACACCTCCGTAACTACCCATCTCCCTTCCCCCGTGTAATTTTCGCGAGGCCGAAGGCCGAGCTACGCGTAGGAGCGAAGCTCCGAAGCGTTCCCCCTGGAACCTGGTGGACCTGGTCTCCGGGATCAGTCTGCCCGCCAAGCGAGCGGGGCACTCGGCCTGCGGCTCGCATGGCGGGCAGACTGATCCCGGAGATCAGGTCCACCAGGCTTCCAGGCGATTCGGCCCGCCCCAACCGCAACCGATTGACGGGTGGGGCCCCCCCCCCCCCCCCCCCCCTCCCCCTAACGTCAGGGTCCTCTTTCACTTTCTCAGCCTTCACTGCCCCTTTTTTCAGCAAAATGTAAGACTCCAAGTCCAATCGCCATGAGCAAACTACAACACCTTCCCCCTCCCCCTCTTTTCCTTTACCCGACTGATAGGTTTAATCAGACACTGAAAACTAAAACTCCACACCTCCCGGAGGGGCATTCGCGGTGACTCCGCGGGCTGCGAAGCCCGCGGCCCAGCCCAAAAACTAGTCTAAAAATATGACTAAAGTCATTGCTTTTATTGCCAAACAAACTATCGATCGGCCCGTGCATAAATAGTGATTATCGCTCCCTAGGGATTATATTCTCTTTGATGTTTACGTGATCAATGCAAGAAGCGATGGTTGCAAAAACCATTTAGGTACGCATCAATTTGATACTCTTCTCTCAAAAACAAAAACTATCCAAAAACAAGATACACATCTGCGAAATGTTATTCCGGCTAAAATATAATTAGAATCACACTCAGATATCCAGCTGTTGGTCGTTCATGTACACTTATGTACACACGGAGACACATCAAGCTATACAAAACCAACATAAGCTGGCCGCGCGACGTTATACGTTACACGACCTACGTGCGGCCAGATTATTTTGGTTTTGTATAGCTTGATGTGTCGACGTGCGTACCTACACATTAGAAGCACTTCACAGGGTTTCCAGATCTGCTATATCTCAATTTACCTGAAGCACAGTATAAGAAAGAGTAACTATTACCTAAAGGTTTGTGCTGCAATATCTACCTATGGCTTTACAGGATTATAATCAGGCAAGTAAAATAAAATACCTAGGTATTGATCTTTTCAAGTTTTATTTTGTGCGTCTATAATAACATTAATAACTTAATAAATAAGTGATACAATCATGGATAAGAACATTTTTCAGACATATTCCAAGTTTTATCATCACTACATAGTATAAAACAAAGTCGCTTCCCGCCGTGGAATGCTTAGATCTTAAAAATTATGCAACGGATTTTGATGCGGTTTTTTTTATAGATAAGATTCAAGAGGAAGGTTTATATTTGTATTAATTGATCTGAGGTTTATATGTATAAAATACATGCATAGTATCAGCATTGCACCCGTGCGAAGCCGAGACGGCTCGGTAGTTCAATATATAAATGTTTGGATAGATCTGTTGACGCCTACCTGACAATAACATTGCTTGCATTAAGAAAAAAAAAATTGGCCCACATAATATTTTCAAGACGTTGTAAAGCAGCAGTAATAGAGTTGTCATTATTTCTACTTCTATGCATAAATCTTCATTATTGTGTCAAATTTTGATTAAGTAGATTAATTCAATAGAAATCTTGTGATTGAGACCCTTCTTCTTGTGACTGAGATCTCGCATCTGTTTATTATGATTGTGCAGTATGTATCTTCGTCTGTCATTGACTGCAAAGCACTGTTTGGCCGTTGGCTATCGTTTTCATTTTGCAGGGATAGTGATTGTGGCTATTCCTGTAAAAACATATCATAAAGGGACATTTATTTCTAACTACATAGAACTTATTTCTTTTTCTCTTACAGATGCCGTGCTACGCTGAAAATTGAATTGAAGAAAATTTTAAATGGATTTCAGACTAAGTGGTATTTCCCGGAATGTATCGGGGCACACTAGATGGAAAACACAAACATTTTTGCTCCTGACGATACTTCACATTACTTTAATTACAAAGGTTACCACAGCATTGTCTTGTTGGCATTAGTGAACATTGCAACTAATGGGAGAGCTTCTGGTGGAGGCAGGAGCGTCTGATACTGAACAATGTGTACATTTATCAAAATCATAATTTTCGTTTTTATTTGTACATTGTGTTAATTTGTTGTTATTGCTGTTAGATTTGCTAAGCGATCATTTCAAATTATGATTAAAATTATTATAAACAGTACTTTTTATTTAATTTTCCAAAACAAAGTTCTACTATGTGGTCACCCTGGTCTTCTATTTATTAGAGAAAATCTTAAAATATCACGGCTCCCGTCAGCGGCCGGGGGAGCGCGCGACTGACGGAAGACGGACATGGATACTGTTTAGTAACGTAATCTTTCATAACACATTTTTACTAAAGGTCACGCTGTTCCTTTCGCTATTTATCTTCGAACTGCAATCAAAATTTCATGTTTCAACTGAGGGACCACCTTTAGCCTGGCAATACACATCCGATTTTCTACAGATTGTCTGATCTGATAGATATGTAAGTCCCTCTCCCTTCCATCAGGAAGAAGACGGACGGAAGCTTCAGACATTATACTATTGTCTGATGCTTCCATCCCTCTCCTTCGTGATGAGAAGGACATATAGTAGGACCACGAGAAAACGCCGAGAAGCCAGACGAATTCAGATACTTAAAATTCTGGTCCCTCAATGGGAATGGACATTTTTCGGGCTAAAGCAGTTAAAAAGATGTTAGATCTAGCCCGAAAAGGGTCGAGGTGGCAACACTGACGACGGATGGCAAGTCGCGATCCTTGTGAGTAGCATACCTACGCGTAGTGTTGCTAACGGTTAAATTAGCTCACCACTTTTTATTTTGCGGTAGGCAACGAAACTGTGTGCACACGAACATTTTTGCTCCTCAAAATTTATCTATCTATACTATTATAAAACTGTAACAGGAAGTTTGTCTGTACATTGAAGATATTAACAAAAAAAAAGTTACGATATGGTTTTTAGGTGTCCCTGATTCCATTTCACCAATTTTTGGATTTTTTGTCTGTCTGTTTGTTTGTGTGTTTGTTTGGGTGTTTGTTTGTGTGTTTGTTTGTTTGAACGAGTATCACGCAAAAACTACTGAACGGATTTTGATGATTTTTTGTTTGATAGCTTATGATCTGACTTAAAATCTGGTATATAATTTGTGCGGACGAAGTCGCGGGTTAACGCTCGCTTTAAATAAAATTGAAATCTACTTTATCTTTGAATCTCGGATCTTCATCTTCATCAACATCTACACCAGACATTGCAGCACTTACAAGTGAGTTTGCTGAATTTAAAACATCTCAACTCTCAAAAGTCAAGTAGAGCTATTGTCGCTCGGTCTGGATCGGCATGAGACTTATCTGAGGCGGAAGGTTCTGCTCCTGCATGGTGTCCCAGAGGACAAGGACGAGAGAACCCATAAAGTAGCAGCTCAGATAATATCCGACAAAATGAAAATGCCAGAGGCGTCGCCCGATGACTTTGAAATGTGCCACCGACTTGGCTCCAATATATCCAAGCCAAGGCCCATCCTGCTCAGATTCCACATTGTGCAGCAGCGACGTGAGGTGTAGGATGCCAAGTCATCGTTGAAGGGGTCTGGGTTCACTCTGTCAGAGTTCTTTTCTTTTTTTCTTAATTCAATTTATTTTAAAGCGACTTTTGTTCAAAATGTTATGTACATGTCAGTCCCATCGTACCTTATGTCTAGATTTTACCTACTTTCTAATTTACTTAACGAGACACTGATGAATTTGCAAAGGCGAACACTTTTCTAGCAGCATCAGAACTTGGTGATGCCAGGATGTCATGAAATATGCCCACATCAAGCTCCCTCATCAGTGTCATTCGATCCTGCTCGTAGCGAACACACTCCACTAACAGGTGATAAACGTCCTCGACCACTCCACACTCCTCACAATTAGGTGAACTACACATTTTCATCATGAAGCCGAATTTATTTAGTGGAATGTGTCCACTACGATGCCTATGTGCCATAACAACAACTTTTCTACTGGCCTTAATTTGGGTAAACCAAGGTATGTGAGGAGGCTGACTTTGTATTGTTTTATACCAAATTCCTTTTTCTTTAGATATTTCATCAAAATATTCTTTCCACATCTTAAAACACATATTTTTAAATTTAGGTCAGAGTTCCTGACTCTGACTAGACATCAAGTTTTCATGGCTGCCTGCGTGCACTTCGGAGTCAATCGCTGCTGGTCGACTGATGGCAAGATTAACATTCTGCTGCCGGACAAGAGCCGTCGTAAAGTGGAGTTGCAGTCTGATTTGGAGTTGCTCATAGGGAAGTTTCCGGGTCAACCGAGTGACTCCCAAAACCAGCCGCTCGCGCAGAATGAAGGCAAGACCCCTAAACCCGTAGCGAAGCCCGTTATGAGGCCTAACAGAGCAACGAGCAAGAAATAACTTCACTGTTTTTCAACCATTTTTTTTCTCTATTCTGCCTTTCAGCCGCGACTTTTTAATTTAGCAGTGTTTCATTTGTTTTTTTGTTGTCTGGCTTTGCAGGTAGTTCACCCAAAACTTCTTTTTATGTTAGTTTTAAAGGATTTCTTTTAAAAATGTATTTGTTATTGTTGGCCTGTCAACGTAAATTTCCGCTTTTGACAACACTTTGACATATTAGTTTTCGTTTAAAATGTGTAAATGTCATTACAGTGGAACTAACGTTTTTAAAATTTCTCACCTAGTTTTCGCTCAATTTTTAACCGACTTCAAAAAAGGAGGAGGTTTCTCAATGAGGGATTTTCAAGAAGAAAAATAAAGTTAGTTCCTAATTTCTCAATAGATGGCGTTGACCAGAGAGGGGTCCAATAGGTATGAGCAAATGTATTAATTAATATTAATAATAAAAATACACAGTACAAGAAAGTTATTAACAATCTGGGTGTTATTGACGACGCGGTTGGTGTAATGATTGCCACGCCGGATTCTCAAACCAGGGGTCCTGGGTTTGAGTCCCGGTTCGGTCATGGATGTTACATGTTTGTGCCGTTGTTGAATGGTTCCCATAACAAAAAGCCTACTTGGGATCACTACAAAGTGTGTGCCTGTGAGTGTTATTTATTTATAAAAACGAAAAAAGCCTCAGATTTGGCTGTAATAAGCTTCACTTTTCAACATAAAGAATATTGAAATTGCTTTGCTAATAAAGAGCGAAATTTTTCGTCTATGGCTTTGCTTTTCATTCATTAAATCTGACGTATGATTTGAATATTCCCGGTTTATTTTTATTGAAATTCTCAGTTTCTAAGTTTTTGTAGTTTGTTATTGTTTCTCGTTTATTGTTCGTATATTCAAAACGGATAAGTAGGCCATACAGCCACGTCTGATACTCGATTCGTTGTTGACGGACAATAACACCGAGATTGCTAAATAATAATAAATAAAATAATAAAATAATAGTCCTGTGTAAAGCTGTAACATAAGTGTGTCTGTACATTGAAGATATTAACAAAAAATAAGTTACGATATGGTTTTTAGGTATCCCTGATTCCATATCACCAATTTTTGGATTTTTTGTCTGTCTGTTTGTTTGTGTGTTTGTTTGGGTGTTTGTTTGAACGAGTATCACGCAAAAACTGCTGAACCGATTTTGATGAAACTTTTTTTGTTTGATAGCTTATGATCTGACTTAAAATCTGGTATAAAATTTGTGCGGACGAAGTCGCGGGTTAACGCTCGTTAATTAATATAATTCATACCTATTGGACCCTTCTCTGATCAACGCCATCTATCGAGAAATTAGGAACTAACTGTATTAATTAATTTAGATATATTTATTTATCTCTTTTTAAGAAAAAATACGACATTGTTAGAGGAAGAAAAAACAATTGAAAGTCCACCTTCAAATTATATAGTTATGTGTGAGACCTCCTTTCTAACAGTGTCACTCCCATCCGCACTAATAAAATCATCAGACGACGAAGTGCAGGAAAAGAAACTATTATTTGGTTCGGTGTGATCATCATACATTATAAATAATAATAAATATAGATAAAAACTAAATATAAAAAAATTGCCTAAAAACAACCACAAAAGTACTGCAAATAGAGTACAGAAAGCACTGTACTCGCCGGGCGTGAGGAAGAAAAATATTCAGTAGTAACAGTGGCGGACTAAGCCCGTCGGAGGTCCGGGGCGGCAAAACTAAATGAGGCCCCCCGGTCTATCCAGAAATTGATATCTATGATTTTTTCGAGCCGTGGCAAAAACTTGACATAGGCGCCTTCCCTCCATGGACGTAGATAGCGATAATTATTTCCCAGGGAGTTTCAGGTCCAGGCTAGGTCGTTGCAATAAAATCCCGGTGAAAAAAAATTGAATTGAACTTGAGATTGATGCTATCTAAAATTTAGCTAGAGCGAGCGAAGAGAGCTCGAGATTTTACAACAATATTATCAGGTCATTGCAAACCTTGTTGCAAACTTAAAAATGAAGTTAAATAAATTAAAAAAAAAACCCCAGCCCCGAATCTACGATTTTTCCGAGCCGAAAACTAGGAGCGAGCGAAGCAAGCTCGAGATTTCACTGCAATATAAAGACATCACTGCAATATAATAAGATCACTGCAATACGAACTGAAACCAGGAGCGAGCGAAGAGAGCTCGAGATTTTACTGAAATATTAAGGGAGCACCTTGTGTTGCCCTCAATCGTATTTTTTTATTTCTAAACCATTAAACAACATTTCCAAAAAACAAGAATGTCACATGATCTACATTCAATGCGTCAGAGATACGTTTATAACCAGGGGCGAGCGAAGCGAGCTCGAGTTTTTACTGTAATCCCTTCGATTAGGTCGAATACCCGTAGCGAGCGTAGCAATATCGAGGTTTTACTACAGTGAGACTAGGTTGTTGCAAAAGGTACAAAACGAGGAGCGAGCGAAGTAAGCTCGAGAATTTACTGAAATCAAATGAGATCATTGCAATATGATTTAGAACCAGGAGGAAGCCAAGCGAGCACGAGATTTTGATAAATTATAACTCAATTTTTAGGCGAAATTAAGTCAATTCGAAAAGTTGGAGCGAGCTCATGATTATGCTGACTACATAATAACATGGTTGAGTAGCTCTTGCCGAAATGGCAACTCCATTTGTGTGTGAAACAAAAACTGGATTGTTTCAGAGCGTAGAAATAAAATAATAAAAAAATTAAGCGAGCGGTGCGAGCTCGAAAATTCGCAATATTGTTGACTCTATTTCTGACTTTCTTTCACTGTGTGTGAGGCCTCAACTGCAGTCCCAAGACTGGAGGCCCGGGCCTCCAACTTCAAACTGCCTCTTTCTTACTGAACATATTTTTAATTTAATTAAAAAGGACTTCTCTTCTCGAGACTTCGGAGGCCCCCCAGGGCCGGGGGCCCGGAGTGGACCGGGCTTATTTTTTGTTAATATCTTCAATGTACAGACACACTTCTGTTACAGCTTTATAATAGTATAGATAGATATTAATAGTAAAAATACACAGGACAAACCCTTTCTTATTGTTGTTGGTTTATTATTTATCAATCTCGGTGTTATTGTCCGTCAACAACGAATCGAGTATCGGACGTGGCTGTATGGGCTACGTATCCGTTTTGAATATACGAACAATAAACGAGAAACAATAACAAACTACACAAACCTAACAGAAACTGAGAATTTCAATAAAAATAAACCGGAAATATTTAAATCGTACGTCTGATTTTGTGAATGAAAAGCAAAGCCATAAACGAAAAATTTCGCTCTTTATTAGCAAAGCAATTTCAATATTCTTTATATTGAAAGCGAAGTGACCGATTTAAGTAATGTTCGTATATTCAAAATGGATACGAAGCCCATACAACCAAGTCTGATACTTTATTCGTTTTTGACAGACAATAAATAAATAATAAATAACGCTCGCAGGCACATACTTTGTAATGATCCTAAGTAAGCCTTAGGCTTTTTGTTATAAACATATAACATCCATGACCGAACCGGGACTCGAACCCAGGACCCTGGTTTGATAGTCCGGCGTGGCAATAATTACACCATTCGAGTCGTCAATAACACCCAGATTGTTAATTACTTTTACTGTGTATTTTTATTATTAATATTAATTAATATATTTGCTCATACCTATTGGACCCCTCTCTGGTCAACGTCATCTATTGAGAAATTAGGAACTAACTTTTTTTTCTTTTGGAAAATCCCTCATTGACAAATTCACAAAACAACCCGCCCATTACGCAAGATTACCTATCTTGCGTAATGGGCGGGTTGTTTGTAGTTTTCGTTCAATTTCGTGCCGATTTAGTGATGTTCTGGAGTTTCTGTTGTTCTCTTACCAATGTTACTGTTAACAAAGGATACTGGAATTTCACTCGATCGCTGCATTCAAAACAATAATATCCGTCGGTATGAGTAGATATAAGTAAGTATGTATAGTATAGGTTGAATTATTGTCGGTGAAACATAGATGGCGCTAGCAAACCTTCAATTTGACATAAGGTGGATGCATAATGCTGCCGCGAGTGGGTTCTCTTTTCTAATATACTTATGTTACTCTTTGAGCATTCGAGATGCATTCCTAAAATTATGTGTAGTAACTAGAAATAACAATAGGTAGGTATGACGTCTACAAATATTGGTAAAAATATTCCTGCAAGGGCTGCATGCGAAATGCGTGCGACACGTGCGCACTCATCAACAGTTGACGGAAAACTAGTTTGAAAAAAACTTGCGATTCGCCTTTAGACGGTCAACCGATTGCGAAAAGCACGGTAGCGCTCCATCTTTTTTGCTTTCTGCGTTTGCAATTGTGCTTTCGGCCTTTAGACGGGATTGTGTGCTTCCTGCCAAGGCCGAATCGCGCGGCAGCAAAATTACGCGTCTACTCGGTGATTTAACTGTTATTGGACTATACGTACGAACCATAACTTTTGATACATTTGGTATTGCGCTAATCGTGGCTCTTGACAGCCGATAGAGCCGTTTTGACCATTCGCTTGGACGTTATTGGTTGTCATTTACATAGAGTTTACCGCGAAGCGGAATTCAGCACAGTTGAATAGTAATTGGATTGCAATGTGTTTAGAACTGAAATTGGATAAGAATAGAACTTCGATTTTTAACTTAGCTCAATCGGACACCAGCGCCCCTCCTAAAATTTTTGCTATTTGGCCTTCACAGAAAGCAGGGATCAGTTGCCCGTCTAAAGGGGTCTTTAAAGCACCCTTTAGACAGGCAATCGATTGTGTGCTTCCTGCCAAGGCCGAATCGCGCGGCAGCAAAATTGCTCGTCTAAAGGCCGATCGCACGATCGCAAATCTGGTCTCAGCCAATAGGCACTTGAATGGTATTGTGATATTTACGAATAAAAATTGTTGTAAAACGAGTATCTGCTTCTGATTGATTCATAAAACTACATACCTTATTTTTTAATCGCCCATTTAAACAAATCTAAAACAAAGCAAAAAAAAACGATCTAGCGAATGAGATTGCGGTAGTTGGTATGGGCCTTTAGACCATAACCAAGAGACACGGCGGAAGTGAAAAAATTAAAAAGAAAACAGTGTCCAATCAAAATTAGGCAATCGTTCTACCAATAGAAATCAAGCAATTCCACCAATTAGGCGAGTTGGGATTCGGATGGACGGGATGTACAAAACTTGGTCGTACATGATCTGTGCCTTACAAAACAGAATGGGCATGCTTGGTACAGGCTGATCATGCACGTCCCGTTTATCCATGTACATTAAGGATTCATTTGCTTGGTTGTCAATAACAGGACGCGAATAACACATCCGTACATAGTTAACCTGGACAGGGAATGCACGGCACGAGCAACCGCGACCGAATATTTTAAATACGTGTACATCAATAACTGGCCGTGTAAAACTCTCTGTACAAAACGGGATGGCAATACCTGGATGGGAATAAACAACCCGCGCTAATTATGCGCGAAGGAATATGTACACACTGTTTTGTACACCCCATCCATTCGAGTACAAACAGTACTTCAAAAACATGTACGTGGATAACTGGCCGTGCGAAACTGGCCGTACAAAGACCTCACCCTGAATTTTCACAAATGTCATTAGAAATGTGTTCCATGATCCCATTAGATAATAATAGAAGAAGATCGAAAATTCATAGAAAGCAAAACAAACAAGGATAGAACATAGAACTTTGGTCTATGCAAAATTGCTAATGGAACCCCAGCCCAGGGTTGCCAGATGAGATTTCGGAGAAGGAGAAAAATCCCCCAAAATGACTTTTGGTACCTAGTAATAAAACACAATTGCACAGAAAAAATGGTCGATCAACTTACAGACAACACCCTACAATAGAAATTTTAGTTTGGTTTTGCGTATAGAAATAGGTCTTTCACAAAAAAATTATCTTATCCTTGGGAGCCCTTGTCAAGAAGTTCTCAAGAGGCTCACTCATACTTGTTATGTCATTGTCCCAAAATGTTTACAGTTTAATGACACTTGTTTAGTATAATATAATACGGTATTTGAAATTGTAGCATAAACGTATTACTTATTGGAGTAGAAACCAAAATTAATTGACTTTCCCACTTGACTTTAAACTCAACATCAACAGCACATAAATAACAAATTTAAAAATCCCCCTACGCCAAAAACAAACATTTTTAAAAAGTAAAAAATAATTTGGTCGCCTATTTTTGATGTGCAAGCAAATGTAAGTTTTACTTCCTTACTCTCTTTAAAATATTTTAGGGAGATTTTAGGTCAAATTGATGCATAGGGCGGTCCCATATGCATCAATTGACCTAAAAGTGATCGTAAAAAATCAATGGTCATTTCACAGAATCGTAGCATGTGGCGATCTGTTGTCTCTGTCTACCCCAGTAGTGGGACATAATGTATATAGGCATGTATTGAAAGACGTAGGAAACGCAGAGAAGTGGCAGAGAAGTCCACAGAAAAGAGGTAAACCGACCGCTTTGCCGCGCTACTCTAATATACTTATTATTTTTTTTTATCTAATTTTATTTAGGGACTTTTGTACCTATTGTACATGTTAGTCCCATCGTACCCTTTTATTCTTATATACATAGAATTATAAAACTATTTATTGAGACACTGATGAGTTAACAAAGGTGAACAGGCTCCTTGCAGCCTACGACTCCGGTGATGCCAAAATTGAGTGGAACGTTCCTACATTATATTACTCTTTGCTACAAATTATGGAACACTTTTCCTGTTTACGACCCATACAACATCATATTTCACTGAACTATATATTGTTCGGCTCTCGTATAGGACTGTACAGCAATGAGAAAAAGTGCTTCTCCAAAAACACTGCTTAAATCATCTGCAACAGATGTACACAAAAATTTTACGAACCAAAACTCACTATATAAAAATAAAAATTCGAAAAAATATGTGTACTCCAAAAAACGTAGTTGTCGAATTCCCACCAAAAACTCTCTTGAGCATTCGATTACGACTAGTGAAAAACGAAACGAAAGAATTATTTTGAACGCATGCGTAAATAGACGAATGAGATGTCATGTCACAACATCGTTATTTAAAAAAAATAACTCCAGCCAATACAATGCCAGTATTCAATTCACCGGTCAAATACTGCGCTGTGATTGGCCGATCAAGTCAACAGGTGCTATGCGTCATCCGCCATTATCGTTGTGAATTGAAATCGTGAAAGTGAACGCTTAGATGTGAAAATTAGTGAAATAAACGGATTATTCTTAGTGTTTTGTGTTAAAAAGTGTTTTAAATGTGTCATTGAAGATGACGGAATGGTACAGAATGAAGAACGGATTCAATAGCCGGCACAATTCATCGGAATTGTCAGTGGAAACATCTTGTGATGTGTCGGACCCTTTCAATATATTTGCGGACAATTTAAGTCCAATACCGGCGTCTATAGTGCCTCGGAAGTTAGATTTCAGTAGCATGGATGACGATGATGCTATTAAAAACGCATCCACTGCGCCAGCATCGCTGAGTCCGCCCTACAAAAGGGTTAGGGCTCTTAGGTAAGTCTAGGCCTTTCTCTACTTAAAATTCAGGGTTTAAAACACCACGACACAATTTACTACATTTCCTAGCATGCCCCGATTCCTTATGATCCTATAAAGTTTAGTTAAAGTCAAGAAACGGCAACATTTGTTTATGTTATGAGGTTTTTCAATATGACATGGTTTTTTGTGATATAGCCATGTCATAGAAATGAAAAGTGTATGGTAATAATAATAATAGTAAATTCTAGAAGTATAATTGATGTTAGTGTAAAATTTTTACTTAAGAATTTACTATAAGACTGTTTTAATTAGAAAGTTGTAGTAAAATATGTAATTTGATTAAAATACGACCTTATTCTAGTACAATTAGCATAGATAACATACAGGGTCCTTATTTATGGAAGAGCTGATTTTTTTTTCGCGATTTCGATGTTGGTCCCATAGAGAAAGTTGTTCAGTTAGACGGTCTGATCATCCCTTCGACTATTTATTATAAGGACTAAAAAATGGGCATATGCCCACCACACATTCCCACCGCTGTAACTCCTGTAAGCCAGGATCAACAGCGGCGACCATTCACAACACTGGACAATGAAGTCCAGCGAGCCCGGGGGATGACTCTAATCTGTCTTGGAACCCGCAATGAATTAATCAAAGAAGATAGGAGGAGTAGGAAAACGAAATATCCGACTTCCCTCCATTGCAAACGGGAGACAGCAATAAGAAGGAAAAAACATGGCTATTAGAGAGCCAATTCAAGAGATCATTTATGGCAGTGTTGAAGACACGACCGCAAAAGCACCAAAAATACAAAATAAAACAATAGGAACCTAACATTGTACTGAAACTATGACCTATTTTGCTTCCAGTAATAAGTATGGCAAAAACATCTGAACGCACGGAAGTTATCCCTAGTCGCAACAAGATCCATGTAGTATTATAAGGACTAGCCTTGCGGTATCATTTCTCCTCTGCCACGGTATAAGATCAATTAATCATGTGCATTTACATTCCATTTTATACCTTTAACACTAAACGAGACAGCCTATAATTGTGAAACAATAATTTCGAACTTAGAACATTTGGGGTTCACACTAGACTACTTTTCATGATTGTTGAAAATTACAATCTAAAGTTATGGGGAATAAAATCCAAAGTTGCGGATTTCGTGTTACCTCGCCCCCCGCAAAAAGTGGCAGAAATGTTTGTTTGTAGAATTACACGCGTAACTAGTCCATATATAAGTAGTCAAAGGATCATCCACTTAAAAAAATGGCAGCATCAGTGTTGCATTCCCTACTATAGTTATAGTATTTGTACTATAATTTCATGCTGAGTACTATATACTATCGTCTATGTAGAAATAGTACACTAAAATACTAAAATTTAATACCTCCGATACATGTATAATACCCTAATTTTATTTCTCTTTTGTACTGCGGTAAAGTTCATCGAGGATACGTTCAAAAATGATCATTTTTGACACTGACATCGAGATGGTGCATATATTATTATTCAAGTGCAAGAGAAATGGCAATAGAATGAATGTTCGATCGTATAGTATACAATATTATCTCAAATTAACAAATACTAAAATTTTATTGAATTTGAGTCAACCGACGACTACGTACTTCGTAAAATAAAATTTTTACCTTTGAATTTAAAATAAGCTTTATTTAAAAAAAACTGTGATTTTTATTTAAACAAAGCTCATTTAAAAAATCATACTATAATTTTTCTCAAATACTACTAAATTACTATCCTTTTTATTGCCATAGACTATAATTTTTCTATAGCCCGAATGCAACACTGGGCATCATATTTCAATTTTATTCAAATAGCCTTTATTTCTGAACATAATTTCCAATTTTACAATACTATATCATTCAATTCATTTATAATTAAATCATTTCATTTTCATTTACTTATAATTAAATTACTCTTAAACATTTATAATTACATTATTTGAAAATTGAATTATTATTATTTAATTTCATGCAGTTACTCTAATACAATTAAAAAATTCGCATTCCAGTGTTATAAATATATAAAATAAAATAATTATAAATCAATAAAATCTCTCAGTTCAGAGTGCCTTTCGGCAAAGGCCTCCTCCAGGTCCTTCCACTGTCTTCTATCAAGGGCTACACGACGCCATAAGTGGGCCCGCTGTCAGTTTGATTTCATCCTCCCATCTTTTGAACGGCCTACCTCTTTCTCTTTTCCCGTCTCTGGGGTACCAGTTGGTCACTGTTTTGCTCCATTTCTCGTGGCTATGTCTCAATAGATGCCCTGTCCAAGGACAGGACAGGGCATCATATTAAGGACCAATTATAAAAGAAACTATCTTTAATAACTAGGCAATTAATACTAAATTCTGCTGCCATAAGACAATATTCGACAAGGCCTGTTGCGGCAGCTTGAAAATAAAATGAACTAGAAATTTAAGTCAAGATTGTAGCAGGTGGCATACCGTTGTCCCTGCCTACCCCAGTGGGAGACAGGCGTGAGAATATCTAATTCATAAAATTCTCAGTTACAGTGTTTGTAACAAAACTCCTCTGAAACAGCTTGAATGATTCTTATGAAGAGGTCACGTTGTAGGTCTGCTAGTCACGTGTCGCTCGTCGATTGTTGGTTGCCGGGCCTACAACGAAGCTCCAGTGGTGGCTCAAGATAGTGTTCTTTTAAAAAAACAATCCTTGAAGTCACCAAAATACATAAACTACCGTACAACGTCAAGGACTCTTGCTAAACAAACTAGATATTGGCAAAATCATCACAACCAAGATGGTTGATGATGGTCTGAGAATAGGTGGTATATTTCAGTGGTCAGTGCGTACGAAGTTGCAAAAATCTCCAAAATCGTATCATGTTATTAATTGATGCCCCCCTCATCAACGCAAATATCATCATCATCATCAGCCTATAAACGTCCCACTGCAGTAAAGTAAAAGTAAAGTAAAATCATTTATTTGCCAAGATAATTTTTACACAACTTTTTAGATCTTAACACGTTCCGGGACAGTGAACGAGACACAATAGAACTTTTATTGTTATCACGTCTATAGCCGGTCACTGTCCCGGAACGTGTTAATTTAGGTGTCCAGTAGATTTATCTTGTCTTTGTACAGACATGCAAATATTAAAACAATAAACGCAAACAATAGGAATATCAAGTAATCAATTAAGTAACAACAATTTCAAAAATGTTAGTTATAAATTAATGTCTTGAATAGAATAGTCATCTTAATAAAATTAATGTCAATTAAGTTGTAGATATGTCATAAAATCAATATAAGGTCTAACAAAATTAGTTGAAACTATTTTAAGGGGAGTATCAGACCATCAAACTGAACAACTTTCTCTATGGGACCAATATCGAAATCGCGACAAAAAAATCAGCTGTTCCATACAAACCTACTCGACCTAAATGTATGGGACAGCAGATTTTTTTTTCGCGATTTCACTATCGGTCCCATAGAGAAAGTTGTTCAGTTTGATGGTCTGATCATCCCCTTAAAATAGTTTCAGCTAATTTTGTTAGACCTTATATATTCCCTAACACTATAAAAACAATGTCCTTGTAACCAGCTTGTCAGTTCTAGCTTAAATCTATTCTTATTTTCAATACATTTAATGTTATCTGGTAAGTAATTATACAACTTTATACACATACGAGCGTTAACCCGCGACTTCGTCCGCACAAATTATATACCAGATTTTAAGTCAGATCATAAGCTATCAAACAAAAAAAGTTCCATCAAAATCGGTTCAGTAGTTTTTGCGTGATACTCGTTCAAACAAACAAACAGACAGACAAAAAATCCAAAAATTGGTGAAATGGAATCAGGGACACCTAAAAACCATATCGTAACTTTTTTTTGTTAATATCTTCAATGTACAGACAAACTTCCTGTTACAGTTTTATAATAGTATAGATTATATACATTTCGCTTATATAATTATGTCAGAGTGGCAAGGTGGTTGATACATGGTATTTAAGTACTTGGTTCTTCTTTGTCTTTGATTGAATTCGTTATACATTTTGAAGTATTCAGAATAAGATCTAGCGAAAAAACAGATGTCTCTTATGTACATACATGCTACAGGCAATAAGAAACGAGATTTACATATTATTCTGACACATTTTTTTTGCACAAGTGCACAAGCCTACCCTCAAGGAGGGTGTATATGTATACGTTAGTCCACCACACGTGCCAAATGCAGATTGGTAGACTTCACATACACATCAGAATTTCTTCTTTAGCATTATACATGTTTCCTCTCGATGTTTTCGTTCACCGTTTGAGAGCAGTCAGTATTACGTACATAAGTTAGAATAACTGATTAGTATATGGCATGTCTTCTGTGGGGATTTGAACCCGGAGTAAATATAATTAAAAAATACTATAATACATAATAAGTATGCAAATCCCAAAATATGATCCCCTGACCCAGTTGATGGAACCACTTGAAACTATTTAACAATTAACATTACACTTCTATCTTTTATGTGTATGACAAATTTTTTATAAGTCTTCCTCATTCCGAAATCCAGGGACATTCCTGTAAGGACATGTCAGAACATGTTATATAACATTCCTACAAAACAGGACGAATGAATCACTTGCTTTGTTGACCTGATTGTGACTTGCCAACTTGCCAAACTGGTTTTTTTGAGAATAACTTCTAATGCCCAACGGTTTTTTTAGAATGTCGTTTTTACTTTTTGTATCTTAACTATTATAAAACTTTAACAGAAGTTTGTCTGTACATTGAAGATATTAACAAAAAAAAGTTACGATATGGTTTTTAGGTGTCCCTGATTCCATATCACCAATTTTTGGATATTTTGTTTGTTTGATCGAGCATCACGCAAAGAGCCTAAACCAATTTTGATTTAACTTTTTTTGTTTGATAGTTGACTTAAAATCTGGTATATATTTTGTGGCTTCAAAGTTGCCGGTTAACTCTAGTATATGTATATTTAAAATTGCAAAAAAAAGATATTTTTTTTTTGTGATTTCTTATTGGCTCCATACTAAGAGTTCTTCAGTTTGTTGATCAAACCCATCCCTTTGCATAATATCTAAAACATTTATATTTACAACCTGTATCAGGTTGGTAATTAGGTTATTTGACCGCTATTGACATGTTCTATGGAACACAATGATTTTTTTTCGCGATTTCAATATTCGTCCCATAGTAAAATTTGTTCAGTTTGATGGTTGGTCTTCACCTCTATAAGTATGTAACACATTAGATTTTACAAAGCGGAAACGCCGCCAGTATTTTAGGCTCCTTTAGACCGGAAACCAATCGTGGCGGGCTCCGGGAGTGCGATTTTTGAAACTCATTCTTTGAACTCAGCTGTTGAAAATGTCAATATTACTGTGGAGACATGAATTTTTCTACTGCTCATTTAACATTCAAAAATCATACTCCAGGAGTGCGATTTTTGAAAGTCAAATCAGCAGTAGAAAGATGCATATCTCATCTCCATACATTTTCAACTGCTGAGTGCAACGTATGAGACTCAAAAATCGCACTCCCGGAATAGCTTAGGACTTAGGTTCATCTTTCATCTTTTCTTTTTCTTTCTTATTTTTTCCCTTTTTAACCTTTGTAGCCTATAAATTTTTCATTCATTAGTTATTAGTTAAGTATTTTAGTTTAAATTGACCAACATAGATAGCAGTGTAATTAATAAAAGAGACATCTTTTACACCCTGTATCATCATTGGCCTTTCCATCTTTGAAAGACGATTTAAGCAGCGTCTTAGCGGCACTTACGCTCGTGACTATAAAGCCCGATATATAACGCATTTAATTTTACACCCTATACAATCAGAATTTGTACATCCAACCAAAACTTTCTCCCATCGGGCATCCTTCCAAAAATTTCAGTTAAACAACAGTTACATACACAATGTCACAAACGCAACACATGATCGAAACAGCTGACATCTGCTCGACGATACAAAAAAATATACACCCACGAAAAAAAAGATCACCTTGCCTCACCTTTTGTTAAAAGTTTAATGTAGGATTTTGTTGTTTATTGTAAGCAGGGTAGAGATGGTTTTAGATTGAGATTACAGTGTCAAAGATTGTTCTTTTTATGTGATTTCTTTTGGGTTCAGTTTTATTGTGTGATTAGTAATTTTATTTTTGATAGTGAGTTTTATTGGAGGTACTTGCTTTTGCTCGCGATTTCTTCTGCGTGGATTTTGGAATTCAGCAACCCATTGTATCTATGTTATAGGGTCTAACTTAACACTATAACTGCTGACCTGACGACCTACGTCGTAGGTCTGCAACAAATGGGCCGCGGTGCGCACGACTCGCTCGGTGAGTCAGAATTGTATGCATTGGCTCTCGACACGGAGGTCGTGGGTTCGATTCCCATGGGGGACACCTAGTGAAATGTCACTTTGTGCGTTTTTCCCCAGTTGGTTAGGACATTGCATTCTGAATCACCTGATTGTCTGAAAAGAAAAATGATTCCGTGCTTTGGATGGCACGTTAAGCCGTTAGTCCCGGCTACTATCTCTGGTGGTGGTAGTCGTTACATAAAACCATGTCAGAGGCCGTAAGGCGGTCTGAAAAACTCTGACACCAGGGCTCTGCCCACACGATAAGAAGAAGAAGATTGTATTCCACATTGTTAGCACTGCGCGAAGATCATTGTTTTGAGCTTAGCGGCGAAAGTGTTAAAATGCTAACGGTTTTTTAAGAGGATCAGACCATAAAATTGAACATTTTCTCTATGGGACCAAGATCGAAATCGCGAAAAACTCAATTTGCCGCTGACATTCCAGTCCTTTCAAATATTTCAAATGTATTCGGTCACAAAACAGTAATGTACGCACGGCGACACATCAAGCTATACAAGACCGAAATAAGCTGGCCGCGCGTAAGACGAGTAACGTATAACGTCTCGCGACCAGCTTATATTGGTTTTGTGTCTCCGTGTGTACAACAACTAAGCACAACTTAGCGGTCCCGTTAAATAGCGCACTGAGGCGAAGTCCTCCTTGCATAGAATGTCTTTGACCCCCTTATAAAACCGCCAGCATAGCAAAGACCCTGTAGAGATATCTTGAAACTTGTGAAAATGAAATAGCCCAGTCATTTTACGGTTTGAGCCTGGACTAATTAGTAATTGATATTTTTTTTGGTATAGTATTTAAGAGCCAAATTGAGCTTAGGATTGCAATAGCCCCAAATTTTAAATTTAGCATTAATTATTTAATTATAACACTTTATTGTACACACAGACATAATAATACACAAAGTAGAGAAAACATGTACAAAGGGCGAGCTTATCTCTGAAGAGATTTCTTCCAGCAGACCCGTAAAAGAGACAGTTAACAATTACAAGGCAAACTTATTGTGTACAAACAAACAATATAAATAAATAAATTATGTAATATATTCCTACAACATACAATATATATCAAAATATGTATATAATTATATATATAAATATCACTTAGGGTAGAGAAAGATAGTGCTCTTTCGTTTTCTTTTTAAATATAGCAATAGTCTTAGAGTCGCGAATGTCGGCGGGGAGTGAGTTCCACAACCGAGCAGCATGGATGGTGAAGGAGTAGGAGTAGAAGTCGGTGGAGTGGGATGGGATAGCATTTATCTCGTTCTAAAAAAAAGAATGGTGAATTTTTTTTCCAAGCTTTTAAGGCTTTACCATAATACATACTTCAAACATGGTCTTAATATTTTTGACTACTTACAAGGCGTTGAAAAATACATTAGTATTTTCTAATAAATACCTCATTTTTTAAATTTCATTGCCTATTTTATTGCTCAAAAATAATTTATATTGTTAAATCTAAGTAAAATGAGTGCATTGGTATTAATATTATTTATTTAAACGCCTTCTGGGAGATACAATTTTGATTTCTATGTTGCGTAAAAATTTTTTTTTAAATATGCTTTCAGATAGTTTTTTTGTCACCAAATGGTGCCGGTTAAAGTTTAAAAGTTCAATTCATAATTACTCCCCACTTCTTCTAGCAAAACTCCGTAAAAAGACTGGGCTAAAAGGACAGGTATAAAAATTCTAGACTAAATCGCGGGTAAGCAGCTAGTATCTTATAAAACGACAAAACATAATTTCCTACCAATAATAATTCAACAATACCTTCCATATCCTTTTGCGGGTTTTTTCTAAGGACATGTGTACATTCAGGTGTCTACAACACAAAGACAAGTTTGTATGTGTGCTTTTGTTAATATAATACTTGCTTAAGAAGGGTGGTGGAGAAAAGATATCTTTTGTCAAAGAATCGTGTTTCATTTTTGTAACGAATTCGCGCACGTGAGGTGCAGCACTTTAATATAAAGATTGACTCTTTCTTAACTGACGTAAAAAAAAGGAGGTTATCAATTCGATACGTATGTATGCATAATGTAATGTTATTTAGCTTATTAAGAGGATAGACCAGTATAGTTTTCTCCATACAAAAGTATTCCCCTGTTTTCTCCCTGGACAATAACACTAGAGAAAATATTTTTTTACCATACAATCTGTGTCACCTCTACCATGTCTCTATTTTTTTCGTTTTTGCATTAATTAATTACTGTAAGAACTAGGGACCTTCGAAAATGACCAATTTTACCGCCCGTTTTCAGACATCCAGTAAACAAATTTGACGAATATAAACGAAAAAATCGCTTTTAGCGATAAGACCGCCTGTTTTTGTGCCTTTTGTATTTCCTGATTGATTGCTCTCTGTATACTCTGTTTTTTTGGTGTCAAATAAAGTATAATTGATTGATTGAAAAAAGGAAAACATACGGAACGGACATAGCCAAATTCCTTCTCATATTATTTTTGAAAGAATAATTAAAATCGGTTCAGTTTTGGAAACAGGGGACGACGAAGTCGATTTTTTGTGCATAAAATCGGTTCAAGCTGCAGTTATCTCTTTCGCATTCTAGTCGATGGGGTGTATGGGTGGGGCGGATCTGATAAATACGTATACAGTCGGAAAAGTGACCTATTCTCCAAATTAGCATTTCAGCCCGCCTATCCTCTTAAGAGACCAGTCCGTGCAGGACGTCCGAGCGCGCTGCATACAAACGAAGTTTGAATCCTATTTTCTATCAATATAAACTTATTTATTATTATTATTAGGTTTGTCAAGAGTATAAATAACTTTGAAACTATACATTTAAACAAAAATCCGATAAACCACATGCACAGAAATAAGTTTCCCGATCATGTTTAAAAAAATTCATTTACTTTAATTGGTTACTATCCAAAATAGAATTAAACTTCGTTTGTATGGAGCGCGCTAAAGATTATATCAAATTAATAAAAAAAAAATGTTTTCTATCTATCTATATCCTATTAAGGGTACGTAATCGGAAGCATCTCCTAGAGTTTACATCATCAGCCTATCATCGTCCACTGCTGAACCCTCTGCGCCTCTCCCAAGGCGCGCCACAAAACTCTGTCCTCGGCCCTTTTTTCGTAAATCGTATTCGGATACACATGGCGCGACATTGGTAGTACAAGCTTTTTCTTTTTCCGATTAATTTTATAATTATCAACGTATAATTATCATGATAATTATCACTTCGTACCCTGCAGCGGGCAGCACACTACGCCTGCCAGTTCGTGGTCTCCACTCTAGAACTCTGACACCCCACAGGTTGTCAGTTCTTCGGCAGATATGACCAGCCTATTGCCACTTCAACTTGCTAATTTTCTGTGCTATGTCAACTACTTTAGTTCTCTGACGTACTTTAAATACTTTGTTTGTTTATTCTATAATATTGTTTTGAAAGTAAATGTATTTTGTTTGCAGGTTATTCGACAGTCCGCACACGCCTAAGTCCTTGCTTGAGAAGTGTTCGACGCCTTCACACCCCCAGCCGAGGTCCAGGCTCTTCCCTCCTAAGTTTAATGTTCCTTCGTCGGGTAAGTGCAACCAACTTTTTTAATTTTTATGTTATTTCGACGATGACAAAAATGATACATGGTAATACAATGTTTATTTAGTAAATTAACTGCGACTTCAACGTGGATTGCGGAATTTCGAAAAATCTTTTGTCGTAGAATATGTAGGTATTTCAAATTCCATGTTTCTAATGATCAGAATTACGAGCAAACGTCATTAAGGTCCGCTACATACATACGGAATAAACCTGATTCGAAATTCAGTGTTGTCAACTATGGTTACAAAGAATACTAGAGTGCTGTTTAAAAAATGCCTAAAATAAAAATCTATGAAATGCCAAATAAAATGACAATTGCATTTTTAGATATTTATTAAAACGAAACAAACAATTTCTATACATGATAATTATTATCATGTGATGAGGTCATGACAATGACCATGGTCATGTGATGGTTTGACTGAACGTTTTTGTGGACGAGGCATGTTGCCAATTTGAGGTCATGATGTTACGATGATGATTTGGATATAGTATTTCAAAAATCGCTTCTGTGATATGACTCTAAATCTTAAAAAAAATGCCACCTAATGCCATCAAAAAATCACTAGAACTATTGAAAAAGTCTTTGAAAGCGACAACACTGGATTCCCAATCAGATTTATTCTAGCCTTGAGCATCTCGGGATTCTGAAGATTCAATTTTGAGGAGAAAGTGTACACAAATTTTGTATATACCAGATAGAAGGATACTATTATGTTCAGATAATGAAATTATACAACTTTCCCTTAGGAGCATGGGTCGTGAAACGAGAAAAATAGTTGGAACTTCCATACTAAAGTGCGGGTCAGTTTTCTATCGCAGGTTCATGGAAGAAACATGGGTCGACAAAATATTCTCCTTTTTCTACCCATGTTTCTTATAGAAAGTTTTTTTAGTTTAGTTATCTTAATATTATACACCATTAACATTATTTTGGTATGTATAAAATAGTGTACTTTGCGCATTGGCATACTTCTAGAGATGATTTTACTCCGCAAACATTAATTTGTTTGGATGTTCTGGTAACAAACCAGCACTGGTCCTTGCCAATGAAGTACTCGATACAGGTCGTTACAGTAACACACAAGTTATACTTAACTTTGCGCAGCGTGACGTCCTAGCCGGACAAGTAGTAAAGGAATCATTCTCTCTAATGACCAGACACGTCTTTTATAATCAAACAGTCAATAGCGGCCAAACCAACCACATCCAACGACAAAACGTGTTAGAAACAATTGAATTGCATATAGTAAATAGTA
The DNA here is from genome assembly GCA_927399405.1 of Agonopterix arenella. NCBI lineage: Eukaryota > Metazoa > Arthropoda > Insecta > Lepidoptera > Depressariidae > Agonopterix > Agonopterix arenella. Next base: position 7,806,914 of record OV656718.1, on the reverse strand, counting down.
TCTAAATCATTATGGATATTCATTATAAGTAATCAAACACATAACATATATCTCACTACGATTATAATTAATCACAAAACACGATTGTCAAGAACAGTTGTTTGTTGTTGTTAGTAATATCTTTAACGACCCTGGATACTTGTCATTTTGAGGCATCCGTTAATTGCTAGTCGATGGTGCCAACTCGAATATACGTTAATTTATTGGTAACTATACTTAATATTCTACCACTGACACAGGCATGCCATCGGGCTCCAGCCACCACCTCCACCCGCCGTCCTGCGATGACGACAGCGCGCTTGGCAGCTTACCACCCGACGACGAGGACTCCGGCTTCGTGCGCCGCCCCGTCGCCAACATCAACCCCTTCACGCCCGACGGTTAGTATCCTAGACAAAAAAAGCCCCTAGGGCCCATTAGAGCCACGTGAAAGCTGAAACGGGGTCTAAAAATCTCTGTGCATATGGTTTGTTAGATTTATCGTTAAGATGCAAACTTCGTATGTATGGAGCAAGGTAACGATTATCAATCAATTAAATATACTTTATTTTACACCAAAACATAAACAGTAAAAATTAAAATTTTTTATTCAAAATAATATCAAACAGATAGCTTTTTGACGTCATTTTTTGACTCTACCACCGCGTCGGAAGGTGTTCCGTTGAGAGAAGATGCGGCCAGAAACTCTATAACACACATCTTTTAAACAAAACAAAATATATAAAGTACAATTAAAACACAATATTGCATTACATAGAGTAACATTGTCAAGACCAGACGTTTTGGTCATTCAAATAGTCATCGAGTTTATAGTAGCCTTTTTACAGAGGACTTGTTTAACATGGGACTTAAACTTTTTGTCATATCCTCTTAAAATGAGCAGGTGCATGTCATATTGCACTTTATTGCCGCGCAGCGAGAGTAGCTATTTAAGAGGCTATGTGAAAAATATAGGATTCTTCAAAGCGTCATATATCATGAAGTACTAACAGTAGGACTATGATTAGCGAATATATGTGTAAATTGAACATATAATTGAAGTTTTGATTAGAGCCAAAACACGATTAAGACACATTTTCTCGATAGAAAAACAAGCCAAAGTAGCCTCCGTCTTTATTTATAAACGCTTGGAACTGCTAAACGGTGAATAATAGAAACACGAGACTTGATTTAAAAAAAAGAGATTGATATTTTACAAATTTTGATTAGAGCAGAATTGAACTTACATAAATAGTACAATCACAATTAAATAAAGTTTGTTTTACGCTTGCGTCGTTTCAGTCGCGCGCGCCGCCCCATCTCTTTCTCTCGAATCAGTCAGTAATGTAAGCTATCACACGCCCATTTCGCTTCAATTATTTTTCGACATAGGTCCTTAAGTGTCTTAGCAGAGTGATTCTTCTGTACGAAGTATAATGTATTCTGTGGCTTAACGGATATTGTTTGTTTTTTTTTTTTTTTTTTTTTTTTTTTTTTGAAAGTGACTATTACATGTTTGCTCCGGGAGCAACTACTGCTTTTTACTGCGGGCTATTGGGGGGACCACGAAGGGTCACCGAGCCAATTGAATGAACTTAAGCAACCGACCTAGGGGCACCCAGAGGGGTACGGACCTCGGCCAAGGACGTTGCTGGGGCTACGCGGCGGATTGTGTAGCTGGGATAGGTGAGAAGCGGCCTGGGATTGGCCTATAGCGTCTGTAGGCGCCTGAATTGAAGGGGGTGTGCAGTGGTCGCGGCTGTCTCCGCCGGCGGGGACGTCGATTACTGTGTCGGCGTGTTGTTGTCGTGTGTTGTGAATTTGCGATTGTTAGTCGTGTCTGTTGGGCCGCCTGTACGGCAACCGTGATCTCATCGTCTGGATCGACCAGTACATTGCGGGGTCGACGTCTATTCGTCCTAGTAGTATCACAAGGATAGATGGCGTTTGCCCTAATTAGAGGGTTGGAGTGGCGGGGGGTGGTGGCGAAATAGTCCGCCACCATGCATTTGAGTAGTTGCTTGATGGTAGGCAACTCTAAGTCGAGATTAAGGTTTTTGTTGCGTACGAACCATGGCGCACCAGTGGCCGTACGCATGAACCTATTCTGGATGACTTCCAGTAGGTGGATGTTGGTGGGGGCGGCGTGCGCGAAGCACACTCCGGCATACGTGATTATCGGTCTGAATTATTGTTTGTTTAACAGGGCAAGCGTTAAACAAGAAGAAGCGAGCGTTTTCTAAGACACCGACGTGGGACGACACGCCCGAACAGCCAGCCAAACGGATTAGGGTATGTTTCACTTCCCTTTCTACATTACGTAAATATTTAAACCACAACGATGGCTGGTCCAGTACTGCGTACCGGAAAGCGCAGGTAGGCAGTGAACCCCCACAAGGTGGACCGACGACCTGGTGAAGGCGGGAACACGTTGGATGAGGCAGCGCAGGACCAAGAGTTGTGGCGATCTGCGGGGGAGGCCTCTATGTCCAGCAGTGGACGTCTATCAGCTGATATTAACCATGTCTGCCGTGCAGGAGGTGATGGTTCGATCCCAGTCCAGGCCGACTCGTACCAATGAGTTTTTCGGAATTTATGTACGATTTGTAACACCACTGGCTTTTCGGTGAAGGAAAACATCGTGAGGAAACCTGCATGCTTCGATTTCGAGGCATGTATTGTACCCACTGTCCATTAGAAGTGGTGACAGGCTCACTCCCCGTCACACTGGACAGAGTTTTGACACTACAACTGGAACATGGATGGTCTGACTACCCCTTTGGGCAATATAGTCGTGAGCACAGAACATTATAAGAGGGGTTAGAAGTGCAAAGTAGGCGTGGAACGTGTCGCCACAGGTTATGCAATGAATTGCATAACACCATAAGGCGCGCGGCGTGGTGCGAGCGAGAGCATGAGTAATTGTAGCAGCGTGAGCGGGACGACAAATGGTGACAGCCGTCTCCGAAGCAAAAGCGCTACTTTGCATTTCTAACCATCTCTTATAATGGTCTGTGGTCGCGAGCGTGTCGTGTGCTTCTATTCTTTAAAATGTTGCATGCCTATGTTTTAACACTAAGTGTAAGATTCTACATTAGTATTTTGTATTTTTTTTTATGCTTACTGCAAAAAAATCCAAATCTGTAACAAAACACCCTAGTAATACTTATGGGGGTGCTTCAGACCATCAAACTGAACAACTTTCACTATGGAGCCCACTTCGTAGTCGCGAAAAAAAAAGTGCTGTTTCAATACCAAATTGCAGCACGGACTCGACTCAAATACATGGTCCCATATATAAGGTCTAACAAAATTAGCTGAAACTATTTTAAGGGGACGATCAGACCAACAAACTGAACAACTTTCTCTATGGGACCAATATCGAAATCGCGAAAAAAAAATCAGCTGTCTCATACATTCGAGTCTATTTATGTTTGCAGTTTTGTATGGGACAGCTGATTTTTTTTTCGCGATTTCGATAGTGGTCCCATAAAAAAAGTTGTTCAATTTGATGGTCTGATCATGCCCTTTAAATAGTTTCAGCTAATTTTGTTAGACCTTATATAATTTTTTACTAACTAACCATCTGTTCTTACAGGAATCAAACATATCACGCTACAACGTTGAATTCGTCGAGCTAGGCGTGATAGGGCGGGGTCACTTCGGCCGCGTGGCCAAGTGTGTCAACAAGCTGGACGGGTGTGTCTACGCGGTGAAGAGGTCGCTGAAACCCGTCGCCGGGTCCGCTGAGGAGAGATTAGCTCTGACCGAGGTCTACGCTCACGCGGCGCTAGGAAAACATCCACATGTCGTCAGGTAGGGTTAACAGTTCATACTACATACTTATGTTGGGACTACATACTTGACACAGATGTCATCACCCACAAGTTATAGCAAAGTAGCGAACAGATGGCGCTACAGTCGCACTCGCAAATGTGCACGTAAGATAACTTGCGATGTCACATTGGTAACCCGTTAGCCGATACACATAAGGTTCACAATCGTATACAAGGCATGAATTGCGCAAGAGAAATAATTACAGTGATTCAACCTGCGACCTGCTACGATCCTGACATATCTGTTTCGCTTCCTCGACATCAGTGTCTTTTATACGGCTGGCCAATGCCATCTTTGACGCAGCGTCGTGCAGCAGCCGCTGATTGGCTGACATTGACGCTGTCGTCATTTCTAATATCTCGTTGGTTGTAGTTCTTTAGCACCCCGCCCACTTTACTGGGGTTTGCGTGGCGCCATATTATTAAGAGGAATGCGAATTCGTAGTTCGCTGGAGAAATCTCTGCCGCGTTTTAACGTAGAATTCATGGAGCTAGGCGTGATAGGACGGGGTCACTTCGGCCGCGTGGCCATGTGTGTCAAGCTGGACGGGTGTGTCTACGCGGTGAAGAGGTCGCTGAAACCCGTCGCGGGGTCCGCCGAGGAGAGATTAGCTCTGACCGAGGTCTACGCTCACGCGGCGCTAGGAAAACATCCACATGTCGTCAGGTAGGGTTAACAGTTCATACTTATACACATACATATCACGGCTGTCTCCCAGTCGGTCGGGCAGGTTTTGGGGTAGGCACCTGCTACAATCCTGTAGGCCTACCATGAGTTTTTACTGAACGTTAATAATGTAGTTGCGGCGCCAATTTTGTATGACAGAAGTAGTTCTCAACGTTACCACTAGGAGCGCTGTACGAAATTCAAAACAACAACTGTAGTTTACTACTTAGTATAACAACTTTAGTATTACCTACAGTGTAAACTCATGGTAGGCCTACTGACGTATCTGTCTCTCTTCTACATTAATCAGTGTCTTAATGGATCAGGGTTCGAAATTATTAAGATATTAAGATTTTTTAATAATTGTCACGATTGTTATCCACCTGATTCTTAGTTTTGTCTCTAATCTATACTATTATAAAACTGTAACAGGAAGTTTGTCTGTACATTGAAGATATTAACAAAAAAAAGTTACGATATGGTTTTTAGGTGTCCCTGATTCCATTTCACCAATTTTTGGATTTTTTGTCTGTCTGTTTGTTTGTTTGTTTGAACGAGTATCACGCAAAAACTACTGAACCGATTTTGATGAAACTTTTTTTGTTTGATAGCTTATGATCTGACTTAAAATCTGGTATATAATTTGTGCGGACGAAGTCGCGGGTTAACGCTCGTTAATGAATAAAAGTACAAAAATTACCTTTTTTTGGTATTTGACCAAAAAAGGTAATTTTCATCTTAATTTTTAATGCACTTGCGGCTCGCTTGTCGGGCGGGCAAACTGACCCACGAGATCAGGTCCACCAGGTTCCAGGGTGGGACGCTTCGGAGCTTCGCTCCTACGCGTAGCTCGGTTTCACCAAACAGCGTTTAATTATTATTATTATTATTGTATGTCTTTTCCTTATCTCGGGACATAAGTGTCCCGGACCTTTGGGAGGCGTGCGTGGGGCCGAAGCCAACACGTAGAGGCCCGTCAGACAATTTGATCTACATAGTAATGTGACACCAACCGGCAACTATCCCAGTATACACTATAGAAGTGCATCCAAAACAGCCCCCGGTCAGTGTAGGACTATTGCAAGGAGTGGAAAGAAACAAAATCTGGGCTATTGGGGTGGGGTGCTAATGGAACAGGTAACTAGGATTTGAACGGGTCTATGGCGCCTGCCTGACCAATGTATAAACACGGAAAAAATGGCAGACGGTGACTCGCCAACTCAAAATGAATGGGCTCCCGAAAACGGCCGCTCGCACGGAGCGACAAGGGGGCAACATTTCCTGAGCGGCTTAGAGTGGAGAGGTGCTTCTGGACTTTAAACGACCATCATTTCAGTCTCCAACGGCTAATCAGGTGCCCACTCGCCACTTACGCAACACATCCACTCTTCGAGCATATAGCTCTTGCGACTCCAACCTAAGGCCGGCCAATTAAGGCAAGCACAGAGGTGGGGGATCTGATCCTCTTGGGGTCCACTCCGACCGGCCAGTAAAGGCAAGTCGGAGACGAGGATCAGGGACTTCCCCCGGGAGCACTCGGGCCCGTGGTGTCGCCACTCACCAACAGCTCGCCACAAGCTGCCCTGCGGGAGGATCAGGGACTTCCCCCGGGAGCACTCGGGCCCGTGGTGTCGCCACTCTTATTAGTATTATTATAACACTTTATTGTACACACGGACATAATAATACACAAAGTTGAGAAAACATGTACATGTATTTAATATCACAGTTAATAACACATAATAGAGAAAAACAACAGAAAACGGGGGAAAAATTATTTCGTGTTTATGACTGTCTTTTTTCGCTAATCATTTTTGGTTACACATTGCGTAAGATTTCTTAAACAAGTATTTTGTTTTTATAATAAATTTTGTAATTATCAACGTACATTTATCATAATAATAATGCTTTCGAGCCCTGTCATGCATTCTCGTCGCTTTCACGGCGTATATTTTAGTCACTCATCTTTTCCACGATTTTTTTTTTACTTTAAGCTTCTTTCATCAATAAGAGATGCAAATAGCAAATTCGTTCTAGTTAAAAAAGGAGATCGCTAGTTATTGCTGTCCTTATCGACGTAACCACTTTTTTGTACTACGACGGCTGTCTGACTCCGGAGTCAGTCATCTAGCTTCATAGAAATTGTATTGGATTTTATGACTGTCGCTGTCTCATACGTGGTTACGTTGTTGTTCAGTCTATCAGCGTAAGCATCAAACTTTAAGTTCTTCGAGTATTTTTTTATAGAACCTAAACTAAAGTCGTTCAAATATGTAGATGACACGATTGTATCAAGACCTCCGCTACTAAGTACCTAGTAGACAAAGTTGTATTACGTTATGCAACACAACCTGCCCACCAAATAATTTCTACTCTACACGTGTTTCGCTCCACCAAGGAGCGAGACGCGTCTCGGTGTCGGACGCTCGGCGGAGTAACAACTCTGTTTCGAACGTTCGTCGGTCTAACTCCTGAGGATGCACCTTGGTGGAGCGAAACACGTGTAGAGTAGAAATTATTTGGTGGGCAGGTAGTGTTGCATAACGTAATACAACTTTGTCTACTAGGTACTTGGAAGCGGAGGTCTTGATACAATCGTGTCATCTACATATTAGTCATGGATTTCCGCAAAGTAACGCCTGATTCAATTAATTAAAGTCGTTCATTTAATCCCAGATACTACTCTGCGTGGGCGGAGGACAACCACATGATAATACAGAATGAGTTCTGCGACGGCGGCTCCTTACAGCAGATGATTGAAAAGGGACCTCTTTGCGAGAGTGAACTGCTCATACTGCTGGCACACATCGCCGACGGGCTAGCGTGAGTATATTCATCATTATCTCAGCCGATGGACGTCTACTGTTGAACATAGGCCTCACCCAATGATCGCCATAACGACCGATCTTTCGCTGCCCTTCGCTGATCTTTCATCCGACGTGTTCCCGCCGCCGCCAGGTCGTCGGTCCACCTGGTGGGCGCTCACTACCTACCCTCATTGCGCCTCCCGATCGCCACTTGAGAACTCATCTTCGGCCCTATCGGCCATCGGTTCTACAATTGACTACATTTGTTAGTAGCACAAGCTTACATCTAATATTTGTATAATAACAATAAAACAAAGAATTATATGCTGACAAATTTTTAATGGGATAATCAAACCATCAAACTGAAAATTTTTTACAACAGAAACAACATTGAAATAGCGAAAAAAAATCTGCTGCTTCATACACCTGTAGAGTAGCTATCTTTACATTTTCTTCGCGATTTCGCGAACAGCAAATTTTTTTCTGCTTTGATCGCTTTGCTCAAACAGTATAAGTTGTTCAGTTTGATGGGTAGACTCTTTAGTTTGCATTAAGCATGATAATGACATCATTTTCATCATGTAGATTGCTCCTGTTAAGGGCCTATGTCGAAAAATAATTAAAGCGAAATGGGCGTGTGATAGCTTATATTACTGCCTGATGGGAGAGAAAGAAATGGGGCGGCGCCTGAAGCGACGCAAGCGTTTACAATTAAATAAAGTTTATTTTAATAAACTTTATTTAATTGTGATTGTACTATTTATGTCAGTTCAATTCTGCTCTAATCAAAATTTGTAAAATATCAATCTCTTTTTTTTTAAATCAAGTCTCGTGTTTCTATTATTCACCGTTTAGCAGTTCCAAGCGTTTATCGATAAAGACGGAGACTACTTTGGCTTGTTTTTCTATCGAAAAAATGTGTCTCAATCGTGTTTTGGCTCTAATCAAAACTTCAACTATATGTTCAATTTATATATATCCGCTAATCATATTCCTACTGTTAGTACTTCATGATATATGACGCTTTGAAGAATCTTATTTTTTTCACATATCCTCTTAACTTCCTGTACCTATTCATAGCAAGTTAAACATATAATATCTCTTTCTCGTAACAGTTACATCCACTCGCTGCAACTGGTGCACATGGACGTGAAGCCCGGCAACATATTCGTGTCGCGCGACGGTCCCGCCGAGCGGGAGGACGATGAGGACGACGAGGACGCGCCCCCCACACACAAGTACAAGATCGGTGAGTTAACCATCCCTAACCAACATACAGTGGGTGCCATACAAATCCATCCAACACTGACATCGGTGTCTATAAATATCTTGGACAATAAGATAAATAAATAAATAAAAATTGTTTATTTCAGGCACAGAAAAACCAATACAGGCGACCCATATAAATCATTGCAAAGCAAATCGTTAATTATTATAATAATATCATAGGTACACTGGATTAATATTATAATAGTACATTATGGTACAAGTGTGTAATGTTGGTGATTACCGCTGAGGCGCCATTGAGACACGAGCCGTAGGCGAGGGTCTTAAGAGAGCCGAGGACGGTAATCATCAATACACACGTGTATCATACGACGTTTTTCAACACACTTGTGAAGAAAATAATAATAAAAAATCATTTTATTTAGTAAATAAAAAGTTTATTTAGAGAATTTATTTGTACTATTGAATATGATCTTTTTTGTATCGAAACTTTTTTAAGAACAAAGCAACTCAAGAACTCAACCAATAAGAAAAAAACCTATAACTCCCTTGTGAATAATAGTAATGAAAAAGTCACAGTTTGATTATAGGTGTCATTATGTGCCTAATTGCGGTGAAATAAGGGCCATTTTATGAGCAAGTGTGTTGAAAAAATATTAACATAGTTCTATGTTCATTCTATACAATCAATGTATATAATGGTTACATCAATTTGAGACCCGCTATGGTAATAAGTAGCATGGCCTATCTCAAACTGATAGATGTGTCTATACACAACTTGTACAATTGGGTTTGTCGAGGAGTACAGCCGTTTATGAAAAGAGGATCTTATCCTTTTTAATAGCACGTTAATGTCAATGACCCCATTCTCAGCGAACATGCCAGACGCACTACACCGCCATGGTAGACCGAGCATAGTTCTGAGGGAGTTGTTGTACTGTACACGAAGGGTACTGAAGGTACCCCTCGTGTAGCTACTCCACAGCTGGCTGATGTAGAAAGCCTGGCAATGTCTAGTCACATTTAAAGTACCAGAATCTAATCAAATTAAAGATTGAAAAATTTTGTCTCGGGCGGGGACTTGAACCCGCGCTCTTTCAAACCGGGGAACTGCGTTATCCAATTTCGCCACCGAGCCCACTACCCAGAGAACGAAATTTTCAATCTGATGCGTCTTAAGGGGACGTGTTTAAAAATCAATAATATTTGAGATACCAGAATCTAGCCAGGACTTGTATTATGATGACTAGACAACGATATAGAATACATATATAAATACAAACATCCATGACTCGGGTACAAATATTCATATTCATCATTCAAATATTTGTCCCTTGCGGGATTCGAACCCGCGACTCTCGGCACAGCAGGCTGGTTCACTACAGACTGTAAATGGAATGAATGAAATATACTTTTAGACAAAAAAATTACACCAAACATAAAATACAATACAATCGGAAATATGATAAATTATGTAAAGTACAGATATTGGTTTTCTAGATCATGTCTTAAAATCATTGACTTTAATTGATTGGTATTGAAAATATAACCAGACTTCGTTTGTTTGGAGCGCGCTCCGAATTATATCCTCCCTTAAGGTGGTATCAGTCCATACAAAAGTTTGACGCACAATACGCGTAGACGGAATTAATAATAGTAATATTTTATATATAGAAAAATAGTTTAGAAAATCTAGTTGCCGCGTCACAAATAACTTTTGCAATTTATAATATAATTACGAAGATATAAAGCTTTTAAAATTTTGTAAGAAATATTTCAAAGCTTTATATCTTCGTAATTATTTTATACCACACGGCCCCCCACACGGTGGACCGACGACCTGGTGAAGGCGACGGGAACTCATTGGATGAGGGCAGCATAGGACCGGTCGCTGTGGCGATCCTTGGGGGAAGCCTATGTCCAGCAGTGGACGTCCATCGGCTGAGATGATGATGATGATGATGTATTATTTTATAAATTGCAAATGTTATTTGTGACGCGGCATCTAGATTTTCTAAACTATTTTTCCATATATACAAAGTTACTTATATTAATACCGTCTACGCGTATTGTGCGTCAAAGTTTTGTATAAAATTGACCCCTGTGCAACCACCTTAACATCCCTATTTTTAATGTAAAGGGGTCGGAACGTTTTTCTATGGACGCTGGTACTGTCTTCAACCGCCAACGTATTTGACCTCTAATCGTTTCTTATCTTATTCACAGGTGACCTTGGCCACGTGACGTGTATATCGTCACCCATGGTTGAGGAAGGTGACTGCAGATATCTGCCCAGAGAAGTTCTTCAGGAAGACTTCAGCCACCTTATGAAGGCTGACATATTTGCGTTCGGTAAGTGATGGATGGATTGTGTGAAGTATTGATATTATGTTTAATGAAATAAGTAGGTTAGATACAATGATGGCTTGTTTGAAATAATCCAAAACAATAATTAGATATTGTTTAAAAAAATGTTGTTTTATTATGACATATTTAATAATGACATTTAATATAAATGACTGTAACAGAAGTGTGTCGGTAAATTGAAGATATTTACAAAAGAAGGATACGATATATTTTTTTTTTTCATAATTATGTTTTTGTGTACACGAGTCTATGAATCTATGATATATACCATTTAGAATGTATGTTATGTTATTTTATTTAGGTGTATTTGACTCCAAATTACCAAATAATCTATTTTTAATTTGGTGTCTGTCTGTTTGTACTACACAAATAAATATTTGTGTAGTGTTTGTGTTGTTTGTTTGTGTGTGTTTGTGTTGTATTTGTGTTGTGTTTATATTACACAAAAAAAAACTAAGACGATTTTGATGAAACTTTTTATTTTTAACAGCTTATGATTGGATTTAAAAACTGGCATATACTTTATCTTGCTACGATGACGGGAGCAGTGCAAAAGGGAGCAAAAGGTCGTGTTGAAATATTTCTGCATACAATATATCTACAGGGTGAAATTGATATCATTAGCATCCTTTTAAACTAAGAGTCTACCCATCAGACTGAACAACTTTCACTATGGGAGCAAACCGATCGGAGCAAAAGAAAAATCAGCTGTTCCATACTTAACTACAATGCTTACTCGACTCAAATGTATGCAAAAGCAGATTTTTTTCTGTTTGTTTGCTCCGTAATTTCTCCATGGTTTGCTCCCATAGTAAAAGTTTTTCAGTTTGATGGGTAGACTCTTAGTATAAAAGGATGCTAATGATATCAAATTCACCCTGTATAACTTAATATTACTTAATAGATGTGTGTTTATAATCAAACCAATTTGTTACAGGTCTAACGCTATACGAGGCAGCAGGCGGCGGGCCACTGCCTCTGAACGGACAGGAGTGGCAGGACATAAGGGACGGCAGGCTTCCCGACCTACCCGCCTTGTCAAGAGAATTTAACCAGCTCCTCAAGGTAATTGCACCGTAAATACTCCACAGAACGAGAATAGTACAAATATACGCACAGACCACAGAATTAATTTTAAGAATTTATAGTTGTACTTTTAACTTTTATTTATAACTTTGATCTTCCAAGTTGATTGTGACACAGTTAAGATGTGGTACTACTTTCGGAAGGAGGGACCAGGTCTTCCAAAACAAGGACACTGCCTAGTTTGGACTCCTGTCTTCCTTTACAATATTAGATCTTTTTGTTAATTTACTTTTTAGTTACTTTATTGTACTTAGTTTTAGATATCTGTATTTGTTGTAATGGGGGAACAATAAAACATTATTTATTATTATTTATTTATTAGTACTCTACCTACTGTATACGCTTCAAAATTAACTTAACCTCTCGTATGCCGGGAATTACAGACAACAGAAATCAATTGTTTTGGTCGCGCGGATCCGCGTTCCGGCATACCAAAGGTTAAGGGAAGCGCTTATTAGGGCGGGCCGCAGCGCAAAAACCCGGCCAAATCGCTTCTATACAATTTAATTCAAAACGTATATTTTGTACAACAGAAAATGGTAGACCCCGACCCAGCGTCCCGGCCATCCGCAGCTCGCCTCCGCAAGCACCCGCTCATACACCCCGGGGGCAACAAGAGCAAGACCCAGCTGATCAGAGAACTGGCTGCCACCAACATGAAGAACGAGCTACTAGCCAGGAAACTGCAGGAGGCTGCCAGGTTTGTTTACAACTATCTATATAGACCGGGGTCAACAACAAGACCCAGTTGATCAGGGAACTCGCTGCCACCAACATGAAGAACGAGCTGCTAGCCAGGAAATTGCAGCAGGCTGCCAGGTTTGTTAACATCTTTATATATAGACCGGGGTCAACAACAAGACACAGTTAATCAGGGATCTCGCTGCCACCAACATGAACGAGCTGCTAGCCAGGAAACTGCAGGAGGCTGCCAGGTTTGTTTACAACTATCTATATAGACCGGGGTCAACAACAAGACCCAGCTGATCAGGGAACTGGCTGCCATGAAAATGAAGAACGAGCTGCTAGCCAGGAAACTGCAGGAGGCTGCCTGGTTTGTTAACATCTTTATATATAGACAGGGGTCAACAAGGTCAGGAAGCTGCTCCATACATCTGAGTACACTACTGCAGTTTTTTATGAAACAGCAGATTTATTTTTTCGTTTGTTGTTTCTTTCCGTTGTGAAAGTTGTTCAGTTTGATGAACTTTAAATAAAGCTTAAATAAAACTAGAATGTTTTGTTACACCCTGTTTAAGGTCTAACAAAATTAGCTGATACTAGTTGAAGGGGAAGATCAGTGATCAGACCATCAAACTGAACAACTTTCTCTATGGGACCAATGTCAAAATCGTGAAAAAAAATCTTCTATTCCATACAAAACTGCAAACCCACTCTACCCTAATGTATATGGGATATAAATTTTGTGTTTGAAATCTTAACTATTATAAAACTGTAACAGGAAGTTTGTCTGTACATTGAAGATATTATCAAAAAAAAAAGTTACGATACATGGTTTTTAGGTGTCCCTGATTCCAAATCACCAATTTTTTGACTTTTTGTCTGTTTGTTTGTTTGATTGAGCATCACGCAAAAACTACTGAACCGATTTTGATGAAACATTTTTTTGTTTGATAGCTTATTATGTGACTTAAAATCTGGTATATAACTCGTGCGGACAAAGTCGCGGGTTAACGCTAGTCTTCTTACTATTATAAAACTGTAACAGGAAGTTTGTCTGTACATTGAAGATATTAACAAAAAAAAAGTTACGATATGGTTTTTGGATTTTTTGTCCGTCTGTTTATTTGTGTGTTTGTTTGTTTGATCGAGCATCACGCAAAAAACTACTGAACCGATTTTGATGTAACTTTTGTTGTTTGATAGCTTATTATCTGACCTAAAATCTGGTATATTTCTTATGCGAACGAAGTCGCGGGTTAACTCTAGTTATAAATAAAGTTTAAGTTTATTTGTCTACACCAAAACTAATCATACCCTTCTCTCCACAGATGCATAAAATCGCTAACACCAAACCTATCAGTGCAAGAATCAGCGAAATTTCGAACGAGATCCGCCAAAAGGCTACAACCATCTGAAAAATATCGAAGCACGCGCTCTCAGAAACCCAGAGATCGTGTCGACAGTCAAGTAATGGATTTAATACAGTCAGTGACTTTACCTGTGAGAATAGATAGGCGGAGGAGATCTAAGAAAGTATAGTATATGCTTTGATAGTTATTGTGTATTCCTAAAGCGCTAATGAGCGCTGCATTAAGCAAAAGGTCGTAGTTTCAATATTAACCATGAAGAGCGGTCAATTTTATACAAAACGCGTAGACGGTATTAATATAAGTAACTTTGTATATATGGAAAAATAGTTTAGAAAATCTAGATGCCGCGTTACAAATATCATTTGCAATTTATAATATAAGGTCTAACAAAATTAGGTGAAACTATTTAAAGGGGATGATCAGACCACTAACTAAACAACTTTCTCTATGGGACCAATATCGAAATCGCAAAAAAAAATCTGCTGTCCCATACATTTTGGTCGAGTACGTTTGTATGGAATAGCTGATTTTTTTCGCGATTTCGATATTGGTCCCATAGAGAAAGTTGTTCAGTTTGAAGGTCTGATCATCCCCTTAAAATAGTTTCACCTAATTTTGTTAGACCTTATATAAGGTCTAACAAAACTAGCTGAAACTATTTTAAGGGGATGATCAGACAATCAAACTGAACAACTTTCTCTATGGGACCAGTATCGAAATCGCGAAACAAAAATTTGCTGTCCTATACAATTAGGTCGAGTACGTTTGTATGGAACAGTATATATAGAGAAAGTTGTTCAGTTTGATGGTCTGATCATTCCCTCAAAATAGTTTCACCTAATTTTGTTAGACCTTATATAATTACGAAGATATAAAGCTCTGAAATTTTTCATACAAAATTTTAAAAGCTTTATATCATCGTAATTATATTATAAATTGCGAATGTTATTTGTGACGCGGCAACTAGATTTTCTAAACTATTTTTCCATATATAAAATATCACTTTTAATAATTCCGTTTACGCGTGTTGTGCGTCAAACGTTTGTATGGACTGAAACCACCTTAATCTCGCGGATTTATAATATTTATAAGCGAAGATCTATTGAATTACAATTTATTATTAATATTTACTTCTTTCTAATTCGTGAAAAATATGTTACATACAGGGTGTTACAAAAGTAAAAAAAAAACATTTAAAACTTTTAAGGGAGTTGTTGAGACCATCAAACTGAACAACTTTCACTATGGGACCAACATCGAAATCGCGAAAAAAAAATCTTTTGTCCCATACATTTAGCTCGAGTTGATCTTTAGTTTAGTATGGAACATCGCAAACGCATCGCATCATTGCGATTATGGCAAATCTCCCCATTTTGAGGGAGGCCTATGTCCATCAGTGGACGTCTATCGGCTGACATGATGATGATGGAACAACCGATTTTTTTCTCGCGATTTCGATATTGGTCCCATAGTGATAGTTGTTCAGTTGGATGGTCTAAACCAGGGGTCGTTTAAATGATTATTTGTATTTTTGTAACATTCTGTATAAGTGGTAACGGGCTCACTTTTCTCACCGATATTTGCTTGCGTTGATATAACATCGAAAATCATACAATATAATTTATTAAGAGAATGGAAAAGTAAAAGTACAAACGAAACTTACCCTATACTTAAACCATTCTAAGGCCCACTTGCGAAAATGCTGGGTTAAATTGCGTAGCCCCGCTTTTAGTAGCACCGACCTAAAGTGTTATGGAAAATAGTCTTGCGCCAATGAAAACTAGTTCATAGTTAACTAATCTGACAGTTCTCTATTTTTCGCTGGCAACATCCTGAATGACCATAGAGTTTATGTAATCCGACAAAATATGAAAAGTGAATGATGAATGAACATAATATGTGCACGTCACTTTCACACTGCATCTCTTTGTATTTGTCTGTCTCATTTGTTTTATTTTGGCAATGACATTTCGTTTTCATCGTTCATTCATGTAATCAAAGAGAATGTTACACACTACGTTATAAGAGTCGGGACTTCCATACTAAAAACTGGTTGTGACCGACTATCCAGAATGTATGAAACGTGTGAAACCGTTCAAAGGAATTAAATGGCGTCGGTGCACGTTTCATATAACATTTTTTTGTTGGAGAGTTGCGCGAGCCTATAACAAAACTGTAAAAACAGCTGTTGCCTCAATTTTGACATTTAGCACGTAGTTTAGTGACTTAAACCTACCACATTGGTGGTTTAAATATAACATAAGTTTAGCCCCTAAAACAGGATGGTGCAAGACATAATTATAATTTAATTCCAAAGTAGCGTCTAGTTCCGAGTTAATAACGATAACCCTGCTTGGAGCAAGCGGGCCTAAGCATTCTAAACTACAAATTTTACTAATTCTTCTTAGTCGAAAAGCCCGCCCCAGGTCATACCTGGCCCGAAGGTGCCCATAATGCCGCATTTCCGCGTTGAATCGCTAATGATATGCGTTGGGCCAGGTATGACCCACGACAAACGTTACCCGCAACTACTATTCCCATGAGAGCAGCGAAACAACTTGGTGCGAATGTTGTGTTAATTGATTTTCGATGCTATTTCAGCGCTAGCAAAGTCGATAATCATAGAGATCTAGAGAGATGCCAACCAACGCGCCGAGTACGAAACCTAGTGTCGCATCACCACCAGTACCACGCGATAGAAAGTATTTTGTTAGCTTGAATGTGCTCATTATCCATTGCGGTATCAGAACTCAACGTTCGAATAATCTTTAGTACTACGCAGGCATTGTAAACTATTTACACATAATATCTCGACGGGCTTTCAGCCTCATAATATATTGAAACCTTACTGTCGCAAGCAATGTGTTCCATTTTTGCGCATATTGCTGCGACACCGGCCCCGCCCTCTTTTCACATCTCCCTTTAGTTTTTGTGATCTGTGTCGATAATAGTTTGGTCGTGAAAAATGTCCTCGCCAAGTGTGAGTCGGCTCATAAAATGTCGTGAAATGATTTTCAGAATATTGGAATACCCTTGACTCTCGGGGGTGATAGGGTAAACATGTGCGTTACTTTAAGGGGTGATTGTACCTATGATACTGAACAACTTATCCTATTATTGATTATTTGTGGTCGGGCTATTGCAAGCAAGGGTCGTTGTAACACTGAGACCAGCTCTAGTCCTTTGTGTTCGCCCCAAGCTCACCCATATTTTACGCATACCTCCGAACTTATGGTATTTTCTTTTCATTCTCGGGAATGCAGGTTTCCTCACGATGTTTTCCTTCACTAACGAGCTAGTAAATGATAAATACAACCGTACATAAATTCCAAAGAACTTAGTGGTACAGGCTAGGAATCGAACCGCTGCCTCATGATTGAGGCGCCAGCTCTCTTCCGTATGAGCTATCAGCGCTCTAACTTTCCCTAAGAGACATACAGGAAATTACAAATAAAATATCTACTTTTTATACAAACTTTCGATTGCATTTAGTATGGGAAGTCGAATTTTTTTTTAATTTCCTATAGGTTTATTTAGGAAAGTTGTTCAGTATCATGGGTACAATTACCCCTTAAAGTAATGCAACTGTTTACCCTAACACCCTGTAGTTGATTGATAAAGTATTGTATTTTTTATTTCGAAGTTAGTTTCGCAATCTTATTCGAATGAGATTTGCTAAAACAACGACACAATAGTCGAAATAAAAAGTCAAAACGTCAAAATCACTAATTTAAAAGTGACATAAACATAGAGAATCAAAATAAACTCGATCTAGAATGTCGTCGGTTTTTCGGAGAAATCGTGAATAATATGACATTATTGATGTAAAATTAAAGTGCCTTCAAAAAAACCTTTTTTTTTTTAGAGAAATAACGAATTATTTAAATTGCTACTGTTCTAAACTAAACTTTTTAAAGGGATTTTATAGTTTTTTTTATTAATTATCTGAGTTGTCAATAATTGGACAATGTCACAACTGATTATTGGATGACTTATAATCATTATAAAAATATAATAATAAAAATAATAATAATATAAATTTTTAACTTGGCGTGTTAATTGAAGATATTTGCAAAAATATTCATTGGAAATACATTGAAACCATTTTTAGAATTCTTGTCTGTTTTTTTGCGCATGCATCACTTAAAAACGATTGAACCGATTCGGATAGGGTTTTCACGAAAGCATAGGGCTTAGTTATTTCAATCGGTTCATTCAATCAAATATCTGCGCGTATAAAGTCGCGGGTGCCGACAGACAGAGTAATATCTCGATCTTATTCGTTTTCTTCAAGATTCAAAACTAGTGATCACGACGTTTGTACACTCAAATAATTGCAAAAGCTGTAAAAACTTTTTCAAAATTTAAATTTAGTCCTAGATTGGCTTAATTTGTTTTAAGTCTCTTTGTAATTATAAAATATATATATATATAAACAAAGAAAACAAATATGTGATTGTATGTGCTTTTTCAAATGTAACGAATTTACGTGTATTATATAAAAAAAAGAACAATGTAATTATTAATTAATTAAAAAGAAACTCCTAACATAGCTTCCATAATTTTTTCTTCATTGTGATATTCGTTTGGAATCTTAGATTTAAGATTTGGGTACATGATTTTTGGCCATACAGCTTTATCCACTTTAAAAAACCATATCCATTGTCTGGAATTCATTAACTAAATATTGGGAAGCAAAATTGCTAAACCAGGCACTTCACTCTCGCGAGAACTTCTCGGCGAGGATTTTCGACGAGAAGACTTTAAAGGAAAATTACTACGACTTATGACGCCACGAGAACAATAAAGGCTCGGCCACACAGAGTGCAGCTGCAGAACGGGTGCAGACCGGCTGCGTGTCACACTGAATGCAGTCCGGCGCGGCTGCTGAACAGCTGCGGAACGGTACCCGCAGTGTGACACCTCGCATATAATTCCATAGTTTACAACTACTGAAGGCCCGCAGCCGTTCCGCAGCCGGTCCGCAGCTGCACTCTGTGTGGCCCAGCCTTTAAGGGCATCCACACTCTCGTTCTCGGCGAGAATGAAGTACCAAATAACACCATGTCGATTTGGTACCGATTGAATCTAGTAGTTACACAATAAGAACCCAGATCGTTTTTAAGTTTATACCAACAAATAATTAGAATATTTAAAGAAGTTTTGGTTGTCAAAACTCATTTACCCAAATATTCTGTTTATTGTTAACGCAGCTTTGCATAACCTTATTGTAACACATTAAAAAACTTAGGTAATAAATGAAAAAAAAATGTTAAATATTTATATTAAATAATAAATAATCACTTTGTATAGGTGTAAAAAATAAATTATTAATTTTTAAGCATTTTTTTAGTGTTACTAAAATCGATTTTACCATTTTATAGGTTGCAAATCGAGAAAAATGTATGTAAAAATAAGTTGTAATCAGTTTTAAACCCTATAGTACATTATTTAAGTCTTAGATTTAATTTTTAATTATTATTTTTTGTAATTCACGCCTTCATTCTTCCTGTTTTTTAAATTTAACCCTTTATTTGTTAAATTTCTGTTTCATTGTTTACTTTTTAATCTTAAAAGATAGAAGTAAATGTTTTTATGAAATAATTAATTATTTAAGACGTGTTAACTTAGTATGAAAAATACCTTAAATACATTAAATTAAAAATTATCGAACATAAAATTGACCACTAAGATGCCTCCACCAAAGGGTCCCGCGCGGTGGAGTATTTCCCACTCCCTTTCCCTTGTTTGTGAGAGTTTCCCCTGCAGTGGGACTTACTTACCTAAATTTGAAACTTTTAATAGTAAAAAATATAATGATAAATACAATTTCACCCCTGAAAGTTGGTAGCTTTTTTTATGAGATATCCTGCCATATTAACAGAAAGCTGGTTGCTATGTCATTCCTAGAGGGTGTCAAAGGTGGTTGGTAGTTGCAGTAACATTTCTGATCACCCCGAAAGTTATTACAGTCGTGTGTATATTTTATAATGCTAGGTTGACGCGTCAAATAATCGAAATTGTAGACAAAGGCTTTCAAAATAATAGTTTTAAGTTAATTTATGAATGGCATTATCTACATGGTGGGTTTGCCTTATTTTGATTAGTTTTACCTCTACGATCTCAGTCGCTTCTTTTTTTTTTGTAGTTTTTTGAAACTTTTTTGTGAAATATCCCTCGTAAAAATAAGAACTTGTCTTTTACACTTTCATACATCGTGAAATTGTCATCAGCATCCTTTTAAACTGAGAGTCTACTTATCAAACTAAACATTATGGGAGCAAACCGATTGGAGCAAAAAAGTTGTTCAGTTCGATGGGTAGACTCTTAGTTTAAAAGGATGCTAATGATATCAATTTCACCCTGTATAACTGTGACAGAAGTGTGTTTATATTGAAAATTGACTGACTTCAAATCACTGTTTTTTCTTGTTTTCTATTTGAGCATCAAAAAACGACTGAACCGATTTTGATATACTTTAGTCACGAAATATTAAATTTTCATTCGATTTTCGAGTGTGTTTGAAAATGCCGCCAACAAGAAGTCGATCCTCTGATTTTTTTTTTATAAAAAATAATATAAAACATGTTTGAGGGATTTTCTTCATAGAATAGTTTTGAAATCTTTTTTTGATAATCTTAAACTAAAGCTAATGTAATAATTATAATTGTACGTACGAATGTCACTGTAAGGGTTGATTTTGACCAAAGTTGGATATATTGGAGCGAAAATTAAAAAACATGTTCTGTATATTTGCTATTTAATATTGTAATAAATGTGCTTGTTTCAATACGAATTGTTTTTTTTTTTACCTTACTGTCCTGTTTTAGTAATTTAGATGTCAAGATATCATAGAAACAGCACGAACCTTATTTTTTTAGGTACAAATACATAAGATAAGAATAAAGGTATGCTTCGTTGGTTTGGTCATGTGGAGAGGATGAGTGATAGCAGATGTACGAAAGAGATATATGTTGCTAATGTGAGTGAAAGCGTCGGCAGAGGGCGCCCTCGTAGGACGTATGCTGATCAAATCAGTTGCGTCCTACAAAAAGGGGAGGTGCGGAGTACTCGAAACCGACGGGCATGTATGAAGAGATGTATGGATGTGCATGAGGCAAAAGAAGTATGTAAGGATCGTAGTAAGTGGCGCGCCCTGGTCTCTGCCTACCCCACTGGGAAAGAGGCGTGACGTTATAGATAGATAGATAGATAGACATAAGACTAAGGGCCTGTTTCACCATTTCTGAGTAAGTTCTTGTCAGCTTATCCGACAGATAGTTTGACATATTTATGTATGTATCAAAATATCTGTCGGATAAGCTGACAAGAACTTACTCAGAAGTGGTGAAACAGGCCCTTAGTGTCAGTGCACATCTAGCGGAGAACACATGTATTGTTTTTAAGAAGAATAAAATTAATAAAAAAAAAAAAAAAACTATGAGCATTTTCAAGTGTCCAATGAAATGTCCTTATCCAATTGAAATAGAGTTGTAAATAAGTGTCAAGTTATTATTTTACCTAGCGGAAGGCGGTATTTTTTGGCGCACGCTATTTACAACTCTATTTGAATTGGATAAGTACGACAGTTCATTGAGCACTGGGAAATGCTCGAATAGTTCTCCGCTAGATGTGCGCTGACAAGCGATTTTTGAGGGTAGACGACGTCGCAACTGAATCGCCGCGACTTCTAACCCCTCTTATACTGTTCTGTGGTGATAGCCAAACACGTTTTCAGATTTTCGTTTCGGGGGGGGGGGGGGGGGGGATATACATAGAAAAACAATGAAAAAGTAAGTGCTGTAATCTCTTTTCATTACAAATATTCAGATAGTCCTTAGTTTAAGCACAAAGTAACTACAATTAATTAAAATTACTGGTTTAAGTTTAGATTAGCAGCACCATCTATTGGTAGGCTTGATGATTATTCGTCAATAAAAAGAAAGAAAATTCGACAAATAGTTCCACTACTCGACAGTAGATGGCATAACAGGTACAAATTAGAGAAGGTAAGTATTTTGTTTAATGCTTAGTAACTCCACTCGACAACAGGTGGCAGTAGGTACTCTGTTTACTAAATATAACCTAATTTAATTCAATATATAATTAAATAATACTGTTCTAATCATTTTGAGTTGTTTATTATCTTATCTAATTAGTAAAGTAAAATTCCCACCCTTCATGCGTTAATAACTAAAATTTCACACTAAATTATAATTTAGGAAAACCGGTTTCGTTAACTTTAAAATCCACCATGACACATTTGAATAAAAATTAGTAAACCGAGGCATAAAATTGTCCATTAATACAGCTCGTAAATAAAACGATAAAATATAATTATGACAAAACAAAATCTGCGTGACAAATACTGAAAGGGAAGCGGGACGAATCGAACAAAAGATGGCGACACGTGCGCGCAGTTCCCGCCAAAATGTGTGTCAACTGTCAAACGCATCCCGTTCATAAATCCTTATTGCTTTTTAATTTGCTTATCATGGTGGATGCATTTTTTCATTAATTTTTAGTTATTTCTACCAAATCATTCTAATATCCATACCTACCTACCTACCTACTAAATCCCCTCCATACATCAGCTTCAGGATCACGATTTTTGAATCTCATACGTTCACATAACATTATAAGAGGGGTTAGAAGTGCATAGTAAGCGTGGAACGTGTCGCCACAGGTTATGCAATGATTTGCATAACATCAGAAGGCGCGCGGCGTGGTGCGAGCGAGAGGGCACGAGTAATTGTAGCAGCGTGAGCGGGAAGACAAGTGGTGACAGCCGTCTCCGAAGCAAAAGCGCTACTTTGCATTTCTAACCTCTCTTATAATGTTCTGTGAATACGTTGAACTCAGCAGTTGAAAATGTATGGAGATACACATCTTTCTACTGCTGATTTGACTTTCAAAAATCGCACTCCTGGAGTATGATTTTTGAAAGTCAAATCTATAGTAGAAAGATGCGTATCTCCATACATTTTCATTCATCATCGTCATATCAGGCGATAGGCGCCCACTGCTGGACATAGGCCTCCCCCAAAATGGGGAGATTTGCCATAATCGCCATGATGCGATGCGTTTGCGATGTTCCATAATAAACTAAAGATCTACTCGAGCTAAATGCATGGGACAAAAGATTTTTTTTCGCGATTTCGATGTTGGTCCCATAGTGAAAGTTGTTCAGTTTGATGGTCTCAACAACCTCCTTAAAAGTTTTAAATATTTATTTTTACCTTTGTAACATTCTGTATAGCCTCAGCTGTACAAAACATTACTTTACCGCCAGATTTGCTCTAAAAAATCAGTTGTCGAAACTAACAATAAAAATTAATAATGTTTTGACATGCACTGGGCTGCGTTCAGAACCTACGCCCCAGGTGCACCCCGAGTGCAACTTTTCGCACTAACGCCGTTCCGAGGCTAGGTGAAAAACGCTCTTGCAACTCGGTTGTCACAACTCAACCGTTCCGAACCTCTGACGGGTTGCAACTTTTAACCATCAAATTCGATGGTTAAAAACACTCTGACGTTTTGATTATCTGTGGTTACTTGACTTTTCGCTCGTTTTGTACAAAAACTTGTTTTTCAAATTATTTTTATTCACTTTTTGATTTACTAACATGGAAAATGAGTTTTTTTATTGTATTTGGAAATGATGGAAGCCCTGGAAGCCCATATTACTTTAAATGTCAAAATTTGAGGTTATAAAACAACCGTGATCGTTCCGTACCTCATAGCGAGTTAAAAATTGGCGCGGTCGTTCCGTACCTTAGAGCGAGTTGAAAAACAACCGCACCTAAAGGTCGTGAACGCACCCCTGCAACCCTTTGCCAACTGTCCGTGTCGTATCATCAAAATTGTATAAATATATCTCAGATTTGAATGGAAGTAGAGAGGGATAATTGACGTAATTTAATGTGTTGGTTACACATTTTGATTGTTAATCGCGAGAAAGGGCTATCTACTTTCCTACCTAGGTAAGTATCTATTTATAAGTACAGGAGTGCGATTTTTGAATCTCATACGTTGAACTCAGCAGTTGAAAATGTATGGAGAAAAAGTTCATCTTTCTACTGCTGATTTGTCTTTCAAAAATCGCACTTATGAAGTATGATTTTTGAAAGTCATATCAGCAGTAGAAAGATGGATATCTCCATTGTAATATTGGCATTTTCAACTGCTGAGTTCAATAAATGAGTTTCAAAAATCGCACTCCTGTACCTATTTCATTCATCATCACATTTATAAATATCCACCTCAAAAACAAACAAACAAATCGAATCGGAAAAAAATAATAAATTCATATTCCACAACTTCGAGATCAATCTTTATTTCAGCTCCAAATACTAGAGAAATAAAAATAATACATTTATCACTTACCGCCTTTTCTTTCAGAATCTTTCTTGACACTTTATAAACAAAACACAACTTTAGGTCATTGAGATAAAGATCAAATTAAACTGTGAATAGTGAAAGAACATAAGACATTTTAGTGCGGCAACATTAGCCAATAACGCAAGGGGGCGTGGCTGATTTCAAAATTGGAACGATTTTTTCTTCATTTCGCACGTGTGTGCTTCTTTTTCTTTTCAGCCAGTCTTGGATCAGACAGTTTGCGGAAAAGAATAAAAAATTTTTTTTTTTCAATAATAAGGCAAACGCTCTTAAACTATTCATCCTACAACTTTATTTCTTTATTTTCAAATTTAGGTCACTATGTATTTAGTTATTTTAAGAAATTGACTTTATTTGGGATGAAATTTAATTTATTCGGCTTCAATTTTTCCTGGGCTTGTCTAAACTTAATATAAAACAGAATAAAGCCTTTGCCCAGCTGTGGGCTATGTTCCCATAAATCAAAAAGTATTTCTTAAAAAATGAAGTTCTACAAATTTGTAGCCTACGCATTGCTACGCCGTAGCAAAGCTCTACGAAATGCTACGAAGCAATAATTATTTTATATTTGAAAGTTGTAAATACTAGTAAAAATACCATTTTAACGTAATAAGTTAAAGGCTGAAGATTCAGAAGAATATCGAAACAAATTGATGTAAATGTACACCCTTTTCATATCTAAACAATGAATAAAACACACACATCAATTGTATTATCTTACTTATTCTAAACCAACATAAATTCACATATCAAAAAACATTAAAACAACCTTACCCCATTAAAATAAGAAGGGGAAAACGTGCAAATTCGAGTTTGCAAGACTTTAAGAAGTCCATTTTAGTATGAGCTTCGATGATTGCAATGATTTTCCCCGATTTAAGCGAGGATATTCGAGAAGAAAAGGGTGCGGAAGGTCAATCTATAATGGCGTCGTTCACACAAAAGCGCGCGTAAAAAGCCACCCCGCGCGTTCGGAAACCCGCCCCTTTTAAGAACCACTCCCTAAACTCAGTTCGTGTTCTGCCTCAAAACGCGATACATGTGTTTTGCTTTTATCATCTATGGGACTAGCTAGTGTGTTTTCGAACGTTCCGATTTTGAAATATAGAACACTGATTTAATTTTATTTAGTGATGTGTTGTTTTAATAACAAACAATGATAAGAACGTTGAAAAATAACTGTTAATTCATAACGTTATTTTTATTTTTGTGAACTTTATTTTCTAAGTAATGAATGTATAATGTACCCAACGGTTAATGATAAACATGGACCTTTAAAACTAAACCCGTTCGTAAAGAATTTGGACCATAACATTATGTTGAAAACCTTACAGAATCTGTGTTACAATAAATCTAACGCAAATAATTTTAATATGACGTCGCCTTTCCTAGTCGACAACATTCTGCATCAACAGAAAACTGTAAACTTCCACAATCAGTATTTGAATCAGCAAATCGAAAACTACGTGTTACAAAGACAAAATTACGAGCAGTCGAGAGAAAATTCACCAGAAATCGAAGATTCCAAAATGGCTGAGGAAGATGACGGACGGAATTCGATTGAAGAAACAAAAATCGAACACGACGAAGACTCGAAAAGTCATGACGAGGAAACCTTTAATAACGTTAAAAACGAACAAGTTTATTATACCAACGATTTTTATCAACGCACTGAAGACGTTGGCCGAAACGAAAAAGAAGTTTTAAACATACCTAACTTAGCACGACGCTGCCCAAGCTGTGGCTCGTTCGATTGCCCACCGTTCTCTTGCAAAAAATCAGGCATTCGGAGGCTAGAAGAACTGGAAAAGCGTTTTAACCTGAACTACCAAGAAAATTCAGGGGATGAGGGTGAAAAAGAGAAAGCCTTTACAGACGATTTGGTTAGGAATTGTGACGATTATAACGAACCGAAGAAACCGTTGCTGAAATTCAGTGTTAGTGCCATCCTGGGTGACCGTGAAGATAGGGATGTGGCGAAAAATAACGTTAACGGTAAGTTCATTTTTTTTAACCTGGTTGCAGTAGTACCGGGTTTATAAATCTTACCGACCGATGTACCTGCGCAGTAGATAAATTTTAAAAGCGCGCGAAATTAATATTGACCAATCAGGATGTGTCACCTTGAATCCCATAGCTCTAATAGCCCATGCTGCCTGGTCAGTCGTAAAATAACTGTCAGTAATAATCTAGTAACAATAGGCCTTAGCCAATTCTTCAATAGTAAATTCTGTTTTATTTCCAGTTTTCACAATCTTAAAATTTTTTCAATCCAGTTTTCTAAGACAAGGCTTTAGCCGACTAACCATAGTACTTTCTATCTCTATGCTTCTAACAGACTGAGCTTCGATCACTAATCACTTATTTGACTTGTTTACTCTCTTTGATATTTACTGTCAGCGATATGGCGAGATACACGAGACCATAATTATTTGTGTGAACTCAAGAGGGTTGTGTGCACGTTTGGCTGTGCCATTTTTGGAGCTCTGCGTACCAGGAGTGCGATTTTTGAAACTCATTTTTTGAACTCAGCAGTTGAAAATGTCAATATTACTATGGAGATATGCATCTTTCTACTGCTGATTTGACATTCAAAAATCATACTCCAGGAGTGCCATTTTTAAAAGTCAAATCAGCTGTAGAAAGATGCGTATTTCCATACATTTTAAACTGCTGAGTTCAACGTATGAGATTAAAAAATCGCACTCCTGACTAGTTTTTTAATAGTTGTTAGATAGAGAAGAGGAAATTTAAAACGTATTCTGTGTTCATAAGGGTTTGATAAGACCTCAACAAGACTATATATCTTATTAGAATTTAAGTATATCAATAACTCCCACGCCGAGTGGCGAATAGGGTCGTATGCATAACATATACATTATCCTAAACTAGCTTTTGGCCGCGTGAATTTATGATTTTCGAAAAATCCTTTCTTCCAATAAGGTATCAAACAAAAAAAGTTTCATCAAAATCGGTTCAGTAGTTTTTGCGTGATGGTCGTTCAAATAAACAAACAAACACACAAACAAGCAGACAGACAAAAAATTCAAAAATTGGTGATATGGAATCAGGGACACCTAAAAATCATATCGTAACTTTTTTTTTGTTAATATCTACAATGTAAGTACAGACAAACTTCCTGTTACAGTTTTATAATAGTTTAGAAAAGATAGATGAAGAGCTTCCTGGCTGATTAATTTGACATCCACTATCCGATCTTCTCTAGCTCCTCATTCAGATTTGTCTAATGCGTGCTTTAATTTCACCACTAGCCACCTCTCACTCACCACTTGACACGTCATTCCGTCCTGAAACTTACATTGCTAAATGTGAACATTGCTACTAGGTACATTCTTAAGCAAAAAGTTGGTTATATTTCTTTTTATTACGTATGGGTTTGCTCTTGACCTCAATCTAGTCCTCAGGACGAAGATGGGGTCGAAGATGTAGCGAGCTCACCCAGAAGAAGCCGCAGTGGTAGTTGTATGTCGCATTATTTTTTACCACCCCGATTAGGTCGTGAGTTTATGTATGTGTTTAAGTTTACAGATAGATTATAATACTTTTATTTCAGACTTTTATCAGAATCTATTATATCGATCGATATGCTATCAGTTACTTTACTTAATTTCTTTTTGATCCAATTTTTTATTGTTGTCGTATGGTCTCCATAATAAAGAGCTTTTGTTTGGATTAATTAGATTAGAGAATTATTTTATTACATTCGAGATTGTCAGAAACTATTAAATTAAATTAAATTAAAAAGTATTTATTTGTCTCTTATTTATACACAAGTACATAATAAATATAGCACGGTTTTAAAAATAACCTAGAGACAAAATGGTAAAGGACTCAGTATAAGAGTTGGGGTTGCCGACTGCCACTGCTATTCTGTCCCTCCCTTAAACATAAATAAATAATATATTCTTAATAACTATAAACAAACATTCAATATTTATATTTTAGACGTAATAAATGAAACATGGAAAAAATTGGATGACTAGTATATACGTAAATTAAGTAATACATACCACAGTAAACAAAATAAAAATTTAAATTTAAAAGAATGAAAAATATATACAATTACTTATAAACAAAAACAGTGTTATTTGTAGGCAACTAGGTAGGTCCTAAGGAGGGATGCCAGCCGGTATTATTTGCTGCTTCATAAGCCATTCTTTACATTTTGTACGGAATGTTGAGAGCGTAAATCGCAGCGCGTCTCTAATGGGTGGAGGCAGATCATTCCAGATTTTAGAAGCGGCATATTTGAAGCAACCCATTGTACCGACAAGAGAGTAAACAGGAAGCACGAAAAGATACCCTCTATCCCTCAGGTTTTGTCGCCGAATTCTGCGAGTCAGCTTGTGGGAGAGATACAGAGGAGATTGTGTTTTACACAGTGAGTGCAAGAAGCATGCATATTTTAGACTTCTCGTGTGGTCCGTGTGGTGTCGGCTAAGAATAGCACCGTCCCATTTCCTCCCGTGGGTGTCGTAAAAGGCGACTAAGGGATCTACTGAAGGATGGGCAGCAGCATCCTCTGAGTACACACATTGATTCGATCCAACTGCGATCGCCAACCCGCCTGCCATGCGTGGCGATTATGGCAAATCCCCCCATTTTGGGGGAGGCTGATGTCCACCAGTGGACGTTTAATGGCTGATATGATGATGATGATGATGTGTGGTTCACATTAAGTACTCTCTATTGCTGTAACTAAAGAGTTGCAAATTATAAGGAAGGTAATTTTTTTCCTACTTGCATAATGATTGGTAAATAATTTATGTATTTTCAATTGTGTTTCTGGCACAAACTTAATATACTATCGTAATAGACCAACCATCTCCTCATGATCGCATCACCGAAACCGAAATGTCAATATGTGCGAAATTGATACGTGTGTGAGTTTTAGTGTTAGATTTTGGAAATCAATCTCTATGCGAAACGGTTTCTTTTTCACGTATACAATATTTTTTGATCTTGCACATAATTATTTGAAATAATATATTATCTAGAAAATAGGACGTTTACTTCATGTAATGCATGTATTACGAAAGTAGTACTGTACTAATGTTATTTACCTTTGAAACGTCTTTTTATTTGAGTTCCTGGGACAAGTTACACTGCATTCCAACACAGAACATGATACCGTAATGATTTTTTTTGTATTTGTCTGATAAAACACAAAATGAATTATAAAGAAAATCATAAAATAATAAGAGATAATTTTTTGACAGGATACCAACCGAGACTTTATTGTTTAAAAGTGGTTTTACGGCTATTATATTATAATCTCTTTCGCACGCGTAGGTTTTTCGGTAAGTTCGGAATCTCATTCGCACACTGTGTTGGTCTACTTACGGTAGTAATATTAAGTTTATGGTTTCTGGTGACCTTTTATCCATAAAACCGCTTCTGTTATGTAGCAATTGTATCCTTAATTATATAGCTCTAATGAAATAACAACGACGGGAAATGCTGTGGTTTATTCTAAGGCAAGGAATCTAATAAAGTTATGAACATTTAATGCGGTTTAAGGAAAAAAACATTCAGACGCCGACGGCGGCGTCGGAAACGTCCCTTGAAGCTCAGATCCGGTTTTCGTGAAAACTTTTGAAAATAAAATCATAAATAAAAAAGATTTCAAGTGATAGCTGGTTCTAAAAAGTAGGTACAAAGCAATGGTAAATTTTTTTTTTGGACTGATTTTCATTTCGTTGGTCAGTAGGCAGACCACCATCTCGTTGGTCTGATGACATTGTGAGCGTGACTGGTTTGCATTGGCCTATGCCAAGCAGTGGGTTGATGTGGGCATTAGCCTTTGACTATTTATTATAAGGACTAGACTTGCGGTAGCATTTCCCCGCTGCCTCGGTATAAGAACAATTGATCATGTGCATTTACATTGAATTTTATACCTTATCACTAAACGAGACAGCCTATAATTGCGAAACAATAACTACGAACTTATGACGTTTGGGGTTCACACTTTTCATGATTTTTGACATTCTTAATTAGAATCTAAAAAGTTATGGGGAATGAAATCCAAAGTTGCGGATTCCAAGTTACCTCGCCCCCCGCAAAAAGTGTCTCCGTACCTCCGTGGTCTAATGGTTAAGAGCATTGGCTCTCGACACGGAGGTCGTGGGTTCGATTCCCACGGGGGACACCTAGTGAAATGTCACTTTGTGCGTTTTCCCCAGTTGGTTAGGACATTACAGGCTGAATCACCTGATTGTCTGAAAAGAAAAATGATTCCGTGCTTCGTATGGCACGTTAAGCCGTTGGTCCCGGCTACTATCTCTGGTGGTAGTAATCGTTACATAAAAACCACGTCAGAGGCCGTAAGGCGGTCTGAAAAAACTCTGACACCAGGGCTCTGCCCACACGATAATAAGAAGACGCGTAACTAGTCCCTATAAAAGTAGTCAAAGTAGTAGTGTAGGTATATTAGATACGAAATGTTCTAAGGGTCAGTCTATAGAAGTAGAAACTAATTACGACTAACTATTCCATAACACCATCTGTTTTATTTATCGCCCCATCTCTAATTGTTCCAATAACAGACAACGAAGAAATATATTAAGTATCAACCAACATCAATAATAAAATAATAAAGCGACTTAGGAAAACGCTAAGAAAAGAACATATTAATTTCGTTCGGACCCCCAACTCGCACCGTCTCGTTTCTGCGAACTAATATTGTTATATAGTTGTCTCTCTCCCGCCCCCGCGCTTAAGTGTCTCGCCAGATGTTGCCGGTTTTATTGAAAAAGTCGGCGGCCATACTGCGACTTTCAGTAAATTAAGATGTTGGAAGAAAATCGTTATAAGCAATAGCGCGTTATTAATAACGCTTTTATTCGTTTTTTCGTTTAGTTTATTTGTTTTTTTTGACAACACTATTTTTATAAATGTGAACTTATAGGTACGTTTTTTCTTTTGTTATGTTGTGATTGAATTGAATTGATCTGTTTACGTTTTTAGAGTTACGTACACAAAGGCTAAATGGTGAAAATGGGACCCTATTACTAAGCGTACGTTGTCCGTCCATCTGTCCGTCCGTCCTACCTATTTAGCAATTTAGAATATTCGTTATTTGTTAACAAATAAAAAAATATAGATTTAGGGGTGGCCTCATACAAGAAACTAGTTTTTATCAACGTTTTTTCTTCTCGATCTATCGTAAAAACGGTAATACATACAAACGTCAAACTTAGTGTGATTATACAGGGTGTACAATTAAATGGGACAGTTACTTAAAGCGGTGCTTCAAACCATCAAACTGAACAACTTTCTCTATGGGACCAATATCGAAATCGCGAAAAAATCTGCTGTCCCATTCATTTCAGTCGAGTTATGTTTGCAGTTTTGTATGGAAATTTTTATCGCCATTTCAGTGTTGGTCCCATAGAAAAAGTTGTTCAGTTTGATGGTCTGAAGCACCCCTTTAAGTAAGTGTCCCATTTAATTTTACACCCTTTAGAATAGAGCAAACTCTACAGTATAACAACGAATAATAAAAACCTGCCAAGTGTGAGTAGGTCTTCCGCTAAAGGTCCCGGAGGAAACAAAACTTTTTTCTAAGTTAATATTATGTTGTGTGGTGGTGTGGTACGGAACCCTCTTTGCGCGAGTAGCCCGACTCGCACTTGACCGGTTTTATTAGAGCCCAGTCATTTTACGGAGTTTTGTTAGGCGGGGTAGGGAGTGATTATTAATTGGACCTTTAAACTGTAACCGGCACCATTTAGTGGCAAAAAGACTATCTTAAAGCATAATATTAAAAAAAAATCGTTACGCAACATAGAAATCGAAATTGTGTGTCCCAGAAGGCTTTTAAATTATTAATATTAATACCAATGCACTCATTTGACGTAGATTTAACAATATAAATTATTTTTGAGCAATAAAATAGACGTAAAAATTTAAAAAATGAGGTATTTATTAGAAAATACGAATGTATTTTTCAAAACCTTCTAAGTAGACAAAAATATTCACACCATGTTTGTAGTATGTATAATGGTAAAGCCTTAAATATGTACAAAAAAAAATTACCATCAGGTTTTTTAGAACGAGATAATAACTAAATTTTAAAATCGGAACTGTTGCTGACGTGATTTTTTTTTAAATATTGGTTCATTTCTAGGCTCAAATTGGCTCTTCAACATTACACCGAAAAAAATTCAATTATTAATTAGTCCCGGCTCAAACCGTAAAATGACTGGGCTATTAAAGCTATGCGACACCTTGGACACTGACAACTGATAGCTGTCATGTCATAATACAACTGTTTACCCTAACATCCTGTATAAACTTAGGAAGGCATGTTCTACATCTGTACACCAAAAATACAAATCTTTTTAAGGATTAAGGTCCGCTACACACAGACGGAATGAGGGATTTTCCGAAAGCCATTAAAAAAGAAAAAGTAGTTCGTAATGGTTCGATAGATGGCGTTGACGAGACAGGGGTGAGCGACCTTGCAGATAATAAAATACAAATAAAATAGTAAGAATTTGAGTTTTTAAGTAAATAGCAAAATATGAACATATATTTCGTCAACGGATGCGTCCGACTCAGTTACATGCATTTTTGTTTACTTTTTAGCCAAAAAATTTCATCTTCGGACTCCTCTCTGGTCAACGCCATCTATCGCCGGTATGTTGAACTACGTTTGACTAGCTGTCAGAAAAATCCTCATTGCAATCCGGAATCCTGATTCAGGATTCAATGTTGTCAACTATGGTTACAAAAAATACTAGAGTGCTGTTTAAAAAATGCCTAAAATCAAAATGAATGAAATGCCAACTTAATGACAATTTTATTTTTAAGGTATTTAATAAAACGAAACAAATAGTTTCTATACCTACATGATAATTACTATCATGTGATGATTTCATGACGTTACGATGATGATTTTTAAATCGTATTTCAATATTATGCAACTATAACAAAAGACTATCGATAGTTTTAGCATTAGACATAATCTGCATACAAAATGATATAAACGATTTTTGAGCGTAGACGATTTCGCAACTATACCGCAACGACCGACGTCACAACTGCACCGTCACGATACGGTATCGTTCCATTAACGCCTACGCTCAAAAATCACTTGTTTGATATGACTTTAAATCTTTAAAAAATTCCACCTAAGACATCAAAAATCACTGGATCTAGTGAAAAAGTCTCTGAAAGCGGCAACACTCCACCCGGAATCTAATTCCGAATCAGGTTTATTCCGTATGTATGTGGCGGACCTTAAAATTGTTCGTAGTTTCCTCCAAGAATCCCAAATATAATCCAAATAAAATCAGAACATCGTTTCAATACGCGTAAAAGTTGAAAAACAATACGTTATAACTCTGCAAATCGCAAAAATCTACTCTCTGTTATAAAATTATGCATATCGGCCCAAAGTCCCATATTAACATGTCATTCGACGCCATATTGGAATAATATTCGAATTCGAACGAATCCATTCGAGCCAAACCGAATACGATTTTGTCGAGCGTTGTTTTCTCGACCTTATTACGTTCTAATAAGGTTCTACAAAAAGGATATAAAAAGTTTATATTACTGAGATTTGGCGGGTACTTTTTTACTGGCTATAAAGATGGAGGAAAATTCGAGATAAATCGTTTTAGGAAAGTTCTTATAGATTATTGAATGAGTGAAATAAAAGGAAAGTACAGTGGTATGATATGCGCAGGTGGTTTTTATTTTTATTTTGTTAGTTGAGTCACAGTTTAAGAAAGAGTATCTATACTTCATTCCAAATAAGGACGACAAAATTTTCCGATTCCTATTTAGCTTTCAGGAGTATGATTTTTGAAGGTCAAATCAACAGTAGAAAGATGCATATCTCCATAGTAATATTGACATTTTCAACTGCTGAGCCAAAGAGTAATATTAGTATATTAGAAAAGAGAACCCACTCGTGGCAACATTATGCATCCACCTTATGTCAAATTGAAGGCTAGCTAGCGCCAACTATGTTTCACCGACAATAATTCAACCTATACTATACATACCTACTTATATCTACTCATACCAATGGATATTATTGTTTTTAATGCTAGTTTTCGTTCAATCCCGCACCGATCGAGTGAAATTCCAGTATCCTTACTATTCCTGTAATCTAAACATTGGTAAGAGAACAACAGAATCTCCAGAACATCACTAAATCGGCACGAAATTGAACGAAAACTACAAACAACCCGTACATTACGCAAGATAGGTAGCCGTTTTGTGATTTTTTTCAATGTGACATTGACATAGACAATAACATCTTTTTTTTCATAGTTCTGCGCAATATTTAATAGATGGCAGCACATTCTATGCAAACTGAATCGGAAAAAGCCACCAAAATGCGACTGTCCTCCGCCTGTGCTGAGCTCAACGAATGAGATTCATAAATCGCACTTCTGGTTACTTCAGTACATAGACGAAGAATTTTTCGCTTACGCTAATCTTTCTACGCTTCAGTAGCATAAATTGACACAATATTATTTCGAAACAAAGATAATATAATCTTAGGACGAATAGGCGGGTGTCAAAGAAGTCTGTGGTACCAAAGCGTTTTATTTACGAAAAAGTCGAACTACGCACGAAGCTATTGCAGCCCTAGACTCCTTTCCGCATGACATCTTGTCGATTTCTGTTTTTTGTAATCAGTGTCCGGGGTGTGCCGAGGATTAGAGAAAAGAAAGAGGCTATTGTTACAGTAGTACCTATGTTATAGTAGTAATCACAATACTCTACTGTTACGCACCAAAAATAATCTGCTTCTATTTTGTCGATTGATTTCGCGCCTGACGCATGACCGACACGATCCATATTCGGTCATTAGACTGCACGGCAATAGGTTTCCCACTTTAACGGCGTAGCCATAAGGTAGATTATATTATCAAATGGTTTCGAGAGCCGTCGGGAAATGTAAGTCCCGATCTGTGCGAACGAAGATTGACGAGCAGAATTATTTTCCTGGTCGGACTATACTGTACCGCGTACCGGGAAGCGCAGCGTGGTTAGGCCCCACACACGGGGACCGACGAAGCCAATGGACTTCCACTGCGGGACATAGGCCTCTCCCAAGGATCGCCAAAACGACCGGTCCTGCGCTGCCCTCATCCAACGGGTTCGCGCCGCCTTCACCTGGTCGTCGGTCCACTGTGTACCTACCCACGCTGCGCTTTCCGGTACGCGGTCGCCACTAGAGAACTTTTCGGCCCCATCGGCCATCGGTTCTACGAGCAATGTGTCCCGCCTACCTGCCACTTTATTTTAGCAATTCTTTGGGCTATGTCAGCTACTCTGGTTCTTCTGCGGATCTGTTCATTTCTGATTCGATCTCGCAGGGAAACTCCGAGCATAGCCCTCTCCTTTGAGTGACTTTCAGCCTTTTTATGAGGCCTTGAGTGAACGACCACGTCTCTGTTCCATACGTCATCACTGCCAATACACGCTGATGGCACGGCAGTACGTAGTACATAAACATTAATAGTTCTATGAAGGCGTTTATTGTCAAAATTGTACGGGCACAGCTTACGCAAAGTCCGTGGAAATCTAATTGGGTCTAGATGCCATCCAGATTTGATGAGAGACTTCAATTTTTTCCACTCTTTATAACCAAGCTGTATTGTTATATTTTATTACGAACTACAAGGCAACTAATCTAATCACACAATTAAGCACATACGACACTAATACACTACACGGCCTACACCTGTTCCAACATTCTAATTTCGAAATACACTCTGCGACGGTTAACACGACCGCAGACGCGTTCTGAATTTAAACGAGCCAATGGGATGCGGTCGCGAGTTAGCGCGAGTGTGAGAGGATTTGGCAATTTTGATATTTTGCGGGTTATAGTTTTTCGGTTTGCTACGTGTTTATTTTTACTAATTTTTAGAGTTCCGAAGTCAACAAGGAACCCTTAATCCCTTTTGAGGTGCTCAGAAACATTGCTACAATAAATTTTTGACGTCTAATTATTCCAATCAAATATTGATCTAAAATTATTATTATTATCCAATCGAATGAAATTGTAATGTGCCTCATTGTGTTTATAATTTAACACGTTCCGGGACAGTGACCGCCTATAGCAGTGATAACAATAAAAGTTCTATTGTGTCCGGTTCACTGCCCCGGAACGTGTTAAAATTGTGTTACTGATTGTGTCAACATTTGAATACAAAAGGCACAAAAACAGGCGGTCTTATCGCTAAAAAGCGATTTCTTCCAGACAACCTTAGGGTAAAGGAAATAGTGAAAGAAGATTGGTAGGCGGTGTAGATCACAATAACACAATATAGATTAACATACACAAATAAACCTATACAAATACAAACATACTGTAATATATAAGGTCTAACAAAATTAGCTGAAACTATTTTAAGGGTATGCTCAGACCATCAAACTGAACAACTTTCTCTATGGGACTAATATCGAAATCGCGAAAAAAATCTGCTGTTCCATACAAACCGACTCGACCTAAATGTATGGGACAGCAGTTTTTTTTTACGCGATTTCAATATTGGTCCCATAGAGAAAGTTGTTCAGTTTGATGGTCTGATCATCCCCTTAAAATACTTTCAGCTAATTTTGTTAGACCTTTGATATTACAGTATGTTTGTATTTGTATAGGTTTATTTGTGTATGTTGTTGCTGTTTGTCTGTCTGTTTGTTTGTGTGTTTGTTTGTTTGTTTGTTTGAACGAGTATCACGCAAAAACTACTGAACCGATTTTGATGAAACTTTTTTTGTTTGATAGCTTATGATCTGACTTAAAATCTGGTATATAATTTGTGCGGACGAAGTCGCGGGTTAATGCTCGTGAATTATAATTTCGCCATGTCCGTCCGTCTGTCCTTCCGTCCGCGGCTTAGCTCAGACGCGCTTAGTAGTAGAAAGCTGTAATTTGGCATGGGTATACATATTCATCACGCCGACAAAGTGGTAAAATAAAATCTTGAAAAATATTTTTTTTTCATGGTACCTACACGCGAAGTGGGGATGACATTTTTGTTCTCGTCTATCCCATGTTGTGGGGTATCGTTGGATAGGTCGTTTAAAAATATGGTGGGTTTATTAACACGTTCCGGGACAGTGAACGAGACACAATAGAACTTTTATTGTTATAACGTCTATAGCCGGTCACTGTCCCGGAACGTGTTAAAACCATTTTTCGATTAAGGGATTCGATAGCGAAATATTAAGCTTTAAAGTGCAATTTTTTGTTGCCCCCCCCCCTGCTAGCTAAACGGTTATTTCAGTTTATGTGAAAAAATTCAATTTCCGTTAATATGTTTTTTTCTAGAGTGATAAAATTAATTAAAAACAAGAATGGAAGGTTAATATTGTAAACGAAATAGCAGGGTAAATGAACAAGCGTGTTGCGGTGACCATATCAGCGTGAATGTGACATTATTATCATCGCACTGCCTACCTACCTGCATCATGATCTCGGATTTTGTCACCAACCTTATACCGAAACTGGCGTACCGATTACTTAAATGGTCCTTAGATGGAATCAACTGTGGGGACTTGCTACAGATGTCAGCACCCACAAGTTATAGCAAAGATGCCAACAGATGGCGATACCGTCGCTCTCGGAAATATGCTCCATACATAGACAACGTTCAACGTGAATACGTTACTCGTAACCTACTACAAATATGGTTCACAATCGAATGCAAGACATACATCGCGCAAGAGAAATAATCACAGAGATTCGATACATATACAAGGTCCAACTAAGAACGGTTGGACCACGGCCGGACCATAGCCTGGTGGAAGATCTTCCCTTTTCAATGGAGGAACATTCCCTGAAGCACCTCCATAAGACATTCTGCCGAATTTAAGCGACGTTATTAACGCGTCTACTAGGGAAAATAGCGGATTAGTACTGGATTGAGTATCGACGAGCTCCCAAATGTAACATCCTTCTAGCATCCTTCAGATCATCGAAGTTTTTATATGAGTTTGACACATGACATAACCATAGCATATGCTCACGACTATATTCCCCGAGGGGGTAGTCAGAGATATTCTGAAACCTCAGAACATCCACATTTCACTAGTACCGAAATTCTGTCCAGTGTGACGGGGAGTGAGCCCGTCGCCACTTGTAATGGACAGTGGGTACAATACATGCCTCGAAATTGAAGCATGCAGGTTTCCTCACGATGTTTTCCTTCACCGAAAAGCCAATGGTGTTACAAATCTTACATAAATTCCGAAAAACTCATTGGTACGAGTCGGCCTGGACGGGGATCGAACCATCGCCTCCTGCACGGCAGGCAAGGTTACTCGCCACTGGACCACCACGGCTTCTGACATAACCATAGCGAATAACAAAACCGAATTGACAGCTTGCCGATGTTTCAACGTTGAATTGCATTGCAGAACAAACATTTGAAAAGTGAAAATTAATTCAGTCACCTATTATTTTTGATGTAAGCAAAATCAAACCTACCCAGAACTTGAGGATTGAACAATCCACCTTATCAACTAGCTATCTACCTTACCAACCTTACTACAGGGTGAAATTGATATCATTAGCATCCGAGTCTAAGAGTCTACCCATCGAACTGAACAACTTTTACTATGGGAGCAAACGGATCGGAGCAAAAAAAAAAATCAGGCGTTGCATACATTCGAGTCCAGTAGGCATTGCAATTTAGTATGGAACAGCTGATTTCTTTTTACTCCGATCGGTTTGCTCCTATAGTAAAAGTTGTTCAGTTTGATGTGTAGATTCTTAGTTTAAAAGGATGCTAATGATATTAATTTCACCCTGTATACAGGTAGAAGGATGATGATGACGACTTTGTTTTAAACTGAAGAATACGAATCAAACTGACAAACTAAGCACAATGGTCTTAAGATCTTAGGCTCTTTTAAACAATTACAAAAAGAAGTCTATTAAAAAAAATACAAAAAAAATAACGTACCGTTAACCTGCCAGTAATAACATTATTTAATTAACCGTTATTGTGAAAACGATTGGGTCCCGTTATTGCGGAACCGGGTGTCGCGGCGATTTGGCGCCAATTTTTGCGCGGGAAAGTGTGAAAATAATTGATTTTGAGGGGACTCTCTGCTGGTATATTGAAAATGACTTTTTGGACAATGTTCCTTTTTTATTGTTGGTAGCTTATTCGTTTTAACTTGTATTTCACGTAGTTTATTGTGACGTTTGTTTTCTTTAGATTCAACAAGGATTTTTTAAACAATAGTTTCATACTTTTAAAATAGGTGTTGTAATTGAACTTTCAGGCGTTTAATTACAAAATTAAAAATAAAGTATTTTATAAATTTTATTTATTATTGTACCTTTTTTCTGTTATAAATGTTAATTAAATTCTTTTAAAAATAAATGTTGTTATATTCTTTATTAGCATACTTACCAAGAATAGGCAAATACAATTTACAACAAGAATCAGAAGGGTCTTATCACTAAAAACGATTTCTTCCAGACAACCATTGGATGAAAGGACTTTTTAAAATACTACTGGTACACTGAAGTTTTAAGGATGAATCTATTACCTATCTTTATTTTTTTCTGTGACTGATTGACTGACTAACTGACTCACATAGGAACTGATTGATACAGCCTTAACCTGAAAATGAAGATATAAATATTCTACTTACTAGGAAATTTTGTAGACACTTTCCAAATTTTCGGGGGTGTTTCAGACCATCAAACTGAACAACTAATCATACTCCAGGAGTGCGATTTTCGAATGTCAAATCAGCAGTAGAAAGATGCATATCTCCATAGTAATTTTGACACTTTCAACTGCTGAGTCCAAAGTATGAGGTTCAAAAATAGCACCTCTGATCATCGAACTGAATAACTTTTACAATGGGAGCAAAGCTGAAATCGCAAAAAAAAAAATCATCTATTCGATACTGCAATGCCTACTTGACTCAAATGTATGAAAAGGCAGATTTTTTGTTGCCATT
Source organism: Agonopterix arenella (assembly GCA_927399405.1). Taxonomy (NCBI): domain Eukaryota; kingdom Metazoa; phylum Arthropoda; class Insecta; order Lepidoptera; family Depressariidae; genus Agonopterix; species Agonopterix arenella. Next base: position 7,766,509 of record OV656718.1, on the reverse strand, counting down.
TCAGCTTTGCTCCCATTGTAAAAGTTATTCAGTTCGATGATCAGAGGTGCTATTTTTGAACCTCATACTTTGGACTCAGCAGTTGAAAGTGTCAAAATTACTATGGAGATATGCATCTTTCTACTGCTGATTTGACATTCGAAAATCGAACTCCTGGAGTATGATTTTTGAAAGTCAAATCAGCAGTAGAAATATGCATATCTCCATAGTAATTTTGACACTTTCAACTGCTGAGCTCAGCGAATGAGATTCAAAAATCGCACTCCTGCATCCGTACTACCCCTGAAAGTATGTAGTGCTACAAAAATCATCGAATATAAGAAAGTAACTGAATACTTTTCAAAAATCAGAGGCCACGAGGTCTTGAAGTTTCTAAAATCCACGCGGACGAAATCGGGAACGTGGTAAAAATGTACGATAGATGCCTCAAAATTGAAGCATGCAGGTTGCCTTCTGAATATCCGTGGCTTTACAAATCGTACATCAGTTACTTTTCTTCTTTTCTGTTCTATGTTTGTGCCATTGTTTAATGAATTGTTTCCATAATAAAAAGCCTATCAACATCATCATGACGGCCCGGTAGCACAGTCTGTAGTGAACCTGCCTGCTGTGCCGAGGGTCGCTGGTTCGAATCCCGTAAAGGACAAATATTTATATGATGAATATGAATATTTGTACCCGAGTCATGAATGTTTGTATCTATATATGTATTCTATATCGTTGTCTAGTCATCATAATACAAGTCCAGGTACTTTAAATGTGATGAGATAATTTGTGTGACAATGTCCAAGATATTTATTTATTATCAGCCTATAAAAGTCGCACTGCAGGGCACAGGCCTACCTTCAGGGAGGGTGTATGGGCATTAGTCCACCACGCGTGCCCAATGCGGATTGGTAGACTTCACATACGCATCAGAATTTCTTCTTCAGTGTATGCAGGTTTCCTCACGATGTTTTCCTTCACCGTTTGAATGCAGTCGGTATTACGTACATAAAAAGCTTATAATTAGGACTAATAGCTTGCAATCATTACAATGTATGTGAGCGTTATTTCATCATGATCATCATTGTCTTGCCCATTTCCCATTATTTGGAGTCGGCGCAATATGTGAGCGTTATTTATTTTTATATATTTATTATATCGAGTAAAGTTACTAAAAACCCGTGGCGTTTATTATTCTCACTTATTTTTATGCAATATAATAAAACAGTTTTTCTCATCTTAAAAAATAACATAGGGGTTAAAAAACATTACATAAAATTAACTGCAAACTAAATCCTATATAAACCAAACAAGCCCGTAATAGCTATCCGAATGTCCAAACAATAAATTTATACTTAATATTACATTAACACAACCCCGCCCTTCGAAGTGGGGTAACTTGGGAATCAATAAAAAAGTTATAATGCGCGAGTCGGACTTTCTGGAACGGGTTCCGTACGCAGGCCTCACTTCTACAACAAATCGTCTATCGGCGTTATTTTGTTATTTCACACGGTCTTATTCTTAATTCGTATACGAATAATCAAAAAGATTTTTAGCATTTCTTTATAATAATACTGGATTGCGTTTTTTGAATCCCATTTGCTGAGCTCAGCAGTTGAAAATGTGAAAATAACTATGGAGATGTTTTTACTTCTGATTTGACTTTGAATACTGGTCGATAAAAAACAACCTTGCGGCGACAATTATATGAGAAAAAACACTTTGAAGATTGGTGCAGTGATAAGTTGACACATTTGTTGTGGTGTTTTTAAACGAACGGATTTTCCCAACAGTGGGACAGCAATGACTGATACAATTTCTTAAAAAGTGTTTCTTAACAGCTAATTATTGTTATTCTATTACTTTCAATGGCATGTGTCAGGAGCTCTGTCATTATTTTACTCAAAAAAATTCACTACATTTGCATAAACGCAAGACACAATCAAACACCTAAGTAATTTATAAATAAACAAAGCCGTAGTCCAAATCAGCTTTTACTCGTCTAGGGACGGACGTAGCTATAACATGACCATTCATTTATTATAAATAAAAATAATTTGTCCATACCAGCCTCGTCTAGAGAGGTATAAATAGCTATTCTATATTATATTTAAAAAAAATGGCTGCCATCATGGTTGTGATGATTTTGCCAATGTGTAGTTTATTTAGCAAGAGTACTTGACGTTGTACGGTAGTTTATGTATTTTGGTGAAATCAAGGATTGTTTTTCGAAAAGAACACTATCTTGAGCCACCACTGGAGCAACCAACAATCGACGAGCGACGTGACTACCAAATAGCAGACCTAAAACGCGACTCGGTATAACTATAACAAACATAAAAAACTGAACGCAATATAAGTCAGACCCTTTCACCAAGGAACCCAAAAGCATCCTATTGTGAAAGGATCAAAACTAGCCAATTTTTTTCCAATATTTATCTTCAAGGATTAGCTGTTATGCTTCATATTGTACTTTATTTTATTGGGTTCCTATTGTTAACGCGAGTAAAGACTGTTCGTTTTAATTCTTTATTTTCTCAAGTGTTCTGAGGTTTTGTTAGAATGTTTGCGCGAGGTTTCGGTTTAAATTGAGTGTGAAGCATTAAAAAGAGCAATAGGGATTATTGTTTTTTTTTCTTTTTCGTCCACAGATATTAGATCGTACGGTCATGGAATTAGGTAGGTAGGTAAAGAAAACTAAATGTATTAAATTCACTTTACCAAACGTTATAAATAATGAAAATCAAATAACTTTAGATAATGATATATTGAATTTCACAAATAATACTGTATTTTTAGGGATAAAGATTGACTCGGAGCTGCAATGGGGTCCACATATAGAAACCCTAGCGGGTAGCCTGAGCTCGACAGCTTATGCAGTTCGAAAAATTAGACAGCTAACTGATATAGCTACTGCAAGACTTGTATACTTCGGTTACTTCCATAGTATCATGTCTTATGGTATTTTGCTGTGGGGCCGTGCTGCAGATGTTGAGGCGATCTTTATCCTTCAAAAGAGGGCAAATCAAGCCATTTATAATCTGCGTTGTCGAGATTCACTACGAGATCTTTTTAAAGATATCAGTATCTTGACTTTCTACAGTCAATATATTTACGAAAATATTTTATACGTTCGGAAAAATTTGTATCTCTTTCCCAAAAACAGTGACCCTCATAATTACAATACAAGAAATAAAAATACATTAGTATTCCCACATTTTCGACTCAGTAAGGTCAACACATCTTTCATGGGGCACTGTATACGCTATTATAATAAGATACCAGAGGATATTCTAAACTTGCCAGACAAAAAGTTTAAGTCCCATGTTAAACAGGTCCTCTGTAAAAAAGGCTACTATAAACTCGATGACTATCTGACCAAAATTTCTGGTCTTGACAATGTTACTCTATGTAATGCAATATTGTATTTTAATTGTACTTTGTATATTTTGTTTTGTTTAAAAGATGTGTGTTGTAGAGTTTCTGGCCGCATCTTCTTTCAACGGAACACCTTCCGACGCGATGGTAGAGTCAAAAAATGACGTCAAAAAGCTATCTATGTGATATTATTTTGAAAAAAAAAAATTTTTAAATTTGATATGTTATAAAAAAAATCTGGTAGGCCGTACCATAGATGCAGCCGCCAGTGTAGAACGAGAAACGTTTTGTACCGAGTAATAATATGTCTTCTATCATCTAATTTAGTTTTTGTGATCTCTGATCTAATAGGTAATAAAATAATGCCGGTAGGTGCTATAATTTCAAAGTAATACGCGATCTTGTCATAACATATTTAGTTACATATGGTTTTTGCAAGTGACCCCGTACTCTACTAAAACTCAGCGTTTTCTAAACAACTGCTATGCAATGTGTAGGGCTATATATATTTTATAAATTACCATCAGGCATGAAAGAGCTACCTTTTAATAGGTTTAAGTCATCATTATACAGATGGCTCCTAGATAAAACATTTTACTCGGTAGACGAATTTTTGATGTACACTGATCTTGACGGTAACAGATCAATGCATGGTTTAACCCTAGTAAGAAAGACCTAGTCTTGTTCTGACATGATAATCTATCTATCTATCTATCTATACTATTTATAAAGCTGTAACAGAAGTGTGTCTGTACATTGAAGATATTAACAAAAAATAAGTTACGATATAGTTTTTAGGTGTCCCTGATTCCATATCACCAATTTTTGGATTTTTTGTCTGTCTGTTTGTTTGTGTGTTTGTTTGGGTGTTTGTTTGAACGAGTATCACGCAAAAACTACTGAACCGATTTTGATGAAACTTTTTTGGTTTGATAGCTTATGATCTGACTTAAAATTTGGTATATAATTTGTGCGGACGAAGTCGCGGATTAACGCTCGTACTATTATAAAACTGTAACAGGAAGTTTGTCTGTACATTGAAGATATTAACAAAAAAAAAGTTACGATATGGTTTTTAGGTGTCCCTGATTCCATTTCACCAATTTTTGGATTTTTTGTCTGTCTATTTGTTTGTGTGTTTGTTTGGGTGTTTGTTTGTGTGTTTGTTTGAACGAGTATCACGCAAAAACTACTGAACCGATTTTGATGAAACTTTTTTTGTTTGATAGCTTATTATCTGACTTAAAATCTGGTATATAATTTGTGCGGACGAAGTCGCGGGTTAACGCTCGTAATGTATAAATTTAATTATATTTCCCAATGACCTTAATATTTGCATGCTACTGACATGGCTACATAGGCGTGATCAAACTTTTATCTAATTACATCTGAATTGTACCTACCTTATTTATTGGCAAATAAATTATTTGTATTTGTACTGAAGTGCGATTTTTGAATCTCATTCGCTGAGCTCAGCAGTTGAAAATGTCAAAATTACTATGGAGGTATGCATCTTTCTACTGCTGATTTGACTTTCAAAAATCATACCTCCAGGAGTGCGATTTCTGAAAGTCAAATCAGCAGTAGAAAGATGCGTATCTTTATACATTTTCAACTGCTGAGTTCAACGTATGAGATTCAAAAATCGCACTCCTGGATGAAATGACGTGTCAAGTGGCAGGTGACTAGCTTTTCTCCCACATAAACACTGCACAAAAAACCTTTAATCCCTTAATCGCCTCGTTCGACACCCACGGGAAGAATTGGGTTAGTCCAAGCCGGAGCCACACGGCTTAAGTAATTGAAACTCTTAAATCCGATACCTAATTTACAATAGCCCCTAAGTAAAGCAAATCGAAATAATCAAAGTCTTTGAACGCTAATAGTATAATCTCACAACACCATTATAAATACAGTGCGGGAAGCATATTCTATATTGTTTTAATACGGTTCGAGTTATAAGCGATAGCGGATTTATTTCGATAAGTTGAAAATGTATAGAGATACGCATCTTTCTACTGCTTATTTAATACTTTCAAAAATCCCACTCCTTTACGTCTACCATGAGTTGCTATAGTAAATTCACTAAACGCAACTACATTCGTATTCGTAAATTATTTGTATTGAAATCCGTACAGCGCCTCTGTTGGATAGTTATGTAACTAAAATCCGCACCATGAGTTGCTGTTGTTGACTATTGCCGTTAACGTAACTAAAACGACACTACACTTATTGTAGTTCCTATACAATTTCGGCACCATGAGTTACATATTTGACGGATGTATAGATTTGACATAGTCATTTACTATAGCGAAAGTAGTTGCGGCTGTCACCTTGATTTTTCTCAGTGAAATAGTTTTATTTGTTGAGTTTTTTTTATAAATATGTCTGCAAGAGTATATTTTGGCCAAGAATGGGCTGATAAAACACACAGGCGCCTCTCTAAGAAATTAATCAGCAATGTGACAACTCGAGTTTCAAGAATAACAGCAGGAGCAAAGCTCGTGCCATTGTCGGAGCCCTCACCGGGCACTACGCCACAGGCACGATGATGCACCAGATGAAACTCACCCTTGATCCCAGCTGACGAGCGTGTGGAGAGGATGAGGAGACCATGGAACATATCCTTTGTGACTGTGATGTTTTGGCGGCAAAAAGCATGTGCCTCCTCGGAGATGGATATCCAAAACCGGGAGATCTTAGGTTTCTTCCCCTCAGTGGTTATTGCCTCCTTCATTGACCATGTATTTGAAGGGTGAAGAAGGCAAAAAGTGTTGGGGCTAAATCAAAAGATCCCACTGGGTCGAAGTGTTGCTGGCTTGCCAGCCCCCACAACAAGATAAGATAAGAAGAGTATATTTTGCTCGGAGAATGTTAGCAGAGGCTAAATCTAAGGATGAATGAAATATGTAAAGGAGCTACAGGGTTCATTGAACGGCTTGTCGCGCTACAGACCCTTTTCGCTACTTCACCTCGTGAAATTAATTAAACTTACCTATTTAATAAAAGGCTTATTATTATAGATAAAATGTTTATTATTTTTACATACAATAAAAAAATAACGTTGAATGCGTTTCCACCAAATCACTTCCACAAATACAAATGGTGCTAAGTCTCACAAAGTCACGCCATCAGAGATCAGACTCTGATGCACTGGACCTCTTTTTTTTTTTCTTTTTGATTGCATGTCCGGCTAGATTCTGCTACTTTAAGTCTTCTTCTCTTCCTGTTACCCATATGTGGGGTTCATTTAGGGTTCGGATAATAGGTCTCCACCGATTGCGATCTTGGACGGTACTGTAGATTTATGATCATCCCCTTAAAATAGTTTCACCTGATTTTGTTAGAACTTATATAAAAACTTCGACGATCTGAAGAATGCAAGAAAGATGCTACTTTTGTGAGCTACAGATGTGACGCTTTGCACTCCTGCCGCTGCAGTTTGCCTCGTGATTCGGATTCTAGAGAAATTCACTGGACAACATTTTGTAAACTCGATCGATTAACCCCGCTACCTCCCATCCCCTACACCGAAAACACCCCCGCGACTTCTTACCACCCTCCACTGTCAAAGCCACGCCGCTCCTAATATATCGTAGCCTTTGTAATGTCATTAATCATATACCAGAGAGTTTTGTTTTTGACTTTTGTATTAATTTTAAACGGATTTAAGAGGGCGCCGGGCGTTCGAACGTTTCACAGGAATAAAGTTGTTTTCAGCTAAAATGACTTTAACACTAGTTGTTTCCTTGAGACTTCCTCACTCGAGTCGATGACGTTTTTAATATAATATTACAAGAGATAAGTGTACTTTTTGCAACCATCAGCAGCAAGGCTGATTCAGTGTGTTATCAGTCGGTTTAGGAGTTACAGACGTTTAAATGCCAGTAAAAAATTAACGATCAGCTGCAACGCTGATCGTAAGATATTATTGTAGTGTGCACTGTAGCTATGTGAAATGTACAAAAACTGACATGAACTGCCAGTCGGACCTTTGAACGGCTGTAACTCCTAAACCGACTGATGAACCATGTCAGTTTTTGTACTGTTCACATAGCTAAAGTGCATACTACAATAATATCATACGATCAGCGTTGCAGCTGTTCGAAAAATTTTTACAGACCTTTAAACGTCTGTACTTAACTCCTAAACCAACTGAAATTATGCAGACAGACCTAGTCCATCCCTATCACAAAGATGCTCTACACCCCATAAACACTGAATCAGCCTTGCTGCTGATGGTTGCAAAAAGTACACTTATCTCTTAGTCTATAATTTCTATGACAAAAATGTCAAAAACATCATCGACTCGAGTGAGGAAGCCTCAAGAAAACAACTAAGAATACGATGTACAAGATTCTTTCTTACTATTCCGCTTTATTAACGTACGTATAAATTTTCTACGCAACTTGTCATCCATATCGGTGTTGTCTGAAGGTAGATTGTAGCAAGGTCCTAAAACAACATCTACAGGGTGAAATTGATATCATTAGCATCCTTTTAAACTAAGAGTCTACCCATCGAACTGAACAACTTTTACTATGGGAGCAAACCGATCGGAGCAAAGAAAAAATCAGCTGTTGCATACATTTTGAGTCGCGAACTCGCGCGTCGAAATTGCAGTTTAGTATGGAACAGCTGATTTTTTATTTGCTCCGATCGGTTTGCTCCCATAGTAAAAGTTGTTCAGTTTGATGGGTAGATTCTTAGTTTAAAAGGATGCTAATGATATCAATTTCACCCTGTATACCTACTTATGAACTGCCTCCGTGGTCTATTGGTTAAGAGCATTGGCTGTCGACACTGAGGTCGTGGGTTCGATTCCCTCGGGGGACTCCTAGTGATATGTCACTTTGTGCGTTTTTCCCCAGTTGGTTAGGACATTCCAGGCTGAATCACCTCATTGTCTGAAAAGAAAAATGATTCCGTCCTCCGGATGGCACGTTAAGCCGTTGGTCCCGGCTACTATCTCTGGTGGTAGTAGTCGTTACATAAAAACCAAGTCAGAGGCCGTAAGGCGGTCTGAAAAAACTCTGACACCAGGGCTCTGCCCACACGATAAGAAGAAGAAGACCTACTTATAAATCAGTTTATTGACTGACTGAAGATAGAAACATGAAATTTGGAACAAATACATTCTACGGGTTCAATTCTCGAGTGGCGACGATGCACGGTGGACCGACGTCTTGGTGAAGGCGGCGGGAATACGTTGGATCAGGGCAGCACAGAACCGTTCGTTATGGCGATCCTTCGGAGAGGCCTATGTCCAGCAGTGGACTTCGGTCGGCTGAGATGATGATGATGATGACATTCTACGGAGGATGTAGCGGTGCACTAAGAAACGATTTTTCAATATTCTAATTTCATGCGGACGAAGTCAAATTACACACAGTGCAAATCACATACATAAGCTCACGCTATTGTCTTATGAGGGTAGTTAGAGACTTAACTTTCTGACATGACATTAACATGTACATTTTATTTAGCCCTTCAATTCAATTCAATTATACTTGGTTCGACATATAGTACGCATCTGATATGATCGTGTCGTCTCCTTTAAACTATTCCATTCACACTTGCCTTTTGAAGCGTCAACCTACATTCGCTCATTCTTTCCACATGTCCAAACCACCTCAACATACTTTTTTCAATTCTTGTGACTAGGACAGGTGATTAGCTAGTTTGAAACATATTTAGGACGTCTCTGACTTCTCTCTCGGTCACCACGTCAATACCACAGTGTCGACCAATCATCACAACAAATTAATTAATATCACACCCTTATTAAATTTAAAATCATCCCTGCTTGGGGGTAAACTTTTCCGGGACGACGCCTCTCCTACCCTTAATATTTCTGGAGGGTTCTTATTTCCACCCCTTAGCAAGGGATTGCAAGTTTATTTTTGGATTAGAAGGTGTTTTGAGGAACTAATTCGGATCGAGAAATTGATTAATATACATCATTTTAAGGACTGCTTTAAAACGGTGACGTAAGAAAACCTGCATTTAACTCGAGCGAATCCGTGTTTGGAAAGCACGTTAAGCATTTGGTCCCGGATAGTTCCGTCTGATTGCGGTGTAACTAACTATTGGTTTAGGCAAGGTTAGAGGCCTAAAAATTAACTGACAGCAAGTTGACCACTAACTTGCCTCTACCAACACGCACCTGGCCCGCGTGGTGGAGTATGACCCACTCCTCATCGTTACTCGTAAGAGGAGGCCTTTGCCCTTCAATGGGATCAATACAAAAAATACTTTTCCTTCATGGTATAACTTAAACTGTTAACTTTCCAATGTGTCCATAACATCAATCAATCAAATCAGCCCACAACACCCATTGCTGGACATAGACCTCCCTTTTATTGCCTCTTCCTCACGGTCCCGTCATCCTTACAATATCATCGGACCAACGTGCTGGTGTCCTGCCTACTGACCTCCGTCCATCTCTTGAAATTGAAAAAAGTGTTATTTTGCAAACAGAATGTAGGTTCAGTAATTGTTATAGTAATTACAATAATTATACTTATAGAGTCTGCTTGCGACAAAAGGGATCAGCTCAGTGTTGTGCCGGCCGACCTGATCATAGATCACAGCGAGCGCATCGATTCTGATACTGCCTGTCCAACAGCCATCTTCCCGTCTCGCCAAGTTTCCTGCCCAACTCCGCCCGATTTTGTGATTCACTTACCCACGTCTTCGACCTTGGTTCTTCGTGGAATTTCCACGTCAGATACTCTGTGCAATAGTGGTATGTAATGGTACGTTCCATGGGTCTCTGTGCTACTTTTATTTTGTGCATGTCCCATAACATCCAAACCGTAATGAATTAGGTAGGTTCCCTCACAGAGTCGTTGTCTAGCAATGTACCTAGCTGCGACGAGAGAAGCTCATGTAGCGTAGGTCCTGACTTGGGTTCGCAAGCAATGGTATCCAGACTTTAGTTTCGGTGGGGGGAGGGGGGGGGGAATATTCATAGGAAATCAATGAAAAAGTAGGTACTCCCCCTGGACACGTGCCTGTTCGCAAGCAGCCTTGAGGCTGCGAGGGCTTCTTGTTACCAAAGGGCGGAAATTCTCACCATCGATGAAAAAAATGCGAGTGACAAAATCCACTGTTCCATGCGCTGATCCAAGAACGTGATAAGCCCGACTTCCTGTGTTATATTATGTTAATAGCCGATCCTTTCCACAGACTATCGGCAGCCGATGATGAGCAGCCACTGGCCGATCGCAAAGCCGATCGCGAGCCGGCCGATACCGGTGCAGCATCAGCACCTGCAGCATCTCCTGGCACACTGCCACCACCCTTACTTAGCTGGTGAGTCGTCGAGTTTAGATACTAGTTTGTTTGAGTATATTTTCTTTGACCCTTTTTTTTTTACAACCTCTCTGAGGAAAGGCCTGTGCCCTGCAGTGACTGTAGCAGTAGTAGTAGGCTGATGATGGTTGTACGAAGCACGTACATCAATTATCCGGGTCACTAATAGCAATATGCGCAAAAACGGAACACATTACTCGCGAAAGTAAGGATTCAAAATATTATGAGACTGAAAGCCAGTCAAGATATTATGTGTAAATAGTTTACAATGCTTGCGTAGTACTAAAGATTATTCGAACGTTGAGTTCTGATACCGCAATGGATAATGAGCACATTCAAGCTAACAAAATACTTTCTATCGTGTGGTACTTGGTGGTGATGCGACACTAGGTTTCGTACTCAGCGCGTTGGTTGGCATCTCTCTAGTTCTCTATGGTCTTAATACACCCTTTTTTGTTTAGTAATTAAAAACTGGTGGTGCATAGAAGGACTGTAGTGGTCTTTGTGTTGTAAAATACTTTCAAACTTCAAAAAACTTAGTAGGTAAGTAGGTATAATAATGCTCTTATTGGCAAAATCATAAAAGAGCAAATACAATCGCAATTCAACAAAAAATGAGATCCCAAAATTGTAAACGAAATATCAATAAAAATCTTAATGCAGTTTACACAATACAATTTAAAAATAAGTCTATTGATGGAATGAAATAGATTGGCCGTGAATTAAAAAAAAGTTGATGAAAAAGGCCATATTGTATATGGCGTGCTACCCAACGTGCTACCATTGACCTTTTTGTGGTTAGAATGCAACTTAAAATTAGGTTTTTTTGTATAATGTTTATAACATTATTTTTATTGACATTTCCGTTTTTGAGTTAAAGGTAACACAACATAAAAATACGCAAAAAAAAATACAACAATTTATGTGTGATGGTTTCGCATTGATGTAAAAAAATGCCCTTGGTGGATTGCAGTTTTCAGCACCTATCGCCACATGGAATCAAAACCAATATTATCGTAAGAACCGCACTTCCTTACTCTGTCGAACACTACTAATTATATTATTTACCGCTATATGATATGAAGTTCTCGAGTGGCGACCGCGTACCGGAAAGCGCAGCGTGCGTGCTGTCCACCGACCACCTGGTGAAGGCGGCGGGAACCAGTTGGGTGAGGGCAGCGCAGGACCGGTCGTTATGGCGATCCTTGGGGGAGGCCTATGTCCAGCAGTGGACGTCCGCCGGCTGAGATGATGATGATGATGTTGATGATGATATGAAGTTATTTCGCTCGGAGCGGAATATGTTTTTGTCACCATAACTTTTCACAACTGCACTTTCATACAAAGCGACGGGGTAAGACACCGAATTTGAATGAATGTCGAAAATAGCATTTAATATGCTCACGACTGTTTACCCCGAGGAGGTCGGAGATATTCGTAATAGATAACATCATGAGCCTATACGTCTCACTGCGGGACACAGGCCTACCCTCAAGTAGAGTATATGAGCATTAGTCCACCACGCGTGCACAATGCAGACAGGGGCATCAGGATTTCTTCTTCATCGTATGCAGGTTTCCTCGCGATGTTTTCCTTCACCGTTTGAGAGCAGTCGTTATTACATAACGTACTACATAAGTTAGAAAAACTCATTGTCTTTACCGGAAACTTATTTCAACGATTTCAATAATTCATTCAACCTTCTTCTACAACACTGCACTCCACGCCCATTACAAATCCAAACAAAATGTTTATTTTATAGATTATATCAAACAATAGATCTGTTTTAACATTTGTCCATCAAATTGGGCGTGCAGGGGTCTTTAAATCCCTTACATTGATGTTACATTAACAAAGAATGGTTGTTACAAATAACAATAGTTTAAGCTTTTTAACATTGCGGTTTGGAATATGGGAGGTCTATTTTTATTGAGTTGTTGCTATTTTTAAATTGGGTTGGTTTTTTATGATGATTGTTTTAGGAACTCTAGAAGGCTGAGCTTCAGAAACGACATTATAAACATATACTTCATCTATACTATTATAAAACTGTAATAGGAAGTTTGTCTGTACATTGAAGATATTAACAAAAAAAAAGTTACGATATGGTTTTTAGGTGTCCCTGATTCCATTTCACCAATTTTTGGATTTTTTGTCTGTCTGTTTGTTTGTGTGTTTGTTTGGGTGTTTGTTTGTTTGTTTGTTTGTTTGAAAGAGTATCACGCAAAAACTACTGAACCGATTTTGATGAAACTTTTTTGTTTGATAGCTTATGATCTGACTTAAAATCTGGTATATAATTTGTGCGGACGAAGTCGCGGGTTAACGCTCGTAAGTAATAAAATGCCTCCGTGGTCTTAAGAGCATTGGCTCCCGACACGAAGGTCGTGAGTTCGATTCCCACGGGGGACACCTAGTGAAATGTCACTTTATGCGTTTTTCCCCAGTTCAGAATCCCAGAATCACCTGATTGTCTGAAAAGAAAAATGATTCCGTGCTTCGGATGGCACGTTTAGCCCCGGCTACTACCTCTGGTGGTAGTAATCGTTACATAAAAACCACGTCAGAGGCCGTAAGGTGGTCTGAAAAAACTCGATTAGAAGAAGATAAGTAATTAGTAATAATAGCAATAGTGAAACCAGCAGGGCAGTTTGTAGCAAGTGGCAACACCATGGACCCGATTCTCCAGAGGGCCCGGAATGTTTTGGATCTATTGTCTTGCCTTAACCGGCCAGCCAGAAGTTTAGTTGCAAGAGTGAAACCTATGCTTCAAGTTAGAAGTGTAAAATGTCATGTCTGCCACTGTCTGCCATTTTGGAAGAACTTAAGCCATTAGTTTCGATGGGCATCCCGAGTATCTGCGCAATAATCCAGCCTTCCCAGCCACCTAGTTCACCACCCAAGTAAAATCGAGACTCATGCCCAGGGTGCGAACTCAGGTTTCCTTTCTCGGGGAGGCTCTTACCTTGCACTTGCACCACAGATTGAATTCTTTTAGGTTTCTTCTGTTTATAAATTTTTATTATAGCGTGCATATAAGAGTGGCGGCAACGTACTAGGAGGACCGACCTGGTGAAGACGGTGGGAACACGTTGGATGAGGGCAGCGCAGGACCGTCGTTTTGGCGATCCTTGAGGGCGGGCTATGTCCAGCAGTAGATAATGATGATGATGATTGAATGTAATGTTTTGTTGCAGTGAGGCCGTCGCAGGCGCATACACAAGTGTTTCCACTGCCAGGAGGCTTCCCCTGGGCTCACAGTTCCAGAGGTAACTTTACAAATAATTATAATTACCTTTTACCATTTTTAAGTGCCAAAAACAACGTCCGGCCTGGTCAGTCTTTTGATGGGTGACCGTTTAGTGGTATTTATCTCCAGCGTCCCCATGGTTTGGAAGGCACGTTTAGCCTTTGGTCCAGGATAGTTCCGTCAGATGGCTGTGTAACTATTGATTAAGCCAGGTGAGGGGCATATTTGTGGCTTGAAAATTATCTAACAGCAAGTTGACCATTACTTGCCTCGAGTCTGGGCCTGCATGGTGGTGCATGGCCTACCAGTGGGATCCTTCAGACTATACGTTCCTAACCCTAAGTGCTCAAGTTTATGCTTAGAACACAGATGCACTCTCTCGTCCTTACTCTCTTATGTTTGATGGAACGGGAGACCGATACGATCAGAGGTTGGGTCAGATGAAGTGGAACGTGTAAAATAAATATCATCATCATCTCAGCCGATGGACGTCCACTGCTGGACATAGGCCAAATAAATATAATTTATGAAAATTGTTTATCAAAAAAATCCAATCCGCAACGCAGGCTTTGTCAAACCTTAAACATATTCATCTATATCCCCTACAAGCTTAGTCAATGGCAGCACACAAGATAAAACCATCATGCAAGCTTCGTCAGACTATCACTAACTTAATCTAAAGGCACTGCCCTGCGCGACCCCGGCTCAAAGGTCCCAAAGATGCTGGCCACATTGCCCCTCTGGATGGCCAGAGAAATTATCTATACCAGAAAGGCTCCCGAGCACAGGTCACAAAAACTAAAGGGACATGTGAAAAGGGGCGGGGCCAGTGTCGCAGTAATATGCGCAAAAACGGAACACATTGCTCGCAACAGTAAGGATTCAATAAATTTGCAATACTTGCGTAGAACTAAAGATTATTCGAACGTTGAGTTCTGATACCGCAATAGATAATGAGCACATTCAAGCTAACAAATGACAAATAACGTATAACAAATACTTTCTATCGCGTGGTACTGATGGTAATGCGACACTAGGTTTCGTACTCAGCGCGTTGGTTGGCATCTCTCTAGATCTCTATGCTCCCGAGCAAAGGTCCCCCCCCCCCTTTTTAGTCTGCATCCGCTGCCCTATCTCCCTAACAAAGTCCTTATTTAAGAAATAATTTTTCTCTGTCAGGTAAACCTCGTCGAGGCATGATGCGACGTGCAGTGTTCTCGGACCTGCAACGCAAAGGGCTGGAGAAGAGGTTCCAGGTGCAGAAGTACATCTCCAAGCCAGACCGGAAGAAGCTGGCTGAGAAGTTAGGCTTGAAGGATAGCCAGGTTGGTTGGAATTATACATTGTTTCTTTTCTATGAGTTGAACTGTCTGCTTCTTATACTTTAACTACGACTACACTGTATCTAAGTAGTAACTATAACGTCTATAACTACAGAGTTAAACTTCCATTTTGTGTCCGTATATATCTAGCGTTCCAGCGCTCACTCAAGACCTCATAAAAACGCTGAAAATCACCCAAAGGGCAATCGAGAGGGCTATGCTCGGAGTTTCCCTGCGAGATCCAATCAGAAATGAAGAGATCCGCAGGAGAACCAGAGTAGCTGACATAGCCCAAAGAATTGCTAAATTAAAATGGCAGTGGGCGGGGCAAATTGCTCGCAGAACCGATGGCCGATGGGGCTGAAAAGTTCTCGAGTGGCGACCGCGTACCGGAAAGCGCAGCGTGGGTAGGCCGGGCCGACGACTTCGTGAAGGCGGCGGGAACCCGTTGAATGAGGGCAGCGCAGGACCGGTCGCTGTGGCGATCCTTGGGGAGGCCTATATATCCTGCAGGGGACGTCCATCGGCTGGGATCCGATTTTCATCGACAATTGTTGTTTACATGCCTGTTTACCACCTGACTCCACCAATTCGCAGTTCATATTGGAAAACAGGAGTATTTCTTAATATACTGATGGTTTTTAAGTGGATGATAAGACCATCAAACTAAACAACTTTTTCTATGGGACTAACATCGCAATTACAAGCCTACTCGACCCAAATGTATTGGACATCAGATTTTTTTTCGCGATTTCGGTTCCATAGAAAAAGTTGTTCAGTTTGATGGTCTGAACATATTCTTAAAAACCGTCAGCATATTAAGAAGGACCCTATACACCGTAGATTGGGAGCCCTTTAGAAGCCCTGGTGGTTTTTAACTTTTACTACTGGACCAACTTTGAAAATTCGAAAAGAAAAAAATTTTAGTTTCGGTATTGGCTCCATAGTGAAAGTTGTTGAATTTGATGGTCTGAAGCATTTTGTTCTGGGTTCTAAACGACCCCCATTCCACGGATATTGCGACTACCTAATCACCTTAGAATTAAAAATCTTTAAAGGAAATCATCATTGTCTTGCCCATTTCCCATTATTTGGGGTCGGCGCAATATGTCATCATCTTCCATTCATCTCTCTTAGCCGTCGTTTTAACACTAACTCCTTTTTTACACATATCATCCTTTACACAATCCATCCATCTTTTCTTCGGCCTCCCTCTCCTACTACAGCCATCCACATTCATACTTAACACTCGTCTCGTAACATGACACTCTTCTCTTCGCATTACATGCCCATACCACGATAATATATTACCCTGCAATTTTTCCGTTATAGGTGCTACTTTCAAACTTCCTCTAATATACTCATTCCTAATCTTGTCCATTCTAGTTACTTTAAGGGAAAGCTATTTTATTTTAAATTGGTTGCTTCACCTTTATATGAATGTTCTGTTGACAGTAACGAGTTCGAACAGACCGCTCATCATATTCTTTGGGAGTGTGAGCTCTGGTACGCCGAGCGCCAGACCATGCTTGACCCAATAAAACAGTTTTCTGGTGTCCCTTACTACATGGATCTTGTTGCGACTAGGGATATCTTCCGTGCGTTCAGATGTTTTTGCCATACTTATTACTGGAAGCAAAATAGGTCATAGTTTCAGTACAATGTTAGGTTCCTATTGTTTTATTTTATTTTGTATTTTTGGTGCTTTTGCGGTAGCACTGTCTTCAACACTGCCATAAATGATCTCTGGAATCGGCTCTCTAATAGCCATGTTTTTTCCTTCTTATTGCTGTCTCCCGTTTGCAATGGAGAGAAGTCGGATATTTGGTTTTCCTACTCCTCCGATCTTCTTTGATTAATTTATTGCGGGTTCCAAGACAGATTAGAGTCATCCCCCGGGCTCGCTGGACTTCATTGTCCAGTGTTGTGAATGGTCGCCGCTGTTGATCCTGGCTTACAGGAGTTACAGCGGTGGGTATGTGTGGTGGGAGTATGCCCTTTTAAAAAAAAATCTATTTACACGACACATTCTAGTCAACCTTTAAAGGAAAATGGGGTAAAAATGTCTTATTTGTAGGGTTAAAAGTTTCAACTACCCGCTTAGTGTAACATGCATCTCAATTTAAACGCAAACATTTTACTCAAACGCTAACCAATAACAGGACGATAACGTCAGTCAGGATACGGGGTGTTCATAAAATGCTTTACTTTACACCTTTGACTATTTACTATGAGGACCTGTAAGTGTAAGTGGAGTAAACTATAAATACAGTATACAACAATAGAACTATTAAATAAATATTTTATACACAATTTTATATCCGCAAATACAAACTTAAAGATAAAACTGCACTGAAAATCAAAAACATCCCCTATAAAGCTTAGGGGAGTAACACAGGGTGTTACAAAAAATTGTTACCCCTAAGGGTATAATAGAGGGGTGGGGCTGTCACTAGCAGCCGTTTGGGGGAAACGGGCACGCCCCCCGCTTCTCAGAAAACGGTTTAAAACAATTACCGGTTTGTGAATTCGATATTTGAATTTTGAATTTTCGGTAGATGGGTTTGATTAACGGGGTTTTTTGTTGGCCTTTTGGCTTTTTGTACATTTGCCGTGTGTTTTTTTAATTACAAAATAAAAAGTATTTTTTAAAACGTGTTCGGGCCATGGAATGCACTATGTCGTTAGCCCACTGTTTATAAATTTTTCTATTTTGTAAAGTTGAAATGCACTAAATGTTTTTACCTTCTCATTAAAAATTATAATATTGTTAAGTTGCAATATTTAATATTCTTATAATGGACTAACATAATATTTTTATAACCACGTTTTTTATTGAAAAATAATAAAAATAGGTTACAAAAGGTTACAAAAATAGGAGAGACCTACGTATTTTTCAGATTTCATTTTTGATCGATATTTTCCTTATATTTTCCATGTTTAATTTATTATTTATTTATTAGGCACATAAAACATATTACAGTTATAAAAACACCAAATATTGACAAATTAAAAGGTAAAGTAAGACATAATCCTTCAATCAATTCAAGTTTCTGCACTTTAAATATCTCGCAGCGTCGGTTATAGTCAGGGAGCCTCAAGTTCATACGGTAAGACAAGATCCTAAGAAATTTTTTTTGCAAGCGATCGATGCTGGATATTTATAATATAATGTTGTATGTTGTATTATTTAATATAATGTTGTTCCGAAAAAGTTTGGATGGTTTGTAGAAATTAAAGAAAAAACCTTAGAAAAAGTATATGTCTAGAAAGAGCCTCATGCTTCTACCGTATAAAACAAAACGGGCCAACTTTCTTAGGTTGGTGTGCGTGAGGCGCCATACAAATTATGTCTTTGTGAATGTATATGGATAGGGTTTAGAGGCCAATACTGGTTACAATTTTTTTCTACGCTTTTGTAGCTTCGACTGTCAATCTTGACATAACTTATCCAAGGGAAAAACTGTCAAAGTTAGCCAGTAAAGGCAATCAAGCAAAGACATCCATCTCATTCATCTTCGCTTTGCATTTTTCAGTATTTTTTAATCAAATAAGTTTTTCAATAATAAGAGTTAATTTCAATGCTAGGTTACGCTTTACTAATTTAAGATTTGTATGGAAATCTTTGACCCACGGTAACTTTATAACTTTATATTTTAAAGGAAATCTATCAAAATACAGACACTGAGATTCTAGATTTTAATTGACTTTAAATGGGCAATATTGAAATTAGGAAGAAACTTCCATTGTAAGGAGCGCGCTGTGAAATTATTTAGTTACAAAAATATAATAATAACATCATGAAATAGCTTTCTTTCGCATAAGCCGTTTAAGAAGGGACGAATGTGCCCCTCAAAAAATATATCATAAAGTCCTCCATTCCCATGCGGAAATAAACGGAAAAATTACGGAAGTAATCGGTTTTCCTCTCCCTACCCTATTTTGTTTTTTAAATTTGATAAGGTAAGCCGAAGGCATTCTTTGTATTCTGCCTTTTGTTTTTTTTAAAGGGTTCCGATTTGAGATTATCATCTTTTTGGAGTTTTTGTATTTTTTATGCATCTAAAGCATAGACAAAAAAATTTCACGATACTAAATAATTTTTTTATGGCTTCGCATGGTTATGCATTTGCCACCTAAATATTAAATAATTGTTAAGGATTTTTTACATACTTAACGGATATGCAATGATCGGATACTTATGTTAACTATATAATTTAGTACCTATTTGAATTTTTCGTTTACTATCCTATTTAATAATTGTTTATTTACATCAGATTTACCCAGACTTTTTTTTCCTAATTTATTGAAGGCATAATGGGTAGGGTTGCCATCAGCCTAAACTATTTAACAATCAAAACAAACAAACAAGATTTATACAGGGTGTAAACTGAAATGCGGTAAAACTTTAAGGGGTGTTTCAGACCATTAAATTGAACAACTTTCACTATGGAGACTAATATAGAACCCGCGAAAAAGAAATTAATTGTAGTCTAGACGCATTAAACTCATACCTATTTTCCTTTGAGAGGTTAGCAGAGATTTAACTGCGTCCTATTAAGTTTTTCAAAAATTTCTACAGGAGTGCGATTTTTGAATCTCATACGTTGGACTTAGCAGTTGAAAATGTATCGAGATACGCAACTTTCTACTGCTGATTTGACTTTCAAAAATCGCACTCCTGGAGTATGATTTTTGAGTGTCAAATCAGCCGTAGAAAGATGCATATATCTCCATCGTAATACTGAGTTCAAAGAATGAGATTCAAAAATCGCACTCCTGATCATTTACTTAAAAACCTTCAGCATTAGGCAAGTATTGAGAAGGATCCTGTATACGGCAATTTTTTTTAAAAATAGTAATAATTTTATTTGTATTTCATTTAGCCTACTTACATTACACAAATTCTTTTATTTGTTTAAAACTCTGACCCCTAAATCAAAAATGCGGCAATATACGGTAATTTGATGATAAACATTTAGTTTGTCATCAAATTGTCTATACTCACCCGGAATACAAATTCTAATCTCACACAAGATTTATTAAAGACCCTAATTCGATAAACGCCGCCAATTATCTGCTCTACCCCAGTCTCCCCCGCGAATTAATTTAAGCGTTCAAACGTTGCCCCGTCTCCCCTCCGGCTCCGATGCGGTTTAAATGTCTTTTCAATCTTTATTAGATTTTAAGTTGATTTTTAGGGATCCGGGCCTTAAAAGGAAAATACGGGACTCTTTAGCGGGGTCTCCTGCGCCAAGATTAAAACAAAACATGTTATATTTAACATCTACAAATGATTTGAAAAACACATGGTTTAGATACATAATACAAGAATTTATTAAACAAATCCGATAAATTCGCCACAAAACAAGCAGTCGGCTCAAGCTTCGTCAACGATAACACAACAGCCAGCAATCAGCAAAATGCTTCGGCAAAACCCTAGAAAAACAGTTAGAGATCCGCAACAAGCATCGTCAACTTACCAAACTAAAATCCACCACAAGCTTCGTCAAAAACAAAATATAACTAACTTAAACAACCTCCGCACTTCGAAACGCACCCGGCCCAAAGGAACCCATCACACTAGCAGCATTCCCGCGTTGAATGGCTAGAGAAATTCTTTGGACCAGATACGAACCCGAGCGGGGATCGTTCCCGCTCTCAACTGCCCTCAACTACCTAATACCTATCACTTTGTTGTCTGTCTGTCAACGTGGGTTGTAAAAAAATTCAAGCTTCTAAGACATTGTATTCAAATGATACTGTCATTTATGTCACATATTTTGATACTCAAAAACAAATCAAAATTTACAGGGTAGCCTACCTAGTTACCTACTTCCTAAGTGACCTAAAATCATGAATAAAGTAATAGCAAATGAGGATTTCTTTACTTTGAAATTTGGCAAGAATAAAAATAAATAACGCTCACAGGCACATACATTGTAATGATCCCAAGCAAGCACTGTTTATTATGAAAACCATACAACAACGGCACAAACATATAAACATCCATGACCGAAACGGGATTCGAACCCAGGACCCTGGTTTGGCAGTCCGGCGTGGTAACCATTCCTCCAACCGGGTCGTCAAGAAGTATAAGAAATAAATCCGAAAATTGTAAACATAAATTTTCAGTCGGTGGTGCTAGTGCATCAACCGATGTAGAGCGGTGTAGGTAAGTATGGAAGAAATAAGATTTCGAGAAAGTAAAGTTGGTTCTTCAAAATTAAGTTTGTACGGAACCCTGAGGGCCTGAGCCCCACTCTCGCTTGGCCGTTTTTTTTTTGTTAAAACGTCGTATCCAGCTGAAAGGAAATTTTAATAAATAGGTTTGAATTAAGTTAGTTAATTGTTAATAGCCTGTAGGATCCCACTGTAGGGCAAAGAACTCCTCTCACGAATAATAGTGAGAGGGAGTGGGACATACTCCACCACGTAGGCCCAGCGGGTTGGTGGAGGCAACTTGCTGTCAGAGAATTTTCAAGCCGCCTTAATAGACCTCTGGCTTAACGAATAGTTACATCGCCATCTGACGGAACGCTCCGGTACCAACTGTTTAACGTGCCTTCCGAAGCACGGAAACAATATTTTATCTCGTCAGGATGACGGGAGCTGATGCGAACGAAGTCGCGAGCAAAATCTAGTATTTTAATAAAGCTCTTTTACTACATTGTCTAGGCAATTCGATTAAATTCACAAATAAAAATAATGTCTTTCTACTGGAAAGCTCTTTAATAAAATCTCTAGAACCGCACCCAAATACGCCTAATATACCTTTCAACCTCCATAAAATCACATAATCTGCTGAAAAAAACATAAAAACATTACCATTTTCCGAACAAAGAACAGAAAGCGCGGCACAAAGAAAATTGCCCGCCAAAACCATTCGACCTATCGTTTCAACTCAATAAAACGACTTATGAAAACCGTTTACAATAAAAAAATATCTAACAACATCCATAGACAATAAAATATTATTTTACTACGTCTTGAGACAACGAGGAAAGTCGTGAGACAAAAATATGAGTTAGACCCGAGATAGAAAGAGATGGTTATACTGAAGGAATTGCGTCTTAAAACGGCATTCTATTGGCCGATTTGTATCGAATAAAAGTTAGGCGGTGCTGTATTGGTCGGTCGAATTTTACTTTTTTCTGGAGCGTTCGGATATGCGTGTCGGGTATTTTTTATGATATCTGAATTTTATAGGATACTTGTAAGCAGGTTTCCGCTTTATTGAATGTTTTCGAGTTATTTAGTCGATTGTTTTGAATTTGGAGCGTTTCGTTTTATGGAATTACTTACGTTTCTTCTTATTGTTTACGTATTTTTAGGCTGTTGTTACACTTTTTGGTTTCGGATATTTCAGTTGTTTGAAAGATAATTTTTTTAAAGCTTTGAAAAGTATTTTATTTAGGCTAGGGGTAATTACATTGAATAGTTAAGGTTGTCGTAGCTTGTAGATGCTACGGCGTAGGCTCGTAGGCTTCGTAGGCATATTAGTCGAGACGAGAAAAGTTTTCTACAAAATTATTGATAAACTATTTTGGGGTAATTAAATGTTTGATTAATAATTAATTTTATAGCGCAGCGTGGGTAGGCCCCGCACACGGTGGACCGACGACCTTGTGAAGGCGGCGGGAACCCGTTGTTGGATGAGGGCAGCGCAGGACCGGTCGTTATGGCGATCCTTGGGGGAGGCCTATGTCCAGCAGTGGACGTCCATCGGCTGGGATGATGATGAAATGTTTGATTGGACTAAGTTACAACTATTCATCCATGCGAGTTTACTAACGTTGTTAATTGAAATTTTTGAGATTGCCTTTTTGAGATATAAAGCTTTTTAATTTCTATAATTTCGAATTGATCGTTTTCGAAGCTTATTTTGAAATACTTGTAAAATCAATCCCTAAAGAGGTGCAACGCAGTGTGGAAGTTTCCCGAAATCTACGCGGATGAAATAGCTGACGAAAGGTAATACATTTTATCAAACAGTTTTGTGACCGACTGACTGAGTAATAGACGACGTAAGAACAGCCTAAACTAGTGAATATTCACTGGTTAATATATGTATTGTAAACTATACATATAAGGTCTTACAAAATTAGGTGAAACTATTTTAAAGGTATGCTCAGACCATCAAACTGAACAACTTTCTCTATGGGACCAATATTGAAATCGCGAAAAAGAAATAACATAACATAACATAAATATTCTTTATTTGCACACCAAAATATACAGTAACAAAAACGAATAAAAAGAACGTAAGGGTACAAATGGCGGTCTTATCACTAAAAGCGATTTCTTCCAGACAACCATGGGATGGACGAACTCTTAAGTAAAAAAACTGCTGTCCCATACATTTAGGTCAAGTAGGTTTGTTTTTTTAATATCGGTCCCATAGAAAAAGTTGTTCATTTTGATGGTCTGGAGAGCAATTTTTGAAACTCATTCTTTGAACTCAGCAATTGAAAATGTCAATATTACTATGGAGATATGCATCTTTCTACTGCTGATTTGACATTCAAAAATCATACTCCAGGTGTGTGATTTTTGAAAGCCAAATTAGCAGTAGAAATATGCGAATCTCCATACACTTTCAACTGCTGAGTTTAACGTATGAGATTCAAAAATCGCACTCCTGATACTCCCTTAAAATAGTTTCACCTAATTTTGTTAGACCTTATATAGTTTAGAATACATATTATAGGGGTGGTAGAAGGCTAACCACATCTCACCACTCGACACGTCATTCCATCCTGAAACATAAATTGCTAAAAGTGAGCATTGCTACAACTACATTCTTAAACAGAAAGTTGGTAGTTGTAACAATGTTTCTGACCACCCCCAAAGGGATTACAGTCGTGAGTTTATGTATGTATGTATAGGTCATCATCATTATCATCAGCCTATCATCGTCCACTGCTGAACATAGGTCTTTCCCAAGGCGCGCCACAAGACTGTCCTCGGCCTTCCTCTTCCAGTCGCTCTCCGCTACTTTTTTAGGTCTGTAGGTGCATCTAGATAAAATTTTGCCAATATCCACGCGGATTTAAAAAGCAAATAGCACTATTATTATTATTATTTGGTTATAAGGGCTTGGCCAATGACCAGATACTACTGTGACCTGGATAGATCTATTGTAGCTGTCACCCTAGACCTAAAGGTCATTTTCTAGGCCCACGGACTTCATGAACCGTGTTATGCTTTTGGAGGGGAGGTCCCTAATGTCAGTAGGTGTTATTATATATCCACTTAGATGGCGACTCCTGCTGTGCAAAAAGCACTAGCTTAAAGGACTACCTTAATAAAACACTTATCGTCAGCCTAAATATATAATCCACTAAATCAGTCACAGATCGTCGTGGACGCGAGCACGACGGCGCCGGCGTCGCATAGCGTCACGTCTCAACCCCAGCGGCGCCGTCATTAAATAAATTTCTACTTCGCTCCCCCTACCGACCGTAGAGTCGAGACAGTTATAGACATGGCTGTTTTGTTTTAGTAAAATAAATAACGCTCACAAATACATTCAGAAGTGCGATTTTCGAATTTCATAGGAACATTATAATTTTTTATGGACCGAATTGTTCAAAAAACAGAGTTTATGCATTTTTCGTATACGAAATTTTGTTTAAGGATTATTATGTTAAGGAGTGCGATTTTCGAATCTCATACATTCTGATTAGTGTATGGAATTATCAAAAAACTATGCAGTTTTTTCATGCATTATTCGTATACAAGGTGTAAACTTAAGAGCATTACATAGTTAAGGAGGTGCTTCAGACCATCAAACTGAACAACTTTTGTTATGAAACAAACTTTGTAAATCGCGTAAAAAAATCCGCTGTCAGCATCAGCGAAAAAAAAAATCAGTTTGATGGTCTGAAGCACTCAGTTAAGTTCGAAAAGCATTTAAGTGTAAACCCTGTATATATGAATCAAGATGAGTGAGATAGAGAGAGACATACAAAAATCGTACTTCTAATCTCAAACCGAGGCTTTTAATTATGGAAACCAGTCAACAAGGACATTTCAACATCAATGACCAGGCGTGCGATTTTTGAGTCTCATTCGCTAAGCTCAGCAGTTGAAAATGTCAAAATAACGATGGTGGTATGCATCTTTCTAGTGCTGATTTGACTCTCGAAAATCATACTCCAGGAGTGCGATTTTTGAAAGTCAAATCAGCAGTAGAAAGATGCGTATCTCTATACATTTTTAACTGCCGAGTTCAAACGTATGAGATTCAAAAATCGCCTCCAGGCCGGAATTCAAACTCAAGACCTCTTTGTATATATATATATATATATATCCACTTAGATGGCGACTCCTGCTGTGCAAAAAGCACTAGCTTAAAGGACTACCTTAATAAAACACTTATCGTCAGCCTTTCTTTGCAGTCCGGTATGGTAATCATTAAATCAATTAGGTGTGTATTTTCGCAGTAGCAAACATGCAGTCAGAAATACAGACTTATAGACCCTATAATAAGAAAAAACAAATAAATACACCTACTTTAATGATTGCAACTCTATCATTGCTTAAAGTAGTTATGAAAATGCATTGCTTTTACACAAAAATGGTAACATGCTTCTTTTCACATTTGCATTTATTTAATAAAAGGTTACGTAAACTCTAACATTAAAAGAGTATAAAATATATACATACTAATCTATGTATAAAATGCACTGTGGACCAAAACACGGTCAAACTATCCATAAACACTACACTTTGTATTATAACAAAGCTCATTTTTATTTTATACAAAAATAAAACTGCCAGCTCTACCGCAATTGCGCGGCAAAAATCTCTCTAACGGGCACCCAACAATTATTTAACGTCAAATGCAAGCTCCAAGATTGCGGATACGGGTCGGATACGGATAGAGTGAGTGTGCAGTCGCCTTTACAAGTTGTTCGGAATTTGAATTGTGTTTGTTTTTTATTGCAATGGTTGTTTAATTTTGTACCATAGACGAAGAATTTTTTACGTTTTATACTGTTTGACATCTTTGGTGATATCAAAGCTTCTTGGTGACATCTCAACTCATAATTTTTTTTAAATAAGCGTTTAAAAACGAATTGTACAAGTATTTTAACAAAATAAGAAAAATAAAAACATTTATTTTTTATTATGTATTTTCTCACAAAACACTGTACACTGTAACATTACACAGATACATTTTATGCCAAACTGCTGCGAACGAACTGCTGTTAACATTACAATGAAATAAAACTATTTCCTTATTTTTAAAGGAAATCTCGTACCCTTAGATAAAGTGTTTGTCTAGATAAAGCCTTACGCTTCTACCGTATAAAACAAAAGTGACTAACTTTCTTAGGTTGGTTGCGTGAAGCGTCATACAGCAAATCTCTGTGTGCGTGTATACCGACACGGTTTATCACCCCAGAGTTTTGGTGATATTTTTTTTGACACGTTCGTAGCTTCGTCTATCTTGACATAATATATCTTATCAAAGCTTTACCTTTTTTTTTGTTGCAAACTTAGGAAATTGTCATCACGGAGAGTAGAGTAGACCTCTAATTTGCGAAAGAGTTAAAACATTACTTTTGCGAGAAAAAAGATTTAATAAAACGAGTTTTTATAATTTCAAGGCGACTCCACGTCACCGCTGTTCCTGTAAAAGATATAACACAAAGCGGATCTTCGGATATTATTGAATAGGGAGTTATCGTTTACCGATGCATTGTTTTATTAATTGTATTAATAATGGAGTAGATTCGCAATGGTAAAATATTATTTAAACGCAAAAGTATAGGTATACAAATACAATACATAAAAGTATCACCTTATTTACTTTCGGGGTGGTCAAAAACGTTCCACATCTCTCTCATAGATTAATATCTCTCTGTTCGGTGCTAGGTGCATCCTAGAGTGCTAAAGTTGAGGGGAAGCCTTTGCCCAGCATGGGACAAAACAGGTTAGTAAAAAAAGTCTTACGAAATTCGTTTGTTTTTATTTTAAATTTTTATCTATTATTTTGTACGTTATGGCTTAATTAACACACAAACAAACAAAAACACACAAAATGACATTTCACTAGGTGTCCCCCGTGGGAATCGAACCCACGACCTCCGTGTCGAGAGCCAATGCCCCTAACCATTAGACCACGGAGGCAGAGGCACTATCGCCCTGATTTGTGGAGACAAAGTGGTAAATTTGCTGTCAAAGTATTTACAAGTCGTTCTCTTGTTTTGTCTCATATTCTCAGTGACGGAAAGAAATGAAGTTGTCTATTTTTACTCAAATTTGCATTATTTAAAAAAAAACAACGCAACGATATTAACATCAATCGTTATTTCTAACCGTTATCTGCTATCGTGCCCCCTCTATAAAACACAATACAGATTATAATCATACAATAATGGAGCGAACCGAACATCAAAAGCTTTACATTATGATGAATACTATCATGACAATTAATTAACTTAGACAATAGTAAGTTAGGTTTAAGTGGGCTTGAGATTTAAGATAGGTTTAGTTTGATTTCTATACTGTGGGTGAAATATTAATACCTTTGATTTGATTTCTCAGATACAAAAATGTGGTTCTTGCTCAAATATTTTTATTTTAAATAATAAAAACTAATTTTTTAAATAATGTCTTTACCGGCTCTGGATACTGGTCCTTTTGAAACATTCCTTAATTTTTTAATTATTCTTAATTTTGATCTTCTTCTTCTTATCGTATGGGCAGAGTCCTGGTGTCAGAGATTTTTCAGACCGCCTTACGGCCTCTGACGTGATTTTTATGTAACGAGTAATACCCACCAGAAATAGTAGCCGGGACCAACGGCTTAATTTTGATGATTAGATGACGATTAAAACCATACTGGAAGGGAAGATAGAGGGGAAGAGAGGCAGAGGAAGACCTAGACAGAGTTATCTGGCCCAAGTGAAGGAAAAGGTTGATCTCGTATCGTATCAAGAACTCAAGAGACTAGCGGAAAGGAGACAGGATTGGCGAAAACTCCACCGACAAGAGCGCAGCTCTTAAATAAGATGATGATGAGATGACGATTGAATCTGTGGTCGATTTTGTGAGCAAGCGCGTTGCCGCCAAAACCACCTACCTACGAATTTATTTGAAACAAAACATAGGTAATGTTATGTTTTTGTATTTTATTTGAGATTTCTGTTACTGGTCGATTTACCCAACTGTTTGGTACAAAATTCGCACAACATTATGTTACAAATATCAAGTTTTCACCGTGATTTCACGAATTAAAAAAAAAATGCATGTTGAAATAAAAATATTTTTCATTTTCAAACAATGCGGTTTGAAAATGAAAAATATTTATAAAAATGCTGGCGTCAAGAGAACTCAATGTTTTCTATTCTTCTGTATCATTTAATTTAAATAATATAAACACATATTTGTAAAACTTTGCTTCAAAATACCCATTCAAGATACTCTACGTCATTTTATTAAACCAATAGATAATTTAAATAAAATACACTTGCAATACAAAAAAGTCAAGGTCTTTGTATTATTATGTCAATACAAAACAAAAACATATCTATTTAAATACGAGGGTTAAATAACCAAAATTATTTGAATACAATGTTTGCAATTTAAAAAGTCGCATCATTTGAATAGCAAATAAAATCTTTTTGACGTATCAAAATAAAAATAAACAATTGGTAACCCTGTCAATCAATTTAAAAAAAAGTCAGACCGCCGCCGCCGCGGAACCGCGCAGAAAAAAAAGTTCCGTATTCAAAATAAATAAATGCAAATATTTGAAATTGGAACCCCGTGAATGTAAACAGGGAGCCGTTTGAATATTCATTCCAAATATGAATATTTCAAATTTCGAAGCATTCGCGTCCGAAAATCAGATTCATTGGACGTTGAGTTAGAATGGGATAGAAGAGAATGTTGCAGAAATAAAACAACATTAATATAATTAAGCATTGTTAAATATTATTTCTTGTTAATAAATAAGCATTTAATAATCGTTACTTACTTCAAAAAAATGGTATCTTTATAAAATAATTACGGTAATCACTGTTTAGTTAGCCACTACGTTTATCATAGATAATAATAATAATTTAATAACATTTGCCAATTTACATGAAATACATTTTATTTTTATATTCTCATTAAAAAATGTTTTAAAACCAAAACGTTTTGTGTTTTGTTTTATAATTACGTCAAAGACATTCATAAGTTAAGTCAAAATATATTGCCAAATTATGAATATAGCAAAACACTTGATTAACACGTCCCGGGACAGTGAACGAGACACAATAGAACTTTTATTGTTATCACGTCTATAGCCGGTCACTGTCCCGGAACGTGTTAACAGTGATGTCTTAGATAAGTTTTATGTCAAGATTGACAGTCGAAGCTACAAAAACGTAGAAAAAATTGTAACCAGTATTGGCGTCTAAACCCTATAGGATATATCCATATACACGCACACAGACATAATTAGTATGGCGCCTCACGCACACCAACCTAAGAAAGTTGGCCCCTTTTGTTTTATACGGTAGAAGCATGAAGCTCTTTCTAGACATATACTTTTTCTAAGAGTGATGTTTTTTTTTCATGTTTCATAACTACAATGAAAATGTTACTGTTCAATATACAATCGTTCACAAAATGAACATGCCAAAATTTCGAAAACGATCAAACTTTGATTTTTTCCCTTGAACCGTTATAACCTGGCCTATGTCCTGCGAAAACATATCCCTCAGTCGGCTCGTAAGACACCCACACAGAATCACATAGCTAAGCAAGATACACAAAAACACTGCGTAAGAAACTGTCAAAATGGCGACTCTATATCATTCTATAATCTAGTGACGCCGCGAAATGGGAGTTTCACGAACTCTGTTTGAAATTCCATACATTTGAATGTATAAACGAAATAACTCTTTTGTTTTCCTTTCTGTTGAGGAATAAATAGTAAATATAATTATTGTTTATGATTTCCCGCCTGATTGTCTTCCTTCAAAAGCCTTTATACGTCCCACTGCAGGGCACAGGCCTACCCTCATGGAGGGTGTATGTGTATTATACGTAAGTCCACCACACGTGCTCAATGCGGATTGGTAGACTTCACATACGCGTCAGAATTTCATCTTCAGCGTATGCAGGTTTCCTCACGATGTTTTCCTTCACCGTTTGAGAGCAGTCGGTATTACGTACATATGTTAGATAAACTCATTGGTACATGGCATGTTGTCCGTGCGGATTCGAACCCAGACGAGTTCGAATCTTAAGGTGGTTGCAGAGGCGTCAATTTTATACAAAACTTTGACGCACAATACGCGTAGACGGCATTAATATAAGTAACTGTGTATATATGAAAAATAGTTTAGAAAATCTAGATGCCGCGTCACAAATAACATTTGCAATTTGTATAATATTTACATACAAAATTTTAAAAGCTTTATATTTTCGTAATTATATTATAAATTGAAAATGTTATTTGTGACGCGGCAACTAGATTTTCTAAACTATTTTTCCATATATAAAATATTCCGTCTACGCGTGTTGTGCGTCAAACTTTTGTATGGACTGAAACCACCTTAACGCAAATTGTACTTTACTATTTTTGAAGATAAGACAGAAAATGTGTAGAATATCATAATTGTCTTGCCCATTTCCCATTATTTGGGGTCGGCGCAATATGTCATCCTCTTCTATTCATCTCTCTTAGCCGTCGTTTCAACACTCAATCCTTTTTTACACATATCATCCTTCACACAATCCATCCATCTTTTCTTCGGCCTCCCTCTCCTACTACAGCCATCCACATTAATACTTAACACTCGTCTCGTAACATGACACTCGTCTCTCCGCATTACATGCCCATACCACGATAATCTATTACCCTGCAATTTTTCCGTTATAGGTGCTACTTTCAAACTTCCTCTAATATACTCATTCCTAATCTTGTCCATTCTAGTTACACCACTCATCCATTTCAACATTCGCATCTCAGCTGCATGCAATCGTTTCTCATCCGTCCCTTTGGTGGCCCAACACTCTGATCCGTACATAACGACAGGTCTTATTATGGTCTTATATATTTTCCCCTTCAATGTATAGAATATCTTAAATTAAAATTAAATTAAAGATGACAAAATGCCAAAATTCGACTTAAGTCGTAAAATAATTAGAGAAAAAACATATTTACTCCAGCTAAAGTCGTAATCCCATTTTTACAACCTAACTTTCTACCCACTCTTCGCAAACTTCATCCCCTATCCCCCCTCTTTCTCCCCTCATTTTATGTCCCAATCATTCGCTCCTAGAATCTCTTTATCCCGTATAAATTGTAATAAAAGTGAATATGTCAAAAAGTAATTAATTCCGAGACGGGGGCACCCCTGTCTCTTAAAAGGAGGGGACGTTATCGATAGTTTTTATATCGATATGTTTTGGTAAATTAACATTTTCGTACGGGTTTTTGTCTCTAATCTTCTTATCGTGTGGGCAGAGCCATGGTGTCAGAGTTTTTTCAGACCGCCTTACGGCCTCTGACGTGGTTTTTATGTAACGACTACTACCACCAGAGATAGTAGCCGGGACCAACGGCTTATCGTGCCATCCGAAGCCCGGGTTTTTGTCTAATAGAATACTTTTAAATGTAGTACAATTTATAATAATTTGTAATTAATTTACATGCCTTAATTTAAGAATTTATTTTAATATTAATTAGGTATCATATGAAGTGTTTTACCCAGATTAGAAATGAAATGAAATTCATATTCATATTATTTATTTCGAGTTTCTGGCCGCATCTTCTCTGCAGCGACAACACGTTCCCATGCGGTGGTAGCTTAAAAAAATCTTCCTATTAGAAGTATTTTTCCTGTCAAAGAGTACTTAGATGACATTGATAAATTTAACAAGTAACATGTTAGATTTTTCGAGATAGACCCGGCTTAAATTGTAACTTTGTAACTCTTCAAAAAGTATATCTTAATTATAATTAGTTATACATCTTAGCCTAAGATCACTGTGTAATGTACTTAAACTTGAGTCAGATGTAATAGCTGTAGGCTGACCTAATAAATAAATAAATATTTGCACATCTGATTGACGGTGGGTCCAGCTGCATACCAGCCTGTAGCCTTTCCCAATGTAAGGACTTTAGATTTAAAATGAGCTCATTTACTAACAATAGGCTAAGTTCCTTTGTTCCTAAGTGTCAGTTGCAGAAACGCTCATTAATGGTAATCCTCCATTAAATCTCTTGCTGTCACTTTTTGTCTTGTTGACGTAGTAAAAGCTAGCAAGAGATTTAATGGAGGATTAACTCTAGTGAGCGTTTCTGCAACTGAGCGTAAAACGTTTATGAGCTAACTGTCTGAAATAAAATATTATTTTATTTTATAAAATTTAATTGCTTGTCTAACTAATCAGTCGATTATGTACTCTTAATCGGACTAACAATTTATAATTAGCCATAAAATGAAATCTATCGACAACACGTAGACATCGCTACAATAAGATCGGCAAAAGGTCCGCGCGTCAGCTGCCGGCGGCATATTGTCGCGGCGCACCCTTCACTGCAATATGACACAGCGTAGCTCTCGCAAGCGGTCAAGAGATCTCACTGTTTTAACATAATCGTTAATTACCACTGTTTATGTTCAGTATTTAGGAATGTATGTACGATTTGTTACAACACTGGCTTTTCGGTGAAATATAACATCGTGAGGAAACCTGCATGCATCAATTTTGAGGCATGTATTGTACCCACTGTCCATTATAAGTGGCGACGGGTCCACTACCTGACAATGAATAATTTTAGCACTCTGAATTAATGTTATCTAGTCTATTAGCTATTCTAGATAGCTGTTATTTGCGACTTCATCCTCGGTGTCTTTTAAAAAACGATCTGGAGTGCGATTTTTGAAAGTCATATGTTGAACTCAGCAGTTTAAAATGTCAAAATTACTATGGAGATATGCATCTTGCTACTGCTGATTTGACTTTCAAAAATCGCACTTCTGGAGTATGATTTTTTAATGTCAAATCAGCAGTAGAAAGATGCGTATCTCCATACATTTTCAGCTGCTGAGTTCAACGTATGACATTCAAAAATCGCACTCCAAGTTCGAGATGGACTCACACCCTGAGAGTACAAATTTGAGATGACAGTGAAAAAATTCTTCCCATACCGTTAAGTCTTCAATGTACAGAGACAGACAACATTTTTATTGAATTTTTAAGTGAAATGACAAATCACTCGCCAATTGGCCGGAACGAATCGCATATTGATCGATTTCGACGTTCGATTCGAATATCGTGCGCGTTCATTTGTCAAATTTTACGTTTTTAATTTTTCACCTTTTTTTTCGGCGTGACGTGTGAAATTTTTATTGAAGCGTGATTGTTGCTAATTGACTTGTCAAATGATAGAACGGTTAAAAAGTAAGCCAGCTGTTTCTTATAGAATGTTTTTTTCGAATCTACCGACTTGAGCATAATAATAGCATAACTTAGCAAAATATGCTCACTACTATATTCCCCGATTCTGCCTACCCCAGGCAGAGATTTTCTGAAAACTCAGGAACTAGAAACACTAACTAGTTTCACTAGCCGAAACACTGTCTAATGTTATGGGTGGTGAGACCGTCGCTACTTATAATGTACAGGGTGAAATTGATATCTTTAGCATCCTTTTAAACCAAGAGTCTTCCCATCAAATTGAACAGCTTTTACTATGGGAGCAAACCGATAGGAGCATAACAAAAAATCTGTTGTTGCCGCGGTGCCTACTCGACTCAAATGTATGCAACAGAAGATTTTGTTTTGCTCCGATCGGTTGGCTCCTATAGTAAAAGTTGTTCAATTCGATGGGTAGACTCTTAGTTTAAAAGGATGCTAATGATATCAATTTCACCCTGTATGAATGAGAGTGTGTAAAATTCATGCCTCGAAATTGAAGTATGCTGGTTTCTTTACGATGTTTTTTTTAATACCAAAAACCTGTAGAGTTTGTAACTCTATATCGTACATTATAAATTTCGAAAAACCTATTGGTAGTCCTAAAGACCCACCCTAATAAAACGAAATAATCTATAACAGCGTTTATTAATTTCATACATTCGGTTGTCGCGTAAAACTTATTGCGGACAATAGTGGTTTAAAAAAAAGAATAGTGTCATCGGATGATTCATCATTTTCACACATTTCTGTCGATGTGCGGGCGTGATATGACAATGCATCAATATTTCTCTTTATTGAATCGGTGCAGGAAATAATAATAAATGTTAATTTAATTCGATCGGTGAATTAAAATTATCTTCGTTTTTGTTAAAAACAGATTCGTGAATATGATTTATGCGATAAAAAAATATCGTTCAATTACTCAGGTAGCCTAAATATCGATATTTATATCTGAAAGCACTATTTTTATATGAAAGACAATAGACATAGAATCAGTGTCGTCAGGAATTTTTTTTTTTGTGGATGTGCTTTTTTATTTAATTTAATTTAATTTTATCGTTAATGGTTATCAAACAGCAAATTACTTAATTTATAATACAACAACATTTAAAAACATACATTTCATTTATGAATCTTAATATGCTGTTTATATCCTAACTTAGTACTTTACATATCTAGAGTGCGATTTTTGAAACTCATTCTTTGAACTCAGCAGTTGAAAATGTATGGAGATACGCATCTTCCTACTGCTGATTTGACTTTCAAAAATCATACTCCAGGAGTGCGATTTAGTTTAAATACTTATCTATACGGATTTAACAACATTTCTTTAGCTGCAAAAATATCAACAACGAAAACAAACAAAATCATTTCCTAAAAAAAAAGAAACCAATTCTTTTCTAAATCCAAACAGAGGCAAAGGAACTCCCACATACAGCCACGCCTTTCACCATCAATAAAATACGATGTCAACCACACAATGCTTTTACGGAGTTGTAATTCCATAAAACGGTTAGGATTTTTGCGATAAAAATAACGAAAAAATGAGGAATCGATTCTGGCAAAAACGCTAATGTGTCTATGCCCCTTTGTGATTTTAGTTTTAACGATTATTGATGTTTTTTTGGGCTTTTCATTTCATTATGCTATTTTGTTAGTTGCATTTTCGTTTTTTATCACAATCTTTAGCTAGATAGCCGTTTTTGATACCAATCGACTCAACTGTTAGTTCTATTTTTTATTTTTTTTTTATGTTTTATAGATAATTTTCGGATAAAAGAGGCGCTGCTCGAATTTTTAAATTATATTCTCCCATAAGGCCCCTACGCAGATGATCGATAGACATCAGTTTTACCCGCGGGAATGTTGTTTGCACGTCTGCACGATAAAACTCTTTTGGATGAAGTGCGTTATTGGTAGCGCACAGATTTTGGTAAATTCCATATTGTATTTTGTATCCACTATAGGGCATAACCTCCTTTCCATTTGTTTATCTCAATAAACATGAATTACCTTTTAAATAATGTTCTTAAAATCTATTATTTTTCTTCCACAGGTAAAAATTTGGTTCCAAAATCGACGCATGAAATGGCGTAACTCAAAAGAGCGGGAGCTTCTTGCGTCCGGGGGATCCAGGGAGCAAACCCTACCAAATAAGAACAACCCACACCCAGACTTATCAGACGCCGAAGCGGATAAACCAAAACTATCCCCTCTGTCCCCGAACGAAGAAAACGACGAATTAAAAAACAAAATGTTCGCCGCCACATCGAGCTGTCAAAGTGACAGTTATAGTTTTAATGAGAAAATGGCGGGAAACTCTATGTTCAACCGCGAATTCTCCAACATGGAGGACGGGGAAGATTTCGACAGCGACGCAAGCGCGTCGGATGAGGAAATCAATGTGACATGACGTGTTTTTTTAGATTCGCGTAGTTTTTAAATTGTACTGTATATATTTTTTTAGGATAAGTTTTGAATAGGTATTGTGTAATTATGTTAAAGGGTCTAGATCACAAACCGAAATACCAATCTAGGTCCCAAACAGATCGTATTTTCTCAATTTTATTGAACTGTCAATGCAGTGTGGTCTTATAACCTGGCAAATTGACGTCTCAAACTTAGAAGGCCTTGAGCCTACCCTTGAGCAAATGACGGACATCTTTGTCCGCGGGCTGCCGAGGACACACTGTCTGCACGATCTCTATGGATATGTGCGTAGGTTAACACACGCATCTGTGATAAATTTCATTTTGACGCGTGTGATCGCGAGTGACCGCGGACAAAATTGTCCGTCGTTTGCTCAATGCCTGAGATGGATTACCTATCTTTTTTTCATGTTTCCAGACTATAATTTTCCATTATTTACACCGAGATGTATATTAATGAGTTTGCACATGAAAACAAAAACTATTATTTAAAAACCTATGTAAATAAAATATCTTACTAAATGTAAAATGTTTAATCGAATGTAAGTAATTTAATTAATTTAATTTATATTATAATAGATCATTGCATAATATAGGGGAACACGTCAAAACACAAGATTACTAAATTGAACTGTTTTGTGTACTATACATAGAAATAGCACTGCCTGCACGCCACAACGCTGTCTCATTCTATGTTGCGATATCGCCCCACTTTCTTTGTAAATTGCTATCGCTCTCTCTTTCACCTGTCTGCACTCGTCGTACCCTCATTTGGCGCACAACGTTTATTTGTCGTGTATTTAGTACGTAATAGTTAAAATATACAACGTGTTAATGAATAAGCGCAAAACCTCATACACCCCAACTGATTTATAACAAAACAATTAGAATGAAACAATAATTTCATTTATTTTGATAGTTAAAATTTAAAGTTATTCGCATTTTAACTTTTGAGGCTAAAATGATTTGTTATCATTTCAGCAATGAATGAAAGTGCTAACATACATACTCATTGATACATTTTAATAACCTTGTTTTGATAGAAAGTAGGGTGAGTGTGCCCGTGGGGTGGGTTGACATCGGGTTCAGTAAATTTTACAAACCAATAATTTAATATTTTGAAAAAAATTACCTATTTTGAAACCATGATAATTCGATTCTGCTCTCGATTCTAAACAAACTACTTTCTAGTTTCGCGTTAATTTATTAACACGTTGTAGTTTATTGCTGTGATGACTCTTGCGTTAATATTAGTAGCCCAACCATGTGTTTGCCTGTTATTTTGTCACTTCAAACCTTTGAGAAGGACATTGAACTATTATGAAATACATGATGCTAGAGGAGCCACTGCATGTCACAACACTGTCTCATTCAAAGCGATGTCATCGCCGCACCTCTCTCTCTCAGCCTTCCGTGTCCGTTCTCTCCACCTTGCCCTTTCCTGTTTCTGACGTTGTCTTAGGAGACATTGCACGCGGTGATATCGCCATACCAAACTCAGTAAATCGCAACGCTGTCTCTTGCTTGAAAATAAGTGTGGCGACATCGCCACACTGAATGGCACAGCGTAATAAATCGCAGTTCACTCTAGTAAGTACATAATTACTCTGTGAAGAAAAGTTATAGATTTCACACAAATAGGAACTGTAGACTATATTAAATAAAAACTCAAAATGTAAAAAAAACTTTGCTTGTCTTCAGTTCAAGTTATTAAATAGCTACCTGTTTTGTTAATTCCCAGCAAACAATTTGGTCGTATTATGCCCCCATTTATATGACTATTTTGACTTATAAAAGTTATATTACGGTAATTTCGTCATATACTGGTGCTTTATGCGTCTAAGTGTTCGACTATACGACGCCTATACGACCAAATTGTTAGTTTGGTTAAATCCGTCCCGAAACCCTCACGATTGTACCACAAAGTTAACAACCGAACGTGATAGTACATTATGATACAAGTGGGCTAAGTTGGTCATTACATTCGAGGCTGGATTGCAGCACGAGCCACAGGCGAGGGCTGTAAACAAGCCGAGACTATGATAAGTAATAACCAACGCTCACGCGTTTCATACGACGTTTTTCAACCCGCTTGTGAGGAAAAAATAAATAATTTTCAGAAAAAGGTTTAGACAATATAATATATTTGTGAAAAACCTCCTCCTTTTTTGAAGTCGATTAAAAATGGCACACAGATATATTTCTTCCCGCGCTGTGCGCCTGTGTTCAAATTAGTTATGCAAGCGCAGAGTACGGTAATGTAAAGTAAAACGCACGCGGGCTTTATAAACTGCATTATGAACCAAAAAACGGTGCGATAATAGAAAGTGTGTTGAAAAATTCATATGAAACGCGTGAGCATTTGTCATTACAGTCTCGGCTGTTTACCGTCCTCGCCTTCGGCTCGGGCTTGCAATCCATCCTCAAATGTAATGATCACTTATCTTACTTGTCTCATAATGTTCTATTACTTTTTTATTAAACCTACGCCAGATGGATTGTTATAGATATATTAATTCAGAAAGATTGTATAATACACAGAAGCACTATAGAAATTAAATAATGTAGTATTAAAATATATCTGAAATGCACCAACGATTGTAAATATTATAATATAGTACCTATATAAACTATTATGCACTACGTTCTAGAAATAACACTGGACCACAGATTACTATAAAAGTTACTTTGTAACAGATACATCGCTTCCTTAGAAAACTATAAATTCTCGGGCTTTAATTGCCTACTGCCAGACGGTACGCGCAAAAATGTATCTAAGGTCCGCCACATACATCCGGAATAAACCTGAATCGGAATTAGATTCCGTATGGAGTGTTGCCGCTTTCGGAGACTTTTTCACTAGATCTAGTAATTTTTTGATGTCTTAGGTGGCATATTTTAAAGAGATTTTTGAGCGTAGGCGTTGATGGAACGATACCGTGTCGTGACGTGCGACGTCGTTGCGGCATAGTTCCGAAATCGCCTACGCTCAAAAACCGCTTCTGTGATAATGGTTCATGCCATTTTGTATGCAGATTGCAGATTATGTCTAATGTTAAAACTATCGATAGTCTTTTGATATAGTTGCATTAATATGTGAATACAATTTACAAACCACCATCGTAACATTCGTAACGTCATGACCTCATCACATGATAGTAATTATCATGTATAGAAATTGTTTGTTTCGTTTTAATAAATACCTAAAAATACAATTGTCATTAATTTGGCATTTCATACACTTTTATTTTAGGAATTTTTTTAAACAGCACTCTAGTATTTTTTGTAACCATAGTTGACAACACTGAATCCTGAATCAGGATTCCGGATCGTAATTCCGTATGTGTGTGGCGGACCTAATAGCGCTTGACTCAATGTTTTACTTCGTACAGCGTGCAACGTATGCGACGTTGCCAGTGGCAAAGCTAACGATCGTAGAAAGAGAAGGTAAAAAAATTCTTTGTCTATGCTTACAATGCGCCAAAGTGTTATCTCGTACCATAGACGAATTTTTTTTTCGCTTACGCTGATAGACTGAACCACAACGTAACCACGTATGAGACAGTGATAGTTATAAAATCCTATACAATTTATATGAAGCTAGATGACTGACTCCGGAGTCAGACAGCCGTCGTAGTGCAAAAAAAGTGGTTACGTCGATAAGGACAGCAATAAGTAGCGATCTCCTTTTTTAACTTAAACGAATTTGCTATGTGCATCTCTTATTGATGAATATGACAAGACACGTGCTTCATTCTAGTACCTTCTCTTTCTACGTCTCGGACTCTCGGTTCCTACGGTCGAGTGACGGAGGCCTGACTGCACGTCACAATGCTGGCCCATTCTTTGTGGCGATATCGCCACACTTTCTTAGTCTATTTCACTTGCAGCCGTCGTTCTCTCATGTGGCACACGACGTTTGTTTGTCGTGTTAGTTCTAGTGTGTAGTACAGAATAGTTGAATGATTATTGATAATACACCTATTTTACAGAAACAATTGTTTTGCAACTGATTTAAAAAAAGAACTAAAATTCTATGACAAATTTTTGACGTAAGTTATGAATAGATCCATTCATAATTTCGTCGAAACTAGTCGCCTAATTGTGAATCTGAGATTTTAGTAATATAAGGTCTAACAAAATTAGGTGAAACTATTTTAAGGGGATGATCAGACCATCAAACTGAACAACTTTCTCTATGGGACCAAAATCAAAATCGCGAAAAAAACTGCTGTCCCATTCATTAAGGCCAAGTAGGTTTGTATGGAAACAGCAGATTTTTTTTTTCGCGATTTCGATATTGGTCCCAAAGTTGTTCAGTTTGATGGTCCGATCATCCCTTTAAAAAAGTTTCACCTAGTTTTGTTAGACCTTATATAATAAAATATCGGAGCACGAGGCCGTATGGCCAAAACTATTTTCCTTTTTCAATGATATCGAACTTGTTTACATCATCAACAACTTTTTACACAACATTTTTATTTATTTCGATGAAATGAGTTATCTATCGATTGTCATTAGTTTCTAATAGTGACTAACTTAATTGCAAAATATTTTTTTGTATGTAATTAAGAATAAAAAGTCAGTGATCTCATATTCTAATAACAGTAAGATTGATAAAGACTTAAATTAAAATCTAATGTCATGAAATAAATGTGGAAATAAATAATAGATAAAAAGTATGTTTTGTTTTTATTGCCAACCCATTTCTTCAAGTGGATGTCGTATCAGGTGACTAAGGTATATTGGTTTCCTATGCAGTGTACTTGTGGGTGAAAGGATAGCCACTTAATCAACACTTGGCATTTCATTCCATCCTGAAATCTAGGTGCTAAGTTTTAGCAGACCTTTGGTCACTTAGCAGTCGTTTCATATCAATGGTAAAAATGTACAAGTAGACTTCAAACTTCAAAGACTTTAAGAGAAGTTTATTCCTTGAGCGCAAATGCGCGCTGCATACAAAAGAAGTCTGGTGATATTTTCAATACTATCCACATTAAAGTGAATGACATTTTTCAGAAACAATTTATGTCTGTTATGAAGTAAGATTTTCGTTAAAATATACAGTTTTAATGCTAGGATTAATTAATTGAATCAGGCGTTACTTTGCGGAAATCCATGACATCCGACACCGAGTCCACCGAGCCGAGCCCGAGTCCGGACTCGGTGTCGGACGCTCGGCGGAGTAACAACTCTGTTTCGAACGTTCGTCGGTCTAACTCCTGAGGATGCTCCTTGGTGGAGCGAAACACGTGTAGAGTAGAAATTATTTAGTGGGCAGGTTGTGTTGCATAACGTAGTACAACTTTGTCTGCTAGGTACTTAGAAGCGGAGGTCTTGATACAATCGTGTCATCTACATATTTGCTAGGATTAATTTAAGATTTGTATGGAAATCATTGGGGCACTGTTATTTTAAAACTATACCTACTTTTTAAAGAAAATATGACTTCATACAAACATAGAGATTAGTATGTAGATTGTTTCTGAAAAATTTATTTGACTTTAATTGATTAGTATTGAAAATATAACCAGCACTCGCGGCATGACGGCGTGATACATATCTATCGCACCCTATTTTTCTTTTTGCGCGCGAACGAACGAGCCAGCAGGCGCGATAAAACGTTTATCGAGGCGTCATGCCGCGGTCGCAGACTTCGTTTGTATGGAGCGCACTCCGAATTATATTCCCATAAGATAAGGGGTAAGCATGTGCGATACGGAATGAGTGCCAGCGAGACAGTGATACGCCATTGCCTACATTTTACGCCACGTTTCCTACCAAGCGGAGGTGAGGTTAAAATTGGTGGGAGGGAGGGAGTGTCCGTACTGTATGTGGTACTATAGTCTTTCTTATAACTACTGTGTTAAAATGGAGCCTTGAAACTGCGTGCTTGAAGATTTTTTTGGTAGTTGTAGCAATGTTTCGAACCACCCCGAAAAGGATAACGGTCGTGAGTTTATGTCTATACAGTGTCCTTCTTAATATGCTGATGTAATATGCTAATTTCGATGTTGGTCCCATAGTGAAACTTGTTCAATTTGATGGTCTAAAATCTAAACCACCTCCTTAAATGTTTATTTGTATTTTTGTAACATCTTGTATACAGGGTGTAAGGAAAAGTATCATTAACCTTTAAACCCATAGATCACAAAAATCACAAACACTAAAGGGAGATGTGAAAAGGGGGCGGGGGCAGTGTCGCAGCAATAAGCGCAAAAACGGAACACATTGCTCGCGACAATAATGATTCAATACATTACGAGGCTGAAAGCCAGTCGAGATATTATGTGTAAATAGTTTACAATGCTTGCGAAGTACTAAAGATTATTCGAACGTTGAGTTCTGATACCGCAATGGATAATGAGCATATTCAAGCTAACAACATAATTTCTATCCCGTGGTACTGGTGGTGATGCGACACTAGGTTTCGTACTCAGCGCGTTGGTTGGCATCTCTCTAGATCTCTATGTTTAAACCACATACCATCAAACTGAACAACTTTTACAATGGGCGCAAACCTGTCAGAACAAAAAATAATCTGCTGCTCCATACGTTTGGGTCGAGTAGGCATTGCTGTTGGTATTTGCTCCGATCGGTTAATTTGCTCCCATATACTAAAAGTTGGTTAGTTTGATGGGTAGACTCTTAGTTTAAAAGGATGCTAATAATTTCACCCTATACAACTTAAGTATTATAATTTTCAGGTATGTAGCATTTAGGTAATTTCCATAAAGAACCCGCAAATTTCGCAAGCGTTTTAACACAACCGCAATCTACTACTAAATAATGCTAGGCGTTCGGTAAAGGTGCGAACACTGACATAAATAAAGGCAGGGTTAGAGCTCTGCGCGTGACGTGTGGCAGCACCTTTATATTTATACTCTGTGACGCCCACATATTGTCGAATGCTTTTTTTTAAAAAGCAAAGCCGCGAATAATGGTTGGTGGTTATCTTATTTTGTATGAGAGAGTTGGGAACGATTTTAATGTTTTTTTTTTATATATCTCTTCTAAAGTAGGAACGTTAAGGCGGTTTCAGTCCATACAAAAGTTTGACGCACAATACCCGTAGACGGAATTAATAAAAGTAATATTTTATATGTGGAAAAATTGTTTAGGAAATCTAGTTGCCGCATCACAAATAACATTTGCAATTTATAATATAACGAGGGTTAACCCGCGACTTTGTCCACACAAATTATATACCAGATTTTAAGTCAGATAATAA
Organism: Agonopterix arenella; assembly: GCA_927399405.1. NCBI lineage: Eukaryota > Metazoa > Arthropoda > Insecta > Lepidoptera > Depressariidae > Agonopterix > Agonopterix arenella. The sequence continues at coordinate 7,723,156 of OV656718.1, read as the reverse complement.
ATAAGCTATCAAACAAAAAAAGTTTCATCAAAATCGGTTCAATAGTTTTTGCGTGATGCTCGATCAAACAAACAAACACCCAAACAAACACACAAACAAACAGACAGACAAAAAATCCAAAAATTGGTGAATCAGGGACACCTAAAACCCATATCGTAACTTTTTTTTTGTTAATATCTTCAATGTACAGACAAACTTTCTGCTACAGTTTTATAATAGTCTAGATTACGAAGATATAAAGCTTTTAAAATTTTTATGAAAAATTTCAAAGCTTTATATCTTCGTAATTATTTTATAATTGCAAATGTTATTCGTGACGCGGCATAACATAACATAACATAAATATTCTTTATTTGCACACCAAAAATACAGATCTAGATTTATGCATCTATATTTTCTAAACTATTTTTCCATATATACAAAGTTACTTATATTAATACCGTCTACGTGTATTGTGCGTCAAAGTTTTGTATAAAATTGACCCCTCTGCAACCACCTTAACGCTACTATTTGAAATAAAAGCCAAAATTATATCTCTAACTACTCTCTCTAGGGAAACAGTTGAAAGCATACGCCTAATGATAAACACAATAAACGTATCAAAATTTAAACATAATACGCTGTAAACTTAAATAAATAGGTTTAAATAGTTTTAAAGGGACAAAGTAACGTCGAAAACAACGACGGGAATTTACGAAAGAAGAACGATCATTACCGACCACCAAAGAGTATTATCATGTTTCACCGCTTGTTAGGCAGTCTGTACTCCAAGGCACAGAATAAATACTAGTACTACTCCAAGGTATAGACAATATAGGTACCTATTTCCAGGTTCCTGGTTTACAAGGACACATAAACGAAAAAAAATTCACGATCTCGAACTAATTTGAAGATGATAAGGAATCAACGGTTTTTTACAAGACAACGACCAACGCCCATTCAACCCAAAAAACGGTTTACTTATTCAAATCTCCAGTTTACTAAAACCTAAAGCAAATACACATAAGTAAGTGAGAACATGTAATAGTCAGATCAAACGTGGCAGTTTATAGTAAACGCATATGTTTTTGACGTTAGTTTTGGCGGGAGCGTGCGCGGCACGTGGCGCGCGACCTCTGGCGGGCATCGATTGTTTGGGGTGGTTAAAGTTTCGTCAATATTAGCTTTTATTTTTGTTGTATTAAAGTGAAAGAAAAAAAAGAACCTATATAAGGAAGATAAGGTTCAGCAGTTTTCAATATAGAGAGCTTTGGAGGGATCTCAGCCAAAATCACACCAGTAAATATCAAGTTTATTTGAACACTTGAATAAAGACAGGTGGAAAACAATCGAATGGTTTATTAATTACAAAAAAAAAGCAATTTGTATTCAACCACCTTTTATCCAAAAGAAAAAAAAAATTTTTTTAATGGCTTCGCCTAAGTAGGTAAATTCTGTTTGTTGCTTTATTGTCTTTGTCAGCTTCCTGTTCTTAAATCAAAATTTTCAAGAAATATCTGGCATCCAAACAATAAAAAAATAACAAACCAATAAAATCAAACGCAGAGCAAATAAACATAATTTTCTAAGCCAATAAACCGAGGCACAAATGCATAGCAAATCCATGCAAGTGGCCGCGTGCAAGACACGCGCGCGTCATATGGTGCGCGAGAGGGACAGGCTTATAGGTTAGAGGGAGTAGCGAACGTTTGCTTTTAATTTTGTGAGGCAAAGGAATTAAGGACGATTAATATTTTGTTTATAATGGTGCTCGTAAGGTGCTCGTTGGCGTACTGGAATTTCAAGATCAACTAAGTAAAGTCGTATCCATAAAGTTACTCACCGCTATACTCCCCGAGGGGGTAGTCGGAGATATTCTGAAACCTCAGAACATCCACGTTTCACTAGTACTGAAACTTTGTCCAGTGTGACGGGGAGTGAGCCCGTCGCCACTTGTAATGGACAGTAGGTACAATACATGCCTCGAAATTGAAGCATGCATGCATCCATAAAGTGACTACAGGGTGAAATTGATATCATTAGCATCCTTTTAAACTAAGAGTCTACCCATCAAACTGAACAACTTTTACTGTGGGAGCAAACCGACCGGAGCAACAAAAAAATCAGCTGTTGCATACATTTGAGTCGAGTATGCGTTGCAGTTTAGTATAGAACATTATTATTATTATTTGGTTATAAGGGCTTGGTCAACGACCAAATAGCTACTGCGACCTGGATAGATCTATTGTAGCTGTCACCCTAGACCTAAAGGTCATTTCCTAGGCCCACGGACTTCATGAACCGTGTTATGCTTTTGGAGGGGAGGTCCCTAATATCAGTAGGTGTTATTATGTATACACCTAGATGGCGACTCCTGCTGTGATTGAGCACTTCGCATTCGCAGAGGAGGTGTATGGGCATTTCCTCTGCTTCACAGCAGGATCTGCAAGTGGTTGAATCTACAAGCCCCATTCTGTGTAGGTGTTTGTTTAACTTGCAGTGTCCTGTTAAGGCTCGTACTAAGAGCCTTAAGTCGTAAGAAAGAGTCTTAAGAATTTATGGCATCCGAGGTATGTCTGTTTGAAAAGCCGGTCACAAGTTCTTTTGCATGCCTCAGTCCTGGTGTATCCGACCAGAGCTTACGGCTTTGGTTCACAGCCCATTCCTTTAGCACACGTCTAGAGGTGTTGCGAGAGATGCCGCAGTAAGGCTCGGGGCCTATGGCGTCCTCTTCCGCCCCTCTTCGTGCCAGCTCGTCAGCAGCCTCATTTCCATCAATACCGCAGTATAGAACAGCAGATTTTTTTCTTTCTCCGATCGGTTTGCTCCCATAGTAAAGGTGTTCAGTTTGATGGGTAGACTCTTAGTTGAAAAGGATGCTAATGATATCAATTTCACCCTGTATACCTTGCAGAAGCCGTAGCATGCTACACGTGATACGGCTGTATCACGTCATTTATCTAATAGAGGAAATAATAGAGGAACTGACATGAGTCGTCAAATGAAACCGTTTTTTGGGAATTTGTCGGCACTTATCGGCACGGTAAAAATTCGAGTTCTGCGTATGTAATATTAATGAAATATTGTTAGTATATTTCACAAAATTATCTACGATTTCACTTTAGATTCACAAATTATTCACAGATCGATTGTGCCCAAAAGTTCCCAAAAACAGTTCTATTGCGTCGCGCCACAATATCTCTTTCTATTATACAGTGGTGCCGATGCCGATACCGCTAGAAATGATCCACTACAAGTCACTGAGATAAGCCGCGGACAGACGGACGGTAATGGTGAAACTAAAAGGGTTCCTTGTTGAATACGTAACCCTAAAAAATGGCGCCAAGAACACTCCCATTCAAGGATTTTAGAATCATAAAGGATGCCACTCCTCCTTACAAGCATGGAAACAAGAAAATTGGCCATGGCAGTCGGTAATGTTCGACCTTCTTTCGTACGTCTCCGTCGTCGATATTTCCAACATTTTTGTATCTCTTTCTATCCAATGACGAAACGTCATGTATGTGACAGTAGCTGCAATTTTTGTCGTTGAATTAGAAAGGGACAAAGTAACGACGAAAATAACGACGGGAATTTACGAAAGAAGAACGATCATTACCGACCACTAAGGAGTATTAAGGCTGAGCCACACAGAGTGCAGCTACAGAACGGGTGCAGACCGGCTGCAGGCCGGCAGTAGTTAGTGTTGTAAACTATGGAATTATATGCGAGGTGTCACACTGAATGCAGTCCGGCGCGGCTGCGGAACAGCTGCGGAACGGTAGCCGCAGTGTGACACCTCGCATATAACTTCATAGTTTACAACTACTGCCGGCCTGCAGCCGGTCTGCATCTGTTCTACAGCTGCACTCTATGTGGCCCAGCCTTAAGGTGGTTGCAGAGGGGTCAATTGTATACAAAACTTTGACGCACAATACGCGTAGACGGTATTAATACAAGTAACTTTGTATATATGGAAAAATTGTACAGAAAATCTAGATGCCGCGTCACAAATAACATTTGCAATTTATATAATAACGAGCGTTAAATCCGCACAAATTATATACCAGATTTTAAGTCAGATCATAAGCTATCAAACAAAAAAAGTTTCATCAAAATCGGTTCAGTAGTTTTTGCGTGATACTCGTTCAAACAAACAAGCAAACACAAACAAACAGACAGACAAAAAATCCAAAAATTGGTGAAATGGAATCAGGGACATCTATAAACCATATCGTAACTTTTTTTGTTAATATCTTCAATGTACAGACAAACTTCCTGTTACAGTTTTATAATAGTATAGATTATGAAGATATAAAGCTTTGAAATTTTTCATACAAAATTTTAAAAGCTTTATATCTTCGTAATTATATTATAAATTGCAAATGTTATTTGTGACGAGGCAACAAGATTTTCTAAACTATTTTTCCGTATACAAAATATTACTTTTATTAATTCCGTCTACGCGTATTGTGCGTCAAACTTTTGTATGGACTGAAACCACCAAGGAACCCTAAAAAAATGGCGCCAAGAACACTCCCATCGAATACTTTTCGCTGGACAGTGTACCTCTATTCGTATTTGAATAGAACGTAGATAAAAATTCGTTGATGGAATAAAGGGGGAAGTACAGACATTCTCTCAGATCACACGTCAGTTTCAGGCGAAATACATTATCATGGCATTATCTTATCTATACTTACTTTGATCTAAAGGTTGTTGTCAAATCGTTTTGAGAGGGTGAGTTAAAATCTCTTTATAGTCACGGAAAAAACACATAAATACTCGACTATACAGGTTGGAAAAAAAAGGCCGTGGTTGCAGGGAAAGTACCCTTAATATTTATGATGGCAAATTTTACTGAAAGGAAACATTCCTTTATTTTCAAATTTAATTAAAACTGCATTTAAAGATTTTTGAAAAATCATCTACTTGAGCCGGGAATCGAACCGGTGAAACGTGAAAAAAAACATCCTGTATTTTATGATACCAACCGAAAGAGTAAAGTATTTTCTTTAGATAGTGAGTAAGTTTAACAAGGAAAAAATCATTTTTTCTTTGTCTTTCTTTAATTTAAGATACTATGTTGTTTAGAAGAAATTGATCCTTATGAATGACTCTTTCGGTTGGTATCATAAAATACAGGATGTTTTTTTTTCACGTTTCACCGGTTCGATTCCCGGCTCATGCAGATAATTTTTCAAAAATCTTTAAATGCAGTTTTAATTAAATTTGAAAATAAAAGAATGTTTCCTTTCAGTAAAATTTGCCATCATAAATATTAAGGGTACTTTCCCCTCCAACACGGCCTTTTTTTTCCATGGTCTGATCATCCCCTTAAAATAGTTTCAACTAATTTTGTTAGGTCTTGTATAATCTCATTCGGGTTGGTCACTTTAAATTATACATAAATAAACTCACGACTGTAATCCCTTTGGGGGTGGTCAGAGACATTACTTCAACTACCAACTTTCAGTTTAAGAATTTAGTTGTAGCAATGCAGTTTATGTAGCTTTTCACCCACATAAAGACGACATAAGAAACCTTTAATCCCTTAGTCGCCTCGTACGACACACACGGAAATAATTGGAGTCCATTCTAAGTCGGAACCACACGGCATAAGTTATAACTAATAATAATACGATTGTCAAGTAGCTATTGCAGTTTGGTTTGGAATTGGAATCAGATTTTTATTGTGACTATACCTTTCTGTAACACCCTGTATAAATTAAAAAAAAAATATTTCAGAAACAAAAATATATTTCAAAAAGCTGTTGTTTCTTTTTTTTTTGTTTTTTTTTTTCATAAAAATTGTATTTCAGGAAGTTTTGTAGTTAATAAGCATTTAATAAGCAATTAAAGCTGGTTTCTTTCACAAAATGTGAAAAACAAAATGAATATACCAAATTATTTATTTTATATTATGCTACGAAAGAGTTGACTACGAGCATGCTACGCCTTTGCTATGACTCTAGAAAAGACATAAACGTGGAATATAGTTTAGTAAAAACCAATTATCAATTTATAGAAAACGAGCGTTAACCCGCGACTTCGTCCGCACAAATTATATAGAATGAGATTCAAAAATCGCACTCCTGGCCCCCACGGACCCAATGTCTCAACCCCAAACGGTGCAAATATGTAAGCCTCGCCGACGTTTTTGGTCAAATACCAAAAAAAGGTAATTTTTGTACTTTTATTCATTAACGAGCGTTAACCCGCGACTTCGTCCGCACAAATTATATACCAGATTTTAAGTCAGATCATAAGCTATCAAACAAAAAAAGTTTCATCAAAATCGGTTCAGTAGTTTTTGCGTGATACTCGTTCAAACAAACAAACAAACACACAAACAAACAGACAGACAAAAAATCCAAAAATTTGTGAAATGGAATCAGGGACACCTAAAAACTATATCGTAACTTTTTTTTTGTTAATATCTTCAATGTACAGACAAACTTGCTGTTTCAGTTTTATAATAGTATAGATTACGAAGTATAAGATAAAAAAAATAGCATACTTCATAATAAATTGTATAGTATTAATACATACATTAAAAATCTAAACTGTACATAACAAATGCTATTTTTTTAGGAAATATTTTTCAGTGCATGCTGTGCTTATCTTTAATTAGTTGTACATTTAGCCGTTTGTTTTATTTCTCGATAACGGGAGCCGTTGCGTACGAAATCGCGGACGAAATCATATTTTTTTATTTATTTTTTTATTTCAAATGAGTTTTATTTGACTTTTCGTTGTCGGTTTCGTAAAATTTGGTTTTTTACAAGGGTGGGGTGTTAACCCTCCGCATAACCCCCGATTGTTGGAGGGCCCCATTCTACTTTGGTCAGCGAGTCCATCGGACTTAGCCGAGTAGCATAGCTAGGCTGTACTATCAGCCATTCCCCCATCCGCCTCCCGGGGGAAGCTCCTCTACGCCGTGAGGCCCAGCGCGAGGACCAAAATCTGTGTACCAAAGATCTCGAGGAGCTGGAGGTGCCCAACTGGACTGAGATGGCACAGAAAAGAGATGAATGGCGCGCTTTGTTGTCGGAGGCCAAGACCCACTTCGGGTCCCTGAGCCAGCATAGTAAGTAAGTAAGTAAGGTTTTATTTGAGAAACAAATGGCAACACACCACAGATAACACAAACACTGACCCCAACACATTAGTGCAGTAAAACAAGCCAGTAACGCGATACAGGATAGAGTGCTCCGCAAACGATTCCGAGCACACTGCTAAATTGTTTGTTGGGGTCCTTATAGACTGTTTACATTGTTTATTGTTACTTTTGACGTTGAAATTTGTTAATACGTTACGTCAGAAGAATTTTTTGTTTTGTAGAACCATTTTGTTGCAGAGATTAGTCAGCCTAAAGATGTAGATGGCGTGAGGCCGTAGAAAGAGAAGGTACTAGAAGGAAGCACGTGTTCTGTTATATTCACTCAATAAGAGATGCACATATCAAATTCGCTCTAGTTAAAAAAGAAGATCGCCACCTTTTTGCTGTCCTTATCGGCGTAACCACTTTTTTGTACTGACTCCACCTGACTCCGACATGTCACTTCATATAAATTGTATGGGATTTTATGGCTATCGCTATCTCATACCCGGTTACACTGATATTCCGTCTTGGTAGACGGAATGTCAGTGTAAGCGAAAAATTCTTCGTCTATGCCTGAGGCTGAGCCATTCGTTACCATGACTTAGGTTAGGGTTGCAAGGTGAGGCCTGGCAGCACGGAATCACATTTTTGCACGCTCTATCCTTTTCTGTCGCTCTGGAGTGTGATTTTTGAATCTCATACGTTGAACTCAGCAGTTGAAAATGTATGGAGGTACGCATCTTTCTACTGCTAATTTGACTTTCAAAAATCGCACTCCTGGAGTATGATTTTCGAAAGTCAAATCAGTAGTAAAAAGATGCATATCTCGATAGTAATTTTGACATTTTCAACAGCTGAGCTCAGCGAATGAGATTCAAAAATCGCACTCCTGGCCCCCACGGACCCAACGTCTCAACCCCAAACGGTGCAAATATGTAAGCCTCGCCGACGTTTACTTGAGTATAAAAATTTAAAATGACTTGTGATCGACTCGATAGAAGAAAAGTATAATTCGTTAGAAATCAGAAACTGCGTATTTTGAAACATTGCAAAAATAGTATCGACTAGAATGTCAAAAGGAAACATAACAATATTGAATGTTCACAAATTGTTCGCTGAAATACAATACGGGGGCAGTATTAAGAGGAGGCAGGGAGGCACTTGGTATTTACAAAAATGAAGCGAAGATGAAATAAAATGTCTTTATTTGTTGAATATAAGTGTGAGGAAGATGTTAAAACAAAAATTTATATTCAGGGTGTAAGTGACAGCCTAGTAAATACTGAAACGGTGAACTCAGACCATCAAACTGAACAACTTTCACTATAGAGCCTACCTCAGGAGACGCGAAAAAAAATCAGCTCTCCCACACATTTCAGTCGGGTAGGTACAGCAGTTTTGTATGGGACAGCTGATTTTTTTTCGTGTTTCCTGAGGTAGGCTCCATGGTGAAATTTGTTCAGTTTGATGGTCTGAGTTCACCGTTTCAGTATTTGCTAGGCTGTCACTTACACCCTGTATACTAATTATTTATATGTATATTTTCGCATTAGCAAAAAAATTGTGACTATTCGAAATTGTACCTTTACTATATATTGAAGATAGAGGGGAAGAGAGGCAGAGGAAGACCTAGACAGAGTTATCTGGCCCAATAGCTTAGGCAATGAATAATTGTGGTTGGAAAAGTCGAAAGCAGAAAATTTACTTAGGAAATTTGTTTGGACTAGTTAGGAGATAAACATACTAAAAGTCCTTACCCCTCCGAGGTGCGCTCGAGGGGGAGGGGGGGAGGGCAAAGAAGGTCCCGTTTTTTGGTTTTTTGCTTACAACTCGAAATTTATAAGTCGAATCGAAAAGTTTTGTAGGTACAAATTAAACCTGATAAAATTTCCAACAAAATTAGTTGTATGTACTTTTGTCATAGGACTTAACCTTTGAGAGCTACAGGGCCGCGAAAGTAACAGCATTTAACAAAGTAACAGATAAAAAGAAAATGATTTAATATTCTTGATTAGCGACCCCGAAAACCCTCGGATACAAATTTTCAGTCCATTCGGTGAACCTTTAAAAGCAGCTTTGGCGTTTGAAATTTCCACAACCAAACAACAACAAAACAAACTTTCTGCTTTCGACCTTTCCGTCTACACCCCCCTTGCGAGCACTCATTTACTGAACTACAAGTGAAGGAAAAGATTGATGTCGTATCGTATCAAGAACTCAAGAGACTAGCGGAAAGGAGACAGGATTGGCGAATACTTCACCAACAAGAGCGTAGCTCTTAAATAAGATGATGATGACCTTTGCAATACAGGGTCCTTCTTAATATGCGGACACTTTTTTAAGGGAAGATCAGACTATCAAACTGAACAACTTTTTCTATGAGACGAAAACGAAATCGCGAAAAAAAAATTCTGTTGCATAAAACTGCAAACCGACTCGAGCCAAATGTATGGGACGGCTATAGCTGTTGTTTTTTTATTTTTTTTTTTAGTTGTATGTCTTAAGGTTCTATATAAGGTCTAACAAAATCAGGTGAAACTATTATAAGGGGATGATCAGACCATCAAACTGAACAACTTTGTCTATGGGACCGATATTGAAATCGCGAAAAAAAAATCTGCTGTCTCATACATTTTAGGTCGAGTAGGTTTGTATGGAACAGCTGATTTTTTTTCGCGATTTCGATACTGGTCCCATACAAAAAGTTGTTCAGTTTGATGGTCTGATCATCCGCTTAAAATAGTTTCACCTAGTTTTGTTAGACCTTATTATATAAGGTTATTTTCTTGTCTTAAATAGTTAATTTTAATTTAGTTATTTTGGTAAGGAATGCAATAAAGTGTTGGCTAGGTACCTACTAGGTAGGAATATTGCAAACTTTTTCTTGTCAAGTTTTAGCCCAGTCATTTTACGGTTTGAGCCGGGACTAATTAATAATTGATATTTTTTTCGGTTTAATATTGAAGAGCCAATTTAAGCCTAGAAATGTACCAATATAAAAAAGTCACGTCAGCAACAGTTCCAATTTTAAAATTTAGCTATTATCTCGTTCTAAAAAACCAGATAGTAAATTTTTTTTTGCACATATTCAAGGCTTTACCATTATTACATACTTCAAACATGGTGTATATATTTTTGGCTAATTAGAAGGTTTTGAAAAATACGTTCGTATTTTCTAATAAAAACCTCATTTTTTAAATTTCATTGCCTATTTTATTGCTCAAAAATAATTTATATTGTTAAATCTTAGTCAAATGAGTGCATTGTTATTAATATTATGAATTAAAAAGCGTTCTGGGACACACAATTCTGATTTCTATGTTGCGTAGCAATTTTTATTTCAATATGTTTCAAGATAGTCTTTTTGTCACCAAAATGGTACCGGTTACAGTTTTAAAGTCCAATTAGTAATTACTCCCTACCCCGCCTAACAAAACTCTGTAAAATGACTGGGCTATTTGAAATATTCTAATTATTAAATTGTTGATCCAAATCCCGCCCTGTTCGGTAGTCAAGCTCCCATGTTTACATGCACACTACAAAATACTAACTATACATTACTTAACTATATGTGCGACGTACGCTAGTCGAACTGGCGCGTGTCAGCGGCGCTCAAACTTTCAACAATATTAATTACGAGCGTTAACCCGCGACTACGTCCGCACAAATTATATACCAGATTTTAAGTCAGATCATAAGCTATCAAACAAAAAAAGTTTCATCAAAATCGGTTCAGTAGTTTTTGCGTGATACTCGTTCAAACAAACAAACAAACACACAAACAATCAGACAGACAAAAAATCCAAAAATTGGTGAAATGGAATCAGGGACACCTAAAAACCATATAGTAACTTTTTTTTTGTTAATATCTTCAATGTACAGACAAACATCCTGTTACAGTTTTATAATAGTATAGACGAGCGTTAACCCGCGACTTCGTCCGCACAAATTATATACCAGATTTTAAGTCAGATCATAAGCTATCAAACAAAAAAAGTTTCATCAAAATCGGTTCAGTAGTTTTTGCGTGATACTCGTTCAAACAAACAAACACACAAACAAACACACAAACAAACAGACAGACAAAAAATCCAAAAATTGGTGAAATGGAATCAGGGACACCTAAAAACCATATCGTAACTTTTTTTTTGTTAATATCTTCAATGTACAGACAAACTTCCTGTTACAGTTTTATAATAGTATAGATAGACTATCTGGAGAGTCGCGTGGCTAGAGGTCTCTCGAGTAGACGTCTTTCGTTCGGCTCGCGATTTAAGTAGCCACGCGGCTTATGGCGGTTTCGGGTGTGTGTTTTTGTATAAAAACAGGGCTTTGAGATCGCCATATCCATTACCGTACAATGCCAAGCACTAATTGCTCCTTAAACTAGATATTGGCAAAATCATCACTACCAAGATGGCAGCCATTTTTTAAAAATAGAATACAAGAGAATTAGTATCTGGAAATCTTATGCGACCAATTTTGAATTCAGTAGAGACTAAACTAGACTGGGTGGCAAGGTGACATTTTCACCTGCCAAAGTTGGTCGGCTGAAACCTAGAACATGAATAAAACCAGGCTAAAACCGCCATATTGTCCGTGTGGTGTCGGCTAAGAATAGCACCATCCCATTTCCTCCCGTGGGTGTCATAAAAGGCGACTAAGGGATCTACTGTAGGATGGGCAGCAGCATCCTCTGAGTATACACATTGATTCAATCCAACTGCAATCGCCAACCCGCCTGCCAAGCGTGGTGATTATGGCAAATCCCCCCATTTTGGGGGAGGCTTATGTCCAGCAGTAGGCGTTTAATGGCTGATATGATGATGATGAGAGACTTAACTAGACTGGGTGGCAAGGTGACGTTTTCACCTACCAAAGTTCGTCGGCAGAAAAATTGGAACATGAATAAAACCAGGCTAAAACCTTGCTAGCATGCCACCCACGACAAAGCGTTTAAACGAGAAAAACGTCATGCGCGCTCTTTCTGGCCTACGTAAAATAATAAAGATGGAGGCACATCTCGATTTTTGTCGTTTTCTCGGGGGTGGCATGCTAGCTAGGCTGGGATGCTTTTCATTTCATACTAATGGGAAAATTTTTAAAGAAGAGGTAAGCATGTATGCATAATAAAGTATAATTGATTGATTTATTGTATTTATTATTGCTAATATAATTTTTTTTTATTTAAAAATGAAATATTTACGTATGCATATAGTGTATGCAATAAAATGACCTGTAATGAAAATTATCAATAAATATATGTATATGTCTGTGTAATGTGCGATAAGTACTGAGTGAGTGCGAGAGAGATAGGAATACGCCACTGTTATTTATTATTATTATATTTATTTCTGTCTACATTTCATTTTATGTCACGCTTCCTACCAAGCAGGGGTGAGGTTGAAATTAGTGGAGGGCAGGAATGTTCCGTACTGTGTACATTTAGTACTAAATACTCTTTCTTGAACAGTGACTTACATCATGCCTCATATCTACGTACTTTTCCTCTGAGATAAGTATATAAGGTCTAACAAAATAAGCTGAAACTATTTTAATGGGATGATCAGACCATCAAACTGAACAACTTTCTCTATGGAACCAATATCGAAATCGCAAAAAAAAAAAACTGCTGTCCCATACAAAACTGCAAACATAACTCGACTCAAATGTATGAGACAGAGGTTTTTTTCTCGCGATTTCGATATTGGTCCCATAAAGAAAGTTGTTCAGTTTGATGGTCTGATCATCCTCTTAAAATAGTTTCAGCTAATTTTGTTAGACCTTATATAACATGTATAACAAAATGATTTTCACAGAAATTGATAACGAAAATAATGAAACAGAAAGTTAAGTTAGAACAGAAAACAAAGAGATTTTTTGGATTTTCATGTCGTCTGCGCATTATTCTCGCTTAAACTTTTCCAAGTTTCCAATTTCTTTGTTTATTTAGAGCGATGTTTTGGGTCAGTTCACTCCAAAATAGTCAGATAAAGCATTTAAAAAAAAGTCTAGTCTAGTCTAATTTTATAGTTTATTCAGATTTGTATTCGACCTCTATACCGCGGCTTCAGGATTATCGAAGCATCAAGGTGTAAAACAGTTTGAGCACCTCAGTCATACATATCGCATCGTATTGATGATCATGCACGTAGGAGTTCGGATCGGATGAGGCATCACAACTTTAGTTAAACTGTCGCTGTCGGTTACAGAAATATAATTTAGTATTGTCTAAAGTCACTGTGCAAAATATAGTAGCTACCTACCACAGAACATTATAAGAGGAATTAGAAATGCAAAGTAGAGCTTTTGCTTCGGAGACGGCTGTCGCCACATGTCTTCCCGCTCACGCTGCTACAATTACTCATGCCCTCTCGCTCACATCACGCGGCGCGCATTATGGTGTTATGCAAATCATTGAGCGAATGAGATTCAAAAATCGCACTCCTGGAGTGCGATTTTTGAATCTCATACGTTGTACGAACTACGATACGCATCTTTCTACAGCTGATTTGACTTTCAAAAATCATATTCCAGGAGTGCGATTTTTGAAAGTCAAATCAGCAGTAGAAAGATGCGTATCTCCACACATTTTCAACTGCTGAGTTCAACGTATGAGATTCAAAAATCGCACTCATGGAGTATGATTTTTGAATGCCAAATCAGCAGTAGAAAGATGCATATCTCCATAGTAATTTTGACATTTTCAACTGCTGTGCTCTGCGAATGAGATACAAAAATCGCACTACAGCACCCGTTGACGGTTTCTGCAGTTTTATTCGCTACGAGCGTTAACCCGCGACTTCGTCCGCACAAATTATATACCAGATTTTAAGTCAGATCATAAGCTATCAAACAAAGTTTCATCAAAATCGGTTCAGTAGTTTTTGCGTGATACTCGTTCAAACAAACAAACAAACAAGCACACAAACAAACAGACAGACAAAAAATCCAAAAATTTGTGAAATGGAATCAGGGACACCTAAAAACCATATCGTAACTTTTTTTTTGTTAATATCTTCAATGTACAGACAAACTTCCTGTTACAGTTTTATAATAGTATAGATTTCGATAATGGCTCCATAGTAAGAGTTGTTCAGTTTGATGGTCAGAAGCATTCTCTAAAGTATGTACCTGCTATTAAAATAAGTTCACACCCTGTTTAATTAATCTATCATACTTAGTAGATCGTTGTAAAGATCAAACAAGCGTGTAGTGTAATGCTATTTCACGTTAAATTTATTTGCGTGAGAATTTAACCACGAAATGAACGTTACATTCAAATATAACTGTTAGTTAGACTATGCTTACCCTTTGCCTCTATTTAATTAGTAACTATCATCATCATCATCATCATCAGCCCACCATCGTCCACCGCTGAACATAGGCCTCTCCCAAGCGCGCCACAAAACTCTGTCCTCGGCCTTCCTCATCCAGTCGCTCCCCGCTACCTTTTTTAGGTAGTCCGTCCAGCGGGCAGCAGGACGTCCCACACTACGTCTACCAGTTCGCGGTCTCCACTCCAGAATCCTGACACCCCACCGGTTATCAGTTCTTCTGCAGATATGACCAGCCCATTGCCGCTCCAGCTTGCTAATTTTCTGAGCTATGTAAACCACTTTCGTTCTCTGACGTATCACTTAATTACTGATGTGATCTCTCAGAGAAACACCGAGCATAGCTCTCTCCATAGCTCGCTGCGCGACCTTGAATTGATGAACTAGTCCTATCGTCAGGGTCCACGGTCCAGGGTCGTTAGTAACTATGTGCAGGGTTAAATTGAAATCATTGTCATCCTTTTAAACTAAGAGTCTATACCCATCAAATTGAACAACTTTTACTATGGGAGCAAGACGATTATTGCAAAAAAGTTTGTAATAGGTAACTAGTTAACTACCTTACTTACTTAGAATAAATATACTTAGTGCATATCTCATGTCAAGAAAGAGGCAACTGTAGAGGAAAAATGACCGGAAACAACATTGGATACAACATTTCTTTAAATCTAGATTGGAAGGGAAAATAGAGGTAATGAGAGGTAGGAGGAAGACCTGGACAGAGTTATACAGGGTTTTTATTAATATGCTGACACTTTTAAAGGGGATGATCAGACCATCAAACTGAATAGCTTTCTCTATGGTACCAACATTGAAATCGCGAAAAAAGTCAGCTGTTCCATACAAAACTGCAATCCTACTTGAGCCAAAAATGTATGGGACTAAAGGGTGAAATTGAAATCATTGTCATCCTTTTAAACTATGAGTCTACCCATCAAATTGAACAACTTTTACTATGGGAGCTATACGATCATAGCCAAAAAATCATCAATCAATCATCAGCTGTTTCATACAATCGAGTCGAGCAGACACTGCAGTTTAGTATGGAGAGAGATTTTTTGGAGATTTTTTTTTGCTCTGATCGGTTTGCTCCCAAGGCAAAAGTTGTTTAGTTTGATGGGTAGACTCTTAGTTTAAAAGGACGATAATGATTCATTCAGTCATATTAATTATAATACAATTTTAAACTTGGATGTACACACAACGACACATCAAGCTATACAAAACCAAAATAAGCTGGCCGTACGTAGTTCAAGTAACGTATAAGTTCGCGGCTAGCTTATGTTGGTTTTGTATAGCTTGATGTGTCAATTTTTGCACAAAAATAATTGGAGGGGGGGGGGGGGGGGGTTTCTTATGTTATCTCATCGCAATCGGATCACTCAATCAAAGGTTATCAGTAAGTATTTAAAGACGTAGGTATTTCAGTAGTTGCAGTTTGATAATATAAGACACTAGCTTTTACCCGCGACTTTTTCCGCGTGGATTACAAACATTTACCATTTCACCCCCTTTTGGGTTGATTTTTCAAAATTACTTTCGTGCTCCCCTAGATCTTTAAATATAATTTAAATTTTTATGTTTCTATCGTCACTGGCTTACAGTTTGTAAAATATAGCATGATACCTGTGACATCTGTCACATACATACATTTTTCAAGTAAGTCTCTGTCGCTCTTATTTCTTACGCATCGCCCCGTCCTGCTGTCAGTTATCAAGCTATAATTTACGGACTATAGGCTATAGGATTTGCAATCCTTTATACCCCCTAGTCGGCTCGTACGACATCAACACCAACCGGAGAAATGAGGTGGTCCCTTCTAAGCCGGCGAAAAGATTTAGTGCTACAGTAAAAGCGTTACAATAAATCTTTAGTTTTAACATACAATAAAAAACAATTGCATAACAAAGAATGACGCAACATTTTCTCACGCCGACACCTGCGAAATTGCTACAATTTTAACAAAAAAAAAAATAATCCACAACATTCTTCCAAGGATTAAGATAAACAAAAAGCTAAATCCAAAAGGCTAACATAAAAGACCACACGCAAAATCTCAAATAGACACAAAAAAACTATAAAATATCAAACCCCATCTAAACATTGCCATCACCCCTTTAAAAAAAAAAGAAATCAACGCGTGAACGCATCCAAAAAAAAGAACAAAAGACAACAATTGTCAAAATGGCGGGCTAATTTGACATTAAAAAACGCGCCAATTCAATTGTCGAGTAATTTATCGATGTTTTGATAATAAAAAAAAGTGTATTATTAATGATGTTTTCTAAAAATTCATTCTTCAACGTTTGCGCACCATAAATAATGTTAACTTTTGATTATTTAACGCTACAGTTGCTTTTAAAAGCTTGTAATGTTTACAAATTGTCAGCATCGAGTTTTTAACGTTCGAAAACTTGTTTTTGTGATGTCTTAATTAAACATTATTCCGGTAGATAAACTCCTTGGGAGTTTGCTTTCTTTTTTTTAATGGCGTGTTTTTCAAACTCAATATTTTTTATTCTAAATAATATCTCATTTTACTTCATTTTTTGACTCTACCACCGGCACCATGTTGGAAGGTGTTTCATTATTGTAGAGAAGATGTAGCCAGAAACTGTACAACATACATCTTTTATTATTTTAAAAGTTTGTAATAGGTAAGTAGCTACAATAGTACCATGTTTATAAGTCTCACCGATGTACCTGCGCAGTTGACAAATTTTAAAAGCGCGCGAAATTATATTGACCAATCAGGATGTGACACCTTGCCGCTATTGGCTTATTGCTTTCGCGCCTCTATCGCTGCCGAAGCATCCATAGTCTGCTATTCGAGTTGGAGCGAGATAGATAATACCCGATTTTGCACTGCTCTGCGCAAACGAAGATTGACGAGCAGAAATATTTTCCTGGTCGTACTGCACTTACTTACACTTAGAATAAATATGACTTAGTACCTATCTCATGTGAAGAAAAAGGCATCCGAAGAGGGAAAATGGTCGGAAACTACATTGGTTACAACAATAGAGGTAATGAGAGGTAGGAGGAAGACCTAGACAAAATTTCACAGGGTACTTCTTAATATGCTGACACTTTTAAAGGGGATGATCAAACCATCAAACTGAATAGCTTTCTCTATGGTACCAACATCCAAATCGCGAAAAAAATCAACTGCTGATTTTTTTTTCGCGATTTCAATTTTGGCGCCATAGAGAAAGTTGTTTAGTTAGTTAGATGGTCTGATCAACTCCTTTAAAAAGTGTCAGCATGTTAAGGACCGACAATGCGAGTCTTCAAATTATGGTCGTTAAAACCTATAAGCATTAGATTTATTAAAAAATAAACAAAAAAATTACAGTACAATTCACAATCTATCGTTTATCCAAAAACACAATTACGTTTTCTAACTTTTTTAAGCCCGCGGGCGTACGTCAAAAAGAGTTGTTCGGAAATTTTTGAACCCGGGCAGCTCAATCAAACGGACATGGCTGCATGGGGCAGCTGCCAGTTGCTCTGAAATGTTAGAAATTCATATTTTTACCCCTTTGTGTCTTTTTTTAGCGAAGCTCGGGAAAAATCGGTGAATTTTGGCAACACTATTTTTACTGGAATACGGAATAGATTGTTGTTTTAAGGTGGTTTCAGTCCATACAAACTTTGACGCACAATACGCGTAGACGGAATTAATAAAAGTAATATTTTATATATGGAAAAATAGGTTAGAAAATCTAGTTGCCGCGTAACAAATAACATTTTGCAATTTGTAATATAATTACGAAGATATAAAGCTTTTAAAATTTTGTATGACAAATTTCAAAGCTTTATATCTTCGTAATTATTTTATAAATTGCAAATGTTATTTGTTACGCGGCATCTAGATTTTCTGAACTATTTTTCCATATATACAAAGTTACTTATATAATTACCGTCTACGCGTATTGTGCGTCAAAGTTTTATATAAAATTGATCCCTCTGCAACCGCCTTAAGGCATTTTGAAGAAGACATTTAAATAAAGAAAAATATAAATAAGAAGAGAAGAGAGAGGGATATACCTACAGGGTTACATACTTTAGGGTGGATGAAGGCTCCCTAAATCATATTTTCTTTAGCTGTCCCAAACTCTCCTCCTCTCTTTATGACATTCTTCCTCCAAATATCCCTCGCCCTATTGATTTTAAATCCTTACTTTCCTTATTAGTGAATACCTCCTTTGTTTATATTCTGTGTTCATATATTAACCAAAATAATATTAAATTGTAACTTGTTTGTCTCATAACCCACTAACACCTGTAATATATATTGTCTTGTCTCTTTTTGTTTTAGGTATATCAACAGTGTCGCCTCTTAGCAGTAATTTCTTAGTTTACCAACCGTAACCTTGTTCTTTCATGAAGCCTACCTAATAAATCAGAGTCTATATCTTCAACACTTGATACTGGCGAAATCATCAAGGAAACGCCATCACACAAAAATAGAATAGAATACTTTAGGGTGCTTCAGACCACCAAATTGAACAACTTTTAACTCATTCGCTGAGCTCAGCAGTTGGAAATGTCAAAATTACCATGAAGATATGCATGTTTCTACCGCTGATGTAACTTTCGATTTTTGAATCTCATACCTTGAACTCAGCAGTTGAAAATGTATGAGAATGATCTTTCTACTGCTGATTTGACTTTCAAAAATCGCACTCCCGGAGTATGATTTTTGAAAGTCAAATCAGCAGTAGAAAGATGCATATCTCCATAGTAATATTGACATTTTCAACTGTTGAGTTCTACGAATGAGATTAAAAATCGCACTTCTGATCATCCACTTAAGGTGGTTGCAGAGGGGTCAATTTTATACAAAACTTTGACGCACAATACGCGTAGATGCTATTAATATAAGTAACTTTGTATAAATGGAAAAATAGTTTAGAAAATCTAGATGGCGCGTCACAAATAACATTTGCAATTTATAAAATAATTACGAAGATATAAAGCTTTGAAATTATTCATACAAAATTTTAAAAGCTTTATATCTTCGTAATTATATAATATTAAAAATTGCAAATGTTATTTGTCACGCGGCAACTAGATTTTCTAAACTATTTTTCCATATATAAAAAATTTCTTTTATTAATTCCGTCTACGCGTATCGTGCGTCCATCTTTTGTATGGACGCAAACCGCCTTAAACCATCAGTCAGGCCACAATTTAAAAATTATAATAGCATAGGCAGGGATCTTGCAGAAGATATAACATATAACAATAAGTAGGTACTAGGTATCAAAATTCAACCACCAACAAACACCAACTATCTATTGCTGATCTATCAAATCTATCAAAACATTAAAGTTTAATCCAAAAGGGTTCACATTTTACGATGTTTTAATAGCGCCATATGCGGAGTCGTAACTTACAACTTAAAAGGGATTGAATAGACAATAAAGAGTTAGAATCAATACATGTATCTAAATATTTCACGGTACATTAGATTTTGTATTTATGATTTATTTATTTGTCACCTATAGCTCGGACGGATGAGTCTGTCTCACAATCGTGATCGGGGTTCGATACAGAGGTCGTACAAGACTTTTTTCCATGTGTAAGAATTGGTCACTAAATTCGCTGTTACATTAACTACATGCTGAAAAAAAATGATTCCGTGCTTCGGATGGCACGTTAAGCCGTTGGTCCTGGCTACTATCTCTGGTGGTAGTAGTCGTTACATAAAAAGTCTCTACGGTCATAGAAAATGATGTTCAGTTTGATGGTCTGGAGTGCGATCTCATACGTTGAACTCAGCAGTTGAAAATGTCAATATAACTTTGGACATATGCATCTTTCTACTGCTGATTTGACATTTAAAAATCATACTCCAGGAGTGCGATTTTTGAAAGTCAAATCAGCAGTAGAAAGATGCGTATCTCCATACATTTTCAACTGCTGAGTTCAACGTATGAGATTCCAAAATCGCACTCCTAAGCAACTTTTACTATGGGAGCAAACCGACCGGAGCAAAAAAAAACAGCTGTTGCATACATTTGAATCGCGAACTCGCGCGTCGACATTGCAGTTTAATATGGAACAGCAGACTTTTTATTTGCTCCGATCGGGTTGCTCCCATAGTAAAAGTTGTTCTGTTTGATCGGTAGACTCTTAGTTTAAAAGGATGCTAATGATATCAATTTCACCCTGTATATGGAGCGTGCCGACGGTAATATCCCCTAAAAACTCTCACACTGGAGAGCGATTTTTGAATCTCATACGTTGAACTCAGCAGTTGAAAATGTCAATATTACTATGGACATATGCATCTTTCTACTGCTGATTTGACATTTAAAAATCATACTCCAGGAGTGCGATTTTTGAAAGTCAAATCAGCAGCAGAAAAATGCGTATCTCCATTCATTTTCAACTGCTGAGTTCAACGTATGAGATTAAAAAATCGCAATCCTGGACAGAGCTTGTCCAAAAAACACAATTCAACTATGATAAACAGGAAAGTTTACGTTAAAAAACACAACTTTGTTTAAACGGGTCGGAACAACAACCTAACGGGAAACAATTTATAATCCAGCAACTCTGATTGAGGGCGCTCGAGGCGCGGTCACTTTCAGCTCCCTTCGCTTAATTCAACCGACGTTTTGATTGGCAACATTATAATTGGAGTTTATTTTTCTATTCGAATTACTATATACACATAATATATTTTAATTTTAGCGTCGGTGGTGCGTGGAGGACGTATGGAAAGTCGATCTTGAGGTCGACATGGCACGTCAATTAAATTCTAATTATGTCTTGCACCATCCTGTTTTAGGGGCTATACTTGTGTTATATTCAAACGGCCGATGTGGCAGGTTTAAGTCACTAAACTACGTGCTAAATGTCAAAATTGAGGCAACAGCTGTTTTTACAGTTTTGTTGTAGGCTCGCGCAACTGTCTAACAAAAAAAAATTATATGAAACGTGCACCGCGCCATGTAATTCCCTTGAGCGGTTGCACACGTTTCTTGCACACATTCTGGATAATCTGTCACGACCAGTTTTTAGTATAGAAGTCCCGACTCATAACATAGTGTGATACATGCTCTTTGATAACATGAATGAACGATGAAAACAAAATGTCATTGCCAAAATAAAACAAATGAGACAGACAAATACAAAGAGATGTAGTGTGAGAGATACGTGCATATATTATGTTCAATCATCGTTCACTTTTCATATTTTGTCGGATTACATAAACTCTATGGTCATTTAGGATGTTGCCAGCGAAAAACAGAGAACTGTCAGGTTAGTTCACTATGAACTAGTTAATATGTAGATGACACGATTGTATCAAGACCTCCGCTTCCAAGTACCTAGTAGACAAAGTTGTATTACGTTATGCAACACAACCTGCCCACCAAATAATTTCTACTCAAAGAAAGTAGAGTAGAGTTGAGTAGAAATTATTTGGTGGGCAGGTTGTGTTGCATAACGTAATACAACTTTGTCTACTAGGTACTTGGAAGCGGAGGTCTTGATACAATCGTGTCATCTACATATTAGTCATGGATTTCCGCAAAGTAACGCCTGATTCAATTAATTATGAACTAGTTTTCATTGGCGCAAGATAATCTTCGATAACACTCGTTCAATCTTTAGGTCGGTGCTACTAGACGGGGTTACGCAATTTAACCCAGCATTTGGCGCAAGTGGGCCTAACCTTTTTCACCCAAACAATAAATTACTCGTTCCATCAAAACCACATGCAATAAAATAAAGATAATAAATAAATAAATAAATACACGCATATACTACGAACATAGATGCACCAGCAGGGCCTATACCCGGACATTCGAGCTTCGCAATTGCGTGAACGTTTTCGTTCCAATGTCAACTCTATTACAAATGAAGGTCGGACCGAATCAGTCGCGATATATCGAGGATCGAGGGTCCGGGTACTGGGCTAGTACCAGCACATCGTTTCGGATGATCTCAAAATTATTTAAGATTTAGCACCGTTTTTTGAATTTACTTCAAGTATAGTTTTTGTTGCACTCTCATTGCAACTGTAATGTCGTATCGTTATCTTATACTGGTAAGCGTATTCCTGCCCTCCGCATGGCCAGGCTTAGCCTAGTGTGGGGGTACCGTTAAATTGTAGATACCTGATAAAGTTCAGAGTTGTCAATGTGCAAGCCTATACCCAGATTGTTGTGAACTAATTTTAAACGTAAAGTAAGTGATATGTAGATGACACGATTGTATCAAGACCTCTGCTTCTAAGTACCTAGTAGACAAAGTTGTATTACGTTATGCAACACAACCTGCCCACCAAATAATTTCTACTCTACACGTGTTTCGCTCCACCAAGGAGCGAGACGCGTCTCGGTGTGGGACGCTCGGCGGAGTAACAACTCTGTTTCGAACGTTCGTCGGTCTAACTCCTGAGGATGCTCCTTGGTGGAGCGAAACACGTGTAGAGTAGAAATTATTTGGTGGGCAGGTTGTGTTGCATAACGTAATACAACTTTGTCTACTAGGTACTTAGAGGCGGAGGTCTTGATACAATTGTGTCATCTACATATTAGTCATGGATTTCCGCAAAGTAACGCCTGATTCAATTAAGTAAAGTAAGTGCTCATTGAAAATAAATATTTTTGTATTTTGTATTTTTCTAACTTATGTACCTACATACCGATTGCTCTCAAATGGTAAAGAAAAACATCGTGAGGAAACCTGCATATGCTAAAGAAGAAATTCCGATACGTGTGTGTATTCTACCAATCCGCATTGTGTACGCGTGGCGTGGTGGACTAACGCACATACACCTAATCAGTCATCAATCCATCCCTAGTGCGATTTTTGAATCTCATACGTTGAACTTGGCAGTTGAAAATGTATGGACATACGCATCTTTCTACTGCTGATCTGAATTTCTAAAATCATACTTCAGGAGTGCGTTATTTGAATCTCATACGTTGAACTCAGCAGTTGAAAATATATGGAGGTACGCATCTTCTACTGCTGATTTGACTTTCAAAAATCGCTCTCCTGGAGTATGATTTTTGAATCAGCAGTAGAATAATAAAAATCAAGATGTAATCTGGAGTGCGATTTTTGAATCTCATACGTTGAACTCAGCAGATGAAAATGTATGGAGATACGCATCTTTCTGCTGCTGATTTGACTTTCAAAAATCGCACTCGTGAAGTATGATGTTTGAATGCCAAATCAGCAGTAGAAAGATGCATATCTCCACAATAATTTTGACATTTTCAACTGCTGAGCTCAGCGAATGAGATTCAAAAATCGCACTCCTGTGGTGGATATTTCCCCCCATTGCTCTTAACTATGATTAATATTTTGACATGTATAATAATTATGAAGCTGACTATAAAAATCTTATCTAATATTCTTTTCAACACACTTGCTCATAAAATGGCTTTTATTTCACCGCAATTAGGCACATAATGACACCTATAATCAAACTGTGACTTTTTCATTACTATTATTCACAAGTGAGTTATAGGTTTTTTATAGTAGGTATCTAAACTTCTTAGTTGAGTTCTTGAGTTGCTTTGTTCTTAAAAAAGTTTCGATACAAAAAAGATCATATTCAATAGTACAAATAAATTCTCTAAATAAACTTTTTATTTACTAAATAAAATGATTTTTTATTATTATTTTCTTCACAAGTGTGTTAAAAAACCAAGCACCAAGGGTCGGCTTTAAGCCCTTACCTCTTCCTGTTGATTATGGATGCTTTAACATCGGACATACAGGAAGAGGCACCCTGGTGCATGCTGTTTGCCGACGACATTGTTCTTGTCGGTGAAGATGGATTCGAGGTCCAGAGCAGATTGGCACAATGGCAGCAAAAACTGGAGAGTGTTGGCATGAAAATTAGCAGAACTAAAACGGAACGTTTGTTCTGCGATTTCGGCGGTCTCTCCAGTTGCATGCCTATTGCCCTTGATGGCGTGCCTTTGCCAGTCTGCTCCGACTTCCGGTACCTCGGGTCACTCATACAAAAAGATGGAGAGATAGACCGGGACGTGAAGCACCGAATCAACTCAGGGTGGATGAAGTGGCGGCAGGTTACGGGAACGATCTGCGACTCCCGAATCCCCCTTAAATTGAAGGGGAAAATATATAAGACCGTAATACGACCTGTCGTTATGTACGGATCAGAGTGTTGGACCACAAAAGGGACGGATGAGAAACGATTGCATGCAGCTGAGATGAGAATGTTGAGATGGATGTGTGGTGTAACTAGAAAGGACAAGATTAGGAATGAGTATATTAGAGGAAGTTTGAAAGTAGCACCTATAACGGAAAAATTGCAGGGTAATAGATTATCGTGGTATGGGCATGTAATGCGGAGAGAAGAGTGTCATGTTACGAGACGAGTGTTAAGTATGAATGTGGATGGCTGTAGTAGGAGAGGGAGGCCGAAGAAAAGATGGATGGATTGTGTGAAGGATGATATGTGTAAAAAAGGAGTGAGTGTTGAAACGACGGCTAAGAGAGATGAATGGAAGAGGATGACATATTGCGCCGACCCCAAATAATGGGAAATGGGCAAGACAATGATGATGAAGTGTGTTGAAAAACGTCGTATGATACACGTGTGTATTGATGATTACCGTCCTCGGCTCTCTTAAGACTCAATGGCGCCTCAGCGGTAATCACCAACATTACACACTTGTACCATAATGTACTATTAATATTCTTTGACATGCATGTCTAATTCTAATTTAATTTGTTCTAAATGTTATAATTTTTTTATTAATTTAATGATTTACCGCTCGAAATATTAATCTATGAAATAATGTAATTTAAATTATTAAATGACTAAAACTGACATGTGTAGTGTTTGTACGGTTAGTGTAAGTTGTTAAATAAATAAATTGAATTGAAATTATTGCCCTTGCCTCCTATTTACTATTTTGGTTACTGATTTTTATTTTCTTGATTATAATAATCTAAAATATTTACACAAATTTTTGTATTTTTAAACCTTGAAAAAATATAACTCTCGCGGGTTTTATTTTCCTACTAAATAAAATTCATTAGGGAAATGAAAACAGCGAGTGTACTTTTAAAACTTGCCGCGACATCTATTGGTGAATAGTAAAAGTTTGTAAAACAACACCATCTAGTGTTGAGTAGCCAAACTACAAGATCAAAATGTCTCAACAGATGGCGTCGTAGAAAGACGGTTTTGAAATTAGGCAGTCTTTAAAAACTCAGAAGAAGAGAACAATAAAAAATGTTAAATTAGATATTTGAGAATTTTTCTCGTACCGAGTATAAATATGTGAAAGTTTGTGATGATCTTTGTGATTTAAACACACAAACAACTGAACGGATTTGGATGAAATTCGACACACACATACAGGGTGAAATTGATATCATTAGCATCCTTTTATACTAAGAGTCTACCCATCAAACTGAACAACTTTTACTATGGGGCCAAACCGATCGGAGCAAAAAAAAAAACAGCTGTTCCATACTAAACTGCAGTGCCCAGTCGACTCAAATGTATGCAACAGCTGATTTTTTTTGCTCCGATCGGTTTGCTGCCATAGTAAAAGTTGTTCAGTTTGATGGGTAGACTCTTAGTTTAAAAGGATGGTAATGATATCAATTTCACCCTGTAGAAGTTATGGATGAACACATACTTTAAAAAAAATCTACACAGATGAATTCGCAGGCATTCAAATGAAAACAAAACTCACTTTGGTAAGCGGCATTTATTATAAAAAAAAAAAAACAATACAAAAAAATTATTACTACATAAAAAATATCACTAACTTAAAAACTAATCAATTGATTAAAATTATTGAAAAATTGTGATGTTTCATGAACACGCTTAAATCTAGCTCATAGACACATTAACCTAAAAGACTCCCAAATCATTTCCAACAATATTTTTCGGCAAAATAATTTCGACAAGCGAAAATATCAACCATTAGTTTGGCGGTGGAGACGTGGCGGTGGCGGATTGTCAAAGTAACACAATATAAACCTTATAGTACGTAGCATAGTGTCGTTTTTGTCATAAAGGCGACCAGGCAACGTCGCCAGGAGGCGCGGGCATAATTCTCAAAACGACGCTATGCTACGTACTAAAAGGTTTATATTGCCGTACCCCGCCCGCGCCACGTCACTTCTGTTTAAACAGCACCTAAACACCAGCATGGCTAGCATGCCATCCACGACAAAGCGTTTAAACGAGAAAAACGTAATGCGCGCTCTTTCTCGCATACGTAAAATAATAAAGATGGAGGCACATCTTGAATTTTATCGTTTTCTCGGGGGTGGCATGCGAAGCCTACAGCCTATACAGAGTGGAACGAAAAACCCTACTAATATTTCCAGGGGTCGTTTGGTTAAAAGACCGTATGTAGGCTCACCATAAGTTTGCACTGCAGTGCAAACTACAGTAGAGTACTATTTTCAACTCTATTTCAATGACCATTAAGTTCATTATCAATTGATTAATGAAAAATGCTTGAACAGTTCTCCGCTAGGTGCGCGCTGAACCTTAGAGCGGTTTCGCACTACGTCCGATCCGAACCCGTAAAAATATTTCTATGGTAATTTACGCACTAGATCCGGCTTTCGTCATCCGATTTTACATACAAAAGTAGGCAAGTAAGCAAGCAGGAAAGTAAGAAAGGTCTCAGATGAAGCCAAGGTCAACAAGCATGTGATCTGAGGCTTTCTTATTTACTGCCCAAGGTTTGTATACTACTTTTCTCTTCAACAGAGGCGGAAAGCGGCAACTTCGTTTAGCGCAGAGAGGCGAAAGTTGACACTTTTTAATTTTTTTTTTATTATAAACCGCACATGGCTATAATCTTAATAACTAATAATAATTGGAAATTATTGCGTTTGAAAGTCCCCATACTTCACGATTGTTTCTCAGAATATTATCCCTACTTTAGGAGTCTATTAGATCAATTTGTCCATGCTTTAGGTACAATTGAAATCTCTTGGTTTGGTAACGAAATACATTTTTGTTATTAATTTCCAAATAAAGACCAAATGGTCCATAATCTCTTCAAGTGGGTGCCGGTTTTACCACGATACTTATAAACGATCGTATAGCGATATAACGCGTACCTATGTTAAAACGATAATCGATTCCGATGAAAGGATATCGTGGTACAGAGGGGCATTGACTTTTTATGCACATTTAGGCTGGCCATCCACCAGAAATGTGCGAGGATGCGTAGCGAAGATATGAAGCTATGTACCCGAGTCCACCAAAGTTCAATTTAATTAAATTCATTTATTCAACAACTTACACTAACAGTACAAATTGTTAGTGTAAGTTGTAAGTTTTAGTCATGTACCTCGCAGGTATATGAGCACCGTGAAGATGCGTGGCTAAGCTTAAGCTTTTCTATATTTGTTGGCTGGACTATTGCAAGCATGGTTCGGTACTGTCGCCATTGCTGGTTAATGTGTTTGCCCCAAGCTCGCCCATATTTTACACATACATTCGAACTAGCTGTTTTTCTATTTCCTGGTATGCAGGTTTCCTCACGATGTTTTCCATATTGATAATGATAAATACAACGGTACATAAATTCCTTAGAACTTAGTGGTACAGGCCAGGAATCGAACCACCGCCTCATGATTGAGTCATCATCACCATCATCCACTGCTAAACATAGGCCTCTCCCAAGACGCGCCACAAAACTCTGTCCTCGGCCTTCCTCATCCAGTCGCTCCCCGCTACCTTTTCTTTAAGTTACGTCTACCAGTTCGCGGTCTCCACTCCAGAACCCTGACACCCCACCGGTCAGTTCTTTGGCAGATATGACGAGCCCATTGCCACTTCAGCTTGCTAATTTTATGAGCTATTTCAACCAGTTTCGTTCTCTGACGTATCACTTAATTACTGATGTGATTTTTCAGAGAAACACCGAGCATAGCTCTCTCCATCTCCGCATCCATGTTTCCGCACCATAGGTCATTACTGGCAGGACGCACTGATCGAACACCTTCGTTTTGAGGCATTGTGGTAGAGCCGAGGAAAATATATGGCGAAATTTCCCGATTTCCCATAATTTAGTCGCTAGCTCTCTGCTGTATGGACTTATCATCGGCCATTTCTAGCTAAAGGTTAGCTACATAGCTTAGCTTAGTTACCTAAGGATATGAGCTGAGGATGTCTCCAGCTCATATCCGCTAATAGTATAAGAGATAGGCGTACTTTTTGTTACCATCAGCTGCAAGGCTGATTCAGTGTTCATAGAGTGAAGAGTATTTCTGTAAAGGGGATGGACCAGGTCTGCCTGCATAACTCCAGTCGAAAAAATGAATATGCATGAATACGCAGGTATTTTTGTAATATTCACTAGCTATGCGAACAGTAAAAAAACTGACATGGTATATCAGTCGGTTTAGGAGACAGGTCGTTCAAAGGTCGGACCTTTGAACAGCTGTATCTCTTAAACCGACTGACAGATCATGACAGTTCTGGTACTGTTCACAAAGCTACAGTGCATATTACAATAATATCCTATGATCAGCCTTGCAGCTGATCGTTCATTTTTTACTGACCTTTGAACGGCTGTAACACCTGAACCGACAGGAGTTATGCAAGCAGACCTGATCCATCCCCATCACAGAGATGCTCTACACTCTATGAATACTGGGCTGCGTTCACGACCTTTGGGTGCAGTTGTTTTTTCAACTCGCTCTAAGGTACGGAACGACCGCGCCAATTTTTCAACTCGCTATGAGGTACGGAACGATCACGGTTGTTTTAGAACCTAAAATTTTTAGATTGTTAGTAATATGGGCTTCTATCATTTCCAAATACAATAAAAAAAACTCATCTTCCATGGTAGCGAATCAAAAAGTGAATAAAAATAATTTGAAAAACAAACTTTTATTCAAAACGAGCGAAAAGTCAAGTAACCACAGATAATCAAAACGTCAGTGTTTTTAACCATAGAATTTGATGGTTAAAAGTTGCAAGCCGTCAGAGGTTCGGAACGGTTGAGTTGTGACAACAGAGTTGCAATAGAACGTTTTTCACAGAAGCTCGGAACGGCGTTAGTGCGAAAAGTTGCACTCGGGGTGCACCTGGGGCGTAGGATCGGAACGCAGCCCTGAATCAGCCTTGCAGCTGATGAAAACAAAAAGTACGTCTATCTCCTATAACATAAGCTATGAAAATGCAGTGATCTGATTGGTTATTTTATTCCTCGCAGCTTATCGCACATCTCTGGTGGAAAGCCAGGCTTATACGGCACCCAGTATAGTAAGTTAATAAACTTGTTACTTTTAGAGAAATTCGTTTAAAATTAAACTTAATTTGCTTCAAAAATCATCACAGCCTTTGGGCATTTTTTATTTACAAGCCTGTTTAAAGACCAATGTAAACACAACCTTATAAAGTATAACTTAAGGGCCAGGCCACACAGAGGCGGTTTTGCGGGAAAGCGGGCCGGAGGCGGACAAGCGGGATGCGAATATCTCCGGACCCGCTCGGTTTTTTGTGTGTTTTGTTGTGTATGGTGTGGCGTTGTGGTAATGTTCGAGTTTGTATGTACATTACCACACAGAAATACGCGCGAGTCCGGAGATATTCGCAGGTCCGCCTCCGGCCCGCTTTCCCGCAAAACCGCCTCTGTGTGGCCGGCCGGTGTGATAATCGCTTAATATTTGATATTTAAAAAAAAAAAATTTACGAAAATTCGTTGGTCACATGAATATACAATACTACATTATGTTCCAATAGGATTTTCTTAAGATATCAACAAGATAGTAATCTCGAAACAGTGGTCCTAGCATGCCACCCCCGAGAAAACGACAAAAACCGAGACTTGCCTTTGTCCTTGTCACTTTGCGTGTGCGAAAGCGAGCGCGCATGAGGGTTTTATCGTTTTGTCGTGCGTGGCATGCTAGCCCTACAGAAAATACTAAAGAAAGTGTTTCTTGGTTAGTATTTACTGCTAATTTGTCAACTAATTTGATGAAATTCCAGTTTTTGTGATTATTTGTAGTTTAAAGTCTTTGTTTTGTGAAGTAATGTAGTTAAATGTTTGTTTATATTAAAAGAAATTCCTATTGGCACATAGCATGGCTTACTATTTTACATTTAATTCTTATTTCATAAGAGAATCTGTTTAAAAATGTATTTAGCGAATGAAAAATTTATTAGGAATAGTTATTAATTAATCATCATCATCATCCTACGCAGGATAAATAATGAAAAAAAAACAGCTGTTTCATACATTTGTGTCTAGTAGTCCACTGCAGTTTTGTATGGAACAGCCTTTGACTAGTTATATAGCGACTAGCCACGCGTGTAATTCTACTAACAAACATTTCTGCCTCTTTTTGCGGGGGGCGAGGTTACATGAAATCCGCAATTTTGGATTTTATTCCCCATAACTTTAGATTCTAATTTTGAACGTTAAAAATCATGAAAAGTAGTCTCGTATGAACCCCAAACGTTCTAAGTTTGAAATTATTGTTTCGCAATTATAGGCTGTCTCGTTTTGTGATGAGGTATAAAATTGAATGTAAATGCACATGATTAATTGATCTTATACAGTGGCAGAGGGGAAATGCTACCGCAAGGCTAGTCCTTATAATAAATAGTCAAAGGGAACAGCCGAATTTTTTCGTGCTTTCGATTTCGTGAGTTGACTCCACTGTGAAAGTTGTTCAGTAGAAGCCATCTCTCGCGAATAATGTTGAGAGGGAGTGGGACATACTCCACCACGCGGGCCCAGTGGTGGGGGAAGCAAGTTAGTGGTCAACTTGCTGTCAGAGTATATTCAAGCCGCCTCAATGGGCCGCTAACCTGGCTTTTAGTAAAAGAACCGTCTTTTGTATTTTATTTGAATTAAAAAGAGATTTTTAAAGTTTTTCTTTCGTTTATACAGGGTGAAATTGATATCGTTAGCATCCTTTTAAACTAAGAGTCTACCCATCAAACTGAACAACTTTTACTATGGGAGCTGTTTGCTCCCATAGTAAAAGTTGTTAAAAAAATCTGCTGTTGCATATATTTGAGTCGCGAACTCGCGCGTCGTCATTGCAGTTTAGTATGGAACAGTATTTTTTATTTGCTCCGATCGGTTTGCTCCCATAGTAAAAGTTGTTCAGTTTGATGGGTAAACTC
This sequence comes from Agonopterix arenella, assembly GCA_927399405.1. Taxonomy (NCBI): domain Eukaryota; kingdom Metazoa; phylum Arthropoda; class Insecta; order Lepidoptera; family Depressariidae; genus Agonopterix; species Agonopterix arenella. The sequence goes on along the minus strand of OV656718.1, from coordinate 7,691,607 downwards.
TTAGTTTTAAAGGATGATCTTAGTTCTTCTTAGCATCTCTGTTACGCAGGGTCCGGAGTAGTGGCAATAGCATCCTGAAGGTCATTATTGCTGATAGTAACCAGTGTCCATACTGCAAGTTAAACAAACACCTACACAGAATGGGGCTTGTAGATTCACCCACTTGCAGATTCTGCTGTGAAGCAGAGGAAACGCCCATACACCTCCTCTGCGAATGCGAAGTGCTCATTCACAGCAGAAGTCGCCATCTAGGTGGACACATAATAACACCTACTGACATTAGGGACCTTCCCTCCAAAAGCATAACACGGTTCATGAAGTCTGTGGGCCTAGGAAATGACCTTTAGGTCTAGGGTGACAGTTACAATAGATCTATCCAGGTCGCAGTAGCTTTTTGGTCATCGACCAAGCCCTTATAACCAAATAATAAAACCAGTGTCCATTGCTGCGACACGTCATGTCCCAAATCACAAGTCCCGTTTTTGTTATTGTTTACTAACCATAGTTTTTCATAAGTCTTATTGGTTACACATTGGATTTTTGTTGTCCTTAATAAAAAGTTTTTATTTATTTATTTAATGATATAAATTTCACCATGTATTTCATGAATTTTCTATTGGAAATAATTTGAAAGATCATTCGCTAAAAACATTTTTATTTCGATCCCTATCGCAAACGAACAAAGTACACAATAAGAGAGCATCAAAACTATAATTAAAATCTTATATCATCCCTACATTTTTATCACAATAACGAATTAAAAAGTTTAAAGACAAAAATGTTCATACAAAATTAAAGAAAATGAATTCTTTAATTTTGTACGGTAACATTTTTGATATATTTCTTATAGAGGCTTAAAAACTAAATGATTTTTGTTAAAGAATTGTATGACAGAAAATACATTATAGTTACGTACAGTAGTACCAGGTTTATAAGTCTCACCGATGTACCTGCGCAGTTGACAAATTTTAATAGCGTGCGAAATTATATTGACCAATCAGGATGTGCCACCTTCAATCCGTTTACGCTATTGGCTAATTTGTTTTCGCGCCCTGTTCGCTGCTATCCGACTTTGCACCCTTTGATTACTAAATTACTTCGGGTTTTGTCGGGGACTCGGTCCTGTTATGCGCAAACAAAGATTGACGAGCGGAGTTATTTTCCTGGTCGTACTGTACTTATTCATACGGTTAAAATTGGTTTTGTGTTTAAAACTATCTCCAGTAAGCTAATAATAGTGTGGAAAAATCAAGCGTCTCTCAGTTTTGTGAATTACTCATTGATCTGTTATCAATCAAATCAATCACTCAATCAATGGAATAACTACACAAATAACTGACTAGTCATAGTCGAAAGTCCATAGACAAATCGACCTAAAAGACGGTGGGGTGCAGAAAATGTTTCACAGCCAAACCATTAAAATGCAAAACAATGATGCTTTTCGTACCCTCATGCGACTGCCACGTTACTTAGCGCGTCGAGTATGTTTGCCGGAGCGGGGGTGGCCGACTTTTTCGCGGTGATGAGGGCACGCGTAGCCTCGTTCTGGGATAGACTGTGCTGCTCTAGCAACAGCATATTACGGAACAAATATTGTCTGTCTGTTCATCGGAGCGAGAATCGAAAGTCAAGACGTAATTTTATAATTTTAAAATTGATTAACATCTTTATCATTACTTTTATTTTTACATTTTAATTAAAATATGTATGTTTGTGATATTTGATATGACATGTATTGTACAAATATGGGTTTTATAAACAAATTATTATATGTCTTTTCCTTATCTCGGGACATAAGTGTCCCGGACCTTTGGGAGGCGTGCGTGGGGCCGAAGCCAACACGTAGAGGCCCGTCAGACAATTTGATCTAAATAGTAATGTGACACCAACCGGCAACTATCCCAGTATACACTATAAAAGTGCATCCAAAACAACCCCCGGTCAGTGTAGGACTATTGCAAGGAGTGGAAAAATACAAAATCCGGGCTATTGGGGTGGGGTGCTAATGGAACAGGTAACTAGGTTTTTTATTAAGACTTTGCTTGCATTGAAATAACATTGAAACTCAATTTCGCCTCCAACCCACCTTACGCCTCAAGTCGCTTCGACGTTCTCGGGGACTAGTAGTTGATTTTCAATGTTATTTCAACGCAAGCAAAGTTGATAATGGTTTGGCTGTGAAATATGCTCTGCACTGAACTTTGCCTGGTGTGGGCTTTATTTTAGGAAATATTTGTCCTAAAGTCTATTAAAAAAATATGTTATCTTGTCTATGTATCCCAATAATATGCTTAAAGCGAGCCTGCTCGAAAACACACATCATGAGAAATAAAAGACATCATCCATTTTGGTCCAAAAACTAGTTTAAAAACTAGTTTTAGAACTTGTCCATCTAAACATTTATTATTATTTAATCAAGAAATAAACATTTTAACGGGTTCTTACCGCGTTTTGGTATATTTGAGTAACGCGTTTTGAGTTTCTATATTAAATAATAACCGCGTATCTCTCAAAAACTGTATTTATTATTATGGCACCAAAGCTGTAGGGTCATTCCTGGGTTTTATTTGGGTTAGAAAAACCTGCGTTTTCATACATTTTCGATTAAATAAGTCTATATTCTGTTAGAATGTGCCCGTCTCAGAATTTTTTTAGTATGACTCCAAAGCTGTACAGTGCTTGTACTTCGGTGAGTGTGCCCAAGAGCTACATGAGCTCATCCCGCCTTCCCCTTTCTACAATCGGACTTCAAGACGCACCGCGGGATATCACCCCTTTTTGGTTGACATCCGCACCAAGCGCCTTTCTGAATCTTTTATAATGCGCACAGCCAAGGAGTGGAACGCCCTGCCTGCGTCAGTATTTCCGAGCGCTTACAACCCGAATTCCTTTAAAGTACGAGTGAATAGGCTTCTTCTGGGTGAGCTCGCTACATCTTCGACCCCATCTTCGTCCTGAGGACTAGATTGAGGTCAAGAGCAAACCCATAAGTAATAAAAAAAAAAGCTGTAGGACAATTATCCTTGGTTATGTTATATTTAAAAATTCTGCCTTTTCATACATTTTTGAATGTAATAAAACTTACAGCTACAGCTGTCATGGCATAATAATAAACTAGCACTCAGTTGCAGAAACACTCATTGAGTTAATCCTCCATTAAATCTCTTGCTAGCTTTTTCTACGTTAAAAACACAAAACGGGACAGCAAGAGATTTAATGGAGCATTAACTTTAATGAGAGTTTCTGGAACTGACGGACGGACAAGTTCTGACAGAAAATAGCATTAGTTTTTGTTGGCCGGAACTTTCACAGTTGGGTTTCACAGTTGGTCCTTTGTAGTTTGTTCTGTCATACAATTCCAAACAAAAATCACCCTAAACTACCTTAACACTATGACTGAATGTGCAATGGCTCAATTTTGTCTTGGCACTCAAATATCTCATCTTTCTTCACGCTCAAATTTTGTATGGTCTCATTAACATTATCACCATTTTGAACATTTCCATCAAAATTTTCTTCCGACTCATTTTGACAATGTTTAAACTGCAAATGTTTTTCTAAACTAGATTTTTGAACGCACCTATACGAACAATGAGGACATTTTACAGATTTCTGTCTAGGCCTGTACGGTTTAACTTGATTTTTAACATCAATTTTTTCCCCATCTTTCTCATTCAAATGCCTCTGTTTGTGTTTAGTCAAATTAGTTTTTTGTACGCATCTGTAACTACATATATCACAACTGAAAGGTTTCTGATCAGTATGTAAGTACATATGTTTTACTAAGTTAGGTTTCTGTACGGTACGGTAGTCACAGTAGGGACACGCGAATGGTTTGTACCCAGTGTGGGTACGCTCGTGGACTACTAAATTGTTTTTCTGCGCACATCTGTATTCACAGTATTGGCAACTAAAAGGCTTTTCTTTCATGTGCACTAAAATATGTTTCGCAACGTTATTTTTTTGACCCGATTTGTAATCGCAGAAAGTACAAGAAAACGGCTTTTCCCCTGTATGGGTACGCTCGTGGATTTTCAAAATGGCCGGCGATTGACATCTGTAAGCGCATTGGGTACAGCTAAATTTACCCAATTTTTCGCCTTCATCGTTTTCGCTTTCAGTGCAACTTTTTGCGTGTTGTTTTAGACCTCTTTTGGAGGGAAAGATTTCGTTGCATTTATAACATACGTATTCCCCTTTTATCATGGTTAAGTCTTCGGAAATTGTTAATTTATTATCCTGAGAATCATTGTCGTTTTTATCTAAATACAGATTTTGGTTGTGGCTAAATTCCGTGTAAAAGATTTTATTTTGATCTGTTGGTTTTAAATTCTCTTTTGGTTCTTCCTTTTTGGCGCCATTTTGGCCGCCATCTTGTCTTAACTTTTTAAATTCTTCCTGGTAAGGGCTAGTGTTTTCATACTGCCTCTGGACAACTAAGTTTTGGGGATTTTCTCTATTATTCGCGTAGTTTTGCACGTAATTTTGGGGGCGGGAGTATAAATCTATGGGGTTTAGTGCGGGGATTATGTTAGGATTGTTGTAAACATACATTTGGTCTTGGTGTAACGTTGTCGGTTGGGTGTTGTCTGCGTGAACTGGAATGTGACCTGAAATGAAAAAAAAATTTTTAAAAATTATAATTCTATTATATTTTATTTAAAAAAAAAAGGCTGCCATCTTGGTTGTAATGATTTTGCCAATGTCTAGTTTATTTAGCAAGAGTCCTTGACGTTGTATGGTAGTTTATGTATTTTGGTGACTTCAAGGATTGTTTTTCGAAAAGAGCACTATCTTGAGCACCCACTGGAGCTACGTTATGCAGGCTCGCGCAACTCTCTAACAAAAAAACGTTATATGAAACGTGCACCGCCGCCATTAAATTTCTTTGAACGGTTGCACACGTTTCATACATTCTGGATCATCGGTCACGACCAGTTTTTAGTATGGGAGTCCAGACTCTTATAACGTAGTGAGTTACATTCTCTTTGACGTTGTGGGCCCGGGAGGGGGCAACCAACAATCGACGAGGGACGCGACTACCCAATAGAAGTCCTACAACGTGACTCCTTAAAAACTACATTTATATATTCACAAACATGGGACCAGAAACTTTTCTACAACCTATACTGGTGACAACAACAATGAACAATAAAAAATTCTACTGTTTCGCACAAAACTGCAGTACCTACATACCTACTAGACTCTTTGACTACTTATATAGGGACTAGCCACGCGTGTAATTCTACTAACAAACATTTCTGCCACTTTTCGCGGGGGGCGAGGTAACGTGAAATCTGCAACTTTGGATTTTATTCCTCATAACTTTAGATTCTAATTTTAAACGTTAAAAATCATGAAAAGAAGTCTCTTGTGAACCCCAAACGTTCTAAGTTCGAAATTATTGTTTCGCAATTATAGGCTGTCTCGTTTAGTGATAAGGTATATAATTAAATGTGAATGCACATGATTAATTAATCGTATACCGTGGCAGAGGGGAAATACTACCGCAAGGCTAGTCCTTATAATAAATAGTCAAAGACTAGACTCAAATGTGTGGGACAGCACAGCAGATTTTGTTTCTGTTTGGTCTCGATAGTGAAAGTTGCTCAGTTTGATGGTTTAAACTCTTAAACCACCCTTTTAAATATTACAAGGGTATTTCGTTACACCCTGTATTGGACTAAGAGATAAGTGTACTTTTTGCAACCATCAGCTGCAAGGCTGATTCAGTGTTTATGCGGTGTAGAGCATCTCTGTGATGGGGATGGACCAGGTCTGCCTGCATAATTCCAGTCGGTTTAGAAGTTACTGATGTTTAAAGGTAAGTAAAAAATTTACGATCAGCTGCAAGGCTGATCGTATCATATTATTGTTTTAAACGTCTGTAACTCCTAAACCGACTGAAGTTATGCAGGCAGACCTGGTCCATCCCCATCACAGAGATGCTCTACACCTCATAAACACTGAAGCAGCCTTGCAGCTGATGGTTGCAAAAAGTACACTTATCTCTTAGTCCAATACAGGGTGTAATGAAATACCCTTGTAATATTTTAAAGGGTGGTTTAGAGTTTAAACCATCAAACTGAGCAACTTTCACTATCGAGACCAAACAGAAACAAAATCTGCTGTGCTGTCCCACACATTTGAGTCTAGTCTTTGACTATTTATTATAAGGACTAGCCTTGCGGTAGCATTTCCCCTCTGCCACGGTATAAGATTAATTAATCATGTGCATTCACATTTAATTATATACCTTATCACTAAACGAGACAGCCTATAATTGCGAAACAATAATTTCGAACTTAGAACGTTTGGGGTTCACAAGAGACTTCTTTTCATGATTTTTAACCATCAAACTGGACTACTTTCTCTATGGGACCAATATTGAAATCGCGAAAAAAAAATCTGCTGTCCCATACATTTAGGTCGAGTAGGTTTGTATGGAACAGCTGACTTTTTTTCGCGATTTCATTATCGGTCCCATAGAGAAAGTTGTTCAATTTGATGGTCTGATCATCCCCTTAAAATAGTTTCACCTAATTTTGTTAGACCTTATATAACATGTATAACAAAATGATTTTCACAGAAATTGATAACGAAAATAATGAAACAGAAAGTTAAGTTAGAACAGAAAACAAAGAGATTTTTTGGATTTTCATGTCATCTGCGCATTATTCTCGCTTAAACTTTTCCAAGTTTCCAATTTCTTTGTTTATTTAGAGCGATGTTTTGGGTCAGTTCACTCCAAAATAGTCAGATAAAGCATTTAAAAAAAAGTCTAGTCTAGATTTTTCTAGAGGTAATCTATAGATTTCTCCAGATTTTTCAAACATGACAGATTTCTAAAATTGGTACTGGGAACACTGATTACAGGTGTATTTGTTGGGGGAAGGTCTAACAAAATTAGCTGAAACTATTTTAAGGGGATGATCAGACCACCAAACCGAACAAATTTCTCTATGGGACCAATATCGAAATCGCGAAAAAAAATCAGCTGTGCCATACAAACCTACTCGACCTAAATGTATGGGACAGTAGATTTTTTTTCGCGATTTCGCTATTGATCCCATAGAGGAAGTTGTTCAGTTTGATGGTCTGATCATCCCTTTGAAATAGTTTCACCTAATTTTGTTAGACCTTATATTATCTTATCTTTTATATTATCCTCCTTCTGGCTTTATGCTTGATGATATGCTAGAAAGAATTAACTATGAACACATCTATTAAAGAGTGCCGGTGGCGCGTTGCGGAGAGGTATGGACACCCAATTATGGGGGTCCGGGTTCAAATCCACACGGACGACATGCCATGTACCAATGAGTTTTTCTAACTTATGTATGCAATACCGAGTGCTCTCAAACGGTGAAGGAAAACATCGTGAGGAAACCTGCATACGCTGAAGAAGAAATTCTGATGTGTATGTAAAATTAAACTAACTAATGCCCATACACCCTCCCTGAGGGTAGGCCTGTGCCCTGCAGTGGGACGTTTATAGGCTGATGATGATGAGGATGACATCTATTACAAGAAATGTGTGATAAAATCTATTTCATATTTAAATGAAACATGTATTATCAACCGGTTTCTTTTGGCCTTTCTGTTCTTTAATTATTCATAGGTAAAAGGTTAAAAAGTCAAGACTTGTAATGTCAGACTTATAAATGTTTTATTCCTATGTACACACGGCGACACATCAAGCTATACAAAACCAACATAAGCTGGCCGCGCGTAGGTCGAGTAACGTATAGCGTCGGGCGGCCAGCTTATGTTGGTTTTGTATAGCTTGATGTGTCGCCGTGCGTACCTACATATTTAACTTAATTATTCCATCATCTATGAATATATGAAGTTTTAATTTTACTTTTTACTACCATTACTTATTTGCCATGTGTAAAGTAACTTACATGTCGTTTTTTCTCGTTTTCCGCGCGCGGCATGCTATGACCCACAAGTTGACTCTTACAAATGAGTATTTGTATGTTATGTAGTACACAGGTTTTTCAAAATCTCAAGAAAATCTATCGGCTTTTTTTTTCTTTTTTTTAACTAGCCGGGTTGACATAATTTTGTTACATTTTCATAATATATTTTTTTTGTGGTTTGTCCCTTGCTCTAGATTAATAAAAAAAAATTAAAATTATGGGTGACCGAAACCTTGAAAAATAATAAAAGAAAGATAAAGAATTTCATGATTTACATCAACTTGATTTAGTAATAAAAATAAAACCTACATGTTTAAACATAATACGAAAAAACACTCACCATTTAATCCATTGACATTCAACTGATTAATATTCTCATAAAAATATCCCTCATCTTCCTGTTCAGATTTTATATGAAAAGGCATAGGTAGCAAATGCTCGCTCGGCTCAATTCGCTGCTCATGTAACAAGTTTGTATTAACCAATCGTTGCTCTAACCTCTGAGCTAAACTTTGATCTATTAGCTGATCCTGCACCTGAACCATACGTCTCGGTTCATTCTGATTCAAAATCTCTTGCTCGATCTGACGGTTCATATGGTGCGATAAGTCCAATTCGTGCGTAAGATTGTGAGGAATCTCTGTTCTTATTTGACTTATATCGTTACGAATTAAATTGTGACTTAAGTCATTATTCAACGTTCTCGTTAACTCATGCTCATTTAAATTTTGAACCAACGTTTGTGTTATACTATTCTGTTCTATATCGTTGCTCAGCGTTCTAGCTAGTGTTAAATCCAAATTTCTGCTTAAATTTTGTGTTAAAACTAAGTCTTCAGGACGAGAAATCTGCGGTAGTTCGTTCGTTAGATTCTGAACTAAATCTAAATCGTTTCTTGTCAAATGCGCTGGTATTTCGTTGAAATTGAGACTGCGGCTTAGATGGTTTGTTTTTAACATGAGCGTAGACATTTGGCGCGGTGATAAAGGTAGTTGGAAGTTAAAGGAACTATTGATTGAAGATTGCATCGCTTGGTGAAGTTGCTCCATTGATATCGGCGTGTGAAGATACTCCGTTTCCATTTGGTGTGATTTTTGAAGCTGTGGAAAGAATAAAAACGAATTTTATTTAGAGATTGGAGTCACAGAATAATTAATGACTACTTACAGAATTGAATTTTTTAACTAGTAGCGCCTGCGACTTCGTATGCGCACACCATTGATTTCAAATACTCATAACTTTTGAATTGATTGAGATGAAATAAAGCCCGAATGTTAATCCAAACTCAAATGATGCTTTTGTGAAAAAACCATCCAAATCAGTTCAGTACTTTGTAAATGATGCATTTATTATTTGGTTTTAAGGGCTTGGTCATGACCAATAGCTACTGCGACCTGGACAGATCTATTGTAGCTGTCTAAATGATGCATGCACAAACAGCCCAAATTTCTAAAAATGGTCTCAGTGTATTCGATTATAGGGGGTGAAATTGATATCATTAGCATCCTTTTCAACCAAGAGTCTACCCATCAAACTGAACAATTTTCACTATGGGAGCAAACCGATCGGAGCAAAAAAATAATCAGCTGTTCCATTTCCATACTAAGCTGCAATGCCTACTCGACCCAAATGTATGCAACAGCTGATTTTGTTTTTGCTCCGATCGGTTTGCTTCCATAGTAAAAGTTATTCAGTTAGATGGGTAGACTCTTTAGTTTAAAAGGATGCTAATGGTATCAATTTCACCCTGTATGTATCCCCAATGCCCTCAATTAATATTTTTTGCAAAGATTTTCAATGTAAACAAAGTTTACAATTTTTACTATATGTATACAGGGTGAAATTGATATCTTAACATCCTTTTATACTAAGAGTCTACCCATCAAACTGAACAACTTTTACTATGGGAGCAAACTGAGCCAAGCAAAAAAAAAAAGCTGCCGTTGCATACGTTTGAATCGAGCAGGCATTGCAGTTTAGTATGGCACAGCTGATTCTTTTTTTGCTCAAATCGGTTTGTTCCATAGAGATCTAGAGAGATGCCAACCAACACGCTGAGTACAAAACCTAGTGTCGCATCACCACCAGTACCACGCGATAGAAAGTATTTTGTTAGCTTGAATGTGCTCATTATGCATAATCTTTAGTACTACGCAAGCATTGTAAACTATTTACACATAATATCTCGACTGGCTTTCAGCTTCATAATAATTATTGAATCATTACCGTCGCGAGCAATGTGTTCCGTTTTTGCACATATTGCTGCGACACTGGCCCCGCCCACTTTTCACATCTCCCTTTAGTTTTTGTGATCTGTGGTTTGTTCCCATAGTATAAGTTGTTTAGTTTGATGGGTCTCTTAGTTTAAAAAGGATGCTAACGATATTCATTTCACCCTGTAGAATCTACATCTTGGTCATCTACACAACCAACGCAGTATTAGAATATTACTGTTACCTGAGGAGGGACAGATGTCAGCAGCCAGACGTTGTTAAAGGTCCAACGTGTTAACCTTGGTCAGACAACATTGTTGTGGTACAAATATACTAATAAATACAAACATACGCACTCACACACATGCACATACACACATACATATACACAACACACACATACACATATTAAACATCTGTACTACACATAAACAGGATATTCAAAAGTAACTTATTACTGTATTCCTTCATAAAATATTATTTCATAAGTATAAAGTATGTTTTTTCACTGATGGATTAATTCCAAATCAATGTTAATAATAGCACATTGCTCTGAGAGGTAAGAGCCTGGCGATCTGTATCGCAGGTTAACGTTTATTCGTTAACACCCGTCGCTGACACCAGTCTCTCACCAAGTGTACCGTTGAAGTAAAAACATTGTATTTCTTCTCTTAGGTAGAACTTTTTTACTTATATTTAATGGACTCTTGCTTGTGCGTTAGCACTGCATTTCCGCCAGTGTCACGTGTTTATGGGAGAATCTATCCCAATCTCAGGGATTGTTTTTGGTCAAGAACAAGAAGAGATTGAGGATTACGGAGCCTCGTGGCAGGCAAAAACGCGACGCGCGAAATCCACGCGAGACGTGTGCTCGGGTCAGAACCTGCAATGTGACTCCTAGGTAGAACTTAATAAGATCTTACTTTTGCTGCATATTTGTTGAAAGAAAAATAAATGCCTTATTATTATTATTATGTATCTCTGTAGAAGGTTTACTCACGGGCCGTAGCCCGGACCTTTGAAAGGCTTGCATGGGGACACAGGTCCAACACGTAGAGGCACCTTTAAGACACTTTTATAAATGCGATAATTATTATTATTATTAGGGTTGTGGTTCAGAACTGGATCAGATTAGCACAGGACCGTGAGGAACTTCCTCAATCAGTGCGTCCTGCCAGTGATGACATATGGTGCGGAAACGTGGACCCTGACAATAGGACTAGTTCATCAAATAAAGGTCGTTGAGCAAGCTATGGAAGAGAGCTATGCTCCATGTTTCGCTGAGAGATCATATCAGAAACAAAGTGATACATCAGAGAACTAAAGTAGTTGACATAATTCAGAAAATTAGCAAGCTGAAGTGGCAATGGGCTTCATATCGACCGCTGGACAGATGACCTAAAAAAGGTAGCGGGGAGCGACTGGATGAGGAAGGCTGGGGGATAGAGATTTGAGCCGCGCCTTGAGAGAGAATGAGGAGGGATATGATATGGGAATCAAAGTTCCTACTCAGTGAAAAAGTTGAGAATGAACAAACAGACATGCTTCCATATTGTTATGATGTTATTATTTCTGATAGACTCTAAAACTACAAAAAACAAAAATAGTAATAGGATTTTAACTGTCAAGGTCACAAAGAAGTGTCGAAGTTCACAGTGCATTCTTTTAAAAACTAGTTTTATCAAATATGAACACATTTTTTTTTTCTAAATTTTATAGACAAATAAATTAGTTTTAAAACTCACATTTTCTAAGTAAACTTTGTAATTCTCCTCGTCGATCGCGTTCTGGTCTTCTCTCTTCACGAAATCCATGATAAAGGGATAAATAACGTATATTATCACAAAAAAGTTATACGTTTTTTTCACCAACGCTCTTTCTAACCTAACTCTGTATTTACACCATAATGTGACTTAAATTATACACTTATATTTTAAACAAATGCTTGTAAAGGACAATTATTTGTAAAATTACATTGTTAAAGAAGATATTATAAAGAATAGAGCGAAAAATATAGTGATAAAAAATGATTTTTTTCGTTTACTTGACGTTAGCGAGCGAAAGAAAGGAAGCGTTCATAGACAATGTAGAGTTTCCGTCAACGAACATCTGTCGGGGATACCAGCGTTTGCCGAAATAATTCCCATAAATAGTTGTAGCATGATGTTCAGTCAATAATTTTTAGTTTCATATGATTACACTGTTTTCTTTCGTCAGTTGTATGTATTCACAATACTTTCAGTTACGTATTGCTGAAATAATAATAGAGTGAAGTTTAGCTAAGAACAAAGAAATAATATTGAATTGAGAACAAAAAGGTCTAAATATATTTTATATAAAATGTAATAATAATGCAAGATATTATGGTTTGTGTACTAGACACACTAATTAATACTTGATTTACCCAATCCTACAAGTAGTAGCCATCAGATTTCCACCTCATATTAGGGGTAGGTGGGCGTAGGCTGGCAACATTACTACATTACTTTAAACCATATACAACAAAAATGTCTACATAAAATGCATAATCGATCGATTAGGATGGCTCTAATGCATTGAATTTAAAAAAAAATGTTCGTAGATCCTTTAGACGGGCAATCGATTGTGTGCTTCCTGGCAAGGCCGAATCGCGCGTCAGCAAAATTGCTCATTTATAGGCCGATCGCACGATCGCAAATCCGGTCTCCTAACATTTTTGCTATTTGGCCTTGACAGAAAGCAGCGATCCTCAGATTAATTAATACAAGCAGCGATCAGTTGCCCGTCTAAAGGGTGCTCTAAAATAAAATTCTTCTCAAGCAATGCTATTTATATAGAAACAATATACTGTAGGTAATATTAAACATTTTGTTATCTTTTTGTTTTGTAAAGAATGTTGGTTGTAATGTGCGTGTGGTGTAATATTTTCTCGATTATCGGTAAATACCGGTTCTTTGACTTCACTAGTGCTTATCTGTCCACAAACTTATTAGTATCTGTCAAAAAATTTTTAATGTTTTTAGTTAAAAGAATTTGTTCAAAAAAATTTCCTTTTTCACAAATATCCGTTGCGAATACTACAAAATCATCTTCTAAGAATCTCTATTATTTAGATAAAAGGTATGTAAATTTTCCGGATAGATCGCATTACTTTTGTGGGCATGTTAATTATGTTTACGTTTTAAATAGATAACCTATGTACCGGCTGGCAGATCTAGATCTAGCGAGCGTTCTAGTTTATTCGATCTGTCTCTCAGATTTGTTAAAGTTCGATACAACAAAAATCTATTTGTTGTTGCATGTTTTCTTCCCTGTATAGTCAAAAACGCGTTTAAGATTGCAAAGTTTTTATTTTAAGTTCCCCCTCTCCTTAAAATTGAGGAGGGTTGGGCTTAGTACCCAGGGTAGGGTGTTATTTGCCCCCCTCTCAGGTTAAGAGTTAAGTTTATGTTTTGGTGTAAAATAAAGTTTATTTGATTGATTGAACCTTGTTTTAAACCATTTCTTCTCCTCAACACATTGGTAAAGGCAGACCTAGGAGGACGTACCTAGACCAGCTCCCGCGGCATGATAAATAAAAAATGTTTTATCGCGACTGCTAACTCGTTCGTTCGGGCGCCAAAAGAAAGAGAGCGAGGGCGCGATAGCGCTTTATCGCGCCGCCATGCCGCGGGCGCAGATCAGGGTCGTCAAAGGAATCGAAGGGAATGTATGAAGATGTATGGACCTAGAGGAAGCGAGAGAGGTGTGTCGGAACCGCCCAAAGTGGAGACCCATAGTCTCTACCTACCCCCCTGGGAAGAAAGCGTTTATGTAAGTTTCTTCCCTTCCCTCCTAAATTTAGGATGGCAGTTTTGTAGTTTTTTGCGATTCCAATGTTAGTCCCCTATAGAACGTCCCCTTATAAAAACAATATCATATATGCCCTATAACTAGGTACAAAAGTCTCTAAATAAAATTAGAATAAAAAAAATAATGCCCTTATAACTCCTATAAATTCTTCCTGCAGGCTACTAAAGTTCCCAAATCGTCAGCACAAAGTAAGTTCCTTCTATAATTATAAAATTGTAACAGAAAGGGTGTCTGTACATTGAAGATATTAACAAAAAAAAGTTACGATATGGTTTCAAAAACTACTGAACCGATTTTTATGAAACTTTTCTTTGTTTGATAGCTTATGATCTGACTTAAAATCTGGTATATAATTTGAGTGGATGAAGTCGCGGGTTAATGCTAGTTCCTTCTATAATAAATATATAGAAGGAACTATATATAGAAGGAAGGAATAGAAGGAAAAATAATAATGATGATGAAAAAATAATTCCAGGTTCCTATCAGTGACTCCAGTCATGTCCAAGTCAGCGCTGGTCATCCTGGCTCAGGGTGCTGAAGAAATGGAGACCGTAATCACTGTTGACATGCTGCGAAGGGGCGGAGTGCGTAATCTTTGATTTAAAATAGAATTTTTCCATTCAAAAATTTTCAATCGAATAGAAAAAGTTTTAAGGTGGTTTCAGTCTATACAAAAGTTTGACACACAATATGCGGAGACGGAATTAATAAAAGTAATATTTTATATATGGAAAAATAGTTTACAAAATCTAGTTGCCGCGTCACAAATAACATTTGCAATTTATAATATAATTACGAAGATTTTAAAATTTACGAGCTTTTAAAATTTTGTATGAAAAATTTCAAAGCTTTATATCTTCGTAATTATTTTATAAATTGCAAATGTTATTTGTAACGCGGCATCTGGATTTTCTAAACTAATTTTCCTTATATACAAAGTTACTTATATTAATACCGTCTATGCGTATTGTGCGTCAAAGTTTTGTATATAACTGACCCCTCTGCAACCGCCTTAAGTGATGGAAAAAGTGTTTCTATCGTATTTTATCTATTTAATGCAAAACACCTAAGGCAATAGTATGTTTCTTCCCCTCAATGGTATCGCCTCCTTCATTGACCATGTATTTGAAGGGTGAAGAAAGCAAGAAGTATTGGGGCTAACACAAAAGATCCCACTGGGCCGAAGTGTTGCTGGCTTGCCAGCCCCCACAACAAGATAAGGCAATAGTATGATGTGTGTGATGAGGCTATGCTGCTCGCCAGTTCTGTCGGCTTGAACTTGGCTTGACACGCTGCCGCGTGTCTAGATATTACACCTTTTATCTTATTTGTTGGCAAGCAAATAGAAAGAGTGACGGCGCGATAGCACTCTCATGCTACGGCCTCTGATCTGTATGACAAAATGTAGGTATAACTTCACTTCTATTATACAGGGTGAAATTGATATCATTAGCATCCTTTGAAACAAAGAGTCTACCAATCAAACTGAACAACTTTCACTATGGCAGCAAAGCGATCGGAGCAAAAAAATAATCAGCTGTTCCATACTAAACTGCAATGCCTGCTCGACTCAAATGTATGCAACAGCTGATTATTTTTTTGCTCCGATCCGTTTGCTCCCATAGTGTTTGTTCATTTTGATGGGTAGACTCTTAGTTTAAAAGGATGCTAATGATATCAATTTCACCCTGTATTTGCCTCTCACTCTAATCATTAATTATGAACATTTCGGTTATTTTAAAAGATGTATGAAAATTATCTTCCATTTAGTGTGTGCCTAAATAAAGAAATTAAATAAATGTTGTCATCCCAATTTCTGTTGTAGGCAGTTGGTAAAGTGTACATAAGTTAGAACAACATGTAAAAGTAAATAAAACGTTTCTAATTTCAGGTAACAGTAACAATGGCGGGCCTTGACTCCAAGGACCCTGTCCTGTGCTCCAGACAAGTGACCCTGGTGCCGGACAAGTCGCTAGCTGATGCCCTAGCTGAAAACCCTGAGTATGATGCCGTATGTATGATTATTTAAAGAAATCAGCATATAGAATACACAAAAAGCTGCTCGGGCACTTAATAAGCAATGGAAACTAAGTTGTAACGTTAGTAATTAAGTTGTAACCCTGATATTTAAGGTGTAACCCTAATGCTTGTAGTGAAATCTGCCTGGGTACTAAAGATGTAACCCCGGAGTCGCGTTGCAGGTTCTGACCCGAGCACTTGTCTCGCGTGGTTTTCGCGCGTTGCGTTTTTGCCTGCCACGAGGCTCCGCAATCTCTTCTTGTTCTTGACCAAAAACAATCCCTGAGATTGGGATAGATTCTCCCATAAACAACTTGAGACTGGCGGAAATGCAGTGCTAACGCACAAGGGTCCATTAATCCTACTTCCTACTAATATTTCAAACGCGAAAGTTTGTAAGTATGGATCGATGTTTGTTACTTTTTCACGTAAAAACTACTGAATGGTATTTAATGAAACTTTACAATAATATAGCTTACACATCAGAATAACACATAGGCTACAATTTATAAAGATATTGTGTGAATTGTCCAGACGAAGTCGCGGGCACCAGCTCGTTATAAATTAAAAAAAGACGTAATCCATGTACCTACAATATAGCTTTGATTGTACATCGCTATACGATATAGCTAAACGAAACAATACATAATGGTTGTTTGTACTTATTTGTTTAACAATAGATTAATTTCTCTATAATAGGATAGGAGCCTGATCCTGGAAATTCATATATCTTATAAGTATTGTAGGTATGTGGGTTAAATCTTTAGTAACCAGGTTACACCTTGAATACCAGGGGTGCGTTTACGATCTTTAGGTGCAGTTGTTTTTCAACTAGCTCTAAGGTACGGAACGACCACGCCAATTTTTAACTCGCTATGAGGTACGGAACGATCACGGTTGTTTTATAACCTCAAATTTTGACATTTAAAGTAATATGGGCTTCCAGGGCTTCCATCATTTCCAAATACAATAAAAAAACTCATTTTCCATGTTAGCAAATCAAAAAGTGAATAAAAATAGTTTGAAAAAAAAACTTTTGTTCAAAACCCGCGAAAAGTCAAGTAACCACAGATAACTAAAACGTCAGAGTGTTTTTTAACCATCGAATTTGATGGTTAAAAGTTGCAACACGTCAGAGGTTCGGAATGGTTGAGTTGTGACAACCGAGTTGCAAAGAGCGTTTTTCACCGAGACTCGGAACGGCGTTAGTGCGAAAAGTTGCACTCGGGGTGCACCTGGGGCGTAGGTTCTGAACGCAGCCCAGGGTTACGTCTTAAATAATCACAATCAGCGTAACCCTGTATGTCTTATCCTGAATAAACTTTAATAAAATTGTTAATGTACAGGTGATTCTCCCCGGAGGACTGGAAGGGTCAGAGCGTCTCTCCAAGTCGGCTGTAGTTGGCACTCTGCTGAAGGAACATGAGAAAAATGGAAAGATTGTCGCTGCTATTTGTGCTGGTGGGTATTTAATTTTAAGAGAATGGCCAGCAAGTATCTTGAGCTTGGCCTTGTTGACTGTGCCATAGAGAAAAACTATATATTTAGTCGGCTCAGCGGTCGTGACAGGTCAATCGAGCACTGTATGCGGAAGACAGGGCATCGACCATAGAGATATAGAGAGATGCCAACGATCGCGATGAGTACGAAACTTAGTGTCGCATCACCACCAGTACCACGCGATAGAAAATATTTTGTTAGCTTGAACGAGCTCATTATCCATTGCGGTATCAGAACTCAACGTTCGAATAATCTTTAGTACTACGCAAGCATTGTAAACTATTTACACATAATATCTCGACTGGCTTTCAGCCTCATAATATATTGAATCATTACTGTCGTGAGCAATGTGTTCCGTTTTTGCGCATATTGCTGCGACACTAGCCCGGCCCCCTTTTCTAATCTCCCTTTAGTTTTTGTGATCTGTGGCATCGACACATTGAACTATGCACTTGTTAGACGCGAGAAAGAAACGTCGAGCGCCACATGAAGGTATGACAAGCGAATTATCGCAGCGATAACACGGCGGAACCGCGGTGATATCTTTCTGTCAACTCAAAAATAGCTTGTTTGATATGGCACTAAGAATCTAAACTTATAAAACTGTGGATGGCGCGCCCTGCTCTCTGCCTACCCCATTGGGACAGAGGCGTGACGTTATAGATAGATATAAAACTGAAAGAGAAGTGTGTCTGCACATTGAAGATATTTACAAGAAAAAGAACGGAACATATGTTTTTTTTGGTGTCCCTAACTACCTCCGTGGTTCAATAGTTAAGAGCATTGGGCTATTGACAAAGAGGTCGTGGGTTCGATTCCCACGGGAGACACCAAGGTACGTTTTTCCCCAGTTGGTTAGGACATTG
Organism: Agonopterix arenella; assembly: GCA_927399405.1. Lineage (NCBI taxonomy): Eukaryota > Metazoa > Arthropoda > Insecta > Lepidoptera > Depressariidae > Agonopterix > Agonopterix arenella. Next base: position 7,673,253 of record OV656718.1, on the reverse strand, counting down.
CAGGCTGAATCACCTGATTGTCTGAAAAGAAAAATGATTCCATGCTTTGGATGACACGTTAAGCCATTGGTCCCGGCTACTATCTCTGGTGGTAGTAGTCGTTATATAAAAACGACGTCAGAGGCCGTAAGGCGGTCTGGAAAAACTCTGACACCAGGGCTCTGCCCACACGATAAGATGTCCCTGACTCCAAATCAACCTTTTTTATTTCGATTTTTTGTCTGTTTGTTCGAGGATCACGCCAAGACTACTGAACCGATTTTGATGAAACTTTTTTTGTATAATAGGTTATGATTTGACTTATCATCTGGTTTATAATTTGTGCATACGAAGTCGCAGGTAAACTCTAGTAAATGTTTTTCTGTTTGATTGCAGCACCGACGGCCTTCGTAGCGTAGGTTATGATTTGACTTATCATCTGGTTTATAATTTGTGCATACGAAGTCGCAGGTAAACTCTAGTAAATGTTTTTCTGTTTGATTGCAGCACCGACGGCCTTCGTAGCGCACGGTGTGGGTTGCGGCAAGCGTGTGACTTCATACCCGAGCACCAAGGACAAGGTGGTGGGGGACTACACGTACGTGGAGGGGGAGAGGGTCGTCGTGGACGGCAACGTGGTCACTAGCAGGGTGCGTAGAGAGTTTAGTCTAAGATAGAGTGGGCTGCTGGATGACCGGAGACAGTGGGACGCTTGGTTACCGACTTCCTAACAATTTTAAATAATCGGAAGCTAGTAAGAAATTTTTTCAGGCTTGCTTCGCTCGCTCCCTTTAAATGAAAACAAAGAAATCGATCGATAAATTTAATTTATAGTCCATTTTTCGCCTTGCGCCATATCTGTCTGCTTAATCACGGATATATGGAAATAACGACCTTTCTTCGCTCGCTCCAGACGGCGCCGTAACCTTAAATTAACATGATAGGGATAACACGATCCCTGATCTATTGTGTCACGGATTGTATTGTGTCTTTAGTTTATACACGGTGTTCCTGAGGATATAAAAAAAAATAACGCTCACAGGCACTTACATTGTAATGAATGATCCCAAGCCAGCACTATAGACTGTTTATTATGGAAACCATACAACAACGGCACAAACATATAAATATCCATGACCGAACCCGAATACATGCATATATATTAACTTTGACCTGTATTGAGACCATCATACTGAATGTTGGTCTCGAACAGAACGTTGTTCAGTTTGATGGTCTGATCATCCTATTAAAAAACTGTTCGCATATTACGTTAGACGCTGTATATGATATACTGTGGTTTTCACATAAAAAAATTTTTTTTTACAGGGTCCGGGGACTGCATATTGGTTCGGCCTCACCCTCATAGAATTATTGACCGGCAAAGAAAAAGCTGATCAAGTTGAGAAGGGAATGATCATATCTGGATACTAAATAAATACAAAAAGTTGTTAACAATTGGTTTAAGACGAAAAGTGATTATCTGCAAATTGGTTTTTGTTTTTGGGAAATTTTACGTAAAAATATAAATTTTTAACTGTAGGAGTATTCGAATAAAATATATATAATAAACTATTTTATTTTTCAACGAGCGTTAACCCGCGACTTCGTCCGCACAAATTATATACCAGATTTTAAGTCAGATCATAAGCTATCAAACAAAAAAAGTTTCATCAAAATCGGTTCAGTAGTTTTTGCGTGATACTTGTTCAAACAAACAAACACACAAACAAACAAACAGACAGACAAAAAATCCAAAAATTGGTGAAATGGAATCAGGGACACCTAAAAACCATATCGTAACTTTTTTTTGTTAATATCTTCAATGTACAGACAAACTTCCTGTTACAGTTTTATAATAGTATATAGATATAGATTCTTCTGTATTGTTTAAATCAGGGTTCGAAATTAACAAGATAATTATTTTCTATGATAATTATCCAAGCTGATTCTTAGTTTTGATTAAAATTTCTAACTGAGTTGTAAAATTTCTATTTTTTGCTTTAATGCACTCGTATTCAGACCAACCAGCACCTAGTCTTCAGCATTTTCGTTTCGTATCACAATGAATAACTAATTATTGAGAAAAACAATAGAAAAGAGTGAGAAAAACTAAGTCGTGTTTGTAAACTTCTTTTTTCGCAAATCGTGATCGGATACAGGTAGCGCGACATTGCTAGTACAAGCTTTTTCTTTTTCCGATAAATTTTATAATTATTAAGATAATTATCAATGATTATTATCACTTTGCACCCTGGTTTAAATGTCTGGGAATGAGATCTGCAGGAGAACCAGGGTAGCTTGACATAGCAAGAAGAATTACTAAACCAAAGTATAGTAATAATATAAGAAATAGGCTGAGCACATTGCTCGCAGTACCGATGGCCGATGGGGCCGAAGAGTTCTCCAGTGGCGACCGCGTACCGGAAAGTGCAGCGTGGGTAGAGGCCCCCCACAAGGTGGACCGACGACCTGGTGAAGGTGGCAGAAACGCGATGGATGAGGGCAGCGCAGGACCGCTCGTTGTGGCGATCCTTGGGGGAAGTCTATGTCCAGCAATGGACAGTGATAAGCTTGTTTATACTGTGGATAAACTGATGATGATTATGAATTTGTGAAATCTTATCGTGTAGGCAGCAACTAGCAAGCCCTGGTGTCAGAGTTTTTTCAGACCTCCTTACGGCCTCTGACGTGGTTTTATGTAACGACTACTACAACCTGAGATAGTAGCCGGGACCAGCGGCTTAACGTGCCATCCTAAGCACGGAATCATCTTTTCTTTTCAGACAATCAGGTGATTCAACCTGCAATGTCCTAACCAACTGGGGAAAAACGCACAAAGTGACATATCACTTGGCGTCCCCCGTGGGAATCGAACCCACGACGACGACGAATTTATGAAATAAAACAAGCATTTATTAATTTACACTAATATAATATTTGGATATTGGAGTACAATACAATAACATACTAGTTACAATATCTTATTACCTTTTATTATTATAAATTTAAAATCTAATAACCACCTAAGATATTTAGAGCTTGATTTAGACCTATAAAAAGGTATTCAGGCATTTGAAAACAAAAAACAATGTAATATAATCCTATGTCACCGCATCGCGAACGAATAGAGAGTGGGCAGTTGAGTCACGGAAAGAACCTCTCCGAGTGACGAAATTAGAGTTCGAGCCTAAATACGACCATTACTGACTGGCTAATCTTTTCACTACAGCATAAGTGATTGTCATGCGATATCTCTTTGTGCGATATAACTCATGCTCACACGAAAGAAGAATGAGTAAAAATCTAATATAGGCCACGAATGTGTTAATAAATAAAATTCTCAGTCGAAATACCTCCTGAATTCATGTACTTAATCTAGTACACGGGGATTGGAAATAAATAAATGAGAAAAACTTAAAAATAAATGCAAAATGAGAGCATAATTGATTTTATATTGTTAAAAATCTATTTTTACGTATTTCATTCAAACGTAAAAATTTACTCTCCGGCTCTTCCGCAATCGGGTAAAAACAATATTTCAATAGAAAATAAAAGCATTTTTTTATTTCTTAAAATGAGTAAGTATTTTTAATTTAAAAAAATATCCTCCGTTTTTCAATCGCTCGCGCTTCTCCTCATCATGTCGCCTCTAGTACACTGTAGGTATGTACATAATAGTACATTGTAACTCAATGTAAAATTAAACCCAACTAGGTAGGTACAACTCAATATCTAAGTAAATAAAACAATTTTGTAAAACTCAAAATTGCCTATTTTCTTAATTATTTGCAAAACATGGTAATAAAACTATCCATGCTGTGACAGCAGGCTTAAAAAGAAAGTTGGCAGTTGTAACACTGTCTCTGACCACCCCTAAAAGGACTCTGGTCGTTAGTATATGTATGTGTATTGGCGAGGAAGAGGTTTTTAGGCAGTCTGTATAATGGCCCTTGGGTCACTAAGCGGCCGAAAAATTTACAGGATCATTCAAGTTTGATGAAAAAAATTTTTCCTTAAGGCGGTTGCAGATGGGTCAATTTTATACAAAACTTTGACGCAAAATACGCGTAGACGGTATTAATATAAGTAACTTTGTATATATGGAAAAATAGTTTAGAAAATCTAGATGCCGCGTAACAAATAATATTTGCAATTTATAAAATAATTACGAAGATATAAAGCTTTGAAATTTTTCATACATAATTTTAAAAGCTTTATATCTTCGTAATTATATTATAAATTGCAAATTTTATTTGTTACGCGGCAACAAGATTTTCTAAACTATTTTTCCATATATAAAATATTACTTTTATTAATTCCGTCTACGCGTATTGTGCGTCAAACTTTTTTATGGACTGAAACCACCTTAACAAATACAACATAAATATTCTTACGCCTGTCTCCCATTGGGGTAGGCATATACGACAGACGAGACCCGCTAGGTTTTAACATCTCACTTCTTACAAATACAATTATAAAAAATAATACAAAATACAGTCTTAAAATCTGAGATTACGGTTCATATTTCACAAGCAGAGTTACCTATATGTACTATAGTAATATCACGTTTATAAGTCCGTCAATCTTCGTTTGCGCAGACAGGGACAAACCATTCCCGATTGATAATATAATTAACCTCATGCTAACTGGTTTAAAGTGTGAAATCAGGGTTCGAAATTATCCAAGCTGATTCTTAGTTTTCAAAAATTGCTATTTTTGCTTTAATATTCAGACCAACCAGCACCTAGCGTTCGGCATTTTCGTTTCGTATCACAATGAAAAACAAATTATTGAGAAAAACGATAGAAAACTGTGAGAAAAACTATTTCGTGTTATCGTGATTAGCATTGACACTTAGTAGACTGCACGGCAATCAATTTCACACAGGGTTCGAAGTGATAATTATTATTTATTTCCTTTTTTGGAGAACTTACAGCTAAATAACAGTTTCGTGATAAAGACAAATTGATAGTCAGATGCTTATAGGTTTACCTTGGCCAATAAATCAGGGCAGTCTATTGCTTCATTAGCGACATTCATTAGGTAACAAATGTCGTCAATATTACGCCGCTTTTCCAGAGGAAGTAAATGATAATGTTTACACCGCTGCGTGTAACCCGAGGTTCTAAAATGCGCTTTGAAATCAAGAAACCGCATAAATTTCTTTTGGATACACTCAATACGCCCTTTGTAAATATCATATAAAGGGTTCCAAACTTGAGAGGCGTACTCAAGGTGGCTGCGGACGAAGGCACGATTGATTGCCGTGCAGTCTAATAAGTGCCAATGCGTTAAGCGCTAAATTAATCGACCAATCGAAGCAGGTCATTTTTGCCGCGCAACCGTAGAGTATCCCGATTGGTTCGAGCGAATTCAAAAATAGTCAACTACGCAGGTACATCCGTACGTAGAAAGAGATGGTACTAGAATGAAGCACGTGTCTTTTTTTTTTAGGGCATAGGCCCACCACACATTCCCACCGCTGTAACTCCTGTAAGCCAGGATCAACAGCGGCGACCATTCACAACACTGGACAATGAAGTCCAGCGAGCCCGGGGGATGACTCTAATCTGTCTTGGAACACGCAATGAATTAATCAAAGAAGATAGGAGGAGTAGGAAAACGAAATATCCGACTGTGCACTGAGAAAGCACGTGTCTTGTCATATTCACTCAATAAGAGATGCACATAGCAAATTAGCTCTAGTTAAAAAAGGAGATCGCTACCTTACTGCTGTCCATCGGCGTAACCACTTTTTTTTTTGTACTGACTCCGACATGTCACTTCATATAAATTGTATAGAATTTTATGACCATCGCTATCTCATACCCGGTTACACTGATATTCCGTAACCAGCGTAAGCGAAAAATTCATCGTCTATGCATCCGTAGGATTTATAAACGTGGTACTACTGTAAAAAACTTAAATAAAATAAACTTTTTGGCAAGTTTTAATACTAAATGTCTAGTAAGACATGTTTTAAAATCGATCTAAAAATGATTCCTATTGTAAAGAGTAACTAATGGCGCCTTAAGGCGGTTGCAGAGGGGTCAATTTTATACAACACTTTGACGCAATAAAATATTAAAATAATTACGAAGATATAAAGCTTTGAAATTTTTCATACAAAATTTTAAAAGCTTTATATCTTCGTAATTATATCATAAAATGCAAATGTTATTTGTTACGCGGCAACTAGATTTTCTAAACTATTTTTTCATATATAAAATATTACTTTAATTAATTCCGTCTACGCGTATTGTGCGTCAAACGTTTGTATGGACTGAAACCACCTAAACCTCAGAATAAATACTAGATCTACATACAAAAGTCTCACTTCCACACAACGGGCGCTAAAGTTGATAAAAATGCACAATTTTTCTCGTTTGTCAAAATCAAGCTATTTTATTCGTTGGTTTTACACGTTTTCAATACGCTCTCAGTGGAAATGCACCCTAATGTATGAGTTTTCTTGATAACGGTGTCGCGCCGCGTTTAAAGAGACAGCGTGGAGTGAGCCTAAAACACTTTTCGCCTCTATAGGCCAGCGCCAGACATGTGGACAAATACGCAAGAGACAGCTATAATTTGAGCGTACCTTTATGGCTATGTCTAGCACCTGGCTAAGATGTTTCGAAACTCTATGTTAGATTCACCCGGGCGCCAGATAAAGCCGCAAAGGTATGCTAAAAAAAAGTATAGTATCTATTTCCAGTTTCCACCTCTAGAAAGACAAAATGAGACAAAGGTCTGGTATTTGGTAAAATTCTAATTTAATTTATTCTAAATATTATAATTTTTTTACCTAATTTAATGATTTACCGCTCGAAATATTAATCTATGAAATAATTGTAATTTACACCCCTCCGGGCGTAAAGCGTCAACTTTCGTCCCGCTGCGCTAAAATAAGTTGCCACTTTCCGCCTCCGTCGGTCGGGGAGTAAAATAGTGTACTTACCTCGGGCAGTAAATAAAAAAGCCTCAGATCACATGTTTATTGACCTCGGCATCGCCTCGGTCAACAAATACATGAGATCTGAGACCTTTCTTACTTTACTGCCCTCGTTGTTTAATCTACTATTAAATTATCAAATTACTAAAATTTACATGTTTAGTGTTTGTACTGTTATTGTAAGTTGTTGAATAAATTAATTGAATTGAATTTGGCAACAAGTGCAATCCAATTGACATTTTTATAGGTCTGTTAACTAAAGCTGGCGCGTTCAACACATTTACACATTGCGCTTGTGTAGTGTCTGTGAATAAGCGCGCGGCGTGACGTCGTACTGCATACGCATCATGAAAAGTCTGCCCGTCTCTCTCGCTCGCGGTCTATCTTATGAGCGTGAAGGGGACAGTTATTGTTTTTCTTTTGCTACTGTTTATAAATACAGCGTGATGTTAAATGTTAGCGTCAGTCAGTCACGTGTGATGTAATAATCATAATAAAAACAAGTAACACACATATTTGTATTTATTTATCTACAACGCACCCATTTTACTAAAAACTAACTCTAGTCTACACTTATGAATCAATTATTTGAAAATCATTTATTTTTAAACATCCTGTATAGTGAAATTGCATAAGTGTGAGTACTGTGAACGCGCCAGCTTTAGTTAACTGATCTGTAAGAGGATATGTGAAAAAAATAGGATTCTTCAAAGCGTCATATATCATGAAGTACTAACAGTAGGAGTATGAATTGCGGATATGTGTAAATTGAAAATATAATTGAAGTTTTGATTAGAGCCAAAACACGATTAAGACACATTTTCTCGATAGAAAAACAAGCCAAAGTAGCCTCCGTTTTTATTTATAAACGCTTGGAACTGCTAAACGGTGAATAATAGAAACGCGAGACTTGATTTAAAAAAAAAGAGATTGATATTTTAGAAATTTTGATTAAAGCATAATTGAACTTACATAAATAGTACAATCACAATTAAATAAAGTGTGTTTTACGCTTGCGTCGTTTCGGTCGCGCGCGCCGCCCCATCTCTTTCTCTCGCATCAGGCAGTAATATAAGCTATCACACGCCCATTTCGCCTCAATTATTTTTCGACATAGGCCCTTAATTCGATTTAATAATCATACGAATCTTACTGAGGTGCATTGCATCGTTATTAAACGTGATAATTACGATTACAGATGCAAAACGATGCACAATCAAAGGAAGTTCGTATCGTGTCTAATTTTATCTTTAAAGTGGGACTTTGTAGGTATATGCGTATTTTGTCCATATGTCTGGCGCCTGGGTTAAGCGAAGACCGCCAAGGTAGGCAGGTAAGGACATTTATGTATTTTAAGGCTGAGATTCAGAGACGATTTTTAAGTCATAGTTCTAACTAAGTAGAGTCAAAAATGTATCGATTTTGACATAAGAGAGTTCGAACTAAGTCTTAAAAACGTCTTTGACTCTCAACTTAAGGCGCTGTTTATATATAAGGTCTAACAAAATTAGCTGAAACTATTTTAAGGGTATGCTCAGAACATCAAACTGAAAAACTTTCTCTATGGGACCAATATCGAAATCACGAAAAAAAAATCAGATGTCTCATACATTCGAGTCTAGTTATGCTTGCAGTTTTGTATGGGACAGCTGATTTATTTTTCGCGATTTCGATATTGGTCCCATAGAGAAAGTTGTTCAATTTGATGGTCTGATCATGCCCTTAAAATAGTTTCACCTAATTTTGTTAGACCTTATAGAAGAGACGTGGCGCGGGCGTGGCGCGAGCGCGGTGCGACAATATAAACGTAGTACGTAGCATAGCTTCGTTTGGAGAATCGCCCGCGTCTCCTCCGCGATTTTCCTTTACGAAAAAAACGACGCTATGCTACGTAGGCACGGCGACACATCAAGCTATACAAAACCAAAATAAGCTGGCCGCGCGTAGGTCGAGTAACGTATAACGACGCGCGGCCAGCTTATGTTGGTTTTGTATAGCTTGATGTGTCGCCGTGTGTACTATAAGGTTTATATTGGTGTTACATTGATAATCCGCTACCGCTTCGTCTCTTCTGTATAAACAGCACCTAAGATTGATTCAAAGTCTTAAAATAATGAGATACATAATTACAACCTTAATATCTGTGGTATAAAAACAGTATTGCGCACGACTATCGCTTAGAAACGAAAGCCAGAGTATAAAATTATATAAGGTCTAACAAAATTAGGTGAAACTATTTTAAGGGGATGATCAGACCATCAAACTGAACAACTTTCTCTATGGGACCAATATCGAATTCGCGGAAAAAAATCTGCTGTCCCATACATTTAGGTCGAGTACGTTTGTATGGAACAGCTGATTTTTTTTTCGCGATTTCGATATTGGTCCCATAGAGAAAGTTGTTCAGTTGGATGGTCTGATCATCCCCTTAAAATAGTTTCACCTAATTTTGTTAGACCTTATATAGAGGGTGAAATTGATATCATTAGCATCCTTTTAAGCTAAGAGTCTACCCATCAAAATGAACAACTTTTACTATGGGAGCAAACCGATCGGAGCAAACAAAAAATCAGCTGTTCCATACTAAACTGCAATCGACTCAAATGTATGCAACAGCAGTTTTTTTTGCTCCGATCGGTTTGCTCTCATAGTCAAAGTTGTTCAGTTTGATGGGTAGACTCTTAGTTTAAAAGGATGCTAATGATATCAATTTCACCCTGTATAGACCAAATATTATGTTCATGTGTAAAAAACATCAGCTAATTAAGCGTCAATTCACGCTGAAAGAGCAGCGACTTAAGGAACATTTTCGGTGCAATGTTTTACTTAGCATTTTGAATCTTACTAGTAGTAAATAAAGTTCAAATTGATTTGAAGCTATAGACGGGTTTCAGTGTGAATTGACCCTAAAAGGGGTATATATTATATATTAGTACAGGGCCTTAGCTAGGGAGGGCCTTCGTGGGAACATACCACAACTATTTTGAGGCCCTGTGTGTGTAATTTCTAGCTTGTTTCGCTCGATCCCTTTTTGAGCCATGCGGTGATTTGTAAAGACCGCGAAAGACTCAGGGCCTAGAAAAACGAGACTTCATTTCTAGCTACGGCCCTGTATTAGTATACTATTAGAAGTAAAGTCTTTAGAGATTTGTTACTTAACTAATTTTACCAGTTATCTAAAAAGTCGTATCCGGTCTTTGGTAGAGAGTCGGTAAGCGTTTCCGTAGATTGGAAGTCGGTAGACGAAGCCTGACTCGAAAGCAAACCTCTGTTCTCCTCTGATATGTCTGGAAATTTACATTTTAGTGTTAGAAATCACTACATAGTATAAAACAAAGTCGCTTCCCACTGTCTGTCCCTATGTTTGCTTAGATCTTTAAAACTACGCAACGGATTTTGATGCGGTTTTTTTTTAATAGATAGAGTGATTAAAGAGGATGGTTTATATATCAGCATTGCGCCCGTGTGAACCCTGGGCAAGTCGCTAGTAAATAAATAAAATTGGACCAATTTATCTACGGCGCGGCAGAGTTAGAAAATAAAGGTTTTCTCCGAAAATTACACGCTAGGCGTGTTTTTCCACAGTGAAACTGTAAATTCGTTGCAAGTATTGTACTCACTAGCCACTGTTCATTATAAGTGGCGACGGGCTCACTCCCCTTCACACTGGACAGAGTTTCGGTACTACTAGTGAAATGTGGGTCTTCTGAGGTTTCAGAACATCTCTGACTTCCTCCGGGAATATAGTCGTGCATCTGCTGTTTCGCAAAGTTAATCCCACCTATCCCCTAAATTAAAAATATAATCCCATCAGCAACAGTACCAAATTTAAAATTTAGCTATCATCTCGTTGTAAAAAAACATGATGGTAATTTTATTTTGCACATATATAAGACATTACCATTATACATACTTCAAACATGGTATAAATATTTTTGTCTACTTAAAAGGTTTTGAAAAATACATTCGTATTTTCTAGTAAAAATCTAATTTTATAAATTTAAATGCCTATTTTATTGCTCAAAAATAATGTATATTGTTAAATTTAATTTAAATGAGTGCATTGATATTAATATTATTAATTTAAAAGCCTTCTGGGTCTCACAATTTTGATTTCTATGTTTCGTAGCGAATTTATTTGTAATATGTTTTCAGATAGTCTTTTTGTCACTAAATGATGCCGCTTACACTTTAAAAGTCCGATTAATAATTACTTCCCACCTCTCCTAACAAAACTCCGTAAAATGACTGGACTTTCATGCATGCTCGTCGTAAAAGATTTAAGAATTAAAGATAATAACTACAAACATTATAAAAACAAATCCACAGTGACCCGATAAATTGAAAATGAGCAATGACTACAATGTTACATTCTAGTTTTTAACCGACTTCAACAACAAAAAAAGGAAGTTCTCAATTCGACCGGTATGTATTTTTTTTTGTATGTTTTTGATTGTATAGAAATAAAAAGAATATTATTGTCAGCAGCACAATAGACTCGGTGCTCCCTTAAGCCAAGACAGACAATGAAATTATAAAAAAGAATTGTTGTTCTTGTTCCATAGAAAATATAAATTTCTACTCGACCCAACTGTATAGAGCAGCAGATATTTTTTTTCTATTGGTTCCATGGTTAATGTTGTTCAGTCTGATGTTCTGAAGCACCTCTTAAGTATGTAAAGCATTTAAGTTTACACCATGTATATAGGGTCCTACTTAATATGCTGACACTTTTTTAAGAGGATGATCGGACTGTCAAACTGAACAACTTTCTCTATGGGACTAACATCGAAATCGCGAAAATTTATTAATTGTGTTGAGTTGACATTGGAAACTTTTTGGAGATTACACAGGGTCCTTCTTAATATGCTGCCACTTTTTTCATGGGATTATCAGACCATCAAACTGAACAACATAAATCAGCTGTCCCAAACAAACTGCAGATTTTTTTTCTCAATTGTGATGTTGATCAGTTTGATGGTTTGATCATCCCATTAAAAAAGTGGCAGCATATTCTTATCTTATCTTATCTTGTTATGGGTGCTGGCAAGCCAGCAACACTTCGACCCACTGGGATCTTTTGTGTTAGCCCTGATACTTTTTGCTTTCTTCACCCTTCCATACCATTGATGGGACGAAACCTAAGATCTCCCGGTTTTGGGTATCCATCTCCGAGGAGGCACATGCATTTTGCCGCCAAGACATCACAGTCACATGCTCCAGAGTCCCCTCATATTAAGAAGGACCATATATCTCCAAAAAGTTTCCAATGTCAACTCAATGCAATTAGCTCAGATTAGTCACAACACAGCACGGGAGACCTAAATATTAGACATTCCATTGTGCAGATAACGATTGAGTTAACAGAACAATGATGTTTTCTATTCAAACAATGATAGGGCATGTCAAACATTGTGACTAATTATAATGACACGTTTATTGTAGTGTTATCACCAGGAAGCTGGCATAGGTATTGTCTATACCTTACCGTACAGACTGCCTAAAACATGATAATACTCCTTGGTGGTCGGATCAGAGTCCGGAATTTTGGTAGCTCTTTTAATATGTCTAAGGTATTGCACATTTATCGACTTTTTTATATCGATATATTTCACGACTTCTGTTTCGTGCAAAACAAATATAAGCAAACCAAAATGTTTTTAATTCAGTTTACACTTGAACAAAAATATTCTATTCTATTTTTAAAAAATGGCTGCCATCTTGGTAGTGATGATTTTGCCAATACTTAGATTAAGGAGCAATTAGTGCTTGACATTGTACGGTAATGGATATGGCGATCTCAAAGCCCAGTTTTTATACAAAAACACACACCCGAAACCTCCATAAAATGCCGGAGCCGCGTGGCTACTTAAATCGCGAGCCGAACGAAAGACGTCTACTCGAGAGACCTCTAGCCACGCGACTCTGAACAAAAATAACCAATTAAAGATGCATTAATGACACATTAATATCTACTGTCAGTATGTTGACATACATCTTTAAAACAGTAATCAAAGTTCAATAGAATAACTGCCAGTATCAATATGATATGGACCTATTATTGATTATTTGTGGTTGGGCTATTGCAAGCAAGGGGCGTTGTAACACTGAGACCAGCGCTGGTCCTTTATGTTCGCCCCAAGCTCACCTATATTTTACGCATACCTCCGAACTTATGGTATTTTCTTTTCATCCTCGGGAATGCAGGTTTCCTCACGATGTTTTCCTTCACCGCCATGCTAGTAAATGAGGAGCTAATAAATACAACCGTACATAAATTTCGAAGAACTTAGTGTTACAGGCCAGGAATCGAACCGCGGCCTCAGAATTGAGGCGCAGCTCCTAATAATCTATTTCAGATTTAATATATCGACACAATCTGAAGTGGATAAACGTGCAATCCCTTTGACATATTAAAAGTGCTACCAAAATTCCGGACTCTGGTAATGATAGTTCTTCTTTCGTAAATGCCGTCGTTGTTTTCGACGTTGTCCAGTCATTTTACCACACTGCTTTTCTATAAAGATTTGCAGTCACCTTTGCCTCTATTCAGCGTAACAATCAAAATGTGAAAATTAAATAAATACGTACGTACCACTACTAGACTTAGCCATGCTCGTCCTATACTCCTTCTCAAACTTCGCATCGCTTTGCGGACTCTTGAAGTTAGTCCTAAAGAAATTATCGGAAGACGCAACAATCTGCAGCGGAGGCCCGTTCGAAACCAAACACTCTCTTTCCTCGTCTTTATTCTTAAAATTTCCGATGAATTTACTTATAAAACCCGGAGACGTAATCTCGCGTTCCGGTTCCTTATAACTTTTTAGCATGTCGTGAGATTTAAGAGCATTTTTCAACTCGCAGACAACTTTAGAGTGTGACATCGCTAGTTCCGACAAAACTGGTGGCGGGGACGTCGGTTTTACGTCCTTCTGTATTCTATGCTCGGATAATACGCATAGGTTTAATTGGCTCTTCGTTTGATAAAGAAATGGGGCGGAGTGTTCATCTCTGTACGTTGAATTTTCATCTTGAATTAGTCGTTGACCGTGTTCACGTCCAAAGAATGACATTAAATCATCTTTGCGGACCAGAGGATCGTTTAAATCGAATTCTAAAGTGTCTAGTAAAGCGTATTTGAGAGCTATGTCGGGTTTTATGATTGATTCGTTTATTATTTCAGCCTGAAATGTGCAACACAGGAAGTGAATGAAAGCTATTTTTGGATGGTTCCTAATAGTAGAATTTTGTTTGTAGATGGGTCGGACTTACCTTTTCTTTGTCCGTTAGAGTTTCCCAAATGTTCTCGTACGAGTTTTTAGCTTCAATTATGTCTTCGTGGATTTTTGTAGCGATCGGATTGATGGAACGAAAATAGTCATCCGCTATAGCGCCCAGCGCCATTTTTACGTTTTTTTGTTGTTAAACTTTCGCTTCTACTTATTTATAGAGGCGGCAATTAACGATAACTAGACTATAATTTACTAATGAAAGGGAATAAATAAATAAATTCTAAAATTATACACCACAACCATCACTCCGAAACGTCAAACCGTAAATAAAAAAATCTACAGGAAGAGGTCTTGCTTGTTATAGGGTAAAAAGAATCATATATATATTTGTATAGCGTTGTCACTCTCATTCATGTTGTGGGAAACGAAAATTGCGCCACAGAAGTGGAAATTGCTTGTGACGTCATTGGATGTAGAGGTGTGCTTTTTCGATCGATTTTGTTTTCTCTTATCGGTTTTTAAAGTAGCAAATAATTTACATTATCGGTAAACTATCGGTTTTTGGGTTGGACGAAAAAGTGTCAAAAAATGTCAAAATGGCTTTCCCTGCCACTGTTTATTTTCGATTTTCTCCAATAATTACACATTTAGAACGTAAATAAAACAGTTAAGTGAGTGCTAAAATAACTATGTTGCATAACAATGGGCCTTACGGGCCAAACGATGCTCCCATGAATGTGGGGACACCAGTAAACATGAAGCAAATGAATATCAGCTCTAACTTAAATAATTTGGACAAAATATCTCAACAACCTGCTCAAACGCCGAGTACACATTACAATCTACCGAATTACGCAAATTTCGGTCATCCACAGTTAAGTTTGAACCCGCAAATGAGTCCATTTTCCAACTACCAACCAGTTGGGTTCCAATCAACTTATTTACCTCAGAATCTTGCATCTGCCCACGAAAATAACTGGCAAAACGGTATGCTACCCATGAATTTGAATATACAGAGCACCGACGGTCACGATACGCTGAATTACCCAACAACTTTTAATAAAATTCCACCAGATTTGGTAGAAAATTACAAAGAACAAAACATAACAAAAAAAATGATTCCTCTAAACATACCAGAAGTTCCAATGAAATCATTCCAAAAATTAGATAACGATAATGGAAATTACAGCCCTTATAATGTAAATAAGGATAAATATAATTATGTAAATTATAATTTGGATTTGAGTTCCAAAAATGAGAAACCACTTTTAGACAATACAAGGAGAAAAAGTCTCGAAAATACTGTAAGATTAATAGAAAACATACTTATTAATACGACAAAAAATAAGGATTTACAAAGAATTCAGAACCTCAACAAAATTAATGAAATAAACTTGAATAAAACGGAAACTAAAATTACTGAACAAAATAAAACTCCAAAAACTACAGGAAAATTAATAAGCGAACAAAACGTCAACAAAAACTCAAGTAACGATACGAACACGAAGAACGAGATAGACTCTAAAACCGATGATGAGGATATGATAACGGAAACGGAACAATCTTCATCAGAATCCGAAGAAGATGTGAAAACTTCGATAGAACAATTAAAAATTAAAATTGAAATTGACACGAGCATTGATGTTAAAGTGGAGAGTGTGTATTGGACAGATACAGACTTCATGAATCCGTTTCATAGAGATGTAAATGCAACGATGAGAGACGAAGTCAGCAGCGGGATTGTTGATTGCGAGAATAGCGTTAACGAAGCAACATCAGTTATTAAAAGTGGTAATTATTTCCTTTTTAACCCCCGACGCAAAAAGAGGGGTGTTATAAGTTTGATGCCTATGTCGGTCTGTTTGTCTGTCTGTCGGTCTGTCTGTCGGTCTTTCTGTCGGTCTGTCTGTCGGTCTGTCTGTCGGTGTGTGTGTTGGTCTGTCTGTCGGTCTTTCTGTCGGTCTGTCTGTCGGTCTGTCTGTCGGTCTGTCTGTCGGTCTGTCTGTCGGTGGCATAGTAGCACCCAAACGGGTGGACGAAAGCTTATTTTTGCGAGAGTGTTCTTAGCTTTGTTGCATGAAAATTGGTTCAGCAGTTTTTATGTTACTTTAAAAATTATGAAATCACATTAAATTACAAATTTAACAAATGCCAAAAACCACCATTTTTTAAGTCTTTTGTCACGCGTGGTGACAATGTCAGCCTCATAGGTTTATACATATATTTTTTTAGCGATCTAGGGCAAGGGACAGCCCAACAAACTGGTATAAGCCTACTGCTCTGCTAGACAGAGGGTCAGCCAACCAGCAGTTGAGCTGCCCATTGTGACAGTTGTTTGTAAACAACCATTTAAAAAGATGTAAGCAAATGTATATTTTTTAGATATGTGTATGTATGAATTCCGTTTTAACCTAGCTCTGAATTGGTTGGGTATAACAAAGAAGATATTATTCTTACTCAACTTGGGTTGGGTTAACTTGAGTTTCTTCAAAGATGGTTGTAGGCATCCAGGTTGTCCGGTATGATCTGCTAGGAACGGCCAGAGCTTATCGAAGAAGGGGATGGTTGGAAAAGTTGAAGGGGAGTCATTTGCCCTGCAGTGGGATGATAAATTGGCAAAATAAAAAAATATTCTTCCTTCATACTCTGATGTGCTGTCTGAATTAATATATTATACTTCACTGTATAATTTTTTTTTATTATAAGCCTTTTACAGAGACACATTAGTTGCAATGTTACACTCTTCGATTAGTTCTCATCTTCACTCTGCACATTCAGAGGCCTCCTCCAGCATCTTCTATTGCACTCTATCTTATATGAGTCTCGTCCATAGAGAGCCCGTGACTGCTTTGATGTCATCTACCCATCGTTTCTTTGGACATCCTCTTTTCCTTTTCTTACCGTTTCTCGGTTGCCATTCTACTAATGCTCTGTTCACTGTGTTCATGAATAATTTACTAACATTTCTTACAGGTACAAAATCAGACAGCCACTATGAATGCCCTCACTGTAACATCCTCTTTAACCATCCAAAAAGGTTCCTAATACACTACAAATGGCACACGTTTGGTCTTACGAACGAGAAACGTATGGAGATGGCGAGAGAGCGGGAAATACTCAGGAACCAGCGGAAGGAAGCTCGCGTTGTGGACCGGATGAACTCGATGGAGGTGACAGATGCGGCTGGCAAGAAGGTTTATCAGTGTAAGGATTGTGAGAAGGCATTCAGTTCGAAGAGCAGTTTGAAGAATCATAGGCAGAGGTGAGTAGGATTAAAATGATACTATAAAAATTTACGAACAGACAGAAAAAAACATAAAAAATCTGTAAATTGTAGCCATGGACACTTAAACACCATAACATAAGGGAATATGGTACAAAACAATACAAAGTCAGCCTTCTCCACATCTAGGTGGTGGTCTACATTAAAAAAAAAAGTTGTGAAAGGAATTCGCCTTTGCAAACCTCATCACTTCAGTGTCTAATTGAATAAATGAGAATAAATAAGATAAGAATCTAGACGTAAGGTACAATGTGTCTGACATGTCCAAATCACTTTTGTAGAGAAGTCCCTTAAGCGGAAAGGCGGCGGCGGGTTTTCTGCAAGAAAGGACAATGGGCAAAAATGTATGAAATGTGGTACCCGCCCCAATAGACATAATATATATCAGATTTTAAAGGTTACTTTATGTACATCAATGTGTACTAGGACGCTTGTCATCATTCGCTGTGGGAACGGAGCTATTCGTGATGATTCTTTAATTATTTTTTTTGGTTTTTCGACATTATTAGGCAATTATTTTTTTAATGTCATTATTACAATTATATATACATATTATATACATATTATATACATAACATGCTTATTATATATTATTTTTTTAATGTATTTTATTTAATATATTAAAAATAATATGTTAAATGTGGAGATTTTTTAAATGGCGTTTAGATTTATATAAGAACGTTTATTAAAATGTAATGCTGTAAATCTTCCTAAAATAAATAAATAAATAAATGTACTATAATATTACACTAATTGCTACGAACTATTAATTAAACTACTATTTTTTTGTAAACTTATGTAATTAACCATGTAACGTCTATTGTCTGTTTTTACCAAATAAATAAAATAGAACTGCATATATTCTTAAAATAATTCCTATTATATTTATTACATTGACGACAACCGACGGTTATAAAAAGAGGAATGTGAGCGCGCGGCTATATCCCAGCTAGGAGTGGTGGGGAGCGATGCGCTTGGGCAGTTTAGCGCGTCATCGGATCGGCTCCTTCACTCCAGTCGTTCAATCGTACCGTACGAAAGACGACGTCCCGCTGCTGTTCATCAGAATACGTTCTCATCTCGCTTTTATCACCGACCCCTGCACATCTTTTTGGACATTTTCTACCTGCTTTAAACGTTGACCTCGGCTTGTGAAGTGTTTTTGTGAATTTCGTTACCGATTTGGACTGTTGCAATGGAACAACATAGCAATTGTGTGGTGTGCCGGCGAGGCCTACATAATGCAAGATACCAGCGACATGTTTTGACCGATGACCTCCCAAGGACACGACCAGCGTTTGCGGCGTACATACAAGAACATGCTGAATTGGAGGTTAGTACCCACTTCGTTATACTATTTAAATGTGTCACAGGTGATTCTCCTTATTACGAAATTGTTAGCAGTGTTAGATAATGACGCTCTTTTGAAAAGCGTGTGATTGTCATACCGCATTAACAACGAACGCCATAACATATCTTCTCTTAGCTTCACTTTTTCATGTTAGAAAATAGCGCTCTTTTGAAAAGCGTATGATTGTCAACTGTCATGCAGCTTGAATGTAATTGGTCTTAAACTACAAACGCCATACCATATCTTCTCTAAGCTTTACTTTTTCAATGTTTCTAAGCTACGTTTAGCAACATTAAATAACGGATTACAATAAGACTCATGAACATTTCACTGGATAAACACGTATTAACTATTAAGTTTTGGAAGTATGTTCTAGAGTGTTATCAAAAACGTTTCCTAATATAGTGTATGGATAGGGCAATCCGCCTGCGTACGAAACTCCAACCTCGTTTTATCAGTTCACGGAATTCAGGTGTTCTGTCCGTACCAGTAGTGATTCACTAAATAACAAAACATTTTGGCATTTATTGTGCACGTGGACAGTAAAACAAATGAAGGACGGAAATATGCGCCGACCGATGCGTGAACCGGTTCTGATAAGCACTAGAAGGGTCAACATTTTCTACCTTCTTACATTATTGTTTCGAATTATTACGATTATGTGGCATCGTTCTATACTATTATCTCGCTGGAAACTCGGTCATAAATCATCGGAGTATGCACCGAGTAAATAATCCTACTATAGATACCTACTGACCGGACCGAATTAGGTTTTTATGACAAAACGTTATCAAGCCAGAGTAAATAAAAAAACATCTACATCGTATTTTACCCTTTTCAGGTGGCGTTCAACAATACTCGATGTGTCTGTCATCGATGTTGGCAGAGAATTGAGAACGCTGTTAGACACAATGACGACGTGGTACCTGCTATACCAGAAGCAGAACCAAATGCCCAGGAACTTCAGGTTCCAGACTACGTTCGAGCCCCAAACACACCAAGGCATTGTATATTCAACGATTGCCGAAACCCAACCCGTAATCGCATACCTGAGACTATCAAACTTAATATGTTTTGTGAACATAAGTTATATATTCCTGAGGGCGCTAGAGTGTGCAGCCAACACCTTGAGAGCAACATCTGGGATGAACTGCCTCAATCTTGCAATGTCACTCATCATTTCAATGCACAACAATTTACAGACGTCTGTGACATGATGAGAAGGGCTTTAGAACGTGGACCTAGGCTCGACTTTAACACAAGAGGTTCATTGAGCAATGAAGAAATGCATTTTTGGACCGGACGTAATGGCGAACAGTTCGATGCCATACTGGATCAGGTGCCTTCTCTAAGTGAGAGATGCAAGGAACCAAGAACTGCATTAGGTATATACCTTACAAAACTACGTACCGGAGATTCCGATGAGAGATTGGCAACATTATTTAATGTGTCTCGAAGAAAACTGGAGCGTTTATTAGCTATTGTGCGTGAATGCCTAGCTAATGAATATGTAATATTACATTTGGGACTGGACCACATCAATAGAAATGAGGTATTAGAAAGAAACCTCACAATTCCTAAAGCTTTGTTTGGTAACGAAGAAAATGATAAAGTGATACTAATATATGATGGCACTTATATTTACATAAACAAAAGCTCGAACTTTTTATTTCAAAGACAATCATACAGTTTGCACAAATTCCAAAATCTTTTAAAACCTTTTTTGATAGTATGCACTGATGGATACATTCTTGACGTACTGGGTCCATACGCTGCAACAAAGACTGATGCAAATATAATGAGTGATATAATGAACAATGGAGAGAATCCTTTACATTTCTTCCTGCAAGCAAACGATGTGTTTATATTGGACCGAGGATTCAGAGATAGTTTGAACGATATTGAAGCATGTGGCTATGAATCATACATGCCTCCAACAAAAGCTGACTACTGAGCAGGCCAATGAAGCTAGATCGGTGACGATATGTCGATGGGTTGTGGAAGTAGTGAATGGAAAGTTCAAGCGAGATTTTAAGCTCTTACGGCAAAAATATTTCAATAGAGCTCTTCCACACATGTTCACTGATTTTAAAATCGCCGCTGCTATTATAAATCATTTTCACGAACCCATCGCCGATAGTAATAATGTAGAATCCTATTTAAATATCATCCGAAACAAAATGGATTCCCCAAACCTTCTGCACAATTATGTAGAGAGGAAAAGATTAAACAACAGAAGAGCAGATTTTCTAAGAATAGAAGCAAATAATGTTCAGAATTTCCCACATCTAACAGAAGAGCATGTCATTTTGCTTTCTTTAGGTACATACCAATTAAAGCTTGCGAGATCATATTGCAGTGAGGATTTAAGGAATGGCTTATATTCAATCGAAATATACAGAGAAAACGCTCTGGAAGACTTGCCAGACTACGGCATTAACGAAGATGTTTGGCTGTTACGTGGGCGCGTACAGTCACGCCACAGGAGATCGAAAACGTACTATTGTTATGTTTTAGTAAAAAACAATAACACAAATAATGACAACGATATCGTGCAACATTATTGTACTTGCATCACTGGACGACGTACAATGGGCACTTATGCTCTTATTATTTCAATTATCTGGTATCTTGGATATGCGAGACATGAAGGTTTTACTGCCCCTGCATCATTTCTAAATGATGTAATTGTAGATGGTCTTGAATGAAAATAAATGTCATTTCGAATTAAATCTTTAGTTTTTTTTATTTTCAATGATATTACTCGAACATAGTACTGCAACGTATTATTTAGTGTACCACAACAACACGATAATACAATGTTGGTATACCACATAATTAATATATATTACTAGTGGACCCGTGCGGCTTCGCCCGCTGCCCAACTCCCTTTATAATATGTAGCCTATATTCCAAGTTTCATCGAAATCGGTCCAGCCGTTTTCGAGTTATAAGTGTTCGAACCAACCCGGCTGTTTTATATATATATATAAATATATTGATTTTTTATTTTCAATAGTATTACTCGAGCATAGTATTGAGCATAGTATTGCAACGTATTATTTAGAGTACCACAACAACACAATAATACAATGTTAGTATACCACATAATTAATATATATTACTAGTGGACCCGTGCGGCTTCGCCCGCTACCCAGCTCTCTTTATAATATGTAGCCTATATGTTAATCCAGGTAATGAACTATCTATATTCCAAGTTTCATCGAAATCGGTTCAGCCGTTTTCGAGTTATAAGTGTTCGAACCAACCCGGCTGTTTTATATATATAATAGATTGTTATTAACTATTATTATATATTTTTTATTGTTATCATATTGTTTTATTATTATTATATAACATTCTGGCATAAAAGTATTTTATTACAAATATAAATAGCAATAATAGACACCATGTGCCATTTTAATTAATTTTTTTTTCTATAAAACTTGTCATTTTCATATTGGTATATCTCCGAACTCACAATGATTTGGATCAAGCGGTCTTATTAAACATTGGTGGTCATAAAAAGACCCATCGAACGTAACTACAGTCATTGCTATTGGAGCGGGTACCAAAATGCCCATTCTCCTTTGAAGAATAGGTTTTGAACTGATTTATTGCTGTCGCGCTGTTCCCAAACAAACGAGCTACCAGTGTGAAAGAGACAACTGCAACTCGGACTTATTTTACCTACATATAAAATAGATTAAATCACGACTTCGTATTTCTCTTTTTCCTTCTCCAAAACTAATCCGATTTTAATATTTCTTTCAAGAATAATATAAAAAAATCGTTGGCGGTTTTCCTTTTTTCTTGCTGGATGTCTGAACACAGCAGTAAAATCAGCAATTTTACTAAAATTTATTTAATAAGAAAATCTTGACATGGCTTTAGTGTAAGTAGTATAAACGAAACCCGCCATTCCCCTTAAAATGACAAAAGACCTTTTTTTTTAAATCTTCAAAGTACAGGTGTCTGTTACAGTACGACCAGGAAAATTATTTCGCTCGTCAATTTTTGTTTGCGCAGAGCAGTGCAAAATCAGGCATTCTCTATCTAGCTCCAACTCGAATAGCAGACTTATGGATGCTTCGGCAGCGAAAAGGGCGCGAAAGCAATAAGCCAATAGCGGCAAGGTGTCACATCCTGATTGGTCAATATAAATTCACGCGCTTTTAAAATTTGTCAACTGCGCAGGTACATCGGTGAGACTTATAAACCTGGTACTACTGTACAATTTTATAATAGTTTAGAAGATGTCCAAATGTAATTAATTAAATGTTCCCCAGATACCACCCGACCCGAGTTCGTGAATGCAAGATCTGTCGCAAGACTGTCGTCGGCTGGATCGCGCTGAGAGCCCACCTCGCCTCACACACGCATGAGGCCGGCTACCAGTGCGCCGACTGTCCCAAAAAGTTCAAATACGCGCACTCTCTCGCCAAACATAGGGACACGCATCTTGTAAGTGAGCTGTTTTCCTAACCTAACCCTAAACCTAACCTAACTCAAACATAACCTAACCTCGCGACACACACGCACGAGGCTGGCTACCAGTGCGCCGACTGTCCTAAGAAATTCAAATACGCGCACTCTCTCGCCAAACATAGGGATACGCATCTTGAAAGTAAACTTTTGCATAGATAATAATATGTAGTATATAATACCTATATACTGACGGTACGTTCCGAGTCATGAAAACAGTGCTGTGAGCGATTACAGCGCTAACACCCGTTCCATTTGCTTTATCGCGCCTACAGCGCTGATAGCGTCCTACCAATTCGGAACGCTAGATATCGCGCTCACACCGTTCACATCACAACATTTAAATATTCCTATTATTTTCTTCATCACTAATCGTTATTAAACTTTTATTTGCCTTTTTTAGAACATAATCAAACCCAATACTACTAAAGAAACCTAAACAAAACAAAACTGTTAAACGTCACTTTTTACAACTCGCACACAGTGCTAACGCTCCGAGCCGTGAGCACTGTTATTGCAAGATGGCGTCGGTAGTGACGTCGATTGTGGTCGCGCTCACGTCAAATCGGAACATTTATCGCGCTCACAGCACAGCGCTGTTGGCGTGATTCGGGACGCACCGTGTGTGGCCATTCCCTGAACCCCACCTACTTTATATACCGCAACTCAACCCGCACTTCGGAGGTACCTTTAGGGGAGCCGAGCGAGAAGCACAAGGATCCGGGTTCGAATCCGCACGGACGACATGCCAAGTAACAATGAGTTTTACTTTTGTATTTATTTATTAGTGTTTAAGTTTAACTTATGTATTTAATACCGACTGCTCTCAAACAGTAAAGGAAAACATCGTGAGGAAACCTGCATACGTTGAAGAAGAAATTCTGATGCGTATTTGAAGTCTACCAATCCGCATTGTGCACGCGTGGTGGACTAATACCCATACACCCTCCCTGAGGGTAGGCCTGCAGTGGGATGTATATAGGCTGATGATGATGTCATGTTTTATTGACAGGAAAAAACATTGTCATGCGAGCAATGCCCCAAGATGTTCGGCTCGACAGCACAGCTGAAGATGCACCAGAAAGTGCACGAGCGAGCGCAGCGCGGCACCACATTCAGGTGCAGTTATTGCGCTAAGGGATTCTACGAGGCCTACAATTTAGCCGTTAGTATACATAATGTTTTAGTTTCGTCTCCCATGGACAGTTCATTTAAACTAAACTTAAGAAAAGAAATATGATAGGTGATGAAAAATTGGAACAGGTGAATGAGTTTGTGTACTTGGGATGCATGTTTACCAGAGACGGTAAGTGTCAGAGTGATATTGAGAATTAAATTGGGAATAGGGAAAACGGAGCTCTGCATTCTTTTGTGGAAAGCCAATACGTGTTCAAAAAGGCACGGATGGTAGTTCATAATGGAGTGTTAGTCCCGGCATCAATGTCGGGAAGTGAATCTTGGGTATGGCACAATACGCACGAAAGTAGGATTAACACCGTGGAAATGCGGTCATTCACAAGTATGTGAGTTGTAACTGTGATGGACAAATTGACAAATAGTTTAATTAGAGAATGTTGTGGTCTGAAAGAGGATGTAGTGACAAAGATAGAGATATCTCTATCAAACCATCTCAACATACCTTTCTCTATTATAGAAAGGTATGTTAAGATGGTTGTAAATGAAAGCTTGACTGCTCACAGATCACTGATTAAGGAATACTTTGTTCAAATAAGACTTCTGTATCAATTTAACTTTATATTACTCAATTTCAACAACAACAAGGAGATCCCGTTACAAATTTTCAATTCGAAAGTGAACGACCACAGATTATATAATAAGGCGCGCAGTCGCGTTTTCCGTATAGTTTTTGCAGGTGTTGCCATCTATGATAATGTTGTTAAATCATTCTAAATCACTCACTGAACCGTAAAGCATTTTAAACGAAGCTAACATAAAGGAGGCGGCGCAAGCTGATTTTTAGTGAAGTAATAAAAATATGACCAAATCTTTGTACATATTTTTCAGGTGCACGAAAGAACTCATAGAAACGAAAGGCCGTTCCTATGTGACATCTGTAACACTAGCTTTGGCACTAATTCAAGTCTAAAGAGGCACTTGAAAGTGGTAAGTCAATCAATCAATTAAATACTGACCAGGACAAAATAAATAAATAACAATGGAGAAAAGAAAGGAGCGGAGTTGAGGCAAGGCAGTGAGGTCAGTCGCCATTCGATGAGGTCATGACGTCACAGTGGGCGTGGCCTATGCTGCTCAATTCGAATCGGACCGCCATTGTTTTCGTACGTCATTATTTTGTTTTCTGAGAGGTGTTTTGTCAATAAAAAACATCTAGAACGATGAAGTGCGCTGTTCCTGGATGTAAAAATTGTTCAGGATCACAGACAAAGCTTGCAGATGGCATAACTTTTCATAGGTAAGTCCAATATAATTTAATAAGAGTTGTTTTTTGAAAATAATTCTCGAATTAGAAGGAAAATTGGTTTTGCTACTACCCGCAAGATGCCGCTCTTTAAGATGGTAAAGAATTGGAATGGAATGGACGATTTTAGAAACTTAAAGTGTAAATGATAGATTAAAATAACGATAAAAACAAAGTGTTTACCTCGTTTATATCGATTTAACTTTTATTTCTTTGTTGAATTGGTCAATTACTAAAAAAATCTTTCAAATCCAAGACGACATCTACCGGCGAGTAGATAACGGTCACAACAGACGGCACTAGTTGGTTGTCATGTTACTGTGCATTCGTTGTAGTTACTCCTTTCGCCGCTAGATGGATTTGGGTTTTTGGGGCGGAGCCTACGCCCATCTCGTACCTCGTCCCCCGCATTTTGGCGACACTTACTTGAATAGAAAAATTGCTTTGCCTCACCACCGCTCCCTTCTTTTCTTCGTGTAAATAACGCGCACAGGCACATACATTGTAATGATCCCAAGCAAGCCCTATAGGTTGTTTATTATGGAAACCATACAACAACGGCACAAACATATAAACATCCATGACCGAACCGGGATTCGAACCCAAGACCCTGGTTTGGCAGTCCGGCGTGGTAACCATTACACTAACCGGGTCGTCTTCACCATGTTGCGGAATATCATTGGAACTAATATCGTTTAATTATCATTCTAGATTCACTGTAAATTTTGGCACCTCAAAGCTGGTTTTATATTCCTGATTAGGCTTTATATTAAAACGAACGTTAACCCGCGACTTCGTCCGCACAAATTATATACCAGATTTTAAGTCAGATCATAAGCTATCAAACAAAAAAAGTTTCATCAAAATCGGTTCTGTAGTTTTTGCGTGATACTCGTTCAAACAAACAAACACCCAAACAAACACACAAACAAACAGACAGACAAAAAATCCAAAATTTGGTGAAATGGAATCAGGGACACCTAAAAACCATATCGTAACTTTTTTTTTTGTTAATATCTTCAATGTACAGACAAACTTCCTGTTACAGTTTTATAATATTTTATAATAGTATAGATTCACAATCAATTTTAATCATATTTTTAAAATAGTATCAAATAGACAACTTCCTGAAGAAATGAATAGTTTATTAACAGATTAATTTAACCTAGAATTGCAAAATGTCTGTATCTGCAACATGCTTCGTCAAGAATATATATATAAGGTCTATCAAAATTAGCTGAAACTGTTTTATGGGGATGATCAGACCATCAAACTGAACAAGTTTCTCTATGGGACCGATATCGAAATCGTGAAAAAAAATATCTGCTGTCCCATACATTCGAGTCGAGTAATGATTTGCAGTTTTGTATGGGACAGCAGATTTTTTTTTCGCGATTTCGATACTTTCAGAGATCGGAACAACTCCAGACTTCCAGAGATCGGAATGGTGACACCCCGGAAAGTAGGAGACACACTAGAATGTGACCTTTTTGCGGTAAACAGACAGGCCTGAGTCTTAGCGGCATTGAATTCAACCAGGTTGGCAGCACCCCATTCGGACACTGCCGACAAGGTGGAACTCGTACGCTCGACCATCGCCTCCCTCTGAGACCGGATTTCAGGGCCGTCGGCCTGTCTAACAGACAGATATCTCTCGGTGACCGTGCTGTGGCATTGAGAAAGTTGTTCAGTTTGATGGTCTGATCATCCCCTTAAAATAGTTTCAGCTAATTTTGTTAGACCTTATATTTAAACAGGAACCCAATCAGCAACATGCTTCGTCAAAAACTTAAGTAGACTAGTATACTAGTAGTAAGTAACTTCCTGAAGTAATTTTTTGTGTTTCTACCACATTGTACCGAAGATTATCTGAAAAACAACAGATCTTACCTACTACATAATACAACGTAGGTTCTTCATCGGAAGCGGTATCGTCCCCCAAACTATCAAACTGAACAACTTTCTATAGAGAAAGATATTCTATTTTTTTCTTTTTTTTTTTTTATTAATAATGGATTTGCGCTTGGCTTCATCTCACCTGATGGGAAGTGTAGAGGAAGCCGAGGATGTAGCGCGCTCACCCAGAAGAAGCCTATTAACTCTTCTTTTGAAAATATCCTGATTGTATTTGCTTGGAAACACAGAGGCAGGGAGTGAGTTCCAAACCTTACCGGTTCTCATTATAAAAGAGGATGCGAACCTTTTTGTGCGGATTGTTTGAATATCGACTACGTATGGATGCAGACTCGCACTACGTCTGGTCGTACGTTGGTGGAAGGGTGATGGTGGAATCAGGTCATGTAGCTCCTGGGCACACTCGCCGAAGTGTATCCGATAAAACACCGACAGACAAGCGACCAATCGCCGGTGTTCCAGACTATGTAACTTAGCCTCGACGAGTACGTCGTCGTTGTCTTTCTATATATTTTTTCCCATAGGGGAAAAACATCGAAATTCCGAAAAAAAATCTGTTGTCCCATACGCATTTTTTTACAGGGTCGCCCACCTCCGACTCCAACGGTGAACTTACACCATCCAACTGAACAACTTTCAGTATGGAGCTTACCTCAGGAAACGCGAAAATCAGCAAATATGTTTTATACAAAACTGCTGCGTCTAGTTGCCTACCCGACTCAAATGAATGGGACACCTGATTTTTTTCGCGTTTCCTGGGGTAGGCTCCATAGTGAAAGTTGTTCAGTTTGATGGTCTAAGTTCACCGTTTCACCGTGTGGAGGTCTGGAGTCCCAAACTGTTTTTTTCGCTATTTTGATGTTGGTCTCATAAAGAAAGTTGTTCAGTTGGATGGTCTGACTATCACCTTAAAAAAAACTATCAACATCTTAAGGTGGTTGCAGAGGGGTAAATTTTTTACAAAACTTTGACGCAAAATACGCGTAGACGGTATTAATAATAAGTAACTTTGTATATTTGGAAAAATAGTTTAGAAAATTTAGATGCCGCGTCACAAATAACATTTGCAATTTATAATATAATTACGAAGATATAAAGCTTTGAAATTTTTCATACAAAATTTTAAAAGCTTTATATCTTTGTAATTATATTATAAATTGCAAATGTTATTTGTGACGCGGCAACTAGACCTTCTAAACTATTTTTCCATATATAAAATATTACTTTTAATAATTCCGTCTACGCGTATTGTGCGTCAAACGTTTGTATGGACTGAAACCACCTTAAAGTAAGATAGTTTGTAGTATGTGTGTGTGTGTGGGTCAATGACTGTCAGCATCATAAGAAGAACCCATTTATTTGCAGTCTCACAGTACATCAAAGCCATACTCATGCAGTACATGCAAGCGTTCGTTCGTGTCCGCCGTCATACGGGACCGGCACGAGCTGCGGCAGCACGGCGACCCGGCGCTGTTCAACTTCACCTGCGACATGTGCGAGTGCAGGTAATAAAGTGTTGTGTGTTTGTATCAGGGACCGAAAATTTTCGGTTACCTTTATTTAAATGTTACCTTTATCCAGGTAACAACCGATTTGTAGCGGGTGTCGCAAATTTTGGAGCATCCAACGAGTGACGCGCGCACTATTTTAAGTGTTGCTACAGCATTGGACAGGTCGAGATAATATAGGAGATGATTATTTACATTTTATAGAACCCAAATGGTTTAAGTTTACGTTCACGTTTGAGTTTCCGTTTGTTATTATAATTGATTTAATTTATATTTAGGAACGACTAACGAGGTACTTACTTAAAATTGAATACTTACTATATTTATAAAGAAACATATCTCTGTGTACGCGGACCGTTAGTAGAATGATATAAAGGTTACCTCTAAGAATACCTGTAAAAAAATAAAGGTTGTAACCAAACAATACCGGTATTATCGATACCGGTTTCGGTCCCTGGTTTGTATGTAGTCTGATGCCGGCTCTAGACTCGCGCGTCATTAACGCCGTGAATTTCCCGCGCGTGAAAACGTAGAAACAGAAGGTA
Source organism: Agonopterix arenella (assembly GCA_927399405.1). Classification (NCBI taxonomy): domain Eukaryota; kingdom Metazoa; phylum Arthropoda; class Insecta; order Lepidoptera; family Depressariidae; genus Agonopterix; species Agonopterix arenella. The sequence goes on along the minus strand of OV656718.1, from coordinate 7,643,564 downwards.
CTAGAATGAAGCACGTGTCTTGTCATATTCACTCAATAAGAGATGCACATTAGCAAATTCGTTCTAATTAAAAAAGGAGATCGCTACTTATTGCTGTCCTTATCGACGTAACCACTTTTTTTGCACTACGACGGCTGTCTAACTCCGGAGTCAGTCATCTAGCTTCATATAAATTGTATAGGATTTTATGTCTATCGCTGTCTCATACGTGGTTACGCTGTGGTTCAGTCTATCAGCGTTAGCGAAAATTTTTTTGTCTATGCTTGAAAAACAATGTCCCTCTACACTCGCACTCGTTCACAGTATGGTTCGCGCGCTCAACGAGAATGGACGCTGAAATATTAGCTAGGTACTGCTACATAATTCTCTAGATTTTGTATAATCCTTCACCTGTTTCCTATAATTGACAACATTTCATTTCATGAAAGGTACCAACATTAGAAAACCATTTGGAGATTATGTGATTTAAAGCTTATATTAAAATTATCAGATTTTTCTATCCATTATTTCTCGAGTTATTTGAAAAATACTGAAAAATTAAGAAGAGGTTGAATGAGATTTTATTCCCTTGCCTGCTTGGCTTTTCTCTTAGACTATGAATATACTACGTTTATTTCTACGGTTTTTCTATTGTATTTGTCAGTTTTCAATGTTTTTGCGGCCAAGGTATTATAGCCATAAATCCTACCTTTTTACAGAAAATTCAAAAATAAATTCAAAATAGAAATATCGGTCAAAAATTAAATCGGAAAAATAGGTATCTCTTTTTTTTTAACCTATTTTTATATTTTTCATTAAAATGTCAATATCAGTATGGAGATATGCATCTTTTTACTGCTGATTAGACTAAAAAATCCTGGAGTATGATTTTTTGAATGTCAAATCAGCGGTAGAAAAATGCATATCTCCATATTGACATTTTCAACTGCTGAGTTCAAAGTATGCGTTTCAAATATCGCCCCCCTGGTTGGTTCTTACAAGAGTTGGCAACCCTACCTACCGACCAGTCTTAGCAGATCCTCTAAATTCTATTTTATATCTTCACAGGTACATGAAACTCAAGGATCTGCAGAAGCACGTCTACAAGGCGCACCCCAAAGGCAAGAGAAAGAAGAAAGACCAAAGCGACAGTGAGTGAACTTGTCTTTCGAAGTGAGATGTCAGGATTATGTTTAACTAGAGTTTGCCCGTGACTTCGACCGCGCCGGCTCCAGTCCTCGAAGCGAGATAAAATATACAGCGTGTAACCTCAATGCGTTACATATTAAACAGGGTGCTCCAGACCATCAAACTGAACAACTTTTACTATCAGACCAATAGTAAAATCTCGAAAAAATAACAGCTTTACTATACATTTGGGTCCGAGTAGCTTAAATTGACATTTTCTATGGAACAACCACAGGAAGCTGGCATAGGTATTGTCTATACCTTGGAGTACAGACTGCCTAACAAGCGGTGAAACATGATAATACTCCTTGGTGGTCGGTAATGATCGTTCTTCTTTCGTAAATTCCCGTCGTTGTTTTCGACGTTACTTTGTCCCTTTCTAATCCAACGATAAAAATTGTAGCTTCTCATACATTACGTCACGTCATTGGATAGAAAGGGACACAAAACGTTGGAAATATCGACGATATAGACGAACGAATGAAGGTCGAACATTACCGACTGCCATGGCTAATTTTCTTGTTTCTATGCTTGTAGGGAGGAGTGGCATCCTTTATTATTTATTTATTTATTATTTTATTTTTATTTCATTGGAAAACCAACAGCAATATAATACAGTGATGTGTATGTACAGTATTTATGATTCTAAAATCCTAGAACAACAATTTTTTTTTTCGCGATTTAAATTTTATTCCCATAATAAAAGTTGTTCAGGTTAATGTCCATAAGCACCCCTTAAACTTAAAGTATGTAATGCAATTTAATTTACACCCCATTAACCAGAGAAAAAAGTTTGGTCAAAATAATAAAATTATTTATGAATATCATTAGCGATTCAACGCGGAAATGCAGCCAGCATTATGGGCACCTTCGGGCCAGGTATGACCTGGGGCGGGCTTTTCGACTAAATAGGATTCGTTAAATTTGTAGTTTAGAATGGTTTAAGTTTAGGGTGAGTTTTATTTGTGCTTTTACTATTTTATTCCTTTAAATAAATAATTTTAGAAATAAAAAAAAAATTTAGGAATTTGATAATTAACTTATTTTTTTTAATGTATATTATTTATTCATTTTTAATAATCAACGATTAAATATTTATTGGAGGTCACATGTAAACGAAATTAACAGTAATAAAATCTGCTTCAGCAACATGCGTCGTCAAAACAAAACACTATTCAGCAACATGCCACGTCAAACACTTAATCGGAAAGTCCGCCCCCTAGCCGTACCTGGCCATAATGTTTGCTGCGTTTCCGCGTTGTATTGCTAAAGACACGCGTTGGACCAAGTACGATCCAACACGGACATCATTTCCCCTTTCTCTTATACGTTTGCCCAGATCCCCCACAAAAGCCTTTGCGTCATGTCCCCATGGGCCTGCCGTCTCTACTGCGAATGGCACAATAATTACTTTTCAACATGGCGTATTTATTGTGCTTTAGCGTCGCCGCTGCCTCCGCCCCCGACCCTGCTATTCTCACCGTTCCACATATATGGGACGCTGCATAGGTTCTAACGCACGTTGCGTCCCACAGCAGGCACAGTCCCTTTCGCCACGGCACAAGAATCAACCCGTCTGATCTCTTTACATCAGTACGGCTCAAACCAGGCGGTTTCACCACGCAGGGCACATTGGCGGACACCAGCGCTCGACGAATAATGTCATTTATTGCATGGCGCCGCGAGAACCTCCCTGCACTAACTCAGACCATGATAGCCGTTCGCCTCCACTGGCGCACCACAAACAAAGTGTGCGGCAGACAAACGCTGCACCCAAGCCTTAAAACCACCTCTGAGGGAATCATTTTCCAAAAGAGTGCCTAAGTTAGGCGATGGTAGGGCATGCAGCTAAGCGCCAGACTCCACCTCCGAAGCGGCTCTCAAGCGCGCCAAATTTGAGCCCGTAGCATTTGACATTAGGTCTTGCAGGATTAACTTACACCTCACATCATCCCATTCCCTTCTAGTCCAGTCATTTTACGGTTTGAGCCGGGACTAATTAATAATTGTAATTTTCGGTATAATATTTAAGAGCCAATTTGAGTCTAGAAATGCACCAAATAATCAAGTCAGCAACAGTTCCAATTTTAAAATTTAGCTATTATCTCGTTTTAAAAAACCTGATGGTACATTTTTTTTGCACATATTTAAACATGGTGTAAATATTTTTGTCTACTTAGAAGGTTTTGAAAAATACATTCGTTATTTCTAATAAATACCTCATATTTTAAATTTCAATGCATATTTATTGCTCAAAAATAATTTATATTGTTAAATCTGAGTCAAATGGATGAGTCATTGGTATTAATATTATTAATTTAAAATCCTTCTAGGACTCGCAATTTAGATTTCTATGTTGCGTAGCGAATTATTTTTTAATATGTTTTAAGATGGTCTTTTTATCACTAAATGTTGCCGGTCCCATGTTGCTCGAAATAAATTATTTTTATTTTATTTTTTATTTTTATTAAAAGTCCAATTAATAATTACTCCCTACCCCGCCTAACAAAACTCCGTAAAATGACTGGGCTATTCTGGGAATTCTTCCCTCATTAACTTATTGTGTTAAATAGCTTATGAATTTTATTTTGCTTTGATGAGCCGGTGCCGACGGACGCGGGCAAAAATTTGTATATTTTGAATCTATGGTAAAATACATTTGGAACTTTTAGAAAAAAAATATCGTAGTCTTTTATAAAAACACTTTTTTTATTCTTGTGTTTCCCAAAGTATTCATTTAGAATTTTGTTAGACTGTCATAAATATATAGTAGTATTTTGTCAAGATTAAGCAAAAGTAGATCTTAATATAAATGTGTAAAAAGGTATAAAATTGTATGGCACGCTTTGAATGTATTGTATTAAAACTAGGAATTTTTTATACATGGTGAAATTGATATCATTAGCATCCTTTTAAACTAAAAATCTACCCATCAAACTGAACAACTTTTTCTTAGGAGTAAACCGATCGGAGCACACAAAAAATAAGATGTTCCATACTAAACTGGAATGCCTACTCGACTCAAATGTATGCAACAGCTGATTTTTTTGTTGCTTCGATCGGTTTGCTCCCATAGTAAAAGTTGTTCAGTTTGATGGGTAGACTCTTAGTTTAAAAGGATGCTAATGATATCAATTTCACCCTGTATACAGGGCCGTTCTTAATATGCAGACACTTTTTCAAGGGGATGATCAGACCGTCAAACTGAACAACTTTCTCTATGGCACCAACATCTATGGCAAAAAATCATCTCTTCCATACAAAACTGCAAACTTACTCCAGCCAAATGTATGGGACAGGTGATTTTTTTTTCGCGATTTCGATTTTGGTCCCATAGAGAAAGTTGTTCAGTTTGATGGTCTGGTCATCCTCTTACAAAAGTGAGGACCCTGTATAAATGATCAGCAAGCCAATTTTATTTGTCTCTTTTCCACCTTATGGTTCGTGGATTGGTGGAAGCGAGTAGTAAAATGACTTACTCTGATTGTAGTTTAATACATTGTAACCAAAAACTAGTTTCGTCTCTCTCGCAAATACGGGAATAGTGGAGATGGATATAGTGCTAAGGTAGTGAACAAATTTTTCGAATTCTTTTTGGGAATATCAATATCTAGACACGTACCCTGAAAAAAAAAACACGTACGGAATCTCGTCTAATCAAAAGTGAAGCACCCATTTATATGAGTGTGCGGTGTGCGTGCTGTAGTGACGGAGGCCTGCTATCGCTCTTTTACACCCGTCCGCACTCCTACCCGCATATGGCACATGAAGCAGCAATAGCTCAATGATTTATGTACGATTTGTAACACCACTGGCTTTTCGGTGAAGGAAAACATCGCGAGGAAACCTGCATGCTTCAATTTTTAGACATGTATTGTACCTAATGGCCAATACATGTGGCGACGGGCTCACTCCCCGTCACACTGGACAGAGTTTCGGTACTAGTGAAACGTGGATGTTCTGAATACGGTATATTTAGAATATCTCTTGACTACCCCCTCGTGGAATATGCAGGATGTAACAAAATACCCTAGGAATATTTAAAGGGGTGGTTTAGGGTTGAGCCTCATCTGGCAGCATCGGATCGCATTTTTTCACGCTCTATTCTTTTCTGTCGCTCAGGAACGTCATTTGCTAGAGCGAGAAAGGTCGCAGCATTGCCGGTGCTGCCGCGTGCGGTCGCGTTCCCGCTATCTTATTTTTTCTATCGTAACTGCCTCCGTGGTCTAATGGTTAAGAGCATTGGGCTCTCGATACGGAGGTCGTGGGTTAGATTCCCACGGGGGATACCTAGTGATATGTCACTTTGTGCGTTTTTCCCCAGTTGGTTATGATATGACAGTGCAGCCTGAATTACATGATTGTCTGAAAAGAAAGATGATTCCGTGCTTCGGGTGGCACGTTAAGCCGTTGCTTCCGGTTACTATCTCTGGTGGTAGTACTCGTTACATAAAAACCACGTCAGAGGCCGTAAGGCGGTCTGAAAAAACTCTGACACCAGGGCTCTGTCCACAAGAGAAGAAGAAGAATTTGCTCTAGCAAATGACGTTCCCGAGTGACAGAAAAGGATGGAGCGACGGAAAAATGCGATGCGGTGCTGCCAGATGAGGTTCAACCCTTAGTTAGACCATCAAATCTGCTGTTTCATACAAAAACCTACCTACTCAAAGTGATTGTTTCCTGTTGTGTGTGTCTAATAAAAAAAAAAAAATAATAAAAAAAATAAAAAATGTGTTGAACAGCAGTTTATTTTTTCGATTTCATCTCCATAGTGAAAGTTGTTCAGTTTTATGGTCTAAAGCTAAGGGGTGGTCCCTTTAAATGTTACTACAGGCTGTTAGTGTAAACAGTTGCATTACTTTAAGGGGTGATTGTACCCATGATACTGAACAACTTTCCCTAAGAAACCTGTAGAAAATGCAAAAAACAGATCGACTTCATAGAAACGTTCGATCAGCTGATTGCATTTTGTTTAAATTTTTTTTTTTGAGAATTTCCTGTAGGTTCTTTGGGACAGTTGTTCAGTATCATGGGTACAATCACCCCTTAAAGTAATGCAACTGTTTACCCTAACACACTGTATAACAGGGTGTTTTGTGACACCTTGTATGCATTCTTGAGTATAATGGATGCTTATGCAACTAATTTTAACATTATTTTGGAAAAGGTAAATCGTAATTTTTCGACATTTTTGAGATTGAATTGAATATTGTGGTTTTTCGCTGTAAGTGACTTACGACCTTTTTCAAAAGTATTAAAATTAATTTTTTAATCACTTTGTGTACCTGTTAGAAATAAAAATATATGTATGTATTGAATTTTAGTAAGGAATGTTGGTTAAGTCACAAATAGTTATATTCCATGGTACATGTCTCAATATGTAAACAAAGAACTCGCATATACTCTAAGATCCGTTTCAAAACGTGTAAAAATCACTCGGGGAATCAATCTAATTCACCCTAGCATACATTTCTTCGTCATTGAATATTATGTATAGAACAGACAACGCGAACAAAATTTGTGCACCACGATCAGCAGTGCGGGGCGCGCACTGGGGGCGTCGCGTTGCAGCGCATGCCCGGCACATACTATGTAAGTTAGAGCCCATCAGCTCAAACGAGTGATACAAAAAATGTAGTCTGGGTGTCGCCTCTAGTAGCTACCTCAATTATCTTCGTATGCTTTTTCTCTTTTGTATTCACGCACCTAGTGATTTCCAAATAGTACATGTGCCAATTAATTAAAAGAATATTTCCATATGACTGAGTAGTTTTATACGACATGTATCGCATTCCGTAGAGTTTCCTGAGTAGGAAAAATTACGGTGTCGCTTTCTAAATTGGTGGAGCGGGGAGTTATGACGTCATACATTTTTTTTCTGAAACCTGTCGTGTTGGGTATCAAATGAAAAGGCTTCATGAGCCGGTTTTTAAAATATATACTTCACCATTACCTTTCAGTCACTGTTTTAATACGTTTAAACGAGAATTCGTAAATCTGTGATTTTCATTTTGAGGTTAGTTTTTGTTTACATCTCGAGACATTTCTAACTGAGTAGTATATAACTAAATTTAAATAAGTAGTAGCAAGGTAATTTAGAACGGTCACATGTTAATTATGAAAAACATATCTTTTTGTTCTGTTTATGTTTTTCTATAGGTACCCCTATTTTCTTTACAAGCTTTTATTTAACTTGCCTTGTCTATTTGTTTGTTTATTTGTACGTTCGGGTGAAATCTTGCATGTTATTGAATCACCAACAAAATCGATCGACTGATCTGCACTTTTGTATGGAAGGTTCACAATTTTTTCTCGTTTTTCGACCCATGTTCCTTAGCCTCTCGTGTGTGACGTTTGATGACCTGCTAACCCCTCACCTCCTGTAAGGGCTGAATTTTGCCAACCTCACAGACAGTTTTGTCTACCTATTTCTATTATTTATTCCAACTGCAATGCTGTAATAAAGCTGATATACTACCAAAGAGTAATATAAGTATATTAGAAAAGAGAACCCACTCGTGGCAACATTATGCATCCACCTTATGTCAAATTGAAGGCTAGCTAGCGCCATCTATGTTTCACCGACAGTAATTCAACCTATACTATACATACATACTTATATCTACTCATACCGATGGATATTATTGTTTTGAATGCTAGTTTTCGTTCAATTCCGCACCGATCGAGTGATATTCCAGTATCCTTACTATTCCTGTAATCTAAACAATGGTAAGAGAACAATAAAAACTCCAGAACATCACTAAATCGGCACGAAATTGAACGAAAACTACAAACAACCCGCACATTACGCAAGATAGGTAGCCATTTTGTGAATTTGTCAATTTGACATAGATATAGACAATAAAATATTTTTTTTTCATAGTTCTGCGAAATATTTAATAGATGGCAGCACATTCTATGCAAACTGAATCGGAAAAAGCCACCAAAAGGCGAATGTCCTCCGCCTGTATACTACACTCAATATGAGCTTACCTATATTTGTTTTTATTTCCATGTAAAATTTAAAAATTAATGTTTTGAGGCTCAAAACATTCTCACAGATGTCGCACTTGACAGTTGGGCTGATTATTGCCATCTCACAAACGAGAGGTTAGGGAAAGTTGTTTAGTTTCATATTACAATTGTGTTGGTATTTAAAAAATAGGGGTGCATGTATTATTATAATTCTGTTGCCTATTTTTTGGAGTGTTTGGCAAATGCGGATGATGTATTTTACATGGACCCCTGTTCATGTGAATCAATTTGTTTTTTGTCAGTTTCAGTCGATTCGTAAAAGGTCAACAAAATATGCTGAAACTATTTAAGGGGATGATCAAAACATCAATCTGAACAACTTTCTGTATGGGGCCAACATCGAAATCGGGATAAATACTATCAGTTTAAAATAATTATGTGCATGACCTCGCTCGCAAATCACACGAACTTCACTCGAGTTATTCAAATGATTATTTCCTTTACATAGCCGAGTGAAGTTATCCAACGGCCCTTCAAGGAGCCCGCTTGCGCTAAGTTAAAATATCGAAGTTCTATTCTTATCCTATTTCTGTTCTAATCACATTGCAATCCAATTACTATTCAACTGTGCTGAATTCCGCAACGCGCTAAACTCTATGTAACTGACAGCCAAATAATAATCTGAGCGATTTGTCAAAACGGCTCTAACGGCTGTCAGGAGCAGTACCGCGATTAGCGCAATACCAAATGTGTCCAAAAGCTTTGACTACGTATATAGGCGTAGTTACGCGTGTAATTAGCGCTGCAAAGGACTTTAGGCTTTTAGCCCTAAATTTCAGCCTATCGAGTCCTTTTTGGGACTAGACCAGTAAAATAGGGCTTTAAAAGCTTCGTCATTTTAAAAAACTTATAGCCATTTTTAAAGTAGTAGGCTTTAAAAAGCCTATAGCCTTTTTTAAAGTTGTAGGCTTTAAAAAAACCTATAGCCTTTTCTAAAGTAGTAGGCTTTTTGGGACTGTCGTCTTTATTTTTTTTTAGTAAAAGCCTTTTTACCGACTTCAAAAAAGGAGGTTATCAATTCGATACGTATGTATGTAATATTATTGTAACTACATAAAATTCACACATGATATCGCCCATAAAAAACGGTTGTTTTCGCCACGTTTGATAAATATTGAGAGACTGTCTGAAATTGTGTATCACTGACATCACTGTAGTAGTCCCTTAGTCGCCTCTTACTACACCCACGGAAAGGGAATGGAGAGTTTTCACTTAAAACTAAAAAGTATTGAATAAAAAGTAATTTAAAAAAATACGACTGACTTCAAAATCCACTTAAAATTATGAAATAATATTTTACTTCAATATTAACACTTAAGTACTTATAAAAAAAAAAAAAGGAAAATTTAATACAGTGCGGGAGAAGCCGCGGTCGGGCATTTAGTTTTTTTTATAAATGAAACAACAAACTTGTTAAAATTACTAGTATTTATTTTAACATGTTGATTAAAAAACTACTGAAATGGACTAAAATAATACGTATATAATATTTTAATTATGTATCCCCAAAATATTTAAGCCAAGATGAAAGGCACATTGAGGATCTAATGCTATTATTACTTAAACAATTCCTTTTTTTATTTATCAGATTTCCTGCTTTAGAAAAAGATTGTTCACTAGGCACACTTGTTGCTGGTATGCATAAAATATCATTATGCCATATCTTGTAAATGTGGAAAATTTAATTCTTGGTTTTTCCACCACGCTATAACATCTGTATGTTCTGGTTCCGTCGGTAATGATAAATATCTTTGCAACTCAGTCTCGTCATCTCTTCTCCGTTTATAAATTGATGAAAAAAAGTTCTTTTTAGGCATGGGCGTATCTAACAATTCTGTAGAATGTTGGTGTGGATCAGAAGCTTGACTTTGAAGATCGTACTTGTTATTAAAAAGGAAAGTCAAAGATGTTAGAGGTTCTTCATGATCATTATTTTCAGAGAAATAATCATTCTTTAGTCTGGGATCCAATATAACAGAATACTTGGCGTAATCAGTACGCAATAATGGTGAATATTCTTGCAACTTAGTAGACATAGCTTCTGCAGCTTTTCTTATAAGATCATCATTGGTTTCAACATTAGAAGTTTCATTTATTAAAATATCAAGTATTGGTATCACATAATATATGCTTGGATATCTTGACTTTGACAATAATAATGTGGCATCGTAAAATGGCATTAAAAAGTCTATGAATAATTTAACTTGGTTCCACTTTGAATCTTCAATCAAATATCTTTGAAATACAGTATTATTCTGACAAAGATAATTCAAAACGTCTTTCATTTCGAATGCACGTTTCAGCATTAGGTAGGTTGAATTCCATCTTATATCCATTTCTTTTAGCAAAGCTAACTGTGGCATGTTCAATGTAGTGCAAGTTTCAAAATATGTCTGCTTTTTTTTTCCCGAAAAATTAATCTGGTTCACTAATTTGGACACCGATGATACGGGATCTTCGATTTCTTTTAATCCCTTTTTGACAGCTAAGTTTAAAACATGTGCTAAACATCTTGTGTGGACTACATCTTCATAATTCTCATTAAATAGTAAAAGCAATTGTAAACACTTTACGTTTGCTTTATCGTTATCGGTAGTAATCGAAATGATTTTTTTCTTTAAAGAATATAAATCAAAAATGTCTTGAATTACATCTAGAAGATTTTCACTTTTGTGTGGGTATGGTATTAGATCAAAGTCCAGGATGATTGATTGCAGATCAGAATTACTTATAAAGTGTGCTGTTATAACCACGTAGGGTTTATTTGTGACTGAAGTCCAAAAATCAAATGTCAAGGAAATTTTATTTTTAACGGTTTTCAGTATATCTATCACTTCTTTTTGTTTTTCTTTGAATAATTTCTGAATATTTGAAGTAAGAGTAGTACGACTTAACGGCGAATAATTTGAATTGCGTTCAATTAACATTTTTTTAAAATGTTCTTCGTCTACAGTACTAAAGGGATGGTTCCCATGAATTACAAAATTAAGTATCGCCCGATTGTAATGTGACTGTTTACTTGATGTCGTAGTCCTTTTTGGGCTACTTTCATGGGTTTTGAAATGGCTCTTTAGTGTAGAATGTGAACTTTTAATAGAGAGTACTTTTTTGCATAATTTACATTGAAACCCACTTTGAGTTTTGCTATAATGTGTAGATCTAAGCTTTTTGTACTTCTTAGGAATTTCAGAAGTAGAAGTAGAAGCGGTACTCACATCCAGCGAATCATCTTTTTCTGTTTCCTGTACAGACAAGTCACATTCCTTCTCACTTTCTAACAATTCCAAAGTCTCATCCATCTTTTCGACAAAATTTATCACAGTCTCTTTTGTGTAGTATTTATTCGATGACAACGTATTTATACGGAATAACAACTAAATTAAATTACACTACAAATAAACTTTTTATCTTTTTCCTGGTAACTATTTCAATTGATAAAATGAGTGAACGTTATTATCATAAACCACACGACACAACAAGAAGCGAAACTAAAACACGCCTACCCTCACATTGAGAAATAAAAATAACTGTGACCTTGTTTATGGATTTGATTTTTTTAAATTTTGTTTTGTTTTACGTTACATAAAAATAGAAGTAGGTAAATGGTGAAAATATTAAAAATGATTTATAATAACACAATTTAAAAAATAACAGAAGATTATTGACAAATATGAAAAACGTTGGTAATAGCTGTATAGGCATGTTCCTTTTGCCATTCCAGTTTCGTTGAACAAAAAAAATTTAAAAGTTAATTTAAAAAAAAATATTTATTCTATTTTATTTCTTCGTGAGTGAATAACAGTTGTAGCGAAAATGGAAAGAGGTAAGTGGCTAGATAACTTTTGTTTTGTATGAATAATAATCCATATGCAGGTTCTGCATAACAACCTACTGACAACATTTACACGTACCTACTTACCTACCTACTTTACAGTTGAGTAGAAAAAATATGTAAAATAATTAATATATATTAAAATGAATTGTAGTAATAATATCTAGGTAAGTACGTAAGTAAATAATTGTATTCTATGCACCCACAGATATCAAACGTCCAAGAGAGCAAATAATGGATGAAGAAGACACCCAATATTGTTTTGAAAAGCACGCTACTAAAGAATTAATACAAAGAGTCATGAAAAAAACAGCCATGGGTAGTAGTACTTGTAGTGACAGAGCAAGCACTACAAAGTCTACAAATGTCAAACCACAATGTCAGGCCTGTGCAAAGCTGGGAGAAGGAGAAAACAAAAGAATCGAATGTTTCGCACAACTTCTTGTTGAAGAGTATAAGTATGTCACTCCATGTATGCGTACTCGGTCTTTCGTCAAAATTTTGAATTTTTTGAACACCTTAAAAACTTGCCATACTGAAGAAATAGAAGTGTCAGAAACCGAGACAATCTAACCTGTCGATAGCAACTACATTAAACGGCGGTAAATGGAAGAAATTATAATTATATCTAACTAGAATTATTATTATGATGTATAAGATAATAATACAATATTAATCAAAAATAATACAATTAAGTACCTTAGTAAGTTTATAACTTTTGTGAAGTTGATTTTAATATTTCATTATCAATGTAAAATAAAAACTAATTGTTATGATCAAATACATTTTTATTCAACTACCTAATTATTAGACAAGTTTAGTCAATACTATTAGTAATAGTCCTATATAACCTTATAACCTAATAGCCTAAATAACCTTAAGGTCTAAGAGCTTCATAGGCTTTTTGAGCGTCTTATTTTCTTAAATTAGTCTTAAAAAAAGGTTAGGCTTTTTTAAAGCCTTTAGGCTTATAACCAAAAGGCTTGAAAAGGCTTAACCCTAGCCTAGCCGCAAGAACTAAACGGCTTTATAGGTTTTTAGCCTACTAAGCTTTTATTTTACAGGCTAGTCTTAAAATAAGGGCTAAAAGCCTAAAGTCCTTTGCAGCACTACGTGTAATTCTACGACCGAACATTTCTGCCACAACTTTGGATTTTATTCTCCAAAACTAGATTCTAATTTTGATTGTTAAAAATCATGAAAAGTAGTCTCGTGTGAACCCCAAACGTCATAAGTTCGTAGTTATTGTTTCGCAATTATAGGCTGTCTCGTTTAGTGATAAGGTATAAAATTGAATGTAAATGCACATGATCAATTGTTCTTATACCGTGGTAATTATTTTTAATAATGCTACCGCAAGGCCAGTCCTTATAATAAATAGTCAAAGGTCAAAAGTTATGGTTCTTACGTAGTCCAATAACAGTTCAATCACCGAATATTTACCGCGATTGCCAAGGTCATGCACATTGTTAATTTAACCTGATAGTAAACTTGCTGTCCTATATCGGTCGAGTAGGTTTTGCAGTCTTGGATGGAATCGCAGATTTTTTCAATTTCGATTTTGGCTTCATACCACAGAATAAATACTAATACAGTACGACCAGGAAAATAATTCCGCTCGTCAATCTTCGTTTGCGCAGAGCAGTGCAAAATTATTATAAGTATTCTCTATCTCGCTCCCACTCCAATAGCACTACTGATGCAGAGAGCAGACTATGGATGCTTCGGCAACGAAAAGGGCGCGAAAACAATAAGCCAATAGCGGCAAGGTGTCACATCCTGATTGGTCAATATAATTTCGCGCACTTTTAAAATTTGTCAACGCGCAGGTACATCGGTGAGACTTATAAACCTGGTACTGCTGTATTACGCGAGTGGTGCTGTGTTGGTGGCCTGAAGCCCCTTAAGTATGTTAGTAACACATTTAATACCCTTATGGTGTGCAATACATAAATTGAAATTGAAGTTAACACGCTGTATAACATACAGAATCGATCCCCCGGATTATTTATTGTCTTTGTAAGTATACAATATTAAATTATAAATATAAGTATTGTAGCAGTAGAAACATGCATAAAACCATAGACTTTGTCTATGCACACATATTGTAGAAGATATTTTTTGTTTTTATAAATAAATACTGTATTTTATCTCTGTAAATATTTTAAGAGAATTACAAAAGTATAAGTATGGGAATAAAATATCATGATCACATTTTGTTCTTTTATTTTTATACGAGCGTTAACCCGCGACTTCGTCCGCACAAATTATATATACCAGATTTTAAGCCAGATCATAAGCTATCAAACAATTCCTTTAAAGTACGAGTGAATAGGCTTCTTCTGGGTGAGCTCGCTACATCTTCGACCCCATCTTCGTCCTGAGGACTAGATTGAGGTCAAGAGCAAACCCATACGTAATAAAAAAAAAGTTCTTTTTCCTTTGATGCCAATATCCTCATCTCATCGCAACTGATAGACGTCCACTGCTGGTCATAGGCCTTCTCCAAGGATCACCACAACGACCGGTCCTGCGCTGTCCTCATCCAACGTGTTCTCGCCGTCTTCACCAGGTCGTCGGTCCACCCACTCACTGCCTAGCCACGCTGCGCTTTCCAGTACTCGGTCGCCACTCGAGAACTCTTCGGCCCCATCGCATCTGCGAGAAATGTACCCCGCCTATTGCCACTTTTGTTTAGCAATTCTTCGGGCTATGTCAGCTACCCTCGTTCTCCTACGGATCTCTTCATTTCTGATTCGATCTCGCAGGGAAACTCCGAGCATAGCCCTTTGAGTGACTTTCTGCCTTTTTATGAGGCCTTTTTTATATACCACGTCTCAGTTCCGTACGTCATCCTCATCACTAACAGTATACACTGGTCAAAGAAGATATTGCGTAACTTCCCAAATCTATATACAGGGTAAAATTGATATCATTAGCATCCTTTTAAACTAAGAATCCACCCATCAAACTGAACAACTTTTACTATGGCAGCAAAGTGATCAGAACAAAAAGAATCTGCTGTTGCATATATTTGAGTCGAGTAGGCATTCCAGTTTAGTGTGGAACAGCTGATTTTTTTTTTGCTCCGATCGGTTTGCCCCCATAGTAAAAGTTGTTCAATTTGATGGGTAGACTCTTCGGTTAAAAGGATCCTAATGGTATCAATTTCACCCTGTATATAAAAACGAATTCCTTTTTCCCTTGGTCACGACATCACGCGAGAACGGCTGGACCGATTGCGATGAAACTTTGGAGGGTTGTTGCGCACATGCCAGGGAAGGTACATAAACAAAAAACGGCCAAGTGTGTGTCGGGAAAAAACTGAAATAAAAATCAAGAAATAATATCGAGACATTTTTATTCTTAAATTCTCAACTTAAATTATACAATAATCACTAAAAGTAACATAAACATTATGAATGTTTAACAAAAATGGAAAAAATACCAAATTAACATAGATTGCAAAATGCATTCACGTATTATCTGCTTTGCATTGTGATATTATGTACTAAGTACTAGAGGTGACATGAGAAACGTCATGCGCCACATGCGGGTAGGGCCGCGAATGGATGAAAGATAATCTAGCGAGTCAAGGTGAAGTAGCTGTCTAAATTGTCGGAAGATTTGTTGAAGAAATTAAAGACTACACAAATTGGTCAGGTTATAATTAGAGCTACTACTTTTGGCTACCAATTTCACAATGTAAATACCTATATGCAAAAAATGCGCATGTGAGACAGAGTAATGTGTTCGCTCTCGCGGCGCTAACCAACAATTACATTACCAACAACCCAACATTTAGGGCCGGCATACATTGCTTGCTTTGTTCGCTACACTCTCAAATAGAGAGAACAAATCAGGCAATGTATGCCGAAATCGGGTATCGTAATCGCTGCTTTACCTGTGTGCACGTCACAACGCTGTGATATCACCGCACCTCTCCATCGCCAGTGCTCTGTCCAGGAAGCTGGCATAGGTATTGTCTATACCTTGGAGTACAGACCGCTTAACAAGCGGTGAAACATGATAATACTCCTTGGTGGTCGGTAATGATCGTTCTTCTTTCGTAAATTCCCGTCGTTGTTTTCGACGTTACTTTATCCCTTTATAATCCAACGACAAAAATTTTAGCTCTTGTCATACATGACGTTACGTCATTGGATAGAAAGGGACACAAAAACGTTGGAAATATCGACGATATAGACGTACGAAAGAAGGTCGAACATTACCGACTGCCATGGCCAATTTTCTTGTTTCCTTGCTTGTAAGGAGGAGTGGCATCCTTTATGATTCTAAAATCCTTGACTCTGTCACTCGTGTTTGACATTTGCGCGGCGCCGCGTATCTCATGTGATACACAGGCTGTCTTGCATTGATATAAGGTGCGTTTTATTTCGTTGGCTGTAAAAGCGCGCGAAATCGGGAGAGTGCAGTATCTTTAACAAGGCAACTATAAAATAATCTAAGTCTGACCCATAAAGTTATTATACCTTACGGAATAGAGGAACTGACAGCTGAGAGAGCGAGATGTACCACTGTATAATAGAAAGAGATACGTGACGCGAGGCAATAGAACCGTTCTTGGGGATCTTATCGCAGAGTATAAATTCGTTTTCTGTGAATAATTGCGAATCGAAAGTTAAATCGTTGATAATTTTGTGAAATATACTAACACTATTTCATTAAATAATCCACGATTTCACGTTTGACTCCGTATTATAGACAGTGCTCGAATTTTTGCCTGCCGATAATCTCCTGAAAACCTCCAAAAACGGTTTGTACCCAAGGATTTTAGAATAATAAAGGATGCCACTCCTCCTTACAAGCAAGGAAACAAGAAAATTTGACATGGCGGTCGGTAATGTTCGACCTTCTTTCGTATCTCCCTAGTAGATATTTCTAACGTTTTTGTGTCCCTTTCTATCATGAGTGCGATTTTTAAATCTCATTCGCTGAGCTCAGCAGTTGAAAATTTCAAAATTACTATGGAGATATGCATCTTTCTACTGCTGATTTGAATTTCAAAAATCATACGTCAAATCAGCAGTAGAAAGATGCGTACCTCCATACATTTTCAACTGCTGAGTTCAACGTATGAGTTTCAAAAATAGCACTCCTGAACAAAAATTAAATAAAAACTTTATTCTTAATTTTTGTCATAGGGACAAAGTAACGTCGAAAACACGCGGGAATTTACGAAAGAAGAACGATCATTACCGACCACCAAGGAGTATTATCATGTTTCACCGCTTGTTAGGCAGTGTGCCCTCCAAGGTATAGACAATACCTATGCCATCTTCCTGGTCTGACCTCACTCAGTCACTCGCTATCTCTTTCATCCGCCCGCGCTTCTCTTACCCGCAACGTTTGTTCATGGGTCATCTGTATCTCTTATACGTAATACATCATAACTCAATGATGCTATGCGATTTCTTTTTTACAATAATATATATCATTTGAAACAAAAACGGTTACAGAATAACTGCAAAAGGATTTTGTACTTTATTAACTATGTAATAAAATTAATTTTATGAAAGTAAATTTGAAGTTTTGAAGCTTTTATTGCAATTTTGATCCATATTTAAAATTAATAATGCTTGGAATCATGGTGACACTTTGACTACTTATATAAGGTCTAACAAAATTAGCTGAAACTATTTTAAGGGGATGCTGCTGCAAAACAGCTGGGGAACGGTAGCCGCAGTGTGATACCTCGCATATAATTCCATAGTTTACAACTACTGCAGCCGTTCCGCAGCCGGCCCGCAGCTGCACCTCTGTGCGGCCCAGCCTTTATACATATAGCTATAGCCGATAGCAGTTGATGAAAGACGGTTTTTGTCAACATTTATGGCTTCATTTTCTGACATTAGAAAAAGATAACTAATACAGGGTGTAAGTGGTACAACGGTGAACTCAGGCCATCAAACTGAGCAACTTTCACTATGGAGCCTACATCAGGAAACGCCAAAAAAAATCTGCTGTCCCATAGAAAACTGCTGTACCTACCAGACTAAAATGTATGGGACAGCTGATTTTTTTTGGCGTTTCCTGAGGTAGGCTCCATAGTGAAAGTTGTTCAGTTTGATGGTCTAGAGTTCACGGTTTCAGTACTTGCAAGGCTGTCACTTACACCCTGTATAAATCGGCGCGATTATTACGTCTATTTATAAAAATACTGTCACAATCACAAAATTATAATCCAGTGAAAAAAAGAACTTTTTTTTGGCAAAAAAAATAATCGATTGTTGTAGCCACACTTTATTCGTTAGAGTTTGAACTTAATAAAATTTATAAAAAAAGAACGATGTATTAAAATCTTTTGACTTAGCTATAGGTCGACCTGATAAGAAAAGCGTCGCCTGCGGCGTTACAGACGCGCGGGGCGGGGTGGCTTGCTAACTGAGATACGGCAATGCGCTTGCCACCCGCAGAATAAATCACTGAACTGTTAGTATCCAACAATGTTATATGGAACATAATTATGATTTGTGACATCGCTGTCTTGGCGGCTAAACGCATTTGACTCCTCACCTTGGATATGCAAAACCGGAAGATCTTAGGTTTCTCCAGAGATTATACCTAAAAGCATAGAGGGAGCCATACCATTGCAAGAATGTCCACTTTTTTTTACATTTGTGTATGAGTGTTTGGTGTCAAGTAGTATGGACAAAAACCAAAGCTAGACCAAAGTGACAACTGCACTAATGTTTATGGCATAGACAAATAATTTTTCACTTACACTGGTAGACAGAATATAAGTGTAACCGGGTATGAGATAGCGATAGTCATGTAATCCTATACAATTTATATGAAGTGACATGTCGGAGTCAGGTGGAGTCAGTACAAAAAAGTGGTTACGCCGATAAGGATAGCAATAAGGTAGCGATCTCCTTTTTTAACTAGAGCTAATTTGCTATGTGCATCTCTTATTGAGTGAATATGACAAGACACGTGCTTCCGGTCACTTTTCACACACATTAGCATAAAATAAAGTGGACAGTTCCTTCTCCTACTATTAAAGGTACGTCATAAGACAAAAGAGACTAAATACAATCGTAAATTGATGAGGTCTCTATGCTTTAGAATAAAGAGATCCTTCATCTGAGGGTTTCTTCCCCTCAATGGTATTGGTGTTAACACAAAAGATCCCTGGGTCAAAGTGTTGCTGGCTTGCCAGCCCCCCACAACAAGATAAGATGAGATCACACAATGTTTTGATATATTGAAAAGTAACTATGACAACTATGTTCGAAATCGGTCAGCCAATATAATATATCGCTCATCCGCAGAAACAATGACCTAACTGCAAAATCGAAAAAGTTACAGGAACGCGTTTTAAGTTCAAAATAACGTTCACAGGTAACGCGTTTAAAGCTTAAATTAACTTTCAACCCAAGAATATGACTCTAAATCAAAACTTATTTCATTTTTTTTTTAATTTTCATAATGCTGTGGTTTTTAAAAATTTTCTGACATTGTTAAATCAATTTTGCATTTTATGCAGTTATGTCACTGTTTCTGCGGATGAGCGATATGTTAAAATTGTAAACAGTAGCATTATCTATTGACAATTGAGTATTGACGGCCTGGTTAACACAGTCGGTAGTGAACCTGCCTGCTGTGCCGAGTGTCGCGGGTTCGAATACCGTAAGGGACAAATATTTGTATCTTATCTTATCTTGTTGTGGGGGCTGGCAAGCCAGCAACACTTCGACCCAGTGGGATCTTTTGTGTTAGCCCCAATACTTCTTGTTTTCTTCACCAATATTTGTAAGTATGATGAATATTTGTACCAGAGTCATGGATGTATATTTATTCTAAGATATCATTGTCTAGTCATCATAATACAAGTCCAGGGTAGATTCTGGCGCTATAAATGCGACTAGAATGACTAGATAATTTGTGTGGCAATGTCCAAGATATTGATCTAGTGATATTGTACTAGGCTATTTTTGTGTTAAATAAATCATTCTTTCTCACAAAGTGACATTCTTTTTTTTACCTGACTGCGTGATGCAAAGGAAGGTTAATGTGTTTTTTGAAATGTAGTACGAGTTTATATTTCTTTTTTAAATTTACTTTCTGAAAAACTCAACAGATAGCATATTCATCGTTCCATAGAGAAGTGTGCGTGATCATGTCAAATTATGATTGAGGGTAGCCATGTTGATGCGGTGAAATTACTGCACCTCAGTTGCAAGATTCTCACCCGTCCGCGTTCTATCTACGCGCATGTGATGCATGACGTTTGGTTGTCGTGTCAACTCTAGTACACAATAGCTCAATAGTTATTCCGTGGACACTTTACACGTTCTACAGAACCAAAATGGCGTAATTCAAATAACAGCCACATGTTCAACCCATCTAGTATAATTTCTCTACTTGCACGCGACTGCTTTTGTCAATATTTGTCACTGCAATCTTTCGCTTTTTGAAAAGCACAGGAAGAGGTCATTGTCTATGCAGCGAAGGCGCGTCACGAGCTTAGAAAGAGGCATAGAAAAGAGATATACTATAAAACAAATTAATGCAAGCATTCGAATCGACGCACGCACACAGATGAGCGTACACGTACACAGCCTGCTCAGGTACGCACGGCGACACATCAAGCTATACAAAACCAAAATAAGCTGGCCGCGCGTAGGACGTTTAACGTATAATGTCTCGCGACCAGCTTATATTGGTTTTGTATAGCTTGATGTGTCGCCGTGTGTACTTCAGAGGTACTTCAATACTGTTGTACTCCGAAGTACCATCATCAGGTCGTGTATATATAAGGTCTAACAAAATTAGGTGAAACTATTTTAAGGGGGTGATCAGACCATCAAACTGAACAACTTTCTCTATGGGACCAATATTGAAATCGCGAAAAAAAAATCTGCTGTCCCATACATTTAAGTAGAGTAGGTTTGTATGGAACAGCAGATTTTTTTTTCGCGATTTCAATATTGGTCCCATAGAGAAAGTTGTTCAGTTTGATGGTCTGATCACCCCCTTAAAATAGTTTCACCTAATTTTGTTAGACCTTATATATGGCGCTCGTCAATTAGAGTACCTGCATGGAGTTGCTGTACTGTACAGGGTGTTAGGGAAAGCAGTTGCATTACTTTAACCTGGTGAGCATCGACCTATAAAAAAAAAACGGATCCGATGCGTACCAGGAAATATGGACCCCCCGCCGCTGAATGCTGGCGTGGAGAAATCAGTCAAATTCTCCAACTATTCGCTACCAATTCAAGTTGTATTTTGTTTTTTACGCTACCTACACTCATTTAGAATGTAGAAAAAAATATCAAATTCACTACATTACTGTTTATGCACAGAAACAACGAAAAAAACAGCACAGCAAGCTCACAACACGTCACAAAAAAAAATTCTCTAGTCGGTCAATCTCACTTTTTGTTTACATTGTAACATTTCAAGGCAGAGAAAAATAAATTATCCAGCTTCGGAATCATAGAAATTGGGCATTTTCAACAGGATAGAAATATTTTTGAGTCATAAAAGCCGAGCCAACTAAATCGCTCATTGTCCTTCACTATTTGGCTCTCTCCTATTGGTTCATATACCATTGGAAAGCAACAGCAACAGTTGATTTTTTTTTTTATCCGATTGGTTTGCTTCCATAGTAAAAGTTGTTTAGTTTGATGGGTAGACTCTTAGTTTAAAAGGATGCTAATGATATCAATTTCACCCTGTATGTGTGAATATTCGAACCGTACAGTTTGAGCGGTGTTCACCAGGTTAAGGAGTGATTGTACCCATGATACTGAAGAAACCTATAGGAAGTTAGAAATAATAATTGTGGACTGTCCAGTCTAAATGCAATCAGCTGATAAACTGTTTGTATGAAAAGGTGAAATTTTCTTTTTGTGCATTTCCCATATGTTCCTTGGGATAGTTGTTCAGTATCGGTGCAATCAACAATGAAAGTAATGCAACTCTACCCTAACACCCTATAGAAAATCATACTAAAGGGGCAGTGGTAATAAGAGGTCAATGTATTTCGCTCTTCATAACGTAGTCAAAAGAAATTAGAACATCAACCTAAACGTGACTCACTAAAATTAATCGCTCTGGCCCGCTGCTTGACGTAGTAGAACATAGATCTTTTCCTTAATCCAGTCTTTGTTGTACGGTGCGTATGTGTTCGTTGACTTTTGGTATACTAGGCAGCTGAGATCGGCAAGCTGGAAAATAATAATGTTTCATGAATCTGATAAGAGCTTCGGTGGCACATTTGGGACAGCGATGAAAACTTAATCTTGAGGTCCAGGTTCGAATTCGCACGCATGACATGCAACATACCAATGAGGTTTTTTAAAATTATGTACGCAATACCGACTACTCTCAAACGGTGAAGGAAAACATTGTGAGGAAACCTGCATACGCTGAAGATGAAATTCCGATGTGTATGTGAAGTCTGCCAATCGGCATTGTGCACTACTCTAACATACATACACCGTCCTTGAGGGTAGGCCTGTGCCCTGCAGTGGGATGTGTACAGGGTGAAATTGATATCATTAGCATCCTTTTAAACTAAGAGTCTACCTATCAAACTGAACAACTTTTACTATGGGAGCAAACCCAACGGAGCAAAAATCAACTGTTCCATACTAAACTGTTACGCCTTCTTCTTATTGTGTCGGCAGAGCCCTGGTGTCAGAGTTTTCTTCAGACCGCCTTACGGCCTCTGACGTGGTTTTTATGTAACGACTACTACCACCAGTGATAGTAGCCGGGACCAACGGCTTAACGTGCCATCCGGAGCACGGAATCATTTTTCTTTTCAGACAATCAGGTGATTCAGCCTGCAATGTCCTAACCAACTGGAGAAAAACGCACAAAGTGACATTTCACTAGGTGTCCCCCGTGGGAATCGAACCCACGACCTCTGTGTCGAGAGCCAATGCGCTTAA
This sequence comes from Agonopterix arenella, assembly GCA_927399405.1. Taxonomy (NCBI): domain Eukaryota; kingdom Metazoa; phylum Arthropoda; class Insecta; order Lepidoptera; family Depressariidae; genus Agonopterix; species Agonopterix arenella. The sequence continues at coordinate 7,620,605 of OV656718.1, read as the reverse complement.
CCATTAGACCACGGAGCGGACATAGTTACTGTTACGCCTATTCGACTCAAATAAAGCTGATTTTTTTTTGCTCCAATCGGTTTGCTCGCATAGTAAAAGTTGTTCAGTTTAATGGGTAGACTCTTAGTTTAAAAGGTTACTAATGATATTAATTTTACCCTGTATAAGCTGCGATGATGATGATAATCTGATAAACAGTGGTGGCAGTGTTGCCAGAAGGATTTGTTTGCATTCCCAGTCGGGTAAAAAGAGAGCCTAACAAATCATCATTGTCTGCTCATTTCCCATTATTTCGGGTCGGCGCAATATGTCATCCTCTTCCATAGCCTTACAAATATAAGTTGGTAATTGTAACAGAGTGACCTCGAAATGACACCTCGAAATGATATAGTCGTGTATTTATGTAATGAAAGTAACTTTATACACTTACCTGATCAACAAAATCAAATAATTGAGAAATGTCGTATGTGATAGTGGGTGTATTAGGATTTCGCCTTTTTAAGTGTTCTTCGTAAATCTTGCAGACGCCTTCCATGCAATCGTTGACGCTCTCGTAGTCAGAATACGTCCTCGTTTCAGGCCTAGGGCCCGGCTGGACGAGTAAAATTGTGTGGGACTGAAAAACATAACCTATTAGTTGCCGCCATTTTTTTCTCTAAAAGAAAAATATTGAATGTTTTCGTAGATTTACATACCATTTTTTAAATGGAGAACAGTTTTGCGTTAAGGTTTTGTTGAAAAATTGAGTTGTTATTAAACAATTCAAGAGATATCAATATTTTTCCAGAAAAATCCCGTTTCCGTGCAGGCAGTCTACAATCAAGCTTACGTTCGGAAATGAAGTACTTTTGCATTTGTTTGCTTGCTGATGCTGGTGTTCGTTGGCGTTGCTGGCTAATAAAATTTAACTGAAACCTTCCGATTTGAAATGATTACGTGGTTTCTGTTTTAATTTCTAAAAAAAACAATGCTGTTATTTTAGATACTACTACTGTACAGAACTTAAAAGCGAGCGCTGAAATTCAAGCATTCCGTAATATTTCTGAACGTAAATATGTCATGTTTCACGCAAAGTTATAGGTAAAAATTTATTTTTAATTACATTTTTGCATTTTGTGTCAGAGTAGAACGGATCGTAGCTGAATTTACGTTTTTCTTGCTCGTAGTTTGCTTTGACTGCAGCAATCGAAAGAGAAATGTAATTTAATTATTCGGTAGCGCCGTCTCTGTTTCACACACCATTTGGTGAAAATCCTGTACAATGTCAATGTCAGAAATAAAAATAAAAAAGTCAAAACAAAAATTTACCGCTCGGCTCGTGCGAATGCGATAGTTTTCAAGTTATTTATTTATTTACTAATCTTATCTTAAAAAGTTACTTTATTTGGTATTTTACATGCTTTCACAAGTTAACATATATTTTTTAACTGAGCGTCCACCAGAAACTATAAAAATATTTCATGTTTTGTGACCAACTAAATATGAATGAAACCAGTGAATTAATTGATAATTTCGAAGAGATTCTCAAGAAACAAAGTACCAACACAACACCAGCTCTGTACAGCAACAAAACCTACACAAATCCAAGTAAAATTGAGTCGATTAAACCTCATGATATTATCAAAAATGTTTCTTCAAAAATCAAGGCCATGAACAATGCAGATTGTGTTAAAAGTGGTAAAAGAGTGCCAAAATACATGAATAAGTATAAAAAGTCTACTTTTATACCTGTAAATATGTTGTCGAGAAATGAAGAGGTGAGTGGAAATCAATTTCATTATAATATCTCCAAATATAAAAAAAATATATAAAATAAAATAAATATCTTGAACTTTGTCACACCCATTATCAAGTTCCAATTGGAGTACTAGAATATATTCTAGACTTGTATGATGTCGTATGATGTCTAGACAACGATAAAAGAAAGTTCAGAAGTTTTTGTAATGATTATTAAGTTTTTGCGTGAAAATAACAACAATAAATAGAAAGAGTGAAGAATCACGTTGCAGGTTCTGACCCGAGCACTTGTCTCGCGTGGTTTTCGCACATCACGTTTTTGCCTGCCACGAGGCTCCGCAATCCTCAATCTCTTGTTCTTGACCAAAAATGCAGTGCTAACGTGCAAGCAAAAGTCCATTAATTATAATAAAAAAAAATAGAAAGAGTAAGGCATGTCTTTGATAAAAAGTTCTTAGGACAGTTATCCTAATTAATTTTACTGGAATTTCTATGTGGTCTATCTCTCGCTTTCCTCATCTATTCTACCCCTGCGGAAAGCGAGAGATAGACGGATGTGGATGTCTCTGGAAGAGGCCTGCGTCGGATAAAAAGTTGAAGAGGTAGTTGAGTCGGAAAATTTGTGAAAAATTTGATGTACGTAATATGGGTCAATCAACTATTTTTTGTCCTGTTCCTTCCGGGAGGCACTGATGGGAAAACTAGAGTTGAGCAGGCTCAATGTAGGAACGTTCCACTCAATTTTGGCATCACCGGAGTCGGAGGCTGCAAGGAGCCTGTTCACCTTTGTTAACTCATCAGTGTCTCAATAAATAGTTGTAAGTTGTATATTTCTATGTATATAAGAATAAAAGGGTACGATGGGACTAACATGTACAATAGGTACAAAAGTCCCTAAATAAAATTAGATTAAAAAAAAAAAAATAATTAATTTTGAATGAAATGAAATAGACAATTTATCAAATATTATAATTCTTCTTCTACATGCATATGCTAATGCATATGCATATTATATATATTAATAGGTTTTTAAACGTTTTTTTTTTTTAGGATTTATAGGTAAATGTATGTAACCATTAACTCTTCAATAGTAAAGGCTGTAATAAATAAAGCTATGCAGGTACCAAAATTAGCTCTTTTACAACATCTCCAAACCCAAAAATATTGACGTTTATGTTTGAGCATGATAAAATTGAATACACCAAACCGCTATTCAACAACTATTCAAATCAGCAACTTATAACTGTCAAAATGCACGCTTTGTATGAACAATTATAATTAATAGTACTTAAAAAGGAGTCGCGCTGCAAGTCTGGGGGAGGTCAGACGCGTGCGTATTGGCATCTGTTAGGCTTGCACGTGGCTCCGCCATTTTGTAAACTCTTTTGTGTTTTAACTATAAAACGTTAACTTGAGATTATAATAAACTACTTGACATTGGCAGAAATGCTACTAATCATTTTCCTACGAGTACTCTCCACATAACGGGACATTGGCACAATTGTGATAACGCATCGGACGCCATTAAATAAAAATAGAATAGAATAGTACTTAAAAGACATACATGCACATACAAACACAACCATAATCCCTATTGCGGTCGTCTGTCAAGGTTTTACTTAGAAGATAAAACTAAAATATATTTAATACTGACTGTATTAAATATATTTTCATGACTCATGACTTGACTAGTCATGAATTTTGATACATTTTTCAATGTTTGGAAGCATTATGTTTAACTCAAAACTTTTTTTTCTCAACTGAGAAATGGAAAATAAAGCTAACCCAAGGAGGGTACCAGGTACGTCCTACCAGGAGAGTAATTCACTAAGCGTTGCATCACTGTCAAAAACATTGATGAGCTCATAAATGTAACATCATTCTTGCATCCTTCAGGTCGTCGAAGTTTTTATATGAGTTTGACATAGCTTTAAGCGAATACCAAATTGTCAGTTCGCCGATGTTTCAACGACGAATTTAAGGTTGTGACGATGTTTGCGCTTAGTGATCTGCATGGCTGGGATTAATTACTGTGGCAGCAGCATCATTGATTTCTTGCTGGAAAAACCTAGTATATAATTGTATGTTTTCTTTTCTAGGTACACCAGAAACCAACCAACAAATTTGAGACCCAATGCGTGTCAGACACGCAGCTGATCAATATAATACAAGATGCTGAAGCACTAGTTGACGTTGATCGAGGAATGATACAGGAGTTTGAGACCTCATTCTGTGCTGAACACGACTCTGATGATTGTGGTACGTATATAATAGTATTAGTTATTTGTTTTATATCCATCTATACATAAAACCGTTCGGTGACTAACTGACTGACGGACAACTCACAACCAATAAAGATAGAAACATGAAAGGGACATTATATTCTACATAGGATGTAGGTATACATACCTCAGACAGGATTTTGGGAAAATCGAAATATGAATAAAACTAAACAAACTCTAAGGAGGTGAAATGGGATGTAAAAATACATACATACATATTTATATAAATTCACGACCATAATCCCTTTTGGTGTGGTCAGAATAGTTACAATTAACAGCAGTCTTGCATGCAGTTGTGAGAAGCCTCTCTTAGTTTTGGCATATTGAAATGACTTGTAAAGTAGTGATAAGCAGCCTAACCTTTCGCACACAAATACACTACATAACCCTTATGCCTTAGTCGCCTCGTACGACACCCACGAAAAGATATTGGGTGGTTCATTCTAAGCCACCACTTTCTCTGCTACCACACTGCCTCTTGTCATTGTCTTAATAATCTACAGAAGAAATTAACTTTTACATTACAGATGAAGAAAAAGAAACCAATTCAACACAAAAAAACCCAGGTTTCTGTATAATAGACATATCTCTAAAAGAGCCAGACCCAAACAAAACTCAAAATTTAATCCAACTCTCGCAAAATACTGAAAAAACAGAAGAACAAAATGTAAATTTAAAAGAAACTGACACTCAAATTGATGGAACACAAGTTCTTAACGATTGTATTGATTTAGATGAAAATATACAATATCTAGATGTACTTGAAGATGTAGAAATGCCTTCCAGTCCAATATTTAATATCAAACCTACAAAAAAACCTTTAGTTTTCAACTTAGATTCATTTGAAAAATTCGAAAGAATTGCCGTTCCTATTATAGAAGAAAGTGTAGACTTGCAATCAGCAAAACAAATTATTAATTCTCAGTTGATTGGTAGAGAATTATACATACAAACTGATATACAAATTATTTCAAACGAAGATGACGAAATGAGCCCAATTTTGAGTCCCATACTTAGTATTGAAAAAAGAAACGTAGATAACATCGACTTAAGAAAGGATTGCAATAAAGAATCAGACAAAAATAGTGAAGGAAGTGACAAACATATCCTGAAAGACGAAATCCTATTCAGTAGCGACGAAGAAAACGAATATGTACAAAAGAGTTTCCATGAACTGCCATTCACATGTGCCTTAGAAACTTCTTTCTACGATCGATCCGATGTCCTAGACAAAACCATGTATGTAGGTTTTCAAACAGCAAGTAACAAATCCATACAAATTGAAACAGTATCATTTACAAAAGCTAAAAGTATTTTTGATGAGCTAGACAACGATTTAGGCGTTAAAGGGCCTACATTAACGGAATTAGTCGAACTTTGCGATGTAACTGAGAGTAAAATTGCTGATACTAACAAAGTAGAAGAAATTGATTTCCAAAATACATTTAAAGAAGGTGAAATAGTTACTGGAGATTTCAAATCGCCACTCAATGAAGCTACTGATTCTCCCCTTGATAATTTGCAATATCAAGACGTTGAGGAGACTGACGAAGGTATAGAAGAAGTTTTTAAATCAAATTTTAATGCACTACTAACCGCACCTATCATCGATGATTTGAAAGAAGAAAATGTAAATGTGGACTCTAATTTTGTTGGCTTTAAGACAGCTAATGGAAAATCAATCGATATATCCAAAGAAGCTTTGATCAAGAGTGAAGCTATATTTAAAGATATTGATGCTAAAGATCAAGACAAAGTTATTTTAGATACTAAGGTTACACAGTTTAAGACTCCTCGAAATACCGATGTCGTTTTACCAAACGTGAATGAAGAAAATAAAAACGATATGTTTATAAAGCCTACAGATTCAAAACGTAAATTTGATGGGTTCAAAACTGCCAATAACAAAAGAATAAAACTGTCAGATATAGCATTGAAAAGAACGAGGCAAATTTTCCGTGATATCGATGTAAACGAAAAAGATATTCCAATGGAGACCGACCATGACCCAGAAATCAAGATACCAGATACGATAGCAAATGATTTTGAAGAATCTCTAAGAATTGAGAAAAATTCCGACCAAATCTTAATAAATAATCGAGAACTACATAGTATCGATGACGTCATTTTGAAAGAATTCGAAAATGAAGAAATGGCTCATACTCAATTTATAGAGAAAAAAGAAATACAAGATGATTTTATTGGGTTCAAAACCGCTAGTAATAAAGGCATAAGCATTTCTGAAGAAGCTTTAACGAAAAGTAAAAATATATTTCAAGATATTGAAAATGTCGGCGACGCTTTCGAAAATCTTGATAAAGAAAGCACTTCAAATGATACTAAAGTTCGCAAAAACAATCCCATACCAACTGTAATAGGATTTAAAATTGCTAGCAATAAGAAAATCAAAATATCCAATCAGGCACTTGCTAAAATAAAATCAGTATTCCACGATATCGATTGTTTACAATTCGATGACCAGGAGGTCACCTGTGATTGTCAAACTAAAGATTTTGTACCAGAGAAAGATGTTCCAGATTCCGTCAATCATCCATCTACTAGTAAAGGTTTTGAGGGATTCAAAACAGCTAATAACAAATTAATAAAAATAACAGAAACCGCTCTGTCTAAAACTAAAAATGTATTCAGAGATATTGACAACGAAAATATACCAGCTATTAATATATTACAAGAGATGGCCCAAAAAGATTTTATTAAACCTATTGATTATAAACTTCAAGGCTTTAAAACTGCTAGTAACAAAAAGGTTCAGATTTCTACCGAAGCTTTGATCAAAAGCAAAAAACTCTTTGAAGATATCGACAAAGATTTTGGAAATGAGGAAAAGGGAACAGAAATTGAACCAGCCTTTTACGGTTTTCAAACAGCAAGTGAAGAAATTGAAACAGCTAAAAACGCATTGGATAAAAGTCAAAAATTGTTCCAAGGTTTAGAAACCACAGCCCTGGAAAGCAAATCTTATAAAGGTTTTCTAACAGCTAGTAAAAAACCAGTTTCAATATCAGCTGAAGCATTAGCGAAAAGCAGAAAAATATTCCAAGATATAGAAAATGAATCTACAAATTTTGAGGAAACAAAAGCAATTGATTCGAATTCTCAAACAAATGTAGCCAAATTTACAGGATTTAAAACACCTAGTTATAAAGCTGTACATACATCAACTGAAGCTTTAGAACGAAGTGAAAGATTTTTTACAGAGTCAGTGGACAATAAACATAAAAATGAAGAAGACAATGTGCCTAGTTTTCCAGGATTTCAAACGGCCAGTAACAAAAAAGTTCAAGTATCGAAAGAAGCTTTGGAAAGAACTAAGAAAATATTTCACGATGAATACATATTTAAAACAGAAATTAAATCGAACTTTGTAGGATTTCAAACTGCCAGTAATAAAAAAGTTGAAATATCAAAAGAAGCTTTGGAAAGAACTAAAAAAATATTTCACAATGAAGACATATTTGAAACAGAAAGTAAATCAAACGTTGTAGGTTTTCAAACTGCTAGTAATAAAAAAGTAGAAATATCAAAAGATGCGTTGGAAAAAACTAAAGAGATATTTCACGACGAAGACATATTTGAGACAGAAAGTAAATCTAATTTTGTACGATTTCAAACAGCCAGTAATAAAAAAGTTGAAGTATCAAAAGAGGCACTGGAACGAACTAAAAATATATTCGACGATGAAGACATATTTGGCATAGAACATAAATCAGATTTCGTAGGATTCCAAACAGCCAGTAACAAAAAAGTTTCTATATCAGAAGAGGCTATAGCTAAAAGTAAAAAGCTCTTTGAAAGTGTAGATGAAAAAAATAATCTTTTTGATGAAAAAGTTAGTTTTAAAGGTTTTCAAACTGCCAGTAATAAAGAAGTCAAAATATCAGAACAAGCTTTGGCTAAAAGCAAAATACTATTTCAAGATATTGATAATGGAAGTATACATACTGATACCAAAACTACAGGTACTTATGAAGAAAGGAATTTAGAAGAAACGAAACAATCAAGTGTTTTTGGTTTTAAGACTGCTAATAACAATAATATTAAAATATCTGAAAAAGCATTGAAACAATCTCGACAAATATTTGCGGATTTAGGTACAGATACTAAAAATGAAGAAGAAAAACGAATTCAAACAGATTTTAACATAGAAAATATTATAAACACGCAAGTCATAAATAATTTTGAAAAAACATTACACACTGAAGATTTTATGAAAGATAAAACACCTAACAAATCAAAAAGATCCGGCAGCCCAATACTCTCTTGTCCAAAAGCTAAAAAACGCAAAAAATTCGAAATACCATACAGTCAGCATACAATTAAAAACCTGAACGAAGTTATTAATAAAACCGTCGGAAAAGACATTAAAAATACAGAAAATATATTCAATTACGATACTAATTACAAGAAAAATAAAAAATACAGTTTAAAAGATCTAGAAACGCTAGAATCAGAACACGAAAATGAACCTAAAAACATAGATCCTTATATTCTTAAATTCGACTACGAAAATTTGCTATCATTCGAATTTATTGACGAAAGAAACGACATAGATAATACAAAATGGACAACAGAACATATCAAAAACAATTTCCTAAACTCTATGAATAAAAAGCTAATTCCAGAAGGTTGGATAGAAAACCATTTGAAGTTAATCCTATGGAAATTGATGTCATATGAAATTAAATTTCCCATTACTATGAAAGGGACATGTACAGTTAGAAATGTTATGGACCAACTGAAGTATAGATATGACAAAGAATTGTATAATGCTGTAAGGCCAGCTTTGAGGAAGATAATGGAGAAAGATGATGTTGCTACGAAGACTATGGTTTTGTGCGTTGTGGCGATTTGTGGAGATGGCGTGAGCGGTGACAAGTAAGTAGTGCTTATATCTTTATATGAAAGCTAACTAGGAAAACCAGTCATTGAGGATATTGTGGACAAAGCGTCTTTCTTTTCTAACCCTCGACGCAAAAACCATCTTTTTTTAGTGTTATAAGTTTGACGCCTATGTCGGTCTGTCTGTCTGTCGGTCTATTTGGCTGTGGCATCGTAGCTCCCAAACGGGTGGTGGACCGATTTCGATGCAGTTTTTTTTAATAGATCGCAAATTTTTGCGAGAGTGTGTTTATGGCGTTGGGGTTTTTGTAATGTTCAGGAACCGTCGCGAGCCAGAACATCAAACAACTTTCTCTATAGGACTAACATGAAAAAAAAACTGTTTTAAAAAAAAACGTTTCATATAAATCTGCAAACCTAATCGATTCAAATGTATGGGCATTTGAGTCGATTAGGTTTACAGCTTTGAATGGAACGTTTTTTTTTCGAAATTTCTTTGTTGGTGCTTTAGAGAAAGTTGTTCAGTTTGATAGTCTCATCATCCAATTAAAAATTCACAGGACTATAGATTTTTAATATTAGATTGCTCCATTAAATCTCATGCTGTCACTTTTTGTTTTATTGACATAATAAAAGCTAGCAAGAGATTTGATGGAGGATTATCTTTAATGAACGTACGAGCAACTGGCGGTTAGAGTACTATAATTGCTACATATTTTTATTGTTTTCCAGTGCTACCAACAATATAGAACTACTTCTAACGGACGGTTGGTACTGCATAAAGGCAGTAACAGACAAAATGTTGACTAAATTGATTCGAGATCAGAAGATAGTTGTCGGTACCAAACTAGTGACGAATGGAGCCGAGCTGTTGAGTTGTGACCAAGGAGTTTCACCTTGGGAGGTATGTATTTGTATAATTAGGGTTGAACAGGAAGCTGGCATAGGTATTGTCTATATCTTGGAGTACAGACTGCTTAACAAGCGGTGAAACATGATAATACTCCTTGGTGGTCGGTAATGATTGTTCTTCTTTCGTAAATTATCGTCTATGTTTTCGACGTTACTTTGTCCCTTTCTAATCCAATGGACAAAATAAAAATAAAGTTTTATTTAATTCTTGTTCTGATAGAAAGGGACACAAAAACGTTGGAAATATCGACTACGGAGACGTACGAAAGAAGGTCGAACATTACCGACCGCCATGGTCAATTTGCTTGTTTCCATGCTTGTAAGGAGGAGTGGCATATCCTTTATTATTCTAAAATCCGTGGGGTTGAACCTCAACTGGCAGCACGGAATCGCATTTTTTCATGCTCCATCCTTTTCTGTCGCTCAGGAACGTCATTTGCTAGAGCGAGAAAGATAGCGGAAATGCAACAGCACTGGCAGTGCTGCGACCTTTCTTACTCTAGCAAATTACCTTCCTGGGTTACAGAAAAGGATAGAGCGTGAAAAAATGCGATTCCGTGCTGCCAGATCAGGCTCACTCAACCCTTAACCCCTCGTCTGTCGGAACGTAGATCTCGTCCAGACATAATCCATTTTCTATTGTGTCTGAGACGATTATTAAAGGATGATTTTCATTTAGTACCTTTAGCAGCAAAAATTCATCATCAGCCTACATACGTCCCGCTGCAGAGCACAGGCCTACCCTCAAGGTATGTACTTTAGTCCACCACGCATGCCCAATGCAGATTTTTGGACTTCACATACGCATCAGAATTTCTTCTTCAGCGTATGCTGGTTTCCTGACGATGTTTTCCTTCATGGTTTGATAGCAGTCGGTACATAAGGTAGAAAAACTCATTGGTATGGCATGTCGTCCGTGCTAATTCGAATCCGGACCCTCATGATCGAGTCCATACCTCTCCGCAACGAGCCGCCGACAGTCTTATTTTAATGGAACTATACTTTATCTATCTATACTATTATAAAACTGTAACAGGAAGTTTGTCTGTACATTGAAGATATTAACAAAAAAAAAGTTACGATATGGTTTTTAGGTGTTCCTGATTCCGTTTCACCAATTTTTGGATTTTTTGTCTGTTTGTGTGTTTGTTTGAACGAGTATCACGCAAAAACTACTGAACCGATTTTGATGAAACTTTTTTGTTTGATAGCTTATGATCTGACTTAAAATCTGGTATATAATTTGTGCGGACGAAGTCGCGGGTTAACGCTCGTACCATATAAAGATGACAAGATATTCTGATGCCTACTTAGCTTTCAAGCCAATTCCGATTAGAAAATGTATAATTTTTATTTATCAGAAATATACAGGGTGTAATATAAAATGGGACAGTCACTTAAAGGGGTGCTTCAGACCATCAAACCGAAAAACTTTTACTATGGGACCAAAACTGAAATCGCGAAAAAAAATCCGCTTTCCCATACAAACCTGCAAACATAACTCGACTCAAATGTATGGGAGATCCGATTTTTTTTTTCGTCAATTCAATCTTGATCCCATAGAGAAAGTTGTTCAGTTTGGTGGTCTGAAGCACCCCTTTAAGTAACTGTCCCATCTTATGTTAAACCCGGTATACTATCCGATGTATCTTGGGCTATGAATAAGTGAGAGAAAGGGCCTCTTTCACCACTTCTTAGTAAGTTCTTGGTAGCTTATCTGACCGATCGTTTGACATATTTTTCATACAAACATGTTAAACGCAGATCTTTTCAGATAAACTGTCAAGAACTTTCTGAGAAGCGGTGAAACGGGCCCTAAGTGTTTCAAATCTTAAATGTTTCGAAATACCCTTCAAATGTCATTGCTACTTAGAATGCAGTTCTATGGATCTATGTGACAATGTCCAAGATATTTGTTTTAGTTATAGCAAAGTTGCTAACCACACTCATAGTAATTACAGTCGTGAATTTATGCATCACAGTTGGTCGTGAATTTATAGCCTATTCAACTTTTGTAAATTAAACAACAAATTTGTTTAATTTACTGCAGTTTTGTATGAAACAGCAGTTTTTTTTCCACTATTTCGATGTTGGCTCCATAGTGAAAGTTGTTCAGTTTGATAGTCTGAAGCAACATCTTGTATTACAAGGGTGTTTTGCTATAACCTGTATACGTCCCATTGCAGGGCACAAACATATCCTCAAGGATGATATATTAGAACCACAATGCGGATTGGTAGACTTCATATACGCATCGGAATTTCTTCTTTCGTTTTCCTTCACCGTTTGAGAGCAGTCGGTATTACGTACATATGTTAGAAAAACTCGTTGGTACATGTTGGTCGTGAATTTATAGCCTATTCAACGATTTAATCTTCCAGAACACATCAGCAATTCGTTTAAAACTATTCGGCAATTCAACCCGGCGCGCGCGCTGGTACGCCCGCCTCGGTTACCACGGCGCCGCGGCCATCTTGTCAGACCTGTCAACTGTCACACCGGAGGGCGGGAAAGTGTCGAGACTGCGCGCTTTCGTCTGCAGAGTGTATCCCGCGCTTTATATTGATAAGTTTGAAGATGGAAGCACTGGTGAGAATACAACAGCAATAGACTAAGAGATAAGTGTACTTTTTGCAACCATCAGCAGCAAGGCTGATTCAGTGTTTATGGGGTGTAAAGCATCTCTGCGATGGGGATGAACTAGGTCTGCCTGCATAACTTCAGTCGGTTTATAAGTTACTGATATTTAAAGGTCAGTTAAATATTATTGTAGTTTGCACTGTAGCTATGTGAACAGTACTAAAACTGACATGATTTATCCCCATCACAGAGATGCTCTACACCCCATAAACACTGAATCAGCCTTGCAGCTGATGGTTGCAAAAAGTACACTTATCTCTTAATCTACAATTGAATACCACACTTCGGACACTTAGCCAGGCCTCCGTCACTCGGCCGTAAGTACCGATATAAGCACAAACACTTTAGCGCATCTTAAGTGATGCGCTTGGTTGATTTCTGCTACTCGATCCAGTCGACGACGTTGCATACGTCACGCGCTGTTGGTAAGAAGTTTTACACTTGTTTAACATCACTGACTAAAGTTAATCAATTGTCAACAGTAACCCGTTCAGAGCGCCTAGAACATTTACATCAGATGAAGTACGAAGCGGAGAGACAAGCGTCGTTGGAGAAGATTTACGAGGAAGTGGAGAAGGAGTTCTATGATCAGGTGCGTAGAGCTAATTTTAGTTTAAACTCTGTAAACGCATAATGTTTCTTTAAGTCCGCAGTGGTGGTGCATACCGATGTGTCTGGACCTATGGAAGTGAAGTCTATGTGTCTGGCCAATAGGCCTCGCTCAAAATGTGTCTCCATCTTTGCTACTTTACGTATGCGAAAAAGAGCACGCATGACGTGATTGTCACCTGGTCGTGGATGACATGCTAGCCCTACAGTACTTTCTTCTTTTCGTTGATGATTTTAGCAGAATTTCATTAGTGTATTTTTTGAAAGAGAAAAGAGAGGATTCCCCAGTTACCGAGCGTCGCTGTTTCGAATCCAGCAAGGAGTAAATATGTGTCATATAGTGAATAAGAATAATATAAGTCACTAGAGTTTACTCGTGACTTCGTCCATACAAATCATATACCAGATTTAATGTCAAATCATAAGCTATAAGAATAAAAAAGTTTCATCAAAATCGGTTCAGTAGTTTTTGCGTGATACTGTTACGCACAAACATTTTATAATAGTATAGATAGTATAAGAAAGAGTTCTACCTACATACAATACGAACCTCACCCCCTCTCGGTAGTGCGGGGGGTGGATGGCAGTAAACAGGAGTGTATTCCTCTCATTCGCAATCGGCATAAATGTGCTAACATCTCGTGAGTGCGAGTGAGTTTGAATAGAGCGTCTGGGATGTGACCATAGAGATCTAGAGAGATGTCAACCAACGCGCTGAGTACGGAACGTAGTGTCGCATTACAACCAGTACCACGCGATAGAAAGTATTTTGTTAGCTTAAATGTGCAAATTTTCCATTGCGGTATCAGAACTCAACGTTCGAATAATCTTTAGTACTACTCAAGCATTGTAAACTATTTACACATAATATCTCGACTGGCTTTCAGCCTTATAATATATTGAATCCTTACTGTCGCGTACAATGTGTTCCGTTTTTGCGCATATTGCTGCGATACTGGCCCCGCCCCCTTTACACATCTCCCTTTAGTTTTTGTGATCTGTGGGTGTGACATATAACTTAAGTAAGTAAGCCTTTCGGATCCCACTGAGCAAAGGCTTCTTCTCACGAATAAGGGTAAAAGGGAATAGGCGATGCTCCACCAAGCGGGCCTTCCGAGCTTGGGAAGGAACGTTAAGCAATTGGTCCCGGATAGTTCCGTCAGATGGTGGTGTACTTTAAGCCTGGTTAGAGGCCTGCTAGAAAACTATCTTGCCTTCATCAAACAGCACATATTTTAGTACAATTATCTGTTCCAGTCCAACCTATCACAAACGATTTCACTACCAAACTCAAACTCAAAACGAGAGAAACTCCTGCAAGACATACAGGCTAGAGTGCAGGAGAAGATGGAGAGCAGCGGCCTGGATGTCGCCAGGAATGTGGTGCCGCTGACCAAGGTTAGGGTCGCAGGCGTCGAGGACAGGAGCATGAAGGTCACTAAAGGTCAGCAAGCAATACACACTCGGTATCACCTACTGGTTCTACCTCACACTTTAACACTTATCTACATTGACTGACACTGTCAACACATCTCTTTACACATACTAACATCATGGTTCATCACAGTTGAATCATAGTGGTAAAACATATAACTCCTTCTGGCGCAGTCGGGTAAAAATTTCGAGTTCGCTTCGCTAGCTCTAGGTTCATTATTCCACCACATTCGGGCACTGAGTTCTTACCACTGGCGAATTTTAGTGCTAATAATGTCGAGCTCGCTTCGCTCGCTCTAGGTTAATTATTGCACTGCGTTCGTTCACTGAGTTCTAGCCACAAGCGAATTATAGTGCTTATGATTTCGAGCCTTTGAATATTTATTATAAAGACTAGCCTCGCGGTAGCATTTCCCCTCTGCCACCGTTTAAGATCAATTGATCATGTGCATTTACATTCAATTTTATACCTTACGAGCGTTAACCCGCGACTTCGTCACAAATTATATGTATACCAGATTTTAAGTCAGATCATAAGCTATCAAACAAAAAAAGTTTGATCAAAATCGGTTCAGTAGTTTTTGCGTGATACTCGTTCAAACAAACAAACAGACAGACAAAAAATCCAAAAATTGGTGAAATGGAATCAGGGACACCTAAAAACCATATCGTAACTTTTTTTGTTAATATCTTCAATGTACAGACAAACTTCCTGTTACAGTTTTATAATAGTATAGATAGATCACTAAACGAGACAGCGTATAATTGCGAAACAATAATTTCGAACTTAGAACGTTCGGGGTTCACACGAGACTACTTTTCATGATTTTTAACGTTCAAAATTAAAATCTAAAGTTATGGGAATAAAATCCAAAGTTGCGGATTTCATGTTACTCGCCACCCGCAAAAAGTGGCAGAAATGTATGTTAGTAGAATTACATGCGTAACTATATAAGTAGTCAAAGTTTCGAGCACGCTTCGCTCGCTCTAGGTTAATTATTGCACTGCGTTCGTTCACTGAGTTCTAGCCACAAGCGAATTATAGTGCTTATGATTTCGAGCTCGCTTCGTTACCTCTAGGTTCATTATTCCACCACGTTCGGGCACTGAGTTCTTACCATTGGCGAATTATACCTATAGTACTAATAATTTCGAGCTCGCTTCGCTAGCTCTAGGTTAATTATTGCACTGCATTCATGCACTATCTGAGTTCTTGCCACATTGCTGAAACATGTCGAGCCCGCTTCGCTCGCTTCTAATTTGTTACCTATTTCTTTTTATATTTCACACTGGAATCAACAGAGCTCTGTTACTACACCATGTGCATACTGGCTAAGACCTGCTATTATTACCTGTAGGTACTTTAAATGTGGTGTTTTGCGAAAGTGGTGTAATGTGAATATGGTATCTTGAGAATGTAGTGTTTTGTGAATGTGGTGTTTAGAGAATGTGTCATCTCGAGAATATAGTATCTTGAGAATATGGTGTATTGCGAACATGGTATTTTGCGAATATGATATGCAGAGATTATTTCGGTTTTATAGGATTATTTTATTAATCACAAAAACACATACAAAATACAGAACACCAGACAAAAAAAAACATAATAAACTAAAAAACAAATTACAAATAAAAGATGTCCTCCAAAGCGCTCACCTGAGGCAGAGTACCTAGGAGGCTAGCCGCAATGCCCCTCTGAATGGCCAAACTTACACTTTGGGCAAAATAGCTGCCAGCCCTCCTGTCCCCCGTGGCCTCAAACAGGCGCCTTGATAGGCACTTTAAAAAAAGTTTCGCAGCGGGACCCCAACAGCCTAAGGTCTTCGGTTTTATTAAATTTGACTTTGTATATATATTTTTTTCATGATTCAAAATGCTTGATGTCTAGTTCACATAAAATTTAGGTCGTGTGCCGCCTCTGACGTTAACACACAGATTTTTTCTGTATTTCCAGCTATGCTTTCGATATGGAAGCCGAACGACGCCATATTGGAAATGATCAAGGAAGGCTCTTGGATTGAAATTATGAATGTCGTACCTACTGCTGTCAGGTGAGAACTGATATTTTCGACTTTATACATGTTGTAAAGAAACCCCCTAGTAATACTTAAGGGGGTGCTTCAGGCCATCAAACTGAACAACTTTTCAAGCCAACTTCAAAATCTCGAAAAAAATCTTCCGTCCCATACATTTGAGTCGATACGGTACTTTTTTTTTTAATTATTTAAATTTTACAAAATTTTTATAATCTAGAATACACAATTTCTCTCCGAAACTCCTTAAGGTGGTTGCAGAGGGGTCAATTTTATACAAAACTTTGACGCACAATACGCGTACTTTACTTACTTACTGTACTCTTTATTTCACTGTAATTAGTGTGTGATGACTAACGTCGCGCATGAACTGTGGATTTTCCACTAAACTCCTTAAGGTGGTTTCAGTCCATACAAAAGTTTGACGCACAATACGCGTAGACGGGATTAATAAAAGTAATATTGTATATATGGAAAAATACCAGGTCAACGTGGCGTAGGCAGGCCAAAACTCAGATGGTCTGATGTTGTAAAGAAAGAAATGGACAGCTGCGAGCTCTCCATCGACGATGTTCAAGATAGAGCGAAGTGGAAGAAACAGATTAAGAAAACAGACCCCGCTACCCAGCGGGACAGCAGCTAGGAAGATGATGTATATATGGAAAAATAGTTTAGTAAATCTAGTTGCCGCGTCACAAATAACATTTACAAATTTATAAAATAATTACGAAGATATAAAGCTTTGAAATTTTTCATACACAATTTTAAAAGCTTTATATCTTCGTAATTATATTATAAATTGCAAATGTTACCTTAAGGAGTTTAGCGGGAGATCCACAGTTGCTGCGCGACGTTAGTCATCACACACTAACTACTGTGCAATAAAAAGTACAGTTACAGGGCTTAGTTTCGTTTCTGACTACAAAATGACATTATTTAAGAAATTAGTTTAATTTACTGCAGTTTTGTATGAAACAGCAGTTGTTTTCCACAATTTCGATGTTGGCTCCATAGTGAAAGTTGTTCAGTATGATAGTCTGAAGCAACACCTTGTATTACAAGGGTGTTTTGCTACAACTTGTATACGTCCCACTGCAGGGCACAAACATATCCTCAAGGATGATATATTAGCACCAGAAAGCGGATTGGTAGACTTCACATACGCATCGGAATTACTTCTTCAGCGTATGCAGGTTTCCTCACGATGTTTTCCTTCACCGAGAGCAGTCGATATTACGTACATAAGTTAGAAAAACTCACTGGTACATGGCATGTTGTCCGTGCGGATTCAAGATTGACTTTCCATACCTCTTCGCAACGCGCCACCGATTCTCTCGACGATTTATAAGCAAAACATGATGAGTTATTCTTATTTTTGTTACAGGTATTCAGAACTTCAAATATCTGCCGGCCGCCAATCAGTTTTCAGTCGATCAAAGTACAAGGAAAGTGACAAAGTTAAACTCTACACAAAAGCATTGAGAAGAATCTGTTACGCCGTAAAAGAATTAACGAAAAACCCATCTATGATCACAGAATGTAACGAAATCGATATCGTTGGTCTAATATTCCAAATCGATCCGTCGATTAAAGAATTCGATTCGAAAAAACATCAATTTCAAAACGTTTATTTGACAGACGAAGATAAGAATATGATCTGTGTTAATTTCTGGGGCGGTTTAAAAAAATTCGGCTTCGAAAATGTTTTGGATACGGGGCAAATAGTTTCGTGTACGAATTTGCAGAAACGCGCTGGCAACACCAGGAAAAATATACCACACTATAGGGTGACAGAGTTTTCATATTTTACTAAAACTCCTAAAAGCGAAGATGCAAGGAAAATTATAGAGGACTTAACGAAAAAATTGTATGGCGTCGATAGAGAGAGATTTTGCGAAGACTGCGCTGTTTTAAAAATTAATTATTCTGCTGCCAAATTACAGAATAACAACGAAAATGTTTCGCCGTATCGATTTCAAAATGTTGACGTTAATTTATCGAGAAACAAAATTTTTATCGATTCTCCTTTAGCGACGAAAGCTAAAAACGACGATAATTTGAACCTTACTGGCTTAGACTTTGAGTCTACATTTAAACAGACGGATACGCAAGATTTATCTCCTAAAACCTTATTAAGAAAAAAGCAAGTTAAAGAGAAAATTGCGAAACTAAAAATGTACGGGGAACCACCGCCATTAAGCCCTATAAATATAATAAATAAGTCTAAAATCGCGGGAAACGCGTTCAAAAGCCCTTTGATTTCAAAATCTGACGTTTCCAGTGTTGCCAATGAAAAGAAAATCCTACCAATCGAGCAGAAAATTGATAAAGAAGAAATTCAGTGCAGTCCAGTTTTAAACAGGACGTATGTGAAAAGAAATGTAAATCCAGTGAAACTGAACTTTTCTAACAGTGTTGCCAGTGACGAAAATAACGTTAGTGATGTAGTTGATAACTTTGCTGACGATTTTGAGAGTAGTCCCCCTTTAAGTTTGGATTAATTCCTACAACCATTTGTAACCAAATGGACAAGGGATTAAGTATTTGTGATTAAAATGCGCCATAACTAAGTGCCTTTCAAATAGTTATATTTGTCATTATTTTTAAGAATAACTAAAACAATAAGATTGTTTAAATGTAAATACTGTACCTACTTTGTAAATTGTATAATTAACAATACATTATTATTCGTTATTTTGGCTATTTAATTCCTTTTCCCTGTGGCATTAAAATTTGTTAAAAAGTGCTTTAGAATAAAGAGATCCTTCATCTGTATGCTTAGATTAAAAACTTTTCTCCATGTCTGTATGAGTTAAAACGCTTTGGCAAAAAATTCTTCGTCTGTGTTTGCAACCGTAGAAAGCGAAAAATTCTTCGTCTATGTTTGCAACAAAGTTGGTAGCAGGAAGCTGGCATCACAGAGTTCTGTGCTGGCATAGGTATTCTTCAGAGTATTCTTGGTGTACGTCATAGACGAATTTTTTTTTCGCTTACGTTGATAGACTGAACTTTGGAAACCACAACGTAACCACGTATGAGACAGCGATAGCCATAAAATCTTTCAAAATTTATATGAAGCTAGATGACTGACGCCGGAGTCAGACAACCGTCCTAGTACAAAAAAGTGGTTACGTCGGTAAGGACAGCAATAAGTAGCGACCTCCTTTTCTAGAACGAATTTGCTATGTGCATCTCTTATTCATGAATATGACAAGACAAGACACGTGCTTCATTTTAGTACCTTCTCTTTCTACGGTGTACGTAGTACTTCCTATCCACAGCTATTGAACCCCTCTCAGGTCTACGCCATCTATCGAGTAATTAGGAACAAACTTTTTAATTTTTTTTGCTTTTAGAAAATCCCTCATTTATTTTTTTCGAATCTAGCAACACATTGCTCAGCTGTCAGTCTGTCACTGCTGTCTGTCATTTTCAAGGTGACCTTCAAACAGTTCAAGTTTTGACGTTTCATAACCTCCAAAAACTATTTTCATTCGCATTTTCTACCCGCGTAGACATGTATTGCGCTCTTAAATTCCTTAAATAACTTCGAAACTAGTATTTCGTTGATTTATTCCACAAAAACCACGTGTTAATTGCACTTTTCAGTGATAAAAACCGTGTATAAACATAGTTTGTGATTTATCGGTTTAGTTTTTTAATTTAATCGGTAAGTAACTTGTTTTATTGCTTTTTTAATCTCTTCTTTCGACGCGTGGTTTAAAAATAGTCGTAATATATTCTGTGTGTTCGGATATCGCCTATTCAAATCGATTTGTATCGAAATATTTTTCGATAGGTTTTCTATGAACTTGACATTTGGAGAGTTACCGACCGGTGAAGGTTGACCAGATTACTAGAATAAAAAGTTTTGTCTTATCTAATATACCTAATAATAATAAATAATAATGTTCTAAATCATGTACTTTACAATTTCTTAGATAGATAATAGATAAACAATTCTTTTTAATTTTCTTAGCTTCTGTTGTTTTTTGAAATTCGAATTCCATATTATTGTTTTTTTTTTGGTTCAATTCAAGGTAAAGGGTTTAATATCCCATACAACCGATGTCTGCAATAAAGTTATCTCATTTATAGCAATTAAAACGATGGTGGTCGTCAGTTTGACGCTTCTTTGGAGTTTTTGGAGACAATTGAAAGACGCAGGAAACGCAGGGAAGTCCACAGGAAAGAGGTGAACCGACCCCTTTGCCGCACTACAAATGACGGAACACTTTTCCTGTTTACGACCCATACACCATCATATTTCACTGAACTGTAAATTGTTCACTTTCACGACACTTTGTTATGCAAAAAAAACACCAATTTTACGAACCAAAACTCACTATAAATAATAAAAATTTGATAAAGTATGTGGACTCCAAACTTAGCTGATAAGCTCCTGCCAAAAATATTTTTTCCATTAATCCAGATCCAGAACATATTACGTGTTCCAGAAATTTTTTTTTTTATTCAATTTTTTTAAAGGGACTTTTATACAAAATGTTATGTATATGTCAGTCCCATCATACCTTATGTCTAGATTTTCCTACTTTCTAATTTACTTAACGAGACACTGATGAGTTTGCAAAGGCAAACACTTTTCTAGCAGCATCAGAACTTGGTGATGCCAGGATGTCATGAAATATGCCCACATCAAGCCTATTCACTCCAAGCTCCCTCATCAGTGTCATTCGATCCTGCTCGTAGCGAAGCGAACACACTCCACTAACAGGTGATAAACGTCCTCGACCACTCCACACTCCTCACAATTAGGTGAACTACACTTTTTCATCATGAAGCCGAATTTATTTAGTAAAAATCTATTCAACCTTTTATTATGCGTTCAACATTTATAATATTAGAAGGAAGGATTGCATATATTAGACTTGCTTTTGCTCGTAACTTTGTCCATGTGTTAAGCACCCTGTTTTACCCATTTAGGGGTAAATTTTTTTTTTTTTTTATTAATCTAATTTTATTTCGGGACTTTTGTACCTATTGTACATGTTAGGAACAATTATTTCTCAGTACATCCATACATGCTTTGTAGAATATATGTTCTAAATGTCATGTTTCTATCTCCAGTGGTTTAGGCTGCGCGTTCTCTGCTAGTCAGTCAGTTGGTCATTCTGTTTATACATTAAAATAAAATAAAATATAAAATAGCCTTTTGTTTCTGAGACTTAAAAAATACATTTTATTTTCTTTTACTTAGGTATAAGTTGTATGTACATGCTTTGTTATATAATTAGGTAAGTATTTAACGAAAATAATTTTATTTAGTATGTCTTATCAATTATCATAACAATAATTTCATAAGTAATACTTAGGTATTACAACAATAATAATTCCTTTAAATTCATAAATCTGGTGATTACCTAAATTACATTCATAATTATAATTTAAATAATTCATTTAAATATAGGTATAAAGTAGGTTTATATAAGGTCTAAGAAAATTAGCTGAAACTATTTTAAGGGGATGATCAGACCATCAAACTGAACAACTTTCTCTATGGGACCAATAGCGAAATCGCAAAAAAAAATCTGCTGTCCCATACATTTAGGTCGAGTAGAGTAAAACACGACTCACATCACATTTGGCCGATTTTTTTTACTTGCAACAGGTGTCAACCCTAGGGGTTTAGGTATGAATTTTCCACGTTGTTAGAGAGCTTGTCCTCTGTATGGACTACTCATGTGGCGTAACATTGCATGTACAAGCTTTTTCTTTTTCCGATTAATTTTATATTTATCTTGATATCTTATCACCTGCTGCTGCATAAACATACGCTCACAACTATATTATCCGAGGGGAATCAGAGTTGTTTTAAATATATCCTACTAATATTATAAACGCGAAAGTTTGTAAGTATGGATGGATGTTTGTTACTCCTTCACGTAAAAACTACTGAATAGATTTTTAATGAAACTTTACAATAATAGCTTACGAGCGTTAACCCGCGACTTTGTCCGCACAAATTATATACCAGATTTTAAGTCAGATCATAAGCTATCAAACAAAAAAGTTTCATCATAATCGGTTCAGTAGTTTTTGCGTGATGCTCGTTCAAACAAACAAACACACAAACAAACAGACAGACAAAAAATCCAAAAATTGATGATATGGAATCAGGGATACCTAAAAACCATATCGTAACTTTTTTTTTGTTAATATCTTCAATGTACAGACAAACTTGCTGTCACAGTTTTATAATAGTATAGATACATCAGAATAACACATAGGCTACAATTTATAAAGATATTGTGTGAATTGTGATTAGGGAAAGATGTGGTCTGAAAGAAGATGGAGTGACTAGGATGGATAAAGGTATAAAGGTATGTTGAGGTGGTTTGGCCATGTGGAAAGAATGAGCGAAAGTAGGTTGACGTATGAAATTTACAAGGCAAGTGTGAATGGAATGGTTGAAATGAAAGGGGTCGCCCTAGGCGCACGTATGCTGACCAAATCGGATGCGTACTGAAGAAGGGCCAAATAAAATGTACACAGAACCGACGAGCTTGTATGAAGAAACTTATGGATGTGAGGAGGCGAAAGATGTGTGTCAGAATCGTAGCAAGTGGCGATCTGTTGTCTCTGCCTACCCCATTAGTTGGACATAGACGTGAGCATATGTATGTATGTATGTATGTTGTGTGAATTGTCCAGACGAAGCGCAGACGAAGTCGCGGGCACCACCTAGTACGGAATATATCTACACTAGCTGGTGCTAAGTTTCATTAAAATCCATTCAGTAGTTTTTACGTGAAAGAGTAACAAACATCCATACTTACAAACTTTCGCGTTTATAATATTAGTAGGATTTCATAAGCCAGTGCCCAAGCTTTGTCCAGTGTCACTGGGAGTGAGCCCGTCGCCACTTGTATTGGACAGTGGGTATAATACATGCCTCGAAATTGAAGCATGCCGGTTTCCTCACGATGTTTTCCTTTGCCGAAAAGCTAGTGGTGTTACAAATCGTACCTATTAGTTTATGTAAGTTAATAGTAAACAACCAACTGCGATCGCCAACCCGCCTGCCAAGCGTGGCGATTATGGCAAATCCCCCCATTTTGGGGGAGGCTTATGTCCAGCAGTGGACGTTTAATGGCTGATATGATGATGATGATGAATAGTAAACAAAAATGTAGTATTATTGGTATTAAACATTTGGCAAGGTCATTTAAATATTTTTAGTAAATTATCGGATGTTGGAAAGAAATTGGACTCGGTCCAAGAATTGTAACGTCATTCATTCAGTTTTAAGATGTTTTGACATTATTATGTAAAGGGTATTTAAATAATATTTGTATACTTATTTATCATCATCAGCCTTTACAGGGTCCTTGTTAATATGCTGACGGTTTTTAAGAGGATGATCAGACCATCAAACTGAACAACTTTCCCTATGGGAGCAACATCGAAATAGCAAAAAAATCCTTTTGGTTGAGTAGGCATATATTAAATTTTTGCATTAACTACTTATTAAAATTACATATCCTACCTACATACTTGTCTTTATTTTCTATGTAAATAATTTTTAGGCAATCAAGTTTATAGTTTTGTTTAGAACACCTCCCAGCCAAGCTCTCTTTTTTGCTGAGTGGCTAAAGATGTGTGAGGTCTAGCGTTATCATGATGATAAACCACACCCCTTCTGTTGATTAATTCCGGCCGCTTTCTCTCAACTTCTTGCTTTAATCTCATCAGTTGTTCGCAGTAGAGTTCAGAATCGATGGTGGTAACAGCTCTTAATGAATAATGCCCTTCCAATCCCACCACACACACAGCATCACCTTGTTGCGAGTTAACCCGGGTTTCGCCACAGTCTGTGAAGCCTGACCGGCCTTTGACCACGACCTTTTTCGCACGTTCTTGTCGTACGTGATCCACTTTTCCTCACCAGTTATCAGCTTCTTCAAAAATAGTTCGGTTTCATTACGTCGTAATAAAGAATCACAAATAAGTACACGGTTCATTAGGTTTCTTTCAGTGAGCTCGTGAGGTACCCAAATATCGAGCTTTTTGTGTACCCCGTTTTTTTCAAATGCGCAAAAACTGTTTTGTGGTCAATTCCCAGTTCTTCAGCTACGTCGTAACTACTGATATGCCGTTCTTGCTCCACTTTTTCAAAAATGGCATCCATTTTATCCGTAATAGTGAATGCGAAGAAACTTTTTCCCCAACCTAATATACAAGATCCTTTTTAATATGCTAACGGATTTTCAGGGAATTATAAATAATAATAAGTCAGCATAATATATTCAAAATTTCATGTTTATGGTTGTGTGTTGTCTGTCAGTCAGTCATAGAAGAAAAATATACTTCATTGTAGCAAAGTTTTTGACCATCCCGAATAGGCTTATGACCGTGAATTTATAGCCCAGTCATTTTACGGTTTGAGTCGGGACTAATTAATAATTGAGATTTTTTTCGGTATAATATTGAAGAGCCAATTTGAGCCTAGACATGTACCAAAATTTAAAAAAAATCACTTCAGCAACAGCCCCAAATTTTAAATTTAGCTATTATCTCGTTCTAGATGGTAAATTTATTTTGCACATATTTAAGGCTTTACAATTATTCATACTACAAACATGGTGTGAATATTTTTGTCTACTTAGAAGGTTTTGAAATATACATCATTTTTTAAATTTCTATGCCTATTTTATTGCTCAAAAATAATTTATATTTTTAAATCTAAGTCAAATGAGTGCATTGGTACTAATATTATTAATTTAAAAGCCTTCTGGGACACACAATTTTGATTTCAATGTTGCGTAGTGAATTTATTTTAATATCTTTTAAGATAGTCTTTTTGTCACTAAATGGTGCCGGTTACAGTTTAAAAGTCCAATTAATAATTACTCCCTGAGTTTTGCTAGGCGGGGTCCTAACAAAACTCCGTAAAATGACTGGGCTATTATGTATGTATGTAAAGCTTGAATTATATGACAACACAGAACACATTCTCCTGTCACTTTATTAGGTGCTATATTTATGACAAACATTGTAAACATGGTAATAATTTCATAATAATAACTTTATCTTAGTTTCATTCAATACCACAAGTTAAAGATAACATTATCAAATAAATATGAACTTTTTGTTATCTCTTTATAGTATCTATAATGTTTCGGTGGTTCTACTACTAGACTAAGAGATAAGTGTACTTTTTGCAACCATCAGCACCAAGGCTTATTAAGTGTTAATGGGGTGTAGAGCATCTCTGTGATGGGGATGAACTAGGTCTGCCTGCATAACTTCAGTCGGTTTAGGAGTTACAGACGTTTAAAGGTCAGTAAAAAATTTTGCAATTTTTCGTATGATATTATTGTAGTGTGCACTGCATCTATGTGAACAGTACAAAAACTGACATGAACTGCCAGTCGGTTCAGGACATACAGCCGTTCAAAGGTCGGACATTTGAACGGCTGTATCTTCCAAACCGACTGATGGACCATGCCAGCTTTAGTTCTGTTCACATAGCTACAGTGCATACTACAATAATATGATACGATCAGCCTTGCAGCTAATCGTTAATTTTTTACTGACCTTTAAACGTTTGTAACTCCTAAACCGACTGAAGTTATGTAGGCAGACCTAGTTCATCCCCATCACAGAGATGCTCTGCACCCCATAAACACTGAATCAGCCTTGCTGCTGATGGTTGCAAAAAGTACACTTATCTCTTAGTCTATACTCTTAAAACTCAAACTACCTCCGTGGTCTAATGGTTAAGAGCATTGGGCTCTCGACACGGAGGTCGTGGTTTAGATTCCCACGGGGGACACCTAGTGATATGTCACTTTGTGCGTTTTCCCCCGTGGGTTAAGACATTGCATGCTGAATGACCTGATTGTCTGAGAAGAAAGATGATTCCGAGCTTCGAATGACCTGATTGTCTGAGAAGAAAGATGATTCCGAGCTTCGGATGGCACGTTAAGCCGTTGGTCCCGGCTACTATTTCTGGTGGACTACCACCAGAGATAGTAGACGTGGTTTTTTATGTAACGACTACTAAGTCGTTACTTAAAAAACCACGTCAGAGGCCGTAAGGCCGTCTAAAAAAACTCTGACACCGGGGTTTGCTGCCCACACGATAAGCAAAAAGAAGAAGAATTCAAACTCAAAATTTTTTTATTCAAAATAACCGCGTGTTCCGTTGTTGAGATGATGCGGCCATAAACAACACACATCTTTTAAACAAAACAAAATATATATGTTACTGTTAGAAACTGACGATGAAGGTTGATGTGATAAATGAATAACATTGACTGGTTCTTATTAATAATTCCCGCTTACTCGTGGTAAATTTGATAACATGCAGTATGTAAGGCAGTAAACTCTAGTACAGACTGCTGATCTACTCACTCTGTAAATGCATGCGTTTTGGAAAATAAATGTTTATGTTTATGCCAGCGCGTGAGCCAGGGCGGCCGCTACCATGCCGGCAAGCCATGCAACGCGTTTTTATGACTAAACTAAACAAATGATTCCGATACCGGCAGCTGACAACAGCAACTTATGTCGCCTTCTTGTGCCGCCTGTCGTTGCGGTCGATATGATTCTGACACCGGCAACAGGCAGCAGCAACGTATTACCGCGTTGTGCCACCTATCGTTGCAATCGATATGATTTCGACCTTGGCAGCAAGCGACACGTTGCTGCTGCCTGCTGCCAATAGTATAAGAGATGGAGATAGTATATGCCAATAGTATAAGAGATGGAGATAGTATATGCCAATAGTATAAGAGTTCTTGTTACCAGGCTGATTCAGTATTAATAGGGTGTAGAGCATCTCTGTGATGGGGATGGACCTGCCTGCATAAACTCCAGTCTGTTTAGGAGTTACAGCCGCTAAAGGTCTGTTATGGTTGCAAAAAATGAATATGCAGGTATTATTGTTAGTTGTAGTGGTATTATCGGTTTAGGAGATACAGCACTTCAAATGATCCATCCCGATCACAGAGATGATCTTCACCCTATGAATACTAAATCAGCCTTGCAGCTAATGATAACAAAAAGTACGTCTATCTCTTAAACTACAAGGTCGAAATAATATAGATTGCAACCAATGAGTTTTTATAATCAAAAAGTCATTGATTGCAACTATATAGGTGGATGTTTGTCACTCGATCACTCATAAACGGCTGAAGGGATTTTGATGAATGGCACTCAGATAGAATATGTTCTGGAGTGCGATTTTTGAATCTTATACGTAGAACTCAGCAGTTGAAAATGTATGGAGATCCGCATCTTTTTACTGCTGATTAGACTTTATAATTCATACTCATGGAGTATGATTTTTGAATGTCAAATCAGCAGTAGAAAGATGCATATCTCCATAGTAATATTGACATTTTCAACTGCTGAACTCAGCGAATGAGATTCAAAAATCGCACTCTTGTATTATCACATATGATACTTTTTTAAGTCCTACGCAGACGGAGTCGCGGGCAACACCTAGTTTGTAATATTATTAAGATAGTAAGATAAGAAGTTAAAATCTTTGTTTTCGTACGCCATAGAACACCTTGTACCTTACTCAATAAATGTCATTTTACAGGTAACAATGTCTCGCGACCGCACCTCCCGTCGCTTCTACCGCGCGGAGTCTACCCACGACCTGACCTCCTTCATGGACAAGGGTCAGGCAGCTTCTGATGAGAACAGATGGACTTTCGAGACTGCTTGGGAGGCCGCTAATAAGGGTAAGTAAATATATGATAATGGGCGGGGCACATTACAGGGCCGATGGGAACGAAGAGTTCTCGATTGGCGGCCGTCGCGTACCCGAAAGCGCAGCGTGTGTAAGGCCGACGACCTTGGATGACGACGACGAGGACGACCTGGTGAAAGCGGCGGGAACACGTTGGATGAGGGCAGCGCAGGACCGGTCGTTGTAGCAATCCATGGGCAATAGTGGACGTCCATCGGCTGATAATTGCTAGGATAACACTAGTCCACCATTCGTGCAATATCGTTTTCAGCGTGTGCAAATTTCCTCAGGGTACAACAATGTCCTATTTACAACTCAAGGAGAGATGTAACACAATATCATTGTGTTTGTTCAACATGCGTTCACAAGACGTGTTCGTAGGACCTGTTGCACTGGTTTCGAATGCATTGTTGCGTTCAAGACGCTATGCTAGCTGAAGTGACACTAACGCCACGTTCTTAGAGTTTTGTCTATTTTTATTTATTTATTTATTTGATTCACTTACAGTTATTATAACTCATACAATCATTATGATACGTCTTAAGCTAAATGCATAACCACTTACAATGAACACAATATGCGTAATTTACAGTCACAGAAGAAAAAACCAGAACGTTTCAGCCAATGAAAGAAAAACATTGACTTCAGATGACTAATAACTTAGGTACTGTTTATTATTATATTTTAGAAAATAAAAAAGCAAATAAAAGAAATGTGAAAGTGACAAATAACAATTGCAGTGATAACGTGGTAGAGACAATACAATGAGCAAACTCCCTTTCGTTATCCTTATCCTATCTTCCTCTTTCTTTCCTCAAACTTTGTTCCTTCTGAACCTATTGCGAGAGTCAGAGTAGATGTCTGCCGACTTGTACAGTATACTTATTATACAGTCTACAAAGACGTGCCACGACAGAAACAAAGCCCATTATGCCCAGTCTTTTAGGTCGTTCTTCCACCAGACCGCGCCTGTGCGAGAATGCAGATGATGCTTCAAAAAATATTTGACACCTAATAAAACAGTTTCGTGACTAACTGACTGACAAAAAACGCACAGCCTAAACCACTGAAGATAGAAACATAAAAGGTACACGACAGAGCACTAAAAAGGATTTTTCGACAATCTGAAATCCACACGGACGAAGTTGCTTGCAAAAGCTAGTGAATAAATTATATAAATTTTGACTTTTATATTATACAGGTTAAACTGGTCAACTTTAACTATGGATCCAACATCGACGTCGCGAAAAATATATATTATCAGCGGTTCCATAGAAAATAATAAGCTACTCGACTAAAATGTATGAAACTGCATAATTATATTTTTCATGATTTCAAAGGTCCTATAGTAAAAGTTGTCCCTTTTGATCATTAGAAGCACCCTGTTCGATATGTAATGCACACAGAACATTAAATGAGGGGTTAGAAATGCAAAGTAGCGCTTTTGCTTCGGAGACGGCTGTCGCCACTTGTCTTCTCGCTCACGCTCTGCTACAACTACTCATGCCTTCCCCCTCGCAATACGCCGCGCGCCTTGCATTTGCCGCAGCCGCAGCGACTTAAGGCTCTTGGTGCGAGCCTTACCAGGGCACTGTAAGTTAAACAAACATCTACACAGAATGGGGCTTGTAGATTCACCCACTTGCAGATTCTGCTGTGAAGCAGAGGAAACGCCCATACACCTCCTCTGCGAATGCGAAGTTCTCATTCACAGCAGGAGTCGCCATCTAGGTGGATACGTAGTAACACCTACTGACATTAGGGACCTCCCCTCCAAAAGCATAACACGGTTCATGAAGTCCGTGGGCCTAGGAAATTACCTTTAGGTCTAGGGTGACAGCTACAATAGATCTATTCAGATCGCAGTAGCTATCGGTTCATTGACCAAGCCCTTACAACTAAATAATAATTGCATTTACATAACACACGTGGCACACGTTCCACGCCCAGTTTTCACTTCTAACCCCTCTTATAATGTTCTGTGGTAATGTATGTAAGTGTACATCCTGTATACCTCCATTGTATGTAAAAAACCTCCCTCTGATAACCCCTTTCCCACCAAAGCTGCGCTGTGCAAAGCTAAGAAAATGAAGCGAGGAAAATATTTAATTTTCCTCGCTCACAGCTTAGCTTCCTCGCACAGCTTTGGCGGAAAGGCACCGTTTTGGATACCACATTATAACTAATAGACTTATATGCTACCAGTCGTTATTGGTGCGATATTTCAAGTAACTTTCTTTTTGTTCCAGTTGGTGGCATCTACACCGTCATCAGATCAAAAGCCTACGTGTCGACTGAAGAAATGGGAGACAATTATTGTTTACTTGGTAAGTTTCATTAAACAATGAGAATCTCTTTCATTCAAAAAGTGAAATACTGCCTGGAAATCGTTGCTTTATCGGGAGGTATAATGTATGGATCTAATCAGATGCCCCCCTCTAAAAATAATCCTGCCGGTGTCCATGTTATTTATATCTTATAACTATTATAAAACTGTAACAGAAGTGTATCTGTACATTGAAGATATTAACAAAAAAAAAGTTACGATATGATTTTTACTTTTTAGGTGTCCCAGATTCCATATCACCAATTTTTGGATTTTTAGTCTGTCTGTTTGTTTGGTCGAGCATCACGCAAAAACTACTGAACCGATTTTTATGAAACTATTTTTGTTTGATAGCTTATGATCTGACTTAAATCTGGTACCTATATAATTTGTGCGGACAAAGACGCGGGTTAACTCTAGTAAATAATATTTATGCTATATTTCCCAGGCCCGTATAAGGAGCAATGCGCGCGCACTGAGGTGGAGGAGGCTGATTTCCCTCCCAACTCACCCCTGAATGTCGCTGTAACTGCCATGAGGAATCAGGGTTACAAGGTATTATTGTATTATACAAGGTGTTACATAAAACTGAAAAACTTTCACTGTGGGACCAATATCGAAATCACGAAAAAAAAATCGGATGCTTCATACTAAACTACAAATCTACTCAAACTAAATAGATAACTGTGCTGTGTGCTAAGTAGATACTAGATAGATAGATAAACAATTTATTATATAAGTATGGAGGTGCTACTTGGGAATGTTCCACCATTGAAAAGGGAAGATCTTCCACCAGGCTATGTGTGAAGCCTGGGGACCGGCCGTGGCCCAACAGTTCCTATATACAGGGTGTAAAATTAAATCTGCTGTCCCATACATTTCAGTGGAGTTATCTTTGCAGTTTTGTATGGGACAGCTGATTTTTTTTTGCGTTTTTGACATTGGTCCCATAGAGAAAGTTGTTCAGTTTGATGGTCAGATCACCCCCTTGAAAAACCGTCTGCATATTAACAAGGACCCTATATTATCATCATCATTAGCCTATCATCGTCCACTGCTGGACATAGGCCTCTCCCAAGGCGCGCCACAAAACTCTGTCCTCGGCCTTCCTCATCCAGTCGCTCCCCGCTACCTTTTTTAGGTCGTCTGTCCAGCGGGCAGCAGGACGTCCCACACTACGTCTACCAGTTCGCGGTCTCCACTCCAGAACCCTGACACCCCACCGGTTGTCAGTTCTTCGGCAGATATGACCAGCCCATTGCCACTTCAGCTTGCTTATTTTCTGAGCTATGTCAACCA
Organism: Agonopterix arenella; assembly: GCA_927399405.1. Lineage (NCBI taxonomy): Eukaryota > Metazoa > Arthropoda > Insecta > Lepidoptera > Depressariidae > Agonopterix > Agonopterix arenella. The sequence goes on along the minus strand of OV656718.1, from coordinate 7,588,748 downwards.
CTTTAGTTCTCTGACGTATCATTTCATTTCTGATGTGAGCTCTCAGAGAAACACCGAGCATAGCTCTCTCCATAGCTCGCTGCGCGACCTTGAATTTATGAACTAGTCCTATCGTCAGGGTCCATGTTTCCGCACCATAGGTCATTACTGGCAGGACGCACTGATCGAACACCTTCGTTTTGAGGCGTTATGTATATATTATGTTTGTTTTGAATTGACGAATTCACATACATTTTTCAGCTACATACCGGAACTTGGCTAGTCGACGGGAACCCCCAAATAATACTCTTCGACATCGGTTCCGGGGCGTGGCAGCTGGACAGCTACAAGCAGGAGCTGTGGGACACCTGCTCGCTAGGGATCCCACACCTGGACATAGAGGCCAACGACGCCGTGATACTGGGCTTCATGGTCGCGCAGTTCATCACCGAGGTTAGTTGAAACAAAGTGTTGTGTATTTGTTCAATGTTTTCATAAAACTCTCCATGGAAACCTAGCTGAGTATACACGGCAACACATCAAGCTATACAAAACCAATATAAGTTGGCCGCGCGACGTTATACGTTACTCTACCTACGCGCGGACAGCTTATTTTGGTTTTGTATAGCTTGATGTGTCGCCGTGTGTACATTTAGCGGAGGAAAGAACTGCACGTGAGCTAATACAAGTGGTTTGTTTTCTTTGATAAGCGGGAAGGGAGATATGACTGATTCAAAAGGCTTTTCTCCGATTTCTGTACAAAAAAATGTTTGGGTATTATCCCTTTTTATATCCCACGAAGTATCTCCTGGGAGCATTGGGTTTCAACTCGCTACAGACGCGGCGCACCTTCGACTCTCTCATGACAGTGTGCTGTTTCCTGCGTGGTCAATCGGACTGTCCCGAATTGGTCAGCCGGGCCCTCCGCCTATCCGTGCCCAACAACTACTCCTGGCCGTGCCGGCGTGGGGGGCGCGGGGGGTGCGGGGGGCGCACACGGCGGCGCACCAGCACTCTCCGCGCGTGCTCGCCCTCAGGCGTCTCACCACGCCGCTGCAACACTGACCACAGTTTGACGTTTTTGTTGACCGCTGGTCTGATTGTTTACGAGAATGTCTGACCTTTTCTGAGAATGTTTAAATCGTAATATTAAGTTAAGTTGGAGAAAATTTTATATTCATGTTTGATTTGGATACTTACTTGCATGGCGTATTGGACTTCCTCTGTGAAGCTGTGTAATTGTTTAATAAATAAATAAATGTAAAAGGTATGAACAAAAAACGTGTCTTTTTGTCGTTCAATTGGGTATTTGACTACATACGATATATTTTATTTTTATCTTCTCAATATAAAAATAATTATTATTAAAAAAAAAAATCTTATCTATCTTAAAATTTTATGGAACTTGTTTTCTGAAATAAATGTTTTGATTTGATTTGAATAAAAAAAAAAGCTTAGAAATTAACGCTAAACTCCCATTTTCATTGAGTTTGTAGCTTGAATATTACCATGATAATTCGATTCTGCTCTCGATTCTAAACAAACTACTTTCCAGTTTTGCGTTAATTCATTAATACATTGTATTTTACATTACTTATTTAAAATAAATTCTTGAAAGTGGCTCCGGGGTAAAATGTTCAATGGCGTTCAACACACGTGCATTATTGATTTATTACCTACTTTATTTGTATTCCAGTTCCGTAAAGCGGCTGAGAGCTACAGTGATACTCCGCCGCGCGTCGTTGCTCACTTCCACGAGTGGCAAGCTGGAACCGGACTTATTGTACTCAGGTAAATATATAGTAATGACAAATCGTCATCATATCAGCCCATGGACGGACATAGGCCTCCCCCGTGGATCGCCACAACTCGCGGTCCTGCGCTGCCGACAACTAGCAGGCTCCATCGGCCATCTGTTCTGCGAGCAATATGCCCCGCCCTCTGCCACTTTAGTTTAACAATTCTTTGGCCTATATCGGCTACCAGCGTAGTAGTTCTTCTGCGAATTGTTGAGCAATTCTTCGAGCTACGCTATGTCGACTACTCTGGTTCTTCTGCGAATCTCTTCATTTCTGATTCGATCTCGTAGGGAAACTCCGAGCATAGCCCTCTCGATTGCCCCTTTGGGTGACTTTCAGCCTTTTTATGAAGCCACTGCCACTTTAGTTTAGCAATTCTTTGAGCTATGTCGGCTACTCTGGTTCTTCTGGTAATCTCTTCATTTCTGATTCGATCTCGCAGGGAAAATCCGAGCATAGCCCTCTCGATTGCCCCTTTGGGTGACTTTCAGCCTTTTTATGAGGCGACTGCCACTTTAGTTTAGCAATTCTTCGAGCTACTCTACGTCGGCAACTCTGGTTCTTCTGCGGATCTCTTCATTTCTGATTCGATCTCGCAGGGAAACTCCGAGCATAGCCCTCTCCATTGCCCTTTGGGTGACTTTCAGCCTTTTTTATGAAGCCAATGCCTCTTTAGTTTAGCAATTCTTTTTGCAAAAGAGAAATAGCTTGAAGAATATTTAGTTCAAGCACTAGTGTGGCAAAAAAACAAAATTAATAATTTAATAAAATAATAAAGTATAATTGATGTTTTGTTTTAGGGCACGCCACGTGGATGTTGCCACAGTGTTCACAACGCACGCGACTCTGCTCGGCAGGTACCTGTGCGCTGGCAACACTGACTTCTACAACAATTTGGATAAGGTAACATTCTATTTTATAGCGTTTTTTTTAATGCAAAGGCCTCCTCCCACTTGATAGATAGCACTCACGCTACCTTTCTCGCTCTAGCAAATGACGTTACTGTCCATTTACAATTGGCGACGGGCTCACTCCCCGTCACACTGGGCAGAGTTTCGGTACTATACTGAAACGTGGATGTTCTGAGGTTTCAGAATATCTCTGAATACCCCCTCGGGTATTATAGACATGAGCATATGCTATGCAAATGACTTTCCGGAGCGCAGGAAAGGATAGAGCATGAAAAAAAATGCGATTCCATGCTAACAGATACGGGTCAACCCTTAATAGGCCCCTAACTGTGGTTAACGAATTTTTGGTCACCGCCATCTGACGGAACTATCCAGGACCAACTACTTAACGTGCCTTCCGAAGCACAGAGACGCTCGAAATGAAATATTCTACGGTCATTCGTCGTCGTAGACTAGGTCCACCAAAGAATCATGTTTCTTCGCGATGTTTTGCTTCATTGAAAAGCGTTAAGCCAAAAGGTAAACAGTAAAAAATATTGCTATCTCTTTCCAGTTCTCGGTGGACGAGGAGGCGGGAAAGAGGCAGATATATCACCGCTACTGCATGGAGCGAGCCGCGTCACACATGACGCATATATTCACTACTGTCTCGGATATAACAGGTTATTTTATTTTAATATTAGTAAATATGGTCGCCAGCACCACAACCTGGACACTTCATACAAACGGGCTCGCACTGGCAAGAAGAGTTTAGCACAAGTATGCTTAGTGTCCGAGTGAGAGAGGAATACACCACTCCTTTCTCTCGTCCGACTCCCGTATCATCGAAGGGTCAACCCCACCACCAATGTTGACCTGAGGTGAGGAGTGAGATGTGTACACATGAACACTAATCCACCTCTCACCACTTGACACGTAATTCCATCCTGAAACTTAAAGGGTGGAACCTATTTTGTCTGTTTTCGAACCGGTTTTTGATAACCAAATTATTACATTTAATATATATAGTTCAAATAACAGTGTAAATACGTTCTTTCTGCAGTGAATCTAACAGTTGAAAACACGATTCTATTAAATTTTCTCGATAGAAAAGAGGACCAAAGTAAGATCGATTTTAGATTTATAACCAGTTTTACAAGAATCACCATACACAATTTCTTCTGAATTTACCATCATTTGAAAGGTAATTAATTATAGCAGTGATTCTACCCGACGGTTTTTACCCCAAACGCCCAAGAGAAAAGATATTGATGAAAAAAAAAGTTTTTTACGATCTCGCTTTCAATTGAAGCGGGATGGCTAATTGCAAAAGTTTGCTTGTTAGAAAGAGATGCTTGCACTAGGGATACCTGGCCTTAAATTGCTAAAGGTGAGCATTATTACAACTACATTCTTTAACCCTTTGTCAGGCATAGCACGTTTTATCGACCACATTTATTGTAAGAAATTTATCAATAAGGTTCATTATTGAATGCAAATGTGGTGACCACAGCCTGATAAACGGTTAAACAGAAAGTTGCTAGTTGTAGCAATGTTTCTGACCACCCCGAAAGGGATTACGGTCGTGACTATCTCCTATACAAAGTTATCGACTAACAAAATGCTATATACACAGGTTTCGAAGCAGAACACTTACTCAAGCGCAAGCCTGACATAATAACGCCGAACGGCTTGAACGTGAAGAAGTTCTCCGCGTTACACGAGTTTCAGAACCTGCACGCGCTCGCCAAAGAGAAGATACACGAGTTTGTTAGGGGACACTTCTATGGGTGAGTTGCTTTATTTGCTCCTAAGGGAAGGAGTGGAGTTATTTGGGATTTTTACCCACTAACACCCCCCCCCCCCCCCCCCCCCCCCGCGGTGGTCACCTTAGCGCATGTCAAAGAGTCTTCTTGGGGAAGCCATGTGCGCCCATGGCTGAGACCAAACACCAAACCTAACCTAAATAGACACTAGCGGCAAAGTACATAAATAGGTTCTGACGCATTACGCCCGTTTCGTTATGTCATACGGGCACAAAACGTCCAATTCGCAGAATGTCCGGTTCCCAAAAGGTTAGATTTTCCGAAATTCTGATTCTCAAAAAGTCGGATTCTCTATTGAGGACCTATTGGTCCTATTCGTAGAATGTCCGACGTCATCGGTCAATAGACCGATCGGTCGGGTCTGGCGGTATGTGTGTGTGTGAGGGGGTATTTTTCTGCGTGTGTATACATGTATGGTTAGGTTTGTGACATACCTATATGACTTTTAAATTGGATATTTTTCAGTAAAGCCTAACCAGAAAAATAAAAAACTTCGCCACGCTGCGGAAAATCATTGAAAATAATTTTTGTTCTTGAAACATTGTCATTAAACGCTGTAGTCGATTGTAGCGCCCCTAAAGCAGGTTTTATATTTTTGTGGTCGAACTTTACATCCGTCAGAATTTATTCTACAACGTATGCAGGTTTCCTCACGATGTTTTCCTCACGGTGTCCTCACGATGGTTAGGTTTGTGACATACCTACATGTCTTTTAAATTGAATATTTTTCTGTAAAGCCTAACCAGAAAAATAAAAAACTTCGCCACGCTGCGGAAAATCATTGAAAATAATTTTTGTTCTTGAAACATTGTCATTAAACGCTGTAGTCGATTGTAGCGCCCCCAAAGCAGGTTTTATATTTTTGTGGTCGAACTGTACATCCGTCAGAATGTATTCTACAACGTATGCAGGTTTCCTCACGATGTTATCCTCCATCGTTTTATTGCAATTTGTGTTTTATCCTTACATTAACAGGGCTAATATTCCCACAGGCACTTCAACTTCGACCTGGACAAGACCCTGTACTTCTTCATCGCTGGTCGATACGAGTTCGGTAACAAGGGAGCCGATATATTCATTGAAGCTTTAGCTAGATTGAACCATTACTTAAAGGTACGTATACTTACTTGTATATTTGTACCCGAGTCGTGGATATTTATATCTATAAATATGTATTGTATAAATATCGTCATGTGCCCATTATACAAGTCCAGCTTAGATAAAGTATATGTCTAGATTGAGCGTCACGATTCTACCGTATAAAACAAAAGGGGCCAACTTTGGCTTTGGTTGGTGTGCATGAGGCGTCATACAAATTATGTCTGTGTACGTGCATAGCGACAGGGTATAGAGGCCAGTGCCGGCTGCAATTGTTTTCGACGCGTTTGTAGTTTCGACTGTCTATCTTGACATTGTTCATTGCTGCATATACAGGGTGAAATCGATATCATTAGCATCCTTTTAAATTAAGAGTCTACCCATCAAACTGAACAACTTTTGCTATGAAAGCAAACCGATCGGAGCAAATAAAAAATCAGCTGTTTCATACTAAACTGCAATGTCGACGCGTGAGTTCGCGACTCAAATGTTCAACAGCAGATTTTTTTTGCTCCGATTGGTTTGATCCCATAGTAAAAGTTGTTCAGTTTGATGGGTAGACTCTTAGCTTAAAAGGATGCTAATGATATCAATGTCACCCTGTATAAGTGTGCCAGATCATGTAAAGACTGTGCCTGCCTACCTTTTTTTTTAATGTCAAGTGTAAAATGTTCGATTAAAATGATTAGTAAATCAAAAAGATGGCAGTGCATCTTTCAATGGAAAATTTTATTATTCAATTAAAAGATGCATCTTTTTGATCATCTTTTCCCTTTGACTACTTATATAGGGACTAGTTACGCGTGTAATTCTACTAACAATATAATATATGTATATAATTATACGTAAAAATCTTAGGAATAAATAATTTTCATGTCATTTCTACAAACATTTCTGCCACTTTTTGCGGGGGGCGAATTAAAATGAAATCCGCAACTTTGGATTTTATTCCCCATAACTTTAGATTCTAATTTTGAACGTTAAAAATCATGAAAAGTATTCTTGTGTGAACCCCAAACGTTCTAAGTTCGAAGTTATTGTTTCGCTATTATAGGCTGTCTCGTTTCGTGATAAGGTATAAAATTGAATGTAAATGCACATCATCAATTGTTCTTATACCGTGGCAGAGGGGAAATGCTACCGCAAGGCTAGTCCTTATAATAAATAGTCAAAGTCTTTTCCCTCTTTATTATTTAAAAGAAACACATTTTGAAATGTTGACCTCAAAACCACAGGAAAAACGCACATTACTAAATCATCTTGTTGTCAAAAATTTTGTTTCCAGTCATCAGGGTCAGAGTACACAGTGGTAGCATTCCTGATATTCCCAGCCAAAACGAACAACTTCAACGTGGAGAGTCTGAGGGGACACGCGGTCACCAAGGCCCTGAGGGACACCATCAACGATATACAGACTCAGATCGGCAAGAGGATGTACGATATATGTCTGAGGTTAGTAAACTATTATATTATACTAGCGTTAACCCGCGACTTTGTCCGCACAAATTATATACCAGATTTTAAGTCAGTTCATTAGCTATCAAACAAAAAAAGTTTCATCAAAATCGGTTTAGTAGTTTTTGCGTGATGCTCGTTCAAACAAACAGACAGAAAAAAAATCCAAAAGTTAGTGATATGGAATCAGGGACACCTAAAAACCATATCGTAACTTTTTTTGTTAATATCTTCAATGTACAGACACACTTCTGTTACAGTTTATAATAGTACTAGCGTTAACCCGCGACTTTGTCCGCCCAAATTATATACCAGATTTTAAGTCAGATCATTAGCTATCAAACAAAACAATTTTTATCAAAATCGGTTCAGTAGTTTTTGCGTGATGCTCGTTCGAACAAACAAACAGACAGACAAGAAATCCAAAAATTGGTGATACGGAATCAGGGACACCTAAAAACAATATCGTAAATTTTTTTTGTTAATGTCTTCAATGTACAGACAATCTTCTGTTACAGTTTTATATATAGATATATAGATGTAGATATACTTAGAAGATATAGAATATAGATGAAGTGACTAACGGAAGACGTGAATAATAACGTTCACAGGAAAGTATACCGTATTCCTTTGTGGAGTTGATACAGGTAGCCGGGAAGTGCAGATGAAGCTCGGAGGAACTGATGGTTACTTCGAATGAATAAGGCGATACGTTTTCAAACTCAAAAATTATAATGATAAACAATGTAACATGAAATAAACACAAAATGAATTAATTCACGTTTTTCTCGCGAGAGAAAATATGACTGTTATTTTCCTGACGGTTCCGTTGTCCAGGAAACACCGGAACGCTCATAGATAAATACTGACGACCAAAGAGTCCGCCACATCACCCCCCTCGGAGAATCATGCTCCAGCATGATAATGATCTGGGAATCTAACCACGCGACCAGCTCGCGTGACTCTCGGTGGTGTGGTGGCGGTTGAAGTGTTGTCCGCTGCCGGTAGAGCGCCGACGTCGCGAGCCATGAAGGCAGGCTTCAGCCGGTCTACCGAAACTGTCGATGGCTTACCCTTCAAATCGATCTTATAAAATTTATCTTCTCTCGAAATGACTCTGAATGGACCGGCGTACGGTGGCTCGAGCGAAGCTCTCACTCGATCTTGTCGTAGAAATACATGTGTTGCGGTACGTAGGTCTCGAGGCACATAGAAAGGTGTGTTAGTATGCCATGACGTAGGTTTAGGTGCGAGGTTTGCCATGTACGAACGGAGTCTTGTAGAGTATTGGCTGATATCTTCCGCAGAGTAGTCATCGTTGGGGCAAAGAAACTGTCCAGGCAGGCGTAGTGTTTCGCCGTACACTAGCTCGGCGGGCGACGATTGAAGATCCTCCTTCCAGGAACTGCGCATGCCCAGAAGGACCAGCGGTAGAACCTCGACCCATCGTGAGGATGTCGCATGGCACATGATAGCCGCCTTGAGCTGGGGCGGTGCAGGCGTTCGATGATGCCGTTTGCCGCTGGATGATATGCCGTCGTGCGGAAATGGTGTGCACCAACCAAGGTAGTAAGTGCCTTGAAGAGGTGACACTCGAACTGGCGACCACGGTCAGTAGTCACTCGTGCAGGACAGCCGAATCTGCTAATCCAACCGGTCACAAGAGCAGTTGCACAGGTCTCAGCAGTGATGTCTTTCAGCGGAATGACCTCAGGCCACCGTGTGAATCGATCGATGACCGTGAGGCAGTACCTGTAATCTTGAGAAGAAGGTAATGGGCCTACGATGTCAAGATGAATGTGAGAGAATCTAGATGAAGGGGTTAGGAATGATGAAAAAGGTGAAACGGTATGACGTGAAACTTTACTTTGTTGGCATTGCAAGCATTGCCTAGCCCACTCTCTACAATCCTTGCGAATCCCTGGCCAAACAAATCTTTGCGTGACCAGCCGCACTGTAGCTGAACCTCCGGGATGACTCAAGTTGTGCAAGGAGTTAAACACTTCACGACGATACCCCTGTGTGACGAATGGTCTGGGAAGTTTGTGCGACGTGTCACAATATAGCTTGACCTTGCTAGCTGGGATCGGTATTTCCTCAAGTTTAAGGCTAGATTTACCTTTTAGGAGTGAACTGAGCTCTTCGTCTTTCTTCTGTGATTGTGCCAAAGAAGGGAAGTCTATAGATGCGATGTTACCTTCCATGCGCGAAAGAGCGTCTGCTACTACATTCTCTTTGCCAGAAACGTGTCGAAGGTCTGTAGAAAATTGCGATATGAAATCAAGCTGGCGCATAATGCGAGGTGAGCCTTTTTCGTTTTTCTGTTGGAATGCGTAGATCAAGGGCTTGTGGTCTGTATAGATCGTAAAATTTCGTGCTTCTAAAATGTGTCGAAAATGTTTGACGGATTCGTAGACAGCAAGGAGTTCTCTGTCGTAGGCACTGTATCGAGTCTGCGTAGAGCTAAGCTTCTTTGAAAAAAAACCTAAAGGTTGCCAAGAATTATCAACTCTTTGGTGAAGAACTCCGCCTAATGCCGTGTCTGATGCATCGGTCATCAATGCGAGCTGGGCATCTGGTAAAGGATGCGCAATTAATGTTGCATTCGACAAACTTTGCTTGCACTTCTCAAAAACATCCAATAATTCCTTTGTCCATGAAATCTCTTGGGTGCTCTTGATGTTAGGGCCTGATAAAATGTTGTTCAGTGGTGCGTGTAGGTTGGCAGCATTCGAAATAAACCTTCTATAAAAATTTACCATCCCTAGAAAACGGCGTAATTCTCGTACCGTTTTAGGTAGGGGGTAATTAAGAATGGTTGCTACCTTTGCTTCCAGAGGTCGTGTGCCTTTGGCAGTGATAGTGTATCCTAGGAAATTTACTTCTGCTTGTCCTAGAAAGCATTTTTTGACGTTAACTAGTAAACCAACTTCGCTCAGGCGTTTGAATAGCGTGCGTAAATGCTGCTTATGCTCCTCTTCGTCTGCTGAATAGACAAGAATGTCATCTATGTAAGAAAAACAGAAGTCCAGGTCTCGCAACGTCTCATCCATAAAGCGTTGGAATGTTTGTGCTGCGTTTCGCAAACCGAAAGACATCATCGGGAACTCGAACAAACCAAACGGTGTAGTGATTGCTGTTTTGATGATGTCCTCCTGATGGACCGGAATAAAGTGATACGCCTTCACCATGTCAATCGTAGAGAAGACTGTGCATCCATGTAGTTGTTGCGCGTAATCTTGTGTCTTGGATAGTTCTCGCGTTGAGCGCCCGATAGTCTCCGCATGGCCTCCAAGCATTGTCTTTTTTCGGCACCATGTGTAGCGGTGACGCCCATGGGCTATCTGACCTGCGAGCGATTCCTGCCTTTACCATTTCCTCGAATTCCGCTTTTGCAATTTTGAGGCGCTCTGGCGCCAGGTGTCGAGGACGGCAGAACACTGAAGGTCCTGGAGTTGTGCGAATGTAATGCTGCGTTGAATGTTTGATAGTCTTCGGGACTCCTGCTGGGCTGGTTAGCTCTGGGTACTCTGCAAGAATTTTATGGTAGTCTGAATCACCTGTTATGACTTTAACGCTTGGCGTGGACGCAGAAGAGCGCGCTGAAGTGCACTTGATCGACAGTGATGTAACGCCATCTATAAGACGTTGGTAGCGACAGTCGACCAGTAAGTTAAAATGTGACAAGAAATCCGCTCCAATAATGGGTCGGTCCACGTCCGCCACTACAAAATTCCACGTAAAATCCCGGCGTAAGCCTAGGTCCAATGGCAATGGAACCGTGCCATAGGTGCTGATACTAGTCCCATTGGCTGCTGCTAAATCATACCCGGCGTTCTGCCTGCGCTGGCGTATGAGTTTGCGAGGGTAAACGCATAGGTCGGAGCCTGTATCTACTAGGTATTGAAGCTTGGTCTTTACATCTATTACAAATAAGCGGCTTGACGTGGTTTTACAATCAGATGCCGCCCCTACTGATTGCTGCCCCCGTTTCCCGATTTATAATCGCAGGGTTTAACGCACTTGCGGGCTTTATCCTTGTGCACCTGATGGTACCAGCAGATATTAATCTTAGGATCATACTCGCTACGGCTTCGCGATCTCCCGGAATTCTGACGCCTTCCTGACCTGCTGCGTGCACGACCTTGCCTTTCCTGCTTCGCCGCCAGTGCTGCCACCTGCTTTGTTAGGTCATTGATGCACTGCATAAGGGAATCATTGTTATTCGACAGGCTATTGACAGGTGGGCGTGCGCCTAGGGGTTCCGGCGCGATCTCACTTACTCTATCAGCAAGTTCGGCGACTGAATCGAGGCTAGTGCCGCGTTGCGTGGCGATGATAGCTTGAACATGTTGAGGCAATCGGTTAGACCATAATGAGCGTAAAAGTTCGTCGGGAACGTTCAAACCTCCTAAATTTTGAAGGTGTCTTAGAAATTGGGACGGCGTCCTATCGCCTATCTCTTCGAGCATTAATAACTGACGCACTCGTTTTTCACTGGACATTGACAATCTCTTAATGAGCTCTACCTTAAGTTTATCGTATTTCTCTGAGTCAGGTGGCTTTGTTATTATATCTTTGACTTCCTGCGCGTAACGATGATCTAGCTGAGCGATCACATGATGATACTTGGTCGCATCCCTAGTGATACCTGAGAGTGTAAACTGCGCGTCGGCCTGCGCGAACCAAAGCTCCGGTTCCTCCGGCCAGAAAGGTGGGAGCTGCACCGATACTGCGAATATCTCCTTTGCCGTAGTAGGTTGGTTCTCCCCGTCCATATTTCGGGGTGTCGCGGGTCACCACTGTGGAGTTGATACAGGTAGCCGGGAAGTGCAGATGAAGCTCGGAGGAACTGATGGTTACTTCGAATGAATAAGGCGATACGTTTTCAAACTCAAAAATTATGACTGTTATTTTACTGTTATTATGACTCTTATTTTCCTGACGGTTCCGTTGTCCAGGAAACACCGGAACGCTCATAGATAAATACTGACGACCAAAGAGTCCGCCACACCTTCATGTCAAAAACTATTGTTAAGTCTCGTAAAATACTAGAGAACAAACCAGAGAATTTTGTCTTGTTCACGCAGTATACCCAGCACCCTAGTTAGAATAAGAAAGAGATATAATGGACAACATAAATATTTTTGAACCATCTGCTTTTTATTGATTGATATTTCTATTTTTAATTTAACTTTGAATTTTCTGAAAAAGCTAGGATTCATGGCTGCATTAATACCTCAGTCTGTAGAATTAAAAAAAACCACAAAGTCAATAGAAAAGGCAGCCAGGCAAAGGAATCCATCCTATTCAGCCTAACTTAAAATTTTTCTAATAACTCAATTAATAATGCATAGAAAAATCCGTTAATTTTTATACAGGGTGAAATTGATATCAGTAGCATCCTTTTAAACTAAGAGTCTACCCATCAAACTGATCAATTTTTAGTATCGGAGCTAACCGAGCAAAATAAATCCAAAAGTTCCATACTAAACTGCACCCGTTGCCGCTGCCTACTCGACTCAAATGCATACATTGCATTGCATACACGGCAGAATTTTTTTTGCTCCGAAAGGTTTGCTCCCATACTATAAGTTATTCAGTTCGATGGGTGGACTCGTAGTTTAAATTTAAAAGGATGCTAATGATATCAATTTCACACTGTATAAGCTTTAAATCACATAAACTCCAAACGGTTTTCGAATTTTGGTACCTCTTATAAAATAAACTGTACTGTGAAAATCTTGTTTGTCCCACTATGAAAGCATTCAGAACGAGATCGAAATTAACACGAGTGTGTGCCGTCCATCTTTGTACGAGGAATAAGTTAAGAAGTGAAAAAAATAGGACTCTTCGAAGCGTCATATATCATGAAGTACTAACAGTAGGAGTATGATTAGCGGTAAATTGTACGATGAAAATGAGATTGATTGAGCAATGAAATGAGATTAAAAGTATGAAAAAAGGTTAACTTTGAGATGTTTTTCTATCTAGCCAAATTGTTCTAATCGTGTACTGAATAACCTTCCTGCCTAGGAAATATCCCCAACTGTAATACATATTTTATTCAACTCAAAATTGTTACATTAAGAGTGGAAAAAATTTAATCAAAAAAGCTCATTTTTACGGGTTACTAAAATCACCGCACCTTAATGTTTTATGCGTTTTGGTTATTTACAGAGGTCACCTACCCGAGGCATCCGATTTGCTTCACAAAGACGACACGGTGCGACTGAAGCGCTGTATCTACGGGCTGCAGAGAGATGGACTGCCGCCTGTCACTACACACAACATTGTAAGCGTTTTAGGGTTTAACCAACATTCTAGAGTGGACACTTAAATAATTGCACACAAAATACTTCGAAATAAATAAATAAACCGAAAAAAAAATTTTATGAAAAAGACTTTACTGTCACACTTTACATCGTTTCAATTAGGGTACTAAACAAAATAGAACTTAAGGTGGTAGCAGAGGGGTCAATTTTATACAAAACTTTGACGCACAATACGCGTAGACGGTATTAATATAAGTAACTTTGTATAATTATAAGGTCTAACAAAATCAGGTGAAACTATTTTAAGGGGATGATCGGACCATCAAACTGAACAACTTTCTCTATGGGACCAACATCGAAATCGCGAAAAAAAATCAGCTGTTCCGTACAAACCTACTCGACCTAAATGTATGGGACAGCAGATTTTTTTTCGTGATTTCAATATTGGTCCCATGGAGAAAGTTGTTTAGTTTGATGGTCTGATCATCCCCTTATAATAGTTTCACCTAATTTTGTTAGACGGAAAAAGAGTTTAGAAAATCTAGATGCCGCGTCACAAATAACATTTGCAATTTATAAAGTAATTATATTATAAATTGCAAATGTTATTTGTGACGCGGCAACTAGGTTTTCTAAACTATTTTTCCATGTATAAAATATAACTTTTATTAATTCTGTCTGCGCGTATTGTGCGTCAAACTTTTGTATGAACTGAAACCACCGCTAAAATGTGAGAAAAGGGCCAGACTCAGCCATTGGCGTAGCTAGAGATTTTCTCTGAGGAGGGCAACCGGCCACCTAGCTCATAGCTACCGCCCCAGTGGTAAGACTCACATTTCTCGTGGCAAGGTCGGATCCAAAAGTTAATTTTCCTAAGGCTCCCCGTAACCAAAATTTGGCTTGGGTTTTTTTAGGAGGCTGTAGAACATGACAAAACGCCAATCACTAAATAGTTTCTTTTCTTTCTTGCAGGTAGATGATTGGAGCGACCCAGTGTTGAACTCTGTGAGACGATGCGAGCTTTTCAACACTGTCAACGATAAAGTCAAAGTAAGTACCTCTATGATACTTCTATGGTTTAAATTGTAGGTCAAATGTTTTTTTATTTATTTTATTAGTACATATTATAGGCACTATTAATGCCATTTTGGTTGTACATCTTACATCATAATTATAATATTTGACATTCATTAAAAAATTTACTCTCTTAGAAGTATGTACGTCCACCACGCGTGCACAATGCGGATTGGTAGACTTCACATATGCATCAGAATTTCTTCTTCAGCGTATGCAGGTTTCCTCACTATGTTTTCCTTCACAGTTTGAGAGCAGTCGGTATTACGTGCATAAGTTATAAAAACTCATTGATACATGACAAGTAGTCCGTGCGGATTCGAACTCAGACCATCATGATTAAGTGTCCATACCTCTCGCATCGCGCCACCGACGCTCTTTGTATGTCTTTTGTATTACCGACGACCTATATACCGTCGACGATCCGGTTGGGGTAATGGTTGCCACGCCGGACTGCTAAACCAGGGCCCTGGGTTCGAATCCCGGTTCGTTCGTGTTATTTGTTTGTGCCGTTGTTGTATGGTTCCGATAACAAAAAGCCTATAACACAGGGGCGACAGCGGCCTGTCGGTGTAACTCGGGCGCCGAATGCCGCGTCCGACGCATAGGGTTGGCGCCTGCCGGTTTAGCCACCGCGGCACAAGGAAATAATAATCACTAAATAAAAGATGTTTATTTATGTAAGGTTAAAATATATTTACCATATATAGCGTTCACAAGTAGGTGTAACATGTATAAGTATGTACTAAAATTCACTTCAATCCGACCGCTGAAAGTGGGTTAAATTCGACTTGCAAGATTTGACCTAAACAATCAAACTAACCTACAAACATTCCAAGTTAAATGAAAGCTTGTAACAAAAAAATAGACAACCTAATTTATCATTTAATTACAGTACCTATAGTTACCTACCAATTAGTGCTTACCAGAAGTGTCTGTACATTGAAGATATTAAAAAAGAAGTTACGTACGTTTAGTCCATTGATTCTAATTTCGAGCTGAGACGGCGCGGCGCGGGACCCTTCAACTAGGCAAACCGCGGTCGTCTTTCCACACCTCGCGCGCCCCGCCCTCGCACCCGTTCGCGCCCCGACACCTACACATAACCGCGAGGTCGTTTACGGCACACAAACGTCAGTGTCGCTTCTTTTTACGTTGGTATATTTATGTATTCTTTGCCTATAAGGCTTACTTGGGATCATTACAATGTATGTGCCTGTGTGCGTTATTTATTTATTATCTATACTATTATAAAACTGTAACAGGAAGTTTGTCTGTACATTGAAGATATTAACAAAAAAAGTTACGTTATGGTTTTTAGGTGTCCCTGATTCCATTTCACCAATTTTTGGATATTTTGTCTGTCTGTTTGTTTGGGTGTTTGTTTGTTTGTTTGTTTGAACGAGTATCACGCAAAAGCTACTGAACCGATTTTGATGAAACTTTTTTTGTTTGATAGCTTATGATCTGACTTAAAATCTGGTATATAATTTGTGCGGACGAAGTCGCGGGTTAACGCTCGTTATTAATATTATCTTGAAATAATACAGTTTTTCTCCCACAGGTAATATTCCACCCAGAGTTCCTAACCTCAACCAACCCCCTATTCGGATTGGAGTATGAAGAATTCGTCCGTGGTTGTCATCTAGGTGTATTTCCCTCATACTACGAACCGTGGGGTTACACGCCGGCCGAGTGCACAGTTATGGGCATACCTAGCATCACTACCAACCTATCTGGTAAGTGAGTTTAGTATGGCCGTAGTATAAGAAAGAGTTTCTAGTACTAGTATATAGTCATCATCATCATATCAGCCGACAGACGTCCACTGCTGGACATAAGCCTCCCCCAAAATGGGGGGATTTGCCATAATCGCCACGCTTGGCAGGCGGGTTGGCGATCGCAGTTGGATTGAATGTGTGTACTCAGAGGATGCTGCTGCCCATCCTCCGGTAGATCCCTTAGTCGCCTTTTACGACACCCACGGGAGGAAATGGGATGGTGCTATTCTTAGCCGACACCACGCGGCAATAACTAAACTACATACAGTACGGACTATAAAACGATTTTTTTTCAGTGCCCTGGTCAGGGTTTCACATAAGACCATAACTGCAAAAGCAATAAGTGATTATGAAAAAACCATTATAAGGGTTGAACATCATCTGGCACCACC
The DNA here is from genome assembly GCA_927399405.1 of Agonopterix arenella. Lineage (NCBI taxonomy): Eukaryota > Metazoa > Arthropoda > Insecta > Lepidoptera > Depressariidae > Agonopterix > Agonopterix arenella. The sequence continues at coordinate 7,572,179 of OV656718.1, read as the reverse complement.
GCATCGCCTTTTTCTGTCGCTCCATCCTTTTCTGTCACTCAGGAACCTCATTTGCTAGACCAAATAAGGTAGACGGAACGCGCGGCGCGCGGCGGTGCTATCGCGTGCGATCGCGTTCCGTCTACCTTATTTACTCTATCACATGACGTTCCTGAGTGATAGAAAAGGATGGAGCGACTGAAAAAGGCGATGCCGCGCTGCCAGATGAGGTTCAACCCTTAGAGGGGTTAGAAATGCAAAGTAGCGCTTTTGCTTCGGAGACGACTGTCGCCACTTGTCTTCCCGCTCACGCTGCTACAACTAGTTATGCCCTCTCGCTCGCACCACGCCGCGCGCTTTTCGTTGTTATGCAAATAATTGCATAACCGTGTGGCACGCGTTCCAAGCCTACTTTGAACTAAGGTTGTCTTGAAGAAATCGCTTTTTAGCGATAAGACCGCCTTATTTGTATCATAACCAGTTTCTGTTTCTTGTACAATGTATTTTATGTTTGGTGTAAATAAAGTATATTTCATTCATTCATTCAATATTTTTGTATGGAAGCTTTGTTGAAAATGACACAAATTAAAAACAAATATCATTCTTGTGATAAGCGCCCCATGAAACCCCAAGTCGCTAATTTTTATCTAAATCCGAGCAACTTTTTCTTCGGACGCCATCTTGAATTACGCGCCGGCCATTTTGAATTTTCGTTTAAAATCTACCATAAAAAGGGACAAATCAAATAAATATTCTACCGGTCTCTTATTCGCGACTATTATTATTTGAAATTCTATGGAGGTGCTACTGGGAATGTTCCACCATTGAAAAGGGAAGATCTTCCACCAGGTTATGTGTGAAGCCTGTGGACCGGCCGTGGTCCAACAGTTCTTAGTTGGACCTTGTATATGTATCGAATCTCTGTGATTATTTCTCTTGCGCGATGTATGTCTTGCATTCGATTGTGAACCTTATTTGTAGTAGGTTACGAGTAAAGTATTCACGTTAAACGTTGTCTATGTATGGCGCATATTTCCGAGAGCGACGGTATCGCCATCTGTTGGCATCTTTGCTATAACTTGTGGGTGCTGACATCTGTAGCGAGTCCCCACAAGTTGGTTCTATATTCCATTCTTTTTCTATGTTATGACACATGTCTCCTTGTCGGTAGGTTTCGGGTGCTTCATGCAAGAACATATAGCGGACCCAATGTCCTACGGTATCTACGTGGTGGACCGCCGATACATATCTCTGGAAGGATCAGTTCAACAGCTCGCACAGTTCATGTTCGACTTTAGCAAGTGAGTTCATCTACTGTATTTATATTGTAATACCTACATGTTAAGTCATGTTATGTTGTAGAGTTTCTGGCCGCATACAGTGACAAGTGACAATTATTATTATTATCATTTGGTTTTAAGGGCTTGGTCAATGACCAATAGCTACTGCGATGTCGAAAAATAATTGAAGCGAAATGGGCGTGTGATAGCTTATATTACTGCCTGATGCGAGAGAAAGAGATGGGCGCGCCTGAAACGACGCAAGCGTAAAACAAACTTGATTTAATTGTGATTGTACTATTTATATAAGTTCAATTCTGCTCTAATCAACATTTGTAAAACATCAATCTCTTTTTTTGAAATCAAGTCTCGTGTTTCTATTATTCACCGTTTAGCAGTTCCAAGCGTTTATCGATAAAGACGGAGGCTACTTTGGCTTGTTTTTCTATCGAGAAAATGTGTCATAATCGTGCTATGGCTCTAATCAAAACTTTAATTATATGTTCAATTTACACATATCCGCTAATCATACTCCTACTGTTAGTATTTCATGATACATGACGCTTTGAAGGAACCTATTTTTTCACATAGCATCTTAATTGGTCTTTAAATACAAATTATTTTATTAAATAGAATTCAATTAATTTATAAATAAATAAAACAGTAAATCGGTCAGCACATGCGTCGTCAAAGCAATGAAACACAAGCTCAGTCAAATAACCCGCCCCTGGACGATCCCGGCGCAAAGGAGCCCATTATGCTAGAAGTGTTGCCACGTTGAATTGCTATGGCTAGCCTTTGCACCAGAAACGACCCGGAACGGGGGTCACAATTTCGCTCCCTCAGTCTTTAAATACGTTTTAAATATTCTAAATTTTTTCATTTGTTTGTGAGATAGAATGTTATGTAGGCTGGTGTTTGGAGACAGCTGTATTAGACCATCAAACATGATTCTCAAATTGAAATATTCTTGTATTGTTCTGCAGATTGACGCGAAGGCAACGTATTATTCAGAGGAACAGGACAGAACGATTGTCTGACCTTATGGACTGGAGGAACCTTGGCATTGTAAGTTTATTAAAATAGGAAACTGAAACTTGATATAGATATTTTACGCTGACTCCTGCTACCTTGACCTGACTGTGGAGCTACTTAATAAACTCGAGCGACTCCAAAACCTGTGCATTAGGTTTATTTTTGGCCTGCGTAAGTACGACCATGTGTCGGAATTCCGCGCCCGACTTAAGTGGCTCCCGATCAAACGTCGTAGGGAAGCTCACATCCTTAACCTTCTCTACTCCATCCTCTTCAATCCCATGACCCCTAATTACCTCAAAGAACGCTTTGTTTTCTCTTCCTCCACCACTGGCCGTCATCTGCGTTCCTCTGAAAACCTCTCCCTCAATATGCCCATCCACTCCACTAATTTCTACACCTATTCCTTCTCCGTGCATGCCGTTCGGCTTTGGAACTTGTTGCCAGAGTTGATCAGACGTGCACCTTCCTTGAATGTTTTTAAGTCGAAAGTTAAGTCTCATTTCCTTGATCACTGAACTGACCCTCGATCTGTTTTCCATAGGTACATCTTTTCCTATGTCTGTGGTTCATGTTTTCCTATAGTATTTTGTTGTGTAGTACGCGTATTTATGTATGATGTATGTGTATATATATATATATATATATATATATATATATATATATATATATATATATATATATATGTATATGAGTATGTATATTATATATGTATTTATAATAGGTTTTTTTTTGTATACTTACTTTTTGTTTTTACTAATAACTGCTGATTTTTGATAATTTTTTCTGGAAACACCGCCTACCTTTCTTCTTTTCACCGTTTCCTCTACCCTAAGGTTGACTGGAAGAAATCACTTCTTAGCGATAAGACCACCTTATTTTGTGCCTCTTGTATTTTATTTCTGTATTTTACTGTTTATGTTTTTGGTGTAAAATAAAGTATATTTGATTGATTGATTGATATTTTTTGTCGACTGTCTTTGCCGTAGATAGAGAAGGTACTAGAAGGAAGTTTAATAGTTTATTAGGTACACCAACGACACATTCACAAATTTGATATAAATGTTTAAAAAATACACGAGCAACAGGTCTTATGAATACATCACTTAAAGGTATACACTCCCAACCTGACTGCCAACCTCCAGTAATGGAGAGGAACCCGAAGAAGAAGAAAGGTATACACAGGTTTGGTATTCATCAACAATTATAAGGCAAATGAAGTTAAGTATACAAATTAAATAAAAGGTTCTATTTTTATTAAATGGCGTTTCCTTAAAGATTTCGCCAGTATCAAGTGTTGAAGATATTATTATAATTCAAGTTAACGTTCATTGTACGGTAATTGATATGGCGATCTCAAAGCCCTCTTTTTATACAAAAACATACACCCGAAACCGCCATAAAATGGCGGAGCCGCGTGGCTATCTAAATCGCGAGCCGAACGAAAGACGTCTACTCGAGAGACCTCTAGCCACGCGACTCAAATAAAAGGTTAAGAAAGGTTTAGAATATAAGGTACAATATTGAGTTCAATTAATTAAACAAAAGTTTATCAATTTCATTACATAACATACACAACATTCCAAGACAGTTTTTGCAATCAAAACTTTGAACAATCAAAATAATAATGACATGATACAAACTAGTTGAATAACGAGTTAAATAGAATAGAATTCAAATTAGTTTTCAATTTGAAGTAATATATAAGGTCTAACAAAACTAGCTGAAACTATTTTAAGGGGATGATCAGACCATCAAACTGAACAACTTTCTCTATGGGATCAATATCGACATCGCGAAAAAAAATCTGCTGTCCCGTACAACCAAACCAAAATGTTTGGGACAGCAGATTTTTTATTCGCGATTTCGATATTAGTCCCATAGAGAAAGTTGTTCAGTTTGATGGTCTGATCATCCCCTTAACACGTTCCGGGACAGTGAACGAGACACAATAGAACTTTTATTGTTATCACGTCTATAGCCGGTCACTGTCCCGGAACGTGTTAAAATAGTTTCACCTAATTTTGTTAGACCTTAAATTACAATAATAAAAATGTGTCACATTGTAACATGATAGGACAAGGAAGCACGTGTGTTGTCATATTCACTCAATAAGAGATGCACATAGCAAATTCGCTCTAGTTAAAAAAGGAGATCGCTACCTTATTGCTGTCCTTATCGACGTAACCACTTTTTTGTTCTACGACGGCCACCTGACTCAAAAATATCACTTCATATAAATTGTATAGGATTTTATATCTATCGCTATACATTACAATTTCTTTCTTAATCATGTTTGTATGGAACCCTTGAAACGCGAATCCCACTCGCACTTGGCCGGTTTTTGGAAACTCCACACAGAAAAGTCGCTGGTAAAAGCTAGCATAGCATAGCATATGCTCCCGACTATATTCCCCGAGGGGGTAGTCAGAGATATTCTGAAACCTCAGAACATCCACGTTTCACTTGTACCGAAACTCTGTCCAGTGTGACGGGGAGTGAGCCCGTCGCCACTTGTAATGGACAGTAGGTACAATACATGCCTCGAAATTGAAGCATGCAGGTTTCCTTCACCGAAAAGCCAGTGGTGTTACAAATCGTACATAAATTCCGAAAAACTCATTGGCACGAGTCGGCCTGGACGGGGATCGAACCATCGCCTCCTGCACGGCAGGCAAGGTTACTCGCCACTGGACCACCACGGCTTATAAAAAACGGCTGGTAAAAGCTATTAACTCATAATTTTCAGTACTACCGCCAAGCGCGAGCGCAGGCTCTCAAGACAGTGTACCCAGACTACGTGGACCACATGGACCTGGAGCTTGAGAAGAGGTTCAACTACCCGCGCCCCATCTCCGAGCCCCCGAGCCCAACGCATTCCAGTAAGTAGATACTAGATAGATAGATAAACAATTTATTATATAAGTATGGAGGTGCTACTTGGGAATGTTCCTCCATTGAAAAGGGAAGATCTTCCACCAGGCTATGTGTGAAGCCTGGGGACCGGCCGTGGTCCAACAGTTCCTATATACAGGGTGTAAAATTAAATCTGCTGTCCCATACATTTCAGTCGAGTTATCTTTGCAGTTTTGTATGGGACAGCAATTTTTATTTTTCACTATTTTGATATTGGTTCCATAAAGAAAGTTGTTCATTTTGATGGTCTCATCATACCCTTAAAACCGTCAGCAAATTAAGAAGGGCCCTATATATTTGATTTAAGTAGGTACTGCATTTTTTTCACGACCGCAATACCTTTCGCGGTGTTCAGAAATATTCATCATCATCAGCCTATAAACGTCCCACTGCAGGGCATAGGCGGGTGTTTCTCCTCAGCGTTTGAACGCCGTCATTATCCTCACCAAATATTTTCGCTTTGTGTTAACGCAAAATTAACATGTTTTTATTATTTCAATCGTTTAGAAATTACCACTTACGCCATCTATTGAGATGTATCAGAACTATCTATTTGATCAACGGTAATTAATGTTGCCAATCAGTTAACTTTAATTTGTACTATATTATATCATGTATTCAGTAGCAATTATTGGCAACATCTTCCCTTCTCTTCCGACGCCATTCACGAAGGCGTATCAGAATTTAGAATATTCATCAGATAAATTCAATGTAATGTCAAAAGAATCCAAATAAATCAGTTTCAAGAAGATTCAGAAATTTTAATCCGCCACCAAGTCAGAACCCAATGGTGGAGAAGGTAGTCGCTTCGAACCCGCCGACTTTCTTCATCAGCTTTGTTTATAAGAAAAAGTAAGTTTTATAACGCAGTTATAAAGCCCGCTGGCCTCTTGTAACAGCTTTAAAGAATCAGAATTTTCTTCTTCATTGTATGCTTCACCGTATGTTTTCCTTCACCGTTTGAGAGCAGTCGGTATTACGTACATAAGTTAGAAAAACTCATGGTACATGGCATGTTGTCCGTGAGGATTCGAACCCCATAATTGGGTGTCCATTCCTCTCCGCAACGCGCCACCGACGCTCTTTCCGACGTTCAGAAACATTGTTGCTCCCAATACATCAAGCTTTTAAATTCTACACAGCCCGCCGTCAAAATAGCTCAACGAATGAAAAATATAACGAAACTGATAAAACAGCCGATAAGACTGTCCAAACAGAAGAACACACCATAGACGTTCAAAAAAAGAACGCTTTAAACGTACAGAAGTCACTAGAAATACTTGAAATAACGGATGTTGTTGATGATGGCGTGGAAGTCAGTTTCGAGAGACGTACGCCCTTTTCTGAATCGAATGAAGAATATAGGACTCCAAGCGACTTTCTTGAGCCTTTGAACGAAGCAATGGCAGAGCAAATTGATCAGCTGATTGCGAAGCTGAACGATTGTGCTGACAACGAAAGCGGGAAATAGGTTTTTTTATTTTTGTTTTGCACGTAGCAAAAATAACGATTTATTTAAAAGTTATTTGGCACGTAGCATAAATAGCGATTTAAAAAGTTATTTTGCACGTAGCCTAAATAGCGAATTAAAAAGTTATTAAGCTTTTATACCTTATTCCAGGTCTATTATTATATTTGAGAGCGGCTTACTTGACTTCCGTTTCCGAGCGAACATTACCCTAGTAAAGCGCCATCTGGTGGACACAATCAGCAGCCAGGCAGTGGGGGGCACGGCCAATGAAGCCGGTGCCCGCCATTTTATTTTCATTGGCGTTTTGAATTCCTACTGAGCGGACATGTAACGGAAAGCGCTGCCTTCCCGTTACCGCCATTTTTAAATATAAATTTTAAATTTCCTTTTTCTTAATATCGATTTGTTTTTCGATGGTTAAATGATTAATTTGCATAGTTATTGCATTAACAAGTGCCCTTAAATAGTAAAGTGCGTATTTTCGTCGTCGTGTCGTCGGGTCGCAGGAGTGATGGAGTCTTCGAGGGTGGACAAAGACGCGTTTGTTGCAGAAATCTGATAAGTAGACGTCGAGCATATTACTTATAGATTACAATTTCCATTGTTCGTATGGTGCAGTATGCTGAACATTTCCAAACAATTCTGAATGTATGGAGGTTGCATATTTCTGTGCATGAACCGTTAAATGTTACACTGCAGAGAAAAACATTCCTAAATCGTTTTCGTCTGGTTTAATGAATGTGATTGAGTGGCAATCTATATGTGTGTCGTTAAAGCTAACTAAGATGTTCGTAGTATTATTTTTCCTGTGTTTCTACCCCCGTCCAGGGAGGTATTTGTAATGTGTCTATAGGAACAGGTCTGCTGCGGATGAAGCGCAGAAGCGAAGACATTCAAGACTTAATATCCAGGCTGGCGCTGTCCGTGCGTAACGACAGTTCACCAAGCAGGTATCAGGTTAAGGTACGGCCTGTGTAAAGCCGATACTGGACAAGCTACCGACCCGGTACGGCACTCCCTGCCGGTGTTCGCTTAGCTCACTGGTACCATGCGGCGGGCGGTCTCCCCACGCACTACCATTACCACGATGATCTGCCGTCCACGCTCCTGCTGGCTGCATGATACCGTGATGATCTGCCGCCCACGCTCCTGCTTGCGGCATACTACCGTGACCTGCCGCCTACATTCCTGCTGGCGGCATATTACCGTGATGATCTACTGCACACGCTCGTGCTGGCGGCGTAATACCGTGATGACCTGCTGCCTACATTCCTGCTGGCGGCATAATACCGTGATGACCTGCCGCACACGCTCCTGCTGGCGGCGTAATACCGTGAAGACCTGCCGCCTACATTCCTGCTGGCGGCATAATACCGTGATGATCTGCTGCACACGCTCGTGCTGGCGGCGTAATACCGTGATGACCTGCTGCCTACATTCCTGCTGGCGGCATAATACCGTGATGACCTGCCGCACACGCTCCTGCTGGCGGCGTAATACCGTGAAGACCTGCCGCCTACATTCCTGCTGGCGGCATAATACCGTGATGACCTGCCGCACATGCTCCTGCTGGCGGCGTAATACCGTGATGACCTGCTGCCTACATTCCTGCTGGCGGCATATTACCGTGATGACTTGCCGCCCACGTGCCTATACTGGGGGCTCAACACCACGACGACCAGCCGACCACGTGCCTACTGCCTGGTGGGTCGGTATCCCGCGTGGCATCTAGCATCGGGAACCAAACACAAGGTAAAAGAATGGAGGGAATTAAGTGTCCCGGTACCTATCGGACATTAATTGCCCCCATGACATACGCAGAAAGCCATTTCCATAAACTTTTTCTTTTCATGTTCTGTAATGGTCATCAAATTTTATGTCTGAAACTTTCCAGCGTACCGAATGCTACCTGGTCATCGTTTCTAGATGCGCCCGTATCCACGGAGGACTACGTAAATTTGAAATTCCTAATAAGATTAAAGACATTCATGATTTCGCGCAGGAATCGGAAAGCATTATCACGCTGTAATCACCGTTCGTGGTTTTTATTTGGATTCTGTCGTCTAAACGAGTCCCTTTTTTGTTTTAACAAGCTTTTATTTAACTTGCCCTGTTAAATGGGAGGATTCTTTGTTAAATGTGGGGTACCTACCTGCAATACCCACATACTAATCTAAATAAGACGATCCTAATTCGAACCTGTTGGGTGGTCCTCTTTGGTAAATATTACATTCAGTGAAAACAAGATTATGCAGAACTTATAAATCAGGATGACGTTCCGGTGCTCGAAATAATATATAAACTATACATAAGTGCTTAAGGGATCCAGGCTGTCCGTTTAACGAATATTCACTTATAAAGTTGCAGTACAAAGATCGAAATAAAAATGTTTACAGAAGGTCACGTAACTCTGTTCTTTCTGGCAATCCAATCCAGAATTTAGTAACCCTACGTTTGGTAAAGTTCAGTTAATTATTGGTGCCTTCTCCAAACACCAACATTTTCTATTTTTGCAAAGGATTCTAATCATTTCAATCGGAGCAGGAGTATCTGATGGTTACACAATACACGTTGGACGAATACCCAAGGTTGTTAATCAATAATTTTATATTTTGGTTTGTAATATCATGCAAGCAGTTTCAGAAAGTCACACACTTTCTGAAGTGCATTCTTTCAAAAATGCATTACTTTATAAATAATATATAATTATATCTACCTACTTTATGTAATAAAATAACTGATAGCTAAGCTATCTTTATACGTGGCTTGATGCGTCGGTCTGCTATTCTCCCACACAATTTTGTCCCATTAATTTGTTGCAGTATTAGCACCACGTAATAAATAATGTATGCACGTTACACAAAAACTGCAAAGAAGGAAGCTGAAAGATAGCTGCCTATAAGGTGTGTTCTTGGCATATCAATTATACCGCCGAAGAGTTCTATTCTATCCGATATTTCGTCATGCTTCGTATTGTGACTGTCGCTTTCTATATATTTAAATACTTGAAACCTGAACTGAAAAACATATGTGATGAAATCACACATAAATAAAATCCCTTTTACGAGGGTAGTTCAACATTTTTGTGATGTCATGCCTGCGCGATATGCCTAGGCTTTTGTGAAATGCATTCTTATGACCGTGACCATGCCGTGACTATGTTTTCCTGGAGGATGTTCCGAATCCAGTCTATACGCTGTACGCTCATAATGTTTCTTATCTGTCATGTGCGTGTTGCGTAAGGTTACAATATTTGAAAAGCCGTTATTGAAAGACAATGGGTTAAAATCTTATACTTGAAAAGTTAGTCGTTTTCGTTTTTAATAATAATTCAGTATAAATTAAATAGTACGATTGAATCTTTTATGTGGAGTGAGCTACCAAAACATGCTATTCAGCTTGGGTTGACAATCGTTTTTTATGACATCATTTTATCAACTATCTTAATTTATGCTTACCGAGTGTTATCGGTTGACTGGGCATCTTTCAAACATTCTAATCGCTCGTTACATACCTACCTGACCTATATGCATAACTTAGGTAATATCCTTATTTTATCAGTTGGTGTTTTTATTATGCTGAATGAAGTCTATTATATTATTTGCTGATCAATCATCAAAACTTGTTCACGGTGACCGGTGGTTTGAGACCTGTTCGTACCGGAGGGAATTGATTCCTGCCGAATAATGACTTGCAAGAATTTTTGCCTCACCCTTAGGCCTTAAATGTAACCCAGAGCCAAATAAATAAAGCTTCGGTATAACTGCTAAGCTATTTGTAATATCTAGGTGTTATGAATGTCCTCTGCAAGGAGACTACGGATATGTGCATGTATGCGAGCAGAATTCTTAGATGAAATACTAACGTTGTTATATTGTCGCTATCGACATTCATACAAATAACAGTGACAGTTTGTGTATTTTACATTTGAAGTTTCTTTCTCAGTCAGCTTGTCACCCATTAATTTTTTATTACGTCCTACGGTACAAATCTACCTAGGTTTGATGATGAATTATTATTGTCACGCGTCGTATTTCTGGATTCATCAGAAGTCTGCAAAGCGAGTCGGATATTTGCAACTGACGGCTGACGAACCATCTTGTTGTAAAATTCAGTTGAACCTCATGAAACCACCACTCTCAGCTGAATGAACCCATTCACTCACTGCTATTCTATACGGTGCTGTACGGTGAAGATGAAGTCCGTTGAGATCAAGTCACGGCTTTGACTGTCGTTGCTCCCTACATTTATCTTTTTATCGATGTCAATATTACATTGTGCGTTCCTATGCCATTGTCAATGGTATTCTAATATCTTGTGATTGCAGTTTTTATTGGTATCAGTTTGAAATAATGTTGGTTCTCACACGAAACCACTCAAATTCAAAAACAAATTTGGGTCACGCACCATGCCAACCATATTCATAAAGAATGTTATATAAACTTTTTTGGTTTTCGCACAAAGCAAACCAATTTGAAATAATCAATGAACTTCGTATAAATCACATTGGCGTCAATCCAGAAGCAATCCAGCAGCCGATACCAAACACTTCTCAAATATAATAATAGACCTGGAATAAGGTATAAAAGCTTAATATAACAATTTTACCTGTAAATAAAATTATTATTAAGCATACTTACCTTATTCCAGGTCTATTTTGTACACCTGTCTGCTGTAATATCGTCCTTCCAGATCTTAAAGAACGAAATCATAAACTATTTTTTAAGGCATAGCAGGATATGATCGTGCTGGCGTAGTGGGATAGTCGTGCTCGCTCTCTGACACGGTCACACCTACACTACTACGCATTCTGCAGCACGATCACGCTGAACGCTAGCTGAATTCAAATCTTCAATGAAAATAAAATGGCGGGCACCGGCTTCATTGGCCGTGCCCCCCACTGCCTGGCTGCTGATTGTGTCCACCAGATGGCGCTTTACTAGGGTAATGTTCGCTCGGAAACGGAAGTCAAGTAAGCCGCTCTCAAATATAATAATAGACCTGGAATAAGGTAAGTATGCTTAATAATAATTTTATTTACAGGTAAAATTGTTATATTTTGCACGAAGCATAAATAACGATTTTAAAAGTTATTTTGCACGTAGCATAAATAGCTATTTAAAAAGTTATTTTGCACGTAGCGTAAATAGCGGTTTAAAAAGCTATTTGGCACGTAGCATAAATAGTGATTTTTTTATAAAGTTAATTTGCACATTGCAATTAGCATAAATAGCGATTTCAAAATTGTTGCTAGTTTTTGATGGTATTATAGGCAATGTTTTTCTGCACTTCATTTCAGGGATTCGGCCTTAGAAAGAGAAGGTACTAGAAGGAAGCACATGTGTTGTCATATTCACTCATTAAGAGATGCACATAGCAAATTCGCTCTAGTTAAAAAAGGAGATCGCTACCTTATTGCTGTCCTTATCGGCGTAACCACTTTTTTGTACGGCCACCTGACTCCAAAATGTCACTTCATATAAATTGTATAGGATTTTATGACTATTGCTATCTCTTACCCGGTTACACTGACATTCCGTCTACCAGTGTAAGCGAAAAATTCTTCGTCTATGGAATAGGCCTTGTTGGAATACGGTTCATTGTAGATTATAAATCAAGGTTTTAATATCTCAATCCTGGTTCCAGGTAAACTCTACCCTGAATGTAAACTCAAAATAACCCGTATTTCCTTACCCACAGGAGCCACCACCCCAGCAGCATCAATCCACGGTTCTGACGATGAAGACGAAGTGGATGAGGAGAAGGAGCTCGCAGAACTCAGGATCAGCGATAAATAGAACTTAGGTAGGACTTCTAGTTTGTTTCTAGCTACAATTTTAGACTAGTAACAATTTGTCTACAGGAAAAATATTAAGTCAGTGCGGAAACATTAACCATGACTTCTACTGGACAAACTGAACAATTTGAGTTTTTAATTTGAGTGAACTAAAAAAAGGAAAAAAAAAATCTGCATTCCCATTATGTAGGTACGGTCGGCCAAGAAAGTGGTTTATCAGTTTTGAAAACACTTCTTAACACATTCGCACAGTTTTTTTTTTCAAATGTGTTTGCTCTTGACCTCAATCCAGTCCTCAGGACAAAGATGGGGTCGAAGATGTAGCGAGCTTACCCAGAAGAAGCCTATTCACTCGTACTTTAAAGTAATTCGGGTTGTAAGCGCTCGGAAATACTGACGCAGGTAGGGCATTCCACTCCTTGGCTGTGCGCATTATAAAAGAATCAGAAAGGCGCTTAGTGCGGATTTTTGGGATATCCACCAAGAAGGGGTGGTATCCCGCGGTGCGTCTGGAAGTCCGATAGTAGAAAGGGGAAGGCGGGATGAGCTCATGCAGCTCTTGGGCACACAGTGACAGTGTCCGCGAACATGTTAACAGGGCAAAATATCTCTAAGGTCTTTCGAATTTGATTAAAATACAGAATAGTATGCAAAATTATGACGTCAATGTGATATAGCAATTGTTTTTTGGAAACTTAGTAAAGTCTATCTATTTTGATTTAAAAAGATTATAGTTTTTAATTTCATTAAATAATTTAAAATAATACTGTCAATGAGGGTTTTTCTTTTCTTTTTTTAAAATACGACAGATGGCATGTTTATCGCTCCATAGAGACGTTCGCGACATCCTGTCAAAATCATGTCAAGACTGTGCCTGCCTTTTTTTTAAAGGCCAAGGGATCATACCCATACAACTATGTCAGACGTAAACAGTTTCCCATTTTCGAATAAAATTATTCGTAAATAATGAAATATGCAATCAAAAGATGCGTCGGCATCTGAACTGTGAAAATAGACCTTACTAGCTGGTTCCCGCGACTTCGTCTGCGCTTCGTCTGGACAATTCACACAATATCTATATAAATTGTAGCCTATGTGTTATTCTGATGTATAAGCTATATTATTGTAAAGTTTCATTAAAATCAATTCAGTAGTTTTTACGTGAAAGAGTAACAAACATCCATCCATACTTACAAACTTTCGCGTTTATAATATTAGTAGGATTTTTTTGTGAAGTGCAAACGAAGTAGTAGACCACTTTTTTTGGCCGACTGTATACTGCAGTTTTGTATGAAACATATGATTTCTTATCAAATTAAAGATTGAAAAATTTTGTCTCGGGCAGGACTTGAACCCGCACTCTTCCAAACCGGGGAACTGCGTTATCCAATTTTGCCACCGAGCCCACTACCCAGAGAACGAAATTTTCAATCTGTTGCGTCTCAAGGGGACGTCCTAAAATGATTTCTTTTCCGCGATTTCTAATTTGTCTTTACTCTGGTTAAAATTTCCGTACTGACTAAAAATTTATTATTAAATAGTCAGCCCCAGTCTGTATGCATGTCTGGAATAAAGCGAAGCATGTTTTCAATAATTTAAGGAAATTTTATTTTATTAAAAATATTTTTTTTATAAGAAACATTATATTTTTATAAGTATTTTGTCAACAAAATGTACTTTTTGTAGTATTTCTCGTATGTTTGTGTTTGTTCTTGTCTACGATGTCTTTAATATGAGTTATTTACAAATATGGTACAAAAAATTGATTTAAATATTTACAGAAGAAAAAAAAATGAAAATGTCCTATTTTTAAATAAAAAAAAAATTAGAAAAATAAAATTATTAATCGGCACTTGTTTATTTAAAAGTTCAAATAAAAATGTATTTACATTATGTTTTCTATTAATATAACTTTATTTATTTATTTAGACAAATTAATCTTTAAAACTAATGTCTCGACATTACTATTCTCAAAATAAAATATAAATTAATTATATTTGTTATTAATTAAAATATCACAATATTATACATCAAACTATAATGATTAGGCTTTGACTACTTATATAGGGACTAGCCACGCGTGTACTTCTACTAACAAACATTTCTGCCACTTTTTGCGGGGGACGAGGCAACATGAAATCTGCAACTTTGAATTTAATTTCCCATAACTTTAGATTCTAATTTTGAACGTTAAAAATCATGAAAATAAGTTTCGTGTGAACCCCAAACGTTCCATGTTCGAAATTATTGTTTCGCAATTATAGGCTGTCCCGTTTAGTGATAAGGTATAAAATTGAATGTAAATGCACATGATTAATTGATCTTATAGCGTGGCAGAGGGGAAATGCTACCGCAAGGCTAGGAAACGCCCATACATCTCCTCTGCGAATGCGAAGTGCTCATTCACAGCAGGAGTCGCCATCTAGGTGGATACATAATAACACCTACTGACATCAGGGACCTCCCCTCCAAAAGCATAACACGGTTCATGAAGTCCGTGGGCCTAGGAAATGACCTTTAGGTCTGGGGTGACAGCTACAATAGATCTATCTAGGTCGCAGTAGCTATTTGGTCATTGACCAAGCCCTTATAACCAAATAATAATAATACCGCAAGGCTAGTCCTTATAATAAATAGTCAAAGTGTTTAGGTTTAAAATCACGCATAAAAAAAGGTTTTTAATTCTTTTTACTATGCATAAATGTTTAGAGTATATTCCAATGTTAGGCTGCTAAAAGTATAAACAAATATATTTTATCGCAACCTACATCTATCGTAAAGAGATTATATTCGTTCGGGGTGGTCAAAACCATTGCTACAACTAAAATGTTTTTTTTAGCGTACAATTGTAGCAAAGCTCATATTTCTCTGAATAGTTCTATTGTTAAATGAAACCAGCCAAGTGCAAGTCAGACAAGCGCACCGAGGGTTCCGATGGAGACAACATGGAGAAACAATAAAAAAAAATCTGCTGTCTATACTATTATAAAACTGTAACAGGAAGTTTGTCTGTACATTGAAGATATTAACAAAAAAAAGTTACGATATGGTTTTTAGGTGTCCCTGATTCCGTATCACCAATTTTTGGATTTTTTGTCTGTCTGTTTGTTTGTGTGTTTGTTTGGGTGTTTGTTTGTTTGTTTGGACGAGTATTACGCAAAAACTACTGAACCGATTTTGATGAAACTTTTTTTGTTTGATAGCTTATGATCTGACTTAAAATCTGGTATATAATTTGTGCGGACGAAGTCGCGGGTTAACGCTCGTTTCATATAAAAGTGCTGTACCTACTCGACTCAAATGTATACAGTCGATTTTTTTTGCAACGTTTTGTCTCCAGAGTGAAAGTTATTCAGTTTGATGGTCTGAAATATAAATAACCTGAAAAAAAAATAAACACGCACACAGACATAATTTGTATGACGCCTTACGCACACCAACCTAAGAAAGATGGCCCGAAAGAGTAATATAAGTATATTAGAAAAGAGAACCCACTCGTGGCAACATTATGCATCCACCTTATGTCAAATTGAAGGCTAGCTAGCGCCATCTATGTTTCACCGACAATAATTCAACCTATACTATACATACCTACTTATATCTATTCATACCGATGGATATTATTGTTTTTAATGCTAGTTTTCGTTCAATCCCGCACCGATCGAGTGAAATTCCAGTATCCTTACTATTCCTGTAATCTAAACATTGGTAAGAGAACAACAGAAACTCCAGAACATCACTAAATCGGCACGAAATTGAACGAACACTACAAACAACCCGCACAATACGCAAGATAGGTAGCCATGTTGTAAATTTGGCAATTAGACATTGACAATAAAATCTTTTTTTTTTTCATAGTTCTGCGAAGTATTTAATAGATGGCAGCACATTCTGTGCAAACTGAATCGGAAAAAGCCACCTAAAGGCGACTGTCCTCCGCCTGGTTGGCCCCTTTTGTTTTATACGGTAGAAGCATGAGGCTCTTTCTAGACATATACTTTTTCTCAAATAAATGATTTTGTATTTGTAACCCTTTAAATATTTCTAAGGTGTTTTGTTATACCCTGTAGACACTGTAATTTAATACAACATTGTGCGTCGATTATTTGTTTATACTTTTGCCGGTCTATTAAAAACTCTTTTGTATAATTTGATAAAATGTTTATTTAATATAGGGAAAAGGTTAGATTTAAACTAAAGTAATTTAAAGCGTTCGGTTCCTTTATTCTTTATTCTGATGGCCCGGTAGCACAGTCTGTAGTGAACCTGCCTGCTGTGCCGAGGGTCGCGGGTTCGAATCCCGTAAGGGACAAATATTTATATGATGAATATGAATATTTGTACCCGAGTCAGGGATGTTTGTATCTATTATACAACGTGCTAATAAATTAACGCAAAACTAGAAAGTAGTTTGTTTAGAATCGAGAGTAGAATCGAATTATCATATTTTCAATATAGGTAATTTTTTTCAAAATATTAAATAATTGGTTTGTAAAATTTTAAATTTACTAAACCCGATGTCAACCCACACCACGGGCATACTCACCCTGCTTACTATCAAAACAAGATTATTAAAATGTATCCATGAGTATATTAGCGCTTTCATACATTGCTGAAATGATAACAAATCATTTTTGCCTCAAAACTTAAAATGCAAATAACTTTAAATTTTATCAATCAAAATAATGACATTATTGTTTCATTCTAATTATCTATACTATTATAATACTGTAACAGGAAGTTTGTCTGTACAGTGAAGATATTAACAAAAAAAAAGTTACGATATGGTTTTTAGGTGTCCCTGATTCCATTTCACCAATTTTTGGATTTTTTGTCTGTCTGTTTGTTTGTTTGTGTTTGTTTGGGTGTTTGTTTGTTTGTTTGAACGAGTATCACGCAAAAAGTACTGAACCGATTTTGATGAAACTTTTTTTGTTTGATAGCTTATGATCTGACTTAAAATCTGGTATATAATTTGTGCGGACGAAGTCGCGGGTTACCGCTCGTTTTGTTATAAATCAGTTGGGGTGTATGAGATTTTGCGCTTATTCATTAACACGTTGTATATGTATTCTATATCGTTGTCTAGTCATCATAATACAAGTCCAGGTACTTTAAATGTGACTAGATAATTTGTGTGACATTATCCAAGAATTTTTTTTTAAGCCTCTGGCATAATAACTGAAAGCAATCTAAGGCTCGGTATCCACCAAAGCGGAGCTTTGTAAAATCAACCAACCGAATTGCTAATTTTTCCTCAAAGGAGTCCATTTATTTTAGGCCCTCAATCGGTAGCGTTTATTGATGGTATTAATAATAATAATAAATAAAAGACGTTTATTCAACCACACTTACAGTTACAAAAGTAGGTACAATATTTCAAAAAAATAACTAAAAGTTACACATTTTTGCAAGTGCAGTAGAACAGGATAGAGTCTCAGCATTACTGCTGTTTTTCAGTCTCTTCCTTACGACTCAACTGCCCGAAATTGCCCGAACGGACTACTTAATAACTAACATATTAAAAATTAAAAATGTTTAAACAATACAAATCGTAGGTAGTGTAGTATTTTTTATACTAATATAACTATAACTATATATCGGCCATCACAAAGTTAGGAGAGAAAATTTAGGATACACTAATTTGTTATAGTAATCAGACGAAAAATTAGGTAAAAATGTAAACGGAATTATGAAATAAATATAAAAATGCACTGTTTTACTTTTTTTGTTAAGATTCTTATTTCCTGTTAAAACGGCACATGTAAAACAATGCGTGTAAAGAAACGTCTTAAATGTTCATACGGAAATAAACATCAAAAAACTAACATATCTTACCAAGACAAGATGTGCGCCCACTGCGATTACGCGGCACTTCGCTTAGATGAGGTATAGCTAATATTACCAATATAATCTAGATATTATGAAAAACAAATCGAAATGAGTTCCATAACTATACTTCAACTACGGGATGAAATTGATATCATTAGCATCCTTTTAAACTAAGAGTCTACCCATCAAACTGAACAACTTTTACTATGGGAGCAAACCGATCGGAGCAAATAAAAAATCTGCTGTTCCATACTAAACTGCAATCTCGACGCGCGAGTTCGTTTTCGTTCGTTTCGTTCGTTCAAATGTATGCACCAGCAGTTTTGTTTTCTGCTCCGATCGGTTTGCTCCCATAGTAAAAGTTGTTAATTCGATGGGTACTCTTAGTTTAAAAGGATGCTAATGATATCAATTTCACCCTGGAGTGCGATTTTTGAATCTCATACGTTGAACTCAGCAGTTGAAAATGTATGGAGATACTCATCTTTCTACTAGATTTGACTTTCAAAAATCGAACTCTTGGAGTATGATTTTTGAATGTCAAATCAGCAGTAGAAAGATGCATATATCCATAGTAATATTGACATTTTCTACTGATGAGTTCAGCGAATGAGATTCAAAAATCGCACTCCAGTATACGCAAAGATTTTTTTGGTAGCCTATTTCCCATATTAAGAAAAAGGATCTCCTTTCCATCAAGCTATTTGCTTGATTTTACAAACATCCGCTCCGCTTACGTTGAGTCCAGTCCAAAAACGTTTATTCATGTCTCGATCCGTGTGTTTTAAACATAAAGTGACCGAACGCTTTTTAATATAAATAAGCTTTTTAGCTCCCTTAACTGCCACCTATAGGTATCTAAATGATTTAAAAAAATATATTACTGATAAAAATGTTTAATGATCTCTTAATATTATACAGGATGTTAGGGTAAACAGTTGCATTACTTTAAGGGGTGATTGTACCCACGATACTGAACAGCTTTCCAAAAGAAACCTAAAGGAAATACGCAATTTTTTCGACTTTTCATACAAACGTTCGATCAGATGATTGCATTTACTATGGAAAGTCCAAGAATTTTTTCGCAATATTCTATAGGTTTCTTAGGGAAAAAGTACAGTATCATGGGTACAATCACCCCTTAAAGTAATGCAACTGTTTACAAATCAACTTAACAGCCTGTAGATAAATCAACTTAAGGTGGTTGCAGAGGGGTCAATTTGACGCACAATACGCGTAGATGGTATTAATATAAGTAACTTTGTATATATGGAAAAATAGGTTAGAAAATCTAGATGCCGCGGCACAAATAACATTTGCAACTTATAAAATAATTACGAAGGCATCTTTTGGAAAGCTGTTCAGTATCGTGGGTACAATCACCCCTTAAAGTAATGCCACTGTTCACCCTAACATCCTGTATCTTTAAGAGATCATTAAACATTTTTATCAGTAATATATATTTTTAAATTTTTCATACAACATTTTAAAAGCTTTATATCTTCGTAATAATATTATAAATTGCAAATGTTATTTGTGACACGGCTACTAGATTTTCTAAACTATTTTTCCATATATAAAATATTACTTTCATTAATTCCGTCTACGCGTATTGTGCGTCAAACTTTTGTATGGACTGAAACCACCTTAACAAATGTTTTACATGAAAGGTGGAAGCGCATTAAAAAATCTCCACCTCCATACAAAATCAGATAATAATTTAAAAAGTTTATATCATCATCATTTACTTTTGATGTTGACTGTGCAATCTGTGTGTTTTTCAATTGAAGATTATTGAATAATGTGAATGAATAAATGAAATATCATGTGTATTATTATCTAGTGTTGAATATTATTTAATATTTTGAAATGTATTTTCATTCAATTCAATTCATAAATTCACAATCTGACAGATCGTATTTCATCATCAATAAACAAAATACTGATAAAATAGGGGGAAAAGAGCAGATATTGGTTATGTATTGAAATTGTTTAACATATTTTATCAGTGATTTAAGAGCACTAGCGTCTTTTAAGCGTCGACGCCGCAGCGACGCAACGCCAGCACTCGCCGGCTGCCGGGTCTCGTTAGTCATAATAGAGAATGTAAGTAGGTTGGTTGCAACGCGATGCCAGCGCTGCGTAAGCCTGGCGTTCGGCAGCCAGCCAGCACTGGCGTCGACGTCGCTTCGACGCAGCGCGGACGCTGGCACGACGACGACGCTCGAAAGACGCTAGTGTGTGTGTGGGGAGGGGGGGGGGGGGGGGGGGGCACTTAGTGTAAGCCTGAAACGAATTAAATTACTTAGATAAGTTGGATTCTTCCTATTTTTGTTTAAATTTGAAAATATTGTGCCATACATTTGGACTTGTTATTTAGGTTTAATAAATAAAATATTGTAAAATTTTATATTTATGTTGTTTTATTTCTTATTATTAGTACCTACATAACATATACAACATATACTTTAAAAAA
Organism: Agonopterix arenella; assembly: GCA_927399405.1. Classification (NCBI taxonomy): domain Eukaryota; kingdom Metazoa; phylum Arthropoda; class Insecta; order Lepidoptera; family Depressariidae; genus Agonopterix; species Agonopterix arenella. The sequence continues at coordinate 7,551,393 of OV656718.1, read as the reverse complement.
ATAGTGAGATAATATTATTTTCAACACACTTGCTCATAAAATGGCCCTTATTTCACCGCAATTAGGCACATAATGACACCTATAATCAAACTGTGACTATCTCATCACTATTATTCACAAGGGAGTTATAGGTTTTGTATAGTAGGTATCTAAACTTCTCGGTTAAGTTCTTGAGTTGCTTTGTTCTTAAAAAAGTTTCGATACAAAAAAGATCATATTCAATAGTACAAATAAATTCTCTAAATAAACTTTTTATTTACTAAATATAATGATTTTGTATTATTATTTTCTTCACAAGTGTGTTGAAAAACGTCGTATGATACACGTGTGTATTGATGATTACCGTCCTCGGCTCTCTTAAGACCCTCGCCTAGCGCCTCAGCGGTAATCACCAACATTACACACTTGTACCATAATGTACTATTATTAATATTTAATTACTATTAGTATTACTATATTAGCATTATTATTTTACTAGTAAATTATTACAGGTAATAATTTATTTATTTACATATTAGTATGGCGTAGGATTCTTGATAATATTGTTAATGCCCATACAAAGTCACAGAATTTGTCAATATTAACCTAATTAACCTTATATTACTTATTACCGAAATCTTAAATTCTGTTATTTAGTTACTCATTGTCCTTTGCATTTTATTAAAAAAATTCAAAGCAAAACAATGCACTTTTTTGTTTTGTGCTTCTCAGCTAGCCGTGTTTTCTGCTTTATTATCTGCATTACTTTCTTCTATGTCCGGTTTATTCTCGTCTTTCTGTTCTTCCTTGGCTTCATTTTCTAATTTGGCTTTATCAATGTTATCCTCTTTTTTTGGTTCCTTTTGGTCTTCTTTGTTCTCAACATTATCTACTTTTTCTGTTCCTTCTTTCGTTTCGTCTTTGTTTTCTATTTGTTGTTCTTTAGTTTCCTCTTTGTGTTCTTCTTGATTTTTATCTTTCGTTTCATCTTTCGTTTCATCTTTACTTTCTTCTTTGTTTTCTAATTTGTTTTCCCCGTTGTTTTGTTTCTTAGGATCTTCTATTATTGGTCGATGTCCTTCTTCATTTGGTACTGTAGTTACTTTTTGAGTTATCTCATTGTTTTCTATTTGATTATCCTCTTTATTTTGTTCAATAGTGATTTGATGATTTATGTCTTTGTTTTCTATTTTATTATCCTCTTTATTTTGTTCAATTGTTTTGTCGTTTGTTTCCTCCTCCTTTATTTCTTTATCATCGTTTTTATTTTCTTCCAATGTCAAATCTTTGTCAACTGCTGGCTCCTTAGTTTTGTCAGATATCTCATTACTAACGTTTGATTCTTCCTGGTCCTTTGAATTTAAATCCTCTAAAGGTTTTTTGTCTTGATCGTTATTGCCGGAAGGAGAAATTTTATGAAATTCTTCTAAATTGTTTTCTACCTTTTTGTCACCTTTTGGAATTTCGATAACTTTCTCTTCTTTGGTCGCGTTATCTTTTTGTCCGAATATAAAAGTATTATTAACGGTGTCGTTCATAGGTTTTAAGTCAGATATAATGTTTTCAGAACCATTGTTGTTATAAAATATAAATATATTTGTTACTTTATCGTTTCCAGCAGAATTTCCATAAATTGTTTTAGCAGTGATTCTAATTGGTGCTTTATTTTCTTGGACTGTAGTATTATTTACTGGAATTTTAATGTCGTTGACGGTAGGAATTGGTAAACTTGGTAGTTTATTTTCTTTATCTTTTCTTTTCTTAAGCTGTTCTTCTTGGTCAAAGTTTGTATTGTGTGTTATTGGAATTTCTTTTCCGTCGATTATTATAGTATCATTTTTAATTACTGGCTCTTCAACTGGTTCCTTTTCTTCTACGACCTCTTCCTTTTTAGATTCTAGAGATGTCTCCTCTTTATTGTTCTTAGAATTGTCGTCCTTATGACTTTCTATGTAAGCTTTCATTTGATTGTCGACTTCTTCTTTAACGATTTTCTTGATGTGCTGTGAAAAAGTCATTAATGCTTTATCCACTATAGTTTAAAAAGGTTTACGAAAATGCCACAAATTTAGTCGGAAAAGACAATGCGGGATTTTGTATGGAAGGTGGCGCCTTATTTTTCGCCTAATTTTTTGGCGTGGCCAGCAACAAAACTTGAATTGTTTGGTTCAGAATAAAGCAACAAACAAAACTTGTTATTACATGTATATCCCTAAACTCAGTCCGAACGAAGATATAAAGGCTTGAAGTTGAAAATGTATTCATTACGTTTAATTCAAGCCGTTATCTCCGTTTGGAGATTTCGGACTGAGTTTAGAGATACAATTGTCATAACAAGTTTTGTTCGTAACTTTATTCTGAACTATAATATTCAAGTTTGATTGACGGCGGCACTAAAAAATAGGCGAAAAGAAAAAAGGCGCCATATTTAGGCAGTCTGTTTTTTATGATTTCTTCTTGTAACAGTATTTTTGTGTTACCTACCTTAGTTAATAATTCCATGTAAGTTGATGTCCACTGCGCTAGCCATTTCCAAAATTGTTCCTGTAAATGTGTGAATAATTAAATTGTATTACTCTATATTCTGGTCTTTTATTACAATGTTTTTGTATCTTAGGTTAAAAGACCTCATTTTAACACATTTTAGTAATAACCTATAATGTATTATTATGAAGTCAGTTTAATAAATAAATGTATTTACGTTTTTCATTAGTTCGTCTAAAGTGTCAGGTTTTTTGTCTACTCCTTTTTCATCTTCTTTAGGTTCTTTTGACTGATCTTTGTCAGGTTTATGCTCAATATCATCGTTTTCTTCTGGAACTTCAGCTTCAACAAATTGGTTTTCTTTTTCTTTATCAATTTGATCAACTTCCTTATCTTTATTTTCGATATTTTCGTTTATTTTATCATTAACAATGTCTTTAGATTCCTCTTTATTTTCTATTAAATCTACATAGATTTCTGGTTTGTTTTGATCATCTTTAGGTAATTCCTTGTCCGGTTTATCCTTCCTTTTATCAATATTTACGAAAATATCAAGATTTTCGTCTATCTGTGATGCATCTTCGTTAGAATCTTTTTCGTCAGGAACTTTAAAGACATCTTCATTTGATGGCTCAGGTTTATTAACATGCTCATTATCTTTGTGATCAACTATGTGTCCCACATCGTAAGATATTCCTGGATTGGTCCACAGATCCTGAAAATTAATATTGTTATTATAATTCGTAATTCATTTATTCATAGTTGATTGCACACGTTAACACGTTCCGGGGCAGTGAACGAGACACAGTAGAACTTTTATTGTTATCACTGCTATAGCCGGTCACTGTCCCGAAACGTGTTAAGGTATAATTAATTTGTGGTACAGCAATTTGCTTCTTCATTTAATCTTGCATTTAATGTCATAATTTTATTAAATATTTTAGTGTCAAAAGGAATGTAAATAGAAATATTGTGTAACATTATATTAATATAGTGAAAACACACACCCTTTATACAATCAAAGATCTTCTGACTAAGATTCACCTATAGTAAAGTACCACAGTGTAACATGCATGTCCTAGCGTGTTGCAAATTATTGACTGGTTAATAAGCTTCATGGAAAATGGGAATCTAATTTAATTTATGTAATGATCTTACTTTCGTTCTCACTGTTAAATAATTTTTTACTTAAGTACTACAAATACTTACATTCCAAACATAGCCGTGGTCTCCAGTAAGATTCATACCATAAGTCCTCGTCGCTTTTTGTTCACTCCCATATGCTTCTGCTTCTAAAGGTTTCAAGTTTTCAAGGATTGCTTCTATTTTATTCTCCATAACTTCTTTCAAATCTTCTTCCTTGTCATCGAACTTTTCTAATTTGTAATCAAGCGATTTTTCGGTTTTTCTTGGCTACGAAACAAGTGTATTTTTGTCATTCTTACAGAAAGTAATTAAAGAATAAGATCTTACCATCAACATCTTGAATTCATTGTAGGGCTCAGGAGTGCGATTTCTGAATCTCATTCGCTGAGCTCAGCAGTTTAAAATGTATGGAGATACGCATCTTTCTACTGCTGGTTTTTGAAAGTTAAATCAGCAGTAGAAAGATGCATATCTTCATAGGAATTTTGACATTTGCAACTGCTGAGTTAGACAAATGAGTTTCAAAAATCGCACTCCAGGGCTCCAAGATGGAGAGAGAGACCCTACAAATTTTAGCCCAGTTCTTTCAATTAATGAATACATTCATATCGGTGGCGCGTTATGGAGAGGTATGGACACTCAATCATGAGGGTCCGGGTTTGGATCCACACGGACGACATACCATGTACCAATGAGTTTTTCTAACTTATGTACGTAATACCGACTGCTCTCGAACGGTGAAGGAAAACATCGTGAGGAAACCTGCATACGCTGAAGAAGAAATTCTGATGCGTTTGTGAAGTCTACCAATCTGCAGGTATGCGTGGTGGACTGACGCACACACATTCCTTGAGGGTAGGTTCCCTGCAGTGGGACGTATATGGTTCATGACGATGATAATGAGTCAAGTTTCTTAAATTTTATTCGAATATACAGGGTGAAATTGATATCATTAGCATCCTATTAAACTAAGAGTTTACACTATGGAAACTAATCAACTTTCACTATGAGAGCAAACAGATCGGAGCAATAAATAATTTTAACGTTGCATACATTTGAGTCGAGTAGGCATTGCAGTTTATTTTATTTATTTGTTTTAACACTTTTTTGTACACACGGAAATATACATGAAAACAACATAATAGACAATTACAAAGGGCGAGCTTATCTCTAAAGAGATTTCTTCCAGCAAACCCGAGACAGAGAGAGAGAAAGTGAGGCAGGAATAGTGTGCACATTTAACTAATAAAACAGTAGGTATTTAAGACTAATAAATATATATTATATAAAGATACAGGTATATGTATACTTACATACATACATACAAATATATACGGTATGATAAATAAATAAATATACTAGTTTATTGAAGAGAGAGATGGTGATCTTTGACTTGTTTCTTAAATGAAGCAATTGTTTGACAGTCTCTTATATTAAATGGGAGAGAGTTCCACAGCCGGACTGCATGGACAGTGAAGGAATAGGAATAGAAGTCAGTAGAGTGGGATGGTATATTAAGGAGGGTACGGACATGGGATCTACAGGGTTTGTCAGAAGGACGGGAGAAGGAGAAGCGTTCACGAAGGTAACTAGGAGCAGAAGGATTGTGGAGCGAATAGGAAGCCATTTTAACTTAGTTTAGTATGGAACAGCTGATTATTTTTTTGTTCCGATCGGTTTGCTCCCATAGTGAAAGTTGTTCAGTTTGATGGGTAGACTCTTAGTTTAAAAGGATGCTAATGATATCAATTTCACCCTGTAGAATCTATTGAACGTTTTCGGTTCGGTAAGTTTGCAGTTTTGTATGCAACTAATTTTATTTGCGAATTCAGTGTAACTTTTGTAGATAAAGGTTAGTTTGATGATCAGACTTACCGGTTTTTCAGTAGATATTATTTTACGAATGTATTCTGGAAACATATCGTAGTTTAGCTCGGGTAGCATTGGTGCTTCTGGTATCTGTAATAGTTATTTATTGAGGTAAACACTCGTTTTGCTTCACAGTTACTACATTAAAATATTTGAATAAATATAAAATACCACATTATTATCATTTAAAGTTGAGGGCACACTGCCTAACAAGCGGTAAAACATGATAATACTTCTTGGTGGTCGGTAATGATCGTTCTTCTTTCAGAAATTCCCGTCTATCGACGTTACTTTGTCCCTTTTTAATCCAATGACAAAAATTTAAAATAAAGTTTTTATTTAATTTTTGTTCTGGAGTTTTTGTTCGATTTGTGAATCTCATACGTTGAACTCAGCAGTTGAAGATGTATGGAGATAGGCATCTTTCTACTGCTGATTTGACTTTCATTAATCATACTTCACGAGTGCGATTTTTCAAAGTCAAATAAGCAGTAGAAAGATGCATTTCTGCATAGTAATTTTGACATTTTCAACTGCTGAGCTCACTGAATGAGATTCAAAAATCGTACTATGGAGATACGCATCTTTCTTTCTTCAACTTCAACTTTCAAAAATCGCACTCCTGTAGTATGATTTTTGAGTGACAAATCAGCAATAGAAAGATGCATATCTCCATAGTAATATTGACATTTACAACTGCTGAGTTCAAAGAATGAGTTTCAAAAATCGTACTCCTAGTCTGTCGGAACGTTGATATGATACAGGCTGTAACAAAACACCCTAGTAATACTTAAATGGGTGGTTTAGGCCATCGAACTGAACAACTTTCACTATGGAGACTAAAATGGAGATAACGTTGAAAAACAATATTTATTATTATGTCTTACCTTAACATTTCTTTTTCTTCTGGATGAAGCTTTTTCCTGGAACGACATAACATAATCATTAATAATAATAAAATAACATTATGTAGTTATTTTATGGCCTATTTGTGTGTTGCTGTTTTGAGAATTCAATCAGTTACAATTAATGCATTGTATTGTGTAACATTGTATTGTGAATAATAATAAATAGCCTACATTATTCATTTAAAAAATTAAAATAATAATATACTGCTTACAGTATGTTTAAGCTTCTGCTCGTATTTCTCTTTTAAGTTCTCGAAGAGTTGGTTCCTAGCTTTAGTTTTCTGAAAATAAATACAATAATCAATTTCATTAACTTCAGAAAGTTATACAGATGTACACAGGGGCCGGTTACTGATGTGTTGGCTCATAATACTTGCTTTCAATGCCACGTGTCCTGGCACAACCTAAGTTACTGTAACTTTCCTACTCACTTCAATGATGACATCGTCAACTGCGACCACTGGATCCGCTGCTTCCGTGACCTGACCAAAAATAAATAATTAGTCATCAATGATAAAATCGAGAGATCACCTGAGTTCGTCTGGCGCACCCTGGGCAGTCAAGGTCAACACGATTACACGACATTCGCTGATTAAGCCGGTTAATCTTTACACGATTGTCATTCGCTCGCTGTCAATGACTGTCTTCGCCTCGTCTAATAACAGCCTATATAGTGACTTTACTACTCACTTCAATGGTTGCATCCTCAACTAGGACCACAGGATCTGCTGCTTCTGTGACCTGACCAAAAATAAACAATTAATCATCATTGACAAAATTATTTATTACTTATATCTTTTTCATATTTTAATTTTCTTTGGCAATAGACTGAATTGATTTGTACCCTAGTACATGAATGAATTTTCACTTTTCATTCCTGAGGCTTACCTTACACATTGTAAAGTTAATTGGATCTTTCTTTCTTATTTTTTCCTTTTTAACCTTTGTTGCCTATAAATATTTCATTCATTAGTTATAAGTTCTTTTTCTAAAATTATAACTTTTAACACAAATTATATAAGAAACTCTGTGCCTTTTTTAAGTCTTTTCGAATAATATTTGACTAACCTCATCCGATGGAATTTCAACAATATCACCGTCAGTATCTTTAATATTGACATTTTCTTCTGGCATGTCTTTAGGCATCTGTAATTAATTGGTAATTTTATCTAATAGGCATTTAAAAGACGTCTTTTAAATCAAATATTTGTCATACATATTTTATTTAAAAGGTGTCATTCACAATTTCTGGCCGCATCTTCTCCAAAATAACTTGAAAATAACACCTCCCGAATTCCGATGTGATAGAATCACAAAAAAATTAATACATAAAGTTTGTCTTTAAATAAATTATTGGATTTATCAATTAACTAGAAGCCACGGCTTAAAAAAAAGAATTAAACAAAGGTTAATTGATATTGATGCACTTCTGTCAGTTGAGGTGCTTACGACTTTGTCCTTTTTGGAGAAGAGCATAATCTAGATTCTCAGAATTAATGTTTTATAAAAAAAGGTAAATAATTTATTCCAACAACATAAGTTTCGATTTCCACCCCTAAAAAGATCTTTTAATTAAAGATCTTCGAATTGTAAACTAGGTATTCTCTGAAATAAATGAAAAACGTTACCTCATCTGCAGTTGCGTTCATTTCATTATTGTCCGGTATTACGTCTGGTGTTTCTTGCACAGCTGCTTCTTCAGCTTTTTGTGCATCTTCGGGCACCTGTAACAATAAACAACAAGGAACGGTTTTCAGGATATCCTTGGTTTTCTATCAATACTCGTTATTTTTTGTATCCAATGACTAATTGGTCGTTGCTTAACATCGGTAATCATTTCCAAAATCAAAGCTCCACTACTCTTGGACGCTTTATAAAAGACAGAATATTGTTGAATATACATCAGAGATTCAACCGATCAAAACACGCGTCGCCCATCCCTTCAACACCCTATTTTGGACTGTTATAAGTGTACTGTTTAATGTATTTCTTCTATAAACAATACGACTTTCATTCGTTTATTTTTGTTTTCATTAGTATTTTAAATTCGAATTTTTGGTCATTGTGACTGATTGTGGCTAGTAAAATTATAATCACTAATGAAAGAAGCCTGGAATATTGTAAGAACTGTGACAAGAATCCGGACCATTATAATGTTACTAGGAAACATAGAAAATATTTCTGCGACAACTACGCCAGCAAGCACCTTTCTTTAACTAATATTCAGAGTTTATTACCTCTTCATAATAATAATATACAGGTACTTCTTCACCGTCCACAATTTCATAGAAAGCAACACCCTCTGGTTCATATTGTAACATTTCAACTTCAGCTTCACTATCATTCCCTTCGTCTTCTGTCGTTTGATCAGGTTCAGGTACCAAATTATTTGGATCTAAATCCTGTTCTTCAGGTACGTCTATCAATTCTTCTTCTATAAGATTTGGTTCCTCATTTGTTTCTTTATCTTCTTCAATATTTGGTTTGTTGGTTTCATCAGGTAATGGGAAGCCGTGGCCGTTTGTAAATGGACGTCTGGTGTCATCAAAGTCTGGTCCATCATTAGAAATTGTTTTGTCATCCTGTAAAATAGTTGTAGTAAGAGGAAATGAGAGATTGGAGTTAAATTACTGGTCAACTTGCTTTGAGATTAGTTTCAAGCAAACAAGCAAGGGGCTGAATCCTAAAATGCGTACAGAACAACAGCAGGAGCAAAACTGATACCATCGTCGGAGCCCTCACCGGGCACGATGATGCACCAGATGAAGCTCACCCTAGACCCCAGCTGCCGAGCATGCGGATAGAAGGAGAAAACCATGAAACACACTTTCCTGTGTGACTGCGATGTCTTAGCGGCTAAACGCATGTGCCTCTGTGGAAATGGATATCCAAAACCAGGAGATCACTTTCCCTGAATGGTATTGTCTCCCTCATTTACCATGTTTCTGAAGGGTGAAGCAAATAGATGTCTAGTCAACAATAAAAATTTCCATTGGTTCGGAGTATTTCTGGCTTACCAGCCCCCATAATAAGATAATACAAGGTGCTGGAGCTCCCCCCAACCCATGTGGGGTTTCTGCTCTTCTTTAGAGCATGATGAATAAAAATGTTTTTGTAACCTGGTATTAATTCTGATTAGCTCGACAATTGAAATAGCTCGAAGAAACCATCAGCCCTTCCCAGAAATAAATTCTGGATCAGCCACACCTCAAATACTCCGTCAGTCGTCAGTTCTGTGACTTAAGTGTCCAGTCCATTGGCACTTTCTGTTGAACTCTTGAGCTATGCCAACCATGTTTTTATGAATGAGCTTTAGAATAAAATGTGAAATGGTACCAACCTGATTTCCACCGCTATCATAGGCTCTCTCAATAACGTGGTAGTAGACTATCTCTCTCAAAATAGGTTCCTCTGACTTCGGGTTGATGAGACGCAATGTGGTGCCATTATTCTCTTGTACTTCGTATATAACCGATGCATTTGCTGGCTGCAATGCAACATTATTATTCGATTGTTAATATGATGATGGCATAGATTTCTAAAAGAGTTATTATTACTTCGATTATACTTTTGATTTCCGATACATCGTGAACATCTTGGGTACCTATATTTCTGGTTACTTATGGCGTTAAACATGGAGTAGGTCGGCAAAATAACATTCTCAATAATTTATCTGAGGTAGTAAATAATTACAATTATTGTAATTTTTGTCCGTGTGGTGTCGGCTAAATAGCACCATCACATTTCCTCCCGTGGGTGTCGTAAAATGCGACTAAGGGATCTACCGGAGGATGGGCAGCAGCATCCTCTGAGTACACACGTTGATTCGATCCAACTGCGATCGCCAACCCGCCTGCCAGGCGTGGCGATTATGGCAAATCCCCCCATTTTGGAGGAGGCTTATGTCCAGCAGTGGACGTTTAATGGCTGATATGATGATGATGATTGTAATTTATATGAAACAGGACCCAGGATATTTGAAAGTCGAAAGTCCAGGTTAAGAGTCTGGACTCAGATCAACTTTTTGTTTAATGAATGTTTCTGAACTTATGTATAATTATATGAAAAAAAAACAGTTTTTTAAAACCTTTTGTTACGAAAGGTTTCATAAAAACTTAATTTACCTCTATTCTGGGAATAGCATGAGCTGAAATATTCCTCAGCTGAAATAAAAGCAGCGTCAATGATATCTGAAACAATTTATAATATCATCAGCAACGTTCCCACTACTGGGATCTATCTCCAATAACAGTGAACGGACGTCAGTCTGATTACAATCAATCAATCAATCAAATCAAATTTTTTTATTCAAAATAATATCACACAGATAGCTTTTTGACGACATTTTTTGACTCTACCACCGCGTCGGAAGGTGTTCCACGTTGTAGAGAAGATGCTGCCAGAAACTCTACAACACACATCTTTTAAACAAAACAAAATATACAAATTACAATTAAAATACAGTATTGCATTACAAAGTGTAACATTGTCAAGACAATACATTTTGGTCATTCAAGGGATGTACCTACCGCTCATAGAGCGCGATAGAGCTCTGGATGGATATATTATGCGTGTGACGTACAGTACGACCAGGAGTGCGATTTTTGAATCTCACTTGCTGAGCTCAGTAGTTGAAAGTGTCAAAATAACTATGGAGATATGCATCTTTCTACTGCTGATTTGAGTTTAAAAAATTGCACTCCTGTAGTATGATTTTTGAAAGTGAAATCAGCAGTAGAAAGATGCATATATCCATAGTAATTTTGACATTTTCAACTGCGGAGCTCAGCGAATGAGATTCAAAAATCGCACTCCAGGAAAATGATTCCCCTCGTCAATCTTCGTTTGCGCAGAGCAGACCTGAGTCCCCGTCAAAACCCTAAGTCATTTAGTAGTTAATTAAATATCTATCATGCTCGGTAGTCGAATAGCAGACTGACGGACGCTCCGCCGGCGACAAGCGCGCCAAAATAAATAACGGCAAAGGATTTCAGTTCAGGCGACCCAAGGTGGCACATCCTAAGGGTTGATCCTCATTTGGCAGCACCGCATCGCATTTTTCAGTCGCTCCATCCTTTTCTGTCACTCAGGAACGTCATTTGCTAGAGCACATAAGATAGACGGAACGCACCCGCACGCGGCGGTCATGTAGGCTTCGCATGCCAACCCCGAGAAAAAGATAAAAATCGAGATGTGCCTCCATCCTTATTAATTTACGTACTTATATAGGGACTAGTTACGTGTGATATTCTACTACCAAACCTATCTGCCACTTTTTGCGGGGGGCGTGGTAACATGAAATCCGCAACTTTGGATTTTATTCTCCATAACTTTAGATTCTAATTTTGAATGTTAAAAATCATGAAAAGTAGTCTAGTGTGAACGCTAAACGTCATAAGTTCGTAGTTATTGTTTCGCAATTATAGGCTGTCTCGTTTAGTGATAAGGTATAAAATTGAACGTAAATGCACATGATCAATTGTTCTTATTCCGTGGCAAAGGGGAAATGCTACCGCAAGGCCAGTCCTTATAATAAATAGTCAAAGGGTGCTGCCAGATGAGATTCAACCTAAATTGATCGATAACATTTCGCGCGCTATTAAAATTTATTAACTGCGCAGGTACACACGGCGACACATCAAGTTATACAAAACCAACGTAAGCTGGCCGCGCGTAGGTCGAGTAATGTATGACGTCGCGCGGCCAGCTTATGTTGGTTTTGTATAGCTTGATGTGTTGCCGTGTGTACATCGCTAAGATCCGATGTAAATAAACCGAATTACGAATAGCCGCCGCGAGTCTACGATGGAATGGTGGACCGATGCGGGCTTCTCTCCCCCGCACCTCGAGGCGCAGCTACCTACGGAGCCGTACAGCCTTTGTGGTCAGACTATACAGAGTCACCACGCGTCCTCAATGTGGATTGGTGTACTTTCTACCAATTTAATTCAATTATTTTATTCAACAACTTACACTAACAGTACAAACACTACACATGTGAGTTTTAGTCATTTGATAATTTAAATTACATTATCCAAAGCCAAATAGTTTGGGAGTATTATGAACAAGAACAAGATGGCGGAACCTGGTGGCAAGCTCGGGCGCGAACGACACAGAATCGCTCGGCGCTTGTGACCAAACATGCTACGTGACTCTGTTTTAATTTATTGTAAAAAAAAAACTTACCGCCAACACTTTCATTTTGTACAACAAACAAACAATAACTTAATTAGATTATTTTGTTCAACTATTTATATACAAAATAGTTAATAGTTATTTTATCATCACATCTAGGTACATTTGATCTTTTATCAGACATTTTTCTTGATTGTTGTACAATCTGAATTTTTGATAAAAAAGTGGTTTAAAGATACCTTAATTGATTCCTTAATATCTTGATAGGTAGTTAATCTAAAAAGGTAAATTGAAGAGCGGAGTTCGGATTGGTGATTGATTGTTGATTGAAGTATATTGAATTGATTGAAGAGGATTTTAAAAGAACTATAGTGCAGCTGTCATTGAAATAAATTGGAACTAGCCTCCGTGGTCTAATGGTTAAGAGCATTGGCTCTCGACACGGAGGTCGTTGGCTCTCGACACGGAGGTCGTGGGTTCGATTCCCACGGGGGACACCTAGTGAAATGTCACTGTGCGTTTTTCCCCAGTTGGTCAGGACATTGCAGGCTGAATCACCTGATTGTCTGAAAAGAAAGATGATTGCGTGCTTCGGATGGCACGTTAAGCCGTTGGTCCCGGTTACTACCTCTGGTGGTAGCAGTCCTTACATAAAAACGTCAGAGGCCGTAAGGCGGTCTGAAAAAACTCTGACACCAGGTATCTGCCCACACGATAAGAAGAAGATTGAAGTAAATTAAGAGGATAATGATTCAGATATGATGAGATAATGATGAATGATGAACTCATAAATTATGGCACATAAAAATCTGCTATTATTTTTAGTGGGAAATGAAGAAAGCTGTTGACGAAAACTAAAAAAAAAAATGCAAAAATATTCATTTTCAATGAGCACTGAGCAACTTAAAACTTTCTTTGACCAAGCAGACATTCAAGACTTGACTACACATGACATCTCATAAAAGATGGTACCAACCTGGCATAGGTATGCACCTTGGTATGTATGTACCAAGCCTCCAATGCTGCCCTCAATCGTACTTATTTTTTAATTTATTTACAAATTATACATACATAATTTCCAAAAAACATGAATGTCACATTGTAGTCATTGCTGATTTTCAATTTATCGGAAAATTATGATTTTTTTTATTTGATTCCCACGGGGGACACCACAGAACATTATAAGAGAGGTTAAAAATGCAAAGTAGCGCTTTTGCTTCGAAGACGGCTGTCGCCACGTCTCACACTGCTACAATTACCCGTGCCCTCTCGCTCGTACAACGCCGCGCGCCTTATGGTGTTATGCAAATCATTGCATAACCCATGGCGACACGTTCCACGCCTACTTTGCAATTCTAACCCCTCTTATAATATTCTGTGGGGGACACCTACTAATATGTCACTCTGTGCGTTTTCACCTGTTTGCTAGGACATTGCAGGCTGAATCACCTGATTGTCTGAAAAGAAAAATGATTCCGACGTGCTTCGGATTGCACGTTAAGCCGTTGGTCCCGGCTACTATCTCTGGTGGTAGTAGTCGTTACATAAAAACCACGTCAGAGGCCGTAATGCGGTCTGAATAAACTCTGGCACCAGGGCTCTGCCCACACGATAAGAAAGAAAGAAGTAGTATAAGAGATAGAAGTACACTTTATTTATCATCAGCTGCAAGGCTGATTCATTATTCATAGGGTAAAGACTAGGACGATGGTAAAGAGCATCTCTGTGATGGACCATAACTCCAATTGGTTTAGGAGATACAGTCGTTCAAAGGTCCTCCACAACTGACCTTTAAACGGCTGTATCTCCTAAACTGACTGACAGAACATATCAGTTTGTGTACCTACCGTTCGCATAGCTAAAGTGCATATTACAAAAATACCTGCATATTGATGCATATTCATTTTTTGCAACCATAACTGACTTTTGAACGGCTGTAACTCCTAAACAGACTTTTTTAAATCGGGCATAGGCCCACCACACATTCCCACCGCTGTAACTCCTGTAAGCCAGGATCAACAGCGGCGACCATTCACAACACTGGACAATGAAGTCCAGCGAGCCCGGGGGATGACACTAATCTGTCTTGGAACCCGCAATGAATTAATCAAAGAAGATAGGAGGAGTAGGAAAACGAAATATCCGACTTCCCTCCATTGCAAACGGGAGACATAGACTATAGGTACGTACGCAGTGTAAAAGGACTGTTGAGTCTTGGCGTATTTTTTATTTACGTGAAATGTTTTTAATGGGTTAATTATTTTAATCTTAGCAACAAATCTAATATCAAAGATGCGATATTTCATAAGAAATATTAAGTTAATTGATTTGACAATTAAGCTGTCCTATATTTTGTGGTCAAAAGGTTTCATTGGCTTCGTTTTGTTTAATTAGGTTTACCATTAATTATGAGGATTACCTTACCTATTCATATTTCGATCACAGTGTCAGCTTGTCTGTTTAGTTACATTGTCAATCAATCAATCAATCAAATATACTTTATTTTACACCAAAACATGAACTGTAAAATACAGAAATAAAAATACGAGAGGCACAAAATAAGGCGGTCTTATCGCTAAGAAGCGATTTCTTCCCGACAACCTTAGGGTAGGGGAAACGGTGAAAAGAAGAAAGGTAGGCGGTGTTTCCAGAAAAAATTATCAAAAATGAGCAGTTATCAGTAAAACAAAATGTAAGTATACAAAATAAACCTATTATAAATACATATATAATATACATACTCATATATATATATATATATACATACATCATACATAAATACGCGTACTACACAACAAAATACTATAGGAAAACATGAACCACAGACATAGGAAAAGATGTACCTACGGAACCATTGTCATCATCATCTACAGCCTATAAACGTCCCACTGCAGGGCACAGGCCTACCCTCGGGGAGGGTGTATGGCTAGGTGTATGGGCATTAGTCCACCACGTATGCACAATGTGGATTGAGTTACATTGTATAAGATTTAATTATGCAGGGCATTTTTAAGGGAATATAATTCGGAGCGCGCTTCACACAAACGAAGTCTGGTGATATTTTCAATACATGTACTATAGTGTACTATCCAATAATAATTCAAGTCAATGAAATTTTTCAGAAACACAACAAACAAAAACTTATTTCTATGTTTGTATGAAGTCAGATTTTCGTTAAAATTTATATTTTTGAAGTTACAGCGCCTCAAAGATTTCCATACAAATCTTAAATTAATCCTAGCATTAAAACTGTATATTTTAGCGCAAATCTGATTTCATACAAACATAGAGATTAGTTTCTTTAATTGGATAGTATTGAAAATATCACCAGACTTCTTTTGTATGCAGCGCGCATTTGCGCTCTCGGAATGATGCAGATGAAGCAGATGATGTCCTACAGAGAAACAGCTGCATTGAAGAAGCCAATCGAGCGTAATTTTGTGAGTTGTGAAGGCCTCTCAAAATACGCGACTCACAACTAACAAAATTACGCTCGTTTGGCTTGACCCTTAAGCTGCCGCTAGCTCGCTCTTGTACGCACACATCAAGCTATACAAAGCCAAAATAAGCTGGCCGCGCATAGGACGAGTAACGTATAACGTCTCGCGACCAGCTTATATTGGTTTTGTATAGTTTGATGTGTCGCCATGTTTAAGTCAACGTTCACGTACGAGCGCAGAAAGATTAGCGAATTTTTTTTCGTCTATGCGTACGAGATCGCTGCACATGTAGTGTTGTACCGACGCTGACGCGAGCTTGTATGACTCTTTCTCTTACCGTTGTGTAATTCCAGGCAAAACATCGATCACTAACCACGAACCCTGAAAAAAAGACGGACGTAATGACACACTAAAAAGAGGTGAAGCATTCAAGGTCCTACAATTTCGTTTGTTCTACAAGATACCTACACTCAAACAGATGCACCAGTTCTAGGCGCAGGAGTGCGATTTTTGAATCTCATTCGCTGAGCTCAGCAGTTGAAAATGTCCAAATTACTATGAAGATATGCATCTTTCTACTGCTTATTTGACATTCAAAAATCATACTTCAGGAGTGCGATTTTTGAAAGTCAAATCAGCTGTAGAAAGATGCATATCTCCATAGTCATTTTAACATTTTCAACTGCTGAGCTCAGCGAATGAGATTCAAAAATCGCACTCCAGGTCCGACAACCCGCCGCGATTATGTACCGCGCGACAAGGCTGGGGCATGGGTGCTTCACTTTTGATTAGACGAGATTCCGTCCGTCTTTTTTTCAGGTCCGTGTCACAGACACTTTTTGCTTTAAAAATAGAACAAATTGAAGAACGTCTGCAAAAAAAAATCTGATGTGGCTAAATAAATACCATACCAGTAAACTCGCTCTCGGACACAACTTTCGGGTGGACAAAATGTTCAGTTGCTCACACACTCTCATAATTCGTAGTCTTGGATGCCATCCCACACATTACTCATCACACATTTTTAACTAATTCCAAACAGATTTAAGATTCTGCCTGTAAAACAAATTATTATGAAAATGAGGGAATGGTTACTTGAGTCTGGTTTTTAAAGTGTGTGGGAATTTTTAGTCTACTTAAATTCATTATCACGTGTATTTAATATTTGCATGCTTTGTATTATAGCAGAATAGATGAAAGTAAATAATTATGTATATTATATCATAAGATCTTAAATGTACCTATTCTTTGCAAATAAAGATTTCATTCATTAATTCATTCACCACACAACATCCTCTAGGAGCAAGGACAAGGCAGAAAAATAGCGGTGCTCATTATCAGTTGCACTGACTGTAGCCCTTTGATCTCATATACCAGAACTAGATAACAATCAGGAGTGCGATTTTCTAAACTCACACTAAGCAGTTGAAAATGTTAAAATTACTATGGAGATATGCATCTTTCTACTGCTGATTTGACTTTCAAAAATCGTACTCCAGGAGTGCGATTTTTAAAAATCAAATCGGCAATTAGAAAGATGGATATCTCCATAGTAATTGTGCCATTTTAAACTGCTGACTTCAAAGTATGAGATTCAAAAATCGCACTCCTGTGGTCCAAAAATGGCAGATTCAAAAGAGCTCATAAATTATGTTCATGGGCTCCTTTGGTCTTAGTACCAAAGAGAATATAATCATCAATATAATATAATCAATACGTTAAACATATCTAATACGACTAAGTTTAATAATCAAATATGGCGTATTAGTATCACCCTACAGCATTCATACTTATTTTGTGTGGATTATAATTTGTCTCTGTTCTGGAGTGCGATTTTTTAAAGTCACACGTTCAAATCAGCAGTAGAAAGGAGTAGAAAGATCTCCATAGTAATTTTGACATTTACTACTGCTGCTGATTCCTTAGACTATGAATAAATACGTGATTGCAATAATTTTGTAATACCAATATATGTGTAGTAATAACAGAACGCAAGTTAAAGCAGACTGACAGTTGCTGTCAGTGTCACGGTCTAGGGCGAGCCGGAAATATAACCTCGAACCTCAGACATCTTGTATTAGAGCTAAGAAGATATCACTAAAATTAAGCAGCTGTAAATACTAAAATAAATAGCGTATACCACTGGAGAACATCTTTAATTACAAAACAATACATGGCGCAGTCGGAGAAGAACTAATACGAAGAGATTAAACAAGATTGGGTTTGATTTTTTTTTTTGATTGACACGTCCTCGTCATCGAAGGTTACCACGCGGCAAGATGACGGAAGAAGAAAAGGTGGAGATGTGTGCTGTTGAATACAGAATGCCCCAAGGTTTAAACCTGGACGATATTGAGAATTCCTGGCCAAAGTGGCAAAGATTTAAGGAATCTTTTAAGTTAAAAATAGAAATAAAAAAAAAAAAATAAAATAGAAAAAAAAATGAATAGAAGATGATAGTGTTTTGATGAATAGAATATGAATATGTATATACTACGGCTGATTCGAACGTGAGATTTTCTAAAATAGGTACCACTCCTGTCATCGTTTGATAGATCTACCATCTTGTTCCTTTTTCAAAATTCCGTTTTAGAAATTAAATTTATTTCAAAGACATGCAAGAAGTTTTACTATATAGGTACAATGTTCTTGGCTGTGGTTCTTGGTAAGAAGAATTTAAAAGTTTATAGTTGAGTCGGCCAGTGATTTCAATCTCTTTATACACTTTAAAACATTTTACAGTTTAAAAAGTACCTATGTGTGAATTCGGACATAAATTAGCCATAGAGAACTATCTCTATGGCTAATTTATGTCCGAATTGACACAGTACTACGTTAGCTAAAATTTTATATGAGACGAGCGTTAACCCGCGACTTCGTCCGCACAAATTATATACCAGATTTTAAGTCAGATCATAAGCTATCAAACAAAAATAGTTTCATCAAAATCGGTTCAGTAGTTTTTGCGTGATACTCGTTCAAACAAACAAACAGACAGACAAAAAATCCAAAAATTGGTGAAATGGAATCAAGGACACCTAAAAACCATATCGTAACTTTTTTTTGTTAATATCTTCAATGTACAGACAAACTTCCTGTTACAGTTTTATAATAGTATAGATTATGCATGTAGTTCTTTCATAAGACATCACCAGCTCTGAGTCTCTGTCCTTTCTCTGTAGGTACGCTTACTTTTAGTATGAGATCGATATATACAGTACTAGATATACGTAATAGGCACAGAGAAATAAAACACTTATAATTTACCAAAACATTTAATTAAGTTCACAATCTTATCATCTAAATTAAGTTATAAAAACAATAATTTATTTCGATAAGTACATTAACAATAATGCCTAACATAATTAGCGTCTGTTTATTTTGTATGTGTATGGAAAAACACTTAAATCAAACCATTTGTACTATTAGTTTTACTATTCATATATTGTTTCATTGTATCACTTGCCATTAATGTGTCAGTATCAGAATGATCTATAAAAAATTTAGTTTGATTCAAGGGCTCCACTATGTTCTCTATTTGATTAATTGGTGGCATAACTATGTTATCTCTTTGTGGCATAGTGTTCTCACTTTGTGGAATATTTATATCTCTTTGATTAACTTGAGACATGTTTAAATCTCTTTGATTTATTTGTGACATGTTTATGACTCTTTGATTAATTTGTGGCATGCCTATATCTCTTTGAGTCATGTGTGGCACAATTATGTTCTCTCTGTGTGGCATATTACTCTCTCTTTGATTCATTTGTGGCATAATAATGTCTCTTTGATTAATTTGTGGCATGCTTATATCTCTTTGAGTCATGTGTGGCACAATTATGTTCTCTCTGTGTGGCATATTACTCTCTCTTTGATTCATTTGTGGCATAATAATGTCTCTTTGATCCATTTGTGGCATGCTTATATCTCTTTGAGTCATGTGTGGCACAATTATGTTCTCTCTGTGTGGCATATTACTCTCTCTTTGATTCATTTGCGGCATAATAATGTCTCTTTGATTAATTTGTGGCATGCTTATATCTCTTTGAGTCATGTGTGGCACAATTATGTTTTCTCTGTGTGGTATATTACTCTCTCTTTGATTCATTTGCGGCATAATAATGTCTCTTTGATTAATTTGCGGCATGCTCATTTTAATTTTGGATAATTTAATTTCTCGTTGATTAATTTTATGGTTCATCGGTAAGTTGACTGTATTTTGATTTGTAGGTATATCCCTTCTATTTATGTTTGGTTTTGCTTTGAATTCATTACTTTCTTTGATATTTTGATTGTTATTTCTGTGTAAAGTATTAGTATGTATATGCCCTTGATATATTACACTTGCCATAGGCGTATTTGGTTTATTATGTAATGGATATGGTTGCTGATAGGCGTAAACGAAAGGTATAGAGACGTGAGTTTCGTTTTTCGTATATTGCATATTTGGCATTGTATCAATCATAAATGGATCGTGAATGTACTCTCTGTAATCCCTATGATGGTCTGTTTTAGCTTGTTTTTCTTGTCTTAGTTCTCTTTTTGTTGTACTTTCTATAGGTACTCTTTCAGACAATTTTTGTAAGAATGTCTGTAAAAGTTCAGTGTTTCTGTCGATTTTGTTCAGGATTCTGTTTGTCAGATTTTCGCTGCGCAGTATAGTTGTTATTATTTGTTCTTTTTCAGGATCTAAGGTAGCTGGTTTTATTGTTGTAGGTATAGACGTAGTAGAAACTTCAGTAGATAGGGTAGTAGGAATTGTAGAGGCAACGTAATTCAGTTCAGGAGTTCTTTGCAGCTTCATAAAAGCTGAGGATAATAATTCGCCAGCCTCTTTCTTAGTTAAATGCAGTAATTTGGGTGGATCTGAAGGTAAAACAAAATCAACCATTTCGCTCGATTTAGGAACGTTTTTAGCGGTTATTAATGAATCTAAATTTTGCTTTTCTTTTTGTAAGTGAGCTAATTGATTATCTATCTTCAATCTGTGCTGTCTGAGAAGATGTTTCATTTTTTCTTGTTGCTCTTTGATATGATTTACCACAGGATATACTGTGCTTGTCTGATCAGTTTTATTATCGTTTTCTATTCGCGAAAATTCAGAAACGTTTACTAAAGATGAATATAGTAAACCGTTTTTACTTATGCTTTTGTTAATGCTTGTATGGACTTCTTTGAATCCACCACGCATGCTTTCATTTTTTGGACTTATTTTTACTGTCACTTTATAATTGCTATTTGGTTCATGCAAAGCTTCATTTTTACTAAAACTGTCACGTAAATACGATTTGTTTTCAACTGCTTCTCTTTTAGTTTCGAATTCTCTGTCTTCTGGTTGATTATAGAATGGGTATTCTATTGTTTCATCTTTTGGCCTAGATATTTCTTCTAGAAAAACGTGTGGATATTTAGACATTAAAGCGTTGTGTCTAGACCGTCCTTGGAAAATGGAGGACGCGTAATCTGCTCTATCGTAGGCAAAAGGAGATTCATAATCTGAATTTTCTTCATCTCGGTTATTATGTTCTGGTTCGTTTCTGACAACAGCTCTTTCTGTAAATTCATTTTCATCTGAAATTACAAAAATGTCTTCTGTGGATTGCCTTGGAGAATGATCTCTGGCTATGATTCTTATTTTATCAATTTGACGTTTATTTCTTTTTAAAATGTTTTTCTTAATGTAAATTTTATTAGATGTTTTAGGTAAGTATTTTTTTAAGCTGGCTTTAGTTTTGATTTGAGAAATCTTTTTAACTTTTATCCCTCTCTTCTTTCTGTTCAAAAGATTAGCTAAACCTAGTATTTCAGAGGGTCTCATGTCTCTGGATAAGAAATCTTCATCTATTATAATAGGTTCGTCTTCAATAACTTGGCTTTTGTTTCTTAGTTTTAGAGTATTAGGATTATTGTGATAGCTTTTGTTTCTCGTTTCACCTTTTTGTAAAGATATTGCTACTTTCTTACTCCGGTCTTCAAATATTTCATGATAACTATCGTAAGGCATAAAATTATTATTGAATATGATTTTGTATTCATTCGAATGATAATCTTTATCACTGGGAGACATACGACTTGTATGTCTTTTGTTTCTAGCCACGTGTCTTTTTCTTAACTCGTGACTTTCCTCAGCAAATTCTGTTCTTTCTTGATCATATTCATTAATATCAGGATCAGTTTCAACTTTATCATCATAGTCTTTTACGAGTTCGTGTAGACCTGTAAAGAATTTTACACTTTCTGGGTCTGGTGCTTCACCGACGTATTGATTGAAGCCGATTGAAAATCCTGACCCATCAAGCTCTTTGATAACGAAATTAAGATTTCCTAAATCGAATATTGTGTTATCTAGTGTATCTGATTCAGTATTTAAAGGCTGTTGTAATCTTTGTGGTATCCCAGTGGACTTCAAAACTTTATTGTATTCTAAATCGACTTCACCCATTTCACCTGAGTTAATAGCTTTGGCACTAGTTAGAAAATTAGGGCCACCGTATTTTTTTTGCCATGCTTCACCAGTTTTGTCATACATGTAAGGAACACTCTCTTCAGCTGGCACAGCTTTGCTTAAAGGTTGAATTTCTCTATGTTCCATTGTGCTGAAAGGTATCCCCATTTTGTCTTGTAAAACACTATTAGCTTTATCGAGCGAGTGTTGAATTCGTTTCTTTATGTGGCCATGTTTTCTCTTTTTTCTCGGATCTTTTAGGGATTCGATATCGTCATGAATTGCTTTTTGAATTTTGTCCACCAGGCTTCGGATTAGTTCTTTTTTCTTCTTTCCTTTAATGCCTTTGCTATCGAAATGTGTTTCTATTTCAACATATAATTCCTCATCATCCTTTTTCTTGCCAGCTTTCAGTTTTTCTGTTGTTGTTTCTCCGCGTACTTTGACGTTTCGTTTTGGTCGTCCACTAAATTTGTTTCTTCCTTCGAAACGGTTCGGTGGATTCTGATATTTCTTGAAGTATTCAGTTAGCGCGTCATTTACAATATCTTTTGGTATATTAGTGCTGTCAACGTTTTTAGTTAGTAATTCGGGAGTTTCTAGATTTTTATTTTTATGTGTTTCTTCTTGTTTTTTAAACGCATTTTTTACTTCATTGATTTTATCTTTCTTCTCATCTTCCATCGGCATAAACTTTATTGATTTGCCATTGTAAATTAATTTGATTACACCTTTAATGTTTTCATTTGAGTTTCTGCAATAATCAATTTAAAATATTATGAAGGGTCTAAGAAGAGGTGATGGATGGATAACCTTGTTAGAATAGGCTAAATAATGAAGGGGTGATGTCTCTGCGATTACCTATAGAAAAACGTTGTCGTCACAATATCAATATTTTGTGATATTAAAGAATCCCCTCTAGCATAATAATATCAGAACATAATCAATCAAACAAGAGTCAAAGAATCAACATCAAGTTGTCTGACGAGGAAAATGGTAAATAAATAAAATATCAGCTATAATTGTCACAAGCAGAACCTTGCAAGGAAGAGAATATATCTCGTCTCGAAAATTAGTGACTAAATCATTCATCAAAAATATAGGAACTAGGTGCAGTGGTGTCTAGTGGGTCGCCTCGGTATCGCTGAAAAGATGTAGTGGAGGCTAACCTGCGTGAGCATCAAGCCAGGCGAGAGGTTACACAGGATTCTGAAGAGGCATTCTCTCTTTTCAGAGGCCAAGATCCAAATTGGAGCCAGCGAAGTTTTACAGTAAAGGAAGTTTGTGAACTCACGTATTATTTTCCTTATTTTTCTCACTGCCCAAAGATATGATATCAATCACTGTTTTGATCAGCATTTTCGCTCCTGAAAACATTGGTAGGTTAGTTAACCATTTTAAAGTTATAATTATATAGGCGACTTCACTTGTCCGCACATAATCTATTTTTTAATAAATTATAATTCATAACATAATTCATTGTTTAGAGCTAGAAATATTGCTTGCCAGCTTGGACTTGAGGTATGGGTATGGACTCAGAAGGTTTAAAGGTGCCCCGAAAATCATGCTCTTAAGAATTTTGTCAACAACGAAGTTGCAAGCTATGAATGCTCGAACAGGCTTCGGTTGTATTGCATCAATTCTTTTGCAATTTTGAGTGATACCGATTTTTGGCTTTCTAAAAGGACCCCCAAACAGTTCTGTGTTGTGAGCGCTCGTAAACATAGCGTCGACTCTTGTCTGACCTTTCTTTTTATTAGATCTTCTTGGTTCTATTTCATTCTTTTGTTCCCTTTTCTCTTCTATTTGCTGTTGTAGTTCGTTGCAATTGACAAGTTCCTCAAAGAACTTGCTCTCAACGTTGTAGGAATTCGGTTTGGTAGTTAGCTCTTTTGAATTCTCTTCTGACTTTTGTTTTTGTTGATATTTTTCTGCGAAGGAAGATTTTTAATATTGAGAAATTAACGTATTTTTACAAAAATAATCTTCAGTCCTAAATAATTAACAATAATTAATAATGAGTATCCAATATACAGGTCTTTGTAAATAATAGGCTGACGGATTTTAAGGCGATGATCAGATCATCAAACTGAACAACTTAATCTTAAATCGTGAAAAAAGAAATCTGCTGTCCCATATACATAGGGTTTTGTATGGGGCAGCAGTTTTTTTTCGCTATTCGGTATTGGTTCAATTGAGAAAGTTCTTTTGTTTTAATGCACGTGACCATTAGGTCTGATCATCAAAAACTGTCAGAATATGAAGAAAGGTCTTATATAAACATGAATGTGAATATGAACATCAACATGATTAGGAATATAAAAACAAATATAATACCTACCGTTCTTATATTCATCAATAATATCTTGATTAACCCTCTTAACGACAGTATTAACTTTTCTATAAGCTTCACCCAAATCCATGTGTCCAATGATACCTTGCAGGAGTATATTATGCATAGCTAAATGTAACATTTCCGCATCTTTCTTGACATCTCTCTCTTTATCAGATCTTCTATTTTCTTTTCTGGAAGCTTCTCCATTCAATTTGTCTTCTTTTACTGTATCTCTATCTATTTTGTTCGGGTGAGATTCTTCTACGTCTAATTCTTCTAGAAGAGTTGCTAGTCTGTTTGTTAGGACCTTTTTAATTTTAGGATTTTTTATATGAAATTGAAAATCTGATGAATCTGGAAAGATATAATAGCTTTTGAATTTATATGGAAAAGAATGAAGATTCATGCACAGTCGCTCAACCGTTCTTTTTCATTTCGTGGTGGTAACAATATCATCATCTTAGCCGATGGACGTCCACTGCTGGACATATGCTCCCGCAAGGATCACCACAACGACCGGTTCTGCGCTGCCCTCATCCAACGGGTTCCCGCCGCCTTCACCAGGTCGTCGGTCCACCTTGTCGCCTACACACGCTGCGCTTTACGGTACGCGGTCGCCACTCGAAGACTCTTCGGTTGAATCGGTCATCACTTCTGCAAGCAATGTGCCCGGAGGTCGTGGGGGACCGGGGACACCTGGTGATATGCCACTTTGTACGTTTTTCCCCAGTTGGTTAGGACATTGCAGGCTGAATCGTACCGCTCATGCTTTTGCGAAGCCGCCCACTCTGTCGCTGACCCGGCCGCACGCACAGTACCCCTGATGTGAGATGCTGCAAAACTGCACACGCAAGTGGCACACATAGGACTTTGGAAAGGTTGTGAATACAAAGGACTGCGGCCTCTCTGCCACGGTACAAGGGTGAGACCATCAGGTCTTTTCCCGTCCGGCCCAAACCGACTGGCTCTGGCACACATGGAACATTGGCCGCCACAAGCGCCCTCCGAACAACATGATTCAGTGCATGGTGGCGAGGCCGTCTCCCAACACACCTCACGCAATTTAAAGCGTGGTGACAATCAGCGCCTACCATCGCACCACAAACGCAACGATGCGGAACACATGCGTCACAACCCAACCTTAAAGCTACTGCTATTCGTAAGGTGCTATTGTCGAGGTATGTGCCCAGTTGCGGCGACGGAAGGAACATTCCATCTCGTTCCTTCAATCTTTTTCCTCATAACAATCAATAATCAACAGTTCCTAGAAAATGATAACAACATTATCAATACCTCGTAAAATGTGATTCACATCTCTCCCAAGTTTACACAAACAACAAATAATAGCGGCCTGCATAAAATATATTTTAATTTTTATGTCTTCTTAGTTAAAAAAGTTATATTATATTTAAATACTTATTTACAAGCGACTTAGCTTGACCATTCAAAGGGCCGGCAATTCATGACGCTGCCAGCATGCTTGGCACCATGTCTCGCGGGGATGCACCCGCCGACCTTTTTTATTCGAGATTTTTATACTTTTTTTTTGTTTTCATTTTTAAATATTTTCACTTCTATTACTTCTACCGAATTAACATTATTACAGTAAAAACATTTTTTTTAGCTGTAATACTATTTTTAATAACATGATGAACTATAAAAAAGTAATGAAATGTTGATGACGTCACTTGTGGGTATTTAGTAAATTTTTCGTACATCGCTTAAAAGTTGCTAATTTGACTAATTTTCCGATCCCCTATTGTTAGTTATTTATTTGATAAACAGATAAAATATTATTAAAAAATAATTATTAACTATAGGTAAGTATACTAAAGTTAAAAATAAATAAAAACGGTCAAGTGCGAGTCGGGTTACTTGCGCACCGAGGGTTCTGTACTACACTACCACACAACCTTTATTAAATAAAAAAAAATGTTCTCTGGGACCTTTAGCACGAGACCGACTCACACTTGGCCGGTTTTTACTATTTTGTTGTTATACTGTAGAGTTTGCTCTATAATCACACCAAGTTTGACGCTTGTATGTTTTACCGTTTGCCTACGTTTAATTACCTATTCTTAGAACAGCTTTAGTAACATCCAAGATAAATGTCGGATACTATATCTTTCTGATAAATAAATTATATTTGCTAATGAGAATTGGCCAGAAATAAGCTATAAAGGAATCGGAAAATGTCGTCTTATTTGAAATGAAGCCGTCCCTCTGACGCGCGCGCCTTTCTGTATGTCCTTACTCCGCTCCTCTAAATCAACTTCAAAGTGAGTGGGAGGTGTAGCCATTCTGTAGATATGGGCGGGAAAAACCTGGCTAATATAAGATTAATGTCGGTCGGTAACAAAACTCTTTTTAAGCGTTATATAATTTGTACAGACTCAGATCAAGGGGGGGTCAAACCGGGGCCCACGCCCCAGGTGGCAGTTTAAGGGGGCGCCTAAATTAAGAGTTTCACAAATAATTTATAGCAACGACTTGAAGATATTGCAAAAATATTTCGAGCTCACTTCGCTCGCTCCTGGTTTTATGCTGTATTGAAACTACCTACCTTGTCATACCTATTGCAGAATTCGATCCAGATTTTGAATCACAGTTATTGCGACGAGCTAATCAAATTACAGTAAAATCTCTCTCGCAATTGCAATAAAAGCTCGCTTTGCCTCCTCCAAGTTTTAGTCAAGTATTATTGCAACGACCTAACATGGACCTGGCTTCCCTGGGAAAAAACTATTGCTACTTGGATGGGAGGGGCGCCAAGTTTTTGCCCCGGCTCGGAAAAATCCTAGATCCGGGGCTGACAAAATTATCTAGATACCTAATGTTAAAGCTGACCTCAGTTCGACTTTAAGTAACTATCTAAAAGTATTACTCACAGTTATTATTGTAACAATTTATCGGACCTACCTACACACAGACACATTAATACAAACAGTAGAAAACACATTATGACCCACAGGACTCCCCCCTCAGACCGGAGGTCGTTGAGTTGTTCGAAGTGTGCAGTCTGTATCCATGTACAATTAGTGTAGGTGCAGGGCTCCAGTCAAGTGAGTCTGACTAGCGATGTGCTGCTTGTGTGTGCATCTCTCAGGGAGATGTGATGCGGGCGAGTGACAGGCGTGGAGAAGGCGAGCAGAACTGCCACGTGGAGGTGAGCTCAGACACGCGGGCTGCGGAAGATCCTTCTATGCAGACGCTGACTGTCGTTGAGGAAGCTGCAGGCCCAGGAAGCGGTGTGAAGACAGCTGCGATGGACCTGGTGTGACTTCGGGTTGATGGCGTGTGACTGCTGCTTGTTTGACCTGGTCGAGGGGTGTGAAGGGTTGGTTGAAGTCGGTTGCTGCTCTGTGTTGTTGCTGCTCTGCGGTGTTCAGGTTGCGATGTTCTTTGTCGAGGGTCACCAATATGGAGGTGCTACTGGGAATGTTCCTCCATTGAAAAGGGAAGATCTTCCATCAGGCTATGTGTGAAGCCTGGGGACCGGCCGTGGTCCAACAGTTCTTAGTTGGAGTTGGACCTTGTATATGTATCGAATCTCTGTGATTATTTCTCTTGCGCGATGTATGTCTTGCATTCGATTGCGAACCTTATTTAGTAGGTTACGCGTTACGTATTCACGGTGAACGTTGTCTATCTATGGAGCATATTTCCGAGAGCGACGGTATCGCCATCTGTTGGCATCTTTGCTATAACTTGTGGGTACTGACATCTGTAGTAAGTCCCCACAACATGTACCAATGGCGAGCTTATTTCTTAAGAGATTTCTTCCAGCAGACCCGACCCGAATTCTGTGTTAAATACTTACAGTGAATGCAAATAAATGTTTGTATATATAATTATGTATTGTCATAACGTTGTCTAGTCATCACAGTAGGTACAAGTCTGGAAAAAATTCTAGTATTTTCTTTAAAAGGGACTACCTAGATTTATAATCTGTGTGACATTATCCAAGATAATTTTTATTATTATAGCCTATTGTGCTGCCCCCAATCGTATTTTTTTCGGGTCACTGCGGATTTGTTTTTATTATGTTTGTAGTTATTATCTTTCAAACCGCCAAAAGTCGCCACTTTTGGCGGTTTTTGCCACGAGCATAAAACATAATGGATGTTTATATGTTTGTGCCGTTGTTGTATGGTTTCCATAATAAAGAGAATATAGTGCTTGCTTGGGATCATTACAATGTATGTGCATGTGAGCGTTATTTATATTTATTTATAATAATCCGCAATGTTTCGATAAATTGAAAGTTTATCAGGACTACAATGTGACATTCTTGTTTTTTGTAAATGTTGTTTAATTGTCGAAAAAATACTATTGGGGGCAGCATAATAGGCTCGGTGCAGCCTTAATTTAATTCTTAGATTCTTTATTGAATATTATACTCTGTGTATGAAACGGTATTTTTTATTATTTGGTTATAATTATAAGGGCTTGGTCAATGACTAAATAGCTACTCCGACCTGGATAGATCTATTGTAGCTGTCACCCTAGACCTAAAGGTCATTTCCTAGGCCCACGGACTTCATGAACCGTGTTATGCTTTTGGAGGGGAGGTCCCTAATGTCAGTAGGTGTTATTACGTATCCACCTAGATGGCGACTCCTGCTGTGAATGAGCACTTCGCATTCGCAGAGGAGGTGTATGGGCATTTCCTCTGCTTTGTGCAGAATCTGCAAGTGGGTGAATCTACAAGCCCCATTCTGTGTAGGTGTTTGTTTAACTTGCAGTGTCCTGTTAAGGCTCGTACTAAGAGCCTTAAGTCGTTGCGGTTTGAATTGATGGCCTCCGAGGTATGTCTGTTTGAAACGTTAGGTTTCGTAAATAGTTTATTATTGCAAGAAAAGTCGCAGGCCGAAGCTAGAACAAAATAACAGATAACCTTATGTATATCAATGTCACTATATACAAAACATTTTGTTTACGAGTTATTTATTATTAGTGTTGTTTTAATCATCAACGAGTTAGCTTCTCTTAATTAAAGGCAAGTATTTGTTTAATTCATTTTTTTTAATAAATTAAGGGGATAATACCCGTTAGGGCCAGAGCTTGCTGCATACAAACTTTTGATTCTATTTTCAATATTAATCAACTATAGTCAAATCTTTCAAACACGATCTAGAAACATCTCTATGTCAGTGGTTAGTTAGATTTCCATTGAAATATAATAGTTTCAATGATAGGCACAAAGATCTAAGGAAAGGATGATGATGATCTATCAGGGGTGCGATTTTTGAAACTCATACTTTGAACTCAGCAGTTGGAAATGTCAAAATTACTATGGAGATACATTCATCTTTGTACTGCTGATTTGACTTACAAAAATCATACTCCAGGAGTGCGTGATTTTTGAAAGTCAAATCAGCAGTAGAAAGATGCATATTATCTCCATAGTTAGAACAAAATTAAAGTGGCTTCCTATCCGTCTAAGGCGAGATGCACATATTGTTTCTACTTTGTACAATATTTTAAACAATCAGTGCACCCCTTCATATCTTCGTGAACGGTTAAACTACCTAGTACCACGCGGTAAGTCTTGCAGATCAATCACATCGCTGCTTCTAGCGTGTCCCTTGCACACTTCTAGTCTGTATGGGAATTCTTTCACAGTTCATGCGGCCAGGTTATGGAATTCATTGCCGCATACTATCTGTGCTAGTCCTTCGCTGGACATCTTTAAGAGGAGAGTTAAGGAGCATTACCTATCTAAATAAACTCGTAGTAGTTATATGTATGTACATATATAATATATGTAGGTTCATATTATTATTTATGTAAGTATATTTATATATTATATTTATTTATTTGTATAGGTGTATCTTATATTATTTCTTATTTTATAGGTATTCATTTTACTATCTCATAATTAAGTAGATTTTTATTTGTGTGCACACTTATTTTACCCAAACATATTAGTTTTCCCCTCACTCAACGGTTTGCTGGAAGAAAACTCTTTTAGAGTTAAGCTCGCCTTTGTAAATCACGACTTATTGTATTTTTTTTCATAATTATGTTTTTGTGTACAATAAAGAATCTAATCTAATTTTGACATTTTCAACTGCTGAGTTCAACGAATGCGTTTCAAAAATCGCACCCCCGATTCAAAATAAATGTATAAAATTGAAAAGATTTACATACAATTCTTGTTATATGGAAATTCTTGAGCTACAGTATCTTTGATGCTATTTATTTATTTTATTTATTAAACAATTACACAGCTTCACAGAGGAAGTCCAATACGCCATGCAAGTAAGTATACAAATCAAACAAGAATATAAAATTTTCTCCAACTTAACTTAATATTACGATTTACTGTGTATCGATTAACACAAATAATTAATTTATTGATAACAGATTACTTCGTTTGTAAGGACCGCGCTAATGGGTATATATTCTGGGACA
Source organism: Agonopterix arenella (assembly GCA_927399405.1). Classification (NCBI taxonomy): domain Eukaryota; kingdom Metazoa; phylum Arthropoda; class Insecta; order Lepidoptera; family Depressariidae; genus Agonopterix; species Agonopterix arenella. The sequence goes on along the minus strand of OV656718.1, from coordinate 7,520,235 downwards.
AACCTAATATCAGGTTTATTTATGCTTTTAGTTCATAAGATGTTTGTTTATGTATTTGATAAATAAATAAAAAAAAAATATATTTATTGTATAATTATCCTCTTAAGGGATATAATAATAATAATAATAATTTTCGTTAAAATCTGTGAAGCATGGTGACTTTAAAATTATAGTTTTAAAGTTATCGTGCCTCACAGATTTCCATACAAATCCTAGCACTGAAACTGTATATTTTAACGAAAATGACAGATTTTCGTTAAAATATAAATTTCATGCAAGAGATTGGTTTCTAGACTGTTTCTGAAAAATGTCATTAACTTTAATTGGTTAGTATTGAAAATATAACCAGACTTCGTTTGTATGGATCGCGCTTCTAATTAGAACTGACAAGATAAATTTGGGAAAAGCGAGAGTAGTATATCAGGGTCATAGCAGCACGGCTAGCATGCCACCCACGACAAAGGAGTTTAATTAGTTTAATTAATTTATTTATTTATTTAACGAGAAAACCGTCATGCGCGCTCTTTCTGGCATATGTAAAATAATAAAGATGGAGGCACATCTCGATTATTATTGTTTTCCCGAGAAAACATTAGGCATGCGAGGCCTTCTAGTGGCGTTCCGTTATCTCTGCCTACCCCAGTACCGTGCGTTTGTCAAGTCATTATGTTTTTATAGAAATAACATAATATACGGTCTTATATTTATTACTAATTAGATAACAATTTATGACAAAGTTGGTAAATAAGTGCTTTCACAGATATTAATTAAAATAACTGACTTGATTTTACATCAGGAGTGCGATTTTTGAAACTCATTCGCTGAGCTCGGCAGTTGAAAATGTCAAAATTACTATGGAGATATGCATCTTTCTACTGTTGATTTGACTTTCAAAAATCGCACTCCTGAAGTATGATTTTCGAAAGTCAAATCAGCAGTAGAAAGATGCATATCTCCATAGTAATTTCGACATTTTCAACTGCTGAGTTCAAAGAATGATTTTCCAAAAATCGCACTCCAGATCTCACAACTTTTTGTCGGTTTTGCATATTATTATTATTATCTCGATATTGGTCTTTCAATCATGACATTCTTTTACAGATGAAGCTATTCATCCTAACAATCCTTGCTGTCGCCCAAGCTGGTGTGATTCAAGAAAAATGTGACGGCGTGTTTATCCGTAACATCTACCATGAGAGAGTATTGTTAAAAGATAATATAAACAGCCCCTATCAACTGGCATTAGATTACAATACCAAAATGCTATTTTTCAGCTTCACCGAAGACCACGGTAGTGATAAATTTAAATCTGCTTACATCAACTTAAAAACGAATGATTATGGAACTATTTCTGGAATAAAAGGTGGTTTTGCCAATGCTGTTGATTCAAAAAAACACGCGGTGTACTTAGGAGGTTCCGATGGAATTTATACGTTCAATTTTGATACTAAAACTGCTCAACATGTTGCTGGCAATGATAATATATGGGAAATGTTTTACAAAGATCGTCTGTATTATACAGATTATCCATCTGAAACAGCTTATTATTATGAGAATGAAGAAACAAAGAAAGTAGAAGAATTGAAAGATACAAAAGCTATGGTTGTCGCAGTAGATAAGAATAATAATATTTTCTTCTCAAATGCTTCTGGGCTATTTATGTATAAAAGAGATGATGATACAATTTTGAATATTGGAGAGTATACTGTAAATGGCTTTACTGCTGACAAAATAGGAAATGTGTATTTTTCAACTCCAAGTGGTATATATTCTCTAAAGGGAGAAGAAGTTGTGAAAGTTGTTGAAGCAGAAGGTATTTACGGATTAGCGATTGATGAAGAAAATAACATAATTATTGCTGAAATTGATAAAATATCTAAACTGACGCCGTCGAAGAAAACTTGCGTCAATAGCAAGGAAATCACGAATAACAATGTTTAAGTATTTATATTATCAAATAATTTTGTATAGAAATTATCTCTGAATTATATCTGCAGTGATCATGGCTAAATACTTTAAAATATCGTAAACTCAAAGTGAAATTTTTTTAAACACTGTAGTGAAAATTATTGTGAATAGTGTGTTTAAATAAATATTTTTTAAAACTTTGTAAACTGTATATAAAGATTTGATTATTTTAACGTTTTAAATTTCCTCTAAATGATTCCCTGAAATTGATAAAACCTGAAAGGATGGGAAACCAACATAAAAATCAATAAAATATTCATTCAATCCACTCATTTTTTTTATTTTACCTTGGCGTGGCTTGAATTTTTGAAATAAAGTTTTTTAAACTGTTTTATTTTAGTTTATTAATAGATTCTTAAGGTGGACGCACATTTATCCGCAGCGGACGAGCCGAAGGAAGTGAAAGAATCGCATTTAAGAATTCTAATTGAATTTTTTTACGAAAATTAGCGTAAAAGTTAGTATGTATGTTGTTTTATTGGTTTTTTTTTTAAAAAGCCCCTTTAGAAAAATTTGCCAAATATATTTTTAGAATCTCAGTTTCATGAGCTTTCAATCGATACCCTGACCGATATTGTAGATAGACAGATATATCATCATCATCATTGTCTTGCCCATTTCCCATTATTTGGGGTCGGTGCAATATGTCATCCTCTTCTATTTAGCAGTCGTTTCAGCACTCACTCCTTTTTTACACATATCATCCTTCAGACAATCTATCCATTTTTTCATCGGCCTGCCTCTCCTACCACATCCATCCACAACTCGTAACATCAGGCCGAGCTACGCGTCGGAGCGAAGCCCCGAAGCGTCCCCCCTGGAACCTGGTGGACCTGGTCTCCGGGGTCAGTCTGCCCGCCAAGCGAGCCGCAGGCCGAGCGCTCGACCCTAGTCTCTCCGCATTACATGCCCATACCACGATAATCTATTACCCTGCAATTTTTCCGTCATAGGTGCTACTTTCAAACTTCCTCTAATATACTCATTCCTAATCTTGCCATTCTAGTTACACCACTCATCCATTTCAACATTCGCATCTCAGCTGCTTCAGTCGTTTCTCATCCGTCCCTTTTGTGGACAAACACTTTAATCCGTACATAACGACAAGTCTTATTATGGTCTTATATATTTTAATATCAGATGGACTGATATGGTTACGGGAATGACCTGTGACTCCCGAATCCCCCTTAAGTTGAAAGGAAAAATATATAAAACCATCATAAGACGTGTCGTCATTTATGGCTCGGAGTGTTGGGCCGTTAAAGTAACGGAAGAAAAACGACTGCATGCAGCAGAGATGCGAATGTTGAGAAGGATGTGTGGTGTTACTAGAATGGACAAGATTAGGAATAGTACATTAGAGGAAGTTTGAAAGTAGTTCCTGTGAATGAAAAGCTACGCGGTAATCGATTATCGTGGTATGGACACGTGATGAGAAGAGATGAGTTTCATATTACAAGACGAATGTTGTATATGAATGTGGATAGCTGCATGAAGAGAGGATGACCAATGAAAAGATGGATGGATTGTGTGAAGGATGACATGTTTAAAAAGGGAGTGTGCGCAGAAATGACGGTTAAAAGAGATGAATGGAGGAAGACGATATATTGCGCCGAACCCAAATAACGGGATAAGGGCAGGAAGAAGATAGACTGATATATTAGATAGGATAATAATTTATTCCCTTTACAAGTAATTCGTGTAGGTACATAAGATTAATAACTCTAACCCTTATTGGAAAAATCATCGACACTAAGATAGAAACACAATTTTAATTGCCTAAAATGTCCCATTCTAATAATGTGTGAAACGGTATGTATTTGAGTTGGATTATAAATTATTGTACCTACCTAAGCAAAGCAGTGGACAAGAGCTAGACGGTAAAATGTCAAAAGGACAATAAAATATAGATAAACTTTTAGATTTCAATGCCACTACAAAACTTTTGGTTTACGAGTTACATAGTATCGTTTTAACCGTCAACGAGTTAGCTTCTCTTATAGTTGAAGGTAGGTATTTGTGTGACAGTGGCGTAGCGTTGATTTCTGTCGCCCTTATCTTAAAAAGATAAGGCAAAAATCCGATTCTGACGGCCCCTTATCTTGTTGCGACTAGGGATAACTTCCGTGCGTTCAGATGTTTTTGCCATACTTATTACTGGAAGCAAAATAGGTCATAGTTTCAGTACAATGTTAGGTTCCTATTGTTTTATTTTGTATTTTTGGTGCTTTTGCGGTCGTGTCTTCAACACTGCCATAAATGATCTCTTGAATTGGCTCTCTAATAGCCATGTTTTTTCCTTCTTATTGCTGTCTCCCGTTTGCAATGGAGGGAAGTCGGATATTTCGTTTTCCTACTCCTCCTATCTTCTTTGATTAATTCATTGCGGGTTCCAAGACAGATTAGAGTCATCCCCCGGGCTCGCTGGACTTCATTGTCCAGTGTTGTGAATGGTCGCCGCTGTTGATCCTGGCTTACAGGAGTTACAGCGGTGGGAAAGTGTGGTGGGCCCCTTATCTTTTTAAGAAGATCCACAGAAAAAACATCGGAGTGAGCTAAACGAGCTAGAAATTCCCGAACTTACCAGCCCTACTAAAGTATCGCCCGGGGCATTTGCATTGGATGATATTTGTTCGTCGAATAGTGATTATTTTAGCAGCCAACCGTGTGTAAACCCCTAAATTTTAATCGAGTAGGTTAGCGAGTGCTTTAATTTGGCTACTAACTCAATCGCACTCGACTTACTAGTCCGTACTTAACTATTTCATCATCGTTAAAGAAATTTAGCATTATACAGTCATAAATGTAGGCTCATCGTTAAGGAAATTTGACTAAACAAATCAATTAAAATACTTAATAGTTGGTATTTGATGAAAGTAGGTACAACGCATACCTATATCTAGATGTGACCTTGCATACACATGATACGAAAATGCACATAGACATGGAGATTAATGATCAATTAAAATATGATTTTACAGATGAAGCTATTCATTCTCTCAATCCTTGCTGTCGCTCAAGCTGGTATCTTTCAAGAAAAATGTGACGGCGTTTATATTCGAAACATATACTATGAGAGGGTAGTTTTAAAAGATAATCTCAAATTTCCCTATCAATTGGCCTTGGACTTCGAAACCAATATGCTATTTTTCCGCATAAGCGTCGCTGACGGCGAAACCAAATCTGCTTACATCAACTTAACAACTAATGATTTTGGAACTATTCCTGGAATAAAAGGCTATGCAAGTACTGTTGATTCAAATAAACACGTAGTGTACTTAGGAGGTACCGATGGAATTTATACATTCAATTTTGATACTAAAACTGCTGAACATGTTACTGGTACTAATATAATATGGCAAATGTTTTACAAAGATCGTCTATATTACACAGATTTAAATACTGGAACAGCTTATTATTATGAAAACGAAGAAGCAAAGAAAGTAGAAGAATTGAAAGATACAATGGCATTGATTGTTGCTTTAGATAAAAATGATAATATTTTCTTCTCAAATTCTTCTGGTCTTTTTATGTATAAAAGGGATAATGCTACTATTTTGAATATTGGAGAGTACGATGTGAATGGATTTACTGTTGATAAAATGGGAAATTTATATTTTTCGACTTCGAGTGGTGCATATTCTCTAAAGGGAGAAGAAGTTGTGAAAGTTTTCGAAAAAGACGGTATAAGCGGACTGGTGATTGATGAAGAAAATAACATAATACTGGCTAATATAAATACAATTTCGAAAATGAAGAAAACATCGAAGAAAACTTGCGACAGTAAAAATAAAAGAATTAAGGTCCGATCAGACCTGGTTGTTTGGTATCGGCCGAGACCGATACTGAGACCGAGATCTAAATAAATTCTCAGCCGACACCGAGATTAACAAAGTATTTAAAAAATCAAGACTACAAATGCAATTAAATAAAAAAAAATGAAATAAATATACAAAATGTATTGTTTTGACTTTTTTTGTTAAGATTCTTTTTGCTTGTATAGGAACATCTTAGATGTTAATACGAAAATAAAAATAAAACATTAACATATTGTATCTTACCAAGACAAGATTCATTTTTCAAGAGGTGCCAAAAATTATGTAGTTGATGATGATGATTCTTATTCGTAAATATAAACCTTCCCCTTGAATCACTCTATCTATTAAAAAAACCGCATTGAAATCCTTTGCGTAGTTTTAAAGATCTAAGCATACATAGGGACATACAGACAGACAGCAGGAAGCGACTTTGTTTCATACTATGTAGTGATGATGATGATAGTGATTCTTTGACTATTTATTATAAGGACTAGCCTTGCGGTAGCATTTCCCCTCTGCCACGGTATAAGATCAATTTGATCATGTGCATTTACATTCAATTTTATACCTTATCAATAAACGAGACAGCCTATAATTGCGAAACAATAATTTCGAACTTAGAACGTTTGGGTTTCACACGAGAGTACTTTTCATGATTTTTATCCTTTGACTACTTATATAGGGACTAGTTACGCGTGTAATTCTACTAACAAACATTCTGCCACTTTTTGTGGGCGGCGAGGTAACATGAAATCCGCAACTTTGGATTTTATTCCCATAACTTTAGATTCTAATTTTGAACGTTAAAAATCATGAAAGAAGTCTCGCGTGAACCCCAAACGTTCTAAGTTCGAAATTATAGTTTCGCCATTATATGTTGTCTCGTTTAGTGATAAGGTATAAAATTGAATGTAAATGCACATGATTAATTGATCTTATACCGTGGCAGAGGGGAAATGCTACCGCAAGGCTAGTCCTTATAATAAATAGTCAAAGAATCACTATCATCATCATCACTACATAGTATGAAACAAAGTCGCTTCCCGCTGTCTGTCTGTATACAATTTTGAATATTGGAGAGTATACTGTGAATGGATTTACTGCTGACAAAATAGGAAATGTGTATTTTTCAACTCCAAGTGGTATATAGGTATTTTCTAAAAGGAGAAGAAGTTGTGAAAGTTGTTGAAGCAGAAGGTATTTACGGATTAGCGATTGATGAAGAAAATAAAATAATTATTGCTGAAATTGATAAAATATCTAAACTGACGCCGTCGAAGAAAACTTGCGTCAATAGCAAGGAAATCACGAATAACCAACCGAATAGTCAAAGTTTTTATCATTCAAAATTAGAATCTAAAATTATGGGGAATAAAATCCAAAGTTGCGGATTTCATGTTACCTCGCCCCCCGCAAAAAGTGTCAGAAATGTTTGTTAGTAGAATTACACGCGTAACTAGTCCACATATTTTGGCCTGGTGTCCTGTGACACCTTATTCAAGCTCACCGCAAGGTGAACTTAGTCCAGGCACCAGTCTCCACATTACTATAATAATGTATTTTTCAACACACTTGCTCATAAAATGGCCCTTATTTCACCGCAATTAGGCACATAATGACACCTATAATCAAACTGTGACTTTTTCATTACTATTATTCACAAGTGAGTTACAGGTTTTTTATAGTAGGTATCTAAACTTCTTGGTTGAGTTCTTGAGTTGCTTTGTTCTTAAAAAAGTTTCGATACAAAAAAGATCATATTCAATATTACAAATAAATTCTCTAAATAAACTTTTTATTTACTAAATAAAATGATTTTTTATAATTATTTTCTTCACAAGTGTGTTGAAAAACGTCGTATGATACACGTGTGTATTGATGATTACCGTCCTCGGCTCTCTTAAGACGCCTCAGCGGTAATCACCAACATTACACACTTGTACCATAATGTACTATTATACTAGTCCAGTTATACCTAAACCCCTTGTTGCCTTGTTATTGTATTTGGAGAGAAATAATTGGGAGTTTGCTCATTGTATTGTCTCCACCACGTTATCACTGCAATTGTTATTTGCCACTTTCTCATTTCTTTTATTTTACATTTTTATTTTCTAAAATATAATAATAAACAGTACCTAAGTTATTTGTCATCTGAGGTCAATGTTTCTCTTTCATTGGGTGAAACGTTCTGTTTTTTTTTTCTTTTGTGACTGTAAATTACGCATGTTGTGCTCACTTTTAAGTGGTTATGCATTTAGCTTAAGTTAAGTATCACAATGATTGTATGAGTGTAATAACTGTAAGTGAATCAAATAAATAATTTTTTTTTTGTTATCATGTAAGTAGTCAATGTAGTGATTGTAGGCAAAGCCCCGAGCAAACGCTAGACGGTGAAATGTCAAAAGGAGAATAAAATATTGATAACCTTTTAGATTTCAATGTCATTATGAATCTTTTACACTTATAAGAGTTATTAGTGTTGTTTTAATCATCAACAAGTTAGCTCCTCTTAATTAAAGGCAAGTGTTTTTTTTTTATTATTTTTTGTTTAGTTAATGTGTTTTCAGTCCATACAAAAGTTTGACGCACAATACGCGTAGACGGAATTAATAAAAGTAATATTTTATATACTTATGGAAAAATAGTTTAGAAAATCTAGTTGCCGCGTCACAATTATTATTATTTGGTTATAAGGGCTTGGTCGATGACCAAATAGCTACTGCGACCTGGATAGATCTATTGTAGCTGTCTACCTAGACCTTTTATTTCCTAGGCCCACGGACTTCATGAACCGTGTTATGCTTTTGGAGGGAAGGTCCCTAATGTCAGTAGGTGTTATTATGTATCCACCTAGATAGCGACTTCTGCTGTGAATGAGCACTTCGCATTCGCAGAGGAGGTGTATGGGCGTTTCCTCTGCTTCACAGCAGAATCTGCAAGTGGATGAATCTACAAGCCCCATTCTGTGTAGGTGTTTGTTTAACTTGCAGTGTCCTGTTAAGGCTCGTACTAAGAGCCTTAAGTCGTTGCAGTTTGAATTGATGGCATCCGAGGTATGTCTGTTTGAAAAGCCGGTCACAAGTTCTTTCGCATGCCTCAGTCCTGGTGTATCCGACCAGAGCCTGCGGCTTTGGTTCACAGCCCATTCCTTTAGCACACGTCTAGAGGTGTTGCGAGAGATGCCGCAATAAGGCTCGGGGCCTATGGCGTCCTCTTCCGCATTGAAATTTTTCATACAAAATTTTAAAAGTTTTATATTTTCGTAATTGAATTGCAAATATTATTTGTGACGCGGCATCTAGATTTTCTAAACTATTATTCCATATATACAAAGTAACTTATATTAATACCGTCTACGCTTATTGTGCGTCAAAGTTTTGTATATAATTGACCCCTCTGCAACCACCTTAATAAAGATCTTTTCCTACACAATTATATTGTTATATTAGGTACCTACCTACATATAGGCGGGATTAATATTAGTGTTTATCTAGTCTGGAAAAAGTTTTTAATTAAAAATTGAATATTATTTATACTTAACATTAATCTATCTTTACTATTATAAAACTGTAAATTTAAAAAAAGAAATTTTTTTGTTCGAGCATCACGCGAAAACTACTGAACCGATTTTGATGAAACTTTTTTGTTTGATAGCTTATGATCTGACTTAAAATCTGGTATATAATTTGTGCGGACGAAGTCGCGGGCTACTATTATAAAACTGTAACAGTGTATAAGTGTGTTTGTACATTGAAGATATTAACAACAAAAAAATGCGATATGGTTTATAGGTGTCCCTGATTCCATATCAGGAATTTTTGGATTTTACTTCTGTCGGTTTGAACGAGCAACACGCAAACACTACTGAACCGATTTTGATGAAACTTTTTTTGTTTGATAGCTAAACGCTTAAAGTCGCGGGTTAACGCTATATATTTATAAGATTCTAAGGTACGGACTCGAAACGCTGTAACTGATAACAATTTCAGCATCGTTAAGGAAATTTAGATTACCCATTTAAAATATCTAAATGCATTTTACAAGCTTTTATTTAGTTTCACCTGTTCCGGTGTCTGTAATGGAATCTTGAAAGTTAAAGACCCACTTCCCGGTTTGATTGAACCGGCGACGATTGAACTGAAATTTTGCATGCATATGTATATCGCGTGAAAATGCAATTAAAGCTTGTTTTAAAAAAAAAGTTTTTTTCTCCTTTGGTCCGGTTTTCTATTGACAACGTCCAAGAAATTTATTTTAAATAAAATTAAAGATTGTAAAATTTGTCTCGGGCGGGACTTGAACCCGCATTTGGCACAACATAGCTGTAACATGTTTACCCGACTAACAATTTGGTCGTATAAGTGTCGTATAGTCGAACATCAGACGCATAAAGCACCAGTATATGACGAAATTACCCTAACATAACTTTTATAAGACTAAGTTTTTTATAAGTTTAAATAGTCATATAAATGTGGGCCTAATACGACCAAATTGTTTGCTGGGCAAAAATCAATAATATTTCAGACATTTATTTTATTATATTTAATGTTTTTTATTTTATTTATTTATGGATTTTAGGGGCACTGATTAAACTTGTGAACTGTGGATTAATGATCAATTAAAATATTTTTTTACAGATGAAGCTATTCATTCTCACAATTCTAGCTGTCGCTCAAGCTGGTGTGATTCAAGAAAAATGTAACGGCGTGTTTATAAGGAACGTCTATCATGAGAGGGTGGTTTTAAAAGATGATCTCAACAGCCCCTATCAGCTGGCATTGGATTACGATACCAAAATGCTATTTTTCAGCTTAACCATAGTGCTAGTTGACGAAATTGACACATCCCAAAATGCTTACATCGACTTAAAAACTAATGATTTCGGAACTATTTCTGGAGTAAAAGGAGGCTTTGCCAATGCTGTTGATTCAAAAAAACACGCAGTTTACTTTGGAGGTGAAGATGGAATTTATACGTTCAATATTGATACTAAAACTGCAGCACATGTTGCTGGCAATGAGAATATATATCAAATGTTTTACAAGGATCGTCTGTATTATACAAATTATCCATTCGAAACAGCGTATTATTATGAGAATGAAGAAACAAAAAAAGTTGAAGAATTGAAAAGTACAGCAGCAAAACTTATCGCAGTGGATAAAAATAATAATATTTACTTCTCAAATGATTCTGGACTTTCCATGTACAGAAGAGATAATAATACAATTTTAAAGATTGGAGAGTACATTGTGAATGGATTTACCGCTGATAAAACAGGGAATGTGTATTTTTCAACCCATAATGGTATCTATTCACTAAATGGACAAGAAGTTGTGAAAGTTTTTGAAATAGACGGTGTTTTCGGATTGGCGATTGATGAAGAAAATAACATAATTTTAGCGGAAATTGATAAAATTTCTAAACTGACGCCGTCTACAAAAACTTGCGTCAATGTAAATAACAAATAAAATTAACTTATAATAAATAAGTAGTAAAATAGACGTAGTTATTATAATACCTACCTACCTACATCCAAAATACATGCGAATTGAATAATTTTGCATAGGAATTGAAAAAAAAAACAATTTAGCAGTAATACTGTAAAAATATCGGGAACTCAATGTAGGGAAATAAATATTGTTGTGCTGTAGTGAATGTTGTGCTGGATTGTCTGAACATTTTTTTCATTTCATTTTAAACTGTAAATAAACAATTCGATTGTTATGTCAACGTTTTTAAATTTGCCTATTTAAAGTACGTACTTCCCTGAAAATAAGTTGATAAAACCTGAACAGATGGATTACCTATTTCCTTCAATCTAGATATAATTTCCAATCTTCGTGGCTTTTATTTTTGCAATATAATATGGGACAGCAGTTTTTTGTGGAAATCTTAACATAAATTCTAAAAATTTATAGGCTTTGAATTCTTACTCCCACGATATTGTAGAAAAAAATCTAGGAATATAAATAATCTAGGAATATCTACCATATATGGTAGACTACTATGAAGTTAATGAATATATTGTATACAGATTGTATATATAATTTCTGATTAGTCTAGTAATCCCTATAAATATGTCAAATTCAAATTCAAAATAGATTATTGCTTTCATGTGTTAATTACAGATATTGAGGGATTTGCAGTACATCATGAGACCCTTTTGGGTAAAGTAAATCTCTGCTTCACTGCGAATGGCAGACGGATGGACGGACGGACGGTTCGACATCATCATCATCAAACGTCCACTGCTGGACATAAATCCCCCAAAATGGGGGGGGATTTGCCATAATCGCCACGCTTGGCAGGCGGGTTGGCGATCGCAGTTGGATCGAATCAATGTGTGAACTCATGGGATGTTGCTGCCCATCCTTCAGTAGATCCCTTAGTCGCCTTTTACGACACCCACGGGAGGAAATGGGATGGTGCTATTCATAGACGACACCACACGGCTACACGGTTCGACATCTATTAAAGGATATTCTTGCATGCGTTAGTATAAAGTATATCCCTCCTCTTAGCATCGATGTGATTCCATAAGCGTTCCGTTTTGCCAATTTTGGATAGGATGCTGAAAAAGATGATAACCTTTCCTCACTTAATCTACAGTAGGTCAATTGTAATCATTCGACAACTTTGAGAATTTTCGCGTTAGGTAGGTACGTAGTATAATGACCTTAACCTTTTTCAAGATAAGTATATAGTTTATACAAACTTGAATGTAATGTACCTATAGCCTGGAAGTTTTAAAAATAACGACTGTTGGACCGATTAACTATACTGTTTGTGTTCTAAAAGTTTTATTTTATTCAATGGCCGATTGCTGTGTCTAGGCACTGCAATTCTGCCAATGTAGTTCTGTATGTATTAATAAAATAAGAGATCAATAAAAACACATTAGAGATCATCAATGATCTCGTTTGCATTGTATTATACTTTACATACATACATATACTTACGCCTGTGTCCCATTGGGGTAGGCAGAGACAATGGATCGGCATCGGCTACGCTCCTGAGACACCTCTTTCGCCTCTTCCACAGTCATAATCGTTTCATACGCGCTCGTCGGTTTCGGGTACATTTCTTATCTTATCTTATCTTGTTGTGGGGGCTGGCAAGCCAGCAACACCTCGACCCAGTGGGATCTTTTGTGTTGGCCCCAATACTTTTGATTTTCTTCACCCTTCAAATACATGGTCAATGAAGGAGGCGATACCGTTGAGGGGAAGAAACCCAAGGTCTTCCGGTTTTGGATATCCATTTCCGAGAAGGCTCATGCGTTTTGCCGCCAAGACATCACAGTCACAAAGGATATGTTCCATGGTCTCCTCATCCTCTCCGCAAGCTCGGCAGCTGGGATCTAGGGTAAGTTTCATCTTGTGCATCGTGCCTGTGGCGTATTGCCCGGTGAGGGCTCCGATAATGGCACGAGTTCTGGTACATTTGATCTGACCCTTCTTAAGTACGCTGCCAATTTCGTCCGCATTTGTACATCTTGGGCGCCCTCTTTTGACTGTCCCATTCACACTCGCTTTATATATTTCATACGTCAGTCTGCTATCACTCATTCTTTCCACATGACCAAACCATTTCAGCATTCCCTTTTTAATCCTTGTCACTATATCCTCTTTCAATCCACATCTTTCTCTAATTACACTGTTTAGATACTCGTTCAAACAAACAAACACACAAACAAACACCCAAACAAACACACAAACAAACAGACAGACAAAAAATCCAAAAATTGGTGAAATGGAATCAGGGACACCTAAAAACCATGTCGTTACTTTTTTTTTGTTAATATCTTCAATGTACAAACAAACTTCCTGTTACAGTTTTATAATAGTATATAGATAGATAGATATTGTACTGTTAAATGAATAAACGTTTTATCTATCTATCTAGAGGTATTCAAAATGGCGGAGCTACGCGGCCAACTGAGCCCGCACGTCTGTCCATGAATCCACTACCCACGTGACTCCCCATGACCAGACTTAAAAACTATAGTCTAGGAAAAATAAGGTTTGAGATTGCATTAAAGAAACTTTAGTAAATTGTGTTTGAACTAATATTACTGTTATTATTATTATTAATATTACTGTTAGTTTATAAATTTTTTTCGAGATTTCGTGGTTATATAGGCTTAGGACCCTGAGAAATACCTTACAATTGATATAAATGTACAAAGGACAACCTTATTTCTAAAGCTATTTCTCCCAGCATACCAGCAAAAGAGACTTAATTATTACAAGGCAAATTTAATGTGTACAAACAAACAGTAAAGATTAAAATTTTTGAATACTTATAAAATATTAAATACCTACTCAAATTTACGATATTAACCGGGGGTTATTATTGTTATAAGTAAAACGTATTCAACTAAGCTGTCCTGTATAAAATCACCAGTTTTCCATTTTTTGTTCATACCTAAATTTACTGCTTTGTAAACTTCTTAATTATTCAATAATACAAAATACGAAATCGGGGATTATTGAAAATTTATGTTTTTCAGGTAGTATACAACGTGTTAATGAATTAACGCAAAACTAGAAAGTAGTTTGTTTAGAATCGAGAGCAGAATCGAATTATCATGGTTCCAACGCAATTTTTTTCAAAATATTATATAATTTGTTTGTAAATTTTAAAATTTACTGAACCCGATGTCAACCCACCGCACGGGCACACTCACCCAACTCACTACCATAACAAGCTTCTTAAAATGTATCCATGAGTACGTTAGCGCTTTCATTCATTGCTGAAATGATAACAAATCACTTTTGCCTCAAAACTTAAAATGCGAATAACTTTAAATATTAACTATCAAAATAATAAAATTATTGTTTCAATCTAATTATTTTGTTATGAATCAGTTGGGGTGTATGATGTTTTGCGCTAATTCATTAACACGTTATAATACACTATATTCCAAATTATCACCTCAAGTGCAATAAATGCTCCAAATCCGTAGATGTTCCCGACTACTGGTGTATATACTTAATTCATAATTTCGGGAACTGGTACGGACTGTAACGCGGGAAAATTTAGTAAGTACCCAATCTTCTTCTTTCGTGTCAGCATGAGCTATATCGCATAACTATAGCTCATGCTGTAGTGGATAGATTAGCACGTCAGCAGTGGTCGTATCGAGGCTGAATGCCCAGGGTGCGCCAGACGAATTCAGGTTTCGTTACTCGGGGACGCTCTTATAATCTTTTATAGGGCAAATGGCACTGGGCCATGGAGAATGGAAAAGGCAAATGGCAATGGGCAATGGAGAGGGTTATGCTCGGAGTTTCCTATCGAGATCGAATCAGAAATGAAGAGATCCGCAGAACTAGAGTAGCTGACATAGCCCAAAGAATTGCTAAACTAAATTAGACATGGGCGGGGCCGATGGCTGATGGGGCCGAATAGTTCTCGAGTGGCGAGCGCGTACCGGAAAGCGCAGCGTGGGTAGCCGACAAGGTAAACCAACGACCTGGTGAAGGCGGTGGAAACCCGTTGGACGAGGGCAGCGTAGGACCAGTCGTTGTGGTGATCCTTGGCGGAGGCCTATGTCCAGCAGTCGACGTCCATCTCCATCGGCTGAGGTGTTGATGATGAATCTTTTTTAGGTAATTAAAATTTAATGTCCTTACCTAGTGATCTTTTGGTCCTGTAGGCAGGCTCCTCGGTATCCTCTTCGTATCGATTGAAATCGTCAGCGAACAGTTCAGGCTCAAATCGATTCATTCTCTCATCTCGATTAACCACTACACTGGTTTCTGGCACTATTTGAATTCTTTCGATTTTTGCTGTAAAAATTGCGCATTTTTATAAACAAACGAGCGTTAACCCGCGACTTCGTCCGCACAAATTATATACCAGATTTTAAGTCAGATCATAAGCTATCAAACAAAAAAAGTTTCATCAAAATCGGTTCAGTAGTTTTTGCGTGATACTCGTTCAAACAAACAAAGACACAAACAAACAGACAGACAAAAAATCCAAAAATTGGTGAAATGGAATCAGGGACACCTAAAAACCATATAGTAACTTTTTTTCTGTTAATATCTTCAATGTACAGACAAACTTCCTGTTACAGTTTTATAATAGTATAGATAGATAGATAATTATAATTAATCGTCCAGAGGGTCTAGCAAGATTTACCTACTTGCGGGCATTTCAATGTTGGCTCCGTTGCGAAAGTTGTTCAGTTTGATAGTCTAAAGCATCCCCTTAAGTATTACTAAGGTGTTTTCATACACCTGTAGAAAACAGCCGACTCGCGTACAAGTAAAAAAAAAAGAAAAATCGTACTACAGGATGTAATAAAATAATACTCATTCTTATACTGTGCTCTTTGACTACTTATATAGGGACTAGTTACGCGTGTAATTCTACTAACAAACATTTCTGCCACTTTTCGCGAGGGGCGAGGTAACATGAAATCCGCAACTTTGGATTTTATTCCCCATAACTTTAGATTCTAATTTTGAATGTTAAAAATCATAAAAAGTAGTCTCGTGTGAAACCCAAAGTTCGAAATTATTGTTTCGCAATTATAGGCTGTCTCGTTTAGTGAAAAGGTATAAAATTGAATGTAAATGCACATGATCAATTGTTCTTATACCATGGCAGAGGGGAAATGTTACCGCAAGGCTAGTCCTTATAATAAATAGTCAAAGACTGTGCTACAGGGTCTGGGTTCATTAGGCATTTTGCACCATGTGTTGTGTAGTTCGCACCACGGTGTGAGTCGCTTATGTCGCTGTTTTTCGTATAAAAATATAAGTTAGGTAAATTAAATAGATTTAAAAATCTAACCTTTCCCTTTTGTCGATAAAAGTCCATCGATATCGATAAAAACGTTAGTCAGTATGACTGTAAATGTGAACGCTATGGCTAGGAGAGTAACACAGAACACCCTGTGGAAGACGCCGTCGAAATCGCATGGTGTCATGTGGGTTTATTTTATCTGGAAAAAAAAATGCGCGAACGTATCAGATAATGAAGTAAAATAACTTTAACAGAAGAACATGAGTCGAAAGACAAGGAGAAATTGTTGTTCGTCCACATCGACTTGGTACACTGGACGTAGGTTCCGCGCTCAAAAGTGTCTCAAAAGCACCAAAACGTAAAAAGAGAACCAACTACGCGACAGTCTCTTCCATAGATTAAAATGGATTTTGGATATAGATAGGTAACTCGCCTTGAATTTTAGGACGTCCTAATTGCGTTGCCGCTTAATAGCACTAGGACACATTATGAAATAAATTGAAAAAGACGATCGGCCGACACGAGGATCGAACCTTAGCTAGCGGTAAGTTCGTAAGCCGGTTGTTTAGACCGCTAGACCAACAAGACAGTGGTTGATATGGGCGAAATGTCTCACTACTACAGCGCAGCGCGTGAGGTGTAGTGCGCTGTTACTCCGATATGAATTCAACACATAGTGCTTCGAAACATGACCGATAGATGGCGGAAGCTGTCTATGGAAAATCAGCGTTCCGCTTAGTTTGTTTGATCGGCCGACTATGCGCACGCTCGAGCGCGCGGCGCTCGCCGTGCTCCGATGAGGGAGTGGAATGGAAAAGAATTTCCGCATTTCCAATGTTTTTACTTGGTTTATATTACTACACGTGCTTATGTTCGTGCAGTTTTTAGTCTCGGACACTTTTTTGAGAATTTTGTACTAGACCGGCCAGAAGTACAAATTTTGAAACTCATTCGTTGAACTCAGAAGTTGAAAGTTAAAGTTTCTTTTTTTTCTCGTATCTGTTTGCTCCCATAGTAAATGTTGTTCAGTTTGATGGGTAGACTCTTAGTTTAAAAGGATGCTAATGATATCAATTTCACTCTGTATATATAAAAATGAATCCCTATTTTCCTTGGCCACGTCACGCGAGAACGGCTGGACCAATTGCTATGAAACTTTTGGACATGCCAAGGAAGGTTTATAAACAAAAACAGCCAAGTGTGTGTCGGGTAAAACTCTGAGGCGGTACGAAGTTCGCCAGGTCAGCCAGTATCCAATAAATATAGTTATTTTAACTACGTATAAGTTTATTCGTAGTATTATAATAAATAAATTAACTTTTAAACTAACCTTATTCGTAAATATTTATCAAAGTGAAAACACTGTATAAGGTACACTTGTCAGAAGAATACTGGAAGTCAAACAAAGAACAAGAATTTCAAATGAAACCTTTGTTTACAAACACACCTACAGAACTGTTTCATTTCTATTGTCTTGCATCTTTTTTTAACGTTGTCAAAAGGTTAAAAATCGTTGCTTTTAATTTTTGTTTTGGAACAATTTTTTAAACAATCTTATCGTCGCGTGAGGTTTAAGGGTTGAGCCTCCTCTGGCAGCACGGAATCCCATTTTTAGGGTTCCGAAGTCAACAAGGAATAGTTTCGCCATGTCCGTCCGTCCGTCCGCGGCTTAGCTCAGAGATGCTTAGTACTAGAAAGCTGTAATTTGGCATGGGTATCTAGAGAGATCATAGAGATCTAGAGAGATGCCAACCAACGCGCTGAGTACGAAACCTAGTGCCGCATTACCACCAGTACCACGCGATAGAAAGTATTTTGTTAGCTTGAATGTGCTCATTATCCATTCCGGTATCAGAACTAAACGTTCGAATAATCTTTAGTACTACGCAAGCATTGTAAACTATTTACACATAATATATCGATTGGCTTTCAGCCTCATAATAAATTGAATCCTTAATGTCGCGAGCAATGTGTTCCGTTTTTGCGCATATTGCTGCGACACTGACCCCGCCCCCTTTTCACATCTCCCTTTAGTCTTTGTGATATGTGGTATACATATTCATCATGCCGACCAAATGGTAAAATAAAATCTTGAAAAATATGCGCGAAGTGGGAATGGATTATTTTTTTCTCATCTACTCCATGGTGTGGGGTATCGTTGGATAGGTCGTTTAAAATATGATGAGAGTAGGAAAACCATTTTTCGATTTAGGGATCCGTTAGCGAAATATTAAGCTTTAAAGTGACAATTTTTGTTAGAGTCAAGTGTCCCTCCCCCCTGCCAGCTAAACGGTTGTTTCTGGGTATGTGAAAAAATTCATGGTAGTAGTATCTAAACTATTATAAAACTGTAGCAGGAAGTTTGTCTGTACATTGAAGATATTAACAAAAAAAAAGTTACTATATGGTTTTTAGGTGTCCCTGATTCCATTTCCCCAATTTTTGGTATTTTGTCTGTCTGTTTGTTTGTGTGTTTGTTTGTTTGAACGAGTATCACGCAAAAACTACTGAACCGATTTTGATGAAACTTTTTTTGTTTGATAGCTTATGATCTGACTTAAAATCTGGTATATAATTTGTGCGGACGAAGTCGCGGGTTAACGCTCGTAATATATAAAGAAATTAAAAGGAAAACTATCACTGGTAAGTAGGCTTTACAAGTTTACGAGTAATAGTCGACCAACTTAAAAAAATACTTTTTAGACTTTATTACCCGTTAAACCATAGTAAAAACGAAAAAGCCCCCTTCTAAGTCCGTATATTGTGACGGGCAACCACGGAACCCTACCAAGCGCGTGTCCCGACACGCACTTGGCCGGTTTTTTTTTTTCAGCGTTTTGTCGTGTTCCTACTATTTTGTCCTAGTAGTAGGTCCACGAGGGACACCTATTTCTGTTGATCCTACCGATATGCTGAATCAAAAATGTACGTCCTGTGTAAAGAAAATCGGCCAAGTGCGAGTTGCAATATATTACCAATGCAGATTTCTTTATTAAAGAAAACGGCCAAGTGCGAGTTGCAATATCGTGTCCGAAAAAAAGGCATTTAATAAACATTGAGAAGTACCAGGAGAGCAGAAGAGTACAAGAGGTTAAACGTAACCAATTGCACACGCTTGACGCTCTTTCCTTTTCTGTCGTTCAGAAACCTCATGTGCTAGACGAGAAAGATAGCGGGGAATGCCTTTCCCACTCTCCTTAGCGTGAAAAAATGCGATTCCGTGCTGCCAGATTAGCAACTAATGGTAAAGTGGTTCCGGTCAGTATTTATCAACTTTTTTTCTTTCATCTCGTGGTTGCAGAGGGGTCAATTTTATACAAAACTTTGACGCACAATACGCGTAGACGGTATTAATATAAGTAACTTTGTATTTATGGAAAAATTGTTTAGAAAATCTAGATGCCGCGTCACAAATAACATTTGCAATTAATAAAATAATTACGAAGATATAAAGCTTTGAAATTTTTCATACAAAATTTGAAAAGCTTTATATCTTCGTAATTATATGATAAATTGCAAATGTTATTTGTGACGCGGCAACTAGATTTTCTAAACTGGTTTTCCATATATAAAATATTACTTTTATTTATTCCGTCTTCGCGTATTGTGCGTCAAACGTTTGTATGGACTGAAAACACCTTAAGTACAATGTTTTAAGTGGGTCAGTTCTTTTTTTCCAAGCACTAAACGGCAACATTTATTTCAGCGACTTATCTAGTCAAACATGTGAGGGCGCTGGAAGTTAAAAACTTAAAAATTGAATAACTTTTAAACAAAAGCAGCTAGATCAAATCTTTTGATACAGTTTTAAATAATAGATAATTTGTGTGACAATGTCAATGATATTTATATTTATTTAGTTTTAATAGTAATTAAGAGCACTAAATATTGATATAACATTTTAATCATTTTTGTCTATAATAAAGAAGGGAAGTGGGTCAGTTCTTTTTTTCCAAGCACTAACCGGCAACATTTATTTCAGCGACTTATCTAGTCAAATAATGTGAGGGCGCTGGAAGTTAAAAACTTAAAAATTGAATAATTTTTAAACAAAAGCAGCTAGATCAAATCTTTTGATAAAGTTTTAAATAATAGATAATTGTGTGACAATGTTGAAGATATTTATATTTATTTAGTTTTAATAGTAATTAAGAGCACTTTGTGATATGACCGAGTGCAATGTCTCCGAAGATGACGTCAGTAATAGGGCAAGGTGGAGAGAGCAGACACAGAAGGCTGACCCCACCACCATATGGGATTAAAAGCCAGGAAGAGAGAGAGAGAGAGAGAGAAAGTAATTAAGAGCACTAAATATTGATATAACATTTTAATCATCTTTGTCTATAATAAAGAAGGGCCCTGCTGGGCGTACGTTAGCTTAGATTTAATATAACTCCGTTATCTTTGAAGCACTAAATATAAGCCATACATATTCATAAAGCACTAAATGAGCACTAAATGGTTGGCTAGGTTTCAAAGCCCTAGGATCGATGGCCCCGCTGGGCATACGCACACCAACTAAGATTATTGATTTTAAAACATGTTACAGCCGGGTCATAGTCATATAAGGGGTGCAGAGAAACGAATATGAAAAGATGTGAATTTTTACCACTTTTTCTTTATTAACCGAAGTAATCTATCTATCTATCTATACTATTATAAAACTGTAACAGGAAGTTTGTCTGTACATTGAAGATATTAACAAAAAAAAAGTTACGATATGGTTTTTACGTGTCCCTGATTCCATTTCACCAATTTTTGAATTTTTTGTCTGTCTGTTTGTTTGGGTGTTTGTTTGTTTGAACGAGTATCACGCAAAAACTACTGAACCGATTTTGATGAAACTTTTT
Organism: Agonopterix arenella; assembly: GCA_927399405.1. Classification (NCBI taxonomy): domain Eukaryota; kingdom Metazoa; phylum Arthropoda; class Insecta; order Lepidoptera; family Depressariidae; genus Agonopterix; species Agonopterix arenella. The sequence goes on along the minus strand of OV656718.1, from coordinate 7,498,841 downwards.
TTGTTTGATAGCTTATGATCTGACTTAAAATCTGGTATATAATTTGTGCGGACGAAGTCGCGGGTTAACGCTCGTATAAAATAAAAATGTCGTTTCTTGACTTTTAACAAATAATTACCAGAAAACTTTTTTTCTGACCACTGCACCTGTCAGTTGACCACCAAAAAATTAAAATAAAACCGCCTTCAAAAAAACTTAAAAGTAATAAATAATATTGCAGCCGATGACTTTTTCGTTCGCCTATCTATGTATAAGAACATTGATGAAGCCACCAACTTATCAGTAGAATGGCCAAAGCGGAACTACGGATGCCATTTTGAAAACGTCATTTTGTTGCTGTCAGTCGATGTAGTCTCTCATTCTTTGATACAGAAAGTGGCGCCATCGCTCATTCTACAGATAAGTTGGTGACACTGTAATTTGTTTTATCGAAGTCGCTGTCAAGCCGGTACGATTCCCGACAGGGCGTGCATTAGTTTTTTTGCTTGGCTTGACACCGACTCCAATAAAACAAATTAAATAATGTTCTTTTATAAATGCGAACGAAAAAGTCATCGGCTGCAATATAATTTTTTACTTTTTTTGAAGGCGGTTTTATTTTAATTTTATTTAAATTTTTTTTAGTTCACAATTTTTAGTGGTGAAATACATTAGATCGACGGGTACATCGATACGAAGCCAGTCTCGATAGGAAGAATGTCTTAATCGCCGATGATTTGCTGTCAACTTTTGAGTTCTATTGTGTAGCTCCGAAGCGCTTCATCAGATCTTCACTAAATTAAAATGAGACCACACGGGAGCACCAGCTTTTAAAAAAAGAATCTTCAAAATCGGTTAACCCATTCGAAAGTTCCGAGGTAACAAAGATTAAAAAAATACAGTCGAAATGAGAACCTCCTCCTTTTTTGAAGTCGGTTAATAAGACCTCAATTGCGTTTTATTCATAAAACAAAGCAAAATTCAACACACATTAATCTCAATTTAAATTTCTCTGAATTTTCATTGGCAGATATAGGGAATTGTTGCTAAGAGGAATATTCATTCTGGGCCTTTTCTGAAAGTATGGTGCGTACTATTAGAACTATCTATTGGGAGCAATAGTTAATATGGTACGAAAGTTTTAGGTTTATTCTAAACAAAGTTATACAGGTTCGAAGAATCGCCATTTTCATACATTATGAATGTAGTTGGAAAAATATAATTATGGTGCGAAAGCTGCAGACTCATTCTCAATGAGCTCTCTCTCTCTCTTCTGAGCAATGTTAGAAAAGTTCGATTGTTAAAAGTGAAAAGAGATTATGGTTGTTATTGTTTTCTGGGGTGCGATTTTTGCTAGATGTTTGAAACTCATTCGCTGAGCTCAGCAAATGAAAATGTCAAAATTACTATGGAGCATAGACGAAGAATTTTTCGCTTACGCTGGTAGACCGAATATCAGTGTAACTGGGTATGAGATAGCCATAGTCATGAAATCCAATACAATTTATATGAAGTGACAGTTTTGAGCAAAGAGTAATATAAGTATATTAGAAAAGAGAACTCGTGGCAACATTATGCATCTACCTTATGTCAAATTGAAGGCTAGCTAGCGCCATCTATGTTTCACTGACATTAATTCAACCTATACTCATAGAGATAGTAAGTACTACGTACACCTGCACGGTTAGGATGCCACCAACGACAAAGCGTTTAATCGAGAAAAACAGCATGCGCGCTCTTTCTGGCATACGTAAAATAATAAAGATGGAGGGACATGGATGGGCGTTAGACCACCACGCGTGCCCAATGCGGATTGGATAGACTTCACATAAGCATGAGAATTTTTACTTAAGATTATGTTTTACCTTCGTAATTTTTATCATAATAAAGGTATTACGCAGCAATTTTAATTCAAACTGAAATTTTGTTTGCTTCCGAAGCTTACCTTCTAGGTTTGTTGTTACCCTAACTACTTTAATATTTTCAACACTAAAACATATTAAAAATACAAACCTGTGATACAATAAGCCACAAACTGGATAATATTAGCTTTTGCAGCCGTCGATGAAGCAAATACGAACCATTTTAACATAAAAACGTGGATAAAAAATAATAAAAATTAATTTGACGGCTGGCGGCAATTTCAAATAAAATGGCAGATTGGGTTGTCAATTTTTTTCTTTTTTACTACTACGACTTTTCGACACACAAATAATTTAAAAAGGTTTGATACATTTTTGCTTCATCTGATCTTACCAATTCGGCTGAAATCATAACATTAGCAAATGGCAACACCAGTACACTGTTAGAATGAGACACCGCGGACAACGATTGCCATCTTCTTCTAGCGTGGTCAACTTTATGCGTGTCAAATAGTTTTTATGTGTTTGGGCCATGGATTATTTTTGATTAAAACGAGAGAAAGATAATTTGGCACAGCTCAATCCCTATTGGATATCTATGCCTATACTATACATACCGACTTATCTACTCATACCGATGTATATTATTGTTTTGAATGCTAGTTTTCGTTCAATCCCGCACCGATCGAGCGAAATTCCAGTATCCTTACTATTCACGTAATCTAAACATTGGTTAGAGAACAACAGAAACTCCAGACGTCACTAAATCGGCACGAAATTGAACGAAAACTACATAAAACCCGCACGTTACGCAAGATAGGTAGCCATTTTGTGAATCTGTCAATTAGACATTGACATAAACAACAAAATCTTTTTTTTTGATAGTTCTGTAGTATTTAATAGGTGGCAGTACATTTCTATGCAAACTGAATCGGAAAAAGCCACCAAAAGGCGACTGTCCTCCGCCTGGTTTTGAGTAAGGTGGCCGCTCTGGTTACATACTAGAGGCGAAAACCAAACAAAATTTTTTGTATCACTCGTTTAAGCTAATTAGCTCAACCTTACCTAGCGTGTGCGGGGCGCGTGCTGCACCGCGACACCCGCCCCCGGTGTGCGCCCCGCACTGCTGATCGTAGTGCACAGATTTTGTTCGTGTTGTCTGTTCTATACATAACTATTCAATGTATGGTACTGGGCACCATTTAATAGGAATAAACGTGTCAATTGTAATTTACAAGGACAGTTCAAGGTACATTGCTGAGAATGTAATGTTAGGAGACATATTTATTACCTACTCATTGATCAGTGTAACCGGTCATAGCCGTGGTGGAGCAGTGGCGATGGCGAGTAACCTTGCCTGCCGTGCAGGAGGCGATGGTTCGATCCCCATCCAGGCCGACTCGTACCAATGAGTTTTTCGGAATTTATGTACGATTTGTAACACCACTGGCTTTTCGGTGAAGGAAAACATCCTGAGGAAACCTGCATGCTTCAATTTCGAGGCATGTATTGTACCCACTGTCCATTACAAGTGGCGACAGACTCACTCCCCGTCACACTGGATAGAGTTTCGGTACTAGTGAAACGTGGATGTTCTGAGGTTTCAGAATGTCTCTGACTACTCCCTCGGGGAATATAGTCGTGAGCATATATGCTATATATGCTCATTGATCTCTTATGCTGACACTTTTTTTAAGGAGATGATTAGACCGTCATACTGAACAACTTTCTCTATGGGACCAACATCGAAATCGCGAAAAAAACAGCTGTTCCATACAAAATTGCACACCTATTTGAGCCAAATGTATGGGACAGCTATTTTTTTTCTTGATTTCGATATGGGACCAACGTCCCATAGTGAAAGTTGTTCGGTTTGATGGGTAGAGTATGTGGTTTAAAAGTTAATATTACTTTTCGTTACACTGTATACTGTTGCGTATCAAACAGGGTGCTTCAGGCCAACAAACTGAACAACTTTCACTATGGAGCCACAATCGAAATCGCGAAAAAAAGTTGTTCTATAAAAAATGTTGATATCTACCTACTGAACCAAAATCTTTGAAACAGAGATTTCAGAGTTGGTCCCATATTAAAAGTTGTTCAGGTTGATGGCAGCACCCCATAAGTTTGTATCGCATTTAAGTTGACACCCTGCGTAATAGCTACTAAATAATCTGTGGTAGGTAATAGGTAGGTAACTCTGTGGTCTAATGGTTAAGAGCTTTGAGTTCTTGACACGGAGGTCGTGGGTTCGATTCCCACGGGGGACACCTAGTGATATGTCACTTTGTGCGTTTTTCCCCAGTTGGTTAGGACATCGCAGAATCACCTGATTGTCTGAAAAGAAAGATGATTCCGTTCGTCGGATGGCACGTTAAGCCGTTGGTCCCGGCTACTATTTCTGGTGGTAGTAGTCGTTACATAAAAACCACGTCAGAGGCCGTAAGGCGGTCTGAAAAAACTCTGACACCAGGGTTCTGCCCACACGATAAGAAGACTAGGTATAAGGCAATTATTTAAAATAAAAAAAACACGTATAATTTATGAATGAATGTCACAATTTATTATACTAAATTGATAAAATAATGGTTAATTATTAATTATTAACTATAATTTGCATTTTGATCACATCTCTAAAACACGTTAATTACCTATTTAATAATTAAATTAACTACTTACATAAATTAATAATAAATAATAAGCTTAATACTAATGTAATTATTATATAAGTATTCATACTTTATATTATAATGTTTATATTTTTTTATTATAATTATGGAGTTATTCTGGACATCGTTTTAAGCATGTTTTCATATTGCAACCTGTAAAAGAAAGAATAAGTAAAATAAAATACATCATCATCATCATCATCAGCCTATAAACGTCCCACTGCAGGGCACAGGCCTACCCTCAAAGAGGGTGTATGGGCATTAGTCCACTAAGCATGCCCAATGCGGATTGGCAGACTTCACATACGCATAAGAATTTGTTCTTCAGCGTATGCAGGTTTCCTCACGATTTTATCCTTCGACGTTTAAGTTAGAAAAACTCATTGGTACATGGCATGTTGTCCGTGCGGATTCGAAAGAAAGAAAGAATAAAATGTCAATATTTCTGATTCTTTGGGTAATAATGCCTAGTCGAAATCGCAAATATGCTAAATAATGAGTGTTTCTTTTTTAAATTTACTTCTCTAATAATTTATAAAAAAAAAATTGTTTATTCCCCCTCTTTTTTTTTAATTTGCAGACGCCATATTTAAATTATATAGCCTATGTCACTCTCACGATTTTTACGAATCTAATGACACCTCATTCGTCGTTTAGGCTGTAGGGCGACATACATACATACATACATACGCTCGAAAAACATAACCCTCCTTCTGGCGCAGTCGGGCTTGTTCATGATCATGACTAAAAAAAATCAAATTTAAAAAAATGGTGTCCATGTTTTAGTTGACTATTTTGCCAATGTCTAGTTTATATAAGGTCTAACAAAATTAGGTGAAACTATTTTAAGGGGATGATCAGACCATCAAACTGAACAACTTTCTCTATGGGACCAATATCGAAATCGCGAAAAAAAAATCTGCTGTCCCATACATTTAGGTCGAGTACATTTTGTATGGAACAGCAGATTTTTTTTCGCGATTTCGATATTGGTCCCATAGAGAAAGTTGTTCAGTTTGATGGTCTGATCATCCCCTTAAAATAGTTTCACCTAATTTTGTTAGACCTTATATAGCAATTTTAATGCTTGACGGTAACAAATATGTTGTGAATTCAAGGGTTATTTTTCGAAAAAGCACTTCCTGGGAAGTGTTATTTCTTAAAATAACCCGCCTCCTCCTACGATACGATTGGAGCTTCGTTGCAGACCAGGGAGTGGGCAACGGATGCGACGCGCGACCACCCAATAACACACCTACAACGCGACTTCATCACTCCATAGTTCTATTGTATTTTTATTAAATGGCGTTTCCTTAAAGATTTCGCCAGTATCAAGTGTTGAAGATATTATTATAATTCAAGTTAACGTTCATTGTACGGTAATTGATATGGCGATCTCAAAGCCCTGTTTTTAAACAAAAACACACACCCGTAACCGCCATTAAATGGCGGAGCCGCGTGGCTATCTAAATCGCGAGCCGAACGAAAGACGTCTACTCGAGAGACCTCTAGCCACGCGACTCCACTCCATAGTTCCAAATCCAAACATGCATTGATTCGAGTACCTGTCAATGTCAAATAAAACTATGGGCAAAGGGATGGAGACCATACAGCCTTGTCAGACCTAAATAGTTTCTGATTTTTAAATGCAAATGATTTGTAAGTATTAATATTTATTTATTTTATTTTTTATTTGTATATATATTACAGGCACAATTCTTGTTATCATGACAGGTATATATTATATTGAAAGATAATTATTTCCTTGTTTTTGATTATCATCCCATTCTTTAAAATGAAATCGCCATTGCAATCTTTTTCACCCTCCTGCGCTCGCCCTACCCTCATGTGGCCATAGAGAAACACGTAACTCATACCCCGAGAGGAGTGGCCTTACGTATAATTTCCCATGCTTCCCCCCTGTCAAAGTCTCACCCCCGCGACGGCCCGGGCCTAGCCCCGATGGGCTACTTAATTCGATGCGTTTTACTGTTATTTTCATAGCAGCATATTGTCATTTCCCCTCCGCAAAAAATGGCAGAAATATGTTTTATGGAGAAATAAACAATACCTACTCCTTAACATAACATAACATAACATAACATAAATATTCTTTATTTGCACACCAAAATATACAGTAACAAAAATGAATAAAAAGAACGTAAGAGTACAAATGGCGGTCTTATCACTAAAAGCGATTTCTTCCAGACAACCATGGGATGGACGAACTCTTAAGTAAAAAAACTTGCTATGGCGGTGTAATAAGATATAAAATATATAGCTTACGTTTCCTTACGTTTTTCTCTATGCATTTGACGACGTTTGTTTGTCGTGTTAGTTCTAGTCTTAGACTATGTATAAGCAAGGTACAGAGCGCGCCTAACCGATTATACCGATTATTTAATAATAAACTTAAGAAATATTTGATAGATAAATGTTATTATGACAGGAATGAATTTTTTGATGACATTTTATGATTTTTTTTTTTTTTTTAATTTTGAATTTTTGAATTTTATAAATGTTATTTTAATTAAATGAATGTTATGTAATGTTATTGTTATTGAATTTAATTTGTAATTTAAATGAATGTTGAAATTTTAATCTAATAATGTTGTTGAATTTAATTTAATTTGTATAAACTTTAAATGTTGTTCTGTGTTCCACAGCATGCTGTGCCCACAATGGGTATCATATGTTGATCTTTTCTATTTTGTAATATCTTTTATGTACCATATGATCCGCATGAATAAATGAATTATGAATTATGAACCGTAAGCACGGATATGAACAATAAATCGTGTCAATTTCTCGTTCAACTAGTACTAAATTAAAACGAATCCTTATTGTGGCAGTGAGCAGTTTCAAGAGCAATATTTAAACTTATACAGGGTGTCCCGTAAACCGACGTCAACCAGGCGGATGCTGATAGGTTGGGTCATGACTAAGCAGAATTATCAAAATTTTACTTTAGTAAAAGAGTCTTAGTTTTCGAGATATTGACAGTTTTAACACACATACTGCATAGAACATTTGTAGCCGTGGCACTCAAAATAGTGACTAAGGTAAAGAGTTTCACGAATTTCATAAAACTTAAAATACATAAAGTAAAATGTTGACAGATTTTTTTTTTATTTAAATATTTTCTGGTTAGGCATGAACTAACCTATCAGCATCCACCGGGTGGACGTCGGTTTACGGGACACCCTGTATATTTTTGCATATACGTCTGTCTATCATGGAAATTTTAAAGAAAATTCTAGACTTGGGTTATTAAAACACTTAGGCCCACTTGCGCCAAATACTGGGTTAAATTGCGTAACCCCGTCTTTAGTAGCACCGACCTAAAGATTGAACGAGTGTTATCGAAGATTGTCTTGCGCCAATGAAAACTAGTTCATAGTTAACTAACCTGACAGTTCTCTGTTTTTCGCTGGCAACATCCTAAATGACCATAGAGTTTATGTAATCCGACAAAATATGAAAAGTGAATGATGAATCAACATAATATACGCACGTCTCTTTCACACTGCATCTCTTTGTATTTGTCTGTCTCATTTGTTTTATTTTGGCAATGACATTTCGTTTTCATCGTTCATGAATGTTATCGAAGAGCATGTAACACACTACGTTATGAGTCGGGACTTCCATATTAAAAACTGGTCGTGACCGATTATCCAGAATGTATGAAACGTGTGCAACCGTTCAAAGGAATTAAATAGCACGGTGCACGTTTCATATAATTTTTTTTTGTTAGAGAGTTGCGTGAGCCTACAACAAAACTGTAAAAACAGCTGTTGCCTCAATTTTGACATTACGCACGTAGTTCAGTGACTTAAACCTACCACATCGGCGGTTTAAATATAACACAAGTTTAGCCCCTAAAATTGTATGGTGCAAGACATAATTATAATTTAATTCCAAATTAGCGTCTAGTTCCGAGTTAATAACGATTACCTTGCTAGGCGCAAGCGGGCCTAAGAAAATCATTTGATTACGCTCGGCCCCTGACAGATGCTCGAGCTCTACAACTTGTTTACACATACTCTAAGGTTCTAGTGTAGTACATAATAGTTCAATGATATAGATTTGCACAGCTCTGTGGCGCCATCTGGCGATTCCCAGGAAAATTGCTGGAAAACGCATTATCTCGTTACCTGGTGACGAAAGCTCTCCGCATTGCTTGAGTGTCCAAAGTCATAGGGTCGATATCGTCTATTTTGGAATTGCTATCCAATCCGGGCAGAATATCTGATCCACCACTACTAGGTCCGGCTATAAAAAAATTAACAACGGTTTGAAATGCCCTCGGTAGAGTTTTGTAGAGTTATGTAGAGTTGTGTTGTTGTTTGGTAGAGTTGTGGCACCTACCCAATGAGACCTTATTTAGAAAGTATTTTTAGTTATTTGTATTTGTAAAAGTTAATACTTACACTTAATAACATCACTAGCATGCAAACTACCATCGAAATAAACATTGCCTTCCATGTCCGGTGCCTCTCCTGGAAAAAATTAAAATGTTTTGAACGTTCCTGAATTTTGACCCTTTGACCTTTCATTGTGTAAATAAAATCGGTCAAGTGCGGGTCGGGCTACTCGCGCACCGAGGCCGAGGGTTCCGTACCACACCACCACAACATATTAACGTAAAAAAAAATTGTTTTTACTCCGAGACCGACTCACACTTGACCGGTTTTTATTATTTGTTATTATACTGTAGAGTTTGCTCTATAATCACACCAAGTTTGACGATTGTATGTATTACCGTTTTTACAATAGAGCGAGAAGAAAAAACGTTAATAAAAACTAGTTCCTTGTATGAGGACCCCCCTTAATTTTTATATTTTTGACATTTTTGTTATTTGTAAGCAAATAGGTAGGACAGACGGACGGACGGACGGATAACTTAGGCTTAGTAATACATTGTGTGCCTTTTGTGTGCGGAGACAGGGCGCCGCCGCCGGCATCGTATACGCAGTCTTCAACAGCACAGATGAATAGTAACTGGCTTTCAATTTGATTACATTGAATATTGAACGTCGAGGTTTTAAATTAGCTCAATCGGCCCCCTAGTGCTTAGGCCACTGGCCAACATAAAATTATGAATAAATATATTATTCGCATCCTCTTTTATAATGAGAACCGGTAAGGTTTGGAACTCACTCCCTGCGTCTGTGTTTCCAAGCAAATACAATCAGGATATTTTCAAAAGAAGAGTTAATAGGCTTTTTCTGGGTGAGCGCGCTACATCCTCGGCTTCGTCTACACTTCCCATCAGGTGAGATGAAGCCAAGCGCAAACCCATTATGAATAAAAAAAAAAAAAAAAAAAAATTAAATTATAGTTACCATCTTGCTTGAGATTTAATTCTATATACTACTAGAGTTAACCCGCGACTTCGTCCGCACAAATTACATACCAGATTTTATGTCAGATCATAAGCTACCAGACAAAAAAAGTTTCATCAAAATCAGTTCAGTAGTTTTTGCGTGATGCTCGATCAAACAAAACACAAACAAACAGACACACAAAAAATCCAAAAATTGGTTTTATGGAATCAGGGACACCTAAAAACCATATCGTAACTGTTTTTTTTTTGTTAATATCTTTAATGTACAGACAATCTTCCTGTTACAGTTTTATACTAGTTAAGATGATATTATATAAATAATAGTTACCATATTGCTTGAGATTTGATTCTAGTTGGTCATTGTCTGAAAAATAGCAAATAATATTTTATTTCATTGGTAGGAAAAAAAGCTCTCATCAATACCAAGTGTGATAGAGTGGAGCATACTAAACGATATTCAGGACCTTATATTAACAGGACAGTAAAGTTAGTTTTGGAATAGTGTAACAAAAACTAGGTATTAGTGATGCTCAGCGGTCGCGACTGGTCAATCGGTCGGGAGGAGCACGTGCACGCGTACCCATGCTATGTTATCTTATTACAAACTAAGTGGAACGCTGATTTTCCATAGACAGCATCCGCCATCTATCAGTTATGTTTCGAAGCACTATGTGTTGAACTAGGGTTAATATCGAAGAAACAGCGCACTACACCTCACGCGCTGCGCTGTAGTCGTGAGAGATTCCGCCCATATTAATCACTGTCTTGTTGGTCTAGCGGTCTAGACAACCGGCTTACGATCCGGGTAGCTAAGGTTCAATCCTCGTGTCGGCCGATCGTCTTTTTCAATTTATTTCATAATGTGGCGCCCCCTAGTGCTAATAAGCGGCGAGTTACGTATCTATATCCAATATACATATTAATCTATGCGCGTACCCTCAAAGCAAATTCAATGAGGAGTTTTCTGACAGGTAGTCAAACGTAGTTCAACAAACCGGCAATAGATGACGTTGACTAAAGAGGAGTCCGAAGACGAACATTTTAGGCTAAAAAGTGAACAAAAATGTATGTCACTGAGTCAGACGCATCCGTTGACGGAATATATGTTCATATTTTGCTGGTTACTTAAAAACACAAAATCGTACTATTTTATTTTATTATCTGCTAGGTCGCTCACCCCTGTCTCGTCTACGCCACCTATCGAGCCATTAGGAACTACTTTTTCTTTTTTAATGGCTTTGGGAAAATCCCTCATTAGGGTACGCCCGTTTCCTGCACACCGCGCGATCATAGAACCTATGCGACTGTCCAGCTTTATTTTTCATTATTAGTTTTCATTGCACTATGGTTGCGGAGACTAAAGGTTGCGAGCTGAACTAAATAGTTGGTTGTGCAGATCATTGAAGGTGGCAGGATCAAAAGACTGCAATGATGATAATGATGTAGATTTGAACTTACCGGGGAAGAACATGTCGTAAGCTTGGCTCACTTTCATTGGAAGATTCGTAGAAATATATGCAGAAGGTAAGATTGTTACAGAAGTTTGAGTTGTCACAGCATCTGTAATATTGTTTTATTAATATAGAAATATATGCAGAAGGTAAGATTGTCATAGAAGTTTGAGTTGTCATTGCATTTGAAATATTGTTTTATTAATATAGAAATATATGCAGATGGTACATACGGCAAAACCAACATATGCTGGCCGCGCGACGTTATACGTTACTCGACCTGCACGCAGCCAGCTTATATTTGTTTTATATAGCTTGATGTGTGGCCATAATGCACATTGTTATAGAAGTTTGAGTTGTCCCTCTATATTACTTATTAATATTGGGTAAAGCAGATTTTCACGATTTTGATGTTAGTCCCATAGAGAAAGTTGTTCAGTTTAATAGATCAAAACACCTAATATAAACTCTCAACACCAGGCTCAGGGCTCTGCCCACACGATAAGAAGAAGGCCAATGGTATATGATCATGATACAAAGAAATAGCTATAAATAAATGGATCGTATACTATTTAATAATTCTCAAACAATATAGTAAACAGAACAAACAAAGCAAAACAGAAAACAAAGCGGCCAAGGTTAGTGTGGGGACTTACCACAGATGTCAACACCCACAAGCTGTAGCTGCAAAGCCAATAGATGGCGCTACTCTAAGAAAAAGTATATGTCTAGAATGAACCTTTTGCTTCTACCGTATAGAACAAAAGGGACCAACTTTCATATGTTGGAGTGCGTGAGGCGTCATACAAATTATGTCTGTGTGCGATATGGATAGGGTATAGAGGCCAGAACTGATTGAAATTGTTTTCTACGCGTTCGTAGCTTCGACTGTCTATCTTGATATATAATTATATAACTTATCCAAAGCGCTACTATCGCTCTCGTTATCAAACTGAACAACTTTTAGTATGGGACCAACATTGAAATCGTGAAAAAAAATTCCACTGTCCCATGTAAAACTGCAAACATAACTCGTCCAAAATGTATGGGACAGCCAATTCTTTTTTTGCTATCTTGATTTTGGTCCCATAGCGAAAGAAATTCAGTTTGATGGTCTGAAGCACCCCTTTAAGTTAGTGTCCCATTTGATTTTACACCCTGTATACAAGGTTCTACTTAGAACCGTTAGTAATTATAGTACTCTGTGTTAGAACTGTTGGACCACTGCCGGTCCCCAGGCTTCACACCTAGCCTGGCAGAAGATCTTCCCTTTTTAATGGTGGATAATTCCCAGTAGCACAGCCACAGATAGTATACATATTTTTATTTCAAAGAATTAAAGAAGCACAATAATTGTAAAATCTCACCATTTATTCGAGACGGGACACCTTTTGCTAAGTCTGGCATTCCTAATGGTGGAGGTGTCGTTTTCATGTCACCTAGGAAGTCATGTTTAAAAAGGATATAATTTGAACAAGGATATATAGGTAACATATTTTTGAAATATTTCAAATGGATAACGGCGGGAGAGTGTTAAATATTGGTGCATTCACACTGCCATTTCATTTAGTCTTTTAGTTCATAAAAATAGAGACATCAAAGTTAGCAATATATGCTAAATCTGTCACGATTAGTTAGGTAATGTAATCGCACCTTATATCCTACGTTCTTGACTTCTTTTATTTTAAAGCAGTCGGTGTAGTCAAAACCAACTGTAGGAATTATAATGACATCAATATTATCGACACTGCAGGATCTATTTCTATCATATGCGGCCGTTTATAAAGATAGTCTATTTTGTGTATATCTAGAGATCTAGTATATCTAGACCTCTAGATAGGTAAAAAATGTATCACTTTGTAACTAGGTTATACCGACTGCTCTTAAACGGTGAAGGAAAACATCGATCGTGAGGAAACCTGTGTAAGCTATGAAGAAATTCGGATGCTTATGTTAAGTCTACCAAGCCGTAGTGGGCACGCATGATGAACCAACTTATATTGTGCGTGTGGCCCTGCTGTGGGACTTAAATAGGCTATCGATGATGAAATAAAGTAAGTCCATTTGATTGATTGATGGCGAAAGCGAATGAAAATTACTCACCAATATTCTGTAGTCTCCTCAAAGCTTTCTCTATACACCAATCCAAGACTTGCTGGCTCGAATTCTGTCCGATGCCATTACAGAAATTTTTAGCCATTATCATGAACGGTTCTGTCTTTTGTATCTTAGATGGTTCTTCTATTAAATTCTGTTGTTTTTTATCAGTTTTTTCATCATTTATTATATATTCGTTATCAGTGATGTGTTTATGGATTCTAGATTTTTTGTGCGAATGATGTCCAATCCATCTTCTTTCTCGATTCAGACTTTTTTCTTCACCATTGGTTTCAAATATTGGTTTATTGACAGGTAGTAAGACGGTCGTTTCTAATTCAGAAGCTTGTTGTCTTTTATTTTTATTATTTTTAGTATCAAAATACTCTGGTACGGGAATGAAGCTAGATAGAAAATTTATTTTCATTAAGTTATCAATGAAAGTGTTATTAAAATAATATTTGTATACCAAATCGTCTATGGTTTGATCATCCTTTTCGCTGAGAAGTAGTTCATCTTGATTTTCAAGACGTTCGTCTGATGGTATGGAAAATAGATTTATTTTTATCGAATCAGTAACAGGTGCTGGAGTAGTTGACGTCGTTTCGAAGTCTTCGGTTTTCATTTCCGTATTGTTCCGTATTTTGGTGAAGATTGTAGTTATGTTAGATGCGGCTGGGTGCTTATCTACGTAGATTTGTTTAGCTTTTTTCAGTATTCTAGCAAAATTGTTTTGTCTGTGTGATATTTCGCTCTGTGTTCTAGCTATCATGTTTTGTCTGTTGTTTATTTTTTCGTTTTGAGCCAGCATGAGCTTTTGTATATTATAAAATTGGCGCTGTTGATTCAAGAATTTCTTCTGCTGACTTTCGAAGTCAAGTAAATTTTGGGACAGCTCCTTTTCTTTCGTTTTTACATGTCTCTCTTTTGTTTTCAATTTATCTTCCAAAGCTTTTATTCTTTCGTTGAAATTAAGTAAAGAAAGATATTTTTCATCAAAATCTTTGAACTTTTCAGTTATAACAACTATATTTCTTAGAAAATCTGTGTTCATAACATTAATTTTTCTGTGCACTTCTTTAATATCGTTGTGTTGTCTCATTATTTTTTTGAAGGTCTTCGTAAGCATGGATAAAACTTTAACCAAACCTCTTTCTGTCATTGGTTTTACTTTTTTCAATTCATCTAACCTTGGAATAACTTGGTATCTGTTCACGTTAGAAACTGGTGCATTTTGGTGCCAAGACAATTCACTTTTATCATCAAAAACATCTCTATCCGCTTTTATTTTGGGTTTCTTATCGGTTGTATTGAGTTCTTCAGTGAATTCCACTTTTTTTATCAACTCATCTTTATATTTGCTTTGTCTACGTTTGGGTATACCCAAATTGCCATTAGAAATGTTATACAAATCTTTGAAATTTTCGTTCAACTTTAGAATGTTTTTTGAACTGTTACTGTCTTTCTCTTTTATATGATTATGAATGAGAGTATAGTTGTCTTCTTTTAAGTTATCTTCGTAGTCAGTAATGTTTGGTTTGGCTAATTCAATACCATTATGACCAAGCAGCATAGCTATTTCGAAGGGATAGTCATTAAATACAGATGCAGGCTTTAGTTTCGTTATCATTTTTGATTTGACTAAAGATAAATCAATATCGTTTTCATCGCCACTGTTTTTTATACCTTTTCTGTTTCGAACTGATAAAATAGAACATAGCGTTAGTTGTTGGAAATATATTTCCATGGTCTTTATTCTTTAGATAATTAATTTTGAAGATGTTATGAACATTTTAAAATTATTTGCAATCTGGTAATCTGCTAAACGTTGGAAACAATGTTGCAGGTAACACCAATGTTGTTATAGTTATTGATAAATTGCAAACGATTTTAAAGTTTAACATCTATGAACAGTCCTGGTTTAAAACAATTATTATCATGTCTTCAATAAAAGAGCCTAAAATAGATTAAAAGAACCGATCAAATTTGAAAAATATACATACCATCATTCGATCTCTTGTACCTCCCCATGTATTTAGGTAAAAACGGTGTATCGTGCATACCATTCTCTTCAAAGGCATTTAAATTACCTTGTAACATATTATCCACATCTAAGGAATTTGGACGAAATATAAAGTCTGCTAATTTATTAACTTGTTCTGTGTCTTTAAACTTATTTCGTAGCCAAATGCCTTTGTTTAAAATATTTGTGTGTTCCACTTTGGGTATAACCGAACCATCTAAGTGGCAATTGATAAAAACTATGTTTACGGCAAATATCGATATTATTTGTATGTATGACATCACTCCGGTTGTCAAAATGACATTTCTTCGTAAAGACGAGTTGCAAATGAATGGAATTCGGGTTGTATTTGAATGGTAATGCGAGATCGTGCATTTTTTTATTTGTTTGTAAATATTGGCGGTTTGGTGATGTAGATTGTGTCGATATTTTTTTATCGATAGTTTGATGGTAATAATTTATATAAGGTCGATTTATATATAAGATAGATTATATAAGGTCTAGATTTTTTATATAAGGCCTAACAAAATTAGGTGTAACTATTTTAAGGGGATGATCAGACCATCAAACTGAACAACTTTCTCTATGGGACCAATATCGAAATCGCGAAAAAAAATCTGCTGTCCCACACATTTAGGTCAAGTACGTTTGTATGGAACAGCAGATTTTTTTTTTCGCGATGTCGATATTGGTCCCATAGAGAAAGTTGTTCAGTTTGATGGTCTGATCATCCCCTTAAAATAGTTTCAGCTAGTTTTGTTAGACTTTATATACAGGGTGGAAAGTGTAGATGTGAAACGTTCTTAAGAAACTAACTTTTGAAGCATTTTACTGCTGCATTCACATATTTTGAAAACAATGTTTGTACTTGCAATCATTTTTGCAATTTTCACAAAACTTTTTTTTCACCCCATTCGACCCCCTTAATAATAAGGAACAAAGTCTCTATGGTGTCAACCGAGGTCGACGTATTAGAACTCTCAGAAAACGCAAAATTAAATTCCCATACATTTAGTACATAAGACACTTTCCACAATTTTTAGGGGTGTTTTAGACCATCAAACTGAACAACTTTTATTATGGGAGCAAACCTGAAATAGCAAAAAAAACTGATGTTCTATACTAAACTGCAATGCCTAATCGGGCGAAACATATTCAATAACATTTGCCACTATTCATGGATTTCACTTAATTTTCATGTGGTGTACATAGATCTTACAGGTAATAACAGTTATGAGCCATGTAATGGCACTGCAATTAACATTTGAATGTAAAATATTATAAAACTAAGAAAGAAACAAAATGTAACAATTATGTGATTATTCATGCATAGTAACATAATTATTTTAGGTACATAACTTACATTAAAAGGCTTAGCTAACACTTGTTATTGGCTAAGTCTCTAGCTAAAGCTGTCACACTAATACATTCAGGCTCGTATCCCCGAAATCCGAATATTTGTATGGAAAAGTGATTGCCGCACTTACTTTTTCATCGCTTTTCTATCTGAAAATTAAATGTCCCCCCCCCCCCCCCCCCCCCCCGAAACTAAAGTTTGGATACGTGCTTGAAGACATGTATAGCTGGAGAGCATGAATAGCATTTAAAAACGTATTTTTCTGCCGACAATATTTTATCGACAAAACATATCAGCCCAACACTAGTCGTCAATATTTACGTTTTTTCAATCGAAAACGAATAATCTGTTATGATTCACATTTCCCTTTTATTTTAATTAGCTGTTTTCATAATATTTATGCTTCTTTTCCAAATTTCATGGAAATATTAAAAATATTTTGGTTTTTGTTCGATACGAATGTTTAGAAACATTTTTGATTCCACGTTTATTTAGGTCACGGGGCCGCGAGCGTGTTTTGGAAAACAAACAGTTGTTATGGCTTCATCATCATCAGCCTATAGGTACACGTCCAATTGCATGACATATGCACGATTATGAGAGGGAGCGGGACATATGGAGTATGTCCCACGGGCAAATTGCGGATTTATGTTAGTACCTATACCTACCTATCTATACTTATAAAAGAGTTCGTTCAGTGACTGACTGACTGACAGAAAACGGACAACCTAAACAACTCAAAATAAATACATGAAATTTGGAATATACAACGTGTTAATGAATAAGCGCAAAACCCCTCATACACCCCAACTGATTTATAACAAACGAGCGTTAACCCGCGACTTCGTCCGCACCTATATACCAGATTTTAAGTCAGATCATAAGCTATCAAACAAAAAAAGTTTCATCAAAATCGGTTCAGTAGTTTTTGCGTGATACTCGTTCAAACAAACAAACAAACAAACAGACAGACAAAAAATCCAAAAATTGGTGAAATGGAATCAGGGACACCTAAAAACCATATCGTAACTTTTTTTTTGTTAATATCTTCAATGTACAGACAAACTTCCTGTTACAGTTTTATAAATAGTATATAGAATATAGAATAATTAGATTGAAACAATAATTTTATTATTTTGATAGTTAAAATTTAAAGTTATTCGCATTTTAGGTTTTGAACCAAAAATGATTTGTTATTATTTCAGCAATGAATGAAAGCGCTAACGTACTCATGGATACATTTAAAGAAGCTAGTTATGGTAGTGAGTTTGGGTGAGTGTGCCCGTGCGGTGGGTTGACATCGGGTTCAGTAAATTTTAAATTAAAGGCGATGGAGCGCAGTATTTTAGGTGTAAGACTAACTGATCGGATTAAACACGGAACTGCGCTCCAGAAATGGCATAGCGGACGTGGGGCGCAAGACAGCTCAGCTGAAGTGGGACTGGGCTGGACATGTCTGTCGCATGAATTTGGAAAGATGGGCCAAAATCACCACGGACTGGGTTCCCCAGGATGGTCGCCGGCGTCGAGGCAGACCCAGAAAAAGGTGGAGAGAAGATATGGATGCCTTCTTGGAGAGTTGGCCAGAAGTTGCACACAATAGAGAGGATTGGAGAGTAAAAGGGGAGGCCTTTGCCCAGCAGTGGGACATTGAACAGGCTACGTAAAAAAAATATTCTGCAGAGGATGTACAAAGAAAGGGGTAATCCACACGGACGAAGTCGCGGGTCAAAAGCTCGTGTAATAATGAATTGTAAATTATAAATTTAAATGCATTACATTATCTAGAGTGTGCTTCAAGACCATCAAACTGAACAACTTTCACTACGGAACAGACATTGAAATCGTGCAAAAATGTTGGTCCCATTATGAATGTTGTTTTGTTTGATAGTCCTGAAGCACCTCCTATTTTAAGTATGTAACGCTTTTATGTTTACACCCTTAGCCCAGTCGTTTTACGGTTTGAGCGGGGACTAATTAGTAATTGACATTTTTTTCGGTATAATACTGAAGAGTCTATTTGAGCCTAAAAATGTACCAAAATTAAAAAAAAATCACGTCAGCAATAGTTACAATTTTAAAATTTAGCTGTTATCTCGTTCTAAAAAACCTGTAATTTTTTTTTGCACATATTTTAGGCTTTATATACTACAAACATACTTCAAACTGATATTTACTGGTGTGAATATTTTTGTCTACTTAGAAGCTTTTGAAAAATACATTCGTATTTTCTAATAAATACCTCGTTTTTTAAATTTCATTGCTTATTTTATTTCTCAAAAATCATTTATATTGTTAAATCTAAGTTAAATGAGTGCATTGGTATTAATATTAATAATTTAAATTCCTTCTGTGACACATAATTTTGATTTCTATGTTGCGTAGCGATTTTTTTAAATATGCTTTAAGATAGTGCTTTTGTCACTTAATGGTTCCGGTTACAGTTTAAAAGTCCAATTAGTAATTATTACCTACCCTACCTAACAAAACTCCGTAAAATGACTTGGCTACCTGTATACAAGGTCAATGGTTATATATCAATATCAATGGCTATTCGATAACTCGACCCAAATTAATATTTGGGTACGTTTAGTTTGTTCTGTGATGTATCCTTTACACAGATTACCCCAATAGATACCGCATACAAGGCCGCCGACGCTCGCTACGCATCTATGATTATGCACTGATACAAGCAACGCGAGTGAGCGAGCTCGAAGTAGTGCGACCTTGAAATGGCCAATCACGTTGCACCGTTTCGTGCCCCGCTACCCGGACCTACCGCCAAAAATGGTGACTTCGGGCCGGTACAAAATTTTCATCATGCGGTATCTATTGGGGGTAATCTGTTATCCTTTATTTCTACAGCCAAAAACAATATATCTACACATTTGACATTGATATATTCGATGTATCTCCATATTGAAAGTTGTTCAGTGTTTTGTTACACCCTGTATTGTTGTATTGCTGATGGTTTTTACTAACTTTGGCTTTGTATGGTCCGAGATCCGACCGTAAATGACAAAAATGACTTCTTTGAACCTGGCAACCCTAGAGTTGCGGCAGACTGAGAGGTGGAACTAGGGAGTTTTTCCAGTAATTTACATCAGTCTCCTTCCGATGGCACCTCATTTACTTCCCAAACAGATAGGTGGTAAAAGTGATACCAAAAATCATAATGGAAAAGGTACTTGCGGCAAAATTTTATACACTAGAATCACATTTCGTTTACCAAAGAAATAGGTGCATAATTTTAAGGTCGGATCTCGGTCAGCAGTTCTAGATCTTTGACTATTTATTATAAGGACTAGCCTTGCGATAGCATTTCCCCTCTGCCACGGTATAAGATTAATTAATCATGTGCATTTACATTCAATTTTATACCCTATCACTAAACGAGACAGCCTTATAATTGCGAAACAATCATTTCGAAGTAAGAACGTTTCGGGTTCACACGAGAATTCTTTTCATGATTTTTAACGTTCAAAATTAGAATCTAAAGTTATCTATACTATTATAAAACTGTAACAGGAAGTTTGTCTGTACATTGAAGATATTAACAAGAAAAATGTTACGATATGGTTTTTAGGTGTCCCTGATTCCATTTCACTAATTTTTGGATTTTTTGTCTGTCTGTTTGTTTGTTTGAACGAGTATCACGCAAAAACTACTGAACCGATTTTGATTAAACTTTTTTGTTTGATAGCTTATGATCTGACTTAAAATCTGGTATATAATTTGTGCGGACGAAGTCGCGGGTTAACGTTAAAGTTGCAGATTTCATGTTACCTCGCCCCCCGCAAAAAGTGGCAGAAATGTTTGTTAGTAGAATTACACGCATGGCTAATCCCTATAGTCAAAGTTCTAGATAATCTCTCCAAGAACATTGTATATCTCTTTCTTATACTGTGCTTTGGCTATTAGACTTTTTTGATTTGATGTTAGTTATTCTCTATCTTCCTGACACGTTAATATCATGTGTTCCACGTCTTTGCTCTCTTTCCTCTATCTAAATCGGATATAATCTGGAAGCTGGAAATAGGTATTGTCTCGTAGAAAGAGTTTGACGCGGGGCTAGCTGGCGGAGCGGAGTAACGAGGAAATATTAACCAATCAGGAGCTCGGCCGAGATTTTATGCAGCATCTGCAAGTGGTGAATCTACAAACCTAATATGGACAGGCACCCTTAACAGGTCACTGCAAGCTAAACAGGCATCTACATAGAATGCTATGTAGACAGTATGTAGTTGCCTGTTTTGCTAGCGTAAGCGAAACACTGGAAAAATTCTTCGTCTATGTATTGTAAGCGGTAAAACATGAAAATACTCCTTTGTGGTCGGTAATATTCAATCTTCTTCGTACGTTTTCATCGTCATCTTTGGTTTGTCCCAAGTATTTTAGATCGATCGTACCGACCACCAAGGAGTATTATCATGTTTCACCGCTTGTTAGGCAGTGTCACGAAGAAAAGAATAAATAATATACGAGCGTTAACCCGCGACTTCGTCCGCACAAATTATATACCAGATTTTAAGTCAGATCATAAGCTATCAAACAAAAAAAGTTTCATCAAAATCGGTTCAGTAGTTTTTGCGTGATACTCGTTCAAACAAACAAACAAACACACAAACAAACAGACAGACAAAAAATCCAAAAATTGGTGAAATGGAATCAGGGACACCTAAAAACCATATCGTAACTTTTTTTTTGTTAATATCTTCAATGTACAGACAAATTTCCTGTTACAGTTTTATAATAGTATAGATAATATATAATAAGTATAGACAATACCTATGCCAGCTTCCAGACAGCACGTCAACCTCTCCTACTATCAGTTTAAAATTGAAACCAAAGAGATTTAACATTATACATTAAAACTCAATTCTCAAGGATAGGAGGTATTTTATTCATATTATGGATGTAAAACAGTTATAATTATAATATAAATATTAGGTTATAATTTTCTTCAATATGCAACGACGATTTACTTCTTGCTTTTTACCTTCCTGTAAAAAGAATCTTCTATTAGACTAACGAATATTTGTATTTATAATAACAAAATAAATATCTTGGGAATTGTCACACAAACACACACACATACAACGAAGTCACATAACGCACTTGCCACTAATTAATGGTGCAAACTTAAGGCCAGGATATCCCGAACCACCTGTTTTTGATAAAGCTGTAAACATAGTAATATTCGTTTTTATGATTCGCAATAAATATATGTTTTAGTTTAATATACTTTCTTGATTATTCAACGGTTCAAAACACGATACTTGTAACTTGCCTCGATAAAAAAAAAATCACAAAGATAGGATATTTTTGATTGTTTTTCTTGTTTTACTTGAAGATTATCAGGTTTTAAGTAACAATAATCACATGTAAAAATAGGTAATAACATATCAAAGAATATTTAACGATTACTTTTTTAAATAAATGTTTTAATATTTTTAAATATCAAATTATATAAAAGATCCTGTGATCCTGCTTTCAATTAAAGTGGGATGGCTAATTGCAAACGTATGCTTGTAAGAAAGAGACGCTTGCACTGGGATAACCTGCCCTTAATAATGCATTACAAACTTGAACAACTTTCAGACTGGATACTGGAACCAAAATCGAAACCGCGATAAAAAGTGTTTTTTCCAGGTTTTTCCTTAGAAATAATGAATCTTTCATTAATTTACCTTTCAAATGTGATATACGTAATACAAATCTTGATGCTAATATGAATAAGTTTGCACAAGAGGTAATGGGGAGGTAGCTAAATCTGAGAAATTCTCCAATTATATTGTACCTACTCAACAACAAACAAACAATTTAAATCAATTTCAAATATTATTGATTTTTAACATGTTACAGCCTTGTGCTGTGTGTGTGTGTTGTGTTGTGTTGTGTGTTGTGAAAATTTCGTTCTCTGGGTAGTGGGCTCGGTGGCGAAATTGGATAACGCAGTTCCCCGGTTTGGAAAAGTGCGGGTTCAAGTCCCGCCCGAGACAAATTTTTCAATCTTTAATTTGAATTTAAATGAAATAAAACAATTTGAATTTTACTAATAGGAATATAATTTGAATATAACTATCATACGAGCACGATCTAGTGATATAATCATCTTATTTAAATACCTATCAAATTAATTAATAGTCAATGGCAACTCGACCCAAATCTATGAATCAGCAGATGTTATTTTTTCGCGAGGTCATTGTTGACTCCATAGTTAAAGTTGTTTAGTTGGATAGTCGGAACCCACTTGTAATTTGTAACGAATCCCTCAATATTGTGTGTAAAATAACAATGAATGAATGAATTACCTGGAACAACAAGGCATATTCCAGAACCTCTGGTCCCTCCCGTAATCCTCTCCATCCTGAATGGTCTGAGGCATATCCTTCCCCATTGACTCCGGTAGGAATAGGCAGAGACTTCCGCCGAAAATTCCAAGCAATCCCAGAATCAGAAGTGGGATGTAGTTCGCTATTGTGGCCTGAAATGAACAAAATTATTTTTTAGAGCTATATCCCCCAAGCTATTTTTGAGCATAGGCGTTGATGGAACGATATTGTCGCGATTTCGCTGAGATATTGCGGCGATGTCGCGGCGATAACGCTCAGTTAAAATCACAATTATTAAGTTGCGACATCGCCTACGCTCAAAAACGTTTTGTTAGCGGTGCCCAAAGCACACCCTGAACACTTCATAAAATTGTTAAGTTAGTGCGAACAAGAGAGGAATACAGTTTTTGAGAGTTACGCGGTTATTATTTAATCTAGAAATAAACATTTTGACGGGTTCTTACCGCGTCGGTTATTTCTAGATTAAGAGAGGAATACACCAGTTTATGTCTGGCTATGGCAGAATAACAGAGGCAGCTGATTTATTCAACTGTCGCTGAGCCTTAGACCTTTTTGTCTTGTATAGTTTTTATATTAATTGTTATTCTAGAGGCACTTCCCTCGGAGTATAAGTGCACAAGCAAACTTGTTTGTGTATAGGTACTCTGGGGAGGTATCATTATCATAGTATAACAACGGAAAACAACACTTTAATTTTTAATTTCCTTCTGTCTTGTATTACCTATAGTCTAGGAAAAATACGGTTTGAGATTGCATTAAATACACTTTAGTAAATTGTGTTTGAACTAATATTACTGTTAGTTTATAACACTTTTGTCGAGATTTGGTGGCTATATAGGCTGAGGAGCCTGAGATAATACCTTAAAATCGATATAACTCTACAAAGGGCAAGCTTCTTTCTAAAGATATTTCTTCCAGCATACCAGCAAAAGAGACAGTTAATTAACCCCATACAAATTTATTGTGTACAAACAAACAGTAAATAATTAAGTTTTGAGGTTATAATTTTTGAATACTTACAAAATATTAAATATCTACTCAAATTTACGATATTAACCGGGGATTATTATTGTTATAAGTAAAACGTATTGAACGAAACCGACCTGTACAAAATCACCAGTTTTTAATTTTTTGTTCATACCTAAATTTCATGTTTTGTAAATGTCTTAATTATTCCATGATACACAATAAAAAATCGGGGTTTATTGAGAACTTATGTTTTTCAGGTATGTGTCTAATAATATTTCAAATTATCACCTAAAGTGCAAATAATGCAATCTACTCCATACAAAAATCCTTAGATTTCCCCGACTACTACTTTTATTTGTGTACAAATGTAAAAGACAAATAAAAGATTTTTAGTTTAATTTAATGCCGCCCCCGACCAATTTTTACCTCGTCGAAGACGGAAAGACGACAGTAGGCGATGGTGTATCCAACTAGTCCTATCTCATTCCCATTCTTAGTATAGCACGTACTTATTTCGAGCTTGAATGAAGTTTTCAGGATATGAAAGGACCTTCTCTCATACATACTAAACTAACCATATAAACAATGTAAGGCACCAATATAGTAGCGACGTAGCCCAGAATGTGTATCAAGGCTAACCCTTGCGCGCGCACGACTGTCGGAAGCAACTCCGCTGCGTATTGCATACCAATGTTATAGGAGATGTTGACGGCGAAGCGACCCGCTATAGCCAGTGAAGCTGAGGGTAGACCTGGGGACATTGATGTTATAATAAGGAAAAATCGTAACTAACTCGCAGGGCTCAGCGACTCAATATGCCTTGTTTATCGAGCATCATCATCATCATCATAATCATAATCATAATCATAATCATAATCATTTTTATTGTGAATCATAGGTAAAATTTACAGATGTTACACATCATCAGCCTATCATCGTCCACTGCTGGACATAGGCCTCTCCCAAGGCGCGCCACAAAACTCTGTCCTCGGCCTTCCTCATACATTCGCTCCCCGCTACCTTTTTTGGGTCGTCTGTCCAGCGGGCAGCAGGACGTCCCACACTACGTCTACCAGTTCGCGATCTTTACTCCAGAACCCTGACACCCCACCGGTTGTCAGTTACTCGGCAGATATGACCAGCCCATTTTCACTTCAGCTTGCTAATTTTCTGAAGCTGTTTATCGGGCATGCCCACCGCATATTTCCACCACTGTTAACCAGGCACGACAGCGGAGACTGTTCACAATACTAGAAGATGAAGTTTAGCGAGAGAGCGGAGATTACTATACGTAATCGGTCTTGGAAGCCACAGTGAATTTTATCTAACAATATAGATGAGGAAAAATAAATATCTGACTTCCCTCAATAGGAAAAGCTTGGCTATTAGTAAGCCAACTCCAGAGATAATTTGTCGCAAAAGCACCAATTAAATAGCATCAAAAAACAAAAGAGGAACCTAAACCAAAGTGCGGCTTGAGTTTTGAAACGAGAAAGCGCCACTTTTCCCGATCCTGCGCAAACTCTCGCCAGTAGCTGGCTTGTAGCTCACGTAGTTCAGTCTCCACTACAAGATCAAAGGGTTCAAAGTACAATATTGTTTTGAAACTAGTATTTACCGTAAGGCACAGTTGTAGCCAGAATACTGAAGATTCCACTGACGACCATTGATCCAAATGCAAGCCACCGACGGCCCATTCTGTAAAGAAATATAATTTTATGAAAATTCTATAAATTTGCCGGTCGGTTCAAATCTGGTTTGAGATGAGGAGGAATTAGTTTGCTTATAAATAATCATCATATAACAGCCATTGCAGTCCCATTGTTGGGCAAAGGCTCCGTTCCCTCAAATAAGAGTCCCTGTTTTGCGCTTCGAAAGACAATTTCTTGAGGAAGCCATGCTACCTTCGTCTAGGTCTGCATCGACGCCGATTTCAATTTGATGGAAACCAGCCAGTAGGTTGTTTGTTTATTAGGTGGTAGAAAAACCGTAAAGATTTTTAAGGTCGGGTAGAAGAGGTCTTACACATCCAAAGTTAAGGTCAGAAGAATATCAGCAGGAAACTCAGTAAACGTCGCTATAGTGAAGGTCATGAACATGTCCAGGCCTAAAGACCCGACATTCCTGACATGCCCGTCAAAGACCATGGCGATTGCCACCCAGACGAAGATGAGGAGGATGCTGTGGCGGCGAAGACGTGGAGTCTTGAATAGATCCGCTACCGAATAGTTCTTCTTTTCTTGTTCGCTTTTAGCTATTTCGGCTGCTGTCTCCTGTGAACGGTAAAAAATGAAATATATAAAAATCGTAGGATTATCTATCAGTCCCAGAATCTAGTCCAGACTTTTATGACTAGACAACTAGATATCAAATAGACACAAACATACCTGACTAGGGTACAAATAAATGTTCGTATTCAATTCACAAATTTTTCACCATACGAATATTTTCCCCCTGCAAGATTCCAATCCTCGACCCTCGGTTCAGCAGGCAGGTAGCCCAGCAAAGAATTTGGTCGTACTAGGCCCCCATTTATATGACTATTTTGACTTATAAAAGTTATATTACTGTAATTTCTTCATATACTGGTGCTTTATGCGTCTAATGTTCGACTATACGACACCTATACGACCAAATTGTTAGTTGAGAGGTTCATTACCTTTCAGCTATCAGGCGGTTAGCTTAAAGGTTATAACCTGGGAGAATATCTTGGACATTGTCACGGAGCTTGTCTGCACCGGTACAAGGTCACCACTTGAGAACTCTTCATACTTACTCTAAATTCTTTTAGAATGGCGACTGGTATTTTTTTCTTGTTGATTTTCTCGAATTTCGACAATATTTTGAGGGCATCTTCTATACGGCCTTGTGATATCAACCATCTGAAATCAATATGCTTTTTTAAAAACGGACTTTGTGCAAGTGTTTTATAGTATTCATCATGAAATAAACGGGCTGTCATAACGTCAGGGTTAAAAGCCACAATATAAAACAAATATTTAAAAAAATAATAATAAAACACGACGATGGAAGTTCTTTTGTTTGTCACGTTATTACAATTTCATTTTCAGTCCCCAACTGAATCAGTGTATAGAGGGCTGATTTTAGGTTCTGCGTTATTTCCTAATGCTTGATTTTGTTCAACATAATCTGTATTCCAAAATTCCGTTGGAAAATTGGTTGGAATTCTCTATTGAATAGATAGCCAATATGTTAATAAGGTATCTTGCTACCTAGAAAGGTAAAGCTGCCGTGGATTTATATGTTTAAAGTACCTAGCACTTTCAGGAACGAAGCAAGGGGTGAGCACAGCTAAAACCAGCGGAACACTTGTCACCAAAGTGTATATCTTCCAGTCAGCTACAGCGAGAGCTATCCAAGGCAGCAGGCACGCCGCGAACGTGAAGTAGACTGCTATTGACATGTTCGCTACAAATGTACGCCATTTTGGTCCGACGTATTCCACGACTGTAAAAAAAAAAGTTTTTTTTGGTTATTCAATCAAAACAAAGATCAAAAATTTGATGGGTGGGATTTGAATCATAATCTTGCCTATCCAAGGTAAAACTACCATCATTCTTTTTCTTCCGTGACCGCATCGGTTGAGTTAGTTTATGCCATTTTATTTGACGTCATTCTCAAAATATTTGAGCACGATTTAATTAGATTTCTTATATCGAGATGATGGCATGTCATTTTATACTCTTCGAGACCAGAATTTCGCCACAGCGATAGCAAAAACGGCAGCGTCCATAAGCTCAGTTCGCAAGCAATAGTCCGGGCACGAAAGGCAAGACATGAGATAGGCCATAGTCGGAGAGGAGCAACAATACATTCACACCTCAGTTATGTTAATATATCGACTCTTTTTTAAACTGTGCCAGAGGTCTGATCCGTCGGGGTGTCTTCGACGGATCAGGACTACTTGGACAGGTTATTGTTATCTTAGTTTTTGGGTTTCTTTATTAGATTAACGCTCATTTAAGTTCCTTGAGGACCTATGCCTCTGCTAAGGGGACGACGTTACGAGCTGATGATCAGAACGAAATAATTGTTATTGAATTTACTGTATGAAACTATTTTACTTTATGCTTTGTAGCAGATTCGAATATTTATACACCTTTTATTATCATGTGAATATCAGTATAAGTGAATATATTATGATGATTGTGTAACTTACCAATGATATACATGATGATGAAGCAGTTATCATAAGCCAAGCCAACCAGGAATCTGCAGAGGCAGAAAGACCAGAAACTGTTGGTGAAGGCCGTCCCCACGCCCGCAATGAAGCCTGCCAAGTTGGTTCCTGGAAATAAACGCTTAAATTAGTGATTGGTGACGAAAAAATTCCATCTTAAATCAGGGCAATCGTCATTTGGGTGGGGTATTAGCCCAGTCATTTTATGGTTTGAGCCGGGACTAATTAATAATTTATATTTTTTTTCGGTATAATATTGAAGATCCAATTCGAGCCTAGAAATGTACTAAAATTTAAAAAAAATCATGTCAGCAATAGTTCCAATTTTAAAATTTAGCTATTATCTCTTTCTACAAAACCTGATAGTAATTTTTTTTTCACATATTTAAGGCTTTACCATTATACATACTTCAAACATGGTGTAAATATTGTTGTCTACTTAGAAGGTTTTAAAAAATACATTAGTATTTTCTAATAAATAAGTACCTCATTCACCCTAAAACATGCACACAAAGACTCACATTACCACGTCAAGATGGAGGAAGAGGACTTATAGATATAGAAAACTTACACAATAAACAAATTAACACACTACGAAAATATTTCCATACTACAGCTGAACTGTCTCAACTACACAATCATATTTCTCAATCGGACATCAAACTCACACCTCTCAACTTACATGACAAAAACAAGCAAACGAATGAACACATAACAGATAAACAGCAGAAACACAACAACTGGGCACAAAAGTCTCTACACGGAAGACACAAGGCCGACCTCAGGCACACGTCGACATTCGAGCGTCGAACGAGTGGCTCAGAAGAGGAGAACTGTTTCCGGAGACAGAGGCTTTTATGATGGCCATACAAGACCAGGTCATAGCAACACGCAATTACAAAAAAGACCTTAATCCACAAACAGATCTCTGCAGACATTGTAATAGCGCATCAGAAACTATCCAACATATTACCGGAGCTTGTAAAACTCTGGTTCAATCAGATTATAAACACCGACATGACCAGGTTGCCGCCATTGTACACCAACACCTTGCTTATAAATTATTGATAAAAAGATCCCATATTATAAATATAAACCGATGACAGTCCTGGAAGATAATAAGTACAAGCTTTATTGGGATAGAACAATAATCACCGACAAAACTATTCACTTCAATAGACCAGACATAACAGTATACGATAAAGGCACGAAGACAGTTTATCTGATCGATATTGCGATCCCTAACACTCACAACTTGCAGACAACAATTTCGGAAAAACTAGCAAAATACCAAGACCTTGCAATAGAGATTAGAACACAGTGGAGAGCAAGTACAGTACATATAGTCCCAATAGTATTATCGTCTACGGGCGTAATCCCAAAGACAGTTAAACAACAGCCTATCACTGTTAGAAATGCCATCACACACCCTTTACACCTTACAGAAAGCAGTTATCCTGAACACATGTCGCGTCACGAGAAAATTTCTTACATCTTCAACTATCTCTTCCTCAGTTACGCTTGGCTAAGGCCCGCGTGACCGAGATTCTTACCACCCCTCTACAAAGGGAGAAAATCAAAGAAAATAAAATAATAATAATAATAATATAATATTAATAATTTAAAAGCCTTCTGGGACACACAATTTTGATTTCTATGTTGCGTAGCGATTTTTTTAAATATGGTTTAAATAGTCTTTTTTGTTACTAAATGGTGCCGGTTACAGTTTAAAAGTCCAATTAATAATTACTCCCTACCCCGCCTAACAAAACTCCGTAAAATGACTGGGCTTATATTATGCACGTTCGATTGACGTGGGAGCAACGGACGCTAGAGCGAAAAACGTTTGAGTGGCACGCTAGAGCGATAAATTGTTAGAGCGAAATCCATCGTAGCGATTGACACTAGATCGATAGCTTTAGTCAGCTGAATGTAACAGAAAATAGGCTGGTCACATCTGTCGCTGAACTAACGACAGGTGGTGGAGTAAACGGGTTCTGGTGTAGCAGATCTGCGCTCTTGCATTCTTGGTGGCTGAAAGGAACTGGATGGACCTTTGTTCAGCCCTGGATTGGTACAGGCTGTATATTAATCTAGAATTAAACATTTTAACGGGTCCGCGTTTTGGTATATTTGAGTTCCCGATATTCTCCCTATTATTTCCCGTAAAAATTTTGAATTCTAGATTAAATAATAACCGCGTAGCTCTCAAAAACTGTATTAGGCTGTATTGTATAATGATGATGAAGATTAGCTTGAAAGCTTAGTCTTCTAATATCCTCCATGGTGAACCATTATCCCATATGGGGACGGGTAAAGACAACGAGTCGCCTCTAGCTAAGATCCTTTGACATAATATTTCTTTTGCCCCCCACTATATCTTATAATACCTAACCATGATATTTTTATATCATACCAGTCAAAGCAGGTATCCTTCCATATTTGTCGGCCATCCATCCAAATATCAGTCCGCCGAGAATAGCACCACAGAAGAAAACAGCCTGAGCTGTGGCAGGATAGTTGTCCTTATCGCAAACCCAGAACAACTGCAAAGACAAAACACAAATTATGTAGAGTTAGCATCTAATAGATTTACGGTATTTAAGCAAGGATGGGCTGAATGTCGAAACCTACTTGAGTAGCAATTGTTTCATAAGGCACATCAGTAAAATTGAATTCCCATTTTTCCTCGCATTTCTTCGTCGGCCATTTTGTGTCGGGTTCACGAGCGCCATCTTGTAGAACCGCTTTCCAGTCCACATCGTAGACTATGCATTTTTCGTAGCTGTTGTCCGGTGCTAAAGGTATTGAGAGATGACGACTGGAAATTGAGAAAATCATTATCAGTGATTATGTATTTCCCGAAAAGGTGGTTAGAGATTTTATCCCAAATTTTATTCTCTTTGTCAAAACTTACCGTTCTTCCAAACTCAAGTTCCTAAGCTCATCAACGAAGCACCAATGTTCTGCCGGTACCACGGTCATGAAGATTTGAGAAAAATACACGAAGGCAAAGAAGAACGCGTAGGGTATCATCAGAAGGAATAGGATACGTTGGTACCAGCCAAAGTTTCCGATGTACGGGAAGAGGTCATCAAGGTCTTTCAGTTTGCGCGGAGTGGCGTTTTCTGGGAAAAAAAGTAGTAACAACTTATTGAAAGAATAGCTTTTGACCGTCATTTCCTTTGGACAGATTTCGGAAAAAAATCAGCACCCAGCAGTAGAATTATGTATTTCATTCATGTTTCTGGAAAACATATTCCTTCACCGTTTTTGAGTAGTCAGATGGTCAGCTAAGCATTGTACAAGAAAGAACCTACTTCTCTTAAAATTCATGATCAAAGTGGATTGTTGTGCATTGATCCTGGCTTTGTGCATGCGGAGTTTAAGAATGAGTTTGGAACTATATACAGTAAGGAAACTCCCTTCCGCCCACCAATGTTTACCTCACCAAGATCTCACCCTCTCGCGATGGAAGACGATAGTATCAGCCCTCTCTCACTCGCCCTCATTCAGTAACGCACGTGCTTATCTCTTCCATTCGGAACCCATTTGTTTTAAGTGACAGTGAATTATCTAGAATTAGCTTGCACTTTTATGATTGGAATGCCTCTCCGAAGCGCGTTATTTCCTCATAATTAACACGGAATAAGAAAGAAAAATATAACATCCTTACCCAAAACTCCATCCTGTATGTTCAAGGTCACGGGGTCAAGATCGAGAGGTACAACCCCTACGACCTTGCCGTCCTTCTCATGTGATTCCATTTTGGAAGAACGTTTTTGCCTTAAAAGACACTTTTCCCGGCGTGGTTCTGGCTACGGAAACTGAACTTGGAAACGCTTTGCTGGAAGAAAAAGAAAAAAAAATATGATAATGTGAGCAAAATAATTACCAACCATGCGCCTTTTGGAGTAGAGACCATGGGCACCTGGGGTCCAGATGCCAGGAAGCTATTCAAAGAAATATCTTCCAGGCTGATCAACGCCACAGGCGACACGAGGGCTGGCGAGTACCTCGGGCAGCGCATTAGCATCGCCATCCAAAGAGGCAACGCCGCCAGCCTTCTTGGCACACTCCCGCACGGCAGCAGCTTCGATGGAGTGTTCTACCTGTAGATGTTCTGCCGACGAATCTACGATCGGCATTCCATCTGCAGGCTGAACTCCCATCACCAACCTGGCCCGTCTACGCCTTTCTCTGCCCTTTTTTTATTATATTCAAGTACATTTAAGTTCATATATTTTCAGTAGTTCTTTGTTTGTATCCTTTGTCTCTCAATAAAGGTCTATCAGTCGACCAACCATGCACCATTTTATTATTTGTGGATCGAATGACATCTAGTCGTAATAGGAGGGTGTCGTTAAGTGAAGCCCTATAATTGTTTTGTTAAATTCTAGAATGTCAAATATACGTTTCCAAAAAACCTTTTATCAGTGAATTTTTAAGCAGCATCAGGCATCTGACCTGGTGGCATAATGAATACCTAAGTTAAATTGTCATAGTCACAATATTTAGTTTATTGTTTCGTGTGGTTGGTGTATACTGTCTTGGTTAAATCAATATATATCTGAAAGAAATATCCGGTACCAACTACTTAAAGTGCCTTCTGAAGTACAGAACAGCTCGAGATGAAATAGGAACCACTTAAATCTGACGTTGTCAAACTTCGATGACAGTTTAAATTAGCACCTATAATAGCCGTGCCTAGGATGGATTGTTGATCAAAACATTCCATACCAAATTAACTGAACTACATGACTCATACCTATCTACGTTAAATTGTTCTATATTTGGACACGCTTGCACGAAATATGTCTTGATAAATTGTCTACTGTTGCTATACGCGTAAATATTATATGAGATAACACACATATTTTTATGTATACAGGGTGTCCTGTAAACCGACGTCAACCCGGCAGATGCTGATAGGCTAGGTCATGACTAAGCAGAATATCAAAATTTTACTTTAGTAAAAGTGTCTTAGTTTTCGAGATATTGACAGTTTTAACACAGATACTGCATAGAACATTAGTAGCCGTGGCACTCAAAATAGAGAGGTAAGGTAAGGAGGTAAGGACTAAGGTAAAGAGTTTCACGAATTTTATAAAACTGTCCTAATCTCAAAAACTAAGAACCTTATCCTAAAGTAAAATGTTGACAGATTGATCGACTGGATTTTTTATTTTTATTTTAGTATATTCTGGTTAGGCATGAACTAACCTATCGGCATCCACCGGGTCGACGTCGGATTACGGGACACCCTGTATATGCCCACGTTTGTATTCCTTTTAGGGGTGGTGGAAACTTTGCAACTACCAACCACCGTTTAATGGGCGTAAAAAGGGAAACAATTTTAGTCGATTTCGTATGTGTTGAACTTTTGTACCTATGTTTTTCCACAGATTTAATGCTTCCTATGTGCCTTTAGGTACCCTAATTAATTTTCCTTTGCCTGTTTCATCCCACTGCTGGGCAAAGGCCTCCCCTTTTATCTTCCATGCATCCCTGTCCTGATCCAGTTCCATCGTCAAAGGTATCCAGATCGTCGAACCATCTCTTCAGAGGTCGACCCTGATGGCGACGTCCGTTCTCCGGGACCCATTGGTGTTAAAACTAGTGTTAAAACCAATTATTTATTAATCTTGAAAACAAAAATTACGAATTAACAAAAGGTTTTGACTATTTTATAGAAAAGCCGTAGAAAAGACGAAAGTCGAAAGTAGAAATCTTTAGTACTGACTAAAGAAAGAAAGAAAGAAAAAAAATTATTTATTTGGATCTCCGACACACATACAATCTTTTAAATTATCATGGATACATACTAGGTACTTGAAAATGACGTTATTTCTTCGCGAGCAAAACCGCGTTCGCTAGTTAATAATAAATTGATCAATATTGTCTCATTGACCGCTTCTAACTGCAGACTAAAAATAAACTATCATCACGCGCATTACAGATCAATCGAAAGCTATTTATCAATGAAATCTATTAGTTGCATATTTCCATGACTGTATTCTTCAACAGCGTAGCCACTAACCAGTATATAAAAATACGAGGTATATGTAGAGGAAAGTGGGGGAATTACGAACACCTAAGGAAAATCTTAAATAAATAGAAAACAAATCACGACAGTAAATTTGTATCATGTCATAATCATAGCAAATTTAAACTTCTACTAATCAACATTTTTAAATTACAACAAATTATTTAACTTATTATTAAATTACTAAACCTATTGGCGCATGGCAATTTCATCTAGCGTGTGGTAATGCCGAACAAACAGAAAACAGATGACAATAAAAACAAATGACAATAACCAGAAAACAACAATGAAAATAACAGAATAATAACGCCTCAAATAATACTATGAGACGATTGTTTTCTACTTTGATCTACTTCTTTTCTACTTTCTACTTCTTCTCTCAACGGAACACCTTCCGACGCAGCGGTAGAGTCAAAAAGCTATGTGATATTATTTTGAATAAAATATTTTGACTTTTGATAAATATTTACGCTATCGCTATTATATGTAACAGAGTAGGTACAGTCACATTTGGTTTTACTTAAAAATTAGATGAAATAGAACGAAAATTTTCAAAGTGTTTTCTCATGAAATGTTTGCGCGGCCTCCGGCTCACAGTTGTCCTTCAGCACTGAGCGTGGAACGATCCATCGGAATATACAAACAGATAACATATTTTCTGTTTCTAACTGCCCTAAACACTATCGATCGAATTTACGCGGCGTTCGCGATTACCCCACTCTCCCCTACTTATAGATTTTGTGGCGCCCGCATCTTCTTACGTGTAGGTAGACCACTACCATAATAATAATAATGAAATAATAATTTATTGTATGTGGAATTTGGGTATTACAATTTGCAGTTACAGTCACATTTTTTGTCAGGCCCTCCAAACCCTACCTTAGCAGGTGTACACACGTTTATCATAGAAATAGAAACACAAAAGACAACACAACAATGACATGAATATAGAAACACAAAAGAGAAGCTAAATCTTACACAATAGCAAAATTCAAACTATAAAAAAAATTTCAACATTTAAATTTAAGTCAATATAAATTAAGTAAAATAAAGTACAATACAATGTCAAAAGACAATAAAATTTTCCCTCCAACAATTCCTTAATGTTATAGAAACACTTTTCTAGAAGCCATTTCTTAGTTAACATTTTGAAATCGTTTAGTTTCTTATCCTTAAAACAGTCCGGCAATTTATTAAATATATGAACACACATGCTAAACGAGTTATTTGATTATCATATCAGCCATTAAACGTCCACTGCTGGACATAAGCCTCCCCAAAATGGGGGGGATTTGCCATAATCGCCACGCTTGGCAGGCGGGTTGGCGATCGCAGTTGGATCGAATCAATGTGTGTACTCAGAGGATGCTGCTGCCCATCCTTCAGTAGATCCCTTAGTCGCCTTTTACGAAACCCACGGGAGGAAATGGGATGGTGCTATTCATAGCCGACATCACACGGAAAAATGATGATATAATAATTTGATACAAGTGACAATTTCGCTTTGGGGGGTACATACAAAGGAAGGTACAGTTGCTCCTCCTGCCCTTTGCGACACCCTTGCTTCAGAAGCCTACCCTATACTCATGGTGTATAGACTTTAGCCCAACACACCAAGCCCATTGTGGATTGGTAGACTTTACATACGCATCAGAATTTCGCCTTCAGTATGCAGGTTTCCTCACGCTGTTTTCCTTCGCAGTTTGAGAGCAATAAACGTACTAACTGTTCAACAATATGGTATTTGAACATGAAGATTGACGGCATTAAATAAGATTGTGTGTTAGGTACCTACAGATGTGCCCATCTATAAATGTACATACCTACCCAATCTTTTTATTATAATATGGTGTCGAGATTATTTGTATTACACTTTGCGTCTCCTTGAGATAACAGGAATTAGATAACAACCAAGCCGTAAGCCGTGGTGGTCCAGTGGCGAGTAACCTTGCCTGCTGTGCAGGAGGCGATGGTTCGATCCTCGTCCAGGCCGACTCGTACCAATGAGTTTTTCGGAATTTATGTACGATTTATAACACCACTAGCTTTTCGGTGAAGGAAAACATCGTGAGGAAACCTGCATGCTTCAATTTCGAGGCATGTATTAAACCCACTGTCAATTTACAAGTGTCGACGGGCTCACTCCCCGTCACACTGGACAGAGTTTCGGTACTACTAGTTAAACGTGGATATTCTGAGGTTTCAGAATATCTCTGATTACCCCCTCGGGGAATATAGTCGTGAGCATAATATGCTATGCTATGCTTGAATTGAATTATTCCATTGGATGGAATATCCTCAAGGTCTCCTCCTATACCTATTATTTTTAATTTTCTTCTCACATTTATTAAAAGATTTATGATTTTAATTCTTTCTAGATTTAATTAAATGCATAATAACTATGAATTAAAATTCTAAGAATTTTTTAAGGGGATGCGATCAGACCATGGGACCAACGTCGAAATCGTGAAAAATAATCAAAGCATAAAAATAATCAGCTGGTCCATACTAAACTGCAATGCCTACTCGACTCAAAAGCTGATTTTGTTTTTGCTCCGATCTGTTTGCTGCCATAGTAAAAGTTGTTCAGTTCAATGGGTAGAATCATAGTTTAAAAGGATGCTAATAATAACAATTTCACCCTGTATATGGGACCAACGTCGAAATCGTGAAAAAAAATAATCAACTACTTCATCACGACTCTACCCAAATCAATGGGACAGCAGTAGGCCTAGCATGCCACCTCCGAGAAAACGATAAAAAATGTGCCTCCATCTTTATTATGGCATATGTAATATGCCAGAAAGAGCGCGCATTACGTTTTTCTCGTTTAAACGCTTTGTCGTGGGTGGCATGCTAGCCGTGCAGGTTTTT
This sequence comes from Agonopterix arenella, assembly GCA_927399405.1. Lineage (NCBI taxonomy): Eukaryota > Metazoa > Arthropoda > Insecta > Lepidoptera > Depressariidae > Agonopterix > Agonopterix arenella. Next base: position 7,461,610 of record OV656718.1, on the reverse strand, counting down.
TTTTGCGATTTCGATGTTCAAAGAAATTTAACCTGTCTATGTTGGTCCCATAGACAAATTTGTTCAGTTTGATTGTTTGATCCTCTTAAAATACCGTCAGCATATTAAGTTGGACCCTGTACCTAGTAGGTAGGTACTGGGTTCATATTATATATTTTATTGTGTAAAAGTTTGCATAATCTTGTAAAATGTATGTCCTTTGAATTGAATCAATATAATAAAATGAAATAATTACTTTGGAAATATAAAAAACTCACCAAATTATTTTCTGATTGCCACCAAAGACACTATTGAAAAAAAAAAAAACGTTAAAAAAATTGAAAATATAATTAAAACAATAGACGATCTACTCGGACAATGTCACAATATTGAATGGAGTACAAAAAGTTTGCGTTGACATTTATATTAATGTTTATTCAGAGTCATAACCTCTCGTAACACAAGTAATTATCGACATTAAATGGTAACACATAAGAAATATGACAGTGGACTTAGTTTCAGTTCTGTATAAATGCAAACAAGCAGTTTTAGTTCTTAAGTCGCTGACAGTTTTGATATGGAAAATGGGACATTCTATTGGTACAGTTTTTGTTTCAGAATGGATTGAGTATACCTTATGGTCTCTCCTCTAAAAAAACAAACAATTCAAAGATTTCGTGCCTCACACGACTATCGAGCACATTGGAAATGAATCTATGGAATTCGAAAAAATATTGTCTCAAAAAGGTTAGGCTACAGGGCAAACCCTTAACCCGATCGTCTTTGTTTTAGGCTCAAATTGTAGCTGACAAAATTGTCCAGAGAGTTTTTACTCAAATTTTTGATATCTTCGTTTCCAAAATATCGAGCGCCAAAATCAAAACTTCGGAAAAAAATGTTTTTTTTTTCACTATTTCGGCCATAAATTTTTTCGTGTTTGATTTTCTCAAATAATTCTTTTTGCACCTTACAGCTCTCGTAAATACCCGTTTGAGCCTTTTTTGAATATCATATCTTCACAACTCTCTGAGATATAAGGGGATCGCACTTTTTCTGAAATCGAGGCCTATACTGGAGCGAATGAAAAGACATTACCAATGTCAAAATATGTTCGTTTGTCCCTTATTCGTTCCAGCACGTGAGCACAATGCAGATTGGTAGACTTCACATACGCATCAGAATTTCTTCTTCAGCGTATGCAGATTTCCTCACACCAAATTCACTTCTATGAAAACACGAAAATATTTTTTTCAACACACTTGCTCATAAAATGGCCCTTATTTCACCGCAATTAGGCACATAATGACACCTATAATCAAACTGTTTCATTACTATTATTCACAAGTGAATTATAGGTTTTTTATAGTAGGTATCTAAACTTCTTGGTTGAGTTCTTGAGTTGCTTTGTTCTTAAAAAAGATCCGATACAAAAAAAGATCATATTCAATAGTACAAATAAATTCTCTAAATAAACTTTTTATTTACTAAATAAAATGATTTTTTATTATTATTTTCTTCACAAGTGTGTTGAAAAACGTCGTATGATACACGTGTGTATTGATGATTACCGTCCTCGGCTCTCCTCAGCGGTAATCACCAACATTACACACTTGTACCATAATGTACTATTATCAAATAACTTAATTTATTTTTGAGGTATCTTGTTGACAACACAGCGAAATATTTTTTCCATTTCCATTTATTTCTTTTTATTAAAATTTCTTATTCTTTTTTTCTTTCTCTTAATATTATTAAGAGCTTCTCTGCGCGTACGCAAGTCGGGGGCACAGCTAGTCTTTAATATAAATAAATGATAAAATTTGAGAGATCTTCTTGTGAGACAAACATGTTTGTAAAAGATTAGCTACAAGTAACTTATTTGCGTTAGTTAGTTTGTTTAGACGTTTGCGTCAACCGGTGATAACTGGTGCTAACCAGAATTTTTTTATTTTATTACTCTTTCCCTTAGATAAATGATTTTTTTTCGCTGTGCGCGAGTCTCCTTCTTCTTATCGTGTGGGCAAGCCCTGGAGTGAGATTCTTGAATCTCATAAGTTGAACTCATCAGTTGAAAATGTATGGAGATACGCATCTTCCTACTGCTGATTTGACTTTCTTTGGAGTATGATTTTTGAAAGTCAAATCAGTAGTAGAAAGTTGCATATCTCTATAGTAATTTTGACATTTTCAACCGCTGAGCTCAGCGAATGAGATTCAAAAATCGCATTTTTTCATACCGCCTTACGGTCACGCTCTTCTTTTGCTGAAGTTAAGTGTTCACTGTTCATGTTCGCTGCTCGTGTCTTCGATTTCGGGAGGGATTTTCAATGAAAAACGGTGAAAAAATTATACCGGTAGTCACTGCTCCATACAAGTATTTGGAATGAATGAATGAATGAATTATATTTATTGTACTAAATGTGGTACATTGAGATATTACATTACAGATAAATAAGCAGAGACTCACACATTTAGTCGTTTCTGACATACAATAACATGAAATGTCAAGGTTTACAATTTATGCCTACTTACATAATAATTCAAAATTAATGTCAAGATAATTTTTACAAAAGTTATACCTACAACTGAAATCTGATGGATAAAAACAATGTCAAAAAAAAAAAAAAAGTACAATCACAATAACAATGTCACATGCCTCTTAAGTTCAAGTATTCCTGAACACTGTAAAAACAATTTTCCATTAACCATTTGGGGGGGGGGGGGGGGGGGGGGGGATAAATCCCACCTTTTAAGTTACAGTGCCTCAAAGATCCATACAAATTTTTAATTAATCCTAGCATTGAAACTGTATAACCGAAAATCTGATAACATACAAGCATAGAGAATAATTTCTAGCAGTGATAATAAAAAAAAATCGTTGGTTTCTAGATTGTTTCTAAAAACTTCATTGACTAATACCTATACCTCGGAGTTTCCCTGCGAGATCGAATCAGAAATGAAGAGATCCGCAGAAGAACCAGAGTAACTGACATAGCCCAAAGAATTGCTAAATTAAAGTGGCAGTGGGCGGGGCATATTGCTCGCAGAACCGATGGCCGATGGGGCCGAAAAGTTCTAGAGTGGCGACCGCGTACTGGAAAGCGTAGCGTGGGTAGGCCCCGCACACGGTGGACCGACGACCTTGTGAACGCGGCGGGATCCCGTTGGATGAGGGCAGCGCAGGACCGGTCGTTATGGCGATCCTTGGGGGAGGCCTATGTCCAGCAGTGGACGTCCATCGGCTGAGATGATGATGATGATGATGATGAATACCTATAACCAGACTTGTTTATATAGAGCGTACTCCGAATTGACGGCCCGGTAGTTCAGTCGGTAGTGAACCTGCCTGCTGTGCCGAGGGTCGCGGGTTCGAATCCCGTAAGGGGCAAATATTTGTATGATGAATATGAATATTTGTACCCGAGTCATGGATGTTTGTATCTATTTATGTATTCTATTTAGTTGTCTAGTCATCATAACACAAGTTCAGGCTAGATTCTGGTACTTTAAAATGTGACTTGATAATTTGTGTGACAATGTCCAAGATATTTTTATTTAATTATATCCCCTTTAACGTACACTCTGTATACAATATGTTATTGCGTTTTTTAAGAGTAGTCAAAATGAGAGCAACACACATAATCATAGGATTTAATGATAAAATGACGTAGCGTTATCTAATTGACAAATAAAGAGGCACAACAGGGCTGCAATCGCGGTAAATATTTGGTGATTGACCCGTTATGAGACTGCGTACGAACCATAACTTTTGACACATTTGGTATTGCGCTAATCGCGGTACAGCCGTTAGAGCAGTTTTGACAGATCGCTCAGACGTTATTGGCTGTCAGTTACATAGAGTTTAGCGCGATGCGGATATCAGCACAGTTGAATAGTAATTGGATTGCAATGTGATTAGAACTGAAATTGGATAAGAATAGAACTTCGATGTTTTAACTTAATGAATTTACAAATTCATACAATCAAGTTTAAATATTATACATAAAAGTCAGCATGCGGTAGGAGTCCTACTAGACATGCCCAAAGCCTATGATAGAGTATCTTATGAAATACTTTTGAACAAGCTGTACGGGATAGGAGTAAGAGGAACAGCACACAAATGGTTTAAGTCCTACCTTGAAAACCGATATCAATATGTGGAAATCATGAACTATGATCAGAAGAACGGCATTACACAGAAGGCGAAATCAGATAAGAAACATGTTAGAAATTCTATACCACAAGGCAGCGTACTGGGATGTTTGATGTTCCTTATTTATATTAACGATCTTCCAAAAATAATTAATGCGGAATGCGTGATGTTCGCAGATGATTTATCAATTTTAGTATCTTATTGTAGCAACAGTCAATTCAAAGAAAAACTAGATATCATAATGGCGGAAACTTGTAGTTGGTTAAAAGACCACAATCTAGAAATAAATAGCAAAAAAACAAAAATTATTGAATTCAGGCCTTACCAAAGAAACACACTCCAAATTAATTACGATCTCAATATTACTAAACTTAACTGCGTAGATACTGCAACATTACTATAAAAAAAGTAGAAGCAAAATTATCGAAATTTACATACGCACTATTTAAACTAAAAAAGACCACGGATTTCAAAACGTCGCTTTCTGCTTATTATGCTTACGCACAAGCATGGCTCAGCTATGGAGTGATCATGTGGGGAAATGGCACCGACGTGTCCAAACTATTCATCTTACAAAAAAAGTGTATTCGGATTTTAGATAACGTGGATCAAATGACTAGTTGCAGAGAATTTTTCATAAAACATAAAATATTAACACTAACCTCTCTATACATTTTAGAAAACGCAAAATTTGTAAGAAAAAATAAACATCTTTACATTACGATGAAAAGTACCGGCAGAAAGACTAGGTTCACAAATAAATTGAAAGCCCCCTTCTCAAAACTACAAATGTTTAGATCTGGCCCCTACTCAATGTCCATACAAATCTATAACACCATCCCTGATAATATACAACAAAAAGATAACTTTAATAAGTATATTTCTAAACTCAAGGAGTATCTAGTCCAGAAATGTTTTTACAATTTAGATGAATTATTAAACCACTTTACCTAAATTATAAATAATTTAAATTTGTTATAGCCTAACTCTTAAGAATGATTATATAACTACTAATTAGTGCCACCAAATTGCAATGCCCCACCGGGGTCCATATTGTGTTCTGAAACCTATTGTAACAACTTATGTACCATAATTATGGAAGCAATAAACAATTTGTATTTGTAACTTAAGCACAATCGGGCACCAGTTCTCTTCAATAAGGTCCGCCACACACAGACGGAATTGCGATCCGGAATCCTGATTCAGGATTCAGTGTTGTCAACTATGGTTGCAAAAATTACTTAGAGTGCTGTTTAAAAAATGTCTAAAATCAAAATGAATGAAATGCCAAATTAATGACAATTGTATTTTTAGGTATTTATTTAAAACGAAACAAACAATTTCTATACATGATAATTACTATCATGTGATGATGTCATGACGTTACGTTGATGATTTGTAAATTGTATTACAATATTATGCAACTATAACAAAAGACTATCGATAGTTTTAGCATTAGATATAATCTGCACAAGCGATTTTTGAGCGTAGACGATTTCGCAACTATACCGCAACGACGTCGCAACTGCACCGTCGCGATACGGTATCGTTCCATCAACGCCTACGCTCAAAAATCACTTATTCTGATATGACTATAAATCTTTAAAAAATGCCACCTAAGACAACAAAAAATCACTCGATCTAGTATAAAAGTCTCTAAAAGCGGCAACACTCCATCCGGAATCTAATTCCGAATCAGGTTTATTCCGTATGTATGTGGCGGGCCTAAATGCTAACATTTTTATCTGGATGAATACAGAACCTCTCTTGTTCCAAACTGGTAATAACCTAACAGAAGCCATTCTGTCCACTCTACACTGACAAATAATGAAGGAAAATTAAGTGTTCATTTGTTACGAGTATATTACACTCATTGTGATTGTCGTATTGTTTTCGGTATTTGAAACTATCACCAAAGTTAATTAACGCCCGTTTAGAATCTAATCTAGCGAGGAAACGCTGCCAGCATCTTGGGTACCCTCCCGCGCGGTCCAAACCTGCACCATATTTTAGTTTAAGTTAGTTTTATTTTCTCAATATTTTTATTTACTTTTAATGTACATACCTTCCTTTATTTGCCTTTATTAAAAAACTAGAGAGATTTAGATTAAATAGTTATAAATCACATTCTATATCAAACTAATGGACACTCATCCAAAGATATTCCATCTATCTAAAGTTTAGATGGAATATCTTTGGATGAGTAACCATTTTAGTTGTATTTCTTCTTGTGCGTCTCCGTGGGCTGGCTGACGCTCTATTAAACCTATTGACCTGCAAGTCCGATAGACCGGTAATCTGTTTGTTTTTGACATTGGAAATGTCTTTTCGTTCGCTCCAGTATAGGCTATCACGAAAAAGTGCGATTCCCTTATATCTCGGAGAGTTGTGAAGATATGATATTCAAAAAAGTATCAAAAGACAGGTATTTACGAAAGCTGAAAGAGCAAAGCAGAATGTAAGAAGAGTTATTCGAGAAAGTCAAAAACGAAAAAAGTTATGGCCGAAATAGTGAAAAAAAAAAAATATATTTTGGAAACGATGAATGATATCAAAAATTTGAGCAAAACCCGTCTGGACAACTTAGTCAGCTACAATTTAAGCCTAAAACAAAGTCGATCGGGTTAGGGGTTTGCCCTGTAGCCTAACCTTTTTGAGACAATATTTTTTCGAATTCCGTAGATTCATTTCCAATGTGCTCGATAGTCGTGTGAGGCACGAAAGCTGTGAATTTTTTCGCCTCCGTAGCAACTGGAGAGAGTACAGTCGTGAAATGTTTTTTCTTCTAAGTAATATATAACAATTATCACATTTTTCAGTGGGCGAACCGATGGGTCCGATTTCCGATGGGTCCGAAAAGTTCTCAAGTGGCGACCGCCCACTGGGTAGGCCCCGACACGGTTGACCGACGACCTGGTGAAGGCGGCGGGAACTCGCTGGACCGGTCGTTGTGGCTATCCTTGGGGGAGGCCTATGTCCAGCAGTGGACTTCCATCCGCTGAGATGTTGATGATGACTTAAAAACTCTTTGGAGGTGCGCGTAATAATTTTTGTAGTAGACAGTGGTAGTAGATCTCTTTAGTTCGGCATTTTAATTCGGCATATTAATTTACATGGACAATCCCCACCGATTTTGACCTGAACCCTCTCGTATGGGAGGTGGGTGGCAGTAAGAAATGGTGTATTCCTTTCTTATACAGGGTGAAATTGATATCATTAGCATCCTTTTAAACTTATCAAACTGAAAAACTTTTACTATGAGAGCAAATCGACCGGAGCAAATAAAAATCAGGTGTTCCATACTAAACTGCAATGTCGACGCGCGAGTTCGCGACTCAAATGTATGCAACAGCTGATTTTTTTTTTGCTCCGATCGATTTGCTACCATAGTAAAAGTTGTTCAGTTTGATGGGTAGACTCTTAGTTTAAAAGGATGTTAATGATATCAATTTCACCCTGTATAAGGTTTACCCAAATTAGCTGAAACTGTTTTAAGGCGATGATCAGACCGTCAAATTGAACAACGTTCTCTATAGGACCAATATCGAAATCGCGAAAAAAAAATCAGCTGTCCCATACATTTCAGTAGAGTTAGGTTTGCAGTTTTGTATGAGTATATAGAGAAAGTTGTTCAATTTGACGGTCTGATCATCCCCTTAAAATAGTTGCAGCTACTTTTGTTAGACCTTATACAACGTGTTAATAAATTCACGCAAGACTAGAAAGTAGTTTGTTTAGAATCGAGAGCAGATTCGAATTATCATGGTTTCAACATAGGTAATTTTTTTCAAAATAATAAATAATTTGTTTGTACAACTTAAAATTTACTGAACCCGATGTCAATCCACCGCACGGGCACACTCACCCTACTTACTATCAAAACATTCAAAACAATTCATTCATTGCTGAAATGATAACATATTATCATTTTTTCCTAAAAACTTAAAATGCGAATAACTTTAAATTTTAACTATCCAAATAATTATTTTGTTATAACTCAGTTGGGGTGTATGAGGTTTTGCGCTTATTCATTAACACGTTGTATACAGTTATTTGGTTGTTAAATTACCGGTTGCAAACCTTGCTTCTAATTCTGGATTGTACGCTTGAGATTATTTAGCTGATTCCAATTAAGGTTTTACTGCATTTCAACGTTTGGCAAATTGGCATGTGCTCTTGGATTAAAACTGCGTCATAGAGTTTAGAAAACGTCGTAGATAGACCAGAACAATATTTCATACAAAATTTTAAAAGCTTTATACCTTCGTAATTATTTTATAAATTGCAAATGTTATTTGTGACGCGGCATCTAGATGTTCTAAACTATTTTTCCATATATAAAATATTACTTTTATTAATTCCGTCTACGCGTATTGTGCGTCAAACTTTTGTATGGTCTGAAACTACGTTAAGGGGATATTAAGTGGCACGCGCTCCATACTTTGATGTATGCGGTAGTTATTAAGATTGTTAGTTTTCTAAGGAATTAAGTAGGTAGATTGATTTCTCTCTATTCGAATAAACCGTGCTATCGAGTTCAAAATTCAAAAATTTTTTGAGTCTACCACCGCGTCGGAAGGTGTTTCGTTGAGAGAAGATGCGGCCAGAAACTTTACAACACACATCTTTTAAACAAAACAAAATATACAAACTACAATTAAAATACAATATTGCATTACGTAGAGTAACATTGTCAAGACCAGACATTTTGGTCATTCAAATAGTCATCGAGTTTATAGTAGCCTTTTTTACAGAGGACTTGTTTAACATGGGACTTAAACTTTTTGTCTGGCAAGTTTAGAATATCCTCTGGTATCTTATTATAATAGCGTATACAGTGCCCCATGAAAGATGTGTTGACCTTACTGAGTCGAAAATGTGGGGATACTAATTTATTTTTATTTCTTGTATTGTAATTATGAACGTCACTGTTTTTGGGATAGAGATACAAATTTTTCCGAACGTATAAAATATTTTATACCATAAGACATGATACTATGGAAGTAGCTGAAGTATACAATCTTCATCTTCATCGAAAGTGTTTTAATGTGCTCCGATAGAATATCCTAATCTAGACGCTGTAATAACCTGGATATTTCTCACATACAAACGAAGTCTGGTCATATTTTCAATACTAACAAATTAAAGTTAATAGATTTTTAAGAAACAGTTAAGGTGGTTTCAGTCCATACAAAAGTTTGACGCACAATACGCGTAGACGGAATTAATAAAAGTAATATTTTATATATTATGGAAAAATAGTTTAGGAAATCTAGTTGCTGCGTCAATAATATAATTACTAAGATATAAAGCTTTTAAAATTTTGTATGAAAAATTTCAAAGCCTTATATCTTCGTAATTATTTTATAAATTGCAAATGTAATTTATTACGCGGCATCTAGATTTTCTAAACTATTTTTCCATGTATACAAAGTTACTTATATTAATACCGTCTACGCGTAATGTGCGTCAAAGTTTTGTATAAAATTGACCCTTCTGCAACCACCTTATGGGGGATATTATTCGGAACGCGTTCCATAGAAACGAAGTCTGGTTATATTTTCAATATTAACAAATTAAAGTCAATGAAACTAGAAACTAGTCTTTAAGCTTGTTATGTGTCAGATTTTCGTTAAAATGTACGTGATGCGAGCCGTCCAACTTCCATAGTAGAAAAATGCCCATGGACGTGGCAAGAAAAAGAAACAAACCAGGAACAAAGAACAAAGAAACTTAGGTATCCATTTTTATGGTTCCTTACCCAAAGGGTTGAAACGGGACCCTTATTAATAAGCCTACGTTGTCCGTCCGTCCGTCCGTCTGTCCTACCTGTTTAGGGTTGAAACTTTTGTAAAGTAATTGCTAGACAGTTGAAATTTACACAAAATGTGCGTTATTACTGCGGATTTGCTAATATAACAAAAGGTATGGGGCACTGCTGCTATAACAAATCTACAAATTGTACAAACCGCGCAGAATAGACTGATCAAGGTATTGTTTCATTATGAGTTTTTGTCGTCAACCAAGAAAATTTATGAAGAAAGTTATTCACAAGTTGTCTTCACAAAAAAACTTAACGTTCATAAACGAATACTAAGAAACGCGAACAGTATTCATCTTCGGACAAACTACGGCAAGAAGAACCTAGTTTATGAGGGAGCACAAATTTATAATAAACGAGCGTTAACCCGCGACTTCGTCCGCACAAATTATATACCAAATTTTAAGTCAGATCATAAGCTATCAAACAAAAAAAGTTTCATCAAAATCGGTTCATTAGTTTTTGCGTGATACTCGTTCAAACAAACAAACACACAAACAAACAGACAGACAAAAAATCCAAAAATTGGTGAAATGGAATCAGGGACACCTAAAAACTATATCGTAACTTTTTTTTTGTTAATATCTTCAATGTACAGACAAATTTCCTGTTACTGTTTTATAATAGTATAGATAGATTGCCAAAAGACGTTAAAGATACTAAAACTCTAAGCACCTTCAAGAAGGCTCTAAAAACACACATTTTGAGGGACTTTAAAATAATTTAACATGTTCACAATGACACTTCCAGTAAATATATATCGATGTCATCTTATATAATGTTCTTGTGTAGTTGAGTTTGTTGCACTTTATTTTTGTATAGCCTGTTTCAACTCAAATATTTTCGATGTACCTACGCCAAATCGATAAAAAAAAAATTGGTTAAATTATTAGTTAATTTTCTCATACATGTAAGTGAATTTGTTTATTCTTTTTTTTTTATTACGTATGTGTTTGCTCTTGACCTCAATCTAGTCCTCAGGACGAAGATGGGGTCGAAGATGTAGCGAGCTCACCCAGAAGAAGCTTATTCACTCGTACTTTAAAGGAATTCGGGTTGTAAGCGCTCGGAAATACTGACGCAGGCAGGGCGTTCCACTCCTTGGCTGTGCGCATTATAAAAGATTCAGAAAGGCGCTTGGTGCGGATATGTGGTATGTCAACCAAAAAGGGGTGATATCCCGCGGTGCGTCTGGAAGTCCGATAGTAGAAAGTGGAAGGCGGGATGAGCTCATGTAGTTTGATGGGTAGACTCTTATTCTTGTGAGAAATAAAGATTCTTAAACCGTAATATAAGGTCTAACAAAATTAGCTGAAACTATTTTAAAGGGATGCTTAGACCATCAAACTGAACAACTTTCTCTATGGGACCAATATCGAAATCGCGAAAAAAAAATCTGCTGTCCCATACATTTAGGTCGAGTATGTTTGTATGAAACAGCTGATTTTTTTCGCGATTTCGATATTAGTTTCATAGAGAAAGTTGTTCAGTTTGATGGCCTGATCATCTCCTTAAAATAGTTTCACCTAATTTTGTTAGACCTTATATATGTACGTTCTATTCTACTTCATAGTTCTATTGCAATGATGACTTTGCGTGCACTTTTCAATCAGTTATAATTGTTTTTATATTGCTTCGATAAAAAAAGATGTGCCTTACTGCATTGTGATAAAGTTTAAATTGGAGTGAGTTTTAAATATAATTGTACCTATTTGTATTTATACAGGGTGTCCCGTAAACCGCCATCAACCCGGCGGCGGATACTGATAGGTTAGGTCTAATCACAATATCAGAATGACTATAGTAAAACTTGAAAAATTTGTCTCGGGCGGGACTTGAACCCGCACTCTTCCAAACCGGGGAACTGCGTTATCCAGTAGATAGCGCTCACGTCCCCTTAAGACGCAACAGATTGAAAATTTCGTTCTCTGGGTAGTGGGCTCGGTGGCGAAATTGGATAACGCAGTTCCCCGGTTTGGAAAAGTGCGGGTTCAAGTCCCGCCGGAGACAAATTTTTCAATCTTTAATTTGATTCGAAATAGCACATCACGGCTGTAACATGTTTAAAAATCAATAATATTTGAAATTTAGTAAAACTGTTTTCGAGATAATTGACAGTTTTAATTTTAACAGAGACACTGGATAACCACAGAGTTCTGCTATAATTAGTACTGAAGCCGTGGAACTCAAAACAGTGACTAGGGTAGGTAATGATTTTCACGAATTTCATAAAACTGTCGATATCTGGAAAACTGCAACACTTTTACACGTAAAAAGAGAAGGTACAGTAGAACCAGGTTTATAAGTCTTACCGATGTACAGTCAAGAGCAAATCACGCTTTACACTTCAAGTTCGATTGAAACGCTTATGCCGCACTAAATAAGAACGGTACAAAGTCCAAAGTCTGTACCTGCGCAGTCGACTAATTTTAGTACCGCGCGAAATAATATTGACCAATCAGGATATGTGACCTTGAATACGTTTACGCTATTGGCTAATTTGTTTTCGCGCACTTTCCGCTGCAATCCAACTTTGCACCCTTTGATTACTAAATGACTTCGGGGTTTGTCGGGGACTCGGTCCTGCTCTGCGCAAACGAAGATTCACGAGCGGAATTATTTTCCTGGTCGTACTGTATTAGAATGAAGCACTTGTCTTGTCATATTCATCAATAAGAGATGCACATAGCAAATTCGTTCTAGTTAAAAAAGGAGATCGCTACTTATTGCTGTCCTTATCGACGTAACCTCTTTTTTGTACTACGACGGCTGTCTGACTCCGGAGTCAGTCATCTAGCTTCATATAAATTGTATAGGATTGTACGGATATAGCTGTCTCATACGTGGTTACGTTGTGATTCAGTCTATCAGCGTAAGCGAAAAATTTTTCGTCTATGCTTTTACAATTGTAAAATTTTGACAGACTGATTGATAGATTTTTTGATTTTAACTTATTTTTAAATAGAATACAATAGAAAGCTTTATTATCGACCAACTGAGATCACAATATTGTTAGTAACACACTTAGCCTATTGTTAGTTTATACACAGCGACATATTTCTTTTTAATTATAATTGTTTGTTTGTCAGCAAGTGAATCATACAGCAATGGTTCACGTACTGGCAGTCAAACCTACTTGCAAACATGGTCAGGATGCAGTTGGTTCTGGCGCTTATCCTACGCACGAGGGATGTACACCTTTTGCGCATAGTAGTGCGTAAATGTTCTTGTTAGACTACTACGAGATCTTTTAAGGACATCAGTATCTTGACTTTCTACAGTCAATATATTTACGAAAATATTTTATACGTTCGGAAAAATTTGTATCTCTTTCCCAAAAACAGTGACGTTCATAAATACAATACAAGAAATAAAAATAAATTAGTATCCCCACATTTTCGACTCAGTAAGGTCAACACATCTTTCATGGGGCACTGTATACGCTACTATAATAAGATACCAGAGGATATTCTAAACTTGCCAGACAAAAAGATTAAGTCCCATGTTAAACAAGTCCTCTGTAAAAAGGGCTACTATAAACTCGATGACTATTTGAATGACCAAAATGTCTGGTCTTGACAATGTTACTCTATGTAATGCAATATTGTATTTTAATTGTACTTTGTATATTTTGTTTTGTTTAAAAGATGTGTGTTGTAGAGTTTCTGGCCGCATCTTCTCTCAACGAAACACCTTCCGACGCGGTGATAGACTCAAAAAATGACGTCAAAATGGTATCTATGTGATATTATTTTGAATAAAAAAATTTTGAATTTTGAGCATCCGCCGGGTTGACGTTAGTTTACCGGACACCCTGTATTCTTCATTGATTTATTGATGGAAATAGACTTTTAGTGAAGCTAAAGAGAGCTAACTAAGCAACAATGTAGAGACATCGATCGAGTCTATGTAAACAACACAGATCACTAAAACTAAAGGGAGATGTGAAAAAGGGGCGGGGCCAGTGTCGCAGCAATATGCGAAAAAACGGAACACATTGCTCGCGACAGTAAGGATTCAATATATTATGAGGCTTAAAGCCAGTCGAGATATTATGTGTAAATAGTTTACAATGCTTGCGTAGTACTAAAGATTATTCGGACGTTGAGTTCTGATACCGCAATGAATAATGAGCACATTCAAGCTAACAAAATACTTTTTATCGCGTGGTACTGGTGGACACTATATTATGTGGCGACACTAGGTTTCGTACTCAGCGCGTTGGTTGGCATCTCTCTAGATCTCTATGGTAAACAACCATTGACTTATCAACTAAAGACCGGTAATAATTAAGGTTAGATAAGACCGCCTTATTTGTACCTATTTGTAATTCTTTATCTTTATTCAAATGTATGTTTTGTTTTGGTGTGCAATAAAGTATAATTGAATTGAATTAAATAACAGTTAACTTTTTACGCAAATTTCAACTTTGACGTAAGGATATAGTTACCTACGTAGACCTCCAAATTGGATCCATCATCATTGTCCTGTCCATTTCCCATTATTTGGGATCGGCGCAATATGTCATCCTCTTCCAATCATCTCTCTTAGCCGTCGTTTCAACACTCACTCCTTTTTTACACATAATATCATCCTTTACACAATCCATCCATCTTTTCTTCGGCCTGCCTCTCCTACTACAGCCATCCACATTCATACTTAACACTCGTCTCGTAACATGACACTCGTCTCTCCGCATTACATGCCCATACCACGATAATCTATTGCCCTGCAATTTTTCCGTTATAGGTGCTACTTTCAAACTTCCTCTAATATACTCATTCCTAATCTTGTCCTTTCTAGTTACACCACACATCCATCTCAACATTCTCATCTCAGTTGCATGCAATCGTTTCTCATCCGTCCCTTTTGTGGCCCAACACTCTGATCCGTACATAACGACAGGTCGTATTACGGTCTTATATATTTTCCCCTTCAATTTGAGGGGAATTCGGGAGTCGCAGATCGTTCCCGTAACCTGCCGCCACTTCATCCACCCTGAGTTGATTCGGTGCTTCACCTCCAAATTGGATCCGTGGTGACAAAATGTTTCAAGATGGCGTCAGTTTACAATTGAAATCTCGCTCGTCCATTAGGACGGATGTCATTAAGTGTGAATGGATGTCAAGTAGCGTTTATTCATAGACGAAAAATTTTCCGCTTCCACATTTATTAAAATTTTGTTTTTTATAATATTCATCTATCCTTATACTACAGGGTGAAATTGATATCATTAGCATCGTTTTAAACTAAGAGTCTACCCATCAAACTGAACAACTTTTACTATGGGAGCAAACCGATCGGGGCAAAAAGAAAATCAGCTGTTGCATACATTTGAGTCGAGTAGGCATTGCAGTTTAGTATGGAACAGCTGATTATTTTTTGGCTCCGATCTCTTTGCTCCCATAATAAAAATTGTTCAGTTTGATGGGTAGACTCTTAGTTTAAAAAGATGATAATCATATCAGTTTCACCCTGTATATCTATGCTGTCAGTCTATAAAACAAACCACAGACAACTAACCTTTTTTTTAATTTTCAAATTGACAGGTTTTTTGACGATTTTTCTCAGATTTAGCTAATGCCATCTGCTGTCTTTTATTTTCATTGCACTTTTTTTTTTATTTATTTATTTCTGAATCTTACATCTAAGTTTGCAATGTTTTATATCGCCAAACTGCTGAGCAGTTTGTAGGCGTCGCGCTCGTTAATCACATTTTTACTTAAATGCTATATCTTTGTTATTAACAAAGCTGTTTTAACTTAAATTAGGTTAACCTAGCATACAGTCTTTTAGTTGTTATTTAAAGTTTGTTTACATTTAATTTTGCGCCCCTCTAATAATATCGGATATTTGTTACATATTTTTTGAATTAAATACTGTCTAGTTCTCTCTCCATAGTAGTAAAGCGCCCCTCTCTGAATAAGTTTCCCCTGTCTCTTAGCTCTAGTATTATATCTATGACATACTTTATTCTTAAAATCTTTTGTGTAATATGGAAAATGCCTTATTGCTTTCTGAAAATCTCTCATCAGTCAAAAACCATTTTTCTAGACGGAATGTCAGTGTAACCGGGTATGAGATAGCGATAGGCATAAAATCATATACAATTTATATGAAATGACATGTCGGAGTCAGGTGGAGTCAGTACAAAAAAGTGGTTTCGCCGATAAGGACAGCAATAAGGTAGCGATTTCCTTTTTTAACTAGAGCTAATTTGCTATGTGCATCTCTTATTGAGTGAATATGACATGACACGTGGTTCCTTCTAGTACCTTCTCTTTCTACGGTCAAAACTCTGTTGATGAATAATTCATAGATGATGAAAAAAAAAAACAATATACACCGTGAAATTATTTTATTATTTATTCTCTTAATATTTATCACAGAAAAAATCAAATGATCACAATTTTTGCACATACTTAGATGGCATCGTAAAAAATACTGCTAATTTGTTCATTTTATTTAATTATTTTACTCACTGTACACAGTTATAAATAAAAGATAAATAACATTACAATATTTTAAATCAAAGTCACTTTTCCATCACTTTCTTTCGTGAAATAAATAAAAAAGAAAAATAAATGAAATTAATAAAAAATGAACAAAACTAAATAATAAAAAGTTTTTGACTGAAGTGGCTCAAAAATAAAACTATTTTGAAACTTAAAAAAATAAATTATTTACACTTAAAACTTAAAATTACAGTAAAACTTAAGTTAAAATAATAACTTACTATAATTATTTTGAGCTTGAGGACTCTTCCAAAATTTTAAAGATTTTTTCGAGATTCTTCAATATATTTTATACATGATGTTTTCGAAATTATTATCTTATTCAGTACACCGACCGAACGCAATATTATGACCATGTCATATGTTATACAATAAAGAGTGTAATAAAACACCCCAGAAAAAATAAATTTATTTTTATTTTTCTCGATGTTGGTAAGTCTAAGCCACCCCTTTAAATATTACTAGGATGTTTTGTTACACCCTGTATATTATGTCAAATTCTAAAAACAAAGGGACAAGGCTGTATCGACAATATTTCTTTCTTTGATACAATTTTGCGTAAACCGATACAAGAAATGTAGTCTCAGAAAAACACACATCCACCCACAAACATACACACACAAACACCCTCTCGCATACAAACAAAAATCCCATTGGGACAAACATACATTGCATCCGCACACACGCACAGAAATATTTTCACCAATTTTCCAAAAATTCTAACAACAAAAATCAGACCATGTTCTCCCTTCTCTCCTCCTTCCTTGCCCTGGCTGAGGCCCTAATTGAGGCCCTGAAGGAAGCCCTGGACCCGATAGCACTGGGCGCCGCTCTCACGAACTCCTGGTTGTCTTGGATCGAATGCCTCTTGGTGTATCGACCTGGATTCTCCTCATCTTCCTCTACCGTTTTTCTGTGGACGAAAATTTATTGGTTGAGTTTTGTGGGATTAAATGTCAGGAGGGTAAAGACTGGAATGCAATGACTATGCTATTTTCAAGATTTTCATAACTAAAGTCTTCCAAATCTGCCTAAAAGTCGATGTCTTCTCTGTACGGGGCAGTTCTATTTCTGGATGGATGAAAAGCCAACGACACCAGTTAGTTTGTGCAATTTGTTAACCTGACTTTTTTTATAGACTATGAAAGTGTCAGTTAGATCCTATGACGCTGGCAATGTCACTCAGTGTGACGGAATTCAAAAAACCTACCATCATCACCATCTCAGCCAATAGACGTCCAATGCTGGAAGCTGGACATATGCCTCCCCCAAGGATCGCAACAAAGACCGGTCTTACGCTGCCCTCATCCAACGGGTTCCCGCGTCGTCAGTCTTCCTTGTAGCGGGCCTACCTATGATGCACCTACCGGTACGCGGTCTATAACCCTATTTAAATATAACACATCAAACTTACTTGGAGAAACAAGGGTTATCCCAAAACTTCTGGTCTTTGCCGAAGTTCTCTCCATCTAGCAGAGTCTGAGGCATCTCAGTGTCCATGGTCTCAGGGAGAAAGAGGCAGAGCATACCGCCCAGGATACCCAGTACTCCGAGAATGAGGAGTGGGAGTTCTTGGGAGATGTTGGCCTGTAGAAATTACATTACTCATATAAAATTTATTTTACACCAAAACATGAGAAACAAAAGAGTATTATGATTGAAAAAATTATGTTGATGATAGATTCCTCGTCGACTAGATTCGGTTTAGTCTCCGACGACCGCTAATCTTTATAGATAAGCAGTCAGGTGCGCAGGGTATTTTGAAGTGCCTAAGTGTACGCGCTAAACACAGATACACTCTCTCAACCTTACCCTTCTATGTTTGATGGAAAGGGAGACCGATACGATCAGAGGTGGGGTCAGATGCAGTGATTATAACCGGCCGGACATTAGAGATGTTGATGATAGTCTGAAGGTATTAGTCGCCTTTTACGACACCAGTCTGGGATAGTGATATTCATAGCCGGACACAACACGCCAAAATAGATGAGATACTTACCAAATAAACGACGAAAGGAGCAACAATCGAAGCCACGTAGCCCATAATATGGATCAGCGCAACACCTTGAGCCCTCACCACAGTTGGGAGCAACTCAGCGGCGTACTGAAGACCTATGTTGTAAGAGATGTTGACGGCGAAACGACCGAGGATGGCTAGGGATGCTGAAGGTCCACCTGGAAGGAGAAAAAAATCAAAGTTGGATTAAATATTCTTTGAGTTTCTCTCCATTACTGGAGATTGTCAGTCAGCTCTTCATGTCCCTGCTTATTTCAGGCCAAATAAAACAGCTCTTCGACGCTAGCGATGCATATCCATACTCCCCCAGGCCATGACATTCGTGGCCTAGTGACGCATCCTTTACCCTCTATTTTTCCCATTATTATAGTCTGGAGCAGCAGAATTGTTTAATTTGGACAATTTAAATACCTACTTTTTCCAGTCAAATCAAGTCAAATATAGGAATACTTTATAACATACCAACAGGTACAGCAGTCGCTAGAAGACTGAAGATGCCACTGATGACCATGGAACCACATGCTAGCCACCTTCTGCCCCAACTGCAAATTACATTACAATCAATCATATATACTAATTAATAAGCTTTTCTAACTTGTGCCCGTTATAATGCACTCTGCTCTGAAACGGTAAGGGAAAACATCGTGAGGAAACTTGCATACGCTGAATAAGAAATTCTGATGCGTATGTGAAGTCTATCAATCTGTATTGTGCACGCTTGGTGGCCTGACGCCCAATCACCTCCTCCTCAGAGGGAGAGGTTTGTAGGCTGGTGATGATGTACAAATTGCAAGCACTGCTCATTCCATACTGTTCAGGTATTGCTATATGAAACATACGACAAACAATACGGACGAAGGACGAAGAGTTTATCCGTGATTTCCCAAAATAATTACTGAGACAACCCTTACCGATCAAGCACAGCAGTCAAGAAAGTATCAGCGGGTAATTCCGTAGCTGAAGCGATGGTGAAAGTCAGGAAGATATCCAGTCCCAAAGACCCGACGTTCCTGACATGGCCATCGAAGACCAAGGAGATGGCCATCCAGATCACGATGAGAAGAATAGCGTTCTTCCGCAGCCTGGGTGTCCTGAAGAGATCTAGTACGGAGTACGTTTTGCCATCAGCTTCGCATTCTTTGATTGTTTTCAGAGAAGATTCCTGTGGATGGTTTAGTTAGTTATTTAATTAATTTTTCATCTACTAACTAAGCAAAAGCTTGTGCTCATAGTGGCGCATCGGTATTTTTTCGTTCAGCCATAGGATCACCACACATTTTTAACACTGTTACTCTTGTAAACTAGGACTAACAGTGGCGACTTTTCACAATACCTTACAATTAAGTCCAATCAGCGAGGGATTGGATAATCCGTCTTGTATTGGAACTGTGATCGGCCTAAGAGTTTACCCTAGACGGGCACCAGCATTCACTTGTGCACTTCTATCTAACCGGGATCGATAATCCGCCTGCCGAGCGTAGCGAATATGTCAAATCTCCTCTTCAGATGGGAGATCAATGTCTAACAGTGGAATTTTGGACTGCCGATCTGTTTACACTAGTTTTTGTCCGGAATTTTGAAAGGAACAAGATGTGAGTATTACTTAATAAGTTGTTCGCTATAACTTGGCACCTGTCAAAACAGGCTGTCTCTTTCGTTTAGATGCATTTAGAAAGTTGAGTGAATAGGACGACCTGCTTCAACAGGCCAAGTTAGTTAACAAGATGTAAGTATCTAGCAGATACTTACAGTGAAGTCGCTGAGAACTTTATCAGGTATCTTGGTTTTGTTGATCCTTTCGAACTTCTTCATGATTGTCAACGCCTTGTCTATCTTTCCTTGCGATACTAACCATCTGAGGAAAAAGAGGATTATTTATGTGAACACATATTTTACCTACAGTAAAATTATATACATTATGAGAATATAAGAGTCGATGTCTGACTGCTCTCAAACGGTGAAGGAAAACATCGTAAGGAAACCTGCATACGCTGAAGAAGAAATTCTGATGCGTTTGTGAAGTCTAACAATCCGCATTAAGCATTGAGCATGCGTGGTACTACACTTAAGTTCAAACAACCTCCGTGACGGTAGGCCTGTGCCCTGCAGAAGGACGTTTAGGCTGATGATGATGTGAAGAAATAGTACACGTATACCTACAGTACGGAAAGTCGGACACTCTCTTTTCCCCACCAATTTTGACCTCACTCTCTTTCGGTGGTAACTACGGGCGATGGGCAGCAGTAAGCAATGATGTATTCCTTTCTCACTCACAATCACGTAGCCTACATGGTGCTAGCCTCTTCTTGTAAGTGCGAGCCCGTTTGTTTGAAGTGTTCGTGGTGCAACAAACAACAACAACTTACCTAGCACTCTCCGGAACCAACCAAGGCGTAAACACGGCTAAGAAGAAAGGCACGCTTGTCCCCAAAGCGAATTTCCTCCAATCATCAGCCCAGAGAGCTATCCAAGGCAAGAGAGACGCAGCGAGAGTGAAGAAGAGAGCTATAGACATGTTTGCGACGAACGTCCGCCATTTTGGTCCGACGTACTCTAACACTGGAAATATAGAAATATTTTAGTTAATGTAAATTTTTATTTGATTTTACTAAAATAACGTTACTTTAACAATACGTACAGATTTATAATGTTGCTAGCTAACCCGGCGAACTTCGTACCGCCTCAGAATAAGTTTTATTTACCCGACACACACTTTGCCGTTTTTTGTTTATAAATCTTCCCTAGCATGTGCACAAAAACCCACCAAAGTTTCATCGCAATCGGTCCAGCCGTTCTCGCGTGATGACGTGACCAAGTGAAATAGGGATCCTTCTTAATATGCTGGCACTTTTTGAAGAGGACGATCAGACCATCAAACTGAACAATTTTCTCTATGGCACAAACATCGAATTCGCAAAAAAAAATCAGCTGTTCCACACAAAACTGAGCCAAATAAATGTATGGGACAGCTATTTTTTTTGCTTATTCGATGTTGGTGCCATAGAGAAAGTTGTTCAGTTTGATGTTCTGAACATCCCCTAAAAAAAGTGTCAGCATATTAAGAAGGACCCTGTATATATTGTATATTCATCTGAACTATTATAAAACTGTAACAGGAAGTTTGTCAACTGTGTTTATCCCTGATTACATATCACCAATTTTTGGATTTTTTGTCCGTCTGTTTGTTTGAACGAGCATCACGCAAAAAGTACTGAACCGATTTTGATGACACTTTTTTTGTTCGATAGGTTATCGGACTTAAAATCTGGTATATAATTTGTGCGGACAAAGTCGCGGGTTAACGCTCGTAACATTATAAATCTGTACCAGTGTCAGTATGGTCTTGACCAAGGCTTAACATAATGTCATAATACTAATAATGTTTGAATCTATATCACGTAGGCACGCAGACGCACTTGTCACGGGCTTGACTTGACCTAGCCTCGGATTTTTTCCTCAGAGGTTAATATTATTCACATTTTTTTTTTATTTATAATTAATAGACTCTTGCTTGTGCGTTAGCACTGCATTTCCGCCAGTGTCAAGTAGTTTATGGGAGCATCTATCCTAATCTCAGGGATTGTTTTTGGTCAAGAACAAGAAAAGATTGAGGATTGCGGAGCCACGTGGCAGGCAAAAACGCGACACGCGAAAACCACGCAAGACAAGATGCTCGGGTCAGAACCTGCAACGTGATTCATTATACCTACACATTATCATATTATAATACTTAGATCTACCCAACCAAAATAGAGTTCTATTTGCAACTTTTTGGCTGGGCTGTAGGCAAGGTTTTTTGTGTACACTGCGACTGCTGGTCGACTGCTGGTCTATCGTATTCACCCCAAGCTCGGCCATATTTTAACACACACCTCCGAACTTATGGTATTTTCTTTTGACATTGGAAAATGTCTTTTCGTTCGCTCCAGTATCGGCGATCCCCTTATATCTCGGAGAGTTGTGAAGATATGATATTCAAAAAAAAAACGCGTATTTACGAGAGCTGTAAGGTGCAAAAAGAGTTATTCGAGAAAGTCAAAAACGAAAAAAGTTATGGCCGAAATAGTGAAAAGAAAATTAAATTTTTTCCGAATTTTTGATTTTGGCGCTCGATATTTTGGAAACGAGGAATGATATCAAAAATTGTAGCAAATCTCCTCTGGAAAATTTAGTCAGCTACAATTTGAGTCTAAAACAAATACGATCGGGTTAAGGGTTTGCCCTGTATCCTAACCTTTTTGAGACAATATTTTTTCGAATTCCGTAGAATTATTTCCAATGTCCTCGGTAGTCGTGTGAGGCACGAAATCTGTGAATTATTCTCAGGTACGTTTCCTCAATATATTTTTCTTCACCGCCGAGCTGGTGATTATGATAAATACAACCGTACATAAATTCTGTAGAACTTATTGGTATAATGTACTTATTGAACCTAACTTTTAATTTAATACGTTTAGCTATCCCTTTAGGCTTCACACAAAATTATTTCTCATTATATACTCAATTATCTTTCTATTAAAACCATTACAACGTACCTATGATACCTATGAAAGGCGTTGTTCGTGTGAAATATTCTTTGAAATTTTATTAATGTCAAGAATAGACACGCAACGTCTAATGAAGTTGTTAGAACAAATTAACTATAATTTACTTATAATCTTAAGTTTACTTCGCCCTAGTTTGTTTCGATTACTTGCTGGAAAGAATCAAAGATTATACCATGGAAGGAATAATTATTTATAGCTAAAAACGTTACGAAGAACGAATAATTCGATTCATTTACGTAGGGATATTTTATTCCAGACCAAAACATAATATAAGTTTAATTATTTGTATAAGATTTAATAAACAATTAAAAATAAGACTTTTTTGGACCTTCCATAGAAAATTGATCGGCTGATCCACACTTTATTATGAAAGGTCCAAATATTTTACTCGTTTCACAACAGCTCATATAATTATGTTCGTTCGGGAAAGTTATTTATAACTTCATTATCTGAATCACAGATCACAAAAACTAAAGGGAGATGTGAAAAGGGGGCGGGGCCAGTGTCGCAGAAATATGCGCAAAAACGGAACACATTGCTCGCGACAGTAAGGATTCAATATATTATGAGGCTGAAAGCCAGTCGAGGTATTATGTAAATAATTTACAATGCTTGCGTAGTACTAAAGATTATTCGAACATTGAGTTCTGATACCGCAATGGATAATGAGCTCATTCAAGCTAACAAAATACTTTCTATCGCGTGGTACTGGTGGTGATGCGACACTAGATTTCGTACTCAGCGCGTTAGTTGGCATCTTTCTAGATCTCTATGATCTGAATACTTTTTTTTTCCTAGACTATATCATCCCACTGCTGAGCAAAGGCCTCCCCTTTAATCTTCCAACCATCTCTATCCTGGGCAAGCTCTGGCCATTTGTCGTCAAATGCATCCAGATCATCCCGCCACCTCTTCCTAGGTCGACCCGGGCGCCGACGACCGTTTTCTGGGATCCAGGGCGTAACAATTTTTGCCCACCTCTCCTGGTGCATTCGACAAACATGGCCGGCCCATTCTCACTTTAGTTTAGCTGTTTTCTCCCCGACGTCGGCGATTTGTGTTTTGGAGCGCAGTATAGTCTTCCTGACACGATCTGTTCTTTTAACACCTAATATACTGCGCTCCATCGCTCTCTGACAAACCTTGAGTTTGTACTTTTGAGACTCTGTGAGAGACCAGGTTTGGGCACTGATCTGAATACAAACCTTTTAAATTTTCTTTCTTTCTAGTAATTATAAAATGTTAGTGTGAAGGTATTATGAAGCATATGCTCACGACTATATTCCCAAGAGGATAAGCAGAGATATTCTGAAACCTCAGAACATCCACGAGGTTTATGAATAATTATTATAATTATGACCTGGATCCCAGAGCATGGTTGTTGACGTCCTTGTCCTAGAAAGAGGTTGGTGGTGGAATAATCTGGATGCTTTTAAGTGACCAGAACTTGCCCAGGACAGGAATAAGGGGAGGCCTTTGTTCAGTAGTGGTATCATATGTATACATAGATAGGCTAGTACAGTACGAACAAGATAATAATTGCGCTCGTCAATCTTAGTTTGTGCAGAGCAAACCCGAGTCCCTGTCATAACCTGAAGTTTTTTGACTGATTAGGCCAGAAACTTACCAAGAATATACATCATAGTGAAGCAGTTGTCAAAAGCCAGCCCAACTAAGAACCTGCAGAGCGCGAACGACCAGAAACTGTTGCAGAATGCTGTGGCCACACCTGCCGTGAAGCCGATCAAGTTTGTGCCTGGAATGAGGTAAACGAAATGGTTTATTTTATTTAAAATTAGCAGACTTAGTAGTCTTACTTCTACTGACAAGGATTTATGCTGAATATCTTTAAATCGGCGGGAACCCGTTGGATGAGGGCAGCGCAGGACCGGTTGTTATGGCGATCCTTGGGGGAGGCCTATGTCCAGCAGCGGACGTCCATCGGCTAAGATGATGATGATCTCTAAATCCATTGAAGTACTAATCTTTCAATTAAAAGTACCATATTATACAGGGAGAAATTGATATCATTAGCATCCTTTTAAAATAAGAGACTACCCATCGAACTGCAGTTGCATACATTTGAGTCACGAACTCGCGCGTCGACATTGCAGTTTAGTATGGATCAGCAGATTTTTTATTTGCTCCGATAGTAAAAGTTGTTCAGTTCGATGGGTAGACTCTTAGTTTTAAAGGATGCTAATGTTATCAATTTCACCCTGTAGGTACTAAATACGGGCGAATACATTTTAAAGAAATAAAGTTTGGTCACGGCATCTTAACGCTCACATTTCCACACTCGTCGGCTTGGTGTATTATTTTATCTAAACCTTTGAACCTCTCGTAATCCAGCCTTAAGATCACAACAGATGAATGGATGATGGCTCCCAAATAGTCGGCGGGTATCGACAGGTCAAATAAATATTCAAAGTACTAACCGACTAAAGCTGGTATCCTCCCATACTTATCAGCGATCCATCCGAATATGAGACCACCAACTATAGCACCACAGAAGAAGATGGCCTGAGAAGTGGCCGCCAAGTTGTCTTTGTCACACACCCAGTCCAACTGCGGGAGAGAAAGAGATCTCTATTAGTTTCATAAGGGTACATTTTTAATTAACAGGGTCTTTCTTTATACCGTAAGACTGACCATCAAACTGAGCATCTTTCTCTATGGGACTTACATCGAATTCGCGAAAAAAATCAGATGTTCCGTATTAAAACTGCAAGCATACTCGAACCAAATCTACGAAACAGGGCCTCTACCCGGATATTAGAACTTCGCAATTGCGTAAAGGTTTTCAGCTCCAATGTCAACTCTATTACAATGAAGTTCGGACCGAAACGGTCGCGATATATCGAAATTCTAAAGTCCGGGAACAGGGCCAGTATTTTTTGATTCAGCCTCTACAACAGAACAGGGCCACATAGACATAGACAATAGTAGATTACACACCGAGGGCAGGAAAGTAAGAAAAGTCTCAGATCTCATGTAATTTTTGGCCGAGGCGAAGACGAGGAGGGGTGAAAAATAACATTTCTATTGGCGTAGACGATAGTAGAAATGAGAGAATGTATAGATTTGACATTGGCGATCGAAACATTTTGACGGTTGCTTTCGTCACCATAGGTCAAGTCCCATACATTTTGTATGTTTTCTACTGTCGTTAACGCTAATCGAAAGTCTAGGGGCCCTGTACACCGAGTACGGGATTGTGATAGCATTATGCCTTCTGACACGTTTCTCTGCCAGGTGAGAAAACAAGGCTTCGTCATGACTAGTCTGACCATCTCTTGTTTTCCTTCTCCTATATTTTCGGCGAGCTCTTCCTAAATCACGTGGCTGATTCCGAAAGAGGTCAAGTCCCTCTTGGCGCAATTTCTAAATCGCAGCATGGGTCTTCCGACTGGCCTCTTATGTGCGACCTCACCAAGAAGGATGCGCCTTTGCAAACGAGAGTCCTCCATACGGTATACTTGCCCCAGCCTAAACCTCCTCTCCTTGAGAAGAGCCGTGATACTAGGCAGCTGTGCAATCTAGACCTACCCGTGTATCTTCCCGTTTGGCACCCTGTCCTGCCAGCGTATACCCAAGTACAAGTGCTCTGAAGCCCCAGTCACCTAAACCGTTTCTCCTTGAAAAGAGGCGTGATACTAGGCAGATGTGCAATCTGAACCTACCCGTGTACCTTTCCGTTTGTCACCCTATCCTGCCAGCGTATACCCAAGTCTAGGTGCTCTGAAGTCAGCGCATGTGGACCACTTTTCTTTTTTCATTAATCAGGTCCCAAGAAAGACCTAAGCAAATGTCGACCTCACCTCAGAAGCAATAGTGTCGTAAGGCACGTCGCTCCTGTTATATTCCCAGCCATGACTGCAAGGTACAATCTTCCACTCATCATCAGGCGTAGTCCGACCTTCCTCCAGGGCAGACTTCCAGTCCGCAGAGTACATATTACATCTGTCATGGGAATATGGACCGTCTGTCTTCGGTGGTATGGCTAGTGCTCGTCTGTGGAAGAAAGAGAATGGGGTTTAGTTTTTGAACTAAGAAAAATAAAGTGTTTAGATCAGGAAAATAAGTCCGCTCGTCAATCATCGCCCGGACAGGGACTAACATTTCCAGACTGTACTAGAAATCATTTTTGATAATATCTACCTTACGGCTACTAAGTTAAAGAGGGAAATAGATTGCCGTGCAGTCTAATGTCCGAATGTAGATCGCGTCGGGAAAGCGTCAAGCGCCAAATCAATCGACCTATAGAAGCTGAATATTTTAGTCGCGCAACCGAGACAAACCTGATAAGCGACAATTTTTTAATCTAAGCCGATAGATCTAAGAACAAGAATTACTGTAAGGCTAAATCATAGAGGACGGCGTAGCGTTGACACGAGTTACGCCATCCTAAGGCCGTCCTCTATGGGTTTGACGATGCTAGCCAGTATTCTAAAATGTTATAAAATTTGTTTGATTAGAGAAATAAAAAAAATAAAAAACAACGTATAGAGCAAGCATTTTAGACAATACCTATGCCAGCTTCCTGGTATAGAGTATCGTGATTGGTTCGGGCGATTTGAAAAATAGTCAACTGCACATACATGTGCATCTATTTTTATCATAGATATAGCGAAAAATTAATAAATTGATCACATGCACCCATAGACAACCAATAGGAGAGCTAACACCCAAGGCCGCATCGTCGCTAGGTGCGCCATCATTTTGTATGTAACTTAGAGTTAGCTAGCTTAGCCTGAGAGTTGGTTAGCGTCACCGTGTAAGTAAAATAATTCACAAAAAATCGTCTAAAATAGTAGGATTTATTAGGAGCTTCTATTTGGAGAGGAACCCGAAGAAGAAGAAGTAAGGAGCTATATGAATGCTAAAATTTAATCAAGAACGTGTCCAGGGGGAATAAGTTGGGATTTATCTTCCCCGAAATCTGAATATATTATGGTGATTACAGCTATTTCGTTCACATTGTTGTTTCAATTCTTCTTCTTCTTGTCGTGTGGGCAGCAATCCATGGTGTCAGAATTTTTTCAGACCGCCTTAGCGCCTTACGGCCTCTGACGTGGTTTGTGTTTCAATTAATATCCTAGTACCTACATAGGTAGTAAGTGTATTTAAAACAGCGAAAACTTCTTAAGTGAGATTAAATCAATGGTACACACCAAGGTAACATTATCATAATAAGGTAGTGTACAAAGATACATGGTCAATAACTTGTTGAAGTCTAGGGCCAAGGTTTGCGAAAACATACATCCGTTTTCGATTAGTCAGAAGCGGTTATACAGGTGAAATTAATATCATTAGCATCATTTTAAACTAACAACTTTTACTATACTTGTAAGATGTTCAGTTTGACGAAATCTGCTGAAATCTTGAAAAAATCTGCTGTCCCATACAAAACTGCAAATCACAACTCGACTCAAATGTATGGGGGACAGCTGATTTTTTTTCACGATTTCGATATTGGTCCCATAGAGAAAGTTGTTCAGCTTGATGGTCTGATCATCCCCTTAATTTAGTTTCATCTAATTTTGTTAAACCTTATATAGGGTCCTTCTTAATATACTGACACTTTTTTAAGGGAATAAAATGATCAGACCGTCAAACTGAACATCTTTCTCTATGGCAACAACATCGAAATCGCAAAAAAAATAAACTCTTCCATACAAAACTGCAAACTCGAGCCAAAACATATCGGACAGCAGAATAGAAAAATAGAAGAAGAAGCCGAAAAAATTTGATCTTGGTCCCATGGAGAAAGTTGTTCAGTATAATGGTCTGATCATCCCCTTAAAAAAGTGTCAGCATATTAAGAAGGACCCTGTGCTATTTTTAAAGTCAAATCAGGAGTGCGATTTTTGAATCTCATACGTTGAACTCAGCAGTTGAAAATGTATGGAGATACGCATCTTTCTTCTGCTGATTTGAAATTCAAAAATCGCACTCCTGAAGTATGATTTTTGAATGTCAAATCAGAAGCAGAAAGATGCATATCTCCATAGTAATTTTGACATTTTTAACTGCCGAGCTCAGCGAATGAGATTCAAAAATCGCACTCCTGCAGGCCTCGCATGCCACCCCCGAGAAAACGAAAAAATTGAGATGTGCCTCCATCGTTATTATTTTACGTATGTCAGAAAGAGCGCGCACGTCGTTTTTCTCGTTTAAACGCTTTGTTGTGGGTGGCATGCTAGCCGTGGTGAACGGGAAACTTATATAAGTATTTATGTAAGTAAGTAGGTATACAAAATAAGGTAAGAAGACGGGAACAAAAAGTAGTCCCTACAACAATGTAGGTACCTACTCATAAATAACAAACAAAATTAATCAAGGTTAAAAAATTCGCGATCACATTGAAGGTTGATAATCCTTCCTTTAAAGATTGTAGCAATCAATTATTATATCCAATTAATGAAATTCTACGTACTTTAAGTACTTAAAATGTACTTACGTGTTTTCTAGGCACACTTCCTGAATCTAAAACAGAAACAATTATTGGGGTTGGATGCAGCGACTGACCGCCTACCATCCTATAAGAACATTCTAAGACAAGATGTCTACTTCCCAAATTTCAAAATTTTCTAAATGTTTAATTCGAATTCCCAAAATGCAATTCCTAAAATGATACATAATTCCATCACTCGCTTTTTAGCACAATCATTTTACGGAGTTTTGTTAGGCAGGGTATGGAGTAATTATTAATTGGACTTTTAAACTGTAACCGGCACGTGATAAAAAAAACTATCTTAAAACTTATTAAAAAAAATCGCTACGCAACATAGAAATCAAATGTGTGTGCCCCAGAAGGCTTTTAAATTAATAATATTAATACCAATGCACACAATTTGAATTATATTTAACAATATAAATTATTTTTGAGCAATAAAATAGGCATCGAAATTTAAAAAAAAAGGTATTTATTAGAAAATACGAATGTATTTTTCAAAACCTTCTAAGTAGACAAAAATAATGTACACCATGTTTGAAGTATGTAATAATGGTAAAGCCTTAAATATGTGAAAAAAATTACCATCGGGTTTTTTATGAATTTGACTTTTTTAAATGAGTTACTTTCTTACTTTCGGGCGTGCTTCAGGTCATCAAACTAAACAATTTTCAATATGGGACAAACATTGAAATTGCGAAAACAAATTGACTGTTCCATAGAAAACGTCTATGCCGCAACGCAAATGGAAAGGAAAGAGAAAAAAAACAGCTGTTCCATACATCTGTTCTATACATTTGGGCTCAATGGCCTACCTGTTGCCATAAGCCCAGTCATTTTACGGTTTGAGCTGAGACTAATTAATAATTTATATTTTTTTCGGTATGATATTGAAGAGCCAATTTCAGCCTAGAAATGTACACCATAATTTAAAAAAAATCACGCCAGCAACAGTTCCAATATTAAAATTTAGGTATTATCTCGTTCTAAAAAAACTGATGGTAAATTTTTTTTTGCACATAAATAGCTTAGGCTTTACCATTATTAACATATACATACTTCAAATATGGTGTGAATATTTTTGACTACTCAGAAGCTTTTGAAAAATACATTCGTATTTTCTAATAAATACTTCATTTTTTAAATTTCAATGCCTATTTTATTGCTCAAAAATAATTTATATTGTTAAATCTAAGTCAAATGAGTGCATTGGTATTAATATTATCAATTTAAATGCCTTCTGGGACACAAAATTTTGATTTCTATGTTGCGTAGCGAATTTTTTATTAATATCTTTTAAGATAGTCTTTTTGTCACTAAATGGTACCGGTTACAGTTTCGAAGTCCAATTAATAATTACTCCCTACCCCGCCTACCAAAACTCCGTAAAATGACTGTGCTACATAGAATATACAATGTTCTTGGGTAGCCTGCCGTACCTAGAGAAAGTAGTTCAGTTTAACCACATAGTACTATAATTCGTTTTAACTGTCTAAATCACCCCTTAACTTAACTTTACACCCTGTATATTGTGTAATAACCCCATTCAAAAAACGTATTTACAAACGTTTTGGTGTGATTGAAGTGCAAAAACAACAAATGACTGACTGTTTGTGTCCAAAATTGAAAATTAAAAATAAATAAATAAAGTAAAAAAAATATGGAGGTGCTACTTGAAAAGGGAAGATCTTCCACCAGGCTATGTGTGAAGCCTGGGGACCGGCCGTGGTCAAACAGTTCTTAGTTGGACCTTGTATATGTATCGAATCTCTGTGATTATTTCTCTTGCGCGATGTATGTCTTGCATTCGATTGTGAACCTTATTTGTAGTAGGTTACGAGTTACGTATTCACGGTGAACGTTGTCTATCTATGGAGCATATTTCCGAGAGCGACGGTATCGCCATCTGTTGGCATCTTTGCTATAACTTGTGGGTGCTGACATCTGTAGCAAGTCCCACAAATAAAAACCAAACAAGTATCTGTCAGGCTCGCGCTATAGATCCCGAAGAAAATAGGTTGGCCGGGTTTTAAATTCAGTCGTGACTTGCTCGACTCTTGACTAGGAAACATTCATGACGGAAATTAAAAACAAAATAATAATTGCACGAACTGAAGGTCTGTGACAAACGACATTAATAGTTTCCACAGACTTCTGTATATAGTTTCAGAGATTTTATTTCTGTTTTAAAAGTTGACATTGATTTGTTTTATTAACCGACTTCGACAAAAAAGAAGGAGGAGGTTCTCAATTCGACCTGTATGTTTTTTTTCTTTTATGTTTGTTACGCGATTACTACGTCAATTTTTTTATTCTTGACTTGAATGACGGCCCGATACAGTTGGTGATGATCCGAATCGAAGGTCGCGGGTTCGAATCCCGCAATTCAATCAAGAAACGTCTGTGGCGCGTTACGGGGAGGTATGGACACTCAATTATGAGGGTCCGGGTTCGAATCCCCACGGACGACATTCCATGTACCAATGAGTTTTTTTTACTTATGTACGTGAAAACCGACTGCTAATGATATTATATGTTACTATTTGTAAGCTCACTGCCGATTGCTCTCAAACGGTGAAGGAAAATTTCGTGAGGAAACCTGCATACGCTGAAAAAGAAATTCCGATGCGTATACGACTTCACAAAGTCTACCAATCCGCATTGTGCACGTGTGGTGGACTAATGCCCATAGACCCTCCCTGAGAGTAGGCCTATGCCTAGTAGAACGTTTATACTGGTTCTAGTTCTATGTCCTAGTTCAGGGTTCAAACTTTGTCTTTGTTAAGATACCATATGCGTTTATGACTTAGACTTTAACTTATTATTAGTTATGTTATTATAAGGGTGGCATGTTCAGTAATGCACAAACCCTTCTTTAACAAATAAAGATTTAAAAAAAGAAAGGTTTTCAAGCTATCTCTATACAAATTTTCACAAAACTCGTTTCTGCTTCCGCTGTTTAGCCGTGAAAACTAGGTGAAAACCTAACAGAGAATAGACAAACAGAAAGACTTTCACATTTTTAATAACTATTAGTGTAGTAAGGTCAAACAAAATTAGGTGAAACTATTTTAAGGGGATGATCAGACCATCAAACTGAACAACTTTCGATAGTGGTCCCATAGAGAAAGTTTTTCAGTTTGATGGTTTGATCATCCCTTTAAAATAGTTTAAGCTAATTTTGTTAGACCTTATAGAATGAACAAAGTATTGCGGTATCGCTTCTTTCAAGAAAAAGTCACTAGTTTCCTTTCTAACCCATAATTATCCATCCTATTTCCTATAAGGAAACGTCGTAGGAAACAGTAGTAAGTTAAATTGAACCATAAAAAAACTTACGGAACTTAACTCTGACAAAATAGAACCGTAATTTAACCGGTCGATTAGATATGACCCTGTGCGAATTGCACGAATTCAATGACCTTTGCTATTCTTGACCTTTGATTAGAGGTCATGTTTAGATAAAGATAGGCGGCAGACCGTCTGGGAATTTTGGTTTTTATGTTTTATTGTAAGTTTTGGGGTGGTTAAAACCATCAAACTGAACAACTTTCACTATGGGACCAATATCGAAATCATACTAAACTAGAAACCTACTCGAGCTAAATGTATAGGAATGATGATTTTTTTCGCGATTTCGATGTTGGTCCCATAGTGAAAGTTGTTCAGTTTGATGGTCTAAACCACCCCTTTAAATGTTTATTTGTAATTTTATGTATTTTTAGCATTGGGCTTTCGACACGGAGGCCGTGGGTTCGGTTCCCACGGGGGACACCTAATTATATATCACTTTATGTATTTTTCCCCAGTTGTTAAGGACATTGCAGGCTGAATCACCTGATTGTCCGAAAAGAAAAATGATTCCGTGCTTCGGATGGCACTTTAAGCCGTTTATCCCGGCTATTATCTCTGGTGGTAGTAGTCGTTAGATAAAAACCAATTCAGAGGCCGTAAGGCGGTCTGAAAAAACTCTGACACCAGGGCTCTGCCCACACGATAAAAAGAAGAATAAAAATATTTGTTGTTTTTTTTACTGTTAGTTATAGATCAGGACGTGAAGCACCGAATCAACTCAGGGTGGATGAAGTGGCGGCAGGTTACGGGAACGATCTGCGACTCATTATTATTAGTATCCCCAGATTTTCGACTCAGTAAGGTCAACACATCTTTCATGGGGCACTGTATACGCTATTATAATAAGATACCAGAGGATATTCTAAACTTGACAGACAAAAAGTTTAAGTCCCATGTTAAACAAGTCCTCTGTAAAAAGGGCTACTATAAACTCGATGACTATTTGAATGACCAAAATGTCTGGTCTTGACAATGTTACTCTATGTAATGCAATATTGTATTTTAATTGTACTTTGTATATTTTGTTTTGTTTAAAAGATGTGTGTTGTAGAGTTTCTGGCCGCATCTTCTCTCAACGAAACACCTTCCGACGCGGTGGTAGACTCAAAAAATGACGTCAAAAAGCTATCTATGTGATATTATTTTGAATAAAAAATTTTGAATTTTGAATTTTTGACTCCCGAATCCCCCTAAAATTGAAGGGGAAAATATATAATACCATCATAAGACCTGTCGTCATGTATGGCTCGGAATGTTGGGCCTTAACCGCCCAAGTGACGGAAGAAAAACGATTGCATGCAGCAGAGATGCGAATGTTGAGATGGATGTGTGGTGTTACAAGAACGGACAAGATTAGGAATGAGTATATTAGAGGAAGTTTGAAAGTAGCACCTATAACGGAAAAATTGCAGGGTAATAGATTATCGTGGTATGGGCATGTAATGCGGAGAGATGAGTGTCATGTTACGAGACGAGTGTTAAGTATTAATGTGGATGGCTGTAGTAGGAGAGGGAGGCCGAAGAAAAGATGGATGGATTGTGTGAAGGATGATATGACGAGTGTCATGTTACGAGACGAGTGTTAAGTATTAATGTGGATGGCTGTAGTAGGAGAGGGAGGCCGAAGAAAAGATGGATGGATTGTGTGAAGGATGATATGTGTAAAAAAGGATTGAGTGTTGAAACGACGGCTAAGAGAGATGAATGGAAGAGGATGACATATTGCGCCGACCCCAAATAATGGGAAATGGGCAAGACAATGATACTGTAGAGTTTGCTCTATAATCACATCAAGTTTGACGCTTGTATGTATTCCATATGATGATAGCTCATACGAGAGCTTGCGCCTCAATAATGAGGCAGCGGCAGCGGTTCGATTCCTGTCCTGTACCACTAATCTTCTAAAGTTCTTCGGCATTTACTAGCTCGGCGGTGATGGAAAACATCGTGAGGAAACCTGCATTCCCGAGAATGAAAAGAAAATACCATAAGTTCGGAGGTATGCGTAAAATATGGGTGAGCTTGGGGCGAACACAAAGGACCAGCGATTGCAAATCTTGCAATAGCCCAACCACAAATAATAATAAAAAATAAATAATAGAATATAAAACAACTATAATTACAAATCAACAAATACCTCAGTGTCTATTATATTAAACGTTTTTGATCCATATTCAGATCAAAGAAATAAATATAGTTAATATCATTTGATTGACCTATTAGCAGATGATTAGATGAGAACAGTAAGACGTGTATCAAGGAAAACTAATTAAGGTGCTGTTAATACAGAAGAGACATGTGGCGGTGTCGGATTATCAAAGTAACACCAATATAAACCTTATAGTACGTAGTATGCTAATTTGTGCGGACAAAGTTGCGGGTTAAGGCTCGTAATTAATAAGTGTGAAAAACGGAAGTTATCCCTAGTTGCAACAAGATCCATGTAAAAGAGACACCAAAAAAATATTATTTCTCTGTATGTTTGTAACATTATATAATTGAAGCAATACCACCTTGTTATGCCATACTAATAATTACTTTATTCCGGATAAAATCTGACAGTTGGAAATCCGGTAACCGAAGACAAGGTTAACGTTAAAAAAACCGGATACGACCGTTTACGCTCATTTTTGGCAAAAATTCCAATACTAAATGTTTTTATTAATTTCTTTTTTTTAATGTAGTATTTTAATTGTAAGGCTTTAGTGGATAAAGCAATTACATTTTAAATCGTTGTAAGTACATGTAATTGTGACTAGGTCACTTAATAAAATAAATACGGTTATTTGTATTGTTTTTTTCGAGCGAGCGAAGGATGTTTTAAATTCTGATTTACGTAAACTACGTAGTACTTACTATCTCTATGCGTAAACCCTGGAAGCTGGCATAGGTATTGTCTATACCTTGGAGTATTTATTATAAGGACTAGCCTTGCCAGCATGTGCATTTTCATTCAATTTTATACCTTATCACTAAACGAGACAGCCTATAATTGCGAAACAATAATTTCGAACTTAGAACGTTTGGGGTTTCCAAGAGACTTCTTTACATGATTTTTAAAGTTCAAAATTAGAATCTAAAGTTGTGGAGAATAAAATCCAAAGTTGCGGATTTCGTGTAACCTCGCCACCCGAAAAAAGTGGCAGAAATGTTTGTTCGTAGAATTACACGCGTAACTAGTCCCTATATGAATAGGTAAGGACCAAGCGGTGAAACATGATAATACTCCTTGGTGGTCGGTAATGATCGTTCTTCTTTCGTAAATTCCCGTCGTTGTTTTCGACGTTACTTTGTCCCTTTCTAATCCAACGACAAAAATTGTAGCTACTGTTACATACATTACGTCACTGCATTGGATAGAAAGGGACACAAAAACGTCGGAAATATCGACGACGGAGACGTACGAAAGAAGGTCGAACATTACCGACTGCCATGGCCAATTTTCTTGTTTCTTTGCTTGTAAGGAGGAGTGGCATTCTTTATGATTCTAAAATCCTTGGTGGACCATCAAAATGAACAACTTTCAATAAGGAGCAAAAATTGAAATAGCAAAAATAAAAACCGTTGTTTGGTTTTCATGTGATATGGTTTTTAGGCGTCCCTGATTCCATTTCACCAATTTTTGGATTTTTTGTCTGTCTGTTTGTTTGTGTGTTTGAACGAGTATCACGCAAAAACTACTGAACCGATTTTGATGAAACTTTTTTTGTTTGATAGCTTATGATCTGACTTAAAATCTGGTATATAATTTGTGCGGATGAAGTCACGGGTTAACGCTCGTACTATTATAAAACTGTAACAGGAATTTTGTCTGTACATTGAAGATATTAACAAAAAAAAAGTTACGATATGGTTTTTAGGTGTCCCTGATTCCATTTCACCAATTTTTGGATTTTTTGTCTGTCTGTTTGTTTGTGTGTTTGTTTGTTTGAACGAGTATCACGCAAAAACTACTGAACCGATTTTGATGAAACTTTTTTTGTTTGATAGCTTATGGTCTGATAATTTGTGCGGACGAAGTCGCGGGTTAACGCTCGTGTGGTATAAAATGTTCCGATTTTCAAATAAAATGATTTTAATATAGTCATTGGTACATAACACAAAAACAATTTGGCATTGAAATTAATATAGTAGTAATATTATACAATAAGATTATATGTTTCGTTTTTTGTCAAGTTAAGATTAGGTAAAGTTAAAGTTAAGATTATTTTTTTTTGCATTCTGTATCATAATACAGAATGCAAAAAAAAATCAAAGTGATAAAAAAAAAGGCTTCCGGATCGGCTGACTCATTATTTAGCAACCTGTGTTTCTAAACAAAAAATATGGCGGGCTTCTACTTATCTTCGGCTATATGCTCAGGACTATATCCCCGAGGGGGTAGTCAGAGATATTCTGAAACCTCAGAACATCCACGTTTCACTAGTAGTACCGAAACTCTGTTCAGTGTGACAGGGAGTGAGCCCGTCGCCACTTATAATGGACAGTGGGTATAATACATGACTCGAATTTGAAGCATGCCGGTTTCCTCAAGATGTTAACCATATTATCTTGAAGTAATTTGCCGTTTTGTGTGGCAGATGCCATGAAATTAGAGTTAGTTAAAGAATCTTATAATTTATTTATTTACAACAACTACAGCTACTAACGTAACACGTAAAAGTATGAAAAGATATGGTACAGAGCCATTAATGTTGTTGTTGACACTTTAACAAATATTATTTAAAAGAGGCGACAATATAAAATAACAAAGATAAGTATAAGTATAAGAACTCGAAGAAGTTATGTACCTAACAAAGTAAAAGTAATTTTGAAATAGTTGATAGAAATATATTTTAAATTATTGATAAGACAAGTGTGTAGATAGGTAGATAAAGTTGAAAGTATCCGAAAATAATATAATTATAACAATAGGTAAGTACGTCACATATAAGTGGTGCTTACTATATAAGGTCTAACAAAATTAGGTGAAACTATTTTAAGGAGATGATCAGACCATCAAACTGAACAACTTTCTGTATGGGACCAATATTGAAATCGCGGAAAAAAAATGTGCCGCCCCATACATTTAGGTTGAGTAGGTTTGTATGGAACAGCTGATTTTTTTTCGCGATTTCAATATTGGTCCCATAGAGAAAGTTGCTCAGTTTGATGGTCTGATCATCCCCTTAAAATAGTTTCACCTAATTTTGCTAGACCTTATATACTGGTACTTACTATTCTACTAATTATAAAAATAATAATTAAATATAGAGAGAGAGAAAGAAAGAGGGTGTCAAATATAAGAGGTAGTAGGGGTCCCCGAGTAATTTTAAACGAATTTTTTGTTTAAATGAGTTTTTGGTTCCGATGAAGATATCAATATCCTGGAATTTCTGATTGTAAACTAAAAATAATACCTTTTTAGAAAGTTGGGA
Source organism: Agonopterix arenella (assembly GCA_927399405.1). Lineage (NCBI taxonomy): Eukaryota > Metazoa > Arthropoda > Insecta > Lepidoptera > Depressariidae > Agonopterix > Agonopterix arenella. The sequence continues at coordinate 7,423,350 of OV656718.1, read as the reverse complement.
CTTTCCCTTAAAAGTTATGGAATAGAGTTCATGCTTTTAAGTCTCTGAAAAATCTTCCAGAACTAAATTTTTTGATACCTAGTTACTACTGAAATTATACAAATGTCTTTCACTTTACTCAAGTTTTGGTCAATATGCAACTGGCACGGTAGCAAAATTACCTATAAAATGTCAGCATGTCTCATAGTTCAGAATTTGATGCCGATTGAGCACTGTAAGGACCGATAACCAGAACTTTACAAACATTGCTTTATTTTATACTAATACTATGTAACATCTGTGTTTTCATATGCACTTAACCTATGTTTCACAAATATATTATGATTAAGAATTATAAAACAACTTTAAGACAATCTCCCGATTTCTACCAATTTTTAGTCGCGTATTTTACCGATTTTATTAAAGTCACTTTTGCAACACTGATTAAGGCAGGCAATACAGTGTTTATCTTACTATAATCAATCAGAAACACGGAAGTTTTTTAAAAAAAAACATGCTAAAAATAATGAATCATTAATATTGCCTTTCAAAATAGAGCAGCCTAAGTTCCTGTTACATATATTTAAATATTTAACAGCAGTTTTTTGCACTGTTTGTTACGTTAGTTTATAAAACAAGAAGTTTGCATAATTTACCTAATAGCTACTACGTATAACTACGCTTATTTCATACTAGTTGAACTGGTACTTAGCCGTTTTTATTGACGAATTGATGATTGCGGATTGATGCAAAAGTGGGTCAAGGATCGTTAAATGGTAGGTACATATCTTGTCTCTAGCCACCCTAATAGGAGATAGCTGTATAATAAGGGTATCATCTTTATCAGCCTATAAACGTCCCACTGCAGGGCACAAGCCTTCCCTCAAGGAGGGTGTATCTACGTTTAGTCGGGAAAATCTACGGATTTTTGTATGGAGTAGATTGCATTAATTGCACTTTAAGTGATAGTTTGAAATATTAGTAGATGCATACCTGAAAAACATAAATTCTCAATAATCCCCGATTTTTTATTGTGTATTATGGAATAATTAAGAGATTTACAAAACATTAAATTTAGGTATGAACAAAAAATGGAAAACTGGTGATTTTGAACAGGATGGCTTTATTCAATACGTTTTACATATAAAAATTATAATCCCCGGTTAATATCGTAAATTTGAGTAGATATTTAATATTTTGTAAGAATTTAAAAATTATAACCTCAAAACTTAATTGTTTACTGTTTGTTTGTACACAATAAATTTGTATAGGGTTAATTAACTGTCTCTTAGTATGCAGTAAGAAATATCTGTAGAAAAAAGGTTGCCCTTTGTACAGTTATATCGATTTTACGGTATTTCTCGGGGTCCTCAGCCTATATTACCCACAAATCTCTACAAAAGCGTTAGAAACTAACAGTTGTATTAGTTCAAACGCAATTTACTAAAGTGTATTTCATGCAATCTCAAACCGTATTTCACTGTGGACAACAGTTTAACAACTTTCTCTGTGGGACCAATATCGAAAACGCGAAAAAAAAAATTTGTTATCCCATACAAAACTGCAAACATAACTTAACTCAAATGTATGGAGCATCCGATTTTTTTTTCGAGATTTCGATATTGGTCCCATAGAGAAAGTGGTTCAGTTTTATGGTCTGAGCATACCCTTTGAATAGTTTCAGCTAATTTTGTTAGACCTTATATAGATACAAACATCCATGACTCGGGTAGAAATATTCATATTCATCATACAAATATTTGTCCCTTACGGGATTCGAACCCGCGACCCTCGGCACAGCAGGCAGGTTCATTACCGACTGTGCTACCAGGCCGTCAAGTTAGGAACTGTAGGAATACTCATTGTTACATGGCACGTCGTCCATGCGTATTCAAACCCTCATGATTGAGTGTTTATACTTATCCGAAACGCGCCACCGACGCTCTTGTCTCAATAGACAAGAGCGTCGGTGGCGCGTTTCGGATAAGTATAAACGAGATCGAACGAACGTATGGTCAATACCATTTTTTAAGGGGTTGATAAGACCATCAAACTGAACAACTTTCTGTATGGGATCAACATCGCGAAATCAGTAAAATCTGATGTCCTCTAAATGTGGATCTTTGTAGTTTGCTGTTGTGCTTTACAGTTTTTTTTTAAATAAAAAAGCAAATAATTGAATATTTTTTAAACGTTCGCTATTAATGAAACTGATGTTACATCCAGTATAAAAATTTAACGAAAAGTCAAAGTAGTCCCGAAATAACTACTTATTTTAGCAACGTAAATAAAAAAGACGAGGTTTTTACTAGCAACAGGATATTGTAGTCATATACCACAAAACAAAAAAAAAATTGAAGCACTTGTTATTTTCAGTTTTTTGAGTAAAATAATTATTTCACTAAAGTTTTGCAGACGACGAGCAAGTATATTATATCATTATCATCATATCAACCGATGGACGACCACTGCTGGACATAGCCTCCCCCAAGAATCGCCATAACGACCGGTCCTGTGCTGCCCACATCCAAAGAGTTTCTTGTGGGGCTCACGGCATACCCTGTACGCGGTCGCCACTCGAGAACTCTTCAGCCCCATCTGCCATCGGTTCGGCGAGCAATGTGCCCCGCCCATTGCCACTCAGTGTTGCCAGATCCACACTTAAGAATTATCCCAGATTGACAGCAAAATTATCGTGTTTTTATCGCATCAAAAATTCCAAAAATTCTCGTATCTTAGAACCTAAATGATGCGTGAAATTCAATCATTCTTACCTATATTGCATGCCACTATTTAATGTTTTAATGTTACCTATTTATAGGTAGGCAAGTAAGTACGAGGTTTTTAGGGAATTTTAGTAAAAACTCTTGATTGAAACGACAGTGAGGAAATATTTACTTAGATTCTTAGATTCTTTATTGTACACAAAAACATAATTATGAAAAAAAAAAATTACAGCAAGTCGTGATGTACAAAGGCGAGCTTAACTCTAAAAGAGTTTTCTTCCAGCAAACCGTTGATTTTACGCGAGACTTAACGCCAAAATGATGTATATTATTGGAATTTGACGGATAATATGGTTGAAAATTGAGATTTCATGAAATTACAAAATTATCGTGGATTATCGTAGATTATCCTGGAAGTGCTGTGAATTATCGTGCGATACCCGACTTTTATTTTCTATCGCATGCCCCCCAAAAATATCGTGGATCAAGGATAATTATCGCACGTCTGGCAACACTGTTGCCACTTTAGTTTAGCAATTCTTTGGGTTGTCGACTACTCTGGTTGTTTTGCGAATCTCTTCATTTCTGATTCGATCTCGCATGGAAACTCCGAGTAATAACCGTCTCCAATGCCCTTTGTGTGACTTTCAGCCTTTTTGTGACAGTGAGATTTTTATGACAAACTAGGTTTAAGAGGATAGGCGGCCTCTCGAAGAAATTTAGAGAATTGGTCAATTTTCCGACTGTATACGTATTTGTCCAATCCGCTTCTACAACTGCAGCTCGGACTGATTTTTTCTACATAAAACGGATGAAATTAGCATTTCGCGTTCGCCTGTTTCCTCCTCCATAACTAAACCGATTTTAATAAATTCTTTCAATAATATGAGAAAGACTTTGGCTATGTCTGTATGTTTTGCTTTTTTGTTTATATTCGTCAAATTTGTTTGACCCTAGTTCTAACACTAATTAATTAATCGATAATTAATTAATCTAACTGTAACAGGAAATTTGTCTGTACATTGAAGATATAAACAAAAAAAAAGTTACGATATGGTTTTTAGGTGTCCCTGATTCCATTTCACTAATTTTTGGATTTTTTGTCTGTCTGTTTGTTTGTGTGTTTGTTTGTTTGAACGAGTATCACGCAAAAACTACTGAACCGATTTTGATGAAACTTTTTTTGTTTGATAGCTTATGATCTGACTTAAAATCTGGTATATAATTTGTGCGGACGAAGTCGCGGGTTAACGCTCGTTTATGCATAAAAGCAAAGCATACGGACATAGCAGAGCTCAGAGGTAACATCGATTGCATAAGGTAAAAGCAAGAACCAAACATTATCCAGGGAGGAAACAGGTGAATACGTTTGTATGGACAAAACGGTACTAGCCTATCCTCTTAAGTCCGATGAATCGATCGGACTACGACGATCTTGAGACTTGACTTGAGTCAAAGAGAATGTAACTCACTACGTTATAAAGAGTTGGGACTTCCATACTAAGAACTGGTCGTGACTAGTAATGAAAGAGACTCAGTCTATTAAGGCCTTTAATAAAGACTCGCTTTATTTTTGACGACTCGCGACTGACTCAGTCTTTTAGTCCGCAACCTTTAGTCATAAGACTATTATTTTTAGTCGAAGTCTTTTAATGTAAAAATCTGAGCAGTTAGTCGCCAGTCTTCAAGCTTAAAGGACTTAAAAGACTGGCGACTCATCGCCCAGGGAGTCGTGGAGTCGAGAGTCGTAAGGCGTATGTTGATTAATGCAACTAATGCTCATATTACGAGACATTAGAAATATTTAATTATTCATTCAGTCAATTCACAATTTTACTTCATATAATAAAAAAAAATACTTTACACGTCCGTCTTTGGGTCACATACTTACATAATTAATGTGTATCAAATTTTAACTCAATTGCTTAGTTTCAAAAAAGTTTCAAGATTTTTTTTTCATTTGAGGTACCTAAAAATCCTAAAAAGTAATCTCATTTCAGCCTAAAGAGCTTTTAATTACAATTGTCACGCTTTACTTGGTGAAGGCTGCAGGATCACGATGGATGCAAGCCGCTTCCGACCGAGGCGAGTGGAAATCTTTAAGGGAGGCCTATGTCCAGCAGTGGACGTCCTACGGCTGATAATGATGATGATGATGATAACGCTTTACTTAAACGCCAGTTTTTTGCAAAGGACTGCAGTCGTTTAAGCCTTTTAGTCGTTTTAGTCTACAAGTCTTATACGTTTATCGACTGAGTCATATTAATTAAGACTAACGGTTACAGTCTTAATTTTAGAGCCAAGTCGTGTAAAAAGAGGCTAGTCTTATTATAAACGACTAAAGGACTCGAGTCTCTTTCATCACTAGTCGTGACCGATACCACAGAATAAATACTAGTACTACCCGTCTGATACCTAGAATTGTATGAAACGAGTGCGAACGTTCAAAGGAATTTAATGGCGTCGGTGCACGTCTCATATAAAAAAAAATTGTTAGAGAGTTGCGCGAGCCTGACTTGAGTACCCTCACCTCCTATAATTAGATGAGAGTGTATTTATCACTTTACTGTTGTTCCTTGTCCTTGTTGCCTTGACCCAAACCTTTTTACAACAAATGACGTCAACATCAAGAATAATTTAATTAATAATGTAATTTAATAATTATAATTTAACTAATGACAAACTCAAGGTTATAAATTTTAACTCGTGCTTTTATGTAGTGACTAAATTGATTTCCGTAAGTTAATTCAGTTTAAAGTTTACGTATGTATTAAAATAATTGCTTTTAGAAATTGAAATTTAATTAAATCCATGAGGAGTTATTTTAGGAGCTTATAATACGATTTGTAAATAGCACTGGCTTTTCAGTTAATGAAGAACATTCTATTTTTCTTTAAGTTTATGGCCTGGTTACATGGAACTTTGGGCCAAGTCTTAATTTGTATGTTTTTATTAGGTTCACATCACGGTGTTTTCAGTGTTGCCGTTTTAGCTACTTTTTGACTATGTTTCGCGAATAAGTATTAAGTAAAGACTGCCAAAGCACTATTGGGCAGAAGCTTACCTATTTTTACCTTTCCCGTATTTTATTTGACGCCGGAAACATTTAGGTTACGTTCACTTTTACCATCTTCTTCGCATAGATATTTATGCACTGTATAATAAACGGGGCTGACTGAGCCTCATAGCTTATTAAATAAAGACTGCCAAAGCACTGAGGAAGTTATTTAAATAAATATATTAAAAGCAAGACATTGCTATGCTGTGAAAAAACAGAAGAGAGAGCAGACATTGACCTCTGACGTCTCTCATAGAGAAAAAATTAAGGCTCTAAATTTAAATGTTTAACAATAAGCCACAAAAAAATCAAGCTATTTCTAGCTACCTACCTATTTTCTTTGATCCAGAATATTTTACATAAGTAAATATCTGTTAATTATGGACGAAAGAGTGTTACACTTGAAAATATAGGTCCAAAAAACATAGGTTTAACGTTAGCGTTTGGGACAATTCAAAGAAAAGGATTTCCGAGATTCTGTCTTGCCGGCGGGGGGTCCATTGTATCATTGTGTACTTACTCTTTTTGTTAATAAAGATAATATGTATTTGTATTGAGTTAATAATAACTACAATACAATAAGTACAATCATGATAATACAAAATAAATCTAATACATAAGTATTATACTAGATTAGATACTGCACTTCATTAAGGTGGTTGTCCCGATCAAGTGCGGCGATATCGCCGCACCTCACTTCAGTAAATTGCTAGATTCTATTTCCCCCACCCCCGCTCCTCCGACCCGCATGTTGCGTGTGTCGTTTGTTTGTCATGTCTAGTTCGTCATACATATTAGCTCAATGAGTAATATAACTTATTCTAATTTCTAATTAAAAAAAACCTTACCTCTCTTCAACAGTCAAATTCGCCAACTCAGGAATCCAGCACCAATGTTGTTCAGGAACTAACGTCATAAATATTTGTGAAAAGTAAACGAAGGCTACGAAGAACGCAAACGGGATCATAAGCAAAAACAATATCTTCTGGTAAAGTCCAAACTCTCCTACGTATGGCAGTAAGTCATCGAAGTCCGTTGCCTTTTTTACTTTTAAATTATTTTCCACATTTTCTTGTATACTATGCATTTTATTGCTGGCAACATCTGTGCTATCATTAACGTAGGCTTTGTTCACGAAACCGCCGCTTAAATCTATGTTTGACAGGTTATTGTCTATGGAATTTGGGCAGGAATCGTCCTCTTGCTCGCAACAAGGAGTTCGCTCTTGAGGCGCCATCTTGTTCTTTATTTGAATTGTGTTTTCTTTTTAAATTTTGTGCATACTATGTTGTTTATGGATTTTTCGACCTGTAACAAAAAAGAAAGAAATCGTTAAAATAAATCAATGGATCTATTATTTATTATCTCTGTCACTCCCATTTTAGTGGAGCCATCGATTGGTGGGTTTGGTGGCCACTATTTCACAATCTCAGTAAATCAAAATTTTAAAATTACAACCAGACATTTTAAGAAATACTTACACGCCTAAATCTGGAATAATAATAAAATGTTTTGTAAAAATATCAATGTTTATTTTAAAACCTAGGTCAGACCTAAACACACAGTGAATGAATACTAACACTAAATCTTAACCACTTGGGCTGTGTCCTAGTTTAAATTAACTTTACTAGTCTTTTATGGTAACATAAAATCTATCAATACCTACCGAATCAGTAGTAAATCTATTGACAGGTTGTGTTCAATCAATGCCATTTGAACGGCGTACGGGCGTCATAATCACACTCAGTCAACGCCATCTATTATACAAAAACGAATTCTTCTCAAAATGAGACCTAGTTAGATGGATATATTGACTCTCTGCTCCTCCGGCCGGTAATGCGAGCCGTGTGAGAAAAAAAAACTGTAGAAAAAAAAGTAAGTATGAGTTAGGCATAGACCAAGAATTTTTCGACGGAGGTAGGTATGTTAAGTATGAAGGTAGAGTAGGTTTTTGATAATTTTGACTACTTCAGGAAATTCCCAATGTGTCCTTAAGGCTAGAAGCTGGGCAGATACGCATACGCCCAAGGAAAGCAATATCTTTGGTCATCTTAATAATTAATGTACCGACGAGCATGTATGAAGAGACTTACGGATGTTGCAGAGGCGAAAGATGTGTCAGAATCGTATTATCTGTATATCTATTGTCTCTGCCTACCCCAGCGGGACATAGGCGTGAGTATATGTGTGCATCATCGTCTTATCAGCCGATGGACGTTCGCTAGTGGACATAGCCCAAGGATCGGTCCTGCGCTGCCCTCATTCAACGGGTTCACGCCGCCTTCACCAGGTCCACAGAACATTATAAGAGAGGTTAGAAGTGCAAAGTAGGCGTGGAACGTGTCGCCACAGGTTATGCAATGAGAGGGCATGAGTAGTTGTAGCAGCGTGAGCGGGAAAACAAGTGCCGACAGCCGCCTCCGCAGCAAAAGCGCTACTTTTCATTTCTAACCCCTCTTATAATGTTCTGTGACCAGGTCGTCGGTCCACCTTGTGGGGAGGCCGACCCACGCTGCGCTTTCCAGTTCGCGGTCGCGACTTGAGAACTCTTCGATCCCATCGGCCATCAGTTCTGCGACCAATATGACCGTTTGTATGTACAAATCTTCCCTTATTTATCTACTTACTGTATATTCACTCATCGTTGTCCACAAACTACAGGTAAACGATGCAATTAAACTAAGATGTAATTTTAATACGCACGCGCATCCACGTGTTTAGCTAGTTAAGTATAATGACACGTTATAACCGTAAACCATTTAGTAGAGACGTAAGTAGGTCAACTACAAAATCTTATCTAAGTTAAAATCTAAAATGCAGCTGCATTCGAAGTCTATAGTCTAGCTCTAATTTATGGTACAGTCAGCTACATTAATCTATGCTATATTTAGAAAACGGTGCTCCTCCATGTCGGGCAGGCTCCGAGCCATCACTAACGGTCTCCTGACCCCGCTGTTGCATCACTGAGTGAAGCTCCACACCGGGTTTTTAAAATAAAATGTTTTGTTACTAACACTAGCTGTAAGATAAATGTATACTAACACTATATGGACATATTGTCTGAAATAAATTATTTGAATTTGAATTTGTAAATTAAGAGGATAGGCGGGTACCGTTTTTTCCATACAAACGTATTCCCCTGTTTCCTCCCTGAATAATGACCTAGAGACAAAATTTGTTTACCTTACAATCTATGTTACCTCCCTATGTTTAGATTTTTTGGATTAATTAATTACTGTAAGAACTAGGGTCCTTCGAAAATGAACAATTTTACCGCCCGTTTTTATACATCAAACAAACAACGAATATAAATAGAAAAAGAAAAACATACAGACATAGCCAAAGTCTTTTTCATATTATTCTTGAAAGAATGATTAAAATCGGTTTAGTTTTGGAGCAGGAAACAGGGGAATACGAAATGCTGATGTCGTCGATTTTATGGAGATAAAATCGGTCCGAGCTGCAGTTGTCTCTTTCCCACTCTAGTCGGCGGGGTGTATGGGCTATCAAAAGCTGAATAGTACATCATGATACAAGTGAGCAAAGTTTGTCATTACAGCCGACCAGGCGAGTGCTGCATACTAGCCGAGGGTTGTAATGACCAACGCTCACGCGTTTCATACGACGTTTTTCAACATACTAACGAAGAAAAAGTAACAAAATTTCGTAAAATACAACAATTTTAGATAAATATTTGTGGAAAATGGCGCTGGGCTTCTTTTTTTTTGCGTTCCCTGCCTTTGGTTGAGATAGCTATGCGCGCACAGGTCGACGAAAAGGCAAGGACTTTAACCGATATTCAACCAACGATAGTTTGTTGCAAACAACATAATTATTAAAAAAACGTAATAAACTTAATATTAATGTATTTATAACACAAATTAATGTTTATTTGTTAACTAAAATAAATTATTTGATGAAATGAAGCGTTTATTTATCATATTTTAACTAAAACAGATTAATTTATTCACAAAAAAGATTTTTTTACATAAAAGATCATTGCTGAGATGTAGAAAAAAAGTACCATTACCGTACTAGTGCAGTAATGCAATAATTTTCGCACGCGTGTTCTATAAGCTGCATTATGTGCCTAAAAGAGGTGCAATAAGAGCCACTTTACGAGCAAGTATGTTGAAATAGTAGATTGTTAACCAAGGGATGAAAGTCACCCATTTCACACGAGATGTTTGGTGCCCCGAACGAACGTGAGGGGTGCCCATATTTTGAGTGTGATATGGGTGTCTTTCACCCGAGTTAAACACTCTGCTTTTCATTTCGAATACGAGGAAAGTAAACAAAAGCCAGATATAATATGCAAAATCAGTTTCTGAATCGCTTGACGAATTAATTTTAGACTAGGTACGTTTCAAAACGTTTGAATAAATTTGAAATTACTCGGGGTGCCAATGCTAAAGAGAAAAAGCATACGAAGTACATATATCTGCTAGAGTGAGACAGATAGACTTTGAGAGTGATTTTTACGCGTTTTAGAACGGATCCTTACGAAAAAATTTGCAACATCTCGCTGTGAAGCCCTTTTTTCTTTTTCGTGCAACTATATGGCTTTTATATTTTTTATGCCAGCACGTTTTTTTTAGGAGGTTTTAATCGGGATCATTTTTTTCTGTCTGCTTATAATTTTAACAAAAGTCTCCAAATGACAAAAAATATTGAGACTTAAATTAACTTTGATTATAATTCAAATATATTGATCATAATAGTTATAAAAAATAAGAATTAATATAATTTTATCGAAATGAGGTTGTATAGGTTTCTGCCTTTGCTCAGTATAGACACGTATAGACGTAGATTTTTTTTAAATTACTTTTCCGCCCTAGGGAAGAAAAGTATCACTTTCAACCCGCTTCTTAGATAAACAATGACATTCTTTCAGAGTATGAGAGATGAAAAGTAAATATTTCATTTATTCACAAAAAAATTTATATATACGCATTTTATCACATTTTTATGAGTCCAACTGTACTTCCAACTACTCATTTTAGAGAGAATAGATAAAGATTAATCGAACTATGTATATTGACAGTGTAACTATTGCAATATTTAAAGGTCATAATTGGCAAGTCAAAAAGTTAATTAATTACTTCAGGAGCCAGTACACAAGGTCGCCGGTTCGATTCCCACAGCCGCACGGTGACATGACATTGATTGTCAACTTTATCCGGTGACATTGACTTGAGACGCATACGATCACGACTCAGTTCCCCGAGAGGGTAGTCAGAGGTATTAAGAATAGGAATAAGTGTGTAGTGAACGTGCCTGCTGTGAAAAGGGTCGCGGTTTCTAATCCCTTAAGGGGCAGATATTTATGTGATGAATACAAATATTTGTACCCAAGTCATGGATGTTTGTATCTAATTATGTATTCTACAGGGTGTTAGCGTAAACAATTGCATTACTTTAAAGGGTGATTGTGCGATAGGAATTTGTCTCTTGTTCTTACCCTCCTATGTCTGATGGAACGGGAGACCGATACGATCAGAGGTGGGGTCAGATGCAGTGACTATAACCGGCAGCCACACGGTTTATCTCTTGTTCTTACCCTCCTAAGTCTGATGGAACGGGAGACCGATACGATCAGAGGTGGGGTCAGATGCAGTGACTATAACCGGCAGCCACACGGTTTATCTCTTGTTCTTATCCTCCTATGTCTGATGGAACAGGAGACCGATACGATCAGAAGTGGGGCCAGATGCAGTGGCTATAACCGGCAGCTAAACGTTTGTCTCTTGTTCTTACCCTCCTATGTCTGATGGAACGGGAGACCGATACGATCAGAGGTGGGGTCAGATGCAGTGACTATAAGCGGCAGCCACACGGTTTATCTCTTGTTCTTACCCTCCTATGTCTGATGGAACAGGAGACCGATACGATCAGAGGTGGGGTCAGATGCAGTGACTATAACCGGCAGCCACACGGTTTATCTCTTGTTCTTACCCTCCTAAGTCTGATGGAACGGGAGACCGATACGATCAGAGGTGGGGTCAGATGCAGTGACTATAACCGGCAGCCACACGGTTTATCTCTTGTTCTTATCCTCCTATGTCTGATGGAACAGGAGACCGATACGATCAGAAGTGGGGCCAGATGCAGTGGCTATAACCGGCAGCTAAACGTTTGTCTCTTGTTCTTACCCTCCTATGTCTGATGGAACGGGAGACCGATACGATCAGAGGTGGGGTCAGATGCAGTGACTATAAGCGGCAGCCACACGGTTTATCTCTTGTTCTTACCCTCCTATGTCTGATGGAACAGGAGACCGATACGATCAGAGGTGGGGTCAGATGCAGTGACTATAAGCGGCAGCCACACGGTTTATCTCTTGTTCTTACCCTCCTATGTCTGATGGAACAGGAGACCGATACGATCAGAAGTGGGGCCAGATGCAGTGGCTATAACCGGCAGCTACACGTTTGTCTCTTGTTCTTACCCTCCTATGTCTTATGGAACGGGAGACCGATACGATCAGAGGTGGGGTCAGATGCAGTGACTATAAGCGGCAGCTACACGGTTTGTCTCTTGTTCTTACCCTCCTATGTCAGATGGAACGGGAGACCCATACGATCAGAGGTGGGGTCAGATGGAGTGGCTATAACCGGCAGCCACACGGTTTGTCTCTTGTTCTTAACCTCCTATGTCTGATGGAACGGGAGACCGATACGATCAGATGTGGGGTCAGATGCAGTGGCTATAGGCAGTAGCCACTAGTAGTAGTGGCGTGTAGGCAGCCACACGGTGAGGGCTGAAGATTATTATGTTGACAATGGTCTGATGAGATTAGTCATTTCTACGACACTTGGGTAATGATATTTTAAATCGGACAGAGAGCAAACGGTCAATCTCAATCAGTAGTTGAGCTAAGTCCATTTTCAAAAAAAGATAAAAAAAAACTGGTAAGTACACTTTGTGATTTATAATTTTAATTGAAGAATAACTGATGAAAAACAGATGTAGGAAATCCCCCAGATATGCTCTGATGATTTCAGATAAAGAATGATTGTGTTATAATATCTAAGATCAAACCGATTTTCATTTTGTTTTACGATCGTTCGCAATGTTTAAGATAATAAATAATAGGATTCTTCTTAGGATATGTGAAAAAAATAGGATTCTTCAAAGCGTCATATATCATGAAGTACTAACAGTAGGAGTATGATTTGCGGATATGTGTAAATTGAACATGTAATTGAAGTTTTGATTAGAGCCAAAACACGATTAAGACACATTTTCTCGATAGAAAAACAAGCCAAAGTAGCCTCCGTCTTTATCTATAAACGCTTGGAACTGCTAAACGGTGAATAATAGAAACACGAGACTTGATTTAAAAAAAAAAAGAGATAAATATTTTTTTAAAGTTTGAGTAGAGCAGAATTGAACTTAAATAAACAGTACAATCAAAATTAAATAAAGTTTGTTTTACGCTTGCGTCGTTTCAGGCGCGCGCGCCGCCCCATCTCTTTCTCTCGCGTCAGGCAGTAATATGCCTATCACACGCCCATTTCGCTTCAATTATTTTTCGACATAGGCCCTTAACACAATCTTTTTGCCGTTTTCTGTACTTGTTAAAAATACATTGCCGGTTTGTTTTTTGTTGTATGAAATGTTACTAAAAATTCATCTAAAAAGTGAGTTTTCCGTTTTAAAGATCACTCCGAACCATGTCTTTGCAGACGTATACACATTCAATTTACACATTAAAATAAACAATAAACTTAATGAACTAAATTATAAATGATGTCAAAATACTTAATAAATAAATTTAACAATAATATTTAACTCTGATGTCTAGAAACTTATTAACTTATTAATCTAAGGTAACAGGAAGTAATCAGGAAACATTTAATTCATTATTTATAATTCATGCATGTCATTCTAAAATATAAATAATAAATTAATAATACAAAATTTCACAATAATTATAATCAAATTGTCATGTTAGTATTTCATTTATAGTCTAAATATTCTTTGATGCTATAAAAACATTTTTCCGCCAACCAATTTTTTACACTTTTTTGAAACATATTCAATTTACAATCTTTAAAACTATCAGGTAATTTATTGTATATTTTTATTATCATTATCGCACAGTTATTAGAAGTCAATGTTAGTTTAGAAGGAGTTTTGTATAGTTTATTTGTATATTGTGATCTTAAAACTCTCTTACTTAATTCATGGTTACATCGAAAAAGGTTTTTATTTTTATAAACAAAAATGCACACGTCCAATATATACAAACAAGGTAATGTTAATATATTACAATCTCTGAAATAGGGTCTACACGATTCAATTTGCCTAAGATTAATCATCGCTCGAATACATCGTTTTTGAATTATAAACAGTTTGTCTATGTTTGTAGCATTACCCCATACAACAATGCAGTATCGTAGTATAGAATGAACATAACCATTGTAAGCTGTCATAGCTGATTTCTGTGAGACTACATTACTTATTCGTCTTAAGGCATATACAAAGCCATTTACCGTGCAGCACAAATTACCTACATGTTCCTTCCAATCACAATGACAGTCTACAAAATTTCTAGGTGTTACGATAGTAACACCTAGAAATTTTGTAGACGACACCTCCTCAATTTGCTCCCCATTGTAACCATAGAGTTCGCCTCTGCCAACAATAACATTCTTACTTTCCTGCCCTTGGTGTGTAATTTACTATTGGATTTGCTAACAGAAGAAATAGGTTTTTTTTTCAAAGTTTTTTGTTTTTGTTCTATCGTAAAAACGGAAATACATACAAGCTTCAAACTTGGTGGTTATAGAGCATATCTATCGAAACTATAATAAAACTGTAGCTGAAAGTTTGTCTGTACATTGAGGATATTAACAAAAACAAAGTTACGATATGGTTTTTAGGTGTCCCTGATTCCATATCAGCCATTTTTTGATTTTTTGTGTGTGTTTGTTTGTTTGTTTGAACGAGCATCATGCAAAAACTACAGAACCGATTTTGATGATTTTTTTTGTTTGATAGCTAATGATCTGACTTAAAATCTGGTATATAATTTGTGCGGACAAAGTCGCGGGTTAACGCTAGTATACTCTAAAGTAAAACAACGAATAATAAAAACTAGCAAAGTTTGAGTCGGACTCGCGCTATGGAACCAGAATATTTTTTTTTAATTTGGTGGTCTGGAACCCTTTTTGCGCGAGTCCGACTCACTTCGCCGGCTTTTTATTTAAAAATCGAAAAATTCTGCAATCCGTGATTTATTATTCTAAAAACCATTTAAGAATTTGTCTACAGCCATTTTAGAATTGCAACATGCAACCTTGTTTACGTTATTTATGTACCAGGCGTGGTTCTGCATAAGAATTTAACTTTTACGTTCAAAGTCTTGTATTTTAAACCATTTTCGTACATAAAACGTTAGAAGTAAGAGTTATTTTACGAGACTTTTGATAATGTTTAGTATTATATCACTTGAAATTACGAATGTTACGATCTATGTTGATATAATCTATTACTCACGACTGATATTTCTTTTTGGAGTGGATAGAAACTAGGTTCCTTTTTAAGCATGCAATTATCAGGTTTCCAAAGTATAGTTATGATTGATAACTATATACTTTATAAATATTAAAAATTATTACTGTTATTGTCATAGCAACGCCCCTTGTGACGAGTGACCTTGCTACTGTACAAATTTGATCTTTGCTGAGGGCAAGGAGACCGTTCGCAAGTTTGCGATTGTAGCCTTTGATAAGTGCTTTGGAGTGGCCCATGCCTGGGGTGTTGCACCAAAGCTTTATTGCCTCTCCAAAGCTGACCCTATTCAAAGAATCTCGCGTTAGACTGCTAGACATTTCATTCCATCCTAAAGTCTTCCTTTTAAAATGGAGAATTCCACCTAAGCTCCTCCCTAAGAAGTCATGCATAAACTGCATCGAGTGCAAATCGTTGAGACCTTCAAGGTTCTCAAGATTGTTTATAGTTGCGCAAGCTTGTTCCTAAGTGCAGTTGCATTCTTTGTACCACAGGCTCCTAAGGACTTATCCACACTTAGCTGCGAGCGCAGTCGCGTTGCGACGGTCCATAATTTCTATGTTTTACGGCGAAGCCAATCGTGTGGTATAGATACCTTGATAATGAGACTTCTACTCCTACTCTTTCACTATCCATGCTGCCCGGTTGTGGAACTCACTCCCCGCCAATATTCGTGATTGTCAAACATTTGCGTCCTTCAAAAAGCAAGTGAATGAACACTATCACTCTCTAAAATAAGCCATAGTTTATGTATGTTTATTGTATCTATTTGTTTATTTATAATTATGTTTATTTATATTATATTTATATATAATTAACTTCCATTTAACTACAAGTATCTAGTTTTTATCATTTGTGCACATTTTGTCTGCCTCACACTTCAGAACTGTCTCTGTTGCGGGTTTGCTGGAAGAGATCTCTTTAGAGATAAGCTCGCCCTTTGTACATGTCTACTTTAATTGTTCTGTAACGTTATGTGTACAATAATGTGTTAAATAAATAAATAAATGAGAGGCCAGCTAAAATAGTGCTGACACATAGGTACGTATGGATGATGCTAGACTTCCTAAAGCAGTGTTTTACTCTGTGCTTTGGGATGGAAAACGAAAGTCTGGCGGTCAGTAACTGCAATACAAAGATGTCCTGAAACGGCACGGACTATGGGAGCAACGTGCGCTGATGAGACCAGAATGGCGCTCCATTGTAAAAAAGTAAACTGAGGAGTTTAATGAAATGCGTCTAGCAGATCTTGACACTAAGCGCCAAATTAGGTAGACCCGGCCAAAGCTTTGACTACTTATATAAGGTCTAACAAAATTAGGTGAAACTATTTTAAAGGGATGATCAAACCATCAAACTGAACAACTTTCTCTATGGGACCAATATTGAAATCGCGAAAAAAAAATCAGCTGTTCCATACAAACCTACTCGACCTTAATGTATGGGACAGACGATTTTTTTTTCGCGATTTCAATATTGGTCCTATAGAGAAAGTTGTTCATTTTGATGGTCTGATCATCCCCTTAAAATAGTTTCAGCTAATTTTGTTAGACCTTATATAGGGACTAGCCACGCGTGTAATTCTACTAACAAACATTTCTGCCACTTTTTGCGGGGGGCGAGGTAACATGGAATCTGCTACTTTGGATTTTATTCCCTATAACTTTAGATTCTAATTTTGAACGTTAAAAATCATGAAAAGTAGTCTCGTGTGAACCCCAAACGTTCTAAGTTCGAAATTATTGTTTCGCAATTATAGGCTGTCTCGTTTAGTGATAAGGTATAAAATTGAATGTAAATGCACATGATCAATTGATCTTATACCGTGGCAGAGGGGAAATGCTACCGCAAGGCTAGTCCTTATAATAAATAGTCAAAGGGCCAAAGCGAAGCTATAACTACAGTTGCACCAGGTTTATAAGTCTCACCGCAGTTGACAAATTTTAAAAGGGCGCGAAATTATATTGACCAATCAGGATTTTAAACGGGCATAGGCCCACCACACATTCCCACCGCTGTAACTCCTGTAAGCCAGGATCAACAGCGGCGACCATTCACAACACTGGACAATGAAGTCCAGCGAGCCCGGGGGATGACTCTAATCTGTCTTGGAATCCGCAATGAATTAATCAAAGAAGATAGGAGGAGTAGGAAAACGAAATATCCGACTTCCCTCCATTGCAATCGGGAGACAGCAATAAGAAGGAAAAAACATGGCTATTTGAGAGCCAATTCAAGAGATCATTTATAGCAGTGTTGAAGACACGACCGCAAAAGCACCAAAAATACAAAATAAAACAATAGGAACCTAACATTGTACTGAAACTATGACCTACGACCTGACCAATCAGGATGTGACACCTTTCCGCTATTGGCTTATTGCTTTTGCACCCTTTTCGCTGCCGAAGCATCCATAGTCTGCTATTCGTGTTGGAGCGAGATAGAGAATACCCGATTTTGCACTGCTCTGCGCAAACGAAGATTGACGAGCGGAATTATTTTCCTGGTCGTATCGTACACGTATAATGACAGCGGAGCGATGGGGCTTTTAGGACGAAATTTGGGTTTACTAGTCACATCCGAGCCCACTCTACTACGTGAAGCCCAGCGTGTCAACATTGACGGATACGACGGACATCATACAGGGTGAAATTGATATCGTCAACATCCTTAACTACGAGTCTACCCATCAAACTGAACAACTTTTACTATGAGACCAAACCGATCGGAGACAAAATGAAATCAGCTGTTTCATACTAAACTTTCATGCCTACTCGACGCAAATGTATGCAACAGTTGTTTTTTTTTTTTTGCTCCGATCGGTTTGCTCCCATAGTAAAAGTTGTTCAGTTTGATGGGTAAACTCTTAGTTTAAAAAGATGCTAATGATATCAATTTCACCCTGTAGTCAACGCAGGTGAAGACGCGGGTATAAACTAACAAAAAAATATGAAAACGACAACTTTTAGCACTGCAACGCATATCTCCGCTCAGTAAGGAACATACCTTTTGTAATACAGGTTTAATTTCCATGGATTCAGTTATTTATCTTACTAAATTGTAAGTTAAGGTACCGCCTACTGGATTTGTTCGCTATTTCCTGTTTTAATTGAATATTTGGTTACCGGAGAACGGTGGTTATAACGCATCAAGGTTAAATCGAGTAAAGGTTTATTTTAACCGTAGGGCAGTGTATATTCTACCTCAGTTATGTAAACGTCAAAACATGACATGGTTATCTAAACCCATCTTACATTTTCTTAAACTTTATTTTATTTTTTATTTTAACTGGGTTTGCTCTTGACCTCAATCCAGTCCTCAGGACAAAGATGGGGTCGAAGATGTAGCGAGCTTACCAAGAAGGTTTCTATTCACTCGTACTTTAAAGGAATTCGGGTTGTAAGCGCTCGGAAATACTGACGCAGGCAGGGTGTTCCACTCCTTGGCTGCGCGCATTATAAAAGAATCAGAAAGGCGCTTAGTGCGGATTTGTGGGATATCAACCAAGAAGGGGTGGTATCCCGAAACTACTGAGTGATTTTTTATCACTTTCCAAACAGGGATGGTAGCCCAGTCATTTTACGGTTTGAGCCGGTACTAATTAGCAATTGAAATTTTTTTTGGTATAATATTTAAGAGCCAATTTGAGCCTAGAAATGTACTTGTACGTAAATGTACTGTCACTTAATGGGTCCGGTTACAGTTTAAAAGTCCAATTAGTAATTACTCCCTACCCCGCCTAACAAAACTCCGTAAAATGACTGGGCTATGGTTCAGACTTTGATTACTTATATAGGGACTAGTTACGCGTGTAATTCTACTAACAAACATTTCTGTAACTTTTTGCGGGGGGCGAGGTAACATGAAATCGGCGACATTGGATTTTATTCCCCATAACTTTAGATTTTGACTGTTAAAAATCATGAAAAGTAGTCTCGTGTGAACCCCAAACGTTCTAAGTTCGTAGTTATTGTTTCGCAATTATAGGCTGTCTCGTATAGTGTTTTGTGTTGTTTGCAAAAAAAAGTATTTTCTTTTTTCTTTCTTTCTTTCATAAGGTATAAAATTGAGTGTTAATACAGTAAGGCTAGTCCTTATAATAAATAGTCAAAGGGCGCAGATCGTCAAACTGAAAACCTGTGACAATCGCTAACGGATCCCTAAATCGAAAAATAGTTAATTCACACCCATAACATTTTTAAACGACCTATCCAACGATACCCCACACCATGAGGTAGACGAGAAAAAAAAATCCATTCCCACTTCGCGTGTAGGGGGGGGGGGAGGAAACCTAAAAAAATATATTTATAAAAATATTTTTCAAGATTTTATTTTACCACTTTTTCGGTGTGATGAATATGTATGCCCATTCCAAATTACAGCTTTCTAGTACTAAGCATCTCTGAGCTAAGCCACGGACGGACGGACGGACGGACGGACTTCGCGACACTATAAGGGTTCCTTGTTGACTTCGGAACCCTAAAAAGGAAGGAACTTAATCAGATATTTTGACGGCCCGGTAGCACAGTCTGTAGTGAACCTGCCTGCTGTGCCGAGAGTCGCGCGTTCGAATCCCGTAAGGGACAAATATATAAGGTCTAACAAAAATAGCTGAAACTATTTTAAGGGTATGCTCAGACCATCAAACTGAGCAACTTTCTCTATGGGACCAATATCGAAATCACGAAAAAAAAATCAGCTGTCTCATACATTCGAGTCTGTTTGTTTGTTTGCAGTTTTGTATGGGACAGCAGATTTTTTTTTCGCGATTTCGATATTGGTCCCATAGAGAAAGTTGTTCAGTTTGATGGTCTGATCATGCCCTTAAAATAGTTTCAGCTAATTTTGTTAGACCTTATATGATGAATATAAATATTTGTACCCGAGTCATGGATGTTTGTATCTATATATGTATTGTATATCGTTGTCTAGTCATCATTATCATAATATAAGTCCAGGTACTTTAAATGTGACTAAATAATTTGTGTGACAATGTCCAAGATATTATTTATTTATTTATTTATATTGGTTTAGTTGATCTATAACTAAAAGTTAAATTACCAGTAATTTCCTTTGACCTGAGTGTCATCAAAATTAGCCTAGTGCTTTTAAAGACCCTGTACCAAGCCCTAGCATAAAAAACTCTATTGTATGTTAACAACAATTTTTAATTATCCACACTTACAACTTTAATCCGTACATTTTATAACTCTTAACTCCAAATAATAAGACATAAAATCATTTGATCTAACGGTAAACGTAATATTGTTTGATGGAGTTATACAAAGATACAATTGCGTTTGGAAATGTTTATTTTAGGTCTTATTTGTAGTATCATAAGGTTCTAAATAAAGTTTGAGAGGTGAAAAGATGTGGCAATGACCCCGTTGGGTACCGATCAGCGGTTAATTATTCTTCTTGAAACATGGATCTAATAAATAAAATGGATGTCTTTTGAATAGTTTTTTAATAGAATAATTATTGATGGCGTGACAATTTCGAACAGTTATTTGTTTATGGATTTAGATTCAATTGTATTGTAAAATGCAAGATGGTAATTTATTTGTGGGTATGTCAGGTTAAGGATATTAAGTAGGTACTATCTTATCTTATCTTATCTTGTTGTGGGGGCTGGCAAGCCAGCAACACTTCGACCCAGTGGGATCTTTTGTGTTAGCCCCAATACTTTTTGTTTTCTTCACCCTTCAAATACATGGTCAATGAAGGAGGCAATACCATTGAGGGGAAGAAACCTAAGATCTCCCGGTTTTGGGTATCCATCTCCGAGGAGACACATGCGTTTTGCCGCCAGGACATCACAGTCACAAAGAACATGCTCCATAGTCTCTCCGTAGGTACTAGAAAATTGTTGTTTTATTTACTTTTTTGAAATTAATTGTAACTAAGTTCTTGCCTATAGCGTTAAGAGGAAAAATAGGTTAAGAATTAGTTCAATCGAGACAAAAAGAATTAGTACCATTTAGCTTATTGTAACAAATGAAAATTGTGAAAAATGCAATATTCCGTTAGTACTTGTCCATCTAAACATTTATTATTACAGCACCAAAGCTATAGTGCCATTTTACTTTGTTTTATTTGGTTTTATTTAAGAGAATAGACCAGTACGGTTTTCTCCATACAAGAGTATTCCCCTGTTTTCTCCCTGGATAATAACACTAGAGCAAATATTTTTTTACAATATAATCTATGTCACCTTTGCCATGTCCCTATGTTTTGATTTTTTGCATTAATTAATTACTTTAAGAACTAGGGACCTTTGAAAATATCAAATTCTACCGCCCGTTTTCAGACATCCAGTAAACAATTTCAAATATTATTTATTTTTAAACATGTTACGGCCATGTTGTGCTATTTCGAATCAATAAATTAGAATTTCGATCTCTGGGTAGCGGGCTCGGTGGTGAAATTGGATAACGCAGTTCCCCGGTTAGGAAGAGTGCGGGTTCAAGTCCCGCCCGAGACAAATTTTTCAATCTTTAATTTGATTCCAGTAAACAAATTTGACGTATATAAACAAAAAAAGCAAAACATACGGACATAGCAAAAGTTTTTCTCATATTATTTTTGAAAGAATTATTAAAATCGGTTTAGTTTTGGAGGAGAAAACAGGGGAATACGAAATGCTGAATTCGTTAATTTTTTGTATATAAAATCGGTCCGAGCTGCAGTTGTCTCTTTGCACTCTAGTCGGCGGGGTGTAAGGGTGGGGCGGATCGAACAAATACGTATACAGTCGGAAAAGTGACCTATTCTCCAAATTAGCATTTCAGCCCGCCTATCCTCTTAAGTTTGAAAATTCTTCTTTTTCATACATTTCTTTCATCAAAAAATTTCAGGTAGGTACAGCTGTCATTCCATAATAATAAATGCTTAGACAGACAAGTTCTGACGGAATATAGCATACGTTTTTGTTGGCCGGCATTGTATGAAACGCATTTGGACCAAAAATGTATGAAACGCGGACTAATTTATAATACCGTATCCACCATCTCTTCACATTTCCAGCTGCAGGTTTTGACCGAGAGTCTTTATTGATCATTTTCAATGTCTTTACCGGCTTCATGATTACTCCATTACGTACCTTTTGTTTACTTGTTTTAGTTTCAATTTAGTTTGGAATACGACGAATTCCCTTCCCTACTATAGGTCTAGCGCTGTAGGGGACTTAAGAGGATAGGCGGGTACCGTTTTATCCATACAAACGTATTCCCATGTTTTCTTCTGGATAATGACTTAACTAGTAGACTAGAAAAATCGACTAAATCCATATATAAGGTCTAACAAAATTAGGTGAAACTATTTTAAGGGGATGATCAGACCATCAAACTGAACAACTTTCTCTATGGGACCAATATCGAAATCGCGAAAAAAAAATCTGCTGTCCCATACATTTAGGTCGAGTACGTTTGTATGGAAGAGCTGATTTTTTTTTCGCGATTTCGATATTGTTCCCATAGAGAAAGTTGTTCAGTATGATGGTCTGATCATCCCCTTAAAATAGTTTCAGCTAGTTTTGTTAGACCTTATATATATTAGGCCCTAAAATTTACAATAAACTGCCCAACGATATCAAACAGTGCAAAGAAAATTGTACCTTTGAACGTAAATTAAAAACATGGCTTATAGATCGTGCTTTCTATGACATTGATGAATTTTATAACTTTGTACCTAATGTTATTAGAATGTAACCGGACTGTAATATAAATAATATAATTATAAGTAGTTAAGGAGTGCATTTGACATGTAAAAATATCTTTATCAATCAATCAATCAATCAATCAATCAATTATACTTTATTTGACACCAAAAAAACAGAGTATACAGAGAGCAAACAATCAGGAAATACAAAAGGCACAAAAACAGGCGGTCTTATCGCTAAAAAGCGATTTCGCTTTATGAAATAAATGATTATGATTATTATGATTAATGACACAAGAGCAAAAAATTGTCTATCATACAATCTATGTTCTCCTACTGCCCCCGTGGTCTAATGGTTAAGAGCATTGGGCTCTTGACACGGAGGTCGTGGGTTCAATTCCCACGGGGGACACCTAGTGATATGTCACTTTGTCCGTTTTTCCCCAGTTGGTTAGGACATTGCAGGCTGAAACAACCCTTTGCAAACTGAAACGGTGAACTCAGATCATGAAACAACTTTCGCTATGGAGCCTACCTCAATGTTACGGAATGGAAACGCGAAAAAATCTGTTGTTTTATACAAAACTGCTGTACCTAACCTACTCGCACCAAATGTATGGGACAGCTGTTTTCTTTTGATTGCACTTAGTACGGAGAGAGCGATGATAGCCCATACGGAAGAGAGCTAGCGCCTCAATCCTGAGGACGCCGTTCGATTCCTGGCCTGTACCACTAAGTTCTTCGGAATTCATGTACGGTTGTATTTATCATTTACTAGCTCGGCAGTGAAGGAAAACATCGTGAGGAAACCTGCATTCCCGAGGATGAAAAGAAAATACCATAAGTTCGGAGGTATGCGTAAAATATGGGTGAGCTTGGGGCGAACACAAAGGACCAGCGCTGGTCTCCGTGTTACATAACGACCCTTGCTTGCAATAGCCCAACCACAAATAATAGTACGGAAAATTTCCTTTTTTTTTAACTCATACCCGTCCGCACCCATTGAAGTGATTAATGTCGGCACTTTTAGCTCGTCCTTTACACTATCTATACTATTATAAAACTGTAACAGGAAGTTTGTCTGTACATTGAAGATATTAACAAAAAAAAAGTTACGATATGGTTTTTAGATGTCCCTGATTCCATGTCACCAATTTTTGGATTTTTTGTCTGTCTGTTTGTTTGTTTGTTTGTTTGTACGAGTATCACGCAAAAACTACTGAACCGATTTTGATGAAACTTTTTTTGTTTGATAGCTTATGATCTGACTTAAAATCTGGTATATAATTTGTGCGGACGAAGTCGCGGGTTAACGCTCGTTCACTATAAAATACTGTTTTAGTCTTTCCACATACAAGTATGGACATCGAATCGTTCCATATTGCCGGCGGCCATTATTGACAATTAATTAACCGCCCTTTTACACGGTGCAAGTCACGTTGAGTCCTTTTTAGCTCTTCGTCGCCAGTTGTTACGTTCTGGAATAGCCGGTACTATAAGGTTCAGGTCGGGATTTGGGGTTCGGAATGAAACCACATCTGTTCTCCACTGAGTCTATTCTATTATATTCTATTTTTATTAAATGGCGTTTCCTTAAAGATTTCGCCAGTATCAAGTGTTGAAGATATTATTATAATTCAAGTTAGCGTTTATTGTACGGTAATTGATATGGCGATCTCAAAGCCCTGTTTTTATACAAAAACACACACCCGAAACCGCCATAAAATGGCGGAGCCGCGCGGCTACCTAAATCGCGAGCCGAACGAAAGACGTCTACTCGAGAGACCTCTAGCCACGCGACTCCCACTGAGTCTATTCAAAAAGTGAAAATGACAAGCCTTGGCTACCCACTTAAAACTATTTAATACTACCTACGATACATCACAAATTTCCTATAGGTTTCTTTAAGATGTCTGAACAATATCATGGGAACAATCACCCCTTAAAGTCTTAAAAGTAATGCAACTGTTTAACCTAACACCCTGAATCTATACTATTATAAAACTGTAACAGGAAGTTTGTCTGTACATTGAAGATATAAACAAAAAAAAAGTTACGATATGGTTTTTAGGTGTCCCTGATTCCATTTCACCAATTTTTGGATTTTTTGTCTGCCTGCTTGTTTGTGTGTTTGTTTGTTTGTTTGAACGAGTATCACGCAAAAACTACTGAACCGATTTTGATGAAACTTTTTTTGTTTGATAGCTTATGATCTGACTTAAAATCTGGTATATAATTTGTGCGGACGAAGTCGCGGGTTAACGCTCGTAGTTAATATATGCAATACATGAGTCATCATGTTGACTAATTTATTTTTATTGCTTATTACAAATACATAAGGTTGTCGCTGCAACATAAAATGTTCTCATAAAACTTTACATATAATAATTCTGTCAACACAACAGCTTTAAAAAGTTAATAAATGTCATTAAAGTGATATCAATTAAGAGGACAGTTAAGCAACTATCGTCATACAAAAAGCAAAGATTTTTACCAAATTAAAATCTTACAGAAATACTCTTAAGGTGGTTGCAGAGGGGTCAATTTTATACAAAACTTTGACGCACAATACGCGTAGACGGTATTAATATAAGTAACTTTGTATATATGGAAAAATAGTTTAGAAAATCTAGATGCCGCGTCACAAATAACATTTGCAATTTATAAAATAATTACGAAGATACAAAGCTTTGAAATTTTTCATACAAAATTTTAAAAGCTTTATATCTTCGTAATCTATACTATTATAAAACTGTAACAGGAAGTTTGTCTGTACATTGAAGATATTAACAAAAAAAAAGTTACGATATAGTTTTTAGGTGTCCCTGATTCCATTTCACCAATTTTTGGATTTTTTGTATGTCTGTTTGTTTGTTTGTTTGTTTGAACGAGTATCACGCAAAAACTACTGAACCGATTTTGATGAAACTTTTTTTGTTTGATAGCTTACGATCTGACTTAAAATCTGGTATACCTATAATTTGTGCGGACGAAGTCGTGGGTTAACGCTCGATATATTATAAATTGGAAATGTTATTTGTTACGCGGCAACTAGATTTTCTAAACTATTTTTCCATATATAAAATATGACTTTTATTATTCCGTCTATGCGTATTGTGCGTCAAACTTTTGTATGGACTGAAACCACCTTAATATGCTGACAACTATTTAAGGGGATGATCAGACCGTCAAACTTAACAACTTTCTCCATTGGACCAACATCGAAATCACGAAAAAAAATCTGCTGCCCATACATTTAGCTCGAGTAGGTTTGAAGTTTTGTATGGTACAGCTGATATTTTTCTCGCGATTTCTATGTTGGTGCTATAGAGAAAGTTGTTCAGTCTGAGGGTCTGGTCTTCTCCTTAAAAATGTCTCAGCATATTACGAATAAAATGTTTTGGCCTTAGATCAAATTAAGTTTTGGCATATTATATCCCCACCAATGTTAACCTCACCCCCTCTCGATGGTACGGGAGGTGGAAGACAGTATGCAGTGGTGATCTCTCTCACTTACACTCACTCAGAATACATGTGCTAGCCTCTTCTTGTCAGTGCGAGCCCGTTTAGTACGAAGTGTCAATGGTGAGGTTGTGGTCTCATTCGATTCAGTGGACTATATCCTATTCCCGTACTGTATTTTAAGCAACTATCCAGTGAGTTTCCTACCAAAATTCGAATATTAATTACAGCTATAATTTTTTTATCGTTTTTCGAACAAAATCCCGCCCGAAAATGAATGACCCCCCGAACAAAAAGTCTGGATACATGCTTGCTGTATTGTATGTCGTATTGTACCCCCTTGAGGGAAGATTTCGCAAAGAAGCTGAAATAAGAAGGTTACGACACCCGCGGGAGGAAATGGGATGGTGCTATTCATAGCCGACACCACACGGCAATTCTATATTATTAAAAAATATTCTTGCCATTTGTTCAGAGGTTTAGGTATGAAAAGGAAACAGACCAACACGACAGGGTGAAATTGATATCATTAGCATTACCCATCAACCAGAAGCAGACCAACTTTCACTATGGGAGCAAACGGATCGGAGCAAAAAAAAATCTGCTGTTGCATACATTTCAGTCGAGTAGACATTGCGGTTTAGTATGGAACAGCTGATTTTTTTTTTGCTCCAGTAATGGTTACCACGCCGGACTGCGAAACCAGGGTCCTGGGTTCTAATCCCGGTTCGGTCATGGATATTTATATGTTTGTGCCGTTTTTGTATGGTTCCCATACTAAACAGCCTATTACTTCTTGCTTGGGATCATCGCAATGTATGTGTCATTGATCGTTATTTATTTTATTATTTATTGATAGTAAAAGTGGTTCTGTTTGATGGTTAGACTCTTAGTAGAGTAAAGAAAATGTGTAATCGAACATTAACACTTTCGGTTGGGAGATTACTGGCTCCACTATCCCCTTAAATAAGTTTTATCGACAATAATAATCTTGTAAACTCGATTTTGATAATTTGTATCATTGGGCAAGATTGCGTCAAAAACTGAGACAGAAATGGAGAACGAATTATGCACTAAAAAATTTTTGTATTTACGAGATGCATTTTTTATGATGTAATATTTTCGTAATATTTGAAGCTTGAGGATGAGTCATGGCTTGAAAAAAAACACTGTACCTATAAGAAGCCTTATCCCTTAGTCGTATCATACAAGATCCACAAAGAAATGTTATATTCTAAGTGGGAACCACAAGCCCTATTCATCATCAGCCTATACAGGGTGTTAGGATAAACAGTTGCATTACTTGAACGAGTTATTGTACCCATGAAACTGAACAACTTTCCCTAGAAAACCTATAGAAAATTCGCAAAAAAATGTTTTAACTATCTATACTAAATGCAATCAGCTGATCGAACGTTTGTATAAAAATTTGGTATGACATGTCGTCCGTGCGGATTCGAACCCGGACCCTCATGGTTGGCTGAACTGGCGGACCGTAGAAGGTCGAAACCTGGACCGCCACAATATCGTAGCATAAGTTATGCGTGGGCGGCAAATGCCCGGGGCAGCATTTTACTAGGGGCGGCAAATAGGCACTATAGTAGAGCGGAGAAAAGCCGAGCTCGTTTCGCTCGCTCTAAGACATCAAATTCAAAAGAGAACTAAACACAGCTAGAAATCGTGGTGATAAAAAAAGTGTTGCTCACTTCACTTGCTCTTTAGCTTTTAGTTAGGTGCACATGTTTTGTACCGAAAGAGCTCTAACTACAACCGATTAGTATTGTGGAGAAAAGTAGAGCTTGCTTCGCTGGCTTTACCATTAAATTTATATTTTCGCATGAATAGACCAAGATATTATTGACTTCAACCTGAACGCTGAGTAAGTAGTTGTGCTAGGAAATGTCGAGCTCGCTTCGATGACCTTCGCTCGAGAAAACTTGCCGGGAAAAATCGGTTATGCTGGGCTGCGTTCAGAACCTACGCCCCAGGTGCACCCCGAGTGCAACTTTTCGCACTAACGCCGTTCCGAGGCTCGGTGAAAAACGCTCTTTGCAACTCGGTTGTCACAACTCAACCGTTCCGAACCTCTGACGGGTTGCAACTTTTAACCATCAAATTCGATGGTTAAAATACACTCTGACGTTTTAATTATCTGTGGTTACTTGACTTTACGCGCGTTTTAAATAAAAGTTTGTTTTTCAAACTATTTTTATTCACTTTTTGATTTGCTAACATGGAAAATGAGTTTTTTTATTCTATTTGGAAATGATGGAAGCCCTAGAAGCCCATATTACATTAAATGTCAAAATTTGAGGTTATAAAACAACCGTGATCATTCCGTACCTCATAGCGAGTTAAAAATTGACGCGGTCGTTCCGTACCTTAGAGCGAGTTGACAAACAACGCACCCCTGTGCATCGCAAAAGAGGGCGGTGGAGCGCGGGGTCCCCCGCGACCTTGACCTATTTCTCTGGACCCCACTTAAAATTACTTGCCGACCCCTGCCTAGGCCCTATATTATAATTATAACGTAGGATAGGCCGACGCAGGCGGAGGACAGTCGCCTTTTGGTGGCTTTTTCCGATCCAGTTTGCATAGAATGTGCTGCCATCTATTAAATATTTCACAGAAGTATGAAAAAAAAAAGATTTTATTGTCTATGTCAATGTCAAATTGACTCATTCACAAAATGGCTACCTATCTTGCGTAATGTGCGGGTTGTTTGTAGTTTTCGTTCAATTTCGTGACGATTTAGTGATGTTCTGGAGTTTCTTTTGTTCTCTTACCAATTTTTAGATTACAGGAATAGTAAGGATACTGGAATTTCACTCGATCGGTGCGGGGTTGAACGAAAACTAGCATTCAAAACAATAATATTCATAGGAATGAGTAAGTAGGTATGTATAGTATAGGTTGAATTATTGTCGGTGAAACATAGATGGCGCTAGCTAGCCTTCAATTTGACATAAGGTGGATGCATAATGTTGCCACGAGTGGGTTCTCTTTTCTTATATACTTATATTACTCTTTGGGCCGACGTCTGCCGCTCCCATAGATTAATATGTATATTGTGTTGTAGATAGGTAACTCGACTTGAATTTTAGGACGTCCTAATTGCGTTGCCGCTTATTAGCACTAGGGGGCGCCACATTATGAAATAAATTGAAAAAGACAATCGGCTGACACGAGGATCGAACCTTAGCTACCCGGATCGTAAGCCGGTTGTCTAGACCGCTAGACCAACAAGACAGTGATTGATATGGGCGAAATCTCTCACTACTACAGCGCAGCGCGTGAGGTGTAGTGCGCTGTTACACCGATATGAACCCTTGTTCAACACATAGTGCTTCGAAACATAACCGATAGATGGCGGAAGCTGTCTATGGAAAATCAGCGTTCCACTTAGTTTGTACTAAGATAACATAGCATGGCCGCTCCGTCAATGCGTCTCTAGGTATACATATTATCTCTATAACTCATCTGTTTTTTTAAGACAAAAATTATATCATTAATAATAAACATTATGTATTCGAATTAATAAAAAGATTG
This sequence comes from Agonopterix arenella, assembly GCA_927399405.1. Taxonomy (NCBI): domain Eukaryota; kingdom Metazoa; phylum Arthropoda; class Insecta; order Lepidoptera; family Depressariidae; genus Agonopterix; species Agonopterix arenella. Next base: position 7,393,398 of record OV656718.1, on the reverse strand, counting down.
AAAAAATGAAGCAATACCAAAGCTTTTATGCAAATGAATGCAAATAGTTACGGAAATTATATCAAAATTATTTAATTATGCATTATTATTAAATTTCCTTGTTTTTTTTTATATTTTTGATATATTTAGTCTGTATAGACTTACGATCAGTTTTTATACTTTTCTACGAGTCAAAAACATCCCAGCAAACAATTTGATCGTATTCGTATTAGGCGTTTTTATTTATATAACTATTTTGACTTATAAAAGTTATATTACGGTAATTTCGTCATATACTGGTGCTTTATGCGTCTGATGTTCGACTATACGACACCTATACGACCAAATTGTTAGTTGGGATTATGTTCCTACCCACACTTTTATAATATTTACTACGTCTAAATAGCTTACCCCCAAAGTACTATTATAAAACTGTAAAAGTTGGTTTGTTTGTAACAGCATCGCGCAAAAACTACTAAACCGATTTTAATGAAACTTTTTTGTTTCATAGCTCTGTTCAGTTCTTCATCCGGTATATAATTTGTGCGGATGAAGTTGCGGGAAACCTCTAGTATACCTACTATAATATCTTCTGCTCCCGTGATAGTACCGTGATAATATAATTAAGTCCAATCGTAAGCTTTTGAACCCAAAAGATTCATTAAAATCAGTTCACCAGTTTCTAGGTGTTGCTGTACAAATGAATAAACATACAGACGGATTCAGGGACACCTAAACATCATTTCATAACCTTATTTTGTAAATATCGTCAATGTACACACGGCAACACATCAAGCTATACAAAACCAACATAAGCTGGCCGCGCGACGTTATACGTTATGCAACCTACACGCGGCCAGCTTATGTTGGTTTTGTATAGCTTGATGTGTGGCTGTGTGTACACACTTCTGTTACAGTTTCGTAATAGTTTAGTAGAAAATGCGTGCTAACTGCATGCACAAGCACATATCCGCATGACAGTAAAAACAGGATCATAAACTCGTGCTCTCACTACAGAATCGTCAGTCCTTTCGATGTCATTACAACCTGCTTAATTTTTAGTGTCATTAAAATTAAATTAATCTCATTTTCATTCAACATTTTATACATAATTATGCTTTTTATTTAATAGGTTTTCGTTCAACATTTTATAGCATAGCATAGCATAGCTCACGACTTTATTCCCCGAGGGGGTAGTCAGAGATATTCTGAAACCTCAGAAAATCCACGTTTCACTAGTACCGAAACTCTGTCCAGTGTGACGGGGAGTGAGCCCGTCGCCACTTGTAATGGATAGTGGGCACAATACATGCCTCGAAATCGAAGCATGCAGGTTTCCTCACGATGTTTTCCTTCACCGAAAAGCCAGTGGTGTTACAAATCGTACATAAATTCCGAAAAACTCATTGGTACGCGTCGGCCTGGACGGGGATCGAACCATCGCCTCCTGCACGGCAGGCAAGGTTACTCGCCACTGGACCACCACGGCTTTTTATTTACCTATTTAAAATGTTATACTTACGTTTAATGTAGTTTTGTTCTAACTGCATTACATCTTACACTTATAAAGAGGTAAAGTTTGTGTGTAGTAGTTTATCTCCAAAACTACTTAAACCATTTCAAAAATTCTTTCAGCAATATTTAGACATAGGCTGTATAGAATTGTTAGAATTCCACGCGGGTGAAGCCGCGGGCATAGCTAGTGTATATATAAAGTACATTGCAATTATACAGTTTTTTATAAACAGAAGTGCCCGAGATCATGGCCGGTTCAATGTCAGTTAAGTCTAACTATAAATAGGAAATAATAAACTATCTGAGTATTAAGTTAAATCATGACAATATACAGTGTGAAATTGATATCATTAGCATCATTTTAAACTAAGAGTCTACCCATCAAACTGAACAACTTTTACTATGGGAGCAAACCGATCAGAGCAAAAAAAAAATCAGCTGTTCCGTACTAAACTGCACCAGCCGCGCCGCGCCGCGCCGCCAAGTGTATGCAACAGCTGATTTGCTTTTTTCTCGTTTTTTAGAACGATTTTCCTAGATCTGCTCCCATAGTTAGCTCCGCCACATACAGACGGAATTGCGATCCAGAATCCTGATTCAGGATTCAGTGTTGTCAACTATGGTTGCAAAAATTACCTAGAGTGCTGTTTAAAAAATGTCAATTGTATTTTTAGGTATATATTAATACGAAACAAAAAAATTCTATACATGATAATTACTATCATGTGATGAGGTCATGACGTAACGAATGTTATGATGATGGTTTGTAAATTGTATTCCAATATTAATGCAATTGTATGGGGTTGAAAATGTATGAAGATACGCATCTTACTACACATTTGACATTTTCAACTGCTGAGCTCAGCGAATGAGATTCAAAAATCGCAATCCTGATCATCCTCTTAAAAAATCGTCAGTCTGTTTTAGGTCCACCACACGCATCCGGAATAAACCTGATTCGGAATTAGATACCGTATGAAGTGTTGCCGCTTTCAGAGAATTTTTCACTAGATCAAGTGATTTTTTGATGTCTTAGGTGGCATATTTTAAAGTGATTTTTGAGTGTAGGTGTTGATGGAACGATACCGTATCGTGACGGTATAGTTGCGAAATTGCCTACGCTCAAAAATCGCTTGTGTGATAATGTTTCATGCCATTTTGTATGCACATTATGTCTAATGTTAAAACAATCGATAGTCTTTTGATATAGTTGCATTAATATTGGAATACAATTTACAAATCATCATCTTAACGTCCTGACATCATCACATGATAGAAACTATCATGTATAGAAATTGTTTGTTTCGTTTTAATATTTTTATTTTAGGCATTTTTTAAACAGCACTCTAGTATTTTTTGTAACCATAGTTGACAACACTGAATCCTGAATCAGGATTCCGGATCGCAATTCCGTCTGTGTGTGGCGGACCTTAATAGACTGACAGATTATTAATTAGATTGTATGTAACATTATATCGCTAGTGAATATCATCATGTGCATAGTATCATGTCTTATGGTATTTTGCTGTGGGGCCGTGCTGCAGATGTTGAGGCGATCTTTATCCTTCAAAAGAGGGCAATTCGAGCCATTTATAATCTGCGTTGTCGAGATTCACTACGAGATATTTTTAAAGATATCAGTATCTTGACTTTCTACAGTCAATATATTTACGAAAATATTTTATACGTTCGGAAAAATTTGTATCTCTTTCCCAAAAACAGTGACGTTCATAATTACAATACAAGAAATAAAAATAAATAAGTATCCCCACATTTTCGACTCAGTAAGGTCAACACATCTTTCATGGGGCACTGTATACGCTATTATAATAAGATACCAGAGGATATTCTAAACTTGCCAGACAAAAAGTTTAAGTCCCATGTTAAACAAGTCCTCTGTAAAAAGGGCTACTATAAACTCGATGACTATTTGAATGACCAAAATGTCTGGTCTTGACAATGTTACTCTATGTAATGCAATATTGTATTTTAATTGTAGAGTTTCTGGCCGCATCTTCTCTCAACGAAACACCTTCCGACGCGGTGGTAGAGTCAAAAAATGACGTCAAAAAGCTATCTATGTGATATTATTTTGAATAAAAAAATTTTGAATTTGAATATCTCATTATTTGTGTCTATAGATTGTATGTCATCCTATAATTCTACAGGGTGTTAGAGTAAACACTTGGCATTACTTTAAGTGGTGATTGTACCCATAATACTGAACAACTTTCCCTAAGAAACGTGTAGGAAATTAGCAAAACATTTTTTGGACTCTCCATACTAAATACAATCAGCTGATCGAACGTTTGTATGAGAAGCTGTTTTTTTTTTTGCGAATTTTCTTTTGTTCCTCTAGGAATTTTTTTCAGTATCATGGGTACAATCACCCATTAAAGTAATACAACTGTCTACCCTAAAACCCTGTATATTATATCCATTTAAAATATTTCGTATTTCCTGCGTTTCTTTGTTTAGGGAAAATTGCAATTTTTTTTAATAATTTCAGTAATCAGACGCTGGTTGCAAAATTTATTTATTTTATTTTTAATAATAGAGAAAAAAAAATTACTTACTTCCGTTCCCTTTTCTTCCAAATATTTCAAAGGAAAACTGGAACAAACTCCGTAAACACAACACAGAAAAAAAAGTATTATTTCAAAGAAACGAAATTTCAAAAAAAGAATCGCTTCAATTTAAATAACACTTCACAAGTAACTATACTTTTGGCGCGTAAATTTTACTTGTTTTTTTTTAAACGGCTAAGGCAAACGCGGTCTGTGCCGCGCCTACATCGACTGAACAAGCGTTTGTCCTAGCCTTGCTTTTTAAAGTTATTTCATTGAACATTTACTAGACATTTAAACCATTTTAAATTGATCTCTTTTAGTCAAGGTTTTTTAGGTTAACTATTCAGGAACGATAGTTCATTGTGTCGTGGTTGGTTGGATGATATAATTTATTTTAATTTTTAGTTGTTTCCTAGAGGATGAAAACAGGAAGTTACGATAGAGTTACCTATGTTATGTTGTACATTAGTTGTAATATAATTGTTGTCAAGCTCTTTGACTATAATGTTTAGGGAGAGAATCTTTATTTTACAATTGTATCGATATCGACATAAAATAACACAATGTAACAAAAATAATTTAAAAAAAATAGAAATTCGGTTTCAGGATGTACGACGTATCAAAGATAGTGATTAGGTGGCTAGTCTTTCGCCTACAAATACCGGCATAATAAAACCTTATCCCTTAGTTGCCTTATAAGATATCCACAGGAAGAAATAGGTAGGTCCATTATAAGCCGTAACCCTGTTGTAACCACAATAAATTAAACTTTATTCAAACTCAGAAAACTCAAACTTTTTAATTTAATATCACATAGATAGATTTCTGACGTAATTTTTATGTCTGCCACCGCGTTCAAAGGAGTTTCGTTGTAGAAAAGATGCGGCCAGAAACTCTGTATTTTACAGAATACCTAATTCTTGGATTACTCACAAGATAAGTTGAGTCGATGTAGGCGCGGCGGAGACCGCGTTTGCCTTAGCCGTTAAAAAAAAACAAATAAAATTTACGCGCCAAAAGTATAGTTGTGAAGTGTTATTTAAATAGGAGCGATTCTTTTTTTGAAATTTCATTTCTTTGAAATAATACTTTTTCTTAGATACATAAGTAAATAGTCAACCGATCTCCAAAATACCAAACTCCCAAACTAAATTAAAATTCGAATCACGTAAAAAAACAGCCATAGGTAGCTATTATTTTTTTATTTTTTTATGATGCATATGAATATTTGTACCCGAGTCATGGATGTTTGTATCTATATTATGTATTCTATAAGGTCTAACAAAATTAGGTGAAACTATTTTAAGGGGATGATCAGACCATCAAACTGAACAACTTTCTCTATGGGACCAATATTGAAATCGCGAAAAAAAAATCTGCTGTTCCATACAAACCTACTCGACCTAAATGTATGGGACAGCAGATTTTTTTTTCGCGATTTCAATATTGGTCCCATAGAGAAAGTTGTTCAGTTTGATGGTCTGATCATCCCCTTAAAATAGTTTCACCTAATTTTGTTAGACCTTATAAGTATATCGTTGTCTAGTCATCATAATATTAATATAAGTCCAGGTACTTTAAATGTGACTAGATAATTTGTGTGACAATGTCCAAGATATATATATTATATATTTTTTATTTCACCTAAAAACAGGTAGGTACCCACCATGAAGGCTTATAAATCTAGAATCTAAAAGTAAAGTCTGAAATTATAGACAAAAAATAGATTTGGAACCGAGGCGTTAAACGTTATGGATCGATTGAAAAAAGGTCAGAGGGCAAAAAGTATGTATAAACTGAGTTGCGAATAGTGGCAGTTGCTGATACTGCTGAACGAGGGTAAAAAATGGATATCGGTTAGTTTTAATAAATAACTTATTATACAATTTATAGCTTTTAGTAATGAGATGAGAATGTTGAGATGGATGTGTGGTGTAACTAGAATGGACAAGATTAGGAATGAGTATATCAGAGGAAGTTTGAAAGTAGCACCTATAACGGAAAAATTGCAGGATAATAGATTATCGTGGTATGGGCATGTAATGCGGAGAGAAGAGTGTCATGTTACGAGACGAGTGTTAAGTATGAATGTGGATGGCTGTAGTAGGAGAGGGAGGCCGAAGAAAAGATGGATGGATTGTGTGAAGGATGATATGTGTAAAAAAGGAGTGAGTGTTGAAACGACGGCTAAGAGAGATGAATGGAAGAGGATGACATATTGCGCCGACCCCAAATAATGGGAAATGGGCAAGACAATGATGATGATAGCTTTTAGTAATAAGCGTTTTGTAATTTTGTATGGGAGAGTTCTTTTTTTTCGCGATTTCGATACTGGTCCTATAGAGAAAGTTGTGCAGTTTGATGGTCTGATCATTCCCTTAAAATGGTTTCAGCTAATTTTTGGTAGACCATTTAGACACGATAAAGCAAAAAATACTTGAAAGAAACACGTTTCTTGTGACCACCTGGCTTTTTGTTATTTGTTGACTTTCTTGCTTATCTCATTATATTATAAGAGATAAATGTACTTTTTGCAACCATCAGCAGCAAGGCTGATTCAGTGTTTATGGGGTGTAGAGCATCTCTGTGATGGGGATGGACCAGGTCTGCCTGCATAACTCCAGTCGGTTTAGTAGTTACTGATGTTCAAAGGTCAGTAAAAAATTAACGATCAGCTGCAAGGCTGATCGTATGATATTATTGTAGTATACACTGTAGCTATGTGAACAGTACAAAAACTGGCATGGTTTATCAGTCGGTTTAGGAGTTACAGCCTTTCAAAGGTCCGACCTGTGAACGGCTGTATCTCCTAAACCGACTGGCAGTTCATGTCAGTTTTTCTACTGTTTACATAGCTACAGTGCACACTACAATAATATCATACGATCGTTAATTTTTTACTGACCTTTAAACATCAATAACTACTAAACAGACTGGAGTTATGCTGGCAGACCTGGTCCATCCCCATCACAGAGATGCTCTACATCCCATAAACACTGACTCAGCCTTGCTGCTGATGGTTGCAAAAAGTACATTTATCTCTTATAATATAATGAGATAAGCAAGAAAGTCAACAAATAACAAAAAGCCAAAAGGTGGTCACAAGAAACGTGTTTCTTTCAAGTATTTTTTGCTTTATCGTGCCTAAATGGTCTATCAAAAATTAGCTGAAACCATTTTAAGGGAATGATCAGACCATCAAACTGCACAACTTTCTCTACAGGGTGAAATTGATATCATTAGCATCTTTTTAAACTAAGAGTCTACCCATCGAACTGAACGACTTTTACTATGGGAGCAAACCGATCGGAGAAAAAAAATTTGCTGTTGCATACGTTTGAATCGCGAATTCGTGCGTCGACATTGCAGTTTAGTATGGAACAGCAGATTTTTTATTTGCTCCAGTCGGTTTGCTCTCATAGTAAAAGTTGCTCAGTTCGATGGGTTTGGAACAAATAAAAAATCTGCTGTTCCATACTAAACTACAATGCCGACGCCGACGCGCGAGTTCGCGATTCAAATGTATGGAACAGCAGATTTTATTTTTGCTCCAATCGGTTTGCTGCCATGGTAAAAGTTGTTCAGTTTGATGGGTAGACTCTTAGTTTAAAAGGATGGTAATGATATCAATTTCACCCTGTAGTGTATACCTACTCTAAGATAAAAACTGGTCAAGTGTGTTTTTTGTTGTTGTTGTTGCACTAAGGAACCCGGAAAAAACAAAAAAATTGGTAAAACTGTGTGTTACGTAACCCTCCGAGCGCGGGCCCGACTCACACTTATCCGGTTTTTGAATTTTTTGCCAGTGCCATTATGTATTACTCAGACTATACCAGCATCTAGACGAGTTTTTATAACTTTCCTAATTCTAGATGTTCGGAAGTGGATTTTTGTTTAATTAAGTTGATAATTAGAACAAAAAATGCATCTTCTCAAATGTCAAGAGTAACTTGTACTCACAGTTTAGTTTACTTAAATCGTCAATAAATCAATTTAATTATATCTGGTTAACCCCTTTTGATGACTTAGCATGCATAGCATATGCTCACGACTATAATCCCCGAGGGGGTAGTCAGAGATATTCTGAAACCTCAGAACATCCACGTTTCACTAAAGTACCGAAACTCTGCCCAGTGTGACGGGGCGAGTGAGCCCGTCGCCACTTTCGCCGTTTTTGATGACTTAGGTATTGACATTTTTCTAAAATGTTTTTTTTTATGTTAAGGTGGTTGCAGAGGGGTCAATTTTATACAAAACTTTGACGCACAATACGCGTAGACGGTATTAATATAAGTAACTTTGTATATATGGAAAAATAGTTTAGAAAATCTAGATGCCGCGTCACAAATAACATTTGCAATTTATAAAATAATTACGAAGAAGCTTTGAAATTTTTCATACAAAATTTTAAAAGCTTTATATCTTTGTAATTATATTATAAATTACAAATGTTATTTGTGACGCGGCAACTATTTTTTCTAAACTATTTTTCCATATATAAAATATTACTTTTATTAAAATTCCGTCTACGCGTATTGTGCGTCAAACTTTTGCATGGGCTAAAACCGAAACCGCCTTAACTTCCTTACGGGGCGACCTCGACGGCGTGATGAGTTGGATGCCTATTGCGACGAATGGAGGGATACCTCATTGGAATTTGGATAGAGATATGTGGAGTAATTTAGAGGAGACATTTGCCCGGCAGTGGGACTTTCGACTATGTTGCCTAGATGATGTTGAAACTTTTTTTTTTAGCCTGTTTCGTCCCACTGCTGGGCAAAGGCCTCCTCTTTTATCCTTCATGCAACCCTGTCCTGAGCCAGTTCCATCCACTCTTCGTCGAATGTATCCGGGTCGTCTCTCCATCTCTTTCGGGGTCGACCCTGACGGCGACGCCCATTCTCCGGGATCCAACGATTAAGACTTTGGCCCATCTTTTCGGGTGCAATCGACAGACATGGCCGGCCCTATCCCATTTCAACTTTGCGGTTTTCTCCACGACATTGGCTATTTTCGTTTTTTGACGTATTGTGGTGTTTCTGACGCGGTCTGTCCGTTTGATTCCCAATATCCTAATATGCTAAACATTGAAACTACAGGGTGAAATTGATATCATTAGCATCCTTTTAAACTAAGAGTCTACCCATCAAACTGAACAACTTTCACTATGGGAGCAAACCGACCGGAGCAACAAAATAATCAGCTGTTTCATACATTTGAGTCGAGTAGGCGTTGCAGTTTAGTATGAAACAGCTGATTATTTTTTTTGCTCCGATCTGTTTGCTCCAATAGTGAAAGTTGTTCAGTTTGATGGGTAGACTCTTAGTTTAAAAGGATGCTAATGATATCAATTTCACCCTGTATAAGTACATTTTAACGAAAATCCGACAACATACAAACATAGAGATTAGTTTCTAGATTGTTTATGAAAAATTTCATTCACGGCCGGATTCGACCAAACTTTGATTTATAGAAGAGTAACTATACAAGGAACAATTTAACTCCTAGTGTTTACTCCGAAATAACTTCACTTGTCTTCTACCACACTAAACCCATACTAAAAGAACGAATGTATAATCCACCTAAAGAAAGAAGTCATTGTATCCATACTTATTGCAATGTGAGGTTATACAGTTTTAATTTGTTAGGTTTCTTGTTAATTTAATAATTTTTAATTATATGACATAGACATTTCATTAGTCTCGTTATAAGGTTACGCCGTCAAAATTGGCCGTGTAAAATTTACTCCCAAGTTATTCATAGATTAGGGTCAGTAAAACGCAAAATCAGTGTACTTGAGAGTAACCGGCGACTTAATCTAAGAATAAAATTTACTCGCTTTTGGTCGAATCGGGCCTAATTGGTTAACTTCGTTTGTATGGAACGAGCAAAATAAAATTTGTAGCCGAAGCGCTGCTGCCGGTTAGGTATGCAGTTTCCTTACCGATGTATCATCATCATCATCATATCAGCCATTAAACGTCCACTGCTGGACATAAGCCTCCCCCAAAATGGGGGGATTTGCCATAATCGCCACGCTTGGCAGGCGGGTTGGCGATCGCAGTTGGATCGAATCAATGTGTGTACTGTAAGGAGGTTGTATAGCCATAGCTTGCTGGCTGGTTTTTATTTGAATTAAATTTGGAACGTTGTCGAATCCCGTGGTGGATTTCTTTTACGCTAGGAGATTATTATTACGACAGGAGAGTCGAAGATCGGTTCAAAAAGCAAAATATCATAAAATAAATTACTAAACAAGCAGTAAAGCTTTTATTTTAATCTACCATCCGTTTTACGCCTCCACAGGGCTGCGTTCAGAACCTACGCCCCAGGTGCACCCCGAGTGCAACTTTTCGCACTAACGCCGTTCCGAGGCTCGGTGAAAAACGCTCTTTGCAACTCGGTTGTCACAACTCAACCGTTCCGAACCTCTGACGGGTTGCAACTTTTAACCATCAAATTCGATGGTTAAAGAACACTCTGACGTTTTAAATATCTGTGGTTACTTGACTATTCGCGCGTTTTGAATAAAAGTTTGTTTTTCAAACTATTTTTATTCACTTTTTGATTTGCTAACATGGAAAATGAGTTTTTTTATTGTATTTGGAAATGAGGGAATCCCTGGAAGCCCATATTACTTTAAATGTCAAAATTTGAGGTTATAAAACAACCGTGATCGTTCCGTACCTCATAGCGAGTTAAAAATTGGCGCGGTCGTTCCGTACCTTAGAGCGAGTTGAAAAACAACCGCACCTAAAGGTCGTGAACGCACCCCAGTACTCAGGGGATGCTGCTGCCCATCCTTCATTAGATCCCTTATTCGCCTTTTACGACACCCACGGGAGGAAATGGGATGGTGCTATTCATAGCCGACACCACACGGCAACCGATGTATCATTATGAATAAATTTACTAGACCATAAAACTGCATCGTAGTTAGGTAACGGTCGAGTAAATCGTTTATAAAGCTCAAGTTACTCTCATCGTCCGTGCACAAAACTACGTGACCAAACAATTACGGTGTTATACAACATAGGAAACACCCTGACATGACTCTTATGTTTAACTTCATAAGAATGTTAATGGCTTGATTTTTGAGACATTTTAGATTGAATTAGTTTAACACAACATGACCTATATTTAGGGACGTTATCGTTAGGTTAAATACACAATGGCGTGGAAAATTCTACCAATGAATGTCGATATTGGTTCTACAGGGTGTAAGTGACAACCTAGCAAATACTGAAACGGTGAACTCAGACCATCAAACTGAAAAACTTTCACTATGGAGCCACTGCCATTTTTTTGTAAGGCCAAGGGATCTAGCCCATAGAACCATGTCAGATGTAAACAGTTTCAAATTTTCAATCAAGATGATTCGCAAATAATGAAATATTCCATTAAACGATGCGATCTTTTTGATCATCCCTCTTTCTTGTTTTAAAGAAACCTTTTTGAAATTTTGATTTTTTATTCGCACAGAGCGTAGCGCCATCTATCGATCCCCAAGAAAACCAAAAGAAAAACGCTCATTGACCTAAAATACAGCCCCGGATCTACGATTTTTCCGAGGCGGGACAAGAACATGACATTAGCGCCCCTCCCCGTCCAGTAGGCCTAGCATGCCACCCCCGAGAAAACGACAAAAATCGAGATGTGCCTCCATCTTTTTTATTTTACGTATGCCAGAAAGAGCGCGCATGACGTTTTACTCGTTTAACTCCTTGTCGTGGGTGGCATGCTGGCAGTGATTGGCGTTGGGGTTTTTTTAATTTGTAAATAATCCTTCTATATCTCGCTAATAGAGACCTCATGACTCAAACATGGACAATCAAATTAAACAAACAGCAAAACATGCCAATCGTGATTGTGATTATGTTATGTTATGGGCAGTTATGGCAGACAGGTGCAGAATGACTACGTAAAGGTGTGGTGCCAGTGTAGGCGACTTATGTCTCGAGTTTTACTTTCTTTGACCACAAGAAGTCTTCCAGAAAACTTGTTGCTTTTCTACAGGAACCACAGTACGCCTATCATGTATCGCCAAGAAAACGAGAAAAATTAAATATGTGTACAAACTTTTCTCTTTGTTATTTTACGCATGCCGTTTTTCTGGTTTTGTCGTTTCGTCGTGCGTGGCGTGCTAGCCCTACAGGGGACCGATCGCGCTAATTGAAAACATTCGATCTTGATTCCCATGCCATGCCATGCCATGTGGTGTCGGCTAAGAATAGCACCATCCCATTTCCTCCCGTGGGCAGCAGCATCCTCTGAGTACACATTCAATCCACCTGCGATTGCCAAACCGCCTGCCAAGCGTGGCGATTATGGCAAATCCCCCCATTTTGGGGCAGGCTTATGTCCAGCAGTGGACGTCTGTCGGCTGATATAATGATCTTGATTCCATTTTGCGATTTAGTTACGATTCAACTGTGTGGAATTTGTATCACGTTAAAGATGACATATTTTCTATTCGATTGACAGCTGTAAACAAGTCAGTGGCAATTGAGTTGTGACTCATCTTGCTGTAAATTATAATTAATGTGCTTCAATGTATAATTTTATAATATAATATATCACCAATGCAGACTTCTTTATTAAAGAAAATCGGCCAAGTGCGAGTTGCAATATCGTGTCCGAAAAAAGACATTTAATAAGCATTGAGAAGTACCAGGAGAACAGAATAGCACAATAGGTTAAACGTAACCAATTGCACACGCTTGACGCTCTTTCCTTTTCTGTCGTTCAGAAACCTCATGTGCTAGACGAGAAAGATAGCGGGGAATGCCTTTCCCACTCTCCTTAGCGTGAAAAAATGCGATTCCGTGCTGCCAGATTAGCAACCCTAATGGTAAAGTGGTTCCGGTCAGTATTTATCAACTTTTTTTCTTTCATCTCGTGGTTGCAGAGGGGTCAATTTTACACATAACTTTGTCGCTCAATACGCTTAGACGGTATTAATATAAGTAACTTTGTATATATGGGAAAATAGTTTAGAAAATCTAGATGCCGCGTCACAAATAACATAATAACATTCAAATTCAAAATAATTTTATTTCAGACACAGTCCATAGATTGTTAGTATATACTTTAAAACTATGTTAGTACAGTATAATACATAACAGTCATATAATTTAAAAATAGCCCATTTTCTGATAGAGGGGGCAGCGGAGAGGTGTAGTTCCGTCCAGTGCCTCCAGAAGGGACAGTGTGGCCGGTTTGAAATGGTGTTCAGGAGACTGTTGGTGCTACGGACTCTACTGCGTATTATGGCGTGAAAGGAAGTCACACTTGCCACCGCGAACTTCCCTGACGCACTACAATAATACTTAATATCTTCGCAATTATATTATAAATTGCAAATGTTATTTGTGACGCGGCAACTAAATTTTCTAAACAATTTTTCCATATATAAAATATTACTTTTATTAATTCCGTCTACGCGTACTGTGCGTCAAACTTTTGTATGGACTGAAACCACCTTAACATTTCCATGCCTTCATGGTAGAATATGCTGGAAAATTTAATTTTTATAAAACCTTATGTACCATATTTTTGCAAATAAATTATCATTATTATAAACATGCAATAAGTTGTGATGCGCTAGTGGTTCAGTGACGATTCGGTGGAAATTTATTTAGTGCGATTGGCTCTTTGTTTTTAAGGGTGAAATACTAACCAAGAGATGGTATGAGACCGCGGTTTTTTTCAAATATAAAATGTGAGTTTAAAAAGTTGCTCCTCGCTATAACTAAGACTGTACCATCGACAAGCGATTGTAAGTCGCAGTAATATGTCATTATTGAGGTCCTTGTATTTACGGCTTTACAGAATATGTCCAGGTTTCAGATAAACCATGAAATAAATTATTTTTTATTAAGAAAAAAACTAATCTTGTTTTGCTTATGCGTACCACTTTGTTTGGTGTTTATGAAACATAGTATGAAATATATATATACACAGAAATAGTATGATTTCTCTACTTGCGCGCGACTCAGCCTTTCTCCATACTACATGTTGCGGCCAGCAGCGGGGCATTCGGTCTCTAGAGAAGAAGTCATTTCCCCTACCCCAAGGTTGTCTGGAAGAAATCGCTTTTTAGCGATAAGACCGCCTTATTTGTACCATAATTATTTTTGTGACCTGCTCTGTACTGCATTTATGTGTTTGGTGTAAATAAAGTATATTTCATTCATTCATTCATTAATTTTGGCATCGCGCGCATTTAGAGAAATTATACTATAATTATGTGCTGTGATAACGATGTAAAAACGATCTTGATATCATAGCGATACTGGATTACCGTAAAGGCAACATAATTGGAAAGGCTTTAACCAAGCCTTAACCACACAGTACAAATCAACAAATACCTCAGAGGCGATTATATTAAACGTTTTTTATCCATATTCAGTTAAATAAAGATATAAATGTTGTTTAATATCATTTGATTGACCTATTAGCACATCATTAGATGAGAATTGATACGTGTTTCAAGGAAAGTATAAAGCAGAGAACCTAAATACATTTTATAGATATAACATTTGTGACTCGGGTTCAAATATTCATATTAATCATGTAAATATTTGCTCCTTACTGCCGGTGTAGTGCTATCGGTGTGGCAAACTACTAGACTGGAAAAATATATTATATTAACCCGCTATACTTTGTCCGCACAAAATATATACAAGATTTTAAGTCAGATCATTAGCTATCAAACAAAAGAAGTTTCATCAAAATCGGTTCAGTAGTATTTGCGTGATGCTCGTTCAAACAAACCAACATAAAAACAAACAAACAAACAGACAGACAAAAAATCCAAAAATTTGTGATATGGAATCAGGGACACCAAAAACCATACCGCAATTTTTTTTGTTAATAAGTTCAATGCAAAGACAATCTTCTGTTACAGTTTTGTAATATATTATATTAAATTATATTAATTATATAGGATAAAATTGATAATATCATTAGCATCCTTTTAAACTAAGATTTTACCTATCAAACCATAATCGTAAGGTATCAAACCCATACGAACCGACCGGAGCAAATAAAATCTGCACTTCCATAATAAACAGCAAAGCCTAATCGACTCAAATGTATGGTTTACTCCCATAGTAAAAGTTGTTCAGTTTGATGGGTACACTCTTCGTTTAAAAAGATGCTAAATGATAGCGATTTCACCTTGTAGGCCAGTCATTTTACGGTTTGAGCCGGGACTAATTAATAATTGATATTTTTTTTCGGTATAATATTGAAGAACCAATTTGAGCCTAGAAATGTGCCAAAATTTAAAAAAAATCATGTCAGCAACAGTTCCAATTTTAAAATTTTGCTATTATATCGTTCTAACCTGACGGTAAATTTTTATTGCACATATTTAAGGCTTTACCATTATTCATACTTCAAACATGGTGTAAATATTTTTGTCTCCTTAAAAGGTTTTGAAGAATACAATCGTATTTCCTAATAAATACCTCATTTTTAAATTTCAATGCCTATTTTATTGCTCCAAAATATTGTTAAATAACATTTATATTGTTAAATCTAAGTCAAATGAGTGCATTGGTATTAATATTATTAATTTAAAAGCCTTCTGGGACACACGATTTCGATTTCTATGTTGCGTAGCGATTTTTAAAAAAAATATGTTTTCAGATAGTCTTTTTGTCACTTAATGGTGCCGGTTACATTTTAAAAGTCCAATTCATAATTACCCCTCCTAACAAAACTCCGTAAAATGACTGGGCTACAATGGCCATATCTTTTTTCCCAGTGTCCTTTGATTGATTTTTTGATCTGTAGATCTATTGCGTATCTATTTGTATCTTTCTTCTACATAAACATAATCAAGTTGCCTGTTGAACATAGTTCATTTTATCTGCGAAACAACAATATACTACAATAGCTTCGCCATAAATTTGACAATAGGATCGTATTGACCTTGCTCCACATTACCCTACCGTTATATAATACACGAGCGTTAACCCGCGACTTCGTCCGCACAAATTATATACCAGATTTTAAGTCAGATCATAAGCTATCGAACAAAAAAAGTTTCATCAAAATCGGTTCAGTACTTTTTGCGTGATACTCGTTCAAACAAACAAACAAACACACAAACAAACAGACAGACAAAAAATCCAAAAATTGGTGAAATGGAATCAGGGACACCTAAAAACCATATCGTAACTTTTTTTTTGTTAATATCTTCAATGTACAGACAAACTTCCTGTTACAGTTTTATAATAGTACGAGCGTTAACCCGCGACTTCGTCCGCACAAATTATATACCAGATTTTAAGTCAGATCATAAGCTATCAAACAAAAAAAGTTTCATCAAAATCGGTTCAGTAGTTTTTGCGTGATACTCGTTCAAACAAACAAACAAACACACAAACAAACAGACAGACAAAAAATCCAAAAATTGGTGAAATGGAATCAGGGACACCTAAAAACCATATCGTAACTTTTTTTTTGTTAATATCTTCAATGTACAGACAAACTTCCTGTTACAGTTTTATAATAGTATAGATAGATAAACAAGTAAATAGACAGATGGACACAATGGTTATTTAACAGTAATCATTACAATTATGTATTTCACAAAGTGGTCGTGGGTACGACCACTTTGTTTAAAAGGTCACATAGAAATATTAAGGGCCTATGTCGAAAAATAATTGAAGCGAAATGGGCATGTGATAGACATAAGGACTAGCCTTGCGGTAGCATTTCCCCTCTGCCGCGGTATAAGATCAATTAATCATGTGCATTTATATTCAATTTTATACCTTACGAGCGTTAACCCGCGACTTCGTCCGTACAAATTATATACCAGATTTTAAGTCAGATCATAAGCTATCAAACAAAAAAAGTTTCATCAAAATCGGTTCAGTAGTTTTTGCGTGATACTCGTTCAAACAAACACACAAACAAACAGACAGACAAAAAATCCAAAAATTGGTGAAATGGAATCAGGGACACCTAAAAACCATATCGTAACTTTTTTTTTTTGTTAATATCTTCAATGTACAGACAAACTTCCTGTTACAGTTTTATAATAGTATAGATAGATATATAGATCACTAAACAAGACAGCATATAATTGCGAAACAATAATTTCGAACTTAGATCGTTTGGGGTTCACGCGAGACTAATTTTCATGATTTTTAACGTTCAAAATTAGAATCTAAAGTTATGGGAATAAAATCCAAAGTTGCGGATTTCATGTTACTCGCCACCCGCAAAAAGTAGCAGAAATGTTTGTTAGTAGAATGACTCGCGTAACTAGTCCCTATATAAGTAGTCAAAGTGATAGACATATTACGGACGCGAGAGAAAGAGATGGGGCGGCGCGCGCGCCTGAAACGACGCAAGCGTAAAACAAATTTTATTTAATTGTGATTGTACTATTTATGTAAGTTCAATTCTGCTCTAATCAAACTTTATAAAATATCGATCTCTTTTTTTAAATCAAGTCTCGTGTTTCTATTATTCACCGTTTAGCGGTTCCAAGCGTTTATCGATAAAGACGGAGGCTACTTTGGCTTGTTTTTCTATCGAGAAAATGGGCTCTAATCAAAACTTCAATTATAATTATGTTTAATTTACACATATCCGAAAATCATACTCCTACTGTTAGTACTTCACTCCCCAAGGTAGGCCTGTGCCCAGCAGTGGGACGCATATACAGGGTGAAAATGATATCATTAGCATCCTTTTAAACTAAAAGTCTACCCATCAAACTAAACAATTTTTATTATGGCAGCAAACCGATCGGAGCAAATAAAAAATCTGCTGTTGCATACTAAACTGCAAGGTCGACGCGCGAGTTCGCGACTCAAATGTATGCAACAGTTGATTTTTTTTGCCACGATCGGTTTGCTCCCATAGTAAAAGTTGTTCAGTTTGTTGGGTAGACTCTTAGTTTAAAACGATGCTAATGTTATCAATTTCACCCTGTAGATACCTAGCTGATTTTTTATTTGCTCCGATCGGTTTGCTCCCATAGTAAAAGTTGTTCAGTTTGTTGGGTAGACTCTTAGTTTAAAACGATGCTAATGTTATCAATTTCACCCTGTAGATACCTAGCTGATTTTTTATTTGCTCCGATCGGTTTGCTCCCATAGTAAAAGTTGTTCAGTTTGTTGGGTAGACTCTTAGTTTAAAACGATGCTAATGATATCAATTTCACCCTGTAGATACCTAGCTGATTTTTTATTTGCTCCGATCGGTTTGCTCCCATAGTAAAAGTTGTTCAGTTTGTTGGGTAGACTCTTAGTTTAAAACGATGCTAATGATATCAATTTCACCCTGTAGATACCTAGCTGATTTTTTATTTGCTCCGATCGGTTTGCTCCCATAGTAAAAGTTGTTCAGTTTGTTGGGTAGACTCTTAGTTTAAAACGATGCTAATGATATCAATTTCACCCTGTAGATACCTAGCTGATTTTTTATTTGCTCCGATCGGTTTGCTCCCATAGTAAAAGTTGTTCAGTTTGTTGGGTAGACTCTTAGTTTAAAACGATGCTAATGATATCAATTTCACCCTGTAGATACCTAGCTGATTTTTTATTTGCTCCGATCGGTTTGCTCCCATAGTAAAAGTTGTTCAGTTTGTTGGGTAGACTCTTAGTTTAAAACGATGCTAATGATATCAATTTCACCCTGTAGATACCTAGCTGATTTTTTATTTGCTCCGATCGGTTTGCTCCCATAGTAAAAGTTGTTCAGTTTGTTGGGTAGACTCTTAGTTTAAAACGATGCTAATGATATCAATTTCACCCTGTAGATACCTAGCTGATTTTTTATTTGCTCCGATCGGTTTGCTCCCATAGTAAAAGTTGTTCAGTTTGTTGGGTAGACTCTTAGTTTAAAACGATGCTAATGATATCAATTTCACCCTGTAGATACCTAGCTGATTTTTTATTTGCTCCGATCGGTTTGCTCCCATAGTAAAAGTTGTTCAGTTTGATGGGTAGACTCTTAGTTTAAAACGATGCTAATGATATCAATTTCACCCTGTAGATACCTAGCTGATTTTTTATTTGCTCCGATCGGTTTGCTCCCATAGTAAAAGTTGTTCAGTTTGTTGGGTAGACTCTTAGTTTAAAACGATGCTAATGATATCAATTTCACCCTGTAGATACCTAGCTGATTTTTTATTTGCTCCGATCGGTTTGCTCCCATAGTAAAAGTTGTTCAGTTTGTTGGGTAGACTCTTAGTTTAAAACGATGCTAATGTTATCAATTTCACCCTGTAGATACCTAGCTGATTTTTTATTTGCTCCGATCGGTTTGCTCCCATAGTAAAAGTTGTTCAGTTTGTTGGGTAGACTCTTAGTTTAAAACGATGCTAATGATATCAATTTCACCCTGTAGATACCTAGCTGATTTTTTATTTGCTCCGATCGGTTTGCTCCCATAGTAAAAGTTGTTCAGTTTGTTGGGTAGACTCTTAGTTTAAAACGATGCTAATGATATCAATTTCACCCTGTAGATACCTAGCTGATTTTTTATTTGCTCCGATCGGTTTGCTCCCATAGTAAAAGTTGTTCAGTTTGTTGGGTAGACTCTTAGTTTAAAACGATGCTAATGATATCAATTTCACCCTGTAGATACCTAGCTGATTTTTTATTTGCTCCGATCGGTTTGCTCCCATAGTAAAAGTTGTTCAGTTTGTTGGGTAGACTCTTAGTTTAAAACGATGCTAATGATATCAATTTCACCCTGTAGATACCTAGCTGATTTTTTATTTGCTCCGATCGGTTTGCTCCCATAGTAAAAGTTGTTCAGTTTGTTGGGTAGACTCTTAGTTTAAAACGATGCTAATGATATCAATTTCACCCTGTAGATACCTAGCTGATTTTTTATTTGCTCCGATCGGTTTGCTCCCATAGTAAAAGTTGTTCAGTTTGTTGGGTAGACTCTTAGTTTAAAACGATGCTAATGATATCAATTTCAGCCTGTAGATACCTAGCTGATTTTTTATTTGCTCCGATCGGTTTGCTCCCATAGTAAAAGTTGTTCAGTTTGTTGGGTAGACTCTTAGTTTAAAACGATGCTAATGATATCAATTTCACCCTGTAGATACCTAGCTGATTTTTTATTTGCTCCGATCGGTTTGCTCCCATAGTAAAAGTTGTTCAGTTTGTTGGGTAGACTCTTAGTTTAAAACGATGCTAATGATATCAATTTCACCCTGTAGATACCTAGCTGATTTTTTATTTGCTCCGATCGGTTTGCTCCCATAGTAAAAGTTGTTCAGTTTGTTGGGTAGACTCTTAGTTTAAAACGATGCTAATGATATCAATTTCACCCTGTAGATACCTAGCTGATTTTTTATTTGCTCCGATCGGTTTGCTCCCATAGTAAAAGTTGTTCAGTTTGATGGGTAGACTCTTAGTTTAAAACGATGCTAATGATATCAATTTCACCCTGTAGATACCTAGCTGATTTTTTATTTGCTCCGATCGGTTTGCTCCCATAGTAAAAGTTGTTCAGTTTGTTGGGTAGACTCTTAGTTTAAAACGATGCTAATGATATCAATTTCACCCTGTAGATACCTAGCTGATTTTTTATTTGCTCCGATCGGTTTGCTCCCATAGTAAAAGTTGTTCAGTTTGTTGGGTAGACTCTTAGTTTAAAACGATGCTAATGATATCAATTTCACCCTGTAGATACCTAGCTGATTTTTTATTTGCTCCGATCGGTTTGCTCCCATAGTAAAAGTTGTTCAGTTTGTTGGGTAGACTCTTAGTTTAAAACGATGCTAATGATATCAATTTCACCCTGTAGATACCTAGCTGATTTTTTATTTGCTCCGATCGGTTTGCTCCCATAGTAAAAGTTGTTCAGTTTGTTGGGTAGACTCTTAGTTTAAAACGATGCTAATGATATCAATTTCACCCTGTAGATACCTAGCTGATTTTTTATTTGCTCCGATCGGTTTGCTCCCATAGTAAAAGTTGTTCAGTTTGTTGGGTAGACTCTTAGTTTAAAACGATGCTAATGATATCAATTTCACCCTGTAGATACCTAGCTGATTTTTTATTTGCTCCGATCGGTTTGCTCCCATAGTAAAAGTTGTTCAGTTTGTTGGGTAGACTCTTAGTTTAAAACGATGCTAATGATATCAATTTCACCCTGTAGATACCTAGCTGATTTTTTATTTGCTCCGATCGGTTTGCTCCCATAGTAAAAGTTGTTCAGTTTGTTGGGTAGACTCTTAGTTTAAAACGATGCTAATGATATCAATTTCACCCTGTAGATACCTAGCTGATTTTTTATTTGCTCCGATCGGTTTGCTCCCATAGTAAAAGTTGTTCAGTTTGTTGGGTAGACTCTTAGTTTAAAACGATGCTAATGATATCAATTTCACCCTGTAGATACCTAGCTGATTTTTTATTTGCTCCGATCGGTTTGCTCCCATAGTAAAAGTTGTTCAGTTTGTTGGGTAGACTCTTAGTTTAAAACGATGCTAATGATATCAATTTCACCCTGTAGATACCTAGCTGATTTTTTATTTGCTCCGATCGGTTTGCTCCCATAGTAAAAGTTGTTCAGTTTGATGGGTAGACTCTTAGTTTAAAACGATGCTAATGATATCAATTTCACCCTGTAGATACCTAGCTGATTTTTTATTTGCTCCGATCGGTTTGCTCCCATAGTAAAAGTTGTTCAGTTTGTTGGGTAGACTCTTAGTTTAAAACGATGCTAATGATATCAATTTCACCCTGTAGATACCTAGCTGATTTTTTATTTGCTCCGATCGGTTTGCTCCCATAGTAAAAGTTGTTCAGTTTGTTGGGTAGACTCTTAGTTTAAAACGATGCTAATGATATCAATTTCACCCTGTAGATACCTAGCTGATTTTTTATTTGCTCCGATCGGTTTGCTCCCATAGTAAAAGTTGTTCAGTTTGTTGGGTAGACTCTTAGTTTAAAACGATGCTAATGATATCAATTTCACCCTGTAGATACCTAGCTGATTTTTTATTTGCTCCGATCGGTTTGCTCCCATAGTAAAAGTTGTTCAGTTTGTTGGGTAGACTCTTAGTTTAAAACGATGCTAATGATATCAATTTCACCCTGTAGATACCTAGCTGATTTTTTATTTGCTCCGATCGGTTTGCTCCCATAGTAAAAGTTGTTCAGTTTGTTGGGTAGACTCTTAGTTTAAAACGATGCTAATGATATCAATTTCACCCTGTAGATACCTAGCTGATTTTTTATTTGCTCCGATCGGTTTGCTCCCATAGTAAAAGTTGTTCAGTTTGTTGGGTAGACTCTTAGTTTAAAACGATGCTAATGATATCAATTTCACCCTGTAGATACCTAGCTGATTTTTTATTTGCTCCGATCGGTTTGCTCCCATAGTAAAAGTTGTTCAGTTTGTTGGGTAGACTCTTAGTTTAAAACGATGCTAATGATATCAATTTCACCCTGTAGATACCTAGCTGATTTTTTATTTGCTCCGATCGGTTTGCTCCCATAGTAAAAGTTGTTCAGTTTGTTGGGTAGACTCTTAGTTTAAAACGATGCTAATGATATCAATTTCACCCTGTAGATACCTAGCTGATTTTTTATTTGCTCCGATCGGTTTGCTCCCATAGTAAAAGTTGTTCAGTTTGATGGGTAGACTCTTAGTTTAAAACGATGCTAATGATATCAATTTCACCCTGTAGATACCTAGCTGATTTTTTATTTGCTCCGATCGGTTTGCTCCCATAGTAAAAGTTGTTCAGTTTGTTGGGTAGACTCTTAGTTTAAAACGATGCTAATGATATCAATTTCACCCTGTAGATACCTAGCTGATTTTTTATTTGCTCCGATCGGTTTGCTCCCATAGTAAAAGTTGTTCAGTTTGTTGGGTAGACTCTTAGTTTAAAACGATGCTAATGATATCAATTTCACCCTGTAGATACCTAGCTGATTTTTTATTTGCTCCGATCGGTTTGCTCCCATAGTAAAAGTTGTTCAGTTTGTTGGGTAGACTCTTAGTTTAAAACGATGCTAATGATATCAATTTCACCCTGTAGATACCTAGCTGATTTTTTATTTGCTCCGATCGGTTTGCTCCCATAGTAAAAGTTGTTCAGTTCGATGGGTAGACTCTTAATTTAAAAGGATGCTAATGATATCAATTTCACCTTGTAGGCTGATGATGACGATCTTATTATAATAGCGTTAGCGTTAGTGTAAGATGTGTTGACCTTAAAAATGTGGGAATATGAACTACTTCGTTTCCGACCACCCAGAAAGGAATGATGTTTGAGACGTAATTGGGCTAACTGAATCAAGGTGGACTGGCTAGATCCGTAGCCTGAAGCCAGGTCACCGGCATCGTGACAGGAATTTAAGACTTATGTTAATTGATTGCAAGATTCAGGGTCAGTTAACTATGACAATTTGTACGTTTTTTTTAGTCGTAAATCTTGATAAATTGATAATTTAGATGTTTTTTGGCAATGGAAGTAGGTACCTACCTAGTTGAATGCTTTTCGCTTGTCAGGAGTGAGATTTTTGAAAGTCACACGTTCAAATCAGCAGTAGAATATGACAATTTTTACTTAGGAGATCTTGCATCATTCGATCATGACGATTTTTATTGAGATGACGATTGGTTTTCGAGCAACTCGCTCCGGAAAAGAAAAAAATTAAGTTATTCAGCGCGATGAGCATTACCTGAACATCTTTTTGAACCGCAATAGGTATATAGTTAAAATTTTCACAAAACCAGCGTTACTTTGGCGGGTTTTCTAACAAATAATATAAAAGTCAAAAAGTTAAAAAATAAGGGGGGTCCTACACAAGAAGCTAGTTTTTATCAACGTTTTTTTCTTCTCGCTCTATCGTAAAAAAGATAATACATACAAGCGTCGAATGCTCGATGATCTTAGCAGAGCCTCCGAACGAGTTGGTCTTAAGATGGACATGGACAAAACGAAGATCATGTCAAATGCCCATGTTGTGCCTACTCCTGTAATGATCGGAAACTCTGCGCTCGAAGTTGTTGACGATTATGTTTACCTGGGACAAACTATTGAGTTAGGTAGATCCAACTTCGAGAAAGAGATCAACCGTCGAATCCAACTCGTTTGGGCAGTGTTCGGGAAGCTACGTAGTATCTTCACGTCCCAAATACCGCAGTGTCTTAAAACGAAATTCTTCGATCAGTGTGTGTTGCCAGTGATGACATATGGAACAGAGACGTGGTCGTTCACTCAAGGCCTCATAAAAAGGCTGAAAGTCACCCAAAGAGCAATGGAGAGGGCTATGCTCGGAGTTTCCCTGCGAGATCGAATCAGAAATGAAGAGATCCGCAGAAGAACCAGAGTAACTGACATAGCCCAAAGAATTGCTAAATTAAAGTGGCAGTGGGCGGGGCATATTGCTCGCAGAACCGATGGCCGATGGGGCCGAAAAGTTCTCGAGTGGCGACCGCGTACCGGAAAGCGCAGCGTGGGTAGGCCCCACACGATGGACCGACGACCTTGTGAAGGCGGCGGGAACCGGTTGGATGAGGGCAGCGCAGGACCGGTCGTTGTGGCGATCCTTGGGGGAGGCCTATGTCCAGCAGTGGACGTCCATCGGCTGAGATGATGATGATGATGATACAAGCGTCAAACTTGTGTGATTATAGAAAAAATCTACAGTATTAACAATGAATAATAAAAACCGGCCAAGTATTAGTCAGTCTCGCTCTCTTTTGGATATACTCACGAAAAACCCAAAAGTGGGAACTTTAACCCCCTCCCTCCCTCCGGCGCGACTCCAAGAGGAGGGGACTTTTAGTATGTTTACTCCCTAAGAACCCTGAACTCAGAAGAAACCGCTTAGGTCCCAGCTCACGCACTCTACAACTCCTTGTGTAGACTATACGTACTATAAGGTTTATATTGCCGCACCCCGCACGCGCCACGTCCGCGCCACGTCACTTCTGTAAACAGCACCTTAGGCATCTGCCGTAAGACGCTAATAATTGGGGGTGCTTTTAAGAAATAATTTAACAACACTCTGTACAAAAAACGTGATTGAACCGAAATTTGTTCACTAATTAATGCATAAAAGCGTTTAATTTAATTAAAGAATCGATATTCGCACGTTGACATTGGAAGTGTTAATAGCATAATCAAAAATATTTTAACTAAATGTGTATGAGAAAATTAAAAATTTTAATTCTTTATCGAGTTTTGGAGACGATCTTGAAAAGGGTCAAGTAAGGTAGGTATGACAAAAATGTATTAAATTAACGCTTAACGCTCATTACTTGGCGACCGGGGAAAAGCGTGGACACCCTAGCTCCGTCTCCCGTCCAGGCCACTTCCGAGCGTGCTGGTGGTGCTGCTGCGGGTGCTGAGGTCGAGAAGTGTCGAAAGTACCGCGATCTGGCCGGCAGCTACATATTCACGCCAATAAGTTTTGACTTTTGGAACGCTGGGTCCTTGGGGCCCAGAGGCCAAAGTATTCCTTGCAGATATTATCCAATCCGGGCGTCTCAATGAGATCTCTGGTGACCGCAGAGCTGGCAGCTTCCTGGCACAAAGAATCAACCTCACCATCCAGAGGGGGAATGCTGCTAGCCTGTTGGGCACCACGTCTTGCGGCGACGCTCTGGAGTGTGTGTATTATTTGTAGGCTTTTATGTTTTGCGATTAGTTATTAAATACATAGGTATAATATCTATCTATACTATTTTATTTTATTTGATTATTTATTATAAAACTGTAACAGGAAGTTTGTCTGTACATTGAAGATATTAACAAAAAAAAAGTTACGATATGGTTTTTAGGTGTCCCTGATTCCATTTCACCAATTTTTTGATTTTTTGTCTGTCTGTTTGTTTGTTTGTTTGTTTGAACGAGTATCACGCAAAAACTACTGAACCGATTTTATATATAATAATATAGTATATAATGGATGTACCTGCGTAGTTGACTATTTTTAAAATCGAGCGGACCAATCACGTTGCACGAAAAAATTATAATTTGTTTCAATTGGTCGATTGATTTCGCGCCTGACGCATGACCGACGCGATCTACATTCGGTCAATTGACTGCACGGCAATCAGTGTCCCATCTATAATAGCGTAGCGATAAATAAGGTTGATTATGAATCATCAAAATGGTTTCCAGTACCGTCGGGTTATCATCATCAAATGACTGTCTGCTCAAATGAAGATTGACGAGCGGAATTATTTTCCTGGTCGTACTGTTTACCTACATAGACATAATATAAAGTGAGAGTAAACTCCCAGTGGCAAGGTCAGTCACGCCACAACGACGCACCTACGTCGAGGGAAGTGACAGAAACAAGATCAAAGCCGTATTGTTTTTTGCAAATTGATTTTATGTTAAGGCGGTGACAGTGACAGCATCTTACTAATATCATTAATATCTTGCTTGTTGCTGTAATATCTTGCTTGCTGTTCTATTGTAAAATCATAAAATTATTACTAGAAATATGCTCAAAGATTGTAAAATTGTAACTATAAAATGAAATTAGAATTGTAATTATTAATAGAAATATACTCAAAGACTGTAGAATTTCAACTATAAAATGAAATTAAAATTGTAACTAGAAATCATTAAAATTGTATAAAACTTTAACAAGAAAATATTTGAAAATTTTAATGACAGACTTAACGCATGCTGTTGCATACCTATTATTAGTGCATAGTCAAGGGCTATAGCTTTTTAAGTGTTTGTTTATGATTTGTCTATGTACCGTTGGTTTGTCTAATAAAATAAAATAAAATTCGGATCAAAGTTTGGATGTTTGCCCCTCAATCACGCGTTAACGGCTGAACGGATTTGGATGAAATTTGGCTCACAGATAGATTAATATGTTCTGGATTATAAAATATAAGATACCTACTTTTTAAAGTCCACGTAGGCGGAGTCGTGGGTAACAGCTATGTGAAATAAAAGATTTAGATGCTTAGTATGATGTCAAATCTATGGAAGTTTTTGTCTGAATCGACATCCTTACTTACGTCACGCAATACTGAGCCAATTCAATTCAATTGGATTTCTTTGTTTCACCGTTTGTATTTATCTAAACTATTATAAAACTGTAATAGAAGTGTGTTTGTACATTGAAGATATTAACAAAAAATAAGTTACGATAAGGTTTTTAGGTGTCCCTGATTCCTTATCACCAGTTTTAGTTTGTGTGTTTATTTGTTTGATCGAGTATCACGCAAAAACTACTGAACCGATTTGGATTTTTGTTTGATAGCTTATGATCTGACTTAAAATCTGGTATATAATTTGTGCGGACAAAGTCACAGGTTAACTCTAGTAATAAATAAAATGTATGTATCTATTAAAATATGAATCATCTGTTTTCGAAACTCAAAACAGTTTTCAGGTTTTGCGTTTGTTTTGTAACTTTTATATAAGGTCTAACAAAATTAGGTGAAACCATTTTAAGGGGATGATCAGACCATCAAACTGAACAACTTTCTCTATGGGACCAATATCGAAATCGCGAAAAAAAAATCAGCTGTTCTATACAAACGTACACAACCTAAATGTATCGGACAGCAGATTTTTTTTTCGCGATTTCGATATTGGTCCCATAGAGAAAGTTGTTCAGTTTGATGGTCTGATCATCCCCTTAAAATAGTTCCAGCTAGTTTTGTTAGACCTTATATAATATGTACAAAACAAATAAATGAAAATTTATACGCCAGTTCTGTTAGGGCCTTAATAAGCTTGGAGGAATGAGTGATAGTATACCAGTAGCAAGGTTATGTCATGACGTCACTATTGCCACGACACACCTACGCTACGTCGAGGGAAGTGACAGATCAAGATCAAACGAGCCATTAAGGGGGAGCCACTACGTACATAGTGACATTGGGTTTTAATTGTTCATAAAAACAATGTGTACTTAAGTGAGTAATAAAATATAATTGAGCTAAGTCATTTACTTAAAATAAATTTTGTTTATAAATTAATGTGATACTTAACATATAATAATAATAATAGTAATATATCTTTATTTCAGAACCAGGAGTGCGATTTTTTAATCTCATTCGCTGAGCTCAGCAGTTGAAAATGTCAAATTAACTATGGAGATATGCATCTTTCTATTGTTAATTTGACTTTCAAAAATCATACTTCAGGAGTATGATTTTTGAAAGTCAAATCATAAGTAGAAAGATGCATATATATCTCCGAAGTAATTTTGACATTTTCAACTGCTGAGTTCAACGTATGAGATTCAAAAATCGCACTCCTGTATCTGCAACATGCTAAAAATAATAATGATGCATAATAATAATATATCTTTATTTCAGAACCAGGTTCCATATTACATTAAATTACATTAACATTTTTACATTCCACATTTTACATTTTTTACTATTTACAATGTATGATAGAGTAATGAATACAGGGTCTTTCTTAATATGCTGACCGTTCTGTAAGAGGATGATCAAACCATCAAACTGAACAACATTCTCTATGGGTGGCCCCCTTATAGCTAAAAAGCGATTTCTGTTCAATTTAGTTCTGAGAGTAGCCTGCTACATCAAAACATATACAGAGATAAAAATACAAGAGGTACAAAATAATACGGTCTTATCGCTAAGAAGCGATTTCTTCCAGACAACCTTAGGGTAGTGGAAACGGTAAAAGAAGAAAGGAAGGCGGCTATCTATGAATATGACATAGTATATTGAATAAAACTTTTGAATTTGAATTTGATTCTTCCCCTTAAAATAATAGCAAAAAACCTATCTATGTCTCACAGTGGCAAAGATCAAATATCCGTGAAATTATAATATCGACGTGACCGCGAAATGTGGTAAGATTATATGGTCAGTGGCCTATGACCATAAATATGTTGAACAATTTCATTCAGTTCAATTGGCTACGCTTCGGGCGAAGCATTAGGTGTTCTCTGATGGTCATTCAGATCACGTGTTAGGGCAAGAACATTATTGGAGTCACGTTGCAGGTTCTGACACGAGCACTTGTCTCGCGTGGTTTTCGCGCGTCGCGTTTTTGCCCGCCACGAGGCTCCGCAATCCTCAATCTCTTCTTGTTCTTGACCAAAAACAATCCCTGAGATTGGGATAGATTCTCCCATAAACTACTTGACACTGGCGGAAATGCAGTGCTAACGCACAAGCAAGAGTCCATCTATACTATTATAAAACTGTAACAGGAAGTTTGTCTGTACATTGAAGATATTAACAAAAAAAAAGTTACGATATGGTTTTTAGGTGTCCCTGATTCCATTTCACCAATTTTTGGATTTTTTGTCTGTCTGTATGTTTGTGTGTTTGTTTGGGTGTTTGTTTGTTTGTATCACGCAAAAACTACTGAACCGATATTGATGAAACTTTTTTTGTTTGATAGCGTATGATCTGACTTAAAATCTGGTATATAATTTGTGCCGACGAAGTCGCGGGTTAACGCTCGTTAATTTATAAAGAAAAAAAGGACATTATTGTTTATACAGTTAGATGTCCACAAGTCGGTCCTTAACTCGCCGGATTACCAAAGTAGGTTAAAAAGACGTGTTTTTAATATTCCAACTCCACTGGTAAAAACTTCCTTTGCGCAACGCTTCAAAAGCTTTATTTTCCCCCATGTCTACAACGGCATTGTCAAAGAATGTGACGCTAGAAAGAGTTTCTGGGAGTATCTATCCAATCTCAGGGATTGTTTGTGAGCAAAAACACAGCTGAAAAGGATAGCGGAGCCTTTTGACAGGCTAGCCCAGTCATTTTACGGTTTGAACCGGGACTAATTAGTAATTGAATTTTTTTTTTTGTATAATATTGAAAAGCCAATTTGAGCCTAGAAATGTACCAAAATAAAAAAAATAACATCAGCAACAGTTCCAATTTTAAAATTTAGCGAATATTTCGTTCTAAAAAATCTGATGGTAAATTTTTTTTTTGCACATATTTAAGGCTTTACCACTATACATACTTCAAACATGGTGTGAATATTTTTGTCTACATAGAAGGTTTTGAAAAAAAAAGTCGTGTTTTCTAATAAATACCTACCTCATTTTTTTAATTTCATTGCCTTCAAATAATTTATACTTATTGTTAAATCTAAGTCAAAAGAGTGCATTGGTACTAATATTAATAATTTAAAATCCTTCTGGGACACATAATTTTGTAGCGAATTTTTTTTAATATGCTTTAAGATAGTCCTTTTGTCACTTAATGGTTCCGGTTACAGTTTAAAAGTAGAATTAGTAATTACTCCCTACCCCGCCTAACAAAACTCCGTAAAATGACTGGGCTAGCCTCAAACGTGAACCGCGCGGATACTACGCGACAGACTGCGGCAAAACCTGCAACATAATTAAACTTAAATAAATCTTAATATTAACGGCTACTAAAGTGACCTTGAAGTCAATTAATATCAGCATCGATTAGGCGCAGCCAATTATTTATAAAACTATTAATTACACAATAAGTGTCACTTTGCAAACCAGAAACGGATATAGGATATTTTAATAGATTGTTTACTTTTTTTAAATTGCAGATAAAAAATGTTATAATTTAAGTTACGTTCAGTGTCATGTATAATATATTATCACAATGCATAGTACAATCCTTAGATCCTTAGAGGTGGGGTGGACGGGGGTATACACATACAGGGTGTAACAAAACACCCTAGATATATTTTACAACTTTGACAAACTTCGAAATCGGGAAAAAAAAATTTGCTGTTTCACACAAAACTACGGTACCTACAGAGTACAAAAAAAATTAAAAATCAAAATAATTTTATTTCAGACACAGTCCATAGATTGTTAGTATATACTTTAAAACTATGTTAGTACAGTATAATACATAATAGTCATATAATTTAAAAATAGCCCATTTTCTGATAGAGGGGGCAGCGGAGAGGTGTAGTTCCGTCCAGTGCCTCCAGAAGGGACAGTGTGGTCAGTCTGAAATGGTGTTCAGGAGTCTGTTGGTGCTACTTTGGACGCGACGCATCAGGGAGGCGACTCTACTGCGTATTATGGCGTGAAAGGAAGTCACACTTGCCGCCGCGAACATCCCTGACGCGCTACAAAACCTCGGGAGCCCCATCAGCATCCGACAGTACAGTACGACCAGGAAAATAATTCCGCTCGTCAATCTTCGTTTCCCCGAAGTCATTTAGTAATCAAAGGGTGCAAACTCGGATAGCAGCGAAAAGGGCGCGAAAACAAATTAGCCAATAGCGTAAACGGATTGAAGGTCACACATGATTGGTGAATAATTAGTCGACTGCGCAGGTACATCGGTAAGACTTATAAACCTGGTACTACTGTACCTACCGACTCGACTCAAATGAGCAGATTAGTCTATGCAAGCTTAAAAAGGAAGGGGAGCAAGCTGGAAGCTGGCAATATGTATTGTCTATACCTGAAGTACAGACTGCCTAACAAGCGGTGAAACATGAAAATAATTACTCCTTGGCGTTCGGTAATGTTCAACTTTCTTCGTACGTGTTCATCGTCGTTATTAGTTTGTCCCTTTCTAATTTAACGCCAAAAAAAACTAAAAAGTTAAAAAATAATATTGCAGCTGATGACTTTTTCGTTCGCATCATAAGAATATTAATTTGTTTTATCGAAGTCGTTGTCAAGCCGGTACGATTCGCGTCAGGGCTTGCATTAGTATTTTGGTTTGGCTTGACACCGAATTCTATAAAACAAATTAATGTTCTTATGATGCGAACGAAAAAGTCATCAGCTGCAATATTATTTTTTAACTTTAAAATATATGTATGTATACGATCGAATTGAGAAACCTCCTCCTTTTTTGAAGTCGGTTAAAAAAAGAGTTTTTAGTTAATTTTTTAAGGGGGACAAACTCAGGAAAATCTTAGCAATACCTATGCCAGCTTCCTGGTGGGATAAACCTAAAGTTTCCATAGAGATAGGAAGTTATAAAGTTTCAAACATCGACGTACGAAAGAAGATTAAACATTACCGACCGCCATCAAAAGGGTCAAAACTAACACTAGAATGTGTCGAAGCACTCAACCGGCTAGGATCGGCAAACTCTTTCACCCTAGGCTGGGTGCCTGGACACTGCGGTATTGATGGAAACGAGGCTGCTGACGAGCTGGCACGAAGAGGGGCGGAAGAGGACGCCGTAGGCCCCGAGCCTTATTGCGGCATCTCTTACAACACCTCTAGACGTCTGCTAAAGGAATGGGCCGTGAACCAAAGCATTAAGCTCTGGTCGGATACACCAGGACTGAAGCATGCGAAAGAACTTGTGACCGGCTTCTCAAACAGACGTACCTCGGATGCCATCAATTCAAACCGCAGCGACTTAAGGATCTTGGTGCGAGCCTTAACAGGACACTGCAAGTTAAACAAAAATCTACACAAAATGGGTCTCGTAGATTGACCCACTTGTAGATTCTGCTGTGATGCAGAGGAAACGCCCATACACTTCCTTTGCGAATACGAAGTGCTCATTCACAGCAGGAGTCACCATCTAGGTGGATACGTAGTAACACCTACTGACATTAGGGACCTCCCCTCCAAAAGCATAACACGGTTCATGAAGTCCGTGGGCCTAGGAAATGACCTTTAGGTCTAGGGTGACAACTATAATAGATCTATTCAGGTCGCAGTAGCTATTGGTTCACTGACCAAGCATTTACAACCAAATAATAATAAATACAGACCGCGATGGCCAATTTTCGTGTTTCCATGCTCGTAAGGAAGCAAGGCTTCTGACTACCCCTGAGCTGGCTTATGGTCGGGTGTGTAAGTATGTAATTTGAGTATGTGTGTATGTATATATTCATAAACAGATGGCAGTACCTCGAATGTTTAATGTTTTACGAATTGGAGCTTGTTTAGTCAAAACCCGAACCTACTTTCCAGTAAGAGTGAATTCGAATTATGTAAGGCTTTGGTTACACTGCCCTGGATTATGGACTGTTAAATAATCAGTGATTATGGGAACGTTTGGAAAAATATTTCATAGTTAGATGACACCTGCCCATGTAACATGACATGGGTGAGAGCGACACAGGCATAGACGAAAAATGTTTCGCTTACGCTGTTACCAGTACTTACAATCTCTATGACGCTGATAGACTGAACCACAACGTAACCACGTATGAGACAGTGATAGTCATAAAATCTATAAAATCCTATACAATTTATATGAAGCTAGATGACTGACTCCGGAGTCAGACAGCCGTCGTAGTACATAAAAGTGGTTACGTAGATGAGGACAGCAATAAGTAGCGATCTCCTTTTTTTGCTATGTGCATCTCTTATTGACGAATATGACAAGACATGTGCTTCATTCTAGTACCTCCTCTTTCTACGGACACAGGTCACTTCTAAACGTCAAATTTAAGTGAGATACAATGGAGGTAACCGCCATTTCACTTAAATTTGACGTTTAGAAGTGACCTGTGTCGCTCTCACCCCTGTCATGTTACAGGAGATGTGGCGACCTATCTGCCACTACCTTTTATCATCAATTCTGATACTTTATTGCTAACCAGAACAGAACATACATTTGAATAAAGAAGCCTCAGAGCTGTTACAATATCAGGTATGGCCATTGGGCAGTTGTCAATCCAGGGGATTGTAAGCGGTTCCGGTTGAATGGTCTTGAATCTGATACCCTTACTCTCTCAGTCACTCAGACCAAAGCCTACCTACTTCTTATATCTTCTTCTTTCGTAGAACTGAGGGCCTTGGTAGAGATCCTTTTTTGTGAATGCCCTATTAATCTTCAATGTATTCAGAAATAAATACAGAAGGTTTTAAACAGGGAAAGCTTGCCTCTCATCTGGTGCCAGGAGATTCTACCTCTAGCTTCTTTTGTAGGGCAGTGGGCCACATTTACAGAGAAGACGTAGAGGAGTTTCCATCTCCTTGCAAAATCTGCAGCCGCTCGAGTCTCCGAGAGCGCAAATGCGCGCTGCATACAAACGAAGTCTGGTTATATTTTCAATACTATCCAATTAAAGTTAATGAAATTTTTCAGAAACAATCTAAAAACAGTTCAGCGGGAATGGGATGAGATTAGGTGTAACATAATCCTTCAAGAACTGATTTCCAACTCGTCCGGCTCGAATTTAGCACGCTTAAGAGCCGCATCACAAGTAGAATCTGGCGCATGGCTACATGCACTTCCTTCGCCCCATTTAGGGACAATTCTGGATAACGACTCCCTCAGAGTGGCAGCGGCCCTAAGACTGGGGTGTAGCGTATGTGTTCCACACACCTGCGTTTGCGGTGCAGCAGTGGAGGCAGACGGCTTTCATGGTCTGAGCTGCGTCAAATGCGCAGGAAGGTCTCCGCGGCACCACGCGCTTAATGATATTATTCGTCGAGCGCTGGTGTCCGCCAATGTTCCCTGTACAACTGAGCCACCTGGTTTGAGCCGTACCGACGGGAAGAGACCAGACGGATTGACCCTTGTGCCGTGGCAAAAGGGCAAATGTCTTCTATGGGATGCAACGTGCGTATGTACGTACGCTGCATCTTACTTGAGAGGTTCCATTCGAGTAGCAGGGTCGGCAGCGGAAAGGGCAGCAGTACGTAAACACCAATGTTACACAACTCTGGAGCAGAGCTACTTATTCGTGCCCTTCGCTGTGGAGACGGCGGGCCCGTGGGGTCATGAAGCAAAAACTTTTATGAGGAACCTGGGAAAACGTTTACGGGATGCGGGTAACGGTCCTCGTGCCGGGTCATACCTAGCCCAACGCATATCATTAGCGATTCAACGCGGAAATGCAGCCAGTATTATGGGCACCTTCGGGCCAGGTATGACCTGGGGCGGGCTTTTCGACTAAATAGGATTAGTTAAATTTGTAGTTTAATGAATGAATGTTTAGAATGGTTTAAGTTTAGGGTAAGTTTTATTTGTGCTTTTACTATTTTATTCCTTTAAATAAATAATTCATCAGTCAAAAAAAAAAAAAAAAAAAAAAAAAAAAAATCTAAAAACTTGTACATACTTACATACTTTTTAGTCTCTACATAATTTAATACATCTAAAACTAATCTCAATGTTTGTATGAAGTCAGATTTTCGTTAAAATATACAGTTTTAATGGTAGGATTAATTTATGATTTGTATGGAAATCTTTGAGCCACTGTAACTTTAAAACTATATATTTTAACGAAAATATGACTTCATGCAAATATAGAAAAATTTCATTGACTTTAATTGGTTATTAATTTATTATTGAAAATATAACCAGACTTCGTTTGTATGGAGCGCTCTCCGAATAAACTTCAGTGGAGTTGGGCGGGATACTTGGCTAGAAGGGAAGGGAATTATTATCATTATTTGGTTATAAGGGCTTGGTCAATGAACAAATAGCTACTGCGACCTGGACAGATCTATTGTAGCTGTCACCCTAGACCTAAAGGTGATTTCCTAGGCCCATGGACTTCATGAACCGTATTATGCTTTTGGAGGGGAGGTCCATAATGTCAGTAGGTGTTATTATGTATTCACCTAGATGGCGACTCCTGCTGTGAATAAGCACTTCGCATTCGCAGAGGAGATATATGGGCGTTTCCTCTGCTTCACAGCAGAATCTGCAAGTGGGTGAATCTACAAGCCCGTCTGTGTAGGTGTTTGTTTAACTTGCAGTGTCCTGTTAAGGCTCGTACTAAAAGCCTTATGTCGTTGCGGTTTGAATTGATGGCATCTGAGGTATGTCTGTTTGAAAAGTCTGTCACAAGTTCTTTTGCATGCCTCAGTCCTGGTGTATCCGACCAGAGCTTACGGCTTTGGTTCACGGCCCATTCCTTTAGCACACGTCTAGAGGTGTTGCGAGAGATGCCGCAGTAAGGGAAGGGAAGCTTAGTCTTGAAAATTTCACCAGACTTCGTTTGTGTGGAGCGCGCTCCGAATTATATTCCCTAATTATTGGTAGTGAGTGCGTATTATGATCATAGCTTTACTGTAAACAATATCGTATTACGATATTTCCTGATGACTTAACCGATCGTTTCAGTTCTTACTTTAACTTCAACTTGTTATACATTTGCCTCTTTTTAAATATTAATTAGATTAAAAAATAGTATAAGACATGTATAAGATAGTATTAAGTATATTGATAGTTTACTTAGAACAAAAGTGTGTTTTTACTGTTAAAACTAAAATCGAGTGTGGATACAAGGTTGGTATAATAAAGTAGACTTACAATGTACTAAGTTTTGTTCGTGGCCTAAGACTCACCATCATCAGCCTATATACATCCCACTGCAAAACATACAAGCTTACCTTCAGGAAGGGTGTATGCCCGTTAGTCCACCACGCGTACACAATGCGGATTGGTAGACTTCACATACACATCCGAATTTCTTCTTCAGCGTATGCTGGTTTCCTTACGATGTTTTCCTTCACCATTTGAGAGCAGTCGGTGTTACATTCATATATGATGCTTGTCTGCTCTCAAACGGTGAAGGAAAACATCGTGAGGATACCTGCATACGCTGAAGTAGAAATTCCCATGCGTATGTGAAGTCCACCAATCCATATTGTGCACGCGTTGTAGACTAACGCCCATATACCCTCCTTGAGGGTAGGCCTGTGCCCTGCATTGAGACGTATAATATAGGCTGCATATGATGAATCTACGGTATACGCGTCCCTTGGAGGCGTAAAAAATTCAAGACATGTTCTAAGTCAACGCAACAGTCCATGCTCTCAAACTGTGATGGAAAACATCATGAGGAAACCTGCATACGCTGAAGAAGAAATTCTGATACCTATATGTACTCCACCAATCTATATCTTTTTCTTTCTTATCGTGTGGGCACTGGGCAGAGCCCTGCACGTCTAGCATGATTTCTCTACACGCGCGCTCGGCTTTTTTCCATACTACAAGTCGTGGCAAGCGCCGCTCGTGCCCTCCGAAAAGCGGGAACAGGTTATTTTATATGAAGCGAAGGCGCGTCGCGCACGTGTAGAGAAATCATACTAGACGTGCTGGTGTCAGAGTTTTTAATCCATATTGTGACTGGACTGATGCCCGTACACCTCCCTGTTGTATGGGTACATATGATGTACCTGAGGGTAGGCCTGTGGTTTGCAGTGAGCCGTATATAGGCTGATGATGATGTGGACTGTTGTCTTTGCTTTTAGCAATGCCCACAAACAAGAGACGGTGCGCTGAATGTGCATGTGATCTCTCACTCACACATGGACGCTGGCTGGGTGAAGACCTTCGATGAATACTACTATGGGAGTAAGTGGTTTTTAATTCGCCTACACAGGAATAAAAAGTGAACCCAGTATAATATGAGATACCTACTTAGAGCTTACAACTAAGGACTAGCCTTGCGGTTGCATTTCCCCTCTTCCACGTTACAAGATCATTAAATCATGTGCATTTTCATGCAATTTTATACCTTACGAGCGTTAACCCGCGACTTTGTCCGCACAAATTATATACAAGATTTTAAGTCAGATAATAAGCTATCAAACAAAAAAGTTTCATCAAAATCGGTTCAGTACTTTTTGCGTGATGCTCGTTCAAACAAACACACAAACAAACAAACAGACGGACAAAAATCCAAAAATTGGTGATATGGAATCAGGGATACCTAAAAACCATATCGTAACTTTTTTTTTGTTAATATCTTCAATGTACAGACAAACTTCCTGTACAGGAATTTTTCCATTTACAGTTTTATAATAGTTTAGATTACTAAACGAGACAGCCAAGACTTACAACCCAGGATAATGGTGCAGGTTTGGTACTTGTGGGAGGGTACCCAAAAGGCTGGCCGCATTTCCTCGCTGAATGGCTATAATATCACGACGGTTTTTAACGGGATGATCAGACCATCAAACAACTTTCTCTATAAGACAAAAATTTAGAATCGTGAAAAAAACAGCTGTTCTATACAAAACTGCAAACCTGTTCGACACAAATGTATGGGACAGCAGTTTTTTCTTTGCGATTTTATCATTGGTCCCATAGAGAAAGACGTTCTGTTTGATTGTCTGATATTAAGAAGGATGTCTGATATTATATCCTGGCTGATGATGTCTGGGTGATGTCTTGGAAGCAAAACGCATGAGCCTTCTCGGAAATGGACATCCAAAACCGGAAGATCTTAGGTTTCTTCCCCTCAATGGCATCGCCTCCTTCATTGACCATGTATTTGAAGGGTGAAGAAAATAAAAAGTATTGGGGCTAACACAAAAGATCCCACTGGGTCGAAGTGTTGCTGGCTTGCCAGCCCCCACAACAAGATAAGATAAGATATCCTGGCTGGTGAATGGTTTTACTATGCATGTTTTGGCTATTTCTCCTCTTGACATCAAATGCATCCAGTTTCCAAATCTTCTAATTAATCTAAAATATCGACAAGTGAGGCCTCTTTTTTATTTGCAGCTAGGAGTGGTATGAGCACAGCAAATGTACAATTAGTCTATCATTCAGTACTATCGGAGTTATTGCACGACAAAAGAAGAAAGTAAGTTTCTTCTATAAGAAGTATACCAAGTCTGGTTATATAACCAGTAGGATTGCTTGCAGAACAGATGGCTGTTGGGGCCAAAGAGTTATCGAGTGGCGACGGTGTACCAAAAAGGCACAGGGTAGGTAAGAAGTGAGCCCGACCGACGACCTGGTGATGGTGTCGGGAACCCGTTGGATGACGGCAGCGCAGGACCGGTCTTTGTGGCAATCATTGGAGCCTATGCTCAGGAGTGGACTTCTATTGGTTGAGAGCCTCCTGTCATAGGAGATTGCTACCTAGACAGTAAGTAGGTGACACTTTCGTGTCAGTATGAGCTATATCGCATGCGACAATCACTCATGCTGTAGTGTAAAGATTAGCCAGTCAGCAATGGTCGTATATCATCGTATCGTCGTGGTAGCTGAAGTGGCAATGGGCTGGTTATATCTGCCGAAGAACTGACAACCGATGCGGTGTCAGAGTTCTAGAGTGGAGACCGCGAACTGGCAGGCATAGTGTGGGACGCCCTGCTGCCCGCTGGACAGACGACCTAAAAAAAGGTAGCGGGGAGCGACAGGGTGAGGAAGGCTGAGGACAGAGTCTTGTGGCGCGCCTTGGGAGACGCCTATGTTCAACAGTGGACGATGATGATGAATGGTCGTATCGAGACTGACTGCCTAGGGTGCGCCTAACGAACTCATGTAGTAGATTCACGTGGAAGAGTTCACATTTTTGTACAGTCTTACTTCTCTTCCCAAGGTTCACATTCTCCGAGACAGCGTACTTCTGGCGGTGGTGGAAGGAGCAGCGGCCGGCTACCAGGGCGACCTTCAGGTCCTTGGTTCAGGAAGGGAGGATAGAGTTTGCTGGAGGGGGCTGGGTGCAGAACGACGAGGCCACCCTGGACTATCTTCAGATCATTGACCAATTCACTTGGGGATTAAGGTTAGAGAAGCTTTATTGGTTTTAATCGGAACAAAACGGAAGTCTGTATGGTTTTTTTCTTACGTTTATGACGCGATAAATTTGGCATTTTTATTCTAAAGGAGTTTTAGCCCCCGAGTTGTTTGCATTTTAATTTGGTGAACATCTGATGATGCGCTTAGGAGTTCTTAATTAAAGCCTTGCTTCGTATCCTTTTTGGATATTACTTCAAAACTAAAAAGTTTTTCAATACAGGTGATTTTTTTACGTTTGTATCTTTAACAAACATTAATTTGTTTAATAGGAATCGATGACAAGCCAAGTTGCGAGTTGTGATGGCCACTTGGCTCTTTTGCTATTCTGTTTTTGTTATAAATATTACCAAATTTTTGTTACTTCCAAACTGTTTTGTAGCATATAAACAAAAGTTTGGTTATATTTAATAAATTTTTTTTTAAATGTCGTAATCTGCCTCCGTGTTCTAATGGTTAGGAGCATTAGGCTCTTAACCCATTCCCACGGGGTACACCTAGTGATGGGGGATATGTTACTTTCTCCATTTTTCTCCAGTTGGATAGGGCATTGCAGGCTGAATCACCTGATTGTCTGAAAAGAAAGATACTTCCGTGCTTCAGATGGCACGTTAAGCCGTTGGTCCCGGTTACTATCTCTGGTGGTAGTAGTCGTTACATAAAAACCACGTCAGAGGCCGTAAGCTGCCTACACGATAAGAAGAAGGAGGTCATAATCTTATTTTTCAACACACTTGCTCATAAAATGGCCCTTATTTCACCGCAATTAGGCACATAATGACACCTATAATCAAACTGTGACTTTTTCATTACTATTATTCACAAGTGAGTTATAGGTTTTTTTCTATTGGTTGAGTTCAAGAAGTTTAGATAGTAGGTATCTAAACTTCTTGGTTGAGTTCTTGAGTTGTTTTGTTCTTAAAAAAGTTTCGATACAAAAAAGATCATATTCAATAGTACAAATAAATTCTCTAAATAAACTTTTTATTTACTAAATAAAATGATTTTTTATTATTATTTTCTTCACAAGTGTGTTGAAAAACGTCGTATGATACACGTGTGTATTGATGATTACCGTCCTCGGCTCTCTTACGACTCTCGCCTACGGCTCGGGTCTCAATGGCGCCTCAGCGGTAATCACTAACATTACACACTTGTACCATAATGTACTATTATCTAACCCTTTCTTACAGGAAACTAAACGATACACTAGGACCGTGTGGTAAACCAAAAGCGGCATGGCAGATAGATTCGTACGGACACTCAAGAGAACAGACATCATTGTTGGCACAGATGGGATTCGATGGCTTGTTTCTTGGTAAAATTGTTTTACTTGTGCTCTCGACTGCAGGCGTAAGGAAAAGTATAATTAACCTTTAAACCAGATACTCTATCCATCAAACTGAACAACTTTTATTATGTTTGCTAGTATGTCAATGAGGTGGTCAAACGTTTAATTTCTACTAAAAACTTTGAGTATTTATTATAAGGACTGGCCTTGCG
The DNA here is from genome assembly GCA_927399405.1 of Agonopterix arenella. NCBI lineage: Eukaryota > Metazoa > Arthropoda > Insecta > Lepidoptera > Depressariidae > Agonopterix > Agonopterix arenella. The sequence goes on along the minus strand of OV656718.1, from coordinate 7,352,434 downwards.
GTAGCATTTCCCCTCTGCCACGGTATAAGAACAATTGATCATACCTTATCACTAAACGAGACAGCCTATAATTGCGAAAAAATAACTACGAACGGAGGGAACCCGTTGGATGAGGGCAGCGCAGGACCGGTCGTTATGGCGATCCTTGGGGGAGGCCTATGTCCAGCAGTGGACGTCCATCGGCTGAGATGATGATGATGATGATGAACTACGAACTTATGACGTTTGGGGTTCACACGAGACTACTTTCCATGATTTTTAACGTTCAAAATTAGAATCTAAAGTTATGGGGAATAAAATCCAAAGTTGCGGATTTCATGTTACCTCGCCCCCCGCAAAAAGTGGCAGAAATGTTTGTTTAGTCAAAGACTAAAAATGAATTTCTTTTCAGGTCGAGTAGATCACAGAGAAAGAGAATCGATGATAGAGGAGGACAGAATGGAATTTATGTGGAGAGGAAGTGATGTTCTTGGTAAGTTTTAATTTTTTGGGTTCCGTACCCAAAGCACCCAAAGGGTGCCAACGGGACCCTGTTACTAAGCCTACACTGCTGTCCGTCCGTCCATCCGCCCTACCTTTAAGGGGATGTATCTTTAGAATTGTAATAGCTTATTATTACGGATTTTCTGGCAAATAATAAAAAGTAAAAAAGATCATGATTTTTTGTTCGTAATTTTTGTATACGAAAAATAAAAATACGAACATAGAAGCGTCAAACTTGATGCGTGATTATAATGCCTACTCTAAAGTAAACCAACCAACATTAAAAACATTTTTTTTGTGTAATATTGTATGGTGGTACGGAGTTCACAGCAGGAGCCGCCATCTAGGTGGATATGTAATAACACCTACTGACATTAGGGAGCCTCCCCTCCAAAAGCATAACACGGTTCATGAAGTCCGTGGGCCTAGGAAATGACCCTTAGGTCTAGGGTGAGAGCTACAATAGATCTGTCCAGGTCGCAGTAGCTATTAGTCACTGACCAAGCCCTTATAACCAAATAATAATAAAATAGTGGTACGGAACATTTCATGTGCGAGCTCAACTCGCACTTGGCCGTTCTTTTTAAACACCGGACTTGCAACCCGTGAGAAGATGCAGGGAGGGATGAAAAGAGATGCGCCGACGCAGGCGTCGCTGTATTATGAATTGGTTATGTCATCATCATCTCTTGTAACGTTGCAGGTAAAATGTCGGACATAATGACGCACTCCCTCTTCAACCTGTACAATGCACCCGACGGGTTCTGCTTCGATTTCCTATGCAACGACGAGCCGATTGTCGACGACCCTGATAACCGGGTGTACAATGCTGAGAAACGGGTGAGGGTTCAGAAATAATTACACTTACGCCGGAAACTTTGTTTTATAGAAGAGTAACTATACAGGGAACAATTTTACTCTTGTTATTTACTCCGAAATAACTTCATTTGTGCTCTACCACACTGAACCCATAATAAAAGAACGCATGTATAATCCACCTTTTGCAGAGGGGTCAATTTTACACAAAACTTTGTCGCTCAATACGCTTAGACGGTATTAATATAAGTAACTTTGTATATATGGGAAAATAGTTTAGAAAATCTAGGTGCCGCGTCACAAATAAAATTTGCAATTTATAAAATAATTACGAAGATATAAAGCTTTGAAATTTCCCATACAAAATTTTAAACGCTTTATATCTTCGTAATTATTATACAAATTGCAAATGTTATTTGTGATGCGGCATCTAGATTTTTTATACTATTTTTCCTTTTCGCGAAAAAAAAATCTACTGTCCCATACATTTAGGTCGAGTAGGTATGTATGGAACAGCAGATTTTTTGTCGCGATTTCGATATTAGTCCCATAGAGAAATTTGTTCAGTTTGATGGTCTGATCATCCCCTTAAAATAGTTTCACCTAATTTTGTTAGACCTTATATACGAGCGTTAACCCGCGACTTTGTCCGCACAAATTATATACCAGATTTTAAGCTATCAAACAAAAAAGATTTCATCAAAATCGGTTCAGTAGTTTTTGCGTGATACTCTTTCAAACAAACAAACACACAAACAAACAGACAGACAAAAAAATCCAAAAATTTATGATATGGAATCAGGGATACCTAAAAACCATATCGTAACTTTTTTTTTGTTAATATCTTCAATGTACAGACAAACTTCCTGTTACAGTTTTATAATAGTTTAGATTAGATACGCATCAGAATGGCATCTTCAGCGTATGCAGGTTTCCATGTTTTCCTTCACCATATATTGTTGGATTCAGGCATATTATGCTGATGCTGTTGGGGCTGCGTCGCTCTTGTAGTGCATCAGGTATGTTTGCGGAGGCACACACTGATGGTTTCCATGCCATCGTGCGGAAGAAGTGGCCTCCCTGATGTGCCGCGTGCGGGGCAGCACCAACAGTCTCCTGAACACTGTGGATAGGCTAGATAATTCCTTTTTGAGGCACTGGATCAATTGCCACGTATCCGGTGACTCAGGAGGGAACAAAATAAACAAATAGTTATTGTTTGTCTTTACAAATGAATTTACTAACACAGTTCTTAGTTTGTTTTTGTATTACTTACCCTACTATGGACTCCAGTCTGAAATAAATTTATTATTATTAACAATTCTTATGCTCACATGTAAAACCAATTTTTCAGCACACTTGCTCATAAAATGGCCCTTATTTCACCGCAATTAGGCACATAATGACACCTATAATCAAACTGTGACTTTTTCATTACTATTATTCACAAGTGAGTTATAGGTTTTTTTCTTATTGGTTGAGTTCAAGAAGTTTAGATAGTAGGTATCTAAACTTCTTGGTTGAATTCTTGAGTTGCTTGTTCTTAAAAAAGTTTCGATACAAAAAAGATCATATTCAATAGTACAAATAAATTCTCTAAATAAACTTTTTATTTACTAAATAAAATGATTTTTTATTATTATTTTCTTCACAAGTGTGTTGAAAAACGTCGTATGATACACGTGTGTATTGATGATTACCGTCCTCGGCTCTCTTAAGACTCTCGCCTACGGCTCGGGTCTCAATGGCGCCTCAGCGGTAATCACCAACATTACACACTTGTACCATAATGTACTATTATCGTTCTAACGGTTTTTTTAAGCCCATTTCATCCCACTGCTAGGCAAAGACCTCTCCTTTTATCCTCCATCTTTGACTATTTATTATAAGGATTAGACTTGCGGTAGCATTTCCCCTCTGCCACGGTATAACATCAATTAATCAAGTGCATTTACATTCAATTTTATACCTTATCACTAAACGAGACAGCCTTTAATTGCGAAACAATAATTTCGAACTTAGAACGATTGGGGTTCACGCGAGACTACTTTTCTTAATTTTTAACGTTCAAAATTAGAATCTAAAGTTATGGCAATAAAATCCAAAGTTGCGGATTTCATGTTACCTCGCCCCCTGCAAAAAGTGGCAGAAATGTTTGTTAGTAGAATTACACGCGTAAGTAGTCCCTATATAAGTAGTCAAAGTCCTCCATGCATCCCTGTCCTGAGCCAGTTCCATCCACTCTTCGTCGAATGTATCCATCGTCTCTCCACCTCTTCTAAAGGTTGATCTGCTATAAATTCTTGAGCTTCCAGGTTTTTTGTTACCTTCATTATTTAACAAAGTGTTTGAATGGTGTCCTCTAACAGCATAACACTGACGACAATACGAGACATAACAGTACCTTTCACCTACGCTACGCGATCAGATAATCATTTTATTGAACAATTTAACTTACGTTTAATAACAAAAATGAAATGCGGAAACATGACACCTAAAATCCTGGTTTAAATTAAACGGCTTTTTGAAAACCTGCCAAAGGGATTGTGTTATTTTGACCTTTATTGCTTTGATTGTCTTTGTTTTGATATTAAGGTGGTTTCAGTCCATACAAAAGTATGACGCACAATACGCGTAAACGGAATTAATAAATAAAGATAATTATAGATACAAACATCCATGACTCTGGTACAAACATCCATATTCAACATACAAATATTTGTCCCTTACGGGATTCGAACCCGCGACCCTCGGCACAGCAGGCAGGTTCACAAAATACCTATATTTATATCTAAACGATCGTTAACCCGCGACTTCGTCCACACAAATTATATACCAGATTTTAAGTCAGATCATAAGCTATCAAACAAAAAAAGTTTCATCAAAATCGGTTCAGTAGTTTTTGCGTGATACTCGTTCAAACAAACACACAAACAAACAGACAGACAAAAAATCCAACAGTTTTATAATAGTCTATACTATTATAAAACTGTAACAGGAAGTTTGTCTGTACATTGAAGATATTAACAAAAAAAAAGTGACGATATGGTTTTTAGATGTCCCTGATTCCATATCAGCAATTTTTGGATTTTTTGTCTGTCTGTTTGTTTGTTTGTTTATGTGTTTGTTTGTGTGTTTGTTTGTTTGTTTGAATGAGCATCACGAACAAATCTGAAAACGGAAAATAAAATCTGCCGTTTCATACTGTATATGCTGGAGGTTTTTTTTACAAGAATGATTAGACCAATCACCTGTTCCATATAAAACAGTAAATCTACTCGACTAAAAGGTTACTTTGTTGACAGGTGAATGACTTTGTTTCTCAAATAGAGAGACAGGCAAAGTACTATGACCACGACAACATCATGGTGACAATGGGCGGCGACTTCACCTACCAGGGCGCTGCCAACTGGTTCATGAACATTGATAAACTCATCAAGTTAGTATACCGTCAGATGCCTACTTTGATCACAACAACATCATGGTGGCAATGGGCGGCGACTTCACCTACCAGGGCGCTGCCAACTGGTTCGTGAACATTGATAAACTCATCAAGTTAGTACATCGTCAGTTTATACACGGAAAAATATGATCACGACAACATCATGGTGACAATGGGCGGCGACTTCACGTACCAGGGCACTGCCAACTGGTTTATGTATTGGTTATAAGGGCTTGGTCGATGACCAAAAGCTACTGCGACCTGGATAGATCTATTGTAGCTAACTGGTTTATGTACATTGATAAACTCATCAAGTTAGTATACCTACCACTGTTAGATACACGGCCCACTATGATCACGAAAACATCATGGTGACAATGGGTGGCGACTTCACGTACCAGGGCGCTGTCAATTGGTTCATGAACATTGATAAACTCATCAAGTAAGTATGTATACCTACCACTGTTAGATACACGGCCCATACTATGATCACGAAAACATCATCGTTACTTTGGGTGGCGACTTCACGTACCAGGGCGCTGTCAGTTGGTTCGTGAACATTGATAAACTCATCAAGTTAGTATGTATACCTACCATTGTTAGATGTGATTATGATGACATTATGATGAGAATGGGATTTGATTCAACATTGATAAACTCATCAAGTTAGTACCAGAGCATCTACCTGTGCATGTCCCACAGCTTAGTAAATCGTCAGTTTGTACACGGAAAAATATGATCACGACAACATCATGGTGACAATGGGTGGCGACTTCACGTACCAGAGTGCTGCCAACTGGTTCATGAACATTGATAAACTCATCAAGTTAGTATACTGTTAGTTTATACTCGACCCACTATGATCACGACGACATCATGGTGACAATGGGTGGCGACTTCCCGTACCAGAGCGCTGCCAACTGGTTCATGAACATTGATAAACTCATCAAGTTAGTATACTGTTAGTTTATACTCGATCTACTATGATCACGACGACATCATGGTGACAATGGGTGGCGACTTCCCGTACCAGGGCGCTGCCAACTGGTTCATGAATATTGATAAACTCATCAAGTTAGTATACAGTTAGTTTATACTCGACCCACTATGATCACGACGACATCATGGTGACAATGGGTGACGACTTCACGTACCAGGCTATGATCATAATGACATCATGGTGACAATGGGTGGCGACTTCCCGTACCAGGGCGCTGCCAACTGGTTCATGAACATTGATAAACTCATCAAGTTAGTATACTGTTAGTTTATACTCGATCTACTATGATCACGACGACATCATGGTGACAATGGGTGGCGACTTCCCGTACCAGGGCGCTGCCAACTGGTTCATGAATATTGATAAACTCATCAAGTTAGTATACAGTTAGTTTATACTCGACCCACTATGATCACGACGACATCATGGTGACAATGAGTGGCGACTTCACGTACCAGGACGCTGCCAACTGGTTCATGAACATTGATAAACTCATCAAGTTAGTATACTGTTAGTTTATACTCGACCCACTATGATCACGACGACATCATGGTGACAATGGGTGGCGACTTCACGTACCAGGGCGCTGCCAACTGGTTCATGAACATTGATAAACTCATCAAGTTAGTATACTGTTAGTTTATACTCGACCCACTATGATCACGACGACATCATGGTGACAATGGGTGGCGACTTCACGTACCAGGGCGCTGCCAACTGGTTCATGAACATTGATAAACTCATCAAGTTAGTATACTGTTAGTTTATACTCGACCCACTATGATCACGACGACATCATGGTGACAATGGGTGGCGACTTCACGTACCAGGGCGCTGCCAACTGGTTCATGAACATTGATAAACTCATCAAGTTAGTATACTGTTAGTTTATACTCGACCCACTATGATCACGACGACATCATGGTGACAATGGGTGGCGACTTCACGTACCAGGACGCTGCCAACTGGTTCATGAACATTGATAAACTCATCAAGTTAGTATACTGTTAGTTTATACTCGACCCACTATGATCACGACGACATCATGGTGACAATGGGTGGCGACTTCACGTACCAGGGCGCTGCCAACTGGTTCATGAACATTGATAAACTCATCAAGTTAGTATACTGTTAGTTTATACTCGACCCACTATGATCACGACGACATCATGGTGACAATGGGTGGCGACTTCACGTACCAGGGCGCTGCCAACTGGTTCATGAACATTGATAAACTCATCAAGTTAGTATACAGTTAGTTTATACTCGACCCACTATGATCACGACGACATCATGGTGACAATGGGTGGCGACTTCCCGTACCAGGGCGCTGCCAACTGGTTCATGAACATTGATAAACCTCATCAAGTTAGTATACTGTTAGTTTATACTCGACCCACTATGATCACGGCGACATCATGGTGACAATGGGTGGCGACTTCACGTACCAGGGCGCTGCCAACTGGTTCATGAACATTGATAAACTCATCAAGTTAGTATACTGTTAGTTTATACTCGACCCACTATGATCACGACGACATCATGGTGAGAATGGGTGGCGACTTCACGTACCAGGGCGCTGCCAACTGGTTCATGAACATTGATAAACTCATCAAGTTAGTATACTGTTAGTTTATACTCGATCTACTATGATCACGACGACATCATGGTGACAATGGGTGGCGACTTCCCGTACCAGGGCGCTGCCAACTGGTTCATGAATATTGATAAACTCATCAAGTTAGTATACAGTTAGTTTATACTCGACCCACTATGATCACGACGACATCATGGTGACAATGGGTGGCGACTTCCCGTACCAGGGCGCTGCCAACTGGTTCATGAATATTGATAAACTCATCAAGTTAGTATACTGTTAGTTTATACTCGACCCACTATGATCACGACGACATCATGGTGACAATGGGTGGCGACTTCCCGTACCAGGGCGCTGCCAACTGGTTCATGAATATTGATAAACTCATCAAGTTAGTATACTGTTAGTTTATACTCGACCCACTATGATCACGACGACATCATGGTGACAATGGGTGGCGACTTCCCGTACCAGGGCGCTGCCAACTGGTTCATGAACATTGATAAACTCATCAAGTTAGTATACTGTTAGTTTATACTCGATCTACTATGATCACGACGACATCATGGTGACAATGGGTGGCGACTTCCCGTACCAGGGCGCTGCCAACTGGTTCATGAACATTGATAAACTCATCAAGTTAGTATACTGTTAGTTTATACTCGATCTACTATGATCACGACGACATCATGGTGACAATGGGTGGCGACTTCACGTACCAGGGCGCTGCCAACTGGTTCATGAACATTGATAAACTCATCAAGTTAGTATACTGTTAGTTTATACTCGATCTACTATGATCACGACGACATCATGGTGACAATGGGTGGCGACTTCACGTACCAGGCTATGATCATAATGACATCATGGTGACAATGGGCCGGGTCTGTAACGTGGTAAATCTTCAGTTATCTGTGGCAGAACCCTATGGGAGCGTGTAAGTTCTCTATGGGCAGAACTATCTTTACCATCATAATTTTTGTCCACAGTCATGTGAACACGCATCCAGCAAACATATCAGACGTGAACATCTTCTACTCTACACCTTCGTGCTACCTGAAAGCTATCTATTTGTATGGAAGAAGAGATAAAGCTATTTACACTGAGAGGGTAAGTGAGGGAAGATTTTTGGAAAGATTAATTTGATTTTCGGTGGCGTTGAAGACTTTTATATGAAAATTAAAGTTAACACAAAAAATTATGCCTTTGTTACAGAAAAGTATTGTTGTATTTAATGGGGTGCTTCAGAACATCAAAGTGAACAACTTTCACTATGGAGCTAAGATATCAGCTGTTTTTTGTGTAAAATAGGTATACCTATTTACAGTTCTGTATGGAATTCCTTGATTTCGATGTTGGCTCCACAGTGAAAGTTGTTCAGTTTGGTGGCCTGAAGTATCCCTTTAAATATGACCACCTTTCTGAAACACTTTGTATACAGGGTGAAATTGATATCATTAGCATCCTTTTAAACTAAGAGTCTACCCATCAAACTGAACAACTTTTACTATGGCATCAAACCGAACGGAGCAAAAAAAAATCTGCTGCTGCATACATTTGAGTCGGGAACTCGCGCGTCGACATTGCAGTTTAGTATGGAACAGCTGATTTTTTATTTGCTCCGATCGGTTTGCTCGCATAGTAAAAGTTGTTCAATTTGATGGGTAGACTCTTAGTTTAAAAGGACGCTAATGATATCAATTTCACCCTGTATATGGAGGCATAATTATTATTTGTCCCTATTATTATTTTCATACAAAAGACATAAACGAGACCGACATTCCAATTATCATTTGCATAAATCACTTTGAGTTTTACATGGTGTTACATTAAAAATCCTTGGTATTAATTTAAATGCGTTACATATACAGGGTGTAACAAAAATGCAAATAAACATTTAAGGGGGTGGTTAAGACCATCAAACTGAACAACTTTCACTATGGGACCAATATCGAAAACGCGAAAAAAAATCGGATGTTCCATCATCATCATCGTCATATAAGGCGATAGACGTCCACTGCTGGACATAGGCCTCCCCCAAAATGAGGAAATTTACCATAATCGCCATGATGCGATGCGTTTGCGATGTTCCATACTAAACTACAGATCTACTCAAGCTAAATGTATGTCACAAAAGATTTTTTTTTCGCGATTTCGATGTTGGTCCCATAGTGAAAGCTGTTCAGTTTGTCGGTCTAAACCACCCGGTTAAAAATTTTAAATTTTTATTTTTACTTGTGTAACACCCTGTACTTAAGGCGGGTGCTTCAGACCATCAAAGCTGAACAATTTTCACTATGCATGGGACCAACATCGAAGTTGCAAAATAAATCTACAGTTGAGTCGAGCCAATTCCGAATACGTGAAAAACCTGAAAGTTTCCGCACTTACTTTATTGCATAGCATAGCATATGCTCACAACTATATTCCCCGAGGACCTTAGAGCATCCACGTTTCACTAGTACCGAAATTCTGTCCAGAGTGACGGGGAGTGAGCCCGTCGCCACAATGGACAGTAGGTACAATACATGCCTCGAAATTGAAGCATGCAGGTTTCCCCGCGATGTTTTCCTTCACCGAAAAGCCAATGGTGTTACAAATCGTACATAAATTCCGAAAAACTCATTGGTACGAGTCGGCCTGGACGGGGATCGAACCATCGCCTCCTGCACGGCAGGCAAGGTTACTCGCCACTGGACCACCACAGCTTTACTAAATATGACTGTTCCTTATTTGATGAATGTATTTAGGGTGACCACATGCCCTACGGGAGCGACAGGAACACGTATTGGACTGGTTACTACACATCCCGTCCCAGCCTCAAGTACCTTATCAGAAAGTCTCACATATTCCTTCAGGTTAGTACCACACACTACACAGTGAAATTAATATCATTAGCATCCTTTTAAACTAAGATTCTACCCATCAAACTGAACAACTTTGACTCTGGGAGCAAACCGATCGGAGCAAAAAAATAATCAGCTGTTCCATACTAAACTGCAATGTTGACGCGCGATTTCGCGACTCAAATATGCAACAGCTGATATTTTATTTGCTACGATCGATTTGCTTCCATAGTAAAAGTTGTTAAGTTTGATGGCTAGACTCTTTGTTTAAAAGGATGCTAATGATATCAGTTTCACCCTGTATAATCACACCAAGTTTTACAATTGCATGTATTAATTTACTTATTATAATCAGGCGTTATTTTGCTTGGCTTGTATCCTATAGGGTGTTAAAAAATAAAAATTTTAAACTTTTAAGGGGTTTGTTAAGACCATCAAACTGATCAACTTTCACTATAGGACAAATATCGAAATCGCGAAAAAAAAATCTGCTATCCCACACATTTAGCTATTTATAGTTTACTCGATACTCGAAACCGACAAGCATGTATGAAGAGATGTATGGATGTGCATGAGGCAAAAGAAGTATGTAAGGATCGAAGTAAGTGGCGCGCCCTGGTCTCTGCCTACCCCACTGGGAAAGAGGCGTGAAGTTATAGATAGATTATAGTTTAGTATGGAACATCTAATTTTTTTTCGCTATTTCAATATTGGGTGAACGTTGTTCAGTTCGATGGTCTATTATTTGTATTTTTGTAACATCTTGTATACAGGGTGAAATCGATATCATTAGCATCCTTTTAAACTAAGAGTCTACCCATCGAACTGAACAACTTTAATTATGGAAGCAAACCGATCGGAGCAATGAGGATGAGGATGCTAATGATATCAATTTCTTCCTGTATACATGGTGGTCCAAACGGAGACGTCCAAAAAATTTTTCTGTTTCCTCACCTTTAGGTGTACGCGATTTTTTGTAGTTTAGAATTTTTAAAGGAGTATTTGAGAATTTTCTGCCTAAGCGGCTTAGAACAGTCATAACTTTTTTCATTGTAAGAATTTTTAACATTTGGTTTTCGCAATATGGTCGTCGGCAAACATTCTTCCATACGTAAAATAAGAAGCAACACAACATCCATACTAAGTTACCGAAAAAAGGGTCGAAAGTGAAAATTTTAGGTTTGAGTTCGACGGAGCAAGATTTAAAAAATTCTCCTAAAAATATGAAAAAAATTGTATTAGCAAGTATTTATTTAAAGGAATAAAATAGTAAAAGCACAAATAAAACTTACCCTAAACTTAAACCATTCTAATCATTCTAAACTACAAATTTAACTAATCCTACTTAGTCGAAAAGCCCGCCCCAGGTCATACCTGGCCCGAAGGTGCCCATAATGCTGGCCGCATTTCCGCGTTGAATCGCTAATGATATGCGTTGGGCTAGGTATGACCCGGCACGAGGACCGTTATTACCCGCATCCCGTATTAGCAATATTTTTTATTCTTAATGTGGTTGCAGTGGGGTCAATTTTTTACTTTGTATATATATGGAAAAATAGTTTAGAAAATCTAGATGCCGCGTCACAAATAACATTTGCAATTTATAAAATAGTTACGAAGATATAAAGCTTTGCAATTTTTCATACAAAATTTTAAAATATTATATTATAAATTGCAAATGTTATTTGTGACGCGGCATCTAGATTTAATTAGAACTATTTTACCATATATATAAAATATTACTTTTATTAATTCCGTCTACGCGTATTGTGCGTCAAACTTTTGTATGGACTGAAACCTTAAGGTTAACGTTAGGCTATGCTCGAAGATTATCCTGTGATCCATTTCTTCGTCGTTTAGCCTTTTTATGAGTATTAGTTTTACTTTCATGCGTCTTCTGCCATACCCAGCACTCACTGCCATACATAAGTGTAGGCACCAACACACAGTTGTGTTTACCAATAGTTGACCTCTTTCTCGTATTCGACAGGTAGTGAAACAGCTGACAGTGATAGCCAGAATGGGAGATTCCTTCGAGCTCCATCTCCTCAGACATGCTGTGAACCTGGTACTTCACCATGATGCTATTACGGGTAAATTGTTAATTTCATTAAGTGTTTTACCATTTGCCTTCCTCACTTTACAAATCTGGTTAAGAGGATATACTAGTACCGTTTTTTCCTGTGGTTTTTTCCATACAAACGTATTCCCCTGTTTCCTCCCTTTTGTCCCTCGGTTAATTCCAGGAGGACCTAAGTTCAGTGACAGGCAATTTGGCTTTACCATAGGGAAATCGACTTCAGACGCGTGCTTACTTGTGAGAGAGGCGGTAGAGCTCTCTGAATATAGCTATATCGTCGGTATATTTCTTGATATATCGGGTGCCTTTGACAACGCATGGTGGCCAATGCTTCTCCTAAAGCTCAAAAATAGAGGTTGTCATCGGAACATCTACTCGCTTATTTATTCTTACTTTACGAACGGAGTTTCAAAGTTGAGGCTAGGTCACCATGTAGTGTCCAAAGTGCTGACACAGGGCTGTCCTCAGGGCTCTGTCCTTGGACCCTATTTATGGAATATAGGTTTTGATGATTTTCTGACACTTCCTTTCCCTCAAAGCTGCTCGCTAATAGGATATGCCGATGATGGTCTCCTGCTCATACATTCCAATACTAGAGTAGGTATCGAAAGACTGGCTAGCAACTGCCTGCAGCAAATAACAGATTGGGGATACAGAAATCGTCTTCAGTTCGCCCCGCATAAAACATTCCAACTATTGCTCAAAGGGAACCTGAAAGTACCACCACGAATAAAATTTCAAGGCATTAATATTAAAAGTAAAGATTCTGTTTCCTATTTAGGCTTTCATTTGGAACGTAATTTTAGCTTCGTAAATCATATCAAGACAATAGGAGAGAAAGCCAAAAGTAATTTTTTGAGTTTAGCGCGTATTTCCACCTCGACATGGGGTCTTTGTTACAAAACACTTAAAATAATATATTCCGCAATAATATATTCGACAAAACGATGTCTTGGGTACCTCAAGTCTCCGAGGTAAGTAGAAGGATGTTCGCCGCATACAGTTCTCTCAAACGACTACGAAATTTTCTTCCCATAAGTACTAAAATTGCGCTCGCACAGTCTCTCCTGTTACCCATCCTTGATTATGCTGATTCTTGTTACCTCGACCTCACAGTGGAGCTCCTTAACAAACTGGAACGCCTACAAAATGTAGCTATCCGGTTTGTATTTGGATTACGGAAATACGACCATGTGTCCGAATTCCGCGCTAAACTAAAGTGGCTCCCAATCCGTCGTCGAAGAGACACCCATGTCCTGTCCCTCCTCTACTCTATCCTATTTAATCCATTGACTCCCCACTACCTTAAAGAACGCTTCATCTTTAGCTCCGTTACTACTGGCCGTCCCTTACGTTCCTCTAAGAATCTCTCTCTCAATATCCCATCCCACTCTTCCGACTTCTACACCCATTCCTTTACAGTCCAAGCTGCTCGACTTTGGAACTTGTTGCCAGAGTCGATCAGACATTCTCCTTCTGTGGATGTTTTTAAATCGAAAGTCAAAGCACACTTTCTGGACCTCTGTTCCTGATTTTTCCTTTCCCCCCTTCTATTTTTCTATCTAAATTAATCCGGTACGTGTAGGTATGTTTATGTTTTGTTGTAGCATGTATGATATATATTATTATTTATATGTTATTTATCTATGTACCTTTAATTGTATGTAATATGTATGTATTTATGTATTTGTTGTATTCACTTCCTTTTCATCTATAATTTTGTTTTTTATAACACCGACCCGTTCTTTGTTATATTTCCTCTACCCTAAGGTTGTCTGGAAGAAATCGCTTTTTAGCGATAAGACCGCCTTATTTGTACCATATTCAGTTTATGTTTCCAATTGTGCATTGTATTTTCTTTTGGTGTAAATAAAGTATATTTCATTCATTTCATTCATTCATTCATTCCGCAACATACCTCGGGTGCATGTGTTATGGAGCCCCCGTTTGGGCAGATAGGTCGGCTATTGGCGCTGCGCGCCGTAAGTTACTTCAAAGTCAACGTTTAGCCTTGATTTTCCTGTGTAAAGCGTATAGAACGGTCAGCACCGAAGCACTCCCCGTTCTAGCGGGGGTGGTTCCCGTAGACTTGGAAATACAACGCCGCGCGGCCAATTACTTTCGTTCAAGAAAAGTTAGTCATAACTTCTTAAAACCTCGCGACCGAAATAGAATTAGTAAATTATTTAACTTTGATTGCAACATCTTTGATGAACTTTTATTAGACTGGGAACTACGGTGGCAAGGGTCTACAAAGGGTCGACATCTATACCAATTTTTTCCATCTGTTCGCGATCGTCTAGACAAAGCGTGGCTAGAGGTAGATCACTGCGTAGCCCAATTTCTTACTGGACATGGTAACTTTAAGGGAAAGCTATTTTATTTTAAATTGGTTGCGTCACCTTTATGTGAATGTTCTGTTGACAGTAACGAGTTCGAACAGACCGCTCATCATATTCTTTGGGAGTGTGAGCTCTGGTACGCCGAGCGCCAGACCATGCTTGACTCAATAAAATCGTTTTCTGGTGTCCCTTACTACATGGATCTTGTTGCGACTAGGGATAACTTCCGTGCGTTCAGATGTTTTTGCCATACTTATTACTGGAAGCAAAATAGGTCATAGTTTCAGTACAATGTTAGGTTCCTATTGTTTTATTTTGTATTTTCGGTGCTTTTGCGGTCGTGTCTTCAGCACTGCCATAAAAGATCTCTTGAATTGGCTCTCTAATAGCCATGTTTTTTCCTTCTTATTGCTGTCTCCCGTTTGCAATGGAGGGAAGTCGGATATTTCGTTTTCCTACTCCTCCTATCTTCTTTGATTAATTCATTGCGGGTTCCAAGACAGATTAGAGTCATCCCCCGGGCTCGCTGGACTTCATTGTCCAGTGTTGTGAATGGTCGCCGCTGTTGATCCTGGCTTACAGGAGTTACAGCGGTGGGAATGTGTGGTGGGCCTATGTTTCCTCCCTAGATAATGACACTAGCGCAAACATTTTTTTACCATACAATCTATGTTACCTCTGCTATGTCTCTTGTTTGCATAAATTAATATCTGTAAGAAGTAGTGACCTTCGAATATACTCATTTCCCGCCCGTTTTCAGACATCCAGCAAACGACTATAAAAACAAAAAAAGCAAAACATACAGACATAGCCAGTCTTTCTCATATTATTCTTGAAAGAGTTATTAAAATCGGTTTAGTTTTGGAGGAGGAAACAGGGGAATACGAAGTGCTGATTTTGTCCATTTTATGTAGATAGAATCAGTCCGAGCTGCAGTTGTCTGTTTCGCACTCTAGCCGCGGGGGTGTGTGGGAAGCCCGCTTATCCTCTTAAAGCGCTTTAGATATCCAGGAATCTATCGTAGGTAGTATGTAGGTACCTATCTACAGGGAAACAATTGTTTAGTTTTAAAGACACACGAAATAACGAACAACAACTGATTAAACTAAAATATCCTAAAACTAAAATATAACTAAACTAAATTATATAAACAACATCTTATCTCAAAACATAAAAGCCTACAAATAATACACACACTCCAGAGCGTCGCCGCAAGAGATGGTGCCCAACCGGCTAGCAGCACCTCAGGATGGTGAGGCTGATTCTTTGTGCCAGGACGCTGCCAGCTCTGCGGTCACCAGAGGTCTCATTGAGACGCCCGGATAGGTCTGCAAGAAATGCTTTGGCCTCTGGGCCCCAAGGACCTAGCGTCTCAAAACCTATTGGCGTGAATATGTAGCTGCCGGCCAGATCGCGGTACTTTCGACACTTGTCGACCTCAGCACCCGCAGCAGCAGCACCAGCGCGCTCAGAAGTGGCCTGGACGTGAGATGGAGCTAGGGTGTCCACGCAGGTCACATCCCACACCAAGCTTCTCCCCTGTCGCCAAGGAATGAGCGTTAACCCATCGGGCCTCCTGCCATCAGTGCGGACAATTCCGTTTGGTTCGGACTTTGCCGGAATGGGAAATTGATACCATTAGCATCCTTTTAAACTAAGAGTCCATCCATAAAACTGAACAACTTTTACTATGGGAGCAAACCGATCGGAGCAAAAAAAAATCAGCTGTTCCAGTTAAAGTAGACAGAAAAATATTTCAAATATTATTGATTTTTAAACATGTTACAGCCATGTTGTTTGTATTTCGAATCAAATTAAAGATTGAAAAATTTGTCTCGGGCGGGACTTGAAACTTTTCCCGCACCGCACTTTTCCAAACCGGGGAACTGCGTTATCCAATTTCGCCACCGAGCCCATCGCCACGTGGGCACGTCCCCTTAAGACGCAACAGATTGAAAATTTCGTTCTCTGGTTAGTGGGCTCGGTGGCGAAATTGGATAACGCAGTTCCCCGGTTTTTTTGTTTTTTTTTTTTTAATTTATAGACTAAATAAGTTTGTTTCCAAAATTCATATTCAATACGGATGCCAACAATAAATCCTATATTTTAAATGCTGTCATTTGTCAGGGTATTAACCCTATTGTTGTTGATGTTTTCTAATTTTATATTTGCAGGAACAAGTCAACAGCATGTCACAAACGATTTTGTAAGGACCCTGGTCGAGGCGGTGGATGTATGCACTAAGAAAGTGTCCAACTTATTGAGGTAAGTAAAATAAAATAAATAAATAAATAAAAATTGTTTTTATTTTCACCACCACAAACTATTTGGTACATATATATTTATAATCTACGAGCGTTATCCGCGACTTCGTCCGCACAAATTATATACCAGATTTTAAGTCAGATCATAAGCTATCAAACAAAAAAAGTTTCATCAAAATCGGTTCAGTAGTTTTTGCGTGATACTCGTTCAAACAAACAAACACACAAACAAACAGACAGACAAAAAATCCAAAAATTAGTGAAATGGAATCAGGGACACCTAAAAACCATATCGTAACTTTTTTTTGTTAATATCTTCAATGTACAGACAAACTTCCTGTTACAGTTTTATAATAGTTTAGATTTCACATTGGATAGTCTGTGGGTGGAGACACTGAAGTAACTGATAGTTTGTAGGATCCCACAGCTGGGCATAGCAGTGGCGTATATACCTAAGGGCTAGGCAGTGGACTGCTCCGGACTGCCCCTGGCCTGCAAGTATTTGAAAAATTCACAGATTTCGTGCCTCACACGACTATCGAGCACATTGGAAATGAATCTACGGACTAAAAATATTGTCTCAAAAAGGTTAGGCTACAGGGCAAACCCTTAACCCGATCTTCTTTGTTTTAGGCCCAAATTGTAGCTGACTAAATTGTCCAGAGGTATTTTGCTCAAATTTTTGATACCATTCCTCGTTTCTAAAATATCGTGCGCCAAAATCATTAATTAGAAAAAAAAAATTTTTTCGCTATTTCGGCCGTAACTTTTTTCGTTTTTGACTTTCGCCACACTCTCCGAGATATAAGGGGATCGCACTTTTTCGTGAAATCGGAGCCTATACCGGAACCGAACGAAAAGACATTTCCAATGTCAAAAGTCTGCATATAGCTCAGTCATTTTACGGTTTGAGCCGGGACTAATTAATAATTGTCATTTTTTTTTCGGTATAATATTGAAGAACCAACTTGAGCTTAGAAATGTACAAAAATTAAAAAAAAATCATGTCAGCAACAGTACCAAATTTTAAAATTATCTTTAATATTTATTATCTCGTTCTAAAAAAACTGATGGTAAATTTTTTGTTGCACATATTTAAGGCTTTACCATTATACTAACTAAAAACATGGTGTGAATATTTTTGTCTTCTTAGAAGGTTCTGAAAAATACATTCGTATTTTCTAATAAATACCTCATTTTTTAAATTTCAATGCCTATGTTATTGCTCAAAAATAATTTATATTGTTAAATCTAAGCCAAATGAGTTCATTGGTATTCATTTTATTAATTTAAAAGCCTTCTGGGACACACGTTGCGTAGCGTTTTTTTTTATATGTTTTCAGATAGTCTTTTTGTCGCTAAATCGTGCCGGTCACAGTTTAAAACTCCAATTAATTATTACTCCGTACCCCGCCTAACAAAACTCAGTAAAATGACTGGGCTAATACGTGCATCTACGTTATATGTTGAAGTCACTTTTTCATGGGACACCTTCGAGAATTGGAGGAAGAAACACCTTTTATTTCTCATTTTTCGACTAGATTTATACAATTTATCGAAACCTCAGTATTCTTGGATAGTTTATCTAGTGAAATAATCAATTGAATACACGATTGGAATTACCTCACTCGATAGAAAATCGGTATTTTTAAACATTTTTCTCGTTTTAAAAGAACTTAAAATAGTTTTCGATTTTTGGTATTTATGTACTCACATGTTCACCATTAGTTTATCTAGTGAAATCATTAAAAAAAATCTATAAAAAGTACCTACTTTTGTTAAGTCTTTTTATTCGAAAATACGCGCACGCACTTTTCGGAGGGCTGGGCAATCGCGTTTCTCGCGTTTATCGCGTTAAATAGAAAATATTCATCTGAACCATAAACTTAAGGTGGTTTCAGTCCATACAAAAGTTTGACGCACATTACGCGTAGACGGAATTAATAAAAGTAATATTTTATATATGGAAAAATAGTTTAGAAAATCTAGTCTCCGCGTCACAAATAACATTTGCAATTTATAATATAATTACGAAGATATAAAGCTTTTAAAATTTTGTATGAAAAAATTCAAAGCTTCTTCGTAATTATTTTATAAATTGCAAATGTTACTTTTGTCGCGGCATCTAGATTTTCTAAACTATTTTTCCATATATACAAAGTTACTTATATTAATACCGTTACGCGTATTGTGCGTTAAAGTTTTGTATAAAATTGACCCCTCTGCAACCACCTTAAGTGTGCTTTTTGTTGTTGCAGTCACTTGACACCAACTTGGGGAGCTAGTAGGCGTTCTAAGAACTTTCAACAGTTCATTGTTTGCCATCAACTGAACATGAGTCAATGCAGAGTAAGTGTCATCCATCATCATCGTCTATACATCCAACTATACAGGGTGAAATTGATATCATTAGCATCCTTTTAAACTAAGAGTCTATCCATCAAACGGAAAAACTTCTAGTATGGGAGCAAACCGATCGGAGCAAATAAAAAATACTAAATACTAGATACTAAACTGCAATATCGACGCGCGAGTTCGCGACCCAAATGTATGGAACAGCTGTTTTTTTTTGGCTCCGATCGGTTTGCTCCCATAGTAAAAGTTGTTCAGTTTGATGGGTAGACTCTTAGTTTAAAAGGATGCTAAAGATATCAATTTCACCCAGTACAATCTACCTCATCTAGTCTCAACTATGTGATCTGAAATAAAAAAATAATTTATTGTTTTTTTTTTGTAATCATTATTGTTTTTTTTTTTAGTTTACAGAAACCCAAGAGACCATGCTTCTCCTGGTCTACAACCCTCTGAGTGTGAAAACGTACCACCACGTGAGAATGCCAGCAATAGCGCTGCATTACAGCATTCGAGATTACAACGGTGAGTGAAGAATTAAAAACCGGCCATGAGCGTGTCGGACTCGCCCAAAATAGGGTTCCGTAGTAATTACATAAGACGCTTATCAGGATAAGCGTCTTATTTCATTACTAATTTCAAAAAAACTATCAAATATATCCAACTTTTTATTTTAATTTCATGTCCCTTAAAGGTGTGCCTTTGTAACGAGACCATTTTCAATAAAATAACCAGCATGTATGACAAGCAGGAGACGATTATGTGACAGACAATCGTTTTCTTGAAAACAATTGACTGACTTCAGAAGCATGCTGTAAAAAAAAATTTGTTACAGAAAAGTTACCCTGTATAAAAAAAAGTTGCGCAACTCATGCAGATTCTAAAACTGTAAAACACATGCATTTTCTTTCAATGATACCTTTGGAGTAGAGTATTTTTCTAGGCAAGTCAACTTTTCTGAGAAATTTTTCGTTTTCGAATTTTAAGAAAAAAAGGACAAATCCTGCAATTTTGGTTACAAAATAGGTTTAGCAAGTAGGAACACTTAGTGTCCGCTAATTTTATGAGCGTATTTCTAGATGAAAAGACAAATTTAAATAAATTATTAAGTATTTATTTGAAAATTTTCTGTTAATTATTGTTTGTTAAGGTGGTTTCAGTCCATACAAAAGTTTGACGCACAATACGCGTAGACGGAATTAATAAAAATAATATTTTATATATGGAAAAATTGTTTAGAAAATCTAGTTGCCGCGTAACAAATAACATTTGCAATTTATAATATAATTACGAAGATATAATGCTCTTAAAATTTTTTATGAAAAATTTCAAAGCTTTATATCTTAGTAATTATTTGATAAATTGCAAATGTTATTTGTTACGCGGCATCTAGATTTTCTAAACTATATTTCCATATATACAAAGTTACTTATATTAATACCGTCTACGCGTATTGTGCGTCAAAGTTTTGTATAAAATTGACCCCTCTGCAACCACCTTAATAACTTTTTTATGTTGTGGTTTCATATTGTTCACAATACACAACAATATTTAAACAACTTCTGAAACATTTTTTTTTAATAATTTAAATTTTTCATGTACTATATGTATGTAAACATTCATAAGCTCACACCATTGACCACAGACCACCATACGCTACGACTCTGACGTGGGGCGATTTTTAATTTTCCCCCCATAAAATAATCAAGAACCTATGTAGTTTTTAAGATAACGGGCACATCACCTGTAGTACTTTTTTTCTTCACAATACGCCTTCAAAAGTTTGATTTTTTTCTCAAAATATTGAACTTATTTTTTTTTAATAAATTTTATTTTTGTAATTTTTTTATATTTCAGTAATATACTTTTATGACGTTCAATAGATACATTACTGATATATGTTCATGCCAAACTTCAGCTCAAAATAGTGACTAGTTTGAACACAGTAACCAGTTTAGTGGGACAAACACTTGAATAACTTTGAAATAGTAAATTTTTGGATCGTCCTGTATAGAACCATAAAGGTCGAAAATGATGTCAACTACCCCAGATTTTCATTTGGACCATCTTAACTCCACAATCCTAAATAACTAGATAATTTTTAAGCTAAATAAATGTTTGTTACAACCATGTTCTTCTTCCAGATGAAGAAGTCGAATACCAACTGGTACCCCTATCAGCGGCCACTATCAACCTGCCCGGTAGATCCTCCACAGCCATCCAGGAACTCTGCTTCGAAGCTGAGAACATACCACCTCTTGGATTTTCAGCATATTTTATATCACCTGTCAGAGATCAGCTGGTAAGTTTCACTGACCTCACAACACCTTTTGTGTTTTCAGTATATAAGGTCTAACAAAACTAGGTGAAACTATTTTAAGGGGATGATCAGACCATCAAACTGAACAACTTTCTCTATGGGACCAATATCGAAATCGCGAAAAAAAAATCAGCTGTTCCATACAAACCTACTCGACCTAAATGTATGGGACAGCAGATTTTTTTTCGCGATTTCAATATTGGTCCCATAGAGAAAGTTGTTCAGTTTGATGGTCTGATCATCCCCTTTTAATAGTTTCACCTAATTTTGTTAGACCTTATATTTCATATCACCTGTCAGAGATCATCTGGTAAGCTTTAATGACACCACCTCTTGGGTTTTCAGTTTATTTCATATCACGTAGAAGATTTCAGCTGGTAAGTTTCACTGACCTTACAGCACCTCTTGGGTTTTCAGTATATTTCATATAACCTGTCAGAGATCAGCTGGCATGCATAACTGACTTTAGAGCTCCTTACAACATTTTAACCACACCATGGAGTCATGGACACTTAGCCATAGATTACTATAGCTCACTTCCTTATAAATAGATCACTTCCTTAGAAATAGATAAATTCCTACGCTAATTACCTACTGCCAAACGGTACGCGCAAAAATGTATCTAACTGCGCTTCACTCAGCGTTGTTATTGCTTCGACGTATGCTACCGACGTTGCCGTCTGGCACGAGTGGCAGAAATCAAGCAAGCGCATCGCTTACGATGCGACAAAGTGTAGGTGCTTCTCGGATTTAGCTGTCATCTATCTAAACTATTCTAGACAGTCAGAGGAAAAGAGGAAGACCGAAAATGAGATGGGCAGACATATTTGTCCAAAGATGTGGCCCAGACAGGATGAGGAAAGCCAGGGTAAGGAAATACTGGAAGAAGTGGGGGGAGGCCTACGCTAAAGAAGCGACTACTATGGAAAGGAGCTAAACACAAACGTGCCAAGACTATTTAAATGAATTAATGAATGAATGAAATATACTATAATTATGTGAATACAATAATATAAGTAATATTTAATTAAATTGATAAATGTAATGTTATTATTATTTCTATTTTTTTGTTAATAAAATGGTATGTATTAAAATGTAATTCTTGCATGAAATTGTTAATTTATGAACTTTTTAAGAATGTGTAAGTTGTGTGTGTGTGTTGTAATGTGTAAAGGGTTCACTCTTACAGGTACCTCGGTTGTCGTGTGACTGATCAAGAAGACCACAGCATTGAGATTAGGTGTCGCATAGAGCAGGCGAGGAATGCATTTTTGAGGATGAACCAATTGCTATGTAACCGCTCTCTCAAGATCTCCACCCGAGTCCGTCTTGTAAGGTGCTACGTATTCTCCATCCTCCTGTATGGTGTTGAATCCTGGACACTCACTCAAACCATGTGCAAACGACTTGAGGCTTTTGAGATGTGGGTATACAGGAGTATGTTGAAGATATCATGGACGGATAGAATTAGCAACGAGGTGGTCCTGCAGAGGATGAACAAGAGAGTAGAAATCCTAAAAACCATGAAAACTCGGAAATTACAGTACCTCGGTCACATTATGAGAAGTGATAAATACCAACTTCTTCAAATTATTCTGCAGGGGAAAATTTTGGGAAGACGAATACCTGGTAGAAGAAGGACGTCTTGGCTTAAAAACCTGTGCGAATGGTTCGATGTGGACACAACCTCACTGTTCAGGGCTGCAGTCTCAAGGGTCCGAATAGCCCTATTGATAGCCAACCTCCGATAGGAGATGGCACCACAAGAAGAAGAAGAAGTTGTAATGTGTTTTTTTATCGAAGTCGCGGGTCAACGCTAGTTTCATATAAATGTGAAAAATGTACAAGAAGAGGTAAGCTTGTGCGATACTGAGTGAGTGCGAGCGAGACAGGCATACACCGTTACCTACATTTTCCGCTACCTTTCTACCCAGTTTTTAAAACGGCCGTTCATGTATGAATTCTACGATTCTACGTAACAACACTGTCCTCTGTCGATATTCGTAGAAATTAAATTAATTATATATTTTTTTTTACTTTAAGGAGGAGAATGAATTCGCAAAGAAAGTAGCGGCATCTAACAAAAACCAAGTAGAGCTGGAGCAAGAGCTTGTACCTACAATTTCTAATGAGGTAAGCAAGTCTTGAAGAATATTCAAGTTCTAGATGCCGCGATTCTGCGGTCCGTTGATGAAGCCCTTAGAGAAACACGTTAAGGGCCTATGTCGAAAAATAATTGAAGCGAAATGGGCGTGTGATAGCTTATATTACTGCCTGATGCGAGAGAAAGAGATGGGTCAGCGCGCGCGCTTGAAACGAAGCAAGCGTAAAACCAACTTTATTTAATTGTGATTGTACTATTTATGTAAGTTCAATTCTGCTCTAATCAAAATTTGTAAAATATCAATGTCTTTTTTTTAAATCAAGTCTCGTGTTTCTATTATTCACCGTTTAGCAGTTCTAAGCGTTTATCGATAAAGACGTACTTTGGCTTGTTTTTCTATCGAGAAAATGTGTCTTAATCGTGTTTTGGCTCTTGTCAAAACTTCAATTATATGTTCAATTTACACATATCCGCTAATCATACTCCTACTGTTAGTAATTCATGATATATGAAGCTTTGAAGAATCCTATTTTTTTCACATAGCCACTTTACTCGTACCCCGAGAGGAGTGGCCTTACGCATAATTTCCCAAACTTTCCCCTCTGTCAAAGTCTCACCCCCGCGACGGCCCCGACCTAGCCCCGATGGGCTACCTAATTTGATGCGTTTTACTGTTATTGTCATTGCAACGGTCACTCCCTCCCCCCACCCCGCAAAAAATGGCAGAAAAATGTTCTATGGATAAATAAACAATACCTACTCCTCTCGGGGCTTTGACACGAGTTACGTGTTTCTCTATGACGGAGCCAATGGCCCAGAATCACAGTAAAATAAACGAATGTTTATTAACACACTAAAAATATACAAGATTAATTAACATCTAAGGTAAGGAACAAAGAAAAATAAAAAGAAATGAGAACAAAAACAAAACAAAAAAGGGCAGAGAATGGGGTAGACGGGCCAGGTAGGTGATGGGAGTTCAGCCTGCAGATGGAATGCCGATCGTAGATTCGTCGGCAGAACATCTACGGGTAGAACACTCCATCGAAGCTGCTGCCGTGCGGGAGTGTACCAAGGAGGCTGGCGGCGTTGCCTCTTTGGATGGCGATGCTAATGCGCTGCCCGAGGTACGCGCCAGCCCTCGTGTCGCCTGTGGCGTCGATCAGCCTGGAAGATATTTCTTTGAATAGCTTCCTGGCATCTGGACCCCAGGTGCCCATGGTCTCTACTCCAAAAGGCGCAAATATGTAATATGCGTAACTAATGTTTAGATGGTATCATGTATGGACTAATTTTAGGTGGGAGGGGGGGGGGGGGAATTTTCATTGAAGAATAATATGAGAAAATGTATAGTTGCTAGTAATGGTGTCTTAGAGAATGTAGTATTTTCTATCAATCAATCAATCAAAACTAAATTTTTTTGATAAATTTCATAGCAATGACATTATGACACTAATTAAAATGTCATTGTCAGTATTGCTTACTCACTCACTCTCTCTCTCACTGACTATATTCCCCGAGGGGGTAGTCAGAGATATTCTGAAATCTCAGAAAATCTACATTTCATTAGTAGTACCGAAAATCTGTCCAAAAGAAAAAATGCACAAAAAACAACAACAATATACACGAACAGTAGGCCTAGCATGCCACCCCCGAAAAAACGAAAAAATCGACATGTGCCTCCATCTTTATTATTTTACGTACGCCAAAAAGAGCGCGCACGACGTTTTTCTCGTTTAAACGCTTTGTCGTGGGTGGCATGCTAGCCGTGCTGTAGGCCTCGAATGCCACCCTCGAGAAAACGATAAAAATCGCGATGTGCCTCCATCTTTATTATTTTACGTATGCCGGAAGGAGCGCGCATGACGTTTTTCTAGTTAAAACGCTTTGTCGTGGGTGGCATGCTAGTTGCTAGCCGTGCTGGGAAGAGATGGAGAAGGAGAGAGACTGAACGCAGTCACACACCCCTCTAGCTAGTGATAAAGTGGAAACGAGAGCTCATCAGACTCAGAGTAAATCTTGATTGATTGAACGAATTTATTTATCTAAACTATTATAAAACTGTAGCGGGAAGTTTGTCTGTACATTGAAGATATTAACAAAAAAAAAGTTACGATATGGTTTTTAGGTGTCCCTGATTCCATTTCACCAATTTTTGGATTTTTTGTCTGTCTGTTTGTTTGTGTGTTTGTTTGTTTGTTTGTTTATTTGTTTGTTTGTTTGTTTGAACGAGTATCACGCAAAAACTACTGAACCGATTTTGATGAAACTTTTTTTGTTTGATTGCTTATGATCTGACTTAAAATCTGGTATATAATTTATCTCGCTACATTGACGGGAGCCGGAGATATAAACATATAACCGCAAGTGCAACCAATGTACGGTGCCATTTCAATTTTAAGTAAGTAACACTAATTAAAATTAAAAGACTTGTAATAAAGTAAGCTGATTCTGAAGACTGTTTGATTTATAAATAGCGAAAATAACAACAAATTACAAAATAAATACCAATAATTATAAATTTTATCATTGTCCAGTGCTGATGACTGCACCGGTTGTTAGTGTAACATTGTTCTTCTTTTTGGCGATAAAATCTTTCAAACTCCATGGAGAAAACCTTTGCATAACAAAAAAAACCTTAGTACTGGCCACAAGAAAACAAGATTCGAACTACAAATTTCTTGACATTTTGTAGAATTACAGTGCAACCAAAGCAGGAGTAATTATTTAAAAAAAAACTGCACGCCAATTTCAAACAAAGAGAATATAATCATGATTTCAAATCAGCAGCCAAAAGATGTCTAAAACTCGATTTTTAATTCGGAATGTTTTTATTTACGGTGTAATCACACAGTGTGATGTAATACACATTTTAAGCAAGACTGGATAATAGTTAATATTTTAAAGCAATTATAAGACAGGTAAGAAACTATTTTGAAATACCGTAAATTATTACTAAAATACAAACGAACGAACTCTAACAAATTAATAAGGATCGGTTTTTTATGCCGCCGATGCGATGTGCCGCCGTGCATTTTGCGCCCGATTCGATTAAGAGGATAATTTATTTTTCTACGGGCTCCATACAAAACGAAGCTTAGTTTGAACATTTAGTAATTAAAGTAAAAAATTAATGGTTTTAAAACCATCTAGAAGCCAATATCTGTGATTTCCTTTTAAATGTTTAGTTCTAAAGTTATCTTGACTCAAAGTTTGTAGTCCGTGCTGCGGTCCGTCCGTGTCGTATGTCGTCCACCATTTGGGCTCTCTCTGAGGAACCTGCCACAGCCCTACGGACTGTCGCTTGATATGAGCTTTACATAAATTAATGTAACATTCGGCAATAGCCGACTGCGTTCTTCCGGACGAAATTATTCGCTGGAATCCAGGCGCATACGTGTTGCCGTTGTTTCAAATGCACGCAAATTGACAGCGAGTGCTGACCAGGCCATGTATCCGGACTTTAGATTTTCGATATAACGCGACCGTTTCGGTTCCGGTCCGAACTTCATTGTAATAGAGTTGACATTGGAACGATAACTTTCATGCAATTGCGACGTTCGAATGTCCGGGTCAAGAACAAAGAACATTGTATATAGTATTCGTCCGGGTAGACTCCTGCTGTCAAACGTCAAACGGTGACGTTGCAGTAAAATGCGGCCGGCACCGATTTCGCGCGCATCTGACCGAATTGCAAGATGTATATGGTCCTTCTTATATGCAGACAGTTTTTTAAGGGGATGATCAGACCATCATACTGAACAACTTTCTGTATGGGACCAAAGTCGAAATCACGAAAAAAAACAACTGTTCCATACAAAACTGCAATCCTACTCTACAAAAATGTATGGGGCAGAAGATTTTTTTTCGCGATTTCGATGTTAGTCCCATAGAAAAAGCTGTTTGATGGTCTGATCATCCTCTTAAAAAAGTGTCAGCATATTAAGTTAAATAAATAAAAAATAAAGTAATATAATATATATAATGCACCCCGACGCGTTCCGTTCAGTGATAAAAATACTTAAAAAATAATTTTGTATCTGCCAGTACACTTGATTGTTTTCAGTAATGAAAAATGTCATCACGAAGAAGAACTAATAATCTCACTAATATTATAAACGTAAACGTTTGTGACGATGTTTGTAAGGTTGTAATGTTGTATGTTTGTGGCGCAATCACGCATAAACGTTATCGTGTCGACTTCAAATTCTGAAGTCGCTAAATAGTAGCTTGCCAGAATCGGGCAACCGATACTGCACCGTCGCTAGCGGTCATGAGCTCCTCCTGCGTGCAGATGTAAGGGCACGCAGGGCACGATGTGAGATGGGCCATCGTTTGTGGAGTTCCACATAAGCAAGTCACATTTTGCGCATCCGAGTATCCCCACCTGACCATGTTGTCCTTACTGCGACCGACCTGGGTTCGAAGTCGGTTTAAAGACTTCCAGGTCGCCCAAGGCAAGTCATGTCTAGGCGGGACACAAACGGCTCTCAGACGGCGACACAAATGGAGTTGGGAGGGACACTTTTTGTCGCCATAGAGTACACCTTGCTTGCGCTGGGCCAGTATTTAGGGGGTCGACACACTTCATAAAGCTGCGTCGGCTTGGCAGCCTTTGCGGCGCAGGAATAAAGCCATGCATGGGATGTCGTGTGTCGTCCACCATTTGGGCTCTCTCTGAGGAACCTGCCACAGCCCTACTTACATCTGGGGCGCTATGCCAGCCAGTGGGTAAAGCAACTGTACCGGAGTCGGTTTCAAGCAACCAGTTATAATCCGACACGTTTCGTTTAGTGCCGGTATCCACCAGCTTGGCGTGGGCAGATCGGCCCCACACCGGGCACGCGTATTCTCCAGCGGAGAACGCGAGAAAAATAATTAAACAAATAAATAAATAACGCTCACAGGCACAAACATTATTTTAATTATCCCAAACAAGCAATAAAGGCTTTTTATTGTGGAAACCATACAACAACGGCATAAATATATAACATCCAAGACCGAACCGGGACTCGAACCCAGGACTCTGGTTTGGCAGTCCGGCGTGGTAACCATTACACCAACCGGGTCGGCAAATACTAAAAATCCTCTTTCTTTTAACCTTTTCTAAAGTTAGTGTTCATAATTTTATCGTAGTATTGTTTTCATATTAATAGATGGCGTTGGGTGTTTTTTTGAAGCAAGTACCATACTTAATTCACGCTCAAGACATCTCAGATATTCGGTGTTACAGATTTGATTGTATAGTTACTTACCGGCTGAATTTGAAAAATAATTAAATAAATAAATAACGCTTACAGGAACATTGTTATGATTCCAAGCAAGCACTATAGGCTTTTTATTATAGAAACCATACAACAACGGCACAAACATTTATAACATCCATGACCGAACCGGGTTTCGAACCCAGGACCCTGGTTTGGCAGTCCGGCGAGGTAACCATTACACCAACCGGGTCGTCAACTATCAAAAATCAAGTTTTCAAAAATTTTATCGTAGTAATTTAATCGTATTATTGTTTTCATCTTAATAGATGGCGTTGGGAGTTTTTTTAAAGCAAGTATGCTACAATTATTAATTCAAAAACTTAGCTATAGCAGGAGCTTACAAATTTAGTTGATTATATAAGGTCTAAAAAAATTAGGTGAACTGTTTTAAGGGTATGCTCATACCATTAAACTGAACAACTTTCTCTACGGGACCAATATCGAAATCTCGAAAAAAAATCTTCTGCCCCATACATTTGTGTTTGCAGTTTTGTATTGGACATCAATTTTTTTTTCGTGATTTCCATATTAGTCCCATAGAGAAAGTTGTTCAGTTTGATGGTCTGAGCATACCCTTAAAATTGTTTCAGCTAATTTTGTTAGACCTTATATTATCGTTGTAATACATCGTTGTAAGTATATTGATTGTTTGAATCCAATCTGAGCCAATGCTACGGAATGATTACCTTATTTTACACAAATTTTTGTTTTGTTTGATTTTCGGTCTCAATTATGATTTTTTGAGGGTTTGTGCAACTTAACTATAGAACATCATTCTACCACAACGTAAAAAAGGTACCTACGCTCTTGCCTTCACCATTTTACACTAGCCCGCGTGGTAGAGTATCCTCTAACGTTTATACGTGAGTGGAGGTCTGTGACCCGCAGTGGGTCGTAAGATGATTATTATGCTGCTCGACATAAATGAAAAACTAATAAACGACGAACAGTAGAAAAATTAAAGTGATGGATCCAGTGAATGACTTTTAAATCTGATACCTACAGAATTACTTGGGGTACTTCTGATTTTGATTTAGCTTAAGTTCATGACTTTCTTATCTTATTATGGGAAATGGCAAGCCAGCAACACCCCTACATATTATTTTCTTCATCCTTGAAAAACTTGGAAAATGAGGGAGGCAATAGCGAGGAGGAGACACCAGGGCTTTGCCCACATGATAATAAGAAGATTGCTGATGAATTTCCTGCAGTGTTGCAGACCCGAGAGGCCAGAGCATTCTAGCCTGTGACTTTTATTAGCCCATTCCTTAATCGCCATTCTAATGTTACATGCCAGGATTCCTAGACTTGGTTCGGACCATGACCTTCATGACCTTAGACGAGACATAAGACCAGTGTTGCCAACAGTTAAATTAGCTCTCCACCATATTCAACTCCTGAAACCACCAGAAAACCACTAACAGAAAGTGGCCCACTCTCATAATCACTAAGTTTTCCACTAATATTGGCTGAGACCGGATTTGTGATCGTACAATCGGACTTTAGACGAGCAATTTTGGTGCCGCGCGATTCGGCCATGGCAGGAAGATTACAATCGATTGCCCGTCTAAAGGGCCCTTTACTCCCTAGTCGCGCCTAAAGAAGTTTTACTTCAAAACTTCTTTGACGTTTTGTATTTTTGAATAGCGGAAACTGAGCGTTACGTCAGTCAGAAAAAAAAACGGAATTAGGTACTCCCAAGGCGCGCCTAAAGAAGTTTTACTTCAAAAATAGCTCTCTTGAAACTAAATTTTACCACTAGAAAAAACCACCAGCCACTAAACGCAAAATTTCTCCGCTAAAAGGGGGGTCCAAACCACCAGTTTTAGTGGAAAATCCACTAAGTTGGCAACACTGCATAAGACAAAATTACATGTCCACGCAGACGAAGTCGCGGGCAAAAGCTAGTTTAAAATATATTCGTCAACAAAAATTGAGTATAGATATTGTATCGTATATCGTATATCTATGTTATCCCATTAGCTTATCGTCAATTGTACTACAACCCACGCTGTGCCGCAACGTACACCCAAGTTACACCTTCTGTGTGAAATTAGCGATAGCGCGATGTAAAGTACAAATGGTGCCATCTATTGACGGGATAGAGATTTAAATGTTGAATTCGTTCTGTTTTTTTACCGTTTTTAGTGTTCCGTTCCAAAATTGTCAAACGAAAATAGTAACGTACAGCGAAAACTCATGGTAGGCCTACTGGCCTAAGCTGGCCGCGCGAAGTTATACGTTACTTGACCTATGCGCGGCCAGCTTATGTTGGTTTTGTATAGCTTGATGTGTCGCCGTGTGTACATTGAAGATATTAGCAAAAAAAAGTTACGATATGGTTTTTAGGTGTCCCTGATTCCATATCACCAATTTTTGGATTTTTCGTCAGTCTTTTTGTTTGTTTGTGTGTTTGCTTGTTTGACTGATTGATCGAGCATCTCGCAAAAACCGATTTTGATGAAACTTTTTTTGTTTGATAGATTATTATCTGATTGAAAAATAAATAAATAAAATGAATAAAATAAAATAATAAATAATAATAAATATGAATATTTGTACCCGAGTCATGGATGTTTGTATCTATATATGTATTCTATATCGTTGTCTAGTCATCATAATACAATTCCAGGTACTTTAAATGTGACTAGATAATTTGTGTGACACTGTCCAAGATATTTACTTATTTATTTATTAAAAATTCACCCTAAAAATGACAAATAATCATACCTAAATGGAAATTATTCTGTGCTACAAACTACATGAACCCTCCGATTACAAAAACAAGCGAAAGCGTGATGAAACATTAATGAGGGATTTTCCGAAAGCCATTATAAAAGAAAAAGTAGTTCCTAATGGCTCGATAGATGGCGTTGACGAGACAGGGGTGAGCGACCTTGCAGATAGTAAAATACAAATAAAATAGTAAGAATTTGTGTTTGTAAGTAAACAGCAAAATATGAACATATATTTCGTCAACGGATGCGTCTGACTCAGTGACATGCATTTTTGTTCACTTTTTAGCCTAAAATTTTCGTCTTCGGACCCCTCTCTGGTCAACGCCATCTATCGCCGGTTTGTTGAACTACGTTTGACTAGCTATCAGAAAACTCCTCATTGCAATAGTAGAGCCGGTTAAAAATCCGCTGAAAACCCTTTTTCTGCGATTTCAGTCGGTAACTGCATCAAAACTAAACTGACTCGGCAAACAAGAAAAATACGAATTAACAGCTACTTGCCAACGGAACTCTCTCGGCCTAGTATAATTTTACTATCTCGCCACCTTTGACTACTTATATTTATATAGGGACTAGTTACGCGTATAATTCTACTAACAAACATTTCTGCCACTTTTTGCGGGGGGCGAGGTAACATGAAATCCGCAATTTTGGATTTTATTCCACAGTACTTTAGAATATTTTAATTCGAATGATAAAAATCATGAAAAATACTCTCGTGTGAACCCCAAACGTTCTAAGTTCGAAATTATTGTTTCGCAATTATAGGCTGTCTCGTTTAGTGATAAGGTATAAAATTGAATGTAAATGCACATGATCAATTGATCTTATACCGTGGCAGAGGGGAAATGCTACCGCAAGGCTAGTCCTTATAATAAATAGTCAAAGCTCGCCACTATACACGTTACGCGTGTTCAACCCATAGAGATCTAGAGAGATGCCAACCAACGCGCTGAGTACGAAACCTAGTGTCGCATCACCACCAGTACCACGCGATAGAAAGTATTTTGTTAACTTGAATGTGCTCATTATCCATTGCGGTATCAGAACTCAACGTTCGAATAATCTTTAGTACTACGCAAGTATTTTAAACTATTTACACATAATATCTCGACTGGCTTTCAGCCTCATAATATATTGAATTGAAGTAATTATTTCGTGTCGATGAACACCATGCATGTACAACTGATATCTTTGTCAACTCAATATATTCCATCACTTAATCTATGTCTCATGCTCTCATTATAATTAAATCTCTTTCTTTCTTCCACAGTACCTAAAAATAGGAGTAAACAAAGATACAGGATTCCTCGAATACATCCAGCACGTGGATGGGGTCAGGGTGGACCTGTCACAGAACTTCCACTTCTATAGCCAGGGCTCTCAGGGTCTACAGTCCGGTGCATACAGCTTCAGACCAACAAGGAATAGACCTACGCCTGTGAGTGAAAAGAACCTCTATTATCTTTTTTTTTTTTGTTTTTTTGAAAGTGACTATTACAGCTTTGCTCCGGGAGCAACTACTGCTTTTTACTGCGGGCTATTGGGGGGACCACGAAAGGTCACCGAGCCAATTGAATGAACTTAAGCAACCGACCTAGGGGCACCCAGAGGGGTACGGACCTCGGCCAAGGACGTTGCTGGGGCTACGCGGCGGATTGTGTAGCTGGGATAGGTGAGAAGCGGCCTGGGATTGGCCTATAGCGTCTGTAGGCGCCTGAATTGAAGGGAGTGTGCAGTGGTCGCGGCTGTCTCCGCCGGCGGGGACGTCGATTACTGTGTCGGCGTGTTGTTGTCGTGTGTTGTGAGTTTGCGATTGTTAGTCGTGTCTGTTGGGTTCTGTTATCTCAATTGCTTGGATAAGTTATATGTCAAGATCACAGAACATTAAAAGAGGGGTTAGAAATGCAAAGTAGCGCATTTGCTTCGGCCCGGTGGTAGCACAGTTTGTAGTGAACCTGCCTGCCAAGGGTCGCGGGTTCGAATCCCGTAAGGGGCAAATATTTATATGAATATGAATATTTGTACCCGAGTCATGAATGTTTGTATCTATTTATGTATTCTATATCGTTGTCTAGTCATCATAATACAAGTCCAGTTACTTTAAATGTAACTAGATTATTTGTGTGATAATGTCCAAGATATTTATTTGCTTCGGAGACGGCTGTCGCCACTTGTCTTCCCGCTCACGCTACTACAATTACTCATGCCCTCTCGCTCGCACCACGCCGCGCGCCTTATGGTGTTATGCAAATCATTGCATAACCTGTGACGACACGTTCCACGTCTACTTTGCACTTCTAACCTCTCTTATAATGTTCTATGGTCAAGATTGACAGTTGAAGCTACGAACGCGTCGAAATAAATTGTAACCAGTACTGGCCTCTAAACCCTATCCATATACACGCACACAAACACAATTTGTATGACGCCTCACGCACACAAACCTAAGAAAGTTGGCCCCTTTTTATGTTTTATACGTAGAAGCATGAGGGTCATTCTAGACGTCTAGAATGACCCTCATGCTACCTCAGAAGCGAAAAAAAAATTAGCTGTCCCATACAAAACTGCTGTGCCTACCCGAATTAAATGTATGGGAGAGACGATTTTTTTTCGCGTCTCCTAAGGTAGGCTTCATAGTGAAAGTTGTTCAGTTTGATGGTCTGATTTCACCGTTTCAGTATTTGCTAGGCTGTCACTTACACCCTGTATAATATTACAAAAAATAACAAAAGAGGAACCTAACATTGTACTGAAACTATGACTTATTTTGCTTCCAGTAAGTACAACTTTACACAATCTAGTAAAAAAATACAACTTGATACTAATAATCTGTGGTATCCACTAATGTTCTGTGGTGGTATCTGTCTATGTTACACTAATAATCTAGTAAAAAAATACAACTTGATACTAATAATCTGTGGTATCCACTAATGTTCTATGGTGGTATCGGTCTATGTTACACTAATAATCTAGTAAAAAAATACAACTTGATACTAATAATCTGTGGTATCCACTAATGTTCTGTGGTGGTATCTGTCTATGTTACACTAATAATCTAGTAAAAAAATACAACTTGATACTAATAATCTGTGGTATCCACTAATGTTCTGTGGTGGTATCTGTCTATGTTACACTAATAATCTAGTAAAAAAATACAACTTGATACTAATAATCTGTGGTATCCACTAATGTTCTATGGTGGTATCTGTCTATGTTACACTAATAATCTAGTAAAAAAATACAACTTGATACTAATAATCTGTGGTATCCACTAATGTTCTATGGTGGTATCGGTCTATGTTACACTAATAATCTAGTAAAAAAATACAACTTGATACTAATAATCTGTGGTATCCACTAATGTTCTGTGGTGGTATCTGTCTATGTTACACTAATAATCTAGTAAAAAAATACAACTTGATACTAATAATCTGTGGTATCCACTAATGTTCTGTGGTGGTATCTGTCTATGTTACACTAATAATCTAGTAAAAAAATACAACTTGATACTAATAATCTGTGGTATCCACTAATGTTCTATGGTGGTATCGGTCTATGTTACACTAATAATCTAGTAAAAAAATACAACTTGATACTAATAATCTGTGGTATCCACTAATGTTCTGTGGTGGTATCTGTCTATGTTACACTAATAATCTAGTAAAAAAATACAACTTGATACTAATAATCTGTGGTATCCACTAATGTTCTGTGGTGGTATCTGTCTATGTTACACTAATAATCTAGTAAAAAAATACAACTTGATACTAATAATCTGTGGTATCCACTAATGTTCTATGGTGGTATCGGTCTATGTTACACTAATAATCTAGTAAAAAAATACAACTTGATACTAATAATCTGTGGTATCCACTAATGTTCTGTGGTGGTATCTGTCTATGTTACACTAATAATCTAGTAAAAAAATACAACTTGATACTAATAATCTGTGGTATCCACTAATGTTCTATGGTGGTATCGGTCTATGTTACACTAATAATCTAGTAAAAAAATACAACTTGATACTAATAATCTGTGGTATCCACTAATGTTCTATGGTGGTATCGGTCTATGTTACACTAATAATCTAGTAAAAAAATACAACTTGATACTAATAATCTGTGTTATCCACTAATGTTCTGTGGTGGTATCGGTCTATGTTACACTAGTAATCTAGTAAAAAATTAGAAATTGATACTATTAATCTGATGTATCGGTCTATGTTTAAAGGTAACAGATCGTGCCACCTACCACACTGTCCGGGGTACCCTGGTGAAGGAGATCAGGCAACGGTTCACCGACTGGATCGCGCAGACTATCAGGCTGTACCGCGGAGAGGAGTTCGTGGAACTGGAATGGATCATTGGACCAGTGCCTATTGGGTTCGTTTTTAATCTGAGGAACTTGATAAAAGGGGTAGAGGCCAGGGGGTCGATCGTGGTAATTTAAAACATTGACATTCGGTTCAGATTCAGTTAAGATTCCAATTGTCGATTTAGTTCTTTGTGCGTGCGTAGCGTAGGTAAATTGGTATCAATTTAAAAATCAATCAATTAATCAAATATACTTTAATATTTGATTGACAGCTATATAACGAGTCGTTGGCGATCGAGTTACATCTCAATTTGCTGTCAAATTATTAACGTATATCGAATGTACAAGTTTAATTCAGTAGCAGCTTACTGTCGATTTAGTGGGCATTTATTTAGGGCGATCGGCTCTCAGTTTCCCCTCACTCACATTATTCAGTAATTTAATTTCAAATACTCTTACACAACGCACTTAAACTCTATCTCTTGCCCAGAAAATCACCCAGACACTCAATCTCTCAATCAGTCACTCGATTTCTCACACACTCAATTACTCCTTACTGACTAGCCGTGGTGGTCCAGTAGCCTTGCCTGCCGTGCAGGAGGCGATGATTCAATCCCCGTCCAGGCCGACTCGTAACAATGAGTTTTTCGGAATTTATGTACGATTTGTAACACCACTGGCTTTTCCGGTGAAGGAAATCATCGTGAGGGAACCTGCATGCTTCAATTTCGAGGTATGTATTGTACCTACTGTCCGTTACAAGTGGCGACGGGCTCACTCCCCGTCACACTAGACAGAGTTTCGGTACTACTTATAGAGATCTAGAGAGATGCCAACCAACGCGCTGAGTACGAAACCGAGTGTCGCATTACCACCAGTACCACGCGATAGAAAGTATTTTGTTACCTTGAATGTGCTCATTATCCATTGCGGTATCAGAACTCAACGTTGAATAATCTTTAGTAGTACGCAAGCATTGGAAACTATTTACACATAATATCTCGACTAGCTTTCAGCCTCATAATATATTGAATCCTTACTGTCGCGAGCAATGTGTTCCGTTTTTGCGCATATTGCTGCGACACTGGCCCCGCCCCCTTTTCACATCTCCCTTTAGGTTTTATGATCTGTGGTACTACTAGTGAAACGTGGATGTTTTGAGGTTTCAGAATATCTCTAACTACCCACTCGGGGAATATAGTCGTGAGGATATGCTTATGCTCAATAACTCCTAGGACTCTGATTTTATTCATCCACTCCCAATCCACATTTTGCACGCTAGGGGCGGCCACCCTTATACCCTTGATGGTAGGCCAGTACCCTGCAGTATAGTGCACTGCCTTAATGGAAATAAAGTTCGCTTCCGGATACCAGCACCAAATTTTTGTATGTTGTTAGGTATGTTCTCAAAACTACCGGGAGACAGTCTCTAAGGTGTCAGGGTCTCCAGTTATGACGTCATAAAAATGTTGTATGGGATTTTTTATAAATTTTTTCATCTATCTATCTTCTATCTATCTATCTATCTATCTATACTATTATAAAACTGTAACAGGAAGTTTGTCTGTACATTGAAGATATTAACGAAAAAAAAGTTACGATATGGTTTTTAGGTGTCCCTGATTACATTTCACCAATTTTTGGATTTTTTGTCTGTCTGTTTGTTTGTGTGTTTGTTTGTTTGTTTGTTTGTTTGAACGAGTATCACGCAAAAACTACTGAACCGATTTTGATGAAACTTTTTTTGTTTGATAGCTTATGATCTGACTTAAAATCTGGTATATAATTTGTGCGGACAAAGTCGCGGGTTAACGCTCGTTAAATATAAAGTTAAAAAGTAATAAAAAATGTGTACCGTGTACCCGTACAGAGGCTTAATGCCTACAGCCGCTATACTGTATGGCGTATGGCTACATTCTTTCTGGACAGGTGTTATTATTCCGTAGAAAGCTTTATTAATGACAGATTGTAGAATTCTTATTTGCCATTTTATTTTAATATGCGACCTCATCCAATGCGGGTGCGGCGGCGGCGGCTACCGCTGAAAACCTCAAACGGCGCTTATATGTAAACCTCGGCGAGGCTTACATATTTGCAACGTTTGGGGTCGAGACATTGGGTCCGTGGGGGCCAGAGGCGCGCCGATTATTTAAAGAATAGAATTAGACCAGAGGGCTGGCAGCTACCTCGGTCAGCGCATCAGCCTGGCCATACAAAGAGGTAACGCTGCCAGCCTCCTGGGCACCTTGCCGCCAAGCGGCGGAAATTTCGAGGACATTTTTTATTTGTAAGTAGTATTAGTTTTTTTTTTTTTTTTTTTTGTTTTTTCTTTAAGTTAATGGTTATGTAAATAGTGCTTTAATATAAATAAATGATTATTCGTTTTAATATCTATTAAACAAAATGACGTTTTATAAATTTGTACTTGCCTTAAAAAAATAGTAAACATAAACATTTTTGAAATTGCTTTATTGATGTTTGATTACGATGATATGATATGATATTATAAGTCGTTTGGCGTATGTTATACAAAAATTTATTCAGCCGTTTCCTACCTGGAGGATCCCAAACTTGGTATGTTTTGAAAATAATTTTTGGATTTTTTTTAAAACAGTTGGCGAAAGGAGGAGTAGTTAAGGAGTGCATTTGACATGTAAAATTATTTTTATGAAATAAATGATTATTATTATTATTATGAAAGGTAATAGTGTAGTATATTTTTAGAACCAGCTCATGGAGCCCTTTCATTTGATACCCCACACAATAGAATTCAGATCAAAAAGTTTTTTGATCGCATACAAAAATTTTATACGTCGTCATAACTGGAGACCCTGACACCTCAAAGACTGTCTCCCAGCAGTTTTGGGGTCTAGAGAACATACCTAACAACATACTAAAATTTGGTGCTGGTATCCGAAACTGAACTTTTTCTGCCTTTTTTTCACCATAAGACTACATACATACATACATACATACATATACTCACGCCTGTGTCCCATTGGGGTAGGCAGAGACAACGGATCGCCATCGGCTACGATCCTGACACACCTTTTTCGCCTCTTCCACAGTCATAAGTCGCTTCATACACGCTCGTCGGTTTCGGGTACATTTGATCTGACCCCTCTTAAGTACGCTGCCAATTTGGTCCGCATACGTACGTCTAGGGCGACCTTTTTTGACTGTCCCATTCACACTCGCTTTATATATTTCATTCGTCAGTCTGCTATCACTCATTCTTTCCACATGACCAAACCATATCAGCATTCCCTTTTCAATCCTTGTTACTATATCCTCTTTCAATCCACATCTATCTCTAATTACACTGTTTCGTATTCTGTCGTTTAGAGTCACACCACACATACTGCGTAGACTAGTATGACATATTCAGGCTAAAGATGATGAATGAGTATTATATAATATTTTTTTTTACAGAACTGACCTCGGAAAAGAAGTAGTTACCTTGTTCCAAACAAATGTGACAAGTAATGGTCTCTTCTACACTGACTCCAACAGTCGGCAAATGATGAGGAGGACGTGCTGGAATGAGAGTTCTAGTGAGTTCCTTTATAACTTTACTAGCTGTTGCCCGCGACTTCGTCTGCGTTACCCGGATAAAATGTACCCTATGTGTTAATCCAGGCCATGGTCTATCTGTATGCCAAATTTCATTGAAATCCGTTCAGTAGTTTTTGCGTGAAAGAGTAAACAAACATCCATACTCACAAACTTTCGCATTTACAATAGTAGTAGGAAGTAGGATAATATCAAACTAAACTCCGCCAGGCTCGGGGGCTTATTCTCCTATGGGCAAAATGTTGCTAAGGGCGGCCAATTCAGGTTGGGGAAGCCCGTAGGGCCATACACATTGGGAGGAAATAGTTACACATACTGAGATACAGATTCAGTTTTCCGGCTGCAGCCCAGACATATTGTGTGTTCAAATTATGAGCTCGCTTCGCTAGCTCATGGCAATACTGTCATGAAATAACCGACAACTCCATGTCAGTCAGTTGTGAAATATCAGGTGAAATATCTTAAAACCTTATAACTTTTGCTGTCACAAATCCTACGATACAGGTCCGCCGTCGCCGCCGGATAGCTGCAGTTATGCGGGGGGCGGCCAGACATAATTTGCCCAGGGGTGCAATATTTGTAAATGCATCCCTAAGTGGTTCTTGGTCTGCGAAACGACAGAGCGACACTTTTCCCAATCCTCGTTCCAGCGATACTTGGGGCGACCCATTAGACGTATGTCAGTAATACCTGACTGGCTAGATTAGGAGTAAAAACTGGATTCATTGGGGATTAGTAATAATAATACCTAGTATTGTAGCAGTATTGTTTGACCACTCCGAAAGAAGTTATGGTCGTGAGTTTATATACAGGGGGGGTCGAGGTAAGGTGGACCAAAAGAAAATCCGGGGTAAGGGACATCATTATTCAAGTTTTTGTGACTTTTCATCGATATGCTACCTTGTCCCACTAAACTGGTTACTGTGTTTAAAATAGTCACTGTTTTGAGCTGAAATTTGGCAGGAATATACTTCAGTAATGTATCTAGCTACTCAAGTATAAAAAAAAATATTTAAAAAGAAAAACATATTTCTGAGAAAAACTCGTATTAGAAAAAAAGTACTAAAGGTGATTTAAGCCCGTTGTCTTTAAAACTACCTCGGTTTATGGTTATTATATGGGGGGAAAATAAAAATCGCCCTACTGTTAGAACATCTTAAATGATTAGATGTATGATTTTTATAAAACTGTAAATTCCAGTCCAACAACAAAAGAAGCCGGTAGCATCGTGCTTCTACCCCGTTACGTCACGGATCTGCATCCAGTCACAGAACACTAGTGTGGCCATGTGTGTGCTGACTGACAGGACACAGGGAGCCACCTCTTAC
Source organism: Agonopterix arenella (assembly GCA_927399405.1). Taxonomy (NCBI): domain Eukaryota; kingdom Metazoa; phylum Arthropoda; class Insecta; order Lepidoptera; family Depressariidae; genus Agonopterix; species Agonopterix arenella. The sequence continues at coordinate 7,311,565 of OV656718.1, read as the reverse complement.
AACCAAGGAGAGATGGAGCTAATGGTATACCTAATTTTTTCAATTCTACACATTTTAATTAATCTAGGTCGAGATTCAGAGACGTATTTTGAGCGAGCGTCTATTCTGAGTAGTCGTATGGATTTTGACATTACGTCAACACACATACCATCTCACACATTTTCACGCATCTCACGCACACTCTACACATTTGGTCCACTAACAAACACAATCGAACTTTTAAGAAAAAAAAAGGAATTTACTTAGTTATTTTGTCTATATATTTATTTAATATATATTTATATTAGACAAAATAACTATATATTTATAGATTCAAAGATTATTTATTGTACACAAAAACATAATTATGACAAAAATTACAAGAAGTCGTGATGTACACACGGAGACACATCAAGCTATACAAAACCAACATAAGCTGGCCGCGCGTCGGTCGAGTAACGTATAACGTCGCGCGGCCAGCTTATGTTGGTTTTGTATAGCTTGATGTGTCGCCATGCGTACAAAGGCGATATAATATTGTGTTTGTTAGTGGACCAAATGTGTAGAGTGTGCGTGAGAATGTGTGAGATGGTAAGTATGTTGACGTAATGTCAAAATCTACTGACGCAATCACACACGTACGCACTCACTCACTCACTCACGCACGCAAGCACTTACTTACGCACTCACGCACGCACTCACTTACTTACGCACTCACGCACTCCACTTATTTACGCACTCCCGCACGCAATCGCATAGATATTATAACGAAGTGCCATTGTGGCGGTGTGGTCAGAGGGCCTCGCTATAAAAATATATTTCCCTTCAGAGAAGGGCTGACCTATGTTAGGTAAAGTTCATATAGTTTTGAGGCTGCTAAGTAAAAGAGGTCTCTTGACCCAGAGCGTTTTGATGTTCTTTGTGTCTGTTATAACCACTCGAACGCAGTCACCCGAATCATATAGGTAGCTAGTTTTGATAAAGTTATCATATTTGTTCTACCATGTTGCTATACATAATTAGAAGAGGCTGTAAAATGACTTAAAATGACTGGGCTAATGGGCAAAGGTCTTCTCTGAACTCTTTCACATTGAATTCAGAGCAGACCTTTGCCCATTAGCCCAGACATTTTACGGAGTTTTGTTAGGAGAGGTGGGAAGTTATATATTAATTGGATTGTATCCGGCATTTAGCGATAAAAAGACTATCTGAAAACATATTGACAAAAAATTCACTACGCAAATCAAAATTGTGAGTCCCAGAAGGCTTTTAAATTAATAACATTAATACCAATGCACTCATTTGAATTCGATTTAACTAATTTTTGAGCAATAAAATAGGCATTAAAAAAAATATAAAAAAATGAGGTTTTTATTAGAAAATGCGAATGTTTTTTTCAAGACCTTCTAAGTAAACAAAAATATTTACACCATGTTTGAAGTATGTATAATGGTAATGTCATGTCTTTAATACGTGCAAAAACCATCAGGTTTTTTATTACGATATAATAGATAAATTTTAAATTTGGAACTGTTGCTGACGGTATTTTTATTATTTTGGTACATTTCTAAGCTCAAATTGGCTCTCAAATACTATGACCGAAAAAAAATATCAATTATTAATTAGTCCCGGCTCAAACCGTAAAATGACTGGGCTACAGCACGACAATTTTTCACAGGTACACAGAAGACTACTAACAGATGATGGCTTCGGTCTGGAAGAGCCTCTGAACGAGGAAGCGTACGGGGTAGGACTAGTGGTGAAAGGGAAACACAGGATCATCTTTGGGAACTTTAAACAAGACAGTAAGTTAAAAAACATTTTCAATACCAACATTATCTTTTTAATCGTCGTCTGCCTACACGACACGGTGTTGCACTTACACCCTGTATATCCTTTAGTACCAAGTTTTTGGACCTATTTATAGGCAATGAACATTTTTCTTTTCTTTTTTAATTTAAGTTCCTAAAAAACTCAACAGATGGCATGTATATTGCTCCATAGAGCATAGAGATAATAAGTACTAATATCTATGCCATAGAGACGTTCGTGAGATTCTGTCAAAATCATGTCAAGACTGTGCCTGCCATTTTTTAAGGTCAAGGGATCGAGCCCATACAACCAAATCAAATAAGCAAATAATCGCAAATAATGAAATATTCAAATATTATTGATTTTAAACATGTTACAGCCATGTTGCGCTATTTCGAATCAAATTAAAGATTGTAAATTTCGTTCTCTGGGTAGTGGGTTCGGTGGCGAAATTGGATAACTCAGTTCCCCGGTTAGGAAGAGTGCGGGTTCAAGTCCCGCCTGTGACATATTTTTAAATCTTTAATTTGAATGAAATATTCCATCAAAAGATGCGTTGGCATCTTTTTGATCATCTATTCCCTCTTTATTATTTTAAAGAAACCCTTTTTGAAAGTTTGACTTTTATTCGCACGGGCCGTAGCGCGATCTATCGATCTCATAGAAAACTAAAAGAAAAACGCTCATTAAAGTAGAGTAGAGAGGCAATTTTTAGAATTTTTTTTTTAATTTGTTTTGAACTTTGATTTCTTTCTTAGTCGAGGATCAGACCTTCGACGAGCGAGCTGCGCACGCGGCCAGAAGATGGCTGATGGAGCCATGGCTCTTCTTCACTCCTGGCGAGAAGCTCAACCGGAGGAAGTGGATGAATATCCGGAGCAAACGTGTTAGTTGACTTCCCTTTATTTGTATTGTATTGTATTTATTTATTTACCAGACATTTTACATTTATTTTAAGTCTTGCTAAATTATGTATCTGGAGTGCGATTTTTGAAACTCATTTATTGAACTCAGCAGTTGAAAATGTCAATATTACAGGGTTGCCAGGTCTTAGAACCGAATAGCCGGACAGACCAGCCAGTTTAGCCGGACATTTGAGTAATAAGGCCGGACACCCTTAATTATTGAGGATTTTTTGTCTTAAGGTGGTTGCAGAGGAAACAAAACTGGCCACAGCCAACTAGATGGCGCTAGGGAGCAAATATTCATGATTTTGACACATTTTGTTTAATATCTCGTAATTGTGATGATTTAGAATCAAAATTTTGAATTACGCGATACCTTGTGTGTATGTTTTAGTGATCTAGATACAATTTAAAGTCATTTTATTGTTCATACGCGTATGTTCTGCATTTCAAAAAACATCGATTCTATCACTCACACTATGCTGAGCGGTATTCATTCATAAAATTTGTCGCTTAGTAGCGGTTTAAAGCAAAACCAAGCTTTTTTAAACGTTTACCATAAAATCTTCTTAAATTCTAATGAAGTTGAATTAGTTTTCTTATTATAAATCATTCATTTCATTCTTACTTACTAATGTTTGCAATTGAAAACAAAATTAAACTAAACAGAACATCTTCACTAATTAATTAGATAAACTTTAAAAGACTTAAGTAATTGAAACATACACGATTAAATATGTATTTTTGTCAGATACTTGCTTCAAAAGCTCAGTTTCCTTCAAAATAGAGTAGACTGGTCAAATGTAAAAGCCTAACAAAAGCCGGACACCGTCTAATTTGGCCGGACACACATCCAAAAAGCCTAACTATGTCCGGCTTTATCCGGACGCCTGGCAACGCTACAATATTACTATTGGAGATATGCATCTTTCTACTGCTGATTTGACTTTCAAAAATCATACTTTAGGAGTGCGATTTTTGAAAGTCAAATCAGCAGTAGAAAGATGCGTATCTCCATACATTTTCAACTGCTGACTGCAACGTTTGAGATTCAAAAATCGCGCTCCTGGTAAATATACATAATTAAGCAAGACTTAAATCAATGTAAAATTGTTTAATGTATGTTGTCTTCGCAAGCTTGGAGTAACATTATCTACTCACCACCCCGCCCTGAAATTATGGTCGTTAGTTGATGATGTACAGGGTCCTTCTTCCGTCTCTTTTTAGGGTTCCGTAGTCAAACAAGGAACCCTAAGACGTGCCATACACATACGTAATTCCGAATCAGTAGGTATTGTGATTTTCTATTGGATTTGATACCTCCGCAATTCCGAACGCAATTATGGTCCCCCACCATATGATATAATACTGATTCAGAATTCCGTATGTATGTGGCAGGTTATACTTTCGTCTATTCTGTATGTCTGTCTGTATGCCCCACCCACAGAGTACTTTTTTATATATGAGATAGAGATGTCGCTCTAAGTCTTCAGACGTAGCGACATCTGGTGCTGTGAACCAGTCAACATCACTAGACCCATTATAGGGCTATAGAAAGAATAAAATAAGTTTTCAATCGGTTGTTAACGTTTACTACGTTGAAAACTTGTTGTGTTGAATTAAAATAATTATTTTCTAACCCAGCAAGTTCTCAACGTCGTAAATGTTAACAACCGAATGTATTTCCAATTGTCATTTGCAATATTAAACACAATTTTTATTTCATAAACCTTTATTTCTTCATTTTTTTTTTATAATATAACACAGACATATTTTGGATTTCGTCCTTCGAATCAAAATCGCTTCTCTGACCATTTAATAATTTATTAGTGTCTTTACACCAGTTATATAAAAATAGGTTGATAGAAATGTTTTCTAACTTTTCAATAATATCATTTTTATGATTTTGACACTTGATAAAGCTATAATCAATTATAACAGAGAGTACAGTTCTGATGTACGCTTTTATATGAAGTTTTGTGCTATCTTTTCGAATTATATTTGTTACACAATCTTGAATATTGGAAAAAACTTTCATCGTCTTGGTATTAGGGTATGTTAAGCATTGTTTATTTTTAAAATACTCCCTTATAGTAATTTCACTAGAGCCTGTATTTTCTTCAAAGAAGCATTTTTTACACTTTTCACAATTTTTAAATACATTTATTTTTAATTTGCGCAAAACATACCCCGTAACATACTCTAATTGTGCTTTTATTACATTATTTTGAATTTTTTCTTCAAAGTCTACAAAAACTACATTGCCCACATCATCAAAATCGATTTCTATAGTATTATTATTTGTGATCGTCCGTTTTTTGAAGAAAAGCTTCTTTAGAGATTTAAAAACTTGACATGAATCTACTTCACAATTGGAACCCGGAGAGTGAATACTGCTTAAATTATTAATTAACAAGGACGCAAAGGCTGCTTCGAAGCCCGCACAAGTTGGTGATATATTTCTATAGCCGTGACTTCGAATGCAGCCAAAAAAGTTTTCTAAAGGGTCCTGATTAAAGTGTCTCATCCAAACAGACGTCAAATCATATTTTTCAGAAAGCATTTCTACCATATATCCCAAATTTTCAATAGTTTGTATCCAGTGAGTTATGGAAGGCACCGTACCTGACCTTCCATTTTTTACATATTTCATCGTTTTTAAGACGGTTTTTGCATCCACCCACATCTTTTTGTGTGGGGAAGTTTTGGTAACGGGACCTAAAAGCGGCTTCCCACGTTTCTTATTCGATTTGACGTAACTTCCATTCATGGAATCGAACAATTTATCGAAAAATATTAAAATATCCGCAGTGTCCTGGCCCTCCGTTGGAAGGATTCCGTGGCCTGAAAACAAAAATAAATTTATAGATTACCTACTTATAATTCAACAGAAATACAATTTTATTGTACTACGAGCGTTAACCCGCGACTTCGTCCGCACAAATTATATACCAGATTTTAAGTCAGATCATAAGCTATCAAACAAAAAAATGTTTCATCAAAATCGGTTCAGTAGTTTTTGCGTGATACTCGTTCAAACAAAAAAACACACAAACAAACAGACAGACAAAAAATCCAAAAATTGGTGATATGGAATCAGGGACACCTAAAACCATATCGTAACTTTTTTTTTGTTAATATCTTCAATGTACAGACAAACTTCCTGTTACAGTTTTATAATAGTATAGATTTTTTTGTGTGCCAATGAATAAATATTTACTATTGAATGAACAGATTGCAAAAATTGAAATAAAGCATACATTTTAATCCAAACTAAGCTTTTGTAAAAACCCCATTCAAATTGTTTCAGTAGTTTTCAAGTGATGCGTGCACAAACAAAGAGATAAGCGGACAAAAATTCTAATAGAACCGGTCAAGTGCGAGTCGGGCTACTCGCGCACCGAGGGTTCCGTACCACAACATATTAACTTACAAAAAAAGTTTTTTTTCACTTGGCCAGTTTTTATTATTTGTTGGTATACTGTGAGTTTGCTCTATAATCACACGAAGTTTGACACTTGTGTGTGTTATCGTTTTTACGATAGAGCGAGAAGAAAAAAACGTTAATAAAAACTAGTTTTTTGTATGAGGAACCCCCTAAATTTTTAACTTTTTGTCATTTTTATTATTTGTTAGAAAATCCGCCGTAATAACGCACATTCTGTGAAAATTTTACTATCTAGCTATTACGGTTCGAAAGTAGAGTAAGTTAGAGCTGTACTCTAAATAGGTAGGACAGACGGACAGACGGACAACGAAGGCGTAGTTATTACTAAAACGGGACCCATGGGTCTCGTTTTCACCCTTTCAAGATTACAGCTTAGAAGATTATTACAAAGCATTTATGGATAAAACATTAGAACTCATGAAACGATTCGCATTGGCCGGCCATGCTTGACTTTTCTATAATAAATAGAATATTAGATTGACATAGAGATGAAGGAACAGAATAGGAGTCCGCCCAAAGTAGAGATAATATCTGCCTATCCCCCGGAAAGAAAGGCTTGAGTTTAATAAATTGAAACATGACCCACCAAAATCGATAAACAAACAACATACCTATCGATTTTCGAGTTAGTATGGAAAGTGGAAAAAAATATTAAAAATTTCAAATTATTTCTTTAATTACTTAGTTGGCCTTCAGTTAGTCCGTACACTAAATAAGCAAATTAGTTTTTTTAGTCTGTACTTACTTGCAAGATAACCCATATTGGCGGCAACTGTTTGGCTGAAAACTTGCGTTGCGCATTTCACCTTCATTTTTGCAATTTTATTTGGGATTACATGCCTCTCTGTTAATTTGGGCATTAGTCTTATTCCTTGGTAGGCAGGATTTTCATTATATAATTTTATAATGTGGTCCCATTTTCCAGATTTTTCCTGCCCATTTATTACACATTTCAAGGTTTTATTTATCATATTATTGCGAATTCCTTTCATTAGATGCGGAGGATCATACAGAGGGATTATTTCCTTTCCATCCACTTCAAATACATAATGTTTCCATTCTTTGCTTTCTCTCAGGTATCTGCCCCTTGTCTCATTAACAAGGTAATTTATAGCACTGACATTTGTAGACCCTTGATCACATATTGTAGCTATAACTATAAATCCAGTTGCTAACAACTTGCTAATAATTTTTTTCATTTGCACAGCTAATTCGATTGTCGGAGTGGTTTTTGAGCAAAATGTATAAGCCAGTGGTTGTTTATAGTTTTTATGGATGCCTCTCATCATAAAAACTAAAGCGTGATCAGCTATTTTCTTATTTTTTCTTTCACCATTATCCACAAAACCATTGACACTGTCAGTTCTCCTATTATAATCAAAATGTGCTGTTAATGCAACTTCATCAAAAAGTAATACACATAATTTTTCATTTGTATTTAGTCCTTTTGCTTTTTTCTTTAGTTCATCAAATAAATTTTGATTAATTCCTGGCCTTAATGATGCATTTGTGATCATCCTGCTTAATGTCAGCGGCGACGGTAGAACAAAAAATTTTCTAAGCCATCTGTAAGCTCGAGGACCCTGTTTGTATAAAGCCAAGGCCATTACTTTTTCATCTTGATTAAAGCGTCTTCCCATCTTATGTTTCCCACATTCTCTGAATTGTAGCATCGTGAAAATGACAGCAGCTGCTGTGAATTTTTTTAAAGCTTTTTGGAATGCAGCGTTTTCAGACAGTTTTAAAGCTTTTTTCAGTTTTGCCATGGCCGTATCCTTTGCTTTTTGCAGGGATTTAATTTTTTTTGTCAATGTGTCGGTTTCCAGTGAAAAACTCTTCAAATATGGTCCTGAAAAGAACAAATCATAGAATGAGGTTAATAATTAATCTACATCAAGGTTGACAAGCTAGAAATTATTTTTTTCGGTCGTTTTGCATAATTATATTTATTATTATTCTATACAACTTCGTGAGGATCCACCTCTATTCATGAGAGGAGGCCTTGGCCATACCGTGGAGATGGCATGGCATGTACATACCTATTGATCAAATAAAATTATCAATAATTCTGTATACCTCATAATCATAATATAGCTATTTTACCTCTTTCTGTTTGTGGTTTGGGCTCCAACGGAATAGATGAAATTGATGGTTCCACTGGATCAGTTGAACTTGACAGTTGCACGGGAACTGATTTAGACTGTACCATATTTGCCAAGTTATGAGTAGCCAGTTCTGGATCTGGCTGAGAACTGCCCGCAGTCATATCACTAGACATTCTGTTGGTTATATCTTGCATTGGTTGGTTTGGTCTTGAGCCAATAGAGAATCCTGTAATGTAATATAACATAACATTAATAATATTTTATTTGCGCACCAAAAATACATCCATTTAAATACATGAACTTGAAGGGTACAAAAGGCGGCCTTATTCCTAAAAGTTCCTCAAGGTCCCCATATAACCAGTAGATGGAAGAAGTTTAAGTAAGTAAAGCTTTAATGAGATAAAACCGGCCAAGTGCGTGTCGGGACTCAGGCAATTAGTGTTCTGAACCGGACAGACAACGAGGTCATTCCATAAGTGTTCCGTTTTGCCAATTTTGGTACGGAACACTAAAAAAACCTGTAGCAGTGTACTAGTTGATACAAATTGAAATCTTGTGAAACTTAATACAGTAGGTAAATAGTTAACTTCCCCATTCATGTTACCCAAGAATTAACTTTCTGCCTATTCCAACCCATGATACTGAAACACAGTAAGCACCATTTATCAAACATTGAGGTGACTCATAAAATAACAAATGCGAGTCGGACTACTGGCCAACCAGGGTACCACAACACCACACAACATATTAACTTACGAAAAAAAAAAAATCCGGGATTTTTAGCACGAAACCGACTCACACTTGGCCGATTTATTTATTGTTACACTAAAGAGTTTGCTCTATAATCACACCAAATTTGGCACTTTCATTTATCACAGTTTTTACGATAGAGCGAGAAGAATAAAAAATGTTGATAAAAAGTAGTGTCTTGTATGATATAATGTATACTACGAGGGCCCCCCATAGTTTTTTACTTTTTGTCATTTTTATTATTTATTAGCAAATCCAAAGAAAAACAAAAAGATACAGCCCTAAATAGGTAGGACAGACAGACGGACGGACGGTCAGACGGACCACGTAGGCTATGGAACCCTAAAAAAGGTCAGGACCGTCTCAGGCCCGGACTAGCCATACGGGCATACCGGGAAAATGCTTGGTGGGCTGCGGCTCAGGTGAGCCGGAATCAGATATCCATAGCCCAGTCATTTCACGGTTTGAGCCGGAACTAATTAATAATTGATATTTTTTTTGGTATAGTATTTAAGAGCCAATTTGAGGGTCGGGTGTCGCACAGAGGGTCCCATACAAAATTGACCTTGAACATGAAATGGAGGGTTTAATTAAAGGGAATGTTTTGGGTAGACTAGGTAAATAGTAGCAATCCGGTTCTGGCTGTGGGTCGCAAGATACCTAAAATGTTTGTCGCTTCGCTCCTCGCTAACCTAACCGAGTAATGAAGTGGGAACTGAGTAATGAACCTGTTTCGGTTCTGGTACAGACATCATAAATTTCGAAATATCTCGAGAACGGTGAATCCTAGTGAAAAAATAGCTAATTTTTCGAACCCCTTGGGAGCCCCCACCCTTCCGCATAATAATAATAATAATAATAGCCATTTATTTCCGAAAGTTTTGTTTACATAATTTTCTTACAATCTAATTTTAATAATCTAATTTTTAAGTAATATCTAACACTAGTAAGAGTTTGAAGAAAATTTTTATCATGAATTTATAAAATGTCTCTCAGTTCGGCGTGCCTTAAATAAAAAGTTAATTTTTCCAGCCCCCATACAAATTTCATACCCTAACAAAACTCCGTAACATGACTGGGCTAATATTAAAAACAGAGCAGGAATAAAATGTACACAAGCTTACCAGATAAATGCAAAGTAGGAACGGCATTGGCACTCAGTCTTTTGCTTCGTGTGTGGTACCGAGTCTCAAAGTGTAAGTGGCAAACTCTGCGAAGTTCAAAGACAGTGCGATGATCTAATGATATAATATGTCCTCCAATTGCATTTGTCCAAGTTGTAAATCTATCCAAATCTTTATTGGGATTGGGAAATAAATGCAATATATTTCCATCTTCACCTGCGAAAAAAGATAATATTTTAGTATTTTACTAAATACCTCTCCTGTACTATGAGTAAAATGTAAGTGACAAAACAATGCACGTTTAAAAACCACTCAAAATATAAAAGGTTGTCAAGTTGTCTTTGAAAAGCAAATTCACTCTACAATCACCAGTGATCTCGTTGAGCCACACCGACAGCTCGTTAATCAATATTTTAGCTTCAGGGCCCCAGTAACTCATCATTTCAAAGACAAAAAAAACCTTACCAGAAAGGTGAGAAGAATATGTTAGCTCACGGAAATTTTTTCGTACTTCCGTTATATTACCACATTTTCAGGGCTAATATGGAAAAATTAAAACAGTCAAGCTGATTCAAAACACATAATTAAACCATAGCATATGCTAACGACTATATTCCCTGTAGTCAGTGATATTCACATTTCAATAGCAACGCTCCCTATACAGTCAAAACTAGTGTGACAAATAGTGACCCTATCACCACTTTTTAAAGGACAGTGCAGTTTTAAAGAAAATACACACTAACATTAGACCCAAATGTTGTTCTCGATTATTTTCTCCACCAAAAACAGTTGCAAATGTACATTTTTAACATTGACATATAGAAATGGAACTAGTAAATAAAGAAGAAAGTACTTACGAGATCTATTGCAGTTCGGTACACAACATTTTTTAATTGACATTATCGCCGGTATCCAAATCACAAGGCAAAACAAGAAAGTCCAAATATTCATGCGTGGGGTCAGTCGAGGAAGCAGGGTCGTCGGAATCCAATAGTTTGCCAGGGTAATCACAAGAAGCAGAATCTTCAGAATCCAGAAAGCCAAGTCTTCGTTTAAAATCGAAAATAGAAAGAAAAACACATCCATCGCCGCGTACGCAAACAACAGACAGAAAATTTTAAATTTGACATAAGTAATGGTCAGACGTTACGTTCCATTTTTCATTTCACTTACAAAGCTAACGTTATATCTTTTAAGATTAAGTAAAAATCTCTACGTGTAAACAGATTTGTTTATCTTTTTTTATTTGAAGCATTTAAAATTTGAATTGAGTTTACTTACAAATGAATGAAAACCCACTAAAAATAGAAAAAAACTAAATTTCATCTCAAACAAAAACTGCGTAAAACAGAACGTTAGATGTGTCACCCGCGTTGACATATGTCATCAGTGTGTCACTGATTGCGAGGTTGCCATCCTAAAATAATATTATAGTGCTGCCAGCGCAAAACACAAATTTAATTACAGCGCCATCTATCGATGTGTACTGGGTAATATATTTGTGGATTAAGCAAAAAATTAAAAAGATGGGTAGAAGCCAACCGCATTGAAGGAATTCATGTCAATCTCAAATCAATCGCATAATAGCAGGTCAGTATGTTCTAAGTTAAAAGACCATGGCCCCACCTCAATTACCCGCTCATTTTTGCACCTATTGAATCGAAATTAGTCAAAGATAACAAGTGATCCAAAAAAAAGAAATGAGCTAGTAATTTAGGCCTTCTTGATTGAGAAATCTTAAATATTGTGAAGAGGGCGCCACAGAACGGTAAAAAAAGCGCCTTAACAATGTAATAGCAAAACCTTAATATCATTTACACCTGCTTCCGTGGTCTAATGGTTAAGAGCATTGGCTCTCGACACGGAGGTCGTGGGTTCGATTCCCAGTGTAATGTCACTTTGTGCGTTTTCCCCCAGTTGTTTAGGACATTGCAGACTGAATCACCTGATTATCTGAAAAGAAAAATGATTCCGTGCTTCGGATGGCACGTTACGCCGTTGGTCCCGGCTACTATCTCTGGTGGTAGTAGTCATTACATAAAAAATAGATCATACAAGAAAAAATTCTTTCACCAGGGCTCTGCCCACACGATAAGAAGAAGATTTAGGTATTGCATACTATATGCATGCATGCTTCAATTTCGAGGCGTGTATTTAAACACTGTCCATTATAATTGACGGGATCACTCCCCGTCTCACTGGACAAAGTTTCAGTACTACTATTGAAACGTGCATGTTCTGAGTTTTCAGTTTATCTCTGACTTCCCCATTATACAGGGTGAAATTGATATCATTGGCATCCTTTTAAACTAAGAGTCTACCCATCAAACTGAACAAGTTTTACTATGGGAGCAAACCGATCGGACAATCTGCTGTTCCATACTAAACTGCATTCTGCAATGCCTCCTACTCGACTCAAATGTATGCAACATCAGATGTTTTTTGGTCCAAACTCCGAACGGTTCGCTCCCATAATAAAATTTGTTCAGTTTGATGGGTAGACTCTTAGTTTAAAAGGATGCCAATGATATTAATTTCACCCTGTATAATGGGGAAGTCAGAGATAAACTGTAGCCAATGATATCCCTGTACTCATGATTATTATAAATTCAAACTATTATATTATCCTCTCTTCAATGTATCTCTACCAGTATTCGGCTATTCGTCTGCATGCCTTGCCTCGCCACGTCAACATACTAACCCTGGAGCCGTGGAAGGGAGGCAGTGTTCTGCTGCGACTGGAGAATACGCTCGAGAACCCTGTTAGAGGTGAGATTTATTAATAACTTAGGGAGAAACAAGGTGGAAGGTTCCTCAATTGAAAAGGTATGATGCTTGTGGACAGTGGTTAGTAGGACATGGTAGGACCTTTAATAGTTAGATAATTCATTTAAAACAGTACACAATACATAAAAGGGCACATTTGGCCTTTGGGCACCATTGGCGTAGCAAGGGCCTCGTTGTGCCCCCCTTAGAAAAATATAAAGTAGTGAAGAAATAATTAAATAGTTCAGTAGGCACTGTTTCAACATCCTCTTGTGAAATTCTAGCCAAAACTCAGAGGCAATACTGCCAAATAACGAGCACGCTTCGTTCGCTCCAGATGTATAGGCATGCAAGGGCTGAAGCACCCATAGCACAACTGTTATTGTTTATGAAATAATGGCGTTCTTTCACGTTTACAACATGTTTTACAACCTCCTTAAAAATCCCAAGCCTGATTTTGGTTAGGAGTTTGGAGCCATGAAAATTAACTTTTGGATACGACCTTGCCAAGAGAAATGCGAGTCTTGCTACTGGGGCGGTAGCTATGCGCTACGTGGCCGGTTTCCCCTCCTCCCCTCAGGGAAAATCTCTAGCTACGTCAATGTTGGGCACCTTGTATAAATAGGGTACATCTTTCATCACTGCGGCTCCTTTTACCGTGAAAACTTTAACTAAAGCCGTGGAAGGGAGGCAGTGTGCTGCTACAATTGGAGAGAACCCTGTTAGAGGTAAGTTTACACGTTGTATAATATCCTCTCTACAATGTGCCTCCATGAGTATTCGGCTCTTTTAGCATAAAGCATGCGCAATCCCTCTTTCGGGTTTTACTTGGTAGCCAAGCAAGATACTACTAAAAGCATTATACCTACCTTAATAATAATCATTTCTATTCACCAACGTAAAATTCATCATCATCATCATCAGCCTATACAGGGTGAAATTCATTTCATTAGCATCCTTTTAAACTAAGAGTCTACCCATCAAGCTGAACAACTTTTTCTATGGGAGCTAACCGATCGGAGCAGAAAAAAAATCACATGTTCCATACTAAACTACAGTGCCGTGCCGTGCCGACTCGACTCAAATGTATGCAACAGCAAATTTTTTTTGTGCTCCGATTGGTTTGCTCCCATAGTAAAAGTTGTCCAGTAGACTCTTAGTTTAAAAGGATGCTAGTGATATCAATTTCACCCTGTAAACGTTCCACTACAGGCACAGGCCTACCCTTAAGGAACGTATGGGCTTTAGTCACGTGCACAGTGCGGGTTGGTAGACTTCACATACGCATCAGAATTTCTTCATTACCGTATGCTGTTTCCTCTTTTCTTTCCCTGTTTGAGAGTAGTATATACGTATATATTTACGTATAAGCTTAAAAGTCATTGCGTATAAGTTAGAAAACTCATTGGTCTACTCAAACGCAGATTTGAACACGGACTCTTTGATTGAGTGTTCGTACCTCTCCGCAAGAACTGACAACCGATTGGGTGTCCGAGTTTCTAGAGTGGAAACCGCGAACTGGCAGGCGTAGTGTGGGACGCCCTGCTGCCCGCTACAGGGCTGCTAGCGTGGAGCGACTGGATGAGGAAGGCCGAGGACAAAGTTTTGTGGCGCGCCTTGGGAGAGCCCTATGTTCAGCAGTCGACGATGATAGGTTGATGATGATGATGACCTCTCTGAAACGCACCACAGACGCTCGCATTACTGAGTTGATGGAAATACATTTTTGTTTACAGAAACTCATTCACTTGTATAACTTACCTTTGGTTGCCATTATGCAAACCCGCCACATGAATAATATGGTTTTTCAAAATTTCTCAATCTTGTCACCAGGACGCTTCCGGAACGAGAAAGCTGAAGGCCTCGAAGACCTAACAGCCAAGTCCGCTCACATCACGGTCCAGCTCCGGCAGCTATTCCTACAGATGAAGATCAAGATGGTGCGGGAGACGACCCTCGCTGCCAACCAGTGGCTTGACGATGCACGCCAGATGGATTGGAGTACCAGGTTAGAGTTCTAGTTTATCTTCATCAGCCTATACAGGATGTAAACTTAAATGCGTTAACTACATAAGGGGTGCTTCAGACCATCAAACTGAACAACTTTGAAACAAAACGGACTAACATCGAAATCGGGAAAAAATACTGATGTTTCATAGAAAATGTCAATGCCGACTAGACAAAAATTTATGGAACAGCAGATCTCGATTACAATGAAATAATATTGAAAGTTGGTACACGTTGTTGTTGTGACACGTGAAGCTGTTGGTCCCGGCTACTATCTCTGGTGTTAGTAGTCGTTACATAAAAACCACTTCAGAGGCCGTAAGGCGGTCTGAAAAAACTCTGATATTAGGGCTTGCTGCCCACACGATAAGGAGAATGAAAGTTGTTCAACTCGAAGAAAAGCACGCCCGAGAGTATGCTACGTAGTAAAGTTGACTTCCCACAAAGCAAATCACTCGCCATCCCTGAGGGTGGTCATCAGGGAGGGTGAATGTACGTTAGTCCACCACACGTTCTTCACGCGTGCACAATGCGGATTGGTAACTTAAAACAGCAGATTTTTCATTGCTATTTCTTAACTGGCTCCGTGGTCTAATGGTTAAGAGCATTGGCTCTCGACACGGAGGTCGTGGGTTCGATTCCCACGGGGGACACCTAGTGAAATGTTACTTTGTGCGTTTTCCCCAGTTGGTTAGGACATTGCAGGCTGAATCACATGATTGTCTGAAAAGAAAAATGATTCCGTGCTTCGGATGGCACGTTAAGCCGTTGGTCCCTAATCTCTGGTGGTAGTAGTCGTTACATAAAAACCACGTCAGAAGCCGTAAGGCGGTCTGAAAAACTCTGACACCAGGGCTCTGCCCACACGATAAGAAGAAGAGATTTCTATTTCAATGTTGGTCCCGTAGTGAAACTTGTTCAGTTGACCCCTTAAGTATGTAATGCATTGAATTTTACACCCTTAGGGCGATGATGATGGCTATAAGATGTTGCCTTACACATTGAAGTTACGCCGCTGTTTACAAACTTTTCATATCTTTCAGATACGTCTACAGCGGCGCAGATGATGAAATATTGGCAGAAGATGCTGCAGAATTCAGAGAATCCTTTAATGTGAAAGATAGAGAAAACAAAGAACATGGTATGAATAGATTTTGAAACTATTTCTTCAACTTTCCAGTTCGATGATAGTTTTAAAGACATAATGTCTGACATGTAGGACCCTGTACAAACATAGCTTTTCCCTTTTTCAGAACGCTATTCGGAAGAAGATCAAGCTTACAGCATCCGTAGAAATACCAAAAAACGTAAACAAGAAAAAGGGAGATCCAAAATAAAACTCACTCCGCACTTCGACGAAAATGATCGTACAAAGCGATCAGCAAATATAAGCGAAAATATCATAGAAAACATTATCAACGGAACTTTTAAAGATAATGAAGAAAATTCTAATAAATCTACTTCGACTACTGTAGTAGAATCTACCACAGAGTTCATTAATGCTACTACCAACGTTGACACTATGTTTACTATGGCCAGAGTTAGTAAAGCATCTCCAGGACTGACAAAAACTCCCGAATTAAGTTATATTGGTTTAAAGAACTCCTGGATAAGACCGTCAAAGTTCTTCGTCGATTTGGAAAGAGAAAGTGAAGAAGGTGGGACTTCTGAAGAAGATATTTCTTCCAATCTGAAAAAGAGATCTCCGAGAAGAAAGGCTAAGAGAAAGAAAACTAAGGAACTAGGTATAGTGAGGAAAGAATCTTTGATTTTATGTTGTCCTTTTACCGTTTAGTGACGTCTTCATCACAATTTTAAAGATTTCTCAATTAGCCCAGTCATTTTATGGAGTTTTGTCAGGAGGGGTGGGGAGTAATTATCAATGGGACTTTTAAACTGTCACGGGCACCATTTAGTGACAAAAAGTCTAAGTACGTAAAAAAAATAAAAAAAAAATCGGCTTCCCAACATAGAAATCAAAATTGTGTCTTCCAGAAGGCTTTTTAACTTACTAACATTATTACTAATGCACTTATTTTAATTAGATTTAACAATATACATTATTTTTAAGTAAAATTTCAATGCCTATTTTAGGCATTGAAATTTTAATAATGAGACATTCATTAGAAAATACTAATGTATTTTTCAAAGCCTTCTGTAGTCAGAAGGCTTTGAAAAATACAAGACCACCACCACCATTTTTGTCTACCTACTGGTAGACAAAAATATTAACACCATGTTTGAAGTATATATAATGGTAAAGCCTTAAAAATGTGCAAAAAAAATTACCTTAAATTAAATTAAAATAAATTAAAAATTATTTATTTCAGATTATTCATCCATATTGTGTTAGTAACAATTGTCTTAAGGTCTTTTAGAATGAGATAAATACCAACTAAATTTTAAATTTGGAGATGTTGCTGACGTAATTTTTTTTTATTTTGGTACATGTCTAGGCTCAAATTGGGTCTTAAACAATATACCGAAAAAAAAACAATTACTAATTAATCCCCGCTCAAACCGTGAAATGACTGGACTAAATAAAGAAAACCTAAATAAAGAAGTGCTATGTACTTCTTACTACAAGTTATTATTATTATTATTGTGTGAAGGATGATGATGATTGATGTGTAAAAAAGGAGTGAGTGTTGAAACGACGGTTAAGAGAGATGAATGGAAGAGGATGACATAATGGGAAATGGGCAAGACAATGGTGATGATGATTATTATTATTTTATACAATACTTTTATAGGTTTTTGATAAGTGTAAAAATAGGTAAATTACATTTGGAGACTGAAAAATTAATGTTCTTATGATGCGAACGAAAAAGTCATCGCCTGCAATATTATTCTTTAACTTTTTATTTTTTTTGAAGGCGGTTTAAATTTTTTGTTAAAATTTTGTTTATTTCACAGTGAATTAATTAGTTCGACTCAGATATTAGTTATACACGCAAAGGGTACATCAATATGAAGCGAATATTTCAATCGACGATGATTCGCTGTCAACTTTTGAGGAGTTGTATTGTGTAGCTCCGGGATGCCATAATCAGATCCTGGTTTCCTTATAATGGTACCACCTTTGGAATATCTCCTTTCTAACAAAAAAAGAATCATCAAAATCGGTTCATAAACGACGAAGTTATCCGCGAACACATATAAAAAAATATATATACGGTCGAATTCAGAAACCTCCTCCTTCACAACGGTCACTTTTACATTTATTTCAATACGAGCGTTAACCCGCGACTTCGTCCGCACAAATTATATACCAAATTTTAAGTCAGATCATAAGCTATCAAACAAAAAAAGTTTCATCAAAATCGGTTCAGTAGTTTTTGCGTGATACTCGTTCAAACAAACAAACAACCAAACAGACAGTTAAAAAATCCAAAAATTGGTGAAATGGAATCAGGGACACCTAAAAACCATATCGTAACTTTTTTTTGTTAATATCTTCAATGTACAGACAATCTTCCTGTTACAGTTTTATAATAGTATAGATTCTTAAACGGACTGTTTAGAATCTAAACAAGTATTATGTATGAAAATAAAAATTGCTTTTATGATTTTGTAGTACCTAAGTTTGAGTTGCATATTTTCAATTTTCATTTGACTGAACGGTAAAACGTTATATTGCAGAAGTAGAAATCGACGATTCTGACGATGGAATAACAAAATCAATATACGAAATGTATTATAAAACTAATACTCGTCAGAAGCCATTCAAAACTTTCCTAAAGAGCGCAGAAGAAACTACAGAACGACACCGAAGAAGAAACGGAAAGAAGAAGAGAATAGTCAAGAAGAATGAAGATGACAATACAGAACGTAGAAATAAAAGGAATAGAAATGATGAAATGGCGTCCACAGAAGATTACATAAGTGAATCTAAGAGAAAGAGTAGAAATAAGAATAAGAAAGAAAAGATGTTGAGAGTAGACATGCCATTCTTTATAACGGAAGAAGGTAAGAGATATAGGATGACGAAGGGAGGTTACGCGCAAGATAGTTCAGAAGATGGAGTTAGAGAGGAGTTGGGAGAGAAGAAAGAAGAGACAGGTATGTTAGATATTGCAGGGTTGCCAAATCAGGATAAATTCTGAAATCACTAACTTCAGTCCCAAATTATTGCTAACTTACTAACACAAATGTAAGTTCTTCTCGATTATTGTTCTTATCAAATTTCCATATAATTCGGGTAAAATTTTAGATGTTGGCAACATCACTTTTTGAAGCTCGAATTTTAGTTGCCGCATTTTAGGAGCCGTTTTTGTTGTTCAGGAAGGGCGGAATCTAGTCGGATAGACCAAAAATATCTTTGGTTCTAATTATAGACCACCATGTGATTTTTGAATGTTGTGTACAGGGTGTAACCAAACACCCTAGTATTGAGGGCAGCAGGCTTGGTAGGCTCTTAACACGTGAATTGGGGATGACATTTTTTTTTCCCGTCTATATCATGTTGTAGAGTTTGGATATTGGATAGGTCTTTTAAAAATATTGTGGGTTTTGCAAAATCATTTTTCGTTTAAGGGATCCGATAGCGAAATATTGAGCTTTAAAGTGCAGTTTTTGTTAAGAGTTAAGTGTGCCAGATAAACGGTTGTTTCTGGATATGTGAAAAAATTCACGGCAGTAGTATATATATAATGAAATTAAAAGGAAAACTCTCACCGCTAAGTAGGCTTTACAAGTTTACGAGTAATAGTCGGATAACTCGTAAAATATGGTATAAAACAAAAAGTCCCCTTCTAAGTCAGTATATTGTGATGGGCAACTACGGAACCCTACACTGCACGTGGCCCGACACGCACTTGGCCGTTTTTGTGTCTTAGTTGTTGTTTTTGTCTCTGGAAGGTGATAATATAATTCCCCACAACTTAACAGATACGCAAGCAACAGAAACAACAAGATCAAGGTCAAAAAGAAGAGAGGAATCACTCTATACTCAAGATTACGAGTCTGTACCCATCGACATGGACGAGGATTACAAGGAGATGGAGCATTATGATAGAGAAAACAACGAGAGAAGATTTGAGAGGAAAAAGAGGTATGACAAAATTAAATGCTTTATTCAGGTACGCGCGCACAGGAGCCGCAACGCAGGGGACGCAGCGGACGGATTTCCTGTTTTGTATGGAATTCTATGGAAGTGCGCGCACTGCACTCGCATTATCCGTCAATGCGGGAGGGCATCGGTATTTTTGAGCAAGGAATGCTGATGACGTCATCCGCAGCGAGCGTGCCGTCAGTGTTCCCATCTTAGGATATTTTTCCCTAGTTTTATAGGGTAATTTTTTCACGTCTAGGATATTTTGTAGATCATAACATTGCTGCACGCGGAGGACAGTCGCCTTTTGGTGGCTTTTTCCGATTCAGTTTGCATAGAATGTGCTGCCATCTATTAAATATTTCTCAGAACTATGGAAAAAAAAGATTTTATTGTCTATGTCAATGTCAAATTGACAAAATCACAAAATGGCTACCTATCTTGCGTAATGTACGGGTTGTTTGTAGTTTCCGTTCAATTTCGTGCCGATTTAGTGATGTTCTGGAGTTTCTGTTGTTCTCTTACCAATGTTTAGATTACAGGAATAGTAAGGATACTGGAATTTCACTCGATCGGTGCGGGATTGAACGAAAACTAGCATTAAAAACAATAATATCCATTGGTATGAGTAGATATAAGTAGGTATGTATAGTATAGGTTGAATTATGGTCTTTGAAACATAGATGGCGCTAGCTAGCCTTCAATTTGACATAAGGTGGATGCATAATGTTGCCACGAGTGGGTTCTCTTTTCTAATATACTTATATTACTCTTTGCATTGCTGTATGTAATTATTCGGAATAACGTTTTTTGAAGACAAATAATAAAAGAATGTACCTGTTATTAATATAAGTGATATTATTAATGTAATCTGATTGACATTAATTAGATATATTTGGTAACATAGAAATACATTCGACAAAATATCCTACTTATATTAATTAAATGATTAAATAATTAATCGATTAATGCCCACACTGGTATGTATACATTTAACTTAAACTCAAAGGAAAACTAATTGGATGCATCAATATAAAAAAATTTCCCGTGGCATCGTTTTTTACCCAAATTATGGTAAGCTGGCACCAAACGCAAAAATACCGACGCAGAAATCCGGATGCAGTGCGCGCACCCCACCCGCAAAATCCGTATTGCTGACCATGCCCCAGCTGCGTCCGCTGCGTTGCAGCTCCTGTGCGCGCGTACCTCTAAACCTAATTCAACAAGCTGGAGTTCGATTTTTGAAACTCATTTCTACGATAAAGACGTTCGCGAGATCCTGTCAAAATCATGTCAAGACTGTGCCTGCCTTTTTTTTGAAGGCCAAGGGATCGAGCCCATACAACCATGTCAAACGTAAACAGTTTCATATTTTCGATTTAAATGATTCGTAAATAATGAAATATTCAATCAAAAGATGCGTTGGCATCTCTTTATTATTTTAAAGAAACACTTTTTGACATACAAAGACCGTAACGCCATCTATCGTCACTAGAAAACCAGAAGAAAAACGCTCATTAAATTCAATGAATTTTTATCACATAGATCTAGAAAATAATAATAATTAAATCTGTCTGTGGTTTGTAACATTTCCGTTAAAATAGAATGATTAAAATAAATTTACCTTACAATAAAATCAATATTGTGATCCTGATGTCCTATCAAATGTATAAGTTTCAAAGTTGGACTCGCGCTGCAAGTCTGGGGGAGGTCAGACGCGCGCGTATTGGCATCTGTTAGGCTTGCACGTGGCTCCGCCATTTTGTAAACTCTTTTGTGTTTTAACTATAAAACGTTAACTTGAGATTATAATATTATAATAAACTACTTGACATTGGCAGAAATGCTACTAATCATTTTCCTACGTGTACTCTCCACATAACGGGACATTGGCACAATTGTGATAACGCATCGGACGCCATTAAATAAAAATAGAATAGAAGTTTCAAAGTTACGATTTGTTTACAAATTTAAAGATTTGTAAAGTTTCTTTGAGCAATCTAGTAGCACGAAATCGCATTTTTTCACGCTCCGTCCTTTTCCTTCTCCTTTTTCTCGCTCTAGCAAATGACGTTCCTAAGCGACAGAAAAGGATAGAGCACGAAAAATGCGATTCCGTGCTGCCAGGTTAGGCTCAATCATGAAACTACAAAAACTTTGATTATACAGGGTGTTTGGAAGCTGGGTGCACTCCGCCGAGCGTCCGACACCGAGGCGTCTCCGTGTCGGACGCTCGGCGGAGTAACAACTCTGATTCGAACGTTCGTCGGTCTAACTCCTGAGGATGCTCCTTGGTGGAGCGAAACACGTGTAGAGTAGAAATTATTTGGTGGGCAGGTTGTGTTGCATAACATACTAGGTAGTTAGAAGCGGAGGTCTTGATACAATCGTGTCATCTACATATTAGGTTGGTATGTTAATTGTTAAATTTTTTTGAGTTTGTCAGATGTGTATCTAATCGAATAAAACAAGTTTTAAGCATCTGTGTTATTGAAAAAAAATACCAGACGCATTTGAAGTCGCAAAAAATTTTAAAATTTAAAAAATACTGCTTAGTCTACGGCATTTAGGAAAATAAATAGAATAGCCTTGATCGTTTAAACCTTTTTAAAAACATGTTCGGTTAATGGCCTTTATTTTAAAGTATAATTTAACCTGATATCTTACAAATTCTCTGAATTAGAGCTTACTTACTTAAAGAGACATGTATGGCTAAAAATGTTCTAAATGGTGTCAACTATCATCCCATTAAATATTTGCACCCACCTTCCAAACAACCTGTATACCGGTGGTTATTATTCAAATTAGAATCAAAAATATTTTTATACGGAGCTCACTCGCAAGAACATCCTAGATCTCTCTAGATCTCTATCCAGTTTTGATCTCTATTCCAGAGATTCACCAACAGACGAGCCGCAGCCAGACGCGACGTCGGAACAAACCGATCCTGAGCCGGACCCCGAATACGTGATCACACTGCGACCCACTCAAATCAGAACTTTCGTCGTTTGGTTCGAGAGCCATAGGAAACCTTATACTATGTAAACTATTAACCTGCTACCTGCCAATGCAACCATGACTCAAACTTCATAGTTGCCTTCATTCATACCTGTGTTGGGGAGCATGCGCTGAGAAACTTTCAATTTCTATAAAATAACGTATCTAAACCTAATATAAAACCAAAGAGAATGTAACTCACTACACTACGTTATAAGAGTCGGGACTTCCATACTTAAACCTGGTCGTGACGTATGAAAAGTGTGCAACCGTACAAAGGAATTTAATGGGGGCGGTACACGTTTCATATAACGTTTTATTGTCAGAGAGTTGCGCGAGCCTGTATAAAACAGCTGTAAGGGGTTGTTGGTCTGTAAGTTTGTCTGTACATTGAAGATATTAACAAAAAAAAAGTTACGATACGGTTTTTAGGTATCCCTGATTCCATATCACCAATTATTGGATTTTTTGTCTGTCTGTCTGTTTGTTTGTTTGTGTGTTTGTTTGAACGAGCATCACGCAAAAACTACTGAACCGATTTTGATGATTTTTTTTGTTTGATAGCTTATTATCTGACTTAAAATCTGGTATATAATTTGTGCGGACAAAGTCGCGGGTTAACGCTCGTATATACTAAATCTATGAAAATAACGAAGGTCTGATCTTACGGATCGGCTCTTGGACCAATATTTTGAGTGTTTACAAGAGTACTGTATGGATAAAAACTACATATGAGTAAATAGGTACCCCATACAGACAAAGCTTCGAAGATAACTGTTATTGCGATCCATACAAAAGAAGTTTAATTATATTTTGGAATTATACAACGTCAATGAATTTTTTTCAAGCACGAAACTAATTCCTGTGTCTGTATTTTGTCAGGTTATAGTTTCAAAGTTACAGTGGCTCAAAGATTTATAATACTACCACTTTAAAGTAACAACGTGCATGATCTCGCTCGCAAATGTGACGTCACTCAATCACACGAACTTCAATAGTAGATTACACACCGAGGAGGGCAGGAAAGTAAGAAATGTCTCAGATCTCATGTAATTGTTGATCGAGGCGAAGCCGAGTTACATGTTATCTGAAGCTTTCTTATTTACTGCCCGAGGCATAGATTAATATGTAATATTGGATATAGATAGGTAACTCGCCTTGAATTTTAGGACGTTCTGATTGCGAAACATTATGAAATTAATTGAAAAAGATGATCGGCCGCCACAAGGATCGAACCTTAGCTACCCGGATCGTAAGCCGGTTGTCTAGACCGCTAGACCAACAAGACAGTGATTGATATGGGCGAAATCTCTCACTACTACAGCGCAGCGCGTGAGGTGTATGTGCTGCTACTCCGATATGAACCCTAGTTCAACACATAGTGCTTCGAAACATAACCGATAGATGGCGGAAGCTGTCTATGGAATATAAGCGTTCCACTTAGTTTGTACTAAGATAACATAGCATGGTCCGAGGTTAGTACCAAAGAGTAATATACGTATATGTTAGTACACTATTTTTCTCCTCGACGACGGAGGCGTAACACGGCAACTTTGTTTAGCGCAGCGGGACGAAGGTTGACGCCAGGCGGAGGACAGTCGCCTTTTGGTGACTTTTTCCGATTCAGTTTGCATAGAATGTGCTGCCCTCTATTAAATATTTCTCAGAACTATAAAAAAGAAAGATTTTATTGTCTATGTCAATGTCAAAATCACAAAATGGCTACCTATCTTGCGTCTTGGGTTGTTTGTAGTTTCCGTTCAATTTCGTGCCGATTTAGTGATGTTCTGGAGTTTCTGTTGTTCTCTTACCAATGTTTAGATTACAGGAATAGTTAGGATACTGGAATTTCACTCGATCGGTGCGGGATTGAACGAAAACTAGCATTCAAAACAATAATATCCATTGGTATGAGTAGATATAAGTAGGTATGTATAGTATAGGTTGAATTATTGTCGATGAAACATAGATGGCGCTAGCTAGCCTTCAATTTGACATAAGGTGGATGCATA
Organism: Agonopterix arenella; assembly: GCA_927399405.1. NCBI lineage: Eukaryota > Metazoa > Arthropoda > Insecta > Lepidoptera > Depressariidae > Agonopterix > Agonopterix arenella. The sequence continues at coordinate 7,286,607 of OV656718.1, read as the reverse complement.
ATGTTGCCACGAGTGAGTTCTCTTTTCTAATATACTTATATTACTCTTTGGTTGATGCTTTCCGCCCGGAGGGGTGAAAAATTTCTTTTTTCTTTTGCATAGAGTCTACGTTTCTTTATCAACCGAGTGAAGTTATCAAACGGCCCTTTAAGGTCATGCACATTGTTATTTTAAACTGATAGTACATACAAATATTAAATTAATCCTAGCATTGAAAATATATCTTTTGACTGAAATCTATCAAAATACAGACACAGATTGGATTCTAGATCATGTTTGAAAAAAATCATTGCATTTAATTGGCTAATATTGAAAATAGAACGAAACTTCGTTTGTATTCAGCGCGCTGCGCTCGGGCGACCTCGCTTGCAAAATATGTTCATCTTTAATTTGCGTGATCGTGAGTTTATACAGGGCGTAAAATTAAACGGGACAATTACTTAGGGGTGCTTCAGACCATCAAACTGAACAACTTTTTCTATGGGACCGATATCGAATTCGCGAAAAAAAATCTGCTGTCCCATACATTTCAGTCGAGTTATGTTTGCAGTTTTGTATGGGACAGCCGATTTTTTTCGCGATTTCACTGGTGGTCCCATAGTAAAAGTTCAGTTTTATATTTTTAAGTAAGTGTCCTATTTAATTTTACACCTTAATAGGCTGACACTTTTTAAGGGGATGATCAGACTTTCAAACTGAACCACTTTGTCTATGGGACCAACATCGGAATCGCGAAAAAAATATCACATTTGGCTCGAGTAGGTTTGTAGTTTTGTATCGAAATGCTGATATTTTTTTTCGCGATTTCGATGTGGGTGCCATAGAGAAAGTTGTTCAGTTTGACGGTCTGATCATCCCCTTAAAAAGTGTAAGCATATTAAGAAGGACCCTGTATGTTGGTTCGTTGATCATTAGAAATATTTAAACACAAAAATAATATTATAACATTTTATTGTTACTATTAAATATTTTATTACAATAAATACATTTTATATAAATACACATTTTCATTTCACCAAACCCTTTTTTAAATAATGAGTTTTTGATACATTTTACCCCTTAGTAAAACAACATTCCAAAATAACAATATTTTGTCTCACTCAGACTACTTCTATTAGATCAAAGAGTGAGAGAGAGGTACTACAAATTTTTAAGTAGCATTCGATTAGATTAGCCTAGACAAGTTTTATGAACTTCCTAGGCTTTTAGTATATTCATATCTTCTATTTTCCCAATGACAAATGAAAATAAAACAATAACATGTCATCGAAATAATAATCAAGTATGTATGTTACATATTTTAAGAATAACATTAAAAACATTACCCTCCTACGGGCGCAGTCGGGTAAAAACAAGTACAGTGTACACATGGCTACACGTCAATTTCTATATAGCCAGGATAAGCTGGCCACGCGAGGTTATACGTTATTCAACTTACGCGTGGACAGCTGTATGTAGCAAACCGTTTGTAGAATTCAATTCAATTCAATTCAAGCCGCATTACTGCTAGCCGTTTAAAAAAACAGTGCCGTTTTGTATTACGGCGGATCATATAATTATAATTAATAGTACAATAAATAAAAGCGTAAGGGGTAGGCTATATCTACAAAATTCGTATAAAAAAAGAGGAAATAAGGAATGTACTAGTTGAACAATTTTGTACGCTTAACAGGTAATTTTAGTAAAACTCTCGCCGAAAACGAAACATTATACAAGATGGACCCCTTCTTCATCATTCACGTCATCAATCTGGACAAATTTCTCTATAGGACTAACGACGAAATCACATTAGAAACTATTAAAAAAATTGTGTTTTTGGTCCCACACAGAAAGTTGTTCAATTTGATGGCCTGATCGGTCCCTTTAAAACCATCAGCATATTAAGAAAGACCCTGTATATACAGGGTGAAATTGATATCATTAGCATCCTTTTAAACTAAGAGTCTACACATCAAACTGAACAAATTTTATTATTGGAGCAAACCGATCGATCGGAGCAAAAAAATAATCAGCTGTTCCATACTAAACTGCAATGCCTACTCGACTCAACATTTTTGCAACAGCAGATTTTTTTTGCTCCGATCGGATTGCTCCCGTAGTGAAAGTTGTTCAGTTTGATGGATAGACTTTTAGTTTAAAAGGATGCTAATGATATCAATTTCACCCTGTAGATGTAATAATTATAAGCGAGTTTTAAATTAAATTAATTTAATATCTTTCACGAAAGCGGCGCCATTTATACATCGTCGTTTCGATATTGGCGTGAATTATAGTGTTCAAATGATTATGCTGTGCTCAGAACGCAGATACAATAACAGTTCTCGAAGATCCAAACAGATGGCGCCAGTTGATCTGTCATGCCAGTTCAATTTACAATTACAATTCAGGGTACATTCCTGGTTACTTATGGCGTTAAATAAAATTTGTCCTACCGTTCTCGGTAATGTATTTATTATTATTATTTGGTTATAAGGGCTTGGTCAATGGCCAAATAGCTACTGCGACCTGGATAGATCTATTGTAGCTGTCACCCTAGACCTAAGGGTCATTTCCTAGGCCCACAGACTTCATGAACCGTGTTATGCTTTAGGAGGGGAGGGAGGTCTCTAATGTCAGTAGGTGTTATTACGTATCCACCTAGATGGCGACTCTTGCTGGGAATGAGCACACTTCGAATTCGCAGAGGTGTATGGGCGTTTCCTCTGCTTCACAGCAGAATCTGCAAGTGGGTGAATCTACAAGCCCCATTCTGTGTAGGTGTTTGTTTAACTTGCAGTGTCCTGTTAAGGCTCGTACTAAGAGCCTTAAGTCGTTGCGGTTTGAATTGATGGCATCCGAGGTATGCCTGTTTGAGAAGCCGGTCACAAGTTCTTTCGCATGCCTCAGTCCTGTATGCCTCGCATGCCACCCCTTTATGTGCCTCCGTCTTTATTATTTTACGTTTTTCTCGTATAAACGCTTTGTCGTGGGTGGCATGCTAGCCGTGCTGGTGTATCCGACCAGAGCTTACAGCTTTGGTTCAGTAATGTATCTCAAATTGTTATTGTAAATTACAATTGGGCCCCATTTAAAGACGTAACAATTGTAATACAGTTTTTGAGAGTTACGCGGTTATTATTTAATCTAGAAATAAACATTTTAACGGGTTCTTGCCGCGTTTTGGTATATTTGAGTTCCCAACCAAAACGCGGTAAGAACCCGTTAAAATTTTTAATTCTAGATGTTACAATTGTTATTTACAATTACATTTCAAGGTATATTGCTGGTTACTAATGACGCTTATCATGCAGTAGGTAACATAATGTCCTAACATTCTCAGCAATGTACCCTGAATTGTCATTCTAAATAACAATTGTCACGTTTAGCTCACGATCCAGCTGTCAAACTTGACAATTCATCCTGACACCTTCAATGAACCTCGCTACAACTACATGCTCAATAGGCTTGTTGTAGTCGATATCTGAGCACAGCATACCGAAGAAGAAATGGATAACATCATGAAATAATGTTTGATATGTAAAAGTAATAAATATATATATATAAAAATTTTCAGCCTTCACCTATTATGCCCCGTTTACATGTATCTAATAGCGGTAAGAGGCAAGTGCTGGTTGGTACTAGTATAAAATGAATTAAAATCTTTTAAAATATCACCTAAAATTTTCAAATATTATTGATTTTTAAACATGTTACAGCCATGTTGTGCTATTTCTGGGTAGTGGGCTCGGTGGCGAAATTGTATAACGCAGTTCCCCGGTTTGGAAGAGTGCGCGTTCAAGTCCCGTCCGAGATAAATTTTTCAATCTTTAATTTGATCACCTAACATTTATTTTTTCATTTTTTGGAATGAGGGACAGTTTAAAGTGGTATTTTATCACAAACTTCTCCGTGAGAGGAGCTCACGAATAATGGTGAGAGGGAGTCGACCATACTCCACCACGCGGACCCAGTACGGGATGGTGGAGGCAAGTTAATGGTCAACTTGCTGTAGAATTTTTAAATTTGGTGGTCTTTAATGGTACTGACATTTGCTTTAAATGCGACACGTTTCAAACCGTCGGATTTTGATAACTACATTAATAAATGCGAAATGATTTTTTTTTATTCATAATGGTTTTGCGCTTGGCTTCATCTCACCTGATGGGAAGTGTAGATGAAGCCGAGGATGTAGCGCGCTCACACAGAAAAAGCCTATTAACTCTTCTTTTGAAAATATCCTGATTGTATTTGCTTGGAAACACAGACGCAGGGAGTGAGTTCCAAACCTTACCGGTTCTCATTAAAAAAGAGGATGCGAACCTTTTTGCGCGGATTGTTGGAATATCGACTACGTATGGATGCAGACTCGCACTACGTCTTGTCGTACGTTGGTGGTAGTTATACTAGTAGTACTACTAGTATAACTACCACTAGTATAATACTAGTAGAACCCCACTTACCACTGGCATAGTGTAAACGAGGCATCAAATCGTACTTTCAGTACAACACAATATATAAAGAGAGTATTCCTTCACTTAAAGGACGGACCTATTCCAAAATGTTTTACATAATATTACAATTATTACAATGAAACGAATAATTTAAATAATGACATGAATTTATAGTTCATAGCCTAATACGCTCATTATACTTTCTGAAAACTTTTGGAAAATTTTATTTTACATAATTATGTTTTGTATACAGGGTGCTTTGACTACTTATATAAGGTCTAACAAAATTAGGTGAAACTATTTTAAGGGGATGATCAGACCATCAAACTCAACAACTTTCTCTATGGAACCAATACCGAGAAAAAAACACCCTAACAACACCCTAGTAATACCTAAGGGGGTGCCCCTTAGGTATTACTAGGGTGTTTTTACACCCTGTAGTGGCTCAAAGATTTCAGAAAAGATAATAATTGCGTATAATATTTTATTCAACATCTGTAACAATAAATAACCACATACAATGTGTAATTCGACAAATTAACATAATAGTATATAACCATAATCTTACATCTTTTTCGAGATGGGCAGAGTCTTTGCTACAATTACCATAAGGTTCAAATTGTAAACAAAGATCTTAACGTGAGTTGATAAGTATTGTTAGTTATTTGAAATTGGCTGATAGCTTTTGATTGCAATTTGTATACAAGTCAAGATGTTATTAATGACGGTTGACCAAATTTATTTATTTCAATGGTTGTCACATCTAATGTCAAATACAATGCGATGAGTTCTTCAGTTTTCCGTGCGATCTTAGGTTGCGATAAATTGGTCGACCGACACGACAGTTGTCTTTATTTGTTTAAGTGCTGCCATCTAGTGGATAACAATAATAAGAAATGTGATGGACGATATTGTGTCCATGACATAGTTTTAGTCTACGGTTTTTAGTTTTAATTTAAATTGTATTGTAGCAACATTTTAAAAACTGACAATGATAAAAGTGATTGTTTGAAAAGGAAACGGTTAATAAAGAACTGGTGATCAAAGTGTGCACATCTATTATTCCGAATTTATCCTTAATACTTCAGAAGTGTTCGTTTTATTTTGCTTCACGTGCCACGATGTGCAATCGACGTCCACGGCATCCTATCATTTCGAGTGATGAGGAAGAGCAACCTCATCCAAATCCAAAAAGCCGCGAATGCCGCGAAATCAACGACGCCCGAATGTAACAAGCGAATTGATCGACTGGAACAATGACTGCATTGACTAATATACAGCAAAATAATACTTCAACGCAATAAGATCAAACTGATCAATCAAACTGCAAACCCGATACCTCCTATTCTACAAGGGGACAACTCACAGGATTCAAATAAGTCTACAGGTACGTCTAAAAATATCAATAATAATTTCACGAGTTTGCCATGCACTCCTCCACATCATGCAAACACCATGTACTCGACACACACTCCACCAGAATATTATAGTACAAACATGGGTGGTAGTTTTTCGCACCACAAGCGTGCCACAATCGACTGTTTAAATAACGGGCAACTTGTCCCCAAGTATCCGTCTATCCCGGAAAGTAGTGTTAGCGTAAGCATACCAGAATCGATCGTTGCAGGGACGTATTGTTCCCAAATATCCGTCCACTTTAGATAATTTTTTTTTAAATAATTTTTAACCAGAAAATGTGCCTAAATGATATCATCCAAATCGGGCCATTTTTGAATGGTGTCATAAAAATATGGTAACAACAGTTTGCATAAGCATATTACTTAAAATATCTATTTCAACGATATATTTTGTCGTACAAACAAGATTTCTTGAATTTCATGATGGACAAAAATATTTGTTCCAAAATGTGAAAAATAGCATACGTCTAAAACTCTAAAGGCACATAGACAGACAATACCTTTATTTCGTGGAAAGATATTTTTTTTATATAGCTTAACTGCACTGTATTACTTAGAGCTGTCATAATATTACTTTGAATATTTTGTAACACGATAAGACTATATTTTTAGCTATTATTGCAATTGGTTTGTATTTCTATCATATTAGTATATATTAAAATGCGTAAATATATAAAAGCTATTACATGCGTATCACAATTTGGCGAAATTCCCCGTACATTTTACATGTTGTCATCTAACGGTGAATCTAATGCTACTTCTTTCTGTTCACGCATGGTTACATCGACTGGAGTCCTTGGCGAGGATCTACGGCTGGGTCGAAAAGACCCTTATCTACCACATGACTGACAACCTGGAAGGCAACACGCTCCTCTGGTTCGGACATCAACAAAACATCGAAATCTCGTGGCAGGAGTGGAAGAAGCGACTTGCCGACTACTTTCCTGCCAGCCGAGGACTTGCTGCTAAGCTACATGACTTCGTCACCATCAACCAAACGCCGATATGAGCGGGTAATCGATATTTATTATAAAAAATTAGCACAAGGCAAATCTTGTGAGCTTACAGATAATATATAATATGCAACGTAATAAAATTATACACTCTAGGAGATCCATTGTTAAGGGCAGGAGCTCGTGGTGCAGATTGTAAAGATACATGTGCTTTATTAAACTATTTGACTGATGCTGCTGTAGATGTTCCATTCTCTGAGTTAAACGAACTTTTTGAACTAGATTTTAACAGACCAAAATGCTTCACGTGTGATCACCGAGGTCACATTCCCTCCCAATGTAAAGATTCCTCACGTTACAAAACTGAAATTTGTAGATGTTAAAAAAAATGTTCTCATTGCAACAAATTAGGACATGAACGTGACAAATGTTTCAAAAATGCCCCGATACCTAACCCGCTCGCTCTAAAAGCAATAGCATATAAGACATTTGAAGAAAATAGCGAGAAAAGTTTTCGACTTACTTCGAAAATTCGGTCATCTTGCGCCAAGAAAAATTATGTTTTCTTAAGACCGAACGACCTTGAGCTTTTCAGAGCCACCTAACCTCTACTAAGCTATATCATTTTAGTAGGTATATTGTAGTGCTTTCTAATCCAAGGAAACAAATTTAAAAAATCATAAGAATTAGCACCAAATTTTCAAATTATTTAACTAGCTCATTAAATATAGGGCATAAAAAAAAAATTTTGTTCCTAGCAATTTTAGATCTTAATATTTTCTACACAATGGTGTATGTCACAAGTAAAAGTGACTTCAACATATAAAGTATACTTCATATGTTCAACATATAAGATGTACATATTACAGACATTTTCGAATATTTAGGCTTTCCTTTGAACACAGGTTTCATATGTATTTTATAGAAAAATTAACTAGTAATTATACTTCATAGTAAATAAAGCCGAGGTGTTGAAGATCATTGCTATATTTTTCATTAATTTGTATGTCTTTTAAACAACGAGAAGATGGCTCCTAAAAATCAGCAAAATATGGCCCGATCCTCAGATATAGTACTTAGGGTATGTTATCTCGTTGGGTGAAATACAGCTCCCGACAAAGTGCAATTTTCCTGAACTGACTGACTTGCATGACCTATGGTGTTTTATCGGTTTACCGAGTTATTTTAGAACATTTTTAAAATTATTTTCTGACTGAATATGACAAAAAAAAAGTGTTAAGTAACGCAGATTTTTATACCCCATTGATAAAGGCAATGTTCCTTGGCATACATTGGCACTTTGACCATTTGAGTTTGTTTTGTGTTTCAACTAAAGAAAATACTTATGTATTGGTCATTGTTGGTGCATTTGGTAAATTTACTTGGTTACAGCCCGTGCCCAACACTTGTGCAGTACATTATCCACTATAGATTTTCTTATCCGAATATTTAGTTTACTGGCTTGCATTATTCGTTATGCGATCGCGGTAAGGCATTTCCTAATTTACAATTCGAAAATTATTGCAAATTCATCCCCAATCGCTTAAATAGGAGAAAATGATTATGATGATGGAGGATGGATGATGATGGATGGAATGAGGATAAGGATGATGAGAAGGATTGGGAGCAGGTGGTTCCACAGGTAGAGAGAGTGTTATTAATACATCAATACAAATAAAAAAAATATATATATAAGAAAGTCCGTTGGAATTAGGTTATGGTTACAAACCTAGAATCGATATAAACTTACCTACAGCACCACTAAATATATCTAATTTGCCTGAACTGCGAGCTCAAGCCCAAAGTAACACTGTTAAATGCTCAGAGAAATCTAAAGTAAGATACGACAAAAATAGAATACCTATACTCCATTCCAAATAGCAAAGAAATGTTAAGGCTATTTTGCATTACAGAAACAGAGATTTGAAAAACATCCCCTCACTTATTCTTAGAACAGCTTTAGTAACGTCCAAGATATGTCGGATATTATATCTTTCTGATAAATAAATTATATTTGGTAATCATAATTGGCCAGAAAGCTAAATAGGAATCGGAAAATCTTGACCTTATCTGGAATGAAGTATAGTGACTTAGTATACCTTGTAAAGTAGGCGATTTAGTGCAAGTTCAAAGAAAGATAAAAAAAAAAAAAAAAAAGAAAGTTTCGTCTAGTAGGAAACCTGTAGATATAAGTATGCTGGTCCTTAAAAATTGGCTATTTGACAATTTTCGGAAAAACATTTTAAAATATACGTAGGTTTATTTTATACCTCTTACAATAACCCTTTCCATAAAAAAAAAGGTTATTTATCCGAAAAAAATTTTTTTTATTAAATAATTTGAGATTCGCGCGAAAACAGTCGATCACGTGACATTTCGGGCTTTGACGTCATATTTCAATAAACTAAGTAAAGCTACTACGAAGCTTCAACTAACATGACGTTCTATTTTTGAAATGTGACGTCACACGATGCTCAATTATGGACCGCGTTTCAGTTTTTGTAATCCACAGATAAAAAAAAAAACTCGTAGTTTATTTTCCAAAAATAAAATATTTACAATTTATTTCAATAAATTAAAAAAAAATTGTAAGATTATTGTGAACCCTATAAGGTACTATATCAAACATATTAAATATTTTATCGTTACAATTTTCAAATAGCCCATTGCAAAATCATTCGACAGTGATCGCTATAGATATAACAATGTGACAGCTACAGAAAAAAATGTGTTCTTCAGACGATGATGATACTAGCGAAGAAAATTAACATTAATTATGATTGTTATTAATATTGCACAGCTAACATTTAAATTGATTTCCATTTTTTTTTTGTAAAAAAATAATTCTATTATTGTAGAGGTAAAAAAAAAAAAGGGTGTGTGTAATAATTACTGAAAAGTTAAAGTATGTATTATGTTATTTCAAGATAAGTTAAAAAAAAATTAAGTATATTAACTGAAAAAAAAAGTGTCCGCCATGGTGTGTCCGGTGGTAAAATAATGAGAAACATTAATTGAAAAATTATGTCCGCCTTGGTGTGTCCGGTGGTAAATAAAAATCATGATGGTGATTTTGAGCGAGATTCTCAGGGTACCAATTGTGATTTTGAAATAGAAGGGTGTGTCCCGTAATGTAATAATTACCAGGTGAGTCCGGTAACTATTACGTTAAAATAAAAATAAATTTAATAAAAAGAAACATTAATTTAAAAATTATGTCAGCCTTGGTGTGTCCGGTGGCAAATAAGAATCGTGATGGTGATTTTGAGCGAGATTCTCAGGGTACCAATTGTGATTCTGAAACAGAAGGGTGTGTCCCGTTATGTAATAATTACCAAGTGAGTCCGGTAACTGTTACGTAAAAATAACAATAAAAATATGGTAAAAAAAATGTTAATTATGATGTGTAACTGTAACTAAGTATTATAATAATTACGAGGTCGTAATCTTGAATCAGGAAGGCCGAGACTAGATGAGAATTATTTCTAGTCCCTGTTACTTGTAGTATTGTGGAAGTTAAATTATAATGAGATTGAGTACAGTATTTTATTAGTTTTAGACTAAAGTAAAAATTTTAAGGATTTTGTAATGTTGTAGTAACTAAGTGCTGAATGTAATAATTATAGTTGTCTTTAAATTCCGAGGCCGTTATTTAATGTCAGGAAAGGCCGAATGTTAGTTATTTGAAATTGGCTGATAGCTTTTGATTGCAATTTGTATACAAGTCAAGATGTTATTAATGACGGTTGACCAAATTTATTTATTTCAATGGTTGTCACATCTAATGTCAAATACAATGCGATGAGTTCTTCAGTTTTCCGTGCGATCTTAGGTTGCGATAAATTGGTCGACCGACACGACAGTTGTCTTTATTTGTTTAAGTGCTGCCATCTAGTGGATAACAATAATAAGAAATGTGATGGACGATATTGTGTCCATGACATAGTTTTAGTCTACGGTTTTTAGTTTTAATTTAAATTGTATTGTAGCAACATTTTAAAAACTGACAATGATAAAAGTGATTGTTTGAAAAGGAAACGGTTAATAAAGAACTGGTGATCAAAGTGTGCACATCTATTATTCCGAATTTATCCTTAATAGTATGTATCTATATTATCGTCGCCCAGTCATTTTACGGAGTTTTGTTAGGAGAGGTAGGAAATAATTATTAATTGGACTTTTAAAGTGTAAGCGGCACCATTTAGTGACAAAAAGACTATCTGAAAACATATTAAAAATAAATTCGCTACGCAACATAGAAATCAAAATTGTGAGTCTCAGAAGGCTTTTAAATTAATGATATTAATACTAATGCACTCATTTGAATTAAATTTAACAATAAACATTATGTTTGAGTAATAAAATAGGCTTTATATTAAAAAAAATAGTATTAGAAAATACGAATGTATTTTTCAAAACCTTCTAAGTAGACAAAAATATTTACACCATGTTTGAAGTACGTATAATGGTAATGCCTTAAATATGTGAAATAAAAAATTACGATCAGGTTTATTTATAGCGAGATAATAGCTAAATTTTAAATTTGGAACTGTTGCTGACGTGATTTGTTTTTTTATTTTGGTACATTTCTAAGCTCAAATTGGCTCTTAAACACTATACCGAAAAAAATATCAATTATTAATTAGTCCCGGCTCTAACCGTAAAATGACTGGGCTATAATGAGAATAGAGTACCATCGTCTAATAGATGGCAGCACTAAAACGGCAGGTCCCCTAGGGCAATAGGAATGACACATTTTTTTATTCCATAGAAAATGTCTTGTGTTTGAAGATAAGATAGTTCTATTATACATTAGGGGCACCCCTTAGCCCCTAAAGTATGTAACGCAATTCAGTTATACAGGGTGTAAGTGACAGCCTAGCAAATACTGAAACGGTGAACTCAGACCATCAAACTGAACAACGTTCACTATGGAGCCTACCTCAGGAAACGCGAAAAAAATCTGCTGTCCCATACATTTTAGTCGGGTATGTACAGCAGTTTTGTATTGTACGGGTACGGCCAGCTGTTTTTTTTTCGCGTTTCCTTAGGTAGGCTCCATAGTGAAAGTTGTTCAGTTTGATGGTCGGAGTTCACCGTTTCAGTATTTGCTAGGCTGTCACTTACACCCTGTATAATAGAAGTGCGTTGCAAGAAAGAGGTAGAATACGAAAGTAACCTTTTTTCAACATTTATATACTGACTTTTTCTTTTCTCATCGTAAGGTTATTAAATAAAGACTGCTCAACCGAGATTTTTATAAGTGAAATGCCCCATAGATGCAATTGCCCCTAAGTGACCTTTAATAATAACTGTTCATGATTTAAACATTTTTATCGATTTCTCATTTCTATTATGTTAGAAAGACCTTTGCCCACCAGTGGGGAAAAACAGGACTATAAAAGTTACCTTATGATCCGGTAGTGCCATCTAGTGATGAAAACTGTACACCTCATTTAAATTACACATTGTAATATGGTTAAAAAAAAAACAATCACTCATCTCATTTCAAATTCAAAGTCAAAATTGACATTAGACCTTAAATATTGAGTAAATAACAAATAACAGGAATTGAACCCAGAATCCCAATCGAGGATATTAAAAAAAAAACTATCACAATAAGGAAAAAATGCTTATAAATTAATAGCCACTACTAATTGAGAAATAAATATGAAAACTCTCTGAGGAGGTGGCCTGTTTTAACCCTAATATTTTGAATTCGAATAAATATGTAAACCAAAATTTGAAATGAACAACTGTTCTGGACTGGTGCCAAACTTAAAAACGCCAAAAATTATCCTCTTCTTCAAAAAGACATTTCCTTGAAATGGCTTATTCCATAAATTATAAGACTTTTTGCATAAGCATATGCTCACGACTATATTCCCCAAGGGGGTAGTCAGAGATAGACTTTTTGAGTTTTCAAAAATAAATTGAATCAGGCGTTACCCTGCGGAAATCCATGACTAATATGTAGATGACACGATTGTATCAAGACCTCCGCTTCCAAGTACCTAGTAGACAAAGTTGTATTACGTTATGCAACACAACCTGCTCACCAAATAATTTCTACTCTACACGTGTTTCGCTCCACCAAGGAGCATCCTCAGGACTTAGACCGACGAACGTTCGAAACAGAGTTGTTACTCCGCCGAGCGTCCGACACGGAGATGCCTCGGTGTCGGACGCTCGGCGGAGTGCACCCAGCTTCCAAACACCCTGTATAATCAAAGTTTTTGTAGTTAGTGTCGGACGCTCGGCGGAGTAACAACTCTGTTTCGAACGTTCGTCGGTCTAACTCCTGAGGATGCTCCTTGGTGGAGCGAAACACGTGTAGAGTAGAAATTATTTGGTGGGCAGGTTGTGTTGCATAACGTAGAACAACTTTGTCTACTAGGTACTTGGAAGCGGAGGTCTGGATACAATCGTGTCATCTACATATTTTCAAAAATACATAACAATTAGTATTAAAAAATTCAAATTAGTAATTGATTCGTTTTTTCACGAATGAGCCATTCAACGAATCGGCTATTATCCGAATTTGATATTAACGAATGACGCCAATAGTATAATGTAAGCCATATAGCGAATTTAAACCCACAAATATAATTTGAGCTTAGTCTCTGGGCACCCCAAAACTGTTCTATTTTAATATAGTGGGTTAATAACCCCTGGTTAAAACAACGTCATCCTCAAAGAGTTTAAAGCATAGATTTCCCTATAATTTGTTCTCTATATTGGATAATGTCACAGATTAACCTCAATAGATACCGCATACATGGCCGCCGACGCTCGCAACACATCTATGATTTTGCACTGATATAAGCAACGCGAGTGAGCGAGCTCGAAGTAGTGCGACCTTGAAATGGTCAATCACGTTGCATTGTGTCGTGCCCCGCTACCCGCAGCTGCCGCCAAAAATGGTGACTTCGGGCGTTTACAAAATTATCATCATGCGGTATCTATTGGGGGTAATCTGCGGATAATGTTAATATTAATCTAGTAAATAATTTATTGGTTCAAATCTAGCGCTGAAATCTTACGAACGAATTCGCCGCGCTGCGCCGGTGTTAGTTCCTGTAAAGAACAATGTTTTTTTAAATTAATTTTTCTATTGAAACCTACCCGGTTTCTTCAATCAATTATTTCTTATTGCATAAAGCATCACAATAGGTATTTAAAATAGAAAGATTTTACCTTGCAACAAAATCAACATTGTGATCCTGAAGTCCTCTCTGGACCTATTTCACACACAAATCCAGAGACGACGAAAGGGTCACAATAGAAAGATTTTACCTTACAATAAAATCAACATTTTGATTCTGAAGTCTTCTCTGGACCTATTACACACACAAATTAAGAGAGGACGAAAGGATCACAGTAGAAAGATTTTACCTTACAATAAAATCAACATTGTGATCCTGAAGTCTTCTCTGGACCTATTTCATACACAAATCCAGAGAGGCCGAAAGGGTCACAATATAAAGATTTTACCGTACAACAAAATCAAAATTGTGATCCTGAAGCCTTCTCTGGACCTATTTCATACACAAATCCAGAGAGGACGAAAGGGTCACAATATAAAGATTTTACCGTACAACAAAATCAAAATTGTGATCCTGAAGTCTTCTCTGGACCTATTTCATACACAAATCCAGAGAGGACGAAAGGGTCACAATATAAAGATTTTACCGTACAACAAAATCAACATTGTGATCCTGAAGTCTTCTCTGGACCTATTTCACACACGAATCCAGAGAGGACGAAAGGGTCACAATATAAAGATTTTACCGTACAACAAAATCAACATTGTGATCCTGAAGTCTTCTCTGGACCTATTTCACACACAAATCCAGAGAGGACGAAAGGGTCACAATATAAAGATTTTACCTTACAATAAAATCAACATTGTGATCCTGAAGTCCTCTCTGGATTTGTGTGTGAAATAGGTCCAGAGAGGACGAAAGGGTCACAATACGGGTACCCCACCTTACCTCACACTTTCTGGGGACACTTTAGGGGAGCCGAGCAAGGGAAAGCAGTCAGGCGCGCGCACCCGTTGGATATGACTACATAAAATCGTGTCTTTTCAGTGTATAAAAAACGTTGAAAAATAACGCAAAATGTTTATTATCTGAAGTCAGAGGGGGGCGTGGCCGTTCTGTATGTAGAACTATATACTATTACCAATTCTGTGACTTGTGTCTATCAAGAGTTTGAGTAAAGTTTAGCGGGGTATAATAAAAGACTCACCAGCACAAGTTTGTTGACGGCCTGCATGACGGAGTCCTCCCGTATGGCGCGCAGGTTCCTGTTCAACACCGAATTGTCGTCCAGCGCTTGCGCCTCCAGCCACTTGCACACCGCCTCGTTGTCGTGCTCCCACTGGTGGGACTGTGGGCAAACGTTACGTTTTCATTTGAATGTACGACGCACAGGAAGTAGATATATTGGAAATAGGTCCTTCTGAACCGAGACAATAGTCAGTAAGGTTTTTTGTTATACTGCATACTGTGCGTTCTAAGAGACCGTCGCCGTCGGAACCACGGATTCTCTTTTCTGTAGAACTTTTGGCTGGAACTAAGAACAGCTTCCCGATGAGGCCCGCGGGCTTTCTGGATTTTACAAGTTCTTAGGTACTTCTAAGGTGGAAGTTGATTTCTGTAGATAAAATTACCCCCCAAACCAGTCACATTCCTGGGAAGAGATTGTAATTTTTTTCTACTAGTCCTATTCAACGTGCATCGCATGGATCACTCTCGTTTGCCGTGTCAAGTTCTTCTAGGTGAAGTCGCGCATGCCAAAAGAAATGTCGGGAGACCACGTCTCCGATTCAAGGACTGCGTAAAGCGAGACATGTCCACGTTCTCAATCGACACCAGCGGCTGGGAGGATCTCGCTAAGAACCGCGACTTGTAGAGGAAACATTTAGCGGAAGGAAGAGCTGTTCACGACAGGGCCTGGTTCGCTTTCTTGGCTGAAAAGCGAGAAAAGAGGCATGATCGGCTAGCAAACCCAACTGACACAGCAAAATCAAATTTCACTTGCCGTACATGCGGCCGTACCTGTCGCTCTCGTATCGGGCTTTATAGTCACGAGAGTAAGTGCCGCCAAGACGCTGCTTAAATCATCTTTCAAAGATGGAAAGGCCAATGATGAGTCCTATTCAATGAGTTTTATATTCTTTGCGGCCCACTGATTCTACTATTATACATTTGGCCCATCGATGACTTTGAGTTTGACATGCCTGGCTTAGAAGCTTTGTCTCCATGGGGTCATTAACCATGTGAACAGACTTTACCTGAGTCTCTCCCCTGTCCTCAGTGAACCACCTCCGCAGGGTGGCGGCGGCGGCGCCCTGGTCCATGCTATCTGAGGGACCCACAGCCGCCTCTTGCACTCTTCGCTCCTGTTCGTTCTGACGGAGGAGTCGCTTCAGTCGCCAGTGGAGGAGCCGACGGGAATCTCTCCAGGGGATTATGTCCTGAAATGAAGTTGGAAATGAAAAATGCTTATTTCTTAGACTTTTTATCTTCTACAGGGCGCAATTGATATCATTAGCATCCTTTTAAACTAAGAGTCTACACATCAAACTGAACAACTTTTACCATGGGAGCAAACCGATCGAAGCAAACAAAAAATCTGATGTGTGTCTTAGTTTAAAAGGATGCTAATGATATCAATTTCACCCTGTACTCCCACGGGAAGTAATATTGTGGTGTGGGCCATTCTTAACATTAGCCATAGGTTTTTTGTGAACCTGCATACGCTGAAGAAGAAATTCTGATGTGTATGTGAAGTCTACCAATCCGCATTGCGAACACGTGGTCTTGGGTAAAGGCACAGATTATCCTGCCTCCGTGGTCTAATGGTTAAGAGCATTGGCTCTCGACTCGGAGGTCGTGGGTTCGATTCCCACGGGGGGCACCTAGTGATATGTCACTTTGTGCGTTTCTCCCCAGTTGGCCAATTGCAGGCTGAATCACCTGATTGTCTGAAAAGGAAAATTATTCCGTGTTTCGGATGGGACGTTAAGCCGTTGGTCCCGGCTACTATCTCTGGAGGTAGTAGTCGTTACATAAAAACCACGTCAGAGGCCGTAAGGCGGTCTGAAAAAACTCTGACACCAGGGCTCTGCTCAAGCTCTGCCCACACGAATGAATGAATGAATGAATGAAATATACTTTATTTACACCAAACACATAAATACAGTGCAGGTCACAAAAATAAAAACACGATAAGAAAGAAACACAGATTATCCCCAATAGATACCGCATACAAGGCCGCCGACGCGCGCCACACATCTATGATTTTGCACTGATATAAGCAACAAGAGTGACCGAGCTCGAAGTAGTGCGACCTTGAAATGGCTTGAAATTTTGCATTGTAGACCATTGGCGACGTCGACCAATCATTAACGACCCGGTTGGTGTAATGGTTACCACGCCGGACTGCCAAACCAGGGTCCTGAGTTCGAATCCCGGTTCGGTCATGGCTGTTTATATGTTTGTGCCGTTCATGTTTTGTTTCCATAATAAACAGCCTATAGTGCTTGCTTGGGATCATTACAATGTATGTGCCTGTGAGCGTTATTCTATTCTATTGTTTCGCGACCCGCTACCCGCACCTACCGCCAAAAATGGTGACTTGGGGCCTGCACAAAATTGTCATCATGCGGTATCTATAGGGGGTAATCTGTGGGTAAAGGATACGTAATGTAATGAATAAAGTCTGTTTGTTTGTGCACGCATCACTTAAAAACTACTCAACCGATTTCGATGGGGTTTTCACAAAAGCATAAGGTTTAAACATTTAGGCGTTGGTTCATCGCAATCGGTATTCGTGTGGCAAAATAGTGTGGTAAGATTTAGAATGACATGCCATCGACTCGATACAAGAAGATCACAATCGGTTCATTTAACCAAAAGTTATGAGTATTTGAAGTCAGTGGTCCGCGCGTACGAAGGCTCGGGCGACGCTAGTTGAATTATAAAGTAATTATAAATTAAAACTTACAAATATACAGCCCTTTTCCAGCATTCTTTCAGCAGTGTCATGAAGCTCAGCGAATTGGACGGCGATCTGTAAAAAATACTATTTATTTAAAACTTATTTCCAACTAAAAATAAAATTCCAATTAAAAAAATGCAAGCTACAGGTCTAGCGCCTGAGTACACGCGAATATTTAAATAGTTCTATGAGTTGACAATAATCTAAAGTACCGCCACTGCATCGGATGCAGTGACTAATACTATAGCCCAGTCATTTTACGGTTTGAGCCGGGACTAATTAGTAATTGATATTTTTTTTTCGGTATAATATTGAAGAGCCAATTTGAACTTAGAAATGTACCAAAATTAAAAAAAAATCACTTCGTTCTAAAAAACCTGATGGTACATTTTTTTTGCACATATTTAAGGCTTTACCATTATACACACATCAAACATGGTGTAAATATCTTTGTCTACTTAGAAGGTTTTGAAAAATACTTTCGTATTTTCTAATAAATACCTCAGTTTTTTTAATTTGAATGCCTATTTTATTGCTGAAAAATAATTTATATTATTTTTTAGCAATAAAATAGGTAGTTAAATCTAAGTCAAATGAGCGCATTGGTATTAATATTATTACTTTGAAAGCCTTCTGGGACACACAATTTTGATTTCTATGTTGCGTAGCTATTTTTTTTTAAATATGTTTTCAGATAGTCTTTTTGTCCCTAAATGGTGCAGGATACAGTTTAAAAGTCCAATTAATAATTACTCCCAACCCCGCATAAACAAAACTCCGTAAAATGACTGGGCTACTAGTAACCGGCAGCAACACGATCTCCGCAGTCTAGGGTAGTGCTGTTCTATACCGGACATCACACCGCACCTTACATTCATACTATCATCATCATGTCCCCCAAGGATCGCCACAGCTATTGGTCCTGCATTGCCCTTATCCAACTTGTCCCTTCACCTTCATCAGGTCATCGGCCCACCTCGCAGGGGTCTCACTGCCTACTCACGCGCCGGTACAAGCTCGCCACGAGACAATTTGTAGGGCGCATCGGACACATGGGGCACTAAAGTCTCATTGGGTTGGGCACATTGCTCGCAGAACATCATTTCTTTTTGTTCAATTTATTTATTTGTGGGGACTTGCTACAGATGTCAGCACCCACAAGTTATAGCAAAGATGCCAACAGATGGCGATACCGTCGCTCTCGGAAATATGCTCCATACATAGACAACGTTCACCGTGAATACGTAACTCGTAATCTACTACAAATAAGGTTCACAATCGAATGCAAGACATACATCGCGCAAGAGAAATCATCACAGAGATTCGATACATATACAAGATCCAACTAAGAACTGTTGGACCACGGCCGGTCCCCAGGCTTCACACATAGCCTGGTGGAAGATCCTCCCTTTTCAATGGAGGAACATTCCCAAGTAGCACCTCAATATATTCAACAACTTACACTAACAGTACAAACACTACACATGTAAGTTTTAGTCATTTGATAATTTAAATTACATTATTAAACACATTGTATAATTCCTTTTCTTTTGTGGATGGTTTGAAGTACCAGCAAACTTGGAGCTTTTTGTAATGTAACTTTTTATTACTTTATTGATTCAAATTTGTATTTTTTTTTACACACAAACGTGTGTAAAACGAATGAAATTTATCTGTGGAAACTTTTAGTTGGCAATGTTGTTTTATAAAAATGTTGATACCCTACTATCCTGTAATTAGTCCGTAAGTTTTCCTAAAATGAATAAAATAATAATTATTTCTTAGATTAATATTTCGAGCGGTAAATCATTAAATTAATAAAAAAAATATAACATTTAGAACAAATTAAATTAGAATTAGACATGCATGTCAAAGAATATTAGATAACATTTTTATAGTCAGCTTCATAATTATTATTTTCATATCAAAATATTAATCATAGTTAAGGTGGTTTCAGTCCATACAAACGTTTGATGCACAATACGCGTAGACGGAATTAATAAAAGTAATATTTTATATGTTGAAAAATAGTTTAGAACATCTAGATGCCGCGTAACGAATAACATTTGCAATTTATAATATAATTACGAAAAGCTTTTAAAATTTTGTATGAAAAACTTTAAAGCTTTATATCTTCGTAATTATTTTATTAATTGCACATGTTATTCGTTACGCGGCATCTAGATATTCCAAACTATTTTTCCATATATAAGGTCTAACAAAATTAGGTGAAACTATTTTAAGAGGATGATCGGACCATCAAACTGAACAACTTTCTCTATGGGACCAATATCGAAATCGCGAAAAAAAAATTATCTGTTCCATACAAACGTACTCAACCTAAATGTATGGGACAACAGATATTTTTTCGCGAATTGAATATTGGTCCCATAGAGAAAGTTGTTCACTTTGATGGTCTGATCATCCCCTTAAAATAGTTTCACCTAATTTTGTTAGACCTTATATACAAAGTTATATATATTACTACCGTTTACGCGTATTGTGCGTCAACGTTTTGTATAAAATGGACCCCTCTGCAACCGCCTTAACAGCAAAGGGGGAAATATCCACCACAGAGCTTCTAGCTGATACTGAGCCTAAATATCGTCCGGCTGATAGTAGGAGCCTAGATTGAGTCCGCAAAAATGACCACCAGATCAAGGTATACGATAGTGTTCATGAGCTTCAAGGCCTCGTATAGTGGTGTATGTGACATGGATACAGTTCTTGTTTTAGGTACCGCAAAAAGTGGGTGTTGGCGTGAACGAAAGGCATTTCTTTGTGCCATGGGTACGTTTAGTGGGACGTTGGCTAGAAGAAAGGGATTGGTAATTTCACCGCGAATAATCTGAAGGTGGTTGCAGAGGGGTCAATTTTATACAAAACTTTGACGCACAATACGCGTAGACGTAGATTAATATAAGTAACTTTGTATGAAAAATGTCAAAGCTTTATATCTTCGTAATTATTTTATAAATTGCAAATGTCATTTGTGACGCGGCATCTAGATTTTTTAAACTATTATATTTTTCCATATATAAAATATTACTTTTATTAATTCCGTCTACGCGTATTGTGCGTCAAACTTTTGTATGGACCGAAACCTCCTTAACCAAGGGCGCTGTATCCGAACAGCTTGCTTTGTAGATCGCGCTGTTAAGATTCGCCCGTGATCTATAAGTAGTTTAAGAGATTTTCTGTTTACAAGTTCTGCGAGTTCTAATAAAAACTCATTTTCGAATTTCGTTCGTTTCATTTTGGGAGGACCTCTAGTAGGCGGGAACAGAAATATCTCAATAAGGCCAACTTCCGTCTGACCTCAAGGGTAACATCTATCTTTAATTTAGTTTATGCATTCTTCGGGCTATAACGGCTAATGGACCTACCTCGTGATAAATAGGGCTGAGTTCCTTCTCTCGCTTCTTGGCTGTCTTCTCAGCTGCTAGCAGCTCTACTTCTAATTCACGCACTCTGCCTTCAGCTGAAACAAACACTCTTTTTTACTATTTATCTATCCAAATAAAACAGTTGCGTGACTGGGGACTGACTGTCAGACAAGGCACAGCCTAAACAATTGAAGAAAGAAACATGAAATTTGAATATCCATCATCGGCTAGGCTGCTGACTGCCTCCGAGGTCTAATTCAATTCAATTCAATTCATTTATTTTATTTCAGATCATTGATCCATAGTGGTGTTAGTAACAATGACTTAAAACTATGTTAGTGTCAATGGACACGGAGGTCGGGGGTTCGATTCCCAGGGGGGACACCTAGTGATATGTCACTTTGTGCGTTTTTACCCAGTTGGTTTGGACATAGCAGGCTTAAAATACAATAATAAAAAAAACGGCGTTAAGGCGCTTAGCCGGTCTTCTTCTCATCGTGTGGGCAGAGCCCTGGTGTCAGAGTTTTTTCAGACCGCCTTACGGCCTCCGACGTGGTTTTTATGTAACGTCTACTACCACTAGAGATAGAGCCGGGACCAACGGCTTAACGTGCCATCCGATGCACGGAATTATCTTTCTTTTCAGACAATAAGGTGATTCAGCATGCAATGTCCTAACCAACTGGGGAAAAAAGCACAAAGATACATATCACTAGGTGTTCCCCCGTGGGAATCGAACCCACGACCTCTGTGTCGAGAGCTCAATGCTCTTAACCATTAGACCACGGAGGCAGTTTTCCTTATTCCCCTCCCTCATACGACATCTACCTACGGTAAGAAATATGGTCAATTCTTATTGCAGTATAATATAATAAGTATAATAAGTATACAGGATGTTACAAAATTTAAAAAGAAAAAAAATATAAACAAATAAATTGTTTATCTATCTATCTGTCTGTCTAAAAACAAACATTTCAAACTTTTAAGGGGGTTGTTGAGACCATCAAACTGAACAACTTTCACTATGGGAAATTACTATCGAAAATGACAAAAAAAATCTTTTGTCCCATACATTTAGCTCGAGTAGATCTGTAGTTTAGTATGGAACATCGCAAACGCATCGCATCATGGCGATTATGGCAAATCTCCACATTTTGGTCGAGGTCTATGTCCAGCAGTGGACGTTTATCGGCTAATTTGATGATGATGATGATGGAACATCAGATTTTTTTTCGCGATTTAGATATTGGTCCCATAGTAAAAGTTGTTCAGTTTGATGGTCTTAACCACCCCCTTAAATGTTTATTTGTATTTTTGTAACATCCTGTATAATAATAATACAATTTAATGTTTATACCTTGTTTGCCGGCGTCAGTCTTGATCAGGATGTCGTCGATGGAGCCTCGACGATCTATTCCCTTCGATATTTCCTTAATTTGCTCCTTCAATTCTAGAACAAAATAGATTCAATGTCAAACGGTTCAATATAAGGCCCGGTATTTACCAAATCAGAGATGGGCGGAGAGGAGACGAGAGGAGATGCTAAAGGGACATATCACACAAGCTATTTTTGAGCTTAGGCGTTGACGGAAGGATAACGTCGCGATTATTCTGAGAAGAATAAAAAAATGCCGTATTTTTGCAAACGAAAGACCACAGCGTAAAAAGCAGTGCAAAAGCTTCATTAAGGTGGTTGCAGAGGGGTAAATTTTATACAAAACTTTGATGCACAATACGCGTAGACGGTATTAATGTATGTACCTTTGTATAGAAAAATAGTATAGAAAATCTAGATGCCGCATCACAAATAACATTTGCAATTTATACAATAATTACGAAGATATTAATTACATTATAAATTGCAAATGTTATTTGTCACGCGGCAACTAGATTTTCTAAAAAAAAAAATCCATATATAAAATATAACTTTTATTAATTCCGTCTACGCGTATTGTGCGTCAAACTTTTGTATGGACTGAAACCAGCTTAACTCCTCGTCTGTCGAGATTTCAGACACAATAGAAAAAGCATTGTGTCTGTACGAGATCTGCGTTCCGACAGACAAGGGGTTGAATCTATGCCTCACTGACCTGATATCCTGGAGGCTGTCCTGCACAACTCAGGGTCGAGCCGGTGCATTGTCTTCAGTATGTCCCGCTGTTTGAACTTCACTTCAACTATTCCCTCCGCTTCCAACACTCCTCCTCTGTGTACAAATTATTACATTTTAGATAACATTTGACGAGAAAACGGGTCTATAGCGCATTGCGGAGAGGTATGGACACTCAATGGTGAGAGTCCGGGTTTGAATCAGCACGGACGACATGCCATGTACCAATGAGTTTTCTAACTTATGTACGTAATACCGACTGCTCGCAAACGGTGAAGGAAAACATCTGATGGGTATGTGAAGTCTACCAATCCGCATTGTGCATGGATCGAGGACTAACGTAAATAATAAGTTGCGGCTGCCGCGCTTCTGTAGCAGGGACCGAAACCGGTATCGATAATACCGGTACTTTTTGGTTACAACCTTAAATTTTTTTATATTTATTTTTAGAGGTAACCTTTATATCATTCTACTAACGGTCCACGTACACAGAGATATGTTTAAATGAACAATGGTTTCTTCATAAATATAGTAAGTATTCAATGTTTAAGTAAGTCTTCGTTAGTCGTTACTAAATACAAATTAAATCAATTATAATAACAAACTTAAACTCAAACGTGAACATAAACTTAAACCATTCTATGCTTTTGGGTTCAATAAAATGTAAATAATCATCTCCTTTATTATCTCGACCTGTCCATTATTGTAGCAACACTGAAAATAGGGCGCGCGTCCCTCGTCGGATGCTCCAAAATTTGCGTCACCCGCTACAACAACGACGTTGTTCAATCAATTCTGTACTTTTGATTAATAGAAATTAAAGTTCATTTTTCAGTGTTATTAAAAACCACGTGCGCTTTTTGCCGCTCCGTCTATACTGACCGTTACCCGCACTCACTCGCATTCTCTTGAGGGTCATATTGAGGTTACCGGTATTAAAATCGGTTGTTACCTGGATAAAGGTAACATTTAAATAAAGGTTACCGACAATGTTCGGTCTCTGTTCTGTAGTGCGTCACTAATGTTCGCGGAGGCGCGCACAGGCTGTGATGCCACCTGGCGCAAGAACACGGCGTCACTGGTGAGCAGAGTGCGCGCGAGTAGCGACAGCATTTCGGCCGTCATTGCTAATAAATTTAATAGTCCTTTGATGTGGTTCCTCACACAGGACTAAATCTGTGTTGAAATTTGTATACTGACGTAGTCTAAGACTTACTAAACGAATTGTACACTATAGTCCGTTCGCGTTAAGAAAATAGTGAGTCATCGTTGTCCACCGGCCTGGCCACGCCCCCCAGCCAATTAAAATGCTAGAAATTAGAAAGTCGAGTTCACAGTGACCAGTTGAAATCTGACCTTCGAACAAAACGGTTGTGTATTTTGCGTGACTCGTTCAACAATAAATTTTGAAAATGAATACTTCACCAATTCGAAAGAATAAAAGTGGATCAATAATCCATAGCGGAGAGAGACGCATAATTTACAATGTTTATAAGTACTTTAAATTGTGTGATTTAAATGCAACTGTGGAGAGCATAGTCATAAAAACAGCAAGTGCATGCGGTGTGTCCGAAAATACTGTTTATAAAATTATTAAAGAACAAAAGGATACCAACACATTAAAATCACCCGTGAAAAAAAGAGCTCGACTATCCACAGCCGATAAATTAGATGAACTAGACAAATGTGCAATAAGAAGAAAAGTTCACTCAATATATTTAAATAACGACTACCCGACATTGGAAAATACCATGTGGCATTTGGATGACGTCATGGAACACGCAGAACAAAATTCTTTCATAATAAATGTAACTGAAGAATCTAGCGATACTGAATAGTGATTTAAGTAATTTTAAGACATTTTTTTTCCATTAAAA
This sequence comes from Agonopterix arenella, assembly GCA_927399405.1. NCBI lineage: Eukaryota > Metazoa > Arthropoda > Insecta > Lepidoptera > Depressariidae > Agonopterix > Agonopterix arenella. The sequence continues at coordinate 7,261,423 of OV656718.1, read as the reverse complement.
ATAATTTAATGTTTAAAAAAATGTTTGTACTTTTTCTCCACTGTGAATACACCCTCATCCTGTAGTTGCACTGATGACTCACTATTTTCTTAACGCGAACGGACTATAACGTAGACTGTCACAACTGATACTAACCCCAGTGGATCAATGTTGACTGGAAATAAATATTTTTTGAATCACACGCTCCTTGAGGGTAGGCCTGTGCTCTGCAGTGGGACGTGTATATGCTGATCTTCTTCTTCTTATCGTGTGTCAGAGTTTTTTCAGACCGCCTTGCGGCCTCTGACGTGGTTTTTATGTAACGACTACTACCACCAGAGTATATATAGTAGCCGGCACCAACGGCTTAACGTGCCATCCGAAGCACGGAATCATTTTTCTTTTCAGACAATCAGATGATTCAGCCTGCAATGTCCTAACCAACTGGGAAAAAATGCACAGAGTCACATATCACTAGGTGTCCCCCGTGGGAATCGAACCCACGACCTCCGTGTCGAGAGCCAATGCTCTTAACCATTAGACCACGGAGGCAGTTGCTGATGAAGAATCGTCAAGTATAGTATCGTGAGATAGTTTGAATGTTGTGTCCAGGTTATGATGAACAGACCTGGACTCTGGGTCGGCGTACATCTCCATCCTGGTGCTGTTGACGCTGGGGTCAACGACCGCCCAGGCTCCACCCCTCAGTTCGGCCCCCGGGGGGATGTAGACAAGCACCGGCGCGGTAGCACCGCGTAGTGCTCGCACTATCTCCGCACCGAACTTCAGGATCTGCTCGTACATGTCTGCAGGAGGGAATAGGGGTTTAAAAATATATACATAATCCTAAATACACACAAAGCCGTGGTGGTCCAGTGGCCAGTAGCCTTGCCTGCCGTACAGGAGGTGATGGTTCGATCCCCGTCTAGACCGACTCGTACCAATGAGTTTTTCGGAGTTTTTATACGATTTGTAACACCACTGGCATTTCGGTGACGGAAAACATCGTGAGGAAACCTACATGCTTCAGTTTGAAGGCATGTATTGTACCTACTGTCCATTACAAGTGGCAACGGGCTCACTCCCCGTCACACTGGACACAGTTTCAGTATTAGTGAAACGTGGATGTTCTCAGGTTTCAGAATATCTCTGACTACCCCCTCGGAGAATATAGTTGTGACCATATGCTAATCCTAAACACACAACAGTTCTATAAGGTCTAAGAAAATTAGTTGAAACTATTTTAAGGGGATGATAAGACCATCATACTGAACTACTTTCTGTATGGGACCAATATCGAAATCGCAAAAAAAAAAATCTGCTGTCATACATTTAGGTCGAGTAGGTTTGTTTGTATGGAACAGCATTTTTTTCGTGATTACGGTATTAGTCCCATAGAGAAAGTTGTTTAGTCTGATGGTTTTTGCTCCGATCGGTTTGCTCCCATAGTGAAAGTTGTTCAGTTTGATGGGTAGACTCTTAGTTTAAAAAGATGCTAATGATATCAATTGCACCCTGTATAAGGTCTAACAAAATTAGCTGAAACTTTTTTAAGGGGATGATCAGACCGTCAAACTGAACAACTTTCTCTATGGCACCAACACCGAAATCGCCAAAAAAAATCTGCTATTCCACACATTTGGCTCGAGTAGATTTACAGTTTTGTATGGAAGAGCTGATTTTTTTTCGCGATTTCAATGTTGGTGCCAAAGAGAAAGTTGCTCATTTTGATGGTCTGGTATTTTGATCAAGCTTGCCTACTGAAAACTTCCGATATGCAGGATCTCTTATGTACATATAGGGCAGAGAAAGAACATTCAACTTTTGGAGCAGAGGTTTACAACTCTCCAGGAACCATACGTTGCTGATGGCACGAATGCACTTCTTCTGAAGTTTGATTCTTTCACAACTTACCTTTCTGTCCGCCGCTGAAGCCGCGCCAGTTCGCGAAGATCATGATGGGTAGATTCTCTCGCGAAAAGTCGTTGATTGCCTGAGCTGTCTTGTACGCAGAGTCGGGGAACCACACCTGTGGGTGATGAACGAATATTAGTAAGCGTAGGTCTACCTCTTACACTAGACCACAGATAATATAATACTTACTAGATCCACAATCTCATATAAAATAAATTTTTGTCCACATTTGACACAAAAACCCACACAAATTAAGTATGCATGCTGCTGATGCTGGTTAGCACTAATGTTGTATTTGATTCATAAACTTAGTCGTATTTGGCATGTTCACTGTCAGTTAGTACAAAAAACCGGACAAGCACGAGTCGGGACTCGGACAATAAGTGTTCCGTAACTACCAGTTGTTTAACATGGGTCATTGATTACATCACTATAAATTGACACTTACTTAGTATGTGGTCACATAGTAACTGAAGATCATTTTACACTAGTTTTTTTGGGTATAAAAAAACCTATCCAAGTTAGTGCCACCCTGATAATTTTCCCGCCATCTACACGTTGTCTCTGATGTTCATGACTTTTTTGCAGATTGTATACGGCAATATTTTTTGAAATAGAAATGAGGACAGCAATTTCTCGAAATTAATTGTAAATTTTGCAAGACGGCGACTTCCACACTTTATTTATTTATTATCTATCTATCTATATCGTCACGCCTCTTTCCCAGTGGGGTAGGCAGAGACCAGGGCGCGGCACTTACTACGATCCTTACATACTTCTTTTGCCTCATGCACATCCATACATCTCTTCATACATGCCCGTCGGTTTCGAGAACTCCGCACCTCCCCTTTTTGTAGGACGCAACTGATTTGATCAGCATACGACCTACGATGGCGCCCTCTGCCGACGCTTCCACTCACATTAGCAACATATATCTCTTTCGTACATCTGCTGTCACTCATCCTCTCCACATGACCAAACCAACGAAGCATACCTTTATCTATTCTTGTCACTACATCTTCTTTTAATTTACATCTATCTCTTATTACACAATTTCTCACTCTATCTTTCAGCGTGACACCACACATACTTAGCAAGAAACGCATTTCAACAGCATTAATTTTACTTGCATGCTTCTTCTGCCATACCCAGCACTCACTGCCATACATAAGTGTAGGCACCAACACACCATTGTGTATAGCAAGTCGCCCCTTTTTGGACACTAATTGGCTAGCCACAATGGTATGTAGAGCACCGTTTACTTTGTTTCCTGCTAATTATTTATTATTATATTAATTTATTATTAGGCTCATAAAACAGATAACAGTTATAAAAACAACAAATATAGACAGATTAAATTTGTGCCTCTTGTATTTTTATTTCTGTATTTTACTGTTTATATTTTGGTGTAAAATAAAGTATATTTGATTTGATTAAAAGGTAAAGCAAGCCATAATCCTAAGCATATGTGCACATCATGAAATAAGTAAAAGATAAACAATTAGCATCGTGTGCGTTTCTCTATACATACTAAAAAGAAAAAGAAAACAAGATAATAATTTTTCCATGCATCGAACGACAAAAAATTACTGCAAGGTTAAAAAAAAAAGAAACAAAAATCATTTAGAGAACTTAACTAATATGATATCTAGTTGTAATTGGTTGTACCTAATTGTAACTGGGTATTCACAGCAGAGCGGAGAGCGGAGATAACGCGTCTTTTGTACCGATACTGGTTCGAATCGAATATATCTAGTTCGTTTGATTGCGCAACAATTTCATTATAATTACGACATATACGTGACAGGGGATTATGGAAAGAGGTATTATTAATATGGATCTGCAAGGAAAACGTTTTGGGGACTCGGACTCTATATTGGGAGACGATAGGAGAGCAGGGCAGTCGATGGCAGAATGAAGAAGAGAGTGGAGAGGTTAAGTTGCGTGCGCCCGAATTCAAGTTTCTGCACTTTAAGGTGGTTTCAGTCAATACAAAAGTTTGACGAACAATATGCGTAGACGGAATTAATAAAAGTAATATTTTATATATCGAAAAATAGTTTAGAAAATCTAGATGCCGCGTCACAAATAACATTTGGAATTTATGAAATAATTACGAAGATATAAAGCTTTGAAATTGTTTATAGAAAATTTTAAAAGCTTTATATCTTCGTAATTATTTTATAAATTCCAAATGTTATTTGTGACGCGGCATCTAGATGTTCTAAACTATTTTTCCATATATACAAAGTTACTTATATTAATACCGTCTACGTGTATTATGCGTCAAAGTTTTGTACAAAATTGACCCCTCTGCAACCATCTTAAATATCTCACAATGTTAAAAAGAATGTCAGTCTTGCAAACGATCAAACTTATTTTTCTTTTCGCATATACCCCTAAACTGTTATAAACTCCTATATCCTCCTATATCCTGTTTTCAGCTCAAAAGTGTCCGAACCAAAAGAGCAACAAAACGTATAGAGAACCAATTACGCGACATTCTTCGTTTGATCAACCGACTACGCGCTCGTTTACTTAAAATGCCGTGTCGCGATGAGGTAAAAACTACGCAAGCAGAATGAAAATGAATTTGATAATTTTCAATGTTTTTAGTTGGTTTATATTCATAGAGATCTATAGAGATGCCAACCAACACGCTGAGTACGAAACCTAGTGTCGCATCACCACCAGTACCACGCGATAGAAAGTATTTTGTTAGCTTGAATGTGCTCATTATCCATTGCGGTATCAGAACTCAACGTTCGAATAATCTTTAGTACTACCCACGCATTGTAAACTATTTACACATAATATCTCGACTAGCTTTTAGCCTCATAATATATTCAATAATAACTGTCGCGAGCAATGTGTCCTGTTTTTGCGCATATTGCTGCGACACTGGCCCCTCTCCACATCTCACTTTAGTTTTAGTGATCTATGTTTATATTACTACACGTACTTAGGTTTGTATAATGTATAGGTAAGTCTCGGACACTTTTTTCGAGAATTTTGTACTAGGCCCGGCGTCCATTATTTGGTATATCAATGGCTCGACATCAAGAATTTCGAATATACATAAATAAACAAATAACATATACAGTCAAATATCTCAGCTCCAATGAAAGCTAGGCCATAAGTCATCATCATCAGCCTATAAACGTCCCACTGCAGGGCACAGGCCTACCCTCAGGCACGGAGTATGGGCATTAGTCCACCACGCGTGCCCAATGCGGATTGGTAGACTTCACATACACATCAGAATTTCTTCTTCAGAGTATGCAGGTTTCCTCACGATGTTTTCCTTCACCGTTTGAGAGCAGTCGGTATTACGTACATAAGTTAGAAAAACTCATTGGTCCATGGCATGTCGTTCGTGTCGTCCGTCCGTCCGTGTGGTGTCGGCTAAGAATAGCACCATCCCATTTCCTCCAGTGGGTTTCGTAAAAGGCGACTATGGGATCTACCGAGGGATGGGCAGCAGTATCCTCTGAGTACAAACATTAGATCCAACTGCGATCGCCAACCCGCCTGCCAAGTGTGGTGATTATGGCAAATCCCCCCATTTTGGGGGCCTATGTCCAGCAGTGGACGCCTATCGGCTGATATGATGATGATGATGTCGTCCGTGCGGATTTGAACCCGGACCCGTTCATTACAAAATACATTTGTTTTTTATATTACTAGATTATACAACACTTTCATTGGTGGCTGCGACAGTAAAACAAATGACTGTACTTTTTGCTCATACACATTTAATTTATCGAAATTTTTTGATTTTATTTTATTTTTTATTTATTTTTTTTTTTTATTTTTTTTTTTTTATTATTTTTTTTTTTATTTGATTTTTTACTTATCTATAGGTACTAGGATTTTACTCTCAAATGACAATAACAATTATAAAGTAAAAACTGATAAACTCGTGTACCTATCTGTGTTTCCCTTTTGTTATGTGTCATACATCGTAATTCCCACCCTACCATATATAAGTATCTACTTTTAATTTACTACTTAGTCTTGCTCTAAAACATACAAACATAAGTCACTAGCGGAGACCTTTTACTGTCGGAATTAAAAAAAAAACAACTTACACATACGTGGCAAAATATAAATTTTGCTTATCTTTATAGCGAAGAATATTGGGATGAATCAGTGAGTGAGTGAGTAGAAATACAACAAATAAGATACGAATATAGATCACCCTTAACCTAAAGAAAAAACAATACGTGAGTGAGATAAGATCGAATTACAAAGAGTGAAAATTAAAATGATTATAAATCTTGTTATTTTTGTCAGTTTAATATCGACAGTGTTGGGTGATCATAATTATACGTTAGAGAAAGTGTTAATTTTTAGCCGGCATGGAGTACGGACAGCTCTAACAAGGAATATGGGAAGTTTTACGAAAAATCGCTATTACCGTTGGAAAGAACAACGTGGCCATTTGACTAAAAGAGGTGAAATTTTAGAAAGTTACATGGGTGACTATTTTTATCAATGGTTGCAAAGTGAAAAGTTGTTTCAGCACGATTGCCCTGAGGAGAAAGAAATTTTCGTCTATGCAAATAAGCCCCAAAGGACCACAGTTACAGCCAAATCTTTTGTAAAACATGCATTCCCTAACTGCACAGTTTCTATAAATATACGAAAGAAAGAATCAATTTTCAGCACAAAACTGCAAAATAATTCGTACGCTTTTCATCAGATGGCGCTTGAAGAAATGGAAGGTCGCTTACAATCGTTGGACCTCAAAAGATCCTTGAGAGATTTGGAGGTAATTTTGAACTTAAAAAAATCGACAACATGTTTAAAATTGAAGAAATATTGTAGTTTGAAAAAATTTCTTCAAACACAAATCATAAACGTTAAAGTTGGACACAAACCAGAATTATTGGGACCCTTGAAAATAGCGTATACTGCCGCCGATACATTCATAATGGTGTATTATGAACACCACAGATCAAGCAAGAAATATACAGATAAGCAATGGAATTCTATATCGAATATTCAAAAGGGATATTTTGACGTTATTTACGCGCCTCTAGTTGCCTCAGACATGGCTGGTCGTTTACTGAGTTATTTAAGAGACTTATTTTTAAACGACGATAAAAAATTTACTTTAATAGTGGGCCATGATTCAAATTTGTACTGTATTCTAAGGGGTTTAAAGTTCAAAAGATATTTTTTACCGAAGCAACTTGAACATGTGCCTGTCGGTGGCAAAATTGTTTTCGAGAAATGGTATGATTCTGTGCATGATAGATATTTGTTAAAAATTAATTATGTTTACCAGTCTAGCAAGCAGTTGAGGAATTTGGTTAAGCTAAGCTTGAAATATCCGCCATATATTGTTACTTTAGAGTTGGAGGAATGTAGAATTAATAAGGAGGGCTTCTGTCTGTGGAATGATTTTGAAGATTTATTACATAACATCGACGGCGATGTGCAAAGACCTACTATCAAACAAAGACCCCATTTTTACAGGAGGGACATTTCGCGAATGGGTCGGCCTGGTAGCTCAGTCGGTATTGAACCTGCCTGCTGTGCCGAGGGCGGTAGATTCGAATCCCGTAAGGGACAAATATTTGTATGATGAATATGGATATTTGTACTAGAGTCATGGATATTTGTATACAGGGTGTAAGTGACAGCCTAGCAAATACTGTAACGGTGAACTCAGACCATCAAACTGAACAACTTTCACTATGGAACCTACCTCAGGAAACGCGAAAAAAATCATCTGTCCCATACAAAACTGTTGTACCTACCAGACTAAAATGTATGGGACAGCTGATTTTTTTTCGCGTTTCCTGAGGTAGGCTCCGTAGTGAAAGTTGTTCAGTTTGATGGTCTGAGTTCACCGTTTCAGTATTTGCTTGGCTGTCACTTACACATAATATGCATTCTATATCGTTGTCTAGTCATCATAATACAAGTCCTGGCTAGATTCTGTTAATTTAAATGTGACTAGATAATTTGTGTGACAAAGTCCAAGATATTTATTTATTTATTTATTGCTTCAATACGTACTAGTTGTAGGTTTATCAGAAATAAAAAAGTTAAAAAAAATTAGATTTTCACATGGTAATGTGAAACTGACATCTGTTAGGTCAAAGTAGGCCTTTTACAAACTGCGGTTTATTTAGCGCGTTAATCGCGTGACTGCATGCTACACCAGTAATTAACAGGCGTTTGTATCAATTCAAACCTTTGACTACTTAAGGACTAGTTACGCGTGTAATTCTACTAACAAACATTAATGACACTATTTGCGGGGGGCGAGGTAACACGAAATCCGCAACTTTGGATTTTATTCCCCATAACTTTAGATTCTAATTTCGAACGTTAAAAATCATGAAAAGAAGTCTCGTGCGAACCCCAAACGTTCTAAGTTCGAAATTATTGTTTCGCAATTATAAGCTGTCTCGTTTAGTGATAAGGTATAAAAATGAATGTAAATGCACATGATTAATTAATCTTATACCGTGGCAGGGCAAGGCTAGTAGGATATTTTAATGTTTTTCTAAATTGTAATAATTAAAACGGATCTCGTGATGCAATAAATAAGGCCTTAGATTTTGTCGCAAGTCAATTCTGAAAACCAAAGAGATTTTTCCGTCGCTCCATCCTTTTCTGTCACTCAGAAACTTCATTTGCTAGGGCGAGAAAGATAGCGTTAGTGCTGCGACCTTTCTCGCTCTAGCCAATGACGTTCCTGAGCGACAGAAAAGGATAAAAGAAAAAAATTCCATGCGGTGCTGCCAGATGAGGCTCTACCCTATATTAGTTTTATGCAAATAAATTGTTTACCTATCTATCTAGATAATCTTTTAAAAGTTTTTTATCTTTTTTTTTATCTTGTTAATTACGTTGATTTCTGATACATCTGATATGTTTTTATATGTTGATAAAAACTGACAGATTCTCTTGTTGTCACTTTCTAATAAAAATATCTGAAAAATTGACTGTATTTTATTGAAAAATCGAAGAATCCGCAGATTTCCAAAATACAAACGCAATCCGGAAATCTTAGGATTTTGGTATTTATTTGTTTATTTGGCACATTAAACAGATTACAGTTATAAAAACACCCAATATATACACATTAAGAGGTAAAGCAAGCCAACCTTCAGCAAAGGAGAGGAACCCAAAAAAGAAGGATCATACCTGTCCAGCCTGCTGCACAGTCTTGGCCTCGGAGTCCAAATTGGCAGGATCAGCAGGCAGGGTCAACTCTACGGTCCTCGTCTCCACAGCTATCACGCCAAGTGGTATACCACCGAGTCGCGCGCGACCTGTTGGAAACAGCAAAATCTATCAGAATCTATTTATTCTCTGTAATGTTACGTCTCTTTCCCGGTGGGGTTTCCCAAGCAGACACTGTAGCACACCATCTACTACGATTCTTGCATACCTCTTTCACATCCATTTATCTCTTGATACATCTTCGGATACGTTATATTATAAGAGATAAGTATACTTTTTGCAACCATCAACAGCAAGGCTGATTCAGTGTTTATGGGGTGTAAAGCATCTCTGTGCTGGGGATGGACTAGGTCTGCCATCTCCAGTCGGTTTAGAAGTTACTGATGTTTAAAGGTCAGTAAAAAATTAACGATAAGCTGCATGGCTGATCATATAATATTATTGTAGTGTGCACTGTGGCTATGTGAACAGTACAAAAACTGACATGAACTGCCAGTCGGTTTAGGAGAAACAGCCGTTCAAAGGGTCGGACCTTTGAACGGCTGTAACTCCTAAACCGACTGATGAACGATGTCAGTTTTTGTACTGTTCACATAGCTACAGTGCAAACTACAATAATATCATACGATCACCCTTGCAGCTGATCGTAAATTTTTTCCTGACCTTTAAACATCAGTAACTTCTAAACCGACTGGAGATATGCAGGCAGACCTGGTCCATCCCCATCACAGAGATGCTCTACACCACATAAACCCTTAATTAGCCTTGCAGCTGATGGTTGCAAAAAGTACACTTATCTCTTAGTCTATTATATTTATATCGGCGCTCTGGTTCGGTGTGCAACCAATTATGGAGCGCATATCAGCAACGATTATGCAAAGACTGACGCGAAGGGAAAAGCGAGAGCAATCGCATTCCAGAGAGGTGCAGAGTTAATGTGACTGGTAGGGCTGACTGGGGCTAGCATGCCACGTACGACAAAGTGACAAAACGAGAAAGTAACAAAGATACAGGCAAATCTAGATTTTAGTCGTTTTCTCGGGGGTGGGTTGCTTAGCCCACAGTTGTACTTTCTCACTCACCAATAATAACGGTTTGTGCCCAGGGCCGCATGATCTCATCGAAGGAGTTGCGGGTCGCATCGCCGGTCAGAATAAGGTGCGTTGACCTAGTTAACCTACCTTCGTCGTGAAATAACACCATTCTCTTTGACGGCAATACTGAATCCTACTGTACGTACTGCAAGAGACCGATCCAGCCTCCTACTGCAGCTAACATCAGCGTCCCTTTATATAGAATCACGGGCGAATCTTAATAGCGCGATTCAGGAATCTCCCACTCACCAGTAATGACAGTTTGTGCCCAGGGCCGCATGATCTCGTCGAAGGAGCCGTGGTCGAAGAACCCGCTGCGGGTCGCGTCGCCGGTCAGCATGAGGCGCGGGTCGTGCGGGCCGCGCGGCGGGCTCCACTCCACGGGCCGGTCTATGGGGTCCGCTGTGTGCATTATTGGCACTGTGCTTAGCTTGTCCTGGAAGGGGGAGGGAATTGTTCACTTGGAGATGTTAAATACAAATCATTGAGCAATAGCCATAGGCCCAGCATCCACCAAATGTGTAAAATATGAGGAAAATTTAGCAATTCGGTTGGTTGATTTTACACAGAACATTATAAGAAGTGCAAAGTAGGTGTGGAACGTGTCGCCACAGGTTATGCAATGATTTGCATAACACCATAAGGTGCGCGGCGTGGTGCGAGCGAGAGGGCATGAGTAATAGTAGCAGCGTGAAGTGGCGACAGCCGTGTCCGAAGCAAAAACGCTACTTTGCATTTCTAACCTTTCTTATAATGTTCTGTGTCTATTATGGTCCGCTTTGAAGCAGAGATGTGGAAAATCAATCAATAAAATTGTTTGAAGAATCAAAATGCTCAATTGCTTCGGTTGGTGGATTTTACTAAACTCGGAAAACGAATACCGGGTAGTAATGCACTAGACGCCACACGACAAATAAACAGCATGCGCCACATGCGGGTAGAAGGAGCAAGGGCATGAAAGAGAATCTACCAAGTGACTCACTCAGTCACTCGGCAATTTGATGGGTAGACTCTTACTTTAAACGGATGCTAATGATATCAATTTCAACCTGATCATACAACATTTATTTATTTATTAAGGACTGCCAACAAAGAATACACTATTACATTTTGAAAATACATTTTAACTTAATAATTTAGTGTTACTTCCCTTACAGGCTGTCACAACACACATTGTAGCTTAAGTATATAATACGAAACGACAGAAAATGTGGGTAGGTACCTGCACAAATAAGTTGATAGTTGCATTTATTTTGTGCCTGCTTAGGTACAAGATTAAGTTACAAATTAATTGTTTACGTCGAGCACTGATGAACTATACCATACATAAATATTAATATCAAATACAAATACAAATATCGTGCATCTTAACACAGAACGAAACTTTAAGCTAACTCACCTTAGGCACATAAGAGAGCCAGCGCACGCAAGTGCTAACAGCCTCCAGGTCTGTAGGCGCGACGGCGTGGGTCACCCCGTTGTTGTGCATTATCTGGACACCCCCCAGTTGATTGTTGCTCGCGTATACGCCTCTACCGAGCACCTTGTTCAACGCCGCGTAGCCGGTGAGGATTATGTATGAGGATTCCACTTGGATGACTCGGTGGCCGAGACTGTGGGGGACAAAATAATATTGAAAAATTAAGAATCCACATCAGTGAAAGGTGAATTTGGCTTCAACTGTAACCGTAAAATTCGTGTGTGGTTGTAACCTACGTTGTAACAGTCTGATCACCACCCTAAAAGGGAATACAGACGTCAACATATGCGTATGCGTTGCAGCCAAATTGTAGAATTTGCCGCATTACATAACGACTAGCCGTTTTAAAAAATAGAGCCGTTTGTCACGTTCTACAATACGGCGGCCCACCTTTAGCCGCATTGTATGATGATCATGCTAACGAAATAAGAGCATGTTAATAATAAGATAAACTCTTGAAAACCTTGAAACTGTTCACTTAGAAGAACCATTAATATTTACACCTTTCAGTGACACAATTCGTATATTCGACGCCTACTATTAGGGTGAAGCCAAACGAGCGTAATTTTGTGAGTTGTGTTCGCGGTGTTCGCACTCCGCCCGCGCCATGTCTCTTCTACGTAAACCGCGCCTAAGACTCAAAATACGCGACTCACAAAATTACGCTCGTTTGGCTAGGGACACGAAAAAAGTATCGATACTTTGTGGTATCGAGTACGTTTCCGTTCGTTACCGATACTTTTGTACTCGATACTTTTTATTCGATACTTTTACTCAATGAGTACTTTTCGACAGGTATCGTATTGAATAAATCTTAAAAATTACCGACTTAAAACTTGGCCTTACGGTTACGGCTCATGTTTATGGCAACGCCATGTAGTTCCATCGTGCTGAAACTTCAAAAACATTACCTACCTATTCTACATGAAGTTCGAATCGAAATCGTTCGTTCCGAACGAGTGAGTGATTGGTCCACTATTGGTACGGACTAGTATTTATTCTGTGGTACGGAGGAGGACTGGGAACTTTAATGTGTGCCTAAAGTAATAAAATAAATAATCAAATAATTTAATACTTTTTAAACCTTTTTAATTTGTGAATTTATTTTTTTATTATTGTATTAAATGTATGTACCATTTGTTTTTTTTGAGTTGCTAATCTGACGTTACTTACCTTCTGACTGGCATTGACGTCCTGCCTGCCGACCCTACCCTACCGTATGCGCATTAGGCCCTAAGCCCTAAGAAAAGTACTCGATACTTGAAGTATCGATACAGCGTTTGGCTTCACCCTTAGAGACCGATCCAGCCTCCAACTGCAACTATAAATAGCCCACCTATATATAGAATGTCGGGCGAATCTTAATAGCGCGATGTAGAACTCACCGCACTACGTAGGAGCCGATGCCGATAGCGCGGCAAGTGACCACTGATATGGTAACTATGTCTTCGTACGCCTGGGCCGTCTCGCCGGCTATCAGACCAGCGTCGCGGAGGCATTCCACTCCGAGACCATCTTCTTTACCTGTGGAGATATATAATACGAGCGTTAACCCGCGACTTCGTCCGCACAAATTATATACCAGATTTTAAGTCAGATCACAAGCTATCAAACAAAAAAAGTTTCATCAAAATCGGTTCAGTAGTTTTTGCGTGATACTCGTTCAAACAAACAAACAAACACCCAAACAAACAGACAGACAAAAAATCCAAAAATTGGTGAAATGGAATCAGGGACACCTAAAAACCATATCGTAACTTTTTTTTGTTAATATCTTCAATGTACAGACAAACTTCCTGTTACAGTTTTATAATAGTATAGATTAGAGGGTTAGTAATGAACTTATGACTTTGAAAGATAAGAGATTTTTCATGGGCTGTTGGATTGCACCTCATTTCACGAAATCCACGGAGTATAAATGACATAGTTTGTCAGAATTATTACAGAAGAGTAAATCATGATCACGGAATCGAGTTCGTCCTGATCATGGAAACGAGTTTGTCCTAACCAAGTAACCAAGGTTATCAGGAATACGGAACCGAGTTTGTCAGGATCACAGGACTGCGTTGGTCAGGATTGCGGGACTGAATTTGGCATGGTTATGGAACCTAGTTTGTTACGATTACGGAACCTAGTTTCTTAAGATTACGGAACCTAGTTTGTTAAGATTACGGAACCTAGTTTGTCAGGATCACAGGACTGCGTTGGTCAGGATTGCGGGACTGAATTTGTCATGATTATGGAACCTAGTTTGTTAAGATTACGGAACCTAGTTTGTTAGGATCACAGAACCGAGTTAATCAAGATCACGGAACTGAGTTTATCGAAGATGTTTGAGAACACTAACCGATAATATCAGTGATCTTATATCTGCTCTCTCCCTCGTCCTCTATGAGCTGAGTCTTCACTGAACCGAGAGGTCCGAGTTTAGAGTAAGACTCTGGTGTCAGGTAGAGGTACTTGAAGCCCCTCTCCGGTCGTTCAGAGTCCACCCACGCCACGTTGAACTCTGATTTTACTTCCTCTGCCACTCCGATCCTGGCTCCAGAGTTTACGCTGATGTAGACCTGGTTAAGAGATTGGAAATGTTAGGATCAAAACTATACATATAATAAAACATTTAAAATGTTGTGTCTGTTCATAGAACAAAAAAGAAACAACTGTCCCGAGGCTTTACCAGTGACGCCCTCACCACAATAATAAATGAAAAAATAGTTTAGAAAATCTAGTTGCCGCGTCACAAATAATATTTCCAATTTAGAATATAATTACGAAGATATAAAGCTTTTAAAATTTTGTATGAAAAATTTCATACCTTTATATCTTCGTAATTATTGTATAAATTGCAAATGTTATTTGTGACGCGGCATCTAGATGTTTTTTTCCATATATACAAAGTTACTTATATTAATACCGTCTACGCGTATTGTGCGACAAAGTTTTGTATAACATTGAACCCTCTGCAACCACCTAAGACCAGACAAGTCAAAAATGCAAATGCCAATTATGAAGTTTTTGTCTTTCGTTTGTTATTTTATCTTCTCTATGTATCTTCTACATTCTTGAAAACTACTGGACCTATTTTGGTGTGGTTTTTACCGTATGAGAGGCTAAAATATAGACTACTGTTTATCGGGGCAAAAGTAACATTCTTATCAAATAGAATATATTATATTCTATCTATGTTTTTAAGTCGAAGGTCAAAGCTCATTTCCTCGAGCACTGACTATCTATCCTGAATGGTCACCTCTCTGGTTCATGTTTCCCTCTCTTTGATAAATAATTGTTGTTTTAGTACTCTTTTTTTATTTATATGATCCTTTTGTATTTGTAGGTATGAATATGTATTTATATTATGTATATATTTTTTTATATTACAGCATGTTGTATTTGTATAATTTTATTTGTGTATGTTATCTATATATTGTGTATTGTATATTGTGTTATTGTGATCTACACCGCCTACCAATCTTCTTTCACTATTTCCTCTATCCTAAGGTTGTCTGGAAGAAATCGCCTTTTAGCTATAAGACCGCCTGCTTTTGTACCTTTTGTATTTCCAGATTGTTTGCTTTCTGTATACTATGTATTTTGGTGTCAAATAAAGTATAATTGATTGATTGATAGACAATGAATCCCCAAAACGAATTACGGTCGTGAATTTACAATTTATGTATGTGTATAGCTTACCCTGGGTATCTTCAACTGCCTGGCGTACTGGGAGGCTCTGCAATAGACCCAGTCCTCCTGGGGTCCAAAAGACCCCATGTAATAGGTCAGATCGTTCGCAATGAGGACGATGTCGCGCCCTTTGGGGCACTCCGGCGTGTAGAGGGTTAACCGCCATGCTACCATGCCGACCTGGTGGTAAAAGGGTTAAATTATTCGATAAGTATGTTCATAGACAATTTCTATTTATAAAACCTACTGTTAGAGACCGATCCAGCCTCCAACTGCAACTATAAATAGCCCACCTATATATAGAATGTCGGGCGAATCTAAATAGCGCGATGTAGAACTCTACGTAGGAGCCGATGCCGATAGCGCGGCAAGTGACCAAGGATATAGTGACTATGTCTTCATGCGCCTATTCTATTGCGCGTATTACTATGTTCATGAATAAAATTTCAGTCTACAACTCGACGTGTTTCATTTAAAAGTTACCATTGATGCCTGAATACTAAAAGAATAGTCCTTGCAAAGCAACCGAGCGCGCTGCGTATAACCAAAGTTGGATCCTATTTTTAGTACTAACAAATTAAAGTCAAGGACATTTGGGTGGTGGGCGTTGGGTGGTGGGGGTTGGGTGGTGTGCGTTGGGTGGCGGGTGGTGGGTGTTATGTTGGTTGGTGGGTGTTGGGTGGTGGGTGGTGGGTGGTGGGTGTTGGGTGGTCGATGTTGGCTGGTGGGTGATGCCTGATGCCTGGTGGGTGTTGGGCGTTGGATGTTCGGTTGTGGGTCTTGGGCGGCTTATGTTTAGTTTCGGCAAGCTCCCACAGTACCATACTCTTTCTTCTAGTGTGTGGGCATTATTAGGTAAAAAAATATTAGCATTCATACAGGTAATTGATAGAATTTTTTAACGGCTGTAACTTTTTTATTTAACGCGTTACAGTTATGCTCCCTAATAATAAAATGTTAGTATTATTCAGGTCTTTAATTTAAAGTAGGTAAGAAAGTGCTACAGTACTGGGCCCAGGGTCCATACAAAACTGCCCATTGTTCTTAGTAACTTTTAATCAAACGTCAAATCGCGCGCGATGTATGAAAAATTGTACTAAATACCCACAAGTGACGTCATCAACATTTCATTACTTTTTATAGTTCATCATGTTATTAAATATAGTATTCCAGCTTAAAAAAAACTAAAAATTTGAATATAGCGTTATTTTCGAATGTCTTTTTTTACTAAGAAGATAAAACTAAAATATATTTTTCAACACACTTGCTCATAAAATGGCCATTATTTCACCGCAATTAGGCACATAATGACACCTATAATCAAACTGTGACTTTTTCATTACTATTATTCACAAGGGAGTTATAGGTTTTTTATAGCAGGTATCTAAAACTATACTTAACTTCTTGGTTGAGTTCTTGAGTTGCTTTGTTCTTAAAAAAGTTTCGATACAAAAAAGATCATATTCAATAGTACAAATAAATTCTCTAAATAAACTTTTTATTTACTAAATAAAATGATTTTTTATTATTATTTTCTTCACAAGTGTGTTGAAAAACGTCGTATGATACACGTGTGTATTGATGATTACCGTTCTCGGGTCTCAATGGCGCCTCAGCGGTAATCACCAACATTACACACTTGTACCATAATGTACTATTATACAGTCCGCTCCCCTATTTTCGGAAAATGTTGTGCCCGTAACCGTATTATCAATTCTGCAAATCCAGAGAAATTCCGCATAGAAAAATCGTGCGAAATCTCGGTATTTCGGGAAATCGGTATACCGAGATTGATAGCCGTATGCAGAGGGGATTGTACTGCTCAATAGCTCTTTCGCCCACAAATTTGGTTCTAGGAAAATCATGCTCAATATGTATACCGGCCATTGTAAAACTAAATACTAACAGTGTTCTGCCCGGGTAGACGAGTAACTTCCACCACTCGCCTCTCACCGTCCGGCTCGACGACCAACTCCATCATCGACATCACGTTATCTGGCGGTGGACCTGTAGGAACAAGATTTCAATTCAATTCATGAAGATGTAATTATTTGGAAATTAAATTAAATTATTACATTAAAGGGGTACTTCAAACCATCAAGCTGAACAACTTTTTCTATAGGAGAAAACCTGAAATCACAAATAAACAGCTAATCCATACACTGCAATGCCTACTCCAACTCGACTCAAAATGTATGAACAGCCGATTTTTTTCATTTCCTATTTCAGGTTTGCTACCAACAGTAAAAGTTGTTCAGTTTGGTGGTCTGAACTACCCCTAAAAAATTTTCGAATCATGTCAGTTGCACCCTGTAGATACACTACATATCCATCTCAGCTGTCGTAATTTATCCGTCACTTTAACGGCCCAAAAACTGTTGAAGTTTCATAGAAAACGTCAACAGCTTCTCGGCAAAAGCCGGTTTTATTTTAAAGTTCTTAACTGTTTCGGCTTCGAAACGAACCCGATTCCACTTTGTATGTGATACTGACCGTCTACGCTCCCCTCCTCGATGCACTCCCTCCACCGTCGCTCCACCATCTGTCTAAACATGTCGGGGATGTCGTACACGTAAGTTGTGCCTTGCGACGTTGCCTGCGAGGAAACAATCAGTTCATTATACTTGTTAGGATCCAATAAATTTATATAAAACGAGCGTTAACCCGCGAGTTTGTCCGCACAAATTATATACTTTTAAGTTATAACGAGCGTTAACCCGCGACTTCGTCCGCACAAATTATATACCAGATTTTAAATCAGATCATAAGCTATCAAACAAAAAAAGTTTCATCAAAATCGGTTCAGTAGTTTTTGCGTGATACTCGTTCAAACAAACAAACAAACAAACAGACAGACAAAAAATCCAAAAATTGGTGAAATGGCATCAGGGACACCTAAAAACCATATCGTAACTTTTTTTTTGTTAATATCTTCAATGTACAGACAAACTTCCTGTTACAGTTTTATAATAGTACGAGCGTTAACCCGCGACTTCGTCCGCACAAATTATATACCAGATTTTAAGTCAAATCATAAGCTATCAAACAAAAAAAGTTTCATCAAAATCGGTTCAGTAGTTTTTGCGTGATACTCGTTCAAACAAACAAACAAACACACAAACAAACAGACAGACAAAAAATCCAAAAATTGGTGAAATGGAATCAGGGACACCTAAAAACCATATCGTAACTTTTTTTTGTTAATATCTTCAATGTACAGACAAATTTCCTGTTACAGTTTTATAATAGTACGAGCGTTAACCCGCGACTTCGTCCGCACAAATTATATACCAGATTTTAAGTCAAATCATAAGCTATCAAACAAAAAAAGTTTCATCAAAATCGGTTAAGTAGTTTTTGCGTGATACTCGTTCAAACAAACACACAAACAAACAGACAGACAAAAAATCCAAAAATTGGTGAAATGGCATCAGGGACACCTAAAAACCATATCGTAACTTTTTTTTGTTAATATCTTTAATGTACAGACAAACTTCCTGTTACAGTTTTATAATAGTATAGATTAGATTAAAAGAATTTTTATTTTGTTTTGGC
The DNA here is from genome assembly GCA_927399405.1 of Agonopterix arenella. Taxonomy (NCBI): domain Eukaryota; kingdom Metazoa; phylum Arthropoda; class Insecta; order Lepidoptera; family Depressariidae; genus Agonopterix; species Agonopterix arenella. The sequence continues at coordinate 7,242,514 of OV656718.1, read as the reverse complement.
TGCACAATGAATAACTTACATTATGTTGGTATTTCAATTAATATTCAGATTTCAAGTCAGATCATTAGCTACCACCTAAATTCATTTCCAATGTCCATGATTTATTTGTACCCGAGTCATGGATGTTTGTATCTATATATGTATTCTATTTTCGTTGTCTAGTCATCATAATACAAGTCCAGGTACTTTAATATGTGACTAGATAATTTGTGTGACAATGTCAAAGATATTTATTTATTTATTTCTTTCTTTCAGATTTTACTTGGTCATAATTTTTAACTACAAGGACATAAAAAAAATTGTTGTTTTACTCTATGTAAGAAAAATTACAAAAAAAAAACATTAATAAGGCAATTTTCACAATAATCGAATAATCTTAGTTTTAAGTATTACATTAATTAATCTTCGCGCAAAAGGACCGACATGAACTATCTTTCCTACTCTGTGGAAAGAATCAAGTGCAAATATAAACTTACCAAGAACCTCTTCTGCTGCAGGTAATCCTTGGTGACGTACGGAGTGGAGATGGGCAGGCCGTGCATGGGACCTTGCTTAGCTCCGTACGACTGGAACATTATCTGCAGAAAATATTAGCTTTGTTACTATCAGGTGCTAGCTCAGAAAACAGAACCAGTAGAAATCGCATAAGGAGTACAGTAGGCCTCGCATACCATTCCCGAGAAAACGATAAAAATCGAGATGTGCCTCCATTTTTATTATTTTACGTCAAAAAGAGCGCGCATGACGTTTTTCTCGTTTAAACGCTTTGTCGTGGGTGGCATGCTAGCCGTGCCGGGAGTTAGGCTAAACAGGCTCCTTGAGAGTAGGCATGTGTCTTGACATATACAGTCCAAACGGGGATGTCCAAAAATTTTTTTTTAGATTCCTGGTGTATCCGAAAATACCTCATATATGTTCCGCGATTTTTTGCAGTTCATTCGTAAATCATATCTTCTATGATTTTTTAAAAGGAGTATTTGAGAATTTTCTTCATGTGTGTCCATTGCTGCAACACATGTCCCAAATCACAGGTTCCGTTTTTGTTATTGTTTACTAACCATAGTTTTTGATAAGTTTTATCGCTACTCACACATTGGATCTTTGTTGTACGTAATACAAAGTTTTTTTTTTTATTTTTTTTTAAACTGTCATAACTTTTTCATAGAAAGAATTTTTTTTATTTTGTTTTTGCAACTTGATGGTCTGTAAACACTCTTCTATACGTAAAATAATCAGCAACACAATATCCATGAAAGTTACCGAAAAAAGGGAAGAAAGTGAAAATTTTAGGTTTGAGTAGGACGGTGCAAAAGTTTCAAAATTCTCTTAAAAAATTTTGGACCCCTCGGTTTGGACCACCCTGTATATAAGGTCTAACAAAATTAGGTGAAACTATTTTAAGGGGATGATCAGACCATCAAAGTGAACAACTTTCTCTATGGGACCAATATCGAAATCGCGAAAAAAATCTGCTGTCCCATACATTTAGGTCGAGTACGTTTGTATGGAACAGCTGATTTTTTTTCGCGATTTCTATATTGGTCCCATAGAGAAAGTTGTTCAGTTTGATGGTCTGATCATTCCCTTAAAATAGTTTCACCTAATTTTGTTAGACCTTATATACTGATGATTATGAATAACTTACCACGCCGGTCCTGGGGTCTGACACCTCTTCGTAAGTGTATACGTCGAGGGAATATCCAGATCCGTTGGATAGGCACAACCTGACGTTCTTCGTCGGCGCTCCGGGCCCTGGTGGATGAAGACATTATAATAAATATCTTGAACATTGTCACACAAATTATCTAGTCACATTTAAAGTACCTGAATCTAGCCAGGACTTGTATTATGATGAATAGACAACGATGCAGCCACAGAACATTATAAGAGGGGTGAGAAGTGCAAAGTAGGCGTGGAACGTGTCGCCACAGGCGCGCGGCGTGGTGCGAGCGAGAGGGCATGAGTAATTGTAGCAGCGTGAGCGGGAAAACAAGTGGCGACAGCCATCTCCGAACTTTGACTACTTATATATGGACTAGTTACGCGTGTAATTCTAACAATAAACATTTCTGCCACTTTTTGCGGGGGGCGAGGTAACACGCAATCCGCAACTTTGAATTTTATTCCCATAACTTCAAAAAAAATCAAAAATCAAAATCAAAATTAGAATCTAAATTCTAATTTTGATTGTTAAAAACATGAAAGTAGTCTCGTGTGAACCCCAAACGTTCTTAGTTCAAAATTATTGTTTCGCAATTATAGGCTGTCTCGTTTAGTGATAAGGTATAACATTGAGTGTAAATGCACATGATCAATTGATCTTATACCGTGGCAGAGGGGAAATGCTACCGCAAGGCTAGTCCTAAAATCTAATGCTAAGGCTAAATAGTCAAAGTCTCCGAAGCAAAAGCGCTAGTTTGCATTTCTAACCCCTCTTATAATGTTCTGTGGATACAGCTCTTAAATACACTTGGTGTAAGGTACAGCCTCCGCAGACTGAAGCTGTGAACTCTGACCATCAAACTGAACAACTTTCACTATGGAGTCTACCTCAGGAAACGCGACAAAACATCAGCTGTCCCATACATTTGAGTCAGCTAGGTAGATACAGCAGTTCTTTATGAAACAGCTGATTTTTTTCCGCGTTTCCTGAGGTAGGGTCCAAAGTGAAAGTTGTTCAGTCTGATGGTCTGAGTTCAAAGTTTCAATCTGCGGAGGGCTGTCCCATACATCCTGTACAAATAACATACCTATTCTGAGCGTGAACCTGATCTCAGCCTGTAGCACCCTCAGCTTCCATAGACGAGGGCCGTAGCGCATCACCATGCCCAGCACAGACTCCTCGATCTATTTACAACATACATATTGTTAGTTATATTAATTACTATAAGTGTATTTTTTGAAACCATCAGCAGCAAAGCTGATTCAGAGTTTATGAGGTGTAGAGCATCTCTGCGATGGGGATGGACCAGGTCTGCCTGCATAACGTCAGTCGGTTTAGGAGTTACAGTCGTTCAAATGTCCGACCCTTTGAACGGCTGTTTCTACTAAACCGACTGGCAGTTCATGTCCGTTTTTGTACTGTTCACATAGCTACAGTGCATACTACAATAATATCATACGATCAGCCTTGCAGCTGATCCTTAATTTTTTACTGACCTTTAAACATCAGTAACTTCTAAACCGACTGGAGTTATGCAGGCAGACCTGGTCCATCCCCATCACAGAGATGCTCTACACCCCATAAACACTGAATCAGCCTTGCTGCTGATGGTTGCAAAAAGTACACTTATCTCTTAGTCTACTAGAGTTTACCCGCAACTTTGTCCGCACGAGTCATCGTGATGATATAGTTTTAAGTCTAATCATAAGATTTCAGATACAATAAGTTTCATTAAAATCGGTCCAGTAGTTCTCGCGTGATGCGCGAACAAACATTTACACCTTTATAATAGTATAGCTATAGATAACTACTAGAGTTAATCCACGACTTCGTGTTTCCACGTTTTCAAAAATATGCCGGTAATGGAACGAATTTTAGATTCTGACGTCTAACAATTTAATACTAAAACGGAACGTAGGTAGTGCCATTTTTTGTCGATTTTCATAAACCCGCTGTAATAAATACGACATAACGACACCTTAATTTAAAAAAATAAATAAATAAACACGTTATTATTCTCTAATACCATATATTACCATATCACAATCTTTTATTTTATTATGACCTCTCATTTCTTCTGCTTTTAGTTAGTTAAGGTTAAGGCGGTTGCAGAGGGGTCAATTTTATACAAAACTTTGACGCACAATACGCGTGGACGGTATTAATATAAGTAACTTTGTATGTATGGAAAAATAGTTTGGAAAATCTAGATGCCGCGTCACAAATAACATTTGCAATTTATAAAATAATTACGAAGATATAAAGCTTTGAAATTTTTAATACAAAATTTTAAAAGCTTTATATCTTCGTAATTATATTATAAATTGCAAATGTTATTTGTGACGCGGCAAATAAATTTTCTAAACCATTTTTCCATATATAAAATATTACTTTTATTAATTCCGTCTACGCGTATTGTGTGTCAAACGTTTGTATGGACTGAAACCACCTTAAGAGGATAAGTTAAAAAAAAAGATTTTTCAAAGCGTCATATATCATGAAGTACTAACAGTAGGAGTATGATTTACGGATATGTGTCAATTGAACATATAATTAAAGTTTTGATTAGAGCATAAGCATACCTTGGCGGGGTCCATGATGACAGTGGGTCCGAAATTAAGGAAGATGTGGTTGCAATCCGTCCTCTTTGCTAGAGGGTGTGAGTACGCCACTTCGAGCTCGTCCATCGCTTCTAGGAGCACCCTGTTGGATTTACATCACAATTATTTCTATAGCAAAAAGTAGTTTGATTTGTCAAGAGTGAGCAGCAGCACCATACCACAGTATAAGAAAGAGTATCTCTTACTAGATTGTTACAGTTCTGCCCACCTAGACTCCAATCATCCAATGCGACACATTTATAATACCAACATAGATTATCATCATCATCATCATCATCTCAGCCGATGGACGACCACTGCTGGACATAGGCCTCCCCCAAGGATCGCCATAACGACCGGTCCTGCGGTGCCCTCATCCAACGGGTTCCCGCCGCCTTCACCAGGTCGTCGGTCCACCGTGTGCGGGGCCTACCCACGCTGCGCTTTCCGGTACGCGGTCGCCACTCGAGAACTTTTCGGCCCCATCGGCCATCGGTTCTGCGAGCAATATGCCCCGCCCACTGCCACTATAATTTAGCAATTCTTTGGGCTATGTCAGTTTCTCTGGTTCTTCTGCGGATCACTTCATTTCTGATTCGATCTCGCAGGGAAACTCCGAGTATAGCCCTCTCCATTGCTCTTTGGGTGACTTTCAGCCTTTTTATGAGGCCTTGAGTGAACAACCACGTCTCTGTTCCATATGTCCATCACTGGCAACACACACTGATCGAAGACTTTCGTTATGGATTATAATTATTATTAATCATTGTTTGATTTAGTTGAATTGTTATAATCAGTCGACATTTAGCTTTATCTTCCATTGATTCTGTTAATTAACGTTGGCAACACTAATATCGTTACTTTATGAACTTACACTGAGCTGAATACATCTTTTGCTTAAATTATCTTCGAATTTATATTCAAACCCCAAAACCGCTGAACCCTGCTCCAATAACAAGATACAGTACGGACACTCCCATCCTCCCACCATTTTTTTGCTCCGATCGGTTTGCTCCCATAGTAAAAGTTGGTCAGTTTGATGGGCTTTGATGCCCTTTGTAATTGTCTATTATGTTGTTTTCATGTATATTTCCGTGTGTACAATAAAGTGTTAAAATAAAATAAATGGGTAGACTCTTAGTTTAAAAGGATGCTAATGATATCAATTTCACCCTGTATATCCTACCTTTCACCCTCGTTCTGCAGGTACTCGAAGCTGGCCTCCTTCGTGATGAGGTCCTGATGCCTGATGATGGAGCGGATGAAGAAGCGGAAGTCCGTCACCTCCTGGCCCTTCTTGACCTGAGGACAAAGTGATAAAACGAATGAATGATGATATCTTGATATTTAACTCTAAAAAACTCTTGAAATAATCCCAAGCAAGTACTAATAGGCTGTTTATTATGGAAACCATACAACAACGGCACAAACATATAAACATCCATGACCGAACCGGGATTCGAACCCAGGACCCTGGTTTGGCAGTCCAGCGTGGTAACCATTACACCAACCGGGTCGACAATATATTAATTTTTAGTTGGCTAGATGCATTTGTATGTTTGTAGCCTACTTGGCCTAGCTTTTATAGAGTAAGCCTACTTTAGCAAGTTTTTCTAAAGTTTAGACTAATTTGTTTTATATAGTTTTTAGAATGTTGCCAACAATTATGGGCTATTGGCAAAAAATTTGTCTACTTTGTCTATCTTTTGTAGATTATATTCTACTTCTACGTAGTTTTTCTAGATTCTTCCCTTCTTTACCTAGCTTTTGTAGATCTTAGCCTACTTTACCTAGCTTTTGTAGATCTTAGCCTACTGTACTTAGCTTTTGTGTTTGTTTGTTCATACATTTCATTTCATTTCATTTATTTATTCAGCCTTAAATTGCATGTATGTACAGAAGTGTGGTGTTACATTATTTGATTGGATTCCAATGCAATTTTACCCAGAGGTGTAGCTTAAAAATAACTTATTAAATAACAATATTAAATTTACAATGTCAGCTACGAAATACAAAACAATAATTAAGATACAGTGATGTCAATGAATTAATTGATACAATTTCTAATGTCCATAAGTTTAATTAATTGGAATATAAGTTCAAAAGTTACAATAGCGACAGCACCGATATTTAATAAATTCAATTCAAATAGGTATCTAAACACTTAGTCATTTATTAAGAAATTCATTTAAATTATATGGACACATTGTTACAAGCATGGATTTTAACTTCTTCATAAATTTATTAACACTGAGAGACTTTACATCCTCGGGCAACCTATTGCACACAATAACAGCGTTATACATTGCAGTACGCTGATACGAGGCTGTCCTACACATGGGCACCTGTAGTTCAGGTTTATGAATCTGATTTAGTCTGCTACTTTTAAATTCTGGTCTGTTAGGGAATTTAACGGGATAACGCCGTACCAGTTTACACAACTCCAAAATATATAAGGCGGTAATAGTGTGTATTTTCAAGTCTACAAATGAAGATCGGCATGATTCCCTGCTCGAACATATCCCATTCAGGACTCTAATGCATACCTTGGCCTTGCCCAGGTAGAGGTGCATCTTCTGGTTGCTGGTGGGCAGCGCCTCCAGCTCGTAGCTGCGCATGCGGTACAGCTCCAGCTGGAAGGCGGAGGCGGGCTCCAGGTGACGGTAGATCGTGTCCTCCGTGAAGTCGTTGCGGGCACGGAACGTGAAGAATTTCGGAAATTGTCGTCTGTTGGTAGAATTGGGAGATTAATATTTTTTCGAGTATTGGGGGGGTCTTCCCCCCTAGTTGAAAGATATAACATTTGTAATACTATTTAGTTTGAGCTTTTGCGGTAGAGTCTTCAACTCTGCCGTACATTATCTCTGGAGTTACGTTACTAATAGCCATTATTATTTATTTTATTATTATTTGGCTATAAGGGCTTGGTCAATGACCAAATAGCTACTGCGACCTGGACAGATCTATTGTAGCTGTCACCCTAGACCTAAAGGTCGTTTCCTAGGCCCACGAACTTCATGAACCGTGTTATGCTTTTGGAGGGGAGGTCCCTAATGTCAGTAGGTGTTATTATGTATCCACCTAGATGGCGACTCCTGCTGTGAATGAGCAAATCGCATTCGCAGAGGAGGTGTATGGGCGTTTCCTCTGCTTCACAGCAGAATCTGCAAGTGGGTGAATCTACAAGCCCCATTCTGTGTAGGTGTTTGTTTAACTTGCAGTGTCCTGTTAAGGCTCGTACTAAGAGCCTTAAGTCGCTGCTAATAGCCATGCTTTGCTGTCTCCCATTTGCAATGGAAGGATGTCGGATATTTATTTTTCCTCCTACTCTTATCTTCTTTGATAAAATTCAATGCGGGTTCCAAGACGGATTAAGTGTCATATCCGCTCGCTCGCTGTAGGTACTTCACTGTCTATCCGGGTCGGTCGATGAATCGCTGTACCACAGTGTGGACACCTGTCGACCGTGCGCAGGTTCTTCCCATGCGACCGGACGGGTGGCAGGTTGCGGATAGCCCCCCCGCCGTGAACGGGCGCTGCATGCGGTTTCCCGCCCATGGACGGGGAGTCCCTCGGGACCCCGGACAAGGGAAGAACTCCCATCGGAAATCTCCCATCCGATGGGAGTCTCCTTACACCCACATCCTTCCTCCTATCCTCTCTAAATCCCCTTCCCCTTACCCTCATCCTATCCCTTTCCCCCACCTGGAGGAGACAACCTCGACTCCAAAAACCCCAATCTACAGGTGTCAACCGTACCGTGCCCATAGATGCATGGCTGAGGGGGTGCTCAGTCTCTAACGGTGTCTCCTCGATACCGGGCAGACTCGGGGTAGTATCTTCGCCTTATCCTGGCAAGCGGGGCTCTGCTGGGATGGACTGATTTGGTTCCCTTGCTACTCGTGGGATTAGTAATGGAAGACAAATTAAAGAAAATCTTGAATTTAATGCCATCTCTGGGCATAACAGGGAACAACCTTGGAGGGAGCGGCTCAACAAGCCCCCCTACCCAAAACAATGAGGAGCCGATGATGGAGGAAGGTCCAATAGCCTCCCCTTCTTCAGACGGCACCAGGATGTTGGAAGAAAGCCTTCTAACATCACCTACATCCTCGATCACGGGCACACCTGAGGCGACGGACACCAGGACGGACGAAGAATCCTTTGTACCGCCTAGGAATCCGAACCAAAGAGGTGCCCGCAGAAAAAGGATGTGCGGTTCTGCTCGAAGACGCTACAAAACGCTCGTATCAGAAGGCGTCGACCCAACTGTAGCCTTCAAGCAGTGCCACAAAACACTCGAGGAGCTGGGTATGACCCAACAACCGGACGACCGTAGGCCACCTAAAAGGACCCGGTCGGAGGATGTATCTCCGAGAGGTGTCCACAAGGCACCGAGAGTGGAAGGGAATCCGCCTCGCGTCAACCCCCCAAGGGCATCCACCTCTAGCGGGCCAGAAGCGACAGAGGGGACTCTGGGGCGGCAACCGAGAGCGGGCCCATCCTCTTTCAAGGAGGCAGCAGGCTCGTACCGAGTTGGTATCCGCGATAGGACACCAATGACGGACGAGCAACTAGAATTGGTCCGGTGCTCCATTCTCAGTGCGATAAGCGGCACTCAGATTAGAGGAACCGGCCCCAGATTCTTAGGCCATTCGCTAAGGCCGGGGTGGCTGCTGATCACCTGCAAGGACCTGGAGTCACGCAAGTGGCTTGAAGACCGTGTGGGAAGCCTGAAACCCTGGCCTGAAGCGGAACTGTCAATAATGACAGAGGCTCAAATGCCTAAGCCGACGGTAGGAATTACCTTTGCACCCAAAACCGAGGCTAAATCGGCAGAAGAGGTAGTCAGAATGTTGGGGGTGCAAAACAAAGACCTGAACACCCATATGTGGAAGGTTCTCCACTGTAAGGCCGAAGAGGCAGGGTTCACCATAACCCTGTCTATTGACGACCTTTCAGCGGGGGTCCTACGCGATATGGAGTGTAAGGCAAGCCTAGGACTAAAGCAGATTTTATTCAGGCTGAAAGGTGGTGAAAAACCCCTTAAACAGGCTGAAACAGCAGGGACCTCTGAACCCACCCCGAAGCAGCCTCCTCTAACACCACTTCTAGGAGGTACAACCACAGAACCTCCAGTTAGGGGAAGCTTTCCCCTCTCTAGGGGGACCTGGCGGGGTAGGCCACAGAGAGGTTCCCGAGGTAGTAGCTCCAGCAGAGGGACGCAAAGGGGATCGACCCAAGCGAAAGGCCGTGGACGGCCCGGAGGTGAGGGACGGCCCAAACCGCCCTCTGCACATTAATGTCCCAAAAGGGCAAACCACAACGAGGGCAATAAAGGTCATCCAAATCAATCTCCATCACGCGACAGCTGCGACACACGTGCTCACACACTACTTCCGTCGGGATGACCTAGAAATGGCCCTCGTACAAGAGCCGTGGCTGGAGAACAACACGGTCCTTGGTCTACATAACGCAGGTAATGTTCTTTACAACATTAATGGCACTAAGCCTAGAGCCTGCATCATCTTCAATAAACTAATTGAATTTCTACCAGTTCCAGAATTTTGTACGGATGACCTGGTAGCTGCGTTCGTCAACCTCCGTGGATGGAAAGGGATGAGGATAATAGTCTGTTCAGCCTACCTCCACGGCAAGGAGACGGACCCAACCACAGAACTCGACAAACTGCAGGAGTACGCGCGCCTACAACATGCCGAGCTTCTGGTCGGATGCGACGCCAACGCCCACCATACCAACTGGGGGAGCACCGACATCAACTCAAGGGGTGAGTTACTCCATGACTTTACTCTAACCAACCGTCTCTTTATTTGTAACACAGGATGGAAACCCACCTTTGTAACAGCTAACAGACAGGAGGTCTTAGATGTTACTTTCGCAACAGAGGAAATCTTCAATTGCGTCAGTAATTGGCATGTTAGCGAGGAGGAGTCCATGTCTGATCACAGGCACATACGTTTTGACCTATTAACCGCTCCAATATACCAAACTAACACCTTTAGGAATCCGAAGGCGACATCCTGGGAACTATTTAGAACCCTACTAAAGGAGAACCTACTTGACCTTCCTAAAACAATCAAAAATCCTGAAAGCTTAGAACTGGCAGTACTCATTCTAAACAATGGCATCCTGGACGCCTACCACAAAAGCTGCCCTCTAAAAGAACCCAAGCAACGAAGGAACGTTCCCTGGTGGAATCGTAAGTTAGAAAAACTCCGAACCCAATCTCGTCGGCTATTCAATAAAGCCAAATCCCATAGGTGTAGTTGGGACACCTACAGGACCGTTCTAACAACTTACAAACGAGAAATTAAAAGAGCAAAGAAGAAAAACTGGCGGAAGTTCTGTGAGGAAGTTAACCAAACTCCTCAAGGAGCTAGACTACACAGGATTCTCACAAAAGCTCCAAAAAACCAATTAGGCCTTCTCAGAAAGCCTGATGGTAACTTCACCTGCTCTGAGAAGGAGACCCTGGAACTGCTCACTGCGGTCCATTTTCCTGGCTCCATCAGTGAAACAGACCCAAGCACTTTCACTAGTACAAGGGGTAACAAAGACGCTCATGCACCACAAAGGCCTCACGCAGAGGACTGGCGTAGAGCGTCTAAAATCTTCAGACCCAACCAGGTTAAATGGGCGCTTAAAACCTTTAAGCCCTTTAAATCAGCTGGAGATGACGGAATATTCCCAGGCCTCTTGCAACAAGGCGCGGAAATCCTAACTCCAATTCTAATAAAAATATTTAGAGCCAGCTTTGCGTGTAATGTTATACCTGAGCCATGGACTAAAGTCACCATTAAGTTCATACCAAAGACAGGAAAAAGGGACTACGCCCAACCAAAGTCCTACAGACCTATAAGTCTCACCTCTTTCATGCTGAAAGCCATGGAAAAGGTACTAGATCAAAACCTACGGGAAGGTGCTTTACTGACACACCCGTTGCACAAAGATCAGCATGCCTACCTAAAGGGCAAATCAACAGAAACCGCCTTGATAGATTTAGTAGACAAGATCGAAAAATCAATCGAGGACAGGCAAATTGCCCTTTGTGCATTCCTTGACATTGAAGGAGCCTTTGACAATACCCCTACAAAAACCATAATTAGTGGACTAACTGCCAAAGAGGCAGATCGGACCACTATAGGTTGGATAGAGTCAATGCTCCGCAATAGGTCTGCAAAACTAACACTGAATGGTCACATCCATACAGTTAAAACAACCAGAGGCTGTCCACAGGGAGGAGTACTATCCCCCCTCCTATGGTCAGTTGCGGTTGACCAACTCTTGCATCTACTGGCCGAGGAAAGACTTCCCACGCAGGGGTATGCCGACGACCTTGTAGTAATCATTAGAGGACCGTGTCTAGACACAGTGTCCTCTCTTGTGCAAAGAGCTCTTCACATCATACAGAAATGGTGTGATGAAAACACTTTGTCTGTCAACGCAGACAAAACCGTCATAGTACCATTCACGAACAAACGGGACCTCAGAAAGTTAAGAGTCCCCCGTCTCAATGGAAAAACTATACCCTACTCCAAAACCGTTAAGTACTTAGGCGTAACTTTTGACCAACGCCTAAACTGGAATACGCATATTGAGACCGTCATTCAGAGGGCCAAGACTTCGCTCGGCATCAGCTATCGCATGGCAGGGACTAGATGGGGAATAACCCCTAAAATAGCCCTCTGGCTTTACACCGCCATAGTTAGGCCTATCGTATGCTACGCCGCAGCTGTCTGGTACAAAAAGACCCTCCAAAAATCCACAATAGACAAACTCAATAGCCTTCAAAGGACCGCGTGCCTAATCGTAACAGGCGCGATGTCCACCAGCCCTGGGCTAGCCCTTGATGCATTACTCAATCTCCAACCGCTGCACATCTTTGCACAAAGGGAAGCGAAGGCATGCATATTAAGAGTTAACCCAAACAGGAATCGTAACTGGCAATCGAAGTGTCTGATTAGCCTGCAGGAGGATGCCACGTGCCTCCCAGTGCTAAGAATGACCACAGACACTATGATGCCAACTTACAACTTCACCAAAAACTATACTGTTACATTTCCTTCGAGGGACGACTGGCTTGAAGGCCAAACGTCCATCAAAGACAACTGCCTAACCTGGTTCACAGATGGATCCAAGAAAGGCAATGACGTTGGCAGCGGAATATATGGCGAAAACCCAAGATTAGGGCAAATCCAAAATCTTGGCAACTACGCCTCCATATTCCAGGCGGAGGTATACGCCATCACAGCCTGCGCTGAAATTAATTTAAGCAAGCGCTACGTCAACCAACATATCACAATCAACTCCGATAGCCAAGCAGCCTTGCTAGCCATAGATTCTCCGATCATAAAGTCTAAGCTAGTACAGAACTGCGTATCACAACTGAACGCTCTAGGCAATAACAATCAGCTTGTGCTACAATGGGTGCCAGGACACTCAGACATAGAAGGGAACGAAAGGGCGGATGAATTGGCCAGAAGGGGCACAGAAAACCACTTCATAGGCCCCGAACCCTTTCTGGGAATACCTAGCAGTCTAACGCGAGATTCTTTGAATAAGGTCAGCTTTGGAGAGGCAATAAAGCTTTGGTGCGACACCCCAGGCATGGGCCACTCCAAAGCACTTATCAAAGGCTACAATCGCAAACTTGCGAACGGTCTCCTTGCCCTCAGCAAGGATCAAATTTGTACAGTAGCAAGGTCACTCACAGGCCACTGCAAATTAAATAAACACATGCACACACTAAATTTAAGTGATACCACCGGCTGCAGATTCTGCAAGGAGGAGATGGAGACTCCTATACACCTCCTATGTGACTGTGGCCCCCTGATGTACAAACGTAGTACTCATCTAGGTAGGCAGGTTCTGACACCAGATGAGATACAAACTATCCCTATCAAAAATCTACTGCGTTTTCTGGCCGCAGTGGGGATTGGTAGAGAACTTTAAAAAGGGCGTTCACAAAGGACCAGCGATGGTCTACGTGGCACAGGCGTGATAAGCCTGTCAAGGCCCAGAATACCCCCAAATAATAATAATAATTCACTGTCTAACGTCGTGAGTGGTCGCTATAGATAGTGGTTTACATTACACGAGTTCCAGTGGTGAGAATGTGTGGTGGGTATATGCCCGTATATTTAAAAAAAAATAAAACCGCCTTCAGAAAAACTTAAAATTACGATTCGCGACAGGGCTTGCATTAGTATTTTGGCTTGGCTTGATACCGACTTCTATAAAACAAATTAATGTTCTTATGATGCGAACGAAAAAGTCATCGGCTGCAATATTATTTTTTTACTTTTTAGTTTTCTTTAAGGCGGTTTAAATTGTTTTGATAAAATTTTGTTTATTTCACAATTTTCAGTGGTGAATACATTAGTTCAATGTAATAGTAGTGCTTTAGTCGGTCTGCTTAATAGTTTGGACACTAAGACCTTATGAAGGGCTGCGGCGCATCTTAGGGCATTTTGTACTCGGATGTCTATCTCCTCTTCTCGTTGTTTAGAGTCTGTTACAGTGCACCCAAGGTATTTAAATTTGTCTACTCCTTTATAGATTGTACCATTGAAGTTGAGGTCCCTTCTTTTGATTTCTTTTGCGGGCAGGCCCAGGTATCGCTGGATAGACCAGATTACCAAAGATCTCGAGGAGCTGGAGGTGCCCAACTGGACTGAGATGGCACAGAAAAGAGATGAATGGCGTGCTTTGTTGTCGGGGGCCAGGACCCACTTCGGGTCCCTGAGCCAGCATAGTAAGTAAGTAAGTAAGTAAGTAATAGTAGTGCTTTAAATTAACAAACGCACTAGTCGGCACTACGATTTTCGAAGGTTTTCTCTGGGATACCATCATCAGATCCTGGTTTCCTTATCATGGTACCACCCTTGGAATATCTTCTTTCCAACAAAAAAAGAATCATCAATATCGGTTTATAAACGACGAAGTTATCCGCGAACACACAAAAAAAAATTAAAACATATATACGGTCGAATTGAGAAACCTCCTCCTTTTTTGAAGTCGGTTAAAAATTGTAATCTGCCAATACCCTCAAGTTTAGAACCTCAACTCACTTGATCAAGGACATGAAGGTGACCCTCCTGATCCTCTTCTGGTGCAGCTCGTGTCGGTGCGCGCGGCAGAAGTTGCCGAAGCGTCTGGACACGGCGCTGTCATCCATCTCTCCGTTGTCTCGGACACCGATCATTAGGATGTGGATTGGCTCTAGAGGCTGTGGAAATTACTTTTAGTTCAATTCTTTATTCGGGAAACACTTTGGACTACATATATAAGGTCTAACAAAATTAGGTGAAACTATTTTAAGGGGATGATCAGACCATCAAACTAAACAACTTTCTCTGAAAATCTGCTGTTTCATACAAACCTACTCGACCTAAATGTATGGGACAGCAGATTTTTTTTTTGCGATTTCGATATTGGTCCCATAGTGAAAGTTGTTCAGTTTGATGGTCTAAGCATCCCTTTAAAATAGTTTCACCTAATTTTGTTAGACCTTATATAGGGACTATTTACGCATGTAATTCTACTAACAAACATTTCTGCCACTTTTCACGGGGGGCGAGGTAACATGAAATTCGCAACTTTGGATTTTATTCCCCATAACTTTAGATTCTAATTTTGATTGTTGAAAATCATGATAAGTAGTCTCGTGTGAACCCCAAACGTTCTAAGTTCGAAATTAATGTCTCGCAATTATAGGCTGTCTCGTTTAGTGATAAGGTATAAAATTGAGTGTAAATGCACATGATCAATTGTTCTTATACCGTGGCAGAGGGTAAATGCTACCGGAAGGCTAATCCTTATAATAAATAGTCAAAGACCAAATAAATAGTCCTTATAATAAATAGTCAAAAATCAGAGTGGTGCAGTGATGTGTCAAATCTACCAATCAAATTGCTCCATTTTCATAACAACTTACAATGGGAGCAAAGCTGAAATCGCAAATAATCTGCTGTCTCATACATTTGATTCGAGTAGGCATTGCAGTAAGTATGGAACAGTAGATTTTTTTTTGCGATTTCAGTTTTGCTCCCACAGTAAAAGTTGTTCAATTTGATGGTCTGAACCACCCCTAAAAGTTTCGGAACGGTAAAAAAAATATAAAGAACAAGGGGCAGAATGGGCCCAGCACTGTAGCACTTTTTTATCTACTTTAAATTAAAGGCCTGAATAAGACCAACATTTTATTATACGGCAGCATTACTGTAACGCGTTAAATAAAAAAGTTACAGCCGTTTAAAAATTCAATTAATTACCTATATGAATGCTTATATTTTTGACCTAATAATGCCCATATTGCCCATACAGTAGAAGGGTACTCTAGGAGCTAGCTAGCTAGTGGGTGTTGCCTGGTGGATGGTGGGCGTTGGGTGGTGTGTGTTGGGTGGTAGGTGTTGGGTGGTGGGTGTTGGGTGGTGGGATGTGGGTGTTGGGTGTTAGGTGTTGGGTGGTGGGTGTTGCCTGGTGGTTGGTGGGTGATGCCAGGTGTGATGATTTTGGGCGTTGGATGTTTGGTTTTGGGTTTTGGGCGTTCGATGTTTGGTTGTGGGTCTTGGGCGGTTTATGTTTGGTTTTGGCAAGCTCCCACAGTACCATACTCTTTCTTCTACTGTATGGGCATTATAAGGTAAAAAAATATTAGCACTCATATAGGAAATTGATTGAATTTTTAAACGGCTGTAACTTTTTTATTTAACGCGTTACAGTTATGCTCCCTAATAATAAAATGTTAGTATTATTCAGGTCTTTAATTTAAAGTAGGTAAGAAAGTGCTACAGTACTGGGCCCAGGGTCCATACAAAACTGTCCATTGTTCTTTAAGCTCTTATCAACAAAGTAAACTAAGCATTCAGACGTCAACATACACTTACCACTTCTTCAGACTCCACCATCTTGAAATCGGAGCCGACGTTGATGCTCGTACTGTCACGGCTTTCACTACCATCTTGTAAAGCTTGCAGGTCCTGGTGACAGAGTATTTTGATACTTAAAACAATCAAGATAGAGTATGAAATGGTTAATAGTTAGATATCGCCAGAAGTAATGTAGTATTGATAGATTAAGTATTCAATCATCGACTGATTTTGGTGATTCTGGTTCTTATATACATAAATATCTTAGACATTGTCACACAAATTATCTAGTCACATTTAAAGCGTAGAAATGGGACGAGTATTTCTGTCTCAAAAAAAATGCATACGGGCCATCTTGTGTGTTGCACAGGATGTGTCTTATAGACCGCTATTTCAAACACTCGGAATACTCTCACTCCCTTGCCTGTACATTCTAGAAATGTCAAAATTTTTAAAAAAAATATCAGCATAGCTTTTATAAACAAGCGAGGGATGTGGTTCGAATGAATACACGGTACCCGGACAGACTAATGCTTGACGAAATCGCGAAAACAACAAGATATCAAAAAAAATGTTATTTTATGGGACAGCAAATATTTAACAAAATACCAAAATCAATTAGAGACCTACCATTCAATAGATTTAAGAGTTTCCTACATAAGTGGCTTCTTGAACGCATGTTCTACTCCGTCAAAGAATTCTTGGACCAGGATTATATAGATATTGATATGATATTACTTGTTACTTAGTTAAAATAAATGTAATAAATATAATGTAATTTATAAAAAGATTAGTGTCCTAATATGTAATGATGTAATATGACTTTAGCTACTTAGATGTGTATACCTTTATAGTGTCAAATACATTTGCTTGTTGTTTAGATATAACTGAGCAGAAGAAACTTGTGTAATATTAAGACCTTCTAATGTACCTGTCTCAATGCAAATCAACCATTCTATTCTATTCTATTCTAAAGTACTAGAATCTAGACTGAACTTGTGTTATGTTATTATTAGACTAGACAACGATATAGAATACATAAATAGATACATTATATACTCGCAAAGAGCCTATATTGGTGTAAGAAGATTGGTGCTTTGTTGATAAATCTTTGTCATAAAAAAACTCTGAAACTAATGGGGGAAAAAATCAAGTTTGCGGCTAGCCAGAGGCCATCTTCCTTACTAAAATCACCAAACCTCTTACACATTTTAAGCTAGATTTTAAATTTGCAATCGGGCAAAGATATTGGTCAACAGAAATTCGCAAAAATATCTTGACGTTTCCAAATTTCCCAGTCTAGCAAATTATATATTTGGCCATTTCGAGATTTAGTTATTTCGCTTGTAAAACCTATAATTGAACAACACCAAATTTAGTTTTATTATAATGTCAATAAAACCAATAAAACAAAATTTGGTGTGTCTTAACGACAAAATTATATTTTTAGAAGGCCTAATTCTACAAATATCAAATTTTGTCATTCCCAAGTCTTCGCATTTCGCGACGAACCAAGAAAAAAACTCATTTTCAACATACCTCGCGTCTCACAGTTGCAGAGCTGGCGAAATCGTGGACCAAGTCCAGCAACTCATCAGCGTATTGGACGAACTGGTCGAAGGAGTCGAACGACGCCAAAGCACCGGTCCTGTGGTGACATTTCTTCATGGCCGCCGAGCTGAGCTCCGCAGGAATACCTTCCGCGTCTTCAGCTGATGCTAGCTCGATTTCTGATTGGCTGAGCGGTATCCTGGCGAGAAAATCTTTAATTAATAATTTACATTCAATATTATGTAGCGCTTAAGGATTTCCAGAGAGCGATGGAGCGCAGTATTCTAGGTCAGAAACACCGCGTTGCGCTCCAAAACTCAAATAGCCGACGTCGGAGAGATAAGTGCAAAACTTAAATGGGACTGGGCCGGTCATGTCTCTCGGATGCATCCTGAGAGATGGGCAAAAATCATCATGCCCTGGATCCCCGAAAACGGTCGGCGGCGTCCAGGTCGACCGAGAAAGAGGTGGCGTGATGACCTGGACAAATTTGACGACCAATGGCCAGAGGTTGCCCACAACAGGAACGAGTGGAAGAGCAGGGGAGAGGCCTTTGCCTAGCAGTGGGATGAAATAGGCTAACAAAAAAAAAATATGTGGCGCAACGTGAGTAGGCGCAACAAGATGGACTGACGACCTGCTAAAGGCGGCGGGAACCCGTTGGATGAGAGTAGCGCAGGACTGGTCGATATGGTGATCTTTGGGGGAGGCCTATGTCCTATGGATTTTATCGTCTAAAACACTAGGCATCGGCAAGCAATGTTTCTCGCTCTAGCGAATTATGTTTTTTAACAACAGAAAGGAACTACGACAAAGTCCAATTCTGCGCGGATATGTCAGGTCCAAAACTATAAAAACAATAGTAGATGTTTTTTTTAGAGTTATACGATGTTGGTAGTAGTAGCAATGTTTCTGACCACACCAAAGGGGAATTGCGATCATGAGTTTATCAATGTATGACCAGATCATCAACTTGAACAACTTTCTCTATGAGACTAACGTAACGCATTTTTTAAGAAACGGTAAATTATTTTTTCGCGATAAAGATAAACTTATTATTATTATTTTCTTTTTGATGGTCTGATCATTCCTTTAAAAAAACCATCAGCATATTAAGAAAGTCCTTGTAGTATCAGCTATTGCTATCCCACTGCTGCAAATGCCTCTGTTTTCTCTATGCGTTCCGGCTTTGCGCTTTGATAGGCCCGTTCTTCAAGCCGATTGATTTCACCACCTTCTAGATCAACGGGTCAGTTGAAGACTTAAAAATCATACAGTCTTTTAAGCCAACGAATGCACGATTCCGAAAGGTGAACTACATTTCTCGCCAAGCTTGCATCCCTCACCTGTTCGGGTGTCCAGTAGGTAGCACGAACTGGAAGTGCACCACCCCCAGCTCCCCGGAGAGAGCCAGGTGTTGGAGGCAGGTGATGTCGTAGGAAGTGTAGGCGCGACGGACATACACCTCTAGAGCTGCGTTGCATACCTGTTGAAAACGCATAGGATTTATTTAATTATTATTTAATATACATATATCTACATGTATACATATAAAACAGTATTTATACTCAATCATGAGGGACCTGGTTCGTATCCGCACGGACATGCCTTGGGACCAATAAAACATCGTGAAGAAACCTGCATACGCTGAATTTTGATGCATATGAAAAGTCTACCAAGCGACCACAATGCTGTTTTGCACGCGTGGTGGACTAACACCCATACACCCTATTGGATGTGCCCGGCTGATGATATAAAACAGTTGAGTGATAGACTGATTGACAGACAACGCACTGCCTAAACCGGTGAAGATAGAAACATGAAATATTGAATATATTCTACAGAAGATGTAAGGGTACATCTTAGCATTATTCTTAGAACTAAGAAATTATTTTTGAAAATCAATCTCCAAGGGCGTGAAATGGGGTGGAAAGGTTTGTATCATCATCATCATCAGCCCACCATCGTCCACTGCTGAACATAGGCCTCTCCCAAGGCGCGCCACAAAACTCTGTCCTCGGCCTTCCTCATCCAGTCGCTCCCCGCTACCTTTTTTAGGTCGTCTGTCCAGCGGGCAGCAGGGCGTCCCACACTACGTCTACCAGTTCGCGGTCTCCACTCCAGAACCCTGACACCCCGCCGGTTGTCAGTTCTTCGGCAGATATGACCAGCCCATTGCCACTTCAGCTTGCTAATTTTCTGAGCTATGTCAACCACTTTCGTTCTCTGACGTATCACTTCATTTCTGATGTGATCTCTCAGAGAAACACCGAGCATAGCTCTCTCCATAGCTCGCTGCGCGACTTTGAATTTATGAACTAGTCCCATCGTCAGGGTCCATGTTTCCGCACCATAGGTCATTACTAACAGGACGCACTGATCGAACACCTTCGTTTTGAGGCATTGTGGTAGAGCCGAGGAAAATATATGGCGGTTTGTATGGCATAACAATATTTTATTCCGCGATTTCAATGGTGGTCCCGTAGTAATTTCTTTTCAGTTTTATGTTCTGAAGCACCCCCTTTAGTAAGTTTTAAGATTACACCCTGCATAAAGTAGTACTTTTATAGATTCTAGAAAATCTGTATTTAAAAACATTACCCTCTTTCAGAGCACCAAAACCGGTTAAAACTCCGTCATAACATAAACCTAAACGCAATTTCATCAAATCACTCGCTAGTTTATTACTTGATCGTTGAACAAAATTACAGAGCAACTAAATGACAGTCCTTACATTATTACAGAGTAACGAAATAACAGTGGTTAATAATGTTATCGCGATCAAACGTGCAGTCGACGTGTGACATTTCTGGGTCAACATATAGGTTGTTCCCATAGAGAAATTACGGGCTCCCCTAGGGTAGTACCAGACGTTATGAAATCTATCGTAGAGGGAGAAGAAATAGAGTGAAGTATGTGTTTTGTCATACTATCTCAATAAGAGATATATTAGATTTCAGTTGATTTCCTCAAGTTAAAAAAAAACCATGTTTGTGTCAGGTTCGCCCCAGGAGTCCTGGAGATTTTTTGTAAAGTGTTCTGAGTATGGAACCCTCGCCTCTCGTTTTTATGTAGGTACCTATATCATCATCATCATCATATCAGCCGATAAACGTCGACTGCTGGACATAGGCATCGAAATGGGGGGATTCGCCACGCTTGGCAGGCGGGTTGGCGATCGCAGTTGGATTGAATGTGTGTACTCAGAGGATGCTGCTGCAAATCCTCCGGTAGATCCCTTAGTCGCCTTTTAAGAAATCCACGGGAGGAAATGGGGTGGCTATTCTTAGCCACACGGACAATATAAGGTCTAACAAAATTAGGTGAAACTATTTTAAGGGAATGATCAGACCATCAAACTGAACAACTTTCTCTATGGGACCAATATCGAAATCGCGAAAAAAAATCTGCTGTTCCATACAAACCTACTCGACCTAAATGTATGGCACAGCAGATATTTTTTTCGTGATTTCAATATTGGTCCCATACAGAAAGTTGTTCAGTTTAATGGTCTGATCATCCCCTTAAAATAGTTTCACCTAATTTTGTTAGACCTTATATAAGTTAAGGTACCTATATGTTATGACATAACTTCGGCGTTTCTTAAACGATTTGGATAAAAACGCCCGAGTTGGACCCATTTTAATTTGGTGAAGATCTGGTAACGCACTGAATAGACACTAGAACTCCTCAAAAGATGACAACAAATCATCGGCGCTTGAAACATTTGCTTCGTGTTTTTTTTTCATGTACACGTTCCGTGTGTAACTGATATCTGAGTCGAACAAATATAGGTATTTAATTTTTTCCGAAGCGTGATTTGAAGCTTGTTCTTTTTTATTAATTAAATAAATACATTCTTTCATCACTTAAATTCGAGAAATAGCATTTCAAAATCCAATTCGTCTTATAACAAAAAACTAAATACAATTCAAAGTTGTTTTCATGACGATATGAGGATTGGTGAAGACGGCGGGAACCCGTTGGATGAGGGCAGCGCAGGACCGGTCGTTATGGCGATCCTTGGGGGAGGCCTATGTCCAGCAGTGGACATCCATCGGCTGAGATGATGATGAGGATTGCGGATATAACGAGCTTTTTGACGTAAGTTTAACAAAATACATTAGCCGTTTCCTACCAGGAGGTGTGTTTTTAGAATAATTTTGTTTTCTGAAAACGTTTGGCTGAAATGTGGAAAAACCGTTTTAAATCTGGTACAAAAAAAATATGACAGTCACAATTTCTTTTTACCTCTATCCGCCGGCAACACATCCTTGTGACCTCAAGAATACATTACAGAAGTTAAACCGCGGGAATCATATTTTGCAAACGAAATCCTTCAACTCGACTTGCTTGGGTACACGAGATTTTATGTGACTTTTGACCTAACTAAACGTATGGGATGTCATAGCGATGATTTACACAAACCGAGGTTGACGCCATTTTTAACCTTTTCCTGGGGTCGACGCCAGCTTACATATTACGATATATTTCACAGTCGCATCTATGAAAATATACATCCTTTATGGAAACGTTTTATAGCGAGATATTTTTGTCTCGCTGCTTAGTAAGTGTCTTCTTTCATTCATTATAAAACAACTTCAGCCGAAACACGGACGGTTTTATTTTGAAATGTGGTGCAGAAAGAAGTATATGGATCATGAAAAGGATATTGGTAAAACTATGACTATTTAATTAGACTTTTGGTTGGACACTTGATACATCATCATCATCATCTTATTTAAGAGCTACGCTCTTGTCGGTGGAGTTTTCGCCAATCCTGTCTCCTTTCCGCTAGTCTCTTGAGTTCTTGATACGATACGACATCAACCTTTTCCTTCACTTGGGCCAGATAACTCTGTCTAGGTCTTCCTCTGCCTCTCTTCCCCTCTATCTTGATACTTGACACTTGATACGACACGACAATTTCTTTAAGACTATTATTTGAATGGAAAATAGAGGGGAAGAGAGGCAGAGAAAGACCTGGACAGAGTTATGTAGCACAGGCGAAGGAAAATATTGATGTTGTGTCGTACCAGGAACTCAAGGGAATTACGGAAAAGAAATAGGATTAGCGAATTGTACACCGACAAGAGCGTAGCGTAGCGTACCTCCACCATAGCGTAAATATAAATAGTAGTGAGATCGCTCTATGGTCGCGACAGGCCAATTGTGCGCGGGGTGCGGGGCGCGGAAAAGCGCATCTCGGCCCCCTCTGCCTGCGCGCGGTACCAATTCTGAACTTTTAATATCGGTACGCGTACGCGACGGCAGCAGTGTCAAATATTATTCTCGAGAGCGCGCACGTACCACAATGGTTCGAATTGTTTGTATTGTATATCGGAATATAATAATATATGGTATTGTGTACGGGTGTGATTCCACATCGTATAAAAATAAAGATTTGCTGGAACTATAGTTTATACTGGAGATACCGTTTAAAATTGCAGGTAATACTATAAATAAGTAAGCTACGGTAACTCCATTGTTTTTGTACACAATACGTGTCATTTATTGAAAAATAATGTGTTTACCTTCTAAAACTTTGAATTAAAAATGTAAAGAATAGTTCATAAGAAAAATAAATACCTAGGTAGGTATTAGGATCACTGCCAATTAATAAAATATTAAATGATTAGACTTATTTCATATTGATTGTCTTATATGGTATTTCATTTCTTCTGGACGTAATTGTAACAACCCTTAGCATGGCCGCCATCTTGCCGTATTTCCGGCGTGTCGCGCGGTTTGTTAGAAGCGCTCTTACTATTATTGTTATATATACTTTGCTCCCACCGAGTGACGAAACCCGAGTTCGGTAGGCGCACCCTGGGCAGTTAGCCTCGATACCACCATTACTGAATGAATCTTTACAATAAAGCATGAACGATTGTTATGCGACATAACTGATGCTGACACGAAAGAAGAGACAGAAATACGTTGCACCACCAGCACGTTGGTCTGATGACATTGTAAAAGTGACGGGTTTACATTGAATCAGATGATACCACGGAGGCTGAGATACTGCCTCCGTGGTCTAATGGTTAAGAGCATTGGGTTCTGGACACGGAGGTCGTGGGTTCAATTCCCACGGGGGACACCTATTGATATGTCACTTTGTGCGTTTTTCCCCAGTTTGTTAGGACATTGCGGGCTGAATCACCTGATTGTCTGAAAAGAAAAATGATTCCGTGCTTCGGATTGCACGTTAAGCCGTTGGACCCGGCTACTATCACTGATGGTAGTAGTCGTTACACAAAAACAAAGTCAGAGGCCGTAAGGCGGTCTGAAAAAATCTGACACCAGAGCTCTGTCCACACGATAAGAAGAAGACTGAATCAGATTAACACAGAACCATAAAGAAAGTTGCAATAGTTGAAAGTTAAAAGTTAAATGTCCAGCAGTGGGTTCATTTCAAATATTTCACAGCCGGTTCCGGCATAGAATGAGGCACTCATCTTCCCATCGGTGTCATACGATGCGACTAAGTAATAAATATAATAAATAAATAATAAATATCGTGGACATTGTCATACAAATTATATAGTCACATTTAAAGTACCTGCCTAGCTAGCATGCCACCCACGACAAAGCGTTTAAACGAGAAAAACGTCATGCGCGCTCTTTCTGGCCTACGTAAAATAATAAAGGTGGAGGCACATCTCGATTTTTGTCGTTTTCTCGGGGGTGGCATGCTAGCTAGGCTGGTAATGTATTATGATGACTGAGTAGACAACGATATAGAACACATATTTACATATAAAAATCCATGACTCGGGTACAAATATTCATATTCATCATATAAATATCTGTCCCTTACGGGATTCGAACCCGCGCCCCTCGGCACAGCAGGCAGGTTCACTACAGACTGTGCTACCGGGCCGTCACTGGCGTTAGTGTATAAGTTGTTCTCATGCACATTTTCGTCAATATCTCTATCTATAAAGTCACACCTGTTTCCCAGTGGGGTAGGCAGAGATCAGGGCGCGTTAGTACGATCCTTAAATACCTCTTTCCCCTCATGCACATTCATACATGCTCGTCGGTTTCGAGTACTCCGCACCTCACCTTTTTGCAGGACGCAACCGATTCGATCAAAGTATGTCTTACTGAGCGCCCTTTGCCGACACTTCCATAAAATTTTGAAAAATTTTATGGAAGTGTCTCAAAAACTTATAAAAATATCTGTTTTCAGAAACAACAAAAAATGAATTCGTCCCTTTCCATAAGACATTCAAAATAGTAACAATGACGATGGCAATTGGTGTTATATATCCGAATCCTGAAACGGAGATATTTCGAGTGACCATTTTACGTAAGGTACTGGCACACGAATAGATATCCAACCAGAACAAAAGCTTTATACAAGCACACGCCACTATAGTCCCGCGAAAAAAAATCTTAATCCATTGCTTTAATGCAGCTCCAGCTGCACCAGACTATACTAATGGTCAAGGTAGAGGGCAAAAGAAGCGTCGGTAGGCCACGAATATCGTAGCACGCGAACCAGAAAGAGTGGAATTCTGGACAGGCATCGCCAGTTTCCAAGACCTGTTTCGTTTGGCAAGAGGTAGGCAGGGATATGCAGAGCTGACTGCCAATCTCTAGTAATGGACCGAAGAAAAATCAAAATGGCGTATATACGGGTCTAGAGGTGATGTCGATTTACTCCGGCGCGGCGCGACGCGACGCCTTGTATGAAGCTTATTTTTTGTGCCTCGCCGAGATATCTATTCATGTGCTACCTGGCACTATCACCTTTCACGTATGAGTAATTCATATAGGGAATATCAAAGTCAAAGTCAAATACATTTGACTACTGACCCCCCTGTTTATTTTGATGGTCTGATCAGTGATCATACCCTTAAAAAGCTGTCAGCATATTAAGTTGGATCCTGTTTATGTGTACCAAATATCAGTCAAAGGCAACAGAAGCCAATTTAATCAACAGATTTTTATAATAATAAATTGATTGGTTTCAGTTGTAATATACGCAACCGTGGCTCCGATATCCTTCATGATATTCTATGACATCTACAAGTGCTGGCTTCGTCACGACCTTGTCAATATCGTTAGACATGGCACTGTCATTATACCGTTTTTACTCGTCTTGACTAAGGTAATCATTATCATCTTCGTCAGTATCCTCATCGTCATTATCTTCATTACCATTATCATTATTCGAGCGAATAAGTCTAACACCAAACCATGCCAAAATGAAGCAAACTAATTTCAGCCACAGATTACAATTAACAGTATTTTATACGAAAGAAACACTACCACGTTGCAAGGGCCTACCCATGCAGCGCTTTCCGGTACGCGGTCGCCACTCGAGAACTCTTCAGACACATCGGCTATCGGTTCTGCGACCAATGTCAAGCCCATTGCCACTTTCGATTAGCAATTCTTTGGGCTATTACGGCTACTCTGGTGCTTCTGCGGATCTCTTCATTTCGAAGAAATTTATGTATTATTATCTCAAAAATTAAAAATAATATTTTATATATTATTTTTCATTTTTGAGAAATTTAGATTATCTGAACACTATATTTACTATTGCTATTTACATACTATAAGGATAATGATAACGAGGTTACTTTTATACATATTCCTTGTAACTTTAACCGATCAACTGTGTGATTTCTTCCAGATGTACCTAATGCATCGTAAACGAGTCGAAGCGAAAGCGATAATAGACGAAATCAACCGAGATCATGAGCTATATAACCATTTACCTCCAGACTATAAAGCCCTAATCAAAAAAGAAATTAACGACCACAAACTGGCAGAGAAAATATGGACAGTAATCGTGATACACGTTGTTCTGGGTTTCGCCTTACTGGCATCAGTTTCGAACGTATACAGTCATACATTTAAATCTATACCTACCAGATATATGATCCACGATTTGAACATACCCTTCAAAGACCCAGAAGAAAGATTTAATACTCCATATTTCGAATACATATACATCTATATGCTGTATTGTTGTTTGTTAATGTTTCTTAATTTCGTGGGTTACGACGGATTTTTCGGTGTCGCAATTAACCATGCCTGTTTGAAAATGAAGTTGTATTGCAAAGCGCTCGAGGACGGTTTGAAACTGAAGAACAGTGATGATATTTTGGAAGCTATGGTCAGAGTTATTAAAGACCAATGCCAGGTGCACAGGTAAGAAATGAGAATTGCAAATAATAATACACTGAATAATGTAGGTACCAAATACCGCAGTGTCTCAAAACGAAAGTCTATGACCAGTTTTTATTGCCAGTGATGACATAAGGAACAGAGACGTGGTCGCTCTCTTAAGGCCTCATAAAAATGCACCCAAAGGAAATGGAGAGGGCTATGCTCGGAATTTCCCTGCGAGATCAAATCAGAAATGAAGAGATCCGCAGAAGAACCAGGGTAGCCGACATAGCTTAAAGAATTGCAACTCTATGCTCGGAGCTTCCCTGCGATATCGAATCAGAAATGAAAAGATCCGCAGAAGAACCAGAGTAGCCAATTTATTTATTTTTATCTTTTGTCGTCCTGGTGAAGGCGGTGGGAACCCGTTTGATGAGGGTAGCGCCAGACCGGTCGCCGCGGCGATCCTTAGGGGAGGCCTATGTCCAGCAGTGGACGTCCATCAGCCGAGATACTGATGAAATAATATAGTGAAGGAAAACATGGTGAGGAAACCTGAATGAAAAAGAAATTTTGATGCGTACGTGAAGTCTACCAATCCGCATCAGACATAGACATAGACATATATTTATTGATTTATGAAGCACGCGTGGTAAACTGACGCCCATACGCCTCTGAGGGTAGGCATGTGCCCTGCAGAGAGAAGTATATACGGTAATGATAATGATATAAAGTATTAAAATGATTTCAGATTAGTGGATACCATACAAGAGACATTCAACTTTTGGCTCGGAATGATATTTATTGGTACAATGGTGCATATATGTAATTGCATGTATCAAATTTCAGAAGTAAGTATACATCAAAAAGACCGAAAGTAGAGCTTTCGCCATTAGAGTCACAAATCTATACGTATACAGGGTGAAATTGATATTATTAGCATCCTTATAAACTAAGAGTCTACCCATCGAACTGAACAACTTTTACTATGGGACCAAACCGAACGGAGCAAATAAAAAATCTGCTGTTGAGATTGCAGTTTAGTATGGAGCTGATTTTGCTCCCACAGTAAAAGTTGTTCAGTTTGATGGGTAGACTCTTAGTTTAAAAGGATTTATAATTATCTGGTTATAAGGGCTTGGTCAATGACCAAATAGCTACTGCGACCTGGACAGATCTATTGTAGCTGTCACCCTAGACCTAAACTAGGCTAAACTTTCCTAGGCCCACGGACTTCATGAACCTTGTTATGCTTTTGGAGGGGAGGTCCCTAATGTCAGTAGGTGTTATTATGTATCCACCTAGATGGCGACTCCTGCTGTGAATGAACTCTTCGCATTCGCAGAGGAGGTGTATGGGCGTTTCCTCTGCTTCACAGCAAAATCTGCAAGTGGGTGAGTCTACAAGGTCCATTCTGTGTAGGTGTTTGTTTAACTTGCAGTGTCCTGTTAAGGCTCGTACTAAGAGCCTTAAGTCGCTGCGGTTTGAATTGATGGCATCCGAGGTATGTCTGTTTGAAGCCGGTCACAAATTCTTTCGCATGCCTCAGTCCTGGTGTATCCGACCAGAGCATAGTTTAAAAGGATGCTAATGATATCAATTTCACGCTGTATATTAAAGATAATTGGAAAAATATTAATTAAGGGCGTTTAGGATTGGTTGGCATTAGTTTTCCGATAGAACATTTTTTTTACATTATTTTCTGTTTAAAATACTCACATTTTCACACACACACTTTTGCTAAAACATTTTTATTTTGGATTCAAATTGCAGGGATTCGGGATGGACCTGACCTATACTATATTCATCGTGGGATCTGTACTGCATATATACTTGCCGTGTCTTTTTGCTAGCAAACTGCAGAGCACTGTTAGTATACATTGTTATTTCAGAAGGATATTTAAAAAAATTGTTTTTTGGTCTATACGACTAGATTCCGCTCTTCCTAAGAACAAGGGCTCCTAAAACGCGGCAACTAAAATTCGAGCTTCAAAAAATAATGTTGCAAACTTCTAAACTTTCACCCGAATTATGTGAAAATTTATTATATACAGCCCATGGACCTGACCTATACTATATTCATCGTGGGATCTGTACTGCATATATACTTGCAGTGTCGTTTTGCTAGCAAACTGTTGCCACGAGTGGGTTCTCTTTTCTAATATACTAATATTACTCTTTGGTGTGTACCCTATTCCGTACGATTTCCGATATCATGCGGTTGCCAACACTCGTTGCTAGGAGACGGGAAATACTACGCCTCACAAGGCATACAATTTTGTGCCGCATTTTATTAGTACGTCGGCGGTATCTAGTCGTATAGTAGCCCAGTCATTTTACGGAGTTTTGTTAGGCGGGGTAGGGAGTAATTACTAATTGGACTTTTAAACTGTAACCGGAACCATTAAGTGACAAAAGGACTATCTTAAAGCATATTAAAAAAAATCACGGCGCAACATAGAAATCCAAATTATGTGTCCCAGAAGGATATCAAATTATTAAAACTAATACCAATGCACTCATTTGACTTAGATTTAACAATATACATTATTTTTGAGCAATAAAATAGGCAATGAAATTTAAAAAAATTTGGTAGTTATTAGAAAATACGAATGTATTTTTCAAAACCTTCTAAGTAGACAAAAATATTCACATCATGTTTGTAGTATGTATAATGGTAAAGCCTTAAATATGTGCAAAAAAAATTAACCATCAGGTTTTTTAGAACTTGGAACTGTTGCTGACGTGATTTTTTTTTAATTTTGGTACATTTCTAGGCTCAAATTGGCTCTTCAATATTATACAAAAAAAATGTCAATTAATAATTAGTCCCGGCTCAAACCGTAAAATGACTGGGCTATAGACCAAAAAAATTCTTTGGATATTATTATGCTACGCCAACAAGCGCTTCATTAAATTATTATCATTTGAAACTACTATCTCCACGAGTGGGGAATAAAAAGCTCATCCGAATGTGACTTTGGTGGTCCGGAACTGTCAATCGACCGGCAGAGATGTCCATTGCTATGTCGCCTATTCGATTCCTATCATTTCAGTCATCTGAAACGGCAACTCTAGTATACTGCAGCGGCTGGGAGTCGGTGCACGACCAGAGAATAAGGAAAATGATACTGTTCATGATAGCCCGAGCTCAAATACCTTCTAGTATCACTGCTTTCTACATGCTGACTTTTGACATGTAACTGTTTGTTTCTGTTAGTACTCATTATTAACGTTAATTAAAAAACCGGCCAAGTGCGTGTCGGGATTCGCATTTAGTACTACCCACAGATCACAAAAACTAAAGGGAGATGTGAAAAGGGGGCGGTGCCAGTGTTGCAGCAATTTGCGCAAAAACGGAACACATTGCTCGCGACAGTAATGATTCAATATATTATGAGGCTGAAAACCAGTCGAGGGATTACGTGTAAATAGTTTACATTGCTTGCGTAGTACTAAAGATTATTCGAACGTTGAGTGCTGATACCGCAATGGATATTGAGCACATTCCAGCTAACAAAATACTTTCTATCGCGTGGTACTGGTGGTAATGCGACACTAGGTTACGTACTCAGCGCGTTGTTTGGCATCTCTCTAGAGCTCTATGGTACTACCAGATATTTAACATGGGTCATAGGTGCTAACCAGTATAAAAATGATACTTAGTAAGTACTATGTATATAGGCTCATAGTAACTGAAGATCAGTCTACACTGGCCTTTCTATTTTCGTAAAACGTGAGTTCCAATCTGAAAATTTTCCGTCATCTACACCTTGTATCGAATATGTACGTGATATTTTTCAGATTTTACATGGCTATAAGTTTTAAACATAAGTTTGAAATATCGGTGGGAACGACAGTTTTTTTTAATTGGAAAATTAATTTTTTCAACAAACATCCATGACTCGGATACAAATATTGAATTATTCAACATCCTACTTAATATTATAAACGCGAAGTTTGTAAGTATGGATGGATGTTTGTTACTCTTTCACATAAAAACTACAGAATGGATTTTAATGAAACTTTACAATAATATAGCAAAATTCAAAATTCAATTCAAAATTCAAAATTTTTTTATTCAAAATAATATCACATAGATAGCTTTTTGACGTCATTTTTTGAGTCTACCACCGCGTCGGAAGGTGTTTCGTTGAGAGAAGATGCGGCCAGAAACTCTACAACACACATCTTTTAAACAAAACAAAATATACAATGATATAGCTTATACATCAGAATAACACAGGCTACAATTTAATTAAAGATATTGTGTGAATTGTCCAGACGAAGCGCAGACGAAGTCATGGGCACCAGCTAGTACAACAATATTTGTCAGTTTTCCTTGTATTTATTTTATTTACTAATCTATTTTTTATATATTTTTCAGATTCTACACACATCATACTCTATGTTCACGCTTCTAAGATCTTAAATTGAATTATAAATCAAGTTCAACCAGTCAATTTTATCACATTAGAAGCACAAAGACTATATTAATATTTTAGAGCAAACTTCTATCAAATCACAAAGAATTTCAAATTAAGTTAAGCACTTAACTAATTAGCGATCCCCATTGACGGATCAAGAAGGGGCGCTTAATTAAAATTAAGCTAGAAATATGACGGAGCGAAAACTATCATAATGTTGTGTAACTCGGCTGCGCAGCGTTCGGGAAGCTAATATCTTAAAACGAAAGTCTGTTCAGTGTGTGTTGCACGTGATGACATAAGGAACAGAGACGTTTACTGAAGGCCTCATAATGTTGTCAAAAAAAAATATCCCATACGTCTCCACGTTAAAACCTTTTCGGTGTCGGAACATACTATAGAATTAAAAAACATATTTAAGAATTATGTCTCGTTCAGACAGTATTACCAGCAACGTAGTTAGAAAGAGATATTATCTGGTTTGGCTTCCCGCTATTGAAGCATTTGGCACACAAGTGCTCAGTCCGTTTATAATAAGCGCTAGAATAATTGAATTGAATACGTTTATCTTTGCGACAATTTCCAAGATATTATCTATAAATTTTCTTGGTCTTTTTGAAGTAATTCCTTGTGAATCTACAGTCATTAACCTCTTTGGATGGTGTTATGGCAATAAAGAAAATATGGCATGAAATAGAAACTATGTGAAAGAAAGAATACATTCAATAGCAAGTGAAAATGAACTTAAGTTCCATAAGGTACTAAAAACATCAAAAGAGGAACACAAATAGCATGTAATCAACAATAGAAGCTATTTACAGCTGTAAACAGTTACAAGGAAACGACCGCCTCAGGGCGTTAAATTACTGTTGTAACTCCGGTCCTGCAATTCCGAAGGAAATCACAGTATAATTGTATACCCTAAAGGCATTGTTATAGCATTCCGTTACTTCAGTTACAATCTTCAAGGAATTCTCATCATGTTGATACGTTTTTTTTAGTAAAAATGAAGTTTTTTACTGAAAAGGATGATAATGAGGACACTGAAGAGAAAACTGGTAATATTTGAGTTTTATCTACATTAATATTATAACTTTGCTAGGTCAGCTAGCTTAGGTGATACGTCAGAGAACTAGTGGTAGACTTCCACTGCTGGAGATTGGCCTCACCCAAGGATCGCCACAACGACCGGTTCTGCGCTTCCCTCATCTAAAATGGTTCCCGCCGCTTCACCAGATCGTCGGTCAACCATGTCGGTCTTCGCCTACTGCCACTTTAGTTTAGCAATTCTATGAGCTATGTCAGCTACTCTAGTTCTTCCGCGGATCTCTTTATTTTCGATTCGATCTCGCAAAGAAACTCGGAGTGGTAGACATAGTTCAGAGAATTATCAAGCTGAAGCGGCTATAGGCTGGTCATATCTGCCGAAGAACTGACAACCGATAGGGAGTCAGTTGTATCATGTAGACCACGAACTGTCAGACAGTAGTGTGGGACGCTCCGAGGACCTGAGATAGGTAGCGGGGAGAGACTGGATGAGGATGGCCAAGGATAGAGTTTTGTTGCGCGTCTTGGGAGATGCCTATGTTCAGCAGCGGACGATGATAAGCTGAATCAACTCTTCCCGATCAACCTCTCGCCAGTAGTTGTCTTGAAGTTCACGTTAGACAGTACGTCGTTCCAGTGATAATTGGAGCGACCCACTGGAAGTCTTGGCTAATAGATCCCAGACATACAGCTTCATACAAGCGGGTGCTGTCGGTGCACTCATAATTTTTTTTAAAATTAAA
Organism: Agonopterix arenella; assembly: GCA_927399405.1. Lineage (NCBI taxonomy): Eukaryota > Metazoa > Arthropoda > Insecta > Lepidoptera > Depressariidae > Agonopterix > Agonopterix arenella. Next base: position 7,209,463 of record OV656718.1, on the reverse strand, counting down.
AATGTATTTATTACACAAAAACACGTAACGTTACATTGTGGCTCGTTGTACCTCAACACGGCACTGGGCCAGTTCTAGAGATACCAATGCCCTCCCAGGATTACTGTTTGGTGAGCTACGGATACCATGTTTTTTACATTACAGGTAAGTTTAGCATAATATTTTTTGTTAGTAGGATTAACGTACGTAGGATTGCGCGCGTTAGACGTACGAATAGACGCATACAATCAGCCGGACGCTATGTACGCACCTGTTCGTAGGTCTCTGACTTGCGCTATATGTCAATGCACCGACAGCGTAAGACATTTTGCGTTGATAAATTATAGACTAAGAGATAAGTGTACTTTTTACAACCATCAGCAGCAATGCTGATTCAGTGTTTATGGGGTGAAGAACATCTCTGTGATGGGGATGGACCAGGTCTGCCTACATAACTTCAGTCGGTTAAGGAGTTACAGACGTTTAAAGGTCAGTAAAAAATTAACGATTAGGTGAAAGGCTGATCGTATGATATTATTGTAGTGTGCACTATAGCTATGTAAAACGTACAAAAACTGACATGAACTGCCAGTCTGTTTAGGACATACAGCCGTACAAAGGTCGGACCTTTGAACGGCTGTATCTCCTAAACCGACTGATGAACCATGTCAGTTTTAGTACTGTTCACATAGCTACAGTGCATACTACAATATTATCATACAATCAGCCTTTCAGCTGATCGTTAATTTTTTACTGACCTTTAAACATCAGTAACTTCTAAGCCGACTGGAGTTATGTAGGCAGACCTGGTCCATCCCCATGACAGAGATGCTCTACACCTCATAAGCACTGAATCAGCCTTGCAGCTGATAGTTGCAAAAAGTACACTTATCTCTTAGTCTATTAGGACATTATCAACGACGTCGGCACCGTCCGCTTGTATGCCATAGGTACCGACGCGTATATAAGGTCTAACAAAACTAGATGAAACTATTTTAAGGGGATGATCAGACCATCAAACTGAACAACTATCTCTATGGGACCAATATCGAAATCGCGAAAAGAAAATCAGCTGTTCCATAAAAACCTACTCGACCTAAATGTATGGGACAGTAGATTTTTTTTTCGCGATTTCGATATTGGTCCCGTAGAGAAAGTTGTTCAGTTTGATGGTCTGATCATCCCCTTAAAATAGTTTCAGCTAGTTTTGTTAGACCTTATATATGCCTGTTTCCCATCATTTGTATGAAGCTGGCTTTTAGGCACTTATTTTGTGACTGTGGACTTCTTTATCTATTTATTCTATTTCACAGAAGAGGACAACGATTTAGAGTTCCATCCCTTTCACAAGACATACAAAATAATGACGTTTTTCATGTGCGTTGGCTTCATATATCCTAATCCGAAAAGAAATGTATGCAGACTGTTGAGTATTTGTAAGTTATCCTAATAACATTCTTATGGTAAGTGCATATTAGAACGGGCCGCAACAGGGCAGGGCAGTAAAAAAAGAGATGTCCAATATATTTGAGTCGAGAAGGTACTGCAGTTTTGCATGAAACAGCTGATTTATTTCCTCTCGACGTTGGTTCCATATAACCCAATCATTTTACGGAGTATCGTTAAGCGGGGTAGGGAATACTTATTAATTGGACTTTTAAACTGTAACCGGCATCATTTAGTGACAAAAAGACAATCTTGAAACATATTTAAAAAAATTCGCTACGCAAGGCTTTTAAATTAATAATATTAATACTAATGCACTCATTTGACTTACATTTAACAATATAAATAATTTTTGAGCAATAACATAGGCATTAAAATTTAAAAAATTAGGTATTCCTTAGAAAATACGAATGTATTTTTCAAAACCTAAGTAGACAAAAATGTTTACACCATGTTTGAAGTATGTATAATGGTAAAGACTTAAATATGTGCAAAAAAAATTTACCATCCGATTTTTTAGAACGAGATAATGGCTAAATTTTAAAATTGGAACTGTTGCTGACGTAATTTGTTTTAAATTTTGGTACATTTCTAGGTCCAAACTGGCTCTTCAATATCATCCCGAAAAAAAAATCTATTATTAATTAGTCCCGGCTCAAACCGTAAAATGACTGGGCTAGTGTCTATGATTTTCCTAATCTCCAGTATAAACTCCTCTATACTATAGTATAAATGACCTCCGTGACCTCAAGGGTTTTTTATCTACAAAAACACCCACTTGAGCAACCACAAAAAAGTGGAGCCACGTGGCAAGCTGGAGAGCAAGCACCCGACACGCAACCGCCCAGTAACCGACTTGCAGCCGATCTTTGAATTTGAAATTATTTGTTCCAGGCACCGTATTAGTAAGTGTGGCACCAGCAGCCACAATAATATTGATTAATGTATACCAAAGTTGGCTGTCAAGTGATTTCGTCGAAATAATAAGACATGGAACAGTGCTCGGACCGTTCCTCGGCGGATTTCTGAAGGTAACATGGGAATTCTGAAAACTTGACATTTGTGCTGCACGCCGTGTACACGGAGCACGAAAATATAGGATAAATCTCACCTATCCCCCCCTGGATACGTGCCTGCCTATCTTCTTCAATTTAGAAGTCCATGTCTTTTTGGCTTTAAAGTACGTGAGTCCTCTGAGTCCATCTTGGGTCACCCGTTCCAACCTGATCAAGGTTGGAACGGGTGGAACAAAGAAAGGAACAATGAAAATTCTTATTTCGGGGGGGGGGGGGGGGATAAATCCCACCTATCCCAGGATACGTGCCTGCCTATCTTCTTTAATTTAAAAAGACGTTCAAGTTGTATTATATCTCCATATCTTCTTGGCTTTCAAGTCTGAGTCTATCTTGGGATTCTTGGGTCACCCGTTCCAACCATTTGGTCAATTCAATCCTATTCTCCCGTTTGCTGTTTAATTTGCTTCGTTGTTTAGGGCCATATCTCCATTATGCATGACTGATGCATACCAATAATTTCAGCCGATTTCCATTTCAGCTGACCTGATTCGCCGATCCGATGGGTCGTCTATAAACATGCACCAATCATTGTTTATCATCCGCAGATGTTGCTAATGGTAAACAAAAGTCTACCAGCGTGGAACATAATTCTGGAGATAGACCGGGACTACCACCTCTACAACTTCCTGCCAGCCTCTCACCAGAACGTCGCCAGAGCGAGCATAGCTAATAGTTTGCGCTTCAGCGAACGCTGGTGGGCGGTGACTGTGGTTACATGTGTCAGCTCCTTCCCCATCATAGCTAGCGTCATGACACTATACAGCTTCATGTTCAAATCTGAGCCTAATAAGTATATGGTAATTGATTATTTTGCTAGTTAAACACATTAAGCTATTAATTATGTAGGTACTAGAGACCGGGCACTATCTTACGCTGTCCCATCCAAGACGTGACGTTTGTTTGTCGGGTCACCAGCTCAATGATGATAGTTTGGATAGAATATAGGTAGATATTTTTGGTACTTATATGACTTTGATGATGATGATGGATGGATTCCTAGTCGATTTTCACTACAGCGTTTGCTAATCTTCATAGAAAAGCAATCTGGTACATATACGCAGGATGAGTCGTTTTTTTTAGATGACTATTACAGCTCTAGAATGCGATTTTTGAATCTCATATGTTGAACTCAGCCGTTGAAAATGTATGGAGATACCCATCTTTCTACTGCTGATTTGACTTTAAAAAAAAAGTAAAAAAATAATATTGCAGCCGATGACTTTTTCGTTCGCATCATAAGAACATTAATTTGTTTTATCGAAGTCGCTGTCAAGCCGGTACGATTCGTGACAGGGCTTGCATTAGTTTATTGGTGGGCGGTTTTAATTTTTTGTTAAAATTTTGTTCATTTTAAGTTTTTTAAGTTCAATTTTAGTTCAATTTAATAGTAGTGCTTTAAATTAACAAACGCACTAGCCGGCACGTTTCCTTCGATTTCTCTGGGATGCCATCATCAGACCCTGGTTTCCTTATCATGGAACCACCCTTGGAATATCTACTTTCCAACAAAAAAGAATCATCAAAATCGGTTCATAAACGACGAAGTTATCCGCGAACAGACATAAAAAATATATCCTAGGGGCACCCAGAGGGGTATGGACCTCGGCATAGGACGTTGCTGGGGCTACGCGGCGGATTGGGTAGCGGGGATCGGTGAGAGTGAGTCTAGTAGGTTTGCAGTTTTGTATGGAACAGTTGATTTCTTTTTACGATTTCGAATATTATCCCAAATAGAAAGTTGTTCAGTTTGATGATATAAACATCCCATTAAAAACCTTCAGCATATTAAGAAAGACCCTATGTAGCAAAGAAATTGATTAATTCTGACAATCCACAGATACACGACTTAAACAACCCCCTCGCGCCGCCCGAAGATCGCTTCAATTCGCCATACTTCGAAATAATGTTCATCTACATGATATACTGCGGGGGTTTCTACATAATCAACTTCCTGGGCTACGACGGGTTCTACGGGCTGTCGATAAACCACGCCTGTTTGAAACTGAACATGTTGGGGAAGGCGATGGAGGACGCATTCCTGAAGGAAGATGTTTATGGAGCTGTGGTCGAGGTTATTAAGGATCAAAATCGTACGTTCGAGTAAGTTTATTACACTAACTAGCGTTAACCCGCGACTTTGTCCGCACAAATTGTATACCAGATTTTAAGTCAGATCATTAGCTATCAAACAAAAAAGTTTCATCAAAATCGGTTCAGTAGTTTTTGCGTGATACTCGTTCAAACAAACAAACAAACACCCAAACAAAAACACACAAACAAACAGACAGACAAAAAGTCCAAAAATTGCTGATATGGAATCAGGGACACCTAAAAACCATATCGTAACTTTTTTTTTGTTAATATCTTCAATGTACAGACAAACTTCCTGTTACAGTTTTATAATAGTTTAGACAAGTCCGTGGAAGATCTTCTTTTTCTCCAAATATGTGCAGATTTATGATCAACAAACCCGTGGAAGATCTTCCCTTTTCCTCACAATATGTACAGGTTTATGATATTTCTTGCAGGTTCGTTGACTACATACAGGACACGTTTAACAATTGGCTGGGCCTCATATTCATGGCTACTATGATACAACTTTGTAACTTGATGTATTGCGTCACGGAGGTACGTAAAACGAGGTGACTTTGATTAGTTTTGAAATTCAAATGGATATATCTTTCATAATTTTGGTTTTAAAAATTAGAAAAACATACAGTAGTGACGACTTGCCTTGTGATAATATTTAAAATAAAATAAAAATTATGTATGTTTAACACGTTCCGGGACAGTGACCGGCTATAGACGTGATAACAATAAAAGTTCTATTGTGTCTCGTTCACTGCCCCGGAACGTGTTAATTTCGGAGAAAACTAAAAAGAAAAACCAGAGTATCAAAGCTATATTGAAAATGGGGCTACTTTGACATTAGTCGTTTTTTTCATTGCTTTCGAAAGTCACCCCTAAAAGGAAACTTTTTTCTGCGAATATTTTCTACAAACTTTATCAAATTATTTTAACCACTCAGCCTCATGTTACAGTCTTGAAGATTTGGTAAAAAATGGACGAACTGTCAATAATGCCAAGACAAAAAAGAATATCCGGCTGCGTTCTGTTTTCGCAGAGAAATTTGCAAACCTGTTGTCATTTGGAGCTATCATCAAAGTCGCCCCAATTCTCAAAGTCACCTCGTTTCACCGGTAATTATTATGTGACATATAATAATTATAAAGAGGTAACATTTATTTGTTTGTTTGTTGTGTGACGTATACAGGGTGTCCCGTAAACCGACGTTAACCTAGATGCTAATAGGTTAGTTCATGCCTGACCAGAAATACTAAAATAAAAAAAATCAGTCAATCATTCAATCAATCTGTCAACATTTTACTTTAGAAAAAGGTTCTTAATTTTCGACATGAGGACAGTTTGCCAGAAGTTGCACACAATAGAGAGGATTGGAGAGTAAAAGGGGAGGCCTTTGCCCAGCAGTGGGATATTGAACAAGCTATGTAAAAAAAAAGGGCAGTTTTATGAAATTCGTGAAACTCTTATCGTATCTGTGTTAAAACTGTCAATATCTCGAAAACAAAGACACTTTTACTAAAGTCAAGTTTTGATATTCAGCTTAGTCATGACCTAACCAATCAGCATCCGGCTGATATAGGCTGATGATGATAATTATCTTAATTTAATGTTTTAGGGTGTAGGTCTTGACCTGAGGTACATGATATTCGTCGTCGGCGTCGTGATACACATCTACCTGCCTTGCATGTACTCGTCTAAGCTCAAAACTTTGGTAAGTCTACAGTGTTTAATAAAATACACTGACCCGCAAAACTAAGTACTACACTTTTAATATTTCATTTTTTTCTGAACTATAGAAATTAGAGATTTAAAATAAAAAACGTTTTAAAGCCAATGTTATCAGCTTTCTTTGTAACTATTCTTTGTAAATTAAACTCTTTTTCGAGTCCTTTTTATTTCGAAAGAATATTTTGTGTACTTAAGAAGTTATTGCAATTTTAAAAGTGTGATACTTAGTTTTGCAGGCCAGTGTAGACAGAATTGTTTAACTTCGGCCTCACCCTGGACTTAGCTGTCATTTCATACAATTTGGAAAAATTGACAAAAGACAAGCATGTGTGAGAGCCTTTAACTACTTATATAGGGACTAGTTACGCGTGTAATTCTACTAACAAACATTTCTGCCACTTTTTGCGGGGGGCGAGGTAACATGGAATCCGCAACTTTGGATTTTATTCCCCATAACTTTAGATTCTAATTTTGAACGTTAAAAATCATGAAAACTATTCTCGCGTGAACACCAAACGTTCTAAGTTCGAAATAATTGTTTCGCAATTATAGGCTGTCTTGTTTAGTGATAAGGTATACAATTGAATGTAAATGCACATGATTAATTGATCTTATACCGTGGCAGAGGGGAAATGCTACCGCAAGGCTAGTCCTTATAATAAATAGTCAAAGGTCGCCACAGGTTATGCAATGATTTGCATAACGCCATAAGGCGCGGGGCGTGGTGCGAGCGAGAGGGCATGAGTAATTGTAGCAGCGCGCAGCGTGAGCGGGAAGACAAAAAACAAAAAATTCTTCCGACTTCTATTTATAAAACAAATTAATGTTCTTATGATGCGAACAAAGTCATCGGCTGCAATATTATTTCTTACTTTTTATTTTTTTTGAAGGCGGTTCTAATTTTTTGTTAAAATTTTGTTTATTTCACAATTTTCAGTGTTGAATTCATTAGTTCAATGTAATAGTAGTGCTTTAAATTAACAAACGCACTAGTCGGCACTACGATTTTTTTAAGGTTTCCTTCGATTTCTCTGGGATGCTATCATCAGATCCTGATTTCTTTATCATGGTAAACCCCTTGGAATATCTTCTTTCCAACAAAAAAAGAATCTTCAAAATCAGTTCATAAACGACGAAGTTGTCCGCGAACACACATAAAATATATATATACGATCGAATTGAGAAACCTCCTCCTTTTTTGAAGTCGGTTTAACTTGGCAGCAGGCCGCACCCTGGACTTAGCTGTCATTTCATACAAATTGGAAAAACTTACAAAAGACAAGCATGTGTGAGTGCGAATGAGCTGTGCAATAAACTGCACAAAGGAAAATATACTATAGTTTGCCTCAATCTGCCAAGATTGGATAAAAAATCGGTGTGGGGCAGGGAGTGTCCGTGCGGATGCTGATAGGTTAGGTCATGACTAAGCAGAATATTGAAATTTGACTTTAGTAAAAGAGTCTTAGTTTTCGAGATATTGACAGTTTTAACACACATACTGCATAGAACATTTGTAGCCGTGGCACTCAAAATAGTGACTAAGGTAAAGAGTTTCACGAATTTCATAAAACTGTCCTTATCTCGAAAACTAAGAACCTTTTCCTAAAGTAAAATGTTGACAGATTGATTGATTGTTTTTTTTTTTATTTTCGATTATTCTGGGTTGACGTTGGTTTACGGGACACCCTGTATATATTATGTCTTTCTTATATTGTGCTTCAGTGATCGTATCCAATCACGAAGCTCCAATAAGCGCCTATTTTTATTCTGAAACTATTTTTAACTTTGTGTGACCCACTAAATCTACTCCAGTCCGCTGAAACGTCAACGCTATTCTACTGCAGCGGCTGGGAGAACATGCAAGACCTGAGGATCAGGAGGATGGTGCTTTTCATGATTGCACGAGCGCAGGTGCCCGTTGAGATTACCGCCTTCAACATGCTCACGTTTGATATGGAACTGTTTGTTTCTGTACGTATTTGTTATCAGGTTTCGAAAGGATAATAATCATTGATTTTACTACGATACTACGATATACGTTGATAATTATCTTGATAATTATAAAATTAAACGGAAACACAAAAAGCTTGAGCAATGTCACGCCATGTGTATCAGATCACATTTTGCGAAAAGAGAAGCTCAGAAACATGAAATAATTGTTTCTGTTGTTTATCTCTATCATTTGTTATTCTTTGTGATACTAAACTAAATTGCCAAAGACCAGGGGCTGGTTTGTCTGGATAAGAGTGCTTTAAAACAAAAACAAAAATTTTAGAACTTTTAAAAAGAAATTACTCAAAACTAAGAATCAGCTTGGATAATTATTACAAAAAGTATCAAGGAAAATAATTATCTTGATAATTTCGAACTCTGTTATTCATTTAGAAAAACCTTACGGAATCACTTCCGTAAGGGCTAAAATGCAGTTAAGCTAGCAACTCAATCAAGAGGCGGTGGTTCGATTTCTGGCCTGTATTTGTCATTATCACTAGCTGGGCGGTGAAGGAAAACATCGTGAGGAAACTTACATAAACGAGAATGAAAAGAAAATACCATAAGTTCGGATGTATGTGTAAAAATATGAATGAGCTTGGGACGAACACAACCGACCAGCAATGGTCTCAGTGTTCCATAACGAACCTTGCATGCAATAGTTTTGGTACTTAGTTTAAATCCACCGAAAGGCTTAGTTTCTACATGAGGTAAGTTTAAAAGAAGGTATAAGAAAAGTGGGCATTTAAAGAAGTGGTCAATTCTAATTGTAGTCATTTTTATTTGTGGTTTAAAACCGCCGAAAGGGCCCAGTCCACAGTAATAAAAATAGATGCATGTTATAATGCTGGTCTTGCGGGTTGGTTAGTTTGTAATAACTTCCAGTAGATGGCGCTCACGTCCCCTTAAGACGCAACAGACTGAAAATTTCGTTCTCTGGGTATATGGAAATTGGATAACGCAGTTCCCCGGTTTGGAAGAGTGCGAGTTCAAGAAGAAACAAATCCCGCCCGAAACAAATTTTTCAATCATTAATTTGATTCGAAATAGCCCAACACGGCTGTAACATGTTTAAAATCTATAATATTTGAAATAAAAATAGATGTCTTTTCCGTCCACATTTTAAATCCAATTTTCTTTTTATTTCCAGATACTTCAAACATCATATTCTATGTTCACACTCCTAAGATCTTAAATTCGAAAACTAGACGATTTGCTTGAAATATTCACGTAATTTTTCTATGCACTATAACAATTGTCTACTATGCTTATATTTTGTTAAAAATAATAAAATGTTTCGTAACCTAGCCATACTTTACTTATTCTTAAATGATATAGGTAACGCGTTTTATTATTTATCGAAGTTTCTTAATCCGCTAGTTTCCAACTAGTCAAATCAACAACTCTTTATCAAACGTCAAAACACGAGCTTTGTATGAAAATTTGTACTAAATCATGAATAGTGACGGCATTGTTTTTCGTCGCCGTTTCGATACTTTTAATAGTTTATCCTTTTATTAAAAATAGTATTCAAGCTACAGAATTACTGAAAATGTAAGTTTAGCATTATTTTCAAACGTATTTTTTACTGAGAAAATAAAACTAAAACATATTTGATGCAGTCAACTCCACAATTGTTGAATTGAAAATATATCATAACACAATTTTACATTTGATTCAATTATCAACTTGCAATCCATTTTATTTCTCCACGCATCTTAAAACTAAGACTTACCGCGGCGTTGCTGTGGTAGAAGAAGTCGTGTAGTATGTCAAAGATGGAGGTCTCAGAGAGGATCAGCTTCTGAAGGTTCTCCGGGTGGAAATCATGCCCGTACATGTCGACCGCCGACAGGAATATCGACTCCATCTGGTTGTGGCGCAGCTCGTAGGCTGGTTGGTGGGCAGCTATCAACACCTGGAAAAAATATTATTATTATTCACTGGTGATGACATATGGAACTTAGACGTGGTCACTCACTCAAGGCCTCATAAAAAGGTTGAAAGTCACCCAAAGGGCAATGGAGAGGGCTATGCTCAGAGTTTCCCTACGAGATCGAATCATAAATGAAGAGATCCGCAGATGAACCAGAGTAGCTGACATAGCCCAAAGAATTGCTGAACTAAAATGGGCACATTGCTCGCAGAACCGATGACCGAAGAGTACACGAGTGGCGACCGCGTACCAGAAAGCGCAGAGTGGGTAGGCAGTGCACAAGGTGGACCGACGACCTGGTGAAGGCAGCGGGAACACTGGATGAGGTACCTAAACCAGCTTCCTGCTAAGGAGTGATCAACAATGCCATCTGTTGAGTTTTTAAGAGAATTAAATAAGGCGCTATTTACCTGTCTAGCTCTTAAGGCGACTCTGCTATGCTCCGCTCGATGCAGCGACGTCAGCTCGTTCAAGGTGGCCGCCAGTTCGTCAGTGAGGCCGGGCTCGTTCGACCACAGATGGTCTATCAGGAGGGTCACCTGATTTAACCATTATATCATTAGTAACACATATAAGACCTACTTAAAACACTGCTGAAGTATGATGTAACTATGATATCTGGAGTTAGATCACATAGGTACCTGACGCATATTATGCGCGTTTGGTGACGACCCGGTTGGTGTAATGGTTACCACGCCGGCTGTACGGATGTTATATGTGTGTGCCGTTGTTGTATATGGTTCCCATTACAAAAAGCCTAAGGCTTAATTTGGGATCATTACAATGTATGTGCCTGTGAGCGTTATTTTGCGCACTTAGCAGTGTCCATATCACATAACTAACTCTTTTTGTAATAAATACATACATACACATACAAACATAAGCTCACGCCTTTGTCCAATGGGGGTAGGCAGAAACCACAGACCGCCACACGCTACGACTCTGACACACCTCTTTAGCCTCATTGACATTCATACATCTTTTCATGCACTTCCGTCGATTGAGGGTGCTACGCACTTGTCCCTTTCGGAAAAGATCATTGATATTCATGGTATGCATGGTAAGTAAGAGGGAAAAGTGTACGGGACAACAGATTTTTCCATAAAGAAAGTTGTCTAGTTCGATGATCTTATCATCACCGTAGAAAACCCATCAGCATATTAAGAAGGATCATGTATATAAGACCAATTTTGAACACGCCGTGTACATAGAATAGACAATAAACCAGGATGAACATATAATCTTCATTGTATACAGCGCATTGTGTCCAAAAACTATGAGAAACCCCACCTCTTCCCCCCTCACCACACCTGATGCACCTCCCACCCGCGTAAGGGTTGACTCAAATGGCAGCAAGGAATCGCATTTTTACACGTAACATTTTTTTTTTCGTTCGGGAACTTCATTTGCTAGTGAGAAAGATAGAGGGAATGGGGCAGCACCGGCAGTGCTGCGACCTTTCTCGCTCTAGCAAATGACTTTCCTGAGCGACAGAAAAGAATAGAGCGTGAAAAATTCGATTCCGTGCTTCCAGATCCTCTCCTCCAGAATCTCAACCCTTATGTTGCTACGTCGCAACCTTTTATTCAAACTCATTGACAGTGATTACAGCATGCACATTGCGATATTTATTCGTTATACAGGGTGAAATTGATATCATTAGCATCCTTTTACCTGACTAAAATGTATGTGACAGCTGATTTTTTTTCGCGTTTCCTGAGGTAGGCTCCATAGTGAAAGTTGTTCAGTTTGATGGTCTGAGTTCACAGTTTCAGTCTGCGGAGGCTGTCCCTTACACCGTGTATAGGTAATGTGGCCTCACTTTCCTTATTGTTCTATATAACTTACCAGCAAGTTCTTCTTGGCGACCTGGTTGTGAGAGAAGATGATGTTGGAGACTGCTTGCATGTCATCCTTGTAACGTTCACGTAGCGCCATCACGCACTTGTCGTATGACCCTGGGAAGGATACCAGGATATAAGGAATATAATTATAAGTAGTTAAGGAGTGCATTTGACATGTAAAAATATCTTTATTAAATAAATGATTATGATTATGATTATGATTATGATTATGATTATGATTATGATTATGATTATGATTACCAATTAATTAATGTTCCGTACCAAAATTGGCAAAACGGAACACTTATGGAATCAGCTCGGTGTCTGTACGTCCGTCCGTCCGTCCGTCTGTCACTGGCATTTTTCTCAAATGCCGTAATTTAGTAGTATTTAAATGATTTTTATTTTTATTTTAAATATTATCACAAGGCTAGTCGTCACTACTGTATGTTTTTCTAATTTTTAAAACCAAAATTATGAAAGATATATCCATTTGAATTTCAAAACTAATCAAAGTCAGCTCGTTTTACGGTAGTAAAAATGTAAAACTTATAGATGAACTGAATAAAACTACTATATAAGGTCTAACAAAATTAGGTGAAACTATTTTAAGGGGATGATCAGACCATCAAACTGAACAACTTTCTCTGTGGTACCAATATCGAAATCGCGAAAAAAAAAAACCGCTGTCCCATATATTTAGATCGAGTACGTTTGTAACGAACAGCTGATTTTTTTTTCCCGATTTCGTTATTGGTCCCATAGAGAAAGTTGTTCAGTTTGATGGTCTGATCATCCTCTTAAATTAGTTTCACCTAATTTTGTTAGACCTTATATTCTTCTTTATATTTTTTTTCTATGTGATGTTATGTACGGATACATATTTTTAACTGTTTTATTATATGTGTTAGTTGGAGTTAGAGTAGAAATATAAATAACGAGCGTTAACCCGCGACTTTGTATTGTAGGCAAATCGATACTACAATCAATAATATGAAGTCAATTTTCATGGGTCCTACCTTACCTCAAGATATACATAAAATAATCATGTCCCTAAAAAACACGGGAAGCACTGGCTTAGATGGTATATGCACAAAAGTTCTAAAATATGTTTCACACTCAATAGCGACCCCGCTGTCACACATTATCAACAATTCCATTTCCGAAGGTGTCTATCCTGAAAAACTTAAATCATCAGTTGTGAATCCAATCCATAAAAAGGGTACGAAAGAGTCGACATCTAACTACAGACCAATATCATTATTATCAATTTTTTCAAAAATATTTGAAAAAGTTATTTATAGAGATATATATAATTTTGTAGACAAACACAATATACTGGCAAAAGAACAAAAGGGTTTTAGAAAACAAAAAACGATTAATATGGCGATACATGACTTAATTCAACCAGTACTAAAAAATATGGACCAAAGAAACCCCATATGTGCAATATATATGGATATGACGCGCGCTTTTGACCATGTTGACCATGACATACTATTAAAAAAACTCTATTCTTACGGTATACGTGGAAATGCATACAATCTCATAGAGTCGTATTTAAAAAACAGAGATCAATATACTCGCTTAACACAGGTGTGTCTAGATAATGGATGGGAAATGAACTATACATCTCAGAGTAGGAAGATACAATATGGAGTGCCACAAGGTAGCGTACTGGGGCCTCTACTGTTCCTTCTCTACATTAATGACTTACCCAGGCATATAAAATATCCTATGGTACTGTTCGCGGACGATTGTACTGTATTGGTTGAGTGTAATGATGCTTATGATTTCGAAATCGAAATTAATACTACAATTGGGAGGATCATTACTTGGCTAGACAATAATAATCTTGTAATTAATCTGGGAAAAACGAACCTGATGTATTTTTCACAAAGAATGCCAAATCCAGAATTCAATATAGGGTATGAAGGCACCATCATAAAAGACTTACCTACCACAAAATTTCTTGGACTATGGATAGACAGCAATATGAGTTGGAAATCCCACTCTGAAATCGTTTGTAATAAACTATGCCAATTTGCTTATGCGTTACATAAACTTGCCAAAATAGTAGATCGGGAAACAGTCTTGTTGGCTTATCACGGCTTTGTGGCTTCCACGCTAAAGTATGCAATAATATTCTGGGGCAACTCTACAAATAGAGAAATGGTATTAAGAGCACAAAAAAGATGCATAAGAGCAATAGTCAAAATAAAATCAACAGATAGTTGTAAACCACATTTTCAAACGCTTAAGATACTTACGTCTTCATGTCTATATATCTATGAGGTGGCAACTTTTGTTCACGCAAATAGAGATATCTATAGAAGCAAAACACAATCTCATATTCAAAACTTACGACCTAGGCGTGATAGAATTGAATCTACGGCTGTTAGAACTGCGCTGCTCAGTGGAAATGTAACGTGCATGGCAGCTAAAATCTATGATAAACTGCCAGACGTATTAAAAATGGAAAATATTAGGGTTTTCAAAAATAAATTATTTATAATTTTAGTTGAAAAATGTTACTACACTCTCTCAGAATTTTTCAATGATCAGTATTTATAATTTTAAACACATGATCCTGACATATTTAAATACTTGATCAGACATTTTATTTCTTATTTGTATTAATAATGTGACATGAATATTGTACTTTATTTCTATCTTGTAATTAATATGACATCCATTATTTAATCTAATTCCATTATTATTATTATTTTTTTTATGATCAATTATTATTATTGACATGCATATTTTTACTTTTTGTTAATTGTGAATGGCGTACTTAGCTCTTTTTTATATTTGTTACTTTTATACTTGTTAATGTTTTGTGCCTGTAATGTAAAATGTAAATGATGTAAATGATGATGATGATGTAAATGATGTACCTGTCTAAATATAACGCATGTATTAATTAAATCCAAAATTTTCGTACGCTCCTTGCAGCAAAACATAGAGCTCTATATTTATACTTGACCATAAGATCTACATTGTGTCCACCTATGTTTACGAATAAATAGAATTTCATTTCATTTCATTTCATTTGTCCGCAAAAATTATATACCAGATTTTAAGACAGATTATAAGCTATCAAACAAAAAAAGTTTCATCAAAATCGGTTCATTAGTTTTTGCGTGATGCTCGTTCAAACAAACAAACAGACAGACAAAAAATCCAAAAATTGGTGATATGGAATCAGGGATACCTAAAAACCATATCGTAACTTATTTTTTGTTAATATCTTCAATGTACAGACAAACTTCCTGTTACAGTTTTATAATAGTTTAGACTCACCGAGCTGGAAGTGGCTCTCAACTTGATAGTACTGTTTCAGTAAATCGTGTACTGCAGCCTTCATTCTGCCACGGATTCCATTCCTGCACAAAGCATATTTAAATTTTCAATCAATCAATCAATTATACTTTATAAAAGAAAATAAAAAAAAAAAATATATATATATATATAAAAATAAATAAAAAAATATATAAATAAAATCTATCTATCTTTATAAATTTTCAATATACATCTCAATACTCTCTCTTCAATATTAATCAGATGAGGAATTTGCGCTGCAGTGGATAACAGGCTATAACTTACTTAGGGTCCGTTCACTCACAGGTCACTGCAAACTGAACAAACATGCACACCTTGAAACTAAGCGACTCCACCTGCTGCAGGTTCTGCGGAGAGGACATGGAAACTCCCCTACACATTCTCTGCGATTGTGGTCCATTAATGTACAAACGAAGTATTCATCTTGGCAGACAGGTACTGGCTCCGGATGAGATACAAGAACTCCCTGTTAAAAACCTACTGCGATACCTAACTGCTGTAGGGATTAACAGGGAACTGTAGGAGGGGCGTTCACAAAAGATCAGCGATGGTCGAAGTGGCACAGACGCAAATCTGTTAAGGCCCCAATCACCCAATAATAATAATAATAATCCCGCAGGGCAGCTTGTGGCGAGCTGTCGGTGAGTGGCGCCACCACGGGCCCGAGTGCTCCCGGGGGAAGTCCCTGATCCTCACACTGACCGGGGGCTGTTTTGGATGCACTTCTATAGTGTATACTGGGATAGTTGCCGGTTGGTGTCACATTACTATTTAGATCAAATTGTCTGACGGGCCTCTACGTGTTGGCTTCGGCCCCACGCAGGCCTCCCAAAGGTCCGGGACACTTATGTCCCGAGATAAGGAAAAGACATACAATAATAATAATAGGGTCCGTTTCATACTGTGCGACGTAAAGCGATATTTCATTCGCGTAAAGGAAAGAGACTGACGAAACTTCGACGCTGCGTTCCGAGTCATGAAAACAGCGCTGTGAGCGATTACAGCGCTAACACCCGTTCTATGTGCGTTATCGCGCCTACAGCGCTGATAGCGTCCTACCTACCTACTAGTGTCGGAACGCTAGGCATCGCGGTCACACCGTTCACATCACAACATTCAAATATTCCTATTATGTTCTTCATCACTAATCGTTATTAAACTTTTATTCGTCTTTTTTAGAACATAAACCCAAACTAGTAAAGAAACCTAAATCGAGACCTAAACAAACCAAAAATGTACGACACCAAAACTGTTAAACGTCACTTTTGAAAAATCGCTCAAAAATTTACCACAACTAAACTGTCAAACGTCACTTTTGACAACTCGATCACAGTGCTAACGCTCGGAGCTGTGAGCACTGTTATTGCAAGATGGTGTCGGTAGTGACGTCATGAATAAAAATAAAATAACGCTCACAGGAACATACATTGTAATGATTCCAAGCAAGCACTATAGGCTGTTTATTATGGAAACCATACAACAACGGCACGAACATATAACATCCATGACAGAACCGGGATTCGAATCCAGGACCCTGGTTTGGCAGTCCGGCGTGGTAACCATTACACCAACAGGGTCGTCGTCGTGAATGACGTCACGTTTTCGATTGTGGACGCGCTCACGTCAAATCGGAACGACATTTATCCCGCTCACAGCGCTGTTGGCGTGATTCGGAACCATTGAAAATCTTTCGAGGCATGTATTGTCCATTACAAGTGGCGACGGGCTCACTCCCCATCACACTGGACAGTTTCGGTACTACAAGTGATACGTGGATGTACTGAAATTTCAGAATATCTCTGACTAACCCCTCGGGGAATATAGTCGTGAGCATATGCTTATGCTGAAAATCTTGTTTTTAAACGCTTGCGATTAGAGTGACTAAAATCGAAAAACTCCATACTATCTGACAGTGAATCAGTCAGGTGGGGATTCTACAATGATTCTGCAGCGAGATTAGCACAAAATGGTCACTCTGTTATCGATAGCATATTATATTTAGGCCTAAGAATAATGATTAACATACCTGTATCTTTGCACCAACACAACTAAAGCTTGTGTGCTCATGAAGAATACATCTCTGTCTGCCCTCTTTGGTAACGACGCAGCGTGACTGTAACAAAAATGTTAATATTAAAAACTGATTACTTATGCGTCTGTGGCGCGTTGCGGAGAGGTATGGACACTCAATCATAAGGGTACGGGTTCGAATCCGCACGGACGACATGCCATCGTACCAATGAGCTTTCTAACTTGTACTATACTAACTATGTACGTAATACCAACTGTTTACCCTAACACCCTGTATCTAAATTATTATAAAAACAAAAACTACAAAAGAAGTGTGTCTGTACATTGAAGATATTTACAAGAAAAAGATACGATAGGGTTTTTAAGTGTCCCTGACTCCAATTCAAGCTTTTTTAGAATTTTTGTCTGTCTGTTTGTTTGTTTGTTCGAGCATCACGCAAAAACTACTGAACCAATTTTAATGAAACTTATTTTGTTTGACAGCTTATGATTTGATTTAAAATCTTGTATACAGGTTGTAAGTGACAGCCTAGCAAATACTGAAACGGTGAACTCAGACCATCAAACTGAACAACGTTCACTATGGAGTCTACCTCAGGAAACGCGAAAAAAAATCAGCTGTCCTTTACATTTTAGTCGGGTAGGTACAGCAGTTTTTTATGGGACAGCTGATTTTTTTCGCATTTCCTGAGGTAGACTGCATAGTGAAAATTGTTCAGCTTGATTGTCTGAATTTACCGTTTCAGTATTTGCTAGGCTGTCACTTACACCCTGTATAGTCGTGAGCAATCAAAGAAATGATGCTTGCAAATAAAAAAAAACACTAAACTCTAGCTTTTGTAACCAAGCAGTCTTCCAGTTAAGATCATTATGGAACATTTTGTAATCTAGACTAGATTAAACTCTAGACATTTCGAATAACAATAACAGTGACTTATGATGACGTAGATAGTTAATTATCTTACAGTTAAACAGTTTACCAACGTCATAAAATCAAGCGATGTTTTTGTGCTTTTGGATTAGATATTATTGCGTTCTAGATTGACAATTAGGTAAGTAGGTTTACTAAAGACGTCTTTTCAACTAACTAATGGCATTACGTACAGATGGTTAAATGTTTATAATTATAAAGTTCAGAACATTCAATTTAATATTGTGCATGTAGTTTATATTTGCTAGGCTGTCACTTACACCCTGTATAATTTTTGCGGACGAAGTTACAGGTAAAAGCTCGTTGTAGATAAAGGTTGGACTCACTGATCGATAACGCTCGCAATCTGCTGGCTGGGGAACTGAGCTAGAACACTCGTTATGTTCCGTTCGTACAGAGCCATAAGCTTGCGTACTTTCTTCTCCACAGAGATCGGGATGCGGCCCGATGTTGACGATAGTACCTGAGTAGAGAAAGTTAATAAACAATAACATAACAAGTTCTGCGGCCGTAAAATTGCAGTCAACAGTAGTCATTGCTCATTTTCAATTTATCGGGTCACTGCGGATTTGTTTTTATAATGTTTGTAGTTATTATCTTTAAAATCGCCAAAAGCAGCCGATAGTCATCATATCAGCCGATAGACGTCCACTGCTGGACATAGGCCTCCCCCAAAATGGGGGGATTTGCCATAATCGCCACGCTTGGCAGGCGGGTTGGCGATCGCAGTTGGATTGAATGTGTGTACTCAGAGGGTGCTGCTACCCATCCTCCGGTAGACCCATTAGTCGCCTTTTACGACACCCACACGAGGAAATGGGGTGGTGCTATTCTTAGCCGACACCACTCGGCCAAATAATCCGTAATGTTTCGATAAATTGAAAGCCAATCAGGACTACAATGTGACATTATTGTTTTTAGGAAATATTGTTTAATTGTTAAGGAAGTAAAAAAAAACTATTGGGGGCAGGACAATAGGCCCGGTAGGCTCTTAACATTTCCTCGTTTCTTCGCTCCGCAGCCTCGCTCTGCATCAGTCGACACGACGACTTAGTTATGAATTGACACAGGATAACAATGAGAGACTACGTACTGGATTAAGACAGGATCAGGTAAAAGCAAGTAGATAATTATATCGTAAGGTTTGATTTTATTTTGAAAGAATTATCATATCTAAAATTAAAAAGTATTTTATTTGACTCCTGTAGTAACACAGTATCACTACGTAATCATAGATTAATATGTATATTGGATATAGATAGGTAACTCGCCTTGAATTTTAGGACGTCCTAATTGCGTTGCCGCCAATTAGCACTAGGGGGCGCCACATTATGAAATAAATTGAAAAAGACGATCGGCCGACACGAGGATCGAACCTTAGCTACCCGGATCGTAAGCCGGTTGTCTAGACCGCTAGACCAACAAGACAGTGATTGATATGGGCAAAATGACTCACTACTACAGCGCAGCGCGTTAGGTGTAATGCGCTGTTACTCCGATATGAACCCTAGTTCAACACATAGTGCTTCGAAACATAACCGATAGATGGCGGAAGCTGTCTATGGAAAATCAGCGTTCAACTTAGTTTTTACTAAGATAACATAGCATGTACGTAATTGCAACGAGTGGGGCAATAGTGGTGAGTATATGTTATAAAAGAGGGAACTCTGGGCTGGTGGGGGCATTTTTTCCTAGACCGTAGAACTGGACGGACGTCTCATAGTCGTGTCATAGTGTTTTTAAATAAATATCTGTTAAACAAGTTCAAGTTGTTTCTTCTGGAGTGTTGTGTTTCCTACAGTATGTTACCTCTTGCAACTCCAACAGAGGTAGAGAGGGGTCTCGGAGGCTCTGCATGAATTTCTCCACCACCTCGCGCAGGCGCGGCGTGTTGTATGGGTCGGGGAGACAGTAACCTGGAGGAGCAAACAATTATCACTATAGGTATACCAGAATATCATGGCACAAAGCAAAGTAAAAAAATAGAGATTTTCACATGGTAATGTCCAGGGAGCGGAATCTAATAGCAAATCAAATGAAAACTAATAGAGATGGGACATTGTTTCGTATCGACTTTTCCAAGCTATCGATACTTTTGTATTTTATTCAACTTTGAATATTGTTATTATACTGAAATCATACATGCATAATACAAACATTCCGCACAAAATGTAGAATGGTTAATGAAAATATTTTATACGTTCGGAAAAATATGTAACTCTTTCCCAAAAACAGTGACGTTCAAAATTACAATACAAAATATAAAAAATAAATTAGTATTCCCACATTTTCGACTCAGTAAGGTCAACACATTTTTCATGGGGCACTGTATACGCTATTATAATAAGAACCAGAGGATATTCTGAACTTGCCAGACAAAAAGTTTTAGTCCCATGTTAAACAAGTCCTCTGTAAAAAAAGGCTACTATAAACTCGATGATTATTTGAATGACCAAAACATCTGGTCTTGACAATGTTACACTATGTAATGCAATATTGTATTTTAATTATACTTTGAATATTTTGTTTTGTTTAAAAGATGTGTGTTGTAGTTTCTGGCCGCATCTTCTCTCAACGGAACACCTTCCGACGCGGTGGTGGAGTCAAAAAGCTATCTATGTGATATTATTTTGAAAAATAAATTTTGATTTAGATTTTGAAGCAGCAAATAATAGCGGATCTCTGGGTTCTTCAATATAGATCTATACTTTTTGTGCGTGTGATAAAGTTTCTCTGACAACTGCCGGTTGTCTTCTAAAGGGAACTGTCCTTTGTACATTTGAGCTATCGAAATATGTTACTAATAAACTGTAGATATGTGGGAACTTCCTACAGATGTCAGCACCCACAGTTATAGCAAAGATGCCAACAGATGGCGATATCGTCGCTCTCGGAAATATGCTCCATACATAGACAACGTTAACCTTCATCTTCTTCATATCGTGTGAGCAGAGCCCTGGTGTCAGAGTTTTTTCAGACCGCCTTACGGCCTCTGACGTGGTTTTTATGGAACGACTTCTACCACAAGAGATAGTAGCCGGGACCAACGGCTTATCGTGCCATCCGAAGCACGGAATCATTTTTCTTTTTAGACAATCAGGTGATTCAGCCTGCTATGTCCTAACCAACTGGGAAAAAACGCACAAAGTGACATATCACTAGGTGTCCCCCGCGTGGGAATCGAACCCACGACCTCCGTGTCGAAAGCCAATGCTCTTAACCATTAGACCACGGAGGCAGTGCTCTTAACCATAAGACAACGTTCACCGTGAATACATAACTCGTAACCCACAACAAATAAGGTTCACAATCGAATGCAAGACATACATCGCGCAAGAGAAATAATCACAGAGATTCGATACATATACAAGGTCCAACAAAGAACTGTTGGACCACGACCGGTCCTCAGGCTTCACACATAGCCTGGTAGAAGATCTTCCCTTTTCAATGGAGGAACATTCCCAGTAGCACCTGCATAGATATAAGAACGAAACTTGCCTGCTAGAGTGTTCTCTAATATAGCTCTGTACTTCAGGTGTGCCTGGTTGAGTTTCTCTGACAACTGCTGGTTGTCTTCTAGAGGGAACTGCCCTTTGTAGTGTTGGGCTGTTGTCACTAGAGATGGGTCATCGAGTTCTGTAACAAATAAAGCGTTTTCAAAGGTTAGTACAGAGAAAAATCTGTAGATGGAGATCTTGGGGTGAGAACAATAGACCAGCAATGGTCGCAGTGTCAGTGTTTGTTTGCAATAGCCCAGCCAACAATAATATAAGACTGTGGGGACTTGCTACAGATGTCAGCACCCACAAGTTATATCAAAGATGCCAACAGATGGCGATACCGTCGCTCTCGGAAATATGCTCCATACATAGACAACGTTCACCGTGAATACGTAACTCGTAACCTTCTACAAATAAGGTTCACAATCGAATGCAAGACAGACATCGCGCAAGAGAAATAATCACAGAGATTCGATACATATACAAGGTTCAACTAAGAACTGTTGGACCACGGCCGGTCCCCAGGCTTCACACATAGCCTGGTGGAAGATCTTCCCTTTTCAATGGAGGAACATTCCCAAGTAGCACTCCCATAAGACAATGTAACTCACCGAGGGTGCCCAGTAATACGCCCATGTCCAGCACAGCGCCGGGACGGAGGATCCACGTTATATTCCCGGACTCGGGGGCCGAGAGGGTCATCACCATCTTCATTACCTGCCAACGAACAAATACTTTATTATAATAGGCACACAAATTCGCATCTGTGATGTGATGTTCCGGTAAACTTTGTCCAGGTACATTCTGGGACACTTTATACAAATAGGCTCGCACTGACATGACGTAAGCAAGTGTGATATTCAGAACGTGCAAGTGAGAAATAGATAGATGGGTCATTATTTTATTCAGGGTACCATAATCCGGTCCCTTTCAAAGGCAACGGAAAAAAGGCGATTTTGTTAGTAAAATAGGTACATTCCAAAATAAAACTGTTATCGGTAGCTACCGAATAAGAAACCAGTCTTAGAAAAACGTAGGAATTAAAGTAAAATACTATACTTTTTTGCAAATTACGGTAACTCAGTTGTTTGTGTAAGCAACGCAATTCAATTTCGAGGGACGGTAACGCAGTGGTTATTTTGCATGCAATATTGTATTTTAATTGTACTTTGTATATTTTGTTTTGTTAAAAATATGTTTGTTGTAGAGTTTCTGGCCGCATCTTCTCTCAACGAAACACCTTCCGACGCGGTGGTAGACTCAAAAAATGATGTCAAAAAGCTATCTATGTGATATTATTTTGAATAAAAAATTTTTGAATTTTGAATAACATAATGGCCCAGATAACACATTTATTCATGAGGGAATAACATTGCGTACGGTCGTCTTCCTCCGGTCTTTCACGAGGGGATGAGACAAAAATGTATGGAGACAGAGAGTGTCCGTACTATATGTAGTACTCTTATTTATGCTGTGATCAAGGTTATCCTTTCTCTTCCCCTCTATTTTTCCATCAAATATCGTAAATTTCTGATCATATCAGATACTTTTTCCTTGAGTTTTCTATCAGAGGTGAAAGAAAATAGATACTTACAATTTATACAAACATACATGAATCAAACATATACGATTTTAGAAATCTGGCATGAAAAAGTTTTTTCTCTGGCATTAGGATATGAATAATATGACTACCAAATTGATTAGTCTACACAAAAACTCCACGGTCTACTCGAAAAAGATCACGGTCTACTCAAAAAGACCACGGTCTACTCAGTAGACCAAGGTCTTTTCACACTCACCTCAATCTCAGCGTAAGGTTGTCCCTTATCAACGTGTCCTCCATCCTCGATCAGTGTATTCACCAACTTGCCGGCAGATGGCGCCCTGAGTTTAGACGGGTCTTTCTCCTTCTCGAAGACCACGGTCTGGTTACCGATGACTATACGGTATTTGTCCACTTCGTCTTTTAAGTACGACGTGAAGGAAGCTCCGTCTACTGAGAGGAGAGTACCTGTGAAAGGACATTAGTGTTAGTTTTTTGATACAATTAACGCAATCATAATGATCCGGAACGCATCTCACTGCAGGGCACAGGCTTTCATGGAGCATTGTATACAGGGTGTTCCAGAAGTAAGAATAAAAATTGAAAACTTTTAAGGGGGTGGTTTAGACCAACAAACTGAACAACTTTCACTATGGGACCAACATCGATATCGCGAAAAAGAAAATCTTTTGTCCCATACATTAAGCTCGAGTTGATCTGTAGTTTATGATGGAACATCCGATTTTTTTTCGCGACTTCGATATTGGTCCCATAGTGACAGTTGTTCAGTTTGATGGTTTTAACCACCCCCTTAAATGTTTATTTGTATTTTTGTAACACCCTGTACACACACTTGGACACTTAGCTGTCATTTCATAAGGGTGCAAAGTGAGATAGCAGCGAAAAGGGAGCGAAAACAATTAGCCAATCGTTACAAGGCATTCTTCTTCTTCTCTTCCTGTTACCCCTACATGGGGTATAGGGCTCGGACGACAGCTCTCCACCGGTTGCGATCTTGGGCAACACTGCAGATATCCTCCCAGGTCATGTTGAGACTTTTAGCCTCTACTTCCACAGCGCGGCGCCAGGTTATTTTAGGGCGTCCCCTCTTTCGTTTGCATGGTGGGTGCCATTCTAAGGCTGTCTTGGATGGGTGATCGTCAGGCCTCCTTAATGCATGGCCTAGCCACTGCCACTTTCGAATAAGGATCACTTTCTCTATACGTTGCTGATCCGTCCGTGTGTTTGGCCAGAAGATCTTTAGGATTTGCCTGAGGCACTTGTTGATATAGACTTGGAGTCTATCTGTGACCGCTTTTCGGACGAACCAAGGCAAGGCATTGAAGGTCACGGAAAACCGGGAAAGCTTGGAGAGAACGCCGGGAGGCCTTTGCCGAACAATGATATATACATTTTTTCGCGTACCGTGTGGTAATAGGTTATTAAAACGTAAGGATGTATCGTTTTTTAAAGAAGTGATGTATCTGTTACGCTGTAACAAGTAATAAATAATAGAATGGACTCACCTCCATCGGTCAACTTGTGGACCTCCAGCTCCTTGAAGCTGCCGTTCATGGCGAGGAAGTACGAGGTCGGGCCTGACCTGGTCACGTGGACCCTATACTTGTGTCCACTGTGTATCAGCTCGACCTCCACGAAGTTTGACAGCTGACTGGACCCTTGGATCTGACCTCTGGGAGAAAGAATCGTGATAAATACAGGGTGTAAATTTAAATATGTTACATGTTTTACGAGGTTCTTCAGAACATTAATTGAATAACTTTTACAATAGTACCAGGTTTATAAGTCTCACCGATGTACCTGCGCAGTTGGCAAATTTTAAAAGCGCGCGAAATTATGTTGACCAATCAGGATGTGCCACCTTGCCGCTATTGGCTTATTGCTTTCGCGCCATTTTCGCTGCCGAAGCATCCATAGTCTGCTATTCGAGTTGGAGCGAGATAGAGAATACCCGATTTTGCACTGCTCTGCGCAAACGAAGATTGACGAGCGGAATTATTTTCCTGGTCGTACTGTACTATAACACAGAACCCGCACCATCATGAACAAGTATCCATACCTGTCCGCAACCCGCCACCGACGCTCTCAACATGTCATGTACCAATGAGATTCTCAAACGGTGAAGGAAAATATCGTAAGGAAAACTGTATACGCTGAAGAAGAAATTCTGATGCGTATGTGAAGTCTTCCAATCCGCATTGTGCACGCGTACGCGTGGTACGCGTATTACGTACGTACACCCTCCTTGATAGCCTGCAGTGGAACTTATATAGGCCGATGATAATGATGGTGATAATGAAAACGACAATGACTTCTCGACCTAAATGTATGGAACAGCAGATTATTACACGCTTTTTTAATTTTATAGATGTAAATAAATAAATGTCTTACTTCTCCAAAGCGCTCTTGAACTCTTGGAAATGCGAGGTGATGTGTTGGTCTGCGATGAGGATCGAGCCGGAGAGGACTCCGAGCATTATGTCCGGCTTCTCCGATTGCATCTGATGAAAGAAAAACCAAAACTTACATCATTTAACCTATGGTCTACTCGGTCTACTGCGGTCTACTCGTACACTCAGTGAATTTTCCAAAAATACTTTACTTTTATTAAGTTATTCCATCGTGGTCTACTCGGTTCGCTACGGTCTACTGCAGTCTACTCACTACGTTAGCTTATGATGACATCAAAGATATCTTAAGATCTATCTTATCTATAGATAATATCTTATCAATAAGATATTATAGTTTTCTCTGGTCCGGACCATCGCTATGGTGGTCTAGTCATCTGCAATTAACCACAGAAGACCGCCCACAATACTTTATTTTATCAAGGTATTTCACCGCGGTCTACTCGGTCTACTACAGTCTACTGCAGTCTACTCACTACATTAGCTATGATGACATCACATCAATTAATATCATAATATTTGTTAGGCAATTTGACCAGATAATATATTATAGTCGGATCCAGTCATACGCAGTTAATTACAGAAGACCGTCTACTGCAGTCTACTCACAATCTCGACGATAAGGACATTGAACCAAATAGTGTCATTACATTTGTTCAAATTGATTCGGCATTACATTATGGTCTACTCTAGTATACTTGGTCTACTAAATAAGTTATGAGGGCATCAAACAAGATAGTGTCTCTAATCAAGATAGAGATTCCACTATGGTCTACTTAGGTCTACCTTGGTCTACTCACCCTCTCAGCGATGAGAGCATCAAGCCAGCTGGTGTCGATATTGTTGTCCTGGAAGTTAGCGGTCTCCAACAATGTGATCAGATATTCCACCGTGGTTCTGAAGTCACCTCTGATGCTCAACTCTTTGAGAGCTATCACTAGGTTCCTGGGGTTGGAAGAGATTTGGACATAGATCAGTTTTAAAGTATTAAAAACACATTGTGTTTTAAAAAAAGAGATAAGCAATAAAACCACATAATTAACTACAACTGTTGTTGTACATTGTTTTAGTTTGCATTAAAATATTTGTCCCCACAGCCCAAAAACTTCATACAACGGGCTCGGACTGACAGAATGACGTCAGCACATACGAAACTGAATCTGGGCTGCAAGAACTATAATAGGTTTAAAACATGTATGCTCGATAGAGACGCAGTAAACTCACGAAGGCAACATTGTCTACTGAGGTCTACTCAATGGCCTACTGGGGTCTACTCAATGGTCTACTAATACCTTTCATATTACAAAAAATATAACCTTGAGTAATCAATCATTTTCATAGTCCAATAGGTTTATTATTATTATGTTATGTTCAATACAGTCTACTGCCTCAGTCTACTCGGTCTTTTCGGTCTACTCACTCCCTAGCCTGCTCCCTAGTCTCGCCCCAAGAGAAGCAATGCCCGAACTGCGAATCAGCGAACTCGTGAAGACCACCAGACGCTGCCACGCTGAAGTAGCCCCAGACGTTCTTTGAAGACCTGAAGTTAAGCTCCTGAACCGTACCGGATGATGGTTTGAAACCTGTGGAGGAGAGACAATTTTAAAATAACTTTTAACTTTTTAATCACGTCCGTTTGATTCCCAATATGCTACGCTCCATAATAACCTTGAGTTTGGACTTCTGTGATTCTGTTAAAGACCATGTTTGAGCACCGTTGGATACACATGTCGACGAGTCTGCGTTTGAGTGATACTTCTAAATAAGAGTTGTTTTTTGAAAATAATTCTCGAATTAGAAGGTTAGTTCGATAAAAGCGGCGAGTAGATGAACTAGTTGGTTGTCATGTTACTTTTCATTTGTTGTAGTTACTCCTTTTGCCGCTAGATGGATTTGGGTTTTTGGGGCGGAGCCTACCCCCATCTCGTACATCGTCCTCCGCATTTTGGCGACACTTACTTGAATAGAAAAATTTCCTTGCCTCACCACCGCTCCCTTCTTTTCTTCGTGCTAGGAACTAAATTTAAATTAAGGTGGAATATTAGAAATGTATATTAACAAACCTTCATCAGGATTCTCAGAGGTGATACGGGCGGCGATGACATGTCCCCAAGGCGAGGGTCTCTGCTTGGGTTCATCGAACTCTATCTGATTCATACCCCACGGGGACTCCCCGTATAGAAGCCGGATGTCCTTTATGTGGTACAGAGGCAGACCCATCGCGATCTGTGAAAAATGTAGAGTAAATAATATAAATATCTTTGACATTGTCACACAAATTATCTAGTCACATTTAAGTAAGTACCTGGACTTGTATTATGATGACTAGATAACGTTATAGAATACATATATAGATACAAACATCCATGACTCGGGTACAAATATTCATATTCATCATATAAATATTTGTTCCTTACGGGATTCGTACCCGCGACCCTCGGCACAGCAGGCAGGTTCACTACAGACTGTGCTACCGGGCCGTAAGAGTATTTGACATTTAATAAGTGGGCTTCAAGTTTCAATAGTGAATAAATTAAATTAATTTATTCACTACGAGCGTTAACACGCGACTTTGTCCGCACAAATTATATACCAGATTTTAAGTCAGATCATAAGCTATCAAACAAAAAAAGTTTCATCAAAATCGGTTCAGTAGTTTTTGCGTGATGCTCGTTCAAACAAACAAACAAACAGACAGACAAAAAAATCCAAAAATTGGTGATATGGAATCAGGAATACCTTAAAACCATATCGTAACTTTTTTTTGTTAATATCTTCAATGTACAGACAAACTTCCTGTTACAGTTTTATAATAGTATAGATGGATAGATTGGAGATTTAATAATGAAGTCTATTTTTCTACTAACTGTTCTATGAATACGCACATTTAAAAAAATGGTCTACTCAGTTTACTCATGGTCTACTGGCGGTCTACTCACGGTCTACTGACAGTCTACTGACCTGCAGCTGAGCGGCGGGCAGGTTGACATCGGCGACCATCTCAGTACATGGATGTTCCACTTGCAGTCGAGGGTTCAGCTCAAGGAAGTAATAAGCTCCGGTCGCAGGTTCGTACAGGTATTCTACTGTACCCGCGCTCACGTATCCAACCATTTTGGCTAGACGGACTGCGGCCTGGAAGAAAAAGCATGATTTCATTTCACATTCTGTGATCGCTTCTGAAAATGTGTGTACTTTGGCAATTTTTGAGTCCCACTTGGATAAAAAAAAGTAAAATGTCATATTTCAAAATGTAATAACTTTCTATTTTATTAATAACGAGCGTTAATCTGCGACTTCGTCCGCACAAATTATATACCAGATTTTAAGTCAGATCATAAGCTATCAAACAAAAAAAGTTTCATCAAAATCGGTTCAGTACTTTTTGCGTGATGCTCGTTCAAACAAACACACAAACAAACAAACAGACGGACTAAAAATCCAAAAATTGGTGATATGGAATCAGGGACACCTAAAAACCATATCGTAACTTTTTTTTTGTTAATATCTTCAATGTACAGACAAACTTCCTGTTACAGTTTTATAATAGTATATAGATAGATCACACGCCCATTTCGCTTCAATTATTTTTCGACATAGGCCCTTAATAATTTCTTGGCTACATACCTTCTCCATTTCGATGAAGACGTCAGGCTTAGCTACAGCGGCTGGTGCCTCCTCTATGATCTTCTGGTGACGACGCTGAATCGAGCAGTCACGGCCGAAGAGAGAGATCGCGTTACCTGCCGATCACATGTTACATAAACTAACGGCAAATATGTAGATGACACGATTGTATCAAGACCTCCGCTTCTAAGTACCTAGTAGACAAAGTTGTATTACGTTATGCAACACAACCTGCCCACCAAATAATTTCTACTCTACACGTGTTTCGCTCCACCAAGGAGCATCCTCAGGAGTTAGACCGACGAACGTTCGATACAGAGTTGTTACTCCGCCGAGCGTCCGACACCGAGACAACCGTCGGTGTACAGACAAACTTCCTGTTACAGTTTTATAATAGTATAGATAGACGTAGGCCAGAAAAAGCGCGCATGACGTTTTTCTCGTTTAAACGCTTTGTCGTGTGTGGCATGCTAGCTAGGCTGATTGTTTGCTCTCTGTATACTCTGTTTTTTGTTGTAGAATAAAGTATAATTGATTGATTGATCTCTTTAAACTATTACATATTACAATGACATGGTGACATACCGTACTGATCAGCGAGCAGCTGTACTTCAAGATGGCGCGCCGACTTGGCGAGCTTCATCACGAAGATTGGCGACCCAGGCACTTCCGCTTGCACCTGAAACATGTGATTGATATCATTAGCATCCTCTTAAACTAAGAGTCTACCCATAAAACTGAACAACTTTCACTACGGGAGCAAACCGATCGGAACAAAAAAAATAACCTGCAGTGCCTACTCGACTCAAATGTATGCAACAGCAGATTTTTTTTTATACTCCGATTGATTTGCTCCCATAGTAAAAGTTGTTCAGTTTGATTGGTAGACTCAGGTAATATAAATGTGTAAAAAGGTATAAAATTGTATGGCACGCTTTGAATGTATTGTATTAAAACTAGGAATTTTTGATACAGGGTGAAATTGATATCATTAGCATCCTTTTAAACTAAAAATCTACCCATCAAACTGAACAACTTTTTCTTAAGAGCAAACCGATCGGAGCACAAAAAAAATCAGATGTTCCATACTAAACTGGAATGCCTAATCGACTCAAATGTATGCAACCGCTGATTTTTTTTTGTGCTCCGATCTGTTTGCTCCCATAGTAAAAGTTGTTCAGTTTGATTGGTAGACTCTTAGTTTAAAAGGATGCTAATGATATCAATTTCACCCTGTATAATTTTAACGAGCTTTTGACCCGCGACTTCGTTGGCGTGGATTACCCTTTTAGGGGTAGATTTTCGAAAAATCCTTTCTTAGTGCACCCCTACATCCTCTGTAGAATACAGGATGTTAGGGAAAACAGTTGCATTTATTTATGGGGTGTTAGTACCCATGGTACTGAACAACTTTTCCTAAGAAACTTATAAGAAACGAGCGTTAACCCGCGACTTCTTCCGCACAAATTATATACCAGATTTGAAGTCAGATCATAAGCTATCAAACAAAAAAAGTTTCATCAAAATCGGTTCAGTAGTTTTTGCGTGATACTCGTTCAAACAAACAAACAAACACCCAAACAAACACACAAACAAACAGACAGACAAAAAATCCAAAAATTGGTGAAATGGAATCAGGGACACCTAAAAACCATATCGTAACTTTTTTTTTGTTAATATCTTCAATGTACAGACAAACTTCCTGTTACAGTTTTATAATAGTATAGATTCGTAAAAAATTTTTGACTTCCCATACTACATGCAATCAGCTGAGCCGTCATACAAATCATGTCTGTGTGCGTGTTGGATAGTGTTTAGAGGCCAGTACTGGTTGCAAGTTTTTTTCGACGCGTTCGTATCTTCGACTGTTTATCTTGACATATAACTTATCAAAGATTATTATACGTATAGGGGGTAATAACGTAAACTAGCAATTAGTAGATTACTTAGATACAGGATTATCAATATTTTTCAATAGTACCTATATTAATAGGAACACAAAAAATGTCGTCTACTTAATTGGTTGTCAACCAATTAAGTAGACGACATTTTTTGTGTACACTTTTTGTGTATACAGTACTAAGAATTACAGTAAAATTAAGTGTAAATTAATGTATTTCTCCTCACATTCCTCCAAACTATCTGTAAGTATAAACAGAGAACAAACCTGTCGGAACATGTTGTGGAAGTCGTCGGGGTTCTCCACCTTCCTGATGCCCTTACCGCCGCCACCTTCCGATGCCTTGATCATCACAGGGAAACCTGGCATAAAAAATTGGAGTCAATAAAAATTGTAAATAAACAAAGAATGTCAGAATATATAGGGTCCTTCTTAAGATGTTGATACTTTTTAAGAACATGATCAGACCATCAAACTGAACAACTTTCTCAATGGCACCAACTTCAAAATCGTGAAAAAAAAAATCTGCTGTCCCATACATTTGGCTCGAGTAGGTTTGCAGTTTAGTATGGAACAGCAGATTTTTTATTCACGATTTTGATGTTGGTGCCATAGAGAAAGTTGTTCAGTTTGATGGTCTGATCATCCCCTTAAAAAATTGTCAGCATATTAATAAAGACCATGTATGGACTATGCCTGAAATAAAATTATTTAGATTTTTTATTTATACCACTTAGGACCTGAGGCCGTAGCATAGTCACAATATAAGCACACCACGGACACTGCCTACAAAAAACATAAATTGACAAGATGACGTCAGCACATGCAAAACGGAGTCTAGGTCTACAACAACTTTTAAATTACAATAAGCCTAATAAGGTCTAATTATAATAAGAGTTGTTTATTTTGTCCGAGTTGTTCATTTTGTCCAAGTTGTTCTACCTACTGTTGACTACCTACGAGGACCAATATGCCAAAACAAATGGGCAATATGACAAAACGCTGCGGGTGGCCCGATTTTTTCTAGTTAGCTTTATTCAGAAAGGCATATCCATATTATGTTTTCGTGCGAAAAGTGAAGTTTAGGTAAATATGCATCCGATTATCCGATCTCTAGTCATCACTGGCAACACCCAACAGACACGACTAACAATCGCAAACTCACAACACACGACAACAACACGTCGACACAGTAATCAACGTCCCCGCCGGCGGGGACAGCCGCGACCACTGCACACTCCCTTCAATTCTGGCGCCTGCAGACGCTATAGGCCAATCCCAGGCCGCTTCTCACCTATCCCAGCTACACAATCCGCCGCGTAGCCCCAGCAACGTCCTAGGCCGAGGTCCGTACCCCTCTGGGTGCCCCTAGGTCGGTTGCTTAAGTTCATTCAATTGGCTCGGTGACCGTCGTGGTCCCTCCAATAGCCCGCAGTAAAAAGCAGTAGTTGCTCCCTGAGCAGAGCTGTAATAGTCATCTCAAAAAAAAAAAAATACTCTGGCAACAGACACTATGGCATATAAGCGCATGACGGGATAAATTAAACTAACCTATCTTAGTGGCGGAGAGAAGCCCCTGTTCGGGGGTAGTGACGCATCCCTTAGAGAACAACTCCGACGATATCTTGATCTTCTTACTGTTGTACTCCGCCTTCAGATCTACAATCAAAACCATACAATTTAAGTCAATAATGTTAAATGTGAAAAACATCTTTGTGACAATTTAAAATGAACGAATGATTAATTCTGACTGATCTTATTTCAACAGAAGCAAAGTCGATAATGGGTGCGCAGTGAAAAATGTTCTGCGCTTACCTTCGCCAAATGTGCGCCAGCCCTGAACGTCTAGGTATACAAAATGAGGGATTTTCCGAAAGCCTTAATGGCTTATATAAGGTCTAACAAAACTAGCTGAAACTATTTTAAGGGGATGATCAGACCATTAAACTGAACAACTTTCTCTATGAGACCAATAACGAAATCGCGAAAAAAAAATCTGCTTTCCCATACATTTAGATCGAGAAGGTTAGTATGGAACAGCTGATTTTTTTTTCGCGATTTCGATATTGGTTCCATAGAGAAAGTTGTTCAGTTTGATGGTCTGATCATCCCCTTAAAATAGTTTCACCTAATTTTGTTAGACCTTATATTATAAGAAAGAGTAGTTCCTAATGGCTCGATAGGTGGCGTTGACGAGACAGGGGTGAGCGACCTTGCAGGTAGTAGTAGTAGTAGTCATCATCATCATCATCTCAGCCGATGGACGTCCACTGCTGGACATAGGCCTCCCCCAAGGATCGCCATAACGACCGGTCCTGCGCTGCCCTCATCCAACGGGCTCCCGCCGCCTTCACAAGGTCGTCGGTCCACCGTGTGCGGGGCCTACCCACGCTGCGCTTTCCGGTACGCGATCGCCACTCGAGAACTTTTCGGCCCCATCGGCCATCGGTTCTACGAGCAATATGCCCCGCCCACTGCCATTTTAATTTAGCCATTCTTTGGGCTATGTCAGTTACTCTGGTTCTTCTGCGGATCTCTTCATTTCTGATTCGATCTCGCAGGGAAACTCCGAGTATAGCCCTCTCCAATTGCTCTTTGGGTGACTTTCAGCCTTTTTATGAGGCCTTGAGTGAACGACCACGTCTCTGTTCCATATGTCATCACTGGCAACACACACTGATCAAAGACTTTCGTTTTAAGACACTGCGGTAGGAGTAGTGCGATAGTAAAATACAAATAAAATAGTATGAATTTGTGTTTTTAAGTAAACTGGTACCGGGATATCGGCCCCCAATACCATTTTATGGGTTTTGGTGTCGAAACTCTTGGGCCGTGGGGACCTAATGCGCAGGCGCTTTTTAAAGACCTGTCAAAGCGCCTGATAGACTCGACAGGGGACCCAAGAGCTGGCACTTTCCTCGCTCAACGGATCAGCATAGCCATTCAGCGAGGAAACGCGGCCAGCGTTCTGGGTACCCTCCCACAAGGACCGAACCTGCACCACACCCTAGGTTAGTTTAGTTTTAAGTCTCTTTATTTATAATTTTATTTAATGTTACTATTTTATGGATCTTTCGAGTAAACAGCAAAATATGAACATATATTTCGTCAACGGATGCGTCTGACTCAGTGACATGCATTTTTATTCACTTTTTAGCTCTTCTTGAACGAGCCACATTCTTTGAGATTCTTTAAAAGTTTTATAAATAACCTTTCTGGTTGGCACTACTCTCATTGGATATTAGATCCTGTACCACTCCAAAGCGGCTGCTGGGTTTTTATTATTTAAATAATATGCTTCTTGTAAGTCCAAACGTTCTAAATTAGAGGTCATTTTTGACTCAGAATGTTAGCAGAGCAAAGCTAAGCAATCGTAAATCTAGTTTTTTGTTTTCGAAGTAGATTGCTACTTAAGAAATGTTCGAAGAAATTTCATTAAATTCAAAATTATTTTCGACCAGTACCTCATCTTTATCGACCAGTCAATCCATGCATCGTAAAAAGTTTTGTTAGGTATTAAATGTTTAGTTTCGAGTCTTATTTTTGCAAAATGTATGGGAGAAGTTTTTTGCGATTTCTGACATTTCTAGTACTCTAAGCTCAGTTGGTCTCGTAGACTTTTTTGATCTTTATAAGAAACAGGATCGATTGACATAAAATTTTTTTGTGTAAATTGTCTATTTTCTTGCAGACTGATTTGCACTTTTTTTCAAAATCTGTAAATGAGGGTAAAACTGTCTCAAAAAGTTAACGTAGTTGCAACGGTTAAGGTACCTGCCATTACTGCCCCGTCTCAAAAATCCACCCTGTATATACATACCCCATCCACTCCAGGGTAAAGTAGGTATATCAGCAGTTTGAGCCACGATGGACGAGGCGATCTTATCACCGAGGGCCCACATGGCCTTCTCCGGTGGTCCTATGAAGACCACGCCGGCGCGGTGGAGCAGTTCCGGCAGCTTTGGGTTCTCGGACGCATGGCCCCAGCCTGCCCAGACAGCCTGCAATTGAAAAATTTACGGTAGTTCGAAAAAACGCTCGTAGTTTTGATAGATAGACGGTATTGATTCATTAATTGTTTACTTCCTTTTCTTAAGTACGAGTGTGATACTGTGATACTTACTCGTATGTTCATATCACTTTGGTTTTTTCTGTGTCGTTATGTATTCTTTGTTACCCAGGTATGAAGGTTAAGAAGTAAAGAGTAGGTAGGTACTCAATTAATGTATTGTCACTAACATCTAATAAAATTGTAATACAATGTAAGTGGGCGGCGATGTACAGAGGACAACGTATTGAACAACTTTACTAATGACTGTTGGGGTCCCGCTGCGAAACTTTTTTTAAAGTGCCTGTCGGTCACGTTGCAGGTTCTTACACGAGGCTCCGTAATCCTCAATCTCTTCTTGTTCTCGACCAAAAACAATCCCTGAGATTGGGATAGATTCTCCCATAAACACGTGACACTGGCGGAAATGCAGTGCTAACGCACAAGCAAGAGTCCATTAAATATAAGTAAAAAAAAGTGCCTATCGAGGCGCCTGTTTGAGGCCACGGGGGACAGGAGGGCTGGCAGCTATTTTCCCAAAGGGTAAGTTTGGCCAGCCTCCTAGGTACTCTGCCTCAGGTGGGCGCTTTGGAGGACATCTTTTATTTGTAGTTTGTGTTTTTGTTTATTATGGTTTTTTCTTTTTGTCTGGTATTCTGTATTTTATATATGTTTTTAGTACTTTACTAATTACATACATATAGATAAACTCACGAACATAATCCTTTTTGGGGTGGAAGCGTTGCTACAACTATCTGTTGTCTTGCTTGCATGCCACCTGCAGTTTTACAAGGCTCAACAAAACTTCACTAATTTAATAAAAATTCAAAACCAACAACAATTACGTACCTGCCATTGTCCGTCGTTGCCTACCACATAACTTAACTTTACTATGGTTTTAGATATTATTGTTTAGTATTTTAGAACGATTGTATATCGATCGATTTTCTTATTATCTTAAAACTGTTCTCATGTAAGTGACTGTATGTTTTTAATGAGAATAAAATTCTTTAAACCTACAGTCGCATTATTCAAATCTTACCTGAACTTGAGTCCTGACGGCGATGTCAACGATCAGCTCAACATTCGCATAGTTATTGTTGTTAGACCCCCCAGGTACAGGTACGTAGTGGTCAGCCATTTTTATATACTCCGCGTTCGCTTTCAGGTCCTCCGGGGTCACCTGCAGACATTAAAAGAAATGTTATGTACACTCGAGGAGCTGGAGGTGCCCAACTGGACTGAGATGGCACAGAAAAGAGATGAATGGCGTGCTTTGTTGTCGGAGGCCAAGACCCACTTCGGGTCCCTGAACCAGCATAGTAAGTATAGTATGTAAGTTATCTTATCTTGTTGTGGGGGCTGGCAAGCCAGCAACACTTCGACCCAGTGGGATCTTTTGTGTTAGCCCCAATACTTTTTGTTTTCTTCACCCTTCAAATACATGGTCAATGAAGGAGGCAATACCATTGAGGGGAAGAAACCTAAGATCTCCCGGTTTTGGGTATCCATCTCCGAGGAGGGACTTGCGTTTTGCCGCCAGGACATCACAGCCACAAATAACATGCTCCATAGTCTCTTCATCCTCTCCGCATGCTCGGCAGCTGGGATCCAGGGTAAGTTTCATTTTGTGCATCATCGTGCCTGTGGCGTAGTGCCCAATGAGGGCTCCGACTATGGCACGAGCCTTGCTCCTGCTATTATTCAGTATGAACCTTGAGACACGAGTTGTCACATTGGTGATAAATTTTTTGGAGTGTTTTAGGCCTACAAGGCTAGACCACTCCAGCTTGTGTGCTTTATCAGCCCAATCCCTAATGGCGATTCTTATACCTAAATCGAGACCTAAACAAACCAAAAATATCCGGAAAAATATCATGTAGATATTATATACTTGTTATATCTAGATAGTCTTGGTTTTTAATACCCTTCTGTAACAGTGTATAGATTACATAGTATAGATTTAAGCTCATTTATTCTTTGCGAGACCTTCGCTTAGACAAGTCTTTTTCTTTAAGTTAACTCGATTTTTGCAAGTTGCGTTTGCCTGTAATTAGCTGTACATCTTAGACTAGAACTTTTTGTAACCAAAAATGTGATTGAATTGATGTAACAAATGTTGGCAGACCAAATAAATGAATAAAAATATACGACCGCAAAACTGTTAAACGTCACTTTTGAAAATTCGCTCAAAAATTTACCACAACTAAACTGTCAAACGTCACTTTTGACAACTCGCTCACAGTGCTAACGCTCGGAGCTGGGCTGCGTTCAGAACCTGGCGTAGGTTCTGAACGCAGCCCAGCTCCGAGCGTGCACCCCGAGTGCAACTTTTCGCACTAACGCCGTTCCGAGGCTCGGTGAAAAACGCTCTGTGTAACTCGGTTGTCACAAGCACAACTCAACCGTTCCG
This sequence comes from Agonopterix arenella, assembly GCA_927399405.1. NCBI lineage: Eukaryota > Metazoa > Arthropoda > Insecta > Lepidoptera > Depressariidae > Agonopterix > Agonopterix arenella. The sequence goes on along the minus strand of OV656718.1, from coordinate 7,171,613 downwards.
AACCTCTGACGGGTTGCAACTTTTAACCATCAAATTCGATGGTTAAAAACACTCTGACGTTTTAATTATCTGTGGTTACTTGACTTTTCGCGCGTTTTGAATAAAAGTTTGTTTTTCAAACTATTTTTATTCACTTTTTGATTTGCTAACATGGAAAATGAGTTTTTTTTATTGTATTTGGAAATGATGGAAGCCCTAGAAGCCCATATTACTTTAAATGTCAAAATTTGAGGTTATAAAACAACCGTGATCGTTCCGTACCTCATAGCGAGTTAAAAATTGGCGCGGTCGTTCCGTACCTTAGAGCGAGTTGAAAAACAACCGCACCTAAAGGTCGTGAACGCACCCCCCCTGGGAGCATGGTTATTGAAAGATGGCGTCGCGCGTTCGACGGCGGTCGCGCTCACGATCAAATCGGGACTACATTTATCGCGCTCACAGAGCTGTTGACGATTTTGGCGTGATTCGGGATGCACCGTATGCTAATATATTCGGACATCTCATATAATTATTAAATAGTTATACAATAAATGCTCGAATTAATAAATTCTATAGGTTTTACAATAAATGCTTTAGACTTTGACTTTTGACAGAACTTCACACATAAGTAAGCTTGTTTAATCATTAATTATACTGTCAACGTTCGTTCTAAGGTCCAAGATGATGACGAAATGAGCACACACATGGCAAGGTGAGGTGACGGCAGATGGAGCAAAGCTTTGTTTACTTACCATAACCACGAAGCGGACAGCCCTCTCGTTCTTGAACATCTCGTACGACCATCTTCTTATTGATCGCATACATTTTACTGCGCCTATACCGTTGTTCGCTATCAGAACCTGGAAGTACCATTTGAATTAATTACATTTCTATTAATGGATCTATCGCTTTTTAGCTATAAGACCGGCTTATTTGTAGAGCCAAGTTCATTGTTAGTATGCGGGTTGGAATTCTGTAAGGGTCAAATATTTGTGTGGGGGTGGAAAATGAGTAAAAAGAAACTTTGATAATAATAATCTTCTTTTTAACCGACTTCAAAAAAGGAGGAGGTTTCTCGGTTCAAAGAATTTATTTACTCAAAAGAACATTGTTCACTTACATGAGTTTTGTTAAAAATAAGCTAATAAAAACAATTAGGTATTGTGAGTGAGATTGAGACAGAAGAACAGTGATAAGTAAGAAATTAAACAAGTATACAAGTATATAAGTATACAAAATAAGTCTCAGCAGAAAAAAACAATAGTAACAAAATGAGTTATTCATCTATCTATCCATCCAATGCATTCCAGTCAAAATGTAATCCTCCATCCCTCACGAACTCCGGTCAGCCGCGATCCCTGGTAGTAAGGCTGGTAGTACCTAGTTACCTAGTGACGCGTGTCTATGTACTAATAGGACGAATAGACGTCGACCCCGTAATGTATTGGTCGATCCAGACGATGAGATCACGGTTGCCATACAGGCGGCCCAACAGACACGACTAACAATCGCAAACTCACAACACACGACAACAACACGTCGACACAGTAATCAACGTCCCCGCCGGCGGAGACAGCCACGACCACTGCACACTCCCTTCAATTCTGGCGCCTACAGACGCTACAGGCCAATCGCAGGCCGCTTCTCACCTATCCCAGCTACACAATCCGCCGCGTAGCCCCAGCAACGTCCTAGGCCGAGGTCCGTATCCCTCTGGTTGCCCCTAGGTCGGTTGCTTAAGTTCATTCAATTGGCTCGGTGACCTTCGTGGTCCCTTCAATAGACCGCAGTAAAAAGCAGTAGTTGCTCCCGGAGCAGAGCTGTAATAGTCATCTCAAAAAAAAAACAAAAAAAAAAAACGCGTGTCTATGTGAGCGTGAGGTGTATTTACATAAAATAGCGATAACACGCGCTCCCGAGCTTACGCACACCAAAGCAATGTGCGTATGCAGTGCCTGCCTAGCAACAATCATAGCTCTCACACTTTTTAACCGACTTCAAAAAGGAGGAGGTTTCTCAATTGGACCGTATATATTGCATTAAACAATAAACACTTGCATCGTCCGTCCATCTTGCAATCAAAGAGGCATCCCTTCTCCCAGCTTCCTCCTACGTCACACTCTCTTCCATCTCTCTCTCACATACGCACCTTGTCTCCCATCCCTCACTTACCTGCACGGCTAGCATGTCACACACGACAAAGCGTTTAAACGTGAAAAATATTATGCGCGCTCTTTCTAGCATACGTAAAATAATAAAGGTGGAGGTAAATCTCGATTTTTATCGTTTTCTCGGGGGTGGCATGCGAGGCCTACTGGTCTATCATTCCTCCTTCATCTTCCATCCCTATTACACAACACTGCATTTTATCTGTCATCCCTCTCTCACATTATTTGTTTTGTTTTGAGATGATTATTACAGCTCTGCTCAGGGAGCAACTACAGCTTTTTACTGCGGTCTATTGGAGGGGACCACGAAGGGTCAACCGAGCCAAATGAATGAACTTAAGCAACCGACCTAGGGGCACCCAGAGGGGTACGGACCTCGGCATAGGACGTTGCTGGGGCTACGCGGCGGATTGGGTAGCGGGGATCGGTGAGACTCGAATTATCTGCATTCCGTTACACTCATACTTCATTACGTTCCATTCCCACATTTGTGCGATAAATTATAATATTTGCATCTGAGACATGGATGTTTGTATCTATATTTTATGTATTCTATGTCGTTATCGACTAGATAATGACATAGAATACAAAATATCATTAATACAAATTGTAGTCTATCTATACTATTATAAAACTGTAACAGGAAGTTTGTCTGTACATTGAAGATATTAACAAAAAAAAAGTTACGATATGGTTTTTAGGTGTCCCTGATTCCATTTCACAAATTTTTGGATTTTTTGTCTGTCTGTTTGTTTGTGTGTTTGTTTGTGTGTTTGTTTGGGTGTTTGTTTGTTTGTTTGAACGAGTATCACGCAAAAACTACTGAACCGATTTTGATGAAACTTTTTTTGTTTGATAGCTTATGATCTGACTTAAAATCTGGTATATAATTTGTGCGGACGAAGTCGCGGGTTAACGCTCGTACTATTATAAAACTGTAACAGGAAGTTTGTCTGTACATTGAAGATATTAACAAAAAAAAAGTTACGATATGGTTTTTAGGTGTCCCTGATTCCATTTCACCAATTTTTGGATTTTTTGTCTGTCTGTTTGTTTGTGTGTTTGTTTGTTTGTTTGTTTGTTTGAACGAGTATCACGCAAAAACTACTGAACCGATTTTGATGATTTTTTGTTTGATAGCTTATGATCTGACTTAAAATCTGGTATATAATTTGTGCGGACGAAGTCGCGGGTTAACGCTCGTATACTCTAAATGTGACTATATATTAGATAATTCGTTTGCGTGTGTCCAAGATATTTATTTAATTAATTATTTATTTATAATTATTTATTTAAACGAGGAGAATATTTGGACCTGCCATCGAAAATCGATCGGCACTTTGGTATGGAAGGACACTTTTTTTTTCTTTTTCGACTCTTTTATACAACCTTCTGCGAACAAACACGACCCTTTTAAATTCATAGATTTAATTGTATATTTTGTCGAAGTGTGCTGAAATTAGTATTGTTTACAAAACAGTAAGGTTGCCAATAACAAAATAAACTGTTGATGTTGTCTTTGAGTTGGCTCAAAAATAGATATAAACATATTTATTGCTACAAAGGACAAAGAAATCAGAAATAGATATAATTATTATATTTGAGAGAAGTACGCACAGCGACACATCAAGCTATACAAAACCAACATAAGCAGGCCGCGCGACGTTATACGTTACTCGACCTACGCGCGGCTAGCTTATGTTTCTGTGTGTGCTGTACCATATTTATAAGATCTTTTGTAACCACATAACGAAATAAATGATATGATATGATATGATATGATGTTGGTTTTGTATAGCTTGATGTGTTGCCGTGCGTACCTTTTCGCTCCTATCCGGCTTTGCACCCTTTGTATACTAAATTACTTCGGGTTTTGACGGGGACTGGGGTCTGCTCTGTGCAAACGCAGATTGACGAGCGCAATTATTTTCCAGGTCATAATGTATTGGGGTCAAATCCTTAAAGTAATTTTTTTTTTTTTTCGAATTGACAAATACAGCATTGCTCAGAGAGCATCGACTGCTTATTACTGCGGACTATGGGGGGACCACACCAGTGACGGCGAAGCGCCCTGGTAGGTCTACCGAACCAATGCATGAGCTTAAGCAACCTGCCCAAGGGGCACCCCTAAGGGGTACGGACCTCGGCAATGGGCGTTGCTGGGACTACGCGGGCTTTGATTGGGTAGTGGGGATCGGTGAGAATCGGCCAGCGATGTGCCGGTAGCGTCTGTAGGCGCCAGAAGGCAAAAGAGTGGGCAGAGATCGCGACGAACCCCCCCGGGGACGGTGGGGATTTCGATTTTTACGACGACGACGCAACAAAGAAATGATTGTGTTACCGCCGGCGGTGATCGTGTTGTGTGAGTTTGTGTCGGTGAGTCGTGATTGGAGGGCCGCTATCATAGCGACCGTGATCGGGTCGTCCGGTTCGTCTAAGACGTTCCGAGGCCGACGCTTTCGAAGCTTATTGTGCCTACAGCACCGGTAGGTGGCATTTTTCCTAATAAGAGGGTTAGAATGACGTGGGAGGGCGGTGAAATAGTCCGTAACCATAGATTTGAGTAGTTTCTTGATGGTAGGCAACTCTAGATCGATGTTAAGGTTCTAACCCTTAAGGTAATGCAACCTGTGTATGTATAAATTAATATAAAAATGTACCTTATTGATAGGCTTGGTGCCCTGGAACCTCCTCACAAACTCCTCTGGTGTAGCGACCGTGAAATCCTTTTCTTGGAACCGCTGGCTATGTATTACCGTGCCCTGGGACATAGACGGCCTGCGAAGAGATGAAAACATTTAATATATAAGGTCTAAATTAGGTGAAATATTTTAAGGGGATGATTAGACCATTAAACTGAACAACTTTCTCTATGGGACCGATATTGAAATCGCAAAGAAAAAAATCAGCTGTTCCATGCAAACCTACTCGATGTAAATGTATGGGACAGCTGATTTTTTTTTCGCGATTTCAATATTGATCCCATAGAGAAAGTTGTTCAGTTTGATGGTCTGATCATCCCCTTAAAATAGTTTCAGCTAGTTTTGTTAGACCTTATATACATATAAAACAGTCGTACGACTGACAGACAACATAAAGCCTAAACTACTGAACATACTACTCGGGAACAATGAATCAGCAATATACAGCGTCCAACTTAGGCGCGGTTTATACAGGGTGTCCCAAAAAATAGTGTCAAGCAGAAGTCCATGGACAGAATAGTGTCAAGAAGAAGTTTTTAGACCTGCTCAGAAATCATGAAGAATCACCTGTTTAGATTATTAATTGCGAGTTGAAAATTTAAGTCATAATTAACAGAACGTAAATTTTTCACTTTACACTAAAATTTTCATGACTTTCATCAAAGTTACGAAGCAGATTATTTTATCCATAAAAGGTTAACTCTTTAAGATTAATTAGCAAAAAAGAAAATTTGAAAAAGTCTTTTAGTTTTTTTTTTTGGAAATGTTTTAAGTTGTCTAGATAGAGAATTCTCTAAAATGCAGAAAAAAATTCATAACTCGGAAACTGCTAAAAATCGTAGAACATACATGAGGGTGTTTCGGGTGCCCCAAAGGGTGCTTTGTCCATGGACTTCTGCTTGACACTATTTTTTGGGACACCCTGTATAGAAGAGACGTGTGGCTGTGGCAGATAGTCAAAGTAACAACAATATAAACCTTATAGTACGTAGCATAGCGTCGTTTTTGTAAAGGAATATCGCCTGCGCAACCAGGCGACGTCGCCTGGAGTACGTACTACGTACTACAGGGTGAAATTGATATCATTAGCATCCTTTTAAACTAAGAGTCTACCCATCAAACTGAACAACTTTTACTATGGGAGCAAACCAATCGGAGCAAATAAAAAATCTGCTGTTCCATACTAAACTGCAATCTCGACGCGTGAGTTTGCGACTCAAATGTATGCAACAGCTGTTTTTTTTTTGGTCCGGTCTGTTTGCTCCCATAGTAAAAGTTGTTCAGTTTGATGGGTAGACCTCTTAGTTTCAAAGGATGCTAATGATATCAATTTCACCCTGTTTAAGGTTTATATTGTGTTACTTTGATTATCAGCTAAACAAAAACAGCTGACCCATTCGTTTGGGACGATTAGGATTGCAGTTAAGTATGGAACAGCTGATTTATTTTTAGCGATTTCGCATTTTGTCCCATAGAAAAAGTTGTTTAGTTTGATGGTCTTATCATCTATACTATTATAAAACTGTAGCAGAAAGTTTGTCTGTACATTGAAGATATTAACAAAAAAAAAGTTACGATATGGTTTTTATGTATCACCAATTTTTGGATTTTTTGTCTGTCTGTTTGTTTGTGTGTTTGTTTGTTTGAACGAGAATCACGCAAAATTACTGAACCGATTTTGATGAAACTTTTTTTTTGGATAGCTAATGATCAGACTTAAAATCTGGTACATATATATAATTTGTGCGGACAAAGTCGCGGGTTAACCTTAGTTTCCTTATAAAGCCATCAGCATATTAAGAAGGACCCTATATTACATAGTACACATTATCTATACATGTAATAAAATGGCATGGAGGTACATTGAAATTGCTTGCAATAATATTTAATTGGGGCGTGCAGGATAATAAAATAACAGAATGAATTAGAAAGAAAAGAAAGAAAGAAAAATCATTGTTCACCATTAAATAGCCCAGTCATTTTTCGAGCCGGGAGTAATTAATAATTGATATTTTTTTTCGGTATAACATTGAAGAGCCAATTTGAGCATAGAAATGTACCAAAATTAAAAAAAAATCACGTCAGCAACAGTTCCAATTTTAAAATTTAGCTATTATCTCGTTCTAAAAACCCTGATGGTAAATTTTTTTTTGCACATATTTAAGGCTTTACCATTATACATACTTCAAACGTGGTGTAAATGTTTTTGTCTACTTAGGTTTTGAAAAACTCATTCGAATTTTCGAATAAATACAAAAAATCAAAAATCCCCAGTGGGAGACAGGCGTGAGAATATGTATGTATGTATATAAATACATATTCTCACGCCTGTCTCCCACTGGGGTAGGCAGAGACAACGGAACGCCACCTGCTACGATCCTGACATACCTCTCTAGTTTCCTCCACATTCATAAGTCCTTTCATACATAAATACCAAATTTTTTAAACTTCAATGTCTATTTCATTGCTCAAAAATAATTTATATTGTTAAATCTAAGTCAAATGAATGCATTGGTATTAATATTATTAATTTAAAAGTCTTCTGGGACACACAATTTTGATTTCTATGTTGAGTAGCGAATTTATTTTTAATATGTTTTAAGATAGTATTTTTGTCACTAAATGGTGCCGGTTACAGTTTAAAAGTCCAATTAATAATTACTCCATACCCCGCCTAACAAAACTCCGTAAAATGACTGGGCTAGTAATAAAATAACAGAATGAATTAGAAAGAAAAGAAAGAATGAAAAATCTTTATTCACCATTAAAGGCACACACGAAACAACAGAGCACATTAAAAGAAATAGTAGGTAGTAGCAGTGTGTGCCGCGACGGTGAATAGGACACGACTCAACATAGTGCCTTACTTGGTAAGCAAGGCGTTGATTTTCGCCTTTAGACAAATACTTTTGACGACCCGTTTGGTGTAATGGTTACTACGCCGGACTGCCAAACCAGGGTCCTGGGTTCGAATCCCAGTTTGGTCATGGATGTTTGTATGTTTGTGCCGTTGTTGTATGGTTTCCATAATAAACAGCCTATTAGTGCTTGCTTGGGATCATTACAATGTATGTAAGCACGGCGACACATCAAGCTATACAAAACCAATATAAGCTGGACGCGCGACGGTATACGTTACTCGACCTACGCGCGCCCAGCTTATATTTGTTTTGTATAGCTTGATGTGTCGCCGTGCGTACATGTGAGCGTTATTTTTTAATGCACAAACACACCCTTACAATTTTATTATTAGGTATGTATTGGCAATGTGTGAAGTACATGATCGCACGCTTTGGCAAGAATGTGAAACATTTTTGTACAAGCTGTGTGAATCTATGCAAAACCACACAGTCAACACTAAGAGCAATTATAGTCCATACGGACGAGAGCTAGCGTCTCAATCATGAGTTGGCCGTTCGATTCCTCGCCTGTACCACTAAGTTCTACGGAATTTATGTACGGTTGTATTTATCATTTTCACTAGCTCGGTGGTGAAGGAAAACATCGCGAGGAAACCTGCATACCCGAGAATAAAAAAAACGTTGATGTATGTGTAAAATATGGGCGAGCCTGTGCGAACACAATAGACCAGCAATGGTCGCAGTGTTATATAACAAACCATGCTTGCAATAGCCCAGCGAACGATAATAATAAATGTAACAAATACTCAACACTACAGGGTGAAATTGATATCATTAGCATCCTTCCAACTAACAGTCTACCCATCAAACTGAACAACTTAACTATGGAAGCAAACCGATCGGAGCAAATAAAAATCTGCTGTTCCATACTAAACTGCAGTGCGTACTAGACTCAAATGTATGCAACAGCAGATTTTTTATTTGCTCCGATCAGTTTGCTTCCATAGTAAAAGTTGTTCAGTTTGATGGGTAGACTCTTAGTTTAAAAGGATGCTAAACTAAGGTGGATTTGAAATGAATCGACAAATTTTTAGGAATGGTTCAGACCATCAAACTGAATAAATTTTACAATGGCACCAACATTAGACACTTATACCATAATGTACTATTATTCTTCTTTTTTATAATTTTAATTTGAAAATAATAATATTGAATTGAATAATTTTATTTTTACAATTTTAATTATGTGAATGTATGTATTCCAATTTTGTTTGTTTATTAGATGAATTCAACGTTTAATTCAACATATTAATTTTATTTAACTCAAGATTGCTGTGCCCTAACAGGGTTCATGTTTGATACTTACTATGCCTAGCATTTAAGACCAAAATGTTACAACATGAATATGCAATAATTAAAAAAAAAAATAATAATAACCTGTGACCGCAAAAAAATCTGCTATTCCATACTAAATTGCAATGCCTACTCGACTCAAATGTATGAACAGCAAATTTTTTTTTTGCAATTTCGGGTTTGGTCCCTTAGAAAAAGTTGTTCAGTTTGATAGCCAGAACGACTTCTAAAAACAATGTCATCCTGTAGATAGAAGTTATAGGTAGATAAATAATGAATGGCTGATGGTATAAAATAAATATGAACTACTGAATATAGATTAGCATTTTTATATTACTTGTGTGTTTTATAATTTTTTGTCGTATTTTCTTGCTGCATCTTCTCTGCAGTCATATCACCTTCCCAACAGCTGATTGAATCATAAAATAAAAACAATTTTTTATTATTTCAAACTTTGTATTCATAATTTTAATCTCATGGCATAAGAATAACTAATTAATAGTAGCATAGAAAGTGTTTGGAAGTGTTTTTGCTGTCAAATTGATTAAATAGAATTTGAATAGAATAGACTCCTTAAACCAAAAGAAAGCCGCCCGAATATGTAAGAAATATGGCACTGCAACTGTCGATTCCAGGACAGAGACCAAGAGGACGTCCGAAGACTAGATGGATGAACACAGTGTGCAGTGATATATCTCCGAAGACGATGTCAGAAATAGGGCAGTGTGAAGAGAAAAAAGGGTGGAGCCCAGCGATGGTCGAAGTGGCACAAGTGCAAGCCTGTCAAGGCCCCCAACCCCAAATAAAAAGAATGATAGTCAGGGAGCAGCTACTCTTCTTATTACTGCATACAATTGGCGGGACCAGAAGGGGTCTACCGAGAAAGTGAAATCTTAAGCAACCAGAAATCAGTGCAGCCAGAAGGGGACAAAGCTCAGCATAGGTCTTGCCAGGACTACAAGATTGGGTAGCGGGGTTCGTTGAGGACCAAACTCAGATGGTCAGATGTTGTTAAAAAGGACATGGATAGTTGCAAGCTCTCCATCGACTATGTTCAAGTATAGAGCGAAGTGGAGGAAACAGACAAGAAGAGCAGACCCCGTTACCCAGCAGAACAGTAGCTGGGAAAATGAAGATGAGAACATATCTCCTTTATACATGCCTATGCCTCATTATTTTAGCTACTTTCCAGTCTGTCACCCACAGATGCCGGGCTGTTGCATAAAAAACAACTTTTTCATTGTTTTGTGTCCCATTACTGGGCCAAGGTCTCCCCTAAACTATATTTAAGGGGATTTAAACAATGTCCTGCTATGCTGTGACAAATCGCCAGAGCCTTGTTTTTAAGCCTTAGGCTAGGACCCATACAATATTGTTTGGAACCCCTTTAAACCCTAAAGCGGGCAATACATTCTCACCGAGAACAGCCGAGACCGAAAGTGTGGATGCCCTTCATTGTTCTGATGGTGTCATAAGCCGTAGTAATTTTCCGAGAAGTTCTCGCGAGAGTGAAGTACCTGCTTAATAAGTAGGTAGTAATAATTTACTTTTTATCTCATTGCAAACGAGAACATAATTTAAAATTTTTGACACTCAAACCAACATGAGTAGGTAGTTATAATTAACTAAAATTGTGAGATTCACTTCTAAGGTGTATTAGTTATTCTTATGTTCGTTCACAAAATATTATAATGCCAGTTGTACCTATATCTATATTATAAATTAAGTCCCATGTTGCTCAAAATAAATATTTAAACTCAATAGTTGTATCTCTAATTGACTTAAGTACAAAAAAAATTGCATTTCATTTTAGAGAAAAATTTTATGTTTTCGTTTAACGAAAATGTTTTATTATAATCGACAAAGAAAGTAAAAGTAATAGAAAACCTCTGAATAGTAAATAAAACGTGAGTACTTCAACTAAAAAGTGAAATCTAAATCGTGGCACACTTTAACACTTTTCCTAAACAAATTACGTATTTAGAACTCATTTTACACCCTAAAGTACTAATTTAAGACCTGTACAACTGATTAAATGGCCAATGAACTGTGTTTTAAAAAGAAAATACAATAAAATTACGCGGAAAATCTATAAGTTATTTTTCTAACCTGTATGCACTTTCTGAATATAGTCCATTCACTGCTGGATACATTGTTCACTATAAAAACTAAAATCAAGCACTAATTCATATAATAGCACTAATAAATACACTTTTTTCTGCATAAAAATGATTATCAACCAACATTTCTTCGCCGCGATTTTACAATTTTTGTTTTCGCACTTTTTGACATATGAAACGCCAATAGAAGTCAAATGACGGATCGTACGATCATGCTATCTCGTTTCCGCTTACTGATTACTTTGAGTTAGAAAAGGATAATATCAATCTGCGTAGTATTGCTGTGATAAAATATTGCAACAAGGCAAGGAGATTGCATGAAAATTGTTTTCCACAATAATATTTATAACGAGCGTTAACCCGCGACTTCGTCCGCACAAATTATATACCAGATTTTAAGTCAGATCATAAGCTATCAAACAAAAAAAGTTTCATCAAAATCGGTTCAGTACTTTTTGCGTGATGCTCGTTCAAACAAACAAACAAACACCCAAACAATCACACAAACAAACAGACAGACCAAAAATTGGTGATATGGAATCAGGGATACCTAAAAACCATATCGTAACTTATTTTTTGTTAATATCTTCAATGTACAGACACACTTCTGTTACAGCTTTATAATAGTATAGATGAGGGATTTTCCAAAAGAAGCCAATACAGCCAAGTCTGATACTTTATTCGTTTTTGACAGAAAATAAATAAATAATAAATATCGCTCACAGGCACATACTTTGTAATGAACCCAAGTAAGCCTTAGGCTTTTTGTTATGGGAACCATTCAACAACGGCACAAACATATAACATCCATGACCGAACCGGGACTCGAAACCAGGACCCTGGCTTGACAGTCCAGCGTGGCAATCATTACACCAACCGGGTCGTCAATAACACTGTTGTACTGTGTATTTTTATTATTAATATTAATTAATATATTTGCTCATACCTATTGGACGCCTCTCTGGTCAACGCCATCTATTGAGAAATTAGGAACTAACTTTTTTTTCTTCTGGAAAATCCCTCATAGAGTTGGGCAGAGGCCAAAATTATCGATAAGAAAATAAAATTATAAAATAACGAAGCTATGAAACCTAGCGTTAGTTAATGAATAGATTGTGTTACTAAACTTATTAACAATTCCTCGTCATAAGATAATATTAAAAACCAATTACTGATAAGTACTTAATCAGTAATTGGGTACTTATCTACTTAAATTGAAAAAAAAAACCCAATAAATCGGACAATCTACAAATCAATGAATCATCCGTATTTTATTATCGAATTAACGATCATTCAAAAAATCTGTTTTGTTATGTTATGTAAGTAGTTACAGGTATGTTTAAAAATCTAAGAATCCGTACAAAATGTGTTTACAAACTGGCAGCGCATACTTGTGTTTTTGTTCGAATAAAAAATTAATATTACTTAATTTAGGTACTAAAATAATAAATTAAAATTCATGAGTTTGACTATGCTATGTTTTTTTCATTTTTGTTACCTCCATCACGTCACGTGAACTGTAAATTGGTATATAGAGATATTACAAGAGAATAAATTAACACAGTATAAACGATTTTAGCATGCTTCCATGCTAATATTCCATGCTTATCAAGTGTAAATACAATACAACATAAAACTACGACAACATTCATAAAGAACCTATATCTAAAAATAACATTTTTGGCTTTGTTTAACCAAATGACTGATCTTTATGATGACTTATCTTGGAAATTCATATCTTATAAGGAATTATAAAAATAAGCTAAACTCAAAAATAAACAATTGTAAAACATCTATCTCTTTTATGTACTTAAGGCATTATGTTTGTATGACAAAGTCACATCGTACCTAATGATTTGTATGAAAATACTTACCTATTTATGACGTCACTTCTATTATATATGCCTCTCACTCTAATTGTAAATTTTGAACACTTATATTTCAGTTATTCGACACATAATTTCAATTTTAGTGTTTAAAATGGTTTACCCTGTTATCGCATAACTTTTTTTCGCAGAATTTTCTAATGCATGATCACTATAGGCATACATGACTAGTGGCATAACTTCACTTGGCATACTTTGTTTGGCATCCATTCATAACGCATAGTATTCTATGGCAGATCAGTTGAATTGCATTAAGTTTATTTTCAGAAGTATTGTATGGCATTATTGCCTTTTCGCAGAGTATTGTTACGGCTCTCACTATTGTCGCATAATAATAATAATAATGTCGGATAATCGAAAATCGAATAATAACTGATTATGCACATACCATGTTGTTTTTTATTTTGTTACTTACCTAATGATACAAACTAAAATCTACCATCTAGCCTAACCTAACCTACAGTTTTGAAGCTAGGTACCTTTCTGCGCCCGAAGCAACTAGCATGCAGCATGCAAGCAAGCATGCAGCATGCAAGCAAGCATGATGATGCTCCGCTCGCTTCGCTCGCTCCGCTTAGTGTTATACATGTTCTAACCTAACCTAACCTAGAATTTTACAAGCACCAATTTGTTTTTCTCAGGCAGGGGGCTTCCGCCCCCCGCACCCCCCGAACGGGGGGCCCAGCCCCCCTGCTCCCCCCAACATGCAGACAAGCAAACAAGCAAGCATGCATGCACGCATCCAGCAAGCAAACAAGCATGCACTATGCATGCACGCATCCTGAAAGCAAGCGAGCATGCAGCATGCAAGCAAGAATGCAGCATGCAAGGCAAGCAAGCATGCAGCATGCAAGCATGCAGCATGCCAAGGCAGCTTCCATCCACTGCCCTAATGCCACATGATCATTATGCTAAGCGAAATTATTCTAAACCGCCCTAATGCCACATGATCATTATGCTGAGCGAAATAATGCCACATGATCATTATGCTATGCAAAATTATTCAATATTAAATTCGATTATGGTAGTAGTATGCTATATTAAATTCGCATAAATTAATATTCTGCCACTTAGTTGTTATACCAAATAAAGCTTTCTGCATTGTTAATATTCGTCCAAGAACAATTATGCCAAGTATGTTATGCTACATATGTTTCGGACAATGAAAGTTATGCCAGATAGACGGCACCCGTTTAAAATATCAATCAATCAGTTTTAAAAAAGGGGCATCATCCCTAATAGGTTAAACTAAAATGATACAAATAAATGTTATATCATACATGCAATATTACCAGTTACAAGGCTCGCCATTAGAATCCTGGCTAGACCTGGACCAAAGAGTAATATAAGTATATTAGAAACCTGGACACAGTTAAAAATGGCAAAATTAAATCCCCACTTAATTTCAGAAATTCTTCCCTACTATAGCTACTAACTCTTATAATTCACATTACATTCACATCATTGCAAATTAGGTAACACGAAACGGTTACGAATATTTTAATAACTTTCTAGTTCTGATACGGCTATACTGCTATCCTCCCAATACTATTATTATTGTTAAATTATACTGTGACAGTTTATGACGAATAGTGACAATTTGAAACATCAATTTGTAGCTATTTTATACGGCTGGACGCTACCTATAGAAATTAGGCACACAGATTGAATATACTATGGATTAACACAAAAAAATCCACATCCTTCATATCCTAACTAACTCCGTGAACGTTTCTCCTTCTCCCGCCCTCCTCACAATCCTTGCCGATCTCACATCCGTACGCAACTTAGTACCCCATCCCGCTCCACCGACTTCTACTCCTACTCCTTCACCTTCCATGCTGCTCGGTTGTGGAACTCACTCCCCGCCGACAATCGCGACTCTAAGACTATATCTGTATTTAAAAAGAAAACGAAAGAGCACTATCTTTCTCTACCTTAAGTGATATTTATATATTTATTTTGATATATATTGTATGTTGTAGGTATATATTACATAATATATTTATTTTTAAGTTTACAAGCCAAATGGCAAATTATATTGCACTGAACTAACAATAAAAATCTTAATAAAATATATTTATTTATTTACTTATACTATTTGTTTCTACACCATAAGTTTGCCTTGTAATTGTTAACTGTCTCTTTTACGGGTCTGCTGGAAGAAATCTCTTCAGAGATAAGCTCGCCCTTTGTACATGTTTTCTCCAACTTTGTGTATTATTATGTCCGTGTGTACAATAAAGTTTTATAATAATAATAATAAAGAATGCCTAGCCTTGTAAAGGTGCAACTGCTACTTATAATCAGCTACAAAAATATATTTTAAAGTGCAACCCAAGCTCCAACACTAATGAGGGATTTTCAGAAAGCCATTAAAAAATAAAAAGTAGTTCCTAATGGCTCGATAGATGGCGTTGACGAGACCGGGGTGAGCGACCTTGCAGATAGTAAAATACAAATAAAACAGTAAGAATTTGTGTTTTTAAGTAAACAGCGAAATATGCACATATATTTCGTCAACGGATGCGTCTGACTCAATGGTATGCATTTTTGTTCACCTTTTAGCCTAAAATTTTCGTCTTCGGACCCCTCTCTGGTCAACGCCATCTATCGCCGGTTTGTTGAACTACGTTTGACTAGCTGTCAGAAAACTCCTCATTAAATATGTTTGTTTCCCATGGTCTTAATCTACCGCGTAGTTCGACTAGTAGTATAGTTGTACCAAGGGCATTTTTTTCCGCGTAAATACTCATCGTGTGTCTTGATTGTTTGTTTTCGAAATTACAATTGCAGCATTGCGCAGGGAGCAGTTACCACGGACTGTGGGGGGGACCACACCAATGACGACGAAGCGCCCTGGTAGGTCAACTGAATCAGTGAAAAAAACTTGAAGCAACCAGAAGGAGTACCTACGGACCTTGGCACTGCGGGCGTTGCTAGGTAGCGGCACAGTATAAGACAGTGATCCATCTTTATACGTACCAAACCAAATTGTATGAAGCTTCGGCCGCGGAACGTCTTAGACGATCCAGACGACGCGATCACGGTCGCTATGATAGCGGCCCTTCAATCACGACTCACCGACACACAACACGAACACGGTAACACAATCATTTCATTGTTGCGTCGTAAAAATCGAAATCCCCTCCATCCCAAACACCTACGTATTTTTATAAAAACTGTAAAAATATTTTTTGGGACCTCCAAGTCTGGTATCTGTTCACTAGTTTTAGATTTATTGTTATTATTAAGACTGTTTGTGTCCAAAATTGAAAAATAAAAAAAATAAAAAATAAAAATCCCGGGGGGGGGGGGGGGGGTCAGTTGCGATCTCTGCCCACTCCTTTTCCTTCTGGCACCTACAGACGCCACCGGCACATCGCTGGCCGGTTCTCACCGATCCCCACAACCCAATCGTAGTCCGCGTAGTCCCAGCAACACCCATTACCGAGGTCCGTACCCCTTAGGGGTGCCCCTTGGGCAGGTTGCTTAAGTTCATTCACTGGTTCGGTAGACCTACCAGGGCGCTTCGCTGTCACTGGTGTGGTCCCCCCATAGTCCGCAGTAATAAGCAGTTGATTCGAAAAAAAAAAGAAAAAAAAAACCATTGTATGAAGATGGATTACTGTCCTATACCGTGGTAGCGGGGACAGGTGAGAGCTGTGTTGTTTGCTTTGAGGCATTTGAAGTGTGCAAAATCTACTAACCATTTCAATATATTCCAACCTAGATCCCGTTTCGAAGATGAAGCTCCGAAGAACCCGTCCATTTTATTGAAAAATCACGAACAAACTAAACTACGATACGTGGTTCAGTTATTGTTACTATTTTTCTGTTGAATAACTAAGCATTAACATTAACACTGTGAAAAAGTAGTGCAGCAATTGCATCAGAAGCTTATTGAAGCGAATAATTTTGTTGCAATAATAACATTCATTTAACGTCTTTGACGTCTTAAAGAAGGTTGCTAAAAGGTAATAAAGGTTTTTGGTTTAAATACTACATTTGTAAGTACTCTGCTTCTACTGCTTAAACAGGTTGTAAACTTAGATATCTTCAAAGGCGAGTCTATCCAAATGTATGGAATGGAACAGCAGATTTTTATTATCGTGTTTTTAATTGGTCCCATCTAGTTAAAGTTGTTCAGTTTGATGGGCGGAAGCTCGTTACGTATCGTATGTATGTTAATTTCAAAGCGATTGAAATTAAGAAACATCGAAATTTCAACAGAGAGGGTCGTGGAATCTTGTGGTTATAGTGCTTCACCGTCATACTCGGGTTCGAACAAACGTCGGAGTGACACAAACGTCAGTGTATTTTGTCGAGCTGGACCAAGTGACAATGACAATCGAGTGAGTTCCGGTTCCGGGCAGAACAAACGACGAAGAGTGAGGGTAGACAGATTGGTCTGCTCTTAAAAATCTACCTGCAGTTCCTCAGTCATCCCGTGATCATGGCAGTTGTAACACTGCCGAAATATCGGGAACTCAAATATACCAAAACGCGGTAAGAACCCGTTAAAATGTTTATTTCTAGATTAACACTATCCTTTTTTACTACGCTTTGTCTAAGCAAATTAACATTGGATCTATTTTAACCAAAAGTCCATCATTATGTATAATATTATATAACATGTAAATTATTGAAAAAAATAAATGAAATGAACTGGAGTAACCAGTCATTAGATATGTTAGTCTCCTAAAATACCTACTTAGACAAATTTAAGGTCACCAACGTTCAATTTGAATGGTAAACGATTTTTTACGTAGGTGCTTCTAATTTATGTAAGAGCAGTCAGACATACAAATTAGCAAACAACAAAATCATACAGAATAATGTTCAAAATTATGTTGTCTCAAATTATTTCGTCCTAAGGAGGATAAAAACATACTTAATGTTTTTATCCTCCTTAGGACGAAATAATTTGAGACAATGCTTATGAGAGCGACAGCATCGTTCATAATATTTAAACATTATTTTATCGTAAATACTTTTTGGAGCAAGCTATCCTTAAAGTGTGGTTTATACCCTAAACAACAAGTCATTTAACTTACTGCAACGTAGCGCTGGGCAACCGAAGAAATCTCCTATCTTCCATTGTCTTCTTAGCACCATCATCATCTTTTTTAGCATTCTGCTCTGCCTCCACTTCCAAAGTCATTTGAAACTTCTGCAGAACATTACTAGGAATAATTTCGGTTGTTTCATCTTGCTCGTAACTCTGAGTTTGCTCCTCGGTCGTATCACCGAGGACGAAACGTTTCGAGGTCCTCCGTTTCAACATCGTTATTAAATTCCCCACACTTCAAGTTAATGTCACTATCGATATAAAATGTTCACAAAACACTTTCTTTTTGGTACATCACTATTTTTGAGACTTCATTTTCGGGCGTTCGCTACAAAAATAATAATTATCGAATCTACTAACCTGCCATATTCGACAAGTATTTTCTAAATCTTATCTTTCACTTTCTTATAAATGGACAGCGGGAGTGCGATTTTTGAAACTCATTCGCTGAGCTCAGCAGTTGAAAATGTCAAATTTACTATCGAGAATATGCATCTTTGTACTGCTGATTTGACTTTCAAAAATCGCACTCCTGGTGTATGATTTTTGAAAGTCAAATCAGCAGTAGTAAGATGCACATCCTCCATAGTAAATTTGACATTTTCAACTGCTAAGCTCAGCGAATGAGATTCAAAAATCACACTCCAGACACAATTTTAAAGAATTGAAAAAAATCTTGTCAGAATTTTGATAGACAAAATTCTACCTAAATCTTCTTCTACACTAATTCTAATAATGTATCTTTACACCCCTACAAACTTAGTTGGGATTTTTAAGCCAATTACAAGCAAAAATACGTCAATGAACATCGAATTACAAAGATAAACTACATGCACAATATTAAATTGAATGTTTTGAACTTTAAAATTATAAACATTTAACCATCTGTACGTAATGCCATTAGTTAGTTGAAAAGACGTCTTTAGTAAACCTACTTACCTAATTATCAATCTGGAACGCAATAATATCTAATCCAAAAGCACAAAAACATCGCTTGATTTTATGACGTTGGTAAACTGTTTAACTGTAAGATAATTAACTATCTACGTCATCATAAGTCACTGTTATTGTTATTCGAAATGTCTAGAGTTTAATCTAGTCTAGATTACAAAATGTTCCATAATGATCTTAACTGGAAGACTGCTTGGTTACAAAAGCTAGAGAGTTTAGTGTTTTTTTTTATTTGCAAGCATCATTTCTTTGATTGCTCACGACTATACGGGGTGTAAGTGACCGCCTAGCCAATACTGAAACTTTGAACTCAGAACATCAAACTGTATAACTTTCAGTATGGAGCCTACCTCAGGAAACGCGAAAAAAATCAGCTGTCCCATACAAAACTGCTGTACCTACCCGACTAAAATGTATGGGACAGTTGATTTTTTCCGCGTTTCCTGAGGTAGGCTCCATAGTTAATGTTGTCCAGTTTGATGGTCTGATTTCACCGTTTCAGTATAAGCTAGGCTGTCACTTACACCCTGTATATTCTCCGATGGGGTAGTCCGAAATATTCTGAAATCGTAATCTTAGATTGACCAAAAATTAATACTTCTACCAGAACGCTTAGTAATTTTGCAAAAAAGTAGGTACCTACTTACCTATTTATTTTCCCATCATTCCACTATCTTGTCACGAAATTCGTAACTTAACTTTTGTTATTTTTATCAAAATCTGATCAATTGTGGTTAAGACACAAGGGCATGATGTTTACAAATGTAATATTAATAAATCCTTAAGTATAACTCGTAACATTATTCTATTCCATTCCATTCCTTTTTAGCGTGTAGTCTGTATAGGTATCAGGAGTGCGATTTCTGAAACTCATTCTTTGAACTCAGCACTTGAAAATGTCAAAATTACTATGGAGATATGCATCTTTCTACTGCTGATTTGACATTCAAAAATCATTCTACAGGAGTGCGATTTTTGAAAGTCAAATCACCAGTATAAAGATGCGTATCTCCATACATTTTCAACTGCTGAGTTCAACGTATGAGATTAAAAAATCGCACTCCTGACCGAAATGTTTTCATTTCGTTTCGGGACGTTGAACGTCAAAAAATCCTCACGATCACGACTGCGCCAAACTGTCGTTTCGAAATCTGTCTTTTCGGAATTCAGAACACCAATAACTAATAAACTAATAATATATAGCGATAAATGTAGGTACTTATTCTAAATACTAAAATCATGTTCCTTTTAATGATGACCTAAATTATAAAATCTGGAACGAGCAAAGCAAGTTAGAGAACATG
The DNA here is from genome assembly GCA_927399405.1 of Agonopterix arenella. Taxonomy (NCBI): domain Eukaryota; kingdom Metazoa; phylum Arthropoda; class Insecta; order Lepidoptera; family Depressariidae; genus Agonopterix; species Agonopterix arenella. The sequence goes on along the minus strand of OV656718.1, from coordinate 7,151,218 downwards.
AAGCAAGACTATGAATTAAAACGATTCAAATCCTAGCTCGAGATTCAGTGAATTCGAGAGCGAGTGAAGTTAAGTCGAAGTTTATAAGTCCTTGTGATTGTGATACAATCATAGCCTAGCATCAAATGTCATTGCCTAGCATAGATATTTTACTGCAATATAAGGTCTATCAAAATTAGGTGAAACTATTTTAAGGGGATGATCAGACCATCAAAAGTAACAACTTTCTCTATGGGACCAATATCGAAATCGCGAAAAAAAATCTGCTGTCCCATACATTTAGGTCTTGGAGGTTTGTATGGAACAGCTGATTTTTTTTCGCGTTTTCGATATTGGTCCCATAGAGAAAGTTGTTCAGTTTGATAGTCAAATCATCCCCTTAAAATAGTTTCACCTAATTTTGTTAGACCTTATATAGCGATTAGCGTAATAAGATCCAAATCCAGGAGCGAGCGATTATTAAGTGCGATATGCGACCTAAAAATAAATTGGAGCTGGATCGGCCCTTGTTACGCCTATGCTCCCCAATTTCTAGAGTGGGTAGCGCCCCCTTATGGTACAAACGTCTACTGAGGTCCGCCACATACATATCAAGCCCAGTCATTTCACGGTTTGAGCCGGGTCTAATTAATAATTGATATTTTTTTCGGTAAAATATTGAAGAGCAAAATTTAAAAAAATCACGTCAGCAACAGTTCCAATGAAGAGTTTTCTGACAGCTAGTCAAACGTAGTTCAACAAACCGGCGATGGATGGCGTTGACCAGAGAGGGGTCCGAAGACGAAAATTTTAGGCTAAAAAGTGAACAAAATTGTATGTCACTGAGTCAGACGCATCCGTTGACGAAATATATGTTCATATTTAGCTGTTTACTTGAAAACACAAATTCTTACTATTTTATTTGTATATTATTATCTGCAAGGTCGCTCACCCCTGTCTCGTCACCGCCATCTATCGAGTCTTTAGGAACTACTTTTTCTTTTTTAATGGCTTTCGAAAAATCCCTCATTTTAAAATTTATCTATTAATCTCGTTCTAAAAAACATGATGGTAAATTTTTTTTTCACATATTTAAGGCTTTACCATTATTACATACTCCAAACATGTTGTAAATATTTTTGGCCAATTAGGAGGTTTTGAAAAATCCATTCGTATTTCGTAATAAATACCTAATTTTTTTAAATTTCAATGCCTATTTTATTGCAAAGAAATTATTTATATTGTTAAATCTAAGTCAAATGAGTGCATTGGTATTAATATTATTAGTTAAAAAGCATTCTGGGAAACACAATTTTGATTTCTATGTTGCGTATTTAATATGTTTTAAGATAGTCTTTTTGTCACTAAATAGTGCCGGTTACAGTTTAAAAGTCCAATTAATAATTACTCCCTACCCCGCCTAACGAAACTCCGTATAATGACTGGGCTATACTGCTGGTTTATTCCGGATGTATGTGGTAGGACCTATTTAAAACTTTTCGCTAGGCCAGTATAATAACGTCTGTTATCATTATCTGTCAAATATAAAAGATTATCACTTCCTAAAAATCGAAATCATACAAACAAAATTTTATGACTCATCCAAAAATAGCCATATCAACATTTTGAGAGCAAATATTTGTTATACAATGACATAATTTTCGATTCCGCATGTCTGTGTTAAAAGTGGGTAAATATAATTTTTTCACGGTTTAATATCCACGTAAGTACTTGAAGCAGTGTTGCCAGAAGGTTACTTTTGTAACCTTTTAGGTGATTTTTAGCTCCGTCAGATTACTTTTAGGTTACACGATTCAAAAGGCTCCTTTTAAGTGATTTTTTGGAATTCGTATAGTTAATCGATTTTAAAATTATTAGTTTTCTATGAAACGGAATGCTTTTTCATATTTTTGCAATGTTTTATAACGCAAAACGTTCGTAACGTAGTGAGTGCAAATCCTAAAAACATGTTTTTCTCTCTTGCACTAAAGTATACCAAATCTGAGACCAAATCACAAATGACTAAAGCTTCTCACTTACTCGGTCGATCAATAAATGGGAAAATGCAACTTGAAAAGGAAAACGCTACTAAATTATTTATATTTCTTTAAGTTAATATAACTAACATCTGTCTATCAATTTTTAATACCTTATTAATGGAAAAAAAAAATGAAATGTTACTTTTCACACCAAAAGGTTACTTTTTTATCTATTACCGGTTACTTTTGATAAGATCCGGTTGGCAACACTGACTTGAAGTAGTGTAAATGTGTGCCATGATGGTGCCAGCCATGTCAAAAGGTCAAGACTGCTTCCTTCTTCATTTTAAAAAGGGGCATAGGTACAGATGAAGCAGGCGCTTTCCAAGTGCAGTAAAAATAAAAGCCAGCAGATGGCGATCTCAAAATGTTTGTATTTGTCACAGACTTCAGTATTGTATTTGTAAAGTCCCATCCAACTTTTTTTTTACGAAAACGCCTCGTTTAAAATCTCTTCTTTTTTAACCGACTTCAACAAAGGAGGTTATTTGAAGTCATGGAACAGGGATTCAGGAGTGCGATTTTCGAATCTCATTCGCTGAACTCTGCAGTTGAAAATGTCAAAATTACTATGGCGATATGCATCTTTCTACCGCCGAGTTGACTTTCAAAAATCATTCTTCAGGAGTGCGATTTTTGAAAGTCTAATCAGCAGTTAAAAGATGTTTATCTCCATACATTTTCAACTGCTGAGTTCAACGTATGAGATTCAAAAATCGCACTCCAGACTACGGAGTGTTATTTTTGAAAGTCACACATCCTAATTCGTAAACGAAAGTGATTACTAAACTTTATGGTCTCTCTCTCTCTCTCTATTTATTGATTATTCGTATACGAATTAATCAATCAATAAATTAAATTTTTTATCAGTTTTGTGGCGATTTTGGGCAGCACTTTAGATACAGGTCATGTTGAGACATTTAGCCTCTATTTCCAGGGAGCCAGGATATTTAAGGGCGTCCCCTCTTTCGTTTGCCGGGTGGGTGCCATTCTGCCACCTATCTAGCCACTGCCACGTTCGAGCAAGGATCACTTTCTCTATGCGCTGCCCACCGCACCCGTCTGCAAGGCCGTCTTAAGGCGGTTGCAGAGGGGTAAATTTTATACAAAACTTTGACGCACAATACGCGTAGACGGTATTAATTTAGGTATCTTTGTATATATGGAAAAATAGTTTAGAAAATCTAGATGCCGCGTAACAAATAACATTTGAAATTTATAAAATAATTAGGAAGATCTAAAGCTTTGAAATTTTTCATACAAAATTTTAAACCCACTCGTGGCAACATTATGCATCTACCTTATGTCAAATTGAAGGCTAGCTAGCGCCATCTATGTTTCACCGACAATAATTCAACCTATACTATACATACCTACTTATATCTACTCATACCGATGGATATTATTGTTTTGATCGAGTGAAACTCCAGTATCCTTACTATTCCTGTAATCTAAAAATTGGTAAGAGAACAACAGAAACTCCAGAACATCACTAAATCGTCACGAAATTGAACGAAAACTACAAACAACCCGCACATTACGCAAGATAGGTAGCCATTTTGTGAATGAGTCAATTTGACATTGACATAGACAATAACATCTTTTTTTTTCATACTTCAGCGAAATATTTAATAGATGGCAGCACATTCTATGCAAACTGAATCGGAAAAGCCACCAAAAGGCGACTGTCCTCCGCCTGAGAGTAACTATACAAGGAACAATTTTACTCTTGTAATTTACTCCGAAATAACTTCATTTGTACTCTACCATACTAAACCCATAATAAAAGAACGAATATATAATCCACCTAAAGAAAGAGGTCGTCTTATCCGTACTTATTGCATTGTGATGTTAATACAGTTTTAATTTGTTAGGTTTCTGTTTTCTTTAATTTTTTTAATTATGTGACAATTTCATTAGTCTTGGTATAAGCTTTACACCGTCAAAATTGGCCGTTTAAAATTTATTCTCAATTTATTCATAGATTGGACTGGTAAAACGCAAAATCAGTTTACTCTTGAATAACCGGCGACTTAATCTAAGAATAAAATTTACTCGCGTTTGGTCGAATCGGGCTTTACAAATACAAATTTGTATGTACTTGGTGTGCAAATAAAGAATATTTATCTTATCTTATCTTTAAGATTTACCTGAGGCATTTGTTGATATAGACTTGGAGTGTTGGAGTCTATCTGTGACCGCTTTTCGGACGAACCATCATATAGCCCAGTCATTTTACGGTTTGAGCCAGGACTAATTAATAATTGATTTTTTTAAGCCTAAAAATGTACCAAAATAAAAAAAAAATCACGTAACCAACAGTTCCAATTGTAAAACTTTGCTATTACGTATCTCGTTCTAAGAAACCGGATGGTGAATTTTTTTTTTCACATATTTAAGGCTTTACCATTATTACGTACTTCAAACATGGTGTAAATATTTTTGGCTACTTAGAAGGTTTTGAAAAATCCATTCGTATTTTCTAATAAATACCTCATTTTTAAAATTTCAATGCCTATTTTATAGCTAAAAAATAATTTATATTGTTAAATCTAAGTCAAATGAGTGCATTGGTATTAATATTATTAATTACGAGCGTTAACCCGCGACTTTGTCCGCACAAATTATATACCAGATTTTAAGTCAGATCATTAGCTATCAAACAAAAAAAGTTTCATCAAAATCGGTTAAGTAGTTTTTGTGTGATACTCGTTCAAACAAACAAACACACAAACAAACACCCAAACAAACACACAAACAAACAAACAGACAGACAAAAAATCCAAAAATTGGTGAAATGGAATCAGGGACACCTAAAAACAATATCGTAACTTTTTTTCTGTTAATATCTTCAATGTACAGACAAACTTTGTGCTACAGTTTTATAATAGTTTAGAAAAAACATTTTGGGAAACACAATTTTGATTTCTATGTTGCGTAGCGATTTTTATTTTAATATGTTTTAAGATAGTCTTTTTGTCACTAAATGGTGCCGGATACAGTTTAAAAGTCCAATTAATAATTACTCCCTACCCCGCCTAACAAAACTCCGTAAAATGACTAGGCTAATAGGTGAAAGCAGAGGTAAATATCGCCTGCTACGACCTTGACACGTCTCCCAATAGATTATGTAAAGTAGTAAATATAATTACTTAACTTGCCTTAGGTACTTGGAACTTGGAAGTGATCGAATGCTAGTAGAAAAACCTGTTTCTATTTAATGCAATGATGCAATAGAAACAAAAAAAAAGTAAAGTACATAGTCGTGTCATTATAAATTAAATATAACATTGGAATGGATCAAACTGAGGCTACAAAGTTAAAGTTTTATACAACTTTAATACTCATGCGTTACATATAAAGATTCGATTGAGTAAGGATAACTGAAAATAGCGTCACACTAGGTAGAGACCTACCTTACAATGCCACCCATAATCGAACCGAAATTTGACCACAGCGGGTCTAGTACGCCAACCCGCGATTTTTTTTTTTATGTTTTAGGTAAACATTTGACCCTGATCTCACCTGATGTTAAGTGACGATGAGGCCGAAGATGTAGCATGCTTACCTAGAAAAATGCCTATTCACTCTCGCCTTGATACACTCGATAGAGACATTTAACACATCCATCTGTCAAATTTAGTCTTTTACCTCAATCGTTCGCGCGCAAATAGAAAGAGAGCGTAAGCGTGGTAGAGCTATATCACGCTATCGCGGGTTAGCGTACTAGCCCCGCTGGACACCCATAGATTAATAATATTAATATGTATATGGGCTAATCTGTGCCAGAACCTCTTTAGGTCCGCCACACGAATCCTGAATCAGGATTACGATTTCGGTCCGCCACATACATCCGGAATAAACCTGATTCGGAATTAGATTCCGTATGGAGTGTTGCCGCTTTCAATAACTTTTTCACTAGATCTAGTGATATTTTGATGTCTTAGGTGGCGTATTTTAAAGTAATTTTTGAGCGTAGGCGTTGATTGAACGAGACCGTATCGTGACGGTGCAGTTGCGACGTCGTTGCAGCATAGTTGCGAAATTGCCTATGCTTAAAAACCGCTTGTGTAATAATGTTTCATGCCATTTTGTATGCAGATTATGTCTAATGTTAAAACTATCAATAGTCTTCGCTTCTGCGGATCTGTCAAATCCTGTACAAAATCACAATCCTGATTCGGAATTCCGGATTGCAATTCCGGATATGTGTGGTTGACTGGTGGGCCCAAGGGGCCATAGCAAAGAGTAATATAAGTATATTAGAAAAGAGAACCCACTCGTGGCAACATTATGCATCCACCTTATGTCAAATTGAAGGCTAGCTCGCGCCATCTATGTTTCTCCGACAATAATTCAACCTATACTATACATACCTACTTATATCTACTCATACCGATGGATATTATTGTTTTGAATGCTAGTTTTCGTTCAATCCCGCACCGATCGTGTGAAATTCCAGTATCCTTACTATTCCTGTAATCTAAACATTGTTAAGAGAACAACAGAAACTCCAGAACATCACTAAATCGTCACGAAATTGATCGAAAACTACAAACAACCCGCACATTACGCAAGATAGGTAGCCATTTTTTGTGAATTTGTCAATAATGTCAATAAGACATTGACATAGACAATAAAATCTTTTTTTTCATAATTCTGCGAAATAGTTAATAGATGGCAGCACATTCTATGCAAACTGAATCGGAAAAACCCACCAAAAGGCTAATGTCCTCCGCCTGGGTCCGCCTTCCTCATCTGTCTGTCCTGTCCGTACCCTATTTGCCCTATTTCGTCTTCGTTGACATCGCCCTCTGTCATATCACTGCACACTGTGTTCATCCATCTAGTCTTTGGACGTCCTCTTGGTCTGTACTGGAATCCACAGCTGCATTGCAATATTTCCTACATATAGTCGGGTGGCTTTCGTTTCACGTGTCCACCTAAGCCTATCCGCCAAAAGCTTATCTGCAATGTTTATAAGTATTTTCTTTGCTTAGGCCGCAGATGTTGTGATTTTCTCACCACTGCCGTATAATATGAAGAGAACGATATGAACACTTAACTATTTTTATAATTACATAATTAGGTAGGTATGTTGTGTTAAACGTATGAGATCCCTCAGTTAATGGTTAAGGAAAAACCACGTACATACCTTAGTAACACATACATTTAAAAGGTCAAAAAATTAAATAAATAATCTTGTTGTAAATAATTTTAGGTTTAAAAAATCAAAATTAAAAACGAGAATCAGAAACCTCCAGCAGTTAAGATAAAAACGGGTTAAAGTAAGGATGCACTTCATAAGGATCGAATTAATTATTGGTAATACCAAAATACCTACCAATTACATGCCAGAAAGATCGATAGGCACAAAAACCTGTATTGCACATCATTATATTCAGTTTTTAGGGTTCCTGTGGTGTGCAGATTCAAGATTATTTGCCAAAGGGTGGGTGTGCTTGCCAGAACTTGCGTGTCTGTACATACATATAGGGTCCTTCTTAATATGCTGACAGTTTTTTAAGGGGATGATGAGACCCTCAATCTGAACAACATTCTCTATGGCACCAACATCGAAATGGCGAAAAAAAAAATCAGCTCGCCCATACAAAACTGAAAACCTACTCGAGCCAAATGTATGGGACAAGGGAGATTTATCAATCCAATGTGAGTGGAACAGTGGAGAGAGGGGCGTCCGAGGTGAACTTACCACGACCAAATAAATGGTCTTCTCCGAAAAGGACAAGTGCGTAGTACCCTCAACCGACGGAAGAGCATGAAGAGATGTATGTGTATGATAGTGGATAAGACGAGAGATGTATGTCAGAATCATATAGTGTTTGCCGAGCCGTAGTCTCTGCCTAACCCTGTGGAATAGTGGCGTAAGTATACAGGGTCCTTAATTCTTAATAAGTTGACACTTTTTTAAGGGGATGATCAGACCATCAAACTGAACAACATTCTCTATGGCACCAACATCGAAATCGCGAAAAAAAAATCAGCACGTCCATACAAAACTGCAAATAACTCGAGCCAACTGCTGTTTTTTTTTCGCGATTGCGATGTTGGTGCCATAGAGAAAGATGTTCAGTTTGACGGTCTGATCATCCCCTTAAAAAAGTGTCAGCAGATTAAGATATTCTACAGGACCCTATATATTCTTCAGGGAAAGTTATTCAGTTATCATGCATGAGTAAACAAAGTACAATCACCCTTACAAGTAATGCAACTTTCAGTCTACGCGTGTAAGAACAAAATAACGGAAACCCTATAATGCCCGCGCCCGACTCGCACTTAGCTGATGATACTTTTTTTTTCAATTATTTTCTTTACGCGAAGCCCTTGGCCTAGTGACTAAAGATGGCCGCTAATTTAAAGGGCAAAGGCATGGAAAATAACCAAAACGAGTTCGGTGGTGAAGTCCGCTGGCTGTTACATAAAACTCACGGCCGTTCTCCTTATCGGAGTGGGCAGAGACTAACAGATGTAAATGTTAATGGGAGTAAACTTATGCTAACACTTTTTAAGTTGATGATCATGAGTGCGATTTTTGAAACTCATTTTGTAAAAACTCAGCAGTTTTAAATGTCAAAATTACTATGGAAATATGCATCTTTCTACTGCTGATTTGACATTCAAAAATCATACTCCAGGAGAGCGATTTTTGAAAGTCAAATCAGCAGTAGAAAGATGCGTATCTCCATAGATTTTCAACTGCTGAGTTCAACGTATGAGATTCAAAAATCGCACTCAAGTAGTTTTAGTTATTGTTTTTATTTTATTCTTGATGATCTTTTTATATTTTACCTTCAACAATAAATTAATGACTGGACAATGAATCAAATGAAATATTATAAAAAATTTTACCTTTTTTCTTATTAATTATGTGGTTTGTTACTAAAATAAAAACGTATTCTGAGATCCAAAACTGACGTTCAGGTGCCCTATTGCGCTAAGTTAAAACATCGAAGTTCTATTCTTATCCAATTTCAGTTCTAATCACATTGCAATCCAATTACTATTCAACTGTGCTATTCAAAAATTCCGCATCGTGCTAAACTCTATGTAACTGACAGCCAATAACGTCTGAGCTATATGTCAAAACGGCTCTAACGGCTGTTAGGAGCAGTACCACGATTAGCGCAATACCAAGTTATGGTTCGTACGTAGTCCAATAACAATTCAATCACCGAATATTTACCGCGATTGCAGCCCTGGATTGCGATTTTTGAATCTCATACGTTGAACTCAGCAGTTGAAAATGTATGGAGATACGCATCTTTCTACTGCTGATTTGACTTTCAAAAATCGAACTCCTGGAGTATGATTTTTGAAAGTCAAATCAGCAGTAGAAAGATGCATATTTCCATAGTAATTTTGACATTTTCAACTGCTGAGTTCAGCGAATGAGATTCAAAAATCGCACTCCAGGGTGTAGGTGTAAGTGGAGGCATAACTTTAAATTGTACCTACCCATGTTAATGACCAACTTTCCCTAGGGATCTTAAGGGAAATTGGAAAAAAAAGTAAACTTTTCATCATTCGTTCGAGGATTTGCATTTGGTTTGGCAAGATCATATTTTTTTTATTTTCTATAGTTTGCTTATACTAATCAAGTAGCTGACTGCTTAGTACCTAGGTATGGCAAGCAAGGCCAAAAATTTTAAACTATATTCCTGTAAGGTTGAGGAAAATTGTTTAGTTTTATTTTATAGTCTAGATAAGCGCTACAATCATCCACAGCGTGTATATTGTAGTATAAAGTAATATTGAACTAATTCGTTCTAAATACAACGAACCAAAAAAAAGTATACCTATCGAGGATTTTTTAGCATATTTAGCTTGTGATGATAGGTGGCTAGTAGTGTTGCCAGAAGGTTACTTTTGTAACCTTTTTGGTGATTTTTAGCTCTTTCAGGTTACTTTTAGGTTAGCCGATTCAAAAGGTTACTCTTAGATGATTTTAGATTATATTATTTTTTCATGAAACGGAACGCTTTTTCTTATTTTTTGCAGTGTTTTAAAACCCAAAACGTTCTAACGTAGTGAGTGCAACTCCTAGAAGCACGTTTTTCTTTCTCGCACTAATGTATACCAAATCTGAGACCAAATCATCTCGATCAATAATTTGGATGAAAATGCAACTTAAAATGGAAAACGCTACTGAATTGCTTATATTTTTGTAATTAAATACAACCAGTCTCTGTCTATCAACTTTTAACACCTTATTACTGGAAAAAAATAATGAAAGGTTACTTTTCAAACTAAAAGGTTACTTTTTTATCTATTTCCGGTTACTTTTGACAAGACCCGGCTGGCAACACTGGTGGCTAGCCTTTCGCCAACGAAACACTCCAAAAATTCTAAAAAACAGCCGAGGCACCCACGTAAAAATATTGTGAAATCCTACAAAACCTAAGTAGATGTCGATATAGCATTCATTCATATTATGGTCGATTCATTAATTATTAAGATAAATGTATTTAACCTATAAAACGTTGGGTCCTTGGGGCCAGGAGTGCGATTTTTGAAACTCATTCTATTCTATTCTATTCTATTTTTATTTAATGGCGTCTTATGCATTATCACAATTGTGCCAATGCCCCGTTATGTGGAGAGTACACGTAGGAAAATGATTAGTAGCATTTCTGCCAATGTCAAGTAGTTTATTATAATCTCAAGTTAACGTTTTATAGTTAAAACACAAAAGAGTTTACAAAATGGCGGAGCCACGTGCAAGCCTAACAGATGCCAATACGCACGCGTCTGACCTCCCCCAGACTTGCAGCGCGACTCCTGAAACTCATTCTTTGAACTCAGCAGTTGAAAATGTCAATATTACTATGGAGATATGCATCTCTCTACTGCTGATTTGACATTCAAAAATCATACTCCAGGAGTACTATTTTTGAAAGTCAGATAAGCAGTAGAAAGATGCTTATTTCCATACATTTTTAACTGCTGAGTTCAAAGTATGAGATTCAAAAATCGCACTGCAAGCAAAAAAATTCATTAAAGAATTGTCGATGCGTCTCCGCGAGACGACCGGTGGCCGTAGAGCTGGCAGCTTCCTTGGTCAACGACTCAGCTTGACCATTCAAAGGGGGAACGCTGCCAGGGGTGCGTTCACGACCTTTAGGTGCGGTTGTTTTTCAACTCGCTCTAAGGTACGGAACGACCGCGCCAATTTTTAACTCGCTATGAGGTACGGAACGATCACGGTTGTTTTATAACCTCAAATTTTGACATTTAAAGTAATATGGGCTTCCAGGGCTTCCATCATTTCCAAATACAATAAAAAAACTCATTTTCCATGTTAGCAAATCAAAAAGTGAATAAAAATAGTTTGAAAAACAAACTTTTATTCAAAACGCGCGAAAAGTCAAGTAACCACAGATAATTAAAACGTCAGAGTGTTTTTTAACCATCGAATTTGATGGTTAAAAGTTGCAACCCGTCAGAGGTTCGGAACGGTTGAGTTGTGACAACCGAGTTACAGAGACCATGTCTCGCGGGGATGACACCCGACGACACTTTTTATCCCTAAGATCTCATTTTTGTACCTTTTTCTTGTTTTTATTTTTACATTTTTTCACTTCTATATATACATTATCTGTGTCGATACTAATAGAGCTTTTTTGTCTCATAATATAAATCTAATAAAAGTATACCTACCCACCTATCTATTATTTTAGGGTTAACTTTTTTCTTTTTAATTTATTTGTTTCACCTTTTGTTAATAAATAATAAGGGTTAACTTTAAAAAGACGCCATACTATTAGTTCCTACTTACATAACCGACTTCAAAAAGGAGGAGGTTCTATGTACAGCTGTAGGTATGTATGTTTTCTTCAAAATGTTGTTGTTTTGGCCCAAACCTTGCTCAAATGCAATAAAAATAATTATCAACTGAATGCCTTTTTGACATGAGGAGTGCGATTTTTGAATCTCATTCGTTGAACTCAGCAGTTGAAAATGTATGGAGATACGCATCTTTCTACTGCTGATTTGACTCAAAAATCGCTCTCCTGAAGTATGATTTTTGAATGTCAAATCAGCAGTAGAAAGATACTTATCTCCATAGTAATTTTGACAATTTCTACTGCTGAGTTCAACCTATGAGATTCAAAAATCCCACCCCTAATCGTTTTTAAGCACTTTTTGGGTTTCGTTTGTACTTAATTACTTCTGCTGTGTCATTGTATTGTAGGTATGTATGTACGTGCGTAGGTACCGAACTTAAAAAATGTAAAACTCTTGGATAAGTATACTTTTTAAGGTGATTGCAGAAATTGACCCCAATTTTATAAAAAATTTTGACGCACAATACGCGTAGACGGTATTAATATAAGTAACTTTGTATATATGAGAAAAATAGTTTAGGAAAGTCTAGATGCCGTGTCACAAATAACATTTGCAATTTATAAAATAATTACGAAGATATAAAGCTTCGACATTTTTCATACAAAATTTTAAAAGCTTTATATCTTCGTTATTATATTATAAATTGCAAATGTTATTTGTGACGCGGCAACTAGATTTTCTAAACAATTTTTCACACATATAAAATATTACTTTTATTAATTCCGTCTACGCGTATTGTGCGTCAAACTTTTGTATGGACTGAAACCACCTTAAGGGGATGATCAGACCGTCAAATCGATCAACTTTCTCTATGGCATCAACATCGAAATCGCAAATAAAAATCTGCTGCCCCATACAAAACTGCAAACCTACTTCAGCCAAACGTATGGGAAAGCAGATTTTTTTTGCGTATTCGATGTTGGTCCCATTGAGAAAGTTGTTCAGTTTGATGGCCTCATCTCCTTAAAAAGTGTCAGCATATTAAGAAGAACCCTGTATATTTATGTCAGCAAAACTTAATTCTACTACAAGATTATAAGAGACATGAAATCATAATCTTGTAACAATCATCATCATCATCATCACCATGATTCATTGAATAATCTTATTGCGCATATTATTTATCTATCTATCTATCTATATATATATCTATCTGTAAATCAGCTGACAAGATTATGATTTCATATCTTTTATAAGTCTTAATTCTACTACAAGGTTATAAAAGATATGAAATCATAATTTTGTCAGCTGATATATATATAGATAGATAGATAAACAATAGGAATACCATCAGGTTTTTTAGAACGAGATAATAGCTAGATTTTAAAATTGGAACTGTTGCTGACGTGATTTTTTTCAATTTTGGTACATTTCTGGGCTCTAATTGGCTCTTCAATATTATACCGAAAAAAATGTCAATTACTAATTAGTCCCGGCTCAAACGGTAAAATGACTGGGCTATTAGTATGATTGACTGTAAACAAATGTGCGATTTTAATCTGTTTTGAATAATCTTTGCTTGCGCATATTGTTTATCTATCTATCTATATAAGGTCTAACAAAACTAGCTGAAACTATTTTAAGGAGATGATCAGACCATCAAACTGAACAACTTTCACTATGGGACCAATATCGAAATCGCGAAAAAAAAAACCAGCTGTCCGAAACTGCAAACATAACTCAACTTAAATGTAAGGCTCTTTTTTTTTATCGCGAAAAAAAATCTGCTGTTCCATACAAACCTACTCGACCTAAATGTATGGGACAGCAGATTTTTTTTTCGCGATTTCAGTTTTGGTCCCATAGAGAAAGTTGTTCAGTTTGATGGTCTGATCATATCCCTTAAAATAGTTTCACCTAATTTTGTTAGACCTTATATATATCTATCTGTATATCAGCTGACAAAATTATGATTTCATGTCTTTTATAACCTTTTAGTAGAATTAAGACTTAATTAATATATCGTATTTATATCTATCTGTATATCAGCTGACAAGATTATGATTTCATATCTTTTATAACCTTTTAGTAGAATTAAGACTTAATTAATATATCGTATTTATATCTATCTGTATATCAGCTGACAAGATTATGATTTCATATCTTTTATAACCTATTAGTAGAATTAAGACTTAATTAATATATCGTATTTATATCTATCTGTATATCAGCTGACAAGATTATGATTTCATATCTTTTATAACCTTTTAGTAGAATTAAGACTTAATTAATATATCGTATTTATATCTATCTGTATATCAGCTGACAAGATTATGAGTTCATATCTTTTATAACCTTTTAGTAGAATTAAGACTTAATTAATATATCGTATTTATATCTATCTGTATATCAGCTGACAAGATTATGATTTCATATCTTTTATAACCTTTTAGTAGAATTAAGACTTAATTAATATATCGTATTTATATCTATCTGTATATCAGCTGACAAGATTATGATTTCATATCTTTTATAACCTTTTAGTAGAATTAAGACTTAATTAATATATCGTATTTATATCTATCTGTATATCAGCTGACAAGATTATGATTTCATATCTTTTATAACCTTTTAGTAGAATTAAGACTTAATTAATATATCGTATTTATATCTATCTGTATATCAGCTGACAAGATTATGATTTCATATCTTTTATAACCTTGTAGCAGAATTATCTAACTAAATCTACTACAAGGTTATAAAAGATATGAAATCATAATCTTGTCAGCTGATATACAGATAGATATATATATATATATAAGGTCTAACAAAATTAGCTGAAACTATTTTAAGGGTATGCTCAGACCATCAAACTGAACAACTTTCTCTACGGGACCAGTATCGAAATCTCGAAAAAAAAATTTGATGTCCCATACATAACTGCAAACACAACTTGACTCAAATGTATGGGGCAGCCGATTTTTTTTTCGCGATTTCGATATTGGTCTCATAGAGAAAGTTGTTCAGTTTGATGGTCTAAGCATACCCTTAAAATAGTTTCAGCTAGTTTTGTTAGACCTTATATAGATAGATAGATAAACAATATGCGCAAGCAAAGATTATTCAAAACAGATTAAAATCGCACATTTGTTTACAGTCAATCATACTAATAGCCCAGTCATTTTACGGTTTGAGCCGGGACTAATTAGTAATTGACATTTTTTTCGGTATAATATTGAAGAGCCAATTAGAGCCTAGAAATGTACTAAAATTAACAAAAATCACGTCAGCAACAGTTCCAATTTTAAAATCTAGCTATTATCTCGTTCTAAAAAACCTGAAGGTAAATTTTTTTTTGCACATATTTAGGCTTTACCATTATACGTACTACAAACATGGTGTGAATATTTTTTTCTACTTAAAAGGTTTTGAAAAATACATTCATATTTTCGAATATTTACCTCTTTTTTTTAAATGTCATTGCTTTTTATTACTCAAAAATAATTTATATTGTTAAATCTAAGTCAAATGATTGCATTGGTATTAATATTAATAATTTGAAATCCTTCTGGGATATTTCTATGTTGCGTAGCGAATTTTTTTTTAATATGCTTTAAGATAGTCCTTTTGTCATTAATTGGTTTCGGTTACAGTTTAAAAGTCCAATTAGTAATTACTCCCTACCCCGCCTAACAAAACTCCGTAAAATGACTGGGCTATAATACTTATAAACCGATAGGTATACAGGGTGTTGCCCCACTTAGAAAAATGGAAAGTAGTGAAGAAATAATTAAATAGTAGTAGGCACTGTTTCACATCATCTTGAGAAATTCTAGCCAAAACTCAGATACTGCAAAATTTCGAGCTCGCTTCGCTCGCTCCAGATTTTTAGGCTTGAATGAATGAATGAATGAAATATACTTTGCCAGGGCAAGGGCAAGGGCTGAAGCACTCATACCACAACTGTTTCTGAAATAGTCGCGTTCTTTCACCTTTATAACATGTTCTACAACCTCCTTGGAAATCCCAAGCAAAATTCTGGTTACGGGGAGCTTTAAGAAAATGAACTTTTGGATCGGACCTTGCCACGAGAAATCTGATCTTGCCACTAGGGCGGTAGCTATGATCTGGGTGGTCAGTTCCCCTCAGGGAAAATCTCTAGCTACGCCAATGTCTACCCATCAAACTGAACAACTTTTACTATGGGAGCAAACCTGTTAGAACACCTACTCGACTCAAGAACAGATTTTTTTTTGTTCTGACATGTTTGCTCCCATAGTAAAAGTTGTTTAGTTTGATGGGTTTAAAGGTTCAAATGTTAATGATAATTTTCCTTCAATGCTTAGAACGTATTTATTACAATTTTAGCCTAAATTTTAATGTTTTGGTCATAAAACTTTCTTAGAAAAAACTTTTCTGGACAATAAAGAGAAGAAAATATGTATACCTGCTTGAATACAGATAAAAATAATTAATATCGATAAGTCAAACTCTATTCAAAATGTATTTAAGTACACCACTAATTAAACACACTGGCAACCTAAAAAAATCCCAACTAAACTTTAAAATTAAAAAACAAAACAAACGAAAAAAGCGCGCGTAACTTCCAAACTAATATTACCACAAGAAATCACTTTTTTTTTACCACTTCGAATATGGGTTTTCCTTTTACGTTGAATGGAATTTTTTAATTTCCACAATAGTACTATATCCGTGTGCACATATACGATATTTCACAAAAAAAACCGGCAGTAAGATGTAAACGTTAAAACCGGGCGAAGGTTGAATATCTACTGGTAGGATAACGTAATTTTGCCGCCATTTCTGGTATTGAGCGTCATCAAATAGCTACCAGAGTCCGTGACCGTCGTTCGTTGTTATGCAATATGGTAAGTATTTATTCTTTATTGCATTTTGATGAGCTGTGAAAAACTTTGCTCTGAGCACGTGCGAGCATCATTCGATGAGGTAGATATCGTTATTTCTACATGTACAATAAATCTTATAGTAAGTACTGTGGAGGCGTGGCTCAAATTGTTAATTAAAAAAAATATATATACAGCAGGGCCTCAATAGTCCGTACCACAGCTAGTCCGAACGCCTCTATAATCCGAACGACCCCACACACACACTTTCTATGTCCCTAAATACTACTCGTCAAAGCACTATATTGGAATTCTTTACAAAAGTGTGATTAATAGCATTGTATCTTACATACTTAAATAAATACATTATAATGTAAAATATTTTTGTTTTATTTCGAAAAATGCCTTTCAAAATGTCTACATACTATAATCCGAACGCTTCGTACATCCGAACAGGGTATACATTTCCGGTGTTCGGATTATCGAGGCCCTGCTGTATATATATACGATCGAATTGAGAAACCTCCTCCTTTTTTGAAGTCGGTTAAAAATAGAGCTTTACTGTTTATTTTATATTTTTATTTTCATATATCGAGACATTTGCTTTCCGTTGAAGATCATCAAACTTCTAAACCGCCTGAAGTTATGCAGGCAGACCTGGTCCATCCCCATCACAGAGATGCTCTACACCCCATAAACACTGAATCAGCCTTGCTGCTGATGGTTACAAAAAGTACACTTATCTCTTAGTCTATAAGACTTATAAGCCTGGTACAACTGTACTGGCCTCTAAACGCTATCCATATACACGCACACAGACATAATTTGTATGGCGCCTCATGCACACCAACCTAAGAAAGTAAGGTAGAAGCATGAGGCTCATTCTAGACATACTTTTTCTAAGGCCCAGTCAAGGTTTTTGCCAAGTTGTTTGCTGAAGATACTTTATTAGGAAGGTTACCTGCCCATTCTACGGTCGCCGCGGCGGCCACTTGTAGTAGGTGATGATATTTTATTTTCCTGATGACAAGAACAGTCAGAAAAGAAAACGCATCGACTCTACGTCGTTCGATCACAGGCATGCAATAAAATCAAATACCTACCATAGTGTGCTGCACTGCTGCACTCCTCTGCCAAATCCAGTTGCTGGGCTGCGTTCCGAACCTACACCCCAGGTGAACCCCGAGTGCAACTTTTCCTAGGAACAAGTATAACAACGTCCCTGAACTTTTCGCACTAACGCCGTTTCGAGCCTCGGTGAAAAACGTTTTATTGCAACTCGGTAGTCACAACTCAACCGTTCCGAACGAAAAATTCTTCGTCTATGGTTCCGAACCTCTGATGGGTTGCAACCTTTAACCATCAAATTCGATGGCTAAAAACACAGACTTCTGTATGTTAAAAAACACTCTGACGTTTTGATTATCTGTGGTTACTTGACTCTTCGCTCGTTTTGAATAAAAGTTTGTTTTTCAAATTATTTTTATTCACTTTTTGATTCGCTAACATGGAAGATGAGTTTTTTATTGTATTCGGAAATGCTGGAAGCCCTGAAAGCCCAAATTTGAGATTATAAAACAACCGTGTTCGTTCCGTACCTTAGATTGAAAAACAACCAAACAACCGCACCCAAAGGTCGTGAACGCAGCCCTGGACTTGGGTCATCACAGCCTGATGTTGGGTGGGGTAACAACGCGCTAGATTAGTTTTAAGACTGGAGAACCACAACCGTCTCTTCATTAGCAACTAAAATTAAAATACAACAATCACTTACCGTAGTGTGCTGCGCTTCTCTGCTAAAGCCAGCTGCTGAGCTTGGGTCATTACACGCCTGATGTTGGGTGGGGGCGCGTTGGGGAACGAATCCCGGCCCTCGTGAGCTGGCCCATCTTCGTCTCCCTCTTCGCCACCGACCACGAAGTCTAGAGGCTTATCCTGAGGGAAAGGGGTTAATTAGTATGGGAAAGAAGAATGGTGAAACTGGGTCCAGTGTTTTTTTTTAAACTTTAAAAAACGACAGGGCCTGGTTTGCTTCCTTGGCTGAAAAGCGGGAAAAGAGGCATGATCGGCTAGCAAACCCAACTGACACAGCAAACTCAAATTTCACTTGCCGTACATGCGGCCGTACCTTACGCTCTCGTATCGGGCTTTATAGTCACGAGCGTAAGTGCCGCCAAGACGCTGCTTAAATCATCTTTCAAAGATGGAAAGGCCAATGATGATGATAATTTAGTGCCGGGTGATCATAATTTTTAAACAGGGCTGAAAAGTAAACATGATTTAAGAATTTAACAAGGCAGCTAGAAAGCAGTAGTTAGCAAAATCACGGATCGTAACGTAAGCAGATTCACATACTTGAAGCAAAAGGTATTATAAAAGGGATAGACCTTTCCTCTAACTTCTGCAGACCTTTCTGTTACTTTTATTGGATTTCTACGAAATTTAAAGTAGGTACTCTCTAAGATTGAGTCCGAAATAACAAGCTCTTTCGCCGCCATATTCTTTGGACTGTACGTTCTTTTGGAAACGTAAGCAAAGCTCTATAAAAATGGATTTTCGGATATTTTGAGACTAAGGAGATAGTGGAGTTAAGGCCAGCAGTGGGCAACGAATGAAACTTACATTCTCGTCCCGCCTGACCTCATCGGAGTCTATCTTCTCGAAGTTATCGCTTTCGCTCGATGAGCATCTCACTTGCTCCTGGTCTGACATTCTGGCGCCTGTGTACAAGAAACATTATTAATTTATTATTAAATATATTATTTAAATTATATCATCTTCAGCCTCCTGTCTCCAGCACGTCTATTATGATTTCTCTACTTCGTGTCTCGTCTTTTTCCATACTGATCACGTCGCGGCAAGGAAAAGCGCGGGACAGTTTATTTTCTATGTCGCGTCGCGCGCGTGTAGAGAAATCATACTAGATGTTCTGAGGCATAGGCCTATATCCTCATGGTGCGCATATACATACACCCTGTATTAGGCGTTAGTTCACCAAACGTGCACAATGCGGATTGGTAGACTTCACATACGCATCGGGAATTTTTGTTCAGCGTATGCAGATTTCGTCACGATGTTTTCCTTCACCGTTTGAGAGTAGTCTGTTACGTTCATTATAATAATGAAAACATCATTGTTGTATGGCTTGCCGTTCTGCGTGTGCCGATTCAAAAAGTAAATTAACTTAGACATTGCCCATTGCCACACAAATTCATCATCATCATCATCATATCAGCCATTAAACGTCCACTGCTGCTCCTCCCCCAAAATGGGGGGATTTGCCATAATCGCCACGCTTGGCAGGCGGGTTGGCGATCGCAGTTGGATTGAATGTGTGTTCTCAGAGGATGCTGCTGCCCATCTTCTGGTAGATCCCTTAGTCGCCTTTTACGACACCCACGGGAGGAAATGGGATGGTGCTATTCTTAGCCGACACCACACGGCCACACAATTTATCTAGTCACATTTAAAAAGCCAGAATCTAGCCTGGACTTGAATTATGATATCTAGAATAAATATATACCTAGATGCAAACATCCATCACTCGTCAATCATCATACAAATATTTGTCCTTTACGGGATTCGAACCCGCAACCCTCGGCACAGCTGGCAGGTTCACTACCGACTGTGCTAACCGGGCCGTAAATAGGCAGCTAACTTAAAATTACCTACAATAACTTGTAACAATATCATCACGACAACACAACGTACGCGCACTGATCAAATTGGTGATAGGGCATAAAAATATTCAGCACGGCTAGCATGCCACCCACGACAAAGCGTTTAAACGTGAAAAACGTCATGCGCATTTCTGGCATACGTAAAATAATAAAGATGGAGGCTCATTCGATTTTTATCGTTTTCTCGGGGGTGACATGCGAGGCATACAGGTCAGTATCTACCCGAAGCCGACGAGCATGCTCGAAGAGAATATGGTGAATGTCTAAGAATCGATCGATGTCAAGATAGCAGTATCTACATAGCCCATCAAGTGCGATCTTGCATGGAGTATATACTGGAGTCACCTCTAGGATGGCTCAGCGAAATACCAACCGGATGCAAGGAATCAAACGTCGAGCCAAAAGACTCGTCGAGGCTAAGTTACATGGCCTGGAACACCGGTGACTGGTTGCATGTCTGTTGTGTTACATTGGTTACTTCGGCGAATGTGCTCAGGAGCTACAAGACCTGATTCCATCTTCCCCCTTTCAACTACGTACGACAAAACGTAGTGCGAGACTGCATCCTTACGTAGAAGATATTCCAACAATCCACACAAAAAGGTTCGCATCCTCTTTTATAATGAGAACCAGTAAGGTCTCAAAAGAAAATACCATAAGTTCGGAGGTATACGTAAAATGTGGGTGAGTTTAGGGCGAACCATAGAGATCTAGAGAGATGCCAACCTGTGCGCTGAGTACGAAACCTGTCGCATCACCACCAGTACCACGCGATAGAAAGTATTTTGTTAGCTTGAATGTGCTCCTTATCCATTGCGGTATCAGAACTCAACGTTTGAATAATCTTTATTACTACGCAAGCATTGTAAACTATTTACACATAATATCTCGACTGGCTTTCAGCCTCATAATATATTGATTCCTTACTGTCATGAGCAATGTGTTCCGTTTTTGCGGTTATTGCTGCGACACTGGCCCCGCCCCCTTTTTACATCTCCCTTCAGTTTTTGTGAGCTGTGGGGCGAACACATAGGACCAGCGATGGTCTCAGTGTTACATAACGACCCTTGCAATATAGCGTAACCAACAAATCAATCAATCAATTCAAGGACATCCTTCGTCTGTTTTCTTAAGTAAATACAATCAGGATATAGTTCAAAGAAGAGTTCATCGGTTCTCGGCTTCATCTACACTTTCCATCACCTGATGAGCACATGTGGGTCGCATGTGACTCACTTCTGTCATTTTAAATCGACCTTTATTTAACCGACTTCAAAAAAGGAGGATTCTCAATTCGACCGTATATATATATATATTTTTTTATGTGTGTTCGCGGATAACTTCGTCGTTTATGAACCGATTTTGATGATTCTTTTTTTGTTGGAAAGAAGCTATTCCAACGGTGGTACCATGATAAGGAAACCAGGATCTGATGATGGCATCTCAGAGGGGAACTTTTGAAAATCGTAGTGCCGGCTAGTGCGTTTGTTAATTTAAAGCACTACTATTAAATTGAACTAATGAATTCACCACTGAAAATTGTGAAATAAACAAAATTTTAACAAAAAATTAAAACCGCCTACAAAAAAACTAAAAAGTTAAAAAATAATATTGCAGCCGATGACTTTTTCGTTCGCATCATAAGGACATTAATTTGTTTCATAGAAGTCGGTGTCAAGCCAAGCCAAAAAACTATTGCAAGCCCTGTCGCGAATCGTACCGGCTTGACAGCGACTTCGATAAAACAAATTAATGCTCTTATGATGCGAACGAAAAAGTCATCAGCTGCAATATTATTTTTTAACTTTTTAGTTTCTGGTTATAGTAAGGCCTCTTTTTAGGCTTTACAATTATTCGTGCAATTCAGGATGCTCCTGAAGCCAAGCGCAAGCCCATTTCGAATTAAAAAAAAAATTCATTGGACTGTGCGGTGGCCCCCTGTAAATCTGTATATTATACTTACCTACTATTAAGATTGTAAACTTGTACTTAGTTATACTTACTTTTTAGTCTCAATATAATATATCTTCTATCTATTCTATACTATTATAAAACTGTAACAGGAATTTTATCTGTACATTGAAGATATTAACAAAAAAAAAGTTACGATATGGTTTTTAGGTGTCCCTGATTCCATTTCACCAATTTTTTGATTTTTTATCTGTCTGTTTGTTTGTGTGTTTGTTTGTTTGAACGAGTATCACGCAAAACTACTGAACCGATTTTGATGAAACTTTTTTTGTTTGATAGCTTCTGATCTGACTTAAAATCTGGTATATAATTTGTGCGGACAAAGTCGCGGGTTAACGCTCGTACTATTATAAAACTGTAACAGGAAGTTTGTCTGTACATTGAAGATATTAACAAAAAAAAAGTTACGATATGGTTTTTAGGTGTCCCGGATTCCATTTCACCAATTTTTGGATTTTTTGTCCGTCTGTTTGTTTGTGTGTTTGTTTGGGTGTTTGTTTGAACGAGTATCACGCAAAAACTACTGAACCGATTTTGATGAAACTTTTTTTGTTTGATAGCTTATGATCTGACTTAAAATCTGGTATATAATTTGTGCGGACGAAGTCGCGGGTTAACGCTCGTTTTTATATAATCTTTATACCTGATAAATAAATTAGTAGTTTAGTGAATGTGAATAAAACTAAAGTAATGGTAATGGAGAGGATGAATGTGTGACTGATTGTTGTATAATGATTGAGAATGAAAAATTGCAACAAGTGAATGAGTTTGTATATTTAGGATACATGGTTACTAGAGATGGGAAATGTGAGGGTGATGTGCATAGGCGAGTAACAGCGGGAAACAAAGTAAACGGTACTCTACATACCATTGTGGCTAGCCAATTAGTGTCCAAAAAGGCGCGACTTGCTATACACAATGGTGTGTTGGTGCCTACACTTATGTATGACAGTGAGTGCTGGGTATGGCAGAAGAAGCATGCAAGTAAAATTAATGCTGTTGAAATGCGTTCCTTGCGAAGTATGTGTGGTGTGACGCTGAAAGATAGAGTGAGAAATTGTGTAATAAGAGATAGATGTAGATTAAAAGAAGATGTAGTGACAAGAATAGAGAAAGGTATGCTTCGTTGGTTTGGTCATGTGGAGAGGATGAGTGATAGCAGATGTACGAAAGAGATATATGCTAATGTGAGTGAAAGCGTCGGCAGAGGGCGCCCTCGTAGGACGTATGCTGATCAAATCAGTTGCGTCCTACAAAAAGGGGAGGTGCGGAGTACTCGAAACGTATATGAAGAGATGTATGGATGTGCATGAGGCAAAAGAAGCATGTAAGGATCGTAGTAAGTGGCGCGCCCTGGTATCTGCCTACCCCACTGGGAAAGAGGCGTGACGTTATAGATAGATAGTTTAAGTTAATAATATTAATTGAATTTCCTACATAATGTAAGTTTTTCATGAATAAATATCGTTCAATAATGTGTCATTCTGTTGACTGCCTACCCCAGTAGGAGACAGGCGTGAGAAAATGCATGTATAGTATAGGTATGTAACGCTACCAGTAAAGGTTGCTCCCAGTAGGCCTCGCATGCCACCCCCGAGAAAACGATAAAAATCGAGATGCGCCTCCATCTTTATTATTTTACGTCTGCCAGAAAGAGCGCGCATGACGTTTTTCTCGTTTAAACGCTTTGTCGTGGATGGCTTGCTAGCCGTGCAGTAGGCCTCGCATGCCACCCCTGAGAAAACGATAAAAATCGAGATGCGCCTCCATCCTTATTAAATTACGTATCCCAGAGCGAGCGCGCATGACGTTTTTCTCGTTTAAACGCTTTGTCGTGGATGGCATGCTAGCTAGGCTGGTCACCCTTATTGAGAGAAAAGTAGGACGTATTTTGACCGATAATGTGTTAATAACGAAATTAAAGGTTAGAATTTCATATTAGATCTAATGTGACGAGCATGTTTCATGTAAATTATAATAGCCCTAACCTACGCAGCTCTATACATAATTTTGTGTAAATTAGAACGGGTCAACAAAATGTAAATTAGGTATAATGGCGCGGCATGCCTTTATTGAAAAGTGTAAGCATATTTT
Source organism: Agonopterix arenella (assembly GCA_927399405.1). Lineage (NCBI taxonomy): Eukaryota > Metazoa > Arthropoda > Insecta > Lepidoptera > Depressariidae > Agonopterix > Agonopterix arenella. The sequence continues at coordinate 7,126,783 of OV656718.1, read as the reverse complement.
ATCAAATTAATTCAATTAATTCTTTTTTTATGTTTTTGCTATAATTTCGTATTTTGTTTTCAATTTTTCATTTGTGAGAATTCAATTAATATTAACTTAACCTACTATATTATTTATCGGGTAAAAAGTATATATAATAATATATATATATATATATTTTTTTTATGTTTGATAGGTAAACATTTGACCCCGAACTCACCTGATGTTAAGTGACGATGAGGCCGAAGATGTAGCATGCTTACCTAGAAAAATGCCTATTCACTCTCGCCTTGAAGAGGCCCAAGTTGTATTGCTCAGGGAACAGGTCCGCAGGCAGTGCGTTCCACTCTTTAGCCGTGCGCTTTATAAAAGAAGAAGTAAACTTCTTCGTGCGAATTGCTGGTAGGTCAACAACATAAGGGTGGAAACCCAGCCTGCGTCTCGTCCCTCGCAGATGAAAGGGAGACGGAGGTATTAGATCGTGTAATTCCGTCGCACACTCTCCGAAATGTATCCTATAAAAAACAGACAGACAGGCTACCTTGCGACGATGCTCAAGACTTTGCAGTTTCGCCACCGAGGTTGGATCACCTATGAGCTTCCTGGCACGCCTGTCGATTGAGTCCAACGCGGCCAACTGGTATTGGGCAGACCCGTCCCAGAGATGGCAACAGTACTCCATACACGATCGGACTTGTGCTTGATAAAGTTGTAGAAGCTGTCCCGGTGTGAAGTACCGTCTGACCTTCGAAAGGACGCCCAGTTTTTTCGCTGCGGTTTTTGCCATGGACTCAATATACCGCCCGAAATTCAAATCGGACGATATTTTAATGCCAAGGAGCTCCAGGCGATCAGCTATCGGTATAGACACAAAATTATATACTAATATAGAATATTGATACTAAAAAGTAAGTAAGTATGTACAAATTTACAATCTTAATAGTAATTATTTACAGGGGGCCACCGCAATTAAAAATCAAATTTAAAAATCATTTATTGTCAATTCAATTGGCAACACAGTTTTCTTAGAATTTAAGTACAAAAGAAGGATACTATGAGAGTATGAGACTAGATCGAGGCTCAGCCTGTCACGGCTAGCATGCTACCCACGATGAAGCGGAAAAACGTTATGGGCGCTCTTTCTGCCGTACGGAAAATAATAAGGATGGAGGCACATCTCGATTTTTATCGTTTTCTCGGGGGTGACATGCGAGGCCTACTGGTACGGGGATGAACCGGCGCAGCGCTGATAATAGATAATATCACATAGATAGCTTTTTGACGTCATTTTTTGACTCTACCACCGCGTCGGAAGGTGTTTCGTTGAGAGAAGATGCGACCAGAAACTCTACAACACACATCTTTTAAACAAAACAAAATATACAAAGTACAATTAAAATACAATATTGCATTACGTAGAGTAACATTGTCAAGACCAGACATTTTGGTCATCATGTACCGGTTGCAGTTTTTCTTTTGGTTGTCTTGGGGATCGATAGATGGCGCTACGGTCTGTGCGAATTAAGTTCAAAATTTCAAAAAGTATTTCTTTAAAATAATACAGGGTGTAAGTGACAGTGACAGCCTAGCAAATACTGTAACGGTGAACTCAGAACATCAAACTGAACAACTTTCACTATGGAGGCTACGTCAGGAAAAAATGTTCCAACAAAAGATGCCAACGCATCTTTTGATGAAATGTTTCATTATAGTTACTAATAATTATAATCGAAAAATTTTAACTGCTTACGTCTGACATGGATGTATGGGCTCGATCCCTTGGCCTTTAAAAAAAAGGCAGGCACAGTGTTGGCACGATTTTGACAGGATCTCGCGAACGTGTCTATGGAGCGATAAGCATACCTTCTGTCGAGTTTTTTAGGAACTAAATTTAAAAAAGGAAAGAAAAACGCTCATTGGATTTAATCATTTAAAAAAAACTCTTTCATCAATATTTTTATTGCAGCAGAGTTTCATTCAGAATTCTAAAAGTTCCTAGGTACGGTTTGACACGCAGAAGCCAATAAATAACAAAATCAATACTAATAAAATACGAACTATTGTTTACTCTTCTTATTTGCTACGTAGGTACCTTCGAGTAGGTAAACACTACCGAAGGTGACCGAGACGTTAAACTAAGCGGTTAAAACTAAAATTAGTCGGTTAAAACTACTTGATATTGCAATACGCTACCGAGAATATTTTGATAATTTTTAATAGTTTTCCTTTCTATCGTCGTGTCGTTTTTACAAGTTTTTTTAATTAATCACATTCGTCGCGGGATCCAAGACAGATTAGAGTCCGGAATTTTGGTAGCACTATTAATATGTCAAAGGGATTGCACGTTTATCGACTTCCTATTGTGTCGATCAGCACGGCTAGCATGCCACCCACGACAAAGCGTTTAAACGAGAAAAAGTCATGCGCGCTCTTTTTGGCATACGGAAAATAATAAGGATGGAGGCACATCTCGATTTTTATCGTTTTCTCGGGGGTGAACCCGCGCAGCGCTGATTTTCAGCCCCTCCCTTCTCCCTGAGATCTTGATGAGGAAATGAGGGCAGATGAAGTATACAGATGCTCTAAACATCTAAATCATAAGTATTATACGTAAGCCAGAAAGAGCGCGCATGACGTTTTTCTCGTTTAAACGCTTTGTCGTGGGTACTAACATTGCAATAACACACTAACCGTGCAGGTATCGATATATTAAATCTGAAATAGATTATTAGGTCATTATCTTTATATCAGCTGAGATGAGAATGTTGAGATGGATGTGTGGTGTAACTAGAATGGACAAGATTAGGAATGAGTATATTAGAGGAAGTTTGAAAGTAGCACCTATAACGGAAAAATGGCAGGATAATAGATTATCGTGGTATGGGCATGTAATGCGGAGAGAAGAGTGTCATGTTACGAGACGAGTGTTAAGTATGCATGTGGATGGCTGTAGTAGGAGAGGGAGGCCGAAGAAAAGATGGATGGATTGTGTGAAGGATGATATGTGTAAAAAAGAAGTGAGTGTTGAAACGACGGCTAAGAGAGATGAATGGAAGAGGATGACATATTGCGCCGACCCCAAATAATGGGAAATGGGCAAGACAATGATGATGGGTACTGGTATTTGTCTTCATACTAAATTTCGATTCAATTTAGGCGAGTAATTAAGGCGGGGCATACAAACAGATAGACAGAATAGACGAAAGTATAAGGGTTCCTTCTTCGACTACGGAAACCTAAAAACAGTTGGCATGGCAGTTGTATGAAGCCTCGCGTTTAAAGGCATATTAAAACTATATATGTGACGTACTAGCTCTTAAAAAAGACAAACTATGTACAATAGTGAGATCACTCACAGGTCACTGCAAATTAAACAAACACATGCACAACTTGAAACTAAGCGACTCCACCTGCTGCAGGTTCTGCGGAGAGGACATGGAAACTCCCCTACACATTCTCTGCGTTTTGTGGTCCATTAATGTACAAACGAAGTATTCATCTTGGCAGACAGGTACTGGCTCCAGATGAGATACAAGAACTCCCTGTTAAAAACCTACTGCGATACCTAACTGCTGTAGGGATTAACAGGGAACTGTAGGAAGGGGCGTTCACAAAAGATTAGCGATGATCGAAGTGGCACAGACGCAAATCTGTTAAGGCCCCAATCACCCAATAATAATAATCTATGTGATAGGTATTATTTTGAATTAAACTGTAGATTTTGTACCCGACTGCGCCAGAAGGAGGGTTACTTGTATTTGAAACCATCAAGGATCGTATGATGTAAGTATGCATAAACCAAAATAAGCCACTAACCTGAAGGCACACAAAATATATTCAAACACATAATTGACGCACACATTTTCTTGCTCAATTTAAAAACGGAATTAAATACGATCGACGGACAAAATTCGTCCCGCATTAATGTCACATCACTATAATAAATTAATAAAAAAAATAATAATAATAGAATTAAAGTAAAATATAAATCTATATTTTTTTATAAAATAAGCAAGTGCAAACAAGTGACTGGTTGGTAGAAATGAAAATAAATTGTTTGGTTAATTTTTTACGTGAATAAGTAAAGTAAAAGTAAAAGCTAATAAAATCATGACGCGAAACTAAGTGCACTTCTAAAAGTATGTGTTATATTTGGTATTTTATACACTAATTGTGTACAAATTATGAATCATCATCAGCCTCTCTATCTTCACTTTCAATTGCAATAAAATAAGTAATCTGTCGTTTACAGTTAACAGTTAACTTTTTTTATTTATTACTACTTATTTAAAATATTAAGATATACCAGGAGAGCAGACGTATACAAGAGGTCGAACTAGATCGGTGCCTAATGACCTCTTGTACACTACTGCTCTCCTGGTACATATCAATGCTCAAACGTGTAGGTACAAACAGGTACACATGATGGTCACATCACTACTATAGGGGTATGGTTGCGTCCCACCCTACCACCAGGGGTATGGCCAGGGGTATGGTGGGTCCAGGCAAAGACTAGGGTATGCATTGAAGGCAACTATATAGTAGGTAGCAGGAAGTATCCGTCCAGGAGGGCGATTGTGCTTAATCACGCTATCCTAATCCAATTTCAGTTCTAATTACATAGCAATCCAATTACTATGCAACTGTGCTGAATTCCGCATCGCGCTAAACTCTATGTGACATTCGGAGCGCGCTCCATACAAACGAAGTCTGGTGATATTTTCAATAATAACCAATCAAAGTCAATGAAATTTTTGGGAGTCAATCTAGAAACTAATCTCTATGTTTGTATAGTTTTAAAGTTACAGTGCCTCAAAGATTTCCATACAAATCTTGAATTAATCCTAGACCAACAAACTGAACAACTTTCACTGGGACCAACATCGAAATCGCGAAAAAAAATATCTTTTTTCCCATACATTTAGCTCGAGTAGATCTGTAGTTTAGTATGGAACATCGCAAACGCATCGCATCAAGGCGATTATGGCAAATCTCCTCATTTTGGGGGAGGCCTATGTCCAGCAGTTGACGTCTATCGGCTGATATGATGATGATGATGATGGACCATCCGATTTTTTTTTCGCGATTTCGATATTGGTCCCATATTGAAAGTTGTTCAGTTTGATGGTCTCAACCACCCCTTAAATGTATATTTGTATTTTTGTCACACCCTGTATATTTTAACGAAAATCTGACTCAAAAAAAGAGATTTGAATAAAATTCCGGCTTAGGATGAACCACCCCATTTCTTCCCATGGCTGACTTACGACTTAGAGATAAGGGTTTCATATGTAATATATTATGTGGGTGAAACACTAGCCACCTATCAGAACCTTTACTCGACTGTGCATCTTGAAACCTCTAATATGATAAACCAGGAGCCCGATTGCGCTAAGTTAAAACATCGAAGTTCTATTCTTATCCAATTTCAGTTCTAATCACATTGCAATCCAATTCAACTGTGCTGAATTCCGCAACGCACGTGCTAAACTCTATGTAACTGACAGCCAATAACGTCTGAGCAATTTGTCAAAACGGCTCTAACGGCTGTCAGGAGCAGCACCGCAATTAGCGCAATACCAAATGTGTCAAAAGTTATGGTTCGTACGTAGTCCAATAACAGTTCAATCATCGTCATCATATCAGCCATTAAACGTCCACTGCTGGACATAAGCCTCCCCCAAAATGGGGGGATTTGCCAAAATCGCCACGCTTGGCAGGCGAGTTGGCGATCGCAGTTGAATTGCATCAATGTGTGTACTCAGAGGATGCTGCTGCCCATCCTTCAGTAGATCCCTTAGTCGCCTTTTACGACACCCACGGGATGAAATGGTCTTGTCACCACTGAGCCTTGCTACAACTGCCTGCAAGACAGTTGGAAGTTGTAGCAATGTTTATGACCACCCCGGAACTGATTATAGTCGTGTGTTTATAAATTATTTCGCTTCACTTATACTGGCTGCGTCCAAAAGTAGTTTTCTCTCAGTTCGCGCCTGACCAAAAAACTAAAGCAAATGTTACGTTATAAACAAACTAGGCGTTTGCTAACACGTTTTAGCGGGAATACACAGGGTGGCTTAGCATCCTTTTAAACTAATAGTCTACCAATCAAACTATGGGGGCAAGTAGAGCAAATACAAATTCTGCTGTTGCAATTGCATACATTTTAGTCGACTAGGCATTGCAGTTTAGTATAGAACAGCAGATTTTTTTTGGCTCCGATCGGTTTGCTCCCATAGTAAAAGTTGTTTAGTTTGATGGGTAGACTCTCAGTTTAAAAGGATACTTACTTACTATGCTGGCTCAGGGGCCCGAAGTGGGTATGGCCTCCGACAACAAAGCACGCCATTCATCTCTTTTCTGTGCCATCTCAGTCCAGTTGGGCACCTCCGGCTCCAAAAGGATGCTAATATGGTATTTATTTCATCCTGTAGTTGAAATATCTATCATGCATGCAATATATCATGCATGATCCATGACTCACTTACTTCGTAATTCATACCTATGTATTAATTTTTGTCGTGAATTCATTTAGAGGAACTTTATATTCTCAAGGAACCGAGAGATGTACACACGGCGACACATCAAGCTATACAAAACCAAAATAAGCTGGCCGCGCGTAGATCGAGTAACGTATAACGTCGCGCGGCCAGCTTATGTTGGTTTTGTATAGCTTGATGTGTCGCCGTGTGTACAGTACGACCAGGAAAATAATTCCGCTCGTCAATCTTCGTTTGCGCAGAGCAGTGCAAAATCGGGTATTCTCTATCTCGCTCCAACTCGACTAGCAGACTTATGGATGCTTCGGCAGCGAAAAGGGCGCGAAAGCAATAAGCCAATAGCGGCAAAGTGTCACATCCTGATTGGTCAATATAATTTCGCGCGCTTTTAAAATTTGTCAACTGCGCAGGTACATCGGTGAGACTTATAAACCTGGCACTACTGTACTGTATGTAAAGAATCTGGACCGCTCAAATTGGACATCCATTTAGGCCTACCCCTCTTGAAAAAGGCGTGAATGTACTTTTTCATATCAATCCTATTATTCGAATGGAATACAAAGCAATAAACGGCATTTAATACGATGACACGATGAAGAATTTGCACAGTGCAGGGCCGGACTGAGAGCTGGTAACTACCGGCCCGGGCATTTTAAAGACAGTCGCCCCTCCCAATCTGGCAAGGTCCAGGTCACAGAACATATGTTCTACATACATACATATGCTCACGCCTATGTCCCACTACTGGGGTGGGCAGAGACAACAGATCGCCACATGCCACGATTCTGACACACATCTTTAGCTTCCTCAACATCCATAAGTTTCTTCATACAAGCTCGTCGGTTCCGGGTACATTTTATTTGGCCCTTCTTCAGTACGCATCCGATTTGGTCAGCATACGTGCGCCTAGGGCGACCCCTTTCATTTCAACCATTCCATTCACACTTGCCTTGTAAATTTCATACGTCAACCTACTTTCGCTCATTCTTTCCACATGGCCAAACCACTGTTGTTGTTGTATGTTCTGTTCTGTTATAATTTTATAAGAGGGGTTAGAAGTGCAAAGCAGGCGTGAGACGTGTCGCCACAGGTTATGCAATGATTTGCATAACACACTAAGGCATGCGGCGTGGTGCAAGCGAGAGGGCATGAGTAATTGTAGCAGCGTGAGCGGGGAGACAAGTGGCGACAGCCGTCTCCGAAGCAAAAGCGCTACTTTGCATTTCTAACCCCTCTTATAATGTTCTGTGGTCCAGTTAGATTGCAGGAATATGATCTGATATCAGAAGCAAGCGAAGCCAGTTCAAGATTTCGATACGATTGAATTTCGGAGGGGGGAAATCCATACGAAATCCTATTCTGATTTTGAACTCTGTTTGCGTGTGGGGCCGGCGTTATACTTGGTTGTGGAGCTTAATGCCGAAATCGACTTGATTTCTGTTCCCTGTCCACATAAGGACCAGTCAGGAAATTAAAAAAAATTGGTCTTAGATGCTTGTAGCATATTGGTTTAAAAATAATATTTTAATACGAGCGTTAACCCGCGACTTCGTCCGCACAAATTATATACCAGATTTTAAGTCAGATCATAAGCTATCAAACAAAAAAAGTATCATCAAAATCGGTTAAGTAGTTTTTGCGTGATACTCGTTCAAACAAACAAACACCCAAACAAACAGACAGACAAAAAGTCCAAAAATTGGTGAAATGGAATCAGGGACACCTAAAAAGCATATCGTAACTTTTTTTTGTTAATATCTTCAATGTACAGACAAACTTCCTGTTACAGTTTTATAATAGTACGAGCGTTAACCCGCGACTTCGTCCGCACAAATTATATACCAGATTTTAAGTCAGATCATAAGCTATCAAACAAAAAAAGTATCATCAAAATCGGTTAAGTAGTTTTTGCGTGATACTCGTTCAAACAAACAAACACCCAAACAAACAGACAGACAAAAAGTCCAAAAATTGGTGAAATGGAATCAGGGACACCTAAAAAGCATATCGTAACTTTTTTTTGTTAATATCTTCAATGTACAGACAAACTTCCTGTTACAGTTTTATAATAGTACGAGCGTTAACCCGCGACTTCGTCCGCACAAATTATATACCAGATTTTAAGTCAGATAATAAGCTATCAAACAAAAAAAGTTTCATCAAAATCGGTTCAGTAGTTTTTGCGTGATACTCGTTCAAACAAACACAAATAAACAGACAGACAAAAAAATCCAAAAATTGGTGAAATGGAATCAGGGACACCTAAAAACCATATCGTAACTTTTTTTTTGTTAATATCTTCAATGTACAGACAAACTTCCTGTTACAGTTTTATAATAGTATAGATAGAGTACCTATAGATAATATTTTATTCGATGTTATTGTAGACGTATCTTGTTTTTAATAAGTATTTCGTTTGACACTGCAATTTATTTACACAACAACATACATTAACATTTCTTTTTAATGTATAGTGCCTCTAGAATGGCAGAAAGATCGGTAGAGCCGTACCAGTGGCCCTGCGGCAGGCCTACGTCAATTGGCCGTAGGTCTAGGTACCGAGATAAGAATCCACACTTTAGCGTATCGTAACCGATGCCCTTCCTTGATTTCTGCCACTCGCTCCAGACGGCAACGTCAATTATGTCGCGCGCTGTACGAAGTAATAACAAGGCCGTTGCAGGTTCTGACACGAGCACTCGTCTTGCGTGGTGTTCGCGCGTCGCGTTTTTGACTGCCACGAGGCTCCCCAATCCTCAATCTCTTGTTGTTCTTGATCAAAAACAATCCCTGAGATTGGGATAGATACTCCCACAAACTACTTGACACTGGCGGAAATGTAGTGCCACAGTGCTAACGCACAAGCCAGAGTCCAAATAAATAAACAAGGCCTGTGACAAGCTTCACTAAGTATGTTTTTGCGCGTACCGTCTGGCAGTTGGTAAAAAAGGATGAGAAGTTACCGTTTTCTAAGGAATAGTGACTGTATTTGTTACGAAGTAACTAGTAATATGTGCCTACGGACCGGCCGACCGGCCCACCATAGAATCGTGGCCTACCAGGCATTTGTTCGGTATGTCGGTATGGCCAGTCCGGGCCTGGAAAAATGGAATCTATTTAATGAAAATCGATTGGATTCCATTCCATTGAAAACCTGAGGCCGTAGCGTCTCAGCTCCTTTGGATTCCATCGTGGATAAACTCATGCGTAAGTAGGTACGTTTATTTCCCTGTGGTGGCAGAGGGATTATTATTATTATTTATACTTTTAAGGTGCTTTTGAAATATTTGAATGGTGGAAAGTTTTTTAAGGGTATGATCAGACCATCAAACTGAAACAGAGCTTCTGGCTGCATCTTCTCTACATACATGAACGACATCAACGACAACACGTTCCGACGCGGTGCCGGTGGTGGTAACTTCAAAAAAAGAAAGGCTATGTGAAAAAAATAGGATTCTTCATGCGTATATAAGGTCTAACAAAATTAGGTGAAACTAATTTAAGGGGATGATCAGCCCATCAAACTGAACAACTTTCCCTATGGGACCAATATCGAAATCGCGAAAAAAAAATCAGCTGTCCCATTCATTTGGGTAGACTTGATACTTGGAGTGTTGTATAATGGGACAGCTGATTTTTTTTCGCGATTAATCGATCAATTTTGATCCCATAGAGAAAGTTGTTCAGTTTGATGGTCTGATCATCCCCTTAAAATAGTTTCAGCTGATTTTGTTAGACCTTATATGTAGAAAAATAATTGAAGCGAAATGAGCGTGTGATAGCTTATATTACTGCCTGATGCGAGAGAAAGAGATGGGGCGGCGCGCGCGCCTGAAACGACGCAAGCATAAAACAAACATTATTTAATTGTGATGGAAAAGACAGTAATGGTTAATAGTAATAGTATAAAAAACATAAATATGTATAAAAATCTAAACTATTCAGAGAATCCGCCGCGGTTCGTTTCTGGCCTAAACGTTTTAATTGTGATTGTACTATTTATGTAAGTTCAATTCTGCTCTAATCAAAATTTGTAAAATATCAATCTCTTTTTTTTAAATAAATCTCGTGTTTCTATTATTCACCGTTTAGCAGTTCCAAGCGTTTATCGATAAGGACGGAGGCTACTTTGGCTTGTTTTTCTATCGATAAAATGTGTCTTAATCGTGTTTTGGCTCTAATCAAAAATTCAGTTATGTGTTCAATTTACACATATCCGCAAATCATACTCCTACTGTTTCATGATATATGACGCTTTGAAGAATCCAATTTTTTTCACATAGCCTCAATTACAGAGAGCGCACTGTAAGTATAGCAAGTAGGTAGGTAGATATTTTTTAATTTTCTGGGGCACGTTTCTTTACTAATGTAGGTTTTTTAAAGAGATGACCAGACCAACGAACTGAACAACTTTCACTATGGGACCAACAATGAAATCGCGAAAAACAATCTACTGACTGATTGGCGTTTTTTATGAAACGGCTGATTTTCTTCGCTTTTTTATAGTTGGTCCTGTAGTCAAAGTTGTTCAGTTTGATGGTTTGAACTCTGAGGCAACCAACCATTTTTTTAGAATTAAATTCCGCTGGCTTAAACCTATAAGCCTATAAGTATAATCCTATAAGTCTAGAATACAATATCTGCTAAGGGTTGTCCCGAATTTTAATTCATTTAGGTATCAAATGTCCCGTAACTAATTAACAATAATTATAATGGGAATTCAAACAGTGACGTTCGTAATTTCAATAAAAGAAATAAAAATAAATTAGTATTCCCACATTTTCGACTCAGTAAGGTCAACACATCTTTCATGGGGCACTGTATACGCTATTATAATAAGATACCAGAGGATATTCTTAACTTGCGAGACAAAAAGTTTAAGTCCCATGTTAAACAAGTCCTCTGTAAAAAGGCTACTATAGACTCGATGACTATTTGATTTGAATGACCAAAATGTCTGGTCTTGACAATGTTCCTCTATGTAATGCAATATTGTATTTTAATTGTACTTTGTATATTTTGTTTTGTTTAAAACATGTGTGTTGTAGAGTTTCTAGCCGCATCTTCTCTCAACGGAACACCTTCCGACGTGGTGGTAGAGTCAAAAAATGACGTCAAAAAGCTATCTATGTGGTATTATTTTGAATAAAACATTTTGATTTGATTCGATTTGAAAATACGGGACACCATGAAGACTAGTGCAAGGAAAGACCGTAAATTACCAATAAATCGATACGCTTTGCTGTTTATTTGCTATCTTATTATTAAGCGTTTATCAGTTTGCCACGAGTTCAAATGTCACGCTTAAGTCACTCGACGAATTAACGCATGAAGTTGTGAAGGTGAAAGAGGACACGAGATAATGGTTAGGAAGTGAAATAGAGGGCATTTCTGACATGCGTTTGGTACATGGATATCTGGATTTAATTTCTCAGCTTTGTGTGAAGTCACAATACTTGTATCTAAGGCCAAAAGTTGAGCATGGCATGCAAAGAGTTATCAGGTAATTGTCTCATTAAATAATTAACACATTTCTTACCTAGGAGCGCTGATAAGAACAATTTTAAACTTTCTGGCAGTGCGTCACTAGGCTGATTATGCCCATCGAACACTCATAATATTAGCGTGATTTAAATGCCAATTTAAATAGATCAAATCAGACTTTATTTTATTTTACACATAATGGGTTTGCGCTTGGCTTCATCTCACCTGATGGGAAGTGTAGATGAAGCCGAGGATGTAGCGCGCTCACCCAGAAAAAGCCTATCAACTCTTCTTTTTAAAATATCATGTTTGTATTTGCTTGGAATCAGACGCAGGGTGAGAGTTTCAAACCTTACCGGTTCTCATTATAAAAGTAAACAGGATGCGAACCTTTTTGTGCGGATTGTAGGAATATCTACTACTTATGGATGCAGTCTCCTACTATGTCTTGTCGTACGTTGGTGGAAGGGGGATGGTGGCCTCATATATTTCTTTATACTTTCTATGACATAACAAAGCCGTTGAGGCTCTAATGGGAAGAGCAGAACCTCAGGCGTACAGTCGACTACAAAGAGATGTAAGTATCAATTTTAATGTTACAAAATTATGTAACCATTTGAATGAAGTAATTAAGTACCTACCTAGCCATTGTTTGTAACAGATGTGTGACAGAGACACATTAATTATGGTTTTCATTGAACCTTTACTTCAATCAAAGAGACATAATTTTAATAAAAATGGATACCTACATCATCTATTCAGTATGTCAGTCATGGAGGCTTTCTTCATGCTCAAGTTGTCAGCTGGTCGTAATTTGTAACCATGATTTGGATCATCTATTGGTTATTTCCTCAGGTGACTTTTACGATGACCTATCGACTGACGATAAGATGTCTTTGACGATAAGTAGCTAATTTATAGTCAAAATCATATAATAGTCTAATGCTTCATGTTACAAAAGGTAGAAAAACTGAGATTTTCTTTCAGTCTCAGCAGGCATCGTAGTTATCTATCTATACTATTATAAAACTGTAACAGCAAGTTTGTGTGTACATTGAAGATATAGGTAAACAAAAAAAAGTTACGATATGGTTTTTAGGTGTCCCTGATTCCATTACACCAATTTTTGGATTTTTTGTCTGTCTGTTTGTTTGTGTGTTTGTTTGTTTGATTGCTTGTTTGATTGCTTGTTTGTTTGAACGAGTATCACGCAAAAACTACTGAACCGATTTTGATGAAACTTTTTTGTTTGATAGCTTATGATCTGACTTAAAATCTGGTATATAATTTGTGCGGACGAAGTCGCGGGTTAACGCTCGTTTAGTATAAAAGTTATCAATCATACAATATTATTATTATACAATATAGTTTATGGTGTGTAGGATCAAGGATGAAATGTGTTTGTATATGGAAAGACTAGAATTTTCCAGCCACTCAGTACTCTGTATCTAGTCACATACTACTAAATAGTTATACAAGCTAAAATGGAATGTAATGAGACCAATCAAAACATTCATAGCTGGTACGATACTAGTGCAGGGAAAAAACATCTTTTTTACTAAATAAGGTGAGAGGGAGTTGGCTATACTCTACCATTCGGTGCTTTTTTGTTTAAAAATAAATATTAGTCTATTTGCTGTTAGACAAGGCATAAAGTTGCTAAGAAGAACTCGACTTGGCCTAATTATTTCCTACTTTTATTGTCAAAGTGCTTATAGCTAGTCACAGGCTGCGATTTAGAGACATTTGCAATTTGCAATGTCTCCGAAGACGACGTCAGAAATAGGGCAAGGTGGAGAGAACAGACATGAAAGGCTGACCCCACCACCATAATTATGGGATTAAAAGCCAGGAAGAGAGAGAGAGGATGCCAAATGTTAAAAGAATATGAATTAGATATCCTCCTAAACTGTAAAAAGTTTTGTTACTCCATACATTTTCTGATGGCCAAATATGACATCCAACGCCGACTAAGAGGCCATCAATTCTATAATTATTTACCTTCAAAATTTAAGCTACAAGAAGAAATTAATTACTCATTTCGTGTCCCGTCAACGTCCCGAATTTTATCAAATGGGATCGCGATCTTCATAGGCATTCTATTACCAAGGCCAAAACATTCCTTAGAGTTTACATTGGACCCTTACATGACGCGTATTGGCTACAACTAGGTATACGTACGCAACAATTTGACGAATTAAATTATTTAAACTAGATACCTTGTTCTTTTGTATCGCAATAAGGAAATGGCATACTTAGTTGAACGCGGAAACTGAAACGGTTGGGGCATTTGACTAAAATTATTTTGCATTGTGGTCAAATGGTCAACCAAATGGCATACCATCCACTCATAAGCCACATCTTGGTGACGTAGCTGTTATTTCATACAAATGGGAAACATTTAACCTGTCACATCCCGACTTTAAAATAACAATTGATAAACAATGGTCCTGCGCTGCCCTCATCCAACGGGTTCCGCCGCCTTCACAAGGTCGTCGGTCCACCGTGTGCGGGGCCTACCCACGCTGCGCTTTCCGGTACGCTGTCACCACTCGAGAACTTTTCGGCCCCATCGGCCATCGGTTCTGCGAGCAATATGCCCCGCCCACTGCCACTTCAATTTAGCAACTCTTTGGGCTATATCAGTTACTCTGGTTCTTCTGCGGATCTCTTCATTTCTGATTCGATCTCGCAGGGAAACTCCGAGCATAGGTCGTTATGGCGATCCTTGGGGGAGGCCTATGTCCAGCAGTGAACGTCCATCGGCTGAGATGATGATGATGATGATGATGATGATGATGATGATGATGATGATAAACAATGGACGACGGTCGATATCGCGTCGCCGGGATGTGACAGGTTAAAAGACAGTAAGCATGTGCGATACTGAGTGCTATTGCGAGCGAAACAGGGAATACGCCATTGCCTACATTTTCCGCCACGTTTCCCACGAAGCGAGGGTGATGTTGAATTTGGTGGAGGGCAGGGAGTTGGCAGGGAGTGTCTTTATTGTATGTAGTACTAGATACTCTTTCGTACACTGTTTAAATTAATGTTCAAAAAATTGTATCAGTGGTTAATAATTAACAGTTTTTACAGTGTTGAAGAGTTTTTAAATTTTAAGTGTAAGTAAATATGTAATGTAAAATATAAAGTGTTAATATAGTATAGTATAAGTTAAGTTGTTAACATAATATTTGCATGCTGCTGCTACAGCTGAACAGAAGAAACTTATTTCATATTTTATACCATCTTTTGTAATATTTACCTGTTTCAAAGCAAATAAATTCTATTCTATTCTATTCTATTCTATTCTATTCTATTCTATTCTATTCTATTCTATTCTATTCTATTCTATTCTATTCTATTCTATTCTATTCTATTCTATTCTATTCTATTCTATTCTATTCTATTCTATTCTATTCTATTCTATTCTATTCTATTCTATTCTATTCTATTCTATTCTATTCTATTCTATTCTATTCTATTCTATTCTATTCTATTCTATTCTATTCTATTCTATTCTATTCGATTCTATTCTATTCTATTCTATTCTATTCTATTCTATTCTATTCTATTCTATTCTATTCTATTCTATTCTATTCTATTCTATTCTATTCTATTCTATTCTATTCTATTCTATTCTATTCTATTCTATTCTATTCTATTCTATTCTATTCTATTCTATTCTATTCTATTCTATTCTATTCTATTCTATTCTATTCTATTCTATTCTATTCTATTCTATTCTATTCTATTCTATTCTATTCTATTCTATTCTATTCTATTCTATTCTATTCTATTCTATTCTATTCTATTCTATTCTATTCTATTCTATTCTATTCTATTCTATTCTATTCTATTCTATTCTATTCTATTCTATTCTATTCTATTCTATTCTATTCTATTCTATTCTATTCTATTCTATTCTATTCTATTCTATTCTATTCTATTCTATTCTATTCTATTCTATTCTATTCTATTCTATTCTATTCTATTCTATTCTATTCTATTCTATTCTATTCTATTCTATTCTATTCTATTCTATTCTATTCTATTCTATTCTATTCTATTCTATTCTATTCTATTCTATTCTATTCTATTCTATTATATTCTATTCTATTCTATTCTATTCATAACTAGTACTGGCCTCGTGTCGACCTACGCTTATTGGCATTGTAAAATTGTGATGCTCTTTGTGCAATATGCAATCTTAGATTAATGTTAAGTGAATGATCACCCCATTTCTTGTCTTGGGTGTAGTAAGAGGTGACGACAAGAGTATAATAAATGAAAAAGTAATAAGAAAGATTAATGGTTTCTTATGCAGTATTTATATGGACAAAAGGCTAGCCACCTCTTGACACGTCATTCCATCATGAAACCATTGCTACAACTACATTCTTAAACAGGGAGTTGGTAGGTAAAGTGGTGTTTCCCACTACCCCGAAAGGGATTTGGAAAGGGACGGTTTTGAGTATAATTATTTAATTTTAATTTATTCAGGACAGTATTACATACATAATGATGTATGTATGTAATAAAAAGAAAACGAATGAATGTACTGATGTAATTGAAATTCACAGTACAGACCTGAATAAAAACTTTATACATTTTTTATTCGGGTCAACCTTTGACTTGACTTATCGATAACTCTGAAGTGTAATGGAGTCGCATCTATCCAGCCGCCTACAATTTTTTATAATTTAATTCAACCTGTTATTACATAATTATAGTATAATGATCTTTGCTCTTGATTTTGATCCTCTTTTTATGTATCTATCTATTTATAAGCTCACGACTTTATTCCCCGAACGAGTAGTTAGTATTTTTCTGCATACCTTATCATATCAGATAATCCACATTTATCGTCACTTTTAGTGGACACTTCGAAACTTCGAAATTGAAGCATTTAGGTAGGTTAGCTCAAGATGTTTTTTTTCTTTACCGAAAAGCCAGGGTGTTTTAAATCCTGCAACTTTGGAATCGAACTGCCACCATCTGTACGATTACTAGACCATCTGTACATACAATGTGAAAAATGTAACTATACCTATTCTCATAAATCGACATTTGGTTTAATGATTGATGATGATGACGACCCAATCGAGATATTTATTTATCTATTAAAACTACTACGTGTATGTTCTAATCAGAAAGGTTACCGTATAACATTTCAGTGGGCCAATTTCGTCAAACTTTTAAATAATTTTGAAATTACCTACTGCCGTTTTACGTAATAATTTAGATACCTTCATACATTAACGTACGTGAATTTAAAAAAAAATGTAGATTTACAGGTGTAACAACATTATTTTTCGGTAGCTGACTAAATTAAGACAATTAAACATTAATTTATTCCTTATTGAATGCAAATGAGGCGTATAGTTCAGCCAAGTCATACAATTTTATAATTCATACAGTTTTTCACTCTGATTTTACAAATTTTCAAGTAAAAGATCTGAATAATTATTAATAAATCTATTTTAAATTTCGTCAAAACTTACCATACCTTAACAAAAAATAGTTTGACTGAAAACAACGAGAAAACTTTCTTACTTTCAGCAAGCTCCGATGCAGTTAGCTTCTCCAACAGAAACTTCAGGAAATAACAAATAACTCCAACAATTAATAACGCAATGGTTAACATCAATAATTTAACCGGTAACACATCACAACACTATCACAGCCATAATTGAAAAAAAAAAAACAAATAAAAAAAGTCCGGCGGAACGTCTTCCCGACTGTCGTTCCCGCGCATGAACGGGCGCGACAATCTATCATTCGAATTCAAAATAAGGAATTCAAGCGCTGTAATCACTAATCACGTAACGCGATAAAATTACATGTCCATTTTATTTACTGTCAGTACAATCAAATACGCGACTCTTTCAATTTGTTACGATAATAAAACACGCGATACCGCATGCTTGATTCACGGTCGGGACACTACGAAAACATTTTTGTTGTAACTAAATTGCGGTGTTTTATTATTAGACTAGAAGTTATCGCGACTATACTCGCGTCCTTCAGTGTCCGCATCGTCTTATGGTACAAAATTTAAATTCAAAATTAATGTTTCTTAACTGGTTCTTATAACCTACCTAGAATCATTGACGTAGGTAGGTATTTTATTTGTTTTATGAATTATAGGCAATGATGTACTGTATATTATAATTTATAATAATTAAGTACGTTAGACATTATTTTATTAAACGATTTTTGTCCCGCTAATTTTGTACTCAAACAGTAAAGTGTCCCGTTTGTCCCGAATTTGACTAAAGTTTATTGTTAATTCGTTCCGTTTTTTTACAGTCAATAATTTATGTTATTCAATTAATCAAAATAGTTTATAATTTATAGTGCATTAAGTAATTAATAATTAAATAAACATATCCATAAATGTAGCTTTTTTCAAATGCTCCTACATTAAGTAAGTAGGTACCATAAGGTGATTATGGCTCTTCTTAACACACGCCACTTTCCTGCATGGATGTAGCAATATTGTTTTCCCAGGGGTCAGGTCCAGGCATAGCGTAAACTTTGATCCAGGGCAGGTCGTTGCTATAAAATATAAAAACCTGGAGCGAGCGAAGCGAGCTCGAGATTTATAATGATCTAAAACCTGAAGCGACTTGACGACTAAGTAGTTTCGAGAGATCGAAGCGAGCTCGAGATTTAAAATGATCTGAAACCGGAAGCGACTAGACGGCTAAGTAGTTTCGAGAGATCGAAGCGAGCTCGAGATTTCACTACCAATATTATCAGGTCATTGCAAACCTGCCATACGATCTAAATCCAATGCGATATGAGCGAGCGCAGCGAGCACGAGATTTACTGCAGTAGGTAGGCTACCTATATTGTGATTAATGTAATAGGATTTAAAACTAGAAGCAAGCAAAACGAACGCGAGATTTTTCATCAAGTTATTAGCATTAATGAAACAAATTTAGCCAAAATTAATGAAATTGATTTTGGCGCCCCTCAGACTGCCGCTCGGGGCGTAGTACGCCCTGGTTTGCGCCCCCAAGATCCTGGGCTAAGTTTTGAACAAAAGTGGACCATGCATATGCTCACGACTATATTTCCCGAGGGGTAGTCAGAGATAATCTGAAAACTCAGAACATCCACGTTTCACTGGTAGTACCGAAACTCTCTCTCAAAAGTGGACCAACTCCTCAAAAAACTAATTGGCTTGAATGTAGCGCTTAATTCGCTTTCTTATATAGTTTACTTTACTCCCTTGATCCCAGTGAACTTGAGCTACCTATTCAATAATAATCGTGCGTTCGCAACGACCGTATTTAGGTATGATCTTGATAACCTAGATAGTGACAAAAAGATACCTCTTGGCAGTTGACATTGTGAAATATTATCTTTTATCTCCAAATAGCAAGGATTTATCGTAAGCTTTATCTCATAGACAGATTTTAATATTAAAAAGTAGTGTGTTCACTCTAGGTAAGTAAGTTAAATAGTTAGTCCCTAGGTAGGTAGAGCCCTACCAACCTATTCTAATCTAAAACGCCTGGTTTTGCGTTTGTTTACAAAATTTAAAAATGTCGATGAAAAAATTATGATTAAGTTTATTGTTGGTACCTACCGAATTTATAAGTAACTAGCGTTAACCCGCGATTTTAAATCAGATCATTAGCTATCAAACCAAATAGTTTCATCAAAATCGGTTCAGTAATTTTTGCGTGATGCCCGTTCACACAAACAAACAAACAGACAGACAAAACATCCAAAAATTGGTGATATGGAATCAGGGATACCTAAAAACCATATCGTAACTTTTTTTTTGTTAATAATCTTCAATGTACAGACACACTTCTGTTACAGTTTTATAATAGTTTAGATAGATTACTAATTAGGTAAGTGGTTGGTAAACCGACCGTTAAAATCGGTTATCCTGCATCCTAGGGTTTGTCTGCCTTCTTTATACATTTTGTTTTCTTAGCCTCCATCATCCAACTGCAGGACAATAGCCTCCCCCCTGAATTCTCCAGCCACCCCTGCCCTGGACATGCTCTAGCCACTCGTAATCGAAAGCATTCAGATCGTCCCGCCACCTCTTCCTAGATTTACATGGTCGCCGACGATCGTTTTCTGGAATCAAGGGCATGACAGTTCTTGCCCATCTCCCCTGGTGCATTCCATAGACATGGTCGGCCCATCGGCACCATCATCAGACTAATGTACGTCCCACAGTCCCACTGCAGGGCACAGGCCTACCCGCAGGGAGATATTGCGGATTGGTAGACTTCACATACGCATCAGAATTAATTTCTTCCTCAGCGCATGTATGTTTTCTCACGATGTTTTCCCTCACCGTTTGAGAGGCAATAGTTTAAATATAATTTTATTGTGTATAATATCTTGTTTTTGTCTCTATTGTTATAAGTAAATTATTGTAAGTAAGTAAGTACAAAGAAACCAGCACAGTACGACCAGTAGCCGTAGTCCGCCAACGGGCAGGTCCGACAGCGCGCGAACGAACGAGATAAATGACGTGATATAGCCATAACACGGGTATCGCAGGTTGGCGTACTACGGCTAAAGGAAAATAATTCCGCTCGTCAATCTTCGTTTGCGCAGAGCAGCAGCAAGGCTAGCATGCTACCCACGACAAAGCGTTTAAACGAGAAAAACGTCATGCGCTCTCTTTCTGGCCTACGTAAAATAATAAAGATGGTGGCGCATCTCGATTTTTATCGTTTTCTCGCTAGGCCTACGGCCCGAGTCCCCGACCAAACCCGAAGTCAATTAGTAATTAAAGGGTGCAAAGTCGGATAGCAGCGAAAAGGGCGCGAAAACAAATAAGCCAATAGCGTAAACGGATTGAAGGTGGCGCATCCTGATTGGTAAATATAATTTCGCGCGCTATTAAAATTTGTCAACTGCGCAGGTACATCGGTGAGACTTATAAACCTGGTATTATTGTACTTACATATTTAACGATAATTTATACGTAAATAAAGGAAAACAAAATCATGACGAGCATATTAAAATCTGCATAGTAATATTATACGACAACACATAAACTAAGCATGCATATTTAATATTACGCTCACGAATATGTAGGAACCAACTTTTTTCCGAGGGGGGTACTTGCTTATGTATGTATGTACCCCCTTCGACTATGATGACCTTGGTATCCGATTTCGACTACGGTGACTGCTAATCTTTTTTTTTCTTTCTCTCTCTCTTTTTTTTGAGCTCTGCTCAGGGAGCAACTACTGCTTTTTACTGCGAACTATTGGGGGGGGGGGGGGGGGGGGGGGGGGAACACGAAGGGTCTACCGAGCCTAATGAATGAACTTAAGCAACCGACCTAGGAGCACCCAGAGAGGTACGGACCTCGGCATAGGACGTTGCTGGGGCTACGCGGCGGATTGGGTAGCGAGCGGGGATGTGTGTCCCTCCGGAAAAAGAACACTGCCGCGCTTTTTTACGGATTGACTTCGATTGCTAATCTTTATAGAAAAGCAGTCAGGTTTTGTACTGTTCACATAGCTACAGTGCACACTACAATAATATCATACGATCAGCCTTGCAGCTGTTACTTTTTTACTGACCTTTAAACATCAGTAATTTGTAACCGACTGGAGTTAATCAGGCAGACCTGGTCCATCCCCATCACAGAGATGCTCTACACCCCTTAAACACTGAATCAGCCTTGCAGCTGATGGTTGCGAAAAATACACTTATCTCTTAGTCTAACAGTTCTGTCGGCCACAGAACATGATAAGATGGGTTAAAAATGCAAAGAAGCGCTTTTGCTTCGGAGGCGACTGTCGCCAGTTTCTTCCCACTCACGCTGCTACAAATTCTTATGCCTTCTCGCTCGCACCACACCGCGCACCTAACGATGTTATGCAAATCATTGCATAACCGTCTCGCACGTGTTCCACGCCTACTTTGTAATTCTAACTCCTCGTATAATTTTCTGTGACTAGACCCAACTTGCTAACACTGACGACACGGCGACACATCAAGCTGTATAAAACCAACATAAGCTGGCCGCGCGACGTTAAACGTAACCCGACCTACTACTAGCTTGATGTGTCACCGTGTGTACTATAAAGTATGTCTGTATTAATTTTAGAACTCAAAGTAATTGTCTAGAAACAAACTACTTACTTACTCCTATACTCTTTGAAATTGATTAAAATATCCCTATTTTAATCAATTTCAAAGTCTACTGACTTGATTACTAAGTGGCAATCAGTCTATTAGCCTTCCCTTGGCGTCTAAAATTACTTTGACTAGGTACCTAGGTAATTCTAGATTGGCAGTTGCCTATTGCCTATAACTTGTGGTAGGTATTATGGTGTATTATAATGGTAGGTATATTGTAAAAAATAAACAAAACAGGCACAATAACATTTTTTTTCTTATCAATATACTTAAAGAGCATTAACCCGCGACTTTATCCGCATAAATTATATACCAGATTTTAAGTCAGATCATAAACTATCAAACAAAAAACTTTCATCAAAATCGGTTCAGTAGTTTTTGCGTGATGCTCGTTCAAACAAACAAACAAACAAACAGATAGACAAAAAATCCAAAAATTGATGATATGGAATCAGGGACACCTAAAAACCATATCGTAACTTTTTTTTTGTTAATATCTTCAATGTACAGACAAACTTCCTGATACAGTTTTATAATAGTACGAGCGTTAACCCGCGACTTCGTCCGCACAAATTATATACCAGATTTTAAGTCAGATCATAAGCTATCAAACAAAAAAAGTTTCATCAAAATCGGTTCAGTAGTTTTTGCGTGATGCCCGTTCAAACAAACAAACAAACAGACAGACAAAACATCCAAAAATTGGTGATATGGAATCAGGGACACCTAAAAACCATATCGTTACTTTTTTTTTGTTAATATCTTCAATGTACAGACAAACTTCCTGTTACAGTTATAGAATAGTACGAGCGTTAACCCGCGACATCGTCCGCACAAATTATATACCAGATTTTAAGTCAGATCATAAGCTATCAAACAAAAAAAGTTTCATCAAAATCGGTTCAGTAGTTTTTGCGTGATACTCGTTCAAACAAACAAACAAACACACAAACAAACAGACAGACAAAAAATCATTACATTACATTAGACGGATGACCGTTTAGTGGTATTTCAAAACTTTTATTAAATTTAATCTCACAAAACATTTCAACAAATTTTTCTTTTTCTATTTCGTGAAAATTGAGTACCTACCGCTTATCACTAGGTTCTTATCACACTACATTTAAATATAACAAATATAAATATAAGGCTAAGATATTTATAACGTAGCATTCCTCATAATTTTTATTCAATTTCTTTTTTATTTTTTTGTTCCTTACCTATGATGTTAATTATTTTTATGTTAAAATATGTTTGTTTATAAACATAACTAACTATATCACATAGCGTCGAAAGGTGTTACGTTGTAGTTGTAGAGAAGATGTGGCCAGAAACTAGACTAATAGATCTTTTAATCAAAAACAATAAGCTACTTCGAGCTTCGCAAGGTAGTCCGTCAGTTGCGTGTAACCAAGACTTATAAAAGAGTAAGTACACACGGCGACACATCAAGCTATACAAAACCAACAAAGCTGGCCGCGCGACGTTATACATAATGCAACCTACGCGAGACCAGCTTATGTTGGTTTTGGATAGCTTGATGTGTCGCCGTGTGTACTTAATTTCTGACCACCTCGAAAGGGATTATGGTTGTGAGTTCATGTAAATGTGTATATTCCTATTTATCTATTTAATAAACGTGACAATAGGGATGATGACTGATCCTGGAAATCCATATATTGTGATGAATTACAGAAATAGGCTAAAAATAGCAAAATTACGTACGTTTCCAACTGGTTTCCAACTTCGTTTAGACATGAAAACTTAAAAAATTAAGAAGTTTGGTAGATTACTTCGCTAAACCGTAGCAACACTGTTCTTGGCAAAATACCATACTGCCTTGGCCGTCTAGTCCAGAAATAAATTTAAAAAAAAATAGTTTAGAAAGAAAAGTGACACGCGAAAGACGTAGTGTGGATGTAGTTTTTCGAAGTGAAATATAATTACTTTCCTTGTACAAATATT
The DNA here is from genome assembly GCA_927399405.1 of Agonopterix arenella. Classification (NCBI taxonomy): domain Eukaryota; kingdom Metazoa; phylum Arthropoda; class Insecta; order Lepidoptera; family Depressariidae; genus Agonopterix; species Agonopterix arenella. The sequence continues at coordinate 7,102,715 of OV656718.1, read as the reverse complement.
CCAAATTTACCTATTCACCAAGTGCATTGTTGATGGATAATCGTGTTTGACACGTAGTTTTGTGTTATTTCGAGATGATTATCGAGAATCCGGACACATTTAAATCATGGTTGACGTCCATATTGGAACCGCTGTAAGTATTCCGTAGCCATATTTTTTCCTCATTATTTACTTTTCCTCAAAATTTTTGCCACCAACAAAACCGTAATCCGGTCACTATCAACATTTTTAGCATTATATTGGTGTAATAAAACAATTTTTATTCACCAGGTGTCACATTTCAGTTTCGTAATCTTTGGTTTTTTTTTTATATCAATAGATGCTATTGCTTCACATGGGCATAGGATTTTTTTCTCATCTTTCGAATAAACATGAGTATAATAGTTTTTGATATCGAATTTAAACGAACTTTGATTGAAAAAATTTTATATTTAAAAAAAAAATTCTTCGTCTATTCCGTGAAAATTTAGTACCTACCGCTTATCACTAGGTTCTTATCATACTACATTTAAATATAACAAATATAAATATAAGGCCTGCCTACCTCTTTCAAGATATTTATTACTTAACATTCCTCTCTGCCAAGGTACAAGATCCACTGATCAAGTGTGTTTTCATACAATTTTATACCTTATCACTAAACGAGACAGCCTATAGTTGCGGAACAATAACTTCAAACTAGTCTCGTGTGGGGTTCACACGATTGTCATGATATTAGAAGTAACGGATTAAAATCCAAAGTTGCGGATTTCATGCTACCTCATCCCCCGCTAAAAGTTATAGAAAAGTTTGTTAGTAGAGTTCACAGGACATTATAACAGGGGTTAGAAGTGCAAAGTAGGCGTAGAACGCGTGCCACACGGTAATGCCACAGGAACAGCCGCAGGGGTGCATTCACGACCTTTAGGTGCGGTTGTTTTTCAATTCGCTCTAAGGTACAGAACGACTGCACCAATTTTTAACTCGCTATGACAAAAGCCATAAAAAAAAAGGAAAAAGAAAAAAAAAACCCTATGAGGTACGGAACGATCAAGGTTGTTTTATAACCTCAAATTTTGACATTTAAAGTGATATGAAAATTTCCGAATACAATAAAAAAACTAATTTTCCATGTTAGCAAATCAAAAAGTGAATAAAAATAATTTGAAAAACAAGCTTTTATTCAAAACGAGCGAAAAGTCAAGTAACCACAGATAATTAAAACGTCCAGAGTGTTTTTTAACCATCGAATTTGATGGTGAAAAGTTGCAACCCGTCAGAGGTTCGGAACGGTTGAGTTGTGACAACCAAGTTGCAATAGAACGTTTTTCACCGAGGCACGGAACGGCGTGAGTGCGAAAAGTTGCACTCGGGTTGCACCTGGGGCGTAGGTTCTGAACGCAGCCCTGTTATAAGAAAGAGTATCTATTACTAGATTCAGTACGGACACTCCCTTCCTCCCACCAACTTTTTACCTCACTCCCTCTATCGCCCTCTGGTTTCCCGGCAGTTACCTAAGAAGAACACTTAAGGTTCAATTTCTTTGGTTTCACATGTGCTGATGTAATCTTTTCAATTTTAATTTTTTGTATGCAGTGTCCTGTCTATGGTTATGCAATGATTTGCATAACATCGTAAAGGTGTGTGGCATGGTGCGAGCGAGGCATCTGTAGTTGTAGAAGCATGGACGGAAGACAAGTGGCGTCACTCATCTCCGAAAGCAAAAGCGCTACTTTACATTTCTAAATTCTCTTATTATGTTCTGTGGTAGACTTACATGCGTAGCTCACCCATAGTTAAATGTTCTAAGCATTAAACATATAAATTCACTCTTGATGAAGGAACACTTTGTGAGGAAACCTGCATGCTTCAACTTCGAGGCATATATTGTATCCAATGTGCATTATAAGTGTCGACAGGCTCACTCCTCGTCACACTGGACAGAGTTTCTGTACTACTAGTGAAACGTGGATGTTCTGAGGTTTCAGAATATCTCTGGCTATCCCCTCGGGTATTACCCGAAAGTATTATTATTGTAGTCTTAAGCATATTATATATATATATAATAACAAAAGGAAATATATAATAACAGGATAAACTATCAAAAGTAGTAAAAAGTATACAGGGTGTAATATAAAATGGGACAGTCACTTAAAGGGGTGCTTCAGGCCATCAAACTGAACAAGTTTTACTATGGGACCAACACTGAAAACACATTGGGCACGCATGGGGGAACAACGCCCATATACCATGGTATCTATTGGTTCTAAATCCATGGTTCCCTCTTACAATATCCTGGGTTGGTGCTAATCTAAGATTCGACTACATATCTAAAGATTTTCATCGCATCATCTATTCTAGAAGCTACTGTGGGGACTTGCTACTGATGTCAGCACCCACAAGTCATAACAAAGATGCCAACAGATGGCGATACCGTCGCTCTCGGAAATATGCTCCATACATAGACAACGTTCACCATGAATACGTAACTCGTAACCTACTACAAATAAGGTTCACAATCGAATGCAAGACATACATCGCGCAAGAGAAATTATCACAGAGTTTCGATACATATACAAGGTCCAACTATCGATTGCATGCTGAAGGGCAGAAAAATTGCGTCTACTCTCCTAGGAGACGAGGTGCAGGTCACGACAAGTAAGGGTTGTCCACAAGGAGGGGTGCTATCACCGACTCTCTGGTGTCTGGTGGTAAACTCGCTCCTGGAAAAGCTCAATAAAAAGTCACTATACACAGTGGGATATGCAGATGACATTGTCATTTTAATCAACGGCAAATTTCCAGATACAGTGTCTGGATTTCTGCAGAAAGCTTTGGATGATGTAGAGGAATGGTGCAATGAACATCATTTATCTATAAATCCAGAGAAAACGACAATTGTGCCGTTCACGAGGATGAGAAACCTGACAAGGCTTAGGAATCCATACCTCTATAATAAAGAATTAACATGGTCCACAGAGGTTAAATATCTGGGGATGATACTAGATAAAGAACTGACGTGGAAATCACATGCCGAAATGGTTACAAGGAAAGCTGCAATGGCTTTCAATATGTGCAGATCAGCCTACGGTAAAACCTGGGGCCTAAACCCAAAGGTGATTTACTGGATCTACACAACGATGGTTAGACCAATACTTTCTTACGGCAGCATTGTTTGGTGGACCAGAACAAAAATGCAAACATGTGAGAAAGAACTTGGAAAACTACAACGCATAGCATGTATGGCAATGACTGGTGCATTCAGGTCCACACCCACCGCGGCCCTAAACATTATACTGGACCTCAAACCGCTTCATATATTCATACAAGCTGAAGCGACGAAGGCTCTTTATAGAATGAAGGTGACCCAAATCTGGCACAATGACATGCCCAAGATAAGGCACACTGCACTGAGACTGAGCAGTGAACTTGAGAGAGGGTTCAACATGATCGGTGACACAATGCCGAGCATACGAATCTTCAAAAGAAACTACAAAATATATGTCCCAACAAGGGATGAATGGAAACGTGGAATGCGTACCCCGGACGCGAACACTCTTGTTTGGTACACTGATGGTTCAAAAACCGAATCAGGTACGGGTGCAGGCATACACTCCAAAGACTATAACGAAAGTGTTAGCCTAGGAGAATTTGCAACTGTCTTTCAAACAGAGTCATATGCTATCATAGCATGTGCGCAGGAGAATATATACAGGAAGGTAACCAACAAGACTATATATATCCTCAGTGACAGCCAAGCAGCTCTCAAAGCCTTGAACTCCTACTATGTGAATTCCAGGCTAATTCTGAACGGAGTGAAGACCCTCAACAAGCTTGGTCTTCACAATACCGTAAGATTAGTTTGGGTTCCGGGACATACCGGCGTCCAGGGTAATGAGAATGCTGACGAGCTGGCGAGGGCTGGGTCAGAACGAAAGATGGTTGGCCCAGAACCAAGTGTGGGAATCCCGGCATGCAGTATAAGAATGGCCATTAGGGATTGGGCTGATAAAGCACACAAACTGGAGTGGTCTAGCCTTGTAGGCCTACAACACTCCAAAAACTTTATCAGCAATGTGACAACTCGCGTCTCAAGATTCATACTGAATAATAGCAGGAGCAAGGCTCGTGCCATAGTCGGAGCCCTCACTGGGCACTACGCTACAGGCGCAATGATGCACAAAATGAAACTCACCCTGGATCCTAGCTGCAGAGCGTGCGGAGAGGATGAAGAGACTATGGAGCATGTTCTTTGTGACTGTGATGTCCTGGCGGTAAAACGCATGTGCCTCCTCGGAGATGGATACCCGAAACCGGGAGATCTTAGGTTTCTTCCCCTCAATGGTGTTGCCTCCTTCATTGACCATGTATTTGAAGGTTGAAGACAACAAAAAGTATTGGGGCTAACACAAAAGATCCCATTGGGTCGAAGTGTTGCTGGCTTGCCAGCCCTCACAACAAGATAAGATAAGATAAGATAAGGTCCAACTAAGAACTGTTGGACCACGGCCGGTCCCCAGGCTTCACACATAGCCTGGTGGAAGATCTTCCCTTTTCAATGGAGGAACATTCCCAAGTAGCACCTCCATACTACAATAGATCTATTCAGGTCGCAGTAGCTATTGGACCAAGCCCTTACAACCAAAATAATAAAATCATCTATTCTATACTATTAAAAAAAATAGCTGCCATCTTGGTAGTGATGATTTCGCCAATATCTAGTTTAAAGAGCAATAGTGCTTGACATTGAACAGTAATGGATATGGCGATCTCGAAGCCCTGTTTTATACAAAAACACACCCGAAACCGCCATAAAATGGCGGAGCCGCGTGGCTACCTGAATCACGAGCCGAACGAAAGATGTCTACTTGAGAGACCTCTAGCCACGCGACTCCATCGCATCATCAAATCTAACCAAAGTTTAGTCTTTGTTAAAAAAAAACAAATCTTTTTTTAGTGAGATCTGAGATCCCCACGAAGATTCTAATTATGTTTGTTTATTACTTGAGTCACGCTTATATCTGTCTTACTGCCCACACAAGGTTTGTTTTTAGCATGCTTTTAGCTTTTATAACTGAAAATTATATACATTTACATTGAAACAGGGTACCTAATACAGAACATATTTTAGTTTTACCGTCTCTAACTCATATTTTCAGTAACTTTTTAGCTAGAATAATATTTATGACAGGGTAATCCCTCTGTAAAGCAGAGCAGTGAGTCTATACCAGTTTGTGAGGCTGTCCCTTGGCACAGTATAAGAAAGAGAATCAACAGGCTCAATTTCTTTGGTTTTGCATGTGCTGACGTCATCTTGTCAATTTCAATTATTTGTATGCAGTGTCCAGGCTGGCCGTTGGGCTAGATTAATTTATAAATTGTCAAACATATATAAGGTCTAACAAAATTAGCTGAAACTATTTTAAGGGTATGCTCAGACCATCAAACTGAACAACTTTCTCTATGGGACCAATATTGAAATCGCGAAAAAAAAATCTGCTGTCCCATACATTTAGGTCGAGTAGGTTTGTATGGAACAGCTGATTTTTTTTGTCCCATAGAGAAAGTTGTTCAGTTAGACCTTATATATGACAAATTGACATATTGCGCCGACCCTAAATAATGGGAAATGGGCAGGACAAAGATGATGATGATACTAAAAAATAAGAAATTTTACAAAAATATAATTACAGAGTATATATAAATATCGAAAAAAAAAACAAAAAAAAAGATTTTGTCCTTGTAGATAAACTTCAATAGTCACTCGATCGAAATGTATAGAACAGCAGAAATTTTTCTGTTATTTCAATGTTAGTCTATAGCAACAGTTGTTCAGTTTGATGGTCTGAAGTACCCCTTATACTAGTATGTAATGTTTTATTAGTTAATCATTACATGACTATGTAACATTAAATTCATCAAGGCAGTCTAAAATTAAACTCTGCCAGTGATTGAACACAAATAGAATTTAGGTGGAGGGATTATTCAAAATAGATTCTTCTTCAATCATTAAGAGGATAGGCGGGCTGAAATGCTAATTTGGAGAATATGTCACTTTTCCGACTCTATACGTATTTATCAGATCCGCCCCACCCTTACACCCTGCCGACTAGAGTGCGAAAGAGACTGTAGTTGTCTCTTTACCGACTCGGACCGATTTTATATATACAAAAAATCGACGAAAACAGCATTTCGTATTCTTTGCTGGATATCTGAAAACGGGCGGTAATCATTTTCGAAGGTACCTAGTTCTTCCAGTAATTAATTAATATAAAAAAGCAAAATATAGGGACATGGCAGAGGCGACATAGATTATATTATGGTAAAAAAATATTTGCTCTAGTGTTATTATCCAGGGAGAAAACAGGGGAATATGTTTGTATGGAGTAAATTTTACTGGTCTATCCTCTTAACATACCACCTGATAGTCGTAATGTTATTTTTAATTACTTTTTGGAACTATCTGTTACTCACACAGGTTGCCAATACGAAAGAGAAAAAGTATACGGAGATAATTGTATGCTAGAGTGAAATAGATAGACTTCCAAAATGATTTCAAAAAGTCTTTTTGTTTTTTTTTTATTTATAATTAATGGACTCTTGCTTGTGCGTTAGTACTGCATTTCCGCCAGTGTCAAGTAGTTTATGGGAGAATCTATCCCAATCTCAGGGATTGTTTTTAGTCAAGAACAAGAAGAGATTGAGGATTGCGGAGACTCGTGGCAGGCAAAAACGCGACGCGCGAAATCCACGCGAGACGAGTGCTCGGGTCAGAACCTGCAACGTGACTCCTTCAACGTGACTCCTTCAACATGTTTTGAATCAGAGTACTGTGACAGAGACACTGAGCCTTGCTTCATCTGTCATACGTAATACTGATACAGAAATAAAATGTTAAAACATTGTATGTACATATACGATAAGACAATAAAATTAGGTAACATCTTACTAAATCTATATTGTATTTCCTAGTAGATAACAGATAATGATGCTGAAGTGACATCGATGTGTAAAAGGTTTTCTTTCCACATGATTTTATTAATTTTAATAACATTAGCGGGTACATGAAGAGAGCCTCCCTGAGTGACGTTCACCCCCGACACCCCTTCGGCACTCCATAAAGATTTTTGGCTTGAGCAAAAACTAATGGCGTCGGCATACGCGCCGGAGCTCTCACGCAATTCTACTGTATGCACGGCATTTTGCAAGGCTCTCCTAAACCATACCTTGGTTATTTCATACAAATGTAGCAAATATCGTAGCGCAATTTATCTCTGGGGTATTTAGGTGGCATCATCTTCATTCTATTTGACGGCCCGGTAGCACAGTCTGTAGTGAACCTGCCTGCTGTGCCGAGAGTCGCGGGTTCTAATCCCGTATGGGGCAAATATTTGTATGATGAATATGAATATTTGTACCAGAGTCATGGATGTTTGTCATCTATGTATGTTTTCTAAACTGGCTTGCAAAACTAAGTATCACACTTTTAAAACTGCAATAACTTTTTCAGTACACAAAATATACTTTCGAAATAAAAGGGACTCGAAAAAGATTTTAATTTACAAAGAATAGTTATAAAGAAAGCTGATAACATTTGCTATAAAACGTTTTTTATTTTAAATCTCTAATTTCTACAGTTCAGAAAAAAATGAAATATTAAAAGTGTAGTACTTAGTTTTGCAGGTCAGTGTATATCGTTGTCTAGCAATCATAATACAAGTCCAGGTACATTAAATGTGACTACATAATTTGTGTGACAATGTCCAAGATATTTATTATTATTTATTATCTACCTACTCATTGTGGCATCTACCTTTTTTTCGCACTGATTGATATTTAAATTAAAACAAGATTTCAAAAGTATGTAGATGCAAGTTCCCTATTGAACGTGTTCTCCTCGGTTTGCAGATGCGACGCGGACCCAGCGGCGTTGGCGAAGTACGTCTACGCCCTGGTGAAGAAGGACAAACCCCTTGAGGAGCTGCGGGAGGGAATGCTGGACCAGCTCGATGTGTTTCTTCAACAAGGTTTGTTGTTCACTGTCGTTTCCCTTCATCGTTATCTCAGCCAATGGACGTCCACTGCTGGACATAGGCCTCCCCCAGGGATCGCCACAACGGCCTGTCCTGCGCTGCCCTCATCCAACGGGTTCCCACCGCCTTCACCAGGTCGTCGGTCTACTTTGGGGGCCTACCCACGCTGCGCTTTTCGGTGCGCGGTCGCCACTTGAGGACTCTTCAGCCCCGTGGGCCATCGGTTCTGCGAGCAATGTGCCCCGCCCATAATAGCATTTCTTTTTCTCCGCGGATCTCTTCATTTCTTATTCGATCTCGCACGGAAACTCCGTTGTTTCCCTTACGACGACACTTTATATATTTTATTTTATTCGGTACACAATCGGCTTAGTTTCTTAGACACTGATGTTATCCCAAAAAGTGTTCCACAATATGATAAAACTTGTTAGGGAAGACTATTCTTAAACAAATAAAAAGAAAATCATAATCAGATTCTACATAATGCGGTACGCAGCTGTGTGTAAGATCGCATGCGTTCCAATTCAAAATGAATTAAAAATAAATATCGCAAAATCGCTTGCGATATTTCCGACTGATATGATATGAACTAGCCTTTGCTGAATCAGGCTAAAAGGCCAGGCCACACAGAGTCGGTTTTGCGGGAAAGGGGGCCGGAGGCGGACCTGCGGGAAGCGAATATCTCCGGATCCGGACCCGCGTGTATTTCTGTGTAGTAGGGTACTGTGGAGGCGTAAACTCAATGGTAGATTAAAATAAAAGCTTTATTTAATTATTTAACTTTTTATATTTTTGCTTTTATCGTTTTGAATCTATCTTCGACTCTCCCTTCTCTAATAATAATTGAAAATCCACCACGGGATTCGACAACGTTCCAAATTTAAATAAGAATCAGCCAGCAAGCTATGGCTATACAACCTCCTTACAGTACATACAAACTCGAACATTACCACCACACCACACCATACACAACAAATCGCCGAATATCACAGAAAACCGAGCGGGTCCGGAGATATTCGCTTCCCGCAGGTCCGCCTCCGGCCCGTTTTCCCGCAAACCCGTCTCTGTGTGGCCTGGCCTAAAAGCCAATGTAAGAAAGAGAGCAAAACCGACATAATCGTATTGCGAAATGGGCAATGTAAGAAATAGACCATTAGCGACATAGATGAATAACTACTTAGCCCAAACGCTTATTTGAAATTATGTTTAGGCACTCTGCGTTTTAGGTATAAATAGAGCAAAGGTACTGGATGAAATTCAAATCATTGGTATCCTTTTAAATTAAGAGAACCCATCAAATACTAGACTGCAATATGTTATGCCGCGTGGTTAAGAAGTCCTCTTCTACCACAGCCTATTTATCTATACTATTATAAAAAACTTACAGAAGTGTGTCTGTACATTGAAGAAATTAACAAAAAAAAGTTACGATATGGTTTTTAGATGTCCCTGATTCCATATCACCAATTCTTGGATTTTTTGTCAGTCTCTTTGTTTGTTTGAACGAGCATCACGCAAAAACTGCTGAACCGATTTTGATGAAACTTTTTTGTTTGATAGCTTATTATCTGACTTAAAATCTTTTATATAATTTGTGCGGACAAAGTTGCGGGTTATTATTATTATTATTATTATTGGGTGATTGGGGCCTTAACAGATTTGCGTCTGTGCCACTTCGACCATCGCTGATCTTTTGTGAACGCCCCTTATTACAGTTCCCTGTTAATCCCTACAGCGGTTAGGTATCGCAGTAGGTTTTTAACAGGGAGTTCTTGTATCTCATCTGGAGACAGGACTTGTCTGCCAAGATGAATACTTCGTTTGTACATTAATGGACCACAATCGCAGAGAATGTGCAGGGGAGTTTCCATGTCCTCTCCGCAGAACCTGCAGCAGGTGGAGTCGCTTAGTTTCAAGGTGTGCATGTGCTTGTTTAATTTGCAGTGACCTGTGAGTGATCTCACTATTGTACATAGCTTATCTTTTTTAAGAGCTAGTAAGCTGTTCGTATGTTTACGATTATACCCTTTGATAAGTGCTTTGGAGTGATTTAGGCCAGGAGCATTTCTCCATGTTTTGATTGCCTCTGTATAGCTATACTTATTCAAAGCCTCCCGGATTACACTTTTAGGGATGCCGAAAAAGGGTTCGGGGCCTATGAATTGGTTTTCTGTCCCCCTTCTGGCCAATTTGTCCGCATTTTCGTTCCCTTCTATGTCTGAGTGTCCTGGAACCCATTGTAGCGTCAGTTGGTTGTGGTTGCCCACAGCGTTTAGCTGAGTCAGCAGTCTTGTACTAGCTTGGACTTTATTATCGGTGAGTCCAGGGCTAATAAAGCTGCACGGCTATCAGAATTTATAATGATACGTTTGTTGACGTAGCTATTGCGCAGATTGAGTTCAGCACAGGCTGTGATGGCGTAGACCTCAGCTTGAAATATGGAGGCGTGTGTTCCAAGATTTTGGCACGCTTCGATGCTGGGTCTTTCGCCATAAATCCCGCAGCCTACGTCATTGCCTTTCTTGGATCCGTCGGTGTACCAAGTCAGGCAATTGTCTTCGTTGGGTATGAGGTTATGTAGCCAGTCATCCCTTGAAGGAAAGGTAACTTTATAGTTTTTTGTGAAGCTGTATGTTGGAGTCGTAACGTCTGTGTACATTTTTAGCACAGGGGGATGTGTGGCATCTTCCTGTAAACACTTCATCCGCATGGACTGCCAGCTACGCTTATTATTTGGATTAACTCTGTGTATGCATGCTTTAGCCTCTCCTTGTGCATAAATGTGCAAAGGTTGAAGGCTGAGTAGTGCGTTGAGAGCTAACCCAGGGCAGGTGGACATCGCGCCAGTTATAATTAGGCAAGCAGTCCTTTGTAAGCTATTGAGCTTGTCTATGGTGTTGTTTTGAGAGGTCTTTTTGTACCAGACAGCTGCGGCATAACAGACAATAGGTCTTGCTATCGCAGTGTAGATCCAGAGGGCTATTTAGGAGAAATTCCCCATCTAGCGCCTGCCATGCGATAGCATATGCCGAGAGCTGTATGAAAGTCTCAATATGTGTGTTCCAGTTAAGGTGTTGGTCGAATGTAACTCCCAAGTATTTAACTTCTTTGGAGAGTGGTATAGTTTTCCCATAGATTCTTAGGGTTCTTAGTTTTGTAATCTGCGTTTACAGACAAACTATTTTCTTCACACCACTTTTGTATTGTGTGGAGAGCTCTTTGCACCAGCGAGGATACAGTGTCCAGGCACGGCCCTCTGATGATTACTACAAGGTCGTCGGCGTACCCTTGCGTAGGTAATCCTTTTTCAGTCAGAAGTTGCAAGAGTTGATCTACCGCGACTGACCATAGTAGGGGGGATAAAACCCCCCCCCTGTGGGCAGCCTCTAGTTGTTGCTACTACATGGGTTTGACCATTTAGTGTAAGTTTTGCAGACCTGTTTGAGAGCATCGATTCTACCCACCCCGTAGTGGTCTGATCTACCTGTTTGGCAGTTAGTCCACTAGTGATGGTTCTAGTTGGGGTATTATCGAAGGCGCCCTCAATGTCCAGGAATGCACATAGTGCGATTTGCTTATCATCGAGGGCTTTCTCCACCTTGTCAACTAAGTCGATCAAGGCGGTTTCAGTCGATTTGCCCTTTTGATAAGCGTGCTGATCGTTATGCAACGGATACTTTGCCAAAGCATTTTCCCGAAGATTTTGATCTAGTACCTTCTCCATGGTTTTCAACATGAAGGAGGTAAGACTGATAGGTCTAAAGGACTTTGGTTGGGAGTAGTCCTTTTTACCTGTCTTTGGTATGAACTTAACTGTGACTTTAGTCCATGGCTCCGGTATACGATTACACGCAAAGCTTGCTCTGAATATTTTTATTAGTATTGGTGATAGGATATCAATGCCTTGCTGTAGTAGGCAGGGTAGAATCCCATCATCTCCAGCCGATTTGTAGGGCTTAAAAGTTTTTACTGCCCATTTTATGTGGTTCGGTCTGAAGATTTTGGACGCCCTTCGCCAGTCCTCCGGGTGAGGTCTATGTGAGGCGTTAGCGTTTTTGGTGCCCATATCACTTGTACTAGTGTTAGGGTTGGTTTCACAGACAGAGCCAGGAAAATGTACCGCAGAGAGCAGTTCCAGTGTTTCCTTCTCGGTCTTGGTGAAGTCACCGTTGGGCTTTTTGAGAAGACCCAATTGGTTTCTTGGTGCTTTAGATAGAACCCTGTGCAGTCTTGCTCCTTGAGGAGTTTGGTTAACTTCCTCACAGAACTTCCGCCAGGATTCCCTCTTAGCTTTTCTGATTTCTCGATTGTATGTTGTTAGTGTTGACCTATAGGTGCCCCAACTGCATCTATTGTCTTTGGCTTTGTTATAAAGCAGTCGAGTTAAAATTCGAAGGTTTTCTAGCCTTCGATTCCACCATGGAGTTTTCCTGTACGACTTAGATTCTTTTGTTGGGCAGCTTCTGTGGTAAGCGTTTATTACGCCTTCCGTGATAATTTTTACTGCCGGTCCAAGTCGCGGGTTGACGCTAGTTTTAATTATAATATCTAATAGGTCTACCTCCCATTTATGCAGAAACGAAACCCTTCGTGGACATGCTGTTCAAGTCGCTGGAAGGTCACGAGTACCTCAACGGGGCTGAAGACAAGCCTTCAGAGCAGCCCCCGCCGCCGGCTACAGGCGACGAGAAGGGCGACCAGGGTAAGACTGATTTTTTCAGTTTTTTATTAAAGATACAGAAGAAAACGTACGTATAATACGTATCTACGGACATTACGGATACTCCGTCATTTAGTCTTACGTTCTTTTTATCCTGTTTTTGTTGCTGTATGTTTTTGCCGTGTGGTGTCGGCTAAGAATAGCACCATCCCATTTCCTCCCGTGGGTGTCGTAAAAGGCGATTAACGGATCTACCGGAGGATGGGCAGCAGCATCCTCTGAGTACACACATTCAAACCAAACGGGATCGCCAACCCACCTGCCAAGCGTGGCGATTATGGCCCCCCTTTTTGGGGGAGGCTTATGTCCAGCAGTGGACGTCTGTCGGCTGTTATGATGATGATGATGATGTTTTTGGCGTACAAATAATCGTAGATTACACACCGAGGGCAGGAAAGTAAGAAAAGTCTCAGATCTCATGTAATTGTCGGCCGAAGCGAAGTCGAGGTCAACAAACATGTGATCAGGAGTGCGATTTTTTAATCTCATTCGCTGAGCTCAGCAGTTGAAAATATTAAAATTACTATGGAAATGTGCATCGTTCTACTGGTCATTTGACTATCAAAAATCATACTTCAGGACTTCGATTTTTGAAAGTCAAGTCAGCAGTAGAAAGATGCGTATCTCCATACATTTTCAACTGCTGAGATAAACGTATGAGAGAAAAAAATCGCACTCCTGATGCTTTCTTATTTACTGCCCGAGGTTAGTACACTATTTTTCTCCTCAACAGAGGCGGAAAGCGGCAACTTCGTTTAGCGAAGCGGGACGAAAGTTGACGCTTTCCGCCCGGAGGCGTGAAAAACCCTTTTTATGTGATTCATCATATCAGCCGACAGACGTCCACTGCTGGACATAAGCCTCCCCCAAAATGGGGGGATTTGCCATAATCGCCACGCTTGGCAGGCGGGTTGGCGATCGCAGTTCGATTGAATGTATGCTCAGAGGATGCTGCTGCCTATCCTCCGGTAGATCCCTTAGTCGCCTTTTACGACACCCACAGGAGGAAATGGGATGGTGCTATTCGTAGCCGACACCACACGGCAACGGCGCACGGTTTTAAGTGATTATCTATGCCAAATCTTAAGTGGGTGACTACCTTTGTAGTTTTGGATCTCTGTATGTATGTGGATTTGCATACATTCAAGCAAATGTGATACAGCTTTTTGGGGAGAAAGTGTATATTTCTGCTACAGCGTGTGCTGTGATCGACTTAACAGGTCTGTAACAGAAGTGTGTGTGCACATTGAAGATATTAACAAAAAAAAAGTTACGATATAGTTTTTAGGTATCCCTGATTCCATATCACCAATTTTTGGATTTTTTGTCAGTCTGTTTGTTTGTTTGTTTGATCGAGCATCACGCAAAAACTACTGAACCGATTTTGATGATACTTTTTTGTTTGATAGCTTATGATCTGACTAAATATGGTATATAATTTGTGCGGACGAAGTCGCGAGTTATCTCTAGTTATTTTAATAAGATGTTAATCTCAACTTGCAGTGGAGCCTACGAACGGTAGCCTGGAGGCTCGTCCCCCCTCCCCTCCACCCGCCCCCCCGGCGCCGCGGCACCGCGTCGTGATGTCTCGCGCACCCCTCGCACTCGCCAGGACGCCGCTACATGAACAGACCCTCGTCAAGGTAAGCATTAGGCTTCGCGCCCACATCAGACAATGGGTGACCGACTTAGATATTGATGACGGCACAGGCATGACACTGCCTGTACGTGAACGAGCGCGGTCCGGTGACCTTGGGCAGGCGCGAGTATGCGATAAGGTCGACACAACCTACCGAAAACTATTGAATATGTTCCTAGGTGCAAGGAAATAGGTGATGTGACTTAAAATCTGGTATATAATTTGTGCGGACAAAGTCTCAGGTAAACTGTATTTTTATAACCCTACAATTACATAGCAGGTAGCGACCCCTAAAAGCGGTGGGTTATATAAACAATACTTTAAAAAATACAGTGGAAGATTATAGAGATACACAAAGGCATGCCCCTTACAAAATTAGAAAAATTTTTTTTTGATGCCTATGGTGCTCTCAAATAGCTAGTTTTCCCTGTAATATATAAGGTCTAACAAAATTAGGTGAAATAATTTTAAGGGGATGACCAGACCATCAATTGGCCAAAAGGTATTGGTCCCATAGAGAAAGTTGTTCAGTTTGATGATCTGAGCATCTCCTTAAAATAGTTTCACCTAATTTTGTTAGACCTTTTACTATATTGCACCATGGTTTAAAATGTTTTAAAGAAAATATGTTATTTGCAGGTGGTGCCTCTGACAGAACTTCTGGAGGAACCAGTCGAACCTCCGAGGAGAAGGGACAAGAGAGGAGATTCCGTGAGTTTACTACCTTGAAAGAATAAACTAAAGTAGCAGTGGGCGGGGCACATTGCTTGCAGAACCGATGGCCGATGGGGCCGAAAAGTTCTCGAGTGGCGACCGCGTACCGGAAAGCGCAGCGTGGGTAGGCAGTGAGCCCCCACAAGGTGGACCGACGACCTGGTGAAGACGGCGGGAACCCGTTGGATGAGGGCAGCGCAGGACCGGTCGTTATGGCGATCCTTGGGGGAGGCCTATGTCCAGCAGTGGATGTCCATCGGCTAAGATGATGAATATGACTACCTTCTTTAGTATCCGTATCTTTCCACCGTTGTCGCGGCGCTAATCGTGCTTTTTTGAAAACAAGCTGTCGATCGCCGCCGTTCGCTGTCGTGACCCTTAAGAGGGTACAAGGCCTATTGTGCTGCCCCCAATAGTTTTTTTATTTCTTAATAAAACATCATTTCCAAAAAAACAAGAATGCCACATTGTAGTCCTGATTGGCTTTCAATTTATCGAAACATTACGGATTATTACGTTGTAGGCTTTTAGCTATTATCGTTAAAACAGCCAAAAGTGACCACTTTTCGCGGTTTAAAAGATTATAAAAACAAATCCGCAATGACCCGACAAATTGAAAATCAGTAATGACTACAATGTGATATTCTTGTTTTTGTTTGGAAATATTGTTTAGTTGTTGATTGATTGTTTAATTTATTGTTCCACCTCCGCATCATTGAACTCTATGTTCACGAACATAGAGTTCAACTTTGCATAGGTTGATCTGTCGCCGTGTGTACATACGTGTTATGTATGGCTCCTACCAATACCTACACTGTCAACTCAATGGACTTGCAGCCGCTGTGGAAGTGCGCGAGGCATGCGACACAATGTGACCGCTGACCTCACAGAACATTATAAGAGGGGTTAGAAATGTAAAGTAGCGCTTTTGCTTCGGAGACGGCTGTCGCCACTTGTCTTTCCGCTCATGCTGCTACAATTGAACCACGCCGTTATGCAAACCATTGCATAACCTGTGGCGACACGTTCCACGCGTACTTTGCACTTCTAACCCCTCTTATAATGTTCTGTGACTGACCTCATTATTAATTTTAGTATTTTAAATTCTAAGTAGCGTCACTTTCCGACCCAGCGTACCTAACTTCGGTCGCATCTAAATTCTTAGATTAAGACCATATCATTTTAGTACCATACCAATCTCTTCTCGTCTTCACTCAGGGACCGAAAATTTTTGGTTACCTTTATTTAAATGTTTCCTTTATCCAGGTAACAACCGATTTTAACCGGTAACCGGCATATCCGTACCCAACTTAGAATCCAGACCCACTCCACCGACTTCTACTCCTACTCTTTCACTATCCATGCTGCCCGGTTGTGGAACTCACTCCCCGCCGATATTCGTGATTGTCAAACATTTGCGTCCTTCAAAAAGCAAGTGAATGAACACTATCACTCTCTTTAAATAAGCCATAGTTTATGTATGTTTATTGTATCTATTTGTTTATTTATTATTATGTTTATTTATATTATATTTATATATATATATAGTTTTTATCTAGTTTTGTAGTAAGTATCTAGTTTTTATCATTTGTGCTGTACACATTTTGTCTGCCTCACACTTCAGAACTGTCTCTGTTGCGGGTTTGCTGGAAGAGATCTCTTTAGAGATAAGCTCGCCCTTTGTACATGCCTACTTTAATTGTTTTTTCTGTATTGTTATGTGTACAATAAAGTGTTAAATAAATAAAAATAAATAAACCTAAATATGACCTTCAAGAGAATGCGAGTGAGTGCGGGTAAGGGTCAATATAGGCGGAGCGGCAAAAAGCGCGCGTGGTTTTTAATAACACTGAAAAATGAACTTTAATTTCTATTAATCAAAAGTACAAAATTGATTGAACAACGTCGTTGTTGTAGCGGGTGACGCAAATTTTGGAGCATCCAACGAGCGCCGCGCGCACTATTTTCAGTGTTGCTACAGCATTGGACAGGTCAAGATTATAAAGGAGATAATTATTTACATTTTATTAAACCCAAATGGTTTAAGTTTACGTTCACGTTTGTGTTTAAGTTTGTTATTATAATTAATTTAATTTGTATTTAGTAACGACTAACGAGGTACTGACTTAAAATTGAATACTTACTATATTTATAAAGAAACAATTTTTTATTTAAACATATCTCTGTGTACGAGGACCGTTAGTAGAATGATATAAAGGTTAACTCTAAAAATACCTGTAAAAAAAATAAAGGTTGTAACCAAAAAGTACCGGTATTATCGATACCGGTTTCGGTCCCTGCACTCACTATATAAGGTCTAACAAAATTAGCTGAAACTATTTTAAGGTGATGATCAGACCATCAAACTGAACAACTTTCTCTATGGGATCAATATCGAAATCGCGAAAAAAAAATCAGCTGTTCCATACAAACCTACTTAACCTAAATGTATGGGACAGCAGATTTGTTTTTCGCGATTTCAATATTGATCCCATAGAGAAAGTGGTACAGTTTGATGGTCTGATCATACCCTTAAAATAGTTTCACCTAATTTTGTTAGACCTTATATTTTACGAGAGGATGGTTGGCGATCGTGTAGTTGAAACAGTCCTGACCGCACGCTGACCAAGGTTTTGGTTGGTAACCGTGTATTCGGCCTATAAGTTATGTTTCCCCTCCAGCTGCGGGACAAGGAGGACCGTCGCCGGCGCAGGTCCCGCTCGTGGGAGCGGCGGGCGCGCGCGCGCAGGACGCACCGCGACCCCGACCACCCGCACGGAGACCCAAGGAGGTACGACTACTGGCAGTCTCACTCACGTGCACCTTACCTGCACCACTGCACGAGCAGAGTGGCCGGACGTAACGACACATAGCCCACTCATTTTACAGTTTGAGCCGGAACTAATTAATAAATGTTTTTTTTGTTCAGTATAATATTGAAGAACCAATTTGAGCCTAGAAAAGTGCCAAAATTTAAAAAAAAATCACGTCAGCAACAGTTCCAATTTAATAATTTAGCTATTATCTCGTTCTAAAAAAAAACTGACGGTAAATTTTTTTTGCACATATTTAAGGCATTACCATTATACATACTTCAAACATGGTGTAAATATTTTTGTCTACTTAGGTTTGGAAAAATACATTCGTATTTTCTAATAAAATTCTAATTTTTTAAATGTCAATGCCTATTTTATTGTTGAAAAATAATTTATATTCTTAAATCTAATTCAAATGAGTGCATTGGTATTAATATTATTAATATAAAAGCCTTCTGGGACACACAATTTTGATTTCTATGTTGCGTAGTTTTTTTTAAATATGTTTTCAGATAGTCTTTTTGTCACTAAATGGTGCCGGTTACAGTTTAAAAGTCCAATTGATAATTACTCCCTACCCCGCCTAACAAAACTCCGTAAAATGACTGGGCTATATGTTCTTTGAGTACTTGGCCATAAAGCACTTTTCATTCGTTCTTCATTCTTCTTCTTTAACTCTAGTGTAGTATAAAATGATATGGCTTGTTAGCAGACGACCAGCGTCCAGATCTCCGTCGCCCCGAGGTCGCTACAGAAACAGGAGTCCACCGTCTGCCGTCCTCGAGCGACCCCCTAGTAGATCTAGGTATGGTATAATTATTATCAATTCATATTACAGACTGCTGTAAAGTCTAATGTTGACAGGACTGAGGCATGCGAAAGAACTTGTGACCGGCTTTTCAAACAGACATACCTCAGATGCCATCAATTCAAACCGCAACGACTTAAGGCTCTTAGTACGAGTAACAGGACACTGCAAGTTAAACAAACACCTACACAGAATGGGGCTTGTAGACTCACCCACTTGCAGATTCTGCTGTGAAGCAGAGGAAACGCCCATACATCTCCTCTGCGAATGCGAAGTGCTCATTCACAGCAGAAGTCGCCATCTAGGTGGATACATAATAACACCTACTGACATAAGGGACCTCCCCTCCAAAAGCATAACACGGTTCATGAAGTCCGTGGGCCTAGGAAATGACCTTTAGGTCTAGGGTGACAGCTACAATAGATCTATCCAGGTCGCAGTAGCTATTTGGTCATTAACCAAGCCCTTATAACCAAATAATAATAAAGTCTAATGTTGCCTAACACTAGTAGTGCACTGCCTTAATGGAAATAAAGTTCGCTTCTGGATACCAGCACCAAATTTTTGTATGTTGTTAGGTATGTTCTCTAGACCCTCTGAGGTGTCCGGATCTCCAGTTATGACGTCATTAATTTTGTGTATAGGATTTAAATAAATGTTGTTATGAAACCTATCGTGTGGGGTATCAAATCAAAGGGATCCATAAGCCGGTTCTAAAATATACTACTCAATTACCTTTCAGCCACTTGTTTAAAAAAAATCTAAAAAGAATTTTCAAAACAAAATGTGTAAATTTTTGTGAAACATACGCCAAATCTAATCTAAACTATTATAAAACTGTAGCAGGAAGTTTGTCTGTACATTGAAGATATTAACAAAAAAAAAGTTACGATATGGTTTTTAGGTATCCCTGATTCCAATTTTTGGATTTTTTGTTTCTGTTTGTTTGTGTTTGTTTGTTTATTTGAACGAGCATCACGCAAAAACTACTGAACCGATTTTGATCTGACTTAAAATCTGGTATATAATTTGTGCGGACAAAGTCGCGGGTTAACGCTCGTTAAATATAAAGTTGAAAAGTGATAAAAAAAATTGTGTCGCCAATCACCAACAGCTCGTCACAAGCTGTGCCGTGCGGGCTATTATTATATACGAGCGTCAACCCGCGACTTTGGTCCGCACAAATTATATACCAGATTTTAAGTCAGATAATAAGCTATCAAACAAAAAAAGTTTCATCAAAATCGGTTCAGTAGTTTTTGCGTGATGCTCGTTCAAACAAACACACAAACAAACAGAGACAAAAAATCCAAAAATTGGTGATATGGAATCGGGGATACCTAAAAACCATATCGTAAGTTTTTTTTTGTTAATATCTTCAATGTACAGACAAACTTCCTGTTACAGTTTTATAATAGTATAGATGATACACTAGCAGCTCAAAGCTGATGCGTGAATATCGCTGCACTTGTTTAGTTTTTTAAATATTTGTCCAGTCTATTTTGTCTATTTTTTTACTTGTGGGTATTTAGTACAATTTTGATACATCGCGTATGATTTGAGGTCAAGAGCAAACAAAAAAAAAGATTTGACGTTCGTGCGTTCGATTAAAAGTTGCTAATTTGACTAATTATCCGATCCCCTATTGTATATTGATTGTAATTTGTTTTCAAACAGATCAAGATCGCCAGTTCCGGTGCGGGAGCGGGACCACGAGCGCGACAGAGAAAGACTGCGCGTCCCCCGGGAGTTGGAGCGGGACAGGATGTCGCGCGACCGGGAGCATAGGGATCGAGTGTCACGTTCTAGGGATAGAGATCGGTGAGTGTCATTTACTATCATCATCATCCTCTTACTTTGTCAAGTTTAATCAATAATCAAGTTTAGAACCTTAGTTCGAAGTTATTGTTTCGCTATTCTATGAAGTCTCGTGTGAACCCCAAACGTTCTAAGTTCGAAATTATTGTTTTGCAATTATAGGCAGTCTCGTTTAGTGATAAGGTATAAAGTTGAATGTAAATGCACATGATCAATTGTTCTTATACCGTGGCAGAGGGGAAATGCTACCGCAAGGCTAGTCCTTAAAATAAATAGTCAAAGTGTGTAAATAATGTGTTTGTGGCAGGTCCCGCGATCGTTCCCGCGACCGTTCCCTCTCCCCGCACCAGGACACGCGGCTCGGGACGAACGATCCATACAAGCGACGCTGTAGGGACTTTGACGGTATGTACTATTTATATTGTAACAGATATCAACAAGTGTTATGTTGTACTATCAGTTTAAAATAAAGCGGGCACTACATTCTCGCCGAGAACGAGAGTGTAGCCTTATTAATTTTCCTAAAAGTTCTCGTGAGATTGAAGTGCCTGCTTATATATAAGGTCTAACAAAATTAGCTGAAAAAATTTTAAGGGGATGATCAGACCATCAAACTGAACAACTTTTTCTATGGGACCAATATCGAAATCGCGAAAAAAAAATCTGCTGTCCCACACAAAACTGCAAGCATAACTCGACTCAAATGTATGGGGCAGCTGATTTTTTTTCGCGATTTCTTTATTGGTCCCATAGAGAAAGTTGTTCAGTTTGATGGTCTGAGCATACCCTTAAAATAGTTTCAGCTAATTTTATTAGACCTTATATAATATACGGCATATAATTAAAGGATAATTGGGTCATTATTTTATTCAGGGTACCATAATCCGGTCCCCTTCAAAGGCAACAGAACGAAGGCGATTTAGTTCGTAAAATAGTTAAATTCCAAAATAAAACTGTTATCGGTAGCTACCGAATAAGAGACCAGTCTTAGAAAAACGTAGGAATTAAAGTAAAATACTTTACTTTTATGTGAATTACAGTAACTCAGTTGTTTGTGTAAGCAACGCAATATAAGTTTGAGGGACGGTAACGCAGTGGTTATTTTGCTGAAAAAACATTGATAAATGTAAGAAGTAGCAAGCAAACATCACTGCAAATGTCTTTAATCTATAATATTATAAAACTGTAACAGGAAGTTTGTCTGTACATTGAAGATATTAACAAAAAAAAGTTACGATATGGTTTTTAGGTGACCCTGATTCCATTTCACCAATTTTTGGATTTTTTGTCTGTCTGTTTGTTTTTTTGTTTGTTTGAACGATTATCACGCAAAAACTACTGAACCGATTTTGATGAAACTTTTTTTGTTTGATAGCTTATGATCTGACTTAAAATCTGGTATACAATTTGTGCGGACGAAGTCGCGGGTTAACGCTCGTGATTACTATAAACAATCATGAACAAAAATCGGCATAAAACGGTAAAAAAGGACTTACAGAAATTATACAATAAAAGAAAATAAAATTTTATCCAAATTGTACCCTGAATAAAATAATGGCCCAATGACTGATTGAACTTTGATAATAAACAACTTTCCCCAACGAATCTAAGAGAAATTAGATAAAAAAAAATCTTTTCATTTTCGATCTTCATGTTACGTTATGTAATTTAATTTTGTATAGTTTGTTTTGTTCAAAAGATGTGTTGTAGACACATATCACAAAAACTAAAGGGAGATGTGAAAAGGGGGCGGGGCCAGTGTCGCAGCAATATGCGCAAAAACGGAACACATTGCTCGCGACAGTTATGATTCTATATATTATGAGACTGAAAGCCAGTCGAGATATTATGTGTGAATAGTATACAATGCTTGCGTAGTACTAAAGATTATTCGAACGTTAAGTTCTGATACCGCAATGGATAATGAGCACATTCAAGCCAGCAAAATACTTGTGGTAATGCGACACTAGGTTTCGAACTCGGCGCGTTGGTTGGCATCTCTCTAGATCTCTATGGTTGTAGAGTTTCTGGTCGTGAGAGTTGTTTTCACAAAAAAACATAAAAATCTAAATGTTACTCCTTTATGAAATAAATCATATGTTGTTTGTGTGTTACAGAGAAGGGGTACTGCATGCGAGGTGACCTGTGCCAGTGGGACCACGGAACCGACCCCGTGGTGCTCGAGGACGCTGCCCTCACCAGGGCGCTAACTATACCACCACCCGTACCCGGTGAGATCATGTTTACAACTACAGGGTGTAACAAAACACACTAGTAATACTTAGAGGGGTTCTTCAGCCTATCAAACTTCCATCAAACCGACGGCCCGGTAGCTCAGTCGATAGTAAACCTGCCTGCTGTGCCTAGGGTCGCGGGTTCGAATTCTGTAAGGGGGACAAATATTTGTATGATGAATAGATATATAGATAACTCATTTATTTCACAAGAACAATACAGAATAAACAGTGACAGACAAAGGCAGTAGGTAACATTTTAGAGTCCGCATAAGGAATGGGGAAGTTTGCGAATATGAATATTTGTACCCGAGTCATGGATGTTTGTATCTATATAAGGTCTAACAAAATTAGCTGAAACTATTTTAAGGGGATGATCAGACCATAAAACTGAACAACTTTCTCTATGGGACCTATATCGTAATCGCGAAAAAAAATTAGCTGTCCCATACATTTAAGTCGAGTTATGTCTGCAGTTTTGTATGGGACAGCAGATTTTTTTTTCGCGATTTCGATATTGGTCCCATAGAGAAAGTTGTTCAGTTTGATTGTCTGATCATCCCCTTAAAATAGTTTCACCTAATTTTGTTAGACCTTATATATGTATTCTATATCGTTGTCTAGTCATCACAATACAAGTCCTGGCTAGATTCTGTTAATTTAAATGTGACTAGATAATTTGTGTGACAAAGTCCAAGAGATATTTTGTTCAGTGTGACGGGGAGTGAGCCCCTCGCCATGGACAATGGACAGTGCGTACAATACATGCCTTGATGTTGAAGAATGCAGGTTTCCTCACGATGTTTTCCATTACCGTTTGAGAGCAGTCGATATTACGTACATAAGTAAGAAAAACTCATTGGTACATGGCATGTTGTCCGTGCGGATTCGAACCCGGATCTCAAGATTGAGTTTCCATAGCTCTTCGCAACGCGCCACCGACGCTCTCCTGTCCTGTATATGGATTATGGAATAACTCATTTTATATTGTTGTTGATAATGGTCATGTATATTGTTGCAGAGTACAACCCCCTGACGCCGGACATCTGGTGCGGGGCGGGCGGGTTCACCCCCTACCCGCCCCCCCACCACCCGCACGCACACCCACACCCCCACCAACACCCACACCCACCCAGGGAACTCATACCCATACCCAGGTCAGTGTACATTACTGTTATGGTTATAACTTATGTTTTGAATAGTTCTGGAGTGCGATTTTTGAAAGTTACAAGTTAATTTCAAATATTATTGATTTTTAAACATGTTACAGCCATGTTGTGCTATTTCGAATCAAATTAAAGATTGAAAAAATTGTCTCGGGCGGGACTTGAACCCGCACTTTTCCAAACCGGAGAACTGCGTTATCCAATTTCGCCACCGAGCCCACTAACCAGAGAACGAAATTTTTCAATCTGTTGCGTCTTAAGGGGACGTGAGCGCCATCTACTGTTAGTTATTACAAACTAACCAACCCGCAAGTCCAGCATTACAACTGGAATTCATACGATATAGATGACACACCCTGTTCCTATTTCAAATATTATTGATTTTTAAACATGTTACAGCTATGTTGTGCTATTTCGAATCAAATTAAAGATTGAAAAATTTGTCTCGGGCGGGACTTGAACCCGCACTTTTCCAAACCGGGGAACTGGTTAGTTTGTAATAACTACCAGTAGATGGCGCTCACGTCCCCTTAAGACGCAACAGATTGAAAAATTTCGTTCTCTGGTTAGTGGGCTCGGTGGCGAAATTGGATAACGCAGTTCCCCGGTTTGGAAAAGTGCGGGTTCAAGTCCCGACCGAGACAAATTTTTCAATCTTTAATTTGGTTACTAGTTAAAATCAGCAGTAGAAAGAAGCATTTTCTCCATAGTAATTTTGTCATTTTCTACTACTGATTTTGAACGTGTGATGTTCAAAAATAGCACTCCTGTTCATTGAATAGAAAATGTTTGGAACATAGTTTTTATATGGACTTTATTTTGGAATTGAAACGGGATAAAAATGGCTGACTATCGCTATGGGACACAGGCGTGACTATGTATGTACGTACGTATGTATTGAAAAATAGATTTTCGCAACTCGCAACCCCAAAGGTGTTAAAACGGGGGTGTGTATGGGAATGTCGTAGCGAAGAACTACTTACACTCAAACTGTAACAAAATAGTGGCGTTGTGGCAAAAATTGAAGATATTTAGAAAAAATAAAAAGATTATATATGGTGCAGTGAGGTACGGGCAGGGAGGGGCAGCATAAATAGAAATTGATTTAATTTAGAATTTCCTTTGGGTTTCTTAAGGCTGCACCGAGCCTATCGTGCTGCCCCCAATCGTATTTTTTGATTTCTTAACAATTAAACAATATTTCAAAAAAAACAAGAATGTCACATTGCAGTCATTGCTGATTTTCAATTTATCGAGTCACTGCGGATTTGTTTTATAATGTTTGTAGTTATATCTTTGAAACCGCCAAAAGTGTCCACTTTACGCAACAATAAAACATAATAATCCGTAATGTTTCGATAAATTGAAAGCCAATCAGGACTACAATGTGACATTATTGTTTTTAGGAAATGTTGTTTAATTGTTTAGAAATAAAAAAAATACGACCGAGGGCAGCACAATAGGCTCGGTACCCTTTTAAGGAAAGTTGTTCAATATCATGGGTACAATCACCCCCTAAAGGAATTCAACTGTTTTAGGGTGAACAGTATAATGTGATGGGATGTAACTAATCTCGTCTATTCAAGATATTTAGAGGGAAGCTAAATAATCCCAAGGTATTGGAAGCCATGAGCCTGTGGGGACTTGCTACAGATGTCAGCACCCACAAGTTATACCAAAGATGCCAACAGATGGCGATACCGTCGCTCTGGGAAATTTGCTCCATACATAGATAACGTTCACCGTGAACACGTAACTCGTAACCGACTACAAATAAGGTTCACAATCGAATGCAAGACATACATCGCGCAAGAGAAATTATCACAGAGTTTCGATACATATACAATGTCCAACTAAGAACTGTTTGACCACGGCCGGTCCCCAGACTTCACACATAGCCTGGTGGAAGATCTTCCCTTTTCAATGGAGGAATATTCCCAAGTAGCACCTCCATAAGCCTACTGGTACCGAACACACGGTTGCGGCGGGGACCCAGAGACCAACTGTTCGCAGTGCCTTCATGCAGGACTAATGTACTGACTCATGCTCCGACCATGACGGCATTACGCATATTGAATGAAGTGGCTAAAGATATAGACTTGTTCCATTGTTCGCAGGCTCAGTTCACGGAAGCAGCTCTTAGATTTGTAGCTATATAAAAGTTTTATCTATGTTCGAGTTATGTAATAGGTAATAGGTAACGAAAAGAACTGTAAATTTTTTATATTTATAGTAAAATGTGCAACCAAATTGTCGTCGCAATGGGTGTATACCTGTCATGATAACATGAATTGTGCCTGTAATATATAAGGTCTAACAAAATTAGCTGAAACTATTTTAAGGGTATGCTGTGACCATCAAACTGAACAACTTTCTCTACGGGACCAATATCGAAATCTGGAAAAGAAAATCTGCTGCCCCATACATTTGAATCAAGTTGTGTTTGCAGTTTTGTATGGGACATCAATTTTTTTTTCGCGATTTCGCTATTGGTCCCATAGAGAAAGTTGTTCACTTTGATGGTCTGAGCATACCCTTAAAATAGTTTCAGCTAATTTTGTTAGACGTTATATATAAATAAATATAATAACTATTGTATCAGAGTCCGCCACGACCTTCCGCCCATGGGAGCGGTGACGGGCCCTCCACTGATGCCGCTACCCCCGAGACATCCCCCACCACCCAAGAAGAACTTCGACTACAACAGATTAGGTAATTACTCATAACACAGGATGCCCAAAATTCAACGTCAAACCGAAAACAGGATATTGGCCAGTCTATAACGGTTCAAGAAAAAAATAAAATATTCTAAGCCAGTAGGCCTCGCATGCCACCCCCGAGAAAACGATAAAAATCGAGATGTGCTTCCATCCTTATTAATTTACGTAAGCCAGAAAGAGCGCGCATGACGTTTTTCTCGTTTAAACGCTTTGTCGTGGGTGGCATGCTAGCCTTGCTGGTCGTTTTCGAGATTTTGTCTATATGTTGAACATAGTGAAAATCTCCACCCTGCACCGAACGTTTATATGTAGTAACTAAAAACGTGTATCATCATCATATCAGCCGATAGACGTCCACTGCTGGACATAGGGCTCTCCCTATATAAATGGGGGGATTTGCCATAATCGCTACGCTTGGCAGGCGGGTTGGCGATCGCAGATGGATTTAATGTGTGTACTCAGCATGCTGCTGCCCATCCTCCGTTAGATCCCTTAGTCGCCGTTTACGACACCCACGGGAGGAAATGGGGTGGGACTATTCTTAGACACCACACGGACTGCCGACACCACACTTGTGTATTTTTCCATGAAAATATTTGTAACGCAAGCCTGAATACCTGAACTACATAGTGGCATTCAAAATAAAAACAATAGTGGCATACTTTTTACACGACCTTTCGTCAAACTTCTGTGGTAAATTTTTTTTTCTAATTTCTAAAGTGGAACAACACGTTATTCATTCTTTTTAATACATACGACATTTGTGTCTCGAGATATTAGCGCTCAAAGTGATGAATCCCGTAGGACCGGCGCGTCACCCGCTGCCGCCGGGCGCGGCGCACTGCTCGCTGGAGGTGAAGAAGGTGCCGCGCGGCCTCAACGACATCACACACCTTAACAACCACTTCGGCAAGTTCGGCAAGATCGTCAACATACAGGTACACTGTACAGTGCAGTACGACCAGGGAATTAATTACCCTCTTCAATCTTCGTTTACGCAGAGCAGACCCGAGTCCCCATCAATCCCCGAAGTCAGTAAACAAAGGGTGCAATGTCGGATAGCAGCAAAAAGGGCGCGAAAACAATTAGCCGATAGCGGCAAGGGAATGAAGGTGGCACATCCTGATTATAATTTCGCGCGGTATTAAAATTTGTTGACTGCGCAGATACATCAGTAAGACTTATAAACCTGGTGCTACTGCAGACATGGACAATTGATAAAACTAATGACAAACCATTGATAATTATGTAAAATGGTTGTCCAGTAGCGAGTAACCTGGTGCTTCGATCCCCGTCCAGGCCTACTCGTACCAATGAGTTTTTCGGAATTTATGTACGATTTGTAACACCACTGGCTTTTCGGTGGAGGAAACCCCGTGAGGAAACCTGCGTTCTTCAATTTCTATGCACGTATTTGTATTGGCTGTTATGTTTAAACGAGCTTTTTTACCTGCAACTTTATCCGCGTGGATCGATTTTCGAAAAATCCTTTCTTATTGCACCCCTACATATTATGTAGAATATATATTCCAAATTTCATGTTTCTATATTCAGAGATTTAGGCTGTGCGTTGTCTGTATTTGTTGTTGAAGATAAACCATTTATTCATTCATTCATTCATAGGATCCTACAGGTTATAACCCACTTATTTGTTGTGCAGGTGTGCTTCGAAGGTGATCCGGAAGGCGCACTTATCACATTCTCCAACCCGACGGAAGCTAACGTGGCCTACAAGAGCACTGAAGCTGTCCTCAACAATCGGTTCATCAAGGTGTTCTGGCACAACCCTGAGGTGAGTCCATCTGATTAGAGATTGAAAAATATTTTGGTATAGGACGGGACTCGAACCCGCTACCTGATAATCCGCGAAAAAAAAGAAACAAGATAATATCTTGGACATTGTCGCATAGATTATGTTATGTAATCCCATTTAAAGTACCAGAATCTGCTAAAACTTTTTTAAGAGTCAGCTTAACAGGCTGACATATGATCAGACCGTCAAAATGAACAACTTTCTCTATGGCACCAATATGGGAAAAAAATATCAGCTCCTCCGCAAACTTCCTCGAGTCAAATATATAGAACAGTAGATTTTTTTTCGTGGTTTCGATGTCGGTCCCATATAGAAAGTTGTTCAGGATGATGGTCTGATCATCTCCTTAAAAAAGTGTGTAACCTTACAAATATTTGCCCTTAGCGGGACTCTAACCCGTGACCATCGGTGTCGCAGCTAGCAATCAAAATTTTTTTTCTATCAAGCAATCAATCAAAAATCATAATTTATTAAACTTACATACTTTATATTTATTTCTATAATTTTTGTCACAGAACAAACAAGAAAACATGCCGCCCGGCCAGCAGGCAAACAAACAGAACGAAAGACAAAACTCTCAGTATCCCATGTCTCACCACAAAGTGTTGATCAACCGCGACAACATCAAGGCGACGGCCGATATCAAACAACAGTTACAACTACAGATGGCAGAGAAGGTAAGCCGTAGCTGATGATGATCAGAAAAACAGACGGACAAACCACTGTCAAATTAAAGTGGAAATCAGAAATCACAAATTTTATTTGGCTTCTGTATCTACCACATTGGACTGGACATAGTTTGGGCACAGTATAAGAAAGAGTATCTATTACTACCACAGATCACAAAAACTAAAGGGAAATGTGAAAAATGGGCGGGGCCAGTGTCACAGCAATATGCGCAAAAACGGAACACATTGCTCGCGACAGTAATGATTCAATATATTATGAGGCTGAAAGCCAGTCGAGATATTATGTGTAAATAGTTTATAATGCTTGCGAAGTACTAAAGATTATTCGAACGTTGAGTTCTGATACCGCAATGGATAATGAGCACATTCAAGTTAACAAAATACTTTCTATCGCGTGGTACTGGTGGTGATGCGACACTAGGTTTCGTACTCAGCGCGTTGGTTGGCATCTCTCTAGATCTCTATGATTACTACATACTAGGAGTACGTTCTCCTAGGTCGGTCTCTTACCAATATTCCCTTTCTCACACTTATTTTATCTGTTGTAAGTCGACTTATATTTATCCTTTCAATTAACAGGCGAAAGAAAGAGAAAAGGAGAAGGAGAAGGAAGCACCAGTCGGCGGTGAAGTGTGCAAGCCTGTGAACCCAGCGGAGAAGAGCGCGCAAGTGATGGATATGCACAAGCGAGCGCAGGCCCTGCTGCAGACACAGCTGCAGCAGCAGCTGTTGCTCATACAGCGGCTCGAGTCCGGTCAGTACACGCACTGACGCTAGGCTGTTGACTGACTGACTGACTGACCAGCTCGTTGAAGAGCCTGCATATGCAGAAGCGCGCGCAGGCTGCGCTGCTACAACTACGTAGTGAAAACAGCGTCACTTAGAAGCTAGGTTCACTTTCAAGAGAGTAAATCGTCAACTACTTTTCACGTCATGGTAAATTTATTATGTCGTCGCTGTTAAGCACACTCTGACGTCGAATTTAGTCACTCTGACGTCGCTTTAAGCTCACGCTGACGTCGCTATTAAAAGTCGCTCTGACGTCGCTGTTAAGCTCACTATGACGTCGCTCATAAATACACTCTGACGTCGCTTTTAAAGTCTCATTGATGTCGGTATTAAGGTCAGTTGATCGATCGGAGATGGATATCCAAAACATGGAGATCTTATGTTTCTTCCCCTCAATGGTATTGCCTCCTTCATTGACCATGTATTTGAAGGGTGAAGAAAACAAAAAGTATTGGGGCTAACACAAAAGATCCCACTGGGTCGAAGTGTTGCTGGCTTGCCAGCCCCCACAACAAGATAAGATAAAATAGGGTCAGCTGATATCGCTATTAAAGTCACTCTGAAGTCACACGCTGACCTCGCTCTTAAAGTCATTCTGACGTCGCTGTGACACTGCAATTAAAGTCACCCTAACGTCGCTCTTAAAGTCACTCTGACCTCGCTCTTAAAATCTCTCTGACCTCGCTCTGTCGTAGCTTTTTAAGTCACTCTGACTTCGGTATTGATATCAGTTTTTTTCCTATTTTCGTTGTAATGTTGACTTTCGTGCTATTTGTCTATTATATTTGCGCAGGTAACGTGACTGGTCCACAAAAAGCTACACTGATGGAGGCGATCAACTCTGCGCAGGAGGGCATCGAGAAACTGCGCAAGGAGCTCGTCGCATACAACCGTACACTCAGGCAGATGCAGGTGCGTTTTGTACCTATACATACATACTAACAACCATAAACCTTAGATGAAAGTAAAATGTGGGCGTCCACGCAAAAAGGGTCCAGTTGTCGGGTTTTGATTTAAGGTTAGATTCGGCATCTAGACCAGTCACATAATTTCAAATATTTTGATTTTAAACATGTTACAGCCATGTCACAGTATAAGAAAGAATATCTATTACTAGATACAACAGCCTCCGTGGTCTAATGGTTAAGAGCATTGGCTCTCGATACGGAGGTCGTGGGTTCGATGCCCACGGGGGACACCTAGTGAAATGTCACTTTGTGCGTTTTTCCCCAGTTGGTTAGGACATTGCAGGCTGAACTGATGTCTGAAAAGAAAAATGATTCCGTGCTTCGGATGGCACGTTAAGCCGTTGGTCCCGGCTACTATGTCTGGTGGTTTAATACAATCAAAAACCGTGTTTTTCCTAGACTATTATCAAAATAACTGTCACTTGCGGGTCTGCTGGGAGAAATATCTTCAGAGCTCGCTCTTTGCACATTTTTTCTTAACTATGTGTATCTTTATGAACAATAAAGTGTATAAAAATAAAGTTCCGATGATAATCAAATAACGGCTCAATTGTTTGAGCCTACGCCAATCGTCGCGGGTTCGAATCCCGCAAGGGGCAAATGTTTTTATTATGATTTTGAATATTTATACCTGATGGATGTTCAATACAGGGTGTAAAATTAAATGCGTTTCAGATAAATTCAACAACTTTTGCTATCGAACCAAAAAGGGCATCGCGAAAAAAACTGTCGTTTTAGTGTTGAACCTGATCAGGCAGCACCGCATCGCATTTTTTCGTCGCATCATCCTTTTCTGTTACTCGGGAACGTCATTTGCTAGAGCAAATAAGATAGACGGAACGCGACCGCACGCGGCGGTGCTGCGACAGAAACGGATGGAGCGACGGAAAAATGCGTTGCTGCCAGATGAAGCAACTTTTATATAAGGTCTAACAAAATTAGCTGAAACTATTTTAAGGGTATGATCGAACCATCAAACTGAACAACTTTCTCTATGGGAACAATATTGAAATCGCGAAGAAAAAATCAGCTGTCTCACACATTTGAGTCGAATTATGTTTGCAGTTTTGTATGGGACAGCTGATTTTGTTTTCGCGATTTCGATATTTGTCCCATAGAGAAAGTTGTTCAGTTTGGTCTGATCATCCCCTTAAAATAGTTTCAGCTAATTTTGCTAGACCTTATAGATTTGGGTCGATTAGCCATTTACGTTATATGGAACATTTTCCATATAACGTAAATGGCCATTCCCGATTTTTATGATGGCTCCTTAGTGAAAGTAGTTACTTTTATGGTCTCTAAAACCTGTTCAACATGTAACCCATGTAATATCTAATTTTACACCCTGTATAATGTAATTATGTATTTTATGTTGTTGTCTAGTATTCAAAATCTAAGCCTGGACTAGATTCTGGTACTTTAAATGGGACTAGATAATCTGAGTGACCATGTCCAATATATTTATATAGCTATAAAAAACAACAAATAGTAATAATGATAAAACGATCGCAGGACGAGACGGTAGCGCGTTCACTGTCGCGCCTCCAACTGGCACAGGTACTGGACGTACGTTGCGTTTGCGCATGCGGGTGTCACACACACGTTACTGTTTATACGACCATTACACGACTGTTACATGACCATTATATTGCATAAGTAAACTACACGATACTTGACATGTCATTCCTATCGGATATTCGATTTTTTTTTAATTCGTTGCGTGTTCAAGAGCAAGACAGATTAAAGTGTTCCCGGATTTCTCGCTGGACTTTAATCTATACTTATAACATTTCTGTGACTGACTGACTGACTGACTGACCGCTGAAGATAAAAATATGAAATTTGGAATATACAGAGTGAAAATGATATTATTAGCATCCTTTTAAACTAAGAGTCTACCCATCAAACTGAACAACTTTCACTATGAGAGAAAACCAATCGGACCAAAAAAATCAGCTGTTGCATACTAAACTGCAATGTCGACGCGCGAGATCGCGACTCAAATGTATGCAACAGCTGATTTTTTTTTTGCTCCAATCGATTTGCAGACATAGTAAAATTTGTTCAGTTCGATTGGTAGACTCTTAGTTTATAAGGATGCTAATGATATCAATTTCACCTTGTAGATTCTAGAGAGGACCCCCCTTACATCCTCTCTATAATCTATATTCCAATTTTTTTTTCATCCTCGGTTTAGGCTGTGCGAGCGTGCACATTTTTCGATATTCTAAATTCAAGTCGCGGGCAAAAGCTAGTACTAAATAAATGCTAGAACTACGTACAGAAGTGACACTTCAGTACAACGCGCACTAAACTAGATAAAAATATACCTACGAAATAATGGGTCCTACTGATAGTAGAGATGGGAAATGTGAGGGAGATGTGCATAGGCGAGTAACAGCGGGAAACAAAGTAAACGGTGCTCTACATGCCATTGTGGCTAGCCAATTAGTGTCCAAAAAGGCGCGACTTGCTATACACAATGGTGTGTTGGTGCCTACACTTATGTATGGCAGTGAGTGCTGGGTATGGCAGAAGAAGCATGCAAGTAAAATTAATGCTGTTGAAATGCGTTCCTTGCGAAGTATGTGTGGTGTGACGCTGAAAGATAGAGTGAGAAATTGTGTAATAAGAGATAGATGTAAATAAAAAGAAGATGTAGTGACAAGAATAGATAAAGGTATGCTTCGTTGGTTTGGTCATGTGGAGAGGATGAGTGACAGCAGATGTACGAAAGAGATATATGTTGCTAATGTGAGTGAAAGCGTCGGCAGAGGGCGCCCTCGTAGGACGTATGCTGATCAAATCAGTTGCGTCCTATAAAAAGGGGAGGTGCGGAGTACTCGAAACCGACGGGCATGTATGAAGAGATGTATGGATGTGCATGAGGCAAAAGAAGTATGTAAGGATCGTAGTAAGTGGCGCGCCCTGGTCTCTGCCTACCCCACTGGGAAAGAGGCGTGACGTTATAGATAGATAGATAGGGTCCTACTGAATATGCTGACGGTTTTTAAGATAAAGAAAAGTAAATCTGCTGTCCAATACCTTTGGATCGAGTAGGATTGCACTTTTGTATGTAACAGCTGATTATTTTTCGCGATTTCGATGTTGATCCCATAGAGAAAGTTGTTCAATTTGACGATCTGAACATCCCCTTATAAACCTTCAGCATATAAGAAGAAGGACCCTGTATAATGAGGGTTTAATCGCGTAAGGTAAATATACTATACTGAACCGGTTAGTCCAGTCATTTTACGGAGTTTTGTTAGGAGAGGTGGGGAGTAATTTTGAATTGGACTTTTAAAGTGTAACCGGCACAATTTAGTGACAAAAAGACTATTTGAAAACATATTTAAAAAAATCGCTACGCAACATAGAAATCAAAATTGTATCTCCCAGAAGGCTTTTAAATTAATAATATTAATACCATTGCACTAATTTTAATTATATTTAACAATATAAATTATTTTTGAGCAATAAAATATGTATTGAAATTAAAAAAAATTAGATATTTAATAGAAAATACTAATGTATTTTTCAAAGCTATTTTTCAATGTTTGAAGTATGGATAGTGGTAAAGCCTTAAAAGCTTGCAAAAAAAAAATTACCATTTGTTTTTTTAGAACGAGATAAATGCTAAATTTAAAATTTGGGACTGTTGCTGACTTGATATTTTTTTTAATTTTGGTACATTTCTAAGCTCAAATTGGCCATTAAATACTATACCGAAAAAAAAATTCAATTGTTAATTAGTCCCGGCTCAAACCGTAAAATGACTTGGCTATTTAGGCTATGTCAATGCGAGGACCGCACGGTTGTTAGCGTCAAATGTATGAAATTTCATACCTACCTACCGACGGCTACATTATTATACCGACAACAGTGTGGAGTGAACTCTGCTATTATAATCAGGGTTTCCGAATTGAATGACGTGTCAAGTAATAATAGTGGCATCCTTTTCGCACACAAGAAATTGCAAATGATAACTAATCTCTTAGTTCGGCTCATTAAAGAAATAGGGTGGTATATTATATGCCGAAAACCACACTTTTTAAATATGAGTTGCTTGTATTCATAGTTTTTTGTTGTTGTGTTGTTTTGCATGATTCTTTTAAACTAGCCGTCCAGGAAAGATGTGCGATATAATGGCGTGCGAGAAAATAATCCACCAATAGCGCGCCCGCTCGATCACGCCATTAGGGAACTGGAAAGCTTCTATTGGTGGACTATTTCCACCAATAGCGCACTCGCTCTATCACGTCATAATGTAGTTGAAGCTATCACATGTTGCGAGCAAGTAATCCACCAATGGGAGCTCTTTAATTTCCTTTTGACGTGATGGAGAGAGCGCACTATTGGTGGAAAAAATCCATCGATTGAAGCGCTTCTGTTTCTTAAAGACGTGATCATAGATATACACGGTGAAATTGATATCAGTAGCATCCTTTTAAACTAAGACTCTACCCATCTAACTGAACAACTTTTACTATGGGAGCAAACCGATCTGAGCAAATAAAAAATCTGTTGTTCTATGGAACAGCAATACACACACACAGTAAAAGTTGTTCAGTTAGATGGGTAGAATCTTAGTTTAAAACGATGCTAATGATATCAATTTCACCCTATAGTATAGGGTATATGGATAATATAATGTAAGACATAAACGCTACTTGGTACGACAACCGCCTATTAGAATAAGCGAGATGTCAATAGTAAACCAGATGCCATCTTGAAACCTTTTGTCACCACGGACCCAGCTGAAGGACTAAGTTATGTCTTTACTTTAAGGTTAAATTTTATCTTAAAAAGAGGTGACTTAAAGTGCTATTGCTATGTGATCACAGATCACAAAACTAAAGGAAGATGTGAAAAGGGGGCGGGGCCAGTAATTATTCAATATATTATGAGGTTGTAAGCCAGTCGTGGTATTACGTGTAAATAGTTTACATTGCTTGCGTAGTACTAAAGATTATTCGAACGTTGAGTTCTGATACCGCAATGAGCACATTCAAGCTAATAAAATACTTTCTATCGCGTGGTACTGGTGGTGATGCGAGACTACGTTTCGTACTCAACGCGTTGGTTGGCATCTCCCTAGATCTCTATGGATGTGATTGATGAATTGAGCGCGCTATTTATTATATCTTCTTACTATATCGCACATCTCTGGTCGGCCAGATTTCTTCATCTATAGTTATTTGATATCACGAATTTCTCTGTTTCGACAACATTTCTTTTATCACGCATGCGTACTACGCAACGCACGTTCTTTCATAGTAATTTTGGTAACCATTTCTCATATTATCATGTATTTATAATAATATGTATTGTAAATAATGTACTGTAAAATTGTTTTTTGTTTTGTAATTAGTTTTTTTAGTTGTTGCATTTATAATTTGAGTTATTTTGTTAACCCGAGTGAATTAAAAACGTCACTGTATAAAGAATTCTTCAGTTCCTGGAGGGCCTGTGTCGAAAAATAATTGAAGCAAAATGGGCGTGTGATAGCTTATATTACTGCCTGACGCGAGAGAAAGAGATGGGGCGGCGCGCGCGCCTGAAACGATGCAAGCGTAAAACAAACTATTTAATTGTTATTGTACTATTTATGTAAGTTCAATATAATCAGGATATTTTTAAAAGCAGAGTTAATAGGCTTTTTCTGGGGGAGCGCGCAACATCCTCGGCTTCATCTACACTTTCCATCAGGTGAGCTGAAGCCAAGCGCAAACCCATTATGAATTAAAAAAAAAAAAAAAAAAGTTTTATTCTGCTCTAATCAAAATTTGTAAAATGTCAATCTCTTTTATTTAAATCAAGTCTCGTGTTTCTATTATTCACCGTTTAGCAGTTCCAAGCGTTTATCGATAAAGACGGAGGCTACTTTGGCTTGTTTTTCTATCGAGAAAATGTGTCTTAATCGTGTTTTGGCTCTTGTCAAAACTTCAATCATATGTTCAATTTACACATATCCGCAAATCATACTCCTATTGTTAGTACTTCATGATATATGACGCTTTGAAGAATCCTATTTTTTTCACATAGCCACTTAAGTAAGTAGGTCACCATTGAACTGTGATATAGTAGTGTTACCACAAGGTAGAAGTGACACTAGACCGCAGGAAACTTTCTGGCCGCATCTTCTCTACAAAACTTTCCGACATCCGAAAACCGAGAACATAAGAGATTCATGTAGATTTTTGGGTTTTGTTATTGTATGACGTGGTTAGACCACGTGTATACAGGGTGTTAGGTTAAACAGTTGCATTACTTTAAGGGGTGATTGTACCCATGATACCGAACAACGTCCCTAAGAAACCGATAGGGAATTCACAAAAAAATTTTTGGACTTTCCATATTAAATGCAATCAACTGATTGAACATTTGTTTGAAAAGTCGAAAAAAAATTGCGAATTTCAAATAGGTTAGTTAGGGAAAGTTGTTAAGTATCATGGGTACAATAACCCCTTAAAGTAATGCAACTGTTTACCCTAACACCCTGTATATTGTAGTTTACACAAAATGCTATTTGTACAATGTCATAGTACTAAGACCTACGTACAGTACACACCATAGAACATTACCCTTTTATAATGTTCTGTGGTACACACACTCCCTTCGTCTTCTTCATGTATTAGCAGTGGTGTATTACTCTCTCACTCGCACTCGCTCTGCGTACAAGTGTTAGCCTCTTATTGTCATTGCGAGCGTGTTTATATGAAGTGTCAAGGGTGTAGTAACAGTATGTATTTAGATACGTATTTAGTAAAATTAGTAGTTAGTTTTAGATACCTACTTATGTATGCTTATCGATATTAGTTTTATGCAAAGA
This sequence comes from Agonopterix arenella, assembly GCA_927399405.1. Taxonomy (NCBI): domain Eukaryota; kingdom Metazoa; phylum Arthropoda; class Insecta; order Lepidoptera; family Depressariidae; genus Agonopterix; species Agonopterix arenella. The sequence goes on along the minus strand of OV656718.1, from coordinate 7,064,977 downwards.
TCTTAAGTTCTCAATTGAATTAAATTGTTAAATTATCTTAGTTGTGGGTCTGCTGATGGATATAAACTCGCCTATGTCTGTTCTGCTATATTCAGTGTGTTCATATAAATACATCTATACGTATTAAAACGGTTCCGTGAGTGACTGACAGACAGACAGACAACGCACGGCCTAAACTACTGAAGCCTCCTGAGACCCAGGGTGTAAAATTTTACCGGATCGTGTTGATCTTTAGTTTGGGGGTTATTTAGAATATTTGTGGTATGGGAAAAATAATAAAAAAAATCCTGCCCCCCTAAGTCCCTGAGTCTCACAGATGATACTCTGGGTTCGAATGATACCAAAACGTGACCAAAATACGGTTGATATAAGTAACTAATTAGCAAACTTTTATCACAAATTTCACTTAGTGCACACAATCGACATAATGATTTAACAGAAAAAAGAAAAAGAAACACGTAGAACCTTGTAAAAACAAATAATTACCTCGTTGGTTCATATTGGTTGGTTCATTGGCCATGTTGTCGTCCGCAAAAACAATTGCACTCAACTGATCGTAATCAACTGCAAAAACTATCCAATCACGCCATAGCCACCTTTGATTGACGCGCCGTACTGTCTAATTTATAAACTAATAAATAGTTTCAGAATATGCAGCTAGATGACGCAGAAATAAAATTCTATGTGCAAGTATCATAGGTGATACCGGGGGTCTCAGGAGGGTAGATAGAAATATGAAATTTGGAATATATTATATTCTACAGAGCATAGATAGGCTTAGAAACCCTTAGAAAGGATTTTTCGAAAATCGAGCACGAGGTTTAGAAGTTTTCCGAAACCACGCGGATAAAACCTTGTAAATATATAAAGGAACAGTACTAGCAATGTATTTGCAAATAATAATTTATGTGGACTTCATCTGGAGTGGGCCATTCTAAATGTTGGTAAACGGGTAAACAATAAGTTATACACAGTACATACTTATACCCCGGCTTTGACTATTTATTATAAGGACTAGCCTTGCGGTAGCATTTCCCCTCTGCCACTATTATTATTATGTATCTCTGTAAAAGGCTTACTCACGGGCCGTAGCCCGGACCTTTGGAAGGCTTGCGTGGGGACACAGGTCCAACACGTAGAGGCCCTTTGAGACACTTTTATCTAAATGCGATGGGATGCACCAAGCGTGGTCTATCTCTGAATGCAGTATGGAAATGCTCCAGAAGACATACCACGTTCAGTGCAGAGACCAAATCAATCCGGGCCCTCTGGAGAATCGGGTCCGTGGTGTCGCCAATCACCAACAGCTCGCCACAAACTGCCCTGCGGCTGGCCCGGCTATTATTATTATTATTTGGTTATAAGGGCTTGGTCAATGACCAAATAGCTACTGCGACCTGGACAGATCTATTGTAGCTGTCACCCTAGACTTAAAGGTCATTTCCTAGGCCCACGGACTTCATGAACCGTGTTATGCTTTTGGAAGGGAGGTCCCTAATGTCAGTAGGTGTTATTATGTATCTCCTCTGCCACGGTATAAGATCAATTAATCATGTGCATTTACATTAAATTTTTATACCTTATCACTTAACGAGACAGCCTATAATTGCGAAACAATAATTTCGAACTTAGAACGTTTCGGGTTCACACGAGACTACTTTCATGATTTTTAACGTTCAAAATTTGAATCTTAAAGTTATGGGAATAAAATCCAAAGTTGCAGTTTTCATGTTACCTCGCCTCCCGCAAAAAGTGGCAGAAATGTTTGTTAGTAGAATTACACGCGTAACTAGTCCCTATATAAGTAGTCAAAGTACCCCGGGGTGGACAGGAACCTTGCTATAACTACTAAATATACATTTAAGTTAGAAACGCATTTCAATTTAAACCATTATACAGGGTCCTTCTTAATTTGATGAAGGTTTTTAAGGCGATAATCAGACCACCAAACTAAACAACTTTATCCATGGGACAAGCATTAAAATCGCGAAAATATCGACTCTTCCATACATTCCAGTCTAACTAAATTTGCTGTTTTTTACACGTCGGTGTAAAAAAAAACACCCTAGTAAGGGGTGCTTTAGACTATCAAACTGAACAACTTTCACTACGGAAAATATTACGAAATCGTGAAAAACAGCTATTTCATACAAAACTGCAGTACAGACTCGACTTAAATGTATGGCACAACTGTGTTTTTTTTCGTGATTTCGAAATTGGTACTGTAGTGGAAGTTGTTCAGTTTGATGGTCTGAAGCAACCCCAAATTATTACTAGGGTGTTTTGTTACACCCTAGAACAGCAGATTTTTTCGCGAATTAAGTATTAATCCCATAGAGAAAGTTGTTCAGTTTGATGGTCTGATCCTCTTAAAAACCCGCCAGCATATTAAGAAATACCCTACATGTACTATAAAATCATAACAATATAACTACATTAATATTTCACCAGTGCTAAAGCTTTATAAATAGCAGAGCCGTTACAATGTCCGCCCGTTTGTCACCAGGCCAACGCTAAGAAACCAAAGACGAGAGAGGAGGCGCAGAAGGAAATCCTGGACGCCGAACTGGACATGTTTACTAAACAACAGGTATGTTTTTTCATATATTATGAAATGCGTTCCTTGCGAAGTATGTGTGGTGTGACGCTGAAAGATAAAGTGAGAAATTGTGTAATAAGAGATAGATGTAAATTAAAAGAAGATGTAGTGACAAGAAGAAAGGTATGTTTCGTTGGTTTTGTAATGTGGAGAGGATGAGTGACAGCAGATGTACGAAAGAGATATATGTTGCTAATGTGAGTGGAAGCGGCGGCAGAGGGCGCCCTCGTAGGACGTATGCTGATCAAATCAGTTGCGTCCTACAAAAAGGGGAGGTGCGGAGTACTCGAAACCGACGGGCATGTATGGATGTGCATGAGGCAAAAGAAGTATGTAAGGATCGTAGTAAGTGGCGCGCCCTGGTCTCTGCCTACCCCACTGGGAAAGAGGCGTGACGTTATAGATAGATGTTTCTTTTCGTAGCCTGTTCAGTATCCCACTGCTGGTTAAAAGTCTCCCCTCTCTTTGTTATACACGGTGAAACAAAACACCCTTGGTGTCGTACGCTCGGCGGAGTAACAACTCTGTTTCGAACGTTCGTCGGTCTAACTCCTGAGGATGCTCCTTGGTGGAGCGAAACACGTGTAGACTAGAAATTATTTGGTGGGCAGGTTGTATTGCATAACGTAATACAACTTTGTCTGCTAGGTACTTAGAAGCGGAGGTCTTGATACAATAGTGTCATCTACCTATTACAAAATACCTTAGTAAATATTTAAAGAAGTTACCAATAAACTAAATAACGTTCTTTTTTTTTCATTACGTATGGGTTTGCTCTTGACCTAAATCCTGTCCTCAGGACGTAGATGGGGTCGAAGATGTAGCGAGCTTACCCAGAAGAAGCCTATTCACTCGTACTTTAAAGGAATTCGGGTTGTAAGCGCTCGGAAATACCGACGCAGGCAGGGCGTTCCACTCCTTGACTGTGCTCATTATAAAAGATTCAGAATGGCGCTTGGTGCGGATATGTGGGATGTCAACACGATGTCAACCAAATAGGGGTGATATCCCGCGGTGCGTCACTTTGCAGACAACGTCGAAAAAATATCCGCATTCCCATACATTTGAGTCGAGTCTTTACAAAAACCGGCCACGGTGACCGAAACAATCTGTCTTTTTTTGTTTACATAAGTTTTCATAACTGGCTATCTCGCTCTCTCATTTCTTGGCTACATCTTTCATCGTAAGCGAAAAGTTTTTATTCTATGAGGACATTTGTAGGCTGATGATGATGATGATGATGATGATGATGATGATTAATTTGGCTTGTTTGTTACTAGGAGGGGCAGGATGTGACCGACTTGGCTAAGAAGATAGCGGACCTACGGCGACAGATGACGGTCCAGTTCCCATCACACCCCGGCATGAGGAGACCGCACTCCAGGTAAATTATATTGTTTATTGTCACCTGTTGCGCGATGGCGATGAGCGTTAATGTTTTATTTTTAAATTTGCTTCCCGAATAACTCGACATATGACATTTTCGTCAGTTAGTAATAATAATGTAATAATCTCAAGTTCAGCACTATAGGCGTAATATGGAAACCATACAACAACGGCACGAACATATAACATCCATGACCGAACCGGGATTGGAATCCAAGACCCTGGTTTGGCAGTCCGGCTTGGTAACCATTACACCAACCGGGTCGTCCACCCCGCACCTCCTCTTTTTGTAGGACGCAACTGATTTAATCAGCATACGTCCTACGAGGGCGCCCTCTGATGGGTAGACTCTTAGTTTAAAAGGATGCTAATGATATCACTTTCACCCTGTATTTGATGCATACAATTATTAGATTTAGTCGCACAAGGTATGTTTTTGAGCTTATTTCTTTTTTGACTTATTAACGACTAATAAAATATAATGCATTCGAATTGAAGATTGCATCATTTTGATTATTTTATTCAGAAAATTACCAATTGAATTTCATCTTTTCTAAATTTACATCTGAAAATGTATTGATGTTCTTTTTCAAGCTATCGCATAGTGAAGAGAAAATATAGGTGAGAAAATTGACTGCCTTGTTAATTTGTTCAGTTGATTTTCGAAAACTACGTCATTATTTTTTTTTATTTTCTCGATTTTCAGTTTTTACACGTGGTAAGAATAGTATAGTATAGTTGTTTTGTTACTAGTCGTGTTTTTTATTTTCTATTCTTATATAAGGTCTATCAAAATTAGCTGAAACTATTTTAAGGGTATGCTCAGACCATCAAACTGATCAACTTTGTCTACGGTACCAATATCGAAATCTCGAAAAAAATCTACTGTCCCATACATTTAAGTCGAGTTGTGTTTGCAGTTTTGTATGGGACATCAAATTTTTTTTTCGCGTTTTCGATATTGGTCCCATGGAGAAAGTTGATCAGTTTGATGGTCTGAGCATACCCTTAAAATAGTTTCACCTAATTTTTTTTTTAAGATTGAAATAATATTGCAATTATAATACGGAAATAGCACAACTCTGAATATATTTGTTAGATTTTTTAATAATTATTAAATTACCCTGTACTATCTAGATCTACTTTTCCCAAAATGTGATTTTTTAATAAAGGAGGTGCTTCTGAACCACTTTCACTACGGAGCCAACAACAAAGTGACTTAAAGTTTGTTATCGTTCCATAAAAAACGTCTATTGCTACTCAATCGAATTGTATGGAACAGTTTTTCTTTTTGCGATTACGATGTGAATGATTTGTGTCCATAGTAAAAGTTGTTCAGTATGATGGTTTGCAGCACCCCTATTCATCTGTAACACATTGAAATTTGCACCATGTATAAATCATTTTCCGTTTTATGTCAACCCTATTGTTCGAATTTCAATCCTGATGCAAATCATTTATCTTATCTACACCCCCCTCTAGTTTTGCTGACTCGATCAGGTTAACTATGACGCGAGATATGTTGAGAACAAATAAAAATTATATCATAAATTCTCGCGGAGACAAAAATGCATACAGTCAACCCAATCTCACATTTTCGGAATAATTAAATCAAAGACTTCCACCCACTATAATACTCACCCCAAATCTACCCCAGTTACAGCCAAATCCTACCCCACAGGGGCGGAAGATTCAACACGGCGACGAGATTCACTCGCGGCGCCGCCTCGCCCAAGGTGTTCGTGAATCAGTCGGTGGACCACCGGCCTCGAGCACTTCTCATCTCAGGCTTCGAGCAGGACGAACTGGACGCATTGGTCACTCACTTCTCTGTGAGTACATCATCAAAGATACAGTACATCATGTTACAAGATAACCTGCACCTATTTACACACGTTAGTCGAAAAAGACATTGTGATCAACTATGTCTAAAAAGCTGCAAGACTGCACTCTTTCATAAGAGTGTTTTTGCAATGGCACCAAAAATTTTCAATAAAATACCGAAATCGAGGATCGTGGCGGAGTATGGCACACTCCCACTCACCATTATTCTTAAAAGAGGAAGCCTTTGCCCTGCAGTGGAATCCTACAGTCTATAACTCACAGCATTACTTGTGACTAGTGTTGAAACGCTCATAGACTTATCTACTTCCCCTCGTTACAGCAATTCGGCGAGGTGACAGGCAAGGAGGTGAACCTACTCGTTCCTGAGCTGACACTGCAGTACAAGGCGCGGGCACACGCCGAGCAGGCCGCCCTGAGGGGCAGGAACTACAACGATAGGACGCTGAGCGTGAGTCTATTGTACTAGAATCTAGCATGGACTTGTATTATGATGAATAGACAACTATACGGGGTGTATAAAGCACACAAGCTGGAGTGGTCTAGCCTTGTAGGCCTACAACACTCCAAAAAATTTATCAGCAATGTGACAACTCGTGTCTCAAGGTTCATACTGAATAATAGCAGGAGCAAGCCTCGTGCCATAGTCGGAGCCCTCACTGGGCACTACGCCACGGGCACGATGATGCACAAAATGAATCTCATCCTGGATCTCAGCTGCCGAGCATGCGGAGAGGATGAAGAGACTATGGAGGATGTTCTTTTTGACTGTGATGTCCTGGCGGCAAAACGCATGTGCCTCCTCGGAGATGAATACCCAAAACCGGGAGATCTTAGGTTTCTTCCCCTCAATGGCATCGCCTCCTTCATTGACCATGTATTTGAAGGGTGCAGAAAACAAAAAGCATTGGGCTAACAGAAAAGATCCCACTGGGTCGAAGTGTTGCTGGCTTGCCAGCCCCCACAGCAAGATAAGATAAGATACAGGGTGTAAGTGACAGCCTAGCCAATACTGAAATGGTGAACTCAGAACATCAAACTGAACAACTTTCACTATAGAGCCTACATCAGGAGACGCGAAAAAAAATCAGCTGTCCAATACATTTTAGTCGGGTACACACGGCGACACATCAAGCTATACAAAACCAACATAAGCTGGCCGCGCGTAGGCAAAAAGTGGCAGAAATGTTTGTTAGTAGAATTACTAACAAACATTTCTGCCACTTTTTGCGGGGGGCGAGGTAACATGAAATCCGCAACTTTGGATTTTATTCCCCATAACTTTAGATTCTAATTTAGAATGATAAAAATAATGAAAAGTACTCTCGTGTGAAACCCAAGCGTTCTAAGTTCGAAGTTATTGTTTCGGAATTATAGGCTGTCTCGATAAGGTATAAAATTGAATGTCAATGCACATGATCAAATCGATCTTATACCGTGGCAGAGGGGAAATGCTACCGCAAGGCTAGTCCTTATAATAAATAGTCAAAGCTGTGGAGCGATAAACATGCCTTCTGTCGAGTTTTTTAGGAACTAAATAAGAAAAACGCTCATTTCATGTCTCTATCTTCATTTGTTTAGGCTGTGCGTTGTCCGTCAGTCAGTCAGTCACGGAATTGTTTTATACATACATACATATTCTCACGCCTGTTTCCCACTGTGGTAGGCAGAGACAACGGAACGCCACCTGCTACGATCCTGACATATCTCTAGCTTCCTCCACATTCATAAGTCCTTTAATGCATGCTCGTCGGTTTCGGGTAGATCTGACCTGGAGTGCGATTTTTTAATCTCATTCGCTGAGCTCAGCAGTTGACAATGTCTAAATTACTATGGAGATAAGCATCTTTCTACTACTGATTTGACTTTCAAAAATCATACTCCAGGAGTGCGAATTTTGAGAGTCAAATTAGAAGCAGAGAGATTCATATCTCCATAGTAATTTTGACATTTTCAACTGATGAGCTCAGCGAATGAGATTCAAAAATCGCACTCCTGGCCTAGGCCGTCCCCTTCCAACATTTCCACTTACGCTTGCCTTATAGATTGCCCTCGTCAATCTATTTTATAAGTACAGAATAAATAATAACGTGTCCATTTGTGATGCAGATCACGTGGGTGACGAACAACAAGCCGCTCGGCGGCGCGGGCGCGGGCGGGGCGGCCGCCGCGCCCCCGAGCGGGACCACGCCCGCGCCCGCGCCCGCTCCCGCGCCCGTCATGAACGGGGACAGCACTAGCGCACACGACAGTAAGGAGCCTGAGGTATGGACAATAATCTACTTAACATCTACCGTTACATTTTTAAGGAGTGCTCAGACCCGCACGACCAAAGCGACTGAGAAGCGGGAGCGACTACCGCGCAGCAGTCGCTGCCCATATAATCCCGCTATGTCGCCCCAATCCGACGCGACCACGACGCGGGAAGGCAGCGGCAGCTACGCGGGACGCGCGCGTCTAGTGGTCAGACGTGTACGATGTTACACTCTCTTAACAAAATAAAATACAAATTTTAAATTTCAGTTCATTTTGGTACTTGTTGGTAGTTTTTGGTTTTTTGTAACAGATTTGGATCGTTTTTGGTAGATTTTCCTAGATTTTGGTTGTTTTCGGTTCTTTTTAGTAGATTTTGGAAATGCTTGGTTCTTTTGGTTGCAAAAACAACAAAAACCTAAAACTACTAAAAACTAACAAAAACAAAAGCACTAGGTACCTGGGCAGAGTTATAAGTCTGGTAATAATCTACTTAGGAATAAAGTTATCGCAAATTTCCGCAAACATGGATAAAAGTGAATTTCGTGTGTTGATTAAACATTATTTTTTGCGTGAAAAAACTATTACGGAAGCATGCAGGTTTCCTCACGATGTTTTACTTCACCGAAAAGCCAGTGGTCGAACCATCGCCTCCTGCACGGCAGGCAAAGTTACTCGCTACTGGACCACTAAGGCATAAAAACTCTAGTAGCTTAAGTTTGTCATCATTACAACGTATGTGAGGGTTACTTATTCTTCTATATATATTAATTTGTAACGTCCCTGCCACCAGACGCCGACAGAGATGAACGAGGACGCTCTCCTCCTCGACGAGGAAGAGGAGGACGACGCCGAGGACCGCAGCTGGAGACGTTGACGACACGTGGGGCGCTAGTCGCCTTGTAACTAACTGTATTTTACATCTTTGGCTAGCTTAGTACAGCGACGGCGGGGTGGGGCTGAAAACGTTTACACATACATACGTACATAAACTAAGGTCCATCATATTTCGGATTCGTCAGAAAAACAATTACATAGTTCAATGAAAAACAAATCAAAAAAATAAAAAGAGACGTAAAAATTTTTCTGTTCCTAGTTTTAAAAGGAAATTTGTTAATTTACAAATAATGATGGTTCAGATGTAATACTTTAAATTGATCGACTTTATTATTCATTTATACACAACCAAGATATGTTACTTTCACCGTAAATGGCGCTTAAAATTGTGTCACGTCACATTTGTCTCGCTTGTATCATTGCTTGACGCTGACTATTGAAAAAAGACCCAATCGGGTAATTTTCGAGTCTTCACTAGTAACATCTGATAGACAAATTTTCTGGTGTTATTGCGTATTTATTGGCAGTAAACAGTATATGCATTGGCAACACCAAAGATTGCCCATGTCAGTCAATAGACAAACCAAAGACAGCCTTAAATTTGACATGTTTTTTTTAAATTTAATATTGCTTCAGATTTTTCGATATCGAAATATCTAGACTAGCTAGCCTAGGCTAAGTGTAAATCTTTAGGAAACCTACAAGCCTTTAATTTTGAGTATTCAGAAAATGTTGTAACTGAATGTATGTACGTTTTTAGCCTTAGCTCGTTGGATTTACTTTATTAATATTTAATTGCTTATTTCATAGGTTGAAGAGTTACGATTCTATAGGATGTTACAGAAATTGTGGTCATTTAAAGAGGTGCTTTAGACCATCAAACTGATCAACTTTCACTACGGAGCCAACATCGAAATCGTAAAAAAATCTGCTGTTCAATAAATCTGAGTAGGTCTAGGTATTGTAGTTTTGTATGAAAAAGCAGATATTTAGCAAATGCTATTTACATACATGAAATTATTTCACTAAAAAATCGTTTAAAAATAACGGTAAAGTCATTTTTTTTTAGTAAATCTATACTATTATAAAGCTGTAACAGGAAGTTTGTCTGTACATTGAAGATATTAACAAAAAAAAAGTTACGATATGGTTTTTAGGTGTCCCTGATTCCATTTCACCAATTTTTGGATTTTTTGTCTGTCTGTTTGTTTGTGTGTTTGTTTGTTTGTTTGAACGAGTATCACGCAAAAACTACTGAACCGATTTTGATGAAACTTTGTTTGTTTGATAGCTTATGATCTGACTTAAAATCTTGTATATAATTTGTGCGGACGAAGTCGCGGGTTAACGCTCGTAAACTATAAAAGTATAAGTAATATGATGTCATATTACAAATTTTAGTATAAATCGTTCTTGATGTCCAATAAAGAGCTGCTGATTTGACTAGTCTATTCCGGTGTTGGTGCCATAGAAATAGTTGTTCATTTTAATGGTCAACACCCTCTGAAGTTTGACCACGGTTCAAATCAACAAGGTTACGCTTTTGGTCGTAAATTTGAACCGTAAATAAGCGATTAGATATGATGACGTTATGACGGATATAAATGTATGCTGTGAAGGGATTCGTTTAGATGGAAATTTGTTATGATGTTTGATGTTGTGATGTTTGCGGGTTCTTGAAGTTTTGGGCAACTGTTGTGATCATTTTCAATTCTACAGGTTGTAATTGATATCATTAGCATCCTTTTAAACTGAGAGTCTACCCATCAAACTGAACAACTTTTACTATGGCAGCAAACCGATCGGAGCAAAAAAAAATCAGCTGTTCCATACATTTGAGTCGCGTACTCGCGCGTCGTCATTGCAGTTTAGTATGGAACAGCTGATGTTTTTTTTGCTCCGATCTGTTTGCTGCCATAGTAAAAGTTGTTCAGTTTGATGGGTAGACTCTTAGCTTAAAAGGATGCTAATGATATCAATTTCACACTGTATATTGGTTAAAAATACATTTAAGGTAAGCGCATATAATGACAGGTCGTATCGTATTCGTACTTCTGATGCGTATGTCAAGTCTACCTCACCGCATTGTGCACCCGTGGTACAGTTAGTACCAGGTTTATAAGTCTCACCGATGTACCTGCGCAGTCGACAAATTTTAATAGCGCGCGAAATTATATTGACCAATCAGAAAGTGTGACGTTCAATCCGTTTACGCCTTTGACTATTTATTATAAGGACTAGCCTTGCGATAGCATTTCCCCTCTGCCACGGTATAAGATTAATTCATGTGCATTTACATTCAATTTTATACCCTATCACTAAACGAGACAGCCTATAATTGCGAAACAATAATTTTGAACTTAGAACGTTTGGGGTTCACACGAGACTTCTTTTCATGATTTTTAACGTTCAAAATTAGAATCTAAAGTTATGGGGAATAAAATCCAAAGTTGCAGATTTCATGTTACCTCGCCCCCCGCAAAAAGTGGCAGAAATGTTTTTTAGTAGAATTACACGCGTGGCTAGTCCCTATATAAGTAGTCAAAGGTTTACGCTATTGGCTAATTTGTTTTCGCGCCCTTTCCACTGCTATCCGACTACACCCTTTGATTACTAAATGACTTCGGGTTTTGTCGGGGACTCTGGCCTCTGCGCAAACGAAGATTGACGAGCGGAAATATTTTCCTGGTCGTACTGTATGAAGTGACAGGAGTTTGTAGGGTATGCCTGTACCCTAGCATGGACGACGATGAATATAACAAGGAGTCCTCTAAACGGGGGGTAAAATGGTTGCAATAGCATCCCGAACCTTCAAAAGCCCGCTCAAAAAGAAAGCAAGCTTAAAAATTGAGTTACCGAGCGTTATGTTATGGCGGATTAATAATACGTATAGAATGAATTGAATAAATTAAATTGTAGTTTTAAATTAACTATGAAGTTGATATAGTGTACGCGTTGAAACGGTCTAGGGAAAAAATTATCCCGTAACGAAAAATACTATTTTGCTTTGTTTTTCAATAACATTAAAACTAATTATTTGTCAAAACATTTGACACATCTAACATCTTTTTAATAAAGAGGGTACAGGAGTCCGATTTTTAAATCTCATACGTTGAACTCAGCAGTTGAAAATTTATGGAGATACGCATCTTTCTGCTGCTGATTGGACTTTCAAAAATCGCACTTTTGAAGCATGATTTTTGAAAGTCAAATCAGCAGTAGAAAGATGCATATCTCCATAGTAATTTTGACATTTTCGACTGCTGAGCTCAGCGAATGAGTTTCAAAAATCGCACTCAAGAGCCTCCACTGCTGCCCTCAATCGTATTTTTGTAATTTCTGAACAATTATACATTTCCAAAAAGCAAAATTGTTACATTGTATTAGTTTGATGATTTTCTATTTATCGGCTCATTACGGATTTTTGTTGTAACTATCTTTGAAACCGTCGAAAGTGTCCACTTTTGGTTGTTTTAACTATCATATGTATTTACAAACATACAACATAGTCATCCGTAATGTGTAGATAAATTCAAAACCAACTATGACTATTGTGACATTCTCGTTATTAGGAAATTGTGAATTTTTTTTAGAAATAAAAAATATACGATTGAGAGCAGCACTGGAAGCTCGGTACCCTCTTAATATTTAAAATAAATGTTGTAGGCGATATTCGTTTTGCCGCAAGCACAGTGAGAATAATGCAGAGTACGATAATAAAAGCAATAATAATTTTTAAGAACCGATGTATAATTAAGTCAGAATAATATCACAACAATAGCGTTAAGAACCCGTTAAAATGTTTATTTCTAGATTAAATAATAACCGCGTAATTCTCAAAAACTGTATAATAATATCAGTTTAGTATAATAGATTTAAATAAACTAGCTGACGCAATAAAGGTCAGAGGTCTTAAAGGAAAGATTTCGCGCCACAAATGATAGAAATATACCTGAAAGATTTTGAAAATAAAAATTTCATGAATTATTGTTCATAAGGAACTTAAAATATAAAGCTACGAATACACTATTTCAATTTCATTTAACATCTTAATAATAACATCAGTTTATACAAAACTATTTATTAAAATTGCCTTTTTTTTACATTTTACTTTTCCGCGGAACCCGTCTTAAGCGTATTTTCGTTCCCTCTTGATGTCTGTAAATACAATTTTCTGTGTAAATATTTTGAATAAATTTCTTTTTGTTTTAATGATGCGGAATCAGTCAGTTTTTTAGGTGTAACACAATTTTTTGGGACATATACTATATAATAGGTAGTTTGCCTTATTCAATATTCTACCTCTAGTAAAATTTTAAACAACACTACATCGCATCTTTTGTATGGAATACAGGTTCAATTTTTAGTAAGCGCGGTAACTTTGACCACACATTCTTCTCGTCGAACTGAAATTTGAAATCGCGTAAAAAATAAAGCTATTTCATACATTTGAGTCGAATACTACAGTTTGGTATGGAACCATTGAACTATTATTTACTACGTACTAGAAGTGACACGACAAGCAAACGTTATGCGTCACATGCGGGTAGCCGGAGCGCGGGAAAGAAATTACGATTTACTAAGTGTGGTGATATAGCCACATTGAATGGGACAGTATCGTGAGGTGCAGTGTTATTTCCAGTAGCACATAATAGTTCAATGTATGGAACAGCAGATTTTTTTGCTATTTCCTAGTTGGCTTCATAGTGAAAGTTGTTCAGTTTGACCAGTAAAATGCATGGCCAAAGATAAGCACTGATTAAAAATGAATGCTATGAATGATTACAGCCTTTTCACACAAGCGATTTTCTAGATGAAAATGGCTTTTGGAAAATTGGTATATTTATTTTAAAAACAATTGCGTATCTAATAAGATTTTTTTTTAATAAATGCTAGTTTTAGGTTATCGTTTTGTACCGAAGATGCGACGTGGCTTGGTAATGGAGGATCTATTATAGGCATTTTAGACTTAATGCACTAAGCATTTAGCTCTATTTTAGATTTTTGATATAATTGTTGATTTATTTATTATAGAATCGAGGCTTTGGCGTAAATGCGATATTTAATATAAAATTAATGAACTTTTTTGTTGTTCTGAAAATTGATAATGATTTTATATCTCAAAAAGTACAAATTGAGTCAATGAAATCAAAATCGTTATTTGAATAAAAATCGTGGTTTTTTTTAGTTGAAGATAATTCTCGAATCAGTATTTTTTTCTTTTCCTCAACAAAACGAAACAAACAAAAAACAAAGTTATATAAATAAGATAATAAATAAAAATAGCTATAATACAATATCGCATCTACGCCACTCTTAAACAAGTTGTTTTTTATCTGACACTGTAGCCGTCCTCTTCACACTTATGTAAAACACAAAGTGGCGAGTGAGACGGTAAATGTCTAAAGCTTATGCTTTTTGTTGTTAACTGAATAAAAAATGTTTGGTGTCAAAATATATTTTAGAAATAAATAAACATAATTTTAGTTATTTTTAATATTTATAATTTAGGTGGTTTGTGTTAAGAATGGGTATTTACTGAATTGCTATGAAATCATGCTAATAGATCGTGGATGGGTAAAAAATCGTAAAAATTATAATAATCTTAAGAAAATTATAAACTGCTGGATTTTAATTGGGGCGGCTAGAACATTCTCAGACTGTAAGTTGAATGGGCCCGCGTGGTGGAGTGTGTCCCACTGTCTCTCACCATTAACAACGCCTTTGGCCAACAGTGGGCTGGCTAAAACTTAATATAAAGGGTGTAAACATAAATGTGTTATTACTTAACGGGCTGCTTGAGACCATTAATATGAACAACTTTTACGATGGTACCAAAATTAAAAACACGAATACAAAATGTCAACCCAAATGGAACAGCAGATTTTATTTCATTGTTGACTTCATAGTGAAAGTTGTTCAGAAGCACCACCTTAAGTTTGTAACGTATTTAAGTTGACATTATAATTATACTGTCACAGTATAAGAAAGATTACTTATTGTAAAATGCACCTTTTCGCTCAGGGTTAGTTGAGGTTGATTAAAACACAGATATAGTTTTCACTAGTGAATGTGGCCAGCGCACGTCCGCACGGCACGGTGGTCGGCGAGTGAATACCGAGCGAATGCACGATAGATATTCACCACAGACTGCGCGTGCCGATAGATGGCGCTGCCGGCGCTTTCCACATTAACTACTCTTTATTGCTGTACACTACACTTATACCTACCTACATACAGTACGGACACTCCTTGCTTCTTAAACTCAGTTGCAGAAACGCTCATTAGAGTTAATCCTTCATTAAATCTCTTTCTAGCTTTAACTACGTTAACAAGACAAAAAGTGCCAGCAAGAGATTT
This sequence comes from Agonopterix arenella, assembly GCA_927399405.1. NCBI lineage: Eukaryota > Metazoa > Arthropoda > Insecta > Lepidoptera > Depressariidae > Agonopterix > Agonopterix arenella. Next base: position 7,049,700 of record OV656718.1, on the reverse strand, counting down.
TATGGAGGATTAACTTTAATGAGCGTTTCTGCAACTGAGTGAAAGACAACCTAATAGTAATGATTTTCCTAAGATTATTGTATCCGATTTTATTACCTACAAGCCGAAATAAATATAACTTAAATCTTTACAGTTTTAAAAAAACCAATTCACGATACCCGTTTTGTAAATATATTTTTTCGCTTGTTTTTCTTTTTATTTTAAAAAAGTTTGTACATTATAATTAGATTTAGTGCTTTCCCATGTATCTGACTTTGTATATCTTGTAAAGAATAAAAAAAAGAACCCTTAACCGTCGACGAATAAAAAAATACAGAAATGGCGGTGTTAAAAAAAAATATTTTTCGCCAAGTCAGTACATATTTTTTTAAGGCGGTTGCTAAGAAGTTTTGTTAAAAAATACAAATTGTAACACAAGAAAAAATTGGCTTGTGAGAGTTGAGTTTGTTTTTGTAAAAAAAAAAGATGGCTGTTAAAAAAAATAAATGCAACCGCCAAAATTAAAAAAAAAAAAACGTTTCTTGGTTTCTTGCCTACGTTTGGACAATACAATATTTTACGAATGCCTTCAGCTTCCGCTGGGCATTTTTTTTATTTCAGTATGCATCAAGAAAGAAGACTAAAGGAAATTATTTAGACTGTGGAGATTTGCTGCAGATGTCAGCACCCACAAGTTTATAGCAAAGATGCCAACAGATGGCGATACCGTCGCTCTCGGAAATATGCTCCATACATAGACAACGTTCATCGTGAATACGTAACCCGTAACCTAATACAAATAAGGTTCACAATCGAATGCAAGACATACATCGCGCATGAGAAATAATCACAGAGATTCGATACATAATACAAAGTCTAACTAAGAACTGTTAACAGTAAAAATACGTTTTGAGATTGCATTCCACTTTGGGTGATAATATGGAATATAGGGACCAGGGTGCAACAAAACATGTATTTGGGGGTGGTTAATACCATCAAACTGAACAACTGTTATTGTGGAGCCAACATTGAAATCGCGAAACAAATACCTGCTGTTTCATACAAAACTGCAGTACTTACTCGAGTCAAATGTATGGGACAACTGATTTTTGCTCGACGTTGTCTACATAGTGAAAGTTGTTCAGTTTGATGGTCTAATACACCGCTTTAAATATTACTAGAGTGTTTTGTTACTCCTAAATATATTTAATAAATAAATTCACAATAATCCCCAAGGCTGGTTTCAGAGTATGGAAATTTTGCGAAACGCGCGCTGACCGACAGCATTTCACTGTGAATCGATACAAAGCAACACCTACCTCATAGCACGCCTAACCCAGCCTATAAGAGTTTTAGGTATGGCGTTCCATCCAAAATTATGTATTTTTTACTGGACTATACTTCAAGAAAGCGGAACGATGGAACGGCAAAGTATGTGTAGGTTAGAGCAAAACAGGTAGACTACAATCTTATCGAACGAATCAAATGGATTGAACCAGACTGACAAGAGAAGACTGAAAAATAATAATAAAAATTTCGTTGTTTTACTTTATTTTCCCCCTACGCTGAGGTATATACCTCCCACCACACAGGGATGAGAAATTTAGTAAGTGTATATTCAAATATTTCAATTTCAAATTTCAAACAAATTCAAATTTACGCATTCTCTAGCAAATGCTCAGGAGTGCGATTTTTGAATCTCATATGTTATTCAGCAGTTGTAAATGTATGGAGATACGCATCTTTCTACTGCTGATTTGACTTTCAAAAATCGCACTCCTGGAGTATGATTTTTGAATGTCAAATCAGCAGTAGAAAGATGGATACCTCCATTGTAATATTGACATTTTCAACTGCAGAGTTCAATAAATGAGTTTCAAGAATCGCACTCCAGGAGTGCGACTTGCTAGTGCGAGTGTGCTTTCTACTGCTGATTTGACATTCAAAAATCATACTAAAATACAGGAGTGCGATTTTTGAAAGTCAAATAAGCAGTAGAAAGATCTCCATACATTTTCAACTGCTTAGTTCAACGTACGAGATTCAAAAATCGCACTCCAGAACTATATTTGAATAGGGGGTAAATCACTTATTCCCTATTCAAATATAGGATCCTGGAGGGGGATAAATCCCACTTATATCACTTATCCCACCTATGATACAGGTCTGTTAACTAAAGCTGGCGCGTTCAACACATTTACACATTGTGCTTGTGTAGTGTCTGTGAATAAGCGCGCGGCGTGACGTCGTACTGCATACGCATCATGAAAAGTCTGCCCGTCTCTCTCGCGCGCGGTCTATCTTATGAGCGTGAAGGGAACAGTTATTGTTTTTCTTTTGCTACTGTTTATAAATACAGCGTGATGTTAAATGTTAGCGTCAGTCAGTCACGTGTGATCGACGCGAATGCAATAATCATAATAAAAACAAGTAACACATATATTTGTATTTATTTATCTACAACGCACCCATTTTACTAAAAACTAACTCTAGTCTACACTTATGAATCAATTATTTGAAAATCATTTATTTTTAAACATCCTGTATAGTGAAATTGCATAAGTGTGAGTACTGTGAACGCGCCAGCTTTAGTTAACTGACCTGTAAGTGGGATTAATCCCCCGCCTAAATCCGAAATTATGTATGGCAGTGTTAACAGCACTTTCTTTTCATTGTTTTTCTATGCATATCCAAGCCAAATTATATTTTCATTGGTGTGTTTTTACTAACGTTAGTGCACGTTGCACCTAAGTTTGATCTTCTCTACATAGTATAAATAAAATAAAGTCGCTTTCTGCGTCTGTCTGTGTATCCGCTAATTGCCCGTAAACCACACAACGAATTTTTCACCCCTCCGGGCGGAAAGCGTCAACTTTCGTCCCGCTGCGCTAAACGAAGTTGCCGCTTTCCGCCTCCGCCGAGGAGAAAAATATTATACTAACCTCGGGCAGTAAATAAGAAAGCCTCAGATCACATGAGATCAGGAGTGCGATTTTTGAATCTCATACGTTGAACTCAGAAGTTGAAAATTTATGGGAATACGCATCTTTCTACTGCTGCTGAAATCAGCAGTCTGGTAGAAAGATGTGTATCTCCATAGTAATATATACATTTTCAACTGCTGAGTTCAAAGAATGAGTTTCAAAAATCGCACTCCTGAGACATTTCTTACTTTCCTGCCCTCGGTATGTAACCTAATTCTACTATTGATGCGGGTTTCAATTTCATTTATTTTATACGAGCGTTAACCCGCGACTTCGTCCGCACAAATTATATACCAGATTTTAAGTCAGATCATAAGCTATCAAACAAAAAAAGTTTCATCAAAATCGGTTCAGTAGTTTTTGCGCGATACTCGTTCAAACAAACACACAAACAAACACCCAAACAAACACACAAACAAACAGACAGACAAAAAATCCAAAAATTGGTGAAATGGAATCAGGGACACCTAAAAACCATATCATAACTTTTTTTTTGTTAATATCTTCAATGTACAGACACACTTCTGTTACAGCTTTATAATAGTATAGATTGTAGATCCCACCCGGGCGAAGCTGTGACGGGAAGCTAGTATAAAATAAATAAAAAACATCAAATTTATTTAAACATATTTATTATCTATATCACTTTATGTCTCTAAGTCAAAATTAAATTCTTCCTACGTAAAATCGTATAATGGCCACTTTTAGCGAAGATAAAATATATTTATATACAACTTTACATCTAAATTATAATATGTTAACATAATTTAATGAGTACTAACAGATAAACATAAGAAAGGCATTGGCTAAATATTCTCTAACAAATTAAAAATAAAAGAGTATACAAAAATAACTTATTATTTGATATATTTTTATACAGTCATACAATAATCTACAAAATAAAGGATCAATTATGATATATTAAATTACACTAAAGATTTTGTTCATAATTTCTTAATTGGTGTTAGGGGTATGCACCGGGAGTATTCGGTTACAGTTCGAATGTTCCTGTGAGTATTCTCCTTTAGCGCTTTTACAAACTAGCGACACTTCGCGGTCGCAGAAAGTCTGAGCGCGACCCTCTGCGACACACGGCGACCGCAAAGTGTCGCTCGTCTGTAAGGGTCCTTAAAGGTCAATTCCCACTAAAAGACCAGTAAACGGCAGCGCGTCGTAGTTTACCTAGCATATTGAACTTTATCTACAGCGAGATAAGATAAAATTCCAACTGACAGGATAGAATGACAGTTGAACTGCCGCACACCTTTGACACTTAACTATCATTTCATACAAATGAGAAAAATTTAGAGGTAAGCATGTGCGATACTACATTTTCAGCCTCGCTTCGTACCAAGCGGAGTGGAGGTTAAAATTGGTAGGGGGCAGCACGGCTAGCATGCCACCCACGACAAAGCGTTTAATTTAAACGAGAAAAAAGTCATGCGCGCTCTTTCTCGCATACGTAAAATAATAAAGATGGAGGCACATCTCTATTTTTATCGTTTTTTCGGGGGTGGCATGCGAGGCCTAGTAGGATTGTCCGTACTGTATGTATGTAGTACTAGATAATCTTTCTTAAGGCCAGGCCACACAGAGGCGGTTTTGCGGGAAAGCGGACCAGAGCCGGACCTGCGGGAAGCGAATATCTCCGGACCCGCGCGTATTTCTATGTGTTAGGGTACATACAAACTCGAACATTACCACCACACCACACCATACACAACAAAATACACAGAAAACCGAGCGGGTCCGGAGATATTCGCTTCCCGCAGGTGCCCTCCGGCCCGCTTTCCCGCAAAACCGCCTCTGTGTGGCCTGGCCTTTATACTGTTCTTGATAGAACAGTATAAAGGCCAGGCCGGGGGGGCCGGGGGTTGAGGTGATCCTCAACTGTCATTATCTTATGTCAGAAAAGATATAAAGTTCAAAATGTCGTGCGCTGCTCTTTCAGTGGGAATTGGCCCTTAAACTCTGTAATTTTTAGCACCATTAATTTTATATTCGATAACTTTTTCCATTAAAGGGGCACCGAGCCTACAGTGCTGCCCTCAATCGTATTTTTATTTTAATTTTTCAACATTTTTCCAAAAAAACAAAAATGTCGCATTGTAGTCATTGTCTGTTTTCGATTTATCGTAACATGACGGACTACTATGATTTATGCTTCTACTTATTATCTTTAAAACCGCCAAAAGTGGCTACTTAAAAAGAAAATAAAGAATTTTTATTTATTTTATTTTTACTTTTGGCGGTTTTAAAGATAATAACTACAAACATTTACACTATACTTTATTATGTATACAAACACTATATGGACATCTTGTCAAAAATAAATTATTTGAATTTGAATTTAAATTTACAAATCCTTAATGGTCCCGATAAATTGCAACAATGCCTAAAATGTGTCATTCTTTTTTTTAAATGTACATTTCTTAAGAAATATAAAAAAAATCTATCGAGGACAGTCCTAAAGGCTCGGTGCCCCCTTAATATAATTCTGTAAATTAAATTTTAAACCTATTTATTATAGTTTGTATAACATTAAAAATGCATTTAAATAGCGTATACGTCAAGTAATGTAATACTGTGTCTAGCGTAAAAAGGTACAAATATAGTTGGGTACAATTTTAATTGTACCCTTTTTCACTAGAGGGACAGTATAATGTTGGACTAGACGAGTTTCACCGCTCGCAACCCGGCTTTAAGATAGATAAATAGGTGATTCCAATGACATTCTATACACATGGACTCACCACATCATACAATTGGGGAGTTGAATACAAATCTTCTCAATAAAAAAAAGTTTGAAAATAATGTTAAACTCACAATTTCAGTATGTCTTTAGCTTGAATACAATTTTTAATACCAGGATTACCAGGTGGAACTATAAATAGTAACGGATTGACGACGAAAAACAATGACGTCCCTATTCATTATTCAGTAAAATTTTTCATACAAAGCGTTTGATAAAGAGTTGCTCATTTTGACTAGTTGGAAACTCGCAGATTAAAAAAAAAACAAAAATGACACGTGTCTCTAATGTCACCTTTAGGGCTGCGTTCACGACCTTTGGATGCGGTTGTTTTTCAATCTAAGGTACGGAACGAACACTTGTTTTTCAACTCGCTCTCAGGTACGGAACGATCACGGTTGTTTTATAACCTCAAATTTTGACATTGACAGTAATATGGGCTTCCAGGGCTTCCATCATTTCCAAATACAATGAAAAAACTCACCTTCCATGTTAGCGAATCAAAAAGTGAATAAAAATAATTTGAAAAAACAAACTTTTATTCAAAACGAGCGAAAAGTCAAGTAACCACAGATAATTAAAACGTCAGAGTGTTTTTTAACCATCGAATTTGATGGTTAAAAGTTGCAACCCGTCAGAGGTTCGGAACGGTTGAGTTGTGACAACCGAGTTGCAATAGAACGTTCTTTACCGAGGCTCGGAACGGCGTTTGTGCGAAAAGTAGCACTCTGGGTGCACCTGGGGTGTAGGCTCGGAACGCAGCCCAGCCATACATTGCCGCTGACATTCCAGATCTTTCAAATGTCCTCGGTCACTAAGCAGTTATGTAAAACATTCAAGCACACTTTTGCCGTCCCGTGAACAGCCAGCTAAATGCGAAGTCCTTGTGTATAGAATGTCATTGGGCGCTTCAATAATATCTCGTCCGTGGGAGTTAAGAGGCGAAGATATAGTTAGTTGACACTTATTTTAGGTTTTCATGATTGAGAAATGTTAAATTTTATGATGAGGGCTTGGTGGCAAGCGGTAGTAAAAGGCATTTTAACCTTTAAACTGCGAATTTACGTATTTCAAGGCCAGAAGAGCACCAATTCTAGAAAATAACACAAGCACAAAAATAATTAAAACGATTTTTTTTTACTAATTGACTTTTACATTGTGAGATTTCAGGGAATTTTAATAAGTGCATATTTTTATTAAAATGAAAAATGCATTAAAGTCTTAAAAAAATAGCACCTTGATGATAATATTTTGTAAACTATTACACATATTACATGATTTTAATATTAATATAAAATACAATAAATTCGAAATATTACAATACAGAATGTTACAAAAATACAAGTAAACATTTAAGAGGGTGGTTAAGACCATCAAACTGCACAACTTTCACTATGGGACCAATATCGAAATCGCGAAAAAAAACTGGATGTTCCATCATCATCATCATATCAGCCGATAGACGTCCACTGCTGGAAATAGGCCTCAATGAGGAGATTTGCCATAATCGCCATGATGCGATGCGTTTGCGATGTTCTATACTAAACTACAGATCTACTCGAGCTAAATGTATGGGACAAAAGATTTTTTTTTGTGCGATTTCGATGTTGGTCCCATAGTGAAAGTTGTTCAGTTTGTTGTGGTCTAAACGACCCTCTTAAAAGTTTTCAATTTTTATTTTTACTTCTGTAACACCCTGTATAAATCCTAATACAATGAGTATTAAGTACAATTTTTATATAAAATTGCAACTGATCAAAAATAAAAATCATTGATCAAATATCATTGTAATATTAAGTACTAGAGGCGACACCAGCTCGCGCAACTCTCTAACCAAAAAAATGTTATATGAAACGTGCACTGACGCCATTAAATTCCTTTGAACGGTAACACACGTTTCAAACATTCTGGATATCGGTCACGGTTTTAGTATGGATGTCCCGACTCTTATATCGTAGTGGGTTCCCTTTGGGCGAAACTAGGAGAAGGACAGGCGGGTGAGAATCTAGAGTGTCTGAATCTACAGGATGAAATTGAAAGCATTAGCATCCTTTCAAACTAAGAGTCTACCCATCGAACTGAACAAATTTTACTATTCCCACAATAAAATTTGTTAAATTTGTATGTTTGTTTTCGGTTTGCTCCAGCAAACCGATCGGAGCGAAAAAAAGTCTGCTGTTGCATACTAAATTGCAATCTCGACGCGCGAGTTCGCGACTCATATGTATGCAACAGCAGATTTTTGTTTGCTCCGATCGGTTTGCTGCCATAACAAAATTTGTTCAGTTTGATGGGTAGACTCTTAGTTTGATGCTAATGATATGAATTTCACCCTGTATCAGTAACAGTTTACATCATCGAATATCCAGTTTTAATTTTGTCAATTCCGTAACAACAGCGTATTGGAGTGCAGTGTCACCTCTAGTCCGTGGTAAATTAAAGCCCTATGCAAAATAGGTATTATTAATTAATAAAATAAAGACTAAGAAATTTAGTGGAAGGACACAACAGCACAACCTGTTTGGTTCATACTTAATTATGTTTGACTTTTTTCCCCTCTGCCACTGTACAAGATCAATTCTTCATGTGCATTTACATACAATTTTATACCTTATCACTATACGAGTCAGCCTATAATTGTGAAACAATAACTTCGAACTTATGACGTTTGAGGCTCACACGAGACTATGTTGAAAATTCTTAGTCGGACAAAGGCACGATTTTCATACATTTTGGTCATATCTCCATCCCTTTACAGTAAACCGCGCTCAGTTAATATTCAGTCTATGACTCCAAAGAATAATTATTTGTATACATAAATTAATCTTAGACCATTTAAATAGGGACCTGTCTTACGTTAGCATTCTCCTGTGCCAAGGTACAAGATTAAATGATCATGTACATGTGCATACGAGCCCATAATTGCGGAACAAGTCATATTTGGGGTTCACACGAGACAATTTGTCATGATTTCTGACATTCAAAATTAGACTCTAAAGTAACGGAATAAAATCCTAAGTTTCGTATTTCATGGTACCTCGTCCCCAGCAAAAAGTGGCAGAAAAGTTTGTTAGTAAAATTACGCGCGTCTAGTCCATATTTAAATGGTCAAAGAAATTACATAACTTCTGCTTGTGCATTAGCAGTGCATTTCTGTCAATGTCAAATAGTTTGTTGTGAGTATATCCCAATCTCAAGAATTTATTTTTGAGCAAAAACACAGTTGAGAAGAGATGGCGGACCTCGTGGCAAGCTCAAACGCGAACTGCGCGAATAACACAACCGCTCGCGGCAAAACTTGCAACGTGACTCTCCGTAGAATAATATCGCTGGCGCGAATACCAGTCCATGTCAAACAAAACTATGGGCAAAGGGATCGAGCCAATACCGCCTTGCCATATAGTTTTAGATTATGAATGCAAATGTTATTTACATATTTTTTTAAATATGTTAGCATCTTTTCGATAATAATTTACCTATTTTTTTTTATTTAGGAAAAACTTTTTGAACGTTCGATGTACACACGGCGACACATCAAGCTGTACAAAACCAACATAAGCTGGCCGCGCGTAGGTCGAGTCACGTATAACGTCGCGCGGCCAGCTTATGTTGGTTTTGTATAGCTTGATGTGTCGCCGTGCGTACAGAATGTAACAAAACACCATAGTAATACCTTAAGAGTATGTATAAGAGCAAACGACAAACTCAAAGGTTTAGAGTTAGACCATCAAACTGATCAACTTTCACTATGGAGACAATATTTAAAAAAAAAATGCTGTTTCAGACATTAGAGTCGAGTTTTGTATTAAACAATTTTAAATTTTTTCAATACTGGCTCCATACTTAACGTTGCTCAGTTTGATGGTATCAACCACCCCTTTAAGGTTTGAGCCTCATCTAGCAGCATTTTTTGACGCCTCATACTTTTCTGTCGCTAAGGAATGTCATTTGCCAGAGCGAGAAAGACAGCTGGAATGTGATAGCACGCGGACGCACCGACAGTGCTGCGACCTTTCTCTCTCTAGCCAATGAAATTCCTAAGCGACAGAAAAGGATAGAGCGTGAAAAAAATCGATTCCGTGCTGCGCTTGAGATTGATAAAGGGATGAGACAACCCTTAACCTTTCGTATGCTGGTGGCTCCACTATAGAGCCAGGCGAAAACATTCCGTCGTACGCGGCGGCTCCACTGTGGAGCCGCGGTGACCATAGGCAACTTTGACCCGTATTGTATCGAAAATAGAGCGAATTATCCCGTGCAAGTGATAAGAATGGCGAGCTATTTTGCCAACCGAACGAATGAACTGGCAGAACATGACTCATTCTTAGTTCACTCGAGAGAAAAAACGTTAATAAGTACAAAAAACGCCGAGCGGACGGTCTCGAGTTAAAAGTGTTCAGCACACGACGGAATCTTGCGAAAATCGAGTCCGGCATAGTAAAGGTTAATATTACTAGGTTACATCTTGTACATTGGTACAGCTCTTGTAATTTCATTCAATTCAATTCCCCATGAGAATATCTGGAAAAACGCTCATCGTAAGAATCTTATCACAATCTTAAAACCTAAATACTGAGGTAAATTGCATTATACATAACTATAATTCGATTCAACAGCCTTTGGTTCAGGAATGTGATGTTTCCTATTAGTTAATATTAATTACTTCTTCACGTATTTCTTTAACTATCCGTCGCTCTTCTTTCTAACATTTTCTGATAGCTCTGTAACAAAATACAATAATTATTAGCCTATAGGAAATTCAGGGCCTCTACCCGCACATTCGAACTTCACAATTACGTGAACGTTTTCGATTCAATGTCAACTCCATTACAATGAAAAGCGGACCGAAACAGTGGCCATGTATCGAACATCGAAAGTCTGGGTGCAGGGTCAGGTCGGCGGCGCGATTAGACCATCAAACTGAACAACTTTCTCTATGGGACCAACATCGAAATCCCGAAAAAATAGCTGTCCCATATATTTGACTCGAGTAGGTTTATATAAAACAGCAGATTTTTTAAGCGATTTCGTTGTTGGCGCCACAGAGAAAGTTGTTCAGTTTGACGCTCTGATCATCCCCTTAAAAAAAGTGTCAACATATTATGAAGGACACTATATTGAGCGTCGGTGGCGCGTTGCGGAGAAGTATGGACACTGTACGGGTTCAAATCCGCACGCGACATGCCATGTACCGAACTTAAGTACGTAATACCGACTGCTCTCAAACAGTGAATGAGAACAACAGTTTAAAGATATTTATTATTTCTCGAAAGAACAGTTACAGTTAACTTAAAGAGAATACATAGTTAATTAAATAAAGTTTAATTTTAGCTCGAGTTGGCATAAGATAGGAAGGATAACAATAATTATTTTTAAATATACAGGGTGAAATTGATATCATTAGCATGTTGATACCCTACTATCCTGTAATTAGTCCGTAAGTTTTCCTAAAATGAATAAAATAAATAATCCTTTTAAACTACCCATCAAACTGAACAACTTTACTATGGGAGCAAACCGATCGGAGCAAAAAACAAATCTGCTGTTCCATAATAAACTGCACTGACGACGCGCGAGTACGCGACTCAAATGTATGAAACAGCGGATTTTTTTTTTGGCTCCGATCGGTTTGCTCCCATAGTAAAAGTTGTTCTGTTCGATGGGTAGACTCTTAGTTTAAAAGGATGCTAATGATATCAATTTTACCCTGTATAGGCTGATAGGCCTTTTGCTTGCGCTTATAGATGCTTTTCAATGACAAGCGCGTTTTGGTCTTAGATCAAAGTAATGACTTAATTTTCTGGTTTGAAATGTTCACGTAAGGCCGATCCCTCAATTTACCTTTATCTAAGCGTTTTGGTAGTATCGTAATGACAATTATTCATTAAAAAAAGTGGAGCCTCGCGGCAAGCTAGAAAGCCATTTAACAGAGTATTTAATCTGCTTATTGTTATTACGGACGTAATGTCACACTAAAAAAAGGTGAAGCATGCAAGGTCCTACAATTTCGTTTGTTCTACAAGGGACCTACACTCACACAGACGCACCAGTTCTAGGCGCAGGTCCGACAACCCGCCGCCATTATGAACCGCGCGACAGACAGCACGCACACTCATATAAATGGGTGCTTCACTTTTGTTTAGACGAGATTCCGTCCGTCTTTTTATCAGCTCCGTGATTGTTATATGGACAATTCATTATTCTTATATACCTATTTATTTTCCTTCTGTATTTCCTGTCTGTTTACTCTCTTTAACACTCCGCTCTTCACCGCTCACTGTATTACCTAAATGATACCTCTTATCTTATCTTATCTTATCTTATTTTGTTGTGGGGGCTGGCAAGCCAGCAACACTACGACCCAGTGGGATCGTTTGTGTTAGCCCCAATACTTTTTGTTTTCTTCACCCTTCAAACACATGGTCAATGAAGGAGGCAATAACATTGAGGGGAAGAAACCTAAGATCTCCAGGTTTTGGGTATCCATCTCCGAGGAGGCACATGCGTTTTGCCGCCAGGACATCACAGTCACAAAGAACATGCTCCATAATCTCTTCATCCTCTCCGCATGCTCGGCAGCTGGGATCCAGGGTAAGTTTCATTTTGTGCATCATCGTGCCTGTGGCGTGGTGCCCAATGGCAATGATACCTCGCTAATATTTTCCCCATCACATTTTGCCAGGCTTAGCCTAGTGTGGGGGATAATTGTAAATCATTTTATTGGTTAAATACTGTGATGTCAATGTGCAATACCTATTCTTTGTTGAACTAAATATACCTACCTAAGTTAAAGTGCTCATTGAAATAAATATTTTTGTATTTTTTTTTATACTATGTTTTTCTGGTGTAAAATAAAGATTGGTCTTCTGTCAATAGTATCAAATCTCCTTCAAATTAAAAATGTTGACGATAACTTACTTCTTCCGCCATTTTGTAGAGCATCCTCGCCGTTTCTGGCCCGGTTTGTTCCACTAGAGACTTAAATATACCGCCCTCTTCTAGTTCAGACCTGAAATAACAAATATTCATCAATATCGATTGTTCGATTCTCGTTAGAAATGTATAGTATCAAAACTATAACAAATATAATAAATTTAGTAACAAAATTTTTGACGGCCCGGTAGCACAGTCTGTAGTGAACCTGCCTGCCATGTCAAAGGTCGCTGGTTCGAATCCCGTAAGGGACAAATATTTATATGATGAATATGAATATTTGTACCCGAGTCATGGATGTTTGTATCTATATATATGTATTCTATATCGTTGTCTAGTCATCATAATACAAGTCCAGGTACTTTAAATATGACTAGATAATCTTTGTGACAATGTTCAAGATATTTAAAAAAAAATTACACTGGCTTAAGATTTCCATACAAATCTTAAATTAATCCTAGTATTAAAACTGTGTATTTTAACTGGTAACTGACAAAATACAGACAGAGATTTGTATTTAGACATAAACATACATGACTCGGTTACAAATATTCATATTCATCATATAAATATTTGTCCCTTACGGGATTCGAACCCGCGACCCTCGATACAGCAGGCAGGTTCACTATCGACTGAGCTATCGGGTCGGCCGATGAACAAGATCGAATTATATTGATAATAGAATCAAATTTCGCATGTATGCCGCGCGCTCACAGGTATATCCCCTTAAAACTGTGATAACACGTACCTATTAGAATACGTCCTCATACGTCCGCTACCGAGGACGACCGTCTCATTAGGATCCTGCAGACGTGCGGACGACTCGTATTCCTCAGGGATCGCGAGAGGAGCCTGTAATATTTACATTTTGATTTAATACTGTGTGTTGCCAAGGGATGACATATGGAACAGAGACGTGGTCGTTCACTCAAGGCCTCATAAAAAGGCTGAAAGTCACCCAAAGGGCAATGGAGAGGGCTATGCTCCGAGTTTCCCTGCGAGATCGAATCAGAAATGAAGAGATCCGCAGAAGAACCACAGTAACTGACATAGCCCAAAGAATTGCTAAACTAAAGTTGGGCAGGATACATTGCTCGCAGAACCAATGGCCGATGGGGGATCATACCGTCAAACTGAACAACGTTCTCTATGGGACCAACATCGAAACCGCGAAAAAAAAATCATCTTCCCTACACAGAACATTATAAGAGGACCCCTCTTAGCTTTGTATGGAACTGCTGATTTTTTACGCGATTTCGATGTCGGTGCCATAGAGAAATTTGTTCAGTTTGACGCTCCGATCATCCCCTTAAAAAATTGTCAGTGTATTAAAAAGGACCCTATATACAAGGTGTTACAAAAATAAAAATAAACCATCAAATTGATCAACTTTCACTATGGGACCAATATCGAAATCGCGAAAAAAAATCGGATATTCCATACTATACTACAAATCTACTCGAGTTAAACGTAGGTACTGGACAGCGGTTTTTTTTTTTAATTTCGATATTGGTCCCATAGTGAAAGTTGTTCAGTTTGACGCTCTGAAAAAAGTGTCAGCCTATTAAAAAGGACCGTATGTTGTGTGGTGGTACGCAAACCTCGGTGCGAGAGTCCGACTCACACTTGGCTAGTTTTTAATTTTAGGCTAGGCTTTAAGTATGGTTTTGTGATGAATAATGATAGTAAATATTTACCGGACTCTTGGAAAGCACCGACCGTCGTGTAGGAGCATTGTTATGTGATAGCAACTCGAATGGGTGTCCCGTCTCCACCACGTGACCTCTGTGAACAATCAGTGTGAAAGTTAGAAAATAATATGGACACCTCAAAGTTGTTGATTTGTGCGTTTCTCCCCGGTTGGTTAGGATAATGCAGGCTGAATCACCTGATTGTCTGAAAAGAAAGATGATTCCGTTTCGTATGGCACGTTAAGCCGTTGGTCCCGGCTACTATTTCTTGTGGTAGTAGTCGTTACATAAAAATCACGTGAGAGGCCGTAAGGCGGTCTGAAAAAACTCTGAGCTCTGCCCACACGATAAGAAGAAGAAGGACTTCACTGACTAGTGTTTGTGGGTGTTCGCTGTTCGTAGTGGTTTGCACAAAATACTTTAGCTCACACGGGGTTGCCCACACGATAAGAAGAAGAAGAAGAATAATGCAAAATACTGACTTGTCCATAACGATGACCCTGTCGTAGTCCATGACGGTATTCAATCTGTGCGCAATGGTTAGAACGGTCGAGTTGGCGAACTTGTTCCTTATAGTCGCCTGGATCTGCTTGTCCGTTCTGTTGACAAATGTTCACTGATATAAATAACGTTAAGCTTCAGAACATTTTTATTACATTACGAGCGTTAACCCGCACAAATTATATACCAGATTTTAAGTCAGATCATTAGATAGCATAAGCATATGCTCACCACTATAGTCCCCGAGGAGTCAGATATATTCTGAAACCTCAGAACATCCACGTTTCACTAGTACCGAAACTCTGTCCAGTCTCACGGGGAGTGAGCCCGTCGCCACTTGTAATGGACAGTGGGCACAATACATGCCTCGAAATTAAAGCATGCTGGTTTCTTCAGGATGTTTTCCTTCAACGAAAAGCCAAACAAAAAAGTTTCATCAAAATCGGTTTAGTAGTTTTTGCGTGATGCTCGTTCAAACAAACAAACAGACAGACAAAAAATCCAAAAATTGGTGATATGGAATCAGGGACACCTAAAAACCATATCGTAATTTTTTTGTTAATATCTTCAATGTACAGACAATCTTCTGTTACAGTTTTATAATAGCATAGATAAAAAATTAAATATCAATAATAATAAGTCCAGATAAATCTTTCTTTCCACTCCTTACAATAGTCGTACACTGACCGGGGACTGTTTTGGAACCACTTTTATATAGGGTGTTAGGGTAAACATTTGCATTACTTTAAGGAGTGATTGTATCCAAGAT
The DNA here is from genome assembly GCA_927399405.1 of Agonopterix arenella. Classification (NCBI taxonomy): domain Eukaryota; kingdom Metazoa; phylum Arthropoda; class Insecta; order Lepidoptera; family Depressariidae; genus Agonopterix; species Agonopterix arenella. Next base: position 7,034,091 of record OV656718.1, on the reverse strand, counting down.
ACTGAACAACTTCAGAAGACGTGCGTGGAGCCGAATCTAACACGTAGATGCCTACGTGTAAGCTTCGGCCCCACGCACGCCTTCCAAAGGTCTGGGACACTTATGTCTTGTGATAAGGAAAAAAGTACAAACATAATGACTGGTGCGCTTTGCACCGGGAACTGGCGCCCGCTGACTCACCTCTCTACAACCTTAGCCGCTCATTAGATGTTGCCGCCTTGTCGCTCCTTGCGAGCGGCCATTATGGGGGGCCCATCAAAATGAGTTGTCAAGTCACCGTCTGCCATTTTTAACAAACAGAGACATTTGTTATGGCAGGCGTCCCGAGTTCACCCCCATAACCCGAGTAGTTTTATTTTGTCCTTCCTACAATATTCTCTGCACCGAACGTGGTATGTCTTCCGGTGTATTTGCATAATGCATTCAGAGATAGACCACGGTTGGTGCATCCCATAGCATTATGATAAAAGTATCTCAAAGGGGCCTCTACGTGTTGGACCTGTGTCCCCACTACGGCCCGAGAAATACCCTAAGAGATAGAATAACAGGTATCTAGATAATATTTAGTCTACAACTACACTTACTCGGTGTCCACGTTGGCCGTGGCCTCGTCTAGCACGAGCACGCTCGAGCCCGCTAGCGCGGCGCGCGCGAGACAGATCAGCTGTCGCTGCCCCGACGAGAGGTTGCCGCCGCCGTCACCCACTTTAGTGCTGAGTCCTGCTGGTAGGTTGGACACCATCTCGCGTAGTTCCACCTGTAAGGAAACATAGTACGTTTTTATGATAATCTTAATGAGATTCTAGAGTTTATGTACAGTAGTAAACTGGCTCATTGCCTCAACTCAAACCGCAGTCAAAGAATTCATAGACTTATCCTCGTTTGTCGAATTCTATGTCTTTTCTTTTATGTGAAGCACTAGCTGTCTCACTTGACATCTCGAAGGCCTTTGACAGGGTATGGCACGCTAGTTTGCTAAAGAAGCTTCCTGCTTATGGCATCCCCGCTGATCTCTGCAGCTGGATATCTGATTTCTTGAGTGAACGGTCGATTAGAGTTGTCATTGCCAGCTGCTCTTCTGACCTCATGGCAATTGATGCTGGAGTTCCTCAAGGGTCTGTTCTCTCCGCGACACTTTTCCTGCTACACATAAACGACCTCCTCGTGTCAGGTATTGTTGGGTATGCAGATGACAGTACTGTCACAGAGAGATATATTTCCGGCGCAGGGGCCAGCGGGGATGAAATACGTTCGCAGAGGGAAGCCATGGTGGAGCGGACAAACTTGACTTTAAGTCTTGTCTCCCAGTGGGGTGACAACAACCTAGTCAACTTTAACGCCACCAAAACACAGGCTTGTCTGTTCACCGCCAAAAGGAGTCCGATTAATCTGACTCCCACTTTCCGGAGTACATCTGTCACTGTTTCCGACAGTCTTGAGCTTCTGGGCATGAGGTTGACCACGAAACTCAACTTCGGCGCTGACATCGAGTCTAAGGCACAAACTGCGGCCAAAAAGCTGGGCATCTTAAACAAGGTGAAGCGGTACTTCACTCCTGGACAGCTTTTAATGTTGTATAAAGCTCAGGTCCGATCCTGTATGGAGTACTGCTGCCACCTGTGGCATGGCTCAGCCAAGTATCAACTTGCCGCACTCGACTCGGTTGAACGCAGAGCCAGGAGGCTCATTGGCGACAGTAGGCTGGTGGAGACCAAGCTTCATAGCCTATCCCACCGCCGCAGAGTAGCCTGCTTGTCGGTCTTCTACAGATTGTACTTCGGTGAGAGTGCCCAAGAGCTACATGAGCTCATCCCGCCTTCCCCTTTCTACTATCGGACTTCCAGACGCACCGCGGGATATCACCCCTTTTTGGTTGACATACCACATATCCGCACCAAGAGCCTTTCTGAATCTTTTATAATGCGCACAGCCAAGGAGTGGAACGCCCTACCTGCGTCAGTATTTCCGAGTGCTTACAACCCGAATTCCTTTAAAGTACGAGTGAATAGGCTTCTTCTGGGTGCGCTCGCTACATCTTCGACCCCATCTTCGTCCTGAGGACTAGATTGAGGTCAAGAGCAAACCCATACGTAATAAAAAAAAAAAAAATGTGTGGAGATAGAAAAGCCAAGGATAAAATGAATAACATTTTGGTTGATTAATTTCTCTCTTACAGGGCTGCGTTCACGACCTATGGGTGCGGTTGTTTGGTTGTTTTTCAACTCGCTCTAAGGTACGTAACGATTACGGTTCAAATTTTAACATTGACAGTAACATGGGCTTCCAGGGCTTCCATCATTTCTAAATACAATAAAAAAACTCATCTTCCATGTTAGCGAATCAAAAAGTAAATAAAAATAATTTGAAAAACAAACTTTTATTTAAAACGAGCGAAAAGTCAAGTAATCAAAACGTCTGCCTCCGTGGTCTAATGGATAAGAACATTGGCTCTCGACACGGAGGTCGTGGGTTCGATTCTCATGATGGACACCTAGTGATATGTCACTTTGTTCGTTTTTTTCAGTGGAAGTGTGTCCGTACATTGCAATATTTCAAAGAAAAAAATTTCCCCTGACTTCAAATCAACCTTTTTATTTACAATTGTTGTCTATTTGTTTTTGTTCGAAAGACAAAAATCCACTTTGGGTTGATGAAACAGAGAAGTTTGTTATTTTGGGGCCTGGCACGCCAGCAACACTTCGGCCCAATGGGACCTCTTGTGTTGACCCCTACATATTTATTTCTTCGTCCTTCAAAAGCGTGGTCACGTATACTAATACATACATACCTGGTCGAGTGCGGCGTATATCTCGGCGTCGGTGTAGCGCCCCTGCGGGTCGAGGTTGTCCCTGAGCGGGGCGGCGAACAGTGCGGGGCGCTGCGGCAGGGCGCAGAGCCTCGCGCGCCACGCCCGCAGCCCCGCCGCAGCCGCGGTCACTCCGTCCACTGACACTCGACCCGTTATCTTGCTTAGTCTGCCGGGAGTGTTAAAGCGCACTATAAAAAAAGTATCTAAAAAAATCGGATGTTCCATCATCATCAACATCATATCATAATCGCCATGATGCGATGCGTTTGCGATGTTCCATACTAAACTACAGATCTACTCGAGCTAAATGTATGGGACAAAAGATTTTTTTTTCGCTATTTCGATGTTGGTCCCATAGTGAAAGTTGTTCAGTTTGTTGGTCTAAACCACCCCCTTAAAAGTTTTCAATTTTTATTTGTACTTCTGCAACACCTATATAATACGTATATGAGTCGACTATTATCGAAAACGGCTATCTTTTCAGACACAATGGATTTTCCATTGTGTCTGGATTTATGACCGGTTTTGATACTAAACAACATATATGACGGAGCTTCAGGAGAAACCTATATTCAGCAGTGTGCGATGATAGAATGAAAGCTGAAAGACTATTTCTTACCCAAATAAAGCGGCTATAAGCGAGCTCTTCCCAGCACCGGTCCTGCCCACGACGGCGACCTTTTCAGTCGGTCTCACTACAAAATTCACGCCTCGAATCGCAAACTGCGGGTGCTCGATCTTGAGCAGCTCTGTAGGATGCTCGATCCTGGGCATCTCTATGGGGTGTTCTATCTTGGGCACCTTTGAGGGGTGCTCTAACATAGGCACCTCTGAGGGGTTATCTGTTTTGGGCCGTTCTGTGGGAAGCTTCTTGGGTGCTTCAGTTTTGGGTGGCTTCTCGTATTCTAGGGATACGTCTTCAAATATTATTTCACCTGGAAATTTTCATTTCATTTATATTTATTGCGATAAATTACATGTTTACAATAGGTAGATGTCATTGATATACAGTCTCAACGTAATTTTACCCATTTTGGGTGTGGCAGTTTTACAATATTGATATTGATAGAGGCCTTGGGCCTTGGGCCTTTGAGTGTGCGATAGTCTTCATGTTGACGAAGCTTGTTGCAGATTTGGAGTGTATAGGTTTAAGTTTTGACGAAGCATGTTGCTGATTGGTATCCTGTTTATTTAATTATTATTTTTTTGGATAAATTTTGACGAAGCATGTTGCAGATACGGGCGTGTTGCCATTTTGGACGAAGCGTGTTGCAGATTTGGATTTTGTACTTTCCTATATCTAATAAGACTTGTAAACTATATTTGGTAAATAAATGACTTTCATATTGATAATACATATACTTTACATAATAGGAATTTACTACAAAATAATTAATACATTGTCCATTGCAGTTTAGGTATAAATTACAATACACAAAGAAAAAAAGAATAATAATTAAATGGGTGTCATTTGGTACATAATAAAAATAGAAAAATGTTATTACATAATTTACATTGAATTTAATAGAAAAATGTCATACAATTTACATTGAATTTATTAGTCATATTGAAAACTGTCTCCTTGCAGGCCAAAATGTATCTACTCCAAATACTCGTTTAGGTCATAGGGACATTTTGTTACTAAAAAGGTTTTTAGGTCCTTGAGGAACTTCTCATCCGGAAGAGTCTTCATTTCGTATGGCAATTTATTGTACACTTTGGCCGCATTTATTTTTGTACTTCGCTGGAAGAGTGCAGTTTGGCAAGAGGGTAATTGTAGTTTGGGCTTTGAGAGGTTTGTGATATTAATGGTATTGCAGGTGACAAACTATTGACCAAAATATGTTTGTGGTAGTCTTTAGATGTTTTGCTTGAATACCCTATACCATTCATGTTATATTTGCTCAAAAAAAATTCTTTAGATCATATACACTGACCTGCAAAACTAAGTACTACACTTTAATATTTTATCAATCAATCAATTATACTTTTTATTTTTTTCTAAACTAAAGAAATTAGAGATTTAAAATAAAAAACGTTTTATAGCAAATGTTATCAGCTTTCTTTGTAACTATTATTTTTAAATTAAACTCTTTTTGGAGTCCTTTTTATTTCGAAAGTAAAATTTATGTACTTAAAAGTTATTGCAATTTTAAAAGTGTGATACTTAGTTTTGCAGGCCAGTGTAGCTTGTTTCAAATATTATTGATTTTTAAACATGTTATAGCAATATTGTGCTATTTCGAATCAAATTAAAGATTGAAAAATGTGGGATTGAAATGCGGGATTGAAATGCGGGTTCAAGTCCCGCCCGAGACAAATTTTTCAATCTTTAATTTGAATTTAATATAGCTTGTTTCTTTTCTTTTCAGTTAATTATTTTATGAGCAGTCGGTTCGACAAGTTCTATTCTATATTTGGAATTGGCTATTTACATTGATGTCTTGTTATATGAGATCAATGGTTATTAGCTAGTTTTCATTTGATACATTGTTATATAATTTTTTTTTAAATCCTTATTCCCCCACTTTTTACCAGACTGCGCCAGAAAGAGGGTAATGTATTTTTAATTCGCAGATCCGCACCAAGCGCCTTTCTGAATCTTTTATAATGCGCACAGCCAAGGAGTGGAACGCCCGGCCTGCGTCAGTATTTCCGAGCGCTTACAACCCGAATTCCTTTAAAGTACGAGTGAATAGGCTTCTTCTGGGCGAGCTCGCTACATCTTCGACCCCATCTTCTCCTGAGGACTAGATTGAGGTCAAGAACAAAGCAGTCATTCCCACAACACAATTAAAATGAATCTAACGACACCTCATATGTTTATTTTATTTATTTATTTGGTCTGCCAACAGTTGTTACATCAATTCAATCACATGTTTGGTTACAAAAAGTTCTAGTCTATGATGTACAGTTAATGACAGGCAAACGCAACATGCAAAAATCGAGTTAACTTAAAGAAAAAGACTTTCCTAAGCGAAGGCATCGCAAAGAAAAAACGATCTTAAATCTATACTATGTAATCTATATACTGTTACAGAAGGGTATTAAAAACCAATATTAACAAGTATATCATGTCTACATGTTAATATCATACAAGCCGTTTAACATTACATATCCTTCAGGGGCAGTCGGGTAAAAACAAAAGCAGTACATACCTTTAGAAGGCCACTTATCGAAGTCAAAGTCGGGGTCCATCGCCTTCAGGGCCGTCTCGTCGGGATCCACCGGGGTCTCTGCCGGCAGATTCTTGTACTCCAATATCCTTTCAACCTGAAACCAACACCATTTTTAGTCAAAGGAACTCATAAGCTCAAAAGTCGCTTGTGTGATAGGTCTCTTACTAGATGCAACTGAATGTTGATTAAAGCACGTTTACGTGCTTAATCTGCGCGTATGAAAAACGTAGTGTGCCTTAATATACAGGGTGTAAGGAAAAGTATTATTAACCACATACTTTACCCATCAAACTGAATAACTTTGAATATGAGAGCAAACCTGAAAGCGCAAAAGAAATCCGCTGTTCCATACTACACTGCAACACCTCGATACAGCAGTGTTCGTCTATCTGCGGAGATGGTTATCGTTTATTTAGCTAACAGTATAGGTACTTACGGATGTCATCTGGTTCTCAACCTCAGCAGTCTGCCGCATCCCGTACTGACACATGCCCACCAGGGCGATCACTTGAGTTAAAGCCAGACCCACGTTACCGCCTATTGCATCTGTAATATAACACATGTAAGTAAGTTGTAGTCTGAATGAGGTTTACACGCATAATGCGAGATACGAAAAATATTAAAATGCATAATGACAGATGCAATGAGCGTTTTTCTTTTGGTTTTCTAGGGGATCGATAGATGATGTTACGGTCTGTGCGAATAAAGGTCAAAATTTTAAAAAGTGTTACATTAAAATAATTAAGAAGGAAAAGATGTTCAAAAAGATGCCAACGCATCTTTTGATGGAATATTTCATTATTTACTAATCATTTTAATCGAAAATTTGAAACTGTTTACTTCTGACAGGGCGGGTTGTATAGGCTAGATCCCTTGGCCTTAAAAAAATGGCAGGCAGTCTTGACATGATTTTGACAGAATCTCACGAACTTCTCTATGGACATAGACGAAGAATTTTTCGCTTACGCTGGTAGACGGAATATCGGTGTAACCGGGTATGAGATAGGGATAGTCATGTAATCCTATACAATTTATATGAAGTGACATGTCGGAGTCAGGTGGAGTCAGTACAAAAAGTGGTTACGCCGATAAGGATAGCAATAAGGTAGCGATTTCCTTTTTTAACTAGAGCTAATTTGCTAAGTGCATCTCTTATTGAGTGAATATGACAAGACACGTTCATCCTTCTAGTACCTTCTCTTTCTAAGAGTTTAATAAGTAAACATGCCATCTGTTGAGTTTTTTAAAAACTAAATTTAAAAAAGAAAAGAAAAACGCTCATTATCGTATTGCAATGTTCGCTGTACCTAATAGACAAAATAAATTAAAATAGCTTGAGCGCGATTGTAGCTCTCACAGACAAACCGAGCAATTGCTTTTGCGGGATCCATTGTTATAAGGTGTTCACTGTAACCTATGTAACCAAACCAAAACAAAAAAAGAAAAACCTAAGCCTTAATTTGGGAAAGCCTTCAGCCTTACATTGTACGTTTATTTATGTAATAATAATAAATAAATAAATAATTAGACATGCAAAATGACAGAACAGATGCGAAAAATTACAGAAACGAAAATTTTGCGTGTCTGAACTTTTTCATATCTATATGAAAAAGTTCAGACACGCAAACTGCCAGAAAGTATGTCAATACACATTATTGTACGGGTGGTGGACTTACCTACATGCGTCCTTGTCGCCTATTTCAGATAACACACAAACAAATTGTTTTTACTTACCGTCACTGCTAAAGAAGAAGAAACTGAAGGTCACAAACGCAAGAAACACGCAGCAGAGCAAGTCCATCCACAATCCAAACGCCTTGTTGGTTGCACAAACCAAACTCCACGCCGAACTGTGCAGGTCCTGCAAATAGACATCATCATCATCATAGGCCTCAATATCAGTTGCAGATGTTTGTAGCAGCGCTTTAGGAGAATCAGACATCTATCTGTGTAAATAATACCTTGGCCCCAAAGCTTATAGTAGTTGACGATTATGAAAGAAACACGCATAGTTACCTGTAGCTTGTCGAACTCCCTCGCCAGGGTGCGCTGCTGTGATCTCGCGGAGCGGATGGTCGCCAGGCCGGACACTGTGGCCGCGCAGTGTGACAACGACTGACTGCGAGCTGTGCAACCATCATCATTAATAACAGTCAATATCATTTAGTAGGGTGAACCGATGCAAGTGTGACGCGGGTGTAAGTGTGACGCTTGCTAATAACACCACTCAACGTTATTATACTCATAAGAAGTGAAGATTTTCAGGGCTAGACGAGCGGCTTTAGCCGGACATGCAAGTACTTCCATACTTTTGATCCAGACATTCATCAAAAAACAATGTAAAAGAAATCGCTGTAATAACTAGATACATGCATCCGGCATTATTTATTACATGTATCCATCATCCGGCCTTTCAATCTATAAAAAAGATTATTCAAGCAGAGTCTTAGCGACACTTTCGCTCGTGACTAAAGCCCGATCGAGAGAGAGCGAGAGATACACCCTCCTATTCTCCCTTATTACCCGACTGCGCGACGCAAAGTAGGATAATTCGGTTGTAAAGTTTTTTTAGGTATTTTATTTACAGTTTAGTTTCGTAGATTAGGCTATTTTGAACAACTAATTTCATTATTTTCGATATCCGAGCCATAGTAAATTTTCTATAATTTTTCAAAGATTTTCTAGTGATGACGTCATATTAAAGGCTGAAAAGCAAACTCTTTGCTTTACGTAAAAGAATTTAAAAAAAGTTACTCCATTGACATTTCAAACCAGTGCTGCTAGATGTGATTCCGGAAATTTCCCCAGGTTCATATTTTTATCCCGAAAATGATACGTTTTGTCTGCCGTCCCAAATCTCCACAAAACCATAGACATCACTTTTATTATCTACTAATAGGCACAGGTATCGAACCATGATAGTTAGTCAAGCTATGAATAACAGAACCCCTTAGTTATGTTGTTTTTACGATGATAAATTGAAAAAAAAAAACGCTTGATATTCTCCACTTTTATCATTTTTTCCCTACGATTTAATTTCCCCAGCGACCAAATTTTTCCCCGTAATCGCAGAAAATTTTCAAATCAGTCAACCCTTTCGTTGACATTGACGTTTATATGACATTTGTTTTTTTTTCTCCAAAGGCATGGGATTTAAGCCCATTTGGCCTCTGATATGACGTCATTTAGAGGTCGAATGAATGTCAATGTCAAGTATTTTTTGTATTTTTGTTAAAATATCTACCAGAATTTTAAAGAAGAAAATAAGGTTTCTAAATATAAAATCTCGAAATGGTTTTGGAACCAGCATAGCTTAAGTTTTACTTTACATACCGAATTGTAAACGGATACGAATATTTCGCGCTCTAAACTCTTTGGCCTCATCAGCCATGTATTCTACGAGCAAAGTGCCTCGCCCATTGGCACTTTCCTCAAGTAATATCGACTCACCGATAGCTTCGACCCTCTTGATCTCCCGGCTGGTGCGGAGGTAGAGGTTTCTCATGATGAACAGCATCGATGCAAGCAGCGCCGTGGGTAACACGAGCCACCAGTTGATGAGGCAGACCACGATCAGAATTGATACCACCTCCAGGAAGAACTGTGGGTTGCAAACAATAGTTTTACAGATATGTTCTTCTCGGAAAAAGACAAGTGCGCAGCACCTTCAAACGAAGGATGTGCATGAAGAGAGGTGTGAAAGTGGTTAAGGCAAGAGAAGTACGTAAGAATTGTACGTGGTGGGCCGTAGTCTCTACATACCTCAGTGGTATAATAAATAAATAAATAATAATTAACGTTCACAGGCATTTCACATTGTAATGATCCCAAATTAAGCCTTTGGCTTTTTGTTATGGGAACCATATACAACAACGGCACACACATATAACATCCATGACCGAACCGGGATTCGAACCCAGGACCCAGGCTTGGCAGTCCGGCGTGGTAACCATTACACCAACCGGTTCGTCGATGCTATCGGTCGATGATGGTGTGAGTATATGTATGTATACAGGGTGTGACAAAAATACAAATAAACATTTAAGGGGGTGGTTAAGACCATCAAACTGAAAAACTTTCACTGTGGGACCAATATCGAAATATCGTAAAAAAATCTGATGTTCCATCATCATCATCATCATATCAACCGATAGACATCCACTGCTGGACATAGGCCTCCCCCAAAATGAAGATATTTGTCATAATCGCCATGATGCGATGCGTTTGCGATGTTCCATACTAAACTACAGATCTACTCCAGCTAAATGTATGGGACAAAAGTTTTTTTTTCGCGATTTCGATGTTGGTCCCATAGTGAAATTTGTTCAGTTTTTTGGTCTAAACCTCTAAACCACCCCCTTAAAAGTTTTCAATTTCTATTTTTACTTCTGTAACACCCTGTATAGATTACACATTTCAAAACGATATTTACAGTTTCAAATCTATTACACGTTATTTTAAACAAAAGCATTGAGCATTTCAATTTACGCATAATCAGAATGATTTGTTTCACAAAAAATACATGTAAAACCTTTGATCAACAAAGAATTTATTTTTATTTCGAACCATACCATAGATTTCGTGTCCCATGCAAAATTTTGTCTACGTGAACGTAATGTTCACGTATTTGTGTGTACAACGAATTTAAATATCAGCCGAGTAATTGCAATTTTTAATGGCGCACTTGCGGTAAAAACGATTTCGCCAATTTTCACTTTTGTATAGTGCCATTTAATTCATCGCTTCACAATATTTTAAAGAGCAGAGCACGACTTACCCCGAAGCAATCGACCAACACGACTGGCAGTAGAGTGTCCACCTGCCCCATGTCCTTGGCGAAACGGTTGAGGATCCGACCAGACGGGTTGTGGTGGAAGAACCACATCGGCGCATTCGTTACACCTCTGCGGGAAAGATTTCACGGTTAATGTACGAATTGAAAAGAACTACATATAACAAAACCACAATCACTGCTTACTAAACCTATACGCCTGGCGATTTTATGTTCGCCTTCGTACGCTCCTGATGTGCACGCTACGTGTAAGTGACAGCCTAGCAAATACTGAAACGGTGAACTCAGACCAAACTGAACAACTTTCACTATGGAGCCTACCTCAGGAAACGCGAAAAAAATCAGCTGTCCCATACATTTTTGTCGGGTAGGTACAGCAGTTTTGTATGGGACAGCTGATTTTTTTTTGCGTTTCCTGAGGTAGGCTTCATATTGAAAGTTGTTCAGTTTAATGGTTTCAGTTCACCATTTCCACTGGGATTCCATTTTGGGATGTCACTTTCACCCTGTATATACCAGTTCAAGTCTAAGGGACTGTTTCACCACTTCTGGGTAAGTCCCTAATAGCTTACCTGACAGATCGTTTGACATATTTCGTATGAAAGATATGTCAAACGATCTTTCAATTAATCTAACAAAAGCTTATTCAGAAGTGGTGAAACAGGCCCTAAATTATCGGAGTGCGAGCGATATGTATAAGATTCAAGGTGCGACAGTGAATATGGAAAAAAATCAAGTAGGCGACTGGCCACCATAAATAATAAAATGAAATATTTAAATCCCTTTCAGAATGATGAATGATGTGTCAAACAATGATTGGTTGCACAAATAACATAACCGCAATGCAATAACTGCTTACTTTGCCTATGCAGACACCTGGTTTCATAACTATATCCAATGAGGATATAATTAGAAGCGAAATCCGCTGAAGATTATAGTCCGGTCGCCGCTGTTGATGCTGTTTTACACGAGTTAAAGTGGTGGGAAATGTGTAGTGGGCCTAAAACATCTACCTGAACATGGTGTCATGGAGAGAGGTGGACGCCTTGATGCAGGTGTTGTAGAACAGAACCAGCTTGTTCCAAGTGAAGAATATGCAGGTGCCTATGAGAGACGCGTACACGTAGATCATCTGAGGTTGGGTCAGGTTGAAGTGGTTGTTGGGGAGGTCTTCGAATGCTGCAAGTGATATTCAACTTATTACGAGAGGTCGGACTTTGCCGGTTATTTCGGGGCCACATTCAAAAGTCCTAAAACATCTCGAATCCGAGACATTCATAGACAAAGTCTGAACTGTCGAGATTGATCTACAGGGTGAAATTGATATCATTAGCATCCTTTTGAACTAAGAGTCTACCTATCAAACTCAACAACTTTTACTACGGGAGCAAACCGATCGGAGCAAAAATAAAATCATCTGTTCCATACTAAACTGCAGCGCTTACTCGACTCAAATGTATGCAACAGTAGATTTTTTGTCCTCTCCGATCCGTTTGCTCCCATAGTAAAAGTTGTTCAGTTTGATGGGTAGACTATAAGTTTGAAAGGATGCTAATGATATCAATTTCACCCTGTATATGAGATTACTGGGCCCTGTTTAATAAACGCGATAAGTGACAATGACAATTCAGAGTACATTGCTGGTTACAAATGACGCTGCTATGTACTCTGAATTGTCATTTTCAATGGTCACTTGTCGCCTTTATTAAACAGGGCCCTGATGTCCTTAAAAAATTAGAAAGATAATTTTTTTTCGTTCTTTATTTATAACTCTTTCATTTGAACAGAAATAAACACTGAGGATTTTTTTTGTAAATTATATCCCCATCGGCCATAATCGTTATTGTAATAAATAACGATTATGGCCGATGGGCAAACCATATCGTAATCTTTTTTATGTAAATATATTCAATGAAGTCGTGGTCACAGTATAAGAGAGAGTATCTATTACTACATACAGTGCGGACACTCCTATCCTCCCACCAACTTTTTACCGCACCATCGACTCGGCAGTTACCTAAGGTGAAGACTTAAGGCGGTTGCAGAGGGGTCAATTTTATGCAAAACTGCGTAGACGGTATTAATATAAGTAGCTTGGTATATACGGAAAAATAGTTTAGAAAATCTAGATGCCGCGTAATAAATAACATTTGCAATTTATGAAATAATTACGAAGATATAAAGCTTTGAAATTTTTCATACAACATTTTAAAAGCTTTATATCTTCGTAATTATATTATAAATTGCAAATGTTATTTCAAATATTATTGATTTTTAAACATGTTATAGCCATGTTGTGCTAAATGTTATTTATTACGCGGCAACTAGATTTTCTAAACTATTTATCCATATATAAAATATTACTTTTATTAATTCCGTCTACGGGTATTGTGCGTCAAACTTTTGTATGGACTGAAACCACCTTAAGGTTCAATTTCTTTGGTTTCGAGGCGATGCTTCGATCCCAGTCCAGGCCGACTCCAAACCACCAATACCAATGAGTTTTTCGAAATTTATGTACGATTTGTAATACAACTGGCCCTTCGGTGAAGGAAAACATCGCAAGGAAACTTGCATGCTTCAATTTCGAGGCATGTATTGTGCCCACTGTCCATTACAAGTGGCGACGGGCTCACTCCCCGTCACACTGGACTGAGTTTCAGTACTACTAGTGAAACGTGGATTTTCTGAGGTTTCAGAATATCTCTCTGACGGGTAGTCAGACCTCGGGGAATATAGTCATGAGTATGTGCTATGCTTCAATGTACAGAAACACTCCTGTTACCATTTTTCTTAGATTCTTTATTGTACACAAAAACAACATAATTATGAAAAACTAGCGTTAACCCGTCGCGGGTTCCGCACAAATTATATACCAGATTTTAAGTCCGATCATAAGCTATCAATCAAAAAAGTTTCATCAAAATCGGTTCAGTAGTTTTCGCGTGATGCTCGATCAAACAAACAAACACACAAACTTCTTTTTTTAAATCTACAGTTTTATAATAGTAAGATTACAATAAGTCGCGATGTACAAAGGCGAGCTTAACTCTAAAGGTGTTTTCTTCCAGAAAACCGTTATTTCCGTGCTTACCTGTAGGAGTAGTGTTAGTTATAACGCTTTTTTTGATCGCTGCACTATTAGCCTCTTCCAAGTTGACCCTGTAACAAAACATAAATGAAATTAAATAAATATATTACAGACACAGAGCGTTGGTGGCGCGTTGAAGAGAAAGCAGACAACATACAAGCATATAGATTAGTTTCTAGATTGTTTCTGAAAAAATTCATTAACCCTTTCGCTGCTAAGCTCAAAACCATGATCCTCGCGCAGTGCTGAAACTGACGCCCCTCGTAGGTCGTGCGCACAGTCGTAACGTAAAAAGACCAATGCGGCTCACCTCGTGGGTCACCCGCACATGCGTAAGGTTTGGGTGACTCACGCTGTATTTCATGAGCACAGGCGAAATGCAATAGAACTTGACCCCCCTCGAAGGTCGTGCGCACAGTGGTAACGTTGAAACGATAAATGTGACTCGCGTCGTGGGTCACCCGCGCAGGCGTCAGGTTTTCGGTGACTCGCGCGGTAGCTCATGAGCATAGGCGAAATGCAATTGAACCCGCGCGGTAGCTCATGAGCATAGGCGAAATGCAATTGAACCGGCTCGTTACGTGGGTTTTTTACGGCGTAGGTCGTCATCAGCGAAAGTGTTAACCAGACTTCGCTTGTATCACAGATTACCCCCAATAGATACCGCATACAAGGCCGCCGACGCGCGCCACACATCTATGATATAGCACTGATATAAGCAACGCGAGTGAGCGAGCTCGAAGTAGTGCGACCTTGAAATGGCCGATCATGTTGCATTGTTTCGTGCCCCGCTACCCGCACCTGCCGCCAAAAATGGTGACTTCGGGCGTTTACAAAATTTTCATCATGCGGTATCTATTGGGGGTAATCTGTGGTTTGTATGGAGCGCGCTCCGACTATATCTTCTTAATATTTCGTTGCTTTTTGGAATGGAGTATAGATACATACCATTCCTTGAGCCATATTTCCGTAGAGGAGTAGAATATCTGTGCCACAATGAACAGTGTGAACAGTAGGGAAACCGACCACTTGCCGCCTCCGCTTCGTATGTACGCCATGTACGCGCTGCTGCCCACTGACCCTTTAGCTTGACTCTCACCTGCGACAAAATACCATCTTTATTAGTGTCTGTCCAACATCATCATTGTCATGCCCACTACTGGGGCACAGCAATGCAATTCACTAAGCGCAAACATCGTCACAATCTTAAATTCGTCGTTGAAACATCGGCGAGCTGACAATTCGGTCATGTGTCAAACTCATATAAAAACTTCGACGATCTGAAGGATGCAAGAAGGATGTTACATTTGTAAGCTCGTCGATGTTTTAGACAGCAGTGTGACGCTTAGAGAATTGCACTCCAGGAGCCCGATTGCGCTAAGTTAAAACATCGAAGTTCTATTCTTATCAAATTTCAGTTCTAATCGCAATTCAATTCAATTACTATTCAACCGTACTGAATTCCGCATCGCGCTAAACTCTATGTAACTGACAGCCAATAACGTCTGAGCGATCTGTCAAAACTGCTCTAACGGCTGTCAGGAGCAGTACCGCGATTAGCGCAATACCAAATGTGTCAAAAGGTTCGTACGTAGTCCAATAACAGTTCAATCACCGAATATTTACCGCGATTGCTGCCCAGACCCTATAACCCAAAGAGATTATACCTAATTTACAATTGGAGTATTCTACTCTTAATAACTTTGGTGTCAATAAAACATTGTTATTTTTTTTTTTTTATACTCAGCATACAGCCTCTTGTCAGTGCGAGCCAGTACGTGTGAAGTGCGCAGGGGGTGCTGTTAAACATACCTTCGTATTCAGGGTCTAGGTTGTTGTCCAAGTCAAGATTGAAGGAGACCTGGGACGTTTGTGACACGGATCTCTGAGGGCGCAGCTTTTGATTGTGTTCCTGTAATAAAAACATACAATTTTAACTACAGGGTGAAATTGATATCATTAGCATCCTTTTAAACTACCCCTTTTAAGTCTACCCAACAAACTGAACAACTTTCACTATGGGAGCAAACAGATCGGAGCAAAATCTATACTATTATAAAACTGTAACAGGAAGTTTGTCTGTACATTGAAGATATTAACAAAAAAAAAGTTACGATATGGTTTTTAGGTGTCCCTTTTACATGGCATTTCACCAATTTTTGGATTTTTTGTCTGTATGTTTGTTTGTGTGTTTGTTTGGGTGTTTGTTTGTTTGTTTGTTTGAACGAGTATCACGCAAAAACTACTGAACCGATTTTGATGAAATTTGTTTTGTTTGATAGCTTATGATCTGACTTAAAATCTGGTATATAATTTGTGCGGACGAAGTCGCGGGTTAACGCTCGTAATAATATAAACGTAAATAACGTTAAGCCTCCCCGGATCTAAGCAGGAAGACAAAAAATGCCACACGATATGATTATGATTTACAGGGTGATATTATAATAGGTCGAAAAAGGGGGGTGCCAGTAGGCCTCGCATGCCACCCCCGAGAATACGATAAAAATCGAGATGTGCCTCCATCCTTATTATTTTACGTACTCCAGAAAGAGCGCACATGGCGTTTTTCTCATTTAAATGCTTTGTCTTTTGGGTGGCATGCTAGCCGTGCTGGTGGCAAAAATAACTTAGGCCTCCAATGCATACATATGAAACTCTATGGAAATAATAGTATGTAGTAACTTATTAAACCATCAAACTGAACAACATCCACTACAGAGAATACCGAAATAACGATTCAACCTAGATGTACGGAACAGCTGATTTTAATTGAGCCTTTCAAAAATTTCGACTCGATTTTTCGGTAACCCTTTCACTGTTTGTACACCTATAGCTCTGGACTACCTGATTATGGATCATGAGCGAAAGTATACGCACGTATTAGTGTGACTAACTAAACTAAACAATACTCAGCTACGAAATACAAAAAACAAAAACAAAGTGAACTAACAGAATTCGGCTTCACACCAGCTTGGATATCGGTCACAATCGCCGCGCGGTAAACCTTGCAAACATAACCTGCATTATTGTATTGTTCTATAAAGAGTTTTGGTAAAACATTTAAACTATTATATAAAACTGTAACAGAAGTGTGTTTGTATATTGAAGATGTTCACAAAATAGTATAAGTAACAGGGGTACATTTTGTTATCATCAGCTGCAAGGCTGATTCAGTATTCATAGGGTAAAGAGAATCTCTGTGATGGGACCAGGTCTGCCTGCATTACTCCAGCCGGTTTAGGAGATATGATAGATTTAGCTGTATCTCCTAAACCGGCAGACAGATCGTGTCAGTTTTTGTACTGTTCGCAAAGCTACAGTGCATATTACAATATATATTCATATATATATTCATTCATATTCATTATTTTGCCGTGTGGTGTCGACTATGAATAGCACCATCCCATTTCCTCCCGTGGGTGTCGTAAAAGGCGACTAAGGGATCTACTGAAGGATGGGCAGCAGCATCCTCTGAGTACACACATTGATTCAATCCAACTGCGATCGCCAACCCGCCTGCCAAGCGTGGCGATTATGGCAAATCCCCCCCATTTTGGGGGAGGCTTATGTCCAGCAGTGGACGTTTAATGGCTGATATGATGATGATGATTCATTATTAGGAACTATACCAGACTTTTGAACGGCTGTAACTCCTAAACCGACTGGAGTTATGCAGGCAGACCTGGTCCATCACCATGACAGAGATGCTTTTCACCATATGAATACCTATCTTTTGAAACAAAAAAGTTTACAATATTGTGTTTAGGTGTTCCTGAATATGACTCACTAAAGTAAAAACGAAGCATTCATCTTGGCAGACATATACTGACTCCAAATGAGATACAAAACCGCCCTGTTAAAAAGCCTACTGCGATTCTTAACTGCAGTGGGGATTAATGCGGAACTTTTTTTTATTGGGCATATGCCCTCCACACATTCCCACGGCTGTAACTCCTGTAAGCTGTGACCGTCTTTTAAACAGACATACCTCGGATGCCATCAATTCAAACCGCAACGACTTAAGGCTCTTAGTACGAGCCTTAACAGGACACTGCAAGTTAAACAAACACCTACACAGAATGGGGCTTGTAGATTCACCCACTTGCAGATTCTGCTGTGAAGCAGAGGAAACGCCCATACACCTCCTCTGCGAATGCGAAGTGCTCATTCACAACAGAAGTCGCCATCTAGGTGGATACTAATAACACCTACTGACATTAGGGACCTTCCCTCCAAAAGCATAACACTGTTCATTAAGTCCGTGGGCCTAGGAAATGACCTTTAGGTCTAAGGTGATAGTTACAATAGATCTATCCAGGTCGCAGTAGCTATTTGGTCATCGACCAAGCCATTATAAACAAATAATAAAAACTCCTGTAATCCAGGATCAATCGCGGCAACCATTCACAAAACTAGACAATGAAGTCCAGCGAGCCTGGGGGATGACTCTAATCTTACTTGGAACCCGCAATGAATTAATGAAAGAAGATAGGAGGAGTAGGAAAAAGAAATATCCGACTTCCCTCCATTGCAAACGGGAGACAACAATAAGAAAAAAAACATGGCTATTAGAGAGCCATTTCCAGAGATCATTTGTGGCAGAGTTGAAGAAGAATTAATGGGGAACTGTGAAGGGGCGATCACAAAAGATCAGTGATGGTCGCAGTGGCACAGGCGGAAGTCTGTCACTCGCACAATAATATTAATAGGTATATCTGACTCCAAATCACAGATTCTTTAATTTTTTTTTTTTTGTCTGTTGATAAGTGGCAACGGGCTCACTCCTCGTCACACAGGACAGAGTTTCGGTACTACTAGTGAAACTTGGATGTTATGAGTTTTCAGAATATTTCTCACTACCCCCTCGGGGACTATAGTCGTGAGCATACGCGTATGCTATTTTTGTTTCTTCAAGCATCACGCAAAGACTACTGCGCTGATTTTGATGAAACTTTTTGTGTCTTGAATACATATAATACAAATAAAAACTTGAATACATTGTAACTCGCTACGGCGGCGGGAACCAGTGCGGACGAAGTCGCGGGCAAAAGCTCGTTTATTATAAGGGTCAATCAACTATTGTTTGTCCATACCTTGTCCCAGTTATTTGCATAAAATTTTCTCAATGATAAGGCTCAGGCTCAAGCTCAGGTGTTGCTTGCCCCAAAAATTTATGTTTGTTGAATAACTAAAGGATTCCATTTAATAAATACTATACTATACTTTTTTTTTCAATTATTTTATTTTTTATTTTATTTATTTAGTATACTTGCTTGATTGATTGAAATACATACACGGTTTTGCAAAATTACTTGAATTTTGGCGGTTGTCCGATGGACGCAAAGTATCTTTTCATAGTACACACGGCGACACATCAAGCTATACAAAACCAACATAAGCTGGCCGCGCGACGTTATACGTCACTCGACCTACGCGCGGCCAGCTTATGTTGGTTTTGTATAGCTTGATGTGTCGCCGTGTGTACAACTGTCGGTCCCCAAGCAATACTAATTAACAAAACTTTATAAAGTGAAAAAAATTACTATTGCCGCCCAAAAACTAATTTTACTATAATATTTCACGTTATTGTTTAGTTCTCAAAAGCGTGCAAAAATGTCTTTATTCCCCACCTTTTGGATAATTTCTGAATTATTTCCTTGTCCCCAAGCTTGTTGGTCCATCGGACAACCGCTAAAAACTACTAGAAGTTCAACACCGATGGTGTAATGCGAATGCGTTTAGAAGAATCATAATATTTGATAAATTATCTATCTTTCAAAATTAATGAATGTCAAGAAAAAAGAACTAAAAACTTTTTTAAAACAGTACCAACAGGACAAAAAAATAGTTGATTGAACCATAAATATAAAAATTTCCAACGCGAAAAATAAAAATAAATAATCTTACCAAAACTCTTTGGAACACTTGGGTCAGTATTGATTCCTAGAAAGAACAAATAACTATTGCTGACGTTATTCGTGTACTATTTTAATAACTGTCTTAATTCATTAACATAAGGTTGATTTTACTAAGACTTCAAATATAATTTGGTATTTTAAACATTGCCAAAACCCTTTGACTATTTATTATAAGGACTGGCCTTGCGGTAGCATTTCCCCTCTGCTACGGTATAAAATCAATTGATCATTTACATTCAATTCCATTGTATTTTATACCTTATCACTAAACGAGACAGCCTATAATTGCGAAACAATAACTACGAACTTATGACGTTTGGGGTTCACACGAGACTACTTTTCATGATTTTTAACATTCAAAATTAGAATCTTAAGTTATGGGGAATCAAATCCAAAGTTGCGGATTTCATGTTACCTCGCCCCCCGCAAAAAGTGGCAGAAATGTTTGTTAGTAGAATTACACGCGTAACTAGTTCACATATAAGTAGTCAAAGCTAAAACCCGACTTGAAACCAAAGGCGTCGCCAGCCAGGCAAGATGATATTGAAAATTTCTGGTGCGAGCGAATCTAATTCGACATTATATATTTGTTTTTATTTTGACGCGGCAACTAAGGCGGACATACTAAATGTAATTTTTGTATGGGCCCGCCATCGGTAAATGTGTCTTAATCATATATTGTAGCAATACGACCTAAAACCTGGAGCGAAGCGAGCTCGAGATATTCATCATCATAGGCCTTTACATCTATTGCAGATGGTTTAAGCAGTGTTTTTGGAGAAGCACTTTTTCTCATGGCTGTACAGTCCTATAAGTCAAGGCGATCCAAAAACCTGGAGCGAGCACTGCGAGCTCTAAATTTTACTACATTATGATAAGGTCAGTTTAGGCGGTTGCAATACGATCTAAAACTTGAAGCGAGAGACGCGGGCTCGAGATATGATTAAGACTTTGCAATACGGTGAAAGATCAGGAGCGAACTGGCATTTGATTAAGGCTGCACCGAGCCATAGTGCTGCCCACAATCGTATTTTTTTTATTTCTTAACGATTAACCATTATTTCCAAAAAAACAAGAATGTCATATTGTAGTCATTGCTGATTTTCAATTTATAATAATAACTACAAATATTATGAAAACAAATCCGCAGTGACCCACTGCGGATTTGTTTTCATAATATTTGTAGTTATTATCTTTAAAACCGCCAAAAGTGGCCAACGATAATAGCTACAAGCATAAAACATAATAATCCGTAATGTTTCGATAAATTGAAAACCAATCAGGTCTACAATGTGACATTCTTGTTTTTTGGAAATGTTGTGTAATTGTTATGAAATAAAAAAAAATACGATTGAGAGCGGCAGAATAGGCTCGGTAGGCTCTTAAATTGGGTTGAAATCTGCGACAGCGTGCGCTGCGATCGGTTTCACAGATCGCATCATCAACTTCGCTAATACCTACCTACCACATACAGCACTTTCCAAGCGGGGTAGGCAGAGAATAGGGCTCTATATTAATGACGATCATTCAATGGAAAGTAATAAAATAAATAAATACAAACCACACTGTCTTGAGCCTCGTAGTTGACCTTCTGCTTCTGCTTCTCCTCCTGGAACTTCTCCCCCATCTCTATCAACTTCTCGAACTCTGACACTCCATTCTTCAGTTCTTGGTACGTGCCTTGCGCTACAATCTGTTGAGAGAAATAATTAAATAATTAAATAATAAGTGGAGACTAACCATGTCTGCCTTGCAGGAGGCGATGGTTCGATTCCGTCCATGCCGTCTCTTACCAATCAGTTCGAGTTTGACATCGAAAGAACCCTGATTGTTTGCTCTCTGTATACTCTGTATTTTTTTGTGTCAAATAAAGTATAATTGATTGATTGATTGAAAGAACCTGCGTGCTTCAATTTCGAGGCATGTATTGTACCCACTGTCCATTACAAGTGGCAACGGGCTCACTCCCCGTCACACTGGACATAGTTTTCAGAATATCTCTGACTTCCCCTCGGGGAATATAGTCATGAGCATAACTTCTTATTCTATGCATATGGCCTGGCCGCGTACCGGAAAGCGCAGCGTGTACGGCCCCCCCCCCACAAGGTGGACCAAGGACCTGGTGAAGGCGGGAACCCGTTGGATGAGGGCAGCGTTTCCGGTCGTTGTAGCGATCCTTGGGGGAGGCCTATGTCCAGCTGTGGACGTCCATCGGCTGAGATGACGATGATGATATGATATGATGACAAGCATACCTTCCCGGCTCTCATAACGCAGATCAGATCAGCTCGTCTCGCGTATTGCACGTGGTGTGTGACTAGAACGGTTGCCTTATCGCGCAGGTAGCCGCGGATGCACTCCTCGTATATAGCTTGCGCCACCTGGCGGACAAAAACATTATACATTATACTTCAACAACTGGCCGTTCTACCCGTTAGTGCTATAAGCTGACACTGGTTATTGTCTAATAGATAAGAATGACACTTTTTAAGTTTTGTACTCGACTGGTTAGTATTTAGTAAAGTATTTACTTTAAGGGGTGATTGTACCCATGATATGGAACAACTTTTAATAAGAAACCTATAGGAAAAAAGATCTTAAAAAATGTTAAGACTTTCCATACTAAATGAATTGCATTCTGCTGATCGAATGTTTGTATGAAAAGTCAAAATATTTTTTTTTCGAATTTTCTGTAGATTTCTTAGGGAATATATGTATATATAATTAACTAGCCGTTGCCCGCAACTTCATCTGCGTTACCCGGATAAAAAGTACCCTATGTGTTAATCCAGGCCATGGTCTATCTGTATGCCAAATTTCATCGAAGTCCGTTCAGTAGTTTTTGCGTGAAAGAGTAACAAACATCCATCCACACAAACTTTCGCATTTATAATATTAGTAGGATAGGATAGGGAAAGTTGTTCAGTATCATGGGTACAATCACCCCTTAAAGTAGGCAACTGTTTACCCTAACACCCTGTATGAAGAGACGGCTGGAGGATTAAAGGGGATGTCTTTGCCCAGCAGTAGGAAAAAGACTTTTGCTTATGTCCAAGTACTGCAATATAAGTAAACTATTAATTAACAGCACTCACCCTGGCATCGACCGCAGCCAACGGATCGTCCAGCAGATAAATGTCAGCGTGTTGATAGACGCATCTTGCCAGAGATATGCGCGCCCTCTGCCCACCCGATAGCGACGCACCTGCGTGAACATATAACCTTATTAACATTGGTTTCATACAAACAGTAGTACCAGATTTATAAGTTCCCCCGATGTACCTGCGCACAAATTTTAATAGCGCGCGAAATTACATTGACCAATCAGGTTGTGCCACCTTCAAAGCCATGCAACGATTGGCTAATTTTTATCGCCCCTTTTCGCTGCTATCCGACTTTGCACCCTTTGATTACTAAACGACTTCGGATTTTGTCGGGGACTCTGCGCAAACGAAGATTGCCGAGGTTAATTATTTTTCTGGTCGTACTGTACCCTCTACGTCCCTTCGACCTGTTCGAATCTGCAACCATTTGTTTATTTATTGTGATCTTTAAGTCGGGAGTTTAGGTTAAGTGAGTGTTTTAGGCCATAAAACTGAATAACTTTTACTGTGGAATGGAGCCGACATCGAGAAAAAAATCTGCTTCAACCACCTCTATAAATATCACCATCCATTCTTGCACCATCCTGTATAACAACACTATACAATATTGTATTTAAAGCTTGACCAGAAAAATTTAAACATGGTTTGGGGGCGCTACAATCAATTATATCCTTTAATGACAATGTTTTATGTACAAAAAATAGTTCCAAGGGTTTTCCGCAACATGGCGAGGTATTTTATTTTTCTGGTCAAGATTTTCCTAACGACAACAAAAGCAACTGGGTTAAGAGGCTATGTGAAAAAAATAGGACTCTTCAAAGCGTCATATATCATGAAGTACTAACAGTAGGAGTATGATTAGCGGATATGTGTAAATTGAACATATAATTGAAGTTTTGACAAGAGCCAAAACACGATTAAGACACATTTTCTCGAGAGAAAGACAAGCCAAAGTAGCCTCCGTTTTTATTTATAAACGCTTGGAACTGCTAAACGGTGAATAATAGAAACACGAGACTTGATTTAAAAAAAAAAAGAGATTGATATTTTACAAATTTTGATAAGAGCAGAATTGAACTTACATAAATAGTTCAATCACAATTAAATAAAGTGTGTTTTACGCTTGCGTCGTTTCAGGCGCGCGCGCCGCCCCTTCACACGCCCATTTCGCTTCAATTATTTTTCGACATAGGCCCTTAAAACGCCCGTAAAATAACGCCTGCATGTTCAAAGCTTTTCCGTTAGCTACACAAAAAAGCACCTTATCACATAGCAATACTTACCACGTTCGCCCACAATAGTCTTGTCTCCATGCGACAATATTTCCAGGTCGCTCTTCAACTGACAGCATCTGATTACCTTCTTGTACCTCTGCAGGTCCATCTCCTGACCAAAGAGGATGTTTTGACGTACCTGAGGAGGAAATTGTGATGAAATAAATAAAAGTGAGGCGGAATGGGCAAGTGTTGTAAATGACCCTGCCACTGATCTATAAAACTGGCCAAGAGCGAGTCGGATTCAAGCAGCGAGGGTTCCGTACTACCGCAAATTATAAGCATATGCTCACGACTATATTCCCTTAGGGGGTAGTCAGAGTGATATGTAAGTATATTTGTATATTGTTGTATTCACTTTTACATTTAAAATTAATTTTCTTTAACACCGACCCGTCCTTTGTGATATTTCCTCTACCCTAAGGTCTGGAAGAAATCGCTTTTTAGCGATAAGATCGCCTTATTTGTACCATAACCAGTTTTTGTTTCCTGTACAATGTATTTTATGTTTGGTGTCAATAAAGTATATTTCATTCATTCATTCAGAGATATTCTGAAACTCAGAACATCCACGTTTCACTAGTAGTACCGAAACTGTCTAGTGTCACGGGGAGTGAACCCATCGTCACTTGTAATGGACAGTGGGTACAATACATGCCTCGAAATTAAAGCACGCAAGTTTCCTCACGATGTTTTCCTTCACCGAAAACCAGTGGTGTTACAAATCGTACATAAATTCCGAAAAACTCATTGGTACGAGTCGGCCTGGACGGGGATCGAACCATCGCCTGCTGCACAGCAGGCCAGGTTACTCGCCCAGTGGTGGTCACCATGGCGATGTGTGTGAATGGACAAACGCCCATACACCCTCCCTGAGGGTAGACCTGTGCCCTGTGGGACGTACATCGGATGATGATGATGATGCATGTATGTATGGCCTCACGGAGACCTCGAACAGCCAGGGCTCCTGCCCGGCGTAGGCCACTGTGCCCTTGACCTGGAGGTGCCCTGCGCTGGCAGGAATCTCTCACAGCATTGTGTATGTATGTATGTACTCACGGAGGCCTCAAACAGCCAGGGCTCCTGCCCGGCGTAGGCCACTGTGCCCTTGACCTGGAGGTGCCCTGCGCTGGCAGGAATCTCTCGCAGCATTGTGTATGTATGTATGTAGGGCACTGTGCCCTTGACCTGGAGGTGCCCTGCGCTGGCAGGAATCTCTCGCAGCATTATGTATGTATTTACTCACGGAGGCCTCAAACAGCCAGGGCTCCTGACCGGCGTAGGCCACTGTGCCCTTGACCTGGATGTGCCCTGCGCTGGCAGGTATCTCTCTCATCATTGTGTATGTACGTATGTACTCACGGAGGCTCAAAGAGCCAGGGCTCCTGCCCGGCGTAGGCCACTGTGCCCTTGACCTGGAGGTGCCCTGCGCTGGCAGGAATCTCTCGCAGCATTGTGTATGTATGTATGTAGACACGGAGGCCTCAAACAGCCAGGGCTCCTGCCCGGCGTAGGCCACTGTGCCCTTGACCTGGAGGTGCCCTGCGCTGACAGGAATCTCTCGCAGCATTGTGTATGTATGTATGTACTCACGGATGCCTCGAACAGCCAGGGCTCTTACCCGGCGTAGGCCACTGTGCCCTTGACCTGGAGGTGCCCTGCGCTGGCAGGAATCTCTCGCAGCATTGTGTATGTATGTATGTAGTCACGGAGGCCTCAAACAGCCAGGGCTCCTGCCCGGCGTAGGCCATTGTGCCCTTGACCTGGAGGTGCCCTGCGCTGACAGGAATCTCTCGCAGCATTGTGTATGTATGTATGTACTCACGGATGCCTCGAACAGCCAGGGCTCCTGCCCGGCGTAGGCCACTGTGCCCTTGACCTGGAGGTGCCCTGCGCTGTCAGGAATCTCTCGCAGCATTGTGTATGTATGTATGTAGTCACGGAGGCCTCAAACAGCCAGGGCTCTTGCCCGGCGTAGGCCACTGTGCCCTAGACCTGGAGGTGCCCTGCGCTGACAGGAATCTCTCGCAGCATTGTGTATGTATGTATGTACTCACGGATGCCTCGAACAGCCAGGGCTCCTGCCCGGCGTAGGCCACTGTGCCCTTGACCTGGAGGTGCCCTGCACTGGCAGGAATCTCTCGCAGCATCGCTTGCAGTAACGTCGACTTCCCTGCTCCTACTGTGCCCACTATAGTGGTCAGGGTAGCCGGTTTTATCTGTCGAGAGAAGAGAATAGGTCAGTATCATATTTCGTTCAGACAGTAAGACAAATAACAGTTACCCAAACACAGAAATGTTAAGAAGAAAAAAAAGTTTTGTATTCTTTATAATAATAATGTATATTCATTATTATTATTTAAGTTTTGGGCCTGGAAAGGCTTGCTAAGCCTGTGCCACGCAGACCATCGCTGGTCTTTTGTGAATGCCCTTTTTAAAGTTCCTTACAATCCCCACTGCGGCCAGAAATCGCAGATCTTGATTCTTGATCGGGACAGTTTGTATCTCACAGTACCTGCCTACCTACCTACCTACCTATGAGTACTACGTTTGTACATCAGGGGGCCACAGACACAAAGGAGGTGCAGAGGACTTTTCATCTCCTCCTTGCAGAATCTGCAGCCGGTCGTATCACTTAAATTCAGTGTATGCATGTGCTTGTTTAGTATGACTCGTGACTATCTTTGTCTCGAGATATTTAACCTCAAAGTCAAAAATAGGGTAAACTTTTACTTACAGTTAAGTTAATATCGGTCAGGGCGGCGATTTGTCCATTATCCTTGTCGTCGACGTTCCTCCAATGCGCCGTGTAGTCCTTCATGCTCAGTAATACCTGCGGCTTCTCGTATGACAAGTTCGAATCCGACTTTATGTACGTTTGTTCACTGCAACAAGTTCAGAAGTCATTTTTAAGAGGCCTATAACATTTTTTGTGTAAATTTGAAATTTTTGACGCAGTAATTCTCAGCAACAGTAAGGTTCTAGAATTCACAATAAATGGCTGGGTTTAATGCTTTGTTTTTGAATTTTAAAATGTGAAATATCTTGGACATTCACACAAGTTACCTGGAATTAAACATTTTAAAAGGCTATGTGAAAAAAATAGACTTCTTTATTGTCCATATGTGTTAGAACTTAAAAGGTACCAACAAAATTAACTGAGACCATCAAACTGAACTACTTTCTGCATAGGATCAAATTCGAAACAGCGAAAAACAGTCAGTTCGGTTTCGCGTGTTCCATAAAAAACTGCAAACGTACTTGAACCAACTGTATGGTACCACGTTTCCTGTATAGGAGAAGACACACAAGAAACGAGTTTCTTTTCAACTTTTTTTGCACAAAGCTTTTTTAAAACTAAAAATAATGTTTTTTTATTAAGAAGATAAAACTCAAATATATTTTATGCAGTCCGCTCCCCTATTATTAATTATTAAAAACGTTGATAAAAATAGTTTCTTGTATAGGGTCCTCATACAAGAAACTCGTTTTTCTTCTTCTCGCTCTATCGTAAAAACGGTAATACATACAAGCGTAAAACTTGGTGCGATTATAGAGCAAACTCTACAGTATAATCACAAATAATAAAAACCGGCCAAGTGTGAGTCGGTCTCGCGCTACAGGTCCCGGAGAAAACAAAACTTTTTTATAAGTTAGTACATTGTGTGATGGTGGGGTCCGAACACTCGGTGCGCGAATCCGAATCTCACTTGGCTGGTTTTTTAAGTAAGCAAACCTAAATAATATATTTACTCACCCATTACCAATCTTCTCGAACACTCTCTTCTCTACGTTCTCGTTCTCATCAATCTTGACCAAATCCACAAAATCCTGATTATCAACCTCCGGCAGCAGTAAAAACTCTTCCATCCTCTTCACACTCACGTAAGCCTCGAGTGCGAACGTGATGGCAAGAGGCAGGAAGTCCACTAAGCTGTATTTCAGTATTTCGTAGTAGGAGAATATGACGAACACTTTGGCAGCTGTCAATTCTTTATTGAACGAAAGGTATGATATGATTGACAGGAACGTGGCGACTTTTGTGTTCAATTTCACGCAGGATATCATAACAGCTCGCAGCCATGAAATTTTCTTTATGACATTCATTTCTTTTCTAAAACAATTATAAGCGATTATAGCATTATAAGCTACGAGCGTTAACCCGCGACTTCGTTCGCACAAATTATATACCAGATTTTAAGTCAGATCATAAGCTATCAAACAAAAAAGTTTCATCAAAATCGGTTCAGTAGTTTTTGCGTGATGCTCGTCCAAACAAACAAACAGACAGACAAAAAATCCAAAAATTTGTGATATGGAATCAGGGATACCTAAAAACCATATCGTAACTTATTTTTTGTTAATATCTTCAATGTACAGACACACTTCTATTACAGCTTTATAATCGTATAGATAAACAATTTTAGCGTACAGTACGACCAGGAAAATAATTCCGCTCGTTAATCTTCGTTTGCGCAGAGCCCGAGTCCCCGACAAAACCCGAAGTCATTTAGTAATCAAAGGGTTCAAAGTCGGATAGCAGCGAAAATGGCGCGAAAACAAATAAACCAATAGCGTAAACGGATTGAAGGTGGCACATCCTGATTGGTCAATATAAATTTCGCGCGCTATTAAAATTTGTCAACTTCGCAGGTACATCGGTAAGACTTATAAACCTGGTACTACTGTAACACCCTATGTGTTACGCAGACGGTTGGCGAAAGAAGAATGGAGGGTAGGGGTGATCATTTAGAACCTATTGGGGCTAATTACCTAAGACACACGGATTTTTCCGAAACATCGTGAGGTAACCTGCATGCTTCAATTTCGAGGCATGTATTGTACCCACTGTCCATTATACGGACTCACTCCCCGTCACACTGGGCAGAGTATCGGTACTAGTAAGAATAAAAATAAGAATAAATTTATTGAAAAATAATAACATAACTTAGCCAAGTGTACAATAGATCAGTTACAAACAGTTGGGTCTTAAGGTTAAGTTTAATATAATACATATTGAGCCCCTGGGTCTAAACAAAGTAACCTTAGTTAAAAGGCACCTGTAATTCAGGCCTCAGGTTCCTTCCCTCATGGGTTGAGCTTTACTTTTTGCATAACAATGTGGTGTTTGTTGGAATATAGTGAAAATCATATATTTGTTATATTGTATACATATATACCTATATTTGTGTGTAGGTTGTGTCGTGTGTGTGTGTGTGTGTGTGTGGGGGGGGGAATGCGTGTGTCTTATACTTTCAGTTTCCTTATAATCTTTTCCTTGTAACCACGCAGTTAGGACTGATTTACTCTTTCTTAATGTTAGTGGGTAAATATTTAAAAGTTTATTCGCCTTGTTATATAGGAATATTCCAAGGAATGAGAAGAAATTTTGAGCAAGAGATGTTTGAAAGGCAGTACTGTATGGGAATACATATTTTCTTCTAACATTTTCATTCAGTACTAGTGAAACGTGTATGAATGTTTTGAGGTTTCAGAACATCACTGACTACCCCCTCCGGGAATATAATCGTGAGCATATGCTTATGCACATGAATTTTTGAAATTTTTTTTTTTTAGTTCGTCATCATCATTGCACGGACGGCATCCCATGTACCAATGAGTTTTTCTAACTTCTGTACTGTAATAACGACTGCTCTCAAACGGTGAAGGAAAACATTGTGTGGAAACCTGCATACGCTGAAGAAGTAATTCTGATGCGTTTGTGAAGTCTACCACACCGCATTGTGCACGCGTGGTACTACACTAACGTACATACACCCTCCTTGAGGGTAGGCCTGTGCCCTGAAGTGAGACATATTATCTAGGCTTATGGTGATGATGATAGAACTACACTGGCCTGCAAAACTAAATATCACACTATAGTAAGACGGCAATTTGTAAAGGAGTGTTTTGTTTATAAAAAAGTATTTTTCAGGCATTCCTTAAAAGATCGAATTGTGTTTGTGTCGAAAATACATCTGGTACACTTATTGCAATTTTAAAAGTGTGGTAATTCTTTTCATTTTATAAGTCTTAAACTTTGACTACTCTGGTTTGGTTACGCGTGTAATTACCTTTCGGCTGGATCCGCTCGCAATTACGCAAGCGCACCAGTCAAAAACGGGACGCACTCTGGGCTGCACTAACAGATTGCGAACAGGCGAGGAGTGCTCTACCAAGGGTGAATCCTCGCCTCACCAAGTGCCTCTTGCGTCTCAAGAGAGCTCAATTACGCCTAGTTACTGGAGCCCTGACTGGTCACGGTCCTTTTAACAAACATCTGTTCAATATTGGTGTTACTAACAGTCCTCTATGCAGGGTGTGCATGGAGGTTGAAGAAACGGCTGCGCACGTGCTTTTGGAATGCAACGGGCTAGCACACTATCGGGCACAACACCTCGGATCACCGGGGTCTCTTCCAGAAGTCTTCGGCAGCATTAACAAACTGGTGGGCTTTCTGGAGGAGTTGGGATGGCAGGAGTAGTCATTCCCACCTAACGCAAAATAGGCGCCTAAGTCGTCGAGTTGCGGAAAATGAGCCCGCTCAACCAATACGCGTGTAATTCTACTAACAAACATTTCTGCCACTTTTTGCGGGGGGCGAGGTAACACGAAATCCGCAACTATGGATTTTATTCCCCATAAATTTAGATTCTAATTTTGAACGTTAAAAATCATGAAAAGAAGTCTCGTGTGAACCACAAACGTTCTAAGTTCGAAGTTATTGTTTCGCAATTAAAAGCTGTCTCAATTAGTGATAAGGTATAAAATTGAATGTAAATGAACATGATCAATTGTTCTTGTACCGTGGCAGAGGGGAAATACTACCGCAAGGCTAGTCCTTATAATAAATAGTCAAAGGTGCCCAATGATCTGGGCGAAGGCATTTGAACGGCCCGGTAGCAGTATGTAGTGAACCTGCCTGCTGTGCCGAGGGTCACGGGTTCGAATCCCGTAAGGGACAAATATTACATACATACATACATATTCTCACGCCTGTCTCCCACTGGGGTAGGCAGAGACAACGGAACGCCACCTGCTACGATCCTGACATACCTCTCTAGCTTCCTCCACATTCATAAGTCCTTTCATGCGTGACAAATATTTATATGATGAATACGAATATTTTTGCCCGAGTCATGGATGTTTGTATCTATATATGTATTCTATATCGTTGTCTAGTCATTATAATACAAATCCAGGTACTTTTAATGTGACTAGATAATTCTACTTACTTTCTAGCGTGTCCAATGATCCTGACGAAGGCATTCTCAAGACAGCCTGTATACTCTGAATGACCTCGTTCATCAGCATGCGGTTGTCAGCAAGACATAAGGTTGTACTTACTTTCTAGCGTGTCCAATGACCTTGGCGAAGGCATTCTCAAGACAGCCTGTATACTCTGAATGACTTCGTTCATCAGCATGCGGTTGTCAGCAAGACATAAGGTTGTACTTACTTTCTAGCGTGTCCAATGACCTTGGCGAAGGCATTCTCAAGACAGCCTGTATACTCTGAATGACTTCGTTCATCAGCATGCGGTTGTCAGCAAGACATAAGGTTGTACTTACTTTCTAGCGTGTCCAATGACCTTGGCGAAGGCATTCTCAAGACAGCCTGTATACTCTGAATGACTTCGTTCATCAGCATGCGGTTGTCAGCAAGACATAAGGTTGTACTTACTTTCTAGCGTGTCCAATGACCTTGGCGAAGGCATTCTCAAGACAGCCTGTATACTCTGAATGACCTCGTTCATCAGCATGCGGTTGTCAGCAAGACATAAGGTTGTACTTACTTTCTAGCGTGTCCAATGACCTTGGCGAAGGCATTCTCAAGACAGCCTGTATACTCTGAATGACTTCGTTCATCAGCATGCGGTTGTCAGCAAGACATAAGGTTGTACTTACTTTCTAGCGTGTCCAATGACCTTGGCGAAGGCATTCTCAAGACAGCCTGTATACTCTGAATGACTTCGTTCATCAGCATGCGGTTGTCAGCAAGACATAAGGTTGTACTTACTTTCTAGCGTGTCCAATGACCTTGGCGAAGGAATTCTCAAGACAGCCTGTATACTCTGAATGACTTCGTTCATCAGCATGCGGTTGTCAGCAAGACATAAGGTTGTACTTACTTTCTAGCGTGTCCAATGACCTTGGCGAAGGCATTCTCAAGACAGCCTGTATACTCTGAATGACTTCGTTCATCAGCATGCGGTTGTCAGCAAGACATAAGGTTGTACTTACTTTCTAGCGTGTCCAATGACCTTGGCGAAGGCATTCTCAAGACAGCCTGTATACTCTGAATGACTTCGTTCATCAGCATGCGGTTGTCAGCAAGACATAAGGTTGTACTTACTTTCTAGCGTGTCCAATGACCTTGGCGAAGGAATTCTCAAGACAGCCTGTATACTCTGAATGACTTCGTTCATCAGCATGCGGTTGTCAGCAAGACATAAGGTTGTACTTACTTTCTAGCGTGTCCAATGACCTTGGCGAAGGCATTCTCAAGACAGCCTGTATACTCTGAATGACCTCGTTCATCAGCATGCGGTTGTCAGCAAGACATAAGGTTGTACTTACTTTCTAGCGTGTCCAATGACCTTGGCGAAGGCATTCTCAAGACAGCCTGTATACTCTGAATGACTTCGTTCATCAGCATGCGGTTGTCAGCAAGACATAAGGTTGTACTTACTTTCTAGCGTGTCCAATGACCTTGGCGAAGGCATTCTCAAGACAGCCTGTATACTCTGAATGACTTCGTTCATCAGCATGCGGTTGTCAGCAAGACATAAGGTTGTACTTACTTTCTAGCGTGTCCAATGACCTTGGCGAAGGAATTCTCAAGACAGCCTGTATACTCTGAATGACTTCGTTCATCAGCATGCGGTTGTCAGCAAGACATAAGGTTGTACTTACTTTCTAGCGTGTCCAATGACCTTGGCGAAGGCATTCTCAAGACAGCCTGTATACTCTGAATGACTTCGTTCATCAGCATGCGGTTGTCAGCAAGACATAAGGTTGTACTTACTTTCTAGCGTGTCCAATGACCTTGGCGAAGGCATTCTCAAGACAGCCTGTATACTCTGAATGACTTCGTTCATCAGCATGCGGTTGTCAGCAAGACATAAGGTTGTACTTACTTTCTAGCGTGTCCAATGACCTTGGCGAAGGCATTCTCAAGACAGCCTGTATACTCTGAATGACTTCGTTCATCAGCATGCGGTTGTCAGCAAGACATAAGGTTGTACTTACTTTCTAGCGTGTCCAATGACCTTGGCGAAGGCATTCTCAAGACAGCCTGTATACTCTGAATGACTTCGTTCATCAGCATGCGGTTGTCAGCAAGACATAAGGTTGTACTTACTTTCTAGCGTGTCCAATGACCTTGGCGAAGGCATTCTCAAGACAGCCTGTATACTCTGAATGACTTCGTTCATCAGCATGCGGTTGTCAGCAAGACATAAGGTTGTACTTACTTTCTAGCGTGTCCAATGACCTTGGCGAAGGCATTCTCAAGACAGCCTGTATACTCTGAATGACTTCGTTCATCAGCATGCGGTTGTCAGCAAGACATAAGGTTGTACTTACTTTCTAGCGTGTCCAATGACCTTGGCGAAGGAATTCTCAAGACAGCCTGTATACTCTGAATGACTTCGTTCATCAGCATGCGGTTGTCAGCAAGACATAAGGTTGTACTTACTTTCTAGCGTGTCCAATGACCTTGGCGAAGGCATTCTCAAGACAGCCTGTATACTCTGAATGACTTCGTTCATCAGCATGCGGTTGTCAGCAAGACATAAGGTTGTACTTACTTTCTAGCGTGTCCAATGACCTTGGCGAAGGCATTCTCAAGACAGCCTGTATACTCTGAATGACTTCGTTCATCAGCATGCGGTTGTCAGCAAGACATAAGGTTGTACTTACTTTCTAGCGTGTCCAATGACCTTGGCGAAGGCATTCTCAAGACAGCCTGTATACTCTGAATGACTTCGTTCATCAGCATGCGGTTGTCAGCAAGACATAAGGTTGTACTTACTTTCTAGCGTGTCCAATGACCTTGGCGAAGGCATTCTCAAGACAGCCTGTATACTCTGAATGACTTCGTTCATCAGCATGCGGTTGTCAGCAAGACATAAGGTTGTACTTACTTTCTAGCGTGTCCAATGACCTTGGCGAAGGCATTCTCAAGACAGCCTGTATACTCTGAATGACTTCGTTCATCAGCATGCGGTTGTCAGCAAGACATAAGGTTGTACTTACTTTCTAGCGTGTCCAATGACCTTGGCGAAGGCATTCTCAAGACAGCCTGTATACTCTGAATGACTTCGTTCATCAGCATGCGGTTGTCAGCAAGACATAAGGTTGTAC
Source organism: Agonopterix arenella (assembly GCA_927399405.1). Lineage (NCBI taxonomy): Eukaryota > Metazoa > Arthropoda > Insecta > Lepidoptera > Depressariidae > Agonopterix > Agonopterix arenella. The sequence continues at coordinate 6,999,557 of OV656718.1, read as the reverse complement.
TTACTTTCTAGCGTGTCCAATGACCTTGGCGAAGGCATTCTCAAGACAGCCTGTATACTCTGAATGACTTCGTTCATCAGCATGCGGTTGTCAGCAAGACATAAGGTTGTACTTACTTTCTAGCGTGTCCAATGACCTTGGCGAAGGCATTCTCAAGACAGCCTGTATACTCTGAATGACTTCGTTCATCAGCATGCGGTTGTCAGCAAGACATAAGGTTGTACTTACTTTCTAGCGTGTCCAATGACCTTGGCGAAGGCATTCTCAAGACAGCCTGTATACTCTGAATGACTTCGTTCATCAGCATGCGGTTGTCAGCAAGACATAAGGTTGTACTTACTTTCTAGCGTGTCCAATGACCTTGGCGAAGGCATTCTCAAGACAGCCTGTATACTCTGAATGACCTCGTTCATCAGCATGCGGTTGTCAGCAAGACATAAGGTTGTACTTACTTTCTAGCGTGTCCAATGACCTTGGCGAAGGCATTCTCAAGACAGCCTGTATACTCTGAATGACTTCGTTCATCAGCATGCGGTTGTCAGCAAGACATAAGGTTGTACTTACTTTCTAGCGTGTCCAATGACCTTGGCGAAGGCATTCTCAAGACAGCCTGTATACTCTGAATGACTTCGTTCATCAGCATGCGGTTGTCAGCAAGACATAAGGTTGTACTTACTTTCTAGCGTGTCCAATGACCTTGGCGAAGGCATTCTCAAGACAGCCTGTATACTCTGAATGACTTCGTTCATCAGCATGCGGTTGTCAGCAAGACATAAGGTTGTACTTACTTTCTAGCGTGTCCAATGACCTTGGCGAAGGAATTCTCAAGACAGCCTGTATACTCTGAATGACTTCGTTCATCAGCATGCGGTTGTCAGCAAGACATAAGGTTGTACTTACTTTCTAGCGTGTCCAATGACCTTGGCGAAGGCATTCTCAAGACAGCCTGTATACTCTGAATGACTTCGTTCATCAGCATGCGGTTGTCAGCAAGACATAAGGTTGTACTTACTTTCTAGCGTGTCCAATGACCTTGGCGAAGGCATTCTCAAGACAGCCTGTATACTCTGAATGACTTCGTTCATCAGCATGCGGTTGTCAGCAAGACATAAGGTTGTACTTACTTTCTAGCGTGTCCAATGACCTTGGCGAAGGCATTCTCAAGACAGCCTGTATACTCTGAATGACTTCGTTCATCAGCATGCGGTTGTCAGCAAGACATAAGGTTGTACTTACTTTCTAGCGTGTCCAATGACCTTGGCGAAGGCATCCTCAAGACAGCCTGTATACTCTGAATGACCTCGTTCATCAGCATGCGGTTGTCAGCAAGACATAAGGTTGTACTTACTTTCTAGCGTGTCCAATGACCTTGGCGAAGGAATTCTCAAGACAGCCTGTATACTCTGAATGACTTCGTTCATCAGCATGCGGTTGTCAGCAAGACATAAGGTTGTACTTACTTTCTAGCGTGTCCAATGACCTTGGCGAAGGCATTCTCAAGACAGCCTGTATACTCTGAATGACTTCGTTCATCAGCATGCGGTTGTCAGCAAGACATAAGGTTGTACTTACTTTCTAGCGTGTCCAATGACCTTGGCGAAGGCATTCTCAAGACAGCCTGTATACTCTGAATGACTTCGTTCATCAGCATGCGGTTGTCAGCAAGACATAAGGTTGTACTTACTTTCTAGCGTGTCCAATGACCTTGGCGAAGGAATTCTCAAGACAGCCTGTATACTCTGAATGACTTCGTTCATCAGCATGCGGTTGTCAGCAAGACATAAGGTTGTACTTACTTTCTAGCGTGTCCAATGACCTTGGCGAAGGCATTCTCAAGACAGCCTGTATACTCTGAATGACTTCGTTCATCAGCATGCGGTTGTCAGCAAGACATAAGGTTGTACTTACTTTCTAGCGTGTCCAATGACCTTGGCGAAGGCATTCTCAAGACAGCCTGTATACTCTGAATGACTTCGTTCATCAGCATGCGGTTGTCAGCAAGACATAAGGTTGTACTTACTTTCTAGCGTGTCCAATGACCTTGGCGAAGGCATTCTCAAGACAGCCTGTATACTCTGAATGACTTCGTTCATCAGCATGCGGTTGTCAGCAAGACATAAGGTTGTACTTACTTTCTAGCGTGTCCAATGACCTTGGCGAAGGCATTCTCAAGACAGCCTGTATACTCTGAATGACTTCGTTCATCAGCATGCGGTTGTCAGCAAGACATAAGGTTGTACTTACTTTCTAGCGTGTCCAATGACCTTGGCGAAGGAATTCTCAAGACAGCCTGTATACTCTGAATGACTTCGTTCATCAGCATGCGGTTGTCAGCAAGACATAAGGTTGTACTTACTTTCTAGCGTGTCCAATGACCTTGGCGAAGGCATTCTCAAGACAGCCTGTATACTCTGAATGACTTCGTTCATCAGCATGCGGTTGTCAGCAAGACATAAGGTTGTACTTACTTTCTAGCGTGTCCAATGACCTTGGCGAAGGCATTCTCAAGACAGCCTGTATACTCTGAATGACTTCGTTCATCAGCATGCGGTTGTCAGCAAGACATAAGGTTGTACTTACTTTCTAGCGTGTCCAATGACCTTGGCGAAGGCATTCTCAAGACAGCCTGTATACTCTGAATGACTTCGTTCATCAGCATGCGGTTGTCAGCAAGACATAAGGTTGTACTTACTTTCTAGCGTGTCCAATGACCTTGGCGAAGGCATTCTCAAGACAGCCTGTATACTCTGAATGACTTCGTTCATCAGCATGCGGTTGTCAGCAAGACATAAGGTTGTACTTACTTTCTAGCGTGTCCAATGACCTTGGCGAAGGCATTCTCAAGACAGCCTGTATACTCTGAATGACTTCGTTCATCAGCATGCGGTTGTCAGCAAGACATAAGGTTGTACTTACTTTCTAGCGTGTCCAATGACCTTGGCGAAGGCATTCTCAAGACAGCCTGTATACTCTGAATGACTTCGTTCATCAGCATGCGGTTGTCAGCAAGACATAAGGTTGTACTTACTTTCTAGCGTGTCCAATGACCTTGGCGAAGGCATTCTCAAGACAGCCTGTATACTCTGAATGACTTCGTTCATCAGCATGCGGTTGTCAGCAAGACATAAGGTTGTACTTACTTTCTAGCGTGTCCAATGACCTTGGCGAAGGCATTCTCAAGACAGCCTGTATACTCTGAATGACTTCGTTCATCAGCATGCGGTTGTCAGCAAGACATAAGGTTGTACTTACTTTCTAGCGTGTCCAATGACCTTGGCGAAGGCATTCTCAAGACAGCCTGTATACTCTGAATGACTTCGTTCATCAGCATGCGGTTGTCAGCAAGACATAAGGTTGTACTTACTTTCTAGCGTGTCCAATGACCTTGGCGAAGGCATTCTCAAGACAGCCTGTATACTCTGAATGACCTCGTTCATCAGCATGCGGTTGTCAGCAAGACATAAGGTTGTACTTACTTTCTAGCGTGTCCAATGACCTTGGCGAAGGCATTCTCAAGACAGCCTGTATACTCTGAATGACTTCGTTCATCAGCATGCGGTTGTCAGCAAGACATAAGGTTGTACTTACTTTCTAGCGTGTCCAATGACCTTGGCGAAGGCATTCTCAAGACAGCCTGTATACTCTGAATGACTTCGTTCATCAGCATGCGGTTGTCAGCAAGACATAAGGTTGTACTTACTTTCTAGCGTGTCCAATGACCTTGGCGAAGGCATTCTCAAGACAGCCTGTATACTCTGAATGACTTCGTTCATCAGCATGCGGTTGTCAGCAAGACATAAGGTTGTACTTACTTTCTAGCGTGTCCAATGACCTTGGCGAAGGAATTCTCAAGACAGCCTGTATACTCTGAATGACTTCGTTCATCAGCATGCGGTTGTCAGCAAGACATAAGGTTGTACTTACTTTCTAGCGTGTCCAATGACCTTGGCGAAGGCATTCTCAAGACAGCCTGTATACTCTGAATGACTTCGTTCATCAGCATGCGGTTGTCAGCAAGACATAAGGTTGTACTTACTTTCTAGCGTGTCCAATGACCTTGGCGAAGGCATTCTCAAGACAGCCTGTATACTCTGAATGACTTCGTTCATCAGCATGCGGTTGTCAGCAAGACATAAGGTTGTACTTACTTTCTAGCGTGTCCAATGACCTTGGCGAAGGCATTCTCAAGACAGCCTGTATACTCTGAATGACTTCGTTCATCAGCATGCGGTTGTCAGCAAGACATAAGGTTGTACTTACTTTCTAGCGTGTCCAATGACCTTGGCGAAGGCATTCTCAAGACAGCCTGTATACTCTGAATGACCTCGTTCATCAGCATGCGGTTGTCAGCAAGACATAAGGTTGTACTTACTTTCTAGCGTGTCCAATGACCTTGGCGAAGGAATTCTCAAGACAGCCTGTATACTCTGAATGACTTCGTTCATCAGCATGCGGTTGTCAGCAAGACATAAGGTTGTACTTACTTTCTAGCGTGTCCAATGACCTTGGCGAAGGCATTCTCAAGACAGCCTGTATACTCTGAATGACTTCGTTCATCAGCATGCGGTTGTCAGCAAGACATAAGGTTGTACTTACTTTCTAGCGTGTCCAATGACCTTGGCGAAGGCATTCTCAAGACAGCCTGTATACTCTGAATGACTTCGTTCATCAGCATGCGGTTGTCAGCAAGACATAAGGTTGTACTTACTTTCTAGCGTGTCCAATGATCTTGGCGAAGGAATTCTCCCATGCGTACATCTTGACGGCCTCTATACTCTGAATGACCTCGTTCATCAGCCTGATACGGTTGTCAGTCCTAACAGCGGTCTGACGGCGTAGCTTGCTCGTTATCTTGCCGAGGTAGCCTGGAACAACCATCTGTACTTATAAAACAGTTCAGAGACTGACTAACTGACAGACAATTAGACTAAGAGATAAGTGCATCCATCAGCTGCAAGGCTGATTCAGTGTTTATGAGGTGTAAAGCATCTCTGTGATGGGGATGGACCAGATCTGCCTGCATAACTCCAGTCGGTTTAGAAGTTACTGATGTTTAAAGGTCAGTAAAAAATTAACGATCGTACGATACGTATTGAATCGTATGATACGTATGATATTATTGTAGTATGCACTGTAGCTATTTGAACAGTACAAAAACTGACATGGTTCATCAGTCGGTTTAGGAGTTATAGCCGTTCAAAGGTCCGACCTTTGAACGTCTGTATCTCCTAAGCGGACTGGCAGTTCATGTCAGTTTTTGTACTTTTTACAAAGCTACAGTGCACACTACAATAATATCATACGTTAATTTTTTACTGACCTTTAAACATCAGTAACTCCTAAACCGACTGAAGTTATGCAGGCAGACCTAGTTCATTCCCATCACAGAGATGCTCTACACCCCATAAACACTGAATCAGCCTTGCTGCTGATGGTTGCAAAAAGACGTATGAAAATAAGATTAATGCTGTTGTAATGCGATCCTTGCGAAGTATGTGTAGTGTTACGCTGAGAGATAAGAGTGAGAAAATGTGTGGTTATGATTAGAGATCATTGTTAATTGAAAGATGTTGTGACAAGAATGAAAGGTATTCTTTGATAGTTTGGTCATGTGCAGAGGACGAATGATAGCAAATGTAGGAATTTGTACGGATGTGTTTGACCAACTGCGAATTTGACCATCAGAGTTGACCATAAGATAATTTGACCATCAAAAAATTTGACCATCAGAGAATTTGACGACCTGATAATTTGACCATCAGATAATGTGACCATCAGTACCAACCTTGTAGAGGAATAAAGAGCAACAGAAACGAGACTCCGATTAGTGAAGCCACGCCGATCTGTCGGTACATGATGATCACGACGATGACGCTCTCAAGGGGCGTTCTCACCAGGTCCACCATGAATATGGTCGCCATGTCGAACCGTTGCGCGTCTGTCGTTAACAGGTTGATGACGTGCCCTGCTAGCCCTTCTGATGCTTTACCTCCTGTCGTGAGGTCTAGTCGGAGTAGCTGAAATGTTACATAAATATAATGTTTTTGCTTTAACTGTAATTTGACTGGCCTATAAAATAAAGAGTATTTGATTGATTTAAAGAACAAGTATAAAGTAATTTATAGCCTGTAAGACTCACTATGGGCGTTAGTCCACCACGCGTGCACAATGCGGATTGTTAGACTTCACATACGCATCGGAATTTCTTCTTCAGCGTATGCAGGTTTCCTCACGATGTTTTCCTTCACCGTTTGATGCGCATGTGAAGTCTACCAATCCGCATTGCGCACGCGTGGTGGACTAACGTACATACACCCTCCTTAAGCTTGTGCATTTCAGTGGAACGTTTAAATGGTGATTGTGACTATCATCATCATCTCTGCCGATGGACGTCCACTGCTGGACATAGGCCGCCCCCCAAAGATCGCCACAAAGACCGGTCCTGCGCTGACCTCATCCAACGTGTTCCCACGTGTACGCGGTCTTCACTCGAGAATGATGATGAGCATTAATTATGAAATAGCTAACCTTTCTATATATGAGTGAACAGCACGCCACCCTGCATTTCATACTTATGTCGTACAGCCATAGCACCATCGGATGTAGCACCATTGAGCTCATTGCCATCATTCTGCGAAAACAATTGTTTACACCAATGAGTTTTTATAACCATAGAGTCATCATCTCATACATACAAAGCCTAAATAAGGCACATGCCTCTAATGTCACCTTTGTATGCATCAGTTATGCTTAGCTGTCATAGCTGTCATAGCGATTATCAACATTAAGTAGTACGAGCGTTAACCCGCGACTTCGTCCGCACAAATTATATACCAGATTTTAAGTCAGATCATAAGCTATCAAACAAAAAAAGTTTCATCAAAATCGGTTCAGTAGGTAGTTTTTGCGTGATACTCGTTCAAATAAACAAATAAACAAACAAACAAACACACAAACAAACAGACAGACAAAAAATCCAGAAATTGGTGAAATGGAATCAGGGACACCTAAAAACCATATCGTAACTTTTTTTTTGTTAATATCTTCAATGTACAGACAAACTTCCTGTTACAGTTTTATAATAGTATAGATATTAATATTAAGTGTTTATTAGCGTTTAAGCGTTTTCAAATTTGTTAACTAGAAACCTATATGTGAAAGCTTGTAATTGGCCTATAGCTGACTAAATTTGTAAACTATTTATTTTATAGCTGTAAGCTCCCCAAATATAATAGAATAAAAAATAAAATACATTGCCGCTGACATTCCAGACCTTTCAAATGTATTCGGTTACAAAGCAGTAATGTAAAACAACTGGACATAACTTAGTGGTTCCGTTAATAGTGCACTGATACGAAGTCCTCCTTTGTATAGAATGCCATTTGTTTACACGTTAATTCTTCCCTTTCTTTTAGTTCACTTCTCTAAGCTCCACTTGCGTCGATCTGGATTAGCAATTAACCCCAAAAACTGTTGTCTGAGTTATTTTTATACACAAAAAACCGGCCAAGAGCGTGTCGGACTCGCCCCTGATAGGGTTCCGTAGCCATTTACAGTAAGTAGGGAAACTTTTAATAAATTGTTTTTCGGTTTTTGTGTTACACCGTTCGTTATAATTTTCGTTGAACGAACTTACTAAGAGCTATAAAGAAGAATAGTTTCAGATTTATTATTCCAGTATTTTAAAAGTTAGAGGGCATGCTCTGTTTTTGACCTTGAACGCATATATCTCGAGATACAAGCATTGTAACGACTTAGTTTGTATAGGTGTTTTGTTCCACTTTACAAGAGCTATCCAATGACACCTAACTCGATTGAGTAGAAAACAATTTTTATTTTCCAACCTCCTTTTCGTTCTTTTGCACAGAACATTATAAGAGGGGTTAGAAGAGCAAAGTAGGCGTGGAACGTGTCGCCACAGGTTATGCAATAATTTGCATAACACCATAAGGTGTTATGCAAATTATTGCATAACACCATAAGGTGCGCGGCGTGGTGCGAGCGAGAAGGCATGAGTAATTGTAGCAGCGTGAACGGGAAGACAAGTGGCGACGGTTACTTTTCTAACCCCTCTTATAATGTTCTGTGGTTTATTGTATTGTCATAGTTAAGAAAGTTGTATGTACTCACCCGACAACTCCTAAACCGTATAAGTAAGCCGTCTGCGCAGGTATACCGGCGTGAGATCGTGAGAAATAGTTTATAAAGCCTTCGAGACATAGTGGAATTGATATTCTGCAAGTAAATAACAAAAAAATATATCCAGCAATTTTTAATAACACTATACATAGGGTACAAACTTATATACATTATACAGGGTGAAATTGATAACATTAGCGTCCTTTTAAACTAAGAGTCTACCCATCAGAACAACTTTTACTATAGGAGCAAACCGTTCAGTTTGATGGGAAGACTTTTAGTTTAAAAGGATGCCAATGATATCAATTTCACTCTGTGTACTTAAGGGCGTGCTTCAGACAATAAAATTAAACAACTTTTACTATGGGACTAACAGCAATCGCGAAAAAATTATCCGCTCTCATACATTTTTGTCCAAAAGCTATTGAAATTTTCTAGGGAACATCAGATTTTTTTTCGCGATTGGTGGCGATGGTGTCGGGAGTTTTTAAAGCGATGATCAGACCATCAAACTAGGCAACTTTCTCTTTGAGAGTAACATCGAAATAGCGTAAAAAAATCAGCTTTCCATACAAAACCTCAAACCTACTGAATCCGAATATATGGGACAGCAGAAAACAAATAAAAAAAAAAAACTCACCTTAAACCAGAGTCAATTAAAGTAAATATGAAATTAACTATAAAATATCTTAAGCCATGAATTTTGATCATGGCTCGAAGCAGGGACGGTTTCTTGCCATTTTCTGAAAGAAAGAAAAAATTTCTTGTTAACTATACAGATAAAATAATCTGGGTCATGCTAGGGTTGCCATATGGGCCAATCAACTATTTTTTGTCCTGTTGGTACTGTTTTAAAAAAGTTTTTAGTTCTTTCTTCTTGACATTCATTAATTTTAAAAGATAGGTAGATAATTTATCACATATTATGATTATTCTACCCGCATACGCATTACACCATCTGTGTTGAACTACGGATGTCCGATAGACTGGGGACTTGCTACAGATGTCAGCACCCACAAGTTATAGCAAAGATGCCAACAGATGGCGATACCGTCGCTCTCGGAAATATGTTCCATACATAGACAACGTTCACCGTGAATACGTAACTCGTAATCTACTACAAATAAGGTTCACAATCGAATGCAAGACATACATCGCGCAAGATAAATAATCACAGAGATTCGATACATATAAAAGGTCCAACTAAGAACTGTCGGACCACGGCCGGTCCCCAGGCTGGCAGGCATGGAACATTCCCAGTAGCACCTCCATAAGACCAACAAGCTTGGGGACAACGAAATAATTCAGAAATTATCAAAATAAAGACATTTTTGCACGCTTTTGAGAACTAAACAAGAAGGTGAAATATTATAGTAAAATTAGTTTTTGGGCGGCAATATTAATTTGTTTTCACTTTATAAAGTTTTGTTAACTAGTATTGACGTTGCGTCCATCGGACATCCGCCAAAACTCAAGTAATTTTGCAAAACTGTGTATGTATTTAATAGATGGAATCCTTAGTTATTCAACAAACATTAATTTTTGGGACAAGCAAAACTTGAGCTTGAGCCTGAGCCTTATCATTGAGAAAATTTTATGCAAATGACTGGGACAAGGGATGGACAAAAATAATTGATTGACCCATATAATACAATATTAACCCCATATAATATATAATATAATACTAACCCATATAATACAATAGTCCTTTTTAAAAGGCTGACGGTTTTGTAAGAAAATGAGTCCATCTTGTTCTGAAGAAACTTCTGGTTGCCGAGAGGAAAGTGCTACATAAAATCCTACAGGTCTACCATCAGGGAGGATGTATACTACTTGTATAATATACGTTAGTCCACCACGCGTGCACAATGCGGATTAGTAGACTTCACATACGCATCAGAATTTCTTCTTCAGCGTATGCAGGTTTCCTCACTATGTTTTCCTTCACAGTTTGAGAGCAGTCGGTATTACGTACACAAGTTAGAAGAACTGATACATGGCATGTCTTCCGTGGGGATTCGAACCTGGATCTCAAGATTGAGTTTCCACAGCTCTTCGCAACGCGCCAGCGAGGCTCAGCCAGTGGTGTTAGTTATATGCAGGAATAGTAAAATAAAAAAAACGCCTTATCCATACAAAAAAGCCAACTTCCTCGATTTTAAATTTAAAAACAATTTAAAAACATATATAAGGTCTAACAAAATTAGGTGATACTATTTTAAGGGGATGATCAGACCATCAAACAGAACAACTTTCTCTATGGGACCAATATTGAAATCGCGGAAAAAAAATCAACTATCCCATACATTTAGGTCGAGTAGGTTTGTATGGAACAACTGATTTTTTTTTCGTGATTTCAATATTGGTCCCATAGAGAAAGTTGTTCTGTTTGATGGTCTGATCATCCCCTTAAAATAGTATCACCTAATTTTGTTAGACCTTATATACGGTCGAATTGAGAAACCTCCTCCTTTTTTGAAGTCTGTTAAAAATTACCTTTTTTTATTAGTTCTTCTTTCCATTTTTCCCCTATAACATCGCCCCGCGGCGCCGCTCTGTGCTGCGGTGAACATCTGAAATAATAACAAAAAGCAACGTCAAAGGGGTAAATACTTATTATACGAGATGGAAAATTGAGATGGGACACAAAAGGCAGCTACCAGAAGCTCTATGGGTTCAACCGAGGTCGAGGTATTAGAACTCTCAGAAAACGCAAAATTAAATTCCCATACATTTAGCAGGGAAACAACAAGATCATCTAGTTTTAATTTTGTAACCACACCACATTTTTAGGAGTGGTGGTGGTTCAGACCACGAAACTAACCAATTTTTAGTATGGAAGATTGGAAGCAAACCTGAAAGAGCAAAAATAATATTGCTGTTCCATACTAAACTTAGTATGGAACAGCAATATTATTCTTGCTCTTTCAGGTTTGCTTCCAATCAAACAAAAACTCAAACAAACTAGACTCAATCAAAATAATGTATCTTGTCTATGCAGACGCTCACCTTCAAGGCTTAGGATAAAGCCTTGGCACTAGCTCAAAAGGGTTTTTGTTCAGTTCACTGGCTCGCGACAAATTATCTCTGAATTAATATATAATAATAACCTTAAAACTTTGGTGGTTCACCAAACTGGTGAACCCGAAGAATGAACACGTCGAAAGGGGACCCAAACGGGTGTCCCCGAGATTGAACATGGAAGGGCACCAAACTGGTGACTCCGAAAACGAACACGTCGAAAAGGGACCCAACGGGTGTCCCCGAGATAGAACATGGAAGGGCACCAAACTGGTGACTCCGAAAAACGAACACGTCGAAAGGGCACTCAAACGGGTGTACCCAAGATTAAAAATGGAAGGGCACCAAACTGGTGACCCCGAAGAACGAACATGTCGATGGGTTCCCCAAACTGGTGACCCCGAAGATCGAATATCGCATTTTCTATAGTATATCTACCCACTCCAACATTTCCTGCAATCACAAATAATATCTCATAGATGTTCCGATCGGAAGGATCGAATCCAGCTCTCCCTTACTCATAACTGCATCAGTTAAATACATACAAAAGACAATAAGTTCATAACACAATAACTTGACATTCGACGATCAATCTTTTTAATTAGCACAGCGCATCCTAAAATTGGCGACGGGCTCACTCCGTCACACAGGGCAGAGTTTCGGTACTATAGTGAAACGTGGATGTTCTGAGGTTTCAGAATATCTCTGACTACCCCCTCGGGGATTATAGTCGTGAGCATATGCTATGGTATGCTATCCTAAAATTATCGTTTGTTTTCTTTATACTGTCCAAAGGGAAGAATGTGGAGGAAAAAGCTTTACCTATTGTTTTTACTGTTTGATAGGTAGTGTATAACACTCGTTACGAACAAACTACTTGATTACGGGAATCCCGACTCATTACGAATCAGCTAAAGTTCAATTTTCATTGATAACCCACTGGAAACGGTACATCGGGTTTTTACACCGAGATGGCCTTTTGGCATACAATATTATAATCTAATCAGTTTTGTTGTATTATTATAAGTATTTTCAAGAAATAATAGAGTTCGTACTGTATTTAGGTACTAGATGCTCTTTCTTATACTGTAGTTTTAGGACTTAGAGATTCAACGACTATGACGATCAAACCACAAAAAAAATATACTGAAGACAACGGTTGTATGGGCTAGATCCCATCGCCTTTCCGAAAGGAAGAATGAGCGTTTTTCTTTTCTTTTTCAATTTTAGTTCCTAAAAAACTCAACAGATGGCATGTTTATTGCTCCATAGTGACGTTCGTGAGATTCTGTCCAAATCATATCAAGACTGCGCCTGCCATTTATTTAAGGCCAAGGGATCGAGCCCATACAACCATGTCAGAAGTAAATAGTTTCAAATTTTCGATCAAAATGATTCGCAAATAACGAAATATTCCATCAAAAGATTCGTTGGCACCTTTTTGATTATCTTGTCCCTCTTAATTATTTTAAAGGAACCCTTTTTGAAATTTTGATTTTTATTCGCAAAGGCCGTAGCGCCATCTATCGATCCCTTAGAAAACCAAAAGAAAAACGCTAATTAAAAAAAAATACAAACCTGTAGACGTCTGATATACTGAGCTGCCCTTTCCGACCTTTTACGAAGAGAGGTCTGGTATACCTGGAAGAATACAAAATCACAACATTAATATTCGCATTATTATTTCGCTCCCACGGGCACACTGGGCGGACTAACTCCCTTATGCACGCAGGGATGTATTTACAAATATTGCGCCCCTGGGCAAGTAGTGACGTATTCTCCTAAGGGCAAAATGGGCAAGTGCTAAGGACGGCCGGGTCAAGGGGGGCGGCCCGTAGTGCCAAAAACATGGGGAGGAAATTGTTGTCCAAAGAAATACAGTATTAGCCAGACATCAGTGTGAAAAAATGTCGACCTCGCTTCGCTCGCTCTGGTTTATCTTTTTAGTATTACTGCATGCATTAGACCAACAGAGTTACAATCATAGCCGAATCCATTGGCTTAGCTAGTGGGCGCAGCCCACCTCAGAAAGTCCGTTGCCCCACTCAGAAAAATCAAAAGTATTGAAGAAATGATAAATTACTATATTGTGTTTTCATTCTTTTTATCTTGAGAGTAAGTTTTTAACGTTATTTCATCATCACTGTAAACTTTCGTTTAAAGACACAATTTTCCGCGCCAATATAACGCGTCGTTCGCTCCTCGTTTTTGGTTTATTCTTTTTTACAGCAACGTCCTAGTCCAATTGCAGTTAATCTCGAGCTTACTTCGCACGCACCAAAATTTCGACATAATCGTATTTTTGTATGGCGACGACCATTTTACTATTGCACTGCAAACATAGACTGATAATACGAGTGATAGACATGATAAGAGTTCTGTCACAGCCATGTCGTATAGCAGAAAAAAGTTAGTATTATATATAATTATTTTAAATCTTGCTACTACTTTCGCAAAATAAAATTGGATGTAGCTTCTGGCAGCTTTTGTCGGTCAAAAATCTTAGCTACAGGCCCACCGCCATCAAACTGCAGCTATGGGGGGGCGGCCAAATATATTTGCCCAGGGGCGCTTATTTGTAAATACGTCCCTGATCCTGTATAGACTGATGGTGATGCTTATTATTGTTTCGTTCATTGAAAAATACAAGGTTCTTCCTAATATGCTGACGGTACTTCGGTTCGACGGTGATTCGACGTGTATTCCCTCCCAGTCATTACCACTGGTAAAAAATTGGGATGTTTTCCCCATTTGTCATCAATGGCGACGGAGCCTGTGGCGGCAACTGAGAATACTGGTGATACGTCAGAGAACTAAAATGGTTGACACAGCTCAGAAATTTAGCAAGCTGAAGTGGCAATGGGCTGATCGAATCTGCCGAAGAACTGACAATGGATAGGGTTCTAGAGTGGAGACCGTGAACTGGCAGGTGTAGTCGGGACGCCCTGCTACCCGCTGGACGGACGACTTAAAAAAAGTAGCGGGGGGCGACTGGATGAGGAAGGCCGAGGGTAGAGTTTTGTGCGCGCCTTTGGAGAGATAGTGGACGATGATAGGCTGATGATGATGATAGTACCTTTTTACAATAAATCCCCTTATCTTTGGAAAAATATACTACGAAACACAAACAACAGTAAAACCATATAATTAACATTTTTCACGTAATGAATGAGGTGGTTTACCTTCGCCTTCCTCATTTCATTCAAAGATCCGGTTATAACAGACCTGCAGACTTCCCACCGAGACGTTTACGTCAATGTTTGATAACAGACTGCCATAGCTTACGAATTTACATATAGTCGGGGAAATCTACGGATTTTTGTATGGAGTAGGTAGCATTAATTGCACTTTAGGTGATAATTTGGAATATAGTAGATTCAATCTAGAAATAAACATTTTAACGGGTTCTTACCGCGTTTTCCGCGTTATTGGAAACTCAAATATACCAAAACGAGGTAAGGACCCGTTAAAATGTTTATTTCTAGATTAAATAATAACCGCGTAACTCTCAAAAACTGTATAGTAGATTCATACCTGAAAAACATAAATTCTCAATAATCCACGATTTTTTATAACCATAGAGATATTACGGGCTCCCCTAGGCTTATAACTGAATAATAAAGACTTTTACAGAACATTAATAGGTATGAACAAAAAACGGAAAGCTGGTGATTTTGTACAGGACGGCTTCTTTCAATACGTTTTACTTATAACAATACCCGGTAAAATTGTAATTGTAAATAATATTGTAAGGTGGTACGGGACCGTGCGCGAGTTTGTTTTGACTCTACCACCGCGTCGGATGGTGTTCCGTTATAAAGAAGATGCGGCCATAAACTATACAATACACATCCTTTAAACAAAATCATAATGTATACAAAGTACAACCTACAATATAAATTATACAACATTGAATTACATAACGTATCATTGTCAAAACACACTTCTAGTTTAAGAGATAGACGTACTTTTTGTTATCATCAGCTGCAAGCCTGATTCAGTATTCATAGGGTTTAAAGCATCTCTTTTGATTCGGATGGACCAGGTCTGCCTGCATAACTCCAGTCGGTTTAGGAGTTTGAGCCGTTAAAAGGTCAGTTATGGTTGCAAAAAATGGATATGTATGAACATGAACCTGTCAGTTTTTGTACTATTCTCATAGCTACAGTGCATATTACAATAATACCTGCATATTCATGCATAATCATTTTTTGCAACCATAACTGACCTTTGAACGGCTGTAACTCATAAACCGACTGGAGTTATGCAGTTAGACCTGGTCCATCCCTCTTGCTCTTTACCCTATAAATACTTCAGCCTTGCAGCTGATGACAACAAAAACTACGTCTATCTCTTAACCTATTCGCACACGTGTGTGTGACTAACACGCGAACTTATGAAATAGACGATTCTTATCTCTAATCTAAAGACACAAGGTCGATAATGTCAGAGGTGTCTAGCATTATTGGGGTTTCCTGCATGATTAATGCATTAGGTCAATGAACTCGCTTATCGATAGATTGTAGAAAAATACAAGGTGTTAGGGTAAACCACAGAACAGTTGCATTTTGTACCCATGATACTGAACACCTTTCCAATTTCCCTAAGAAACCTATAAGGCTTTGACTATTTATTATAAGGACTGGACGGTAGCATTTCCCCTCTGCCACGGTATAAGAACAATTGATCATATGCATTTACATTCAATTTTATACCTTATCACTAAACGAGACAGCCTATATTGCGGATTTCATGTTACCTCGCCCCCCGCAAAAAGTGGCAGAAATGTGTTGTAGTAGAATATCACGCGTAACTAGTCCCTATATAAGTAGTCAAAAGTAGCAGCACCACATGAATTATGTACGGTTGTATTTATCATTTACTAGCTCGGCGGTGAAGGAAAACATCGTGAGGAAACCTGCATTCCCGAGAATGAAAAGAAAATACCATAAGTTCGGAGGTATGCGTAAAATATGGGTGAGACCAGCGATGGTCGCAGTGTTACATAACGACCCTTGCTTGCAATAGCCCAGCCACAAATAATAATAATCAGCAGTTGAAAATGTCAAAATTACTATGGAGATACGCATCTTTCTACAGCTGATTTGACTTTCAATAATCATACTTCAGGAGTGTGATTTTTTAAAGTCAAATCAGCAGTAGAAAGATGCGTATCTCCATAGTAATTTTGACATTTTCAACTGCTGAGTTTAACGTATGAGATTCAAAAATCGCACTCCAGGAAAATAATTAATTTCGGTAAGTCCCCGACAATATCCGAAGTCGTTTAGTAATCAAAGGGTGCAAAGTCAGATAGCAGCGAAAAGGGCACGAGAACAATTAGCCAATCGTTGCATGGCATTGAAGGTGGCACATTCTGATTGGTCAATGTAATTACTGCGCAGGTACATCGGGGGAACTTATAAATCTGGTACTACTGTAGCGATCTCCTTTAACAAGAGCAAATTAGCTATAAGCTAATTTGCTGCAGAGCATGGGTTAGGGTACAACGTTAAGAAGTCTGAGTTCATGACTTTTTTGGGTAAAAATAAATGCCCCACTACTATACCACCAGTAACCTTAAACGGTGTACCCTTGACACGTGTGTAGCAATTTAAATATATTGGGCATATTGTGACAGCAGATCTGAAAGATGATCTGGATGTAAATAGAGAACGCAGGGCATTGTCAGTGAGGGGTAATATGCTTGTTCAAAGGTTTGCTGGTTATACAGCGACAGTCAAACTAACACTTATCAAGGCATATTGTCAATCGTTCTACTCAAGCGACCTTTGGACTGATTTCACCCAAAAAGCCTACAATGCCTTGAGTATTCAATACAACAACAACTTCAGGGCTCTGTTCGGGCTCCCTCGCTACTGTAGTGCCTCCGGAATGTTTGCTGATGCAAGTAAGCATTATGCGAAAGGAACTTGCATCAGCGGTACACCGTGTTCGTGCGAGCTCGAACAAAGTGCTGAAGATGATTGCTAACAGAATGGACTCCCCCTGCTTATAAGATCTCCAATACCTACTAACATTTTTTGTATGGACTATCTATAAGTTGTCTGAAATAAGCATCTCTTATTGAGTAAATAGGAGAAGACACGTTTCGGCCTCTATTACACCTCCCTCTACTGTATAATCTTTAAAGTGTTACGTACTTTAGGGGGTTGATTCAGACCATCGAACTGAACAACTTTCACTATGAGCCAACGTCTAAACCACGAGAAAAATGACTGTTATTCCATAGAAATCGTCTCATTGATTTTGATCACTGAGCAAGTAATCACTACGTTTTAGATTTTGATTACAACGGAAGAAACAAAAAAATATACTTATGATTTTTTGAGTCAAAATACTTCTTTTTAATTTTGAGATACACAGAGTGAAATAGATATCATTAGCATCCTTTTAAACTAAGAGTCTACCCATCAAACTGAACAACTTTTTCTATGGGAGCAAAACGATCGGAGCAAAAAAAAAATCTGCGGTTGCATACATTTGAGTCGCGAACTCGCGTGTCGACATTGCAGTTTAGAATGGAACAGCAGATTTTTTATTTGCTCCGATCGGTTTGCTCCCATAGTAAAAGAGACTCCAGACGCGTGCACTCAGAGTAGACATAAATACAGTAAAACCCTAATAATTTCTAAACTAAAAGCATTTTGTTGTAAATGCTTTTTAGTTTAGAAATTATTAGGATTTCACTGTCTTTTGCCTGCCCGGAGTGCAAAACACTAATAGTTTCTAAACTAAAAAACATTTTGTTTACTAAATGACATTGATGTGTGTGTGATACAGGTAATGAAACAATTAAAAGTCATTTAGTGAACAAAATGCTTATAGTTTAGAAATTATTAGGGTTTTACTGCATTTGTGTCTACCCTGAGTGCACGCCACTGGTAGACTCTTAATTTAAAAGGATGCTAATGATATCAATTTCACCCTGTAGTTTTTAATACAATTGTTATTTTTGAATTGGTACCTATTCTAAATTAGTTATGACAACTTTTTACAATATTTTTTTTTTTTATTTTAATACGATTTCCAACAATATTTTTAAATTATTTTAGAAGGTGCCGTGCTTTTTTATCGGTTTGAAAAATGTATGTAACTTTTAAGACTACTTTTTTGAAAGAAATTTTTTGGTAGAATTCTTGGAAAATTTCTTATTTGAACAATGACTAACATTTACAGAATATTTAAAAATAAAATGTCATTAATAATAGAATTAATACGAAAAAAAATGCGTAACTCACCAAAAAAACATTTTGGACAGAAAGCTAGCTTTCTCCCTCGGATTTTCCTTCCTATCCGTATCAAAATATCCAGGATCCATTGTACACTTATTTTAATATCACTTTTTGTATAAAAATTATTTAATTTGGCACTTTATTTCGCACTAAATTAAAAAAAAACACTGATCACTTGCAATATCACTGGGTTCGTAAGTACTAGCAGATTATCATGATTATTATTTACCTGTAACAAAGAAGAGCAATTACTAAAATGCGTTGATATAATGAAATTCCAGAGGGCGTATATAGCTTGAATATGTGAATGAGAGATGAGGCGCGACTATGCTATCAAAATCAAATCAAAATAATTTATTTGTTGAAAGTAGGTAGGTACAGGGTGAAATTGATATCATTAGCATCCTTTTAAACTAAGAGTCTGCCCATCAAACTGAACAACTTTTACTATGGCTGCAAACCGATCGGAGCAAAAAAAAATCAGCCGTTGCATACATTTGAGTCCCGAACTCGCGCGACGACATTGCAGTTTAATATGGTACAGCAAATATTTTTTGCTCCGATTTGTTTGCTCCCATAGTAAAAGTTGTTCAGTTCGATGAGTAGACTCTTAGTTTAAAAGGATGCTAATGATATCAATTTCACCCTGTAGAGTGAGAATTAGATAGAGATAGAATGTGAATTGATCTATGGAACAGCCGATTTCTTACTCGCGATTTCAAAGTTAGTCCTATCGTAAAAATTGTTCAGTTTGATGGTCTATGTTACGCATTTAATTTTAAACCCTTTATAATATGGTGTTGTAGAAATTTTTTGACACTTTTTTAAGGGGATCTATGGCACCAACATCGAAATCACGAAAAAAATCAGCTGTTCCATACAAAACTGCAAACCTACTCAAGCCAAATGTATGGGACGGCAGATATTTTTTTGTTGGTGCCATAGAGAAAGTTGTTCAGTTTGACGGTCTGATCATCCGCTCTTAAAAAGTGTCAGCATATTAAGAAGGACCCTATACGAGTATACAGGGTGAAATTGATATCATTAGCATCCTTTTGAACTAAGAGTCTACCCATCAAACTGAACAACTTTCACTATGGGAGCAAACCGATCGGAGCAAAAAAAAATCAGCTGTTGCATACATTTGAGTTGAGTAGGCATTGCAGTTTAGTATGGAATAGCTGATTATTTTTTTTCTCCGATCGGTTTGCTCCCAGTTTGATGAGTTTAAAAGGATGCTAATCATATCAATTTCACCCTGTATTTAAGAAAAAAATAATTTTGTAAATTAAAAATAAAATTGAAAAGAGATCATTCCCGACTTTTCCTCTTCTCCCCCGCTCCCCGCCCCTGGATACGACTAGTATGTCTTTTATGCACTTTGGACACAATACGCGCCTCGGTATTGAATCATATCAGTTTCCTCAACATGTTTTCCTTCACTTAAACCACAGTTATTGTAAAATTGTTTCTGGAATATATCCTGCACTACTTATTAACCATTAAACCAACACAGAACTACAAAAATTAGGATAAAATGTTATAAAACATAAACAACACTACGCCACCGGCATTGTATCGTGTGTATTGACTAAAATCTCCTAAAAATAAGCTCTAATATACAGGATGAAATTGATATCATTAGAAATATCATTTTAAACTGAACGAATTTCACTATGGGAGCAAACCGATCGGAGCAAAAAAATAATCAGCTATTCCATACTAAACTGCAATGCCTACTCGACACAAATGTATGCAACAGCTGATTTTCTTTTTGCTCCGATCGGTTTGCTCCCATAGTGAAAGTTGTTCAGTTTGATGGGTAGACTCTTAGTTCAAAAGGATGCTAATGATATCAATTTCACCCTGTATAAAAAGATATAAATCTTTTATTTCAGAAAACAATTTCACAATGTTCCAAATAGAATTTCATTTAGTTATTTGTCAGTAAAAAAATGTATAAATAACACCTAAATGTTATATTTTAAATATAATTATAAGACCTAAATGTTATTTTTTAAATATATAATATCTACCTAAATATTAATTTTTAAATATATTATAATACCTAAATGTAATTTTTTAAATATATATTACCGAAATGTTTTTTTCAATATCCCACTGATGGGTAAAAGCACCTTTTATTCTCTAATCCTCTCCATTGTGTGCAACTAATGACCAACTCAAAAAGGAGAGAAAACCTGGATGCCTTCAAGAAAAAGAAAAGATATCTACTTTCAAAATTCATACGCATAACCTCACTAGGACCACAATCCACTCATTAATTTATAAAAATAATTAAAATACGTACTCACAAAATTCACTAACAAATCCTTTTAGTCGTATAACGGTAACTCGCGTAACATACGGCGCGTGCTACTCGATCGAGAGGCAGACCTCCACTGAATCATCAAATGAAACTACGAGAGCAGACGCATCGAAGTATATTTATATAATAATGTATTTGTAGGTAAATAACAGTATAGTCTGATAACTTTGTTATCGCTCGGTTGAAAAAAAATACATAAGTGGCGTATAGCGTTGACGAACTATCGATAATCGATAGTTTTCATCTAAAAACAGCCACACTATCGACAGGTGTATCGAATTTCTAAGAGCAATCTTAGAGAACTGTTATACAATATGGTCTAAGAAGAACAGTTTGGTCGGTTTGCTCCCATAGTAAAAGTTGTTCAGTTAGATGGGTAGACTCTTAGTTTAAAAGGATGCTAATGATATCTATTTCACCCTGTATATCCTACTTAATATGGACTAGGTCCTTCTTAATATGGTAAATGTTTTTTAAGAGGATGATCAAACCATCAAATTGAACAACTTTCTCTACGGGACCAATATCGAAATCGCTAAAAAAAATCAGCTGTACGATACATTTGGCTCGAGTGGGTTTGCAGTTTTGTATGGGACAGCAGATTTTTTTTCGCGATTTCTATATTGGTCCCATAGAGAAAGTTGTTCAGTTTGATGGTCTGAAAATTGTTTCACTTAATTTTGTTAGACCTTATATATGTTTTTAAATTTAAAATCGAGGAAGTTGGCTTTTTTGTATGGATAAGGCGTTTTTTTTATTTTACTATTCTTGCATATAACTAACACCACTGGCTGAGCCTCGCTGGCGCGTTGCGAAGAGCTATGGAAACTCAATCTTGAGGTCCAGGTTCGATTATCCCCTTAAAAAAGTGTTAGCATATTAAGAAGGACCCTACATACAGGGTGAAATTGATATCATTAGCATCCTTTAATACTAAGAGTCTACCTATCAAACTGAACAACGTTTATTTTATTTTATTTTATTTTATTAGACACACACAACAGGAAACAATCACTGAAATAATAAAACATAAGAACATATAGCATAAATCTAGATTGCAACCCTAAACATGCATGCACAGAAACATTAACAATTGCGACTTAAAACCTGTATATAATTGTTAAAACAGTTTTTGAATATAATTAAACCTTAATAATATAGTAATTACGATCTAAACACTTGAACACATAAAGTGTTATGTGTTCAAATATTCAGATCACAATTACTTGTTACCATTATTACGTTCCTATTAATTACTAGTGAGTAATTAATAAGAACGCAATTACTATGGGAGTAAAAGTTGTTTTACTATAGTGGCAAGACCAGGGCACTTTGCTTGCAGAACAGATGGCCGATGGGGCCGAAGAGTTCTCCAGTGGCGAACGCGTACCGGAAGGCGCAGCGTGCCATAAGGTGGACCGAAGACCTGGTGGACCCGGTGGTGGTGGAAACCCGTAAGATGAGGGCAGCGCAGGACCTATCGTTGTGTCAATCCACGGGGTAGTCATATGTCCAGCAGTGACATCTATCGGCTGAAATAATTATGGCATAGCATAGCATAGCATATGCTCACGAATATATTCCCCGAGGGGGTAGTCATAGATATTCTGAAACCTCAGAAAATCCACGTTTCACTAGTACCGAAACTGTGTCCAGCCCTTCGCCACTTGTAATGGACAGTGGGCACAATACATGCTTCGAAATTGAAGTATGCAGGTTTCCTCACCGAAAAGCCAGTGACGGCAGGCAAGGTTACTCGGCACTGGACCACCACGGCTTACAAGCTTGATATCTTCTTCTTATCGTGTGGGCAGAGCCCTGGTGTCAGAGTTTTTTCAGACCGCCTTACGGCCTCTGACGTGGTTTTTATGTAACGACTACTATACTACCTGAGATAGTAGCCGGGACCAACGGCTTACCAAGCCATCCGAAGCACGGAATCATTTTTGTTTTCAGACAATCAGGTGATTCAGCCTGCAATGTCCTAACCAACTGGGGAAAAACGCACAAAGTGACATTTCACTAGGTGTCCCTCGTGGGAATCGAACCCACGACCTCCGTGTCGAGAGCCAATGCTCCTAACCAATAGACCACGGGGGCAGCAGCAGCTTGATATAATGATAATAATATAAATCGTCTACTTGGTAAATTACAGTAGGCACAGTTTTATCGCAGTTTAAAAAGAAAATAAAAAACCCAGAGGCAATTACTTGAAATCTTTTTATATGGATGATCTTTTTGACCTGCGTTGATGCCTATGTATAAATAAAGTGACTCAGGTTATGACTAATTTTATGGGTTTTTGTGGTTGAAAGTTAGCCATATACGGTTAGTCAATTTGAAATAATTATCTTGAAACGGGTTTTGACTTGTTATAAAAAACCTGATAGTAATTTTTTTTTGCACATTTTTAAGGCATTACCATTATACATACTTCAAACATGGTGTAAATATTTTTGTCTACTTAGAAGGTTTTAAAAAATAAATTCGTATTTTCTAATAAAAATTGAATAAAAACCTCATTTTTAAATATCAATGCCTATTTTATTGCTCAAAAATAATTTATATTGTTAAATCTAATTCAAATGAGTGCATTGGTAATAACAAGATAATAGCTAACTTTCAAAAAGGGAACTCTGTTGCTGTCGGGATTTTATTTTAATTTTGGTACATTGCTAAGCTCAAATTGAATCTTAAATACTATACCGAAAAAAAAAAAATTATTAATTAGTCCCGGTTCAAACCGTAAAGTGACTGGGCTAGTGATTATCTATAATATTTGAGCATTAAGTTTCATTAAGTTTATGATGATGTCTATCATTCCTAGTCGATTTCGACGGTGACTGCTAATCTTCATAGAAACGCAGTCAGGTACTTGTGATATTTTGAAGTACATAAGTGTACGCGCTAAACACAGATGCACTCTCTCGTCCTTACCCTCCTATGTCTGATGGAACGGGAGACCGATACGATCAGAGGTGGGGTCAGATGCAGTGGCTATAACCTGCAGCCACACGGTTTGTCTCTTGTTCTTACCCTCCTATGTCTGATGGAACAGGAGACCGATACGATCAGAGGTGGGGTCAGATGCAGTGGCTATAACCGGTAGCCACACGGTTTGTCTCTTGTTCTTACCCTCCTATGTCTGATGGAACGATAGACCGATACGATCAGAGGTGGGGTCAGATGCAGTGGCTATAACCGGCAGCCACACGGTTTGTCTCTTGTTCTTACCCTCCTATGTCTGATGGAACGGGAGACCGATACGATCAGAGGTGGGGTCAGATGCAGTGGCTATAACCTGCAGTCACACGGTTTGTCTCTTGTTCTTACCCTCCTATGTCTGATGGAACGGGAGACTGATACGGGTCAGATGCAGTGGCTATAACCGGCAGCCACACGGTAGACAATTAGAATGGCATGAGCTGTATATGTATATCAATTTAGTAACATTTTTCAATTCGTAAAAACATTTAAACAAGCCTAATAATTACAAATTAAATAGTTTTTACTTCGCGTCCCGATCGCGATGTCGCGAGCAAAAGTGATACACATCAACCTAGCAAGGCGCCTCAGCTCTTTCTGTCGGTTTCGATGCAAAGGAAAGAGATGCAAATACCAACGTCGGCGCGTTGCGCTGGGCTCTAGTGAAAAATTACGAAAATAATTATTTACGTAAAATCTAAGCACTTATTTAAAATTCTGAAACAATAATAATCTTTAAAATAATGTATATAATCGATTTCTTGAATATAATTACGTATTTTAATGCAAATTTAGTGTAATTTTTAGTTTTAAGCTCATTTTAAGAGGTGACTTTGGAATAATTTTCTATCGAGAAAATATCGTTCAAACGTGTTTTGGAAACAAAAATTTTTTCAGAAATACGGTCTGATATAATATATATTTTTCCTGCTGCAATCTGATGCTCTGATCTTGCTAAAAACTTCTGAAGTGGATCTCAATTGGGTGTAGTGAGCGTCTTAACATAATAGTTTTTTTTTCAATAACCGTGTCATACAACGGCCGGCGAAACGGCGTTGAAAGCATCCGTTTTCCTTATTCGTGAGTCATGCTAAACATTTCGCGATTTAAACCCTGACGCAAAAAAAGGGTTTTATATAAGGTCTAACAAAATTAGGTGAAACTATTTTAAGGGGATGATCAGACCATCAACCTGAACAACTTTCTCTATGGGACCAATATCGAAATCGCGAAAAAAAAATCTGCTGTTCCATACAAACCTACTCGAACTAAATGTATGGGACAGCAGATTTTTTTTTCGCGTTTTCACTATTGGTCCCATAGAGAAAGTTGTTCAGTTTGTTGGTCTGATCATCCCTTTAAAATAGTTTCACCTAATTTTGTTAGACCTTATATGTTACCAGTCTGTCTGTGAATCTGGTCTGGGAAAAAGGGTGGACACTAGACAGATTTTCATGCCAAATTGCAAAAAAAAAAAATCGGCTGTCATATTTGGTGCTAGTGGGATTGCAGTTTTCTACGGAACAGAAGATTTTTTTTACGATTTCAACTTTACTGCCATAGACAAAGAAAATACAGAGTGAAATTGATATCATTAGCATCCTTTTAAACTAAGAGTCTACCCATCAAACTGAACAACTTTTACTATGGGAGCAAACCGATCGGAGCACAAAAAAAATCTGCTGTTCCATACTAAACTGCAATGCTTACTCAACTCAAATGTATGCAACAGCTGATTTTTTTTGTGCTCCGATCGGATTGCTTCCATAGTAAAAGTTCTTCAGTTAGATGGGTAGACTCTTAGTTTAAAAGGATGCTAATGATATCAATTTCACCCTCTATATACCGTAGACAAAGTTGTTCAGTTTGATGGTCATCCCCATAACAAACCGTCAGCATGTTAAGATGGACCCTTAGTTTCAAAGTTACAGTAGCTCAAAGATTTCAATAAAAATCTTAAATTAATCCTAGCTATGAAACTATACAGGAGGGAAATCGCGCTTCTTTGAAACAACCAAGTTTAATCAATAATTACTATTCAACTGTGTTAATTCCGTATCGCGCTAAACTTGACTTATTTACTATGTGACTGACAGCATTTAACGTTTGAGCCATCTGTCAAAACAGCTCTAACGGCTGTCATGAGCGGTACCGCGATTAGCGCAATACCAAATGTGTAAAAAGCTAAGCTTTGCACGCAGTCCAATCATGGATTTATCTACCGCAATTGTCTCCCAGGGTCTTTCTTAATATGCTGACATATTTTTAAGGGGATGATCAGACCTTCAAACTGAACAACTTTCTCTAAGGCACCAAGAAATCAGCTCTTCCATAAAAACCTGCAAACCGACTCGAGCCAAATGTATGGGACAGATGTTTTTTTTTTCGCGATTTCGATGTTGGTCCCATAGAGAAAGTCGTTCAGTTTGACGGTCTGATCTTCTCTTGTATATTTGAACGGAAATCTGACAAACTACAGACAAATTAAACATGATCTAGAAACTAATCTTTTCTAGATCATGTTTAAAAAATGTCATTAACTTTAATTGGTTAATATTGAAAATCTATCTATTACTATTATAAAACTGTAACAGGAAGTTTGTCTGTACATTGAAGATATTAACAAAAAAAAAGTTACGATATGGTTTTTAGGTGTCCCTGATTCCATTTCACTAATTTTTCGATTTTTTGTCTGTCTGTTTGTTTGTGTGTTTGTTTGTTTGAACGAGTATCACGCAAAAACTACTGAACCGATTTTGATGAAACTTTTTTTGTTTGATAGCTTATGATCTGACTAAAAATCTGGTATATAATTTGTTCGGACGAAGTCGCGGGTTAACGCTCGTAGAATCTAAATTCGTCTGTTTGCAGTGCGAGTGCACTCGGGCGCGCTCTTAGGTATATCCTCTTAATATGCCACGTACTGGAGGAGATACTGCGCATCATTGCTGTTCCATTAAATGTGGCGATATAAGTGTTTTGTAGTTATAATAAATGCGACGAAAAAATAACTGCGAAATGGTTATAATCTAAAGTTATTACAGAAGCTATCGTCGTACGTGACCTAACATACATAATATTATTCATGCCGAATCACATCTGCTCAAATAATTCTGTTTAACCAGGGCTGCCAATAGTGAACAAATATATTTGAGATTTGAAAAAAAATAACTTCCATACCATACAGACCGCACAATGCGTGAGGCCCGCCCAATGTATACCTACTAAAAGTAAGAAAAAAATTCAAAAATTTGGTTTGACCATAATAATGCTTCCTAAAGCCGGTTATAATTTTCACACAATATTTCTTTTATTTATATACGAGCGTTAACCCGCGACTTCGTCCGCACAAATTATATACCAGATTTTAAGTCAGATCATAAGCTATCAAACAAAAAAAGTTTCATCAAAATCGGTTCAGTTGTTTTTGCGTGATACTCGTTCAAACAAACAAACAAACACACAAACAAACAGACAGACAAAAAATCCAAAAATTGGTGAAATGGAATCAGGGACACCTAAAAACCATATAGTAACTTTTTTTTGTTAATATCTTCAATGTACAGACAAACTTCCTGTTACAGCTTTATAATAGTATAGATAAGGTAATATGTAGATGACACGATTGTATCAAGACCTCCGCTTCTAAGTACCTAGTAGACAAAGTTGTATTACGTTATGCAACACAACCTGCCCACCAAATAATTTCTACTCTACACGTGTTTCGCTCCACCAAGGAGCATCCTCAGGAGTTCGACCGACGAACGTTCGAAACAGAGTTGTTACTCCGCCGAGCGTCCGACACCGAGACGGATTTGTCTACTAGGTACTTAGAAGCGGAGGTCTTGATACTATCGTGTCATCTACATATTAGTCATGGATTTCCGCAAAGTAACGCCTGATTCAATTAATTACATATAAGGTCTAACAAAATTTAGCTGAAACTATTTTAAGGGGAGTATCAGACCATTAAACTGAACAACTTTCTCTATGGGACCAAAATTGAAATGGCATTGACGAAACTTGTAGCGGAAATATACAGGGTGAAATTAATATCATTAATATGGGAGCAAACCGATCGGAGCAAAAAAATAATCCCATAGTGAAAGTTGTTCAGTTTGATGGGTAGACTCTTAGTTTAAAAGGATGCTAATGATATCAATTTCACCCTGTAGTTGGTTGGTGTTGGTGGTTGATTGGTTTTTTTTAATTTTATTAATTTTTTTTAGTCATATGTTTATATTTTACAATACAAATTTAATGATTTTCTGGTGTATTGTATTTTTTTTCGTGCTAAAGACGAAACAGATTAAAAATTTTGTTCTCTAGGTAGTGGGTTCGGTGGCGAAATTGGATAATGCAGGTTTGAAAGAGTGCGGGTTCAAGTCCCGCCGGAGACAAATTTTTAAATCTTTAATTTGATTACTTTACTTCTGTCTGCCAGCCCCATACGGTAAAAAGATAGGTACAAACAGGAATCCCCAGCAATAAAACCATTCGTTATCAATTGAATAACACGAGTTTAATAAACATTGCCAGTTTCGATTGGGTATTTTCCTTTTTTTTTAATGTCCAAAGAACCCACACGATGCCCAAGATGGCTTACCCATCGGAGGGTCTTAACACTTTCGCTGCTAGGTAACTTTAAAAATTACGAAATAACATTAAATTAGAAATTAAAACGGTAAAAGCAAACATTTAAAAAGTTAAAAATAATTCGGTCACCTATTATTTTTGATTTAAGCAATAAATGTATGTTTTACTTTTTAACATATTTTAGGGCAATCAATGTGTCGGAGACCGCAAGCGACCGTCGAATGGTAATAAGTCGCCCCTACGCATTAATTGAGAGAATTAAAAAGTAACACAAATTTGCTTACATAAAAAATAATAGGTACTTAACCGAATTATTTTTCACTATTTAATATTTGTTTTTTGGAAGGAGGAAGTTTTAAAATTTGTAATAGTTTATAAACTACAATTTTTTAATTACTAGAACAATTTAAAGGGTATATGCAGGTACTGAAACTAAACAATTTTCCTTAAGATAATATGTGAAAAAAATAGGATTCTTCAAAGCGTCATATATCATGAAGTACTAACAGTAGGAGTATGATTTGCGGATATGTGTAAATTGAACATATAATTGAAGTTTACACGAAAACAAGATTAAGACACATTTTCTCGATACAAAAACAAGCCAAAGTAGCCTCCGTCTATATCGATAAACGCTTGGAACTGCTAAACGGTGAATAATAGAAACACGAGACTTGATTTAAAAAAAAGAGATCGATATTTTATAAAGTTTGATTAGAGCAGAATTGAACTTACATAAATAGCACAATCACAATTAAATAAAGTGTGTTTTACGCTTGCATCGTTTCAGTCGCGCGCGCCGCCCCATCTTTCTCTCGCATCAGGCAGTTATATAAGCTATAACACGCCCATTTCGCTTCAATTATTTTTCGACATAGGGCCTTAAGGAACATCGAAACGAACAAGATCGAAAAACGGAAAAAATGTATGGACCTTCCATACCAAAGTGCGGATGCAGTCGATCGATGAGGTCAACAAAAAATTCTCGTTTTTTGACTCATGTTCCTTGGCGAAAGTAACTTAGTTTCTACATCATCTACATTATCTGAATACAAACTTAAAATTTGTATGGTAATAAAAATGGTTGTGTATAAGCATGCTATGTTTTATGGTAAAAAATAACGGTGCATAAGCAGTAGGTAAGGTTCGCAAATACATTGCTAATATAAATAACAGTTTACCTTTAAAATTAATGAGACAAATTCACGTTAAATCCTAGTACTCTATTGTTGTGGTCAATCAACCTTGACTATATGACCGAGCAAGTTATTCAAACATTTGCCTTGTTCAACAACGCAATGCACCATCGAGTTTTATGAAAAACCAGGGTTAACCCGCCACTTCGTCCACACAAATTATATACCAGATTTTAAGTCAGATCATAAGCTATCAAACAAAAAAAGTTTCATCAAAATCGGTTCAGTAGTTTTTGCGTGATACTCGTTCAAACAAACAAACAAACAGACAGACAAAAAATTCAAAAATTGGTGAAATGGAATCAGGGACACCTAATAACCATATCGTAACTTTTTTTTTGTTAATATCTTCAATGTACAGACAAACTTCCTGTTACAGTTTTATAATAGTATAAATGACGCTTTGAAGAATCCTATTTTTTCACATATCCTCTTCAGACGGACGGACGCACGGACAGCGTCACGCCACTTCGTCAGAAATACGAAGAATTACTCGCGACAGTAGGTCCATGTTATGTATGTAGTGAACGACAATAAGATATAATGACTTATTTTTGTATATTCTCAGAATTCAAAGCGTTTGTCTCGCAAACAGGTAAAAGATAAGCTAATATTGGATTAAAATTGTCTAATAATAAAAAATTTTACAAAGATAGGTGATAATGTTGATAACGATTACAGGCATGCCGCCAAGTTGTTATGCTACTCGTTTTTAGGGTTCCATACCCAAAGGAGGCAAACGGGACTCATAAGCCTGTGCGGGGACTTGCTACAGATGTCAGCACCCACAAGTTATAGCAAAGATGCCAACAGATGGCGATACCGTCGCTCTCGGAAATATGCTCCATACAAAGACAACGTTCACCGTGAATACGTAACTCATAACCTACTACAAATAAGGTTCACAATCGAATGCAAGACCAATCGAAGACAAGAGAAATAATCACAGAGATTCGATACATATAAAAGGTCCAACTATAAGAACTATTGGACCACGGCCAGTCCCCAGGCTTCACACATAGCCTAGTGGAAGATCTTCCCTTTTCAATGGAGGAACATTCCCAGTAGCACCTCCATACCTGCGCTGTCCGTCCGTCCGTCCGTTCTAGCTCTAAAGGGCAGTAGCTTTTGAACCTTAATAGCCAGACCGTTGAAATTTTCACAGAATATGCGTTAAAAAATTAAGCGTCTATTCAGGGTTAAATTGAAATCATTGGCATCCTTTGCCATCCAAAGAGTCTGCCCATCAAACTGAATAACTTTTACATGAGCTCATCCTGCCTTCCCCTTTCTACTATCGGACTTCCAGACGCACCGCGGGATATCACCCCTTTTTGGTTGACATACCACATATCCGCACCAAGCGCCTTTCTGAATCTTTTATAATGCGCACAGCCAAGGAGTGGAACGCCCTGCCTGCGTCAGTATTTCCGAGCGCTTACAACCCGAATTCCTTTAAAGTACGAGTGAATAGGCTTCTTCTGGGTAAGCTCGCTACATCTTCGACCCCATCTTCGTCCTGAGGACTAGATTGAGGTCAAGAGCAAACCCATACGTAATAAAAATAAAAAAAACTATAGGAAACCGATCGGAGCAAGAAATTACAACAAAGTACGGAGCAGTATGGACATCAGCTGAAATAATACTGTATGAAAGAGCGCTAGCGTGACTATAAAAAGACCTTGAGTCTGGCCACATGAGTAAATACACCACAGAGACAACGCTTCGAATAAATCACGTGATTTTTTCGTGGGCTCCTGACAAAGCTTTTAGGAGCGAGCGCGCAAAATGATAACGCGACGCTCTCGCCCAATGTCTCACATAGATTGTCAACTAGCGCAATTGTTCGAAGCTTTCTGTGTGGGATATTAAATAATGTTGTCTGTCACCCGTATCGTAGTATGACTTAGGTCCGCTACACACAGACGGAATTGCTATCCGGAATCCTGATTCAGGATTCAGTGTTGTCAACTATGGTTAAAAAGAATAATAGAGTACTGTTTAAAAAATGCCTAAAATAAAAATGAGTGAAACATAATAAACAAAAATGACATGAATGAACAAAACATGACTAAATGAATGACAATAATTGCATTTTTAGGTATTTATTAAAACAAAACAAACAGTTTCTAAACATGATAATTAACTATTATGTAATGAGGTCATGACGTTACGATGATGATTTGTAAATTGTATTCCAATATCAATATAGATTTCGCAACTATGCCGCAACGACGTCGCAACTGCACCGTCACGATACGGTATCGTTCCATCAACGCCTACGCTCAAAAATCACTTTAAAATATGCCACCTAAGACATAAAAAATCACTAGATCTAGTGAAAAAGTATCTGAAAGCGGCAACACTCCATACGGAATCTAATTCCGAATCAGGTTTATTCCGTATGTATGTGGCGGACCTTAGTGCGTTTTTCCACCGCAGCCCGTCACCAGGACTTCACCGAGAATAGATAATGGCGCCGAAGACGTAGCGATACATTTACTATGGCTGCGTGTCCACCGCGGACGACCGCCGTCGACGTGATTCCATATAACATAATCTCGTTTCTCGTTGACGACGGCGTTAGACAAACGGCCTAACTCTTGCTATCTTTCATCTTCGCAGAACATAATAATATTCATAGGAATCGGCAGACAGCTACAAAGATATCGTTGGAGCAAACACTTTCTCTAGGTTCTGAGTGCAAACGTGCAAATATAGATAAGAAAAGAACAGATTATGTTTGTTTAACCGACACACGATAAAGTAAACGAATTCGCGCAATGTAATAAACATTGATTTTATTCTATTCTAATCTAAAGAATGGTACCGAGCCTATTGTGCTGCCCTCAATCGTATTTTTATTATTTCTTAACAATTAAGTAAACAACATTTCCAAAAAAATCAATAATGTCACATTGTAGTCCTGATTGGCTTTCAATTTATCGAAACATTACGGATTATTATGTTTTATGCTTGTGGCTATTATCGTTAAAACCGCCTAAAATGGCCACTTTTGGCGGTTTTAAAGATAATAACTACAAACGTTATAAAAACAAATCCGCAGTGACCCGATAAATTGAAAATGAGCAATTACTACAATATGACATTCTTGTTTTTTGGAAATATTGTTTAATTGTTAAGAAATAAAAAAAATACGATTGGGGGCAGCACAATAGGCTCGGTGCAGCCTTAGGAGGAAAGGCGGGTTCTGTTATGTCCATACAAACGTATCTCCCTGGATAAAATGACAATGTCTATGTTACCTAACATTAATGACTTACTATAAGAACTAGGATCGCGTCAGGAACACCAAAATACGCCAAAAAACACAAATAGCCGATGTTGGTGAGAAAACCGCAAAGTTGAAATGGGATTGGGATGTCTGTCGATTCCACCCGGAAAGATCGGCCAAAATCCTAACACCTTGGATCCCGGAGAATGGACGTCACCATCAGTTTCCAACCCGAAAGAGATGGGGAGACGAACTGGATGCCTTCGACGAAGAGTGGATGAAACTGGCTCAGGACAGGGATGCATGGAGGATAAAGGGAGAGGCCTTTGCCCAGTAGTGGGATGAAATAGGCTAAGAAAAAAAAAGAACTAGGAGCCTATCCTTAGCACACATCCCTAGCTGATATCCTTAACATGCATCTCTTGCTCGAGTGGTATAGGTATGTAAAAAGATCTATCTTAGCTAAACCCTCATCCACCATGGTTTACTTTTTTCCTCGCACACAGCATACTTATGTCTATAACACCTTATACGAGAGCGACAGGTACAGCAAGTAAAATTAGAGTTTGCTGTGTCAACTTGCTCTCAACTCGCATATGCCTTCATTCGCGCTTTTCAGCCAAGGAAACAAACCACACCCTGTCGTGCACAGCTCTTTTTTTCGTTTGTGTTCTCTCCATAAGTCACGGCTCTCAGCGAGATGAGAGCTCCCAGCTTCTGGCGTCGGTGTCGATCGAACACATGTACATGTCGCTTTACTTAGTCCTTGAAGCGGAGACACTTCACTCGGCATGCGCGAGAAAAAAATAGGGAAAATAATAGCATGAGTAGTTCGTAGGAGACTCGTAGCTAATTGAACGAAAGCGTCCCTGGTTCAAATCCCGTTCACGACATAATTTCTTCAATCTTAAATTTGAATAGCGTAAGAGTTTTAACGGGACGCGAAAATTCGTCTAGGTCCGCTTTCTCATCCAGCAAAGATATCCGTATCTGATCGTCCTTGGAACCCAAATAACAGGTTTTTCTAATAATCCAATCAATGGAAGACATAGGGCGAAGGCGTCACGTGATCATTTTGTGCTCTCCTCAAAGCTTTGTCCCTGTGAGGTAAGAACCTCATTATCAGGATCAGGAGACATTACTCATATGCCTCGGGGAAACACCTCTTAATCAATACACTCTTTATTTGTGCAATATCGGTGCAATGTTTGAAAAAGAATGCCAACGAGCTGACCTCGATTCACATTTGGCGTCACTCCAGGTTCCGGTTTCGATTCGTTCGAAACAAAGTGCTATATTAATGAGATGATACCTTTTTTTTATCAACACATAAAAAAGAACAAATCATAGCATTCATCGCATCACAGCCCGAAGAATTAGTAAACTAAAGTGGTAAGGAGCGGGGCACATATTGCTCGCAGAACAAATGTCCAACGGAGTCGAGGAATTGGGATAATGAAAAAAAAAATTTATAACTTTTTTTAAAACTGTTTGATATCTTAAACACGGTCGGACCTTTGAACGGCTGTATCTCCTAACCCGACTGATGAACCATGTCAGTTTTTGTACTGTTCACATAGCTACAGTGCACACTACAATAATATCATACGATCAGCCTTGCAGCTGATCGTAAATTTTTTACTAACCTTGAAACGTCTGTAACTCCTAAACCGACTGAAGTTATGCAGGCAGACCTTAGCCATCCCCATCACAGAGATGCTCTAAACCGCATAAACACTGAATCAGCCTTGCTACTGATGGTTGCAAAAAGTACACTTATCTCTTATAATAGGAGGGAAATAAGCAAAAAAAAATTGACTTTTCATACAATTTACAAATCTGCAATGCAGCTTGCTTGTTTGTCCCGTTACTTGAGGTCAGCGCAATATGTCATCCTCTTCCATTCATCTCCCTTAGCCGTCATTTCAGCACTCACTCCTCTCTTCCACATATCATCCTTCAAACAATCCATCCATTTTCAACATTATAATCTAAAATCCACCACATGCTTCGTCAAAAACAACTTGTTTACATAATCGACGATTCGCGGAAATAATGAAAAGAGTTCCGATCGCTCGCCACTGGGGTTTCCCCAAGAGCAGAGTGCCAAAATAAAACTAAAATAACAGACGCTCGTGAAGCGAGGCGTGTTATTATACTCGTGGCATTTCGCAATGTTATTCATTGCATAACATTGCTGTATCTATGCAGCGTCGGCGCCGTGCCGGTGCTCGTTAGTAGTTTAGCTTCGACTAATAAACAAAGAATAATAATCATTTCTTTTTGGGCCTCCGTACTCCAAGGGCCAACGAGGCCCTATTCATTAGTCTACGCTGTCCGTCCGTCCGTCTGTCCTAGCTTTAAAGAGCTGTATACTAATCAAGTTCGCTTCCGGACACCAGCACCTAATTTTTGTTTGTTGTAAGGTTTATTCTCTAGACCCCAAAAAGGCCGGGAGAAAGTCTCTGAAGTGTCAGGGTCTCCAGTTATGCCGTCATAAAATTTTTGTATGGGATTAAAAAATTGTTTGTTCTGAAACCTATCGTGTGGGGTATCAAATGAAAGGGCTTCATGAGCCGGTTCTAAAAATATACTACACGCTAACCTATCAGCTACTTGTTTTAAAAATATCCAAAAAGTATTTTCAAAACATAACAAGTTTGGTAAAACATACGCCAAAAGACTTATAATATCCTCATATCAAACGTCAATGAAGCAATTTGAAAAATATATATATTTTTTTTTTTTTATTCAAACATTATGAGTATTTAAAGTCAGTGGTCTGCGCGTACGGAGTCGCAGGCGCCGCCGCCGCCGCTAGTCGATAAATAAAGAAAAACATGTGATGAGATGACTGGTGAGATGAATCAGCCGGTGCAAGTCCCGTTTTGGTACAAATTCGATTACACCACATGGCAGCAGGGTCTTTCACAATATGACTGCTGCCGGGGTGAATAACTTTTATAACAGTGACTAACATACCGTTTTCAAAATTGCGCAAGAGGAAAAATAACGAAACGAAAAAGAATTGATCGCATGTTTTTCCAAAAACGAACCTTTTTATAACTTTTTGCCAATGAGGTATTTTCCAAAAGGAAAAAAAAAAAATTAAAAGTTAGTTCCGAATTTCTCGATAGATGGCGTTGATCAGAGAGGGGTCCAATAGATATGAATTATATTAATTAATATTAATAGCAAAAATACCCTTTCTTATTTTTGTTGGTTTATTATTTAGCAATCTCGTTGTTATTGTCCGTCAACAATCGAGTATCGGACGTGGCTGTATGGGCTACGTATCCGTTTTGAATAAAATAATAAAAATTCTTTATTTGATTACAATTTAGTGGTATACAAACGAATGAGTCCCTGATTCCCAAAGTCGGAAAACCGTGTATTGGGAGACAGTTTCTTCCCCTGTTGCGAACATATACGAACAATAAACGAGAAACAATAATAAACTACAAAAACCTAACAGAAACTGAGAATTTCAATAAAAATAAACCGGAAATATTTAAACCGTACGTCAGATTCCGTGAATGAAAAGCAAAGCCATAGACGAAAAAGTTCGCTCTTTATTAGCAAAGCAATTTCAATATTCTTTATATTGAAAAGTGAAGTGACCAATTTAAGTATTGTTCGTATATTCAAAGTGGATACGAAGCCCATACAGCCAAGTCTGATACTTTATTCGTTTTTAACAGACAATAAATAAATAATAAATAACGCTCACAGGCACATACTTTGTAATGATCCCAAGTAAGGCTTAGGCTTTTTGTTATGGGAACCATTCAACAACAGCACAAACATATAACATCCATGACCGAACTGGGACTCGAACCCAGGACCCTGGTTTGACAGTCCGGCGTGGCAATCATTACAGCAACCGGGTCGTCAATAACACCCAGATTGGTATTAACTTGTACTGTGTATTTTTATTATTAATATTAATTAATATATTTGCTCATACCTATTGGACCCCTCTCTGGTCAACGCCATCTATTGAGAAATTAGGAACAAACTTTTTTTTTCTTCTGGAAAATCCCTCATTATGGTAAAAAAAACTGTTTATACCGTTCCGTCCGTTCAGTTCAGTTCACTCACCAGCCAGTGCTGCAGCTGCTCTGTAGAGGTGCTCGCGAGCTCAAAGTATTGCAATGTATGCAATCAAGCTTATAGTTAGGCTTGGAACATTACCTCTATTCGCCTGATAATCGTTTACATGACAATACTGTAGGTAAAAAAAAACTGTTTATACAGGGTGAAATTGATATTATTAGCATCCTTATAAATTAACAGTCTATCTATCAAACTGAAAAGCTTTTACTATGGGAGCAAACCGATCGGAATAAATAAAAAATCTGCTGTTCCATACTAAACTGCAATCTCGAAGCGCGAGTTCGCGACTCAAATGTATGCAACAGCAAATTTTTTTTTCTCTCCCATATTACAAATTGTTCAATTCGATGGGTAGACTCTTAGTTTATAAGGATGCTAGTGATATCAATTTCACCCTGTATAGAGGAATTATTACTTAAGGTGGTTTCAGTCCATAGAAAAGTTTGACGCACAATACGCGTAGACGGAAGTAATAAAAGTAATATTTTATATATGGAAAAATTGTTTAGAAAATCTAGTTGCCGCGTAACAAATAACATTTGCAATTTATAATATAATATAATTACGATGATATAAAGCTTTTAAAATTTTGTATGAAATATTTCAAAGCTTTATATCTTCGTAATTATTTTATAAATTGCAAATGTTATTTGTTACGCGGCATCTAGATTTTCTAAACTATTTTTCCATATATACAAATTTACATATATTAATATCGTCTATGTGTATTGTGCGTCAAAGTTTTGTATAAAATTGACCCCTCTGCACCGCCTTAATGAAAAAATGTACATAAGTAAATATTCGCTATGATGGATGTTCCTATTTAGACAACGTTTTGAGTCCAAATGGAGTTCGATAGTGGAAATCCTATTACTCTGAAAATCTTTACTTTTTTCCCACTAGTTTCGTGCAACTGCGGAGAATTTTTATGTTGATTCCCATTAGTTGCGTAATATAAAAAAATTACAATACTTACTGTATTCTTCAACTTTTCGTGTCAGCAATCACTCATGCGTAAAGATTTTGAAACAGATAATAAACTTTGTAAATAATGAAAATCTAATAAATTTAGATAATGACATATTGCATTTAAAAAAAAATACGGTATTTTTAGGGATAAAGATTGACTCGAAGCTGCG
Organism: Agonopterix arenella; assembly: GCA_927399405.1. Classification (NCBI taxonomy): domain Eukaryota; kingdom Metazoa; phylum Arthropoda; class Insecta; order Lepidoptera; family Depressariidae; genus Agonopterix; species Agonopterix arenella. The sequence goes on along the minus strand of OV656718.1, from coordinate 6,961,545 downwards.
ATGGGGTCCACATATAGAAACCCTAGCGGGTAGCCTGAGCTCGGCAGCTTATGCAGTTCGAAAAATTAGACAGCTAACTGATATAGCTACTGCAAGACTTGTATACTTCGGTTACTTCCATAGTATCATGTCTTATGGTATTTTGCTGTGGGGCCGTGCTGTAGATGTTGAGGCGATCTTTATCCTTCAAAAGCGGGAAATTCGAGCCATTTATAATCTGCGTTGTCGAGATTCACTACGAGATCTTTTTAAAGATATCAGTATCTTGACTTTCTACATTCAATATATTTACGAAAATATTTTATACGTTCGGAAAAATTTGTATCTCTTTCCCAAAAACAGTGACGTTCATAATTACAATACAAGAAATAAATAAAAATTAGTATTCCCACATTTTCGACTCAGTAACGTCAACACATCTTTCATGGGGCACTGTATACGCTATTATTTTGAATAAAAAATGTTGAAGTGATTTGATTTGAGATAAGCCATCTCCTGCTATAACCAGACGCCTGGCAACCCCCCTTATACTTATGAGGCACCTTAATATAAGACTTCTCAGTAACAAATGAACGAGTTATTGTCCAGAGGGAGGTGAAAGGCCTAACGACCCACTTTGAGTCTTATCTCTTTGTTTTTAATGTCTATTTTCAGACTAAAGTTCTTTGTAGATTTGACCCGGCGTGCTAATCAGTCATGTTTTATCAACAAGACAGTTTCTTGGACGGATTATTTGAATAATACCAGGTTTGAGATCCTAGTTTGAATCAGATGATGGCCGACATTCAGAGAAGGGCCGTAGGTGTCCCGCACTTCGCGGTTACCACTCTAGAACTCTGAGTCCCCATCGGGGGGATTTTCATTGAAAAACGATGAAAAAATTATAGCTGTATTTCCATACAAATATTCAGATTTCTTTGGTAGGTTTAAATCCCACCTATCCCCCGCATCTGGATACGTGCTTGACTATGTCGACCTCTGTACCTAGTTCTCTGACGTATCACCTCATTCCTGATGTGATCTCTCAGAGAAACACCGAGCATAGCTCTGACCATGGCTCGCTGAGCGACTTTGAATGAGGGATTTTCCAGAAGAAAAAAAAGGTTAGTTCCTAATTTCTCAATAGATGGCGATGACCAGAGAGGGGTCCCATAGGTATGAGCAAATATATTATAATTAATATTAATAATTAAAATACACAGTACGCACGGCGACACATCAAGCTATACAAAACCAACATAACCTGGAAGCGTGACGTTATACGTTACTCGATGTTGGTTTTGCATAGCTCGATGTGTCGCCGTGTGTACAAGTCATTAACAACCTGGATGTTATTGACGACCCGGTTGGTGTAATGATTGCCACGCCGGACTGTCGAACCAGGGCCCTGGGTTCGAGTCCCGGTTCGATCATTGATGTTATATGTTTGTGCCGTTGTTGAATGGTTCCCATAACAAAAAGCCTAAGCCTTACTTGGGATCATTACAAAGTATGTGCCTGTGAGCGTTATTTATTATTTATTTATTGTCTGTTAAAAACGAATAAAGTATCAGACTTGGCTGTATGGGCTTCGTATCCATTTTGAATATACGAACAATATTTAAATTGGTCACTTCACTTTTCAGTATAAAGTTGTATTCAATAATCTGAGGTATAAAGAATATTGAAATTGCTTTGCTAATAAAGAGCGAAACTTTTCGTCTATGGCTTTGCTATTCATTCACGGAATTTGACGTACGATTTAAATATTTCTCAGTTTCTGTTAGGTGCTTGAAGTTTGTTATTGTTTCTCGTTTATTGTTCATATATTCAAAACGGATACGTAGCCCATACAGCCACGTCCGATACTCGATTCGTTGTTGACGGACAATAACACCGAGATTGCTAAATAATATAAGAACAACAATAAGAAAGGGTTTGTACTGTGTATTTTACTATTAATATATTTGCTCATACCTATTGGACCTCTCTCTGGTCAACGCCATCTATCGAGAATTAAGGGACTAACTTTTTATTTTTTTTTGCTTTTGGAAAATCCCTCATTGATTAATTAGTCCTATCAACAGAGTCCACGTTTCCACACCGTTGGTATTTACCGCCGCAGTACTGGCAGGCTGCACTGATTGAACCATAGAGATCTAGAGAGATGCCAACCAATGCGCTGAGTACGAAACCTAGTGTCGCTTCACCACCAGTACCACGCGATAGAAAGTATTTTGTTAGTTTGAATGAGCTCATTATCCATTGCAATGTAAAGAAATGTTATAATTTTTATATGATTTTTAAGATTTTTTGTTTTTAGAATTTATATGCCTTTTTTTATTAGTTTTAAGATATTGCCGTGCCCTTTCAGGGTTTATGTGTGTGCTGTACCATATTTATAAGATCTTTTGTAACCACATAACGCAATAAATGATATGATATGATATGATATGATATCAGAACTCAACGTTCGAATAATCTTTAGTACTACGCAAGCATTGTAAACTATTTCCACATAATATCTCGACTGGCTTTCAGCCTCATAATATATAGAATCATTACTGTCGCGAGCAATGTGTTCCGTTTTTTTGCGCATATTGCTGCGACACTGGCCCCGCCCCCTTTGCACATCTCCCTTACAAAACTGCAAACATAACTCGACTCAAATGTATGAGACAGAGGTTTTTTCTCGCGATTTCGATATTGGTCCCATAGAGAAAGTTGTTCAGTTTGATGGTCTGATCATCCTCTTAAAATAGTTTCAGCTAATTATTTTAGACCTTATATACAAGGTGAAATTGGTATCATTAGCATCCTTTTAAACTAAGAGTCTACCCATCAAACTGAACAACTTTTACCGGGGAGCTCAGCAGAACCAGAGTAGGCTGCCAAATCGGTGGAGTTTGCCTAAATAATTTAAGTTATGCCGACGATATGGTTCTACTGAGCCCCTCGGCTACCGGTCTTCGTCAACTGATAGGTATTTGCGAGAATTATGCAGCTAAACATAATTTAATATATAATGTAAAGAAAACGGAGGTCATGATCTTTAAATATGGCAACGGTCCTACTGTAATACCACCTATCAGCTTATGCGGCACACCGCTTTCAATTGTAAATAAATTTAAATACCTTGGACATATACTTACCGAGAAACTTGGTGATGATGATGACTTAGAGAGACAGAGAAGGGTTATTGCCATGAAAAGCAACATGTTGTCAAGGCGATTCGCCCACAGCTCGAGTGATGTGAAAATAACTTTATTCAAAGCGTACTGTCAGGCGCTCTACACCACTCACTTATGGCAAAAATACAAGCATAGTACTTATTGTTACAGTTCTGCCCACCTAGACTCCAATCATCCAATGCGACACATTTATAAGATATATATAGATATATAGATTATAATTATTATTAATCATTGTTTAATTTAGTTGAATTGTTATGATCAGTCGACATTTAGCTTTATCTACCATTCATTCAGTTAATTAACGTTGGCAACACTAATATCGGGACTTTTTAAAACTTTGTTCTGGAAACACTAATCTGAATAGATCGTTTGCTAAATTCAACTTCGAATTTATTTTCAAACCCCAAAACCGCCGATCCCTGCTCCAATAAATAACTCACTTAGGGTACAATATAACAATGCTTTTAGAGCAATGCTTGGCCTTCCGTGGCGATGTAGTGCGTCCGGCATGTTCGCACAGCACAGAGTAGATGACTTTTATGCGGTCATGCGCAGAGCGAGAGCTTCCTTTCATGAACGTCTGTTGAAGTGTAATAATGAAATAGTTGCAGTAGTACTATGTAACTTATACATGTATGACGCAAACTTCATAAGTTTAAGATAATGTTGACATCAAGGAATCATTATTTAAAATGTAAAATGTATAATGTTTAATTAATTAATTTTATAATAATACTTTATATTTTTTATATAAGTGAATATTATTATTATTATTGTATTTTAATTATTGAATTCTTTTTGTATCGAATGTTAATGTTAATGTTATGGGACATAGTACCTGAAATAAAAATTTTATTCTTATTCTTATTATTCTTATTCTTTACTATGGGAGCAAACCGATCGGAGCAAACCAAATATCTGCTGTTCCATACTAAACTGCAATGTCGACGCGCGAGTTCGCGACACAAATGTATGCAACAGGTTTGCTCCCATAGTAAAAGTTGTTCAGTTTGATGGGTAGACTCTTAGTTTAAAAGGATGCTAATGATATCAATTTCACCCTGTAGTTCTTGTGACTTGACATAATTGCCTCACCATTTCTTCCCATTGGCATTTGTCTTTTTCTCTGACATTGCAGATTATGGGGATGAAAATTGACTCAAGGCTGCAATGGGGCCCACATAGAAACCCTGGCGGGTAGACTGAACTCGGCAGATTATGCATTTCGGAAAATTAGACAGGTAACCGATATAGGTACTGCGAGGCTTATGTACTTCAGCTACTTCCATAGTATCATGTCTTATGGTATTTTGCTGTGGGGCCGAGCTGCAGATGTTGGGACAATCTTTATCCTTTTTTGGGGCGGCCGATTTTGTATGGTTTTGTTGCCTCCGTAATTCTGAAGGGGGCAAAACGGGCAATTTATAATCAGCGTAAAGATTCTCTACGAGATCTATTATTGACACCATACAATCACTTTATTAACGAAATCTTGAAGATGTGATATCGTCAAGACAAGCCAATGTTTAACGTAAAGCCGATAGCGTTTCAAAATAAATTTACGTCAACTCGGTTGATTTGAATCGACAAGTGTTATTGAAACACGCGTGTTTCTTCCGATTCAAGGCGTTTTGGGAAGCGCAGTTCAGTTTATTATTTGGTCGACGACTTTTTAAGTCACACGTTCAAATCTGCAGTACAAAATTTCAAAATTACTATGGAGCTCGGAGTTTCCCTGCAAGATCGAATCAGAAATGAAGAGATCCGCAGAAGAACCAGAGTGGCTGACATAGCCCAAAGAATTGCTAAACTTAAGTGGCAATGGGCGGGGCAAATTGTTCGCAGGACCGATGGTCTATGAGGCCAAAGAGTTCTCGAGTAGCGACCGCGTACCGCAAAGCGCAGCGTGGGTAGACAGCGAGCCCCTCACAAGGTGGACCAGCGACGTGGCGAAGGCGGCGGGAACCCTTTGGATGAGGGTAGCGCAGGACCGGTCGTTGTGGCGATCCTTGGGCTCTCCCAAGGATAAAGGCCTCCGCCTATATCCAGCAGTGGACGTCTATAGGCTGAGATGAAGACTATGGAGATTATGCATCATTCGATCATGATTTTGAAACTGACGATTCAAATACATATGGCACTTCTACACGTCTAGTATGATTTCGCTACACGAGCGCGACGCGCCATCGCTGCATAGAAAATGACATCTTCCCGCGCTTTTCGAAAATCGAAAACGAAATCCGAAAAAAATCATACAAGACGAGACTGGTAGCTAGGATTCTAGGAACAACTGGGTGAGGAAGGCCGAAGCACGGAATATATAACGAACAACGAAGGCAGAGATTTGTGTTGCGCCTTTGGAGAAGCCTATGTTCAGCAGTGAACGATGACAAGCTGGTGATTAAGAGGGTACTCTCACTTCTTCTCTTCTTATCGTGTGGGCAGAGCCCTGGTGTCAGAGTTTTCTCAGACCGCCTTACGGCCTCTGGTGTGGTTTTTATGTAACGATTACTACCACCAGAGTTAGTAGTCGGGACCAACGGCTTATCTTGCCATCCGAAACACGGAATCATTTTTCTTTTCAGGCTATCAGGTGATTCAGCCTGCAATGTCCTAACCAACTGGAGAAAAATACACAAAGTGACATATCACTAGGTGTCCCCCTTCGGAATCGAACCCACGACCTCCGTGTCGAGAGCCCAATGCTCTTAACCATTAGACCACGGAGGCAGGTATTCTCACGACCGCGCTGCATACAGACGTAGTTAGACTTAAGCTTTCCCTAATGAACTTGGGTCGAAAAACGAAATATGCTGAAAACGGGCCTTGCTTGCAAGATACTTGCAAGTATCAAGTTGACACTCCCGAAAGGGAGTACCTATAGTTGTGAAGCATGTACGTGTCGCTGTAAAATTTAAATACACAGCGTTTGCTACAAAAAAAGTAAGGCGGTTCTCACACGATGACGAATGTCGTTGCGGCGTGCGTCAGTGCGACAAGGAGTTGTATGAAACCGCACGCAAAAGCATACACGGGTGAGGCATTGTCGCCCGTCAATGCAGCAAGCATGCGCCAGCCGGCAACAGGACTGTCGTAGCGTCAGTTCGGCAACGTCGCATGGTATGGCACACGGGAGTCACAGAGACGCGCGGCTTTTTGTGAGGGAAGAACGCAATAAAATAATATGCATCAGATTGAAAACAGAAGCGTTTTTGATTTCTTCCAATCTAGCACACGGTACACAAAGGACGGACCACTTTGGAATCCGTTTGCCGCCCTGTACAATGGTATTGTATTGTAGTATAAAGTCTTAAAGTAAAAACTATCGATAGTATGGCTATAGCACTATCGATATTGGTAGTATCTCTTTGGAGGTTACGATAGTATCGGTATTCTATTTTTAGGCAACACCAGTTCTAGTCGAGTCACACTGGCGCTCGTCACTACGACAGCCGCAGTGACGCAGTCGCCGGCCGCTGTGATATCCGTCATCGTGTGAGAACCGCTTTAAACTAAATAGAAACAAACACGTTTAACGTGAACATGAACTAAGTGATTAAAATGTATTTATTTTATTTGTAGTAGATAGATATTTCTTTATGGAACTTATTTCGACTCAGGGTTCGTGAATGTCCTCAATAAGATAGGTTTTAGTTTTAATTTGGCATAGTATTATTTATTTTGTCTCGGCGATATGGATCAACCTACCCATAGTTGAACTCAGTTCAATAATGTATAAGTTATTGGACACAGTTCAAAAACAGTACAAGAAAGAGTTAGTTAGTAGCTGTAACCTCACCCAGTAGCATAGCGAGGAGCTGGGGAGGAAGGGGGGGGCAAAAAATATAGATTGATTGAGCTCTGTCTATAACCAATTCGTAGAGCTAGAGAGAAAAGTCGAGCTTGCTGCGCTTGCTCTAGTTTCTGTTCTAATTACTGTACCTGCACACAATCCTATTCGTATATTACAAACCGATTTGTATTGAGGAGAAAAGTCGAGCTCGCTTCGCTCGCTCTAAGTTTCTATTTTTGCCTATAATTATGGATAAACCAAATAGATACCAACCAATAAGATGTCTGACTACAATCCGAATAGTACTCGCTCCGTAATTTTTTGTGTAGTTCTTATAAAGAAGTAGTAGTAGGTCTTCTGTGCCCCTGGCGGCAGAAACCGAAACTACGCCACTGAAATCACCCACGCCCACGCCACGCTTGGTAGGAAGCGTGGCGAAAAATGTTGGCAATGGCGTATTCCTATGACGCTCCCACTAACTCAGTATCGCACATGCTTTGCTTACCTCTTCTTTTTTTTAATTATGTAATGGACTCTTGTCCTTTTCTCTCGAACTGCGCCAGAACTAGAGAAAATGCTCCAAGACCTAAGCACGGCGAGCCTTGAGGTTGGACTGACCATGAACAGATCTAAGACGCAATTAATGACCAACACCACCAAACGTAGGGTCGAGGTAGATGGGCAGGTAATACATTATGTCGACGAGGATGTCTATTTGGGCCAAGTAGTTTCCTTCGACAACAGGCAGGACAGAGAAGTCGCCCGACGGGTAGACAACGCCTGGAAGAGCTACTGGTCCATGAAAGAGTTGATGAAGGGTGACCTTCCTTTATCACTCAAACGCAGACTCGTCGACATGTGTATCCTGCCTATCCTAACCTACGGTGCTCAAACATGGTCTTTAACAGAATCACAGAAGTCCAAACTCAAGGTTTGCCAAAGGGCGATGGAGCGTAGCATATTGGGAATCAAACGGACAGATCGCGTCAGAAACACCACAATACGCCAAAAAACGAAATTAGCCGATGTCGGTGAGAAAACCGCCAAGTTGAAATGGGATTGGGCCGGCCATGTCTGTCGATTGCACCCGGAAAGATGGGCCAAAGTATTAACACCTTGGATCCCGGAGAATGGGCGTCGCCGTCAGGGTCGACCCCGAAAGAGATGGAAGGACGACCTTGATACATTCGACGAAGAGTGGATGGAACTGGCTCAGAACAGGGATGCATGGAGGATAAAAGGGGAGGCCTTTGCCCAGCAGTGGGATGAAACAGGCTAAACAAAAAAAAAAAAAAAAAAAAATGGACTCTTGCTTATGCGTTAGCACTGCATTTCCGCCAGTGTCAAATAGTTTATGGGAGTATCTATCCCAATCTCTGGGATTGGTCAAGACCAAGAAGAGATTGATAATTGCGGAGCCTCGTGTCAGGCAAAAACGCGATGCGCGCAAACCACACGAGACAAGTGCTCGGGTCAGAACCTGCAACGTGACTCCTTACCTCTTCATGTATTCTATACTATTTTTAAAAAAATGGCTGCCATCTTGATTGTTATGATTTTGCCAATGTCTAGTTTATTTTGCAAGAGTTTTTTTTTTTTTTTTTTTTTTTTTATTCATAATGGGTTTGCGCTTGGCTTCATCTCACCTGATGGGAAGTGTAGACGAAGCCGAGGATGTAGCGCGCTCACCCAGAAAAAGCCTATTAACTCTTCTTTTGAAAATATCCTGATTGTATTTGCTTGGAAACACAGACGCAGGGAGTGAGTTCCAAACCTTACCGGTTCTCATTATAAAAGAGGATGCGAACCTTTTTGTGCGGATTGTTGGAATATCGACTACGTATGGATGCAGACTCGCACTACGTCTTGTCGTACGTTGGTGGATGGGGGATGGAGTGCTTGACGTTGTACGGTAGTTTATGTATTTTGGTGACTTCAAGGATTGTTTTTCGAAAAGAAGACTATCTTGAGCCACCACAGGAGCTTCATTGTAGGCCCGGGACCAACCAACCAACAATCGACGAGCGACACGTGACTACCCCATAGCAGACGTGCAACGCGACTCCCTCTTCTTGTAATTTTTACTCGACTTCAAAATAGGAGGAGGTTTCTCAATTCGACAGAATATGAATATTTTTTTCCATTTGTATGAAATGACAGCTAAGTTTCCAAGGTGCTGTTCGACTATCGGTAGGACAGTAGGTTGATCTATTGCCGTGTCTATTAGCAGAGGAAAACGCAATTTACTGTTTCATTTACATACTTATTATTATTAGTTACTGGGCATTAAACATAAATTTGAATAATTACATGGAAATATTAGTCAAGGGATTTTTACTCTAAAAATATGTATTTCCCCCACCTGGACATTCCATGACCAGTTTTGACACAAGGATAATAAAATTCATGTCTATCTTGACAGTACGTAAGTAAATTTAAGTCTATAGCTATAGGATCCCACTGCAGAACAAAAGCCTCTCACCACAGAACATTATAAAAGGGTTAGAAGTGCAAAGTGGGCGTGGAACGTGTCGCCAGTCGCCACAGGTGACAATGATTTGCATAACATCGTAAGGAGCGAGAGGGCATGAGTAATTGTAGCAGCGTGAGCGGGAAGACAAGTGGCGACAGCCGTCTCTGAAGCAAAAGCCCTACTTTGCATTTCTAATCCCTCTTGTAATGTTCTGTAGGTGAGGGCCACGAATCACGATACTCCACGGCGTGGAGCGGAGTCCACGCCACGCGGCTGCGGGCCCAGTGCGTTTTGGTGTCTTCTTTATTCATATGCCATCCTCAACTGTCCCGACACGTAGAAAATGTTTAGTCACATTACATCTACCAATATGAAAAATTGTCACTTACATACATACATATTCTCACGCCTGTCTCCCACTGGGGTAGGCAGAGACAACGGAACGCCACCTGCCACGATTGTCATATAATTCTAGTAATCAACCCACATACAGCTCCCACGATTCTCCTGATATGATATAGTTGGCATTATTTGTGACAACTTAACTATATAAGGTCTAACAAAATTAGGTGAAACTATTTAAGGGGATGATCAGACCATCAAACTGAACAACTTTCTCTATGGGACCAATAGGGAAATCGCGAAAAAAAATCTGCTGTCCCATACATTTAGGTCGAGTAGGTTTGTATGGAACAGCTGTTTTTTTTTCGCGATTTCGATATTGGTCCCATAGAGAAAGTTGTTCAGGTTGATGGTCTGATCATCCCCTTAAAATAGTTTCACCTAATTTTGTTAGACCTTATATATTGTTATGTAAAATATAATGATAAATAGTCAATCATTCATACTAAAATGTCAATCATTCATTACATTAGGCTTGTGAGTGTTTATAGTACAGCTGCAACAGAGATATGATATGATATCTAGTTGTTACAGTAGTACCAGGTTTATAAGTCTTACCGATGTACCTGCGCAGTCGACAAATTTTAATACCGCGCGAAATAATATTGACCAATCAGGATGTGCGGCCTTCAATCCGTTTACGCTATTGGCTAATTTGTTTTCGCGTCCTTTCCGCTGCTATCCGACTTAGCACCCTTTGATTACTTAATGACTTCGGGTTTTGTCGGGGACTCGATCCTGCTCTGCGAAAACGAAGATTGACGAGCGGAATTATTTTCCTGGTCGTACTGTACTAAGTTAAAATAACTAAGCCAATTATCTGCCACCAACACCATTTATCTATCTAAACTATTATAAAACTGTAACAGGATGTTTATCTGTACATTGAAGATATTAACAAAAAAAAAGTTATGATGTCGTTTTTAGGTATCCCTGATTCCATATCACAAATTTTTGGATTTTTTTGTCTGTCTGTTTATGTGTTTGTTTGTTTGTTTGAACGAGCAACACGCAAAAACTACTGAACCGATTTTGATGAAACTTTTTTTGTTTGATTGCTTATTATCTGACTTAAAATCTTGTACATATAATTTGTGCGGACAAAGTCGCGGGTTAACGCTTGTACTATTATACAACTGTAAATTTAAAAAAAGAAGTTTGTTTTTTTTTGATCGAGCATCACGCGAAAACTACTGCACCGGTTTTGATGAAACTTTTTTTGTTTGATAGCTTATGATCTGACTTAAAATCTGGTATATAATTTGTGCGGACGAAGTCGCGGGTTAACTCGATATCAAACTGAACTTTTACAATAGAGAATCAACTTTGAATTCATGAAAAAAATCTGCTGTTTCATACATTTTGGTCTTCAATGGAAGAGCTGATACACTGACCTGCAAAACTAAGTACTACACTTTTAATATTTAAATTTTTCTTGAACTATAGAAATTAGAGATTCAAAATAAAAAACGTTTTATGGCAAATGTTATCAGCTTTCTTTGTAACCATTCTTTGTAAATTAAACTCTTTTTCGAGTCCTTTTTATTTCGAAAGTATATTTTGTGTACTGAAAAAGTTATTGCAATTTTAAAAGTGTGATACTTAGTTTTGCAGGCCAGTGTATTTTTTTTTTCAAACTTGGTCCCATAGTAAAAGTTGTTCAGTTTACAGACTACAATTTTACCCTAGGGGCATAGTAATTTTACAGATTCACATACCCTCATACTCATACCTCACATAATCACCGATCCCCGCTACCCAATCCGCCGCGTAGACCCAGCAATGTCCTATGTCGCGGTCCGTACCCCTCTGGGTGCCCTAGGTCGGTTGCTTAAGTTCATTCATTTGGCTCGGTAGACCCTTCGTGGTCCCTCCAATAGTCCGGAGGAAAAAGCAGTAGTTGCTCCCTCCCTGAGCAGAGCTGCAATAGTTATCTCCAAAAAAAAAAAAAAACAGCAGAACCGCTACCATGCCACCCACGACAAAGCGTTTAAACGAGAAAAACGTCATGCGCGCTCTTTCTGGCATACGTAAAATAATAAGGATGGAGGCACATCTCGATTTTTATCGTTTTCTCGGGGGTGGCATGCTAGGCCTACAGGTCTTTTTTATACTAGCTTACAGTAAACACACATACCAAATACGACTCGGTTTATGAATCAAATACAATGTATAAGAGCCACCAGGGCTTGCTCACACGATAAGAAAGAAAGAAAGTCACGTTGCAGGTTCTGACCCGAGCTCACGTCTCGCGTGGATTTCGCGCGTCGTGTTTTTGCCTGCCACGAGGCTCCGCAATCCTCAATCTCTTCTTGTTCTTGACCAAAAACAATCCCTGAGATTGGGATATATTCTCCCATAAACACTTGATACTGGCGGAAATGCAGTGCTAACGCACAAGCAAGAGTCCATTAATTATAAGTAAAAAAAGAAAGAAAGAATACCATCAATAAATGTTACCGATTGTGGGCCCAAAATAAATGGAATCCTTTGCTAAGAATTTATGTATGAGAGACTTACGAGTCTTTATGCCAATGTCTGCCGCACACGTTTTTGAAGGGTTAAGAAATAAATATGTAAGGGTTAACAGAAAAGATCCCATTGGGTCGAAGTGGCTTGCCAGCCCCCGTAATTAGATAAGAGATAAGACATATCTCTGAAGCGAGATTTACACTTTAGGACATTACTGGTACATATGTACCACTTACCTGTATTTCGGTATTGACTCCATAAGAACGACTATGTTCTAGGAGCCGACATCCTAAATTCAGGCTTTTATGCAAGAAACTATGGTTTATTTCTCTTAGGAATGTTCTACGATATAAGACCTTATAAAATTCCCTTACCAACGATATATGAACCAATGGTGACGGGCAAGGAGGGAATTTATGTGACTCGTTGTAGGGAAGTGCCGGTTTTGAACGGGGAATTGTTTCAAAAATTGATTTTTGTCTTTGAAAATGGACAATTTCCTTGTATCCAAAGCAGGATAATTTATCTGTGATCTCATAAAGAAAGAAAAAAAGGTTGTAAACAATAGTCAGAATTCCATATAGGCAAAAATGTTTACCACCAAGACCCGGCCTTCCCAGGTGATCTTTTTTTGTGTTTCAGTCCTACTTATAATTAACCCTTTTTTTCAAAATAATCAAGTAATTAGTTCACTAAAGCATTAAAGAAAGAAAAGATAAGTTTACCTAATTCTAGCACCCCGCAGGTTAAATTCATTTTAATCAAATCTTAATCTTATCTTTTGTTTTTTAAACGCTTTTGTGAATTGAAAAATTGATTATTTCGAAATTTCGGAGGGAATTAATTACTTGATTATTTCGAAAAAAGGGTTAATTATAAGTTTTGAGATACAAAACACTTCTCACAAAGTTTTCTTTCACCGAAAAGACAGTGGTGTGACAAATACATACATAACTAGAAACTAATTGGTACAAATAATAAATTAGACTACATGATAATGCAATTACAAATACAGACGAACAAATAAAGGAAACAATGGATACATTGTTTGCAGTTGGCTTTGTTTATTTTGCCTTTGTACTTGCGAAAAGAGGAACGTAAAACTATAAAAGTTAGGACGTAAGAAACTTAAAAATGGGTACGTTATAACTTACAAATACTAACCAAATTAGTTTCTTAATTATTAAGCTATGTATTATAAACGTAGAAACATTAAATATAAGTTATAAATAGTTTAAACACTTACCGAAATAGTCAAACAAAGATCAGTTGTAAACACAAGTTTTGTTCAATAAAATAAGTCCACTAGCACTTGGTAAACTACGGTTTATAATTGATCTCGATAACAGTTCTAAATGACCACACTCACATTGTTTATTTTAACTATAATTAATGGAAATTTATCGAAAAATAAGTCAACAAACGTCTCTCGGAAAATAAATTTTCAAACAATGTCAAAGCTGTCAAACAAAAATAAACACAGGGTTGCCAGATGTGGTTTCGGAAATATCAAGGTTTCTTGTAGTTTACTAGGGGATCGATAGATGGCGCTACGGCCTGCACGAATAAAGGTACAAAAGTTTAAAAATGTGTTTCTTTTTCTATATAAAATACCGAATAAAGAAGGAAAAGATGATCACAAAGAGGCCAAGACATCTTGAAATGAAGTTTTGAAACAGTTTACGATCACCTTTAAAGGCAGGCATGATTTGGCATTGGCACACACTTGGATAACATGAACAACTTAGTTGCTTGAACAACATGAACAAATTGGAAAACATGAACAACTTTGACAACATGAACATGTGAATCCGATGATGATTGATGAGCCAATATTCTTCTTGTGATGAGCTCATGCATATACGATACGAGCTCATGAGACAAACCATAGACAAATATCCTTTTTTTACCTTCTCTGTGACAAATCAAATTAAAGAGTGAAAAATTTAGTACTTACTATCTCTATCACTCTATGGAAAAAGAGTTTTTGGCGGTTATTGGTCAGCTACGTTTGGAGTCCTCATACTTTATTGAATTTTTATTGTTTATAGTGAGTTTTGGTTCGTAAAATTGGTGTTGTTTTGCGTAACAAAGTGTCGTGCAAGTGAACAATATACAGTTCAGTGAAATATGAAGGTGTATGGGTCGTAAACAGAAAAAGTGTTCCGTCATTTTGTAGCGCGGCAAAGCGGCCGGTTCACCTCTTTCCTGTGGACTTCTCTGCGTTTCTCGATTGCCTCCAAAAACTCCAAAGAAGCGTTAAAACGTCGAACTCCAATGTTTTAATTACTATATATGAGAGAATTTTATTGATGACATCGGTTGTATGAGATATTATAAGCCCTTTACCTTGAACAGAACAAAAAAAAATCTCTATGGAAAAATTAAGTCTCGGGCGGGACTTGAACCCGTTCTCTTCCAAATCGGGGTATTGCGTTTTCCGACCTCGCCATCGAGTCCTACTATATTTATAACTCATGCCTACAAATAAAATTCGCCATACGCATAAATAAATAAACCGAGTCCACAACCCAGAGAACGAAACTATTGCGTCTAAGGGACGGTTCCCCGGTTTGGAAGAGTGCGGATTCAAATCCCGCTCGAGACTTAATTTTTCAATCTTAAATTTGATTTGGCACAACATGGCTGTAACATGTTAATAATCAATAATATTTGAAATTCAATGAGACAGATTTATTTCGAATTTAATGTTGCCATCTACCGATGTTTCGATATACTAATCTTTGAAAATACCTAACATTGCACTTTCCGCTCACTAAAAAGAATAACTTTTAATGATTCAGATTATCCAATAGTTAGGTACCACAGAACCTTATAAGAAGGGTTAGAAGTGCAAAGTAGGCGTGGAACGTGTCGCCACAGGTTATGCAATGATTTGCATAACACCATAAGGCGCGCCGCGTGGTGCGAGCGAGAGGACATGAGTAATTGTAGCAGCATGAGCGGGAAGACAAGTGGCGACAGCCGCCTCCGCAGCAAAAGCGCTACATTGAATTTCTACTGTGGTACCTATTGGATACACTCCAAAAAATTTATCAGCGATGTGACAACTCGTGTCTCAAGGTTAATACTGATTCATAGCAGGAGCAAGGCTCGTGCCATAGACTATGGAGCATGTTCTTTTTGACTGTGATGTCCTAGCGGCAAAACGCATGTGCCTCCTCGGAGATGGATACCCAAAACGGGAATCTTAGGTTTTTTCCCCTCAATGGTATCGCCTCCTTAATTGACCATGTATTTGAAGGGTGCAGAAAACTAAAAGTATTGGGGCTAACGCAAAAGATCCCACTGGGTCGAAGTGTTGCTGGCTTGCCAGCCCCCACAACAAGATAACTATTGGATAATCTGTGATTTTAGATTTTTAAAATAAAACAATATATAACAATTTTCACATTTTATTACAAGAATATTATAGGAAAATATATGTTAAACGTTAAAAACGCATTTTCTAACAATTAATAGCAGAGCTTGTTTAAAAGTACCTAAGTAATTATTTACATTTCTTATTTAAAAACTAACTTAAATCCATGATTATTTCTAAAAGCTAAAAAAATCTAAATTAAATAAAGCTATAATTAACCAAACCTTTAATTTGGACACACACAGATCACAATAACTAAAGAAAGATGCGAAAAGGGGGCGCCAGTGTCGCAGCAATATGCGCAAAAACGGAATACATTGCTTGCGACAGTAAGGATTCAATTTATTATGAGGCTGAAAGCCAGTCGAGATATTATGTGTGAATAGTTTACAATGCTTGCGTAGTACTAAAGATTATTCGCACGTTGAGTTCTGATACCGCAATGGATAATGAGCACATTCAAGCTAATAAAATACTTTCTATCGCGTGGTACTGGTGGTGATGCGACACTAGGTTTCGTACTCAGCGCGTTGGTTGGCATCTCTCTAGATCTCTATGGACACACACCTGCCGAAGCGCACCGCAGAACATTTTCCACTGCCGAACCTCGAATCCCGTCGAAAATCAATTATCAAACTTCGCATCAAGTCGCTTCCATGCTCTCGGGGACTGGTCCCTACTAGTTAGTACTTTGATTGATTTTTCAACATACTTGCTCGTAAAGTGGCTCTTATTGCACCGCTTTTAGGTAAATAATGCAAAAAAACGATTACATTGCAGTAATACTTTTGTGTTTTACGGTGTTACTTTTTTTTTCTATAGTTTGTTTTTAAATCTCAGCAAAGAGTTATGTAAAAAAAAAAACGTTTTTCTGAATAAATTAATCTGTTTTAGTCAAAATATGATTAATAAACGTTTCATTTCATCAAACAATTTATTTTAGTTAACAAATTACATTAATTTGTGTTATAAATATTTAATTTATAACGGTTATAATATTATGTTTACAAAATATAGCTGGTTGAGTGACGGTTAACGTCTTTGCCTATTCGTCGACCTGCGCGCGCATAGCTATCTCAACCAAAGGTACGGAACGCAGGAAAAAAGAAGCCCAGCGCCATTTTCCACAAATATTTATCTAAAATTGTTGTATTTTACGAAATTTTATTACCGTTTCCTCGCAAGTATGTTGAAAAACGTCGTATGAAACGTGTGAGCGTTGGTCATTACAGCCATCGGCTAGTATGCATCACTCTGTGTCTTCAACACTGCCATAAATGATCTCTTAAATTGGCTCCCTAATTGCCATGTTTTTTCCTTCTTATTGCTGTCTCCCGCTTGCAATGGAGGGAAGTCGGATATTTCGTTTTCCTACTCCTCCTATCTTCTTTGATTAATTCATTGCGGGTTCCAAGACAGATTAGAGTCATCCCCCGGGCTCGCTGGACTTCATTGTCCAGTGTTGTAAATGGTCGCCGCTGTTGATCCTGGCTTACAGGAGTTACAGCGGTGGGAATGTGTGGTGGGCCTATGCCCGATATTTTTTAGTATGCATCACTCGCCTAGCGGCTCGTGCAGCAATCCCGCTTCGGCTGTATATGCTGACCAACTTTGTTCACATGTATCATAATGTAGTATTCGATGTTAGTCAACGCAAGCAAAGTCTGGCAAGCTACTATTTAGCGACTTTGTTAAGAATTTGAAGTCGACACGATAAGAAGAAGAAGCAAAGTCGATAATGGTTCGGCACCGAGAAATGCTCTGCGCTGCACTTCGGCAGGTGTGCGCTGGCCCTAAACTCCTACTTTATTAAATTTTTTTTTTGGTTCAATTCAAGGTAAAGGGTTCTAATATCCCATACAACCGATATCTTTCTATAAAGATCTCTCATTTATAGCAATTAAAACTTTGCTGTTCGATGTGACATAAGGAGCCCCAGCCTTGGGCTGCTTTTCCACCAGCGATGTGCGAGGTAGCGAGGCGGTGAGCAATGGAAACGATCCGCCAATAGCGCGCTCGCTCTCATTGGCTGATTTTTTTCCTCGCTCACCGCCTCGCTACCTTGCACATCTCTGGTAGAAAAGCAGCCTTACGTTGGGCACAAACAGCAGCGGGCCCGGCCGAGCCTGTCTGACACTAGCACACACTTGCACCGGCGTCACTCTGTACATGGTGTCTTCTCGTTAACATCTAAGGCGTCCCAGCGAGCCTTATGTTGGGCACAAACAGCAGCGGGCCCGGCCGGACCGCCTGGGCCTGTTTGACACTAGCACACACTTGCAGCGGCCTGCGCGCGCTTCCCATACCACTTAGTCTCCCGCTGCGACGGACCGGCGTCACTGTGTACTTGGGGGGCTCGGATTGGTTGGACTGACGTCTTCTGGTGGAAAAAAAAAAGAATAAATAAACCAGATAAGAAAAAATTGTTTATTGAAAAGAGAGTAGAGTAACAAGCTCTAAAAGTAGTATTGTTATAGAATTTTGTTTGATCAAATTTAACTCGAATACCTAAACTATTATAAAACTGTAACCGAAGTGTGTCTGTACATTGA
Source organism: Agonopterix arenella (assembly GCA_927399405.1). Classification (NCBI taxonomy): domain Eukaryota; kingdom Metazoa; phylum Arthropoda; class Insecta; order Lepidoptera; family Depressariidae; genus Agonopterix; species Agonopterix arenella. Next base: position 6,943,298 of record OV656718.1, on the reverse strand, counting down.
AGATATTAACAAAAAAAAGTTGCGATATGGTTTTTAGGTGTCGCTCATTCCTTATAACCAATTTTTGAATTTTTTGTCGGTCTGTTTGTTTGAACGAACATCACGCAAAAACTACTGAACCGATTATGATGAAACTTTTTGTTTGATAGCTAATGATCTGACTTAAAATCTGGTATATAATTTGTGCGGACGAAGTCGCGGGTTAACTCTAGTTATATTATAAGATTCATAAGTTTTTTTTCCAATTACAAAAAGTCAAGGGCGAGTAACCATGCGTCATGCAGGAGGCGATGGTTCGAGTGGCCGACTCGTACATATGAATTTTTCCACAAATGGATTTGTGAAAGAAAATATTGTGAGGAAACCTGCATGCTTTAATTTCGATGTATATATAGTACCCATTATCCCATTATAAATGGCGAAGGGCACACTACCTATCACAATGGACAGAGTTTTGGTATAATAGTGAAATATACATGTTCTGGACATCCACGTTTGACTAGTAGTACCGAAATGGATGGATGTGGATGTTCCGAGGTTTCAGAATATCTCTGACTGCCCCCTCGGGGAATATAGTCGAGAGCATATGCTATATGCTACATGTTCTGAATTTTCAGAATATACGTTTGTAGCAACACCGGCGGCATGGCACCGTGATATAACGCTATCGCGCCTTATTCGCTCTCTTACTATTTGCGCGAGGACGAACGTGATAAAGCCTTATAGCACGCATCAAGCTACGGCCGCAGATATATGCTATACTAAAGATTTCTAGTGAAAAATTATCTTACAACTTGGCCTGCTGCACAGCGAAGCGAATCAGCGTGCTTTTGAAGACATTTTTAATGTCCACCATCTTGGGGTCTGGCTGCTTCTGCTTCCCACTGTTGGGACTTATCTTCAGCTGCATGAACTTGTCCAGAAGCTGGTCTAAATTAGCTTCTACCACTGAACGCTGGAATGAGAATGTTAATTAAGTTAATAAGGGTTTTTCTGAATTGTTTTACGCGATTTCGTTTTGGGTTGTAGTGAGTCGTTCGTTTTGATCTTGTTTTGATGGTCTAAACTTTAAACTCTAAAGTCTAAACTATCCTTTTCTGCTACATCCTGTATGTTACGATACGATATTTTATTATTAAAAATTTATTTACTGGCCTGGTTACAAGACTTTTAGGCCAAATCATCTAATAAAACAAAATCTTCATTTTCTTAAAGCCTAACAAAACGTTGGTGTTCGACGTTTTGACGCTTCTTTGGAGTTTTGGAGACAATCGAAAGTCGCAGGAAACAGAAGTCCACAGGACAGAGGTGAACCGATCGCTTTGCCGCGCTAAAAATGACGGAACACTTTTCCTGTTTACGACCCATACACCATCTTATTTCACTGAACTGTATATTGTTCACTTGCACGACACTTTGTTACGCAAAACAACACCAATTTTACGAACCAGAACTCACTATAAACAATAAAAATTCGACAAAATATGTGGACTCCAAACGTAGCTAACGAATACTTACGATACGATATATCGCAGTCAGTGTGACCAGATTTAGCAGGATCCTGCGATTTTAGCAGGATTAGGCCCTATAATTAAGGGCTTAGCAGTTTTTTAGTAGGTTTGAAAAATTTGGCAGTTTTTAGCAGGATCTGCTAAAACCTTCGCAAAATTCAACATGATTCGGCATTTAGTACTTTATAGAAATCGTTTAGCAGGTTTTAGTAGTGTTCAGCCAACCGGCTAGCAAGATCCTCAATTTAAATCTGGTCACACAGATCGCAGTAGAAGATATTTTGTCGAATTTTTATTGTTTATAGTGAGTTTTGGTTCGTAAAATTGGTGTTGTTTTGCGTAACAAAGTGCCGTGCAAGTGAACAATATACAGATCAGTGAAATATGATGGAGTACGGGTCGTAAACAGGAAAAGTGTTCCGTCATTTTTAGCGCGGCAAAGCGGTCGGTTTACCCCTTTCCTGCGGACTTCTACGTTTCCTCCGTCAAAACGTCGAACACCAACGTTTTGATAGAACGACACTACGAACGAACTAGAAGATTTGGCCTAAAGGTCTTGTAACCGGGCCAGTAAATACATTTATATATATATATGAAGATGCTTGGAAGATACAAATAATTATGCAGCTTCTACTGGAGTCGCGTTGCGTGGCTAGTGGATTCACAGACGGAAGTATTCGTGCGCGGTTTACCTGGCAACGGGGCTCAGCCATTTTCTACTATCGGAAATAACAATGTGCAGTAAAAATAATGAACCAACCTTTTGAAGGTAGTAGGGCGTTATTAGGCGCCTGCAGGTAACGGTAATGACATACTTCGGTGCCCTTAGCGATGGCCTCTTCCCAGCACTGTACTGAAGCCGTCAGGTCACCTCGTCGTTCCTCTAGTGCTGCGCGACCCAGAAGGGGGCATTGTTAGGCGCCTGCGGGTAACGGTAATGACATACTTCGGTGCCCTTAGCGATGGCCTCTTCCCAGCACTGTACTGAAGCCGTCAGGTCACCTCGTCGTTCCTCTAGTGCTGCGCGACCCAGTAGGGGGCATTGTTAGGCGCCTGCAGGTAACGGTAATGACATACCTCGGTGCCCTTAGCGATGACCTCTTCCCAGCACTGTACTGAAGCCGTCAGGTCACCTCGTCGTTCCTCTAGTGCTGCGCGACCCAGTAGGGGGCATTGTTAGGCGCCTGCGGGTAACGGTAATGACATACCTCGGTGCCCTTAGCGATGGCCTCTTCCCAGCACTGTACTGAAGCCGTCAGGTCACCTCGTCGTTCCTCTAGTGCTGCGCGACCCAGTAGGGGGCATTGTTAGGCCCCTGCAGGTAACGGTAATGACATACCTCGGTGCCCTTAGCGATGGCCTCTTCCCAGCACTGTACTGAAGCCGTCAGGTCACCTCGTCGTTCCTCTAGTGCTGTGCGACCCAGTAGGGGGCATTGTTAGGCGCCTGCAGGTAACGGTAATGACATACCTCGGTGCCCTTAGCGATGGCCTCTTCCCAGCACTGTACTGAAGCCGTCAGGTCACCTCGTCGTTCCTCTAGTGCTGCGCGACCCAGTAGGGGGCATTGTTAGGCGCCTGCGGGTAACGGTAATGACATACTTCGGTGCCCTTAGCGATGGCCTCTTCCCAGCACTGTACTGAAGCCGTCAGGTCGCCTCGTCGTTCCTCTAGTGCTGCGCGACATTCCCAGTAGGGGGCGTTACTAGGCGCCTGCGGGTAACGGTCGCGGATAGCGCGCAGCCAGCGAGCGCCTTGCTCCCAGTCGAGACCCTGTAGGTTACCATTATTTAATTAGAAGTTTGGTTGCAAACACGCTATAGAGATCGGTTTTTCCATGCAATAAGGGATAGAATAGTGTAGATGCCTGATCCTGGATCAAATTACAAAATTAGGCTAAAAAAAGCAGGTGAGTGTTGGACCACGCCGGCGCAGGCGATTCGATTTTTTAGCCCAGTCATTTTACGAAGTTTTGTAAACTTATTTAAAAAAAAAAACGCTACGCAACATAGAAATCGAAATTGTGTGTCCCAGAAGGCTTTTAAATTAATAATATTAATACCAATGCACTCATTTGACTTAGATTTAATAATATAAATTATTTTTGAGCAATAAAATATGCATTGAAGTTTTAAAAATGGGGTATTAATTAGAAAATAAGAATGTATTTTTCAAAACCTTCTAAGTAGACAAGAATATGTACACCATGTTTGAAGTATGTATAATGGACCTTAAATATGAGCAAAAAAAAATGTACCGTCCGGTTTTTTAGAACGAGATAATAGCTAAATTTTAAAATTGGAACTGTTGCTGACGTGATTTTTTTTTAAATTTTGGCACATTTCTAGGCTCAAATTGGTTTTTCAATATTAAACCGAAAAAAAATATCAATTATTAATTAGTCGCGGCTCAAACCGTAAAATGACTGGGCTATTTAAGCAATGCAATATTTAGTACCTATTTAGTACTATTTGATATCTCTCATCAAATATTTGGTACCACTACGCTACAAACGGAGAAAACTAGGAAAAACGTTCAGTCCAGTCATTCTGATAGGTAGATTGTCTGTCTGTATGTTCACGTTTTATTAAGGAGTCACAAGTTTTATTAAAGAAAAATAAATATTTTGCTATGGATTAAATTACGGCATCCAGTTAGTATAACTATTTTATTTTGTCGGCATTCAATTGGGTTACTATTGTTTAGTAACCCAATTGAAATCCTTGAGGATTATTTTTGAGCAAAAACACAAGAGATTGCGGAACCTGGTGGCAAGCTCAAACGTGAACCGTGCGAACACCACGCTAAAGATAAGCTCGAGGAAAAACTTGCAACAAAATTACAAAACAAAACAATTATAATCGATTACAAAAGCTACTTCTAATTATACTTATTTGCCTCGTTTCTATTACCACCGATCATGGACTGAAAAAAATATGTTTTTATTCTAATTTGTCACCAAAGGCGACGACTAAGATGATACTGTTTGGCATGGCCGCGACACATCGCTGTCGCGCCTTAGATTAGCACTCTTTCTATTTGCGTATTTCCGAACGAGATGAGTCTTGCCGCACGCATTGTGCTAGGCGTAATCCTTCTTAATATGCTGACGGGTTTTTAAGGGGAGGATCAGACCATCAAACTGAACAACATTCGCTACGGGAACAACGTGGAAATCACGAAAAAAACTGCTGTTCCATACAATTGTATGAGACAGCTAATTAGTCTGCATATTAACAAGGTGGCTGTATAAATCAACATTTTAAACTACTACTTACCTAATCAAATTAAAGATTGAAAAATTTGCTCTCCAAGCCCACTACCCAGAGAACGAAATTTTCAATCTGTTGCGTCTTAAGGGTACGCAGGGCGCTCAGCGCCCTTAAGACGCAACAGATTGAAAATTTGGTTCTCTGGGTAGTGGGCTCGGTGGCGCAATTGGATAACGCAGTTCCCCGGTTTGGAAAAGTGCAGGTTCATGACCCGCCCGAGACAAATTTTTCAATCTTCAATTTGATTCGCAATAGCACAACATGGCTGTAACATGTTTAAAAATCTATAATATTTGAAATTACAACTTACCTCTCTCAATAATTCAGTCAAATCATTCAAAGCACCGACTAAAAGATCATCAACAACGTCCGGTGTCATCATAGAATCCTGCGTCTCATTGAAATCAACACTGTCGCTCACAGAACTCACTCTCCTCCACTTATTATCAGACAATTTAGGAAAACTATCAGTTACTTTGGTAAAATCATTGTTTCTATCATTCATATTATCCGTGAACGAATCATCATCGCTATCGGATTCTAACGGAACGTTTTCTTTGTCTTCATCATCGTTCTGATCAAAATTGAGCGGCTTGAGAACTTCTCGCTGCGGCAAATGGTGGATACCGAAGCATTGTAAGTGATGGTACGAATCCAATGATTTACCACGCTTCTGTAACCAATTCTGGAGTCGTGACTGTAGTTCTTGGGGTTTAGGAGTGTTAAAATTTAATGGGATGGGCGTTTGGAATTTGACTTTCTTCCGTTCGCTCTTCACGGCCGATATTACTTTGTCTTCTTTAATATTTTGATCTTCGTTGACTTCGTGTACGTTGTTTAACTTATCTCCGATTGAAGACCATTTGTGAATGCAGTTAGCCATTTCGGACTTGCTAATGCGTTTTAAATGGACGGCAGATATGGACCTCCTGATGGTAAGGTCTGAGGTCTTTTTTGGCTCGAAGACAGTGTGACGTTTGTTTAGAATTAATCCAGAGTCTTTTAGAACCTTTTTTAGATAGTTTGGATCCGTTTGCAGTTTTTTAATGTCGTCAATTTGTTTTTTTGGTGCTATTTTGGGTTGATACAGTCTTTCGAAGACCGATTGTCGGTTAGGGTTAACTTTTGTTGCACTCTGAGGCTGTTTAGTAGGCAGCATGCTTTTTCTTAAGTTCTCGGCTTTCGGGAATGCTTTCGGGGGTTGTGAAGGCGCAAAGCTTTTTCTGGACGCTTTGGGATCATTCTTAGGAAGGATAAACTTAGTTTTGTTCGTATTACTCAAGTTTTTATTCACATTAGATGTGATTTTTTCAGTTTTTGTAGCATTAACAATGACTTTGTCAGTTATTTTCGGCTTTAAGTCAACTTTTTTAGATGTTTTCACATTGTTAACAAGGTTGATGTCAGTTTTTACATTGTTAACAAGTTTGACGTCAGTTTTTACATTGTTAACAAGTTTGACGTCAGTTTTTACATTGTTAACAAGTTTAACATCAGTTTTAATGTTGTTAACATCAGTTTTCGGTTTGGACAGATCTTTGTTTAGAACAAATTGTTTAACGTTTGCAATGGGTGCAGAAATAGGTCTCTTAGTTGTTCCGTTAACATGGAAATTATTTTTAACAGAGTTATTTTTTATGATTTCCGATGTTACAAGCTTGCTAGTCGATACGGTAGTATTGAAAGGCTTCGAGGATGGCTGGGCTTCGTACTTGTTATATTTTTTTAAATTTAACTCTCGTAACTGAAAAATAAAGGAATTTTTTTTTTTATGTGTTGGGTGATTTAAAATCAAAATGAATAGAATGGTGTTTGAGATTGATTGTAAAAAGTAAAGATGGTAAACACAATATCACCATTTCATGCAACATTATATTTTGGAAACTTTAAATAAAAAAGTACAATGTACATAGTTAATCTTTACAAGCGCAAGGGGGTTTGATTTCTCTGATGTTGACAGTACCACAATTTCTTATACTGCGACTGTACTTTTAAAATAATAAAAAGATAGGTGTTAAAGATAGATTGTAACTGGGTCCTGACAAGTAACATGAGTTCATGTCTAATTAAATTTACCTTTTCAATCCTGGCCTTCTCTCTAGCAATACGTTCCTGTCTCAGCTTAGACAGTCGTTCGTCGACGGAAGACATTTTGATATACCGTAACTGTTTGATCAACTGAAAATTATACAAAAGTTCTCTTCGCTTTAAAAACACAAATAGAGAAACAATAGATACATGGATTGTTGGAACATGAGATATTCATATTCATTTGTTGCTTTCATGGGTACGTAGGTTCTAAAAATATTTTTAAAATAATATATATGTATATATTTTATATCTTAAAATAGTTTCAGACATGAAACCTTGTTGGGCTCTACAATATTAACAATTTTAAATTAGGTATAAAAAATAAAATCAAGTAAAAAAAATAATAAAAGAATAAAGTAAACACTAAGAATATTTTACAATTTGGGAATGAAATTATAAATACAAAGTCTGAGCGGAATATTAGGTAGGTCAAAACTAAATTAACAAAATGTCATAAATCAATAAATTAGGGACGATTTAGACCTACCGGCTCGCATCGGACCGGCCCGGAACGGAGCCGTACGCGTGTCGCGGCTGCCGTACAATACAAAGCATGCTATGTTATCTTAGTACAAACTAAGTGGATCGCTGATTTTCCATAGACAGCTTCCGCCATCTATTGGTTATGTTTCGAAGCACTACGTGATGAACTAGGGTTCATATCGGAGTAACAGCGCACTACACTTCACGCGCTGCGCTGCATTAATGAGAGATGTCGCCTATATCAATCACTGACTTGTTGGTCTAGCGGTCTAGACAACCGGCTTACGATTCGGGTAGCTAAGGTTCGTTCCTCATGTCGGCCGATCGTCTTTTTAAATTTATTTCATAATGTGGCGCCCCCTAGTGCTAATAAGCGGAAACGCAATTAGGACGTCTTAAAATTCAAGGCGAGTTACCTATCTACATCCATTATACATATTAATCTATGGTACGAAGCTCCGACGCGTGCCACGGCACCGAACCAATGCGAGGGCAGTCGATCGCATGTCAACGGGGCCGGTTATGTCGCGGAATCTGTCGGCAGCCGTACGGCCATCGCGACGTATCGCGGAATGCGAGCAGAGACAATATGCATAAGTTGCATGCAAATATGAACTGTAATTCCTGTTTACACATTTCAATATCCTTTGCCCCATTTAAAAACAGGGTTGATAAAAATCATGATTTTTTTACATTCTGATCTTTTTAGAATTTGGAATTCAGTTATTAATTAAAGAAAACACTATATTTTATTTATCCACATGTTCACACGGCGACACCATCAAGGTACGCAAAACTAAAATAAGCTGACCGGCCTGGCCGCGCATAGGTAGAATAATGTATAACGTCGCACGGCCAGCTTATGTTTGTTTTGCGTAGCTAGATGTTTCGCCGTGTGTATTTGGAATATGTAACAAACAATATTATAAAATTATCAAAAAATCAATAAGTTCTTCTAAAATCTAATCACTTTTTATTAAAAATCACACTGTCATTTGAATAAGCAAAATAATTAGTTAAGTTTTTTCAAAAGGAAGACTATAATTTGGCTGCCTTCTCGGTGCCTGATGGCCAATTTGGTTGCAGTAAAAAAGTATTGATTTAAATCATTGATTTTTATAAAAAAATCACTTGATTTTAATCAAGTGATTTAAATCATATCAACCCTGTTTAAAAATGCCGTCCGGGCCGGGCCGATGTGAGCCGGTAGGTCTGAATGGTACCTTACACTTTATTTTACACCAAAAGTATACAGAGAGTCATAAATATTATTAATTCTGTATTAACTCTGTATCCACATCTAGTTAAACTGAGTTGATGGATGCAGTCTCTTTTGTATATTTTGAAATGTTTGGAAATCACTTGGGGTGAAATATGAAAGAGAAAAAGCATGTGATGATGTGTAAGCTAGAGTGAGATAGATAGACTTGAGTTATTTTTACGGAAACCCTAACATTTACCTTATATTATTTTCTTTTGCAATAAAGATTTCAGTCTGAACCGCCCCTAAAAATTTGGAAAGCGTTTACAAAATCACAACTAGGGTGATTTTGATATTTCCCTACTAAATGTATGGGAATTTATTTTTGCGTTTCCGAGAGTTCTAATACCTCGACCTCGGTTGACCCCATAGAGACTTATGTTCTTTATTGGTAAGAGAATTGAATGGGATAAAAAAAAGTTTTGTGAAAATTGCAGTTTTTCTCGATGACTGTAAATTTTTTTTAAATCTGTGAATGCAAAAGTAAAATGCTTCAAAAATTTGGGTTAGTCTCCTAAGAACGTTTTCTTGTAGCTACTGTAGATGCTTCTGGTAGCTGCCCTTTATTTCCAATCTTAACTTTCCACCCTGTATATAAGGTCTAACAAAATAAGGTGAAACTATTTTAAGGAGATGTTCAGACCATCAAACTGAACAACTTTCTCTATGGGACTAATATTGAAATCGCGAAAAAAAAATCTGCTGTCTCATACATTTAGGTCGATTTATTTATTTATTTATTTATTATAAAAATTACATGTAAATTTACAGAGCAATTTCCAAAATACTTACATGCAAAAATACATAAGATAACTACTTACTAATGGTAATACTTATTTAAATGAGATCAGAACCAAATAGTTAACTTATAAATTATTGATAACAGATATTGCATAACTATAAAACAAATGAGGACTATGGTTTGTATGGAACAGCTTATTTTTTTTCGCGATTTCGATATTGGTCTTATAGAGAAAGTTGTTCAGTTTGACGTTCTGATCATTCCCTTAAAATAGTTTCACCTAATTTTGTTAGACTTTATATATTGTAAAACAGTTATAAAGCAAATGATTTATCTTAAAACTAAAAACAAAAATATAACTAGATTAAACAAAATAACTAAAATAGAGAGAAAAAGATTATTCTAGAATGTCGGTCAGAGTGTCATCTTAGGTCTCATCTTTATCTTTTTTTTTATTTATAAATTAATAGCATTTTGCCTGTCTAGGAATGCATTCGTTTTTTTAGGGACTTTTATACAAAAGTGTCAAAGTACATTTCAGTCCTATTGTGCCTTATATCTATATTTTACCTACTCTAACTTAGTTATTATAATTTACTTAATCGGACACTGATGGTGAACACTTTTCTAGCAGCATCAGAGCCTGGTGATGCTAGGATCTCATAAAATATGCCCACATCAAGTCTATTCACTCCAAACTCCCTCATCAGTGTCTTTCAAGCCTGCTCGTAGTGAACACACTCCACTAGGTGATGAACAACCTCAACCACTCCACACTCATCACAATTTCTTTAACTATTCCTTTTAACCCGACAACAGCGAAGCAAAAAGGAGGGTTATAATTTTTTGATCCTGAAGTGAAATTTATTTAGTGGAAGACACTCTAGACCGATTCTTCAGTATTTTGCTGGTCAGTGTGTCATCTTATTCTGTAAGTACATATATGGGTATGGGGTATGGTATGGTCTATCTATTGGGTTGAAGAATTAGGTACATACACAGTTACATACTCAATTTGGAGCAATTACTTCAAAATGCAGCAACATTAAAAAGGTGCTAAATCAAAATATAGTTTGTTAGTTGTAGCAAAGCGTCTGACCACCCATAATGGGATTATAATCGTGAGCTTATGTATGTATGTAACTAGACAACATGAAAAGAAATTGGAACAAAACTAAAATTGGAATTGGAATATGAAAATAGATGATTCCTTGAATAAAATACTTCACTTATCTAAGTCCGTTATTTCTTTTCAAGTATTTAGGTGTAAGAAAAGGGAAAAATGTATTTTCTTACCAGAAAAATCCACTTCAAAAACAAGATATTACTTTTGTTTTAGAAACACTCGAATGTCATTACAATCACTGTTTATAGAAAGAAAACAAGAAATAGCGTTAAATTACCGAAGTAACACTAACGTAGAAGCAACGAAATTATTAAATTATATTTGAAATCAAAGAAAAGGAGACAACAGCGAACAAACAACAAAATGCAATAAAATGACGGTTGCACAACCGCCTATTTTCAAAATTAGACGTCAAAACTCGTGAAGTTCGTTGACGTTAAAACGGCTGCGTTCATTTTTAAATTATTTAAAATCTCGATTATGATTAAATTGATTTAAATCTGCATGATCTGAAAATCACGGCTTTCATCTCGATTGTTTTAAATGTACGTGCAGTGAAATTGTTGTTTATATTGTTGTTTACCAAAGAAAAACGCTTTTGTTGGTGTTTATCATTGCACATAAAAATAGTAGGAATCCATTTCTAACAACTGGTCACACTGATCAAATCAGTGTTGCCAACATGGCAACGAAACAACGAACGTCATTCAATTTAATCTGTCACGTTGGCAGCACTGCAAGTGCTAATGCCCGCTTGGTCACGAGTGCGCGAGGCGAAGGCGAATTGCATTTTCAAGTTTTCTGAATTAAATTACGGATTATCTTAAAAGGATTCTTACTCAGGTGAGTGATGTTTTCAATTTATACAATTAAAAACTATTTTCCAGTGTTTCCTTAGTGTTTATAAACGTAGATGTACATAGAAAGAAAATGAAAAAAAAAAACTTGTTGCGCTCGCCGGTCGCGCGAAATCGTGAGATTTTTGCAAACAGGTTTTCACAGTTTTTGTTTTATCAACTTTTTAATTTTAGCGAGCGGTGCTTCAAGCTAGCGTTTAAGCTATTTCATTTTAACACTTTACTTTCGCCTTGAGATAATCTTGCAATTACTAAAAATATCGCGAATTAAGTAGGTACAAGTATTTTTAAACTCCCTTTTCGGGCAAATTCTTATTAGTTTATTATGGAATTTTAATCCGTAGCGGTCGTATTCTGGTAATAGACGTTTTAATTCAAAAAATTTGGATTATATACCAAATAATTTGAACATTTACTAAAATTGTATTGTATTTTTGTCTACCTACCTTCATTTAAAATTCGAACATGCATATTTTGCAAAACATTACCTAAGTATTTTTCTATTCATTAAAAACTTTTTAAAAACTATCTAAATCAAATGGGTTATCCCACCTCCCGAATCGAATTCGAATCGATCGAATTAGATAAGATAGAAAAAAAGTCTAGAATTTTAGTAAAGTCGAATTTTATCTAAGACAGAAAATACAAAAGTCTAGGGTCAGTCAGAGTGTCATCTTAGTGCGTCCGCTACGTGAAACGGGACCCGCGCGCGGGTCGGCATAGATTGCGGGTTACCCATACATTGCAAGCATCTCTCCCTCTGACATACACGAGTAATAAATGCCGACCCGCGCGCGGGTCCCGCTTCACGCAGCGGACGCACTTAGGGGTGGTTTAATATTAGCTAAGAGAGAATAAAAACAAGTCTAGAATTTTATTAAAGTTGAATATTAATTGCTAAGGCAGCAAAAAACAGAAGTCTCGAATTTTAGTAAACTTAGTTTTAGTTTGATTGTTGATTTGGTGTTGGTTTTGATTTGTTGTCGTCGGTTGTTGATAAAGTATATAAGGTCTAACAAAATTAGCTGAAACTATTTTAAGGGGATGATCAGACCATCAAACTGACCAACTTTCCCTATGGGACCAATATCGAATTCCCGAAAAAAAAATCTGCTGTCCCATACAAAACTGCAAATCATGACTCGACTCAAATGTATGGGACAGCAGATTTTTTTCACAATTTTGATATTGGTCCCATAGAGAAAGTTGTTCAGTTTGATGGTCTGATCATCCCCTTAAAATAGTTTCAGCTAATTTTGTTAGACCTTATAGGTATTTGGTTCATTGATTGATTTTAGAATCAAAACCATTCATCCATCCATTGCATTTTTCCTATTTTTTTGGTTGTTTTTTCAATTGATTGATGAATATTAGAACTATACCTATAAAAATTCTTTTAATTGGTGAATATTAGAACTAACAGGTATCATTTAAACAATGTTTAAGAAAACTTAATTTCGTACCAATAAGCATATGCTCACGACTATATTCCCCGAGGGGGTAGTCAGAGATATTCTGAAACCTCAGGACATCCATGTATCACTCATTAATTTATTTTAATTAGTTTTATGGAGCTCGGGGGAAGAGATATCTCATAAATTCATAAATCTGTATTAAATTATTTGTTTGACTATAACTCTATAACAGTTGTAAAACTGTTGAAACAGTGACTTAACATGATAATGATGTCACCTAGATTATTTTTATAGTACCTAACTCATAATTGCACTTCCATAGTGGAATGAGAATATTCCTGCAATCGCGCCCGAGCGCGCTGCATACAAACGAAGTTTGATCCTATTTTGAATATTAACGATTTTTTTTTTAAATTCGATTTAGTAACTTAAATCCGTGTCTGTGGTTTGTCGGATTTGTAAAGAAATGAATGTAAAGTTTCAAAGTTAGAGTTGACTCAAAAATTTGCATACAAATCCTAAATTAATGCTAGCATTGAAACTGTATATTTGAAAGGAAATTGTCGGAAATCAGACAAACCACAAGTGAAAAAAAATCATTCATTGGTTAAATAGGATCTAACTTCGTTTGTAGGCAGCACACTCGGGCGCTCAGCAATATTAAGGGCCTATGTCGAAAAATAATTGAAGCGAAATAGGCGTGTGATAGCTTATATTACTGCCTGACGCGAGAGAAAGAGATAAGGCGGCGCGCGCGACTGAAACGACGCAAGCGTAAAACACACTTTATTTAATTGTGATTGTACTATTTATTTTTTTCTGAAATCAAAATTTGTAAAATATCAATCTCTTTTTTTTAAATCAAGTCTCGTGTTTCTATTATTCACCGTTTAGCAGTTCCAAGCGTTTATAAACAAAAAAAAAACACAAAAACAGAGGCTACTTTGGCTTGTTTTTCTATCGAGAAAATGTATCTTAATCGTGTTTTGGCTCTAATCAAAACTTCAATTATATGTTCAATTTACACATATGCGCTAATAATACTCCTACTGTTAGTACTTCATGACATATGACGCTTTGAACAATCCTATTTTTTCACATATCCTCTTAATAACACGAGGCGAATCCATGCAAAATTTTAATATGCACATTCATATCGTGAAAAAAATTACGTCATCCGATAAAAAAAAAGTCAATAGTGAAAAGAAATTAGCGACGCTGTGGACTTGATAAGCAAGAGAAACAAATGAAAGTTGTCACAGTGCAGTGCAGTGCAGTGATCGTAATTCGTAAGTCTCAGTATCAGGTATCAAGGTTATAATCGATACCGTTTACGGTTGACTTGATGTTTAATACAATACACTCATAACTATCGTACTTTGACTACTTATATAAGGTCTAACAAAATTAGGTGAAACTATTTTAAGGGAATGATCAGACCATCAAACTGAACAACTTTCTCTATGGGACCAATATTGAAATCGCGAAAAAAAAATCTGCTGTTCCATACATTTAGGTCGAGTAGGTTTGTATGGAACAGCTGAGTTTTTTTTGTGATTTCGATATTGGTCCCATAGAGAAAGTTATTCAGTTTGATGGTCTCATCATCCCCTTAAAATAGTTTCACCTTATTTTGTTAGACCTTATATACGAGATAGCCTATAATTGCGAAACAATAACTTCGAACTTAGAACGTTTGGGGTTCACACGAGACTACTTTTCATGATTTTTTACATTCAAAATTAGAATCTAAAGTTATCTAAACTATTATAAAACTGTAACAGAAGGTTTGTCTGTACATTGAAGATATTAACAAAAAAAAAGTTACGATATGGTTTTTAGCTGATTCCATATCACCAATTTTTTTATTTTTTGTCTGTCTGTTTGTTTGTGTGTTTGTTTGAACGAGCATCACGCAAAAACTACTGAACCGATTTTGATGAAACTTTTTTTGTTTGTTAGCTTATTATCTGACTTAAAATCTGGTATATAATTTGTGCGGACAAAGTCGCGGGTTAACGCTCGTGGGAAATAAAATCCAAAGTTACGGATTTCGTGTTACCTCGCCCCCCGCAGAAAGTGGCAGAAATGTTTGTTAGTAGAATTACACGCGTAACTAGTCCCTATATAAGTAGTCAAAAGTTTTAAGCTTACACCATTATATTCTATAAGGTTTTAAGTCTGATTGAATCGAAATCATCAGCTTAAATAGCTTTCATCGAAATCGGTCGAGTAGTTTTTGCGTGATCCTCGATCAATACTAAACAAAAAATTATAAAAAAATCTGTAATTTGGACTGGACACCAAAACAAACACCATAATCGTAACCTCGTTTTTTTTGTAAATATCTTCAATGTTAATTGTACAGACACACTTCTAAGTGCTATTATTGACTGTGCCTGCCTTTTTTAAAGGCCAAGGGATTGAGCCCATACATTCATGTCAGACGTAAACATTTTATACTTTTCGATTAAAATTTTTAGTAAATAATGAAATATTCCATCAAAAGATGCGTTACCATCTTTTTGATCATCTTCTCCCTCTTTACTATTTTAAAGAATCACTTTTTGAAATTTTGACCTTTATTCGCACAGAACGTAGCGCCATCTATCGATCCTCTAGAAAACAAAAAGAAAAACGGTCATTACAAATACAATATTGAATTACAAGACCAGACATTTTGGTCACACTATATCCTGAAGAAAAACTCATACATTCCAATGGGAACCTATTGACTGACTTGAAGATAAAATAAAACTATAACTGCAAGTCTGCCTTGAGTCTATTAACCTCAAACCGAACTATTTTGCATATTCAATGCAGTTATTTGCATATGTATGACCACACAAGTTAACGTGCCTTTACAAACTGATTGCAAACTTTGTTATAAAGTAACAAAGGCATATAATAGCTTGTAAAATTGTAGATAAAGTGCGAACAGATTGGGTCGTGTTGTATTTTTTATTCGTCATTAATTTCATTCGCATGATTCACACATGAATAGTCTATAGGAGTATTTTTTGTAGGTAAATCGATTTCTAGTGTAGTGTTAGTCATTTCTTTATAATAGACTAGGAGATAAGTGCATCTCTACGATGGGGATTAACTAGACCTGCCTGCATAACTTCAGGTTCAGGTTTTGTGAGTTACAGACGTTTAAAGGTCAGTAAAAAATTACCGATCAGCTGCAAGGCTGATCGATCTCCTAAACCGTCCATCCCCATCACAGAGATGCTCTACACCTCATAAACACTGAATCAGCCTTGCAGCTGCTGGTTGCAAAAAGTACAATTATCTCTTAGTCTACAAATATTGTGGTTTTTGAGGTGTTGAATTTCCGGTGCCCCCTCGGGGAATGCAGTCGTGAGTGCAGGTTATGACGTCATAAATTATGTCATGAATACGATCTGAAAATGTTTTTGTGAAACGTATGGGACTTCAAATGAAAGGTCTAAATTACCGGTTCTAAAAATAAACTACGTAAGTCTTTTAAAAATGTAAGAAGTATATTTTCAAAACACCATTGGGCTCCTTCCTCCAGGAGTGCGATTTTTGAACATCATACGTTCTTATCAGTAGTAGAAAAATGCTTAATTTCCATAGTGGTAGAGTTTCTGGCCGCATCTTCTCTCAACGGAACACCTTCCGACGCGGTGGTAGAATCAAAAATTGAAGTCAATGAGCTATCAATGTGATGTTATTTTGAATAAAAATCGCACTCCTGGAGTATGATTTTTGAAAGTCAAATCAGCAGTAGAAAGATGTAATTTTGACATTTTCAACTGCTGAGTTCATCGAATGAGTTTAAAAAATCGCACTCCTGCCTAGCTAGCATGCCACTCACGACAAAGCGTTTAAACGAGAAAAACGTCATGCGCGCTCTTTCTGGCCTACGTAAAATAATAAAGATGGAGGCACCACAGAGTACTATAATTTCTAATGTCGGATACAAATTTTGACCACGAGTTAAAAAATTACAGACAACAAAACAAAACGCTATCCTTAAACACGTTTAAACATTATCTTTATGATTATATGACACATCCATTCTTGTTACCATTTATCATACAATAGTGATTCGGTCTTCCTCCGATTGTTTTGAATAAGGGTTTGTTAGGCCATTGTTATTTAGGTCTTAGGTCCAATGTTTAGGTCTGAACGACCTACCGCATGTGCTCTGTCTTTAATTTTGATAATATATTGTATCAATATCAGGTACTTAGTTTTCTTTTGATCAGTAGCAAGGGGGCAAATGCCCCGGGCGGCATTTTACTAGTGGCGGCAAATTCAGGAAAAATGTAGATTGATTTAGATCTGTCTATAACCAATTCGTAAAACAGAGAAAAGTCGAGCTCGCTTCGCTCGCTCAAGTTTTTGTTTTAATAATAATATACCCTACCTACACATAATCCTAAACAGTTCTGACAAAGACGTGGTGCTAAAAATGTCGAGTTTGCTTCGCTCGATCCATAGCGTTTACTTCGTTCACTTTGCACATATTGTACGTAAAATGATCTGGAACCAACTGATTCGTATTTAGGAGAAAAATCCATCTCTCTCGCTCTAAGTTAGTTTTTACATTTATAAATCAAAAGATATCTGACCACAACTCGAATATTTGTGCTGAAAAATTTCGAGCTCGCTACGCTCGCTCCGCTATTTTTTGTATAGATCTTTTTATAAAGATAAGGGGGCGGCAAAATCAGTCTGTGCCCCGGGCGGCAGAAACCAACGCTACGCCACTGGTTTTGATAGTAATTTGCGACTACATTATCATCATCATCAGCATATCATCGTCCACTGCTGAGTGACGTAACTACTAGCTGGCCTGGGCTGGCAGGATTGGCAAAATGCCAAGGGCCCCAAGCCTGAAGATTGTAACCAGGAAGCTGGCATAGGTATTGTCTATAACATCCTTGATTGTAACCTTTACAAATACGAGCATTTTTAGCAAGGAGGTGGCTCGGCCTTCACGGCGGTCCTCCTGATTTTTGACTGTTTAAAACTTTGACTATTTATTATAAGGCGATTTTTTTTTAATACGTTTTTAGATAGTCTTTTTAGCACTAAATGTTGCCGGTTACAGTTTAAAAGTCCAATTAATAATTACTTCCCACCAAAACTCCGTAAAATGACTGGGCTATCTATCGTACGATAGCTTTGACTATTAATATAAGGACTAGCCTTGCGGTAGCATTTCCCTTCTGTCACGGTATAAGATCAAAAAATCGTGTGCACATTCAATTTTATACCTTATCACTAAACGGGACAGCCTATAATTGCGAAACAATAATTTTGAACTTAGAACGTTTGGGGTTCATGCGAGACTACTTTTCATGATTTTTAACGTTCAAAATTAGAATCTAAACTTATGGGAATAAAATCCAAAGTTGCGGATTTCATGTTACCTAGCCCCCCGCAAAAAGTTGCAGAAATGTTTGTTAGTAGAATTACACGCGTAACTAGTCCCTATAGTTCTCTAGTCCCTGTAGTATAAGTAGTCAAAGGTTTAAAATGACCCAGTAAATAGTTAGTATACTGTCACGGATGCTGTGAAATGACGCAGCTATAGAAAGGCATTCAAAAATTCGGCCGGTTTGTCAACAAGCTTCGTAGCTCAGCGGTCGAGGCATGAACTCCCGTGCCGGGGGTCGATGGTTCGAGACTCGTCGAAAATAATTCTAGATTTTATTGTTGTTGGAAATGTTCTAGAAAAGTAAGAGGGAGTAAGAATATTTGGAAAGAGACAAAAAAAATGGGCGTGTTTAGGAATGTTCTAGAAAACAGAAAGAGAAGGAATATTTGAAATGAACCAAAAACAATAGGAATGTTCTAGAACAAAGAGAGAGAAGAAATATTTGTAAAGAAACAATAAAAGGGGGCGTGTTTAGGAAAATTCGAGAAAGAAGGCGGGATTAAGAAATATCCGGAAGGGAACAAAGGAATAAAGAAAAGACTAACGAAATTCGGCCATCTAGAAAATTCTAAGGGGTATTATAAGGCCGCGAGTTTGCGGACGCAAGTCAGTATTGATTTAACAGTGGAAAAGTGCGAAGAAAAGTAAAAGTGGAAAAGTACTAGTGAAAAGTAAAGTGCAAAGTAAAGTGGAACAGTGAGTAGACAAGTGTCAGTGTAGTGCAGTGTAGTGTGTGTCGCGTGTCGTGACGTCATAGTGTCGCGTGTCGTGACGCCATAGTGCCGTGCGTCGTGACGTCATAGCGTGTCCCGCGTCGTGACGTAGTGAACAGTGAAAGTGGTGAGAGGGGAAACCCCTGCGAGGAGGACTGTTAAAAGGGGAACCTCTGCGAGGTGGTCCGTGTGTAAGTGTGTAACCCAATAAACTCTGTAAATAAATTGGACTTAGCGTTTCACTCCAATCCCGAAACCCGTCGCTCGTAACAATACATTGCAGAAAAATCTCGAGCTCTCTACTGGTTTTCGTTATAAACATATTGGCCAAATTGCATTGCAGTAAAATCTGTGCCTTCGGTTCCCCTTCGCACCTCCTTTGATGTGTAATTACACCCTGTATACAATCCATCACGCACGATATTTCCTGGGGACAAAGATAAGGCTTTTTAAAGATCTTTCAAAGTTTCAGCAAAATCGGTCCAGAAGTCTTTGCGTGATTCTCGAACAAACAGGAGTGCGATTTTTGAATCTCATTCGCTGAGCTCAGCAGTTAAAAATGTCAATATTACTATGGAAATATTAACCCAAATATTATACCAAAAGTAATTTTTTGAGTTTAACGCGTATTTCCACCTCGACATGGGGTCTTTGTTACAAAACACTTAAAATAATATATTCCGCAACATACCTCGGGTGCATGTGTTATGGAGCCCCCGTTTTGGCAGATAGGTCGGCTATTGGCGCTGCGCGCCGTAAGTTACTTCAAAGTCAACGTTTAGCCTTGATTTTCCTGTGTAAAGCGTATAGAACGGTCAGCACCGAAGCACTCCCCGTTCTAGCGGGGGTGGTTCCCGTAGACTTGGAAATACAACGCCGCGCGGCCAATTACTTTCGTTCAAGAAAAGTTAGTCATAACTTCTTAAAACCTCGCGACCGAAATAGAATTAGTAAATTATTTAACTTTGATTGCAACATCTTTGATGAACTTTTATTAGACTGGGAACTACGGTGGCAAGGGTCTACAAAGGGGCGACATCTATACCAATTTTTTCCATCTGTTCGCGATCGTCTAGACAAAGCGTGGCTAGAGGTAGATCACTGCGTAGCCCAATTTCTTACTGGACATGGTAACTTTAAGGGAAAGCTATTTTATTTTAAATTGGTTGCGTCACCTTTATGTGAATGTTCTGGTGACAGTAACGAGTTCGAACAGACCGCTCATCATATTCTTTGGGAGTGTGAGCTCTGGTACGCCGAGCGCCAGACCATGCTTGACTCAATAAAGTTTTCTGGTGTCCCTTACTACATGGATCTTGTTGCGACTAGGGATAACTTCCGTGCGTTCAGATGTTTTTGCCATACTTATTACTGGAAGCAAAATAGGTCATAGTTTCAGTACAATGTTAGGTTCCTATTGTTTTATTTTGTATTTTTGGTGCTTTTGCGGTCGTGTCTTCAACACTGCCATAAATGATCTCTTGAATTGGCTCTCTAATAGCCATGTTTTTTCCTTCTTATTGCTGTCTCCCGCTTGCAATGGAGGGAAGTCGGATATTTCGTTTTCCTACTCCTCCTATCTTCTTTGATTAATTCATTGCGGGTTCCAAGACAGATTAGAGTCATCCCCCGGGCTCGCTGGACGTCATTGTCCAGTGTTGTGAATGGTCGCCGCTGTTGATCCTGGCTTACAGGAGTTACAGCGGTGGGAATGTGTGGTGGGCCTATGCCCGAATTAAAAAAAATATTACTATGGAGACATGCATCTTTCTACTGCTGATTTGACATTAAAAAATCATGCTCCAGGAGTGCGATTTTTGAATGTCAAACCAGCAGTAGAAAGATGCGTATTTCCATACATTTTCAACTACTGAGTTCAACGTATGAGATTCAAAAATCGCACTGCAGACGGGCGAAAATCCAAAAATCTGTGATTTAATGGTCAAGTCAGGGTCAGGAATTTTTTTTGCTCCGATCGGTTTGTTCCTATAAGTAGTAAAAGTTGTTCAGTTTGATGGGTAGACTCTTAGTTTAAAAGGATGCTAATGATATCAATTTCACCCTGTATCCTGTGCTGTATCTATCAGACTTTGACAAAACACCAAAATTATCATACCAAATGTTTGTTAATATTTTCAATGAACACTTCTGTTGCAGTTTTAGAATAGTGTAGATTGCGGTCGAAGTACTGAAATATCTTCAATGTGATATCTTAGTGCAGTGCAGTGGCATTGCAGTTATGATAATTGTATTATAAATAAACGGCCAAGCGCGAGTCAGGGTCGCGTGGTGAGGGTTCTGTACAGTGACGAACATAAAAATGTTAGTTAAGGGCCTATGTCGAAAAATAATTGAAGCGAAATGGGCGTGTGATAGCTTATATTACTGCCTGATGCGAGAGAAAGAGATGGGGCGGCGCGCGCGCCTTAAACGACGCAAACGACAAACTTTATTTAATTGTGATTGTACTATTTATGTAATTTAATGCTTATGTTATGTCATTTTGCGTTCGTTAAAAATCTTGACTTCTTCTTATAGTGTGGGAAGAATCCTGGTGTCAGAGTTTTTTCAGACCGCCTTACGGCCTCTGACGTGGTTTTTATGTAACTAATATTACCACCAGAGAAAGTAGCCGGGACCAACGGCTTAACGTGCCATCCGAAGCTCGGATTAATTTTTTTATCAGACAATCATGTGATTCAGCCTGCAATGTCCTAACAAACTGGGGAAAAACGCACAAAGTGACATTTCACTAGGTGTCCCCCGTGGGAATCGAACCCACGACCTCTGTGTCGAGAGCCATTAAGACTATGAAGGCAGTCCTTCTTGACTTAATGAGATGTAACAATAAAGTTCCCGTGTTTAATGCATAATGGTTACGGAACCCTAAAAAATGTTATCCCAAGATAATTAATAATGCTATTGAATACTGTCTCGCTCTCACGCTTAAGTAAAGGTATGAGAGTGAATAGTGAAAGTAGTTATATAGCATTACTTACTCTAGATTTCTAATGATAATGGTATTTGACCGAAAACTTATTCAGCATTATTTTAGCATCCGGATATTATAGAGGGTGTTAAATTAAATGCGTTATACAAGGTGTAAAGTTAAAAAGGACACTTAAAGGGGTGCTTCAGATCATCAAACTGAACAACTTTCTATATGGGACCAATATCTAAATAGCGAAAAAAAGATGCTCCATACAAAGCTGCAAACCTACTCGAGCCAAATGTATGGGACAGCTGATTCTTTTTTCGCGTTTGCGATGTTGGTCTCATAGTGAAAGTTGTTCAGTTTGATTGTATTAACACTTTGAATATTGGGTGATTTTTTTAAACCTTCCCAATTTTCAGGGGCGGTTCAGACCGTAAAACTGTAAACTTATAACTTTTACTATGGGCAAACATGAAAACAAACTGCTGTTTCATACACTTTCATAACAGCAGATTTAGAAAGTACACAAGCATAAAATATATTCAACTAAATTAGTTTGTTCAATGAATCTCGACATGAATAAAATAAATGCAAATAGACGTGGGTTTCCGTTAAAATTACGATTGTCATTCTACTCGTAGGTACTAAACGGCATTGCATAAAAAACCTGCCAAGTTATATTCGTATCTTGCGTAATTTAGGGTTCCGTACCAAATGGAAAATCAACGTTGCTTACATTACATTACATTACAAACGAGTTTTTGGGTGCCCAGAAGCAAAAAAAATATTATCTGCATATGTTCACGACTATATTCCCCGAGGGGGTAGTCAGAGATATTCTGAAACTTCAGAAAATCCACGTTTCACTAGTAGTGCCGAAACTCTGTCCAGTGTGACGGGGAGTGAGCCCGGCGCCACTTTTAATGTACAGTGGGTACAATACATGCCTCGAAATTGAAGCATGCAGGTTTCCTCACGATATTTTCCTAAAAAAAATTAAGCGGATATAATACGGGACGCGCTCTATTTTTTTCACGATTTCGATTTTGATCCCATAGAGAAAATTGTTTAGTATATGTATAATTTATTTATTAGGCACATAAATCAGAAAACAGTTATAAAAACACCAAATATAGACATTACAGTATTTATCATTTACAAGCTCGGCGGTGAAGGAAAACATCGTGAGGAAACCTGCATTCCCGAGAATGAAAAGAAAATACCATAAGTTCGGAGGTATGCGTAAAATATGGGTGAGCTTGGGGCGAACACAAAGGACCAGCGCTGGTCTCAGTGTTACAACGAACCTTGCTTGCAATAGCCCAACCACAAATAATAATAAATATAGACAGATTAAAAGGTAAAGCAAGCCATAATCCTAAGCATATGTGCACATCATCAAATAAGTAAAAGATTAACAATTAGCATTGTGTGCGTGACTCTACAGGGTCAAATTGATATCATTAGCATCCTTTTAAACTAAGAGTCTACCCATCAAACTGAACAACTTTTACTATGGGAGCAAACCGATCGGATACATTGACCGTGTATTTGAAGGGTGAAGAAAGCAAAAAGTATTTTGGCTAACACAAAAGATCCCACTTGGTCGAAGTGTTGCTGGCTTGCCAGCCCCCATAACAAGATATGAAACCGATTGGAGCAAAAAAAAAATCAGCTGTTCCATACTAAACTGCACCCGCCGCCGCTGCCTACTCGACTCAAATGTATGCGACAGCTGATTTTTTTTGCTCCGGTCGGTTTGCTCCCATAGTGAAATTGATATCATTAGCATCTTTTTAAACTAAGAGTCTACCCATCAAACTGAACAACTTTTACTATGGGAGCAAACCGATCGGAGCAAAGAAAAATCTGTTGTCCCAAACTTCGAGTAGGTACTCGACTCAAATGTATGCAAAAGCTGATTATTTTTTTGCTCCGATCTGTTTGATCCCATACTGAAAGTTGTTCAGTTTGATGGGTAGACTCTTAGTTTAAAAGGATGCTAATTATATCAATTTCACCCTGTAGATTCTACGGAGGTAGGGGTGCACTAAGAAAGGATTTTTAACATTCTAATTTCACGTTCGATTTTCTATGGCAGCTTTAAAAAAAAGTCTGGACCCCTTGTTCCTTGGGGAAAGTTATTTAGTTTTATTGTCTGAATACACCCTTTTTATGTTAGTAATCCTATTCTATTTTTAAAAAATGGTTGCCATCTTGGTAGTGATGATTTTGCCAATATCTAGTTTAAGGAGCAATTAGTGCTTGACATTGTACGGTAATGGATATGGCGATCTCAAAGCCCTGTTTTTATTCAAAAACACACAGCCGCGTGGCTACTTAAATCGCGAGCCGAACGAAAGACTTCTACTCGAGAGACCTCCAGCCACGCGACTCCTATGTTAGTAATTAAAAACTAGTGGCGTTTATCAGTACATTGACTGACCGACTTATTGACAGCCTATATATACCACTTTAAATCATCGGACATAACATGTTCTGAGGTTTCTGAATATCTCTGACTACCCTCGCGGGGAATATAGTCGTGAGCATATGCATGCATGCATGCATCAATCAAAACGTAAACCTTTTTTTTACCATAACGACTTCATCAACTTTTTAATACAAGAATCGGATAAAAAGACAAAAAAGTGAAAGTACCCTCCGTAAATACAAAGAAATCGAATCTCGTTTAAACTGAATGTGAAATTTTCGGAATCATTTATAATTTAAACAAGGTCAGGTGCAGAATACTTATACAATCGCTATTCTCAGGTCGATGGCCTTTTGATGCATTGAAATGCATTCATGCAGACTTTCCAACTTTTTAATATAGCTCTAAATTAGTATTTTGTTTCGTACACTTTTGATCGCGAACCCTATGTCCAGTCCAGTAAGCAAAGTAGCCCAGTCATTTTACGGAGTTTTGTTAGGAGAGGTCGGAAGAAATTCGTTACGCAACAAAGAAATCAAAATTGTTAGTCCCAAAAGGCTTTTAAATTATTAATGCACTCATTGGAACTAGATTTACCAATATAAATTATTTTTGAGCAATAAAATAAGCATAGAAATTTAGAAAATAAGGTTTTTATCAGAAAATACGAATGTATTTTTCAAAACCTTCTAAGTAGACAAAAATATTTACAACATGTTTAAAGTATGGATAATGGTACTAATGCCTTAATTGTGCGAATAAAAATTACCATCAGGTTTTTTATAACGAGATTATAGCTAAATTTTAAATTTGGAACTGTTGCTGACAGGATTTTTTTTAATTTTGGTACATTTCTAAGCTCGAATTGGCTCTTAAATCCTATACCGAAAAAAAAATCGATTATTAATTAGTCCCGGCTCAAACCGTAAAATTACTAGGCTAAAGAATATAATACTATTGGTAAGCTATGTAGACAGTAAGTACCCAAAATCTGTAGATTTGCCGATAAATCGGTAGCTTTTGCAACGCTGCTGGCTTTTCAGCCGTGAAAGAGATTTTAAAAAAACATTTAAAAAAAACATACGGGTCGAATTAAGAACCTCCTCCTTTCGTCGTTCTTTCTCGTAAAGACTCACGATAGAAGCGAAACTTCCGTAGATGTAAAATTTAAATTTCGAACTTCCGTTACACGAGAAGGTTGCGGAATCGAATTTCAAAGCCCTCAAAATAAAAAGTTTCACACTTCTAAATAAAGATAAAAATGATGACTGGAGAAAGCTGAAAACTCCTTCGAAAAACAAATGAAATATTAATTTAAAGCCCGACCAGAAAAATAAAAAACCTCGCCAAGTTGCGGAAAATTATTGCAACTAATTTTTGTCGATAGTCGATTGTCGCGCCCCCAAACTAGTTTTTTTATATTTCTGGTCAGATTTTACTACTAAAGACTTTTTTTTGATCATGAAAGCAATCTTTCTTAACTACGTAACGAATAGTACATTGATGGAGCTATTCGTTACAAAAAAATTATAGTTATATCACACCCTGTCTACCCACGTTGCGCGGTAATCCTAGCATTGAAACTGTATATTATTTTAACGAAAATCTGAAAACATACACGCCACCAAGCATAGAGATTAGTTTCTAGATTGTTTCTGATTAATTTCATTGACTTTAATTTGTTAGTATTGAAAATATAAGTAGGTACCTAACCAAACTTCGTTTGTATGGAGCGCGCAGCAAAAAATATCCTCTTAATTCATTATCGTATAAGAGACAACTTTTATACAGAAAGGTCACGATTATTTATTTTTGTCGCAAATGTATTAAAATTATAATATCCCTCCACTGAACCGAAAAGGAGCAACGCCGTGAACTGAAGCTCGCAAAGGGTATGCAGTGGGATAAATAATAGCTTTTATATAAATAGGCTCACTCGTGTAAAATGGACATTTAACCCTTCATTGCTTGGCTCTAGGGGAGGGTTAAAAATAGGTCTAGGAATGGGTTCCAAAGTTTTGGGTAGACGCTATGCGAATTTGCAACACATAATTTTAGTATTGAAGACGGTCCGATAGCACAGTCGGTAATGAACCTTCTTGCTGTGCCGAGTCGCGGGTTCGAATCCCGTAAGAAACAAATATTTTTATGACGAATATGAATATTTGTACCAAAGTCATGGATGTTTGTATCTATATAAGGTCTAACAAAATTAGCTGAAACTATTTTAAGGGTATGCTCAGACCATCAAACTAAACAACTTTCTCTATAGGACCAATATTGAAATCGCGAATAAAAAAATCTGTTGTCCCATAAATTTCAGTCGAGTTATGTTTACAGTTTTGTATGGGACAGCTGATTTTTTTTCCCAATTTCGATATTGGTTCCATAGAGAAAGAAAGCTTTTCAGTTTGATGGTCTGATCATCCCCTTAAATTAGTTTCAGCTAATTTTGTTAGACCTTATACAGGGTGTCCGGTAAATAATGGATCAACGTTAAGGGGATGATAGCTTACATAATTGTCTAAAACTAATTTAAATAGTTTTCAAAAAAAACCTAGGGTTACCACGATTTTTTATTTTTTGGGGATTTGTTCTATTTCTCTACCAGGACTCAGTTTTTTTAGTACTGTCGCTGCAAATGATAACATTTTTAAGTTCTGATTTTTGATAATGAACGCTGAATAGTTCCCTAATGTATCCTCATACGGATATTGTGTCTCACGTTTTTCGTGACTGACGAAAAAAATCTCAAATTGAATAGTTACTCTAATTCCGCTTGACGAACTCAAACTTTAAATAAATCTCCCGTAAAAAAAATGTACTACACTGAACTGGACCATTATTTTAAAAACTTGTACAGTTAATCAGCTATTCAAATTCGTATAAAACTTACGTTTAGGCCTTGTAGTTACAAAGTTACTGCTATTTATCTGAAATAGGCGCAATTTTTCAAAATAAAGTAAAAGAAGGTTTGAAAAGTAAAATGTGACTGGTGTATTGTTCTGTATTAAATACCTGCTAACAAACCTAAACTACTAATTTACTTACTGTTTTAAAGTCAAACTTAGCATTGCTCATTGAATTTGTGCGAAATCTCAATTTATCAATTTTGAAACAAATTAGGGTTTTATTTAAAATAAAACGATTATTAGGTACATGAAATTGTTTACTTTAAATTTACAACAAATGTTCAAATTGTCTTCCCTGTGCAATAATACAGACTCTACATCTCTTAATAAAAGAAGCTCTTAGTCGGCTAACAAAATTATTGCTGTTAATTGTAGCTACAGCAGATTGAAGACGCTGCCGAAGTTCTTGCTCGCTTCTAATGGGAATTTGGTAGACCAAGTCTTTTAGACATCCCCAGTAGAAGAAATCCAGGGGATTCAGATCCGGAGATCGCGGAGGCCACAAAATCGGGCCTAATCGGCCGATCCACCTTCCCGGATAAGTTTCATTGAGGTGTGCCCTTACTGCTGTTGCATAGTGTGCAGGGCACCCGTCGTTTTGTAGCCACATTGACTGACGCATCTCTTCTGGGATGTTCTGTAGAAGTATTGGTAACTCGTTTCTTAAAAAATGTAAATAGTACTCGGCGGTCAAGGTTGCTGGTAGTTCAAACGGCCCAATTATTTGTCCATTCATTATTCCGGCCCATAAGTTTATTTTGAACTGGTGTTGGCTTCTGTCTTCTTTCATCAAATGCGGGTTGACAAGTGACCAACTATGCAAATTATGCAAATTAAGATAGCCGTCGCGCTTGCATGAAGATTCATCACTCCACAAAATTTTGTTAAAAAACTGCGGGTCTTCCCTAATTCTTCTAAGCATTGTTCGGCAAAATTCCACTCTTTGTGCAAAATCTCTCGGCAGCAACGTTTGAACGCGTTGTACGTGGTATGGGTGCAGTCGATATTTTTGAAGCACACTATGCACCGTTGTTCTTGGAATACCAGTGCGTCGTGCTATGGTACGAATTGAAACCGATGGATCTTCCTCAATTTCGCGCAGTATTATTCCATCATCAACTTGTAGCGGTCTCCCTTCACTAGTACCACCAATTCCGGTTCCAAGAACTCTTCCCTCCAGAAACGCATTATGCACTCTTAAGAAAATGCGATAGTCGGGGTGTCGAGCTGCGTTCGGGTATCTTTCCTGATACAATCTCGCGGCTGCTCTGGCATTACCTCTAGCTTCTCCGTAGATGTAATGCATGTAGGCGTACTCACGTGGCGTGTACTGGTAACGAGGCATTGCGATATCTGATGCTTTTGTTACAAAAATACTTAACAAACAAAACTTGCTCACAGTTTTTATCAGAGTCCGTGGGATCGCCAAGTCGTTAATTCCAGTAAAAAACAGTCCAAAATCGATAAGCAGAGTAAAGTCCAAATTCAAAGCACAAGTCACACAGAGCAGAGAAAATCGTGTGGGCAAATGTCGTACCTACGTGTCGCAGAGTTACAAGACGACTAATTGCATGCAACGAATAATAAAGTCATGGCTCTAACTGAATGAAGGGTCCAGAGCAGGTAAAAAGTTGATCTACAACAATCTGCTGCAATACAATAGCGGCGTTATCTATCCCTTTCACACATTAAATGCTTTCGATGATGCTTTCCCTTTCGGGTTGATGACTCACGCCTCCAAACCGAAGTATCGATGCGAAATTACTTAAAAGAATGTGTTAGTAATAATTCATGCGCGTGAACAATAAAAAACAGTAATTTGGGAAATTTGTTACCCAAAATAATGACTAAATTACTAATTTAGGTGCATTGGTAGGTGTTTAAAATAGTACAATACACCTAAGTCACATTCTACTTTTTAACTTTTACTATGAAAATTAGCGCCTCTTTCAGATAAATAGCAATAACTTTGTAATGACAAGGCCTAGACGTAAGTTTTATACGAATTTGAATAGCTGAGCAATTGTACAAGTTTTTAAAATAATGGTCCAGTTCAGTGTAGTACATTTTTTTTACAGGAGATTTATTTAAAGTTTGAGTTCGTCAAGCGGAATTAGAGTAACTATTCAATTTGAGATTTTTTTCGTCAGTCACGAAAAACATGAGACACAATATTCGTATGAGGATACATTAGGGAACTATTCAGCGTTCATTATCAAAAATCAGATCTTAAAAATGTTATCATTTGCAGCGACAGCACTAAAAAAACTGAGTCCTGGTAGAGAAATAGAACAAATCCCTAAAAAATAAAAAATCGTGGTAACCCTAGGTTTTTTTTGAAAACTATTTAAATTAGTTTTAGACAATTATGTAAGCTATCATCCCCTTAACGTTGATCCATTATTTACCGGACACCCTGTATATTTATTCTATAGCGTGATGTAGGCATACCAGAATCAAACAATGTTAAATTGTAGGTATGTTGGTCAAGTGACAGACGTCGCCACTGCTGCCAATCTAAAGTCGCTCGCTACATCTTCGACCCCATCTTCGTCCTGAGGACTAGATTGAGGTCAAGAGCAAACCCATACGTAATAAAAAAAAGAAAAAAGTAGGATGGGGCTGGATATGGATATGGGTGCCGCATGCCAGATGACATATGGGCCAGAACCACCACCAACTGGCCCCCAACGAAATGTAATCAGCGACCGGCGTAGAATCCTATTACAGCAGCCTATTATAGAGGAAGATGGCGAGACAAAATTGATGGCTTCCTTAAGAACTGGCCTATCGAAGCGAAGAAGAGAGACTCAGAGATGTCCCACTGTTGGGCAAAGGTTCTGTACCTTTGCCCAACAGTGCAGTGCAATCAGTAGCAGATAATAATAATAATTTTAGTCTATCTACGGACACCTTAGATCGGCTCAGAATAAAACCAAAATGCCATATCGAAAATGGTTTCCGCTGTTTTCGCTTGCTAAAGTGCTTTACTTAAGCAGACAGGCATAAAAGAGGCATCTGATCCCTTCAGGAATCGTCAACATGTCCGATTCTCCCAGCGTGTGCTGACGTTAGCCACTGCCCCCACTTCATCAAATTCAAGAGGGTAAGCACGAGAGAACACTGGCGTTAGACCAGAATAACACTGGGGGCCCATAGAAACCACGCGGGGTAGAGAACACCAAAAAGATGGGGCAATGATATAAGGCGACAGACACGCGGGTCTCAACTGGATGCAGAGCGCGAGGGACAGAACGTCAGAAATATGGAGGAGGCCCTATGTCCGAAGACGGAGTGATCATAGGCTGTGATGGATGGATGGATGAAGGACTAGAGAGTGCATCTGCGTATCGGCTGGAGGAATCAAACTCGACTATGAGAATCAATCATACCAACCATCCAGTCTATGTTAAACGGTGAAGAAAAACATAGTGAAGAAACCTGCATACGCTGAAGAAGAAATTCCGATGCGTATGTGAAGTCTACTAATCCGCATTCTGTACGCGTGGTGGCCTAACGTACACCCTCCATGAGGGTAGGCCTGTGTCCTGCAGTGGGCCCTGTGACACTTGCTTGAATGACTAAATGTGCCCGAATACCACACAGCACTGAAACTCATAGTAACAATTATGCAATACATAACTTTCAGATCATAATATTAAACAAGATCTTTCTCACGGCGCCGGCGCGAAGTGTTTATTATCTTCATACCACATACCTTATCACCCAGTTCTCAAGCATGTTTGTATAACGATAAAGTACTTGCACTTGGGTTTTCACTTCTCTAGTTTTATTATTTTATCTGGATTGTAATGCTCAGTCCTGTGAAAGAAATAGAAGATATTGTTTTATTCCCTTGATTCTTGGTTTTAGAATAGCACCAACCCACCAGAGCGTCGGGTTCTCATTGCGGAGAGGTATGAATTATGAGGAATCGCGCGTACATGGCATGTCTTATACTCGTGAAAATACTCATTGACCAGACCTCCGCAGGGCCGTTCATAGCTCTATAGAAAGAGCTGAATTGGAAGTCGACACACGGAACCCGATGTACGAGTATCTAACCGTGCCCCAAAGACTCAAGAGCCGTAAGAACTTATTGAAGTATGTCGACCCAATTCTAAGTGAGGCTCCTCATGCTAAACGCGGTTTCTGGCGGGAAAGCATCGCACTCCTTGTCCCTTTTATGGAAAGCCCCTCCAGGTGAGGAGCTGCGCTGACCTTTTTTTTTGGGATTTCGATATTGGAGCCATAGTCACAGTTGTTCAGTTTCAACTAGAAGTGCGAATAAAAAAGGAATACACTACTGCTTCCTGTCGCCCTCCCGTTAAACCAACAGGAGGTTATGCTACTCCGATTTCGGCTATGGCGACTTCTGATCCCTTCGTTGCTGGCGCTCGTGCGCCCTAATGTGGCTTATATATCCGATTTTTCTCGAGAATGTACGTGCGCAATGAGAGCACGTCAGGACACCATTTTCATAATTATAAGAATAAGAATAATAAGAATAAAATTTTTATTTCAGGTACTATGTCCCATAACATTAACATTAACATTCGATATAAAAAGAATTCAATAATTAAAATACAATAATTATAATAATAATAATATTCACTTATATAAAATTATAATTGATGGTCGCTGGTGGTCGTGCCTCCAATTCATCGCGCTTGGCATCACACTGCGACGTTCGCAGTGCCTCAAAGTCAAAAACTTTGTCTCTGACAAGGGACCTCCACTCCTGGCGTTGGAATGCAAGCTTTTCCCATTGCGCGGGATCAATGTAACACCGTTTCATGTGGTGTTTCAGCACATCTTTGTATCAGAGAAGTTGCCAACCTAGTTTACGTTTGCCCTCCTCAAGCTCGGAATAAAATACGCTTTCTTACCATAATCTTTCTTATGCAGGGCTGCAATCGCGGTAAATATTTGGTGATTGAACCGTTATTCGACATCACTTTTGACACATTTGGTATTGCGGTAATCGCGGTACTGCTCTTAGAGCCGTTTTGACAGATCGCTCAGACGACAAGACGTAGTGCGAGACTGCATCCATACGTAGTCGATATTCCAACAATCCACACAAAAAGGTTCGCATCCTCTTTTATAATGAGAACCGGTAAGGTTTGGAACTCACTCCCTGCGTCTGTGTTTCCAAGCAAATACAATCTGGATATTTTCAAAAGAAGAGTTAATAGGCTTTTTAGCGCGATGCGGAATTCAGCACTGTTTAATATTAATTGGATTGCAATGTGATTAGAACTGAAATAGAGCTTCGATGTTTTAACTTAGCGCAATCGGTCTCCTGTTCTGCTTAAATTGGCAATCAATCAATACCATTCGATAACTGCTTTCAAAAATACGTGATTTCGTTTTCACCCCGACATATTACGTCATTTGAATTCGAGACAAAAACCGGAAGTTATACGCAGACCGGTGCGGTGTTGGGTCAGTGAACTGATTTAAAATAAAAATCATGCTAACGTCCTTTGCTGATGTAGGTAAATCATGTATCAAACTACAATCTGCAAAAAGCTAATCTTTGAGCGAGATAAGATAAAATGATAAAATCAAATGGAGACAGGTTCGAACATAAATGTTATACAAGATATAAACAAAATGATGTGAACAATTTTGCGAATTAAAAAATAATTACATTGGAGGAACTCGTCACCTTAGGGTCAGCGCCATAGAGATCTAGAGAGATGCCAACCAAAGCGCTGAGTACGAAACCTAGTGTCGCATCACCACCAGTACCACGCGATAGAAAGTATTTTGTTAGCTTGAATGTGCTCATTATCCATTGCGGTATCAGAACTCAACGTTCGAATAATCTTTAGTACTACGCAAGCATTCTATACTATTTACACATAATATCTCGACTGGCTTTCAGCCTCATAAATCATAATATATTGAATCCGTAACGAAATCGTCGCGAGCAATGTGTTCCGTTTTTGCCCATATTGCTGCGACACTGGCCCCGCCCCCTTTTCACATCTCCCTTTAGTTTTTGTGTTCTGCGGTCAGCGCACACCTAGCGGAGACCTTCGATGCGGTTATTTTTAGTAAAAAGCAAATTTTTTCGAGAATGTTCTTAGCTTAGTTTCATGAAAATCGGTTCAGTGGTTTTCATATAGATAACTTTAAAAATTATGAAATAACATTAAATTAGAAATTAAAAAAAACCCCAACCCACGAGTAGGTTTGCAGTTTCCTATTGAACTTGACACCCGAATGTATGGGACAGAAGTTTTTTTTCGCTATTTCGTTAAATTGATCCTATAGAGAAAGTTGTTCAGTTTGATGGTCTGATCATCCCCTTAAAACAGTTTCAGTTAATTTTGTTATATACCTTATAGGCTATAGCCCCCGAGGGGGTAGTAAGAGATATTTTAAATATTATTGATTTTTAAACATGTTACAGCCATGTTGTGCTATTTTTTAAATAGTACCACTCCATTCCATCTATTCCGTATGAATTGGATGACGTAGAAAGTGACTAATGGAAAGGGACCGTAGACTTTTGTTCCTTCTTCGGGCGATAGGTTGGCAACCTGTTGATATCTTACTTACGACCTCATCGGACCCCTTCTCTGGTCGTAGCGGTTCTCCGTTCCACTGGGCTCAGTAGTGGCAGGACGGGCAAACGCAAGTGCACACAGCACTTGCGTTTGCGCGTACGTTTGTGCACCTAAATATCTCCTGCGCACTTGACTGCTTCCGACAGTGGATTCCGAGTAGGGCGAGCGCCAACGAATGGATCAGAGGCAGTCGCCGTAGCCGAAATCGGCTAGGAGTAGCATCATCATCATCAAAAATAAAGTAAAAAAAAGTGTGGCCGTATGTAAACTGTGTGAAAGTAAATTTTACATCCTCAAAAGGAAAAGAACATAAAATAGTTATTGCTTAAATTCAAGTGCGTTAGAAAATGAAGTTTCAACAATTTTACAATCTCGAAGCAAGTTTCATTCATATTATTTTAATGTCGTGTTCAATTGTAATTTGTAAGAACTATTAAAGCTAGTGTTGCCAGACGTGCGATAATTATCCTAGATCCACGATATTTGAGGGGCATGCGATAGAAAATAAAATTCTGGTATCGCACGATAATTCACAAAAATTCCTGGATAATCCGTGTATCAAATCACTATTTTCAACCATATTATCCGTCAAATTCCAATAATATACATCATTTTGGCGTTAATTAAACAATTTTCAAATACCTAATACTAAAATTGAAGTTCTAATGATAACAATTGAGATAGAAAATATTTCCTCACTGTGTCGTTTCAATCGAGAGTTTTTACTAAAATTCCCTAAAAACCTCGTACTTGCCTACCTATAAACAGGTAACATTAAAACATTAAATTGTGGCATGCAATATAAGTAAGAATGATTGAATTTCACGCATCATTTCACACTCTTTTAGGTTTAAGATACGAGACTTTTTGGAATTTTTGATGCGATAAAAACACGATAATTTTGCTGTCAATCTGGGATAATTCTTAAGTGTGGACCTGGCAACACT
The DNA here is from genome assembly GCA_927399405.1 of Agonopterix arenella. Lineage (NCBI taxonomy): Eukaryota > Metazoa > Arthropoda > Insecta > Lepidoptera > Depressariidae > Agonopterix > Agonopterix arenella. The sequence goes on along the minus strand of OV656718.1, from coordinate 6,908,603 downwards.
GATTAAAGCCGGTTGGAAGCCTATAAATAAACAACTTTAATAAGGTTTCTTTAATTCAAGGTGATTGTAATGGGAACGAACTGAACATAAACCACGCAATAGCTATTGTTTGTTATAAAAATTATATAAAATTGATTAATAAAAACTAGATACTTACAAACAGAATCAATGCTCCAAAAACCGCCAAAGAGCGTGTAGGACTCGCCTATGATCGGGTTCCGTAGCCATTGGCCCTACCCAGGCGGAGGACAGTCGCCTTTTGGTGGCTTTTTCCGATTCAGTTTGCATAGAATGTGCTGCCATCTATTAAATATTTCGCAGAAGTATGAAAAAAAAGATCTTATTGTCTATGTCAATGTTAAATTGACTCATTCACAAAATGGCTACCTATCTTGCGTAATGTACGGGTTGTTTGTAGTTTTCGTTCAACTTCGTGACGATTTAGTGATGTTCTGGAGTTTCTGTTGTTCTCTTACCAATGTTTAGATTACAGGAATAGTAAGGATACTGGAATTTCACTCGATCGGTGCGGGATTGAACGAAAACTAGCATTCAAACAATAATATCCATCGATATGAGTAGATATAAGTAGGTATGTATAGTATAGGTTGAATTATTGTCAATGAAACATAGATGGCGCTAGCTAGCCTTCAATTTGACATAAGGTGGATGCATAATGTTGCCACGAGTGGGTTCTCTTTTCTCATATACTTATATTACTCTTTGGCCCTACCTATTAAAAATCGAAGTCACGTATATCCTACTATCCTACTAATATTATAAATGCAAAAGTTTGTGAGTGTGGATGAATGTTTGTTACTCTTTCACGCAAAAACTACTGAACGGATTTCAATGAAATTTAGCATACAGATTTTATTATTTGGCCTGGATTAACACATAGGGTACTTTTATCCGGGTAACACAGACGAAGTCGCGGGCAACAGTTATGATTGCAATGGGAAAGAACTGAACATAAACCACGCAATATTGTTACTTTACGTTATACAGGGTGGAAAAAAAAGGCCGTGGTTGGAGGGAAAGTACCCTTAATATTTATGATTGCAAATTTTACTGAAAGGAAACATTCCTTTATTTTCAAAAATAATTAAAACTGCATTTAAAGATTTTTGAAAAGTCATCTGCTTGAGCCGGGAATCGAACCGGTGAAATGTGAAAAAAAAAACGTCCTGTATTTTATGATACCAACCAAAAGAGTCATTCATAAGGATCAATTTCTTTTAAACAAAATAGTATCTTAAATTAAAGAAAGACCAAGAAAAAATGATTTTTTTATTGTTAAACTTACTATGATGTGATTTCGAAAAAAAAATCTGCTGCCCCATACATTTGAGTCAAGTTCTGTTTGCAGTTTTCTATGGGACAAATTTTTTTTTCGTGATTTCGATATTGGTAGAGAAAGTTGTTCAGTTTGATGGTCTGAGCATACCCTTAAAATAGTTTCAGCTAATTTTGTTAGACCTTATAAATTCGGTTGTTTCATACTAAACTACAAATCTAGTCGAGCTAAATGTATGGGACAGCAAATTTTTTTGCGATTTCGATGTTGGTTCCATAATGAAAGTTCGATTTGATGGTCTAAACAACCCCTTTAAAAGTTTCTAATTTTTACTTTTGTAACACCCTGTATATTCGGATTTGGGGGGGGGGGGGGGGGTAAATACCAACCATCCCAACCACTGGATACGTGCTTGGCCTATGTCCAGCAGTGGACGTCCAACGGCTAAGAAAATGATCATTATTTCTAGTAGCATCAAAAACAAATACGTAATGGGTACCTAGGTAGTAGCCTCTATAAAAACATCATTGTCAATTGAAGTTTGTTTTTTTTACAGTACCTTTACAATGATATCAGCTGTGAATGAGTTTCTAGACGATCTGCGGTGAGTCGTATAATAGTCGTATTAGTATAATACGCTTAAAACTAACTGTTACCAAGCTATGGTTAAACTAACCGTGCTTTTGAACCTGCTTCTGGCAAACTTATTTACTAATTGATGCTTTGCTTTTAGTTGTAACTGTCTTATGTTAACTATTATAAAACTGTAACAGAAGGTTGTCTGTACATTGAAGATATTAACAAAAACATATTACGATATTTTTTTTAGGTGTCCCTGATTCCATATCACCAATATTTGGATTTTTTGTCTGTCTGTTTGTGTGTTTGTTTGTTTGAACGAGCATCACGCAATTTTGATGAAACTCTTTTTGTTTGATAGCTAATGATCTGACTTTAAATCTGGTATATAATTTGTGCGGACAAAGTCGCGGGTTAATAAGTAATAAATAAATAACGCTCACAGGCACATACATTGTAATGGTCCCAAGCAAGCACTATACGATGTTTATTATGGAAACCATACAACAACGGCACAAACATATAAACATCCATGACCGAACCGGGATTCGAACCCAGGACCTTGGTTTGGCAGTCCGGCGTGGTAACCATTACACCAACCGGGTCGTCCTAAATGACCTATTGTACGCGCGCGAGCGTCCAAAATATACAGGGTGAAATTGATATCATTAGCATCTTTTTAAACTAAGAGTCTACCCATCAAAATGAACAACTTTTACTATGGGAGCAAACCGATCGGAGCACAAAAATAATCAGCTGTTGCATACTTTTGAGTTGAGTAAGCATTGCAGTTTAGTATGGAACAGCTGATTTTTTTGTCCTCCGATCGGTTTGCTCCAATAGTAAAAGTTGTTCAGTTTGATGGGTAGACTCTTAGTTTAAAAGGATGCTAATGATATCAATATCACCACGTATACCTACATAGATGGAGAGTTTTTTTTTTACAATATACCACCACCGGCCACCGAGCTTTGGCAATCATGAGGACCCGGGTTCGAATCCGCACGGACAACATGCCATATACCAATGAGTTTTTCTAACTTATTTAGCGCTCGCAGAGAGCCGTGCTTATAGTGTTTACGGTCACCGTGAGTCGCGCGACCCACTGCGACCGCAAAGTGTCGCTCGTCTGTTAGAGCGCTTACGTAATACCGACTGCGCTCAAGAGCATAGCACATGCTCACGACTATATTCCCCGAGGGGGTAGTCAGAGATATTCTGAAACCTCAGAACATACACGATTCACTAGTACCAAAAGTCTGTCCAGTGTGACGGGGAGTGAGCCCGTCGCTACTTGTAATGGACAATGGGTACAATACATGCCTCGAAATTGAAGCATGCCGGTTTCCTCACGATGTTTTCCTTCACCGAAAAGCCAGTGGTGTTACAAATAGTACATATAAATTCCGAAAAACTCATTGGTACGGGTCGGCCTGGACGGGGATCGAACCGTGTCGCCTCCTGCATGGAAGGCATGGTTACTCGCCACTGGACCACCACGGCTTCAAACGGTGTAGAAAAGCATCGTGAGGAAACCTGTATACGCTGAAGAAGAAATTCTGATGCGTTTGTGAAGTCTACCAATCCGCTTTGTGCACGGCGTGGTTGACTCAAAAATCAAATCAAAAAATAAAAAAAAAATTTATTCAAAATAATATCACAGATAGCTTTTTGACGTAATTTTTTGACTCTACCACCGCGTCGGAAGGTGTTCCGTTGAGAGAAGATGCGGCTAGAAACTCTACAACACACATCTTTTGAACAAAACAAAATATACAAAGTACAATTAAAATACAATATTGCTTTACATAGAGTAACATTGTCAAGACCAGACATTTTGGTCATTCAAATAGTCATCGAGTTTATAGTAGCCTTTTTTACAGAGGACTTGTTTAACATGGGAATTAAACTTTTTGTCTGGCAAGTTTAGAATATCCTCTGGTATCTTATTATAATAGCGTATTCAGTGCCCCAATGAAAGATGTGTTGACCTTACTGAGTCGAAAATGTGGGAAGACTAACGCCCATACACCCTTGAAGGTAGGCCTTTACCGCGGGCCATAGCGGTACTACTTTCTTTAGAAATTGTTAACATTTGTTTCTCGCCGTGAAGGAAAAAGTAGATTACCACATAGATACGTTTAATATGGCCCACAGATTTCAAACCATTGTGTCCAAAACCTCATGCAATATTGTCCTTAAACTACATAGTATCGAAATACAATTTATAATAATTTGAATGCATAACACGTGTTGGGGCGCCAACCGCGTTGCACGACATGTCTTGTAATATGACGCATACAAAGCCTTGGTGAGGCATGAATAAACTTAAGAGGCTATGTGAAAAAAATAGGATTCTTCAAAGCGTCATATATCATGAACTACTAACAGTAGGAGTATGATTAGCGGATATGTGTAAATTGAACATATGATTGAAGTTTTGACAAGAGCCAAAACACGATTAAGACACATTTTCTCGATAGAAAAACAAGCCGAAGTAGCCTCCGTTTTTATTTATAAACGCTTGGAACTGCTAAACGGTGAATAATAGAAACACGAGACTTGATTTAAAAAAAAAAAGAGATTGATATTTTACAAATTTTGATTTGAGCAGAATTGAACTTACATAAATAGTACAATCACAATTAAATAAAGTTTGTTTTACGCTTGCGTCTTTGCAGGCCCCATCTCTTTCTCTCGCATCAGGTAGTAATATAAGCTATCACACGCCCATTTCGCTTCAATTATTTTTCGACATAGGCCCTTAATGTACGAGACTGCTAAGGGATGGAGAATTGCGAAGTCCATCGATGTTCTGGACGCTAATTAGTCTCCAAAAGTCATCAACTGTCCCGCGGGCCTCGTTTGCAGTGGGCCATTTTGTCGCCTACCTACCCCGCAAAAAAACGAAATTCACTCCAATGTAAATAAAAAAAAACACGGCTTAAGCACAGTATAAGAAAGAGTACTTATCTATGGTTAAATCCAATAGTTTGCTTTAGTTTAGAGAACTCAAAATCCGAACACTACTGTTTTATTTAATTTAAGAACAACACTGGCCGTTAATTATGTTAAGCCTCGACAGTCGACAGACTAGGTCTTGAAATTAAATAAATAGGTACTTGGTGATAATGCTAAAACAAATAAAATTTTATAAACAATCATAAATGATTTTATGTCCAAGGCCAAATATGACCTATTTTAAGTAAGAAAAAAAACTATTTTGGGACTTCTGTAGCCAATCATCGCACTGGGCCGGAAGTATAACTATGAATATGGGAAGTAAAATATAACTACGTAAAAAAATTATGTCATCCATGTATCATTGAAGATATAAGAAGGAACTAACGTAAATTCTAAGTACAATTGTACCTTAAGGTCCTATGGTAGGACGAAACACCTTGGAGGCATCTTTTATTTTTAATTTTTCGACTAGATTTATACAATTTATCGAAACCAAAGTCATCCCTCAGTATTCTTGGATAGTTTATCTAGTGAAATCATCAATTGAAAATCATCACAAAGATGACGTATTTTCTTGTATTTTTAAACATTTTTCTCGTTTTAGAAGAACTTAAAATTGTTTTAGATTTTTGGTATTTATACTCACATATTAACCATTAGTTAGTATCATAAAAAAAATCTATAAAAAGTACTTTTGTTAATTCTCTTTAATTGAAAATACGACACACGCACACACTTTTCGAAGGCCTGGACAATTGCGTTTCTCACAATAACATGTTGTACCTTAACTACTGGTAGGTTACGTACAAAGTTCTACGTTTCATTATTCTTTAGGTAACTTATTGACCACTCACGCTTTTCGCACGTCAAAAACATATACAGATAAACTAATTTGGTACCTATTCTTTACAATGTAAGGACTAAAATCTTCGTTGGAACTGTTAATATCATAGCTAAGTTCTATTTTTAACATAATTTACACTTTACATACCCATCTATCATGTCGCCTTCGCCTAATGGTGGTAATTGATCTTGAAATTTCCACTCGCTCTTACGAGGAGGCTGTTTGCCATTCAACCTTTGTCTACCGTGAGTGCTGTGTGCTTTTAAAAAGAAAAGAAAAATTTAATTTTGAAATTCGAAGTGATTTTATAGACAATCACCTTGTTAGAAATATGACTGTTCGAAACATGAAAATTAAAGTGTATTGAATTTTTCCCGCGCAAAGTGAATGTGTTGCCAATTAATTTGGTAGTTTTTAAACAGTGTTTGGTAGCTTTGAGAACATTTTATGGCCAGAAGTTTGGAAGAATTGATAATATTGAAGAGGACCGCATTAAAATATCTATTAGCGCGAGAATCTAGATTATTGGCTTTAGGAAAGAGACCAGTTAATAAAAAAATCGCAAATTTTGTGAAGACACACCAGGAGAGCACAGTTTGGACGAATTTTTGCGACTCATTGAATGAAGATATAACTCGTAATTTAAATGTCTTTGAATGGAAATTGGATGAAGAAAACAGTACATATTACAATAGAAGAATTTTCAGATTAAATTCTGAATCAAGAAATATTTTAATGCAGTACAAAATGCCTTTGTGGTAAGGAAATAAATAATCTATTCTTAGGCTGAAATTCAGAGGTGTTTTTGTAAGGTTTTTTTTAGTTTGAACTCTCGTATGTCTAAATCCATACATTTTTGACCCTACTTGGACTAAGTTTACTATCAAAAGACGACCTCAGAGACAAGAAACAGTTGACAAAAATTGAGGGCGCCACCTTCTTTGTACGAACATCAAAATCAAGCATAACTAACATAATAGGTAACATAACATATAAGGTCTAACAAAACTAGCTGAAACTATTTTAAGGGGATGATCAGACCATCAAACTGAACAACTTTCTCTATGGGACCACTATTGAAATCGCGAAAAAAATATCTGCTGTCCCATACATATAGGTCGAGTAGGTTTGTATGGAACAGCTGATTTTTTTTTTGCGATTTCAATTGTGGTCCCATACAGAAAGTTGTTCAGTTTGATGGTCTGATCATCCCCTTAAAATAGTTTCACCTAATTTTGTTAGACCTTGTATATGATATAAATTGTATAGAATTTTATGACTTTCGCTGTCTCATACGTGTTTACGTTGTTGTTCAGTCTATAAGCGTAAGCGAAAAAAAATTCGTCTATGTATCGTACGAGGCGACTATGGGATAAGATTTTCATATGCAGGGTTTGTGGGCAAAAAGCTGGACGTGCTAGACACCTATCCCTACTTTGACACGTCATTCCATCTTGAAATATTTAGAAGCATAGACGAAATTAGTATGCAACAGCGAATTTTTTATATGCTCCGATCTGTTTGCTCCCATAGTAAAAGTTGTTCAGTTTGATGGGTAGACTTTTAGTTTAAAAGGATGCTAATGATATATATTTCATCCTGTATAATGCTATTATGTAAGTTTCCGATAATATCGTTTACGAGATCGGTAACGTATTATGATTTGTGACTAGGAAATTAAATAATATTTTGTTTCTGTGATCATAATATCCACTGTCAGAAATAATAAACTACTTAAATATCAAGAAACAGAATCGCTGAACTACCAAAAAACACCATACCGATTTGATACTAATTTAATCGGGTCGTTAAGGGCCTATGTCGAAAAATTATTGAAGCTAAATGGGCGTGTGATATATTACTGCCTAATGCGAGAGAAAGAGATGGGGCGGCGCCTGAAACGACGCAAGCGTAAAACAAACTTTATTTAATTGTGATTAATAATAATAAATATCTTGGACATTGTCACACAAATTATCTAATCACATTTAAAGTACCTGGACTTGTAATATGATGACTAGACAACGATATAGACTACATATTATATAGATACAAATATCCATGACTCGGGTACAAATATTCATATTCATCATATAAATATTTGTTCCTTGCGGGATTCGAACCCGCGACCCTCGGCAAAGCAGGCAGGTTCACTACAGACCCTGATTGTAATATTTATGTAAGTTCAATTCTGCTCTTATCAAAATTTGTAAAATATCAATCTCTTTCTTTTTAAATCAAGTCTCGTGTTTCTATTATTCACCGTTTAGCTGTTTCAAGCGTTTATAAATAAAAACGGAGGCTACTTTGGCTTATTTTTCTATGGAGAAAATTTGTCTTAATCGTTTTTTGTCTCTAATCAAAACTTCAATTATATGTCCAATTTACACATATCCGCAATTCATACTCCTACTGTTAGAACTTCATGATATATGACGCTTTGAAGAATCCTATTTTTTTTCACATAGCCTCTTAATCGCATCGTACGACACCCGCGGAAAGAAACGGGGTGGTTCATTCCACATGGTCGTTTGAAGAATCCTATTTTTTTCACATAGCTTCTTCAAAGTTACACAATAAAACCCCTGCGGCCGTAGTATGCCAGCGTGATATAACTTTATCTCGCCTTAGCTCTCTTTCTATTTGCGCGAGAACGAACGAGATAAAAGGCGTGAAAATAGCTTTTAGCCCAGTCATTTTACGGTTTGAGCCGGGACTAATTAATAATTGATTTTTTTTTTCGGTATAATATTGAAGAGCCAATTTGAGCTTAGAAATGTAACAAAATTAAAAAGAAATATCACCTCAGCAACAGTTCCAATTTTAAAATTTAGCTATTATAAAAAAAAACTAGCAGCAGCTAGCTAGCTAGCATCTATTTAGCTATTAGAAATATGGCGCTGTGTAAAAACTAACAATAGGCTAAGTGTGTTCCTAACAATATTGTGATCTCAGCTGGTCGAAAATAAAGTTTTCTATTCTATTCTATTATCTCGTTCTAAAAAACCTGATGGTAATTTTTTTTGACACATATTAAGGCTTTACCATTATACATACTTCAAACATGGTGTAAATATTTTTGTCTACTTAGAAGGTTTTAAAAAATAAATTCGTATTTTCTAATAAATACCTATTTTTTTTAAATATCAATGCCTATTTTTTTGCTCGAAAATAACTTATATTTTTAAATCTAATTCAAATGAGTGCATTGGTTAATTATCTATTTAAAAGCCTTCTAGGACACAATTTTGATTTTTATGTTGCGTAGCGAATTTTTTTTAAAATATGTTTTAAGATAGTCTTTTTGTCGCTAAATGGTGCCGGTTACTGTTTAAAAGTCCAATTAATAATTACTTCCTACCCCGCCTAACAAAACTCCGTAAAATGACTGGGCCATTTATCACGCGCAACATACTACGGCCGCAGGTCGAGCCCGGTTTTCACACGAAACTTGGAACTGTGATGCGCATGCGTGTAAAATTTTAAGTCAATTGGAAAACAAGAAGTGGGTCAAACTCAGCTGCATGTCCCGTAGAAGCGAGCTGAAATTCAGCTGCAATAATCCGAGTAGGAAAAACGTGAGCATATTTTTATGTTTTTATAAGTGAGCTTTTTGGCCCTTTACTTCGTTTCGTATCGATTAAAGCTGGAATAAATAACTCCTTTCTTCGCAGTTGCTTAAATAGGCGCAGTTTTTAAATTATCGAACAGTGAAGACAGGGTGTTAGGGTATTTAGTTGCATTACTTTAACGGGTGATTGTACCCTTAATACTGAACAACTTTCCCTGAGAAACATAGGAAATTCGCAAAAAAAATGTTGGACTTTCCATACTAAATGCAATCAGCTGATCGAATATTTTTATGCAGTCGAAAGATTTTTTTTGTAATTTCCTATAAGTTTCTTAGGGAAAGTTGTTCAGTATCATGGGGACACCCTCACACCCTGTAGGTTGATCAAACGCTTGAAACATCTATTTAGATGAAAAATAAGGCCCTGATGATGATGATGATGAATGGTACTAAACAATTTTTTTTAATTATGTACCTAATTTAAAAGTTTTATAATCTAATCTAATACTGACATTGGAAAAAAAATTATTTTATTTTTATGTGTCAACAAATTTTTTCTAACTCCTAAGACGCCAAGCAAACCTCGATAGCTCGGGTACTAATAGAGATAAAAGGCTTGTAACAATACAAAAAAATTACAATAGTAATTCATCATACCAATCTCTGTTACGAAATAAAATAACACTATCTTATCTAGGTACCTGTGAATTGTGATAATGATAAATACGGTTAGTATCTCTAGATCTATTGAAGAAGTGACTGATTTTTGGTTCTTTCAGCGTCAGGTGAGTTTTTAAAGTAGGAAAAATTGCACAGTGAAAAAAAGAAATAAAAACTAAGCCGACGCGCAGCGCAGAGCATTTTTTCACTGCCAAACCATTATCGACTTTGTTTGCATTGAAATTACATCGAAAAAGTATTAACACAACTAGCCCAGTCATTTTACGGAGTTTTGTTAGGCGGGGTAGGGAGTAATTACTAATTGGACTTTTAAACTGTAACCGGCACCATTTCGTGACAAAAAGACTATCTTAAAACATATTTAAAAAAAATCGCTACGCAACATAGATGTCAAAATTGTGTGTCCCAGAAGGCTTTTAAATTAATAATACTATCACCAATGTACTCATTTGACTTAGATTTAACAACATAAATAATTTTTGAGCAAAAAAATGAGGTGTTTATTAGAAAATACGGACGTATTTTTCAAAACCTTTTAAGTAGTCAACAATATTTACACTATGTTTGGAGTAGGTATGTACAATAGTAAAGCCTTAAATATGTGCAAAAAAACATTTACCATCAGATTTTTTAGAACGAGAATAGCTTAATTTTAAAATTGGAACTGTTGCTGACTTGATTTTTTTTAATTTTGGTACATTTCTAGGCTCAAATTGGCTCTTCAATGTTATACTGAAAAAAAATATCAATTATTAATTACACCCGGCTCAAACCGTATAATGACTGGGCTAAACTACTAGTGAAAAATGCTTTGCGCTGCGCTAGTGCGCCGGCTCTATGTGCTAAATGACTTTGGAAAGAGTGAAAGAAAGTAAAATCGTGCAAATGTGTGAGAGAGAAATATATACTTTTGAGGAAAACAGTGTCGTAAATGTTTTATCTAAGTGAAAAGATAATGTTCTTAGTATGTAGGTATCTGAGTTTCTATTATATGACTCATTCGTTATCTAACGTACTCCATTTTTACGGATATAACGTGAAACGTAACAATTTTATACATATAAATATAAGTACTTCATCTATAGGTACCTACTTATAAAAGAGTTTCGTGACTAACTGATGATTTCCGTGACTGACTGACTGACAGATAACGCACAGCCTAAACAAGGTTCCTTCGCCTTTCCATTTACTCATGGAAGAATTTACAAAAAAAATGTCTGGCCTAGAGTTTTTGGCGGTTATTTGTCAGCTACGTTTGGAGTCCTCATATTGAATTTTTATTGTTTATAGTGAGTTTTGGTTCGTAAAATTGGTGTTGTTTTGCGTAACAAAGTATCGTGCAAGTGAACAAAATACAGTTCAGTGAAATATGATGGAGTTCCGTCATTTGTGGCGCGGCAAAGCGGTTCACCTCTTTCCTGTGGACTTCTCTGCGTTTCCTGCGTCTTTCGATTGTCTCCAAAAACTCCTAAGCGTCAAAACGTCGAACACTAACGTTGTAATTGCTATAAATAAGAGAATTTTATTGTAGACATCGGTTGTATGGGATTTTTAACCCTTTACCTTGAATTGTACAAAAAAAAAGTCTGGCCTAAACCACTGAAAATAAAAACATGACATTTATAACATATAGGTACAGGGTGTCAGGGTAAACAGTTGCATTAAAGGGGTAATTGTACCCATGATACTGAACAACTTTCCCTATGAAACGTATAGGAAATTAGCAAAAAAATGTTTCGACTTGTCATACAAATTGCATAAAAATGTTCGCTGAGCTGATTGCATTTAGTATGGAAAGTCCAACTTTTTTTTTGCGAATTTCCTGTTTCTTAGGGAAAGTTGTTCAGTATCATGGGTAAAATCACCCCTTAAAGTAATGCAACTGTTTACCCTAACACCCTGTATTCACTGTTCGATGACTTAAAAATTGTGCCCTGTTAACCAACTGCGAAGAAAGAAGTTATATATTCCAGCTTAATCAATACGAAGAGAAACATAAGGAAATACAGTTCTAAATCATTTAAATAAAATGTCGCTACAATAACTTATTATTGTTGTCTACTTAAAGTCAAACAAAAGAAATTAGTTTACAGAATAAAATTCACCATCCAGCAAAAGACTTTTTAGTTGGCGGTAAAATGATTCGTCATTGGTTACATTCCTCAGATGTTCAGGAAGTCGCTCATAATAAGACGGACCTATTACTCGTGGGTTTTTAGAAGCCATTTCTGTACGACGGGACACGCTGGCCAGTCTTCCCGCGTTGCGTAGTGATTGACCTCCACCTAAACGGCGATTAAAATGCGTAATATTCCGACGGACATATTGTTGGGCACGCGTGGTGACCGCCCATATACACCCTCACCGTAAGGGTGGGCTTGTGCCCCAAAAGCGAACATGACAGAGGCTGTTGATGACGATAATATAATGTAGTTCACACATTGCTAGTCATTGGTACATTTATCGTAACGACACACGAGGAAAAGTAATTAGTGTTATCATAGTTTATTTTTAACTCCAACACAAGGCAAGGACCTGACTGAATTATCAATACCGTGAGGCCACACAAGTATGTACCTAATAGAAAACAATTCCTCATAATCATCATCGTCACAGGCCTACCCTCATGGAGGGAGGGAGGTGCCTCAATGACTACTCGTCCTAATTACACCCCTATTTTTTAATAAATATGGTCAGATAATGGAAACTACTTTCGTATATTGGACTTTCCTTACAAAAGTCCTGATCATGGATCAGCCGGAACTAGGACGTAACTTCGTTTTCTATGGAGCGCATTATCAGGAATATCCTCTTAAGTGGTACTTTTGCGGATATGTCCTGCGTATTGGTGCTTTTACAGATATATCCTGCGTATTCGTACTTTTGCGGATATATCCTGCGTCTTAGTACTTTTGTGGACGTGTCCTGCGTATTGGTACTTTTGCGGATATGTCCTGCGTATTAGTACTTTTGCGGATATGTCCTGCGTATTGGCACTTTTGCGGATATGTCCTGCGTATTGGTACTTTTGCAGATATATCCTGGGTATTAGTACTTTTGCGGATATGTCCTGCGTATTGGTACTTTTGCGAATAAGTCCTTCTGCGTAATGCTACTTTTGCGGATGTCCTGCGTATTGGTACGTTAGCGGATGTAGCCTGCGTTTGCGAATAGATTTATACAAATTTATCCTTCTGCGTAGTGTTCTTTTTAGTAATGTGCGGATACTGATGTCCTTTTGCAGATATATCCTGGGTATTAGTACTTTTGCGGATATGTCCTGCATATTGGTACTTTTGCGAAAAGGTTCTTTTGCGGATGTGTCCTGCGTATTATTACTTTTGCAAATAGGTCCTCTACGGTTATTATGTCCTTTTCAGTAATGATGTCCTTTTGCATAAATGTCCTGCGTATTTGACTTTTAGCGGATATGCTAATGCGAGTCATCTTCGGGAAATATAATAGATTAAACAAAACTATTTACGATCATTATCAATCAATTTAAAACCATTTTAGACTCGTTATCGCATTACATCGATTGCACAATTTGATAACAAGTTAAATAAATGTTTCGGCCATAAATCAATAATTATTAATGAATGGGTGTAAGATAGGAACTATTCAAGTGTATGATCTCCGATAGCACTTGTAAATTAATACTTAGTACTTAAATGTTAGTGGATGTTATTAGCCGGATTTGTAATGTTGTTGAAAAGGTTATATTGGTAGTACTCAAATAGAACGACATGGATTTTCTGTAATTAAAAAGTCATCATGCCTAATGCCTATAGGTATTTTTTATTGTTTAGCAACTCACTACTATATTCCCCGAGTCGAGATATTTTGAAAACTCGGAACATCCACATTTCACTAGTAGCACGGAATATGCGGCAGGGTCCTTGTTAATAAGCTGACACTTTTTTAAGGGGATGACAAGACCATCAAACTGAACAACTTTATCTATGGCACCAACATGGAAATCGCGATCAAAAAATCAACTGTCCCATATATTTGGCTCGAGTTTTGTATGGAACATTTGATACCAGCAGTAGAAAATGACAAAATTAGTATGGAGATTATGCATTATTCGATCATGATTTTGAATCTCATGATTCAAGAATAGCACTTCAGTTTGACAATTTGTTAGTGAGCTCGTCGCCACTCAGTAGGTACAATACATGGCCTCCAAAATGAATGTAGATTTCCTCACGATATTTTCCTTCACCGAAGCCTGTGGTTGTTACAAATCGTTCATAAAAAAAAATTGTTGCAAGTCTGCTTGAACGGGGATCGAACTATCTACTCCTGCACTGTAGACATGGTTACTCACCACTGGACCTCCACACACACCCTTGATTTTAGTAGAATTTTCAATAACAACTATGACTTATTCTAATTTATTTCTTTTTGCAGTGTATTTGAGCTTGAGTCATATATTTTATTTGCTTATTTATCTGTAATCTATACTATAAGTGTTACAAGGATCTACTGATAGTACAAATAATTTAACACATTCGTAAGAATATGTTAGCACAGCACACTTCAAGTACTAGGTAATATCAGTCCGAGATATCGAAACAAGTGACACAGCCGTTAAGTTCAATGCGCCTCCACTATCGATACGACTATCTCGATCTGACACTTCAAGGAATTTAATCGGAATCTACAGGCTGTAACAAAACACCCAAGTAATACTTAAGGGGTGCTTCAAACCATCAAACTGAACAACTGTCAATATGGAGCCAACATTGAGAAAAAAATAAAAATAATCTGCTGTCCCATACAAAACTGTTTTGTTTTTACATTTTCTCGATGTTGGCTCCATAGTGAAAGTTGTTCAGTTTGATGGTCTAAACCACTTCCTTCAGTATTACTAGGGTGTTTTGTCACACCCTGTATCGAGTACCGATTTCAAATCAAACGGTGAAGGAAAACATCGTGAGGAAACCTGCATAAGCTGAAGAAGAAATTCTGATGCCTATTTTTTTTTTTATTACGTTTGGTTTGCCTATGTGGTAAAGCAAATGGCAAATGGCGCGTGATGGCAGAGTGGAAATAAACTTTCATAACTAAACTTGGATTTATTTGTAATTTCCAGCGGCGGCAGAATGGCTGAAGCACCAGTAGTGACAGTGGAGCAGGGTCAGCTGCAAGGCAAGATCGTGGGCAGTCCATCTGGGAAGGCGTTCTACAGCTTCCAGGGCGTGCCGTACGCTAAACCGCCGCTTGGATCTTTGAGATTTAGGGTGAGTTGGCTATTTTACTAGGAGTATTCTGCTGCTTTTCCACCAGAGATGTGCTAGAAAGATAAGCGGTGCGAGGATGTGTTGCTGACTCATTTCTGATAATGAGGGTGGGGTTTTCCGTACAATACAATCAATTTACACACGTCTACGTCACAAACACTGTCTATTGACTGGGCACATGGCATCGCTCCCAGCCT
This sequence comes from Agonopterix arenella, assembly GCA_927399405.1. NCBI lineage: Eukaryota > Metazoa > Arthropoda > Insecta > Lepidoptera > Depressariidae > Agonopterix > Agonopterix arenella. Next base: position 6,893,224 of record OV656718.1, on the reverse strand, counting down.
CGTAAGCATCCCTCGCACACAACTCGTGGTCATTTCTCGCTTGTTTTGTATGTAGAAAGACCGCTTCGCTAAACCCTGAGCTAAGCTGAGCGAGGCTTGGAAAATGAATGATTCCACCAATAGGTGGATTTTTTCCTCGCACACCGCTTAGCTTCCTCGCACATCTCTGGCGGAAAAGCAGCCTTACAGTACTTACGCACGGCGACACATCAAGCTATACATAACCAAATAAGCTATAATAACCAACATAAGCTGGCCGCTTGACGTTATACGTTACTCGACCTACGCGCGGCCAGCTTATTTTGGTTTTGTATAGCTTGATGTGTCGCCGTGTGTACGTACAATAAATCCACTACTCAGTTTTCGTTTCGAGCTGACATGGACTAACAAAACCAATTGATAATCAACCTTATGACTTCTCTGTTTAAGAGTCGAAAGACCGAATGTAGATCGCGTCGGTCATGCGTTAGGCGCGAAATCAATCGACCAATAGGAGCAGATCAATTTTGGCACACAACCGTACTATCGCGGACTTTTCCGCCTGACCACCACTAGGCTCGTTTTTGCTTCCATGCTAAAAAACAAAAGCGCTGTCTAGCCCCGCCCTATTGATAAATATACCAATGAAATGAATGAATAGTTTCCAAACAATAAATTATGCGAATTTTTTTTTAAGTGTTTAGGCGGAAAAGTCTACGATAGTACCTATACAGGGTGTAAGCTTCTTCTCAGAACGCAAACCATCAAACTGAACAACTTTATTAGCTAATTAGCCTATATCAGAAAACGTGAAAAAAATCTGCTGTTTCATACAAAACTGCTGTACCTACCTACTCGCCTTAAATGTATGGGACAGCTGATTTTTTTTCGCGTTTCCTGAGGTAGACTCCATAGCGAAAGTTGTTCAGTTTGATGGTCTAAGTTACACCGTTTCAGTATTTGCTAGGCTGTCACTTACACCCTGTATTTTTGTGATAAGCGTGATTTCGGTTAAAAATAGGCAACTACTCGATATATTTTCTTTATTGTTTCCTTATTATAACGGTTACCCAACGTCCTTCGCACACACATCTGGTTATTAATAAAATACTTTATTCAGCTGCAAACATAGTAAATATTTGTTCTTTAAATAAAAAAATCTGCATAGTATGACGTATCTGCGATAGTAATGTGGTAAGTGTAGATCTTAACAAATAGTGTTATCGCGATATGGGACAAAGTAATCTCTAGAACGAGATGTTTTCGTTATATCATGAAATGATGTCATTCAGACGATTATAGAGGTAAAAACTAAAATTGCCAATTTTGTTAAAGATTTACATACCTACAGCACGGCTAGCATGCCACCCACGACAAAGCGTTTCAGGTGGTTTCAGTACATACAAAAGTTTGACGCACAATACGCGTAGACGGAATTAATAAAAGTAATATTTTATATATGTGAAAAATAGTTTTGAAAATCTAGTTGCCGCGTCACAAATAACATTTGCAATTTATAATATAATTACGAAGATATAAAGCTTTTAAAATTTTGTATGAAAAATGTCGAAGCTTTATATCTTCGTAATTTTTTTATAAATTGCAAATGTTATTTGTGACGCGCCATCTAGATTTTCTAAACTATTTTTCCATATATACAAAGTAACTTATATTAATACCGTCTACGCGTATTGTGCGTCAAAGTTTTGTATAAAATTGACCTCTCTGACCTTAAACGAGAAAAACGTCATGCACGCTCTTTCTAGCATACGTAAAATAATAAAGATGGAGGCACATCTCGATTTTTATCGTTTTCTCGGGGGGTGGCATGCGAAGCCTACTGGGCAGCCTAGCAGATTTTTTTCGCGTTTCCTGAGATAGGCTCCATAGTGAAAGTTGTTTAATTTGAAGGTCTGAGTTTACTGTTTCAGTCTGTGGAGGGGTGTCCCTTACACCCTGTATTTGTCTAAATTGTAGATATTTGTTCCTAGTTGTTCCCCCATGTCCATGAACATTGAGTTCAACTATGGGTAGGTTGATCTGTCGCCGTGTGTACCTTGCATAATAATGTACCTAACAAAGGCTTCAAGCAATCATCACGGAATAGACAAGATTAGTAGATTAGATTCTGTCTTAAAAAGCGTTTCTATGTTTCTAAGACGATAAGCAAAACCGAAGTAATAGTACCAAGGTTTTTATAGTGACTCGTATTTCTTTAACTAACAATCAATCTACGTGTCACTACACCGCGCCACCATCACATCTAGTGCGTACCCTGCACTGCTTGCCAAAAGAGTGTACTTCGTGCCTTTGCCCATAATTAACACTACTTTTGCGAGTCGCTTTCTGCATCCCCGTATATAAGGTCTATCAAAATTAGGTGAAACTATTTTAATCGGATGATCAGACCATCAAACTGAACAACTTTCTCTAAGGGACCAATATCGAAATCGCGAAAAAAAATCTGCTGTTCCATACAAACCTACTCGACCTAAATGTATGGGACAGCAGATTTTTTTTTCGCGATTTCAATATTTGTCCCATAGAGAAAGTTGTTCAGTTTGATGGTCTGATCATCCCCTTAAAATAGTTTCACCTAATTTTGTATGCAAAATTCGAGATTAAGAACTGGTTGCACACTTTGACTTACGGTGGAACTAAAGACTTAATCAAGGATATATCATACAGGGCATATACACACGCAAACAGACACACACCAACCCCCCCCCCCCTTCCCCCTTCCCCTCACACGCTCTCACTTTGTTTCAATTGTACTAGTTCGTAACTAAATTATTTGTTTATTGTTAAGGATTCCCAATCGTAAACCTCGCATATCAGGCTTGCCTCGTTTTTGGTCTACCGTTTGATGTAACAGTTTTAAGCAAAAGTTGAAAATAAATATTTATCTTATCTTACGATTGACCCAGGGAAGACATAGGCTGATACAAAAAATATCCCCTTTTACCAAGGCACATTTCTGAAGTCACTTAAGCTTCATGCCCAATAAGGCGTCCATTGCTGAAAAAGAGCTCCCCCAAAGATTTCCAAAACATTTTATTTAGCCTGCATCCATCGTCTACCCTTCTTGAGATCGTCAGTCTATCTGGCCGTCCATGCATCATCAAAATGTTCAAACCTAACTAACAATAATTCTTCTCAATTCCAGGCACCTCATCCACCAGAACCTTGGGAAGGAATCCGTGATGCAACCATAGAAGGCAACGTAAGCGCCCAAATAGACCCTCTAATCCAAAAACAGTACATTGGCGACGAAAACTGCCTGTTTCTCAATATCTACACCCCGAATCTTGATGGAGAATTCCTCCCAGTCATGATCTTTATCCACGGAGGTGGTTTCAGATTCGGTTCAGGAAGCTCGTCTCTGTACGGAGCTGATTATTTAGTTGAAAAAGATGTCGTTGTTGTCACAATTAACTACAGATGCGGGGCGTTAGGTTTCCTAAGTCTCAACACTCCTGAAGTACCAGGAAATGCTGGATTAAAAGACATAGTCCAAGCTGTGAGATGGGTGAAAGAGAATATCCACAACTTCGGCGGTAACTCCGGAAATTTGACGGTTTTGGGAGAAAGTTGCGGTGGGGTAGCTACATCGATTCTAACTGCAAGTCCTTTGACAAAAAACTTGATCAGCAAAGCGATCATACAATCCGGAACAGCTTTAAACAGCTGGGCTTTTCAGAAACAGCCAATTGAGAATGCTAGGACTTTAGCTAAACTTCTGGGTTGCGAGTCAGACGATGTCGACGACATATTAGAATTCTTAAAAGCTACTCCAGTGAAAGAAATCGTGGAAGCAACAGAAAAGTTGTCCCCCCCAGAATTATTCGCCACTAAAGGCTCAACTGTATTCGCTCCGGTCGTGGAGAAAGAATTCCCGGGAGTAGAACCTGCATTAACAGAAGCATTCATCGACTTATTAACGTCAGGGCGTGTTGCTGAAATCCCAATCATGATCGGGTCTACAGCTCTCGAATTCACGTTTGAAAGAACCACCGATGATTTGCAAGCGTTCATTCCTGAAGACTTACACATCGAGCGGAATTCAGAAGAATCTATTGCAATTGCCGATAAAATAAAGCATTTGTACTTCAAAGGGAATCACACGGGGGTTGAGAGTTTGAATGAGTACTTCGAACTGGTATCCGATAAGCTTGTAAACATCGACACTCATAGATACATCCAATATCTCATTCAAGTGACAAATAAGCCGATATATTACTACAAGTTTGATTACGTTGGGGAGTTGAATGTTTCGAAAAAACTTCTGAGTAGTTTAGGCTTGAAACATGCGGGGCATATGGATGAGTTGGGGTATTTATTCAAGAATGATCTTCAGAAGGATGTGGAGCCTACTCCACAGGATGTCAAGATGAGGGAGAGGATGCTGAGGCTTTGGACCAACTTTGCCAAGTCTGGGTTAGTTTCCTTTTTTAATTTTGATATACAGGGTGTAACAAAAGACGCTAGTTATATTTAATAGGGTGGTTCAGTTTAGTTAGACCAACTGAATAAAAACAACGTCATACATTCGTTTCATACATTTGAGTCGAGTAGATACTGCAGTTTTGTATGAAACAGTAAATTTATTTTTTCTCGATGCATGCAAATGATGTATGTCCCAAAGTGAAAGTTTTTCAGTTAACCCAAAAAGCCCAGACGAATTGAGAACCTCCTCCTTTTTTTTAAGTCGGTAAAAAATGATTAAACTTACAAAACTCATCTCTTCTTCCACAGAAACCCAACCCCCGACGAGAACCACTACCTCACCGTCACCTGGCTGCCAGTCACAAAAGACAACCTCTACTTCTTGAACCTCAGTAGCGAATTATCGCTCAGCACAAACCCTGATGCGGAAAAAATGGAATTCTGGGACTCCCTATACAGCAAATACTTCAAAATATGGGACCATCCTTCCGTAAACAATGTAGAAGTCACCAGAAAAGAAGCGGTACCAGAAATTGCGGAACCAGTTCCAGAAGAAGTTGTGGCAGAACCAGTGGCACAAGATATTGTGGCAGAACCAGTCGAAGAAATTACTCCAGAACCTGTAAAAGTAGTCGAACAGCCAGAAGAAATAACACCGGAGCCTGTCCAAATCATTGAACAAGTCCAAGAAGAAATCGTACAAGTAGAAGATGTAGTAGAAAATAATGTTGTAGACGTTCAAGAAGACGTTATTGTAGAAGAAAGTAAGCCAGAAATAACGCAAGTAAATGGAAATGGTGTAGATAAGAAACCCAGGCCGTCTAATGAGATAAAAATGGTGCAGCATAGCAATGGAGGACCAAGAGATGTTATAAGAGCAAATGATCCACCAGAAGACGATTTGCCCAAGAATATAGGTGTTAATAAATTTGTGAATTTCTTCGAATCCCTCGGCGGTAAAAAGTGAGCCATAGATTGGTTTAGAATGGGGAGTTTTCTGACAGCCGCCCAAGTACCACAAGCTGTATAGCAGCTTGTTAGAGGTCATTTTGGCCAGTTATTATTCAGCTTGTGTTCATTTGGGAAATTAAAATAATAGTAATAAATATCTTGGACATTATCACACAAATTATCTTGACCCATTTAAAATACCAGAATCTAATCTAGTCCTGAATTTATTATGTTGACCAGATATTATAAATGCAAACATATACAGGTTGTAAGTGACAGCCTAGCAAATAGTGAAACGGTGAAATCAGACAATCAAACTGAACAACTTTCACTATGGAGCCTACCTCAGGAAACGCGAAAAAAATCAGCTGTCTCATACATTTTAGTCGGGTAGGTGCAGCAGTTTTGTATGGGACAGAAGATTTTTTTTCGCGTTTCCCGAGGAAGGCTCCATAGTGAAAGTTGTTCAGTTTGATTGTCTGAGTTCACCGTTTCAGTATTTGCTAGGCTGTCACTTACACCCTGTATAATTTGGTTACAAATATTCACCATACATTAGCCCCGTGTGGGATTCGAACCCATGACCTTCGGCACAGCAGGCAGGTTGATTACCGACTGAGTTATCGGGCCGTCAAATGGCTTTGGCGAGTTGGTACTATTAACCTGTCACATCCCGACTTTAAAATAACAATTGATAAACAATGGACGACGGTCGATATCGCGTCGCCGGGATGTGACAGGTTAAAATATAGGATTTTTTTTAAATAAATCATGAAAACATTACGTCTTCAATGGTTGCGTCAGACTTGGTGCCTTTTTGTTACATGGTTTTGCCTCATAATTTATCATTTTCGAAGTTATATAATTACAACGCCATCTATCGAGACATGCTTGAACTAACCCTTTTTTCTTTTTGAACTGGTTGTCAGAAAATCCCTCGTGATGTAGATGTAAAAATTAAATTTTACTGTATTTATATTTCCTTTGCTGTTAAGAATTACATTCCACTTAGAATAAATTATGAATATAAAAATTTCGGGCACGTATCGCTTTTAGTCGGCCATATTTGAATTCTTTAAAAAAGACATTTGTTTATTTAATTTTTTATTATTATTATTATAAATGTGTATATTTTGTGCCAATATCGTCCTAGTGATCGTTCCATATTATTATTAATAATTTTATAGTCAATCATAGAATTGTATTTTTATAATTATGTGCGTAAATAAATATTGTAAAGTACAGAAAAAATATTTCATTTTACTTTACCTTACACTAACACAAATGTCTACAAAATATCTAAGTATCTATTAGATATTCTGTGCTGTGTGGGTCAAACCCTATTAAGGCTGCGTTCTACGTTCCGGCAGTTCTAATGGTAAACGTATTTAGTGAAAATGTGCTGTTCATTTATAAAAGAAAAAATAAGACAAGGGCCTATGTCGAAAAATAATTGAAGCAAAATGGGCGTGTGATATTACTGCCTGATGCGTGAGAAAAAGATGGGGCGGCGCGCGCGTATGAAACGACGAAAACAAACTTTATTTAATTGTGATTGTACTATTTATGTGAGTTCAATTCTGCTCTAATCAAAATTTGTTAAATATCAATCTTTTTTTTTAAATCAAGTCTCGTGTTTCTATTATTCACCGTTTAGCGTTTATAAATAAAAACAGAGGCTACTTTGGCTTGTTTTTCTATCGAGAAAATGTATCTCTAATCAAAACTTCAATTATATGTTCAATTTACACATATCCGCAAAAAATACTCCTACTGTTAGTACTTCATGATATATGACGCTTTGAAGAATCCTATTTTTTTCACATAGCCTCTTAAATTAACTTGAACCCGTTTGTTTTTGTTACTTTTTAAATTTTTGTTGTTTTTACCACCAAAATTTAGTATGCGTGTTTTGTTCCATGTTACAAGAGCTTTCCACCTTTGCTCGATTTATATAAAAAAAACTTTTAAGGGAAAAAATTCTGCTTTTGGGTTGCCTTCATGCAATTCGATAATGAGCAAGGAATCTAGGACAGACAGACAGAATGGACGAAAGTATAAGGGTTCCCTGTTTGACTACGGAGCCCTAAAAATACACGACAATTCTTTCATAGGTTTATTGGAAATAAAAATTCATTCTTCCATAACAGTATAAAAATAAACAACCACCTGCTTACAAATATTATGCTTAATAAAATATATTAAGTAACTAATCAACAAGTAGGTAGGTAGGTATTCTTTTGGTAGAATTTGTTCTACGTCTTTGTTTATATTCAATCTTAAAATTATACTAAGCACCATAACAAAATAAATACGTGTTAATGAATTAACGAAAAACTACAGAGTTTCAACATAGGTGATTTTTTTTTAAATAGTAAATAACGAGCGTTAACCCGCGACTTCGTCCGCACAAATTATATACCAGATTTTAAGTCAGATCATAAGCTATCAAACAAAAAAGTTTCATCATAATCGGTTCAGTAGTTTTTGCGTGATGCTCGTTCAAACAAACAAACAAACAAATACACAAACAAACAGACAGACAAAAAATCCAAAAATTGGTGAAATGGAATCAGGGACACCTAAAAACCATATCGTAACTTTTTTTTTGTTAATATCTTCAAATACAGACAAACTTCCTGTTACAGTTTTATAATAGTATAGATTTGTTTGTAAAATGTATAATTTACTGAACCCGATGTCAACCCACCGCACGGGCATACTCACCCTACTTACTACCAAAACAAGATTATTAAAATGTATCCATGAAAACATTAGCGCCTTGATTCATTGCTGAAATGATAACAAATCATTCATCATCATCATTGTCTTGCCCATTTCCCATTATTTGGGATCGGCGCAATATGTCATCCTCTTCCATTCATCTCTCTTAGCCGTCGTTCCAACACTCACTCCTTTTTTACACATATCATCCTTCACACAATCCATCCATCTTTTCTTCGGCCTCCCTCTCCTACTACAGCCATCCACATTTATACTTAACACTCGTCTCGTAACATGACACTCTTCTCTCCGCATTACATGCCCATACCACGATAATCTATTACCCTGTAATTTTTCCGTTATAGGTGCTACTTTCAAACTTCCTCTAATATACTCATTCCTAATCTTGTCCATTCTAGTTACACCACACATCCATCTCAACATTCTCATCTCAGCTGCATGCAATCGTTTCTCATCCGTCCCTTTTGTGGCCCAACACTCTGATCCGTACATAACGACAGGTCGTATTACGGTCTTATGATAACAAATCATTATTGCCTAGAAATTTTAAATGTGAATAACTTTAAATTTTAACTAACAAGATAATGAATTTCAAATATTATTGATTTTTAAACATGTTACAGCCATGTTGTGCTATTTCGAATCAAATTAAAGATAGAAAAATTTTGTCTCGGGCGAGACTTGAACCCGCACCTTTCCAAACCGGGGAACTGCGTTATCCAATTTCGCTACCGAGCCCACTACCCAGAGAACGAAAAACGCCCGTCCCGCCCGAGACAACATTTTTCAATCTTTAATTTGATTCAAGATAATGAAATTATTGTTTCAACCAAATTATTTTGTTATAAATCGTTTGGGGAGTATGAGGTTTTGCGCTTATTCATTAACACGTTGTATAATAAACTTTTAATATTTATTAATTTTCCGTAGACCGCGAATAACATAATATTTTCCTACCCTCTTTAATTATCAGAGATTAACAATAATAGACAACCTCTATGCTATGCCTCTACGGTTTCTGCTGTCAGTTTTCTGGTCTTTGGCTAAATTGACGGAAACTCACATAACATTCGCGTATAGAATTTGCGCACATTTGGCAGCAAAAGGCTCGTTTCGTCTTTACTGACAAATTGATAACAACTTTTTAAAGTTGAAAATAGCATGCTCGAACATATGCCACAGAACATCTATCCCTGGCGTGCGATTTTCACTCTATTTTTGTTGTTATTCAATTCGATTAGGCCTTCTGTATAGCTTGCGAGTTTTTGGCGGTTATTGAGCTACGTTTGGAGTCCTCATATTTTATTGAATTTTTATTGTTTATAGAGAGTTTTGGTTCGTAAAATTGGTGTTGTTTTGCGTAACAAAGTGTCGTGCAAGTGAACAATATACATTTCAGTGAAATATGAAGGTGTATGGGTCGTAAACAGGAAAAGTGTTCCGTCATTTTGTAGCGCGGCAAAGCGGCCGGTTCACCTCTTTCCTGTGGACTTCTCTGCGTTTCCTGCGTTTCTCGATTGCCTCCAAAAACTCCAAAGAAGCGTTAAAACATCGAATTCCAATGTTTTAATTGCTATATATGAGAGAATTTTATTGACGACATCGGTTGTATGGGATATTATAAGCCCTTTACCTTGAACAGAACAAAAAAAAATCTCTATAGCTTGCTTTAATACTCTACAACGCGAACCCATACATCAAAGAGTAATATAAGTATATTAGACCATACATGCTAATTTTACAGCTAATTTACGTAATAACCTAACCATAAGTACGAAGTACATATAATCACAGTTTAGACCTCTCCCCCATGCTATCCAGCCAGAACTTGATCCTGTTCCAGTTCTGGTATTGTATCACAGTTAATTCTTTGTCTATGTTCAAACATAACCTCTCTTTTGTTGTGTATGGTGCCCATTCTGTTTGCTGATTTGTCCATGTGGGTACACTGAAAAAAGAAAAAAAAAATGAATTTATTGGATTTCGGAAGGTCATCTTAAGTGTCCCTAATTTTTTAACCTCCCTGCACGGGTAGCATACGACCAGGCGGAGGACAGTCGCCTTTTGGTGGCTTTTTCCGATTCAGTTTGCATAGAATGTGCTGTCATCTATTAAATATTTCGCAGAACTATGAAAAAAAAAAAGATTTTGGCTACCTATCTTGCGTAATGTACGGGTTGTTTGTAGTTTTCGTTCAATTTCGTGCCGATTTAGTGATGTTCTAGAGTTTCTGTTGTTCTCTCACCAATGTTTAGATTACAGGAATAGTAAGGATACTGGAATTTCACTCGATCGGTGCGGGATTGAACGAAAACTAGCATTAAAAACAATAATATCCATTGGTATGAGTAGATATAAGTAGGTATGTATAGTATTGGTCGGTGAAACATAGATGGCGCTAGCTAGCCTTCAATTTGACATAAGGTGGATGCATAATGTTGCCACGAGTGGTTTCTCTTTTCTAATATACTTATATTACTCTTTGCATACCACACACGACAAAGCTGTGGTATATGCCTAAGTTTACCCTTTTACCGCGACTAAACGTTACGCGCTGCAACACTGTGACAAACGTAGCTGGCTAAGCTATACATATGTTAATTATATTATTTATCGATTATGCTCTCTCTCTTGTACGGATCGTTGGCAATACAACACGTATCCTACAATGTGTGGTTTTATTCAATACAATACAATACTTCAAAGCGTTTAAACGAGAGTAACGTCATGCGCGCTCATTCTGACATACGTAAAATAATAAGGATGGAGGCACATCTCGATTTTTATCGTTTTCTCGGAAGCCCCGTCATTTTAAGGTTTGAGCCGGGACTAATTAATAATTGATATTTTTTTCGGTATAATATTGAAGAGCCAATTTGAGCCTGGAAATGTACCAGAATTAAAAAAAGAATAACGTCAGCAACAGTTCCAATTTCAAAATGTAGCTATTATCTCGTTCTAAAAAACCGGATAGTAATTTTTTTTTGCACATGTTTTTTTTTGGCTTGACCATTACACATACTTCAAACATGGTGTTAATATTTTTGTCTACTTTTGGAAAATTTGGTTTTGAAAAATACATTCGTATTTTCTAATAAATACCTCATTTTTTAAATTTCAATGCCTATTTTATTGCTTAAAAATAGTTTATATTGTTAAACCTAATTCAAATGAGTGCATTGATATTAATATTATTTATTTAAAAGCCTTCTGGGACTCACAATTTTGATTTCTATGTTGCGTAGTGAATTTTTTTAAATATGTTTTCAGATAGTCTTTTTGTCATTAAATGGTGCCGGTTACAGTTTAAAAGTCCCATTAATAATTACTCCCTACCCCGCCTAACAAAACTCCGTAAAATGACTGGGCTACGGGGGTGGCATGCGAGGCCTTCTGGTGGTTTAGTGGCGAATAACCATGGCAGGAGGCGAGTTCGATCTCCGTCCAGGCAGACTCGTACCAATGAGTTTTTCTGGATTTATGTACGATTTGTAACACCACTGGCTTTTCGGTGGAGGAAAACATCGTGAGGAAGCCTGTATGCTTCAATTTTCGAGTCTTGTATCCACTGTCCATTATAAGTGGCGACGGGCTCACTCCTCGTCACACTGGACGGAGTTTCGGTACTACTAGTGAAACATAGATGTTCTGAGGTTTAAAAATATATCTGATTACCCCCTCGGGGTATGTAGTCGTGAGCATTATGCTATGCTATTTATTAGAAAATCCAATATTCATAATATTCTTAAAAAAATTGAACCAGCTAACTATAACGGTTCAAAATATACCCTTTGCCATTTAAAGTTAGGACGGACGGACGGACATACAGCATAAGCTTACTAATAGCGGTCCTACTGTCAACCTTTTGGTGTGGAACCCTACAAAACCTACAAAAAAAAAATATTCAATCCGTCTTGTTTATTGCCGGATATTTTAAAAACTGTTTTCCATTTTTTTTTAAATGCTTATCAATTACGAGCGTTAACCCGCGACTTCGTCCGCACAAATTGTATACCAGATTTTAAGTCAGATCATAAGCTATCAAACATAAGCTATTAAACTCTAGGAAAGCGTGTTAAGCTGATCCTGAGTAAGTATTAGCGATGCCCGATATTTTGCTTGGTATCGATATATCGTATCGCCATGTACCGATACTGTGAACATCGATATAATATCGTATCAATTTGTTCACAGTATTATTATATTATACATATACGAGCGTTAACCCGCGACTTCGTCCGCACAAATTATATACCAGATTTTAAGTCAGATCATAAGCTATCAAACAAAAAAAGTTTCATCAAAATCGGTTCAGTAGTTTTTGCGTGATACTCGTTCAAACAAACAAACAAACACACAAACAAACAGACAGACAAAAAATCCAAAAATTGGTGAAATGGAATCAGGGACACCTAAAAACCATATCGTAACTTTTTTTTTGTTAATAGCTTCAATGTACAGACAAACTTCCTGTTACAGTTTTATAATAGTATAGATTGGAAGAAACTGTAGAATAGGTGGCTAGGCTAGCGCTTTCCCCACCAAACCAACGCGTAAGAAACCTTAATTTATCCCTTAAGTGCCTATGTCGAAAAATAATTTAAGCAAAATGGGCGTGTGATAGCTTATATTACTGCCTGATGCGAAAGAAAGAGATGCGCGCGCGCCTGAAACGACGCTTAAAACAAACTTTATTTAATTGTGATTGTACTATTTATGTAAGTTCAATTCTGCTCTAATCAAAATTTGTATAATATCAATCTCTTTTTTTTTAAATCAAGTCTCGTGTTTCTATTATTCACCGTTTAGCAGTTCCAAGCGTTTATAAATAAAAACGGAGACTACTTTGGCTTGTTTTTCTATCGAGAAAATGTATCTTAATCGTGTTTTGGCTCTAATCAAAACTTCAATTATATGTTCAATTTACACATATCCGCTAATCATACTCCTACTGTTAGTACTTCATGATATATGACGCTTTGAAGAATCCTATTTTTTTTTCACATAGCCTCTTAATCGCATCGTACGACACCCGCGGAAAGAAACGGGGTGGTTCATTCCACATGGTCGTACATGACGTATTGGCTACGTGCATGACACTAGCGCCCCTAGCGGTTACGGACAGCCGTGAATTATTTCAAGTAAATTGTTTGTTAAAAGTTTTTAATTTTTTGTTTGCTTTACTAGCCCACTTCATCCCAATGCTGGGCAAAGGCCTCCCCTTTCATCCTCCAACCATCTCTGTCTTGGGCATGCTCTGGCTACGCGTCATCGAAAGCTAATAAAACAATATAAACACTAAAGAAATAAGCAATATTCCACGATAGATTCCACGATTTTTGCAGTGGCAATTTCCGAACAAACTTTTATCCCGGTTTTCACACCTATGGGGGTTGAATTTAAAAAACCCTTTTTTAATGAGCACCTAGATGCTAATAGAAACATCCATGCCAAATTTTAAGTTTGTAGTCTTTACACTTTTGGAGATTTCGTGTTGAGTTAATAAGTTTACTTATTTTTTTTTTTTTTTTTTTTACAAATAATCTTTTATTATCAACATTAAAGTTAACTAACGAACAATAAAACTATTTTAATTATTTAAACTACTAACAATAAAATAATAAAATTAATATTAATAGAACAAGAAAAAACAAAACAAACAGAAAAACACCTAGCCTACTTAAAGGTAAAAAATGTCATCTAAAGCCCCGTTAAAGGCTGGCAGCGTTGCCTCTTTGGATCGCAAGGCTGATCCTTTGCGCAAAATAGCTGCCAGCCCTCCTGTCGCCTGTAGCCTCGAATAGGCGCTTTGAGAGGCATTTAAGAAACATTTTCCCCTCAGGACCCCAGCAACCTAGGGTCTCCACGGCGAAGGGCAGGAAAATATAGCTGTCACCCAATCCCTGGTAGATCCTTTTTTGTCTGATTCTGCTAAGGCAGCAGCTACACCTGCGCGGCAGGAAGACGCACGAACATGTGAGGGTGCCAGAGTGTCGACACAGGTGGCGTCCCAAACCAAACACTTTCCACGGGACCAGGGTATGAGGGACAGGCCGTCCGGTCTTTTCCCGTCTGAACGGAGCAAACCCGGAGGCTCCAGTACAGAGGGTACGTTTACTAAAGCTAGGGCCCGCTTAATTATCTCGTTCAAAGCGGAATGCCGAGGAATAGATTCAAGCATATTTTACACAGCTTGTCCGACAAAAGTACAAATTTCTGCCACCCCGGGCGCTGCGATCGATTCGACAGCTCCCATCACCCACTTCGCACATAGCCGATAATATGTTTGTAGTCACGTTGCAGGTTCTGACCCGAGCACTCGTCTCGCGTGCATTTCGCGCGTCGATTTTCTGCCTGCCACAAGGCTCCGCAATCCTCAATCTCTTCTTGTTCGTGACCAAAAAAAATCCCTGAGATTGGGATAGATTCTCCTATAAACACTTGGCGGAAATGCAAGCAAGAGTCCATTGATTATAAATAAAAAAAATATATATGTTTGTAACTTACCCATTCTTAGCAAAATTGCACCATGCCTCGCTAAAAAATTGAACAATTTTATCATCATTTTCATCGCATTTATCTGCTTTGCTTTTCCTATAAAATTGATACTGTATCACATCTCCATGCGTCGCCCCTTTCATTCCAATACTTTTGAGAACTCTCGTATTCATATTTCCAGTATAACTGAAGTTATATAAATATACTTGGTTGGAATATTTAGCTGTTGCCTCCGCAAACATAAGCACATCTCTATTGAAATAAGCATCGGAAGCCATATCTACATATTCCACCATAGAATCTATGTTAATATCTTTATTTTTAAAATAGAATTCTTTCATTTTTCTAGCCAATTGTACGGATTTTGGACTATCGTGTTTGTATGATAGGAATCTAGGCACAAATCGTTGTAGGTCTTTAATAAAATCTATATTTCCTTGGTCATTTTTGCGCATGAATAGAGCGGCTTCATGCGAATTTAGTCCAACCAAGACAGGCATTTTCTTTTGACGATTGTTCAAAAAAGTAATCAGTTGGAATTCTTCTAAGAACCTTTCGACTCCACCGATTTTTTTTTCTACAACCGGTAGGAATACCGAGTTGATTATATACGCTGGTCTTGTGTACTCCAAAGTTTTTGCAGCCGCTAACAAATCTTCTAAAGGAGCTGTCAGTAGAAAGTTATAGATACTTTTTATATCGGATAACTCTTGGCCTAACAAGGAAACTAATTGCTTAGCTTTTTCCAAAGGATCTTCGTCAACCATAAACAAATCTGACAGAGAAACTCCTGATTGGGCAATGATTTTATGAACCAACCCGTCCGCCATCTTGGAAGTAATATAGCTAGATATTAATGCACCACCCGCGCTTTCCCCAAAAGCTGTCACGTTCGTTTCATCACCATTAAAATGCTTAATATTTCTCTGAACCCATTTCAAAGCCATAACAGTATCTTTCATGCCAGCATTGCCAGGTACTTCAGGCGTGTATAGACATAAAAATCCCAGAAAATGCAATCTGTAGTTAATAGTAATTAAAATAACATCATTTTTAATCAAATAATCCGGTTTATAATAATCCCCGTAGCCAACCAAAAGTTTGCCGCCGTGTACGAAAAATATAACCGGTAATTTTTCTAATTTCTCCGCTGGCAAGCATGGTGTGTACACGTTTAGATAGAGGCAGTCCTCTGAAACGTCGGGTGTTGATCCAAATGGTTCGAGTTGGGGACATTTGTGGCCAGGTTTTGTTGCGTCACGGATGCCAGTCCAGCCTTCGGGTTCTTGTGGATCCTGGAAAACAGAAAAGAACTAATTATAGCCGACATATAATAATTTCTATTATACTTTGCTGCGTAATTTAAACAGCACCTTAGACTATTTATTGTATATTATATATGGACAAGTTACGCGTGGAATTCTACTACCACTTTTCGCGGTGCCGATGCCGGTAGCATGAAATTTGGACTTTATTCCATTATTTTAGATTCTAATGTTGAATGTTAAAAATCAAGAAAAACAGACTCGTGAACCCCAAACATGATAAGTTCGAAGTTATTGTTTCGCAATTATAGGCTGTCTCGTTTGATGATAAGGTATAAAATTGTATACAATGTGTTAATGAATAAGCGCAAAACCTCATACACCCCAACTGATTTATAACAAAATAATTAGATTGAAATAATAATTTCATTATTTTGATAGTTAAAATTTAAAGTTATTCGCATTTTAAGTTTTGAGGCAAAAATGATTTGTTATCATTTCAGCAATGAATGAAAGCGCTAACGTACTCATGAATACATTTTAATAATCTTGTTTTGGTAGTAAGTAGGGTGAGTGTGCCCGTGCGGTGGTTTGACATCGGATTCAGAAAATGTTATATTTTACAAACAAATAATTTAATATTTTGAAAAAAATTACCTATGTTGAAACCATGATAATTCGATTCTGCTCTCGATTCTAAACAAACTACTTTCTAGTTTTGCGTTAATTCATTAACACGTTGTATAAATGCACATGATTAGTTGATCATGTACGTTGGCAGAGGGGAAATGGTAACGCGAGGCGGGTCGGTATATAATCGTCTAAGGCTGGATTTTACAAGGAGGAGATGGAAACTCCCCTATATACATCCAATGATTTACAATCATTTAGGTTAGACAAGTCCTGGCACCATGATGAGATAAATGAGAGAAACTCTTCTGGTTAAAAGCCTATTGCGGTTCCTGAATGCAGTAGGGTTGAAAAGGGAACTATAAAAGGGGCAATTACAAAAGACCAGCGATGGTCACAGTGGCACTGCCATAAGTCTGCCATAGCCCCAGTTCCCAATAATCATATTAATGAATAACAAAATTTTTTACAGGAAGTATCATTCCCACATCTAAACTAAAGGGTGTCCAGCGGGAATTTTTCGATTTCGAAATTAAATAAAAAATAAACTAATAAGTTTTAAATATTTATTATATTTTAAAAACGTAACCAGGGTCTGCGGATTTCAATTTTTAAAAATAATGTCCTCCAAGTGACGTCCATTTCTCGCAATACACTCTTGTAAGCGAGCCCTCACATTGGCAAGTACGCGCGAACAAAGCGCTGGCGGGATAGCATCGATTTCACGTCGGATATTTTCTTGTAGAGCAGTTATGATACGGGGATTATTGCAGTAAACTTTAGACTTAAGGTAACCCCACAAGAAAAAATCACACGGCGTTAATCCGGCGATCGAGGTGGCTAGGGTAGGTCTCCGTACTTGCTTATTAATTTTCCAGGGAAAATTTCCCTTAACCTCAACATTGAGACCCTGGAGGTGTGTGGAGTTGCCCCATCTTGATGAAAATGAATTCTATTGTTGCGTCCGTGAAACACTTGCAATTGCGGTACCAAAAACTCATCAATCATACGGCAGTATACCGAGGAATTGATTGTTTCTCTCTCATTGAAGAAATATGGACCGATTATTCCATGAGCAGAAATGGCGCACCATACTGTCGTTTTAGGGCAGTGCAAACTCTTTTGATGCCGTTCCCTTGGATTGTCGGGGTTCCAGTAACGCTTTTGTTTCTTTACGTAGCCCCCGATGTGGAAATGGGCTTCATCGCTAAACAATATGTTTCCAAGCGTTGTGGGGGTCCGAAACAACATAGTTCGGGCGTACGTTTCTCTTAAAACATAATCACTTTCGTTTAGATTTTGGACGATTTGCTTTTTATAGGGATGAAGTTTCATTTTTTTTTCAAAATCATATGCACAGTTGACTTCTTAATGCCTGTAGAGGCAGCAATCTTTCTCACTGATTTTCTTGGATTTCTAATGATTTCTTGTCGCACCTGTGCCACACGTTCTGGCGTTGCAGCTGACGAGGACGGTCCTGGGTGCGGCTTATTAACCATTGTCCCTTCTTGTCGGAATCTTTGTACCCACGGCCATATAAGCTGCGTGCTCGGACCATCTTTTAACCGCCGAATATCAAAGTGGGAACAGAAAGCACGACGCGCTCGAATCAACGATTCACCACACTTTAAATATTGCTCCACCGCAAACGCGCGATGCGCTCCCGACCAGTGACTCATGGTTACAAACAAATCCGCAAAGATGACGCAACTGACGCTACCCCTCCCGCGCCCCCCGCTACTTAAAGAGTAACGTTAATTTAAACGTTAGTTTAACGTTGAAAAATTCCCGCTGGACACCCTTCATTATAAAACTGTAACATGAAGTTTGTCTGTACATTGAAGATATTAACAAAAAAAAGTTACGATATGGTTTTTAGGTATCCCCGATTCCATATCACAAATTTTTGGATTTTTTGTCTGTCTGTTTGTTTGTGTGTATGCTTGTTTGAACGAGCATCACGCAAAAACTACTGAACCGATTTTGATGAAACTTTTTTGTTTGATAGCTTATTATCTGACTTAAAATCTGGTATATAATTTGTGCGGACAAAGTGGCGGGTTATCGCTCGTAATTAATAAGACAATAAAACATTACCTTTATTAAAATATCACAAAAGAATATGAAGCATTGTATTCAAATTATACGAAGTCTGGTAAGAGAGGTCAAGGTCAAAAACAAAACTCTTAAAACAATGAAACACTCTGTGACATTAAAACGAGGATTGAACCCCTTAGTCACTGTATAAGAAAGAGTATGGTACGGACACCCCCTGCCCCCCACCAATTTTTACCTCACCCCCTCGCATTCTAGCCTGCCTGCGAAGGAGACAGTGTCACGTCAAAATGATCATAGAAATCATAGTATAAGCATATGCTCACGACTAAGGGGTAGTCAAAGATATTCTGAAACTTCAGAACATCCACGCTTCACTCGTAGTACCGAAACCGAAATACTGTCCAGTGTGACGGGGTCACTCCCCGTCACCACTTCATCGATATTACCATAACCCATTATACGTTCCTTTAACAGGCATCTCACGAAAAATGGTGAGAGAGAGTGGGCCATATTCCATAACACAGGCTCAGTGTGGATCGTTGGAGGCAAATTAGTGGTCAATTTGGTAGAGTAAATTAAAACCGCCTACTATTAGACTAAGAGATAAGTGTACTTTTTGCAACCATCAGCTGCAAGGGTGATTCAGTGTTTATGGATTGTAGAGCATCTCTGTGATGGGGATGGACCAGGTCTGCGTGCATAACTTCAGTCGGTTTAGGAATTACAGACGTTTAAAGGTCAGTAAAAAATTAACGATCAGCTGCAAGGCTGTTCGTATGATATTATTGTAGTGTGCACTGTAGCTTTGTAAAAAGTACAAAAACTGACATGAACTGCCAGTCGGTTTAGGAGATCGGTGGGTCGGTTTAGGAAAGGTCGGACCTTTGAACGGCTGTATCTCCTAAACCGACTGATGAACCATGTCAGTTTTTGTACTTTTTACATAGCTACAGCGCATACTACAATAATATCATACGAACAGCCTTGCAGCTGATCGTTAATTTTTTACTGACCTTTAAACATCTGTAACTTCTAAGCCGACTGGAGTTATGCAGGCAGACCTGGTCCATCCCCATCACAGAGATGCTCTACACCTCATAAACACTAAATCAGCCTTGCTGCTGATGGTTGCAAAAAGTACACTTATCTCTTAGTCTACTACTATTACCATAATAATCACTACGACTTGTTAAAAACAACAAATTACTTACCCTAAATCGGAGTGGTCCAACCGGCGGTTTAGCATAAGGTATGCCTTCGAAACTATAATACTTCTTTCCATAGTAAGTCGTGCACTCCTTGCCTTGCAAACTCCCCTGGTCCACTGTCACTATGCACGTCATTATATCTGAAAAAAACATTGCGGAAAACACTTCAAAACGCAAATAATTTTTCATTCATATTTTTGTGATAAGTAGGTGATAAATTTATTTAAATTACTGACTATTTATGCTTTTATTTTGATTTAGTATGATTATTTTGTTGGTATTTGTTCTCTCGTCTTTAGAATATACTAAAATCTTGTATAATGTAAAGATTTTCTTCGAATTAAATTACAAACGTTTGCAACCGTCTACGGATAACTAACAATGTTATTGTTCTTAGGTAATTAACCTAATACAACTACCATCAAATGCATGTAAAAAACTGGTCAAGTATGAGTCGGTGTTGCTCACTGAGGTGGTCAGAGTGTTAGGCAACGTTAATTAGCGATTATTAATTGCGACTGCTGTGCGACCCACTTTGAATAATCACTGGGTTTTCTACTGTAATGTGGCTTCATCTTTCATCATATCAGCGTCCACGTCCACTGCTGGACATAGGCCTCCTCCAAGGATCGCGACCGGTCCTGCGCCGCCCTTATCCAACGGGTTTCCGCCGCCTTCACCAGGTTGTCGGTCCTCCTTATGGAGGGGCCTAGCCACGCTGCGCTTTCCGGTACGCGGTCGTCACTCGAGAACTCTTCGGCCCCATCTGCCATCTGTTCTGCGAGCAATTTTCCTCGCCCGTTGCCACTTTAGTTTTGCAATTCGTTGGGCTATGTGGGCTACGATGCCAATAGCTTTTTATAGTTTAAATAGCAAAAAGGGTTTGACGTTGTACGGTAATAAATATTTTGTGACTTCAAGGATTGTTTTATGTATAAAACGGACACTTGAGCCACCATAAAATGGAGGGGTTTCATTGCTAGCCGGAGCAGGACACCGAAACGCGTCCACCCAATAACAGACGGGGACAAGATAAGATATAGGATTGGTGCAATATGAATTATAGGTACCTACAATAAACACAATTCCTGAAGGATTAAAATAACATGATTAGGGGAGTCGCGTTGTAGGTCTGCTATTGGGTAGTCACGTGTCACTCGTCGATTATTGGTTGCCCCTCCCGGGCCTACAACGAAGCTCCAGTGGTGGCTCAAGATAGTGTTCTTTTCGAAAAACAATGGATTGTTTTTCGATGGATGGACTTCATGGATGAAGTCACCAAAATACATTAACTACCGTACAACGTCAAGCACTCTTGCTAAATAAACTAGATTGGCAAAATCATAACAACCAAGACGGCAGCCACTTTTTTTTAAATAGAATAAGAATAGCATAATTAGGGAAAATTGAAGCTCTAGCTAAGGAACCGGCAGTTGCCCCTTCCCTTGTTTTTTAACCTGTTATCAAATCTCAAGTAGGTAATTCCAACTTGATGATAATTCAATTCACATAATTATCATTGTTTGAGTATTCACGGTGCTTGTAGGTATTAATTATGATAATAAAGTAATTATTAAACATCTTGGTACAAGTGTGTGTTAATGCTTACATAAGAACTTAAACTAGGTAGCTACTTAATTCACGTCTATTCTAATCTCAAAATTGTGGGTCCATCATCATGTTGTCAATGAATTTACATTGACGTTATTCGGAAAAAGATATTTTTGGGAGATTTTTGTTTCTTTGGTTTACTCATTTTAATTTGGCTAATTCCAATTCAAAATAATTTTATTTCAGACACAGTCCATAGATTGTTAGTATATACTTAAAAACTATGTTAGTACAGTATAATACATAACAGTCATATAATTTAAAATAGCCTATTTTCTGATAGAGGGGGCAGCGGAGAGGTGTAGTTCCGTCTAGTGCCTCCAGAAGGGACAGTGTGGCCAGTTTGAAATGGTGTTCAGGAGACTGTTGGTCACGTATACTCTACTGCTTATTATGGCGTGAAAGGAAGTCACACTTGCCACCGCGAACATCCCTGACGCGCTACAAAACCTCGGGAGCCCCATCAGCATCCTGAACCCATTATTGTACTGGATACGCAGAGCATTGTAGGCTCACTGCGTATAGCTGACCCACAGGCTGCACGTGTACATCGACTGGCAAAAAACTCTGAAAAGTGTACGCTTTACCTCTTCAGTGACCATAATCCAATATTGTTTGTGATGGGAATTTCATTTCGTTGATCTCAAGGAGTATTTTTTTACAAAAACAAACACTATAGCCACCACAAAATGGTGGAGCCTCATGGCAGGCTGGAGTAAGTACCTGACATACGCTGTCTGCTGTAATTACATGTATAATTTTATTTTATTTTCTTGGGAAGACCAACAGTTGTTGACACAATACAAAATATGTACTTTATATAAATGTCAATTATATTAAGGAAATTTTAGTCAAAACATCAGAAGTCCATGAATATTTGGAAATGCCGACTATAAAGCAAGAAATATCAAATATTTCAAAACGATATCAGAATATTTATGTTATGTTATGTTATCAGAATAGACTAGCCAATCATGTTAATGAGCTAGCAGTTGCGCTAACAGACCGCAGTAATGACGTAAAAAGGCTAAAGCGACTCAACATACATGATCTAGACATTCCTAGAAGGCAACAGTAAAGGAATACCCTCCACTGGGAGCTGGTTCATTCCACAAATAAACATCCTCATTCTAATGATCTGCTTATAGTGTCAGCACTGATTGCAGATAGTTAATAAATAAAAAAAAAAAAATATATATATCTATACTATTATAAAACTGTAGCGGGAAGTTTGTCTGTACATTGAAGATATTAACAAAAAAAAAGTTACGATATGGTTTTTAGGTGTCCCTGATTCCATTTCACCAATTTTTGGATTTTTTGTCTGTCTGTTTGTTTGTGTGTTTGTTTGTTTGTTTGTTTATTTGTTTGTTTGTTTGTTTGAACGAGTATCACGCAAAAACTACTGAACCGATTTTGATGAAACTTTTTTTGTTTGATAGCTTATGATCTGACTTAAAATCTGGTATATAATTTGTGCGGACGAAGTCGCGGGTTAACGCTCGTATATATATAAATGTGGACTTTCGCTTAATCTGATGACTCCGAAAAATAAGCATGTCTTTATAGTAAACGAGCGTTAACCCGCGACTTCGTCCGCACAAATTATATACCAGATTTTAAGTCAGATCATAAGCTATCAAACAAAAAAAGTTTCATCAAAATCGGTTCACTAGTTTTTGCGTGATGCTCGTTCAAACAAACAAACAAACACACAAACAAACAGACAGACAAAAAATCCAAAAATTGGTGAAATGGAATCAGGGACACCTAAAAACCATATCGTAACTTTTTTTTTCTTAATATCTTCAATGTACAGACAAACTTCCTGTTACAGTTCTATAATAGTATAGATAACTTAAGATTCTAATTTTGAATGTTAAAAATAGTGAAAAGTAGTCTCGTGATCAATTGTTCTTATACCGTGGCAGAGGGGAAATGCTACCGCAAGGCCAGTCCTTATAACAAATAGTCCAAGTTTCTACAAGAACATTGTCGGATGCTGAGAATTTGTAATAGGTATAACATTAAGTTGTAGCCTTTAGAATCCCACTGCAGGGACATGCTTCTTCTCATGAATAATGGTGACCCCCCCCCCCTCCAAATGATTGCCAAAGGACACTAAAGCTGATCCAAAATGATTTCTTCTAGCCATATAAAATATAAAATCGACACCAAAAAAAACATCGCACAAACTTCACTCGAGTTATTCAAATGATTGTTTCCTTTACATAGAGTCTACTTTCCTTTATCAACCGAGTGAAGTGAAGACATTAAAAGACCTTCAAGGACATGCACATTGTTATTACAGTATGGCCAGGAAAATAATTAACCGAGACAATCTTCGTTTGCGCAGAGTCCCCGACAAAACCATTTAGTAATCAAAGGAAATGCTCGCGAAAACAATTAGCCAAAGTAGGTGAAATATCCTTATTGGTCTACTGCGCAGGTACATCGGGGGAACTTATACATCTGGTAGTACTGTACAACATACCAAATTGGTAATCTCCCATAAAATAAAATCAACAACAGGTAAGATTGGGGGCAAATGTTTAACTATCAAACATAAAAAAAAAAAAAATCTGGATGTTTGGGAACACTGCCTCTTAAATTCGAGCCGCAAGACACTAAAGCCGATCCAAACTGTTTTTTTAATACTTGTAACATTGTACACCAAGTTGGGTTGCTCTATTGACGGAAACTCTATGAACAATATCAGCTATGCCGATGACATGGTGCTGCTGAGCCCGTCAATCAATGCCCTCCGTAGGCTGTTAAGGGTCTGCGAGGAGTATGCGGTGACTCATGGTCTCAAATACAATGCAAGCAAGAGTGTACTGCTTGCTTTCAAAGCAGGTAACAAATGCTATAATAGCCCTGGCATCACTCTTGCTGGTTCGCCACTCGTAAAGGTGAACGAGTTCAAGTATTTGGGACACTGGGTCACCGATGACCTTAAGGACAATACTGATATTGAGCGGGAACGCAGGGCGTTGACGGTGCGCTGTAATATGTTGGCGCGCAGGTTTGCATGATGCACTGAAGAGGTAAAGCGTACACTTTTCAGAGCTATTTGCCAGTCGATGTACACGTGCAGCCTGTGGGTCAGCTATACGCAGAGAGCCTACAATGCTCTGCGTATCCAGTACAATAATGGGTTCAGGATGCTGATGGGGCTCCCGAGGTTTTGTAGCGCGTCAGGGATGTTCGCGGTGGCAAGTGTGACTTCCTTTCACGCCATAATACGCAGTAGAGTCGCCTCCCTGATGCGTCGCGTCCAAAGTAGCACCAACAGTCTCCTGAACACCATTTCAAACCGGCCACACTGTCCCTTCTGGAGGCACTGGACGGAACTACACCTCTCCGCTGCCCCCTCTATCAGAAAATAGGCTATTTTTAAATTATAAGACTGTTATGTATTATACTGTACTAACATAGTTTTTAAGTATATACTAACAATCTATGGACTGTGTCTGAAATAAAATTATTTTGAATTTGAATTTTGAATTGTACAGAGTTTAGGTAGTAGTGAAACGTTGATGTTCTGGAGTTTCAGAATATCTCTGACTACCCCCTCGGGAAATATAGTCGTGAGCATATGCCTATGTTACATTGTAAAAAACTTAAAACAGAATGTGGACTTTGACAGTGTATGATGTATTTGATCAATAAAGATTATGATGTATTTGATGGCAATAAAGAAATGATGTTATTTACAAGTCCCATGGACGAAAACAAGTGTTTTCAAATGTGTTGCATATAATACAAGACCTTTTTTCTAGTTAAATCACAGAATTATAATCAAGATAACGAATTTTTTTTTATTAAAGTTCGAAACATAAACTTACAGAGAATTTTAGGAGAAACAAATCCACGGGTTGTACGTGTTTTCTCTCAGATCAGTAACATTGAAGTGAACCAATCGATTAATTAATTAATTTGCTAATGATTTTCCGTCATTTGCAATTCATGTTCTTTACTTCTTCAGGCTTTTTTGAACTTATCTTTTTTTTTTTTTTTTTTTGGTTCAGTTCAAGGTAAAGGGTTTAATTTCCCATACAACCGATGTTTGCCAAAAAGTTATCTCATTTATAGCAATTAAAACGTAGGTGTTCGACGTTTTGACGCTTCTTTGGAGTTTTTGAAGACAATCGAAAGACGCAGGAAACAAAGAGAAGTCCACAGGAAAGAGGTGAACCGACCGCTTTGCCGCGCTACAAATGACGGAACACTTTTCCTGTTTACGACCCATACACCATCATATTTCACTTAACTGTATATTGTTCACTTGCATGACACTTTGTTACGCAAAAAAACACCAATTTTACGAACCAAAACTCACTATAAACAATAAAAATTCAATAAAATATGAGGACTCCAAACGTAGCTGAAAAATAACCGCCAAAAACCCCCTTATCAATATCAACCAAAGAGTAATATAAGTATATGTCAACTATCAAGTCAATGAAATGTCAAACATGTTTTTTATTTTATCTTTTTTACGGCTCTTGATTCATCATCCTTTTGAGCTAGTGAGAAGAGAATGAGAAGAGTCCGTTTCATAACGTGTAAAAATCATTCGGTGTACCTACACGAAAGAGAAAAAGCATATGAAGATTTTTTTGCTAAAATAAGATAGATAGTCTCCCTGAGTGATTTTTACACGTTTTGAATCGAGTCCCAGTAAATAGTTTCGAAAAAGCAAATGGATCTAGCCCATAGCCCATACATCCGTTTTCTACAGTTATTATCATAAAGTTATACGATATTGTCATGGATAAATAACCTCGTTGCAAGCATTAAAGACGAAAATTGACCATGGTGGTTGGTAATGTTCGTCCTTCTTCGGAGTTCGGAGGCCAAGGAGTATTTTCATGTTTCACCCAGACCCAGGTGACCCAGGTTTCACCACTTGTACAGTCTGTCTTGAAAGTCATGAACATAATTCAGACGGAAACAAGGATTTTGGAATCATAAAGGATGCCACTCCTCCTTACAAGCATGGAAACAAGAAAATTGGCCATGGCGGTCGGTAATGTTCGACATTTATTCGTATCTCCGTAGTCGATACTTCCAACGTTTTTGTGTCACTTTCTATCAGAACAAAAATTTACCTTTTTTTTATTTTTGTCATTGTATTAGAACTACGGATTAGAAGGGGACAAAGTAACGTCGAAATATAGACGGGAATTCACGAAAGAAGAATGATCATTACCGACCACCAACTAAGGAGTATTATCATGTTTCACCGCTTGTTAGGCAGGGCTGCGTTCAGAACCCACGCCCCAGGTGCACCCCGAGTGCAACTTTTTGCACTAACGCCGTTCCGAGCCTCGGTGAAAAACGCTGTTTGCAACTCGGTTATCACAACTCAACAGTTCCAAGCCTCTGACGGGTTGCAACTTTTAACCAACAAATTCGATGGTTAAAAAACCCTCTGACGTTTTTATTATCTGTGGTTACTTGACTTTTCGCTCGTTTTGAATAAAAGTTTGTGTTTCAAACTATTTTTATTCACTTTTTGATTTGCTAACATGGAAAATGAGTTTTTTTATTGTATTTGGAAATGATGGAAGCCCTGGAAGCCAATATTACTTTAAATGTCAAAATTTGAGGTTATAAAACAACCGTGATCGTTCCGTACCTCATAGCGAGTTAAAAATTGGCGCGTTCGTTCCGTACCTTAGAGAGAGTTGAAAAATAACCGCACATAAAGGTCGTGAACGCACCCCTATGTGCCCTCCGAGGTATAGACAATACTTTTGCCAGCTTCCTGCCTTCATTACCTTTGTATATCAGAATCTCCAGAATAATTTCGCACCTGTGCGTCAGGTAAAAGACAAAAATAGACTTGGTTGTACGGGCTATCTACCCTTCGCCTTTCCATAAAAAAATGTAACAACGACATAAAAAAAGAAACAGTAATGGCCGCCATCGCCATTGCGACATCTGTCTGAAGGTGTAGCATGACAAGTCATGTCAATTTTGTCCATGATATATGAAAAATTCCAATGGCAGATTCTTTCTTCGGGCTCGATACTTCGGTATCGGTAAGTTTATTTGTGTTTCTCCGCTATCCAAACATTTTTTTGAGGTAAAACAACCCAAAACACGTCTTGTGGTGAAATTGCCAGCGTGCCAATTCGACGTCTTATTTCTCAACTTACATCCTATCTCTAATGTTTTCCCGCCGTAATTTTGTTTATTTCTAATCTCTGAGGTCCTCTCTGTCGATATATTACTGTAGCATCTCGTAAAATCATATAAAACATCATCAAAATCCAATAGGATTAGTGTGAATTTACCATGTTTGTATGAATGAAGTCTGCCATAGGGTTCTACAAACAATTTGTTGTCATTGGACCAATATTCGTTGCTTTCCAAACATATTTTTCGCTGCCCGAGACTGTTCTTATGAGAAAAAAGCATTTAAGTTTAAACTTTCAGGTTATTTTACCTTATTTCTTTACAATGCATTGACATACTTTATAAGACCAATGTTATAATGTAAGTAAGAGTGTGAATCATTTGTGAAAGACATACTGAAGTATAGTAGAAGTATCTAGAGAACTAACACACATTAATCTGTTATTCTTATTACTATTATGTATTTAATTCAACAACAAAGCCGTGGTGGTCCAGTGGCGAGTAACCTTGCCTGCCATACAGGAGGCGATGGTTCGATCCCCCTCCAGGCCGACTCGTACCAGTATGTACTGTAGAGTTTTTCGAAATTTATGTATGATTTGTAACACCACTGGCTTTTCGGTGAACGACAACATCGTGAGGAAACCTGCATGCTTGAATTTCGAGGCATATATTGTACCTACTGTCCATTACTGGTGGCAACGGGCTCACTCCCCGTCACACTGGACAGAGTTTTGGCACTACTACATTACTACTAAATTTTTTTCATAATTATGTTTTTGTGTACAATAAAGAATCTATGAATTTACTACTAGTGAATTGTGGATGTTCCGAGGTTTCAGAATATCTCTGACTACCTCGGGGAATATAGTCGTGAGCATATGTATGTATATATGTAATTCAATGACATTCTATACACAAGGACTTTGCATATGCGCGCTGTTAACAGGACAGCAATAGTGTGCTTGATTGTTTTACATTACCGCTTAGTGACAAAGTACATCTAAGGCATGGTTCATGCAGAAGAGATGTGTGGTGGTGGCGGATAGTCAAAGTACAATAACCTTATAGTACGTAGCATAGCGTCGTTTGGAGAATTACGGCAGCACCTCCAGGCGAAGTCGTCTGGTGGTGCGGGCCCGGTTTTCCATTACGACAAAAACGATGCTATGCTACGTACTATATGGTTTATATTGGTGTTACTTTGACTACTACTACCGCCACCACCACACATCTCTTCTGTATAAACCGTGCCTTAGATATACTTTGTCACTAAGCGGTAATGTAAAACAATCAAGCACACTATTGCTGTCCTGTTAACAGCGCGCATATGCAAAGTCCTTGTGTATGGAATGTCATTGAATTGCATACATACATACATAAGCTCACGACTGTATTCCCCGAGGGGGTAGTCAGAGATATTCTGAACACCTTAGCTGACACTCGAATCCATTTGAAACAACTGGAATGTCAGCGGTAATGTATGGCAGCAGCACACAATTGAAGCACACTGAGGTGACATTAAGGGGCTATGCGTCCCGGAATTAACTGGGAGTGGGGGTCTCTTATTTCTAATATTTCTACAAGATTTATACAAGTTACCGAAACGAAAAAAATACACAGTATTCTTGGATAGTTTATCTAGTGAAACCATAAATTGAATACATACATACATATGCTCACACCTATGTCCCACTACTGGGGTAGGCAGAGACAACAGATCGCCACATGCTACGATTCTGACACACATCTTTCGCCTCCTCAACATCAATAAGTTTCTTCATACAAGCTCGTCGGTTCCGGGTACATTTTATTTGGCCCTTCTTCAGTACGCATCCGATTTGGTCAGCATACGTGCGCCTAGGGCGACCCCTTTCAACCATTCCATTCACAATTGCCTTGTAAATTTCATACGTCAACCTACTTTCGCTCATTCTTTCCACAAGACCAAACCACGTCAACATACCTTTTTCAATCCTAGTCACTACATCTTCTTTCAGACCACATCTTTCTCTAATCACACTATTCCGTAACCGGTCCTTCAAAGTCACACCACACATACTACAAATACACAATTGCAATTTCTTCAAAAGATAGAATTTCTTTTAGAAACATATTCCCTGAGGGGGGGTAGTCCAGAGATGTTCTGAAAACTCAGAACAGCCATGTTTCAATCAGTAGTACCGAAACTCTGTCCAGTTTGACGGGGAGTGAGCCCGTCGCCACCTATAATGAACAGTGGGTACAATGTATGCCTCGAAATTGAAGCATGCAGGTTTCCTCACGATGTTTTCTTTCACCGAAAAGCCGGTGGTGTTACAAATCATATGTAAATTCCAAAAAAATCGCATTGTTACGAGTCGGCCTGTAAAGAGATCGAACCATCGCCTCCTGCACGGCAGGCAAGGTTACTCACTACTGGACCACCATGGCATTTTACAACATGTTAATGAATAAGCGCCAAACCTCATACATCCCAACTGATTTCTAACCAACTGTGACTGTTTTGTTGCTAAATAGCCCAGTCATTTTCCGTTTGAGCCGGGACTAACTAATAATTGAAATTTTTTTTTTGGTATAATATTTAAGGCCAATTTGAGCTTAGAAATGTACAAAAATTTAAAAAATATCAGGTCACAACAGCCCCAAATTTTAAATTTATCTCGTTCTAAAAAAACAAATGGTAATTTTTTTTTTGCAAGCTTTAAGGTATAGGCTTAAATGTATAATGGTAAAGACCATTATACATACTTCAAACATGGTGTTAATTTTTTTTTCTACTTAGAATTAGAAGGCTTTGAAAAATACATTAGTAATTTCTATTAAATATATCATTTTTTAAATTTCAATGCCTATTTTATTGCTCAAAAATAATGTATATTGTTAAATCTAATTAAGCTGAGTGCATTGGTATTAATATTATGAATTTAAAAGCCTTCTGGGAGATACAATCTTAATTTCTATGTTGCGTAGCGAATTTTTTTTAAAGAGTATTTTTGTCACTAAACACTATCTGAAAAATTCGCTATGCAACATAGAAATCAAAATTGTGACTCCCAGAAGGCTTTTAAATTAGATATATTAATACCAATGCACTCATTTGAACTATTTAACAATATAAATTAGATTTGAGCAATAAAATAAATTAAATAATTCTTTATTTCGGACAGTTAGTCCATAAAAGTGTTAGTAACAGATAAACTTACCCTATTGTTAGTAAATTAGCTCATTTTTTAAATATGGGACTTTACCCAACATTGGGAAGGTCTACAGGCTATCCCAACTTTCAACAGTTTGCAGAATGCTGTTCCGACTGGTTCGTACTCTGTGGAACAATGTAAAATAAGCATAAAAATTTATAAAATGTGGTTTTTGTTAGAAAATACGAATGTATTTTCAAAACCTTCTAAGTAGACAAAAATATTTACACCATGTTTGAAGTATGTATAATGGTAATGCCTTAAATATGTGCAAAAAAAAATTACTATCAGGTTTTTGATAACGAGATAGTTCAATTTTAAATTTGGATGATGGGTTTTTATTTTATTTTGTTACATTTCTATGTTCAAATTGGCTTTTAAAAATATCAATTAGCCGGGACTAATTAATAGTCCCGGCTGAAACCGTAAAATGATTGGGCTATAAGCCGACGAAATACAAAAAGATAAAAAATGTATTTTGTTTTACGAGTGATTTGTTTTCATTTTAGAACTTAAATGACGACGAGGGAGGAGGTGAGCCTTCGGAGGACGAATATGATGCTCTCAATGATGAGACTTTTGGACAAGATTGTGAGTATTACTTTTAGTTATCATAACATTTCAGTTCAGACGTAATGAGTGTAGAGTGGTCGACGATGTTCATCACATTATCTTTGACTATTTATTATAAGGACTAGCCTTGCTGTGCATTTGCATTCAATTTTATACCTTATCACTAAACGAGACAGCCTAAAATTCCGAAACAATAATTTCGAACTTAGAACGTTTGGGGTTTACACAAGATTACTTTTCATGATTTTTAACGTTCAAAATTAGAATCTAAAGTTATAGGATAGGAATAAAATCCAAAGATGCGGATTTCGTGTTACCTCGCCCCCCACAAAAAGTGGCAGAAATGTTTGTTAGTAGAATTACACGCGTAACTAGTCCCTATACAGGGGGTATGTGACAGCCTAGCAAATACTGAAACAGTGAACTCAGACCATCAAACTGTACAACTTCAGTCACTATGGAACCTAATTCAGGAAACGCGAAAAAAAAAATCAGCTTTTCCATACATTTTAGTCGAGTAGGGTTAGCAGTTTTGTATGGGACAGCTGATTTTTTTTCGTCTTTCCTGAGGTAGGCTCCATAGTGAAAGTTGTTCAGTTTGATGGTCTGAGTTCACCGGTTCAGTATTTGCTAGGGTGTCAGTATAAGTAGTCAAAGCCTATTATCGAAAACATATGAGCAGGGTTTGAAACGATAATTATCATTGATAATTAATTTGATAAATGTTGACAAAAAGCTAGTGAAGCTATGCATGTATGCAAGCTAAGCATTGTGAAGCTATGTGTATACAATCACGATTCGAGAAATAAGAAGCTCACAAACACGAAATAATGTTTTAAATAATGAGTTAAAGATTAGATGCTGGTTGGTCTGTATACGAGTGCATTAAAGGAAAAACAGCAATTTTAGAACTTTAAAACTTAGAAATTTTACACAACGACAGGTCCGGCACTCGCGACACAAGATGACGTTACTGTACGTGCCGTCCCGCTTGCCCGCTTGCGCCTCCTGTATGTTCTCTTGCTCGGCTCCCCTTAAGCCTCCCCCGAATGTGGGGTGAGGGCAGGGACTGTCCGTTCTGCATGTAAAACTATAATACTATTACCTATTCTGTGACAAAACTAAGAATCGGCTTATATAATTATCAAAGAAAATAATTATCTTGATAATTTAGAACCCTGCTTAGAGTGAATAGACTTTATGTGGGCATATTTCAAAAGATCCTAGCATCGGACCAAAAAGGTCGCGATATATCAAAGATCGAAAGTCCGGGTACAGGGCCAGGCTCTGACGCTGCTAGAAAAGTAGTAGAAGAAACCCTGGAAAATAGAAGTTAACTAAGTGTAATGTTTCCAGCGGACGCATTCGACTGGGAGGTTGAACACGAGCAGCTCGCCGGCCAGCTGGAGAGTAGCCGCCGCCACAACGTCGGCATCGACGACTGCGCCAACTCACAGCTAGGTAAGAATGTACTGTGCATGTACAGTCAGAATTATTTGCTATGATTTCGGTTGCTATATGACCTACTAAGAGGCTGCTGACGTCTGATGAGGCACGTCAAATAATTTACCAAGGCCTACCCTTACCCCTCTAACTTGGTATAAGAAAGAGTATCTGTTACTACATACAGTACGGACACTCCCACCAACTTTTTTACTCACCCCCTCTTATTACCCGACAGTTACCTAAGAAGAAGACTTAAGGTTCAATTTCTTTGGTTTCGCATGTGCTGACGTCATCTTGTCAATTTCAATTTTTTGTATGCAGTATCCGAGCTGCGCCTCTAGTATGATTTCTCTACTCTGCGCAACGCGCCTTCGCTGCATGCATATAGATCTCGTCCCGCGATTTTCAGAGAGAGCGAAGTAGTATAGAAGAAAGTCGCGGGCATGTAAAGAAATCATACTGGAGGGGCTGCTTGACTTTGCTCTCTGCAGCTTAGATATAAAAACGTCGCGTGCTGTCAACAGCGCTTTAGTTTAGTGAGTTTTCATCCGCTTTTGTATTGAATAGTTATGTGTAGTCATAGTTATACATTTTGTATCCTACCGACTGCGCCAAACTGACACGCGTAATGTAACGTAGGCAGAAACATCGCTGTCACAACTCATGCTAGACGAAATGGATGGACTATAATCCCACGCCTTTTTATCAAATATTTATTAATGTATACCAAATACCGCAGTTTCTTAAGACGAAAGTGTGTGTTGCCAGTGATGACATATAGAACAAAAACGTGGTCGCTCACTCAAGGCCGCTCTGTAACTCTTGTAAACCAGGATCAACAGCAGCGACCATTCACAACACTAGACAACGAAGTCTAGTGTTGTGAATAGTCGCCGCTGTTGATCCTGGTTTACAGGAGTTACAGCGGTGGGAAAGTGTGGTGGGCCTATGCCCGATAATTTAAGGCCTCATAAAGGCTAAAAGTCACCCAATGGACAATGGTGAGGGCTATGCTCGGAGTTTCCCTGCGAGATCGAATCAGAAATGAAGAGATCCGCAGAAGAACTAGAGTAGCCGACATAGCCCAAAAAATTGCTGAACTAAAGTGGCAATGAGTGGGGCATATTGCTCGCAGAACCGATGGCCAATAGGGCCGCACAAGGTGGACCGACGACCTGGTGAAGGCGGCGGGAACCTGTTCGATGAGGGCAGCCCACCACACTTTCCCACCGCTGTAACTCCTGTAAACCAGGATCAACAGCAGCGACCATTCACAACACTAGACAACGAAGTCTAGTGTTGTGAATAGTCGCCGCTGTTGATCCTGGTTTACAGGAGTTACAGCGGTGGGAAAGTGTGGTGGGCCTATGCCCGATAATTTAAGGCCTCATAAAGGCTAAAAGTCACCCAATGGACAATGGTGAGGGCTATGCTCGGAGTTTCCCTGCGAGATCGAATCAGAAATGAAGAGATCCGCAGAAGAACTAGAGTAGCCGACATAGCCCAAAAAATTGCTGAACTAAAGTGGCAATGAGTGGGGCATATTGCTCGCAGAACCGATGGCCAATAGTGCCGCACAAGGTGGACCGACGACCTGGTGAAGGCGGCGGGAACCTGTTCGATGAGGGCAGCTCAGGTTGTGGCGATTCTTGGGGGAGGCCTATGTCCAGCAGTCGACGTCCATCGGCTGAGATGATGATGATGAGTAATTAATGTTATCCTGCCGACTGCGCCAAACTGACACGCGTAATGTACCGTTGACAGAAGCATCGCTGTCGCAGCTGGTGTTGGACGAGACGGATGGACTACATTCCCACGCTTTTGGTTCGGCCGTTTGGCGACATGATCTGCCTTTCGGTGCGCCTACTGTAAGTATACTTATAAGTTTTCCTTTGCACTCAAACGGTGAAAGAAAACATCATGAGGAAATCTGCATACGCTGAAGAAAGAATTGTGATGCGTATGTGAAGTCTACCAATCCGCATTGGCCATGCGTGGTGGACTAACGTACATACACCCTCCCTGAGGGTGGACCTGTGTCCTGCAGTGGGACATATATAGGCTGATGATGATGATACCTTTCTGGATAGAAACTTTACTTTATACAAAATTCCGCATCGATTTCGGATATAACGCGAAAGCCGCGCTTGCTGCGCTATGTCGCTTACACGACTCTGCTACTATCCATGCTATGTCGCGTGCAACTGGAGAAATCATACTAGGGTGGCAAGTATTACAGTGTTCTCGAGACAATTCTCTAAAATAAAATGTACTTTGTTTGTGTATAAATTAAATTAATGAATGGCAATAATTCTAACGCCGTAATATTTGTCAGCCGGTGCCAACATTCAAGAATGTATGCACCGTGGAAGAATTGGAGAGGCAGCTTCGGCAGAAGCAAGCGCAGCCACAACAGCCCTTCGGCCAGAATTTCTATCAGGTGAATTTTATATTAACTTTATACAATCACTTATATTTTAATTCACTTAAAAACTGCGCCTTTTATTACCCGATTGCGAATAAGAGAACGACCAAAACATTTATTTATTATTTATTTTTACAGCCAAGATATCCACCAGTCATCTTACAAAGACCACCGGGCCTCCAAGCGCCCGTACCACTACCATTTGCTCCACAACAGCAAATGCCCCACCACAATCAAATGAACCAATCGTTAAACAACATTATCGGCCAAAATAACCAAATGGGACAAAACAGTATGATGCAGAACCAAATGGGACAAAACCAAATGGGTCAAAACGTTAATCAGTTCATGCAGAACGCTAACCAAATGGGTAGTTTTCAAAATAACCAGATGGGACAGGGAAACATGATGAATATGTCGACAAATATTCATCAGATGGGACAATCTAACTTGATGTCGAACCAAATGGGCCAAAACGTTAACCAAATGGGCCAGAACATCAACCAAATGGGTCAAAACGTCAATCAAATGGGCCAAAATATCAATCAAATGGGCCAGAACGTTAACCAAATGGGCCTAAGTCTTAACCAAATGGGGCAAAACGTTAACCAAATGGGGCAAAACGTTAACCAAATGAGCCAAAACGTTAACATGGGTCAGAACGTGAGCCAAATGGGTCAGAATCAAATGATGCCGAATGGTAACCAGTTCAACCCCGGTATGAATCAGTTTCCCCATATGATGGGTCAACCCAGAATGATGGCCCCGCCCCCCGGGATGAGCATGCCCAGACAAAATTTTAGTCCAAGTATGGGTCAGTTCAACCAAAATTTTCGTGTAAGTATCTTATGTTTAGTTTTCATGCTTTTATCAAAAGTTTGTTGAATAAACCCATAAAAATTAGATTGTGTCTGGATAACAGAACTTTAAGCTCTCATCCGTGTCCTCACGATCATGATTTAGTGTCCATACCTCTCCGTAACGCGCCACCGAAACCTTCAGTGTGATATTGTTCAATTTGGTATTATATAAGGTCTAACAAAATTAGGTGAAACTATTTTAAGGGGATGATCAGACCATCAAACTGAACAACTTTCTCTATATACCAATACGGACCAACATTGAAATCGCGGAAAAAATCTTCTGTCCTATACATTTAGGTCGAGTAGGTTTGTATGGAACAGCTGATTTTTTTTTCGCGATTTCAATATTGGTCCACTAGAGAAAGTAGTTCAGTTTGATGGTCTGATCATCCCCTTAAAATAGTTTCACCTAATTTTGTTAGACCTTATATTTTGTAGATATATTTAATGCTCGTTGTAAGTGGAACTTCTGTATTATAACACCAGCATTTCTGTGATAAGGCCTCCATTCACTATGAAAATGAGGGATTGTTCTTAATTACGAGTGAAGGCTTAATGTCATGCATTATGTTTAATATCGAATTTCTCTCCAGAAACGTGACTAAGGGTAGAGCCTCATCTGGCCGCACGGAATCGGTTCTTTTTACGATCTATCCTTTTCTGTCGCTCAGGAAAGTCGTTGGCTAGAGCAAGAAAGGTCGCAGCACTGCCG
Organism: Agonopterix arenella; assembly: GCA_927399405.1. Classification (NCBI taxonomy): domain Eukaryota; kingdom Metazoa; phylum Arthropoda; class Insecta; order Lepidoptera; family Depressariidae; genus Agonopterix; species Agonopterix arenella. Next base: position 6,856,467 of record OV656718.1, on the reverse strand, counting down.
GTGCTGCCGCATGCGATCGTATTCTCGCTATCTTTCTCGCTCTAGCAAATGACGTTCCCGAGTGACAAAAAAGGATGGAACGTGAAAAAATGCGATTCCGTGCTGCCAGATAAGGCCTAAGAGGTGCCTAATGAGGTTTAGATGGTGATATGTTGCTAGTCTTTCTCTCACAAAGACACTGCATTAAAAACCTTATTCCTTAGTCACCTCGTAACTACACCCAATGCGTAAGATAGGAAAGGCTAGTAAAATTCCACATAATTTAATTTTCTTTCTTCATTAACATAACTTCTGTCTTTCGTTACAGGGCCCATCGATCCAACCAAAAGAACCACCATTGAACCAAAACCTATACACCCAACAAATGCAACAAATGAAGAACCAATCGACACAGATTAACCAAAAAATTGGTTCGCACAACCAAATGAACCAATCACCGAAGCCGTTGAAAATGAACCAGCAACAGCGCCCTGATCCAAAAATGCAAAAGAGTCGTGTTTATAATAACTCAACTAAATCTATGACATCACAGAATCTGGTTCAATTAATACAGAATACTCATCCGATGTTACATCTGAATAATAGCTATCACAACGCCAGCCATCATCCGATGTTGAATAATAGGAATAATATGATTAATAACAATCAGTTTATGAATAATCATATGTTTAATCAGAGGCATAATGGGACCTACAGTAATAATAATAGGTAAGTTCCCACACATACTGATTGTATGGCAACTTTAAAATAATAAATAAATAACGCTCACTGGCCCATACATTGTAATGATCCCAAGCACTATAGGCTGTTTATTATGGAAACCATACTACAACGGCACCAACATATAAACATATGTTTATATGTTGGTGCCTGCTTGTCGGTCTTCTACAGATTGTACTTTGGTGAGTGTGCCCAAGAGCTACATGAGCTCATCCCGCCTTCCCCTTTCTACTATCGGACTTCCAGACGCAACGCGGGATATCACCCCTTTTCGGTTGACATACCAAATTTCCGCACCAAGCGCCTTTCTGAATCTTTTATAATGCGCACAGCCAAGGAGTGGAACGCCCTGCCAGCGTCAGTATTTCCGAGCGCTTACAACCCGAATTCCTTTAAAGTACGAGTGAATAGGCTTCTTCTGGGTGAGCTCGCTACATCTTCGACCCCATCTTCGTCCTGAGGACTAGATTGAGGTCAAGAGCAAACCCATAAGTAATAAAAAAAAAAAAAAACGAATAAACGACCGTACCGGGATTCGAACCCAGGACCCTGGTTTCGCAGTCCGGCGGGCGTGATAACCATTACGCCAACCGGGTCGTCAGGGTCCTTCTTAACACGTTCCGGGACAGTGACCGGCTATAGACGTGATAACAATAAAAGTTCTATTGTGTCTCGTTCACTGCCCCGGAACGTGTTAATATACTGACAATTTTTTAAGGATATGATCAGACCATCAAACTGAACAACGTTCACTATGGGACCTACCTCGAAATCACGAAAAAAAATCGGCTGTCCCATACATTTGGCTCGAGTAGGTTTGCAGTTTTGTATGGAAGATCTGTATTTTTTTTCGTGATTTTCATGTTGGTTCCATAGAGAAAGTTGTTCAGTTTGACGGTCTGATCATCCTCTTAAAAAAGTGTCAGCATATTAAAAAGGCCACTGTATAAGCCATATGGGGAGGAAAATTGCCTTTTAAGGTTGAAGCTTTTAAAATTTTGTATGAAAAATTTCAACGCTTTATATCTTCGTAATTATTTTATAAATTGCAAATGTTATTTGTTACGCGGCATCTAGATTTTCTTAACTATTTTTCCATATATACAAAGTTACTTATATTAATACCGTCTACGCGTATTGTGCGTCAAAGTTTTGTATAAAATTGACCCCTCTGCAACCGCCTTAAAGGGGATTTCTAGTGTCCGGTAGACGCTAGAACTATCAATAAAAAAAAGAATGTTATGATTTATGTCAATGCCTCGTCAAATTCATAAAATGGTTTTATATCTTGCGTATGCGCGTAGTTTTGTTCAATTTTGTACTGATTTAGTGATTCTAGAGTTTCTTTTGTTCCCTAACTATTGTTTGTACTGATTTAGGCAAGAATACATAAGACTACAAAAATTGCATTAACGAAGGACATAGGATAGAAAAATTTAATAATCATTCTCGATTTTGACCATGAATATCTTTGCTTGGTGACGTTTTTGGAGATTTTACCGAAGGACCAGGATAAGATGGGGATGGGGATGGGGTTTTAGGATGTTTGTTTTCATCTTAGATTCTTTATTGTATAAAAAAAACAACATAATTATGAAAATTATAATAATTCGTGATGTAGGCGAGCTTAACTCTAAAAGAGTTTTCGTCCAGGAAACCATTGAACCGTTTTCATGTCTTCTATTGATTTTCCCAAAATAAAAATCACATAATTATACAGGCCGGTGCATCACTTTGAATAAAAAAATCATATATACACGTAAATGTTTACAGGCACATGAACGGCGACGATGCGTCAACAAACAGCGATACAGATGATTACGCTGGCCTTATGTCGCAGCGAGAGAAGCAGTGGCTCATCAACATTCAGATGTTACAGCTGAACACCGGCACGCCATACATACACGACTTTTATTACACGGTCAGTCTGTATTTTATAAATGTACAGGTTGTTAAAAGTATCATTAACCTTTAAACCATATACTCTACCCAACAAACTGAACCACTTTTATTATTGGAGCAAATCAGCTGTCCGATACGTTTGATGCATCGAGTAGGTATTGCAGTTTAGTATGGGACAGCGTTTTTTTTTTTTGGTCCGGACAGGTTTGGTTCCGACAGGTTTGCTCTCATAGTAAAAGTTGTTCAGTTTAATGGGTAGAGTATGTGGTTTCAAGGCTAATGATACTTTTCCTTACATCCTGTATACTAATTAGCTTGTAAAGTCAACAAACAGTGATCTGGACTATGCTTTCTTAATATGCTGATGGTTTTGGAAGAGGATGATCAGACCATCAAACTGAACAACAACTTTTTCTCGCACTAACATCGAAATCGCGAAAAGAAAACAGCTGTCCCATACATTTGGGTCCTGTTGGTTTGCAGTTTTGTATAGAACAGCGGTTTTTTTTACAATTTGTAGTTGGTCCCCACTCGGTCCCTCAGGGCTTGTAATACCGGTATTTTTTTATTACATTTTTAATCAGTATCGTTATTATACGGATACCAAACAAATATTTGACGTTAGTTAAAGTGAGAAAACAGATGAATTAAAAAGGATACCCAACTAACAATTTTACATTAGACGCATAAAGAAAATACAGTTATATAACTTTTATAAGTCAAAATAGTCATATAAATGGGGGCCTAATACGACCAAATTGTTTGCTGGGTAGGCATTCTCATATTATAAAAATAAAAACGAAATTACAGTTATATAAATTTTATAAGTCAAAATAGTCATATTAATTGGGGGCCTAATACGACCAAATTGTTTACTGGGTAGGCATTCTCTTATTATGCGGCGGGTTTCTGAATTTGTCACCGGTATTTGTTACCCTCTGGAACAGGTACCCAGGTACCGAAACGGCAAGAACAGCCAAGTACCGGTACATAACATGTACTTTTGGAATCGGTTCCAAGCCCTGGTCCCTATAGAGAGAGTGGTTTAGTTTGATCGTCTAATGCGCCCCTTTGATATGTAACGCATTTAATTTTACACCCTGTATATTAACTGATGTATGTATTATTGTCTGCAGGTATTCTTAGAGCGGCAGGCGAGTAAAGAGAAGGAGGGTGTCAAGGAGGCGCACAAGGCTAACCAACAGAACCACCCCTTCTACAGTGGAGGTAGGTTCCAACCTAGTATCATCATATAAGCCGATAGACGTCCACTGCTGGATCTGCCTCCCCCAACGATCGCCACAAGTAATGGTCCTGCGCTGTCCACACCCAACGTGTTGAAGGAGAAGGAGGAGTTAAGGAGGCTAACAAACAGAACGACCCCTTATTTATTTATTTATTTATTTATTTTATTTTAACACTTTATTGTACACACGGAAATATGAAAACAGCATAATAGACAATTACAAAGGGCGAGCTACAGTGCGGGCGGGCTTCTTCTACAGTGGAGGTAGGTAACTTGGTATCGAGGTCTTCCCCAAGGACCGCCACAACTATTCTTCCTGCGCTGTCCACATCCGACGTGTTCCCCGCCTTCACCAGGTCGTCGTAGCACCTTGTGGCCTACCCACGCTGCCCCGCGCCGAGCCGATAGACGTCCACTGCTGGTCATAGGCCTCCCCCCCACAAGGATCGCCAAAACGACCGATCCCGCCGCCTTCACCAGGTCGTCGATCCCCCTTCAACCCACGCTGCGCTTTCCGGTACGCGACCGCCACTCGACAACTCTTTAGACCCATCGAAAATGCGTGTCTTTAAATTCTTTGGGCTTTCAATCAATTATACTTTATTTTACACCAACACAGCTACGTTGGTTATTATACTGCGAGTCTCTTCATTTCTGGTTAGATCTCGCAAGGAAACTAAGCATTACCCTCTCCATCTCCTTTCTTATTTAAGGCGGTTGCAGAGGGGTCAATTTTATACAAAACTTTGACGCACAAGACGCGTAGACGGTATTAATATAAGTAACTTGGTATATATGGAAAAACAGTTAAGAAAATCTAGACGCCGCGTAACAAATATCATTTGCAATTTATAAAATAATTACGAAGATATAAAGCGTTGACATTTTTCATACAAAATTTTAAAAGCTTTATATCTTCGTAATTATATTATAAATTGCAAATGTTATTTGTTACGCGGCAACTAGATTTTCTAAACTATTTTTCCATATATAAAATATTACTTTTATTAATTCCGTCTACGCGTATTGTGCGTCAAACGTTTGTATGGACTGAAACCATTGTTACTAACATCTACTATGGATCTAACACAAATTAATGAATTGAATTGTATTATTGTTTGGGTGACTTTCAGCCTTTTTATGAGGCCTTAAGTTACGATTTCTGAAGATAATTTATTGGACAGTCTATCCCTATCCGTCAACAGGTGTGAAACAAGAGCAGCACACGCACACGCGAGAGAGACACAACTCGCAGCGACACAACAGTACGAGTGAGAGCGACGCACCCAGGACCTACGTGCCGACACAATTCGAAAACTCGCTCGGCAAACTACAGGTTAGTTACACTACTCACTCATCATGATCGTCACGTCCACTGCTGGACATAGGCCTCCCCCAATGATCGCTACAACGACAGGTCCTGCGCTGCCCTCATCCAACGTGTGTCCGTATCTTCACCAGGTCGTAAGTCCACCTTGTGGGGGGGGCTCACTGCCTACTCGAACCCTTTTTAGCGATAAATTTGTACTAGACCCGGCGACCACGACTTATTTGATATGTCAATGATTATAGGTCAATTTGAAAGTGCCGTTCGATAATGAATTGTTCAATGTTTAATTTTCAGTGTGGCAGTGTGACGGCACCCCGTAAGATAATAGACGTGGAGCTGGTGGCCAGCGAGCCGCAGATGTCGAGGGACTCCAGGGCAGCCAGTGTTGCCAGCACAAACCCCGCCGAGGTAAAGCATTTTTTATAAATAACTTTTTGTCATCTGAATCTACCACCGCTTCGGAAGTGCTATCGGTCTATAGAAGATGCGGCAAGAACTATTTAATATAAGGACTAGCCTTGCGGTAGCATTTCCCCTCTGCCACTGTATGAGAACAATCGATCATGTGAATTTACATTCAATTTTATACCTTACTATGGTTAACCCAAGACTTGGTCCGCACAAATTATATACCAGATTTTAAGTCAGATAATAAGCTATCAAACAAATAAAGTTTCATTAAAATCAGTTCAGTAGTTTTTGCGCGATGATCGATCAAACAAACAAACAGACAGACAAAAAATCCAAAAATTTGTGATATGTAATCAGGGACACCTAAAAACCATATCGTAACTTTTTTTTTGTTAATATCTTCAATGTACAGACACATTTTCTGTTACAGTTTTATAATAGTTTAAATCACTAAAAGAGGCAGCCTCTAATTGCGAAACAATAACATCGAACTTAGAACGTTTGAGGTTCACACGAGACTACTTTTCATGATTTTTAACATTCAAAATTAGAATCTAAAGTTATGGGGAATAAACTACAAAGTTGCGGATTTCATGTTACCTCGCCCCCCGCAAAAAGTGTCAGAAATGTTTGTTAGTAGAATTACACGTGTAACACATATAAGTAGTCGATGGGCAAGAAACTATAAAACAAAACTTCAAATAAAATAAATGATACAATATCACACTTACAGCATAGCCTATGCAATATTTTGCTAACTAGCTATGCTGCATAACTTCACCACATTAACTATCACACTTTTTGTAATTTTTCACAAATTTTCGGGTCATAATTGATGATACTATCTCCATAATACATATACTCTAATTATAACTGACACAGTAAGTTATTTATCTTCAAAACACGTTATTTACACCTCAAAAATAACAAAATACAACTAAAAGTTTCATTGGTTTTTCACAAAAAAAAAAATATTTCGCTCAAATATGATTATTTCACATTAATCTACTGCTGGACATAGGCCTCCCCCAAGGATCGCCATAACGACCGGTCCTGCGCTGCCCTCATCCAACGGGTTCCCGCCGCTGAGATGATGATGACATTAATCTACACTCAATTTCCAGTAACTCTTTATAAGATAATATGAAAATACCCAAAGTTTCCTTCGGGAATTTATTTTATATGCAACCAAAACATCTACTGGGTTCCTCATGATAATACTTTGACTATATATTATAAGGACTAGCCTTGCGGTAGCATTTCCCCTCTGCCACGGTATAAGATTAATTAATCATGTGCATTTACATTCAATTTTATACCTTATCACTAAACGAGACAGCCTATAATTGCGAAACAATAATTTCGAACTTAGAACGTTTGGGGTTCACACGAGACTTCTTTTCATGATTTTTAACGTTCAAAATTAGAATCTAAATTTATGGGGAATAAAATCCAATGTTGCGGATTTCATGTTACCTCGCCCCCCGCATAAAGTGGCAGAAATGTTGGTTCGTAGAATTACACGCGTAACTAGTCCCTGTATAAGTAGTCAAAGTGATAATAGTTCTATTTACAATTTTACTTAAAAACATGTATTTGTCATGTCACATGACAAATACATGTTTTTAAGTAAAATTGTAAATAGTCATGTGTCATACGTGTCAAATAGGCCATGTGTAGTGCCGGCAATAGTTTTAAACATACAATTAACAGCTAAGGTCGCGCAGCGAGCTATGGAGAGAGCTATGCTCGGTGTTTCTCTGAGAGATCACATCAGAAATGAAGTGATACGTCAGAGAACGAAAGTGGTTGACATAGCTCAGAAAATTAGCAAGCTGAAGTGGCAATGGGCTGGTCATATCTGCCGAAGAACTGATAACCGGTGGGGTGTCAGGGTTCTGGAGTGGAGACCGCGAACTGGTAGACGTAGTGTGGGACGTCCTGCCGCCCGCTGGACAGACGACTTAAAAAAGGTAGCGGGGAGCGACTGGATTTAGAAGGCCGAGGACAGAGTTTTGTGGCGCGCCTTGGGAGAGGCCTATGTTCAGCAGTGGACGATGATAGGCTGATGATGATGATGATGATGAATTAACGGCTCTTAAGTCTCTAAGCTTGTCAACGAGCGAATATACATCGTTTAACATAAATCTTCCCCACAGGTTCCTAGAGAGATCCGTCGGACGAAGCAATTATTACTTGACATAGAAGCGCTGTACCTCATATTGTTGAGGCTAGAGGAACTTAACGACCCCCTAGCTATCTCCAACGCGCTCATATTGAAGGTAAGTTATACCCAAAAAAAATGTTCTTATCTGGGTTTCGTAAAAGGAGACAAACTCTTTTAGATTATCGTCAACATCTCTGAATCTCATTTATATTTTTATAAATTGAAACCCAGATTATTCTATTACTTTGAAGCGTTTTCCATGGTTTGTATATTGACTGACATTGAAATTTGTTGTTGTAGATAAAGATAAATTTAAGCAGTTTATCTTTATTATAATTTTATTTATTACGAGCGTTAACCCGCGACTTCGTCCGCACAAATTATATACCAGATTTTAAGTCAGATCATAAGCTATCAAACAAAAAAGTTTCATCAAAATCGGTTCAGTAGTTTTTGCGTGATACTCGTTCAAAGAAACAAACAAACACCCTCATCATATCATCATCATATCAAATGTACTTGCTTCGTTTCGCTTCGATGTTTTAGGAATTAATTAGGATTTTAATTTATGTAACAAACTCACTCCGCCATGTTTTAAAGATAGTGATGCTGTGTACATGTGTAATTGGATTACAATCTAGTTCTACATATCTTATTGCAATGTAAATGGTTTCATCTTGACTGTAATCTGTATGTGTACCTATACAATAAAATATAAAATATATCAGCCATTAAACGTCCACTGCTGGACATAAGCCTCCCCCAAAATGGGGGGGATTTGCCATAATCGCCACGCTTGGCAGGCGGGTTGGCGATCGCAGTTGGATCGAAACAATGTGTGTACTCAGAGGATGCTGCTGCCCATCCTTCAGTAGATCCCTTAGTCGCCTTTTACGACACCCACGGGAGGAAAAGGGATGGGAGTTTTTAAGTGATGTTAATTAAATGTATCACTATTTATAGCTGTATGTTTCCCTTACCTGAGAAAAATTCTGAATATTTTATTATCACCCAGGAAAGAGAAGAAAAACAGAAGCAGTTCGAGCAGGCGCAGAAGGAAGCGTTAGAGAACGAGCAAGAGGATGAATCCAATGTGTTCCTCAGAAATATCGAGTCCGTACAACGCAGGCCCAAGCAGGACAGCCCGAAGAGCGAGAGCGTAGATAAGAGACAGGTATGTCAATTAGTCAAATCACTCCACATCAACCCAGTGCTGGGCATAGGTCTCCTTTTTAGGTTTCCATAGGTAAATGCAAAAAAAAAACGGAATCTGTGTAATTTCGTCCTTTTAAACTGTAACCGGCACCATCTAGGCCGGATTCGACCAAACTTTGATTTGTAGAAGAGTAACTATACAAGGAACAATTTTATTATTAGCGTTTTCTCCGAAATAATTTCATTTGTCTTCTACCGCACTAAACCCATACTAAAAGAACGAATGTATAATCCACCCAAAGAAAGAGGTCATTGTATCCGTACTTATTGCAATGTGAGGTTATACAGTTTTAATTTGTTAGGTTTCTTTATTCTTTAATTTTTTTTTATTATGTGACATTGACATTTCATTAGTCTTGGTATCATTCATTCAATCATTGATACCAAGACTAATAAAAGTCATTTCATTAATCGCTATACATAGAAATCACAATTGTGTGTCCCAGAAGGCTTTTAAATGAATAATATTAATACCAATGGACTCATTTGACTTGGATTTGACAATATAAATTATTTTTGAGCATTAAAATAGGCAACGAAATTTAAAAAATGGTGTAAGTATTAGACTATACAAATGTATTTATCAAAACCTTCTAAGTAGACAAAAATATTTACACCATGTTTAAGGTATGTATAATGGTAAAGCCTTAAATATATGTAAAATAAATTTACGATCAGGTTTTTTTTAGAGATAATAGCTAAATTTTAAAATTGGTACTATTGATGACGTGATTATCTTTAATTTGGGTACATTTCTATGCTCAAATTGGCTCTTCAATATAATACCGAAAAAAATATCAATTATTAATTTGTCCCGGCTCAAACCGTAAAATGACTGGGCTATTATCTGTCTGTCTGTCCTTATGCTACACCCATTTTACTCTTACCCTGGTACAAATAAATGTGGTATAATAGTGTTATATTTGTATTTAAAATTACTGTAACCTCCCTGTCTTCATTCCAAAGGTGGTAAACCTGGCGGTGAATCAAAAACCGGCGCCCGTGAAGAATCTCCTCGACGAAGACAAGGATGAACTTCTTAACAAAATGTTCATGGCGTTACTGCACTGCGACAAGTTGCCGCAGATGTTGACCGTCAGGAAAGGAAAGGTATGTACATACAGGGTCTCTTAAGAGGATAGGCGGGTACGGTTTTTTCCATTGAAACGTATTCCAGTTTCCTCCCTGGATAACACTAGAGCAAAACAAATTTTACCATACAATCTATGTTACCTCTGCTATGTCCGTATGTTTTAGTTTTTAGCTTTAATTAATTACTGTAAGAACTAGGGACCTTCAAGAATGACCAATTTTGCCGCCCGTTTTCAAACATCCAGCAAACAAATTTGACGAATATAAACAAATTAAGTAAAATCTTTCTCATATTATTCTTGTTAGAATTTTATTTAATGACGAGCGTTAACCCGCGACTTTGTCCGCACAAATTATATACCAGATTTTAAGTCAGATAATAAGCTATCAAACAAAAAAAGTTTCATCAAAATCGGTTCAGTAGTTTTTGTGTGATGCTCGTTCAAACAAACAAACACACAAACCAACAAAGAAACAAACAGACAGACAGACAGATAAAAAATCTAAAAATTGGTGATATGGAATCAAGGATACCTAAAAACCATATCGTAACTTTTTTTTTGTTAATATCTTCAATGTACAGACAAACTTCATGTTATAGTTTTATAATAGTACGAGCGTTAACCCGCGACTTCGTCCGCACAAATTATATACCAGATTTTAAGTCAGATCATAAGCTATCAAACAAAAACAGTTTCATCAAAATCGGTTCAGTAGTTTTTGCGTGATACTCGTTCAAACAAACAAACAGACAGCCAAAAATTGGTGAAATGGAATCAGAGACACCTAAAAACCATATCGTAACTTTTTTTTTGTTAATATCTTCAATGTACAGACAAACTTCCTGTTACAGTTTTATAATAGTATAGATAGAAGGAGGTAAAGTGCATTTCAATGAATACTGCACTTTTTCAAAAATCGAATTGTTATTGTTTTATTTACATTGATGTTGATGTTCATTATATTTAAACTCATTACATTTTAGTAGAGACATGAATCAGCTGAGCGGCGAAAAAGAAAGCGCGATTTAAAATCGTACAGCGCCATCTATTGGCATTCTTGTGGTACTATTTGTTTAATAAACCAAAATGGTTGCATGAGAGTAAGGGCTCTTACCTAAGACTCTTACAGACGAGCGACCCTGTTTCGACGGTATTGTTATGTTATCACTTATCATACAGCCCGCCAAAAAATACTTGACATACCAAAATGAATAGCCCTATCATTTTACGGAGTTTTGTTAGGCGGGGTAGGGAGTAATTACTTATTGGACTTTTAAACTGTAACCGGAACCATTAAATGACAAAATGACAAAAAAAAAAAATTCGCTACGCGACATAGAAATCGAAATTATGTGTTCTAGAAGGATTTTAAATTAATAATATTAATACCAATGCACTCACTTGACTTAGATTTAACAATATAAATTATTGAGCAATAAAATAGGCATTGAAATTTAAAAAATGATGTATTTACTAGAAAATACGAATGTATTTTTCAAAACCTTCTAAGTAGACAAAAATGTGTACACCACGTATGTATAATGGTAAAATCTTGAATATGATCATAAAAAATTTATCGTCAGGTTAAATTTTAAACTTGGAACTGTTGTTGACGTGATTTTTATTTTTATTTTTGTATATTCTAGGCTCAAATTGGTTCTTCAATATTATACGGAAAAAAAATATCAATTATTAATTAGTCCCGGCTCAATCCGTAAAATGACTGGGCTATCTATTGCCCTCCGATTACCTCGGCAGTTATCTGAAGCCTAGACTGACGCCACGATTGACACGCTTGAATTTTTCGAAACCAAGTGAATATAATCTCTATTACCCTCTGATTAAAACTCTTTTTGATCAAACAAATTTGAATTTTTATCTACGAAAAAGTCATTGTACCGCACGCAGCTAAAGCTATTGCAGCCGTAGACTCCGGCACAGCCCGGACACTGCATACAAAAATTGAAATTGACAAGATGACGTCAGCACATGCGAAACCAAAGAAATTGAACCTTAAGGTTGTTGCAGAGGGGTCAATTTTATATAAAACTTTGTCGCATAATACGCGTAGACAGTATTAATATAAGTAACTTTGTATATATGGAAAAATAGTTTAGAAAATCTAGATGCCGCTTCACAAATAACATTTGCAATTTATAAAATAATTACGAAGATATAAAGCTTTGAAATTTTTCGTACCTAATTTTAAAAGCTTTATATCTTCGTAATTTTATTATAAATTGCAAATGTTATTTGTGACGCGGCAATTCGATTTTCTAAACTATTTTTCCATATATAAAATATTACTTTTATTAATTCCGTCTACGCGTATTGTGCGTCAAACTTTTGTATGGACTGAAACCCACTTAAGTCATCTTCTTAGGTAACTGCCGGGTAACCAGAGGGCGATAGAGGGGGTGAGGTAAAAAGTTGGTGGGAGGAAGGGAGTGTCTGTACTGAATTTAGAAATAATAGGTTGGGGAAAAAGTTTCTTCGCATTCCCTATTACGGATAAAATGGATGCCATTTTTGAAAAAGTGGGTCAAGATCGGCATATCAGTAGTTACGACGTAGCTGAAGAACTGGGAATTGATCACAAAACAGTTTTGGCGCATTTGAAAAAAAACGGGGTACACAAAAAAGTTCGATATTTGGGTACCTCACGAGCTCACTGAAAGAAACCTAATGAAACGTGTACTCATTTGTGATTCTTTATTACGACGTAATGAAACCGAACTATTTTTGAAGAAGCTGATAACTGGTGAAGAAAAGTGGATCACGTACGACAAGAACGTTCGAAAAAGGCCGGTCAGGCTTCACAGACTGTGGCAAAACCCGGGTTAACTCGCAACAAGGTGATGCTGTGTGTGTAGTGGGATTGGAATTATTCATTATGAGCTGTTACCACCAGACAGGACCATCGATTCTGAACTCTACTGCGAACAACTGATGAGATTAAAGCAAGAAGTTGAGAGAAAGCGGCCGGAATTAATCAACAGAAGGGATGTGGTTTTTCATCATGATAACGCTAGACCTCACACATCTTTAGCCACTCAGCAAAAATTAAGAGAGCTTGGCTGGGAGGTGTTAAAGCATCCGCCGTATAGTCCTGACTTTGCACCTTCAGATTTCCTGTTTCGGTCTCTTCAGAATTCTTTAGGCAGTGTCAGGTTAACATCACGAGAGGACTGCCAAAACTACTTGTCGCGGTATTTTGATCAGAAGCCCCAAAATTTCTCTAGCAATGGGATCATGTCCCTACCTACAAGATGGCAAAAATTTATCGAACAAAATCGTACCTACATACTTTAGTTAAATGTAAATAAACTATATTAAAAAAAGGTTTTGAATTTTCTTAAAAAATGCGTAGAAACTTTTTCCCCAGCCTAAGAGATACTCCTTCTTATACTGTGACTCCGTTTCGCATGTGCATGTGCTCCCGTCATCTTGTCAATTTCTGGTTTTTGTAGGCAGTGTCCGGGGTGTGCCCTAGTGCGAGCCCGTTTGTATGAAGTGGCCAGTTTACCTAAAGCGTTCCCCTCGGCAGGTATTAGTGGCGCGTTTCCTGCAGCGCGTGCGCGCGCCGCACGCCGGCCTGCGCGCGCTGTGGGCACGCGTGCTGCGCGCGCTGCCCGCCGCCGCGCGCAGGGACGACGGCGCCCTCGCCGCCCTCGCGCCTACATACAGATGGTGAGTATGGAGGTGCTACTGGCAATGTTCCTCCATTGAAAGGGGATCTTCCGCCACGCTATGTGTGAAGCCTGGGGACCGGCCGTGGTCCAACAGTGCTTAGGGTTGAACCTCATCTGGCAGCACCGCATCACCTTTTTCTGTCGCTCCATCCTTTTCTGTCATTCAGGAACGTCATTTGCTAGAGCAAATAAGGTAGACTGCACCGCTGCGCGCGATCGCGTTCCGTCTATTTTATTTGCTCTAGCAAATGACGTTCCTGAGTGACAGAAAAGGATGGAGCGACAGAAAAAGGTGATGCGGTGCTGCCAGATGAGGTTCAACCCTTAGTTGGACCTTGTATACAGGGTTTAAGTGACAGCCTAGCAAATACTGAAACCGTGTGCTCAGACCATCAAACTAAACAACTTTCACTATGGAGCCTACCTCAGGAAACGCGAAAAAAATCCGCTGTCCTATACAAAACTGCTATGCCTACCCAACTAAAATGCTGATTTTTTCGCGTTCCCTGAAGGTAGGCTCCATAGTGAAAGTTGTTCAGATTGATGGTCTGAGTTCACCATTTCAGTATATGCTAGGCTGTCACTTACACCCTATATCGAATCTCTGTGATTATTTCTCTTGCGGCTGACGGGTTACCAATGTGACGTCGCAAGTTATTTTACGTGCACATTTTGCGAGGGCGACGGTATCACCATCTGTTAGCTTCTTTGCTATGACTTGTAGATGTTGACATCTGTGTCAAGTGCCAACAGTGAGTGTTGTTTACAATGTAAAATATTGCATAAATTCTCGGAGCTGAGGTTTTATGTAATCTTGTTGGTTAATATTTCTCTGTTTCTCCGCTCTGACGCCTATCTCCGCGTCAATAGACAGGCAGCCTTAAGGGCCTTGATAGACATGCGCCTTTTACTGAACAAGTTTTGGGTTTTAATCAAATCCCTAGATTTGTTTAGGGAAATGATAAAATTGTGATGTTATTTTTACATCTTCCGTGTTTCTGTTTTTATCAAATACCTGCAATAGACAGAGGAATGAGCATATGGCACACTAATAAAAGTATTTAATAACACACCCTCTTTTATAATGAGAACCTGTAAGGTTTGGAACTCTCTCCCTTCGTCTGTTTTCCCAAGCAAATATAATAAGGATATTTTTAAAAGAAGAGTTACTATTATTATAATTATACGAGCGTTAACCCGTGACTTCGTCCGCACAAATTATATACCAGATTTTAAGTCAGATCATAAGCTATCAAACGACGACCCGGTTGGTGTAATGGTTACCACGCCGGACTGCCAAATCAGGTTCCTGGGTTCGAATCCCGGTTCGGTCATGGATGTTATATGTGTGTGCCGTTGTTGTATATGGTTCCCATAACAGAAAGCCTAGGGCTTAATTTGGGATCATTACAATGTATGTGCCTGTGAGCGTTATTTAATTATTAATTTAATTATTAAACAAAAAAAGTTTCATCAAAATCGGTTCAGTAGTTTTTGCGTGATATTCGTTCAAACAAACAAACAAACACCCAAACAAACACACAAACAAACAGACAGACAAAAAATCCAAAAATTGGTGAAATGGAATCAGGGACACCTAAAAACCATATCATAACTTTTTTTTGTTAATATCTTCAATGTACAGACAAACTTCTTGTTACAGTTTTATAATAGTATAGATAATATTATTATTTTCGGATACTTTCTACTTTATCTACCTATCTACACACTTGTCTTATCAATAATTTATTATAATACATTTCTATCATTTCTTTTAAAATTACTTTTACTTTGTTAGGTACATAACTCAGACATAGCGAGTTCTTATACTTATCCGTTCTTTTATATAATGTTTGTAAAAGTGTCAACAATAACATTAGTGGCTCTGTACCATATCTTTTCATATGTTTACGTGTTACATTGTAGTAGCTGTAGTTGTTGTAAATAAATAAATAAGAAAAATTAATAGGCTTTTTCTGGGCGAGAGCGCTACATCTTCGGCCTCATCTACACTTTCCATCAGGTGAGCTGAAGCCAAGCGCAAACCCATTATGAATAAAAAAGAAAAATAAAACGTTTATGTATTTTCGAAACCAAATCTAGAAATAATCTCTTACACAATTTCTCCAACAAATAAAGCAGAATGGTATGCTCCCCAGGTATATACAGAACACGACGGGCTGGTCGGCCGTGTTGGAGTCCTCCAGCATACTGACCGAGGCGTTCGACCCTGCGCGGACGCCATACGCGCTCACATCTTCGGTTAGTATCATTTTACCTCTCTTCAGCTTCAGCCATAGAATAAATTCAAGCTGGGGTCGAAACTTTGACTATTTATCTGCCACGGTATAAGATTAATATATCATGTGCATTCACATTCAATTTTATGCCTTATCACTAAACAAGACAGCCTATAATTGCTAAACAATAATTTCGAACTTAGAACGTTTGGGGTTCACACGAGACTATTTTCATGATTTTTAACGTTCAAAATTAGAATCTAAAGTTATGGGAATAAAATCCAATGTTGCGGATTTCATGTTACCTCGCCCCCCGCAAAAAGTGGCAGAAATGTTTGTTAGTAGAATTACACGCGTAACTAGTCCCTATATAAGTAGTCAAAGGGTCGAAAGGATCATGATAATAAAATTATCTTGATAAATAAATAAATATCTTGGACATTGTCACACAAATTATCTAGTCACATTTAAAGTACCTGGACTTGTATTATGATGACTAGACAACAATATAGAATGCATATATATAGATACAAACATCCATGACTCGGGTACAAATATTCATATTCATCATATAAATATTTGTCCCTTGGATTTGAACCCGCGACCCTCGGCACAGCAGGCAGGTTCACTACAGACTGTGCTACCGGGCCGTCGATGTAATGTAGGGTCCTTCTTAATATGCTGACACTTTTTTAAGAGGATGATCAGACCATCAAACTGAACAACTTTCCCTATGGTACCAACATGGAAATCGCGATCAAAAAATCAACTGTCCCATACATTTGGCTCGAGTAGGTTTACAGTTTTGTATGGAACATTTGATACCAGCAGTAGAAAATGACAAAATTAGTATGGAGATCGTAGAATCGATCGATCGAAGTATGGAATCGCGAAAAAAAAGTTGCTCTTCCATACAAAACTGAAAACCTACTCGAGGTAAATGTATGGCACCTGTTTTTTTTCGCAGTTACGATTTTGGTTCCATAGAGAAAGTTGTTCAGTTTGATGGTCTGATCATCCCCTTAAAAAAAGTGTCAGCGTATTAAGGAGGACCCTGTATACGTTGATAATTAACTCGATAATTATAAAATTATTTGGAAAAACAAATAGCTTGCGCTAGCAATGTCACCACAATTGGCCTTTGACTACTTATATAGGGACTAGTTACGCGTCTAATTCTACTAACAAACATTTCTGTCACTTTTTGCGGGGGGCGAGGTAACATGAAATCCGCAACTTTGGATTTTATTCCCCATAACTTTAGATTCTAATTTTGAACGTTAAAAATCATGAAAAGTAGTCTCGTGTGAACCCCAAACGTTCTAAGTTCGAAATTATTGTTTCGCAATTATAGGCTGTCTCGTTTAGTGATAATGTATAAAATTGAATGTAAATGCACATGATTAATTAATCTTATACCGTGGCAGAGGGGAAATGCTACCGCAAGGCTAGTCCTTATAATAAATAGTCAAAGCAATTGGCGAACGAAATAATTTTTCTCATTTTTCAAAAATCGCCTACGCTCAAAAATAGCTTGTGTGACAATGGTTCATGCTATTTTGTATGCAGATTATGTCTAATGTTAAAACTATCGATAGCCTTTTGATATAGTTGCATAATATTGAAATACAACTTACAAATCATCATCGTAACGTCATGACATCATCACATGATAGAAATTATCATGTATAGAAATTGTTTGTTTCGTTTTAATAAATACTTAAAAATGCAATTGTCATTCTTTTGGCGTTTCATACATTTTTATTTTAGGCATTTTTTAAACAGCACTAGTATTTTTTGTAACCATAGTTGACAACACTGAATCCTGAGTCAGGATTCCGGATCGCAATTCCGTATGTATTTGGCGGACCTAAAATAATATCATCTTTCAAAATAATATCATGCAGACAGCTTTTTGCTGTAACTTTTTAACTCTACCACTGTAGAGAAGAAACGGCAAGAAACCCAAAATCTAATCTAATCTTAATCTCTTCCAGTTCACCCTAAGCTGCGTTTGCGCACTCATAGAACGAGCAACCATCCTCTCAAACACACCCGAAGCGACATCTAACGAGAGACAGTGGTCTAAATTCCTCAAAACCCTAGCGAGAGCGCTCAAAAACACATCTTTAAACGTCGCTAAGCCAATCCAGCCTTTGACTGAAACAAAATTGATGTTTCATTTAAAACAGCTAGACTCTAGAAGTACTATAGAGATATTGCAGAGAGGTAAAGCGGCTGAATTCGCTGATATAACTAAGAATGATGTCACTGAGCAGTTAGTTAAGCATTTGTGTTGATAGAAAAAGTTTGAGACTTGACTTATTGGGGTTAGCCGATCGATTTGTCGATCGATTGATTCTCGATTTGGTGACGCTATTTGATTGGGTGGTCCAAGGAGATTGCGTTTATTCGGCGATTCTCAATGCTTTGAAGTAGCAGCAGCAGTCCTATCGATTGGTCGAAAATGCATCGCCGCGATTTTTAAGACGATAGGCCTTACAGCGAGCCCCATACAAACGGAAGTTTAATAATATATTCAATACTAACCAAACATACTCCATGACATGTTTTAAATAAGATTTCGATATTAAACTCTGCGCCGGTTTGTCAGATTCCCGTTTAAATATACGTTTTCAATGCTAGGATTTAAATTATTAAAATTTGTATGGAACCACTTTTATTTTGAAACTATAATTTTTTAAGAAAATCTGACATACCACAGGCACAGTTATTAGTTTCTAGATCGTGTGTAAAAACTTTCATTGTCTTTGGTTAGTATTGAAAATATAATCGAACTTCGTTTGTATAAAAATCGCGGAAATGCAGTTGCGATATCGTTTCGGTGCAGTTGTCACATCGCCTACGTTTAAATATCTCTTGGTGTCTTAATAACTGTGATCTCCTTGGTCTATCTTTCTGCCAGTGCTCCTTAGTAGCTTGATGACTTGACGTAAAAAGCTTTAGGCAAACGTTTTTAAAACAAAACTGTATAAATAAAACAAAAATAGTCTGACCACAAAGGCTGTAACGTTCCATAGATAGCGCGGCGATATGGGGGCTATGTCGCACCCAATGTTCTATAAAACCCTTGTGGTCAGAATATAGCGAAAATTCGACATTATAAAAAAGGGACATTTGGGAAATCGAAAATTTTTACGATTTTGGGCTTATTTTTTAAAATTTTGAAGCTTGGTCAATAACTTATGTGTGTAAACAGAATGCCATCAAACTGAACAACTTTCACTACAGGGAACTGACTTGAAGAAAACTATCTCCATCTTCTGACTGACATTTTTGTCATAAACCTGAAAAGCTGTTGGACTAATTCGTGTTATTCCTTGACTTTGTTGCGTTATGACAAAACTATGTGGCGTTATGACAAAATTATCTGGCGTTGTGACAAAACTATGTGGCGTTATGACTAAATTACGTGGCGTTATTTTATGATTAAATCATGTGGTGTTATGACAAAACTATGTGGCGTTATGACTAAATTACGTGGCGTTATTTTATGATTAAATCATGTGGTGTTATGACAAAACTATGTGGCGTTATGACTAAATTACGTGGCGTTATTTTATGATTAAATCATGTGGTGTTATGACAAAACTATGTGGCGTTATGACTAAATTACGTGGCGTTATTTTATGATTAAATCATGTGGTGTTATGACAAAACTATGTGGCGTTATGACTAAATTACGTGGCGTTATTTTATGATTAAATCATGTGGTGTTATGACAAAACTATGTGGCGTTATGAATGACTAAACTTAAATGACGTTATGACTAAACTATGCTACGTGGTTTTTTGCCTACATTACGTGAGCTGTTGGTCTATTTAGTAAAATACCTATTTCGCGTTGTTCCCAATAAGCACTTTTAGCTTTTCGCTGTTGATCTCATAGCGAAAGTTTTGTTAATTTGATGGCGTACATTGACCAAGCTTCAAATAAACAGATTGTCCAGGACCTCTACTCGGACTTTCGATTTTCGTTTCATAGTGACCGTTTCATTCGAAACTTTTGAAAAAGGTTCACGCAATTGCGAATATCTAGTTTCGTGGTAGACCCCCTGTACAGTTCGGAATCCACCAAAGCGGAGCGGAAATGTGTAAAATCAACCAATAAAAAAAGTAGGGAAGCGACAAAAATTTAGCAATTAGCTTGGTTAATTTTACTCATCTCTGCACCGCTTTGCTTTCGTAGATTAACGGCGCCTTTTTTAACCGACTTCAAAAAAGGAGAAGGTTTTATAAAAGAAACTCAAATGCTGGCGGCCTCTTAAGGCGTGGGACAAACATAAGCGGCTTCGGGTGCGGGCGAGGTTCCGGCGCCTAAGGGGATACAGAAGGAGTCGAGGCGGCGTCGAGGCGCGGGCGCGCGCCTTAAAGACCTTGACATTCGGTCGGTAATTGTATACAATTATCGGGCGTGCCCGCGCCTCAACGCCGGCCGCCTCGACTCCTTCTGTATGCAATACCCCTTAGATGACTTTTTAGTATGCGTTTGATGTAACTTAAGAGCCTATCAGAGTTGAGTTTCGGTTATTAACACGGAAGAGACCTATCACACAAGCTATTTTTGAACTTAGGCGATTTTAGAACTGCACTGCCGCGATTCCGCCGTCACACTGATTAAAAGTCAGAAATATCGCGGAGATATCGTTCCGTCAACGCCTGCGCTTAAAAAATCGCTAGTGTGATATGATCCTTAGTCTTGTTCTTTCAAATTGCAAAAATTCATAACTTTGCCTAAAGCTTTAATTAAAAAAAAACGTAATGTGAATGTAAAACGCAGACTTGTCGTGTTGACAAAAAAAAATTGTAGATAAAAATATTGTTTATGGACAGGTCTAGAATGTAATGTTAATTTTTTTGTGACTCTATTTAAAAAAAAAACACAATCGTAAACAAATCAGAATTGTCATAGACAATCATGGATGTAAGTGATAAAATAAAGAAGTTAAAACAAGCTTTTTACATTTTTCACATTTTTTTTAACGATTACTTAGTTTGTAAAATTAAATGGATTTGTAAATTGAATTTAAACTTTTAGTAATCATACGAGTCTTTCCTTATTATCGTTATTTGACCTATAAAATAGTAACAATATCCATATTGCTATCGATAGTACTCAGGAAGATGGCATATGTATTGTCTATACCTTGGAGGGGCACACTGCCTAACAAGCGGTGAAACATGATAATGCTCCTTATAGACTAAGAGATAAGTGTACTTTTTGCAACCATCAGCTGCAAGGCTGATTCAGTTTTTATGGAGTGTAGAGCATCTCTGTGATGGGGATGAACTAGGTCTGCCTGCATAACTTTAGTCGGTTTAGGATGTTTAAAGGTCAGTAAATAATTAACGAACAGCTGCAAGGCTGATCGTATGATATTATTGTAGTATGCACTGTAGCTTTGTAAAAAGTGCAAAAACTGACATGAACTGCCAGTCGGTTTAGGAGATACAGCCGTTCAAAGGTCGGACCTTTTCTGTTCTCATAGTTACAGTGCATACTACAATAATATCATACGATCACCCTTGCAGCTGATCGTTAATTTTTTACTGACTTTTAAACATCAGTAACTTCTACACCGACTGGAGTTATGCAGGCAGACCTGGTCCATCCCTATCACAGAGATGCTCTACACCTCATAAACACTGAATCAGCCTTACAGCTGATGGTTGCAAAAAGTACACTTATCTCTTAGTCTATTAGTGGTCGGTAATGATCGTTCTTCTTTCGGAAATTCTCGTCTATGTTTTCGACGCTACTTTGTCCCTTTCTAATCCAATGAAAAAAAAAAAAAATTTTGTTGAATTTTTTTCTGATAGAAAGGGGCACAAAGACGTTTGAAATATCGACTAGGGAAACGTACGAAAGAAGGTTGAACATTACCGACCGCCATGGCCAATTTTCTTATTTTCATTCTTGTAAGGAGGAGTGGCATACTTAATGATTCTAAAATTCTTGATAGTACCGGATAGCTTTAAAACAATATAGGGTAAAATTGATATCATTAGCATACTTTTAAACTAAGAGTCTACCCATCGAACTGAACCAATTTTACTATAGGAACAAACCGATCGGAACAAATAAAAAAATCTGCTGTTCCATACTAAACTGCAATCTCGACGCGCGAGTTCGCGACTCAAATGTATGCAATAGCTGATTTTTTTGTTGCTCCGATCGGTTTGCTCCCGTAGTAAAAGTTGTTCAGTTTGATGGGTAAACTCTTAGTTTAAAAGGATGCTAATGATATCAATTTCACCCTGTAGATTAATATAAATATTATCAAACAACTGTATTTGAGTGTTTGTCTTCGAGTAAAACTATCGAAAATATTTCTTATACAGGGTGTAAAATTAAATGGGGCACTTACTTAAAGGGGTGCTTCAGACCATCAAACTGAACAACTTTCTCTATGGGACCAATATCAAAATCACGATGACAAAAAAAACAGCTGTCCCATACATTTCAGTCAAGTTTGCGGTTTTGTATGGGACAGAGGATTTTTTTTCGCGATTTCAGTGTTGGTCCCGTAGTAAAAATTGTTTGGTTTGATGGTCTGAAGCATTTTAATTTTACACTCTATACTACTATAGGTTTTTTTTTAATTCTTTTGTTTTTTGGAGCTTTTAACCCTGAGGTTACGTCAGCCCTACTAATATCGGTTATTGTTACTATTTTTCTAGGTCACGATAGTATCCATAGACTATCGCTACCTAGTTTCACTATTGTTAGGCAACACTAAATCATATTAGTAACATTTAGTACCTAATCATATAAATAAAATTTAGTAATCATATTAGAAACGTTTAGTAACGTAAAGTTTAGTTAGGTATTTATTAGACTGGAGAGAAATTTAGCTATTCCAATTAAGTCAATATAGGGTCCTTAATATCTTGACGGTTTTTTAGGGGATGATCAGACCAAACTGAACAACTTTCTCTATGGGATCAAAATCGAAAAAAATGCAGTTGTTCCATACAAACATGCAATCCTCGACCCAAATGTACGAGACAGCTGATTTTTTTTTTCCAATTTGATGTTGGCCCTTAGAGAAAGTTGTTCAGTTTGATGGTCTGATCGTGCTCTTAAAATTCTGTCTGCATATTAAGTTCAAACCTGTATTAGTTTTAAAAATGTTGTAAACGAAATACATTTTATGGCAAAACGCAACCGATTGACGCAACCTGTCAAATCTTTATTCAATCTTCAAGAATGTTGCACTAATGCGCTAGGGCAAAACTCTGAAGCCCACCTTTGGGCATAGTAAGACTTACTAAACGTATTATTTGCGTACTATTCATTTCAGTAATTTCACAAAATTCCTTTATTATTAACGCTCAGTTGCAGAAACGCTCAATAAAGTTAATCCTCCATTAAATCTCTTGCTGTCACTTTTTGTCTTGCTGACGTAGTTAAAGCTAGCAAGAGATTGAGATTGATTGACCCTAATGAGCGTTTCTGCAA
Source organism: Agonopterix arenella (assembly GCA_927399405.1). Lineage (NCBI taxonomy): Eukaryota > Metazoa > Arthropoda > Insecta > Lepidoptera > Depressariidae > Agonopterix > Agonopterix arenella. The sequence goes on along the minus strand of OV656718.1, from coordinate 6,832,968 downwards.
CTAAGTCTTTAAATTCAAATTAGAAATCCATTTTCGGGGGTATACAAATTAATTATTTTTCTCAATTGTATATGCTATGTATAAAATAATATGTAGTTTGTATTTACGGAACTTGTATGTTATGTATGTAATTGTCGTTTATAACATTTAAGATAGCGAAATGGGATTGAATAACACTTTAAAAAAAATCGTACAGGATATTTCAATGAATAAAAACCACGATTATGTCTATATTCTAATTTTGTTAGATTTAGAATATCTCTGGCTACACTCTTGAGGGATATAGTCGTGAACGTATATTTATTTGAAGACATTCTTATACGATTTTTTTTTGTTTTCGGAAAAAATTTTCAGTCCCATTTCGTGTCACAATTTTATTCAAAAGTCATTCTGATATTAGTTTAGCATAGAATGGCAACATTAACGATTGCTTTTTAAATAAAGTCTGAATATAGCAATACGTATCTTGGGTTGCCATATATTTACTACTAGAAAAATTAGGTAACATAAATTTTGCGCACTAAAAAAATATTTGGCAACACCAAAAAAAACATAATTACATAAAATTCATTTATTGGTGTAAATATTAAGAGTAGATTACCGTTTTAACTTTTGTAGAATAGTTTGCTTTTTCTAATTTAATAATACAAAAAATATAGCTTTTTACAATTTATTTAACTTAAAAGTGGGGTAAAATAATTCCATCGAATTTATGAATATGGACGGTAATATGTTTTAAATCCATAAAAATTCATGGATACACAAGTTTTTTTTTCATTAAAAATTATAATTTAAACTGAGGATTGATTTTTTGTTCTCATTTTTTTTATTTTTAACTGTGATCGGTGACGTGAAATTTTTATTTTTTTAACATTACTTTCACGGCCTTTTAAAATAATTCTTTTTGTGATTTTTCTTGTGATATGTAAAAAAAAAGAAAGTCAGTCCTCAGTGAAAAAAAATAAAAAAAAATCACATTTCGACATTTGTTTTACGTTAATGTGACTTTTGAATAGCTTAAAATTAATGTAAAATAATATATTAAATGTTATAATATCTGTACAAGGATTAAGTCGATATTTTAAACAAACAAAAAAACATAAAAAATGACTCTGAATTTTAAATAAAAAAAGAGTCTTTTTAATCATTAGTCACACCTTAATGCAATGATTAGATGCAAACGAAAACCTTAAAAATCTGTGCGCCATTGTAGTTCACTTCTTTTATTAAAAAATCGCACAATATTGACTCCATTTCCTAATATGTATCAAGAAAATGATTTGGACAACATTGTGCTTAAAATCTGGCTATTTCTATGAAGTATTTTCGCGCACACAAATTTTAAGGTTTTTCAAATAAAAAAATGTAGTTTAAATTTAATAAAAAAAATGTAAATATAAAGATCAACTGCCAGTTAAGCGTCATTAAAATCATATAATTAAGTTATATGAATGAAAAAAAAAATGAATATTTGTTAACACAATGATTTTTTTGTAAATTAACATTTTTATTTTTGCGTTTCATAGCAGAAGAAGTTATATTTCTTTTTTTACTATTAGTAGTTTTTAGTTTTTTTTTTATCCATAAAATAGAGAATTTGTTTATAGTAATAATATGAGTTTTATTTCGTGAATTTAATAGTTGAAAGGGGTCGCCCGAAGGTCGAAAAATGCTCGAGCAGTTTTCACTTATAAATTGATAATGAACTAAACGACAATTAAAATACAGTTGAAAATAGAGTGTTAGGGATATATCCCTATGACGTGTGTTCGTGTTATCTCTTGAAAGCTCTATTTTCAACTATATTTAAATACTAGCGTTAAACCGCGACTTTGTCCGCACAAATTATATACCAGATTTTAAGTCAGATCATAAGCTGTCGAACAAAAAAAGTTTCATCAAAATAGATTCAGTAGTTTTTGCAAGATGCTCGTTCAAACAACAAACAGACAGACAAAAAATCCAAAAATTGCTGATTTTTGAAAGTCAAATCAGCAGTAGAAAGATCTCCATACATTTTCAACTGCTGAGTTAAACTCATGAGATTAAAAAATCGCACTCCTGGTAAGTATATAATTTGTGCGGACGAAGTCGCGGGTTAACTCAAGTCTATCTACAGGGTGACTGGTAATTCGACCTATTCCTTGAAAGGGGTTATACTAGAGTTCATTTGCAACAATTTTTCCCCAGTTAACTGGGGGTCGAAAATCGCTTGTTTTCGAGTTCTCTCATTTTTAAGAATTTTTTGAATATTTCCGTTTTTCGACCTAAAAATGACAATTGTGAAAAAAATACTCCACTCTCTGCACTCTGTAAGCATTTTTCTAGTAGCTGATGAATGAGCGACTACTTTAAACTAAAATACATGTGAAAAATACCCAAAACCACCGAAATAAAAGGTTATAAACCGCAAGACAACAATTTTTTATTTGGATTTTGTTTCAATCCAAAGAGGATTACTCAAAAAAAATTTATGACACTTGGCGTACAAATTGCGGAAATAACTTCCTCAATTCCTAAGCTTTCCAAAAAGATGCAAAAGTTGTGTACTTTAGTTCAAGTTTGGAAAATAAACCTTATTAAACACGCAGATGTGAATTTTATTCAAAAAGTTATTGGTTTGGTGAAAATAAAAAAAAGAGTAAAATAATAATGTTTAGTACCCTAATCATATGAAATTACAAATTTTGTTTTAAAGTTTTACATTTAAAAATCACAAGTCTTGCTCAAATTGTCTTCCTCCGTTACGTATGCAAGCACGAAGCCTGCGACGTACTTCGCTTACTGTCACTCGAGTTGAAAGCGTGTCTTTAATTTGTTGGGCAGCTGCCAAAATCCTCTCTCTTAATTCTTCTTGAGAAGAGATAGGTGTACGATACACCAATGTCTTCATATGACCCCAAATGTAGAAGTCGCATGGGGTTAGATCGGGACTCCTAGCCGGCCAAGGGATCGGGCCGCCTCGACCAATCCATCTCAGTGGATAGTTCTCATCCATCCACTGTCGCACGCCCCGGTAATAGTGGGCTGGGCAGCCATCATGTTGATACACCAAAGCTGTTCTTGTGGTAAGCGGCACATCCTCCAGCAGCGGACGTAACTCTTCTCTTAAAAAGTTTTCATAGGCGATGCCGGTTAGGCGTGCCGGCAGAAAGAATGGCCCGATTAAATTATTGTGCACGAGTCCCATCCACACATTAAGTGAGAATCTGTGCTGGTGAGCTCCTTCGTTAGATTTTCTCGGATTCTGACCTTTAGGGGCCCAAAAATGCAGATTATGATAGTTTGTAATACCATCACGGTCGAAGTTCGATTCATCTGTCCACAAGATTGTTTTTAGATACTCAGGGTCTTCAATGTCTGCATTTATTAGAAATCTGCAGAAATCCATCCTTCTGACAGGATCTCCCTCCTCGATAGCTTGTACTGGCGTGTAATGGAATGGATACTGCCGTGCTGTGTGCTGAGTGAACCATATTTTCCACTGAGACATACCAAGCTGCCTAGCCACAATTCTTGTTGAAGTAGTGCCGTCTGCTTGAAAACACTGCAAAATTTGCTCCTCTTCGATTGGATCACTAACGCTAGGTCTACCAGCGTCGGTTTGGCGACGTCGAACCGATCCCGTTTCTCGAATGCGCCGATATGTCGTACCAAACACGCTGACATCAGGTAAACGGCGGGTAGGAAAACATCTTTGATAGTCTCTTCGAGCAGCAGCAGCGTCACCATCACAAAACCCGTAACAATACATGATATCCGCGTATTCTTCATTTTGGTAAGCAGCCATTTGAAAAGGAAGCTGTTTTAGCGCAGAATTTAAGTTAGTTAACAACGACACGTCCGAACTCCAAGATGGTTGAAACTAACTGATTACTTAATGAATTGAGCGAATGAGTGGGCCTCGATTGTGAACCTTAGTACAAACATTCCCGAATACTTACAAAAGAGAAACAATGTAAGCAATAAAATGAAAGAGACAAAAGCAAATCGGCATCTTGTAAGGTTCGCTTCTAGGAAATCCGCTACCTGCTCTGCCATTGTTAACAATTTTTTTCAAACTCTTGTCAAAGTAGACAACATTTGCACCTTTTTGGAAAGTTTAGGAATTGAGGAAGTTATTTCCGTAATTTGTACGCCAAGTGTGATACATTTTTTTTAAGTAATCCTCTTTGGATTGAAACGAAATCCAAATAAAAAAATTTTGTCGTGCGGTTTATAACCTTTTATTTCAGTGGTTTCGGGTATTTTACACATGTATTTTAGTTTAATGTAGTCGCTCATTCATCAGCTATTAGAAAAATTCTTACTTAGTGCAGAGAGTGGAGTATTTTTTTCACAATTGTCAGTTTTAGGTGGAAAAATGGATTTTTTCAAAAAAATCTTAAAAATGAGATAACTCGAAAACAAGCGATTTTCGACCCCCAGTTAACTGGGGCAAAATTGTTGCAAATGAACTCTAGTATAACCCCTTTCAAGGAATAGGTCGAATTACCAGTCACCCTGTATACTATTATAAAACTGTAACAGGAAGTTTGTCTGTACATTGAAGATATTAACAAAAAAAAAGTTACGATATGGTTTTTAGGTGTCCCTGATTCCATTTCACTAATTTTTGGATTTTTTGTCTGTCTGTTTGTTTGTGTGTTTGTTTGTTTGTTTGAACGAGTATCACGCAAAAACTACTGAACCGATTTTGATGAAGCTTTTTTTGTTTGATAGCTTATGATCTGACTTAAAATCTGGTATATAATTTGTGCGGACGAAGTCGCGGGTTAACGCTCGTAAGGTATAAAATTGTATGTAATTGCACTTGATTAGTTTGATCTTGTATCTTAGCTGAGGTGAATGCTAACGAGAGGCTGGTCCCTAGTTAAATGGTCTAAGAATCCAGCGGAGAGCAGCGTGTGTTCGAATATACAATTCTCCGCTCTGTTTGTATAAGGTTGATATTCAATTACCACTTCAAAAGTGCTCGAGCAATTTTCCGCCTAGTGAAGAATGTGTGAAATTCAAATAAGCACCTAAGTAAGGGCCGGCGCACACCTTGGCGAAGGGAAGCGCAGAGCATTTTTGACTGCCAATCCAGCTTGCTTTGTTATAACATCGAAAATTAATTATCTTTCGCCTCAAGTCACATCCATCGATGCTCTCAGGGACTAGTCATTGGCGTAGGGCAACCGGACACCTAGCGTATAGAACCCACTCGTGGTAACATTATGCATCCACTTTATGTCAAATTGAAAGCTAGCTAGCGCCATCTATGTTTCACCGACAAAAATTCAACCTATACTATACATATACCTACTTATATCTACTCATACCGATGGATATTATTGTTTTGAATGCTAGTTTTCGTTCAATCCCGCACCGATCGAGTGAAATTCCAGTATCCTAACTATTCCTGTAATCTAAACATTGGTAAGAGAACAACAGAAACTCCAGAACATCACCAAATCGGCACAAAATTGAACGAAAACTACAAACAACCCGCACATTACGCAAGATAGGTAGCCATTTTTATGTGAATTTGTCAATTAGACATTGACATAGACAGTAAAATCTTTTTTTTTTCATAGTTCTGCGAAGTATTTAATAGATGGCAGCACATTCTATGCTAACAGGAATCGGAAAAAGCCACCAAAAGGCGACTGTCCTCCGCCTGGCTACCGCCCCAGTGGCAAGACTCACATTTCTCGTGGCAAGATCGGATCCAAAAGTCCATTTCCTAAGGCTCATAGTAACCAAAATTTGGCTTGGGATTTTTAAGCAGGTTGAAGAACATGTTATGAACGTGAAAGAACGCGATTATTTCATAAACAATAACAGTTCTTGCATGGGTGCTTCAGCCCTTGCATGCCTATACGTCTGGAGCGAGCGTAGCGAGCTCGAAATTTTGCAGTATTGCCTCTGAGTTTTGGCTAGAAAGAAACAAGATGATGTTGGAACAGTGCTTATTACCTACTATTTAATTATTTCTTAACTACTTTCCATTTTTCCAAGGGGGGCAACGAGCTTTCTGAGGTGGGCGTCGCCCTTGCTACGCCAATGGTACTAGTAGCGAGCAAAGTCGATAATGGTTTGGCAGTGAAAACGCTCTGCGCTGCGCTTTACCAGGTGTGGCTGTATGGCTAATATACCTACGGAGATTTTTTTTAAATTTTACTTTTTAACAATATTTTTTTTTCAGTAAAACGTTAGGAAAAGCTGGACAGTTTGAGCTCTAGCAACAAATTGAATATCGTCTCGACCGTCTTGAATTTCATGTTGAAAGTGTTTCTTCTGGCGTCCACAGAGCCGTACGACAGATTCAGGGTAAACAGGTCTGGGTAGAACTGCAAAGATGATGAAAAATTATTAGGTTCTGGGCTTTAACCTCTTCGGTGGGAGGCCCTAGGCACACTAGGATAATTCGGCCCTATACATGGGCCCTAAGGATGGGCAGATCATGGTAATTGAACGCTCCAGAAAGTTTCCATATCATCTTGCCTTACCCTAGCCCACATGCTAGCGACGTCCTTAAGACTAAAGGTGCGATGACAATGAGCGTTTTTCATTTTTTTTTTTTTTTATTTTGTTCCTAAAAAACTAGACAGTCATAGATAGTACACTACGACCAGGAAAATAATTCCGCTCGTCAATCTTCAAACAAACCGACAAAACCCGAAGTCATTTAGTAATCAAAGGGTGCAAAGTAGGATAGCAGCGAAAAGGGCGCGAAAACAAATAAACCAATAGCGTAAACGGATTGAAGGTGGCGCATCCTGATCGGTCATTATAATTTCGCGCGCTATTAAAATTTGTCAACTACGCAGGTACATCGGTAAGACTTATAAGCCTGGTACTACTGTACATGTCGTCCGTGCGGTTTCGAACTTGTAATTGACCTCCGCACATCTCCGCAACTCGCCTCCGCAGCTCTTATCTAAAAGGTGCATAAAGAGTGTATAATCTTGGATAACACACTTACTTGCATGCCCATCATGGGCTCTACGTCGAATTCTGGCACAAGTTCATTGCATTTTAGTATGTTCGCGCGCTGTGGTGTCACGCACAAAAGTTGAAGCTTTGCCTGCAAATAGATAACATGGTATATATAAGGTCTAACAAAACTAGCTGAAACTATTTTAAGGAGATGATCAGACCATCAAACTAAACAACTTTCTCTATGGGACCAATATCGAAATCGCGAAAAAAAATCAGCTGTTCCATACAATCGTACTCGACCTAAATGTATGGGACAGCAGATTTTTTTTCGCTATATCGATATTGGTCCCATAGAGAAAGTGGTTCAGTTTGATGGTCTGAACATCCCCTTACAATAGTTTCACCTAATTTTGTTAGACCTTATATAATACAGGATGTAACAAAACACCATAGTAATGTTTTACGGGATGGTTTAGAGTCTAAACCATGGTCTAAACTTTAGATCACAAACCTGAACAACTTTCACTATGTAGCCAACCTATGGAAAAACAAAAAGGGTTCTTCCTTACTAAACTATATAGGTAGTACTCGACTCGCCCAACAGACACGACTAACAATCGCAAACTCCTAACACACGAAAACAACACGTCGACACAGTAATCAACGTCCCCGCCGGCGGGGACAGCCGCGACCTCTGCACACTCCTTTCAATTCTGGCGCCTACAGACGCTACAGGCCAATCGCAGGCCGCTTCTCACCTATCCCAGCTACACAATCCGCCGCGTAGCCCCAGCAACGTCCTAGGCCGAGGTCCGTACCCCTCTGGGTGCCCCTAGTTCGGTTGCTTAAGTTCATTCAATTGGCTCGGTGACCTTAGTGGTCCCTCCAATAGCCCGCAGTAAAAAGCAGTAGTTGCTCCCTGAGAAGAGCTGTAATAGTCATCTCAAAAAAAAAAAAAAAAGTTCTCGACTCAAATGTAGATATGAGAAAGCTGAATTTTTTGGCTGCGATTTCAGGTTTGCTCCCATACTTCATGTTAGTAGTAATATTTATAAGGTGAGATCGTTCTATGGAATACGAGGGGTGTGCCTAAGGACTTCTAGAGTAATGAGGGATTTCCCGAACGAAACCATTAAAAAAGAAAAAGTAGATTCTTAGATTCTTTATTGTACACAAAAACAATTATGAAAAAAATTACAACAAGTCGTGATGTGCAAAGGCGAGCTTAACTCTAAAAGAGTTTTCTTCCAGCAAACCGTTGAGTGAGAGGAAAACGAAAGTAGTTCCTAATGGCTCGATAGATTGCGTTGACGAGACAGGAGAGCGACCTTGCAGATAATAAAATAGTAAGAATTACCCGTCAAATGTCTGTGGTACAGAGGTCTGTTCCACAACTTTTCTATACGTAGAGTGTCTGTGGAACAAACGTCTGTCCCGTAAACATAGCGCCGCCATTGGCTGGCTTGTGGTGCCGGTGCATTCCGTTCTACCTCACTATTTTAATTTTTTGTTGGGATGTCACTTAATTTTTTGGAGTGTGGTTTGGGAAAAAAAAAACGCAATAAAAAATAAAAATGTGGTTCGCGGGCGGCCCGGCCGCCATTTCATTTGTGAATTCATGATAGTTGTGGCATTGATCAGTTCTTACTTGAAAAATGGATTGCAGACGCAAACGGTAAGTAAATTGTGTTATTTATATATCGATCTACTGGGAAAGAAGTGAAGATTATGTGTGAAGTGTTAGTTTTCTCAAACACGAAAAGAATACTTGTGAGGAAGTCAAAAACTTTTCGATGCAGGAAATTTTTCATACAAGCGCCATTGTTGTGACGCAAATTTTTTGCTTATTTCGAATAATTTTAAAATCTCTAATTTAAAAAAATTTTTTGGTGAATAATTTTCCATACTACTTGTTTCAACGTTGCAAGAGCACTCCCTGTCAATAAGACGCCCGGGGTTTCAGTTCGTGTAACTGGTGAAAGCGTCGCCGTTACAAAAACCCCCGGGGGGCATCTTCGCCTGGCACGCCCGTCTGCGCCTCCACTCTGGTACGTGTCTTCAAAATGTTTCTTTTGTAATAAACTCCTAATTTCTTCCTTTTCTGAATTTGAACCAATAGAAATTGCGACTTCTGTTTCTCTCTTGTGTTTTTATGTTCACATTTTTATCTTTTATCGTAAAGTCCCTACAAGACTGATTTTTATGCCTTTTTGTTATAGGTACATAAATACTTTTAGCACGCTTACATTAGCTTCCTTTTCTCGTTTTTAAAATTCTGTAAAAGTAATTTGGTGGATGTGGATCTCTTCAATTTATACTAGTAAATCTCTTGAACTTGGGCTCATTTGGTTTATGCGACTCCCACACATCAAGCGTGTTTTTTAGTTTTTTTTTTCTTTTCTATTTTATTTACAATAAATTGTTGAAAAATTACTAATACATTCTTAATTTATTCAGTGGTAGTCTATGAAGTCGGTTCCAAAGGAACTATGTATTCATGCATGGTCCGACACTATTTCTTTGCCAGAGATTTTAAAGAATAGACTGAACTAGAATAATAAGAAGGTTTGGCAGATATATTTTAGAAAATTTATTTCATTTACTTTCGTTTGTTTTACAGCGTTAATGTGCTAGAACGCGTGGAGGCGCTGGACATGACGGACGAAGATGCCGAAGAAGTTACAAGGAGTGCTCCATGGCACATGAAGCGGTGGTTCGAGGGCTTGGCGAGATTTGAGGAAGGTGACGGGGAATGTTCTTTGGATGTACCTCTCTCCCCTAGCAATGCTGCAGAAGTGCAGGTCGGTGATACCGTGGGAATTTCTAGTATTCAGGCTCTTCCTGAAACTAGCAATGCCCAGAGCGCACCGAATGCTTCTTCTGTAGACGCTGATGTTCGTCCGTCCACGTCGGGGTTGGCGGCAACATCTGAGCCGATTGTTATGGGTGCGACCAAAGATGGCAGTGAACTCGACAGTGATTTTGACGACGAATTCGTCGTCAACACTGACGAAGTCACTGACGTTATAGTTACAGGCAGAAACATTCCTGAGAATGATGAGTTAGAAGAGCCTGTCCAGGAAATCATAGCTGAAGTTGAGAGGGCTATGGACGATGCAGCCGATCGTCTTCTTGGCTCGTCGAGTAGTTTTGAATGGGAATCGGATTTTAATTTGTTCAGGGCAGAACGTTTTTCTGGTCCTACTTCTGGGCCAATTAAAAAGTATGATACGCCCTATGAAGCCTTTACTGATATCTGGAGTAAAGACTTCATGGAGCGTATCGCCCAAGAGACTAACCGATATGCCAAGCAAACGATAGATAGTTTAAAGGCAGCAGGCTCATTGAAGGCATCATCTCGTTTTCATCAGTGGAAAGACATTGATGTAGACGAGATTATGGTTCTTTTCGCGGTTTACATTTATATGGGTATTGACCCACGGACATCGCAATCAGAATATTGGGCGACTGGCATACTGGGAATGCCCGAGTTCCGGGAAGTCATGTCTTTTAATAAATATGTTTTGCTGAACAGATTTTTGCATTTCGTTGATAATCTTGACCCAGGTCAACAACATCAACTAAATGGAATCGGTTTGTCAGTAAAACTATTTAAATTGAGTCCAGTGATTACACATCTCAATTCCAAATTTTCCTCTCTGTATAATTTGCAGAGAGAGATCGCTATTGACGAGTCTTTGACTTTATTCAAGGGTCGCTTGTCCTGGATCCAAACAATAAGGACAAAGGCCGCGCGTATTGGCATAAAGTCGTACGAGCTCTGTGAATCGCATACTGGTTATCTCTATAAATTTGAGATCTACACGGGGAAGGATTCTGGAGATGCCAGCACCGCTGCTGCCGTCCCTCTTAGTGCTGATTTAGGTGACAAGAGTACTAAAGTAGTACTCGATTTGTTGAAAGGTCTGGAACATCTGGGTCACTTGGTCACGATGGACAATTTTTACAATTCTCCAGCGCTGGCACGGTATCTGAAGAGTATCGGATTTGATTGTTTAGGAACATTGCGTCTCAATCGTAAGAACGTGCCTAATGAAATCGCAAAGGTTCCGAAGAATGTGGCTAAGGGCACTATCATAGCTCGCCATTGTGGAGATGTTTCCGTCGTAGCATGGAAAGACTCCGAGGTGGTGACTATGATTTCCACCTATCACAACGACGAAACCTATGTCGGATCGAGGGCTGGTAAAGTGCTAGTAAAACCGGTTAGCGTGAAAGACTATAACAGTACAATGGGAGGGGTTGATCTTAAAGATTAAAAACTCTCAATGTACTTGTTAGAGCGAAAGAGAGGGATTAAATGGTATATGAAGATGTTTAAGAGGCTTCTGAACGTAAGCATTCACAATGCTTTGGTTATGCACAACAGCTCAATGACTCGGCAAGGTAAACTTTATTTTACGCATCGTGAGTTCCGCTACGAGTTAGCCGCATCTCTTCTGCAAAAGCACCGCCACGTGATGCCGAAGAGTGTGTCTGCTGGTAGTGAATCCATGAGGCTGAGGAGGGATATTGTGCACAAGCCATTGTATGTTGATGCCTGTAAACGAAGGCGTTGTGTTGTTTGCTCTCGGAAAGATATCGAAAAAAGGGTAAGGAGTCTTTGCCAGACCTGCGACGTGGGTTTGTGCTTTGAGGATTGTTGGGAAGAGTGGCACTCCCTTACAACGCTCCAAGGGCAAAACCGCAAGTCTCGCAAAAGGAAAAGGAACTGAATTCCTTTTTTTTCGGTGTCTCTTTTCTATTTATTTATTTATATATGGAATGAATGGAGCATCTTACGATTTAGATTCAATTTCACAAACAATCTTCTTTCAACAAATAGGACAAGTGTCATCTGTACTTATTTGTAAATTCCAGTTTTTTACTCTTAGGTAACAATTATCACTAAGCAGAATCTTGGGCAGAGGCTTGGGCGGAGGGATCTCAAATAGTGTATGTTGTATGATTGTTTTCAAAACAATCTTCCTTTTGATATGTCCGCTCAAATCCATATTGTTAACAGCCAATGTGACTTCTGCTTTTATTCGTCCTTGCACTCACCGTCCCCGAACAAATTGATTTTATGATGTCCTGGTAGGTTAGGCTAGCTCTTCTTGGAGAGGGAGGGGATAGGGAGGGTTGCAATTGTATTTTATTGTAATGTTGATTTTTTGCAAGAAACATGGGATGTGTTTCTCATCAAGCATTTTTTTCTCGTACAAAAAGATATTTTGTAATTTTTGTCTTTTTTGTCATAGGGATTTAAAAACAGAACTTTGTATTATTGTTATAATGTTGATTTTCGCAATAAACCTATGATAGGTTTTCTCAACTACTATGTATTTTTCTCATACAAAAAGGCATGTTGTAATTTTTGTCTTGTATTATAATTATGTACTTTATGTTTGCACTTCATGTATGACATAGTGATGTAAAACATTGATATACAATTTTTTGAACATGTTACAGCCATGTTGTGCTACTTTTCTCAGCCGTCCTCTCTCCTCCATTCCTCCCTACGTTCTCTCCTGCATTTGCCTTCCTCCTGACACAGCATAAGGAAGAGTATCTATTACTACATACAATACGGACACTCCCTTCCTCCCACCAACTTTTTACCTCACCCCCTCTATTGCCCTCTGGTTACCGCGTTGGTTACCTGCATGAAACTAATAAGGACGATTTTCTCATGTTAACGTCATCTTGTCAAATTCAGTTTTTTGTAGGCAGTGTCCAGTCTATTAGTATAAGCGAAATTGTTTTGTCTATGTTCCTGATTTTTTAATAAATTGTTTTTATACCTTTCATCGCAATTTTATTTCACTTACCCTACGAATAAAGAAATAAATATGTAAAACGTAATTCATGTCAAAAAATGACCCCACGGAATTTTGGTGTACACAATGATATTTCATACAAAAGGAAGGATGTACACCAAAAATTGCCGTCAAACTCATACATATTTCTTTATTCGTAGCACTTACCTAAATTTATATTGCTACAGGCAACGAGTTTAGTAAACAATGATGGACGGACCTTGCGCGAATATTCCAAACCTGAAAAATGAGGCAAAACGATTGACAGCTATGCTTCAAATTGTTTACTAAAGTCGTTGGCTACAAGCAAGCAAACAAAACAGCAGGTTTGGCACGATTAAATCACTTTGATTTAAATCACGATTTAAATCAAGTGATTTTTACAAGCTTTTATTTAACTTGCCATGTTTATTTATTTATTTAAATAAAAGTCATTGATTAAATCCTAATGTTATATTTCTTAAGAATTTGCCAACATAAATAGCTATTTACAGATCGCTATACACCCAGTTGTAACATTGTATTCGAAATTAAACAATTGCAATTCCCTATGCAAGCAAAAAATCACGATTATTATTATTTTTTTTTTTTTAAATCGTGATTTTTTCCAACCCTTGTACAGCCAAATTATTTTGAATACTAAAACAAAAAATAGCATATTTTTTTGACAAATCCTGTATATTTGCTTTGATTTTTACCGCTCAGAAACTAAAATTGGGGAAAATCGCATCAACTGTAAATTATTATCTTCGACAAATAAAACGTACAGTAACATGAAAAACTAATAAATCAATCGGTAGTCGCCCCCAATTCCTCTTTTGATGTCAATTACTATACGTAAACATAAACGAAAAATTTTCCTATGTACATGACGTCATTGTTTTGAAATAAACACGTTTATGACTTTTTTCACTGTATTTTCTATAAATATAAAACCTTTATGGAATAAATAGCACTACTATAAACAATTTCACAAATTTCCGCAGTTTCCTATCGCAATTATTATTCAATGCAATAAATGTTGTAGATTTGGTCATGTTGCTTCTCAATGCAGGTCAAAGGAACGTTGCTTCATCTGTGCACAACCTCATGAAGGAATTATGTGCTCCAGTCAAAATCCAACCCCTACATGCTTATTCTGCTCTGGTAGCCACAAAGCCACCGATCCCTCCTGCCCCGAACATTCAAGACAAAAGTCTATTAAGCTTGCTATGTCTCAAGAAAATATATCATATACTGAGGCGTCGGCTAGATTTCCCCAAGTGAGGAAATCTTTTGCTGACACAGCCCGATCATCTCCTCCTCTTTTCCCCACACAATCTATTCTTAACTCTCCTCGGCAAAATTCACCTACCCCTCCTTGCCCCGTCTCCTATCGTAAAACTGTTGTTATCCCAAGACGCCCATTTGTTCCCCCTTCTAGCCCAGGTTATGACAGACAAGCTCATCAGTCTATTGTTGAAACCCCATCCTCTTCCCTCCACAATGGGAATGCTTACCCCACCATCACCTCTACCTCCAATGACAATCTTTTAGATCTTCTCCTATCAACTATCCTGAATATGATATCTCGCTTTGATGACATAGCACTACCGTACAACGTCTATAATAAACTTACTGAGCTGACTAAAGCTGTCAACAATGCTCAACATCATCCAGTGGAACTGTCACAGCCTACGTCCTAAAAAGAATGAGATCATACACCTAATTAACAAATTCAAGCCTTCTGTTTTTGCCATCCAGGAGACATGGCTCAAGCCCGGATCCGTTTTTAGGATTTCTGGCTTTTCGTGTCTCCGGGATGACAGAGCGGATGGTTATGCCGGATCAGCCATCTTAGTTACTAGAAATGTGACTTTTAATCAAATTCCCTTACCCCCCCCCCCCACAGTGCTGGCATTAATGCCATTGCAGTCAGGTTGCACAATACATCTTTTGTTTCTGTTTATATTCCTGAACCTAACGAGTCTCTTCTCCTTGAATTAAAATCAATCCTATCCGTTCTCCCCTCTCCAATTGTTGTTCTTGGTGACCTCAATATTCACCACCTATCCTGGGGATGCTACTACTGCGACCCTTTATCATATCCTTTTATTGATCTTTGTGACGAATTGGATCTTTGCATTATAAATGATGGTTCTCCTACCCATAGGGTATTACCAACGCAGAACGATAAGAGTGCGGTAGATTTATCACTCTGCTCTCCTTCTTTGGCTTCAGCTCTTTCTTGGTCTGTCCTCCCCCACTCCCATGGCAGTGACCATTTCCCCATTCTTCTCTCCTTGACTGATTCTACAAGTCTGGAATTAAAATCCACCTTTCCTCCCGTTTTAAAATATAATTTATATAAGGCTGACTGGAACCAGTTCAGCTTCATATTAGATCAAGAGATTTCTCGTATCTCCTCAGCCAGGTCTGAGAATGCCATTATATCCTATGAATCTTTTAAAGAAGCTCTTATCTCTGCTGCGGAAAAATCCATTCCTGCCAAAAAAACAGCAAAATCTCAAATCCATCCTCCTCCATGGTGGGACTCAGAATGTACAGAGGCATGTAGGAACAGAAAGCAAGCAGAGGAAGCATTTTCGGCTCAAACGAATTTAGAAAATTTTGTCTCGTATCGGAGGATTGCTGCTAAGGCTACTAGACTCCTATCAGAAAAAAAGAAAATTGGCTGGCGCCGATTTTGCGAGGCTCTATCCCCCAGTTCTACACCATCGATGGTCTGGAGGAATATGAGACGCTACCGCTGCTCATCTTCCATGAACAATGTCACATCCAATGACCCATCTGACTGGGTAGAACAATTTTATGACAAATTAGCTCCCCCCTCTGTTCCTTCTCTTGAGGAATCTCTTCTCTTTTCTTCTCCTGGCTCATCAGATAAATTTGACTCTCCCTTTTCTTGGGAGGAGTTCTCAGTTGCTTTGGATGGGCTAAAAGATTCCTCCCCGGGAATAGATGGAATCCCCTATTCTTTTATAGTTGAGAGTAGTACCAGTGCCAGGAAACTATTCCTCTCAATATTGAATGACATTTTCCCTTCTGGCTCTCCTCCTGAGGAATGGAAGACGCAAGTTATCATGCCTATTCCAAAACCCGGAAAACCTAGTGGTGATCCGTCTAGCTACCGTCCGATTGCCTTATCCTGTACAATGGCTAAGATCTTGGAACATATGATCAAGAACCGTTTAGAATGGGTTGTGGAAAGCACAGATATCCTAGGTAAAAGTCAATTTGGTTTTCGCAAGGGGTTTAGCACTATGGATAGTCTTGGCACCTTTGTGACTGATATCCGCATTTCCTTATCCAAAAATGAATCATTGTTTGCTATTTTCCTTGACATATCATCTGCATATGACAATGTACTCCTTCCGGTACTCAGGCAGAAAATGCTACAGCTGAGTATTCCCGTGAAGCTAGTAAATTTTATCTCCAACCTCCTTTCGACTAGATCGGTATCCTTGCGTGTCCCAAATTATACCTCCTCTCCTAGACGTATCTGGAAAGGACTCCCTCAAGGGTCAGTCCTCAGTCCACTGCTTTACAGCATTTATACACATGACCTGGAGCTCTCGGTGAATCCTTTCTGTGACGTTTTACAATATGCTGATGATCTAGCCCTCTATGTTTCGGCAAAACAGACTGATGATTCCTCTTCTCGCCTTAATTCTGCTATGGTCTATCTTCACGATTGGCTTACCGATCATGGACTTTCTCTTTCTGTTCCAAAGAGCTCTGTAGTTGTTTTCTCCCGAGCTAGACCCACCCCTGATATTTCAATAGCCTACGATCAGCAAATCATCTCAGTTAAGGATAAAGTCAAGTTTCTAGGGGTCATTCTGGATTCCAGAATGACAGGAATTCACCATATCAACCACGTTGTCAATAAGTGCGAAAAGAACATTAACATTTTACGCTCCCTATCCGGGGCCTGGTGGGGTAGCCACCCTTATACTCAAAAACTGTTATATAACGCCCTAGTGAGAAGTCATTTGGACTATGGTTCGTTTCTCATTGAACCCTGCAATAAAACGGCATTGAACTCCCTCGACAAAATTCAATCCAAATGTCTTCGGATCATATGTGGTGCTATGAAGTCGTCTCCAATCAATGCTTTACAGGTGGAATGTTGTGATCCCCCCCTCTCATTAAGGAGGCAATACCTGGCGGACAGATTTCTATTTAAGGCAATCCAATCCTCTTCACATCCCCTTCTCTCAAAATTACATTCCCTGTCAGATTATATCTCTTCTAGTAATTACTGGGCCCATAAGGAGCATCCCTGCTTATTTAACAGTTTTATTATCTACCTTCGTCTTCCTTGTCCCATATTTCAATCCAAGAAATTGCCTCTCTTCGAAACCCCCTTTGAATCTATTATTTTTCAACCCAACGTCATACTGGATCTAGGCATTGAAAAGGATTCGCAGTCAGCAAACTCGCAACTAAACCAGTATATATTGAAGCACTGGCCCGATTGGCTCAGTATGTTCACCGACGCTTCAAAGTTCTCTGATCAGGGATGTGTTGGCGCGGCTGTTTGGATCCCTAAATATAACATTATTCTCAACTTTAAATTCCCTCCTGAGGCGTCCGTGTTCACTGGAGAAGCGATTGCTGTACTTGAGGCGTTGTCGTACGTAGAGTCCCATAATCTAAACAAAACAGTCATTTTCACGGATTCCAAAAGTTGTCTACAGGCTATTGTTTCCAACCAATTTCGATCAAAATTTAAATTCCCTTACATCTTAAGTATAAGAAATATCCTCTTGAATTGTCATTCAAAAGGCATCCAGGTTGTTCTTGCCTGGGTCCCAGGCCACAGTGGGATTCAAGGAAATGAAACTGCGGATCGATGTGCTAAGGAAGCTACTGTTAGTGGGTCTCTAGACCATTTTAAAGTATACTCTAACGACCTGCTCCCCTTAGCCAAACAGCGAATGACCACTTCTTGGCATTCCCACTGGAAGATTCTCAGCTCCTCTAAAGGGAAACATTATGCCGAAGTCCAGGATAATATCCCCATAAAACCCTGGTTTTCGAAGTTTAGGGAAGCGAATAAACGCGTCACTAGTACGATCTGAAGACTGAGGCTAGGTCATGCGTGCACTCCCGTCCATCTGGCTAAACTACATATTAGAGATAGCTCTTTATGTGAGTGTGGTCTTGATGAAGGCTCCCTAAATCATATTTTCTTTAGCAGAAAAAAAGAAAATTGGCTGGCGCCGATTTTGCGAGGCTCTATCCCCCAGTTCTACACCATCGATGGTCTGGAGGAATATGAGACGCTACCGCTGCTCATCTTCCATGAACAATGTCACATCCAATGACCCATCTGACTGGGTAGAACAATTTTATGACAAATTAGCTCCCCCCTCTGTTCCTTCTCTTGAGGAATCTCTTCTCTTTTCTTCTCCTGGCTCATCAGATAAATTTGACTCTCCCTTTTCTTGGGAGGAGTTCTCAGTTGCTTTGGATGGGCTAAAAGATTCCTCCCCGGGAATAGATGGAATCCCCTATTCTTTTATAGTTGAGAGTAGTACCAGTGCCAGGAAACTATTCCTCTCAATATTGAATGACATTTTCCCTTCTGGCTCTCCTCCTGAGGAATGGAAGACGCAAGTTATCATGCCTATTCCAAAACCCGGAAAACCTAGTGGTGATCCGTCTAGCTACCGTCCGATTGCCTTATCCTGTACAATGGCTAAGATCTTGGAACATATGATCAAGAACCGTTTAGAATGGGTTGTGGAAAGCACAGATATCCTAGGTAAAAGTCAATTTGGTTTTCGCAAGGGGTTTAGCACTATGGATAGTCTTGGCACCTTTGTGACTGATATCCGCATTTCCTTATCCAAAAATGAATCATTGTTTGCTATTTTCCTTGACATATCATCTGCATATGACAATGTACTCCTTCCGGTACTCAGGCAGAAAATGCTACAGCTGAGTATTCCCGTGAAGCTAGTAAATTTTATCTCCAACCTCCTTTCGACTAGATCGGTATCCTTGCGTGTCCCAAATTATACCTCCTCTCCTAGACGTATCTGGAAAGGACTCCCTCAAGGGTCAGTCCTCAGTCCACTGCTTTACAGCATTTATACACATGACCTGGAGCTCTCGGTGAATCCTTTCTGTGACGTTTTACAATATGCTGATGATCTAGCCCTCTATGTTTCGGCAAAACAGACTGATGATTCCTCTTCTCGCCTTAATTCTGCTATGGTCTATCTTCACGATTGGCTTACCGATCATGGACTTTCTCTTTCTGTTCCAAAGAGCTCTGTAGTTGTTTTCTCCCGAGCTAGACCCACCCCTGATATTTCAATAGCCTACGATCAGCAAATCATCTCAGTTAAGGATAAAGTCAAGTTTCTAGGGGTCATTCTGGATTCCAGAATGACAGGAATTCACCATATCAACCACGTTGTCAATAAGTGCGAAAAGAACATTAACATTTTACGCTCCCTATCCGGGGCCTGGTGGGGTAGCCACCCTTATACTCAAAAACTGTTATATAACGCCCTAGTGAGAAGTCATTTGGACTATGGTTCGTTTCTCATTGAACCCTGCAATAAAACGGCATTGAACTCCCTCGACAAAATTCAATCCAAATGTCTTCGGATCATATGTGGTGCTATGAAGTCGTCTCCAATCAATGCTTTACAGGTGGAATGTTGTGATCCCCCCCTCTCATTAAGGAGGCAATACCTGGCGGACAGATTTCTATTTAAGGCAATCCAATCCTCTTCACATCCCCTTCTCTCAAAATTACATTCCCTGTCAGATTATATCTCTTCTAGTAATTACTGGGCCCATAAGGAGCATCCCTGCTTATTTAACAGTTTTATTATCTACCTTCGTCTTCCTTGTCCCATATTTCAATCCAAGAAATTGCCTCTCTTCGAAACCCCCTTTGAATCTATTATTTTTCAACCCAACGTCATACTGGATCTAGGCATTGAAAAGGATTCGCAGTCAGCAAACTCGCAACTAAACCAGTATATATTGAAGCACTGGCCCGATTGGCTCAGTATGTTCACCGACGCTTCAAAGTTCTCTGATCAGGGATGTGTTGGCGCGGCTGTTTGGATCCCTAAATATAACATTATTCTCAACTTTAAATTCCCTCCTGAGGCGTCCGTGTTCACTGGAGAAGCGATTGCTGTACTTGAGGCGTTGTCGTACGTAGAGTCCCATAATCTAAACAAAACAGTCATTTTCACGGATTCCAAAAGTTGTCTACAGGCTATTGTTTCCAACCAATTTCGATCAAAATTTAAATTCCCTTACATCTTAAGTATAAGAAATATCCTCTTGAATTGTCATTCAAAAGGCATCCAGGTTGTTCTTGCCTGGGTCCCAGGCCACAGTGGGATTCAAGGAAATGAAACTGCGGATCGATGTGCTAAGGAAGCTACTGTTAGTGGGTCTCTAGACCATTTTAAAGTATACTCTAACGACCTGCTCCCCTTAGCCAAACAGCGAATGACCACTTCTTGGCATTCCCACTGGAAGATTCTCAGCTCCTCTAAAGGGAAACATTATGCCGAAGTCCAGGATAATATCCCCATAAAACCCTGGTTTTCGAAGTTTAGGGAAGCGAATAAACGCGTCACTAGTACGATCTGAAGACTGAGGCTAGGTCATGCGTGCACTCCCGTCCATCTGGCTAAACTACATATTAGAGATAGCTCTTTATGTGAGTGTGGTCTTGATGAAGGCTCCCTAAATCATATTTTCTTTAGCTGTCCCAAACTCTCCTCCTCTCTTTATGACATTCTTCCTCCAAATATCCCTCGCCCTATTGATTTTAAATCCTTACTTTCCTTAGTGAATACCTCCTTTGTTTATATTCTGTGTTCATATATTAACCAAAATAATATTAAATTGTAACTTGTTTGTCTCATAACCCACTAACACCTGTAATATATATTGTGCGTCTCTTTTTGTTTTAGGTATATCAACAGTGTTGCCTCTTAGCAGTAATTTCTTAGTTTACCAACCGTAACCTTGTTCTTTCATGAAGCCTATCTAATAAAGCAGAGTCTATATCTTCAACACTTGATACTGGCGAAATCATCAAGGAAACGCCATCACACAAAAAATAGAATAGAACAAGTTCTTACTTCTCTCTTTGGGTCGACAGCTTCTCTAAGTTGCATGATTATGTTTCTACTGCCAGCACTTGCGTTCCATCTGCAAATAAATTATCGGAGTCTTCATCATCATCATCGAGACTACACGTCAATTATAGTTGCCGCGAAAATGTTACATATAGGCTCTCCAATCTGCTTTTTTCTAATACTACCTACATGTCACGTCAAGCGCGGCTTTAGCCTCATGTGCTTAGCTCTCCGAAAAGCGCGAGAACAGGTTATTTTCTATGCAGCGAATGCGAACGCCGTAGGCCTCGCATGTCACCCCCGAAAAAGATAAAAATCGGCATCTTTGTTATTTAACGTAGGTAGGTAGATAATGTATATGCCAAAAATTACAACTTTTCATTACATTCAATTTACTAAATTCCTATAGGTTTCTCAGGGAAAGTTGTTCAGTATCATTGGTACAAGCACCCTTTAAGTAATGCAACTGTTTACCCTAACACCTAGAGCGATGAGAGCCTATAAGGAAGAGAGCTAGCCTAGCGCCTCAATCATGAGGCCGCGGTTCGATTTCTTGCCTGTACCACTAAAGTTCTTCGGAATTTATGTACTTACGGTTGTATATATAATTTACTAGCTCGGCAGTGAAGGAAAACATCGTGAGGAAACCTGCATTCCCGAGGATGAAAAGAGAATACCATAAGTTCGGAGGTATGCGTAAAATATGGGTGAGCTTGGGGCGAAGACAAAGGACCAGCGCTGGTCTCAGTGTTACATAACGACCCTTGCTTGCAATAGCTCAACCACAAATAATCAATCAATTACCCAAGCACATACATCAAGCTATACAAAACCAAAATAAGCTGGCCGCGCTTAGGTCGAGTAACGTAGGTAACGTTAACGGACCTAAGCGCGGCCAGCTTATTTTGGTTTTGTATAGCTTGATGTGTCTGCCTCCGTGGTCTAATGGTTAAGAGCATTGGCTCTCGTCACGGAGGTCGCGGGTTCGATTCCCACGGGGGACACCTAGTGAAATGTCACTTTGTTCGTTTTTCCCCAGTTGGTTAGGAGATTGCAGGCTGAATCACCTCATTGTCCGAAAAGAAAAATGATTCCGTGCTTCGGCCGAAGTCCGGACGGCACGCTAAGCAGTCGGTCCCGGCTACTATCTCTGGTGGTAGTAGTCGTCACATAAAAACCACGTCAAAGGCCGTAAGGCGGTCTGAAAAAACTCTCAGGGCTCTGCCCACACGATAAGCACACCTTGTATTGTTGTAGTACGAACCTGCTCCACTGAAAGTTATAAGACCTGGCAAGGAAGGCCATGGCATGGTAGTTGTGCCGCTCCATCACCCACTCCTTGGAGCAGCTGCCTTCTACGTGGTTGTGGGCGTCGAAGTCGGGGAAGAAATCACAGGCGGCTTCCTTCATTAACTGAAAATTTAATGAAAGATACTATTAAATTAGTGCACCTCTAAGGTGGAGCAATTGCACTTACAAGAATCACAATTCAGTTCTTCTCTCAATAGACTTATGTCTAGTCATCTAGAAGGCAGGTGTTAGTATAAAGAGAAGGACCGAATTGTGATTCATATAAGTGCAATTGCTCCATAGCTGCAATTACAAGACTCCACCTTACATCATCCTCTGTAGAATAATCATCATAATCTAAATTTCATTTTCCTAACTTCACCGGTTTAGGCTGTGCGTTTTCTGTCTGTCAGTTACGGAGCTGTTTCATAAGTATAGGTATATAATCATCATCATCATCTCAGCCGATGGACGTCCACTGCTGGACATAGGCCTCCCCCAAGGATCGCCATAACGACCGGTCCTGCGCTGCCCTCATCCAACGGGATGCCGCCGCCTTCACAAGGTCGTCGGTCCACCGTGTATACGGGGCCTACCCACGCTACGCTTTCCAGTACGCGGTCGCCACTCGAGAACTTTTTTTAATATATAATATCGATTTAGGTATATAATATCGATCTTATAATCAAAATATATCGATACACTCATAAAATACGCATCGATCCTCTATCATCCATCACAGTAGAACTTAGTGGTGCAGGTCAGTCTCATCGATCCCCGCTACCCAATCCGCCGCATAGGCCCAGCAACGTCCTATGCCGAGTTCCGTACCCATCTGGGTGCCAAGTTCATTCATTTGGCTCGTTAGACCCTTCGTGGTCCCTCCAATAGTCCGCAGTAAAGCAGTAGTTGCTAAAAGTCATCATCAAAAAAAAAAAAAGGTGCAGGTCAGGAATCGAACCGCCGCCTCATGAATTCATGATTGACTCGCTAGCTCTCTTCCGTATGGACTAGCTGTCATCGCTTTAAAAATAAGTATACCTAAGCTATGTATACCTCTATAAATCTAGGTAAATACTCTTTCTTATACTGTGCCTAAGTGTAGGTACCCATAAATACCTGCGCAATCCTCTTGACGCTAAACTTCTTATTGAAGTGCTGTTTCAACGCCGGCGTGGTAGCGTTGGCGACCCACCTCAGCTTAACGGAGCTACCGATGCACACAAACGTCACCGTCACCGATACTCCGGTCACCGTTAGTAACACTCCTTTCCTGTTTGACAGTTTAATGATTTTCATAATTAAAATATACAGGTTGTAACAACATTGGCGTAGCTAGAGATTTTCCCTGAGGGGGAGCAATCGGCCACCTAGCGCATAGCTACCGCCCCAGTGGCAAGAGAAGACTCACATTTCCCTTGGCAAG
This sequence comes from Agonopterix arenella, assembly GCA_927399405.1. Taxonomy (NCBI): domain Eukaryota; kingdom Metazoa; phylum Arthropoda; class Insecta; order Lepidoptera; family Depressariidae; genus Agonopterix; species Agonopterix arenella. The sequence continues at coordinate 6,809,377 of OV656718.1, read as the reverse complement.
GTCGGATCCCAAAGGCTTTTGGCCAAAACTCATTTTCTTAAGGCTCCCCATAACCAAATTTGGCTTGGGATTTTTAAGGAGGTTGTACAACATGGTATTAAACATGAAAGAACGCGATTATTTCATAAACATTAACAGTTGCAGTGTAGGTGCTTCAGCCCTTGCATGCCTATGCATCTGGAGCGAGCGAAGCGAGCTCGAAATTTGGCAGCATTGTCTTTGAGTTTTGGCTAGAATTTCACAAGATGATGTGAAACAGTGCCTACTACTATTTAATTTTTTCTTCACTACTTTCCATTTTTCTAAGGGGGGCAACGAGCTTTCTGAGGTGGGCGTCGCCCTTGCTAAGCCAATGACCACACTTGGACACTTAGCTGCCATTTCATACAAATGTAAAAATTTACAAGAGGTACCTAACCACAGTGTCGCCAGACGTGCTATAATTATCCTAGATCCACGATATTTAAATCTTGTACTTGCCTACGTATAAATAGGTACCTAACATTAAATATTGACATGCAATATAGGTAATGCTGAATGATTGAATTTCACGCGTCATTTGACACTCTTTTAGGTTCGAGAAACGAGAAATTAGTGATGCGATAAAAACATGATAATTTTGCTATCAATCTTCGATAATGAGCATGTTTGCCTTTGCTTTTTTAAATTTAGTTCTTAAAAAACTCGTCAGATAGCATGATTATCGCTCCATAGAGACGTTCGCGAGATCCTGTCAAAATTATATCAAGACTGTTCCTGCCTTTTTTAAAAGGCCAAGGGATCGAGCCCATACTACTATGTCAGACGTAAACATTTTCATATTTTCAGTTAAATTATTCGTAAATAATGAAATATTCAATCAATAGATGTGTTGGCATTTTATTGAACATCTTTTCCCTGTTTTGAAATTTTGACCTATATTCGCACAGACTGTAGCGCCATCTATCGATCCCCTAGAAAACCAAAAAAAAAACGCTCATTCTTATATAAGTATGGATCTGGCAACACTGCCTAAGCATGTGCGATATTGAGTAAGTGCGAGCGAGAAAGGAATATGCCTAACTTCTACCAAGCGGTGTGGTGAGGTAAACGTTGGTGGGGGCAGGGAGTAGGGAGTGTCCATCCTGTTATGTTACTTAGATATTCTTTCTTATACTGTGGCTCGGCGTAGGATTTCCTTAGGAACTGAACTTACATAATATACGAAAATATTTACTAAACATTACATTTACGAAAATATTTTATACGTTCTGAAAAATTTGTATCTCTTTCCCAAAAACAGCGACGTTCATAATTACAATACAAGAAATAAAAATAAATTAGTATCCCCACATTTTCGACTCAGTAAGGTCAACACATCTTTCATGGGGCACTGTATACGCTATTATAATAACATACCAGAGGATATTCTAAACTTGCCAGACAAAAAGTTTAAGTCCCATGTTAAACAAGTCCTCTGTAAAAAAGGCTACTATAAACTCGATGACTATTTGAATGACCAAAATGTCTGGTCTTGACAATGTTACTCTATGTAATGCAATATTGTATTTTATTTGTACTTTGTATATTTTGTTTTGTTTAAAATATGTGTGTTGTAGAGTTTCTGGCCGCATCTTCTCTCAACGAAACACCTTCCGACGCGGTGGTAGGGTCAAAAAATGACGTCAAAAAGCTATCTATGTGATATTATTATTTGAATAAAAATTTTTGATTTGATTTGATTTGACTTGGAGCTTGATGGCCCTTTGTATGGAAAGTTAAAAAATTATTTTCTTCATTTGGTTTGACCATAACAGTAGTGATGGAAGAACAAACCCCAAAATGTCACCCTATAGGCCTAACTTACCCTTTTGGATCTGGTCTCATGTCCCAACCCTGGTAAGGTAGATTGCTATACCTTAATGTTGCTATTCCTATTGGCCCTGTAACATAAATACAAGTATACAACTTTAACCATGCCTTCAATCAATCAACACACTGAAAAACGATGAAAAAATTTATTGCTGTGACCACTGTTCCATGCAAATATTCGGATTTCGGTAAGGAGGGGGAGGGGGGGGGGGGGGGGATAAATCCCACCTATCCTCCTCCCTGGATACGTGCCTGCCTCTGGGAGGGTGTATGTACGGAATTTTTTCTTTAGCGTATGCAGGTTTCCTCATTATGTTCTTCCTTCACCGTTTGAGAGCAGTCGGTATTACGTATAGTTAGACTCAACTCATTGATACATTAGCCCAGTCATTTTTGTTAGGAGGGGTAGGGAGTAATTATGAATTGGACTTTTAAACTGTAACCGGCACCATTTAGTGACAAAAAGACTATCTGAACACATATTAAAAAAAATTCGCTACGCAACATAGAAATCAAAATTGTTTCTCTCAGAAGGCTTTTAAATTAATAATATTAATACCAATGCACTCATTTTAATTACATTTAACAATATAAATTATTTTTGAGCAATAAAATAGGCATTGAAATTTAAATAATGAGTTATAATACTAACATATTTTTCAAAGCCTTCTAAGTAAACAAAAATCTTAACACCATGTTTGAAATATGTTATAAATATAATATGTATAATGGTAAAGCCTTAAAAGCTTGCAAAAAAAATTTACCATTAGTTTTTTAGAACGAGATAAATGCTACATTTAAAATTTGGGGCTGTTGCTGACGTGATATTTTTTAAATTTTGGTACATTTCTATTTCTTTCAATTATTAATTAGTCCCGGCTCACACCGTAAAATGACTGGGCTACATGGCATGTGGTCCGTGCGGATTCGAATCAGGACCTCTAGATTGAGTGTCCATGGCACTCCGCAATGCGCCACCGATGCTCTTAAGGCCTGGCCACGGGACAGGGCGAACTGCGGCGCGAAAAGCTTATTTCCATTACACTGCCTACGCGCAGCTGTGTGCTTGCGTACAGTCGTACCAGGCTTATAAGTCTTACCGATGTACCTGCGCAGTTGACAAATTTTAACAGCGCGCGAAATTATATTGCCCAATCAGGATGTGCCACCTTCAATTCGTTTACGCTATTGGCTTATTTGTTTTCGCGCCCTTTTCGCTGTTATCCGACTTTGCACCCTTTGATTACTAAATGACTTCGGGTTTTGTCGGGGACTCAGGCCTGCTCTGCGCAAACGAAGATTGACGAGCGGCATTATTTTCCTGGTCGTACTGTAATCACACACACAACTAATCGCTTTTCGCGTCGTAGTTCGCCCTGTCCCGCGGCCAGGCGGTTAGGTAGGGAGTATACCAACAAAGAACTCCTGTCCTGAACTGAACAGAGAGCTTATCCTCATTGTATTTGTAGTCGTTGACGTAACTGCTGGTCCACAGCTGGCGAGCCTCCTGCCACTGGCACAGCACCGGCGGTTCGTGCCACAAAACTTCCGGCGATAAACTGAGGAAAAGGTTGACGGTTTAATGAAGATCATAATCGTAGGTTACTTTACTGGTACATTTAGCCACACTTCCGTCAACCAGGAGTGCGATTTTTGAAACTCGACATAAGCCTCCCCAAAATGGGGGGATTTGCCATAATCGCCACGCTTGGCAGGCGGGTTGGCGATCGCAGTTGGATCGAATCAATGTGCGTACTCAGAGGATGCTGCTGCCCATCCTTCAGTAGATCCCTTAGTCGCCTTTTACGACACCCACGGGAGGAAATGGGATGGTGATCACAGCCGACACCACACGGCAACTTTGAACGGTTCTTTGAACTCAGCAATCGAAAATGTCAATATTACTATGGAGATATGCACCTTTCTACTGCTGATTTGACACTCAATAATCATACTCCAGGAGTGCTATTTTTGAAAGTCAAATCAGCAGTAGAAAGATGCACATCTCCATAGTAATTTTGACATTTTCAACTGCTGAGCTCAGCGATGAGTTTCAAAAATCGCACTCCTGGGTTAGCAATTAACTTCAGGTTAAGTTGACTGTGATGGAGACAACCCAAGAGTAGGTATTAATTGCAAACCCAGGCTGCCGTAAGTATAAATACAAATATATTTATTTCTTATTAAAATAAATAAAAATGCACTTTATTGCCACACAAAATACAAAAAAAGAAAAGGTACAGAAACAATAGACAGATTAATCAAATAGAAAAATCAAATATATATAAAAACATACATTGTAGCAATGGGTTAGGACTCAGTGTCCGCTGGCAGGACCTAATAAGATCTGCTGCTCGGCACTGATTTGCAGTCCCAACCTGCTCTTATATCAGCATACAGACATCGAGGGTACAGGGTAAGTTGGCACTACACAATAAGTAGGGCTTTAGATCTCATTAGTGTTTAGAGAGATCTCATTAGCTTTGTACTTATATGTTATACCTACTGTTGTTCTTATAGTTAAAAGTTCAAAGATGTTTGATCATCTAACGACCACTGAAAATTTTTCTAGGGATTTTATTATCACTCAGTGCATGTTGCTATGTTGGAGTTAAACAATATTTGGATTCATAGCAAAAGTTGGTCAGTTTGATGGTCTGATCCACCCCTGAAAATATGAAAATAAATAAAATCATTCAGTATTGTAGGGTTGGCAACCTTATCCAATGATACTAACTCAATATGAACAAGTGCTAGCTTCTCGTATTCCGCCTCGACCTTCTTCATCTCCGCCTCTATCTCTTCGGGCGTGCGGGTGACACCGGGGGGTGCGGGGCCGGGAGCTCGATACTGCACTTTGTATTTCATTGGCTTCAGTTGCTTCGGCAGTTGTACTATTGAACAAACATAAAGCTAGCTGTAAATTTTAAGGGTGGCCAATTTTAGAGGGTAGCCAACTTTAGAGGGTTGCAGACGGCGAGGGTGGAGGCTAAACATTAGAGCCAAACTATAGAGGGTGGGCATACTTTGGAGCGTGGCCAATCTTTAGAGGGTGGGCTATGTTTGGAGGGGAGCCTACTTTTGAAGATTGCAGAGAGTGGTTAACTTTTAGGGGTTGCCAGACATTAATAAATAAATAAATAAATAACGCATACATTGTAACCGAACCGGGATTCGAACCCAGGGCCCTGGTTTGGCAGTCCGGCGTGGTAACAATTACACCAACCGGGTCGTTAAACATTATTCAGACTTTTTACAGATTATTTATTCAGAGTTTACTGCACATCCTTCTATAGTTCTATACGTGCAGCTTGTGGGTAAATTATACTCAAAAACAATACAGCGCTCTTCGCGTTCAATATAACAACGCATTCAGGGTGCTGATGAGGCTGCCCCGCTTTTGTAGCGCATCCACTATGTTCACGGAGGCGCGCACGGATTGTTTTTATGCCACCATTCGCAAGAGATGTGGCTCCTTAATCCGCAGGGTACGGGACAGCACCAACAGCATCCTGGCGATGATTGCCGACAGACTGGACGGGCCGTACTTGGGTCATTGTTGTAGTATTGATGTGGGTATTGATGCACCTGTCTCGCAACTAATGATCGTTTGACATATTGAATTGATGTACCTAATTGAATTAAATGTAGCTGAAATGAATGGAACTTAATTGTATTTAATTTAATTGTATTGTATTGTGTAAATTTGACATTGAACCATTGTAATGTGAATTTTAAGTACCTACTAACATAGTTTACATAAGTGTGTTACTAACAAAATGAATCATGGTTATTCGAATAAGAAAAAAAATTTATATATATAGGTTAATATATATAAATTTATATATTACGTTAGGGGTGGCCAAACATTAGAGCCAAACTATAGAGTGTTGCCAAACATTAGAGGGTGGCCAAACCTTTGGAGGGGAGCCAACTTTGGAGGGTTGCAGAGGGTGCTAATCTTTACGGATAGTCAAATATTTGAGCCAAACTATAGAGGGTCGCCAAACATTAGACGTAGGCCATACTTTGGAGCGTGGCCAATCTTTAGAGAGTGGCCAAACATATGAGGGGAGCCAACATTAGAAGGAACATAAGGTGGTTAACTTTTAGGGATGGCCAGACATTAGAAGATGGCCAGCTATTTGTAGAGGATCGCCAAACATTAGAAGGTAGCCACACGTTGGTGCGTGGCCAAACTTAGGACAAACAAACATTAGAAGGTGCAGAGGGTGGTTCATCTTTAGGGGTGGCCAGTCATTCAGGGGTGGCATGCTATTACCATTGGATACTTTCTGAGTTGGGGCCGTGACCCATGTTGTGTCGATAGCCTTAATTGATTGATAATAAATTATTATTGACGATTGAAAAAACTATCAACTTTATTATCAGTTTAAGATTAAAATATGACACAATAAATATTATTATCAAGTGTATTTACGGTAGCTTTTATTAAATCCTATTATTTACAAATTCGTGGTCATTTACGAAATCTCAGACATCCAAACTCCAGGTTTGCCAAAGAGCAATGGAGCGCAGCATATTAGGTGTCAGAAGGATCGAACGGGTCAGAAACACCAAGACCCACATAGCTGATGCAGGTGTTAAGGCCGCCATACTGAAGTGGGACTGGGCCGGACCTGTTTGTCGCATGCATACGGAGCGATGGGCAACGATCGCGACACAATGGGAGCCCGACGATGCAAGCCGGGGCCGGGGCAGACCAAGAAAGAGATGGCGCGTCGACCTGGATGCCCACGATGGCACGGGATAGGGAAGGCTGGAAAAGCTTGGGGGAGACATTTGCCCAACAATGGGACAAAATAGGTAAAAAAAAATACAAATTAACGATCAACATCATAAAGTGCAACAATTAATAAACGTACGCCAGTGTCACCACGCGTGCACAATGCGGATTGGTAGAGCTTCTTCTTCTTCAGCATATGCAGGTTTCATCACGATGTTATCCTTCACCGTTTGAGCAGTCGGTAATTACGTGTATAACTTAGAAAAGTCATTGGTACAAGGTTAGTCGTCCGTACATATTCGAACCAGGAGTGCGATTTTTGAATCTCATACGTTGAACTCAGCAGTTGAAAATGTATGGAGATACGCATCTTTAACTGCTGATTTGACTTGCAAAAATCGCACTCCTGGAGTATGATTTTTGAATGTCAAATCAGCAGTAGAAAGATGCATATCTCCGTATTAATATTGACATTTTCAACTGCTGAGTTCAAAAAATTAGTTTCAAAGGAGTGCGATTTTTGAAACTCATTCTTTGAACTCAGCAGTTGAAAATGTCAATATTACTATGGAGATTATGTATCTTTCGCACTCCAGTGCCCTCGTGATTGAGTAAATGATGGCCATAATTATTATTAAGTAATGAACCAATCGCTTTCCGGTACGCGGTCGCCACTCGAGAACTTTTCGGCCCCATCGGCCATCGGTTCTGCGAGCAATATGCCCCGCCCACTGCCACTTGCGTAGCGTGGGTAGGCCCCGCACACGGTGGACCGACGACCTTGTGAAGGCGGCGGGATCCCGTTGGATGAGGGCAGCGCAGGACCGGTCGTTATGGCGATCCTTGGGGGGGCCTATGTCCAGCAGTGGACGTCCATCGGCTGAGATGATGATGATTATGATGAATGAACCAATCCACACAACAGCATTTGGGTGGATTGTGGACTCACGATTTGTGTTGGTTATTGAATCAATTCAGACAAACATTTTCTAATATTTTACATGATACCTATTTGGACTCCAGTATTTAAGGTCAATGTTACATCGATACCATTTTTAAGGACCCGGTTGTAATGGTTACAACGCCGGACTGCCAAACCAGGGTCCTGGGTTCGAATCCCGGTTCGGTCATGGATGTTATATGTTCGTCTTGTTGCATGGTTTCCATAATAAAAAAAGCTATAGTGCTTACTTGGGTTCATTACAATGTGTGTTATTTTATATTTGTGAGCGTTATTTTATATTTATTTATTTTGACAATTTCCAAAAATATCTCTATTAAATTGTAATCACAAAATCCTTGCCTTTGACATTAAATAAGTACAATATGATTAGATAAACAATATCAAAGTTATCGCTAGATAGCTACTATCATTCATATAATATTTTAGTTCGTCATTAAAGCCGTTCATTGTACCTACTTATTTGTTTTTTATTTTTTTTTTACATTAAAAATTAATTTTCAAACAGTTCGGTGCACTTCAAAGTGCCTACGATACCGGTGACGTTACTATTTTATTTGTTTTTGTTTTAAAAAGTGAATAATTATTTCAATAATATATTAGAAAACGTTTTCAAAACAAACTCAAAGCGTTTCTGTTTTTTTCTTTCGTGTAAAGAGTGTAAAGGACAGCAATGTTAGTGACGTGTTGATGTAATTTGTGCGTAGTGTGTGAATCAACACAAAAATAATGAATGGCAACAAAAGTTGGTCCCATAAATCAAAATTTAGGAAAACAACATGATTTTGGGAATTCTGTAAGTATTTACAGCGTATTTTGTAAAGAAAATATCAAACTTAGAGCCAGGTGAAATGTACCGGCACAAATCATGAAGCGATTGATGGATTGGATATGAAGCGAGTGGCGTGTTGGTTGAGTATATCATAAATCATAATCTTTATAGCCACCTTGAGGTAAAAATCACAAGTCTTAAAATAGGTAATAGTACATCTCAGGGATGTAAGGGCACTGCAATTTTAGCAAACAGTGTCTACACAATTATTCGAATAAATACAATTAAATTAAATTGAAAATAAAATAAAATAGGCTACAATAATAATGAATGAATGTGTAGCAAGAAATTTTTTTCTTTTTTGACAACTGGTTGCGAATCTTCTACAACAGCAGCAACTTGTTTACCAACTAAGAATTGTCTTTGGCAACTGGTTACGTACTTAGTTACTTACACCACATACATACGGAATAAACCTGATTAGGAATTAGATTCCGGATGGAGTGTTGCCGCATTCAGAGACTTTTTCACTAGATCTAGTGATTTTTTGCTGTCTTAGTTGGCACTTTATTAAGGTTTACATTCATATCAAACAAGTGATTTTTGAGCGTAGGCGTTAATGGAACGATACCGTATCGTGACGGTTCAGTTGCGACATCGTTGCGGTATAGTTGCTAAATCGTCTAAGCTCAAAAATCGCTTGTGTGATAATGGTTTATACCATTTTGTATGCAGATTATGTCCAATGCTAAAACTATCGATAGTATTTTGATATAGTTGCATAATATTGAAATACAATTTACAAATCATCATCATTACATGATAGTCGTTATCATGTATAGAAATTGTTTGTTTCGTTTAAATAAATATTTAAAAATGCAATTGTCATTCTTTTGGCGTTTCATACATTTTTATTTTAGGCATTTTTTAAACAGCACAAGTATTTTTGGTAACAATAGTTGACAACACTGAATCCTGAATCAGGATTCCGGATTGCAATTACGTATCTATGTGGACCTAACACGAAAGATTTTGTCCTTTTTGATTACTGGTTGCGAAACTCAGTTGCAATCGCTGCCGGAGAGGGAATGGTCCATGAAATGTGCCAGGTTACGATCGTAGCAGGACATTTGTCACTGCCCATCCTAATGAATGAATAACTTTCAAACAGTTTTAAGGCTATATAGTCCCTTTGCAGTTCAGTGGCGCCCTCATCACAATTAAAGATATCTCAAATAATGAAAGCCTAAATGAAAATAGTGCCACTCCAATAAACTACAAAAGCCTTAAAATATTTTAGCTAAAGTACCTAGCTAAAGTTTTCATTTTAACGAATTTTATTTAAAAAAATTTCTTGCCCTGTTTTTATTGTTATTGAGCACCCGATATTTCGGCAGTGTTACAACTGCCATGATCAAGGGATGACATCATAATTAAGACACTCATTGCCCATTTTAATTTCAGCTTGAGCTGCCTTCTAAATGTGACAATAAGAGAGGTGTTGGGCCAACAAGGGAACACAATGCTGGGCGCCCCAATAAGTCCGAAACCCGATGAGGTTTGTCTAACTGGACACATGACCGATGTCCAAAAATGGGTCGACGAAAACGGGGTTTTGACTAAATGGATAGGTAATTAGGTTCTTAGATTCTTTATTGTACACAAAAAACAAAATAATTATGAAATATTACAAAAGTCATGATGTACAAAGGCGAGCTTCAGAAAAAAGAGTTTCTTCCAGCAAAGCGTAGTAAACAAGGTTATGGACAAATTAATAGCGGTAATAGCGTTGTACGAAGAGGAATGGATCCCAAATGGATTCGTAGCTCTAAACTGGGTAAAATCTTATCTGAGTAGGAGGATACAATGTGTTGAAGTATCCCAATTAAATACAAAGTTTACCACTGAAACGTACAGATCTGAACTTAAACAAAATAAGTTTGGTGTTCCACAGGGTAGCGTTCTAGGCCCTTTATTATTTTTGATATATATCAATGACCTACCTGATGTGACTGACCATAAAACAATTTTATTCGCGGATGATGCTTCAGTTATTGTAACTTCAGAGAAGAAAATTACACTTGACGAACACAAACTTGACATAAACAAAACACTGACATTAATAATAAATTGGTTAAATAATAATAATCTACAAATTAATCTATCTAAGACAAATATTATTAATTTTAATAATTTCAAAAATCAATCTGTTAATATCACTCATAACGGACATTCTATATTGACGGCAAAGAGTGTCATTTTTCTTGGACTAGTTGTAGAGCCAACATTTAACTGGCAAGAGCAAATAAAGAAGGTACGCGGTAAAGTAAGTGGGTTTTCATATGCACTTTACCAGCTTTCAAAAATAGCAAGTAGAAATGCAGCTGTAACTGCATACTACGCCTACGTGGAATCGATTCTCCGATATGGTCTTGTGATATGGGGTAATGGTACCGGAATAGACAGTGTATTCATTGCACAAAAGAGCTGTATACGAGCCCTATGTGGTATTGCACCTGATGTGTCCTGTCGACCGTATTTTAAGAGCTTAAATATACTACCTTTGCCCTGCCTGTATATCCTTGAAGTAGGTAAATTTGTTAAACAAAACAATCACTTATTCATACAGGCTAAAGATGTTATACAGAGAAGGATGAGATATCCAAATCGTATCGTTCTTGGGACAGTGCCTAAAACTCAGCGTTTTCTAAACAACTGCTATGCAATGTGTAGGGCTATATTTAATAAATTACCATCAGGCATGAAAGAGCTGCCCTTTAATAGGTTTAAGTCATCATTATACAGATGGCTCCTTGATAAAACATTTTACTCGGTAGACGAATTTTTGATGTACACTGATCTTGACGGTAACAGATAGTCGATGCATGGTTTAACCCTAGTAAGAAAGCCCTAGTCTTGTTCTGACATGATAATAGTGTATAAATTTAATTATATTTCTCAATGACCTTATTATTTGCATGCTACTGACATGGCTAAATAGGCGTGATCAAAATTTTATCTAATTACATCTGAATTGTACCTACCCTATTTATTGGCAAATAAATTATTTGTATTTTGTATTTGTAATCTTGAGGGTCCTGGTTTGAATCCGCCCGGAACACATGCCATGTACCAATGAGTTTTTTTAACTGATGCACGTATAACCGACTGGCTCTGAAACGGTGAAGGAAAAAATCGTGAGGACCTGCATACGCAGAAGAAGAAATTCTGATGCGTTTGTGAAGTCTACCATTACTGCATTGTTTCCTTACGATATTTTCGTTGAGAGTAGAGAGCAGTCGGTATTATGTACATAAGTAAGAAAAAGTAATTGCTACATGGCATGTCGTCTCTGCGGATTCGAACCCGGACCTCAAGATTGAGTTTCCATACGCAACGCGCCACCGACGCCTTACGTTGCTTTTGCTCTACGTTGTTACTGTAATGTTTTTAATTAAAACTATGAATATATTCCAGATCCCTTGAATTCAGTAGACTTATCATCGACACAAGACGCAGTACCTATGCTTATTAAGGCAGTTCAAAGCATGTTCCAGTCAAGTCATGAATTACTGCAGTATTTAAGTTTAGCCAAATGTGGACTCAGCAGGGTACCAGCTGTAAGTTACATACCTACCTAGCAATAAGTCATGAGATGAACAAGAGTGAAGAGATTAAAATCAATTAAATTTTAGACTATGTAAGCAAGCTATTATATAAGGTCTAACAAAATTAGGTGAAACTATTTTAAAGGGATGATCAGACAGTCAAACTGAACAACTTTTTCAATGGGACCAATATCGAAATCGTGAAAAAAATCAGCTGTTCCATACAAACCTACTCGACCTAAATGTATGGGACAGCAAATTTTTTGTTGCGATTTCGACATTGGTCTCATAGAGAAAGATGTTCAGTTTGATGGTCTGATCATCCCCTTAAAATAGTTTCACCAAATTTTTTTAGACCTTATAGAGCAGCGCGCCTAATAAGTCCAGTCGAGTATCATGTGTAAATTTCTCGTTCAATTGGATATTTGATAGCAAATATAAGACCTATTGATGGCATCCATATTGAATATAAATTTATAACCTAAAGTTTCACAAGAAACCAACTATTTAGTCAGTTAAGATGTGTGAAAGGGCACTCGAATTGAACTCATGGATTGGACATTTTAGTCACCGGTGAGATTAAAAAAAATGCGAACTTTGGGAAATCGGTGAACATCGGCAATTTTACTCAGCCGGTGACTTTCAAAAATCGCACTCCTGGGCCTGCCACAATACATCCGGAATTCCGGAAAAGAATGTGTGGCGATATCGCCACAAAGAATGCGACAGCGTTGTGACGTGCAGTGTTATATAATTTTAGTCGCAGTTCGCACGGCGACACATCAAGCTATACAAAACCAACATAACCTGGGCTGCAATCGCGGTAAATATTTGCTGATTGAACCGTTATTGGACTACGTACGAACCATAACTTTTGACACATTTGGTATTGCGCTAATCGCGGGACAGCCGTTAGAGCCGTTTTGACAGAACTCTCAGACGTTATTGGCTGTCAGTTACATAGAGTTTAGCACGATGCGGAATTCAGCACAGTTAAATAGTAATTGGATTGCAATGTGATTAGAACTAAAATTGGATAAGAATAGAACTTCGATGTTTTAACTTAGCGCAATCGGGCACCAGGACGCGTGACGTTATACGTTACTCGACCTACGCGCGGCCAGCTTATGTTGGTTTTGTATAGGTTGATGTGTCACCGTGTGTACATTACCTATAGTTCAAGAAATTTTTATTTTCTAGGTGTTTACACTAAGAGATATGATGGGTCGATCTCTATCAGACACTGTTCAGTACGTATCACTGTATGGAAATAATTTCGCCGATATAAGCGCCGCAGGGGAACAATATGACGTGACTATGAACGCGACATGGGCCACTGAGTTGTCAGACGATTATACGCTTGAAAAGCAAAGCGGTTAGTATGAAATTTCCTTCCAATTTCAGGACATTTATAAACATTTATAGACAAGGTCTTTCTTAGTATTCTCACCACATCATGTTAGCCGATAGACATCCACTGCTGGATATAGGCCTCAAGGATCGCCACAACAAGCGGTCCTGCGCTGCCGCTGCAGTCATTATATTTAGCCCAGTGATTTTACGGTTTGAGCCGGGACTAATTAAAAAGGTACGGGCGCACAGGAGCCGCAACGCAGCAGACGCGGGGGCGTGATCAGCAATACGGATTTTGCTGCTGGGGTGCGCGCACTGCATCCGGATTTCTGCGTCGGTATTTTTGCGTGTGGTGCCAGCTTAGGGTATTTTTACCATAATTTATGGTAAAAAAACGATGCCAGGGGGAAATTTTTTAATATTGATGCATCCAATTAGTATAAGTTAAATGTATACATACCAGTGTGGGCATTAATCGATTAATTATTTAATCATTTAATTAATATAAGTAGGATATTTTGTCGAATGTATTTCTATGTTACCAAATATATTTAATTAATGTCAATCAGATTACATTAATTCACTACATTAATAATAGGTACATTCTATTATTATTTTTCTTCATAAAACCTTATTCCGAATAATTACATACAGCAATGTTATGATCTACAAAATATCCTAAACTTCGATCAAATATAAGTAAAAAAATGGAACCATCAAAACAAGGCGCAATCTGGCAGTGCGCCTTGTTTCGCTCTCAGTCGCTAATCGACCGTGCCTGCAAAAACAACACACACAAAGTACAAAAAAAGATGGAGTATCATACTTTCAGTACGTATCGCTTTGTAATCAATGTGATTATTTTATTGAAAAAAATTATATTGAAAAAATGCGATTAAATGCCATGATATATGAAAAATATTGAAGATAATGTATCTTCAATATTTTTAATATTTTATATATGAGAATATTGAAGATAAATTATCTTCAATATTTTTCATATATCATGGCATTTAATCGCATTTTTTAAATATTTCTGTCTATTTACAACCTCGCGGCAAGCACTCAACTATCCCTTTCACTCTCGCCTACGCGCGAATAAGCGAACAAGAACAGAGGATAATGCTTTAGAACAAGGTCGATAGAAAATGGGGTCGTCATTACTTTTCTTGTTTTTTCTTTTTAATGTGTTACTCTTTAATGACTTATTTGATTAAATGCTTCGTTCATTATTGTTTTCCGCAAAATGCAACTGTTAACTCTAATAAATTTATGTTGATGTTGAAAATATGTATATTCATTACGTTTACTTTAAGCCTTTATATCTCCGTTCGGACTGAGTTCAGAGATATATACATACTTGTCATAAAGTTTTGTTTTTACCTTTATTCTGAACTATAAAGTAGTGCTCATACCCGGGCGACTGCGACGCGGGACGCGGGAAGCGAAGTGGGAGCGTCTACGACGCGAAATTCCGCCTCCAAACCGGCGCGACTGCGACGCGAGACGCGAACTTCATTTCTTGAGTTGTTTATTGTTGTGGTAATGTCATTTTCGTTTTAACATCAAAGTCTAACTAAATTGAACATATAGAGTACTTTGGTACTCTTTGGTAGTTTTTATTATTTTTTGGAAATTTCTAGAACCTACCTAGTTCTTTTGTTTTTTTTAGTTTTGGTAGTTTTTAAGTCTGTTTTTTTGCTACCAAAATCTACCTGAAATTACCAAAAACTACCAAGAGAACCAAAAATTTCCAAAATTCACTGAAAAGAACCGAAAACTACCAAAATCTAGGAAAAACTATCAAAAACGATCCAAATTAATCAAAAAGAACCAAAAACTACCAATAAGCACCAAAATGTACTAAAATTTGTATTTTATTTTGTTACGAGAGCGTAACATTGTACACACGGCGACACATCAAGTTATACAAAACCAACATAAGCTGACCGTGCTAGGTCCCCGATAGGTCGAGTAACGTATAGCATCGCGCGGCCAGCTTATATTGCTTTTGTATAGCTTGATGTGTCGCCGTGTGTACACGTCTGACCACTAGACGCGCGCGTCCCGCTCCGCTGACGCTGCCTTCCCGCGTCGTGGTCGCATCGGTTTGGGCGACTTGGCGGGACGCCATAAGATTACATGGGCAGCGACCGCCACGCGGTAGACGCTCCCGCTTGCGGCGCAATAAGAGCCACTTTACGAGCAAGTATGTTGAAAATTTTATTATATGTAGTTCAACTTAAAAGTTATTTGTAAACGGGGTGTGTGTAAAGGTGCTCTGTATTAAAACTCACGTTAATAGGTGCAAAAAATAACGAAATAAGCAATTATCATGTGATCGTTTTATGGTGTGCCGCAGTCTTTCCAAGCCCTAATATCAATATTAAATCTATTGCAGGTCATACAATATGGTCAACTGGTTTCCGACGAGTAACCTTCTCTCAACTACGCGAATTGGATCTCAGAAAATGTTCCGTTAGAATCTTAACCGATAATTTATTCTCAGGCATGCCGGTGCTACAAGCTCTATATTTAGGGGAAAACAACATAAATGTCGTATCAACTTACGCTTTCAATGGCCTTTTCAACTTACAGCATTTAGATATAAGTTCTAACATTGCTGACGAAGATAGAAATTTAGTTTTTGATTCTAAAAATGTATTTAGAAACTTGACGAGGCTGTCTTCGCTAGATTTGTCTTTCACGAAAATTTTGCAGAGAAATGTGGGAGTTTTAGTAAATTTGGGTCCGAGATTGCAAAGATTATCTTTGTGTCATACTGGATTAAGACTTCCAGCGAATGCTTTCAATACAACATCTATGAGATATCTAGATTTGTCTGGCAACTTCGGAATATTGGGCGTGCAAAATGTTTTAAGCGGAATAGAAAACAGTCTCCAAGTATTGCAGGCTGATGATGTTGGACTAAGAAACTTTGATTTATTCTACAGATTTGGAGCTTTAGAAATACTGAAATTAGAATGCAATGAAGTGAGTTTTATATCATCGAGAATATCTTATACGCTGAAGAATTTACAAATCTTGGATTTAGATAAGAATAGAATAGCAACTTGGTTTGGCAACGTTTTTGGTGCAATGGGAAAGTTAAAATATCTCTCTTTACGGGACAACAACATCAGTTGGATATATGAAGACGTTATAGCTGATTTAGGAAACATTTCATATTTGGCTTTTTCGGGTAACAAACCTGTTTGCAACTGCCATGCCAGAGACCTGTTTGAGACAGCATTAAAGAACGACAATACGACCCAAATAACATTGCAATCGACGACGGAACCATTGAAAAACCCATTCAATTTCCACAATGGTTTTTCTCGGATTAACAAGATTATAGCAGACAGGATATCTATAAAGAAAGCGTGTGGAAAGATGTGCCCAGAAGTTGAATTTGAAACGGATGGTAAATTCGTTTTAATAGATTATGATCCTCAGTCTTACCAATGTCTGAATCACGCTGAAGGTACGACTTTATCCTTTCATAGGGTAGAGACATGCTTAGAATCAAGAAGAGAATCGGATTATAACGAAGATATGTGGGGACGATGGAGAGGTTTATGGTCGCTGTTGGTGATACCGATAGTACTGTTTCCTTTGATGATATTCGCCTACAAGTACAGGAGGAACTTTAAATACTTTGTTGTTACTATAAAGAACTCGGCAACGTTGAGTTTGATTAACAATAAGGAAGACGTCTATGATGGTAAGTGTTGAAAAATTCATTAAGGCATATGAGACCTCAAAAAGTGTTTCATACTTTTTGCAGTTTAGTATGGAACATCTGCTTTTTTTGCGGTTTCAGGTTTGCTCCTATTATAAAAGTTGTTCAGTTTGATGGTCCGAACCACAACTGAAAATTTTGAAAGTGTGTATTAAAACCACCCAGTATTTTGCGCGGTTTAATATTAAATATTAGTTTGAAATAGCACTTTTTTGAGTTGTTCATATTGATCGGTACTTTCCCCCCTTTTACCACTTTGAGTTTTAGACAGGGGCTTCTTACAGTCTGTATGTATGTATAGAACCATCTGATGACCATTTATTTGGTCGTGGCAAGTTCTCGTCAGACGCTGCCCTCTCTTCACTGTTCCGCTCAAATTGGATAGATAAATCTCTCTAGTAAGTCTTCATCCTATTCCGTTCAGCTGCTTATTCGTGATTGAGTCACAAACATCCAAATATTATAACAAAATTTCACATTTAAAATTTGAAGAATCTTTCTAAATAATAACTGCTCTCAAACGGTGAAGGAAAACATCGTGAGGAAACCAACATATGCTGAAGAAGAAATTCCGATACGTATGTGATGAAGTCTACCAATAGGCATTGTGCAAGCGTGTTGGACTAACGCCCATAGGCTCTCAGTGGGACGTATATAGGCTGATGTGATCTGATAAATAAAAGTATTTCAGATACCACGATCTACCATTACGATGTATTCGTATCATACTGTAATGAGGATCGAGACTGGGTGCTGGACTACCTTCTACCTCACTTGGAAAAAGACTGCAATGTCAGCGTGTGTCTCCATGAGAGAGACTTTCAGGTAATTCATAATTATCATCCTAATGAGCTATAGCCCAGTCATTTAACGGAGTTTTGTTAGGAGGGGTGGGGAGTAATTATGAATTGGACTTTCAAAACTGTAACCGGCACCATTTAGTGACAAAAAGACTATCTGAAATATACTAAAGAATAATTCACTACGCAACATAGAAAAATTTTATCAACCAGAAGGCTTTTAAATTATTAATATTAATACAATTAAACTCATTTTAATTATATTTAACAATATAAATTAATTTTGAGCAATAAAATAGGCATTGAAATTTAAAAAAATTAGTTTTTATTAGAAAATACGAATGTATTTATCAAAACCTTCTAAGTAGACAAAAATATTTACACCATGTTTGAAGTATGTCTAATGGTAATGCCTTAAATATGTGCAAAAGAAAATTACCCTCAGGTTTTTCATAGCGAGATAATAGCTAAATTTAAAATTTGGAACTGTTGCTGACGGGATTTTTTTTTATTTTGGTACATTGTTAGGCTCAAATTGGCTCTTAAATACTATACCGAAAAAAAATATCAGTTATTAATTAGTTCCGGCTCAAACCGTAAAGTGACTGGGCTAATGAGTGATTGTCATGACATACAGCTTATCCTTATATGCGAAAGAACATTTATTTCGTCTTTTTGCAGGTAGGGCTATCCATACTGGAGAACATAGTATCGTGCATGGATAGATCAAGATTTATAATGTTGATATTATCACAGCAGTTCCTGCTTAGCCAATGGTGTCAGTTTGAAATGCATTTAGCACAGCACAGGTTAGTGGATCAAGACTTAAATATCTAACCTAGTATAGTCGGGGCAAGTGCCTCTACGGGGTAAGTGCCTCCAGCTTCAACATTTTGAAAACTAGGCATATATTTGGACATACCGCCATCAAACGTCAAAGCCGCAACTAATAGCATATGCTCACGACTATATAAGGTCTAACAAAATTAGCTATTTTAAGGGGATGATCAGACCATCAAACTGAACAACTTTCTCTATAGGACCAATATCGAAATCGCGAAAAAAAAATCTGCTGTCCCATACATTTAAGTCGAGTACGATTGTATGGAACAGCTGATTTTTTTTTCGCGATTTCGATATTGGTCCCATAGAGAAAGTTGCTCAGTTTGATGGTCTGATCATCCCCTTAAAATAGTTTCACCTAATTTTGTTAGACCTTATATTCTTAGTTCAATATATGTCTAGTTTTCGAAGTTTGAAGCTGGATGTACTTACCCCGTAGAGGCACTTGCCCCGACTGACAATAGCACTTGGTCCAATAGTCAGTTCGTCCATGCACATTTCGTCAAGAGAGCATTTCGTCCCTTTTTAGGGCTGTTAAGGGAGCCCTATTACTAAGCCTACGCCGTCCTTCCGTCTGTCCGTCTGTGCTGTATATTTTGACCCTTAATAGCGTAATAAAGTAGCCGTTTGAAATTCTCACAGAATATGACATGTGTTATTACATTTTATTTTTACAATAACATAACTAAAACAAATAAAATTAATAACATTTTAAAATAACATAAATAAAATAACCATTTCGATTTCTCCCCCAGACTCCTTGAAACCAGACGCGAAGACCTAACCCTCGTCCTACTAGAAGACATACCCCGGCGTCTAAGACCGACAATTCTGCATTACCTGATGCTAACGAAGACCTACATCGTCTGGCCTAAAGTGGTATCAGAGCAGCCAATATTCTGGAAACGGCTGAAGAAAAGCATAACGATGTATAGGCTGAATGAGAATGTTTCTTTAGCCTGAAATCTATGGAGTAAATGTTTAAGGTACTGTCTCGTATTTTATTGAGTTCTTCCATCCTTTATTAAGCTCAAAACAACGTCGCGACGCGTGGGCTCACATCATCGAGGAATGCGATACAATCAGTAGGCCTAGCATGCCACCCCCGAGAAAACGACAAAAATCGAGATGTGCCTCCATCTTTATTATTTTATGTAGGCCAGAAAGAGCGCGCATGACGTTTTTCTTGTGTAAACGCTTTGTCGTGGGTGGCATGCTAGCTAGGCAGGAGTGCGATTTTTAAAACTCATTCGGTGAATTCAGCAGTTGAAAATGTCAAAATTACCATGGAGATATGAATCTTTCTAGTGCTGATTTGACTTTCAAAAATCAAATCGGCATTAGAAAGATGCATATCTCCATAGAAATATTGACATTTTCAACTGCTGAGTTCAAATATAGCACTCCTGGACTTACCTACCATGCGAGTCGTGCGCACTGTGGGCTATTCTGGAATTATTGCGGACCTACAACGTAGGTCATCTGCAGTGAACGTGTTAAATGTAGTGGCTCCTGCCGCGCGAAAGGGTGTCGCGGTTGATCTTTAAAGTTTAATAACTAGCTAAACTGAAATTATAAAATATCAAATATGACTACATAGCTACGTATGTAAGTACGCAAGGTGTTAGGGTGAACAGTTGCATTACTTTAAGGGGTGATAGTTTGTACCCATGGTACTGAAAAACTTTCCCTAAGAAAGGTATAGGAAATTCGCAAAAAAAAAACGACTTATCATACAAAACGTTTGATCAGCATAATTGCATTTAGTATGAAAAGTGAAAAAATGTTTTTGAGAATTTCCTATAGGTTTCTTAGGGAAAGTTTGATGTCAGTATCATGTGTACAATCACCCCTTTAAAATCATCAATTTAAAAAACGAGGTATTTATTAGAAAATACGAATGTATTTTTCAAAACCTTCTAAGTAGACAACAATATTCACACCATGGTTGTGGTATGTAGTAAAGCCTTAAATATGTGCAAAAAAAAAATTACCATCAGGTTTTTTAGAACGAGATAACAGCTAAATTTTAAGTATTTTATTTATTTTTATTTTATTGGATTAGGGAAACATACAGTGTTAATATTTACACTTGGATTACAAAACTTAATCAACGAATTAGACAAAACAGTTTCCACTTATAAAAGTTTCAGTAGATATGTTGCTCAAACATAATAAACCAAAAAAGAAAATATAACAATACATTTAAAACAAACACTTCAATTTTGAATAAATTTAGGTACCTACTATTTAAATGATGACTTAACTAAAGCTAAAACTAAAGGCAAAACAAAACAAAATTGAGTAATTTAATTAAGAAAATTAGGGAGAAAAACAAATCATATATAGTTAGGTAACTTTTGGCATCCTATGTTCAGATACTCCACAGTACCTCAAAGGCTCAAAAGCCGCAAAAACTTTCTGAAGTGTGTCCACCCTATACAAGGTATTGGTAATGGTCCTCGAGCTAGATGTGACCTCTGGCGAAGAAAGAGCACGCTACCCGACCCGTTTGCCCCCCCCCCCCCCCCCTCGGAAAGCCTTCCCCCAGGACATGAACTACCCAGGCCGATTTGGAGGTCTTTAAACAGGCTCCGAACTCAAGTCGGCAGGAGTAAGGAGTACCTGTCCAAATGGGGCTTTATCGATGGATCAGACCTTAGGTGTGAGTGTGGTGTTGCCCCTCAGACTATGGCCCATCTCATATCTTGCCCTTCCTGCCCGCAAACTTGCACGCGAATGGAGCTTATGGACGCTGCTGGTAGTGCTATCCGCGTGGCAAAATACTGGGCGGGAAAAATATAAAATGACATGCCATCGACTCGATAGAAGAAGATGAAGAAGGTAACTTTTTTGACCTCGGAAACATATTTATGAAATGAAAGTAATGCAAATGATTACCCTAACACCCTGTATAGTCTTTTTTAAAATGTTTTCGTTGCGTCACTATTCGTTACGTCACGTCGCGTCGTTGCACACGTCACGTTGAAGCTGTCAAGTTTAGAGTAACGTAAGTAAGTACCTACCTCAGCTAAATTTCTTGGTCAATGAAAGTAAAAACGACTTACAGGTGGTGACAGTGACTTCGTACATCATGTGTTTCGGTTGAGGAGGAGCTAGCAGCAGATCAAGGTTCAGCACGCCGCCACATATCCTGGGAATGGAAATAAATAAATAAAAATTAAATAAAAGTAATTTATTGACCAAAATACAATTTTTAGTAGGGACTTAAGGCTAATTGGTACATTATTGGTTACTTGGTGTGTGGGTGTGTGTGTGTGTGTGTGTGTGTGTGTGTGTGTGTGTGTGTGTGTGTGTGTGTGTGTGTGTGTGTGTGTGTGTGTGTGCGTGTGTGTGTAGTAAGAGTGTACGAGGGTGAGGGGATGTATGTGAGTGTGTGAGAGTATAAATGGAGGAGTACGAGTATTATATAATATTATAGTATGGTATAAAAATAAAATTTGGTTTTAATCAGATATATATACTCTGTTGACAAATTTTTCTGTTTCCTCATGGTCTAGTCGGGAAAACCATTTGGTAAGCTTCTTTTTACATTCAGCTTTGTTTAACGGAAATATATTTAGGAGGTCATTTGTTTTATTATACAATCAGGAGCTGTGCAAGGCATGTTGTGGAAAATGAATAAATGATATGTAGGTACTTTGTTAGTTTTTGTAAAGAAGCGTCAGTAGGCCACGAATGTCATGGCTCGCGAACCTAAAAGAGTGGACAGACATCGACAGCGTCGAAGAGCTGTTTCTTAGATTCTGTTTCGTTTGGCGAGAGAAAGACAGGGATATGCAGAGCTGACTGCCAACCTCCAGTAATGAAGAGGAACCCGAAGAAGAAGGAACTTTGTTTAGGCAAAGAAACATTTTTGAAATAACTCTTTACGAAGTATGTGTGGTGTTAAAGTGAAGGACCTAATCCAAGAACAGTGTGATAATAATAACTGATAAGGGATCGGTTAAGTTAGTTGAAGGATGATGTGGTAACCAGGATTGAAAGAGGTATGCTTTGGTGGTTCGGTCACGTACGGAGGATGAATGAGAGTAGACTCACTAGGGAGATTTATGGATCCAATGTGAGTGGAACAGTGGAGAGAGGGCGTCCGAGGATAACTTACCACGACCTAATAAATGGTCTTCTCCGAAAAGGACCAGTGCGTAGCACCCTCAACCGACGGTGCATGAAGAGATGTATGATAGTGGATGAGGCGAGAGAAGATTGTCAGAATCGTAGTGTGTGGCGAGCCGTAGTCTGCCTACAGCTGTGGGATAGTGGCGTGAGTATATGTATGTATGTATGTACATTTGAAATATCATCATCATCATCTCAGCCGACGGACGTCCACTGCTGGACCTATGTCCAGGCAGTCCATATGACAGAATTCCTTCCGTTATCCAAAAGATTTCAGCAGGCTTTCCCGTCGTGAGATAAACCTTTTTAATGCCAATAAGTATGCTTCAATTGTGATATTTGTTACCAACTCTAAATGTATTGCTCGTGTAGCAAATACAGTCATACACGAATAAAAACAAGTAAGTAGGTATTTAACATTTTCTAATTTCTCGCTTCTTCCTTTGCGGTAAGAATGAACAAGGACCCGGCGTAGTAAACATTGTGTTGATAGGTAGGTACTTGAATTGAAGTCGAATCATATTAACGCATTATAATACAGGATACAGGCCTATGCCTCCCCAAGGATCGCCATAACTACCGGTCCTACGCTACCCTCATCCAACGGGTTCTCGCCGCCTTCATCCAACGGGCTCCCGCCGCCTTCACCGGGTCGTCGAATTATACCAGAAATTTTTTTATTTTTATACCGTTCGGAAACTTTCAGGGGTGATTCAAACCATCAAACTGAACAACTTTTACTATGGAAGCAAACCGAACTTCGCTAAAAAAAATCAGCTGTCTCATACATTTGAGTCGAGTAGGCATGCATTGCAGTTACGGAATAGCATTGGGAATAGCCATTGACGTAGAATACTATGGACGCCGGGTTTTGTACAAAATTCTCGAAAAAAGTGTCCGAGACTAAACTACACAAACCTAAGTACGTGTATAAACCAACTAAATACATTGAAAATGCTAAAATTATTTTCCATCCCACTCCATCGGGGCACGGCGCGCGCCCCGCGCTCTCGCGTGCGCGTAGTAGGCCGATCGAACGAAACGAAGACTGTCGCGTAATGAGGGATTTTCAAAAAGCCATTAAAAAAGAAAAAGTAGTTCCTAATGGCTCGATAGATGGCGTTGACGAGACAGGGGCGAGCGACCTTGCAGATAATAAAATGCAAATAAAATAGTAAGAATTTGTGTTTTTGAGTAAAAAGCAAAATATGAACATATATTTCGTAAACGGATGCGTCTGACTCAGTGACATGCATTTTTGTTCACTTCTTAGCCTAAAATTTTCGCCTTCGGACCCCTCTCTGGTCAACGCCATCTATCGCCGGTTTGTTGAACTACGTTTGACTAGCTGTCAGAAAACTCCTCATTGGTTCTCTTTTTACGTTTTAGTGCTCTTTTTGTTTGGACATTTTTGAGCGCGGACCCTACGTCCAGCAGTTTGTAAGTCAATGGGAATAGTAGATTAGTTTTTTGCGATTTCAGGTTTGCTCCCATAGTAAAAGTTGTTCAGTTTAATGGTCTAAACCCCTGAAAGCTTCCGAACAAATGGGCTTATTCATCTAAGGCGCGATTCGACAAAACACGAGTAAATTTTATTCTTAGATTAAGTCGCCGGTTACCTACTCTAGAGTACTAATTTTTTCTATGTTACCGACCCCAATCTATGAATAAGTTCAGATTAAATTTTATAAGGCCAATTTTATCGGTGTAAAGCTTATACCGAGACTCAAAGACAATGTAACTTACTACGTTTATAAGAGTCGGGACTTCATACTAAAAACTTGTTTTGACCGATATCCAGAATGTTTGAAACGTGTGCAACCGTTCAAAGAAATCTAATGGCGTCAGTGCACGTTTCATATAACATTTTTTTGTTAGAGAGTTGCGCGAGTCTGACCGAGACTAATGAAATGTCAATGTAACATAATTAAAAAAAATAAAATAAAAAGAAACCTAACAAATTAAGACTGTAGAGCCTCACATTGAAATAAGCATGCTATGTTATCTTAGTACAAACTAAGTGGAACGCTGATTTTCCATAGACAGCTTCCGCCATCTATCGGTTATGTTTCGAAGCACTATGTGTTAAACTAGGGCTCATATCGGAGTAACATCGCACTACACCTCACGCGCTGCGCTGTAGTAGTGAGAGATTTCGCCCATATCAATCACTGTCTTGTTGGTCTAGCGGTCTAGACAACCGGCTTACGATCCGGGTAGCTAAGGTTCGATCCTCGTGTCGGCCGATCGTCTTTTTCAATTTATTTCATAATGTGGCGCCCCCTAGTGCTAATAAGCGGCAACGCAATTAGGACGTCCTAAAATTCAAGGCGAGTTACCTATCTATATCCAATATACATATTAATCTATGGAAATAAGTACGGATACAGCGACATCTTTCTTTAGGTGGATTATACATTCGTTCTTTTATTATGGGTTTAGTGTGGTAGAGCACAAATGATGTTATTTCGGAGTAAATAACAAGAGTAAAATTGTTCCTCGTATATTTACTCTTCTATAAATCAAAGTTTGGTCGAATCCGGCCTAAGTAGATATTTCAAACGGATAAATCATCGTATGTTCGTGATGTTTATGCCAATTTGGGAACGAAAGAGTCTGCCGCTTTTGCTTGGGCATAACAAAAAAGGCTTATACTGTTTTAGATCGTAGATATCTTACCTGTATTTTCGTAAATTAACTTCGCCGCTTCTAGTTCTAGTGTTACAGGTTTTGAGATACTTTTTGAACGCCTTTTCTGTAAATAAAATTAGAAGAAGCATGTTAGTAATAATGCTGTTGAAATGAGTTCCTTGCGAAGCATGTGAGGTGTTACGCTGAGAGATAGAGTGAGAAATTGTGTGATTAGAAATCGGAGTGAATTGAGAGAAGATGCCGCGACAAGAATTGAGAAATATGATCCGTTTGTTTTTTCATGGGGAGACGATTAATGACAGCAGATGTACGAAAGAGATCTATTGTGCGAATGATCAGTATTGCATCTTATGCATGCCTTTTTGAATCTTTTATAATGCGCACAGCCAAGGAGTGGAATGCCCTGCCTGCGTCAGTATTTCCGAGCACTTACAACCCGAATTCCTTTAAAGAACGAGTGAATAGGCTTCTTCTGGGAAAGCTCGCTACATCTTCGACCCCATCTTCGACCTGAGGACTGGATTGAGTTCAAGAGCAAACCCAGACGTAATAAAAAAAAAACGTACTTACATAAGTTAGAAAAACTCATTGGTACATGGCATGTCATCCGTGCGGATTCGAACCCGGACCCTCAAGATTGAGTGTCTATGCCTCTCCGCATCGCGCTAACAACGCTCAATTTTAAATATGTTTTTATTAGCCTAGGTAGGTATGTCATCCCACTGCTGGGCAAACGCCTCCCCTTACTCTTCCACTCGTTCCAGATTTCTCTCTCCGACGTTGGCTATTTTGAGTTCTGGAGCGCAACGTGGTGTTTCTGACCCGATCGGTTATTTTAACACCTACAATACTGCGCTCCATCGTTCATCTGGTATACCTTGAGCTTGGACATTTTGGGTTATGGTAAGTGACCACGTTTGAGTACCGTAAGTTAGGATGGGCATGCAGGATACGCATGTCAATTAGTCTACGTTTAAGCGAGGGCATCTCCCTTCATCAGCTTATGGGGGCTGGCAAGCCTGCAACACTTCGACCCAATGGGATCTTTTGTGTTGATCCCTACAATATTTATTTCCTTCACCGTTCAAAAACGTGGAAATGAAGGAGGCAATACCATTCAGAGGAAGAAATCTGTAATCTCCCGGTTTTGGATAACCATCTCCCAGGAGGCACATGCGTTTAGCCGCCAAGGCATTGTAGTCACACAGGATATGTTTCATGGTTTCCTCCTCTCCGCACGCTCGGCAAGCTGGGGTCTAAGGTGAGCTTCATCTTGTGCATCATCGTGCCTGTTGCGTATAGTGCTCGGTGAGGGCTCCGACGACGGCACGAGCTTTTTTCAGTATGAACTTTGGTATTTATGTTGTTATATATTGCTGATACATTTCCTGCAGTGTTACAGACCCGAGAGGCCAGACCATTCCAGCCTGTGACTTTTATCAGCCCATTTCTTAATGGGATTCTCACACTTGACTCTGGTCCGAGCTTCCTTTGTTCTGATCCGGCCCTGTCAACACGTCGAATATTACAATAATCAATAACATATCTAACCATTACATTCAGCTACAAATGCTCTGGGGTCTGGTAGGGCAGGTGGTTCTGTCAGGTTGAGTGCATCTAACTCATCTTTTTCTTTATCCAGTTGAGCGTATCTGAAAGTGAAATAGAAAAAGGCTGTTTTACTAACCATTGCCATGTGAATAGAGTACCCGGCAAACATTTAGAAAAACGGGCGGGTGAGAGGTGTGCGCATTACTTTGACTACTTATATAGGGATTAGTTACGCGTGTAATTCTACTAACATACATTTCTGCAACTTTTTGCGGGGGGCGAGGTAACATGAAATCCGCAACTTTGGATTTTATTCCCATAACTTTAGATTCTAATTTTGAACGTTAAAAATCATGAAAAGTAGTCTCGCGTGAACCCCAAACGTTCTAAGTTCGAAATTATTGTTTCGCAATTATAGGCTGTCTCGTTTAGTGATAAGGTATAAAATTGAATGTATATGCACATGATTTATTGACCTTATGCCGTGGCAGAGGGGAAATGCTACCGCAAGGCTAGTCCTTGTAATAAATAGTCAAAGACGCATAAGCGGTTTCACGTACAGCAGCCAAAGCTTTGCTCAAGAAGTTTGCCGGCAACTGTACCTTGGACAGACAGACGACCTACGATGTCTCTGAAGTAAGAGAGGGGCAGACCAATCTGAACTATATACTATTATTTATTCTGTGCTTACACGTTAGACTTGATAAGAGCTTCCAACTCTTTGATTCGGTCTCTTAGCCCTTTGTAAAAGTTATTTCTTATAACGTCTTGCTCCTTCTTCACCTTGTATGTTTCGATGTGCTCCTTTACGTTGAATATGAAGAGATCTGAAACATTCATCAGAATTCATCAACATCATCCACCACTGTACAGATCCTTCCATAATATGCTGATCGTTTTTTAAGGGGATGGATGGCCAGACCATCAAACTGAAGAACTTTCTTTATGGGACCAACATCTGGGAAATATAAAACCAGCTCTCCCATACATTTGGCTCGATTAGGTTTGCAGTTTTGTGTAGAACAGCAGATTTTTTTTTGGTGCCATAGAGAAAGTTCTTCGGATTGACGGTCTGGTCATCCCATTAAAAAAGTGTCAGTATATGTATAATATGTTCATTACTAGAAAAATTTTAAAGATTTATTCAGATAATGAAAGCACAGAGTACTCTACTAAACATCTTTTCCTAAGGAACATGGTTCGAAAAACGAGGAAATTTTTTGGACATTGAAAATTGATTTTTTGGACATTGATCGGCTGATCTGCACTTTTGTGTCATCATCTTCATCATCATATCAGCCGATAGACGTCCACTGCTGGACATATATCTCCCCCAAAATGGGGGGATTGGCTTGGCACGCTTGGCAGGCGGGTTGGCGATCGCAGTTGGATTGAATGTATGTACTCAGAGGATGCTGCTGCCCATCCTCCGGTAGATCCCTTAGTCGCCTTTTACGATACCCACGGGAGGAAATGGGGTAATTCTTAGCCGACACCACTCGGCCTTTTGCACTTTTGTGTGGAAGGTCCGAAAGTTATTTAGTTTGTTCTGGAGCACCCCTCTAATGTATGTTAATGTCGGAAAACAGAAGATCGGTGGAGTGTCTTTTAGTGTAGACTGATGGAGACCAAGTTCAGACGAGCCAAAATCGAAAATAAACAATACAAATAAACGCTTGCTTGCTTCATACAAAACTGCAATACTAGTCGGGGAAATCTACGGATTTTTGTATGGAGTAGGTTGCATTAATTGCACTTTAGCTCAAAATATTTAAGATACTTTAGGTGATGATTTGGAATGAAGTAGATACATACCGGAAAAACACATTCTCAACAATCCCCGATTTTTTATTGTGTATTACTGAATAATATCATAATTATTTATATATCATAAAGGGTACATAAAACAGGTGGTACAATAATAAATTAAGACATTTACAAAACATTAAATTTAGGTATGAACCAAAAAATGAAAAAAACTGGTGATTTTGTACAGGACAGCTTAGTTCAATACCATTTACTTATAACAATAATAATCCCCGGTTAATATAATAAATTTAAGTTACCTAGATATTTAATATTTTGTAAGTATTCAAAAATTATAACCTCAAAACTTAATTATTTACTGTTTGTTTTTGTAATAATTAACTGCTGGTATGCTGGAAGAAATATCTTTAAAAATAAGTTTGCCCTGAGGGTCCTGAGCCTATATAACCACGAAATCTCGACAAAAGTGTTATAAACTAACAGTAATATTAGTTCAAACACAATTTACTAATGTGTTTTTAATGCAATCTCAAACCTTATTTTTCCTATACTATACCTACTCGGTCATATGTATGGGACAAGGATCATTTTATGCTTATTCATACCTTCATATCTATTCGGCATTTCAGCGGATAGCGCGAAGCTCCTAGAGCTCTCACTCAGCAGATCTATGAGAGTGAGCGATGCGCGGACGCACACATCCGTACCGTCGATGCTAGTTGGCAGTTTCACTGATACCTTTATAGCTGGAAATTCCAGTTCCACTGGTTCTCTGAAAATCATCATCATCATTGTCTTGCCCATTTCCCATTATTTGGGGTCGGCCCAATATGTCACCATTCATCTCTCTTAGCCGTCGTTTCAACACTCACTCCTTTTTTACACATATCATCCTTCACACAATCCATCCATCTTTTCTTCTGCCTCCCTCTCCTACTACAGCCATCCACATTCATACTTAACACTCGTCTCGGAACATGACACTCTTCTCTCCGCATTACATGCCCATACCACGATAATCTGTTACCCTGCAATTCTCTGAAAATAAATATTGTTTAGTAATGACAATCATTATGCTTACGACTATATTCCCCTAGGGAGTCAGAGATAATCTCCTTCTTCTGCTTTCGTGACAGCATGAGCATAAGCATGAGCAGCATATCTCATGCTGTAGTAGAAAGAGTAGCCAGTCAGCAATGGTCGTATCGAGGCTTACTGCCCAGGTTGTGATATTCTGAAAACTCAGAACATCCACGTTTCACTAGTAGTGTCCTCTGTGTATTGTGACGGGGAGTGAGTCCGTTGCCAATTACAATGGACAGTGCGGGTGTACATTACACGACACGCCTCGAAATTGAAGCATGCAGGTTTCCTCACAATGTTTTTCTTGACCGAAAAGCCAGTGGTGTTACAATTCGTATATAAATTCTGAAAAGCCTACATGTACGAGGATCAAACCATCGCCTTCTGCACACCGCTCCAAGCTGTACGAAATAATATTAACTTACAATTCAGGTGCAACAGGCTTGGGTCGTGTCGTAGGCATCCTGACAGCAACCCAGAGGTTCAGCTTCAAGGCTTTGAATACTCTGTTATAGGTCGCCAACTTGATGGAGACAGACTTGAGGTTCTTTTCCAAGTCCCGGAGTAGAAAGTAGGAAGCGAATTCTATTGCTACTGCGAGCTGTTGTCTGAGGGCTAGACGAACCTGGAGAATAAACCATTATACGAGCAGTTTTATAGTAATGCACTCCCCGCACTTCTTGCTCTGCTCCCTTAAAGTTACCCTCGAAGTACGGGTTGAGGTGCGGTAGGTATCTGAAGCTATTGAGAGACAGGGAGTGGCCATTCTGTATCTATTTCGTTCTACTCTGGTCGCCGACATAATCCAAAGAATTGCTAAACTGAAGTGGCAATGAGCTGGGCACATAGCTCGCAGAACCGATGCCCGATAGAGCCGAAGAGTTCTCGAGTGGCGACCGCGTACCGGAAAGTGCAGCGTGGGTAGGAGGGGATCACTTCTGTCATCGGATCTGCGAGAAATGTGCCCAGCCCATTGCCACTTGTGGAGGGCGATCCTTGGGGGAGGCCTATGTCTAGCAGTGGACCTCTATCGGCTGATATGATGATGATTAACTTACTTCATTGTAATTAGCAGCTTGTTCAGGTGTGTATTGTCTAGAGTTAGCTACGAATTCTTCAAGCATCTCCAACATCTGAAAAAACAAGTTCGATCATTATTATTGCATACATATTCTCACGCATGTCTCCCACTGGAGTAGGCAGAGACAACGGAACCTCCCTAGCTTCCTGCGAATTCATGGATGCTCGTCGGTTTCGGGTAGATCTGACCTCTCAAAATCACCCTCACACCTACCGTCTCTGGTAAAAATGCCTTGCAAGTACACAAACTAATTTTTTCATCACTATAACTGCATATACACATAATACTGCATATAGTAGTAATAGTAATTATTGGAGTATCCTTAATCCTTTGGGTGCCCTTAGGCCGGTACCTGAAGTTCATATACTGGTTCGGTTGGTCCTCCATTGCTCGCTTAGTAACTAATTCTGTTTTTGTCTATCCAAACAAACGAGACGTGTAAGACATTACCGGCAAAGCTTCCGTGCATTTCTGGTCCAACTCGTTGTCGTCGTAAACTGCTCTTTCTTTCCACAGATGAAGGTAGGTGCTCATTTGTGTTACGATGCGAGGGTCTGGGAGACCGTCGCAGCGTAGATATTGGGACCACTGGGAAATCAAACCTAAAATTGATTTATAATACAATAGGCATGGGCATGGGTTGGTGCGTTGCGTATGGAAACTCAAATCAAGGCACATCATCAGCCTATCATCGTCCACCGCTGAACATAGGCCTCTCCCAAGGCGCGCCACGAAACTCTGTCCTCGGCCTTCCTCATCCGTTCCCCGCTACTTTTGTGTTTCTCTGAGAGATCACATCAGAAATGAAGTGATACGTTAGAGAAATAAAGTAGTTGACATAGCTCAGAAGATTAGCAAGCTCAAGAGGCAATGGGCTGTTCGTATCTGCCGAAGAACTGACAACCGGTGGTGGGGTGTCAGAGTTCTAGAGTGGAGACCGCGAACTGGTAGGCGTAGCGTGAAACGCCCTGCTACCCGTTGGACAGACGCACATCAATAAATAAAATCTGTCCACATTAAACCAGTGCTGGGCATAATCCTGCCTTTTAATGCGCCATTCCTCACGGCCCTGTGCTAATCTGATCCAATGCGAACCCGTCACTCTAACATCACAATGTCATCAGACCAACGTGCTGTATTCCCGTCTAGCCAAGTGTCCTGTCCACTTCTACTTCAGCTTTGTGATCCACTTACTCACGTCTTCGACCTTGATTCTTCGTCAAATTTCTACATTAGTGATATGCCTAGCATGGTACGTTCCATGGCTCTCTGTGCTAATTTGATTTTTTGCGTGTTCACTTTTAGTCCAGACATTTTACGGTATAAGCCGGGACTAATTAATAATTGTTTTTTCGAATCAAATTAAAGATTGAAAAATTTGTCTCGGGCGGGACTTGAACCTGCATTTTTCCAAACCGGGGAACTGCGTTATCCAATTTCGCCACCGAGCCCACTACCCAGAGAACGAAATTTTCAATCTGTTGCGTCTTAAGGGGACGTGCGTGTTCAAGTCCCACCCGAGACAAATTTTTTAATCTTTAATTTGATTCGAAATAGCACAACATGGCTGTAACATGTTTTAAAAATCAATAATATTTGTAATTGTTTTTTTTTTTTGTATAGTATTTAAGAGCCAATTTGAGCTTAGAAATGTACCAAAATTATAAAAATATCACATCAGCAACAGCCCCAAATTCTAAACTTAGCATTTATCTCGGTTTAAAAAAACGAATGGTAATTTTTTTTCCATCTTTTATGGTTTTACCATTATACATACTTCAAACATGGTGTTAATATTTTTGTCTACTTACAAGGCTTTCAAAAAATCTTTAGTATTATCTATTAAATATCTTATTTTTTAAATTTCAATGTCTATTTTATTGCTAAAAAATAATTTATATTGTTGAATCCAATTAAAATGAGTGCATTGGTATTAATAGTTATTATTAATTTAAAACCGTTCTGGGAGATACAATTATGATTTCTATGTTGCGTAGCGAATTTTGTTTTAATTATGTTTTCAGAATAGTCTTCTTGTCACTAAATGGTGCCGGTTACAGTTTAAAAGTCCAATTCATAATTACTCCCCAACTCTCCAAACAAAACCCCGTAAAATGACTGGGCTATTTATTTGCGTCCATGTTTCGGGACTGTAAGTGAGTATGGGCAGGACACATTGATTGATGATTGTATACCCTGGTAGGTAGTTTAGATTTTATTATGTAATTATGAGAGTTTCTAATTTTATAAGTACATGTACATAATGTATAACAAACATACAGCTCTCACTTACTTCAGCTTTAATTTGTTTCTTGTTTT
Organism: Agonopterix arenella; assembly: GCA_927399405.1. NCBI lineage: Eukaryota > Metazoa > Arthropoda > Insecta > Lepidoptera > Depressariidae > Agonopterix > Agonopterix arenella. The sequence continues at coordinate 6,776,107 of OV656718.1, read as the reverse complement.
CATAATCACGTTTTTGATTTTCGTATCCTGCAAAAAAAAATTTTTTTTCTTATAATAGAACATGATTTAAAAAGGTCTTAAAATATGAGGGTGTAAAATTTCAATGTTGGTCCCATAGCTATTGTTCAGTGTGATGGACTGAAGTATCTTTTTAAGTAGGCATGTAACGAATTTAAGTATAACATGAAGCAAGACACAAGCGCTGCACGCGCTATACAGGTGTAAGGAAAAGTATCATTAGCCTTTAAACACATTTTACTATGGGAGCCAAGTATGGGAACAAACCTGTCACAGAAAAAAAAATCAGCTGTCCCATTCGTTTGAATCAAGTACCTAGGTATTGCAGTGTTGTTGTTCTGACAGGTTTGCTCCCATAGTAAAAGTTGTGTACGAAGCATGTACATCAATTATCGGGGTCAATCGGTAGATGTTATTTCGCAGCACAGCATTTGCACATTGAACGCGGACATCATGCGACCTCGATAAAAGTGCACCGTACATAGGGCGCTAACATTACTTTTTAAGAGCATTTATCATAGCAAATCAGTTTTCGAATATACGTGGATACGACCATTACTCTTAGCATTTTCATTCCTTCGGCCGTATCCTACTTCAGCACTCAGTCACCCAGCAAATCATAAGGATATCATTATCCACAGCATACCTAGCATTAGCATATCATCAGAAATCGTACTTACTCTCACAAGTTGTTCAGTTTGATGGGTAGAGTATGTAGTTTAAAGGTTAATGATACTTTTCCTTACACCCTGTATTAGACTTTAAATTAGAGTAAGCGAAGTGGGCTTGACATTTTACTGTTATATGATTATCACGTAATCGTAGTAATATTATCTAAAACCTGAAGCAACTTCTGTAATAAGACAATTAAAAACCGAGCGAGCGAAGCTAGCTCGAGAATTTACTTCTAGCTCGTGAAAAAATCAAGCAGCTTGCGGAGCGAGCTCATGATTTTGCTACATAATAGCTGGATTGTGGGGCTCATGTAAAAATTGAATTGATTTGTATGTAAAAAAAAATCTGGAGCAAGTTAGGTCAATTCCAGAGCGCAGAACCAAAACGATTGAGCGAGCGAAGCAAGCTCGAAAATACGCAACAAAATTTGACTCTATTTCTGACTTTTTTTGACTACGTACGGGCCTCCGACTAGAAAAAATCATTTACTGTGAGACACAAAACACGTGCCCTATGATCTTACTTGAGAACAGGATGCAGGTCTTGTCAAGCAAATCTCTTCGAACATCTTGCTCCAAATTGTCCTTTACCATCAACTCGGCTCGTTCCCTCGCCAGAGCTGCTTTTTTCTCTTTTGCACCCGCTAACTTCGCTTGTCTGATGAAAGAGAGAAATCTAGTAAATTTTCTTTTAAAATGAATATTAACGTTGGTAAACATTTCTTTGACAATTACTGATGAACGTATGATTATTGTGGGAAAGGGAACAGGAAAACTAACTAACTTCTCAGCTTCATGCTCACTCCTTCACTCTTTGATCGTCGACTTGAGCAACGCATCTTTATCTTTAGGAGAGGACAGGAAAGGGAACAGGAAAACTAACTAACTTCTCAGCTTCATGCTCAGCCCTCCATTGTTCGATCGTCTACTTGAGCCACGCATGTCTATCCTTAAGAGAAGATAGAAAAGAAAACAGGACAACTAACTTCGCAGCTTCTTGCTCGAACCACCACTCTTCGATCGTTTACTTGAGCCACACGTCTCTATCTTTAGGAGAGGATAGGTAACGGAACAGGACAAGTAACAACTTCCCAGCTTCTTGCTCGTGCCTCTACACTTCGGTCCTCTACTCGAGCCATGCTTCTCCATCTTTAGGAGAGGATAGGGATAGGGACGGAACAGGACAACTAACTAACTTCTCAGCTTCTTGCTCGTGCCTCCGCTAGAGCCATGAATTCTATCTTCAGAAGAGGACAGGAAAGGGAACAGGACAACTAACTTTTCAACTTCTTGCTCCACCCTCCACTCTTTGATCCTCTGCTTGCGCCACGCATCTCTAACTTTAGGAGAGGATAGGTAAAGGAACAGGACAACTAACTAACTTCTCATTTTCTTGCTCGACTCTCCACTCGTCGATCCTCTGCTTCAGCCACGCATCTCTATCCTTCTTGGCCATTTTCTTCCAAGCTTTAGGCTGTTATAAATATTCTGTTTAGCATCAAGTTTCAGCAGTAGTGTTACCGAACTATCGTGAGTTTTACAATCGATAGTTTTCATTTATAGAAACCACACTATTGTTTTGGACTCTCGATTGTATTGTCGATAGAAAAACTGATATTGATATTTATCAATTGTCGCTTATGGACTTTGACTACTTATTTAGGGACTAGTTACGCGTGTAATTCTACTATCAAACATTTCTGCCACTTTTTGCGGGTGGCGAGGTATAAAATTTAATGTAAATGCACATGATCAATTGTTTTTATACCGTGGCAGAGGGGAAATGCTACCGCAAGGCCAGTCCTTATAATAAATAGTCAAAGCTTATCGATTGTCAACACTACTAACGATGGTATTATTTTTCGGAACTTCGATAGTATCGATAGTTTATATTTTACGTACAGCAATACTATCGACAAATAAATACAAATAAAGGGTATACAAGTTACATGTTGTTAGATAAAATTTTGATCACGTCTATTTAGCCACGTATGCGTTTTCGCAACTATGCCGCAACGACGTCGCAACTGCACCGTCACGATACGGTATCGTCCCAGCAACGCCTACGCTCAAAAATCACTTTAAAATATGCCACAAGACATAAAAAATCAACTAGATCTAGTGAAAAAGTATCTGAAAGCGGCAACATTCCATCCGGACCCAATTCCGAATCAGGTTTATTCCGTATGTATGTGGCGGTACTTAAGGTCATTGAGAATATAATTAAATTTGGACTTCGTTAATAGTATTGCCACGATATTCACGATCCAAATCTACAGGGTGAAATTGATATCATTAATTAGCATCCTTTTTAACTAACTCTCAGTTTCGAATATTATTGATTTGACATGTTATAGCCATGTTGTGCTATTTCGAATCAAATTAAAGATTGAAAAATTTGTCTCGGGCGGGACTTGAACCCGCACTTTTCCAAACCGGGGAACTGCGTTATCCAATTTTGCCACCGAGCCCACTACCCAGAGAACGAAATTTTCAATCTGTTGCGTCTTAAGGGGACGTGAGCGCCATCTACTGGTAGTTATTACAAACTAACCAACCCGCAAGTCCAGCATCACAACTGGAATTCATACGATATAGATGACACACCCTGTTCCAATTTCGATAATTATTGATTTTTAAACATCTTATAGCCATGTTAATTTAACTCTCAGTTGCAGATTCGCTCATTAAAGTTAATCCTTTATTAAATCTCTTGCTGTCACTTTTTGTCTTGTTGACAAAATAAATGCTAGCAAGGGATTTAATGGAGGATTAACTCTAATGAGTGATTCTGCAACAGACACTAAGAGTCTACAATCAAACTGAACAACTTTTACTATGGGAGCCAACCGATTTGAGCAACAAAAAAAATGTAGTGCCTACTCAAATCAAATGTATGCAAGATTTTTTTCCGTTTGATGGGTAGCCTTAGCTTAAAAGGATGCTAATGATATCAATTTCACCGTGTAGTTTTGCTATCGGTCTGCAATAGATCGAAAATCGATATATAAGGTCTAACAAAATTAGGTGAAACTAATTTAAGGGGATGATCAGACCATCAAACTGAACAACTTTCTCTATGGGACTAATATCGAAATCGCGAACAAAATCAGCTGTTCCATACAAACCTACTCGACCTAAATGTATGGGACAGCAGATTTTTCTTTCGCGATTTCGATATTGGTCCCATAGAGAAAGTTGTTCAGTTTGTTGGTCTGATCATACCATTCAAATAGTTTCAGCTAATTTTCTTAGACCTTATATACTATCGATTGTTGTCTATGGATCGACAGCACTACTGTAGGTTCTAGGAGAATTATATTATCTTCACTCTACATTCTACTTATCAAACTGAACAACTTACACTATGGAGGTATAGAGCTAATATCGAAATCGCGAAAAGAAAATCTGCCGTTCTATACAAAATTGCAGTACCCCACTCGACTCGAATGTATGTAAAAGCTGATTTTTTCTCGGTTTCGATGTTGGCTGCACAGTGAAAGTTGTTCAGTTTTAGTTTCTATACGTTGATGTTCTCAGTAGTTCTTCAGAATATCTTTGAGTACCCCATAGGAGAATAAAGCCGTGAGCATATGCTACAAACATCCATGACTCGGGTGCAAATGTTCAATTCAAATATTTGTGCCTTATGGGATTCGAACCCGCGACACTCGGATCAGCAGGTAGGTTCACTACCAACTTGGCTATCGGGCTGGAATGACGTGCCAAGAGGAGATAGATGGCTAATCTTTTGCCCACAAAACAACTTGGTACACACGGCGACACATCAAGCTATACAAAACTAATATAAGCTGGTTGCGAGATGTTATACGTTACTCATCCTACGCGCGGCCAGCTTATTTTGTTTTTGTATAGCTTGATGTCATCATATCAGCCAGTTAGACGTCCACTGCTGGACAAAAGCCTCCCCCAAAATGGGGGGATTTGCCATAATCGCCACGCTTGGCAGGCGGGTCGGCGATCGCAGTTGGATTGAATGTGTTTACTCAGAGGATGCTGCTGCCCATCCTCCATTTTGGGGGAGGCTTATGTCCAGCAGTGGAAGTCTAACTGGCTGATATGACGATAGCTTGATGTGTCGCTGTGTGTACATTAGTAATTATTTCCCTTAGTCAGTATGTTAAACACGGTAAGGGATGTATTATGCCGAGATTCAGAGACACCTATTGTACGTAAGGTCGAAAATACAGGGTGTAAAATTTACTGCGTTACAATATTGAACGGGGTGCTTCAGACCATTAAAATGAACAACTTTCAAACATTTGGGTCGAGCAGCCGATTTCTATGAAAAAGCAGATTTTTGTTCACGGTTTAAATCACAGAACATAATAAGAGGGGTTAGAAATGCAAAGTAGCGCTTTTGCTTCGGAGACGGTTGTCGCCACTTGTCTTCCCGCTCACGCTGCTACAATTACTCATGCCCTCTCGCTTGCACCATGCCGCGTACCTTATGGTGTTATGCAAATCATTGCATAACCTGTGGCTAAAAAGTTTAAGTCCCATGTTAAACAAGTCCTCTGTAAAATAGGCTACTATAAACTCGATGACTATTTGAATGACCAAAATGTCTGCTCTTGACAATGTTACTCTATGTAATGCAATATTGTATTTTAATTGTACTTTGTAATGTCGTGTGCTTTGTTTAAAAAATGTGTGTTGTAGAGTTTCTGGCCGCATCTTCTCTCAACGGAACACCTTCCGACGCGGTGGTAGAGTCAAAAAATGACGTCAAAAAGCTATCTATGTGATATTATTTTGAATAAAAAATTTTTGATTTTGATTTTGCTACACGTTCTACTCCTACTTTGCACTTCTAACCCCTCTTATAATGTTCTATGGTTTAAATTGTATTTCCATGTTGAAAGCTGTTCAGTTTGATGATCTGAAGCACCGACTTTGCTATGTAGTATATATAATTGTACACCCTGTATATGGATTTCGACATATGGGCTCGAAATATATCAGCCAAGTGCGACTCGAACTTGCGCATCGAGGGTCCCGTACACCAACACACAAATTATACTAAGATACCTTCAAAAAATTTTGACTTCACCGGGATCCTTAGGGAGTGCCCGGCTTACACTTGGCCGGTTTTTATTATTTCTTGTTTTACTTTAGAGTTTGCACTATCATCACACCAAGTTTGACGCTTATAATTGTAAGTATTACCGTTTTTACGATAGAACTAAAACAAAATACGTTGAAAAAACACGTTTCTTGTTCACTTCAATTTCTTTACTTTTTTAATATATTTGTTAGAAAATCCACCATAATAATTAATAACACATATTGTGTGAAAATTTCGTCCGTGTGGTGTCGGCTAAGAATAGCACCATCCCATTTCCTTCCGTGGGTGTCGTAAAAGTCGACTAAGGGATCTACTGAAGAATAGGCAGCAGCATCCTCTGAGTACACACATTGATTCGATCCAACTGCGATTGCCAACCCGCCTGCAAAGCGTGGCGATTATGGCAAATCCCCCCATTTCGGGGGAGGCTTATGTCCAGCAGTGGACGTTTAATGGTTGATATAATGATTGTGTGAAAATTTCAACCCGTTATTATGGTTTAAAAGATACAATGTTGGTAAAGTCAAAAGTCAAAAGTCAAAGGCAAAATAATTTGTTCAATATAATTATGAACTTGAAGCTAGTTGAATCTCTAAATATTAAAAGGGGCACTTGTCACCTAGGTTTTTCAAAGGAAAGTCACTTTTTAATATTTAAAAATTCAGTTGAAGCCCATATATTAAATGTCACATCTTTTTTTAAACGTTTTGCCGCTGTAGGGAAGATGCGGCCAGAAACTCAGGTAGGAGCGGGACGGACGGAGGGTCTTTGAAACTCAGCTTCATAAGCCAAAAAAAAAAACAATTAAGCATAAGCCATGGACACAAAAAAAACTGGACGACTTTAAACAAGAAATATTTTGAAATACACTGGAGAATAAATCTAAAATATAAGAAAAAATTAAGGTTTCTGTTACACGCTCGCGATCCATAATTCTCAAAGACCCGTCAGCCTTTACGTCAAGTCACAAACTGAGTTTCAACAGAGCAGAGGGTGGAATGATACATGTTTTATGACCGTACGACATTATTATGTAAAGTAGATGTAGGTACTCAAAGGTTTTTCTAACTTATGAACGTAATACAAGGCAGTAAAACATCTTCACACAATGGTATATTCATACGTACGTACTGGCGAGCACACATACAAGTTGCGTTTGGTACCATTTTATGAAGATGTTTTACTGTCTTAGGTCCGCCACATACATACGGAATTGCGATCCGGAATCCTGATTCAGGATTCAGTGTTGTCACCTGGCATTTTTAAACAGCACTCTAGTATTTTTTGTAACCATAGTTGACAACATTGAATCCTGAATCAGGATTCCGGATCGCAAATCTGTATGTGTGTGGCGGTATTCCCACAGTATTATCATACTGTGGTAATACCGACTGCTCTAAAACTGTGAAGGGAAACATCGTGAGGAAACCTGCATACGCTGAAGAAGAAATTCGGATACGTATGTATAGTCCACCAATCCGCATTGGGCGCCCGTGGTGGACTAACGTACATACACCTGAGTGTCGGTTAGGAGGGCAATTGTGGTACCTAAATAAATCGCAACTAAACCATGATTGGACCGCGTGCGAACCACAATCTTTAACACATTAGGTATTGCGCTATTCATTTGAGAGCCGTTTTGACAGATCGCTCAGACGTTAAAGGCAGGTTATAGTAAATAAGTCAAGTTTAGCAAGATACGGAATTCAACACAGTTGAATATTAATTGGATTGCAAAGTGATTAGAACTGCAATTGGATTAGGATTGAACTTGGATGTTTTCAATTACCGCAATCGCCCTCCTGTGCCCTGTAGTGGGACGTACGTATACAGGCTCTTTTAAAAACTATATAAAAACATCTGCTGTCCCATACATTTGAGTCGGGTAGGTACAGCAGTTTTGTATGTAACAGCAGATTTTTTTTCGCGTTTCCTTAGGTAGGCACCATAGTGAAAGTTGTTCAGTTTGATGGTCTGTGTATCTAACACTTGAAAATCCTCTGCCAGCAAGTTGACTACTAACTTGCCTCCACCAACCCGCACTGTGCCCGCGTGGTGGAGTATGGCACACTCCCTCCTACACATATTCGTGAGAGGAGGACTTAAAGTGACATTTTTTTACTAGTACCTTTTCGAAATCCGGTATCTCTTCCTTCTCCTTGTCCTTTTTTCCTTTCTTCTTCGGTTTTTCCTTCTTCTTTTTCTCTTTATGCTCTTCTTCAGGTTTTTCTTCTTCTGCAAAAGGGTGATAAACTATTTAAGGTGGTTGCAGAGGGGTTAATTTTATACAAAACTTTGACGCACAATACGCGTAGACGGTATTAATATAAGTAACTTTGTAAATATGGAAAAATTGTTTAGAAAATCTAGATGCCGCGTCACAAATAACATTTGCAATTTATAAAATAATTACGAAGATATAAATTATTTATTAGTGAACTAACACAGTTATAAGACACTTGTTACTAACACAATATGGTTGAATAATCTGAAATAAATAATTTCTAATTTAATTTTAATTTAATTAAGCTTTGAAATTTTTCATACAAAATTTTAAAAGCTCTTTATCTTCGTTATTATATTATAAATTGCAAATGTTATTTGTGACGCGGCAACTAGATTTTCTAAACTATTTTTCCATAGGTATACAAAATATTATAAAACTGTAGCAGACGTTTGTCTATAAATTGAAGATATTAACAAAAAAAAAGTTACGATATGGTTTTTAGGTCTGATTCCATTTCACCAATTTTTGGATTTTTTGTCTGTCTGTTTGTTTGGGTGTTTGTTTGTTTGTTTGAACGAGTATCACGCAAGAACTACTGAACCGATTTTGATGAAACTTTTTTTGTTTGGTAGCTTATGATCTGACTTAAAATCTGGTATATAATTGTGTGTAGGAAGCCGTGTGCGGACGAAGTCGCGGGTTAACGCTCGTATAAAATATTACTTTTATTAATTCCGTCTACGCGTATTGTGCGCCAAACTTTTGTATGGACTGAAACCACCTTAACTAATCTTAACTATTGTAAAACTGTGACAGAAGTGTGTCTGTACATTGAAGATATAAAAAAGTTACGATGGTTTTTAGGTGTCCCTGATTCCAAATTACCAACTTTTTGATTTTTTGTCTGTCTTTCTGTTCTCGCATCACGTAAGACGTAGACGTACGAACAGGTGCACACATTCAGCCTGGAACCTATTCGTACGTCCTCTAAGGCGCGCTATGTGTGGGTGCACATACAGCGGCCGCTTGTATAAAGTTTCCTTTCCGTTGGGATATTTATTCATGTGACTGTAGTCTCCAGGGCAGCACGTCTAGTATGATTGCTCTACATGCACGGGACACGCCTTCGCTGCATACAAAATAACCTGCTCCCGCGCTTTTCGGAGAGGTAGAATGGAAAAAAGCCGAGTCGCGCGCGTGTAGAGAAATCATGCTAGACGTGCAGGCGTCAGTCTCTCGGTCGTGGATGTACCGAGATAAGCACCTACACTTTTTCGCATCGTACATGAATGCGCTTGCTTGATTTCTACCACTCGCGCCAGACTACAACGTCGCATACGTCGCGCGCTGTACTAAGTAATAACTTTCAGATTCTGACAGTCTGGCAGTAGTAATAAAAAAACATTTATCATTTTCTATGGAAGTGATGTATCTGTTACAACATCATCATCATCAGCCTATCATCGTCCACTGCTGAACATAGGCCTTTCCTAAAGTCCTCGGCCTTCCTCGTCAAGTCCCTCCCTTTTTTAGGTCGTCTGTCCAGCGGGCAGCAGGGCGTCCCACATTACACCTGCCAGTTCATGGTCTCCACTCTAGAACTCTGACACCCCATGGGTTATCAGTTCTTCTTTAGATATGACCAGCCCATTACCACTTCAGCTTGCCAATTTTCTGAGCTATGTCAACCACTTTAATTCTCTGACGTATTGTTCCTGATGTTGATCTCTCAGTGAAACACGGAGCATAGCTCTCTCCATAACTCGTTTAGCGACCATGAATTGATGAACTAGTCCTATCGTCAGGGTCCGCATCTGTTACGTAGTATCTATGTCCGAAGTCCGATTAGCCGAGGAAGAACAAAAGAAGAAGAAGAAAAAGAAGAAGATCAAACCTTGAGGGAGAGAATCCTCGGACCACTGGAACATTTGACTGCTTTCCCTCTTCGTTGCTTCCTCCTGAAAAAAAAACAATCAAGACGAAGACATTTTGTGATGCGAAAATATGAACAGAGCTACCAACCAAACAAGCTAAAAACTGGCCAAGCGTGAGTCGCATTCGCGCAGTCGGGTCCCATTCCGTACCACCGCAAAATATTATTTAGGTACCAGACAAATTTTGTTTTCTTCAGGGTCCATAGTGCAACCCTGACTCACACTTGGCATTTTAGGGTTTCGTACACAAAGGGTTTCAATGGGACCCTATTACTAATACACTATACAGGGTGTAAGTGACAGCCTAGCAAATACTGAAACGGTAAACTCAGACCATCAAACTGAACAACATTCACTATGAAGCAGGCGGAGGACAGTCGCCTTTTGGTGGCTTTTTCCGATTTAGTTTGCATAGAATTTGCTGCCATGTATTAAATACTTCGCAGAACTATGAAAAAAAAAGATTTTATTGTCTATGTCAATGTCAAATTGACAAATTCACAAAATGGCTACCTATCTTGCGTAATGTGCGGGTTTGTAGTTTTCGTTCAATTTCGTGACGATTTAGTGACGTTCTGGAGTTTCTGTTGGTCTCTTACCAATGTTTAGGATACTGGAATTTCACTCAATCGGTGCGGGATTGAACGAAAACTAGCATTCAAAACAATAATATCTATCGGTATGAGTATATATGTATAGTATAAGTAGGTATGTATAGTATTGGTTGAATTATTCTCGATAAACCATAGATGGCGCTAGCTAGCCTTCAATTTGACATAAGGTGGATGCATAATGTTGCCACGAGGGGGTTCTCTTTTCTAATATACTTATATTACCTACTCTTTGCTATGAAGCCTACCTCAGGAAACGCGAAAAAAAATCAGCTGACCCATACATTTTAGTCGGGTAGGCACAGCAGTTTTGTATGGGTCAACAAATTTTTTTTCGCGTCTCCTGAGGTGGGCTCCATAGTGGAAGTTGTTCAGTTTGATGGTCTGAGTTCACCGTTTCAGTATTTGCTAGGCTGTCACTTATACCCTGTATAGATATCTTCTAAAAACCAGCAAAATATATTTAAAAAATATTATTCCCTATTAAACTGGTCCAGGCCAGCGTTTAGGGCTTAATGTGGTTTCAGTCCATACAAACGTTTGACGCACAATACGCGTAGACGGAATTAATAAAAGTAATATTTTAATAAAAATAATAAAATTAATAAAATAGTTTAGAAAATCTAGTTGCCGCGTAACAAATAACATTTGCAATTTATAATATAATTACGAAGATATAAAGCTTTTAAAATTTTGTATGAAAAATTTCAACGCTTTATATCTTCGTAATTATTTTATAAATTGCAAATGTTATTTGTTACGCGGCATCTAGATTTTCTAAACTATTTTTCCATATATACAAAGTTACTTATAATTATACCGTCTACGCGTATTGTGCCTCAAAGTTTTGTATAAAATTAACCCCTCTGCCTTAAGCAGCGACTACATTATCCAACATTTAGGGCCGATTTCAACATACATTGCTTGCTTTGATCGCTACACTTTAAAATAGAGAAAACAAATCCGAAATCGGGCCCGACCAACTGCAAGTGTAATCGCGGCTATAGTGTTATTTTATTGGACTTCGCTTGGCACCGTCTCGAACATGGAAAAAATTTAGTTTCTTAGCCCAGTCATTTAACGGTTTGAGCTGGAACTAATTAATTGATGTTTTCTTTTCGGTATAGTATTTAAGAGCCGATTTGAGCTTTAACATTTACCAAAATTAAAAAAAAAAATCTCGTCAGCCACAGTACCAAATATTAAACTTAGCTATTATCACGCTATAAAAAACTTGAGGGTAATTTTTTTTTGCACTTATTTAAGGCATTACTATTATACATACTTCAAACATGGTATAAATATTTTTGTCTACTTAGAAGGTTTTGAAAAATACATTCGTATTTTCGAATAAGAACCAATTTTTTAAAATTTCAATGCCTATTTTATTGCTCAAAAATAGTTTATATTGTTAAATCTAATTCAAATGAGTGCATTGGTATTAATATTATTAATTTAAAAGCCTTCTGGGACACACAATTTTGATTTCTATGTTGCGTAGCGATTTTTTTTTTTATATGTTTTCAGTTAGTTTTTTTGTCACTAAATGGTGCCGGTTACAGTTTAAAAGTCCAATTAATAATTACTTCCCACCTCTCCTTACAAAACTCTGTAAAATGACTAGGCTATCTATTATTTGTATTAAGGTGGTTGCAGAGGGGTCAATTTTATACAAAATTTTAACGCACAATACGCGTAGACGGTATTAATATAAGTAACTTTGTATACAGGGTGTAAGGAAAAATTTTATAGGAAAAATTTCAAAGCTTTATATCTTCGTAATTATATTATAAATTGCAAATGTTATTTGTGACGCGGCAACTAGATTTTCTAAACTATTTTTCCATATATACAAAGTTACTTATATTAATACTGTCTACGCGTATTGTGCGTCAAACTTTTGTATGGACTGAAAAGTTGTATTGACTGTAAATGCACGTACGTACCTCGACCTTCTTTTTGACAGGTTTTTTTTTCTTTTTGCTATCTGAAAACAAAATAAAATTATAAAAAAGTTTAATTTAATAGGTACTTACTTATTTATTATATGGCTAGGTAGGTATTGCGTAAATACTTTTGTGTACACACGGCGACACATCAAGCTATACAAAACCAACATAAGCTGACCGCGCATAGGTAGAGTAACGTATGACGACGTGCGGCCAGCTTATGTTGGTTTTGTATAGCTTGATGTGTTGCCGTGGGTACCTAAGTAGATATTTAACAACTATATGTCAATATATTTATGTTCTGTTACTTTATTATAACAAAATGTGAAAATATTTGTTGAAAATGAGATTAGAGGTGAATTTCCTAAGTGCGGAGAAGTCACCGAAAGAAAATTGAGAAAAGCGTATCGTAATAAGCTTGTACTTCCGCCACAAAACCTCCAGGTGTATAACAAAAGCTCATACTGTATGGCTATCAAAATATATAACAGGTTGCCAAATATGCTTAAAACATTGAATACAAGTTCTTTTAAAAATCATTTACATAAATTTTTAATCAATAAATGTTATTACTCTATAAACGAATATATGGTCGATGTTCTCGTTTAACCTAACAGACTTGATGTAAATTTTATTTTGTGTGTTTGTCTTCTGTTTTTAAAATTTGCACGCCATCCTGTGTGGCAGATTATGTCTTGTGCTATATCCTTATGTTAAGATCTTACTGTATACCATAATCTTGCAAATAAATAAATCTTATCTTATCTTATCTTAATACATTAACCAATAGGTATATGTATTGAAAATATTAATATACCTATTGAAGACAATCCACGATCGTTGAAGCGGCAATTTCCGTAAAAACTTTTGTCTGTCCGGTTTTCACAAGTTTGGGGGTTGAACTTCAATCTTTTATAGTAAGCAAGCACCTAGATATCAATAGAAACATCCATGCAAAATTTTAAAAGTTAGTTGACATGGTAATGGTACCTATACATTTCGGTCACCCCGGGCGCTGCGATCGATTCGACAGTTCTCATCACATCACCCACTTACATAGCCAATATCCTCATATATATTGTACCTATAAGCTGACGGATGACCAGACCGTCAAACTGAACAACTTTCTCTATTGCACCCACATAGAAATCGAGAAAAAAAATCTGCTGTTCCATATAAAACTGCAAACCTACTCGAGCCAAATGTATGGGATATCTGTTTTTTGAATCTCATTTGCTGAGCTCAGCAGTTGAAAATGTAAAAAGTATTATGGAGATATGCATTTTTCGACTGCTGATTTGACATTCAAAAATCATACTCCAGGAGTGCAATTTTTGAAAGTCAAATCAGCAGTAGCATCTCCATACATTTTCAACTGCTGAGTTCAACGTATGAGATTAAAAAATCGCACTCCTGTTCTTTTTTCGCGATTTCGATGTTGGTGCCATAGAGAAAGTTGTTCGGTTTGATGAGCTGGTCATGCTCTTAAAAAACTGTCACCACAATTATTAAGAAGGATCCTGTACAATACCGATCCAGTCGATGAGATCACGGTTGCCGTACAGGCGGCCCAACAGACACGACTAACACTTGAGTAGGTCTGCAGTTTTGTATAGAACAGCAGATTTTTTAAATCAAATTAAAGATTGAAAAATTTGTCTCGGGCGGCACTTGAACCCGCAGTTTTCCGAACCGGGGAACTGCGTTATCCAATTTCGCCACCGAGCCCACTACCCACAGAGACAAATTTTTCAATCTTTAATTTGATTCGAAATAGCACAACATGGCTGTAACATGTTTAAAAATCAATAATATTTGAAAGCAGATTTTTTATCGCGATTTGGATGTTGGTCCCATAGAGAAAGATGTTCAGTATGACGGTCTGATCATCCCCATAAAAAGTGTCAGCCGATTAAGATTGTATTATAATTATAATATTCGTTGTCTAGTCATCACATCATAATACAAGTCCAGGCTGGATTCAGGTACTTTAAATGTGACTAGATAATTTGTGTGACAATGTCCAAGATATTTATTTATTTAGTAGTACTATTGAACCTACTTAGCTTATAGGTACAATACATGCGGAAAACTACATTCAAAAATGGAATAAAAACATGTTTTGCTTACCCCTGTATTAATTTAATAGCAATTTGTATGCGGAGCGATATGTTACGAGTTTGTTTTGTTTCGATTGTTAAACGAATGCAGTATATTTGGTTGCCTAGCAATGTTTATATTGATGAAATAATTTTATATTTTCTTTAGATACAGGCATCCTCAGATGCCATCAATTCAAACCGCAACGACTTAAGGCTCTTAGTACGAGCCTTAACAGGACACTGCAAGTTAAATAAACACCTACACAGAATGGGGCTTGTAGATTCACCCACTTGCAGATTCTGCTGTGAAGCAGAGGAAACGCCCATACACCTGCGAATGCGAAGTGCTCATTCACAGCAGGAGTCGCCATCTAGGTGGATACATAATAACACCTAATGACATTAGGGACCTCCCCTCCAAAAGCATAACACGGTTCATGAAGTCCGTGGGCCTAGGAAATGACCTTTAGGTCTAGGGTGACAGCTACGATAGATTTATTCAGGTCACAGCAGCTATTTGGTCATTGACCAAGCCCTTATAACCAAATAATAATACTAAAAGAAGAAAAGAAAGGCCATCAGATATGGTGGTTAGCTGCGAATATATCGAATAAGTAGTCCCCAACCAAACAGCGGCAGAATTATCGGGACTTAGTGGGTTGGCCGGTGGAACGGACTCTACAAAAAGCTAAATAAGTCCTAGGACGATCTTTGTGACGTGGCGAGACGATACCGCCACTAAATAAGCATTTCTCTGATAATGGGCAGCAGCATTATCAGTACGTCAAGAAGCCAAAGAAATGGATTCCGAAAGGGTTCATGACGGATAAACAGTGGGCGATCCTTGGCCATTGTACTGCGGTGTGGAAGGCAAATGGGAAAACCATCACACTAATCTTTTCCTAGAATAGGAGTATGATAATAAGATGATAACAGGCATGATATAGGTCATGTTATCAGGTCTATTGAGTGTTGTGATATATCGATACCTCAAAGCAGGGTTCACCTGGGGTCCATGGGCCTCTGAGACACAGTATAATACCTATTTAGTACTACATACAGTACGGATACTCCCTGCCCCCGACCAATTTATGGATTTTTTTTGGTCGGAAATAAATCCGCATGGTAGGAAGCGTGGCGGAAAATGTAGGGAACGGTGTATTAATGTCTCGCTCGCATTCTGTCGCATTTTTCCCATTTGAAATGAAAGCTAATAGGCCAGTCAATTTACGGAGTTTTGTTATGAGGGTTGGGAAGTTAATTATGTATGGGACTTTTAAACTGTAACCGGACAAAGAGACTATTAGAAAATAAATTGAAAAAAATCGCTTCGCAACATATAAATCAAAATTATATCTCCCTGAAGGATTTAAAATAACAAAAATAATACTAATGCACTAATTTTAATTAGATTTACCAATTTTTGGGCAAAAAATTAGACATTGAAATAAAAAAAAAAAGTGTTATTCATTAGACAATACTAATGTACTTTTCAAAGGTTCTAAATAGACAACAATATTTTACTCCGTGTTTGAAGTGTGTATAGGTAGTGGTAAAGCCTTAAAAATGAACATACAAAATTGTACCTTTAGGGTTTCTAGAACGAGATTAAATGCTAAATTTTAAATTAGGGGCTGACACGATTTTTTAAAATTTTTGTGTATTTCTAAGCTCAAATTGGATCTTAAATGATATTTCAAAAAAACAATTCTTGATTAGTCCCGGGTCAAACCGTAAAATGACTAGACTATAAATTTCCATGGAGTCATTATGCCATCAACTAGACAGAAAGAAGAATAGTTGAAACCTTACCTTCAACGACAGGTGGTGGTGGCAGGGACTCGAAGGATGCGCTTGTGTAGGAGGTGTCAGTATACTGGACCTCCTCGGGTTCTGCTTCCAGGTCCGTGACCCCCAATAGGACTTCTGGCACAACCGCTGGGGACATGATATTAGCGTTGGCGCGCTCCATACAAACAAAGTTTGATTATTCGGCGTGAAATTGATATCATTAGCATTCTTTTAAACTAAGAGTCTACCCATCAAACTGAACAACTTTACTATGGGAGCAAACCGATCGGAGCAAAAAGAAAATCAGCTGTTGCATACATTTGAGTCGAGTACACACTGCAGTTTATTATGGAACAGCAGATTTTTATTTGCTCCGATCGGTTTGCTCCCATAGTAAAAGTTGTTCAGTTTGTTGTTTAAAAGACTGTTAGTTTAAAAGGATGCTAATGATATCAATTTCAACCTGTATGAATAAATAAATAAATAACACTCACAGGCACATACATTGTAATGATCCCAAGTAAGCACTATAGGCTTTTTTATTATGAAAACCATACAAAACGCCAACGGCACGGCATAACTTCCATGACCGAACCGGGATTCAAAGCCAGGGCCCGGGTTCGGCAGTCCAGCGTGGTAACCATTACACCATAGAAAAATGGTACCTGTCTAGAATGAGCCACACGCTTCTACCGTTTAAAACAAAAGGGGCCAACTTTCTTAGGTTGGTGTGCGTGAGGCGTCATACAAATTATGCCTGTGTGCGTATACAGGGTGAAATTGATATCATTAGCATCCTTTTAAACCACCCATCAAACTGAACAACTTTTACTGTGGGGGCAAACCTATCAGAGCAAATAAAATATCAGCTATTCCATACAAAACTGCAATGCCTACTTGACTCAAATGTATTCAACAGCTGATTTTTTTGTTGCTCCGATCGGTTTGCTGCCATAGTAAAAGTTGTTCAGTTTGATGGGTAGACTCTTAGTTTAAAAGGATGCTAATGATATCAATTTCACCCTGTATATGGATAGGGTTAAATATTAAACTACGTATGTATGGAGCGCGTTCTTCAGATGACCTTGAAACATGATAAATTGGACGTCAGACATATTTTGTTTGGTCTACTGGTTCCAAAATAGGTATTCCTTAAATAATCATTGTAATATAGTAGGTAGCATAATATTAACTCTTACGTGCTTCATCCTGTGAACAAAGAAAGTCATTGTTAAATAAAGAAAAAGGTGAGATGGGAGGCTGGGTGTTTCTCCTACCGTCCTATCCTCACCAAATATTATCGCTTTGTTTATAAGAAAAGGTACACAATTTTATAACGTAGTTATATTATAAATCGCCCTGGCCCCTTGTAACAGCGCAAAAAATATACCTTTTCTTATTAAACATGGCGAAAACATTTGGCGAGGATAATGACGGCGTTCAAACGCCGAGGAGAAACACCCGGCTATGTGTTTTAATTATTATTTCATAAACCACATACTCTCAAATCAAACTGAATAACTTTTACTATGGGAGCAAATTTGTCAGTACAAAAAAATCTTCTGTTATTCCTACTAAACTGCAATGCATGCCTACACGACTCAAATGTATGAGACAGCTGTTTTTTTTGTTCTGACAGGTTTGCTCCCATAGTAAAAGTTGTTCAGATTGATGGGTAAGGTTTAAAAGTTAATGATACTTTTCCATACACCCTGTTTAATTACCACAGTATACGACGACATATTGCGCCGACCCCAAATAATGGGATAAGGGAAGGAAGAAGAGTAGCGTAGCGTGGGTTTCCGCCGCCCCCGAAGAGATACCTAATATGTCGCCCCCTTCCAGATAGCCTTATACATAAATAACGTACATCTCTTCAGGTCCAGTCATGCAAAAACAGAAACTTAGAGCGACGAGGCAATTTGTTATCTATTTTCCTTAACACGTTCCGGGGCGGTGAACGAGACACAATAGAACTTTTATTGTTATCACTGCTATAGCCGGTCACTGTCCCGGAACGTGTTAATACGGATCGATTGTAGTCAGAGCTCTTTCTGTACCTACAAAATAATTATTGTGTACTTACTTCAGTAAAATCTAACTTTTAACACGTCGCCTTGACTGTGGTCAGTACTCTTTAGGATTAAAGTATGCAGTTAAGTTATTAAAACACAAACTTAATTAGAGCGATCGCAGAAAGCTAGACTGTTCTCCGCATTGCGAATCGGACTTTGCATGTATATAGAGCTCAAAATTAATATAATATTTTTCTTAAAGCCGCCCCTTGATTATTTGTGGTTATTGTAAGCAAGGGTCATTGTAACACTGAGACCAGCGCTGGTCCTTTGTGTTCGCCCCAAGCTCACCCATATTTCACGCATACCTCCGAACTTATGGTATTTTTTTTTCATCCTCGGGAATGCAGGTTTCCTCACGATGTTTTCCTTCACCACCGAGCTAGTAAATGATAAATACAACCGTACATAAATTCCGAAGAACTTTGTGGTAATTGAGGCGCTAGCTCTCTTCCGTATGGGCTAATATCGCTCTCGAAGTCGCCCCTTAGTAATGCGCCGCCCCGGGCATTTGCCTCCCAGCAACGCTACTGAATTCCCATCCTAAAATTTACAAAGTAACTAGCTAATTTAACTATAGTCAAACTATATGTATAGTGAGTGCGTACCTTTTTCTTCTTGTCCTTCTTAGCCATTTTTTATTATTTTAAAATCTTGTACCAAAATGATTAATCGAATAAAATTGAAATAAAAAATATACGATATTTACAAAACGGTCGATGTTTTTGACAATTCGCTTGTCGACACCACTGTCAGTTTGTCACGTTTGACAGATTTTAAAAATAGACTTTTGCGAAAAGGTTTGAAATGTAAATATTTTGAAGAAGTATATTATTATGGTCTCGGTGGTCAGCAAGATAAGTACGAATTAGGATCGTAGATGATTAAAACGAAGTTTAATTATATTTTTAATAACAACAAAATTAAGTTACCTAATTATATTTTTTTTTACTAGCCTATTTCATCCCACCGCTGGGCAAAGACCTATCCTTTAATCTTCCAACCATCTCTATCCTAGGCAAGCTCTGGTCTGACTTGTCGTCAAAAGCATCTAGATCATCCCGCCATTCAAAAATCGTACTCCAGGTCGTCCTAAGAAGAGTCTTAGGACGACCTGGAGTACGATTTTTGAATCTCATAAGATGAACTCAGCAGTTGAAAATGTATGATGATGATGATACGCATCTTTCTACTGCTGATTTGACTTTCAAAAATCGCACCCCTGGAGTATATTTTTGATAGTCAAATCAGTAGTAGAAAGAAAATGTCAAAATTACTATGGAGATATGCATCCATAGTAATTTTGACATTTTCAACTGCTGAGCTCAGCGAATGAGTTTCAAAAATCGCACTCCAGGACGTAACAATTTTTGCCCCCTTCACCTGGTACATTATTTTTATTTATTATTTAATTAAATTAATTAAAAGCATGCTTGGCACCATGTCTTGCGGGGATGCACCCGACGACCTTTTTTATCCCTGTAATCTCATTTTTATACCTTTTTATTGTTTTCATTTTTACATTTTTTCACTTCTATTATACCCATAATGTTAGATTTACTTTACGCAATGTAATAATCAGTGATTTAAATGTTGAATTATGTAATTAAAATGAATTAACTAAATCTACCGGATCTACCGGAGGATGGGCAGCAGCATCCTCTGAGTACACACATTCAATCCGACTGCGATCGTCAACCCGCCTGCCAAGCGTGGCGATTATGGCAAATCCCCCCATTTTGGGGGAGGCCTGTTTTCAGCACTGGACGTCTATCGGCTGATATGATGAACTAAATCTACCAGTATTAGGTTGCAATGTTTATTTTCATGTTGCATCAGTATTTTTTTCCTCATCGTATGTTGCGCACGCGTGGTGGATTGATGCCCATACACCCTGAGGGTAGGCCTGTGCCCTGCAGTTGGACGTATATAGGCTGATGATGATGATTGAAAATAGGATATATATCTTCTTTTGTATGCAGCCCGTTCGGGGATGCTGCAAGGGCTATCCTCTTAACTTAAGAGATGTTTATTCCGAGACCGAAAATACGCACTGCATACAAACGAAGTCTGGTGATATTTTTATTAACCGACTTCAAAAAAGGAGGAGGTTTCTTAACTCGACCGTATATATATATATTTTTTATGTTTGTTCGCGGATAACTTCGTCGTTTATGAACCGATTTTGATGGAAATATTCCAAGGGTGGTTGTGGTATACTGAACTCTTTAGTGATTATATGGCATCTTCAATGTCACATTATTCATAACTCTAATAATTTGTCAGATTGTGCAATGTATAATTTTGTCGATTAAAATCGTTATTATAAAGGTTTATCTTATTACAATTTAATCGACAAAATGTTTTAAAAGTTTGTCGCCATGGAAAAATATTTAAAACCCGAACGTTTGGATATTGATCCCACTGATAGTTCCGCATCAAAGAAATGGGAACATTGGAAGAAAACCTTTGAAAGCTTTCTTAAGGCTTCGGATTGCGTCTCACTCTCGACAGGAGGCAAGGTACCAACTTCTTGGAAGCTAGACCTTCTTACAAACCACATTTCATCAAACGTTTTCACATATATCAGTGAATGTTCCTCTTTCGAATCCGCAATCGATACTTTGAGCAAATTATTTACAAAACCTAAAAATATAATTTATGCCCGACATGCGCTTGCGTCTAGGAAGCAACAGGGGGACGAAACAATAGACGTCTACTTACAAGCATTGAAACAGTTAGCTAAAGATTGTGACTTTAAAACTGTAGATGCAGAAACAAATAAGAACGACAATATACGTGACGCATTTATCTCTGGAATAAAATCTAGAACGATAAGACAACGATTACTAGAAAATCTTACATTAACACTAGAAGAAACACACAATCAGGCGCTGTCACTAGAAATGGCTGAAGTTAATGCTAGTAACTTTTACTCTCCAAACGCAAATACTGTTGCTGCCATCGCCACTACTTCCAAACAAAAGGATTCTGGAAAATCAGTTGTACTAAAGCAAGAACAGGATCATAACAATACAATAGCAGTGACGCCAACCTACCAGAAACGCAAATGCTTCTTTTGTGGTGGACAAATCCATCCTCGAAAAAACTGTCCCGCGTTAGACTCTATCTGTCAATTTTGTAACAAGAAGGGTCACTATGCTATTGTATGTCGAAGCAAGACCCATGTCAATGCAGCTAGTCTCGAAGGAGATAGCCTGCTTTGTGGTTGTATAGTAGCTGCTTCGCCAACTTCCTTGAAGAAAGCTACAGTTCCAGCTTATATTAAAGGGATAAAAGGTGAAGCCTTAATCGATACTGGTAGCTCTATAAGCTTCATCAATGAGCGATATTTTCAATTGTGTCAATTAAAGAAAAGGCCCTGCAATCAAACTATATCAATGGCTTCAACTAGTCATACGTCGCAAGTCGAAGGTCAAACATATGTATCAGCTCGTATCGGAGACCATGATTATAGAAGCGTGAACTTACTAATTGTGAAAAATCTCTGTGCTGACTTGATAATCGGTCACGAAATATTAGACGAACATTCTTTTCTCGAATTTTCATTCGGCGGACCTAAAGAACCAATAAAAGTATGTAGCGTTGCCGAAGCGTCCGTCCCTGCTGTTCCGCTTTTCACGAATTTAAGCTCAAATTGCAGGCTGATTGCAATTAAATCTCGCCGACATAGTGAAGACGATAAAAAGTTTATTGAAGGAGAGATCAGAAAACTTCTAGCTGATGGCATTATCGAAGAAAGCACGTCCCCTTGGCGAGCTCAAGTACTAATCACAAAAAACGCTAATCACAAGAAGCGACTTGTCATTGATTATTCACTTACGATAAACAGGTATACACAGCTTGACGCTTATCCACTTCCTAATATGGAGGACCAAGTTTCCGAAATTTCGAAGTATTCTATTTTCAGCGCAATCGATTTACAGAGTGCATACCATCAAGTACCGATCCTACAAGATGAAAAGCCATATACTGCTTTCGAAGCTGCAGGAAATCTGTACCAGTTTCGCCGAATACCATTTGGCGTAACAAACGGAGTGTCAAGTTTTCAAAGAACCATTGACTGGGTTATTCGAAAAGAAAAGTTAGAGGGTACTTTTGCGTATCTCGATGATATAACAGTTTGTGGGCGTTCTCAATCTGAACACGATGCAAATTTGCAGAAATTTTTAGCAGCTGCACAAAAATACGGTCTTACTCTCAATAAAGAGAAAAGTAAGTTCTCGCAGAACAGCATCGATATCTTGGGTTATACCATTAAAGACCATGTCATAAAGCCAGATGCTGAACGGCTGCGCCCACTTCTCAATCTTCCACCGCCAAATGACACCCAGTCGTTACGAAGAGTGGTAGGAATGTTTGCACATTATAGCAAATGGATCTCAAATTTCTCGGAAAGAATCCACGCTTTAGCAAATACAAGAATATTCCCATTAAATGATCAACTTGTCGAAAACTTCAGAACATTGAAAGCTGACATAGCAAAATCATCTGTTCACGCTATCAATAACGACATACCTTTTCTCGTTGAAACGGATGCGTCAGAACATTCAATCGCTGCAACCTTATCGCAAGCTAATCGACCCGTAGCATTTTTCTCTCGAACCCTGAATCAAAGTGAACAAAACCACTCCGCCGTTGAAAAAGAAGCGTACGCCATAGTCGAATCGTTAAAGAAATGGCGGCACTTCCTTATAGGAAAACCATTTCGTTTAGTTACGGACCAAAGATCGGTAGCCTTTATGTTCAATAACAAGCTAAATAGCAAAATAAAAAACGAGAAAATACAAAGATGGCGTTTAGAACTAGCTCCATTTAAATATGATATCGTCTACCGTCCAGGCAAAGAAAATAATGTCGCTGACACATTGTCACGAGTATGCGCTGCTGTCGAATCTCGTTCAACTAAACTTTTTTCCCTACATGAAATCCTTTGTCACCCTGGCGTAACAAGAATGGTTCACTGGACGAGATCTAAGAATCTACCCTATTCTATTGAAGAAATCAGAAATATGACTAACTCTTGTCGTATCTGTTCAGAATTAAAGCCCAGATATTATCACCCAATCGAACCTGGCCCCAATCTAATTAAAGCAACGTCTCCCTTCGAAAGACTAAGTATTGATTTTAAAGGTCCTGTACCTAGTAACACAAAAAATAAATATATCCTGACCGTGATTGACGAATACTCTCGCTTTCCCTTTGCATTTCCATGCTCAGATATGAGCTCGGCAACGGTCATCAAGAATCTCAATGAGCTGTTTATGATATTCGGAATGCCTGCATTCTTACATTCTGACCGGGGGACATCATTCTTGTCATCTGAAGTCAAGCAGTTTCTACACTCCCGCGGTATTGCAACAAGCCGAACGACGCCGTATAATCCCCAAGGAAACGGGCAAGTAGAGCGTCTTAACTCCACTCTTTGGAAAACTATCCAATTGGCCTTACGATCCAGAAACCTTCCGATACAAGATTGGGAAAAGGCTTTGAATCAGGCTCTACACTCTATTCGCTCCCTGCTCTGCACAGCTACTAACTGTACGCCGCACGAGAGGATGTTTACACATACGAGGAGGTCAACAAATGGTGATTCTATACCTACTTGGTTAACAAACTCAGACCAAGTCCTGATGCGGAGATTTGATCGCACCAATAAATATCAACCAATAGTAGAAGAAGTTGATTTGATTGAAGTTAATCCGGATTATTCGTACGTGCGTTTACCAAATGGACGTGAAACGACCGTATCAAATCGTTATCTAGCACCATTGGGTCAAGACGGAGAAATCATCGAAAACGAAATGGCTGATGGCGGCGTGCTAAACGATTCCATTCCACAAAATGAGCATCCTTTCCAAGATATTGAGGTGCCACCTATAACTGAGGCGCCACCCCAAGGACATGATAATACGCCAGACAATACTCAAGATAATGCGCCACACTCGGAGCCCAGGCGTTCGACAAGAGAACGCAGACCGCCTGTTCGTTTCGGAGATTACGTCGTTTCATAGAGAGGACGGAAGAATGTGGTATACTGAACTCTTTAGTGATTATATGGCATCTTCAATGTCACATTATTCATAACTCTAATAATTTGTCAGATTGTGCAATGTATAATTTTGTCGATTAAAACCGTTATTATAAAGGTTTATCTTATTACAGTGGTACCATGATAAGGAAACCAGGATCTGATGATGCATCCCAGAGAAATCGAGGGGAAATTGAACTAATGAATTCACCACTGAAAATTGTGAAATAAACAAAATTTTAACAAAAAATTAAAGACGCTTTCAAAAAACTAAAAAGTTAAAAAATAATATTGCAGCAGAAGACTTTTTCGTTTGCATCATAAGAACATTAATTTGATTTATAGAAGTCGGTGTCAAGCCAAGCCCAAAAACTAATGCAAGCCCTGTCGCGAATCGAACCGGATTGACAGCGACTTCGATAAAACAAATTAATGTTCTTATGATGCAAACGAAAAAGTCATCGGCTGCAATATTGTTTTTTAACTTTTTAGTTTTTTTGAAGGCGGTTTTAATTTTTTCAATACTATCCAATTAAAGTCGATGAAATTTTCCACAAACAATCTAGAAACTTATTTCTATGTTTGTATATAGACTTCTAGCCCAACTCCACTTTAAGAGAAGTTTATTCCGAGATCGAAAATGCGCGCATACGAAGTCTGGTAATACTTTCAATACTATCCAATTAAAGTCAATGAAACTTTCCAGAAACAATCTAGAAACTAATCCCTATGTCTGTATGAAGTTAGATTTTGGTTAAAATGTAAAGTTTTGATTCTAGGATTAATTTAAGTTTTGTATGGAAATGTTTGAGGTACTGCAACTTTAAAACTATACATTTTAACGAAAATCTGGCAACATACAAGCAAAGAAATTAGTTTCTAGATTGTTACTGAAAAATTTCATTGACCTTAATTGGTTAGTATTGAAAATATCACCAGACTTCGTTTGTATGGAGCGCGCTCCGAATTATATTCCCTTAGTGTTGAATTAGCCCAGCCATTTTACGGAGTTTTGTTAGGCGGGGTAGGGAGTAATTATTAATCGGACTTTAAAACTGTAACCGGCACCATTTAGTGACAAAGAGACTATCTTAAAACATATAAAAAAAATCGCTACGCAACATAGAAACCAAAATTGTGTGTCTCAGAAGGCTTTTAAATTAATGATATTAATACCAATGCACTCAAATATTAATTATTTTTGAGCAATGAAGTAGGCATTGAAATTTAAAAAATGAGGTATTTATTAGAAAATACGGATGTGTCAACTCTGGAACTGTCAGTGCTCTGTATTGCTGAGCTCCTCTCGATGTCAGAGGAGCGAACCCAGGAGTGTAGAAGTGGAGTCTGGGGAACGGCACCATGTTGACCGCTAGCTTCCTCAAATCTGCGTTTGTCCAGGGAATCTCAAGCAGGTCGTGGTGCCAGACATTGTTGCACAAACCAAGTGATTTAGATCACCGTAAGTCGGCGTCGTCAACTTTAACGTTCTGAAGCATATATCGTAGAGCGCCTCGTTCTCTAGACACATCGTGTGGTCAGTGTTTTTCAAAACCTTCTCAGTAGACAAAAATATTTACACCATGTTTGAAGTATGTATAATGGTAAAGCCTTAAAAATGTGCAAAAAAAAATTTACCATCAGGTTTTTAAAACAAGATAATGGCAAAATTTTAAAATTGGAACTGTTGCTGACGAGATTTTTTTTAATTTTGGTACATTTCTAGGCTCAAAGGCTTTTCAATGAGGGATTTTCTAAAGGCAAAAAAAATAAAAAAGTTTGTTCCTAATTTGTCGATACATGCCGTTGACAAGAGAGGGGTCAAATAGGTATGAGCAAATATATTAATTAATATTAATAGTAAAAATACACAGTACAAACCCTTTCTTATTGTTGTTGGTTTATTATTTAGCTATCTCGGTGTTATTGTCCGTCAACAACGACTCGAGTATCGGACGTGGCTGTATGGGCTTCCTATCCGTTTTGAATATACGAACAATAAACGAGAAACAATAAAAAACTACAAAAACCGAACAGAAACTGAGAATTTCAATAAATATTCACGGAAATATTTAAATCGTACGTCAGATTCCGTGAATGAAAATCAAAGCCATAGACGAAAAATGTCGCTCTTTATTAGCAAAGCAATTTCAATATTCATTTATATTGAAAAGTGAAGTGACCAATTTGAATATTGTTCGTATATTCAAAATATAACATATAACATCCATGACCGAACCGGGACTCGAACCCAGGACCCTGGTTTGACAGTCCGGCGTGGCAATCATTACACAAACCGGGTCGTCAATAACACCCAGATTGTTAATAACTTGTACTGTGTATTATATTTGCTCATACCTATTGGACCCCTCTCTGGTCAACGCCATCTATCGACAAATTAGGAACAAACATTTTTATTTTTTTTTGCCTTTAAAAAATCCCTCATTGAAAAGCCTTTGAGCCTAGAAATGTACCAAAATTAAAAAAAATCTCGTCAGCAACAGTTCCAATTTTAAAATTTTCAGTGGTGAATTCATTAGTTCAATTTCCCCTCGGTTTCTCTGGGATGCCATCATCAGATCCTGGTTTCCTTATCATGGTACCACCCTTGGAATATTTCCATCAAAATCGGTCAACGCCATCTATTGAGAAATTAGGAACTAACTTTTTTTTCTTCTGGAAAATCCCTCATTTTATAACGAAAAAAAAAATCAATTCAGGTTCAAACAGTAAAATGACTGTGCTAAATAGCCAAATATTGCTGTAGGTGAAACACAAATAGGCTTGTAAATAATATTACCGTTATTACGACCGCTATTCTGTCCATATAGAAATCATTAATCATTGTTTTTGTTCCAATAAGGTCTATAATGAATTAATGATTTTAATATCTCTATCGCGGTGATGTTTCTATCACCATGTCTTGATTTATTATTATTTAATTGAATGATCATTTGTCTTTGTATTCTATTGTTTTTTTCGTTTAATATCTTTCGATTCTATACAGGGTGTAAGCATAGAGAAATTACGCGCTCCATGGGTGTAACACTAACTGATCGGGTTAGAAACACGGACCTGCGCTCCAGAACTGGCATAGCCGACGTGGGGCGCAAGACAGCTCAGCTGAAGTGGGACTGGGCCGGACATGTCTGTCGCATGCATTCGGGAAGATGGGCCAAAATCACCACAGACTGGATTCCCCAGGATGGTCGCCAGCGTCGAGGTAGACCCAGAAAAAGGTGGAGAGACAACATGGATGCCTTCTTGGAGTTTAGGCCAGTAGTTGAACACAATAGAGATGATTGGAGAGTTGGATAAGCTCGCCCTTTGTACATGTTTTCTCAACTTTGTGTATTATTATGTCCGTGTGTACAATAAAGTGTTATAATAATAATAATAATAATAATAATAAAAGGGGAGGCCTTTGCCCAGCAGTGGAACATTGAACAGGCTAGGTAAAAAAAAAATTGGGTGTAAGTGACAGCCTAGCAAATACTGAAACGGTAAACTCAGACAATCAAACTGAACAACTTTCACTATGGAGCCTACCTCAGGAGACGCGAAAAAAAATCAGCTGTCCCATACAAAACTGCTGTATCTACCCGACTAAAATTTATGGGAGAGCTGATTTTTTTCGCGTCTCCTGAGGAAGGCTCCATAGTGAAAGTTGTTCAGTTTGATGGTCTGAGTTTGCCGTTTCAGTATTTGCTAGGTTGTCACTTACACCCTGTATAGCTGACTCACTGTTATTATTACTGTTAAAATCTTTTCTATGTATTTTACTGCTCATGTTTTGGTGTAAAATAAAGTATAGGTTTGATTTTTATTTGATACACAATCATTCGATTGTTGATTCAAATTAAAATGCGCCCATACAGACTAAGAGATAAGTGTACTGTTTGCAACCATCAGCTGCAAGGCTGGTTCAGTGTTTATCGGCCGTAGAGCATCTCTGTGATGGGGATGGACCGGGTCTGCCTGCACAACTCCAGTCGGTTTAGAAGTTACTGATGTTTAAAGTTCAGTAAAAAATTAACGATCAGCTGCAAGGCTGAATTTTTTACTGACCTCTAAACATCTGTAACTCCTAAACCGACTGAAGTTATGCAGTCAGACCTGGTCCATCCCCATCACAGACATGCTCTACGGCCCATAAACACTGAATCAGCCGAAATTTTGATGCGTATGTGAAGTCTTCCAGTCTGTATTGGGCATGCGCGGTGGACCGATGCACCCTTCCTGAGGGTAGGCCTGTGAAGCAGTGGGATGTAGGTATATAAGCTGATGATGATTACTCAGGACACAGTCGTGTAGCATATTGCGCTTGCATCTAACGATATATTTTTAGCTCACCAAACACGTGTCAAAAGAGCCATCTCACTCAAGCCCTAAATATCTCTGCGCCCACGCACCAAACACAATGCTCTATTGATAGAATCTACATACTGACACACTGACATTTTATACTGTACTTAACTGGATAACGAAAGTAAAGCAGTTACTTTCTTAGAAGGATGAACGATTATTTATTTATTATTTGTGGTTGGGCTATTGTTTACGTTATATTACTTTACTTTTTGGGCTATTGCAAGCAAGGGTCGTTGTAACACTGAGACCAGCGCTGGTCCTTTGTGTTCGCCCCAAGCTCACTCATATTTTACGCATACCTCCGAACTTATGGTATTTTCTTTTCATTCTCGGGAATGCAGGTTTCCTCACGATGTTTTCCTTCACCGCCGAGCTAGTGAATGATAAATACAACCGTACATAAATTCAAAAGAACTTAGTGGTACAGGCCAGGAATCGAACCGCAGCCTCATAATTGAGGCACTAGCTCCGTTCCGTTGCTATTCCGCTATCATCGCTCTCAAACGAAGATGAACGATCATCTCTTTGTATTGTAAATAAAGTGCATAAGTGCACGCAGCACAAGAATACACGGAGAGAATAATCTATATCTACAGGGTGAAATTGATATCACGAGCATCCATTTAAACTAAGAGTCTATCTAACAAACTGAACAACTTTTACCGACAGGACCAAAAAAATTCAGCTGCATACTAAACTGCAATGCCTACTCGACTCAGCCAAATGTATGCAACAACTCTTTTTTTTTTTTTGCTCAGATCTGTTTGTTCCTATAGCAAAAGTTGATCAGTTTGATGGGTAGACTCTTAGTTTGAAAGAATGCTAGTGATATCAATTTCACTCTGTGTTTAGCAGATAATCTTGTATTTTTTTGTTATAGGTTTTTTGGCAGAATTATATTACTAGTAAAGATTCTAGTACATTCTGTTATTTTCTAGAAGAGTCGCGTTGCAAGTCTGGGGGAGGTCAGACGCGTGCGTATTGGCATCTGTTAGGCTTGCACGTAGCTCCGCCATTTTGTAAACTCTTTTGTGTTTCGCACGGGTTCCCCGTCATATTAGCGAGATAAATGATATGGAAACATAGGCCTTCAACAAGCACGTATCCAGACATAAGTTTCAGGGGGGGGGGGGGGAAACATTTAATTTTCGGGGGGGATATTCATAGAAAAACAATGAAAAAGTAAGTACTGAAATCACTTTTCCATACAAATATTCGGATTTCGGAGGGGGGGGGGGGGGGATAAAACCCACCTATACCCCCCACCCCCCCATGGATACGTGCCTGGCCTTCAAACACAATCAGAAAGTTTCATTTCAAGAGGATGTCTCATTTTATATTTTCCTCAAAGATTCTTAGAAGTGGTCCATCTTTAGTTCTACACTATAAATATATGTATATGTATAACAGGGACGTACTCAGGGATAATTTCGACAATAATAAAGAATGGAAATAAGGATGGAGCTATACATTGAGGTCCATTTGCGCTCTTGTCGTCTTGTTGTTGTTGCCAGACTTCGAAGTCTGGTGATATTTGCAATACTATCCAATTAAAGTCAATGAAATTTTTCAGAAACAATCTAGAAACTAAATCTCTGTTTGTTTGAACTCATGGTAAGGGGCACTCGTATTGAACTTATGGTTTGGAAATTTTAGTCACCGGTGAGATTAAAAAATGCGAACGTTGGGGGAAATCGGTGGATATCGGCCATTTTACTCTCCCGGTGACTTTCAAAAATCGCACTCTGTGCCCTGCAGTTGGCCGTGTTAGCCCAGTCATTTTACGGTTTAAGCCGGGACTAATTAATAATTGATATTTTTTTCGGTATAATATTGAAGAGCCAATTTGAGCCCAGAAATGTACCAAAATTAATAAAAAATCACGTCAGCAACAGTTCCAATTTAAAAATTTATCTCGTTCTAAAAAACCTGATGGTAAATTTTTTTTGCACGTATTTAAGACTTTACCTACATTACATACTTCAAACATGGTGTAAATATTTTTGTCTACTTAGAAGGTTTTGATAAATACATTGGTATTTTCTAATAAATACCTCATTTTTTAAATTTCAATGACTATTTTATTGCTCAAAAATAATTTATATTGTTAAATCTAAGTCAAATGATTGATTGGTATCAATATTAATAATTTAAAATCCTTCTGGGACACATAATTTTGATTTCTATGTTGCGTAGCGATTTTTTGAATATTCTTTAAGATAGTCCTTTTGTCACTTAATGGTGCCGGTTATAGTTTAAAAGTCCAATTCCCGCCTAACAAAACTCCGTAAAATGACTGGGCTATGATTTTTGTAAGACATTTTCTTGTTGCCCCTGCCTATCCCAATGGTAGACAAGCAGGTATGAGAAATATGTATACATACAAATACTAACTCCGTCTCTGATTGCGAAAGAAATTGGATATCATGAATTTTCTAATTACATTTGTAATTTATTTGCCATTTTGTATTAGTTCCAATAACCTGATACCCTAAGCTGAATATCTAACTAACATGGAAAATTTATATCGGGGCCACTTCCAGCGTTTGACGTAGGTAACCTAGGCTTGCTGAACCTGTATCTGGGAAGAACAACAACTAGGTATATCGACAGCTTTGCTCCCGTGTTTGAATGTTTTAAAATTTGAATCAAATTAATTTATTCATAAAAGCATTTAGATTAATCACAAAAAAGAGGTCAGCACAAGCGTCGTCAAATATAAAGTAACAAAAAAAAAATACAGACATAAATCAGCAACATGCTTCGTCAAAACAATGAAATACAAACTCAGTCAAATAACCCGCCCCTTGTCGATCCCGGCGCAAAGGAGCCCATAATGCTAGCAGCGTTTTTTTTTTTTTTTTTTTTTTTTAGCTTTTTACCCTGAGGTTACGTCAGCCCAATGCTAGCAGCGTTGCCACGTTGAATTGCCATGGCTAGCCTCTGCACCAGAAACGACCCTGAACGGGGGTCACAATTTCTATTTTTCCAAATTTTAATTGTTCTTTTTATGAATCTTAAATGATAATAATAAATTAATAATGATATGTTTGATGATATGATACATTTGTTAACTATATATTTCGGAATGTTGCTACTATTTTTAAGTACCTAAATACTGGCATATTAAGAATATTAATAAATCATGTACCTACCTAATTAATTAATTTAGTTGGTATATACCTATTGCAACAGGGGAAGAAACTTTCTCCCAATACACGGTTTTCCGACTTTGGGAGTCAGGGACTCATTCGTTTGTATACCACTAAATTGTAATCAAATAAAGAATTTATAGTTTGATGGTCTGAACCAGTCCTAGAAATTTTGAAAATGTTAAAAATATCACCTAGGGTACAGGGTGTCACAAAACACCATTACAGAGTCAACTTCGTAATCGCGAAAATAATCTGTTTTGTGCTTACTCGACTCAAATGTGTTCTATAGGACAGCAGATTTATAGGGTTCCGTAGTCAACAAAGAACCCTTATAGTTTCGCCATGTCCGTCCGTCTGTCCGTCCGTCCATCCGTCCACCGCTTAGCTCAGAGACGCTTAGTACTAGAAAGCTGTAATTTGGCATTCATATATACATTAATGACGCCGAAAAAGCGGTAAAATAAAATCTTGAAAATTGTTTTTTTTAGGGTACCTCCCAGGCGGAGGACAGTCGCCTTTTGGTGGCTTTTTCCGATTCAGTTTGCATAGAATGTGCTGCCATCTATTAAATATTTCGCAGAACTATGAAAAAAAAAAGATTTTATTGTCTATATCAATGTCAAATTGACAAAATCACAAAATCACAAAATGGCTACCTATCTTGCGTAATGTACGGGTTGTTTGTAGTTTTCGTTCAATTTCGTGCCGATTTAGTGATGTTCTAGAGTTTCTGTTGTTTTCTTACCAATGTTTAGATTACGGGTATAGTAAGGATACTGGAATTTCATTCGATCGGTGCGGGATTGAACGAAAACTAGCATTCAAAACAATAATATCCATCGGTATGAGTAGATATAAGTATGTATGTATAGTATAGGTTGAATTATTGTCGGTGAAACATAGATGGCGCTAGCTAGCCTTCAATTTGACATAAGGTGGATGCATAATGTTGCCACGAGTGGGTTCTCTTTTCTAATATACTTATATTACTCTTTGGTACCTCCCCTACACGCGAAGTGGGAATGGCATTTTTTTTCTCGTCTACCCCATGGTGTCGGGTATCGTCGTTTAAAATATATTTCAAGATTTTATTTTACCTACCACTTTGTCGGCGTGATGAATTTGTATGCCCATTCCAAATTACAGCTTTCTAGTACTAAGCGTCTCTGAGCTAAGCCGCGGACGGACGGACGGACAGACGGACTTGGCGAAACTATAAAGGTTCCTTGTTGACTTCGGAACCCTAAAAACCGCATCAAAGTCCGTTGCGTAGTTTTGAAGATCTGAGCTTACATAGGGACAGACAGACAGACAGCGGGAAACGACTTTGTTTGTGATGCTAATAACTACCCTGTGTAATTCATTTGCTGAATATAGGTATATTTCTGAAAAAGACTATTATTACCTGGGCAGAGTGATAAGTCTGGTACAAATCTACTTAGGAATAAAGTTATCGCAAATTGCATAAAATATTTTTCTTGAACATTCTTTTGAAAGACTAAGTTATAATTTTCAGCCTGTTCTGTCGGTCTTTTTTTTTGTCGGCCATAAAAGAAAAACAATCGAATGCATTTTCGCAAACCTGGAGAAAAGTTAATTTCGTGTGTTGATTAAACATTATTTTTTGCGTAAAAAACTATAAAGGAAGCGAAACAAAGACTTGACAAATATTACGGGGACTCCTCTCCGTCGATTAGAATGATTCACAAGTGGTTTACTGGTTATCGTTGTGGTCGTACAAGCACAAGTGACGCTGAACGTACAAGCACAAATGACGCTGTATATGAAAGGGATCGAAAAGCCGGAGAAACGTTGGATGAAGTGTATTGAGCTAGGGGGAGACTACGTCGAAAAATAAATAATAACTTTTACAAATTTTTAATTCCTTGCTTAATTTTTACAAGACTTATCACTCTGCCCTCGTATTTAGAAACAAATCGGGATACAAAATCGGACCACCCTTCTCAACGTTTGGATACATACAGACAGACATACATAAAGACATCTTCAAACTTTATGACACCTCAACAAATCTGCATGTGCAATAGAAATAAAATGCTTTGTCATACAAATTCGCAAAGCTTTACCTTCAATCGATTTGCATAATACAAAAAAACCTATTGAATTTGTGCATTGCATACCACTGGCACACTTTCTCATACATTTGCATGGAGTGTAGGTATGACTCATTTGAGATGACATTTCGGGGGGCGCGTGATTAACTGTTCAACAGATTTGATCTTATTGCATACAATGAGTGACTGTGCATGCAGGGGTTGCACACTGTTGGTTTGAGGAAAATGTGAGAAAAATTATTAAAAAATATATAAGAAGATTCTGGCTGGTATTTTAAAATCCAGCAATGATCGATTCATCAGTTCATAATAGCCATATAGTAAAGGGGATAAGAAAGAGTGATATTCTCCATACTAAGTGGCGTACCTCGGAAAAAGCTAAAAATCCCGTCTCGTAGATGGCGCTGACTCCTTGCCCGCGAGTAGATAAATGAGGATGTTCTGACAGCTAGTCAAACGTAGTTCAACATAGCGGCGATAGATGGCGTTGACCAGAGAGGGGTCCGAAGACGAGAATTTTAGGCTAGAAAATAAACAAAAATGCATGTCACTGAGTCAGACGCATCCGTTGACGAAATATATGTTCATATTTTGCTGTTTACTTAAAGACACAAATTCTTACTATTTTATTTGTATTTTATTATCTGCAAGGTCGCTCGCCCCATCTCGCCCCTGTCTCGTCAACGCCATCTATCGAGCCATTAGGAACTACTGTTTCTTTTTTAATGGCTTTCGGAAAATCCCTCATTGCCAATATACGCTAAGAAATGTTGATTAGTCTTCCATTATTATGAACCAAACCAACTAAAGTGTATTCCATGTCTTAGGTAACTAAGCTGAGTAGTAGATCCGCAATAAGCGTTTTTCTTTTGGTTTTCTTAGGAATCGATAGATGGCGCTACGGTCTTTACGAATAAAAGACAAAATTTCAAAAAGGGTTTCTTTAAAACAATGAAGAGGGAAAAGATTATCAAAAAGATGCCAACGCATCTTTTGATGGAATATTTCATTATTTGCGAATCATTTTGATTGAAAATTTGAAACTGTTTACGTCTGACATGGTTCTATGGGCTCGATCCCTTGGCCTTAAAAAAAAGGCAGTCACAGACTTGCCATGATTTTGACAGTATCTCACGAACGTCTCTATGAAGCGGTAAACATTCCATCCGTCGTGTTTTTTAAGAACTAAAATAAAAAAAAAATAAAAACGCTCATTGTTGTTCATTTTACAGTTTTCTAGTTGACATTTAGCGAACTAGAATTTTAATTACAAAATTCCGGTGTAGGCAGTTTAGTATGGAGAATACCACTATTTAGTTCTGCTTACTCTATGATATATCTAAAAAAAAAACAACAATACACGTACGTAGATTAGTACCCCTATTTTTTGAAGCAGGTAGTTACTAGTGACCATGCCTGCCGCGCAGGAGGCGATGCGATTGTTCGTTTCGTACCCTGTCCACGCCTACTCGCACCAATAAAGTTTTTTGGAATTTATGTATGATTTATAACACTACTGGCTTTTTGGTGTAGGAAAACATCCTGATGAAACCTGCATGCTTCAATTTCGAGGCATGTATTGTACCCACTGTCCATTTTAAGTGGCGACGGGATCACTCCCCGTCACACTGGACTGGTCAGAGTTTCTGAGGTACTAGTGAAACGTTGATGTCCTGAGCTTTCCCTCGGAGACCCCCTCAGAGAATAATAGTCGTGAGCATAAGCATGCATACGAACAGAAAGCTGGATACTCAGCCGATGGACGTCCACTGCTGGACAAGGATCGCCATAACGACCGGTCCTGCGCTGCCTTCATCCAACGGGTTCCCGCCGCCTTCACCAAGTCGTCGGTCCACCTTGCGGGGGCCTACCCACGCTGCGCTTTCTGGTATGCGGTCGCCACTCGAGAACTTTTCGGTCCCATCGGCCATCGGTTCTGCGAACAATGTGCCCCGCCCACTGCCACTTTAGTTTAGCAATTCTTTGGGCTATATCAGTTACTCTGGTTCTTCTGAGGATATCTTCATTTCTGATTCGATCTCGCAGGGAAACTCCGAGCATAGCTCTCTCCATTGCCCTTTGGGTGACTTTCAGCCTTTTTATGAGGCGTCTGTTCCATATGTCATCAGTTTATAAGATAAAGATGATTTAAAAAAAATTAAACCTAAGGGTTGAGAGTACCTGAACATAATTCGTCAGATCAATTCCATAAAACTCATATCAGTTGGAGACTTTATCTGTCACTTTGATTTCTTGCTTGTAATCGTATGGAATTCGGAAGTTCTTACATTTTTCCCGATACTAATGGATTTGTGCCGCTTAGGTATATTCTTATGAATGCTCACGACTATATTCCCTGCGAGGGTAGTCAGTATTCTAAATACAGGACCCAACTTAATATGTTGACAGTTTTTAATAGGATGATCAGACCAACAACGCAGAACCGATAGCCGATGGGGCCGAAAAGTTCTCGATTGGCGACCGCGTACCAGAAAGCGCAGCGTGGGTAGGTAGTGAGCCCCACAAGGTGGACAGACGACCTGGTGAAGGCGGCGGGAACCTGTTAAATAGATAGATAAGTCATTTATTTCACCAGATCAATATAGGATAAACAGTGACAGACACAGGTAGTAGGTAACATGGATGGATCTGTTGGATTGAGCATGCTATGCTTATAATAGGGTGCTTCAGACCATCAAACCCGTTACACGGGGTCGGCTTTCCCAATCATGTGACGCCATTCAGGCATTTGGCAGTCATTCGTCAAACGTGGTTGGAGGTCTCCCTCTTCCCCTTTTCTGTGTAGCAATGGAAAGGCACTTCTTAACGACGTCTTACTTGATATCTCGAAGGCCTTCAACAGTGTATGGCACGCTAGTTTGCTGAGCACCCTCCAGCTTATGGCATCTCCGCTGATCTTTGCAGCTGGATATCTGATTTCTTGAGAGAACGATCGATTTGATTTGTCATTGACAGCTGCTCTTCTGATCTGATGGCAATTGATGATGGGGTTCCTCAAGGGTCTGTACATCTTTGACCCCATCTTCGTCCTGAGGACTGGATTGAGGTCAAGAGCAAATCCAATTTTTAAATAATTTTTTTTTATAAAAACGTGATCGTCCGATCTCCTCAATTCCTCATCTCGTGACTGTTACGTCTTCTAGTCTAGTAGACCTTCTCAATACATGGCCTAGTTAAAGTACTTAAGTCTAGGAAAACAAACAGTTTAGAAATTTAACTGATTGTAAGCTGATGCAACTCGTCCTCGCAATTACGCGTAAAAAACTAGAAAACTTAATAACTTATTCATACAAAATGTTCGAGTACCGTTAGCATAATATTACAATTGATTTAGGAGAGGAATTTTTTAAATGACATTGAAAACATGTTGGGGATACGTAAGTTCGTTGATGTACATGTAAAGTTTGTCTAACTTATATGTATCTAATACCGACTGCTCTCAAACGGCGAAGGAAAACATCGTAACGAAACCTGCATACGCTGAAGAAGAAATTCTGATGCGTATACGTGAAGTCTACCAATCAGCATTGTGCACGCGTGGTGGACTAAATACATACCTACATCCTCCCTGAGGATAGGCCTGTGCCCTGCAGTGTTTTTATTGTTACACTTCTTCTTCTATTGATTGTAACAGTGAACCCAGCCACGTGTCCAGGGGAGGTAGGTGGGATTTATCCCCCCCACCCCCCGAAATCCGAATTTCTATCTATCTATCTATAACGTCACGCCTAATCCAAATCCGAATTTTTGTATGAAAAACTGATTACAGCGCTTTATTTTTCATAGTTTTTCAGTTTTCCCCCTCGAAAAAAAAGTATGGATACGTGCTTGAGTGAACCTTACCAAAAATCACTATTTTATTTGAGTATGAGTATTTAAGAAAGAGTGGGGACGCCTCTTTGTCCATCAGTGAGACACTAAACAATCTAACATCATCATTTCAGTCGATAGACGTCGACTGCTGGACATAGGCCTCCCGCGCAGATTGCGACAACGAGCGATCCGGTACTGCTCTCATCCAACGGATTCAGCCTTCACCAGGTCGTCGGTCCACCTTGTTTAAGGGTTCCCACGCTGTGATTTCCGGTACGCGGCCGCCTCTCAAGAACTCTACGTCCACATCGGCCATCCATTCTACGAGCTATATGGCGCCCATTGCCACTTTAGTTTAGCAATTCTTCAAGTTATTTCGGCTACGGTTTTCGGGTAGTCTACAGAATCACAATAAAAAAAACTTGCGGCAGAAACGGACGAGCGGACAGAACGACACCGAAATGATGAAAAATATCGATCAGATCGGAACCCTTGGTTCTCAAGTTCGATTCGCGCTTAACATAATTGACACAAAAACGAAAATTTATGTTCCTAAACTGAAAATTTTCCTCAAATTTATCAATGAGAACCGTTTCTGTCTGCGCACCCGCATTTTTTCAGACCATACTACTGTGGCCTTTGCATCAATATGATCAATAATAGGTCAAAGTTACTATAC
Source organism: Agonopterix arenella (assembly GCA_927399405.1). NCBI lineage: Eukaryota > Metazoa > Arthropoda > Insecta > Lepidoptera > Depressariidae > Agonopterix > Agonopterix arenella. The sequence goes on along the minus strand of OV656718.1, from coordinate 6,737,474 downwards.
CTGTGATAACATGCTAATTTTGAATAAATAGCGCTAAGTAGAACATTGTTTAAGGCGGTTTGTGCTGGTTTTAGCTGGCTAGAACTGGTTCAAAGCGGATTTTCACTTTGTTTTCTGTTTAATAATAGAGTTACGGAAGGTTAGGTTCGTAAGAGTGCAACCAAAATGAGTGGCATTTATTTGTTTTGTGACAAAAGACGCAAATATGGTTAAATTACTCCTTCATTAGTTACATAATTTGTCAGACCGTCTTTTAAATATTTCAAAATTTCAGCGTATACGCTGAAGAAGAAATTCGAATGCTTGAAAGTTGTGATTCTATCTGATTTCGGCCACGGCGACTGGTTCAACTCTATGGTTACCATTGGTGCGGAATACAGAGCCAATCTTCATTGTGAAGATCCTGTAGCATATTCAGATAATGGAACTCTATAGCCAACGGTTAAGTCAAGTTATGCAGTACCTACCTACCAAAATGCGTTGGGCAAGCGTGCTAGACATAAAGGTGCACCTAGCAATAGTATAGAAATATTAAATAAATAATACAAGGGTATCGGCACCCAGTACAAATTCATAGCATTCGGTGTCGAAACCCTTGGTCCGTGGGGTCCCGGCGCCCAGGCGCTTTTCTGGCAAAGCGCCTGGTAGACTCGACCGGGGATCCAAGGGCTGGCGCTTTCCTCACTCAACGGATCAGTTTAGCCGTTCAGCGAGAAAACGCTGCCAGCATCTCGGCTACCTTTCTATGTCTGATGGACCGGGAGACCGATACGATCAGAGGTGGTGTCAGATGCAGTGGCTATAACCGGCAGCCACACGGTTTGTCTCTTGTTCTTACCCTCCTATGTCTGATGGAACGGGAGACCGATACGATCAGAAGTGGGGTCAGATGCAGTGGCTATAACCGGCAGCCACACGGTTTGGGCGTCTAAGATGTGTAAGACGCCTGAAGGAATTAGCGGCCTATTACAACACCCGACTAGGTTGGTGCTTTTCTGAGCCTGCTCTTGTATCCTATAGTAGTGTGACGTACATCATCAACATCATAGGCCTTTTCATCTACAGGGTGAAATTGATATCATTAGCATCCTTTCAAACCAAGAGTCTACCCATCAAACTAAACAACTTTTACTATGGGAGCAAACCGATCGGAACAAAAAAGAAATCAGCTGTTGCATTACATTTGAGTCGAGTAGGCAGCGGCGGCGGGTGCAGTTTAGTATGGAACAGGAGATTTTTTTTGCTCCGATCGGTTTGCTCCCATAGTAAAAGTTGTTCAGTTTGATGGGTAGCCTCTTAGTTTAAAAGGATGCTAATGATAAAAATTTCTGCTGCGCTTATTGTATCCTATAAGGTCTAACAAAATTAGGTGAAACTATTTTAAGGGGATGATCAGACCATAACACCGAACAACTTTCTCTACGGGACCAAAATCCATACAAACTTACTCGACCCAAATGTATGGGAGAGCAGATTTATTTTTCGCGATTTCGATTTTGGTTCCATAGAGAAAGTTCTTCAGTTTGATGGTCTGATCATCCCCTTATAATAGTTTCAGCTAATTAGAGTGAAATTGATATCATTAGCATCCTTTTAACTAAGAGTCTACCCATCAAACTGAACAACTTTTACTATGGGAGCAAACTGATCGAAGCAACAAAAAAATTCTCTGTTGCATACATTTGAGTCGAGTAGGCATTGCAGCTTAGTATGGAACAGCTGATTTTTTTGTTGCTCCGATCGGTTTGCTCTCATAGTAAAAGTTGTTCAGTTTGATGGGTAGACTCTTAGTTTAAAAGGATGCTAATGATATCAATTTCACCTTATTGATATCATTAGCATCCTTTTAAACTAAGAGTCTACCTTCACCTTGTAGTGTGAAGTACCTAGTCTGATGAGAAATTATATTCAGATAAAACCTAGTCCTTAACAAAGAAAATAACAGTTTCTCTGAAACACATGAACAGAAAAAAGGTAGCAAACAGAAAATTATGAAGCGTATGATAATGTAGGTGACATTGGACTCGATTCGAGTGTACACGGCATTTGTTATGGACACAGATCTTAAGACAGATGTTTTCAATGGCATTTATAATGGTCAGGGTTATTTTGATATCCTGTTTGAATTAGTTTTGGTTCACGGTTTCACCTGTGCTTAATTGATTTCAGGATACAAAATACTATAAAAATTTTACTCAGTGCATTTACGGTAAAACTTTTACTGTTAAAGTTTAGTATCCTGAAGCAGAACTTCACAGGCTAACCCTGGCAGCGGAAGACTGGCTAAAACACCTTGACCTCGAAATCTGACTCCCCCCCCCCCCCCCCCCCCTCGGATCCAAGCAGGAAGATAAAAATGCCATACGATATGATGATGATCCTGAAGCACGAATTAATAAGGAATAAATAAGCCTGACCTCCTCCAAAAGAGAGATATAAAAAAATCTTTTGTCCCATACAGTCTGGTCGGTATATATAACAGTTTTGTACCTACGAAATAGCAGATTTAAAAAAAATCTCTAATTAGCTCAAATAGTGAAAGTTGTTCAGTTGGATTGTCTAACCCACTCCTTTAAATAGGTGTTCTTTTACAAAGCAAAAAGCAAACTCAGGACAACAAAATATAATCTGAGTACACAAAAATCTAAACTACACATTTTTTTATCCTTGCGATGGATTGTTTACCTAATGATAATAGTAATTAGGACATAGACTCTACGGGTGACTAAAATAACCCCAATAATTTAGATTTCATTACATTTGTCAATGCTTTGTACGACATTACTAATAATTAGTACGAAAGTCGGTCACTTCTCATTAAATGTCCTTAAACTAAATATACTTATTTATTGGTAGGTGCTTGCTTGTCCCGAGAGTTCGTCTACGTAGAATTTGCATATTTTCTGTTTAAAAATATGCTTTTGAAATTTCTTCAGAGGGCCCTGGTCCTTCTGATTTTTTAAATATAGCAGGGTAATTTTTCATCCTTTATCAAAACTTAACGAGCGTATTTCCAGTAATTCTCTTAGGGATAGCTAGATAGGGATGATCAGAACCACCCCAGATTTGGGAAGTAGTTAGTTAAAACATAGGCCTGTAGGTATAACGAAAAAGTTAAACATTTTTAAACTTATAGGTTGCTGTTTATGCTCTTTAACTTCATCTTATTGCTTAATTTGATTTAAATTTATAAACCGTAAAATTGGGCATGCCTATTACAGCAGAATCAAATAATAATAAGTATATTTTGCAATAATGCAATTTGCAAAAAAAGGTCCGGTAATAATAGACGTAACTCGTACCCCGAGAGAAATGGCCTTACGTATAGTTTCCCATACTTTCCCCTCTGTCAAATTCTCATCCCCGCGATGGCCCCGACCTAGCCCCGATGGGCTACTTAATTCGATGCGTTTTACTGTTATTGTCATAGCAACGGTCCCTCCCCCCGCAAAAAATAGAAGGAGAAATAAACAATACCTACTCCTTACGGGTTTCTCTGTAATGTAACCTATAACTAAGTATAATAAATGACTTTATCTTTAAAGATGTGACATGCAGACAAACATTATGTTTCTAATAATTCTCATTTTGTACTCATTGTAGAAAGATTTATTTGATGGCTGTTTACTTAAATAATAATATATAATATTTAATCTAATACTGTAACCCTTATTGGATCTTATATTTAATTGATTGATAATAAATATCCGATATAATAAAATATTCACTAGAATAAAGTAAAAGCCCATTCACACTTTTCAAGTTAAGGAATAATTAACATAAATAACATAACATCAGTTTAAACGAGTTTTACAAAAAATTTTGTCGCCTCTAGTTGGTACCTCAATGATCGTCGGATGGTTTGGCTTCCCTAAAAGATAACCTCAAATGCTTCGATCTCTTTCTCTATTCAGTGCGGTCCACACTTTTGTATAAACACGTCTCTCTCCATTTCTTCTTCGGTCTTCCTACTTTCCTTACCCAATCTCTTGATATCCATTATGTGCTGCTGAATCGCTTCCGGGGCAGTACTAATAGCATCCTGAGCGTGTTGGCTGAGCGGTGGGACTCACCCATGGTGCAGAGGTGGATGCTACTGCATGCCAGCTCATCACCCTTTGTACAGTAGGTAATGTATGTAATATTGTTATTGTAATTTATTTAATTTTGTTAATGAATGTATTTATTTGTGAACTAACCTATTTATAAGATAATTGTTACTAACACAATATGGATGAATAAGCTGAAATAAATAATTTTTAATTTTAATTATATTGTACACACTCTAAAACTAGGAACAAATAAAAGGGAAAGTTCAGTTTTCATTGCAGGATGAATCACGCCATACAAAAGTAAACAACATTGCACATTGCAGACGGTGAAAATGTCACCTTGACCCGGTGACTTAGAAAAGTAAAAAACCAGCCAAGTGCGAGTCGGACTCGCGCACCAATCGAAGGTTCCGTACCCTCACATAACATTAAAGCAACAAAAAAAATTGTATTAACTCCAGGATTCTTAGCGCGAGCCCAACACACACTTGGCCCGTTTATTTTCTTGTTGATTTTCTTTATAGTATGCACTATAATCACACTAAGTTTGACATTTATATACATATTACCGTTTTTACGATAGAGCAAAAAAATTTTACGTTGAAAAAAGACTAGTCTCTTGTACATTATTTGAAAAAATTTCAACAGATTACCTAAATTACTGTTCAAAAGATACAACTTTTTAAAGTTAGGACAAACGGAGGGACAGCGTAAGGTTTAGTATAGCGTCTTTTGGGTACGGAACCCTAAAACAAAATAAATGATTCAATTTAAAACTTTTCTCTTTAAACAACCTGCCATTACAACGAACAATTGTTTTTATTAGTGTTAATTTAGACAACAAAAGATGCACTCTTCCTATCTCGAGACGTATCCATTGACACACATTCACGTGTGTGACACATGGCATTGTGATCAATGCCTGCGGTCGATGATTTAAAAAAAATAAAATCGCTTCTTTTACTAGCTCCATTCCGTTTTTGGAAGTCATACAGTGTGGACGCTCCTTTAGAATTTTATTTAAATTAATCACCGTTAAATGTAGTTTTAATTTTAAATATCGAACTTTTTCTTTTTTTAAAGTGACAAGTGAAAAATGCGTTCGGAAATTTTCTCAATTATTTTCTTATTCGGTCTTGCGAATGGTGATTATTTTATGAGTAGAGTAAATCATATGGAATTTTATAGGAATAGAACGAGACCTTCGAAAGCTTTTAGTAGTTTTTCTTCTAATTATAATTATTTTAATCAAAATTTGCTGAGTAGGCCCGGCAAAGAGAAAGTGCAATGCGGTACGAGGACGGTGGATTTCAACCCCCGTAGAGGGAAAATTGTTGGGGGTTCGGAAACGCCCTATGGTGCTTTTCCTTGGCAGGTAAGTTCTGGAACGCAATGTTTATAAAAATGGGGTGCTTGAGCCAACCAAACTGAACAACTTTCACTATGCGACCAAAATTGAAAACGCGAAAAATAAATTAGTTGTTTGATACATTTTGGCGAGTAGCCTGCAGTCATAAATTCATTTCAGATCTTGTATCGATATAATCGGAAACTGAAAAACCTAATGTTTACTTATTAATTATTACAAAAAAATCATTCACTTCATATATTATAAGAGATAAGTGTACGTTTTGCAACTATCAGCAGCAAGGCTGATTCAGTGTTTATGGGGTGTAGAGCATCTCTGTGATGGGGATGGACTAGGTCTGCCTGCATAACTCCAGTCGGTTTAGAAGTTACTGATGTTTAAAGGTCAGTAAAAAATAAACGATCATCTGCAAGGCTGATCGTATGATATTATTGTAGTATACACTGTAGCTAGGTGAACAATACAAAAACTGGCATGAACTGCCAGTCGGTTTAGGAGATACAGCTCATACAGCCGTTCAAAGGTCGGACCTTTGAACGGCTGTAACTCCTAAACTGAATAATGAACCATGTCAGTTTTTGTATTGTTCACATAGCTACAGTGCATACTACAATAATGTCATACGATCAGCCTTGCAGCTGATCGTTAATTTTTTACCGACCTTTAAACATCAGTAACTTCTAAACCGACTGGAGTTATACAGGCAGACCTTATCCATCCCCATCACAGAGATGCTCTACACCCCATAAACACTGGATCAGCCTTGCAGCTGATGGTTGCTAAAAGTACACTTATCTCTTAGTCTATCATGCACAACCAAACCACGAAAAATGTCTACACAATATATAATAAATATCTCCATAGAATATCTAATAAAAATATATTTTAACTATTTGCATCTAGGAGATCATGTGATATATTTATAAGTAGTACCAACAGAAGATATCTAGAAGATGCCTCTATGTCAGACAGAGACTAGACAGTGCTTCAATGATATTAAATACTACATGATACTAAAGGTAAAGGTACTAAAGGTACTCTCATCTCGTCCCGCCTGTTGTCCCAAAGTCCCAAGTATGGTGCGCTGATTGATGCAAGAGAGGCGATGTCAATGTCTCGTACTATAGGTAGCTATGTATATGCAAAGCAAAATTTTTAGGCTAAAGCACTACTCCGCAACACATCCGTTCTTTTCGAGCATATAGCTCTTGCGACTCCAACCTATGGCCGGCCAATTAAGGCAAGCACAGAGGGGCTTCCCCCGGGAGCACTGGGGTCCGTGGTGTCGCCACTCACTTCACCAATACGCCACAAGTCGTTCTTCGTCTTGTTGTGGTCGGGGTTGTCATTTTCTTATCATCATCATCACCATATCAGCCGACAGACGTCCTTTGCTGGACATAAGCCTCCCCTAAGCCTCCCCTGGGGGGATTTGCCATAATCGCCACGCTTGGCAGGCGGGTTGGCGATCGCAGTTGGATTGAATGTGTACTCAGAGGATGCTGCTGCCCATCCTCCGGTAGATCCCTTAGTCGCCTTTTACGACACCCACGGGAGGAAATGGGATGGTGCTATTCTTAGCCACACCACACGGCAATTTCTTATCTGGGTACATTAATATCCCGAACCTTTGAGGTGTGTGTGGGGCCGAAGGCAACACGTAGAGGCTCTTTAGGCAATTTGTTCTGAAAGGTGTTGAGACACCAGCCGGCGGCTATCCCTGAATACACTTTAGAAGTGCATCCAACGACTGTATCGGTCAGTGTAGGACTATTGCAAGGAATGGAAAGAAAGATACGACGATACGACGGCCAAAGAGCACAGCCTGTTCTGTAATGAACCTGCCTGCTGTGCCGAGGGTCGCGGGTTCGAATCCCGTAAGGGACAAATATTTATATGATGAATATGAATATTTGTACCCGAGTCATGGATGTTTGTATCTATATAAGGTCTAGCAAAATAAGGTGAAACTATTTTAAGGGGATGATCAGACCATCAAACTGAACAACTTTCTCTATGGGACCTATATCGAAATCGCGAAAAAAAATCTGCTGTTCCATACAAACCTACTCGACCTAAATGTATGGGACAGCAGATTTTTTTTCGTGATTTCACTATTGGTCCCATAGAGAAAGTTGTTCAGTTTGATGGTCCGATCATCCCCTTAAAATAGTTTCACCTAATTTTGTTAGACCTTATATATGTATTCTATATCGTTGTCAAGTCATCATAAGTCTAGGTACTTTAAATGTGAGTAGATAATTTGTGTGACAATGTCGAAGATATACCTAACTGATTATTAAAGTTCCGGCTTTGTCCAAAACTTGGGATGTTTTTGTCCGAAGCCTGTGGCCTATAGCCAGCCAGAGGCCAAAACAGAAGCCGAACCGAAGCAGCGCTTAGACACTACTTTCGGCATCGCTTCAAGCTTCAAAAGATAGTTGGCAGTTGTAGCAAAGATTCTGGCTACCCTGTTAGGGAATACGGTCGTATGTTTATGTATGTGTACCTACTTAAGGTGGTTTTATTCCATACAAAACTTTGACGCACAATACGCGTAGACGGAATTAATAAAAGTAATAATGGAAAAATAGTTTAGAAAATCTAGTTGCCGCGTCTCAAATAACATTTGCATTTTATAATATTGAATATACGAAGAAAATTTTGTATGAAAAATTTCAAAGCATTATATCCTCGTAATTATTTTATAAATTGCAAATGTTATTAACGCGGCATATAGATTTTCTAAACTATTTTTCCATATATACAAAGTTACTTATATTAATACCGTCTACGCGTATTGTGCGTCAAAGTTTTGTATACAATTGACCCCTCTGCAACTATCTTAACTCAAAAGTCTTCATAAGAAAACTAGTTTAAGTAAATAAGATGGTAAGAAGTTACATGTTCATATTGCACGCCGTCGGAATCCCAATTATTTTTACGCCACTTGACAAATGATTCAGTTAACATTACATAACTGCCACTTAACCTCTTTCCCGACAAAATTATACAAAAGCGCGCCAAAAGAGTAAACTTTTGACATAATTGCCATCTTTGTTTGTGCGTTCGGAAATTACTGAGCGCGCTTTGTCTGAATTGCTTTCACTTTTTTTGAACTGCGAAATCGATTTTCTTGTGTTTTTTTTTTTCATGTGTACTTTAAGGCTCATCTCGACTGCCGCGAACTGCAATCCGACGCGAACAGTCTACTCGCGATTTTATTCACTTTCTGCGTACTGTGAAATCAAAAAAAGGTTCACGTGATCTGCTCATTCCTAAACAGTTTAAAAAAAAAAATTGTATGCTTAAGGCCTTTCTCGAAAAATAATTGAAGCGAAATGGGCGTGTGATAGCTTATATTACTGCCTGATGCGAGAGATGGGGCGGCGTGCGGGCCTGAAACCACGCGAGCGTAAAACCAACTTTATTTAATAGTGATTGTACTATTTATGAAAGTTCAATTCTGCTCTAGTCAAAATTTGTAAAATGACAATCTCTTTTTTTAAATCAAGTCTCGTGTTTCTATTATTTCACCATTTAGCAGTTCCAAGCGTTTATCGGTAAAGACGGCAACTTTGGCTTGTTTTTCTATCGAGAAAATAATGTGTCTTAATCGTGTTTTGGCTCTAATCAAAACTTCAATTATAAGTTCAATTTACACATATCTGCTAATCATACTCCTACTGTTAGTACTTCATGATATATTACGCTTTGAAAAATCCTATTAAACATTTCCTGATCCGATTCCTAATAAAATAACGATAGGAAGAGGACGTTATAATCAAGAATTATAAGACGTTTAGCCAAGATAGCGACTGCTGTCCTTCAATGAAAGTCAAATCTATGGATTATGCGAACATTACAAACGAGAAAAATAAGTTTAAAAACTTTGACGAAACGTCAGGTATACTTCATCATCTTATCACCCGATTCAATCGGTGTCAATTTGACACGGTGTTTTTTGGTAGTTCCTACCGATTCTGTTTCTTAATAGAAATAGAAATATTCTTTATTGTGAATCATAGGTAATACATAATTGATGACACTATTACTTATGGTACAGTTCAGTTATGTTCCGCCACATAGGCATACAATAGTGGGTAGCATTCATGCAATATCATTAATCATTACATTAATTACAAATAATTGAACTAAATAAACAAAGTCAAACACAGTTATTACTTAAGTCAGAACAAAAAGAACAATTTACCAAATCCAAGTCATTTCAAAAAATCTTAAGTGGAATTATCCTCGAGAATATTTACCTACTTAGTTCATTCATCTTAGACATTGGATGTGAAACAAAATATTATATGAAAATTACCGTACAGTCATAATACGTTACCGATTTTGTTAACGATGTAATAGGAAACTTACATAATATATTGTATATATTGATATGTTGTAATTGTAACAAGATGACAGACAAAGCGCACGCTGGTGCATTTCTTATCCTCTGATTTGCTCTTACGCTGATTGACAATACGCCGTTTCAAGATTATCTTCAAATCCGATGGGCAAAAAACCGTACTGTTCTCAGGATGGCAAGGTCGCAAGACCGCGGCAGTCAGCACGCGCCTTTATTTATGCAACCTCTGTGGAGGTCGGTTTCTGAACTCGTTTAAAAATAAAACGTAGTAGATTATGTAATTGTTAATCTTTTTTTAATACTCCTTAAAATTGACTATAAATAATGGATTGATTTAATTATTTTTATTTAATTTAGTTTTTCCTGTTCCCGATGTTTTGTGGGTCACCGATATTTAACAAGGAGTTAAGGCAGTGATTACTAACACTAAATCATCATCAGCTTTCAGAGTATTTTTAAGAGGATATGTGAAAAAAATAGGATTCTTCAAAGCGTCATATATCATGAAGTTCTAACAGTAGCAGTATGATTTGCGGATATGTGTAAATTGAACATATAATTTAAGTTTTGATTAGAGCCAAGACACATTTTCTCGATAGAAAAACCAGCCAAAGTAGCCTCCGTCTTTATCGATAAACGCTTGGAACTGCTAAACGGTGAATAATAGAAACACGAGACTTGATTTAAAAAAAAGAGATTGATATTTTACAAATTTTGATTAGAGCAGAATTAAACTTACATAAATAGTACAATCACAATTTTACGCTTGCGTCGTTTCAGGCGCGCGCGCCGCCCCATCTCTTTCTCGCGCATCAGGCAGTAATATAAGCTATCACACCCCCATTTCGCTTCAATTATTTTTCAACATAAGCCCTTGAGGCAACTCAGCTCAAACCTGGCACAAGAATAAATACTAGACCTGACTTTAGAGAATAGTTACAACGCCGTCTAACGATATACTGATCTCCACTTGTTCAGGACCACAGATCACAAAAACTAAAGGGAGATATGAAAAGGGAGCGGGGCCAGTGTCGCAGCAATATGCGCAAAAACGGAACACATTGCTTGCGACAGTTATGACTCAATATAATATGAGGCTGAAAGCCAGTCGAGATATGATGTGTAAATAGTTTGCTTGCGTAGTACTTAAGATTATTCGAACGTTGAGTTCTGATACCGCAATGGATAATGAGCACATTCAAGCTTACAAAATACTTTCTATCGCGTGGTACTGGTGGTAATGCGACACTAGGTTTCGTACTCAGCGCGTTGGTTGGCATCTCTCTAGATCCCTATGTTCAGGACCATTTATGTAACATATTTTCCGAAGCATGGAGACGCTCGAGATAAAAATACCACTAAAACGGTCTACCAACCATCTTACTAAAAACTAAAATTACTAAAAACCATCCATAAGATGACCGTCGCGTCGGGCGTAATTTTGGTGATCTTTTCCAATAAAGAGTTCTTATACATACCTACATACCTACAGTACGGACAGTCCCTGCCCCCCACAATGTTGACCTCACCCCCTCTCGGTGGTAAAGGAGTATGACAGTGGTGTATTCCTCTCTTACTCTTACTACATACATAACATAAACTCACGGTTTTTTTCCCAGAGGGGTAGGTATAACCTATATACTCCATTTTGGGCGGTTATGACACACCACTCAATCTTGCCTCCTCTAGATCCATACATCTTGTCATACATTCCCGTCAATTTCGGCTGGTTTTAACCTGGCATTTTTATGACGTACACATGCTTTATACAGGGTCTTTCTTAATATGCTGACACTTTTTTTAAGTGGATGATTCGACCATCAAACTCAACAACTTTCTTTATGGTACCAACATTGAAATCGCGAAAAAAAATCAGCTGCCCCATACATTAGGCTCGAGTAGGTTTGCAGTTATGTATGGAAGAGCAGAGTTTTTTTTCGCGATTTCGAAGTTGGTGCCGTAGAGAAAGTTGTTCAGTTTGACGGTCTGATCATCGCCTTAAAAAAGTGTCAGCATATTAAGAAGTACCCTATATATTTGTTTGTAATTCGACATTCATTCATCCTTTCGATATGTACAAACCATCGAAACCATTCCCTTCTCTACTTTAACCACTCATTCTCACTCCACACTCACACAAAAATTTACCAGAAAAGAGAAAATTTCATAGAATCATCAAAATCATATGTGAAAGAATCATCAATGCAAATGGTGCCTCCGTGGTCTAATGGTGCCTCCGTGGTCTAATGGTTAAGAGCATTGGCTCTCGACACGGAGGTCGTGGGTTCGATTCCCACGGGGGAAACCTAGTGAAATGTCACTTTGTGCGTTTTTCCCCAGTTGGTTAGGACATTGCAGGCTGAATCACCTGATTGTCTGAAAAGAAAGATGATTCCGTGCTTCGGATGGCACGTTAAGCCGTTGGTCTCGGCTACTATCTCTGGTGGTAGTACTCGTTACATAAAAACCACGTCAGAGGCCGTAAGGCGGTCTGAAAAAACTCTGACACCAGGGCTCTGCCCACACGATAAGAAGAAGATCAATGCAAACTCAAATAAACAGGAACACAATTTTCGCATTCAGCTTCCAGTGAATTGCGACATGCTTTAGGATGGCGACCCTACTTTTTTAGGACTTTTATACTAAGGACCTTTCCACTGGAATATACATGCATCTGCCTAAAAAAATACTGTGGAAACTTGCCGATGGGATCATGGAGGAGACACTTTTCGTGCACCCCATTTTCCGTTTCTAATTTAAAAAACCTGTTCCTCAGGTGGAGATTCAAATGCTGGACCAGGACAAGTTGACGTTCGAGCATCACTGCGGCGGTGCTGTCATAGCTGAACGACTCGTGCTCTCAGCTGCACATTGTTTTGACAAGGTTTCTTCATATCTCTATGCCCATGAATCTAGAATAAAGGTCGGCGCAAACGAGCCGCCGTTTCGAGTCGCGGATACTGTTGTTGCGAGTTGCGGTCGGCCGGTGGCCACACGTTTCCCCCTACAAAATGTATGAAGTTGTGTATGTAGTAATACAGCACAGATACTCCCTGCCTCCTATCAATTTTTACCTCACCCTCTCGTGGAAGACGTTTGTAAGACGACAGTAGGCAATAGTGAAATTCTTTAATATATTGATGTAATATTTGTATACAGCGCGCCAACGGTAATTTTGTAAGTTTCACTTCTTGTACTCTTCTGCTCTCCTGGTACTTCTCAATGCTTTGGTGATATATTGCAAATACAAATATCTTTATTAGCGAAAGAGAAATTCAGTACACATGATACAATGGACCCCGCATGTGGCAAGCCAGAATCTCGGGAATCCTCTACGATTTGTCAGGAAAAAAATTACTAATTTTAGTACAGAGTGAGCGAAGTTAAATGATCATTAGATTTAACATTTGAAACAATTGCAACTCGCACTTGGCCGATTTTCTTTACACAAGAGGTACATTTTTGATGTAGCACATCTAGTAGGATCTGGTGGACCTATAGTGGACAAAATAGTAGGACCACGAGAAAACGCCGTGTGGTCCTCTCTCATTGGCATTCACTCAGTATTGCACGCGTGCGCACTGGGCAAACAAATGGGCCCCGTTTGTATGACGTAACGGCGTATTATCCTGGGTATGCTATTGGTCCCTTTACACTATAATAATAAAAACCCTCTCGTATTCCAGCAACCTCTCCAGCTGGAGCACATTCGGCTGGTGGTCGGGGAGCACCGCCTCAAGATCCAGGACAAACATGAGAACAGGTTCCTGGCTGAGAAGGTGGTACCGCATCCGGAGTTCAGGAAAAGTAAGCTAGATCTGTAAGAACTGATAACCGATGGGGAGTCCGAATTCTCGAATCATCACCAGCCTATACAGGTTCCAATTTAATATGCAGACGGTTTTTTTAAGAGAATGATTAGACAATCAAACTAAACAACTTTTTCTAAGGGACCAACATCGACATTGCGAAAAAAAACCAGTTGTCCCGAGCATTTGGCTCGAGCACGAATGCAGTTTTGTATTGAACTGCTGATTTTTTCGCAACTTCGACGTTGGTCCCATTGAGGAAGCTGTTCAGTTTGATGGTATGATCATCCCCTTAAAAAACTTTTCATAGCATAGCATAGCATTTCCTCACGACTATATTCCCCGAGGAGGTAGTCAGAGATATTCTGTAACCTAAGAACATCCAGTTTTCACTAGTACTACCGAAACTCTGTCCAGTGTGACGGAGAGTGAGCTCGTCGCCACTTGTAATGGACAGTAGGTACAATACATGCCTCGAAATTGAAGCATGCAGGTTTCCTCACGATGTTTCGTTTACAAAACCTTTCGTTTATTAAATTTCCAGATGGTCCGCATAGCAACGACATAGCCCTGGTGCTGGTCTCCCGGTCCGGCAGCGGGGTTCAGTTCAACTCACACGTCCGGCCGATCTGTCTGCCCGACGCGTCTGACGCGGTCGGACGGTGGTGCGCCGTCACTGGATGGGGGCTACAGGCAGGTACCAGTCGTGTTACCTTTATATTTTCTTCTATTTAGGCCAATACAGTACCGGGTTTTATGGTAAACAATTGCATAAGGTGATTGTAGTCATAATTCTGAACAAATTTCCCAAAGAAACATAAGGGAAATTTTCATACAAACGTTCGATCAGCTGATTGCATTTAGTATGGGTAGCCCACATTTTTTTTTGCTAATTTCCTATAGGTTTCTCACGGAAAGTGGTTCAGTTTCACGTGTACCCCTTAAAGTTATGCAACCGTTTACCCTAACACCCAGGATAAGAAAGAGAATCTCGTACCATATACAGTACACGGACATTTCCTGTCTTCCACCAATTTTAACCTCACCCAGAGGGGGCAGGAAGCGTGTCGGAAAATGTAAGCAATGGCGTATTGATGTCGCTCGAACTCACCCAGTATAGCACATGCTTACCTCTTATTGTTAAGGGCCTATGTCGGAAAAGAATTGAAGCGAAATGGGCGTGTGATAGCTTATATTACTGCCTGATGCGAGAGAAACAGATTGGGCGGCGCGCGCGCCTGAAACGACGCAAGCGTAAAACAAACTTTATTTAATTGTGATTGTACTATTTATGTGAGTTCAATTCTGCTCTAATCAAACTTTATAAAATACGAGCGTTAACCCGCGACTTCGTCCGCACAAATTATATACCAGATTTTAAGTCAGATCATAAGCTATCAAACAAAAAAAGTTTACACAGGTGGTGGTTTACAAAGGTTACATATCGTAACTTTTTTTTTGTTAATATCTTCAATGTACAGACAAACTTCCTGTTACATTTTATAATAGTATAGATATATAGATCAATCTCTTTTTTTAAATCAAGTCTCGTGTTTCTATTATTCACCGTTTAGCGGTTCATTCCCTGTCGTGTTACCTTTATTTTTTTTCTATTTAGGCCTATCTGACTTAATTATTCTCAGTGGTTCCTCTCATCCCGATCATAGACAATTCCTGGAGTAGAATTACTAATAGCAAGCCTGGCTGGGTCACTCCGTAGTCCTATAATATTTTGTTTAACATTATTCCATCATCGCATCATTGCTATTCATAATTATGTAGGCACATTATTTTCTTAAGTCCGCGTGTTGGGGGTGGAGTACACCTATCACCCTAGCTCGTGAAAGAAGCAAGCCCAGCAGTGGGACGCATATAGGCTGATGATGATGAAAGTTTCTCCCCTAAGGTTGTCTAGAAGAAATCGCTTTTTAGCGATAAGACCGCCTGTTTTTGTGCCTTTTGTATTTCCTGATTGTTTGCTCTCTGTATACTCTGTTTTTTTAGTGTCAAATAAAGTATAATTGATTGATTGATTGGTTTCTCCTTTCACAGAAAGCACAGAATCCTTCGCACCGGTTCTAAGAGCTGCAGCCGTCCCAGTGTTGGACTTGACAACTTGCAGAAAGAATCAGATCCTGGGAGGAAGACAGCAGGAGATATTGGACTCTATGATCTGTGCTGGTAAGACATACAGAAAAAATTTAATTATGTCTGAATTGAGAAAGTATGCTCTCAAACGGTGAAAGAATACATCAAGAACAAGAAATTCTGATGCGTATGTGAAGTCTACCAATCCAGATTGGGCCTGCGTGGTGGACTAACACCCATATCCTTAAGGATAGGCCTGTGCCCTGCAGTGGGATGTATACATGGTGTAAGTGACAGCCTAGCAAATGAGTTTGATGGTCTGAGTTCAGAGTTTCAGTATGTCATCCTGTATAATACTGAATACTGACTGAATACTGACTACTTAATACTGACTGATGATGATAATTTGTGTCATCTGTCGTAGAAACTTGAAGTACATGAGCTTTAGTAAACTTAGATTTATTATGACTTCTTAATCTAGCAGTCATAATATAAGGTCTAACAAAATTAGGTGAAACTATTTTAAAGGGGTGATCAGACCATCAAACTGAACAACTTTCTCTATGGGACCAATATCGAAATCGCGAAAAAAAAATCAGCTGTTCCATACAAACCTACTCGACCTAAATGTATGGGACAGCAGATTTTTTTTTCGCGATTTCAATATTGGTCCCATAGAGAAAGTTGTACAGTTTGATGGTCTGATCATCCCCTTAAAATAGTTTCACCTAATTTTGTTAGACCTTATATAAGTTCTAACAAAGCTGAAACTATTTTAAGGGGATGATCATACCATCAAACTGAACAACTTTCTCTGTGGGACCAAAATCGAAATCGCGAAAAAAAAACAGCATTTGAGTAGAGTTATGTTTGCAGTTTTGTATGGGTGGTCAGCTGATTTTTTTTGTCGATTTTGATATTGGTCCCATAGGGAAAGTTGTTCAGTTTGATGGTCTCTGATCATCCCCTTAAAATAGTTTCAGCTATTTTAGTTAGACCTTATATACTAACCATTTTTAAAATTTCCAGGCATACTATCAGGCGGAGTGGACGCATGTCGAGGCGACTCTGGGGGGCCACTCGCCTGCATGGCGGGGTCTAGGTGGCAGCTGCACGGCGTGGTGTCCTGGGGCTCCGGCTGCGCGCGGCGAGCCAGGCCCGGGGTCTACACTAGGGTCGCTTCATACCTCTACTGGATTAGAAGCACTGCAGCCGCTCTTGGGCATAGGATCCCTTAGGATGCTAAAATCACTGTGTGATATGAGAAATTGTATTAAAAATAGAGGTTACCATTAGGTCTTCAAATTTTTCTATTAGCGATCATTTCAGTTTTCACTCTTCTCTTATCTTTCTCACAATCCCTCCACTGTTCTTGCCTAATACAATCGTCCACTAGTGGCTTACTTAGATAGTGCAAATTGATTAAGGGGCCACTCGCCCGCATGGCGGGGTCAGTGGCAGCTGCATGGCGAGATCTATGTGGCAGCTGCATGGCGTAGTGTTCTGGGGCTCCGGCTGCGTGCGGTGAGGCAAGCCCGGGGTCTACACTAGGATCACTCAATACATCTTCATACATACATACATTGGGTTGTGTAACTGGTTCACAGTCAATCAATATTATGTCATCACGAATTATTGACACGGTAAAATGAACTTTTAGGCAGTTTATTCATGATAATTTTCAGCTTTAACTATAAGTTTAGTATAGATAATACACCATGCGTTTTATTTAGGCTAAAATATATATAAATAAAGATGCTGTAACGATCATCAGTATGAGCAACATGACAGAGCGTTCACTAAATACGTTTTAGCCCAATAACATTAGTAATTATTATGGTCGAAGTTTTAGCCTAATTACTTTTTGATGCAAGTCAGGCTCAGTGTTCCATGCTTTAATCCCAATACTACGAGAACACGCTGTCAACTCCATCTATGTATTTATTGAAGCTGTCTAAATATCTTCTTCCATTTATTTGTATTAGCCGTTATTTCAGTTCTCACTCTTCTCTTATCTATCTTACCATCCTTCCGCTAATCTTGCCTCATACAGTCGTCCTCTTGTGGTTTACCTAAGTCCGATGAGAGAGCCGCCTCGCCGTTATGGGTGGATTTTAGGTGACATCCGCACGACGGGGTCTAAGTGGCAGCTGCACGGTGGGGTATCCTGGGGCTTCGGCTGCACGTGGCGAGCCAGGCCCAGGGACATTAAAAAGTGCTACTTCAATAAACTACAAAAGACTTAAAGCTATTTTCATACAATACTTTCGTTAAGGGTATGTTTTTGAAAGTATGTTTAGAACATTCTTTTAAAATAGAAAAAAATAACGATTTATTTCGCTATTCTTAAAAGTATAATGGTTAAAATATAAAAAAATAGTTTTAAGGCTTTTGTAGTTTATTGGAGTAGCACTTTTTATGTTTTGGCTTTCTTCATTGAGAAAACTTTAATATTGTGATGAAGGCGCCACTAAACGGTAAAAGGGTCCTTAACACGTTCCGGGACAGTGAACGAGACACAATAGAACTTTTATTGTTATCACGTCTATAGCCGGTCACTGTCCCGGAACGTGTTAAGGTGGTTTCAGTCCATACAAAAGTTTGACGCACAATACGCGTAAACGGAATTAATGAAAGTAATATTTTATATATGGAAAAATAGTTTAGAAAATCTAGATGCCGCGTCACAAATAACATTTGCAATTTATAATATTAAATAATTACGGAGATATAAAGTTTTGAAAATTTTGTATGAAAAATTTCAAAGCTTATATCTTATATCTTCGTAATTATTTTATAAATTGCAAATGTTATTTGTGACGCGGTATCTAGATTTTCTAAGCAATTTTTCCATATAC
Source organism: Agonopterix arenella (assembly GCA_927399405.1). Taxonomy (NCBI): domain Eukaryota; kingdom Metazoa; phylum Arthropoda; class Insecta; order Lepidoptera; family Depressariidae; genus Agonopterix; species Agonopterix arenella. The sequence continues at coordinate 6,718,926 of OV656718.1, read as the reverse complement.
AGGGTGTAAGTGACAGCCTAGCAAATACTGAAACGACGAACTCAGACCATCAAACTGAACAACTTCCACTATGGAGACTACCTCAGGAAACGCGAAAAAAAATCAGCTGTCCCATACATTTGAGTCGGGTAGGTACTGCAGTTTTGTATGAGACAGCTGATTTTTTTCGCGTTTGCTGAGGTAGGCTCCATAGTGAAAGTTCTGAGTTCACTGTTTCAGTATTTACTAGGCTGTCACTTACACTCTGTATACAAAGTTACTTATATTAATACCGTCTACGCGTATTGTATAAAATTGACCCCTCTGCAACTACCTTAAATGGTAACAAATAAGGAAAACATTAGAGAATAATTTTAACGCCAAAGACTATCAATAAAAATTGTTTATTTTAGGAATGTAAGGGCCTGTTTCACCACCTCTGAATAAGTTCTTGATTGTTTATCTGACAGATCGTTTGACATAACTTCCACACCAAACATTATGTTAAAAAATCTGTCAGATATGCTATTAAAAAACGTACCCAGAAGTAGTGAAACATGCCCTAAGTCTTACATTAAGAATGCACTTATTTATTGTAACAATAAAACGTTGAAAAAGACAGTTCCAATTTTCTTTTATCTACTTATCTTTTCTTTGAATGATGATATAAATTTAAGAAAAAAATATATTTTGGCAAAAGATAATTTTTGAATCTCATTCACTGAGCTCATCAGTTGAAAATCTCAAGTATATTAGGTGTTAAAAGAAAAGATCGTGTCAGGAACACTACACTGCGCTCCAAAACACAAATCGCCGACGTCGGGGAGAAAACAGCTAAACTAAAATGGGAATGGGCCGGCCATGTCTGTCGAATGCACCAGGAGAGGTGGGCAAAAATTGTTACGCCCTGGATCCCAGAAAACGGTCGTCGGCGCCCGGGTCGTCCTAAGAAGAGGTGGCGGGATGATCTGGATGCTTTTGACGACAAGTGGCCAGAGCTTGCCCAGAATTGAGATGGTTGGAAGATTAAAGGCGGGGAGGCCTTTGCCCAGCAGTGGGATGAAATAGGCTAGAAAAAAAACGTAACCTAAACTAAATAATAATTGGTATAAGCCGACACAACAACAAAAAATAAAAAATAAATATTGTTGGTTGAAATCAATCAATCAATTTCTGGATTTTTTGTCTAATTTCCATTTGTTTTTTTTTTGTTTGAGCATACGCAAAAACTACTGAATCGATTCGAAGACGACGAATTCACGGGCAATAACGAAAATTTCTTGTAACTACTCAACGCTCACTCAAGGCCTCATAATAAAGGCTGATGGTCACCCAAAGGGCAATGGAGAGGACCTATGCTCGGAGTTTCTTTACGAGATCGAATCAGAAATTAAGAGATTCGCAGAAGAACCAGAGTAGCCAACATAGCCTAAAGACTTGCAACTAAAGTGGCAATAGGCGGGGCACATAACTCGCAAAACCGATGGCCGACGGGGCCGAAGAGTTCTCGACCACGTGGAAAGCGCGGCGTGGGTAGGCCCTCACAAGGTGGACCTACGACCTGCCTAGCTAGCATGCCACACACGACAAAGCGTTTAAACGAAAAAAACGTCATGCGCGCTCTTTCTGGCCTACGTAAAATAATAAAGATGGAGGCACATCTCGATTTTTGTCGTTTTCTCGAGGGTGGCATGCTAGCTAGGCTGGGCTGCAATGTGATTGAACCGTTATGGGACTACGTACGAACCATAACTTTTGACACATTTGGTATTGCGTTAATCGCGGTACAGCCGTTAGAGCCGTTTTGACAGATCGCTCAGACGTTATTGGCTGTAAGTTACATAGAGTTTAGCGCATTGCGGAATTCAGCACAGTTGAATAGTAATTGCATTGCAATGTGATTAGAACTGAAATTGGATAAGAATAGAACTTCGATGTTTTAACTTAGCGCAATCGGGCACCTGGTAAAGGCGGCGGGAACCCGTTGAATAAGGGCAGCGCAGAAACGGTCTTTGTGGCGATCCTTGGTGGGAGGCCTATTTGCCTATGTCCAGCAATGGACGTCTATCGGCTGATATGATAATTAATCAATTATTTAATGAATATTTTTGTTGGCTTGGCTTTGATGATCCTCACAGAGATCATCAAAGCCAGGTGCATTTTGGTGACTTTGCATAATTTTCTCGGCAAATGTTGGGAAAAAGAAACCGTCCCTCAGGATATGCGCGATGCTAACATCATCACTTTATATAAGGGAAAAGGTGACCGCGGCGACTGCAACTGCTACCGTGGAATTTCCCTGCTCAGCATCGTTGGTAAGTTGTTTGCAAGAGTAATTCTTAGCAAACTGCAGAACTTTGCTGAGCGCGTGTACCCTGAGTCTCAATGCGGGTTTAGGGCTCAGCGGTCCACAGTAGACATGATTTTCACACTTCGGCAATTGCAGGAGAAGTGTAGGGAACAGAACACTCCCTTGTTGATCGCGTTCGTCGACCTAAATAAGGCCTTCGATACCGTCAGCAGGGAGGGTCTTTACATAGCCCTTGACAAAATAGGTTGCCCACCCAAATTGCTGAGGATGGTAAAGTCATTCCATGAGGGTATGAAGGGATCGGTTGTTTTCGATGGCGAGACATCTGAAGCGTTTGAAATGAGGAGAGGTGTGCGCCAGGGTTGCGTCTTGGCTCCTACTTTGTTTGGCATCTTTTTTTCACTTATTTGCAAAACTGCTTTCGGTGAAGCCAAACAAGGTATTCATCTACACACAAGGACTGATGGGAAACTATTTAACATCTCCTTACTGAAATCCAAGCGAAATCGCGAGGATCTATACTTGGACAGTCTTTTGTTCGCTGACGACGCAGCTTTTGTCGCCGACACTCCTCAAGAACTTCAGCGTCTTATCGACAAATTTTCCAGAGGATGCGCACTTTTTTCTATGTCGATAAATGCTAAGAAGACAGTAGTTTTGGCGCAGGGTTGTAGTTCGATTCCAGTTATTCTACTGGAGAACACACCGCTGGAGGTGGTTAACAGGTTTTGTTATCTGGGGTCTACAGTGTCTGAGAATCTCTCCAACGATGGAGAGATCGGCACTCGTATCGGTAGAGCTGCTACGACGTTCGGTAAGCTAAGTGCAAGAGTGTGGAACAACAAACATCTAACAGTTAAAACCAAGATGAACGTGTATCAGGCATGCATCTTAAGCACACTTTTGTACGGTGCGGAGACCTGGACGTCGTACGCAAAACAGGAGAGACGTGTTAACCTTTTCCACATGCGCTGTCTTCGAGGCATTCTTGGCATAACCTGGAGGGATCGAGTGACAAACGAGAAAGTGCTAGAAATGGCGCAGCTGCCCAGCGTAACGGCAATTCTCAAACAGAGACGTCTACGGTGGCTGGGGCACGTGCATCGCATGGATCACTCTCGTTTGCCGCGTCAAGTTCTTCTAGGTGAAGTAGCGCATGCCAAGAGAAATGTCGGGAGACCACGTCTCCGATTCAAGGACTGCGTAAAGCGAGACATGCCCACATTCTCAATCGACACTAGCGGCTGGGAAGATCTCGCTGAGAACCGCGACTTGTGGAGGACACATTTAGCGGAAGGAAGAGCTGTTCACGACAGGGCCTGGTTTGCTTCCTTGGCTGAAAAGCGAGAAAAGAGGCATGATCGGCTAGCAAACCCAACTGACACAGCAAACTCAAATTTCACTTGCCGTATATGCGGCCGTACCTGTCGCTCTCGTATCGGGCTTTATAGCCACGAGCGTAAGTGCCGCCAAGACGCTGCTTAAATCATCTTTCAAAGATGGAAAGGCCAATGATGATGATGAATAGTAATTGCATTGCAATGTGATTAGAACTGAAATTGGATAAGAATAGAACTTCGATGTTTTAACTTAGCGCAATCGGGCACCTGGTAAAGGCGGCGGGAACCCGTTGAATAAGGGCAGCGCAGAAACGGTCTTTGTGGCGATCCTTGGTGGGAGGCCTATTTGCCTATGTCCAGCAATGGACGTCTATCGGCTGATATGATAATTAATCAATTATTTAATGAATATTTTTGTTAAATTTTTATTACTATCCCGATAATTATAATAAATATTAAGGTCACACGTGATATGAACGAATCACTGCTCCACTTTACTTTAAACGAAATTATCTGACGTTTGCCCCACTAACTTTCGACCTTTTCTCTTTGTAATAAACACTATTCGTAATTCAAAGCGCAATTTATTTATTTATTAAAAGATTCATTACTAAAGCCGTGGTGGCCTACTGGCGAGAAACCTGGCCTGCCATGCTGGAGGTGATGGTTCGATCCCCGTCCAGGCCGACTCGTAACAATAAGTTTTTCGGAGTTTATGTGCGACTTGTAACACCACTGGCTTTTCGGTGAAGGAAAACATCGTGAGGAAACATGCCTGCTTCAATTTTGTCGCATGTATTGTAACCCTGTGTCCATTACAAGTCGCCACTTGGGGCTCACTCCCCGTCACATTGTATAGAGTTTCAGTACTACTAGTGAAACGTGGATGTTCTGCGGTTTCAGAATATCTCTGAATATAGTCTTGAGCATATGCATACATGCTTTTATCGGTGAAGGGAATCATCGTGAAGAAACCTAAGCCTAATGTCAACGCACAGCCTACAGCCTAAACCACTGAATCACGAAATTCTTAATGGAGGAGGAGGATTGTGGAGGTATATGCTGAAGTTGTAAAGTGCGTGGTATTTGCTGAGCTAGCCTTTCAATACCATGTAGATTATGATGACGTGCTGGAGCTAAGAGCGTTACCGGGAGAATACGAGATAAATTAGGATAGCGTATGCTTGGTCGTTGTTGCGTCGCTGAAGGTTGCATCACTGGGTCTGCTGGAGGGTCCTCCTATTTTCTTGGAGACACCAAGAAACAAGTTACGGTGAAATTTAGAGCAACGAAAATTTTCGGTAACCTTTATTTAAATGTTACCTTTATCCGGGTAACAACCGAATTAAATACCGGTAACATAAATATGACCTTCAAGAGAATGCGAGTGAGTGCGGGTAAGGGTCAGTATAGGCGGAGCGGCAAAAAGCGCGCGTTGTTTTTAATAACACTGAATACACCCGACGAGTGACGCGCGCCCTATTTTCAGTGTTGCTATAGCATTTGGACAAGTCAAGATTATAAATGAGATGATTATTTACATTTTATTGAACCCAAAAGCATTAATATTATTATTATTATATATGATACACTAGCAGCTCAAAGCTGATGCGTGTATATCACTGCACTTGTTTAGTTTTTTAAATATTTGTACAGTCTATTTTTGAAAGAGTTCACTGAAGGCGCACTTATTACAGTCTCAGGCAATTTGTTTCACTCGCGAACTATACGGTTGGGCAAAAAATGTTTCCGGGGGTTGCTTGTACAAAACGTGCCATCAATTTTGATCATATAATGGTTTAAGTTTATGTTCACGTTTGAGTTTAAATTTGTTATTATAATTAATTTAATTTGTATTTAGTAAGGACTAACGGGGTACTTACTTAAAAATTGAATACTTACTATATTTATGAAGAATTTTTTTTTTATTTAAATATAAGGTCTAACAAAATTAGCTGAAACTATTTTAAGGGGATGATCAGACCATCAAACTGAACAACTTTCTCCATGGGACCAATATCGAAAACGCGAAAAAAAACAGTTGTTCCATACAAACCTACTCGACCTAAATGTATGGGACGGCTGATTTTTTGTTGCGATTTCAATATTGGTCCCATAGAGAAAGTTGTTCAGTTTGATGGTCTGATCATCACCTTAAAATAGTTTCAGCTAATTTTGTTAGACTTTATATATCTCTGTGTACGCGGACAGTTAGTAGAATTATATAAAGGTTAACTCTAAAAATACCTGTAAAAAAATTTAAGGTTGTAACCAAAAAGTACCGGTATTATCGATACCGGTTTCGGTCCCTGTCCATGACCGAACCAGGATTCGAACCCAGCATCCTGGTTTGGCAGTCCGGCGTGGTAACCATTAGAACAACAGGGTCGTCATAGGGGTGAGCTTGGGGCGAACACAATAGACCAGTGGTCGCAGTGTTACATAACGAATCTTGCTTGCAATAGTCTAACAATAATAAAATACGGTGCCATTCCTTGTTCAATCTCGGGATTTCATTTGGGGGTCTTTACGACGTGTTCGTTTTTCGGGGGTCGCCAGGCCCTGTACCCGGAGTTTCGATCAATCAATCAATCAATCAATTATACTTTATTTGACACCAAAAAAACAGAGTATACAGAGAGCAAACAATCAGGAAATACAAAAGGCACAAAAACAGGCGGTCTTATCGCTAAGAAGCGATTTCTTCCATACAACTCGACTCTTCTTTCGATGTTCGATATATCGCCACTGTTTCGGTCAGCACTTCATTGTAACAGAGTTGACATTGGAACGAAAACGTTCACGCAATTGCGAAGTTCGAATGTGCGGGTAGAGGCCCAGTTTCGGGACCCTTGCGGCGTGTTCGTTCTTCTGGGTCACCAGTTTGGAGATCTCTCGTGTGCGGTGAGAGAAGGTTGCAGTGGTAGTTAGGACAGGTTTTGAGTCTCAGTGTGTATGATTTATTAGGGCATTTGTCCGGTTCCCTTATTTGTCGGTAAATTCAAATTCAAAATAATTTTATTTCAGACACAGTCCATAGATTGTTAGTATATACTTTAAAACTATGTTAGTACAGTATAATACATAACAGTCATATAATTTGAAAATAGCCTATTTTCTGATAGAGGGGGCAGCGGAGAGGTGTAGTTCCGTCCGTCCAGTGCCTCCAGAAGGGACAGTGTGGCCGGTTTGAAATGGTGTTCAGGAGACTGTTGGTGCTACTTTGGACGCGACGTATCAGGGAGGCGACTCTACTGCGTATTATGGCGTGAAAGGAAGTCACACTTGCCGCCGCGAACATTCCTGACGCGCTACAAAACCTCGGGAGCCCCATCAGCATCCTGAAACCATTATTGTACTGGATACGCAGAGCATTGTAGGCTCTCAGCGTATAGCTGACCCACAGGCTGCACGTGTACATCGACTGGCAAAAAGCTCTGAAAAGTGTACGCTTTACCTCTTCAGTGCATCGTTCATGCGCGCCAAAATATTACAGCGCACCGTTATAGCGCACACCGGTAAAGCGCAGAGTTATAAAAATGAACATTTGGGTGTCCCCACATTGATCCCCACCCAAAAATCTTAGGGAGCATGTAGGGTACTAAGAAACTGACATTAGCACTATGAAAGGATTTTTTTGAACCTAAACCCCTTAACACTCAGTTGCAGGAACGCTCATTAAAGATAATCTTCCATTAAATCTCTTGATTTACTTTTTGTTTAAATCTTTTACTTTTTGTTTTATTGACGTAATAAAAGCTAGCAAGAGTTTTAATGGATGATTATCTTTAATGAACTTACGTGCAACTGGCGGTAAAAGAGGTACAACAACCGTGGAGTAGGAGAGACTAACAATTTTGATTTCTATGTTGCGTAGTGATTTTTGATACCTAGTCTGTTGTCTCTAAATGGTGCAGGTTATAGTTTAAAAGTCCAATTAATAATTACCTCCCACCTCTCCTAACAAAACTCCGTAAAATGACTGGGCTAAGAGTGGAGAGTGTCATTTCTCATTTGTCTTTGGGTACAACGGGTTGACATTTTCCGAAATTCATGCGTACGATGTCGCGGGCAAAAGCTAGTCTTAAAATAAAATTAAAGATGTCAACAAGCATAATTATTTAAACACAATTCGAAACGAAACATAATAAAATAATAACAATAGTACTTGGGTAGGTCATAAAAATATTTCAAACGGAGCAATTAAAAACCGGCCATGTGCGAGTCGGGCTCGCGCACGTAGGGTTCCGTACCACAAAACAATATTAACAACAAAAACGTTTTTTCCGGGATTCTTAACGTAAGCCCGGCAAGTAATACACTTGTCCGGTTTTTATTATACCTATTTGCTTTTTTACCTTAGAGTATGCTCTATAATAATAAAAATTTTGACGCTTGTATGTAAAAAACAACCTTAAAAATACACGTTTCTTGTATTCCCTTAATTTTTAGGGTTCCGAAATCAACAAAGAACATGTTACGGACGGCTAGGAGACGACGAATTTGACCCTCGTGGTATTTATTTTGTACAGAATTTTTGAGTGTTTTTAATAGAAACTGTTTAGATTAGGCTTAAAACATAGGATAAGGTCTTAAGTTACTTGTAAATACTAGGAAATAAATGATAATAGATAGATATATTATATATTAAGTTAGGAAATAGAGTAAGAATAAGGTACTAGATTATAAGTAAATACCGAATTAAATGTATGCTACTTGGTGCCTACTTTATTCCCCTAGCTTAAGAATATTATAAGTTTTAGATAAACAGACATGTAAATATTTAGGGATAGAATATAAGATTAATTTGTTAACGCATCCCAAAATGGAGAGCGGACGCATTGGCCTGAGAACGACCGGCAAATGAGCGCGGCAGAGTAACAGCCAATGACAGGCCGTCGCCGCAGTGCGTGTCACTGGCGCTCTCCCTTTTGGGACGCGCGCCCGACTACCTGAATAAAAGGGGCGAGTTCTGAGTGCACGATCGCATTCACCACTCGGCTCCCGCAACGACAACAAGTAATAAGAACTGTGAATAAACGACTACTGAAATCTGAAGAAATCATTTACTGAACTGAAATTTGAAGAAAGAATACGCAACAGAACCCTTATAGTTTCGCCACGTCCATCTGTCCGGCCGGGCCGTCTGTCCGCGGCTTAGCTCGGAGACGCTCAGTACTAGAAAACTATTTTTTGGCATGGATATACATTATTAATCACGCCGACAAAATGGTAAAATAAAATCTTCAAAAATATTTTTTTAGGGTACCTCCCCCATACGTGAAGTGGGGATGAATTTTTTTTTTCTCGTGTATCCGAATTTGTGGGGTATAGTTGGATAGGTCTTTTAAAAATATTGTAGGTTTGCTAAAACCATTTTTCGATTAAGGAATCCGTTAGCGAAATATTGAGCTTTAAAGTGAATTTTTAAGAAAATTTTTTTTTAGAAATCGCTTCTTAGCGATAAGACCGCCTTATTTTGTGCCTCTTGTATTTTATTTCTGTATTTTACTGTTTATGTTTTTGGTGTAAAATAAAGTATATTTGATTGATTGATTGATTTTTTGTTAGAGTCAAGTGTCCCCCCCGCCAGCTAAACGGTAGTTTCTGGATATGTGAAAAAATTCACGGCAGTACTTGTAGTATATATAACGAAATTAAACTATCACCGCTAAGTAGGCTTTACAAGTTTACGAGTAATAGTCGACCAACTTATAAAATGTACTTTTTTAAAACGTGGATGTTCTGAGGTTTCAGAATAACTCTGACTACCCCCTCGGGGAATATATTATAAAATGTACTTTTTTAGACTTACAAGTTTACGAGTAATAGTCGACCAAATTATAAAATGTACTTTTTTAAAACGTGGATGTTCTGAGGTTTCAGAATATCTCTGGGTACCCCCTCGGGGAATATAGTCGTGAGTATATGCTATGCTACGCAACTTATAAAATGTACTTTTTTAGATTTACTAGTTTACGAGTAATAGTCGACCAACTTATAAAATGTACTTTTTAGACTTTATTAGCCGTTAAACCATAGTATATAACAAAAAGGCTCCTTCTAAGTCCATATTATATTGTGACGGGCAACTACGGAACCTTACCCTGCGCGTGGTCCGACACGCACTTGACCAGTTATTACTTTTCTTTTTAATTTTCTTTAGTTGTTAGCAAATCCAGAATAACAACACAAATTCTGTGAATATTCCAACTTGCTACCTGTTACGGTTCAAAATATATAGGTCCATAGAGTTGGACAGCGTACAATTGGTTGCAGAGGGGTTAATTGTATACAAAACTTCGACGCACAATACACGTAGACGGTATTAATATAAGTAATTTTGTATATATGGAAAAATAGTTTAGAAAATCTAGATGCCGCGTCACAAATAGCATTTGCAATTTATAAAATAATTACGAAGATATAAAGCATTGAAATTTTTCGTACAACATTTTAAAAGCTTCATATCTTCGTAATTATCGTAATTATATTATAAATTGCAAATGTTATTTGTGACGCGGCAACTAGATTTTCTAAACTATTTTTCCATATATAAAATACGAGCTTTAACCCGCGACTTTGTCCGCACAAATTATATACCAGATTTTAAGTCAGATAATAAGCTATCAAACAAGAAAAGTTTCATCAAAATCGGTTTAGTAGTTTTTGCGTGATGCTCGTTCAAACAAACAAACGCACAAACAAACACACAAACAAACAGACAGACAAAAAATCCAAAAATTGGTGATATGGAATCAGGGATACCTAAAAACCATATCGTAACTTTTTTTTTGTTAATATCTTCAATGTACAGACAAACTTCCTGTTACAGTTTTATAATAGTTTAGATTACTTTTATTAATTCCGTCTACGCGTATTCAATTCAATTCAATTCAAATAATTTATTTCAGACAAGATGTCCATATAGTGTTAGTATACATTTATCTTAAAGCTAGTGTTAGTTACAAAAACAAAAAAAAAAACAAAAAAAACATTTTATTTTAAAAACGCGGTGTGGAGCTTCACCCAGTGATGCAACAGCGGGGAGTCCCACCGGTCTTTGAACACATTCAGGAGACCGTTAGTGCTGGCTCGGAGCCTGCCCAACATGGAGGCGCACCGTTTTCTCAATATAGCATAGAAGTCGTCCGTGTGCGCCTCCGCGTATTGTGCGTCAAACTTTTGTATGGACTGAAACCACCTTAACTGCACAGCGGAGGCTTAGCAACCCCGTTGGCACCCTTTGGACACGGTACCCTACAAAAAAGATAACCGCGAGTTAATTAAACTTAATGTTTACAAAGTTAGTAAATCTCGCCTGACCTATAGCACCATATATCACTAACATACAATAATCTTAATATATTTATACATAAATACACGTATAAATATTTTTACACAATAACGTTCAGCTCACGTGTCAGATAGACCAGCTTCATTGACCTTTACACGTGATTGTAAATGGGTACGAGGTAGTCTTCATGGGAATGGGAAAGGGAGGTTTTGCCATAATCGCCACGCTTGGCAGGCGGGTTGGCGATCGCAGTTGGGTGTTCTTCTTCTTATCGTGTGGGCAAGCCCTGGTGTCAGAGTTTTTTCAGACCGCCTTACGGCCTCTGACGTGGTTTTTATGTAACGACTACTACCACGAAAGATAGTAGCCGGGACCAATGGCTTAACGTGCCATCGAAGCACGGAATCATTTTGAGTTCAGTTGTTTTTTTCAGTTGGGTGTTAATATACTCGGAGAACGCTGCTGCCCATCCTCCTGTTAAACCCTTTAGTCGCCTTTTACGACACCCGCGGGATGGGCTGGGGATACAATATTCTTGGCCGGCACCACACGGCATAGGTACCTACTCGAATGTATTAAATAAATAAATTTAAAAAAGACAACAGATTTAAATAAAAAAATATTGACCATATCTCCATCCTGCAATTTTTTTCAGTTTGTTGGTTTCAATATGGTTGAAACCGACAATCTAAATAAAAATTAATGTTTGTTTAGGCTAAAGTTAATCATTTTAACGGGTTCAATGGTTGTTTGTCTGTTTGTCCCCTATGCGTTCCTATACCGTTCGTTTGCCCGATTGAGACAAAACTAACTATGATCCTATTGTTTTATTTTATTTTGTATTTTTGGCGCTTTTGCGGTAGTGTCGTCAACACTGCCATAAATTATCTCTGGAATTGGCTCTCTAATAGCCATGTTTTTTTCCTTCTTATTGCTGTCTCCCGTTTGCAATGGAGGGAAGTCGGATATTTCGTTTTCCTACTCCTCCTATCTTCTTCGATTAATTCATTGCGGGTTCTAGGGTCATCCCCCGGGCTCGCTGGACTTCATTGTCCAGTGTTGTGAATAGTTGCCGCTGTTGGCCAGGATGCTTACAGGAGTTACAGCGGTGGGAATGTGTGGTGGGCCTATACCCGATAAAAAAAACTATGACATAAACTGGCGTAACCCCAAAGTTAATAATATTCTGTAGTGCAGGAAGGTGGCATAGGTATTATCTACACCTACTTACCTGGACTCAAGGATTTTAGAATCATAAAGAATGCCACTCCTCCTTACAAGTATAGAAACAAGAAAATTAGCCATGGCGGTTGGTAATGTTCGACCTTCTTTCGTACGTCTCCGTCGTCGATATTTCCAACGTTTTTGTGTACGTTTCTATCCAATGACGTGACGTATTGAATAACAGGAGCTACAATTTTTGTCGTTGGATTAAAAAGGGACAAAGTAACGTCGAAAACAACGATGGGAATTTACGAATGAAGAACGATCATTACCGACCACCAAGGAGTATTATCATGTTTCACCGCTTGTTAGGCAGGTCTGTACACAGTCTGTACTCCAAGGTATATACAATACCTATGCCAGCTTCCTGCCTGGACTACAAACTGCCTTACAAGCGGTGAAACATGAAAATACTCCTTGGCGGTCGGTAATGTTCAACCTTCTTTTATACGTCGATGTTTCTTTCTTCTTTATTCATAGAGTTTGTAGTAAATAAGGTTGTTCAGTTTGCATATGCATTACGTATGTTAACAAAGGTTGTACATCAAAAAGCTCTCTTAGCAGCATATCATGGTTACGTTGCGTCGAGACTAAGATACGGGATTATCTTCTGGGGGAATGCCACGAATAAAGAACGTGCATTCTTAGCACAGAAGCGATGTATACGGGCAATCTGTGGCCTGAAAATGATAGATAGCTGCAGACCACATTTTAAGAAACTTAAGATATTAACTGTACCGTCACTTTACATATATGAGATTGCACTATTTGTTAAAAGGTACCCCAACATGTTTGCCAAAGTTACGAGCGCACGTCGCTGCAATCAACTATGTACCACATTTAGCAAAACGACTCTGTTTAGTAATAGTGTATTTGCAATGGCCCCCAAAATATACAACAAATTACCTAAGGATATAAGAAACAGTAATAACTACATGCAGTTTAAAAATCAACTTTTTGACTACCTCATTCACAAGACTTTTTACACAATTAAGGAATTTTTTGATGACACTGTTGACATGACACGACATGATGACATGATGACAAATATTGGTCATATTTCATGTAATTTATTTTGACATTTAATCTTTTAGTTAGTAACCTATTAATGTTATGCATGAATACGATCTTTTTATTGTTTATAAACTTTTGACATTTTAAAATGTTATTGCATTTAATTCTAATCAGGACTTTGTTTTATTAATGTTAATTACCGAGCTGTTCTTTGTTTTGTATGCCTGTTGGCGGATCACAGCGGAAACCCGACTATTGTCAAAGTTTATTTATTCTACCTCTGTATTACCTGTGATATACAAATAAATAATTTTGATTGATTGATTTCCAATGGTAGGTTTGTCACTTTCTAATCCGCCGACGAAAATAAAAAAGAAAGAGTTTTTATTTAATTGCTCTTCTGATAGAAAGAACAAACCTACCGTTGGAAAGATCGACGTACGAAAGAAGGTTGAACATTACCGACCGTCACGACCAATTTTCGTGTTTCCATGCTTCTAAGGAGGATTGTTATCCATCATTAATATTCATGCTATATATAGTACACACATACGGCACACATCAAGTAAGTAAATAAGTAATGAGGGATTTTACGAAAGTAATTAAAAAAGAAAATGTAGTTCCAAATGGCTCTAAAGATGACGGCGTTGATGATGACGATGATGGCGTTGACGAGGGGTTAGTGACCTTGCAAATAATAAAATACAAATACAAATAGCATAGGTTCATCTTTTCTTTCTTTCTTATTTTTTCCTTTTTTATCCTTTGTCGCATATAAATACAGGGTGTAAGTGACAGCCTAACAAATACTGAAACGATGAACTCAGAACAACAAACTAAGCAACTTTCACCATGAAGCCTACCTTAGGAAACACGAAAAAAATCAGCTGTCACATACATATGGGACAGCTGATTTTTTATCGCGTTTCCTGAGGTAGGCCCATAGTGAAAGTTGTTCAGTTTGATAGTCTGAGTTCATCGTTTCAGTATTTGCTAGGCTGCCACTTACACCCTGTATATCATTCATTAGTGCTACAATATACAAATACAGGGTGAAATTGATATCATTAGCATCCTTTTAAACTAAGAGTCTACCCATCAAACTGAACAACTTTTACTATGGGAGCAAACCGATCGGTGCAACAAAAAAATCTGCTGTTTCATACTAAACTGCAATGCCTACTACACTCAAATGTATGCAACAGCAGATTTTTTTGTTGCTCCGATCGGTTTGCTGGGTAGACTCTTAGGTTAAAAGGATGCTAATGATATCAATTTCACCCTGTATATTTAGAATCGTATGTTTACTAGCTTTCATTTGATATCGATATACATATTGTATTTTTTTTACAAAAAAAAAAATATATATTTTACATCATAAGTATACTTTCCTGTATCAAAATATAAAGTACTGTTTGAGTCTTCAAACTAAAGAACTTTGTTGTAATATAATAGTAAGAATTGGTGTTTATAAGTAAATAGCAAAATATATTTCGTCAACGGATGCGTCTGACTCAGTGACATGAATTTTTTTAACTTTTTAGCCTAAAATTTTCGTCTTCGGACCCCTCTCTGGTCAACGCCATCTATCGCCGGTATGTTGAACTACGTTTGACTAGCTGTCAGAAAACTCCTCATTAAGCTGTGATTTCCAGCTCTCTGACCGCGTCAGTCTTATCTGCATTTAACAAACAAACTTAACTTTGAATGTGCCAGTTAAGTGCAACCGAGAGTTCAGTCAAAGAATAAACCATTCTTGAAATTTTGCAGAAGCGAAAAAAAAAAACATGCATCATCATTTCATTTACAATGTGCAAATCTTTGTATACGCAGAGCAAACCCGAACAAAGCCAATAGCGGCAAGGCATAAAAGATGTCACATTCTGATTGGTCAAATATAATTAGAAATTAAACGAACTTACCTAAGTGAAGTTCTTGAAAACTATAATAAAACTTGTTTCTTTTTTCCATGAATATACAAAATAAACCATGTACGCACGGCGACACATCAAGCTATACAAAACCAACATTAGCTGGCAGCGCGACGTTATACGTTACTCGACCTACGCGCGGCCAGCTTATGTTTGTTTTTTATAGCTTGATGTGTCGCCGTGTGTACCTTGAATCAACTATATCAAACTCACCTATCTACTGTTTTCGGCTTCACGTTGAGTTTTAGGATCATTCTGTAAACAGGGTCCTTCTTAATATGCTGACACTTTTTTAAGAGGATGATCAGACCATCAAACTGAACAACTTTCTCTATGGGACCAACATCGAAATCGCGAAAAAAATCAACTGTTCCATACAAACGTACTCGACCTAAATGTATGGGACAGCAGATATTTTGTCGCGATTTCAACATTGGTCTCAAAGAGAAATTCATTTGGCTCGAGTAGGTTTGCAGTTTTGTATGGAAGAGCTGATTTTTCTTTCGCGATTTCGACGTTGGTGCCATAGAGAAAGTTGTTCAGTTTGACGGTCTGATCATCCCCTTAAAAAAATTCACAGATTTTGTGCCTCACACGACTATCGAGCACATTGGAATGAATCTACGGAATTCGAAAAAATATTGTCTTATAAAGGTTAGGCTACAGGGCAAACCCTTAACCCGATCGTCTTAGGCTAGTTTTAGGCTCAAATTGTAGCTGACTAAATTGTCCAGTGGAATTTTTCTCAAATTTTTGATATATTTCATCGTTTCCAAAATATCGTTAACCCGATTGTCTTAGGCTTGTTTTAGGCTCAAATTGTAGCTGACTAAATTGTCCAGTGGAATTTTTCTCAAATTTTTGATATATTTCATCGTTTCCAAAATATCGAGCGCCAAAATTAAAAAATTCGGAAAAAATTGTTTTTTTTTTCTCACTATTTCGGCCATAACTTTTTTCGTGTTTGATTTTCACGAATAATTATTTTTGCACCTTACAGCTCTCGTAAAAACGCGTCTTTTGAGGTTGTTTTTTTTAATATCATATCTTCCCAACTCTCCGAGATATAAGGGGATCGCACTTTTTCGTGAAATCGGGGCCTATACAGGAGCGAACGAAAATATAAGCGAATATCAAAAGAGTCACCATATTAAGATGGACCCAATATTAGTCTAGGAAAAATACGGTTTGAGATTGCGTTAAATACACTTTAGTAAATTGTGTTTGAACTATTATAACTGTTAGTTTATAACACTTTTGTCGAGATTTCGTGGTTATATAGGCTGAGGGCCCTGAGAAATACTTTAAAATCGATTTAAATATACAAAGGGCAAGCGAATTTCTAAATTTATTTCTTCCAGCATACTAGCAAAAGAGACAGTTAATTATCACAAGGCAAATTTATTGTGTACAAACAAACAGTAAATAATTAAGTTTTGAGGTTATAATTTTTTACACTTACAAAATATTAAATACCAACTCAAATTTACGATATTAACCGGGGATTATTATTGTTATAATTAAAACGTATTGAACGGACCCTTCCTGTACAAAATCACCAGTTTTCCATTTTTTGTTCATACCTAAATATAATGTTTTGTAAATGTCTTAATTATTCCATAATATACAATACAAAATCGGGGATTATTTCGAATTTATGTTTTTCAGGTATGTTTCTACTAATATTTCAAACTATCACTTATCAATTAATGCAACCTACTCCATACAAAAATCCGTAGATTGGATGTCTATATAGGTACCAAAAACACGCGGCGGCTTGACGTTCACAGTTTTGCGGAAAACTTCTATTAAATAATGCCTACTGGCAGCCTCTTATAAATAATAAAATGATTATTCTTAGGCCCCCTTAATAATAGAATCGCGAGGCAGATTGTGTTCTATAATATCACGTTTCGCAATACAATTTATTATCGGGCTAGTATAGTTGTGACCAATCGAAGACGAACACGGACACTTCGAGAACCCGCAATTAATTTAAAATTATAATTAAGTGATTTCGGACTGTCATTTTTTTTTTTTTTTGTGTTTGAATTTGAAAAACAATGAGCGGTGATCGTTTTATTGAAAAGGATTTTTTCATTGGACAGTGAGTTCTTTTTTTTTTTTAAACAATTAGTTTTTTGTTTTTAATTATATTTTTCGTTTTATGTTTAAGATAGTAAGTAAGTAGGTAGTTAATGCAGTTTGCCCACAGCCCGACGTAACAGTTGATACAGTGATAAGAAAATATGACATTAAAAAAATTTTTTTTTCGTTATATTAAAATGTTATTCTTTTGCGATTTTTTTTTAACTTCGAAAGAATTTTTATAGTTCTACAGATTTTGAATAAATTAATGCAAAAAAATTGAAAACGTATCACTGAATAATTTTGGTTTTGTAACATTTTGAAATTTTGCAAAATTTTCCGACTTTTCATAATAATCGACAGACAATACCGCAAGACATGGTGCCTAGCTGGCTTGCAGCATTTTATTTCCATTTTCTATTTATCGATTCTTGGAGAAATGGTACTCGCGTGTTGATAATTATCTAAACTATTATAAAACTGTAACAGGAAGTTTGTCTGTTTGTTTGATATTAACAAAAAAAAAGATACGACATGGTTTTCAGATATCCCTGATTCCATATCACCAATTTTTCGATTTTTTGCCTGTCTGCTTGTTTGTGTGTTTGTTTGTTTATTTGAACGAGCATCACGCAAAAACTACAGAACTGATTTTGATGAAACTTTTTTTGTTTGATAGCTAATGATCCGACTTAAAATCTGGTATATAATTTATGCGGACAAAGTCGCGGGTTAACGCTAGTATTTAATAAATAGGCTAAGTGCGATAGTAGGCATCTCGCTATGAAATCGTTGTTTTCCCACCCGGAGAATTACATTCGTATGTTTGTGTATGTATGTATATATTGTTCTACAGGTATTCTTAAATATTACTCCTGCAGAGAAGAAAAAGAGAAAGAAATCTTAAATTATTAAGTACTACAAAAACGATTCCAATTTTTTTCTATGAATGACCCCCCGACCCAAAATTGTGGATACATGCTTGAATACACGCCTCGCTAGGATTTCGTCCATCCATAAATCTATGTAGATCCGGGAAGAACATGAGGTCACCTTAAATCCTAACAGCGGGTTTTTAGGGTTCCGTAGTCCGACAAAGAAAACCAACACAATTTAAAAAGTAAATCAGTATCCTAATTAGAAAAGTGGACACAATGGGAAATGGAAAACAGTAGATCGATTGATAAAGTGGTCAATTCAAGAGAAGTTCGTCTATTCAATGGTTGCCCGGAAGAAATCGCTTTTAGTGATAATGCTGCCGTTTGTACCGTTCTCATTCCTAAATTGTATTTGTCGTTTTTTGGTGTGCAAATAAATACTTTTTTTTGTTTAGTTATCTCGATCGAAACAAACTGTAGCAATGTTTCTGACCACCCCAAAAGGGGGACTATGGTTGTGATTTTATGTGTGTATGTACATACATACAGGTCAGCATACATACAGGTCAGGATTGAATCGGGAAACAAGACCTCTAATTGAAAAGGTGTTTTAAAATGCGATGGTGTTTCCATACACAAATTTTTGATTACTCGTAGCGTTTGCGAGATTATACCCCCCGCCAAAGACATGTAATTTGTAAACTGCTTAATCTGCAATATATTAACCTTTCCAATCACTTAGGTCAGGGGGTTATAGTGGGGACTCGGGGAAATTTCAGGTATCCTGTGATGAAAACTTTTCAGGAAAACTAAAGTTCTGCTTTGGAGCAAAATTGTGCGCAGCGCCGGCGTAGAGATAAATAATTATTGTACAGAACCGTGGACTAGACTTTCAACACACTTGGTCAGTTTTTTAATGTTTTAATTTTCATATTTATCATATTAATGCCCTCTGCCTATACTTATGAGTTTCGTCGATAGTTGCGAATTTAAAACGTGGCGCGTGACTATGGCAAAATCTGTTTTTTAGCCCTGCCATTTTACGGAGTTTTGTTAGGCGGCGTAGGGAGTAATTATTAATTGGACTTTTAAACTGTAACCGGCACCATTTAGTGACAAAAAGACTATCTTAAAACATATTAAAAAAAAATTCGCTACGCAATATAGAAATCAAAATTATGTGTCCCAGAAGGCTTTTAAATTAATAATATTAATACCAATGCACACATTTGACTTAAATTTAACAATATAAATTATTTTTGAGCAATAAAATAGGCATTGAAATTAAAAAAACGGTTTTTATTAAAAAATGCGATTGTATTTTTCAAAACCTTCTAAGTAGACAAAAATATTCACACCATGTTTGTAATATGTATAATGGCCTTAAATATGTACATTAAAAAAAATTACAATCAGGTTTTTTAGAACGAGATAATAGCTAAATTTAAAAATTGGGACTGTTGCTAACGTGATTATTTTTTAATTTTGGTACATTTCTAAGCTCTGGCTCGTAATACTAAAAAAAATGTCAATTACTAATTAGTCCCGGCTCAAACCGTAAAATGACTGGGCTATTTATTGTATTTAGTAGAAAAATAATATTCACCTCTGATATATATTTAAACCAAGGTTAGATCATTGGTATTATAGATTCATGATATTTAAAATATTGGGTGGGGACAATATTGGAACGAAAAAACCGGAAAAATGCCTATATATAACTTCTGAACGAGAGACAATGTTAATTTTTGGTCATGTGGATGGTGTTTATTGACACGTGACTAAAGCGAAAAGCAATAATAAACAAACAATACTTCACGATAACACGGTGTTCATATGTCGTGGATATAATGTCATCATCATAGCCTATCATTGTCCACTTGATATTTCTTTTTCCTACTCCTCCTATCTTCTTTGATTAATTCATTGCGGGTTCCAAGATAGATTAGAGTCATCCCCCGGGCTCGCTGGACTTCATTGTCCAGTGTTGTGAATGGTCGCCGCTACAGATCACAAAAACTAAAGGGAGATGTGAAAAGGGAGCGGGGCCAGTGTCACCGCAATATGCGCAAAAACGGAACACATTTCTCACGACAGTAATGATTCAATATATTATGAGGCTGAAAGCCAGTCGAGATATTATGTGCAAATAGTTTACAATGCTTCCGTAGTACTAAACATTATTCGAAAGTTGAGTTCTGATACCGCCATGGATAATGAGCACATTCAAGCTAACAAAATACTTTCTATCGCGTGTTACTGGTGGTAATGCGACACTAGGTTTCGTACTCAGCGTGTTGGTTGGCACCTCTCTAGATCTCTATGGTCGCCGCTGTTGATCCTGGCTTACAGGAGTTACAGCGGTGGGAAGGCGCGCCACAAAACTCTATCCTCGGCCTTCCTCAATTCAGTCGCTCCCCGCTACCTTTTTAATTATTAGGTCGTGTCTCCAGCGGGCAAAAGGCGTCCCACACTACGCCTGCCAGTTAGTGATCTCCCCCCATAGGTTGTCAGATCGGCAGATATGACCAACCACTTTAGTTCTCTGACTCATCACCTTATTCCTGATGTGATCTTTCAGAGAAACACCGTCATATAGCTCTCTCCATAGCTCGCTGAGTGACTTTAAATTCATGAACTAGTCCTATATTCAGGGTCCACGTTTCGGCACCAAAGGTCATCACTGGCAGAACGCACTGATTCGTTCACACCTTCGTTTTGTGGCC
The DNA here is from genome assembly GCA_927399405.1 of Agonopterix arenella. Lineage (NCBI taxonomy): Eukaryota > Metazoa > Arthropoda > Insecta > Lepidoptera > Depressariidae > Agonopterix > Agonopterix arenella. Next base: position 6,698,138 of record OV656718.1, on the reverse strand, counting down.
AATGCCACTAAAGTATGCCATGTAAGGAAACCTCTAAACAACATACTCTACCCATCAAATTGAACAACTTTGATTATGGGAATAAACCTGTCAGAGCAAAAAAAATTCAGCTGTTCCATACTAAACTGCAATACCTACACGACTATGCTTTGTTGCCTATAAAGCATTTAACTAGCACCGGCATTATACTTTGTACACATTAAACAACATAGGCATTTTGCTTCGTAGACATTAAAACTTTATGGACATTAAAACTTCATAGGCATCCTGTGTTTTAGACATTGACTCTAGGCATTTTGCTTCATAGGTATGGTGCATTTTAGGTACTTCGCTCAAAAGGGTCAAAATTGTATGAGACAGCTAGAAAGCTGACTTTTTTCTGTTCTAACAGGTTTGCTCCCATAGTAAAAGTTGTTCATTTTGATGTGTCTCTACACCCACTCTCTCTTTTGTGTTATTTATACAAGGTGTATACTTAAATACGTTATTCAGGGTGGTAGCGTTATCAGTTGCATCACTTTAAGAAGTGATTGAACCCATGAAACTGATCAACTTTCCCCAAGAAACCTATACCTACTAAATGCAATCAGCTGATCAAACGTTTGCATGAAAAGAGGAAATATTGTTGCTGTTGATGTACCTAAATAAATAAAATAAGAAATAAATTTCCTATGGGTTTCTTAGGGTACAATCAACCCTTAAAGTAATTCAACTGTTAACCCTAACACCCTGTATAACGCATTTAAGTTTACACCCTGTATAGTATATACATAACAAATGCAAACTAAATCACTAACATGTAACTATACATCTGTCCAAAATATTTATTTATTTATTTTGGTTAAGTTAAAATCAATTTATTACCTAATTAGACACTATCTCGCCTAAGAAGATAATTATGTCGTCCAAAAAAGCAGATCAGTGATTGATAAGATTTTTAACACGGTTTTAATATGACAGACAGATACTGCATGCAGATTAAAAAGTGACTTATTACCTTACCTACTTACTTACAACACGTTACAAAAATAACGAACATAATATTATTAGATACACTCTTTCTTATACTGTGATATTATTGTATGCCAGTACCTATAGTAGAATTGTGAGACCAACTGATCTCATGCTATGTTATCTTAGTACAAACTAAGTGGAACGCTGATTTTACATAGACAGCTTCCGCCATCTATCGGTTATGTTTCGAAGCACTATGTGTTGAACTAGGGTTCATATCGGAGTAACAGCGCACTACACCTCACGCGCTGCGCTGTAGTAGTGAGAGATTTCGACCCTATCAATCACTCTTGTCTTGTCTTGTCTTGTTGGTCTACCGGTGTAGACAACCGACTTACGATCCGGGTAGCTAAGGTTCGATCCTCGTCTCGGCCGATCGTCTTTTTCAATTGATTTCATAATGTGGCGCCCCCTAGTGCTAATAAGCGGCAACGCAATTAGGACGTCCTAAAATTCAAGGCGAGTTACCTATCTATATCCAATATACATATTAATCTATGACTGACCTTTATTGCGGACTATGGGGGGAGCACACCAGTAACGTCGAAGCGCCCTGGTAGAGACGCTTCGACGTTACTGGATAGAGAAGCGCATAGAGAAATTAACGCGCTCCCCAAGGGAATGAACTTATGCAACCTGCGCAAGGGGCACCCCTAAGGGACGGTATAAGAAAGAGTATCTATTACTACATAACTTAGGGGTACGGACCACGGCAAAGGGTGTTGCTGGGACTACCCGGGCTACGATTAGGTAGTGGGGATCAGTGAGTCGGAAAGCGCAGCTTGGGTAGGTAGTGAGCTCCTCACAAAGGGGACCGACGACCAGCTCGTCTAGTATGAGTTCTCTACACGCGCGTGACGCTCCTTTGCTCCGTGAAACGTCGTCTACGTCTTCCCACGCTTTTCCGGAGAGCGAAAGCCGCTCTTGCTGCGACATGTAGTATGGAATAAAGCAGAGTCGCGCTCAAAACGCGAAATCATACTAGAGGTGCTGGTATTGGTGGCAGGCACCATTTAGATGAGCGAAGCGCATACGTGGCTATCCTTGGTCTATGTCCAGCAGTGGACTTGGTAGTTGTATCAAAGTTTCTACCCACCCAGAAAGGTCAAGAGCCCATCTTCTTTTTATCTTGTGGGCACGGGCAGCAAGCCTCGGCCTCTGACGTAGTTTTTAGAAGTCATTATACAGGGTGTAAGGAAAAGTATCATTGACCTTTAAACTACATACCTGCTATACCCATCAAACTGAACAACTTTTACTATGGGTATAGTATGGAACAGCTATTTTTTTGCGCTGACACGTTTGCTCACGTAGTAAAAGTTGTTCAGTTTGAAGTAGTAGGTAGAGTATGTGGTTTCAAGGTTTATGATACTTTTCATTACACCCTGTACAGGTAAATCAAGGTAATAATTATGTTTTATTTCGAAAAATAAAACAAAATAATATTATAATTTTTGTTTCAGGTTCACCGGCAGTGTTGTGGAAACCCCAAATAAGACATTCAAAATAATAATAATAATAACATAATTATCAAAATTATAAATACAAAGTTCCATAGAGAGAAATATACCTACATGTCCGTAGATTAGTTAAAAATATAAATAAAACATAAAAATAATTGTATGTTGTAAATAACAGAATATATGTGGTGCTATACACATATATATCTGTCATATTTTGTAATAGCTTAATTGAAAAAAAAAATTGAATATAAGTTTAATTATAACTTTAAACATAAGATAAAAATAAAAATCTTAAAAGTAAAATTTTATTAAAATATCGTTATTTAAACGGAATAAAGAAGTTTAAAGTGACAAAGAAGAATCCAGCAAAATGCTTTCTTTCAATCGTAAGTATTTAGCTGTAAGTTTTTATTTATTTATTTAGTTTTTATTTACTCTTGATGGAGTCAGTATTGAAATTACATAGCGAAGGTAGGTAGGTAAAATTATAAGGTCTCGTTTTGACACACAACACAACGCGACGTCGTTTATGCATTTGATTTGATAAATAAAATAATACAAAAAACGCAAATAAAAAGCTACTTTTTACCAAAAATATCGTTCTTTTCATACAAACGTTCGATCAGCTGATTGCATTTAGTATGGAAAGTCCAAATTTTTTTTGTAAAGAATTTTGGCGGACGCCATGTTATTTGAGACCCAGACTTCCCGTACATGAATGAAACTTAGTAATACTTGTAGAGTGAAACAAAATACTAACAAAAAAGTAAATTGGTTGTAACCTGTAGAAGTTGGGGGTAAGTAAGGTATTTCTCCTTATGATGCTTTTTGTATCAATTTATTTATTAAGCATGCCAACGGTACACAAGTAAAACAGTACATAAATAAATTAAGACGACAATATTCTAACTTATGTACTAATAACAGGCATGTGACAGCACTCATATTTGACAATGTTGTCAATATCAAAACTTAATTTAGGTAGAAACATTCTAGAAGAACATTTCCAGACAAAAGAAGATTAAAAATTAAGTGTGTGAAACTCATAATCGTTCTTATTAAATAGTCCACTCAATCGTCTTCGTATTCATTGTGTTTAACTTAATGAAAATTCACGATAACCGTACAATATTAAGATAATGGAAGAAAACGAAATAACACACACTATCAGTTCAACCAAACTAAATACGTTCCGTTACGACCAAAAAATACCACAGTGATAACATTAGATGAAAACAGCCGTCGTGGTTACGTTTTGCTACTGCTTTTTGATGATTTGTCTTTAATTTACCAGTAATTTCCACTTTTGAATCCGGACTTCTGGATGCCTTAATTTTTTCTGCTAAATAGTAGCTTGCCAGAATCGGGCAACCGATACTGCACCGTAGCAAACGGTCATGAGCTCCTCCAGCGTGCAGGTGTTAGGGCACGCAGGGCACGATGTGAGACGGGCCATCGTTTGTGGAACTCCACACGAGCAAGTCCATAGAGAAATTACACGCTCCCCTAGGAGCAAGTCACATTTTGCGCATCCGAGAATCCCCACCTGACCATGTTGTCCTTACTGCGACCGACCTGGGTTCGAAGTCGGTTTAAAGACTGCCATGTCCTTACCTTACCTTATCTTGTTGTGGGGGCTGGCAAGCCAGCAACACTTCGACCCAGTGGGATCTTTTGTGTTAGCCCCAATACTTTTTGTTTTCTTCACCCTTCAAATACATGGTCAATGAAGGAGGCAACACCATTGAGGGGAAGAAACCTGAGATCTCCCGGTTTCGGGTATCCATCTCCGAGGAGGCACATGCGTTTTACCGCCAGGACATCACAGTCACAAAGAACATGCTCCATAGTCTCTTCATCCTCTCCGCATGCTCTGCAGCTGGGATCCAGGGTGAGTTTCATTTTGTGCATCATCGCGCCTGTAGAGTAGTGCCCAGTGAGGGCTCCGACTATGGCACGAGCCTTGCTCCTGCTATTATTCAGTATGAATCTTGAGACGCGAGTTGTCACATTGCTGATAAAGTTTTTGGAGTGTACAAGGCCTACAAGGCTAGACCACTCCAGTTTGTGTGCTTTATCAGCCCAATCCCTAATGGCCATTCTTATACTGCATGCCGGGATTCCAACACTTGGTTCTGGGCCAACCATCTTTCGTTCTGACCCAGCCCTCGCCAGCTCGTCAGCATTATCATTACCCTGGACGCCGGTATGTCCCGGAACCCAAACTAATCTTACGGTATTGTGAAGACCAAGCTTGTTGAGGGTCTTCACTCCGTTCAGAATTAGCTTGGAACTTACATAGTAGGACTTCCATGTCGACCAAGGTTTATAATAATTATGACTGCCGTCCTGAAAAGCTAATTAGTTTTCGTAAAAAATGGCTTGGTCCAAATTTGCCATTCTTCTTTCCTATAAGTTTCTTAGGGAAAGTTGTTCAGTATCACGGGTAAAATCACACCTTAAAGTAATGCAACTGTTTACCCTAACACCCTGTATACATAGAAGATAACATAACATAACATTAATATTCTATATTTGCACACCAAAAATATACAGTACAAAAACGAATAAAAAGAACGTAAGGGTACAAATGGCGGTCTTAGGAAGATATCAATGACTATAATTAAATTTTTTTTTGTTTTACATGTCACATTATTATGTCATCGAATATTACGTAATAACAAGTAGATAATATTGTAGTTAAGTAATTTATCTTACAGATTGATAAATGCATTGGCACACAAACACAACATTGGTATTTTCCATTTTTTTCTAGAAGCATTATCATTAAAAATAATTAAAACAGCTTTTTGTTTGTGGTTAATTGGGTATTATTCTATGCATAGAAATAATAAGAGATGTTATATCGTTTTGAAAATTGAAATCCGTGATCTTTTTTAGAATAAATACCTCTGTTCATAATGCCAGTAATAGCCCAGTCATTTTACTGTTTAAACTAATTAAGAATTGATACTTTTTCGGTATTGTATTTAAGACCCAATTTGAGCTTAGAAATATAAAAATAAAATTAACAAAAGCGTGTCAGCAACAGCCCAATTTAAAACAATTAAAAATTTAGTATTTATCTCGTTCTAAAAAACATGTTGGTAATTTTTTTTTGCAAACTTTTACGGCTTTACCATTGGATGAAAGTCACCCATTTCACAAGAGATGTTTGGCACCCCGAACGAATTTGAGGGGCGCCTATAATTCGAGTGTGAAATGGGGGACTTTCACCCGAGTTAAACATTTCGAATACGAGGAAAGTAAACAAAAGCCAGATATAATATATAAAAATCCATTTCTGAATCAATTTTAGACTAGGTAGTTACGTTTCTCTTTAGAGAAAAAGCATACGAAGATGTGTACCTCTATGCTAGAGTGAGACAGATAGACTTCCCGAGTGATTTTTGCGCGTTTTAAAACGGATCCCTACGATAAAATTTAGCAACATCTCGTTTTAAGCCCTTTTTTCTTTTTCGCCCAACTATGTAGCTTTTTTTTGACTCTGTTTTGAGGAGGTTTTAATCGGGATCACTTTTTTCTGACTGCTAAGTGTGATTGTATAGGATTCTGCCTTTGCTCAGTATAGATGTAGATTTTTTTTTAATTACTTTTCCGCCTTAGGGAAAAAAATTTATCACTTTCAACCCGCTTCTTAGATAAACGATGACATACTTTCAGAGGATGAGAGATGAAAATATTTTTTGTCTACTTAGAAGCATTGAAAAATACATGAGTACTTTCTGATGAATACCTAATTTTTTATATATTCAATGCCTATATTATTGCTTTAAAAAAATTGATATTGTTAAATCTAATTAAAATGAATGCATTGGTATTAACATTATTAAGTTAAAAGCCTCCTGGGATACAATTTTGATTTCTATGCTGCGCAGTGAATTTGTTTTAAATAATGATTTCAGATAGGGTTTTTCTCACTAAATGGTACCGGTTACAGTTTAAAAGTCCCATTCATAATTACTCCTAGATATTCATAGAAAAACAATGAAAAAGAAAGTGCTGTAATAACTTTTCCATACAAATATTCAGATTTCGGGGAGGGGATAAATCCCACCCTTCTGGATACATGCCTGCTAAGTGCTCTTACAGACGAGCGATACTATGCGACAGTCGCGCGACCCTCTGCGACCGTAAATTCTATGAGCGCGACTCTCTGCGACCCACGGCGATCGCAAAGTGTCCCTCGTCTCTCTCTAAGTATACTTCGGAAAAATCCTGCAAGATACTTCTATCTATCTATCTATAACGTCACGCCTCTTTCCCAGTGGGGTAAGCAGAGACCAGGGCGCGCCACTTACTACGATCCTTACATACTTGCAAGATCCTTAAATATTAAAAATAGATTTTTTCAGCTAGATGAAACTAAATCGCGCTATTGATTGCTTTTGAACAAAGCAATGCATGCAATGCATGTTTGCATTTGCTTTTTTCTAACGTTGTTAATCATAAGGTGTCCTGAAAAACAGTATCACATTGGTTAAAAAAAAAGTTATTTTACCTATAGGTAAGTTTATTAAAGTATAATGACTACGGAACCCTTTCATGGTCGAGTCCGACACGCTCATGGCCGGTTTTTAATATCGTGTAGGTGTATGTTTTTTTCTCTGCTTCAAATTCACAAATTGGGTTAATAAAAGGTTTTTTTTTCAAAAGCCAATAAAATCAAAATTACTGTCTTTAGAAACAAAAGGTAGTTAAAATTACCTACAGTAATTTAGTTATGAATTATAGTCCAATATGTAAATCAAATTACTAAGAATTAGGAATCTGATCGCACAGAAAGAATTTTGGCCATCAAAGGAATAGAGTGGTTTTTGTTTTTGAGTTTTTGCCGAGTTCAAATTATTTTGTTCATCTGTTTTTTTTTTAAATATAGTCGTTCGCCATATATCCTTGATATTTGCAAAGCCTAAAAATCACTGAAGATAGAAACATGAAATTAAGAATTACATATTCTACAGAGCATAGCGATGATGATGATGTTGAGCATTAAAGCACTGATGACGACTGACAGATGTCGCAATTAAAGTCAATGAAATTGTTCAGAAACAATCTAGAAACTAGTCTCTATGTTTATATGAAGTCAGATTTTCGTTAAAATATATAGTTTTAATGTTACAGTGCCTCAAAGATTTCCATGCAAATCTTAAAACTGTATATTTTAACGAAAATCTGACTTCATACAGATATAGAGATTAGTTTCGAGATTGTTCCTGAATAATTTCATCGACTTTAATGAGCGTTTTTCTTGTCTTTTTTAAATTTAGTTCCTTATAAACTCAACAGATGATCCATAGAGACGTTCGTCAGATTCTATGTCAAAATCATGTCAAGACTGTGCCTAGCATTTTTTTAAGGCCAAGGGATCGAGCCCATACAACCATGTCAAAAGTAAACAATTTCAAATTTTAAATAATTCATCAAAAGATGCGTTGGCATCTTTTGATCATTTTTTCCCTCTTTATTACTTTAAAGAAACCGTTTTTGCAATTTTTACCTTTATAAGCACAGATCGTAGCGCCACCTATCGATCCCCTAGAAAACCAAAAGCAAAACGCTCATATCACCAGAATTCGTTAGTATGCAGCGCGCATTTGCGCTCTCGGAATAAACTTCTCTTAAAGTGGAGTTGGGCGGAATACTTGGCTAGAAGGGAAGACGGCCGGTGGATCAACGCAGTATCGTAATGGCGGCCAAGGAAAGGAGGTCAGTGGGCAGACCACCGATGCATTGGTCAGACAAAATTTTAAGAATTACAATACAGAACTGGATCAAATTGTCACAGGACCGTGAGGAGTCGTGCAACTGTTCTGCAGTTTGGCGAATTTGTATTTTATTTATAGCACTCTTAAGAATGATGAGAAATGAATTAAAAAAAAAATCGGTTGATTTTTATTTATTTACTGAAATTGATAAAAAAATATTATATACTATAGTCGTTAATCAAAATTGTTCCGTTTTAACCATTGTGCGTTACAGAACCTTAACAAGGAACTATTCGATGCCAAATTCAGTTTTTTTTGTTTTTGCCATGAAATTGATTATGCCATTAATAATCACAGCAAACGTGATCGAATCGTGTTGTAGGTATGACGTCACGGAGCATCGTGTTCCGAACAACATATTAAAAAAAAACATTTTCAAAAAAATAGGCCTTTGTTGTCCACCGACGATTCCATCGACTCAAATCTTTAGAAAATAATTATAGGAACGCGAACATATGTATAAATTACTAAACATGGTATCAAAAATATGTTTCGTTAAGACCAGTGTTGCATTCGGGCTATCGAAAAATTATAGTCTATTGCAATAAAAAGGATAGTATTTGAGAAAAAATATAGTACGATTTTTAAAATAAGCTTTATTGAAATAAAAATCACAGTTCTTTTTAAATAAAGCTTATTAAACTTAATTTAAATTCAAAGGTAAAAATGTTAATGTAAGATTATCTCATCAGAAAAACTTCTTTCACCAAGTACCTAGTCGTCGGTTGGCTCAAATTCAATAAAATTTTAGTATTTGTTAATTTGAGATAATTTAGTATACTATACGATCAAACATTCATTCTATTGCCATTTCTCTCGCACTTAAATAATAATATATGCGCCATCCTGCTGTCAGTGTCAAAAATGTTCATTTTTGGACGCATCCTCGATGAACTTTACCGCGATACATTACAAAAGAGAAATAAAATTAAGGTAAAATACATATATCGAAGGTATTGATACATTATAGTATTTTAGTGTACTATCCTATATAGACGACAGTATATAGTACTCAGCATGAAATTATAGTACAAATACTATAACTATAGCACGGAATGCAACACTGGTTAGGACACAAGCTTTGCTATAGCTTATGGCTGCAAGCTTTAGGTAGCAAGGCGGTGAGCGAAGAAAAATCGGCCAATGAGAGTGCTTCAATTTCCCAATGATGTGATCGAGCGAGCGCGCTATTGGCGGATTGTTTTCTCGCTCACCGCCTCGCTACCTCGTTACATCTCTGGTGGAAAAGCAGCCTAAACCTGCCACACACATGGTAGCTATAATATACAGGCTGTAAACTCGAATACATACATACTTACATACTTAATTAAGGTTTTCCGTGCTGCAGACCAGCAAACTGATAAACTTTTACCAATTGCAATTTTGGTAAAAGTTTTTAAGTTTGCGAGAAAAAGAACAGCTGATTCATAGAAACATCGTTGGTGACTCGATGCATAATAAACTAGCTTTTGCTCGCGACTTCGTCCGCGTGGATTTCGGAAAACTCCATCAACCCTTAGCATCCCTTGTTTGTGGCTTGACTTTAGAAATAATAATAAAAAATAATGTATTTTCTCCACAAATTATTAAATACAAATACACAGAAAATACACGCGTTTTTATACAAACAACAATTTAAGGGAGACTGTAGCCTAACGTTGGTAAACCAGGTAAACCTGAGAATTGTACGTTGTATCCTTTCTCTGTGCACCCAGTTTTGCAGAATACATGTATTCCTAATTAGGTGCAGGTTTCTTATCTTCAGTGATTTATGTTGTGCGTTATCTGTATGTCAGTCAGTCTCTGACGGTACTGTTTTATATGTACATACAGGGTGAAATTCATATCATTAGCATCCTTTTAAACTAAGAGTCTACCCATCAAACTGAACAACTTTTACTATGGGAGCAAACCAATCGGAGCAACAAAAAAATCAGCTGTTCCATAGGAAACTGCAATGCCTTCTCCACTCAAATGTATGCAATTTTTTTGTTGCTCCGGTCGGTTTGCTCCCATAGTAAAAATTGTTCAGTTTGATGGATGCTAATGATATCAATTTCACCCTGTAGAAGATAGGTAGTAAAATATTTGTTTCTACCAGTTTTTTCACACAGCCTGGGCAAATCAAATAACTTTTTTAAAACCAATGGCCATGAAACCCTAAAAATTTACTATTCGATGCTAAACGTAGATTTTTTACAGTAAAATTTAAACGGTGTATCAAATCAATATAATCACAAGAAACGTGATCCAAACGTGATGTCTGACGCAGAACAGTTTTTTGGACAAATAATTTCGAAATTGATCTCAGAGCTGTTGTTTTTCGATAACTAGGTACCTACTTACTTCGTGTACCTAGTACCTATAAAAAATAAATTAACAATAACAAAAACTGCAAAATTAGTGGCAGTTAAATAGTTAAAATATATTTTATAGTAGCAAGTGCATATGAATATAAAAGATTTTCCTTCGATTCTTAATTATATAGGGTGAAATTGATATAATTAGCGTCCTTTTAAACAAAGAGCAAACCGATCAGAGCACAAAAAAAAATCAGCTGTTCCATACTAAACTGCAATGCCTACTCCTTTTTTAACCGACTTCAAAAAAGGAGGAGGTTTCTCAATTCGACCGATATTTTTTTTTTGATCCGATCGGTTTGCTGCCATAGTAAAAGTTGTTCAGTTCGATGGGTAGACTCTTAATTTAAAAGGATGCTAATGATATAAATTTCACCATGTAGTCTGAAAAGTTAGTGCGTAGATGTTAGCGGGGGCGGCGGATGGTGTTGACAGCAAATAATGGGAAATGGTGAAGCTATTGTGCTGCCCTCAATCGTATTTTTTTTTAATTTCTAAACAATTAAACAACATTTCCATAAAACAAGAATGTCACATCTGAGAATTTCATTCCTGATTGGCTTTCAATTTATCGGAACATTACAGATTATTATGTTTTATGATTTTGTAGCTTATTATCGTTAAAAACGCCACATCGAAAAGTGACCACTTTTGGCGGTTTTTAAGACAATAACTACAAAAATAAAAACAAATCCTTAGTGACCCGATAAATAGAAAATAAGCAATTACTACAATGTGACATTCTTGTTTTTTGGAAATATTGTTTAATTGTTAAGAAATAAAAAAAATACGATTGGGGGCAGCACAATAGGCTCGGTGCAGCCTTAAGAGAATAACGACATACTGACCTTACAGAAAAGTTTCTGGATACCCTAAGAGGGATTATGGTCTTCAGTTGATGTATGTGTGAAAGTAGGTATGTATGTAGGTCAGGCGGAGGACAGTCGCCTTTTGGTGGCTTTTTCCGATTCAGTTTGCATAGAATGTGCTGCCATAGCCTTCAATTTGACATAAGGTGGATGCATAATGTTGCCACGAGTGGGTTCTCTTTTCTAATATACTTATATTACTCTTTGATGTAGGTGTTTAAACTAATAGTCTCCTATTTACCCGACTGCGCCAGAAGCCCTCCTTCTCTATACTTATTATAGTTAATATTATGTCTTTAGGTATTATCTGTTCTTTACATTATTGTGGTTTGCCACAGCTGGCCGTTCTTTTTTTATTATTTAATTAAATGGTTAAGTAGTATTTATTGTACTTAACAATTTAAAAATAACAAATTGACATTCTTTGGAAATACTGGCATAGACCACAGAACGTACAAAATGCGAAAACGTTTTTCTCGTTACTCAATAATCAAAATACATAGTATTGTAGGTAGTTACGCACGGCGACACATCAACCTGTACAAAATCAACATAAAGCTGTCCTCGTGACGTTAAACGTATATTCAACCTACGGGAGGCCAGCTTATGTTGGTTTTGTATAGCTTGATGTGTTGCCGTGTGTACCTGTCCCGAAATACAGGATGTAAAAAATGTGTTACGTAAAGTACCTACATATCGAACAGATAGATAGATAAACATTTTAGGGAATTTCAGAAAGTTTAACAATAGCACGATCGATGCCAAACGTAGATGTTAATCTGCCAATCCCCGTAAAGTCACAACTGTGCTACCTGTCAAAAACTTTCCTTCATATCAATGACAATGCGAGAAATATCACAGTGCAGCGTAAGGTTACGTAAATACACATTTGTTTGTGGTTTTATGCAACGTAATTACTTTAACTAGATATATTTACTGGTTGTTTAGGGTTGTCACAAATATCCTTTGTGACAGATTGACTTTAGCACGTGTATGTCAAACTCAAGAATCATCTAATACGACCGGTAACACAATTATCACAATGTTGCGTCGTCGTACTCGAGGTCCCGTCCCCGCCGGCGGGGATTCCTGCTACCCAATCCGCCCCTAGTCCCAGAACCCTTCATACGCTGAAGTCCGTACCCCCTTGCGTATGTTATTTTTATTGATTTGGTTAGAAGTAGGGCGCTTTATCTTCATAGGTGCGGTCCTTCCATTGCAGTACTTGCTGCCCATGGAGCAGGAGCCCGATTGCGCTAAGTTAAAATATCGAAGTTCTATTCTTATCCAATTTCAGTTCTAATAACATTGCAATCCAATTACTATTCAACTGTGCTGAATTCCGCATCACGCTAAACTCTATGTAACTGACAGCCAATAACGTCTGAGCGATCTGTCAAAACGGCTCTAACGGCTGTCAAGAGCTGTACCGCGATTAGCGCAATACCAGATGTGTGAAAAGTTATGGTTCGTACGTAGTCCAATAACAGTTCAATCACCGAATATTTACCGCGATTGCTGTCCAGTACTGTCTACTATACCACAGTATTACTAATAAGCCTTATAGTAGAGAGTAGAGCAATGCTCTTCATGGCGGGCGATGCCGCCGTCCACCGCCGCTGCGCCCGTGTACTTACGCTGTCATGCGCAAATATGCGTGGCAATACCAACACCTTCATACAGATCTCGTGATGCTAACCCCGCCGCCCGCTTCCCCGCAAGGCACCCTCCGTTGCTCTGTGCAAGTACATCCGTTGCCGTACTGTAAGGACTATATGTATATATGTAGTTATGCTGTGACTATACAGTATTACTTAGAGGGTAGCTAGTGCTTAGTATACAGTTTTTAGATTACAATACTCCTAAATTAGTACAGATCGGTGCCATCTTTGGCATGCAGCAAATTTTCTGACTACTCCAAAATGGATTAATTTCGAATATTTGATGTCATTCACAATCTCTCCCCATAGGGCTCCACATGCAAGGATAGCATGCCACTCCTGACGAAACGAGAAAAATCGAGACTGTGGTGCCTGACTTTGTTATTTTACGCATTCCAAAATGTGCTTGGCATGCTATACTGTAGTGGTCTCATTGTTCGAAAGCTGTAAATGGCGGTTTTTGAAAAAGGCTTCGACAGAGGTTTACGTTTCGTTTCACGCAGAACAATGTAAAAGCCGGTAGTGAAACAAGCGTCAATTAAAAACAGGCTATTAGGTTTTCTATTGTACGCCGTGTGAATATGTTAATGGTTATTTATAAAGTAGGTGTTATTGTAGAGTTTCTGGCCTCACCTTTGCGCGGTCACAGAAAAATAATACATCGGCCTGCAAAACTAAGTATCACACTTTTGAAATTGCAATAACTTTTTAAGTACACAAAATATACTTTCGAAATAAAAAGGACTCGAAAAAGAGTTTAATTTACAAAGAATAGTTACAAAGAAAGTTGATAGCATTGGCTTTAAGAAGTTTTTTATTTTAAATCTCTAATTTCTATAGTTCAGAAAAAAATTAATATTAAAAGTGTAGTACTTAGTTTTGCAAGTCAGTGTAGTTTGCGCGATGGAAGATTTAGAAAAAGTCGTATTTTTTATTTCTAAACAATTAAACAACATTTCCAAAAAACAAGATGTCAAATTGTAGTCCTGATTAACTTTCAATTTATCGAAACATTACGGATTATTATGTTGTAGGCTTTTAGCTATTATCGTCAAAACCGCCAAAAGTGGCCACTTTTGGCGGTTTTAAAGATAATAACTACAAACATTATAAATCAAATCCGCAGTGAGCCGGTAAATTGAAAATCAGCAATGACTGCAATGTGACATTCTTGTTTTTTGGAAATAATGTTTAATTGTAAAAAAATAAAAAAATACCAGGTAGCACAAAAAGTTTCGGTGCAGCCTTAAGTCGGACTAGGGTTCCACCATACAATATTACTAAACAATTTTGTTTTCTCCTGAATCCTTAGCGATAGCTGATAGCTGCAGCTGCTGTTCTGTTTGATAGCTTATGATCTGACTTAAAATCTGGTATATAATTTGAGCGGACAAAGTTGCGGGTTAACGCTCGTTAAATATAAAGTTGAAAAGTAATAAAAATATTCCCGGCAGTTTTGGGGTCTAGAGATAAATACCTAACATACTAAAATTTGGTGCTGGTATCCGTAAGTGAACTTTTTCAGCCTTTTTGACCGTAAGGCAGTGCACTTTTCTCTCTTTACTACCTACCTATAAACGGCTGTATCTTTTGCACTACAGGGTGTAAGGAAAAGAATCATTAAAATTGCAGTTAAGTATGGGACAGCAGATACAGTGTGTGTCGAGCGTTTTTTTTATTTGTTGTTTTACCTTAGAGTATGCACTATAATCACACCAAGTTTGACGCTTGTCTGTATTACCGACGATTACGATAAAGCAAAAACAGAAAACGTTAAAAAAAAACACCCCTGTTCTCAATTTTTTTATTTTTTTGTCCGTCTGATTATTTGATACCAAATCCACCATAAATACCGCACTGAAAATTTCGCCTTCGTATCGGAATGACCTATTAGCAAAATGACCTATGCATAACAA
Source organism: Agonopterix arenella (assembly GCA_927399405.1). Taxonomy (NCBI): domain Eukaryota; kingdom Metazoa; phylum Arthropoda; class Insecta; order Lepidoptera; family Depressariidae; genus Agonopterix; species Agonopterix arenella. The sequence continues at coordinate 6,683,066 of OV656718.1, read as the reverse complement.
TGTCCTAAAAGCAAGTCCTATTACTAAATCGACCTATTCAACCTGGCTATTATACAGAATGTAAGAAAAAGTATCATTAACCTTTAAACCACATACTCTACCCATTTTTGACGGCCCGGTAGCACAGTCTGTAGTGAACCTGCCTGCTGTGCCGAGGGTCGCGGGTTCGAATCCCGTAAGGGACAAATATTTATATGATGAATATGAATATTTGTACCCAAGTCATGGACGTATCTATATATGTATTCTATATCGTTGTCTAGTCATCATAATACAAGTCCAGGTACTTTAAATGTGACTAGATAATTTGTGTGACAATGTCCAAGATATTTATTTATTTATTTATTTACCCATCAAACCGAACAAATTTTACTATGGAAGCAATCCTGTCAGAACAAAAAAAAATCTGCTGTCCCATACTTAACTGCAATTTTAATGATTCTTTTCCTTACACCCTGTAGTGCAAAAGATACAGCCGCTTATTAGTAGTAAAGAGAGAAAAGTGCACTGCCTTACGGTCAAAAAAGGTTGAAAAAGTTCACTTTCGGATACCAGCACCAAATTTTAGTATGTTAGGTATGTTATCTCTAGACCCCAAAACTGCCGGGAATATTTTTATTACTTTTCAACTTTATATTTAACTAGCGTTAACCCGCGACTTTGTCCGCTCAAATTATATACCAGATTTTTAGTCAGATCATAAGCTATCAAACAAAAAAGTTTCATCAAAATCGGTTAAGCACTTTTTGCGTGATGCTCGTTCAAACAAACAAACACCCAAGCAAACACACAAACAAACACGCAAACAAACAGACAGACAAAAAATCCAAAAATTGGTGATATGGAATCAGGGATACCCAAAAACCATATCGTAACTTATTTTTTGTTAATATCTTCAATGTACAGACACACTTCTGTTACAGCTTTATAATAGTATAGATGAAAAAATTTATAAAAAATAGTAAACATAAACATTTTCGAAATTGATATTATAAGTCGTTTGGCGTATGTTTTACAAAAATTTATTCAGCCGTTTCCTACCTGGAGGACCCCAAACATGGTATGTTTTAAAAATAATTTTTAAATTTTTAAAAACAATTGGCTGAAAGGTAATAGTGTACCTAGTATATTTTTAGAACCGGCTTATGGGGCCCTTTCATGTGATACCCCACACGATAGGTTTCATAACACAAAATATCATATCTGGAGACCCAAACACCGTAGAGACTGTCTCCCGGTAGTGTTGGGGTCTAGAGAACATACGTAACAACATACAAAAATTTGGTGCTGGTATTCGGAAGCGAACTTTATTTCCTTAAGGCAGTGCACTAGAACTGGGGCTGGGAGGCTTGGGTACGAAACTCTTAAAAAATCTCGATAGTTGAAAATTGAATTGTCAGAATATTTTTGCGACAGCCCTATAATACTGAACCTGTCATATCCGTCATGCAAAGTGCCATAATTTTTCCATAACTCTCTCGTTTCACGGTTTTTCCCGAGTTATTTCTGGAAATGTTCTCTTTTGGTAGATTTATTACTATACCTGTCTATGCTATGGATTTTCCATGATAATTATAGATTTTCAGTTTATTTGTCTCTTTGTTTGTGCATGCATCACATAAAGACATAAAATCTCTGTTGCGGGTCTGTTGACAGGAATCGTTGTGGTTTTAATAAAGATGTGCAGGCACGTATCCAGAGAATATTTGTATTCCCTGGATTTAGCACTTGCTTTTTCATTGTTTTTTTATGAAGGGGATATTCATGTCTGAAAATTGAATGTCGGAAACAAAAGTCTGGATACGTGCTTGATGTAGTGGTTAAAGTATAAGTACTACACACAGATCTATATCGAAAGGATGAATGAAAGACGACTTACGAAATAGATTTATATACTAAGGCGTGTGTGGAAGGAAACATTGGTAGAGGCAGACCTAGGACGTACCTAGACCAGATCAGAGACGTCATTAAAAATGCCAGGTTTAAATTAGCCGAAATTGACGGGAATGTATGACAAGATGTATGGACCTAGAGGAAGCAAGAGAGGTGTGTCAGAACCGCACACAGTGGAGATTCATAGTCTCTGCCTACCCTTTTGGGAAGAAGGCCTGAATTTATGTATGTAAAATAAGTTTATAAATATAATGGTATATAAGGTCTAACAAAATTAGGTGAAACTATTTTAAGGGGATGATCAGACCATCAAAATGAACAACTTTCTCTATGGGACCAATATTTAACTCGCGAAAAAAAATCTGCTGTCCCATACATTTAGGTAGAGTAGGTTTGTATGGAACAGCTGATTTTTTTTCGCGATTTCGATATTGGTCCAATAGAGAAAGTTGTTCAGTTTGATGGTCTGAGCATACCCTTAAAATAGTTTCAGCTAATTTTGTTAGACCTTATAAAACTGATCTTACTGATGATCAATTGATCATTGATCGGATTAATACATTAATATGTCCTTCATTTCTGATCACCATATTTATGAGTCTGAAACTAAATTTACTCATCCATTTCCTTCTTGACTGTCTTAGATGAATCCATTGGAGGAAGACGCGTTTCCCGTTCGTTTCTTCCTACACTGAATCTGCGGAGTTCAGGTATAGTCCACGCGCATCTTTTAGATTTATGTTGTCTGTCCCACGTATGTGTTTGGAGAAATCATCATGGATTTTTTTAAATCGACGATGAAGCGCTCCTTTGCCCAAAGCACACGAATAAACTTGGCGAGGCCGGACCAGGAAATAAGCTGCCGCAAGCATAATCTCGCATCGCCGCCGCTAAACCCGTAAACCATTTCGATCCTTATAACAATGGAAAATATTCTTTTTGAGGGACTACTACAGTTATTTATTGTTGGATATTTTGTATGTATATATTTATATATATATACCTGAAATGTATTGTAAGCTATATATTTTATATCTTATTACACCGCCATAGCACGTTTTTTTACTTAAGAGTTCGTCCATCCCATGGTTGTCTGGATGAAATCGCTTTTAGTGATAAGACCGCCATTTGTACTCTTACGTTCTTTTTATTCGTTTTTGTTACTGTATATTTTGGTGTGCAAATAAAGAATATTTATGTTATGTTATGTTATGTTATGTTATGTTATGTTATGTTATGTTATGTTATGTTATGTTATGTTATGTTATGTTATGTTATGTTATGTTATGTTATGTTATGTTATGTTATGTTATGTTATGTTATGTTATGTTATGTTATGTTATGTTATGTTATGTTATGTTATGTTATGTTATGTTATGTTATGTTATGTTATGTTATGTTATGTTATGTTATGTTATGTTATGTTATGTTATGTTATGTTATGTTATGTTATGTTATGTTATGTTATGTTATGTTATGTTATGTTATGTTATGTTATGTTATGTTATGTTATGTTATGTTATGTTATGTTATGTTATGTTATGTTATGTTATGTTATGTTATGTTATGTTATGTTATGTTATGTTATGTTATGTTATGTTATGTTATGTTATGTTATGTTATGTTATGTTATGTTATGTTATGTTATGTTATGTTATGTTATGTTATGTTATGTTATGTTATGTTATGTTATGTTATGTTATGTTATGTTATGTTATGTTATGTTATGTTATGTTATGTTATGTTATGTTATGTTATGTTATGTTATGTTATGTTATGTTATGTTATGTTATGTTATGTTATGTTATGTTATGTTATGTTATGTTATGTTATGTTATGTTATGTTATGTTACACGTATTTGTAAGAAGCTTGTCTTCTGGTTGATATTCCATTCATAAGCTCAAAGATTATAGTAGATAGGTAGAGTAACCCAGGAGTGCGCTTCAATTATTGAGAATTCAGAAGAAGATCGTTCTCAGGGCTAGAGAGCAAACGTATCACTTTAACTAAATAAAATATCAAAATTATCATTAAAGCTCTATTTTAATTAACCATTTGAGCCACGCCCTCCACAGTACTTATAATATTCTTAAAACGTATGCTTCAGGCGTGCTATACATTCGGGTCGGCTTTTCTCTAGCAAATGACATTTATAAAATAAGGGCTGTAAGAAAGCCCCGAATCGACCGTGTAAATGGCCTCGAATTAAGACTTAGTTGATCTAATGAAATAGCTAGTCTTTCGTCTCCTGAAACACTCAGATGGTTATACATACAATTTATTCTGCGATCAAAAACGTTTCATCATCATCATCATCTTATTTAAGAGCTGCGCTCTTGTCGGTGGAGTTTTCGCCAATCCTGTCTCCTTTCCGCTAGTCTCTTGAGTTCTTGATACGATACGACATCAACCTTTTCCTTCACTTGGGCCAGATAACTCTGTCTAGGTCTTCCTCTGCCTCTCTTCCCCTCTATCTTCCCTTCCAGTATGGTTTTAAAGAAATTGTCGTTTCGTATCAAGTGTCCAATCATTTTTCCTCTCCGGTTTTCGATTGTTTTTAAAATGTTTCTCTTTTCTTTAACCATTCTTAGCACCTCTTCATTTGTTATGCGTTCCGTCCAACTTATCCCCTCCATTCGCCTCCAACACCACATCTCAAAAGCTTCCAGCCTATCTCGATCTCGTTTAGTCAATGTCCACGTCTCGCTACCGTACAATGCAATGCTCCAGATGTACACTTTGATTAGGCGTTTTCGGATTTTGCTCGATATTTTTGCTTTCAGAAGGTGTTTTTTGTCGTTGAAAGCTCTTTTTGCCATAGCAATCCTTGCAACGATGTCAGGGGTGCATCTGGAGTCATTTGTAATGAGACTACCCAAATATCTAAATGTATTTACTTGTTCTATTGGAGTGTTGTTGATTTTGACGGAACTAATAACTGGTCCATTTTTTGCTGTTACCATTATTTTTGTTTTATTGATGTTTATGTTCAACCCAAATTCTCCGAAGACAGTGTCCATTATTTTCAATAGTTTTTCTAGTTGTTGTGTGTCTTCTGCCAGAGCAGCAATATCATCCGCAAACCTAATGAAATGTATCTTTTCCCCGTTACTTTTGATACCCCCTCTGTCTGAATCTAATATTTTTCTGATTGCTGATTCTATGAATATATTAAAAATTAATGGGGACAGTGGACAACCCTGCCGTACACCTTGTCTTATCTTTGCCGTGCCCTTTTCCTCCCCCACCTCTATTACTGTTTCCTGTTCCTTGTAAAGTTGGTAAACTATCCTTCTGTCTCTGTAGTCAAGCCCTGCTTCTTTCATAATTCTCATCATTCTTTCCCAATTCACCCTATCAAACGCCTTCTCCAGATCTATGAATGCAATATGTGTTTCGAGGCCCAGGTCCATACGTCGATCTATTACAAGCCTGAGAGCGAGGGTGGCTTCTCTTGTGCCCTTCTTTTGCCTAAAACCATATTGATCCGGTCCTAAATAATATAAAAAATCAAAAACAAAAAACGTTTAATGGTCTACAATTTATTGGACTTCTTTTCAGTCATTTCCAGAATGTAGGTGTTAATGTGCATCTTCTCGTTTTTGTTTTATCTAGGTTAATTTGTTAATTCGGATTATTTTTTTAATGTATGCCTTTTGATTGTATAAATTAAACATCATAAATTATTTAAAATTTTTGTGACTTAATATAATTATGTTCTTAAACACTAGCAAATGTACCTCCTATTAGTTGTTTTGTTGGTTTAAGCAACCCCGATTTTCCCCTTAGTGGTTAAATTTGAGGAAATCCCTTCTTAGTGGGGATCTACGTGATTATGATGATAATGGTTCCTAATAGATTTCGACTACGTGACTCCGGTGACCGCTAATCTTTATAGAAAAGCAGTGAGGTACTCAGGATATTGTGAAGTGCATAAGTGTACGCGCTGAACGCAGATGCACTCTCTCGTCCTTACCGTCCTATGTCTGATGGAACGGGAGACCGACACGATCAGAGGTGGGGTCAGATGCAGTGGCTATATCCGGCAGCCAATTTTGATTTAAGAGGTTATGTGAAAAAAATAGGATTCTTCAATGCCTCATGTATCATAAAGTACTAACAGTAGGAGTATGATTAGTGGATATGTGTAAATTGAACATATAATTGATGTTTTGATTAGAGCCAAAACACGATTAAGACACATTTTCGCAATAGAAAAACAAGCCAAAGTAGCCTCCGTCCTTATCGATAAACGCTTGGAACTGCTAAAACGGTGAATAATAGAAACACGAGACTTGATTTAAAAAAAAGAGATTGATATTTTACAAATTTTGATTAGAGCTGAATTGAACTTACATAAATAGTACAATCACAGTTAAATAAAGTTTGTTTTACGCTTGTGTCGTTTCAGGCGCGCGCGCCGCCCCATCTCTTTCTCTCGCATCAGGCAGTAATATAAGCTATCACATGCCCATTTCCCTTCTATTATTTTTCGACATAGGCCCTTAAGGTGGTTAAAAGTTTGACGCACAATACGCGTAGACGGAATTCGGGGTCAATTTTATATATAACGCTTTTAAAATTTTGTATGAAAAATTTCAAAGCTCTTCGTAATGATATTATAAATTGCAAATGTTATTTTTTCAATTCAATTCATTTATTTATCCAAAAGACATTACAAAATGGTATCTTTACATTAAATCTGCCAAACTGCATGACAGTTTGTTGGCAGATGTAAGCTCTCATTTTTTATAGTTTTAATTCTAATACTAATGCCAACTAATACAATACTATACTAATTTACATATACATAATTATTTATGCATTTATAGGAACCATATGTAATTTTAATTATTATACGTTTTACGTTTTGCTTATTTATTTTATTTTATTTTTCAATTTTGTTACTAGTACTAGTCCAATGTGTTACAGTTTTCCAAGAGTATCTTATATAATTTTGATTTGAAAGTAAATTTTGTGATTTTGTCTTGTCTAAGTTTAAGTTCTGAAGGAATCTCATTGTAAATTTTTGGTATCAAATAATGTCTTGTTCTTTGGCCGTAATAATTACAGATTCTAGGTACACGCAAAGCTCTGTGTGATTTGTGACGCGGCATCTAGATTTTCGAAACTATTTTTTCATGTATACAAAGTTACTTATGTTAATCTACGTCTACGCGTATTGTGCGTCAAAGTTTTGTATAAAATTGACCCCTCTGCAACCGCCTTAGCGCTGTAATACCCAGTTTAATCGTTAATCAAAATCGAAATGGAGGCATAATTTATTGCAAAATTGTTTTTTACTAAAAAACATGACATAATTATAGTTCTAATGAAGCAGATTATGTCAAGATTTTTTGTAATAAATCTGTTAGCGATTTGCATAATTATTTTGGCTAAAATTCTTAAGGCACTGTTCTCAGTAGCACTTCGAAATTTTCATTAAGTTCATTCTATTTTATAGCAAGATGAATGAAAGAATTTCAACTGCAGTTGCTGCTTCCTTATTGTAAGCAGTCTAAGGCTTTATTGTAAGTATGTACTTTCGATATTCGATATTATTGCAAGTATGTAATTCCTACTCTGGGCCTGTACCCGGACTTTCGATGTTCGATATATTTCGACCGTTTCGGTCCGAACTTCATTGTAATAGAGTTGACATTGGAACGAAAACGTTCACGCAATTGCGAAGTTCGAATGTTCAGGTAAAGCTTATGTCGCTGCACCACTAGATTGACATCGAGCTAAGTCCTCAAAAGAAAAACTGTAAAAAATAAAACTTACCCCTTAGTCGTTTCCAATGGAGTGGTCTAATCTACACTTGGAAACATACGAACTTAATTTTATCGAATTGACTTTTATTTTAACGAAATAAATGAATAATGTATTGTAGTTCAAATACCATTACGGCTATTGGCGCCTTAAAATAGGGTTGCCGCTCAATAGTAGATTATCGATAGACTATAATATTATCAATATAGTACCTGTGTGTCGCAGTGTCTTAAAACGAAAGTCTTCGGTCAGTGTGTGTTGCCAGAGATGACATATGGAACAAAGACATGGTCGTTCACTCAAAGCCTCATAAAAAGGCTGAAAGTCACCCACAGGGCAATAGCGGTTTATATAGTCCTTTTCGCCGGATTCCTTATTGGACAGATTCCGTTTTGGCCAGATTCTTGTTTGGACAAATCCCTTTTTTTACCGGAAATGTTTACATATTAGGAAGCTGGCAAAGATATTTGGTGTGTACCCATGATACATATCAATCAATTAAAATGTACCATCAGTTAGGCGACGAAAAAGATTATCCGTCCAATAAGGAATCCGGCGAAAGAGGACTAAACCGAGGAAATGACCTACTCAGAAAATGTATTGACAAGAAAAAGAGAACATTCTAAAATGACGTGCGTAAAAAAAGACCTAGTTCGCCGAAATAGACACATTTTTTCAACCGTCTCATACATCGTCGACGTCCAAACCGCGTGGTAGCTGGTTATAGCCACTGCATCAGACCCCACCTCTGATCGTATCGGTCTCCCGTTCCATCAGACATAGGAGGGTAAAGACAAGAGAGTGCATCTGTGTTTACCGCGTACACTTATGCACTTCATAATATACTGCGTACCTGACTGCTTTTCTGCAAAGATTAGATGTCGCCGTAGTCGAAATCGACTATAATAGGAATATTCTGCGGGTAGAGACCGAGCTTCATAGCCTAGCCCACCGCCGCAGAGTAGCCTGATTGTCGGTCTTCTACAGATTGTACTTCGGTGAGTGTGCCCAAGAGCTGCATGAGTTCATCCCACCTTCCCCCTTTTACTATCGGACTTCCAGACGCACCGCGGGAAACCACCCCTTTTTGGTTGATATCCCACATATCCGCACTGCGCCTTTCTGATTCTTTTATAATGCGCACAGCCTAGGAGTGGAATGCCCTGCCTGCGTCAGTATTTCCGAGCACTTACAACACGAATCACTTTAAAGTACGATTGAATAGGCATCTTCTGGGTTAGCTCGCTACATCTTCGACCTCATCATTGTCCTTCAGGTCAAGAGCAAACCCATATTTAATAAAAAAAACATTCTTCAACATATTTGTTTGAAAATTGTAGTTTAACAAATTAGTATCGATACGCAAACTATAGATAGCTGACCTTGAATCAGCTATCGATAGATTTCGTGTTGATACTAAGGCAACACTAGCTTAAACTTAGATAATCACACCTATGTTTTGGAAAATTGACCACGTCGTATGATTTATTAATTTATTATTCGAGGCAAAATTAAGTGCAGTAAGTTTTTTGTTTTATATTTAAAAAACGGTTAGACTATAATCGCCATTGTGATCTACAGTGTGTGTAAAAAAAAAGATTTATGATAATATTAAGTTTCATAAATTTTAAATTTAGGATCACCCGTATTCTTAGTCGCTTCCATGAACTTTTCCTCGACCACAGGTCCGGCACTCTATAGAACGTTTTTGAATTTAGAAATGGGGTCGGCACATGCGCACTTTGTGCAAACTGTCCATAACATTAAGTGTAGGGTTGAAAGCCGCACTTTGCATTAATTTAACGTCATCTACATTCCGATACTTTTTATTTTTCGTTATTAAAAATAGTATTTCAGCTAAAGAATTACTGAAAATGTGATTTTCAATGTTTTTATCCACTGAAAAAACACAATTTCATGTCTAACTGCATTCCCTGGCTCGGCTCTCCTAAACTGTTCCTGTTATCTGAAGTCAGAGGGGGCGGGAAGTGACCGTTCATTATGTAGAACTATATATACTATATTACCTATTCTGTACCTCGACTCAAACTTAGTCAAAAATGCCCCGGACGGCACTTTGCTAAGGGCGGCAAATTCGGGAAAAAACTAAACCGATTGAGCTGTCTAAAGGTATTAAACAATTCGTAGAGCAGTGAAAAGTCGAGATCGCTTCGGTTGCTCTAAGTTTCTCCTTTAATTAACGGTATCTACATATAATCCTAAAAAGTTCTGTCCACAAATAAAACGTTGCTTTTTGTGCTTGGTTCGCTCGATCCATAGCTTTTTACTAAGCTTTTTAAAAGCTCTGGCTCTACCGAATCGTATTGAGGAAAAAAGTCAAGCTCGCTTCGCTCGCTCAAGTTTCTAGTTTAGCACGGCTAAATCAAAAGATTTCTGATCACAACCTGAATGCTTGCTTCGCTCGCTCCATAATTTGTTTGTCGGTCTTCAATAAAGATAAGGGGGCGGCAAAATCGGTCTGCGCCCCGGGCGACAGAATCCTACGCTACGCCACTGCATAAAGACGAAATTCGACATTTCCACTGTTCAGGGCCTCTACCCGCACATTCGAACTTCGCAATTGCGTGAACATTTCCGTTCCAATGTCAACTCTATTACAATGAAGTGCGGACCGAAACTGTGGCGATATATCGAACATCGAAAGTCCGGGTACAGGGCCTGTTCCCTCCGAAAAGTGCGTGCGTGCACTTTTCGTGCGTGTGCCGTATTTTCAATTAAAAAGAATTAACAAAAGGACTTTTTATATATTTTTTTATGATTTCACTAAATAAACTAATGGTGAATATGTGAGTATAAATATCGAAAATCGGAAACTATTTTAAGTTCTTCTAAACGAGAAAAATGTTTAAAAATACAAGAAAATACAGCATTTTTTATGACGATTTTCTATCGAGTGAAGTAATTCCAATCGTGTATTCAATTGATGACTTCACTAGATAAATTATCCAAGAATACTGAGGTGTGACTTTGGTTTCCATAAATTGTATAAATCTATTCGAAAAATTAAAAATAAAAGATGCCTCCAAGGTGTTTCGTCCTACCATAGGGCCTTAAGGTCCGCCACACACAGACGGAATTGCGATCCGGAGTCCTGATTCAGGATTCAGTGTTGTCAACTATGGTTGCAAAAAATACTAGAGTGCTGTTTAAAAAATGCCTAAAATAAAAATGTATGAAACGCCAAATGAATGACAATAATTGCAATTTTTAGGCATTTATTAAAACAAAACCAACAATTTCTATACATGATAATTACTATATGTACTATGTGATAATTATCATGTGATGACGTTACGAATGTTACGGTGATAGTTTGTAAATTGTATTCTAATAATGCAACTATATCAGAAGACTATCGATAGTTTTAGCATTAGACATAATCTGCATACAAAATGGCATGAACCATTATCACACAAGCGGTTTTTGAGAATAGGCGATTTCGCAACTATTTTGCAACGACGTCGCAATTGCACCGTCACGATACGGTATCGTTCCATCAACGCCTACGCTCAAAAATCACTTGTGTGATATGACTGTAAATCTTTAAAAAATTCCACCTAAGTCATCAAAAAATCACTAGATCTAGTGAAAAAGTCTCTGAAAGCGGCAACACTCCATCCGGAACCAATTCAGAATCTGTTTCTGTTTCGGTCCTCGCTTCATTGTAATAGAGTTGACATTGGAGCGAAAACGTTCACGCAATTGCGAAGTTCGAATGCGCGGTGAATGTGCCCAGGTTTATTCCGTATGTATGTGGTGGACCTAAACGGGTGAACTTTTTTAAAAACTGGTTGTTTATGAATTTTTTCCACACTATAGTCATTCGTTCGCAAAAAATTGCGAAGGTGTACCTATCAACCTCTATACGACGGAGGGGTTATATTATTATTCACTAGACTGTAGCATGAAATGTACTTATATTATTAATTATTTTATGGTGATTAAACATTTTTGATTATATCACTAATTGGGTTTTGCCCTAGCGTTTTTGTTTTGGCAGAGATACGTGTAGAATTCGCAACAATAGTGTGAAATGTCGTTTTTACTAATTAAAATTATCTTTTGATGTTAATCCGGTTAAGTTTAAAATTCATGCTTGGGATGTGTAATTATAACAATGTTTTTTTTAGTTCAAATAGTTGCTATTAACTTTTTTCTTAGATTTTTGTTCGTTTTGTGGGATATTTCTCAGATATAAGAACTACCGGATTAGTGGGATCACACACGATGACGCATTGACGGAGCGGCAGACGTCAGTCCGTCATTTGTGAAGCAAGGAGTTGTATGAAACCGCACGTAGAAGCACACACGGTGACGGATTGACGTCTGCCGGTCCGCCATGCGTCATCATGTGTGATTCCACCCAGCGTAAACGAGAAATTCGTCGTCTATGGATTATTATAACAGCCGTCGCTGTCCCATTGTTGGGCAAAGGATTTCCCTCCATTCTTTCCATGCGTCCCGGTTTTGCGCTTCGTTAGGCCAGTTCTTCAAGAAGTCATCGATTTCATCCCGCCACCTTCTTCTCGGTCTGCCTCGACGCCGATTTCGTTTTACTGGGGACCAGTGGTTAGTGGTTTTGGCCCATAGGTCATCAGGCATGCGGCAGACATGTCCAGCCCAATCCCACTTTAGATTGGCAGCGATGGTGGCGACGTCTGTCACTTTGGTTCTGGCGCGAATGACCTCATTTCTGACTCGGTCGATCAGTTTTAAGCCAAGGATGCTGCGCTCTATAGCCCTTTGACAGACCTTGAGGCTTGACTTTTGATCCTTTGTCAAATGTCGTCTACGGATCCCACTTAAAATTGAAACATCTAAAGCTATCAAATAGTGAAAATCGGGCAAATATTTACATTGCTTCTATCAAGTAGCTTAGATGGGACTAAGAATGCTATGATTTTACGGAACCCTTTCTTATCTTATTTATGGGGGCTGAGAAGCCAGCAACATTTCGATCCAATGGGATCTTTTGTGTTGACATACTTATTTTCTTCACCCTTCAAAAACTTGGTAAAGGGAGGAAATACCGTTCAAAAGAAGACCTACAATCTCAGTTACCCGGTTTTGGATAACCATCTCCCAGGAGGCACATGCGTTTAGCCGGCAAGACATATGCACTCACACAGGATATGTTTCATGGTTTCCTACTCTCCGCGCGCTCGGCAGCTGGGGTCTAGGGTGTGCTTCATCTTGTGCATCATCATGCCTGTGGTAGTGCTATGGCAGGCAGAGATTGTTTCTAGATCGTGTTTAAAAAATATCATTGACTTTAAATTGTTTATCCTCAATAATTAAGGTGGTTGCAGAGGGGTCAATTTTATACAAAAGTTTGACGCGCAATACGCGTAGACGGTATTAATATAAGTAACTTTGTATATATGAAAAAATAGTTTAGAAAATCTAGATGCCGCGTCACAAAAACCATTTGCAATTTATAAAATAATTATTAGAAGATAATATAAAGCTTTGAAATTTTTCATACAAAATTTGGAGGATGACGATGTATTTTATTATAAATTTTGCTGCGCAATGACAAACCGGACACGTACCTAACAATGAATATCATTATTATACAAAACTAAAAGTAATTTTCCATACAAATGGCGTTAGAGTCGTAACGTTCCAAATATGGCTCAAACCGCAGTTTAGACCTTCTGGAATCCCAGATGAAACACTTTATTTATACAGGGTCACTTGTTAAGTGGCTGTTTTGTATAAAGGGTGTTTTGGTATGGTGATTTTTCTTGTTTAAAAAAAAAACCGGCCAACTGCGAGTCGAAAAACGGTAGCACGTTGCGGAGAGTTATGAACACTCAATCGTGGGGGTTCGGGTTTGAATCCGCTTGGACGACATGCCATGTACCTATCAATAAGTTTTTCTAACTTACTCGTACCGACTGCTCTCAAACGGTGAAGCTGCTATGTTATCTTAGTACCAACTATGTGGAACGCTGAATTTCCATAGACAGCTTCCGCCATCTATCGGTTATGTTTCGAAGCACTGTGTGCTGCACTAGGGTTCACATCAGAGTAGCAGCGCACTATACCTCACGCGCTGCGCTGTAGTAGTGAGAGATTTCGCCCATATCAATCACTGTCTTGTCGGTTTAGCGGTCTAGACAACCGGCATACGATCCGGGTAGCTAAGGTTCGATCCTCGTGTCGGCCGATCGTCTTTTTCAATTGATTTCATAATGTGGCGCCCCCTAGTGCTAATAAGCGGCAACGCAATTAGGACGTCCTAAAATTCAAGGCGAGTTACCTATCTATATCCAATATACATATTAATCTTTGCGGTGAAGGAAAACATCGTAAGGAAACCTGCATATATACGCTGAGGAAGAAGTTCTGATGCGTATAATGTGGTCTACCAATCCGCATTGCGCACGCGTGGTGGACTGACGCCCATTCACCCTCCATGAGAAACGCGATTGCCCAGCCCTGCGAAAAGAGCGTGCATGCGCCGTATTTTCAATAAAAAAAATGAATATCCAAATAGACTCGTTGTGATCTACAACGAGTCTATTTGGATATTCATTTTTTTTATTATCCCAGGCTAATTTTAAACCAGAAAAACTGTTACTATATGAGTATCAAAATATATAATAAAATCCCCGAAAGCTTTAAACAACAAAACACTAAATTAATGTTAAATAATTTATACAGATGGCTAATACTTCAGAGTTTTTATAGCGTTGAAGAGTTTTTAAATTTTAAATAGTATAATGTAAAATAAATATTTTTGTTTTTTTTTATTTATTTATCAAATACATGAACAAACGTTAGAATAGAATGTTAATATTGTACCTAGGTTTAGTTTTAAGTTCTTACACATTTGCATGCTGTTGCTACAGCTGAACAGAAGAAGCTTGTTTTTTTTTATATATTTTACCACCTTTTGTATACCTGTCTTCAAGGCAAATAAATTATATATCTATTTCTATTTCAGAATAAAAGTACTTTTTGTTTTATAGGTATATTTTTCACTAGATAAACTAATGGTAAATATGTGAGTAAAATTCCAGTAATTATAAACGGTTGCAAGTTATTCTAGTTTGATACAATAATGTTAAAATAATGCGTTATTTTTTTAACTTTCCGAAAAGAAATTCTATCGTGTGAAGTAATTTCAATCGTGTAGGTATTTAATTTATGATTTCACTAGACGAACAATCCAATAATACTGTGTATTTTTCTGTTTCGGTAACTTTTATAAATCTTGTAGAAAAACGAAAAATAAGATACCCCTTCCCAGGTAATTCTAGGACGCATACGTCCCAGAATGGAACGTACGAAACGTACGAAACATCTTGGAGGCATATTTTATTTTTTATTTTTCGACTAGATTTATACAATTTATCGGAACCAAAGTCATACCTCAGTATTTTTGGATAGTTTATCTAGTGAAATCATCAATTGAATACACGATTGGAATTACTTCACTCTAAATCTTGTAGAAAAACGAAAAATAAGATACCGCATGACGCATACGTCCCAGAATGGAACGTACGAAACGTACGAAACATCTTGGAGGCATATTTTATTTTTAATTTTTCGACTAGATTTATACAATTTATCGGAACCAAAGTCATACCTCAGTATTTTTGGATAGTTTATCTAGTGAAATCATTAATTGAATACACGATTGGAATTACTTCACTCGATAGAAAATCGTCACAAAGATGACGTATTTTCTTGTATTTTGAAACATTTTTCTCGTTTTAGAAGAACATAATAGTTTCAAATTTTTGGTATTTATACTAACATACAGTTATTGAGAGTTACGCGGTTATTATTTAATCTAGAAATAAACATTTACACTATTCGTTTATCTAGTGAAATCATAAAAAAAATTATAAAAAAGTACTTTTTTTTATTCTTTTTAATCGAAAATACGGCACACGCAGGGCTGGGCAATCGCGTTTCTCATAGAAAATATTCGTCTGAACAACGCGCTGAGTACGAAACCTAGTGTCGCATCACCACCAGTACTACGCAATAGATAGTATTTTGTTAGCTTGAATGTGCTCATTATCTATTGCGGTATCAGAACTCAACGTTCGAATAATCTTTAGTACTATGCAAGCATTGTAAAATATTTACACATAATATCTCGACTGGCTTTAAGCCTCATAATATAATGGATCCTTACTATCGCGAGCAATATGTTCCATTTTTGCGCATATTGCTGCGACACTGGCCCCGCCCCCTTTTCAGATCTCCCTTTAGTTTTTGTGATCTGTGGTCTGAACCATAGAGATCTAGAGAGATGCCAAACAACGCGCTGAGTACGAAACCTAGTGTCGCATCACCAGCACCACCAGGACCACGCGATAGAAAGTATTTCGTTAGCTTGAATATGCTCATTATCCATTGCGGTATCAGAACTCAACATTCGAATAATCTTTAGTACTACGCGAGCATTGTAAAATATTTACACATAATATCTCGACTGGCTTTCAGCCTCATAATATATTGAATCACTACTGATAGTTCTTTAAGGCATCTATAAAATTTCAAACACCTGTGTTTTATTGTGAATGCAAATAACATGAGGATACAAATAAAATAAGAGGTTATTGTGGTCTAGTATGGAGTTAATTGGTTGTAAATCATGTATTTACCATTTTAGAAGGGCATTGACGTAAAAGAGCATTTTATTGGCATTTTGTTTTGTATATTTTGCGTGGAAACTCTGACGATCTTTGACGTCATTGTACGGTCTATTATTAAGGTGGTTGCAGAGGGGACAATTTTATACAAAACTTTGACGCACAGTACGCGTAGTCGTTATTAATACGAGTCACGTAGCAGGTTCTGACCCGAGTTTTTGCCTGCCACGAGGCTCCGCAATCCTCAATCTCTTGTTGTTCTTGACCTGAGATTGGGATAGATTCTCCCATATACACTTGACACTGGCGGAAATGCAGTGCTAACTCACAAGCAAGAGTCCATTAATTATAAATAAAAAAAATACACATATAAGTAACTTTGTATATATGGAAAAATAGTTTAGAAAATCTAGTTGCCGCGTCACAAATAACATTTGCAATTTATAAAATAATGACGAAGATATAAAACTTTGAAATTTTTCATACAAAATTTTAAAAGCTAAGCTCTACGTAATTATATTATAAATTGCAAATTATAATATAATTATTTGTGACGCGGCTACTAGATTTTCTAAACTATTTTTCCATATATAAAATATTACTTTTATTAATTCCGTCTACGCGTATTGTGCGTCAAACGTTTGTATGGACTGAAACCACCTTAAGCCTTCGGTATATCAAATGCGGTCACTTATACAGGATGTCAACTGTAAAATACGTTAGATACTTTATGGCGTGCTTCAGAAAATATTTAACTATGGGACAAACAACGTTATAATTGTAACTGCGTAAAATAAATTTGGTTGTTCCTAAAAAATTTCAGTGGCTAATCGATCAAAATATAATGGAACAGCTGATTTTTTTTTTCAAATTAAATCATAATCATTTATTGTGTACATTATGCTTTTCACATTGCAATATAAAGTAATATGGCTCACCGAACCCTGTCTTTCCAGACTTGCACAAAAAAAAAACATTAATAAAAAAATATTTTTTTTTTATTTTCACCACCACAAACTATTAGGTACATACATATTTATAATCTATTTCACATTGTTTAGTCTGTGGGTGGAGACTGGTGCCAGAGTCTGCTGACAATAACAAAAAAAAAATGCTAAGAAAACTATAACTAGCAGAAGTTGGTGTACCTATTAGTTACAGACACAGCGACACCGATAAAAAACACAAAATTGGCAGCTTACATAATCTTATAACAATTAAATACAACTTAACACTTTCTATAATCCAGATACTCCTTCGTACTATAAAATCATTTTTTCCGATATCCACATAATTATGTAGCATTCTCTTAAATTTACCAATTTTATAATCTTTAAAGTGATCCGGTAGCGGTTTCGCGGTTTCAACGAATAGTAAATTTTTTCTGGTTTGAAGGTCTGCTTCCCAAAAACACACCATAAAGCACCTAAAGTAAGTTTGCTGCATAGAAAAGGACCTCCTTGCTTTTCGGAGAGCGAAAACCATGTTTGCCTCGACATTTAAGAGGATAATAATTCACAACATTGCATTTAAAGAAAGGGACCGAAATTAAAAAACCATTTGAGATTCAAAGGCTTATATCAAAATTATCATCGTTTTTCTATCCATTATTTCTCGAGTTATTTGAAAAATTAAAAAGAGGTTGAATGAGATTTTATTTCTTTGCCTGTTTGGCTTTTCTCTTGTATTTGACAGTTTTTGTTTTTAATTGTATTGCGGCCAAGGTATTAAAGCCATTCATCCAACGTTTTTCAGAAAATTCAAAAGTAAATTAAAAATAGAAATATCGGTCAAAAATTAAATCGGAAAAATATGTATCTCTTATTTTTTAACCTATTTTATATTTTAAATTTAAAAAAATGTAGTGTTGTCAGACAGTCAGACAGAGTGCGCTCCATAAAAACGAAGTCTGGTTATATTTTAAATACTTTGAAGTTTTTCAGAATCAATCTAGAAACTAATCTCTATGGTTGTGTACAGGGTTCTTCTTAATATGCTGACACTTTTTTAAGGGGATGATCAGACCATAATACTGAACAACTTTCTCTATGGGACCAACATCGAAATCGCAAAAAAAAATCTGCTGTCCCATACATTGGCTCGAGTAGGTTGGCAGTTTTGTATGGAAGAGCTGATTTTAAGAAGCATATTAAGAAGGACCCACAGAGGAAGTATAGAGTTTCAATGCTAGAATTATTAAAGAATTTGTATGGAAATCTTTGAAGAACGAAAATATAACACAATACAATTTTCGTTCTTCAAAGGATTAGTTTCTAGACCCCACACATGTGTGATTTTATCGATCGATACCTAATATCGTTGCGTTTTTCTTCGTCCATAGTTATACAGGGTGTTAGAGTAAACAGTTGCATTACTTTCAGGGGTGATTGTACCCATGATACTTATCAACTTTCCCTGAGAAACCTATAGGAAATTTACATAAAACAACTGAAATTGACTCCATGCCTTCTTCTTCTTCCTGCCCTTATCCCATTATTTGGGGTCGGCGCAATATGTCGTCTTCCTCCATTCACCTCTTTTAGCCGTCATCTGTGCGCACACTCCCTTTTTACACAAATGTCATCTTTCACACAATCCATCCATCTTTTCTATGGTAGTCCTCTCTTCATGCAGCCATCCACATTCATATTCAACACTCGTCTTGTAATATGAAACTCATCTCTTCTCATCACATGTCCATACCACGATAATCGATTACCGCGTAGCTTTTCATTTACAGGTGCTACTTTCAAACTTCCTCTAATATAGTCATTCCTAATCTTGTCCATTCTAGTAACACCACACTTCCATCTCAACATTCGCATCTCTGCTGCATGCAGTCGTTTTTCACCCGTCACTTTAACGGCCCAACACTCCGAGTCATACATGGCCACAGGTCTTATGATGGTTTTATATATTTTCCCCTTCAACTTAAGGGGGATTCGGGAGTCACAGGTCATTCCCGTAACCTGTCGCCATTTCATCCACCCTGATTTGATTCGGCGTTTCACGTCTCGATCTATATCGCCATCGCTTTGTAAAAGTGAACCGAGGTACCGGAATTCGGAGCATACTGGCAAAGGTACTGGATCAAGCGTAATAGGCACAAAACCGGAGATACCGCCGAAATCGTAGAACATGCATTCGGTTTTTGTTCCGCTGATTTTCAAGCGAAAATTTTCCAGCTTTTGCTGCCATTTTGCTAGTCTGTTCTGGACCTCGAGTCCATTTTCACCGACAAGCACAACGTTGTGGGCAAATAGGATGCACCAGAGTGCCTCTTCCTGGATGTGCGATGTCAAAGCATCCATCCATCCTGGTTAACCAGGAAGAGGTATGGACTTAAAGCCAACCCTTGGTGCAAGCCAACAGCCACACTGAACTTGTCGGTGTTACCAACTCTATGTACTTTCCGGGCATACCTTTCTCTCTTAGGGCCCACCACAAAACCTCGCGAGGAACTCGGTCGTATGCCTTCTCGAGGTCAACGAATACCATGTGCAAGTTCTTTTGTGCACGTTTATACTTCTCGCACAGTTGGCATAGCGCAAAAATGGCATCCGTTGTCCCTCGACCAGGCATAAAACTAAACTATACTTAATTAATTAATTTGTAAAAAATCGTTCTCAGTATATTGTGTCTACGTCACAAAACGACCACACCTCTTGTTTTAGGACCATAAATCCTTGAATAATAAAAATAACAACATAGTTTAGTTACCTATCTAAAACTTTTTATGACCACAATGTTATGCGAAAATTTTTTTGTTATGTTCTACATAGGACGTCACCTTAATCAAGCCATTTTCAACTTTATACCTTAGTGTTAAGA
Source organism: Agonopterix arenella (assembly GCA_927399405.1). Taxonomy (NCBI): domain Eukaryota; kingdom Metazoa; phylum Arthropoda; class Insecta; order Lepidoptera; family Depressariidae; genus Agonopterix; species Agonopterix arenella. Next base: position 6,662,933 of record OV656718.1, on the reverse strand, counting down.
GTCGTAACACGGGGATTCTTGAGTAGACATGACAGCAAACTCGTGCGTCAATTCATTGTCCAAAAAACGAAAGGTTAATAATATGGTGATCTCTGAAAAAAAAATTGATTGGTTTGAAAGATTGTGATAAATTTTAATAATTATTGTGGTTTCGTCTTAGAGTTAGACCACCTGATTCCTAGCAGTGGGTGTTTTAAACCCACATACGCTGAATAAGATATTCTGATGCGTATGTGAAGTCTACCAATCCGCATTGTGCACGCGTGGTTGTACACTGACGTACGCACGGCGACACATCAAGCTATACAAAACCAACATAAGCTGGCCGCGCGACGTTATATGTTACTCGACCTACGCGCGGCCAGCTTATGTTGGTTTTGTATAGCTTGATGTGTCGCCGTGTGTACATACGTATACAGGGTTCTTCTTAATATGCTAACACTTTTTTAAGGGGATGATCAGACCATCAAACTAACCAACTTTCTGTATGGGACCAACATCGAAATCGCGAAAAAAATCTGCTCTTCCATAAAAGACTGCAAACCTTCTCGAGCCAAATGTATCGGACTGATGATTTTTTATAGGGAAAAGATGTTTAACAATATGCCAACACATCTTTTGATTAAATATATCATTATTTACGAATAATTTTAACCGAAAATATGAAAATGTTTACGTCTGACATGGTTGCATGGGCTCGATCCCTTGGCCTTTAAAAAAAGGCAGGCACAGTCTCGACATGATTTTGACAGGATCTCGCGAACGTCTCTATGGAGCGGTAATCATGCTATCTGTCGAGTTTTTTAGGAACTAAATTTTAAAAAGAAAAGAAAAACGATCATTTCATTATTGAAATTAAATTTCTAAAATTGAAACAATCGAAACCGTTAACAGGAAAAAGTATTTTTTTTAAATCGTAAGCATTTTTTTTTAAAGTCGTTTTTGGTTTCGGTTAAAAAAACTAGTTGCGATCTGACACTAATTTGATCCGCTGGAACCCAAAAAACTGCCCACGACCTGGCATGCAGGCCTTAGACAAAAAAAAATTTTAGAACTCGTTTATTTCCTGATCGAGGATGTCGGCGATTTTTTATTAATTTATAGCCTGTTTTGGTTTTAGTAATTGTGACCTCTATTTTTTTACGTAACATTATGTTGACATTCAAATTAACCTAACCTACATCAAAAAGGAGTCCGTGCCATAAAGATTGGTACCTATAGGTTCAAACATAATAATCGAATCAAAAGCAAAATGAGTCACGTTGCAGGTTCTGACCCGAGCACGCGTCTCGCGTGGATTTCGCGCGTCGCGTTTTTGCCTGCCACGAGGCTCCGTAATCCTCAATCTCTTCTTGTTCTTGACCAAAAACAATCCCTGAGATTGGGATAGATTCTCCCATAAACACGAGACACTGGCGGAAATGCAGTGCTAACGCACAAGCAAGAGTCCATTAAATATAAGTAAAAAAAAAATCAAAATACTTTTAATTCAGACACAGTCTTAAGAGGAGACTTAAGAGGCTATATGAAAAAAATAGGATTCTTCAAAGCGTCATATATCATGAAGTACTAACAGTAGAAGTATGATTAGCGGATATATGTAAATTGAACATTAGAGCCAAAAAACGATTAAGACACATTTTATCGATATAAACACAAGCCAAAGTAGCCTCCGTCTTTATCGATAAACGCTTGGAACTGCTAAACGGTGAATAATAGAAACACGAAACTTGATTAAAAAAAAAGAGATTGATATTTCACAAATTTTGATTAGAGCAGAATTGAATTGACATAAATAGTACAATCCCAATTAAATAAAGTTTGTTTTACGCTTGCGCGCGCCGCCCCATCTCTTTCTCGCGCATCAGGCAGTAATATAAGCTATCACACGCCCATTTCGCTTCAATTATTTTTCGACATAGGCCCTTAAAAACTATATTAGTACAGTATAAATATTCCTATAATCAATGAAATTCTATACAAAATTCATTGCCTCTAATTTAAAAATAGCCTATTTTCTGATAGAGGGGGCAGCGGAGAGGTGTAGTTCCGTCCAGTGCCTCCAGAAAGGACAGAATGATTTGAAAGAAGGGTCCATAGAGACAGTTATTCAGTTTGAAATTAAGGTGGTTTCAGTCCATACAATAGTTTGACGCACAATACGCGTAGACGGAATTAATAAAAGTAATATTTTATATATGGAAAAATAGTTTAGAAAATCTAGTTGCCGCGTCACAAATAACATTTGCAATTTATAATATAATTACGAAGATATAAAGAATTTAAAATTTTGTATGAAAAATTTCAAAGCTTTATATCTTCGTAACGTCTGTGACGCGGCATCTAGATTTTCTAAACTATTTTTCCATATATACAAAGTTACTTATATTAATACCGTCTACGCGTATTGTGCGTCAAAGTTTTGTATACAATTGACCCCTCTGCAACCACCTCAAGTGAAAAGGTACGGCGCCGCGCGCCGCTGCTAGACCATTGTTCTACTTGCACTACTTTATAAATATTCCGTTAATTTTCTAGTTTCCTTATACTTCAGTAAACATTGTAAACAATTCTATTAAAACATCATTAGTTTATATTTAATTAAAAATATCTAAAGCAATTGTATTAAATGCTATTAAATCCCGGATTTGAAATATGGAACATGGCCAGCTATTGGGTAAAACATAATATCATTGATGATAATGTTGTTATGTCTGGGCAGTTTAATTTTTTTTGTAACGCACCTATATTGTTTCCGCCCTTGAACTGTATTGTAATCAACTTGTTTAACTTTGTTTATTGTAAACAGGATAAATGTTGTAACTGACACCGTTAGTAATTTTATATTTTTATATCTAAATTATGATAAAAAATTATGTTTTTCCTCCACTTTCGCATTTTAAGTTTAGAGGCAAAAATGATTTGTTATCATTTCAGCAATGAATGAAAGCGCTAACGTACTCATGGATACATTTTAATAATCTTGTTTTGGTAGTAAGTACGGTGAGTATACCTGTGCGGTGGGTTGACATCGGGTTCTACTGAACCCTGAATACTAATTATAAATTTTACAAACCAATTATTTAATATTTTGAAAAAATTACCTATGTTGAAACCATGATAATTCGATTCTGTTCTCGATTCTAAACAAACTACTTTCTAGTTTTGAGTTAATTTATTAACACGTTGTATATATCTGTTATTGTATTAATTACAGATATACAGGGTGTAAAGCTCTATTCCATTAAATTTTACTGCTTCCCCGTCCAAAAACTCTAATTCTAGTTAAATAATATTAGTTTGTAATCATCATACTTATTTCAAAAGAAAGTATTACGTTGGTAGTATCACGTGCATCTGTTATGTAACGAACGAATGATAGATAATTAATTAAGTAATTAATAACTATATATTATAATAATATAAGATAGCACGACCTTTGACATAATGGCTGTTTATAGACAGTTCTATCTCTTATTCTAACACTGGAGGAAGTTTTTGAAACGATAAAGCATTGACGGAGCGGCAGACGTCGGTCCGTCATTTGTGAAGCAAGGAGTTGCATGAAACCGCACGTAGATGCACACACGATGCGTCAATCCGTCACCGGGTGTGCTACGTGCGGGTTCTTACAAATCCTTGCTTTAAAATTGACGGACTGATGTCTGCCGCTCCGTCAATGCATCATTGAGTGTGATCCGTCTAATGGAGTAGGCCTGCTTCAGTCCAGTGTTCTGCCCTCTTGATCGCCTTCTCTGTCCGTTTCACTCTAACTGTTCTATTTATATCGTTATGCCAATGCATTTGCCGGCTTCCTCTTGGGCGCTAATTTATGTTCATTTTGGTATTAATTCGGTATTTATTTATTTTTCTCCCGACCTTGTCACATTAGACAGAGTTTCAGTCCTACTAGTAAAATGTGAATGTTCTGAGGTTTCAGAATATCTCTTGAGTACGATCTGAAGCATAAGCATATGCTCACGACTATATTACCCGGTGGGGGAATCAGGAAAATCATCATAAGGGGGTAGTCAGAGATATTCTGAAACCTCATAACATCCACGTTTCACTAGTAGTACCGAAACGACGACGATTACGATCTGAAGTCGTAAGCATGAAGATTTGACGACCCTATTGGCGTAATGGTTACCACGCCGGACTGCCAAACCAGGTCCTGGGTTCGAATCCTGGTTTGGCCATGGATGTTTATATGTTTGTGCCGTTGTTGTATGGTTTCCATAATAAACAGCCTATTAGTGCTTGCTTGGTATCATTACAATGTGAGCCTGTGAGCATTATTTATTTATTTATTTTTATTATGCTTATGCGCTTTATTTTTCATAATGTAAATATCCCTTAGTCGCACCGGACCACTCCTACGGTATGAGAAGTGATCTATTCAGAGTAAATCACACGTCAAAGGGACAAGTATCTACATAAGTTTCCCAACAGACAGAAGCTCGATAAATTTGTGCAATGTTTTATAATTGACTTTACGTACGTTACCTCCCAACAATTAATTCTTGAGTACATACAGAACCGTAATTATGGAATAGCTCTAGTTATTGTACCTATTCACCTTGATATACTTCTTAAGATTGGTTTGTGTTGTAACAATTGATAACTTGAGCTGAGCGTCGGTGGCGCATTGCGGAGAGCTATGGAAACTCTTGAGATCCAGGATTCGAAACCGCATAGACGACATGCCATGTACCAATGAGTTTTTCTAACTTAAGAGGATATGTGAAAAAATTGGATTCTTCAAAGCGTCATATATCATGAAGTACTAACAGTAGGAGTATGATTAGCGGATATGTGTAAATTGAACATATAATTGAAGTTTTGATTAGAGCCAAAACACGATTAAGACACATTTTCTCGATAGAAAAACAAGCCAAAGTAGCCTCCGTTTTTATTAACGCTTGGAACTGCGATTGCTCTCTAACGGTCAAGGAAAACATCGTGAAGAAACTTGCATAAGCTGAAGAAAAAATTCCGATGCGTTATGTGAAGTCTATACCAATCCGCATTGTGCACGCGTGGTGGACCAATGCCCATGCACCCATCCTGAGGGAAGGATGAGTTGATACCGAGTAATAGTGGGGCATCGGTTTTGGATTTGTTTTTGCTCTGATTGGTTTGCTCCTATAGTAAAAGTTGTTCAGTTTGATGGGTAGACTCTTTGTTTAAAAGGATAAATAATATTATTGATTTATCTATACATAATTATGATAAAACGGTTAAAAATGTGTGCCTGTACACACGGCTAATAAATAAAATAAATATATTGTACATACACACGTCAAGCTATATCTACATAACCATGTGACGTTATACGTGATTAAATTTGCGCGTGGCCAGCTTATAGCTTATACTGGTCATCATCATCATCAGCCTATAAACGTCCCACTGCAGGGCACAGGCCTACCCTCAGGGAGGGTGTATGGGCGTTAGTCCACCACGCGTGCCCAATGCGGATTGGTAGACTTCACATATGCATCAGAATGTCTTCTTCAGCGTATGCAGGTTTCCTCACGATGTTTTCCTTCACCATTTGAGAGCAGTCGGTATTACGTACATAAGTTAGAAAAACTCATTGGTACATGGCACGTTGTCCGTGCGGATTTGAACCCGGACCCCCCATAATTGGGTGTCCATACCTCTCCGCAATGCGCCACCGACGCTATGTATTGTATAATTTTTACTAATTGACGTGGTAGCCGTATATGTACCTAGTTCTATGTACTAAAAGCCTATCTATGGTTTTATACAGGGTGTAAAAAGACATCTCCCGAAAACTCTAAGGGATGAAAGTACCCATCAATATGAGCAACTTTTACCATGGGACCAATATTATGAGAACTAAAAAATAAATTTGCTATTCCATACATTTTGCTGGGTAGGTAGGGAATTTTAGTATGAAATAGCAGTTTTTTGAGTTCTCGTAGTTTCTATAACGTCACGCCTCTTTCCCAGTGGGGTAGGCAGAGACCAGGGCGCGCCACTTACTACGATCCTTACATACTACTTTTGCCTCATGCACATCCATACATCTCTTTATACATGTCCGTCGGTTTCGAGTACTCCGCACCTCCCCTTTTTGTAGGACGCAACTGATTTGATCAGCATACGTCCTACGAGGGCGCCCTCTTCCGACGCTTTCACTCACATTAGCAACATATATCTCTTTCGTACATCTGCTATCACTCATCCTCTCCACATGACCAAACCAACGAAGCATACCTTTCTCTATTCTTGTCACTACATCTTATTTCAGCGTCACACCACACATACTTCGCAAGGAACGCAGTCCCGTAGTAATAGCCGGCTGCTCCGATCGGTTTGCTGCCATAGTAATAGTTGTTCAGTTTGATGGGTGACTCTTAGTTTAAAAGGATGCCAATGATATCAATTTCACCCAGTAGTTGTTCTTATTGATGGGTACCTTCACTGGGTAAACTGTACGGTACTGGGTATACTGTCCTTCTTAATTTGCTGATGGTTTTTTAAAGGGATGACCTAGATTCTAGACCATCAAACTGAACAACTTATACTATGAAGCCAATATCAAAATCGCTGTTGATCCTGGCTTACAGGAGTTACAGCGGTGGGAATGTGTGGTGGGCCTATGCCCGAACTAAAAAAAGATCAAAATCACTAAAAAAAATCAGCTGTCCCATACATTTAAGTCGAGTTGACGTTTTCTATATGGAAGTACAGATTTTTTTTTAATATAGGTTCATTCTTAATATGATTTCGGTTTTTTAAGGGGATGATCTCGACCAGACCATAAACTGAACAACTTTTACTATAGAGCCAATATCGAAATCGCGAAAAAAAAAGTCAGCTGTCCCATACATTTGGGTCAAGTTGACATTTTCCATGGATCAAAAGATTTTTTTTGCGATTACGATGTTGGCTCGATAGTGAAAATTTTTCAGTTTGATGGTCTGAAGCACTTTGATATACAGGGTCCTTCTTAATATACTGACACTTTTTTAAGGTGATGATCAGACCATGAAACTGTGCCATACATTTCATTTTTCATTTCATTTATTTACCATAATTTACATGTTGATGGTCTTAAGGTTAAAATAAAAAAGCGTAGTAAAGTACATAAGTATTGAAATTAAAAAAAATATATATATAGAAAGTTGTTCAGTTTGATGGTCTGATCATCCCCTTTAAAAAAGTGACAGCATATTAAGAAGGACCCTATAATGTAATTTCAAGTAACATAGCCCATTCAATTTACGGAGTTTTGTTAGGTGGGGAAGAGAGTAATTATTAATTGAACTTTTAAACTGTAACCGGCACCATTTAGTGACAAAAAGACTATCTTAAAACATATTTAAAAAAGAAATTCGCAACGCAACCTAGAAATCAAAATTGTTTGTCCCAGAAGGCTTTTAAATTAATAATATTAATACCAATGCACTCATTTGACTTAGATTTAACAATATAAATTATTTATGAGCAATAAAATAGGCATTGAAATTTAAAAAATTAGGTATTCATTAGAAAATATGAATGTATTTTTCAAAACCTTCTAAGCAGACAAAAATATTTACACCATGTTTGTAGTATGTATAATGGTAAAGACTTAAATATTTGCAAAAAAAAAAATTTACCATCAGGTTTTTTAGAACGAGATAATAGCTAAATTTAAAATTTGGGGCTGTTGCTGACGTGATTTTTTTTTAATTTTCGTACACTTCTAGGCTCAAATTGGCTCTTCAATATTATACCTTAAATTAATCATGTTGTAAGAGGGCCTGGTGATCTGTCAGATGGGTCTCGTTACCTAATACGAACACCAGTCTCTCACAAAGGTAACAAATGAGTACATACAACTCACAAAATTGTGTTTATTTTAATTAGAATAAGAACCTTTGTGTAGAGATAATAAACGATTATTTAATTAATTTAATTTAATACCGAAAAAAATGACAATTATTAATTAGTCCCGGCTCAAACCGTAAAATGACTGGGCTAACATATGTAATTTTACTCCCAGTAGGTACAATCATCATCATTGCTTTGACGTAATGTTCATTCACTAGACTAGAGGGCACTGACTTAATTAGTCAATAACTACATCCTTGTAATTTTCCTATAATTACAAAATTATTATAAGAATTACAAAGTTCAGGACATTCGGTCTGCGTGTTGGTGTAAATTAGTCACGTCTTCATAGGGTTGCTATTTTATTTATGGAATTGATTAATCATTTATTGATTTATTAATTACGTACCCCTGACCGAACGACCCTTTCAAAGCCGCCTCACCTCTACTAAACTACATCATTTTAGTAGATATACCTATTTTTGACTGGCTTGCCCTCTAATCCAAGGAAATCAAATTCGAAACTGGCTTGCCCTCTGATCCAAGGAGATCAAATTCGAAAATTATAAGAAATATCGTCAGAAGTCCAGTAAAAGATAAAAATCGAGAAGTGCCTCCATCCTTATTATTTTACGTATGGCAGAAAGAGCGCGCATGACGTTTTTCTCGTTTAAACGCTTTGTCGTGGGTGGCATGCTAGCTGTGCTAAACAATAACAACACAACAACAATCCCTAATGCCATGTGCGACCACGTGTAATTAAAATTACCCGTGGACCCGGTAATGGGTCAACCCACCGGGTCCACGGGTAAACACCGGAATTCGCACCAAATTTTCAAATTATTTAATTAACTCAAACATATTTTTTTTTTACTCTAGTAAAAGTGACTTCAATTTATAAAGTAGATGCACATAATACAAATGTTTTCGAATATTTAAGCTTTCCTTTGAACACAGGTTTCATATGTACACACGGCGACACATCAGCAAGCTATACAAATCCAACATAAGCTGGCCGCGCGACGTTGTACATTACTCGTTCTACGCGCGGCCAGCTTATTTTGGTTTTGTATAGCTTGATGTGTCGCCGTGTTTACTTTATAGAAAAATAAGAATTATATTTTATAGCACATAAAGCTGAGATGTTGAATATCTTTGCTTCTTCTTATCGTGTGGGCAGAGCCCTGGTGTCAGAGTTTTATATTAATTTGTATGTTTTTCAAATAACAAGAAGATATCTCTGGGTAGTGGGCTCGGTGGCGAAATTGGATAACGCAGTTCTCTGGTTTATAAAAGTGCGGGTTCAAGTCCCGCCCGAGACAAATTTTTCAATCTTTAATTTGATTCGAAATAGCACATGGCTCTAACATGTTTAAAATCAATAATGTTTGAAATTGGAACAGGGTGTGTCATCTATATCGTATGAATTCCAGTTGTAATGCTGGACTTGCGGATTGGTTAGTTTGTTATAACTACCAGTAGATGGCGCTCACGTCCCCTTAAGACGCAACAGATTGAAAATTTCGTTCTCTGGGTGGTGGGCTCGGTGGCGAAATTGGATAACGCAGTTCCCCGGTTTGGAAGAGTGCGGGTTCAAGTCCCGCCCGAGACAAATTTTTCAATCTTTAATTTGATTTGAAATAGCACAACATGGCTGTAACACGTTTAAAATCAATAATATTTGAAACAAGAAGATAGCTTCTAAAAAACAGCAAAATATAGCCCGGACCAGCATTTACATAGTGGATGCCACTTAACCCAGACCACGCCACGTGGTCACGAGGCTGCGCCATTTTGTATTGGCTTAAATGTGAGAAATTCAGTGCAGTCAGAGTCGCGCATGGAAGGTTCCGTACCTACCACCATACAATAACACCAATATCCTTAGAGCGAGCTATTTTTATTATTAGCTTCTAAAAGTGTAACCTCTACCGCCTGAACTTAAACCATTAAAAGTATTTTGGTGGTAAAGGAAGTTCACTGAACCAAAATTAAAATGTTTTTTTGCAAATTTTATAGACCCCAGTATGCAACCCCGGTCACTACCTGCCTTGCTACTACAAACCAGCAATGGAGTGTTATTTTTGAATTTGACACACCCCGATTCGTGCGAATGCATAAATAAGTACCAAAGAGTTCATGGACTTTTACTTAGGTCCAAGGGTTCCCAATCTTTTCTTTATCACCCCTCTTTTGTGCGTACAAAAAATATCCACGCCTGTACTGTATCACCATTTTTAGAGTTTAATTTTTTTTATTATTTCTCTGTGTTGGCTCCATAGTGAAAGTTGTTCAGTTTGATGGTCTGAAGCACCCTTTTAAGTATTACTAGGTTGTTTTGTTACACCCTGTATACAATACAAGGTGGTATAAAAGTAAATAGAATAAACATTTAAAACTTTTAAGGGGGTTGTTTAGACCATCAAACTGAACAGCTTTCATTATGGGACCAACATCGAAATCGTGAAAAATAAAATCAGCTATAGGTACCATACATTTAGCTCGATATGGAACATCCGATATATTTTTCGCGATTTCGATATTGGTCCCATAGTGAAAGTTGTTCAGTTTGATGGTCTAAACCACCGCCTTAAATGTTTATTTGCATTTTTGTAACACCTTTTATAAAAATAAGTCCCTATTTCCCTTCTTGGTCACGCCATTACTTGGCTGGACCGATTTGGCTAAATTTGTTTTTGAAATATTTGTAGAAGTCCAGGGAAGGTTTATAAGGTAAAAAAATGGCCAAACGTGTGCCGGGCACAGCTGGGCTGCAATCGCGGTAAATATTTGGTGATTGAACCGTTATGGGACTACGTACGAACCATAACTTTTGGACACATTTGGTATTGCGCTAATCGCGGTACAGCCGTTAGAGCCGTTTTGACAGATCGCTCAGACGTTATTGGCTGTTAGTTACATAGAGTTTAGCGCGATGCGGAATTCAGCACAGTTAAATAGTAATTGGATTGCAATAAAACTGAAATTGGATAAGCATAGAACTTCGATGTTTTAATTTAGCGCAATCGGGCACCTGATAAACAAAAAGCCCTGAAACAAAATTAGAATAAAATGAAACGGTGACAACCCTATTTCAAATTCACTCCAACAATGTTGCCGACGTAGAACAATTTTATTCTTTACGTATTTCACGGTGTTTCTTGTATTAAGAGCGTGCTACCGTCATTTGTAATTATTTGATTCCTAGCTTCGTTTCCTTAGTAATTTGATTAATAATTATATTATACACTTGTACCTAGTAGGTATCCTAGATAGACCTTTGACCTTAGATTTAAGTGGGATCACACACGATGACACATTGACGGAGCGGCAGACGTCAGTCCGTCATTTGTGAAGCAAGAAGTTGTATGAAACCGCACGTAGAAGCACACACGGTGCGTCGATCCGTCACCGTGTGTGCTTCTACGTGCGGTTTCATGCAACTCCTTGGTTCACAAATGACGGACTGACGTCTGCCGCTCCGTCAATGCGTCATCGTGTGTGATCCCATTTAGTGTCAAATTACCTTTTTATTCTTATCATTTCCTAGTAGCGACTAGTGAATGAATTATATAATCTGAAGCATAATTGAGTACGGCAGTGTTATCTGGTCACCTTCCCATGAACTCAAGGAAATGTTTGAGTTGGTCCAAAAGCGGTTTCTTCGTATTTTGTCTTTTAAGGACCTTTAAAATATTTCAAATCAAGATTGTGCAAGTGGTTGGTTGACAAATGTTTTTTCATATCCAGTGTATAATATTTATTATAAAAGACCTGGCTTTAATTAAAAATCGTTTTTGGTTTTTGTTTTTGATTGGGTTACTGTAGGACTATTGTATATATATAGTAACTGTTTTTAGAGGGTTACGCTACACGATTAAATTTACAGTTTGCGTAAAAAGAAAGTTAATAAAAAATATACAATGAATCAATTTTCTTAAATACGATTAGAAAACAAACAATAATTTTGAAAAATTTTAGTTATAAATGACACAGTTGATTACTGATTACATAAAAAATGGCGAACAAATTCAATCTCTTGACAACATCTGACAACTTTTTTTTGTTAATATCTTCAATGTACAGAACATTGAAGATATTAACAAAAAAAAGTTACGATATGGTTTTTAGATATCCCTGAGTCCATATCACCAATTTTTGTTTTTTTTGTGTGTCTGTTTGTTTGTGTGTTTGTTTGAACGAGCATCACGCAAAAACTGCTGAACCGATTTTGATGAAACTTTTTTTGTTTGACTTAAAATCTGGTATATAACTTGTGCGGACCAAGTCGCGGGTTAACGCTCGTATAATATAATTGTGACATTTTTAACCAAACATTAAATTGCTATTCGGGCGCTGGTAGCAGCCCATATCCCATGCATCATGGAGCCTCCAGGGTTGAGCCGTGGTGACGGGAAGAGACCAGGCGGCCTAACATGGTGACTTGGGGAGAAGGGGTCCCTGTTGTGGGATGCGACTTGCGTCTGCACCTACGCACCATCACCATCTGCAGGGTATCACGCGGGTGGCGGGATCGGCGGCAGAAAGCGCAGACCGCTTCAAGCGCACCTGGTATCAAGCCTTAGAGTGCACATATCTGGTTCGTGCCAGTGGCAGTGGAAACCACAGAGCCTTGGGGAGCTGAGGCCAAGTTTATAAAAGACCTGGGCTGTAGATTACGGGAGGGGGGCAATGACCCTCGCTCTGGGGCGTTTCTTTAGCCATCCAACGTGGCAATTCCTCCAGCGTAATGGGTACGTTCGGTACAGACACGACCCGGGGCGGGTTATTTGATTCGCATGTGCCGGTTATACAGGGTGAAATAGATATCATTAGCATTCTTTTACAGACAAGAGTCTACCCATCAAACTGAACAACTTTCACTTTGGGAGCAAACCGATCGGAGCAGAAAAATCTGCTGTTGCGTACATTTGAGTCGAGTTGGCATTGCAGTTTAGTATGGAAAAGCTGATTATGTTTTTGCTCCGATCGGTTTGCTCCTTTTAAACTAAAAGGATGCTAATGATATAAATTTCACCCTGTAGAATGACATTGCCATATTGTTGAAAAGATAAGATAGATATTACAGTTATTGAGAGTTACGCGGTTATTATTTAATCTAGAAATAAACATTTTAACGGTTTCTTACCGCGTTTTGGTAGATTTGATCACGGGATCATGGCAGTTGTAACACTGCCGAAATATCGGGAACTCAAATATACCAAAACGCGGTAAGAACCCATTAAAATGTTTATTTCTAGATTAAGATAAATATTCTTTATTTTCTTTGTTTTCTTTCTTTATTTTTTTTCTTCTTTATAAATAATTTTTTCTTTTTAAGTTTCATTTTAATTTATCACGTGTTTTAAATTCGTAACAATATATTAGAACGCTGTGCGCGGACTGCGCGGTTATAATCGGCCTTCGGTTCCCGGTGCTCAGCGCACCAGTCAGCAGGTCCCCGGAGTTATGACATTTTACACTTCAAACCTGGAGCATTAGTTCCGCTCTGGCAACTCCACTCCTGGCCGACCGGGAAAGGCAAGACAGTTATTTATTATTATAAATGCCTAAAAAAGCAATTGTCATTTTATTTAGTATGATTGTTTGCTCTCTGTATACTCTGTTTTTTGGTGTCAAATAAAGTATAATTGATTGATTGATTGATCGCATCACCGAAACCGATATATCAATATGTGCTAAATGGATAAGTGTGTGAGTTCAGTGATAGATTTTGGAAATCAATCTCTATGCGAAACTGTTTCTTTTTTACGTATACAATATTTTTTGTTCTTACACATAAATATTTGAAATATTATATTATCTAGAAAATAGGACGTTTACTGCATGTAATAAATGTTAAAAAGAAATAATTTTAAGAATAACGAGCGTTAACCCGCGACTTCGTCCGCACAAATTATATACAAGATTTTAAGTCAGATCATAAGCTATCAAACAAAAAAAGTTTCATCAAAATCGGTTCAAACAAACAAACACACAAACAAACAGACAGACAAAAAATCCAAAAATTGGTGAAATGGAATCAGGGACACCTAAAAACCATATCGTAACTTTTTTTTGTTAATATCTTCAATGTACAGACAAACTTCCTGTTACAGTTTTATAATAGTATAGATATATATGATAAAAGTATTACGAAAGTAGTACTGTAATAATGTTATTTACCTTTGAAAAGTCTCTTTATTTGATTTCCTGGTACAAGTTACACTGCATTCCAACACAGAACATGATGAAAGATAATGAGATAATTTTTTGACAGGATACCAACCGAGACTTCATTGTTTAAAAGTGGTTTTACGGCTATTATATTATAATCTCTTTAACACGCGTAGGTTTTTCGGTAAGGTCGAAATCTCATTCGCACACTGTGTTGGTCTACTTACGGTAGTAATATTAAGTTTATGGTTACGGTGGTAAGTATTAAATAATCTATGCCTGTATTGCTTGTTTGATATACCGTGTAAATTGGTGAGCTGACACGTTATGATTTGTATTCTAATAATTTTGGATAATCGTAACTGCAGATTTCCATTGTTCATTTTTATGTTCTGTGGGTTAAACCCATTAACTCAATAAATATGTAAATACGAGCGTTAACCCGCGACTTCGTCCGCACAAATTATATACCAGATTTTAAGTCAGATCATAAGCATAGCATAGCATATGCTCACGACTATATTCCCCGAGGGGGTAGTCAGAGATATTCTGAAAGTTCAGAACATCCACGTTTCACTCGTAGTACCGAAACTCTGTCCAGTGTGACGGGGAGTGAGCCCGTCGCCACTTGTAATGGACAGTAGGTACAATACATGCCTCGATATTGAAGCATGCAGGTTTCCTCACGATGTTTTCCTTCACCGAAAAGCCAGTGGTGTTACAAATCGTACATAAATTCCGAAAAACTAATTGGTACGAGTCGGCCTGGACGGGGATCGAACCATCGCCTCCTGCACGGCAGGCAAGGTTACTCGCCACTGGACCACCACGGCTATCATAGACGGAGATCATAAGCTATCAAACAAAAAAAGTTTCATCAAAATCGGTTCAGTAGTTTTTGCGTGATACTCGTTCAAACAAACAAACAAACACCCAAACAAATACACAAACAAACAGACAGACAAAAAATCAAAAAATTGGTGTAATGGAATCAGGGACACCTAAAAACCATATCGTAACTTTTTTTTTGTTAATATATTCAATGTACAGACAAACTTCCTGTTACAGTTTTATATTAGTTTAGATTTAGTTTATGGTTAAACCAAGACCAAGGACACTGAAACGAATGAGGCATCAAGCGACGTAAGAGTAAAGCCAAACGAGCGTAATTTTGTGAGTTGTGAGTCGCGTATTTTGAGTCCATTTCATATAAAGGCTGAGGACATCTTTGACTATTTATTATAAGGACTAGACTTGCGGTAGCATTTCCCCTCTGCCACAGTATAAGATCAATTAATCATGTGCATTTACATTCAAATTTATACTTTATCACTAAACGAGACAGCCTATAATTTCGAAACTATTTTCGAACTTAGAACGTTTGGGGTACACGCGAGACTAGTTTTTATGATTTTTATCATTCAAAATTAGAATCTAAAGTTATGGGAATAAAATCCAAAGTTGCGGATTTCATGTTAGCTCGCCCCCCGCAAAAAGTGGCAGAAATGTTTGTTAGTAGAATTACACTCGTAACTAGTCCCTATATAAGGTCTAACAAAATTAGCTGAAACTATTTTAAGGGGATGATCAGACCATCAAACGGAACAACTTTCTCTATGGGACTAATATCGAAATCGCGAAAAAAAATCAGCTGTTCCATACAAACCTACTCGACCTAAATGTATGGGACAGCAGATTTTTTTTTCGCGATTTCGATATTGGTCCCATAGAGAAAGTTGTTCAGTTTGATTGTCTGATCATCCTCTTAAAATAGTTTCACCTAATTTTGTTAGACCTTATATAAGTAGTCAAAGGAGGACATGCATTCCCGGGTCTTATAGGAAACGGACTCAAAATATTAGGTGTATGCACAGCATAGTAATGTCATATACAAGAAGTGAACGCTCTCATTAACCTAAATAATATAAACTAAACGATATTGTAACAAAATTAATAAGTAATAACGCATTTTGTAAAATTAAAACGTCGTAATTAACAAAACCGGTTCCTTCCTATCTTGAATTGTTTATTAAATAACCAATTATCATTATAGCTAATTCATTCACTGGCCAGTAGCTTATAAACAACGGTTTTATTAGATCGACGGACGTAAAGATGTCTCTGCATAATATATCTTTTATTTTTGCGGAAATAAAGATGAAAATGGCTTGAATTTGAGATTTTTTTGAGTAGTGGGTTTTTCACAAGAAAAAAAGTATCGAAATATATTTATTAGTTTTATCTGTAAATGTTTTTTACTGTGTTGCCAGACCTACGGATTTATTGTAGATCTACGGATTTTTCGCCTGGACTACGGACCTACGGAGTTCAATGGCAAATCTACGGATTTTCAGAAATTTTCTGAATTCCGGCCTAAAATGTCAATTTGCTACATAAAAAATGATATCCAGCCGCAAATATATAATTAAGCGGGCCCTAGCTTTAGTAAACGTACCCTCTGTACTGGAGCCTCCGGGTTTGCTCCGTTCAGACGGGAAAAGACCGGACGGCCTGTCCAACATACGCTGGTCCCGTGGAAAGTGTTTGGTTTGGGACGCCACCTGTGTCGACACTCTGGCACCCTCACATGTTCGTGCGTCTTCCTGCCGCGCAGGTGTAGCTGCTGCCTTAGCAGAATCAGAAAAAAAAAGGATCTACCAGGGATTGGATGACAGCTATATTTTCCTGCCCTTCGCCGTGGAGACCCTAGGTTGCTGGGGTCCTGAGGGGAAAATGTTCCTTAAATGCCTCTCAAAGCGCCTATTCGAGGCTACAGGCGACAGGAGGGCTGGCAGCTATTTTGCGCAAAGGATCAAGCGATCCAAAGAGGCAACGCTGCCAGACTCCTAGGCACTCTGCCCCGAGTAGGGGCTTTAGAGGACATTTTTTACCTTTAAGTAGGCTAGGTGTTTTTCTTTTTTCTGTTTGTTTTGTTTTTTCTTGTTCTATTAATATTCATTTATATTGTTACTTATATTGTTATCCAATATATCAATTCATGTTCACTTTTGTTTTGTGTTTCGTAAAATATGACTCGTCCATACTATTTTCCATCTTTCACTATCATAATTACTTCTATTTTTTGTCCTTAGAGGCACAGTAACAGTGTTAGTTAAATATTTCAGACAAGACAGAAATATTTAACTTTAACATGTGTGGCAGAAGGACTGACACAGATAGTGGTAATGAAACAGAAAGCTAAATTAGACGAGAATAGAAAGAGTCAACTTTATTGTTTTTCACTTTGTCTGGGCATTATTCTCCCTTACACTTGTTATGCCTTATCACCCTAGGCTGGGTGCCCGGACACTGCGGTATTGATGGAAATGAGGCTGCTGACGAGCTGGCACGAAGAGGGGCGGAAGAGGACGCCATAGGCCCCGAGCGTTATTGCGGCATCTCTCGCAACACCTCTAGACGTGTGCTAAAGGAATGGGCTGTGAACCAAAGCTCTGGTCGGATACACCAGGACTGAGGCATGCGAAAGAACTTGTGACCGGCTTTTCAAACAGACATTCCTCGGATGCCATCAATTCAAACCGCAACGACTTAAGGCTCTTAGTACGAGCCTTAACAGGACACTGCAAGTTAAACAAACACCTACACAGAATGGGGCTTGTAGATTCACCCACTTGCAGATTCTGCTGTGAAGCAGAGGAAACGCCCATACACCTCCTCTGCGGATGCGAAGTGCTCATTCACAGCAGAAGTCGCCATTTAGGTGGATATATAATAACACCTACTGACATTAGGGACCTTCCCTCCAAAAGCATAACACGGTTCATGAAGTCCGTGGGCCTAGGAAATGACCTTTAGGTCTAGGGTGACAGTTACAATAGATCTATCCAGGTCGCAGTAGCTTTTTGGTGATCGACCAAGCCCTTATAACCAAATATTATAATAAATGCCTTGTTAAGTTTCTTATTTGCACGCCTGACGTTTATCTCC
The DNA here is from genome assembly GCA_927399405.1 of Agonopterix arenella. Lineage (NCBI taxonomy): Eukaryota > Metazoa > Arthropoda > Insecta > Lepidoptera > Depressariidae > Agonopterix > Agonopterix arenella. The sequence continues at coordinate 6,644,963 of OV656718.1, read as the reverse complement.
TTTTGTCGCTTTATCATGCGTGGCATAATAGCCCTGCTGGTGTGGACGTAGCTCCATCATCAATTAGTCATCGCTCTATTGGTTTTTAACGTTAAAACGTCACAATTAAAAATGTGACGTCAATTATTTCGCCGTTAGAATCGATTCAATGTAAATACAACCGGAATTAATGGTATTTAATTATTCACTATAAAAGTTTCCATGGCTTTTGTATGATATAAGTCATAGATTATAAACATAGCAAGTACCTACATAGCTTGTTTAAACGAACGTTAAACAGTGGATACAATACATTGAAGCATGTAGGTTTTTCCACGATATAATTTTCTTCGTCGAAAAGTCAATGGAAAGGCGCGATGGGAATACACTGAGTGAAAATGGTAATGGATTGGTCATATCTTTTTTTTATATAAAAGATGGGTTTGCTTTTGACCTCAATCCAGTCCTCAGGACAAAGATGGGGTCGAAGATCTTCTTCTTATCGTGTGGGCAGAGCCCAGGTGTCAGAGTTTTTTCAGACCGCCTTACGGAGTCTGACGTGGTTTTTATGTAACGAGTACTACCACCAGAGATAGTAGCCGGGACCAACGGCTTAACGTGCCGTCCGAAGCACGGAATAATTTTTTTTCAGACAATCAGGTGATCCAGCCTGCAATGTCCTGGGGAAAAACGCACAAAGTGATATTTCACTATGTGTCCCCCGTGGGAATCGAACCCACGACCTCCGTGTCGAGAGCCAATGCTCTTAACAATTTCACCACGGAGGCAGTTTTGCTCGAAAAAATTGGTGTCCCATACATTTGGGTCCAGGAAGTTTGCAGTTTTGTTTGTTTTCGCGATTTCGAAACGTTGGTAGGTAGGTATGTAATACGATACCTAAGAATGTTTTCTAATTAGCCCAGTCATTTTACGGAGTTTTGTAAGGCGGGGTAGGGAGTAATAAAAAATTGGATTTTTAAACTGTAACCGGCACCATTTAGTGACAAAAAGACTTCATCTTGAAACATAGTTAAAAAAATCGCTACGCAACATAGAAATAAAAATTGTGTGTCCCAGAAGGCTTTTAAATTAATAATATTAATACCAATGAACTCATTTGACTTAGATTTAACAATGTAAATTATTTTTGAGGAATAAAAAAGGCATTGAAGTTTCAAAAATGAGGTATTTATTAGAAAATGCGAACGTACATTACAAAACATTTATGGTACGTAAAGCCATAAAAACGTGCAAAAAAAAATTACCATCAGGTTTTTTAGAACGAGATAATGGCTAAATTTCAAAATTGGAACTGTTGCTGATGTGATTTTTGTTTAATTTTAGTACATTTCGAGGCTCAAATTGGCTCTTCAATATTATACCGAAGTAAAATGTCAATTATTAATTAGTCCCGGCTCAAACCGAAAAATGACTGGGCTAAATGTTTTCTCTTATAATTTCTGAGATTTCGGCGTTGATCCCATAGTGAAAGTTGTTCAGTTTGATGGTCCAATCTATCAACTATAACCACGGTTCAACAATTTGTGGGCAATAAGTTACCTGAGTCAAATTACTACAGATTTAATACAAATAGGAATCGTTAAGATATGGGGTAACAACCAACCACGATATAGACATTACCCTCCTTTTGACATAGCCGGATAATCTAAACTATTATAAAACTGTAGCAGAAAGTTTGTTGTTGTAGGGTTGTACATTGAAGATATTAACAAAAAAAAAGTTTCGGTATGGTTTTTAGGTGTCCCTGATTCCATTTCACAAATTTTTGGATTTTTTGTCTGTCTGTTAGTTTGTGTGTTTGTTTGTGTGTTTGTTTGTTTGAACGAGTCTCACGCAAAAACTACTGAACCGATTTTGATGAAACTTTTTTTGTTTGATAGCTTATGATCTGACTTAAAATCTGGTATATAATTTGTGCGGACAAAGTCGCGGGTTAACGCTCGTAATACTATAAATATGATCATCAGTATCATGAAATCGCTACTGCAAGAATATCACGTATGAGCGTTAACCCGCGACTTTGTCCGCACAAAATATGCACCAGATTTTAAGTCTGATCATTAGCTATCAAACAAAAAAAGTTTCATCAAAATCGGTTCAGTAGTTTTTGCGTGATGCTCGTTCAAACACACAAACAAACAGACAGACAAAAAATCCAAAAAGGTTTCATTAAAATCGGTTTAGTAGTTTTTGCGTGATGCTCGTTCAAACGAACAAGCAAGCACACAAACAAACAAACAGACAGACTAAACTAACCTAACCTAACCTATTTTTTTTAACCTAACCTAGTTTACTCACAAAATATCTGTTAAATACGTGTTAAGTAACAGTGACGATACCCTCAAGTTCAACTCTAAGGTTAAGGTGAATGAAAACTTACACAATGTGTGATTCATTTCCTTGCATTTTAATCCAGTGAATGAACCATAGATTAATATGTATATTGGATATACATAGGTAACTCGCCTTGAATTTTAGGACGTCCTGATTGCGTTGCCGCTTATTAGCACTAGGGGGCGCCACATTATGAAATAAATTGAAAAAGACGCTCGGCCGACACGAGGATCGAACCTTAGCTACCCGTATCGTAAGCCGGTTGTCTAGACCGCTAGACCAACAAGACAGTGATTGATTTGGGCGAAATCTCTCACTACTACAGCGCAGCGCGTGAGGTGTAGTACGCTGTTACTCCGATATGAACCCTAGTTCAACACATAGTGCTTCGAAACATAACCGATAGATGGCGGAAGCTGTCTATGGAATATAAGCGTTCCACTTAGTTTGTACTAAGATAACATAGCATGGAATGAACATTAGTTATTTGGAACTAGTGAATGAAAAACAACTTTTGCAACTTTTACGCATTTTCTTATGGAAGCGAGATCAGCGTATAAACGTCCCACTGCAGGGCAACAGGCCTACCCTCAGGGAAGGTGTATGGGCATCAGTTCACAACGTGTGCCCAATGCGGATTACACACACACATATTATATATACATGCGGATACACATTAGAATTTCTTCTTCAGCGTATGCAGGTTTCCTCACGATGTTTTCCTTCACCGTTTGAGAGCAGTCGGTATTACGTACCTACATAAGTTAGAAAAACTCGTTGCTACATGACATGTTGTCCATGCGGATTTGAACCAGGACCCCCATAATCGGGTGTCCATATCTCACCGCAACGTCATATATCCAAGATATTTATTGTTATTAAAGGCCTCCCCATAGGCATGCCACTTAGTCTGGGCTTTCTATTTATCTAATTCATAGACGTTTTTTGATCATGATCTTAGTTTACACATTGCCGAATTTACCCGACGTAAATTACAACAATTCAAGTGCAAAGCTCAATTGAAAGAGCAAAACTCGAGGTTGATCCATGGCATCCTATGTTCAGATACTCCACAGTACCTCAAAGGCTCAAGAGCCGCAAAAACTTCCTGAAGTGTGTCCAACCTATACAAGGTATTGGTAATGGTCCTCGAGCTAGATGTGACCTCTGGCGAAGAAAGAGCACGCTACCCGACCCGTTTGTCCCCCCTTCGGAAAGCTTTCCCCCAGGATATGAACTGCCCAGGCCGATTTGGAGGTCTTTAAACAGGCTCCGAACTCAAGTCGGCCGGAGTAAGGAGAACCTGTCCAAATGGGGTTTTATCGATGGATCAGACCTGAGGTGTGAGTGTGGTGTTGCCCCTCAGACTATGGCCCATCTCATATCTTGCCCTTCCTGCCCGCAAACTTGCACGCGAATGGAGCTTATGGATGCTGCTGGTAGTGCTATCCGCGTGGCAAAATACTGGGCTGGAAAAATATAAAATGACATGCCATCGACTCGATAGAAGAAGAGTGCAATGCTTTTCCCCATACCGGCGGAACACCAGTCATTTTTCCCAGTAGGCGTATAAATTACGCAGCGTAAATTCGGCAGGTGTGACATCACACTTGCTTGCTAGTCTAAGTAGGGTCCAAAATGTATCGACGCAGAATACTAATAAGTTACCACGTAACAGCAGATATATAATTTTCCTTATAAAACTTATAAATTCGCGAAAAAAAATCTGCTGTCTGTCCCATACATTTAGGTCGAGTAGGTTTGTATGGAACAGCTGATTTTTTTTCGCGATTTCAATATCGGTCCCATAGAGAAAGTTGTTCAGTTTGATGGTCTGATAATATACCTAATTTTGTTAGACCTTATATACAGGGTGTCCCGTAAACCGACGTCAACCCGGTGGATGCTGATAGGTTAGTTCATGCCTAACCAGAATATACTAAAATAAAAAAGAATAAAAAAAATCTGTGAATCAATCAAACAATCTGGTCGTCTGGAAGAAATCTCTTTTAGTGATAAGGCCGCCTTTTGTACCCTTCTTGTGCATATTGTTGTGTTTTTTTTTGTTGTTGTTTATTTTGGTGTGCAAATAAAGAATATTTATCTTATCTTATCTTATCTTATCTTATCTTATCTTATCAATCTGTCAACATTTTACTTTAGGAAAAGGTTATTAGTTTTCGAGATAAGGACAGTTTTAAAAAACTCATGAAACTCTTTACCATAGTCACTATTTTGAGTGCCACGACTGCTACAAATGTTCTATGCAGTATCTGTGTTAAAACTGTCAATATCTCGAAAACTAACACACTTATACTAAAGTCAAAATTTGATATTCTGCTTAGTTATGACCTAACCTATCAGCATCCGCCGGGTTTACGGGACACCCTGTATATAAGTTATATACAGGGTAAAATTGATATCATTAGTATCCTTTTTAACTAAGAGTCTACCCATCAAACTGAACAACTTTCACTATGGGAGCAAACAGATCGGAGCAAAAAAAAAATCTGCTGTTGTATACATTTGAGTCGAGTAGTCAGTGCAGTATGGAACAGCTGATTATTTTTTTTCTCCGATCGGTTTGCTCCCATAGTGAAAGTTGTTCAATTTGATGGGTAGACTCTTAGTTTAAAAGGATGCTAATGATATCATTGACTTTGACTTTGAAGGTCAAAAAAAAGTTCGTTTTTCTACCCATGTGTTCCTTAGGGAAAGTTGTTTTGTTTATGGTCTGAATATCCCCTTAAAGTTATGTTAGTAATTAAAATTTAGTGGTGTGATAATTATACAGGGTCCTTCTTAATATGCTGACACTTTTTAAGGGGATGATCAGACCATCAAACTTAACAACTTTCTCTATAGGACCAACAGCGAAATACGCAATAATTTGTTGTCCAATACATTTTGCTCGAGTAGGTAAGTTTACAGTTTTGTATGGGCGAACTGATTTTTTTTCGCGATTTCGATGTTGGTTCCATAGAGGAAGTTGTTCAGTTTGATGGTCTGATCCTCCCCTTAAAAAAGATCATCATATTAGGAAGGACCCTATATTCTGTGCCTACAATAAAAATGTTAAATATCTGTAATGGGCAAAGGTAAAGAATTTTTTCGTAAAGATTATTTCTTTTTTAAATAAAAAAAAAAACAGATGACACTTAATTAAAAATGTAACTTTTAAAAACGTACCCGATTTCTGTACCTACATAAAAATACAGGATGACCGAGGACGCAATTATTTATTTCTGGAAATACATTCGATAATGTGCTTTTTTGATTGTAATTTTCTAGATTTTATCACTAGTTGTCAACCTTTAAACATTGTTTACGTTCAGTATTTTTGAATAAAGAAAAAAAAAATTTTTTTTTTAATTTGAAAACCTATAGGGATCGTTAATATACTATGGAAGTCTTGATAATAGAATAAATGAAGAAGATTTGACTGTGGAACCCGGGAACTAAACGAACTGACTCCGAGAGCCAAACTATGGCTTAAAACTATTAACTTGTAATTTCCGCAGGAATGGAAAGCCATACGAATAATAATAATTGTGGCGAGCTGTTGGTGATTGGCGACACCACGGACCCGATTCTCCAGAGGGCCCGGATTGATTTGGCCCTCACCTCCTGTCTTGCCTTAACCGGCCGGCCAGGAGTGGAGTCGCAAGAGCGGAACCTGTGCTCCAGGTTGGAAGTGTAAAATGTCATAACGCCGGGACCTGCTGACTGGTGCGCTTAGCACCGGGAACCGGCGCCCGCAGACTCACCTCTCTACAACCTTAGCCGCTCACTAGATGTTGCTGCCTTGTCGCTCCTTGCGAGCGGCCTTGTTGGGGGCCCATCAAATGAGTTGGCAAGTCACCGTCTGCCATTTTTGACAAACCAGAGACATTTGTTACGGCAGGCGTCCCGAGTCTCTCCGCAATAACCCAGATTTCCCGGCCCACCCAGTTCACCCCCATAACCCTAGTAGTTTTCTGTCCTTTCTACAATAGTCTCTGCTCCGAATGTGGTATGTCTTCTGGTGAATTTCCATAATGCATTCAGAGATAGACCACTCTTAGTGCATCCCATCGCATTTAGATAAAAGTGTCTCAAAGGGGCCTCTACATGTTGGACCTGTGTCCCCACGCAAGCCTTCCAAAGGTCCGGGCTACGGCACGTGAGTAAGCCTTTTACAGAGATACATAACAATAATAATAGAATAAATGAAACACCTCATTCTAATTTCTAAAAATATATCTTAAAGGTAATAAATATAATTAGGTAATTAATTTTATTTGAAAACTTTATTGTACAGCTAATTGTTAAAAAACTGTATCAAGAGAATGACTATAAAATGCATTAACATTATATCGTCATTAACATACAGTCGCAACTCGAGACAGGCTTCCACGCTAATCACATTGAGTGAGCAATAGAAAATAGATATTGTTTGTCCCTTTCTGCGTATGCAGTATTTTTGGTGACTCACTAGAAATTGCAGCTGTGCCAGACACTGCACGATTTTTCATTCATTTTAGTCTTTATGTGGACTCACGCTCAGTTGCAGAAATGCTCATTAGAGTTAATCCTCCATCAAATCTCTTGCTAGCTTTAACTACGTCAACAAGACAAAAAGACACAGCAAGAGATTTAATGGAGGATTAACTATAATGAGCGTTTCTGCAACTGATTGTCAGTGGTTTAACCATCCCCTTAAAAAACAGTCAGCATATTAAGAAAGACTGTTTATATAAATAACAGTAAATAAAATACCATAACGTACTAACAATAATCATAGTAACGTAGTTTATAAATGTCGTCAAAAATGTACTGCGTCAAAACAAAAATAAAATTTAAAAAATAAAATAAAGTAGCACTGCAGCACATCAAATAAAACATTCTTATTCGTTAAATAAATATAAACTTGATGTGAAGATATGTTCTAGAATTTTTATTTATAAATCTTGGGACTTAACAATGCATATATTTTCATATTCTCGTTTTACGTGTAAAAATATGTATAAATATTGAGCTTTTGTTTATAGGTACATACCTACCTGTTATCTAATTAAGGTTCTGTATTCGTCTGAGATCATCACTATACATATCCTCCATAAAACATAATTAATAAAAAATCATTAAATTTATTGGAAACAGAATTACAAATCATTAAAGAAAAAAACCACCTACATTCCAGTCCATTTTCTCCATGCTATCATGAAAGAAGTTTAATAGCCAATTTTTTTTTTTTTAATAAATATTTGTTAAAAAAAAAAATAAAGAACGATGACGACGGCGTCGGATATTTTCTGAGTTTTCGGAATAGGTATCTCTGATTACCCCCTCGGGGAATATAGTCGTCGTCTTTTTAATGAATGCTTATGCTAATGAAAGAACGAATTTTTATTATACTTAATTAAGTAAGAACTTTGTTCATTTTAGATAAAATAAATTAAAAAAAAAATTCTCCGAACGAGATCTCGAAAGAAAGAAGAGAGTTGTTGTTGGTTGTATTGTTTGGTTGTTGGATTAAAGAAAGAAAGCAAGAAAAGGGTAAGACAAAGGCACAAATATTCTAATTCTAGTTCTATTTTGGAGATTATGGCTCCATCGGTTTGTCGATGATTCTGCCAATGTCAATGTTGAGACAACACAAACATGTTATTACACATAAGGATGGACAAGCACATTTTTCTAATTTAACGAGCGTTAACCCGCGACTTCGTCCGCACAAATTATATACCAGATTTTTAGTCAGATCATAAGCTATCAAACAAAAAAAGTTTCATCAAAATCGGTTCAGTAGTTTTTGCGTGATACTCGTTCAAACAAACATACACACAAACAAACAGACAGACAAAAAATCCAAAAATTAGTGAAATGGAATCAGGGACACCTAAAAACCATATCGTAACTTTTTTTTGGTTAATATCTTCAATGTACAGACAAACTTCCTGTTACAGTTTTATAATAGTATAGATAGATAGATATTGTTACATTTTATAAATTTATACACAACGAGCGTTAACCCGCGACTTCGTCCGCACAAATTATATACCAGATTTTAAGTCAGATCATAAGCTATCAAACAAAAAAAGTTTCATCAAAATCGGTTTAGTATTTTTTGCGTGATACTCGTTTAAACAAACAAACAAACACACAAACAAACAGACAGACAAAACATCCAAAAATTAGTGAAATGGAATCAGGGACACCTAAAAACCATATCGTAACTTCTTTTTTGTTAATATCTTCAATGTACAGACAAACTTCCTGTTACAGTTTTATAATAGTATATAGATAGATAGATAGATATTGTTACATTTTATAAATTTATATACAATATTTACAAATGGGGAATAAACTAGGCTGAGTAAAGAGCATATTAGAAGGGCGAGGAATGTTACAAGGTAATAAATCATATAGGGTAGAGGATAGTAGGGGACAACTTAAAAACAAATGCTCTAGAGTTCCTTCTTCCAGCCCACATTCACATAATGAGTAGTCTCTTACTCTGATTTTAGCTAAAAAAAACCGGTGAACAAACATGACACAGACGCAGGCGAATTATAATTGACGTTATCAACTTTTTAAAATTTTTTCGACTAAAAAACCACTACTTTACCGGGGCACAAATATTGCCTTATCTGCCTATCCCAATGTCACATCGCACGTCACTTTCCTCAACGAAATCAATTCTAATAATGCACGAATTAATAAAAACCAGATGACCGTCAATAATGCGCGGTACTGGCGATCAAACGCGCTACCTGTCGCACTACTAGGTTGCGAAATTTTATATAAGCACAAGGAATACGCGCGGAGATCTCATTAGTTCGCTGACCAGCTGATCGGTGCCGTCTTGGTGCCCTTTAAAAAAAAATCGCGAGCGCGGGTATCTATGACTGCAAATTTGTGAACGCACTTTTCATGCTTTTTAATTTTCCATCTTTTCGCGCCTGAATGTGACTTTTATTCATTTTTAATTTATTATTAGTGACAATTTTTGGTGGTTTTTATTCCCAATCAGTTTATGGAGAATTAGAATGTGAACTGTAAGGTGTTTGTGGAATTTTGAGACTTAAATTGTGAAAAATCTATGGCACGGTCACCTCCGGTCGCTGACATTGCCCTAGTATATGACATTGAATTACAGAAGATTTATTGAATGACTTATTATTACGACATACTCTTTCGCATCGAGAATACAACGAAGTATTTTTATCATTACGGAATTGACAACTCAAACGGGTGCTATTAAAAACGAATTAATAAATTCGGTTTTTCGAGAAACAACACAAAAATTTTAATAAACAACGTGTATCATAGTCATAAGTGGACGTGTAGACAAGTTTTTATTCATTTTAAAAATGAAGGACTTAGTTCAAATTTGGAACAGAGTGACTGGCAGGCAATACCAAAATGCTTCGGAACGCGAAATGCGGGAAATGCCAAACAATAGGCTGAAGAAAGGTGATATCGATACTTCAGCTTTCGAAGCGAATTTTTCCGAGTGTGAGGGGTTGAACAATAAATTTAATGATGATCTCGATTTTAATGAGAGAAAAGACGTGATTATAAATAGATTGTTCGAGAGGAGGAAGAAGGGGCAGGTTGCAAGGCATCCAAAATGTAAGTACTTTTTTCTTTTGTGTGTACAATCAAAATAAAGTTTCATTGAATCTCAGTGTCGATAAAAAACCCGTTTCAAAATAAAAAAGCGGAAACATGTCGTATAAATTTCTAATACCAATCAGAGTCCCAATTCGCAATCAATTATTTGTAGCCGAACTTGAAATACTTTCTAATTTCTTTATCTGACAGCTAAATAACAACAAACATCGCTGGGTTTTCCCAATACATTACCCTCTTTTTTCGCTGTTATTGAGTAAAAAAGTTCACCTGTATAATTATTTGACTATAATAAGTGTTTATTAAATTAGTTTCAAATCTAGAATGTATGTTTTACGATCTCTTGCCTTAAAAAAGTAATCTAGATTATCTATGGAGCCATGAAAAGAAAAAAGAAAATAGACCACACACGTTCCTATTGCAATTTTAATATTGGTTTCACGTTTGCGTAAATGCTTATAAAGAAGAAATTGCGCAAAGCATTTGATGTAAAAGGTATACAACATAAAATCAATTGTTGACCATTTTATTCATACAAACAATAAGTACTAAAAATAGATTTTATTGCACGCACAGCGCGCAGCGAATACTGTCAACAAAATGCAATAAAATAGTCAAAATTGTGCAATATGCTAAACAGAAGTTGAATGAAAGATTGTAAAAACAAAACAAAAAACATTTATAGATTCTTTTTTTTTTATTTATAATTAATGGACTCTTGCTTGTGCGTTAGGACTGCATTTCCGCCAGTGTCAAGTGTTTATGGGAGAATATATCCCAATCTCAGGGATTGTTTTTGGTCAAGAACAAGAAGAGATTGAGGATTGCGGAGCCTCGTGGCAGGCACAAACGCGACGCGCGAAATCCACGCGAGACGAGTGCTTGGGTCAGAACCTGCAACGTGACTCCATAGATTCTTTATTGTACACAGAAATATAATTATGAATAAAATTACAATAAGATGTACAAAGGCGAGCTTAACTCTAAAAGAGTTTTCTTCCAGCAAACCGTTGAGTGAGAGGAAAACTAATATGTTTGGGTAAAATCAGTGTGCACACAAATAAAAAAAAACTACTTAATTATGAGATAGTAAAATAAGAAATAATATAAAATACACCTATACAAACAAATAAATATAATATATAAATATAATATATAAATATAATATATAAATATACTTTTTTTGGTTATTAGTTTGTGGGGACAAAATTCAAGAACTTTATTTATTACACACAAACATAATTATTAAAAAGATAATATTTAAGTTACTAACGAAATAAAGAACAACAACTGATTAAACTAAAATATCCTAAAACTAAAATATAACTAGACTAAATTATATAAACAACATCTTATCTCAAAACATAAAAGCCTACAAATAATACAAACACTCTAGAGCGTCGCCGCAAGACATGGTGCCCAACAGGCTAGCAGCATTCCCCCTCTGGATGGTGAGGCTGATTCTTTGTGCCAGGAAGCTGCCAGCTCTGCGGTCACCAGAGGTCTCATTGAGACGACCGGATAGGTATACTTACATAAATAATAATATCAAATATAATAATGTGAACCCTACATATATTATATACATACATATAACTACTACGACTTCATTTAGATAGGTAATACTCCTTTCGAAGGACTAGCACAGATAGTATGCGGCAATGAATTCCATAACCAGGCCGCAACAAAAAACATTCAGTTAAACTGTTCGCCACAAAAATACATGTATTTGTTTTTTCTTATTTAGAATAAAAACTTATTTCCAAAGATTTTATTCCATGAAATTGATAACTGTTAATAGCTGGTTAATGAACCCACAGAAGACAAGATACGAATCCGGCAAGTTTACAAATAATGTGATATTTAGGTATTTTATAAAGCTATCTTCAATAACCATATGACAAATCTAGACGAGAATAAAACTAGATTTAGGAACTTAGGAAAAGTACATGTCTAGAAAGAGCCTCATGCTTCTACCGTATAAAACAAAAGGGGCCAACTTTCATAGGTTGGTGTGCGTGAGGCGCCATACAAATTATGTCTGTGTGCGTGTATACGGATAGGGTTTAGAGGCCAGTACTGGTTGCAATTTTTTTCTACGCTTTTTTAGCTTCGACTATCAATCTTGACATATATCTTATCCAAGCATAGCATAGCATATGCTCACGACTATATTCCCCGAGGGGGTAGTCAGAGATATTCTGAAACCTTAGAACATCCACGTCCAAGCCAAGCTACTTATATTATTACGATTTCCTTCTCTGTTAATAATTCTTTGAGCCAGCTTTCGTTGCGTACGTTATACTTGCCCTCCTATGGGAGCGATGCAATTATTTTATTAATTTATGTTAGATGTTAAGGTACCTATTATACCGTATAAGATATAACAATTGATATAATTTTATATACGTGTTAACTGTAGATGTCTTCCTAGAAAATAATTGCGGAGATTGCTACCGATGTTTAGGTTCTAAATTTAAACTAATTAGAGTGCCAGTGCCAGTGCCAGTCCCAGAGACAGTGGGATGAGCCGCTCTGCCTCCAGATCCAGCGCGATCTTCTATCGACTGCCGAGAACGAGACGGACCGCGCTCGCCTACTCGCTGTCTCTGAGAAAGAGTCAGGCTACTGGTTGCAGGCACTACCCTCCCCAAATCTGGGCACCCTACTGAGCAACTCATACCTGTCAGTTTTAGTTGGTCTCCGTCTGGGCGTTCGGACATATAGAGTTCACCGCTGCCAATGCGGTGAGGCCGTCAACGAACTCGGCCACCACGGACTCTCCTGCTCCCGGAGCGCTGGCCGCTGGTCACGCCACGCAACATTGAACGACGTTATCCGTCGGGCCCTTGTTACTGCCAACGTACCCGCGATCTTAGAACCTAGAGGTCTAATACGGAGCGATGGGAAGAGGCCCGACGGAATAACGCTCGTTCCATGGAAATTGGGGAGGTCGCTGGTCTGGGACGCTACCTGTGTAGATACACTGGCACCGTCTCATGTCCATGCGACCTCATCCAATGCGGGTGCGGCGGCGGCTACCGCTGAAAACCTCAAACGGCGCTTATATGTAAACCTCGGCGAGGCTTACATATTTGCACCTTTTGGGGTCGAGACATCGGGTCCGTGGGGGCCAGAGGCGCGCCGATTATTTAAAGAATTATCGGCGCGCCTAATCGAGGTCTCCGGTGACCAGAGGGCTGGCAGCTGCCTCGGTCAGCGCATCAGCCTGGCCATACAAAGAGGTAACGCTGCCAGCCTCCTGGGCACGGAAATTTCGAGGACATTTTTTATTTGTAAGTAGTATTAGTTTTGTTTTTTTTTTATTTTTTCTTTAGGTTAATGGTTATGTATGTAGTGCTTTAATATAAATAAATGATTATTCGTTCAATCAGCAGTAGAAAGATGCATATTTCCATAGTAATTTTGACATTCTCAACTAATTTAGATTTTAACGAGTTCTAAATATAAATGTTTTTCTTTTTAATTCAAAATACATTTTTTTGTTTTCGTTCCTTTCTGTTAGGATAGGCGAAGACCTCTAAAGCCATAATGCCTTTATTTCTCCCTTGAAAATATTGTTGTTTATGAGAAATGACTATACGCCCATGATTAACTTTAGGTTGATTAATTAGTTTTATTCTTTTTTTAGGAACCTAACAGTTTATTTATTTTTATTTTATTTATAAGGTTGACATAGTCAAAAACTAAATTTTATAATAAAATACCTTATGATCGTTTAGTAGAGGAATTAATAGGAAATGTCATTTAATTCAACTAATCGTTTGTTAATTTTGTTGTCTTATCGGTCACGTTTTTAAATCATAACAAGGTATTTGTACGTTTTTGATACAATACATACCTACACGACCTCATCTCTTTCCGGATGGTCAGAAATATTGCTACAAATTGCAAACTGTCTTTTGTATTTAATCTTTACCGATTACTTAGGTATACGGGGCCGTCTTTACAGGGTATAACAAAACACTCTAGTATTACTTAAGGTGGTTTCAGTCCATAAAAAAGTTTGACGCACAATACGCGTAGACGGAATTAATAAAAGAAATAAAGAAAAAGAAAAAAAAAGTAAGAAAAAAAATTATATTATGTTACCATCATATTATTAGCCGACAGACGTTCACTACTGGACGCATGCTGCTGCATTTGCTATAATCGCCACGCTTGGCAGGCGGGTTGGCGATCGCAGTTGGATTGAATATGTGTACTCAGAGGATGCTGTTATTCTTAACCGACACCACACGGCATATGTTATGTTATGTTATGTAATATTTTATATATGGAAAAATAATTTAGAAAATCTAGTTGCCGCGTCACAAATAACATTTGCAATTTATTATATAATTCCGAAGATGTAAAGCTTCTAAAATTTTGTATGAAAAATTTTAAAGCTTTATATCTTCCTAATTACGAGATACAGCTGTTCAAAAGTCTAACATTGCAACCATAATTGAACTCTGACCACTGTAACTCCTAAACAGACTAGAATTATGCAGGCCAGCCTGGTCCATCCCTATAACATAGATGCTATGAATACTGAATCAGCCTTGCAGCTGATGATAACAAAAAGTACTAGACTAAGAGATAAGTGTACTTTTTGCAACCATCAGCAGCAAGGCTGATTCAGTGTTTATGGGGTGTAGAGCATCTCATTGATGGGAATGAACTAGGTCTGCCTGCATAACTTCAGTCGGTTTAGGAGATACAGCCGTTCAAAGGTCGGGCCTTTGAACGGCTGTATCTCCTAAGCCGACTGATGAACCATGTCAGTTTTAGTACTGTTCACATAGCTACAGTGCATACTACAATAATATCATACGATCAGCCTTGCAGCTGATTGTTAATTTTTTACTGAACTTAAACATAAGTAACTTCTAAACCGACTGGAGTTATGCAGGCAGACCTGGTCCATCCCCATCACAGAGATTCTCTACACCTTATAAACACTGAATCAGGCTTGCAGCTGATGGTTGCAAAAAGTACACTTATCTCTTAGTCTATACGTCTATCTCTTATATATAGATACAGAAAATTTTCTGGTTTGTTATAGTGAGTATTTTGTAGGTATGTATGTATCAGACAAAGAAATGTTATAATTACAACAACGCAACGCAACGCAACGCAGAATTTCAACACAAATTACTTCTAGATAATTTTACAATAGAAGTATTTCCTGATTATCTTGTTTTGATTGTGTTGCGTAAAGTTACTTTTTACGTAGCCTGTTCATTTTCCCACTGCTGGGCAACTGGTCTGCCTCCAATCATCTCTATTGTGTGCCCTAGCTGTGCAAGAAAAGAAAACTAAGCAAAAGAAAAAAAAATCGGTCTCTTTTTTCCTTTTTTTAGGTCTAACAAAATTAGCTGAAACTATTTTAAGGGGATGATCAGACCATCAAACTGAACTTTCTCTTATATCGAAATCGCGAAAAAAAAATCTGCTGTCCCAAACATTTGTTCAGTTATGTTTGCAGTTTTGTAATTGACATTTTTTTAAGTGATCAAGTAGAGAAGTCCGCGATAGTATCTACCTACCTATTTTTTTTTTTTTTTTTAACGGGCATAGGCCCACCACACATTCCCACCGCTGTAACTCCTGTAAGCCAGGATCAACAGCGGCGACCATTCACAACACTGGACAATGAAGTCCAGCGAGCCCGGGGGATGACTCTAATCTGTCTTGGAACCCGCAATGAATTAATCAAAGAAGATAGGAGGAGTAGGAAAACGAAATATCCGACTTCCCTCCATTGCAAACGGGAGACAGCAATAAGAAGGAAAAAACATGGCTATTAGAGAGCCAATTCAAGAGATCATTTATGACAGTGTTGAAGACACGACCGCAAAAGCACCAAAAATACAAAATAAAACAATAGGAACCTAACATTGTACTGAAACTATGACCTATTTTTCTACCTTACCTATTATGATACGGTGTGGCAGATACGCGGATATGAAACGTAGATACCTAATTACTTACCTTAAATTGGGATAATTAAGTCGGATAATCAAATCCGTATCGACACCAATCTGCGTCAGAGTGACGTATGAAATAAAATAAAATAATACGTTTTTTGCTCTTTATATTAACTTTATATTAATTGTCGTCAATTAGTACTATATTCTTGATAAAGAATGTACTAGCAGTGTCTGGGACATTGTATACGTACTATTTGGACTTCCGGTTTTCAAAATACGAACAGAACTATTTTGTACCTAATATTTAAATTTAAAGGGTGTAGCAACTAAACAACTTTCCCTAAGGGACATGGCTCGAAAAACGAGAAAATGTTGATGTTTTATCATCATGTCCCACTGTAGGACACAGGCCTACCCTCAGGGAGGGTATGGGCACAGCCCGAACACTGCATACAAAAATTTTAATTAACAAGATGACGATGATCATGTCAGGACATGCGAAATCAAAGAAATTGAACCTTAAGTCTACTTCTTAGGTAACTGGAGGGTAGAGGGGGTGAGGTAAAAAGTTGCGAGTGTCCGTAATGTATGTAGTAATTGAATACTCTTTCTTATACTGTGGTATGGGCGTCCGCCACGCGTGCACAATGCGGATTGGTAGACTTCACATACGCATCAGAATTTCATCTTCAGCGTGCAGGTTTCCTCACGATGTTTTCCTTCACCGTTTGAGAGCAGTCCGTTTTTACGTATCATAAGTTAGAATGAGTGTCTCTCTCGATTGATATTTTCCTTCACCAAAAAGATTGGTGTTACATATCGCTTGGCGGTTCACGACGGTGTGTTGGCACCAACTTTAATGTATGCAAGTGAGAGTTGGGTATGGCGGAAGAACAATGAATCTAGAATAAATGCGGTTGAAATGCGCTCCCTGCGTAGTATGTGTGGTGTGACTTTGATGGACCGGTTACGGAATAGTGTGATTAGAGAAAGATGTGGTCTGAAAGAAGATGTGACTATAATTGAAAAAGGCATGTTGAGGTGGTTTGGCCATGTGGAAAGAATAAGCGAAAGTAGGTTAACGTATGATATTTACAAGGCAAGTGTGAATGGGATGGTTGAAAGGGGTCGCCCTAGGCGCACGTATGCTGACCAAATCGGATGCGTACTGAAGAAGGGCCAAATAAAATGTACCCGGAACCGACGAGCTTGTATGAAGAAACTTATGGATGTTGAGGAGGCGAAAGATGTGTGTCAGAATCGTAGCATGTGGCGATCTGTTGTCTCTGCCTACCCCAGTAGTGGGACATAGGCGTGAGCATATGTATGTATGTAAAATAGATATTTCTAGGGCCTATCTACATCTAGATAGTTCCTACGTAACACCAGTAATACCTGTCCAATTATGGAAACCTACATCGTGACTAAGGCTTTACTAGCATGCGCAGGAGTCACTATACTACTATAGTGATCTACGAACATACTATGACGTCAAACGTAAACAATAACAACCTTTAATTATGTGGCGTATAGTTCTAATTAATGTGTTGTCTTCCGCGATTGAAGGGCTTTTTTAATTATTGTTTGGATCTAGATATTTCAGGTAGTACTCGTATAGACTAGATCGATATTCAGATAATTTCGAACTCCCTTACATGTCAAAATCCATACATTTTTGACCCTACTTAGACTAACTCTCGCTCAAAATATCTGGACTACTTATAAGTTTTTTTTCTACATTCTACACCCATATACAGGTTGTAAGTGACAGCCTAGCAAATACAGAAACGGTGAACTCAGACCATCAAACTGAACAACTTTCACTATGGAGCCTCACTCAGGAGACGCGAAAAAAATCTGCTGTCCCATACAAAACTGCTGTACCTACCCGACTTAAATGTATGGGAGAGAAGATTTTTTTCGCGTCTCCTGAGGTAGGCTCCATAGTGAAAGTTGTTCAGTTTGATGGTCCGAGTTCACCGTTTCAGTATTTGCTAGGCTATCACTTACATCCTGTATAAGGTCTCACAAAATTAGGTGAAACTATTTTAAGGGGATGATCAGACCATCAAACTGAACAACTTTCTCTATGGGACCAATATTGAAATCGCGAAAAAAAATCATCTGTCCCATACATTTAGGTCGAGTAGGTTTGTATGGAACAGCAGATTTTTTTTTTTGCGATTTCGATATTCGTTCCATAGAGAAAGTTGTTCAGTTTGATGGTCTGATGACGAATTGATGGTTTTGTAAGAGCAAGTCCTTAGTTTGTTAAACAAATAATATGTACTCTCTCGTCCTTACCCTCCCTGATGGAACGGGAGACCGATACCATAGCGTAAATATTACATACGAGCGTTAACCCGCGACTTCGTCCGCACAAATTATGTACCAGATTTTAAGTCAGATAATAAGCTATCAAACAAAAAAAGTTTCATCAAAATCGGTTCAGTAGTTTTTACGTGATACTCGTTCAAACAAACAGACAGACAAAAAATCCAAAAATTGGTGAAATGGAATCAGGGACACCTAAAAACCATATCGTAACTTTTTTTTTGTTAATATCTTCAATGTACAGACAAACTTCCTGTTACAGTTTTATCATAGTATCTATAGATACTTTTAGTGCCTTACGGTCAAAAAAGGCTGAAAAAGTTCACTTTTGGATACCAGCACCAAATTTTAGTATGTTATTACGTATGTTCTCTAGACCCCAAAACTGCCAGGAGACATTCTTTGAGGTGTCAGGGTCTTCAGTTATGACCTCATTCATTTCGAGTACGGGATTTAAA
The DNA here is from genome assembly GCA_927399405.1 of Agonopterix arenella. Lineage (NCBI taxonomy): Eukaryota > Metazoa > Arthropoda > Insecta > Lepidoptera > Depressariidae > Agonopterix > Agonopterix arenella. Next base: position 6,626,284 of record OV656718.1, on the reverse strand, counting down.
AAAAAAAATGTTCTGAAACCTATCGTGTGGAATATCAAATGAAAGGGCTCCGTGAGCCGGTTCTAAAAATATACTACATTATTACCTTTCAGCCAATTGTTTTAAAAAAAATCCATAAATTATTTTCAAAACATACCAAGTTTGGGATCCTCCAGGTAGGAAACGGCTGAGTAAATTTTTGTAAAACATACGCCAAACGACTTATAATATCTTCATATCAAACGTCAATAAAGCAATTTCAAAAATGTTTATGTTTAATATTTTTTATAACATTTTTTATTATTTTTCATACCCAACAACATACAAAAATTTTGTGCTGGTATGCGGAAGTGGACTTTATTTCCATTAAGGCAGTGCACTATTTGCCGATACGATCAGAGGTAGGGTCAGATGCAGTGGCTATAACATTCGGCAGCCACACGGTGAGGGCATCAGAGATGTCGACGATAGTCTGAAGGAATTAGTCTAAATTGGTCCTATATAATATCCGAAGCCGGACATTACCACAGCAATCCTATTTGTTATACCTAAGCTAAACCTTATTATACGCGTAACTCGTCTTCCTATCGTGTGCATGGGCAGAGCCCTGGTGTCAGAGTTTTTTCAGACCGCCTTACGGCCTTTGACGTGGTTTTTATGTAACGACTACTACCACCAGATATAGTAGCCGGGACCAACGGCTTGACGTGCCATCCGAAGCACGGAATCATTTTTCTTTTCAGACAATCAAGTGGTTCAGCCTGCAATGTCGTAACCAACTGGGGAAAGACGCACAAACTGACATATTAGGTGTCCCCCGTGGGAATCGAACCCACGACCTCCGTGTCGAACGCCAACGTTCTTAACCATCAGACCACGGAGGCAGTGTTCCATAGTTATATGGTCTAAAACCCGCGTCTTCGTCCGCACAAATTATAAACCAGATTTTAAGTCAGGTCATAACCAATCAAACAAAAAAAGTTTCATCAAAATAGGTTCAGTAGTTTTTGCGTGATGCTCGTTCAAACAAACACAAACAAACAGACAGCCAAAAAATCCAAAAATTGGTGATATGGAATCAGGGACACCTAAAAACCATATCGTAACTTTTTTTTGTTAATATCTTCAATGTTAGATATTATTAGGGGGGGTTTTTGGGCCTTGACAGGCTTGCTGAGCCTGTGCCACGTAGTCCATCGCTGGTCCTCTGTGAACGCCCTTTTTAAAGTTCCTTACCAATCCCCACTGCGGCCAGAAAACGCAGTAGATTCTTGATAGGGATAGTTTGTATCTCATCTGGTGACAGAACCTGCCTACCTAGATGAGTACTACGTTTGTATGTTTATATGTTAGATAAGTATATAGGTACTTCTATTGGTGTGTTGTGCGTATTTTAATTCCAATAAACCTGTTTTGCCAATATTAGTTGAACAGAACTAGTTTTAATTTTATTGATCATTCAAGTTCCATAGATCACATCTCATAAGATGTTCGCAATAACATATTCAAGTTTTATTAATAAATAACGTATTATTAATTTATGTATAAGTATAATCTAGTAAAGTTATTTTTATTATATTATATGACAAATAATTTAATTATAGGTAGGTAAACAATCGAATATTCGTAATATTATACTATACTGAGAGCTCAGTAATTTTATAAAATACTAGCGTTAACCCGCGATTTTGTCCACACAAATTACATAGGTACCAAATTTTAAGTCAGATCATAAGCTATCAAACAAAGTAAGTTTCATAAAAATCGGTTCAGTAGTTTTTGTGTGATGCTCGTTCAAACAAAAAAAAACACGCAAACAGACAGACAAAAAATCAAAAAATTTGTGATATGGAATCAGGGACAGCTAAAAACCATATCGTAACTTCTTTTTTGTTAATATCTTCAATGTACCTACAGACACACTTCTTTTACAGTTTTATAATAGTATAGATAGATAGATAGATTGAGAATAAATACATTTTGCCAAATCTCTATCCAGCCATACAAATAGGTCCTATGATAAGGACTAACAAAATAAGCTGAAACTATTTTAAGGCGATGATCAGACCATCAAACTGGATAACTTTCTCCATGGGACCAATATCGAAATCGCGAAAAAAAAATCAGCTGTCCCATACAAAACTGCAAACATAACTCTCGCCTCAAATGTATGGGGTGATTTTTTTTTCGCGATTTCGACATTGCCCTGCCTGCGTCAGTATTTCCGAGCGCTTACCACCCGAATTCCTTTAAAGTACGAGTGAATAGACTTCTGCTGGGTGAGCTCGCTACATCTTCGACCCCATCTTCGTCCTGAGGACTAGATTGAGGTCAAGAGCAAACCCATACGTAATAAAAAAAAAATATTGGTCCCATAGAGAAAGTTGTTCAGTTTGATAGTATGATCGGTGATCATCCCCTTAAAATAGTTTCAGCTAATTTTGTTAGACCTTATATGGAAAGTTGCTCAGTTTGATGGTCTGACCATCCTCTTAAAATGATTTAGCAAATTCTGTAGGAACTAATACTGCAGTATAAGCAAGATATTATCTCACGAACAGTAAACAATAACAAAGATTTAAAACAACGGAATAAACATTTAATAAACCAGACTAAACCACGCGTCTGATGACCCTGTACAATTGTACATGGCGCGTCATTTCCTTATACAAACTACGACGGCGACGTATTGTGACCACTTGTGACGTATGCAGAAGTGTTACGAGTTCAATGCATACTTATTGCATCTACAGGGTGAAATTGATGTCATTAGCATCGTTTTAAACTAAGAGTCTACCCATCAAACTGAACAACTTTTACTATGGGAGCAAACAAGAACTACATGAGCTCATCCCGCCTTCCCCTTTCTATTATCGGACTTCTAGACGCACCGCGGGATACCACCCCTTTTTCGTTGACATCCCACATATCCGCACCAAGCGCCTCTCTGAATCTTTTATAATGCGCACAGCCAAGGAGTGGAACGCCTTGCCTGCGTCAGTATTTCCGAGCGCTTAAAAACCGAATTCCTTTAAAGTACGAGTGAATAGGCTTCTTCTGGGTGAGCTCGCTACATCTTCGACCCCATCTTCGTCCTGAGGACTAGATTGAGGTCAAGAGCAAACCCATACGTAATAAAAAAAATTAAAAAAAAACGTTCGGAGCAAATAAAAAATCAGCTGTTCCATACAAAACTGCAATGTCGACGCGCGAGTTCGCGACTCCAATGTATGTAACAGCTGATTTTATTTTGCTCCGATCGGTTTGCTCCCATAGTAAAAGTTGTTCAGTTTGATGGGTAGACTCTTAGTTTAAAAGGATGCTAATGATATCAATTTTACCCTGTATTATGTATTCCCCGAAGATATAGTCAGATGTTCTGAAAACTCAAATCATTCACATTTGTACCGAAACTCTGTCCAGTGTATGATGGGTATTGACTATTGAGAACGTGTCACACAATGTACAGTGCGCAATACATGCCTCGAAATTAAAGCATGCCGGTTTTCCCCACTATGTTTTCCTTCACCAAAACGCCAGTGGTGTTACGAATCGTATAATTCCGAGAAACTTATTGGAACGATTCGGCATATAGGTAGGGGATAGAATTTATTGAAGATATTTTACAAAAAAAAGGTCACGATGTGTGTTGTGTTGTCCTGACCCCAAAATCACAGTTTTTTTTTTACAGCAGCAATGCAATTCACTAAGCGCAAACATCGTCACAACCATTTTGTGATCTGTGGTCACAACCTTAAATTCGTCGTTGAAACGTCGGCGAGCTTTCAATTTCATGTGTCAAACTCGTGAAAAATTTCCGACGATCTGAAGGATGCGAGCCTGATGCGAGCACGTCGATGTTTTTGACAGCGATGTGAGGCTTAGTGAATTGCACTCCAGATTCTTTTTTGTTTGAAAAAACTACGAAAACCATTAGCAGATTAAGATACCGATATTTTTTTAGAACGAACAGAATGTCTATCAACTTTTTATAAAACAATTAAATAAAGCCAAATCTGTTAAATCTTGATGATTATAAAAAGTTAAGTGCTATTAATTGATTGGTTAAACGAGTTTATAGCTAACTAGTGTGCTGGACAAAAACTAGAGATAATCATTATTTATTATTTTCTTATTAGGGAAAGATGTGGTGTAGTGACCAGGATTGAAAAAGGCATGTTGAGGTGGTTTGGCCATGTGGAAAGAATGAGCGAAAGTAGGTTGACGTATGAAATTTACAAGGCAAGTGTGAATGTGGTTGAAAGGGGTCGCCCTAGGCGCACGTATGCTGATCAAATCGGATGCGTACTGAAGAAGGGCCAAATAAATGTACCCGGAACCGACGAGCTTGTACGAAGAAACTTATGGATTTTGAGGAGGCGAAAGATGTGTGTCAGAATCGTAGCATGTGGCGATCTGTTGTCTCTGCCTACCCCAGTAGTGGGACATAGGCGTGAGCATATGTATGTATGTATGCATTTTTTAAATCGTGTTTTGTATAAAGGAGATTTAAAAAAAAAATTATAAGTAAAGTTAAAAAGATATAGTTTGGTTTATAACATTGTTCAAAATAAAAATAAATGTTTTTCAATTACAAAATAATGAGCGTAGACTGAATATAAAAAAAACTGAACACAAACAAGTTCTTTTAGATAAGCCGAGCGCCTATACTGGAAAAGGATGGGTAATATGACAAAAATGTATAAAAAATCACGACTTTGTTCGACTTAGTTCTTTGCAAGCATTTTCAACTAAGTCAAATAAAAATATCGCATACGCAGGGACAAACAACAATGACTTTCCTTCGTTCGTTTTATGCAATTAGCGTCATAATAAAGTCTCGTTTTGCGACCATTATAATTTAAATGTCAGTTCTATTCTCTATGTCATAGACGAAGAATTTTTCGCTTACGCTGGTAGACGGAATATCAGTGTAACTGGGTATGAGATAGCGATAATCATGTAATCCTATACAATTTATATTGAAGTGACATGTCGGAGTCAGGTGGAGTCAGTACAAAAAAGTGGTTACGCCGATAAGGACAGCGATAAGGTAGCGATCTCCTTTTTTAACTAGAGCGCTTGCTATGTGCATCTCTTATAGACTAAGAGATAAGTGTACTTTTTGCAACCATCAGCAGCAAGGCTGATTCAGTGTTTATGGGGTGTAGAGCATCTCTGTGATGGGGATGGACCCGGTCTGCCAGCATACCTCCAGTCGATTTAGAAGTTACTGATGTTTAAAGGTCAGTAAAAAATTAACGATCTCTTGCAAGGCTGATCGTATGATATTATTGTAGTGTGCACTGTAGCTATGTGAACAGTACAAACACTGACATGAACTACCAGTCGGTTTAGGAGATACAGCCGTTCAAAGGTTCGAACCTTTGAACGGCTGTATCTCCTAAACCGACTGATGAACCATGTCAGTTTTTATACTGTGCATATAGTTACAGTGCATACTACAATAATATCATACGATCAGCCTTGCAGCTGATCGTTAATTTTTTACTGACCTTTAAACATCCGTAACTTCTAAACCCATTGGAGTTATGCAGGCAGACCGGGTCCATCCCCATCACACAGATGCTCTACACCCCATAAACACTGAATCAGCCTTGCTGCTGATGGTTGCAAAAAGTACACTTATCTCTTAGTCCTAAGTGAATATGACAAGACGCGTGCTTCCTTCTAGTACCTTCTCTTTCTACGTTCTATGCCTTTGAGCGATTGTTTAATTTTTTCATTACATAGCAATTTTTGGAAACTCGTTCAACTTGATTTTATCAAAATGGTTATTCAATGCTACTGCAACCGGGAAATAATATTGAATTTTTTAAAGATTTCGATAAATAATTTACTTTCCGACTTTATGGTAGGTAAGCTTCCTTCTTATAAGATGAGATCCGGAAATAAAAAAAAAGTTTGATACATTGACCAAGTTCCCTTAGCGAACGGGGGTGTCCCTTATGTTCATCATCATCATCACAGCCGATGGACGTCCACTGCTGGACATAGGCCTCCCCCAAGGATCGCCATAACGACCGGTCCTGCGCTGCCCACATCCAACGGGTTCCCGCCGTCTTCACAAGATCATCGGTCCACCGTGTAGGGGCGTGGGTACGCTGCGCTTTCCGGTACGCGGTCGCCACTCGAGAACTTTTCGGCCCCATCGGCCATCGGTTCTGCGAGCAATGTGCCCCGCACACTGCCTCTTTAATTTAGCAATTCTTTGGGCTATGTCAGTTACTCTGGTTCTTCTGAGGATCTCTTCATTTCTGATTCGATCTCGCAGGGAAACTCCGAGCATAGCCCTCTCCAGTCCAGTTCCTTATGTTCTATAACTTTAATAATCATAATTTTGAAAATCCATAACAGACATTAAATAACGCTAATTCATATAACAAGAGACAGACAGAGAACATATATAAATATACAGGGTGTAAGTGACAGCCTAGCAAATACTGAAACGGTGAACTCAGACCATCAAACAGAACAACTTTCACTATGGAGCCTACCTCAGGAAACGCAAAAAAAAAAATCAGCTGTCCCATACTTTTTAGTCGGGTAGGTACAGCAGTTTTGTATGGGACAGCTGATTTTTTTTCGCGTTTCCTGAGGTAGGCTCCATAGTGAAAGTTGTTCAGTTTGATAGTCTGAGTTCACCGTTTCAGTATTTGCTAGGCTGTCACTTACACCCTGTATAATATCGTTGACCCTAACACCCTGTATAAGCATCTCTTATTGCCTGAATAGGACAAAACATATATTATTTGTCACCTCTCTGGACAAAGACCAATAAAAATTATTATTATTCTTCATTTAACCAGTTTGTTTAAGGTCGTATCAAACGCTTCCTAAACAAGACCATTGTCATGCAGTTCGTTTTATTTCCGTTATATTTTCGCTAAATTAAGTTACCTACATAAATAAATAAATAAATATCTTGGACATTGTCACACAAAATATCTAGTCACATTTAAAGTACCTGGACTTGTATTATGATGACTAGACAACGATATAGAATACATATAAACATTCATGACTCGGGTACAAATATTCATATTCATCATATATAAATATTTGTCCCTTACGGGATTCGAACCCGCGACTCTCGGCACAGCAGGCAGGTTCACTACAGACTGTGCTACTAGGCCGTCATATTTTTTATAGAGAAAATTGTTCAGTTTGATGGTCTGATCATCCCCTTAAAATAGTTTCACCTAATTTTGTTAGACCTTATATTACTCCACGTACTCAGGTTTGTGTAAGTCTCGGACACTTTTTTCGAGAATTTTGTACCGTAGAACCGGCGTCCATGGTATTCTACATCAATGGGTCCATCCACAGATCACAAAAACTAAAGGGAGACGTGAAAAGGGGGGCGGGGCCAGTGTCGCAGCAATATGCGCAAAAACGGAACACATTGCTCGCGACAGTTATGATTCAATATATTATGAGGCTGAAAGCCACGCGAGATATTATGTGTAAATAGTTTACAATGCTTGCGTAGTACTAAAGATTATTCGGACGTTGAGTTCTGATACCGCAATGGATAATGAGCACATTCAAGCTAACAAAATACTTTCTATCGCGTGGTACTGGTGGTGATGCAACACTAGGTTTCGTACTCGGCGTGTTGGTTGGCACCACTCTAGATCTCTATGGGTCCATCCAATTATTGTCAAGAAGAAATCGCTATTTTGTACCCTAATTTGTACACACGGCGACACATGCTACTCTAAACCAACATAAGCTGGTCGCGTGACGTTATAAGTTACTCGACATACGCGCGGCCAGCTTATGTTGGTTTTGTATAGCTTGATGTGTCGCCGTGTGTACGTATATTATAATTTTTATATGTCTGTGTTTGGTGTGCAAATAAATATTTAAATAATGTGTTTGTGTTAATTAGCAAGGATGTAAAAAAAAGTTACAATGTGATAATTTTGTTGTTTTATTTTATTATTTCTAGTATTATGTATACAAGGTGTAAAAAGTCACGTAGAAAAGAATGATTCACGCTTTTTACACGTGTTCTGTGGTTTTGAGGAAGCAAACTAAATTCGCCACGTAAGGCCGACCCGCTAGACTCGCTTTACGCAATCGAACGCGAATTTAAACTACATAAATAGACTGGTTAGTTAGTTAGTTTTATACAGGGTCCTTCTTAATGTTATGCAGATACTTTTTAAAGGGTGTTTTGGATGATCAGGCTATCAAACTGAACAACTCATGCTCTACAATAATCATGCTCCAACCACGACGGCATTACGCATATTGAAATGAAAAATGAAATGAAATATACTTTATTTACACGAAACATAAAATACATTGTACAGGAAACAAAAACTGGTTACGGTACAAATAAGGCGGTCTTATCGCTAAAAAGCGATTTCTTCCAGGCAACCTTAGGGTAGAGGAAATATAACAAAAGAACGGGTCAGTGTTAAGGAAAATTAATTATAAATGTAAAAGTGAATACAACAGAATACAAATATACTTACATATCATATACATACAACCAAAGGTACATAGATAAATAATAAATATATAATAATTTATAATAAAATAGTACAAGCACAATTAAAACTTACCCTAAACTTAAACAATTCTAAACATTCTAAACTACAAATTTAACTAATCCTACTTAGTCGAAAAGCCCGCCCCAGGTCATACCTGGCCCGAAGGTGCCCATAATGCTGGCCGCATTTCCGCGTTGAATCGCTAATGATATGCGTTGGGCTAGGTATGACCCGGCACGAGGACCGTTACCCGCATCCCGTAAACGTTTGCCCAGGTCCCTCATAAAAGTTTTTGCTTCATGACCCCACGGGCACAAAATTGCAAACATAACTCGACTCAAATGTATGGGAGAGCAGATTTTTTTTTCGCGATTTCAATATTGGTCCCAGAGAGAAAGTTGTTCAGTTTGATGGTCTGATCATCCCCTTAAAATAGTTTCACCTAATTTTGTTAGACCTTATATAGGATGGGTACCAGGAAGCTGGAAATAGGTATTTATCGTTCTAAGTCTTTGACTATTTACTATAAGGAATAGCCTTGCGGTAGCATTTCCCCTCTGACACGGTATAAGAACAATTGATCATGTACATTTAAATTCAATTTTATACCGTATCACTAAACGAGACAGCCTATAATTGCGAAACAATAACTGCGAACTTATGACGTTTGGGGTTCACACGAGACTACTTTTCATGATTTTTAACATTCAAAATAAGAATTGCAGATTTCGTGTTACCTCGCCCCCCGCAAAAAGTGGCAGAAATGTTTGTTAGTAGCGTTACACGCGTAACTAGTCCCTATATAAGTAGTCAAAGTTCTAAGTCCATGATGGGTGCCAATGAAACATTATTAATTTAAAAAAATTGTTCGAATTTACTGGAAGGATATCGTGACATTTTTGCTGTCAAATCGAAAGTGTACCGTGTTTTTCTTGATTCCCTAATTTTAGGGAGCAATTTGTTGATTTATTAATAAGAATTGAAGTAGAATAGTACATAATGTCCGAGACTAAACAACACACACCTAAGTAAGTGCTATAGTATGTGTATATAAACCAACTAAAGACATTGAAAATGCTGAAATTATTTTCCATCCCAATCCCCCGCGGCACGGTGGCGCGCTTGCGCTTAGTCGGCCGATCGAATTCTCTATTTAAGTTTTGGTGCTCTTTTGATACGGACACTTTTGAGCGTGGATCCTACGTCCAGTAGTTGGTATGTCAATGAAGATTATGCTAGTTTCAATAAAAAAAACTTTGTGATACTTTGTATTCATCGACTTTTTGTACAGTGAATGTTCATTTATGTATAACAAACTAACTTTGTAGGTTGCCCCTGTAGTTAAACTTTTTCAGTTTGAACCACCCCTTTGAATTTAGAGCCCCCTCCCGCGCACCCTGGGCAGTCAGCGAGCCCCCTAAGCTGAAACCCTAGTCTAACTCTAGTCTCTCCTAGCCGGCTCTGAGGGCAGTCTCTATTAACATCGAGGGTTTCTCTGCAAACAAGTCAGACCTCCTCGCTGACCTACACCGTACAACGCAGTGCGATGTGATGTGTGTACAGGAAACCCATGGAGACGAGACCCAGAGCCGGCCACACATTCCTGGACTTCAGCATATCGCCGAGACTTGCCACCCGAAACACGGCAACGCAGTGTTTTACTCTCAGCATAATCACAAGGTCAGCTGAATTTACGTTGTACCAATTTCGACATCAGCCCTCGATGGTACAAGAGGTGGACACAAGTACCCACACATGTAAAATGTGCTCCTTAAGCGGTTTTGTTTACGATTTAAGACTTTCTTATTAAAATACACTGTATACAGAATATCAACATAGTTTGTTACGATCTAATTAATTCAAATTACAATCTCAAACACTCGTGAGAGCCTCATTCAAGCAAAACCTAAGGTTGGAATTCAACGACATTGATTTACTTCCCATGGGTATCGTACAAGTCGACTAAGGGATATGGTTTCCAAACTAAAGGGGTTTTAAGATTAGTGGTCCTAATTACATTTACAGTAGTACCAGGTTTATAAGTCTTACCGATGTACCTGCGCAGTTGACAAATTTTATAGCGAGCGAAATTATGTGTCACCTTGAATCCGTTGGCGCTATTGGCTAATTGTTTTCGTGCCCTTTTCGTTGCTATCCAACTTTGCACCCTTTGATTACTAAATGACTTCGGGTTTTGTCGGGGACTCGGGCCTGCTCTGCGCAAACGAAGATTGACGAGCGGAATTATTTTCCTGGTTGTACTGTACTATCGGTAGGTAGTGTGGAGGGCGTAGCTCAAAGGTAAACAAAGCTTTTAGCGATTATTTTTGTATTTTATTTAGTTAGAGTTTGTTAAAGTGAGACGTTTGCTCTTTTGCCCGAAAACAGATCTTCCTCTGAATTCATAATAATTGAAGCGCGCGCCGGGGTTCTTCGACGTTCCAAATTTATTTCAAACGAGCATTAACCCGCGACTTCGTCCGCACAAATTATATACCAGATTTTAAGTCAGATCATAAGCTATCAAACAAAAAAAGGTTCATCAAAATTGGTTCAGCAGTTTTTGCGTGATGTTCGTTCAAACAAACAAACACACAAACAATCAAACAGACAGACAAAAAATCCAAAAATTGGTGGTATGGAATCAGGGACACCTAAAAACCATATCGTAACTTTTTTTTTGTTAATTTCTTTAATGTACACACGGTGACTCATCAAGCTATACAAAACCAACATAAGCTGGCCGCGCGACGTTATACGTTACTTTACCTACGCGCGGCCAGCTTATTTTGGTTTTGTATAGCTTGATGTGTCGCCGTGTGTACAGACAACTTCTGTTACAGTTTTATAATATTAAAAAAAAACCAGCCAGAAAGCTATGGCTATAAAGATGTCTATACAACCTCCTTACAGTAGGTAAGTGGACGCGGAGATAATGATGATGATGATGCCAGGTTGACGACGATAATAAAAGCAAAATCTCAAATAACCATCATCAAATAATATCGAGTGATTTGACAATATTTGTAGAAAAACCGGAATTTGATTTTACATAATAGCCCAGTCATTTTACGGTTTGAGCCTGGACTAATTAAAAAACGATGTTTTTTTTCGGTATTGCATTTAAGAACCAATTTGAGCTTGGAAATATAACAGAATTAAAAAAAAAAATCACGTCAGCAACAGCTCCCAATTTAAAATTTAGTATTTATCTCGTTCTAAAAAAACGGTGGTAATTTTTTTATTAACACATATTTAAGGCTTTACCTTTATACATACTTTAAACATGGTTTAAATATTTTTCTCTACTTAGAAGGCTTTGAAAAATACATTAGTATTTTCTAAGGAGCACCTCATTTTAATGCCTCTTTTATTGTTTAAAAATAATTTATATTGTTAAAGCTAATTAAAACGAGTACATTGGTATTAATATTATTTAGTCAAAAGCCTTCTGGGACTCATAATTTTGATTTATATGTTGCGTAGCGAATTTTTTTTTAAATATATTTTCAGATAGTCTTTTTGTTACTAATAGTCCAATAAATAATTACTTCCCGCCTCTCCTAACAAAACTCCGTAAAATGACTGGGCTATAACACTTAACCTTTGATTCGCTAAATGTCACCTTATTTGTATAGAGTTAAGGTCTGTGCGAACTTTAGATTTTATTTTCTTTAAATAAATTAAAAAGATAAATAAATGGTTTTTTGCTTGTGTCTAGCACTGGATTTCTGGCCAATATCAAGTGCGTTATGGAATTATCGTTATCTCAAGGTATGTTTTATGAACTAAAATTCATTTATAATACGTTTTTATTTACTATTATTTATTTGAGCTTATACAAAATGGTAGAGCCTTGTGGCAAGCCAGAAAGTATGTAGGTACTTGAAAGAAAGAAAGAAAATACTTTTGCAAACACCACAAAACACACTGATATAATGATACATAAAAACTAAACTAACACATAATTTAAAAGTTACATAATTTAAGAGCAGTGCCGCAGCAGCAAACAAGGATACGGCTCAGCATTATGCTGGGCTCAACGAGCTCAGCGCTGATTTTCAGTCGCACCCCATTATTGCCATTTCTGAAACACACTCTCACTCTCACTCTCCCAAATTTGTGATCGAATGATGAATAAATTATGACATTTTCACTGCTGATTTGAACGTGCGACAAATACCACTCCATGAGAAAAACGCAACACAAAATTTAAATAAATAGATAATATAATAAATGTTACATATAAATTTTTGTGATAGGTACGAATAAAAACTAGAAACTGTTGTGGATCAGTAAAAATGTTTTCTTTAACTACTTTATGGGTATGTTTATGTGTTTGAGGTTTTGAATAGAGGAAAATGACTTAACAACTGACTTTTCGACTAAAACTGCACTTGATACACGATACACGACCTCCTGCAGACAGACTTGCAAAATACATTTAAAATTCAATATGACATTAGATCCACACTAGTTTTTTTTTTTTATTCTTAATGGAATCTTCCTTGTACGTTAGAACTGCATTTCCGCCAGTGTCAAGTAGTTTATGGGAGAATCTATCACACCACTAACATTAGGGACCTAACACCTACTGACATTAGGGACCTCCCCTCCAAAAGCATAACACGGTTCATGAAGTCCGTGGGCCTAGGAAATGACCTTTAGGTCTAGGGTGACAGCTACAATAGATCTATCCAGGTCGCAGTAGCTTTTGGTCATCGACCAAGCCCTTATAACCAAATAATAATAATCTATCACAATATCAGGGATTGTTTTTGGTCAAGAACAAGAAGAGATTGAGGATTGCGGAGCCTTGTGGCAGATAAAAACGCGACGCGCGAAAACCACGCGAGACATGTGCTCGGGTCACATTAGATTTTATTTTATATTTAAACAATAGTTTTTAAATGAAAAAATTTAAATAATGACAGAAAAAAATCCTTTTTCAATTAATTTTCAAAACCTTTTAGACTATTTATTTATATTTACACTAATATTTTTTTAATAATAAAATATTCAGTGAAATTTTATGTGGAGCTGCAATTTGCGATATAATATAAAAATATACAGGGTGATCCAACTTCATCGTGATGACGGTTTTTAAGGGCATTCTCTTGTTCAACAACTAAATATCTGCTGTTTCATACAAACCTGTAATCCTACTCACCTTAACATATTAAGTTAAACCCTGTACTGTACCTATATACAGAAAAAAAAAAAAAAAAAAACGAAATAACGCACCTTAAACGTTTTATCGACATTATAAACACAGGTATGTGTAAGAAACATATGGAACAAAGAGACAATGATTTATTTATATTGTGTTAATATTTGGTTATTTAATAAATGAAGCACGCTTCTGAATTTGGTTAATAAGCATTTGTTACTAAGAGATTTGATTATTCTGTTGTTTAGTTTAGAATCGAAACACGTGGCGTCTTTTAAGAGGATATAATGTTAAGCAATTGTATGGCGCTTCATACAAAATAAAGTTCCGTCCTATTTTGAAGTAAAAACTAAAAAATATATAAGTAATAGTTTCAAAATTATCGTGGCTCAAAGTTAATTACACAGGGTATAAAATACTAAAATAAAATCAAATAAAAAATATATATCAATAAAAAATATTGCTAATACAATTTTTTCGAACAACATTTTTTCATAGCGGATATTTCACCTTTGGAACTTTCGAAGCCCATTCCAGCTATTAAGAATCACTTTTTGTTTATTATTTGGTAAGTTCAATAACACTGAAGTTTTTTAAATTAGTTTGAACCTATGAAACAACCATTTCATATTTTCAAGAGAATTTAGAAAATTTTGCTCCATCTAACTCAAACCAAAAAATTTCACTTTCGTCCCTTTGTTCGGTAACTTGTATGGATGTTGTGTTGCTGATTATTTTACGTATGGAAGAATGTTTCAAGACAATCATGTTACAAAAAGAAAATTTTAAAAATTCATACAATGAAAAAAGTTATGACAGTTTTAATCCGCTCCGATAGAAAATTCTCAAATATATCTTTAAACAGTCATAACTTCTAAACTACAAAAAATCGCGGAACATACATGACCCCATGTATGTTCCGCGATTTTTTGTATACACCTAGGGGAGAGGAATCTAAAAAAAAAAATTTTCATCGTCACCGTTTGGACCACCCTGTATATACAAATCTTAAATTAATCCCAGCATTGAAATTATATATTTTGACGGAAATCTAACAGGTACCGACAACGACATTGTTTCTAGATCGTGTTTAAAAAATATGAAAAAAAAAACGTTTTTTTTATAGCTTGGAAGTGTACACACGGCGACACATCAAGCTATACAAAACCAACATATGCTGGCCGCGCGACGCTTTACGTTACTCGACCTACGCGCGGCCAGCTTATGTTGGTTTTGTATAGCTTGATGTGTCGCCGTGTGTACACCCTCCTTTTTTAGGTTTAAAATGTGTCGTTGCCCTGGGCCATTTGGGTTAAAAATAAAATGTTGTTGCTCTCAAAGACCTATTTTGGGATTTTGTTAGGTTATAAATTAAATTTTATTTCATTGTCATAAATGCAGGGTCCGGCCCAATATCCTAATTGGAAGAGCACAATTAAAAAAAATAGAATTCTTTTTTTAAAACTTCTGGTACTAAAACCGGTAAAGTGTGAGTCGGAATCGCGTACCGGGGTTCCGTACCACACAAACCAAAAAAATATATTTTTCTCCGGGATCGTTAGTGCGAATGAGCCCGACACATACTTGTGGTTTTTATTTATATATATATTATTTTTACTTTAGAGTAGTGACGCTTGACTGTATTGCAGTTTTTAAGATATAGCTAAAAGAAAAAAAAACACGTTTCTTGTGTGATATGTGATATGTATCTTGTCACTTAAATTTTTTTTTCGGTTATTTGTTAGCAATTATCTAAAATAATATCATACATTATTATTATGTCAAAATGTCAACTCGCTAACTATGGCAATTAATAAAATACAGCCAGCAGGCCTCGCATGCTACCTCAGAGAAAACGATAAAAATCGATATGTGCATCCATCCTTATTATTTAACGTATGCTAGAAAGAACGCGCATGAAGTTTTTCTTGTTTAAACGCTTTGTCGTGGGTGGTATGCTAGCCATGCAGCACGGCTAGCATGCCACCCACGATTGTCCCCCACGCATGTCTCTGGCATGCGTGCAATAATAAGCATGGAGGCACATCTCGATTTTTGTCGTTTTCTCGGGGGTGGCATGCGAGGCCTACAGGACGGAGATGGACGGAAAGCGACGGAAAGCGACGTAGGCTTAGTAACAGGGTCGTCGTTTGCATCCGTTTGTTTGGTAAGGATCCCTAAAAAGTAAGCTATAGCCTGTTAGATCCCGGTGCAAGGCCCTTTGCCTTCTTTCGTCTCAAGGGCATATGCAAGGGTGAACGATTCTTGGGCCCAGTCCGGATTAGTGGATGCAAGTTAGGCCCACCACATACATCCGGAATAAACCTGATTCGGTTTTTCTATACTATTATAAAACTGTAACAGGAAGTTTGTCTGTACATTGAAGATATTAACAAAAAAAAAGTTACGATATGGTTTTTAGGTGTCCCTGATTCCATTTCACCAATTTTTGGATTTTTTGTCTGTCTGTCTGTTTGTGTGTTTGTTTGGGTGTTTGTTTGTTTGTTTGTTTCAACGAGAATCACGCAAAAACTACTGAACCGATTATGATGAAACTTTTTTTGTTTGATAGCTTATGATCTGACTTAAAATCTGGTATATAATTTGTGCGGACGAAGTCGCGGGTTAACGCTCGTTTTTTATAAATTTATTTACTGGCCTTTTAAGACTAAACGCTCTTAGTACGAGCCTTAACAGGACTGCAAGTTAAACAAACACCTACACAGAATGGGGCTTGTAGATTCATCCACTTGCAGATTTTGCTGTGAAGCAGAGGAAACGCCCATACATCTCTGCGAATGCGAAGTGCTCATTCACAGCAGGAGTCGTCATCTAGGTGGATACGTAGTAACACCTACTGACATTAGGGACCTCCCCTCCAAAAGCATAACACGGTTCATGAAGTCCGTGGGCCTAGGAAATGACCTTTAGGTCTAGGGTGACAGCTGCAATGGATCTATCCAGGTCGCAGTAGCTATTTGGTCATTGACCAAGCCCTTATAACTAAATAATAATAAATACTGGCCCTTTACAAGACCTTTAGGAAAAACAAAATCTTCGTTTTCTTTTTTTTTTTTTGGTTCAGTTCAAGGTAAAGGGTATATCCTATACAACCGATGTCTTCAATAAATTTCTTTCATTTGTAGCAATTAAAACGTAGGTGTTCCACGTTTTGACGCTTCTTTGGAGTTATTGGAGACAATCGAAAGTCGCAAGAAACGTAGAAGTCGACAGGAAAGAGGGGAACCGATCGCATTGCCGCGCTAAAAATGACGGAACACTTTTCCTGTTTACGACCCAAACACGATCATATTTCACTGAACTGTATATTGTTCACTTGCATGACACTTTGTTACGCAAAACAACACCAATTTTACGAACCAAAACTTCACTATAAACAATAAAAATTCGACAAAATATGTGAGCTCCAAACGTAGCTAAGGAATCCCCGCCAAAAACCCGATCCATCGATTCGGAATTAGATTCCGTATGGAGTGTTGCCGCTTTCGGAGACTTTTTCACTAGATCTAGTGATTTTTTGATGTCTTAGGTGGCATATTTTAAAGTGATTTTTGATGGAATAGGCGTATTGTAGGAGCGTAGGCATCGATGGAACGATACCGTATCGTGTTGGTGCAATTGCGACGTCGTTGCGGTATAGTTGCGAAATCGCCTACGCTCAAAAACCGCTTGGTTCATGCCATTTTGTATGCAGATTATGTCTAATGTTAAAACTGTAGAAGGTATTTTGATATACAGGGTGAAATTGATATCATTGGCATCCTTTTAAACTAAGAGTCTACCCATCAAACTGATCATCTTTTAATATGGGGCCAAACAGATCGGAGCAAAAAAAATATCAGCTGTTCCATACTAAACCGCAATGCCTTCTCGACTCAAATGTATGCAACCGCTGATTTTCTTTTGCTCCGATCGATTTGCTTCCATAGTAAAAGTTGTTCAGTTTCATTGGTAGGCTCTTAGTTTAAAAGGATGCCAATGATATCAATTTCACCCTGTAGTTAGTAGCATAATTTTCAAATACAATTTACAAATCATCATCGTAACATCATGACCACATTACATGATAATAATTATTATGTATAGAAATTGTTTGTTTCGTTTTATTGAATACCTAAAAATACAAATGTCATTAATTTGGCATTTCATAAATTTTTATTTAAGCCATTTTTTAAACAGCACTCTAGTATTTTTTGTAACCATAGTTGACAACACTGAATCCGGAACAGGATGCCTAATCGCAATTCCGTATGTGTGTAGCCGACCTTAGTGGTATTAATAACGTAGTAGGTAAGGTATCCTAAAATCGAATGCAAAATTTTTTGTTTTTTTTTTCGTTTGAGAATCAGGCAGAAAAATAAAAAAAGTTGAAGTATTTCAATAATGCGGCGTTTTTTTAATTAAAAAAAAAATTATAGTTCATTGGCACCGGATGGATGGTGTTACAAAACAGTTACAATCTTAAAGATTACCTGCCAGAAACACAGTTTTTTTTTAATCTCCATTTCCTAATAGGAATACATAAAATATGGTTACAATGCGAAAGACGTTTTGATACTTTGAATTTATTGATCTTCTTTTTTTATACAGGATGTAAAATTAAATGGGACAGTTACTTAAAGGAGTACTTCAGACCATCAAACTGAACAACTTTCTCTATGGGACCAATATCGAAGAATATGGGAATTTCAGTCGAGTTATCTTTGTATGGGACAGCGGAATTTAAATTTACACCCTGCATGGTCAACGTTTTGCATGATACCAGCTATAATAGCTTAGCCTAGAGAATAGAGAAACACGTAAGGACTGTTTTATTGCGTATTTATTGGTAGTGGACAGTTCCATTGGCAACACCAACTTAGACTAGTTACGCGTGTAATTCTACTAACAAACATTTCTGCCACTTTTTGCGGGGGTGAGGTAACAAAAATATTTTTTGCTATTTCAATTTTTGTCTCATAGTGAAAGTTGTTCAGTTTTCTGATCTGGAGTGCGATTTTTGAAACTCATTCTCTGAGCACAGCAGTTGAAAAAATCAAAATTGCTATGGAGATATGCATATTTCTACTGCTGAATTGACTTTCAAAAATCGCACTCCTGCACGGCTAGCATGCCACCCACGACAAAGCGTTTAAACGAGAAAAACGCCATGCGCGCTCTTTCTGGCATACCTAAAATAATAAAGATGGAGGCACATCTCGATTTTTATCGTTTTCTCGGGGTTGCTATGCGAGGCCTACAGGAGTATGATTTTTGAAAGTAAAATAATCAGCAGTAGAAAGATGCATATCCCCATAGTAATTTTGAAATTTTCAATTGCTGAACTCAGCGAATGAGTTTCAAAAATCGCACTCCTGGAGTGCGATTTTTGAATCTCATTCGTTGAACTCAGCAGTTGAAAATGTATTGTGATACGCATCTTTCTACTGCTGATTTGACTTTCAAAAATCGCACTCCTGGAGTGCGTATTTTTGAAAGTCAAATCTGCAGTAGAAAGACGCATATCTCCATAGTAATTTTGACATTTTTAACTGCTGAGCACAGCGAATGAGTTTCAAAAATCGCACTCCTGTAGCGAATACAATGGTGCAGCGAAATAAAAAAATAATAATTAGGGTTGACGCTCGATACAATTACCTATTGGAATGTAACATTAAATAAATCTTAGTTGAGTTAATAAAAGGGTGGAAATAACAACCTTATAACATGTGCCGAGCGACCTACGTAAACGGCGACCTTGGAGATGCCTTGTTTACTTATACAACCTTTAATGATAACGTGAAAACTGCATTGTAGCGTATTACTTTATGTAACATAATCTTTTGCTATGTAATCACTTAAAGACACTATAAAATTACTGAGTAAAATTCCATATGGAAAATCACAGCGTTGGATATTTTATTTAAGCCCATTATAGTGTTATTATATACAACTTATGGCTAAATATGGCTATAACTAAAAAAACAGACAAAAAATCCAAAAATTGGTGATATGGAATCAGGGACACCTAAAAACCATATCGTAACTTTTTTTTTGTTAATATCTTCAATGTACAGACAAACTTCCTGTTACAGTTTTATAATAGTATAGATATACTATTATAAAATTTAGGTGTCCCTGATTCCATTTCACCAATTTTTTGATTTTTTTGTCTGTCTGTTTGTTTGTGTGTTTGTTTGTTTGTTTGTTTGAACGAGTATCACGCAAAAACTACTGAACCGATTTTGATGAAATTTTTTGTTTGATAGCTTATGATCTGACTTAAAATCTGGTATATAATTTGTGCGGACGAAGTCGCGGGTTAACGCTCGTTATAGTGTTATTATATACAACTTATGGCTAAATATGGCTATAATTAAAAAAAAATACAAATAAAATAGGCGAAGAAAAAATTAGCCACTATATCGAGCACGACTTCCGTTCGACTTACACTAAACAGAAGACGTGCTCGAGGCCACCGTCCTGCGGGAGGGTGCCCAGGTGCCCGATTGCGCTAAGTTAAAACATCGAATTTCTATTCTTATCCATTTTCAGTTCTAATAACATTGCAATCCAATTACTATTCAACTGTGCTGATATCCGCATCGCGCTAAACTCTATGTAACTGACAGCTAATAACGTCTGAGCGATCTGTCAAAACGGCTCTAACGGCTGTACCGCGATTAGCGCAATACCAAATGTGTCAAAAGTTATGGTTCGTACTTAGTCCCATAACGGTTCAATCACCAAATATTTACCGCGATTGCAGCCCTGGACGCTGGCTGCGTTACCTCGTTGGCAATGGATATTCGTTGCCCGAGGTACGCGCCAGCCCTTCGGTCACCGGACACCTCAATCAAGCGCGACGACAACTCTTTGAAGAGCTGACGGTTAATATATTATTAATAAGAAATAAACACAAAAAAACACAAATTTACACTATTTACACTTAAGGGCCTGTGTCGAAAAATAATTGAAGCGAAATGGGCGTGTGATAGCTTATACTACTGCCTGATGCGAGAGAAAGAAATAGGGCGGCGCGCGCGCCTGAAACGACTTGAAACTTTATCTAATTGTGATTGTACTATTTATGTATGTTCAATTCTGTTCTAATCAAAATTTGTAAAATATCAATCTCTTTTTTTAAATCAAGTCTCGTGTCTCGTGTGTGAACTTTACCGGTTAGCAGATCCAAGCGTTTATCGATAAAGACGGAGGCTACTTTGGCTAGTTTTTCTATAGAGAAAATGTGTTTTAATCGTGTTTTGGCTCTAATCGAAACTTCAATTATTATATGTTCAATTTACATATATCCGCTAATCATACTCCTACTGTTAGTACTTCATGATATATGACGCTTTGAAGAATCCTATTTTTTCACATAGCCTCTTAAAACTGTTACAGAATAGTGTCAAATCAAATCTAAACTGCAGTGCCTACTCGACCTCAGTGCCTCAAATGTATGCAACAGCAGATTTTTTTTGCTCCGATCGGTTTGCTCCCATAGTAAAAGTTGTTCAGTTCAGACACCGACTTCTATTAAACAAATTAATGTTCTTATGATGCGAACGAAAAAGTCATCGACTACAATATTATTTTTTAACTTTTTAGTTTTTTTGGAAGGCGGTTTTAATTTTTTGTTAAAATTTTGTTTATTTCACAATTTTCAGTGGTGAATTCATTAGTTGGGAGTCGCGCTGCAAGTCTGGGGGAGGTCAGACGCGTGCGTATTGGCATCTGTTAAGCTTGCACGTGGCTCTGCCATTTTGTAAACTCTTTTGTGTTTTAACTATAAAACGTTAACTTGAGATTATAATAAACTACTTGACATTGGCAGAAATGCTACTAATCATTTTCCTACGTGTACTCTCCACATAACGGGACAATACATTGGCACAATTGTGATAACGCATCGGACGCCATTAAATTAAAATAGAATAGAATATAATTCATTAGTTCAATTTAATAGTAGTACTTTAAATTAACAAACGCACTAGCCGGCACTACAATTTTCAAAGGTTCCCCTCGATTTCTCTGGGATGCCATCATCAGATCCTGGTTTTCTTATCATGGTACTACCATTGGGATATCTTCTTTCCACCAAAAAAGAATCATCAAAATCGGTTCATGAACGACGAAGTTATCCGCGAAAACACATAAAAAAAATTAAAAAAAAAAAATATATATATATATATATATATATATATATATTATATACGGTCGATTGAGAAACCTCCTCCTTTTTTGAAGTCGGTTGAAAAAAAACAAAAAATGTGAGTATAGCGTTTTTTACAAAATATGTTTTTTTGCAAAGAAGATAAATCTAAAATAAAATACCTATTTTGTTATGCTGCCCGCTCCCCTATTATAATCTGATTTGAATAATTATAACCGTTTTCTGGAAAATTATTATCAGATATCATTTGCGGACGTATTAAAAAAATAGAAACGCCTTGTTAAATAAGTAATTATATTAATAATGGGACACAGTTATAGATTAAATATAATTTTATAAACAATAGATTATAATTTGTTTAATTGCTTTCGTTATTCTAGGTCATGCAACGTTGTCTGCAATTCACTTATAAATTTTACATAAATACTTAAAAACACGTGATCTGCAGAACCATTGATAATTTGATCAATGATGACTTTTCTTTTCTTTTTTAATTTTAGTTCCTAAAAAACTCAACAGATGACATGTTTACTGCTCCATTGAGACGTTTGTGAGTTTTGTGAAAATCATGTCAAGACTGAGCCTGCCTTTTTTTTAAAGGCCAAATGATCGAGCCCATACAACCATGTTAGAAGTAAACAGTTTCAAATATTCGATCAAAATGATTCACAAATAATGAAATATTCCATCAAAAGATGCGTTGGCATCTTTTTGATCATCTTTGTTCTTCAAAGATTGTTATCATTTCAGCAATGAATGAAAGCGCTAACGTACTCATGGATACATTTTAATAATCTTGTTTTGGTAGTAAGTAGAGTGAGTATGCCCGTGCGGTGGGTTGACATCGGGTTCAGTAAATATTACATACATACATACATACATATTCTCACGCCTGTCTCCCACTGGGGTAGGCAGAGACAACGGAACGCCACCTGCTACGATCCTGACATACCTCTCTAGCTTCCTCCACATTCATAAGTCCTTTCATGCATGCTCGTCGGTTACGGGTAGATCTGACCTGGCCCTTTTTAAGCACGTCGCCAATTTGGTTCGTATATGTACGTCTAGGCCGTCCCCTTCCAACATTTCCACTTACGCTTGCCTTATAGATTGCCCTCGTCAATCTGCTCTCATCCATTCTTTCCACATGACCAAACCATCTCAACATACCTTTCTCTATTTTTGTCACTACATCCTCTTTCAAACCACAACGTTCTCTAATAAAACTATTTTTCAATTTGTCCATCACAGTCACACCACACATACTTCTCAGTGAGCGCATTTCCACTGCGTTAATCCTACTTTCATGCGTCTTCTGCCATACCCAAATTTTACAAACAAATTATTTAATATTTTGAAAAAGAATTACCTATGTTGAAACCATGATAATTCGATTCTGCTCTCGATTCTAAACAAACTACTTTCTAGTTTTGCGTTAGTCTAGACTAGTCTGATTACTTATATCAAAGTAAAATTAAAGGATAGGCCCAAAGCGCGTTAAGGCCAGGATATCCCGAACCACCTGTTTTTGATAAAGCTGTAAACATAGTAATATTCGTTTTTATGATTCGCAATAAATATATGTTTTAGTTTAATATACTTTCTTGATTATTCAACGGTTCAAAACACGATACTTGTAAATTGCCTCGATAAAAAAAAATCACAAAGATAGGATGTTTTTGATTGTTTTTCTTGTTTTACTTGAAGATTATCAGGTTTTAAGTAACAATAATCACATGTAAAAATAGGTAATAACATATCAAAGAATATTTAACGATTACTTTTTTAAATAAATGTTTTAATATTTTTAAATATCAAATTATATAAAAGATCCTGTGATCCTGCTTTCAATTAAAGTGGGATGGCTAATTGCAAACGTATGCTTGTAAGAAAGAGACGCTTGCACTGGGATAACCTGCCCTTAAGTTGAAGCACACAACTAGTACACTTGGTCCATACAAACTAGCACACTTGTCTGTCATCTCGGTACAAATTTGAAGTACATCATTCTGTCATTTGTTTTGCCTCATTTTACTGGTTTGAAATGTTCGCGTACTACCCATCCCTTAATTTTACTTTGATCTAAGGACTGATTAGTGATTAGTTGATTACCCAATTATCTACAAAGATAACTTTAGAACGCGATGAGCCGATGACATAACTGCACACTAACTGTTTGAACTTGACATGGTGACAGTCCAGTGTCACGGTTAAGTGTCGAAGGGTCAACAACCTCTCATTCACATGATAATGTCAATACAATAATTAGTTTGTTTTAAATAGTTATATTTATTGTTGTCCGGTTTTACCTTAGATCCTATACTTTGTACTCTATAAGGTCTAACAAAATTAGGTGAAACTAATTTAAGGGGATGATCAGCCCATCAAACTGAACAACTTTCTCTATGGGACCAAAATCGAAAACGCGAAAAAAAAATCAGCTGTCCCATACATTTGGGTAGACTTGATACTTGCAGTGTTGTATAATGGGACAGCTGATTTTTTTTCGCGATTTCAATATTGGTGCCATAGAGACAGTTGTTCAGTTTGATGGTCTGATCATCCCCTTAAAATAGTTTCAGCTGATTTTGTTAGACCTTATAAACAGGTCGTAAGGAAAAGTATCATAAGGGTTGAACCTCATCTGGCCGTTTCGATAGTGGTTCCGTAGTAAAAGTTGTTCAGTTTGATGGTCTGATCATCTCCTTAAAGTTGGCTAATTTTGTTGGCCCTTATAAATATAAGGGGTCAGGGGATGGCAGCATTTTTGTTCTGATTTGGATTTGGCAGATTCTAGAATTTTGACTGATTCTGGATCTTGCAGATTCTGGAATTCGGCAGATTCTGGATCTGGCAGATTCTGAATTAGGCAGAACATGTGCGGTGGTAATAAAAAATACAGTTTCGTGTCATCATCATCAATCCAGCTGACTATAACTTAAAGTATTCCAATTTTAAACACGTGTTTGATCCACTCATGTCCGGAATCCTAATCTACAATGTTTTCTCGAGAAAAATAATTAATTTATGAGGTCGTTTGTTCGTTAATAATAATTGCATATAATTAAAAAAGTCGCAATGACTAATGTAATGTATATCATTAATTCAAAACACATAATTTTTAGTTATATCAGTATTCCTTATAGACCAATTAGAATAGATATAAATTATAAATAAATATATAATTATAATAAACATACACACAAA
Source organism: Agonopterix arenella (assembly GCA_927399405.1). Taxonomy (NCBI): domain Eukaryota; kingdom Metazoa; phylum Arthropoda; class Insecta; order Lepidoptera; family Depressariidae; genus Agonopterix; species Agonopterix arenella. Next base: position 6,601,227 of record OV656718.1, on the reverse strand, counting down.
CAAAAACAAATATAACAATTGAATAAAATAATAATTATAATAATGATATACGATGTGTATTAATTGTTTATTCGAAAGATCCATAAAATAGTAACATTAAATAAAATTATAAATAAAGACACTTAAAACTAAACTAACCTAGGATGTGGTGCAGGTTCGGTCCTTGTGGGAGGGTACCCAGAACGCTGGCCGCATTTCCTCGCTGAATGGCTATGCTGATCCGTTGAGCGAGGAAAGTGCCAGCTCTTGGGTCCCCTGTCGAGTCTATCAGGCGCTTTGACAGGTCTTTAAAAAGCGCCTGCGCATTAGATCCCCACGGCCCAAGAGTTTCGACACCAAAACCCATAAAATGGTATTGGGGGCCGATATCCCGGTACCAGTAGGCCTTTCGTTTTTCGGCCGCCACCGCCGCTGCGCCAGCCCTTCGACTCGTGCCCTGTAAGTGAAACGGGGCCAGTGTGTCCACGCAGGTAGCGTCCCACACTAGCGCCCGACCCATCTTCCAGGGGACGAGAGACATCCCGTCTGGTCTCTTGCCATCGCTCCGTATGATGCCAGTCGGCTCGAGAATGGCAGGAACGTTGACTGTGGCAAGAGACCTACGTATGATGTCGTTAAGGGTGACATGGCGAGGGAATCTGCCGGCACTCTTTTGACACGAGAATCCGTGGTGACCCAAGCGATCGACGGCCGCACCACAAGGACATTGGTGGCGGATGCAAATTTCTGCGCCGACTCGAAGCCCGATTGCCACGCGCAAGGTGTTGGAGTCCATGGTAGGTTCCTGTGTTGACCGAAGGATAGGCGTGTAGCCAATACCCGGACTCCGGATTTACGATTGTATCTACACTAATAAAAAACTGTAACAGAATAGTGTGTCTGTACATTGAATATATTTACAAAAAAAGTTGCGATATGGTGTGTAGGTTCCCCCACTCCAAATCATCCATTTTTTTTTTCTATCTATGTGTTTGTGTGTTCGAGCATCGCGCAAAAGCTACTGGACCGATTTAGATGAAACTGTTTGTGTGATATTTTGGGACCAACTTAAAATATGCCGATGGTTTGGTGTTTAACTTTTTCTATGGGATCAACGTGCAATGACGCAATCGCGAAAAAAATCAGCTATTTCATCATACATTTGGGTCGAGAAGGAATTATAGTAGCGGTAAAAACAGTTACAAAAAACTGTAAAAACTTCTTAAAAAGTGGACTAACACTGTCCATTCAGATTTCATAAATCCGTTAACTATTTTATCTATCTATTGTAACGACAAATCAATAAAAATGTTTATATACACTATGCTATTATAAAATAAAATAACTGTTATTTATAACATAGATTAAACCTTTTACAGATGCGACAGTAGCTCTGATGTTGAAAGTATTTTACCTAATACATATTATCCGTCCGGAGAAAACTAGGCCTTGCGTTATACTTTTTTAAAATATTAAGAGGCAAACTTAATAATCCGAAAATATTAAAAGCAATTAGCTTGCAGGTCCCGAACACACGGTTGCGGAGGGGGCCCAGGCCCCAATTGTTTGCATTGCCCTCCTGTAGGACTAACGTTTTGTCGCACGCCCCGACTACAACAGCACTACGTATATTAAATGACGTTTCCAAAGACGTAGACTTATTTCATTGTACACTGGCCAAGTTCACAGAATTGACGATTAAACATTTATGTGTACCTAAGTAAATAACAAAAATGTTGTTGTCAATGTCATCGAATTAGGAAAAAACCTGTAATGATGATATTGTGTATTGTAAACATAGAATAAATAAATAAATAAATAAATAATAATTATTTTATCTAATGCATAGCCGTGGTGGTCCAGTGGCGAGTAGCCTTGCCTGCCGTGCAGGAGGCGATGGTTCGATCCCGGTCCAGGCCGACTCGTACCAATGAGTTTTTCGGAATTTATGCACGATTTGTAACACCACTGGCTTTTCGGTGAAGGAAAACATCGTGAACCTGCATGCTTCAATTTCAAGGCATGTATTGTACCTACTGTCCATTAAAAGTGGCGACGGGCTCACTCCCCGTCACACTGGACAGAGTTTCGGTACTACTAGTGAAACGTGGATGTTCTGAAGTTTCAGAATATCTCTGACTACCTCCTCGGGGAATATAGTCGTGAGCATATGCATGCATGCATGCACATAATATTTAAAAGTTGGTTACGCTAAGTTTGCACCCGCAAGTAGTTTTTTAAAGTGATCAAAGGAGATAAAAAAGAAATAATTAGTTAGATTACTTTTACTATTTCAAACAATCAAATCTGCTTTTATTAACGAGGATAACGGCATTTCATACAGTCCTGTGCTAATCTCATTATTTACTAGCTTTAACCCGCGACTTCGTCCGCACAAATTATATACAGGGTGAAATTGATATCATTAGCATCCTTTTAAATTAAGAGTGTACCCATCAAACTGAACAACTTTCAGTATGGGAGCAAACCGATCGGATCAATAAAAAATCTATCTGTTCCATACTAAACTGCAATGCCTACGCGACACAAATGTATGCAACAGCCGATTTTTTTGTGCTCCGAATGGTTTGCTCCCATAGTTAAAGTTGTTCAGTTTGATGGGTAGACTCTTAGTTTAAAAGGATGCTAATTATATCAATTTCACCCTGTATACCAAATTTTAATTCAGATCATAAGCTATCAAACAAAAAAAGTTTTATCAAAATCGGTTCAGTAGTTTAGTCGTGACAAAAATTCCAAAAATTGGTGATATGGAATCAGCGACACCTAAAAACCATATCGTAACTTTTTTTTGTTAATATCTTCAATGTACAGAGTACAGACACACTTCTGCTACAGCTTTATAATAGTTTAGATTGTCATTTAACCAACATGTAGACTATGAACTCAAGTGTGACTAAAACTATAAAAACTTCACTTAACTTTTTTGTTAGGTATTAATATCTGTCATGTTTATTTGACACATCTCAAACGTTCTTTGGTCTATGTACGGACGGTACAAAAAAGACTAGGTTCCGACCGACTTTTTGTATCCATTATTTTTATCTCGCAATTTATTGTAATTGTTATTCATCCGTGTGCGTGCGATGACCGATCAATCTGTACCTACTTGTCCGATGAAATCAAAAAGAAGAAGTCTTGTATAAAAACCATATCGTTATCATTTTCTTGTAAATATATTCATTGTACAACCTTTTTTTTCCCACTTTTCACCTTTCTTCTCCCTGTTTTCACCTTTCTTCTCCCACTTTTCACCTTTTTTCTTCCACTTTTCACCTTTCTTCTCCCTGTTTTAACTTGTTTAGATTAGATGAAACGCCAAAATGACTGTGTTGAGCGCGATTTAAAAAAAAGTTACAATCTTATTATGTGTAGGTAAACTATATTCGCCAAACCCATAATTATTTAACGTTTTTACCGTACCTCAAATTAAAACTATTTTAAGACAAAACTCATTATAAATATATTACCATTTAACCATTACGATACATACTTCTTTGCAATTTTTTTCCATCCCTTTTTGTTATTTAACAATTTGGACAGAGAATTGGACATAAAATAAATCGTATGACGCAACAACTTACATATTAAGACCGCAATTACGATAGGATCTATTATAATTTTTGCTATGGTAGAATGATTAGCAGATTTTTTTGTAGTCCGTATACTGTCAATCATGGATATTTGATTGAATGGAAAAATTCTGTAATTCAATGTCTGATGGATAATCATTATGTTTACTTTGATATTACACGTGGAGTCACTTTGCGAGTTTGACCACGAGCGGTTGTGTCATTCGCGTCTCAGTTTGCCGCGAGGCTCCGCCTTATATTTAGGTCAAAAATGTGGTTTGCTAAAAAAAATTCTTGAGATTGGGATAGATACTCCCAAAAACTACTTGACATGTGCAGAAATGCAGAACTAGATAAACAAAACACCATTCATTTATAAATAAAAAAAAGAGAAAGTACACTTTTCAACTTGATGATGATGATGATTTTTTTACTATGGGCTGGTCGTATTAGGTGACCGAGATATAAGGATTCCTATAATATTCAAGATACAATTTTTTTTTTTGCTTAAAATCATTCGTTTCCACACTCGAATCCCCGAATAGGATTGGTATCCAACCCTCTACCCTACTTCACCCTTTCCCACCCACCCACCTACTACCTACATATCACCTGGGTGCTTCTCCTCAGCGTTTGAACGCCGTCTCACCAAATATTTTCGCTTTGTTTATAAGAAAATGTATACAATTTTATAACACAGTTATAAAGCCCGCTGGCCACTTGTAACAGCGCAAAAAAAACCTTTTTCTTATAAACATGGCACCCACCCTCTCACCTATCCTACTTAAGGTGGTTTCAGTCCATACAAAAGTTTGACGCACAATACGCGTAGACGGAATTAATAAAAGTAATATTTTATATATTGAAAAATAGTTTAGAAAATCTAGTTGCCGCGTAACAAATAACATTTGCAATTAATTATATAATTACGAATTAGAAAGCTTTTAAAATTTTGTATGAAAAATTTCAAAGCTTTATATCTTCGTAATTATTTTATAAATTGCAAATGTTATTTGTTACGCGGCAACTAGATTTTCTAAACTATTTTTCCATATTTACAAAGTTACTTATATTAACACCGTCTACGCGTATTGTGCGTCATAGTTTTGTATAAAATTGACCCCTATGCAACCGCCTTAAGAGTCAAAACTGGCAAGGCAGAACGTCATTCAGAAAAATAAAAAACAAAACACAACCGGAGTAGTTTTTTTAATCCGTTAATTTATGTAGATTAAAAATCTAATGACTATGACAAACGAATTAAGTCTTCATTGTAATTAAGTATTAAGATTATGGCTTGCAAATTTATTGTAACAAAAAAATATTCAAGGTTTTTTATTGCAACCAGGATGTAGTGAATATTTGAAAAACTACCTATGACTTTATAAAAAAATAATATCGTTATTGTTTAGCGTAGTTTGCAAATAACAAAGTACGATTTTTTTTTTTTATCTTTTAAGTGTTTAGGGAGAATTTCGCCCTGCTGTGGGACGAAAAAGGTTAGAAAAAATATTATCTTTAGTAAATATTTCGCATTATTTGAGTTGGTTTCTGAGAGTTTTGAAAACTTCGAAATAATGTTTTTTCCAACACATAATTTTGGTGCTCCTTTTACCTTCCGCCTAAATATTTGTCCCTTACTGTAAGTATATCAATGTGTAAGACAGATGTCGTGAAGTACCTAGTATCGAGACAAACCTGAGAGGTTTAACGATGCTAGCCAGTATTCCAAAATGTTATAATATTTTTTTTTATAAGAGATATAAAAAAAAAAAATTTGGACCCGCTACCCTTCCACAGCAGGCTGTCACCACCGACACTGAGCTCCGTCTGAGGGCCGTCGATTCGGAAAACAATTAAAAACAAATTATGGGAAGCAACTTACTAAAACTATTCTGGTATGTTCCAACAACAACGTCCATTAGATGCATAATAGATGTGTAAAAATAAGATAATTGGCGCGAATTTTGTGATCAAAACAACGGATTATCTCTAAATTTAGATTTTAACCGGATGTGGGTAATCTTTTTTGGCAAAATCGTTTGAATTCGCGATGTTTCACTATTGGCACTATGACTGACCTGGAATTTTCTCTGTTTTTCTACTTGACAATTTACCTTAATCAAAATATGGGAGAAGTTTGCCCAGCAGTGGGACGAAGTAGGTTAGAAAAAAAAAACATTATTTTTAGTAAATAATTCGGATTTTTTGAGGCGGTTTTTGAGGGTTTTGTTTCTTTTTTGAAGACGTTGAAACAAATTTTTTTCCAACACAAGATTTTGGCACCCCTTTAACCTGCCCAAGTAAATTACCACAAGGGAGAAGTTTGCTCAGCAGTGGGACGAAATAGGTTAAAAAAACATTATTTTTAGTAAATAATTCGCATTTTTTGACATAGTTTTTGAGGGTTTTGTTTGTTTGTTGAAGACGTTGAAATCATGTTTTTTTCCAACACATGATGATTTTGGCACTCCTTTAACCTGCCGCCCAAGCGTGAGATAATTTTCTAGTAAAGCCTACTAAAAAAATATCTGAGACAACCCTTTTATTTAAGCAGCACTTTATTAGAAAATTTGTTATTGTATGTTAAATCTACCAGAATTTGATTTATAAAAAAACAAATAAAACAAAAATAAAACAAAATAAAACTGTAGTCACAGATTTGTTTTTCCGTGTGACTCAAAATTCCTCCCGAGTAGAAATTTCCATGCACAATGCCCTACCAATGACGTAGGTACTTGAAACTCGTTTCAAAATATTCCACGACATTGCAACTGGACTTCAATTGAAAGCAACTTATTTCCCGTACACTGACGTCAATGAAAGCTTTCAAATAAGAACGAATTAAGTTCAAATCTTAAAATAATTTTAGAGAGCGGTTTTATGCCAGGTCCGGATTGAGATGGTGGTACCTACACTACAGGACATACAGGGTCCACCTTAATATGCTGACGGTTTTGACATTGGAAATGTCTTTTCGTTCGCTCCAGTATAGGCCCGATTTTACGAAAAATAGCGATCCCCTTATATCTCGGAACGTTGTGAAGATAAAAATTCAAAAAAAGGCTCAAAAGACGCGTATTTACGAGAGCTGCTAAAAGAATTATTCGAAAAAGTCAAAAACCAAACAGTTATGGCCGAAATAGAGAAAAACAAACAATTTTTTCCGAATTTTTGATTTTGGCGTTCGATATTGTATTTTCGAAATGTAGAATGATATAAAAAATTTGAGCAAAACTTCTCTGAACTATTTAGTCGGCTACAATTTGAGCTTAAAACATAGACGATCGGGTGTGCCCTGTATCCTAACCTTTTTGAGACAATATTTTTTCGAATTCCGTAGATTCATTTCCAATTTCCTCGATAGTCGTGAGGCACGAAATCTGTGATTTTTTATGAAGATGATCAGACCATCAAACTGAACAACTTTCTCTATGGGACTAACATTGAAATCAGGAAAAAAAATAAGCTGTCATTGTCAGTTTTTTTGTCGAATAGGATCGCAGTTTTGTATGGAACAGCTGCAACAACTAGGAGTTGTAGATATCGTGGGAAGGTTAAATTGTTTTGTAGCAGGCCTACGTTAATTCTTACCTCTGGCAGAACCAGCACCGTCCTATCCTAGAAGAATTGAACATTACGAACGCCTTCCTAAGCGCACATAATTTAATGACAGCGAACGGAAATATCCATAACCTATACGGAAGAGAGCTTGGGACTCAATCACGAGACGGCAATTCGATTCCCGACCTTTATCATCTTGAGTAGCTCGGAAAAATATCGTAAGGAAGTCTGCATACCTGAGAACGAAATAACATAAGTTCAGGAGTGCGATTTTTGAAACTCATTCGCTGAGCTCTGCAGTTGAAAATGTCACAATTACCATGGAGATATGCATCTTTCTGCTGCTGATTTGACTTTCAAAAATCATACTCCAAGAGTGCGATTTTTGAAAGTCAAATCTGCAGTAGGAATAATGCATATCTCCATAGTTATTTTGATATTTTCAACTGCTGGGCTCAGCGAATGAGATTCAAAAATCGCACTCCAGAGATTTATGTATAAAATATGGGCGAGAATGGGGCGAACAGAACACAAATAGACCAGCAATGATGCCAGCATAACTTTTTGCTATTTATATACAAACGTTTGGTTATGTGATACAAAACAGTTTGGAAGTCACTAAAGTTCGATCATATTTAACAAAACCTTTTTTTTTTGAGTGTAGTCCCGGGTCAAACCGTAAAATGACTGGGCTATTCCTCTAATAATATAGGTAAAATACAATAGAGTACCCATACCTACCTTTAAATCTCTGTTTATGTGATTCAAAATGGAATTTGAGTATTTAGCATATTTTCCGTAAAAAACCAGTCTCTTAATCTGTCCCTTGGTTATGCGAGGTAGGTAAGTAACATTTAAATGTCCAGAAATAAATTCATTGCTATATTTAGAACCGATTTGGTTAATTTCCATTGAACCAGACTGTAAAATATATAGCCCAGTCATTTTACGGTTTGAGCTGAGACTAATTAATAATTGATATTTTTAATAGGATTTAAGAGCCAATTTGAGCTTCGAAATGTACCAAAATTAAAAAATAATCCCGTCAGCAACAGTTCGAAATTAAAAATTTAGTTATTATATCTCGTTGTAAAAAACCTGATGGTAATTTTTTTCGCACATATTTAAGGCATTATCATTATACTTACTTCAAACATGGTGTAAATATTTTTGTCTACTTAGAAGGTTTTGAAAAATACATTCGTATTTTCTAATAAAACCTCATTTTTTTAAATTTCCTTGCTTATTGTTCAAAAATAATTTATATTGTTAAATCTAGTTCAATGAATACATTGGTATTAATATTATTAATTAAAAAGCCTTCTGGGACTCATAATTTTGATTTTTATGTTGCGTTGCGATTTTTTTTTTAATATATTTTCAGATAGTCTTTTTGTCACTCAATGATGCTGGTTATACTTTAAAAGTCCAATTAATCATTACTTCCCACCTCTCCTAACAAAACTCCGTAAAATGACTGGGCTAATATCTTGCACTTGTTTATTGTTTGTTGAACTGTTTTTTTATTAAAACTTTAGCTGGAAGTTTCCATTCAAAATATCATGAGAATAACTTCAATGGTCTAGAAGCAGGCTACACATTTGGGGTTATCTAACTTAGCACCTAAGTTCCCTCCCTAAGTTAATCCCTTACCTATTTTATTCTAATTTTAAAATTATGGCGTCCATCTTGGTTGTAAATGATTTTAGCAGATGTCTAGTTTTTGTAGCAAAAGTGCTTGACATTTTACGGATATAGAAGTATTTTGGTGACTTCAAGGGTGTGAATGTTCTGTTGACAGTAACGAGTTCGAACAGACCGCTCATCATATTCTTTGGGAGTGTGAGCTCTGGTACGCCGAGCGCCAGACCATGCTTGACTCAATAAAATCGTTTTATGGTGTCCCTTACTACATAGATCTTGTTGCGACTAGGGATAACTTCCGTGCGTTCAGATGTTTTTGCCATACTTATTACTGGAAGCAAAATAGGTCATAGTTTCAGTACAATGTTAGGTTCCTATTGTTTTATTTTGTATTTTTGGTGCTTTTGCGGTCGTGTCTTCAACACTGCCATAAATGATCTCTTGAATTGGCTCTCTAATAGCCATGTTTTTTCCTTCTTATTGCTGTCTCCCGCTTGCAATGGAGGGAAGTCGGATATTTCGTTTTCCTACTCCTCCTATCTTCTTTGATTAATTCATTGCGGGTTCCAAGACAGATTAGAGTCATCCCCCGGGCTCGCTGGACTTCATTGTCCAGTGTTGTGAATGGTCGCCGCTGTTGATCCTGGCTTACAGGAGTTACAGCGGTGGGAATGTGTGGTGGGCCTATGCCCGTTTACACTTTTTTTCAAGGGTTGTTTTTAGAAAAGAACACTATCCTGAGCCACCACTGGAGCTTCATTGTAGGCCGGGGAAGGGGACAACCGACGACCGACACGGGACGTGACCACCCAATAGCAGACCTACAATCTTAGATCGAAGTAAAATTAATGGATATGCCCAAAGCGCTTTAAGTGGAAGCACGCAACAACTAGCACACTTCAATACAAACTAGCGCACTTGGTCTGTATTCTCAGTACATATTTGAAGTAAAACTGTCAATCGTTTTGCCTCATTTTACTGGTTTAAAATGTTCGCGTATGGCTGGTCCATTCTTGTTCACTAATGGCATTGCCTACAATGCGACTCCCCAATCCCTTTAAAAGTCATTTGATTGTTAAGTGACAGTTGGTGATATATTGAATTGATCACTAATTATAATCTTTCTTATCGTGTGGGCAGAGCCCTGGTGTCAGAGTTTTTTCAGACCGCCTTACGGCCTCTGACGTGGTTTTTATGTAACGACTACTACCACCAGAGACAGTAGCCGGGACCGACGGCTTAACGTGCCATCCGAAGCACGGTATCATAATAATTTTAATAATAATAATAATTTTAATTGATAGGTAAAACTGATTAGTTCAAAATTATGTCCGAGGCATGTCACAATTTTTTGTCTCTTATATTGTAGCTGTTTGTTAAAGTTTACCGCCTAATTATATATTCAAATCACTTAAACACGGTAAAATATTTATTTTTAAACCAAGTTTTCGATGTTAAGGGACATTAATTCACAAATAATAGCTTTTTAAAAATAGAACTTACCTACTGGTACGACATTTTTTTTAAAGACTTAATGGCGTTTAAAAAAACATTTTGCCGTTATTTATTCGTTTTAAGGTACTTTAATAGTTAATAGTGTTGCTATATTATTACCATGCGTGGAATTTACCCGGATTTTAATCGTGAAAGGTAGAAAAAGATCCTTTGAAAAAAAGTTTCTGAATACTCTTCCTATGTTTCTGAAAGTATAAGCATACATAGATAAATTCACGACCGTAGTCCCTTTCAGGGTGGAAAGAGACCTTCATTATCATCTCAGCTGATGGACGTCCACTGCTGGACATATGCCTTCCCCGCAGATTGCCACGACGAGCGGTCCTTCGCTATCCTCAACCAATGGGTTCCTGCCACCTTCACCAGGAGGGCGATCGCACTAATTTAAAACAACCAAGTTCAATCATAATCCAATTTCAGTTCTAATCACATTGCAATCCAATTACTATTCAACTGTGATATAATTCCGTACCGCGCTAAACTTGAATTATTTACTATGCGACAAATGTCTGAGCAATGTGTCAAAACGGCTCTAACGGCTGTCATGAGCTGTACCGCGATTAGCGCAATACCAAATGTGTAAAAAGCTAAGCTTCGGACGAGGTACAATCACGGTTCAGTTGCGATTTATTTACCGCAATTGCCTCCCAGGTCGTCAGTCCCCCTTGTCAATAAGATTCTTGGTTTTTGAAAATGTTATCTAAAGAAATTGTTAGAAAGTTAAAAAAAATACGATTAATGGGAGTATAAAGAGTATGTGATACTACATACCATAAAGTTATTATACCTTACGCTACATACAGCACGGAGTTTTTACCTTTTTTACCTCTTTTACCTTAATTTTCTACCTTCGTTTTTTACGTTAATTTTTTACCTCTTGGAATACGGCAGTAGGCGTTTTAGAGTATATCTTTTAAAAAAAGAAATAGTCTATGTTTAACAAAGTATGCCAAGTAAAATGCAAACTTTATCCTACACACCTTCTTTTACACTTTAGTCCATGGTGGACTAATACGGGTAGAAAAACTTGCTATAGTTCACCTTGGTCCACCTGGTTGGACAACAGTTAAAAATATCTGCCCATGGTCCACCAGGTGAACTAAAATGGTGGACCACGGAAAAGCAATTATTGTGGAAGAATACATACCTTGATGAAACTAAAGAAATGTGTCAAACGTTCAAGTAATTATAATCTAAAAAAAACTCCAGTCATGCCCTATATAAACAAAAATGGGTAAGATTGAAATCAAAAACAAGTATTCAAAAATGTATTTTTGTTCCTAACCAAATCAATATTTGAATATCCAGTCTAGACTTCTAGAATATTCTGTCAAAGTAATTTAGCACTTATTAGGTTTACGTTCGTAAAAGCTTAGGTAATTTAAGATTTAATTTTGACCTTCTGAAGTTTTTATATGACAAAATAGGCAAGCAGTTTTTACTGTAACATCGTAATTATATTATTGTTATTGGTATCAATAAATGTCGTAAACAAATAAAGATATAAGCAATTTAGATCATGATCATATTGCAAGGTTGGTATTATTTGATTATTTATTTTATGTCAATCATTTTATTGATATTGAATTACCTACTTGCTACATAAATATACAATCAAGAACCCATTCAGCAACACGCTTCGACCGCTTCGTCAAAAATTTAATCCTATACATTCTAAATCTGCAACATGCTTCGTCAACATAAAGACTAAGGCCCGCTCAAAGGTCCAGCTCCACGCAACCCCGGCTTTGGACGGTCAAAGACAACCTCTGCACCAAAAAAGCACCAGAGCGCGGATCGCCACCATTAGCTCTCAACCGCCGCCCGAAATGTAAATACAAATGTACCTATACCTATCTAAGGCTCGCTTACGCCTAGCAGGGTTATCGTTATTAACTCGGAACTAGACGCTAATTATAATTATGTCTTGCACCATCCTGTTTTAGGGGCTAAACTTGTGTTATATTTAAACCGCCGATGTGGTAGGTTTAAGTCACTAAACTACGTGCTAAATGTCAAAATTGAGGCAACAGCTGTTTTTGCAACAGTTTTGTTGTAGGCTCGCGCAACTCTCTAACAAAAAAAAAATGAAACGTGCACCGCGCCATTTAATTCCTTTGAACGGTTGCACACGTTTCATACATTCTGGATAATCGGTCACGACCAGTTTTTAGTATGGAATTCCCGAATCATAACGTAGTGTGTTACATGCTCTTTGATAACATGAATGAACGATGAAAACGAAATGTGATTGCCAAAATAAAACAAATGAGACAGACAAATACAAAGAGATGCAGTGTGAAAGAGACGTGCATATATTATGTTCATTCACCATTCACTTTTCATATTTTGTCGGATTACATACATAAAGTCTATGGTCATTTAGGATGTTGCCAGCGAAAAACAGAGAACTGTCAGGTAAGTCAACCATGAACTAGTTTTCATTGGCGCTAGACTATCTTCGATAACACTCGTTCAATCTGTAGGTCGGTGCTACTAAAGACGGGGTTACGCAATTTAACCCAGCATTTGGCGCAAGTGGGCCTTAGAGCAGCAGTGCCGTTTGGCCACCACTGTTCTTCCCGTTTTGGTAGGTGGCCTATGAGTTATGAGGCGACTTGGGATAGAGCAATGCAAATTCACTTAACGCAAACATCGTCACAGCCTTATTCGTCGTTGAAACAACGGCGAGCTGTCAATTTCATGTGTCAAACTCATAATAAAACCCCCGACGATCTGAAAGATGCGAGCTCGTCCATGTTTTTGACAGCGATGTGAACGGCTTAACGTGCCATCCGAAGCAAGGAATCATCTTTCTTTTCAGACAATCAGGTGATTCCGCCTGCAATGTCCTAGCCAACTGGGGAAAAACGCACAAAGTGACCAATCAGGTGTCACTCGTGGGAATCGAACACACGACTATTAGACTCTTAACCATTAGACCAAGGAGGTAGTTAATAATTGGTGATCATTTCCAACACCGAAGCTCCGATACGCCAAAGAGCATCTCCCATATAATATCAATACCATATAGATCTAGAGAGATACCAACCAACCAACGCGCTGAGTACGAAACCTAGTGTCGCGATACCACCAGTACCACGCGATAGAAAGTATTTTGTTAGCTTGAATGTGCTCAGTACCCATTGCGGTATCAGAACTCAACGTTCGAATAATCTTTAGTACTACGCAAGCATTTTAAACTATTTACAATCTCTGTAAAACTATTTAATATCTCGACTGGCTTTCAGCCTCATAATATATTGAATCCTTACTGTCGCGAGCAATGTGTTCCGTTTTTCCCGTCACATCTCCCTTTAGTTTTTTGTGATCTGTGATCATGTGAAAATGCATACAAACCTCATTTTCACACCTTTGATAAATATTGTGAATAAGATAAAACGGAAAAACCGCACTTGATGCATTATGTAGTGACATAGTAATTAATTAAGTTAGCGAATTTAATCACACTGTAATTGAATCTAGAAATAAATATTGTATTATAAAAAAAGACAAGGTTAAACAACTAAGCTTCAATAGTAACTTTTTTTGATCTAGTAACTTAAATTATAAGATCCTGTCACTAGTTTTCTACACCTATATGTTTAGGCAATAAGAAATGTAATAATTTACTACCTACCTTTCCTTAAAATAGTATTCAGTGGTGTAAAAAAAATGATGCTCTCTCAAAGACATTGCTCACGTGACGAAGTGTATTCGTTTCGGGTCGTTTCGAAGCTAGCGAATGTGTATAATCAAAGAACAGATACAAATCGTATGATAGTTGAAATTATACACAGGATAGGAGGAACATCGTGTTTCCCAAGGAAATGGAAATTATCCTTTTCTAACGTGGCATTTCTTATAAAATTCAAATTTACCAGTTTTGTAGGCGAAATGGGATTGGGCGTTCTCCTTTGTGAATGTGTCGTTGGTTTACCTAATATTCTATTAAACTATCTAAATGAAAACTCATTTGTTTAGGCAATAATTTATATATCCCAAGTTGAAGTATCACATACACTGAAAAATAGGATTTCCCGTGCAAAAATGGTAGCAAAATAGGATTTTTACGCTGTTTTTGGCCGTGCGATTAATATTATAATTATAACCGTGATACGTGAGTGAAATGTCGTCTTTTCTGAAAAGGTTTCATAATACCTATACCAATTTTTTTTAATGGGGCATAGGCCCACCACACTTTCCCACCGCTGCCGCTGTAACTCCTGTAAACCAGGATCAACAGCGGCGACCATTCACAACACTAGACAATGAAGTCCAGCGAGCCCGGAGGATGATTCTAATCTGTCTTCGAATCCGCAATTAATTAATCAAAGAAGATAAGAGGAGTAGTAAAAAAGAAATATCCGACTTCCCTCCATTGCAAACGGGAGACACCAATAAGAAAATAAACAAGGCTATTAGAGACCCAATTCCAGTGATCATTTATAGCAGAGTTGAATAACTACCTACCTATGCCTACTAACATAACAGGAATAACATTTTGCAATCGGCTGTCAAGGGAATCATAAAACTATGAAACCACTGGAAAGAATCATTGCCTAAACATATGGGAGTAGAAAAGTTGTAACTGGATCTTAAGTCTGTTACGTCAATTATCTACTATGCGCACATTATTACATAATTGGTTTTTGACAGCTCGCTTTCAAGTTCAAATAACAAGTTGCAATCAAAACTGCCTGCGCATTTTGAAATTCTGGGTCGCTCGTTCTAGAATCGTCTACATTGACCTCTAATTTTGTTTACCCACTGACTTTGAAAAAGATCAATGACCTTTTTCGAACTTGTAAGAAAAGGAAGTGCGAATATATTTCGTTAATTTATATTTAGCTATTTTTATACCGTTTCGAAATTGTCATGGGTGGTTCAGACCAAACTGAACAACTTTTACTATGGAAGCAAACGTAAATTCGTAAAAAAAAACTGTCCTATATTGAGTCGAGTAGCTTTGCAGTTTTATAAGGAACGAGCGTTAACCCGCGACTTCGTCCGCACAAATTATATACCAGATTTTAAGTCAGATCGGTTCAGTAGTTTTTGCGTGATACTCATTCAAACAAACAAACACACAAACAAACAGACAGACAAGAAATCCAAAAATTGGTGAAATGGAATCAGGGACACCTAAAAACCATATCGTAACTTTTTTTTTGTTAATATCTTCAATGTACAGACAAACTTCCTGTTACAGTTTTATAATAGTATAGAATACAATATATACTATTATTTCATAAAGCTTATTTAAATATAAATGGGAGATAATTATATGCCCAACCGTGGGTTGATGTGAACTGATATTATGATTGTAGGTCATAAATAAATATCTAAATATAAGGTCTAACAAAATTAGCTGAAACTATATTAAGGTTATGATCAGACCATCAAACTGAACAACTTTTTCTATGGGACCAATATCGAAATCATAACTCAACTCAAATGTATGAGACATTCATTGCGGGTTCCAAGACAGATTAGAGTCATCCCCCGGGCTCGCTGGACTTCATTGTCCAGTGTTGTGAATGGTCGCCGCTGTTGATCCTGGCTTATAGGAGTTACAGCGGTGGGAATGTGTGGTGGGCCTATGCCCGTTAAAAAAAAATGTATGAGACAGCTGATTTTTTTATCGCGGTTTCATTTTTGGTCCCATAGAGAAAGTTGTTCAGTTTGATGGTCTGATCATACCCTTAAAATAGTTTCGGCTAATTTTGTTAGACATTACATAAAAAATGTTGAAGTAAACTATCGGTTGTAAAGGTCAAATATTTGCACTTAATTTTAGCTAGCCTTAACTTTGACTTTTGACTTATTGCATGATCCAATCTCTAAGCAACCTCTAAAACAAGTTTAAGATCACGGAAACGGAAATAACTGATTCTGAATACTGCCTTGGCAAATGAATTCTGTAGTGAGATTAGTTGAATGAAATTAGCGAAATAATCTAACCTTAAAACAATAAAAATGTAGGTATATTCTTATTTGTTTTTTTTTTTTATTTTTTTTTTTTTTTATTCGACAGATCGATAAAATAGTAATCTATACTATTATAAAACTGTAACAGGAAGTTTGTCTGTACATTGAAGATATTAACAAAAAAAAAGTTACGATATTGTTTTTTAGGTGTCCCTGATTCCATTTCACAAATTTTTGGATTTTTTGTCTGTCTGTTTGTTTGTTTGTTTGTGTGTGTGTTTGTTTGGGTGTTTGTTTGTTTGAACGAGTATCACGCAAAAACCACTGAACCGATTTTGATGAAACTTTTTTTGTTTGATAGCTTATGATCTGACTTAAAATCTGGTATTTAATTTGTGCGGACGAAGTCGCGGGTTAACGCTCGTACTATTATAAAACTGTAACAGGAAGTTTGTCTGTACATTGAAGATATTAACAAAAAAAAAGTTACGATATGGTTTTTAGGTGTCCCTGATTCCATTTCACAAATTTTTGGATTTTTTGTCTGTCTGTTTGTTTGTGTGTTTGTTTGGGTGTTTGTTTGTTTGAACGAGTATCACGCAAAAACTACTGAACCGATTTTGATGAAACTTTTTTTGTTTGATAGCTTATGATCTGACTTAAAATCTGGTGTATAATTTGTGCGGACGAAGTCGCGGGTTAACGCTCGTATTAAATAAAATTCTAAACCGATTTATGTCGGTATTTAAAAAATAAATGATAAATGAATATTAAATTTTTTTTAATTTCAAAAAGTTTTATGAAATAATAATAAATGTTTCTATCGATTCCAGTGAAGTAATTTTCAGGTAATGCTTTATTTTTTTCTGTAGGTATAGGTATACTTCATTACCAAGAAATTATGCCGCAATTAAATTATGCAGGGTGTAAATTTTTATGCGTTTCATACTGTAAGGAGTACTTGAGACCAATATACTGAACAACTTTTACTACGGGACCACAAATACGGGACCACGGGAAATAGCGAAAAGTGATACATTTTCAACCAACCGTCTGATTTGGCAATAAGGCATGGTAACTATTACACGAGTCGTCAATTTCTAATTAATGTAATGTTTTCAATATAAAATACGCCTCATTGATTTAAAACTTTCTATAGACGTCCACTGCTGAACATAGGCCTCCCCCAAGGATCGCCATAACGACCGGTCCTGCGCTGCCCTCATCCAACGGGTTCCCGCCGCCTTCACAAGGTCGTCGATCCACCTTGCCTACCCACGCTCCGCTCTCCGCGGTACGCGATGGCCACACGAGAACTCTTCGGCCATATCGGCAGTCGGTTCTGCGAGTAATGGGCCTTGCCTACTTTAGTTTAGCAATTCTTTGGGATATGTCAGTGTTCGAGCTCCTAAAGCTCTTTAATCTTTATTTTTCTATAATTATTTTAATTAGGTGTAGCACTTAGCTATACTCGTAAACAGCCGTTTATCTGTCGTGATTTGACAGCTGTCACTTGACACCTGTCATTCGGGATTACTTGGAAATTTTGAGGTTATATAGAATGTCAGCTGGCTTGTAACGAATTGGTTCTTCCCTTTGTTTCGGAATTATACCAGTTTTAAGTATACATTCCGCTTTATCATTTCGTCTAGTTTTCCCTATAAGGTATCTAGATAGTGCACTAAAGATCTTCTACACTGGTTCTTCTGCGGATCTCTTCATTTCTGATTCGATCTCGCAAGGAAGCTCAGAGCATAGCCCTCTAACTGGTATAATAACCTTATATTTTTCTGCAAGTCATCAGGAAATTATGTAATTTTAAATACCTACCTACACACCTATGTATCATTATATTATGTATCCTTGTAACTTTGACATCAAGTTCAGGGTGATCTAGATTCTAGATATCTATATAAATACGGGAAGTAGTTAAAATTACGCTGAGTTAGCTGGCCAATTAAAAATTCTCGCGAATCGATTTGTTAGTGCGATTTATTTATTTAATCGTTATAGTTTGAATCAACTCGTATTATATTAATACTATAGCTGTCTGGTCCCTGTATTGGAATGAGCCATTTCTTCCCTTGGGTGTACGAAAGGATATAAGGTATCATATAACGTGCCACTACTTGATATACAGGTTGAAATTGATATCATTAGCATCCTTTTAAACTAAGAGTCTACCCATCAAACTGAACAAGTAACTTTTACTATGGGAGCAAATCGATCGCAGCAAAAAAAAAAGAGCTGTTCCATACTAAACTGCACCCGCCGCCGCTGCTTACTCGACTTAAATGAATGCAAAGGCTGATTTTTTTTGCTCCGATTGGTTTGCTCGCATAGAAAAATGTTGTTCAGTTTGATGGGTAGACTCTTAGTTTAAAAGAATGCTAATGATATCCAGTCCACCCTGTAGTATTTCTAACAGGTATAGTGCGGCTAAAAGATGGTTGAAAGTTGTATCAAAGAGTATGTTCACGCCAAAAGGAATTCCGGGCGTGAGTATATGGGGTATAATATCATCATCATCAGCTTATATAGGTCCCACTGCACTACTGCAGCTAGACCTACGGCTAGCTGCCATGCTAGGCAAAGCGAAAAGAGAAATTCGTCATTCTCGCTCATTTGGGCATGCGAAAAAAGCAAAGACAGACTTTTTCTGGGTTTCAGCATGCTATGCTAACTTGGGCACAAAGCTCTCGCAAATATGCGTGAGGGTATAAATTGAAATCTATGTACATATGATTCATTTTAAAACATCATAAGTACATTATAATTACGCATGGATGACAATATTATGCGCACGAGCATATAAATTTGCTCCATATACCTATTTATTGACAACACCTTGCATGAGGTCAGCTAAACATGGTGATGTGAAGCAAACAGGCCGTGGAATTTAAACCGACTGCGATTAAAAGGAGGATTATGTTATTCGTATTGATTTTTCCATTGATCAATGAGATTACCTTTTAGTCGAGAACGTTATTCATATTTTAATTATTCTATTCTAATATATTTAAAAAAAATGGCTGCCATCTTGGTTGTGATGTTTTTGCTAATGTCTAGTTTATTTAGCAAGAGTGCTTGACGTTGTAAGGTAGTTTATGTATTTTGGTGACTTCAAGGATTGTTTTTCGAAAAGAACACTATTTGAGCCACCACAGGAGCTTCGTTGTAGGCCCGTTGTTGTCGACGAGCGACGTGACTACCCAATAGCAGACCTATAACCTAACCTAAAAGTCCTCGCACCCGAACTCCCGGTAGCGGTGACGAAAAAGGACGTCTTCGCAACCCGAACCTGGGAGTTCGGGTGCGAGGACTTCTCTTCTCGAAATTCCTATCCCATATACGGGTTCCGGAGACATCCTGACTTCCACGACTCTTCGTGCGTCCACTTTACTGGATTGCTGCCGCGGGAAGTACCTACCTGTTCTGGAGTAAAATCAGACGGGCCCTTTTGCCCACGACCTGTATCTACCTACCTAATTTTATTAAATTTTATATCATACTGTTATCTTGGGCGTTTTCATTTACATCTCTTAACCCCATCGTTACAGCATTCCCCCTCTGTATTGATAGGCTTATCCGATGAATAAAATAATTAATGAAATTATAAATATTGACCTAAATCCAATGAGAATCCCACCCACTTTGTAATTTACGAAATCAAATACAAAGTCCCATTGAACCTTGATGTTTTTTTCTAAACATTTTTTATTGACAACAAACAATTTTATCGTAAAGTTATTTATATTCTAATTAAAACTCTTATCTTGAACAAAACAAACTAAGGTACAAATAAAATGTAAAACATATTTTTTATTATTATTTATATTTCTGTTCTTCATCTATACAGGGTGTTACAAAAGTAAAAATAAACATTTAAAACTTTTAAAGGGGTTGTTGAGACCATCAAACTGAACAACTTTCTCTATGGGACCAACATCGAAATCGCGAAAAAATAAATCTTTTGTCCCATACATTTAGCTCGATTAGATCTGTAGTTTAGTATGGAACATCGCAAACGCATCTCATCATGGCGATTATGGCAAATCTCCCCATTTTGGGGAGTCCTATGTCCAGCAGTGGACGTCTACCGGCTGACATGATGATGATGATGATGGAACATCCGATTTTTATTTCACGATTTCGATATTGGACCCATAGTGAAAGTTGTTCAGTTTGATGGTCTTAACCACCCCCTTAAATGTTTATCTGTATTTTTGTAACACCTTGCAGATGTTCCGAAATGGATTTAAATTTTTTAGGAAAAAGGAGACTCGGGAAGCACCCCCTATTTTCTTCTGTCGGACCGAACTACTGAGATAAAAAAATCTCAATGCTCGCGCGTCTAAAATCCCTTGCCGCTATTTGCTAATAGTTTTCGCACATTTGTCGCCGCCGAGCATCCATCAGTCTGCTATTCCTATTCAACTTAAAGCGAAAGAGAGAAATGTTTAGAAATGTTTACGATGGTAACTATTGAATAATGTGTGGTCGTACTGTAAAACCTTGTTCTAAAATTCCTTTTCCATTTGTTGCAGGTCTCTTCATCTTGCTGATGTTTGGCTTCTTCGCCATCGCAGCTGGTTGTTTCATCATGTTCCTTCACCCGTACGACTTCTTCTTCAAAATGGTTAGTAAGATCACTTAATAAATATTATAAATACTATAGATAATCTCTAAAGTTGGCTAACTGTTGTGACAAGTTAGTGCGGGACTGTCCCGCGGGGCACAGACGTTGCGGGAGGCGAGGTAGTACGCGCGACTGCCTTGTGTTGCCGGTGAGCGGCGCGCGCTTCCCTTCAATTCAATGTCACTTCACTTTATTGCACACCAAAACTAAACAAACATCCTTTACCCGCTACATACAAATTCTTAGTGCCTAAAGTCAAGTCTACACTTCTTCGCGCCCCCTTATAGTCAATTCTTTGTGTCCCTTTTAATCAATTCTTAGTGCCCTAAGTCATTTCTTAGCATCACTTCTTTGAGCACTGTTTTGTAATTTCCTTTTAATAAATTTTTAGTGCCCCAAATCAATTCTCAGTGCCCCCCTTCTAGTCAATCCTTAGTGCCCCAGGCCAATTCTTATTGTCCCTTCAAGTCCATATTTGTTTTATTGCCCCCGCTTGTCAATTCTTGGTCACCTATCTATGGTTATACAATATACCATTAATTACTAGAAAAAAATTAAAGGTTATATGCAGATAAGAATTGTCTGAATAAACCCTTAACATTTTTCTAGTAATAATTAAATACTAAAAGCTTTAAAAAAAAAAAAACGAAATTTGTTTTCTTTTTTACAGAAAGTAGCGCTTCATGACGGAGGAGAGATTTTCGAAATGTGGAGGAAGCCAAAAGTGGACTTGTATTGCAGGGTATTTCTGTTCAACGTTACCAATGCCGAAGCATACATGGCCGGGATAGATGACAAGGTGAAAGTAGAGGAGGTTGGACCTTATGTCTACAAGTAAGTTAGATTTTTTCTATTTATGTGTGGCCAGGACGACAGCAGCGCGATATAGCAAAGCCGCGCCGCGCCGCGGCGTGTTTCCGTTGTATACAAGGCCTGCAGTGCAATTCACTCAGCGCAAACATCGTCACATCCTTTCATAGAGAAACACGTAACTTTTTGTTTATTTTTCCATAGAACATTATTCTTCCATTTTTTGCGGGGGGGGGGGGGGGACCGTTGCTATGACAATAACAGTAAAACGCATCGAATTAAGTAGCCCATCGGGGCTAGGTCGGGGCCGTCGCGGGGGTGAGACTTTGACAGAGGGGAAAAGTATGGGAAATTATGCGTAAGGCCACTCCTCTCGGGGTACAAGTTACGTTTTTCTCTATGCATCCTTTAGATCGTCGAAGATTTCATATTAGGTTTGACACAACGCTTACCGAATTGAAAGCTCACTGATGTTACAACCGATGTTTGCGCTCAGAGAATTGCACTCCTGTACGCAAGGGTGTGAATAGTTTCACATCGAGTATATTTTGGAATAGAAGTTTCGCATGAGCGTATTCCAGACTATACAGGGTGAAATTGATATCATTAGCATCCTTTTAAACTAAGAGTCTACCCATGAAACTGAACAACTTTTACTATGGCAGCAAACCGATCGGAGCAAAAAGAAAACCAACTGTTGCATACATTTGAGTCACGAACTCGCGCGTCGACATTACTGTTTAGTATGGAACCGCAGATTTTTTATTTGCTCCATCAAACTAAACAACTTTAACTATAGGAAAAAACTGATCGGAGCAAAAAATAAAACAGCTGTTAATACTAATCTACAATGCCTACTCAACTCAAATGTATGCAACAGCTGATTTTTTTGTGCTCCGATCTGTTTGCTGCCACAGTAAAAGTTGTTCAGTTTAATAGGTAGACTCTTAGTTTAAAAGGATGCTAATGATATCAATTTCAACCTGTAGATTAGTAGTACGCAATAATCGTGTATATTTCGGAATGAGTTACGCTGTCAAGCTGGTTCCATTATATATACTGCGCTCGTTCGCAGTGCGGACTGATCATGTATGTATCGGAATTCTGGTAGCGTCAACACTGGAACAGCAACCAAGCACTTAGAGTGAAGTCGTTAAACATATCGATGATGATGATGTTTGTTGTTGCTGCTGCTTTTGCTGTTTGTTTGTTTCATGATGTTTTTGCCACGACTTACAATGAAGCTCTTACTGAAATGAAAGAAATTTTCAACAAATTAAGTACCATTTTAGAAAATAATCCGTCTTCATCAAAGAAAGAGATTCATATCTTGTAAAATACGAGTGCAGCCAACTTCAATCGCAAAGCGTGTTCTGAAAACCAAAGGCTCCAAGAATAGAATTCAATCGGGTTGTTGGACCTTGTATATACAAGCATCAAACTTAGTCTGATTATAGTGCATACTCTAAGGTAAAACAACAAATAATAAAAACGGTCAGGCTTGTGCTAAGGATCGGAGAAGCAAGTACGACTTGAACTACACATTTTGAACTAATAATTTATTTCCAGGGAAGCCCTAGAACACGACGTGTTAAACTTCAACGAAAACGGGACTCTATCCGCCATACCATTGCACCCCCTGACCTGGGTCGAAGAATTGTCCGAGGGGAACAGAGAAGATGACATCATGTATCTACCCAACATCGCTTTATTGGTAAGTTTATCACAATTCGACCATGTTCTCTAAGCGGAAACTTTATTCTTCCACGTCATAGATTAATATGTATATTTGATATATAAGGTCTAAAAAAATTAGGTGAAACTATTTTAAGGGGATGATCAGACCATCAAACTGAACAACTTTCTCTATGGGACCAATATCGAAATCGCGAAATAAAATCAGTACTCGACCTAAATGTATGGGACAGCTGATTTTTTTTTCGCGATTTCGATATTGGTCCCATAGAGAAAGTTGTTCAGTTTGATGGTCTGATCATCCCCTTAAAATAGTTTCACCTAATTATGTTAGACCTTATAGATATAGTCGCCTTGAATTTCAGTACGTCCTAATTATTAGCGTTGCCGCTTATTAGCATCTGGGGGAGCCACATTATGAAATAAATTGAAAAAGATGATCGGCCGTCACGAGGATCGAACCTAGCTACCCGAATCGTAAGCCGGATGTCTAGACCGCTAGACCAACAAGACAGTATGGACGAAATCTCTCACTACTACATCGCAGCGCGTGAGGTGTAGCGCGCTCTCACTCCGATATGAACCCTAGTTCAACACATAGTGCTTCGAAACATAACCGATAGATGGCGGAAGCTGTCTATGGAAAATCAGCGTTCCACTTAATTTGTACTAAGATAACATAGCATGCTCCATATTGCAATTTATCATCAACTTCAATCACGCAATAGATTCAGTTCAGCCCACGAACAAAAATTCGTTGCTCAAACTTCCTCGGCCGAGTAGGTACGTCTATAAATGTTTACAAACAAGCTACATACCTAAAGCCCGTACAACCGGGCCGTACCCCTCAAATACCTTCGTAGAATGCGTAATTTTACAACATTCACGAGACCCATTCAACATTCGAGAATGTTCTCTCATTCAATCTCAGGCAATTTCTTAAGACGGCAATTTTGTAACCTTTTTGCTTCAAAGGTTAGTTTAAGTGAAGTTATTTTAGATTAGCCGTGCCTGGGTTTATGGGGCAATGAAATACCTGCAGGTGGTATATTTAAAAAAATATTTCATTTGCATACAAACAAAATACAAAAACTTTGGAAACTTCAAAATTCAACCAACCAAATATACTTTATTTTGCACCAAAACATAAACAGTAAAATACAGAAATAAAAATACAAGTGGCACAAAATAAGGCGGTCTTATCGCTAAGAAGTGATTTCTTCCACACATCATTGACCGGACCCTGACCGGGTTGGAAAAAAAACAGTTTTTTTTTTTAATTTTATAAAACAAACAGTTCAAAATGTTTTTTTTTTTTTAAGTTTAGGCCAATAATTTCAAATCAATTAGACCTATAATTTTTCATATCTAGACAAGATATTTTGAAATTCGCCATAGTAAATTCAATATTTACAAAAATCTGTCAGTGGATAAACATTTAGTTTATGTTGCGCGTATCTCTAATCAATACTGAAAGCTTTACATTCTAAGGCGCTGTCCTATTGCCATCGCTCGTACGATGGTGCGATGCGATCTGATCGTACTGATGGGTAATTGTCAGAAATTTTAAATCGTTGAAATTTTTCCATATAAATGCACCAAATATGTTTTGTTAATTAATTATACTTTGATCTTTCACCGAATAAATTACTTGCCATGGAAATTATAAGTTTTATTTAAAATGCTAAATAAAATTTTCCTTATAATTTCTATTTCAAAAGTACAAAAATATAATATAGCACAATTACAGTACAAAAGCAAAGAGATAGACTCAACTGGTTTTATGTCAAGCTATTTAGAGTCCTAAATATTAATTTATTTCCATTCATTCGCAATAAAATTAGTTTTAAACCTTGTTTTTATCTTAATGTTTTATACATTGTTTAAAACTTGATTTAATCTGTGTTTAGAAACACTTGATAAAAAACACGGTTTTAATTCAAAATGTTTTAAACACTGTTTTAAACACGTGTTTTAAAACAATTTGTTTTAATCATGCCAACCCTGCTTAGGGCAGAGGAAAGGAAGTCGGTGGGTAACGATGCCAAATTCGTATTTAACTTCTGGATTGAAACGTTGTAAGTTTGGCCACGAAAGGTTGTGTTATTCGCGCGGTTCGCGTTTGAGCTTGCCATGAGGCTAAAGGCCAAGGGATGTAGCCCATACCACAATGTCAGACGTAAACAGTGCTGCAATCGCGGTAAATATTTGGTGATTGAACCGTTATTGGACTACGTACGAACCATAACTTTTGACACATTTGGTATTGCGCTAATCGCAGTACTGCTTTTGACAGCCGTTAGAGCCGTTTTGACAGATCGCTCAGACGTTAACACTTTCGCGGACACTGAACGAGACACAATAGAACTTTTATTGTTATAACTGCTATAGCCGTTCACTGTCCGCGAACGTGTTAAGGACGGTCAGTTACATAGAGTTGCGACGACGCGACGCAACGCAGCGCAACGCTCTAATGGGGCCTCGCTCTTAGAAAACAACTGTAAAAACGCTCATTTTAGCGAAATTCACATTTACCTAATAAAGGAAGGAAGCGGCTTAATTAAAAAATCGCACGATTAAAAAATCGTGTGCTAAGTCGTTGACATTGCATCTGAAGTCAAGGTGAGCGTACATAACAAGCCCGATGCATGTAAATGACCTTTTAAATGTAACAGATTCCGAATTTGACGATCAGGGAAAAAAACAACGTAACAGATTCCGAATTTGGTGACCCGGAAAAAAAATATCGGTGTTACACAATAAATTCGCGTGCCAAACGTGGCGAATAAAATTACCTTCCTTAAAAGGTATAACAATGATGTCCAGTAAAGGTTTTTTTGTAGTTGATGGTGATACTATAATACCCTGCAAACAATTTGGTCGTATAAGGCCCACATTTATATGACTATGTTGACTTATAAAGGTTACATTACCATTGAGTAGAAATTATTTGGTGGGCAGGATGTGTTGCATAACGCAATACAACATTGTCTACTAGGTACTTAGAAGCGGAGGTCTTCATACAATCGTGTCATCTACATATTGGTTATATTACGGTAATTTCGTCATATACTGTTGCTTGTTCGACTATACGACACCTATACGACCAAATTGTTAGTTGGGTAGTAGCTTTTGCTCCCGCGGATTTTTGAAAATTTATCACCCCCATTTATTTTCGAAAAAATCCTTTCTTAGTGCACCCCTCTATCTTATTTAGAATATTTGCTCCAAAGGAGTCAATTTATTGCAATCAATCAATCAATCAATAAATCAAATATACTTTATTGACTTGTTTTTATTTTTTTTCGTAGTCCTACAAACAGTTACGTTTTTTGATGGTATTCCACTCTAAAAACATAATTTAATTTACTATAGTACCTAATGGGACGAAAGAATAGGTAAAAATGCAAACGGAATTATGAAATAAATAATATTTAAAAATGCATCGTTTTGACTTTTTAGAGATTGCTAAGATTATTTTTTAAATTACGGCGGCAACAGCAAATTCGACAAATTTGACATTTTGCAATTAATTGCAGCAATCCCGATCTATAATGTTAATGGCATTGTTTTTTTTTTTTTTTTATTAGCCTGCTGGGCAAAGGCCTCTCCCCTGCTCTTCCACTCGTTCCTGTTGTGTGCAACCTCTGGCCATTGGTCGTCAAATTTGTCCAGGTCATCACGCCACCTCTTCCTCGGTCGACCTGGACGCCGCCGACCGTTTTCGGGGATCCAGGGCATGATGATTTTTGCCCATCTCTCAGGATGCATCCGACAGACATGACCGGCCCACTCCCATTTAAGTTTGGCACTTTTCTCTCCGACGTCGGCTATTTGAGTTTTGGAGCGCAACGTGGTGTTTTAATTAGTATTAATTTATGTATCTGAAAATAAAAAACATAGATCGATTGCATATGCTTAGAGTAACAACTGCAGCGTAAAAACTAGTAATTTTTTATGGTGCTGAAACGTCAATACATAAAGGCTATATTTTTCTAGATATACTTTATATCTTACGTTATAAACAAAAGATATTAAATCTTAAAAAGTTTGCCCCAAGACAGTACCTCAATCTGTAATTTACATGATCAACTTTCCTTATGAAACCTATAGAAAATAGGCAAAATAAATTTTTGGAGTTTCCATACTAAATGCAATCGAACGCTTGTATGATAAGTAATTTTCTTTAATGACATCCCACGTCCCCGGGACTGCCAATTAGCCCTATTCGCAAACGACACTGCGCTATACACCTCAAATCGGAATAAAGCCCTAGTGTGTAATAGACTCCAATCCGCAACCAGCGCCCTCGAGAACTGGTGTCGGAAATGGAGGATCGAAGTCAATCCGGAAAAAAGCGCGGCAGTGTTCTTTTTCCGGAGGGACGCATGCTCTGGCTTACCCCCGATCAAGCTATTCGACCGTACGATCCCCTGGGTGCATACGGTCAAATACTTGGGTGTCACCCTAGACAGCGGGATGACATTCCGGCCTCACATCCAGCGCGTTCGAAAGAATGCGCTGCATGTGATGCATCGTCTTTATCCGGTCCTGCACAAGCGTTCCAAATTGACACTTAGAAATAAGCTGACAATTTGGAAAACATGCATCAGGCCGATAATCACGTATGCCGAGTGTGCTTCGCGCACGCCGCCCCCACCAACATCCACCTATTGGAAGTCATTCAGAATAGGTTCATGCGTACGGCCACTGGTGCGCCATGGTTCGTACGCAACAAAAACCTTAATCTCGAACTAGAGTTGCCTACCATCAAGCAACTACTCAAATGCATGGTGGCGGATCATTTCGCCACCATCTCCCGCCACTCCAACCCTCTAATTAGGGCAAACACCATCTACCCTTGTGATACTAATAGGACGAATAGACGTCGACCCCGTAACGTACTGGTCGATAAAGACGATGAGATCACGGTTGCCGTACAGGCAGCCCAACAGACACGACTAACAATCGCAAACTCACAACACACGACAACAACACGTCGACACAGTAATCAACGTCCCCGCCGGCGGGGACAGCCGCGACCTCTGCACACTCCTTTCAATTCTGGCGCCTACAGACGCTACAGGCCAATCGCAGGCCGCTTCTCACCTATCCCAGCTACACAATCCGCCGCGTAGCCCCAGCTACGTCCTAGGCCGAGGTCCGTACCCCTCTGGGTGCCCCTAGGTCGGTTGCTTAAGTTCATTCAATTGGCTCGGTGACCTTCGTGGTCCCTCCAATAGCCCGCAGTAAAAAGCAGTAGTTGCTCCCTGAGCAGAGCTATAATAGACATCTCAAAAAAAAAAAAAAAAAAAAAATGAGTAAATTTGTAAGTAAATTTTTTTTTGGCTAATTTAGGTTTCTTAGGGAAAGTTGTTCAGTATCACGGGTACAATCACCCCTTAAAGTAAATCAACTGTTTACCCTAATACCCTGTACAATATACATAAACCTTCCAGAAGAAATTATCTGGGGGCACGGCAGTCCCCCCGCCAAGTCGAGCAAAATCTAAATCACAGTGAAAACTGTATATGTAGTTTCTAGATTGTTTCTGAAAAATGTAATTGACTTTAATTGGTTAGTATTGAAAATATCACCAGACTACATTTTTATGGAGAGCGGTTCGAATTATATTCCCTTAATTTCCCGACTTCATGTTCCAAGTTCTCGCCAAAAATTCCACATAGACTTGCACAACTAAATGTACAGAGGTCAATCACAGGTCACGGTTTAAAGGGCTTGACGAAATAACTAGGTAATATCACTAATGCATCTGCACTTCACCTATGAATAACATAGCGTGAATATACGTGTTGGATCCTGAGAGATTGGGCAAGAAAATAAGTATGTTCATACTTCATACCTTTAGAGCACATACGTGGTTGAGTTAAGTCCTTTAAGGGTTACGACACATCCATCATCATCTTCATCTTAGGCAATTTTTCTTTTCTTATCGTGTGGGCAGAGCCCTGGTGTCAAAGTTTTTTCAGACCGCCTTACGGCCTCTGGGGTGGTTTTTATGTAACAACTACTACCACCAGAGATAGTAGCCGAGACCAACGGCTTAACGTGCCATCCGAAGCACGGAATCATTTTACTTTTCAGACAATCAGGTGATTCAGCCTGCATTGTCCTAACTAGCTAGGAAAAAACGCACAAAGTGACATTTCACTAGGTGTCCCCCGTGGGAATCAAACCTCCCTGTCGAGAGCCCGATGCTCTTAAACATTAGACGAAGGAGGCAGTCTTTGTAAATACCCAACTAATAATTTTGCGATTAGCAAACGTTAGTATATTTTACAACAAAAATTCAGTACGACCATGAAAATAATTCCGCTTGTCAATCTTCGTTTGCGCAGAGCAGACCCGAGTGCCCGACAAAACCCGAAGTCATTTAGTAATCAAAGGGTGCAAAGTCGGATAGCAGCGGAAAGGGCGCGAAAACAAATAAGCGAATAGCGTAAACGGATTGAAGGTGGCGCATCCTGATTGGTCAATATAATTTCGCGCGCTATTATGTCAACTGCGCAGGTACATCGGTAAGACTTATAAACCTGGTACGTACCTTGGTGTCAAGACCATCACATTAAAAAAACACCATCAAATAAAAGATTAACCGACGCTTACTTCCTTGTGTTGAATAACACATTAAATAATTTGCGATTCTTTATAACCTTCTACTTTAGTTTTCATGATCATGATCAATGTCAAAGTGGACAGGGCCGCACTAAGAATCGACTGGAAGGGGCCCTAATAAATAAGAAAGGTCGTTCGACGATTACTAGGCAATAAGAATGAAGAGATCCGCAGAAGAACCAGAGTAACTGACATAGCCCAAAGAATTGCTAAATTAAAGTGGCAGTGGGCGGGGCATATTGCTCGCAGAACCGATGGCCGATGGGGCCGAAAAGATCTCGAGTGGCGACCGCGTACCGGAAAGCGCAGCGTGGGTAGGTCCCGCACACGGTGGACTGACGACCTTGTGAAGGCGGCGGGAACCCGTTGGATGAGGGCAGCGCAGGACCGGTCGTTATGGCGGTCCTTGGGGGAGGCCTATGTTCAGCAGTGGACGTCCATCGGCTGAGATGATGATGATGATGATAGGCAATAAGAATAAACAGGAATGGGTCCTAAGAATTGCTTGGAAGTGGCACTGAGAATTGACTAGAAGAGGCAATAAAAATTGATTAGAAGGGGCTACAAAAAAACAGAATATTGCAAAAATAAAAACCGGCCAAGTACGAGTCGGGACTCGGGCAATTAGTGTTCCGTACTACCAGTTGTTTAACATGGGTCATTGATAAAACCACTATAAATTGACACTTACTTAGTAATGTGGTCACATAGTAACTAAAGATCATTTTACACTAGTGCTCGTTTTTTTGGTGTAGAAAAAAAAGTATCCAAGTTAGTGCCACCCTGATAATTTTCCCGCCATCTACACGTTATTTCTGATGTTCATTATTTTTTGCAGATTGTATAAGGCTATAATTGTGGGTTTTCTCGTATTTAATTGAAAATTTTGTTAAACGAAGTTTTATTAAAAATTTGAAAAATATATTTTTAGACTCGTACTTTCATAAGCTTTCAATTGATACCCCACACCATAGAGTAGACATTTTTTTTTTTAAATTCGAACCCGCAACCCTTGACATAGCAGGCAAATTCACTACCGACTGACCTATCGAAACGTACCAGGGCTCGAACTCCCCCAGGGCTCTACCCGCACATCCGAACTTCGCAATTGCGTGAACGTTTTCGATCCAATGTCAACTCTATTACAATGAGTTTGAACCGGAACGGTCTCGATATATCGAAAATCGAAAGTCCGAGCGCAGGGCCAGTTGTACTTATAACCGTAATATTTAATTAATTTCAGTTAAGACCGATACTTAATGTAAATAAAAATAAATTTTTATGTTGATGTCCACCATGAAACATAAGAATTTATTTTAATATTAACAATTAATGACGTTTTAAAAAATTAAGATGAGTCCATTAAAAATCATTGACCAAGGTGTAATTTATATTTTTAAGATTGAACTCTTAAATATATTTTTTATTTGCAATAATAAACGATGAAGTTGAACCTATTTTCCTTCACCTTTAGTTTCTTTTTTAATATCAGTGTTTAAAGGACATCATCCAGTTTTCATACATTTTGTTCTAAATGTGAATAGACTAAGAGATAAGTGTACTTTTTGCAACCATCAGCGGCAAGGCTGATTCAATGTTTATGGGGTGTAAAGCATCTCTGTGATGGAGATGAACTAGGTCTGCCTGCATAACTTCAGTCGGTTTAGGAGTTACAGACGTTTAAAGGTCGGTAAAAAATTAAAGATCAGCTGCAAGGCTGATCGTATAATATTATTGTAGTATGCACTGTAGCAAAAGGTCGGACCTTTGAACGGCTGTATCTCCTTAACCGACTGATGAACCATGTCAGTTTTAGTACTGTTCACATAGCTACAGTGCATACTACAATAATATTATACGATCAGCCTTGCAGTTGATCTTTAATTTTTTACCGACCTTTAAACGTCTGTAACTCCTAAACCGACTAAAGTTAAGCAGGCAGACCTAGTTCATCTCCATCACAGAGATGCTCTACACCCCATAAACACTGAATCAGCCTTGCTGCTGATGGTTGCAAAAAGTACACTTATCTCTTTGTCTAGAAAGTGCGCCGCGCCAATGAAAAATTACGTTTTATTCTGTTAGAAATAGTCCGTCAAAACATTTATTATTATAGCACCAAAGCTGTAGGGCCATTGTCCTTGGTTTTATTTTGGTTCGAAATAAACTATTTCTCTCCTCGACGGAGGCGGAAAGCGGCAACTTCGTTTAGCGCAGAGGAACGAAAGTTGACGCTTTCCGCCCGGAGGGATGAAAAAAGGTTTTTATACATTTTCGATGAAATGAACTAATCAAAGCAAAAGGAAATGTCCTGCCATAACATCCAATTTTTAATGTTTTTTTATTAACATTTTCTGAAGTTAAAATTAATTTCAGAAAATGGATTAATTAAATTATAGTGATCGTAGAAACAAAATATTACTTCATTAAAAATTACCTAAACAGTCATAACACGTCACCGACCTTGTATGTAAACGAACTAATCAACAAAAAACAGTGGTAACCATTTTCAAATATTATTGATTTTTAAACATGTTACAGCCATTTTGTGCTATTTCGAATCAAATTAAAGATTGAAAAATTTGTCTCGGGCGGGGACTTGAACCCGCACTTTTCCAAACCGGGGAACTGGTTAGTTTGTAATAACTACCAGTAGATGGCGCTCACGTCCCCTTAAGACGCAACAGATTGAAAATTTCGTTCTCTGGGTAGTGGGCTTGGTGGCGAAATTGGATAACGCAGTTCCCCGGTTCGAGTGTGGTCAAGGGAAAAGTGCGGGTTCAAGTGGTAACCATGATTGATTGTTTTCGTAGGCTTTATGAAATGAAATGAAATTGTATTTATTTCAGGTCACAATGAACCCATATAAAAGCACAAACATGGTACATTAATTAATAATATAAAACTAGAGTCATCTCAACATTAAATTAGGTACATTACATTACAAAACAAGACAAAGTGGAATTACGTACATATACATTTTAGCTGGCGATTTTAGAGGCCGCATATAGTGAACTTACATGCATTATATACGGCCTCTATTATCCCATTGTCAGACGATCTTATTCTATACATGAACGAAGCGTGTCTTTTTCGCATAATTGCATAATTGCATAATTGCATAATTTATAAACTGACTAAATATAATACAGGCTGAATAAATATAAAGCCTGAAATATAATACATACGAATACTATAGGATCAGAATACTTAGTTTTACTACAATACACTTCTAGGAGACTATATCTCATAACAATCTTGTAATTAAGTCTTTTACACTTAGTTGCAGAAACGCGCGTTAAGATTTGCTGTCACTTTTTGTCTTGTTGACGTAGCAAAAGCTAGCAAGAGATTTAATGGAGGATTAACTCTAATGAGCGTTTCTGCAACTGAGTGTTAGTCTACTATAAGTATTAGTTATAAGGATGAATGCTTCTAAGTCTATTTAGGCTTAGGGAATGCTATTACCGTAAATGTCTGTGTGGTGTCGGCTAAGAATAGCACCATCCCATTTCTTTCCGTGGATGTCGTAAAAGGCGACTAAGGGATCTACTGAAGGATGGGCAGCAGCATCCTCTGAGTACACACGTTGATTCGATCCAACTGCAGTCGCCAACCCGCCTGCCAAGCGTGGCGATTAGATGCACCTGCCAGCAGTGGACGTTTAATGGCTGATATGATGATGATGAATGCTATAACAAGTGAGAAAGTCTTCACCAATGCATATAAAACAGTTTTGTAAGTCTGGGTATACTTCTAGGCTTTCGTTAAAGGATTATGGTTATTTGTTTGGGATATAATCGGAAACTTACATAATATCCCTACTGAATACATGCTTGAATGTACATCCACCAAAATATACCTGCAAAAGCCATCAAAACTAAAATGTTTCTCTCTTCTTTTCCAGAGCATAGCCCACGTGGTTTCCCCCCAGAGCTTCCTGACACGCTTCGCTCTGAACCAACTTATTTCCACAACCAACACCAAGCCGCTGGCCAAGATGACAGCGAAGGAGTTCATGATGGGATACAAGTCGGAGCTGATGACCCTGGGGAACACTTTCCTGCCTGGTTGGATATACTTTGACAAGCTTGGCCTTATTGATCGGGTATGTATTTTTTTATGTGGATGAATGTACGAATTTTCAGGTGGATTCAATAGGCGTTTATTCCTACTAGTTCAGTTGCTGAACTAGTGAGATGTTTTTTCTCGTTTGTTCAGTCGACTGAACTATTGCGATTTTTTTCTCGCTTGTTCTGTGATTCAGTCAACTGAACTGTTGCGATTTTTTTCTCGCTTGTTCTGTGATTCAGTCAACTGAACTGTTGCGATTTTTTTCTCGCTTGTTCAGCGATTCAGTCAACTGAACTATTGCGATTTTTTTCTCGCTTGTTCAGTGATTCAGTCAACTGAACTATTGCGATTTTTTTCTCGCTTGTTCAGTGATTCAGTCAACTGAACTATTGCGATTTTTTTTCTCGCTTGTTCAGTGATTCAGTCAACTGAACTATTGCGATTTTTTTTCTCGCTTGTTCAGTGATTCAGTCAACTGAACTATTGCGATTTTTTTTCTCGCTTGTTCAGTGATTCAGTCAACTGAACTGTTGCGATTTTTTTCTCGCTTGTTCTGTGATTCAGTCAACTGAACTATTGCGATTTTTTTTCTCGCTTGTTCAGTGATTCAGTCAACTGAACTATTGCGATTTTTTTTCTCGCTTGTTCAGTGATTCAGTCAACTGAACTGTTGCGATTTTTTTCTCGCTTGTTCAGTGATTCAGTCAACTGAACTATTGCGATTTTTTTTCTCGCTTGTTCAGTGATTCAGTCAACTGAACTATTGCGATTTTTTTTCTCGCTTGTTCAGTGATTCAGTCAACTGAACTGTTGCGATTTTTTTCTCGCTTGTTCTGTGATTCAGTCAACTGAACTATTGCGATTTTTTTTCTCGCTTGTCCAGTGATTCAGTCGACTAAACTATTGCGATTTTTTTTCTTGCTTTTCAGTGATTCAGTCGACGGAACTATTGCGATTTTTTTCTCGCTTGTTCAGTGATTCAGTCAACTGAACTTAGCGAAAGCAATTGAAGAAAGAATTGAAGAAAGCGATTTTTTTTTGCTTCATCAGTTGACTGAACTACTGAGATTTTTTTTCTCACTAGTCCGGTTTGTTAATTACCCTATAGTAAACTTACACTTTAGGGATGACTAGAAGTGCTATTTTTAAAGCGCACACTTTCAAAATCACGATTGAATCTTTCAAAATCTCCGTCAAACATCGCACTCTATGACTTACCCTAAAAAATCAATGCGGGTGTTGCTGGCTTGCTTGCTTCTAAGAAACAATAAATGAATAATATTAAACAGAAACAAAGCTACAAAAAAGACGCAGTCTATAGATGTTACACCGGTTTCTTTGGATAGATTTTTGACGATAATTTTCCTAAAATCTTGACACTGATTGAAAACGAAACATAAATCGCAAGTTAACATTATAGTGGTTTTAACCACACATTAAATAAATTAATAAGGGGGGTCAAAATGTCACGTGGCATTAACTATGAGACCGTCGATTGCTCCTTGACCATAGAGAAATTAAAAGAGCGCTCCCCATGTGTTCGACCCAAATACCTCTAAGAAACAGCAACTTTTTTTTCACGATTTACGAAGAATGTTGGTCCCATAGAGATCTAGAGAGATGCCAACCAATGCGCTGAGTACGAAACCTAGTGTCGCATCACCACCAGTACCACGCGATAGACAGTATTTTGTTAGCTTGAATGTGCTCATTATCCATTGCGGTACCAGAACTCGACGTTCGAATAATCTTTAGTACTACGCAAACATTGTAAACTATTTACACATAATATCTCAACTGGCTTTCAACCTCATAATATATTGAATCCTTACTGTCGCGAGCAATGTGTTCCGTTTTTGCGCATATTGCTGCGACACCGGCCCCGCCCACTTTTCACATCTCCCTTTAGTTTTTGTGTTCTGTGTGTTGGTCCCATAATGAAAGTTCTCCTGTTTGATGGTCTAAGTGTCAGTGGCAGAAACGGTCATTAAATATAATCCTCCATTAAATCTCATGCTGTCACTTTTTGTTTTGTTGACACAATAAAAGCTAGCAAGAGATTTAATGGAGGATTAACTCTAATGAGCGTTTCTGCAACTGAGTGTCAAGCACCTTGTTTAATATTTTAATATGTATGCTTTTATTTCACACCCAGTATCGCATATCTCTTCATATCAGTGCGAGCCTATTTGCATTGAAGAGTCCAGATGCCCGATTGCGCTAAGTTAAAACATCGAAGTTCTATTCTTATCCAATTTTAGTTCTTATCACAGTGCCATCTTATTACTATTCATCTGTGCTGAATTCCGCATCGCGCTAAACTCTATGCAACTGATAGCCAATAACGTCTGAGCGATCTGTCAAAACGGCTCTAACGACTGTGCCGCGATTAGCGCAATACCAAATGTGTCAAAAGTCATGGTTCGTACGTAGTCCCATAACGGTTCAATCACCAAATATTTACCGTGATTGCAGCTCAGGATGTCATAGAAGACTAATTTGTAATTTCTTTTACTTCCAGATGTATGACTTCAAAGGGGATTACGAGACTATCTTCACCGGTACAGATGACGTATCCAACTCCGGTCTCATAGACACTTACAAGGGGTCAACGGACCTCCCACATTGGGAGGGGAAGCATTGTTCAAACGTACAGTACGCTTCGGACGGTACAAAGTTCAAGGGTGACGCCGACCGGAACGAGTCCATTTTGTTTTATAGGAAGAGTTTGTGCAGGGCTGCTCCTTTGGTGAGTTTCAAACCTTCTTCTGTTTTGCACTTTCCCGCATTATGCTAATTTAAGTGACAATTTGGTCAACGAACAATTTGGTCGTATAGGTGTCGTATAGTCGACGACCCGGTTGGTGTAATGGTTACCACGCCGGACTGCCAAACCAGGGTCCTGGGTTCTAATCCCGGATCGGTCATGGATGTTTATATGTTTGTGCCGTTGTTGTATGGTTTCCATAATAAACAGCCTATAGTGCTTGCTTGGGATCATTACAATGTATGTGCCTGTGAGCGTTATTTATTTATTTATAGTTGAACATCAGACGCATAAAGCACTGGTGCTTTGATATGACGAAATTACCGTAATATAACTTTTATAAGTCAAAATAGTCATATAAATGTTGGCCTAATACGACCAAATTGTTTGCTGGGATCTATCTATAGAATTGGTTTCACGGAAACGGAAAGGGCTATAACGATTTAGATGACATTTTGTATTTGGATTATATTTTACTTTCCATGTCAATCTGGATTCCAGAGAACTTAGCCCAGTCATTTTACGGAGTTTTGTTAGAAGGGGTGGGAAGTAATTATGAATTTGACTTTTAAACTGTAACTGGCACCGTTAAGTGACAAAAAGACTACCTGAAAACATATTAAAAAAAATCTACACAAAGAAATCAAAATTGTATCTCCCAGAAAGCTTTTAACTAAATAATATTAATACCAATGCACTCATTTTAATAAACAATATAAGTTATTTTTTGAGCAATGAAATAGGCATGAAAATTTAAAAAATGAGGTATTCCTTAGAAAATACGAATGGATTCTTCAAAGCCTTCTAAGTAGAGAAAACATATTTACACCATGTTTGAAGTATGTATA
The DNA here is from genome assembly GCA_927399405.1 of Agonopterix arenella. Taxonomy (NCBI): domain Eukaryota; kingdom Metazoa; phylum Arthropoda; class Insecta; order Lepidoptera; family Depressariidae; genus Agonopterix; species Agonopterix arenella. The sequence continues at coordinate 6,563,532 of OV656718.1, read as the reverse complement.
ATGGTGACGCCTTAAAAATGTGGGGAAAAAAAATTTCCATCAGGTTTTTTAGAACTAACTGCTAACGCGGTTGGCGCAGGTACTGCTTAATTATACGGTGCAAATTTTTTGTTCATGTTATTTTTAACTTTTGATTTATTGTATATTACGTAATCGACCCATATTCGAAGTTCAAGGTATTCTAGTCCAATAAAAAGTGCGAAAAAACTACATCCTGTTAATTCTAATTAAAACTGTTCACTAACTTTCATCAAGGGTTCCGTACAATGCGATTCCAATAAAAAAGCTCTCGAAGACTGTTCTAGTTGGTTTTGATGATTTTTAGTGATCCGAACCAAAATTATTTTAATCTTCTTTTGTCTGGAAATGTTCTTCTAGAATGTTTCTACCTAAATTAATATAAATGTTTTGATACTGACAACATTGTCAAATATGAGTGCTGTCGCATGCCTGTTCATAGCTTAGAATATTGTCCTCTTCGTTTATGTATATACTGTTTTACTTGTGTACCGTTGGCATGTCTTATAAATAAATAAGTTAATTGGCAAAACGGAACACTTCTGCAATCAGCTCGATGTGTGTCCGTCCGTCCGTCTGTCACAGGCATTTTTCTCAGACGCCGTAAGACATAGGAAGCTGAAACTTGGCACAGATAAAGCAATTGCTGGTCCAAAAAAAAAAGCTTAATTTCTATATTGGGGGGCAATTTGGAGAAGTAGAAAGGGTAAATTAAAAAAAAAAATTCTACCCTATGGTGTGGGGTATCAATTGAAAGCTTATGAAAATACGAGTATAGAAATATGTTTTTCAAATTTTTAATTAAAATTTTGTAAAAACCTCTATTTCAAAAAATATAGCCGTAAAAAATCTGTAAAAAATTTTGAACATCAGAAATAACGTGTAGATGGAGGGAAAATTATCAGGGTGGCACTAACTTGTATACTTTTTTCTCTATACCCAAAAAACTACCACCAGTGTTAAATGATCTTCAGTTAGTATGTGAGAGTGACTAAGTAAGTGTCAATTTATAGTGCTTGACATCAATGACCCATGTTAAACAACTGGTAGTACGGAACACTTATTGCCCGAGTCCCGACTCGTACTTAGCCGGATTTTTACACTAAAATATTGGTTTTCGGAGACATATTGTCTAAACTAATGCTTTACGATCGTGTTTGCGATAACAAGTTTTAATTTATACCATTTAGATCCAAAAACCAGTTTAGGGCTAAACTTGTTATGCCCAATCACTATGATGACTTGATGAGGTGAGGTCATGTCTCAGAAATTTTCTTAACGAAATCAACTTTTTTTTTGTCAATTTTACTTATCATTTTGACGTGTGGATCCGGCTTCAAGACTAAATACCATTTCTTCTTATTCGATATTTGTATGGAGGTGCTACTTGGGAATGTTCCTCCATTGAAAGCGAAGATCTTCCACCAGGCTTTGTGTGAAGCCTGGGGACCGGCCGTGGTCCAACAGTTTTTAGTTGGACCTTGTATGTGTATCGTAAAGTGTCGTTGTGATATGTATCGAATCTTTGTGATTATTTCTCTTGCGCGGTGTATGTCTTGCAATAGATTTCGAACCTTATTTGTATTAGGTTACGGGTTACGTATTCACAGTGAACGTTGTCTATGTATGGAGCATATTTCCGAGAGTGACGGTATCGCCATCTGTTGGCATCTTTGCTATAACTTGTGGGCGCTGAAATCTATAGCAAGTCAAGTCTCAAGCACATATGTAATTAATTTCTCGAAAACAGTTTTAACTATTTAGATGAAAGAACATAGGTGAACGGATTGGAGGAGTCAACTTGCTATCGTGGGTAGCATGGTATTCTATGCTATGCCCTCTGGCTTGAAGAAGAGTTACATAATGGGGACCAGCTGAGTCCAATGGTTGTTAGTCGGACCTTGTAGAGTATTATAAGGTCTAACAATATTAGCTGAAACTATTTGAAGGGGTCAGACCATCAAACGTCGAACTCCCCCAGGGCCTCTACCCGGACATTCGAACTTCGCAATTGCGTGAACGTTTTCGTTCCAATGACAACTCTATTACAATGAAGTGCGGACCGAATCAGTGGCGATAATATCGAGCATCGAAAGTCCGGGTACAGGGATTTTTTTTCTATTGAACTAATATCGAAACCGCGAAAAAAAATCTGCTGTCCCATACGACTTGTTTGGGATCAAAAACGGACATGAAATCCAGACACAATGGATTTTCCATTGGAAATTTCAGTCGAGTTATGTTTGCAGTTTTGTATGGAACAGCTGATATTTTTTTCGCGATTTCGATTTTAGTCCCTTAGAGAAAGTTGTTCAGTTTAATAGTCCGATCATCCCCTTAAAATAGCTTGAGCTAAGTTCGACCTTATATAAAATAAAGTTAATCATTCTGAAAACTTCGATAGTGCGATGTAAGTTCTGCATTCAATATTGCTCCTTAGGTATTGTAGGTTACGGTTTACATTTGCGCGTTCAGTTTTCGTTCTATCTGTATGGGTGTGACATGTGGCGCCATCTGTTGACAAGCTCCTACATCTATATTAAACGGTGTTTATCGTTTGTTTCAGATCCCAATCAAAGATGGCGTGAAGAGTGGCCTGGAAGCTTTGATGTACACGTTCCCCGAACACATGATGGACAATGGGAAATACCTTGAGGAGAATAAATGCTTCTGCAGAAAAGGTAGGCTATTTGAGTTTATCTGTATTTCTGAATTTGTTTAACAAAAAACCTGGAAAATTAATGTTGAATTTAAATTATTTCAATACAAAGCAACTAAATACTTCCACTCTTCTCAACCAGTTTCTTCCTCTTTTGGAAAGCTACCGAGGACAGGAGCTTTCATTGGAATCTTTAATTTATAATAATTGGGTCCTTAAAATCGGCTGCAGTAAAGATTACATATTCATGTGAAATGTCATGCCCCCAAATATAAAACCCTCTACAAATCCCTCTGTCTCTGCAAAATGGGCACCCTTGAACTCTTCATCATCATGTGGAAAATTTTCCACAAAGGTCTTTTTTAAAGTTTGGAAACTGGTAATACCTAGTCACTGATCCACGCTACAGGGTAGCTATGATTTATTTCTTCGAAACCACAGTCTCACACAGCAGCCTTCGCAACTCGCGGTGACAGTAACGTCTAGCCCGTACACTAGATGGCGCGTGACTAAGTGAAAGCCGGGCAATTACCTTCGTTTATATTACCATATCAAAACATCGTAGCCTAACCATTGATTATTTTCAGGTAAATGCTTGCCCAATGGACTTATAGACGTAACCGATTGCTACTACGGTTTCCCTATCGCTCTCTCCTACCCGCATTTCTACAAAGGAGACGACGTCCTGTTCGAGAAAGTAGAGGGATTGACTCCTAATAAAGAACTTCATGAATCTAGGTAAGAAATTAGGGACACAATGTGAAATTGTATGTAAAAAGCAATAAGATTAAATGCCTGCATATTTTAAACTTCTTGGTAAGAAGATAAGAGTTGGTAGCTTGATACTAGGAAGCTGAATGAATATTGTCTACCTGACACTCAATCATTACCTAAAGATCCAAATCCGCACGGATGACATGCCATGTGCCAATGAGTTTTTCTAAATTATGTAATGAACTGCCAGTTGCAGGAACGAACGCTCATTAGAGGTAATCCTCCATTAAATATCTTACTAGCTTTCAGCAAGAGATTTAATGGAGGATTAACTTTAATGAGTGTTTCTGCAATGGAGTGGAAGTCAGCTATGATAAGTAGGATAACGATAACCGATAACCCAGCCTTATAGTAAACCTGCCTGCAGTGCCGAAGGGCGCAGGTTCGAATCACCGCAAGTGGCAAATAGTTATAGTTGTATGTTGAATACGAATATTTGTTCCCGATGCATGGATGTTCCTATCTTAACTCTATGCATTGTATATCGTTATCTAGTCATCATAATACAAGTCAGGGCTAGATTCTGGTACTTTAAAAATTGTAATTTTAAGCCTGTTTTGCATTTCAAAAACAGAGAGTTGAAGCACTTACTTATTCGTAGTACAGCTTTTGTACCGTCCAAGGTATGTCGAATAGTATATCCTACAAATAAATACATTATATAATATTATCAGAATTGGTCAGAAAGCTAAATAGGAATCGGAAAATCTTTTCGTCCTTATTTGGAATGAAGTATCTGAAGATAATCTGTGTGACAATGTCCAAGATATTTATTTATTGATAATGTTAATAAGTAATTTCTATTCGTCGACAGGTTCTGGATCCAGCCCAACTCCGGTCTCCCCCTGGACGTGAGCGCCAAGTTCCAAATCAACATGGCTTTAGACGACATCTCGTCAATCAGGAACTCTGAGAGATTTTCCAAAATGTACCTTCCTATGCTGTGGTTTGATATTGTAAGTATACATTTAAAATACGAGAGAGAAATGAGTATAAAAATAAAAGAGTTCCGTGACTGACTGAGCGACAACTCACAGCCTAAACTGCTGAAAAACATGACATAATCTACAGCAGAAAGGATTTTTCGAAAATCATCCCTCAAGGAACCTGGAACAAGCGACCTGGTGAAGGCGGCGGGAACCCGTTGGATGAGGGCAGCGCAGGACCGGTAGTTATGGCGATCCTTGAGGGAGGTCTATGTCCAGCATGGACGTCCATCGGCTGAGATGATTATGATGATGATCCCTCAAGGAAGTGAAATGTGGTGTTAACGCTTGTAATCTTCGCCGACGAAATCACGAGCAAAAGCTAGTTTAAACATAATATCTTACATTATTTTTCTTTCTTCTAGTAAGGAAAGAAGGGGAGGAGAGAAGTAAAATAAATTCGCTTAGATGCTCACAAATGAATTAATTTTGTATTACTGTATTTTGAGTTCCACATAATAACCTCCTATTTCTGGTCCCTTATTTCCAAGCCCAATAAAAATTTTACTTGCATTAATAAAATTAATACTGAACGTTTTCAAGTCTGATACAGACTGTTTGGTCTTCTTAAACTCTTCTCCGTGTAAACGTTCCTTCTTATTTTCATCACATTTTACTGAAAATTCTTCTTCCTTCCACAGAGAATGTACGCCTTACCAGATTCGATGGAGCAACGCTTCAAACTGTACTTAAACATCCTCCCAGCCGTCGAACAAGCAGCCATGTACCTCCTATTCGCTGCAGGCATAATCTTCATCGTCCTAACAATCTACAGACTAACCTTCAGAATCATGTTCAAATCTCTAAATAACAAGAAACAATGTAACTTCGTCATCAGTGACCTTTGGATCGAAAAAGAAAAAGCAAGAATGGACAAAGACGGAGTATACGCGCCTTGTGAAATACCCCTCTCCGATACAGACACCGATGATCAACAATTCGATGAAAGACGGCCGTCTTTGCTCAAATCTCATGCTGATAGAATTAGAGAACTAAGTCACAAGTTGAGTGATAAAGTTTATGATTCAGTCGGCAGTGTCAAAGACAAAGTTAGAGACTTCACCCACGTCAAACACATATTCAATAACGAACGTAAAGATTCTTTAATCACATGTGATGAATCATTAGCTAATGATGCTTATAAGAGTGACTCTAGTGATGCAGAAAAAGACTATAACGGTTCATATCAAAAAGTAAGACAGTCCGATAGCGACGATGATTGCAAATACCTCGAAGTTATTGATGATGGTAGCGAATTTGATGGATCAAATTCTATAGTGGTAGCTAACAGTAATATGGCGCAAAATCTTAAAGAACTTGATTCTAGTGGGAAGGATATAATCTTACATATTTCTGATTGAAAATTCAAAGACGTTACGTTATGGGAATCTTGCCATATTGTAGGAGAATCCTACGTTAGACAATATTTATAATTTTAATGCATTTTGTCTTAAAAGTACATTAGTTCTCGTATTAACTACTGTGTAGTTAATGAAGTGAATGTTAGGAGAACTAGGATTGTAAATGCGATCAGAAAAGACTCTAGGATTGAAGAATACATTGATTCTTAGTAAAAATGTTTGATTGATTTACAGGGCAGTTAAGAAAGAGATACAATTTATCAAAAATAGACTATTTTTAATCTTATATCTATTACATGGAAAAAGTAATGAAATATTTTGAATATAATAAAAAAGTATAAAGACTTATTCAATAATGAATATTCCTAATCACTATCTTATATTTAAAGAAACTTCATTATATTTAAAGAATCTAAGGAGAGTGTATACTTAGCACTACACTGGAACATAAAGTTTTAGTTCTATAATGTACCTCTAACAGTAAACCATATCGAAAAAAATTAGCTTACCTTTAATTTTATGTTCAAGATAGTACGTTTAGATGTGTTTTAAAAATGTGTTTGGTGTTGGCTTGATATTTTAGTTACCTAAAAGAAACATTACTTTAAATTTAGTAATATTTAACGTTTCTGTTGTTAAGATTGAATAAATGGCGGGATTTGAACCAGTGATTCATGATCATACCCAACTTTGATAATTCCTATTTGGCTTCACTAGTTTGGGATTCAAATCATGCCACATAATTCTTTCTACTTAAATTTTATCAATATTGAATTTAAGAGAAAACATGAACAAAGAACATGCTTTTACCATTTGAAAATTATTGTAAAGATGGTGTTTTAACTCCTTATGTAGACTAGGTCTTTCTTTTTGTTAGATACTTAACTGCCTTTATTGATAATGGTATATAAGTAGTAATGTAATTGTACAGATTAATAATACGACTGATATTAAAACTGTTGCTCAATTAATCAACTTGCTCAAAATAAGTTAAGATCCTCACATCTTAGTGCCAGTGATATAAACAAATACGCTGTGATTTCTTTTATTATTTGGTATGAAAATGAGATATCAGATCATAAAAGTGATGTAAAAGTTCCACTTTGAATATAAAAAACTGAAATTTAGTTTCATTGTGAATAAAAAATGTTCAAATAGTTTTATTCGGAATAAATAATAATGAACTCGTACTTTTTTATGAATATATACAGACATTAAACTGGTTTCTATCACGTCTGTAGTCACATAAGTTTACCCTACGGTTTACCTATTTGAAATAAAAACTCAAACATGCATCTATGAATATTGCAGCGTAGACTTTGTAAAAAACAATTATTATTTTGAACAAACGATTTATGAAACAAATATGTAATTAAGCGAGATTAAGCGAAATCTTATACAAGTTTAATAACTATTGGCTTGTACATAGTTGCCCACTATGAATTCATGTATCCTACTTGCCATACTCATAGAGGTAGATGTAACTCGTGTCAACGAGCGTCGACACGAGTTACGCCTAAGTCTGTGGCCATACTATACAGATTTCACGATTCGAGCAACATTTGACGGTACATTTTTATGATGTCGAATTATTTTATGTAAGTAACTAAAAGTGAACATAAATTATATGCTACACTAGATATCTTATCGGTCTTTTAATCTTTCAATAACTGCTTTTAATGTGAAGTAGGTAAGGAAACTTCAATGTCAAGAGATGTTTAACATCGTCAGATCTGTATAGTTTTTGAAAATCCATTTATGGAAGCGAGTATACAAGAGGTCTACTCGAATCTATTAATGGAATGAAACATGGTTCTCATGAGAAATTACTATTAACATCATTTTTGTTTGCTACAATACAGTCGAGGCCTCAAACCGTAATCTACCTGATGTTTTTGTTCTATTAAGAAGTAGCTTTTGCTAGTGCCGGATTAATGAGCGGAAAAAAGAAAAAGTTCTTTTCAAATAGATGACACTGATTTAAGGTCCATCACACATTCCAACCACTAAAACTCCTATATACCAGGACCAACAGCAGCTATTAAATACGTCAATGTTTTCCAACATTGCTACAATAGAAAAATAGTTGCTAAGAAGATACATGCATACAGTATTGCTTTGGGCTATGTCCTATGTGACACGAGCTAGTCGACTCTTTTAACTGATATCTACAGATGAGATACAGATCTATACAAAAGGCTGTTATTGCATTAAATCTTGCAAATTGACACTCGGAGGGTTGACCCTGGGACAGTCGGAGATAGTGGTTCAAATCGACACAAAGAATCAGTTGTCATTTGTAACGGACAATCTGTCCACTGGTGGTATTAAGTTCGTGGCTCAAAACCTGGACCAGACATTCCAATAACATTCCATTATTAAATCTTTAGAAATACGTGTAATTGAAACGCTTATTTTATATAAATTGTCGAAGCTGTTTTTGATTCAGACAGTTACAAAAAGCATCTATCTGAACCAAGCTTTATTGCCAATTCTTAATAGATAACGACTCAATTTGTGATATACTTAATTAATAAATTATGTTTTTATTATAATTAATTATTAATTATTAAGATTTTTTACTATTATCGTTAATTTAAACTGTTATTTTCAATAATATTATAAGTGGTAGTATTTCTCTCTTGCGGTACTTAGTATAAGACTACTTATAAGAAATAATTATTGAAAATAAATGAAATTCAATATTTTTGTTCTTTTTTTCTGATATTAATCCTAAAATTTCTCCTTACACAAAACTTAACTTTACACTTTACTATGGGAGCAAATCGATCGGAGCAAAAAAAAATCTGCTGTTGTATACAATTCAGTCGCGAACTCGCGCGTCGACATTGCAGTTTAGTTTGGAACAGTTGATTTTTTATTTGCTCCGATAGATTTGCTCCCATGGTAAAAGTTGTTCAGTTTGATGGGTAGACTCTTAGTTTAAAAGGATGCTAATGATATCAATTTCAATTTGTTTGTATTTTCATATGTATTCTATATCGTTGTCTAGTCATCATAATACAAGTCCAGGTACTTTAAATGTGACTAGATAATTTGTGTGACAATGTCCAAGATATTTATTATTATTATTTATTATTATTTCACTCTGTATAGGAAAGTACCTATTTTACTAGATATTTCTCTCAGTGTATATTAATATACTTATACTTACACCTATTATACACCTACCTAAACTTATAATTAATTATACTTCCACATTATTCTTCAAAGTAATTTCTAAGGAATATTAAAAATTAAACACAAAATAATAACGCAAAATTATATTTTATCATAAAATTAACACAGTGTTTAACTAAAAAAAATAAATGCAATACAAAATTTTAAATAATATTCATTCATGCACTTATGAAGATCTCTTTTAGTGCTTCTCCAGAGTTCAGTACTGTATTAGTGTTTACTACCCACCAGAAAACATATCCATAGAACACACTCTGCACTATCTTGTCCAAAACTATCATTCTGAAAAAAAAGATATACATTTTTAAATACTTATAAAACTATTGAAATAGACATGTACAAAGGGCGACCTAATCTCTAAAGGAATTTTTTCCAGTCTATTTTGATTAACGTAGAGGACGTTAATCAAAATAGACTGGAAAAAAATCCTTTAGAGATTAGGTCGCCCTTGATGATCAGACGCTTGATTCGCAGGGAAAATAGAAGGGAAGAGTATAATTATAGGAAAATCAAGACACAAAATCAGTCACAAAGTCAAAATAACCACATATTAAACGTCAAATGTTTTTTTGAAGCTACCACCAATTTAATAATTTTTTTTAAGCTGCTATTTAAAGTTGGGCCCCACAGACTGCGGCTTTGGACCGGCTGCGGGCCGGCAGTAGCTGTAAGCTATGGAATTATATGCAAAGTGTCACACTAGATGCAGTCCGGCGTGGTTGCGGAACACCTACGGAACGCCACTCTGTGTGGCCCATGTGGTAATTGGTACTCCGTTTGGTGACGACTCTGGTTGAAGGATCTTCCACGTTGATGCCGTATCATTAAATATGTCTAGCTCGACACTAGTCCTAGACTCACTCAGTCAGAGACTAGTAGTACTATCGCTTCTAGAGAATATTTCATTCCGTACCTGAACGAATGAGCTCTAGCCTTCGGAAGATCTTCATCTTTCTCCTTCAACAAATATCTTCTCCCTCCAATACAGCTATTGACGAAAAACTCCCTTTTATCTACATTCTCAATTTCATAGTAGAAGTCCTTCTTATCCTGTTCTTTAATACTGGATCTGAGTTGTATGAAGTTCTTATTATCGAATGTCCATTGCTTGGTTATGTAATATTGGAGGGCAAGATTTGCTATGTAGATGCGGCGTTGGATTTTTACTAATCTGGAAATTCGATTGAGAACGTTACTTAGTACAAACAATATACATACTCAAGACCGTATTCGGGGTGCTCAGAAAAAAGAAAAAAGAAAATGAAAAAATAATTAAGGGAAATTACTTTTCATAGGATTGGAACAGTAAATAAAAACCCTGATTCGATAAAGAATTTTTGATCATAAATAATTTTGACAAGAACAAACGCGACTTACAATGTCTTTTTTCCAAGAAGCCACAGTATACTGTCGACAATCAGTGCTGGAAGCAGATGTAGAATTAGTACCTGAAAACAACAAAATTAAATAATTTTTAATGGTTTAAAAAAGGTATAAAGGGTCCTTCCCTTCCTCATATGACAGAAACTGAACAGTTGTCCAAAACCGAAAATGTAGGAATACTATACTCCATTCCAAAGAGCAACGAAATTTTAAGGGTCTTTTGAATTACAGAAACAGAGATTTGAAATACTTATTCTCACTTTTTCTTAGAACAGCTTTATGCTACGTCCAAGATATATCGGAAAGTATATCTTGCTAATAAATAATTTATAATCGCTAATCATAATTGGCCAGAAAGCAAAATAGGAATTGGAAAATCTTTTCGTTCTTATTTGGAATGAAGTATAGTTAAAATTTTTTGCATTTTAACTATGAACGTCGCTGTTTTTGGGAAGGCGAGATACATTTTTAGGTATTGACTGTAGAAAGTTAAAATACTGACATCTTTAAAAAGATCTCGTAGAGAATCTCGACAACACAGATTATAAAGGCTTTCAAGGGCGAATTGCCAGCATTTGAAGGATAAAGATCACCTCAACATACCCTTACTTTCTATACTAGGATGGGGTTGACCCTTAGTGGGATAATTAAAATAAATTGTTTGTTGCGTAGATCTACGTTCCGACAATTTAAAAGTTAACTGACCTTGATATAATGAAGAGTCTTGCAAGTTGTGATGTTCCCACCAGCGTTCCATAGCATGTCGTTGAGGGGGTAACTCTTGGCCACTTCTTTACCGATCTCCACCAGCTCTTCCATGGTTATATTGTTAAGATTGCTGGCGCAGCTGTTGTAGATAGTTATATCGTCTGTTTCTTCTAATCTGGAATTAGAGAAATGACAGTTTACTAAACTGGGGGAATCGTGATAGAAACATCCACAATGTGTAATTTTCTATCTCCCACAATTATGCAGGTTCCGAATAACGAATGTTGAACCACGGCCAGTGTCCAGGCACCACGTCTAGCCGTATTTTCAGTCGTAATAAAGATAAAGTAGGTTCTACTTTGTCGCTTTGCTGGCAACTGGCATAGATTTCGTTTCGTTTTCGGCTTGAATAACAGGTTCAAGAAAGAACACTACACTTTAAATATAGGTGTAGGCATACAAGCAGTAAGCAGCAAGGTCAAAAATAAACCAATCAGCAAAACCACGGAAACTGTAATCGCGCGAAGTTTTTCGATAAAGTTGTCTATGTTTCGAGTTAGGATTAGGATCTAAAACAGAATATTTTCGTAAAATGACCGTATATAAAAATACAAGCTGATATCCTGCGCCTTGATTTGAAAATTGTTATAGGTAAACCATAAAGTCGAAAGAGAAGATTCAAATTTATAGAGGATACATAGAGGCTACTTACTTTTTAGTACCTCTAATCCATGCAGCAGCTAACATACTCTTGATGGAGACATCCACAGGAATATAGTCCGCTATGAGGTTTGGATCCGAGTAGATACTACGCATTATCCCTGTAAATTACAAAACAATACCTATCACCTGTTAAGTCATTTGCTTGGAATTTTTTGCCCACGTCTTTCCTCAACATTCAAGCAATCTCCATGCAAAGATTAACTAAAAGCGGTTGGGTGGATCAGCCGTGAAAACTTAACTGACAGAGACACATTCGCATTTTATAATTTAAGAGGAAAAGGGGACAAAAGTCCAATTTTCTCGCCCGATTTCAGACATCCAGCAAAAAGACGAATATAAATTAAAAAGCAAAACATACAGACATAATGCCAAAGTCTTATTCATATTATTCTTGAAAGAGTTATTAAAGTCTGTTTAGTTTTGGAGAAGGAAACAGGGGAATACGAAATGCCGATTTCGTCCATTTTATGTAGATAAAATGAGTCCAAGCTGCAGTTGTCTCTTTCGCACTCTAGTCGGCGGGGTGTGTGGGAGGGGCGGATCGGACAAATACGTATACAGTCGGAAAAGTGACCTGTTCTCGAAATTTCTCCGCCTATCCTCTTAGCTCACCTTTTCATCCCTTTATTTGGACTCTTTTAACAATTCCTGTCACCGTATTGCAGTATTCTTGGACTGACCTTTCCCGCAAGCTACTAGGATGCCCACAGGACCGTTGAAGTTCTCCATCCAGCCCGGCATGGGTTCAGATACGGAGGAGATCACAATCGAGGGTCTGATGATGACGATGGGCAGCTTGCCCCTCTGCTCGTAGATCACATGCTCGGCCAGCTGCTTCGTGAAGGTGTAGGTGTTGGGAAGTTCGCCAAGGTATCTGGGAAATCAATTATGAAATATCAGCAAAACTGATAATTTTTTTCCAGAAATCCGTTCAGTAGTTTTTGTGTGTTGCTCAAAAAAACAAACAGATTATCTGATCAATTATTATCTGGTACCAGAATTCTAACATAGACTTGTCAGTTTCTAAGACTTACTTTGGAGTCAGTACACGAATGGTGTGCTCATCGATGTTTTCACAAATCTCGAGAGTCTCCCTCCAGTCCGCGTGGGGAGGGTACATGATCTCCTCTATGGTTTCACGATTGGTGTTGGAGTAGGATGTTGAGACGTGCACAAGCGCCTGCAAGGAAGAGATAGCAATTATGTTAGAATAGCGCCTGCTTATATCTTTTGCAACAGAAAAATCTTGGCAATAATGGTCATATTCTGTCTAAGATCTGATCGATATGAGGAGTTCTTAAATAGACTATGAACTGGAAGGCGTAGTGTGTGACGCTCTGGCGCTGAACTGACGACCTGAGAAAGTTAGCGGGAGCGACTGGACATGACTGGATGACGAAGAACGAGGATAGAGTTTGGTTGCAAGCCTTAGGAAAGGCCTAAGGTCTAACACGTTTGGCTGAAACTATTTTAAGGGGATGATCAGACCATCAAACTGAACAACTTTCTCTATGGGACCAATATCGAAGCTGTCCCATACACAAACTGTAAACATAACTCGACCGAAATTTATAATGTATGATGTGTATGTGTATGTGTATGTAAGAGTGTGTATGTGTATTGTGCGAGTACTCTGTTCAGTATGACGGGCAGTGAGTGAGCCCGTCGCAACTTCTAATGGACAGTGGGTACAATACCCGCCTCGTTATTGAAGCTTACTGGTTTCGATGTTTTCCTTCACCAAAAAGCCAGTGGATAAATCGTACATATAAATTACGAAAAACTCATTGGTATTGCTTTCAGTGCAGCGGGAATGTTACTCGCTGCTAGACCACCAAGGCATTGGAAATGTCTTTTCGTTCGCTCCAGTATAGGCCCCGATTTCACGAAAAAGTGCGATCCCCTTATATCTCGGAGAGTTGTGAAGATATGATATTCAAAAAAGGCTCAAAAGAGGTTGTAAGCTGCTATTTACAAGAGATGTAAGGTGCAAAAAGAATTATTCGAGAAAATCAAACACGAAAAAAGTTATGGCCGAAATAGTGAAAAAAAAAAATCCGAACTTTTGATTTTGGCGCTCGATATTTTGGAAACGAAGAATGATATCAAAAATTTGAGAAATAATCCTCTGGACAATTTAGTCCGCTACAATTTGAGTCTAAAACAAAGACAATCGGGTTAAGGGTTTGCCCTGTAGCCTAACCTTTTTGAGACAATATTTTTCGAATTCCGTAGATTCATTTCCAATGTGCTCGATAGTCGTGTGAGGCACGAAATCTGTGAATTTTTTGTAAGATTGGAAATTTTGTAAAATGATGGTCTTTTAACATTTTCGATTACGAATTTGAATGCATGGAATTAAAAAGTAGGACACAGGATTTGCATCGCTTGATTATCGATTCACAAGTCACGACGACATTACATTGCATTCAAATAAATTACTTTATAACGAATGCATATTGCATAATAATGATTCTCACGGTATTGAGCCCGTCGCCATTAAGTAGATAGTAGATACAATAAAATAAAGTTATAAAAATTATGTTCGGAAACCTGCATATCACATTCGCAGACACGAATGCCATAGCATTCGCAATCAATCTTTTTATGACACGGATGTCGGATGCCATAGCAATCTCTGTCACATACGCCATGAACCTAGAGATGCTACAGCAGTCGACTGCCATCGTTGTCACATTCTATGGAGGCTGCTTTATACTTCCAAATTTTCATACAAAATATTACCTTGATTATTGATTATTTGTGGATGGGCTATTGCAAGCAAGGGTTGTTGTAACACTGAGACCAGCGGTCCTTTGTGTTCGCCCCAAGCTATTTTACGCATACCTCCGAACTTATAGTATTTTCTTTTCATTCTCGGGAATGCAGGCTTCCTCACGATGTTTTCCTTCACCGCCGAGCTAGTAAATGATAAATACAATACAACCGAACATAAATTCCCGAGAACTTAGTGGTACAGGCCATAAATCGAACCGCGGCCTCATGATTGAGGTACTAGCTCTCTTCCGTATGGCCTATCATCGCTCTATATACAAAATATTAGTGCACATTTATGGGTAGTATCGGCGAACGTGATACGCTGAAGAAGAAATTCTGATGCGTATGATGCGTGGTGGACTAACTCCCATACACCCTCACCACAAAGTCAAAGACCACTATCTTTCCACTCAATGAGCTAGTAGGTATAGTAATATGTATTTGGTATTTAGTATAATTATATATTTTTATTATAAGTATGTATATATTTTATTTGTATAGGTATTAATTTGGTATTTTATGTAGGTATTGTTATTCTTTATTATTTTTTTGTTTTTGTTTAAATGCTCCGTATTATCTTATTTGTCACTGATTGTATGTACACATATACACATAACATATAATTAATTAATAATCTAATCTATTGTGGAATATTATTGGCACCCTATTTTGTACAATATATTTTTTAAGTGAAATGTAAACTGTCTGAATAAAGGGCTTATTCATTCATTCATTCGTATGTACACATTATGTCTGCCTCTCTTCTTTTACTAAATTTCACTGTTGCTGGTTTGCTGGAAGAAATCTCTTAAGAGATAAGCTCGCCCTATGTACATGTCTTTTCTATTGTCTGTATCAATGTGCCTGTGTGTACAATAAAGAGTTATGGAATATTGAACAGGGTGCTTCCGACCATAAAATTTAACAACTCCCAATTTGGAGCCAATATATAAATAGCGAAAAAATTATTGTTGTTCAATTGAAAACGTCAATGGCTTGGCTACTTAATAAAATTACTACTAAATTGTTAATTCTATCACTCTATCTACAGGGTGAAATTGATATCATTAGCATCCTTTTAAACTAAGAGTCTACCCATCAAACTGAACAACTTTCACTATTGGAGCAAACAGATCGGAGCGAAAAAATAATCAGCTGTTGCATACATTTGAGTCGAGTAGGCATTGTAGTTTAGTATGGAACAGCTGATTATTTTTTTGCTCCGATCAGTTTGCTCCCATAGTGAAAGTTGTTCATATAAATGATATGAAACATATCCAGTCTGTGGGTCATCTGCTGGAATGTCCGTTGTGGCCGAACACCTGCACGAGAGAAGATTTAAATACAGCTACTCCTTACGCTGTCAGGCTTGCCGAACACCTGGCTACTAAAATATAAAAACACCACTGCAGAACCATTGACACAAAAAGAAAGAAAGAAAGTTTTATAGGTAGACTCTTAGTTTAAAAGGATGCTAATGATATCAATTTCAAACTGTATTTACGATTTGTAACACCACAACAATGGCTTTTCGGTGAATAGAAGGAAAACATTGTGAGGAAACCTGCATGCTTTAATATCGAGGCATGTCTTGTAACCACTGTCCATTACTAATGGCGATGGGCTCACTCCCCGTCACACTGGAGAGACTTTAGGTACTATTGAAACGTTGTTGTTCTGAGGTTTAAGAATATCTCTGACCATCCCCTCGGGGAATATACAGGGTGAAATTGATATTATTAGCATCCTTTAAAACTAAGAGTCTACCAATCAAACTGAACAACTTTTACTATGAGAGCAAACTGATCGGAACAGAAAAAAAATCAGCTGTTCCATACTAAACTACAATGCTTCTCGACTCAAATGTATGCAACAGCAGATTTTTTTTCTGCTCCGGTCGGTTTGTTCCCATAGTAAAAGTTGTTCAGTTTGATGGGTAGACTCTTAGTTTAAAAGGATGCTAATGATATCAATTTCACCCTGTAGTCGTAAGCATATGCTATGCTATGCTCTATCAAAGTCAAAGTCAACTTAATTTCAATTTAGGAGCTTGAAGCACACTTTAATAAACAGTAGATTGTTCTTTTTGCGATTTCGATGTGGGCTGCATGGAGAAAGTTATTCAGTTTGATGGTCCGAAGCACCTTCTTAAGTATGTAAGGCATATTTGTATGTATATCTAAAGAAATATTGGAAATTATACTTACAGCCAATTCTCTGACATCTTTAGCTAAATCGACGATTTCCTTAGTTCCTCTTAAGTTCAGCCTGGCTGCAAACGGCAGTGGATCATCGAACCTACGAAAATAATTAACAATCAAACCGAAATAATCTTTATCTCTTGATGGAGAATAGTTAATATCGAAGACTAGCCGAGGGTTGTAATGACCAACGCTCACGCGTTTCATAAGACGTTTTTCAACAAACTTGCAAGGAGAAAGTAATAAAATTTCGTAAAATACAACAATTTTAGATAAATACGAGCGTTAAACCGCGACTTCGTCCGCAAAAATTATACCAGATTTTAAGTCAGATCATAAGCTATCAAACAAAAAAAGTTTCATCAAAATCGGTTCAGTAGTTTTTGCGTGACGAGTATCACGCAAAAACTACTGAACCGATTTTGATGAAACTTTTTTTGTTTGATAGCTTATGATCTGAAAATATAGGCACCAATCTTTATAAAAACGAGCGTTAACCCGCGACTTCGTCCGCACAAATTATATACCAGATTTTAAGTCAGATCATAAGCTATCAAACAAAAAAAGTTTCATCAAAATCGGTTCAGTAGTTTTTGCGTGATACTCGCTCAAACAAACAAACAAACACACAAACAAACAGACAGACAAAAAATCCAAAAATTAGTGAAATGGAATCAGGGACACCTAAAAACCATATCGTAACTTTTTTTTTGTTAATATCTTCAATGTACAGACAAACTTCCTGTTACAGTTTTATAATAGTATAGATTTGTGGAAAATGGCGCTGGGCTTTGTTTTTCCTGCGTTTCGTAACCTTTGGTTGAGATAGCTATGCGCGCGCAGGTCGACGACGAGCCAAAGATGTTAACCAACATTCAACCAGCGATATTTTGTTGCAAACACCATAACATTAAAAACGTTATAAACTTAATATTTATGTATTTATAACACAATTTGATAACTAAATAAATTGTTATATTTTTTTTACATAAAACTCTTTGCTGAGATTTAATAATTAACTAGAAAAATAATACATTATGGTACAAGTGTGTAATGTTGGTGATTACCGCTGAGGCGCCATTGCGACCCGAGCCGTAGGCGAGGTCTTAAGAGAGCCGAGGACGGTAATCATCAATACACACGTGTATCATACGACGTTTTTCAACACACTTGTGAAGAAAATAATAATAAAAAATCATTTTATTTAGTAAATAAAAAGTTTATTTAGAGAATTTATTTGTACTATTGAATATGATCTTTTTTGTATCGAAACTTTTTTAAGAACAAAGCAACTCAAGAACTCAACCAAGAAGTTTAGATACCTACTACTCTAACCTATAACTCACTTGTGAATAATAGTAATGAAAAAGTCACAGTTTGATTATAGGTGTCATTATGTGCCTAATTGCGGTGAAATAAGGGCCATTTTATGAGCAAGTGTGTTGAAAAAAAACATTAACGCACTAGTGCGGTAGGCAGTGGTAGTGCTGAAGGCTCCGCCCACACGACAAGAAGATCACAATTGTTGAATTTATGTTTGAGTAGCTAATCAGAATACTATATACCTGACGCTAGCAGCTACGTGGAAGATTATGTTAACACGGTTAACTAGCAGTGCACGATCCTCCTGGGACAAACCTGAAAATAAAAAAGTTAATTTAAAATAAAATTATAACCTAACGAGCGTTAACCCGCGACTTCGTCCGCATAAATTATATACCAGATTATAAGTCAGATCATAAGCTATCAAACAAAAAAACTTCATCAAAATCGGTCCAGTAGTTTTTGCGTGATACTCGTTCAAACAAACAAACAAACACACAAACAAACAGACAGACAAAAAATCCAAAAATTGGTGAAATGGAATCAGGGACACCTAAAAACCATATCGTAACTTTTTTTTTGTTAATATCTTCAATGTACAGACAAACTTCCTGTTACAGTTTTATAATAGTATAGATAGATAACCTAATGAGGTTCGATACTACAGAGGAAAATAATTATAAGACCGTAATACGACCTGTCGTTATGTTCGGATCAGAGTGTTGGGCCACAAAAGGGACGGATGAGAAACGATTGCATGCAGCTGAGATGAGAATGTTGAGATGGATGTGTGGTGTAACTAGAATGGACAAGATTAGGAATGAGTATATTAGAGGAAGTTTGAAAGTAGCACCTATAACGGAAAAATTGCAGGGTAATAGATTATCGTGGTATGGGCATGTAATGCGGAGAGACGAGTTGTTAAGTATGAATGTGGATGGCTGTAGTAGGAGAGGGAGGCCGAAGAAAAGATGGATGGATTGTGTGAAGGATGATATGTGTAAAAAAGGAGTGAGTATTGAAACGACGGCTAAGAGAGATGAATGGAAGAGGATGACATATTGCGCCGACCCCAAATAATGGGAAATGGGCAAGACAATGATGATGATGATGAGGTCCGATACCACAGGGTCCTTCTTATACAGGGTGAAATTGATATCATTAGCATCCTTTCAAACTAAGCGTCTACCCATCAAACTGAACAACTTTTACTATTGGAGCAAACCGATCGGAGCAAATAAAAAATCAGCTGTTCCATACTAAACTGCAATGTCGACTCGCAAGTTCGCGACTCAAATGTATCCAACAGCAGTTCTTTTTTGCTTCAATCGGTTTGCTCCCATAGTAAAAGTTGTTCAGTTTGATGGGTTGACTCTTAGTTTGAAAGGTTGCTAATGATATCAATTTCACCCTGTAGTGTCTATGATGAAAGAGAACATCAGACTATTAAACTGAACAACTCTATGGGACTAACGTCGAAATCATGATTAGAAATCATGTCAAAGTAAATTCATCAGCAGTCTTATACGTCCCACTGCAGGGCACATTGCCTACCAGCTCTGAGGGTTACCCTCAGGGATGAATATGTGAGGAATGCCCTCGTATAGGCGTATTCCACCACGTGTGCCTAATGCGGATTGCTAGACTTCCATAGGCATAGGGATTTCTTCTTTAGAGTATATGCATGTTTGCCTTGGACTAAGAGATGTTTGCTCACGATATTTTCCTTCACCGTTTGAGAGCAGTCGGAGGCTATAACCATAGGATATAACATACATAAGTTAGAAAAACTCACTATTAAAATCAATTGTTCCATACAAAACTGCAAATAGACTAAGAGATAAATGTAATTTTAGCAACCATCAGCTGCAATGCTGATTTAGTGTTTATAGGGTGTAGAGCATCTCTGTGGTGGGGATGGTCCAGGTCTGCATCAGTAAAAATTTACGATCAGCTGCAATGCTGATCGTATGATATTATTGTAGTATGCACTGTAGCTATAAGAACAGTACAAAAACTGACATGAACTGCCAGTCGGTTTAGGAGATACTGCCCTAGCCGTTCAAAGGTCGGACTTTTGAACGGCTGTAACTCCTAAACCGACTGATGAACCATGTCAGTTTTTGTACTGTTCTCATTACAAAGCTACAGTGCACACTACAGTAATATCATACGATCAGCCTTGCAGCTGATCGTTAATATTTTACTGACCTTTAAACGTCTGTAACTCCTAAACCGACTGAAGTTATGCAGGCAGACCTAGTCCATCCCCATCACAGAGATGCTCTACACCCCATAAACACTGAATCAGCCTTGCTGCTGATGGTTGCAAAAAGTACACTTATCTCTTATAATAAAACCCACCTGACCCAAATGTAGGTACACAATAGGACACCAGAATTTTTTTGCGCGATTTCAATCATAGATAAAATTGTTCGTTTAATTGTCGATCATTCCTGTAAAACACCGTAGCCATAGTAAAAAAGAACGTCAGTTAGCCCAGTTATTCTACGGTTTGAGCCGGGACTTATTAATAATTGATTTTTTTTTCGGTATAGTATTTAAGAGCTCATTTGAGTTTAGAAATGTACCAAAATTATAGAAAAAGCCCCAAATTTAAAATTTAGCATTATCTCGTTCTAAAAAAACCTGATGGTACATTTTTTTTCACTTTTTTAAGGCTTTATACATACTTCAAACATGGTGTCAATATTTTTGTCTACTTCGAAGGCTTTGAAAAATGCATTTGTATTTTCTAAAGAATACGTCATTTTTAAAATTTAAATGCCTATTTTTTTTGCTTAAAAATATTTAATATTGTTAAATCTAATTAAAATGAGTACATTGGTAAATAATAAAATTAAATAGAAAATTGGTATGATTAAGTTAAAAGCGTTCTGGGAGATAAAATTTTGATTTCTATGTTGCGTAGCGATTTTTTTTTAAATATATTTTCAGACAGTATTTTTGTCACTAAATGGTGCCGGTAACATTTTAAAAGTCCCATTGATAATTTTATTACTCCCCGCCCCTCCTAACAAAACTCCGTAAATTACTGTGCTAAGTGGCGCGTTGCAGAGATGGATTCCATTAAGAGGTTCGAATTCGAATTCGCACAGACGACTTGCCATGTACCACAGAGTTTTTCTAATTAACGTACTTTACGTAATATCGACTGCTTTCTCGACGTCGACCTCTTTTATCGACGTTTGAACGTTGAGGGAAAAAAATTTTGATACGTATAGGTACGTGTAGTCTACCAATCCGCATTGTGCACGCGACGTGGACTAACGCCCAAACTATCCCGGAGGGTAGGCCTGTGTATAAAATAAACTTCGCATTTTTAGTTACCCAATCCAACTTCCATGATATCACCAGCTATCACGTAGACCTTTGATTCGAACACGCCCGGTCTCTCCGTCCTTAGTCGATCAAAACACTGCAAAATACAAAAACTTTTGTTATGAAATGAACTCTCATATACAGGGTCCTTCTTAATATGCTGACACTTTTTTAGGGGATGATCAGACCGTCAAACTGAATAACTTTCTCTATGGCACAAACATCGAAATCGCGAAAAAAAAAATCAGCTCTTCCCTACAAAACTGCAAACCTACTCGAGCCAAATATATGGGACAGCAGAAATTTCTTTCGCGATTTCGATGTTGGTCCCATAGAGAAAGTTGTTCAGTTTGATGGTCTGATCATACACTTGTATAGTGGCAGCGATTCTAACCGATGGTTTTGACCCCAAACGCCCAAGAGAAAAGATTTTGATGAAAAATACGTTTTTTGGCGATCTTGCTTTCAATTGAAGTGGGATGGCTAATTCTAAAAGTTTGCTTGTAAGAAAGAGACGCTTGCACTAGGGCTACATGTTCCTAATAAAATAGTACAACAGGAAAAAAACAGGAACATAATATTCTTCAGCTGCGTGCATATAAATATAGTTTTCGAGTTGTTGGTTTTTGACCACACCGAAATGGCAGGTCGTGAATTTATGTAAACATTTAAAAGCGTTTTACATATGCAATCATGGTTCAATGTTGCACCTATTATACGTATATATTATCATATAAATACGGATTTAATGTCATTGACCTGTTTAGTTACAGAAGCGGGCACTTTGTCTTTTGTTTTTGCCATTCAATGACCGCCACATCGTATTTTGATATTGATTTAGGAACTACAAAGTCTACTATGGACATGACACTAAAATAGACTAAGATCCAGCTGCAAGTTTGTGGATGTGCCACATGTTTAGGCAGTGATCAGCAGGGTGTAACGTAGACACTTCAAAGGAACGTCAAACTCAACAACTTTCTCTATGACACCAACATCGAAATCGCGAAAAAGAAATCAGCTCTTCCGTACAAAACTACGAACCTACTCAGTCGAACTCACTCGAGTCAAAATTATGTATGAGACGGCAGTTTTTTTTTCGCGATTTCAATGTTGGTCTTATGGAGAAAGTTGTTCAGTTTGATGGTCTGATCATCCCTTTAAATCCCTTTTTCCTCTATGCCGAAAAAAGGTAAATAAACTCACTTGAGAAGCGTATAAATCAGCTAGCCTATCTTCAGACTTGACTCCCTTCTTGGTCCTCAGCAGCATGTAGATCCTATCCAGGTCTGTGCAGGAGTACAGCAGCTTCTCTATCAGGACTTTACCCATGAATCCTGGAAGAGCAGATTAGATTAGTATTAATATCGAGCAATAAACTAAATGCTCGGAGTTTCCCTGCGAGATCGAATCAGAAATGAAGAGATCCGCAGAAGAACCAGAGTAGCTGACATAGCCCAAAAAATTGCTAAACTAAAGTGGCAGTGGGCGGGTCACATTGCTCGCAGAACCGATGACCGGATAGCGCAGCGTGGTTAGGCCCCTCACACGGTGGACTGACGACCTGCTGAAGGCGGTGTGAACACGTTGGATGAGGGCAGCGCAGGACCGGTCGTTGTGGCGATCCTTGGGGGGGGGGGGCAATGTCCAGCAGTGGACGTCTATCAACTGAGATGATGATGGAAAGCATAGAGATCTAGAGAGATGCCAACCAACGCGCTGAGCACGTAAACCTAGTGTCGCTTCACCACCAGTACCACGCGATAGAAAGTATTTTGTTAGTTTGAATGAGCTCATTATCCATTGCGGTATCAGAACTCAACGTTCGAATAATCTTTAGTACTACGCAAGCATTGTAAACTATTTACACATAATATCTCGACTGGCTTTCAGCCTCATAATATATTAAATCATTACTGTCGCGAGCAATGTGTTCCTTTTTTGCGCATATTGCTGTGACACTATTATCTAATATTTATCTAATAAAGTTTATCTAATATGGAAGGTTAAATTTCTTTGTGTAGGTTAAACGATATGTAAATTATGAATTTAATATTGACCTGTTGTGTAATTTATAAAAAAATTTATTATGTCATATATGTAATAGGTTTTGTTATTCTGATGTAATATTTTAGGTTAAGTTCATATTAATATTTCAAACACAATGTAAATTGTTTATGAATAAATAAATCTGAATCTGAATCTGAATCACTGGCCCCGCCCCCCTTTTCACATCTCCTTTTAGTTTTTGCGATCTGTGACGGAAAGCCAGCCGGCCAATCAGCCACTGCAAGTTTTAAATTTCTGTAAATCGTTAGAAAACAAATCGGATGACAGTAAAGATCAAAAAGTTCGGTCAAAATATGGAACTGATGAAGGAGTCTATGTTCTGAGTTTAAAGAACATTTCTGACTAACCCCTCGGGAAGTAAAGTCGAGAGCATATGGTATGCTATGCTATGAAGTAGTGTAATGAATAATGATGGATAAAGTGGTGCATATGATTCTACCTCCACACGCTCGCGCCAGCTTAGAAGAGCCCGCTGTACCTCGACTCGTTTGTAAAAGTTATTCGGTCAGATCAGAAATACATATTTGCGCCTTTTGGAGTAGAGACCATGGGCACCTGGGGTCGTGATTCCAGGAAGCTACTCAAAGAAATATCTTTCAGGCTGATCGACGCCACAGGCGATACGAGGGCTGGCGCGTACCTCGGGCAGCGTATTAGCATCGCCATCCAAAGAGGCAACGCCGCCAGCCTTCTTGGCACACTCCCGCACGGCAGCAGCTTTGATGGATTGTTCTACCTGTAGATGGTCTGCCGACGAATCTACGATCGGCATTCCATCTGCAGGCTGAACTCCTGGCCCTACCTGGCCCGTCTACCCCTTTCTCTGCCCTTTTTTTGTTTTGTTTTTGTTTCAACTTCTTTTTTATTTTTTTTGTTCCTTACCTATGATGTTAATTAATTTTGTATATTGTTACTAGTTTACTTTATAGAAGCGACAATGTTCAGCGGGCTTGTCTAACAGTCTATAAAATTTACATAACATGAAACACACATTACAATTTAACATGGAAGTATGACATTCAATAGAATTTTCTAAGGAGGCAATGAGTTTTCTAGGGTGGGTTGTGCGCACTATAGGTGCCCCCTGAGTCAGGGGCCCTGACTACTCCCATTCAGTGGTGCCGTAGGCGGCTGCCGATGCAAAAAATTCCTATTTATCAATGTCAAAGATTTCCTATACAATAAACGATGCAGTTTATACCGAACATCAATCAATGGAAACTAACTGCAAACGTTTTATATCTACCATATGGCGGAAAATCCACGATTATATATTATTTATTGTTAATTGCACCGCATTTACCACTAAATAAGGGTTCTGTTACATTAACTAATGAAGAGCGATTGTGTAATCGCTTATTCGTTAAGTAGGTAGGTACCTAATGTGTACCATATATTATTAAGAGGATAGTCCTTGCAGAGCACCCTAGCGCCCTGCGTACAAACGAAATTAGATCCTATTTTGAATACTAACCAATTAAAGTCAATGACATGTTTTAAACAGAAATGAATAAAAAAAATAAAAAAAAAATAAAAAATACTCAATAAAAACAAAATAATTAAAATAATTAAAAAAAAAACAAATAATTTGTCAAATTTTACATGTTTTGCAAATTATTTGACAGTTTGCGTTTATGTTTGACGTGTTTGTCAAGCAAACTACGTGTCTGGCTGTAAAATATGTTTGAAAGATTTGATTGACGGCGTGCTTGTCATATAATTTTTTAAAGGTGTACAGTCATGTTTGTCAAACAAACTCCTTGACGGACTGACTGACTAAATGACGGACTGACGTCTACTGCTCCGTCATGCGTCATCGTGTGTTGACGCACCGTGTGTGCTTCTACGTGTGGTTTCATACAACTCCTTGCCTTACTAATGACGGACTGACGTCTGCCGCTCCGTCATGCGTCATCGTGGGTTGACGCACCGTGTGTGCTTCTACGTGTGGTTTCATACAACTCCTTGCTTTACTAATGAAGGACTGACGTCTGCCGCTCTGTCATGCGTCATCGTGTGTTGACGCACCGTGTGTGCTTCTACGTGTGGTTTCATACAACTCCATGCTTTGCTAATGACGGACTGACGTCTACCGCTCCGTCATGCGTCATCGTGTGTTGACGCACCGTGTGTACTTCTACGTGTTGTTTCATACAACTCCTTGCTTCACAAATGACGGATTGACGTCTGCCGCTCAGTCATGCGTCATCGTGTGTTGACGCACCGTGTGTGCTTTTACGTGTGGTTTTATACAACTCCTTGCTTTACTAATGACGGACTGACGTCTGCCGCTCTGTCATGCGTCATCGTGTGTTGACGCACCGTGTGTGCTTCTACGTGTGGTTTCATACAACTCCATGCTTTGCTAATGACGGACTGACGTCTACCGCTCCGTCATGCGTCATCGTGTGTTGACGCGCCGTGTGTGCTTCTACGTGTGGTTTCATACTTATCATACGTAAATTGAATTTAGTTTAAAATCCGCTACCGCTTGCACTTATGTAACTTAGGTCTAATAATGCACAAGGCCAAGACAGTCAGCTTAGGTTAGGTTGCATAACAATGAACGTCCTATAAAATGTAATACTTGATATTTGATACAGTGGCAGAATCTATGTATATAATTATGTACCCAATATTTAATACGAGCGTTAACCCGCGACTTTGTCCGCACAAATTATATACCAGATTTTAAGTCAGATCATAAGCTATCAAACAAAAAAGTTTCATCAAAATCGGTTCAGTAGTTTTTGCGTGATGCTCGTATAAACAAACAAACACACAAACAAACAAACAGACACACAAAAAATCCAGAAAATGGTGATATGGAATCAGGAACACCTAAAAACCATATCGTAACTTTTTTTGTTAATATCTTCAATGTACAGACCAACTTCCTGTTACAGTTTTATAATAGTTTAGATTTTAATGCAGCGCTGGAACAAAACAGATAGCCCAGTCATTTTACGGTTTCAGCCGGGACTAATTAATAATAGATTTTTTTTTCGGTATAGTATTTAGAAGCCAATTTAAGCCTAGAAATAAAAAAAAAATTTTAAAATTACGTCAGCAACAGCCCCGAATTTAAAATTTAGTATTTATCTCGTTCAAAAAAACTTGATAGTAAATTTAAGTCCCATTGATAATTGAGTTGTTTGGGATCAAAAACAGACATAAAATCCAGATACTATGGATTTTCCATTGTGTATATATTCAATTACTCCCCTCCCCACCCCTCCTAACGAAACTCCGTAAAATGACTGGGCTAAGAGTCCAACTTGATATGCTGACGGTTTTTAAAATATAGTAAGCCATGGTAGTCCAGTGGCGAGTAACCTTGCATGCCGTGCAGGAGTCGATGGTTCGATCCCCGTACAGGCCGACTCGTACAAATGAGTTTTTCGGAATTTATGTACGATTTGTCTGTACGGCTTTCCGGTGAAGGAAAACATCGTGAGGAAATCTACATGCTTCAATTTCGAGGCATGTATTGTACTGTCCATTACATATAGCGACGACGGGTTTACTCCTCGTCACACTGGACATAGTTTCGGTACTAGTGAAACGTGGATGTTTTGAGCTTTCAGAGTATCTCTGACTACCGCCTCGGGGAATAAAGTCGTCAGCATATGCTAGGCATCAAACTGCGTTCTTAACATCCATTTGTGTCACTTCCTATTCACTTAATTACTAATCACTAAATCATTCATCAGCTTAAATACGTCATAAATGCAGCAGCGTGCTTAATGATGAAATTACTATAGTATCGCCCATGTATCGCCATACCTTGGAAACTTAGCTGTCATTTCATACAAATGGAACAATTTAAAAGAGGAGGTAAGCATGTGCGATACTGAGTGAGTGCAAACGAGACAGGAATACGCATTTGCTTAACATTGGTAACTGCCGAGGTAATCAGAGAGCAATAGAGGGGGTGAGGTAAAAAGTTGGTGGGAGGCAGGGAGTGTCCGTACTGTATGTAGTAATATTTACTCTTTAATCTAGAAATAAACATTTTAACGGGTCCTACCGCGTTTTGGTATATTTGAGTTCCCGAAATTCCCGATATACCAAAACGCGGCAAGAACCCGTTAAAATGTTTATTTCTAGATTAAATAATAACCGCGTAACTCTCAATAACTGTAACAGATACTCTTTCTTATACTTCGGTCCACGTACAGAACGTCCAGGAAAATAATTTCGCTCGTCAAGCTTCGTTGGCGCAGAGCAGTGCAAAATCGGGTATTCTCTATCTCGCTCCAACTCGAATAGCAGACTATGGATACTTCAGCAGCGAAAAGGGCGCGAAAGCAATAAGCCAATAGCGGCAAGGTGTCACATCCTGATTGGTCAATATTATTTCGCGCGCTTTTAAAATTTGTCTGCGCAGGTACATCGGTGAGACTTATAAACTGAGTCGCGAACTCGCGCGTCGACATTGCAGTTTAGTATGGAACAGCAGATTTTTTATTTGCTCCGATCGGTTTGCTCCCATAGTAAAATATCAATTTCACCCGGTAGATATTCTCGGGTCGGGTAAAAAAGCGGAATTTTAGGCGTCCCGCTCTGGGTGCTGGCGGTACGCGTCCAGAGATGGCTGAAAAACGCACAGACTTCTGTATTATAATACAGAAGTCTGTGGAAAAACGGGACGTGTGACGACGTTCGAACGCGGGACATCTAGCAACACTAGTTTTGTTAATGAATAAATGAAATTGATATGAATTGTAGTACCTATGTATGTAAAAAGACTTACCAGAACCTCCAGTAATGAATAGAGTTTTCCCCTTATAAAACTCTGCGATCTTCGGTACATTACTGAAGTCTCTTTCTTCTAAAAATCCCATTTTTAGAAGAAAAAAAAAAGTTTTTTTAATCACTTTTTTTTAATAAAACAAAAGGACACTTTCTCTAATTTAAAAATCGATTCTAAACGCAATAATGAATCGAGTCAATCGTGTGACACGATCGAATGAACGGGTTCAAATGTCGCAGTTTGTTATTCTACACGTTGAATCCATTTATTGATGACTTGACCGTTTTTTGTTAAGGCGATGATTGTATCATTCATTAAGCCATTGTTAAGTTAATTAGTTCAAATTAAATTTGCGGTAAACTTTCAATCAATCATATATGCTATGGTTAAGAGCCCCATGAAAAAAATGAAAAAAGAAACAATTTGTTTTAGTAAGTGTGCATTAACCATATAGCCCAGTCATTTTACGGAGTTTTGTTAGGAGGGGTGGTGATTAATAGGGATGATAAAAAAAAATTATTACTTTTTTAAGAACTATTTGATATCTTAAACACTAAAGTGAAAGTAATTTTTGAAGATTTTTAAAAATGACTGAAATATAAGTAAAAATTTAGAGCGTATATAACAAAAGTGACGTTATAATTGAGTATTGTCATACAAATCATGACGACGTGTCATAAAAACACCTGTTTTGCATGAAAGAGATAGAAGATGATAAAAAACATTATGGATGAAAAATTTTGAGCCACGACAACTTTAAAACTAAAGATTTAAATGAAAATCTGGCACATTAAAACAACAGATATTGGTTTCTAGATTCTGTTAAAAACATTTATTTTTACTTTTATTACTAAATGTGCAGTGCTAACTTCGTTTTGTATGGAGCACGTTCCGAATTACATAATAAGGTCCTTCTTAATAATAATATGCTGACACTTTTGTAAGGGGATGATCAGACCATCAAACTGAACAACTTTCTCTATCGCACCAACATTGAAATCGCAAATAAAAATCTACACGTCCATGCAAAACTGCAAACCTACTCGAGCCAAATTTATGGGACAGCTGATTTTTTTTCGCTATTTAAATGTTGGTCCCATAGAGAAAGTTGTTCAGTTTCATGGTCTGATCCCTTAAGAAAGTGTCTCTACAGGGTGAAATTGATATCGTTAGCATCATTTTAAACTAAGAGTCTGCCCATCAAACTGAACAACTTATATTAGACGGCCCGGTAGCACAGTCTGTAGTGAACATGTCTACTGTGCCGAGGGTCACGGGTTCGAATCCCGTAAGGGACAAATATTTATATGATGAATATGAGTATTTGTACCCGAGTCATGGATGTTTGTATCTATATATGAATTCTATATCGTTGTCTAGTCATCATAATACAAGTCCAGGTACTTTAAATGTGACTAGATAATTTGTGTGACAATGTCTAAGATATTAATTATTAATTAATTATACTATGGGAGCAAATCGATCAAAGAAAATAAAAAATCAGCTGTTCTAAATGTATGCAACACTTTTTTTGGCTCCGATCGGTTTTCTCCCATAGTAAAAGTTGTTCAGTTCGATGGGTAGACTCTTAGTTTAAAAGGATGCTAATGATATCAATTTCACCCTCTATACAGGTTATGAAGATCTTCAACTTAAAGTATGACCTTCTACCTATTGTAAAATAATTATACTTAATCACGAACTCAAGATTCAGATCAAGACCAGTTCAATGCTAGATAGTGTTACACCGATACATTTAAGTAGGTATTATTGTATTATAAATTCATTTAATTTAGTTCGCGCGTAATGGAGCGTGGTACCCTGGTTGTTTTTCTTGAACCACATTATTAACGCGATTGATTCAAATCTTAAAATTGTTGTGTCCATCTTCAGTGTTGATGATTTTGCCAATGTCTTTAAACAGCAAATGTGCTTGATTTTGTAAGGTTATAAAATTATTTGGTGACTTTAAGGTGGTTGCAGAGGGGACAATTTTATACAAAACTTTGACGCACAATACGCGTAGACGTGGCAACTAGATTTTCTAAACTATCACTGTATACAGGGTGTAAGTGACCGCCTAGCAAATACTGAAACGGTGAACTCAGACCATCAAACTGAACAACTTTCACTATGGAGCCTAGGTAGGAGACGCGAAAAAAATCAGCTCTCCCATACATTTAAGTCGGGTAGGTACAGCAGTTTTGTATGGGACAGCTGATTTTTTTTCGCGTCTCCTGAAGTAGGCTCCATAGTGAAAGTTGTTCAGTTTGTTGGTTTGAGTTCGGTTTCAGTATTTGCTAGGCTGTCACTTACACCCTGTATTTGGCCGATCCGCTCCACTCATACACCAGTTTTTTTCTCGATACTTACTTTTCTTATTTTCGTTTAAGGCTGTACCGAGCCTATTTTGCTGCCCCCAATCATATTTTTTCTATTTCTCAACAATTAAATAATATTTCCAAAAATAAGAATGTCACTGATGCTGTCATTGTAGTCATTGCTGATTTTCAATTTATCGGGTCACTGCGGATTTGTTTTTATAATGTTTGTAGTCATTATCTTTAAAACCGCCAAAAGTGGACACTTTTGGCGGTTTTAACGATAGTAGCCACAAGCATAAAACATAATTATCCGTAATGTGTCGATAAATTGAAAACCAATCTGAACTACAATGTGACATTCTTGTTTTTTGGAAATATTGTTTAATTTTTAAGAAATAAAAGCAGCGTTTGGGTTTCAAATATTATTGATTTTTAAACATGTTACAGCCATGTTGTGCTATTTCGAATCAAATTAAAGATTGAAAAATTTGTCTCGGGCGGGACTTGAACCCGCACTTTTCCAAACCGGGACTGCGTTATGCGGGGAAGTGCGGGTTCAAGTCCCGCCCGAGACAAATTTTTCAATCTTTAATTTAATACGTTTGGGGGCCGCAAAATAGGATCGGCGCAGCCTTAACTACCTAGTCTTGGAAACCGCCTCATTACTAAATGAGACAACAGATTTTTTTTTTGTTTGTTCTGAGAGTTTATCTTATAACAAACCAACATGCCCTTAATTATCAATCAGCATTTTCGATCGGGCAATGACGCCCCATGCAAAATTGTAGAATACTTGCCTATGCATGAAGAAAATAAACTCTATAATTGAAATTAAGTATGTGTACAGTCAAACTCAAAGTAGGGCACATTACTTTCATAATAGCCCAGTCATTTTACGGAGTTTTGTTAGGTGGCGTGGGGAGTAATTATCAATGAGATTTTTAAACTGTAACCGGTACCATTTAGTGACAAAAAAAATGAGAAGAAAGAAAAAAATTCGCTACTCAATATAGAAATCAAAATTTTATCTCCCAGAAGACTTTTAACTTAATAATATTATTTTATTGTCAATGCTGTCATTTTAATTAGATTTAACTAATTTTATTCAATACGAGCGTTAACCCGCGACTTCGTCCGCACAAATTATATACCAGATTTTAAGTCAGATCATAAGCTATCAAACAAAAAAAGTTTCATCAAAATCGGTTCAGTAGTTTTTGCGTGATACTCGTTCAAACAAACAAACAAACAAACAGACAGACAAAAAATCCAAAAATTGGTGAAATGGAATCAGGGACACCTAAAAACCATATCGTAACTTTTTTTTGTTAATATCTTCAATGTACAGACAAACTTCCTGTTACAGTTTTATAATAGTAAGATTTCGAAATTTTATTAATTAGGAATACTCATGTATTTTTCAAATCCTTGTAAGTACTTAGTTAAAAATATTAACACCATGTTGGAAGTATGATGTATACCTAATGGTAAAGACTTAAAAATGAACAAAAAATAATAATTTACCATTAGTCTTTTAGAACGAGATAAATGTTAAATTTTAAATTTGGGGCTGTTGCTGACGTATTTTTTTTTATTTGGTACATTTCCAGACTCAAATTGGGTCTGAAATACCATACCGAAAAAAATATCAATTATTAATTAGTCCCTCCTAAAACTGTAAAATGACTTGGCTATAAGGTGATTTTGTAAACATTTTCAAGAGTGGTTCAGACTTTTAGACCATCAAAATGATCAACTTTTACTATGGGAGCAAACCATTTCAACATTTTTTGGATTTTTTGTTTGTGTGTTTGTTTGGGTGTTTGTTTGTGTGTTTGTTTGTTTGAACGAGTATCACGCAAAAACTACTGAACCGATTTTGTTGAAACTTTTTTTGTTTGATAGCTTATGATTTGAATTAAAATCTGGTATATAATTTGTGCGGACAGAGTACGCTCGTTATTATAATAAAAACACGAATGGTTCCCGATTTAAGAACGACTTTTTATTTTCATTATTGAAGAGCTTGGCCTGAGGCCATGTCGCTCTGTGGGATTTTCTATTAGGCAAGTTCACAGACATTATAATAACAATAAAAAAACCAGTAATTACACAGTTACGAAATAAAAATATTAACAACTACAAATTTAAGTGAAAAAAGAAGACTGAAGAAGTGACTGTGATAAATTCAATGACAAATTTAACTGTAGGATTGATTAAATATTCGCATGCTATTCTTAATAAATGTAGGTAATCTAATTCAACTGAATGGTAACTGAAAACTATAAACAAATAAAATAAAACTCCCAACACACACACACACACACACTCACACACACACACACACGCACACTCATACACTCAGGTACAAACTATCCTACTTTAAACTGCAATACATAAAATTAGTATTTAAGAGGCTCTTTGATTACTGAGCTTTAGAACTACCCCTAATGGATAGATGCTGGAGCTCAGTGTACATATAAGTTTATTTAATCTATAATGTATGGACTCCAGACGGGGGTGGGAGCCCGGTGACTCGTTACCCAGATTTGCAGGTGTTATCTGTAAATCTACCACGTGCACCGGTCTCTCACATATAGTACTAAGCTTAGCATAATTTGTAACAAGAATACTATTTCATTGTCCCTATATGTGAGATGAAAATAAGTACCTTTTTTATTTATTTATTTATAATGGCTAAATAGGAGTTCTTAATAATTATACTATATTAACATCTAACATTTACTGTACTCACCCTATTTATTTAGCAAATAAATGATTTGTATTTTTTTAATGTTTTTTAATAATAACAATATTTAACGAAAAAAATCCTTTAATCATAAATAAATGACAAAAAAATAAATAATTTAAACAACTTTAAAAACGGCTTTAGCAATGGTCCCGGCTTTCAAATCTTTCAGGGCCTGCTCGTATTCTGAAAGTTTGTACGTTTTAACACCCAACTTCTTGTAGTCCAAATATCTGAAAAAAAATCAATCAATCGATCAAATATACTTTATTTTACACCAAAACATAAACAGTAAAATACAGAGATAAAAATACAGGAGGTACAAAATAAGGCGGTCTTATCGCTAAGAAGCGGCTTCTTCCAGACAACCAAAAAAATAAATCTTAATTAACTTTTCATTGACTTATTTAATACAGTGGTAAAAACGGTGTAAAATTCAACGCTTTACATTTAAAACAAGACGCTTTAGACCATTATGAAACCAACACAGAAAAAACGATGAAAAATCAGCTGTTTCATAGACAATTTTCCGCGGTTTCATATTTGGTCCCATACGGTGTAAACGTTGTTCAGTTTGATGGTTTGAAGCACCTCAAAAAGTAAACAGGGTGTAAGTGACAGCCTAGCAAATACCGAAACAGTGAACTCAGACCATCAAACTGAACAACTTTCACTATGGAGCCTACATCAGGAAACGCAAAAAAAAATCAGCTGTCCCATACATTAGCCCAGTCATTTTACGGTTCGAGCCGGGACTAATTAATAACTGATGTTTTTGGTATTGCATTTAAGAGCCGATTTGAGCTTAGAAATACACATAAATACACGTCAGCAAAAGCACCAAATTAAAAAATTTTGCATTTATCTCGTTCTAAAAATCTGATGGTATTTTTTTTACTCTCACACTTTTGAAGCCTTTACCCATTATACATACTTCAACTTTGCTTTGAATACATTCGTATTTTCTAAGGAATACCTCATTTTCAAAATTTTGATGCCTATTTTATTGTTGAAAAATCATTTATATTGTTATATCTAATTAAAACGAGTATATTGGTATTAATATTATTTAGTTAAAAGCCTTCTGGGAGATACAATTTTGATTCCTATGTTGCGTAGAAATTTTTAAATATGTTTTCAGATGGTCTTTTTGTCACTATATGGTGCCGGTTACAGTTTAAAAGTCCAATTCATAATTACTTCCCGCCCCTCCTAATAAAACTCCGTAAAATGACTGGGTTACATTTTAGTTGGGTAGGTACAGCAGTTTTGTATGGGACAGCTGATTTTTTTTCGCGTTTCCTGAGGTAGGCTCCATAGCGAAAGTTGTTCAGTTTGATGGTCTAAGTTCAGCGTTTCAGTATTTGCTAGACTGTCACTTATGTTGTATGACAGCCATTAGAAAAAGGAAAAAAATGTTCTGTCATTCTGTCATAATCTACGAACGTATTTGATTTCAATAAAATTGGTGACATACATTATTAAACATGGCGCAGTCGGTAGGATCCGAACCTATTACACCCTGCATGTAACGCAATTTATTGTCATTTATTTATTTGTTGTATTATTTATTGTTATTTTATTGTTGTTTTTGTCGTTGTTTTTTGAGCTTACCTGCTTCCCATACATTTCAAAAATGCGATGGCTTTAGGGAAGCTGAACGGATTGATCTTGATTCCAATAATTGTCAATTCTTTGTCATAAACCTGGAACGGGTTTAATCTGGAAACAAACAAGTATGACAAATTTGTTATTATTATAAAAGCAAAAATGTGTTCCGTTTTTGCGCATATTGCTGCGACACTGGCTCCGTGTCGGGGACTATATTCCCCTCGGGGAATATAGTCGTGAGCATATGCTATGTTATAATAAGCTATAATCTTCTTATACATTTATACAAAACACCCCAGTAATATTATTTTTTTAAGTCATTGATTCATTCAAGGTGTGGTTTAAAGTCTAAACTAAGTTCAGTTTGATGGTCTTAAATTTTTACTCTAATGGGTGTTTTGTTATGTCACACCCCATATAATTATAATAACTTACGAAGCCTGGTGAGTGGGTGGGCAGCATCCAAACAGAACGTATTTCCCTCCGTGGTTCAAATAGTTGAAGTTGATCTCCATCACTTTGCCCACGCCTGGGATGAAGGCAAGACTCATTAGTAAGTATTATTAATAGATACCATTATACAGGGTGAAATTGATATCATTTGCATCTTTTTAAACTAAGAGTCTACCCATCAAACTGAACAACTTTTACTATGGGAGCAAACCGATCGGAGCAAAAAAAATCTGTTGTTCCATACTAAACTGCAGTGCCTACTTGACTCGAATGTATGCAACAGCTAATTTTTTTTCTGCTCCGATCGGTTTACTCCCATAGTAATAGTTGTCCAGTTTGATGGGTAGACTCTTAGTTTAAAAGGATGCTAATGATATCAATTTCACCCTGTATACCCCGTAGAATCGGGGTAGTTTTGGACCCAGAATGAGGTGATATGCCTTTAAAAGTGCAATCGATTGGCATTTGGCACAAAACAAAATAATAAAAAAAAATCATTTATTTAAAAAAATCCAGAAAAACTCGAAAGGGTGAGAACCATTAGTAAGCCTTTCTTATCATATTATCTTATAGGCGAATAACCTTTTATAAAGGATGTTAGGGTAAACAGTTGCATTACTTTAAGAGGTAATTAATTATATCCATAAAACTGAACAACTGTCCCTAAGAACACAGCCAAGGAGTGGAATGGCCTGCCTGCGTCAGTATTTCCGAGCGCATAGAAACCGCATTACTTTAAAGTTAGAGTGAATAGGCACCTTCTGGTTAAGCTCGCTACATCTTCGACCCCATCTTTGTCCTGAGGACTGGATTGAGGTCAAGAGCAAACCCATTTGAAATAAAAAAAATAATAATTAGAAACCTATAGGAAATAAGAAAAAAAAATTTGGACTTCCCATACTAAATGCAATCAGCTGATCGAACGTTTAATTGTATGAAGTACATATAACTTTTTTTTTCGAATTTCCTTTGTGCCGTTGGGAAGTTGTTCACTGTCATCATCAGCCTATTATCGTCCACTGATGAACTTAGGCCTCCTTCAAGGTGCGCCACAAAACTCTGTCCTCAGCCTTCCTCATCCAGTCGCTCCCCGCTACCTTTTTTAGGTCGTCCAGCGGGCAGCAGGGCGTCCCACACTACGCCTGCCAGTTCGTGGTCTCCACTCTAGAACTATGACACCTCGTCGGTTGTCAGTTCTTCGGCAGATATAACCAGCCCATTGCCACTTCAGCTTGCTAATTTTCTGAGCTATATCATTCTCTTTAGTTCTCTGACGTATCACTTCATTTCTGATATGATCTCTCAGAGAAAAACCCTGTAGATGTAGATAAATATCTCTCTACTTTGGATGAAATGAAATACCATCCAAACCTGCAAACCTCCAACCAACCTCCTCAACCTCCTCCTCCTACTCCTCGTCCTCCACCTCCTCGACCTCCTCCACTTCCAACCTCCTACCTGTGCAATCGACGATGACGTCATAAAGTTGCTTCTCCTTTTCTAACACGTCGGGTGTGATCAGCCGGTAGCCGGTATCTGAAAATAGAATTTGACTTCATTCTCATCTATTTATATTATAAGTACAAGAGCAGACATACATACATTACAGGATAGTTCAAACCTGCACTGTTGTCAAATTTTTATAGCACCCAAAATTAGATTTTACCAATAAGAATGTGTCACCTTCGGAAATCTCTTGACACGTCACACGATTAGCTAATTGTTTTAGCGCCCTTTCCGCTGCTATCCGACTTTGCACCCTCTGATTACTAAATGACTTCTGGTTTTGGCGGGGACTCGGGCTCTGCGCAAACGAAGATTGACGAGCGGAATTATTTTCCTGGTGGTACTGTACCTACACGTTTACTGGACGATATTAAAGGGACAAATGTCAGAAATCAGATCAGAGCATTTGAAACCACAAGACAGTTAGAAATTGCGCAATAACAAATAGATTGATAGCTCATTTATTTCACCAGAACAATCCAGGAGGCCTATAATAGAGGCCTATAGAGATCAGCGTGGGTTGATGGGTGCCGATTTGTGTGATTGATTGTAGCAACAAGCGCACTAAGGTGCCATTTCATGCACACTGTCACATTTTAGGGATGGAATTATGCACAGTATCGAGTCAACATTGCAAAAGAAACCTTAACCCGAAAAGGTTTTATGTGAAACCTGCCATAGATGATCCCTGGAGTTGGCATCCTTGCCTTGCTTTTCCTATAGCCAAAGCTATAACTTTCTCCCGAAGGAAGTTGGATATTAAATTTTCCTACTCCTAGATTTTCTGTGATTTGTCAACACAATGTATAATGCAACTTTACCTGCAAATAAATATTTTTAATTTATTATTTATTTTTATTATTTTTTATTTAATTCATTGTGGGTTCTAAGACAAATTAGTTATCCCCCTGGCTTGTAGCTTGTGCGGTTGCACTTTTGAAGCCAAGATAGGCTACATCAGCCACCTGAGAGCACATCAACGAAGCTCTCAAAGTCAACAGCTATAATCAGTCGCTGTGGTCGAACACGGCCATAAACCATCATCATAATAAGTCATCCATGCTTTCTCGCTGGACTTCATTCTCTAGCGTTGTGAGTGGTGGCTGTTGATACTGGTTTACACGAGTTACAGTGTTTGGATTGTGTTGGGCCTATGCCCGTTTTAAAGCTGTTGTGAAAACTTACCCAGATTCTTGACGATATCCAGTCTGGTCTTGTTCATCTCGGTGACTGTGACGTCCCTGTGACCATGGTGGTGAAGAATGGTCACCCACAAATTTCCTGGAAAATTAGCAATTTAAGGATTTAAAAATCCTTTCAAGCAGAGGCAAAGTGTTTTTATCTTGAATGTTTAGATAAATAAAAAATAATAACAAACATAATGACTGTTTAGTTTAAGTGCAATAAAACATGATAATAACATTACCGACATCAAGTATATACTTAGATAGTATTATCTAGTTTAACAATCTAGAGAATAAACATGGGAGATTAAACATAATGTACAAATAACATAATTATACTGTCACGTTTAATATATTTTATCCGGTTGTTAGAGATACAATATTATGTTTTTATGTTATGTGTATGAACAATGAAATAACAAATTTTTGTTATTGTTATTACAATATTACCTCTTATTAGAGGTAAAATTATAATTGTGGTTGTCAAGGCGATAATTTCACTAAAACTGTGTACTTATAGCCTAAACGGTTTAAAACATAATAAAAAACCGGTGATTGCTAATTACTTACACTCGACTCACATAACATAATGATAAATATGGGGCGTGAAACCTTCTTTATTTAAGTACAAACATGTGCGAGTGAGAGAGCAGGACTATTGCCTACCGTCGTCTTCCACCCGTCGTTCACGAGAGGTAAACATTTTTGGGTGGCAAGGAGCCAGGAGGAGTGGTGGAGCGTCCATATTCTGTTTTATCATCATCATTTTAACAGCCGATGGACGTCCACTGCTGGACAAAGGCCGCCCCCAAGGATCGCCACATAGACCGGTCCTGCGTCTTCACCACGTCGTCGGTCCAGGTCGTCGGTCCACCTTGTGGAGGGCCTACCCAAGCTGCGCTTTCCGGTACGCGGTCACCACTCGAGAACTCTTCGGCTTCATCGACCATCGGTTCTGCGAGCAATGTGCCCCGCTGGCCGCTGCTGACTTACCCGCCCATTGCCACTATAGTTTAGTAATTCTTTGGGCTATGTCAGCAGCTCTGGTTCTTCTGAGAATCTTCATTTCTGTCACTGATACTCTTTCTTATACTGTGATATAATCTTACAAACGAATTCAACTCACCGATGATACCAGCGCCAACGATCAATATCTTCTGGTTAATGGAGAGAGGAGACGCTCGGTCGAAGCCGTGCGACACGCAAGAGTAAGGTTCACAGAGACCACCTGTCAACAAACAAGAATGTTGTAGCCTGAAGGATGAGCTACAGGGAAAAGAAACACTGTAACACATTGAACTTTAAGCCAGCCGGTTTTGAAAAGACCGTAACACCTGGATCAAGCTAAATCGGTTGAGAACTATCCACGGAAGGAAAGGACCCACTATCACCTAAGACCTGGCTTAAGCTAAACCGTTTCAGAGCTAAACATGGAAGGACCAATTCTACAAGTGGGGTCTGAGGGAGTCACCGATGTGCAACTGCGGGGCACCTGACCAAACCCTTGCCCATGTGGTAAACCGTTACGCAGTTTTCCCGGCGAAATTTATTGAAGAAGTTCATAGCTTTAATCCTGGCAGCGGAAGACTGGTGGAAACACCCTCCCTGAGGGCCTAGCATGCCACCCAGTGTCCAGTCAGTTTTTAGCTGGGATTCCATTTTGAGGGTCTCCATCCATGCTACAGGCACGTTAAGCAGTTGAGCTCTCCCGGATATTTCCATCTGATGGAGCGGTGTAACTATTCGATAAGCCAGGTCAGAGGCCTATCAAGGCAGGTTGAAAATAGTTTGTCTCCACTAATCCGCACTCGACCTGCGTGGTGTCGAGTAGCGCATTCGTGTGACGGAGTGGATTCTCCCTTTGCCCTGCAGTGGGATCCTACTTGTATAACTTACCTTGTTCAGTAGTGATCCCGTCAGGCAGCAGATATGCCTGGGTCTGAGGCACAAGGGTGTACTGGGCCCAGCCACCATCTCGCCAGATGCCAATGGTGCTGTTGATGCCAGCTGTCAGACAGTACTGGTAGTTCCCCGCTCGGCAAAACTCGCAGAGGTGGCAGGCGCTGGAGGAAAAATGCATTAAGAAGCAGGGTATTGGGAGAAGTCAAGGATGGTATAAGACAAAAGAATGTCCTTAATGCGGTTTATATTATACAGACATGTTCTTTATTTATTTATTAGGCACATAAAACAGATTACAGTTATAAAAAAACCAAATATTGACAAATTAAAAGGTAAAGCAAGCCATAATCCTAAGCATATGTGCACATACCGCGTATACCATTCTTACCGCGTATACCATTCGGGAACTCAACAATAAAAAAAGGGACACGAGTGTGTTGGACATGATTCCGTAGCCATTAATTTAGATCATAATTATGATTTTTTTTTTCTGTAGGTAAGTTGATTTCCGATAAATCTATCAGAATTTTTTTTTATTCTTTTTTTTAGAATTTGATTAATAACAACAAATGTTGTAATCAAGTCTACAATGGGTTGTCACAGATATAATTTTTTCCGTTCATTTTTTTGTCGACTTTACTTTGTATGGTTCATAATAAAATTTAACTTTCTGTTTTTGGGTTATTGTCATCCTTCTTCATGCCATATTTTCAATAGGTTCACAAAATGAGAAAGTAATTGAATGGGAGTCTTATAGACAGAGAGAATGGACGAAAATATACTATCTGACGGGACTCGAACCCGCTACCTGCCAATCCAGGGTTTTGCTTTAGTCCAATATTCTACCGAAACTTCAGTTAATAGCATAGCATATGCTCACGACTATAATCCCCGAGGGGGTAGTCAGAGATATTCTGAAACCTCAGAACATCCACGTTTCACTATAGTACCGAAACTCTGCCCAGTGTGACGGGGAGTGAGCCCGTCGCCACTTGTTAATGGACAGTAGGTACAATACATGCCTCGAAATCGAAGCATGCAGGTTTCCTCACGATGTTTTCCTTCACCGAAAAGCCAGTGGTGTTATAAATCGTACATAAATTCCGAAAAACTCATTGGTACGAGTCGGCCTGGACGGGGATCGAACCATCGCCTCCTGCACAGCAGGCAAGGTTACTCGCCACTGGACCACCACGGCTGACTTCTGTTAATAACTTCCAAATTAACAATATCTTGCGTCTTTCTCGATGTTGCAATCATCAAATTCGGCACTTAAGCCTCAGACTTACCAGTTAGGATCGACGACAACTTTCTGTCCTTTCTTGAAGATGGACTTAGGGCCGACCTCGTGGACAGTTCCACAGAACTCGTGTCCCAGGGCCAGGGGACGCTCCTTCGACGCTGGGAATTCGCCCTGGGAAAGACAATGTGGATAGCATAATAAAATAAAGCCGTTTTGGAAAAATATTCACGCCACGTTGGTATTATGTGGGGTCAGATGCAGTGGTTATAACCAGCCACAAGATAGGGAAGATATAGGACGGTAAGAACGAGAGAGTGCATCTATGATTGCATTTCAAAATATGCGTGGATTAGGGATTACCTTGTGGGGATTTACTACAGATGTCAGCACCCACAAGTTATAGCAAAGATGCCAACAGATGGCGATACCGTCGCTCTAGGAAATATGCTCCATACATAGACAACGTTCACCGTGAATACGTAACTCGTAACCTACTACAAATAAGGTTCACAATCGAATGCAAGACATGCATCGCGCAAGAGAAATAATCACAGAGATTCGATACATATACAAGGTCCAACTAAGAACTGTTGAACCACGGCCGGGCCCCAGGCTTCACACATAGCCTGGTGGAAGATCTTCCCTTTTCAATGGAGGAATTCCCAAGTAGCACCTCCATAACCTCTTTAGGGGTAGATTTTCGAAAAATCCTTTCTTAGTGCAACTCTACATCCACTGTAGAATATAATATTTCAAATTTCACGTTTCTGTCTTCAGCGGTTTAGGCTGTGTGTTGTTTGTCAGTATGTTATGGAATGGAACTCTTTTATAAGTAGGTATACAGGGTGAAATAGATATCATTGGCATTCTTTTAAACTAAGAGTTAAACTGAACAACTTTTTCTAAGGGTGCAAATAACGCTCTATTTGCACCCTTAGAAAAAGTTGTTCAGTTTGATGGGTAGACTCTTAGTTGAAAAGGATGACAAATGCCAATGATATCAATTTTCACCCTTTTGATGTAATAATTTAATTAAAGACAAATAAAGGAAGGTAAGTATGTACACACGGCGACACATCAAGCTATACAAAACCAACATAAGCTGGCCGCGCGACGTTATTCGTTACGCTACCTCCGCGCGGCCAGCTTCTGTTGGTTTTGTATAGCTTGATGTGTCGCCGTGTGTACATTAAAAATAAATAAAAATATTGAGAAAATAAAACTAACTTAACCTAAAATATGGAGCAGTTTTGGACCGCGCGGGAGGGTAGCGTTTCCTCGCTGAACGGCTAAACTGATCCGTTGAGCGAGGAAAGCGCCAGCCCTTGGATCCCCTGTCGAGTCTACCAGGCGCTTTGCCAGATCTTTAAAAAGCGCCTGGTCGCCGGGACCCCACGGACCAAGGGTTTCGACACCGAATGCAAATTTGTATTGGGTGCCGATACCCTTGTACTTACCCTCTTTTGCCTTTTCGGCAGATTCCGCCGCCGAGCCAAATCTTTTGCTCGTTCCCTTTATATTAATGTTTACCTGAAGAATGTGCAGGTCAGTGCCACATAGACCGGAGTATTCAACCTTGACGATAATATCTGTGTCGTCCACAATCTTCGGCTTGGGGTAGTTCTTCTCAAACTTCAGGGTGAGGGTCTTACCATCGAAAACTAATGCCTCCATGTTTGTGGATTATCTGTAATGTAAAGAAACACAGATTACTGATTTTTATTTTTTAGACCCGGATCTAAGGGGCCAGATAACTCTGGAAGACCTAGACAGAGTTATCTGGCCCAAGTGAAGGAAAAGGTTGATGTCGTATCGTATCAAGAACTCAAGAGACTAGCGGAAAGGAGACGGGATTGGTGAAAACTCCACCGACAAGAGCGTAAATAAGATGATGATGATGATCTAAGGGGGGCAAACCGGGGCCCAAGCCCCGGGCGGCAGGCTAAGGTGGCACAAAAATCGTGTGCTTGAAAAAAAAAATGCTTTTACTTGTAAATATTGCTAAAAAATCTTTAAAGTATTAGGATTCGGTCGTATTGCAGGTTTACAATGACTTATAAACATAAATCTCGAGCTTGCTGGGTCC
Source organism: Agonopterix arenella (assembly GCA_927399405.1). Taxonomy (NCBI): domain Eukaryota; kingdom Metazoa; phylum Arthropoda; class Insecta; order Lepidoptera; family Depressariidae; genus Agonopterix; species Agonopterix arenella. The sequence continues at coordinate 6,520,191 of OV656718.1, read as the reverse complement.
TGGTTTTTCATGAAATTAAAACTATCATGATCTAAAATCTGGAGCGATTTCTGCAATAGGTGGGCTATTGCAGAAATCGCTCCAGATTTTAGATCATATTGCCACGAGCTATTCATAATTGCAGAAAAATTTCGAGCTCGCTGCGCTCGCTCCAGTTTTTCAATTTGATCACAATGACCTAATTTGGACCTTCACTTCGTCCGCACGGGTTCTCGACGTCGAAGCGAGATAAATTATATAAAAATGTCATCATCACTACATAGTATAAAACAAAATCGCTTCCCGCTGTCTGTCCCTGTGTATGCTTAGATCTTTCGGATTTTGGTGCGCTTTTTTAAATATATATAGTGATTCAAGAGGAAGGTTTGGAATGAACATATTTGCACCGTTTGGGGTCGAAGCATTGGGTCCGTGGGGGCCAGAGGCGCGCCGATTATTTAAAGAATTATTGGCGCGCCTAATCGAGGTCTCCGGTGACCAGAGGGCTGGCAGCTACCTCGGTCATCGCATCAGCCTGGCCATACAAAGAGGTAACTTTGTCAGCCTCCTGGGCACCTTGCCGCCAAGCTGCGGCAATTTCGAAGACATTTTTTATTTGTAAGTAGTATTAGTTTTGTTTCTTTTTTGTTTTTTCTTTAGGTTAATGGTTATGTATACATATAGTGCTTTAATGTATATTTTTTTATTTATTTATTCAATAAAAGAGGAAGGTTTATATACCAGCATTGCACCCGTGCGAAGCCGGGTCGGGTCGCTAGTTGAGTATGTAATCATAAGTAAATATTCAAACTCAAAATCTTCTATCAAAATCGATCCAGTAGATTTCGCTTGATGCGCGAACGGACAAATATTAACGTTTTTAAATTAGGCCAGAAGATAGGTAGGTATACTTATTTATATATCTACTTAAGTATTATATTACACGTGTTATACAAGTTAGGTAATCGTATGATAATATTCCATTCTGATAACATTTACAAAACAATTTATAGTTAATAATAAAAACAATACGTCTTCTCTTCGATCTTTCGTTGATCTCTTTCTATTTATTTTACTTTACATAATACATAGGCAATCAATTATATAGGGTAAATTTTATATCACTGCGGATAACTTCAGCATGTAATCTACTCATCAAACTGAACAACTTTTATTATGGAGCCAACATCGAAATCTTGGAAAAAAAAACAGCTACATTTGAGTCGAATCGGTACTGCAGTTTTGTATGGGGCAGCTGTTTTTTTCGCGATTTCGAAGTTGGCTCCATAGTGAAAGTTGTTCAGTTTGATAAGTAGAATACATGCTGAAGTTATCCTCAGTGATATAAAACTTACCCTGTACAGGGTGTAAACTTAAATGAGTTTCAGACTTAAGGGGGTGCTTCAGAGCATCAAACTGAACAATTTTTCTATTTGACCAACTTTGAAACGCGAAAAAATATTCGCGATTCCACGGTGTATGTCATTGAAATACATAGAGAAACACGTACTCTTGACGAGAAGGAGTGGGCTTACGCATAATTTTACTTTCCCCTCTGTCAAAGCACGAAAAGTTAAAAAAAAAAATAATAATAAAATAAAATAAAATATCGTAAAAATATTTTTTTGTTTAATTTTTTTTTAAAGAATTATACTTAATTATTATTTCTTCTGCCTGCCTTTATCCCATTATTTGGGGTCGGTGCAATATGTCGTTTTCCTCCATTCATCTCTTTTAGCCGTCATTTCATACATGTCATCTTTCACACAATCCATCCATCTAAATTATTATTTATTACCTATATTTTAAAATGTAATAAAATAAAAAAAAATTAAAAAAATGTAAACGACTTACAAGACCAGCGTTTACAAAATCCGCGCCGTATCTAAAATGGATAACAAGTTGCCGCGACTAAAGTAAAGATAACTGCCAAAGGCATAACAATATTTATAACTAAACATACTCAATAGTGTCACCACCTTGAAACTATACTTTTTAGTATCTTAATAAATTATTTTTTTTCCTTTTCTTCCTAGAACTAAATAATTGTGCTACCCTCAATAGTATTTTTTTTATTTCTAAACAATGAAGAGGCTATGTGAAAAAAATAGGATTCTCCAAAGCGTCACATATCATGAAGTACTAACAGTAGGAGTATGATTAGCGGATATGTGTAAATTGAACATATAATTGAAGTTTTGATTAGAGCCAAAACACAATTAAGACACATTTTCTCGATAGAAAAACTAGCCAAAGTAGCCTCCGTCTTTATCGATAAACGCTTGGAACTGCTAAACGGTGAATAATAGAAACACGAGACTTGATTTTAAAAAAAGAGAATGATATTTTACAAATTTTGATTAGAGCAGAATTGAACTTACATAAATAGTACAATCACAATTAAATAAAGTTTGTTTTAAATTGTCAGATGTTGTTCAGATCAGACCATAAAACTGAACAACTTTTAATACCTATCGGGACAAATCTGAACGCAAAAATAAATCATTTACAATACTCTTAATAATTGAATTCGCAATATTTTTCTTCCACTTTTCATACAAACGTTCGATTCGATCAGCTGATTGCACTTAGTATGGAAAGTCCTGAAAAAATTGCGGTTTTCCTATATGTTTCTTTGGGAAAGATGTTCAGTACCATGGGTACAATCACTCCTTAAAGTAATGCAACTGTTTTAGCCTAACACCGATTTTTTATTTGCTCCAATCGGTTTGCTCTCATAGTAAAAGTTGTTCAGTTTGTTGGGAGACTCTTAGTTTAAAAGGATGCTAATGCTATCAATTTCACCCTGTATAATACAATTCTGTATGCCACACAGCAACAAACGCATTGATGGTCACCCTACAAAAAGATAATACTTAATAATGCATGTTGGTTATTATTGCCCTGTTTGTTATATTGTAAAGATAAACGTGTTTACGAAGTTATCTTTATCTTTTATTAAAGAGATGCGCGCGTCTCCGCTTGCGTTTTATGTAGGGTCCTTTCCTTATTAACTTGCTGACGGTTTTTTAAAGATGATCCGATCATCCGACCAGACCATCCTGAATAAATTTCTCTATGGGACCAATGTCGAAATCGCGAAAAGAAAATCTGACGTCCTATAGGTAGTTACTAGGAACATAATTATACAATTTCAATCGAGTAGGATTTGCAATCCTATATGAAACAGCTGGGCTGCGTTCAGAACCTACGCCCCAGGTGCACCCCGAGTGCAACTTTTCGCACGAACGCCGTTCCGAGGCTCGGTGAAAAACGCTCTTTGCAACTCGGTTGTCACAACTCAACCGTTCCGAACCTCTGACGGGTTGCAACTTTTAACCATCAAATTCGATGGTTAAAAAACACTCTGACGTTTTAATTATCTGTGGTTACTTGACTTTTCGCGCGTTTTGAATAAAAGTTTGTTTTTCAAACTATTTTTATTCACTTCTGCTAACATGGAAAATGAGTTTTTTTATTGTATTTGGAAATGATGGAAGCTCTGGAAGCCTGAAAGGAAAAGATATTACTTTAAATGTCAAAATTTGAGGTTATAAAACAACCGTGATCGTTCCGTACCTCATAGCAAGTTAAAAATTGGCGCGGTCGTTCCGTACCTTAGAGCGAGTTGAAAAACAACCGCACCTAAAGGTCGTGAACGCACCCCTGTATTTTTAAGTGAAACTTTTTAACTTTTCGTGTGACGGAAGTTCGAAATTCAAAGGAGAACGGTCACGGCCCATAGAAAAAAAAACCAGGCCCGACAGTAACGAGACATATGTCTTTTTTTTTGTTATTTTTTATACAATAGAAAAAAACAAAATTTATATTCAACATCGATGGCTAACACCAAAATATTGCATTATACTTTTATTAAGGCGTAACATAAAAAAAATTATATAATGCCTATTTTTACGTAAATGTATGTGAGTAAATGATGATACAATAGCTATGGGATGTATCCAGGCAACCTTATGACTAGGAGTCATTACCAACTTAAGGCTCCTACACATGGGTTCTATGATTTATAACCAAGAATATAAATATGTAGATGACACGATTGTATCAAGACCTCCGCTTCTAAGTACCTAGTAGACAAAGTTGTATTACGTTATGCAACACAACCTGCCCACCAAATAATTTCTACGCAAATAAATCATATATATTTCTAATAAAGTAACGCCTGATTCAATTAATTACAAGAATATAATAAAATAAAAGCAGTTATGTCGAAATAATGGTTTATTTTCAGTTTTATTGAATTTCTAAGTCCTTTAAAACATAATCCATACCTAGTGCAGGGTGATCAAAGTGATCTTGATGTCTAGCCCACCCTAAGTTATAAACTTAATGGAATAAACGCAGTAACAGAATATTACTGTTCGTGCTTGCATGGAAAAAAGACATTGGGAAGTTGTGCACACGTTGTTTTTTTTCTACTGTATAAAAAATAAAATGACATGTCTCGTTACTGTCGGGCCTGGGTCAGAAATGACTGTTCTCCTTTGACAGCTGCTGAGTTTCACTACACTTCTGCCGGGCGTCCGGGGTCGGCCATTTTTTTTTTCAAAGTTTTTAGGTGAATCCGTATAGTTCCAGCGTTATTCATTATTAAAGTTGAAACTAGGTATAGTCAGGAGTGCGATTTTTAAATCTCATTCGCAGAGCTCAGCAGTTGAAACTGTCAAAATTACTAAGGAGATTTGACTTATTATACTTCAGGAGTGAGATGCCTATCTCCGTACATTTTGAACTGCTGAGTTCAACGTATGAGATTCAAAAATCGCACTCCAGGTACCTAACCTATTATATTTTTCCCTGGTCTCTGTGTTGGTAGGCTAGTTGGTACCTACTTCATACTTTCCTTAAAAATTGATCAGCGTCACTTGTTTCGCGCCTTATCTAGGTTTACCAGCAAACTAATAGGTACTTAGTAGTTAGGTACCTAATAAATTTTCGATAGGAATGGATATTACAGCACGGTCAGCATGAAATGCTTAGGTATAATTATTTACTATATTAATTAGCCTTGAACTTGCTTCTTCATCTTATCTTTAAACTCACGAGATAAATGATAAAACGGCAAAACATAAAATATCTTTCTTACATAACGTTGTCATTAAAATTAAAACGTCTGTTTGCGTATCTGTTTTGAAAACAACATAGTATCTATTTCTAGAAAACTAACAATAAATAAATATTATTTTATAACTCTGTTTTGATAAAGTATTTATATTATTTACAATTGTGTGTTTTAATCCTTATGCCATCTAGTGTCGAATAGCAGAACTACGACATAACAACGTTTAAAGACAAACAAAGTAGTTTCAAAAAAATGCGCTAGAGTTCATACTAGTGACATCTGTTATCGAGTACCTGTATTAAGATAAACGTACTACTTTATTGACAGAGCAAGGCGTGGTCAAATTTCGTTCGTTCTTCAATAAATTTGACAAATGATTAGTGTAGCTTATAAAACTACCCATTAATAAGGTATTTGGCGAAATTACAGCACTAAATTAACGGAACTACAAAAAAATATGTAAACTTGTTTATTAGTTATTACAATAGACTCATCAAGAAACTATTTAACATACTACACACGCATATACATATGCATAACAAAGCAATTAGGAAAGTAGTAAGATTCTCTTAATACCTATTTATAGTTTAAGTATTACTTAATTGACTAGCTAGTCATGTAAGTAATAAATTTTTGTACTATCAATTTGTGATACTTTTACATCATTTCTATTTTGACATTTCGCACCGGACATGTCACGGGTATTTAGTGTTTATACGACTGGCAACATTTCTACACCTGCCTACCATTCATTCATTTGGTCCTTTCAAGAAATTCATTCAACTAGAACCAAAATGAACGATTTCTTTCATCTCATTTTCATTCAATCAAACCGAAAGTTTTTCGCGTGAGGTGTGGCGGTGCGTTGTTTTTTACGATGGCGTTCGTTAAAATGGAATTATTTACTCTAATACTGTGTTTATCATCAATTGGTGAGTTAAAATAAACGTTTATTACTCTATTTTAACTATTTAAATAGTAACATATTCGCAGTTCGCTTTTAAAACTAAGAATAAACCTGTTATATTACACTACTTGTTTCATCCACTTGCCAATTGTTTACTGGTTTTAGACACGTAATTTTGTGCAGACACACCCTTTTGAACGTTTACATGGAGATTTACTAGTAGTATTAACTATAAAATTTGTTTTGAATACCAAAAAAAAAAATTTTAAATCTTCTCTTTGTTATGTATTTACTAACGTGGTTTTTAGCAATTTTAACTTTAAAATAATTATTGTTATGATGCAGAAGGCCTAGCGGTTTATTTTTGAACGTATTTTCGACAAAATTTACAGCACAGATGTTGCTAATGATAGGTTTTATGATGCCAAATTGATGATCAAAGTTTGGCTTCTATTTTATGCTCGCTACCCCAACCCTTTTATACCAAGGTAATCGAATCAATTTTTCGCTCCAATGCATGAAGACAGAATACACGAAGGGTAGATTTTGTGCAGTATGTTAGCTATAAAATATTAGTTGTAAGTTACTAGTTAGTAGCTATTCAACTAAATAGATATTGTGATTATTTTCTTCGTTGGCGCGTTTGTCGGTTTAAAAGTGCTAATCCAGCGTACCACAGTATAAAACAGTGTAAAAATATAATAAATAACACCTATGGTAATATAGCTTGGCTTAAAAGAGTTTAGAAAAAATGAGGGCACCACTTTCTTTGTAAGTACGTCAAAATCACGCAAAATCTGGAAGAACCGCATATTGTCAGTCGGGGCAAGTGCCTCTACGGGGTGAGTGCCTCCAGCTTAAAAATTTCGAAAACTAGACATATATTTAAATAGGAATGTAGTCGTGAGAATATGATATAAGTTCCGGCTTTGACGTGTGATGGCGGTATGTCGAAATACATATAAGTCTAGTTTTCGAAATTTTGAAGCTGGAGGCACTTACCCCGTAGAGGTACTTGCCCCGACTGACTATACCTACTAAAATTATTAGTTCCACCTGCCATGCCACCACATTAAACTCTTTTATTGCTAATCTGTATGTACCAAGGATATTAATATACCAGTAAGAGCGATGATAGCCCATACGGAAGAGAGCTAGCGCCTCAATCATGAGGCCGCGGTTCGATTCCTGGCCTGTACCACTAAGTTATTTGGAATTTATGTACGGTTGTATTTATCACTTACTAGCTCGGCGGTGAAGGAAAACATTGTGAGGAAACCTGCATTCCCGAGAATGAAAAGAAAATACCATAAGTTCGGAGGTATGCGTAAAATATGGGTGAGCTTGGGGTGAACACAAAGGACCAGCGCTGGTCTCAGTGTTACAACGACCCTTGCTTGCAAAAGCCCAACCACAAATAATCAATAATATACCAGTACTAGATAATATACGATCAGTAGGAACTGCATGTTACACTGGAATATGGTTCCTGTACCAAATTGATGTTACCAAGTTCACATTGTTTTGTATGGCAATGTGTCATTTTGTGTTATTTCTATGAATGAGCTTGTATCGTTAGAGTGGGAGTGGCGTTGTATGTCTGCTATTGGCAGTCACATCGCTCGTCAATTGTTGGTTGGTTGGTCCCGGGCCTACAACGAAGCTCCAGTGGTGGCTCAAGATAGTGTTATTTCCGAAAAACAATCCTTGATGTCACCAAAATACATAAATTAACGTACAACGTCAAGCACTCTTGCTAAATAAACTAGACATTGGCAAAATCATCACAACCAAGATGGCAGCCATTTTAAAAAAAATTGAATATAATAGAATCGTTAGAGTGCATGTCAATGAATGTTTAAAGTCACATTGCTAGTTTGGCTTCAACCGGTTGTGTCATTTGCGTGGTGTTCGCATTTCAGCTTACCACATGACTCTGCCATCTCTTCTCAACCTTGTTTTTGGTTAACAATCCCTAAGATTAGGATCCCCACAAACTAATTTACATTGGCAGAGAAAAGATTCAGTGCTTGCCATGCTTCTCACAAGTAAAATATATTTATAACTGTCTTTTCCCCAGCCCTCGGTCAGCGGACACCGACCATCTCCCACATAACCCAGGAGCAAATCCGTGACATTGGAGGCCAGGTTGACCTGGACTGCTCCGTACACTACGCACAGGACTTCCCTGTGCTATGGGTAAGTTATTAATTATAAATCGCAGCACGAATCTAGAGGTTTGAGATATACAAAGTCACGTAACATCAAAAAAAATTGTTATGTTCGCAGATGACGTATCTGTGTTTTTCAAATTTAAAAGAAATTCTGTAAGTGATTTGAAAAGTGATATAACTGACACGCTAACAAACATTGTTAACTATTTCAAATCACTTAAACTTAAAACGAATATTGGTAAGACAAAGATGTTACATTTTAGAAACTACAACACAAAGGGCTTAGATATTGACATTGGTATGAATGGAAATAAGGTAGAACTTGTACATAACGCTAAATTCCTTGGCCTAAATACTGATGTATACCTGGACTGGAAAATGCATGTTGAGGACCTGGAGGGAAAACTGAGCAGTTTCAGCTTTGCTTTGAAAAATTTAGCTCAAATATCTACCAAAAAAGCTGCACTCCAGGCTCACTATGCTTTCTTTCAGTCCAGAGTCCTGTATGGTCTGGCAATATGGGGCGGTTCTGTGAATTTTGAAAGATTATTTATTGTGCAAAAAAGATGCATTAGAGTCCTGAATGGGATACGTTCGAGCAGGGAATCATGCCGATCTTCATTTGTAGACTTGAAAATACACACTATTACCGCCTTATATATTTTGGAGTTGTGTAAACTGGTACGGCGTTATCCCGTTAAATTCCCTAACAGACGAGAATTTAAAAGTAGCAGACTAAATCAGATTCATAAACCTGAACTACAGGTGCCCATGTGTAGGACAGCCTCGTATCAGCGTACTGCAATGTATAACGCTGTTATTGTGTACGATAGGTTGCCCGAGGATATCAAGTCTCTCAGTGGTAATAAATTTATGAAGAAGTTAAAATCCATGCTTGTAACAATGTGTCCATATAATTTAAATGAATTTCTTAATAAATGACTAAGTGTTTAGATACCTATTTGAATTGAATTTATTAATAAATAATAATAATAATAAATATCTTGGATATTGTTACACAAATTATCTAGCCACATTTTAAAGTACCTGGACTTGTATTATGATGACTAGACAACGATATAGAATACATATATAGATACAAACATCCATGACTCGGGTACAAATATTCATATTCATCATATAAATATTTGTCCCTTACGGGATTCGAACCCGCGACCCTCGGCACAGCAGGCAGGTTCACTACAGACTGTGCCTGTGACTGTGATTAAATATTGGTGCTGTCGCTATTGTAACTGTTGAACTTATATTCCAATTAATTAAACTTACGGACATTAGAAATTGTATCAATTAATTCATTGACATCACTGTATCTTAATTATTGTTTTGTATTTCGTAGCTGACATTGTAAATTTAATATTGTTATTTAATAAGTTATTCTTAAGCTACACCTCTGGGTAAAATTGCATTGGAATCCAATCAAATAATGTAACACCACACTTCTGTACATACATGCAATTTAAGGCTGAATAAATAAATGAAATGAAATACTAGCTGACCCGGTGAACTTCGTACTTCGTCCTGAGGATGCTCCTTGGTGGAGCGAAACACGTGTAGAGTAGAAATTATTTGGTGGGCAGGTTGTGTTGCATAACGTAATACAACTTTGTCTACTAGGTACTTAAAAGCGGAGGTCTTGATACAATCGTGTCATCTACTTATTTGTTTTTTCTTAGTTTAATTATGGACAGGGAGCTCAGAGGGTTTGAACGCTCTCATATTCAGGGCGTAAATTAAATAGTTTTCAAACTAGGAGGTCATGAGAGATTACCGAAAAAGTATCTGAAAAGTTTCAGATAGGAGCCCCATGCACACGGGGGCTTTTCAGACAAATTTCGTACAAAGAAAATTTTTAAAGCAAAAAACCTGATGTCCAGCGCCAGTGATTTTCATACCATCCGTATTTGGCTTGACGCGTAATGACATTTAGATGCAAATCTGATCAACAAAGACGAGTCTGAAAACTAAGATTTATGGATCGTTTTTAACTCGATGTTCAGGGCGAATGAAAGTTATTCTCCGCAATAGCGTTACATGTCCTTATAAGAAATATATAAATATCTGACGGATACGTGGAGCCTTTTGGAAAATATGAAGAAAAAGAAATGTTACTAAAATTAAACACAACGCAACATTTTATATCATCCACCTATGTGTCAGATATTTATCCAGGGTGAAATTGATATCATTAGCATCCTTTTAAACTAAGAGTCTACTGAGAGAGAAACTGAACAACTTTTACTATGGGAGCAAACCAATCGGAGCAAAAAAAATCTGCCGTTGCATACATTTGAGTCGAGTAGGCACTGCAGTTTAGTATGGAGAATAGCTTATTTTATTTTTGCTCCGATCGGTTTGCTCCCATAGTAAAAGTTGTTCAGTTTGATGTGTAGACTCTTAGTTTAAAAGGATGCTAATGATATCAATTTCACCCTGCATATTTACTATCAGGACATGTATTTTATTTATTTTATTTTAATAGGCACAGTAATAAAAGACAATATAAAACATATGCTATATACAAATATTATATCTACAATAGGGCTAAAATTGCCTCGCAATAACAACTGCGCACAACATTATCTTAAAATCTTAACATTATGGTTGGGAATTGAGAAAATTGTTATTTAAATGTTTTTAAAATGCATCTGATAGAGTTAACATATTGAGTCTGATTTTGATGAAATATATCGAAATCTTTACAGTGTTCGTTATATGTTCTACACATACGTAACAAAGGGTTGTTATGAGAGATGTTATTTCTAGCTAAGGAACAAGCAAATAGATTTTGGTAACGACTAGATCGAGCACATGGTCTCAGTGAAATGTGGTGAAGGATGTCCGTATCGAGCTTCGAGTTGAGTATCTTATATAGAATTAGTAAGTCGTTAAAGGATCTTCTAATCTCCAAACTGTCCAGTTCGAACTTACGCATAGCACTACTAAGGGAAATAACTTTCATTCGCCCTGAACATCACGTTAAAAATGATAAATCTTAGTTTTCGGAGTCGTCAGATTTAGTGAAAGTCCACAATTGGTCAGATTTGCATTTAAATGTCATTAAGCGTCAAGCCCAATACGATGGCATGAAAATCACTAACGCTGGACATCGGTTTTTTTTTCTTCGTATAAAATTTATCTGAAAACACCCCCCTGGGCACGGGGCTCTCTGAAACATCTCAGATACTTTCTCGGTAATCTCTCATGACTCCTAGCCCGTCAGATATCCAATTTACGCCCTCAATATGAGAGTGTTCAAACCCTCTGAGCAGCCGGTCCATAGGTTAGGTTATTTAGATTACAATTAATGTACCTATATCTATCTATCTATCTATACTATTATAAAACTGTAACAGGAAGTTTGTCTGTACATTGAAGATATTAACAAAAAAAAAGTTACGATATGGTTTTTAGGTGTCCCTGATTCCATTTCACCAATTTTTGGATTTCTTGTCTGTCTGTTTGTTTGAACGAGTATCACGCAAAAACTACTGAATCGATTTTGATGAAACTTTTTTTGTTTGATAGCTTATGATCTGACTTAAAATCTGGTATATAATTTGTGCGGACAAAGTCGCGTGTTAACGCTCGTAGTAAATAATATTGTAAATGATGAACGCAACTTGGTTGAACGCAATTAGCAATTAGGTAGGAACTCTCTGATAAATAATGACCTGAGATAATAATGTTTTGAATGTTGTTCATGTGTTAATAAAGACGTAAGTACAAGCAAATCAATGTATTGTAATCTATAAGGTCTAACAAAATTAGCTGAAACTATTTTAAGGGGATGATCAGACCATCAAACTGAACAACTTTCTCTGGGACCAATATCGAAATCGCGAAAAAATATCAGCTGTCCCATACATATGACTCGAGTTATGTTTGCAGTTTTGTATGGGACAGCTGATTTTTTTTTCTCTATTTCGATATTGGTCCCATAGAGAAAGTTGTTCAGTTTGATGATCTGATCAACCCATTAAAATAGTTTCAGCAAATTTTGTTAGACCTTATATAACGTCACGCCTCTTTCTCAGAGGGGTAGGCAGAGACCAAAGCGCGCCATTTGCTACGATCCTTACATACTTCTCTCGCCTCATTCACATTCATACATCTCTTCATACATGTCCGTCGGTTTCGAGTACTCCGCTCCCCACCTTTCTGTAAGATGTAACCGATTTGATTAAAGTCCGTCTTACGGGGGCGCCCTCTGCCGACACTTCCACTCAAATTATTGATATCTTTCCTACATCTGCTGTCATTCGGTCATTCCATACCAAGAACATTGTATATAGTATCCTTTTCATAAAAACTTCAAACCTACTTCACTCAAATTTGGACATAGATGATGTTTTTGGCAATTTCGAGGTTGTTCCTATAGAGAAACTTGTTCAGGTTGATGGTCTGATAATCCCCTTAAAATATATTGCACGTTTGCATTGAGTTTAAAAAAGTGTCCATTCTGTGTCAAATTTCATCCAAACCAATTCAGCCGTTTACGTGAATGAGTCACAAACTTACAAACATCTCGAACTTTCACATTTATAAAATCAATAGAATTATTTCAGAATTTTTGTCCGTCCCAGACTCAATACCACTTTTTATGCCCATACCGTGTGGCTGCCGGTTATAGCCACTTTATCTGACCCCACCTCTGATCGTATCGGTCTCCCGTTCCATCAGACATAGGAGGGTAAGAACAAGAGACAAACCGTGTGGCTGCCGGTTATAGCCACTGCATCTGACCCCACCTCTGATCGTATCGGTCTCCCGTTCCATCAGACATAGGAGGGAAAGAACAAGAGACAAACCGTGTGGCTGCCGGTTATAGCCACTGCATCTGACCCCACCTCTGATCGTATCGGTCTCCCGTTCCATCAGACATAGGAGGATAAGAACAAGAGACAAACCGTGAGGCTGCCGGTTATAGCCACTGCATCTGACCCCACCTCTGATCGTATCGGTCTCCCGTTCCATCAGACATAGGAGGGTAAGGACGAGAGAATGCATCTGTGTTTAGCGCGTACACTTAATGCACTTCACAATATCCTAAGTACCTGACTGCTTTGCTATAAAGATAGGCGGTCGCCGTAGTCCAAATCGACTAGGTATCCATCAACATAATCCCTTATTCTGTCTGCAAGTCTCCAACGAATTTAAACCAAGAGCATGATGGGTCAATAACCATATTTAATGTTAAATCCATTGTACAAGCCCCTATGGTGCTATAAAATCATTTCAATGGTGGACTTGACAAGAGGGGACCTATTGAAAAGACCCATTAATAAATATTCTATGAAATCTGTAAGGAGGAAGTTATGTATGCTTTGTGCGCGACATTAGCGCCATCTAGCGACATCGGGACCCGTAAATTAGTGATAGCATGATTGATTTAGGTTCAGTTTTGTTATCTACAAGGTGAAATTGATATCATTAGCATCCTTTTAACACAACTACGTAACGTAATACAACTTTGTCTACTAGGTACTTAGAAGCGGAGGTCTTGATACAATCGTGTCATCTACATATTCATCCTTTTAAACTAAGAGTCTACTCATCAAACTGATCAACGTTTACTATGGGAGCAAACCGATCGGAGCAAATAAAAAATCTGCTGTTCCATACTATACTGTCGACGCGCGAGTTCGCGACTCAAATGTATGCAACAGCAGATTTTTTTTTTGCTCCGATCTGTTTGCTCCCATAGTAAAAGTTATTCAGTTCGATGAGTAGATTCTTAGTTTAAAAGGATGCTAATGATATCAATTTCACCCTGTATACATACGGACAGGGCGTAACCTAAGATCAAGGACCTCTTTTAGAGATTCTTCCTCTTAGGGTCTGACTCTCTAATTTAATAAGCTGAATGGTTTTTAGGAGAATGATCAGACAATCAAACTGAACAACTTCTTCTATGGAACTAACATCGGAATATTGAAAAGAAAAATTTGCTGTTCATACATCTGGGTCGAGAAGGATTGCAGTTTTGTATGCAACAGTAGATTTTTTACTCGATTTCAAAGTTGGTCCCAAAGTTGTTCAGTTTGATGGCCTGGTCATCCCCTTAAGAGGATAGGCGGGCTCTTGAAGAAATTTCGAGAATAGTCACTTTTCCAACTGTATACGTATTTGTCCGATCCGCCCATCCCACACACCCCGCCGACTAGAGTGTGAAAGAGACAACTGCAGTTCGGATTGATTTCATCCACATAAAATGGACGAAATCAGCATTTCGTACTCCCCTGTTTTCTCCTCCAGAACTAAACCGATTTTAATTTTTTTTTAGGAGTAATATGAGATAGACTTTGGCTATGACTGTATGTTTTGCTTTTTTTTGTTTATATTCGTCTTTGTTTGCTGGATGTCTGAAAACGGAGGTAAAATGGGGCAATTTTCGAAGGTCCCTGTTTGTTTGTTTGTAAAATATATTTATTGTCAATAAAAATTAACTTATAGTCTAGTGTACATTAGAGCCTAGGTATAAGTATCATGATTTTTAACAGTTTAGCAGGCTCTCTAGCATATTTAAAACTTTTATGCAATGGATTCTTAAGAAAATTAGTTTAGTATCTAAATGTTAACAAAATATTTGCAGGTTAATAAATGCTGCAGACATAATTAATTAGATTTAATTTAGCTTTATTTTGTTTATATTCGTCTTTGTTTGCTTGATATCTGTAAACGGAGGTAAAATGGGGCAATTTTCGAATGTCCCTAGTTCTTACAGTAATCAGTTAATGCAAAAAAGCAAAACATACGGACATTGCAGCGGTAACTTAGATTGTATAGTAAACATTTTTTTTTTGCTCTAGTGTTATTATCCCAGGAGGAAACAAGAGATTTTTTTTTATTACGTATGGGTTTGCTCTTGACCTCAATCTAGTCCTTCTAATCGAAGATGTGGCGAGCTCACCCAGAACAAGCCTATTCACTCGTACTTTAAAGGAATTCGGGTTGTAAGCGCTCGGAAATACTGACGTAGGCATGGCGTTCCACTCCTTGGCTGTGCGCATTATAAAAGATTCAGAAAGGCGCTTGGCGCGGATATGTGGGATGTCAACCAAAAAGGGGTGATATCCCGCGTTGGACAAAACGGTTGAAAGACGGCTGGTTACATCAAATGGAATCATAAAATATAGACGACCACAATAAGGTCAAAAGTCTACACTGATACGCCTATTCACGTCTCAATGACACCTCATTTTAAGACATTAAACATGCTCAAACTAAACATACCTAATAATCTGCTGCTTCAAAATAAGACACGGAATACGCCATTGAACATTTTACGCCAGATAGCCCAGTCATTTTACGGAGTTTTGTTAGGCGGGGTAGGGAGGAATTATTAATTGGACTTTTAAACTGTAACCGGCACCATTTAGTGACAAAAAGACTATCTTAACACATATTTAAAAAAATTCACTACGCAACATAGAAATCATAATTGTGTGTCCCAGAAGGATTTTAAATTAATAATATTAATACCAATGCACTCATTTGACTTAGATTTAACAATATAAATTATTGTTGAGCAATAAAACAGGCATTGAAATTTAATAAATGAGGTATTTATTAGAAAATACGAATGTATTTTCAAAACCTTTTAAGTAGACAAAAATATTTAAACCATGTTTGAAGTATGTATAAAGGTAAAGCCTTAATAATGTGCAAAAAAAAATTTACCATCAGGTTTTTTAGAACGAAATAATAGCTAAATTTTAAAATTGGAACTTGCTGACGTGATTTTTTTTTAATTTTGGTACATTTCTAGGCTCAAATTGACTCTTCAATAATACACCAAAAAAAAATTTTCAATTACTAATTAGTCACAGCTCAAACCGTAAAATGACTGGGCTATTTTATTTTGGAGCAGTCGTAATACGCGCTGCAGCAGTCCACAGTACCATTGCACTACAAAACTAACTCTAATCTATATTGACCTCCCAACCTGCGCGATTAGAGTCTATTTCCTTGTTTTAGAACTAGACATTGCCCGCGACTCCGTCTGCGTGGACTTTAAAAACGTATCCTAGATGTTAATCCAGGACGTATTATGCTCAAAAAGGTCTAAAGAAACGTAAATTCTGTCTAGAATCGAACCAAGACTCCATGTTGCACATTTTGAAACTAAGTGACTCCACCTGCTGCAGGTTCTGCGGGGAGGACATGGAAACTCCCCTACACATTCTCTGCGATTGTGGTCCATTAATGTACAAACGAAGTATTCATCTTGGCAGACAGGTACTGGCTCCAGATGAGATACAAGAACTCCCTGTTAAAAACCTACTGCGATACCTAACTGCTGTAGGGATTAACAGGGAACTGTAGGAAGGGGCGTTCACAAAAGATCAGCGATGGTCGAAGTGGCACAGACGCAAATCTGTTAAGGCCCCAATCACCCAATAATAATAATAAGTTTAAAAATCTGACCATATACCTCTAATCTCCCCATTTTGGGGGAGGCCTATGTCCAGCAGTGGACGTCTATCGGCTGATATGATGATAATGGAACATCAGATTTTTTTTTCGCTATTTCGATATTGGTCCCATAGTGAAAGTTGTTCAGTTTGATGGTCTTAACCACCCCTTTAAATGTTTATTTGTATTTTTGTAACACCTTGTATTGTACCCGTGTGCCGAATTTCATCTAAATCCGTTCAGCCTTTTTATGCGTGATTCAGCCACAAACATACAAACTTATAAACATCGTTACAATCTTTTCCATTTATAATATTAGTAAGAAGACTCTACCCACTTGCCATTTAAACTGGCCTTGTTTGAGATCCAATTGTGTTACGATATCTAAAAATAGATTAGTTTCTTTGTTTTAGAACTAGCTATTTCGCTTTCCACATGGTGGAGTATGATCCACTCCCTCTCAACATTATGCCTGAGAGGAGGCTATTCGTGGTGGTAACCATACCTGCCGTGCAGTAGGTGGTGGTTCGATCCCCGTCCAGGCAGACTCGTACCAATGAGTTTCGTAATTTGTCGACGATTTTAACACCACTAGCCCAGTCATTTTACAGAGTTTTGTTAGGCGGGGTAGGGAGTAATTACTAATTGGACTTTTAAACTGTAACCGGAACCATTAAGTGACAAAAGGACTATCTTAAAGCATATTAAAAAAAAATCGCTACGCAACATAGAAATCAAAATTATGTGTCCCAGAAGGGTTTTAAATTATTAATATACCAATGCACTCATTTGATGTAGATTCAACAATAAAAATTATTTTTGAGCAATAAAATAGGCAATGAAAGTTAAAAAATGAGGTATTTATTAGAAAATACGAATGCATTTTTCAAAATCCTCAACAAAAATATTCACACCATGTTTGTAGCATGTATAATGGTAAACACTTAAAAACGTGCAAAAAAAAATTTCTGAAAAAAAAAAAAAAAAAAAAAAAGTCTCAAAACCAAAAGATCTTTTGCGCTTTTGTGGACTTGGAAAAAGCCTATGACAGAGTGGTTCGGAATGAACTGTGGTCCACACTGCACATGTATGGAGTGGATAGTAAATTGATACAGGCGCTGAAATCTCTGTATGAGAATTCCAGTGCCTGTGTCAGGATTAACGGGGCATACACTGACTGGTTCGGCATCTCTCGAGGGGTCCGACAGGGATGTGTAGCGTCCCCGTGGCTATTTAATTTATTCATGGACAGTTGTTTGGAAGAGCTGAAAGAGAGTGAATGTGGATTAAGAATGAATGAGTTGCTGGTCAATTGTCTGTTGTACGCCGACGATCAAGTTCTACTTGCATCGTCGGCGAATGACTTGCAGGCGATGGTGACTTGCATGAATGAGTCGTTTAAAAAGAAAGGAATGAAAGTGAATGTAAGTAAGACAAAAGTTATGGTGTTAGAGAGGAATGATAATGACGAACGTACCTTATGTAGTATTATGATTGGTGATGAAAAATTGGAACAGGTGAATGAGTTTGTGTACTTAGGGTGCATGTTTACCAGAGACGGTAAGTGTCAGAGTGATATTGAGAGAAGAGTGAAAGCAGGAAATAGGGTAAATGGAGCTCTGAATTCCTTTGTGAAAAGCCAACACGTGTCCAAAAAGGCACGGATGGCAGTTCATAATGGAGTGTTAGTCCCGACATTGATGTATGGAAGTGAATCTTGGGTATGGCAGAAGACGCATGAAAGTAGGATTAACGCAGTGGAAATGCGCTCACTGAGAAGTATGTGTGGTGTGACTGTGATGGACAAATTGAAAAATAGTTTTATTAGAGAACGTTGTGGTTTGAAAGAGGATGTAGTGACAAAAATAGAGAAAGGTATGTTGAGATGGTTTGGTCATGTGGAAAGAATGGATGAGAGCAGATTGACGAGGGCAATCTATAAGGCAAGCGTAAGTGGAAATGTTGGAAGGGGACGGCCTAGACGTACATATACGAACCAAATTGGCGACGTGCTTAAAAAGGGCCAGGTCAGATCTACCCGTAACCGACGAGCATGCATGAAAGGACTTATGAATGTGGAGGAAGCTAGAGAGGTATGTCAGGATCGTAGCAGGTGGCGTTCCGTTGTCTCTGCCTACCCCAGTGGGAGACAGGCGTGAGAATATGTATGTATGTATGTAAAAAAAATTTTACCATCAGGTTTTTTAGAACGAGATAATAGCAAAATTTTAAAATTGGAACTAAACTGTTGCTGACGTGATTTTTTTTTTTCAATTTTGGTACATTTCCTGGCTCAAATTGGCTCTTCAATATTATACCGAAAAAAATGTCTATTACTAATAAGTCCCGGCTCAAACCGTATAATGACTGGGCTACACTGGCTTTTCGGTGATGTTTTCCATCGCCAGAAACCTGGATGCTTCAATTTCGAGGCGCATGTATTGTGCCCTCTGTCCATTATACATAAATGGCGATGGGCTCACTCCCCGTCACACTAAACAGTGTTTCGGTACTATTAGTGACACAGTGGATGTATGGATTTTGATCAATAAATATCTTGGACATTGTCAATATTGTCATACAAATTATTAAGTCACACTTAAAGTACCAGAATCTAGCCTGGACTTGTTTTGTATTATACTGGACAACGATATACAGGGTGTAACAAAACACCCTAGTTATACTTCAGACCATCGAACTGAACAACCTTCACTATGGAGCCAAAATCAAAATCGCGAAAAAAAAATCTGATGTCCCATACACTTAAGTCGATTCGATCGGTACTGCAGTTTTGTATACATAGCACCTGATTTATTTTTCGCGATTTCGAAGTTTGTTCCATAGTGAAAGTTGTTCAGTTTGATGGGCTAAAGGGGGTCCCCCTTTAGTATTACTAGGGTGTTTTGTTACCCTGTCCATTGTGTCCATTGTAAGTGGCGATGGGCTCACTCGCCGTCACACTGGACAGAGTTTCGGTACTACTAGTAAAACGTGGATGTTCTGAGGTTTCAGAAAATCTCTGACTACCCCCTCGGAGAATGTAGTCGTGAGCATATGCTTATGCTTATATTTGCCCCTAACGGGATTTGCACCGGCAACCCTCGGCACAGCAGGCAGGTTCACTACTGACTGAGCTATCGCGCCTTCAATATGTGTGTTATGAATGTTATGATTATAAACAATGGCGGCTAGTTTAATTAACAATAAATACCTTCTTCCAGGTGAAATACGACCGTTACAGGGCGACGCAGTCCCTCCCTCTCTCCACCAACTCTGGACTCATCATCAGGGACTCCAGGTTCTCTCTGAGATTCGATGACGCTTCGGCTACTTATACGCTATCGGTAAGTTATTTTTCAGCCCTCCCGGCGGAAAGCGGCAACTTTCATCCCGCTGCGCTAAACGAAGTTGCCGCTTTCCACCTCCGTCGAGGAGAAAAATAGTATACTAACCTCGGACAGAAAATAAGAAAGCCTCAGATCACATGTTTGTTGACATCGGCTTCGCCTCAGTCAACAATTACATGATATCTGAGGCTTATTTACTTTCCTGCCCTCGGTGTGTAATCTACTATTTTTGTTGATAGTACAATACTTACTACAGTTTGTAATAGTAGATTACACACCGAGGGCAGGAAAGTAAGAAAGGTCTCAGGCGGTACTCGATACGTCTTATAGATTTCGAGATGTAAGCAAAAAACCAAAAAACTGGACCTTCTTTCAATAATTTATAATAATTTGTATGTATTTTGACAGATTAAAGACATCCAAGAGACGGACGCTGGTTGGTACCAGTGCCAAGTATTGCTGTCTATAAGTAACAAGATCATGGCGGAGGTCGAGCTGCAAGTTCGCAGGCCTCCAATCATCTCCGACAACTCGACGCGCTCGCTCGTCGCCAGCGAGGGGGAGAGTGAGTCCACTGTCACTGCTAAATTAACTTTACAGGTGTCCCAAAACGCAACGTCAACAGGAAAATAGGCAAGTTTTTTAATTACTGAATGAAGAAAAATAAAAAAATTCAAAGTTTGATTGTAGCATATAAAATAAAATACATAGCTTTCGAAATTATGTAATTTTTTTTAACATTGTGAAAATTACCACCCTGCGGCTCTGGTTTAGACGTAGTGACTACAAATTTGTATATTTTCTCATTAAAATTCTTGCTACGCAATAATGAATAGTTTTTCCAGTGGTCTCAAATCAACAATAAAGGATAGGTGCCATACTTTTTATAGGAAACCCAATTTTCTGTCAGACTTCTGCGGTAATATTTTTTCCTTGGCAGCTTTGAGACTACAACCTGTAAGTATAGAATTTGTATGGCGCTAACCTGGCAAGTTATTTCAAAAGTTGGCCCATTTAAACAAGTTTTCAAAATGGTATCATAATATTTAGAAAAAGAAGTGCCAAGTACTTCTTTTTCTAAATAAGTCGTAATCATTATTTTTTCCTCAAGGACAATCCGATATGAAAGCAATAGTTCCATAGTAAAAGAATTTTGGGATATCCTGTATAATCTCATGGCGGAGTAACCCCTCTTTCGTTGCATGCATAAAGTTATTATACCTTACAGCACCTTAGAGTAATAGAGGAACTGACATGATTTGTCAAATGAAACCGTTTTTGGAGGTTTTAAGAAGATTATCGGCAGGCAAAAATTCGAGCACTGTCTATAATACGGAGTCAAACGTGAAATTGTGGATTATTTAATTAAATAGGTTTTGTATATTCCACAAAATTATCTACGGTTTCAATTTCGATTCGCAATTATTCAAAGAATCCGAATTTTGTAATCTTGTTGTAATTTTTTTTCATTATTATGTTTTTGTGTACAATAAAGAATCTAAGAATTTTTACCCTGCGATAAAAACCCCAGAAACGGTTGTATTGCCTCGCGTCACGTATCTCTTTATATTATACAGTGGTGCCGCTTGGTACATCTCGTTCTCTCAGCTGTCAGTTCCTCTATTCCGTAAGGTATAATAACTATATGGTTGTATGGGATAGGGCGAAAAAAAAATGGTTTTTCATTATTAGAACATATCTGTTTTTGGATTACTGTCATCTGTCTTCATGCCTCTTATGTTATGGAGGGGGGGAATGCAGACAGACATACAGAATGGACGAAAGTACAAGATTTCCTTGTTTGACTACGGAACCCTAACAACTTATCTCAATCTTGCAGGTGCCCAGATGGAGTGCTACGCTGGTGGTTTCCCGTCGCCGAAGATATCATGGCGTCGTGAAAACAACGCCATACTTCCCACCGGTGGATCTATTTACAGGTAGATAGATGTCTTATTATACCTGAAAGTATTAACAGACGTACGAATATGGTACGTCAGACGGACCGTATGGTGCGCTCGACACGCCACACCACCGGCGCATCAAAGACGGTCCAGTGCTTTCAGTGCTACTAGACAGTGATCACGTCGACATGCCTCCAACTTTATCCAAACAAGCTAAAGATGTTCAATTCTCTAAGATGTTCAATTTTTTTCTTGACATCCTCTATGGTGGCACGTGGGTATCCCGTTTTCCATTTTTTTAAATTATTTCCAACGCTTGACTGCGGGCATCTTTGTTGCAGTATACGTCGTGAGACGAATCCCACAAACACGGAAAATCTTTGTAAAGTTCTAATACTTCCACAATTAATCTTTTTTCCGTAATATTCACGGCTTCTTGGTCTCACGCCATTGAAAACATTTATCTCACTCAGAGGTTGAATTGCGACTTAAGCGCTGAACGGTGCGGTGGTTCGGCCACACGAGCGAACTAGGTAGGGACCGCACCAAATCCTGTGGAAGAATCATCGAACCGAGCGCACCGTCAATAATAATAATAATGTGCGACGGACTGCTGAACATACCATCGAATATGGTCCGGAGCACACCAAGGTCACGGTTCGAAGCGCACCATATTCGAACGTCTGTTAATACTTTTAACAGTAGTGACATGAGTTGTCAAATGAAACCGTTTTCAGGAGCTTATTTTCAGGAAAAAACTCGAGCACTGTCTATAATTCTGAGTCTAACGTGAAATCGTAGATAATTTAATGATATAGTGTTAGTATATTTCACAAAATTATCTACTATTTCACTTTCGCAATTATTCACAGAAATAGAATGTTTACCCTGAGATAAGTAGGTCTACCATGAGTTGCTATAGTAAATTCACTAAACGCAACTACATTCGTATTCGTAAATTATTTGTATTGAATTCCGTACAGTGCCTCTGGCGGATAGTTATGTAACTAAAATCCGCACCATGAGTTGCTGTAGTTGACTATCGCCGTTAACGTAACTAAAACGACACTTTCCCATACAATTTCGGCACCATGAGTTACATATTAGACAGATGTCATAGTAATTTACTATAACGAAAGTAGTTGTGGCTGTCACCTTAATTTTTCTCCGTGAAATCGTTTTATTTGTTGAGTTTTTTTATAAATATATCTGCAAGACTATATTTTGGCCAGGAATGGACTGGTAAAACACGCAGGCTGGCCTCTAAATTTGACACGAGCTTCATTCTAGAACCTTCTCTTTCTACGGCTAAAGTGCTAAAATTACCATTCCAGGGGCAACATTTTGAAAATAGCGTCAGTGCACAAGGAAGACCGCGGTACATACTACTGCGTGGCTGAAAACGGTGTCGGTAAGGGAGCTCGCAGGAACATCAACCTTGAGGTGGAGTTCGCGCCCGTGGTCACTGTGCCGAGGCCGCGGTTAGGACAGGTACGCCATTTTGGTTTTTTGTAATCTCTCAAAATCTCTGCAATCTTTATAGACTTTTATGTTTTGATGCTTTGGTTGTATTCTTAGGGGGCACGATTGTGCTGCCCTCAATCGTATTTTTTTTATTTCTAAACAATTAAACAATATTTCCAAAAAACAAGAATGTCATATTGTAGACCTAATTGGCTTTCAATTTATCGAAACATTAATATATCCAAAAGTGGCCACTTTCAGCGGTTTTTAAGATAATAACTACAAACATTATACAGGGTGTTACAAACATACAAATAAACATTTAAGGGGGTGGTTAAGACCATCAAACTGAACAACTTTCACTTTGGGACCAATATCGAAATCGCGAAAAGAAATCGGTATAAACAAACCCGCACCTGACCTGATAAATATGACATTCTTGTTTTTTGGAAATTAGAAATAAAAAAATACGATAGCTATAACTAGCTGACCCGGCGCACTTGGTACTGCCTCAGAATCAAAGAAAGGAATTGTCTTTTTGTGTGAATTTTTCCCATGCTCTGTTAGTCATTCGCCCCGAATAAAAATTCGGGGCGGAGACAAATGCAACAAATCAAAGGTACAAAGATTTTTTTTTTGTCTATTGCAAAGATCATAAAAATCGGTCCAGCCGTTCTTGAGTTAATAAATAGTTTGTTCTGTTTTATTAATACAACTAGCTGTGCCCACAACTACATTTAAGAAATACTCATAATTTCTTTGATTTGTCGCCAGGCCTTGCAATATGACATGGACCTGGAATGTCACGTGGAAGCTTACCCTCCTCCCGCCATCACGTGGCTCAAGGATGAGGTGCAGCTCTCTAACAACCAACATTACAGGTGAGAACCCACACTTTATAGCTATGAACACTGAACAAGATAGCTATGGACACTGAACGAGATAGCTATGAACACTGAACGAGATAGCTATGAACACTGAACGAGATAGATATGAAAACGTGGGGCTGCAATACGACATGGACCTGGAATGTCACGTGGAAGTGTATACCCCCCCCCCCCCCCCCCCCCCTGATTTAACCTGCATATGCTGAAGAAGAAAATCCGATGCGTATGTGAAGTCTACCAATCCGCATTGGGCACGTGTGGTGGATTATCGCCCATATGTTCGTCACGGCAGGCCTGTGCTCGGCGCCCCCTTAAAGAAACAAAACTAAGAATCAGCATGGATATGTAACCCTAAATATTGCATATGGAGTTGATGCCTACCAAATAGAATAATCTTTTTGATAAGCAAATCATTCAAGTGGTTTAAATCGCACAATTCAATCGTATCCACCCAAATGTGTATTTATGTAGCATAATTATGCTCACGACTATGTTCCCCGAGGGGGGCAATAGTTATAATAAATAACAATAATAATAAATGTTTCTTTATTTTTTCTCACACATAATATTAGTTCACAAGGATGACAATGTAGGATAATAGACTTAAGTATAATATTATGTGAGAGACTGGTTCCTGCCATAGAATTATAAACACTTATTTGATACAGAAAAAAGATTATTTTTTTACTTAAAAACTCTTTGCTGAGATTTAAAAACAAACTATAGAAAAAAAGGAACATTACCGCACTAGTGCGATAATGGAATCATTTTCGCTCGCGTGTTCTATAAGCTGCATTATGTACCTAAAAGCGGTGCAATATTAGCCACTTTACGAGCAAGTATGTTGAAAAAATAGTTATACTACATACATATTTGCTTTATCCACAGGATATCTCACTTTGCGACCGCGGACGAATTCACCGACACCACAATTCGTGTTATAACTATTGAGAAGAGGCAGTACGGTATGTTTACATGCAAGGCTCAGAACAAGCTGGGCACTGATGAGGGCAGAGTCGAGCTGTTTGGTAAGTTTTCTATGTGTCGATGTGTGTGTAGACTCTTATTCGTATACAGTGTAATCTTTAGACAAGTTAGCCAAATCACAGGGGTGGCAACTGGTCAGTAAAGTCAGTAACAGTCAGTTTTTGTGGCTAAGGTCAGTAAAAGTCAGTTTTTTTCGAAAAATGGTCACAAAATTCCGTATTTTGAGGATCTGGAGTGCGATTTTTGAATCTCATACGTTGAACTCTGTTGAAAATGTATTGAGATACGCATCTTTCTAATGCTGATTTGACTTTCAAAAATCATACTCCAGGAGTGCGATTTTTGAAAGTTAAATCAGCATTAGAAAGATGCGTATCTCTATACATTTTCAACTGCTGAGTTCAACGTATGAGATTCAAAAATCGCACTCCAGGGGCTACGTTCCCACAAAAGTGGTCTAGTTTCATTAGATTGAGGTGAATAAAAAACTGTTTTGAAGTGGGAATCCCTTAAAAATCTCTTAACATATCTTTTTCTTTTTGGTAGATCCCTAACTTACCTTTAATTAAGAATTTGTATAATATCACAGTGCTTTTTATTGTTTCGGTGATTAATTCATCAAATCATAAAACATTTAAAGCTGCGGAAGAAAAACATTGTCCAATTTTGTAGTCTCAGGTAAAATTTGATAAAGATTTGGTCAGTGAATGGTCAGTATTTTAAAGGGTTTTAGTCAGTAAAATCAGTATTTTTGGCCATGGAATCAGTTTCCATCCCTGAAATCATGTCAAGACTGCGACTGCCTTTTGTTAAAGACCAAGGGATCGAGCACTTACATTACAGCCAATTGAGACGTAGTTTCTAATTTACGATTAAAATTAATAGTAAATAATGAATTAATTCATTATAAGGTGAGTTCCCTCTTTATTTTTTTATCAGCCTGTTTCATCCTACTCCTGGGCAAAGGCCTCTCCTTAAAGGCCAGGCCACACGGAGGCGGTTTTGCGGGAAAGCGGGCCGGAGGCGGACCTGCGGGAAGCAAATAAATCCGGACCCGCTCAGTTTTCTGTGCTTTTTGTTGTGTATGGTGTGGTGTGGTGGTAATGTTCGAGTTTGTATATACATACCACACAGAAATACGCGCGGTCTGGAGATATTCGCTTCCCGCAGGTCCGCCTCCGGCCCTCTTTCCCGCAAAACCGCCTCTGTGTGGCCACACAGAGGCCTTTACCCTTCCAACCATCTCTATCCTGTGCAAATTCTGGCCACTTGTCGTCAATAGCATCCAGATCATCCCGCCACCTCTTCTTAGGACTACCTGGACGCCGACGACCATTTTCTGGGATCCAGGGCGTAACAATTTTTGCCCCCCTCTCCTGGTACATTTGACAGACATGGCCGGCCCATTCCCATTTTAGTCTAGCTGTTTTTCTCCCCGACATCGGCGATTTGTGTTTTGGAGCGCAGGCAGTGAAGTATTTTAACGAAACATATTTGAAACATTGATCTATATTATTGTACTCGAATACTGTGCATATTTATGTTTATTTTTAATCGATTGTGTTTTTTTTGCTAATGTAGCATGATCATAGTTTTCAACGCATGCTTTCTTCCCCTAGAAACAATAATCCCCGTATGCCCGCCCGCGTGTGGTCAAGCGCGATACGGTGGCGCGTCGTCTGTGGCCCCGTCTGAAGCTACCCTTATTAGCTTGCTGGCTATTTACACGGCTTACGCTGTTAGGAGGTATGTATGCGTTTATTTTGCTTGTTTTGTAGTTACGATGTTCTTAGAGTGACCTTAGTAACGCACAAGGTCTACAATAGATGTATAGTAGCTGTATAACATCATAATATGCTCATGACTTCCCCGAGGGGGTAAATCAGAGATATTCTGAAAACTCAGAACATCCACGTTTCACTAGTAGTACCGAAACTTCCAGTGTGACGGGGAGAGAGCCCGTCGCCACTTGTAATGGACAGTAAGTACTTCACCGAAAAGCCAGTGGTGTTACAAATCGTACTTTCTAAAAACTCGTTAGTACCAGTCGCTGTATAAAGGTGAAAATCACCACTATACAGCTACTATAGAACTTATGTTACTTTGGAATGAAATGAATGATTTTAGTTATTGATTATGTTTATGTTTTTTATGTTATTTGCCTGATGTGTGATTTGAAGACTGAATTTGTCATCATACTAGCATAGCTAGGTACTAGGTATTTTTTATCGACGTGTTACGCGAAAATATAAATATACTAACTGCAAAATAAATAATAAACCACCCCATTCATCATCATGGGCCTAATTTCAGTTTGATGGTCCCATTAAATATTATTAGGCTGTTTTGTTACACCTGTACAGTGTCAAAACTAAGTGGAACGCTGATTTTCCATACACAGCTTCCGCCATCTATCGGCTATGTTTCGAAGCACTATGTGTTGAACTAGGGTTCATATCGGAGTAACAGCGCACTACACCTCACGCGCTGCGCTGTAGTAGTGAGAGATTTCGCCCATATCAATCACTGTCTTGTTGGTCTAGCGGTCTAGACAACCGGCTTACGATCCGGGTAGCTAAGGTTCGATCCTCGTGTCGGCCGATCGTCTTTTTCAATTGATTTCATAATGTGGCGCCCCCTAGAGCTAATAAGCGGCAACGCAATTAGGACGTCCTAAAATTCAAGGCGAGTTACCTATCTATATCCAATATACATATTAATCTATGACAATGTCTACCCCTTACGGAACCCTAGGTTACCCTTGCGTAGGTACACTCGGCGACAGATCAAGCCTTACAAAACCAACATAAGCTGTCCGCGCGTAGGTCGAGTAACGTATAGCATCGCGCGGCCAGCTTATGTTGGTTTTGTATAGCTTGATGTGTCGCCGTGTGTATCTACCAGGGCAGAGTGATAAGTCTGGTAAAAATTAAACAAGGAATTAAACATTTGTAAAAGTTATTATTTATTTTTCGACCTAGTCGGGGAGAGTACACAATACACTTCATCCAACGTTTCTCCAGCTTTTGATCCCTTTCATATACAGAGATTTTGGTAACCCTTTAAAATAGGCATTGGTTTCGTGTATAATCTCTTCATTGGAGCTAAATCTTTTCGCACACCAGCCATTTTTTCAAATTCGGGAACAGAAAATAGTCGCAGGGGGCTAAATCTGGCGAATATGGTGGGTGAGAAAGCGTAACTCATGGAATTTGGCCATGGCGACTGCGCCGGTGTGCGTATGCGTTTTTGTTCCACCGTGAGTAAACGCAGCACCCATCGCGCGGAGAGCTTCTTCATATCTAAATGTTGGTGTAAGATATTGCGCACACGTTCGACTGAGATGCCTACGATCTCAACTATCTCACTCACTTTTACTCTTCGGTCATTTAATACTATGTCATTGGATTTTGGTGATCATCTCTGGAGTCGTGTCCTCAACTGGGCGTCCTAGACGTTCAGCATCACTTGTGCTTGTAGGACCACAACGAAAACCAGTAAACCATTTGTGAATCATTCTAATCGACGGAGCGGTGTCCCCATAATATTTGTCAAGTCTTTGTTTCGCTTCCGTAATAGTTTTTTTTACGCAAAAAATAATGTTTAATCAACACACGAAATTAACTTTTCTCCAGGTTTGCGTAAATGCATTCGATTGTTTTTCTTTTATGGCCGACAAATAAAAAGACCGACAGAACAGGCCGAAAATTATAACTTAGTCTTTTAAAAAGAGTTTCCAAGAAAAATATTTTATGCAATTTGCGATAACTTTATTCCTAAGTAGATTTTTACCAGACTTATCACTCTGCCCAGGTACTGTACAGAATATTATGGCCTATGCTCACAAACACCAACATAACCGTGTGTGCAGTTTTGTGTAATCTAATGGATAGATAGATATCTATACTATTATAAAACTGTAACAGGAAGTTTGTCTGTACATTGAAGATATTAACAAAAAAAAAGTTACGATATGGTTTTTAGGTGTCCCTGATTCCATTTCACCAATTTTTGGATTTTTTGTCTGTCCGTTTGTTTGTTTGTTTGAACGAGTATCACGCAAAAACTACTGAACCGATTTTGATGAAACTTTTTTTGTTTGATAGCTTATGATCTGACTTAAAATCTGGTATATAATTTGTGCGGACGAAGTCGCGGGTTAACGCTCTTAAATAAATAATAACCCTATCATAGGCGAGTCCGACACGCTCTTGGCCAGTTAGTACATTTATTTTTAAGACCATTTTTCAGTTTTTGACTTCGATATTTTTCTTTTACAGAATCGCCAATCCCCGATATTAACTACTCAGGCCTCCGACTGGATCCGGAAGTGTATGGGTACCCTAACTCGGCGGCTAATGTCAAACATATCCTTTACATATCTTTTGTTTTACTTCTTTTATATTAATTCCAACGCAGTCTGAATCTGGCAGTGTCCATACAATAGCCAAAACGTTTTTACACCTATACAGGGTTAAATTAATATCATTAGCATCCTTTTAAACTAAGAGTCTACCCATCGAACTGAACAACTTTTACTATGGCAGCAAACCGATCGGAACAAAAAAAAATCTACTGTTGCATACATTTGAGTCGCGATCTCGCCCGTCGACATTGTAGTTTAGTATGGAACAGCAGATTTTTTATTTTCTCCGATCGGTTTGCTCCCATAGTAAAAGTTGTTCAGTTTGATGGGTAGACTCTTACTTTAAATGGATGCTAATGATATCAATTTCACCCTTCCTGAAACTTTTTTAAGGGGATGATCAGACCATCGAACTGAACAACTTTCTCTATGGGACAAACATTGAAATAGCAAAAAAAATCAGCTGTCTCATATATTTGACTCGAGTAGGTTTGCAGTTTTTTTTTCGCGATGTCGATGTTGGTGCCATAGAGAAAGTTGTTCAGTTTGATGGTCTGAACTACTCCTGAAAATTTCGGAACGGTAAAAAAGTCATTCAGGATAATATTATGATAAATTATCTCGGATAAATAGATTTATCATTATAATGTAAGAAAAACATATTATTTTATTTTGTACACAGAGCGAATCAAATGAGATCAAAACCATAGATTTTTATAAGTAAGGTAAAAACGTTTTCGCGTTTTGTACGGATAGCCCAGTCATTTTACGGAGTTTTGTTAGGCGGGGTAGGGAGTAATTATTAATTGGACTTTTAAACTGTAACCAACTGGCACCATTTAGTGAAAAAAGACTATCTTAAAACATGTTTAAAAAAAATCGCTACGCAACATAGAAATCAAAATTGTGTCACAGAAGACTTTCAAATTAATAATATTAATACCAATGCATTCATTTGACTTTATTTTAACAATATAAAATATTTTTGAGCGATAAAATGGGCATTGGAGGTATTTATTAGAAAATACGAATGTATTTTTCAAAGCCTTCTAAGTAAACAAAAATATTAACACCATGTTTGAAGTATGTATAATGGCCTTAAATATGTGCAAAAAAAATGTACCATCATGTTTTTTAGAACGAGATACTTAATAGCTAAATTTTAAAATTGTAACTGTTGCTGACGTGATTTTTTTTTAATTTTGTTACGTTTCTAGGCTTAAATTGGCTCTTCAGTATTATACCGAAAAAAATATCAATTATTTATTAGTCCCGGCTCAAACAGTTAAATGACTGGGCTAGGACAGTACCAGCTCCTTCTCTAAAAATTGCTCTTTATTTTAACTTTTTTTTGTTAAAAAAAACAGTCTACTTTAAATGTTGCCAGGTTTTAAAATTGCTTTGACTTTCAGTCTTCGATTATCGGCATTTTACAAAGAAATTACCACTCAAACAAAATGAAATATTTTTTCGAATCTTCATGCATTTCTTAATCCACCAAAATGATTATTTAAGTCAGTGATATTGTATATAATTATGATTCCATGATACTTATAATTATTATGTATTTTTGAATTAGGTTTATTTTGAACTTACTACAGCTAAATATGATTTTTAATTTTCTTATTTATAAGAGAAAATGGTTTTAGGCTGACTAATCATGGTAATCATATTTTTGTAGTAAAGTTCTTAATGGTAATGAAATAAGATATAATTTTGAATGTCTAGATTAGAATCTGTAATGTGACTGAATTAAACATAGTTTTAAATGTTTTTCTACAAAATAGTTATTAAAAAAGGCTTTTATTAACGCAGCAAATAATGTTACGGTCAGTTGCAAACAATAAATTAAATATGATTTGAAAGCTAGTTAAGTACACATGAATTATTATAAATTATTTTAACCTTTTTTAGGAGTTGGTTCACGGACGGTTGTGTATATCGTGCGCATTCTGGCTGGACCCTGGCCCCGCCATTTGCTTTGTTAAGATACCCTTAAAAACCACCTAAAATCCCACTCAAAATTGGCTGAAATGCAATTCCAAACAAGCGAAACGCCACCAATTTGTAAATAAATAAAAATGACAAAGAAGCTTATTTTTAATTACAATTCTTATTATTGAGATTAAAACATTCCTTTAACATGTAATTTTGAAAAGTTTGGTTTTAAAAAAAAATACATGGTAGAGTGATAAGAACATTTTTCATTCCTGTCGTAACTAATTCTGACCATAGAGATCTAGAGAGATACCAACTAACGCGCTGAGTACGAAACCTAGTGCGCATTACCACTAGTACTACGCGATAGAAAGTATTTTGTTAGCTTGAATTCGCTCATTATCCATTGCGGTACCAGAACTCAACGTTCGAATAATCTTTAGTACTACGCAAGCATTGTAAACTATTTACACATAATATCTCGACTGACTTTCAGCCTCATAATGTATTGAATCCTTACTGTCGCGAGCGATGTGTTCCGTTTTTGCGCATATTGCTGCGACACTAGCCCCGCCCTCTTTTCACATCTCTCTTTAGTTTTTGTGATCTGTGATTCTGACTTTGCAACTGACCTTTGATTCTAAAATGTAGATTTAGCAATAAAAACGTAATGTGATTAATTACGATATTAATATGTAGTCGGTTTTTCGAGAAAAAGGTAAAAGATATTTAGTTCATACAACCTGTAATATTTATAAAGCTAAAGGTCGTCACAGACAGCCACTATAATATGTTGTTGTACTTGTCGAATTGGTACAGGTAGTCGGACAGTGCAGGTGAAGCTCGGAGGAGCTGAGGATACTTCGAATAAATAATGCGATACGAATTTCAAACTCAACATTATTATGATTAAAGAACGGAACATGAAATATACACCAAATGAATAGATTCGCGTTTTCCTTCATGTTTTGCTATCTTAGTACAAACTAAGTGGAACGCTGATTTTCCATAGACAGCTTCCGCCATCTATCGGTTATGTTTCGAAGCACTGTGTGCTGCACTAGGGTTCATATCAGAGTAGCAGCGCACTATACCTCACGCGCGGCGCTTAGTAGTGAGAGATTTCGCTTATATCAATCATTGTCTTGTTGGTCTAGTGGTCTAGACAACCGGCTTACGATCCGGGTAGCTAAGGTTGGATCCTCGTGTTGGCCAATCGTATTTTTCAATTTATTTCATAATGTGGCGCCCCCTAGTGCTAATAAGCGGCAACGCAATTATGACGTCCTAAAATTCAAGGTGAGTTACCTATCTATATCCAATATACATATTAATCTATGTTTTCCTTGCGAGAGAATTTTCTCATATACACATATGAGATATTTATGTCATTATGACATGTTTATGTCTGATATTTTTCTAACGGTTCCGTTGTCCAGGAAACACCGGAACGCTCATAGATATTTAAATACTGATTGACGACCAAAGAGTTCGCCACATACTCTTCGAACGCACGCAAAATTACATAAGCACGTCTCGTTCCTGCGTGCAAGTGAGAGAAAGTAATTAGCAACTTGCGTGAGTTAGAAGAGTACACCAACATATTATAGCGGCTGTCTGTGACGACATTTATATTGATGTCGAATATTTTGGACATTAACAAATTAACTTTCCAAAAACGAACTACAAAAAAAAGAGATCTGGTTTTTACAATTAGATAATAAGCAATCTTTAATTCTGGTTCAATTATTTTACAAACTATTTTTTACTAAATAATAAACTGAAATCGAGAGAATCTTATGAATTTTGAACCAGAAAGTTTATATTAAATGTACTTTTAATATTTTTATACTATAACGAAATATAAGTATCAAATAGAAAGCTTAGTAATTATGGTATTTCAATGCTATAGCTTAGTGATAATAAATATCATAGACAACAGAACCAGTGGAAATAGGACTATTTAGTTCGAGAACTAGTATTAAAAAAAAACAAAATAAAACTAATCAAATTAAATTAAACTAATTAAAATATTATCGCTAATAATTCTAATGACTGAATCTTCATAAAATTGTTATAGTGACCTTATGTAGAACGAAATTAATGACAAGATATGTCATAGCGAACATAAAAAAGTCAAAAAA
The DNA here is from genome assembly GCA_927399405.1 of Agonopterix arenella. Lineage (NCBI taxonomy): Eukaryota > Metazoa > Arthropoda > Insecta > Lepidoptera > Depressariidae > Agonopterix > Agonopterix arenella. The sequence continues at coordinate 6,486,575 of OV656718.1, read as the reverse complement.
CCACATGCACCATATAGACTAAGAGATAAGTTTGCTTTTTGCAACCATCAGCTGCAAGGCTGATTCAGTGTTTATCGGGTGTAGAGCATCTCTGTGATGGGGATGAACCAGGTCTGCTGCATAACTCCAGTCGGTTTAGAAGTTGCAAAATGTACACTTATCTCTTAGTCTAATACAGCTTATCTAAATCTTTGTCTAAAGTTAGGCCTAAATCCCACCAGTGGGGATGGAGTCTATAGCATTGAATTGCAAACAGCTTGAAAGTGTGTTTTTACCCCAGCTTTATATGTACAGGTTAGTTAGGCACTTAATATATTAGTTTTTCAATCTCTCTTACATACACAATTTTGTAAACTTATAAAATTAAATAGAATCAATTTTGTATGTATTCTTTTATAGTATTATTTTTGTATGCATTTAAAAGTTGTGAAATCAATTAAGACACTTTAGATATCGGTTTTTTTTAGTTTAAGGTCCGCCACATACATCCGGAATAAACCTGATTCCGAATTTTTCACTAAATCTAGTGATTTTTTGATGTCTTACGTGGCATATTTTAAAGTGATTTTTGAGCGTAGGCGTTGATGGAACGATACCGTATCGTGACGGTGCAGTTGCGACGTCGTTGCGGCATAGTTGCGAAATCGCCTACGCTCAAAAACAGCTTGTGTGATATGATATTGGTGTCATGCCATTTTTTATGCAGATTATGTCTAATGTTAAAACTATCGATAGTCTTTTGATATAGTTGCATTAATGTTGGAATACAATTTACAAACCATCATCGTAAAATTCGTAACGTCATGACCTCATCACATGATAGTAATTATCATGTATAGAAATTGTTCGTTTTGTTTTAATAAATACCTAAAAATGCAATTATTGTCATTCATTTGGCGTTTCATACATATTTATTTGAGGCATTTTTTAAACAGCACTAGTATTTTTTGTAACCATAGTTGACAACACTGAATCCTAAATCAGGATTCCGGATCGCAATTCCGTCTGTGTGTGGCGGACCTAAGTGTAAATGAACGCATAAGTATAGCATAAGTCTGCAATTGCCTATTTAAGGCTCTAGAGACAAATTTTGATATATTTATCACTGATTGTAATTTTAGGTTGTGTCTATTTCAACATTATTTATTTATTATACATTGTCCATTCCTAACACATTCACTGCTGAGTTAAATCACACCGTGAGCTAAAAATAAAGAACTGCGAATTATGTCTGTGTGCGAGTTGGATTGGGTTTAGAGGCCAGAGCTGGTTGCAATTTTTTTCGACGCTTTCGTAGCGTCGACTGTCTATCTTACCATATAACTTATCCAAGGGCGAAAAGTACCTAATCTGTTTTTATAAAAGCGAGTATCCAATTATACGAATTTATTTCGATATACAATGTGGAACCGGTTCGTTTTCACAAAAAAAAAAATCGGCTGTTCCATAGAAAATTTCAACTTTCAATTAGGCGCGTTTTCAGTAGTGAATGTGTTAAATATTTTACGAATCCATCCAATTTTTAAGACTTTATTAATATTTAGGTTGTTAGTTTATTTTTGTATGAACTTTTTTTGTGTATAAGGCACAATGTATGACATCTAGAATCTCACGTTTTTTGTCTTATTTGCGAACCCTACCTATGTTTTAATACAGATTTTTGTTTTTCAATAAAATGTGTATAAAATACTTCAGTCTTTTTCTTAGTGTATCATCATCATCATCATATCAGCCGACAGACGTCCACTGCTGGACATAAGCCTCCCCCAAAATGGGGGGATTTGCCACAATCGCCACGCTTGGCAGGCGGGTTGGCGATCGCAGTTGGATTGAATGTGTGTACTCAGAGGATGCTGCTGCCCATCCTCCGGTAGATCCCTTGATCGCCTTTTACGACACCTACGGGAGGAAATGGGGTGGTGCTATTCTTAGCCGACACCACACAGCAATCTTTTTCTTAGTGTATTGTAATGTCAGAATATTTCTTTAATCGTTCTTGGTGCGCAGTTTGCAGAAAGCTTTCTGGTCCCAACTTCGAAAGCTAGAGGATTCAGGTGGAAGTAAATTAATGTCAGTCATGTTAGTATACTATTTTTCTCCTAAGCCCTGGACGGGTGAAAACATAACTATTCGAAGATATAATGTGTTCCCTACAACACTAATTACACATTAAAAACCCCCCTACGCTACGTTAACTAAAAAACTGTTTACTAAAAATGAAAATGGTTGTGACTATAACCTGAACGCTGAGTTATTAGTTGTGCTAGAAAATTTCGAGCTCGCTTCGCTCGCTCCATGAATTTTTATTAACGTAGGTGCTGCAGATATAGAGAAAACGTGCCGGGAAAAACCGGTTATGCTGTCTCTTGAGTTCTTGATACGACATGACATCAACATTTTCCTTCACTTGGGCTAGATAAATGGTCTGTCTAGGGCTTCCTCTGCCTCTCTTCCCTTCCAGTATGGCTTTAAAGGAATTGTCGTTTCGTATCAAGTGTCCGATCATTTTTCCCCGGCGGTTTTCGATTGTTTTCAGAATGTTTCTCTTTTCACCTCTTCATTTGTTATTCGTTCTGTCCAACTTATGAGATTCGGTGTTGAAGGAGAATGGAGGGGCCATTCTCCTTCAACACCGAATCTCAAAAGCTTCCAACCTATCTTGGATCTCGTTTAGTCAATGTCCACGTCTCGCTACCGTAAAGTGCAATGCTCCAGATGTACGGCGTTTTTGGATTTTGCTCGATATTTTTGCTTTCAAAAGGTGTTTTTTGTCATTGGAAGCTCTTTCTGCCATAGCAATCCTTGTAACGACGTCTGGGGTGTATCTGACGTAATGAGACTACCTAAATTACATTACATTTAGGTCAAGTAAGTTTGTATGGAAAAGCTGATTTTTGTTTTCGTGATTTCGATATAGATACCAAAGAGAAAGATGTTCAGTTTGATTCCCCTTAAAATTGTTTCACCTAATTTTGTTAGATCTTATAGGTACAACGTGTTAATGAATAAGCGCAAAACCTCTTACACCCCAACTGATTTATAACAAAAACAATAAAATTGCAACAATAATTTCATTATTTTTATAGTTATATTATAATTTAAAGTTATTCGCATTTTAAGTTTTGAGGCAAAAATGATTTGTTATCATTTTAGCAATGAATGAAAGCGCTTACATACTCATGGATACATTTTTAATAACCTTGTTTTGATAGTAGGGTGAATGCGCTTGTAAGTGTTACGCCATATTTATTATTTGTTCAGTATAAGTAACTTGTGTTTGCTACCGAATAATTATGGTTAATTTATAATACCTAATTCTTATGTGTGATTTTCTATAATGTGTTTTGGTTGTCCTATATGGAGTTTCTTTGTCTGGTTCTTCTCCATATGCCCTATGGTTTAGATAGGAGGACACTAGTGAATCAGAAGTAATGTAGAATCAAAGATATAAAATATATTCAAAGATATATTAAGGATAGTCAAAGAATTAAATAATATTCGACTATTCTGATTCTGGCCTTTCATTTGAAATCATTTCTGTACATATACTTTCCTCATCCTCATTGTAGACCAGTGTCCTGAACTGGGGACGGCAGATGGGATGACGATGGTATCATGATAACCTTTCCTTTTCTTATGGGGCATCTGGTCCAACATACACAACATACACATACACATAATATGATAGGTTCGATACGATGTAGGTACACTATCAGAATATATTTAGCCTTGATGTGCTTTAATTATATTAAATTATATGATAAATTGGTCGAATAGTTTATGAACCTAATCCTGACAATATGCCATGAATATTATAGCCCCTAGCTCTCCCTATAATCTGACACGCTCGTGCGGTGGGTTGACATCGGGTTCAGTAAATTTTAAATTTTGCGAACAAATCTATACTATTATAAAACTGTAACAGGAAGTTTGTCTGTACATTGAAGATATTAACAAAAAAAAAGTTACGATATGGTTTTTAGGTGTCCCTGATTCCATTTCACCAATTTTTGGATTTTTGTCTGTTTGTTTGTTTGTGTGTTTGTTTGTTTGTTTGAACGAGTTTCACGCAAAAACTACTGAACCGATTTTGATGAAACTTTTTTTGTTTGATAGCTTATGATCTGACTTAACTTCTGGTATATAATTTGTACGGACGAAGTCGCGGGTTAACGCTCGTTATTTAATATTTTGAAAAAATTACGTGTGTTGAAACCATGATAATTCGATTCTGCTCTCGATTCTAAACAAACTACTTTCTAGTTTTACGTTAATTCATTAACATGTTGTATATCATAATAGTGAACTTGGCTCTCATTTCACATTTATGTTTTTGATGAGATTTCTTATTGACTGGCACCACTGGCGGTCGGACACCTCATGGCGGCGGGCGAGACAGGTAAAAAGTGGGGGAAAGAGGGGCTAGGTAAGTGTCAAAATCTAATCATCATCTCCGGGCGATAGACGTCCACTGGTCCCCCAAGGATCGCCATAACGACCGGTCCTGCGCTGCCCTCATCCAACGGAAAATCTAAAACTGAGCCAAAACAAGAAAAAAAAACTTGCGGCCAATTTATAATGTTGTTTATAGTGTGGGTATTTGTCGTGTCGATTTCTGTGAAATTAGTGTTTATCTCAGGACAAGTTAAAAACATTTTATATCTTGAAAACGAACAAGTTCATACGACTCATATCTTTTTATGGTAGGTATACTTATCTAATGTGCTTTAAATATCATCGGAGTAAACTAGTTAATATACCTAATTCTTGGAATTTAGTGAGGAGAATGATTTTTGTAAATGATTTCGGCAAAGGGACACGTTGAAATTAGAGAACGCGGTTTCAAAAACTGGAGATATGCATCTTTCTACTGCTGATTTGACCTAAAATAACTGGCCAAGTGCGTGTCGGACCACGCGCAGTGTAGGGTTCCGTAGTTGCCCGTCATAATATATATAATATAATATGGACTGAGAATGAGGCTTTTTGTTCATACTACCTATGGGTTAACAGCTAATAAAGTCTAAAAAGTACATTTTATAAGTTGGTCGACTATTACTCGTAAACTTGTAAAGCCTACTTAGCGGTGATAGTTTTCCTTTTAATTTCGTTTAACAGGATGTCCCAGAAGTGGTAGTCTAAAATCGACGAGGGAGTGGAGATCATTTCCAACAATTTTGTTCATACAACACATAGGTTCGAAAATGAACGATCCCTAAATCGAAATTGGTTTTCCCACACTCATAATACTTTTAAATCCAACGATACCCCACACCATAGGGTTGACGAGAAAAAAAATGCATTCCCACTTCGCGTGTAGGGAAGGTTCCCTAAACAAAATATATTTCAAGATTTTATTTTACCACTTTGTCGGCGTGATGAATTTGTATGCCATTCCAAATTACGGGTTTTTAGTACTAAGCGTCTCTGAGCGAAGCCGCGGACAGACGGACTTGGCGAATCTGTAATTTCTTGTTGACTTCGGAACCCTAAAAATCATACTTCAGGAGTGCGATTTTTGAAAGTCAAATCAGCAGTAGAAAGATGCATATCTCCATAGTAATTTTGTCATTTTCTACTGGTGAGTTCAACGTATGACTTTCAAAAATCACACTCTAGGACGCGCAAAAAAACCTGCTTGGAGAATTACCGTTATCTCTATTACCGGCCGTGAATATATCAAACCAACGAAAATAATAATAGCCCAGTCATTTTACGGTTTGAGCCGGGAATAATTAGTAATTAACATTATTTTTCGGTATAATATTGAAGTGCCAATTTGAGCTCAGAAATGTACCAAAATTAAAAAAAATCACGTCAGCCACAGTTCCAATTTTATAATTTTGCTTTTATCTCGTTCTAAAAAACCTGATGGTAATTTTTTTATTGCACATATTTAAGGCTTTACCGTTAAGTATACATACTACAAACATGGTGTGAATATTTTTGTCTACTTAGAAGGTTTTGAAAAATACATTCGAATTTTCTAATAAAAATCTCATTTTTAAAATTTAATTGCCTATTTTATTGCTCAAAAATAATTTATATTGTTAAATCTAATTCAAATGAGTGCATTACTATTAAAATTATTTTTTAAAATCCTTCTGGGACACACAATTTTGATTTCTATGTTGCGTAGCGAATTTTTTTTTAATATGCTTTAAGATAGTCCTTTTGTCACTTAATGGTTCCGGTTACAGTTTAAAAGTCCAATTAGTAATTACTCCCTACCCCGCCTAACAAAACTCCGTAAAATGACTGGGCTATAATCAAATCTGTGGAAGGAATATTTATTTTCCTCACGGTTGCGCTTGCGCTTGTGTTGTTGCGATGGCGTTCCATTTATTAGAATTATTTACTCTATTACTTTGCTGTCCGCAGTGTTTTTACTGTTATTTTGGGTGCGATGGTGAGTTAAAATATATTAATACTAGCTGGTGCCCGCGACTTCGTCTGCGCTTCGTCTGGACAATTCACACAATATCTTTATAAATTGTAGCCTATGTGTTATTCTGATGTATCTATACTATTATAAAACTGTAACAGGAAGTTTGTCTGTACATTGGATATTAACAAAAAAAAAGTTGCGATATGGTTTTTAGGTGTCCCTGATTCCATTTCACCAATTTTTGATTTTTTTTGTCTGTCTGTTTGTTTGTTTGTTTGAACGAGTATCACGCAAAAACTACTGAACCGATTTTGATGAAACTTTTTTTGTTTGATAGCTTATGATCTGACTTAAAATCTGGTATATAATTTGTGCGGACGAAGTCGCGGGTTAACGCTCGTAAGCTATATTATTGTAAAGTTTCATTAAAATCCATTCAGTAGTTTTTACGTGAAAGAGTAACAAACATCCATCCATACTTACAAACTTTCGCGTTTATAATATTAGAAGGATAGTATTTACTCAACTAACTATATTTAACTAATAAAATATTCCCAGTTTACTATAAAATAAAGATAAGATAAATGTTTATTTTTAACTTTTGCTTAAAACTATTACATTAAACGGTAGACCAAAAACGAGGCAAGCCTGATACGCAAGGTCTACGATTGGGAATCCTTAAAAATAAACAAAATAATTTTGTTACGAACTAGTACAATTGAAACAAAGTGTGAGGGTGTGAGTGGGGGAGGGGGGGGGGGAGGTTGTGTAGGTGTGTGGTTGTTTGCGTGTGTATTTCCCTTGTATGTTATGTTATATCCTTGATTAAGTCTTCAGTTCCATCGTAAGTCAAAGTCTGCAACCAGTTTGCACGGCGCACTGATAATGTTTTATGTCGAGAAGTTTACTAACTCTGTTATATAAGATTTCTTGTTTCATCCACTTGCCAATTTGTTTAGTGGTCTGGTCTGGTACCCCATTTATCAGGGCCCTTATAAATGGGGCACCTCTGATATATAGTGGGGCGCCAATAGAACACTCTGGGAGTCACGTTGCAGGTTCTGACCCGAGCACTCGTCTCGCGTGGATTTCACGCGTCGCGTTTTTGCCTGCCACGAGGCTCCGCAATCCTCAATCTCTTCTTGTTCTTGATCAAAAACAATCCCTGAGATTGGGATAAATTCTCCCATACACACTGGCGAAATCATCAAGGAAACGCCATTACATAAAAATAGAATAGAACATTCTGAATTTGCATCTGCAATTTGCTATACAGGGTAATACAAAAGTAAAAATAAACATTTAAAACTTTTGAGGGGGTTGTTGACACCATCAAACTGAACAACTTTCGCTATGGGACCAACATCGAAATCGCGAAAAAAAATATCTTTTGTCCCATACATTTACCTCGATTAGATCTGTAGTTTAGTATGGAACATCGCAAACGCATCGCATCATGGCGATTATGGCAAATCTCCCCATTTTGGGGGAGGCCTAAGTCCAGCAGTGGACGTCTATCGGCTGATATGATGATGATGATGATGATGGAACATCGATATTGGTCCCGTACCGAAAGTTGTTCAGTTTGATGGTCTTAACCACCCCCTTAAATGTTTATTTATATTTGTGTAACATTCTGTATAGTTCCATTTTTAAAAAGAACGGTAGTTAGGTACCGAGAATGGTAAACAAACATATCCCTTGCCGACCGTGGAGGAATTATTCTCAAGGTTACACGGAGGTGAACATTATAGTAAACTGGATATGTCTGGATATGTATGGCTTGTAACCAATTCGTACAGGATGATCCGTCGAACGTGACCCGCATTAACACACATTGTGGGTTTTTCAAGTTCACAAGAATGGTGTTCGGGACAGCTGATTTTTTTTTGCGTTTCCTGAGGTAGGCTCCACAGTGAAAGTGGTTCAGTTTGATGGTCTGAGTTCACCGTTTCGGTATTTGCTAGGCTGTCACTGACACCCTGTATAACTTACTGAGGAAAGATGTGACATGGTCTTGGACGAAGGAACATGAAAAGTAGTTCAAAGAGAAAAATTGCGACCCACCCCGCCGCGGGCCCCTCTCGCGCCTTGGCCTTTCCCACCATAGGCTTTTCATAGATTGCATTGTGATTTGCTCGGAATCAATGGCCACATCACATGTATCTTGTCATTGTTGATGCATACAGTAACTGGGTAGAATGTTATGACTTAAAAAGCAATAGTACTCCATCGGTAGTGATATCAAAATTTTATGAATTTTTATCTTGTTTTGGCATTCCGCATGTACCTACGTTAGTAAGAGATAACATCAGCGGAGTTCAAAGTGAGTTGAACGGAATATCGCACGTGACGTCGCCTGTCTATCATCCAATGAGTAACGGTCAGGCGGAGGGTTATGTCAAGATAGTAAATCGAGGTACTAATAACATGCACAAACCAAAACGATATAAACAACAAGTTGATGAAGTTTTTGTTTTATTATCGAAATTCTGTTCATTCGACGACAAGCTCTTTGCCCAGTTAGTTTTTGGATTGCAATTAAGATCCATTTTCGATTTGATCAAACCTGGCACTCATCCACCGCCCTCGGACTCGGTGCTCGGCAAACAGTCCTTGCAAACTAAACATTATGGCGGCGTCGTAAGAGCAGAATTTAGTCCCGGGGCACAAAATAGGTAATAGTATTATAGTTCTACATACAGAACTATGTGGACCTAGAACCGAAACATAACAACAAGGACATCTTTAAGGTCAAATACCTTGTAGACAAGACGATCACATTTGAAGTTAGGAAATATATAAGGTCTAACAAAATTAGCTGAAACTATTTTAAGGGGATGATCAGACCATCAAACTGAACAACTTTTTCTATGGGACCAATATCGAAATCGCGAAAAAAAAATCAGCTGTTCCATACAAACCTACTCGACCTAAATGTATGGGACAGTAGATTTTTTATTCACGATTTCGATATTGGTCTCATAGAGAAAGTTATTCAGTTTGATGGTCTGATCATCCCCTTAAAATAGTTTCACCTAATTTTGTTAGACCTTATATAAGAAAATAGAAATCCTGCAATGCAAAAGATGCCAGAGATTTGGATTCCAAGAACCAATGCTACAGACCTTTCCGATGCGTCAAGTGTGGCGACGACCATCCAACCACGACAAGTTTGAAAAAACCAGACCCCAAGGCTACTTGCGCAAATTGCCAAGAAAACCTATAAACAGAACGATCTGTCTCAGTTGTTCCCATTAAGAGGCATGTTGTCGTCCTTGTCATTCTTCATGGAAACAATTCTAGAAAAATTACAGCAGACAATTATGTCCATGATGGACATAATGCTAGACCGCATGGTCAAACTAGTAAAAAGCCTTGTAAAGAAATGACTCCCAACTACTCCCAACCGCCGAGTAGTAACTTGGAACGCCAACGGCTTGACAGATCGATGTTAAGAATTTGAAACTTTCCTGCAAACGGAAAAGATAGCCATTGCGCTAATATCTGAAACGAGATTTACACCCAAATCACACAGTGAATTCAAAAACTACATAGTATACACAACCAACCACCCATCCGGAAACAGCCACGGTGGAACAGCAGTAATTATCAGGAACAACATCAAACACTACCCCATAGAGGAATACCGAACTGCGAAGACCCAAACTACATCAATAAAGATTACAAATAATAAAATTGAAACTACACTATCAGCTGTGTACTGTCATCCTAGACAAACAATTACTACAAAAGACTTCACTGACTACTTCTGCACTTTAGATGCTAGTTTCATCTGTGGTGGGAACTGGAATTAAAAAAATGTACACTAGTGCGCCAGACTCCGAGGAAGGCAACTTCTCAAGGCAGTAGAAAGAATGAAACTGGTTGAAAAGAGTTGGAAAGCGCAGTGGAAGAATTTAACATACACAAAGCTGCTTACACTGCAACAACAAAACGTAAAGGACATCCCGCCAAACATAACACATATCCAAGAAACATCGAGGAGAAAATACAAGAACGTCGCAGGCTTAGGAAAATCTGGCACAATATTAGATATCCAAGCGACAAAACTAATTTCAATAAATGCTCCAAAGAGCTGTAAAAACTAATAAATATACCGCATAACGACAATCTCCAATCCTTTCTCTTAACACTAACCCTCACAATGGACACGAACTACCTACTCACTAAGGAGAGCGACCAAAAACCTATAACGCCCGAAGAGACAGATACCACCGATAAGAAATAATTTAGGGGGATTAGCCATTCAGGGGATAACTTCCCTTGATGACATACTATCAGTACCTATTAACAATGTGCGTGACCTAAAAACGTTGGCAAATTTTTTCGACGTATCCCCGATCGTACTACCTTGACTCTTTCAGAGCCCAGTGTTGCTACCTTACCTGAACAAGTAGCAAAGCCGTACCCGAAAAGTAGCTAGATACTCGAAATTCACAAGCAAAAGGCCTAATATAAAAACGAAAAAAACTGTTTTTCCCCAGACGGTCAGCGGACACCGATTATCACCAACATAACCCGGGAGCAGATCCGTGACGTTGGAGGCCAGGTTGACCTGAACTGCTCCGTAAAATGCGCACAGGACTTCCCTGTGCTATGGGTGAGTTATTTAGCAGGGCACCGACCACCTCCCACATAACCCGGAAGCAGATCCGTGACGTTGGAGGCCAGGTTGACCGGAACTGCTCCATACAATGTGCACAGGACTTCCCTGTGCTATGGGTGAGTTATTTAGCAGGGCACCGACCACCTCCCACATAACACAGGAGCAGATCCGTGACATCGGAGGCCAGGTTGACCTGAACTGCTCCATACAATGCGCACAGGACTTCCCTGTGCTATGGGTGAGTTATTTAGCAGGGCACCGACCACCTCCCACATAATCCAGGAGCAGATACGTGACATTGGAGGCCAGGTTGACCTGAACTGCTCTGTACATTACGCACAGGACTTCTCTGTGCTATGGATGAGTTATTTAGCAGGGCACCGACCACCTCCCACATAATCCAGGAGCAGATACGTGACATTGGAGGCCAGGTTGACCAGAACTGCTCTGTACATTACGCACAGGACTTCTCTGTGCTATGGGTGAGTTATTTAGCAGGGCATCGACCATCTCCCACGTAACACAGGAGCAGATCCGTGACATCGGAGGCCAGGTTGACCTGAACTGCTCAGTACAATACGCACAGGACTTCCCTGTTCTATGGGTGAGTTATTTAGCAGGGCACCAACCATCTCCCACATAACCCAGGAGCAGATGCGTGACATCGGAGGCCAGGTTGACCTGAACTGCTCCGTACAATGCGCACAGGACTTCTTTGTGCTATGGGTGAGTTATTTAGCAGGGCACCGACCATCTCCCATATAACCCAGGAGCAGATCCGTGACATCGGAGTATGAATTTAAAAATTTGGGTGCAACTGACGGTCTTCTCACTAAAAGCGATATCTTCCAGCAACCATGAGATGGAAGAACATTGATCAAGAATTATTTTTTTCGCTTTTATTTATGAGAGAATATTTTTTTTTGATGAGACATGTTATACAACGTGTTAATGAATTAATGCAAAACTAGACAGTAGTTTGTTTAGAATCGAGAGCAGAATCGAATTATCATGGTTTCAACATAGGTATATATTTTTTAAAATGTTAAATAATTTGTTTGTAAAATTTAAAATTTACTGAATAGAACTTCAACCCACCGCACGGGCACACTCACCCTACTTATTACCAAAACAAGATTCTTAAAAATGTATCCATGAGTACGTTAGCGCTTTCATTCATTGCTGAAATTATAAGAAACCATTTTTGCCTCAAAACTTAAAATGCGAATAACTTTAAATGTTAACTATCAAAATAATGAAATTATTGTTTCAATCTAATTCTTTTGTTATAAATCAGTTGGGGTGTATGAGGTTTTGCGCTTATTCATTAACACGTTGTAGATAAAATACGATGAAACTTGAAGATGGAAGATATAAAAAAAATATACAACTAATAATTATAGTGAGTATGGTAGGCACGTTAAGACAATGCTATTATAAATGCTGCCGGGTCCTAGTACCATCTATTTGTACCATTGATGGTACTAGTGACACAGATTTATGTAGCTAGAACCATATAGATATCTTCTTCCAGGTGAAATACGACAAGACTAGGAGGTTCCTCCCTCTCTCCGCCAACGCCGGGCTCATCGTCAGGGTTTCTAGGTTCTCTATAAGATTAGATGAAGCTTCGACTACTTATACGCTGTCGGTAAGTTTTTTATATGTATTTTTTCCTGATCATCCAGCCACCAGGGATCAATTGCTTATTTGCCTCCCGAGATGAAATACCACTAAAATGACCACCTATCCGAAAACTTTATGGCTTATACGCTTATCCTCTGTGATCGTTACCAGTACCGAAGCCAGACCCTCTATTATGCCTTCCCTACTCTGCAATTCTGCAAAAAACCGGCCAATTGCGAGTCGGACTCGTGCACGTAGTGCTCCGTACCACCATACAATATTTAAAAAAAAATGTTTTCTGCGGGACCCTTAGCGCGACCCCTACACACACTTTTTTTGCACACACACTAGTTTTTATTATTTGTTGTTTCCCTTAGAGTACGCACTATGATCACACCAAGTGTCACGCTTGTATGTATTGCTCGAGCAATATGCCCCGCCCATTGCTTCTTCTTACCAATTGCCAATACCTTTCCGTTTACCAATTCGTCGTGCTATATCGGCTACCCTGCACTGGTTCTGTTGCGAATCTCTTCATTTTTGATCCGATCTCGCAGGATTCCATAACTTCATTATCATCACTCTATTATCGTCTACTTCTCCTAAGGCGCGCCACAAAACTCAATCCTCGGCCTTTCTGATCCAGTCGCTCCCCGCTACCTTTCTTAGGTCGTCGGTCCAGCGCCGGAGCGTCCCACACTACGTCTGCCAGTTCATGGTCACTCACTCAGTTCACTCTAGATCTCTAACTAAAGTGGCAACGGGTGGGGCACATTGCTCGCCTAACCGATGGCCGATGGGACTGAAGAGTTCTCGAGTGGCGACCGCGTACCGGAAAGGTCAGCGTGGGTAGGTCCTTACAAGGTGGACTGATGACCTGGTGAAGTCGGTTGGAACCCGTTGGATGTGGGCAGCGCAGTACCGGTGGTTGTGGTGATCTTTGGGGGAGGCCTATGTCTATCGGCTGAGATGATGACTCCCCATCGGTTGTCAGTTCTAATGTTTTAGAAGTTCTAATGGTTAAGAGCATTGGGCTTTTGAAACGGAGGTCGTGGGTTCGATTCTCACGGGGGACACCTACTCATATGTCACTTTGCGTTTTTCCCCTGTTGGTTCGGACACTGCAGGCTGAATTACCTTATTGTCTGAAAAAAAGATGATTCGTATGCTTCGGACGGCACCTTAAGCCGTTGGTCCAGCTACTATCTCTGTTGGTAGTAAAAAAACCTCGTCAGAGTCCGTAAGGCGGTCTCTGACGAGGAAACTCTGACCAACCAATGGCCTACCTTAAAAATTATCCAACCATTATTAAGGTATTGTAGGGTATTCCCTTATGAAATACCTCACTTGCTCCTGCTTATTGATTTAGGAACCGATAAAGCTTGTTATACTTATCTTCGTGAAATTTCGAGCCTCCTCTCTCACTAAAAGTTTAGTAAAATTTTAGAACTGACAGGTTTCTGGGTACAGTGCTGTAAATTTCGGGCTCGCTTCACTTGCTCCAGCCTTTGAAAAGTGTTCACATCAAACGGTGTCGACATCGACACCGCTTTGAATCTTTATGTATGAAGTTTCGAGCTTGCTTCGCTCGCTCCAGCCTTTGAATGGTGTTTTGAGGGTAGGTAGGCTTATAAAGTTCAGTATCACCATCCTGTTGAGCCCTGGTGTGTTCTTTTCTTTCTTGGAGAGAAGATTTCACAGGCACTGTATTCTGTTACTCGTCTAAAAAACTTGCTTCTATACCCTATACCCTACCTTCAATGCAGTTCTAGCTAGGGCCCTGTGAAAAGACTAGCTAAATTGATGATGAAACCATGGTCTTTTTTTTAATAAAACTTTATTCTATCCACAGATAAAAGACATCCAAGAGACAGACGATAGTATGTACCAGTGCCAGGTGTTGATATCAGTTTTCAAGAAGGTCATGGCGGAGGTCAAGCTACATGTTCGCCGGCCGCCGATCATGTCCGACAACTCTACGCGCTCCCTCGCAACCAGCGAGGGGAAGAGTGAGTCCACTGTTACTGTTAAATTAACTACAGGATGGTATTGATATCATTAGCATCCTCTTAAACTATGAGTCTAGATACTCATTGACTTCCCAACTACTGGACGTAGGATCCGCGCTCAAAAGTGTCCGAACCAATAGAGCACCAAAACGTAAAGGGAGAACCAATTACGCGACAGTCTTCGCTTGATCGGCCGACTACGCGCCGTGACCCGATGGGGGAGTGAGATGGAGAATAATTTCAGCATTTTCAATGATTTTATTTGGTTTATATTACTACACGTACTACCGTGGTTAGATTTCCCTTTGACACTTTTTTCGAGAATTTTGTACTTACTAGACCCGTCCATAGTATTCTACCTCAATGAGTCTACCCATCAAACTGAACAACTTTTACTATGAGAGCAAACCGATCGGAGCAAATAAAGTCAGCTGTTCCATACTAAACTACAATACAATGCCTACCTACTCGACTCAAATGTATGCAACAGCAGCCTTTTTTTTGCTTCAATCGGTTTGCTCCCATATAAAAAGTTGTTCAGTTTGATGGGAATTAACTATAAAAAGTAACGAAATGTATAATTATGTCCATACGATGCGTGGTAAGTCAACCCTACACATATATCATGCACAATTTGCGCAAAGTGCGAACGCCATCATGCCAAATTTAAAACGTTGTTAGAAGTGCCGGACCTGTTTAGCTGTTACGTCTTGGACATCTAATTTTTGCTTCAAAATCTGAACGTCTGGCAACACTGACACAGCAATATTTAAAATACTGAGTTTATTTTTGAACAAATTAGTAATGACTTTACGTACGTTTTTCTTCTTCTTCTTCGGGTTCCTCTCCATTACTGGAGGTTGGCAGTCAGCTCTGCATATCCCTGTCTATCTCTCGCCAAACGAAACAGCTCTTCGACGCTGGCGATGCCTGTCCACTCTTTAAGGTTCGCGAGCCATGACATTCGTGGCCTACCGACGCTTCGTGTGCCCTCCACTTTGCCCATTATTATAGTCTGGAGCAGTTGGTATCGCTCATTCCTCAAAATATGACCAAGGTAGGCGACTTTCCTCCTTTTAACGGTTTGCAACAGCTCCCGGGACTTCCTGACACGTCGTAGAACCTCCACATTGGTGACTCGTTGAACCCAACTAATTCGCAGCATTCTTCGGTAGAACCACATTTCTATAGCCTCTAGTTTCTGGCGAGTAGCTTCCTTAATGGTCGTTATGTACGTTTTTACGTTATGTATTTTATTTCTGTATTTTACTGTTTATGTTTTGGTGTAAAATAAAGTATATTTGATTGATTGATTGATTGACTTTAATAAAAACCAAATCCTGATCTTGCAGGTGCCCAGATGGAGTGCTACGCCGGTGGTTTCCCGTCGCCGAAGATATCATGGAGTCGTGAAAACAAAGCTACACTGCCCACCGGTGGATCTTTTTACAGGTAGATGTCTTACGAATTATATTTTACTGACTTCTGACCAGGAAGCTGGCATAGGTATTGTCTCTTCCGACACATCAGAAATGAAGTGATACGTCAGAGAACTAAAGTGGGTGACATAACTCCGTCACCCTAGGCTGGGTGCCTGGTCACTGCGGAATTAATGGAAATGAGGGTGCTGATGAGCTGGCACGAAGAGAAGCGGAGGAGGACGCCATAGGAATCTACACAGAATGGGGCTTGTAGATTTACCCACTTGCAGATTCTGCTGTGAAGCAGAGGAAACACCCATACACCTCCTCTGCGAATGGGAAGTGCTCATTCACAGCAGGAGTCGTCATCTCGGTGGGTACGTGGTAACACTTACTGACATTAGGGACCTCCCCTCCAAAAGCATAACACGTTTCATGAAGTCCGTGGACTTTGGAAATGACCTTTAGGTCAAGAGTGACAGCTACAATAGATCTGTTAAGGTCGCGTTAGCTATTGGTCATTGATCAATCCCCTACAACCAAATAATAAATAATAATGACATAAATCAGAAAATGAGCAAGCGGAAGTTGCAATGGGCTGGTCATATTTGCCGAAGAACTGACAACCGATGGGGTGTCAGAGTTCTAGAGTGGAGACTACGAACTAGACTACGAAATGCCCTGCTGTCCGCATGACAGACGACCTAAAAAAGGTAGCGGAGAGCGATTGGATGAGGAAGGCCCAGGACAGAGTTTTGTGGCGCGCCTTGAGAGAGCCTTAAGTTCAGCAGTGGACGATGAAAGGCTGATGATGATTACGATGACTTCTATGAATAGTATGATAGCTAAAATAATACAAAAAATAGGAGGAATATCATACTTCCCATGGAAATGTAAATTATCCTTTTCTTGCTCGGTTGGAAAGCGGAAAGGTTTTTTGTGCATGACCTTTAAAACTGATCTCTGTGCCCTCTCTACGATGAAGGACAAGCCAGTCAAAAATAGGTATACCTACTAAAGTGATGTAGTTTAGTAGAGGTGAGGCGGCTCTGAAAGGGTCAAGGTCGTTCGGTACCTATTTAATGTAAAAATTTAATTTTACATGCTAAAATTAACTTTCCAGGGGCAATATTTTCAAAATAGCGTCAGTTCACAAGGAAGACCGCGGTACATACTACTGCGTGGCTGAAAACGGTGTCGGTAAGGGCGCTCGCAGGCACATCAAGTTTGAGGTGGAGTTCGCGCCCGTGGTCACTGTGCCGAGGCCGCGGTTAGGACAGGTACGCCATTTTGGTTTTTTGTAATCTCTAAAAATCTCTGCAATCTTTAAAAAGTTTTTGTATTTTGATGCTTTGATTGTATTCTTATTTTGGTTTTGTTTATGGTGTGATGAATATTTTAAAATGATATTCAACCCGAAAAAAATAAATAACGCTCACAGGCACATACATTGTATTTTTTAGATCCCAAGCAAGCATTATAGGCTGTTTATTATGGAAACCATACAACAACAGCACAAAATTATAAACATCCATGCCCGAACCGGGATTCGAACCCAGGACCCTGGTTTGGCAGTCCGGCGTGGTAACCATTACACCAACCGGGTCGTCAAAAATCTGGGATTCCAGCGAATAAATAGGTCTTATAAAATTTAATATTTATTATTTTTATTTATTTAATTATCTTGCTACTTGTTTTTGTTTTGTTAAGTTTTTTTATTCTCTTCGCCCGAGTTGGATCTATAATACCTATAATACTATACTTAAGTTTATGCATATAAACCTTACGGAAGAAATTCTCTAAATGACAGTGAAAACCGTACCATCAAAATCCGTTGAGTGGTTTGGATTGGAAGAAATAAGCTGCGAAACAGAAATGATGAGGACAGGTTTTATACTGTTTAGAGAAAAATAGGAACAACAAAATCTAACTTCAGTTCATGGTTCCCGAATGACGCTTACGGTATGTTCCGATTCATAAAAACAGTGCTGTGAGCGATTACAGCGCTAACACCCGTTTCATTTGCGTGAGCGCGCCGACAGCGCTGATAGCGTTCTATCAATTCGGAACGCTAGATATCGCGCTCACACCGTTCACATCACAACATTCAAATATTCCTGTTATTTTCTTCATCACTAATCGTTATTAAACTTTTATTCGTCTTTTTTAGAACATAATCAAACCTAATACTAATAAAGAAACCTAAATCGAGACCTAAACAAACCAAAAATATACGAATTACGACCGCAAAACTGTTAAACGTCACTTTTGAAAATTCGTTCAAAAATTTACCACAACAAAACTGTCAAACGTCACTTTTGTGCTAACGCTCGGAGCCGTGGGCGAGCACTGTTATTGCAAGATGGCGTCGGTAGTGACGTCATGGATAACGTCACGACATTTATCGCGCTCACAGCGCTGTTGGCGATTTTGGCGTGATTCGGGACGCACCGTTAGATGACACTAAAGCTGTGGAAATGTGTTAAGATCTTTTAATTGTCACCAGGCGCTGCAACACGACATGGATTTGCAATGTCACGTAGAAGCTCACCCCCCTCCCACCATCACGTGGCTCAAGGATGAGGAGCAGCTCTCTAACAACGAACATTACAGGTCAGTGTGAAACTATTAAGGGGGCACCGAACCTGTAGTGCTGGAGTGCAATTCAAACTCTACGTGGATGTTCTGAGATTTCAGAATATCTTTGATTACTCCCTCGGGGAATATAGTCGTGTACATTATGATACATGTGAGCAAAGTTGGTCATTACAGCCGAGGCGGGATTGCAGCACGAGCCGCCAGGTGCACTCACCATACATACATACATACTAGGCGAGACATGTAATGACCAACGCTCACGCGTTTCATACGACGTTTTTCAACATACTTGCGAGGAAATTGTAATAAAATTTCCTAAAACAAGACTATTTTAAACAAATATTTTTTTGAAAATGGCTCTGGGCTATGGCTGGGCTTCTTTTTTTTGGAAATAGCTATGCAGTCGGTCAAAGAGGCAATGACTTAGCCGATATTCAACCAACGACATTTTGTTACAAACAACCTAATATTTAAAACGCTATAAACTTAATATTAATGTATTTATAACTCAAAATAAAGTTAATTTTTTAAATTTAATAAATTGTTTGATGAAATGAAGCGTTTATTTATATTTATATAACTTAAAGAGATTTAAAAACAAACTATATAAAAAAAGGAACATTACCGCACTAGATACGATAATGTAATCATTTTCGCACGCGTGTTCTATAAGCTGCATTATGTACCTAAAAGCGGTGCAATAAGAGCCACTTTACGAGCAAGTATGTTGGATAAATAGTTATAATACATACATTCTGTGTACTAAGTATCGGGAATTCGTCAATAAAACAAAAAATACAAATTATTCATCTACATTTATTTTATCGCCTTCAAAGTAGGCCCCATCGCTTGCAATACAACATCTCCACCGCTTCACCCAATCTTCCATACATTTTTCATAGGCTATTTGCGGTATGGCCTTTAGCTCATTCAGCGAATTTTCTTTTATGGCTTCTATCGACTCAAAACGTTTTCCTCGAAGTGGTAATTTTAACTTGGGAAATAAAAAAAAGTCAGACGGAGCCATATCAGGTGAATACGGTGCTTGGTCGAGAACTTTTGTTGAATTTTTCGCTAAAAACTCTTTCACTATAATGGCCGTGTGTGATGGTGCATTATCATTGTGCAGCATCCATGAGTTGTGTTGCCACAAATCTGGACGTTTTCGGCGGATACTCTCACGCAAACGCTTCATGACGCCTAAATAATATTCTTTATTCACTGTTTCTCCCTCTGGAAGGAATTCGGAGTGAACCACACCACGGTAGTCAAAAAAAACTGTCAACATCACCTTGACTTTGGAGCGACTTTGCCGCGGTTTTTTGGGTTTCGGCTCGTTTTCGAGACGCCATTCTGAAGACTGTTGGCTTGTTTGCATGTCGTACTCATAAACCCATGTCTCGTCGCCAGTTATTATACGTTTCATAAAGGTCGGATCCGTAGAAGCTCGGGAAACCATGTCTTCAGCGACATGCTTTCGCTGCGCTTTTTGAACAAAATTGAGCTCTTTTGGAACTAGTCGAGCGGCGACGCGTTTCATGCCTAAAATGTCAATGAGAATGTTGTGGACGGACTTAAAAGATATGTTCACCTCACTAGCCAACTCTCTCAGACTCATATGTCGATTTTTGAGCACTAGCTTCTTGATTCTGTCGATGTTTTCTTTGGTCGTAGCGGTTGAAGGTCTACCAGAACGAGGCAAGTCTACTACTACTTCTCGGCCTTCTTTAAAAGCCTTATACCATTCATAAGCCCTTGTTTTCGATATACACGATTCGCCGTAGGTATTTCGCAACATTTTTAGTGATTCACCACATGAAATAGCATTTGAAACACAAAATTTAAGGCACACTCTTTGTTCAACAATATTTTCCATTGTAAAAATCGCCGAGGACTCAAAACTATGACCAACAAAAAGTGTAGTTTAAAACAAATTAAATGACAGATCCCGCTCAAATTTTGCGCGCTAAATCAGTACAGTGCTACCAACATGCAGTAAAAAAATTAGAACGACCTCTTTTACGCGGGTCTTTTTATTGACATATTCCCGATACTTTTTACACAGAGTAGTACATATTTGTTTTATCCACAGGATCTCTCACTTCTCGACCGCGGCACAATTCAACGACACTACGCTCCGTGTTATAACTATTGAGAAGCGGCAGTATGGCATGTTTACATGCAAGGCTCAGAACAAGCTGGGCACAGATGAGGGCAGAGTCGAGCTGTTTGGTAAGTGGTCTATGTGTCGATGTGTGTGTAGACTCGTGTAAACTTTATAGAAGTGTGCCATTAACAGGCTATGTGAAAAAAATAAGATTCTTCAAAGCGTCATATATCATGAAGTACTAACAGTAGGAGTATGATTAGCGGATATGTGTAAATTGAACATATAATTGAAGTTTTGATTAGAGCCAAAACACGATTAAGATACATTTACTCGATAGAAAAACAAGCCAAAGTAGCCTCCGTCTTTATCGATAAACGCTTGGAACTGCTAAACGGTGAATAATAGAAACACGAGACTTGATTTAAAAAAAGAGATTGAACAGACAAATTTTGATTAGAGCAGAATTGAACTTACGTAAATGGTACAACCACAATTAAATAAAATTTGTTTTACGCTTGCGTCGTTTCAGGCCCGCGCTCCGCCCCATCTCTTTCTCTCGCATCAGGCAGTAATATAAGCTATCACACGCCCATTTCGCTTCAATTATTTTTCGACATAGACCCTTAAGACTGTGCCTATCTTTTTAACATTGAAAATGTTATTTTTGTCGCTTCGGTTTAGACCCCCTTTTTTAGCAAAAATGCGACATCACCTTGGAGTCTCGACGAGGGGTCTTCGATAAATCGAGGAGTACAAAAAGTAATCAATTTTTTGAAACAACTCAAAAGCATTTTTTTTAAATTAAAAAATCGTTGTGTAAAACGCGGTCGTGTTTTCGGTTCGGTCTCGGTCGATTCTCGGTTTCAGTCAGAAAAAAAATCCTATCTTGAATACGAAATGCGATATTGAAAAAATAACAAAAAAATCCCTAGAGATATTTCTTTGGGCTGGGATGGGTTATTCAGAAGTTGGGAAGTAGGTACCTTTGTGACGCGGAGAAAAAAATTAATTCAGTTCATTTGGCAAATTCATTTGTACCCGAAGGTCGTGAAAGACACGAGATTTGTGAATATTGAAGGCTAAGGGATTGAGCCCTTACAGCCAAGTCAGACGTAGTTTAGAATTTTCGATTAAAATTATTTGTTAATAATGAAATATTTCATTAAAAGCCTTTCCGAGCCTATTGTGCTGACCTCAATCGTATTTTTTTTATTTCTAAACAATTAAACAATATTTGATTTCGGATTATTATGTTTTATGCTTGTACCGATTATCGTTAAAACTGCCAAAAGTGGAAACTTTTGGCGATTTTAAAGATAATAACTACAAAATCAAATTAAAAATTGAAAAATTTGTCTCGGGCGGGACTTGAACCCGCACTTTTCCAAACCGGGGACGTGACATTCTTGTTTTTTGGAAATATTGTTTAATAGTTAAGAAATAAATAAACACGATTGGGGGCAGCACAATAGACTCGGTGCAGCCTTAAACGATCAATTGGCATCGTTTTATTAATTATCTTTTCCCTCTATATTTCATTTCAAAAAACATTTTGAAAAATTGATCTTCATTCGCGAAGACTGTGGCGCCATCTAGCGAGTACTAGTCCTCGAATACTGTGCATATTTATGTGTTCTTGAATCGATTGTGTATTTTTTCAAACTAGCATTAAATTTTTTTGCTAATGTAGCATAGTTTTCAACGCATGCTTTCTCCCCCTAGAAACAATAATCCCCGAATGCCCGCCCACGTGTGGCCACGTGCGATACGGTGGCGCGTCGTCTGTGGTCCCGTCTAAAGCTACCCTTATTAGCTTGCTGGCTATTTACACGGCTTACGCTGTTAGGAGGTATGGATGTAATTATAAGTGCATTTGACAAGTAAAATTATTTTATGAAATAAATTAATATGAATATGAATATGCGTTTATTTTGCTTGTTTTGTAGTTACGATGTTCTTAGAGTGACCTTAGTAACGCACAAGGTCTGCAATAGATGTATAGTAGCTGTATAGCATCATATGCTCATGACTAAATTCCCCCAGAGGATAGTCAGAGATATTCGTAAAATTCATAAAATCCACATGATTTAGATTTATTTGCAGTAAGTATGGTATTTACAGGTATAAAATAATAAATAAGGTATCTCACACTTAGCCAAAACATAGGCATGCAAAATCTTAAACAACACAAAATTAAATTAAACAAAAAAGGAAACTAATCAGCTTGTAAACGTCAAACCCCAATAACTTCATTCTACTTATACAATGCACATGTCACTAGTCGTACCGAAACTCTGTCTAGTGTGACGGGGAATGATCCCGTCGCTACTTGTAATAGACAGTGGGTACAATACACGGCTTGAAATTGAAGCATGCATGTATCATCACAGAATAGGTAATAGTATACCTACGGGTGTAAAGAAAAGTAAACCTTTAAACCACATACTCTACCCATCAAACTGAACAACTATTACTATAGTTCGCTTCGCTCGCTCTAAATTTCTTTTTTTACAAGCATTTATAAACCAAAAGATGTCTGACACCGAAATAGCTGTACTAAAAAATTTCGAGCTCGCTTCGCTCGCTCTGTTATTTTTTGGGTAGGTCTTCTTATAAAGTTAAGGGGGCGGCGAAATCGGTCTGTACCGCGGGTTTTTTTACAATCTGTTAATGCAGGTCTAAATGTATCAAAAAGTTAAGGATAGTCTTCTAATTCTAAGAACGTTTTCCGGTACCTACACTGCCCCGTCCAAAAAAATCCACCATGTAGGTACCTATTCATTTCGGCTCCGATAACACTTAAAGCTAATTTTATTAGTCACTCTAGCGTTAACCCGCGACTTCGCCCGCACTAATTATATAAGGACTAACAAAATTAGGTGAAACTATTTTAAGGGAATGATCAGACCATCAAACTACAAAGACAACAAAACAACAAAGACAGTGAAATCAGTATGGAACAGCTGATTTTTTATTCGCGATTTCGTTATTGGTCCCATAGAGAAAGTTGTTCAGTTTGATGGTCTGATCGTCCCCTTGAAATAGTTTCACCTAATTTTTTTAAACCTTATATACCAGATTTTAAGTCAGATCATAAGCTATCAAACAAAAAAAGTTTCATCAAAATCGGTTCAGTAGTTTTTGCGTGATGCTCGTTCAAACTAACACACAAACAAACAAACAGACAGACAAAAAATCCAAAAATTGGTGATATGGAATCAGGGATCAATAAAAGGTTGAAAAATTTCGGGCGGGACTTGAACCCGCACTTTTCCAAACCGGCGAACTGCGTTATCTTATTATATTTTTGTTTCTGTTTTTTATGTTATTACCTGTATTAAGTATGTATAATTTTTTTTTAATTTTAGAATGATTTACCATAACCATTTCTTCAGTACCAGACCAGGAGTGCGATTTTTGAATCTCATTCGCTGAGCTCAGCAGTTGAAAATGTCAAAATTACTATGGAGATATGCATCTTCCTACTGCTGATTTGACTTTCAAAAATCATACTCCAGGAGTGCGATTTTTGAAAGTCAAATTAGCGGTAGAAAGATGCGTATCTCCATACATTTTCAACTGCTGAGTTCAACGTATGAGATTCAAAAATCGCACTCCTGCACAGATTAACTAGTAGTTTTGTATCAGTTTTCACAAAATTACTGAAAATGCTTCTATTTTATGGAACAGCCTGGTGCTCTCCGTGGGTGACAGAGGGGTTTTGCGGGCCTCGGCCCTCAAGGGGGGAAGTCGGTGTTTATAATGCGGCGTTTAGAGCGTGCACAAATGAGATTCCATTCTATAGTGTATTAGTTATTCTATGCCCGCGAGACGGTCGCATAAAAAACAATAAATTGACTGTCGTAGAGTGTCGCTTCATAATTATCTACATTGCGAATATCAATATTGCTTTTTATTCTGGAAAATTATAATAGACAATGAAACCAAATTATCATGTAGGTACAAAAAAATATATTTATTAATACAATCGCCATAACCTAATACAATTTGTTAAAAATACATTTTATAAAACTAAATTTATAAAAAATATCCAACTTTATACTTTTTGCTATAGGAATTAAAAATAATTAAAATAATATTTGAGCCTGTCTACACTGATAACCTTATAATTAGTTTTGGTTGTATTTTGTTCGATAGAAAAACTATAGGGTCTCTAATAAAATGTGTTTTTATTGTTTTTGGTTTAGCATAATGAATTTTTTTAAGTAGTTTCAGATGTTTAAAACAAATGCATTGAAAAATGTAGCAAAACAGTTTTGCTATTTATAACCAGATTTTGGTTGACGTGCTACATCATAATTTAATATAAGATAACACTTCATTCATTTAAAAACAAAGTTTTAATCAACAATTTTAAAAACATATTTTTAGACTCGTATTTTCATAAGCTTTCAATTGATACCCCGCACCATAGGGTAGAATTTTTTTTGTATTTACCCTTTCTACCTCCCCAACTTTCCCCTCAATATAGAAATTAAACTTTTTTTACTTCATTTATGATATTGGAACAGCAATTGTTATATCTGTGCCAAGTTTCAGCTTTCTATGTCTTACGGTCACAGAGAAAAATGCCTGTGACAGACGGACGGACGGACGGACAGACACCGAGCTGAGTCCATAAGTGTTCCGTTTTGCCAAGTTTGGTACGGAACACTAACAGTGTAATTAAAAACAGTAATTTGCAGTGGTTATAGGTAGGAAGGTATTATTCAACAACAAAAAATTCGGTGATTCGTAAATAATCTAATATTACATTAAAGTATATTTTTGTAGTTATGTATATTTTCCATCTTTTTATCGTTTTGAAAATTTAATTCTGTGGCGCCATCTAGCGATTTCTAAGAAAATTACTTTAACGTGGAACTGGGCGTTTGCCCATTCAATGAAGATAAACCAATATTTATTTTTTTAGTTCTTGGTCGCCCTGGCCTACCCTATTGGGAAAGAGGCGTGACGTATAAATAGATAAATAATTATTTTGCTCGATTGTTCACTGTTTTTAAGAGTCATTTTACCGTTCATTGTCGCCCTCATCAGAATATTAAAGATTTACGAAAATGAAAATTTAAAAAATGCTTGGTAATCCAGCTTAAAAACTTTATACTTCTAAAGATCCCACTTTTATGAATATATTGAATTAAATGTACCGAGAGTTTTATTTTTCCATTTGTTTAAAAACCCTATAAAAGTATTGCGTAAAAATAGTTGGATTATGTTGGATGTGTAAATAATGTAATGTGACCGGTTCTTTTTTCTTTCAAATTTTTATGTTTAAAATACATATAAAAGTATTGCATAAAAATAGTTTTAAGAATTTGGTAGTAAAAAATTTGGTAGTGAAAAATTTTAAATATTAATTATGAACGATAAAAGGACTCTGAAACAAATTTTATTAGAAATTCCCCCTATAAGTTTCAAAATTATTATTAGCTAGGTACCTACACAGGTACACTTCCATATAATTAGGTATAGTTTATATTTATAAACAGTTTTACTTAAATTAATAACTTTTTTGAATAAACAAATTCATTC
Source organism: Agonopterix arenella (assembly GCA_927399405.1). Taxonomy (NCBI): domain Eukaryota; kingdom Metazoa; phylum Arthropoda; class Insecta; order Lepidoptera; family Depressariidae; genus Agonopterix; species Agonopterix arenella. The sequence goes on along the minus strand of OV656718.1, from coordinate 6,460,240 downwards.
CCAAGCCTTGTCCTGAAGCTTTGTCAAACGGCCTCTATAATATATTGCTGTACTCTTCTAACGCACGCAGGTTGCTAATCGCTTTCTCTCACGCAAACGCAGGAAAGAATGTCAGAATTTTGCGTGCGTAAGAAGAGTACAGCAACATATATAGTGCGTATTTTAGCGCTCTTACAGACGAGATTTTGTGGTCGCGCTCATAGACTTTACGGTCGCCGTGGACCCTCTGCGACCGCAAAGTGTAGCTCGTCTGTAAGAGCGCTTAGACAACCGTTATTTTGTGTAATGAAGATTCGTTTAAATTAAAACAACGTTGCAATGGTCGACCATAGTGCGTAGATCATTAGGAGCAGGAAAGTAGCTCGTACTATCTGGTGCAGATAGTATAGTCTGAAATATAAATAATAGTACATTATGTTTATGAATTATGATATAAGTGATATAAGTGTTACAGGCATTACAGCTCGAGCCGAAGGCGAGGGCGCAATTGTGCCGAGAATGTAATGACAAATGCTCATATTTTTAAGTAAAAAATTGCAAAATAATTATTATCATGATAATTAATATCATTATTATTATACAAATGTAACAAAACACCCTAGTAATTTTTAAAGGGGCGAGGGGGGGTTCAGACTTCAGACAATCAAACTTAACAATTTTCACTATATGGATCCAACATCAAGAAAAATTTTGACTTGACTCGAGTGCATTGTCTCCATAATAAAAGTTGTTCAGTTTGACGGTCTACACATTCTACCCCTTTAAATATTACTAGTCATTTTTTACACCTTGTATAGCCTATATCTGCGGCGGTAGTATGGCAGCGTGATAAAGCCTTATCACGCGCATTGTACTACGGCTTCTGCTATGGGAATAAACATACCTTTCCCACTTGATCCTGGCACGGGGCAGCGTGTCGTCGCTATCCTTGAACAAGAACCGCCTGATGCCGACCAGGTACTCCTCGAAATACTCACTCCATTCCACCGCCGCCATGCTGAACGGGAACAACTGTGAGAGAAAAATTATTACCTATTTTTTTATTATTATTGTGGGAATGGAACGTGGAAGTCTGAGTGTAACGGAATGCAGTTAGTGTGAGAGAGGGATGACAAATAGAATGCAGTGTGTTGTGTGATAGGGATGAAAGATGTAGGACGAATGGCAGGCTAGGTAAGAGACGGATGGGAGACAAGGTGTTTATGTGCGAGAGAGATGGAAGAGAGTGTGAAGTAGGCGGAAACAGGGAGGACTGAGGTCTCTTTGATTTGCAAGATGGACGGACGATGGGTGTTTTTGGAAAAGCCAATGTAAAATTATTATACTTTTAATTTTATTATATTAGGGTGTTAGGGTAAAAAGTTGCATTACATTAAGTGGTGATTGTCCCCATGATATTGAACAACTTTCCCTAAGAAATCAATAGGGAATTCTCAAAGAAAAATTTGGACTTCCCATACATTTCAACTGCTGAGTTCAACGTATGAGATTCAAAAATCGCACTCCAGGACAGGAAGCTGGCAAAGGTACCTATTGAAACCACTGTTCAGGATAACTGCTTTCTGCTTACAGACAACCCCCAACCTGGGGGGTGTCCCCAGCCACTATAATTTTGCCTATAAAATGGCAACTACTACAGGGTGAAATTGATATCATTAGCATCCTTTTAAACTAAGAGTCTACCCATCGGAAATGAACAACTTTTAATATGGCAGCAAACTGATCAGAGCAAAAAAAAAATCTGCTGTTGCACACATTTGAGTCGCGAACTCACGCATTTCCTATAGGTTTCCTTGGGAAAGTTGTTCAGTATCATGGGTACAATCACCCCTTAAAGTAATGCAACTGTTTACCCTAACACCCTGTATATCCCCTTAACATGCATCGATTACATACCTTTTTGTCACCTTCGCTGGTATTATCCCATAGTTCTCTCGTCCGTCGATTGCAGAAGTTTATCTCCCTCGTACAGAAATACGATATTACTGATGAAAACTTATGGATTTTTTTATATACTTTCAGCATTCTGTAATAATATGTAAGGTAACATTTAATGCAAGGTGACAGTCTGTGTTAATTTGTCAAAAGCAAAGTATAAATAAAACCTATAACATAGATAATGTTGTGCGCAGTTGTAGGCAATTTTAGCCCTGCCTTTTGACTAGCCTTTCCCGTCTGTCACGGTATAAGATCAATTGATCATGTGTGCATTTACATTCAATTTTATACCTTATCACTAAACAAGACAGCCTATAATTGCGAAACAATAATTTCGAACTTCGAACGTTTGGGGTTCACACGAGACTTCTTTTCATGATTATTAACGTTTTAAGGGGGTGGTTTAGACCATCAAACTGAACAACTTTCACTAAGGGACCAGCAAGGAAATAGCGAAAAAAAATTTGATGTTCCATACTAAAACTACAAAATCTATTCGAGCTAAATGTATGGGACTGTTGATTTTTTTTCGCGATTTCGATGTTGATCCCATAAAGAAAGTTGTTCAGTTTGATGATCTAAACAACCCTCTTAAAAGTTTTCAAAATTTATTTTTACGTTTGTAACACCCTGTATACAGGAAGGTGAAATTGATATCATTAGCATCCATTTAACCTAAGAGTCTAGCCATCAAACTGAACAACTTTTACTGTGGGAGCAAACAGATCGGAGCAAAAAAAAATCTGCTGTTCCATACATTTGAGTCGAGTAGGCACCGCAGTTTAGTATGGAACAGCAGATTTTTTTCTTTGCTCCGATCGGTTTGCTCCAATAGTGAAAGTTGTTCAGTTTGATGGGTAGACTCTTAGTTTAAAAGGATGGTAATGATATCAATTTCACCCTGTAGTGGTGTGGTACGGAACCCTAGGTGCACGAGCAGCCCGTCTCGCTCTTGACCGGTTTTATTCATAATTTTGCGTTTATTCATTAACACGTTGTATAAGTATCAATTGTTACTTACTTTGGTTTTCTCCCCGTACAAATAGTCAAGCAGTCGACCAAAAAGGCAGGAATTAAATGCAGGAACACTATTAATATACTGTTTACGACGCTAGATGGCGTTAGGTGTAGAGAGAAGAACCTGCACGAGAAAGAATAATTATGACAAAAAAATTAGTAGGTACAGTCATCATCATCATGAGCCTATACAGGGTGAAATTGATATCAGTAGCATCCTTTTAAACTAAGAGTCTACCCATCAAACTGAACAACTTTTACTATGGGAGCAAACACATCGGAGCATAAAAAAATCTGCTGTTCCATACTAAACTGCGGTGCCTACTCGACTCAAATGTATGCAACAGCTGATTTTTATTTCGCTCCGATCGGTTTGCTCCGATAATAAAAGTTGTTCAGTTTGATGGGTAGACTCTTAGTTTCCCTAAGAACCTATAGGATATTATGCACTATTCGGATTCGTAGACTTCACATACGCATCAGAATTTCTTCTTCAGCGAAATGCAGGTTTCCTCACGATGGTTCCCTTCACCGTTTGAGAGCAGTCAGTATTAGATACATAGGCTAGAACAACTCATTGGTACATGGCATGTTGTCCATGCGGATTCGAACCTGGACATTCATAATTTAGTCTCCTCATTGTGCTCATGCGCTACCGACTCTCGATTATTATAATATTAATAAATTATGTATATTGATGCTTAATAACTCACCACACGGCGTTAGAGAAGGGATATTTACTCATCCTGGCAACATTCTGCTCCATGAAATCACCCCAAGTTATTCTGTTCTCCACAGAACTGACGTAGTTGAAGATAGGAGGCTCGGGCGGTGGACTGCAATGAGGAGTTTTCATTTAAAAAAGAAAGTTCAAAGGCACTTGAAAAGATGGCGTTGTAACGGATCGAAGATTGTAATCTTAAAAATTTGGCTGTCTAATGTTACATCACTCTACTCTGATATGCTACAGTATATACCTACCACTGATTGAAGGTGCGCTGTACACTGACTGCGGCAGCCATGAGATAATTTCGACACAGCCCACCAGCACTATATCAGCTGTCATTGATTCGCCACAGGTAAGCGAACTTTGATGCGAACCATTCCTACCAGTACCAGTAGTACCAACCACTGTTTGAAGGTGCGCTGTACACTGACTGCGGCAGCCATGAGATAGTTTCGACACAGTCCACCAGCACTATATCAGCTGTCACTTCTTCTTATCGTGTGGGCAGAGCCCTGGTGTCAGAGTTTTTTCAGACCGCCTTACGGCCTCTGACGTGGTTTTTATGTAACGACCAGAGATAGTAGCCGGGACCAACGGCTTAACGTGCCATCCGAAGCACGGAATCATTTCTCTTTTCAGACAATCAGGCGATTCAGCCTGCAATGTCCTAACCAACAGGGGAAAAACGCACAAAGTGACTTGTCACTAGGTGTCCCCCGTGGGAATCGAACCCACGACCTCCGTGTCGAGAGCCAATGCTCTTAGCCATTAGACCACGGAGGCAGTCACTGATTGGCCACCTATTAGCGTGTGAACCATTCCTACCAGTACCAGTAGTACCTACCACTGATTGATGGTGCGCTTTACACTGACTGCGGCAGCCATGAGATAGTTTCGACACAGCCCACCAGCACTATATCAGCTGTCACTGATTCGCCACAGATTAGCGTGCGCACCATTTCTACCAGTACCAGTAGTACCTAACACTGATGGTGCGCTGTACACTGACTGCAGCAGCCATGAGATAGTTTCAACACAGTCCACCAGCACTAAATCAGATATCACTGATTCGCCACAGATTAGCGTGCGAACCATTCCTACCAGTACCAGTAGTACCTACCACTGATTGATGGTGCGCTGTACACTGACTGCGGCAACCATGAGATAATTTTAACACAGTCCACCAGCACGAAATCAGATATCACAGATACGCCACAGATTAGCGTGCGAACCATTCCTACCAGCACCAGTAATACCTACCACTGATTGAAGGTCTGCTGGACACTGACTGCGGCAACCATGAGAAAATTTCGACACAGTCCACCAGCACTATATCAGCTGTCACAGATTCGCCACAGATTAGCGTGCGAACTATTCCTACTAGCACCAGTAATACCTACCACTGATTGAAGGTCTGCTGGACACAGACTGCGGCAACCATGAGAAAATTTCGACACAGTCCACCAGCACTATATCCGCCAAATATCAGCTGTCACTGATTCGCCACAGATTAGCGTGTGAATCATTCCTATAAGTACCAGTAGTACCTACCACTGATTGAAGGTGCGCTGGACACTGACTGCTGCAGCCATGAGACAGTTCACGACGAAATCCACTGGCACTATATCAGCAGTCACTGATTCGCCACAGTTTAGCGTGCGAAGCATACCCGTTGCTGAAACGAAAAATGTAATAAAATACTTTTAATATCATCTTGTATTCGGCGCAAATGTAATTGAGTAAGAAACGTAACACATACCAGCGCCGACTGATACTCCTGTAGGTCCATACATGTTGTCGATCCAACCTTTCAAAGGTTCCTTAGCTGTTGATGTCACTAAAAATTATAATAAGTAATAAATACATTTCCAATTCTCTTATTGTACTGCCATTAGTTTCATAATGCAGTTTATAAAACACGCGTGCATTAAAGTAGAAGAACATAAAACACAGGCGCAAGATTGAGGAAGAATCTGGGCGCCATTTTGCATAAGTATTTGTCGAAATCTTTTGATCACATTTTATTCATTTTTTCCTCACAAGTATGTTTGAAAAACGTCGTACGAAACGCGTGAGCGTTGATCATTACAGTCTCGGCTAATTTACAGCCTCGCCTGCGGCTCGTGCCACAATCCAGCCACGACTGCAATGACCAACTTAGCTCACTTAATGTTCTATTATAGAATACCTAGGTGAAAATAAACATAAATAGGTTACTGTGTATCTAAATACTTTACCTATAGCAGGCCTGAATATACCAATTGGCAGACAACCAGCGTTGACCCTTATTTCCTTCTCGGCTAGTGCTTTTGTGAATGTGTATGTGTTCGGCCATTTACCAAGCACGCTGAAATTTAAAAAAAACATGGGTGTTACTCCAGGAAGCTGGCATAGGTATTGGGTGCTACTTAACTGACACTCGACATGATAAAAATCATCATAACATTATACATGGGTGACTTTTTTTACAATTTCTAAATTTTCAGGGGTGGTTCATACTAAACTACAATACCTTGGCTCAAATGTATGAAACAGCTGATTTTATTTTACGATTTACCCCTGAACATTTGGAAAGTGTTTTCAAAATCACCTAGTGTAGGTCAGGGCATAGACAGAGGCCTACCCTAAGCAAGGAGGTCAGCGTCTCAGTCCACAACCCGTGCCCCGTGCCCCGTGCCCCGTGCCCAATGCGGATTGGTAGACTTTACATAAGCATCCTTATTTCTTCTTCAGCGATATAATAAATATTTTATCATTTAAAATACAATATTAAATTTTACTTTTAATTTAATTTTTTTTTGTAATTTTTTAAAATTTTTTCTTTATTATTTTTTTTTTACGTCGGGAACTCAAATATACCAAAACGCGGTAAGAACCCGTTAAAATGTTTATTTCTAGATATTTAATTTTGTAATCTAACATTGACTTTTGAGATTAGGTGTCGCATATAGCAGACGAGGAATGCATTTTTGAAGATGAACCAACTGCTATGTAACCGCTCTCTCAAGATCTCCACCCGTGTCCGTCTTGTAAGGTGTTACGTATTCTCCATCCTCCTGTATGGTGTTGAATCCTGGACATTCACTCAAACCATGTGCAAACGACTTGAGGCTTTTGAGATGTGGGTGTACAGCAGGATGTTGAAGATATTATGGACGGACAGAATTGGCAACGAGGTCCTGAAGAGGATGAACAAGAGAGTAGAAATCCTAAAAACCATGAAAACTCGGAAATTACAGTACTTCGCTCACATTATGAGAGGTGATAAATACCAACTTCTCCAGATTATTCTGCAGGGGAAAATTTTGGGAAGACGAATGCCTGGTAAAAGAAGGACGTCCTGGCTTAAAAACCTGTGCGAATGATTCGATGTGGACACAACCTCACTGTTCATCAATCTGTCGGATATTTCGTTTTCCTACTCCTCCTATCTTCTTTGATTAATTCATTGCGGGTTCCAAGACAGATTAGAGTCATCCCCCGGGCTCGCTGGACTTCATTGTCCAGTGTTGTGAATGGTCGCCGCTGTTGATCCTGGCTTACAGGAGTTACAGCGGTGGGAATGTGTGGTGGGCCTATGCCCGACTTTTAACCTCACTGTTCAGGGCTGCAGTCTCCAGGTTCCGAATAGCCCTATTGATAGCCAACCTCCGCTAGGAGATGGCACCACAAGAAGAAGAAGAACCTAACTTTCAATTTGATTTTTTATTATACCTAACAGCAGAAACAGATCAATATCCTGGTCGATCTCGAATTCTTAGAATTTACTACAAAACAAAGTTTAAATTTCAGAATTGTTAATACTTACGTAGGCAGAATCTGATCTATTTCCTGGTCGGTCAATTTCTCGACCATGTGGTATAGTTTTTCGCAGTCCGCCTCGCATTCGTAAAACTTCTCTTCGATGCTCGGCAGGTGGGAGTTCGAGTACGCTGTCGATATGTGCATGAAAACCTGCGAGAAGGGGTTCGGAGTTCAAAACTCATGCAAGGAAAAAAAGAAAAATAGCTCATAAGTACAGTGTCCTTCTCTTTGTCTTTATTTTATAGCCTATCAACGACTTCGACCTGAGCTGGTTCATGGATTAGACTTATCAGAACTAGCCCAGTCATTTTACGGTTTGAGCCGGGACTAATTAATAAATTTTTTTTTTTTCGGTATAGTATTTAAGAGCCAATCCGAGCTTAGAAATATACCAAAATTAAAAAAAAATCCGGTCTGCAACAGTTCCAAATTTAAAATTTAGTTATTATCTCGATATAAAAAAACTTGAGGGTAATTTTTTTTTGCACGTGTTTAATTACAATTATACATACTTCAAACATGGTGTAAATATTTGTATCTACTTAGAAGGTTTTGAAAAATACATTCGTATTTTTAATAAAAACCGATTTTATTTAATTTCTATGCCTATTTTATTGCTCAAAAATAATTTTTATTGTTAGATCTAATTCAAATAAGTGCATTGGAATTAATATTATTAATTTAAAAGCCTTCATTTTGATTTCTATGTTGCGCACCGAGTTTTTTATTAATTTGTTTTCAGATAGTCTTTTTGTCACAAAATGGTGCCGCTTACAGTTTAAAAGTCCAATTAATAATTACTTCCCACCTCTCCTAACAAAACTCCGTAAAATGACTGGGCTAAACTAGATTTATTGTCTGACGTAAAATCTTACCAATGTTTGCTGTCAGTGAGATGGAGCAATAAGAAGACAAAAGTGACCTCATAACCCGTACCTCAAAACCTTAGGGTTCCGAAGTCAAACAAGGAACCCTCATACTTTCGTTCATTCTGTCTGTCTGTCCGTCTGTCTGCCTGTATGCACCACTTAGATTACTCGCTCATTTTTGCACCTATCGGATTGAAGATTGGCATGACGACAGATAACAGTAACCCAAAAAAACAGAAATGAGTTAGAAATGAGTGAAACACAGAAAAAATTAATTTCGTCACGACTTATTTTCAACAGACTTAGAGGATTCACAACGAAAAGGGGGTTGAAAAAACAGATTTTTTTTTACAGGTCCATTGATGTGTCGTTGGATAGATCTTGTCTTGTCTAATGGAACAAATCTCCCAACTTCTGTCTCGAGGTATCTGCGCTCTAAGAAAATAATATATTTATAACAATAACGGATGCTGTAGCGCAACAAGTTTCAGAAAAAACCTGTAACATCACAGATCACAAAAACTAAAGTGAGATGTAAAAAGGGGGCGGGGCCAGTGTTACAGCAATATGCGCAAAAACGGAACACATTGCTCGCGACAGTAATGATTCAATATATTATGAGGCTGAAAGCAAGTCGAGATATTATGTGTAAATAGTTTACAACGCTAGTACTAAAGATTATTCGAACGTTTAGTTCTGATACCGCAATGGATAATGAGCACATTCAAGCTAACAAAATACATTCTATCGCGTGGTACTGGTGGTGATGCGACACTAGGTTTCGTACTCAGCGCGTTGATTGGCATCTCTTTAGATCTCTATGTGTAACATAGATTGATTTTCATTATTTTAAATCGCTTTATCGTTTTGTTTAAAAAATTGCTCTTAGGTATGATAAACAAGTGATTATTTTTCTTTTTTTCAATTAATACAATGGCTACGGAACCCTATCATGGGCGAGTCCGACACGCTCATGGCCGGTTTTTTATTTTTGATGCAGATTTGACTACAGCTCTGATCGTATCGGTCTCCCATTTTATTAGACATAGGACGAGAGCGTAATTAGCGCGGACACTGTCTTGTGCACTTCAAAATATCCTGCGCACCGACCTGACTGCTTTTCTATAAAGATTAGTCGTCGTAGTCGAAATCGACTAGGAATCCATCATAATTATTCTTGATAGTTATTAATTTATTATAGATATCTTATCAAACTTACATCGAGCCCCTTCATGTCTCTAGCGAGCCGGATCAAATGTAACGGGGCACGAACATTCGTCACGAGCGCTGCACGAAGATGCTCGTCGAATTTAACAGTTGCCGCCGAGTGGAATATTATGTTCACCTGTAATCATTGTAAAGACAATGGTGAAAATGATACCTTAAAATTATCACCATCATATCAGCAGATAGACGACCACTGCTGTACATAGTTCCTCTAAGGATCGCCACTGCGCTGCCTTTATCCAACGGCTTCCCTCCGCCTTCACCAGGTCCTCGGTTCACCTTATGGGCCTACCAACGCTGGGCTATCCAGTACGCGGTCGCCACATGACAACTCTTCGAGAAAAGAGCAGTAAGGTCGCAGTAGAATAAGCTATACGCTCCTATCAAATAATAATAGGTAAGTTATTAGTTCCCCCGACCTGCGCAGTTGATTTTTAATAGCACGCGAAATTATATTGACCAATCGAGATGTGCCACCTTGATTCCCTTGCCACGATTGGCTAATTGTTTTCGCGCCCATTTCGCTGCTATCCGAATTTGCACCCTTTGATTACTAAACGACTTCGGGTTTTGTCGGGGGACTGCGCAAACGAAGATTGACGAGGTAACGGAAAAACGGAAAGCGTCAATTTTCGTCCCACTGCGATAACCGAAGTTGCCGCTTTCCGCCTCCGTCGAGGAGAAAAATAGTACCTATACTAACCTCGGGCAGGAAATAAGAAAGCCTCAGATCACATGTTACATGAGATCTGAGACCTTTCTCACTTTCCTGCCCTCGGTGTGTAACCTACTATTACAGGCTTTCGGATTAAAGGCTGGGCCACACAGAGTGCAGCTGCAAAACGGGTGCAGGCTGGCTGCAGACCGGCAATAGTTGTTAACTATGGAATTATATGCGAGGTGTCAGACTGCGGCTACCGCTCCGCAGCTGTTCCGCAGCCGCGCCGGACTGCATTCAGTGTGACACCTCGCATATAATTCCATAGTTTACAACTACTGCCAGCCTACAGCCGGCCTGCACCCGTTCTGCAGCTGCAAAACGGGTGCAGGCTGGCTGCAGACCGGCAATAGTTGTAAACTATGGAATTATATGTGAGGTGACAGACTGCGGCTACTGCTCCGCAGCTATTCCGCAGCCGCGCCGGACTGCATTCAGTGTGACACCTCGCATATAATTCCATAGTTTACAACTACTGCCGGCCAGCAGCCGGCCTGCACCCGTTCTGCAGCTGCACTCTGTGTGGCCCAGGCTTTATAGTTAGAAACATTTTTATACATATTAGGTTTTTTTCCTGATTCGACTGGGCTAATATTGCTCTGGTATACTTGTTATTTTTTGAGTAAATTAAATGTAAATTTGACAAACCTCTCGGCCAATAAATATAACCAACCAACAATTACATGAGATCTGAGACCTTTCTCACTTTCCTGCCCTCGGTTTGTAGTCTACTATTCCTGGTCGTACTGTAAGTTCGTATAATTTCTGATGTTACCTTCTCAGTGAGCACTTGTCGATCAGTCAGGGAAAGTCCAAGGCCAGCTGCTTCGCAATCAGCTGGTATCACCACCACTTTGTGCCTGAACTTGGGAACTTCTTCTTTGAGACGGTTGAACACCTGTAAAGGAATTTAAAGTTATCATTACGGGAGAGTTGCGAGAATGCAAGAACGTCGCCTATCTTCCGTTTTTTAATTTAATCAAAGCCTCAAGGTAGACCAGTTGCTGTCAAGCTGGCCATTAGGCCGTCAATCAATCAGAGACAGAGACAGTCAATCAGATGTGCCCCCTTGTCGTCTAACACTCAGTTGCTGAAACGCTCATTAAAGTTAATCCTCCATTAATTATCTTGCTGTAATTTTGGTAGGTGTTGACGTAGTAAAAGCCAGCAAGATATTTAATGGAGGATTAACTTTAATGAGCGTTTCTGCAACAGAGCCTAAGTGGGGCAAAAACAGGCCAATTACCATCGACAGTCTGTCATGAACTAGAAATATTTAAACGAAGAATGAAGAAGAATGCTGCGAATTAGTGGGGTTCAACGAGTCACCAGTGCGGAAGTTCTACGTACTAGCTTTTGGCTTTTGCAAGCAATAAAATGGAAGAAAGTCGCCTATACTAGACATGTCTTGAAGAATGAACGATACCAGCTGCTCCGGACTGTAATAATGGGCAAAAGAAGCGTCGGCAGACGACGAATGGGGTGGCTCGCCAACCTGAATGACTGTACAGGCATTGCCAGCGTCGAAAAGCTGATTCGTTTGGCGAGAGATAGGCAGGGATATGCAGAGCTGACTGCCAACCTCCAGTAGTGCAGAAGAACCCGAAGAATAAGTCTGTTATCTAGAATCGATCGTAAGGGGAGCCACGAAACTCAAAATGTTTGGCCTTCCTCTTCCGCAGTCGCTCCCCGCTACCTGACTCAGGTCGCCGATCCAACGCCGGAGCGACCCACACTACGACTGATAGTTCGTGGTCTACATTTATTATACTGACTGCTCTCAAACGGTGAAGGAAAACATCGTGAGGAAACCTGCATACACAAAAGATGATATTCTGATCCGTTTGTGTACCTAGTCCTCTAATCCGCATAGGAAACGCGTTGTGGACTAACGCGTTGTGGGGAGGGGGGGGGGGGGGTAGGCCTGTGCCCTGCAGTCTAGGCCTGTAGTGGATGGGACGTATACAGGTTGAAATTGATATCATTAGCATCCTTTTAAACTAAGAGTCTAACCATCAAAATGAACAACTTTTTCAATGGGAGCAAACAGATTGGAGCAAAAAAAAAAATTGCTGTTCCATACTAAACTTCAATGCTTACTCGACGCAAATGTATGCAACAGCAGGTTTTTTTCTCCGATCGGCTGATGATGATGATGATGATTTTAGATCTTGGCCTCCCCGTCCGTTGTCAGTTTTTCGGCAGATTATATGTGACCAGCCAATCTCACTTGAGCTGAATGATACCTACAGTAAAAGTGTCTCGAAATGATGGAAATGACTATACGTATTGGACATAAACGTACCTACCTAGATACAACAATAGAACTCAACAAAAAGATATCAAGGAACTCAGTTCATCGCTGGTGACATAGTCTCAAGAGGGGCATTAAGGTCACCGATTGACGCATTCACTGTAGTTACTCAAGTATAGGTAGGTACGCAGGTACATAGAGAACAAAAGATCGAGAGGGATATTGGGTCCCTAACCTTGTAAATTATGCACAATAATGAGTATAGGGAAATACCTATTAACATTTTATATCTTTGTCTTTTTCCGTTCTTCTTCAAATTCAGATTGGTATATTCTAGTAGTAGTTAGATACTTTTCTGGTAAAACCAGTTCGAACCTGATAATTTCCCCACCATCTACACTTTATTATTTTCAAATTTTCATGATTTGTTTTAGATTTATCATGGCTCTAGTTTTTGAAATATCGGTAGGGACAGTCGTTTTTCATAGTTTAAGTTTATTGAAAAAAAAAATCATTCAATTTTCAAAGACAATTTGAAATTTTTTTTTTATAATCGTAGTTTTATATGCTTTACATTTGATACACACGGTATTGTGGAGAAAAAAAACACGAAAGAAACATTTTTTTCTTTTCCTGTCCCCCAAAACTACCCCTCAATACAGGGTGTAAGTGACAGCCTAGCAAATACTGAAACGGTATACTTTAACCATCAAACTGAACAACTTTCACTCTGGAGCCTACCTCAGGAAACGCGAAGAAAAATCATCTGTCCCATACAAAACCGCTGTACATACCCGACTAAAATGTATGGGACAGCTGATTTTTTTTCGCGTTTCCTGAGGTGACTCCATAGTGAAAGTAGTTTAGTTTGATGGTCTGAGTTCAACTTTTCAGTATTTGCTAATAGGCTGTCACTTACACCCTGTATAAACTACTTGTATTCATTAAGTTTCAGCTTCCAGTGGTGTCCGAGAAAAATGCCTGTGATTTACAGACGGACAGATTCCGAAGTGATTCCATAAGTGTTAAGTTTTGTTAATTTTGTTACGGAATACTAAAAACATTACAAAACAGCAGCAGTCGTGATTCATAGTCCCGTCGAAACTTTTATAAGATCAAAATAAGCACTTTAATTTTAATGCTAACTTAACTCAACCACCACTAGGCCAAGGTGAGGTGAAAAACAAACAATTAAATGTAAACAATAATTTATTGCAACTGCAAATAAAATAAACTGAGCATGCTTGTCACGATGTTGACCCAATATTTAGTTATTTGTGTAAATGTTGCAAGCAAATAGGTAATAACATGCATTTTCTTAAGTACCTAGTCTTATAATAAGTGTGATTTCTTGTTAATATTGTACTATGGTCATTTGTTTTACCTAGTTATACACTATTATTCTGAGACAATACTAGGACGTTCCCTACCACATAAGACAATGGACTTTTATTCAAATTAAAAGCACAATATACCAAAAATAATAACTGCCTCCGTGGTCTAATGGTTAAGAGCATATTGGCTCTCGACACGGAGGTCGTGGGTTCGATTCCCACGGGGGACACCTAGTGAAATGTCACTTTGTGTGTTTTTCCCCAGTTGGTTAGGACATTGCAGGGTGAATCACCTTATTGTCCGAAAAAAAAAGATTCCGTACTTCGGATGGCACGCTAAGCTGTTGGTCCCGGCTACTATCTCTGGTGGTAGTAGTCGTTACATAAAAACCACGTCAGAGGCCGTAAGGCGGTCTGAAAAAACTCTGACACCAGGGCTCTGCCCACACGATAAGAACAAGACATACAAATAATCGAATCCACGCAGATTTCGTCAAATATTAATCACATATATCTATATCGGCTACAAGCTACGTCAATGGCAGCACACAAGATAAAATCAGCATACAAGCTTCGTCAGACTATCACTAACTTAATCTAAAGGCACTGCCCTGCGCGACTCGGGCTCAATGGTCCCAAAGATGCTGGCCGCATTGCCCCTCTGGATGGCCAGAGAAATTCTCTGCACCAGGAAGGCTCCCGAGCGTGGGTCCTCCCCCTTTGGTCCGCATTCGCTGCCCTATCTCCCTAACTAAGTCCTTTGCATCGACCCCCCAAGGGCCTCCAGTCTCAAAAGCGGCTGGCACGAAATCATACCCTTGCTCCAGGTTGGCATATATCGTCAGCTTTAGCCTCGCGGCCCGCTCTGCGGCAGAGCCAGCGACACGCATTGTCCGTCTCAAGTAGGATGGAGCAAACGTGCTGACACAGGTCGCGTCCCACATCAGGCAACGCCCCCTTTGTCAGGGGATTAAGGTCAGGCCATCGGGACGCTTACCATGGGTGTGGCTTAGACCCGGGGGCTCCAATATACACGCTACGTCCACCGAAACAAGTGCACGGCGAAATATGTCGTTGAGGGCTTGGTGTCGGGGAAATCTACCAGCACACCGCTGGCAACTCAACCCATGGTGGTCATTTTCCCCCACTCAACAACCACAAATGTACCGATGAGGCTCGCACACCTTACAACCTTTGACTAATTATATAGGGATTAGTTACGCGTGTAATTCTACTAACAAACATTTCTGCAACTTTTTGTGCGGGGGGCGAGGTAACATGAAATCCGCAACTTTGGATTTTGTTCCCATAACTTTAAATTATAATTTTGAATGTTAAAAATCATGAATAGTAGTCTCGCGTGAACCCCAAACGTTCTAAGTTCGAAATTATTGTTTCGCAATTATAGACTGTCTCGTTTAGTGATCTAAACTATTATAAAACTGTAGCAGAAAGTTTGTCTGTACATTGAAGATATTAACAAAAAAAAAGTTACGATATGGTTTTTAGGTGTCCCTGATTCCATTTCACCAATTTTTGGATATTTTTGTCTGTCTGTTTGTTTGTGTGTTTGTTTGGGTGTTTGTTTGTGTGTTTGTTTGTTTGAACGAATATCACGCAAAAACTACTGAACCTATTTTGATGAAACTTTTTTTGTTTGATAGCTAATGATCTGACTTAAAATCTGGTATATAATTTGTGCGGACAAAGTCGCGGGTTAACGCTCGTAAGGTATAAAATTGAATGTAAATGCACATGATTAATTGATGTTTTACCGTGGCAGAGGGGAAATGCTACCGCAAGGCTAGTCCTTATAATAAATAGTCAAAGCTTATAACCGATACGCAACGCCGCGGCAATCCTCAACGTATCATTGTACCACATTATTATATTAATACCACATTATTAGATTAATTACCTATTTAATTTATCTTCTGCCACGATTTAGAAGAGACCATCCCCTAATCCCATCCCACTGCCAAGATCATCGGTGCGGTGGTGCGTTGCGGAGGCTTAGGTCTGGGTTCGAATCCGTACGGACAGCATGCCATGTATCAATGAGTTTTTTTAACTTATGCACGTAATACCGACTGCTCTCAAACGGTGAAGGAAAACATCGTGACGAAACCTGCATACGCTGAAGAAGAAATTCTGATGTGTATTGAAGTCTACGCAATCCGCATACCAGTTAGATAAGGCTTTTAGTTTTCTAAAAAATGGTTGCCAATTCGCCACTGTTATTTTGCCCGCTTTTAATGGTAATGGGCCTGGAGTGTGATTTTTGAATCTCATACGTTGAACTCGTATGGAAATGTATGGAGATACGCATCTTTCTACTGCTGATTTGATTTTCAAAAATCATACTTCAGGAGTGCGATTTTTGAAAGTCAAGTCAAGCAGTAGAAAGATGCGTAATCTCCATAGTAATTTTGACATTTTCAAATGCTGAACTCACCGAATGAGATCACAAGTTGTAATCAGCAGTAGAAAGATGCATAATCTCCATAGTAATTTTGACATTTTCAACTGCTGAACTCACCGAATGAGATCACAAGTTGTAATCAGCAGTAGAAAGATGCATAATCCTGAACTCACCGAATGAGATCACAAGTTGTAATCAGCAGTAGAAAGATGCATAATCCTGAACTCACCGAATGAGATCACAAGTTGTAATCAGCAGTAGAAAGATGCATAATCCTGAACTCACCGAATGAGATCACAAGTTGTAATCAGCAGTAGAAAGATGCATAATCTCCATAGTAATTTTGACATTTACAACTGCTGAACTCACCGAATGAGATCACAAGTTGTAATCAGCAGTAGAAAGATGCATAATCTCTATAGTAATTTTGACATTTTCTACTGCTGATTATAACATGTGATATTCAAAGAAAACCAGTCCAGTATTATATCATGGTCAGCACAGCAGTGCTCTTGAAACGCTGTAAGTATTTGAAAAGGATGAGGGCATTTTTATATGGATACCTAAATAAATATTGATTCATTCACACTCCTTTGTAAAGTTTAACTACTATTTATTTTGTAGCTTTACCTTGTCCAAGATTTGCTTTATTAAGTGCTTGAGGATCCAATGTTAAGTTCATTGTTAAAATACCTACATAAATATTTAAAACTTTGAGTTTACCCGCGACTTCGTCCGCACGGGTCCTCGCCATCGTAGCATGATAAATGATATACCAGATTTTTAATCTAATCATAAGCTTTCAAACACCAAAGTTTCATGAAAATCGGTTCAGTAGTTTTCGCGTGATGCTCGATCAAACAAACAAACAAATTTATAGTTTTATAATAGTACTTGCGTTAACCCGCGACTTTGTCCGCACAAATTATATACCAGATTTTAAGTCAGATCATTGGCTATCAAACAAAATAAGTTTCATCAAAATCGGTTCAGCAGTTTTTGCGTGGTGTTCGTTCAAATAAACAATCACACAAACAAACAGACAGACAAAAAAATCCAAAAATTGCAGATATGGAATCAGGGACACCTAAAAACCATATCGTAACTTTTTTTTTGTTAATATCTTCAATGTACAGACAAACTTCCTGTTACAGTTTTATAATAGTTTAGATTAGTAATGGCTGAGGCACTATTTATTTCAAATATTATTGATTTTTAAACATGTTACAGCCATGTTGTGCTATTTCGAATCAAATTAAAGATTGAAAAATTTGTCTCGGGCGGGACTTGAACCCGCACTTTTCCAAACCGGGGAACTGCGTTATCCAATTTCGCCACCGAGCCCACTACCCAGAGAACGAAATTTTCAATCTGTTGCGTCTTTGGTTAGTTTGTAATAACTACCAGTAGATGGCGCTCACGTCCCCCTAAGACGCAACAGATTGAAAATTTCGTTCTTTGGGTAGTGGGCTCGTTGGCGAAATTGTATAACGCTGTTCCCCGGTTTGGAAAAGTGCGGGTTCAAGTCCCGCCCGAGACAAATTTTTCAATCTTTAATTTGACTATTTATTTGATTTAGTTTTTATAAATAGAAACGTCTCCTTCTGTAAGAACTATTGCGTGAATCCGTGAATCACTTCGAGAAAAGGTACGAGGAATAATAATTTATAGCCTCATGAGATTTCGAATGCCCTAGGGCACGATTTGGGCACTGTTTTTTGAGTGTAAAATCGTTGCTGTAATTGTAATGCAAACCGTTTTAGCCACAGAAAATGTGTACGCTACCTTGACGTCAAGCTAGCGTACCAGGTAAAAAAAATCGATATCTCGTAAAGAACAGAGGCACTATTTATTTGACTTAGGTAGGTACTAATTAGGCACAATTTATTAGCACTAATCTCAGCCAGGAGTGCTATTTTTGAATCTCATACGTTGAACTCAGTAGTTGAAAATGTATGAAGATACGCATATTTCTACTGCTGATTTGACTTTCAAAAATCTCACTCCTGGAGTATGATTTTTGAAAGTCAAATCAGCAGTAGAAAGATGCATATCTCCATAGTAATTTTGAAATTTTCAACTGCTGTGCTCAGCGAATGAGCTATTCAAAAATCGCACTCCAGATCCCAGAATTATATTATTATGTAGGTATGTAAGTTTGTTCCTTTGTAACACACAAACGCGTGGGACGATTTTGATGACATCAATCGATTTGCAGCAACTTAACTCACTAAATACATGACACCAACTTATCTGTAGAATGGCCTAAAGCGGAACTACTGATGCCATTATGAAAGTTGCTGTCAGTCGATGTAGTCTCTCATTCTTTGATACAGAAAGTGGCGCCATCGCTCATTCTACAGATAAGCATAGATACGTAGTACTTACTATCTCTATGCTGATAAGTTGGTGACACTGTATTCTATTCTATTTTTATTAAATGGCGTTAAAGATTTCGCCAGTATCAAGTGTTGAAGATATTATTATAATTCAAGTTAACGTTCATTGTACGGTAATTGATATGGCGATCTCAAAGCCCTGTTTTTAAACAAAAACACACACCCGAAACCGCCATAAAATGGCGGAGCCGCGTGGCTATCTAAATCGCGAGCCGAACGAAAGACGTCTACTCGAGAGACCTCTAGGGCTCTAGCCACTTGACTCGGTGACACTGTAATCAAAATTCAATATGGCGACAACGAGGCGCCATATTGTGGAAAAGAAAAAAATGAAAGTTGACGAACTATGTTGGGTACCTTTTTTCATTTCCAATGGTCATTTAGGATTCTATAACGATTTAAAGTTGAAAAAACTAAAAAGTGTAAAATAAAAAATGTTAACTTAGAAAATCAAAAACCTGTCGGGACGGGACCCATTAGAAATAATACACTGAATAAAATTTTCCCAATAATGGGTCCCGATTGTTGAAGTCGCTTCAATATTAAAGCCTGACCAGAAACATAAAAAACTTGGTTTGGGGGCGCTGCAATCGACTATAATCTTTAATGTCAGTGTTCCAAGTGCAAAAATTAGTTCCAGTGATTTTCCGCAATATGGCGAGGTTTTTTGTCGGGCTTTACATGAACGAATTCTAGACTATTGGACTTTTAGTTTAAAAAAAAAACACAAAATATGACATTATCTGACAGATCCATAAAACCGTTACATTAAAAAAAAAGAAAAAAAAAGAATATAAACAAAGTTACTTTTTTTGTAGATGACTATTACAGCTCTGTTCAGGGAGTAACTACTGCTTTTTACTGCGGACTATTGGAGGGACCACGAAGGGTCTACTAAGCCAAATGAATGAACTTAAGGTGGTTTCAGTCCATACAAAAGTTTGACGCACAATACGCTTAGACGGAATTAATAAAAGTAATATTTTATATATGGAAAAATAGTTTAGAAAATTTAGTTGCCGCGTCACAAATAACATTTGCAATTTATAATATAATTACGAAGATATAAAGCATTTAAAATTTTGAATGAAAACTTTAAATGCTTTCTTAACTATTTTTCCATATATACAAAGTTACTTATATGAATACCGTCTACGCGTATTCTGCGTCAAAGTTTTGTATAAAATTGACCCCTCTGCAACCACCTTAAGCAACCGACCTAGGGGCACCCAGAGGGGTACAGACCTCGGAATAGGACGTTAGTGAGCTACGCGGCGGATTGGGGAGCAGGGATCGGTGAGAATAAAGTGACTTTAAAACTAAATAGGATGTGGTTGCTGAATCGTTGAGCGAGGAAAGTGCCAGCCCTTGGGTCCCCATGTCGAGTCTATCAGGCGCTTTGATAGGTCTTTAAAAAGGGCCTGCGCATTAGGTACCCCCCCCCCCCCACGGCCCGCGAGTTTCTATACCATAAAATGGTATTTGGTGCCAATATCCATGCTAAACCGCGATGATTCCCACTCGACTCGACTGAAACGTATTCGAAACAGCAGATTTTTTTAACTTGACAGGTTTTGCTCCTATTGTAAAAGTTGTTCAGTTTGATGGGTAGAGTAGGTATGTGGTTTAAAGGTTTAATGATACTTTTCCTTACACACTGTTTGTTACAATAAGGTTAGGTTGGCCGGATTTTTAATACATTTGTTGTGAGGAGAATACATTCCTGAATATTGAGAAGAATTGAACCAACTTACCGGATCTTCAAAAACTTCTTCTATCCTAGTGTAAATGTCCTTGCCTCTCTTCTGCCTGACAAGGAGATATAGGTTCTCCACACCCGGACAGCATCGGAGAAGCTTCTCCACTAAAATCTTGCCGAGAAATCCTGGAGAAGATGAAGAATTGAGTCAGATAACAGACAATGTTTTTGGGTTTATGAGAAAAGTCGTGTCGTTCTAGGGGCGAAAAGCTTCGTCTCTCGTAGCGAAGGACTTCCATGCAAGAATTAAGTAAGATAGGTAGTGCCGTAAATAGGGCGGTGCGGGTGGTGCCCAGGCGCAGACCTTGGGGGGGTGCAGAAATGATACTAGGACAGGACCAAG
This sequence comes from Agonopterix arenella, assembly GCA_927399405.1. Lineage (NCBI taxonomy): Eukaryota > Metazoa > Arthropoda > Insecta > Lepidoptera > Depressariidae > Agonopterix > Agonopterix arenella. The sequence continues at coordinate 6,439,429 of OV656718.1, read as the reverse complement.
TTTTGGTCCATGCATGTCGTGGTGCGATGCCCTACACAAATACCATTATTGCCAAACTCCTCATCATGTTGTATAATATGGCAAACTGATACTATGACCTACAAGACCTTTTTTTAGTGTCAGATTGAGTTGCAGAGCTGAGAAATTTCGAGCTCGCTTCGCTAACTCCTTCCTGCTAATGTATTTTGTTATACGAACCGGCAAAGCTATTCACAACTTAGTCGTATTTCTCCGTAAAACGAGCTCCTTCGACTTTGAGTTAAATTTTTAAACTGTCAGAATTCTGGTCACAACTAAGTCGCAGTGCTGTGAAATTTCGCGCTCTCCTCGTTCGTTTTAGCATTTGAATAGTGTTTAAGCATACATGGGCTAATGAAACTGATACCAACGACAAATTGAGTCTTGGTGTGTGAAATTTCGAGCTCGCTTCGCTCGCTCCAACCTTTGAAACGGTAGTGGTTTGAGCATGCAGAGGCTAATGGGACTCCTACTACCGTTTTGCCTTGGTATGTGAAATATCTAGCTCGCTTCGCTCGCTCCAACCTTTAAATAGTGGTTTAAGCATGCATAGGCTAATGAACTCATACCACCAAATACCAATTTGAGTCTTGGTGTGTGAAATTTCGAGCTCCCTTCGCTCGCTACAACATTTGAATAGTGGTATATCGTAATGCATAGACTAATGATTAGTCTATACATGACTTGAAACGGTGGTGAATGGTATGAGTTCCATTAGTCACTAATGGATGTTGGTCACTTAGTCTGTTTGAGTCTTGGTATGTTCCATTCCCGTAACATTTTGATTCCTATCTTAAACTTCGTACCTATACGGTTGTACAATTAACATTTTCAAGGGCGCAGTTATAGAAGCTCGCACCGGGCGCATAGAAGGCTATTTACGGCACTGAAGATAGGTAGCAGTAGCAGACAACGTTTTTGAGATCATGTAGCATAAGAATTTCATAGCCAATGTCTAAATAGAATTCTTATATTATATTAAGACTTGTATGGAAATCTTTGAGGCACTGTAACTTTAAAACTATACATTTTAACGAAAATCCGTCTTCATACAGACATAGAGATTAGTTTCTAGATTGTTTCCGAAAAATGTAATTACCTTTAATTGGTTATTAGTTAAAAAAGTTAATAATTTCATTAAAGTATTCATATCTGTCATCATGTAAGATAATTTAAGCATCTTACAATTCGTTTTTTCGACAAAGAAAGTATTTTCGTCTCTTACTAATGACTTACAAACACTACCCTTCTGAAAAATAGTCCGTGTTTTAGATGTCACACTAGAGCTGGGATTTTTTATTGATTGGCTTCGATGACGATTTTTTTTTTTTGGTTAATGATGTAACACTCTGTATACAGGTTGATATCATTAGCATCCTTTTAAACTAAGAGATCTACCCATCAAACTGAACAATTTTTACTATGGGAGCAAACCGATCGGAGCAAAATAAAAATCAGCCTTTGCATACATTTGAGTCGAGTAGGCATTGCAGTTTAGTATGGAATAGTAAATTTTTTTTGCTCCGATTGGTTTGCTCCCATAGTAAAAGTTGTTCAGTTTGATGGGTAGACTCTTAATTTAAAAGGATGCTAATGATATCAATTTCACCCTGCATACAAAATAAAAAATGCAGTCGGGTTTTTTGTTTTTCTTAATTTTATACTTTTTAGTCTTGTGTCGAAATGGTATCATATAAGTACTATAATATATATATATATTTAGAACCGTCTGTTGTATTATTGAACAAAAAATATTATTTTATTCCCCCTCTCTTTTTTAAATCGCAGACGCCATACTAAAATAATATGGCATATGTCACTTTCACGATTTTTGTGAATCTAACGACACCTCATACGTTTATCCATCAAGCCGTTTAGGCTGTAGGGCGTGCCAAAGAAATAGACATACAAACATACATACACATAACATACATATATACGCTCGAAAAAAAAACCTCCTGGCGCAGTCGGGTAAATACATACGCCCAAAAACATAATCCTCCTTCTGGCGCAGTCTGGTAAAAATTAAAACTCACCAGTGGCTCCAGTAATAAGAATGTTCTTCCCATGATAAAACTGCTGAATGTCTGTGAGTCTGTCCGTTTTGTTCATATTTAGGTCAACACCGTATTTATCTTTACAGTTTACACAATTTAAATCTTTGGTTACGTCAATATTTTTCAAAATGTCAAAAACATGAGGACTTTGCGAAATAGGTTCATATATTTGTTTTTTTATTAAATTTTTTATGTTTTCCGTATCTGTCGCCATTGTTTTGAAAGTGTCCGCCATTTTGGATTTTTGTTCTTGTCAGTTGTTTTTTGATGACATTTTCTGTGGACAAAAGAAATTTTTTGTTAGAATCATAATATGTTAATCATGAATTTGGCACTTGAAGTTAAAAAAAATTTATAGCCTGTAGGATTCCACTGCAGGGCAAAGGCCTCCTCTCATGAATAATGGTGGGAGGGCGTGAGCCATACTCCACCACGCGGGCCCAGTGCGGGTTGGTGGGGGCAAGTTAGTGGAATGGACAACATTTAATTTAAGTAATAAAAAAAAAATTATAAAAATTGCTTATTGCGTCCTCCCATTTTTTGAACGGCCTTCCTCTTTCTCTTTATTAAGGATAAACAATTTAAAGTCAATGACATTTTTTAAATACTATCTAGAAACAATCTCTGCCACCCATGGCACTACGCCACAGGCATGATGATGCACAAGATGAAGCTCACGCTTGACCCCAGCTGCCGAGCGCGCGGAGAGGAGGAAACCATGGAACATATCCTGTGTGACTGCAATGTCTTGCCGGCTAAACGCATGTGCCTCCTGGGAGATGGTTATTCAAAACCGGGTAACCGAAATTGTAGATCTTCCTTTGAACGGTATTGCCTCCCTGTACCACGTTTTTGAAGGGTGAAGAAAATAAGTATGTCAACACAAAAGATCCCATTGGGTCGATGTGTTGCTTGCTTGCCAGCCCCCATAAATAAGATATGAAAGGGTTCCGTAAAATCATAGCATTCTTAGTCCCATCTAAGCTATTTGATAGAAGCAATGTAAGTATTTGCCCGATTTTCACTATTTGATAGCTTTAGATGTTTCAATTTTAAGTGGGATCCATAGACGACGAATTTCTCGCTTACGCTGGGTATGATCACACACGATGACGGAGCGGCAAACGTCAGTCCGTCATTTAGTAAAGCAAGGAGTTGTTCGAAACTGCACGTAGAAGCACACACGGTGCGTCAATCACCGTGTATGCTTGCGTACGTGTACGTGCGGTTTCATACAACTTATTGGTACACAAATGACGGACTGACGTCTGCCGCTCCGTCAATGCGTCATCGTGTGTGATCCCACTAATCCTGTAGTTCTTAAATCTGAGAAATATCCCACATAGCGAACAAAAATCGAAGAAAAACGTTACTAGCAACTATTTGAACTAAAAAAACATTGTTATTTATAATTACACATCCCAAGCATAAATTTAAAACTTAACCAGATTATCATCACAAGATAATTTTAATTAGTAAAAACTACATTTCACACGATTGTTGCGAATTCTACTCGTATCTCTGCCAAAACAAAAACGCTAGGGCAAAACCCAATTAGCAATTTAATCAAAAATATTTAATCACCATTAAATTATTAATAATATAAGTACATGTCATGCTACAGTCTAGTGAATAATAATATAACCCCTCCGTCGTATAGAAGTTGATAGGTACACCTTCGCAATTTTTTGCGAAGGAATGACTAGCCTGAAAAAAATTCATAAACAACCAGTTTTTAAAAAAGTTCACCGGTTTAAACTTATAACAGACTGAGATCCCACTGTAAGTTAAAGTATTGGTTTAAGCAATGATGCAAACGATCCTAAAGCACCTGCTTACGCGCGCTCCGGCCGCTGACGGGAGCTTTGCAAACAGTCTTAAGGGCAGGTTATCCCAGTGCAAGCGTCTCTTTCTTACAAGCATACGTTTGCAATTAGCCATCCCACTTTAATTGAAAGCAGGATCACAGGATCTTTTATATAATTTGATATTTAAAAATATTAAAACATTTATTTAAAAAAGTAATCGTTAAATATTCTTTGATATGTTATTTTATTACCTATTTTTACATGTGATTATTGTTACTTAAAACCTGATAATCTTCAAGTAAAACAAGAAAAACAATCAAAAACATCCTATCTTTGTGATTTTTTTTTATCGAGGCAAGTTACAAGTATCGTGTTTTGAACCGTTGAATAATCAAGAAAGTATATTAAACTAAAACATATATTTATTGCGAATCATAAAAACGAATATTACTATGTTTACAGCTTTATCAAAAACAGGTGGTTCGGGATATCCTGGCCTTAAGGTGGTTTCAGTCCATACAAAAGTTTGACGCACAACACGCGTAGACGGAATTAATAAAAGTTATATTTTATATATGGAAAAATAGTTTAGAAAATCTAGTTGCCGCGTAAGAAATAACATTTGCGATCTATCTATATCTATATACTATTATAAAACTGTAACAGGAAGTTTATCTGTACATTAAAGATATTAACACAAAAAAAGTTACGATATGGTTTTTAGGTGTCCCTGATTCCATATCACCAATTTTTGGATTTTTTGTCTGTCTGTTTGTTTGTGTGTTTGTTTGTGTGTTTGTTTGTTTGTTTGTTTGAACGAGTATCACGCAAAAACTACTGAACCGATTTTGATTAAACTTTTTTTGTTTGATAGCTTATGATCTGACTTAAAATCTGGTATATAATTTGTGCCGACGAAGTCGCGGGTTAACGCTCGTTTATAATATAATTACAAAGATATAAAGCTTTTAAAATTTTGTATGAAAAATTTCAAAGCTTTAATATCTTCGTAATTATTTTATAAATTGCAAATGTTATTTGTTACGCGGCATCTAGATTTACTAAACTATTTTTCCATATATACAAAGTTACTTATAGTAATACCGTCTACGCGTATTGTGCGTCAAAGTTTTGTATAAAATTGACCCATCTGCAACCACCTTAAGCATTACAATTGCTATTAAATGAAATTATAAAAATTAACAGATTTTTCTATTTATTATTTCTCGAGTTAAAATATGAAAAATACAGAAAAATAGCTAAACTGAGTGGGATGCAATTTCCTTTGCCTGAATTTGAATCTATAATTTTTTTTTTATCTAATTATAGTTTGACATTTCTTTACATACCTATTACTGAAAGGAGTCAATTCATTTAATAGATTAAGAGCGGACTGTTGGCAACCCTACCTCATCGAGTAACAAGATGCGACCTACCTGTAGGGTGTAGCACATAAGAAAGTTACGTCTAAAAGTACAGGGTTGCCTGGGCGTAACCTGGAGCATTTGTACAGTCAGCAAAAAAATTGTCATTTTTTTGGTGTAAATTAACTCATCGAGTAACAAGTTGGTTTATAGTACAATCGATATAGATAAAATCAATGCACTTAATACTTGCCACCACAAACAAACAACAATCAACCAAAAAGTAACAAACAAAAATCAAACAAACTAACTTCTTGGTGTTTGCAGTTTCTACAGTTTCTATTATTAAATTTAATTTTAGTTATATTTAATATTATACAGGGTGGAATTGGTATCATTAGCATCCTTATAAACTAAGAGTCTACCCATCAAACTGAACAACTTTTAATATGGGAGCAAACTAATCGGAGCAAAAACAAATCTGCTGTTCCAACTCAACTGCAATGCCTACTCGACGCAAATGTATGCAACAGCAGATTTTTTTTGTTCCGATCGGTTTGCTCCCATAGTAAAAGAAGTTCAGTTTGATGGGTAGACTTTTAGTTTAAAAGGATGCTAATGATATCAATTTCACCCTGTATATAAGGTCTAACAAAATTAGGTGAAACTATTTTAAGGGGATGATCAGATTATCAAACAACTTTCTCTATGGGACCAATAATGAAATCGCGAAAAAAAATCTGCTTTCCCATACATTTAAGTCGAGTAGGTTTGTACGGAACAGCAGATTTTTTTTTTCGCGCTTTCAATATCGGTTCTATCGAGAAAGTTGTTCAGTTTGATGGTCTGATCATCTCCTTAAAATAGTTTCACCTAATTTTGTTAGACCTTATATAATATATTATTATTATTAATAAATAATAATATATAAACATTTTAACGGGTTCTTACCGCGTAACTCTCAAAAACTATAATACAAGTAATAAACTCTTTGCATTCTACTTTTTTTTTCTACTTGTTCACAAACTTACATAGATTTGTGTTATAAATGCATAAATATTATGTTAGGTACCTTGATATTAGACCATTTGACAAAATCCGTTAGTTTTTTGACTTCGCGTATTCTAGCGTTAATTCACAAAATCCCACAGAATAATTTTTCTGTGTGACCTAAGAAAAAAACAGTAACCCGAACGGTTGAGAACCTTGTACTTTAATGAAGACTAATTAAAGAGTTGAGATGTTTATATAGATAACACGGTCTTGAAATAAAATGGTCTTTAAATAGAATAGGTACTTAGCACCGGATTAGTTTAAAAGCAAACTAAGCAAACGTAAGGGCATCAGTCGAGGGGGCACCAAAATCACAGCCCGAAACATTAGTGGTGCCTCGGAATTTTAAAATCAGCCCATACTAAAGTTTGACGCACAATACGCGTAGACGGAATTAATAAAAGTAATATTTTATATATGGAAAAATAGCTTAGAAAATCTAGATGCCGGGTCACAAATAACATTTGCAATTTATAAAATAATTACGAAGATATGAAGCTTTTCATCTAGATTTTCTAAACTATTTTTCCAAATATTAAATATTACTTTTATTAATTCCGTCTACGCGTATTGTGCGTCAAACTTTTGTATGGACTGAAACCATCTTAAGGCGGTTGCAGTGGGGTCCATTTTACACAAAACGTTGACGCACAATACGCGTAGACGGTAGTAATATGTATAACTTTGTATATATGGAAAAATAGTTTGGAATATCTAGATGCCGCGTAACGAATAACATTTGCAATTTATAAAATAATTACGAAGATATAAAGCTTTGAAGTTTTTCATACAAAATTTTAAAAGCTTTATATCTTCGTAATTATATTATAAATTGCAAATGTTATTCGTTACGCGGCATCTAGATTTTCTAAACTATTTTTCCACATATAAAATATTACTTTTATTAATTCCGTCTAGGCGTATTGTGCGTCAAACGTTTGTATGGACTGAAACCATCTTAAGGGTCGTTCTCGCGTTTCGTGCAAATCGCCTTTCAACTCGAATAGGAGATAAAGTACTGAGTTTAGAAAGTTCTACCGATGAAAGAATTGTCGCTATACGTATGCTAATATTGGGCCCTTCAATAAAAATTACTGTAAAGAAAGCAGTTTCGTCATAAACCTTGAAAAACATGCTTAAAATTCATTCAACTCCGTGGTTCAAGCGTAATACCTGTTCTTTCCCTACGCTGTCTATCCTAACTAGCTAATATTTAGGAAAAGAAAAAAAGAATGAAAACACAAAATAGTACCAACAATTGGACTTTCTGAGATGGGTGGCGCCCACTAGCTACGCCTATGAATTTAGCTATGATGGTAACTCTGTTGGTGTAATACCGGTGAAACGAGGTGACTTTGAGAATTGGGGCGACTTTGATGATAACTCCAAATTACAACAGGATTGTAAATTTCTCTGCGAAAACAGAACGCAGCCGGATATTCCTTTTTGTCTTGGCATTATTGACAGTTCGTCCATTTTTAACCAAATCTTCAAAACTGTAACATGAGGCTGAGTGGTTAAAATAATTTGATAAAGTTTGTAGAAAATATTCGCAGAAAAAAGTTTCCTTTTAGGGGTCACTTTCGAAAGCAATGAAAAAAACGACTAATATCAAAGTATTTTTCCCGCCCGTATTTTTAAAGCCCCATTTTCAATATAGCTTTGATGCGCTGGTTTTTCTTTTTTTTCCCCCGAAATTAAACATATATATATATATATATAGGCTAGTCATCACTACTGTATCTTTTTTCTAATTTTTAAAACCAAAATTATGAAAGATACATCCATTTGAATTTCAAAACTAATCAAAGTCACCTCGTTTTACGGTACATGCAGTACCTACAATAATAAAAAAATAAACCAGAGCGAGCGAAGCGAGGTCGAAATTTTTTCACACTGATTTCTAGCTAATACTCTTTTTTGGGCAACGATTCCCTCCCCATGAGCATGGCCTTACGGGTCGCCCCCCTTGACCCGGCTGCCCTAAGGACTTGCCCATTTTGCCCTTAGGAGAAATACGTCACTACCACCGCCGTCCACGCTGCTCATTGGTCATGATACTTTCAAGAAGAAGTACGCATACTGCACGTGTTCGAAAATATTTTAGTTCTCTTGTCGGCAAATCGATTTTTGTCACGTCTCACCTGTCATTACCATCCATCGAGCCAAACAGTAATACTATAGAAACCAAATTTTTATCTTTTCTGATGTGTTTTGGTAACGCCGATCGATCAGCTGATTTCTAAAATTCAGGGTCAATAACGTTTGGAATTATGTGTAAAAAACATCAAGTACTACATTCATCTCCCATCATTACCATCGTTTCTAGCCCAGTCATTTTAAGTTTGAGCCGGAACTAATTAAGAATTCGGTATATCATTTAGGAGTCATTTATTCACGTCAGCAACAGCCCCAAATTTAAAATTTAGCATTTATCTTGTTCTGAAAAACCTGACGGATAATTTTTTTTTACATTTTTAAGACTTTACCATTATGCCTTTAAACTCTGAGTAAATATTTTGGTCTACTTCGGCAGGACTCGACCAAACGCGAGTAAATTTTATTCTTAGATTAAGTCCGTCCTGTCATGTGATTTGATTTTAAAACCACAAGTGACATATAAACCTATCAAATTAAAAATGTATACCTCACATTGCAATAAGTACGGATTCAGTGACTTCTTTCTTTAGGTATTTTTCCTTGTACTCTTGGATAAATCAAAGTTTGGTCGAATCCGGCCTATAAAATCATTGAAAAGTACATTTGTATTTTCTAATGAATAACATTTTTTTTAAATTTCCCTATGTTCCTATTTTATTGTTCAAAAGTAACTTATATTGTTGAATCTAATTAAAATGAGTGCATTGGTAATAATATTATTAAGTTAAAAGCCTTCTCGGAGATACAATTTTGATTTGTACTATGTTGCGTAGCGATTTTTTTCATACGTTTTCAGATTGACTTTTTGTCACTAAATGGTCCCCTTTACAGTTTAAAAGTGGCCTTCATAATTATTTCCCATCCCTCGTAACAAAACTGCATAAAATCACTGGGCTATTCCTTCCGAATTTTCTAGCGGAAGGTAGGTAATGAAGTTTATGTGGAAGGTAATGATTAAGATGTTTGAGAGCAGTCGGTATTACGTTTGTAAGTTAGACAAACTCATTGGTACATACATATATGTACAGCATGTCGTTCGTGCGGATTCGAACCCGGACCTTCATGATTGGTTGCCAAACCTGTACACAACGCGCCATTGACGCTTTTGTACCTACATAATAGCGCAATGATCACAGTGTGGTTTTAGGTCTATTTGAGATTTTCAAGGCAATAAAATTGCAATATAATGGCAAGCAAGAAGTTTAATGGTATAATATTCAGAAAGTGGGACAACCGTGAGTCATGGTGTTATGGCTCAAATACGTGTCATTATTCCTAATATGCATATACCTCAGTAGGTTAGGTAAATTTTATGTATTTTATTTTATTTTCTATTTTGGACACAAACAGTCTTAAAAAAACAATATAATATCTAAAACATGTAAACAGATACCAGATTTGTAGCCCAGTCATTTTACGGTTTGAGCCGGGACTAATTAATAATTGATATTTTTTTCGGTATAATATGGAAGAGCCAATTTGAGCCTAGAAATGTACAAAAATTAAAAAAAATCACATCAGCAACTGTTCCAATTTTAAAATTTTGCCATTATCTCGTTCTAAAAAACCAGATGGTAATTTTTTTCTTGCACATGCTTAAGGCTTTACCATTATACATACTTGAAACATGGTGTAAATATTTTTATCTACTTAGAAGGTTTTGAAAAATACATTAGAATTTTCTAATAAATACCTCAATTTTTAAATTTCAATGCCAATCTAAGTCAAATGAGTGCATTGTTATTAATATTATTAATTTAAAAGACTTCTGGGACACACAATTTTGATTTCTATGTTGAGTAGCGAATTTCTTTTTTAATACGTTTTGGGATAGTCTTTTTGTCACTAACTGATGCCGGTTACACTTTAAAAATCCAAATAATAATTACTCCCTACCCGGCCTAACAAAACTCCGTAAAATGACTGGGCTATTAGAGGTTCCAAAAGTTACCACAAAGTAAAGTTAAGTTAAGTAAATACCCTTTCTACATTATACTCTACTGTAGATTATAATGTAGAGCCTCAAAAATATTTCATGTAAAAAATTAGCCAAGACTCACTTTTAAACATTTTAGTCTGAAAAAATTATGAGATCTCATTGTTAAGCCAAGTCTTGAATAAGTATTCATCTCGGTCAAATAAAGTTATAAGGCTATCGGTGCGTGGCCGTAGCATGGCAGCGTGATAGCAGGGCTTCCGCGCCTTAACAGTCTTTCTATTTTATTGGATTAGGGAAATTCGGAGCGCGCTCCACACAAACGGGTTATATTTTCAATACTATAACCAATTAAAGTCAATGGGAAATGGGTAAGACAATGATGATGAACCAATTAAAGTCTATGAAATTATTCAGAAACAATCTAGAAACTAATCTCTATGCTTGTATATTATCAGATTTTCGTTAAAATATACAGTTTTAATGCTAGGATTAATTTAAGATTTTGTATGGAAATCATTAAGGCACTGTAACTTTAAAACTATACATTTTAACGAAAATATGTCAACATAAAAGCATACTTAGATATTAGTTTCTTGAATGTTTCTGAAAAATGGCATTGACTTCAATTGGTTAGTATTGAAGATAATATAAACAGACTCCGAATTATATCCTCTTAATTTGCGCTCGAACGAACGAGATAAAAGCCATGCTACCTATAGCCTTATTGCGCGCATCATGCTACGAATACAGTTTCATGTTTATATCACATAGCGATCAAGACTCGTATATAGCCCAGTCATTTTACGGTTTGAGCCGGGACTAATTAGTAATTGAAATTTTTTTGGTATAATATTGAAGAGCCAATTCGAGCTTAGAAATGTACCAAAATTAAAAATAATCACGTCAGCAACAGTTCCAATTTTAAAATTTAGCTATTATCTCGTTCTAGAAAACCTGATGGTAAATTTTTTTGCACATATTTAAGGCTTTTACCATTATACATACTACAAACATGGTGTGAATATTTTTGTCTACTTAGAAGGTTTTGAAAAATACATTCGTATTTTGTAATAAATACCTCATTTTTTAAATTTCATTGCATATTTTATTGCTCAAAAATAATATATAAGTATTGTTAAAATCTAAGACAAATGAGTGCATTGGTATTAATATTAATAATTTAAAATCCTTCTGTGACACATAATTTTGATTTCTATGTTGCGTAGCGAATTTTTTTTAAATATTCTTTAAGATAGTCCTTTTGTCACTAAATGGTTCCGGTTACAGTTTAGAAGTCCAATTAGTAATTACTCCCTACCCCGCCTAACAAAACTCCGTAAAATGACTGGGCTATATAATAAACTCCTGCGCACCGGTGCGTTCCACTGACCCTAGTCACGGTTAACTTTACGCAATCGATTCGTCTTCTGCTTAGATAATAGATAAATGATCTATGAATGAGTTTTTTAGGTATTGTCGTAACTCGTCACTGCTCCCGTCAGTTCTTCTTCTTACCGCGTGGGCAAGCCCTCAGAGTTTCGTTTCAGAGCTCCGATCGGTTTGCTTCCATAGTAAAAGTTGTTCAGTTCGATGGGTAGACTCTTAGTTTAAAAGGATGCTAATGATATCCATTTCACCCTGTATAAAAACTAGACGACGACGAAGAAAAACGATGAAAAAAATTTAGCTGTAATCCATACAAATATATAGAAGGTCTAACAAAATTAGGTGAAACTATTTTAAGGGGATGATCAGACCATCAAACTGAACAACTTTCTTTAGGGGACCAATATTGAAATCGCGAAAAAAAAATCTGCTTTCCCATATATTTAGGTCGAGTAGGTTTCTATGAAACAGCTGATTTTTTTTCGCGATTTCGATATTGGTCCATATAGAAAGTTGTTCAGTTTGATGGTCTGATCAGCCCCTTAAAATAGTTTCACCTAATTTTGTTAGACCTTGTTATATCCAATTCCATATATTTGTGTTCCATACAAATATAAATAAATCCCACCTATCCCCCCAGGATACGTGCTTGGCCTACCCTCATGGTGTTGAGCGTTATCCAAGATCAAGCTAAGGTAAAATCGTTGGATTTTGGTTTATTAATACGGACCTGAGGTATAAAAAACCTAACATAATAATACTAATAATGGTTAATTTTGGTCTACATATACGTAACGTAACACAATGACAAGCATCAAACATGCGTAAAGAGATCAACGCGATCATAAAGAATTCATAGCAAGCACTTACTATTGCGTGGATCCATTGACCCACATGCCTACTATGACTTAGTTGTTAAGGCGGATACTGATGTGTTTCCTATTGTTGCAGAGGAATATTACTGTAATAATTTATTTTTTATTTTTGTTGATCCAATCATCTTTCATTAAGAGCCTACCGAGCCTATTGTGCTGCCCTTAATCGGTTTTTTTTTTATTTCTAAACAATTATACAACATTTCCAAAAAACAAGAATGTCACATTGTAGTCCTGATTGGCTTTCAATTTATCGAAACATTATAAAAACAAATCCGCAGTGATCCAATAAATTGAAAATCGGCAATGACTACAACGTGATATTCTTGTTTTTTGGGAATATTGTTTAAGATAAGAAATAATAAAAATACGATTGGGGGCAGCACAATAGGCTCGGTGCAGCCTTAAGAGGATATTCCCACGAGAACGCTTCATACAAACAAAATTTGATTCTATTAATTACTGTTTGTATGTTTTTGTTTAATAAAGCTAGCGTATATCCATGCCAAATTACAGCTTTCTATTACTAAGCGTCTCTGAGATAAGCCACGGACGGATGGACAGACAGACGGACTTGGCGAAACTACAGGGTGAAATTGGTATCATTAGCATCCTTTTAAACTAAAAGTCTACCCATCAAACTGAACCACTTTTACTATGGGAGCAACCCGATTGGAGACAAAAAAATCCGCTGTTCCATACTAAACTGCAATGCCTACTCGACTCAAATGTATGCAACAGCTGATTTTGTTTTTGCTCCGATCAGTTTGCTCCCATATTGAAAGTTGTTCAGTTTTCGGTACTCTTATTTTAAAAGGATGCTTATCATATCAATTTCACCCTGTATAAGGGTTCCTTGTTGACTTCGGAATCCTAAAAACCGGTAAAATATGGATATCCCTGTAGGATAATAAGTAGTTTGTGTACCTTTTACAAGCTTCGTTCGCGTCAATTCCAGAAAACTTCCACACCCTGTTGCACCCCTTTAGAGGTAGATTATTCGTAAATTCATGCATTTGTCTGTCTTAGGCCCGATTCGATCAAACGCGAGTAAATTTTATTCCCAGATTAAGTCGCCGGTTACTCTAGAGTAAACTAATTTTGCGTTTTACCAACCCTAATCTATTAATAAGTTGAGAGTAAATTGTACACGGCCAATCTTGACGGTGTAAAGCTTATACCAAGACTAATGAAATGACAATGTCACATAATTAAAAAAATTAAAGAAAAAGAAACCTAACAATTTTTTTTTTTATGTCTGATAGGTAAGCATTTGACCCCGATCTCACCTGATGTTAAGTGACGATGAGGCCGAAGACTAAAAACTGTATAACCTCACAATGCAAAAAGTGCGGTTCCAACGACCTCTTTCTTTAGGTGGATTATACATTCGTTCTTTTAGTATGGGTTTATTGCGGTAGAAGCAGGAGAAGACAAATAAAGTTATTTGGAAGTAAACGCTAAGAGTTAAATCGTTCCTTGTATAGTTACTCTTCTATAAATCAAAGTTTGTTCGAATCTGGCCTTACCTATACATGCTCTGCAAAATACAGGGTCCTTCTTAATATACTGACTCTTTTTTAAAAGAATGATCAGACCATCGAACTGAATATCTTTCTCTATGGGACCAACATCGAAATCGCTAAAAAAAAATCTACTGTCCCATACATTTTGCTCGAATAGGTTTGCAGTTTTGTATTGAAGAGCAGATTTTTTCGCTATTTTGATGTTTCTCCCATATAGAAAGTTGTGGAGTCTGATGGTCCTTAAAAAAGTGTCAGCATATTAAGAAGGACCCTATATGTACAGTGGTACCAGGTTTATAAGTCTAACAGCCAAATACTCGAACGTTCCTTAAGTCTTTCACTTAAGCAACGGCCACTTAAACTAAATATATCTTTAAAATCTAACGGAATACCTGAACGACAATTAACGTCCATGACATCTCTTTAGGCAAGTGAAGGTTGTGTTGTTATAGCTGGATTTACCGAATCCATTTAAGCGTGGGCGTAAGAAACAGCGCTATACAAAAAGTACTTGTCTTTGTTTCTATTTTTCACATTTTGCCACTGGAACACGTCCGATTATCCCACGTTTTTTTCACAAGTTATTAGCACTATTTATGGTAAAAGTGTAATGACACCGCCGCCGTAATCTATAAGTACTTTTTCATGTCTTTTCCATAAACTATGATGGCGGTGTACTAATGCTAGGTAGTGACATTTATCGCTAAGTGGGTTTCGAGTATAGAGATTTTATGGATAAGTGTAGAGTTAAGCATTCACTTAAAGGAAATACTTAAAATTTAAATGTCACATTAATGTTCTTTCAGGTATGCCATTTTTGGATTTAAAGTTAGACTTTAAGCTAAGTGGGCCATTAAATTTTTAAATGACCCGATGTACCTGAGCAGTAGACACAATGTTTTAATAGCGCATAGCGCGCGAAATTATTTGACCAATCAGGATGTGTTACCTTGAATCCGTTGGCGCTATTGGCTAATTTGTTTTCACGCCCTTTTCATTGCTATCTGACTTTGCACCCTTCGATTACTAAATGACTTCGGGTTTTGCTGGGGACTCGGTCCTGCTTTGCGCAAACGAAGATTGACGAGCGGAATTATTTTCCTGGTCGTACTGTACCTGCTTACCTACAAATTTAATATTTCTAAGTATCTTCAGTGGCAGTGCGTCGTATGTCAGTCTGTGACGGAACTGTTTTATGTAGGACTATGAGGTAAAGATTTCAAATAACTTATTATACAAAATTACTTGATTGTTTAAAGTTAATTATGCGCTATTCTATTGTTATTTTCCTAATTACTCACAGAAAGTAGTTCAGCTTAGATAATCCTCAGTTTGTTTTGACATAACTCTTGCAAAAATTGGCGAAGCATTAATTTTGTTGAGTTAGACCTAAGTAGTACCGAAACTCTGTCCAGTGTGACGGGGAGTGAGCCCGTCGCCACTTGTAATGCACATTGGATACAATATATGCCTCGAAATTGAAGCACGCAGGTTTCCTCACGATGTATTCCTTCACCGAAAAAGCCAGTGGTGTTACAAATCGTACATGAATTCCGAAAAACTCTTTGGTACGATTCGGCCTGGACGGGGATCGAACCATCGCCTCCTGCACGGCACGCAAGGTCCACGGCGGGCTCACTCCCTGTCACACTAGACAGAGTTTCGGTACTACTAGTGAAATGTGGATATTCTGAGGTTTCAGAATATCTCTGACTACCCCATAGATTAAGGTGTATATTGGACATAGATAGGTAACTCGCCTTGAATTTTAGGACGTCCTAATTGCCGCTTATTAGCACTAGGGGGCGCCACATTATGAAATAAATTTAAAAAGACGATCGGCCCATACGAGGATCGAACCATAGCTACCCGTATCGTAAGCCGGTTGTCTAGACCGCTAGACCAACAAGACAGTGATTAATATGGGCGAAATCTCTCACTACTACAGCGCAGCGCGTGAGATGTAGTGCGCTATTACTACGATATGAACTCTAGTTCAACACATAGTGCTTCGAAACATCACCGATAGATGGCGGTGGATGGTCTATGGGAAATCAGCGTTCCACTTAGTTTGTACTAAGATAACATAGCATGGACTACCCCCTCGGGGAATATAGTCGTGAGCATATGCTTATGCTAGACCTAAGTATGATATTATATATTTAGGTGTAGTGTATAATATTATAACAGAGTGCAATAACACAAATTACAAGAAACACTACGGTATACAATTTGTAACACATCTAACAAACTATCTGATCTGAACTATCTAAACTGTGCTATCTGATCCATTTCTGACACGCAACCCTTAGGCGCAAAACATACCGAAAAGGCATAAGGCGAAGGAACGGCACATGCCAGTGATAATTAATGCATGGACATAGGGATATCTGAAACTGGTTTTACAATCTAGGTAACCTGATTTATTAAATCTGTAGATCTATACTGTAGTAATACGAGATGAATATATAAAAAATCTATGTTACTGCGAACATGAAAAAAAAAATTATAAGAGAAAATAACATTTTTGGAATTTTTTTCAAAAACTTCCTCAAACTTCACGGAATCCTTTATTACAGTAATTAGATGGGCCTTGACTCCATCAATTATTAAAAGAATTTGGTGTCGAAACGTAACACATACGTTGATTGAACAAGCGCCACTCAACGTTCAACTAGGTGGCTGATTGTAAGCTAGCCCTTTGAACATGGCGGATGTAAAATCAGCCAGGTGATTCAAATTTAGTATGACGTTCAGCAAAGTAGTTGAACGTTACATTAAACGACTTGGCCAGTTGTCCTTTAATTTAAAGATTGAAACATTTGATTCGAAATAGCAAAACATGGCTGTAACATGTTTAAAAATCAATAATATTTGAAGTTGTCCTTTAGTCGTTCAATCGACTGTCGCCATTCAATGAACGGGCTAGCCTTTCAATCAAATTGCAGATTTAAGCAGATGGCTGCGACATGTCAATCATCATTCACAATCCTATTTAAGCCTGCTTTTGACGATGGAGTATTCGCCATTCCTGTCCCCTCCACAAGTGCCTTGAGTTCCATACACGACATCAACCTTTTCCTGTGCCAGATAACTATGTCTCCTAGGTCTTTCTCTACCTCTATTCCTTTCTAATATAGTTTTAATAATAAGTTACATACAAGTAAAAATAAAAAAAAGCGGCGGCGGCGGCCGGGTGGTACCCGTTGGATAAGGGCAGCACAGGACAGGTCGTTGTGGCGATCCTTTTGGGAGGCCTATGTCCAGCAGTGGACGTCTACCTATCTGAGATGATGATGAAATAAAGCGCTATTGAATATGTGTCACTAGCCATCCGGAAATGTTACTAGGAAGCAATAGGAAGGATGTTATGTAGTCTTGTATATACAGACAATCGTGGTAATTTAAATCGTTGACGTTCTGTGCTGATAACGTTAAGATTCAGTTTTCAGACCATCAAACTGAACAACTTTCTCTATGGGACCAATATCAAAGACACGAAAATAATTTTTTTTTTAATTGTTAAATCTAATTAAAATTTATTTTATTTTATTTCTTTTAGGAAAACTTACGTACTAATTACAGGATAGTTTTTTTTTAATAAAAAATGTTGATACCCTAATTTTTTTATAAAAAAACATTGCCAACTAAAAGTTTTCACAGATAAATATCATTCGTTTTACATACCTACTTGTGTGTAAAAAAATAGTATCAATAAAAGTAATAAAAAGTTTCATTACAAAAGCTCCAAGAATGCTCCAAGTTTGCTGGTACTTCAAACCATCCACAAAAGAAAAGGAATTAAACTATATTAACTAAAAACTAAAAGTAAATAGGTGCCGATTGAGCCGCTAATCAAAAAACAAATCAAAGACAAGATCAACCGAGAAACTAGCGCTGCGCAGTATGCATTTTGTCTATAGTTAGTTTTAGCAAGGGGAATGAGTGCATTGCTGTTAATAATAGGTATATTTATAGTTAAAAATTAAGTTAAAAGCATTCTGGGAGATACAATCTTGATTTCTAAAATAGAAATTAAAAGCGTAATGATTTTTTTAAATTATATTTTTGTCACTAAATGGTGCCAGTTACAGTTTAAAGTCCCATTCATAATTACTCCCCAACCCTTCTAACAAAACTCCCCCCCCCCCCCCCCCCCCCGCTGTCGAAAGGCCGGCTCTTCTGACGTTATGGTATGCGTGTAAACAGTTTGTGAAGATATCACGATCGAATCTTGCATCCAATCTTATTGCGTGTATAACTTGCGAAATACGCGGTGAAATCTACCTACGTACACTGTGACTTTGGACTTAGTAATTTAAAACATTGATGTCACGTTCAGTGCAGATTCAGATAAGATTCAGTAAAGTTTTGCTTGTGATTTACCTAGTGTCGATTCAGCTGAGTGGAATTTGGTATCAGGCTAGACTTGACTCATTAAATACTATTTTATTGACAGCGTTAACGAATCAGTAGCGATGAAATTACGTTTCCAACTACTGTCGAAATTAAATGATTAGCGGTAATGCCGAATTGCAAAAATGCAATAACTAAATTATAATTTGGTAGCGGTTCTGGGCTGCAATTGCGTTAAATATTCGGTGATTGAACCGTTATTGGACTACGTACGAACCATAACTTTTGACACATTTGGTATTGCGCTAATCGCGGTACAGTACAGCCGTTGGGAGCCGTTTTGACAGATCGCTCAGACGTTAAAGGCTGTCAGTAACATTAACTTTAGCGCGAAGCGGAATTCAGCACAGTTGAGTAGCAATTGGATTGCAATGAGATTAGAACTGAAATTTGATTAGAATAGAACTTCGATGTTTTAACTTAGCGCAATCGGGCTCCAGATCAGTGACGATTCAGTGGACAATGTTCATTTATTTAGCGGGATGGGCACCCTGTATCACAAATATTTTTATTTAAAATTATGTCACTTATGTCCAGAAGTTGGTCGATTTGATTGATTGATTGACAACGTTTCATTCATCATCATCATCATCATAGGCCTTGACATCTGTTACAGATGATTTAAGCAGTGTTGTTGGAGAAACACTTTTTCTCATTCCTACACAGTACTATGCCAGAGCGGCACACACGTCCGCAGCCTCAACAGCATCTTTGGTGTAAATAAAGTATATTTTATTCATACCTGCCCAACCCTGGCTTCGTACGGGTGCAATGCTGATATATAAACCTTCCTCTAGAATCACTCTATCTATTAAAAAAACCGCATCAAAATCCGTTGCGTAGTTTTAAAGATCTAAGCTTACATAGGTACAGATAGACAGCGGGAAGCGACTTTGTTTTATACTACTCCAAATTGCAATAAACCTGATTGTGGTCTTTATTTTGTTTTACTGAGAATGTGGCAAACTTTGAGCCAAGTCTCTGCCTACCCCTGTTAAATAATGGCGAGAAAATGTTCTCAGGGTGCAATAATGCATGTCTTTGGTAGTCAACGTAAAATAATGTATACCTAATACCTATACCTATTATTATTATTTATACTTATTATATTATTATTTATACTTATTATTATACTTATAATTATATATATTACTTATACTTATTATTTTTCCTGATCAAAAACTTCTCAAGTTCGCACTTACAGTAGCCTAACTGCAAAGTTATGCGGCACGCATACCCGCCATACAAGGTTAGGGAAATGGGTCGCGCGGTCACCAGTTCGATTCTCGGCTGGCGCATTGTGCTACGTTAGAGACCTTTTCCCTTGTGATAAGGTTGACATTGGCGTGTTCTAGTTTCGAGTTGATTTTAGTATGGTTATGAATACCGTTAGATTTTAGCATTGTTGCGAAAAAATAAAAACAAACAAGTGTAAGTAAAACTAAGTAAGTAGGTATGTATTTCAAACCAGTGGGTCCAAACAAGATTTAAAAATAAGTATTTAATTACTTTCGTGTGATTACAGGTTAGAATGGTCCACCCCTTTTCTTCTCTTGACGTACGAAGCGACTAAGGGAAAGGGTTAAGTAACTAAATGCCAGTTACACGTACGTTTATTAAAGATAGTCCTCCATTAAATCTCATGCCGTAACTTTTTCTTTTGTAGACATAATAAAAGCTAGCAAGAAATTTAATGGAGGATTATCTTTAATGAACGTACGTACAAATGGATGTAAGTAGGTAAATAGAATGAAACACGGTAAAACTTAGATTCCACTTAAAGAAAACAGGCAGTGGCTGGCATAGCGCCTCCAGATGTCAGATGAGCCAAAATGGTGGACGAGAGACGACACACGACATCCCATGCACGGCTTCATTCCTGCGCCGCAAAGGTTGCCAAGCCGACACAGCTTTATGAAGTGTGTCGACCCACCGAATACTGGCCCAGCGCAAGCGATGTGTACTCTACGGCGAAAAAAAGTGTCCCCCCCAACTCCATTTGTGCCGCCATCTGAGACCCTCCCGCCCGGGCATGACTTGCCTTGGGCGACCTGGAAGTCCTTAAACCGACTTCGAATTCGAACCCAGGTCGGTGGCAGTAAGGACAACATGGTTAGAACTATGGCTAGAACGATTTAGGTGGGGATTCTCGGATGCGCAAAATGTGACTTGCATGTGTGGACCTCCACAAACGATGTCCCATCTCACATCTTGCCCTGCGTGCCCTAACACCTGCACGCAGGAGGAACTCATGACCGCTAGCGACGGTGCAATATCGGTTGCCCAATTCTGGCAAGGTAAGGTACTATTTAGCGACTTTGTTCAGAATTTGAAGTCGACACGATAAGCAAGCAATAAGTTCTTGATAGATTATCTGACAGATCATTTGTCATATCTATCAAATGTGCGAAATATGTCAAACGATTTATCTAGACCTTATCTAGAAACAGGCCCCCAGATTTACCTTAACTCGCACCTTAATATGAAGATCAACGCAGAATACCTACGTTTCAAAAACTAGGTTAGTAGGCTGCAAAATTAATTTCTCCGAATATGCTTATCTAACTCGAAAAAAATTGAGCAATCGACAATTTCGTACATAACATCGAAGACTGACTCCATACATACGTTAGGTACCTACATTAAAAAAATTCTTGGTCAACATTTCCGCAACAGACTTTCACAAACTTATGTTTATAAAGCCCAGAAAAAAATATGTCGAAATGTAGAATAAATTAATGAGAAACAATGACATAACTTTAACTTTTAAATTAAGTTTTGACATTTTTTACATACCTTATTTCGATTCCTTTGACACCAAAACACTGCACTAAAAACACAACACACACAACTTTTTTAGGTCGTTAAAATGGAACGCACTGATTCAAAACGAAAGCGCGCGAACGGCTGCCGCCATGGTGAAGTGTAGACTATCGCAACCCGCCAAAATGTGAGGCCAAAATGATAGTTATATAACAGTTTATTACAGCATATTACATAAAAATCGCCGTCGGCACTTGGCGATCGTATATTATGCAAAGATTGGACGAATTTCTCGCGGATTTTTAGGTTATCAGATGCGTCCTTTGCCGCCTTTTGCTAGTCAACTTTTAAATTTTTCCCGGTGCGAAAAGTTCAAAAAAACTTTTTTTTTTCAGGCAAAAGTTTGTGAACGTTCGATCTCGAGGAATGGTGAAATAAGTATGAGCGATATGCATTATGATTGCATTGAGATTTTGTTGTTGTTTCTCGACTGACTATCCCCTCCACTTTTAAAGGGAAGGGGAGTCGGTCAGTACTTAGAAGCTAAAGAGCGGTGGACTTAATTAATGTATTTATTCATAATAGGGATGATGACTTGTGTGTGATGATGAATTATTTGCCTTGCCAGCTATGCAGAAGGCGTTGGTTCGATCCCCGTACAGACCAACTCGTACCAATGAGTTTTTCGGAATTGATCAGTCATTTCACGGAGTTTTATTAGGCGGGGTAGGGTTAAACTGTAACCGGCACCATTTAGTGACAAAATGACTATCAATCAATCAATCAATCAATCAAATATACTTTATTTTACACCAAAACATAAATAGTAAAATACAGAAATAAAAATACAAGAGGCACAAAATAAGGCGGTCTTATCGCTAAAAAGCTATTTCTTCCAGACAACCTTAGGGTAGAGGAAACGGTGAAAAGAAGAAAGGTACGCGGTGTTTCCAAAAAAATTTCAATAACTATCTTAAAACATATTATAAACTAGAAATCAAAATTGTGTGTCCCAGAAGGCTTTTAAATTAATAATACTATTACCAATGCACTCATTTGACTTAGATTTAACAATATAAATTATTTTTGAGCAACAAAATAGGCATTGAAATTTAAAAAATGAGGTATTTATTCGAAAATACGAATGTATTTTTCAAAACCTTCTAAGTAGACAAAAATATGTACACCATGTTTGAAGTATGTATAATGGTAAAGCCTTAAGCTTTACCATTATACATACTTCAAACAATACTTACATACTAATAATACATACTTCAACATATGTGCAATTAAAAATTTACCATCAGGTTTTTTAGAACGAGATAATAGCTAAATTTAAAATTTGGGGCTGTTGCTGACGTGATTTTTTTTAAATTTGGTACATTTATTATACCGAAAAAAAATGTTAATTATTAATTAGTCCCGGCTCAAACCATAAAATGACTGGGCTATGTACTGATCTCTAAAACTTTGACTCTTTCATATAAATATTTATTTACCTGCGTAAACGTTATTTATTTTCTACTTATCCTTGTGGCATGTGTGGTTTCGATAAATAAAATTATATTATATGCAATAGTCAATTTATCTATGATCTGTTTTGTGTGCTTATTATATAAATGCCACCAAAAATACTATGAAAACCTTGTGTGTGGTGCGCCAAGTTCTGTTAAATAAATAAATAAAAATAAAAAGAACTTTATTCAACCACACATTTTGCATTACAGTAGCTCAGGTAGATAGTACTTTGACTATTTATTATAAGGACTAGCCTTGCGGTAGCATTTCCTCTCTGCCAAGGTATAAGATCAATTAATCATGTGCATTTACATTCAATTTTATACCTTATCACTAAACGAGACACCCTATAATTGCGAAACAATAATTTCGATCTTAGAACGTTCGGGGTTCACAAAGGAATATTTTTCATGATTTTTAACGTTCAAAATTAGAATCTAAAGTTATGGGAATAAAATCCAAAGTTGCGGATTTCGTGTTACCTCGCCCCCCGCAAAAAGTGGCAGAAATGTTTGTTAGTAGAATTACACGCGTAACTAGTCCCTATATAAGTACTCAGAGATAGTAGGAGTTTTGGAGAGAAATTGTGTATTCTAGATTATAAAAATTTTGTAAAATTTAAATAAATTAAAAAAAAAAGTTAGATCGAGAATGAGATCGAGTTCGAGATACAGGAGAACTGTTTTGAGTGAGCGTGAGTTAGTTATTATCTTATCTTATCTTGTTGTGGGGGCTGGAAAGCCAGCAACACTTCAACCCAGTGGGATCTTCTGTGTTAGCTCCGATATTTTTTGCTTTCTTCACCCTTTAAATACATGGTCAATGAAGGAGGCGATACCATTGAGGGGAAGAAACCTAAGATCTCTCGATCTTTGGATATCCATCTCCGAGGAGGCTCATGCGTTTTTGAGCGTGAGTTGGTATGGGGAGGGTCGAAAATGTGTAGATTTTAACATACTTAGTTCGAAATAAGGCTTAAAAAGACCGGCCAAGAGTGAGTCGGACACCCGCATGGAGGGTTTCGTGCCAACCATACAATGAGAGTCTTTCTTTCCTTATAAGGGGAAAAAAATGTTCAACACTACAATTTTGTAACATAGACAATAGTCAAAAAAACAACTCTTATGCAATAGTGTTGTGTTGCCTTTTTTTAGGGAGTGCCTCCGCTGCCGGCGCCGGTGGCTAATTCGAGTGCCCAGCGCCGGTTGATGAGATAGCTGTCGGCGCCGGCTGCCGAATTTGGTACCGGAGGCACGGCGCTGGCTGCTGATTTGGCCGCACTAACTTCTGGCCTAAACTATAATACCTAGTGGACTAGATAAATAGCAGAAATTCGGTTCTAGCACTCGCGGGCTGCAGCTGCGGCACGCTCGCTGCGCTCGCTCGCCTCGTGCGCTCTAACCTAACATGCTCGGCGCTTCGCTCCTCTCCAGAGTTGTAAATAGAAAAAAACAAAGTGTTTTAGCGGAGGCACTCCCATTTTTTTAACTTGGCTGGAACACTGCCGTGCATAGATAAATAAAAATATGAGCGGTGCAAATGTACCCAGGGTTATGCACCCAGCTGATGACCGTCTGCGTGCCATCACTGGTCGGAAACCTTGCATTCTGAGTGATCAACAAATTAATCCATTACCATTTCGTACATAAATTATTATAATATTTATTTAATGTATGCTTGACTTTTGACATCACCTATAATGTAACTTGTTTAGGTCCGAATAGTTTGCTTTTATTTAATAGTAGAGAAAAAAAGGGATTCTTCAAAGCGTCAAATATCATGAAGTACTAACAGTAGGAGTATGAATTGCGGATATGTGTAAATTGAAAATATAATTGAAGTTTTTATTAGAGCCAAAACACGATTAAGATACATTTTCTCGATAGTAAAACAAGCCAAAGTAGCCTCCGTCTTTATCGATAAACGCTTGGAACTGCTAAACGCTGAATAATAGAAACACGAGACTTGATTTAACAAAAAGAAATTGATCATCATCATCATCATCATATCAGCCGATAGACGTCCACTGCTGGACATAAGCCTCCCCCAAAACAGGGGGATTTGCCTTAATCGCCACGCTTGGCAGGGGCGGGTTGGCGATCGCAGTTGGATTGAATGTGTACACTCATGCTGCTGCCCATCGTCCGGTACAAATTTTGGTTAGAGCAGAATTGAACTTACATAAATAGTACAATCACAATTAAATAAATTTTGTTTTACGCTTGCGTCGTTTC
The DNA here is from genome assembly GCA_927399405.1 of Agonopterix arenella. Taxonomy (NCBI): domain Eukaryota; kingdom Metazoa; phylum Arthropoda; class Insecta; order Lepidoptera; family Depressariidae; genus Agonopterix; species Agonopterix arenella. The sequence continues at coordinate 6,414,312 of OV656718.1, read as the reverse complement.
AGGCGCCCATCTCTTTCTCTCGCATCAGGCAGTAATATAAGCTATCACACGAACATTTTGCTTCAATTATTTTTCGACATAGGCCATTAATGCCAATAACGCATTAGCAAATTGTATTTAGGTAAGTATAGGTACAGTTAGTACCAGGTTTATAAGTCTCACCGATGTACCTGCGCAGTTGACAAATTTTAAAAGCGCGCGAAATTATATTGACCAATCAGGATGTGACACCTTGCCGCTATTGGCTTATTTCTTTAGCGCCCTTTTAGCTGCCGAAGCATCGATAAGTCTGCTACTCGAGTTGGAGCAAGATAGAGAATACCCGTTTTTGCACTGCTCTGCGCAAACGAAGATTGACGAGCGGTATTATTTTCCTGGTCGTACTGTACCTATCACAATACAGAAGTCTGTTGTACCTATTATATCTATTTTTGAGGATTTTTCAAATATTTTTTATCTGTATAATTCTTCCTACTGGTGGGCAAAGGCCTCTCCCTTGCTCTACCGTTTGGGCAACCTCTAGCATTAAGAGGATAGGCGGGCCGAAATGGTAATTTGGAGAATATGTCACTTTTCCCACTGTATACGTATTTGTCCGATCCGCCCCACCCATACACCCCGCCGGCTAGAGTGCGAAAGAGACAACTGTAGCTCGGACCGATTTTATCGACATAAAATAGACGAAATCAGCATTTCGTATTCCCCTGTTTTCTCCTCCAAAACAAAAGCGATTTTAATAATTCTTTCAAGAATAATATGAGAAAGTCTTTGACTGTCTGTATGTTAAACATGTTTAACATCCTTTCCCTCCTCTATTCCATCCTCTTCGATCCTTTGACTCCTGAATACCTTAAGGAACGCCTGACTTTCTATTCCTCCATTTCCTCCACCACTGGTCGTAAATTGCGTTCGTCTGAAAACCTTTCCCTCCTTATGCCCACTCACTCCACTAACTTCTACACCCATTCCTTCTCCGTTCATGCCGTTCGGCTCTGGAACTTGTTGCCGGAGCCGATCAGACGACCACCCTCCTTGAATGTTTTTAAGTCGAAGGTCAAAGCTCATTTCCTCGACCACTGACTATCTATCCTGAATGCTCACCTCTCTGGTTCATGTATTCCTCCTTAATAAATAATTGTTGTTTTAGTACTCTTTTATGTATGATTCTCTTGTATTTGTAGGTATGAATATGTATTCGTAATATGTATTTATATTTTATATTACAGTATGTTTGTATTTGTGCATGTTATCTATATTGTGTTATTGTGATCTACACCGCCTACCAATCTTCTTTCACTATTTCCTTTACCCTAAGGTTGTGTGGAAGAAATCGCTTTTTAGCGATAAGACCGCCTGTTTTTGTGCCTTTTGTTTTTCCTGATTGATTGCTCTCTGTTTACTCTGTTTTTTTGGTGTCAAATAAAGTATAATTGATTGATTGATTGATTGATAGCCCAGGTAACATTGTATTGATCATCATCATCTTATTTAAGAGCTGCGCTCTTGTCGGTGGAGTTTTCGCCAATCCTGTCTCCTTTCCGCTAGTCTCTTGAGTTCTTGATACGATACGACATCAACCTTTTCCTTCACTTGGGCCAGATAACTCTGTCTAGGTCTTCCTCTGCCTCTCTTCCCCTCTATCTTCCCTTCCAGTATGGTTTTAAAGAAATTGTCGTTTCGTATCAAGTGTCCAATCATTTTTCTTCTTCGGTTTTCGATTGTATTGATTGTATGGTAAAAATGTTTTTGCTCTTGTGCCATTATTCATTATCTAGAGAGGAAACAGGGGAATACGTTTTTATGGAAAAAACCGTACCCGTCTATCCTCTTAAGGATTGGTCGTCAAATTCGTTGTTTATCCAGGTCACTTCCTCCTGGGTCGACCTAGAGACCATCGACCGTTTTCGAGGATCCAGGGCATGATGATTATTGCCCATTTTTTTGCATATTCGAGTTTTGTAGCGCAATGTGATGTCTCTGACCCGATCGGTTCACACCTATAACTAATACTGCGCTCCAACGCTCTCTGGAAAACGTTAAGCTTGGACTTTCAGGCTTCAGTATAAGTGACAAGACACGTTTGCGCTCCGTAACTTAGGATCGAGATGATTATGTGTCTGGATATGTGCTTGAGGGTATCCCTTACTACGCCTTCCATTCGAGAAAACGCCTAGTTTTATATAATAGCAGAATGATTCATCTAAAAATTCATATCATGTTTTGCTGTAAAAAATCTATCAGGCTTTTTTTGACGTAGTTTTTGATTACTACGACCACAGGTAGGAATAATGGTCGGCAAACAACTTGGCAAGTATTGTAGGCGAAAGCACTACTGCGCACCCCTCACCCCCTCCCCAATTGGTCAACATGTTTGTAAGTGTAGATCAATCTCAATCATAGGTAGGTCAAAGTAATATACCTAGGTATACTTTGGGTAGGTACCTATACTTAGAGCTTATAATTATAACGTTGTACCTACACGCTACGAGATGATGTGAGAAGCGTTCCCTGTCCCCATACAAAATGAGAAAAACGATACCTACCTATGCGCGCTCTTTTTGGCATACTTAAAATAATAAAGATACGCCGCGAACGTCTCGATTTTTATCGTTTTCTCGGGGGTTAGGTGACATGAGGTGGGAAGTGTTTGAACTTGGGTCGGGGCATAAAGTAACTTATATGGTCGGGGTCAAAACAAAAAAAAAATGTTTTTGTGGTTGAAGTTTAGAACTCTACGGATATACTCAGAGCTCAGAGGAAAGCTATGAGCCAGAGAAAGTTAACGGAAAACTTTGAAATGGGCAAGAGAATAACGAATGAATTAATGATAACGACTAAATACGAATACGTAGTCTGCACTCGGTGACACAGATTTTTCGTAAAACGGAACGTGAAATTTGACGTTGACAGACGTTTGACAGAAAATGTACAGTGGGTTTGCTTTGTACATTTTTGAAAAATTGTTGGCTTCCCATTGGCTACATACAATTTTATTAAATCTAACATCCAATCACGAGATATTTTTCGAGTTTTTCCGCAAGTGAAAAATGACTTATGAAGTTGTAATCGAAAACATAACATTATTTTGTATTGATTCGAAATTTTTAAGAAATCCTGTTAAAGTTATTTCTATAAATTTTGCTTATATTTTAGTGCTTATTCTACGAAGATTAAATAGGTAATTGGTTAAATTATCATACTGTCTAATTCTAACGCATGTGTGACTCCGTAACAGTGATTTTTGAGTGCTTTTTATTGTTATTTTTTATCGAAAAAATTTCCATGAAATTTCAGTGATTTCAAAATGTTACCACGCTCCTACTACCCCGATCAAGACATAAGAAAGCGTCAAATAGATACACTAAAGATATTCAACGACCACGTAGTTGAAATCACAGAAGATTCCGAATACAGAATTGATTTTACAGCGGACGGAAAAAACATGAGTTTGAACGTAGTGTTATCACCAGAATTCCCAAACGAGCAGCCTACAATATTCGTAAACCCTTCCATTCCTCACCCATGGTTGTCGGAAACATCGAACCAAGTTATTGGAGCTCCAGGTCTGACACCAAATTGTTATTTTATTTTTTAAATTTATAATTAATGGACTCTTGCTTGTGCGTTAGCACTACATTTCCGTCAGTATCAAGTAGTTTATGGGAGAATCTATCCCAATCTCAGGGATTGTTTTTGGTCAAGAACAAGAGATTGCGGAGCCTCATGGCAGGCAAAATCGTGACGCTAGATAATCTAGTCATCATAATACAAGTCTAAGCTAGATTCTGATACTTTAAAAATGTGACTAGATAATTTATATTGAAGATATTTATTTTTCTTATTCTTTCTTTCAGGTTTAGTTAATTATACACAGCATTCAGATTTAGGACGTATAGTACAAGCTATAATAAGGGAGTTTCAGAAATCGTTGCCCAATTTGACCGGGACAGAGGATAAGAGTAATGAGAGTCCGAAGTCACATGTTAGCGCTCAGTCGTTGATGTTTCCAGAGTTGAGCGAGTTGACCGTTGAAGAGTTGCATGAGATATTGGAGAATCCAGATTTACAGGTGCGTAGTTCTGTAAAAGAAATTTTCATCCCTCCGGGCGGAAAGTGTCAACTTTCATCCAGGTGCGCTGAGCGATGTTGCCGCTTTCCGCCTTCGTCGAGGAGAAAAATAGTATACTAACCTCGGGCAGTAAAGCCCCAGATCACATGTTTATTGACCTCAGCTTCGACTCGGAAAACAATTACATGAGATCTGAAACCTTTCTTACTTTCCTGCCCTCGGTGTGTAATCTTAATCTACTACTTCATGTGTTACTGTAGGAACTACTATATTGACTGAAAAGAAAGAAAGAAAAATCTGGTGTAGTAGATAATGTAAATCAATGTTGATTCATGTATTTGTTTTGTTACTTTTGTCTGTGTTTTAGAATATAAATAAATAAACCCCTCGTGGTCCCTCCAATAGTCCGCAGTAAAAAGCAGTAGTTGCTCCCTGAGCAGAGCTGTAATATACGTCTCCAGAAAAAAAAATCCTTCCGGCTTCGAATCAACTCCGATTCCACAGAGAGCCTATCATGAAGTGATAGAACTGACACTAAATCTTTTTCTTCCCACAGGACAAACTACTAGAAACGACACCGCACCTGGTAGAACTTGACCTGGAGACTGAAGACCTGATGTCCTCCATCGAGGAGATAGCCCAAGACAATCTATCCAAGCAGCAGATGCTTGATGAACTCAAGAATGATGTCATAGATCGAATATCTACTATAGTACAGGTAATTTATCATTGACTACTTATACAGGGACTAGTTACGCGTGTAATTCTGCTATACCTCATTCAGGGAGTCCGTGTGGCATGGGGCTATCTCTGTCCCACATTTGCATACAAATAACAGGGACAACAAATAAGACAGCCCCGCCCATAAGCTTAACCGACCGGTTTTAAATCATCAGGCCTGTTCATACTCTGTACTCATGATAATAAAAAAGAATGTTTTTTTAAGAGGTTGTTTTTCAAAATTAAACTTCGGTACATTTAAATGTAAACATTAATGCATAATCAAATGTAGAATTTTTGATCGCAACTGTAATACTGATTTATAACAATAAATTCTAATATATTCAAAAAGAAACTAAAAATTTACTAAACCCAAAATAAATTAAATAGTACAACATAACAAATATAAACAAGGTAAGGCAAGTTCAACCCAGGTCAACGATTCACAATCCGCCCAATCACGGGCAAGATTAATTTTTCGGTACCACATCGACTCGCTGAACGGGTTATAACAAACATATCTGCCACTTTTTGCTGGGGGCGAGGTAACATGAAATCCGCAACTTTGGATTTTATTCCTTATAAATTTAGATTCTAATTTTGATTGTTAAAAATTATGAACTGTAGTCCATGAACCCCAAACGTCATAAGTTCGTAGTTATTTTTTCGCAATTATAGGCTGTCTCGTTTAGTGATAAGGTATAAAATTTAATGTAAATGCACATGATCAATCCGTGGCAGAGGGGAAATGCTACCGCAAGGCTAGTCCTTATAATAAATAGTCAAAGTAATTTATACATAACCAGGCCTGCGGCCGTAGTATAAACACAGTATAAGAAAGAATATCTAGTAGTATTACTACATACAGTACGGACACTCCCTGCCTGCCACCGACTTTTTACCTCACCCCTCTCTAGTTGAATCGTTGTTCCTCTTAATACTTTTGCTGCTAAGCTCAATTCAATAATAATTCTTTATTGTGCACACTGTAACTTATAAGTATTTACAATATACATTGTCGATGTGAAGTCATGCCAATTTAGTATCATTATACTCTACCTATACAGGCATATACACAAGAATACAATAGAATAAAATTAAGATTAATTCATAGTGGATCAAAAACATGCTACGGGTCTGCTGGAAGAAATCTCTTCAGAGATAAGCTCACCCTTTGTACATGTTTTCTCAACTTTGTGTATTATTATGTCCATGTGTACAATAAAGTGTTATAATATAATAAACATGATCCTCGCGCAGTGCTAAGATTGACCCCCCTCGTAGGTCGTGCGCACAGTCGTAACTGTGAATCGATTAAAATGGCTCACCTCGTCGGTCACCCGCATAGGCGCAGACAAACAATAGTACAGTAGTACCAGGTTAAGGATAATGGCTGAACGTGCGCTATACTCTGAACTCCAAAATGGGAAGCGCAAGCAGGGTGGCCAACATCTCCGCTTCAAGGATGTACAGAAGAGACACATGAAGAACTGTAGCATTGAGAGCTCAGATTGGGAACGAAGTGCTGGAAACAGAGATGAGTGGAGGCAACTGGTGCAGAATAGCGTGTTTCGGTGTTTGACTTTGAGGAGCGCAGACGTAACGAGCTAGACAGAAACCGTGACGAGCTAAAGGTCCGCCTGTGGCCTATCATTATAATTATGTGGATGGAGTGCTGACGTGTGCTCTGTGCAGCCGTACATTCAAGGCGAAAATTGGTTACACTAGCCACATGAGAGCACATGTGCGGCGTGATAGAGCACAGCGGTCGCCATAACCGAAACCTCCATACAAAGCTACTTGACCTAAGTGTATGGGACAGCAGATTATTTTTTGTTAGACCTTATATAAGGTCTAACAAAATCAGCTGAAACTATTTTGTTCAGTTTGATAGTCTGATCATCCCCTTAAAATAGTTTCACCTAATTTTGTTAGACCTTACCAGGTTGATAAGTCTCACCGAAGTACTTGCGTAGTTGACAAATTTTAATAGCGCGCGAAATTATGTTGACCAATTTGATGTGCCACCTTCAATCCCTTGCCGCGATTGGCTAATTGTTTTTGCGCCCTTTTCGCTGCTATCCGCTTTTGAACCCTTCGATTACTAAATGACTACGGGTTTTGACGGGGATTCGGGTCTGCTCTGCGCAAACGAAGATTGACGAGCGGAATTATTTTCCTGGTCGTACTTTTCCTTTAACTTTAAATCTATTTCTTACAGATGAAAATGAATTATGAGGAGTTGAATAGAAAACACCAGAGGTTGGCTGAAATGTATGACCCACATAGAATAAGAGACTGCTTGAAAACTGCCGCCCTGAAGGCTGACGAGGACGCTGAAGCCATAGCTGAACAGTTTTTGTTAGGTATGTTTTTTTTCTAATCTTTTTCGTCCCTTGTTTAAATAAGAAACAGATCACAAAAACTAAAGGGAAATGTGAAAAGGGGACGGGGCCAGTGTCGCAGCAATATGCGCAAAAACGGAACACATTGCTCGCGACAGTAAGGATTCAATATATTATGCGGCTGAAAGCCAGTCGAGATATTATGTGGAAATAGTTTACAATGCTTGCGCGGTACTAAAGATTATTCGAACGTTAAGTTCTGATGCCGCAATGGATAATGAGCACATTCAAGCTAAAAAAATACTTTCTATCGCGTAATAAAAAAAAAATTAAAAAAAATACATATAAGAAAATACGTCATCTTTGTGACGATATTCGTCTCTATATTACCTTCTCCCATACTTTCATACTGTCTGACATGAGCTTTTGCCATTGCCATGCTATTGCCCGATAGTTATTGCAGTCCTGTATGTCACCCTTATTTTTATAGATGGGCACTATGAAAATCAAATCAAATCAATAATATCACATAGATAGCTTTTTGACGTAATTTTTTGACTCTACCACCGCGTCGGAAGGTATTCCGTTGAGAGAAGATACGGCCAAAAACTCTACAACACACATCTTTTAAACAAAACAATAAATATACAAAGTACAATTAAAATACAATATTGCATTACATAGAGTAACATTGTCAAGACCAGACATTTTGGTCATTCAAATAGTCATCGAGTTTATAGTAGCCTTTTTTACAGAGGACTTGTTTAACATGGGACTTAAACTTTTTGTCGGGCAAGTTTAGAATATCCTCTGGTATCTTATTATAATAGCGCATACAGTGCCCCATGAAAGGTGTGTTGACCTTACTGAGTCGAAAATGTGGGAATACTAATTTATTTATTTATTATTATTATAGCAAATTGTTGCACCGTTGATATTGCATACAAAATCTTGCAACTAAATCACACAAAGGCACTATATTTCTGTCATATCTCCGTCCCTTTCCAGTATACGATTTCAGCTTTTCTTGAATTCATAACAACATTTGTCTAAAAATTTGTTTTTGTATTTCAGGAAACATGCCCGTTGAAGCTTTTATAGCTACATTTGCTGAAAAACGAGCTCTCGGGCAAGCAAGGAGAGCAAGGGAAGAGAGACTAGCTCATCAGTTGGCTCAACTCGATAGGGCTACCACTTAAGACTTTAATCTTAGTCTTTAGAGCAATATATTTAAACCTAAACATTCACGTTATGTTATGTTAGCTGCATCGGGCATGCGTGGATGCGTGTAACACAAGTTGGTGCGCGACGACGAAATTGCACCATTCTTTAGGTCCGCCACATACATACGGAATAATCCTGATTCAGAATTAAGTGTTCTCAACTATGGTTACAAATTAAAAAACCCCCTACGCTAAAAACAAACATTTAAAAAGTGAAAAATAATTCGTTCACGGTTATTTTTGATGTAAGCAAATGTATGTTTTTACTTCTTAACTCTTTTTAAGATATTTTAGGTCAATTAATGCGTAATGCGTTTTTTACAACCACTAGCGGTCCCCTACACATTAATTGACCTAAAATATCTTAAAGAAAGTTAAGAAGTACACACGGCGACACATCGAGCTACGCAAAACCAAAATAAGCTGGTCGTGCGACGTTATACGTTATCCACCCTACGCGCGGTCAGCTTATATTGGTTTTGCGTAGCTTGATGTGTCGCCGTGTGTACATACATTTCCTTACATCAAAATTAATCGTGACGAATTATTTTTCACTTTCTATATGTTTGTTTATAGCACAGGGGGTTTTTTAAATTTGTAATTTTATTTTAATTCGTAATTTTTAAAGTTACTAGAAAACTGCTGAACCCGTTTTCATAAAACAAAGCTATGAACCTCCCGCAAAAATTAGCTTACTACTAAAAAAAACCGCGTCGAAATCGATCCAGCCGTTTGGGCGCTACGATGCCACATACAGACAGACAGATCGACATAGGCGTCAAACTAATAACACCCCTCTTTTTGCGTCGGGGGTTCAAAATACTAGAGTACTACAACTAATTTCTATGTGGGTCCCATATAGAAAGTAGTTCAGATTGATGGTCTGATCATCCCCTTTAAAAAGTGTCGGACGACCCTGTATATCGAATCTCAGTGATAATATCTCTTGCGCGATTCATGTCTTGTATACGATTGTGAACCTTATGTGTAGCGGCTATCGGGCTACCAATGTGACGTCGCAAGTAGTCTTACGTGCACATTTGCGAGTGCGATCGTAGCGCCATCTGTTAGCGTTGCCAGGCGGAGGACAGTCGCTTTTTGGTGGCTTTTTCCGATTCAGTTTGCATAGAATGTGCTGCCATCTATTAAATACTTCGCAGAACTATGAAAAAAAAAAAGATTTTATTCTCTATGTCAATGTCAAATTGACAAATTCATCAATGGCTACCTATCTTGCGTAATGTGCGGGTTGTTTGTAGTTTTCGTTCAATTTCGTGCCGATTTAGTGATGTTCTGGAGTTTCTGTTGTTCTCTCACCAATGTTTAGATTACAGGAATAGTAAGGACACTGGAATTTCACTCGATCACTGCGAGATTGAACGAAAACTAGCATTCAAAACAATAATATCCATCGGTATGAGTAGATATAAGTAGGTATGTATAGTATAGGTTGAATCATTGTCGGTGAAACATAGATGGCGCTAGCTAGCCTTCAATTTGACATAAGGTGGATGCATAATGTTGCCACGACTCGGTTCTCTTTTCTAATATACTTATATTACTCTTTGTTCGTTGCTATAACTTGTGGGTACATCTGTTGGCAAGTCCCCACCTCCCCACAGCCACGAGAACGTAGAAAGAGAAGATACTAGAAGGAAGCACGTGTCTTGTCACATTCACTCAATAAGAGATGCACATAGCAAATTCGCTGTAATTAAAAAAGGAGATCGCTACCTTATTGCTGTTCTTATCGGCGTAACCACTTTTTTGTACTACGGCCACCTGACTCCAAAATATCATTTAATATAAATTGTATAGGATTTTATGACTATCCCTATCTCATACCCGGTTACACTGATATTCCGTCTACCAGCGTAAGCGAAAAATTCTTTGTTTATGCACGAGAAACAAAGCCTGTTCTCGAATCAAATTAAAGATTGAAAAAATTGTCTCGGGCGGGACTGAACCCGCACTCTTCCAAACCGGGGAACTGCGTTATCCAAGTCCTAGGGGGTCCTAGTTCCCCGGTTTGGAAGAGTGCGGGTTCAAGTCCCGCCCGAGACAAATTTTTCAATCTTTAATTTGATTCGTAATAGCACAACATGGCTGTAACATGTTTAAAATCAATAATATTTGAAATTGAAAGCCTGTTCTTTTCTTCGCGGTTCCGCGCAAAACTCCATTATTGCCTAGTGTTGTCTGAGTCGTTTTTGATCCCAAACGATTCATCTTCCATCCGTCTTCCACGAGGAGGTGAGGTAAAAACGTCGGGCAGAGATTGTCCGTACTGTATGTAGTACTAATACTCTTTCTTAAATAGTTAGACCCCTAGCGGAACGTCTGTGCCCGATAACATTTGTTTATGTATTATGTCTGGTATTTAATGGCATTGTATACATAGTAATGAATCTAAACTATTATAAAACTGTAACAGGAAGTTTGTCTGTACATTAAAGATATTAACAAAAAAAAGTTACGATATGGTTTTTAGGTATCCTTGATTCCATATCACCAATTTTTGGATTTTTTGTCTGTCTGTTTGTTTGTTTGAACGAGCATCACGCAAAAACTACTGAACCGATTTTGATGAAACTTTTTGTGTTTGATAGCTAATGATCTGACTTACGAGCATGACGCTTAAACTACTGAACCGATTTTGATGAAACTTTTTTGTTTGATAGAGGTAATGATCTGACTTAAAATCTCGTATATAATTTGTGTGGACGAAGTCGCGGGTTAACCGTAGTAACTTATTGTTTATGATAATATTTCTAGTGTTGCCGGGTCTAGTATGATTTTTCTACTCACGCGCGACTAAGCTTTTTTCCATACTAGGTACCTGTCGCGGCAAGCGCGGCTTTTTAACCGACTTCAAAAAAGGAGGAGGTTTCTCAATTCGACCGTGTATTTTTAATCTCTGAAAAAGCACAGAAAAATGACCTTTGATTTTCTATGCATCGAAGGCGTGTCGCGTGATTAGAGAAATTATACTAGAGGGTCAGGAGTGCGATTTATGAAAGTCACCTGATGAGTAAAATGGCTGACATTCACCGATTTCCCAAAGTTTGACTTTTTATAATCTCACCGGTGACTAAAATTTCCAACCCATGAGTTCAATACGAGTCCCACTTCCCACTCGTTTTGAACTCATGGGTATGAGAAGGCTTTTGTATGAGATTCAAGCTCACCGGTGACATTAAAAATTGCACCTGAATTCGCATAAGTTACCTACTTACATTTGAGCTTGCTTGAAGTAGTGAAAAATATGTATAAATTTGTTTTGTTAAAAAGCTTGAAATATAAAGGAAATGCAAGAAAACTAACTGGTCAATTTTATTTATAAGATCACCAATGAAATAAGCGTCCTTTTTAAATTCACCTTCTTCTCTAAAAACTCAACATAATATGGCATGTTAACTACATTTTATGAGAGCCAATTTAGTCTAGGAAAAATACGGTTTGAGATTGCATTAAAGACACTTTAGTAAATTCTGTTTGAACTAGTATTACTGTTAGTCTATAACACTTTTTTCGATATTTCGTGGTTATAAATTCGATATAAATGTACAAAGGGCAAGCTTATTCCTAAAGATATTTCTTACTGCATACCAGCAAAAGAGACAGGTAATTATCACAAGGCAAATTTAATGTGTACAAACAAACAGAACATAATTTAGTTTTGATGAAGTAATTTTTGAATATTTACTAAATATTAAATATCTACCTACTCAAATTTACGATATTAACCGGGGATTATTATTGTTATAAGTAAAACGTATTGAACGAAGCCGTCCTGTATAAAATCACCAGTTTTCAATTTTTTGTTCATACCTAAATTTAATGTCTTGTAAATGTCTTAATTGTTCAATAATACACAACACAAAATCGGGGATTATTGAGAATTTATGTTCTTCAGGTATGTATCTACTATATTCGAAATTATCACCTAAAGTGCAATTAATGCAACTTAACTCCATACAAAAATCCGTAGATTTCCCCGACTTATTTCGAATCTTCTTATAGTGTGGGCAGAGCCCTGGTGTCAGAGTTTTCTCAGACCGCCTTACGGCCTCTGACGTGGTTTTTATGTAACGACTACTACCACCAGAGATAGTAGCCGGGACCAACGGCTTAACGTGCCATCCGAAGCACGATTCATTTTTCTTTTCAGACAATCAGGTGATTCAGCCTGCAATGTCCTCACCAACTAGGGAAAAACGCACAAAGTGACATATCACTAGGTGTCCCCCGTGGGAATCGAACCCACGACCCCCGTGTCGAGAGCACGACGGGAACAGACACAAGTATACATTTTTTGAAAATTCAAATTTTACTTTCTCGGTAAATAAAAATCTACTAACTTCGTCCGTAAGGTTTCATTTTAATTGGTTTTATTTGTAATAATCCTTCTTCTCTTCTTTTTTTTGTATTTATAATTAATGGACTCTTGCTTGTGCGTTAGCACTGCATTTCCGCCAGTGGCAAGTGGAGAATCTATCCCAATCTCAGGAATTGTTTTTGGTCAAGAACAAGAAGAGATTGAGGATTGCGGAGTCTCGTGGCAGGCAAAAACGCGACGCGCGAAATCCACGCTAGACGAGTGCTCGGGTCAGAACCTGCAACGTGACTCTTCTTTTCTTATGGTGTGGACAAGCCCTGATGTCAGAGTTTTTTCAAACCGCCTTACGGCCTCTGACATGGTTTTTATGTAACGACTACTAGCACCAGAGATAGTAGCAACCGCCAAAAGTGGCCAGTTTTGGCGGTTTTAACGATAATAGCTAAAAGCATAAAACATAATAATCCGTAATGTTTCGATAAATGGAAAGCCTATCAGGACTACAATGTGACATTCTTACAGGCATTGTCGCAACTACCAACTCACTGCTAGGGTGGTGATTGTGGCAATGCTCATACTAGTCATCTTTTATGTGTATCATACCTACCTAAAACGTTAAGAAGCTTAAGTATATAAAATTAACTTACCTAAAATTCATGAAACATACCTATGTATAATACCTATTTGGTCCGCGAACGTGAACGCCCCTTCCCCAGATAAAACCATATAGGTTTTTGTGGGACGGGTTTCATCATTGTACTGTGTTATTGTAAATAGCCTTAAATTGTTTCAAAATACTAAAAAACACGCTAGCCCAGTCATTTTACGGTTTGAGCCGGGACTAATTAATAATTGTCACTTTTTTTCGGTATAATATTGAAAAGCCAATTTTAGCCTAAAAATATACCAAAAGTAAAAAAAAAATCACGTCAGCAACAGTTCCAATTTTAAAATTCAGCTATTATCTCGTTCTAAAAAACCTGATGGTAAATTTTTTTTTGCACATATTTTAGGCTTTACCATTATACATATTTCAAACATGGTGTGAATATTTTTGTCTACTTAGGTTTTGAAAAATACATTCGTATTTTCTAATAAATACCTCATTTTTTAAATTTCAATGCCTTTTTTATTGTTCAAAAATAACATCTAAGTCAAATGAGTGCATTGGTATTAATATTATTAATTTAAAAGCCTTCTGGGACACACAATTTTGATTTCTATGTTGCGTAGTGATTTTGTTAAATATGTTTTAAGATAGTCTTTTTGTCACTAAATGGTGCCGGTTACAGTTTAAAAGTCTAATTAATATTTACTCCCTACCCCGCCTAACAAAACTCCGTAAAATGACTGGGCTACGCTCTTGTCTATAAAAAGTGCTAAAGACAAACATTCTTTCCTTTTTTTAGTAGCATAACTTTGTATCTGTGGGGTAAAATTCTAAATTCAAAAATTTTTTATTCAAAATAATATCACATAGATAGCTTTTTGACGTCATTTTTTGACGTATTTACTCATACTTACCAAATTAGTATTCTTTCCTACTACATTCATAGTCCTCTCATTTCTAAACAATTATTAACAACGAGTGAAATCACAACTTCAAACAATTGTGTTTAATGATAACATCAGTCGTATTTGTAAAAATCTAGCTATTGTTATAAAATTGCTTTATGTTGACTTAGCCCAGTCATTTTACGGTTTGAGCCGGGACTAATTAATAATAGGGATGACGACTGATTCTGGAAATCCATATATTGTGATGAATTAGAGAGAAAGGCTAAATTTAATAGCAAAATGTTTAAACGAAATTCCAATTGAATAGAAAACAAAAAAGTTATAAGCTATTGAAAAATATTTTTTATCATCTTCTATCTCTTTCATGCAAAACAGGTGTTTGTATGACACGTCGTCATGATTTGTATGACAATACTCAACTACGACGTCACTTTTGTTATTATATACCTACCTCTCGTTCTAATCATAAATTTTGAACACTTATAATAATATTTCAGTCATTTTTAAAGATATCAAAAAATTAATTTCCCTTTATTGTTTATCCAAGAGTTTTTAAAAAAGTAATAAAAAAAATGTGTCATTATCCCTATTGATATTTTTTCGGTATTAAGAGCCAATTTGAGCCCAAATATACAAAAATTAAAAAGAAATCACGTCAGCAACATCCCCAAATTTAAAATTTAGCATTTATGAATGAATGAATGAAATATACTTTAATTATCTCGTTCTAAAAAACCTGATGTATTTTTTTTGCACATTTTTAAGGCTTTACCATTATACATTACTTCAAACATGGTGTTAATATTTTTATCTACTTTTAAGGCTTTGAAAAATACATTAGTATTTTTCAAATAAATACCTCATTCGAATGCCTAATTTATTGCTCAAAAATAACTAATATTATTAAGCTAATTAAAATGAGTGCAATGGTATTAATATTATTAAGTTAGAACCCTTCTGGGACATACAATTTTGATTTCTATGTAAAGTAGCGATTTTTTTTTAAATTTGTTTTTCTACAGTTGCTATTATTAAATACAGTTTAAAAGTCTCATTCATAATTACTCTCCACCCTTCCCAACAAAACTCCGTAAAATGACTGGGCTAGACTTGTTTTTCAGGGTTACGTGCCCAAAAGGTGCTAAAGGGATGCTGCTTGTCGCTGGCTACCTACAAGTGGCTGTGGCTCATTTGCGCTGATTCTTAATAGGAAGGTAGCCGGTTGACATTTTCACATAATATTCATGTTATTATAATGGATTTGCAACCGAATAATAAGCCTCATACAAAAAACTAAGTTTTATTCGACGTTTTTTGTTTTTATGCTACAAACAACAAAATTGGTGTACACACAGTGCAAATTCTAAAGTAAAACAACTAGGTAGTGCATGGGTGGAAAATGGTCAGTAAAGTCAGTAAGAGTCAATTTTTTTGGCTTTGGTCACACAGAATAAATACTAGTACTACCCGTACAGAAGGATCACTTCGAAAACAGATTTAAATAAATAACGAGTCTCTCTTCATAGCAATAAGGTGTAAAGTTATTCCCGCCCGTCCTATCGTACAACTCGCGAATAGCCTACCAACTGTCACAACGGCGCGCGTGCAAACGAAAATGAACCGAATCATTAGGCATGAAAGCATCCTTTACCAAATCACCCTCTTTCATTCTTTCACGTGATGGCAGCGTGACATCGCTAGGGCTTTCAAGTCTCTTGACTACTCACAAAATGGCGGCAATGGTCTCATGAGATTTGACCAAGAAGTTTAAACGGTAGTTATAGATTATGGAGGATTATGGCCTTTTTGGCCAAGCTGTACCCATAGATAACGTAGTACTTACTATCTCTATGGCTGTACCTTATTTTATTCTTTTTGGTGGCCACCGAGGGGTGAATGGCAACCTATTGCCTTTGACCCCTCGCTGGGGTCGGCTGTCAAACGTACCTGAGCTGTGGAGTGAGACAGGTCTGGTAGAGTAAGTTTTTTTCTAAAAATGGCCAGTAAAGTTTGAGGATCAGGGGCTACATTCCCACAAAAGTTGTCTGGTTTCAGTAGATTGAAGTGAAAAAAATTTCCGTTTTCGGAGTTTCCCTTTAAAAATCTCTTAACATATCTTTTTCTTTTTGGTAGATCTCTAGCTTACCTTTAATTAAGAATTTGTATACTATCACAGGATTGTTCCGGTGATTAATTCATCAAATCATAACAAAAAATTAATAGCATCAGAAGAAAAACATTGTCGTATTTTTTGTTGTCACAGGTAAAATTTGATAGAGATTTGGTAAGTATTTTAAAGGGTTTTAGTCAGTAAAATCTGTATTTTCGGCCATGGAATCAGTTTCCACCCCTGCTAGTGACAAAAACTGGCCAAGGGTGAGTCGGACTTGCGCTAAGGATCCCGAAAAAAAACCTTTTTTGTTAAACATTAAATTAAGGCCAAAATCGTTGTGTGTACCTACCTAACCTATAATACCGACTGCTATAAAACGGTGAAGAAAAAACATCGTGAGGAAACCTTGCATACGCTGAAGAATAAATTCTGATGCGTATTTGAAGTAGCCAATTCGCATTGTACACACGGCGACACATCAAGCTATACAAAACCAATATAAGCGTGTCGTTATAGATTACTCGTCCTACGCGCGGCCAGCTTATTTTGGTTTTGTATAGCTTGATGTGTCGCCGTGCGTACACGCGTGGTGGACTAACGCCTATACACCCTCCCTTAAGGAAGACCTGTGCCATGCTGTGGACGTATACAGGGTGTAAGTGACAGCCTGGCTAATATTGAAACGGTGAATTCACACCATAAACCTGAACAACTTTCACTATGGAGCCTACCTCAGGAAACGTGAAAAATATCTGCTAGATTTGAGCAATTTCTCTATGGTCACGACATCATAATCTAATCTAATCTAAACTATTATAAAACTGTAACAGGAAGTTTGTCTGTACATTGAAGATATTAACAAAAAAAGTTACGATATGGTTTTTAGGTATCCCTGATTCCATATCACCAATTTTTGGATTTTTTGTCTGTCTGTTTGTTTGTGTGTTTGTTTGTTTGAACGAGCATCACGCAAAAACTACTGAATCGATTTTGATAAAACTTTTTTTGTTTGATAGCTTATTATCTGCCTTAAAATCTGGTATATAATTTGTGCGGACGAAGTCGCGGGTTAACGCTCGTAAATTATAATTAAAATATTA
Source organism: Agonopterix arenella (assembly GCA_927399405.1). NCBI lineage: Eukaryota > Metazoa > Arthropoda > Insecta > Lepidoptera > Depressariidae > Agonopterix > Agonopterix arenella. Next base: position 6,396,885 of record OV656718.1, on the reverse strand, counting down.
TTTTATAGATAACATTAATTCCGTACTTGAGAGTAAGGAAATATGATTATTTTGTTATCAAAACGAATACTGAAATACTTCAAATCATAAGTGGTAGGTACTTATAGTTATTATATACCTAATTAGACGCTGATATTGTAATCAAAATCGATAATTATGAAAATAACTATATTGGTCCTCTTTTACACCGTTTTTTCATTTAAACTTTTTACTAGGGATGCATCGATTACGAAGCGGTGCATCCTTTTGCATCTGTAATCGTAACGACACCGTAGTAAGAATCGTACGATTATTAAATCGAAATGAAAACGTCAATTGGATTGCACTTGTTGACACATACTAGATTCTAGAGGCAAAAAACAACTTAAAAAATCTGATCTCTCGCTGCTATTTTTGCTCATTTGGAGGTAAATCAGGTTTTTTTATTTTTTTAAATTCTACTGATTCCTATGATTTTATTTTCGGTTTGAAGTAAGGAATCTCGTTCTCGCGATATCTCGTCCACATTTTAAATGATTAATCTCCCAGATAAATCGGACGAGATATCGCTTGATTAACGAGATTGTACAGAATCATGTTCCGTATTGTGTTTTTCAAATCACATTAGCCTCTACGCATCTAAAAATCAGAATTCTGACCAAGTGAGCCTTTGACTTCGATTTCATATTAATGGAAAAAAAAAAACAAAATCATGGAATTTTTTTAAGTTTTTTTTATTGATTTATCAATCAATCAATCAATCAAATATACTTTATTTTACACCAAAAACATAAACAGTAAAATACAGAAATAAAATACAAGAGGCACAAAATAAGGCGGTCTAATTTATCTTTCATTGGAATGCAAAAAAACACTATCGAAATTCATTCTTAATATAATCTCAACTAAATATGTTTAAATACTCGTAATGCATCGGTTATCGTAATAAATGACGATTAATATCGTAATCGTAATAGACGAATCGTTGCATCCCTACTTTTTACCATAGTAACCGCGGGACCGTTCTGGTCTGCAATCGCGGTAAATATTCGGTGATTGAACCGTTATGGGACTACGTACGAACCATCACTTTTGACACATTTGGTATTGCGCTAATCGCGGTACAGCCGTTAGAGCCGTTTTGACAGATCGCTCAGACGTTATTGGCTGTCAGTTACATAGAGTTTAGCGCGATGCGGAATTCAGCACAGTTGAATAGTAATTGGATTGCAATGTGATTAGAACTGAAATTGGATAAGAATAGAGCTTTGATGTTTTAACTTAGCGCAATCGGGATCCTGGTTGGCGTGATAACTCAAGCCGAATGCACCTAAGTAATAATTATAACAAAAGGAATAAGCACAGTTTGTAGGGAGCCACCTCCCACTGTACAGTTAGTCGCCATTATATAAGGTCTAACAAAATTAGCTGAAACTATTTTAAGGGGATGATCAGACCATCAAACTGAACAACTTTCTCTATGGGATCAATATCGAAATCGCGAAAAAAAAATCAGCTGTTCCATACAAACCTACTGAACCTAAATGTATGGGACTGCAGATTTGTTTTTCGCGATTTCAATATTGATCCCATAGAGAAAGTTGTTCAGTTTGATGGTCTGATCATACCCTTAAAATAGTATCAGCTAATTTTTTTAGACCTTATATATTTCGTACCAAGCAAGGTGGTCAAATATTTCGAAGCAGTTCTAATTTTCAGTAATTTCTTCACACAATATCAATCAAAAATATCTGAACGCTTTGAACATCAAATATAATTACGCAGTCAGGGTGATCATAAACATCTGAACAGTTTAGGAAAATATACCTTAATCCGTTGATATACTTACATTTCAAGTTTAAATAACATAGTAAAGATATTATAGAAAATTAGCTGTTCAGATATTTATGACCAAATACATGTTTACGTATAATTGGTAACATTTACTGTAAGGAATTTATTGGAAAATAGAACTGCCCGGAAATATTTGAGCACCGTATATAAGGTCCAACTAAATTAGCTGAAACTATTTTAAGGGGATGATCATACCATCAAACTGAACAACTTTCTCTATGGGACCAATTTCGAAATAGCGAAATCAGCTGTCCCATACATTTGAGTCGAGTTATGTTTGCAGTTTTGTATGGGAAAGCTGATTTTTTTTTCGCGATTTCGATATTGGTTCCATAGAGAAAGTTGTTCAGTTTGATGGTCTGATCATACCCTTAAAATAGTTTCATCTAATTTTGTTAGACCTTATATGCTACGGCTACGATATATCTGATGGCGACTGTACCTCTTTCCAATAGTTATAGGTACGCCCGGAAACTGCGTTTAAGATGGGGAGGTGACTCCTCAGTGAGCTGGCGGGTAACCAGGTACCGACACTAGGTATTCATAATTCCAGCCCATGACTACCATCGCCATAATTGGCCATAAGTATTTTTTATCATGATGAAATACTTACCTTCCAAATATGGCAACTACCGGTCAGAATTAGAGTACTGCTACAGATAAGTTAGGTATTCAGAAGTTGAGTAGGTACTAGGTGTCTACTTATACAGGGTGTTTGGAAGCTTGGTGCAAATATTTAAGGGGATGATAGTTGACACCATTTAGAACATTTTGAGCCATACATGTCTTAGACGAAGTCTGATTGCTGAATTTTAACTGCTATTTTTAGAAAATTTACTTGGAACTTGGTTTATTCGATTAGATACGCATCTGACAAACTCAAAAAAAATTAACAATTAACATACCAACTGAAATTGGGGCACTGTTGGCAATTAACTGGCAGAAATTGGGTTTTTATTAAAATTTTATAAAAATAGCAGTTAAAATTCAGCAATCAGACTTCGTCTAAGACATGTATGGCTCAAAATGTTCTAAATGGTGTCAACTAGCATCCCCTTAAATATTTGCATCCGCCAAATGGCTTCAAAAAAGTGTAATGCACTCTCCACGTCTGTAAGTATTTTAATCTTTTTGCGTGACGCGGAGTCACGTGACGCTCTTCAACTATACTATGAATACTACATAATATGGATACTATATATACTATGAACTTGAACTATAATGTTCAAATTGAACTATAAAGTTCAAGTTCATTCGTTTTGTTCCCGCGATTCCGCCATGCTATGTTATCATAATACAAACTAAGTGGAACGCTGATTTTCCATAGACAGCTTCCGCCATCTATCGGTTATGTTTCGAAGCACTATGTGTTGAACTAGGGTTCATATCGGTGTATAAGGGTCATAACAGCGCACTTGATGTGGTGTCTCACGCGCTGCGCTGTAGTAGTGAGTTACCTATCTATATCCAATATACATATTAATCTATGGATTCCGCGTCACAATGCGATGCGATGCTGAGCTGACGTCATTGAATAAAGTAGTTTGGCACAGTACACAATTTTGGCAGAGATTATAATCTTTGAATTTAGACGTGCATTTCATAATCTACTATTCAACCGTCGTCGGTCGACTAAGAATAAAAACCGGCCTGGTGCGAGTCACACAACCACACAACAATATTAACTTATGTACAAAAAAGTTTGGTTTTCCCCGGGACATTTAGCCGACACAAACTTAAGGCGGTTGCAGAGGGGTCAATTTTATACAAAACTTTGACGCACAATACGCGTAGACGGTATTAATATAAGTAACTTTGTGTATATGGAAAAATACTTTAGAAAATCTAGATGCCGCGTAACAAATAACATTTGCAATTTATAAAATAATTACGAAGATATAAAGCTTTGAAATTTTTCATACAAAATGTTAAAAGCTTTATATCTTCGTAATGATATTATAAATTGACAATGTTATTTGTTACGCGGCAACTAGATTTTCTAAACTATTTTTCCATATATATAATATTACTTTTATTAATTCCTTCTACGCGTATTGTGCGTCAAACTTTTGTATGGACTGAAACCAACTTAACCGGTTTTTATTATATGTTTTTATACTGTAGGTAGCTGTACCTATAGTTTCATCGATAATCACACTAAGTTTGACGCTTGTATGTATGTATTATTGCCGTTTTTACGATAGAACGAGAATAAAACAAATATATACGGTCGAATTGAGAAACCTCCTCCTTTTTTGAAATCGGTTAAAAAACGTTGATAAAAACTAGTTTCTTGTATGTGGATTTTTAAGTTTTTGACATTTTTATTATTTGTTAACTGCTGTTCCTTTCTGTGAAATTTTCAACTATATAGCTATTGCGGTTCAAAAGTTACAACCCTAAATAGGTAGGACAGACGGACGGTGGGACCGACAGACGGACGGACAGACGGACAGCGTAGGTCTGGTTTTGAATATTCCATTCGTATTTTCTAATAAATACCTCATGTTTTTTTTAATTTCAGTGGCTATTTTTATTGCTCAAAAATAATGTATATTGTTAAATCTAATTAAAATTAGTGCATTGGTATTAATATTATTAATTTAAAAGCCTTCTGGGAGATACAATTTTGATTTCTATGTTGCGTAGCGATTTTTTTTTAAATTTCTTTTCAAATGAAGAGTACAGGTGCAAAACCAGGAATGTCACTAAAAATCCAAAAGTTAATTTATGATGGCAACCTTCTCATTTTCCCGCGTATTTTTATTTGGCATTGTACAAAAAGCGTAAAAACGAGCATTGTCAGATGTGTTACTAGAATTTAAAACCTGTGTACAGGAACCTAAGAAAATTGTTAACTTTCTAAATTATAAATGTTGATTTCACAACTTTTTGTTTTTGTGACATTTCTTGTTTTGCCCCTGTACTCTTCAAATAATCTTTTTGAGACTAAATGGTGCCGGTTACAGTTTAAAAGTCCAATTCATAGTTACTCCCCACCCCTCATAACAAAACTCCGTAAAATGACTGGGCTAATATGTCAAAACGGAAAATTTTCTACATGAGACTTTGTATCTAGGTACTTAGTTCTTATCTATTGTTTTGAACTTTTGAAGCCATTATTTTAATATCGTTTCGGTAGTTTCATGGAGCATTATAACTTCATGGTTAGTTTAGTTTACCTACGCATAAAGGGGGCGACCATAAATCACAGAAGAAATCAGGGGTCTACAGTTACATACTGCTGAGCAAAGAGTAATATAAGTATATTAGAAAAGAGAACCCACTCGTGGCAACATTATGCATCCACCTTATGTCAAATTGAAGGCTAGCTAGCGCCATCTATGTTTCACTGACAATAATTCAACCTATACTATACATACCTACTTATATCTACTCATACCGATGGATATTATTGTTTTGAATGCTAGTTTTCGTTCAATCCCGCAGTGATCGAGTGAAATTCCAGTATCCTTACTATTCCTGTAATCTAAACATTTTCGCTTACGCTGGTAGACGGAATATCAGTGTAACCGGGTATGAGATAGGGATAGTCATAAAATCCTATACAATTTATATTAAATGACATTTTGGAGTCAGGTGGCCGTAGTACAAAAAAGTGGTTACGCCGATAAGAACAGCAATAAGGTAGCGATCTCCTTTTTTAATTACAGCGAATTTGCTATGTGCATCTCTTATTGAGTGAATGTGACAAGACACGTGCTTCCTTCTAGTATCTTCTCTTTCTACGTTCTCGTGGCTGTGGGGAGGTGGGGACTTGCTAACAGATGTACCCACAAGTTATAGCAACGAACAAAGAGTAATATAAGTATATTAGAAAAGAGAACCGAGTCGTGGCAACATTATGCATCCACCTTATGTCAAATTGAAGGCTAGCTAGCGCCATCTATGTTTCACCGACAATGATTCAACCTATACTATACATACCTACTTATATCTACTCATACCGATGCATATTATTGTTTTGAATGCTAGATTTAGTTCAATCCCGCACCGATCGAGTGGAATTCCAGTATCTTTACTATTCCTGTAATCTAAACATTGGTAAGAGAACAACAGAAACTCCAGAACATCACTAAATCGGCACGAAATTGAACGAAAACTACAAACAATTCGCGCATTACGCAAGATAGGTAGCCATTTTGTGAATCTGTCATCTGTCTATTAGACATTGACATAGACAATAAAATGCTTTCTTTTTTCATAATTCTGCGAAATAGTTAATAGATGGCAGCACATTCTATGCAAACTGAATCGGAAAAAGCCACCAAAAGGCGACTGTCCTCCGCCTGCTGCTGAGTGAGACATTGTTTAGGATCACCTTCTAACATCATTCTTTTTTGTTGTGATATAATATCACGCCACTCCACATAACATCTAAGAGATTTTCTGTGCCTTTTCACGCGACCATGTGACCTCTGGCGGGAAAAGAGCACACTACCCAACCCGTTTGTTCCCAGAAAGCCTTAACACAGGGCATGATAACTGCCCAGGCCAATTTGGAGATCTTTAAATAGACTTCGAACCCAAGTCGGCCAGTGTAAGGAGAACCTGTCCAAATGAGATTTTATCGATGGATCAGACCTTTGGTGTTAATGTGGTGTTGCCCCTCAGACTTTGGCCCATCTCATATTCTGCCCTTCCTGCCCTCAAATGGAGCTTATAGACGCAGCCGGTATTGCTAACCGTGTGGCAAAATACTGTAAAAATATAAAATGACATGCCATCGACTCGATAGATGAAGAAGCTACCACTTCTTTTTCCACATACCTTCTTCTTCTTATCGTGTGGGCAGAGCCCTGGTGTCACATACCTTAGTTAGGTAGGTATACCTAGAGATCTAGAGAGATGCCAGCCAACGCGCTGAGTATGAAACCTAGTGTCGCATTACCACCAGTAGCACGCGATAGAAAGTATTTTGTTAGATTGAATGTGCTCATTATCCATTGCGGTATCAGAACTTCATCATCATCATCTTATTTAAGAGCTGCGCTCTTGTCGGTGGAGTTTTCGCCAATCCTGTCTCCTTTCCGCTAGTCTCTTGAGTTCTTGATACGATACGACATCAACCTTTTCCTTCACTTGGGCCAGATAACTCTGTCTAGGTCTTCCTCTGCCTCTCTTCCCCTCTATCTTCCCTTCCAGTATGGTTTTAAAGAAATTGTCGTTTCGTATCATGTGTCCAATCATTTTTCCTCTCCGGTTTTCGATTGTTTTTAAAATGTTTCTCTTTTCTTTAACCATTCTTAGCACCTCTTCATTTGTTATGCGTTCCGTCCAACTTATCCCCTCCATTCGCCTCCAACACCACATCTCAAAAGCTTCCAGCCTATCTCGATCTCGTTTAGTCAATGTCCACGTCTCGCTACCGTACAATGCAATGCTCCAGATGTACACTTTAATTAGGCGTTTTCTGATTTTGCTCGATATTTTTGCTTTCAAAAGGTGTTTTTTGTCGTTGAAAGCTCTTTTTGCCATAGCAATCCTTGCAACGATGTCAGGGGTGCATCTGGAGTCATTTGTAATGAGACTACCCAAATATCTAAATGTATTTACTTGTTCTATTGGAGTGTTGTTGATTTTGACGGAACTAATAACTGGTCCATTTTTTGCTGTTACCATTATTTTTGTTTTATTGATGTTTATGTTCAACCCAAATTCTCCGAAGACAGTGTCCATTATTTTCAATAGTTTTTCTAGTTGTTGTGTGTCTTCTGCCAGAGCAGCAATATCATCCGCAAACCTAATGAAATGTATCTTTTCCCCGTTACTTTTGATACCCCCTCTGTCTGAATCTAATATTTTTCTGATTGCTGATTCTATGAATATATTAAAAATTAATGGGGACAGTGGACAACCCTGCCGTACACCTTGTCTTATCTTTGCCGTGCCCTTTTCCTCCCCCACCTCTATTACTGTTTCCTGTTCCTTGTAAAGTTGGTAAACTATCCTTCTGTCTCTGTAGTCAAGCCCTGCTTCTTTCATAATTCTCATCATTCTTTCCCAATTCACCCTATCAAACGCCTTCTCCAGATCTATGAATGCAATATGTGTTTCGAGGCCCAGGTCCATACGTCGATCTATTACAAGCCTGAGAGCGAGGATGGCTTCTCTTGTGCCCTTCTTTTGCCTAAAACCATATTGATCCGGTCCTAAATAATATTCGGTTCTCGGCCTTATTCTATTTTGAATGATCTTGAGAAGAATCTTTGACGCCTGTGAAATAAGACTTAAGGTCCTGTGTTCTTCACATTTAAGATTATATCAGAACTTAGTTTGAAAAATCTTTAATCTTTAGTTCTACGCAAGCATTGTAAACTGTTTAAACATAATATCTCGACTGGCTTTCAGCCTCATAATATATTGAATCATTACTGTCGCAATGTGTTCCGTTTTTGCTCATATTGCTGCGACACTGGCCCCGCCCCCACATCTCCCTTTAGTTTTTGTGATCTGTGGTATACCTATTGTCTTTGAATTTTGTTTTCTTTACATAAAAAAATACCTAGTTCTTATAGCAATCAATAAAACATGACGATTATAATTATAATAAGACCTTCTTTCCATTGTCGCGCACTTGCGTGTGGTTTGAGGATTTGCTGCTTCCGTGGTCTAATAGTTAAGAGCGCTGGGCTCTTGACACGGTTCGATTCCCACGGGGGACACCTAGTGATGTCACTTTGTGGGTTTTTCCCCAGTTGGTTCGGACATTGCAGCCCGAATCTTGTCTTGTCTGTAAAGAAAGATGATTCCGTGCTTCGGATGGCACGTTAAGCCGTCGGTCCCGGCTACTATCTCTGGTGGTAGTAGTCGTTACATAAAACCCACGTCAAAGGCCGTAAGGCGGTCTGGAAAAACACCAGGGCTCTATAAGACGGAGAAGAACTATACTAATTTGTTTTCATTCAAACAGTAAACTAAATAAAACAAAACCGATCAAGTGCGAGTCGACTACTCGAGCACCGAGGGTTCCGTAGGTTACCATCACACAACGTAATTAACTTTACGGGACCTTAAGCGCGAGACCGACTCACACTTGGCCGGTTTTTATTATTTGTTGGTATACTGTAGAGCTTGCTCTATAATCACACTAAGTATGACGCTTGTATGTTTTACCGTTTTTACGAAACGAGCTTGAAGAAAAAGCGTAAATAAAAACTAGTTTCTTGTATGAGGACCCCCCTTAATTTTTAACTTTTTGACATTTTGATTATTACTTCTCATTTCTTTGTACCTAAATCTTCTTAAACCCCAATTATTACAGGTCAAATCTTTTTTTGAAGCTACCACCGCGGTAAAACCACGTCAGGCGCCTTAAGGCGGTCTGAAAGAACTCTGACCCCAGGGCTCTGCCCACACGATAAGAAGAAGACCGCGGTGCGTCGGAATTTGTTGTTGCTGTTGTGAAGATGCGGCCATGCTATATTATCTTAGTACAAACTAAGTGGAACGCTGATTTTCCATAGACAGCTTCCGCCATCTATCGGTTATGTTTCGAAGCACTATGTATTGAACTAGGGTTCATATCGGAGTAATAACGCACTACACCTCACGCGATGCGCTGTAGTAGTGAGAGATTTCGCCCAAATCCATCACTGTCTTGTTGGTCTAGCGGTCTAGACAACTGGCTCACGATCCGGGTAGCTAAGGTTCGATCCTCGTGTCGGCCGATCGTCTTTTTCAATTTATTTCATAATGTGGCGCCCCCTAGTGCTAATAAGCGGCAACACAATTAGGACGTCCTAAAATTCAAGGCGAGTTACCTATCTATAATCTATGGATGCAGCCATAAACTCTACAACATAGGTGTCTATGGACCAAGCTATCGCTCAAACAGTTGGCAAAACCTAAAGTGCACTCAAACAAATATCATAATGAACTACCTACTACGTTCTTAGTAGATATAGCGCTATTTCCGCTCGCGCTGGCTAAATATTTTCTATTTATTTCTAGTTCAATGATTTTAAAGTATTATGAACTTCGTTTTTTATTTCGTATGATTGATGAACTGTTTTAAACCGCACATAATTTTTACGTTGTGCCAAATAAAACGAATAAGTAAAAAATGTGAAGAAGGCAATTTTCTAAAAATTTAAATTACAGTTCGGTGTAATAGAAGTCTTCCTTTTTATAGCCGATTTGTCGCATGATGCAAACATAGCGAATGGAGTGAAACGCGTAACAGTATGGATTTTAAGACAGAGCAGCGTTCACGCTCGGCCTCTTTAGAAAATTACGCTTTGAAAATAAAACCATAAAAATGTTAGGTTGAATAAAACGAAACTCTTGTGAAATAATTTATTAAAAGTTAAAAAGTGACAAGAAAAATGGCGGGAAAATTTTTGCTTATAATATTCGCTGCGTTTTGCTCATCGAATGGATTAAAATTGAAACAAGTGCTAGTTTTTTCCAGACACAGCATTAGAGCGCCTTTAACCGGAAATCTAGCTGAAATGACGCCAAAGAAATGGCCTCAATGGGACACAGAAGTTGCTCATTTAACGCCAAAAGGAGCTTCAATTGAAGAAAATATGGGATCATATTTCGCTGACTGGTTAAAAAAAGAAGACTTTTTTTCCAAAGAATGTCCTGAAGACGATGAAGTTTACGTTTACGCAAACCATTTGCATAGAACTGAAGAAACTGCGAAAGCATTTGCGAAGACAGCTTTCAAGAACTGTAACACCACTGTCGATTTTAAAGAGGACATCGCAGATCCAGTTTTTTACCCACTAATCCACAATACAACCGAAGAATTCAAAACTAAAGCGCTAAAAGAACTAAAGAAGAAATTAGACTCTGTCGATCTAAAAGAATCTTACTCCGAATTGAACAGAATCGTAGAGTTTGATAAATCGGAAATTTGTAAAACTCAATCAATATGTGACTTGAATAAAGGAAAAGATAAAATTATTTTCGAGTTGGAAGAAGAACCAAATGTTTCTGGTCCATTAGCTATTGCAAACAGCTTAGTAGATGCAATTCTAATGAGTTACTATAACGGTGCACCTTTAGGAGAAATTGCTTGGGGTGAAGAGATAACGCAAGAAAAATGGAAGCTACTCACTGAGATTACCAAAAAGAATCAATTCGTCAGATTTTCGAGTCCCATAATTGCCGTAGATGTTGCACAGCATTTGCTAAAATTAATTTCTAAAATATTTTTGGATAAAAAGCCGAAATTCACTTTCTTAGTTGGCCACGATTCAACTTTAACTGCGTTAATGACTGCTTTAAGTTTTGAACCTTACGGATTGCCTGAACAAAACGAATTGACGCCAATTGGAGGCAAAGTTGTATTCCAAAAATGGTACGATGAAAAACTTGAAACGGACTTATTGAAAATAGATTACGTATATTGGTCAACTGAACAAATAAGAAATGGGAGAGCATTGTCTGCGAAAAATACTCCCAAAATAAAAGGAATGAAATTGACTAATTGTGTTGATTCAAGTGGTTATTGTAAGTGGAAAGACTTTTTAAAACTTATTAAAAGTGTAGTAAATTGATAACGAAGTATATTTTTAATCCTAAATTTAGTTGAACGAACTGTGAGCGGCCAGGTCAAAGTTGAAATTAAATGAGCGCGTAGATATTATTCGCTTATGCATGTACCTAAATACACGCATACCGTGGGAAGTACATAACTACATAACATATTACGCAAAACCTGATAAGTACTGGTTTTTCCTACCTAATATCGACTGCAAAGAGCCTCCAGTACGTAGAGAAATTTGTACGAATTTTGTACGGACATTATATTATAAGAGATAAGTGTACTTTTTGCAACCATCATCAGCAAGGCTGATTCAGTGTTTATGGGGTGTAGAGCATCTCTGTGATGGATGGACTAGGTTTGCCTGTATGACTTCAGTCGGTTTAGGAGTTACAGACGTTTAAAGGTCAGTAAAAAATAAACGATCAGTTGCAAGGCTGATCGTATAATATTATTGTAGTGTGCACTGTAGCTATGTGAACAGTATTAAAACTGACATGAACTGCTAGTCGATTTAGGACATACAGCCGTTCAAAGGTCGGACTTTTGAACGGCTGTAACTTCTAAACCGACCGATGAACTATGTCAGTTTTTGTACTGTTCACATAGCTACAGTGCATACTACAATAATATCATACGATCACCCTTGCAGCTGATCGTTAATTTTTTACTGACCTTTAAACATCAGAAACATCTAAACCGACTGGAGTTATGCAGGCAGACTTGGTCCATCTCAATAGCAGAGATGCTCTACACCCCATAAACACTGAATCGGCCTTGCAGCTGATGGTTGCAAAAAGTACAATTATCTCTTAGTCTATTAGGTACCTGCTAGCTTCACAGGAGGATCGTAAAGTAATTATAAAAAAGGCAATCTTCAAGCATAAATGACAATGTTCACTTCTCATTTCTTTATACCTAGGTACCTACCTAACTATAGTCACGGAATCTATACTATTATAAAACTGTAACAGGAAGTTTGTCCGTACATTGAAGATATTAACAAAAAAAAAGTTACGATATGGTTTTTAGGTGTCCCTGATTGCATTTCACCAATTTTTTGATTTTTTGTCTGTCTGTTTGTTTGTGTGTTTGTTTGTTTGAACGAGTATCACGCAAAAACTACTGAACCGATTTTGATGAAACTTTTTTTGTTTGATAGCTTATGATCTGACTTAAAATCTGGTATATAATTTGTGCGGACGAAGTCGCGGGTTAACGCTCGTACTATTATATACTATTATAAAACTGTAACAGGAAGTTTGTCTGTACATTGAAGATATTAACAAAAAAAAAGTTACGATATGGTTTTTAGGTGTCCCTGATTCCATTTCACCAATTTTTGGATTTTTTGTCTGTCTGTTTGTTTGTTTGTTTGAACGAGTATCACGCAAAAACTACTGAACCGATTTTGATGAAACTTTTTTTGTTTGATAGCTTATGATCTGACTTAAAATCTGGTATATAATTTGTGCGGACGAAGTCGCGGGTTAACGCTCGTATAAAATATTACTTTTATAAGACCAAATTGTTAGTTGTGTTACTTACTTACATATGGATGTGTAAATCGACCTTAAAGTTGCATCTTCATTTTATCCATTAGCATTTCTGTTTACCAGCGGCAGTAGCACGATCACCATTTATTTCATCTCGTTCGTTCGCTTGCAAATAGAAAGAGAGTTAAGGCGCGATAGCGCTGTAATGGCATGGCTGCGTAGCCATGCCTCCGATTAATAATAAGTTCCGTCATGCTACGGCCGATCTCTATTTAATAAATGTATATATTTTTTTATGGCTTTGCCTTCGCATTAGCCATTGATATAAAAGTTAGTAGATATGTTATAACCTACTTATGCGAGTTGGGCACGTAGTTTGGGCACCACTGCTATTATGTTAAAAACTGTTTTTTCCCCCATTTAACCCATTTTTTCGATCGTATTTTTTTTTTTTAATTCCTAAAACTGTCACTGTACTTAGGTACTAAGAAAGTGAAATTACTATACCTAAGGTCCAACAAAACTAGCTAAAACTATTTTAAGGGGATGATCAGACCATCAAACTGAACAACTTTCTCTATGGGACCAATATTGAAATCGCGAAAAAAAAATCTGCTGTCCCAACCAAACATTTCGGTCGAGTTATGTTTGCAGTTTTGTATGGGAGAGGTGATTTTTTTTTGCGGTTTCGATGTTGGTCCCATAGAGAAAGTTGTTTGAGAGTTTGATGGTCTGATCATCTCCTTCAAATAGTTTCAGCTAATTTTGTTAAACCTTTTATAAGCCTTATTCCAAACAGTACCTGAATGTTATAATTTCCATTTCATTTCTATGTTTACAAAGGCCCCCGGCCCTGGGGGGCCTCCGAAGTCTCGATCAAATCCAAAATATATTCAGTAAGTAAGAGGCAGTTTGAAATTGGAGGCCAGTTGAAGTCTCACACATAGTGAAAGAAAGTCAGAAATAGAGTCAAAAATATGGAAAATTTTCCAGCTCGCTACGCTCGCTTAATTTTTTTTTAATCTCTACGCTCTGAAACAATCCAGTTTTTTTTTCACATACAAAACAACTCCATTCCGGCAAGAGATACTCAATCATATTATTATGTAGTCAGCATAATCATGAGCTCGCTTCGCTCGCTCCAACTTTTTTTAATAGCCTTAATAAAATCTCGAGCTCGCTTAGCTCCCTCCTGGTTCTAAATCATATTGCAATGATCTCATTTGATTCCAGCAAATTCTCGAGCTTACTTCGCTCGCTCCTCGTTTTGTACCTTTTGCAACGACCTAGTCTCACTGTAGTAAAACCTCGATCTTGCTACGCTCGCTACGGGTTTTCGACTTAATCGAAGGTATTGCAGTAAAAAAATCTAGCTCGCTGCGCTCGCTCCTGGTTAAATAAAAGTATAATAAATGTATCTCAGACGCATTGGATGTAGATCATGTGACATTCTTTTTTTTTTTGAAATGTTGTTTAGTGGTTTAGAAATAAAAATATACGATTGAGGGCAACACAATAGGGTCGGTGCTCCCTTAATATTTCAGTAAAATCTCGAGCTCGCTCCTTGTTTTAGATCGTATTCCAGTGATCTCATTATGTAGCAGTACAATCTCGAGCTCGCTTCATTTGCTCCTGGTTTTAGATCGTATTACAGTGATCCCTTTATATTGCAGTGATATCTTGGGCTCGCTTCGCTCGCTCCTAGTTTTCTGTTAAATTCTTGCAACGCGTTTGGAGGGGAGGTGCGCAAAAGTCAAGTTTTGCCCCGGCTCTGAAAAATCGTAGATTCGGGGCTTTGCAACAAAGTTTGCAATGACCTGATAATATTGGAGTAAAATCTCGAGCTCGCTTCGCTCGCTGAATTCACTTTTTTTTCACCGGGATTTTATTGCAACGACCTAACCTGGACCTAAAACTCCCTGGGAAATAATTATTGCTATCTACGTCCAATGAGGGAAGGGGCGCCTATGTCAAGTTTTTGCCACGGCTCGAAAAAAATTAAAGATGTCAATTTCTGGAAAGACCGGGGGGCCTCATTTAGTTTTGTCGCCCCGGGCCTCCGACGGGCTTAGTCCGCCACTGACCTCGGGCAGTAAATAAGAAAGCGTCGGCTTCGCCTCGTTCAACAATTACATGAGATCTAAGAAATTTCTTACTTTCCTGTCCTCGGTGTGTAATCTACTATTGTTATCTTTATCTCATGAACTTAGATGATGCCATGAACATTTAGTTCAAGCTTACTCCAAAAAGTACCTCAACTAACGTCATTATTCAGTGTGACCGTTTTTTGGTACCTATTTTCAGTACTAAATTGGTATAATTTGAGGCTCTGTTAAATTAATTATATTTAGTATACATTTTAAATATTTAGTATAATTTTAGTACTAAATCAAGTTTCAGTATACCTTCAGTTTAGACCTGTATTTTTAAATATATTAGTTAATTAAAACACCGAAAAAGCGCTTAAAAGTCAAGATTTGAAGCCTTTCACTTAGCAATATAATCATTTAATACTTTTTTAGTCTTAATTTCTTCTATTCTATTCTATTTTTATTTAATGGCGTCCGATGCGTTATCACAATTGTGCCAATGTCCCGTTATATGGAGAGTACACGTAGGAAAAGTATTAGTAGCATTTCTGCCAATGTCAAGTAGTTTATTATAATCTCAAGTTAACGTTTTATAGTTCACAAAACACAAAAGAGTTTACAAAATGGCGGAGCCACGTGCAAGCCTAACAGATGCCAATACGCACGCGTCTGACCTCCCCCAGACTTGCAGCGCGACCGTCTTAATTTCTTTATCCTCTTAGTAGTTTTAGTACTAGGATGTTCTGTCAGTAATGTACCAAACAGATACATCACAATCCATTTGGTACATTTCTGAATTTAGAAACGGTCACACTGGTCATGTTTGACAGATGCCGCGCCAGGCGAATCTTGATTTGATTTGAGTTAAGGTCAGCTGATTGTGTTTTAAAAATATACTTTCTTAGTATTTTTTTGTGATATTAAATTATCTCTTTGTGTTTTTCCAGAAAAATTAGACCTACATACATTAACAATAAATTACGTGATTTACAGAGCGTGTGGAATAGAGAAAACTATTATTTTATTGTGTTTTTTATAGGTTAAGATGCAAACTTTTACTATGTGAAACTATTATTACGTATAGGTATAAGTTTATTGTTTAACTATTCTTTCTAAGTATATATTAAGCCATATAGTATATATTTTGACTGAATGCAATATGCACATAAGTTGTGTTGCGTAGTTCAAAAGTACTACCTACCTACTTCCTTCTTTTTTACATCCAGAAATTTTACGAATACGTACCTAGTCAGAATTCAAATCGGGCTTTAAACGCGTGTTAAAGTATTCTCCTACCTTTATTGTGTAGTGAAAAAGCAAAAATGTGTATCAAAATTATTCTGTTACTAACTTGTTTCCTATTTTCTTTGTCGGAACAGACGAAAATATTAAAACAAGTTTTAATTTTAAGCAGGCATAACGTAAGAACGCCTTTAGCTAAAAATTTGGATGTTCTAACACCAAAAACCTGGCCGCAATGGAAAGAAAAAAGTGGAGATTTGACAAAAAAAGGTTTTCTTCTAGAAGGGTATATGGGTAATTTTTTTTATTGGTGGTTGAATGAGAGAGGGCTGTTGCCTGACCATTGTCCTGATGAAGAAGAATTATTTGTCTATGCAGATGTCAAACAACAAACAATGAAGTCTGCTGAAGCGTTTACGCAGCATTCTTATCCTGAATGCAACATAACTATACATCATAAACAAGATCCCGATCCAATTTTTGATCCAGTGATTCATAATTCATCTGCAATTTTCAAAAAAATTGCCACAGAACAAATGGAAGCAATTTTAAAATCATTAAAATTGAACACTGCTTATAAACAAATAGAGAATATCTTAGATTATAAGGATTCAGAAATGTGTAGGACTGAAAAGAAATGTGATTTGACCACAGATAAAAATAATATTAAAAATATTACAATCGGGGAAAAACCGAATTTGAGTGGACCACTAAAAATTAGTAATTGGGTCATAGATTCTTTTAAAATGCAATATTATCAAGGTATGCCCATAGAAGATGTTGCATGGGGTAAATTATCCAGTGCAACGGACTGGCAAACAATTATGAAACTTAGTAGAGGGTACCATGATGTAATTTTGAACACAACTTTAATAGCTAAAGATATTTCTGAGCCACTGATAAAATATATGAGTAAAATATGGTTGAACAAAGATGTTAAACCCAAAGTTGTATTATTAATGGGCCATGATTCCAATGCGTATACAGTTTTAAACGCAATGAAGTTTAAGCATTATGTTTTGCCAAAACAATACGAGAGAGTACCTGTTGGCGGGAAAATTGTCTTTCAAAGGTGGTTTGATGAAGAAAGAAAACAAGATTTGTTAAAAATTAATTATGTTTATCAAAGTACTTTACAAATACGAAATAGCTTGGTTTTAAGTCTAAGAAATCCGCCACAATTTGTAAATTTAGAGTTGGAAAACTGTAAAGTGGATGAAGAAGGGTTTTGTCTATGGAGTGATTTTGAGGATTTTTTGAATAATGGCTGGGTGTCAGATTTATCATCATGGCGTTATTTTTTTATTCAATGGTATTTTTTTATAGTATTCTTTTTTTATTAGAAGTTTTTTTTTATTATTTGGACATATTGTTACTAGGTAGGTAGTTACCTATTTTATAATTGTTATTTTCTACGATAATGAGGCATTTTCTGGCAGCTAGTAAAACGTACATCAACAGGTCGTGATATATGGCGTTGATGTGACCTCACTCAGAAATCAGAAAACGGAAATTTTGACAAGAAAAATGCATTTCACAGATTTTTTCGTTTTACTAGTCTTGAAAAACGTCTCGTTGACTTTTGGCAAATCCCCCATTGTATTTGTAGAATAGTACTTACACTTGTCTGTAGGTATGCCTCGAGAGAGTAGCATATCATACAATGTGTACCTATAATAATATTAAAAAATATATTTTTTTTTTTCAGAACTATGATATAGTTTTGTTACATTATTTATCTTCAAGTGTGCCCAAGTCAACACATATTGTTAATCTGTGCCCAAGTGCCCAAACTCTGTTCAACGTGACAGACGGGTTACTACTAGTGAGCCCGTACGATATTAGGTATACCTAATGATACTTTTTAATTTGTATTGCATGTATTAATTAATTGAACCAGGCGGTACTGTGCGGAAAGCTTTGACTAATATGTAGATGACACGATTGTATCAAGACCTCCGCCTCTAAGTACCTAGTAGACAAAGTTGTATAACGTTATGCAACACAACCTGCCCACCAAATAATTTCTACTCTACACGTGTTTCGCTCCACAAAGAAGCATCCTCAGGAGTTAAACCGACGATCGTTCGAAACAGAGTTGTTACTCCGCCGAGCGTCCGACACCGAGACGATAGTCGGTCTTACTCCTGAGGATGCGCCTTGGTGGAACGAAACACGTGTAGAGTAGAAATTATTTGGTGGGCAGGTTGTATTGCATAACGTAATACAACTTTGTCTACTAGGTACTTAGAGGCGGAGGTCTTGATACAATCGTGTCATCTACATATATTAGGTACATGCATTAATTTAAATTAAATAATCATTAATTTCAAACCAAAAAGAAAATCCATAATTTTGTTAGTAGGTTGATTATAGTACCATGTTTGCATTACATATGCTACTTTAATTGTTCTATGTTATAAAATTATAGGTTCTTACTCATTTTAACTGTACTTAGGTAGGTACTTACCTATATATTTTTTATGTTAGTTTATTTTTTGTAATTAGGTATAACTTTTGTATATTTTAGTTATCTAGATAATCTTTTTGTATAATTTTTAAATATTGTAAATATTTTATTATACTATATTATAATTATGTTTTCGTCTTTTTTTCTACAACAAACTTTTATTGAAACGCATAAACGAGATATGATACTTACCTAAACAATTAATTATTTAAATAAACTAAAATATATGATAAATTGAATATTTATCGTATATTTTAGTTTATTTAAATAATTAATACATTAATTTACACATATCCGCAAATCATACTCCTACTGTTAGTACTTCACGATATATGACGCTTTTAAGAATCCTATTTTTGAAAATATATGACGCTTATATGCACGATATATGACGCTTTGAAGAATCCTATTTTTGAAAAAATAGGATTCTTCAAAGCTGTGTTGTTGTATGGTCCAGGTGATATTGTAGTAAAACAGCGTTGATCTCACAGTCCTTTATTATATTACTCTTGGAGACTTGAGGGCCACGGCAGACATTGTTGGGCCGCGTCTCGAGAGAGGATGTCCGGGCATAGACAATAGGTGTTGCTGTGTTATAATATATCCCGTAACATCTCCCTTTGTTAAACAAAGCATGAACTTAATACAAACTAAAGAATTACACAACTTAATAATAACTACAAAAACTTTAAACGGGGTGGTCCCTCTTCCCTTTTCTGTTCTTAAAAGAAAAAAAAAAAACGTTGTCAATCCGTTAGGTGCACCTTTCATCGAGATTTGTGTGCATATCTACGACACGAACCTAAAAATTAATTATTACATTGTTCTTAAAATTAGGCTGTTTGGGTTTTGATTCCTTACCTTTACTAGTTATACAAAAAAAAAAAAAAATACGTTGACAGCTATCCATCTGTCATCCGAGCTGTCACCCGCCATCTGTCATCTCGGATGTCAAACGACATCTCGGACAATCGTAAATAAACCAAATGACAAGAGAAACTGAATTTAATTATTTTACAAAAATTTTTTTTTTTTAACATTGTATGCTTATCTCAATACTATTTAGGTACTTTCTATTAATCTATTTGGTGGCTTACTTATGCGACCATATCTTGTAATATAACCTTGGATGTTTTCATTGTTAGTTTGTGAAAAAACAGTATCGGTATTATCTGAACAGTGTGAATCCGCAGTGACAATTGGGCTTTTTCGTGAAATTAAATGTTGACGGTTCCTTCTAAAGGATCCCTCTGGACTTTGTACTACATAACTGCGTGGTTCTGGACCTACTTGTTTTACAATTCCTGGGGTCCAAGTGCTATGGGGCTGCTTTTTGTACAATATATCATCACCAACATGTAATGGTTTCAAATCTTTACAATGTTTGTTATAATAAAGTTGTGTTTTGTTATTATTTTTTTGTATTTTCATTTCCAAATCTTTATAGTTACTTAACTTTGGCCGCAGATCTCTTTCTAGAGCTGGTAGCTTTGTTCTAAGTTTCCTTGAAAAGCATAGCTGTGCTGGTGAACAAAAATTCTCTTTAGGTGTATTTCTATATTGTAATAATGCCAAATATGGATCTGTATGATCCACCTGACATTTTCTTAACATATTCTTTATAGTGCCTATGGACCTTTCTACTAAACCATTAGAACGACTGAGGTATGGACTAGATGTTACATGGTCAATATCCCAGTCTTGACAAAAATTACTAAACTCGACGCTGTTGAACGGTGGACCATTGTCAGAAATTAGAGTGTATGGGATTCCATGCCTCGCAAAGATAGACTTCAAATGATTGATTACATTGCTGCTGTTTGATGTATTATTTTGTAATAAAGCCAATTCTACAAATTTTGAAAAATAATCTGTTACTATTAGATATTTTTGGTGGTTTAATTCAAACAGATCCACTCCCACTTTGTGAAAAGGTAACAATTTAAATTCATGGTTTATTAGAGATTCTTTACTATTACTGCGTCTATATGTTAAGCAAATGTCACAATTATTAACATATTTTTCTATTTGTGTATTCATGTTTGGCCAGAATATTGATTGTTTGGCTAGACGTTTACAACTGTTTATGCCTTGGTGACCTTCATGAATAGTTTTTAAATAACCTGGCTGTAACAACTCTGGAATAATGATTGTGTTTGATCTAAAAAGGACATTATCAATTACATGTATTTCTTCTTTTAACAAGAAATAAGGCTTTACATCATCCTCTACTTTTCTTTTATGCTCAGGCCATCCATTTTGGCAGTAGCTTATAATTTTACACAAGACTTTGTCTTTCAACGTATGATCTCTGATACAATTTAATTTTTCTGGAGTTATTGACAGATCGGACAAGACTAGATTTATATGTAGGTCAATTTCCTCATCTAATTCACACAATGTATTGGCTGGTAATGCAGAGCGCGACAATGTGTCTGCTACATAGAGATATTTGCCAGGCTTGTAACTTACTACTAAATCATAGGGCTGTAAGCGGAGCATTATCCTTTGCAATCTTGGTGGAATGCTATATAGTGGCTTTTTATACAGTGTTACAATAGGTTTATGATCAGTTTCGACATAGGTTCTTTTACCATATAGGTATTGGTGGAATTTGGTGCAACCAAAGAGTATTGCTAATAACTCCTTCTCTATTTGTGAGTATGATTGCTGACATTTGGTCAATGATGCAGATGCATATGCTATTGGTTGTTTGTCGTGTGAGATAACTGCTCCCATTGCATCCCTAGATGAGTCAACCGACAAGGTTATATCCTTATTAATATCATAGTATGTTAGAACTGGTGCTGTACTGATTTTTTCTTTCAACTTATCAAATTCGGCTTGGTGTTGCTCTGCCCATGACCAGGTTGTGCCCCTTGTTAATAATGACCGTAGGTGTAATGACTCTTGTGATAAATTCTTAATGAACGGACTTAAATAATTTACCATCCCGAGAAACCTTTGCAGTTCAGTGACATTTTGTGGTGGTATCATTTTGCAAATGGCCTCTACTTTTGTTGCATCTACCCGGACGCCGTCTTTGCTAAAGATATGACCTAGGTATTTGACTTGTTCTTTACAAACGGATGTCTTGTCTTTATTGAATTTTAGATTTATTTCGCGTGCCCTTGCCAAAACTTTTTCTAGACGATCATCATGTTCTTGTTTTGTTTGTCCATATACTAGAAAATCGTCCATCATTATTTTAACCCCATCAATGTCGCTGAACTGTTTCATCATTTCTCTATGAAATATTTCTGGTGCGGAAGATATACCAAATGGAAGTCTTAGAAAACGGTACCTACCTTGTGGTGTAACAAATGTACAAAGTTTGGAAGACTCATCATCTAGCTTAAGCATATAAAATCCTTTGTTAGCATCCAATGTACTGAAATACTTGGCACCTTTCAACTGTGATTTTATTTCATCTAATGTTGGGAATGGATAATGAGGACGCATGACTGATTCATTTAATTTCCTTGGGTCTATACATAATCTTAACTTCCCGTTTTTTCTAGTAGTGATTACAATAGGACTTACCCATTCTGTTGGCTCCTCGACTTTAGTTATAATATTGTTATCTTCCAAGTACTTGAGTTCCTGTTTTAGGGGCTTTTCTAGCTGGAATGGTATACGACGACAGCTTGCTACGTGCGGGATGGCATCTGGCTTCAACTTAATACTACACTCGACGTTCTTAATACAACCAATGCCCTCAAACAAATCTGCATTTTCTTCTAATACATTTGTTTGCACCAAATTCTCCTCAAATGTTACCGTGTTTATTCTTTTTATTATGTTCAATTGTTTGCATGAATCTCGACCAATAATATTTTGACAATTTAAGTCTACTATATGGAAACCTATGTTAAAACCCTTGTTGTTGTGTTTGACATCTAACTTACAGTGGCCAACTGTTGGAATTATTTCACCGCTGAAAGAAGATAATTTGTGGTTACTTGCCTGCAGAACCTCATGTGGAATATTTAGTTCATTAAATGAAGACAATGACAAAATATTTGTGTCTGCACCTGTGTCTAACAAAAATTTTACTGGTATTTTATTTATTTTTAAATCAATTTTCCAGGGTTGTTGTATGGTATTTATCATCATAACAGTGCCTAAAAATAGTGGTGACATTACCTGGTGGACTGATTTATCTGGTTTTCCTCTGCAGACTGAAGCGTAATGATTGTATTTCTTGCAATTGTTGCATTGTACACCTAATGCAGGGCATCGAGACCTATGCTGTTGACCACATCTTCCGCATACAAATGTGCTTGGTGACTTATTGTTTGATCGTTGACTGGGAGACCTTGACAGGGTCCTCTCATTATACTTGTTTGTTCTGTACGGTGACCTGGGTGTGTGTCTTGCTTCTACTCTGTTTACAAACGTAGCCTCCGGGGACGTGAGGAGTATGTTATTTCGCCTTGCCTCTATGTAGCTCTTCGCAATGTTGACGCATTGTGTCAATGTGGATGGACTCTGCTCTAATATTTTTTCTCTTATCATAGCATGTGATGGATGCAAATTCCATGAAAAGATGTCCTTTAAAATGTTCTCTCGTAATGTGTCGAATTGACATTGGAAGCTAATGTTTCTGAGATCAGTTACATACGAGTCAATGTCTTCGTCTTCCTGCTGCTTCCTGTTAAATAGCTTATGACGCTCCATGCTGATGTTTATTTCAGGGAGGAAATATTTCTCAAATTTGTCTAGAAGCTGTTGTAATGTTATTGCATCTATGTCCAAGTTAAATGAGTAGAAAATATTGAGTGCATCCGAGCCTATGAAGTGCAGAAAGATCGCGACTTTTCTTTTGTCGTCTTCATTTTCTAGGTTATTCGCACGCATGTAAATTTTGAATTTGGTTAGCCAGTTTTTATAATTCAGAGGCAAATTATTACCTTTAAGCGATAACGGCTCCAAGCCCGAAGACAGGCTCTTTGTTTGCGCTGAATTCGACTTTGGCTTTTCTTCGACTTTTTTGGTGTCGTCCATCTTAGCCCTCGACCTGTGCCTCGACGCTGTAGTTTTCTTTTGATGTTTTTTAGTATTTCCTCTTCTGTTTTTCTTCTGACACCATGTGTTGTTGTATGGTCCAGGTGATATTGTAGTAAAACAGCGTTGATCTCACAGTCCTTTATTATATTACTCTTGGAGACTTGAGGGCCACGGCAGACATTGTTCACTGAACAAGTAATTACTTGTTCAGTGACATTGTTGGGCCGCGTCTCGAGAGAGGATGTCCGGGCATAGACAATAGGTGTTGCTGTGTTATAATATATCCCGTAACAAAAGCGTCATATATCGTGAAGTACTAACAGTAGGAGTATGATTTGCGGATATGTGTAAATTGAACATATAATTGATGTTTTGATTAGAGCCAAAACACGATTAAGAAACATTTTCTAGATGGAAAAACAAGCCAAAGTAGCCTGCGTCTTTATCGATAAACGCTTGGAACTGCTGAACGGTGAATAATAGAAACAAGAGACTTGATTTAAAAAAAGAGTTTGTTACAAATTTTGATTATAGCAGAATTGAATTTACATAAATAGTACAATCACAATAAAATAAAGTTTGTTTTACGCTTGCGTCGTCGTTTCAGGCGCGCGCGCTGCCCCATCTCTTTCTCTCGCATCAGGCAGTAATATAAGCTATCACACGCCCATTTCGCTTCAATTATACTTCGACATAGGCCCTTAACAGGAAAAGAAACTGAAAGCACACAGGGGACGCTGACTAACAAAAATGTTCGCTTTAAAGCTTAATATTTCGCTAACGGATCCCTGAATCGAGAAATGGTTTGCCAATACCCAGAATATTATTGAACGAGTTATCCAACGAAACCCAACACCATGGGATAGATGGAAAAAATGTTCATAGTGCATGGCGAGCAGATTGGGGCCTTTTCGATCGCCTTTTTATCAAGCCGACTGACAGACCTGGGTTAAGCTTAACCGGTTCAGGACCAACCATGGAAGGACCTACTATCATAGAAAATGCCTAAAATAAAAATGTATGAAATGCCAAATATTTTTTTTTTTTCGCGATGTCGGTATTGGACCGATTGGACCCATATAGTTGTTCAGTTTGAAGGTCTGAAGCACCCCTTTAAGTAAGTGTCCCATTAAATTTTGCAATTTGTATAATGCTTAGAGACATATTATAAATAAGCCATATTTCAAAGTAATAAAAATAGATCAAAATTATATTTTCACTGTTTCCCTACAGCAAGGTTTTGCTACATAAATAAATAAATATCTTGGACATTGTCACACAAATTATCTAGTCACATTTAGGTCCGCCACACACATACGGAATTGCGATCCGGAATCCTGATTCCGGATTCAGTGTTGTCAACTATGGTTACAAGAAATACTAGAGTGCTGTTTAAAAAATGCCTAAAATAAAAAGGTATGAAATTCCAAATTAATAACAATCGTATTTTTACGGCCCGGTAGCACAGTCTGTAGTGATCCTGCTTGCTGTACCGAGGGTCGCGGGTTCGAATCCCGTAAGGGACAAATATTTATATGATGAATATGAATATTTGTACCCGAGTCATGGATGTTTGTATCTATATATGTATTCTATATCGTTGTCTAGTCACCATAAATCAAGTCCAGGTACTTTAAATGTGACTAGATAATTTGTGTGAAAATATCCAAGATATTTATTTATTTTATTTTTAGGTATTTATTAAAACGAAACAAACAATTTCTATACAGTCATGATAATTAGTACCATGTGATGATATCATGACGTTACGATGATAATTTGTAAATTGTATTTCAATATTATGCAACTATAGAATAAAAAAAAAAAATTTTTTTATTCAAAATAATATCACATAGATAGCTTTTTGACGTCATTTATATTAAAAGACTATCGATAGTTTTAACATAAGACATAATCTGCATTCAAAATGGGATGAACCATTATCACACAAGCGATTTTTGAGCGTAGGCGATTTCGCAACTATACCGCAACCAACTGAACCGTCACGATACGATATCGTTTCATCAACGCCTACGCTCAAAAATTACTTGTTTGATATGACAGTAAATCTTTAAAAAATGCCACCTAAGACATAAAAAAACCACAAGATCTAGTGAAAAAGTCTCTGAAAGCGGCAACACTCCATCCGGAACTGATTCCGAATCAGGTTTATTCCGTATGTATGTGGCGGTACTTAAAGTACCTGGACTTGATAAATTATAATACCTATTAATAAAGTTATTAACTGCCTCCGTGGTCCAATGGTTAAAAGCATTGGCTCTCGACACGGAGGTCGTGGGTTCGATTCCCACGGGGGACACCTAGTGATATGTCACTATGTGCGTTTTTCCCCAGTTGGTTAGGACATCGCAGGCTGAATTACCTACCTGATTGCCTGAAAAGAAAAATGATTCCGTGCTTTGGATGGCACGTTATTAAGCCGTTGGTCCCGGCTACTATCTCTGGTGGTAGTAGTCGTTACATAAAAACCACGTCAGAGGTCATAAGGCGGTCTGAAAAAACTCTGACACCAGGGCTCTGCCCACACGATTAGAAGAATAAAGTTATGATAATGTATTTGCTTTGCTTCATACAAACAAATGCGGCTGCTAACAGAGGTGAAAGAAGGCTGTATTACAGCTGGGTTCGGACGCTCTCTTGCTGTTCTAATAGCCCAGTCATTTTACGGAGTTTTGTTAGGAGAGGTGGGAAGTAATTATTAATTGGACTTTTAAAGTGTAAGCGGCACCATTTAGTGACAAAAAGACTAGCTGAAAACATATTAAACATATATTCGCTAGTACGCAACATAGAAATCAAAATTGTGAGTCCCAGAAGGCTTTTAAATTAGTTATATTAACACCAATGCACTCATTTTAATTACATTTAACAGTATACATTATTTTTGAGCAATAAATTTAATTATAAAAAAAATAGATTTTTATAAAAATAGAAGATAATAGAAGGTTTTATTCTAAGTAAACAAAAATATTTACACCATGTTTGAAGTATGTATAATGGTAATGCCTTAAACATGTGTAAAATAAATTACCAACAGGTTTTTTTATAACGATATAAAGCTAAATTTTCAATTTGGAACTATTTCTGAAGGAATTTTTTTTTAATTTTGATACATTTCTAAGCTCAAATTGGCTCTTATATACTATACCGAAAAAATATCAATTATTAATTAGTCCCGGCTCAAACCGTAAAATGACTGGGCTATAAGTCAGTCGCAAGATAATGCAGTACAGACTATGGGAGTCTGTGCTGCAGCCGGGTTTGTTTTGTCCTAAACAAATGCGGCTGCACTACAGACTGGCTGTGTTGCAGCTGGGTTCGGACGATCTATTACTGCTCATAGTC
The DNA here is from genome assembly GCA_927399405.1 of Agonopterix arenella. Lineage (NCBI taxonomy): Eukaryota > Metazoa > Arthropoda > Insecta > Lepidoptera > Depressariidae > Agonopterix > Agonopterix arenella. The sequence goes on along the minus strand of OV656718.1, from coordinate 6,369,861 downwards.
ATTCGCAAGATTATACAGCAAAGACTATGGGAGTCTGTGCTGCAGCCGGGTTTGTTTTGTCTTAAACAAATGCGGCTGCACTACAGACTGGCTGTGTTGCAGCTGGGTTCGGACGATCTATTACTGCTCATAGTCATTCGCAAGATTATACAGCAAAGACTATGGGTGTCTGTAGCCGGGTTTGTATTTACGCGTCAGGGAATGCATAACTAATCGGATGCATAGTAAGTATGAAAGCGACTTCTTAAAATTATAAAATTAAGCAAGAAACATTTTTTTCGTCACAAAAGTGCTCTCCGATCAGGAGTGCGATTTTTGAAACTTATTCGCTGAGCGTGCGCCGAGCTCAGCAGTTGAAAATGTCAAAATTACTATGGAGATATGCATCTTTCCAATACTGATTTGACTTTCATAAATCGCACTCCAGATCTCTAATCATTATACTACAGTGTACTAAACATCTATACTACATACTACATAACGATTTATAATATAGTATCTACAGGGTAAATTTTATATCACTGCGGAAACTTCAGCATGTATTCTACTCATCAAACTGAACAACTTTCACTATGGATCCATCTTCGAAATCGCGAAATAAAATCAGCTGTCCCTTACCTATTCGACTCAAATGTATGGGACAGCTGATTTTTTTTCGCGATTTCGAATGTGGCTCAATAGTGAAGGTTGTTCAGTTTGATGAATAGAATTCATGCTGAAGTTATCCGCAGTGATATAAAATTTACCATGTATTCTAAATAACGATGTAGTGTACAAGGTGAAATTGATATCATTAGCACCCTTTTAAACTAAGAGTCTACCCATCAAACTGAACAACTTCCACTATGGGAGCAAACCGATCGGAGCAAAAAAATTATCAGCTGCATACTAAACTGCAATGCCTACTCGACTCAAATGTATGCAATTGATGATGATTTTTTTGCTCCGATCTGTTTGCTCCCATAGTGAAAATTGTTTAGTTTGATGGGTAGACTCTTAGTTTAAAAGGATGCTAATGATATCAATTTCACCCTGTAGATAGATAGTAGTATAATATGTACCTAAAATGTCGTCGTAATAGGCTTTTTTGGGTGAGCGCGCTTCATCCTCGGCTTCGTCTACACTCCCAATCAGGAGAGATGAAGCCAAGCGCAAACCCATTATGAATATAAAAAAAAAATACTTTAGTACAATGTTCAAAGGGGGAGCCAAAGAGAATATAATCACTAGGGGGAGCGTCGAGACGAGTAGCCATTGACATATCGCTACATTGCTATTTCGCTGTCCCGGGACATACCGGCGTCCAGAGTAATGAGAACGCTGACGAGCTGGCGAGGGCTGGGTCAGAACGAAAGATGGTTGGCCCAGAACCAAGTGTGGGAATCCCGGCAAAAGTTAGTCATAACTTCTTAAAAAGATAATATTTAAGTTACTAACGAAATAAAGAACAACAGCTGATTAAACTAAAATATCCTAAAACTAAAATATAACTAGACTAAATTATATAAACAACATCTTATCTCAAAACATAAAAGCCTACAAATAATACAAACACTCTAGAACGTCGCCGCAAGACATGGTGCCCAACAGGCTAGCAGCATTCCCCCTCTGGATGGTGAGGCTGATTCTTTGTGCCAGGAAGCTGCCAGCTCTGCGGTCACCAGAGGTCTCAACTTCTTAAAACCTCGCGACCGAAATAGAATTAGTAAATTATTAAACTTTGATTGCAACATCTTTGATGAACTTTTATTAGACTGGGAACTTCGGTGGCAAGGGTCTACAAAGGGTCGACATCTATACCAATTTTTTCCATCTGTTCGCGATCGTCTAGAAAAAGCGTGGCTAGAGGTAGATCACTGCGTAGCCCAATTTCTTACTGGACATGGTAACTTTAAGGGAAAGCTATTTAATTTTAAATTGATTGCGTCACCTTTATGTGAATGTTCTGTTGACAGTAACGAGTTCGAACAGACCGCTCATCATATTCTTTGGGAGTGTGAGCTCTGGTACGCCGAGCGCCAGACCATGCTTGACTCAATTAAATCGTTTTCTGGTGTCCCTTACTACATGGATCTTGTTGCGACTAGGGATAACTTCCGTGCGTTCAGATGTTTTTGCCATACTTATTACTGGAAGCAAAATAGGTCATAGTTTCAGTACAATGTTAGGTTCCTATTGTTTTATTTTGTATTTTTGGTGCTTTTGCGGTCATGTCTTCAACACTGCCATAAATGATCTCTTGAATTGGCTCTCTAATAGCCATGTTTTTTCCTCCTTATTGCTGTCTCCCGTTTGCAATGGAGGGAAGTCGGATATTTCGTTTTCCTACTCCTCCTATCTTCTTTGATTAATTCATTGCGGGTTCCAAGACAGATTAGAGTCATCCCCGGGCTCGCTGGACTTCATTGTCCAGGGTTGTGAATGGTCGCCGCTGTTGATCCTGGCTTACAGGAGTTACAGCGGTGGGAATGTGTGGTGGGCCTATGCCCATTTTTATAAAAATCCCGGCATGCAGTATAAGAATGGCCATTAGGGATTGGGCTGATAAAGCACACAAGCTGGAGTGGTCTAGCCTTGTAGGCCTACAACCTTCCAAAACATTTATCGGCAATGTGACAACTCGTGTCTCAAGGTTCATACTGAATAATAGCAGGAGCAAGGCTCGTGCCATAGTCGGAGCCCTCACTGGGCACTACGACACAGGCACGATGATGCACAAAGTGAAACTCACCCTGGATCCCAGCTGCCGAGCATGCGGAGAAGGTGAAGAGACTATGGAGCATGTTCTTTGTGACTGTGATGTCCTGGCCAGGCTCGCGCAACTCTCTAACAAAAAAACGTTGTATGAAACGTGCACCGCCGCCATTAAATTTCTTGTTGCACACGTTTCATACATTCTGGATCATCGGTCACGACCAGTTTTTAGTATGGAAGTCCCGACTCTTATAACGTAGTTAGCTGCATTCTCTTTGGTCCTGGCGGCAAATCACATGTGCATCCTCGGAGATGGATACCCAAAACCGGGAGATCTTATGTTTCTTCCCCTCAATGGTATTGCCTCCTTCATTGACCATGTATTTGAAGGGTGAAGAAAACAAAAAGTACTTACTGGGTCGAAGTGTTGCTGGCAGTGCTGGCTTGCCAGTCCCCACAACAAGATAAGATTCGCTATCCGACCCGACTCGCACTTGACAGGTCTTTATTATGTAGTTAAATTAAACTTACGAATAACAGAAGTTGCTATTCGCCGTAAAAATTTTGAAAATTTGATGATTTTCTTATTATTCTCTACGTGTTATCTGTGCAATATAAATATCATTCTTTTTTATGAACATAACGATAGCGCGATGTAAAATACAAGAGGCGCCATCTATTGGTGGAAAAGAGTATTTAATTCAGTCTTTAGAAAACAGATTCAGGAGTGCGATTTTTGAATCTCATTTGCTGAGCTCAGCAGTTGAAAATGTATGGGGATAAGCATCTTTCCACTGCTGATTTGACTTTCAAAAATCGCACTCCTGGAGTATGATTTTTGAATGTCAAATCAGCAGTAGAAAGATGCATATCTCCATAGTTATTTTGACATTTTCAACTGCTGAGTTTTTATTTTTATTTTATTTTTTATTTTTATTGTATAGGTACACGTACAGATTACAGTCAAGATGAAACCATTTACATTGCAATAAGATATGTAGAACTAGACTGTAATCCAATTACACATGTACACAGCATCACTATCTTTAAAACATGGCGGAGTGAGTTTGCTACATAAATTAAAATCCTAATTAATTCATAAAACATCGAAGCGAAACGAAGCAAGTACATTTAAGTATACATAGGCAAGGCACCCAAATTTTAATAAGCATCAACATTCAATTACCTAACTAGCATTCGTTCCAATCCAAAAATGAAAATAGTATTAAACGAAAGTAGGTAATTATTAAAATTAAAAATGAACTCATTAATTTACATTAACAAAGTAAATAAAGAGATATAATTAAGTTAATTTGAATTACAAAAAATTATTAAACTATGTTGTTAGTAATTGTTAAAATAAATATATTTTTAAATAGCATGCAAAACTTAACTGATAAATTGTGGCGGGCTAAGAACAGCAATGATGCATCGTCTAAATCTTGCAAGACTTTTGTCAAAGAGGTCGAGTTCTATAAGGTCTAACAAAACTAGCTGAAACTATTTTAAGGGGATGATCAGACCATCAAACTGAACAACTTTCTCTATGGGACAAATATCGAAATCGCGAAATAAAAAAACCAGCTGTTCCATACAAACCTACTCGACCTAAATGTATGGGACAGCAGATTTTTTTTTCGCGATTTTAATATTGGTCCCATAGAGAAAGTTGTTCAGTTTGATGGTCTGATCATCCCCTTAAAATAGTTTCAGCTGATTTTGTTAGACCTTATATAGTACCCACTCTGTTCACCAGTTTGACCCAGTGAGCCAGAATGGGACAGTCAAATTTATCAACAATAGCCTTCAGAATGGTGTTGGTGCTCCCCCGAGTTCTGCCCAGCAGAGAGGCCGTCTTCTTCCGCATGATCGCGTGAAAGCCATTAGTACGCATTTCCGCGAACATGGTCGACGCGCTGCAGAAGCTTGGGAGCCTCAACAGCATCCTGAAGGCGTTGTTATATTGGACACGCAAAGCATTGTAGGCGTCACATTGTTGTCATGTTCCCCTGCCGCGCTCGGCTCGCCAGTGCCACGCATTATGTGACCACGGACGCTTGTCGATTTTTTGCTCCTCGCTTATAAAAAATACGAAATTTCAACGGCCAGGTAAGTTTGAAGTTATATGTTTGTTACAATCAAACCTGTTTTATTTTATAGCTAATGTTATCAATTTTGAGTATATGTAAAACCTGTTTTATTTTATAGCTAATGTTATCAATTTTGAGTATATGTGCATAAAATTTCATTACAAGTTAGATTCCTCATTTTATTCAATTTCAAGATGGTGGTATTCGGGTGATTGGAGCTTATTAGGCTCTGATTACCCCTTGTAGCTCCAATTACCGTAAAGTTAATTATTATGCGGTTACGTTTATATTAATATTTAAATGAATAAATGATATTTCAGACTGACTTGTACAAATTTTTGAGGCCGACTTAATAATTAAGTAGCTCCCATTACACATATGGGAATTTATAGGCTCTCATTTCTCGCAGAGTCTGGTAATGGGAGCGATTCTGTATTTTTGAAAAAAGTATATTTGTTGCCAAATGCCTAATAATGTAACGTTGACGCTGTGATTAAATGATATTCAAAGAAGTAAGGATTTAGTTTCTAATAAAAAGTTCCTAAAGTATCCATAAAGGGTCTAGCAGGCTAAGGAAGGAGAAGTGGCCTCTGTGACGAATATCGGATTTTTATAATGTCATTTGTTGGCTATCTCATAATATAGAAACACCCTAACTTTTATCATGAACCGTCACCGAGATACTGTCAAAAACGTCATTTTATGGATACATTTTTCAAAGTCGTTTTTCTCCTGAACTATATAAGGTAGAGCAATCAAACCAAATCATAGCTACAAAAGATGGGTAGGAATATAACTTAGATTTTTTTAAATATTTAATTCCATGAAAAAATATTGATTAAAATGTCAGAGAAATTTTTGACAGCACTTTTCAACAAGTATTTGTAAAGGTACAGCTATGGAAAAATTCACATATACTGTTAATAGTATTAGCTAGTACCATGCGAAAAATCAATTCAATATAATTGGTGCAACATACTTAAAAAAAATTAAATGTCAAAGACCCTTTGCCTTTTATTGAACTTTTTCCTTAGTAGGCTCCAATTCCCCCCTGCTCCCCTACTTAACCCATGGGCTGCTAGAGTAAAAGTATTGGCAGTATGCTTAATTACCTACTTAATTAGTTAACCGAAATGTGTTTATTACGAATCGTCGCTTCAGAGTAAAATACTTATCTATACTAGGATTTAACTTTGAAGCGACAACAATAATTATGAAGTTAAAACTAATAATGATAACGATAACCTCGTGGACCTATATGTGTACCAAAATTGGCAAAACGGAACACTTATGGAATCAGCTCGGTGTCTGTCCGTCCGTTCGTCTGTCACAGGCATTTTTCTCAGAAACCGTAAGACGTAGGAAGCTGAAATTCGGTACATATATAGCAATTGCTGGTCCAATATCATATGTGAAGTAAAAATAGCTTAATTTTTATATTGGGAGGCAATTTGGGAAGGTGGAAAGGGTAAATAAAACAAAAATAAATGTCTACCCTATGTTTTGGGGAATTGAAAGCTTATGAAAATACGAGTCTGAAAACATAGATTAATATGTCTGAAAATATATTTTTCATTAATTTATTAACTTTTCAATGAAATCCGAGAAATTGCTGTCCCCACATCTATTTAAAAAAAAATAAAACGGCCTTCAAAAATATTAAAAATAATATTGCAGCCGATGACTTTTTCGTTCGCATCATAAGAACATTAATTTGTTTTATCGAAGTCGCTGTCAAGCCGGTACGATTCGCGACAGGAGTGCGATTTTTGAATCCCATACGTTGAACTCAGCAGTTTATAATGTATGGAGATACATCTTTCTGCTGCTGATTGGACTTTCAAAAATCGCACTCTTGGAGTATGATTTTTGAAAGTCAAATCAGCAGTAGAAAGATGCATATCTCCATAGTAATTTTGACATTTTGAAATTCAAAAATCGCACTCCAGGGCTTGCTCTTATGATGTATATAAGGTCTAACAAAATTAGCTGAAACTATTTTAAGGGGATGATAAAACCATAAAACTGAACAACTTTCTCTATGGGACCAATATCGAAATCGCGTGCAATATTTTTTTCAAATTTTTAGTTTTTTTGAAGCCAGTTTTAATTTTTTGTTACTATTTTGTTTATTTCACAATTTTCAGTGTTGAATCCATTAGTTCAATTTAATAGTAGTGCTTTAAATTAACAAACGCACTAGCCGGCACTACGATTTTCAAAGGTTCCCCTCGATTTCTCTGGGATGCCATCATCAGATCCTGGTTTCCTTATCATTGTACCACCCTTGGAATATCTTCTTTTCACCAAAAAAAGAATCATCAAAATCGGTTCATAAATGACGAAGTTTGCCGCGAACACACAAAAAAGAAAAATATATGCAAGATGGCGGGAAAATTATCAGGGTGGCACTAACTTGGACAGTTTTTTTTCCATACCCAAAAAAACTAACACCAGTGTTAAACGATTTTCAGTTACTATGTGACCACATACTAAGTAAGTGTCAATTTATAGTGGTTACCAAAAATGACCTATGTTAAACAACTGGTAGTACGGAACACTAATTGCCCGAGTCCCGACTCTTACTTGGCCGGTTTTTATTTTGTTGTGAGGATCCTTGCCCTATAAAAGTGGCGAGGTACATTTTAGTCCAGTAGTCTTAGTCTTGCTGTAAAATATACTCATACCTACATAAGTCACGGGCGGCCTTTTATAACGGGAAAAAAATAATAAAAAAAAACTTTTTTTAATACCTACGTGCCACATCATAAAATTTACTCATAGCGAAGAATATTGTGATGAATCAGTGAGTTAATATAGAAATACAAAGAATGAAAATGAAAATGTTCATTAATCTTCTTATTATTTATAAGATTTTAATATCGACAGTGATAGGTGGTCATAATTATACGTTAGAGAAAGTGTTAATATTCAGCAGGCATGGCGTAAGAACAGCTCTGACAAGAAGTATGGACAGCTTTACAAAGAATCGCATATATCGTTGGAAAGAACAACGTGGTCATTTGACAAAAAGAGGTGAAATTTTAGAAAGTTACATGGGTGAATATTTCCATCAATGGTTGCAAAGTGAAAGATTGTTTCAGCACGAATGCCCTGCGGAAAAAGAAATTTTTGTCTATGCAAATAACTACCAAAGGACCACTGTTACAGCTGAATCTTTTGTAAAACGAGCATTCCCTAACTGCAGTGTTTCCATAAATGCACCAGTTCGAAAGAAAAAATCAATTTTCACCACTAGACTATATAATAATTCGTACACATTTCTTAAGATGGCGCAAAAACAAATGAACGATCGACTAATAAAACTGCTACTCAGAAAATCCTTGAGAGATTTGGAGGTAATTTTAAACTTCAGAAAATCAAAAACATGTTTAAAATTGAAGAAATATTGTAGCTTGACAAATTTGAGTCAAAACCGAATCATAAAAGTCAAGGTTGGACGCAAACCAGGCTTATTGGGACCCTTGGATATAGCTTATTCTGCCGTCGACGCATTCATAATGGAGTATTATGAAAACCACAGATCAAGCAAGAAATATACAGATAAGCAATGGAATTCTATATCGAATATTCAAAAGGGATATTTTGACGTTATTTACGCGCCTCTAGTGGCCTCTGACTCGGCGTTTCCTTTACTGAGTTATTTAAAATACTCACTTTTAAACGATAATACTAAATTCACTTTAATAGTGGGCCATGATGCAAATGTGTATGGTATTCTAAGGGGTTTGAAGTTCAAAAGATATTTTTTACCGAAGCAATTTGAACAAGTTCCTGTTGGTGGTAAAATTGTTTTTGAAAAATGGTATGATTTTGAGCAAGACAGATATTTGTTAAAAATTAATTATGTTTACCAGTCTAGCAAGCAGTTGAGGAATTTGGTTAAGCTAAGCTTGAAATATCCGCCATATATTGTTACTTTAGAGTTGGAGGAATGTAGAATTAATGAGGAGGGCTTCTGTCTGTGGAATGATTTTGAAGATTTATTACAGAACATCGGCGGCGATGTGCGAAGACCTTAGATCAGGGTTTCCCAACCTTTTTTGAGTCACGCCTCTATGTTATTATAAGTAATGTTTTCATGACCCCCTTATCGAATTTTTTATGACAATCGCGGGTAGAACGTTGCTATCTGCGACCTGCTGAGCCTAAACATGTCGGTAATAACGAACAAATGGGTCAATTAGTAAGTGAATGAATGAGTGAATTAATAAAATGATACAATGAGAAGAATTTACGTCGTTAACTGGATTTTTCTTTACAAAACCGCCTTCAAAAAACTAAAAAGTTAATAAATAATATTGCAGCCGATGACTTTTTCGTTCGCATCATAAGAACATTAATTTGTTTTATCGAAGTCGCTGTCAAGCCGGTACGATTCGCGACAGTGCATTAGTTTTTTGGCTTGGCTTGACACCGACTTCTATAACACAAATTAATGTTCTTATGATGCGAACGAAAAAGTCATCAGCTGTAATATATTTTTTTTTAACTTTTAGATTTTTTTGAAGGCGGTTTTAATTTTTTGTTAAAATTTTGTTTATTTCACAATTTGCAGTGGTGAATCCATTAGTTCAATTTAACAGTAGTGCTTTAAATTAACAAACGCACTAGCCGGCACTACGATTTTCAAAAGTTCCCCTCGATTTCTCTGGGATACCATCATCAGATCCTGGTTTCCTTATCATGGTACCACCGTTGGAATAGCTTATTTCTAAAAAAAAGAATCATCAAAATCGGTTCATAAACGACGAAGTTATACGCGAACACACATAAAAAAAATTAATATACGGTCGAATTGAGAAACCTCCTCCTCCTCCCTGGATACAATCTATGTTACCTCTGCTATGTCCCTATATTTTGCTTTGTTGCATTATTTAATTACTGTAAGAACTAGGGACCTTTGAAAATGACCAATTTTACCGCCCGTTATCAGACTTTCCGCCCGGGAGAGAAGTCAATGCGAATATCAGGAGGATAATTATTTTGTTTTTTTTTTCAATAGAAAAGTCCTGAAATTTTGTCTCTAGTTGATTCTAAAAACCAAAGAGTAAATTAAATTAAGTAGGTATGTTTTTAAATATAATTATATTGATTGTAACTTTTTATTAAAAATATCGGAAAAAAATACTGTATTTTATTGACAATGTCGCAAAATTGAGAGTGAGATTACCAAAATCCTGTCGCAATCCTGTCAGGAGCCGAAAAATCCTGAAAACTTAGGACAAATCCTGAGATATGGTAACCCTTATTGCGCCTGTAAGTATAGAAAAATAGTCTGTTAATTACAATTTTTTTTTATTTTTTTTATTTTAAGTGAGGCAGACATAGTGTACACATTTAACAAATAAAACAGTATTTAACACTAATAAATAGATATGATTATATAAAGATACATGTATATACATACATACATATATATATATATATAAAGTAGGTATGATAAACAAATAAATATACTAGTTCATTGAATGAAAAGAGAGATATTGATCTTTGACTTGTTTTTTAAATGAAGCATTTGTTTGAAAGTTTCTTATATTTAATGGGAGAGAGTTCCAGAGCCGGACTGCATGGACAGTTAAGGAATAGGATAATACAATACATATAATACAGGAAAGGCAATACATGTAATAAGGAAAATAAATACCTATACCACAACCATATTGTATACCTATGAGCCAAACGAGCGCACTGCCATATGAATAAAAATCCTTACAGAACGAAAGCTTCATACAAGCCACACCGCTGCTTTCAGTGCACTAACGCAGCGCGCGTTAGAGGACGTACTGAACTGAAGCCGTAGCATGTTGCGGTTGCGCGTGATACGACTCTATCACACATTTTATCTCGTTATACGATAAACGATAATTATAATAACGGGTTATACACGGATACTTACGGATATGCTTCAGACCATCAAAATGAACAACTTTCACTATGGAGCCAACGTTGAGAAAAAATAAAAAAAAATAGCTGTCAAATACAAAACTGCACTACCGAATCGACTAAAATTAAAATGTATGGGACCGATGATTTTTTTTATTTTTCTCGCAGCTCCATAGTCTTTTTTTTATTTTATTGAATATAGAAATTTACAATAACACAATACAATGATGAAACCCGTCCCACGAAAACATATATGGGTTTATCTGGGGAAGGGGCGTTCACGTTCGCGGTCCAAATAGGTATTATACTTTTACATAGGTCATCATCATCATCATCAGCCATTAAACGTCCACTGCTGTACATAAGCCTCCCCCAAAATGGGGGGGATTTGCCATAATCGCCACGCTTGGCAGGCGGGTTGGCGATCGCAGTTGGACTCGCGACTCATGGGATGTTGCTGCCCATCCTTCAGTAATCCCTTAGTCGCCTTTTACGACATCCACGGGAGGAAATGGGATTGTGCTATTCATAGCCGACACCACACGGCAAAGGTATGTCTCATTAAGTATTACAATAGTTATGAATTTTAGGTAAGTTAATTTTATATACTTAAGTTTCTTAACTTTTTAGGTAGTCGAAGTCAAGAAGTTTAATGCAGGTACTATTTTAAACTTCTTGGTCACAGTATAAGAAAGAGTATCTTGTAGGTACTACATACAGTATGGACAATCCCTGCCTCCCACCAACTTTTTACCTAACCCCCTCTGGTTACTTCGTGGTTACCTCTTAACAGGAAGCTGGCATAGGCACTCCTCAGTATACGCACGTGCTTAACTATTCTTTTACATTTGTATGAAATGTAAGCTATCAGCAGACAATATAGTGCAACACGGCTAGCATGCCACCCACGACAAAGCGTTTATTCGAGAAATACGTCATGCGCGCTCTTTCTGGCATACGTAAAATAATAAGGATAGAGGCATATCTCGATTTTTCGGAGGTGGCATGCGAGGCCTACAGGTTGAGTGCAGGAGTGCAGGCTTTAAACTTATACCTACTATGGCTACGGAACCACTATCATGGGCGAGTCCGACACGCTCTTGGCCAGTTTTTTCTTACGCAGGCCTTCCAAGGCTAAAATATATACTAGGTACGGCACTGGTGTGGCTTGCCAATCACACGATGAAGGACATCCACACTTATGTTCTCGGCCGTTCTCGTCTGTTCTCGTCTGTTCTCGGCGAGAATGTAGTGTAGCACGGCTAGTATGCCACCCACGACAAAGCGTTTAAACGAGAAAAACTTCATGCGCGCTCTTTCTGGCCTACGTAAAATAATAAAGATGGAGGCACATCTCGATTTTTATCGTTTTCTCGGGGGTGGCATGCGAAGCCTACAGGCTTTAATCTATGATTTCGGAGTTCTGTCGATTGTTCTGTCATTGACCGTCAAACTGTCAGACTCTGTCAGACACATCGGACTAATCATGTCAAAATTTCCGTAATGTAGTATAATTATTATTAAATTTATGTGAATTTTATAAATTATCGTGATAAATTTTCAAAATTTTTGTTTTATAGTACAAAACAAGAATGTAAGTTATACCTACGACATATACATTTTGTATGGAATTTTGTGTAAGAACGCTAAAATAAATTCAAGCAATAGTATATTTATCCTGTATTGTTCTGATGAAATAAATATTAACCTATCTATCTACTTCAAGTGAATATTAATTCTACCCAAAGTGCCTACCAATTCTACTCAAAGTGACTACCAATTTTGCCCAAGCTGACTACCAATTTTGCCAAAATTGACTACCAATCCTAGATCCTATCCTACGTATCCTACTCAAAGTGACGCTCATAATACCCAAAACTGATATTAATCTTTTCAAAAGACTCTATTGAGTGGCTAGCAATATAACCCCCTTCAATCAATCAATCAAAAATCAGTCCACATTATTATGTATTATTATGTATACTAACAAATTTTTATGGACACAATGTCTGAAATAAACTATTTATTATTATTATGTATCTCTGTAAAAGGCTTACTCACGGGCCGTAGCCCGGACCTTTGGAAGGCTTACGTGGGGACACCGGTCCAACACGTAGAGGCCCCTTTGAGATACTTTTATCTAAATGCGATAGAATGCACCAACCGTGGTCTATCTCTGGATGCATTATGCAAATGCACCAGAAGACATACCACATTCAGTGCAGAGATTATTGTAGAAAGGACGGAAAACTACTAGGGTTATGGGGGGTGAACTGGGTGGGCCGGGTAATCTGGATTATTGCGGAGATACTCGGAACGCCTGACGCAACAAATGTCTCTAGTTTGTCAAAAATGGCAGACGGTGACTTGCCAACTTATTTGATGGGCCCCCCAAAAAGGCCGCTCGCAAGGAGCGACAAGGCGGCAACATCTAGTGAGCGGTAAGGTTGTAGAGAGGTGAGTTTGCGGGCGCCGGTTCCCGGTGCTAAGCGCACCAGTCAGCAGGTCCCGGCGTTATGACATTTTACACTTCCAACCTGGAGCATAGGTTCCGCTCTTGCGACTCCACTCCTGGCCGGCCGGATAAGGCAAGACCGGAGGTGAGGGCCAAATCAATCCGGGCCCTCTGGAGAATCGGGTCCGTGGTGTCGCCAATCACCAAAAGCTCGCCATTATTATTATTAACACGTTCCGGGGCAGTGAACGAGACACAATAGAACTTTTATTGTTATCGCGGCTATAACCGGTCACTGTCCCGGAACGTGTTAACACGTTCCGGGACAGTGAACGAGACACAATAGAACTTTTATTGTTATCACGGCTATAGGCGGTCACTGTCCCGGAACGTGTTAACCCACTGCTGGGCATTGTGGGCATAGGCCTCCTTTTTATTATTGCACCATCCCTCACGGTCCTGTGCCAATCTGATCCATCTCTGACCCGTAACCCTTACAATGTCGTCAGACCAACGTGTTGGACTACCACTAGGACCTCTTTCCATTCCTTTGGCCACCATTTTGATACCACGGAACATTATATGAGGGGTTAGAAATGCGAAGTAGCGCTTTTGCTTCGGAGACGGCTGTCGCCACTTGTTTTCCCGCTCTCGCTGCTACAATTACTCGCTTGCACCAAGCCGCGCGCCTTATGGTGTTATGCAAATCATTGCATAACCTGTGGCGACACGGTTCACGCCTACTTTGCACTTCTAACCCCCCTTATAATTTTCTGTGTTCGATACATTATGATATTAAATTCTACATTCAAAGTGACTACAAAGTTTTACCATAAAAGTAATGTTTCTTTGGTAGGTAGTTCAGATCTACATCATAATCATCGTCACCTATCCTATCCTCTCCCATAATCTCCCATGGCGCGCCATAAAACTGTCTTTGACTTTCCTCAACCAATAGCTCCCGGCTATAACAGAAAAGACAGATAACAGTAGACCGGCTTCATACAATCGCCCGAATCGAAAAACGCACACGACGAGCACCACCTACACGACCCGCTGGTGTACCTCGGTGGGCAACAGTACAGAGTACAGAGTGTCGCGTCGCCACGTATGCACAAGTGCTCCGTATTGAATTCTAAAATAACGCCGCCGTATATCGATAGTTGTCGAACTATCGACATACGGCAGCGTTATTTTAAAATTGATAGCTAAACTAGCTTAACCTTAAGCGGAAAGGTGGTTTGAAAAAAACATTTAGAATAGGTTTTTAACAGATCTGTTGCTTTGCTATCGCGCTGTTTCCGAGCAATCGAGCTGCCAGTGCGAAAGTGACAACTGCAGAACTGCAGCTTGGACTGATTTACCACAGCATTATTATGCTTACGACTATATTCCCCAAGGGGGTAGTCAGAGATATTCTGAAACGTTAGAACTGGACTTGGACTGATTTTACCTAAATAAAATGGGCAAAATCACGATTTCGAAGACTAAACCAATTTTGATGACCCTTTCAAGAATAATTTATGAGAAAGACTTTGTCTGTTTTCTTTTTGATTTACTATTCCATTCCATACAGATTCCATACATAATATATTCTGATTTCGAGGGATCATAAATTCCACGTATCCACCCTCGTGCTTGAGTATACCGATCTTAAAACCCACTAGTGGCAACCCTAACACTCTGACTGAGAGAGTATTAATTTCAAGGACAGGTGCTTAGTTCTCTTACTGTTTCCCAATATCCCCCGTGACGCTATACCTTTCTTAAGGCCAGGTCACATAGAGGCGGTACCAGAGGCGGGCAGTAGGCGGGATTTTTTGTAATGTATAATTTATATATAATTGCGTGGGAGCGGCGCGGAGAAGGCCGTGGCTACTGTTTTCCATTGTAGTCAATGCGAGGTGCCACACGGACGGCGCCGGCCCGCTTTCCCGCAATCCCGCATCTGTGTGGCCTGAGCTTTAGGTCGTCACACTACTTTAGTTATTACACTAGTTGTTGTTCTACATTACAGAGCTCTGTCTCCTCATCAGTTGTCAGACTACAACAAGATTCTGAAAAACAAGATTTTGAAAACTATTGCAAAATGAATATGAAATCAAGGTCTGATACGAGGGCAACAGCACCAAAGTGGAATGAGGATATAGTTCTGCCACATATGAGGATTCCCGTACACATTGACCTCCCGGTGGAAGGTCATCAGACGTGGATGAGGCTGTTGCGAGACGCTGAAATACTCGTCAAGGAAGATACTGATCTTCAGGTATTGAAAACCACAAAAGAAACAATTTTTAAGTTCAGGCCACACAGAGGCGGGATTGCGGGAAAGGGGGCTGGTAGCGGACCCGTGGGAAGCGAATGCGTTCCGGGGCGTGCCACACAGGGTCCGGCGCGGTATTCGCGGCGCGAAGGCAGTCGGTGTAACATCGAAAACGGCCGTACTTAAAATACATAATGCAACCGCGGTAAATACTACCTCCGGACCGCGACCCGCCCGCCTTCGCTCTTTGTGGCACATTGAATACATTGGAATACAGCGGCCGCGCTGCGCCCGGTCCGCATCGCTGCCGCCTGTTTGTCATAGCGTTCTGCCCGGTACCGCTTCGCACCGCGCCGCTCCCGTCCCGGATTTCTGTGAGGCAAGGTACATAATTATAAACTCGTACATTACAAAAAATCCCGCCCCCGGTCCACCTCCGGTACCTCCTCTGTGTGACCTGGGATTTATGCATGGGCTAATTACGGCTTACCTGCGCCACAGTATAACAAAGAGTACACTCCCTGCCCCCACCAATTTTAACCTCATCCCCTCTCGGTAGGACACGCTTGGCATAAAATGTGTATTCATGTATCACTCGCACGCTGGTAAAGCATGTGCGATACTGTCACTCAGTATAGCACATGCTTTACCTCTTGTCAGTTTTTCCTATTTGTATGAAATGATAGCTAAGTGTCCATGGTGTGCCTATGCAATGCAGTATAGTATTATATTATCTGTGGCCATGCTTATTTAGAACTAGTAGCGCCCAAGACTTCTTCGTACGCGCAGATAACTGAAATATAATGTATCTAAACCGTAGGAATAATGAATACTCTATAGAAACGAAACTCGGCGCGCGACGCGTTCAAGGTCACGTTAATAGCCTACCGTCTCGTAGACGCGTATAGTCTCTGCGTCCCCCACCTCACGCTCGCTCGTGTACGTTTCATCCAATTCAAATTATGTTTGGGTGTAAAAACTTCTTAAACAATGCGAAATCTAAGTTTTTTTAATAAGGTTATCTTTTTGAGTAGGTTATCAATTCTTCTGGGTTTTTTATGGTAGGTCACGCGTTAACTTCGCCACTTCTTGACCGATTCGGATTATTATTTTTCTGTTCTAATGGATTTGGTCCCATTTTATTTTCGTGAAGATCTGACGATGCGCTTATAGGAACTCCTCAAAAGTTTATAGCAAATCGTCGACGATAGAAACAATTGCTTTTTGTCTATGAACTTAGTTCTTGTGTGTATAATGGATCTTATTTATTTCGCTACTGAAAATCCTACTAATATTATAAACGCGAAATTTTGTAAGTATGGATGGATGTTTGTTACTTTTTCACGTAAAAACTACTAAATGGATTTTAATGACTCTTTACAATAATATAGCTTATACATCAGAATAACACATAGCCTACAATTTATAAAGATATTGTGTGAATTGTCCAGACGAAGCGCAGACGAAGTCGCGGGCACCAGCTAGTTGTTTATAAATAAAAAACCTCCTCTTTTTGTTGAAGTCGGTTAAAAAGTTATAATACATAAATAAATACATTATAATGTAGTTAATGTAGTTCTTGTAAAATACGAAGTAAATAACAGCCATAAAATATTAGTGACTTTATGTGACAACCCTAGCGGCTTCCGTGGGCGACAGCGGGACGTTCCGGGACGAGGAGGGAAGTAGGTGTTTATAACGCGGCGTTTGGAGCACGCACAAAGAAGAGTCCATTCTATAGTGTATTTTCTATGTCTAAACACTCATATCTATTGATTTGAGAGAGCAGATATCCCCCAGCTGTAGTACAAAGATTAGCCAGTCAGCAATTATCGTATGCTGCCCAGGTTGCGTCAGACGAACATAATATGTTTCGTCATATGGGAAAGTCCTTTCCTTGCACCCCCATGTGACTAGGGTAAACTGTATAGGTACTGTAAGGCCTCGTTTAAGGAGACGCGGGGCGGCACGCGGGGCGGGCTGTCGGAAAAACAAACATATGAAGATGTATGAGAGCCTTCAAGGAGAAGCGTTGTCACACGCCTCAAATTGTCATAGATTTGCCGCCGCTTGCCGCCCCGCGTCTCCTTGAACGAGGCCTAAGACGACTGTCTGTGGTTATTCCAGTCATCATCATCATCATCATCAGCCTATATACGATGACTGACAGACAACAAACAGCTATATTTGTATGAAATGCCTGCATTCAGGTGTCTGAATATTTCGCATTTTGCGTCTAAGGCATTTCCCGTTAGTGACATTTTGCGTGCCTGATTTGTTGTGTATTGGGCATTAGGCTATAGCTGTCATTTTGCGTATATGTCATTTTGCTTTTTTGACATTATGCATTGTGCAAACCATTTCACTGCAGGGCACAGGCCTATTCCGCGTGGAGAGTGTATGGGCCGACCACGTGGATTGGTAGGCTTCACATACGCATCGGAATTTCTTTCTTTAGCGTATGCTATGCGTAGGTTTCCTCACAATATTTTGCATGTTGTATGTGTTTATTCCAAAACAAAGCATTAAAAGTATCAGGCTAAAGGAACGAGGGCTAAAAGAGATGAATGGAGTAATACGACATATTGTGCCGATCCCAAGTAATTGGATAAGGGCAGGAAAATGATGATGGTAATGTGTCTATTCCAGTACAAAGCATTAAAAGGCCTCAGGCTGAAAGACCGTCGTCTCCCAACAGAAGTGCTCGGTAGACTCTACGCGCAGTACTGCGCCCTGATCAACAAGATGTACGACGTATACATGAATAGTATACAGCTGCAGAGAGCTAATTATATGGTGGAGATTGTCGCTGTGTTTGTTAAACGGTAAGACACTCAGACATAGAAGGGAACGAAAGGGCGGATGAGTTGGCCAGAAGGGGCACAGAAAACCACTTCATAGGCCCCGAACCCTTTCTGGGAATACCTGGCAGTCTAACGCGAGATTCTTTGAATAGGGTCAGCTTTGGAGAGGCAATAAAGCTTTGGTGCAACACCCCAGGCATGGGCCACTCCAAAGCACTTATCAAAGGCTACAATGGCAAACTTGCGAACGGTCTCCTTGCCCTCACCAAGGATCAAATTTGTACAATAGCAAGGTCACTCACAGGCCACTGCAAATTAAATAAACACATGCACACACTGAATTTAAGTGATACCACCGGCTGCAGATTCTGCAAGGAGGAGATGGAAACTCCTCTACACCTCCTATGTGACTGTGGCCCCCTGATGTACAAACGTAGTACTCATCTAGGTAGGCAGGTTCTGACACCAGATGAGATACAAACTATCCCTATCAAAAATCTACTGCGTTTTCTGGCCGCAGTGGGGATTGGTAGGGAACTTTAAAAAGGGCGTTCACAAAGGACCAGCGATGGTCTACGTGGCATAGGCTTGATAAGCTTGTCAAGGCCCAAAACACCCCTAAATAATAAATAATAATAAACGGTAAGATTGACATTAAATATTAAATAAGAATTGGTCCATTAACTATATAAGAGGTGGAGAGTCTTGCCTGATGTCTAACTGTGATGTCTTGGCAGTTAAACGCATGGAGATAGCCCTGGGAGATAGTTATCCAAAACCGGGACATTACAGATTCTCCCCTGAACGGAATTGCCTATAATTAACCACATTAAAATAAATATGTGCGAAGTGCTTCGGCGAATGTGCCCAGGAGCTACTTGACCTGATTCCTCCACCCTCCTCCCACCAACGTACGACACGACGTAGTGCGAGACTGCATCCATACGCTGTCGATATTCCAACAATCCGCTCAAATAGGTTCGCGTCCTCTTTTATAATGAGAACCGGTAAGGTTTGGAACTCTCTCCCTGCGTCTATGTTTCCAAGTAAATACAATCAGAATATTTTTAAAAGAAAAGTTAATAGGCTTTTTATAGGTGAGCGCGCTACTATTGCAAAGTTTATGTAGGCGTACGGCTAGCCACCTTTCACCATTCGACAATCACACATACATAGACTTTATTTTCCAGATTATTCGAGCTCCGAAACGAATTAGTTCATTACATAGTAAACGATTACATCTACTTCGATTTGTCGCTGAGACAATTGCATATGACGCCATTCGATGCCCAGGTAATTTTCTGCTCTAAAGCAAACCGCAAACGCTCACTGAAGGTCTTGTAAAAAGGCTGAAAGTCACCCAAAAGGCAATGGATAGGGCTCGGAGTTTCCCTGCGAGACCGAATAAGAAATTAAGAGATCCGCAGAATAACCTGAGTAGCCGAAACTATAGTGGCAAAATGGGCGGGGAACATTGCTGAACCAATGGCCGATGGGACCGAAGAGTTCTCGAGTGGTGGACGACCGTGTACCGGAAAGCGCGGCGTGGGTAGGCAAGGTGGACAGACGACCCGATGAAGGCGGCGGGAACCCTTTGGATGAGGGCAGCGCAGGATTGGACGTTGTGGCGACCCTTGCAGGAGGCCTTTTTCCAAAAGTGGACGTCCATGAGATGAAGATGAAAACTAAAAGCCTCTTGTAAACGTGATTTTTCTACAGACTGAGTAGCCCAGTCATTTTACGGAGTTTTGTTAGGAGAGGTGGGAAGTCATTATTAATTGGACTTTTAAACTGTAACCGGCACCATTTTGTGACAAAAAGACTACCTGAAAACATATTTAAAAAACATAGAAATCAAAACTGTGAGTCCCATAAGGCTTTCAAATTATTAATATTAACACCAATGCACTCATTTTAATTAGATTTAACAATATACATTATTTTTGAGCATTAAAATAGGCATTGAAATTAAAAAAATGAGGTTTTTATTACAAAATACTAATGTATTTTTCAAAACCTTCTTAGTAGATAACAATATTTACACAATGTTTAAAGTATGTATAATGGTAATGCCTTAAATATGTGCCAAAAAAAAATTACCATCATGTTTTAATTTAAAATTTTTGAACTGTTGCTGACGGCATTTTTTTTTTTTTAATTTTATTACTTTTCTGAGCACAAATTGGCTCTTAAGGCGGTTGCAGAGGGGTCAATTTTATACAAAACTTTGACGCATAATACGCGTAGACGGTATTAATATAAGTCACTTTGTATATATGGAAAAATAGTTTAGAAAATCTAGATACCGCGTAACAAATAACATTTGCAATTTATAAAATAATTACGAAGATATAAAACTTTGAAATTTTTCATACAAAATTTTAAAAGCTTTATATCTTCGAAATTATATTATAAATTGCAAATGTTATTTGTTACGCGGCAACTAGATTTTCTAAACTATTTTTCCGTATATAAAATATTACTTTTATTAATTCCGTCTACGCGTATTGTGCGTCAAACGTTTGTATGGACTGAAACCACCTTAAATACTATACCGAAAAAAAATATCAATTACCTACTAATTAGTCCCGGCTCAAACCGTAAAATGACTGGGCTACCGGCACTGTTGCAGCTTCTAATATTGTTGTTTTTAGCCTTATAGTATCTCTAAGATATTGCACACTAATACGGTGCTTATTAAATTAAATTAAATTAAAGTATTTATTTGTCTCTCAGGTTATAGTCCCGTTCCATCTTCCCCTGGAAGCTCGCCCGGACTCGGTTGAGCAACTCTTACAGAAGATGTGGGCGGAATCCACCAAACGTCTCAGAAACCCTCACAAGGTATATTCAGCAAAATCCTCATCATCATCATCTATTGCTTATTTCCAATTATTTGGGGTCGGCGCAATATGCCATCCTCTTCCGTTCTGCAAAATCCTACTATTAAGAGCACAGGCGGTTACGGTTTCTTACATACAAATGTATTCCCCTTTTTTCTCCCTGTATAATGATAATGACACTAGGTCAAAAAAATGTTTACTATACAATCTATGTTACCTCTGCTAGTCGTCTCTATGTTTTGCTTTATAGCTTTTAGTAATTACTGTAAGAACTTAGGGACCTTCGAAAATTAACAATTTTACCGCCCGTTTTCAGACATCCAGCAAACAAATTGACGAATATGTACAAACAAAAAAAGCAAGACATACAGACATAGCCAAAGTCTTTCTGATATTATTCTTAAAATTATCAAAATCGGTTTAGTTTTGGAGGAGGAAACAGGGGAATACGAAATGCTGATTTCCTCGGTTTTATGTCGATAAAATCGGTCCGAGCTACAGTTGTCTCTTTCGCACTAGGTGACCTATTCTCTAAATTACCATTTCAGCCCGCCTATCCTCTTAAGTAAAATGTTAAAAGATTGTGACGATGTTTGCATGTTTGTGATTCAAACACGCACTAGCGGATTTGGATGAGATTTGTCATACATCATTATGAGATATGTTTTGGATTCACATATATATTTTAAAGTCAAAGCAGACAAAGTCGCGGGAAAAAGCTCCTTAAGGTGGTTTCAGTCCATACAAAAGTTAGTTAATATAAAAATAGCCCAGTCATTTAACGGTTTGACCCGGGACTAATTAGTAATTGTCATTTTTTTTTCGGTATAATATTGAAGAGCCAATTTGAGCCTAGATGTGTACCAAAATTAGAAAAAAAATCACGTCAGTAACATTTCCAATTTTGAAATTTAGCTATTATCTCGTTCTAAAAAACCTGATGGTAAGTTTTTTTTTGCACAAATTTAAGGCTTTACCATTATACATACTACAAACATGATGTGAATATTTTGTCTACATCACAGATAAAATATATTTTCTAATAAATACCTAATTTTTTTTAATTTCATTGCCTATTTTATTGCTCAAAAATAATTTATATTGTTAAATCTAAGTCAAATGAGTGCATTGGTATTAATATTAATAATTTAAAATCCTTCTGGAACACATAATTTGGATTTCTATATTGCTAAGCGATTTTTTTTAATATGCTTTAAGATAGTCCTTTTGTCACTTAATGGTTCCGGTTACAGTTTAAAAATCCAATTAGTAATTACTGTCTTCCCCGCTTAATAAAACTCTGTAAAATGACTGGGCTAAAAGTAATAATTTATATATGGAAAAATAGTTGTGTCTAATATGTAATATTACATATGCTCAGACCATCAAACTGAACAACTTTCTCTATGGAACCAATATCGAAATCGCGAAAAAAAAATTTGCTGTCCCATACATTTGAGTCAAATTATGTTCACAGTTTTGTATGGGACAGAGCAGCAAATTTTTTTTTCGCGATTTCAGTATTGGTCCTGTTGAGAAAGTTGTTCAGTTTGATGGTCTGAGCGTACCCTTAAAATAGTTTCAGCTAATTTTGTTAGACCTTAGCCAAATTACGGCTTAGCTCACATACACTTAGTACTGAGTACTAAGTGTATGTGAGCTAAGCCGCGGACGGACGGACGGATAGACGGACGGACACAGCGAAACTATAAGAGTTCCTTGTTGACTTCGAAACCCTAAAAACTTTCTGTATTCTCTCACAGACTAAAAGTCAGGCTTCGAATAAGTCAGTTGCGCCAATGAAAAGCGCTTTACTCGAGGAAGACGACATGGATATGCCAGAAGAACTTCCAGAAGCCTTAGAAGAGGAAGAAGAAAAAGAAGTAGTTGGTTAGATATTTGCATTGACTTATCAACTACTGGACGTCAGGTCCGCGCTCAAAAGAGTATGTAACAATATGCATAAAGAACAATATTTACGCGCCAGTCCATATGGAATCCATAAAAGGAATGAAAGTTGAGTGAATGCAGTTAAATGCGCTCCTTACGAAGTATGTGTGGTATTACTTTGGTTGATCGAATAAAGAACAGTGTGGTTAAGGGATTGGTGTTTGTTGAAGGATGATATTGTAACAAGGATTGAGAGGGGTATGCTTAGATGTTTCGCTCACGTAGACAGAATGAATGAATGAAGACTTACGAATGAAATTTATCAAGCAAAGGTGAGCGGAAGTGTTGGGAGAGGCCGTCCGAGGAAAACATACCATGATCAAATCAATGATCTTTTCCAAAAAGGACAAGTGCGTAGCACCCTCAATCGACGGAAGTGCATGAAAAGATGTATGAATGTCAATGAGGCGAAAGATGTGTGTCAGAATCGTAGCATGTGGCGATCTGTTGTCTCTGGGACATAGGCGTGAGCATATGTATGCATGTATGTACGAAAACGTAAAAGCTGCTACTGGACCGATAACTAGTTTCAGAAACTGTTTACTTTTCGAAACGCCCATCACTACCCGCCAGCCTTGATAGAAAGCTGCGATCAGTTGCCTGTCTAAAGGATGCTTCAGTTTCTTCTAAGATAACATAGCATGCGCCAGACCAATGGACTCGTTAGATCGACCGACTACGAGCACGTTTATTGTGTCGTGCCGCGCTGTGCTGTAGCAAAATGAAAATAATAAAAATTTCAATGTTTTCAGTTTGTTTATTATTACTAAAACGTACTTACGTTTACGTAAGTTAGTCTGGGACACTTTTTTCGAGCGTGTATGAGACCCGAAGTCCATTAGTTTGTAGGTCAATGAATATTCTCCTTGATCCCAAATTGCCGCCTCTATAATTCCCGTCTCCACGGTGTGATAGTGTTTAGGAGTGGGTAACCGCAGTCATCATCATCATCATATGAGCCATTAAACGTCCATTGCTGGACATAAGCCTCCCACAAAATAGGGGGAATTGCCATAATTGCCACGCTTGGCAGGCGGGTTGGCGATCGCAGTTGGATCGAATTAATGTGTGTACTCAGAGGATGCTGCTGCCCATTCTTCAGTAGATCCCTTAGTCGCCTTTTACGACACCCACGGGAGGAAATGGGATGGTGCTATTCTCAGCCGACACCACACGGACGGTAACTGGGATGATGGGATGTAATCTAACAGTCATATTCAATAACTAGGGATCACTTCCGTGCGTTCAGATGTTTTTGCCATACTTATTACTGGAAGCAAAATAGGTCATGGTTTCAGTACAATGTTAGGTTCCTATTGTTTTATTTTGTATTTTTGGTGCTTTTGCGGTCGTGTCTTCAACACTGCCATAAATGATCTCTTGAATTGGCTCTCTAATAGCCATGTTTTTTCCTTCTTATTGCTGTCTCCCGTTTGCAATGGAGGGAAGTCGGATATTTCGTCTTCCTACTCCTCCTATCTTCTTTGATTAATTCATTGCGGGTTCCAAGACAGATTAGAGTCATCCCCCGGGCTCGCTGGACTTCATTGTCCAGTGTTGTGAATGGTCGCCGCTGTTGATCCTGGCTTACAGGAGTTACAGCGGTGGGAATGTGTGGTGGGCCTATGCCCGTTTTAGTCATATTCAATAAAGAAACATTAATATTGCTCTTGCAGTACCAGTAGCCGAACCAGTGATATCTGAAGATTTCATCCAGATTCTACTTATACAAAGACATGTGAGATTCAGGTTGGTTTTTTTTTATTATTTCTTTTATTAATTTTGCGCTCCATTCGTTTCGTTGTAGAGCTTATTTCTATAAAAATGACTTAGCGTACTAGTCGCCAAAAATAAGCATAAAAATGTATGCATGAATAATTAAGGTCAAAGTTTATTAGAAAATAAACGGTCATTCCAGATGAGAAATGATAAGAAAAACCTAAAGATTTTGATTGTCTGAAAAGAAAAATGATTCCGTGCTTCGGATGGCACGTAAGGCCGTTGGTCCCGGCTACCATCTCTGGTGGTAGTAATTGGTTACATAAAAACCACGTCAGAGGCCGTAAGGCGGTCTGAAAAAACTCTGACACCAGGGCTCTGCCCACACGATAAGAAGAATAAAGTTATGATAATGTCTTTGCTTTGCTTCATACAAATAAATGCGGCTGCTAACAGAGGTGAAAGAAGGCTGTGTTGCAGTTGGGTTCGGACGCTCTCTTGCTGTTCTAATAGCCCAGTCATTTTACGGAGTTTTGTTAGGAGAGGTGGGAAGTAATTATTAATTGGACTTTTAAAGTGTAAGCGGCACCATTTAGTGACAAAAAGACTAGCTGAAAACATATTAAAAATAAATTCGCTAGTACGCAACATAGAAATCAAAATTTTGAGTCCCAGAAGGCTTTTAAATTAGTAATATTAATACCAAAATTACGGCCTCGTAAGGCGGTCTGAAGAAACTCAGACACCAGGGCTCTGCCCACACCATAAGAAAGAAAGAATAATAAATATATTCAATGATACTCCACTCGTTCGAACTTACTTCGTAAACTTTCATTTTTTATTTTTCGCAATATGGAAGTCTGGTTGTCGTCATATTGAATGTTGATTACTGTCATGTCTTTAGTGACACTCGCAAGATTAAGACAAATCGATTGACTTATGAATCATCATAATCGGCCAACAAGTTTGGTCTCCATGCTGATCAAATCAGTTGCGTCCTACAAAAAGGGGAGGTCCGGAGTACTCGACGGGCATGTACAAGATATTTATGGATGATGATGGAGATGAGGCAAAAGAAGTATGTAAGGATCGTAGTAAGTGGCCCGCCCTGGTCTCTGCCTACCCCACTGGGAAAGAGGCGTGACGTTATAGATAGATAGATAGAATAGAAGTTTGGTCTCTAGAGTGCCACAAAAGAACAAACTTACATACATAGCCTTATAAACACAATATTATCCTTCCTTTGCGTCGCGCAGTCGAGTAAAAAGGCCTGTTTCTCATTATTCGGCCTACTCCCCACACAAAGCCTAGTTTACATAGTGTCATGACATTAATTTTCACTTCTAAACGTCAAGTATTAAAATGTGTACATTACTTACTATGCTGGCTCAGGGACCCGAAGTGGGGCTTGGCCTCCGACAACAAAGCACGCCATTCATCTCTTTTCTGCGCCATCTCAGTCCAGTTGGGCACCTCCAGCTCCTCGAGATCTTTGGTAATCTGGTCTATGCAGCGATATCTGGTCCCAGAGGGTCGCCCTCGCCCCAGATACGCTCTCTTCACCGCACGATCTTCCTCTGTCCGTTCTGTGTCCGAGCCAGCGTAGACGAGCAGATTTTATCTCTCCTAATACGTTGAAAGCAGAAACTAGGTCTTCATTTCATGAAACTAAATTAGTTACGTGTGTGGAGTGGAGAATAGAATAAAAATAATATTTATTAATCCACAAAAAGCCATTTTACAGACGGATTTCTAATAAAATAATAAAGGCTAGGCGTGTGGGGACTTGCTACAGTTGCAGCACCCCCAAGTTATAGCAAAGATGCCAACAGATGGCGATACCGTCGCCCTCGAAAATATGCTCCATACAAAGACAACGTTAACCGAGAATACGTAACTCGTAACCTACAACAAATAAGGTTCACAATCGAATGCAAGACATACATCGCGCAAGAGAAATGATCACAGAGATTCGATACATATACAAGGTCCAACTAAGAACTGTTGGAGTTGGACCACGGCCGGTCCCCAGGCTTCACACATGGCCTGGTGGAAGATCCTTTCCTTTTCAATGGAGGAACATTCCCAGTAGCACCTCCATACGTGTCATTCGCAATTTTTGATGAAACTACAACTAAATTCACTGTGAATACCTACTCAATATGATGCATAATAGACGCCTTATTTTGTGCCTCTTGTATTTTTTCTCAGTATTTTCCTGTTAATTTTTTGGTGTAAAATAAAGAATATTTTTGATTGATTGATTGAGACTTCTGATTCTTTCCTGGCCGGTTCTGGTGGGTTCTCAAGTCTTAATATAAATTGGATGTCTGGATATCTGGTCTAGACCATTCTGCATAAAACTTTCCTCTATCCAATCATTTTTACTTTCATTTCTGAGTATTTGACTCAGATGAAATAAATGATTATTATTTTTATTATGATTTCTAACGAGTGTCAACAACTTTTGACAGGAGTTTCTATATGGCAGACTTCCGTGCAAGGTGTGCGAAAAGACGAATATATTTCGCAAGGAAAGTCGAACCGGCGCCGATTAGTTTAAAAACCAGAGCTGCCAAGCTTATACAAATGGTTTTCAGGTTAGTCACCGAACCTTATTTACCATCATCACATTATTTAATATTTACCTTATTTACCTGGAGTAACC
The DNA here is from genome assembly GCA_927399405.1 of Agonopterix arenella. NCBI lineage: Eukaryota > Metazoa > Arthropoda > Insecta > Lepidoptera > Depressariidae > Agonopterix > Agonopterix arenella. The sequence goes on along the minus strand of OV656718.1, from coordinate 6,342,468 downwards.
GAAGCGAGCTCGAAATTTTTCAGAACCATTTCTCAGCTGTGGCTAGAGTTGTAAATGCTACGTAGCCCACCACTGCCTACCGTAGTCTACCGGTAGACTATGGTAGACTACCTATTTATACCGTAGTTTATGTATATTTCAATACGTACTTAATATGAGACAACATGTTGTAATATACAATTATTAATCATAAAACATGAATAATAAATACATAATTTGTCTTTTTTTTGTTCATTATGTTCATCACGATCATGCATCATAGCATCAGCATGTGCATCAGGCATGTCCATCAGCCTATAAAATGCCCCACTTCTCGGACATGAAGGTTTCCTCACGATGTTTTCCTTCACCAAAAAGCCAACGATAATGCTTTGAAACCGTCCGTACCGACATGAAATACAAATTATAAAAACCATGCTTCAGTGCAGTCAGCCCAGCCCAGCTTATGTTGGTTTTGTATAGCTTGATGTGTCGCCGTGCGTACGTGCCCTAGGGATCGAACCCATACCCCTAGGAGCACTAAGTCGGTGTGTTATCCACTAGGCTATCGTGGCTTAGTGCATGTCACATTATAAACAACCTTTTATAGATAGTGTATGTCGATGTCCTTTTTTCGCGTTCTAGGTTGATTTTTACTTTCTCTAAAATTATTGCTGAAGCTCTCATAGCTTATTTATCATAAATAATAAATGGCAGCCGCCTTAAATATTGTGAACTGGTCAAAATGTCTACTACTGAATAATCTACAATTGCTACCGTAGCTTATGTAGCCTACCGGTAGTCTACCTCACGATTTGGTAGACTACGGTAGATTTACAACACTAGCTGTGGCCAGAACACTGAGCTAGGGTCGTTTAATCTGGTTCTGCAAATCTCCTGATTTCTGATTCGATCTCACTGGTGAACTCCGAGCATAGCTTCCAAGTAGCTACCATAGTGAGCTACCACGTCTCAGTTCCGTATGTCATCACTAGCAGTACTGCTAAAGACTTTCGTCTTGAGACACTGCGTTATTTGGCATGAGAAGAAGTATCTTCTTGGAAACTACATAGTAATGTAGTTTCCCCGAACGCTGCCCAGCTGAGTTAGAATCGACGGTTGATCTCGCAAAAATATATTGTGTTTGAATTTCAGAGAAGTAATGAAAGTGAAAAGGCAGCGAGTTACGGATTTAAAAAGAGATATTCTATTAGGATTGGTGCCAGATTTCGATCGGAGGCCATTAAAATTTGATGAAGAAAACGAAAAAGTAAAAAGAACCCCGTATTCCGTAATTTGACTTCGAGTAGCGTATTGTCATTGTAATTAATCACCATCATCACCATCATCGTATAATGTATCCATCACATCCCTTGAAAGTCCATCTTCTTATCATATCATATCTTATCTTATCTTATCTTATCTTATCTTATCTTATCTTATCTTATCTTATCTTATCTTATCTTATCTTATCTTATCTTATCTTATCTTATCTTATCTTATCTTATCTTATCTTATCTTATCTTATCTTATCTTATCTTATCTTATCTTATCTTATCTTATCTTATCTTATCTTATCTTATCTTATCTTATCTTATCTTATCTTATCTTATCTTATCTTATCTTATCTTATCTTATCTTATCTTATCTTATCTTATCTTATCTTATCTTATCTTATCTTATCTTATCTTATCTTATCTTATCTTATCTTATCTTATCTTATCTTATCTTATCTTATCTTATCTTATCTTATCTTATCTTATCTTATCTTATCTTATCTTATCTTATCTTATCTTATCTTATCTTATCTTATCTTATCTTATCTTATCTTATCTTATCTTATCTTATCTTATCTTATCTTATCTTATCTTATCTTATCTTATCTTATCTTATCTTATCTTATCTTATCTTATCTTATCTTATCTTATCTTATCTTATCTTATCTTATCTTATCTTATCTTGTTGTGCCCCAGTTGTGTCCACTTCGACCCAGTGGGATCTTTTGTGTTAGCCCCAATGCTTTTTGCTTTCTTCACCCTTCAAATACTTGGTCAATGAAGGAGGCGATACCATTGAGGGGAAGAAACATATAAGATCTCCCGGTTTTGGATATCCATCTCCAAGGAGGTTCATGCGTTTTGCCGCCAAAACATCACAGTCGCAAAGGATATGTTCCATAGTCTCCTCATCATCGGATTCCTCCTTCCTCATCGTCAGTCCATCTTCGGATATAGGCTTCCATATTTGTGACTATGACGTTCTTTCCCTCATCATCTGCATCCATTTTGGACCCGGTCGCTGTATCGCTTGATACCATTGACGACAAGCGTTGCGTAGAAGTACAAACTTGTCTTCCAAACCATAGACAACCAACCAGGTAAACCTAGGAATTAAACCCTCAAACTCACATGTTTTTTGGTCAAATCTACAAATGCCACCTCCAAATTTTATTTTTAAATTGGAATTTCATTTTGATCGTGTTACCCAAACTAATTGCTAAAATAAACGATTTCACAGCTGCACCAATAAAAATATATCTTCTGGTAGTTGTAGCTAGGTTTTTGTCTAACCCAAATGGTGATGATGGTCGTGATGTTTCAGTTGCTAGCCAAGAGACGGGAAAGGAAACTGAGAGTGAAACAAAATTACGACAAAGAGTTCGATATAGAAAATAAGCGAATAATATTGTTTAAGAAAGATGATCAATACGAAGATATTACTGCGCATATACGAGAGTGGCTACTTGATTGGTCAGTATTTATTTTTAATGGTTCTGTACCCAGAAATTCATAAGTTGGTCACCTTTCTATGAAATACAGACGGAAATGCTTGAATCGGTTCAAAAGCGGTTTCTTCGTATTTTGTCCTTTAAGTTCGGTCTGAGACGGTCTTTGACTACCTACAACGATAGGCTGAGTAAATTTAATCTGGACTCAAAATAGTAAAACTTGGATGTTCTTCGCTACGTTTCGCTTAGACCTAACATTAGATCCACTCGTAGACAGCATTTGTTTTCTATCCCCAGCACCACCATTAACGTATCTTATAATAGTCCTTTAATTCGCACGTGCCGGTTATATAGTGAACATTGTAAGAGCTTTGATATTTTCCATCAAAGCCCTGGACAGTACACAAGCTCTGTTAAGCTGCTGATGCGCCAAGAATTATAGTGTACTAAGTTTTTACTTTCGTTTTTAGTGTGTAACAAGTTTCTTTCATTTTCTCGTCAAATTCAATTTTTCATTACTTATTCATATACCAACCTACCTAGCTCTTATTTTTAAAATTTTAATTTATCACTTGTAGTAAATTCGTAACAATATAATTAGAACGCTGTGCGCAGTTATATTTGAGGTGCAAATTTGATGTAGTTTAATTTGTTATATTTTTAAGATCGAGTATTAGTTTGTACTAAAATAAGTCTATGTTGTCCGTCTGTCTGTCTCTCCTACTTATGTCGTCACCCTGCCGTTTGCATCAGGGTAATACCGTATCCACACAGACACATACAAGGCTATTATTCTGTAGATGAATTTAGATGATAAATGATCGGCTATGTTAAACTAACCTCAATAAGGTATCTGCTTCGCAATAATATAAAAATAGATCATTATAGCCCAGTCATTTTACGATTTAGACTAGAAATGTACCAAAATTAAAAAGAAATCACGTCAGTAACATCCCCAAATTTAAAATTTAGCATTTATCTCGTTCTAAAAAACCTGATGGTAAATTTTTTTTGCACATTTTTAAGTCTTTACCATTATACATACTTCAAACATGGTGTTAATATTTTTTCCGGCTTTGGAAAATATATTTTTTTTTTAAATTTCTTATGGGTTTGCTCTTGACCTCAATCTAGTGCTCAGGACGAAGATGGGGTCGAAGAGTATTTTTCTAATGAATACCTCATTTTTTAAATTTGAATGCATATTTTATTGCTCAAAAATAACGTATGTTTTTAAATCTAATTAAAATGAGTGCATTGGTAATAACATTATTAACGTAGAACCCTTCTAGGAGATTTTTTTTAAATTTGTTTTCTGATAGCCTTTTTGTCACTAAACGGTGCCGGTATAACCGGTTTAAAAGTTTAATAGTCCCATTCATAAAATTACTCCCCACCCCTCCTAACAAAATTCCATAAAATGACTGGGCTAATAGAACGCTGGATGCTTGCATAATAGTTGACAATTAATAGATTTGTCATCAGTCATCCATCTACTTATATCAAGGGCCCATGATCCCACGTGCCCGAATACCTGCACAAGAGAGGGCTTAAACACACCTGACCTGAAGCTATCAAACTCGCCGCTAACCTGACCAGTATAATATGAAAACACTGAAGAACCCTTGACCCGAAAAGAGACTGTGCTATTCTACAACCAATTTTAGAGACTCGATTGCCTAGGGTGCGCTGGTCGTATCGAGTTTTGATACTTCATGCTCTAATCTTATTTCCTATTCCAGGTACTACGGATATGGTTTCTTTCCACCATACCCTTACGAGATGGAAGGTGGCACCGTACTAGTGTTGACTGGGGAATATGAGACCATAGATGAAAGAAAAGAGGAGGATGACAGGATAAAGGCCGCTACGAAAGGAAAAAATAAGGAAACTGTAAGCATAACTCTTTTTTTCCAAGATTCAATTGGTCAAGGAGCAATTGCTGCTTATTACTGCGGGCAATGGAGGGGCCAAGCCAGCAAGCCAGCCGAGAGAAAAAACAAGAGGCACAAAACAAGATGATCTCGTGCCAACTTTCTCACTTTTTGACCCAGGATTATGTATCCATCTCCCGAGACTATAATGCTATAACTCTAAGCCATATACTTCTAATATTATCTTCACTTTACAAAACCTGCTTCCAATTTCAGCTGAAACAAGAGAAGGAGCAAGCGAAATTAGAAGCGATAGCTAAGAAGGAGCTACAAAAAGAAACATTGAGGAAAGAGAAGATAGCTTTGTTTAAAGCCAGATGTAATCCTCAAACAGACCCTGGTTATGAAGTCAAGCAATCCGAAAACAAGGCTAATTTGATAGACGTACGTATAGCACAGAGTACTATCTCAATCAATTAAATCAGCCCACATCAACCCACTGCTGGGCCATGTCATCAGACCAAGGTGCTGGTGGTCTGCCTACTGACCTCAGTCCCTCTCTTGGCGACCACTCTGATACTGCCTTAGTCCACCGTCTGTATTCCCGTCTAGCCAAGTGTCCAGCCCATCTCCAGTTCAGCTTTGTGATCCGCTTACCCAAGTCTTCGACTTTCGTTCTTCGTCGAATTTCAACGTTAGGTATAAATAAATTACGATATTATTGCGTAACGTTATAGGTATAAATAAATTACGATAACATGACCCGCGCCTCCAAAGGGTTTTTAAGTGTTTCCAAAGTGTTAGGGTTGCTATACACATATTTGTCGATCAACGAAGCCGACCCGAAGCAATCACTGCACTTGTTCGGCTTCATTCGGCTTGTGCCGATCTTGTGCCGATCGGGTAGTTCGTTCGAGTAGACACATCATTCGAACATTTATCTGCATACATTTGATTTTACCGCCCGGTTTTGCCGATTGTTCCATCCGGCTTTGCCCGGCCACTGTATTCGTGCGGCTAAGACGAGCAGCTTTTTTCCCGAACATTCATCTACACATATTCGATTATACCGGCCCGCTTATGTGTATAGCAACCCTTACAAGTCTCACTATACATGCGCTTGTGCTAAAACTATTTCATAGCCCTGCCCTGTGGTCCCGTCTTAGAACGTACCACACCAATTCTTCCCGTGGGTGTCGTACAAGGCGACTAAGGTATTAAAGGTTTCTTATGCAGTGTTTATGTGGGCGAAAGGCACTGAAACGTCACTTTACACGTCATTCCATCCTGAAGTGCGATTTTTGAATCTCATACGTTGAAAACTCAGCAGTTGAAAATGTATGCAGATGTGTATCTTTCTATTACTGATTTGACTTTCAAAAATCGTACTCCTGAAGCAAATTTTTGAAAGTCAACTCAGCAGTAGAATATAGTAATTTATGACATATAGCATATCTTCATAGTAATTTTGACATTTTCAACTGCTGAGCTCAGCTCAGCGAATGAGTTTCAAAAATCGCACTCCTGAAACTTAAATTGCCAAATATGTGCATTGTTACAACTACATTTTAATCAGAAAGTTGGTAGTTGTAGCAATGTTTCTGAACACCCCGAAGGAGATTACGTTCTTTTCCTTTTTTTTTGAGATGTCTATTACAGCTCTGCTCAGGGAGCAACTACTGCTTTTGACTGCGGACTATTGGAGGGACCCCAAAGGGTCTACCATAGAGATCTAGAGAGATACCAACCAACGCGCTGAGTATGAAACCTAGGGTCGCATTACCACCAGTACCACGCGATAGAAAGTATTTTGTTAGCTTGAATGTGCTCATTATCCATTGCGGTATCAGAACTCAATTCGAATAATCTTTAGTACTACGCAAGCATTGTAAACTATTTACACATAATATCTCGACTGACTTTCAGCCTCATAATATACTGAATACTTACTGTCGCGAGCAATGTGGTTCGTTTTTGTGTGGTGTACATACACACCGTGCCTATTGTATTATATAATATCATATGCTTATTTGAATAAAGGACAGTATTCTACCGAACTTGATGTGTATCACTCGTCATTCCATCATCTTTTCTCTCATCTTTTGCGCATATTGCTGCGACACTGTCCCCGCCCCCTTTTCACATCTCCCTTTAGTTTTTGTGATCTGTGACCGAGCCAAATGAATGAACTTAAGGACCTCGGCATAGGACGTTGCTGGGGCTACGCGGTGGCTTGGGTTAGCGGGAATCGGTGAGAAGCGGCCTGCGATTGGCCTGTAGCGTCTGTAGGCGCCAGAAGTGAAAGGAATGGGCAGAGGTCGCGGCTGTCCCCGCCGGCGGTGACGTTGATTACGGTGTCGAGGTATTGATATCGTGTTACCTTTTGTGTGTTGTGAGTTTGCGATTGTTAGTCGTGTCTGTTGGGCCGGGATTATGTTCGTGAGTTAGTGTATGTATTAGGGATTCAACGATTACGAAGCGGTGCTTCGTTTTCCGACTCCGTAGTAAGAATTGTACGATTATTAAAATGAATTAAAATCGTCAATCAGATTGTGCTGACAAATACCAGACCTAAATACTAGATTTTAGAGCCAAAACACAACATTAAAAAAATCGGATCTTTTGGTGCCATTTTAGCTCATTTTGAGCTAAATCTGACTTTTTTTTGGTCAGATTTGACTCTCATTTTATAATTTTTTTTTAAATTCTACTGAGGTTTTGATTTGATTTTCGGTTTGAAGTATTACATACATTCTCGTTCTCGCGATATCTCATCCACATTTCAAAAGATTAATCTCCCACGTAAATCGGACGAGATATCTTTTGATTAAAGAAATTATACAGAACCATGTTCCATATTGTGTTTTTCAAAACGAATTATCCTCTACGCATCCAAAAATCAAAATCCTGACCAAGTGTACCTTTGACTACAATCTCAAATTAGAAGAAAAAGTTACTTACAAAGTATTGGAATTAAAAAAAAAGAAAATTAATGATTTTATTTTCATTGGAATGCAAAGAAACACTATGAGAACTCATTCTGAGGATAATCTTAACTAAATTTCTTTAAATAATCGTAAAGCATCGGTTATCGTAATAAATAACGATTAATATCGTAATCATAATCGTAATGGCCGAATCGTTGCATCCCTAGTATGTATGTAAAAAATTTGTTATTATTGCAGGTACTGAAAAATTACAGATTAGCGTGGTCCATTTACGATAAGTATCCACCAGAAACATGCGCAGAGGTTATATACGGGTATATGAATTCGATAATACAAGAGGAAATAATGAGTGAGATACATTTTGAAGTTAGGAAGATCGTTGATGAGCTGATGAGGTATATTTTCAACATTCTTTAGTTATATAGACGTAGATTGAATATTAGCAAGCTAATAGACTAAGAGATAAGTGTACTTTTTGCAACCATCAGCTGCAAATTCAATCGGTTTAGGAGTTACAGACGTTTAAAGGTCAGTAAAAAATTTACGATTAGCTGCAAGGCTGATCGTATGATATTATTGTAGTGTGCACTTTAGCTATGTGAACAGTACAAGAACTGACATGAACTGCCAGTCGGTTTAGAAGATACAGCCGTTCAAAGGTCCGACCTTTGAACTCCTAAACCGACTGATGAACCATGCCAGTTTTGTACAGTTCACATAGCTAATCATACGACCAGCCTTGCAGCTAATCTTTAATTTTTTACTGACCTTTAAACGTCTGTAACTCCTAAACCGGTTGAAGTTATGCAGGCAGACCTAGTCCATCTCCATCACAGAGATTTCTACACCCCATAAACACTGAATCAGCCTTGCTGCTGATGGTTGCAAAAAGTACACTTATCTCTTATAATATAAGCTGAATGTGTATACTGGAAAGAAATGAATACATGACTTAATTATTCTATATTTTATGAAATACAGGCAGAAATCTGTATCTGTAAATACATCGTCTACAGCCGCGGAGCTGACTCTTTTAATGTGAATTGACACAATTATTCATAATTTTTTTTAAAGGTTAGAATTAAAACTCTACATAAAAGCTCAGAAGAAAATGTTTGCGCGAGTGAACTGGACTTACCCCAAGTTGAGAGGGAGGAAGAGACCAAAGCCGGTCCCGATACCTAAGCCATTCATCGTGAACGAGAAAGTTCTGAGCAGTGTCGAGGTAACATTTTAATTTTTCTTTATTCTTAAGGCGCTATACAAAGCACTTATCAAAAGCTACAATCGCAAACTTGCGAACGGTCTCCTTGCCCTCAGCAAGGATCAAATTTGTACAATAGCAAGGTCACTCCCAGGCCACTGCAAATTAAATAAGCACATGCACACACTGAATTTAAGTGGCACGACCGGCTGCAGATTCTGCAAGGAGGAGATGGAGACTCCTCTACACCTACTATGTGACTGTGGCCCCCTGATGTACAAACGCAGTACTCATCTAAGGTAGGCAGGTACTGACACCAGATGAGATACAAACTGTACCGATTAAGAATCTACGGCGATTTCTGACCGCACTGGGGATTGGTAAGGAACTTTAAAAAGGGCGTTCACAAAGGACCAGCGATCTACGTGGCACAGGCTTAGCAAGCCTGTCAAGGCCCAAAACCCCCCTAAACAATAATAATAATAAGGCGTTATACGTCCAGACCACAGATCACAAAAACTAAAGGTCCAGACAAACGCCAACTGCGCCTGCAGCCCGCTGAAAAAGGTAGCGGGGAGCAACTGGATGAGGAAGGCCGAGGTCAGAGTCTTGTATTGGGGAGGCCTATGTTTAGCAGTGGACGATGATAGGCTGATGATGATGATAATGATATATCCAGAAAGTACCTGGGAGATCCTTTTTTCCCATATATAACTATTTTCGAAACTACTGAATTGCCGACAACATCACCGTAGTGAAAAAAATACACAGTATTCTTGGATAGTTTTATATCTAGTAAATTGATAATTTGAATGCACGATTGGAATTATTTCACTCTATAGAAAAAAATTACGCAGAATTACAAAAATAACACCTAGGAGGTGGGCTATGCTACCTAAATTCTCATACAAAAATTTCGTCTGAACCTAAGGCACCTTAACGTTAGATCAGCACGTCTAGCATGATTTCTTTTCTTGCACGCGACTCTGCTTTAGTTCCGCCACACACAGACGGAATTGCGATCCGGAATCCTGATTCAGTGTTGTCAACTATGTTTACAAAAATACAGTAGCCTAAAATAAAAATGTATGAAATACCAAATTAATGACAATTGTATTTTTAGTTACATACACCACTATACGATGCCTTGAAGCTCATGAACACTATCGTATACCTTGATCTGGTGGTCATTTTTGCGGACTCGGAATTTAGGCTCCTACTATCAGCCGGACGAAACTCTGTGGTGGATATTTCCCCCATTGATCTTAACTATGATTAATATTTTGACATGTATAATAATTATGAAACTGAGAATAAAAATGTAATCTAATATTCTTTGACTTGCATGTCTAATTCCAATTTAATTTGTTCGAAATGTGATAAATTTTCTGATCGAAATATTAATCTACGAAATAATGTAATTTAAAGTATTAAATGACTAAAAATTACAAGTGTAGTGTTTGTACTGTTAGTGTAAGTTATTGAATAAATTGAATGAGAGATTTTCCAAAAGCAAAAAAAATAAAAAAGTTAGTTCCTAATTTCTCGATAGATGGCGTTGACCAGAGAGGGGTCCAATAGGTATGAGCAGATGTATTCATTAATAATAATAGTAAAAATACGCAGTACAAACCCTTTCTTATTGTTGTTGGTTTATTATTTAGCAATCTCGGTGTTATTGTCCGTCAACAACGAATCGAGTATTGGCGTGGTTGTATGGGCTACGTATCCGTTTTGAATATACGAAGAATAAAAAACTACAAAAACTAAACAGAAACTCAGAATTTCAATGAAAATAAACCGGAAATATTTAAATCGTATTTTTTTTAAAATCTTTATTAGCAAAGCAATTTCAATATTCTTTATACTTACTGAAAAGTGAAGTGAACAATTTAAATATTGTTCGTATATTCAAAATGGATACGAAGCCCTTAGAGCCAAGTCTGATAATTTATTCGTTATTGACAGAAAATAAATAAATAATAAATAACGCTCACAGGCACATACTTTGTAATGATCCCAAGTAAGCCTTAGGCTTTTTGTTATGGGAACCATTCAACAATGGCACAAACATATAACATCCATGACCGAACCGGGACTCGAACCCAGGACCCTGGTTCGACAGTCCGGCGTGGCGTGGCAATCATTACACCAACCGGGTCGTCAATAACACCCACATTGTTAATAACTTGTACTGTGTATTTTTATTATTAATATTAATTAATATATTTGCTCATATCTATTGGACCCCTCTCTGGTCAACGCCATCTATTGAGCAATTAGGAACTAACTTTTTTTTTCTTCTGGAAAACCCCTCATTGAATATGTATTATGTATTTGCTTATCTGCTAATGATGTTAAATTTTCAATTATTACAGACAGTGTTAGACCTATGCATAATGTCGAGGCCGACAACTAAACTACGAGACGTGAAGGGGGACTTCAGTTATGCTGCTTATGAGTCCAACACTATTGATCCATTGGCTAAGTTAGTTTCTTATTGTCTCTCTCTCTCTTGCTTATTTTAGGACTCGTGTAAGCACGTCACAACCTGGCACAGTAAGAGGTTTCTCTGACCGAACGACTTTGACACTTTCAGTGCCGCCTCACTTTTTTTTGTTTTCTTTTTATTAAAAATGGGTTTGCTCTCAGGGATGTATTTACAAATATTACGCCCCTGGGCAAATTTATTTGGCCGCTCTCCATCACTGCAGTATAACGTCGGTGGGCCAGTAGTCAAGATTTCTGAGGGGGGCAACGGTCTTTTCTGAGATGGGCAGCGCCCACTAGCTACGCCGATGGATTTGGCTATGATTATAATCTCTGTTGGTCTAATGCATGCAGTACCCACAATAATAAAACTGATTGACTTGACTTGACTTGACTCGACTCGACTCGACTCGACTCGACTCGACTCGACTCGACTCGACTCGACTCGACTCGACTCGACTTCACTTGACTTCACTTCACTTCACTTGACTTCACTTGACTTCACTTGACTTGACTTGACTTCACTTGACTTCACTTGACTTCACTTGACTTCACTTGACTTCACTTGACTTCACTTGACTTCACTTGACTTCACTTGACTTCACTTGACTTCACTTGACTTCACTTGACTTCACTTGACTTCACTTGACTTCACTTGACTTCACTTGACTTCACTTGACTTCACTTGACTTCACTTGACTTCACTTGACTTCACTTGACTTCACTTGACTTCACTTGACTTCACTTGACTTCACTTGACTTCACTTGACTTCACTTGACTTCACTTGACTTCACTTGACTTCACTTGACTTCACTTGACTTCACTTGACTTCACTTGACTTCACTTGACTTCACTTGACTTCACTTGACTTCACTTGACTTCACTTGACTTCACTTGACTTCACTTGACTTCACTTGACTTCACTTGACTTCACTTGACTTCACTTGACTTCACTTGACTTCACTTGACTTCACTTGACTTCACTTGACTTCACTTGACTTCACTTGACTTCACTTGACTTCACTTGACTTCACTTCACTTCACTTCACTTCACTTCACTTCACTTCACTTCACTTCACTTCACTTCACTTCACTTCACTTCACTTCACTTGTCCAGGTTCCCCTCCCCTGGCTACGGTGATGTCAAGAATCGCCTAGTACTCTCCTGTGCATTCGGGACGGGTATACAACCGGGAGCTCCACGCATCAAGTCTGTGCTATTGCTGGGACAGGAGAAGAATGGAAAATCCTTCCTTGTGGATGCCGTTTGTGGTGAAATAAGTATGTCTATCTATCTATCCATCTATATTACAGTATTTTAATCCGCTCATGTATTGAATTTAATAAGTTCTGTGACGACTTCAACTACGACTTATTTTGTAGCAGTGCCTCCAGCTTACGCAATTCTATTATTAGAAAATTTATAGATCAACTCAGCGATTGATTCAATGACCTTATTATTAATAACATTAAGTGTTTATTAGCGTTTAAGCGTTTTCAAATTTGTTAACTAGAAACCTATATGTGGAAGCTTGTAATTGGCCTATAGCTGACTAAATTTGTAAACTAGTCGTTTTATAGCTGTAAGCTCCCCAAATAAAATAATATAACACTGCGACCATGCGACACTGCGATTCACTTGAGAAACATTTTTTATTTAAGGTGGTTTCAGTCCATACAAAAGTTTGACGCACAATACGCGTAAACGGAATTAATAAAATTAATATTTTATATATGGAAAAATATTTTAGAAAATCTAGTTGCCGCGTAAGCGTAACAAATAATATTTGGAATTTATAATATATTTACGAAGATATAAGGCTTTAAAAATTTTGTATGAAAAATGTCAAAGCTTTATATCTTCGTAATTATTTTATAAATTGAAAATTTTATTTGTTACGCGGCATCTAGATTTTCTAAACTATTTTTCCATATATACAAAGTTACTTATATTAATACCGTCTACGCGTATTGTGCGTCAAAGTTTTGTATAAAATTGACCCCTCTGCAACCGCCTTAAGGAATTATTTTTAAAAAAATATTTTAACTTTTTTTGTAATGTTTATGGGACAGAGCGTTTATTATGCTTAGATTGTATTTTTTTTTCATAATTTAGATTTCAAGAAAACCTTGTAATATAAGATCTAAATCAGGAGTACAACTTGCCACCAAAATTTGTCGAATGTCTTCGATTTCAAAATGTATGTGAAAAAAAAAATTACCATCTATTTTTTAGAACGACATAATAGCTAAATTTTAAAATCGAAACTGTTGCTAACGTGATTTTTTTTTAATTTATTACATTTCTATGCTTAAATTGGCTCTTCATCTCGTATAATATATACCGAAAAAAAAACAGTTATTAATTTGTTCCGACTCAAACCGTAAAATGACTGGGCTATTACGTCAATCTTTCAGATGCAGTCAAATTTGACATATCTCCAGAAGTGTTCAGCTCGGTTGTCAAAAGGCCAGGTAGGCTGCTGACTCAGATCGTCACGGCCGCGAGGGTTTTCCAACCAGCTGTCATTTTTCTGAAAAACATAGAAAGGGTCTTTTGTAAAAAAGTGGGTATCGGTTGCTTTATAATTTTAACCTAAACTATTATAAAAATGTAGCAGAAATTTTTCTGTACATTGAAGATATTAACAAAAAAAAAGTTACGATATGGTTTTTAGGTGTCCCTGAATCCATATCACCAATTTTTGGATTTTTTGTCTATCTGTTTGTTTGATTGTGTGTTTGTTTGAACGAGCATCACGCAAAAACTACTGAACCGATTTTGATGAAACTTTTTTTGTTTGATAGCTTATGATTTGACTTAAAATCTGGTATATAATTTGTGCGGACAGAGTAGCGGGTTAACGCTTGTACTATTATACAGGGTGTAAGTGGTAGCCCAGCAAATATGAAAACTTACTAAACGATGGTCTGAGTACCATCAAACTGAACAACTTTCACTAATGGAGGCTCCATTAGTGAAAGTTGTTCAGTTTGATGGTCTGAGGTGACCGTTTCAGTATTTGCTAGGCTGTCACTTACACCCTGTATTATGGAGAAAACTTAGGCGGTTCTCACACGATGACGGATGTCGTTGCGGCGTACGTCTCACGTCACTCACCTCAGGAAACGCGAAAATCTGCTGGGCCCATACATTTTAGTCGGGTTCCGTGTGGTGTCGGCTAAGAATAGCACCATTGTAGGGTGGCTGAGAGAAAGAGGGTAATGGTTTAACTATTTATTGATGAGCATACAATATTGGTACATCAAACACATACAAACATCCCTAGCTATGCATCAGAGTGGACTGCGTGGCTATCTCACTCTACTGCTTAGAAGATATAGGTTTTGGAACGGACTGCGTGGCTATCTCGATCCTCGACCTGGCCAGCACCTGAGGACTGCAGTGGCTATCTCTCAGGCGAAGCCGCCTAGCTAAGTGACATTCGCTTTTTTTTTTTTTTTGAAAGTGACTATTACAGCTTTGCTCCGGGAGCAACTACTGCTTTTTACTGCGGGCTATTGGGGGGACCACGAAGGGTCACCGAGCCAATTGAATGAACTTAAGCAACCGACCTAGGGGCACCCAGCGGGGTACGGACCTCGGCCAAGGACGTTGCTGGGGCTACGCGGCGGATTGTGTAGCTGGGATAGGTGAGAAGCGGCCTGGGATTGGCCTATAGCGTCTGTAGGCGCCTGAATTGAAGGGAGTGTGCAGTGGTCGCGGCTGTCTCCGCCGGCGGGGACGTCGATTACTGTGTCGGCGTGTTGTTGTCGTGTGTTGTGAATTTGAGATTGTTAGTCGTGTCTGTTGGGCCGCCTGTACGGCAACCGTGATCTCATCGTAGTGACATTCGCTTGCCGCGTCGGGTCTTATATA
Organism: Agonopterix arenella; assembly: GCA_927399405.1. Lineage (NCBI taxonomy): Eukaryota > Metazoa > Arthropoda > Insecta > Lepidoptera > Depressariidae > Agonopterix > Agonopterix arenella. The sequence goes on along the minus strand of OV656718.1, from coordinate 6,327,364 downwards.
CGATCCTCGGAGCGCATGCCGCGTGCATAACGATGGAGAGGGCGGTGACAAGGGCAGCTAGATGTGTACGAGCGAGAAAGCACTCGGGTCCGTGCGCTTCTCGCTACACCATCCCATTTCCTCCCACGGGTGTCGTAAAAAGCGACTAAGGGATCTACTGGAGGATGGGCAGCAGCATCCTCTGAGAGTACACACATTCAATCCAACTGCGATCGCCAACCCGCCTGCCAAGCGTGGCGATTATGGCAAATCCCCCCATTTTGGGGGAGGCTTATGTCCAGCAGTAGACGTCTAACTGGCTGATATGATGATGATGATGTACAGCAGTCCTGTATGGGACACAGCAGATTTTTTTCGTGTTTCCTGAGGTAGGCCCCATAGTGAAAGTTGTTCAGTTTGATGGTCTGAGGTGACCGTTTCAGTATTTGCTAGGAGGTCACTTACACCCTGTATTATGGAGAAAACTTAGGCGGTTCTCACACGATGACGGATGTCGTTGCGGCGTACGTCTGTGCGACTTTACAACGCAATGAGTTATATGCCGCTGCCGGAGCCGTGCTGCAGATGTTGAGGCGATCTTTATCCTTCAAAAGAGGGCAATTTGAGCCATTTATAATCTGCGTTGTCGAGATTCACTACGAGATCTTTTTAAAGATATCAGTATCTTGACTTTCTACAGTCAATATATTTACGAAAATATTTTGTACGTTCGGAAAAATTTGTATCTCTTTCCCAAAAACAGTGACGTTCATAATTACAATACAAGAAATAAAAATAAATTAGTATCCCCACATTTTCGACTCAGTAAGGTCAACACATCTTTCATGGGCACTGTATACGATATTATAATAAGATACCAAAGGTATTTTAAACTTGCCAGACAAAAAGTTTAAGTCCCATGTTAAACAAGTCCTCTGTAAAAAAGGCTACTATAAACTCGATGACTATTTGAATGACCAAAATGTCTGGTCTTGACAATGTTACTCTATGTAATGCAATATTGTATTTTAATTGTACTTTGTTTTGTTTAAAAGATGTGTTGTAGAGTTTCTGGCCGCATCTTCTCTCAACGAAACACCTTCCGACGCGGTGGTAGACTCAAAAAATGACGTCAAAAAGCTATCTATGTGATATTATTTTGAAAAAAAAATTTTTGAATTTGAATTTTTTTAATTATGAAACCGCTCGTAGAAGCAAACACGGGTCACAGATTAATAATAAGCACTACCATGTGTGCTGTATTGACGTGCGTCAAATCCCCATCGATATAATTACCGTTTGGTCCAATTTCCAGATCGCCAAATCCACATAGGTCTAATTGCCATTTGGTCCAATTCCCAGATGGTCAAATCCACTTCCCTAGGTCAAATGCCGAATCCTATTCTAAGTGCACTTGAACGGTTGGCTTCGTTGTATAACTTGCTCTGTTGTGCGTGATGCCATCATGCCATCATGCCCTACAAATACTATTACAATTATTTAAATTGTTTTATCTTTTTCTCAAGGTAGCACCGGAAGACAAATTTTTGAAAGCAAAGGCAATAAAGACGCCCCTTTCAACAATCGTGAAAAATTTGCCAGCTAGCGAAAAGATAATTTTCATTGGTATGCTTACATCACAAAACATTATAAGAGGGGTTAGAAGTAGTGTTGCCGAAAAATCGATAGCTTTGCTATTGTCCTATCGAGCGAGTACATTATTTCTCACCTGTCGATAGCTATTGATAGACAATCGATATTTGGCCTATCGAGCGGCAACACTAGTTAAAAGTGCAAAGTAGGCGTGGAACGTGTCGCCACAGGTTATGCAATGATTTGCATAACACCGTAAGGTGCGCGGCGTGGTGCGAGCGAGAGGGCATGAGTAACTGTGGCAGCGTGAGCGGGAAGACAAGTGGCGAAAGCCGTCAGCAAAAGCGCTACTTTGCATTTCTAACCCCTCTTATAATGTTCTGTGGCTTATATGAGCTGAACTAAACGGCGCGGTGCGGCACCGGTGCGGCGCAAGAGCGGTGCCGCTGCGGTGTCATGCATATAAAAATCTATGGTATACCACACGGTGCGACGCGCCGCACTCATACCGGACTTGCGACGTGCAAGACGAAGCGGGGAGGGGTGTAAGCGGTGCAGCGCCGGAGCGGTGCCGGAGCGGTGCCGGAGCGGTGCCGCTCAGTTGTTTGCGAGACAGATTTTTATTTACACATATAACAGACTGTACGTCATACTCCTTTCGTCGCCGTTGCGGTGCCACGACGTTGTCGCAGCGGTGACACACACCTCTCAGGCGCCGCACCGCGTCGTGTGGTTCAATCTCTTTTTATTAGGGTTCAGCAATGCAATTCGCTAAGCGCAAACATCGTCACATCCTTAAATTCGTCGTTGAAACGTCGGCGAGCTTTCAATTTCATTTGTCAAACTCATATAAAACCTCAAACAATCTAAAGGATGCGAGTTCGTCGATGTTTTTAACAGCGATGTGACTCTTAGTGAATTGCTCTCCTGTACCCAAAGGGTGCTAACGGTGACGACAGTGGGGGCACAACGAAACACGGGCCACAATATGGAACAACGGCGTTTAATGTTCTAGTTCTAATTCTAAGCACTTCCACTTCGACCACAGCGCCTTATATGCCACGGGAACGTAGAGAAATATACCCAGAAAAAAATGGTTTTCGTTGATGAAAAGTTGACATTTCTAACCATAGAACTTTTGTTTAAAGTAAATAACTAATGATTGTGTAGGATAGGAAGTATGTGAGTTTTTTTTCTATAATATTCCTAGAAAACTATCGAACCAGGGGTCTGAACCTCAAAGAACGACCTCGGGGTAATTTTGTAAGTGAGAGACAGAAATATAGAGCTTATGGATAATACTGTACGAAAAACAAGGACAGATAAATATTCAAGAGCAGAGCCGTTGGGTGTAAAATATACCCCGGACAAACAATGGGTCTTTTTTTCGGTTAAGAAATATACCCCGTTCAAAATTGGTCGTCAAGGTCACAAAACCGGTCAAGGGAGTGGTTAATACAATTGAACTAGCAATTTAATATGAAATGGAAAATTTATGTTAGTGATTGAAACTTTCGAAACCCTTTGGGGCACCTTGGAACGGGGAACAATGGAACACTTTTGACTGATATGGATGGCAACAATGAATTTTAGAATAATTATTTTCCTGGTCGTACTTGTAAATAAAGTAAGTTTATTTTTTCAGCAACCTGTTCAAAACCATTTGCAGCGAAGGCAAGACCCATGATAAAACTATTCCATGAAGTTATTCTTGTACCGAGACCCGACTACGGCACTATACAGCAGTATTTATATACTAATTTACAGAAGTAAGTAGCCCTCACCCGGAGGACAGTCGCCTTTTGGTGGCTTTTTCCGATTCAGTTTGCACAGAATTTGCTGCCATCTAGTAAATACTCCGCAGAACTATGAAAAAAGATTTTATTGTCTATGTCAAAGTCTAATTGACAAATTCACAAAATGGCTACCTATCTTGCGTAATGTTGTTGTTTGTAGTTTTCGTTCAATTTCGTGCCGATTTAGTGATGTTCTGGAGTTTCTGTTGTTCTCTTACCAATGTTTAGATTACATAGAATAGTAAGGATACTGGAATTTCACTGGATCGGTGCGGGATTGAACGAAAACTAGCATTCAAAACAATACTACCCATCGGTATGAGTAAATTAAAGTAGGTATGTATAGTATAGGTTGAATGATTGTCGGTGAAACATAGATGGCGCTAGGTAGCCTTCAATTTGACATAAGGTGGATGCATAATGTTGCCACGAGTGGGTTCTCTTTTCTTTTTCACCTACAATTTACCTTAGAGAAATATAAAAGACATCATCCATTTTGGTCCAAATGAAAGTGCCGATGTCGGCCAAAAAAAAAATTGTCCGTCTATGTCTATATCTTTATTTTATTATATGGCACCAAAGCTGTAGGGCCATTGTCATTGGTTTTATTTAGGTTCGAAAAAATCTTCTTTCTCATGTATTTTCTATGAAATTAGCTAAGGCTATTCTGTTAGAACTTTTGACTATTTATTATAAGGACTAGCCTTAGTCCGGTAGCATTTCCCCTCTGCCACAGTATAAGATCAATTGATCTTGTGCAGTATATTTAATTTTATACCTTATCATTAAACGAGACAGCCTATAATTGCGAAACAATAACTTCGAACTTAGAACGTTTTGGGTTCACACGAGACTACTTTCATGATTTAACAATCAAAATTAGAATCTAAAGTTATGGAGAATAAAATCCAAAGTTGCAGATTTCGTGTTACCTCGCCCCCCGCAAAAAGTGGCAGAAATGTTTGTTAGTAGAATTACATGTGTAACTAGTCCCTATACAGGGTGAAATTGATATATCATTATCATCCTTTTAAATTAAGAGTCTACTCATCATACTGAACAACTTTTACTAAAGGGGCAAAAAAAAAATCTGCTGTTCCATACATTTGAGTCGCGAACTCGCGCGTCGACATTGCAGTTTAGTATGGAACAGCAGATTTTTTATTTGCTCCGATCGGTTTGCTCTCATAGCAAAAGTTGTTCAGTTTGATGGGTAGACTCTTAGTTTGAAAGGATGCTATTATACACTGCAGGAGTTTTTTGAGGACGGAATAGGTTAAAACTCAATAACTTTCTGTTTTTACCTCTTGACATATATATACATACGCCCTATCTATACACATTAATATAGGAATATCTGCCTACCAAATATATAATTTATTCAATGACAAGATTTACAGACAAGATTAATAAAATGTAATAATATATGAAATAATTTTTATTTTAATTAAATTTTAATTAATAATTAGATTTAAGTTTCTGTATGTATAAATTAAATTCTATTCAATATGCATAATTAACAAATTATAATGTATGAAATAATTTTAATTTTAATTCTAGATTTAAGTTTTGCAGTGCCCTAGCAGGGTCAATGTGTACTGGAATAAATATTGTGTAACATCTTTTAAACCCATGGTTGCAATAAATGATATGACTATGGCTATGAATATGCTAATGATATCGATTTCACCCTGTATAATGTACCGTTTCTGTTTTTTCACAGAATAAAAAGCGTGGAGCGGGAATTGTGCGTCACTGGATTAGCTAAAATATTGTCGGGCTTCGGATTTGGCGACATTATGAAGATGTTCGACCATGTTATGAATCCTGGCAGGATTGTTAGGTACCTAATTATAGGGTTTTTTTTTTGTAGGCTTTGCTAAAAGTATTCTATTCTGAGGTGGTTCCATTTCAATTTGGTGAAGGGCGTCGGAGAATAGACAATGGAACTCCTGAAAAATGTATAGCAAATTATAGGCGATTGAAATAAATGTTTCGTGGTTATGTTCCCCTCTTGCAACAAAAAATTTTGAAATAATTTTTTTTCAAAAAATTAAATCAATATTCATTTAGATACGAACTTAAATAAAAGACGCTGGTTATCTTATTATTTTAGTACTTTTTCAGTTTTAAAGTTGGTTTTAATTTGTTGTAAAAAATAAATAATCATAAGAAGTTTAAAAGGTGAATAAATTAATTAACTCGATAATTAATCGTTCATATTCAAATATCAGAAGAAATAATAAAAAAAAATCAAGTTATTTCAACCATGAACTGCTGAGACTCTCTTGAATCGTCAAAGAGTAGGAATGTTCGATAAACTTTGTAGTTCGTGTTTTTAATAGAATTGCCTTAATAATAAAAAGTAAAAAGTTAAAAAATAATAATGCAGCTGATGACTTTTTCGTTCGCATCATAAGAACATTAATGTGGTTTATCTCACAATTTGTTTTTGTTTATAAATTTGTAAATTTTGTTTATTTCACAATTTTGTGGTGTGTGGTGAATTCATTAGTTCAATTTAATAGTAGTGCTTTACATTAACTACATTAACTGCATTAACTGCTTTACTTTACATCGCTTTTAGTGATAAGACCGCCATTTGTACTCTTACGTTCTTTTTATTCGTTTTTGTTACTGTATATTTTGGTGTGCAAATAAAGAATATTTATGTTATGTTATGTTATTAACAAACCCCCTAACCGGCACTACGATATTCAAAGGTTCCCCTCAATTTCTCTGGGATGCCATCATCAGACCCTGGTTTCCTTATCATGGTACCACCCTTGAAATATCTTCTTTCCAACAAAAAAAAATCATCAACATCGGTTCATAATCGACAAAGTTATCCGCGAAAACACATGAAAAAATATATATTGTATGTATACGGTCGAATTGAGAAACCTCCTATATAAAATCCTAATATATCACGTAACTTTTGTTTAGATCCCCTCCCCTTCCTCTTCGTGACCTCTTCGTGAAGTGACACTGGACAACAACCCCCTCCCCCCACTGATAACTATAATAATATGGTTTTTCAGATTAAATGCAGAACCACTTCAGCTTTCAGAGTTCTTGGAATATCTTATTGTAAATGATTTGGAACCCATGACTGATGAGGTGTGTATCATTATATGAATTAATATACAGGGTGTAAGGGATATTCCTCCGCAGACTGAGGGAAGTCAGCCCATCAAACTGAACAATTTTCTCAATGGAACCTAGCTCAGGAAACTCGAAAAGAAAATTTTTGCTGTCCTATACATTTAGCTCGAGTAGGTTTGCAGTTTTGTATGTTCGTGCCATAGATAAAGTTGTTCAGTTTGACGGTCTGATCATCCCCTTAAAAAAGTGTCAGCATATGAACGACCCTGTATAATTGTAGGGTCGTTCTTAATATGCTGATACTTTTTTACAGACCGTCAAACAAAACAACTTTCTCTATGTCACCAACATCGAAACCGCGAACAAAAAATCAGCTCTTCCATACAAAACCGCAAACCAACCCATGTATGGGACAGCTGATATTTTTTCGCGATTTCGATGTTGGTCCCATAGAGAAAGTTGTTCAGTTTGATGGTCTAAACAACCCCTTAACACGTTCCGGGACAGTGAACGAGACACAATAGAATTTTTATTGTTATCACGTCTATAGCCGGTCACTGTCCCGGAACGTGTTAAAAAGTGTCACCATATTAAGAATAACCCTGTATATTAACGGTTTTTAAGGGTATAATCAGACCATCAGACTGACCAACTATCTCAATAGGACCAAAATAAGATGCGTGAAAAAAAGTCTGTTGTTCTATAGAACACTGCAACAGATCCAAATGTATGGGATAGTACATTTTTTTTCCGATTCGATGTTGGTCCTTTTTATAAAGTTGTTAAGTTTCATGGTCTGATGATAAACCCCTTAAAAAGGACCCTTTATTTATGTTATATCGTTTAAATATCTACTATTATTAATACTCTTAAAGCGATAGAAAGAAGAATACGGAAGATAGAGTTGTGCAGCACACGTTAGGCCTATTGTTAAAAAAAAATTGTTCAACAGAGGACCTATGAGACATAAAGTGCGCGATAACATTACCCTGCGCTTCTCTCGACCAGTTGCACGCATATTAAAGAGAGATAAAGCGTGACTTAGCTATGTCGCGCTGATTTACTATAGTTAGACAAGTTAGTGCGCAGCTCTCCCGCGGGGTAAAGACGTTGTGGGAGGTGAGGTAGGCGCGCGATTCCCTTCCCCGCTACACCACCCGCTAACATCTAGAGTACCTAGTCTCTAATTTGCATCTTATGGAACGAAGAGAGAGTAATTATTTATTTAATTATAATACTTTTGTTAAGTACTGCAATTAATTCTGTGACACAATTACAGGACAAAACACCCGCCCGAGACAATTTTTTCAATCTTTAATTGAATTTGACCATTACAGGAGTACAACAAATACATGAACTTTGTAATTAATACTTCACCACTGAAGAAAGAGAGGCTAGAATACGAAATAATAAATAAAACAAGGGAGTATTGTTACGAAAAATTAGCAAAGAAAGAGGCAGACGAAGCGGCTAAGAAAGAAGCTAAAGCTAAGAAGAAATAAATATTTTTAACTATTAATTTATTAATACCTACATCTCTGGAAATATAAGCTTAACTAACACTTACATTTTGTTATTTTTTTTTTCAAAAAACCACACGGTCACGATCGCTGCGAGATACCCCCGGGTGTTTCTCCTCGGCGTTTGAACGCCGTCATTATCCTCACTAAATATTTTCGCCATGTTTATAAGAAAAGGCATATTTTTTAGCGCTGTTACAAGGAGCCAGGGGGCTTTATAACTGCGTTATAAAATTGTATTCTTTTTCTTATAAACAAAGAGAAATTATTTGGTGAGGATAATGACGGCGTTCAAACGCCGCGGAGAAACACCCCCCCTACAATACCTATAACAGAACATTTATAATGTACCTATAGTGTTGCAAAAACATCGATATGGTACAAGAGATAAGGGGACTTTTGCAAACCATCAGCTGCAAGGCTGATTCAGTATTCATAGGGTGTAGAGCATCACTGTGATGGGGACGGACCAGGTCTGCCTGCATAACTCCTGTCGGTTTAGGAGTTACAGACGTTTAAAGGTCAATAAAAATCAGCTGCAAGGCTGATCGTATGATAATAAATATCTTTGACATTGTCCCACAAATTATCTAGTCATATAAAGTACCTGGACTTGTATTATGATGACTATTATAATGATATATGATGATTAGTACGAGCCTTAACAGGACACTGCAAGTTAAACAAACATCTACACAGAATGGGGCTTGTAGATTCACCCACTTGCAGATTCTGCTGTGAAGCAGAGGAAACGCCCATACACCTCCTCTGCGAATGCGAAGTGCGCATTCACAGCAGGAGTCGCCATCTAGGTGGATACGTAGTAACACCTACTGACATTAGGGAAAAGCATAACACGGTTCATGAAGTCCGTGGGCCTAGGAAATGACCTTTAGGTCTAAGGTGACAGCTACAATAGATCTGTCCAGGTTGCAGTAGCAATTGGTCATTGACCAAGCCCTCACAACCAAATAATAATAATATGATGATTAGACGACGATATAGAATACATATATAGATACAAACATCTATGGCTCGGGTACAAATATTCATATTCATCATATAAATATTTGTCGTTTGTAATACCCGCGACTCTCGGCACAGCAGGCAGGTTCACTACAGACACTACACTACACTTCATGATATTATTGTAGCTATGTGAACAGTACAAAATCTGACATGGTTCATCAGTCGGTTAAGAAGATACAGCCGTTCGAAAGTTGGACCTTCGAACGGCTGTATCTCCTACTGGCAGACTCCGACTGGCTACTACACCCTATGAATACTGAATCATGCAGCTGATGGTTACCAAAAGTCTCCTTATCTCTTATACTAATAGTTTCACAATCGATAAAAACAGTCACACTAACGATAACATAGATACTTACGATAGATCGTGACTATACATCAATAGATGCTATTGATAGTCTTGCTGCTCATTGATTATAAACCATCGATACCTACTATCGAAGTTCTGAAGAACAATACTATCGACAACTATCGATAGATTTTTTTTATAAAAAAGATGCCATTGAGGACTAGATTGAGGTAGGTCCTCAAGACAAAGATGGGCTCGAAGATGTAGCAAGCTTACAAAAGAAGTTCAGAGCGTTTAAGAGGATAGGCGGGCTGAAATACTAATTTGGAAAATAAATAACTTTTCCGACTGCATTCGTATTTGTCAGATCCGCCCCACGCATACACTGACTAGAGTGCGAAAGAGACAACTGCAGCTCGGACCGATTTTTATAGACATAAAATCGACGAAATCAGCATTTCGTATTCCCCTGTTTCCTCCTCCAAAACCAGACCGATTTTAATCATTCTTTCCAAAATAATATGAGAAAGACTTTGGCTGTATGTTTTGCTTTTTTTTGTTTATATTCGTCCAATTTGTTTACTGGATGTCTGAAAACGGGCGGTAAAATTAGTCATTTTCGAAGGTAGTTCTTACGGTAATTAATTAATGCAAAAAAGCAAAACATAGAGACATTGCAGAGTTGACATAGATTGTATGGTAAAAAAAATATTTGCTCTAGTGTTATTATCCAGGGAGAAAACAGGGGAATACGTTTGTATGGAGTAAACCTTACTGGTCTATCCTCCATTTTTTTTTCTTTTTTTTAATTAACGCTATCTGCCGATTTTTATTTGGCTACTGCATTTGAAAACACTTCATAAATCGGACCGATTTAGTATTTACAATGAAAATTGAAAAGAAGTGCATAAGCGTGGATGTTTTTTCTTTACATATATAGCTGATATTACAATAACAATATCTTGTCAATTGTATTAAAAACGTGTTAAAAACTAATTTAATGAGGCTTTTAATTTAAATAATAATAATTATGTTTGTATGTCTGTATAACGAAAAAAATGCTTGACTGTGCTTCTGTGTGTAATAGGTACTAACGATGAAATAAATAAGTAATTTTTTAACAAAAACTGGATACAAGTGTACTTACCTATGTAGTTCCTTTCCTTCAAATTATAAAAAAATAATAATAACGCAAATTATTGCCGAATGTCCCATGTAAGACAAATTGCATTTCGTTAAAGAATAAAAATCGTTAAGAAGTTTTTTAAAAAAAAAAGATAAAAATGTAGTCCAAAACAGAAAATTTTACACATTTTTTCCGCCACTGTATTTTCGGTTGGTCACTACATATAAGGTCTAACAAAATTAGCTGAAACTATATTAAAGGGATAATCAGACCATCAAACTGAACAACTTTCACTATGGGACCAATATTGAAATCGCGAAAAAAAAATCAGCAGTTCCATACAAACCTACTCGACATATATGTATGGGACAGCAGATTTTTTTTTCTCGATTTCACTATTGGTCCCATAGAGAAAGTTGTTCAGTTTAATGGTCTGATCATCCCATTAAAATAGTTTCACCTAATTTTGTTAGACCTCTATATAGGTACAACGACTACGGAACCCTATCATGAGCGAATCCGATACGCTATTGGTCGGTTTTTTTATACCCAAACACATTACCCCCCTTTCTTAGCCGAAGTCGGTTAAAGGGAGCATCACTCGTTGCCGTTGGAACGCAATATCATAACAATTGAAATCCACAGCAGTGACACGTTCATTTTGTAAGAATGTGTGACACGGCGCGTTTGTAAAAAGAAAATCAATTTATGAAAAAAAAATTGTGATAGTGTTTTTTTTTGTGATGAAACTGGTCTATTAATGGGTTTGAAGGTAGGTACTTTAATTCTTCTAAATTATGTGTTTAAGGTGTTTTCAGTCCATACAAAAGTTTGACGCATAATGCGCGTAGACGGAATAAATAAAAGTAATATTTTGTATATGGAAAAATAGTTTAGAAAATCTAGTTGCCGCGTCACAAATAACATTTGCAATTTATTTTATAACGAGCGTTAACCCGCGACTTCGCACAAATTATATACCAGATTTTAAGTCAGATCATAAGCTACCAAACAAAAAAAGTTTCGTCAAAATCGGTTCAGTAGTTTTTGCGTGATACTCGTTCAAACAAACAGACAGACAAAAAATCCAAAAATTGGTGATATGGAATCAGGGATACCTAAAAACCATATCGTAACTTATTTTTTGTTAATATCTTCAATGTACAGACACACTTCTGTTACAGTTTTATAAATTTATAATAGTATAGATTACGAAGACACAAAGCTTTCAAAATTTTGTATGAAAAATTTCAAAGCTTTATATCTTCGTAATTATTTTATAAATTGCAAATGTTATTTGTGACGCGGCATCTAGATTTTCTAAACTATTTTTCCATATATACAAAGTTACTTATATTAATACCGTCTACGCGTATTGTTCGTCAAAGTTTTGTATAAAATTGACCCCTCTGCAACCACCTTAAGTATAGTTATTTATTAATTATACACGGTTGCAAGTTATTCTAGTTAGAGAGAAAATATGTTAAAAATGTTTTATTTTCTTAACTTTTCGAAAAGTAATTCTATCGAGTGAAGTACAACTCAAACGTGTATTCAATTTATGACTTCACTAGATAAACTATCCAAGAATACTGGGGGTCTACCCGGACATTCGAACTTCGCAATAGCGTGAACGTTTTCGTTCCAATATCAACTCTATATCGCTTTTTAGCGATAAGACCGCCTTATTTCTACCATAACCAGTTTTAGTTTCCTGTACAATGTATTTTATGTTTGGTGTAAATAAAGTATATTTCATTCATTCATTCTCTATTACAATGAAGTTCGGACCGAAACTGTCGCGAATTGCGTAGTTTGAATGTCCGGGTAGAGACCCTGTGTATTTTTTCGTTTCGGTAACTTATATAAATCTCGTAGAAAAACTAATAATAAGAGACCCCTTCCCAGGTAATAAGTGTTTTTCTTTTCTTTTTTAATGTTAGTTCCTAAAAAACTCGACAGATGGCACGTTTACCGCCCCATAGAGCATAGTACTTACTATCTGTATGCCATAGAGACGTTCGTGAGATCCTGTCAAAATCTGTGCCTGCCATTTTTTAAAGCCAAGGGATCGAGCCCATAGAACCATGTCAGACGTAAACAGATTCAAATTTTCAATCAAAATGATTCGCAAATAATGAAATATTCCATTAAAAGATGCGTTGGCATCTTTTTGATCATCTTTTCCCTCTTTATTGTTTTAAAGAAACCCTTTTTGCGAGGAAAAAGTAATAAAATTTTCCTAAAACACAACTATTTTAGACAAATATTTTTGGAAAATGGCGCTGGGCTTCTTTTTTTCGAGATAGCTATGCGCGCGCAGGCGGTCGAAAAGACAACAATGACTTAGCCAATATTCAACCAACGGCATTTTGTAAACATCATAATATTTATGTATTTATAACTCAAATTAATGTTAATTTATTAACCAAAATAAATTTTTTGATGAAATTAAATGTTTGTTTATCATATTTTAACTAACACAGATTATTTATTTTACATAAAATGTCTTTGCTGATATTTAAAAACAAACAATAGAAAAAAAAGGAACATTACCGCACTAGTGCGATAATGGAATCATTTTCGCACGGAACACTAAAAGTGGTGCAATAAGAGCCCCTTCACGAGCAAGTGTGTTGAAAATTCAGAGAGCATTTTTCTATCTTCAGTTTTAGGATTTTCAAAAATGGAAGCCAAAGGAATAATCAACGCAGCGTTTGAATCAGATACAAACATAGCAGAAGTGATTCAAAACAATCTGGCGTTTGACAAAACAACAGATCTACCAACAAGCTCATGTTTTGAAGACACTGTCAAAACAAATGACGACAACCCTAATCAAATCGACGAAATTGAAGCAACTGTTGAAAAAAAAAGAAAAATCTCGAATGATGTTCAAAATACTCAACACAATCTATTAAACAAAGTGTTTCAAGAGGATTTGAATTCTTTATCACAAGAAATAAGTTATAAATTCGCTGGGCCTGTGTTCAGGAGTTTCAGCGAGAAGATACCCAAGAGATCCTGGAAAAGAAGGTCTTGTATAGAAGATTTGATGTTTGAAGAGAAATTGTGAGTATTCTTTGTCCTTTTGTTACATGTTGCCTTTTGTTTTTCTAGAGAATATTATTCTTTTTTAAGATTTTCTTGAGAATATTATTATTTTCCATGAATTTCTTGAGATCATTATTATTTTCCAAGATCTTCTTGAGAATATTATTATTTTCCATGATTTTCTTGAGAATATTATTATTTCGAAGATTTTCTTATTTTTACTAGCTGTGCCCGCGACTTCGTACGCGCTGTAATACCACCACTGTAATATACTTTACGACCCATTCTCATACCCTACAATTAAAAATTTCATAAAAATCGAGTCGAGCCGTTTCGAAGGAGTGCGACCACAAACCGACAGTGACATGAGATTTTTATACAGGGTGTAAGTGACAGCCTAGCAAATACTGAAACGGTGAACTCAGAACATCAAACTGAACAACTTTCACTATGGAGCCTACCTCAGGAAAGGCGAAAAAAAATCTCCCATTATATTGTAGTCGGGTAGGTACAGCAGTTTTGGATGGGACAGCTGATTATTTTTCGCGTCTCTTGAGGTAGGCTCCATACTGAAAGTTGTTCAGTTTGATGGTCTGAGTTCACCGTTTCAGTACGTGCTACGTGCTAGGCTATCACTTACACCCTGTATTATCCAAGATTTTCTTGAGAATATTATTTGCAGCCCAGGTCGACTCGTATGTACACAACAAAATAATTATGTTTAAAGAGTGTGCTGAGCGTCCAGTGCTGCCCTCAAACGTGTTTTTTTATTTCCTTACCAGTTAGATAGGTGCTTATACAGGTGTAACAAAACACCCTAGTAATACTTAGATCTAACACTTACTTAGTGGTTAAGATCATCAAACTGAACAACTTTCACTATGGAGCCAACTTCGATATCGCGAAATAAAAATCTACTGTTTCATACTATTTTATTATTATTTGGTTATAAGGCCTTGGTCGATGACCAAAAAGCTACTGCGACCTGGATAGATCTATTGTAGCTGTCACCCTAGACCTAAAGGTCATTTCCTAGGCCCACGGACTTCATGAACCGTGTTATGCTTTTGGAGGGGAGGTCCCTAATGTCAGTAGGTGTTATTATGTATCCACCTAGATGGCGACTCCTGCTGTGAATGAGCACTTCGCATTCGCAGAGGAGATGTATGGGCGTTTCCTCTGCTTCACAGCAAAATCTGCAAGTGGGTGAATCTACAAGCCCCATTCTGTGTAGGTGTTTGTTTAACTTGCAGTGTCCTGTTAAGGCTCGTACTAAGAGCCTTAAGTCGTTGTGGTTTGAATTGATGGCATCCGAGGTATGTCTGTTTGAAAAGCCGGTCACAAGTTCTTTCGCATGCCTCAGTCCTGGTGTATCCGACCAGAGCCTGTGGCTTTGGTTCACAGCCCATTCCTTTAGCACACGTCTAGAGGTGTTGCGAGAGATGCCGCAATAAGGCTCGGGGCCTATGCCGTCCTCTTCCGCCCCTCTTCGTGCCAGCTCGTCAGCAGCCTCATTTCCATCAATACCGCAGTGTCCGGGCACCCAGCCTAGGGTGACAGAGTTTGTCAGTCCTAGCTGGTTGAGTGCTCGGGCACATTCTAATGTTAGTTTCGACTCTATTTCGTCAGATCCTAGCGCTTTCAGAGCAGCCTGGCTATCTGATAAAATACTGTTTCATACTAACCAAAACTGTAGTACCTACCGGTTCGACCCAAATGTATGGGACAGCTGTTTTTTTTATTGTTTCTCGTTGTAGGCACCATCGTGAAAGTTGTTCAGTTTGATAGGTTTCTTGGATGTTTTGTTCTACCCTGTACATACACCATTGGAAAAAACGAGAATTACACATTTTAAGTAGTCTGCAATATTTTCATTTCAAAATCTCTAACATAGAAAATATTGTTATTGAAGCATCTCGAAATTGTTTTCGATTCAGCCCTACAACAAAAACATACCGAAGAATGAAAAAAAAAATACCAAGCTGTATTTTTATTCTATGGTACATATTTATCGGTGGAAATAACAATTAAATACAGTTCTTTGCACCGTCTGTACTAATAAAGCGTAACGGCAGACTTTTGTTAATGTTATTTATATCGCTGATATAAGAGATCAATGTTTGACTGTTAAGGTGGTTTCAGTCCATACTAACGTTTGACGCACAATACGCGTTGACGGAATTAATAAAAGTAATATTTTATATATGGAAAAATAGTTTAGAAAATCTAGTTGCCGCGTAACAAATAGAATTTGCATTTTATAATACAATTACGAAGATATAAAGCTTTTAAAATTTTGTATGAAAAATTTCAAAGCTTTATATCTTCGTAATTATTATATAAATTGCAAATGTTATTTGTGCCGCGGCATCTAGATTTTTCAAACTATTTTTCCATATATACAAAGTTACTTATATTAATACCGTCTACGCGTATTGTGCGTCAAAGTTTTGTATAAAATTGACCCCTCTGCAACCGCCTTAAGGTGGTTTCAGTCCATACAAACGTTTGACGCACAATACGCGTTGACGGAATTAATAAAAGTAATATTTTATATATGGAAAAATAGTTTAGAAAATCTAGTTGCCGCGTCACAAATTACATTTGCAATTTATAATTAGAATTACGAAGATATAAAGCTTTGAAATTTTTTCATACAAAATTTTAAAAGCTTTATATCTTCGTAATTTTTCTTATCGTGTGGGCAGAGCCCTGGTGTCAGAGTTTTTTCAGACTGCCTTACGGCCTCTGACGTGATTTTTAATAACAACTACTACTACCAGAGATAGTAGCCGGGACCAATGGCTTAACGTGCTATCCGAAGCACGAAATCAACTCTCTTTTCAGACAATCAGGTAATTCAGCCTGCATATCCTAACCAACTGGGGAAAAACGCACAAAATGACATATCACTTATACGTGTCGCCGTCGCCTGTGGGAGTCGAGCCCAAAACCTCCGTGTCAAGAGCCCAATGCTGTTAACTATTAGACCACGGAGGCAGGACCAACAGCTTAACGTGCCATCCGAAGCACGAATCATCTTTCTTTTCAGACAATCAGGTGATTCAGCCTGCATGTCTAACCAACTGGGGAAAAACGCACAAAGTGACATAATCACCAGGTGTCCCCCGTGGGAATCGAACCCAAGATCTCCGTATCAAGAGCCCAATGCTCTTAACTATTAGACCACGGAGGCAGGACCAACAGCTTAACGTGCCATCCGAAGCACGAATCATCTTTCTTTTCAGACAATCAGGTGATTCAGCCTGCATGTCCTAACCAACTGGGGGAAAACGCACAAAGTGACATATCACTAGGTGTCGCCGTCGCCTGTGGGAATCAAACCCAAAACCTCCGTGTCAAGAGTCCAATGCTCTTAACCTGAAAAATAGTACACTAACCTCGGGCAGTAAATAAGAAAGCCTCAGATCACATGTTTGTTGACCTCGGCTTCGTCTCGGCCAACAATTACATGAAATCTGGGACCTTTCTTACTTTCCTGCTGACTACGGATGTAGTTAGTGGTGGTACTGTAATGATTCTTTGGGACTCAACCTGTGTGAGTGTAAAACCAAGTTTGCAGCTTCGAAAGACCTGTACTAACTGTGCGGTGCTCGGAAAACCTTGAAATTTTCTGACTTTTTTCAGCTTTTGGTTTATAATTTCTAAACGGTGCATTTAAAGGAAATCATTTCGTAAAATTTTAAAGTCGACAAAATTTGCTACAATTTTAGCGTAATTGTAGCTCTGTAAATATAATAGGACCCAAGATACAGCACTTCAAACATTTACCATTTTCCACAAAAATTTCGAAATTGTTGAGTTGTACTACAGAACCTATAGGAACCAGGAACAGAAGTAGTTAGGGATAGAGAAAGAGCCCTTCAACTGGGGGTAGACAAGGAGCCTGCAGGGGCTGACACAACCGGTAACCCTATCTCAATCAAAGAACCAGCGACGCTAATCCTGTAATAATTCCTGTCATGCAGGTACCAGAGTGGCGGTGGCTCGTTGCGTTGAGCTATGGAAATTCAATCTTGAGGTCCAGGTTCGAATCCGCACTCATGAAATGCCATATACCAATGATTTTAACTAATGTTCTCCTCCGTAATACCAACTGCTCTGATTTTAGGTGTTCCTGATTCCATATCACCATTTTTTTTTATTTTTTTCTGTTTGTTTGTGTGTTTGTTTGTTTGACACGCAAAAATTACTGAAACGATTTTGATGAAACTTGTTTTGTTTGATAGCCTATTATCTGACTTAAAATCTGGTATATAATTTGTGCGGACGAAGTTGCGGGTTAACGCTAGTCTAAACTATTATCAAACTGTAACAGAACTGTGTCTGTACATTGAAGATAATATTAACAAAAAAAAAGTTACGATTGGTTAACTCAAGTAAAATAATATAAAATTATAAAGATAGTATACACCTACCTATAAGATATAATAGTATACTGTACCTACTGTATGCACAGATATTAAATTTGATATCACATGTCATAACATGTGATATCTTTAACATCTGTGCATACAGTAGGTACAGTATACTATTATATCTTATATGTCTTATATATCTTATATTATCAGTTGTAATGAGAATACATGAATTATTCAAGGTAAAGGTTAAGTTATATAAGAAACCTGCATATCGCGTAGGGGCCGCTTTGTGTCATGAGCACTCAATAACGAAGGTCTACCATAGGCATGCTATATACCAATGAGTTTTTCTAACTACGTGCAGTACGATCAGGAAAATAATTCCGCTCGGCAATCTTCGTTTGCGCAGTGCAGGCCCGAGTCCCGAAAGAACCCGAAGTCATTTAGTAATCAAAGGGTGCAAAGTCTGATAGCAGCGAAAATGGCGCGAAAACAAATAAGCCAATAGAGTAAACGAATTGAAGATGGCGTATCCTGATTGGTGAATATAATTTCGCGCGGTATCGAAATTTGTCAACTGCGCAGGTACATCGGTGAGACTTATAAACCTGGTACTACTGTAATATCGACTGCTCTCAAAAGGTGAAAGAAAACATTGTGAGGAAACCTGCATACGCTGAAGAAGAAATTCCGATGCGTATGTGAAGTTTTCCAATCCGCATTGTGCACGCGTGGTGGGCTAACGCCCATACGCCCTCCCTGAGGGTAGGCCTGTGCCCTGGACTTATACAGGGTGTAAGTGATAGCCTAGCAAATACTGAAACGGTGTATTCAGACCATGAAACTGAACAACTTTCACTATGGAGCAACCCTCAGGAATCGTGAAAAAATCAACTGTTTCATACATTTGAGTCAAGTAGGTACAGCTGTTTTCTATGGAGCAGCAGATTTTTTTTTCGCGTTTTTTGAGTGTATCTCCATAGTGAAAGTTGTTCAGTTTGATGGTGTGAATTCAGTATCAGTATTTGCTAGGCTGTCACTTACACCCTGATTAGGCTGTGAGGATGATGAGGTGCCAGAAAGGGCGTGGAGGCTTTTGCCCTGCAGTGGAATCCTACAGGCTATAGGTACCTTGCTTCTACGTATTGCCACAAGAAAACGCCTGACAAAAGATTTGTGTCGCAAATTACAATAAGTAAAATTGCTCAGACCATTTGTCCAGGCGCTTTAACTTGATGAAATGAATTCATAGTTATTGAACTTATTGATTGTTCTTTTTTCCACAAAAAGAAACCAGTGAAATTGTGTAGTTTCTGTTTATACCGTTTAGAAGATCGGTAACGTATTACGACATAGGCAATTTTTGAGTAATATTTTGTTTCTGTGAGTTATCATCATCATCTCAGCCGATGGACGTCCACTGCTGGACATAGGCCTCCCCCAAGGATCGTCACAACGACCGGTCCTGCGCTGTCATCATCGGTTCCCGCCGCCTTCACCAGGTCGTCGGTTCACCTTGTGGTGCCACCCACGCTGCGCTTTTCGGTACGCAGTCGCCACTCGAGAACTTTTCGGCCCCATCATGCTATGTTATCTTAGTACAAACTACGTGGAACGCTGATTTTCCATAGACAGCTTCCGTCATCTATCGGTTATTTTTCGAAGCACTATGTGTTCAACTAGGGTTCATATCGGAGTAAAAGCGCACTACACCTAAAGCGCTGCGCTGTAGTAGTAGTGAGAGATTTCGCCCATATCAATCACTATCTTGTTGGTCTAGTGGTCTAGACAACCGGTTTACGATCCGGGTAGCTTAGGTTCGATCGTCGTGTCAGCCGATCGTCTTTTTCAATTTATTTCATAATGTGGCGCCCCCTAGTTCTACTAAGCGGCAACGCAATTAGGACGTCCTAAAATTCAAGGCGAGTTACCTATCTATATCCAATATACATATTAATCTATGGGCCCCATCGGCCACCGGTTCTGCGAGTAATGTGCCCCGCACAGTGCCACTTTAGTTAAGCAGTTCTTTAGGCTATGTTAGCAACTCTGGTTCTTATGCGGATCTGTTCATTTCTGATTCAATTTCGTAGGGAAACTCCATAAATACTAAGAAACAAGAATGGCTACAAACTGCCATATTCACGCGTTCTTAAGTCACCTCTAACGCATGCCTCTAAACCAATGGGATTCATTTATTGATACGAGCTTTGTTACCTTTGTATGGGGGCTGGCAAGCCGGCAACACTTCGACCCAATACCAATGGGATCTTTTGTGTTAACCCCCTAGATATTTATTTTCCTCACCCTTTAAAAACGTGGTAAATGATGGGAGGCAATACCATTCAGGGGGAGAAACCTGTAATCACCGGGTTTTGGATATCCATCTCCCAGGAGGCATACGCGTTTACCCGCCAAGACATCGCAATCACACAGGATATGCTCCATGGTTTCCTCCTCTCCGCATGTTCGGCAGCTGGGGTTTAAGGTGAGCTTCATCTTGTTCATCATCGTAGTGACCGTTGATAGCTCCGATGGCACGAGCTATGCTCCTACTGTTGTTTAGTATGAAGTTTGGGATCCCTGTTCTCATTTTGCTGATAAATTTACTAAAGTGTAGAGCCCATACCATTCTAGCCTGTCTTTTATCAGTCCATTCCTTAATGGCCATTCTAATGTCGCATGCCGGGATTCCGACTTGGTTCTGGATCAACCATTTTTTTGTTCAGATCCGGACCTCGCCAGCTCGTCAGCATTCTCATTACTCTGGATACTGGTACTGGTATACCACATGGAACCCAAACTATTCTTACTCTATGGTGAAGACCGAATACGAGCCATAAATAGTTTACCTACAGGGTGCTAGGGTATACAGTTGCATTACTTTAAGGGGTGATTTGTACCCATGATACTGAACAAAATCCCAAAGAAACCTATAGGAAATTCGAAAAAAAATGGACTTTTCATACAAAAGTTCGACCAGCTGATTGCATTTAGTATGGGAAGTCCACAATTTTTTTTACGATTTTCCTATAGGTTTCTTTGGGAAAGTTTTTCAGTATCATGGGTAATGCAACTGTTTACCATATCAACATGTATACTCAACATTTAATGATAATCAAATCTTAATCTTGTTTAAATGTAGCTTAATTAACAGCTGTTAATCAAGGTTAGGGATTAAAGATACCTAGGTCAACCGTGTGACCTTTTAAGAAACGAAGGACAGTAGGTAAGTATGTGTCGCGAATCTAATCTAATAAGATCGCATTTACACCTCGAATCGGAATAAAGCCCTAGTGTGTAAGAGACTCCAATCCGCAACCAGCGCCCTCGGGAACTGGTGTCGGAAATGGAGGATCGAAGTCAATCCGGAAAAAAGCGCGGCAGTGTTCTTTTTCCGGAGGGACGCACACTCTGGCTTACCCCCGATCAAGCTATTCGACCGTACAATCCCCTGGGTGAATACGGTCAAATACTTGGGTGTCACCCTAGACCGCGGGATGACAGTCCGGCCTCACATCCAGCGCGTTCGAAAGAATGCGCTGCATGTGATGCATCGTCTTTATCCGGTCCTGAACAAGCGTTCCAAATTGACACTTAGAAATAAGCTGACAATTTGGAAAACTTGCATCAGACCGATAATCACGTATGCCGGAGTGTGCTTCGCGCACGCCGCCCCCACCAACATCCACCTATTGGAAGTCATCCAGAATAGGTTCATGCGTACGGCCACTGGTGCGCCATGGTTCGTACGCAACAAAAACCTTAATCTCGACTTAGAGTTGCCTACCATCAAGCAACTACTCAAATGCATGGTGGCGAACTATTTCGCCACCACCCCCCGCCACTCCAACCCTCTAATTAGGGCAAACGCCATCTATCCTTGTGATACTACTAGGACGAATAGACGTCGACCCCGCAATGTACTGGTCGATCCAGACGATGAGATCACGGTTGCCGTACAGGCGGCCCAACAGACACGACTAACAATCGCAAATTCACAACACACGACAACAACACGCCGACACAGTAATCGACGTCCCCGCCGGCGGAGACAGCCGCGACCACTGCACACTCCCTTCAATTCAGGCGCCTACAGACGCTATAGGCCAATCCCAGGCCGCTTCTCACCTATCCCAGCTACACAATCCGCCGCGTAGCCCCAGCAACGTCCTTGGCCGAGGTCCGTACCCCTCTGGGTGCCCCTAGGTCGGTTGCTTAAGTTCATTCAATTGGCTCGGTGACCTTTCGTGGTCCCCCCAATAGCCCGCAGTAAAAAGCAGTAGTTGCTCCCGGAGCAAAGCTGTAATAGTCACTTACAAAAAAAACAAAAAAAAAAATAAGATCGCATCAAATTCCTAATCTATGAGGCATTTTCCAAGGGTAGTTGGTAAAAATCTGAATCAGCTGATGGCTTTGGTCCAAGTAAATTTGACTTAAAAAACCTGTCAGTTTGAAATTGTATCAAATACGTCTATAAACAACAAAAAAATATTTTAAATTTTTTTAAAAGAGAACTCTTAAAAAAATTAAAAATATAGAGGTAGAATACTTTTTGCTTTTTTGGGTTTGAATGCTAAGTTGTTATTAGAGTATTTTTTCACTCTAAAGGAGTAAGATACCGAATCCATACTTCATTGGGATGACATGTATTTGAATAGAGGACATCATAACAACTTCATACTAAAATTCGAGGATTTTTGTCTATCTTGGAGGTGATAGAAGGGGTAAATGCGAGGTTTTAAATCAACCAACATCCAAACAGCAGGTGTTTAACTAACAAACTATGGAATGTTTGAAAAAAAATTTTGTGATTTGATTTGATTTGATTTGATTTGATTTAATAAATAACAAAAACACTCTTGATGTAGGTAGGTACTTACTGACTTACTGTATGTGTCTGTAATTTGTAGAGTATTATTTTCTTTGACTCTGAGCTCATTATTTATTTAATTTTTATTTATTTATGGTACATCAACAGCAACAATACATTAACAAAATTATAATATTGGCATGACGTATTTTATCTAATGTAGGTACATGCCTATAATATATGTACACAACATTCATCAGTTTAAGATCACAACAATACATCAGTCACACATACATAATAATATTTAACTAGAATTTGACATTGAAATTTGACATAAATAATAATTTCATTTTATCTAATTGTATTTAAGTATATTGTTATTTGCATTTTATATCGTAATTTGCAATATTATAAGTTATTCATAACCATTCATAGTTTACAATCAATTTATAATTAAAACAGATAATTAACAAAGGAATTAATAATACTAACAAATATGGATCCATAATCTGACACAAATTAAATGAATTGAATGAAATAAAATGTAACTCATCACTAATAGTAAATATATAATTTCCAATAGTGATGATATTTATATATTACAATTATTTAAATTTACATTCTTAATAGTATTATCAAGTCACGTAAAACGCATACTAAAACGTAATCTTTAAGAGACCGCCTGAGTTGTAGTTTTGTTTATTAATATGTACGGGTCCTTGGAACCTTTACAGGCCTACCCTCAGGGAGGTCTATCTACGTGGGTGGATTGAAAAGTTCGCGGCCTAGTCAAGAAAACAGAATAAAATACATACAAAAATATCAACCTCTTCATTCGATGAAAATTTCTGGCCACCGAGGTGTTTTTTTAGATTTGAAAGCAGATGAAAGTCCGAAGGTGCCAAATCTTTCAAGAAAACCTTGTGGATCAGCCTCGAACATCTCCAAATAGTCGTGAGAAATCGTGAGTCGAATTCGCTTTTGCTCTACTGAAAGCAATCTGGGGACCCACCTAGCGCAAACCTTAGAAAAGCCGAGTTCATTGACAATGATATTTTGCGTTCGTTCATATGAGATGCCTATAGTGTCTGAAATTTCTCTGATAGTCAATCTACGTTCTTTCAATATGAGATCACACACTTGGCCGATGTTTTCTTCGGTCGTAGACGTCATTGGCCGGCCGGAGCGAGGGTCATCTTCGATGTTCTCTCGTCCACGTTAAAATTTTGCAACCCATTTTTTCACAGAGGTATAAGACAGGGCAGATTCCCCTAATGTTGTTTGCATTTCATCATGGATCTCCTTTGGTGTTAATCTTTTTTTTTTTAAATGTTTAATTACAGCACGGTGTTCCAATTTCTCCATTATTGACAATCTGTTCTACACACGTATTTAAATTGTTCATGAAATTTTATTTAAACAGGATTACAAATTGAAAATTCGCGGGCTGACAATTGAATAATGACAGTTCAAAATGGCGGCAGAAAAAAAAACTAAAGTTTTTTTTTTAATGGCCAGGCCGCGAACTTTTCAATCCACCTATTCTAGTACTTCAGTCCACCACGCTTGCACAATACGGATTAGTAAACTTCACACGTGCATCAAATTCTTCTTCAGCTTAAGCAGGTTTCCTCACGATGTTTTTCTTTACCGGTTGATTGAGTCTATGTATTACTGGCCGGCAAATATCTTGAGCAAGACCCATTTTTCAAGTTGTTTGCCGCGGTACCTATGATGAAAACGTCTTCATTGTGAACCACTATAGGTAATTCATCCTTTTCTTGACACAACTAAGAATAAATTAAAATAGTTAGTTATCTAAAGAGCGTCTGTGGCACGTTGCGGAGAGGCATGGACACCCAATAATGGGGGTCCGGGTTCAAATCCGCACGAACAACATGCCATGTACCAATGAGTTTTTCTAACTTATGTACGTAATACCGACTGCTCTCAAACGGTGAAGGATAACATCGTGAGGAAACCTGCATACACTGAAGAAGAAATTCTGATGTGTCTGTGAAGTCTACCAATTCGCATTGGGCACGCGTGGTGGACTAATGCCCATACACCCTCCCTGAGGGTAGGCCTGTGCCCTGCAGTGGGACGTTTATAGGCTGATGATGAGTTAGTTATCTAACTTACCTTGATCCTATATTATGCTATATGAATTGGTAGGTATAGGTAGGTACTTCACGTGTGCTTGTGCTATAAAGACCTTAAATACTGTAATTGCTCATAAACTCTCGAATGATGTCGTTAAAAACAGAAATTGTTTGAGAGATAAATTCTTTTATTCGATGACGTTAACTTTTTATTACTTTTGCCGTGATTGTTTGTGCTTTAGAGTCATTGGCGTAGCTAGAGATTTTCCCTGGGGCAACTGGCCACCTAGCGCATAGCTACCGCCCCAGTGGTCAACACATGGTGTGGTACTCACATTTCTCTTGGCAAGGTTGGATCCAAAAGTTGATTTTCATAAGGCTCCCCGCCACCAAAATTTGGCTTGGGTTCTTTAAGGAGGTTGTAGAACATGTTATAAACGTTAAAGAACGCCATTATTTCATGAACAATAACAGTCGTGGTATGGGTGCCTATACATCTGGAGCGAGCGAAGAGAGCTCGAAATTTGAGAGTTTGAGAGTTGGATTATTAATCACCCTTTATGCATCTTAGACCGGAGAACGCATTAGCAATTGACGCGTGCACTAATTCTAACATACATAATCATAATATTCATAATCATTGACACCAAGTACAAACATACAACAGTGATAACAGAAACAAACGTATATGATAAAAGTTTCAATGTCTCCTACCATACAAACCATTCAACCAAACTCCAGTGTTGCCAACTTAGGGTAATTTGCCCTAGATTTAGGGCAAAAACGAAGGCTTAGGGAAATTTTTAGGGTTATTTTTTGGGGTAAACTCACGGGTGACCGTACTCCCCCTAGGGGTAGTTAGAATCCTTGTTACAATCATCAACAATCTTAGTAGCATGGTTCATTTTCACTTTTTTTAATGATTTTGGATGGTAATTTCAGCATTATGCCCACAAAAACACAGTATACAAAACTTTATCCCTTAGTAGAAATATGAGAAAGATATTAATCATAGTATCTAATACAGCAAAAAAAAACAGAAAAACCAAGGATTGTGACCGAAGTTATATAAATGGTTTATAGTATGTATGTTAAAAAGTTATTTTTTTTTGTATATGATTTAAATCTAAAAGGTTTTAGGAAAATTTTTGAAAATTATGCAAAATCGACTACCCGGTCGGTGTAATGGTTACCATGTTTGTGCCGTTATTGTATGGTTTCCATAATAAACAGCCTATAGTGCTTGCTTGGGGTCATTACAATGTATGTGCTTGTGAGCGTTATTGCTTTGACTACTTATATAGGGACTAGTTACGCGTGTAATTCTACTAACAAACATTTCTGCCACTTTTTGCGGGGGGCGAGGTAACACGAAATCCGCAACTTTGGTTTTTATTCCCCATAACTTTAGATTCTAATTTTGACCGTTAAAAATCATGAAAAGAAGTCTCGTGTGAACCCCAAACGTTCTAAGTTCGAAATTATTGTTACGCAATTATAGGCTGTCTCGTTTAGTAATAAGGTATAAAATTGAATGTAAATGCACATGATTAATTGATCTTATACGCTGGCAGAGGGGAAATGCTACCGCAAGACTAGTCCTTATAATAAATAGTCAAAGATCTAGGGTAAGCTGAGACCAGGCCTAGGGTAAAGTGAAAATAAGACTTGGCAACACTGCATTCAAGAACTCAGTTGCCCGCCATCCGCGTCCATAATCGAACGCGTCGCTTAAAAAAAACAAATTAAAAAAAAAAAACTCGCGCCAAATAAAAAAGTAAACATTACAATCGATTGGTTAATATTTAGTGAATCTGTGGCGATTGAGTGGATTATTTTAACTGTTATTATTTACACATAAAAAACTGTTTTGTGTTTGTAAATATAAACAGAAATGGCGTTTTTTCTGTAGTGTGGGTGTTTGCCAAGTTTATCGTGTGATTGCTAGATAATTCTATTTTGTTATTTATAATTTTATTCCAATTCGATCGTTACAGTTTTAATTATCTGTGGACTTCGTAAGTTTTATTCTTTTTTAGAAAAGGGTTTTTATTCATAATGCCAGTATTGATTTATTTCATTTACCTAACGAAATACATAGGTAGGTAAGGCAGGTACCTAATATGTTTTCTTTGTGTTCTATAACAGGGTTTATGGAAAAAAATTATTAACCTTAAAACCACATAAGTACTCCACCCATTAAACTGAACAACTTTTACTATGGGAGCAAACCTGTCGGTGCGTTAAAAAATCAGCTGTTCCATACTAAACTGCGACCCGGTTGGTGTAAAGGTTACCACGCCGGACTGCCAAACCAGGGTCCTGGGTTAGAACCATGGATGTTTTATGTTTGTGCCGTTGTTGTATGGTTTCCATAATAAAAAGCCTATAGTGCTTGTTTGGGATCATTACTTACAATGTATGTGCCTGTGAGCGTTATTTATTTTCGACTCAAACGTATGGAGCAGCTGATTTTTTTTGCGCTGTCAGGTTTGCTCCCATAGTAAAAGTTGTTCAGTTTGATGGGTAGAGTATGTGGTTTAAAAGTTAATGATACTTTTCCTTACACCCTGTATAACAACGTCACGACTTTTTCCCGTTGGGGTAGGTAGAGATTCCACTTGCCATTTACAACTTTCATATCCAGACATGTTTTGGGTTCCGTACCCAGTGGGTGAAAACGGGACTCTATTCATAAACCTACGCTGTCCGTCCGTCCGTCCGTCCGTCCGTCCTAGCTTCAGAGGGCTGTATCTTCTGAACCATAATAAGTAGCCGGTTCAAATTTTACTAGAATACCTGCCAATGTATGGATTTGATAAAAATAAAAAAATAAAATTAAGTGTCCCCATACAATATCAGCTCTATGTTAAAAACGGTAATACATACAAGCGTCAAACTTTGTGTGATTATAGTGCAAAATCTACATTATAACAACAAATAATACAGGGTGTAAGGAAAAGTATCGTTAACCTATAAACCACATACTCTACACATCAACCTTAACCACTTTGATTATGGGAACAAACCTGTAAGAGCAAATAAAAATCTGCTTGTCCATACACTGTAATATCTACACGACTCAAATTTATGAGATAGCTGACTTTTTTTTTGTTCTGAAATATTTTCTCGCGTAATAAAAGATGGGTAGAGTATGTGGTTTAAAGGTTAATGATACTTCTCCTTACACCCTGTATAAACAGTTTGTAAAAAAACAACATTTTATAAAAAAAAGAGCGTGTCGGTCTCGCCCGTGACAGGGTTCCGTAGCCATTTAATTTCTAATTATAGGAGTTTTGTTTCATTGGACAAAATCTCTCCAACACCTCACTCGATTAATAAAAAAACTTTTTTTTTTCAACCCCCTTTTCGTTGTATGGTGTGTCGAAAAAAAATATTTTCTTCATGACTACCTTATTTCTGATTTTGGTTTACTGTTATCTGTCGTCATTCCAAATTTCGATTTAATAGGTGCAAAAATGAGCGAATAATCGATGTGGGGCATACAGAGTACAGATAGACCGAATCGAATGGACGAAAGTGTATTACGGTTCCTTGTTTGACTACGGAACCCTAAAAACCGGCGCGAGTAGTGCAACCAATGATATCACGAACGATGGGGTTGACGTAACCTCAGGATTAAAAGCTCAAAAAATAATAAAAAAAGAAAAAAAAGTATTTTTATTTGTAAAAAGTATTTACTTGTAATAAGTATTTTTACTTGTAAAAAGTATTTACTTGTAAAAAGTATTTTTACTTGTATAAAGTATTTTTAATTATATAGAGTATTTTTACTTATAATATCATTGAGTACAACTTGCACTTGGCCGATTTTTTATTTACTTACATAGTTTTTTTTTAATTATTTTTTTTATGTTGGATCTTGTAACTCTGAGTCTAAGGCCATTTCAGCTACATCGTGCCTTAACTTGACTCTACAAAATGAAACAATTTAACAATGAAATGAAAACCTTACACTTCCTAACAAAAATACAACTAAACACAAAATACGATTACGTTCTTACCTACCATTTAAAAGTTGATGAGAATTCTCACCTTTCTATATTATGAGAACAATGGTTTGAAGTGTCATTGATGACTTTATGAGCTTATCAACTGGTTTTCCCAGGAACAAACAAATTTTAAACCACCGATCGGAGCCGATCGAAAGATGTTTTTAAGACAAAAATAACAATTTTAATTTTTATGGAAGAAACTCTTAAGAGGATAGGCGGGTAGGGTTTTTCCATGTATTCCCCTGTTTCCTCCCTGGACAATGAGAATACTAGAGCAAAATAATTTTTACTGTACAATCTATGTTACCTCTGCTATGTCCTTAAGTTTTGCTTTTTTGTTTTAACTGATTACTGTAAGAAATAGTGAACCTTCGAAAATTTTTAATCTTCGGAACCCGATGTCAACCCACCGCACGGGCATACTCACCCTACTTACTACCAAAACAAGATTATTAAAATGTATCCATGAGTACGTTAGCGCTTTCATTCATTGCTGAAATGATAACAAATCATTTTTGCCTTAAAACTTAAAATGCGAATAACTTTAAATTTTAACAATCAAAATAATGAAATCATTGTTTCAATCTAATTATTTTGTTATAAATCAGTTGGGGTGTATGAGGTTTTGCGCTTATTCATTAACACGTTGCATAAAGATTTGTTATGTTATTTTAAATTAATTGGCGGTAGCTTAACCAGGTCTCTTGTTAATGATAACAGATTGCATTATCAATGTTTATAATTGGTATTGATGATTAACAAAATTATTATTATCGTACGTATCGTACGTAGTGCACTGGACGCGGGCGGAAATTGACATCAGAATCATATGATCGGGCGGCGGGTCATTATCACGCAATTGCACTTAGTAACAGATACCAAATGCGTTTGTTAAGATTCACCAACTAATTCGATTTAACCTTATATACCTACAGGGTGTTAGGGTAAACAGTTGCATTACTTTAAATGGCTGTACCCTACTGAACCACTTTCCCTAAGGTCTTTTTGGAATTTTCTGAACAAACTTTTGTATGAAAAGGTTGTATTTTTTTGAATTTTCTTTTATTTCTTTGGGAAAGTTGTTCAGTAAAATAAATAAATAATAATATATGCACTGTATTGTCACACAAAATTACAAAATAGGTAAGTACCAAACAATAAAAAGATTCACCACAATGAGAAAAATTACAATAACAACATACATTTATTATGACGTGGCTGCTCTGTATGAATAGTTCAAAAAAACATCTTAGTCACCAGACTCACTTAAACAAACAAACAAATACCGAATAAATAATAATAATAGCGTTCTGTCACGATTCTCCTATCAAGTTAACCAAAATGAATAGTTGACACGTATGCAACTAGAAACTCCAGTAAAACTGACCAGATATATTTTACTGAATACTTAAGGCTGCACCTACACTCCATTTCAAATAGCAACGAAATTTTAAGGCTATTTTGAATTACACAAACAGATTACAGTAACACTTCCTCTCACATATTCTTAGAACAGCTTTAGTAACGTCCAAGATATGTATATAAGCTCAGGCAGGTAATTCCTACCTTTCATGGCATCAGTTGTACCTACCAATACGCTTATGGTGGTGCTACTTGGAAATGTTCCTCCATTGAAAAGGAAAGATCTTCCACCAGGCTATGTGTGAAGCCTGGCGACCGGCCGTGATCCAATAGTTCTTAGTTGGAAGTTTAGAATCTCTGTGATTATTTCTCTTGCGCGATGTATGTCTTGCATTCGATTGTGAACCTTATTTGTAGTAGGTTACAAGTTACATATTCACGGTGAACGTTGTCTATGTATGGAGCATATTTCCGAGAGCGACGGTATCGCCATCTGTTGGCATCTTTGCTATAACTTGTGGGTGCTGACATCTGTAGCAAGTCCCCACACGCCTAGCCTACTATTCTAACATTAAGTGCTTCATTATTTTATTAGAAATCCGTCTGTAAAATGGCTTTTTGTGGATAAATAAATATTATTCTTATTCTTATAGTAACTCTTTCTGATAATTATATAAATTACATTTGCAAATCAGAATTGGCCAGAAAGCTTTATTGGAATTAGAAAATCTTGTCGTCCTTATTTGAAATGAAGTATTGCGCTATTGCCTATTGCGCTGCCCCAAATCGTATTTTTTTTATTTCTTAACTATTAAACAATATTTCCAAAAAAACAAGAATGTCACATTGTAGTCATTAACTGCCTCCGTAGTCTAATGGTTAAGAGTATTAGCTCTCGACTCGGAGGTCGTGGGTTCGATTCCCACGGGGGGCACCTAGTGATATGTCACTTTGTGCGTTTTTCCCCAGTTGGTTAGGACATTGCAGGCTGAATCACCTGATTGTCTGAAAAGGAAAATGATTCCGTGCTTCGGATGGCACGTTAAGCCGTTGGTCCCGGCTACTATATCTGGTGGTAGTAGTCGTTACATAAAAACCACGTCAGAGTAAGGCGGTCTGAAAAAACTCTGACACCGGGGCTCTGCTCAAGCTCTGCCCACACGATAAGAAGAACATTGTAGTCATTTCTGATTTTCAATTTATCGGGTCACTGCTGATTTGTTTTTATACCTACAAGCATGAAACATAATAATCCGTAATGTTTCGATAAATTGAAAGCCAATCAGAACTACAATGTGACATTCTTGTTTTTTGGAAATGTTGTTTATCTCTTTTGAAATAAAAAAAATAAGATTGAGGACAACACAATAGGCTCGGTAGGCTTAATCTGTGCTCATACAGCGAAATCGAGTGATTTACAAAGCGAAGAAAAAGTTGTATGAAGTGAGTTCTAATCCCAGGATGCAATGTTTTGTTGCAAAGCGCTCTAGGTATTTTAGAAAGAAAGACAACTGATATAAAAAATATAGCAAGCAAAGCGGCAGTCGTAAGCATATTATCCGACATATCTTGGACGTTACTATTCTAAGAGTAAATGAGAGGAAATGCTTCAAATCTCTATTTCTGTAATTCAAAATAGCCTTAAATTTTCGTTGGTTTTTGAAATGGAGTATAGTAAGTACGCGTGCAGTGAAACAAAAC
The DNA here is from genome assembly GCA_927399405.1 of Agonopterix arenella. NCBI lineage: Eukaryota > Metazoa > Arthropoda > Insecta > Lepidoptera > Depressariidae > Agonopterix > Agonopterix arenella. The sequence goes on along the minus strand of OV656718.1, from coordinate 6,295,497 downwards.
AGACAAAAAAGTTAATTGGTTGTAACCTGTAGAAGTTGGGGGAAAGGTGTTTCTTCTTAAGAATCAAGTGTGTAAACCATAGAGATCTAGAGAGATGCCAACCGACGCGCTGAGTACGAAACCTAGTGTCGCATTACCACCACCACGCGATAGAAAGTATTTTGTTAGCTTGATTGTGCTCATTATCCATTGCGGAATCAGAACTCAACGTTCGAATAATCTTTAGTACTACGCAAGCATTGTAAACTATTTACACATAATATCTCGACTGGCTTTCAGCCTCATAATATATTGAATCCTTACTGTCGCGAGCAATGTGTTCCTCTTTGGCGTATATTGCTGCGACACTGGCCCCGCCCCCTTTTAACATCTTTCTTTTATTTTTGTAATCTCTGGTGTAAACCTCATAATCTCTCTCATTAGATAGGTCCACTCAATCTTCTATACATTAATGTTTTTTTTTCATTATTGTAACGCCGTCATGCGCCATCCTTCTTCTAGTGTCTTTGAACTTTTCTTTTTATTTCCTTGTCTTTGGATTATTGCCAACCTCACTTTTACCTTTCAGGTAAAGGATAAAATACATATAATCAAGTAATCCAATCTATATAAACTAATTACCTTGATGAGATAGGAGATAGAACAATACCTACTTCAAAGGTTGTAATCGATTATACTTACCTGCCTATTTGAATTGCTTATCAAATAGGTAGGTATTAATTATAATACTTATTGATAAACAATTAAAACCGCCTTCAAAAAAACTAAAATGTTAAAAAATTATATTGCAGCCGATGACTTTCTCGTTCGAATCATAAGAACATTAATTTGTTTTATCGAAGTCGCTGTCAAGCCGGTACGATTCGCGACAGGGCTTGCATTAGTTTTTTTGGCTACGAGCATGAATAATGAAAAAAAGTTGAAGCATGAAAGGTTTCTTATGCAGTGCAGTGTTTAAGTAGGCGAAAGGATAGCCACCTCTCACCACTTGACAAGTCATTCCATCCTGAAACTTTGAGCATTGCTACAACATTGGTAGGTAGTTGATGTTTCTGAACACCCTGAAAGGGATTACGGTCGTGATTTTCTGTATGTATGAATGTGCTAGGTCTTGAAAATGTAACGTTAGGTTAGGTAATTCAATATTTTATTTAGCTGTTTTGTAGTTATAGATTTTTTAATTCTATATTTATAAACAAAAACAACATAATTATGAAAAATTAAAATAAGTAAGTCGTGATGTACAAAGTCGAGCGATTTTTTACTATGTATATTATATGTGTTGTAGAGTTTCTGGCTGCATCATCTCTACAACGTAACGGAACACCTCACGTGGTGGTAGAGTTAAAAACACAACGTAGGCCTCTCCCAAGGCGCGCCACAAAACTCTGTCCTCGGCCTTCCTCATCCAGTCGCTCCCCGCTACTTTCTTTAGGTCGTCTGTCCAGCGCCAGCGGGCAGCAGGGCGTCCCACACTACGCCTGCCAGTTCGCGGTCTCCACTCCAGAACCCTGACACCCCACCGGTTGCCAGTTCTTCGGCAGATATGACCAGCCCATTGCCACTTCAGCTTGCTAATTTTCTGAGCTATGTCAACCACTTTAGTTCTCTGACGTATCACTTTATTTCTGATGTGATCTCTCAGAGAAACACCGAGCATAGCTCTCTCCATAGCTCGCTGAACGAACTTGAATTGATGAACTAGTCCCATCGTCAGGGTTCTTGTTTCCGCACCATAGGTCATTACTGGCAGGACGCACTGATTGAACGTACCCCATAATATTATAACCCGCGACTTCGTCCGCACAAATTATATACCAGATTTTAAGTCAGATCATAAGCTATCAAACATAAAAAGTTTCATCAAAATCGGTTCAGTAGTTTTTGCGTGATACTCGTTCAAACAAACAAAGACACAAACAAACAGACAGATAAACACACAAACAAACAGACAGACAAAAAATCCAAAAATTGGTGAAATGGAATCAGGGACACCTAAAAACCATATCGTAACTTTTTTTTTGTTAATATCTTCAATGTACAGACAAACTTCCTGTTACAGTTTTATAATAGTACGAGCGTTAACCCGCGACTTCGTCCGCACAAATTATATACCAGATTTTAAGTCAGATCATAAGCTATCAAACAAAAAAAGTTTCATCAAAATCGGTTCAGTAGTTTTTGCGTGATACTCGTTCAAACAAACAAACACACAAACAAACAGACAGACAAAAAATCCAAAAATTGCTGAAATGGAATCAGGGACACCTAAAAACCATATCGTAACTTTTTTTTTGTTAATATCTTCAATGTACAGACAAACTTCCTGTTACAGTTTTATAATAGTATTTTTACCATATAAGACCTATTTTAAATATGATGTCCCATCTTCACCTATCTGAGTCCAGTGCTATCCTAAGCTTGCATTCTAGATACAAATGAGCTGAAATTGTTTTGTTTGCTCAGAAAATGCCAATCTCTTTCTATGAAATGACAACTAAATGTTATTGGAAACCTAACACCTCAGGGTGCAGCACGGGTTGTCACCTCTCGGAATGCCGCAACTCTAGAGTTGGCAGGTTCAAAGCCGCGCGTATCAGGCTTGCCTCGTTTTTGGTCTAGTTTAAAAATAAACATTTATTATCTTATATCTTAAAGAAGTCCTTTTTGATACTGGCACAACCCTAGAGTAGCTGCAGACTGAGAGGTGGCAACCCTAGTTTTTTCAGTTCTTTAGATCAGTCTCCTTCCTGTGGCAGCTCATTTACTTCCCAAACAGATATAGGTGGAAACAATTGGAGCAAAAATCATAATGGAAAAGGTACTTGCGGCAACATTTTTCTAGGCCACCTGGCAGCGTTGAATGAACCTCTGTGTAAACATTCACTAGAATCACATTTCGTTCACCAAAGAAATAGATGCATAATTTTTACGGTCGGACAGTGTTGCCAGATCCAATTTTTAGAAATCCGTAGGTCAGGTTGTAAAATCCGTAGATCTATAGACTTTATTTTAATGCTTTATATGACTTTTTTGAAGTGGACTGACCCAAAACATCACTCTAATTTGGCGAAAAAAATGGAAACTTAGACAAGTTTAAGCGAGAATAATGCTCAGACAACGTGAAATTTTGATCGATGTTAGTCTTTTTTGTCATATATGTTACATTTAAAATGGAAGGATGGAAAAGAGTAGGGACGAGACATATTTTACGAAACACAGTCCAATATAAAAAAAAAAATTAACATTAACACTTTAACTGCTGACGTCCTACGTCGTAGGTCAGCAACAAATGGGCCGCAGTGCGCACGACTCGCCCGGTGAGAATTGTATTGCATTCCACAGTGTTAGCACTGCGCGAAGATCATTGTGTTGAGCTTAGCAGCGAAAGTGTTAAGGCGGTTACAGAGGGGTCAAAAATTTTGAGGCAGAATACGCGTAGACGGTATTAATATAAGTAACTTTGTATATAAGGTCTAACAAAATTAGGTGAAACTATTTTAAGGGGATGTTCAGACCATCAAACTGAACAACTTTCTGTATGGGACCGATATTGAAATCGCGAAAAAAAATCAGCTGTTCCATACAAACCTACTCGACCTAAATGTATGGGACAGCAGATTTTTTTTCGCGATTTCAATATTGGTCCCATAGAGAAAGCTGTTCAGTTTGATGGTCTGAACATCCCCTTAAAATAGTTTCACCTAATTTTGTTAGACCTTGTGGAATATGGAAAAATAGTTTAGAAAATCTAGATGCCACGTCACAAATAATGTTTTTGAGTCGAAGGTCAAAGCTCATTTCCTCGAGCACTGACTATCTATCCTGAATAGTCACCTCTCTGGTTCATGTTTTTCTCTCTTTGATAAATAATTGTTGTTTTATGTATGATATTGATATGTATTTGTAGGTATGAATATGTATTCGTAATAGGTATTTATATTATATTTTAATATTACAGTATGTTTGTATTTGTATTACATTATTTGTGTATGTTATCTATATTGTGTTATTGTGATCTACACCGCCTACCAATCTTCTTTCACTATTTCCTCTACCCTAAGGTTGTATGGAAGAAATCGCTTTTTAGCGACAAGACCGCCTGTTTTTGTGCCTTTTGTATTTCCTGATTGTTTGCTCTTTGTATACTCTGTTTTTTTGGTGTCAAATAAAGTATAATTGATTGATTGATTGAAATACCATATTTTTAAAATAATTACGAAGATATTAAAGCTTTGAAATTTTTCATACAAAATTTACTAACTAATTATATTATAAATTGCAAATGTTATTTGTTACGCGGCATCTAGATTTTCTGAACTATTTTTCCATATATACAAAGTTACTTATATTAATTCTTCTAATCTACGCGTATTGTGCCATCTTAATTCGATTTATTTGCGGCTGGGTATCATTTTATGCAGCACATTGACATTTTAGGGAAGAATTCAGTAGATTTCAAAAAATCCGTAGATCCGTAGGCCAGGCTAAAAATCCGTAGATCTACGGATAAATCCGTAGGTCTGGCAACGCTGCGGTCGGATCTCGGCACATAATCACGTGTATGATGCTCTTGCTACTTAAACATCGTTTAGATAAGAAACATGCAGTGTACTGCGTGACTGCTGTTACGAGCTATGGGGGCGATTTCGATACGTCAAGCTAGCCCCGGATTTATGATTTTGCCGACCCGGGCCAAAAACTTTTGGCATACCATATTTTTTTCCCAGGGAGGCCAAGACCGGGTTAGATCGTTGCAATTATGGAGGTGCTACTGGAATGTTCCTCCATTGAAAAGGGAAGATCTTCCACCAGGCTATGTGTGAAGCCTGGGGACCGACCGTGGTCCAACAGTTCTTAATTGGACCATACAACGGGCTTGTTTGACCGTTGCGCGATGTATGTCTTACATTCGATTGTGAACCTTATTTGTAGTAGGTTATAAATAAATAAAATAAATAAAATAAATAAAATAAATAAAATAAATAAAATAAATAAAATAAAATAAAATAAAATCCATTTATTGCAGACAAATGTCCATAGCATTGTTAGTAGATACATTTATGACTTAAAGACTATGTTAGTACATTACACAATTTAATTTAATACCTAATTTCATAAATAATTCAATTTAATTTAATTCAATTTAATTTAAATTCAATTCTATTCAGTCTATGGCCAATTCAATTCAATTCAAATTAACTTAATTTAAATATCTGCGACTCTCTGGGACACCGGGCACACACACGTGTGCTCGTACCCAGTGTCGCAGTATAGGGCAGTCGGGCTTCTCACTGATCACCTTCAGGGTGTTGTTGGCGCTGCCCCGCACTCTGCGCATGAGCGATGCGATGCGGCACCGCATCACCGTGGCAAACCCGTCTGTGTGCGCGTGCGCGAACATCGCTGACGCACTGCAGTAGCGTGGGAGCCCCTACAACACTCTGAAGGCATTGTTATATTGAATTCGGAGGGCGTTGAAGGTCCGCTGCGTATAGTTGACCCACAGATTGCACGTGTACAAGGTTTGGCAAAATGCTTTGAATAGGGTTAGCTTTACCTCCATGCCACATCGTGCAAATCTGCGTGCCAACATATTACAGCGGACCGCCATCGCCCTCCTTTCTCTTTCAATGTCTTTGTCATCTTTCAAATCCTCAGTATCCACATGACCGAGGTATTTGAACTCCTTCACCCTACCAAGAGCAACGCCATTAAGCAGCACAGGTACCACACTTTCCAGCTTGCGGCTCTTAGCTTGAAAGATCAGGAGTTCACTCTTCTTGACATTGTAGAGGAGTCCATGTGACTTTGCGTACTCTTCACACACTCCTATTAATTTTCTGAGCGCAGCGATTGAAGGGCTGAGCAACACCATATCGTCTGCATAACTGATACTGTTAATGCAGTGACCGTCAATCGAGCAGCCGACCCCGGTGTTGCTCAGCTCGACAATCAGCTGGTTCACGTACAGGCTGAAGAGCGAAGGTGATGTCAACCCACCCTGCCTCACTCCACACTCCAACCTGTACTCATCAGAAAGCTCGCCCAGCCATTTGACCCGGTTAGTTTGGTGACCATACCAATATTTGAAGATCCTGATCAATTCACCAGGCACACCAGTTTCTTTCAATTTAGCCCAAAGGATGTCGTATCTAACCAGGTCAAATGCCTTGGAGAGATCAAGGAAGGCAGCGTACACTGGCGTATTCCTATCTGTGTAGTACCTAACGGTATGCTTGAGAGACAAGATGGCGCATTCAGTCGAAAGTCCAGGTCTAAAACCGAACTGAGCATCATGTAACTGAAGATATTCTTTAAGTTGTCTCTCAAGCAAGCCGTCAAGCACCTTTGCTGCGATTGTAGCCAGTGAAGGTTATGAGTTACGTATTCACGGTAAACGTTGTCTTTGAAAGGAGCATATTTCCGAGGGCGACGGTATCGCCATCTGTTGGCATTTATGCTATAACTTGTGGGTGCTGACATCTGTAGCAAGTCCCCACACAATAATATCTAAAAATTGGAGCGAGCGAAGTGAACTGCAATATAATGAGATCATTGCAATACGAGCTAAAACCAGGAGAGAAATTCTCTAAGCGCAAACATCGGTTGAAACCAGGAAGCTGGCATAGGTATTGTCTATACCTTCAAGCACAGACTGCCTAACAAGCGGTGAAACATGATAATACTCCTTGGTGGTCGGTAATGATTGTTCTTCTTTCGTAAATTCCCGTCTATGTTTTCGACGTTACTTTGTCCCTTTCTAATACAACGACAAAAATATTTTTTTTATTTTTTATTAAATAACGTAGAGGTAGATGGGCAGGTCATACAATATGTCGATGAGTACCTTTACTTCGGCCAAGTAGTATCCTTCGAAAACAGGCAGGACAAAGAAGTCGCTCGTCGAGTCGACAATGCCTGGAAGAGCTACTGGTCCATGAAGGAACTGATGAAGGGTGACCTTCCACTCTCACTTAAGAGCAGACTCATCGACATGTGTATTCTGCCCATCCTAACTTAAGGTGCTCAAACTTGGTCATTAACAAAGGTTCAAAAGTTCAAACTGCAGGTTTGTCAAAGAGCTATGGAGCGCATTATACTAGGTGTAAAACGGACAGACCGTATCCGGAACACAGCACTGCGCTCCAAAACTCAAATAGCTGACGTGGGGAAAAGTCAGCAAAACTAAAGTGGCACTGGGCTGGGCATGTTTGCAGAATGCACACTGAGTGGTGGGCATCAATCGTCACACAATGGGTGCCTCATGACGGGAGCCGAGGTCGAGGCAGACCCCGGAAAAGGTGGCGAGACGAGCTGGATGCCTACTGCAATGAGTGGCGGGATGTAGCACCGAACAGAGAGACGTGGAAAGGGTTTGGGGGAGACTTTTGCCCAGCAGTAGGACAAAACAGGTTAAAAAAAAATTAAATAAAAACTTTTTTGTTCTGATAGAAAGGGACACAAACACATGTGCCTCGTCGCTCATTGACATAAGGCGCATTTATTTTCGTTCTTGAGTGAACTATATATCTGTCACGATAGTAACTGCTATATAATCTGTGCTATTATCGTAAATTGATGCGGACCAAGGATTTTAGAATCATAAAGGATGCCACTCCTCCTTACAAGCATGCAAACAAGAAAATAGGCCATGGCGGTCGGTAATGTTCGACCTTCTTTCGTATCTCCGTAGCCGATATCTCCAACGTTTTTGTGTCTCTTTCTATCTCAACAAAAATTTAATAAAGACTTTTTTTTTTAATTTTTGTCATCGGATTAGAAAGGGACAAAGTAACGTGGAAAACATAGACGGGAATTGCTGAAAGAAGAAAGATCATTACCGACCACCAAGGAGTATTATCAATATCATATTATGTTTCACCCGTAGAAGCGGTAGACGCGTAAGCGAAAAAATTTTCGTCTATGGTTTCACCGCTTGTTAGGCAGTGTGCCCTCCAAGGTATAGACAATACCTATGCCAGCTTTCTGATGTGGACTCTATGCTTAAGAATAAAGAGATCCTTTCACTGAAGGGCAGGACAGGACCTTAGTAAGTTGTCGCGTAGTAGTACAGAAATGCAGACAAAACTAATCACATTTTAATGTAGGTAGAGTAACTAGGTACAGTCAGCAGCAATAACTTATTCATAGTGTTACAAAAATACAAATAAACATTTAAGGGGGTGGCGATCGCGAAAAAAAATCTAATGATCCATCATCTTTCTTTCTTATCGTGTGGGCAGAGCCCTGGTGTCAGAGTTTTCTCAGACCGCCTTAAGGCCTCTGACGTGGTTTTTATGTAACGATTACTACCACCATAGATAGTAGCCGGGACCAACGGCTTAACGTGCCATCCGAAGCACGGAATCATTTTTCTTTTCAGATAATCAGGTGATTCAGCCTGCAATGTCCTAACCAACTGGGGAAAAACGCACAAAGTGATATATCACTAGGTGTCCCCCGTGGGAATCGAACCCACGACCTCCGTGTCGAGAGCCAATGCTCTTAACCATTAGACCACGGAGGCAGTCCATCCAGATAGACGTCTGGACCTAAAATGGGGAGATTTGCCATAGTCACCATGATGCAATGCGTTTGCGATGTTCCATACTAAACTACAGATCTACTCGAGCTAAATGTATGGGACAAAAGATTTTTTTTTCGCTATTTCGATGTTGATCCCATTGTGAAAGGTTACAAAGCAGTAATGTAAAACAACTGGGCATAACTTAGTGGTCCCGCGCACATCATAGCGCACTGATGCGAAGTCCTCCTTGTATAGAATGTCATTGGTTATATGTATGAAAAGTTGTCTTTTTTTGCGGTTTTCCCTTTGTTCCTATAGAAAAGTTGTTCAGTATCATTTCGTACAATCAACCCAGAGAAATACTCCTATTTACCTTAACACTAGCCCAGTAATTTAACAGTTTGAGCCGGGACTAATTAGTAATTGAAATTTTTTTCGGTATAATATTGAAGAGCCAATTTGAGAAATGTATCAAAATTAAAAAAAATCACGTCAGCAACAGTTCCAATTTTAAAATTTATCTCGTTCTAAAAAACCAGATGGTAAATTTTTTTTCCACATATTTAAGGCTTTACCATTATACATACTAGAAACATGGTGTGAATATTTTTGTCTACTTAGAAGGTTTTGAAAAATACATTCGTATTTTCTAATAAACACTTAATTTTTTAAATTTCATTGCCTATTTTATTGCTCAAAAATAATTTATATTGTCAAATCTAAGTCAAATGAGTGCATTGGTATTAATATTAATAATTTAAAATCCTTCTGGGACACACAATTTTGATTTCTATGTTGCGTAGCGATTTTTTTAATATGCTTTAAGATAGTCCTTTTGTCACTTAATGGTTCCGGTTACAGTTTAAAAGTCCAATTAGTAATTACTCCCTACCCCGCCTAACAAAACTCCGTAAAATGACTGGGCTACACCCTGTATAGGTAGAAGGGCAGTTCGAATATTACATTACAATGCATACGTTTGTATTAACTAATGCGTACCTAATTAAATAGCGTAATCTTAATACTTACACAAAATTTTCCTATATTTTAATCTATACTATTATAAAACAGTAACAGAAACTGTGTCTGTACATTGAAGTTAATAACAAAAAATAAGTTACGGTATGGTTTTTAGGTACACAGAATGGGGCTTGTAGATTCACCCACTTGCAGATTCTGCTGTGAAGCAGAGGAAACGCCCATACGCCACCTCTGCGAATGCGAAGTGCTCATTCACAGCAGGAGTCGCCATCTAGGTGGATACATAATAACACCTACTGACATCAGGGACCTCCCCTCCAAAAGCATAACACGGTTCATGAAGTCCGTGGGCCTAGGAAATGACCTTTAAGTCTAGGGTGACAGCTATAATAGATCTATCCAGGTCGCAGTAGCTATTTGGTCATTGACGAAGCCCTCATAACCAAATAATAATAATGGTTTTTAGGTGTCCCAAATTCCATATCACTCATTTTTGGATTTATGCTCGCTTTCCCATACGCAAAATAACAAAGATAGGGGCACGTCTCGATATTTGTCGTCGCGTCGTCGTCGGCCCTCAGTACGGCTAGCATGCCACCCACAACAAAGCGTTTAAACGACAAAAACGTCATGTGCGCTCTTTCTGGCATACGTAAAATAATAAAGATGGAGGCACATCTCGATTTCGAGGCATACTGGTTTAGGTATAGCCATCGATAGCCACAGAATAGCAATAGATATGATATCTTTGATTATTTAAAGATAAAGATAGAAGATAGAATTGCACGTGTAATTCATAAATTGCGTATGTTATGTGATTATTCGAAGATTATTATATTATATATAGATTATTATATATAGATTATTCGAACGTTATGTTCTGATACCGCCGATGGATAATGAGCAAATTCAAGGTAGCAAAATACTTTTTATCGCGAGGTACTGGTGGTGAAGCGACACTAGGTTTCGTACTCAGTGCGTTGGGTGGCATCTCTCTAGATCTCTATGGGTACAGTAGAACCAGATTTATAAGTTCCCCCGATGGTCATGCGCAGTTAAAAATTTTAATAGCCCGCGAAATTACATTTCAAAATTAGGATGTGCCACCTTCAATGCTTTGCAACGATTGGCTAATTGTTTTCGCGCCCACTTCGTTGCTATCCGACATTGCACCCTTTGATTACTAAACGACTTCGAGTTTTGTCGGGGAGACTGCGCAAACGTAGATTGCTGAGGTTAATTATTTTCCTTTTCCTGGATTATAGAACGTCCTAAAAGGGGGAGCAATAAATAAAATGGAAAAAGACGATAGGCCGACACGAGGATCGATCCGTAGCTACCCGGATCGTAAGCCGGTTGTCTAGACCGCTAGACCAAACCAGACAGTGATTGATGTGAGCGAAATCTTTCACTACTACAGCGGTGATGTGTAGCGCGCTACTTTAACTAAGAGCGCGCTATCGTACCAATTTAGATATGAACCCTAGTTCAAACTCACAACACACGACAACAGGTAACACGATAACAATGCGTTGACACCGTAATCAACGTCCCCGCCGGCGGTGTCAGCCGCGACCTCTGCCCGCTCCTTTCACTTCTGGCGCCTACAGACGCTACAGGCCAATCGCAGGCCGCTTCTCACCGATCCCCGCTACCCAATCCGCCGCGTAGCCCCAGCAACGTCCTATGCCGAGGTCCGTACCCCTCTGGGTGCCCCTAGATCATTGTATTGTGACATAATTTTTGCCTGCTGAATAAGTATTATTTGTAAATTAATATTTAATTTTTATATGTAATTTTTTTTTGTACGCCGGAAGGCAAGGCATGAAGGACTTTTTTTTAAACCTACTGACATCTGCTTGTACTTTATACTCATGTTCTACAAATAAATGATCTTTATCTTTATCTTCATTCATCTGGCTCGGTAGACCCTTCGTGGTCCCTCCAATAGTCCCCAGTAAAAAGCAGTAGTTGCTCCCTGAGCAGAGCTGTAAGTCATCTTAAAAAAAAAAAACTAGTTCAACACATAGTGCTTCGAAACGTAACCGATAGATGGCGGAAGCTGTCTATGGAATATCAGCGTTCCGCGGTCTTCTCGGTCAGAGGATCGCGCGACTCACGGCGACCGTAAACTCTATGAGCGCGACCCTCTGCGACACACGGCGATCTAGTCTAGGAAAAATACGGTTTGAGATTGCATACACGCATCAGATGAGATTTAGTAAATTGTGTTTGAACTAATACAACTGCTAGTTTATAACACTTTTGTCGAGATTTGTTGGTTATAAAGATATAAGGTCTAACAAAATTAGGTGAAACTATTTTTTACTATCAAACTGAACAACTTTCTCTATGGGACCAATATCGAAATCGCGAAAAAAAATCAGCTGTTCCATACAAACCTACTCTACTTAAATGTATGGGACAGCAGATTTTTTTCAATATTGGTCCCATAGAGAAAGTTGCTGAGTTTGATGGTCTGATCACCCCCTTAAAATAGTTTCACCTAATTTATTAGACCTTATATACATAGGCTGAGGACCCTGAGAAATACCTTAACATCGATTTAACTGTACAAAGAGTCGAAGGGCTAAGGCTAGATGGTTAAACACTGGTTTATTTCTAAGTACCCACATACATATAATATACTTCACAAAGGGCAACCTTTTTTCTAAAGATATTTCTTCCAGCATACTAGCAAAAGAGACAGTTAATTACCCCCATACAAATTTATTGTGTACAAACAAATAGTAAACAATTAAGTTTTGAGGTTATAATTTTTGAATTCTTACAAAATATTAAATATCTACTCAAATTTACGATATTAACCGGGGATTATAATTTTTATTAGTAAAACGTATTGAATAAAACCACCCTGTTCAAAATCACCAGTTTTCCATTTTTTGTTCATACCTAAATTTAATATTTTGTAAATGTCTTAATTATTTCACATTACACAATAAAAAATCGGGAATTATTGAGAATTGATGTTTTTTGGGTACGTATCTACTAATATTTCAAACAATCACCTAAAGTGCAATTAATGCAATCTACTCCATAAAAAAATCCGTAGATTTCTCCGACTAATCGTAAAAGTGTCGCTCGTCTGAAAGATCACTTAGTTTGTACTAAGATAACATAGCATGATTTTAGGGGGCTAATGCGTAATAATAATAAAAAAAAAAATTGATTTTAGGGTTCCGTAGTCAACAAGGAACCCGTACAGTTTCGCCATGTCCGTCCGTCTGTCCGCGGCTTATCTATACTATTATAAAACTGTAACAGGAAGTTTGTCTGTACATTGAAGATATTAACAACAAAAAAAGTTACGATATGGTTTTTAGGTGTTCCTGATTCCATTTCACCAATTTTTGGATTTTTTGTCTGTCTGTTTGTTTGTGTGTTTGAACGAGTATCACGCAAAAACTACTGAACCGATTTTGATGAAACTTTTTTTGTTTGGTAGCTTATGATCTGACTTAAAATCTGGTATTTAATTTGTGCGGACGAAGTCGCGGGTTAACGCTCGTTATTTCTAAAATTGATTGTGAAGTCTGTTTTTATTTTTTAAATTATGTATAATTATTATTATATTTTTAAAAACAAACCGCAGTCTATGACTGAGAGACGATGTTATTGTTGTAAATCCTACAAACACGTAGCCATTGTACCCAATATCAGTATTCTATTCAATAATACATGAGATAAAAACAATGTAAGGAAACTATAATACCTAATACGAGTTTAGAATTCTAAAGATGACTCTACATAGTCCGAGATCCGACCGTAAAATTATGCACCTATTTCTTAGGCTTATTTATCTTTGTACAATAGCAAGGTCACTCACAAGCCACTGCAAATTAAATAAGCACATAAACACACTGAATTTAAGTGACACCACCGGCTGCAGATTCTGCATGGATGAGATGGAAACTCCTCTACACCTCCTATGTGACTGTGGCCCCCTGATGTACAATAAGGTAAAAGGTAGTTTGTATCTCATCTGACACCAGATGAGATACAAACTATCCCTATCAAGAATATACTGCGATTTCTGGCCGCAGTGGGGTTTGGTAAGGAACTTTAAAAAGGGCGTTCACAAAGGACCAGCGATGTCTAAGTGGCACAGGTTTGAACAAGCCTGTCAAGGCCCAAAACCCTCCCGAATAATAATAATAATACATAGCCCGAGATCCGACCGTAAAATTATGCACCTATTTCTTAGGTGAACGAAATGTGATTCTTGTGTAGGTATTGTCACGGATGCTGTGAAATGACGCAGCTATAGAAAGGCATTCAAAAATTCGGCCGGTTTGTCAACAAGCTTCGTAGCTCAGCGGTCGACGCATGGACTCCCGTGCCGGGGGTCGATGGTTCGAGACTCGTCGAAAATAATTCTAGATTTTATTGTTGTTGGAAATGTTCTAGAAAAGTAAGAGGGAGTGAGAATATTTGGAAAGAGACAGAAAATGGGCGTGTTTAGGAATGTTCTAGAAAACAGATAGAGAAAGAATATTTGAAAAGAACCAAAAACAATAGGAATGTTCTAGAACGAAGAGAGAGAAGAAATGTTTGTAAAGAAACAATAAAAGGGGGCGTGTTTAGGAAAATTCGAGAAGGAAGGCGGGATTAAGAAATATCCGGAAGGGAACAAAGGAATAAAGAAAAGACTAACGAAATTCGGGCATCTAGAAAATTCTACGGGGTATATAAGGCCGCGAGTTTGCGGACGCAAGTCAGTATTGATTTAACAGTGAAAAGTGCGAAACAAAAAGGAAGAAAAGTAAAAAAGTACTAGTGAAAAGTAAAGTGGAACAGTGAGTAGACAAGTGTCAGTGTAGTGCAGTGTAGTGTGTGTCGCGTGTCGTGACGTCATAGTGTCGCGTGTCGTGACGTCATAGTGCCGGGCGTCGTGACGTCATAGCGTGTCGCGCGTCGTGACGTAGTGAACAGTGAAAGTGGTGAGAGGGGAAACCCCTGCGAGGAGGACTGTTAAAAGGGGAACCTCTGCGAGGTGGTCCGTGTGTAAGTGTGTAACCCAATAAACTCTGTAAATAAATTGGACTTAGCGTTTCACTCCAATCCCGAAACCCGTCGCTCGTAACAGTATGTTTACACAGAGGTTAATTCAACGCCACCAAGTTGCCTAGAAAATTATCTAATATCTTACTACTTAGCCAATATCTTATTAGCTAAGTAGGTACGTACAATATTTTAGGAAAATCAAATCTACAATATCTAGTGCATTACAGTAGTAACAGGTTTATAAGTCTTACCGATGTACCTGCGCAGTAGACACATTTTAACAGCGCGCGAATTTTTTTTTTTTTTTTTTTTCCTAAATATCTTGGACATTGTCACACAAATTATCTAGTCACATATTAAAGTACCTGGACTTGTATTATGATGGCTAGACAACGATATAGAATACATATATATAGATACAAACATCCATGACTCGGGTACAAATATTCATATTCATCATATAAATATTTGTCCCTTACGGGATTCGAACCCGCGACCCTCGGCACAGCAGGCAGGTTCACTACAGACTGTGCTACCGGGCCGTCAAATAGCGCCGAATACCTTGAATCCGTGGGCGCCATTGGCTAATTTGTTTTCGCGTCCTTTTTGTTGCTATCCGACTTTGCACTCTTTAATTACTAAATGACTTCGGGTTTTGACGGAGACTCGGTCTTGCTCTGCGCAAACGAAGATTGACGAGCGGAATTATTTTCCTGGTCGTACTGTGTCTGCGGTGTTTTTTTTTTTAATTCCAGAGCTGTAATAAGAAGCGTCAAGGGCGGAAAGAATCGTAATCTTTCTTTCAGTCTGTTTGTAGCGGACCTTTACTGCGGACTTTATCTATCTACTATCCATGTGGCGAAATCATAAACTTAATATATTAGTTTATGGGCGAAATACTGTGCCGAAAAGATTCAAAATGACATGCCATCGACTCGATAGAAGAATACAACAATGAAAAACATAAAAAATCCATCGAATAGTTTTCGAGACAATCTCGAATTAAATTCATACATTTATTTATACTGGGTAAATTTTGTATCAAATAATAAATAACTTCATCATGTATTCTACTCATCAAACTGAACAACTTTCACTATGGAGCCAACTTCGAAATCGCGAAAAAAAAATCAGCTGTCCCATACAAAACTGCGGTACCTATTCGACTCAAATGTATGGGACAGCTAATTTTTTTTACGCGATTTCGAAGGTGGCTCCGTAGTGAAAGTTTTTCAGTTTGATAAGTAGAATACATGCTGAAGTTATTCGCAGTTATATAAAATTTACCCTGTATGTAGGGAAAACAAAACACGCACCCCCTTCTTCAAGTCGGCTTCGTATGAATCACAAAAGCACAGAGGTGTCATTATAAACATATTAAGATTTAACATAACTAAAAAGATTACATCTATACTTAGACCCCGTGATTATTTGCCCATAACACGACTGAAACACGTCGTCAATGTGAAAATAATATTTTAGAGTAGCGTTAGCAAAAAATGCGTAGGTAATTCGGTATGTAAAGTTTTTTTTTCAGGAATATTTTTAACATTTTAGTTTCGTAGATTATGCTATTTTGAACAACTGATATCATTATTTTCGATATCCAAGCTATTGTTAATTATCTATGATTTTTCAAAGTTTTTCTAGTCATGACGTCATATCTGAAGCTGAATAGTTCAAACTCTTTGCTTTACGTAAAATAATAAAAAAAAGAAAGTTATTCCGTTGACATTGACATTTGAAACCAGTGCTGCCTGATGTGATTTCGGAAATTTCCCCGGATTCATATTTTTTATTCCCCAAAATGACACGTTTTGACTGTCTCCCAAAATCTCCACAAAACCATAGACATCACTTTGCTCACCTATAGCCCAGTCATTTTGCGGTTTGAGCCGGGAATAATTAGTAATTGACATTTTTTTTCGGTATAATATTGAAGAACCAATTTGAGCCTAGAAATATATCAAATTAAAAAAAAATCACGTCAGCAACAGTTCTAATTACAAAATTTTGCTATTATTTCGTTCTAAAAAACCTGATGGTACATTTTTTTTTGTACATATTTAAGGCTTTACCATCATACATACTAAAAACATGGTTTGAATATTTTTGTCTACTTAGAAGGTTTTGAAAAATACATTCGTATTTTCTAATAAATACTTCGTTTTTTAAATTTCATTGCCTATTTTATTGCTCAAAAATAATTTATATTGTTGAATGTAAGTCAAATGGCGTTGGTATTAATATTAATAATTTGAAATCCTTCTGGGACACATAATTTTTTTTTAATTTGCTTTAAGATAGTCCTTTTGTCACTTAATGGTTCCGGTTACAGTTTAAAAGTCCAATTAGTAATTACTCCCTACCCCGCCTAACAAAACTCCGTAAAATGACTGGGCTACTACTGATAGGCACAGGTATCGAACCATGATAGTTAGTCAAGCTATAAAATAACAGACCACCTTAATTATGTTGTTTTTACGATGATAAATTGATTTAATCATTTTTTCCTACGATTCCATTTCAGACACCAAATTTTTCCTTATAATCGCGGAAAAATATCAAATCTGACAAATCTTTCGTTGACATTGACGTTTACATGACGTTTGTTTTTTTTACCATAGGCAACGGATTTAAGCCTACTAAGCCTCTGATACGACGTCATGTATTTTTGTAAAAATATCCAACATTTTATAATTTTCAGAGTTTTTAAGTAAGAAAATAAGGTTTCTAAATAAAAAATCTCGAAATGGTTTTGGAATCAGCTACTTTACATACCGAAATTATCAAAGTAAATGTCAATCAGCGCACCTCGCATCGATTTTATTTCTGAACGAGCGTTAACCCGCGACTTCGTCCGCACAAATTATATACCAGATTTTAAGTCAGATCATAAGCTATCAAACAAAAAAAGTTTCATCAAAATCGGTTCAGTAGTTTTTGCGTGATACTCGTTCAAACAAACAAACAAACACACAAACAAACAGACAGACAAAAAATCCAAAAATTAGTGAAATGGAACCAGGGACACCTAAAAACCATATCGTAACTTGTTTTTTGTTAATATCTTCAATGTACAAACAAACTTCCTGTTACAGTTTTATAATAGTATAGATGAATAAATTGTACATACATGGTGTACAAGGAAAAGTATCATTAACCTTTAAACCTATGTGGTTTAACCTGAACAACTTTTACTATGGGAGCAAATCGATCGGAGCAAAAAAAAATTTTTTGTATGGGATTAAACAATTGTAGTGTGTGGGGTAGGTATCAAATCAAAGGGCTTCATGAGCCGGTTCTAAAAATATACTACACTACTTCCTTTTAGCCAATTGTTTTAAAAAAGTCCCAAAATTATTTTCAAAACAAACATACCTACGCCAAATGATTTGTAATATCCTCATATCAAACGTCAACGAAGCAATTTCAAAAATGTTTATGTTTATTATTTTTTATAAGTTTTTTTTCTTACTTTTCAACTTTATATTTAACGAGCGTTAACCCGCGACTTCGTCCGCACAAATTATATACCAGATTTTAAGTCAGATCATAAGCTATCAAACAAAAAAATTTTCATCAAAATCGGTTCAGTAGTTTTTGCGTGATACTCGTTCAAACAAACAAACAAGCACACAAACAAACAGACAGACAAAAAATCCAAAAATGGTGAAATGGAATCAGGGACACCTAAAAACCATATCGTAACTTTTTTTTTGTTAATATCTTCAATGTACAGACAAACTTCCTGTTACAATTTTATAATAGTATACAGGGTGACTTTTAATAGGTCTGTATGGCTTAAAGGGGAAAGAGTACAGCCCATTAGAAGTCTAAAACTGTATGGAACCCCTGGTCGAAAATCACTGGTTTCGGAAATAATGGACACTAACTTTTTTCGAAAATTACCAAAATTTAAGGTAAAAGCATAAAAATAAAAATAAATACTTACTGCATGCATTTTTTTTTTTACGTTTTCTGTTTACTGGATAAATTATTCATAAACTAAAAACAAAAAATCTTATAAGTTACTTCAAATTTTAAAGTTATGAGAGCTAAAAGTCGTAACATTACAAAAAAAATACTTTATGAAGCTACCTTAAATTTTGGTAATTTAAAAAAAAAAATTAAAGTTTCCATTATTTCCGAAACCAGTGATTTTCGACCAGGGGTTCCATACAGTTTTAGACTTCTAATGGGCTGTACTCTTTCCCCTTTAAGCCATACAGACCTATTAAAAGTCACCCTATAGATGAAAAAATGTATAAAATATAGTAAACATAAACATTTTTGAATTTGCTTTATTGACGTTTGATATGAGGATATTACAAGTCGTTTTGCGTATGTTTTACAAAAATTTACTCAGCCGTTTCCTACCGGGAGGAACCCAAACTTGATATGTTTTGAAAATACTTTTAGTATTTTTTAAAGTGGCTGACAGATAATGGTGTACTATATTTTAAGAACCGGCTCATGAAGCACTTTCATTTAATACCCCACACGATAGGTTTCAGATTTTTTTTAAAATCACATACACAAAATTAATGACGTCATAATTAAAGACCCTGACACCTTAGAGACTGTCTCCCGGCAGTTTTGGGGTCTAGAGAACATACCTAACAACATACTAAAATTTGGTGCTGGTATCCGGAAGTGAACTTTTTCAGCCTTTTTTGACCGTAAAGCAGTGCAGTGCACTAGTAACAGCAACCTGCTACGACACTGTTAATTATAAAACCCCTTTTTTGCGTCGGGGGTTCAAAATAAACATCTTCGAACCCATAGAGATCTAGAGAGATGCCAACCAACGCGCTGAGTACGAAACCTAGTGTCGCATCACCACCTGTACCACGCGATAGAAAGTATTTTGTTAGCTTGAATGTGCTCATTATCCATTGCGGTATCAGAACTCAACGTTCGAATAATCTTTAGTACTACGCAAGCATTGTAAACTATTTACACATAATATCTCGACTCGACTTTCAGCCTCATCATATATTGAATCCTTACCGTCGCGAGCAATGTGTTCCGTTTTTGCGCATATTGCTGCGACACTGGCCCCGTCCACTTTTCACATCTCCCTTTAGTTTTTGTGATCTGTATTCGAACCATTCTGCTTTGCTGTCCATACTTTCTTTCAGTTTCACACTTGACATAAAACATTATAATGTACTTTTCGTGTCACATCACAATATACTTACAACACGCAGCGGGTTGACAATATAGACTCCATTATAGTGTGAAAACTGAAAATAAAGAGACAAGTGTTCCCTTTTAATTCTGGAGTAGCAAAAATATATTTCATTCGGTCTTTTTTCTGTAAAAATTCTCTATTAATCTTAATTTGTTATCGGCTCTGCGCAAATTATTCACAAACTAAGCGTTATTCAAGAAAAATGAGCGACATAGAATTGGATGTAATCTTTACTATACCAGAGTATGTTATTAACTAGTTATTAATTTAAGATTAAAAAAATATAAAATGTCATTTTTTTTTTTTTTATTTGTTTATCAAATACATGAACAAACATGGAGTGCGTTTTTTTGAAACTCATTCGCTGAGCTCAGCAGTTGAAAATGTCAAAATTACTATGGAGATAATGCATCTTTCTACTACTGATTTGACTTTCAAAAATCGCACTCCTTCAGTATGATTTTTGAAAGTCAAATCAGCAGTAGAAAGATTCATATCTCCATAGTAAATTTGACATTTTCAACTGCTGAGCTCAGCGAATTAGATTCAAAAATCGCACTCCAGATCATCAAAGTGAACAACTTTCTCTATTTGGGACTAAGATCGAAATTGCGAAAGTAAAAACGGAAAATTTGTATGGAACAGCCAATTTTTTTTTTGCGCTTTCGATTGTTGTTACGCGGGTTGCGTTCTAGTGTCTTTGAACAATTTTGTAAAGAAAATTTAAATAATTAATCGATTAATGCCCACACTGGTATGTATACAATTAACTTAGTCTCAAAGGAAAACTTATTGGATACATCAATATAAAAAATTTCCCCGTGTCATCGTTTTTTACCCTAAATTATGGTAAAAATACCCTAAGCTGGCACCACACGCAAAAATACCGACGCAGAAATCCGGATGCAGTGCGCGCACCCCACTGACCACGCCCCAGCTGCGTCCGCTGCGTTGCGGCTCCTTTGCGCGCGTACCTTTAACCTCTTACTATACAGTATCATTTCAACGTCCTTACGTCACACATCCAAGCGCACAATCCATTGAATGGGATTTTCACAAAAGCATAGGACTTAGTGTCGATTAACATTTAGGCTTTATTTAATTGCAATCGGTTCATTTAATCAAAAGTCATTAGTATTTAAAGTCAGTGGTCTGCGCTGCGCGTACGAAATCGCGGTCGCTGCTAGTATACAAGGTGTAAGGAAAAGTATCATTAACCTTTAACCCTTCGTATGCTTTGTCTCAGATCTGCGCTACCCCCTCTATCAGAGTTGTCTTAGATTTGAGACAAGATTACCTAGGTCACCTTTCACGTTAATTTAAATCTTATGATAAAGATTTAAGGTGGTTTTTTTTTCTTTTTATCATGAATGAAATAATCTACCATAGACAAGGTTTTCTCTGACAGGTTTTGTGTGTTCCTTTTTGTAGAGAATTTGAACTATTTCTGACACTCGACGCGCGCAAACTCTCACTCTGAACGAAACATTTAGCGCGGAACGGGTACATTTAGCGCGGTCCTGACGCATAGGAAGGGTTAAGCCACATACTCTACCCATCAAACTGAACAACTTTTACTATATGAGCAAACCTCTTAGAACAAAAAAACAAATCAGCTGTCCCATATGTTTGAATCGAGTAGGTATCGCAGTTTTGTATGGGACGGCTGTTTTCTTTTGTTCCCATTGTAAAAGTTCTGGTTTGATGGGTAGAATATGTTGTTTAAACGTTAATGTAACTTTTCCTTACAACAACCTGTATACTACAGGGTGAAATTGATATCATTAGCATCCTTTAAAACTAATAGTCTACCCATCAAACTGAACAACTTTTACTATGGGTGCAAACTGATCGGAGCAACAAATAAAACTGCGAGCTCAGCGAATGAGATTCAAAAATCGCACTCCAGATCATCAAAGTGAACAACTTTCTCTATTTCGGACTAAGATCGAAATTGCGAAAGTAAAACAGGTAAATTCAATCAATCAATCAAATATACTTTATTTTACACCAAAACATAAACAGTAAAATACAGAAATAAAATACAAGAGGCACAAAATAAGGCGGTCTTATCGCTAAGAAGCGATTTCTTCCATACAACCTTAGGGTAGAGGAAACGGTGAAAAGAAGAAAGGTAGGCGGTGTTTCCAGAAAAAATCATCAAAAATGAGCAGTTATTAGTAAAAACAAAAAGTAAGTATACAAAATATTCCTATTATAAATACATATATAATATACATACTCATATAAATATATATATATATATATATACACACATACATCATACATAAATACGCGTACTACACAACAAAATACTATAGGAAAACATGAACCACAGACGTAGGAAAAGATGTACCTACGGAAAACAGAAATTTTCAGAAAATTTGTATGCAACAGCAGATTTTTTTTTGCTCCGATCGGTTTGCGCACATAGTAAAAGTTGTTCAGTTTGATGGGTAGACTCTTAGTTTAAAAGGCTGGTAATGATATCAATTTCACCCTGTATATTGGCAATAATGATTAATATTATATAAGTTGAGGTTGCCTATAAAACGTAAACTGTTAGCACAGTGCATGTTTATGTTTAAGATTATTTGTTATGAATTATGTGAAGGTTGAAAATAAATAAATTCAAATTGAAATATTCGAAACATTCACGGCTATACAGGGTGGAAAAAAAAGGCCGTGGTTGGAGGGAAAGTACCCTTAATATTTATGATGGCAAATTTTACTGAAAGGAAACATTCCTTTATTTTCAAATTTAATTAAAACTGCATTTAAAGATTTTTGAAAAATCATCTGCTTGACCGGGAATCGAACCGGTGAAACGTGAAAAAAAACATCCTATATTTTATGATACCAACCGAAAGAGTCATTCATAAGGATCAATTTCTTTTAAACAACATAGTATCTTAAATTAAAGAAAGACCAAGAAAAAATGATTTTTTTATTGTTAAACTTACTATCTAAAGAAAATTCTTTACTTAACTTATAAATTGCTCAAAATGAGACCCATTTTCACGTATGCACATAACATTATTTATTATGTTCTATTTACAGAAACTTTGAACTTGATATTTTAAATATTCAATCAATTCGATATAAAAGACGACTCGTAGAGAATTCAGTCGTAGAATACATACTTAAAAGTATTTTCTTTAGATAGTGAGTAAGTTTAACAATGAAAAAATCATTTTTTCTTGGTCTTTCTTTAATTTAAGATACTATGTTGCTTAAAAGAAATTGATCCGTATGAATGACTCTTTCGGTTGGTATCATAAAATACAGGATGTTTTTTTTCACATTTCACCGGTTCGATTCCCGGCTCAAGCAGATGATTTTTCAAAAATCTTTAAATGCAGTTTTAATTATGTTTGAAAATAAAGGAATTTTTCCTTTCAGTAAAATTTGCCATCATAAATATTAAGGGTACTTTCCCTCCAACCACGGCCTTTTTTTCCACCCTGTATACTATCTATTTCATATTTACTTACCTGTAAAAAACTGATTCTTTATTAATATTCCAACCCGTGTAAATAAAATCTTAGTAGATTATTTCACGGGCATATCTGGTTAAGAAGATCTCTGACTATCCCATCGGCGAACAAAGTCGTCAGCATAATGCGTTAATGCGATAAGAATCCGTTGCGATGATGATTGCTTCCCCAAAAAGTTTATTGTAACATAAAAAAGATTTAATTCACGGCACTATATCCAAAAACCCTTTACCGAAAACTCTAAAAAAAAAAAACTAGCAATCAAACGTCACAAAAAATTGGCAAACAAATCAAAATTCCAGTTTACCGCAAAAAAACTTGACCAGTTTAAAAATGTATTCAATACTTTCGACATAAAAGCAAAAAGTGTTCAAAATGTCGAATTTGGACAAATTAGTCAAACGTGTTAAAGTTTGGAGTGGTGTGTCCAGGAAGGAGGCTACCCCCGAGCTGAATAGAAGCCAGTATTCCCTGGTATCCTGCGTGGAACTGACTCCGGAAGCTGTGGAGCTATGGGTCGGGTTGCCAGAAGAAGTCAAATACGACCCAGCTCTGGCATCGTTTCGTCACCTTTATGAAAAGGAGCATGGTAAACTTGGTGAGTAGTTTTTGGCGTACATTTTTTATTTACAGTTCTAATAACCACATGAATAGATATCCTACCAGAACACAAGCTTCACATAAGTGCGTCACTAAGGTAGTCCAGCGAAAAAAATCGCAATCCATGATATATGACCACCCCGAAATGGATTAGTAGTAAGTCTAAGTTTGTTTTAGTTTTCTATTCTGTTCTATTCTGTTCTGTTCTGTTCCGTTCCGTTCCGTTCCGTTCCGTTCCGTTCCGTTCTGTTCTGTTCTGTTCTGTTCTGTTCTGTTCTATGTAATATCCATTGATATGAGGACAGCGTGGAATCGGGATCGTTTTGAATCCAGAAGGAGGTAATTATGCTATCAGTAGAAGTAGTACAATTATTACAATAGATTGCCAGCCAATTATTAAAATTAAAACAACAAAAAAACTGGTCATTTGCGAGTCGGGCTTCTCAAAAAAATAAACAATATTTTGTTTTCTCGAGACCGACTCACACTTGGCCGGTTTCTATTATTTGTTGTTATACTGTAGAGTTTGCTCTAAAAATCACACCAAGTTTGACGCTTGTATGTATTACCGTTTTTACAATAGAGCGAGAAGAAAAAATATTGGATAAAAATTAGTTCAAATTAGCAGATCCGCCATAATGTCACATATTCTGCGTACAACTGTCTAGCTATTACCGTTCAAAAGTTACAGCCCTAAATAGGTGGACAGATAGACGGACGGACGGATAACGTAAGCTTAGTAATAGGGTCTCGTTTTTACCCTATGGATATGGAATCCTAAAAATGTGTAAACTACGTCCTGTAGGCCTCGCATGCCAACCCCGAGAAAACGATAAAAATCGAGATGTGCCTCCATCTTTATTATTTCACGTATGCCAGAAAGAGCGAGCATGACGTTTTTCTCGTTTAAACGCTTAGTCGTGGTTGGCATGCTAGCCGTGCTGAGGAATGGATTGAGGTCAAGAGCAAAACCATCCGTAATAAAAAAAGAAAAAAAAAAAGACCGTCTCCCGCTTCTCTTGCTAAATAGAACCGAATTTGATGTGCATTCAAGGTCAGGGTCAAGGTCATAAACCATTGTGCGAGCTGTAGATATGGTGAAGGATAGTCATCATCATTAGCCTATCAACGTTCCACTGCCAGGCACAGGCCTACCCTCAGGGAGGGTGTATAAGACGCGTGCACAATGCGGATTGGTAGACTTCACATACGCATCTGAATTTCTTTTTCAGCGTATGCAGGTTTCCTCACGATGTTTTCCTTCACCATTTGAGAGCAGCCGGTATTACGTACATACGTTTGAAAAACGTATTAGTACAGTCGTCCGGTCCGTCCGGTCCGGATTAAAAGGTCACATGGGAACAATAAAAACCAGAATATTTCACGGAAGTTTCTAAACATTCATCTCAAGACGTTTTGATAACAAAGAGATTATACATTTTTGATTACGTTCCAATTTGGACGTGCTGCAGAGCTATTTTAGAAAAATTATATTAACGCCCTGTGTGCCAGGCCTTGTACCCGGACTTTCGATGTTCGATATATGGCCACTGTTTCGGTCCGCACTTCATTTTAATAGAGTTGACATTGGAACGAAAACGTTCACGAAATTGCAGAGCTCGAATGTGCGGGTAGAGGCCCAGGTCTGCCTAATGACCATCGTCCCTTCTTCTTATTGTGTGGGCAAGACCTGGTGTCAGAGTTTTTTCAGACCGCCATACGGCCTCTGACGTGGTTTTTATGTAACAACTACTACCACCAGATATAGTAGCCGGGACCAAGGGCTTAACGTGCCATACGAAGCACGCAATCATCTTTCTTTTCAGACAATCAGGTGATTCAGCCTGCAATGTCCTAACCAACTGGGGGAAAACGCACAGAGACATAATCACTAGGTGTCCCCCGTGGGAATCGAACCCACGACCTCCGTGTCAAGAGCCCAATGCTCTTAACCATTAGAGCACGGAGGTAGTTGCTTCGTCCCTTCCTTTGCCTAATAATACTCTCAGTCCACTGGCAGTCTTCGAATCTACCCAACAAATGTCCATTCCCTTCAATTCCATGATCCGTTTACGCACATTGTCATCTCATTTCGACGTCAAGCAGGATTTATGATGATTTATAAAGGATATCGAGTAGGCATTGAAGTTTAGTATGGAACAGCAGATTTTTTTTTGCTCGGATCGGTTTGATCCCTTAGTAAAAGTTGTTCAGATTGTTTTTTTTTAATGTTTGATACGTAAAAATTTGACCGCAATCTCACCTGATATTGAGTGATGATGAGGCCGAAGATGTAGCATGAAATACCTAGAAAAATGCCTATTGACTCTAGGCCTTGAAGAGGCCCAGGTTGTATTGCTCAAGGAACAGGTCCGCAGGCAGTGCGTGATGGGTAGACTATGGAAATGCTAATGGGGAATGTTCCTCCATTGAAAAGGGAAGATCTTCCACCAGGCTATTTGTGAAGCCTGGGGACCGGCCTTGGTCCAACAGTTCTTAGTTGGACCTTGTATATGTATCGAATCTCTTTTCTCTTGCGCGATGTACCTCTTGAATTCGATTGTGAACTTTATTTGTAGTATAGGTTACGAGTTACGTATTCACGGTGAACGTTGTCTATGTATGGAGCATATTTCCGAGAGCGACGGTATCTCCATCTGTTGGCATCTTTGCTATAACTTGTGGGTGCTGACATCTGTAGCAAGTCCCCACAAGACTCTTAGTTAAAAAGGATGCTAATGATATCAATTTCACCCTGTAGTTGTACGAAAGCTTCTGATCAGACTGTTTTATTTACTGGATACGGGAGGTGGTATTGGCAACTGCAACGACGAAATGCTCTTTTCCACCAATAGGAGATGAGGTGGGCAAGTAGATGAGATGGGCTGCACAATTTGTTTTAAGGGAAAACGGCTGGTGAACAAAACCCTATTCAGAATGGCAGCTAAAAGAGGAGATTTAAAGCTTTTAAAATATCTTCATTTTAACTTCTACATGCATTAGCGTCTGCGCATATTAAATATACTAAGTATCTTGCATTTTCTAAAGCTAGCCCAGCCATTTTACGGTTTGAGCCGGGACTAATTTAGTAATTGACATTTTTTTCGGTATAATATTGAAGAGCCAATTTGAGCCTAGAAATGTACTAAAATTAAAAAAAAATCACGTCAGCAACAGTTCCAATTTTAAAATTTAGCTATTATATCGTTCTAAAAAACCTGATGGTAAATTTTTTTTTGCACATATTTAAGGATTTACCATTATACATACTAAAAACATGGTGTGAATATATTTGTCTACTTAGAAGGTTTTGAAAAAGACATTCGTATTTTCTTAAAAATACCTCATTTTTTAAATTTCATTGCCTATTTTATTGCTCAAAAATAATTTATATTGTTAAATCTATGTCAAATGAGTGCATTGGTATTAATATTTTTAGGGGTTCACATTATAAGTTGTTGTAGGGATAAAAAGGTCTTCATGAATTTGAACATATTTAATAAAGTGCACTTATTTCTGAACTACATAATTGACCGAGCGGTTCGGTGGTATGGGAACGACTGGCGAATACTCCAGTCGCTTCATCAGACTCAGACAAAATTGCTTATTCTGCTAAACTAATTATAATACTAATAAAATGTGTCCCCACATATTAATAATTTAAAATCCTTCTGGGACACATAATTTTGATTTCTATGTTGCGTAGCGATTTTTTTTTAATATGCTTTAAGATAGTACTTTTGTCACTTAATGGTTTCGGTTACAGTTTAAAAGTCCAATTAGTAATTACTCCCTACCCCGCGTAACAAAACTCCGTAAAATGACTGGGCTAAGCAGAGAAATGCGTGTCAGACTCGCACAAAACAAGTCTGGTCAGTGTACTATACTTACTATAATTGATGCGTATGTAACTAATACATAAAAATCAATTTGGATGTGTATGTCTGTCCATTCAGTTTCCTCTTTAGTCTAAAGAATCATGTAGACTTCGAAAGATTCAGAAAAATTATTCATCATCTCAGCCGATGGACGTCCACTGCTGGACATAGGCCTCCCCCAAGGATCGCCATAACGACCGGTCCTGCGCTGCCCTCATCCAACGGGATCCCGTCGGTCCACCGTGTGCGGGGCCTACCCACGCTACGCTTTCCGGTACGCGGTCGCCACTCGAGAACTTTTCGGCCCCATCGGCCATCGGTTCTGCGAGCAATATGCCCCGCCCACTGCCACTTTAATTTATCAATTCTTTGGGCTATGTCAGTTACTCTGGTTCTTCTGCGGATCTCTTCATTTCTGATTCGATCTCGCAGGGAAACTCCGAGCATAGCCCTCTCCATTGCTCTTTGGGTAACTTTCAGCCTTTTCATGAGGCCTTGAGTGAACGACCACGTCTCTGTTCCATATGTCATCACTGGCAACACACACTGATCGAAGACTTTCGTTTTAAGACTTCGTTTTTTTTAATTTTTGTAATAATTTTTTTTTAAATTATAATAAATTAAAACGTTGTCTTTGTGAGATATTGTCCTAAAGGAAAACCTTCGAAGTGGACTCGCCTTAACTTAATTTTGCAGATGAAAAAAAATTCTCACATACATCGGTCTACATCACGGTCGATACTCCAACTGAAAATGTATGTTTGTAAACGAAAAAAATATTGTTTACGTGATGTAACTACGAATTAACTATTTGTCGGATTATTTCCTTTTATTTTGCTGCGAGACCTTGCTTCTTGCCAAATTTCATGATTCTAGGTCAACGGAAAGTACCCAACAGGTTTTGATGAGTGCGTTTGGGAGTGTCAAAATATATTACACTAGAGTTTACCCGCGAGTTCGTCCGCACAAATTATATACCAGATTTTAAGTCAGATCATAAGTTATCTAACAAAAAAAGTTTCATCGAAATCGGTTCAGTACTTTTTGCGTGATGTTCGATCAAACAAACAAACAAACAAAAATGTAAAAATTGGTGATATGGAATCAGGGACACCTAAAAACCATATCGTAACTTACAATAATAACCAATTCAAGTCAATGGTTTCTTGAGAAACTAATCTCTATGCTTGTAATGAATTGAAATTTGCTTTAAAATATATAGTTTTAAAGTTACAGTGCCTCAAAGATTTCCATACAAATCTTTAATTAATCCTTGAATTGAAACTGTTTATTCGAAAATCTGACTCATTAATATAAGAATAAAGATTAGTTTCTATTTTCTTTCTGGAAAAAAAAACATTGACTTTAATTGGTTGATATTGAAACTACGACCAAACTTCGATTGTATGCACCGCGCATTACCACTTTAGGAATAATCTTCTCTTAAGGGGAAGATCACACTATAAAACTAAAAACCTTATTAACAAAGTCAACATAATGAAAAGATATGACTATTTAATCTTAACTGTTATAAAACTGTAACAGAAGTGTGTCTGTACATTGAAGATATTAACTTTTTTTGTTAATATCTTCAATGTACAGACACACTTCTGTTACAGTTTTATAATAGTTTAGATTAATTAGGATCCTCTATTTAAATGTAGATACGGGAATCGAATAAAAACAGCGTACGGAACCGAGGGCCAATGCAAGTGTGACATAAAACCGGATCGGACCAGTTTAAAATAGCTACAAACACGCTCGTCTTATTGGAACCGAGTCAAATGCGAAAAATGCGTCTTTATCCCTACCTATACCTAGACACCTACATATTAAGTATCTATACGTAATGCATAAAAGTATTATGAAGCTATAACAAGAGCACAGCTCGGACACTGCAAACAAAAAATTGAAATTGACAAGATGACGTCAGCACATGCGAAACCAAAGAAATTGAACCTTAAGGTGGTTTCAGTCCATACAAAAGTTTGACGCACAATACGCGAAGTCAGAATTAATAAAAGTAATATTTTACATATGGAAAAATAGTTTAGAAAATCTAGTTGCCGCGTCACGAATAACATTTGCAATTTATAATATAATTACGAAGATATAAAGAAAATACGAAGATATTGAAAATTTCGTTCTCTTGGGCTCGTTGGCGAAATTGGATAACGCAGTTCCCCGGTTTAGAAGAGTGCGGGTTCAAGTCCCGCCTGAGACAAATTTTTCAACCTTTAATTTGAAGATATAAAGCTTTTAAAATTTTGTGTGAAAAATTTCAAAGCTTTATATCTTCGTAATTATTTTATAAATTGCAAATGTTATTTGTGTGACGCGGCATCTAGATTTTCTAAACAATTTTTCCATTTTCCAATTTCTTTTTTCTTTAATTTTTTTAATTATGTGACATTGACATTTCATTAGTCTTGGTATAAGCTTTACACCGTCAAAATTGGCCGTTTAAAATTTACTCTCAACTTGTTCATAGATTAGGCTGGTAAAACGCAAAATCAGTTTACTCTAGAGTAACCGGCGACTTAATCTAAGAATAAAATTTACTCGCGTTTGGTCGAATCGGGCATTAATGGAATAGTTACACCATTGAAATGGATATATAAATTGATTTTACTATGTAAGGTTTGTTATGTTGTTCATATATATCTATGTACGGGTCGTGCTAATTTTCACAACCATGGCTGTGGCAATCGATTCCATACATGGATTTGATTACAAAGGGCCCTTGTCATGCCTATAATTATTGTGTTAGGTATATGGGAATGCAAACAATATTGTTATTCTTTCCATTACCATTTTTGTATGGAAAATATAATCATCGTCATCATCATCAGCCTATACATCCTACTGCAGGACAAAGCCATACTCTAAAGGAGTCCCTCCCCTCCTAAGGGCGTTAGTCCACCACGCGTTCCAAATGCGGTTTAGTACCTAATAATACCTACGCATCAGAATTTCTTCTTCTTAAGGTGATTTCAGTCCATACAAACGTTTGACGCATAATACGCGTAGAACGAATTAATAAAAGTAATATTTTATATATGGAAAAATAGTTTAGAAAATCTAATTGCCGCGTCACAAATAACATTTGCAATTTATAATATAATTACGAAGATATAAATTTTTGAAATTTTTCATACACAATTTTAAAAGCTTTATATCTTCGTAATTATATTATAAATTGCAAATGTTATTTGTGACGCGGCAACTAGATTTTCTAAACTATTTTTCCATGTATAAAATATTACTTTTATTAATTCTGTGTACGCGTATTGGGCGTCAAAGTTTTGTATAAAATTGACCCCTCTGCAACCACCTTAATATGTTTGTAATGCAACAAAACACCCTTGTAACATACTTATCATGTAAAGAGGCGGTTTTGACCATCAAACTGAACAACTTCCATTATCGAGACAATGTCGAAAACAAAAATCAACTGTTTCATACAAAACTGCAGTACCTTCTCGGCTCAAATGTATGTATGGGACATTTTTTTTTTCATTGTGAAAGTTGTTCAGTGATGTTCTAAACCACCCCTTTGAGTATGTGGGGTCTCGTGTTGTAGGTATAGCGATGAGGTAGGTAAACACAGACTCCACTTTATAGATTTAATGTCTTAGCATTACAGGCAAGCAGCAAGCGAATAGAATAGCCTAGGTTTAGACCGCGTAAGTACTAGATAGGTATTTGCTAAGCGAGGCGATACAGGTCCGACGCGGCAGGCGTTCTGAGCGGCTCTGCGGCAGGCAGCGGCCGAATGAAGCTCGGCGGCTAGCTGGCACCCGCGCGTCGCCTCGCCCCTCTGTCGCCTGGACTGGTTTGAACGTAGTGATGCGCGCCCGCATCATTAGTGATGGGCTCCCACAGGACCCCCTTCGGAGTCGGATAGACCTGCGGAAAGATAATCAGGGAATCTGACAACCCGACCAGATCGTGTTGTTCTGACTGGATGACCGTCAGGAGCGTTGGTGTTATTAGGCTTTGCTGTTGATTCTGACAGGACGTACGCGGGTTTAACTCTGTCAATAGAGACGGTCACTGGTCCTCTAGCTAATTCGACTGTGACGGTTTTGTCTGTTTTGGATAAAACGCGATGTGGTCCGGTATAAGGGGGCTCTAGTGCACCACGTAACGCATCCTTGCGTAAGAAGATCTGTTGAGTATTCTTGAGATCCTCATGCATGAAAACTGTTTTTGGTTGTAGGCTTTGACGAGGTCTAATTTCGAAAATACGGTAGAACCAGCTATTCTGTTAGAGTAATCTTCAATCACGTCGGGGTCACCAATGTGGGGTCTCGTGTTGTAGGTATAGCGATGAGGTAGGTAAACACAGACTCCACTTTATAGATTTAATGTCTTAGCATTACAGGCAAGCAGCAAGCGAATAGAATAGCCTAGGTTTAGACCGCGTAAGCACTAGATAGGTATTTGCTAAGCGAGGCGATACAGGTCCGACGCGGCAGGCGTTCTGAGCGGCTCTGCGGCAGGCAGCGGCCGAATGAAGCTCGGCGGCTAGCTGGCACCCGCGCGTCGCCTCGCCCCTCTGTCGCCTGGACTGGTTTGAACGTAGTGATGCGCGCCCGCATCATTAGTGATGGGCTCCCACAAGTATTACTATGTTGTTTTATTACACCCTGTATACAGGAGGTATGAATGGGCATCAAATAAACATCGAAATTTTTAAAAAAATAAGCCAATCAACGCGCTGAGTACGAAACCTAGTGTCGCATCACCACCAGTACCACGCGATAGAAAGTATTTTGTTAGCTTGAATGTGCTCTTTATCCATTGCAGTATCAGAACTCAACGTTCGAATAATCTTGAGTACTAGGCAAGAATTCTTCTTCTTATCGTGGGGGCAGAGCCCTGGTGTCAGAGTTTTTTCAGACCGCCTTACGGCCTCTGACGTGGTTTTTATGTAACGACTACTGCCACAAGAGATAGTAGCCGGGACCTACGGCTTAACGTGCCATCCGAAGCACGGAATCATTTTTCTTTTCAGACAATCAGTTGATTCAGCCTGCAATTTCCTAACCAACTGGGGAAAAACGCACAAAGTGACATATCACTAGGTGTCTCCCGTGGGAATCGAACCCACGGCCTCCATGTCGAGAGCCAATGCTCTTAACCGTTTTTGTGATCTGTGGTTGGTCCCACAGTAAAAGTTGTTCAGTTTGATGGTCCGAAGCCCCTTTAAGTATTAAGTGTCCCATTTACTTTTACACCCTGTATATGGAGCAGGTGATTTTCTTTCGCGATTTCAATGTTGATCGCATAGTAAAAGTTGTATTTGTATTTGTAACGCATTGAAGTGTACACACGGCGACACATCAAGCTATACAAAACCAACGTAAGATGACCGCGCGTAGGTCGAGTAACGTATAGCATCGCGCGGCCAGCTTATGTTGGTTTTGTATAGCTTGATGTGTCGCCGTGTGTACACCCTGTAGCATATAGGTACTTAATAAGTACTTAAAAGTATCCATGTCCGAGGTTACAAATAAACTGTTTTTAACCTTAATGCTAGCAAAAACATTAAAAAATGTGCGCCTAATTCTAAAAATTTAAGTTCCGATTTAAATTGGTCAATTTTGCCCAATTTGGTCACTGATACTCAAGATAATGATTTTAATAATGACCAAATTTGGTCTAACGATGTTTGCTACAATGTCAAATTGTTGTCATTATGTGAAATTTCGGCCATTTGCCTATTTATATTACGTAAATACTGTTGATATACTTTTCTGCATTATGTATCCATCCATTCTATGTACTATACCTACAGGGTGTAAAGATACATGAGTTTCATATTAAACATGGTGCGTTAGACCAAACTGAACAATTTTCACTATGGGAATCAACTGTATATACAGGGTGTTACAAAAATACAAATAAACATTAAAGGCCAGGCCACACAGAGGCGGTTTTGCGGGAAAGCGGGCCGGAGGCGGACCTGCGGGAAGCGTATATCTCCGGTCCCGCTCGGTTTTCTGTGTGTTTTGTTTTGTATGGTGTGGTGTGGTGGTAATGTTCGAGCTTGTATGTACCCTAAAACACAGAAATACGCGCGGGTCCGGAGATATTCGCTTCCCGCAGGTCCGCCTCCGGCCCGCTTTCCCGCAAAACCGCCTCTGTTTGGCCTGGCCTTTAAGGGGGTGGTTATGAAAGACCATCAAACTGAACAACTTCCACTATGGGACCAATATTGAAATAGCGAAAAAAAAATCAGATGTTCCATCATCATCATATCAGCCGATAGACGTCCACTGCTGGACATAGGCCTCCCCCAAAATGAGGAGATTTGCCATAATCGCCATGATGCGATGCGTTTGCGATGTTCCATACTAAACTACAGATCTACTCGAGCTAAATGTATGGGACAAAATATTTTTTTTCGCGATTTCGATGTTGTTCCCATTGGGAAAGTTGTTCAGTTTGTTGGTCTAAACCACCCACCCCCTTTAAAGTTTTTAATTTTTATTTTTACTTCTGTAACACCCTGTAATATACATATTTGGGTCGGGTAGTCATTGACGTTTTCTATGGGAAAGCTATTATTTTTTTAACGATTTCAATTTTGGTTTCCTTTGTGAAAGTTGTTCAGTTTCAATGTTGGTCCCATAGCGAAAGTTGTTCAGCTTGTTGGTCTAATGAACCCTCTAGAGATTTTAAGTTTACACCATGTATATTGTATTATCCTATCTCGACCTATCGAGCGTCGGTGGCGCGTGTCCGGGTTCGAATCCGCTCGGACAACATGCAACGTACCAATTAGTTTTTCTAACTTAATTAAAACAGTGAAGGAAAACATCGTGAGGAAACCTGCATACACTGAAGAAGAAATTCTGATGTGTATGTGAAGTCTACAAATCCGCATTGGTCACGCGTGGTGGACTAATGTAAACCCTAGAATGCTCCTTTCCATGGCTCTTTGGCATGCTGCAGTCTTTTTAGTCAGCACCCAGGTCTGACACCCATAGGCATGGGAATATACAAGTGTTGAAGAGTTTTCTTTTGATAGTTATTGGGTATAATTTTTTTTTTATGTGTGATAGGTAAACATTTGACCCCAATCTCACCTGATGTTGAGTGACGATGAGGCCGAAGATGTAGCAAGCTTACCGAGAAAAATGTCTATTCACTCTCGCCTTAAAGAGGCCCAGGTTGTATTGCTCAGGGACCAGGTTCGCAGGCAGTGCGTTCCACTCCTTAGCCGTGCGCATTATAAAAGAAGAAGCAAACTTCTTCGTGCGAATTGCTGGTAGGTCAACGACATAAGGGTGGAAAACCAGCCTGCGTCTCGTCTTTCATGACCTCTTTTAAGCTCCATTTCTCCAGAAGATTTTCCAGGAATTTGCAGTTCGCCTATGCAATTCTTTCTCTATTTGGTTTTCGAATGATATCAGTTGACCCAGATAAATATAACTCTCTGTACATTCGATACTTTCTCCATCAACTTCTGTGCTTGGTCCCTGATTTGTTATTATTTTTGTTTTACTCTTGTTAATTGTCAGTCCCACTACTTTACTTTGTGTTGACAGATCCTGTAGCATGGTTTGTAGTTATATGGGTTTTCTGAGATAATCACCAGATCATCGGCAAACCTAAGGTGGTTAAGTCTTACTCCGTTGATGTTTACGCCATAGCTCTCCCAGTCCAGTTGTCTAAATATCTCTTCGAGAACAGCTGAGAAGATCTTTGGTCATAGGGGATCACCCTGTCTTACTCCTTTGCTTATTGGGAATAATTCATCCCTCCATCTCTAATTTGGCCTTTGCCAAGCTTCTCACATATTTGTCTTCCACTCCTTGGTTCTCAAGGCATTTCCAGATGTACTTGTGTTTCAAGGAATCAAAAGCTATTATATGTACCTATTAAGACTTAAATACATACATAAGCTCACGTCAATGGTTCATGGGGGTATGTGACCACAGACCGCAACACGCTACAATTCTGACATACTTCTTTAGCCTCAATCACATTCATACATATTTTCGTGCAGAACGCACTTGCCCTTTTCCGAAAATATCATTAATTTGATCACGGTATGTCTTTTTCTTATGTTAATAAATAATTTTGTTTATTTTTCCGCAGGCAAAGAAGAAATATTATTCAAAAACGGCTCGGCGTCGAAAACGAAACGGTTACCCTCGGTCAACTCCGCTCCCCATTTGAACAACAACGTGCAAATTTTCAGCGAAAATGGCATCTTTGACAAAACCGTTAAGGACAAGGGTCTCAATGTACATTACGATGATCTGGCGTAAGTAACATTTACGTTATTATCATTATTATCATTATCATCATTATCATCATCAGCAAGCAGTCAACCTCGATACTACCATTGTTTCTTCTTCTTATCGTGTGGGCAGCAAGCCCTGGTGTCAGAGTTTTTTAGAGCGCCTTACGACCTCTGCTTGTCACAACTAAACGCTCTAGGCAATAAAAATCTGCTTGTGCTACAATGGGTGCCAGGACACTCAGACATAAAAGGGAATGAAAGAGCGGACGAGTTGGCCAGAATGGGCACAGAAAACCACTTCATAGGCCCCGAATCCTTTCTTGGAATAACTAATAGTCTAACGCGCGATTCTTTGAATAGGGTCCGTTTTGGAGAGGCAATAAAGCTTTGGTGAAACACCCCAAGCATGGGCCACTCCAAAAAGCACTTATTAAAGGCAACAATCGCAAACTTGCGTACGGTCTCCTTGCTCTCAGCAAGGATCAAATTTGTACAATAGCAAGGTCACTCACAGGCCACTACGAATTAAATAAGCACATACACACACTGAATTTAAGTGGCACGACCGGCTGCAGATTCCGCAAGGAGGAAAGGGAAACTCCTCTGCACCTCCTATGTGACTCCACAGTCACATAGGAGGTGCAGAGGAGTTTCCCTTTCACATCAGGGGGCCACCCCCCTGATGTACAAACCTAGTACTCATCTAGGTAGGCAGGTACTGACACCAGATGAGATACAAACTATCCC
The DNA here is from genome assembly GCA_927399405.1 of Agonopterix arenella. Taxonomy (NCBI): domain Eukaryota; kingdom Metazoa; phylum Arthropoda; class Insecta; order Lepidoptera; family Depressariidae; genus Agonopterix; species Agonopterix arenella. Next base: position 6,258,782 of record OV656718.1, on the reverse strand, counting down.
GATCAAGAATCTACTGCGTTTTCTGGCCGCAGTGGGGATTGGTAAGGAACTTTAAAGGACCAGCGATGGTCTACGTGGCACATGCTATTATAAGCAAGCCTGTCAAGGCCCAAAACTCCCCTAAATAATAATAATACGACCTCTGACGTGGTTTTTATGTAACGACTACTACTACCAGAGATGCGGTAGCCGAAACCAACGGTTCAACGTGCTATCTGCAACACGGAATCATCTTTCTTTTTACCCGACTTTTCTTATCATTTTTTATTTGGAATGACCATTTATCAGACAATCAGGTGATTCAGTCAGCAACGTCCTAACCAACTGGAGAAAAGCACAAAGTGACATATCACTAGGTGTTTCCAGTGGAAATCGAACCATTAGACCACGGAGGCAGGCGAGACTACCATTGCTGACTGGCTGCTTGCACCACAGCATGCAAAATTGGTATGCGATTTAACTCATGCTGAATCCAAAAGAAGACAAAGATCGTCAGCCTATATTAAGGTTAACCCACATCTGTGAGCACGGAATCCTATTTTTTCCGGCTCTATCAGTTTCTGTCGCTCAGGAACGAAAGAGAAGAAAGAAAAGAGTCGAAAAATCGTAGCATCGCCGCGTCGCAGACGTTTTTATATAAGTAATATCCTACCTTCTTTAATTTAGAGGTTGGCCATTGTAATAGTGTTCTGGCTAACTCCACATCAGGCACAGCCAGACAACTGTACAAAATGGTTCAGTTGGGGGTGAAGCGAAGAACTGACTAATAATGTATCTCATTTTAGTTGTAGTAGCCGTAAGTGCTATAGATATTATGAGGATGACATTTTCTTGGAAGAAAAAACCTCTCAAACTTAAAATAATAAAGAATTAAAAAATGTCCTACCGTACAACAATTTCAAAACCGTCGATCTGTAACCCGGTAATTAAATAGTCCAAGGACTACAGTACTATCATTGCCTACTGCTGAACATAGGCCTCTCCTGACGGACCAACAAAACTCTATCCTCAGCCTTCCTCATCCAGTCGCTCCCCGCTACCTCTCTCAGACCTTCAGTCCATCGCCGAAGCATTCCACACTTTATGCCTGAAAATAACACGCAACTTTTTTTATTTGCTTTAATGATTTTGGTTATGTTTTTAACATTTATTTTTGTTTTTTCTAGGCTCGAGAATTCACCACAAAAAATACCTACAAAGGTAAGCACGCAATTTAATAAAGTTATGGAAACAGCTACTCATACTCAACTACATCGTAGGGCATTTTTTTTTATCTTCCTGCTTGGATCCGGGGAGATCTAGATTTCAAGGTCAAGGTGTTTGAGCCAGTCTTCCGCTGCCGGGGTTAACCTATGGAGTTCCTAATTTCACCGGGGAAACGGCGCAATGTGCACTCATTTACCACATGGGTGTGGGTTTGGTCAGGTGCTCCGCAGTCGCACATCGGTGACTCCCTCAGGCCCCACTTGTAGAGATAGAGAGTCGTTCAGCTACTTAACTAGTATATATATATATATAATATGTATTTATTTATTAAATCATCATATGTCATGAAGTACTAACAGTAGGAGTATGATTTGCGGATATGTGTAAATTGAACATATAATTGATTAGAGCCAAAACACGATTAATACACATTTTCTCTATAGAAAAACAAGCCAAAGTAGCCTCCGGCTTTATCGATAAACGTTTTGAACTGCTAAACGCTGAATAATTGAGATTTGTTTTAAAAAAAAGAGATTGATATTTTCTAAATTTTGATTAGAGCAGAATTAAACTTATTTAAATAGTACAATCACAATAAAATAAAGTTTGATTTGGCGCTTGCATCATTTCAGGCGCGCGCGCCGCCCCGTCTCTTTCTCTCTCATCAGGCAGTATAATAAGCTATCACACGCCCTTTTCGCTTCAATTATTTTTCGACATAGGCCCTTAACTTAGTTTTCGTGGAAAATCAGTCTACCTGTGTTTGTTAAAAACGAATAACAAAATTGTAATCATTACTTTAACCTGCCTAATTACAATACTCCGTGCTAAAACTAACGAGCTGGTATTACTTACTGTTGAAATTCATTCAGTGTTGCCAAGTCTTATTTTCCCTTTCCCCTAGGCCTGGTCTCAGTTTAAAAAAAATAAACCTAAAGGAGAATGGGCATTTTGGTACCCGCTCCAATAGCAATGACTGTAGTTACGTTCGATGGGTCTTTTTATGACCACCAATGTTTAATAAGACCGCTTGATCCAAATCATTGTGAGTTCGGAGATATACCAATATGAAAATGACAAGTTTTATAGAAAAAAAATTAATTAAAATGGCACATGGTGTCTATTATTGCTATTTATATTTGTAATAAAATACTTTTATGCCAGAATGTTATATAATAATAATAAAACAATATGATAACAATAAAAAATATATAATAATAGTTAATAACAATCTATTATATATATAAAACAGCCGGGTTGGTTCGAACACTTATAACTCGAAAACGGCTGAACCGATTTCGATGAAACTTGGAATATAGATAGTTCATTACCTGGATTAACATATAGGCTACATATTATAAAGAGAGCTGGGTAGCGGGCGAAGCCGCACGGGTCCACTAGTAATATATATTAATTATGTGGTATACTAACATTGTATTATTGTGTTGTTGTGGTACTCTAAATAATACGTTGCAATACTATGCTCAATACTATGCTCGAGTAATACTATTGAAAATAAAAAATCAATATATTTATATATATATATAAAACAGCCGGGTTGGTTCGAACACTTATAACTCGAAAACGGCTGGACCGATTTCGATGAAACTTGGAATATAGGCTACATATTATAAAGGGAGTTGGGCAGCGGGCGAAGCCGCACGGGTTCACTAGTAATATATATTAATTATGTGGTATACCAACATTGTATTATCGTGTTGTTGTGGTACACTAAATAATACGTTGCAGTACTATGTTCGAGTAATATTATTGAAAATAAAAAAAAACTAAAGATTTAATTCGAAATGACATTTATTTTCATTCAAGACCATCTACAATTACATCATTTAGAAATGATGCAGGGGCAGTAAAACCTTCATGTCTCGCATATCCAAGATACCAGATAATTGAAATAATATGAGCACAAGTGCCCATTGTACGTCGTCCAGTGAGGCAAGTACAATAATGTTGCACGATATCGTTGTCATTATTTGTGTTATTGTTTTTTACTAAAACATAACAATAGTACGTTTTCGATCTCCTGTGGCGTGACTGTACGCGCCCACGTAACAGCCAAACATCTTCGTTAATGCCGTAGTCTGGCAAGTCTTCCAGAGCGTTTTCTCTGTATATTTCGATTGAATATAAGCCATTCCTTAAATGCTCACTGCAATATGATCTCGCAAGCTTTAATTGGCATGTACCTAAAGAAAGCAAAATGACATGCTCTTCTGTTAGATGTGGGAAATTCTGAACATTATTTGCTTCTATTCTTAGAAAATCTGCTCTTCTGTTGTTTAATCTTTTCCTCTCTACATAATTGTGCAGAAGGTTTGGGGAATCAATTTTGTTTCGGATGATATTTAAATAGGATTCTACATTATTACTATCGGCGATGGGTTCGTGAAAATGATTTATAATAGCAGCGGCGATTTTAAAATCAGTGAACATGTGTGGAAGAGCTCTATTGAAATATTTTTGCCGTAAGAGCTTAAAATCTCGCTTGAACTTTCCATTCACTACTTCCACAACCCATCGACATATCGTCACCGATCTAGCTTCATTGGCCTGCTCAGTAGTCAGCTGTGTCTCGTTTCTATCTTTTGTTGGAGGCATGTATGATTCATAGCCACATGCTTCAATATCGTTCAAACTATCTCTGAATCCTCGGTCCAATATAAACACATCGTTTGCTTGCAGGAAGAAATGTAAAGGATTCTCTCCATTGTTCATTATATGACTCATTATATTTGCATCAGTCTTTGTTGCAGCGTATGGACCCAGTACGTCAAGAATGTATCCATCAGTGCATACTATCAAAAAAGGTTTTAAAAGATTTTGGAATTTGTGCAAACTGTATGATTGTCTTTGAAATAAAAAGTTCGAGCTTTTGTTTATGTAAATATAAGTGCCATCATATATTAGTATCACTTTATCATTTTCTTCGTTACCAAACAAAGCTTTAGGAATTGTGAGGTTTCTTTCTAATACCTCATTTCTATTGATGTGGTCCAGTCCCAAATGTAATATTACATATTCATTAGCTAGGCATTCACGCACAATAGCTAATAAACGCTCCAGTTTTCTTCGAGACACATTAAATAATGTTGCCAATCTCTCATCGGAATCTCCGGTACGTAGTTTTGTAAGGTATATACCTAATGCAGTTCTTGGTTCCTTGCATCTCTCACTTAGAGAAGGCACCTGATCCAGTATGGCATCGAACTGTTCGCCATTACGTCCGGTCCAAAAATGCATTTCTTCATTGCTCAATGAACCTCTTGTGTTAAAGTCGAGCCTAGGTCCACGTTCTAAAGCCCTTCTCATCATGTCACAGACGTCTGTAAATTGTTGTGCATTGAAATGATGAGTGACATTGCAAGATTGAGGCAGTTCATCCCAGATGTTGCTCTCAAGGTGTTGGCTGCACACTCTAGCGCCCTCAGGAATATATAACTTATGTTCACAAAACATATTAAGTTTGATAGTCTCAGGTATGCGATTACGGGTTGGGTTTCGGCAATCGTTGAATATACAATGCCTTGGTGTGTTTGGGGCTCGAACGTAGTCTGGAACCTGAAGTTCCTGGGCATTTGGTTCTGCTTCTGGTATAGCAGGTACCACGTCGTCATTGTGTCTAACAGCGTTCTCAATTCTCTGCCAACATCGATGACAGACACATCGAGTATTGTTGAACGCCACCTGAAAAGGGTAAAATACGATGTAGATGTTTTTTTATTTACTCTGGCTTGATAACGTTTTGTCATAAAAACCTAATTCGGTCCGGTCAGTAGGTATCTATAGTAGGATTATTTACTCGGTGCATACTCCGATGATTTATGACCGAGTTTCCAGCGAGATAATAGTATAGAACGATGCCACATAATCGTAATAATTCGAAACAATAATGTAAGCAGGTAGAAAATGTTGACCCTTCTAGTGCTTATCAGAACCGGTTCACGCATCGGTCGGCGCATATTTCCGTCCTTCATTTGTTTTACTGTCCACGTGCACAATAAATGCCAAAATGTTTTGTTATTTAGTGAATCACTACTGGTACGGACAGAACACCTGAATTCCGTGAACTGATAAAACGAGGTTGGAGTTTCGTACGCAGGCGGATTGCCCTATCCATACACTATATTAGGAAACGTTTTTGATAACACTCTAGAACATACTTCCAAAACTTAATAGTTAATACGTGTTTATCCAGTGAAATGTTCATGAGTCTTATTGTAATCCGTTATTTAATGTTGCTAAACGTAGCTTAGAAACATTGAAAAAGTAAAGCTTAGAGAAGATATGGTATGGCGTTTGTAGTTTAAGACCAATTACATTCAAGCTGCATGACAGTTGACAATCATACGCTTTTCAAAAGAGCGCTATTTTCTAACATGAAAAAGTGAAGCTAAGAGAAGATATGTTATGGCGTTCGTTGTTAATGCGGTATGACAATCACACGCTTTTCAAAAGAGCGTCATTTTCTAACACTGCTAACAATTTCGTAATAAGGAGAATCACCTGTGACACATTTAAATAGTATAACGAAGTGGGTACTAACCTCCAATTCAGCATGTTCTTGTATGTACGCCGCAAACGCTGGTCGTGTCCTTGGGAGGTCATCGGTCAAAACATGTCGCTGGTATCTTGCATTATGTAGGCCTCGCCGGCACACCACACAATTGCTATGTTGTTCCATTGCAACAGTCCAAATCGGTAACGAAATTCACAAAAACACTTCACAAGCCGAGGTCAACGTTTAAAGCAGGTAGAAAATGTCCAAAAAGAGGTGCAGGGGTCGGTGATAAAAGCGAGATGAGAACGTATTCTGATGAACAGCAGCGGGACGTCGTCTTTCGTACGGTACGATTGAACGACTGGAGTGAAGGAGCCGATCCGATGACGCGCTAAACTGCCCAAGCGCATCGCTCCCCACCACTCCTAGCTGGGATATAGCCGCGCGCTCACATTCCTCTTCTTATAACCGTCGGTTGTCGTCAATGTAATAAATATAATAGGAATTATTTTAAGAATATATGCAGTTCTATTTTATTTATTTGGTAAAAACAGACAATAGACGTTACATGGTTAATTACATAAGTTTACAAAAAAATAGTAGTTTAATTAATAGTTCGTAGCAATTAGTGTAATATTATAGTACATTTATTTATTTATTTATTTTAGGAAGATTTACAGCATTACATTTTAATAAACGTTCTTATATAAATCTAAACGCCATTTAAAAAATCTCCACATTTAACATATTATTTTTAATATATTAAATAAAATACATTAAAAAAATAATATATAATAAGCATATTATGTATATAATATGTATATATAATTGTAATAATGACATTAAAAAAATAATTGCCTAATAATGTCGAAAAACCAAAAAAAATAATTAAAGAATCATCACGAATAGCTCCGTTCCCACAGCGAATGATGACAAGCGTCCTAGTACACATTGATGTACATAAAGTAACCTTTAAAATCTGATATATATTATGTCTATTGGGGCGGGTACCACATTTCATACATTTTTGCCCATTGTCCTTTTGCATAATTTTCTAAAATTACCCTAAAACCTTTTGTTTTCAAATCAAATAAAAAAAAATTAAACCGTTGTTACTACATAGTACAAACTATAAACCATAAAACTTCGGTAACAATCCTTTCTTTTTCCAATTTTTTTTGTCTGTATTACTATAATTAATATCTTTTTCACATTTCTACTAAGGGATAAAAGTTTCTTAGGCATTGTTTTTGTGGACAGAATACTGGTCACTGTCACCACTTGACATGGCATAGTATAAAGTACCATCCAAAATCATTAAAAAAAAGTGAAAATGAACAATGCTACTAAGATTGTTGATGGTTGTAACAAGGATTCTACCTACCCCAAGGGGTGGTACGGTCGTCCGTGAGTTTACCCCAAAAAGTACCCTAAGTAAAATTATTACCCCAAAAATTACCCTAAATAATTTCTTACCCTAAAAATTACCCTAGGCCTTTGTGTTTTCCCTAAATCTAGGGTAAATTTCCCTAAGTTGGCAACACTGAAATCATTTAAAAACAAAACTAGTCGAGACAGATGATTGATTCGGTTACGCTTGAACGGTCACTAATGATGTCTAGCTTGAGAATTGAGATCTTTTGTGCAATATGTAAATAGGATTTTCTTGGCATAAGTATACACAGGGTGTCCCGTAAACCGACGTCAACCTGGCGGATGCTGATAGGTTAGGTCATGACTAAGCAGAATATCAATATTTGACTTTTGTAAAAGTGTCCTAGTTTTCGAGATATTGACAGTTTTAACACAGATACTGCATAGAACATTTGTAGCCGTGGCACTCAAAATAGTCACTAAGAGTTTCACGAATTTCATAAAAATCTCGAAAACCTTTTCCTAAAGAAAAATTTGTACAGATTGATTGATTGACTGACTGATTTTTTACAATTTTTTATAATAAAGTAACAGAAGATTCTGCCGTCACACGGTGCTAGGCCATAACTGCATCTAAATCTATTCCGAGATAATTAGGGTTTTATAAGAATTTAAGTTTCTCGCTTATTGTATGACAGATCACTCAGATAAACATTTATATAATTTAATTATTATGGTTTGGTTACTGTCAAGCTTTCCTATTTTTTTTATTACATATTTTCCCTTTCAGCTTCAAAAAAGTAATATGGAAATAATTAAATTTTAAGCAAAATAACCATAATTACGTACTTACTCGTACGTACATTGTACCTACCCCTCCCTCACGTCTTATACAAAAAAAGATATTTTAACCCATTGAAAAGTCTCTGAGGCGTAACTTTACAATGTAACATAAATTAGCATCATGATAAGCCATACTTAATTGGAAGTTAGAAAGAAAGAAAGAAAGTTAAAAAGTATAAAGAAAGAAAACTAAAAATATAGAAAGAAAGAAAGTAAAAAGTAGAAAAGAAAGAAAGGAAGTAAAGTAAGTAAGTAAGTTGAAAGTATATTTGATTTGATTTTGATTTGAAGTTATGGTTTTGTTTATACAATTAAATTTATAAAACAGATATGCTGTTTGATAATTTAAAAGGGCGATAATATAAAAAAAACGATCTTACAAGAAAGAACAAGAAAGGCCCTAAATTGAAAGTTATGGCTTTTCATTCGGGCTATAGTATATAAAAATAAATTAGTGTTCCCACATTTTCGACTCAGTAAGGTAAACACATCTTTCATAGGGCACTGTATACGCTATTATAATAAGATACCAGAGGATATTCTAAACTTGCCCGACAAAAAGTTTAAGTCCCATGTTAAACAAGTCCTCTGTAAAAAAGGCTACTATATATATAAACTCGATGATTATTTGAATGACCAAAATGTCTGGTCTTGACAATGTTACTCTATGTAATGCAATATTGTATTTTAATTGTACTTTGTATATTTTGTTTTGTTTAAAAGATGTGTGTTGTAGAGTTTCTCGCCGCATTTTCTCTCAACGGAACACCATCCGACGCGGTGGTAGAGTCAAAAAATGACGTCAAAAAGCTATCTATGTGATATTATTTCAGAACAGCTGATTTAGAGAAAGTTGTTCAGTTTGATAGTCTGATCATCCCCTTAAAATAGTTTTAGCTAATTTTGTTAGACCTTATATATATATTTGAATGACCAAAATGTCTGGTCTTGACAATGTTACTCTATGTAATGCAATATTGTATTTTAATTGTACTTTGTATATTTTGTTTTGTTTAAAAGATGTGTGTTGTAGAGTTTCTGGCCGCATTTTCTCTCAACGGAACACCTTCCGACGCGGTGGTAGAGTCAAAAAATGACGTCAAAAAGCTATCTATGTGATATTATTTCAGAACAGCTGATTTAGAGAAAGTTGTTCAGTTTGATAGTCTGATCATCCCCTTAAAATAGTTTCAGCTAATTTTGTTAGACCTTATATATATATCATCTATCAAACTGAACAACTTATATATATATATATATTTGCATGGTTAGCATGGCAGCGTGATATATATATATCTATATATATATATATATTCAGAACGGAATGACGTGAAAAGTGGTTATAGGTATAGCCTTTTGTCCATGAAAATACTTGAAAAATAAATTTTAACTATTTTAAGCCGAAACCACAGTCAAACACAAATACACTCACCGGCACGGAATCTTGGCCAAGCTCTTATCGAGCGATAACAAAACTTTTGGCTGTTTTTAATAACTGACTCAAGTGGAGGTAGGTAAAAAAAATGTTTTGCTTACATTCTAGAGGGTAATTCATTTTGTTTGAGTGATTAGTGACGTTTGTTTAAAGTTTTAGTTGCATTGGGGACGTCTGGGCGACTAACGTGCTTTCTTAAAAATTGTTTTATAAAGATTGTAACATTAAGTGAACAAATTTTTCTGTTTAATTTTGTTAATCGACTCTTTCCTGTGCTCTAAAATCAGCACAAAATGCCACTGACACCAGCAAAGGTTGCACAAGCTGTAGCTTTGATTGACCAAGGGTTAACGCAGCGTGAAGCCGCCACAGTGCTCAACATACCCAGATCATCAATGCAATATGCGCTCCGACGATACCAGGAGACTGGCCAGTACACCTGCAGACCAGGTAGTGGAGGTGTAAGATGCACTTCTGCTCGGGATGATCGCTTTATTGTCTTGGAAATTTTAAGGAACCGGTTCCTTACTGCAGTTGAGGTCAGACAGCGGCTCCAAATCACAAGAGGTGTGAACGTAAGCGAGCGCACAGTGAGAAGACGAATGGAGGAAGTTAATTTAAAGGCTCGCAGACCAGCGCGCGGTCCAGAGCTTCTCAGACAGCATCGAGTAGCTCGGCTCCGGTTTGCACGAGAGCACGCTAACTGGTCCCATGAGCAATGGGCAAGGGTTCTGTTCACTGATGAGTGCAAAATCGCTTGACGAGCTCCTGATGGCCGAGAACGAGTGTGGAGAAGAAGAGGAAAACGGTTTCTTCCCATTACTACCAGACAAACTGTAAGTTTTCACGGAGGCTCCATAATGGTATGGGGAGGAGTGAGTTCTGAGGCACGTACAGAGTTGGTTATTGTTGCAAACCGCCTGACTGCAAATCGGTACATCGAAGGGATTCTTCAAGACCACGTTGTACCATATTCGGGGTTCATCGGACACGATCACTTCCTCCTAATGCACGACAACGCACGTCCACATATTGCGCATTGCGTAAATGAATACCTGGAAGAGGTCGGTATTCAGAAATTGGAATGGCCAGCTCGAAGCCCAGACCTAAACCCCATAGAGCACATCTGGGACAACCTTAAAAGAAAAATCAGATCAAATCCTAACTCTCCACAAAATCTCGGGGAGCTGAGAAATGCAGCACGAGTCGCGTGGGATGACATCCAGCAAGTGGACATCAGAGATGTTGTCCAAAGCATGCCAGACAGAATGCAGGCGGTAATTAGAGCTAGAGGAGGTAACACCCCCTTCTGAAATTAATGAAAAATTAAAACAAAACAAGCCGTGTTGATTCGTGCGTGTTTTGAAAATCCTTGCAAATTTGCTCAAAATTTCATTTTTTTTTAAAGTTAAGTATAGTGCATTTATTTTTAAAGTCTGAAAATTAATAAAGTTGTTCAATCATCAAATAAACATTATTTGTACACCCTACATTTAAATAAACTCCGGAAAAGTATGCAAACTTAAGTAGTTTCAGAATTTATATTTGGCCAAGTTTCCGTGCCGGTGAGTGTAATAACAATGGGTTTGTCTTATTCGCACCAAAAAACTATCCTACCGACTGCGCCAGTTTCACTAATTATACTCATATGTACTTTTCTTGATTCAGATGGAACGAGCGGGATATTTCACTAAAATGACACTACTTTTAGCCTGTTGGATATTCTTCACTATCGTGTTCCTAATGTACAACGAGAAGGAAGATGTCATTAGAAATAGTGCTGTTGGTCCTGGTGAAGTGAAAAGTAAGTTATTTGCATAATTATTAACCCTGTTTATAGGTAGACAAGTTAGTGCGTGACGGGCCCGTGGGGTACAGACGTTGGGGGAGGCGAGGTAGCACGTGCGACTGCCGGTGAGTGGTGCGCGCTTCCTTTCCCCGCTATACAACCCGCCTCCCGCTAACATCTAGAATACCTATTACAAAGTTGTAACAGAAGTGCGTTTGTTTGTACATTGAGGATATGTACAAAAAAGTTTACGATAGGTATTGGTGTTTAGATTTCCTGCCCAACTAACAATTTGGCCGTATAGGAGTCGTATAGTCGAACATCAAACGCATAAAGCACCAGTATATGATGAAATTACCGTAATATAACTTTTATAAGTCAAAATATTCATATAAATGTAGGCCTAATACGACCAAATTGTTTGCTGGGTGACTCCAAATCGCCGATTTTTATTTTTTTGTCTGTGGGTTTGTTCGAGCATCAGACAAAAACGACTGGACCGAATGTGACGACACTTTTTGTGTCTAAAAGCTTAAAGAATAAATTTAAAAACTGGTATAAGACTACGCTACGAGCGAGCCAGTGCAGATGAAGGGACGAAGTCGCGAGTAAAATCGATTTCATCGTTACTGCACGGCTAGCATGCCACCCACGACAAAGCGTTTAAACGAGAAAATCGACATGCGCGCTCGCTCTGGCATACGTAATTTAATAAGGATGGAGGCGCATCTCGATTTTTATCGTTTTCTCGGGGGTGGCATGCGAGGCCTACAGGTCACAGCCTATTTATTATACTTACGTCCCACTGCAGCATGGCTAGCATGCCACCCACGACAAAGCGTTTAAACGAGAAAAACGTCGTGCGCGCTCTTTTTGGCGTACGTAAAATAATAAATATGGAAGCACATCTCGATTTTTGTCGTTTTCTCGGGGGTGGCATGCGAGGCCTACAGGGCACAGTCCTACTCTTAGGGACCGCGTATGGGCTTTAGTTCACCATGCGTGCCTATTTCGGATTGGTAGACTTCACATACGCATCTGAAATTCTTCGTCAATGTATGCAGGTTTTCTCTCGATGTCTTCCTTCATCGTTTGAGAGCATTTGGTATTACGTACTTAAGTTAGAAAAACTCATTGATACATGGATGTCATCCGTGCAGATTCGAAACTGGACCTCAAGATTGAGTTTTTACAGCTCTTCGCAACGCGCCCCCAAAGCTCTCAAAATCGAGTTACCACTTATAAAAGTGGAATCTATTAATTTTCAGATTACATCCTTAACACGACAGAAAGAAGGTTATCGATACTAGTAAAACTATCAGGACCTTTCTTAACCGAAGAAGGAGAAGTTAGGTTAAATTCGACACAGATTGAAAACGCTAATACCATGGAAGTTGTACTTGAGAGATGGATTATGAGGAGTCGAAGGAGCGAAGATGGAGTTTTGGAAAAAGAGGTAACTAATAACAATAACTAACTCACGACCATAATCCATATCAGGGTTGTAGTACTCTTTTATAATTCCGTGGCTAAAGCAGAAATAAATTACTTGTCTATACTTAACAATAAACAATATCTGAATGCATGCATGCAAATGCTCATTATTATATTCCCCGAGGGGTACAATCAGATATAATTGGGGTCCTTATTCTTAATATGCTGACACTTTTTTAAGGGGATTATCAGACCATCCAACTGAACAACTTTCTCTATCGGGTCAACCCTGATGATGCTGATAAGTTAGTTCATGCCTAACCAGAATATACTAAAATAAAATAAAAATCTGTTAGTCAAACAATCAATCTGTCAACATTTTTCTTTAGGAAAAGGTTCTTAGTTTTCGAGATAAGAACAGTTTTATGATATTCGTGAAACTGTTTACCTTAGTCTCTATTTTGAGTGCCACGGCTACAAATGTTCTATGCAGTATCTGTGTTAAAACTGTCAATATCTCGAAAACTAACACACTTTTACTAAAGTCCAATTTTGATATTCTGCCTAATCATGTCATCAATTCAAACCGCAACGACTTAAGGCTCTTAGTACGAGCTTTAAAAGGACACTGCAAGTTAAACAAACACCTACACAGAATGGGACTTGCAGATTCTGCTGTGAAACAGAGGAAACGCCCATACACCTCCTCTGCGAATGCGAAGTGCTCATTCACAGCAGGAGTCGCCATCTAGGTGGATACATAATAACACCTACTGACATTAGGGACCTCCCCTCCAAAAGCATAACACGGTTCATGAAGTCCGTGGGCCTAGGAAAAGACCTTCAGGTCTAGGGTGACAGCTACAATAGATCTATCCAGGTCGCAGTAGCTATTTGGTCATTGACCAAGCCCTTATAACCAAATAATAATAAAATAGTCATGACCTAACCTATCAGCATCCGCCGGATTGACGTCGGTTTACAGGACACCGTGTATGCAGGAATAGCGGAATAGCGGGAATGCGACAGCACTCGGCCGCACCGGCCTCGCTCTAGCCAATGAAGTTCCTGAGCGACAGAAAAGGATAGAGCGTGAAAAAAATTCGATTCCGATCTGCCAGATGAGGCTCAACCCTTACTCAGCTTTTAATAACGTAACATAATAATTGACATCCCACTTACAGTCATCGACACCTTGGAAACTCCTGCTCCAAGACGGCCCTGACCTGGACTTCAATCAAGGCGTGCCTAGATCCTCAAAACTCCTCCTGGAATCCAAGAACACAACTCAGCCCATCGTCTACGCCCTTCGAATGAATACCTCATCGGAAAGGACTACGCCTTTTACGCTCTCTTACACGCTGAACCCTTTGGAACTTGGAAGTGGTGTTATGTATGCATGTATTCTGCTCTGCGGATTGTATGTGCTGATTATTTTTGAAGTGAGTTATAAAGTCTCTTATCTATTATTGTAAAACTGTAACAGAAGAGTGTCACATTTGAAAGAATGGTTTCTGACTCCAAACCATCAATTTATGGATTTTCTGTTCTTTTGGCTTTTTCGGTGAAGGAAAACATCGTGAGGAAACCTGCATGCTTCAATTTCGAGGCATATATTGTACCTACTGTCCATTACAAGTGGCGACGGGCTCACTCCCCGTCACACTGGACAGAGTTTCGGTACTACTAGTGAAACGTGGATGTTCTGAGGTTTCAGAATATCTCTGACTACCCCCTCGGGGAATATAGTCGTGAGCATATGCTATGCATATGCTATGCTATGCTATGCTATGCTATGCTATGCTGTTTGTTTGTTTCTTCGCGCATCACGCGAAAACCACTTAACCGATTTTGATAAATCTTTTTGTGTTTGAAAGCTTATGATCAGACTTAAAATCTGGTATATTATTTAACTCGCTACAATGACGGGAACCTGTGCAGACGAAGTCGCGAAAAACCTTCCGACGCGGTGGTAAAGTCAAACAATGACTTCAGAAAGCTATCCAATGTGATATTATTTTGTTTTTTTTATTTTGGTTTTTTTTTTTTTTTATTTGTATTGTATTTATTTATGAAAGAAACGTTACAGTTAACTGACAAGATAGTGCAATAAAAACAAATTTAGGTTTATCTATACACTATCTACAATATTTGATTGACTCTCGGTCAGTTGCAGAAACGCTCATTAAATATAATCCTCCATTAAATCTCTTGCTGTCACTTTTTGTCTTGTTAACGTAGTAAAAGCAAACTAGAGATTTAATGGAGGATTAACTCTAATGAGCGTTTCTGCAACTGAGTGTTAATTAAGTTATAGTTTATAGGTACGCGAGTGTCGATGGTGCGAGGGCTCGAATCCACAGAATCCAGACATGCCGTGTACTAATGAGTTTTTTCTAGCTTATGTATGTATACGGACTGCTTTCAAACGGTAAAGGAAAACATCGTGAGGAAAACTGGGAAAACTGCATGCGCTGAAGAAATTCTGATGCGTATGCGTGTGGTGTTTTGTCACCAGTCGTTAAGATGTCGAAATTGTAAGAAATGATTTTTATAGTAGTATAATTTCACTTATCTAGAGCGGTAGTATAAAATGTCTTTATTCTACGTAATAGTAATTAAGTGTGTCAATTCAACAACACGTTATCTATGTAAATATTTATTTTGTTTGTTTGATTAATACTAAGTAACAAAGGCGAATGACTTTAGGAAATTACGTTTATATTCATTTAGGGAGTTAAAGGTCAATAATTATGTTGACGGTGGAGGTGATCAGATCATTGACCTGAACTACTTTCACTATGGGACCAACAGTCGGATATTTCTTTTTCCTACTCCTCCTATCTTTTTTGATTAATTCATTGCGGGTTCCAAGACAAATTATAGTCCGTTCGCGTTAAGAAAATAGTGAGTCATCAGTGCAACTACAGGATGAGGGTGTATTCACAGTGGAGAAAAAGTACAAACATTTTTTTTAAACATTAAATTATTTTTAATGGAAAAAAAATGTCTTAAAATTACTTAAATCACTATTCAGTATCGCTAGATTCTTCAGTTACATTTATTATGAAAGAATTTTGTTCTGCGTGTTCCATGACGTCATCCAAATGCCACATGGTATTTTCTTCTCGTATCACGTGGTCGCAGCACTTCTTCCAACGATTAGCGTCTATTAATGCTATTGCGACATATAATAATTTTTTTACGTCACTCATTTTAAACGTGGAGTTATTGGCACCAACATAATTTTTTATTTGAGCCCACACTAATTCAATTTAATTTGTTTAAATTCTAAATTGCATTTAAATCACACAATTTAAAGTACTTATAAACATTGTAAATTATGCGTCTCTCTCCGCTATGGATTATTGATCCACTTTTATTCTTTCGAATTGGTGAAGTATTCATTTTCAAAATTTATTGTTGAACGAGTCACGCAAAATACACAACCGTTTTGTTCGAAGGTCAGATTTCAACTGGTCACTGTGAACTCGACTTTCTAATTTCTAGCATTTTAATTGGCTGGGGGGCGTGGCCAGGCCGGCGGACAACGATGACTCACTATTTTCTTAACGCGAACGGACTATAGAGTCATCCCCCGGGCTCGCTGGACGTCATTGTCCAGTGTTGTAAATGGTCGCCGCTGTTGATCCTGGCTTACAGGAGTTACAGCGGTGAGAATGTCTGGTGGGCCTATATGGGACCAACATCGTAATCGCGAAAAAAATCTGCTATTCCATACAAAATTGCAAACTTTCAAATATTATTGATTTTTAAACATGTTACAGCCATGTTGTGCTGTTTCGAATCAAATTAAAGATTGAACGTCACGTCCCCTTAAGACGCAACAGATTGAAAGTTTCGTTCTCTAGGTAGTGGGCTCGGTGGCGAAATTGGATAACGCAGTTCCCCGGTTTGGAAAAGTGCGGGTTCAAGTCCCGCCCGAGACAAATTTTTCAATCTAAAGTTCCAAACCTATAGGAACCAAGGTATCTACTCGATCCAAATGTATTATACAGGGTGTAAGTAATAGCCTAGCAAATATTGAAACGGTAAATTCAGACCATCAAACTGAACGACTTTCACTATGAAGCCTACCTCAGGAAACGCGAAAAAAAATCAGCTGTCCCATACATTTTAGTCGGGTAGATTAGTTGTGTAAGGGACAGCTGATTTTTTTTTCGCCGCAGTTTGATTGTCTAAGTTCACCGTTTCAGTATTTGCTAGGCTGTCACTTACACCCTGTATAGGACAGCAGATTTTTTTCGTGATTTTGATGTTCGCCCTACAAAGAAAGTTTTGATAGTCTGATCATCCTCTTCAAAAACCGTCAGCATAAAGAGGGGCCATAGGTTCAAGCTAATATTTTCTCCGAGCAACTCGATTGCCCAGCCCTCCGAAAAGTGCGTGAGTGTGCCGTATTTTCGATTAAAAATAAGAAATAAAAGCACTTTTTTAAATTTTGTATGTCAAATGTTTTATAATTATGTTTTATATTTAATGTTTTTATAGGTTTTTTTATGAATATGTGAGTAAAATTCCAGTAATTTATAATCGTGTATTCAATTTATGATTTCACTTAATAAGTATACTGTGTAACTTAGTTTATCAATCGATAAACAGGGGGGGATACGTGGGATTTATCCCCCCCCCCCCCCCCTGAAATCCGAATATTTGTATGGAAAAGTGATTACAGCACTTACTTTTTCATGGTTTTTCTATGAATATGAAGTGTCCCCACCCGAAACTAAAGTCTGGATACGTGCTTGACCCCTTCCCAGGTAATTCCTGGATGTATGGCCCATGTAGAAAGCGCCTATGCGGCATCTGCTACCGCGTCTTCCATATCAAAAGAAAATTGATTCCTTTTACTTATACTGTACTCCTTCTTCAAAATTCTTCCAGATTATCAACCGAACGCTAGCAGCTGTCCTGATCTCCACAGCGTCTCTGGCAGTCCTGGCCCTGACCGGGGAGAGACCCTCGGTGGAGGAGCTGGTCTCGTGGCTGGACGTGGAGACACTCCTGCTGCTCTTTAGCATGATGGTGCTGGTCGCCATCATGGCTGAAACTGGCATGTTTGACTATTTAGCTGTTTATACTTTTGAGGTGAGTGAGACAGGGCCATAGCTAGAGGGGGGAAGGGGGAGGGGGGGCGTCGTGGGGCAATAAAAATTAACTATTACATCCTTCACCGTTTTGTGGAATTGAAAACATTTCATTTTAAGAAAGGTACCAAAATTAGAAAACCATTTGGAGATTATGTGATTCAAAGCTTAAAAAGCAAAAATTATCAGATTTTTCTATCAATTATTTCACGAGTTATTTGAAAAATAAAAAAGAAGTTGAATGAGATTTTATTCCTTTGTCTGCTTTGCTTTTCTACTGTATTTGACGGCTGTTATTTTTAATTTTGGTTACAATAATGTCGCAGCGCAGACTCGCAGTGCTATGAAATTTCAAAATTACTATGAAGATATGCATCTTTCTAGTGCTGATTAAACAAAATACATCACCCATATCCACAACAGCCTTCGTCATTGGTATTATACATCACTCATATCCACAACAGGCTTCGTCAAAGAAAATACATCACTCATATCCACAACAGCCTTCGTTATTGGTATTATACATCACTCACATCCACAATAGGCTTCGTCAAAGAAAATACATCACTCAGATCCACAACAGCCTTCGTTATTGGTATTATACATCACTCACATCCACAATAGGCTTCGTCAAAGAAAATACATCACTCAGATCCACAACTCGTTTCGACAATAAATACAACTCATAATACTGCTGATTTGACTTTCAAAAATCACACTCCTGAAGTATGATTTTTGAAAGTCAAATCAGCAGTAGAAAGATACGCATCTCCATATATTTTCAACTGCTGAGTTCAACGTATGAGATTCAAAAATCGCACTCCTGAAGTATGATTTTTGAAAGTCAAATCAGCAGTAGAAAGATGCATATCTCCATAGTAATTTTGACATTTTCAACTGCTGAGCTCAGCGAATGAGATTCAAAAATCGCACTCCTGGAGTGAAATACATCAAATTACTGGATTAAAAAATCGATAATTATAAAGGTTCTGTTTCTTTTCATTTGGCTACGGAACCCTAAAAAGTAAATGACTCGAAGCATTACCTACATAATTAGGTACTTAGGTACCTACATTGTTGCTTTTACATAAAATGCTTGTTAAATTTAATCTAGTGTGACCACATTATAAATTGTCATAGTTGCTATGTAATCATTTACACTTCGCATTATGTTGTTAAAAGTGACAGACAGACATACTGGCAAGTGGATAGAGGTAATTATTAAACTTAGTGACCATTAGAACCAATAGCTATACAATGTACATAAAGAAATCATTGTTTACAAATAAAATTGTGTTTTATTTTTAAATACAATATCTCACGATCATCATCTTTCACGTGGACGGATAGTTCATAAATTCCGAAAAACTCATTGGTAGGTACGAGTCGGCCTGCACGGCTAGCATGCCTCCCACGACAAAGCGTTTAAACGAGAAAAACGTCATGTGCGCTCTTTCTGACATACGTAAAATAATAAGGATGGAGGCCCATCTCGATTTTTATTGTTTTCTCGGGGGTGGCATGCGAGGCCTACTGGACGGGGATCGAACCATCGCCTCCTGCACGGCAGGCAAGGTTACTCGCCTCTGGACCACCACGGCAAAAAATAACATTTAAAAAGTAAAAAATAATTTGGTCACCTATTCTTTTTGATGTAAACAAATGTATGTTTTACTTTTTAACTCTCTTTAAGATATTCTAGGTCAATTAATTCATATATGACCGCTCTAAAATGACCATTGATTTTTTTACAATCACTTGCTGTCCCCGACACACTAGCCCAGTCATTTTACGGTTTGAGCCGGGACTAATTCTTCTTTATAGTATTTAAGAGCCAATTTGAGCTTAAAAATATACAAAAAAAGAAAACACGTCAGCAACTAATTCAAATGAGTGCATTGGTATTAATATTATTAATTTAAAAGCCGGGTCTATGTTGCGTAGCGATTTTTTAAGTATGTTTTCTGATAGTCTTTATGTCACTTAATGGTGCCGGTTACAGTTTAAAAGTCCAATCAATAATTACTTCCCACCTCTCCTAACAAAACTCCTACTAAAATGACTGGGCTATTCGTTATTTTTAAGCTTGTAGTTGTAATTATGGACAGAACACTAAATCAGTTCCTCGACAAGACCAACAAACGCACTTGCAATTTGTAATGTTAGAATAGATACTTAACTATATCTATTTAAGGCCTTTGTACATACAGAAATGATATCATTAGAACAACAATCAAATGTACTTTGTAACCTTGAGTAAATAAAACAAGACCTTTGCAAGATAACATCTTAAGGTGGTTTCAGTCCATACAAACGTTTGACGCACAATACGCGTAGACGGAATTAATAAAAGTAATATTTTATACGTGGAAAAATAGTTTAGAAAATCTAGATGCCGCGTAACGAATAACATTTGCAATTTATGATAAAATTACGAAGATATAAAGCTTTTAAAATTTTGTATGAAAAACTTCAAAGCTTTATATCTTCGTAATTATTTTATAAATTGCAAATGTTATTCGTTACGCGGCATCTAGATATTCCAAACTATTTTTCCATATATACAAAGTTATATATGTTACTACCGTCTACGCGTATTGTGCGTCAACGTTTTGTATAAAATTGACCCCTCTGCAACCGCCTTAAAGGTAAAACAATGTTTCGGCAAGTAAAATGTAGGAAGTTACACAAGGTTACTCATATCACCTATTTTAACAATGTATCTTTTAAAGAACATATAGCTAACATGATTATTCTTTATACTTACTTATTCTTTCATTCTCAAATTTTTCATGTTTTAAAATTGTTCTTTGGCAATAAACAGATTTGATTTACAGAAAAATTAGAAAAGTTGTAGATATTCACACAGAGAAAAATATCTAGTCAAACTCAAAACTCATTCTCAACATTTTTGATTCAAAATAAGCTAAATATATAAAAGAAGAAACTGACTGACTGACTTTTTTTTCGCGATTTCAATATTGATCCCATAGAGAAAGTTGTTCAGTTTGATGGTCTGAAGCACCCCTTTAAGTAACTGTCCCATTTTATTTTACATCCTGTATGTGACGGAAGAAATTTTTTCTTCCAGACAACCATTGAACTGATTCATTTCTGTTCTCAGGTAGCAAGAGGCAAGCTGTGGCCTCTCATTACTCTACTCAGCGGGATCACGGCGGTCTTATCAACATTCCTCGACAACGTCACCACCGTGTTACTAATGACACCTGTCACCATCAGGTACCTATCATGGTTATCACCATCAGCCTGTAAAAGGTGTTACAAAAATACAAATAAACATTTAAAGGGCCACCCCCTTTAGAACATCAAACTGAACAACTTTTACTATGGAACCAATATCGAAATCGTGACAAAAAATCTGATGTTCCATACTAAACTACGAATCTACTCTAGCTAAATGTACGCGACAGCTGATTTTTTTTCGCGATTTCGTTGTTGGTCATATAGTGAAAGATGTTCAGTTTGATGGTCTAAACAACCCCCTTAAAAGTTTTAAATGTTTATTTTTGCTTTTGTAACCCCTTGTATACGTTTCACTGCAGGCCTACCCTCAGGGAGGGTGTATGTACGTTAGTCCACCACGCGTGCGCAATGCGGATTGGTAGACTTCACATACGCATCAGAATTTCTTCTTCAGCGAATGCAGATTTTCTCTCGATGTTTTCCTTCATCCTACTTAACCTAGGATATTTTCTGAAAAGGACAAACTACGTAGCTAAAGGACGTGGACGTGACGTAGTTGTGTGGTTGTATGAATCGGTAGTGGTCCGATCTCAGAATTGAGCAGATCGGGATCTGGAGTGCGATTTTTGAATCTCATTCGCTGAGATCAGAAGTAGAAAATGTCAAAATTACTATGGAGATATGCATCTTTCTACTGCTGATTTGACTTTCAAAAATCATACTCTAGGAGTGCGATTTCTGAAAGTCAAATCAGCAGTAGAAAGATGCATACCTCCATAACGTGGAGTCTTGTAAACTATCTGGTAATTGCAACTATGGAGCCATTCATCATCATCATCATCAGCCTATAAACGTCCCACTGCAGGGCACAGGCCTACCCTCAGGGAGGGTGTATGGGCATTAGTCCACCACGCGTGCCTAATGCGGATTGGTAGACCTCACATCCACATCAAAATTTCTTTTTCAGTGTATGCAGGTTTCCTCACGATGTTTTCCTTCACCGTTTGAGAGCAGTCGATATTTCGTACATAAGTTAGAAAAACTCATTGGTACATGGCATGTTGTCCATGCTGATTTGAACCCGGACCCCCATCATTGGGTGTCCATACCTTTCCGCAACGCGCCACTGCTCGATGCTCTCAGGAGCTCTATGGAGCAATTGCACTTATAAAAATCACAATTCAGTCCTTCTCTTTACACCAACACCTGCCTTCTAGATGACTAGACATAGGTCTATTTAGAGAAGAACTGAATCGTGATTCTTATAAGTTCAATTGCACCATAGTTGCAATTACTAGATAGTGACTCCACCTTAGTAATTTTGACCTTTTTAACTGATGAGTTCAAAGTACGAGTTTCAAAAATCGCACACCTGACCTGACTGGGCATTTCATGATACGTTTCTAGATCGTGCAACGCTAATCGACTGTAATATTTAAAGTAATGGTTTAGACTTTAGACCATCAAACTGAACAACTTTCACTATGCACGCAACATCGAGCAAAAATGTGGTGTTTCATACAAAATCGCTTTACCAACCGTCTCCACTCAAATGTATGAGACAGCAGATTTTTTTTTCGAATTTTTCTCAATAGTGAAAATTGTTCAGTTGGATGGTCTAAAAGACCTCTTTATATAATATTACTAGGGTGTGCTGGTGCATCTTGTACTTATGTTTCCTAGCATTGTGTATACAGGGTGTAAAATTAAATGGGACACTTACTTAAACTGCTTCAAACCATCAAACTGAAGAACTTTCTCTATGGGACCAATATCGAAATTGCGAAAAAAAATCTGCTGTCACATTTCAGTCAAGTTATGTTTGCAGTTTTGTATGGGACTGCGGAATTTTTTTTCGCGATTTCGGTGTTGGTCCCATAGTAAAAGTTGTTCAGTTCGGTCTGAAGCACCCCTTTAAGTAAGTGTCCCATTTAATTTTACATTCTGTATAACCCGTGCTGGTGAGTTTTTCGGAATGTATTGTACGATTTGTAACACCTCTGGCTTTTCGGTGAAGGAAAACATCGTGAGGAAACCTGCATGCTTCAATTCCGAGGCATGTATTGTACCCAATGTCAGTCCCATAAGTGGCGACGGGCCCACTCCCCGTCATACTGGACAGACTTTTGGTACTAGTAAAACATGGATGTTCTGAGGTTTTAGATCCCCTAGGGATATATAGTCGTGAGCATATGCATGCATATAGGCTGATGATAATGGGCTATGTGTTTCTTAACAGGTTGTGTGAGGTGATGAACCTGGACCCAATACCGATTCTGATGGCCATGGTGATCTTCAGCAACATTGGAGGCACGGCCACGCCGGTTGGAGATCCGCCCAATGTCATCATAGCATCTAATAAAGATGTTATACAATCTGTTAGTACCTATTATTATATCTATACCTACATGCAGAAGTTAGGGCCGAGCTTCTGAACATCAAACTGAACAACTTTCACTGTGGGACTATTATTATTATGTATCTCTGTAAAAGGTTTACTCACGGGCCGTAGCCCGGACCTTTGGAACGCTTGCATGGAGACACAGGTCCAACATACAGAGGCCCCTTTGAGACACTTTTATCTAAATGTACGATGCACCAGACGTGATCTATCTCTGAATACATTTGCACCAGAGTACATTTGAACAAAATGCACCAGAAGACAAACCATGTTCGGTGCAGAGACTATTGCAAAAAGGACAGAAAATTTCTTGGGTTGTGGGGGTGAACAGGGTTGACCGGGAAATCTGGGTTATTGCGGAGAGACTCGGGACGCCTGCCGTAAGAAATGTCTCTATTTTATCAAAAATGGCAGACGGTGACTCGCCAACTCATTTAATGGGCCCCCAAACAGGCCGCTCGCAAGGAGCGACAAGGAGGCAACATCTACTGAGCGGCTAAGGTTGTAGAGAGGTTGCCGGCGCCGCCGGGCGCCGGTTCCCAGTGCTAAGCGCACCAGTCAGCACGTCCCAGCGTTATGCCATTTTACACTTCCAACCTGGAGCATAGGTTCCGCTCTTGCAGCTCCACTGTTAAGGCAAGACAGGAGGTGAGGGCCAAATCAATCCGGGCCCTCTGGAGAATTATATAAGTAAGAATCAATTTAAAGTGGTTGTTATCATTTATCAATGACCCATGTTCAACAACTACTGGTAGTACGGAACACTAATCGCCCAGGTCTCGACTCGTACTTGGCCGGTTTATTTTATGCAATTTTATTGGTTAGTATTTCCTCGTTTCTCCGCTCCGCAGCCTCACTCCACTTCAGTGGTCAGGCAGCCTAACCCCAGTGACCATCTTACCCCAGTAGGTACAGTACCATAGAGATCTAGAGAGATGCTGACCAACGTGCTGAGTACGAAACCTAGTGTCGCATTACCACCAGTACCACGCGATAGAAAGTGTTTTGTTAGCTTGAATAGCTCATTATCCATTCGAATAATCTTTAGTACTACGCAAGCATTGTAAACGATTTACACATAATATCTCGACTGGCTTTCAGGCTCATAATTATATTGAATCCTTACTGTCGCGAGCAATGTGTTCCATTTGCGCATATTGTGGCGACACTGGCCCAGCCCCTTTTGACATCTCCCTTTAGTTTTTGTGATCTGTGTACGCACGGCGACACATCAAGCTATACAAAACCAACATAAGCTGGCCGCGCGACGTTATACGTTACTCGACCTACGCGCGGCCAGCTTATGTTGGTTTTGTATAGCTTGATGTGTCGCCGTGTGTACAGTACTCATCTTACCCCAGTGTTTATCTTACCCCAGCATCAATTTTTCCGCAAATAAGATTTCTGCTGTAAAATTTTAACGATTACATTAGCCTAAATGTCTATCAAAATAATTTTTGGTTCCAGGGCATCAACTTCACGAACTTCACTCTTCACATGACTCTTGGCATCCTGTTAGTCGCCATACAAACATATTTGCAGCTCCGGTTCATGTTTAGAGACACAAATAAATTGAGACTTAAAGTTCCGAGGGAAATTCAAGGTAAGTGCATAGAATAGTAGATTACACACCGAGGGCAGGAAAGTAAGAAAGGCCTCAGGTCTCATGTAATTGTTCAACAAACATGTGATCTGAGGCTTTCTTATTTACTGCACGAGGTTAGTACACCTTTTTTTCTCCTCGACGGAGGCAGACAGCGGCAACTTCGTCAGTATTTCCGAGCGCTTACAACCCGAATTCCTTTAAAGTACGAGTGAAAAGGCTTCTTCTGGGTGAGCTCGCTACATCTTCGACCCCATCTTCGTCCTGAGGACTAGATTGAGGTCAAGAGCAAACCCATAAGTAGTAAAAAAAAAAGCACAGCGGGATGAAATTTGACGCTTTCCGCCCGGAGGGGTGAAAATATTAATTTACTACCTACGTAAGCCAAAGTAGGCCCTTTACAAACTGCGACTTTTTGCAGCTATAAAAACGCGCGTTTGTCAATCGCAAGACTGCAACTCTAAATTTTGTTCGAAAACAAGCGTTACAAATAAGAATCACCAAAATCGGCGAACGCATTTGGTATCTAGAGTGCCTTAAAGGAACAAACTTACATAATTAGGCTGATGTTGATCAGATCAAATGTGTTGACATTACCTTTCCTTTGCGTCGTGTAGTCGGGTAAAAAGAAGGACGGTCGGACAGACGGATGGCTAGCTTAGGGTGAAGCCAAACGAGCGTAATTTTGTGAGTTGTGAGTCGCGTATTTTGAGTCCGTTAAATATAAAATCCGGGATTGCATTGTCTATGACCTCAGCCGTTATACAGGGAGTTACAAAAATACAAATAAACATTTAAGGGGTGGTCAAGACCATCAAACTGAACAACTTTCACTATGGAACTAATATCGAAATCGCGAAAAAAAAAATCTGATGTTCCATCATCATCATCATATCAGCCGATAGACGTCCACTGCTGGACATAGGCCTCCCCCAAAAGGTGGAGATTTGCCATACATAACATTGCGTTGTTCCATACTAAACTACGGATCTACTCGAGCTAAATGTATGGGACAAAAAAAATTTTTTTTTCCGATTTCGATGTTGGTCCCATAGTGAAAGTTGTTCAGTTTGTTGGTCTGAACCACTCCCTTAACAGTTTTCAATTTTTATTTTTACTTCTGTAACACCCTGTATGAAACGGACTCAAAATACGCGACACACAACTTATTTCTTCTTATTTCTTCTTTCAACTTATTACGCTCGTTTGGCTTCACCCTTAGGCTTATGAATAGGGTCCAGCTGGACTAGTATGGCAGCGTGCGATTCACTCTCTTTCTATTTTCGCGCAAACGATCGAGATAAAAGGCGTGATATAGCTTTGTCGCGCGAATATCACGCTGCCATACCTACTACGACGGCTGGATACGATCCGAATCTCGATTTCAATATTGGCTCTATAACTGAAAGATGAGATATTTTAGGAGGTAACTCAGACCATCAAAAAGTGGTCTCAAGCACCTCCTAAAATATCTGAAATATTCAAGTTTACATCCCTTATAATATTCCGAGAACGGCTTTATTTTACGACTATATTCCCCGAGGTGGTAGTCAGAGATATTCTGGAACCTCAGATTATCCATTATTATATGGCTTTATTTCCTCCAAAACGTACAAGTAACAAGTTAATTACATTTTTCCTTCAACATAATAAATAAAACAAAACTACAAATTAACATCTAAATTTTGAAGCCAAACCCTAGCTTCCGGTGTTAGCCTCCATATGTCCCTAAGACCCCCCTCGAAACATCTTTTGGACAGTCCTCCACGATATGCGCCGGCGCTTCACAGTCGCACTCCGGGGACGCCTCTGCTGCTGTTGCACCGAGCTACTCCCGTGCGGTTCCTGTTAAGGGTAACCCAAAACTTGCGGTGTTCCTTAAAACCTGGTAGCATCACCGAAGGCTCCGGGACGAGGTCGAGAAGGGCGCAAGATTATCCATATTTCACTAGTACCGAAACTCTGTCCGGGGAGCCGAACCTGGCTGGCGGGGCCTTTATTTAAATTAATTTAAAAATACCGTTTCCAGAAATACGTCATCAGATCTCAATCTGGCGACGTGCAGCCGACTCACTCCCGCAACTGAGCAAAGACCAGCACATCGTACGGGAGCGACTGGAAAGGAAGATCAGAAAGTTGGAAGTGCAGCTACGTACACTAGTCAAAGAGAGCGGCAAACACGGGGTCCCTAAGGAAACGTATCAAAGCACTCTGGATGAACTGAAGGAAAAAGTAAGCTCATAATACTATTCACTACTTGAACTCTTTAATCAATAAATCAATCAAATCATACTTTATTTGACACCAAAAAACAAAGTATACAGAGAGCAAACAATTAGGAAATACAAAAGGCACAAAACAGACGGCAAGGCAAGGCGGCTCTTCCTTGAAGGCAAACTATTTATTCGTGCCGTTCGTAGTTTTATTTTATTTTATTTAATATGGCACTCCA
Organism: Agonopterix arenella; assembly: GCA_927399405.1. Lineage (NCBI taxonomy): Eukaryota > Metazoa > Arthropoda > Insecta > Lepidoptera > Depressariidae > Agonopterix > Agonopterix arenella. The sequence continues at coordinate 6,231,417 of OV656718.1, read as the reverse complement.
ACAGTATACATATTTAAACATTTACAATAACATAGGAACGCTAAAAATCTATTTCTAATACATATAACAGGCGCACACAGCATTGCCCAGTTACACAAGTAGTCTATAAATCTATCTATACTATTATAAAACTGTAACAGGAAGTTTGTCTGTACATTGAAGATATTAACAAAAAAAAAAGTTACTATATGGTTTTTAGGTGTCCCTGATTCCATTTCACCAATTTTTGGATTTTTTTTCTGTCTGTTTGTTTGTGTGTTTGTTTGTTTGAACGAGTATAACGCAAAAACTACTGAACCGATTTTGATGAAACTTTTTTTGTTTGATAGCTTAAAATCTGGTATATAATTTTTGCGGACGAAGTCGCGGGTTAACGCTCGTAAATAAATAAATAAATCAATCAATATCTTATAAAATAGAAAATTTCAACATTTTAACAATTTAGGTAATTTTGGTATAGCAATTTAGGTAACAATCGACAAACAAACATTAAAATAATAATAAGTACAATAGAGAGAAGAGGACTGATGGTTGCGACTGATCCCATGACACTATTGGTTGGTGGCAGTTGATACAGGTGGTCCCTGGAGCGCTGAGGCAAAGAACCTGGTTAGCCACCAATTTGCCTAGAAAAATCGTGCCGCAAGTAACTTTTCCAGTATGATTTTTGGTATAACTTTTTCCACCTGTCTTTTAAGGATGTGAATTAGGTGCGATCGGAAGGAGACTGATCTAAAGTAATGGAAAGACTAGAGTAACCACCTCTCAGTCTGACGCAACTCTAGGGTTTCCAGGTTCATAAAGGTGTCGCTGAATTAACCCCTGTGTAAACATACACTAGAATCACATTTCGTTCGCCTAAAAAATAGGTGCATAATTTTATTATAGGTCGGATCTCGGTCGGTTCATTTAGAAAACAATAGCAAGTTAGTAGCCGTCAACTAAAAAAATTTAATCTATTTATATCTATTTTGTCTTCTAACATCATTCTCTTTTCCATTACAGTACAAAATCCGTGACAAAATTCTTTTGATCAAAGCGACAGTTGCGATAACTTTCGTAGTTGTTGTATTCTTCTTGCACTCCATCCCTGAATTTGGTAAGTTCAACGAAGTTTACTGTTTATTTTTTGTTTAGAAATTTTTTTTAAATCTCTAGATATATTTACTGAAATATACATTTTAATACAATACAATCCAAATCATTTATTGCAACAATAGGTTCATAATCACTAAGCACTAAAGACAAAAGCACAAACACTATAAGCTCTATATACATAACCATTAGCCTATAGAAAAAACAAAAAAGAAACAAAACTTATACTACTTACAAATAAAAAATGGTCTTCTAAATTGCCGCCGCTTGGTGGCAAGGTGCCCAGGAGGCTGGCAGCGTTACCTCTTTGTATGGCCAGGCTGATGCGATGGCCGAGGTAGCTGCCAGCCCTCTGGTCAGCGGAGACCTCGATTAGTCGCGCCGATTATTTAAAGAATTATCGACGCGCCTAATCGAGGTCTCCGGGTCCGTGGGGGCCAGAGGCGCGCTGACTATTTAAAGAATTATCGGCGCGCCTCTGAGTGAAATGTGGCCCCCACGGACCCAATGTCTCAACCCCAAACGTTTATTTAAGCCTCGCCGAGGTTTACATATAAGCGCCGTTTGAGGTTTCCCGCGGTAGCCGCCGCCGCACCCGCATTGGATGAGGTCGCATGGACGTGGGACGGTGCCAGTGTATCTACACAGGTAGCGTCCCAGACCAGAGACCTTGAATTTACATTATATAAGGTCTAACAAAATTAGGTGAAACTATTTTTAGGGGATGATCGGACATTTATCCCATACATTTAGGTGGAGTAGGTTTCTATGGAACAGCTGATTTTTTTTCGCGATTTTAATATTGGTCTCATAGAGAAAGTTGTTCAGTTTGTTGGTCTGATCATCCCCTTAAAATAGTTTCACCTAATTTTGTTACACCTTATATATTTACATTTTTATATTTTATTTTGTTCAATCTATTCTGTCTTAAAGTACGTGGCATCATCTACTTTTCAAACTACCAATCTACATTTTTTCTTTAATTTGATTTAAAATAGCTCAACATGGCTGTAACATGTTTACAATTGTGTTGTGCGTTGTTTGTGTAAAGCCTACCTATATTTTGCAAATTTTTTTTAACAGGTAGAATATCGCTCGGCTGGACAGCATTACTCGGCGCTATTCTCCTCCTTGTTCTGGCTGACAGAGAAGATTTGGAGCCCATACTGCACCGGGTGGAATGGTCAACTCTACTGTTCTTCGCTTCTTTGTTTGTACTTATGGAGGTATGTCAATACATTCGTCCATCCATCACAGCCCTTGATCTACAGTAAACCCAAAATAGATAGTTTATATAAAAATAAAAGCATTCATTCCTTGCAAAGAATTTAATTCTCATTTCCATAAGACCAAAACTACATTTGAAGCTTGACTACTTATATAGGGACTAGTTACGCGTGTAATTCTACTGACAAACATTTCTGTCACTTTTTGCGGGGGACGAGATAACAATGAAATCCGCAACTTTGGATTTCATTCCCCATAACTTTAGATCCTAATTTTGATTGTTAAAAATCATAAAAAGTAGTGTCGTGTGAACCCCAAACGTTCACACGAGTTATTGTTTCGCAATTATAGGCAGTCTCGTTTAGTGATAACGTATAAAATTGAATGTAAATGCACATGATCAATTGGTCTTATACCGTGGAAGAGGAGAAAACCCGCAAGGCTGGTCCTTATAATAAGTAGTCAAAGATTTGAAGGGATTAATAATTCAGACCAGTATTTTCGGTAAATGAATGACGACGACGCATCTTTAGCTTGGTGTTGGGCATAGTCTTTTCCTGGCATCGTGTTAGAACGCTTTAGCTTGTGTCAAGCCAGGATAGGAAACCAGGATATTAGCTTGTAACCTAAATTTGAAAACTTGCTTGCGTGTATCCCAGGCCCCAGGCACAGATTCGTCTTTGGATGGGTTATGTTTACGCCTTCAGAAGTGTTGTCAAGAACTTCAGTTAAAGCTTCTATAAAGCACCGAAGGGTATTTATCAGAATATTTTCTCTTTACAGGCTCTCTCTAAACTCGGCCTCATCGAATTCATCGGGAATCTGACGGAGAATATAATATTGAAAGTGGACGAAAGTTACAGACTTGCTGTCGCATTGTTGCTTATGTTATGGGTATGTAAGATAAGAACCCTAATTGTGTTTGGTAGATCACCGCTTGTGGCACTAGAATCAAAATCAATGTTTATTTTAATACTTAATTGTACACACGGAATTACAGATGAAAACAGCATAAATAGCATAATAGACAAGTACAAATGGCGAATCTCTGAAGAGATTTTTTTGATTCAGAGAAAGTTTACAAAGTAATCAATTCAAAGAATACAGTCTGTAAATATAAAGCCTTACATATTTAAGTAGTCGGGTACTTTAGATCATCAACTAAAAATTTTTTACTATATATGGGAATGGGACCAACATACAGGGTCCTTCTTAATATGCCGACACTTTATGAGGGGATGATCAGACCATCAAACTGAACAACTTTTTCTAAGGGACCAACAACGAAATCGCGAAAAAAATTCAGCTGTCCCATACATTTGGCTCGAGTAGGTTTGCAGTTTTGTATCGAACAGATTATTTTCTTTTCGCGATTTCGATGTTAGTGCCATAGAGAATGTTGTTCAGTTTGACGGTCTGATCATCTCCGTAAAAAAGTTTCAGCATATTAAGAAGGACCCTATAGAAATCCCGAAAATATTAGCTATCCCATACATTTAGATCCACAACCTCACTGTTCAGGGCTGCAGTCTCCAGGATCTTAATAGCCCTATTGATAGCCAACCTCCGATAGGAGATGGAAGAAGAGCAGATATTTTTCGCTGTTTTATCGTTGGTCCCAAAGTTAAAAGTGGTTCAGTTTGATAGTTTGATCATCCCCTTAAAAACAAGCAGCATATTGAGGAAGCTGTAGATTGATCCATCGAAAGTTAAACTTTCGGTACCTAGCTGATACTCCTGCAGAACCCGAAATTCCTGATTCGATAGCGTAAAGAACATATCAGTAACTTCATTGTACAATTTTCCAGGTATCAGGAATAACCTCGGCCTTTGTGGATAATATCCCCCTCACCACTATGATGATCAGGGTGGTGATATCTCTTGGATTGAAGCCCAGCTTGAATCTACCACTGTCTCCTATGATTTGGGCTCTTTCGTTTGGAGCTTGTTTGGGAGGTAAGAATAAGTTTCAATTATTTTTGATTATACATAAAAACATTATTATTATCAGCCTATTTATACGTTCCACCTGGCCTACTCTCAAGGAATATGAAAGGTGCTAGTCCATCACGAGTGACCAATGCGGATTGGTAGACTTTACAATAGGTACGCATCAGAATTTCTGCATGACCAAGAAATCGTTGAAGAACAAATGGGGCATACCTACTCTAGGTATAACTATGACCCATGGTTGATGCAGACAAGTAATTGAACAACCTGTGTGATTCAGCAATTTCTAAATTAAAACATATTTTTCAGGTAACGGCACATTAATTGGGGCTAGCGCAAACGTGGTGTGTGCAGGAGTTGCCGAACAGCACGGCTACAAGATTACTTTCATGCAATTCTTGAAAATCGGTTTTCCCATCATGATTGGACATCTGATAGTCGCTTCTGGATACTTATTGCTATGCCACTGCGTTTTTACTTGGCATTGATTGTAAATGATCTTGTCATGACCCTCTTTTTTGCGTCAGGGTGATGCAACGAAGGTTATTGTAATTAGTACAAATTTCTGCAATGTGCTTTTTGATTGACGCTGTATATCTTTTCAGAATTTTTTATCGTGTGGATAATATTATAAGGCTCTTATTAAATGAATGCCAAGTAGTCCTGGGCCCTATGCTCACTTTTTAGTATGCGTCAAAGGGGATGTGAAAGCGCGAATGCTTTGGTTTTTGATGTGTTTGTCTTTTGTTGTGTCTACAGTCTACATTGATTATAATGAAAATTATGCTGGTTGGCTAATCTAGACATGTCATCGACTTCGACAGAAGAAGAATGATTTGCAGAGAGTTAAACCCTTAATTATATTTTTTATGTAATCTCGTCTTGTATCCTGCTTTTTCTGCCTGGCCACCAGCAGGGGAACAGAGCTTATGGACACTGCTAGTAGTGCTGTCCGTGTGGTAAAATACTGAGATGGAAAAATTTGGAATGACATGTCATCGACTCGATAGGAGATGGTATATAAGGAAGGACATAGGCTACTTTTTGCCATGAAATTGCTTATAATTAGCTGGATGGTAACCCAATAAACAAAATGATTAATCTTTTTCTTCTTCTTTCCTATCAGCATGAGCTATATTACAAAACAATTAGTTATGCTAAGCAACAATGGTCGTATCAAGGTTGATTGCCCAGCGTGCGTCAGAAAAAGTCAGGTTTTTTCACTGGAGGAAGTTCTTTTCTTGCACCAATGATGACTAATTTATAGGAAATTAATTATTGACTTTGACTACATTATGACTTGAGTAAAAATGTCATCCATATAGAAACATTTTTTCAACGATAGTATATCATGGCAAAAAACAAGCTTATACAATAATATCACACTCTCTAAGTTTATTCAGATGGAAAATCGTTTAAAGCAATTTAAACTATTTTCATTCTTCTTAACTTAATAATTTACTAGTGATATAATTTCCCGTATAACCTTCTGATGTTCTTTTAGACGTAGATTTGGCTATACTTTTTGTGTTGGTTAACCCACCTGTGATAGTTATTTTTTATTTGTGGCACTGACGTTACCTTGTGAGTGCTGTTGGTGTACTTACCTACCTCTTACCAGCGTGATATTGGTGGTAAATGGTAAATTTTGAATGGTAAATGGCCCCTTTTGATCTCAGTGCCTCATTTGTACTTTGCGTACTTAAATTGTTATATTTGTACCTAATATTATTTTTATTTTTTAATATAACAAAAATGATTTTTTATTTATTTTTAATGATACATTTGTATGAAATATATGTGCTACGTCTATTGATAAATGTTATCATTGGAAAAAAATCAATTTGAGCAACGAAAAAAAAATTATATTATTGTTTTGATGCCTACCACCAACAAACAACCATAAAAAGTAATTTTTATTTATTTATTTTGATTAATATTTTCCGAAGGTAAAGACAGAAGTATTTTAAATAAAGTGTGTCCATAATATATAATTATATTTACGAGCACGAACTTAGTGAGACAGGTTATGGGTCCGTCGAGAATTGGATTTTCTACAGATGTGTGCGTACATCCTTTGATTTTTTCGATACCCGCGGGTAAAAAATGTGCCCCTCGTCTGCGCAGCCCCTTAATGTTGAGGTTTGTGCATCGTATCTTGTCAAAATCCTATGGCGAGCATACACCCTCGATATTTATAGCGATATTGGGATCGTAATCCATGATCATTATAGTTATATTGTATCGAGCGATATTATATTATTCTAGCTATTATTTGTGATATTTGTCCAGTATTTAATTGAACAAATAATTAATTATTTTGTTCTTTGTGTTAATATCGTTATTATTCTAGAAAAACAACGATAATTTTATAGTATTAATTAAGTAGTTTTAAATATAATGTACTTATATTAAAAATCATACATTCCAAAAAAAATATTTGTTTGAAAGTTAACGATTGTGTTTTATACTAACATTGTTTTGATTGTTGTTAAATTTATTAATTTTTATAATTATAATTATGTTAGTCTGTTTATTTGACCGTGGTCAAACTTAAGGCTTAGTATCCACTAAAGCGGAGATGGACGAAGAAAGCTTATGCGCGGTTTATACAGAAGAGACGTGTGGCGGTGGTGGATAGTCAAGGTAACACAATATAAACCTTATAGTACGTAGCATATCGTTTTTGTCGTAAAGGAAAATCGCGCCCGCGCCACCAGCTGACAGACGTCGCTTGGAGGCGCAGGCGTAGTTCTCCAAACGACGCTATGCTACATACTATAAAGTCTATATTGTCTTACTTTGACTATCCGCCACCGGCACACGTCTCTTCTGTATAAACCGCGCCTAAGGCTGGTATAAATTATTCATATCATGGCAGATTGCATATTATGTATTCTTTATCGTTGTCTAGTCATCATAATATAAGTAGAGGCTAGATTCTGGTATTAAACGTGACTGGATAATTTGTGTGACAACGTCCAAGATATTTATTATAAATCATTATTTAATTGCCACACCAAATATGTAGTCTCGGTGGAATACACGATAGCCGCTATAGCTTTTTTTATTATATTTTGTTTTCGATTTGGCATAAAATTGATAATTTATTATTCGAAATAGAACAGATCAGTGTAATGAAATGTACCTAAATGAAAGTTGTTCAGTTTGACCATTGACATACAAATTAATGGACGCTGGGTCTAGTACAAAATTCTCGAAAAAAGTGTCCGAGACTAACCTACACAAACCTAAGTACTTATGTATAGTACAATATAAACGAAAAACATAGAAAATGCTGAAATTCTTTTTCATTTTGCTTGAGTAGTTTTTACCCCATCGCGGCACGGTGCGCGCGTGCGCGTAGTCGGCCGATCAAACGAAGACTCTCGCGTACTTAATTGGTTCTCTTTAAACGTTTTGGTGCTCTTTTGGTTCGGCCACTTTTGAGCGGGGACCCGAAGTCCAGTAGTTGGTAAGTCAATGAGTTTGAAAGTCTAAGGGTTGAACCTAACCTGGCAGCACCGCATCGCATTTTGCCGTCGCTCCATCCTTTTCTGTCACTCAGGAACGTCATTTGCTAGAGCAAATAAAGTACCCTTACACGGGCAATCGATTGTGTGCTTCCTGCCAAGGCTGAATCAAGGTCTAAAGGCCGATGGCACGATCGCAAGTCCGGTCTCAGCCAATAGGGAGAGCGCGCTGCTCCTCATCTAACATTTTGCTATTTGGCCTTGACAGAAAGCAGCGATCGATTGCGCGTCTAAGGTAAAGATAGAAAAACGTGACCGCACGCGTCGGTGCTGCGGTGAGTGAAAAGGATGGAGCGACGGAAAAATGGGATGCGGTGCTGCCAGATGAGGTTCAAACCCCAATTCACTCTCGTTTAATTGTGACCACGCATCAAATTAACAGATTGTATAATTTGATGGCAATAATATTAGTAGGTTAAGTTATTATTAAAATCACAATGACGTAATGAAATAATAATAATATAAGGCAAAAGTTTTAAAATAAATTATATTTCAATTAAATAATGTTTTATTTTATTTTGATTAGTGTAGCGACACACCTGCAGAATGTACAGCGCCGAACTTTCGATTGAATACGCGTCTACTAGGAAAAAGAAAAAATTGCGCGAAGGTGTGTCGCCGGTATAGGGAAAAGCATTGCACGCGTATTCAACCAAACGTTCGGCGTTTCGGACCCGGGCGTTTCATGGTCTTCCTTCCTTTTATTTAAGACGCTGAATATCGCCGATGACCTTGCTCAATCGCACTATAAGCCACGCCCACAACTCCCGCATGCCCCCGTGCCTCATGTTTACCCCTGACAAAGTAAAATAAAGTAGCAAGTTAGCGCCATCACACGAATTTGACCGAAAACGACCAAGAACATAGCTACGGAACGAACAAGTTACGAAATAAAGAGCTAATATACAATTACCATCACCAGATGGCGCGTAAATGACAGATTAAAAAAAAATTATACAGATATTTGTTTAAAATACAATTGTTGTCTTTTAATCAATATCCATTATACATTTTTTGCAGAGAAAAAAAGAAAAAAAAAGTGTTTTAAAGTATTCTAAGTTCTACATTTTAATATCTATTATACCTAATAGATATTAATATATATTAAAGTTTAGAAAACTCAATTTACCAAGTAACCTTGTTTAGATTAGATAGGTAGGTAACTATGTACTCTATCTTACTTAAAACAAACTTTTGTAAATATCGAGAAAAAAAAATCAACTACTAAATATCCTATTACTTACTCAATGTAAATAAAAAACTAAAAATAAAGTATTTATAAATACAAGTAAAAAAAAAAGCAGCACTCCTGCGATCAGAACTCTGTGTTTCTGAAACCGCATTGCAACGGTCTAGACCACTGGACCAAATAGCTTATAGCATTTATACGCCAAATTAATGATCATTTTCACCGTCTACATTTAAATTATAATCTCGTTCATTTATAGTAAGTAAGTTTAAGAAATGCATCAAATGAACAATATTTGGTAATAATAAGTTGTATTCACGTGGAAAACACAAACATTTCAACTTCCGACATTATAATTATTTTTTTATTTTATTTCATTGTTTATTTTTGGTTTATTGATCAATAAGTACATTTACAGAAACTAAAAACGCAAAAGTCATACACGTCAACCTAGCAAGGCGCCTCAGCGCTTTCTGTAAGTTTCGATGCAAATGAAAGAGACGCAAAAGCCAACGTCGGCGCGTTGCGCTTGGATCTAGCGGAAAATTGCGAAAATAAATATTTACGTAAAATCTAAGCACTTATTTAAAATTCTGAATCAATAAAAATATTTAATCGTTTTCTTGAATATAATTTATTTTAATGCACGTTTAGTGGCATTTTTACTTTTAAGTTCCTTTAAAGAGGGTGACTTTGGAATAATTTTCTATCGAGAAAATATCGTTCAAACGTGTTTTGGAATCAATAATTTTTTTAGAAATATGGTCACATAGTCTTTTGTCACTACCGCCGCTTTTGTGCTGCTTACAGTTTAAAAGTCCAATTAATAATCATAATCATAATTTATTCGTAATATTCATTACATGTCACAAAAAAAAGACAATGAAAGAATGATAATAATTATAAATATCAAAAGTAATAATGTCAAATATAAAAATAATCAATTACTTCCCACCTCTCCTAACAGAACTCCGTAAAATGACTGGCCTAACGTTGGAACGGCCAAGAGGGGAAGGGGTCGCCCCCCAACCACCGGCCAGTACGTAGGTCTGGCCAAGGCCAAAGAGGCATTAAACGCTGCCAAACTTGAAGAGTTGAAGCTCCGAGTGGAGGCAGAATTCGAGGAGCAAGTATAGTAACTCTGTGGTAGTACCGAAACTCTCCAGTCCAGCGTGACGGAGAAAAAGAATATAATGTTGTAAATTATTTGCAATGATTACGTAGCAACACTGCGAATGATAAATATACATTTTCAATGCTAAATACTCTAACAAACACAGTTGTGTTCCGCGATCAAGCGTGCGCGCACGCCGATTGAAATATATTTTTAATTCTATCTTTTTAACAATCATCCGGTTTGACAAGTTTATTTTTTTAATTAAGTTGTTTATAGTGCAAAGGTTTTAGATATTCTGGAGTTTAAAAACAAAATTGTAAACAAAGTGTTTTAAGTTTAGGTTAAGAAATGATTAATAATATGTAACCTATTAGATTTAAAATATACGTAAGTTTTTATTTATTTTGTATTTTTAGATCTTTTCTTTAGATTTTAAATGGAACTATATTAGTAATTACTAATTAGGTAGGTATGCAATGTTTATGTATTGATAATTATAATAAGGATAATTATAGTTAATGTTTATAATAATATGTCGATACCAATTACTGTCTGAAATATTATGTCTGATTCATACATTAAAATGTAAGTACATAAGTAGTTGACGCTTATTATACAGGGTGTAAAATTAAATGGGACACTTACTTAAACGAGTGCTTCAGACTATCTAACTGAACAACTTATATTATGGGAGCAACATTGAAATCTCGAAAAAGATTTCCGCTGCCCCTTCCAAAACTGCAAACATAATTCAACTGAAATGTATGGGACAGGAGTTTTTTTCCGCGGTTTCGATATTGGTCCCTTAAGGCGGTTGCAGAGGGGTCAATTTTATACAAAACTTTGACGCACAATACGCGTAGACGGTATTAATATAAGTAACATTGTATTTATGGAAAAATAATTTAGAAAATCTAAATGCCGCGTCACAAATAACATTTGCAATTTATAAGATAATTACGAAGATATAAAGCTTTGAAATTTTTTATACAAAATTTTAAAAGCTTTATATCTTCGTAATTATAATATAAATTGCAAATGTATTTGTTACGCAGCAACTAGATTTTCTAAACTAACTTTCCATATATAAAATATTACTTTTATTAATTCCGTCTACGCGTATTGTGCGTCAAACTTTTGTATGCACTAAAACCACCTTAAGGCGAATATTTCTATGAGAAACGCGATTTCCCAGCTCTCTGAAAAGGGTGTGCGTGTCCCGCATTTTCGATTAAAAATAATTAATAAACGTACTTTTTATTGATTTTTTTTATGATTTCAATAGATAAACTAATGGTGAATATGTAACTAAAATTTCAGTAATAATAAGCGGTTGCAAATTATTCTAGTTTGAGAAAATAATGCTAAAAATGCGTGATTTTCTTAACTTTTCGAAAAGTAATTCTATCGTGTGAAGTAATTTCAGTCGTGTATTCAATTTATTTATTTATTAAACAATTACACAGCTTCACAGAGGAACTCAAATTCTTTATGATTTCACTATCCAAGAATTTTTTTTTCGTTTCGGTAACTTGTATAAATCTTGTAGAAAAACGAAACATAATGAAACCCCTTCCCACATCCTGTGAGATCCTGTTTTAAATTTAAATTTAGTTTTTAATAATTTTGTGTTTGTGTTTATATTTTTTAATATCTATTTTATAATAGTTTAGAAAATCTAGATGCCGCGTCACAAATAACATTAGCAATTTATAAAATAATTACGAAGATATAAAGCTTTGAAATTTTTCATACAAAATTTTAAAAGCTTTATATCTTCGTAATTATATTATAAATTGCAAATGTTATTTGTGACGCGGCAACCAGATTTTCTAAACTATTTTTCCATACATGAAATATTATTTTTATTAATTCCGTCTACGTGTATTGTGCGTCAAACTTTTGTATGGACTGAAACCACCTTAAACGCGCGAAAAAGCTGATTAGAAACGATACACTTATTATTCCACAAGAGTCGTTGTTCTAATATTACATTTACCTTATCTGACACACTTTTATCGATTGCAATAAGGTTGAAAATGCCACGATTTGTAAGCCTATGACACAGACTAAAGACTATATATTATGCTCTATGCTATTATGCTCGGAAACCGTGAAGGTTAATGTCAATGTAGCGTGTGACAATTTTTAGGGTTCCGTAACCAAAGGGTCCCAATGGAACCCGGTCAGTCCTTGTGTTCGTCCTAACTTTGAATGGCTGTATCTTTTGAACCGTAATAGGTAATAAGGTACCGAGTTAAAAGAAGTTTGGCGGAGGGCCATGTAATTTGAGACCCAGACTTAGAGGTCCCGTACATGAATGAAACTTAGTAATACGTGTAGAGTGTAACAAAACTAACAAAAAAGTTAATTGGTTGAAATCTGTAGAAGTTGGGGGAAAGGTATTTCTCCTTATGATACCATTTGTAAGAAACTCATAATCTTTCTTGTTAGATAGTTCAATCAATCTACTATGATTAATTGTGTTTATTTTAATGCCAATTCGGTATGTAAAGTTTTTCCTGGTAATTTTTTACAGTTTAGTTTCGTAGTTTCGTAGAGTATTTTGAACAACTAATTTCATATTTTCGATATCCAAGCTATAGTTAATTTTCTATAATTTTTCTCCTTATGACGTCGTATCAGAGGCTGAATAGGTTAAACTCTTTGCTTTACGTAAGAGAATTTAAAAAAAAGTTACTCCATTGACATTGACATTTGAAACCAGTGCTGCCAGATACGATTTCGGAAATTTCCCCAGATTCATATTTTAATCCCCCAAAATGATATGTTTTGTCTCTCAAATCTCCACAAAACCATAGACACCACTTTGCTTACCTAATGATAGGCACAGGTATCGAACCATGATAGTTAGTCAAGATATAAATAACAGAACACCTTAGTTATGTTGTTTTTACGATGATAAATTGAAGAAAACACTCGAAATTCTCCACTATGATCATTGTTCCCCACGATTTCATTTCCCCAGAGAACATTTTTTCGTTGACATTGACGTTTATATGACGTTTGCTTTTTGTATATCAAAAGCAACGGATTTAAGCCCATTCAACCTCTGATATGACGTCGTTTAGAGGTCGAATGGATGTCAATTATTTTTTGTATTTTTGTTAAAATATCCACCATCTTATCATTTTAAGTGTTTTAAATAAGAAAATATTATGGTTTCTAAATATAAAATCTCGGAATGGTTTTGAAATCAGCATAGCTTAAGTTTTACTTTACATTCCGAATTCACGCTATAATACTATGATAATTGATGAAAACGAAATCACGAACTATCAGTTCATCCAAGCCAAATACATTCCGTAACGACCAAAAAATACCTCTGTGATAATATTAGATGAAAATTGCTGTCGTGGTTGCGTCTTGCTACTGCTTTTTGGATCATTTGTCTATTTTACTAGTAATTCCTATTTTTGATTTCGGACTTCTGGAGATGTGAAAGTTTTTTAAAAAACATCATAATTTTTTTCTGTTTATAACAATTATGACCGCCGCCGTCCTGAAGAGCTTTTAGTTTTCGTAAAAAAGGCTGGGTCCAAATTTGCCAATCTTCTTTTATTTTTCAGAATATGCGTTATTATTTTGGATTTGCTAACAAAGAATAAAAAAAACAAAAAGCAACAAATTTTTGCTTTTGTACAAACAAGCGTCAAACTTGGTGTGATTAAAGTGAAAACTCTACGGTTATACAAAAAAATCATAAAAACTGCCAAGTGTGAGTCGGGCTCAAGCTAAGGTTCTCGGAGAAAACATTTTTTTTTAAATACTGTGTTTTTTTGTAAATATTGTGTTGGTGGTACGGAACCCTCGCTCGGTGCGCGATGACTCGCACTTGGCCGGTTTTTTTAGTACCTAAAACGCTAGTCTACACGCATTGCGAAATATTAAAATATAGTAGCCTACCTACCTAAGTGTTCATTTAAATTCAAGCTTTAGAAATAAGTATACTGGTATGGGTGTAAAATTAGCAACGAAAGTGTAGTGTAGTGACCTGTCATTTCGGACGCTAAATAAAACTTAGCAAAACCTAAAAATAAAAAATGTTAAAATAATTGCAAAGAACTAAAAACACGACCAAATGAGTTCAAACTCGAGGGGTTTACTAGCAGCCATTGAAGAGTTCCACTATTTACCTCCTGGCTCCATCTTCATATCAGCTCAATGGTACCAAAATATGGGAATCCAAATAATTATGTAGTAATTAAATGCATTTATTATATTCTAAATAAACAATTAACAGTACAAATGTATAGACACAAATCCATAATAAAACTGAAATATCCTAAAACTAAAATATAACTAGGTACGTTGCCTCTAAGAGTGAGTACGTGGTGTGTTTTACCCGTGCAGCACTTTCCGCCGCCGATCCTGGCACCCGCGTAGTTCCCTGATGATGCGATCGCGCAAAGGTGCAAACGCAGGTCGCATCCCATAGGAAGCAGCAGCCCCTTTCCCATGGGATGAGGGTTAAGCCGTCCGGCCTTTTGCCGTCTGTGCGGCTTAAGCCGGTTGGTTCAAGGATGTTCGGGACGTTTGCCGACACCAGCGCTCTGCGGATTATGTCATTAAGGATATGGTGTCGTGGCCATCGTCCCGAACACTTCCTACAGCTTAAGGCATGATGGCCGTTGGCCTGCACCCAAGATCCACAGATGCATTGGTGCGGCACGCATATATTGTATTGACATCCGAATGTGTTTACATAATTTCAAATCGATTAGAAGTTGGTTAAAAGTACTTCAGTTGTTGTGACCTGCAGAAGGTAAATATTGCAGGCAGGGACAAACCATAACCAACAAATAAACAAAACGTATAATTATTATGTTTTTGACTGCCTCCGTGGTCTAATGGTTAAGAGCATTGGCTCTCATCACGGTGGTCGTGGGTTCGATTCCCACGGTGGACACCTAGTGATATGTCACTTTGTGCGTTTTTCCCCAGTTGGTTAGGGCATTGCAGGCTGAATCACCTGATTGTCTGAAAAGAAAAATGATTCCGTGCTTCGGATCGCACGTTAAGCCGTTGGTCCCGGCTTCTATCTCTGGTGGTAGTAGTCGTTACATAAAAACCACGTCAGAGGCATTAAGGCGGTCTGAAAAAACTCTGACACCAGGGCTCTGCCCACACGATAAGAAGAAGTTCAACCAAGTTCTGTAACGACTAAAAAGTACCTCAGTGATAATATTCGATGAAAATAGCTGTCGTGGTTGCGTTTTCATACTGCTTTTTGGATGATACTTATGTTTATTATACTAGTAATTTTCTACATTTGAATCAGCGCCGGATTGATATTTTTTATGAGTTAGGCCACTTTATTTCCGCCGCCCCATGTACCATGTTTCTAAAATTATAATTTTCCATTCATAGTAAGGAAGGCACTAAAGTTAAATAAACGAATGAATTAGTCATTAATGAAGAGCGTAAAATAGAAACAAGAATTTAAAAAAATTTTACGGGACTTTTTAATAGCAAAATCATCTATATTATCATCACAGTTTATGGTGTTCATTATCTATGTTTCTATGTAGAGAACTAGAGAAGACCTAAAGAATTCATTTTAAGTGTTCGGTATCAAAATTGGGTAAACGGAACACTTATGGAATCAGCTCGGTGTCTGTCCATCCGTCCGTCTGTCACAGGCTTTTTCCTGAGACAATGAAGACCTTTGTAGCAGGAGTGGAAAGTGCGATGCGGAGAGCTAGAGCTATATACAAGTTAGGGTAAACAGTAGACAGAGATTGATTCCTCAAAAATGCAGTAATATAGATAAAATAGGTAGATTAACAGTAGGTACCTAGGATTTTTTATTTTTGATAGAAATGAGTCTCTATAGGGAAACCATGAGGAAACCAGTGAACTTGTTTGACCTCTGAAATCTGCCGCCCCTAGGACGCTGTCGCCCCTAGGCCGCGGCCTATACGGCCTATTGACAAGTCCAGGACTGATTTGACTTTTGGTGATGTGGAGGTTTTTTAAAAAATGCCTTAATTTTTTCTGTTTATAATAATTATGACCACCGCGCCGGCCGTCCTGAATGGCTTTTAGTTTTGTTAAATAATGTCTAGGTCCAAACATGCCATTCTTCTTTATAAGCTTCTTGGTCATAGTCTAAATAGTTTGGTAGACACAACAGCACATGTACGAAATACGAAGGCATCAATATATCTGACACCCCCTCGGGAAACATAGTCGTGAGCATATGCTATGCTACGAAGGCATCAAATCCTATACAAAATAACAATTCTGAATGTGTGTGGCAGGTCTAATAAAACAATCTGAGTATGATTTTGTTTAATGCTGGATTTAATTCTCTTTTTCACCAATAGATGGCACCACTTGTACTTTACATCGCGCTATCTATGCTATCGTTGTGTCTTATACAAAAGATTTAAGAAGTTGAAGAACTCTTAGGAATAATCATAAATCATAAATTACCAAAAAATTTACTTTTCTCTTATTTTTGCAACGAATGGTTTTATTTCTGCTATTCGTTTTTAAGAGTATAGTCATAGATTAATATGTATATTGGATATAGATAGGTAACTCGCCTTGAATTTTAGGACTAGGACGTCCTAATTGCGTTGCCGCTTATTAGCACAAGGGGGCGCCACATTATAGAAAAAAATTGAAAAAGACGATCGGCCGACATGAGGATCGAACCTTAGCTACCCGGATCGTAAGCCGGTTGTCTAGACCGCTAGACTAACAAGACAGTGATTGATATGGGCGAAATTTTTCACTACTACAGCGCAGCGCGTGAGGTGTAGAGCCCTGTTACTCCGATATGAACCCTAGTTCAACACATAGTGCTTCGAAACATAACCGATAGATGGCGGAAGCTGTCTATCGAAAATCAGCGTTCCACTTAGTTTGTACTAAGATAACATAGCATGAAATTTACAACAAATTTCTTTAACTCCTCCATATCTCATTCAATTAAAAAATCTCAATAAAACATCATAAATACCCACAATAGTCAAACCACGCGGTAGGAGCTTTGGGTATATCATACCGATAGTGCCCTGCTTCCACATAGCCCAGTCATTTTACGGAGTTTCGTTAGGAGAGGTGGGTGGTGGTGAGTAATTATTAATTGGACTTTTAAACTGTAACCGGCACCATTTAGTGACAAAAAGACTATCTGAAAACATATTTAAAAAAAAACGCTACGCAGCATAGAAATCAAAATTGTGAGTCCCAGCATGGCTAGCATGCCACCCACGACAAAGCGTTTAAACGAGAAAAACGTCGTGCGCGCTTTTTGGCGTTACGTAAATTAATAAAGATGGAGGCATATCTCGATTTTTGTCGTTTTCTCGGGGGTGGCATGCTAGGCCTACAGAAGGCTTTTAAATTAATAATACCGATGCAATCATTTGAATTAGATTTAACAATATAAATTATTTTTGAGCAATAAAATAGGCATTGAAATTTAAAAAAAAATGGTTTTTATTAAAAAATACGAATGCATGTTTCAATATTTAAAGTATCATCATCATCATATCAGCCATTAAACGTTCACTGCTGGACATAAGCCTCCCCCAAAATTAATTAATTTAATTATTATTATTTAATATATAATTATTTAATTAATTAAGATTTAAAGTATGTATAATGGTAATGCTTTAAATATGTGCAAAAAAAATTACCCTCATGTTTTTTATAGCGAGATAATAGCTAAATTTTAAATTTGGTTCTGTTGCTGACGGGATTTTTTTTTAATTTTGGTACATTTCTAAGCTCAAATTGACTCTTAAATACTATACCGAAAAAAATATCAGTTATTAATTTAGTTCCGGCTCAAACCGTAAAATGACTGGGCTAACAGCTTCCCTGGCACAAACAAAAAAAACCAAGTTTGGTTATACAGGGTGTTCGGCAGACGGTTGAACATACGGTTGAACCTCATCTGGCAGCAACGCATCGCCTTTTTCCGTCGCTCCATCCTTTTCTATCCCTCAGGAACGTCATTTGCTAGAGCAAATAAGGTAGACGGAACGCGACAGCACGCCGCAGCACCGCTGCGCGCCAGATGAAGTTCAACCCTTAAATGGCGGATCCATGGGGCCGTCTGCGTTTAGGCCCAATAGCAAGACTCAGGCCACATGTTTTTTTTAATAATTATTTTTTTTAACTTTTTTCGAAATTCGTCTTTTCTCTACGTTCAAACGTCAATAACTTCATTTAAAAAAAAACTAAACTAGCAACATTTTATTTTTATTTTAATCTAGGATAATTGTAGAATCTTACAAGAGTCGTATTTGATGCAGATGATTGCTAGACAATTATACACGAGCACTTAAATTGCAAACAAATTGAAAAAAAAATCTAAAAGCCCGACTTTGAAATGCGTTTAAAAAAAACTAAGTCTTTGAAAACATCGTTGGTTTTTTTTTTATTTTCTCACAAAACACAGTGCATTACACGGATACCTTTTATGCCAAACTGCATAACAGTTTGTCGGCATACAATGAGCTATTGATAACATTTACAAACAATTAACAACCACAACACTTAACGCTAATGGTACAAACAAGTATGGAAGCGGCGACACATGAAGCTATACAAAACCAAAATAAGCTGGCCGCGCGTAAGTAGAGTAACGTGTAACGTCGCGACCAGCTTATGTTGGTTTTGTATAGCTTGATGTATCGCCGCCGTACATTCGCGGAACCCAATCGACTAGCGATTTCGTAAATGCATTAAGATTAAGTTATTATTACCTAAAGCTGATTGACTACTAGTGAAATTAGATTCCGCGACTGCACAATTACCTCAAGGAAACATAAATACTAAATAAAAAGTACAATATAACACAATTTACTCACATACTTTTCAGGATGTGCCTTTTTAGGGCTCTTTTAAATGATTTAACACATCATTTATTTATATCTAAATCTAAATCTTGTGGAAGGGAATTAAATATTTTTGGTAATAGATACATTGAGGTTCGGGCACCATAGTAATTCGTATATCTTGGTACTACAGGGTGAAATTGATATCATTAGCATCTTTTTAAACTAAGTGTCTACCCATCGAACTGAATCGCGCGTCGAGATTGCAGTTTAGTGTGGATCAGCTGATTTTTTATTTGCTCCGATCGGTTTGCTCCCATAGTAAAAGTTGTTCAGTTCGATGGGAAGAGTCTTAGTTTAAAAGGATGTTAATGATATCAATTTCACCCTGTATATACCTGCCTGCTTTGGTCTAGTTGAGTAGCTATGTTTTCTCCTAACTATAAATTCCTTTTGAAGATATTGCTGAGTTGCGATTAAAAAGTGCACTTTTTCATTAACAGGTATTACTTTTCATATTTTAAATAACTTTTCGTATTCTCTATTACAACCATCTTTGACGTTTTTACTTACTACTTTCCTGCCCGTTCTAACGATATGCAATATGCCCAATTTCCTTAGAAACATACATACATAAGTATTCTCACGCCTGTCTCCCACAGGGGTAGGCAGAGACAACGGAGCGTCACCTGTTACGATCCTGACATACCTCTCTTAGCTTCCTCCACATTCATAAGTCCTTTCATGCATGCTCGTCGGTTTCGAGTAGATCTGACCTGGCCCTTTTTAAGCACGTCGCCAATTTCGTATATAAGGTCTAACAAAACTAGTTGAAACTATTTTAAGGGGATGATCAGACCATCAAACTGAACAACTTTCTCTATGGGACCAATATCGAAATCGTGAAAAAAAAATCCGCTGTCCCATACATTCGAGTCGAGTTATGATTTGCAGTTTTGTATGGGTCAGCTGATTTTTTTTTCGCGAATTCGATATTGGTCCCATAGAGAAAGTTGTTCAGTTTGATGGTCTGATCATCCCCTTAAAATAGTTTCAGCTAATTTTGTTAGACCTTATATGTACGTCTAGGCCGTCCCATTCCAACATTTCCACTTACGCTTGCCTCATAGATTGCCCTCGTCAATCTGCTCTCATCCATTCTTTCCACATGACCAAACCATCTCAACATACCTTTCTCTGTTTTGGTCACTACATCCTCTTTCAAACCACAACGTTCTCTAATAAAACAATTTTTCAATTTGTCCATTTCCTTAGAAACAACTGGAGTAATTTGGTCAACTACCTGGGCCTTTTTTCTCGGAATTCTACATTTGCGAAAAGTTAAATTAAGAGTGAGGTGTGATGGAATTAAAGTGTATAGTTTACCTAAAGGTGGTAAAAATAAATGGTGGATTCAAATGAGTTATCAACAAGGATTCCATGCATCACGGAGCCTCTAGGCTTGAGCCGTGGTGACGGAAAGAGACCAGACGGCCTAACATTGGTACCTTGGGAGAAGGGTAGGTCCCTGTTGTGGGATGCGAGTTGCATCTGCACCATCTCATCTGCAGGGTACCACGCGGGTGGCTGGATAGCGCAGCTCGCTTCAAGCACTCGTGGTACCAAGCCTTAGAGGGCACATATCTTTTCGTGCCAGTGGCAGTTGAAACCGCAGGGCCTTGGGGAGCTGAGGCCAAGAAATTTATAAAAGACCTGGGCTGTAGATTACGGGAGAGGGGCAATGACCCTCGCTCCGGGGCGTTTCTTGCCCAACGTATCTCCTCAGCCATCCAACGTGGCAATGCCGCCAGCGTAATGGGTACGTTCTGTACAGACACGACCCGGGGCGGGTTATTTGAGTAAGCAGGTTTGTATTTGAAATTTGTTTTTCTACAGTCATAAAGAAAACACTCAAGATGACATTATTATTTGGTTATAAGGGCTTGGTCAATGACCAAATAGCTACTGCGACCTGGATAGATCTATTGTAGCTGTAGCTCAAGATGACAGAAATTGTCATTATTTGTCTATAAAAATTGTTCAAATTGATGCCCTTGATTTGCTATGGTTGCTCGGCACCGTTAACGTATTTCGAATGTTGCAGTTTGTGGAAGCATCTCCGCTTTTCTGTTTCGAATGCTGTAGTTCGGTTGCTTATCCCTCCCTCTCTACTATAACCCTCTCACTCCGCTACACAACAGCAGATTTTTTTCGGGTGTTGCCAAACTATCGCTAGTTAGTTTTACAATCAACATCTACAGGGTGAAATTGATATCATTAGCATCCTTTTAAACTAAGAGTCTACCCATCAAACTGAACAACTTTTACTACGAGGGCAAACCGATGGGAGCAAAAGAAAACCGGCCAAATGCGTGTCGGGCCACGCGCAGGGTAGGGTTACGTGGTTGTCCATCACAGTAATGACTCGATTGATCTGACGCGAACGCTGAGCTTCAACACTAGCAGTTCTTATTACACTATGATGAAGTGTAGGTCACCGATATCGTTATCATTATCGCCATCTTCCGTAAGAAATGTTTATCTATTTACAATGCCATATTATGTGATTGCATACATATGACATACCGATGTAATCATAATCCTAAATACAACAGTTGGTTTAGCTCTCGTATTTAATAGTGTTATGAATTTATGATTCCGTATACTAGGTACCTAGGTTAAATGATTATACAGTGTCAGATAGTGTTTCTCGAATAATTCTTCACCAAATTACTCCAGTTGTTCCTAAGGAAATGGACAAATTGAAAAATAGTTTTATTAGAGAACATTGTGGTTTGAAAGAGGATGTAGTGACGAAAACAGAGAAAGGTATGTTGAGATGGTTTGGTCATGTGGAAAGAATGGATGAGAGCAGATTGACGAGGGCAATCTATAAGGCAAGAGTAAGTGGAAATGTTGGAAGGGGACGGCCTAGACGTACATTTACGAACCAAATTGGCGACGTGCTTAAAAAGGGCCAGGTCAGATCTACCCGAAACCGACGAGCATGCATGAAAGGACTTATGAATGTGGAGGAAGCTAAGAGAGGTATGTCAGGATCGTAGCAGGTGGTGTTCCGTTGTCTCTTCCTACCCCAGTGGGAGACTGGCGTGAGAATATGTATGTATGTATGTATGTTTCTAAGGAAATTGGGCACTTCACCTTACAGCTCTCGTAAATACGCGTCGTTGGAGCCATTTTTAAATATCATATCTTCACAACTCTCCGAGATATAAGGGGATCGCATTTTTTCGTAAAATCGGGGCCTATACCTACTGGAGCGAACGAAAAGACATTTCCAATGTCAAAAAGAAATAGCCATTGCAAAGATACGTTTACATACATAAATTCACGACCGTAGTCCCTTTTGGGCGGTCAGAAGCATTGCTACAACTACCAACTTTCTGTATAAGAATGTAGTTGTAGCAATGCTCACATTTAACAATTTAAGTTTCAGGATAGAATGACGTGTCAAGTGATGAGATGTGGTTAACCTTTCGCCCACATAAACACTGCAAAAAAAACCTTTAGAGAAAAGCTGTCCTTCATAATTAAATGTTTTCCCTCCTGAGGGTGCAAGTCCGACTTGCACTTGGCCAGTTTGTGGTAATACCAATCGAAAAATAAGTTTGCGTACACTTAATTCTAAATTCGCTTTGACTAAGTATATACCAATCAGTTTACAGGATACAAATCTCAACAAAAAGTGAATTAAAACTCAACTAAAAGTGTATCTAAAAACACGATAAGTAAATTGGAACTCAACGAAAAGTGAATTGAAACTCAACAATATGTTAATTGAAACCCATTAAAAAGTGAACTGAATCTCAACGAAAAGTGAAATGAAACTCAACGAAAAAATGAACTAAGTTGTAAAACTCAACAAAAACTAAAATAATGGATTGGTGGAAAAGTGTTAAGGAATGGGCTGGCGTCTCAAAGAGGCCTGCGCATGAGTTGAACAAGAGTCAGTACTCGCTCGTGTCGGCGGGCGAACTGACGGCTGACAACCTGCTGCTGTGGCTCGGCTTACCTGAGGAGGTTAAAAATGACCCCGCCTTGGCTCCGTTCAGGCAGCTTTATGAGAAAGAACAGGGTTAGTTTTTACGTTTTACTTTTTTTAATTAGCTTCTTAAATAACTCGATAGATGTCGTGTCCATCGCTTGATAGAAAAGTGTGCTCAATCATGTCAAAATCATTAAGTTTCACTTTGTTTGACTCAACATAAAATAAATTGAAACTCAACGAAAAATACGAAACCTAAAACACTGGATAGGTGGAAAAGTGTAAAAGTGTAAAAGTGACAAGTGTCAGAGAGTTCATGAGTTTTATCATCGTCATTATTAAAATTACCTTTTTTTTTATTTCTTTGGAAAACCAACAGCAATACAACGTGTTAATGAATAAGCGCAAAACCTCATACACCCTAACTGATTTATAACAAAATAATTAGAATGAAACAATAATTTCATTATTTTGATAGTTAAAATTTAAAGTTATTCGCAGTTTAAGTTTTGAGGCAAAAATGATTTGTTATCATTTCAGCAATGAATGAAAGCGGTAACATACTCATGGATACATTTTAATAATCTTGTTTTGATAGTAAGTAGGGTGAGTGTGCCCGTGCGGTGGGTTAACATCGGGTTCAGTAAATTTCAAATTTTAAAAACCAATTATTTAATATCTTGACAAAAATTACCCATGTTGAAACCATAATAATTCGATTTTGCTCTCGATTCTAAACAAACTACTTTCTAGTTTTGCGTTAATTCATTAACACGTTTTTTTTTTTTTTAACGGGCATAGGCCCACCACACATTCCCACCGCTGTAACTCCTGTAAGCCAGGATCAACAGCGGCGACCATTCACAACACTGGACAATGAAGTCCAGCGAGCCCGGGGGATGACTCTAATCTGTCTTGGAACCCGCAATGAATTAATCAAAGAAGATAGGAGGAGTAGGAAAACGAAATATCCGACTTCCCTCCATTGCAAACGGGAGACAGCAATAAGAAGGAAAAAAAACATGGCTATTAGAGAGCCAATTCAAGAGATCATTTATGGCAGTGTTGAAGACACGACCGCAAAAGCACCAAAAATACAAAATAAAACAATAGGAACCTAAAATTGTACTGAAACTATGACCTATTTTGCTTCCAGTAATAAGTATGGCAAAAACATCTGAACGCACGGAAGTTATCCCTAGTCGCAACAAGATCCATGTAGTAAGGGACACCAGAAAACGATTTTATTGAGACGTTGTATAATTCAGTAACAACATGAGTAAAAAGCAGAAAGCCTATAACAGGTTTTCACTGATAGAACTATATTATAGTCATTATTTATTAACATTGTCATGTATTTCTGAAAAGAATTTACTCACGGGCCGTAGCTCGTCGGACCTTCGGAAGGCAAGCGTGGACATAGGTCTAACACGCAGAAGTAATAGCTTCGAGACCTTTGACTAGTTATATAGGGACTAGTACGCGTGTAATTCTACTAACCAAACATTTCTGCCACTTTTTGCGGGGGGCGAGGTAACATGAAATCCGAAGCACCCATCCCCATTTAATTGTACACCCTGTATAATGCTTATTGTGATAGTGTGTGAGCCAGCTCTAAAATCTTCATCAATCACAGTTGGACATTAGTCTTTATAATTAAGAAGGAATTTGCTAAAGCGCCACTCTTGGTCAGGTGGATAAGCGGTCGCAGTTAGATGAAGGTAGTACATAAGGCCGTTTGTCCACCGCCGCCGTCATCGGGACATCACTTTATATGGAATCACGTCGACGGCGGCGGTCGTCCACGGTGGACACGCGGTAAATGCACCGCTACTTCTTCGGCGCCGTTATCTTTTCTTGGTGACGTCCCGGTGACGGGCTACGGTGGACAAACGCACTAAGTGAATGCTGCCCTAGCTCTTAAATACTTTGACCCACTATATAGGGACTAGCCACGCGTGTAATTCTACTAACAAACATTTCTGCCACTTTTTGCGGGGGGCGAGGTAACATGAAATCCGCAACTTTGGATTTTATTCCCATAACTTTAGATTCTAATTTTGAACGTTAAAAATCATGAAAGTGGTCTCGTGTGAACCCCAAACGTTCTAAGTTCGAAATTATTGTTTCGCAATTATAGGCTGTCTCGTTTAGTGATAAGGTATAAAATTGAATGTAAATGCTCATGATTAATTGATCTAATACCGTGGCAGAGGGGAAATGCTACCGCAAGGCTAGTCCTTATAATAAATAGTCAAAGTTCGAGACACTTTTATCTAAATGCTTTGGGATGCACCAATCGTGATCTATCTCTGAATGCATTGTGTAAATGCACCAGCAGCCTAGCTAGCATGCCATCCAAGACAAAGCGTTTAAAGAGAGAAAAACGTCATGCGCGCTCTTTCTGGCCTACGTAAAATAATAAAGATGGAGGCACATCTCGAGTTTTGTCGTTTTCTCGGGGGTCGCATGCTAGCTAGGCTGGCCTACGTAAAATAATAAAGATGGAGGCACATCTCGATTTTTGTCGTTTTTAGGCTGGGCAAGCACGTTGCACGTGATACGGCTATATCATGTCTTTTATCTCGTTCGTTCGCGCGCAAATAGAAAGAGAGTGGGCAAGCACGTTGCACGTGATACGGCTATATCATGTCTTTTATCTCGTTCGTTCGCGCGCAAATAGAAAGAGAGTGGAAGCGTTATAGCACTATATCACGCTGGTATTAGTATCATACTGAACAACTTTCTATGGTCTGATCCTCCCTTTAAAAAACCAACAGTATAATAATTATTATAGGCGCTTAAGGCTGTACCGAGCCTATTGTGCTGCCCCCAATCGTTTTTTTTTTCTTAACAATTAAAATATTTTCAGAAAAAAAGAATGACACATTGTCGTCATTGCTGCTTTTCAATTTATCGGGTCACTGTCAATTTGGTTTATAAAAGATCAGGCTGTATGGCTTTGTTCCTTTGCCTATCCAATATGGATGAAAGTAATACTACTTTTTATAATGTTGGTACAGTTGTTAATGTTATTATCTTTAACCGTCAAAATTGTTCACTTTTGGCGGTTTTAACGATAATAGCTACATACAAGCATACAAAATATAATGCCCCGCAATGTTTCGATAAATTGAAAGCCAATCAGGACTACAATGTGTCATTCTTGTTTTTTGGAAATGTTGTTTAATTCTTTAGAAATAATAGTACATTATGGTACAAGTGTGTAATGTTGGTGATTACGCCGTAGGCGAGGGTCTTAAGAGAGCCGAGGACGGTAATCATCAATACACACGTGTATCATACGACGTTTTTCAACACACTTGTGGAGAAAATAATAATAAAAAATCATTTTATTTAGTAAATAAAAAGTTTATTTAGAGAATTTATTTGTACTATTGAATATGATCTTTTTTGTATCGAAACTTTTTTAAGAACAAAGCAAACTCAAGAACTCAACCAAGAAGTTTAGATACCTACTATAAAAAACCTATAACTCACTTGTGAATAATAGTAATTAAAAAGTCACAGTTTGATTATAGGTGTCGTTATGTGCCTAATTGCGGTGAAATAAGGGCCATTTTATGAGCAAGTGTGTTGAAAAATTTTTTTTATCCTACCGAGTCGGAAGTATTTTTGCGACATTGGCTATTCGTTTTTATTGACTAGGTTGGGTGTCCCTTAGGTTCCATAAATTTAAAAGTCATATTTAAGATATATATTTAAGTGGCAGTGGGCGGGGCACATTGCTCGCAGAACCGATGGCCGATGGGGCCGAAAAGTTCTCGAATGACGACCGCGTACCGGAAAGCGCAGCGTGGGTAGACCCCCCACACGGTGGACCGACGACCTTGTGAAGGCGGCGGGAACCCGTTGGATGAGGGCAGCGCAGGAACGGTCGTTGGGGGAGGCCTATGTCCAGCAGTGGATGTCCATCGGCTGAGATGATAAAATAAAAATAAAAACAAAATAAAAAAAGGTATTTATTTTCATCTCACATATAGGGACAATGAAACAGTATAATTGTTACAAATTATGCTAAGCTTAGTACTATATGTGAGAGACCGGTGCACGTGGTAGATTTACAGATAACACCTGCAAATCTGGTTAACGAGTCACCGGGCTCCCACCCCCGTCTGGAGTCCATACATTTTAGATTAAATAAACTTATATGTAGACATTAAAATAGCAGTAGGAAACTAATGTAAGACATCTTTAATCACTGAGCTCCAGCATCTAACCATTAGGGGTAGGTTCTAAAGCTCAGTAATCAAAGAGCCTCTTAAATACTAATTTTATGTATTGCAGTTTAAAGTAGGATAGTTTGTACCTTAGTGTATGCGTGTGCGTGTGTGTGTGTGTGTGTGTGTTTTATTTTATTTGTTTATAGTTTTCAGTTACCATTCAGTTGAATTAGATTACCTACATTCATTTGTCAATGCTTCACCATACAAAGATTCAGAACACAATGTTTAGTTTGATGATGATGATGATGATGATTTAAGATATACTTTTTCACTCTATAAATTTCAACATTATAGATTTTATTGGTTATGTGTTTAAGATGTTAAGGGTTTTCAATATAGGCATTTTCACTTATGGATTCTAATATAGACCCGACTTACCATACTTACAACCTTTAGAGAAAAGCTGTCCTTCATAATTAAATGTTTTCCCTCCTGAGGGTGCAAGTCCGACTTGCACTTGGCCAGTTTGTGGTAATACCAGTCGAAAAATAAGTTTGCGTATACTTAATTCTAAATTCGCTTTGACTAAGTAAATACTAATCAGTTTACAGGATACAAATCTCAACAAAAAGTGAATTAAAACTGACTGTGTCGTGACGGTGACTCTGTTACCTCACCTACCTTATTATGTCGGTGTTAAATGATACGCTATATACACAGCAATTATAAGACATGTTCTATACATGTTATAATAAGAACGTACAAATAAGCATTATAAAACATCTACTTGCCTATGGAAGTGTGAATTCTTAGTACAAACGTTGTACCCATTAGATAATCAGATCCATCCATATAAAGTCTTATCTAAAAGTCAAATAAAGCTCAAAATTGTCAGAGTAATGTATGGAGGTTTTTTCAATGATGTCACAAAGTTAATATGTTTTTAATGTTGACGATTTTGTGCTGAATGATGTCTTCCTTATGCGGCGGCACATAGACATAGCATAGAATTTGCTCACTAAAATAGGTACACAAAATTTGTAAGTGACAGACTGAAACGGTGAACTCAGACCATCAAACTGAACAACTTTCACCATGGAGCCTACCTCAAGAGACGCGAAAAATAATCAGCTGTGGTCCTATACATTTGAGTCGAGTAGGTACATAGGACAGTTGATATTTTTTTTGCGTTTCCTGAGGTACGCTCCATAGTGAAAGTAGTTCAGTTTGATGGTCTGAGTTCACAGTTTCAGTATTTTGGACCTCCTATAGAAAATCGATCGGCTGATCCGTCTGAAATTCTGAATACACTCTATTAAAACTAATGGTGTCATACAGTGTGCAATTGATATCATTTCATTAGTATCTTATTTAAATAAGAGTCTATCAAATATAGTCCATCAAACTGAACACGTTTAACTATGAGAGCAAACCGATCGAAACAAAAAAAATATCTGCTCTTGCATACATTTGAGTCGAGTAGGCATTGCAGTTTAGTATGGAACAGCTGATATCTTTTTTGCTCCGGTCGGTTTGCTCAGATAATAAAAGTTGTTCAGTTTGATGGGTGGACTCTTAGTTTAAAAGAATGCTAATGATATCAATTTCACCCTGTAGAAGGGTACACGAGGTGGCTTTAAACTGATCAAAGATTGAAGTGATTAAAACATCACTTAAATATCGTTGTTTTTTTTTAAATAATATCAGAGCTTACTTTTCTTTACAGGCTATTTGGAAACTTCGCTAAATGAAAAATCTTCAGATTCCAAATCCAAGCGCCTGCCGCTAGTGAAGTCAGCTCCAAGCCTGAGCAGCAGTCTTCAGATCTTCCCTGAGACCGAAGACAAGGACCCGGTCAAGAGAGATGATGCTGCAAACGGCGAGGCTCCGACGGAAGTTAGAGTGTGAGTGTTAGACGTTTCCACAGATCACAAAAACTAAAAGGAGATGTAAAAAGGGGGCAGGGCCAGTGTCGCAGCAATATGCGCTAAAACGGAACACATTGCTCACTGAAGTAATGATTCAATATATTATGAGGCTGAAAGTCAGTCGAGATATTATGTGTAAATAGTTTACAATGCTTGCGTAGTACTAAAGATTATTCGAACGTTGAGTTCTGATACCGCAATGGATAATGAGCACATTCAAGCTAACAAAATACTTTCTATCGCGTGGTACTGGTGGTAATGCGACACTAGGTTTCGTACTCGGAGCGTTGGTTAGCATCTCTAGATATCTATGGACGTTTCTATTGTTTATTTCTTACTAACAATCCGCGTGAACAATGCGGATTGTTCACGTTCACTTCACATACGCATCACTTCTTCAGTGTATGCAGGTTTCCTCACGATGTTGTCCTTCACCGTTTGAGAGCAGTCGGTATTACGTACATAAGTAAGATAAACTCATTGGTACATGGCATGTCTGTGCGGATACGAACCCAGACCCTCAAGATTGAGTGTTCATGCCTCTTCGCAACGCGCCTAGAGCGTTAGAGTATATCTAGAGCACTCTTATACAGAATGTCCCGTAAACCGACGTCAACCCAGTGGATGCTGATAGGTTAGTTCATGCCTAACCAGAATATACCAAATTATCAAGAAATAAAAAAAAAATTGTAAATCAATCAATCGATCTGTCAACATTTTACTTTAGGAAAAGGTTCTTAGTTTTCGAGATAAGGACAGTTTTATGAAATTCGTTAAACTCTTTACCTTATTTACTATTTTGAGTTCCACGGCTACAAATGTTCAACGCAGTATCTGTGTTAAAACTGTCAATATCTTGAAACTAAGACACTTTTACAAAAGTATGATTTTGATATTCTGCTTTGACCTAACCTATCAGCATCCACCGGGTTGAAGTTGGTTTACGGGTCACCGTGTATATTCCGTGCTAGAGCCTAGAGTCCGCTTTGAAATTGAATAATAAAGCCAATTTATTTCAACGAAACCGTTTTTTCCTTTTCCAGTATCAACACGACATCAAACACGAAGAAGACAAGGGTATGTGTCATTTCATTACTAAATGTTAAATTTTTAATAAGCCATCATACACCATTTACAGATCGTGAGGCAATCTTTACGCTGAAGAAGGAATTGATATGTCATCAATTCATCATCATAGTCAGCCCGTATTTATCTACCCACTGCAGGGTATGCCATGCCTCCTCCCCATTTTGCCATCCTCGGTCCTGTGCCAGTCGCATCAAGGGTGAGGGTCGATTAATATGTGAAGCTTACCAATCAGTATTGGGCGCCTGGTGGTGGACTAACGCCTGCAGATCCTCCTCAAAAGTATGCTTGCCCGTTCCCTGCAGTGGGACGTAGGTTTGATTAATTGATGATTTTTTTGCGATTTAATGTTTGCTCCTATATTAAAAGTTGTTCAATTTGCTAAAACTGTAGAAGTATTTTAGGCTGTAGTTAGGTATGTAATGTTGAGATGGATGTGTGGTATACCTAGAATGGACAGGATAAGGAACGAATCACAGATCACAAACACTAAAGGGAGATGTGAAAAGGGGGCGGGGCCAGTGTCGCAGCAATATGCGCAAAAACGGAACACATTGCTCGCGACAGTAGTGATTCAATATATTATGAGGCTGAAAGCCAGTCGAGATATTATGTGTAAATGGTTTACAATGCTTGCGTAGTACTAAAGATTATTCGAACGTTGAGTTCTGATACTGCAATGGATAATGAGCACATTCAAGCTCACAAAATACTTTCTACCGCGTGGTACTGGTGGTAATGCGACACTAGGTTTCGTACTCGGAGCGTTGGTTGGCATCTCTCTAGATCTCTATGGAACGAATATATTAGAGGAAGTTTGAAAGCAGCAACTATGACGGAAAAATTGCAGGGTAATAGACAATCGTGGTATGGGCATGTAATGCGGAGTGACTTATTGTTACGAAACGAGTGTTAAGTATGTATGTGGATGACTGCAGTACGAGAGGAAGGCCGAAGAAATGATGCAACGATATGTGTAAGAAAGGAGTGAGTGCTGAAGAGATTTGAATGGAAGAGGATGGCATATTGCACCGACTCCAAATAATAGGAAATGGGCAATAGAATGAGTGATGATTTTAGGCTGATGATGTTTACTATGCTCATGATTTAGCCCTTAAAGAAACATTTAATTTCCAGGTGGCGCAAGCGACATACTACACAAAGATGACAATACTTCTCGCGTGTTGGTTGTTCTTTACTGTTGTATTCCTGATGTGTGATGAAAAGACAGAGGTTGTGAGGAACTCGGCTGTCAGATTCGGTGACGTGAACAGTGAGTACCTATCTATATCTTTCTGCCTCCGTGGTTAAGAGCATTGGGCTCTTGATATAGGTCGTAGGTTCGATTCCCACGGGGGTAAACTAGTAAAATGTTAGTTTTTCCCCAGTTGGTATTTTTTTATTTCTTAACAATTAAACAATATTTCCAAAAAAACAAGAATGTCACATTGCTGATTTTCAATTTATCGGGTCACTGCGGATTTGTTTTTTTAATGTTTGTAGCTATTATTATCTTTAAAACTTTCATTTAATTTATTTATGCGATTAAAACAATATACATTGTGTGGGAAATTAACAATTAAATAGTAACTTATAACTAAACAACTAAAATCTATTTCATTATTGCAGCTAAAAGTGGCAACTTTTGGCGGTTTTAACGATAATAGCTACAAGCATAAAACATAATAATCCGTAATGTTTCGATAAAGTGAAAGCCAATCAGGACTATAATAAATGAATGAAATGAATGAATGAATAAAATATACTTTATTACAATCTACAATGTGACATTTTTGTTTTTTGGTAATGTTGTGTATAATTAGATAGGTATTTAGAAATAAAAAAGTACGACTGAGGGCAGCACGATGGGCTCAGTACCCTCTTAAATAAGATGTTGATGGTGATGATAAACAAAATGATCGTCTATCATTTCAGCCTACGTCCTCAATCATCATATCGAAGACCTTTCGATACAAGTGTCAGTATCAGGTCCATTTATGACAGAGCAGATGGAGAAGAAGAATTCAAGTCAGCTGGAGAAACATAAATACATGTCACTTTGGATTGAGAGATGGCTCGTCGAGAATAATCGTGATATTGATGATATTTCCGAAAAGGACGTAATTTCTAGAGAGGTATGTAGTCCCTAAAAATACTATAAAGTCCTTCTTAATATTATGTTTCTACTGCTAATTTGACTTTCAAAAATCATACTTCAGAAGTGCGATTTTTGAAAGCCTAATTAATGTAAGTTTCCAAAGTAATTTTGACATTTTCAACTGCTTTGCTTTGAGCAATATAAGTATATTAGAAAAGAGAACCCACTCGTGGCAACATTATGCATCCACCTTATGTCAAATTGAAGGCTAGCTAGCGCCATCTATGTTTCACCGACAATAATTCAACCTATACTATACATACCTACTTATATCTACTCATACCGATGGATATTATTGTTTTGAATGCTAGTTTTCGTTCAATCCCGCACCGATCGAGTGAAATTCCAGTATCCTTACTATTCCTGTAATCTAAACATTGGTAAGAGAACAACAGAAACTCCAGAACATCACTAAATCGGCACGAAATTGAACGAAAACTACAAACAACCCGCACATTACGCAAGATAGGTAGCCATTTTGTGAATTTGTCAATTAGGTATTGACATAGACAATAAAATCTTTTTTTCATAGTTCTGCGAAGTATTTAATAGATGGCAGCACATTCTATGCAAACTGAGTCGGAAAAAACCTACCAAAAGGCGACTGTCCTCCGCCTGGTTCAAAGTATGAGTTTCAAAAATCGTATCACAGAACAGATTGCATTTAGTATGGAAAGTCAAAACTGCAACTGTCTATACCAACACGTTGTATCCAGCTGATCCAGTGTCTTGTGTGTGTGTGTGTGTGTGTATTGTATACAGGGTGTTACAAAAATACAAATAAACATTTAAGGGGGTGGTTGAGACCATTAAACTGAACAAATTTCACTATCGGACCAACATCGAAATCGCGAAAAAAAACGGATGTTCCATCATCATCATATCAGCCGATAGACGTCCACTGCTGGACATAGGCCTCCCCCAAAAGAAGGAGATTTGCCATAATCGCCATGATGGGATGCGTTTGCGATGTTCCATGCTAAACTACAGATCTACTCGAGCTAAATGTATGGGACAACAATTTTTTTTTTGCGATTTCGATGTTAGTCCCATAGTGAAAGTTGTTCAGTTTATTGGTCTAAACCACCCCCTCAAAAGTTTTCAATTTTTATTTTTACTTCTGTAACACCTTGTAATCCCTGTATAACTAACATAAAAATCAGAAAAAAAAAACTGTTGTTCCATACAAAACTTAATATCTTTCAGAACACTCCAATCTGGAATATCTACATAAACGAAGAAGATCTTGACAGCGCGAATGAAAGACGCTCTTCAATATTCAGCATGACCTCCGAAGACAAGACGAATACGACCCAAGTATTCGTGATACGAGTGAATACGACTACAAATCGGTTCCTGACTCCATTCACGATCAGTTATTTGATGAACCCTCTGAATGTTCATACGGGGGTCGTTTACGCCCTAACGCTTTTGACTGGATTGTACTTACTGATTGTTTTTGACGTAAGTTTTTTTTAATGTTTTTGGTGACTTGTTTAGATAAGTTTATTTACAATATTGTTAGATTTTTCCTATACACTACTCACTTACAGCATTAGAGTACCCCACTGCCAAAGCATAGCATAATTATACAACGTTTCAGGGTGAAGCCAAACGAGCGTAATTTTGTGAGTTGTGAGTCACGTATTTTGAGTCCGTTTCATATAAAGGCTGAGGTCATAGACAATGCATTCCCGGATTTTATATGAAACGGACTCAAAATACGAGACTACCAACTCACAAAATTATGGCCAAAACTAGAAAATAGTTTGCTTAGAATCGAGAGCAAAGTCAAATTATAAAGGTTACAACCATAGAGAAATTACACGCTTCTCTAGGTTACAACATAGGTTACAACATTTAAAAACTAAATGTCAACCCACCGCACAGGCATACCCCAAGAGTAATATAAGTATATTAGAAAAGAGAACCCACTCGTGGCAACATTATGCATCCACCTTATGTCAAATTGAAGGCTAGCTAGCGCCATCTATGTTTCACCGACAATAATTCAACCTATACTATACATACCTACTTATATCTACTCATACCGATGGATATTATTGTTTTGAATGCTTGTTTTCGTTCAATCCCGCACCGATCGAGTGAAATTCCAGTATCCTTACTATTCCTGTAACCTAAACATTGGTAAGAGAACAACAGAAACTCCAGAACATCACTAAATCGGCACGAAATTGAACGAAAACTACAAACAACCCGCACATTACATTAAAGTATATTTCATTCATTCATAAATACATACGGAATAAACCTGATTCGGAATTGGTTCCGGATGGAGTGTTGCCGCTTTCAGAGACTTTTTCACTAGATCTAATGATTTTTTATGTCTTATCACACAAGCGATTTTTGAACGTAGTCGTTGACGGAACGCTACCCTAACGTATCGTGACGGTGCAGTTGCGACGTCGCGTCGTGGCGGTATAGTTGCGAAATCGTCTACTACCAAAAATTACTTGTGTGATAAACGTCTCCAACATACTCATCACTGCGATCCTGATGTGAATCTTTGACTTGGGTTGAACTTGCCTTGTTTATATTTGTTTTGTTGTACTATTTAATTTAATTTAATTTATCGCAAGTTTGTTTTTTAATATTTATTAGAATTACCTGACAGAGCAGGAGTGCAATTTCCGAATGTCACACTTTCAAAATCATGATCGATTGATCCATACGTCGGTCGTAGAAAGAGAAGGTAACGCATTTTAG
This sequence comes from Agonopterix arenella, assembly GCA_927399405.1. Taxonomy (NCBI): domain Eukaryota; kingdom Metazoa; phylum Arthropoda; class Insecta; order Lepidoptera; family Depressariidae; genus Agonopterix; species Agonopterix arenella. Next base: position 6,196,395 of record OV656718.1, on the reverse strand, counting down.
TCTATGCAGTTGGTACTTATTGGCTAAGTGTGAAGTGGTGTCCGTATAGCTAGCGTACACAATAAAAGGGATCAAGCTAGGATTAGTGCCAATAAATAGTGCCGAAATAGTGCCTAATTAGTACCTAGGTCAAATAAATAGTGCCTCTGTACTTTACGAGATATCGATTTTTTTACTTGATACGCTAGCTTGACGTCAAGTTAGCGTACACATTTTCTGTGGCTAAAACTGCCTAATGAGGGATTTTCCGAAAGCCATTAAAAAAGAAAAAGTAGTTCCTAATGACTCGATAGATGGCGTTGACGAGACAGGGGTGAGCGACCTTGCAGATAGTAAAATACAAATAAAATAGTAAGGATTTGTGTTTTTAAGTAAACAGCGAAATATGAATATATATTTCGTCAACGGATGCGTCTGACTCAGTGGCATGCATTTTTGTTTACTTTTTAGCCTAAAATTTTCGTCTTCGGACCCCTCTCTGGTCAACGCCATCTATCGCCGGTTTGTTGAACTACGTTTGACTAGCTGTCAGAAAACTCCTCATTAGCACCTAGGTCAGAGTGAGATGCTATGAAAAGAGCTATGCTCGGTTTCTCTGAGAGATCACATCAGAAATGTAGTGACACATCAGAGAACTAATGAGGTTAACTAAGAAAATAGCAAGCTGAAAGGGCTAAGTAATGGGCTGGTCATAAAGTGTAGCTATAGTGTGGGACGCCCTACTACCCGCTGGACAGATGACCTAAGAAACGTAGCGGGAGCGCCTGGATGAGGAAGGCCGAGGACAAAATATTGTGGCGCGCTTTGGGAAAGGCCTATGTCCAGCAGTGAACGATGATAGTGTTGACGGCCCGGTAGCACAGTCTGTAGTGAACCTGCCTGCTGTGCTGAGAGTCGCGGGTTCGAATCCCGTAAGGGACAAATATTTATATGATGAATATCAATATTTGTACCCGAGTCATGGATGTTTGTATCTATATATTTATTCTATATCGTTGTCTAGTCATCATAATACAAGTCCAGGTACTTTAAATGTGACTAGATAATTTGTGTGACAATGTGTAAGATATTTATATATATCTATACTATTATAAAACTGTAACAGGAAGTTTGTCTGTACATTGAAGATATTAACAAAAAAAAAGTTACGATATGGTTTTTAGGTGTCCCTGATTCCATTTCACCAATTTTTGGATTTTTTGTCTGTCTGTTTGTTTGTGTGTTTGTTTGTTTGTTTGTTTGAACGAGTATCACGCAAAAACTACAGAACCGATTTTGATGAAACTTTTTTTGTTTGATATCTTGTGATCTGACTTAAAATCTGGTATATAATTTGTGCGGACGAAGTCGCGGGTTAACGCTCCTTTTATATATATATATATATATTCTGATGATGATGCTGAAGACCCTACGTATTCAACCTCTTTTGCCTTTTCGGTAGATTCCGCCACCGAGCAAACTCTTTTGCTCGTTCCCCGTTGATCAAACCGGGCCAGACTGTCCATACAGGTGGCATCCCTCTGTTTGTTTAAGACTAAGAGATAAGTGTACTTTTTGCAACCATCAGCAGCAAGGCTGATTCAGTGTTTATGGGGTGTAGATCATCTCTGTGATGGGGATGAACTAGGTCTGCCTGCATAAGTAGTGTTCACATAGCTACAGTGCATACTACAATACTATTATACGATCAGCCTTGCAGCTGATCGTAAATTTTTTAATGACCTTCAAACATCAGTAAATTCTAAACCGACTGGAGTTATGCAGGCAGACCTGGTCCATTCCCATCACAGAGATGCTCTACACCTCATAAACACTGAATCAACCTTGCAGCTGATGGTTGCAAAAAGTGCACTCATATCTTAGCCTATTTGAACACATTAAGTTTGCCTTGTGTTTATTAATTGTCTATTTTGCTGCTGGAAGAAATCTCCTCAGAGATAAGCTCGCCCTTTGTACATGTTTTCCCAACTATTTGTTCAACAGGTAATCAATCGTACGATGGCAGCTATAGTAATATCGACCTTATCACTAGCGGCATTAGCGCTAGTTGGTCAAAGACCTTCGGTACCAGAAGTGATATCCTGGTTGGACGTGGAAACCCTTATCCTGCTCTTTAGCATGATGATTCTGGTCGCTATAATGGCTGAAACTGGGTTATTTGACTTTCTAGCCGTTTACACTTTCGAGGTAAGATTAGGTTTTCGTTCGGTAAGTAAATATAAGGGGTGTTTATTTCGATAATAAAAAAATATACAAAAAAAAACAAAGAAAACATAAAATAAATCTATGAGAATGTAAAATCAATTTTATGGTATGACAGCGTAATTATAAAGATATCGCGCCTTCGCTCTCTTTCTATTTGTGCGCGAAAGAAAGAGATAACAGGCATGATATAGCCTTAAGACGCGCATCATGCTACGGCCTCAGGTATAAGTGTAGACAGTCAAATCTCAAATTACTTTAAAGAGTGATTCTACTCATGATAGATACTGAACAAATTTCCCTAAGGAACCTAAGGGGAATTCGCAAAAATAATTAATTCAGCTTTTCATACAAACTTTTGATTAGCGAATTGAATTTAGTATGGCAGGCAAGTCCACATTGGAAATGTCTTGGAATGTCTTTTCGTTCGCTCCAGTATAGGCCCCGATTTCACGAAAAAGTGCGATCCCCTTATATCTCGGAAAGTTGTGAAGATTCAAAAAACGCTCAAAAGGCGTGTATTTACGAGAGCTGTAAGGTGCAAAAAGAATTATACGAGAAAGTTAAAAACGAAAAAAGTTATGGTTGAAATAGTGAAAATTTTTTATTTTATTTTGGCGCTCTATATTTTGGAAAAGAAGAATGTTATCAAAAATTTGAGCAAAAACCCTCTGGACAATTTAGTCAGCTACAATTTGAGCCTAAAACAAAGACGATCGGGTTAAGGGTTTGCCCTGTAGCCTAACCTTTTTGAGACAATATTTTTTCGAATTCCGTAGATTCACAAATCTGTTTTTTTTTGCTTATTCTCTATAGGTTCCTTATTCAGTTGGTATTATGAGTAACGCTTACATTCGACTAAAGCTGTGCTATATGCTATAGCTATGTATTTCAGAGAGAAGTTGCCGTAGTTGAGAGTTAATCTAGGGTACACATAATTAATCATTAAAAAAATATGGTTGAAAGGAACTGTGAATTTTTATTTTTTTATTTTCAATGATTGGGGAATTCTCACAACTTTTTTCAGGTAACTAGAGGGAAACTGTGGCCTTTAGTATTCCTACTGTGCGGCATAACTGCCGTTTTGTCCACCTTCCTGGACAATGTGACCACTGTGCTGTTGATGTCACCTGTCACTATCAGGTAAAAGGTACCTTTAAGGCCAAGCCACACAGAGGCGGTTTTGCGGGAAAGCGGGCCGGAGGCGGACCTACTAGAAGCGAATTTCTCCGGACCAGCGCTGTGTGGTAGGGTACATACAAATTCGAACATTACCACCACACCACACACAACAAAACACCGGGTCCGGAGATATTCGCTTCCCGCAGGTTCGCCTCCGGCCCGCTTTCCTGCAAAACCGCCTCTGTGTGGCCTGGCCTTTAGTGTTTCTGCCGTGACAGCCCTAGCTAGACGGGAGGCGGACGCTCCCCGTCTCGCCCCGTTCCTTCCTAAGGCGCGATACCTGTAGCGCTGGCGACATTGGAATTTAATATTACACTTGCGTCATAGTGTAATAAAAACTAATAGTGGTGAAGCTCAGCGGTCGCGGCGGGTCTATGCTCGCGTGGAGTGCGGTGGACAGGCGTACCCTAACTGAATTCGCTGTGAATTTCGCAGACAAAGGGTTTTTAACTCGATTGACCTGCCGCGACCGCTAAGCTTCATTACTACTCGTTTTTATTAACACTATGGTTTATTTGGTTTATTCATATTTCCTTTGATATAATTAAAATAGCAAGATAGGTGGCTAGCTAGTTGGTGCATGGACCGCATGAATTGAGCCCGCCCCGTCGCCTAATTTACTTATTCGCAATGCGAATGGCATCGGGTGATATACCTATTTTATTTTTATTTTAATAGGTGGGATAAAGGCACCACAATGCCTTGGCATGCTTAAAACTCATTGTACAAATCATCCGAAAAGAAAAGACAAATCACACGGCATACTTTTGACACGGCGACACATCAAGCTATGCAAAACCAAAAAATAAGCTGGCGGCGCGTAGCTAGAGAAATGTATAACGTCGCGCGGCCAGCTTATGTTTGTTTTGCGTGACACGAGTCGCCGTGTGTTCATCAAAAGCAGATCGATTTTTCGAGAGCGTAATACAGAATAGAATAGAATAGAATAGAAAACTTTATTTTCGACCAAATGAGATCACAATTAGTAACACACTTACTGCCAGTTGCAGAAACGCTCATTGAAGTTAATCCTCCATTAAATCTTTTGCTGTCACTTTTTGTCTTATTGACATAGTAAAAGCTAACAAGAGATTTAATGGAGGATTAACTCTAATGAGCGTTTCTGCAACTGAGTTTTAGTCAATTGTTAGTTTAATACACAGCGACATATTTCTTTTTAATTATAATTGTTTGTTTGTCAGCATAAACCATAGAGCAATGGTTCACGTACTGACAGTCAAACCTACTTTTGCAAACATGGTCAAGATGCTGTTGGCGCTGACGCGCTTATCCACGCACGAGGGATGTACATTGTACACCTGCTTTGGGCATCATAATGCAAGAACGCTCCCGCAGAGCTGGCAGCTTCCTGGCACAAAGAATCAGCCTCACCATCCAGAGGGGGAATGCTGCTAGCCTGTTGGGCACCATGTCTTGCGGCGACGCTCTGGAGTGTGTGTATTATTTGTAGGCTTTTTTGTTTTGAGATAAGATGTTGTTTATATAATTTAGTCTAGTTATATTTTAGTTTTAGGATATTTTAGTTTAATCAGTTGTTGTTCTTTATTTCGTTAGTAACTTAAATATTATCTTTTTAGAACGCCCCTATCTTCCTCTATTTTGATTTAATCAAAGAATATTTCCCTTCTTCTAGACTCTGTGAAGTAATGGACTTGGATCCCGTTCCGATTCTCATGTTCATGGCGATATATAGCAACGTTGGAGGAACTGCCACGCCCGTCGGTGACCCGCCGTGCGTCATTGTGGCTTCTAATATAGCCGTCATACAAGCTGTAAGCATTAACATAACCTAACATAAATATAAGGTCTAACAAAATTAGGTGAAACTATTTTAAGGGGATGATCAGACCATCAATCTGACCAACTTTCTCTATGGGACCGATATTGAAATCGCGAAAAAAATCTGCTGTTCCATACTAACCTATTCAAACTAAATGTATGAGGCGGCAGATTTTTTTTTCGCGATTTCAATATTGGTCCCATAGAAAAAGTTGTTCAGTTTGATGGTCTGATGATCCCCTTAAAATTAGGTGAAACTTACAACTAACTACTAACAAAATTAGGTGAAACTTATATAAGTTCTAACAAAATTAGGTGAAACTATTTTGAGGTGATCATCAGACCATCAAACTGAACAACTTTCTCTATGGGACAAATATTAAAATCGCGAAAAAAAAATCTGCTGTCCCATACATTTAGGTCGAAAAGGTTTGTATGGAACAGCTGATTTTTTTTCGCGATTTCGATATTGGTCCCATAGAGAAAGTTGTTCAGTTTGATAGTCTGATCATCCCCTCAAAATATTTTCACCTAATTTTGTTAGACCTTATATACAGAGTGTAAGTGACAGTCTAGCAAATATAGTTTCAGTACAATGTTAAGTTCCTATTGTTTTATTTTATTTTGTATTTTTGGTGCTTTCGCGGTAGTGTCGTCAACACTGCGGGTTCCACGACAGATTAGAGTCATCCCCCGTGCTCGCTGGACTTCACTGTCCAGTGTTGTGAATGGTCGCCGCTGTTGATCCTGGCTTACAGGAGTTACAGCGGTGGGAATGTGTGGTGGGCCTATGCCCGAAAAATAAAACCTAGCAAATACTGAAACGGTGAACTCAGACCATCAAACTGAACAAATTTCGAAAAAAAAATCAGGTGTCCCATACAAAACTGCTGTACCTACTCGAGTAAAATGTATGGGACAGCTGATTTTTTTCCGCGTCTCCTGAGATAGGCTCCATACTGAATGTTGTTCAGTTTGATGGTTTGAGTTCACCGTTTCAGTATTTGCTAGGCTGTCACTTACACCCTGTATATTCTTTTCTTGCACATCAAGGACAGACAAATATAAGCTGTAAGCATTTTTATATGGTTTTTCTGAATACGCTGAAGAAGAAATTCTGATGCGTATGTGAAATCTGCCAAATTCAAATTGGTTGTGGAATAACGCCTAAAGGGCAGGCTGATGATGATAATGATAGTCTGTTTTAATATGCATAGCATGCAAAGCATTTCATATAATACGAGCGTTAACCCGCGACTTCGTCCGCACAAATTATATACCAGATTTTAAGTCAGATCATAAGCTATCAAACAAAAAAAGTTTCATCAAAATCGGTTCAGTAGTTTTTGCGTGATACTCGTTCAAACAAACAAACAAACACACAAACAAACAGACAGACAAAAAATCCAAAAATTGGTGAAATGGAATCAGGGACACCTAAAAACCATATCGTAACTTTTTTTTTTGTTAATATCTTCAATGTACAGACAAACTTCCTGTTACAGTTTTATAATAGTATAGATAAGATATAGTACATTATACTAACTCATGACTACAGTGTTCCTCGACACTCGTACGACACTAGTAGTACCGAAACTCTGTCCAGTGTGACGTGGAGTGAGACCGTCGCCATTTATAATGGACAGTGGGTACAATACAGGCCTCAAAATTGAAGCATGCAGGTTTCTTCATGATGTTTTCCTTCACCGAAACGCCAGTAAAGTCAGCTAGCCTTCACAAATCGTGCCGGAATTCCGAAAACGATTCCGATTAGTTCGATTCGGGCCTGGAGTGCGATTTTTGAAACTCATACTTTGAATTCTTTGTCTACTTATATAAGGTCTAACAAAATTAGCTGAAACTATTTTAAGGGGATGATCAGACCATCAAACTGAACCACTTTCTCTATGGGACCAATATCGAAATCACGAAAAAAAAATCAGCTGTCCCATACATTTAGGTCGAGTATGTTTGTATGGACCACCGGTTTTTTTTTCGCGATTTCGATATTGGTCCCATAGAGAAAGTTGTTCGGTTTTATGGTCTGATCATCCCCTTAAAATAGTTTCAGCTAATTTTGTTAGACCTTATATAGAGACTAGTTACGCGAGTAATTCTACTAACAAACATTTCTGCCACTTTTTGCGGGGGGCGCGGTAACATGAAATCCGCGACTTTGGATTTTATTCCCATAACTTTAGATTCTAATTTTGAAAGTTAAAAATCATGAAAAGTTTAGTAGTCTCGTCTGAACCCCAAACGTTCTAAGTTCGAAATTATTGTTTCGCAATTATAGGCTGTCTCGTTTAGTGATAAGGCATAAAATTGAATGTAAATGCACATGATTAATTGGTCTTATACCGTGGCAGAGGGGAAATGCTACCGCAAGGCTTAGTCCTTATAATAAATAGTCAAAGTTTGAACTCAGCAGTTGTAAATGTCAATATTAATATGGAGATATGCATCTTTCTACTGATGATTTGACTTTCAAAAATCATACTTCAGGAGTGCGATTTTTGGAAGTCAAATCAGCAGTAGAAGGATGCATTATCTCCAAAGTAATATTGTCATTTTTTAACTGCTGAGTTCAAAGTATGAGTTTAAAAAATCGCACTCCTGGACCGTCAGAATAATTCTATGCCTGGACGGAAATAGAACTATAACTTCATGCTATGCTATCTTAGTACAAACTAAGTTGAACGCTGATTTTCCATAGACAGCGTCCGCCATCTATCGGTGATGTATCGAAGCACTATGTGGTGCACTAGGGTTCATATCGGAGTAACAGCGCACTACACCTCACGCGCTGCGCTGTAGTAGTGAGAGATTTCGCCCATATCAATCACTGTCTTGTTGGTCTAGCGGTTACGATCCGGGTAGCTAAGGTTCGATCCTCGTGTCGGCCGATCGTCTTTTTCAATTTATTTCATAATGTGGCGCCCCCTAGTGCTAATAAGCGGCAACGCAATTAGGACGTCCTAAAATTCAAGGCGAGTTACCTATCTATATCCAATATACATATTAATCTATGTATAACTTACCTAGTAGGTGCATGGTAGCCCTCAGATGTTTTATCTACGATCTCTTTCCTTCTAGGGTATAAACTTCACGAACTTCACAGCGCACATGGCTTTGGGCATTCTATTGGTATTCATACAAACAACTGTACAAATAAGGTTTATGTTTAGAGATACCAACAAATTGAGGCTCAATGTGCCGAGGGATATTCAAGGTGAGTCCGCTAGATGTCGCTGTTTAAAATCCACTTTAAAGTTTTATGCTATCTAGGTATTGTGGCGTAGCAAGGGGGGGTCACCTCAGAAATCTCGTTGCCCCCCTTAGAAAAATGGAAAGTAGTGAAAAAATAATTAAATAGTTTAGTAGGCACTGTTTCAGCATCTATAGAAATTCTAGCCAAAACTCAGAGGCAATACTGCCAAAGCGCTTATTTGCGCTTAGAGAATTGCATTGCTGGAGCCGAAGATACAAAGCTTTTAGCAGCGCACAAAAGTATCACGTGATGTGCTCGCCCAATGTCTCCCATAGATTTTCAGACTAGCGCGAGTGTTCGAAGCTTTCTTTCTGTGGGGTATTTACTCTTGTGCCTTTCTATATCCTACAGGCTGCGTTTTTTCAGATCTCCGCCACCAGATTTCAATATGGCGTCGGGCAGCGGAATCTCTTCCCCATCTCAGCAAAGACGTTGACGTAGTAAGAGAAAGACTGGAGAAGAAGATAAGGAAGTTGAGTGCACAGTTAGATACTCTGGTTAAAAAGAGTAGTAAGAGAGCCTGTCCAAAGGAAACTTACGAGAGTACGCTAGTGGAGTTGAAAGCAAAGGTACAGTACATTACGACCAGGAAAATAATTCCGCTCGTCAATCTTCGTTCGCGCAGACATATTAATTTAGGGATGCAACGATTCGGCCATTACGATTACGATTACGATATTAATCGTTATTTATTACGATAACCGATGCTTTTCGAGTTAAGAATATCCTCAGAATGTAGTTTTCATAAAAAAATACATACTTCTTTGCAAAAAAACTTTGAAAATTCCAAGATTTTGTAACTTTTTCTACTAATTTGAGATCGAATTCAAATGTTCACTTGGTCAGGATTCGGATTTGTGTATGCGTAGAGACCAATTTGCTTTGAAAAACACAATATGGAACATGATTCTGTATAATCTCGTTAATCAAGCGATATCTCGACCTATTTATACGTTGGAGAATTAATCTTTTAAAAATGTGGATGAGATATCGCGAGAACGAGAATGCATTCCTTACTTCAAAACGAAAATCAAATCATAGGAATCAGTTGAATTAAAAAAAAATCAAATCCGAAAAACAAAACAAAGCTCCAAATGATTAATCTGTTTTTTTTTTCATGGCAGCGAGAGATTCGATCTTTTTACAGTTGTTTTTTGGCTCTGGAATCTATTAGTATTCAGGTCTGGTATCAACAAGTGCAATCTGCGTGACGTTTTCAATTCGATTTTTATAAACAACACCTGGTTTCAAAACAATTGAGTCACACTACAAACATTAAAATAAATACGGCGCAAAATACAAACGAACGTCGCAAAAATGGCGGTTGCACTGACTCGCTCTGGATTTTTTTTTGAGACGGAAGTTGCGTTTTGTTTTTCACAGAATCGTACTCAAAAACACCCAAGGAAACCCATAAATCTAATTAAAATATAAAAAGTTTGGTGAAACGAAACGCCACGTCATAAATCGCCAGCCAATAGGAGCGAGTGGCTTCCGACCACCCGTGTGTCCATAAGGCGCGTTAGACTTCGTAATCGTCGCACACTAACGTTTCCCGACGGACACTCAAAACCATTTCATAATATAATCAACCTTATGTGTACTATGTTGAAGAGGGAAATTGATTTCCTTACAGTTATGATTATGACGGAATGTAGATCGCGTCGGTCATGCGTTAGGCGCGACATCAATCGACCCCCATGCTCTATTCTTCCTACCCCTATGGGATATTTGTGGCCAACCTGACATTCAGTGTACCGACCCGAATCACTCAATGGGTAGAAAGCGGTGGCCGGTCACATCCCGTTAGGAAGATCACATATCCGTCCTGTAATACAAGTCGCTCACTAAAATCTATACATAGTAAACTCTAAGTTCAACCCTATCTCTCAAAATATTCTACCTAGAGAGAAGAGACCAACATATGTCAGACAATCCCCCCCCTATCCTGGTATCTCCAGGTGTCCGTCGAAAGTGTCATTATATAAGGTCTAATAAAATTATTTTTTATATTTAATTATTATATTTTTGCAGTTTTGTATTAGTGGTCAGTTGATTTTTTTTGTCAATTTCGATATTGATCCCATAGAGAAAGTTTTTTTTTTTTATTCATAATGGGTTTGCGCTTGGCTTCATCTCACCTGATGGACGAAGTGTAGACGAAGCCGGAGGATGTAGCGCGCTCACCCAGAAAAAGCCTATTAACTCTTCTTTTGAAAATATCCTGATAGTATTTGCTTGGAAACACAGACGCAGGGAGTGAGTTCCAAACCTTACCGGTTCAGTTTGATGGTGTGATCATCCCCTTAAAATAGTTTCTAGTTCCCCTTAAAGTAGTCTTCCTGGCATAATATCTTTATGGTTACTATCTACTGAATGAGAAAACACTTGAATGGGAGAATAGCTGACAGCCAATAAGATGTTTTTCACGATTGGTATGGTCTTTTTACTTAGCCCTCATAAACATAAGCCAACACAAATAGCGAAACAAACATGATACCAAACCGAAGCAGATATGTTACTAGCGCGCGCAAAATGAAGACTCGAAAAAGTCCTAATTAGGATATATTTCAAAAGTCCGCGTCGAACAACGTGCATTGACGACTCGACTGTTGCGTTGCTCGGCACAATTGTATTTTACGCCGGCGCCGGCGCCGCGCCATTTTCTATGGGTCTAGCCTTGGACTACTTATATAGGGACTAGTTACGCATGTAATTCTACTAACAAACATTTCTGCCACTTTTTGCGGGGGGCGAGGTAACATGGAATCCGCAACATTGGATTTTATTTCCTGAACTTTAGATTCTAATTTTGAACCTTAAAAATCATGAAAAGTAGTCTCGCGTGAACCCCGAACGTTCTAAGTTCGAAATTATTGTTTCGCAATTATAGGCTGTCTCGTTTAGTGATAAGATAAGGTATAAAATTGAATGTAAATGCACATGATTAATTGATCTTATACCGTGGCAGAGGGGAACGGCTAGTCCTTATAATAAATAGTCAAAGTAGTCTAGGAAAAATACGGTTTGAGATTGTCGAGATTTGGTGGTTATATATATAGGCTGAGGACCCTGAGAAATACCTTAAAATCGATATAACTGTACAAAGGGCAAGCTTTTTTCTAAAGATATTTCTTCCAGCATACTAGCAAAAGAGACAGTTAAATAACCCCATACAAATTTATTGTATAAAAACAAACAGTAAACAATTAAGTTTTGAGGTGATAGTCTTTGAATTATTACAAAATATTAAATATCTACTCAAATTTACGATATTAACCGCGGATTATTATTGTTATAAGAAAAGGTATTGAATGAAGCCATCCTGTTCAAAATCACCAGTTTTCCATACTTTGTTCATACCTAAATATAATATTTTGTAAATGTCTTAATTATTCCATAATACACAATAAAAAATCGGGGATTATTGAGAATTTATGTTTTTCAGATATGTATCTACTAATATTTCATACTATCACCTAAAGTGCAATTAATGCAATCTACCCCATACAAAAATCCGTAGATTTCCCTGACTAAAGGAGCTAGCATAATTTATATCATTGGTTTTTCCTTAGAAAACGGCAACGGCTACCGGAATACAACCCTTGTCAATAATGTGATACCTTTGTGGTAGCATAGAGTACTATAAAAGTAAATGTTGTAGTAAAATTCTCATTACCATTTAATTTTGTCCACAGTACAAAATACGCGACAAAATTCTGCTCGCCAAAGCTTCTGTCTCCATTTGTTTTGTCGTCGTGATGTTCTTCTTGCACGCTATTCCTGAATTGAGTAAGTTTATTTAACATTTTTACCCGACTGCACCAGTAGAAAGGTAATGTTTTTTTGGGCTCCGTAACCAAACGGTGAAAACGGTGCTCTATTACTATGCCTGCGTTGTTTGTCCGTCGGCCCGTCCGTCGTAGCTTTAGAAGGCTGTATCTTCTAAATAGGTAGCCAGTAGAAATTTTCACAGAATATGTTTCATTCCTTATATTCATCGGGATTCGATGAAAGTTAAAAATTAAGGTACAAGAAACGATTTTTTTTTTAATTTATTTATATCGTAAACACCGAGACATATACAAGAGTCGAACTTTGTGTGATTATAGTGCACACTCTACAGTATAACAACAAATACTAAAAAATTTTCCAAATTTGAGACGGATTCGAGCTAAGGATCCCGGAAAAAACATAATTTTTTGATATTATTGTATTATAATATGGAAGAACAGAACCTTCCGTGCGTGAGTCCCGCACTACGCCACCTCGGTTTATTATTTCGTTCAGCACTCTAGCATGATTTCTCTTCTTGCGCGCGACTCGGCTTTATTACTTTGTCGCGGCAAGCTCGGCTTTCGCTCTCCGAAATGCGCGAGAACAAGTTATTTTGGAGCAAAGGCGCATCGTGCGCGAGTAGAGAAATCATACTAGACGTGCAGGTCTTCAGTAAATTATGAAACGTTCTTTCTAGACCGAGTGTCCCTTGGCTGGACAGCTCTGCTGGGCGCCATATTGCTCCTGATCCTGGCCGATAGAGAAGACCTCGAGCCTATTCTACATCGAGTAGAATGGTCAACGCTACTGTTCTTTGCTGCGCTGTTCGTACTAATGGAGGTACGAACTATGTTTGAGCACAGGGGGTCTACTCGGACATTCGAACGTCGCAATTGCGTGAACGTTTCCGTTCCAATGTCAACTCTATTACAATGAAGTTCGGACCGAAACGGTCGCGATATATCGAAAATCGAAAGTCCGGGTACAGGGCCAGAGTACATAAATAGTAATGCAATACTTACCTTACATGCCGCGCAAGCGCAGCTTTCGCTCACAGAAAAACGTCCTTTTCTAATCAGCAAATAAAAAAAAATCTTCTGTTCATATATTTGAGTCGAGTAGGCATTGCAGTTTAGCAACTATGGAACAGTCGATTTTTTTTTGTGATTTCAGGTTTGCTCCCATAGAAAAAGTCGTTCAGTTTGATGGGCTGACCACCCCTAAAAATTGTTGCCTTATTTCATGTAGAGCAGTATGCAGGTTCGGTCACGTTTTTACATACCTTTCCATTTTGTTGGTTTCTACTTAGTACACTCACAGAATGTGTAATGTGTCCAAGATGGCGCATCCAATTAAGACAATAGCAAACACCATCAGTTCTATTTTCGATCTTGAATATTTTAATCCTTAAATAAATTTATTAAAGACAAATAAAGGAAGGTAAGTATGTACATTAAAAATAAATAAAAATATTGAAAAAATAAAACTAACTTAAGGTGGTTTCAGTCCATACAAACGTTTAACGCACAATACGCATAGACGGAACTAATAAAAGTAATATATTATATATGAAAATCTAGTTGCCACGTCACAAATAACATTTGCAATTTATTATATAACGAGCGTTAACCCGCGACTTCGTCCGCACAAATTATATACCAGATTTTAAGTCAGATCATAAGCTATCAAACAAAAAAAGTTTCATCAAAATCGGTTCAGTAGTTTTTGCGTGATACTCGTTCAAACTAACAAACAAACAAACACACAGACAAAAAATCCAAAAATTGGTGAAATGGAATCAGGGACACCTAAAAACCATATCGTAACTTTTTTTTTGTTAATATCTTCAATGTACAGACAAACTTCCTGTTTCAGTTTTATAATAGTATAGATATAGATAGATGAAAATGTTTTATACCTAAACTATGTTTTCCAGGCTCTTTCAAAATTAGGACTAATCGTCTACGTCGGCGGTTTGATGGAACAATTGATATTGCAAGTGGACGAGAGCGCCCGACTGACAGTTGCCATCTTACTTATTGTGTGGGTAAGTATTATAGTCAGACTAGTTAGTGCAGGACCAAAGAGTAATATAAGTATATTAGAAAAGAGAACCCACTCGTGGCAACATTATGCATACACCTTATGTCAAATTGAAGGCTAGCTAGCGCCATCTATGTTTCACCGACAATAATTTAACCTATACTATACATACCTACTTATATCTACTCATACCAATGGATATTATTGTTTTGAATGCTAGTTTTCGTTCAATCACGCACCGATCGAGTGAAATTCCAGTATCCTTACTATTCCTGTAATCTAAACATTGGTAAGAGAACAACAGAAACTCTAGAACATCACTAAATCGGCACGAAATTGAACGAAAACTACAAACAACCCGTACATTACGCAAGATAGGTAGCCATTTTGTGATTTTGTCGATTTGACATTAACATAGATAATAAAATCTTTTTTTTTCATAGTTTTGCGAAATATTTAATAGATGGCAGCATATTCTATGCAAACTAAATCGGAAAAAGCCACCAAAAGGCGACTGTCCTCCGCCTGCGCAGGACCTTCCCGCATGGCAAAGACGTTGGGGGAGGTGAGGTAGCACGCGCGATTGCCCGGTGAGCGGCGCGCGCTTCCCTTCCCCGCTACACCACCCTCCCCCGCTAACATCTAGAATAACCTTGCCCTCGCCTGGATAGGTACCCCATTGCGATTTAAAATTGCTAAGAGTACCTACAGGCTTCCTTCTCGATCGTATGCCTTCTCCATCCATTTCACTACAGCACGGGCAGCATGACAGCGCGATAAATGTTTAAGGCTGCACCGAGTATATTGTGCTGCCCCCAATAGTTTTTTTTATTTCTAAATAATTAAGCAACATTTCCAAAAAACAAGAATTTCACACTGTTTTCAATTTATCGAAGCATTACGGATTATTATGTTTTATGCTTGTAAAAACATTATAAAAATCTTGTAAAATCCGCAGCGACCCGATAAATAGAAAATCTGCAATGACTGTGAGTGACATTATTGTTTTTTTTGAAATATTGTTAAATTGTTAAGAAATAAAAAAAACGATTGGGGGCAGCACAATATACTCGGTGCAGCCTTAATTGTGCCCTTTTTCTTAGTTTTCGTAGATACTGTCTTTGCGGTATCGCGGACAATGCTATAAAAGGCGCGATAAAACGTTTATCGCGACGCCATGCTGCTCGTGCTGCTGATTTGATATCGTCATACCAACGCATTTGAGGAACTACTTTTTAAGGTTTTTTCCCACCGTCTCCAGTGCTTTGTCCGGCAATTCTTTTCTGGCAATGCGCCTAGCCTGATGCGGCTTGAACTTCGCAATACTTTGCTCTCGTCTCTGAGCCATTCGTTCCACTTGTCTCTTAGCGTACATACGTACATAGACATGATAAAAAAACAATAAAATTTGTATTTACAGGTGTCAGGAGTAATATCAGCGTTCGTTGATAATATACCGCTGACCACAATGATGATCAGGGTGGTGGTTGCCATTGGAACGAATCCGAACCTCAACCTTCCACTGCCGCCTTTGATATGGTCTCTTCTCTTCGGAGCTTGTTTGGGAGGTGAGATGTTTGACCAATATAGAACTGGCTTTAAAATATTAATTATCGCGAAAACAAGACATATAGGGTCCTTCTTAATATCCTGATACTTTTTTAAGGGGATGATCAGACCGTCACATCCTTGTAGAATATACCTACATTCCAACAATGTTTCTATCGGCGGTTTAGGCTGTGCGTTTTCTGTCAGTCAGTCAGTCAGTTAGTCCCGGAACTCTTTTATTTTATAGATTACATAGAGTGAGAAAGAGAAGATCGATGCTGTTTGTCCCTTTCTGTGACATACACTGGCCTGCAAAACTAAGTATCATACTTTTAAAATAGCAATAACTTTTTAAGTACACAAAATATAGTTTCGAAATAAAAAGGTCTCCAACAAAGTTTAATTTACAAAGAATAGTAACAAAGAAAGCTGATAACATTTGCTTTCAAACGTTTTTTTTTAATCTCTAATTTCTATAGTTCAGAAAAAAATGAAATATTAAAAGTGTAGTACTGGTTTAGTACTAGTTTTGCAGGTCAGTGTAGTTGAATTTGCTTACACAATCTTCCAACTAAGTCACACAAGATTCTCACCGAGCAACGTCCTATGCCGAGGTCCGTACAGTCCTCTGGGTGCCTCTAGGTCGGTCAGTCCATAAAAAAGTTTGACGCACAATACGCGTAGACGGAATTAATAAAAGTAAAATTTTATGTATGGAAAAACAGTTTAGAAAATATGTAGTTAAATTTGTAGTTTAGAATGTTTAGAATGGTTTAAGTTTAGGGTAAGTTTTATTTGTGCTTTTACTATTTTATTCCTTTAAATAAAAAATCAAGGTACCAAAAATTACGAAGATATAAAGCTTTTTAAATTTTGTATGAAAAATTTCAAAGCTTATACATATCTTATATCTTCGTAATTATTTTATAAATTGCAAATGTTATTTGTGACGCGATATCTAGATTTTCTAAGCAATTTTTCCATATACAGGGTGTAAGTGACAGCCTAGCAAATACTGAAACGATGAACTCAGACCATCAAACTGAACAACTTCCACTATGGAGCCTACCTCAGGAAACGCGAAAAAAAAATCAGCTGTCCCTTACATTTGAGTCGGGTAGGTACTGCAGTTTTGAATGAGACAGCTGATTTTTTTCGCGTTTCCTGAGGTAGGCTCCATAGTGACAGTCAGTTTGATTTTCTGAGTTCACTGTTTCAGTATTTACTAAGCTGTCACTTACACCCTGTATACAAAGTTACTTATATTAATACCGTCTACGCGTATTGTGCGTCAAAGTTTTGTATAAAATTGACCCCTCTGCAAACCTTAAGTTCATTCATAGGGCTCAGTAGACCCTTCGTGGTCCCTCCAATAGTCCGCAGTAAAAAGCAGTAGTTGCTCACTGAGCAGAGCTGTAATAATCATCTCCAAAAAAAAAAGTCAAACAGGGGCACGATTTTTCATAATTTTTTGTCATATCTTCATCCCTTTTCAATATAATACGCGCTTGGCTAATCTTGATAATTTAGTCTACAATATATACCTTACAGGAAACGGAACTCTGATAGCAGCGAGTGCGAACGTAGTATGCGCAGGAGTGGCAGAGCAGCACGGCTACAAGTTTACCTTCACGCAGTTCTTCAGAGTTGGCTTCCCAATCATGATCGGCCACTTGCTGGTGTCTACTGCTTATCTTTTGATTTGCCACTGTGTTTTTACTTGGCATTGATATCTCTTTTTTTCGACGTTAAGTACAATGAGCGTTTTTCTTTTCTTTTTTAATTTTAGTTCCTAAAAAACTCAACAGATGGCATGTTTATTTCTCCATGGAGACGTTCGTGAGATTCTGTCAAAATCATGTCAAGACTGTGCCTGCCATTTTTTTAAGGCCAAGGGATCAACCATGTCAAAAGTAATTAGTTTAAATTTTTCGATCAAAATGATTCGCAAATAATGAAATATTCCATCAAAAGATGCGTTGACATCGTTTTGATCATATTTTCCCTCTTTATTATTTGAAAGAAAACTTTTTTGAAATTTTGACCTTTATTCGCAAAGACCGTAGCGCCATCTATCGATCCCCTAGAAAACCAAAAGAAAAACTCTCATTACAAGTTTATTTGCATAATAATGTGACCACATTATGAAGTAATCCTTCATTAGAGAGTGAAGATCGGTTCTGATCTTACAGTTGTTATTCTAAACTTATACTTAAGGTGGTTTCAGTCCATACAAAAGTTTGACGCACAATACGCGTAGACGGAATTAATAAAAGTAATATTTTATATATGGAAAAATAGTTTCGGAAATCTAGTGGCCGCGTCACAAATAACATTTGAAATTTATAATATAATTACGAAGATATAAAGCTTTTAAAATTTTGTATGAAAAATTTCATAGCTTTATATCTTCGTAATTATTTTGTAAATTGAATACCGTCTACGCGTATTGTGCGTTAAAGTTTTGTATAAAATTGACCCCTCTGCAACCGCCTTAAGGTGGTTTCAGTCCATACAAACGTTTGACGCACAATACGCATAGACGGAATTAATAAAAGTAATATTTTATATATGGAAAAATAGTTTAGAAAATCTAGTTGCCGCGTCACAAATAACATTTGCAATTTATAATATAATTACGAAGATATAAAGCTTCAGGTGCGTTAAAGTTTTGTATAAAATTGACTGCAACCGCCTTAAGTATAATCATGTAAAAACTTTTAGAAATTATGTTGTCTCGTTTTCGATCATCTCTTATATCTACCTCACGATAAATCACTGACGTTGTGCCCGTCTGTAAGAACCTTTTACGCTCGTTGCATGGAGCCGTTCTTCTCTCGGAAGAATAATTAGTTGCTCTTCCGAGGTTCTTATGGACGTTTATTTTGTTTTGGAATTATTTTCTAGGTAAAAAAAGAAATTGAAATGTGATATTTAATCCAGCCAGTAATTAAGCATAAGTTTCAAAATATTGCAATAAGAATAGAAAGTCATCGATATTTTGTTGTAAAAGCTGACCTGAAGCTAGCATGCCACCCACGACAAAGCGTTTAAACTTTCTGGCCTACGTAAAATAATAAAGATGGAGGCACATCTCTATATTTGTCGTTTTCTCGGGGGTGGCATGCTAGCTAGGCAGGAGTGCGACTTTTGAAACTCATTCATTGAACTCAGCAGTTGAAAATCTTAAAATTAC
This sequence comes from Agonopterix arenella, assembly GCA_927399405.1. Classification (NCBI taxonomy): domain Eukaryota; kingdom Metazoa; phylum Arthropoda; class Insecta; order Lepidoptera; family Depressariidae; genus Agonopterix; species Agonopterix arenella. The sequence goes on along the minus strand of OV656718.1, from coordinate 6,177,376 downwards.
TATGGATATATAGATTTTTCTACTTATGATTTGTTTTTCGCGTGCGATTTTTTAAAGTTAAATCAGCAGTAGAAAGATGCCTATCTCCAATCTCCATAGTCATTTTGAGATTTTCAACTGCTGAGTTCAGCGAATGAGTTTCAAAAATCGCACTCCAGAAGAATAAAACACCACGCCATATTGCGGAAAAAAATGTATTTTTTTTTATTTGCGGCATTGTTTTATTATAATGTAAAAATACTGAGTCGTTTTGTAGCTTCCATTTAATTTTTTCTGCCTCTCTATGGTTTTTTCTATACGCTTGCGACTCGTCTTTCTTCCATGTTTGTCGCGGCAAGCGCGATTTTCGCTCTGAAAAGTGCGGTGTCACTTTTCTAGCGAAGGCGCGTTGCGTGCGAGTAGAAAAAACCCTAATAGGTAGCAGCCTTAGCTTAGCCATATTATGGCATATTCGCGGGGAACGCGCCTTCGCAGCAAAGAAAATTTCATATTCCCGCAATTTTCTGTCGCGCTTGCCACGATAGGTAGCATGGAGAAAGGCTGTCGCGCTTAAGTAGAGAAATCATGCTAGAGGATCTGGTCAGGGTTTATGAATATGTTTAAGTGATTGTTGTTGTTTTTACGGTACAATTTATTATAGGTTTTAGTTATATTTTTGTAAAATCATGCAATTGTATAAAAATGTGCTAGTACCCGGCAAACAACTTGGAAAATGAGTGGAAGTGAGGAGGATAAGCAGTAGCGGTTTCGCCTACGAATTTTTATTCTGCGCAGTGAAGGTCTTGCTCAAGATGTTTGCCGGTCATTAAAGCTAATTAATTTGTTATTGTTGTTTTGGTAAATAATAAAAATAACATGACTGTAATGTTTGAACACAAATAAATAATAAAATGTAATACAGAGCGTATTCATTTCACTTCTCTAAAAATTCAGTGCTAATAGTTAATAATTAACCTTTTTTTTTGAGATGTCTATTGCAACTACTGCTTTTTACTGCGGACTATTGGAAAGGCCACGAAAGGTCTACCGAGCCAAATGAATGAACTTAAGCAACCGACCTAGGGGCACCCAGAGAGGTACGGACATCGGCATAGGACGTTGCTGGGGCTACGCGGCGGATTGGGTAGCGGGAATCGGTGAGAAATAATTAACCTATTAAATAAATAAAACAAGAACGTATTTCCAACTACTTAACTTTTATTAACTAATAATAATAAATCACAATACTTTTTTCTTTCTAAATACAAGCCATTTTATACCACAGCTAGCATGAGACCTACAAAAAAGCGAGAAAACGAGAAAGCTGTGTCGCGCTCAATCTGGCATACCGTCTACTTATATTCTCGATTTTTTCAACCTTTCTCGTAAGCCATTTGCTTGTCCTACTGATTAATTTACTTATTTAATCTATATAAAGTAAACCAAGAAATAAAAATTTGGGCAATATCAAATTTATACAATCACAAACGTTGCAACAATATAGTTTTCCTGAAAAACTTCAAGTAGACTAAGAGATAAGTGTACTTTTTGCAACCATCAGCTGCAAGGCTGATTCAGTGTTTATGAGGTGTAGAGCATCTCTGTGATGGGGATGGAACAGGTCTGCCTGCATAAATCCAGTCGGTTTAGAAGTTACTGATATTTGAAGGTCAGTAAAAAATTAACGATCAGCTGTAAGGCTAATCGTATCATATTATTGTAGTGTGCACTGTAGCTATGTGAACAGTACTAAAACTGACATGGTTCATCAGTCGGTTTAGGAGATACAGCCGTTCAAATGTCCGACCCTTGAACGGCTGTATCTCCTAAACCGACTGATAGTTCATGTCAGTTTTTGTGCTGTTCACATAGCTACAGTGCACACTACAATAATATCATACGATCAACCTTGCAGCTGATCGTTATTTTTTTACTGACCTTTAAACGTCTGTAACTCCTAAACCGACTGAAGTTATGCAGGCAGACCTAGTTCATCCCCATCACAGAGATGCTCTACACCCCATAAACACTGAATCAGCCTTGCTGCTGATGGTTGCAAAAAGTACACTTATCTCTTAGTCTAAAGTTACCTTTATTGAAACAAATTATTATAAAACAATTTTTCTACACTGAATAGGAATAATAGAGAAAATTAAATATAAATTCTTTACTAAGTGTTTACTATTATTTAGGCACTTTATGGAAAACATTGAGGCGTTTTACAAGTTTGTTAAGAATAAAAATCAATAGATGGCATTAGTAATATTCATATATAGCATATTGACACGAATTTAATATAAGAACTATTTTGTTTTATAAGTTTTTTCCCACGAAAATGGATAATTATGGATATGTCTTTCGGAATAAAGTTAATTAAAATAATCGACCCACCTGCACCGTTTTGTCGTCCTCTTAGGTAGTCAACGGAGGGTAGAACAACATGAACAACTCGGTCAACTTAGACAACTCGGACAAATTAAACAACTCGGTTAACATGAACAACTCTTACAACGTAAACTCTGTCAACTTGGCCAACTGATTTGACTTGGTCAAGTTGTCCAAGTTGTTCATGTTGTCCAATGAACTACTTTCGACAGAAAAACATCTCGGACAACATGAACTTGGTCAACTCGGACAACTAAGACAGAATTGTATAAGTTAACCAAATACTCAGTTTTTTTTTAAATAAAAATGTCTTTATTTGAGAACAACAGAGTTGTTTATGTTGACCGATCTGTTTATGTTGTCCGAGTTGTTCAAATGTCCAAGTTATACGTTATTTTAGCAATCACGGGACTTAAGAACGATCCTGGGATTTTTTGATAAAATAAATGAATTAGGACGTGTCCACATTATTCTTGTGAAAAATTAAGTTAAGGTAAATATGCACCTTTTTTTAAAAATTTATTTAATAAAAAGTTTGAAATACATACATGTTTTACTTATAGTCCTACAAAACCATACAGTCCTCCATGCATCCGAATATCCGATCTCTAGTTATAATAACCACGATGAATTTAATCAAAACTACATTCTCTGTTGGCTGAGCTGGCATAGCCTTAAGTTAAAAGATCAAAAAAAAACTCTGCCCCCACATCTCGTCGCGCAGCTTCCTACGGAACGGTACAGCCTTAATAGTAAGACAAACTGTTTTAGTTACAGAAACGCTCATTAGAGTTAATCCTCCATTAAATCTCTTGCTAGCTTTTACTACGTCAACAAGACAAAAAATGACAGCAAGAGATTTAATGGAGGATTAACTTTAATGGGCGTTTCTGCAACTCAGTGAAAGTAATTACTAAGAGATAACTTTTTAATGACAAGAAAGTAAATAAAAGTCACAATAGCACTAAACAACTACCTACTAATTATCTACAGTATTTTTTCTACATTCACCCATCTCTTATGACAATATTCTACTGTACAAGATAGGTAAACGAAATAAATATATAAGAAAATAAAGAATGATTAGATTAGATTATTTTAATACATGAATACTATTCATAATCACATTTTATAATACCCATGCTCACAGCTGGGCATTAACTCGTTAATCCGTTAATCGTTAATTAACGAAGTTAACATTTTGATTAACGGATTAACTTTTAAGTTAACTTTTAAAAATGTTAACGGACACGTTAACTTCCGTTAATAATACAGAAGTCCGTTAATCGTTAATCCAATGCCTACTACTACCTATTTATTTACTGCACTGCACCGCGGCACGGCGCGAAAAACAGGTTCAGACAAGTAGGAAACGACAAGTGCCGGGCGGCGCGTGGCAGCGAGTGAAACAAAAACAAAACTAGATATATTTTGCAGGCGCGTGCGAGTGATGCGAAGAGATTTGTTTCGTTTGATCATTTCATTTCATTACTTAGCGCCGGTTCCTATCCTGTTAACTTCTAGAACCTAAATCAACAGGTTTTATTAGTTCACTAACGCATCGATATAAAAATGCAATTTTACACATATTAACGGATTAACGATTAACGTTAACTTGCGTTAATTCTTCCGAAATGTAACGCTTTAACTTTTAACGAAGCTAACTTTTTTTGTAGCGGATTAACGATTAACGAAGTTAACTATGTGATTAACGGTGCCCAGCTATGCCTATGCTACGTATCAAGAAATTATTCGTAGTAGGGTGAATTTTAAGGGTGTTTTTACGCCATTTTTTTTATTTTTTTAACACTGTATTGTACACACGGAAATATATAAATGAAAACAGCATAATAGACAATTACATCTGGTCGAACATTTTCATCTTGTTTATAAGAAAAGACATAAAATTTCAAAGCGCTATTATAAAGTTCCAGTAGGCTTCGCATGCCACCCCCGAGAAAACGATAAAAATCGAGATGTGCCTCCATCTTTATTATTTTACGTATGCCAGAAAGCACAGAACATTATAACAGGAGTCAGAAGTGCAAAGTAGGCGTGGAACATGTCGCCACAGGTTATGCAATGATTTGCTTAACACCATAAGGCGCGCGGCGTGGTGCGAGCGAGAGGGCATGAGTAATTGTAGCAGCGTGAGCGGAAAGACAAGTGGAGACAGCCGTCTCCGAAGCAAAATCGCTACTTTGCATTTCTATCCCCTCTTATAATGTTCTGTACCAGAAAGGGCGCGCATGACGTTTTTTTCGTTAAAACGCTTTGTCGTGGGTGGCATGCTAGCCGTGCTGGACTGGACGTATATAACATCGCTATAAAATGTTATACCTTTTCTTATAACCAAGCTGAAAATATTCGGCCGGATAAATTGTGGCGTTAAAACACCTTGAAGATTCCCTGTAGCCATGCTACAGCTATTAGCTGTTAAATAAAATTAAAGATGGAAAATTTGTAGCTGCCAGGTCTTGAACCCAGACTAAGAGATAAGTGTACTTTTTGCAACCATCAGCAGCAAGGCTGATTCAGTGTTTATGGGGTGTAGATCATATCTGTGAAGGGGACTAGGTCTGCCTGCATAACTTCAGTCGGTTTAGGAGTTATAGACGTTAAAAGGTCAGTAAAAAAATAACGATCAGCTGCAATTATTGTAGTGTGCACTGTAGCTATGTGAACAGCACAAAAACTGACATGAACTATCAGTTTGTTTAGGAGATACATCCGTTCAAAGGTCGGACCTTTGAACGGATGTATCTCCTAAACCGACTGATGAACTACATCAGTTTTAGTACTGTTCACATAGCTACAGCGCATACTACAATAATATGATACGATGCCTTGCAGCTGATCGTTAATTTTTTGCTGACCTTTAAACATCAGAAACTTCTAAACCGACTGGAGTTATGCGGCAGACCTAGTCCATCCCCATCACAGAGATGCTCTACACCTAATAAACACTGAATCAGCCTTGCAGCTGATGGTTGCAAAAAGTACACTTATCTCTTAGTCTACTACCAATCCGAGGCATGCTTTGTTCTTCGGCTAGACTTTCTGAATTTAGCAAAAGGTTGCAAAAGACGTCCCTGAAAGACTTAGTGCCATCTACTAATGATTTTACGAACTAAAAATTCGAGTCTAATATTGCAATCAGAATTAAAATACCTAATTATTATGTTACTAGAGTTAACCCGCGACTTCATCCGCACAAATTATATACCAGATTTTAAGTCAGATAATAAGCTATCAAACAAAAAAGTTTCATCAAAATCGGTTTAGTAGTTTTTGCGTGATGCTCGATCAAACAAACAAATAAACACACAAACAAACAGATAGACAAAAAATCCAAAAATTTGTGATATGGAGTCAGGGACACCTAAAAACCATATCGTAACTTTTTCTTTGTTATAATATCTTCAATGTACAGACACACAGTTTTATAATAGTTTAGATACTTATCTTGTTCCTTTTTCAATCTCTAATTTTATCATAGGTATGTAAGAAAATAAAATAAAAGTAAGTTACATATATGGCAGGATACATATCAAGGTATGATACCGGCTCTTTTGGAATAATGCAAGGTGTTACAAAAATATAATTAAACATTTAAGGGGGTGGTTTAGACCATCAAACTGAACAACTTTCACTATGGGACCAATATCAAAATCGCGAAAAAAAATCATCTGTTCCATACAAAACTGCAAATCTGACTCAACCCGAATGTAAGGGAAAGCAGATTTTTTTCGCGATTTCGATGCTGGTTCCATAGAGAAAGATCATTCTTTTAAAATATTTTACACTATTTTTGAAGGGTAAATAAGTCATTCTGCATTTTTGAGACAATGAGCGTTTTTCTTTTGGTTTTCTAGAGGATCGATAGGTTTTCTAGGCGCAACGGTCTGTGCGAATAAAGGTCAAAATTTCAAAAAGGGTTTCTTTAAAATAATAAAGAGGGAAAAGATGATCAAAAAGATGCCAACGCATCTATTGCTAGAATATTTCATTATTTGTGAATCATTTTGCTCGACAATTTGAAACTGATTACTTCTGACATGGTTGTATGGGCTCGTTCCCTTCGCCATAAAAAATGGCAGGCACAGTCTTGACATGATTTTGACAGAATCTCGCGAACGTCTCTTTGGAGCAAAAAACATGCCATCTGTTGAGTTTTTTAGGAACTAAAACTTTAAAAAGAAAAAAAAACGCTCGTTCCGAATTTCACATTAAAGAAAATAAAATTCGAAGCTATCGTCATAATTTCGTCATCATAATATTTAAGAGCTAGGGCAGCATTCACTTAGTGCGTTTGTCCACCATAGCCCGTCACCGGGACGTCACGGCGACGAAGAAGTAGCGGTACATTTACCGCGTGTCCACCGCGGACGACAGCCGCCGTCGACGTGATTCCATATAAAGTGATGTCCCGGTGACGGCGGCGATGGTCAAACGGCCTTATGTACTACCTTCATCTAACTGCGACCGCTTATCCACCTGGCCAAAAGTGGCGCTTTAGAAAATTCCTACTTAATTATAAAGACTAATGTCCAACAGTGATTGATGAAGATCATAGAGCCGGCTCACTATCACAATAAGCATAATTATTATATGGCTTCTTAAGGTAGTTTCAGACCATACAAGAGTTTGACGCACGATACGCGTAGACGGAATTAATAAAAGTAATATTTTATGTATGGAAAAATAGTTTAGAAAATCTAGTTGCCGCGTCACAAATAACATTTGCAATTTATAATATAATTATGTACGAAGATATAAAGCTTTTAAAATAATGTATGAAAAATTTCAAAGCTTTATATCTTCGTAATTATATTATAAATTGCAAATGTTATTTGTGACGCGGCATCTAGATTTTCTAAACTATTTTCCCATATATACAAAGTTACTTATATTAATACCGTCTACGCGTATTATGCGTCAAAGTATTGTATAAAATTTGACTCCTCTGCAACCACCTTAATACCCTGACAATTGTTTATAGAGATAATCAGACCGTCAACCTAAACAACTTTTTCTATGGGACCAAAATCGAAATGGCGAAAAAAATAAAATCGCCCCATATATTTTGGGTTTGCAGTTTTGTCCATAAAAAACTGCAAACCCAAAAGAGCACAACCTATGGGAGAGCAGATGTTTTTTCTCGGTTTCAATGTTGGTCCCATAGTAAAAGTTTTTTGGTATGATGATTTGATCGCCCTTTTAAATACCGCCAGCAGCATAATTAAGAAGGACCCTATTTAAATTTCATATAATTCAAAGTGATATTATATCGTCGATTTTCTCAAGGACATAACTAAGATGGATTTTTTAAATTAGGGTCTTATTACATTGGAAACCACGATATACGATAACCTTATTAATTTAACATTTCTCTCACTCCGTTGCAGAAACGCTTATTAGAGTTAATCCTCCATTGAATATCTTGCTAGCTTTTATTACGTCAAAAAGACAAAAAGGGAAAGCAAGAGATTTAATGGAATATTAATGAGCGTTTCTAACGCTCATTAAAGTTAATCCTCCATTAAATCTCTTGTTGTCACTTTTTGTCTTGTGACGTAGTAAAAGCTAGCAGGAGATTTAATAGAGGATTAAGTCTAACTGACACTCAGTGTCTATCTCCTAAAGAAACCTCAACATTTTCCTTAGCTTAAAAATTTCTAACCGGCCGTATCTGTTTCAGCTTAGTCGATTGTCCATCGAATTTGATATCCACATCGCAATCACTCAAAGGATGGGATATCGTTGAACAAGAATCATCTTTCTTGTCATCTTTTTCATTTGGACTCATTGGAGTTACAAAACCACTATCAAGTTTATTATTAGTGTTAGATTTTATGTTCAAAGACATGCTTTTTCTACTTTGAAATATGCTTAAATCGTCCATATAGGATTTAGGTTCTATTTTCTCGTCTAACTTCTTCAAATTCTCATCAAAATCATGCTTAAGTTGCTGTTCAAATAATCTTTCTTGACGGATTTGTTCGTGTGTGTTCGCGAAGTAACCTGTATTCCTTCTACCTAGTTCTTTCAATGATTCTGTCAGTATATCAGTCCGGAAGCTTTCGGATCTTTTGACGTATTCATTTTCGGATTTTTCTTCTAAAACTTTTAAAGGGTAGTGTTTTAAATTATTGGCTATTAACCCTGAATGGACGGACTGTGATTTCTTCATCATAAATTGTCTTTTATCTTCAGGAGTATTCTTTTCTTTATTGACAGCGTTCAGGACATCCTCGCGAGATATTTTGGAGAACAAATTCGGTGCGCTAACGCCAGTTTTGAAAGTCTTTTTGGTCTTCTCTGTTTCTTCCTCGTCGTCGTTTGAAGTGAATTTGAGTATTTTGGAGCTGAAAGATATCTTCTTGCTGTAGTTCTGGATGATTTTCTTTATTTCTACTGGCATGTCCTGCCTGTGATGGGCTGATATGTATCGGCTTAGGAGTGAAAGTTGTTGGTCCATCATTTTGTTATGTGATTCAAGACGAGCTTGCTGTTTTTGGTAGTTCGTTATGGCGTCCATTGCAGACTGGAAAGGAAGGTACAGATTAGTAACTATAATCATCAACCTATATACGTCCCACTGCAGGGCATAGGCCTACCCTCAAGGATGGTGTATGTAAATTAGTCCTCCACGCGTGCACAATGCGGATTGGTAGACTTTCACATACGCATCAGAATTTGTTCTTCAGCGTATGCAGGTTTCTTCACGATGTTTTATTGCACCGTTTAAGAGCAGTCGGTATTACTTACTTAATCCTAAAACTCATGATTGAGTGTCCATGCCTCCTCGCAACGCGCCACCGACTCTCTTATTAGTAACTATGAAAACTGGAAAATGATTCTTTATTGCATACCTAGTTACATTCCCATTTGTGTAGGCAACACAAATTAATTTCATTGCCACCTTGTACCTACGACAAATCTTTCTACCCTGCTCTGTATTCAATGTCTTACGACAGAATGTCAAAGTGAAACGGACTTCTCTAGCATCTCGCCGCATAATTAGTTACTACAGAGTGATGCAGCCTTGGACGAATTAACCACGGTGCCGCCCATTTGATCAGACTATAGGTAATTTCAATATAATGGAAAAATAAATAATGACTTACATCCAACTCAGCCGTCATTCTGTTTTTATCAGCAGCCAGAAGTTTGTTGTCTTCAGTCAGGGTCGCCATTCGAGGCATTTCTTCACGCAGTACCGCATATTCGACGGCGTAGTCGCTTAGCTGACGGGTTATGTCTAGGGAATGGACCTGCAAATATAAGGCTGATTTAGATGTCAGAAAGGTGGCCAAGGGAAGAAGGAAGACCACCGGCATTTTGGAAAGACGACATTGTAAAGGTTTGCGGGTCAGAAATGGACCAGGAGTGCGATTTTTGAAACTCATTCGTTGAACTCAGCAGTTGAAAATGTCAAATTTACTATAGAGATATGCATCTTTCTACTGCTGATTTGTCTTTCGAAAATTGCAGCAGAAGAAAGATGCATATCTCCATACTAAAATTGACATTTTGAACTGCTGAGTTCATAGAGATCTAGAGAGATGCCAACCAACGCGCTGAGTACGAAACCTAGTGTCGCATCACCTGATGGTGACAAATTTTTTCCTATCGCGTGGTACATCAGTGGAAAAAAATTTGTTAGCTTGAATGTGCTCATTATCCATTGCGGTATCAGAACTCAACGTTCGAATAATCTTTAGTACTACGCAAGCATTGTAAACTAAACTTGATATTTCGATTGGCTTTCAGCCTCATAATATATTGAATCATTACTGTCGCGAGCAATGTATTCCGTTTTTGCGCATATTGCTGCGACACCGGCCCCGCCCCCATGTCACATCTCCCTTTAGTTTTTGTGATTTGTGGCTGAGTTCAAAGTGTGAGTTTAAAAATCGTATTCTTGATTAGCACAGGACTATGAGGAATGGTGCAATAAAAGGGTGGCCTATGCCCAGCAGTATGTTGATGTTGGCTGTTGATGACCACTGACAGAAAGGGATCGATTAAAGTAAAAAGGTTTTACCCTAACTGCTAACTGCTGCTGCTAAATGCTGCTGCAATACAATAATACAGGGTTTAAACTTAAATACCTTACATATTTTAGGGGGTCTTCAGACAATCAAACTGAACAACTTTCAGTATGCAGCCAACATAGCAATATCTGAATTTGCCAACATAGCAATAGCGGTTTTGATAAGGACCGGAAGATCTGGGCTAAGCTAAACCGGTTCAGAACTAACCATGGAAGGACCAACCACCATCTCTACAAGTGGGGCCTGAGGGAGTCACCGATGTGCGACTGCGGAGCACCTGACCAAACCCTCACCCATCTGGAAAATGAGTGCACATTGCGCCGTTTCCCCGGTGGAATTAAGGAACTCCATAGATTAACCCCGGCAGCGGAAGACTGGCACCTTGACCTTGAAATTTAGATCTCCCCGGATCCAAGCAGGAAGATAAAAAAAAATGCCATACGATATGATGATGGTAGCAATATCGGAAAAATCTGCTGTCAATCTATTTGGATCGAGTAGCCATTGACGTTTTCTATGGAACAACGATATTTTCATTCGCAATAAAATTTTAATGTCGGCTTCGTAGTAAAAGTTGATCAGTTTGATAGTCTGACCATCCTCCTAAAATCCGTCAGCATTTATAAAGTTCGACCCTGTATATTGTTGGCCGATCAATTAACAGCTTATATTACCTTCTTCATAACCTTCTCGTAGATCCCCCTGCCCATATCAGGCAGCTTGTGCTTCAAGTATTCCGCAGCCTCCTCGCAACTCTCACACAGCATCAGACCATCACGGTGGGCTGACAGCAACGCCAGTGACACCGAGAACACCACGTCCAGGGAGTCCAGGAAGATCAGATCTGGAATACAAAGTACACTTTAGCTCCAGCCTCCTCACAACTGTCGCACAGCATCGGATCATCGCAGTGAGCTGATAGCAACGTCAGAGACACTAAAAACCACGTCTAATGACTTTAGAAAGATCAGATCTAGAATACAAAGGCAACTTTAGCTATTCAGTCCCAGGCTCCTACTTACTGTCACATAGCATCAGACCATCGCGGTGGGCTGATAGCAATGCCAGAGACATTAAAAACTACGTCTAGTGACTTTAGAAAGATCAGATCTAGAATACAAAGGCAACTTTAGCTATTCAGTCCCAGGCTCCTACTTACTGTCACATAGCATCAGACCATCGCGGTGGGCTGATAGCAATGCCAGAGACATTAAAAACTACGTCTAGTGACTTTAGGAAGATCCGATCTAGAATACATATACATAAAGGCAATTTTAGCTATTTAGTCCTAGCCTCCTCGCAACTCTTGTACAGCATCATACCATCGCGGTGGGCTGATAACAACGCCAGAGACACTAAAAACCATGATTGGCTAGGGACTTCAGGAAGATCAGGTCTCGAATACAAAGTACACTTTAGCTATTTATTCCCAGTCTCCTCGAAACTGGGTGTTGTTTTTTGAAAGTGAATTCTCCCAAATTTTCTTATTTATTTCTTTTTTGATCTTATCGTAAGCGTTCTCCCATTTGTTAAATTGTTCGTCGTATTTGGCTATATGGATAAGGAATCCATGTAGTAGATAACTAAGTTTCCAGTGTGTTTTATCGATGCTTTCCCATTTTGAATTCAAAATGTTTAAGTGATTATCAAACTCCCATTTTCCATGTATATTTTATTTAGAAATCGCACTTTCCAAAGCGTTGAAGTTTAAGTGCTGATGACGTAATAAGGACATAATCTTTGAGTCATGTTCCTCGTTTGCTTGTTCTTACTTAGGTTTTTCTAACTGGAACGGTGTTTTCATTTGAGGCTCTGATGATCCAGGCCTTTCGTCTCTCTTCCCGGCCTGGGAGAGGACTTCTGTTCGCTCTGCAAAGTTTCTATGTTTCTTCATAGAGAGTTTGTGTCCTGTTAAACACGTCTTGAGTAAAATAATAGTTTTCTTTGTCTTCCCACGTGTTCAAAAATTTATTTGTAGTTTGAAATTCCTGCCAGTATGCGTCTAGAGACCTGATACGTTTGTCCAGGTACTCCAAAGTTTTTCTAGCTGCACCATCCTTCTTGAAGTTCGTGCAAAGTCTTAATATTTTCGAAGCTACTTTCTTGTTTAAGGATAAGTTTTTTGAAATTAACAGCCATAGTTGTAGCTTGTTAAGTTGTAGTTAGCAGTGAAAATGTTGTTTCTGTGCTTCCAGAACTGTGTTCCTTAATAGTGCGCGTAATTAAGTATATTGATCAATCGGGATGTGCCACGTTCGCCCGCCAGGAATACTTTACCGCTATTGGCTAATTGCTTCGCGCCCTTTTCACCGACGAAAGCGTCCATTAGTCTGTTATTCGACTTGGAGCGAGATAGAAAATGATTTAGGAGCACCCGATTTTGCACCCTTTGAAGATCGCGCATGATTGATTTTTAATTATGACGGGGACTCGGGCACAGTATAACAAAGAGTATCTAGTACTACATACAGTACGGACACTCCCTGCCTCCCACCAATTTCTTCCATCACCCCCTCTGTAGTGAAACACACGTATGTCGGATGAACACTGCTTTATTTCCACATACCTTCTATTACATTAATATTTGTACATACACCTACCTACACATAACTAGTCTATCTATATACTACACCCTCTGGCGTATGCCTGTCTCACTCGCACTCACTCAGTATCGCACATGCTTACCTCTTCTTTTGAATTTTGTCCATTTGAATGACAGTATCCAAGGTGTGACTCGGGTCTACTCTGCGCAAACGAAGATTGACGAGCGGAATTATTTTCCTGGTCGTAATGTACCAACAATGTTATGAAGTACAGGGTATTATTATTATTATTGTTTCATTGAGAGCCTTAACAGACATGTGCCTGTGCCACTGCGACCATCGTTGGTCTTTGATGAACGCCCCTTTTTATAGTTCCCTACTGATCCCTACTGCAGTCAAGAACTGCAGCAGGTTTCCAACAGGTAGAGTTTGTATCTCATCTGGTGCCAAAACCTGTGTACAGTAGTACCAGATTTATAAGTTCCCCCGATGTAGGTACCTGCGCAGTTGACAAATTTTTATAACGCGCGAAATTACATTGACCAATCAGGATGTGCAACCTTCAATGCGTTGCAACGATTGGCTAATTTTTCTCACGCCCTTTTCGCTGCTATCCCACTTTGCACCATTTGATTACTAAACGACTTCGGGTTTGGTCGGGGGCTCTGCGCAAACGAAGATTGCCGAGGTTAATTATTTTCCTGGTCGTACTTTACCTAGATGGAAACTTCGTTAACTACAGGGTAATTGATCATCAACATGTCATGCAATTTGGCTCATGCCTGTATAACAAGAACTAAAACTCACCAAATACCCTGACCACGAAACCGAGGGGGAACTGGCTGGTGAAGAGAGTCAACATCCAGGGGGCAGCGTAAAGTGCAGGGGATATGTCCAGGGCTTCCAGTTTGGCGTGAAGATCTGGCTCATGATCGCGGAGCAGACGGGACAGTTGATACAGCTGAGAAAAAGATTAAGAATATAATTTTCTGGTGTCCTTTACATGGATCTTGTCGCAACTAGGGATAACTTCCGTTCGTTCAGATGTTTTTGGTATACTTATTACTGGAAGCAAACCAGGTCATAGTTTCAGGACAATGGGTTTGACCCATGGAGGAAGAAAAGAGCAGAGGTGTCGTAAAGCAATATTTCTATCGACGTAAGTGTTGTCAAAATACAGGGACGGAGGACAAGATGGGTGGATGGGTGGGTGCATGTTCCGCCCCTAAAACTGAATCCAGGAACAGCGCACTTCATCGTTATAGATGTATTTTATTGACAAAACTATAACTATTGGTCCTCTTCGAACTGAGCATCATAGGCTGCGCCCACTGTGACGTCATGACCTAAAATAATGGCGACAGAACTAATTGCCTTGCGACACCTTCGCTCCTTTCCTTTCCTCCATGGGTGGGCACATGCACGAAAAAAACTGGTGGGTTTGTACTTAGAGTCTAAGTTCAATTGAGGAATTAGTTGAAATTTTGTAAGTCTGGAAGATTAAATGAATGATATCATCACCATCATGATGAGCCTATACAAGTCTCACTGCAGGACACAGGCCTAGCCTCAGAGACTATGTTATGAGACTGTGTTAGTCCACCACGCGAGCACAATTCGGATTGGTAGACTTCACATACGCATCAGAATTCCTTCTTCAGCGTATGCAGGTTTCCTTCGGATGATTACCTTCAACGTTTAAGAGCTGCACTCACTTATCTCCTCACCATACCAGCTTTTAATTTGAAGCACAGTTCAATCCATCAGCTGGGTGCGCTGTGAAGGGAGTATCTATCATAGCGTTTTGAAACTTACTTGAACCTGCAAAGCGCTCATGTCAGGTAAGTACTGCTTCCTCAGACCTCGACGGAACATCAAGTGGCGTAGTAACACAAACGCTTCGGCCTCTTCCATCTGTTGGAATTGAAATAGGGTGAAAAACGGTATATAAATTGATTCAAATCGTATGCGTCCTTAAGAGCTAAATAAAATGTACCCGGACAAGTCTGTATGAGAAACTACAGGCACTCCCTGGCCACTTCATCCAAACGGACTCACACTGACGAGAAGAGGGAAGCATTTATTTTAAATGCTGAGCAAATTTGAGTGAGAGAGAACTACACCACTGTTTACTATACCTCATCATCTCAGCCGATGGACGTCCACTGCTGGACATAGGCCTCCCCCAAGGATCGCCATAACGACCGGTCCTGCGCTGCCCTCATCCAAAGGGTTTCCGCCGCCTTCACCAGGCCGTCGGTCCACCGTGTGGGGGGCCTACCCACGCTGCGCTTTTCGGTACGCGGTCGCCACTTGAGAACTTTTCGGCCCCATCAGCCATTGGTTCTGCGAGCAATGTGCCCCGCCCACTGCCACTTTAGTTTAGCAATTCTTTGGGCTATGTCAGTTACTCTGGTTCTTCTACGGATCTCTTCGCTTTTGATTCGATCTCGCAGGGAAACTGCGAGCATAGCCCTCTCCAATGCTTTTTGGGTGTCTTTCAGCCTTTTTATGAGGCCTTGAGTGAACGACCACGTCTCTGTTCCATATGTCATCACTGGCAACACACACTGATCGAAGACTTTCGTTTTCAGACACTGCGGTATTTGGTTACTGTACCTACTTTATTTTAATCTAAATTGGTGAAGAGCAGGGAGTATAAATACTTAACGTATTAGGTAGTACTACTCTTTGTTCTACTTTGATACAAAACCCAAAACTTAACTAACAAGCCTAAATAAACTTGCTTATCTTCTATTCCTTGCTTAACTTTTAGTTTTGAGACAAACTGTGTGGTAGAAACACTAAAAAATGCGACCGTCTCTGCTTATCACAGTGGGAGATAGGCGTGAGCATTTTTATGTATGTACTTATTTCAAAATAAATATCTTGGACATTGTCACACAAATTATCTAGTCACATTTAAAGTACATACAAGAATCTAGCCTGGATATATTTCTGTCTTGTTCTGTCCCTTCTAGTCCCCACACATTCCCACCGCTATAACTCCTGTAAGCCAGGATCAACAGCGGCGACCATTCACAACACTGGACAATGAAGTCCAGCGAGCCCGGGGGATGACTCTAATCTGTCTTGGAACCCGCAATGAATTAATCAAAGAAGATAGGAGGAGGAGGAAAAAGAAATATCCGACTTCCCTCGCAGAAAGCAATAAGAAAGAAAAACATGGCTAGGGCCGGTTAGTTATGAAGCCTTGATTAGTGTAAGCTTATTTCACATTAGTGGGCACGATAGACGCTGGTGAAAGATACTTACATGCAACAAGAGAACTCCAGCGACGAAGCTCAAGCCCTGACAATAGCCGACGTCAGGGTCCAGCAAAGAATACGCCTTTAGAATATTGTAGAGAGCAAGCTGACCAGGTCCCAGAGCTGATGCAAAGTAAGAGTGTTTGGGGAATGTACGGCCTGTGGAGAGACAACAATATTATAGACTTGAGATGTGATCCTGAGCGTCTAGCATGCCAAGTTTCTTTATGATTGCGCACATCAGTCAGAGCTACGAAAAATTCACATAATTAATTTTAGACAAGGACACAAAGTGTCTATATAGTGTTATAGTATACAATTATCTTAAACTTGTAAAGCCTAGCGGTGATAGTTTTCCTTTTAATTTCGTTATACGTTATTCGTCATACAACCGTTTAGCTGACATTGGGGGGCACTTGCCTAGCATAAGACCAAATGTTACAACATGAATGCAATAAATGATTCTATTCTATTCTAAAAAAAATCACTTTAAAGCTTAATATTTCGCTTCAAATTAAAGATTGAAAAATTTGTCTCGGGCGGGACTTGAACTCGCACTTTTCCAAACCCGAACTGCGTTATCCAAGTTCGCCACCGAGCCCACTGTTGCGTCTTCTCCCAAACCAACAATATTTTTAAAAGAACTATCCAACGATACCGCTAGATAGCTAGAAAAAACAAGATATGGAGGTTCAACTAGTGATGCAACAGCGGGGAATCCCACCGGCCTTTGAACACGATCTCCTGAGCGTGATCCGACCCTTGGTGCTAGCTCGTAGCCGGGCATTAAATCGGGGACAAACCAAAAATCAACAAATAGATGCTAGATATTATGTTTTGTAATTTTTTTTTGTCCCCTTTTGCGATGGCCTAATAACATTCAAATTATATTTGCTCAAAAAAAGGTGGTAGAGCTTTGTTTTTCTCTTTTCTGTTATTTTTACTGAGTAGATAGAATTAATAGTAGATTGTTAACCAAGGGATGAAAGTCGCCCATTTCACACGAGATGTTTGGCGCCCCGAACGAACGTGAGGGGCGCCCATATTTCGAGTGTGAAATGGGTGTCTTTCACCCGAGTTCGAACACTCTGCTTTTCATTTGGAATACGAGGAAAGTAAACAAAAGCCAGATATAAAATGCAAAATCAATTTCTGAATCGCTTGACGAATTTATATTAGACTAGGTACGTTTTAAAACGTTTGAATAAATTTGAAATCACTCGGGGTTCCAATGCTAAAGAGAAAAAGCGTACGAAGATATATGTATGCTAGAGTGAGACAGAAAGACTTCCAGAGTGATTTTTACGCGTTTTAAAACGGACCTTACGAAAAAATTAGGAACATCTCGCTGTAAAGCCCTTTTTTCTTTTTCGCGCAACTATATGGCTTTTATATTTTTCAAGCCAGCACGTTTTTTTTTAAGGAGGTTTTAATCGGGAACTTTTATTATAATTCAAATATATTGATCATAATAGTTATGAAAAAATAAGAATTAATATAGTTTTATCGAAGTGTGGTTATATAGGTATCTGCCTTTGCTTAGTATAGACGTAGTATTTTTTTTAAATTACTTTTACGCCCTAGGGAAGAAAATTATCACTTTCAACCCGTTTCTTAGATAAACAATGACATTCTTTCAGAGTATGAGAGATGAAATAGTATATTACACACCGAGGGCAGGTAAGTAAGAAAGGTCTCAGATCTCATGTAATTGTTGCAAACAAACATGTGATCTGAGGCTTTCTTATTTACTGCCCGAGGTTAGTACACTATTTTTCACCCCGACGGGGGCGAAAAGCGACAACTTCGTTTAGCGCAGCGGGACGAAAGTTGACGCTTTCCGCCCGGAGGGGTGAAAAATATATTTTATGCAGCTACTCACCCAAATCAATAAGTATAGCGTGCTGGTGTTTAGTCAGGCCTGAAAGGAGAGTCCTGTACGAATCGTGGTAGTGGGGGAAGTTCTTCACGTCTGGGGGGGCGGAACGAAGGCAGGACTGTTCAGCTAGGAAGTACCACACTGCTCCCCGAGTCATTCTCGGTACACCTGTGGATAGATAACATTCATACATCATCATCATCTTCAGCCCGTATCCATCCACTGCTGGGCAAAAAAGCTGTTTTGCAGTTGGCTCCATTGTAAAACTTGTTACTTATCATAGTTTTATACGTTTTGTTCTTTGCACCTCAAACAATTTTCAAAACGGGCCTGTAGAAGCAGTTAGTTCAAATATTATGTTATCTTTTTATTTCTCCAAACATTTCATATTTTATATGTTTTGCAGTTTTTAAAATGTGTTATCATGTAATTTGCGCTGTAAAATTAATATTAAGTAATTTGCTGTTTGATAACAATTATTAACCATCATCATTGTCTTGCCCATTTCCCATTATTTGGGATCGGCGCAATATGTCATCCTCTTTCTTAGCCTAGCCGCCGTAGCATCAGATTATCCGATCTCTAGTTATGCAGTACTATATACTCTTTCTTATACTGTGCTCATTAAAATAAATGAAATCTGCACTACCTTGCCTCACAGCCTGCGTCAGCATATGCCTGTCCACTTTAGCCATAGGCTGGGAATGATCCCGGGACGACAGTAAGGAATCCCACATTAATATCACGCCGGCATCGCAGACACCGAGCTCGTTGTATTCCAGCTTTATACGACGGACTGCCGATGATTCTTCATTTTCTGTAAATATGTTGGTTATTACAGTTTAGTCTGGATTATCGCACGAGCCGCAGGCGAGGGCTGTAAACGAGCCGCGACCGTAATTACCAACGCTCACGCGTTTGACGAAAAAATAAATAAAATTTACAAAATTAAATATTTGTGAAAAATGGCACCCCAGATTTCTTTCTTCTCGCGCTGTATGCCTGTGTTCAAATTAGTTAATGCGCGCGTAGGTATTACTGCACTAGTGCGGTAAAGTAAACTACCTAAGATACTAGCGTGTTTTATAAACTGCATTATGAACCGTATTTTCGTCACGTCAGTTTTCACAACTTCATTTCAATATTAAAGCGAGGTAAGACACGGAATTTGACTCCCTGTAAAAATTTGCACACACTTAAGAATATTCTGATTCGTATGTCATTGCGGGACACCACCGTCCGCATCCCCCGCCATCGACGCGTTTCAATACTAATCTTGGTTTGTTTATGGGCCCACCGCCGTCATTCACCTTCGGTCGGTCAATGCGTCTCCCTAAAGCATAGAAGTTTAATAAAAACGACGTACCTTTAAGTCTATCATTTTCCTTCTCCATCCTGACCAGCAGTATAGTCTGATCGATAGCCAATTTCCACAATTGCCTCAGCTGCTCTTTAGTTCTCTTGCCTGGACGCTGTGTTGGTATGCCGAGAAGCTTTTTCGATGTCAGTTCACCTAAAGAAAAGACAAGTAATAAGTTAGAAGAATGTAAGATCCCACTCGGCTCGTCAGCGCACGGGAAGTTTCTTAAAACGAAAGTCTTCGATCAGTGTGTGTTGCCAGTGATGTCATATGGAAGAGAGACGTGATCGCTCACTCAAGGCCCCATAAAAAGGCTGAAAATCACCCAAAGGGCTATGCTCGGAGTTTCCCTACAAGATCGGATCAGAAATGAAGAGATCCGCAGAAGAACCAAAGTAGCTCATATAGCCCAAAGAATTGCTAAACTAAAATGGCGGGGCACATTGCATGCTTCTGCATGCAATGTGCCCCGCCCACTGAACCGATGGCCGATGGGGCCGAAAATTTCTTGAGTGGCGAACCCGTTAGATGAGGGCAGTGCAGTACCGGTCGTTACGGTGATCCTTGCGAGAGGCCTATGTCCAGACCCTGTACCCGGACTTTCGATGTTCGATTTATCGCCACTATTTCGGTCCGCACTTCATTGTAATAGAGTTGACATTGGAACGAAACCGTTCACGCAATTGCGAAGTTCAAATGTGCGGGTAGAGGCCCTGCAGTGGACGTCCATCGGCTTAGATGATGATGAACTGCACTGCACTGCAGAAATCTGATAAACTATACAAATATTTTTACAATTTTTCTTTCACAGCGCAAAAAAAAACGTGTAAGGAGTGAGCCCTTTTGAATCCTCCATCTTCCTGCCCACATCACATTTCATGAGGTCAGCGCAATAAGAACGTCATCTCTTTTAGCTGT
Source organism: Agonopterix arenella (assembly GCA_927399405.1). Lineage (NCBI taxonomy): Eukaryota > Metazoa > Arthropoda > Insecta > Lepidoptera > Depressariidae > Agonopterix > Agonopterix arenella. The sequence continues at coordinate 6,156,983 of OV656718.1, read as the reverse complement.
CATTTCAGCGCACACTCCGTTTCTACACATGTCATCTTTCACACAATCCATCTATCGATTCTTTGGTCGTCCTTTTCTCATGCAGCTATCCACATTTGAATCCTAGAAACCGTTATTTATTTAACTAGGAATTTTGACACTGCCTTTACCCGGATTTTTAACCGGATTGAGAGGACCCAGAAAAAAATTATTACCAAAATACCAAACAGATTCAAGATTCTGCCTTTAAAACAAATTATTATGATTCGTTTTTAAGGTTCCTTAGTCAAACAAGGAATCGTTTTACTTTCGTCCATTCTGTCTGTCTGTCTGTATGCCCCACTTTAATAACTCGCTCATTTTTGCACCTATTGAATCGAAATTCTGTATGAAGACAGTTAACAGCAACCCAAAACCAGAAATGTTGTAGTACCATAAAATGACTGGGATATGACTGAACTTTGATTTATAGAAGAGTAACTACTTACAAGGAATAAATTTTACGCTTAGTATTTCTATTTTATTTCACAGCTTTATTTCTGTTCACAGCTGCACTGGAAGATGTTTTCAAGGTTCTGGACTGGAAAGGGCTAGGCATCAATATAAACGGCGAGTACATCAGTCACCTTCGGTTTGCCGATGATATAGTCATCATGGCGGAGACTATGGAGGAGCTCAGTCGAATGCTCGATGATCTTAGCAGAGCCTCCGAACGAGTTGGTCAGAAGATGAACATGGACAAAACGAAGATCATGTCAAATGCCCATGTTGTACCTACTCCTGTTATGATCGGAAACTCGGCGCTCGAAGTTGTTGACGATTATGTTTACCTGGGACAAACTATTCAGTTAGGTAGGTCCAACTTCGAGAAAGAGATCAACCGTCGAATCCAACTCGGTTGGGCAGCGTTCGGGAAGCTACGTAGTATCTTCACGTCCCAAATACCGCAGTGTCTTAAAACGAAAGTCTTCGATCAGTGTGTGTTGCCAGTGATGACATATGGAACAGAGACGTGGTCGTTCACTCAAGGCCTCATAAAAAGGCTGAAAGTCACCCAAAGAGCAATGGAGAGGGCTATGCTCGGAGTTTCCCTGCGAGATCGAATCAGAAATGAAGAGATCTGCAGAAGAACCAGAGTAACTGACATAGCCCAAAGAATTGCTAAATTAAAGTGGCAGTGGGCGGGGCATATTGCTCACAGAACCGATGGCCGATGGGGCCGAAAAGTTCTCGAGTGGCGACCGCGTACCGGAAAGCGTAGCGTGGGTAGGCCCCGCACACGGTGGACCGACGACCTTGTGAAGGCGGCGGGAACCCGTTGGATGAGGGCAGCGCAGGACCGGTCGTTAAGGCGATCCTTGGGGGAGGCCTATGTCCAGCAGTGGACTTCCATCGGCTGAGATGATGATGATGATGATTTCTATTTTATACTCCGAAATAACTTCACTTGTGTTCTACAACACTAAACCCAGTCTAAAGGATCAAATGTATAATCAACCTAAAGAAAGAGGTCGTGGTATCAAAATATCCATACTTATTGCAATGTGAGGTTATGCAGTTTTAATTTGTTAGGTTTCTTTTTTCTTTATTTTTTTTAACTATGTGACATTAATATTTCATTAGTGTCGGTACAATCTTTACACCGTCTAAATTGGCCGTGTAAAATTTACTCTCAACTTATTCATAGATTAAGGTTGGTAGAACGCAAAATCATACTCTAGAGTAACCGGCGGCGACTTAATCAAAGAATAAAATTTACTCCCGTTTGGTCGAATCGGGCCTGAAACTGATGACATTTAATCTTATTTTGCTTGCGTAGTTTTTACAAATTCTTACAGCATAGCAGCACGGCATGCAGACGTGTGCGTATTATTATTATTTGGTTGTGAGGGCTTGGTCAATGACCAATAGCTACTGCGATCTGGACAGATCTATTGTAGCTATCACCCTAGACCTAAAGGTCATTTCCTAGGCCCACGGACTTCATGAACCGTGTTATGCTTTTGGAGGGGAGGTCCCTAATGTCAGTAGGTGTTATTACGTATCCACCTAGATGGCGACTCCTACTGTGAATGAGCACTTCGCATTCGCAGAGGTGGCGTATGGGCGTTTCCTCTGCTTCACAGCAGAATCTGCAAGTGGGTGAATCTACAAGCCCCATTCTGTGTAGATGTTTGTTTAACTTGCAGTGCCCTGTTAAGGCTCGTACTAAGAGCCTTAAGTCGTTGCGGTTTGAATTGATGGCATCCGAGGTATGTCTGTTTGAGAAGCCGGTCGCAAGTTCTTTTGCATGCCTCAGTCCTGGTGTTTCCGATCAGAGCTTACTGCTTTGGTTCACGGCCAATTCCTTTAGCACATGTCTAGAGGTGTTGCGCGAGATGCCACAGTAAGGCTCAGGGCCTATGGCGACCTCTTCCGCCCCTCTTCGTGCCAGCTCGTCAGCAGCCTCTTTTCCATCAATACCGCAGTGTCCAGGCACCCAGCCTAGGGTGACAGAGTTTGTCGATCCTCGAGACGTGTGCGTAAGTCGTCAATCAAAAGAAAACTAGCGCGTATAATTGTTTTTCCTGTGCATTTTGTTTCTCTTTTGGATCGAACGCTTTAGAGCGTGGACCCCACGTCCAGTAGTTGGTAAGTCAATGGGTTCAAGTGATGTAATGCATACCTTCGTCCAGATTGTCAGGAGAATGAACGACTTTCTCGTAGATAGCTTGACGCCAGGTCCCGTCGGGTTCTGCACCAGGTTCAGCGGCGGACGGTCGATTGTCTCCCACCTTTAGGAAACTGTTAACAATTTGAATAATCTTAATTGCTAATTAATTACGTCGTTGGTCGTTAATTGATTGATTCATTTGAGTTTCGTAATCGGGTCTAATAAGTGAGACAATTTAATGACATTTACGTGACTATCGACACGCGAGTTTGGGCATTTGAACTCTCCTAGCACGCGGAATCCATTCATCAAGGCACTTTTCCACTACCTATATCAATTAATACAACTTATACAGGGTGCAAGAAAAATCATTTACCTTTATAAATGTCAAAGTGCGAAAACAAAATCAAATATCTAGAGAAGGAAAGAAACAATTTAGTTGAAAGAATGGACGAATTAAGCCTAGTAAAGAAGAGTTTAAATGATGTCGAACAGCGGGCGAGGTTGAATAACTTGGAAATTTTCGGTATCCCCGAACGGAAATCAGAGTCATCCATGGATCTGATCATCTCAATCGCTCAAGCAGTTGGAGTGACCATCGAGGAGAAGGATATTGTCGATGCCATTCGTATTCCAGCACGAAGTGCTGACGAAGCCAGAATGCTGTTCCGACTGATTCGTACTCTGTGGAGTAGGGAGGCACAACGTTTTCGCATAATAGCATAAAAGTCGTCAGTTCGAACCTCGGCGAACATAGCAGACGCACTACAAAAACGAGGCAGCCAGAAGCAATCTGAAACTGTTGTTGTATTGGACCTGCAGCGCGTTGTATGCCCTCTGCGTATTTTAACTGACCCATAGACTGCACGTGGAGAAGGATTGGCAGAATGCTTAAAAAGGCGACACCTTTACCTCATTTGTACATCGTGCACATCTACTAGACAACATATTGCAGAGGACAGCCTGCGTTCTCTCGCTTATTATTGATTTGCTATTCTTTGTTGTAAACATAGCCGCCCACCAGAAATATTGGTTAATGTGCGGGTCGAACGCGAGGGATAGAACGACGTGGAAAACTTTGGTGGAGGCCTATAGGTCTCCACTCCAGCTCTTGAACCGTCTTCGTATATATACGAAGACGGTTCAAGAGCTGTGATAGATGGATGGCTGCAAAAATGTTGTGAACTTACATATCCATCATGGGTGAGTTTACAGGAGTACTGGCATCTTCATTTTCTTCATCTTCTTCTTCAACTGTCGAAGCTACGTTTGGCGATGTATCTGCAATGGAGAAATTAATGTTATTTGGAACCACAGATTACCCCCAATAGATACCGCATACAAAACCGCCGACGCGCGCCACACATCTATGATTTTGCACTGATATAAGCAACGCGAGTGATTATGGTGTGGTGTTGTTAAGAAGGAAATGGACAGCTGCGAGCTCTCCATCGACAATGTTCAAGATAGAGACGAAGTGGAAGAAACTGGTTAGGAAAGCAGATCCCGCTACCCAGCGGGACAGCAGCTAGGAAAATGATGATAAGCAACGCGAGTGAGCGAGCTTGAAGTATTGCGAACTTGAAATGGCCAATCACGTTGCATTGTTTCGTGCCCCGCTACCCGCACCTACCGCCAAAAATAGTGACTTCGGGCCTCGCCGTCTAGTTGCCCTATTGATGAATAGACTAATGAATGAATAGTTCCCGAACAATAAATTATGCGCGAAATTCTGAAAAAAAATTTTAAGTGATCAGGCGGAAAAGTCCGCGATAGTACATACGTAATACCGACTGCTCTCAAATGGTGAAGGTAAACATCGTGAGGAATCTGCATACGCTGAAGAAGAAATTCTGATGTGTATGTGAAGTCTACCAATCCGCATTGTGCACGTGTGGTAGACTGACGTGCATACCTTCCCTGAGGGTAGGACTATGCCGTGCAGGGTGACGTATAAAGGCTGATGATGATGATATTATAAGGCTCATAGTTAGTGACGCACCCAAGTGTCTTCAAACCCCGCTTTTCGTGTCAGCATGAGCTATATCGCTTTACAATCATTTATGCTGTAGTGTAAAGATTGCCAGTCAGCAACGGTCGTATCGAGGCTGACTGCCCAGGGTGCGCCAGACGAACTTGGGTTTCGCCACTTAGAGTGGCTTTTCCCTTGCCCTTGCTTTTTGAGGGTTCTAGGAAGGCCAAAGACTTGACTTAACTTCTGACTTTAAACTTCTGTACCTACTTAACCGACTAATAGATCATTACAGTTTTTGCACTGTTCACAAAGCTACAGTTCTTACAATAATATTCTATGATCAGCCTTGCAGCTGATCGCTAATTTTTACAGATCTTTGAACGGCTGTACCTCCTAAACTTACTGGAGTTATGCACGCAGACTTGGTCCATACCCATCACAGAGATGCTGTTCATCCTATGAATACTGAATTAGCCTTGCAGCTGATGATAACCAAAAGTACGTCTCATCATCATCATCATATCAGCCGATGGACGTCCACTGCTGGACATATGCCTCCCTCAAAATGGGGGGATTTGTCATAATCGGCACGTCAAGCATCTCCAAAGAAGGCTTATACCAATGTCATCATATCAGCCGACAGACGTCCACTGCTGGACATAAGCCTCCCCCAAAATGGGTGGATTTGCCATAATCGCCACGCTTGGCAGGCGGGTTGGCGATCGCAGTTAGATTGAATGTGTGTACTCAGAGGATGCTGCTGCCCATCCTCCGGTAGATCCTTTAGTCGCCTTGCTGAATGGTGCCTATTATTCTTACCCGACACCGCACGGACGATACGAAAGGACGTCTATCGTTTGAAATAGAATGAGGTGTGACATGACAGGTAGATAAATAATCAAGTACTTACCATTTCCGTTAGCCAGTATGGCAGGCGACATAGATTTGCATCTTGTCAAGTCTGGCGCAAGGAGCTCGGGTCCCGAAGTCTCTGACGAACAATCCATGGCGACTGCTGGAATCGTCGGGATTGGTGATAACTCCTGACGAATAAGAAAAGGAATGTAACGGTACACAGGGTTCAAATATGCTGACGATTTTTTAAGAGAAAAAAAGCTGTCCCATACATTTTGGTCGAATAGGATTTCAGTTTTATATGGAGCACCTGATTATTTTTCGTGATTTCGTCCTTGGTCCCTTAGAGAAAGTTGTTCAGTTTGATGGTCTGATCATCCCATTAAAAACCGTAAGTATATTAGGAAGAGCCTATAGATCAACGGTTTCTAAAGTGTGTTCCGCGAAACCCAAGGATTCTGAGGAATACACAGCAGGATTCCGTGCATCCAAGGGGGGACACAGTGGGCCAATGCCCTCTTCCAAAACAGTGACCAACTATTAGGTTTAGGACGCATTGAGTCAGTCCTGAGATTTGGGCAAAAATTTAATAATACGTAGGCCATTTTCACAAATAGTCAAAGAGCCGGCGCGCACCTGGCAAAGCGCAGAGCAGAGCATTTTTCACTACCGAACCATTATCGTCTTTGCTTGCATTGAAATAACATCGGAAATCAATTATCTAGATGCAGATTTTAAAAGCACCCTCTATTTCTATTGGCCTTACCTTTTTAATCAATAAAACAGGCTGTGGCACGAGCCCATCGTCTTTGCTAGCTCTTCTTTTAAGCAGATGATCAAAACCACTTGACAAAGACCTTTTAGCTTTCATGAATATTGTGCTGCCTCCCAAATACTGGTTCAGGAATTCTGATCTGAAAAATACATTAAAGAATAATTACTCCATTACTATTGGCCCTATTTTATCCTGCTTCATATAGCACCAACCTAGGCGGATGTCGTAAGAGGTGACTTATTCCTTCAAGCGTCTCACACATCTTCGACGCCCAAACCGTGTGGCTGCCGGCTTTAGCCACTGCATCTAACCCTACCTCTGATCGTATCGGTCTCCCGTTCCATCAGACATAGGAGGGTAAGGACGAGAGATTGCATCTGTGTTTAGCGCGTACACTTATGCAATTCAAAATATCTCTATAAAGATTAGCAGTCGCCGCAGTCAAAATCGACATGGAATAACCGCAAGGTAGCCAATGTTTTCAGTCAATGACTCACCTATTTTCAGCAGTATCATGGACATGGCGCTGCTGTTTCGCCTCGCAGTGAGCCCTCAATAACATCATTAGGAACGCGGTGTGCTCGCTGACCTGCGAATAAATTATTTGTTTATTACTAAATAAACTCATTAATATGACTGACAACACTAAGGCTGCTTTTGTACAAGAGATTTGTGATGTAGCGGTGAGCGACGAAAAAATCGGCCAATGAGAGTGCTTCAATTTCCCAATGATGTGATCGAGCGATCCTGCTATTGGCGGATTGTTTCCTCGCCCACCGCTTCGCTTCCTCGCACATCTCTGGTGGAAAAACAGCCTAAACAATACACGGTGCACAGCACTCCATTTAAAGGGACCCATAAAGTATGGTGGGATCAAGTTCCACTCCAACGAGGGCCTACGCCTTTGTATTGTCTTCTAATCTTAAAATGGTGGATACATCTTAGTGTTGACGATTTTGCCAATACTAGATATTTTAGATTTGTAACACCACTGGCTTTTCAGTGGAGGAAAACATCGTGAAGAAACCGGCACGCTTTAATTTCGAGGCATATATTGTACCCACTGTCCATTACAAGTGGCGACCGGCTCACTCCCCGTCTCACTGTACAGAATTTCGGTATGTGTATGTGTAAGTTTCGGTAATAACGTGGGAGTTCTGAGTTTTCAGAATATCTCTGACTACCCCCTTGGGGAATATAGTCGTAAGCCAATAGCTTATGCTAGTTTAACTCTTCTATTGGATGGAAACTTACCTCATACATGTGGTTGGTACCACCCTGGTACTTCGTGATAAGGAGTTCCTGCTCTTCTTCGGGCAGCTGCTCTATCCGTCGTAGGATGAAAGGATGCACTTTTTTCTCATTCATACCTGTTATCATTATTTTGGAATAAGTTGGGGATCTTAAAATGAATAATATTTGCAGTCATCAGAGCCGGCACACACCTGGCAAAGTGTAGTGCAGAGCATTTCTCACTGCCAAACTATTATTTACTTTTTAAGCATTTAAATAACGTAGAAAATCAATTAACAAAATCGGGATAAATTGCGTTCTCTCGTTTCGGAGATCAGGACGCACTTAGATCGTAGAGTCAGTGAAATTAATTCTCTAATAAGATAATCTAAGGACCAGTCGTGTTCACTGCCAACGACAGAGCCGTGTAAGTTTCCTCCGAACAATAGTATTGTGCCATCATCGTCATTATGTCACTAGCCTAGCCACTGCCGAACATAGGCTCTTCCAAGGCGCGCCACAAAACTGTCCTCAGCCTTCCTCATCCATTCACTCCCCGCTAGCTTTTTTAGGTCGTCCCACACCTGCCAGTTTGTAGTCTTCACTCTAGAAATCTGACTCCCCGTCGGTTGTCAGTTCTTCGGCAGATGTGACCAGCCCATTGCCACTTAAGCTTGCTAATTTTCAGAGCTACGTCAACCACTTTATTGAGTGCGTTTGCCTAATTACCTGCGTATTATCTGCGTACCAAACGTCGAAATCCGATTAGCTTAATTCGAGAACCATAGACGAAGTCTGCTGAAGATAGGTGGGACCATATACTAGAAGATAAGACGGCCGGTAGGCCAAAGCAGTGTTAAAGGAGAGACGGAAGTCAATAGGCAGACCACCAGCACGTTGGTTGAACGACATTGTGATTGTGATACCTTACCTTCAACATCATGACAGAGTCTGTGATACCATAGCATCGGGCAATGTTCGCACGTCATGTTCGGTGACTTCTCTCTCGACTTCTTCAGGATCTCCGCATGGGCTATAAAGGCTTGTCTGATTGCTGGAACAAATTTCTTGAATTAGCTAACAGTTTTTTTGATTAACGATGAAGCCTTGATTATTGATCTCCTTATTTTTAAATTAGGCACACTGCCCAGAACTAAGTGTTAGACTTTGAGGATATGCCACAGCCCAAACACTGCATACAAAAAAATTAAATTGACAAGTTGACGTCAGCACATGCGAAACCAAAGAAATTGAAAACCGAGCGGGTCCGGAGATATTCGCTTCCCGCAGGTCCGCCTCCGGCCCGCTTTCCCGCAAAACCGCCTCTATGCGACCTGGCCTAAAGTCTTCTTCTTAGGTAACTGCCGGGTAACTGGAGGGCGTGAGGTAAAAAGTTGGTGGGAGGCAGGGAGTGTCCGTACTATGTATATAGTAATAGATACTCTTTCTTATACTGTGGCTATGCGTAGGGATGATCTTGATCCCTGGCTATAATATATTTTATTTATTTTATTTTTTATTTATTTTATTTATTAAGGACAACCAACAAGTACAACACCAATACATTTATATGTTACAATGTTACACAATAGGCGTATAGACTAAGTGCTAACTTAATTATAGGCTGCCACGTCATTCAAAATGCGGAAATGGACAATAATGCTTATTAATCCACAAGAGCATGAGAAATGAGAAGTTAGAAGAAGAATAGAAAACAGAAAAGAGAAAAATAGAAAATAACTTACCATTAATAACTTCAGTAGCCACCGAATCACTTTCGCATTTGAATACATAGCACGCGTAAGAATCGGTCGTGCTCTCCCTACAGACAAAGCCAAAATGGTCTTTATTAACTCGCCCTAAGACACAACTTGCAACGTCCTTGAAGGCACGGTGTAGAAGAATTTGCTTCCTATCCGGACTTATTAGACGAACTTCTGAACGGGCAACCTGTTGATGTTATAAAATATGATAATCGTTAGCATCGTAATCATCATTATCATTATCATAATCACTGTGATCATCTTAATCACCGTCATTATCACTATTATCACCATTATCATCACCAATGTCACTTCCATCACCATCACGATCCCTATCATTAACAATCAAAATTTAGGTAGGCCTTACATTAACTCTATACCTATTCTTAGCTACGGTGAATAAACGAAACACTTACCACCCGAATTTTTACACATTTTTTTAATGTTTCGTAGTGTTTGTAGTTTTGGAGTAAATTATAGATTCATAATTTAATAGTTCCTCAAAAAGTTTCCTTCAAGCATCCTATATTAATTTAGGCATTAGTGTAGCAAAGGGGGAAAGTAAGGGTGGGCTTCCATACCTTGAAAACTCATTGCTCCTATAGAAAAAATTTTCGTTGTTCAGCTAGCCGGCTATACCCCCTAGGGAAAATCCCTAGCTACACCGTTGAATTTAGGGCATCATCTTCGACCAACAAATTATTGCAAAAGATACCTTTTGCCTAACTCGTCTCATACTATTACCATACCTACACCTAGTCCCAGCAAGAAATGGGCTGATTAATTCTTAGACCCACAGAATACAAGCAAAGTCACAACAGTTGGAAAGAAACTTACTTGAAACAGCATAGTCCTATTCTGTTCTCCAATTAACTGTGTAATTGGCGTCTTCAAATGTAAAGTCCCGATAGATGCTGATCTATCCCTCAAAAACGGTTTATTCTCCGGCATTGAAGAATTCCTCCTATTATCCATGTTATCCATAACTTTACTGGTAACTAAAGTTCTTGGTTTTCTACTAATTTCATCAAAGTTGAAAGGCTGGCTATCTTCTTTAATTTTCTTTTCTGGTGATTCTTCTAAGTTCAGTTTTAATACTGTATTTTCTTTTAAAGATAGTGCTATTAAAGGATCTTCGTTAGATGTTTCTTTCGGTATAAAATTGTCATCTTTGTCTGATAGGAAATTGTTTTGACAAAATTGTGTTATAGAAGAAGCCGTTTCAGTGATTTTAGCATGTATTTCGTCATGTTTTTCTTCGTCTTCTTTTACAGTGCCCAAGTTATTCTTAGGTACGTTAAGGATTAATACGTTAGGTTCTAGAGGTACAGGACTAGTTTTCTTAACAACTTTGTCTACTCTTTCTTTGGTGAAAACATCGAATTCTTTATCGATGTCTTTTTTCGTTTTCTCTTTTATGTTTTCAACGCTTTTCCATGCGTTGTTTTTGGCGGGTTCTAAAGGAGTTGTGCTTGGCTGCAACATAATTTTTTGGTTGAAATTTTCTGAACTGTTTGCCTTTTGGTCATCGTTTAAGTTGTCCGATGAGTCTGAACTGTAGATTGAGGTCTGCAACAAAAATATTATGTTTCCATGAACACACATGTTTACATTGTGCTTGTGTTGTTCTAATGTGTTTTGTAATATTGTGTTTTGTGTTTTGTTTTGTTTATTTCGTGTCGTGGACTTTTAAATATTTGAACGAATCACACAAATTTTTTTTTGACGTGAATATATCTGGGTTGACCTACTAGCCAACGTCCTGTTGGGAACCGCTGGAGGGAAGAAGTGGAAGCTGACTTACGTGAGCTTCAAGCCAGCAACACGCGAGAGGTCACACAGGATCGAGGAAAGTAGCGCTCTCGCGTTTCTGAGGCCAAGACTAACTTTGTCGATGAGCCAGTGTGGATGTTCTGAGGTTTCGTAATATCTCTGACTACCCCCTCGGGGAATATAGTCGTGAGCATATGCTATGCTACGAAATTGGATCATCTGATGATACCTTAATAATTAGTCGTCTAACCATATAGACACCAAAAACTTTGGTTCAAAAATTGAAACGTGAAATTGACTTACATGATTTAACCCATGTTGGTAAGTTAGGTTTACTATAATAAAAGCACTTACTCCATTGGAAGACAGTAAACTGTGCCGTCGGTGTTTCAAAGCCTTCTCGGCTTCATGCTGAGCGAATTTGTTGAGGGCATCGTCTATGAGGGTCTCCGGTACTTTTCTCTGTGATATCCTTACTTTACCGATGTACAGAACCTGCGGAGAAGTATGAATGTGGTTAATATCCATGCTGATACATCGTGGTATGGACATGTGATGAGACGAGATGAGTTTCATATTACAAGACGAATGTTGAATATGAATGTGGATAGCTGAAGAGAGGACGACCAAAGAAAAGATGGATGGATTGTGTGAAAGATGACATGTGTAAAAAGGGAGTGTGCGCAGAAATGACGGCTAAAAGAGATGAATGGAGGAGGACGATATATTGCGCCGACCCCAAATAATGGGATAAGGGCAGGAAGAAGAAGACTAGATTACGTGAGGTTACCTATACTATCACATTCACAACACAGTAAGTAGGTACATAAAACCTGATTGATTTCGACAAGTCACGTACGATGTCGACAAGGCGGCAATAGTAGCGCATAGTGAATAGATTATCAATACCTCATTGTAGCTTGGTATTGGTAATGAGAAAACCACTACACCCAATGCCCCCACCCAACGATAGATACATAAAGTACTACTATCAAGGTCTTGGAGTAGGAACCAAATTCTATCAAAAGTTTCCAGTGCATCTTGAAGACTTTTAAGCATATTGAAGGTGGTAATAGGTGTCCAGCCTATCCAAAAAACCCTTCCTTTTCCGTTTCTTGAGCCCTGGGCGTTGTCACAATACCAAAGTAATATCTGGAGCGATCATCCCGCGTGGTATATACGTTAGGGAAGAGAAGCGCGCGCCGCTCACCGGCAGTCGCACTTGCTACCTCGCCTCCCCCAACATTTTTGCCCCGCGGGAAGGTCCCACTCTCGCAAGACACGTAGTAGTATCACTTGTACCATTGATGATACAAATACCCCTAGTTAGACACTAGGGGGAACAATCACGTCTGACTGTAACTGTTCTGTATTTCTCATCACCTCGAAAAGAATTTATCATCGTGAGTAGATGGAAATAATGTATAAGTCCCGGCAGTCGCACGTGCTACCTCGCCTCCCCCAACATCTTTGCCCCGCGGGACGGTCCCACTCGCGCAAGACATAGTAGTATAACTTGTACCATTGATGATACAAATCATTGGTATTAGACACTAGGGGGAACAATCATGTCTGACTATAACTGTTCTGTATTTCTCATCACCTCGAAAAGAATTTATCATCGTGAGTAGATGGATATAATGTATAAGTCCCGGCAGTCGCACGTGCTACCTCGCCTCCCCCAACATCTTTGCCCCGCGGGACGATCCCTCTCGCGCAAGACATAGTAGTATAACTTGTACCGTTGATGGTACAAATCATTGGTATTATAGACACTAGGGGAACAATGATGTCTGACTATAGCTGTTCTGTATTTCTCATCACCTCGAAAAGAATTTATCATCGTGAGTAGATGGATATAATGTACATATCGGTATGTAAAAAGATCTTACCTCAAAGAAGTGAGAATCAGAAGGCGACAGGTCAGCGCTTAGTGATGTCAGGGCCGATGCGTTACTGACGCTACGGACCAAACCTGATTGGGACTCGCTCGTTCTGCAATCAAGAAATTGAAGAGTTATCATCAAGTTATGTTTGTACAATTCGAAGACTGGCACAGGTCTCTTACGAAAAGGGATTTGAGGCACGTAAGGAAGATGCCAAATGTATCCTTATCCTACAGGCGCGCAAAAGAAAGACGCTACCATATCAAGTCATCATCTCAGTCGAAAGACGTCCACTGCTGAACATAGGCCTCCTCCAAGGATCGCCACAACGACCTGTCCTACGCTGCCCTAACCAACTGGTTCCCGCCGCCTTCACCAGGTCGTCGGGTTGCAATGCGCTTTCCAGTACGCAGTTGCCACTCGAGAACTCTTCAGCAACATCGACCATAAAGTTCTCCGAGCACTGTGCCCCGACCATTGCCATTTGAATTTAGAAATTCTTCGGGCTATGTTGGCTAGAGAATGACCAGGAAAATTTGTCCACTCGTCAATCTTCGTTTGCACAGACCATTCCCTTCAAAACCCGAAAAAAATCAATCATGAGCAGTAGTTAAAGGGTGCAATATCGGGTGATACTAAATCTTTCCCCGTCTTGTTCTAAGTGGAATAGCAGACTGACGGAAGCTTCGTATGGAGGAATGACAGATACAGGGTGCAAGCTTAAATGCGTTACATACTTAAAGGGGTGCCGGGTAATTCAGACTATCAAACTGAACAACTTTTACTATGGGAAAAGCCACTTGCTTAGGTATTGATATTTTATAGGAAAGGACAGATTTTTTTTGCGATTTTAGTATGGTCCCATAGTAAAAGTTGTTCAGTTTGATGGTCTAAAGCAAAACCATTTAAGAACATCCTGTCCTAAATAAGGTCTAACAAAATTAGCTGAAACTATTTTTAAGGGGATGTTCAGACCATCAAATTCAACAACTTTCTTTATAAGACCAATATCGAAATCGCGAAAAAAAAAACAGCTATCCGATACATTTGAGTCGAGATATATTGGCTGTTTTGTATGGGATAGCTGATTTTTTTTCGCGATTTCGATATTGGTCCAATAGAGAAAGTTGTTCAGTTTGATGGTCTGACCATCCCGTTAAAATAGTTTCAGCTAATTTTGTTAGACCTTATAGATATTTATAATAGTTTAGCACTCATGTGCACTGAAATAATTCTGTTATGCGCACCAGACAGACTGCTTTCGTAAATAATAAGAAAATGTGTACCAACTCCAAGATATTAAATTCAAGTCTTAATCTAGTCTGAGTTCAAATGGTCATGGTCAATGTCTTGAGGTCATTAGTGTCAATTGAATTAGCACCAGTTTTAATTGGAAATACCACAATGACTGCGCTTAAAGTAAAAAAACTCATGATTATCAAATTTAGCACCCGTTGCGAAACTACTTTTTGCCTTTAACTGTTATTATTTGGTTGTAAGGGCTTGGTCAATGACCAATAGCTACCGCGAACTGATCAGATCTATTGTAGCTGTCACACTTAACCTAAAGGTCATTTCCTTGGCAGTTACCTAAGAACAAGACTCAAGGTTCAATTTCTTTGTCGCATGTGCTGACGTCATTAAAGTTTAATATTTTGCTAAGGGATCCCTAAACCGAAAAATGATTTTTCCATACCGATAAATTTTTAACCGACCTATCTAACGCTATCCCACACCATGGGGTAAGCGAGAAAAAAAAATCCATTCCCACTTCGCGTGTAGGGTACCCTAAAAAAAATATTTTCAAGATCTTATTTTACCACTTTGTCGACGTGATGAATTGTTATGCCCATTCAAAATTACAGCTTTCTAATACTGAGCGTCTCTGAGCTAAGCCGCGGACAGACGGACAGACAGACTTGGCGAAACTATAAGGGTTCTTTGTTGACCCTAAAAACTAGCGGTAGGTAGTAGCTTTAGTGCCCGACTTCTAGCCACCACCTCGATTTTTTTTATTTAATAGCAGTACGTACATAGAACAGCTGTATATTGTGCTAGAGTTAACCCGCGACTTCGTCCGCACAAATTATATACCAGATTTTAAGTCAGATCATAAAGCTATCAATAAAAAAAAGTTTCATAAAAAATGGTTTTTAGGTGTCCCTGATTCCATTTCACCAATTTTTTGATTTTTTGTCTGTCTGTTTGTTTATTTGTTTGAACAAGGATCACGCAAAAACTACTGAACCGATTTTGATGAAACTTTTTTTGTTTGATAGCTTATGATCTGACTTAAAATCTGGTATATAATTTGTGCGGACGAAGTCGCGGGTTAACGCTCGTTTGTTATAACATTATTTGAATAGGTGGGTACAATTTTTATAAATAAATAATTGAGTTTACAATTTCACATCCTCTATCTTTATTCCGTGTTATGAATTCCATTTGTTATTCAATTTTAACAGCAAAATAAATAAAACAGCAAGCTATTGCAGTTAAAATAAATCAAGGTAGCGTTAACCCGCGACTTTGTCCGCACAAATTATACGCCAGATTTTAAGTCAGATCATAAGCTATCAAAAAAAAAAGTTTCATTAAAATCGGTTCAGTAGTTTTTGCGTGATGCTCGATCAAACAAACAAACACACAAACAAACAGACAGACATAAAATCCAAAAAAGGGACACCTAAAAACCACATCGTAATTTTTTTTTTTAATATCTTCCATGTTTTGTACCATTTCCACTTCTGTTACAGAGTTTTATAATAGTATACAGATAAGTATTATAATATTTTGCACATTATGCAAAATACTATAACAATAACAGCCTTGACGAGGTTACAGTGACGGTTGATCTCTTGTTTGTACTAAAACAGCTTTGCGTTGTGAACTTACCTGACTATGCTAATAAAGAAAAACTGGTTAGGTTTACATACATACAACTCTTTTGGGACAAAACGATGAACTTTAGGACCAGTTTTGATAATTTCAATTATTATTGATTTTTAAACATGTACGCACGGCGACACATCAAGCTATACAAAACCAACATAAGCTGGCCGCGCGACGCTTTACGTTATTCGACCTACGCGCGGCCAGCTTATGTTGGTTTTGTATAGCTTGATGTGTCGCAGTGTGTACAGCCATGTGAGTTAAGACGCAACAGATTGAAAATTTCGTTCTCCGGGTAGTGGGCTCGGTGGCGAAATTGGATAACGCAGTTCTTTCCCCGGTTTGGAAAAGTGCGGGTTCAAATTTTTTAATCTTTAATTTTATTCAGTTTTGATAACATTGTTATATGCCGCAGTGGCGTAGCGTGGGCTTCTGCCGCCCGGGGCACAGACCGATCTTGCCGCTCCATTATCTTTATAAGAATAACTATAAAAAAATAATGGAGCGAGCGTAGCGAGCTCGAAATTTTTTTAGCACAACTATTCGAGTTAGCCGAATCACACGCAAACTACGTCTTAGCCTGAGCTCTTTAGGATGATGTCACAGTGATGTGTAGGTAAGGCAAAAAATTGGTAATAGACAGAGCTCAATCAATCTATACTTTTCTCGAATTTGCCGCCCCTAGCATTACCCCCCTGCCTGCAAAAATTATGGTAATATAGACAAACTAAAAACAATGCAATTGAAACCGTATGCGTCTAGTTTCATGGCTTAATTTTGCTTGCACCCATTTGACACCATATTTTGCTTCGACTGCAAACGTAATGGCTGACGCCATGCCATGACAGGTAAGGTAATCCGACCAATAGGTATCTAATGGCTATAATTGGTCTCTTTGTTTCTGGCGCGCGAAATATATAAGGTCTAACAAAGTGGTAAAATAAAATCTTGAAAAATATTTTTTTTAGGGTACCTCCCCTACACGTGAAGTGGGGATGAAAAGTTGTTACCTCGCCTATCCAATGTTGTGGGGGTATCGTTAAATAGGTCTGTTAAAACTATTGTGGGTGTGCCAAAGCCATTTTTCGATTTAGAGATCCGTTAGCGAAATATTAAGCTTTAAAGAGAAAATTTTTGTTAGAGTCAAGTATCTCCTCCCGGCTAAACGGTTGGAGATGTAAAAAATTCACGGCAATAGTATACAGGGTGAAATTGATATCATTAGCATTCTTTTAAACTTAGAGTCTACCCATCGAACTGAACAACTTTTCCTATGGGAGCAAACCGATCGGAGCAAATAAAAATCAGCTGTTCCGTACTAAACTGCACCCGCCGCCGCTGCCTACTCGACTCAAATCAAATGTATGCAACAGCTGATTTTTTAATTGCTGCGATCGGTTTACTCCCATAGTAAAAGTTGTGCAGTTTGATGGGTAGACTCTTAGTTTAAAAGGATGCCAATTGTAGTGTATGCATTTGTAAATATAACTATATAATATGGTATATCATACATATTAATATATAGATATATAATATATACATAAATACTACACATATAGACATAACACATACATACATTACACTATCTCGAACGCACCACGTCAGTTACACGAGAGCCGCGGGCGAGAGTGGACGTGTTGTCATAGTGTGCGTGTGCGAGCCAGTGAACTACTCCCTACACCAGGACGCAGGTTCTACAATTGGCGACGAGAATAAAGGTACGAAAAAACACGTAAATAATGGAAGGCATGCACTATGATAACGGTCGACGATCGATGTAAACAACTCGTCTCCCGCGCCTTATTCGCTTACGTTGTGGAATGCGAATCGATAATTTCAAACCTGCATTTGTTATTGTTACGTTATAATTATAAAACTGGGAAGAATATTATTTAGTAACTTACTCAAGTATCCAAAATATGTGTAGATTTTTGGCAAAACAAAAATATGTCGGTCATGGATGTTATAATAATATGTTCGTGCCGTCGTTGTATGGTTTCCATATTTAAGGGACCTATGGAGCTTACTTGGGATCATTTTTTTGACTATTTATTATATTGCGGAAGCATTTTCCCTCTGCCACGGTATAAGAACAATTGATCATGTGCATTTACATTCAATTTTATACCTTATCACTAAACGGGACAGTCTATATTTGCGAAATAGTGAGTACGAACTTATGACGTTTGGGGTTCACACGAGATTACTTTTCACTACTTTTGACATTCAAAATTAGAATCTCAGTTATGGGGAATAAAATCCAATGTTGTGGATTTCATGTTGCCCGAAAAAAGTGGCAGAAATATTTGTTGGTAGAATTAGACGCGTGGCTGGTCCCTGTATAAGTAGTCAAGGGATCATTGCAATGTATGTTGCCTGTGAGCGTTATTTATTTATTAATGTAGGTAAAAATTTAAAGTTACCTAGAAAATAATGGGTAGGTATGTTGTTGTCTTCAACAATAGTACCGCATAATTATTGTTTTGAACTAGTGACTGTTATGAGTTATGACTTATGATCCCACATGGGGTAGGTAAAAAAAAAATTATATATAAATCTAGCCTAAAGGCTATTGTACATACATAAGCATAAACTCAGGACCACAATTGATCACTTTTGGGATGGTCAGAGATGTTGCTGTAACTGTCTACTTTATTGTGAAACCATTCAAAATAATTTGTTGGTATTAATTAAAATTAGGTAAACATGCAGGATTGTATTTAACTTAGATACAGTGTGTTTTCTGTAAATATGGAATAACTACCTGTGTGAACATGTGAATTCAAATTTTTTTGACGGTTATGATATGAATACATATCACCATTAAAGTGGTTATTGGATATAAATAAATACCAACATTAAATTGGTCATAGTTGGGTATAAATAAATACCACCATTAAATTGGTTATTGGGTATAAATATATACCACCATTAAATTGGCATCATTGGGTATACATAAATACCACCATTAAATTGGTTATTGGGTATAAATAAATACTACCATTAAATTGGTCATAGTTGGGTATAAATAAATACCACCATTAAATTGGTTATTGGGTATAAATATATACCACCATTAAATTGGTCATAGTTGGGTATAAATAAATACCACCATTAAATTGGTCATCGTTGGGTATAAATAAATACCACCATTAAATTGGTTATTGGGTATAAATATATACCACCATTAAATTGGTCATAATTGGGTATAAATAAATACCACCATTAAATTGGTCATCATTGGGTATAAATAAATACCACCATTAAATTGGACCTTGCTAAAAAAAAAATATTAAGTACATTTCAGGTATCCACACACAAGACCTGTACAGGAGATTTCGGAAATGGCGAATACTTTACCGGCCCTAGAGAGATTTGATTTGGATCAGGGCTGGTTTGCTCCGCACTTTAGGTATGAAAATGTACCTCGTCTCGACGTCGAGGTTGGTTTCGGTCGAGGTTGGTTTCGGTCGAGGTTGGTTTCGGTCGAGGTTGGTTTCGGTAGAGTGTCGAGCGCTCATCGTGTCGCGCCGTGGCCTTAATACAGGTTTTTTTAATCCAAGGTTAAATTGGTGTCCGATGCATCGTCGGATGTATAAGGTAGTATCACAATATTCATAATCGAAAGATTGCCAAAAGAGTGCTGCATCGCAATCGGTTGTTTGGCCCGAATTTTATGTGTTTTTCAATGTTTGGAACTATTCTGATGACTAAGATGAACCAAAGTGTGTTTGGTGAGGTGTACCTAGCAATGGTAGTGTTCTTTATCGCGACTCTTTCTTCTAAATCGTTCCGTGCCGCACGCCGGCGCGATTTCTTCCTCGGTCGAGCTCAGCATTCGTTCGTTCGGAGTCGGAGGTCACTGCTGACATCCCTTGCACATTCACGCACAGAGAGTTCACGTGTGCGTGACATTCACGTGCGGAGGGTCAGTGTGTGCGTGCCGGTCTTGCTTGGAGCGAGCGTTCTTGGATAGTGGGTCTTCTGTTGTACTCTTATATATTCCGTGTTTGGATGGAGACATCGCTTCTGTAGCCTTCAGATGGGAAAAATGGAAGAGATCGTTATCGATCCTCTACATAGATGCTACTGAAATTACGTCGGCGCCAAGGAAACGGGCTTCTCTGCTACACTTTGGAGGCACAGGGATTCAAGAAATTTTTTAAAAATTGACATGGTGCCGCCAACATTGAATCATCAGAAAATGTTGACGTGTTTAAAGTAGCCTAGAGAAGCTTGACGAATATTTCTAATCTAAGCAGAGCAAAGTCTATAGAGAGACACGTTTTTAGACTTTTGAAGCAAGAATTGGAGAAAAGTTTGAGAAGTTTGTGGTAAGACTGAGGAAACAGGCCGAAAAATGCAAATTTGAGACGACAAAACATGATGACCATCTAATTGATCAAATTGCTGAAAAATGCACCTCAATGGACGTTCGAAAAAAGTTTTGACGTTAGGAGATGGCGTTACATTGGAGAAGATAATTACGGAAACACTCTGGAGGTGATAAACCATCAGTTAGAAGATTATGGAATTAAAAATAAGTGTCAGGAAATTAACCAAATTATAAAGAGGGGAGAGAATAGAGGAAATCGAAGTGAATCTCAATTTAAAAAAAAATTAAACTGCGGTAGATGTGGGAGCAACTCACATGCATCCAATAGCGCAAATTGCCCAGCTAAAGAAAAAAAAATGTAATTCATGCGAGAAAATAGGACACTTTCGGATGTAGTGCAGATCTAGAAACATCGATACACAGAAAAGAAAAGGCGAAGATTCTAGTAAAAAAAAAAAAGAATAATTCATAAAGTTGGAAGAAAAAGAAACTGAAGGAGGAAAGGAAATTGATTATATTGAGAACGAAGACATAGATTACGTTTTTTAATTCAATAATGATGCTACAATAGAATTTACAGTAGGTGGGGTGAAGGACAACATGTTGATAGATTTTGGATGCAAACTAAACTTAATAACTGACGAAACATGGGAATAACTTAGGAACAAAAAAGTACAAGTTTATAAACAAGTCATACACCAGAGAAGACCTTACTAGCATTATGGTAGTAAAACGACTTTAGATGTTAAGGGTTTATTTGAGACCGAAATTGAAATTTACAGGAACAAAGAACGCTCTGCCATTTATGATATTACAGAGACTTATTAAGGAAAAATACAGGTATCAGTCTAGACGTTTTAAAGCTAGAGAGATAAATCAAGTGGCAAATAAGCCTTTCTCATGTTTTGATTGAAATTCTGATTGATAATTCAGTGAATCCCATTTCACAGCCTTGCAGGAAAGGTTGAAGAAAAAATCAAGGAGTTATTAGACAGTGATATAGTTTCTTGAATAAATGCTGTCGAAATGCGTTCTTTACGCAGTATGTTTGGTGTGACTCTAAATGACAGAATACGACACAGTGTAATAAGAGAAAGATGTGGATTGAAAGAGGATATAGTGACAAGAATTAAAAAGGGAATGCTGGGATGGTTTGGTCATGTGAAAGATGTATGAAATATATGTTATAACAAGACAGATGATTCAGAAGTAAGAGACAGAGACAGAGCACAAAAGGAAAAAGGAAAAGAGTATGGTGATAGGAAACGTAAAGCTGTTGATTCAGATATATCTCAAGGTGACAATGTTTATTTGAAGACAATAGAGAAAGCAAATAAATTAATCCCAAATTCTAGCTCTGTCCCTCATACAGTGGAAAGTGCTCGAAACGATGATGGTAAGGTAAGGAATAATTAAACTAGCCAAACATATTGGAGGAATGTCGTGCATTTGAAGCGAGTAGAAGGCGAATGGAGAACAGTCTCGGATGAAGATAAAGAGAATCAATATCTGCAAGAAAATGAAGAGGAAGTGAATAAATAAAATATTAATAAGGAAGGGATGTAGTGTATGCATTTGTAAATATAACTATATAATATGGTATATCATACATATTAATATATAGATATATAATATATACATAAATACTACACATATAGACATAACACATACATACATTACACTATCTCGAACGCACCACGTCAGTTACACGAGAGCCGCGGGCGAGAGTGGACGTGTTGTCATAGTGTGCGTGTGCGAGCCAGTGAACTACTCCCTACACCAGGACGCAGGTTCTACACCAATGATATCAATTTCACCCTGTATATAATGAATTTAAAAGGAAAACTATTACGGCTAAGTAGGCTTTACAAGTTAACGAGTTTTAGTCGACCAACTTAAAAAATGTGTTCGAAGACGGTTAAACCGTAGTGTAAAACAAAAAGTTCCTGAATATGGGAATGGACCACATACGTCATTATGTATGATCTCACTTGGCTCTTTAGTTCGTTCTCTTGTTCCAAATTTACGTCTGTGTGTTTTACCATATACACATCCAGTGCATAATTCAGAATCAAGTTTCACCAAGATCCTTTTCAATGACTTGTTTCACAAATACTGAAACGGCGAACTCAGGCAAACTGAACAAGCTGTCCCATACAAAACTGCTGTACCTACCCGACTTTAATGTATGGAACAGCTTTTTTCGCGTTTTCTGAGGTAGGCTCCATAGTGAAAGTTGTTCAGTTTGATTGTCTGAGTTCACCGTTTCGGTATTTGCTAGGCTGTCACTTACACCCAATTTGTGAAGGGTAACTACAGGTCTGTTAACTAAAGCTGGCGCGTTCAACACATTTACACATTGCGCTTGTGTAGTGTCTGTGAATAAGCGCGCGGCGTTTTTCCTTTGCTACTGTTTATAAATACAGCGTGATGTTAAATGTTAGCGTCAGTAATGGGGTAGAAGATTTAATTTAAGATTCGCCAGCTTTAGTTAACTGACCTGTAGTGTAACTACGGAACACTGCGCGTGGCCCGACACGCACGTGGCCAGATTTTTCACTTTGCTTGAGTAGATTTTACATAGATTCCCCCCCCCCCCCCCCCCGAACTATGTCTGGATACGTGCTTGTCAACAGCTCGTAATCATTATGCGACTATTCGTCTAATATTTATTTAACAGAGTTTAAAATAGCTCACGTGTAATGCGGACAAGTCCAAAGTCAAGACATTAACACCTTGGACGGCTTCCAATGCTTGCGATCAACTTGTTTTGTATATCTGTATGTAGGTGTATGTAATATGTTACTATCTACAGGCATTGGGTGTCAGCCCTAACACCCAGTCAGGCGCGTGCACTCACGGTAGACACAAATACAGTAAAACCACAGAGATCTAGAGAGATGCCAACCAACACGCGCTGAGTACGAAACCTAGTTAGCCCAGTCATTTTACGGTTTGAGCCGGGACTAATTAGTAATTGACATTTTTTTCGGTATAATATAGAAGAGCCAATTTGAGCCCAGAAATGTAC
This sequence comes from Agonopterix arenella, assembly GCA_927399405.1. Lineage (NCBI taxonomy): Eukaryota > Metazoa > Arthropoda > Insecta > Lepidoptera > Depressariidae > Agonopterix > Agonopterix arenella. Next base: position 6,133,832 of record OV656718.1, on the reverse strand, counting down.
CAAAATTAAAAAAAAATCAGACAAACAGTTCCAATTTTTAAATTTAGCTATTATCTCGTTCTAAAAAACCTGATGGTAAATTTTTTTTTGGACATATTTAAGGCTTTACCATTATACATACTACAAACATGGTGTGAATATTTTTGTCTACTTAGAAGGTTTTGAAAAATACATTCGTATTTTCTAATAAATACCTCATTTTTCAAATTTCGTTGCCTATTTTATTGCTCAAAAATAATTTATATTGTTAAATCTAAGACAAATGAGTACATTGGTATTAATATTAATAATTTAAAATCCTTCTGGAACACATAATTTTGATTTCTATGTTGCGTAGCGAATTTTTTTTAATTTGCTTTAAGATAGTCTTTTTGTCACTTAATGGTCCCGGTTACAGTTTAAAAGTCTGATTAGTAATTACTCCCTACCCCTCTAACAAAACTTCGTAAAATGACTGGCCTATAGTGTCGCATCACCACCAGTACCACGCGATAGAAAGAATTTTGTTAGCTTGAACGTACGAATAATCTTTAGTAATACGCAAGCATTGTAAACTATTTACATATAATATCTCGACTGGCTTTCAGCCTCATAATATATTGAATCATTACTGTCGCGAGCAATGTGTTCCGTTTTTGCGCATGTTGCTGCGACACTGGCCCCGCCCATTTTTCACATCTCCCTTTAGTTTTTGTGATCTGTGGCTCTTACCGACGAGCGACACTTCGTGATCGCCGAGGGTCGCAGAGTTCTTGACAGACGGACAGACAGACGGACATCAAAGTGATCCTAATAAGCGATCCATCTTTTCCTCTTGAGTGTACGCTGTGTACGGAACCCTAAATATTGAATTAAATTGCCTTTTATACTAAGAGTCTCACCCGTCAAACTGAACCACTTTTACTATGGGAGCAAACCGATCGGAGCAACACAATATCTTGACTGGCTTTCAGCCTCATAATATATTGAATCATTACTGTCGCGAGCAATGTGTTCCGTTTTTGCGCATATTGCTGCGACTCTGGCCCCGCCCCCTTTTCACATCTCCCTTTAGTTTTTGTGATCCTAATAATTTCTAAACTAAAAGCATTTTGTTCATTGAATGACTTTTAATTGTTCAACTACCTGTATTTAAACAAATAAAAGTCGTTTAGTATTAATTGTATTGTAATTTATTAGTATGAATTGTGTAATATTTATTGTAATTGTAATTGCTTTTTTTTTATCTATTATTGTAAAATGTAATATGGATCAAGTAATCCAAAATAAAAATTATTTTATTTTATTTTTTTAGTAAACCAAATACTTTTTAGTTTAGTAATTATTAGGGTTTCACTGTCATTTGCCTGCCCGGAGTGCAAAGCACTGATATTATCTAAACTAATACGTATTTTGTTTTCGAAATGACTTTGATTTGTTTTAATACAGGTAATTAAACAATTAAAAGTCATTTAGTGAACAAAATGCTTTTAGTTTAGAAATTATTAGGGTTTTACTGTATTTGTGTCCAGGGACCGAAACCGGTATCGATAATACCGGTACTTTTTGGTTACAACCTTTAATTTTTTTTCAGGTATTTTTAGAGGTTACCTTTATATCATTCTACTAACGGTCCGCGTACACAGAGATATATATTTTTAAGTAAGTACCACGTTAGTCGTTACTAAATACTAAATCAATTACAATAACAAACTTAAACTCAAACGTGAACATAAACTTAAAACCATTCTATGCTTTTGGGTTCAATATAATGTAAATAATCATATCTTTTATAATCTCGACCTGTCCAATACTGTAGCAACACTGAAAATAGGGCGCGCGTCCCTCGTCGGGTGCTCCAAAATTTGGGTCACCCGCCACAACAACGACGTTGTTCAATCAATTCTGTACTTTTGATTAGTAGAAATAAAAGTTCATTTTTCAGTGTTATTAAAAACCACGCGCGCTTTTTGCCGCTCTGTCTATACTGACCTTTACCCGCACTCACTCGCATTCTCTTGAAGGTCATATTTAGGTTACCGGTATTAAAATCGGTTGTTACCTGGATAAAAGTAACATTTAAATAAAGGTTACCGAAAATTTTCGGTCCCTGTTTGTGTCTACCCTGAGGTCCCTGAGTGTACTCAGTGGCGAAACCCACGCTTTCTGTCGCCCGTGGCACAGGCCGATTTTTGCCGCCCCCTTATCTTTATAAGATTCACACAAAAAATAAATGAGCTCAAAAGTTTTTTGCACGTCTATCCAGGTTGTGTTCAGACATTTTTTGGTTTATCCATGGAAAAAAAGAAACTTATAGTGAGCGATATATCTCATGAAGCTTTAGATAGGTTCTTAGAAATGTACCATTTTACCCCAAGTGCTTCAATTTACCCAACATAATGTCATGAAGCTTTAGATATCTATCTATGTATCTATAACGTCACGCCTCTTTCCCAGTGGGGTGGGCAGAGACCAGGGCGCGCCACTTACTACGATCCTTACATACTTCTTTTGCCTCATGCACATCCATACATCTCTTCATACATGCCCGTCGGTTTCGAGTACTCCGCACCTCCCCTTTTTGTAGGACGCAACTGATTTGATCAGCATACGTCCTTTGAGGGCGCCCTCTGCCGACGCTTCCACTCACATTAGCAACATATATCTCTTTCGTACATCTGCTGTCACTCATCCTCTCCACATGACCAAACCAACGAAGCATACCTTTCTCTATTCTTGTCACTACATCTTTTTTTAATTTACATCTATCTCTTATTACACAATTTCTCACTCTATCTTTCAGCGTCACACCACACATACTTCGCAAGGAACGCATTTCAACAGCATTAATTTTACTTGCATGCTTCTTCTGCCATACCCGGCACTCACTGCCATACATAAGTGTAGGCACCAACACACCATTGTGTATAGCAAGTCACGCCTTTTTGGACACTAATTGGCTAGCCACAATGGCATGTAGAGCACAGTTTACTTTGTTTCCCACTGTTACTCGCCTATGCACATCACCCTCACATTTCCCATCTCTAGTAAACATGCATCCTAAATATACAAACTCGTTCACTTGTTGCACTTTTTCATTCTCAATCATTATACAACAATCAGTCACACATTCATCCCTCTCCATTACCATTACTTTAGTTTTATTCACATTCACTTTCATTCCTTATTTCTTCAGATACTTACAAATTAGTATTGCAGTTCCCTGGCACAGCAGGCGTGTTCCAGGGCAGATGTTCTGAACTATTCGTTTGCTGGAAGCCAACGTTGCGAGTCACTGATCCAGTGAGGGAATTACTCGACCCTTTGGGGCTAGGTGCCCCTGGGGACGGCTCGCGCATTTGGGTGAATAGATCCGTCACCTGGGAATAAAAGGAAAAATAGGTTAGATATTAGTCTTATTACCCCCGTCACACTGGACATATAGCCCCGTCATTTTACGGAGTTTTGTTAGGAGGCGTGGGTAGTAATTATGAATGGTACTTTTGAACTGAAACCGATAGTCTTTTTGACAAAAAGAGAGACAAAAAGACTATATGAACACATATTAATAAAAATCACTACGCAACATAGAAATCAAAGATAAAGATTAGGTAAAGATGCATTTATTTGGGATAAAAAATGCATTTAATTAATTGTTTTGACTATTGTATAATGTAATTAGGATGACTTTTGTAATTTGTAATTGTAACTAAGCTCGACAATATTTTAAAAAAATTGTACACCTACATGCAGGTTGAATGCATTGATTGTCTATATTATTTAACTAGCTGTTGCACGTGACTTCGTCTGCGTTACCCGGATAAAAAGTACCCTATGTGTTAATCCAGGCCATGGTCTATCTGTATGCCAAATTTCATCGAAATCCGTTCTGTAGTTTTTGCGTGAAAAAGTAACAAACATCCATCCACACAAACTTTCACATTTATAATATTACTAGAGTTAACCCGCGACTTTGTCCGCACAAATTATATACCAGATTTTAAGTCAGATCATTAGCTATCAAACAAAAAAAGTTTCATCAAAATCGGTTCAGTAGTTTTTGCGTTATACTCGTTCAAACAAACAAACACACAAACAAACACCCAAACAAACAGACAAAATATCCAAAAATTGGTGATATTGAATCGGGAACACCTAAAAACCATATCGTAACTTTTTTTCTGTTCATGTCTTCAATGATTGATTGATACTGTATCTAGCTTATGCTTATTAAACCGTATTTAGGAACTTCTATGCTATTCTAATTTTAAAATTGTGGCCATGATAGTGTTGATGATTTTGCCAATGTCTAGTTTAAAATAGCAAATTTCACGTGAACGAAGTCACAGGAAAAAGCTAGCTACCTATGGTATATTTTGAACTCGTCAAACTACGGAGCGGAATCGCGAAAAACTCTGCTGTTCCATACAAAACTGCAGTACCTTCCCTACTCAATTCCATTTTCGATTTTCCATCATTCGATTTTCCATAATCGCCACGTTTGGCAGGCGGGTTCGCGATCGCAGTTGGAATGAATGTGTGTACTCAGAGGATGCTGCTGCCCATCCTCCGGTAGATCCCTTAGTCGCCTTTTACGAAACCCACGGGAGGAAATGGGGTGGTGCTATTCTTAGCCGACACCACACGGCACCACACCCATTCCTTTACAGTCCAAGCTGCTCGACTTTGGAACTTGTTGCCAGAGTCGATCAGACATTCTCCTTCTGTGGATGTTTTTAAATCGAAAGTCAAAGCACACTTCCTTGACCTCTGTTCCTGATTTTTCCTTTCCCCCCTTCTATTTTTCTATCTAAATTAATCCGGTACGTGTAGGTATGTTTATGTTTTGTTGTAGCATGTATGATATATATTATTATTTATATGTTATTTATCTATGTACCTTTAATTATATGTAATATGTATGTATTTATGTATTTGTTGTATTCACTTCCTTTTCACCTATAATTTTGTTTTTTATAACACCGACCCGTTCTTTGTTATATTTCCTCTACCCTAAGGTTGTCTGGAAGAAATCGCTTTTTAGCGATAAGACCGCCTTATTTGTACCATATTCAGTTTATGTTTCCTATTGTGCATTGTATTTTCTTTTGGTGTAAATAAAGTATATTTCATTCATTCATTCATTCATTCACACGGACAGTTTAACAGAAGGATATTTTCCATTAATTTATCAACACTTTTGAGTAATAAACTGGTAAAGATAACTCTTAATTTCTCTTCAATGCCAGCTTTTGCTGCGAGCAGTATACCTAAACTAAGCTTTCACGAAACAAAGTTGTGAAAAAACGAAAGCGTACGTAAAATAGATTACCCACATGTAAAATCGATGTGCAGGAATGTTGGCCCAGCCTTGATCTGATTATACGAGTCTAGAGACGGGAACTAATCGATAAAAATTCTATCGATAACTTTGTTAGACTAAGGGCCTGTTTCACCGCTTTTGGATAAGTTCTTGTTAGCTTATCCGACACCTCATTTGACATATTTTGTATGAAGACTATGTCAAAATATTTGTCGGATAAAGCTAACAAGAAGTTATTCGGAAGTGGTGAAACAGGCTCAAAATCTCCAAAATATAATTGGAAGGCTCTCGAGCGCGCTGCATACAAACGAACTTCCGATTCAATGAAATTTTAAACAAGATCTAGAAACCAATATCTGGAGTGCAATTCTCTAAGCGTCACGTCGCTGTCAAAAACATCGATGCTTCTTGCATCCTTCAGATCGTTGAAGTTTTTATATGAGTATGACGCATGACATAACCTTAGCGAATACTGAATTGACAGCCCACCGATGTTTCAACGATGGATTTTAGATTGTGGCGATGTTTGCGCTTAGTGAATTGCATTGCTGTGCTTTACTTTTGTCAGATTTCCGTTAAAATATACAGGGTGTTACAAAAGTAAAAAAAAATATTTAAAACTTTTAAGGGGGTTTTTGAGACTATCAAACTGAACAACTTTCACTATGGGACCAACATCGAAATCGCGAAAAAAAACATCTTTTGTCCCATACATTTAGCTCGAGTAGATCTGTAGTTTAGTATGGAACATCGCGAACGCATCGCATCATGGCGATTATGGCAAATCTCCCCATTTTGGGGGAGGCATATGTCCAGCAGTGGACGTCTATCGGCTGATATGATGACGATGATGATGGAACATTAGATTTTTTTTCGCGATTTCGATATTGGTCCCATAGTGAAAGTTGTTCAGTTTGATGGTCTTAACCACCCCCTTAAATGAATATTTGTATTTATGTACCACCTTGTATACAGGGTGAAACGACGTCCTTTTAAACTAAGAATCTACCTATCAATCTGACCAATTTATACTATGGGAGCAAACCGATCGTAGCAAAAAAAATCTGCTGTTCCATACTAAACTGCAACGCCTACTCGACTCAAATGTATGCAACAGCTGTTTTTTTTCTGTTCCGATCGGTTTGCTCCCATAGTAAAAGTGGTTCAGTTTGACGGGTGAGACTCTTAGTATAAAAGGCAATTTAATTCAATATTTAGGGTTCCGTACACAGCGTACACTCAAGAGGAAAAGATGGATCGCTTATTAGGATCACTTTGATGTCCGTCTGTCTGTCCGTCTGTCAAGACCTCTGCGACCCTCGGCGATCACGAAGTGTGAAAACTAAAGGAAGATGTGAAAAGTGGGTGGGGCCAGTGTAGCAGCAACATGCGCAAAAACGGAACACATTTCTCGCGACAGTAATGATTCAATATATTATGAGGCTGAAAGCCAGTCGAGATATTATATGTAAATAGTTTACAATGCTTGCGTAGTACTAAAGATTATTCGAACGTTGAGTTCTGATATCGCAATGGATAATGAGCTCATTCAAGCTAACAAAATACTTTCTATCGCGTGGTACTGGTGGTAATGCGACATTAGGTTACGTACTCAGCGCCTTGGTTGGCATCTCTCTAGAGTAAGAGCGCTTACTCGACCTACGTGCGGCCAGCTTATGTTGGTTTTGTATAGCTTGATGTGTCGCCGTGTGTTCGACGGCCCGGTATCTCAGTCGGTAGTGAACTTGCCTTCTGTGCCGAGAGTCGCGGGTTCGAATCCCGTAAGGGACAAATATTTGCATGATGAATATGAATATTTGTACCCGAGTCATGGATGTTTGTATCTATATATGTATTCTGTATCGTTGTCTAGTCATCATAATACAAGTCCAGGTACTTTAAATGTGACTAGATAATTTGTTTGACAATGTCCAAGATATTTATTTACATTTATATGTTACGAGCGTTAACCCGCGACTTCGTCCGCACAAATTATATAAGTACCAGATTTTAAGTCAGATCATAAGCTATCAAATAAAAAAAGTTTCATCAAAATCGGTTCAGTAGTTTTTGCGTGATACTCGTTCAAACAAACAAACAAACACCCAAACAAACACACAAACAAACAGACAGATAAAAAATCCAAAAATTGGTGATATGGAATCAGAGATACCTAAAAACCATATCGTAACTTATTTTTTGTTAATATCTTCAATGTACAGACAAACTTCCTGTTACAGCTTTATAATAGTATAGATATGGTGGTGTTATATTTTCAAGTTTCACTAACTTTACTTCCTAATACCATTTCCTAATATTGAGTACCATCATATAAATATAAATAAATATCTTGGACATTGTCACACAAATTATCTAGTCACATTTAAAGTACCAGAATCCAGCCTGAACTTGTATTATAATGACTAGGCAACGATATATAAGGTCTAACTAAATTAGGTGAAACTATTTTAAGGGTATGCTCAGACCATCAAACTGAACAACTTTCTCTATGGGACCAATATCGAAATCGCGAAAAAAAAAATGTATGTCCCATATAAAACTGCAAACACAACATGACTCAAATGTATGGGGCAGCAGATTTTTGTTTCGAGATTTCGATATTGGTCCCATAGAGGAAGTTGTTCAGTTTGATGGTCTGATCACCGCCTTAAAATAGTTTCACCTAATTTTGTTAGACCTTATAGAATACATGTATAGATATAATGTATATTTAATGTATTTATTTTTAATTGACACAATGCAAGGAAATCGCTGTTTTAAATTACAATGGATAAGGATAAATGTCATTAAGTACACATATTGACCGAATGAATTTTAAATTACATTTAGTAGCACTAGCAAGAGAAATAAATACCTACATACATGATTATTTATAATCTATCTATACTATTATAAAACTGTAACAGGAAGTTTGTCTGTACATTGAAGATATTAACAAAAAAAAAGTTACGATATGGTTTTTAGGTGTCCCTGATTCCATTTCACCAATTTTTGGATTTTTTGTCTGTCTGTTTGTTTGTTTGTTTGTTTGTTTGAACGAGTATCACGCAAAAACTACTGAACCGATTTTGATGAAACTTTTTTTGTTTGATAGCTTATGATCTGACTTAAAATCTGGTATATAATTTGTGCGTTCGAAGTCGCGGGTTAACGCTCGTAATACAATAAAAACCGTGTTTGTCTATCTATCTATCTATCTATAACGTCACGCCTCTTTCCCATTGGGGTAGGCAGAGACCAGGGCGCGCCACTTACTACGATCCTTACATACTTCTTTTGCCTCATGCACATCCATACATCTCTTCATACATGCCCGTCGGTTTCGATTACTCCGCACCTCCCCTTTTTGTAGGACGCAACTGATTTGATCAGCATACGTCCTGTATTTGTAAAAACTTTAAACTAAGTACAAAAAAATTTGGTAAGTAAAGGATAAAAATAATTATTCAGGGTATAAGTGACAGCCTAGCAAATACTGAAACGGTGAACTCAGACCATGAAACTAAACAACTTTCACTATGGAGCCTAACTCAGGAAACGCGAAAAAAATCAGCCGCCCATACAAAACGGGCTCAAGTACAATGTCAAGAAGAGTGAGCTGATGATGTTTAAGACAAATTCTATCAACTACTCCAATGCACCTGGAGTCTCCCTCAGTGGCACTCCCCTAGGATGGGTGACAAAGTTTAAGTACTTGTTCCATTGGGTCACTGATGATCTCAGGGATAATTGCGATATAGAAAGGGAGCGTAGGTCGTTCAAAGACCGGTGGGATCCCCGCTGTTGCATCACTGGGTGAAGCTCCACACCGGGTTTTTAAAATAAAATGTTTTTGTTGTTTTTTTTTGTTACTAACACTAGCTTTAAGATAAACGTATATACTAACACTATATGGACATCTTGTCTGAAATAAATTATTTGAATTGAATTGAAAAACTGCTGTACCTGCCCGACTAATATGTATCTGATTTTTTTTTCGCGTCTCCTGAGGTAGGCTCCATAGTGATAGTTGTTAGATGGTCTGAGTTCACCGTTTTAGTATTTGCTAGGCTGTCACTTACACCCTGTATAAGGTCTAACAAAATAATCTGAAACTATTTTCAGAGGATGATCGCACCATCGAACTGAACAACTTTCTCTATGGGACCAATATTGAAATTAGTCCAGTTATGTTTGCAGTTTTGTATTCGACAGCAGTTTTTTTTTTGCGATTTCGATATGGCCCCATGGAGAAAGTTGTTCAGTTTGATGGTGTTATCATCCCCTTAAAATAGTTTCAGCTAATTTTCTTAATGAATTAATGCAAAAGAAAGTAGTTTGTTTAGAATCGAGAGCAGAATTGAATTATTCTGGGCCTCTACCCGGACATTCGAACTTCGCAATTGTGTGAGCGTTTTCGTTCCAATGTCAACTCTATTACAATGAAGTTCAGGCCGAAACGGTCGCGATATACCATACTGGAGAGGACTGATTGCCCGGTCGTGCGGCACTGGAACCATGTGCACATGGGGTCCAGACCTACCTTATTTAATATTAAATAACAATATGTTTTCGCTTCTGTGTACTAATATAGTTTTTAAGAAATACTAACACATATATGGATTTATATCTGAAATAAATGATTTTATTATTATTATATCGAATATCGAAAGTCCGGGTACAGGGCCTGGTTTCGACACAGGTAATTTTTTTTTCAAAATAATTGGTTTGTAAAATTTAAAATTTACTGAACCCGATGTCAACATTGATACATTGATACATTTTAGTAATCTTGTTTTGATTACTAAAATGTATCAATGAGTACGATAGCGCTTTCATTCATTGCTAAAATGATAACAAATAATTTTTGCCTCAAAACTTAAAATGCGAATAACTTTAAATTTTAACTATCAAAATAATGAAATAATTGTTTCATTCTAATTATTTTGTTATAAATCAGTTAGTTATGAGGTTTTGCGCTTATTCATTAACACGTTGTATAAATTATAACCGTTTTTGAATTTTTTGTCAGTGTGTTTAACAACTACTAAACCAATCAGAATGGAAGTTATCACAAAAGTACCTGTAGGGCTTAGTGTAGAATAGCTTTTAGGTTTTATGCCATACAATTGAGTCGAGTAGGTACTGCAGTTTTGTATGAAATGCGCTAAACCTTAGGCCATCAAACAACGATGACTGTGGAGCCAAATTCGAGAAAATTAAAAAAAATCTGTTGTTTCATACAAAAATCTGTTATACCTTTAAATATTGTTAGGGTGTTTTGTTACAACCTGTATAAATGGCAACGGTATTTTATTTTTAGAAATATTAAAAAAAACGACTTGTCTAATTTATTATTTTCGTTCATTTTCGTTTTTGTAGAAAAAAAAAAGTTCTAAAAATGTTTATCCCGAATATCATCAAGTCATTAAATCTGTCTGTCCCTTTACCCAGGTATTCTTCATGTCGATTTACCATCGATCATCGAATTTTCACGTCACAATTCCAATTTCTATCGATATCGACTTTAACACTTACGACACTAGTTCAATACAGAACCTTGCGAAAATATGTTAATTTTCACTCTCAGACCTCCCCTTGGAAACTTTATAAGGAAAATCAGGTAGAATAACAACCTTTTTTTACAAACTAGGTTAATTGTATCACTTTATTTGTTTAACTTATTTACCTAGTTATTATCATCTAACAAAGGTCAGATAATTATGTAAATTGGTACCCACTATATCTACAAGGTGTAAAATAAAATGGGACAGTTACTTAAACGGGTGCTTCAGACCATCAAACTGAACAACTTTCTCTATGGGACCAACACTGATATCGCGAAAAAAAAAATCCGCTGTCCCATACAAAACTGCAAACTTAACTCGCGACTGAAATGTTAAGCTTGCGCTTTAATATCTTGCGCGATTCCGACACCCTCATGGCCGATTTTTTCTCTATGGCCCGCCCCGATATGATACCGCACCACACATTCATCTCAATAATGTCAACAATAGACAACTAGCAGCTAATAATGTGCGCGTAATTTCTCTATGGTTCTGAACGACGTCTATTGACCTCTCCCATGCAAACTAATAACACTCAAGGTTTTCAATTAACTACCAAGTGGCAATTTATAAACAAATAATAAATGGCATATTTTGTTGCGCGTGTTTGAGATTTTACTTAAGGCGTTATTCATAAGATAAGATAAGATAAATATTCTTTATTTGTACACCAAGAATAGACAAATACAATTTTAATAAATTTATAGATAAAATAAAAAAAACTTTTTTTTTCTTTTTTTTTTTTTTAATTCATATCTTGATGTAAATTGGTAGGAATAATCACGAGCGTTAACCCGCGACTTTGTCCGCACAAATTATATACCAGATTTTAAGTCAGATAATAAGCTATCAAACAAAAAAAGTTTCATCAAAATCGGTTCAGTAGTTTTTACGTGATGCTCGTTCAAACAAACAAACAAACAGACAGACAAAAAATCCAAAAATAGGTGACATGGAATCAGGGATACCTAAAAACCATATCGTAACTTTTTTTTGTTAATATCTTTAATTTACAGACAAACTTCCTGTTACAGTTTTATAATAGTTTAGATTAGGTAATATAACCTATCATTCACTTGCTTTTAATAACATAATTGGTAATTTTATCAATCTAAAAGTATACTAGGTACCTAAGTTGCAAGTTTATTTATTGTTTGTATGTAAATACAGAGTTGGCACATAAAGCAAACGAACAAACAGACGCTGTTTGAAACATCTAAAGGTTGAAATTGATATCATTAGCATTGCTATCATTAATGATATCAATTTCACCCTGTTAGCCCAGTCATTTTACGGAGTTTTGTTGATGTTTTGTTTTGAGGGGTGGAGAGTAATTATGAATTGTTCTTTTAAACTGTAACCGGCACCATTTAGTGACAAAAAAGATTCTATTCTATTTTTATTAAATGGCGTTTCCTTAAAGATTTCGTCAGTATCAAGTGTTGAAGATATTATTATAATTCAAGTTAACGTTCATTGTACGGTAATTGATATGGCGATCTCAAAGCCCTGTTTTTATACAAAACCCGAAACCGCCATAAAATGGCGGAGCCGCGAGGCTACCTAAATCGCGAGCCGAACGAAAGACGTCTACTCGAGAGACCTCTAGCCACGCGACTCCGACAAAAAAGATTATAATGAAAACATATTTAAAAAATGCGCAATATAGAAATCAAAATTGTATTGGCTTTGGCTTTTAAGTTATTAATATGTACCAATGCACTCATTTGAATTATATTTTGCAATATAAATTATTTTGGAGCAATATAGGCATCGATATTTAAAAAATGAGATATTTAATAGAAAATACTTAAGTAATTTTCAAAGCCTTGTAAGTAGACAAAAATATTAGCACCATGTTTGAAGTATGTATAATGGTAAAGCCTTAAAAGCTTGCCTAAAAAAATCTACCATTCATTTTTTTAGAACGAGATAAATGCTAAATTTAAAATTTGGGGCTGTTGCTGACGTGATATTTTTTTAATTTTGGTAAATTTTAAAGCTCAAATTGGCTCTTAAATAATATACCGAAAAAAAAAATCAATTATTAATTAGTTCGGGCTCAAATCGTAAAATGACTGGGCTATGTATACTTAGATGAAAATCAATGAGTAATGACCATGATGATAAGTATAACCTAATTAATAAAAGGTTTTAGGTTAAGAATTTATGTTATAAATACCAAAAATGTATGTAAGAAAACTAGCTTCTTATCCTCCTTTAATAAAAAGTAATAAAAACTTAATATCGTGTCACTCCGCTTTCATAGACACAGCAGTGTATTTTTTAAAATCGCAATGGCTACATCTATCTATCTATACTATTATAAGCGGTCCTCGTGCCGGGTCATACCTAGCCCAACGCATATCATAAGCGATTTGCGGAATGCGGCCAGCATTATGGGCACCTTCGGGCCAGGTATGACCTGGGGCGGGCTTTTCGACTAAGTAGGATTAGTTAAATTTGTAGTTTAGAATGCTCAGAATGGTTTAAGTTTAGGGTAAGTTTTATTTGTGCTTATACGGACGGTGCTTTTTATTTTTTTTTTTAAATAATAATATTGTAACAGAAGTGTGTCTGTACATTGAAGATATAAACAAAAAAAAAATGTGGTTTTTAGGTGTCCCTGATTCCATATCACCTATTTTTGGATTTTTTGTATGTCTGTTAGTTTGTGTGTTTTTTTTTTTGAACGAGCATCACGTTTTTGCGTGAACCGATTTTGATGAAACTGTTTTTGTTTAATAGCTTATGATCTGACTTAAAATCTGGTATATAATTTGTGCGGACGAAGTAGCGGGTTAACGCTCGTACTATTATAAAACTGTAACAAAAGTGTGTCTGTACATTGAAGATATTAACAAGAAAAAAAATAGGATATTGATATTAGGTATCCATGATTCCATATCACCATTTTTTTTATTTTTTGTCTGTTTTTTTGGGTGTTTGTTTGTATGTTTGAACGAGTATCACGCAAAAATTACTGAACCGATTTTGATGAAACTTTTTTTGTTTGATAGCTTATGATCTGACTTAATATCTGGTATATAATTTGTGCGGACGAAGTCGCGAACTCTAGTAAATTAATATAAAATTATTAAGATAATATACTTATCTAAACTATTATAAAACTGTAGCAGAACGTTTGTCTGTACATTGAAGATATTAACAAAAAAAAAGTTACGATATGGTTTTAGGTGTCCCTGATTCCATTTCACCAATTTTTGGATTTTTTGTCTGTCTGTTTGTTTGGGTGTTTGTTTGTTTGTTTGAACGAGTATCACGCAAGAACTACTGAACCGATTTTGATGAAACTTTTTTTGTTTGATAGCTTATGATCTGACTTGAAACCTGGTATATAATTTGTGCGGACGAAGTCGCGGGTTAACGCTTGTAAGATATAATAGTATACTGTACCTACTATATGTACAGATGTTTAGTTTGATATCACATGTTATGCAGTTGTAATGAGAATACATGAATTATTCAAGGTAAAGGTTAATTAAAAAGTTATATAAGAAACCTACATATCGCATGCATAGTTTTTTAAACATTAGGTATAGATGCGAGAGCGTAGGGGCCGCGTTGTGTCATGAGCACTCAATAACGAAGGTCTACCATAGGCATGCTATATACCAATGAGTTTTTCTAACTACGTGCAGTACGATCAGGAAATTAATTCCGCTCGGCAATCTTCGTTTGCGCAGTGCAGGCCCGAGTCCCCGACAGAACCCGAAGTCATTTAGTAATCAAAGGGTGCAAAGTCGGATAGCAGCGAAAATGGCGCGAAAACAAATAAGCCAATAGAGTAAACGAATTGAAGATGGCGCATCCTGATTGGTGAATATATTATAATTTCGCGCGGTATTAAAATTTGTCAACTGCGCAGGTACATCGGTGAGACTTATAAACCTGGTTTTACTGTAATATCGACTGCTCTCAAACGGTGAAGGAAAACATCGTGAGGAAATCTGCATACGCTAAAGAAGAAATTCGGATGTGTATGTGAAGTCTACCAATCCGCATTTTGCACACGTGGTGGACTAACGGATGTATACAACATGTTAATGAATAAGCGCAAAACCTCATACACCCCAACTGATTTATAACAATGTCACCCTTAACGATATCATACGTAGGTCTCTTGCCACAGTCAACGTTCCTGCCATTCTCGAGCCGACTGGCATCATACGGAGCGATGGCAAGAGACCAGACGGGATGTCTCTCGTCCCCTGGAAGATGGGTCGGGCGCTAGTGTGGGACGCTACCTGCGTGGACACACTGGCCCCGTCTCACTTACAGGGCAAGAGTCGAAGGGCTGGCGCAGCGGCGGAGGCGGCCGAAAAACGAAAGGCCTACTGGTACCGGGATATCGGCCCCCAATACCATTTTATGGGTTTTGGTGTCGAAACTCTTGGGCCGTGGGGACCTAATGCGCAGGCGCTTTTTAAAGACCTGTCAAAGCGCCTGATAGACTCGACCCAAGAGCTGGCACTTTCCTCGCTCAACGGATCAGCATAGCCATTCAGCGAGGAAATGCGGCCAGCGTTCTGGGTACCCTCCCACAAGGACCGAACCTGCACCACATCCTAGGTTAGTTTAGTTTTAAGTCTCTTTATTTATAATTTTATTTAATGTTACTATTTTATGGATCTTTCGAATAAACTACAAATTACCATTTATAACAAAATAATTAAATTGAAACAATAATAATTCCGATAATTTAAATTTAAAGTTATTCGCATTTTAAGTTTTGAGGCAAAAATGATTTGTTATCATTTCAGCAAAGAATGAAAACGCTAACGTACTCATGGATACATTTTAATAATCTTGTTTTGGTAGTAAGTAGGATGAGTATGCCCGTGCAGTGGGTTGAAATCGGGTTCAGTAAATTTTAAATTTTACAATCAAATTATTTAATATTTTGAAAAAAATTACTTATGTTGAAACTATGATAATTCGATTCTACTCTCGATTCTAAACAAACTACTTTCTAGTTTTGCGTTATTTCAGTAACACGTTGTATACACCGCCCTTGTGGGTAGGCCTGTGCCCTGCAGTGGTATGTGTAGATCAGGTTTGGGGGTGAACTGATGTGCCTCGGGCGGGACTTGAATCCGCACTTTTCCAAAACGGGGAACTGCGTTATCCAATTTCGCCACCGAGCCCACTACCCAGAGAACACAATTTTTCAGTCTGATGCGTCTTAAGGGGACGTGAGTGCCATTAAAGTTGGTTACGGTACGGTTAAAGTGCGGGTTCAAGTCCCGCCCGAGACAAATTTTTCAATCTTTAATTTGATTCGAAATAGCACAACATGGCTGTAACATTTTTAAAAATCAATAATATTTGAACTGATGTGGTTCACCAGGATTTTCTGGCTGATCGGGCTAGGGGATCCTGGTGGCCCCAACCGAGGGGATCCTGATGAACTGATGAGGTTCACAAGGGTTAAAGGATCCTGGTGGGCCAACAACGAAAAATTATTTTTTCATCACACTTGCTCATAAAATGGCCCTTATTTCACCGCAATTAGGCACATAACGACACCTATAATCAAACTGTGACTTTTTCATTACTATTATTCACAAGGGAGTTATAGGTTTTTTATAGTAGGTATCTAAACTTCTTGGTTGAGTTCTTGAGTTGCTTTGTTCTTAAAAAAGTTTCGATACAAAAAAGATCATATTCAATAGTACAAATAAATTCTCTAAATAAACTTTTTATTTATTAAATAAAATGATTTTTTATTATTATTTTCTTCACAAGTGAGTTGAAAAACGTCGTATGATACACGTGTGTATTGATGATTACCGTCCTCGGCTCTCTTAAGCGCTCTCTTAGGCGCCTCAGCGGTAATCACCAACATTACACACTTGTACCATAATGTACTATTACGCTGCTAATTTAAAACATTAAGATGTACCAGGACAGCAGACGTGTACAAGAGGTCGAACTTTCTTAAAGATAAGGTCGGTACCTAATAACCTCTTGTACATTTCTGCTCTCCTGGTACATCTCAATGCTCAAACTTGTGGGTACAAGTGGACATGATGGTCACATAACTACTATAGGGGTATGGTTGGGTCCAACCCTAATCAGGGGTATTGCCAGAGGTATCGCGGGTCCGTCACGACTCTCGTAGCTGACGATGATAAAAGCGGTGCCGGCAAATTGTCGCTTATGTTTGTACGTACGTCTGACAGACAAAACATGTGTCCTCTACAATTATTACTGACGCATGCGTATGCGCAATCAATAGCAGTTATTATCATGGGCATATTATTTACTGCACGACCCGACCGTCTGTTGTGTTTATATCACAATTGCTGTGTTGAAAATGACGGTGTGGTAAGTGTATCATTTTCCAATACAGTATTATTGTAGCCTAACAATAAAATTATAGGAAATTAGCGATCTGCCCCAGCTTTGCCTGGGTGGGATCTATAAGTATAAGTAAATATGTTATACACATAAACCTTCTGGAAGAAATTCTCTAAATGACAGTGAAAACCGCATCAAAATCTGTTGCGTGGTTTAGAAGAAGTAACAGAGGAAGTATTAGAGGAAGTACAGAAATGATGAAAGTGAAAGGTCTATATTCTCACGAGTAAGGGTAAGCGATGAAAGGCCTACCTTCTCACGAATAAGGATGAGCGGGGGAAAGGCCTATCTTTTCGCGAATAAGGGTGAGCGATGAAAGGCCTACCTTCTCACG
This sequence comes from Agonopterix arenella, assembly GCA_927399405.1. Lineage (NCBI taxonomy): Eukaryota > Metazoa > Arthropoda > Insecta > Lepidoptera > Depressariidae > Agonopterix > Agonopterix arenella. The sequence goes on along the minus strand of OV656718.1, from coordinate 6,116,245 downwards.
AATAAGGGTGAGCGGGGAAAAGGCCTATCTTCTCACGAATAAGGGTGAGCGATAAAAGGCCTATAGGTATTCTCACGAATAAGGTCGGCCACATAATAACATGCGGAATTATTCCGAACGGAATTATGATTTCGTGGATTTGAAACTAGTTAAAAATATCATTTATTTCTCACGGATTAATCTTGCAATGGAGTTAACTAAGAAAAACATTCAGGTAAGTATTGGATAGTTAAAAAAAAATTAGCCAGAAGATCATTGAACTATTATGAAATATGTTAATGTACTAGAAATAACACTGCACATAACAACGATGTCGCATTTTTTGTGGCGATATAGCAACACTTGTGAATCGCTATCGCTATCTCTTTCACCCGCCTGCGCTCATCATCCCCTTATGTAGCGGACGACGTTTCGTTTGTCGTGTTAGTTCTAGAATGTAGTACATACATATATAAGGTCTAACAAAATTAGCTGAAACTATTTTAAGGGTATGATCAGACCATCAAACTGAACAACTTTCTCTATGGGACCAATATCGAAATCGCGAAAAAAAATCTGCTGTCCCATACATTTAGGTCGAGCAGGTTTGTATGGAACAGCTGATTTTTATTCGCGATTTCGATATTGGTCTCATAGAGAAAGTTGTTCAGTTTGATGGTCTGAGCATACCCTTAAAATAGTTTCACCTAATTTTGTTAAACCTTATATAAGGTCTAACAAAACTAACTGAAACTATTTTAAGGGGATGATCAGACCATCAAAATGAACAACTTTCTGTATGGGACCAATATCGAAATCGCGAAAAAAAATCTGCTGTTCCATACAAACGTACTTGACCTTAATGTATGGGGCAGCAGATTTTTTTTTCAAGATTTCAATATTGATCCCATAGAGAAAGTTGTTCAGTTTGATGGTCTGATCATCCCCTTAAAATAGTTTCAGCTAATTTTGTTAGACCTTATATAAGTACAGGGTCCTTCTTAATAAATTACGCTGACACTTTTTTAAGAAGATGATCAGACCATCAAACTGAACAACTTTCGCTATGGGACCAACATCGAAATTGCGAAAAAAAAATCAGCTGTCCCATACATTTGGCTCGAGAAGGTTTGCAATTTTATATGGAAGAAAGTTGTTCAGTTTGAAGCTCTGATCATCCCCTTAAAAAGTGTCAACATGTTAAGAAGGACCCTATATAATATTAAAGGTACTAAAGGGTGTAAGGAAAAGTATCATTAACCTTTAAACCACATACTCTACCCATCAAACCGAACAACTTCTACTTGCAGTTCCATACTAAACTGAAATGACTACACGACTCAAATGTGTAAAACAGCTGCTTTCTTGTTCTGACAGGTTTGCTTCCATAGCAAAAGTTGTCCAGTTTGATGGGTAGAGTATGTGGTTTAAAGTTTAAACGTTAATACTTTTCTTTACACCCTGTTTAATAGTCCAATGTAGAAAAAGATGATGATGATCATAATCTATTAAATTGTTATTTCTACAGAACATAACCTTGCAAGGGAGTCAAAACAAATGCAACTTCAATCAAACGTGCTTCCCTTACCATTTCCTTAATTTTTATTGCTGAAGTGTCAGAATGAGACCCAAACATGGGCCTGTTGGGTTTCGAATTCATTATATGAAAGTTGAGTTAATCTGCGTAAGAAAAAAACAAAAACTTAATCAAAATTATAAGCTATTAATTTATCTTAAGCATGCTCATGAACTGCAAAAAAAAACAGTTTCATTAGTACCCATGATAATGAACAACTTTTCCTAAGGAGACTATAGGAAATTAGCAATTTTAAACTTTCCGTACTTTTTTATTAATTTCCCGTATGTTCCTTGAAATTAAATGAAATGAGAAAGTTAAATGAATCTTTTGAGAATGTTGTTCAGTATCATGAATAGAATAGAATAGAATAGAACAGAACAGAACAGAACAGAATAGAATGGAATGAGTACAATCACTCATTAAAGTAATGCAACTAACACCCTATATAGGGTATCTATACCCCTATACTAACACCCTATATAGGATATCATTAACCTTTAAACCACGTGGTCTACCCATCAAACTGAACAACTTATTACTATGGGATCAAACCTGTCAAAACAAAACAAAACGGTTGTCTCATACTATTTGAGTCGGGTAGGTCAATAGTAGATGCAGTTTTCCTTCACCAAGTTATTTCAAAAATAGTCAACCAACATTCAATTTATCGGGTCACTGTGGATTTTTTTTAATAATGTTTTTAAAGTTATTATTTAATTAATTGAATCAGGCATTACTCAGGCGTTGCGTAACGCGTAATTTAATAATAACTTTAAAAACATGGCATCTATGCCACGATTGTATCAAGACCTCCGCTTCTAAGTACCTAGTAGACAAAGTGTCGGACGCTCGGCGGAGTAACAACTCTGTTTCGAACGTTCGTCGGTCTAACTCCTGAGGATGCTCCTTGGTGGAGCGAAACACGTGTAGAGTAGAAATTATTTGGTGGGCAGGTTGTGTTGCATAACGTAATACAACTTTGTCTACTAGGTACTTAGAAGCGGAGGTCTTTATACAATCGTGTCATCTACATATTAAGTTATTATTTTTAAAACCGCCAAAAGTGGCCACTTTAACGATAATAGCTACAAGCATAAAACATAATAATCGGTAATGTTTCGATAAATTGAAAGCCAATCAGGGCAACAATGTGACATTCTTGTTTTTAGGCTCGGTAGGCTAGTTAAAAACGTTTTCTTCAATTTTCTTGCAGACCGCCTTTCCTCTTAAAGCATTATTAATTAAATACCTAAATACATTATTCAACCCGATTGAATAGTCAATAACTCCGTGACATTGTCAACTGATACAAACACAAAATTAATATTCATAAATTAAAACGCACGCCAATTCAAAGTCACATCGTCCATACAGGTTATGTTAAACGCGTGTCATGTCGACTTATATGACATTTTGACAGTATATACTTATGTGAATGCACATCGTTTTAATTCGATCAAAGTTAAAAGATGCAACCTTGGTGCAATAAAACAGAAGTTAAATTAAAGATTGAAAAATTTGTCTCGGGCGGGACTGAAGATTGAAAGTTTCGTTCTCTGGGTAGTGGGCTCGGTGGCGAAATTGGATAACGCAGTTCCCCGGTTTGGAAGAGTGCGGGTTCAAGTCCCGCCCGAGATAAATTTTTCAATCTTTAACTTGATTCGAAATAGCACAACATGGCTGTAACATGTTTTTAAAATCAATAATATTTGAAAACAGAAGATAGGCTAATAAAAACAGGTTATTCCTAGCTGGCGGCCCGGTAGCACAGTCTGTAGTGAACCTGCCTGCTGTGCCGAGGGTCGCGGGTTCGAATCCCGTAAGGGGCAAATATTTATATGATGAATATGAATATTTGTACCCGAGTCATGGATGTTTGTATCTATATATGTATTCTATTTTCGTTGTCTAGTCATCATAATACAAGTCCAGGTACTTTAAATGTGACTAGATAATTTGTGTGACAATGTCCAAGATATTTATTATTTATTTATTATTAATTTAAAATTCGAGGGTTTTTCTTAAGTAGATATTTATTATTACAGCCTGTAACAAAATAACATAGAAATACTTAAGGGTGAAGCAACAACGAGCGTAATTTTGTGAGTTGTGAGTCGCGTATTTTGAGTCCGTTGCATATAAAATCCGGGAATGCATTTCGTCAGCCTTTATTTATGTGAACGGAGTCAAAATACGCGACTCACAACGGGTGCTTCAGACCATCAAACTGAACAACTATTTCACTATGGAGCAAAAGTCGAAATAACGGCAATTAAAACCTCGGTTTCATACAAAACTGCAGTAACGACTCGACTCAAATGTATGAGACAGCTGATATTTTTTTGCGATTTCGAAGTTGGCTCCATATTGAAAGTTGTTCAGTTTGATGGTTTAAACCCCCTCAAAAGTATTACTAATACAGGGTATAACAAATACCCTAGTTATACTTATTTAAAGGAGTGGTGAAGTGGTTTAGACCATCAAACTGAACAACTTTCACTATGGAGCCAACATATAGAAAAATTTAAAAAAAATCTGCTGTCCCTTATACATTTGAGTCTTCTTCTTGATTTTTTTTTATCATTTCCTTTTGGTCTTTTGGGAAAGTTTTTCAGTATCATGAGTACCAAAACCTTGTTTTAAGAGGCTATGTGAAAAAAATAGGATTCTTCAAAGCGTCATACATATATCATGAAGTACTAACAGTAGGAGTATGATTAGCGGATATGTGTAAATTGAACATATTATTGAAGTTTTGATTAGAGCCAAAACACGATTAAGACACATTTTCTCGATAGAAAAACAAGCCAAAGTAGCCTCCGTCTTTATCGATATACGCTTGGAACTGCTAAACGGTGAATAATAGAAACACGAGACTTGATTTCAAAAAAAAGAGATTGATATTTTATAAATTTTGATTAGAGCAGAATTGAACTTACATAAATAGTACAATCACAATTAAATAAAGTTTGTTTTACGCTTGTGTCGTTTCAGGCGCACGCGCCGCCCCATCTCTTTCTCTCGCATCAGGCAGTAATATAAGCTATCACACGCCCATTTCGCTTCAATTTTCGACATAGGCCCTTAAAGAGATTTTTTTGTTTTCATTTTAATGGCGTCTCGTTTATTTTGTTGGACGAATTAATCCTCCTTTTGTCGAAGTCGGTTAAAATAAAATATATTATTGTGATTGTAACAATAATGGTGATATAAGAGACTCTGATTGTTTCTATGTTATTAAAGCCATAGCTTTATAAAAACATGTTTTTCTAACGGAGGTCAAAGTAAAGGTTTCCTCGCGACCTCTTTATACGTAAATAGGTTTACAAAGGTTGATTCCATAAGGTTCATAATCACAGAACATTATAAGAAGGGTTAGAAGTGCAAAGTAGGAGTGGAACGTGTCGCCACAGGTTATGCACTGATTTGCATAACACTATAAGGCGCGCGGCGTGGTGCGAGCGAGAGGGCATGAGTAATTGTAGCAGCGTGAGCGGGAAGACAAATGGCGACAGCCGTCTCTAAAGCAAAAGCGCTACATTGCATTTCTAACCTCTCTTATAATGTTCCGTGTTCATAATAGTCACGTTGCATTGGTGACATTTTTGTTAAATTACTTATGGGTTTGCTCTTGCCCTCAATCCAGTCCTTAGGACAAAGATGGGGTCGAAGATATAGCGAGCTAACCCAGAAAAAGCCTATTCACTCTTCGGGTTGTAAGCGCTCGGAAATACTGACGCAAGCAGGGCATTCCACTCCTTGGCTGTGCGCATTATAAAAGATTCTGAAAGGCGCTTGGTGCGGATATGTGGGATGTCAACCAAGAAGGGGTCATATCTTGCGGTTCGTCTGGTAGTCCGATAGAAGAAATGGGAAGGTGGGATGAGCTCATGTAGCTCTTGGGCACACTCATCGAAGTACAATCTGCAGAAGACTGACAAGCAGGCTATTCTGCGGGGGGCAAGGCTATGAAGCTTGGTCTCCTTGGTCAAAGTCATAGATTAAAATAGTTCATTACTTAGGCGGATCGAGCTTTGACCGGCTTCTTCAAGTTAATCTACAGGGTGACATTGAAATGAGAGGAAACATTTTTAGGGGTGGTTCCACAGATTACCCCCGTTCGAACGATCGAACTGAACAACTTTTAGTATGGGAGCAAAATAAAATCACAAAAAAATCAATCTGCTGTTCCATACTAAACTACAATATGCCTACTGGAAAATTTGTCGACTGATTACTAAAAATAAGGTAATTTTAGGAAAATTTATTTTCGCTTCGGAGACTAAGCTACTCAAATATTTTATTATCTTAGTGAGAATAGCATATACAGTGTCACCAACTTATCTGTAGAATGAGCGATAGCGCCACTTTCTGCATCAAAGAATGATTTCACTTTGAGAATAATTTCTCGTACACCACTTTCGGCATGATTTTCATCAAAAAATACTCAGAAATATTTAGAAAAACAAGAACTCGATTGAATAGCACAGACTACATCGACTGACAGCAACAAAATTACGTTTTCAAAAGCAGTTCCGCTTTTGGCCATTCTACAGATAAGTTGGTGGCACTGTAACGACAATACGTCATAAATAATAGACGAATTAAATAAAAAAAATGCCTATCAACATTTTTTGTCTACACCCATGTACCAACCGAACCGGAAAACAAAACAGGTTTTAATCAACACTGTACAGTTACGTCATTTCAATTAAAGAGTTTAATGTTATTACAAACGATTAAATATCAAATACCTTATCGACAGAAGAGACATGAATATGGCATCTATAGCGCGCTCCATACAAACAAACAAAAAAAAACGTTAGCCGTGACGGGACGCCCGGCAGAAGTGAAACTTCCACAGCTCGCACATCCAGTAGAACAAAGTCAGAACTGTCAAAATTTACAAAACTGAGTTAATAATGACAAAATGTTCCATCACCTGTTACGCGTTTGGTAGCACAAAGACACTTTGTTAGTTCAAATAGATTATTAAGATAAAAACATACTTAGCATAATTCTTTAAAGGTTTCAATTCCAAATCTAGAATTTAAAAATTTTAAACTTTACTTTACTATACTGAACAGTTTGTGAAATGTAAGTTCTGACTTTGTTCTACCGGATGTGCGAGCTGTCAAATTTAAATTTCGAACTTGCGTCACACGAAAAAGTTTCGGATCCGAATTTCAAAGCCCTTCCATAATAACCGGCCAAGTTCGTGTCGGGCCACGCGCAGGGTAGGGTTCCGTGGTTGCCCAGAAAGAAGGAAGATAATAAAGCTTTGAAATTATGCTTTATATCTTCGTAATTATATATAAATAGATATATAGATATATTATATTAAAACGAAAGTCTTCGATCAGTGTGTGTTGCCAGTGATGACATATAGAACAGAGACGTGGTCGTTAACTCAAGGCCTCATAAAAAGGCTGAAGGTCACCTAAAGGGCAATGGAGAGGGCTATGCTCGGAGTTTCCCTGCGAGATCGAATCAGAAATGAAGAGATCCGCAGAAGAACCATAGTAACTGACATAGCCCAAAGAATTGCTAAACTAAAGTGGCAGTGGGCGGGGTACATTGCACGCAGAACCGATGGCCGATGGAGCCAAAAAGTTTTCGAGTGGCGACCGCGTACCAGAAAGCGCAGCGTGAGTAGGCCCCCCACACGGTGGACCGACGACCTGGTGAAGGCGCGGGAACCCGTTGGATGAGGGCAGCGCAGGACCGGTCGTTATGGCGATCCTTGGCGGAGGCCTATGTCCAGCAGTGGACGTCCATCGGCTGAGATGAATTATATTATAAATTGCAAATGTTATTTGTGACGCGGCAACACTGAAAAAAAGTTTTGTTAAATATAACCGAACTTTAGTGACTTCCAAACTGTTTTGTAGCACATAAACAATCGTTTGGTTATAAATAGCATAACTTTTTGCTATTTATATACAAACGTTTGGTTATGTGCTACAAAACAGTTTGGAAGTCACTAAAGTTTGGTTATATTTAACAAAACATTTTTTTTTCTGTGAACTAGATTTTCTGAACTATTTTTCCATATATACAAAGTTACTTATATTAATACCGTCTACGCGTATTGTGCGTCAAGCTTTTGTATAAAATTGACACCTCTGCAACCACCTTAAGGAGTGATCGTGCCCATGATACTGAACAACTTTCCAAAGAAATCTATAGAGAATTCGCAAAAAAGTTAAACTTTTTTGGGTTCCGAAGTCAACAAGGAACCCTTATAGTTTCACCAAGTCCGTCGGCCCGTCCGTCCGCGGCTTAGCTCAGAGACGCTTAGTACTAGAAAGCTGTAATTTGGAATGGGCAAAATCGGCAAAGTGGTAAAATAAAGTCATGAAAAATATATTTTTTTAGGGTTACTCCCCTACACGCGAAGTATGGATTTTTTTTTCTCGTTTACCCCATGGTGTGGGGTATCGTTGGATAAGTCGTTTAAAAATATTATGGGTGTGAGAAAACCATTTTTCGATTTAGGGATCCGTTAGCGAAATATTAAGATTTAAAGTGAAAATTTTTATATAATTTTATATTCTAATCTAAACTATTATAAAACTGTAATAGGAAGTTTGTCTGTACATTGAAGATATTAACAAAAAAAAGTTACGATATGGTTTTTAGGTATCCCTGATTCAACATCACCAATTTTTGGATTTTTTGTCTGTCTGTTTGTTTGTTTGTTTGTTTGAACGAGCATCACGCAAAAACTACTGAACCGATTTTGATGAAACCTTTTTTCGTTTGATAGCTTATTATCTGACTTAAAATCTGGTATACAATTTGTGCGGGCAAAGTCGCGGGTTAACGCTCGTTACTTAAATGAATGCCGTCTACGCGTATTATGCATCAATTAAAGTAATGCAACTGTTTAAAACCCTAACACCCTGTATGTATGAAAACGCATCATTAAGGAACGATATTATAGGTAAACAACTTTTTGATACCTACAATTATGCTAATTTTTAAATTACGTCATCTGTCAGTTCCATGACGTCAATAGCATACGTTCCAAAAGCTAAAGATCAGGAAGGATTTCGCGCCAAAATACACGTCACAATAATAATAATAAATACATTTGAATAATCATTCTTGGTCTTAGTTCTTGGTAAATCCGTTGGGATGATGCCAAAACTACTTTCAAACTAGGAAGTCTCGTAATTTTCTTGATTTTTAGGGATCCGTAGTCAAACAAAGAACCCTGTGTGTCTGCCTGTATGACCCACCTCAATTATTCCCTAATTTAAGCACCTATAGCAACAAAATTTGGTACATCATCATAAGCAGATACATAAGCAGATGCAAGTATATTATAAACATTTTAAGGGGGTGGTTTAGACCATCAAACTGAACAACTTTCACTATGGGACCAATATGGAAATCGCGAAAAAAAAATCAGCTATCCCATACAAAACTGCGAACGTATCTCGACTGAAATGTATGGCACAGCGATATTGATCTTATAGAGAATGTTGTTCAGTTTGATGGTTTGATCATCTCCTAAAAATAGTTTTTGTTAATTTTGTTAGACCTTATACAGGGTGTTATGTAAGTGACAGTCCAGCAAGTACTGAAACGGTGAATTCAGTGAAACTGAAAAACTTTTACTATGGGGCCACCCTCAGGAAACGTGAAAAAAATCTGCTCTTTCATACATTTGTGTCGAGTAGGTACAGCAGTTTTGTATGGAGCAGCTGATTTTTTTTTCACATTTCCTGAGGGTAGTACCGTCGTGAAATTTATTCAGTTTGTTGGTCTGACCATCCCCTTAAAAAGAGTCAGCATATAAAGAAGGGCCCTATATACGTCCCACTGTAGGGCACAGGCCTACGGAGGGTTATGGGTCACCATCACGCGTGCCCGCGCGTAGACTTCACATACGCATCAATATATCTTCTATAGCTTTGCAGGTATCCTCACGATGTTTTCCTTCATCATTTGTGAGCAGTCGGTATTAGATACGTAAGTTTGTTAGAAAAACTAATTGTTAAATGGCATGTTTGGCAAGAAAACACTAAATAACAGTAACCCAAAAACAGAATTGTGATCATAATAAAAAAAAACTCCTCTGGTCAAATTATGTTAGTAAATTTTTCTTTTAATTATTATGCAATCGCTACGGAACCCTACCGCAGCGTGTCCGACATGGTCTTGGCCGGTTTTGTAAAAATAACGCGGGACTTGGTGTTAGCGTTTTGAGTAAATAAGTTATAAATCAAAATACATATATTTAAATGGCTTCCTTATTTTTTTTATGTATTTAGTCTGTCTGTATACTAGTCTAGTATATATAAGGTCTAACAAAATTAGCTAAAACTATTTTAAAGGGATGCTTAGACCATCAAACTGAACAACTTTCTCTATGGGACCAATATCGAAATCGCGAAAAAAAAATCTGCTGTCCCATACATTTAGGTCGAGTAAGTTTGTATGAAACAGCAGATTTTTTTTCGCGAGAAAGTTGTTCAGTTTGATGATCTGATCATCTCTTTAAAATAGTATCACCTAATTTTGTTAGACCTTATATATACCTTGCGTTTATTATTATGTCTAAATTGTCGAATAGTTTTAAATTATGTACGTTGCATATTTCCGCATTTTTTGGTAATATGGTGGGAACCACAGATCACAAAAACTAAAGGGAGATGTGAAAAGGGGGCGGGGGCAGTGTCGCAGCAATATGCGCAAAAACGGAACACATTGCTCGCGACAGTAAGGATTCAATATATTATGAGGCTGAAAGCCAGTCGAGATATTATGTGTGAATAGTTTACAATGCTTGCGTAGTACTATTATTCGAACGTTGAGTTCTGATGCAGCAATGGATAATGAGTACATTCAAGCTGACAAAATAATTTCTATCGCGTGGTACTGGTGGTGATGCGACACTAGGTTTCGTACTCAGCGCGTTGGTTGGCATCTCTCTAGATCTCTATGGTGGGAACCTTAGGGACACGAGTCGGACTTTCACTTGGCCGTTTTTTATTTACCTACTTCTCCAATAACTCGACAGATTTCATTGTTCATCACTCCATAGAAAACATGACTAAGCAAGTACCTGTCGATGACAAACAACGTAGGTTCGTCTAGGTAGCCCAGTCATTTTACGGTTTGAGCCGGGACTAATTAATAATTGATATTTTTTTTTGGTATAATATTGAAGAGCCAATTTAAGCCTAGAAAAGTAACAAAATTTAAAAAAAAATCACGTCAGCAACAGTTCCAATTTTAAAATTTAGCTTTATTTATCTCGTTCTAAAAAACCTAATGGTAAATTTTTTTTCTCATTTTTAGGGCTTTACCATTATTACATACTTCAAACACGGCGTAAATATTTTTGGCTACTTAGAAGATTTTGAAAAATCCATTCGTATTTTCTAATAAATACCTCATTTTTTAAATGTCAATTTTATTGCTAAAAAATATTTTATCTATCTATAACGTAACGCCTCTTTCCCAGTGGGGTAGGCAGAGACCAGGGCGCGCCACTTACTACGATCCTTACATACTTCTTTTGCCTCATGCACATCCATACATCTCTTTATACATGCCCGTCGGTTTCGAGTACTCCGCACCTCCCCTTTTTGTAGGACGCAACTGATTTGATCAGCATACGTCCTACGAGGGCGCCCTCTTCCGACGCTTTCACTCACATTAGCAACATATATCTCTTTCGTACATCTGCTATCACTCATCCTCTCCACATGACCAAACCAACGAAGCATACCTTTCTCTATTCTTGTCACTACATCTTCTTTTAATTTACATCTATCTCTTATTACACAATTTCTCACTCTATCTTTCAGCGTCACACCACACATACTTCGCAAGGAACGCATTTCAACAGCATTAATTTTACTTGCATGCTTCTTCTGCCATACCCAGCACTCACTGCCATACATAAGTGTAGGCACCAACACACCATTGTGTATAGCAAGTCGCGCCTTTTTGGACACTAATTGGCTAGCCACAATGGCATGTAGAGCACCGTTTACTTTGTTTCCCGCTGTTACTCGCCTATGCACATCACCCTCACATTTCCCATCTCTAGTAAACATGCATCCTAAATATACAAATTCATTCACTTGTTGCACTTTTTCATTCTCAATCATTATACAACAATCAGTCACACATTCATCCCTCTCCTCTAAACTAATTTATATTGTTAAATCTATGTCAAATGAGTACATTGGTATTAATATTATTAATCAAAGAGCATTCTGGGAAACACAATTCTGATTTCTATGTTGCGTAGCGATTTTTATTTTAATATGTTTTAAGATAGTCTTTTTGTCACTAACTGGTTACAATTTAAAAGTCCAATTAATAATTACTCCCTACCTCATAACAAAATTCCGTAAAATGACTGGGCTATTAGGACGACCTGCCCATTCGACTGCCTCTCTCCTTCCCTTTGCGAAAGAGAAGATCTTCCGCAAAGTGTGAAGACAGGAGGTCGGCCGTGGTCCAACAGTTCTTAGTTGAACCTTGTATACTACTCTGTGTAAAAAGTATCGGGAATATGTCAATAAAAAGACCCGCGTAAAAGAGGTCGTTCAAATTTTTTTACTGCATGTTGGTAGCACTGTACTGATTTAGCGCGCAAAATTTGAGCGGGATCTGTCATTTAATTTGTTTTAAAATACACTTTTTGTTGGTCATAGTTTTGAGTCCTCGGCGATTTTTACAATGGAAAATATTGTTGAACAAAGAGTGTGCCTTAAATTTTGTGTTTCTAATGATATTTCATGTGGTGAATCACTAAAAATGTTGCGAAATACCTACGGCGAATCGTGTATATCGAAAACAAGGGCTTATGAATGGTATAAGGCTTTTAAAGAAGGCCGAGAAGTAGTAGTAGACTTGCCTCGTTCTGGTAGACCTTCAACCGCTACGACCAAAGAAAACATCGACAGAATCAAGAAGCTAGTGCTCGAAAATCGACGTATGAGTCTGAGAGAGTTGGCTAGTGAGGTGAACATATCTTTTAAGTCCGTCCACAACATTCTCATTGACATTTTAGGCATGAAACGCGTCGCCGCTCGACTAGTTCCAAAAGAGCTCAATTTTGTTCAAAAAGCGCAGCGAAAGCATGTCGCTGAAGACATGGTTTCCCGAGCTTCTACGGATCCGACCTTTATGAAACGTATAATAACTGGCGACGAGACATGGGTTTATGAGTACGACATGCAAACAAGCCAACAGTCTTCAGAATGGCGTCTCGAAAACGAGCCGAAACCCAAAAAACCGCGGCAAAGTCGCTCCAAAATCAAGGTGATGTTGACAGTTTTTTTTGACTACCGTGGTGTGGTTCACTCCGAATTCCTTCCAGAGGGAGAAACAGTGAATAAAGAATATTATTTAGGCGTCATGAAGCTTTTGCGTGAGAGTATCCGCCGAAAACGTCCAGATTTGTGGCAACACAACTCATGGATGCTGCACCATGATAATGCACCATCACACACAGCCATTATAGTGAAAGAGTTTTTAGCGAAAAATTCAACAAAAGTTCTCGACCAAGCACCGTATTCACCTGATATGGCTCCGTCTGACTTTTTTTTATTTCCCAAGTTAAAATTACCACTTCGAGGAAAACGTTTTGAGTCGATAGAAGCCATAAAAGAAAATTCGCTGAATGAGCTAAAGGCCATACCGCAAATAGCCTATGAAAAATGTATGGAAGACTGGGTGAAGCGGTGGAGATGTTGTATTGCAAGCGATGGGGCCTACTTTGAAGGCGATAAAATAAATTTAGATGAATAATTTGTATTTTTTGTTTTATTGACAAATTCCCGATACTTAGTACACAGAATGTATATGTATATTTATCGAATTTCTGTGATAATTTCTCTTTCGCGATTTATGACTTGCATTCGATTGTGGATGTGTCAGAAATGAAGTGATACGTCAGAGAACTAAAGTGGTTGACATAGCTCAGAAAATTAGCAAGCTGTAGTGGCAATGGGCTGGTCATATCTGCCGAAGAACTGATAACCGATGGGATGTCAGAGTTCTGGAGTGGAGACCGCGAACTGGTAGACGTAGTGTGGGACGCCCTGCTGCCCGCTGGACAGACGACCTAAAAAAGGTAGCAGGGAGCGACTGGATGAGGAAGGCCAAGGACAGAGTTTTGTGGCGCGCTTTGTGAGAGGCCTATGTCCAGCAGTGGACGATGATAGGCTGATCACTGATCATGATGATTACAATTGTGAACCTTATTTGTAGTAGGTTACGAGTTACGTATTCACGTAGAAAGTTGTCTTTGTATAGAGCATATTTTCGAGGGCGACGGTGTCGCCATCTGTTGGCGTCGTTGCTATAACTTGCTGTTGTGGGCGAATCATGCCATAATATCTGTGGCATGCTCTCCACATGGTCGTATGTAAAAATTCCGTTTTCTCTATTTTGGTACGGAACCACTAAAAAGGCATTTTGTACGGTAAACAAGGCTCGTTCTTCACCTCCACAAAGTGGATCGATATAATGTAAACAAATGATACATCTAAGTCAGAGGTTCTCAAACTTATTTACCTGATCCAACGCCCTCCGATCTATTGACGATACTTTAGGACGACATTTTGTGCCCAGCATGCGTTGCTGTGCCTAGTTTTTTTTTCGTTCTGACGTGAAATTTCTTTATTTCGGTCAGTAGGGGGTTCGGTCCGTTGCAAAAACCATATGTAACGAAATATGTTATGTACTTATGACAAAATCGCTTAATACATTTGAAACTAGTTATAGCATTTACCGCCATTATTATATTGTCATTATTTAGAGGATCTAGAAGCCATTGCTCTGTACAGTCAGCAGCAATAAGTTATATATATACTTTAGTACTACGACGTAGAACAAAAGTGGATACAACTTATTGCTGCTGACTGTACAATACGTTTCACGTACTCCACTGCGACTGCGTCTCTGATACAGCCTACCTGATTTTATTTTGCTCGGACACCTTCCGGAAAACAATCCACCAAAGTTTCATCGCAATCCGACAGAAATTAATTTTTATACTATTATATTATAGGTAAGGTATACAGATGAGATGTACAGTTATCATCATCAGCCTGTCCAGTCTATTTTATTATTTGGTTATAAGGGCTTGGCCAATGACCAAATAGCTACTGCGACCTGGATAGATCTATTGTAGCTGTCACCCTAGACCTAAAGGTCATTTCCTAGGCCCACGGACTTCATGAACCGTGTTATACTTTTGGAGGGGGGTCCCTAATATCAGTAGGTGTTATTATGTATCCACCTAGATGGCGACTCCTGCTGTGAATGAGCACTTCGCATTCGCAGAGGAGGTGTATGGGCGTTTCCTCTGCTTCACAGCTGAATCTGCAAGTGGGTGAATCTACAAGCCCCATAGTCCAGCCTATAGTCCCACTCTCCCACTGCACTGCACTGCAGGGCACAGGCCTACCCTCCTCAGGAAAGGTGTTTGGTCGTCAGTCCACCACGCGTGCACAATGCTGATTGGTAGACTTCACATACGCATCGGAATTTCTTCTTCAGCGTATGCAGGTTTTCTCGCGATGTTTTCCTTTAGCGTTTGAGAGCAGTTAAATAAATAAATACATAAATAACGCTCACAGGCACATACATTGTAATGATCCCAAGCAAGCACTAAAGGCTGTTTATTATGGAAACCATATACAACAACGGCACAAACGGTATTAAGGTCATGTACAGACTCACTCTAGATACTACAAACTATATTTTTAGAAACTCTAGTCCCCTGATATTAGGAGGGGCGACTTCACGACAGACGTGTCCAACTTTGAGAAGCACTACACTAAGTGATTAAATTTCGTCCCAGCGAAATGAGGTTGAAACATTTTTTGTCATTTGTCACGTTGGACTAAGTAATTTTTAATTAGTGATTTCTAATTAATTAATTAATTAGGTATTAAATTTATTATAACTTGTAAATTTTTTTACATTGGTTCCGTAAGTCCGTGTAAGACTTACGGAACCAATGTAAAAAATTCATCATGGACTGACCATTGCACCATAACTTTTAATAGGTTTTGAACCTGCTTGCTGATCCCCGGGGTCGTGGGTTCGAATCCCTTAATGGTTTTCTATGATGAATATGTATATGTTACTCGAGTTATGGATGTTTTTATATTTTATAACTTAATGTGCCGGCAGTTTTTTAGAGGATAATCCGATCATCAAACTGAGAAACTTTCTCTATGGGATCGAAAAATAAAATCAGCTGTTCCATACAATTTAGTCGAGTAGAATTGCAGTTACATGTCAGTAAATCTGTGAAAATTACCTACTTTGTAGCTACTACTAGTTGATCTGTGTTTTGTATGGAAAAGCTGATTTTTATTTGGCGATTTTGACGTTGGTCCCATATACAGGATGAAATTGATATCATTAGCATCCTTTTAAACTAACAGTCTACCCATCAAACTGAACAACTTTTACTATGGGAGCAAACCAATCGGAGCACAAAAAAAAATCGGCTGTTGCATACATTTGAGTCAAGTCGGCACTGCACGGCACTTTAGTTTAGTATGGAACATCTGATTTTTTTTTTGCTACTATCGATTTGCTCCCATAGTAAAAGTTGTTCAGTTTGATGGGTACGTGGGGCCGTGTTGCAGATGTTGAGGCGATCTTTATCCTTCAAAAGAGGGCAATTCGAGACATTTATAATCTGCGTTGTCGAGATTCACTACGAGATCTTTTTAAAGATATCAGTATCTTTACTTTTTACAGTCAATATATTTACGAAAATATTTTATACGTTCGGAAAAATTTGTATCTCTTTCCCAAAAACAGTGACGTTCATAAATACACACATTTTCGACTCAGTAAGGTCAACACATCTTTCATGGGGCACTGTATACGCTATTATAATAAGATGCCAGAGGATATTCTAAACTTGCCAGACAAAAAGTTTAAGTCCCATGTTAAACAAGTCCTCTGTAAAAAAGGCTACTATAAACTCGATGACTATTTGAATGACCAAAATGTCTGGTCTTGACAATGTTACTCTATGTAATGCAATATTGTATTTTAATTGTACTTTGTATATTTTGTTTTGTTTAAAAGATGTGTGTTGTAGAGTTTCTGGCCGCATCTTCTCTCAACGAAACACCTTCCGACGCGGTGGTAGACTCAAAAAATGACGTCAAAAAGCTATCTATGTGATATTATTTTGAATAAAAAATTTTTGAATTTTGGTAGACTCTTAGTTTAAAAGGATGCTAATGATATCAATTTCACCATGTAGAAGTTGTTCAGGTGGTCGTGGTTCGTCAAGAACAAGAACCATGTACCTATTTAAAAGTATATTGTATCTGTTACATTTTTCCGCGTTCAATACAAACATTTTAGTTTGACCTTGTATTTTATAATATACGAGCGTTAACCCGCGACTTCGTCCGCACAAATTATATACCAGATTTTAAGTCAGATCATAAGCTATCATCAAAATCGGTTAAGTAGTTTTTGCGTGATACTCGTTCAAACAAACAAACAAACAAACACACAAACAAACAGACAGACAAAAAATCCAAAAATTGGTGAAATGGAATCAGGGACACCTAAAAACCATATCGTAACTTTTTTTTTGTTAATATCTTCAATGTACAGACAAACTTCCTGTTACAGTTTTATAATAGTATAGATTTGTGGTTTGGCTGAATTGTTTCACAATACAGGATGTGAACTTACAAACGTTTCATATTTAAGAGGATAGGTACTTCGAACATCTCAAACTCGACCGTTCTCGACGTTTTGAGACATCCTGTATCAGATAAAAATAATTTGGCTTGGATAATTTATATGTCAAGATTGACAGTCGAAGCTACAAAAGCGTAGAAAAACATTTTAACCAGTATTGGCCTCTAAACCCTATCCATATACATGCACACAGACATCATTTGTATGGCGCCTCACGCACACCAACCTAAGAAAGTTGGCCCCTTTTGTCTTATACGGTAGAAGCATAAGGCTCTTTCTTAATAATAATTCTTAAGAATATTCTTAAAACATACTTTTTCTAACTCGTCCGTTCTCGACGTTTTGAGACATCCTGTATCAGGTACAAATAATTTGGCTTGGATAAGTTACATATGTCAAGATTGACAGTCGAAGCTACAAAAGCGTAGAAAAACATTGTAACCAGTATTGGCCTCTAAACCCTATCCATATACACGCACACAGACATAATTTGTATGGCGCCTCACGCACACCAACCTAAGAAAGTTGGTCCCTTTTGTTTTATACGGTAGAAGCATGAGGCTCTTTCTAGACATACTTTTTCTAAGTAATTTGGTTTCAAAACGGTTTCCTGTCGCATAAAGCTATTAATTGTTTGTTTGTTGTTTATAACTCAGTCATGAGGAAATATCACATAATTATTAATAAACACATAAATGTTCATAAACACAGACAATAAAAATACCGATAAGCAAAAAACTTACTGTTGTTCAATACAATTCCTTCGCCGCACTCAAGAATAAAACACCATTGTCTTAATTAAAAAACAAATAAACAATACGTCATTTTGAACGCATCCATTAAAAAAAACACTGTATGTTTAATATTTAACTTATGTCACAGTAAATTTTTTTATCGATATATGAAACTTTTACACCATTATTTTGTCACAGTTTTATTTATAAATCGGTTCCACATAAAAATGCAATAGAAAAAAATAACATATGTTTTGTATTTACGAATTTAGCTTCAACGCTTCGATTTATTTACACTTCACCACGCTGTAGGACTTGGCAGTCGGCACGATGAATTCTATTTTCAAAACATTCTATTCATTCGTTTTCGCGCCCGATTTTTTTTTTATTTCAAAATAAATGTACGTGAAGGCCGTTCAAAATGTGAAAGTATATTAGGTCCATTTCACATGCGAACAAAATTAGTAAAGCACCAAGCCAGAATTCGAGATTGGATATTTGTGACACGGATCTGTACACGGCCGCGTGCTGCGAGAGAGGCGTCCAAACTGAATTCAACATCTTTGTTTTCAACGTCACAAAATGTTCGTTATGTTGATGATTTATTTGGCAAAGTTTTCCTTTGAGTTTTCTGGTAATAGGCACAATGTTTTTGTGTAGGCACAAAATTACTTTAATGGCACATATGAATTATTTATTCACTCTTGTATAAAGAGAAGATTATACCAATCATTTGCAATTAGTTTTTTTTTTTTTAAAACATTTGATGTTGGTGTCCAAATTTCCGGGTGCCACGGTTTTTATCTCTTTATTGTTTTATAAGAATTAGCTTGATTTCATTTGTCCAATCTGGGAAAACATTACGCAAAAGTATATTATTTTCATATCAAACACGGTTTTTATTCAATCTTATTATTTTCGTTGCATATGAAATGAAATGTTTTTTCGCCAGAACATAATTTAAACATCGTTGTATTGTACAAGTATTTTTAATTCAATTTTAATATTTTCAGAAAATCAAAATTAATTAAGTATTCAAATCAACTGTTTCATTTTCAATAATAATCAAATCTTTAAATATAAAATTTATTTTACAGGATTAATGTTTCAGGTTTTAGTCCCAAAAGTCCCAAATTCATTATTACAGGAACGCACTAAAAATCTTGGTAGATGACTTTTTCTTAAAATTATTATACCAAGTTTTTGAACAGTACCTAATTAATTTGTGTCTAGTTTCCCGCTGATTATTGAATTAAGAAACTTTTATTTTTCTCTGCACTTTATAGCTCCTTTAATTGCCAGTGTTTCTTTTTTTCATCGTCTGGATCGCTTGACATTATCATGTCCTTCAAATTGTCAATTTAATAATTCACAAATCATTTTTCTATCAAAACTTTATTAATATAGGTATTTTATCATAACTGGTATTCCTTGATGATTAGATTGAACCCATTGACTTAAATTAGCATAACACAATGATCTAAAACTTGTTTTTTAAATTATTTAATAATCGATATAATCACAAGTTGACTTCGATCTTTGCCCATAAACAAGATTGGTTTAAAAGTAAGTTATTTTACGTGCACAGTTTTTGATACCCGAATTTTTTACTTTGTCTATAATTTTGTTTATTTATTTTAAAACTTCGTTTGCACATAGATACAAAGATCGCACTTAACTTGTTGCATTGAACGCATTCGAGACGCAATTTAAGATTTTTATTGTACACAGATTTTACCCTTTTAAAAGTAATAAATATTTTTTTTATTTTTATTTAAGATCCGAAAGACACTGGCCACAATACACAACTGATGTGAGGTCGAAATGCGAATAGATTCTAAATTTAAAATCAACCAAGGTCCAGAGTGTATGTCGCTTATAATAATATGACAAATGACAATTCATTGACGATTAAAATGTCAATTGTTTCACTAGATTTTAATATTCATGTTTATTATTTCAACACTGTCATTAAAATGTAACAAAATGTGTCTGTGAATTGGAAGATATTAAAAAAATGTTACGGTATGGCATTAAAGTGTTCCTGATTCAAAATAAACGATTTATTAATTTGTTGTCTACGATTTTTGTGTGTTTTTGAATAAAAACTGGACATTTTATTTCGCTACGATGACCGTAGGCAGTGCGGATGAAGAAGCGGACATACCTAATAGCCCGGTCATTTCACGGTCTGAGCCGGGACTAATTAAGATTTTTTTTCGGTATTGTATTTCAGACTCAATTTGATGGGAAATTTTTTTGCAAAATTTTAAAGCTTTACCATTATATGCAAGGTGTTACAAAAATACAAATAAACATTTAAGGGGGTGGTTAAGACCATCAAACTGACCAACTTTCACTATGGGACAAATACCGAAATCGCGAAAAAATCTGATGTTCCATCATCGTCATCATATCAGCCGCTAGACGTCCACTGCCGGACATAGGCCTCCCCCAAATGGGGAGATTTGTCATAATCGCCATTATGCGATGCGTTTGCGATGTTCCATACTAAACAACAGATCTACTCGAGCTAAATGTACGGGAAAGAAGATTTTTTTTCGCGATTTCGATCTTGGTCCCATAGTGAAAGTTGTTCAGTTTCATGGTCTCAACAACTCCCACAGTTTTAAATGTTTATTTTTACTTTTGTAAAAACCTGTATACTTCAACTTCAACTTCAAATGTGGTGTAAATATTTTTTGTGTACTTAGAGGCTTTGAAAAATACATGAGTATTTTCTGATGACATTTCAATGCATATTTTATAAAATAATATAAATAAAAAAATAATAAATGTAAATCAAAATTTCCCTTCCGATCCGAAAATACAGAGGAGCTGGGACGACATTACTAGCAAAATCACCTTTGAAACACTTGTCACCAACACAGAAGGCCACGACCGCGCCAGACTCCTAGCATCGACCACAAAGGAGTCCGGGTATTGGCTACACGCCTATCCTTCGGTCAACACAGGAACCTACCTGGACTCCAACACCTTGCGCGTGGCAATCGGGCTTCGAGTCGGCGCAGAAATTTGCATCCGCCACCAATGTCCTTGTGGTGCGGCCGTCGATCGCTTGGGTCACCACGGACTCTCGTGTCAAAAGAGTGCCGGCAGATTCCCTCGCCATGTCACCCTTAACGACATCATACGTAGGTCTCTTGCCACAGTCAACGTTCCTGCCATTCTCGAGCCGACTGGCATCATACGGAGCGATGGCAAGAGACCAGACGGGATGTCTCTCGTCCCCTGGAAGATGGGTCGGGCGCTAGTGTGGGACGCTACCTGCGTGGACACACTGTCCCCGTCTCACTTACAGGGCACGAGTCGAAGGGCTGGCGCAGCGGCGGAGGCGGCCGAAAAACGAAAGGCCTACTGGTACCGGGATATCGGCCCCCAATACCATTTTATGGGTTTTTGTGTCGAAACTCTTGGGCCGTGGGGACCTAATGCGCAGGCGCTTTTTAAAGACCTGTCAAAGCGCCTGATAGACTCGACAGGGGACCCAAGAGCTGGCACTTTCCTCGCTCAACGGATCAGCATAGCCATTCAGCGAGGAAATGCGGCCAGCGTTCTGGGTACCCTCCCACAAGGACCGAACCTGCACCACATCCTAGGTTAGTTTAGTTTTAAGTCTCCTTATTTATAATTTTATTTAATGTTACTATTTTATGGATCTTTCGATTAAAGTCAATTAAATTAAATAAATGTATAAATATTGCTCAAAAATAATTGATATTTTTAAATCTAATCAAAATGAATGCATTGACATTAATATTGGGACATCTGGGACATACAATTTTGATTTCTATGTTGCGTAGTGAATTTTTTTAGATATCTTTTCAGCTATATGGTGCCGGTTACAGTTTAAAAGTCCCATTCATAATTACCACCCTTCCTAACAAAACTCCGTAAAATGACTGGACTAAAATTATTCTTATCAAATTTTTATTTTCTTTATTATTTTGTACTTTTATTATTACCATATTTTAACTATTATAACTACTATGCCCATAATTATCTTAGGTAAACTACACTGGATTACACCAACGGAGTCACCTAAAAAATCTTGTTTCGAATAACATAAAAATGAAAACACGTCGATTTTCGAGGCTGATAAACAAAATTTGATAAAGTCACCATGACAAGCCCTTATTAAGATTACAATAAGATTATAATTGCCATGATCTATGAGACTTGTTTAGATTTCGAATTAGGTCCGCGACACACAGACTGAATTGCGATCCGGAATCCTGATTCAGGATTCAGTGTTGTCAACTATGGTTACTTTTGTAACTATAATACTAGAGTCTGTAATACTAGTGCTGTTTAAAAATTGACTAATAGCATAAAAATGTAGTACCGAAACTCTGTCCAGTGTGACGGGGAGTGAGCCCGTCGCCAGTTGTAATGGACAGTAGGTACAATACATGCCTCGATATTGAAGCATGCAGGTTTCCTCACGATGTTTTCCTTCACCGAAAAGCCAGTGGTTTTACAAACGAAACGTGGATGTTCTGAAGTTTCAGAATATCTCTGACTACCCCCTCGAGGAATATAGTCGTGAGCATATGCTTATGCTAAAAATGTATGAAACGCCAAATGAATGACAATAATTGCATTTTTAGGTATTTATTAAAACAAAACAAACAATTTCTTTATATGACAATTACTATCATGTGATGAGGTCATGACGTTACGAATTTTAAAATGATGGTTTGTAAATTGTATTCCAATATTAATGCAACTATATCAAAAGACTATCGATAGTTTTAACATTAGACATAATCTGCATACAAAATGGCATGAACCATTATCACACAAGCGGTTTTTGAGCGTAGGCGATTTCGCAATTATGCCGCAACGACGTCGCAACTGCACCGTCACAATATGGTATCGTTCCATCAACGCCTATGCTCAAAAATCACTTTAAAATATGCCACCTAAGACATCAAAAATCACTAGATCTAGTGAAAAAGTATCTGAAAGCGGCAACACTTCATACGGAATCTAATTCCGAATCAGGTTTATTCCGGATGTATGTGGCGGACCTTAATCACACAGCCTCATACATCAATGTCGAAAGATAATGTGAAATAACAATGGTTTAGGCAAATATTATGTTAATCCATGTTTGTGTGCAGGTCTTCTCTTTCAAATAATGATGATTCTCTTATAGTCTATTTCAAAACAGTAAATATATAAATAAAATAAATAACGTTCACAGGCACATGCATTGTAATGATCCCAAATTAAGCCTTAGGATTTTTGTTATGGGAACCATATACAACAACGGCACACACATAATATATTATAACATCCATGACCGAACCGGGATTCGAACCCAGGAGCCTGGCTTGGCTGTCCAGCGTGGTAACCATTACACCAACCGGGTCGTCACAAGAGTGTGTCATTTTGCGAATGTGACGTTTTGCAAACGTGACATTTTGCGAATGTTACGTTTTGCAAACGCCACATTTAGCGAGGGTCACTGTCACAAATATGTCAAATTTTGCGAATGTGATGATACGCGAATGTGACATAACATAACATAAATATTCTTTATTTGACCTTGACCTTTTGCGTCAAGAATTTGCGAATGTGACATTGTCACAGTCAGATTTTTGAAAGTCACATGTTTTAAATCGGCATCGGCTGTAGAAAATGTCCAAATTTATATGGAGATTAGATGCATCATTCGATCATGATTTTGAATTTCAAGATACAAAAATAGCACTTCTGACCACAGTGGACCGCAGTGCTGAAAAATTTGGAGCTCGCTTCGCTTGTGCCAGGTTTCTGTCTCATTAAATATTACATTGTGTGTATTAGGCAAAAAAGCTTATATACGTACTTAATTTAGCCAAAGCCTAAGACTTTGTGCTCTGAAATTTCGAAACCGCTTCGCTCGCTCCAAAATCCAATGTTTGATTTTATATTAGGTAACTTACACATAAAAGCCTACGAAATCCATAATATAATACAGGGTGTAAGTGACAGCCTAGCAAATACTGAAACGGTCAACTCAGACCATCAAACTGAACAACTTTCACAATGAAAGGCTACATCAGGAAACGCGAAAAAAAAAATCAGCTGTCCCATACAAAACTGCTGTACCTACCCGACTAAAATGTATAGGACAGCTGATTTTTTTCGCGTTTCCTGAGGTAGGCTCCATAGTGAAAGTTGATCAGTTTGACGGTCTGAGTATTTGCTAGGCTGTCACTTACACCCTGTATAGAAGATAGATGTAGCAGTAATTCTAAACCTTACCTCATTGACAGTGTTAGCCTTGAAGAGATAACAGTTGAGCAGACCCTCCTTCTCATTGAGGAGTATGTAGAACAACTCTTCAGGTCTCCCGGGCACTTGACTGGCCCTGCAATGGAACAATATGTCACTCTTCAGAAGATAGCCGCTGCACTAGAGCGAACAAATTTTAACAATCTCTGGACGTCCATCGGCTGAGATGATGATGAGCAATCTGGCATAAAAACTGACTGGCTCTCTTACCGAACTATATCCACCAGTCTATGCACTATGACAGGCTCGAAATTTCCATTGTAGGCTTTAAGGCAACCATCTTCCACTGCAATGCTTAGCTGTAATAAAAATAGAATTATTATTAATCTTCTTCTTATCGTGTGGGCAGAGCCTTGTGTCAGAGTTTTTTCAGCCAGCCTAACGGCCTCTAACGTGGTTTTTATGTAACGGCTACTACCACCAGAGATAAACCGCTTGCAATGGAGGGAAGTCGGATATTTCGTTTTCCTATCTTCTTTGATTAATTCATTGCGGGTTCCAAGACAGATTAGAGTCATCCCCCGGGCTCGCTGGACTTCATTGTCCAGTGTTGTGAATGGTCGCCGCTGTTGATCCTGGCTTACAGGAGTTACAGCGGTGGGAATGTGTGGTGGGCCTACCACCAGAGATAGTAGCCGGGATAAACGGCTTAACGTGCCATCCGAAGCACGGAATCATTTTTCTTTTCAGATAATCAGGTGATTCAGCCTGCAATGTCCTAACCAACTGGTGAAAAACGCACACAGTGACATTTCACTAGGTGTCCCCCGTGATTTTAATGGGATTGGGCCTGCCATGTCCGTTTGTCTGTTGACTGCGCCAGGAGAAGTGGAAATAAACTCAGCCCTGGTGGCCGATTATCTTTTTGTAACTGTCGCCGTTGAAACCACGGGGGTTGTCATGTCCTAACCAACTGGTAAAACACGCACAAAGTAACATATATAACTTCACTTCCTTCACTTCCTTTCTTCTTTTCACCGTTTCCTCTACCCTAAGGTTGTCTGGAAGAAATCGCTTCTTAGCGATAAGACCGCCTTATTTTGTGCCTCTTGTATTTTATTTCTGTATTTTACTGTTTTTTTTTTGGTGTAAATAAAGTATATTTGATTGATTGATTGATTGATATATAACTAGGTGTTCCCCTTGGGAATCAAACACACGACCTCCGAGTCGAGAGCCCAATGCTCTTAACCATTAGACCATGGAGGTCTTATTAATCATGATAACGATTATGATGGTACTTTGTAACAGACAAGTTAGTGCGGGAGCGTCCTGCGGGGTACAGACGTTGCGGGAGGCGAGGTACACTAGATGTTAGCGGGAGGTGGTTGGTATAGCGGGGAAGGGAAGCGAACACCGCTCACCAGCCGGCAGTCGCACGTACTACCTCGCCTCCCCCCATGTCTCCCCACGGGACGGTTTTTTTTTTTAGATGACTATTACAGCTCTGCTCCGGGAGCAACTACTGCTTTTTACTGCGGGCTATTGGAGGGACCACGAAGGTCACCGAGCCAATTGAATGAACTTAAGCAACCGACCTAGGGGCACCCAGAGGGGTACGGACCTCGGCCTAGGACGTTACTGGGGCTACGCGGCGGATTGTGTAGCTGGGATAGGTGAGAAGCGGCCTGGGATTAGCCTGTAGCGTCTGTAGGCGCCAGAATTGAAGGGAGTGTGCAGTGGTCGCGGCTGTCCCCGCCGGCGGGGACGTTGATTACTGCGTCGACGTGTTGTTGTCGTGTGTTGTGAGTTTGCGATTGTTAGTCGTGTCTGTTGGGCCACGGGACGGTAGTTGAGTTACAAAAAAGTTTCCTTTTTATTTATATTATTTTGATTGATAACTGTAATCGAAATCTTACCTTATCTCTAGTGCCAGTAGCTCTAACTTCCCTTAGAAGCCACGGCAGCATGGAGTTAGAGAATCTCTTGTCCATCGCGGTGAAGCCGAGGTACGTCACTGATGTCAATTTTGTCTTCATTTTTGAGCTGCAAGAAAAATCACATACTCAAGTACTGTCGGTCATTAGGGTCTCAATTTTAGCAGAATGCCATCGACAGGGGAAGACATACGTACGCAAAGCGGCAACATGGACGTCTATCGGCTGAGATGATGATGATGAATGCCACATTATGTCATCCTCATAAATAAATGTTTTTGTTTGTTAAGGAAGTGATTTACTTTTAAACTTGACCCACACTTACCTACCTACGTGTTCAGTTCAACGCATATAATTAGCATTGAATTAATTAACTTTAATGTTTCGTAATTCGGTATGTCAAGTTTTTGAATCGAAAACTATTTCGAGATAATTGGCTCAATAAATTTTTTTTCTATGTTAGAGATCTTGAAATGGAAGGATTACAGATATCTATACTATTATAAAACTGTAACAGGAAGTTTGTCTGTACATTGAAGATATTAACAAAAAAAAAGTTACGATATGGTTTTTAGGTGTCCCTGATTCCATTTCATTGATTGATTTTTTGTCTGTCTGTTTGTTTGTGTGTTTGTTTGTTTGTTTGTTTATTTGTTTGTTTGTTTGTTTGAACGAGTATCACGCAAAAACTACTGAACCGATCTTGATGAAACTTTTTTTGTTCGATAGCTTATGATCTGACTTAAAATCTGGTATATAATTTGTGCGGACGAAGTCGCGGGTTAACGCTCGTTTTTAATAAAATAACGTCGTGTTTCGATTCTACGAGTGACGTCACTCGCAGTACCTGTAAACTACTTGGTAAACTAATGAGAAACCTCCTCCTTTTTTGAAGTCGGTTAAAAATCAAGAATACCTGACCATTAAGAAAAAAAATCAGTATGTCAGAATTTGACATTTGATGTTGCCGTTTCTGTTTCCATCATAGAGTTAGAAAGAGAAAGCATGTGATTTTTATTTCTTAAAATTAAGCAAAGGTTTTTTCTCCATGGAGTTCGAATGATTTTTTCGCGAACACTATTGCCATTTACAAATTACAATTAAACATTAAATTTCTATTGAATTTGATCAGGTTGATGGTCTGAGCATCCCATTAAAAACCATATTAAAGGCCAGGAGCCCGATTGCGCTAAGTTAAAACATCGAAGTTCTATTCTTATCCAATTTCAGTTCTAATCACATTGCAATCCAATTACTATTCAACTGTGTTGAATTCCGCATCGCGCTAAATATACTAAGTAACTGACAGCCAATAAGGTCTGAGCGATTTGTCAAAACGACTCTAACGACTGTCAAGAGCAGTAACGTGATTAGCACAATACCAAATGAGTCAAAAGTTTGTACGTAGTCCAATAACAGTTCAATCACTGAATATTTACCGCGATTGAAGCCCAGGCCACACACAGGCGGTTTTGCGGGAAAGCGGGCCGGGGAGGCGGACCTGCTGGAAGCGAATATCTCCGGACACGCTCGGTTTTCTGTGTTTTGTTGTGTATGGTGTGGTGTGGTGGTAATGTTCGAGTTTGTATGTACCCTACCACACAGAAATACGCGCGGGTCCGGAGATATTCGCTTCCCACAGGTCCGCCTCCAGCCCGCTTTCCCGCAAAACCGCCACTGTGTGGCCAGGAGTGCGATTTTTGAATCCCATACGTTGAACTCAGCAGTTGAGAATGTATGGAGATACGCATCTTTCTACTACTGATTTGACTTTCAAAAATCGCACTCCTGGAGTATGATTTTTGAATGTCAAATCAGCAGTAGGAAGATGCATATCTCCATAGTAATATTGACATTTTCAACTGCTGATTTGAATAAATTAGTTTTAAAAATCGCACTCCTGGCCTTAAGGTGGTTGCAGAGGGGTCAATTTTATACAAAACTTTGACGCACAATACGCGTAGACTATTAATATAAGTTACTTTGTATATATGCAAAAATAGTTTAGAAAATCTAGTAATCGCGTCACAAATAACATTTGCAATTTGTAAAATAATTACGAAGATTCGAAAGCTTTGTAATTTTTCGTACAAAATTTTTTAATCTATACTATTATAAAGCTATAACAGAAGTGTGTCTTTACATTGAAGATATTAACAAAAAATAAGTTACGATATGGTTTTTAGGTATCCCTGATTCCATATCACCAATTTTTGGATTTTTTGTCTGTCTGTTTGTTTGTGTGTTTGTTTGTTTGTTTGTTTGAACGAGCATCACGCAAAAAGTACTGAAGCGATTTTGATGAAACTTTTTTTGTTTGATAGCTTATGGTCTGACTTAAAATCTGGTATATAATTTGTGCGGACGAAGTCGCGGGTTAACGCTCGTTATATTATAAATTGCAAATGTTATTTGTGACGCGGCAACTAGATTTCCTAAACTATTTTTCCATATATAAAATAATACTTTTATTAATTCCGTCTACGCGTATTGTGCGTCAAACGTTTGTATGGACTGAAACAACCTTAAGAAGTACTCTATAAGTAGGTATAATGTTCGCTTAGGTACCTGGGATGTTGGGTTACATTACCTATTTAATTTTAGTTACGAATATACCTACCTACTGCCATCTTACTCGGGACCATGTCTTGTGGAAACCCGAAAACCTTTTTTTTATTTTTAACTTTTTTTTATACCTGGACTGCGATTTTTGAATCTCATACGTTGAACTCAGCAGTTGAAAATGTATAGAGATACGCATCTTTCTACTGCTGGAGTGCGATTTTTGAATCTCATTCTCTGAGCTCAGCAGTTGAAAATGTCAAAATTACTATGGAGATATGCATCTTTCTACTGCAGATTAGACTTTCAAAAATCGCACTCCTGAATTATGATTTTTGAAAGTCAAATCAACAGTAGAAAGATGCATATATCCATAGTAATTTTAACATTTTCAACTGCTGAACTCAGCGAATGAGTTTCAAAAATCGCACTCATGTAGGCTGTATTGATCAGTTTGTTCACATTTTTAGGGTTCCGTACCCAAAGGGTAGTTTTTAAGTATATACTAACAATCTATGGACTGTGTCTGAAATAAAATTATTTTGAATTTTTGAATTTTGAAAGGGTGAAAACGGGACCCTATTACTGAGCCTACGTTGTCCGTCCGTCAGTCCGTCCGTCCGTCCAACCTATTCAGGGATGTAACTTTTGAACCGTAATAAGTTGAAATTTTCACAGTATATGCGTTATTTTCGGTCGGTTTTGTTACCAAATAATAAAATGTCAAAAATATAAAACGTAAGGTCCTCATACAAGAAACGTTCATTGAAAAACTATGAAAAAATAATAGCTGTAGGTAATCACTGTTCCATACAAATAATAGGATTTAGAAGGGGAGGGGGGGGGGGGGGGGTAAAATCCTACCTACACCCCCCCCCCCCCCCCCCGGACACATGCTTGTATAAGTTTTAATAAAACTAATTGATTAGGTAGGTAAAAATAACATTTTCAAATAAAAAAGGAAGCCGATTTGCAAATTTTATATATTTTTTGATACTAGTTATAGAAGATATAATTTTTTAAACCCATTTCTCTGCCCTTAATATAGAAATTATAAATAAAGGGACAAAAATAATTTGTTTTGTTTAGTTATAATTTAGTTTTAGGACTAACAAATAAATATTCGTTAGAATGAGGAACAAAAAAACAAATGGGTCACTAAATTAGATTAGATTTATGAAAAAGACATTATCTACTAAAGACTCTGGTGATGAAATAATAAAAATAAACAAACCTTATTTTTCAACACCAAATAACAATTCAGCCGATTCAATTGCCGAACACTTCTTTAAAATCAATATTGCATGCAATTTATTTTAAACAATTTTTTCACTGTCAAGGAAACATTTTTTCTAAATGTTGTTTAGTCAATTTCACTCATAAATACATCAATATCACTTTTATTTCAAAGGAAATCTGCAGAAAATACATTTTTACACAAAAACATAACATTCGATAATCAGTCCAAAGGCGGAAGAAAACGAAAACAAAGGTGCTACCAGAAACCCCATAAGATCTTCTATTCTTTTCTTTTCCGTTAGTTTACTGGAGACGGAAAACTATTTACTATCTCTGTTTTTCACGTGGCTTAGAAAGAGATAGTTAAATGCTGCAAATTCATGGCAGCGTCATCTATCTTCGACTAGCAGTAGCTTGTGGAAAGAAAAGGAAGCTTGTTCATTCAGGAACTAATTAGTTTTGCTACTTGTCAACAGATGTCGCTAAGAGAAAATTAGCTTCACATGTTACATAAAATTTTAATTTTAGTATGTGTTTTATTGTAATATTGTGTTTACTTTTGAAGATCAAATTCATATTGCTGATAATAGATACATGACCTTGCTCAATGCTCATATTATTCTTATGAAAGTAAAATGAAAATTCCGCACTAAATAACTTCAAACTTTTTTAATATAATCGTAACTAAGGGGGTTCCATTTCAGTCTACCCCAAATGTTCGCAAATTTAGGAATCAGTTTATTTCAGACAATGTCCATAGTGTGGTTAGTAGATACATTCATGACTTAAAAACTATGTTAGTTAGGTACACATCAATCAACACAATCATACACAATTAAATTCCAACAACAAAATAAAATAACAAAATAAATTCATAAACAATAATAATTAATTCAATTCAATTCAGATATCTATTAGTTTCTGGGACACCGGGCACACACACGTGTGCTCGTACCCAGTGTCGCAGAAAAGGACATATGACAGTAACCTTTTCCATTTAATTGTTGCCTCCTTTTTGCATAAGCCTACTCTAATTAAATTAATTAGTTAGTTCTTAAAATTACCGCACTATGACAGCGCCACATCACAGACCTGTCTAAAATGTGGGTATTATAATTTATAAGCAATAAAAATGACACATCACGATTCTTTAATAAATTATAGATTAATTAATAAATAATAGATTCATGCATTTGTGAAACTGTGAAAAGGAGAAATCGGAAATGTTGTTTTGAGGTAAGTTTTTCAGAAACTGGGAAAACATTTTACTTTTTGGCTAAGGTAGGTACGGTTATAAAGATATCCTGCTCGTGTCTGCTTTCTTTTGATAAAATATTTTCAGAAAACGGGTTTTTTTGTTGCTTTTCCTACTTAAGACTAATTATTTATTCGATTCTACCTTTTTTTATAAAGGACTTGTAGATTTTTTTTAACATAATATTTAAAAAAAACCTAAGATGACACTGACCAAAAACTTTTAATAATGAAGGAGGTTGGTTATCAATTCGTCGCGTATTAATTATGTATGTTTTTGTTTTGCCATAATAATTGAAAATGTTAGACATGGGCCATTTCAGAAGGACAGTCGTAATTAAGACCTTCTTAAGGCTGCACCGGGCCTATTGTGCTACCCCCAATCGTATTTTTTTATTTCTTAACAATTAAACAATATTTACAAAAAACATAAATTGCAGATAAAATTTGTAGTTACTATCTAAACTATTATAAAACTGTAACAGGAAGTTTGTCTGTACATTGAAGATATTAACAAAAAAAAGTTACGATATGGTTTTTAGGTGTCCCTGATTCCATATCACAAGACATAAGCCTCCACCAAAATGGGGGGGATTTGCCATAATCGCCACGCTTGGCAGGCGGGTTGGCGATCGAAGTTGGATCGAATCAATGTGTGTACTCAGAGGATGCTGCTGCCCATTCTTCAGTTCTACTGAAGGATAAATAATAAAATTAATATGGCATATATGGCGTGAGGCATATCGTGGAGGACTGTCCAAAAAGATGTTTCGAGGGGGGTCTTAGGGACATATGGAGGCTAACACCGGAAGCTAGGGTTTGGCTTCAAAATTTAGATGTTAATTTGTATTATTTATTATGTTGAAGGAAACATTTAGTTATCTTGTTTCATGTACGTTTTGGAGGAAATAAAGCCATACGCAAATAATAATTAATTTAATTAATTTTTGCCTTAGTCGCCTTTTACGACACCCACGGGAGGAAATGGGAAAATGATTTTAATTTTTCTAATTCCGTAAAAAATTTTAGATTTTCAAAACATGGAGCTGCCGGACACAACATCATCGTCTGTGTCTTTCATAGAATCGAGCGTGGTCGAAGATTGTATGAAGAAGCGAAAAACCAAGTCGTTTTTCAGGAAAAACGGCTTACTGATGATAAATAGCGGTTCAAGTGGCGACGCCGATGTTTCTGCTATTGAATGCGACCGGTAAGTTTCTCATACATCATCACGACTACAATGGTCTAATGGTTAAGAGCATTGGCTCTCGACACGGAGGTCGTGGGTTCGATTCTTTAGTTTCCCACGGGGGACACCTAGTGATATGTCACTTTGTGCGTTTTTCCCCAGTTGTTTAGGACATTGCAGGCTGTATCACCTGATTGTCTGAAAAGAAAAATGTTTCCGTGCTTCGGATGGCACGTTAAGCCGTTGGTCCCGGCTACTATCTCTGGTGGTAGGTTACCACTTCAGAGGCCGTAAGGCGGTCTGAAAAAACTCTGACACTAGGGCTCTGCCCACACGATAAGATGAAGACGACCACAATCCCTTTCGGGGTGGTCAGAAATATAGTTGTAGCCTTGTAGCAATGTTCAAGGCTCACCAGTTTCACCACAGGGTGAAAAAACATGTCCAGCCCAGTTCCACTTTAGTTTTGCTGACTTTTCCCCTATGTCAGCTATTTGAGTTTTGGAGCGCAGTGTTGTGTTCCGGATAACGGTCTGTCTGTTTTACACCTAGTATACTGCGCTCCATAGCTCTTGAACAAACCTGCAGTTTGGACTTTTGAACCTTTGTTAATGACCAAGTTTGAGCACCGTAAGTTAGGATGGCTGTTAGGGCTGTCCCTTACACCCTGTATCTATCTTAACTATTATAAAACTGTAACAGGAAGTTTGTCTGTACATTGAAGATATTAACAAAAAATAGTTACGATATGGTTTTTAGGTATCCCTTATTCCATATCACCAATTTCTGGATTTTTGGATTTTTTGTCTGTCTGTTTGTTTGAAAGAGCATCACACAAAAACTACAGAACCGATTTTGATGAAACTTTTTTTGTTTGATAGCTTATTATCTGACTTAAAATCTGGTATATATATATATAATTTGTGCTGACAAAGTCGCGGGTTAACGCTCGTATATATATATATTTTTAATTTATTAGGGATTACAAACAGTCAATTTTGTTTTAAAAACTCCGAAATTGTCAGTTAAGCGTTAGACCATCGGGGTTTCGTGCTAAAAAGCCTTTAATCCGCGGATTATCGTCACAAAGTCAATGTCACACGTAACGTGACGTGACGATATATTTTGATGGTAGGCACGTGACATTTTGTACTTTATGCCCTACCCTACCACACCCGAACAGTTCATACTTACTAATAGGCTCGCGCTAGAGTAAACTAATAAATAAAATGAAATAATAATTTATTTATTTGCACAAAAAAAAATCAGTAAAAAAACAATACACAAAAAGGAGCACAAAGTGGACAGTTATTATTATTATTTTTAAATTATTTTTTTATATATTTATTTATGAAAAAATGAATGAATAATGAATGAATAATTTGTTTGTACATTGAGAGTAATAGTAGTCCCACACTATATAAGGTCTAACAAAACTAGCTGAAACCATTTTAAGTGTATGACCAATATTGAAATCGAGAAAAAAAATCTGCTATCCCATACAAAACTACAAACATAACTCGACTCAAATGTATCGGACAGCTGATTTTTTTTCGCGATTTCGATATTGGTCCCATAGAGAAAGTTGTTCAATTTGATGGTCTGAACATCTCCTTAAAATAGTTTCAGCTAATTTTGTTAGACCTTATATTGAGGACCTACTACAGGGTGAAATTGATATCATTAGCATTCTTTTGAACTATGAGTCTAACCATCAAACTGAACAACTTTCACTATGGGAGCAAACAGATCGGAGCAAAAAAAAATCTGCTGTTGCATACATTTGAGTCGAGTAGGCATTGCAGTTTAGTATGGAACAGCTTATTTTTTTGCTCCGATCAGTTTGCTCCCATAGTAAAAGTTGTTCAGTTTGATGGGTAGACTCTTAGTTTAACAGGATGCTAACAATATCAATTTCACTCTGTAGAGTTACAGGACTGAGGCAAAAGGTCGAGGCTCAGCCTGTGCTGGCACGGGGTTGAACCCGCGTAGTGCTGATTTTTAACCCCTCCCTTCTCCCTAAGGTTAAAACGTTTAAGCCTTCCCTTTAAACCTTTAAGTGGGAGATGAGGAAATAATTAGGATTTATAATTAATGGACTCTTGCTTGTGCGTTAGCAATGCATTTCCGCCAGTGTCAAGTAGTTTATGGGAGAATCTATCACAATCTCAGGGATTGTTTTTGGTCAAGAACAAGAAGAGATTGAGGATTTTTTTTTTCAATTTATTTTATTTCAGACCAATAATACATTTTTATTACACTATTTATCTGCCAAACTGCAGAGCAGTTTGTTGGCAGTCAAATACAGTTCTCACACTTGGGTACGATATAATATATATTTACTTATAATTATGTATATTTAATTTAATTGATTTGAACATGCCTTAAACACATTGAAATTATACAAAATAAATATGAACGGTATAATTCTTTACAAGTTTTCTTCGAAAAGTTCAAGCATTATCTTTTTAAGTTTTTTTCTTATATGTTGATTATCTTCATTTAAAGTTTGTGGGAGATTGTTTATAATTTTTGGTACGAGGTAGGCTCTAGTCCTTTGTCCATAATAATTAGTAAATCTAGGTATACTCATTTGCGGAGCCTCGTGGCAGATAAAAACGCGACGCGCGACAACCACGCGAGACAAGTACTCGGGTCTTGTTGACAAAAGTTTTTAATAGAGGATTAACACTAATGAGCGTTTCTGCAACCGAGTGAAGTTATCAGATTCCGATCTTAACACATTTTTCCTCGGTCTACTATATTTTTTGGGCACTGGGCTCGAAAATACTCAACATATTATAGTCTAAAAAAAGTTGGCAGCCCTAGGTCGCTCTGACAAAATAAGCCTAGCACATACACAGAACAGAGACCTCGGCTTCGCCTGGTTTAACTGAACAACTTTTACTATGGGAGCAAAACTAAAATCTCAAAAAAAAAAAAAAAATAATAATCTTTCATACTTTTGAGTCGTGTAGACATTGGCACTTTAGCATGGAACCGAAGTTTCTTTGTTGCGATTTTGCATCCATAGTGAAAGTTCTTCAGCTTGATGATCTGAACCAAACCTCAAAATTTAGCTAAACGATTTATTATGACCCTAATATAATTTTCAGTAAAGTTTTAATATTTTTAATTTAAGGGCCTATGTCGAAAAATAATTGAAGCGAAATGGGTGTGTGATAGCTTATATTACTGCCTGATTGACTGCGAGAGAAAGAGATGGGGCGGCGCGCGCGCCTGAAACGACGCAAGCGTAAAACAAACTATATTTAATTGTGATTGTACTATTTATGTAAGTTCAATTCTGCTCTTATCAAAATTTATAAAATATCAATCTCTTTTTTTTGAAATCAAGTCTCGTGTTTCTGTTATTCACCATTTAGCAGTTCCAAGCGTTTATAAATAAAGACGGAGGCTACTTTGGCTTGTTTTTCTATCGAGAAAATGTGTCTTAATCGTGTTTTGGCTCTTGTTAAAACTTCAATTATATGTTCAACGAGCGTTAACCCGCGACTTCGTCCGCACATATTATATACCAGATTTTAAGTCAGATCATAACCTATCAAACAAAAAAAGTTTCATCAAAATCGGTTCAGTAGTTTTTGCGTGATACTCGTTCAAACAAACAAACACACAAACAAACACCCAAACAAACACACAAACAAAAAACAAAATCCAAAAATTGGTGAAATGGAATCAGGGACACCTAAAAACCATACCGAAACTTTTTTTTTTTTAATTTCTTCAATGTACAGACAAACTTTCTGCTACAGTTTTATAATAGTTTAGATTAACACATATTCGCTAATCATATTCCTACTGTTAGTACTTATATGACGCTTTGAAGAATCCTATTTTTTTCACATAGCCTCTTAAGCCCACAAGCCAGCCGTGTTCCAAGTTTAAACATCTGTTTTTAAACAAACATATATAATCATTTCAATTT
Organism: Agonopterix arenella; assembly: GCA_927399405.1. NCBI lineage: Eukaryota > Metazoa > Arthropoda > Insecta > Lepidoptera > Depressariidae > Agonopterix > Agonopterix arenella. The sequence goes on along the minus strand of OV656718.1, from coordinate 6,079,854 downwards.
GTTATAACATTATTTGAATAGGTGGGTACAATTTTTATAAATAAATAATTGAGTTTACAATTTCACATCCTCTATCTTTATTCCGTGTTATGAATTCCATTTGTTATTCAATTTTAACAGCAAAATAAATAAAACAGCAAGCTATTGCAGTTAAAATAAATATTTATTTTTATTTGCAATAAACTTATTGTAGTTACATAAATATAGCACTCTAGCCCTCAGTCTAGGTATTCCTGGTCAAGGTATATGATCAAACTAGCGTTAACCCGCGACTTTGTCCGCACAAATTATACACCAGATTTTAAGTCAGATCATAAGCTATCAAGCAAAAAAAGTTTCATCAAAATAGGTTCAGTAGTTTTTGCGTGATACTCGTTCAAACAAACAAACACACAAACAAACACCCAAACAAACACACAAACAAACAGACAGACAAAAAATCCAAAAATTGGTGAAATGGAATCAGGGACACCTAAAAACCATATCGTAACTTTTTTTTTGTTAATATCTTCAATGTACAGACAATCTTTCTGCTACAGTTTTATAATAGTCTAGACTAGATAAGTTTAGATTTAGAAGTTTAGATTAGACGAACGTTAACCCGCGACTTTGTCCGCACAAATTATACACCAGATTTTAAGTCAGATCATAAGCTATCAAACAAAAAAAGTTTCATCAAAATCGGTTCAGTAGTTTTTGCGTGATGCTCGTTCAAACAAACAAACACCCAAATAAACACACAAACAAACAGACAGACAAAAAATCCAAATATTGGTGAAATGGAATCAGGGGCACCTAAAAACCATCCCGTAACTTTTTTTTTGTTAATATCTTCAATGTACAGACAAACTTCCTGTTACAGTTTTATAATAGTACGAGCGTTAACCCGCGACTTCGTCCGCACAAATTATATACCAGATTTTAAGTCAGATCATAAGCTATCAAACAAAAAAAGTTTCATCAAAATCGGTTCAGTAGTTCTTGCGTGATACTCGTTCAAACAAACAAACAAACAAACAAATAAACAAACAAACAAACACACAAACAAACAGACAGACAAAAAATCCAAAAATTGGTGAAATGGAATCAGGGACACCTAAAAACCATATCGTAACTTTTTTTTTGTTAATATCTTCAATGTACAGACAAACTTCCTGTTACAGTTTTATAATAGTACGAGCGTTAACCCGCGACTTCGTCCGCACAAATTATATACCAGATTTTAAGTCAGATCATAAGCTATCAAACAAAAAAAGTTTCATCAAAATCGGTTCAGTAGTTTTTGCGTGATACTCGTTCAAACAAACAAACAAACAAATAAACAAACAAACAAACAAACACACAAACAAACAGACAGACAAAAAATCCAAAAATTGGTGAAATGGAATCAGGGACACCTAAAAACCATATCGTAACTTTTTTTTTGTTAATATCTTCAATGTACAGACAAACTTCCCGCTACAGTTTTATAATAGTATAGATAGATAGATAGATTTAGATAAGGTTTATTTATTTAAAGGAATAAAATAGTAAAAGCACAAATAAAACTTACCCTAAACTTAAACCATTCTAAACATTCTAAACTACAAATTTAACTAATCCTATTTAGTCGAAAAGCCCGCCCCAGGTCATACCTGGCCCGAAGGTGCCCATAATGCTGGCTGCATTTCCGCGTTGAATCGCTAATGATATGCGTTGGGCTAGGTATGACCCGGCACGAGGACCGTTACCCGCATCCCGTAAACGTTTGCCCAGGTTCCTCATAAAAGTTTTTGCTTCATGACCCCACGGGCCCGCCGTCTCCACAGCGAAGGGCACGAATAAGTAGCTCTGCTCCAAAGTTGTGTAACATTGGTGTTTACGTACTGCTGCCCTTTCCGCAGCCGACCCTGCTACTCGAATGGAACCTCTCAAGTAAGATGCAGCGTACGTACATACGCACGTTGCATCCCATAGAAGACATTTGCCCTTTTGCCACGGCACAAGGGTCAATCCGTCTGGTCTCTTCCCGTCGGTACGGCTCAAACCAGGTGGCTCAGTTGTACAGGGAACATTGGCGGACACCAGCGCTCGACGAATAATATCATTAAGCGCGTGGTGCCGCGGAGACCTTCCTGCGCATTTGACGCAGCTCAGACCATGAAAGCCGTCTGCCTCCACTGCTGCACCGCAAACGCAGGTGTGTGGAACACATACGCTACACCCCAGTCTTAGGGCCGCTGCCACTCTGAGGGAGTCGTTATCCAGATGTGTCCCTAAATGGGGCGAAGGAAGTGCATGTAGCCATGCGCCAGATTCTACTTGTGATGCGGCTCTTAAGCGTGCTAAATTCGAGCCGGACGAGTTGGAAATCAGTTCTTGAAGGATTATGTTACACCTAATCTCATCCCATTCCCGCTGAACTGTAGGTGTGGACGGTGCTTGCATATTGGGGCACAGCCTAGACCAAGCCTCAAAGGCTTCGTCCACGAAAGGAATGACGACGCTGGCACCATCCACTGAGAGTAATCGAGTAACCAGACTCACCACACCATTCGCAGACGCCAAGAACGCTGGGAGGCTTGTATCCTGAACGCGTCGCACACCTAAACCCCCGTGGCGGATAGGGAGGGACGCTTGAGTAAAATTTGCATTATCTAGGCGCACGTTGAGAACCTTCTCTAAACTGACTTTTAGGGATTGATCTAAGCAATCGACTTCAGAAGGAAAGCGCCAGGTGGGTGAAGTTCTCAAGGTGTATGTTAACTTCGGCAAGCCAAAACAATTGCGTAGCAAAATTAGTGAAATATGGGACGATAAATGAGCAAAATGGTTCTGCAATAACAAAAGGGAGTCGTTTTTTGCTCGTAATGCCGCGGGGACTGCATCTGAAAATATTGGGGCACCGAGGAGAGTCAAAGCATCCTTGTCTATTCTTCTTAAGCCTGGCAATTCTGCTTCAAAGTTGTTGAGTGATGATAAACCAATCTGGTCGCATGCAAAGAACTCGCATTTATTGGTGTTGATTTCGAGTCCAATGGCTTTTAGCCCCGGGATTAAGAGCTGGACATCTCTAAGCACCACCTGCGGGTCTCCTCCTAGAGTACCGTCGTCCAGGTACCAGGTGTTCAAAGGTGACTCCAATGAGGTGACTAAATCTTGAATTGCCAGACTGAAGATCAAAGGGCCCAATGGGTCACCCTGTTGTGCGCCTACTTGCGACAAAATAGTATTCGTATTATAGTACAGTTTGCTAGGGGCTGAGTAACACTGATGTAAAAAGGGGTAGAGTTTCGGAATGCGTTCTCTGACCTTCGAAAGGATTGTGTCTCTTTCCACGCTGTTGAACGCATTCTTTAAATCCAGTTTTATTATGACTGCGCCGGAGTTTTCCGAAGCATGGGCAAAGGCACGGGTGGCATGTATAGCAGCCTCGCACCCTAATGGCGTCCCGAAACCCAGCTGGCGCGGTTGCAGGTAGGAAGAGGCGTCCTCTTTTACAGCGAAACAACCTAGCTTTGCGACTAAGCGACGGATGGTATTACCTATCGCAATAGGCCTAATCCCACCATCTTTTTTAGTTAGAGCACAAAGGGAGGCTCCATATAAGTAAGGGCTGACAAGTGGATTTAATGTTCCTCTCAGCAGGAAGTTACACAATCTAGTCAAAAATTCAAGCAAGTGGTGACCGTTGTTTCCAGCAGTTGGAGAAATTAGCTCTTTCAAATGCAGCGGACGGATACCATCCAGGCCTGATGCTGATCCATTATAGAAGGATGTAATTGCGCGCGAGACGTCCGTATCCGTGACAGTAATGGAAGGTGTCGAACTGTTTGGTTCAGGAGGCTGAGCCTGCGGTCGCGATGGCACCGGATGCTTTGCCTGCAAAGAATTTAATGTCGCATCATCCTTTGGAGCGAAAGCGCACTCCGATGTCAGTAAGCGAACGGCCCCTCTCAAGTCTCCGTCATATACTTTTGACTCGACAGCCCTGTAAAAGTTATATGTTCTTGACGAACTATCAGGCTCCGGGAAATAAGTACAGACGCTGTCCACGTTTTCCTTCACCTTTGCTGTAAGAGACCGTTGGTCGCCACGATCCGGGACCCTCAGGGCTACATAAGCAAATGACAGGAATGAAAACCAGTCATCTGTACCGTTGGAGTGTAAGCATTTCTCAATAATGGTACTAAGTTTTCCTGCTGCTGCACTTCGCGCACCCTTAGGAATGTGCTTAAGGACGCTTATGCTGCTCTTGAGAGAGCTAATATCGTCTAGGCTAGAATTCGGGACTGAAGCCTGTAAGCGAGTATCCGTTACTACCCCGATGACATGCTGTACCGAGATGTCCCTGTGCATACGGCCAATGTGCACGTTAAGGCCGTGGGGGATGATAAACTGGCGAGAGGGGTCTGGGCAATAGGGGCAAGGTCCCTTAGCATTGCTACTCATTATTATAAATAACTACATAAAGAATAAGAAAAATTAAGGAAAATTAAAATATAGAGCATGATTAAATACGAAATACAACAAGAGAAAGAAGATATTAATAATATTATCTGGTAATTCGATACGCGGCGTGCCGTCCTTTTGCAGTCCGATGAAATGTGGTCTCTTCACCAAGGAACATTATGGAACGAATATTTTTAAGGCGTTTTTAGGAGGATGGGAGATAAAATTAACTTAAATTAATTAACTTAGGTCGTTGGGCTTGTTGTGTAATAGTTGACCACGCGCAGCTGCAGCGCGCAGAGTGCAGCTCGTATCTCAGCAACTTCATAAACAAGAAGTGGTGCGCATGCGGGTATTTGTCGTAACCGGGGAAACGTATGCGCGTGGACCAATGGGGTGACTTCGGCTTCGGGTCTCTCTGGTATCCAAGGTTACAGAGATTTATTTATAGCAATGGAGTGTTGCACTTGTCAGTTTGAGGCAATCAGCTGTTTAGGATTTGAGGTAAAACAGCTGATGCATGTTTACAACAGGGCCGCCCACATGCGTGAGGGGAAAGCGCCGCCCAAACTTTTAGGGCTACTCACAATAACGCCCCGCACATGATTAAAACTATTTAGATAAGTAGTTTAGATTTAGATTTAGATTAGAATTTAGATAAATAGTTATAGTTTAATATTATAACATTATTTATAACATTTCATTATTTTCCACCTAACCAAGTGAAATAAAAACCAAATTATACACCAATTTCAAGCCCTGTGCTTTTTCTGCAAACTTTATCCAAATCGGTGCAGTAGTTTTTCTGTGATACGTGCATAAACAAACAGACAACAATATTTTCAGTGTCATGACTGCCTCCGTGGTCTAATGGTTAAGAGCATTGGGCTCTCGACACGGAGGTCGTGGGTTTGATTTCCACGGGGGACACCTAGTGATATGTCACTTTGTGCGTTTTTCCCCAGTTGGTTAGGACATTGCAGGCTGAATAACCTGATTGTCTGAAAAGAAAAATGAGTCCGTGCTACGGATGGCACGTTAAGCCGTTGGTCTCGGCTACTTTGACGGTCCGGTAGCGCAGTCTGTAGTGAACCGGCCTGCTGTGCCGAGGGTCGCGGGTTCGAATCCCGTAAGGGACAAATATTTATACGATTAATATGAATATTTGTACCCGAGTCATGGATGTTTGTGTCTGTATATGTATTCTATATCGTTGTCTAGTCATCATAATACAAGTCCAGGTACTTTAAATGAGACTAGATAATTTGTGTGACAAAGGTGGTAGTAGTCGTTACATAAAAACCACGTCAGAGGCCGTAAGGCGATCTGAAAAAACTGACACCAGGGTTCTGCCCGCACGATGACAAAAAATGTCCTGATTACAGATTTATGCCAAGTTTTATTGTCTCTGCCCATGTTTTTAATATGTATCAATTTTTTTGCAACATTTATTTGATGTTATCGGTTTACGTACTTATTTCCTGTTCTGTAGTGGTTCTCAAACTTTTTAGTATCAATACCCTCACAATCTTAACTGGAACAAAGAATATACTTTAGCTTCTAACTTCCCATACTGCATGGCAGAAGGCTACCCTCCAAAACGCATGCACAATGCGGATTGGTAGATTTCACATCAGAATTTCTTCTTCAGCAAAATTCCTATATCTCAAGGACCGCTTCACTTTTCTTCACGCCACCAATGACCGAGTACTGCGATCGGCTAATAACCTTCTACTTACTATGCCTTCCCACACCTCTTCCTTCTAAGATAAATCCTTTTCTGTTCAGTCCGTCCGTCTATGGAATGAACTGAGACTTTCTGTCCGACAAGCTCCCTCGCTACCTATCTTTAAAAAACTGCTGAAAAACGACTATCGCTTTGACAATATTTGCTTAAGTTTCGTTTGGTACCCACATTTTGATAATTTTTATAAACTACTGTTTTTATAAGGTACCTAATATTAATTTATTTATTTATCTTTATTGGTTATCAAACAGCAAATTACTTAATCTCTAATACAGCAACATTTTACAGCGCCAATTACATGATAACACGTTTTAAAAACTGTTTAAGGTACAAAGGACAAAACGTAAAAAATATGAAAGATTTGGACAAATAAAGAGACTAATGTGCTTCTACTTAATGACCGAATTGTTTGTCGAGTATGTTAATGTTTTATGTGTGTAAACAATTGTGTTTGTGTGTGTGTGTGTGAATGGGTGTCAATACTATAAAAAGATACTGAAATGAAATGAAATTTGTTAAAAAAAATGTTATTTATATGTGGTTTAATAGGCTGCACTTTCTTCTTTACTGCGTCCTTCGCTCTTTTGGTATACTGTCCCAGCGACATGAAGAAGATATCAGAATCGTACATAAGGTCCTCGTGAGCGTCAATACATCGGTTCAAAACAGAATTCCTTAACTATAACTATATATACTTAATTATAAACAATTATTTTGTTATATTGATTATGTATGTATTTATGTATTTATTTATACTTTGTGTTAATTAATTATAATATTATGTATCAACTAGTACACCGCCATAGCATTTATCTCATGTAAGACTTCTTCCATCCACTGGTTGTCTGGAAGAAATCACTTTTAGTGATAAGGCTGCCTTTTGTACCCTTCTTGTTCATATTGTAGTTGTTTTTTTTGTTTATTTTGGTGTGCAAATAAAGAATATTTATCTTATCCTCACGATCGCGATGTTTTCCTTAATACTTACTCAATTAATATAATAATTCATAACATTTCACTAGAGGTAACGTTTACAACAAGACGCGGCTTAGAACGAAGTCTCTTAAGCTTGTTTTTTAGCAAATATGAAACAAAATGACGTCGCGCAATAGGTACAATTTTGTTTAATAACAAGATGGCGGACGGCAAAAAAGTTAGGCTATGTTTTCTTTGTCGTATGATAAACGCCTTTAAATAGGACTTGTTTTCCACGGCTAGCAATTAACTCCAGGTTGATTTTGTAATCCTCGATAATTTGTAAAGAGCTTACGTCAATCTGGTCACGGAATATATAAGAGCAATTACCCCTTACTGCATAGCATATGCCATATTGGGCATCAAAGGTTTTAACTCGGGGTAAAATAGTTCTCTCAGTTGTTTTTGTATACAAAAATCACCTGGAACTTATTGCTAACCCAGGTTTACACAAAGTGGGGTTTAGCGCAGTAGATTACTCCCAGGGCTGCAATCGCGGTAAATATTCGGTTATTGAACCGTTACTGGACTACGTACGGACCATAACTTTTGACACATTTGGTATTGCGCTAATCGCGGTACTGCTCTTGACAGCCGTTAGAGCCGTTTTGACAGATCGCTCAGACGTCAAAGGCTGTCAGTTACATAGAGTTTAGCGCGATGCGGAATTCATCACAGTTGAATATTATTGGATAGCAATGTGATTAGTACTGAAATTGGATAAGAATAGAACTTCGATGTTTTAACTTAGCGCAATCGGGCTCCAAGAGTAGGTAACTAATCAGTTTGTTTAGGTATTATACCCCATACCTTAGGGGTAATATCTCCCAGTTTAAGAATCACTGACATACAATGTAAATTAAATTCACAAAAACAGTTACACAACCGCTATCAGCTAACATGGTTAGCTTACAGCTTAGTACAAGCCGGGCGCGCTATCCGAACGCACGCCATATTGGCGGCCATCTTTTGTTTTGTTTACTTTTTAAAACAAACTCTGGCACTTTGTGTCTATAGTGTGTTTGGTTACAATTGTTTTTTGTGGGAAATTGGTTGAGTATTTTCAAGTTTTTGCTATAAAATCGGAGCGACGTTATATTTGTGTTATCATAGATTTGAATTTCAAATAAGGAATGTAGTGTTCTACATGTTTGCGTCAAAAATTTTGGGGTCATATTTTTTTTAACTTGTTTTTGACATACAGAAAAAAACTAAAAATTGCAAAAGAATCTTTATACGATGGTTTATTCCACTTTTATTACCTAGATCAGGCATTTCAAACTCAAAGTCTAGCCCAATCATTTTACGGAGTTTTGTTAGGCGGGGCAGGGAGTAATTATTAATTGGACTTTTAAAGTGTAACCGGCATCATTTAGTAACAAAAAGACTATCCTAAAACATATTTAAAAAAAATCGCTACGTCCCAGAAGGCTTTTAAATTAATTATATTAATACCAATGCACTCATTTGACTTAGATTTGACAATATAAATTATTTTTCAGCAATAAAATAGGCATTAAAATTTAAAAAATACGAATGTATTTTTCAAAACCTTCTAAGTAGACAGAAATAGTTACACCATGTTTGAAGTATGTATAATATAATGGTAATGCCTTAAATATGTGCAAAAAAAATTACCATGTATAATCCACCTAAAGAAAGAGGTCTATGTATCCGTACTTATTGCAATGTGAGGTTATACAGTTTTAATTTGTTAGGTTTCTATTTTTTTATTTTTCACGTTACAAACAACATTTGCAATTTATAATATAATTACAAAGAAATATAGCTTTAAAAATTTTGTGTGAAAAATTTCAAAGCTTTATATCTTAGTAATTATTTTACAAATTGCAAATGTTATTTGTGACGCGGCATCCAGATTTTCTAAACTATTTTTCCATATATACAAAGTTACTTATATTAATACCGTCTACGCGTATTGTGCGTCAAAGATTTGTATAAAATTGACCCCTCTGCAACCACCATAAAGGTCCCGTACCAAAGAATATATATACTAACGTAAACCCATACATGAATGAAACTTAGTAATACATGTAGAGTGAAACAAAACCAACAATAAAGCAAAGTGGTTGTAACCTGTAGAAGTTGGGGGGAAAGGTAGGTATTTCTCCTTATGATACCTTTTGTAGCAAGTGTGTGAAACTCATAATCTTTCTTATTAGATAGTCCATTCAATCTTAGGCATTCATTGTGTTTATCTTAATGAAAATTCACGATAACCGTACAATATTATGATAATGGATGAAAACGAAATCACAGACTATCAGCTCAACCAAGCCAAATACGTTCCGTTACGACCAAAAAATACCTCAGTGGTAATATAAGATGAAAATGGCTGTCGTTGTTGCGTTTTGCTACTGCTTTTTGGATGATTTGTCTATTTTATACCAGTAATTTCTACTTTTAAATCCGGATTTCTGGAGATATGGGAGTTTTTTTTTTAGAAATGTAAAATGTTTGTTGGAAATGTAAGTGGAAATGAAGGGGACGGCCTAGACGTACACATACGAACCAAATTGGCGACGTGCTTAATAAACGCCGACGAGCATGCATGAAAGGACTTACGAATGTGGAGGAAGCTAGATAGCCCAGTCATTTTACGGTTTGAGCCGGAACTAATTAATAATTGTTATTTTTTTCGGTATAATGTTGAAGAGCCAATTTGAGCCTAGAAATATACCAAAATTTAAAAAAAATCACGTCAGCAACAGTTCCAATTTTAAAATTTAGCTTTTATCTCGTTCTAAAAAACCTGATGGTAAATTTTTTTTGCACATATTTAAGGCTTTACCATTATACATACTTCAAAAATGGTGTAAATATTTTTGTCTATTTATTTCTAATAAATACCTCATAATTTTAAATTTCAATGCATATTTTATCTAGATTTTATTGTCCCATAGTAAGTAAAACTTTGTAAAGTAAAGCTTTGACTATTTATTATAAGGACTAGCCTTGCGGTAGCATTTCCCCTCTGCCACTAAGATCAATTTGATCATGTGCATTTACATTCAATTTTATACCTTATCACTAAACGAGACAGCCTATAATTGAGAAACAATAATTTGGAACTTAGAACGTTTGGGTTTCACACGAGAGTACTTTTCATGATTTTTATCATTCAAAAATTAGAATCTAAAGTTATAGGGAATAAAATCCAAAGTTGCTGATTTCATGTTACCTCGCCCCCCGCAAAAATTGGCAGAAATGTTTGTTAGTAGAATTACACGCATACTACTAACTACGCTTAGTTTTTTGCTTTTTTGCATTAATTAGTTACTGTAAGATCTTAGGGTCCTTCGAAAATGACCTAATTTACCGCCCGTTTTCAGACATCCAGGAAACAAATAGGTAAAACGTTATTATCTCTGAATTGCCTCCGGAAATTTGGGCAGCTATTCAAAATTTTATTTAATTATAGGTCCTAATCTAATTCGTAGAAAGCTACTGGCAGTATCAACTGAACAATTATATTAATAACTAGTCTATTTTAATCTTGGTTTCATAGTCTAGTAATCTAGAATTGGTCTGCCAAAAAGCCTAGAATACAGAGAGAAAGTTTATAGAGACAAAATTGGTACCTACCTAAGATATAGAACAAAATTAGCTAAAACTATTCAACTTTCTCAATGGGACCAATATCGATTTCGCGAAAAAAAACTGGCCAAGTGCATGTCGTGCCACGTGCAGGGTAGGGTTCCGTGGTTTTTTATCACAATTATACGGAATCAGAAGGGGGCTTTTATTTTACACTACGGTTTAACGATTAATAAAGTCTAAAAATTATTTTTTTTAAGTTGGTCGACTATTACTCGTAAACTTGTAAAGCCTTCTTAGCGGTGAACTGCCGTGAATTTTTTCAGATGTCCAGAAACAACCGTTTAGCTGGCAGGGGGGGCACTTGACTCTAACAGAAAAAATCACTTTAAAGCTTAATATTTCGCTAACGGATCCCTAAATCGAAAAGTGGTTTTCCCAGGCCAACAATATTTTTCAAAGACCTATCTAATGATACCCCACAACATGGGATAGAGGAGAAAAAAAAATGTCATCCCCACTTCACGTGTAGGGGAGGTACCCTAAAGAAAAATATTTTTCAATATTTTATTTTACCACTTTGTCGGCGTGATAAATATGTATACATAATTACATATGCCAAACTACAGCTTTCTAGTACTAAACGTCTCTGAGCTAAGCCGCGGACAGACGGACGGCCAGACGGACGGACATGGCGAAACTATAAGGGTTTCTTGTTGACTTCTGAACCCTAAAAATCAGCTGTACATTTGAGTCGAGTTATGTTGAGCAGTTTTGTACGGGACAGCTGATATTTTTTTGCGATTTCGATGTGTGTCCCATAGAGAAAGTTGTTCAGTTTGATGGTCTGATCATCCTCTTAAAATAGTTTCAGCTAATTTTGTTGGACCTTATATAAGGTCTAACAAAATTAGGTGAATACTACAGGACAACAGGACTATAGGACAACTTTCTCTATGGGACCAATATTGAAATCGCTAAAATAAAATCTGCTATCCCATACATTTAGGTCGAGTAGGTTTGTATGGAACAGCTGATTTTTTTTTCGCGATTTTAATATCGGTCTCATAGAGAAAGTTGTTCAGTTTGATGGTCTGATCATCCCCTTAAAATAGTTTCACTTAATTTTGTTAGACCTTATATAAAAATTGCTTTAGGGTGGTTGCAGAGAGAGGGGTCAATTTTATACAAAACTTTGATGCACAATACGCGTAGACGGTATTAAAGTCATAATATAAGTAACTTTGTACATATAAAAAAATAGTTTTGAAAATCTAGATGCCGCGTCACAAATAACATTTGCAATTTATATAATAATTACGAAGATATAAAGCTTTGCAATTTTTCATACAAATTTTTAAAAGCTTTATATCTTCGTAATTATATAAGGTCTAACATAATTAGCTGAAACTATTTTAAGGGGATGATAAGACCATCAAACTGAACAACTTTCTCTATGGGACCAATATAGAAATCGCGAAAAAAAATCAGCCGTCCCATACATTTCAGTCTAGTAGTGTCTGCAGTTTTGTATGGGACAGCAGATTTTTTTTCGCGATTTCGATATTGGTCCCATAGAGAAAGTTGTTCAGCTTGATGGTCTGATCATCCCCTTAAAATAGTTTCAGCTAATTTGGTTAGACCTTATATTATAAATTGCAAATGTTATTTGTGACGCGGCCACTAGATTTTCTAAACTATTTTTCCATATATAAAATATTACTTTTATTAATTCCGTCTACTCGTATTGTGCGTCAAACTTTTGTATGGACTGAAACCATTTAGGCTATTGTCGTAAATTGGAGTAGAACTTTGTCATTTTTGATTTACATTATCGAGAAATATTTAAAACTGTGATGAGGTACTGAAAGGTAATGAGGGATTTTCCAAAAGCCATTAAAAAAGAAAAATTAGTTCCTAATCACTCGGTAGATGGCGTTGACGAGACAGGGGTGAGCGACATTACAGATATAATAAAAATACTAATAAAATAGTAAGAATTTGTGTTTTTACGTAAGCAGCAAGATTATCGTGGTATGGGCATGTAATGCGGAGAGACGAGTGTCTTGTTACGAGACGAGTGTTAAGTATAAATGTGGATGGCTGTAGTATGAGAGGGAGGCCGAAGAAAAGATGGATGGATTGTGTGAAGGATGATATGTGTAAAAAAGTTGTGAGTGTTGAAACGACGGCTAAGAGAGATGAATGGAAGAGGATGACATATTGCGCCGACCCCAAATAATGGGAAATGGGCAAGACAACGATGAAGAAGTAAGCAGCAAAATACGAACATATATTTCGTCAACGGATGCGTCTGACTGAGTGACATGCATTTTTGTTTACTGTTTAGCCTAAAACTTTCGTCTTCGGACCCCTCTCTGGTCAACGCCATCTATCGCCGGTTTTTTGAACTACTTTTGACTAGCTGTCAGAAAACACCTCATTCTTTGGAAGACGTGATATGATACGCAGTGAACGATAAGGATCTAGGGTTAAAGTCGAAATTCGATCAATAAGTCAGTATGATGACTTATGAGATAAGATAGAGTTCAGATCCGGATTTTACTGGAAAAACAAATTTTATCGGCTCAAGTAGTAATTTATGGATAGGATTAATGTCGAATGTCGATCAATAAGTCAGTATGATAATGATAAGATAAGATAGTGATAGTGATAGTGTAGATTTAACTAGAAAAACAAATTTTATCGGCTCAAGTGGCAAGGGTTCATCTATTAGATAATAAAATTTGACGTGCACTCGCTGTTGCTTTTTAGGTAGATACAGTAAAAACGGTAATACATACAAGCGTCAAACTTTGTGTGATTATAGAGCAAACTTAACAGTATAACAACAAATAATGAAAACCGGCCAAGTGTGAGTCGGTCTCATGCTAAAGGTCCCAGAGAAAAAAAAATTGTAAGTTAATAATTATGTTGTTTGGTGGTGTGGTACGGAACCCTCGGTGCCCTAGTAGCCCGACTCGCACTTGACCGATTTTTATAACAATAATGACTACGGAACTCTATTATGGGTGAGCCTGAAAAACTGGCCAAGATTTTAAAAATGATCAATGATAACCTGAAAATGCAAAAAAATATTTACTGCAATAATTACACGTCCTTGATAAGGTGTTAATATTAATATTAATCTGTAGGTAGGTAATAACACTAATAACACGATGTTTCAATTAGTAGTTTCCGCGCAATTTTACACTACATTACACGCTTTAATGTGCTATAGTGAGTGAATCATCGATCATTGTTTATGGAACATCATTGGAAATAACAAGGAAAAATTAATTTTCCTTAATTACATAACAATACACCGATTAAAGGCTGTTTTTTTCGTAATCTGAGACATTTAAGTGCGCTAGGTTTCGGTACAAAATGAACTCTGTACTCGAATATCATCATGTGTACATCATCATCATCATCATATCAGCCGACAGACGTCCACTGCTGGACATAAGCCTCCCCCAAAATGGGGGGATTTGCCATAATCGCCACGCTTGGCAGGCGGGTTGGCGATCGCAGTTAGATTGAATGTGTGCTCAGAGGATGCTGCTGCCCATCCTCCGGTAGATCCCTTAGTCGCCTTTTACGACACCCACGGGGGAAATAGGATGGTGCTATTCGGAACCGACACCAAACGGCAAACTCGAATACCGACACAACCTAATTGTATGAAAACGTGATTTCTTATTAATGACTTCACACACAGATCACAGAGAACTTTTATTATATTTTGTACTTACAATACTTTCACGATATTTAATTTAATTTAATACCTGTGTGTCACAAATAAAGATTTTGATTGATTGATTGATTGACTTTCTTAAGTAAATAAAGAAGTATATAAAAGTGTTGGGCCGTTAAAGTGACAGATGAAAAACGACTGCATGCAGCAGAGATGCGAATGTTGAGATGGAAGTGTGGTGTTACTAGAATGGACAAGATTAGGAATGAGTATATAAGGTCTAACAAAATTAGGTGAAACTATTTTAAGGGGATGATCAGACCATCAAACTGAACAACTTTCTCTATAAGGCCAATATCGAAATCGCGAATAAAAAATCTACTGTCCCATACATTTAGGTCGAGTAGGTTTGTATGGAACAGTTGATTTTTTTTCGCGATTTCGATATTGGTCCCATAGAAAAAGTTGTTCAGTTTGATGGTCTGATCATCCCCTTAAAATAGTTTCAGCTAATTTTGTTAGACCTTATATAACTATAATTATAAGGTAGTATTATTAAATAAGTACAAGAAATATCAATATCAAAGAGAGCTATGTGCCATTTTCCAATGCAAATACGCAGTGCGTTTAAATTTATGGACGCTACTAGAGAAAATATCGATATCTGACTCCTTATATAAGGTCTAACATAATTAGCTGAAACTATTTTAAGGGGATGATCAGACCACCAAACCGAACAACTTTCTCTATGGGACCAATATAGAAATCGCGAAAAAAATCAGCTGTCCCATACAAACCTACTCGACCTAAATGTATGGGACAGTAGATTTTTTTTTCGCGATTTCGATATTGGTCCCATAGAGAAAGTTGTTCAGTTCGATGGTCTGATCAACCCCTTAAAATAGTTTCACCTAATTTTATTAGACCTTATATTAGAGGAACCGTACCGTAACCGGACTCTCGTGTATAGATAAATCACACGCTCCCCTCTCCCGTGAGTGTCGTAAAAGGCGACTAAAGGATCTACTGAAGGATGGGCAGCAGCATCCTCTGAGTACACACATTGATTCGATCCAACTGCGATCGCCAACCTGCATGCCAAGCGTGGCGATTATGACAAATCCCCTCCATTTTGGGAAGGCTTATATCCAGCAGTGGACGTTTAATGGCTGATATGATGATATTAGAGGAAGTTTGAAAGTGGCTCCTGTGAATGAAAAGCTACGCGGTAATCGATTATCGTGGTATGGACACGTGATGAGAAGAGATGAGTTTCATATAACAAGACATAAGAAAGTGGATGGCTGCATGAAGAGAGGACGACCAAAGAAAAGATGGATGGATTGTGTGAAAGATGACATGTGTAAAAAGGGAGTGTGCGCAGAAATGACGGCTAAAAGAGACGAATGGAGGAAGACGACATATTGCGCCGACCCCAAATAACGGGATAAGGGCAGGAAGAAGAAGACTTTCTAAAGTAAATAAATAAAATACATAATCCGCACCCGAGCCGGTTCTACTGGTTTCCTTTAGAGAAGATTTTTAATCAAATTCAAAACAAGGCCTCCAGCCAAAGCCAGCCAAAATGTCAGCCAAGTCAGCCAGGCAAAGCGAGAAATAGAGTTAAAATACAGGGAATTAAGTATGTACACACGGTGACACATCAAGCTATACAAAACCAACATAAGCTGGCCGCGCGTCAGTCGAGTAACGTATAACGTCGCGTAGCCAGCTTATGTTTGAAATAGCACAACATCGTAAAAAATCAATAGATAATATTTGAAAAAAGATAATTTCTGGGAAGACCTGGATTTAGTAGGGACCTATGTTCTCTCGATGTCAAATTCTAAATTTCTAATTATAGCTTTATAACCCAACATGCTAGACGTCCGTAACTGGCAAAAAAAAAAAAAAAAGCACAAACACTAAATTCAAAATGGCGGACGCATGACGTAACCCAAGAACCGGTAGGAACTGCCTCAGACTGGCTCGAAGCGGTTACTTTAAGGTTATTGAACTCAAATGCAAGTAGGAAATAGCTTTAGAAAGCAACTATGGTGTAAAGCAAACGAATCGTCCGCGATTCTGATATTTTCACAGATTAACTTTAGATTTTACGAGCGTTAACCCGCGACTTCGTCCGCACAAATTATATACCTACCAGATTTTAAGTCAGATCATAAGCTATCAAACAAAAAAAGTTTCATCAAAATCGGTTCAGTAGTTTTTGCGTGATACTCGTTCAAACAAACAAACAAACACCCAAACAAACACACAAACAAACACACAAACAAACACACAAACCAACAGACAGACAAAAATCCAAAAATTGGTGAAATGGAATCAGGGACACCTAAAAACCATATCGTAACTTTTTTTTTGTTAATATCTTCAATGTACAGACAAACTTCCTGTTACAGTTTTATAATAGTACGAGCGTTAACCCGCGACTTCGTCCGCACAAATTATATACCAGATTTTAAGTCAGATCATAAGCTATCAAACAAAAAAAGTTTCATCAAAATCGGTTCAGTAGTTTTTGCGTGATACTCGTTCAAACAAACAAACAAACACCCAAACAAACACACAAACAAACACACAAACAAACAGACAGACAAAAATCCAAAAATTGGTGAAATGGAATCAGGGACACCTAAAAACCATATGGTAACTTTTTTTTTGTTAATATCTTCAATGAACAGACAAACTTCCTGTTACAGTTTTATAATAGTATAGATAGATATAGATTTAGGAGCTACGTTTAGGAGTAAAGACCTAAAAGACACTGTCGAAATATAAGGTCTAACAAAATTAGGTGAAACTATTTTAAGGGGATGATCAGACTATCAAACTGAACAACTTTCTCTATGGGACCAATATTGAATACGCGAAAAAAAAATCTGCTGTCCCATACATTTAGGTCGAGTAGGTTTGTATGGAACAGCAGATGTAATTTTTAATGTGTAAGTTCAGCAACGGTAATTTTTATATTGTCAATACACACTTTATTTTATACACCGTGAAATCGGGGTCGTTTCGAACCCGTAAATGGTGCTTCAGACCATCAAACTGAACAACTTTTACTATGGAGCCAATACGGAGACGGCAAATCCATGCAAAATCATAAATCTGATTCGGAATTCCGTATGTAAATCGCCAAAAAACAACCTGCTGTTCCATAGAAACTGCCTACGTGGTCTAATGGTTAAGAGCATTGGGCTCTCGATACGGAGGTCGTGGGTTCGATTCCCACGGGGGACACCTAGAGATATGTCACTTTGTGCGTTTTTCCCCAGTTGGTTAGGACATTGCAGGCTGAATCACCTGATTGTCTGAAAAGAAAAATGATTCCGTGCTTCGGATGGCTATCACTGGTGGCAGTAATCGTTACATAAAAACCACGTCGGAGGCCGTAAGGCGGTCTGATAAAACTCTGACACCAGGGCTCTGCCCACACGATAAGAAGAATATAAAATGTCAATAGCTCCTCGACAAAAATGTATGAAACAGCTGTTTTCTTCTTCACGATTTCAAAGTTGGTCCCATAGTAACTAAAAGTTGTTCATTTTGATGGCCTGAAGTCAGTCATTCTATTTACATTCTTTTCATGTCGATCCGAAGAATTTTTTTTACACAATACCACATTTTCAGAACGAGAAGTTCTTATTCGGCGAAAGTTATCGTTGACGGCTCAAACGATAAGAGTTACACAATAGCCCCTCCGGCTTCAAAACGATATCGATGCCACGGCGTACACACGGCGACACATCAAGCTATACAAAACCAACATAAGCTGGCCGCGCGTAGGTCGAGTAACGGTAACGACGCGCGGCCAGCTTATGTTGGTTTTGTATAGCTTGATGTGTCGCCGTGCGTACTTATATTTTAGAAGATCTATCCCATCCTAAAACCCAAAACTGTCTGGTTAAAATTTTTACCGCCAAAACGCTTTATTTGGACTTTTACCACAGAATAAATACTAGTACTACCCGTACAGAAGGATCACTTCGGAAACAGATTTAAATAATTAACGACTCTCTCTTCACAGCAATAAGGTGTAAAGTTATTCGCGCCCGTCCTATCGTACAACTTGCGAATAACCTACCAATTGTCACAACGGCGCGCGTGCAAAAGAAAATGAACCGAATCATTAGGCATGACAGCTTCTTTTACAAAATCACCCTCTTTCATTCTTTCCCGTGCTGGCAGCGTGACATCGCTAAGGTTTTCAAGCACAGACTTCTGTATTTTTCAAGTCTCGCATTGACTACTCACAAAATGGCGGCAAGTCTAATGAGATTTGACCAAGAAGTTTAAACGGTAGTTATAGATTATGGAGGATTATGGCCTTTTTGGCCAAGCTGTACCTTATTTTATTCTTTTTGGTGACCACCGAGGGGTGAATGGCAACCTATTGCCTTTGACCCCTCGCTGGGGGTCGGCTGTCAAACGTACCTGAGCTGTGGAGTGAGACAGGCCTGCTTTTACGCCAATATTAACAACCTATAGCTACAGGATGAAATTGATATCATTAGCATCCTTTTAAACTAAGAGTCTACCCATCAAACTGAACAACTTTTACCGATCGGAGAAAAAAAAATCAGCTGTTCCATACTAAACTGCAATGCAGACTCGACTCAAATGTATGCAGCAGCTGATAATTTGCTCCGATTTGTTTGCTCCCATAGTGAAAGTTGTTCAGTTTGATGGGTAGACTCTTAGTTTAAGAGGATGCTAATGATATCAATTTCACCCTGTGTAACACGTTACCTATCGAGGAAATGCATAATACAACGGCTGAAGCAGATACAATGGCGGACAACATAAGTGTAAACTATAAACAAAGGTGTGGGAAATCAAACCAGTTAACGGCAGTATACGAAACTTGAACGCCAGTGTATTTAACAACACCTTATGTTTAGTGGTACTGATTCATTGACTTACCAACTATTATATATACGGACGTAGGCCTTTGACTATTTATTATAAGGACTAGCCTTGCGGTAGCATTTCCCCTCTGCCACGGTATAAGAGTAATTGATCATGTGCATTTACATTCAATTTTATACCTTATCACTAAACGAGACAGCCTATAATTGCGAAACAATAATTAAGAACTTAGAACGTTTGGGGTTCACACGAGACTTCTTTTCATGATTTTTACATAGAGATAGTAAGTACTAATCTATGGATTTTTAACGTTCAAAATTAGAATTATTAAAAAAAATAATGATAATAAATTATAGAATCTAAAGTTATGGGGAATAAAATCTTCGGATAGATCGAAAAGTTTCGGATTTCGTGTTACCTCGCCCCCAGCAAAAAGTGGCAGAAATGTTTGTTCGTAGAATTACGCGCGTAACTAATCCCTATACATATAAGTAATCAAAGACGTAGGCATAGGGTCCGCGCTCAAAAGTTTCCGAACCAAAACTGCGAAAAATTACGCGACAGTTTTCGTTTGATCGGCCTATGCTATGTTATCTTAGTACAAACTAAGCGGAACGCTGATTATCCATAGACAGCTTCCGTCATCTATCGGTTATGTTTCGAAGCACTATGTGTTGAACTAGGGTTCATATCGGAGTAACAGCGCACTACACCTCACGCGCTGCGCTGTAGTAGTGAGAGATTTCGCTTATATCAATCATTGTCGGCCGATCGTCTTTTTCAATTTATTTCATAATGTGACGCCCCCTAGTGCTAATAAGCGGCAACGCAATTAGAACGTCCTAAAATTCAAGGCGAGTTACCTATCTATATCCAATATACATATTAATCTATGGATCGGCCGACTAAAAGCACGCGCGGGAGCGCAGCGCGCGCCTTGCCTCGATGGGGGAGTGAGATGGAAAAGAATTTCAGTATTTCCAATGTTTTTAATCTAAACTATTATAAAACTGCAACAGAAGTGTGTCTGTACATTGAAGATATTAACAAAAAACGAAAAGTTACGATATGGTTTTTAGGTGTCCCTGATTCCATATCACCAATTTCTGGATTTTTTGTCTCTCTGTTTGTTTGTTTGTTTGTTTGAACGAGCATCACGCAAAAACCACAGAACCGATTTTGATGAAACTTTTTTGTTTGATAGCTAATGATCTGACTTAAAATCAGGTATATAATTTGTGCGGACGAAGTCGCGAGTTAACTCTAGTTGAATTATATTACTACACTTAGGTTTTTAGTTTAGTCTCGGACACTTTTTTTGAGAATTTTGTAATAGACCTGGCGTCCATAGTATTCTACGTCAATGTACTGATTATATTTGCTCATAGACTTGGATGGTTGTGAGTTGTGACAAACAAGTGCGAGTACGACAAGCGCCATTAGGGTTCCGTACAAACTTTTATTCCGTACACAGTTTTATTTGTTTACATTCTTTGCAGCCCACTGACGATCTACGATCTACGATCGTTATGCATTTGGCCCACCAATGACTTTGAGTTTGACATTCCTGAGAAAAAAGGACTACCTCCAAATAGTTCATAGGATAATTATTTTGCGTTCTCTTAACAAACTTCAAAAATGTTAATCACCCAAATCCCACAGATAAAACTAAAAACTCCTGAAGAAAACTTAATGTGAAATTGTCCGACCAAGTGCTTAAATTCAACATCACAACAAAAAATGTACTTATGACATAAAATCCAAGATGGCGGACGTATTTGTCAAAATCCGCGGCCTAGGTAAGAAGAAAAGGAGTATTTATTCTGTGGTGTCATGCAGCGACCTCACACCTGGAAGCTTGGACATCTGGCTGGACCTGCCTGATGAGATCAAGTACGACCCTGCCTTGGCGCCGTTCAAACAGCTGTATGAAAGACATCATGGTGAGAATTTTTTGTTTTAATGATAACCAATTCTTAAGGTGGTTTCAGTCCATACAAAAGTTTGACGCACAATTAATAAAACTAATATTTTATATAAGGTCTAACAAAATTAGGTGAAACTATTTTAAGGGGGTGATCAGACCATCAAACTGAACTACTTTCTCTATGCGACCAATATCGAAATCAGCTGTTCCATACAAACCTACTCTACTTAAATGTATAGGACAGCAGATTTTTTTTTCGTGATTTCGATATTGGTCCCATAGAGAAAGTTGTTCAGTTTGATGGTCTGATCACCCCCTTAAAATAGTTTCACCTAATTTTGTTAGACCTTATATATGGAAAAATAGTTTAGAAAATCTAGTTGCCGCATCACAAATAACATATGCAATTTATAATATAATTACGAAGATATAAAGCTTTTAAAATTTTGTATGAATAATTTTAAAGCTTTATTCTTCGTAATTATTTTATAAATTGAAAATATTATTTGTCACGCGGCATCTAGATTTTCTAAACAATTTTTCCATATATACAAAGTTACTTATATTAATACCGTCTACGCGTATTGTGCGTCAAAGTTTTGTATAAATTTGACCCCTCTGTAACCACCTTAAGTGGCCTACATTTGAAATGATTATAATTTAAAATGTAGGCCACCTTAAATAACCTTTTCAAAATAGAATAGAAATATGGTGTATCAAAAAACCCCATTGTAAGTAAAGGTGTGAACTGAATAACCTTCACTATGGAGCAAACTTCGAAATGAGCGTTTTTCTTTTGGTTTTCTAGGGGATCGATAGATGGCGTTACGGTCTGTGCGAAAAAAGGTCAAAATTTCAAAAAGGGTTTCTTTAATATAAGCCCAGTCATTTTACGGTTTGAGCCGGGACTAATTAGTAATTGACATTTTTTTTTTCGGTATGATATTGAAAAGCCAATTTGAGCCTTGAAATGTACCAAAATTGAAAAAAAATCACATCAGCAACAGTTCCAATTTTATAATTTAGCTAATATCTCGTTCGAAAAAAACTGATGGTAAATTTTTTTTGGCACATATTTAAGGCAAACACGGTGTGAATATTTTTGTCTACTTAGAAGGTTTTGAAAAATACATTCGTATTTCCTAATAAATACCTCATTTTTTAAATTTCATTGCCTATTTTATTGCTCAAAAATAATTTATATAGTTAAATCTAAGTCAAATTAGTGCATTGGTATTAATATTAATAATTTAAAATGCTTCTGGGATACATAATTTTGATTTCTATGTTGCGTAGCGATTTTTTTTAATATGCTTTAAGATAGTCCTTTTGTCACTTAATGGTTCCAGTTACAGTTTAAAAGTCCAATTAGTTATTACCCCCTACCCCGCCTAACAAAACTCCGTAATACGACTGGGCTATATATAGTAATGAAGAGGGAGGAGATGATCAAAAAGATGCCAACGCTTGAATACTTCATTATTTACGAATCATTTTAATCGAAAATATGAAACTGTTTACGTCTGACATGATTGTAGGCGCTCGATACCTTGGCCTTTAAAAAAAAGGCAGGCACAGTCTTGACATGATTTTGACAGGATCTCGCGAACGTCTCTATGGAGCGATAAACATGTCATCTGTTGAGTTTTTTAGGAACTAAATTTAAAAAAGAAAAGAATAACGCTCATTGAGAAAAAACTAAACAGCTGTTATACATTGCGGCTGTTGCAGAAGCAACAAAATTCTTACGTAGGTAGAGACAACTGAACGCCACCAAACCAGGCCTCCGTCACTCGACCGTAGATACCGCAGACCATTATAAGAGGGGTTATAAATGCAAAGTAGCGCTTTCACTTCGGAGTCGGCTGTACAATTACTCATGCCCTCTCGCTCGCAACACGCCGCGCGCCTTATGGTGTTATGCAAATCATTGCATAACGTGTGGCGACACGTTCCACGCCTACTTTGCACTTCTAACCCCTCTTATAATAATATTCTGTGGTAGAAGGCATTATGTGGCATCGTAAGCGATGCGCTTGCTTGATTTCTGCCACCCACTCCAGACGGCCACGCCGCATACGTCGCGCGGTATACGAAGATTACGAAGTCATAACAACGCTGTTAGTCGGGGAAATTTCGGGGAATCAGGCTCCTCAGCCTATATAACCACGAAATCTCGACAAAAGTGTTTTAAACTAACAGTAACTAATATTAATTCAAACACAATTTACTAAAGTGACTTTAAGGTGGTTGCAATTTTACAAAAAAAATTGACGGACAATACGCGTAGTCGGTATTAATACAGGTAACTTTAAAAAAAAAAAAGTAAGTTAAGTAAATCTAGACGCCGCGCCGCGTAAAATTTTTCATACAAAATTTTAAAAGCTTTATCTCCGTAATTATATTATAAATTGCAAATGTTATTCGTGACGCGGCAAATAGATTTTCTAAACTATTTTTCCATATATAAAATATTAGTTTTATTAATTCCGTCTACGCGTATTGTGCGCCAAACTTTTGTATGGACTAAAACCACCTTAATGCAATCTCAAACGTTATTTTTCCTAGTCTATGTGGCAAGCTTCACTAGGTAACATTTTCGTCTTCGTCTGGAAATCAAAGCGTAAGAATTTATCGTTTTCTAAGGAAGTGATATATCTGTTACGAAGTAATTAGTAGGTAATCTGTGACCTATAGCCCAGTCATTTTACGAAGTTTTGTTAGAGGGGTAGGCAGTAATTAGTAATTGGACTTTTAAACTGTAATCGGAACCATTAAGTGACAAAAGGACTATCTTAAAGCATATTAAAAAAAATTCGCTACGCAATATAGAAATCAAAATTATGCGTCACAGAAGAATTTTAAATTATTAATATTAATACCAATGCACTCATTTGACGTAGATTTAACAATATAAGTTATTTTTGAGCAATAAAATAGGCAATGAAATTTAAAAAATGAGGTATTTATTAGAAAATGCGACTGTATTTTTCAAAACCTTCTAAGTAGACAAAAATATACACATCATGTTTTGTAGTATGTATGTTTGTTTGTAAAGCCTTAATAATATGTGCAAAAAAAAATTACCATCAGGTTTTTAGAACGAGATAATCGCTAAATTTTAAAATTGGAACTGTTGCTGACGTGATTTTTATTAAATTTTGGTATATTTCTAGGCTCAAATGGGTTCTTCAATATTATACCGAAAAAAAAGTCAATTACTAATTAGTCCCGGCTCAAACCGTAAAATGACTGGGCTACTAGCTAAGATCCTTCCAAAAGTACTAAACTTATTGTAAGTAATCGTTATAAAATTACATTATGTTATCTTAGTACAATACAAACTAAGTGGAACGCTGATTTTCCATAGACAGCTCCCGCCATCTATCGGTTATGTTTCGAAGCACTATGTGTTGAACTAGGGTTCATATCGGAGTAACAGCGCATTACACCTCACGCGCTGCGCTGTATTAGTGAGAGATTTCGCCCATATCAATCACTGTCTTGTTGGTTTAGCGGTCTAGACAACCTGCTTACGATCCTGGTACCTAAGGATCGATTTTCGTGTCTATACATATTAATCTATGATTACAGGTAAACTGGATACATCAGAGATCGCCAACGAAGGCGACAAAACAATATTTAACAAAATAACGGAATCGGATCCAATCGGAGAGAAGCAAAACGAAGATGATGCTTTGAATAATGGACATAGGTATGTACACCACAGTTCAACAAAGGTTCAGGTACACCCATAGAGATCTAGAGAGATGCCAACCAACGCGCTGAGTACGAAACCTAGTGTCGCATCACCACCAGTACCACGAGATAGAAATTATTTTGTTAGCTTGAATGTGCTCATTATCCATTGCGGTATCAGAACTCTGCGTTCGAATAATCTTTAGTACTACGCAATCATTGTAAACTATTTACACATAATGTCTCGACTGGCTTTCAGCCTCATAATATCATCATCATCATCTCAGCCGATGGACGTCCACTGCTGGACATAGGCCTCCCCCAAGGATCGCCATAACGACCGGTCCTGCGCTGCCCTCATCCAACGGGATCCCGCCGCCTTCACAAGGACGTCGGTCCACCGTGTGCGGGGCCTACCCACGCTACGCTTTCCGGTACGCGGTCGCCACTCGAGAACTTTTCGGCCCCATCGGCCATCGGTTCTGCGAGCAATATGCCCCGCCCACTGCCACTTTAATTTAGCAATTCTTTGGGCTATGTCAGTTACTCTGGTTCTTCTGCGGATCTCTTCATTTCTGATTCGATCTCAGGGAAACTCCGAGCATAGCCCTCTCCATTGCTCTTTGGGTGACTTTCAGCCTTTTTATGAGGCCTTGAGTGAACGACCACGTCTCTGTTCCATATGTCATCACTGGCCTGTTCCTCATAATATATTGAATCCTTACTGTCGCGAGCAATGTGTTCCGTTTTTGCGCATATTGCTGCGACACTGGCCCCGCCCCCTTTTCACATCTCCCTTTAGTTTTTGTGATCTGTGGGTACACCCTTATATGAACCATATTGTACATCTATTAAACCGACAAATTGCAAGTCGGACTCGCGCACGCGCACGAAGGGTTCCATAGTACAACCTTTGATCAAAGTATGGCTTGAAGATGTTACGGGTAACATTTAATATCCAATAATAGTACTCCTTATCTCTATGCTTTTAATTTCATCTTCCGAATGAGGAGTTTTCTGACAGCTAGTCAAACGTATTTCAACAAACCGGCGATAGATGGCGTTGACCAGAGAGGGGCCCGAAGACGAATATTTTAGGCTAAAAAGTAAACAAAAAAAGCATGTCCCTGAGGCAGACGCCTCCTACACGACAGGCTTATTCGCCACTGGACCACCACGACTTTTTACACTCCGGGCAGGCAAAAGAAAGTGAAACCTTAATAATTACTAAACTAAAAAGTATTTGGTTTACTAAATGACTTTGATTTGTTTCAATACAGATAGACTACCAATTAAAAGTCATTTAGTGAACAAAATGCTTTTAGTTTAGAAATTACTACGATTATTACTGTATTTGTGTCTACCCTGAGCGCACGCGCCTGGTCTGGAGTATGTCTTGCAAATATTCTTACTTGTCTATGGCTTAAAGCCCACAAGGTGCAAAAAAACTTTTAGGTTTAAATTTCGAGTTTAAACCCCGTTTTATTGTGTAATTGTAGGTACTGCAAAGTTTAACAAACTTTTATAGCGAAAATGAAATAGTTATTACATTTACAGGTTGATAGAGCCCATGAGACATGCAGAGGAAGAACAGAAAATAAAATCAGCTAAGAAAAGACGGGTATGTACTATAGGTTATTTACATGTGTGGCAGAATGAGCGTTTTTCTTTTCTTTTTTAATGTTAGTTCCTTAAAAACGCGACAGATGACATGTTTATCGATCCATAGTTTTTTTTGTACAATTCAAGGTAAAGGGTTAAAAATCCCATACAACCGATGTCTTCAATAAAATTCTCTTATTGATAGAAATTAAAACGTTTTTGAAGACAATCGAAAGACGCAGGATACTCAGAGTCGGGTGTTTCTCCTCGGTGTTTGAACGCCGTCATTATCCTCACCAAATATTTTCGCCATGTTTATAAGAAAAGGTATATTTAACAACATAAATTAGGTTTTTTAAGCGCTGTTACAAGGGGCCAGGGGGCTTTCTAACTAAGTTATAAAATTGTATACCTCTTCTTATAAACTAAGCAAAAATATTTGATGAGGATAATTACGGCGTTCAAACGCTGAGGAGAAACACCCCACAGGAAAGAGGTGAACCGATCGCTTTGCCACGCTACAAATGACGGAACACTTTTCCTGTTTACGACACATACACCATCATATTTCACTGAACGGACCAACGGCTTAACATGCCATCCGAAGCACGAAATCATTTCTCTTTTCAGACAAACAGGCGATTCAGCCTGCAATGTCCTAACCAACTGGGGAAAAACGCACAAAGTGACATTACACTAGGTTTCCCCCGTGGGATTCGAACCTACGACCTCCGTGTCGAGAGCCTAATGCTCTTAATCATTAGACCACGGAGGCAGATATCTTTTTGATCATCTTTTCGCTCTTTATTATTTTAAAGAAACCCTTTTTGAAATTTTGACCTTTATTTGCACAGACCGTAGCGCCATCTATCGATCCCCTAGAAAACCAAAAGAAAAACGCTCATTATCTCAAAAATGCTTGCCTCTGACAAAAATTTTCACTTTAAAGCTTGCTTGCTCGCTAACGAATCCTTAAATCGAAAAATGGTTTTTCCACACCCATAATATTTTTAAACCACCTATCCAACGATACCCCACACCATGGGGTAGACGAGAAAAAATCCATTCCCACTTCGCGTGTAAGTACCCTAAAAAAAATTATTTTTCAAAATATTATTTTACCACTTTGTTTGCGTGATGAATATGTATGCCCATTCCAAATTACAGCTTTCTAGTACTAAGCGTTTCTAAACTAAGCCGCGGACGGATGGACAGACGGACTTGGCGAAACTATAAGGGTTCCTTGTTGACTTCGTACCCCAAAAATAGTTTTTAACACAACCTAGAAAGATTTTTCTTTTCTTTATTAGCCTGTTTAATCCCACTGCTGGGCAAATGCGTCACCTTTAATCTTCCAACCATCTCTACCCTGGGCAAGCTCTGGCCACTTGTCGTCAAAAGTATTCAGATCATCCCGCCACCTCTTCTTAAGACGACCTGGACGCCGACGACCAGTTTCTGGGATCCAGGGCATTTTTCCCACTGATGTATTCGACAGACATGGCCGGCCCATTCCCACTTTTCTGAAGACCAAATTTTTTCCATAACCGTCTAATTGCTTAGGTCTTAACTTCACCATAATTCTCATAATTCGTCATAATTTGAAAATTTGAAAAACTAGCTGGTGCCCGCGACTTTGTCTGCGCTTCGTCTGGAAAATTCACACAATATCTTTATAAATTGTAGCCTATATGTTATTCTGATGTATAAGCTATATTATTGTAAAGTTTCATTAAAATCCATTCAGTAGTTTTTAAGTGAAAGAGTAACAAACATCCATCCATACTCACAAACTTTCGCGTTTATAATATTAAGTAGATGATTGTTTTGCAGTTCGAACACGGGCTCAGGATAGTGAAACTATGTGGACTGGTGGCTTGCTGGGTGCTGCTGACAGTGTCGCTACTGCTGAATAGAGAGAAGACTGATGTTGTGTTACATACCGCTGTCAAAGGTGGAGAAATCAAAGGTATAGTGTTTCTTTCCACCCTGTATAGGTGTATACTTAAATGGTTTTTCAAATTTATATGCTACAGTCTGTTCTCAAACGGTGAAGGAAAACATCATGCGAAAACCTGCATACGATAAAGAAGTTTGTAGTTGGTCCCTTGCTTTGACTATTTATACAGGGTGAAATTGATATCATTAGCATCCTTTTAACTCCACCAGGTCTCCACCCGCCTTATTATACCTTACAGTAATAGAGGAACTGACATGAGTTGTAAATGACACCGTTTTTATTATTGGAGGTGTTCGGGAGATTATCGGCAGGCAAAAATTCGAGCACTGTCTACAGGGTGAAATTGATATCATTAGCATCCTTTTAAACTAAGACTCTACCCATCAAATTGAACAACTTTTACTATAGGAGCAAACCGATCGGAGCGAAAAAAAAATCTGCTGTTGCGTACATTTGAGTCGAGTTGGCATTGCAGTTTAGTATGGAACAGCTGATTATTTTTTTGCTGCGATCGGTTTGCTCCCATAGTGAAAGTTGTTCAGTTTGATGGGTAGACTCCACAGATCACAAAAACTAAAGGGATATGTGAAAAGGGGGCGGGGCCAGTGTCGCAGCAATATGCGCAAAAACAGAACACATTGCTCGCGACAGTAAGGATTCAATATATTATGAGGCTGAAAGCCTGTCGAGATATTATGTGTAAATAGTTTACAATGCTTGCGTAGTACTAAAGATTATTCGATCGTTGAGTTCTAATACCGCAATGAATAATAAGCACATTCAAGCTAACAAAATATTTTCTATCGCGTGGTACTGGTGGTGATGCGACACTAGATTTCGTACTCAGCGCGTTGGTTGGCATCTCTCTAGATCTTTATGGTAGACTCTTAGTTTAAAAGGATACTAATGATATCAATTTCACCCTGTATAATACGGAGTCAAACGTGAAATCGTCGTCGATCGGTTTGCTGTCATAGTGAAAGTTGTTCAGTTTGATGGGTAGACTCTTAGTTTAAAAGGATGCTAATGATATCAACTTCACCAGTGCTCGAATTTTTGCCTGCCGATAATCTCCTGAACACCTCCAATAATAAAAACGGTGTCATTTACAACTCATGTCAGTTCCTCTATTACTGTAAGGTATGATAAGGCGGGTGGAGACCGGGTTAGTACGTATTGAAAATATAACCAAACTTCGTTTGTATGGAGCGCGCAGCAAAAACAAGGTGATTGCAACAAGGTTTTAAGGTAGCTTTTATCAGACTACATTTTTTGCATTTCTCTCATTTACAGAATATGAAATCCACCCGACGCAGGACGACGTGAAAGTACTTGTCACTCTTACTGGCCCTTTCGGGGAGCCTAGTGGGAATGAGACGGCAAATCTTCTATATGTTTGGCTTCATAGAGTTGTTGAGACCAATGAGAATGATACCAGATTAGAACAGGTGAGCTTAATTTAAAAAGTTAAAAAATAATATTGCATCCGATGACTTTTTCGTTCGCATCATAAGAACATTAATTTGTTTTATCGAGCTGCTATATTATTTTTAAAATTTTTAGTGTTTTTGAAGGCGGTTTTAATTTTTTGTTAAAATTTTGTTTATTTCACAATTTTCAGTGGTGAATTCATTAGTTAAATTTAATAGTAGTGCTTTAAATTAACAAACGCACTAGCCGGAACTACTTTTTTAATTTATTTTAAGTTTACATATTTACAAAAGGTACAAATTGCTTTACTTTTCGCCAAACTGCAGAACAGTTTTTCAAAGGTTCCCCTCGATTTCTCTAGGATGCCATCATCAGATCCTGGTTTCCTTATCATGGTACCACTCGTGGAATATCTTCTCTCCAACAAAAAAAGAATCATCAAAATCGGTCCATAAACGACGAAGTTATCCGCGAACACACATATAAAAATATATATAATATATATTATATATGGTCGAATTGAGAAACCTTCTTCTTTTTTGAAGTCGGTTAATAATAAAAAAGAAGAGATTTTTTAGATACCTCAAACCACAAGAGCGGCGCGGTACGCGGCGCCCGCGACTTCGTTTCGTACGAGCAGACCACTGACTTTAAATACTCATAGCTTTTGATTGAATGAACCGATTGCGACGAAATAAAGCTTAAATGTTAATCTACCCAAGCCCTATGCTTTTGCGAAACCATATCCAAATCAGTTCAGTAGTTTTCACGTAATACATGCTCAAACATACAAAAATTTCTAAAAATGGTCTTCATGTATTACGCAAATTATTTATATATCTTCAATTTCTTAAAATTTATAAAGAATAAAATACAATTAAAAATTTTAAGAAAATAAAAGTAAACATCTTTCCTATACTAAGGAACATACATTTTTTTGGAACTCTAATAGAATATCGATGGGCTGATCCGTACTTTCGTATGTAGCCTTTGACTATTTATTATGGAGCACCTATCATACAACTAGAACTAGTTATAAAAATAAAGAAACCATGTGTCACACGTTTACGTTCGAACGTAATATAGCAAAGACTCGTCAATATTAATGATGTAGTTTAACGATCTAAACATAAACGCCATTGTTCTTGTCGCCGACTATAGGTATACCGGTAGGCAGCGATATAACTTTATTTAGTACACGTCTGTTATGTTATGTAATTTGTACAGACATAGTTCAGTTATAGCATAGGGTAATAAAAACTAATAGTGGTGAAGCTAGGCGGTCGCGGCAGGTCAATCGAGCGCGGTTTGCGGGGGCCGGCAGGGAGGAGCGCGACCCGGTTCACCTTTATTCGTCCAAGCGAATTCTATTAGGGTGTGGGGACTTGGCACAGAAGTCAACACCCACAAGTTATAAGCAAAGAAGCCAACTGATGGCGATACCGTCGCACTAGCAAAAATATGCACGAGAGACAACTTGCGACGTCACATTGGTAAGCCGTTAGCCGTTACACATAAGGTTCACAAACGTATACAAGACATGAATCACGCAAGAGAAATAATCACAGAGATTCGATACATATACAAGGTCCAACTAAGAACTGTTGGACCACGGTCGGTCCCAAGGCTTCAGACATAGCCTGGCGGAAAATCTTCCCTTTTTAATGAAGGAACATTCCCAGTAGCACCTCCATAAGGGTACACTCGTCCCACGCCAACCCCGCACACCGCGTAGGTATAGACCCGCTGCGACCGGTGAACTTCATCATTATAGCCCTTAGGATCCCACTGTAGGGCAAAGGTTTCCTCTCACAGATATGTGTGAGGGGGTGTAAAAAGGGATGGGAGGAAAAACAAGGCGACAAACGAAAGCGAAAAATAGGAATGTGTCGTGAAATAATGCCTGTGTTCGTGAAGCTGAATCGGGTCTCATGGAAGGAACTTTTGAATATTCAATCGAGGCGCTCGTTGTCGTGGAGCTGCTTTGAAACGTTCGCCGAAGTAGATCCCCGCTACCCAATCCGCCTCAGCCCCAGCAACGTCCTATGCCGAGGTCCGTACTCATTCTGGGTGCCCCTAGGTCGGTTGATTAAGTTCATTCACTGACTCTAGACTTTTCGTGGTCCCTTCATTTGTCCGCCGTAGTAAGCAGTAGCTGCTCCTTATAGCAATACTGTAATTGTAAATAAAAAAAAAAAGAAATAAGCGACGTCAGGTCTGGTCAATCTTCGGATGGGACAGTCTTAGTGATTTCCCCAATGTCTCTGAGACTCGTGAGATGGCGGTGTAACTAGAGGTCTATTAAGGCGGGTTGAAAATTCTCTGACAGCAAGTTTGACCACTACCTGGCGTCCACCAATCCGCACTCATGGTAAAGTATAGCTCACTTCCCCTCACCTTTGCCCTGCAGATTCTGCAGGCAATATCTGTCTTACATCTATAATTTCAGAAGCCGTGGTAGTCCTGTGGCGAATAACCATGCATGCCGTGCGATGGTTCGATCCCCGTCCAGGCCGACTAGTACTAATGAGGTTTTCGGAATTTGTGTACGATTTGTAACACCAATGACTTTTCAGGGAAGGAAAATATTGTGAGGAAACCTTAATGCTTCAATTTCTAGGCATGTATTGTACCCATCGTCCATTACAAGTCGGGCTCACTCCCCGTCACACTGGAGATAGTTTCGGTACTATCTACTAGTGAAACGTGTATGTTCTGAGGTTTGCAGAATATCTAGGATTCTAGGGTAATACAGTCGTGAGCATAATGCAATGCATCTTTTTATTTCAGAACTCAAGTCACTGGGTGGTGCATCTCCAGTCAGAAGATGTCCTGGACTTTTCACCAAGCGCCACTGACTCCAAAGTCCTTGAGTTAGATGATGATAATCATAGTCACGAGATCCAAAACAGTACTGACGATGATAAACCTGTTTGGGAGAGGAATGGTTAGTTTGAAGATTATACTTAATTATAACTTTATAGGGAAACTAGGTGGAAGGTTACTCTATTGAAAAGTGAAGATCTTCCAAGAAGAAGATCTGCCAAACTAGGTGTGATGCCTGGGCGCCCACCGTGGTCAGATGGTTCTTAATTGAACCTTGTAGGTAAGTATTATAATGGGTGTAAGGGACAGCCCATTGCAGACTGAAACAATGAACTCAGCACTATGGAGCCTACCTCAGAAAACACGAAAAAAATCAGTGGTCAGCTTTCATTTGAGTCGGGTAGTTTTGTATGAAACAGCTGATTTTATCTCGCGTTTCCGGAGGTAGGCTACATAGTGAAAGTTCTTCAGTTTTATGGTCTGAGTACACCGTTTCAGTCTGCTGAGGGCTATCCCTTAAACCCTGTATCTAATCTTTGTGATTATTTCTCTTGCGCGGTTTATGTCTTGCATTCTATTGTGAACCTTATTTGTTGTAGGTTACGGGATACGTATTCACGTTGAAAGTTATCTTGTATAATGCATATTCGTGGGTGCGACAGGTAGCGCCACCTGTTGGCTTCGCAGCTAATTTGTGTGGTGTTGACATCTATAGCACCCCACAACCTTTGCCGAATCAAGATGGCGTTGGTACACGCGCCGTCCCGCTCGCACGCATGAACTCTGCTCGGTTTCCCTAAAGAAGTGTTCGAAATGCGTGGTGAGGTGCGGTATCTGAAGTTAGAGGGGGCAGGCAGGGAGTGGCTGTTCTATATGTAGAACTATTTAGTTTTATCTATTCTGTTCTTTTGGAGTGGGCAGACACTATGGTATAACTACCACCATTCAAGAATGCCGAATCAACAGACACTTTCACATTGAGACGCCCTGGGTGTGCGTACGTTTTTGATTGATTTGACCGGATGTTAACTTAACTCCGATGATTTTCACATAACTTCAACTAAAAACTTACGCAATGCATTCTTCATTGCAGTAACGACAGTGACGCTCCGAATGCATACAGAAAGCAACAGCACAGTCCCTCTCACAGTAAGCTACCAGCTACATCCACTGAGCGAGCGAGACGGCATCATTTACTCTACTATGCTGTTGGGTATACTGTACGTTTTGATTATTTTCGAGGTAAGTAAATAATGTGAAGTCCACCTCCATCAGAATTCTACAATGGGCACGCGTAGTGAACTAAGACCCAAATGCCTGGACTAAGGAAATCCACCTCAAGGGTAGGCGTAGGCTACCCTGAAGGATAATGTTCTTTATATCATCCCATGCATCGCCACCACTTAGAACACATGCCTTGCCTACCCTTGAAGAGGATATTATATAAGCGTTAGTCCACCTCGCGTGCCCAGGAAAAATTGATTAGTGAAATGTGGATTGGATTAGGATATGCTATTATTGAGAACTCACGCCTGGGTCTGTGTAGCATTTTTATGCTTGTGTCCTTTGACAGGGTTCGAGCTATATCTGTATACCAAACAGCAAAATCATCATCTGTGTCTGCCTATCATTGTCCACTGCTCTCCCAAGGCGCGCTACTAAACTATATCCTCAGCCTGCTTTATCCAGTTACTCCCGGTAATCATTCTCAGGTCAGTCCAGCGCATAAACGTAGTAATATTAAGTTTATGGTCCAGCGGGCCACGAGGAATCCCACACGCTACGCCTGCCACTTCGTGGTCTCCATTTTAGAAACATCGAAATCGGTTCTGCAGCTTAGCAACTGTTTGGTGATCGATTTAGCCGTAAAAACGTAACAGACAGACAGACACTTCGACATTTATATAAATTCGATGGACACCTTTGTTTGTTGACCCTTCCCTCGAAACGGAAAACCGCAAACAGAACACATTTTTTTCTTATCTAATCTTTTCAACTTCTAATAACTCTTCTTCATCTCAACTTCCAGATAGTGAACCGCACGATAGCAGCGCTGCTGTCGTCGTCTCTCGGAGTAGCGGTGCTGGCGCTGAGCGGTGTCAGGCCAACCCTGCCAGAACTGGTCTCCTGGCTGGACGTGGAGACGCTGCTCCTGCTCTTCAGTATGATGCTGCTGGTTGCAATTCTGGCTGAGACTGGCCTCTTTGATTATTTAGCTGTTGTCGCTTTTGAGGTAATATTCTTTGAGATTGTACTGCTGAGTTTTAGCGGGTTAGGTGCCAAATGGTCTGCTAGAATCGAGGCCCGTGGTAGTGGCGTTACTACTGGCTGGTATGACTGGCAAAATGCAAAAGAGGAAGGAGTGTGTGGTTTAGTTTGTATGAAAAGTAATTGACCAGCCAGTATCAACATATCATTCGCTAATCCTGTCTATATGTATGTCTGACGGGCAGAACGAGGTGGTACATTCTAAACTGTGATCCTGATACAATAACCATAAGCCTGATCAATACCTCTGATGTCCACACAATGTAGCTACCACATGGTGTGGACATCAGAGATATTGACGATACCTGATGATTTTAATCTAACTACTTACTGTTGGTAAACCTTAATAAATACATAAATAAAAAATTTCCTAAAACGTACAAATTTTGCAGGTGACCGGCGGCAGGACTTGGCCTCTCATCAACTGCCTCTGCCTCTTCACAGCCATCTTCTCCACTTTCCTTGATAACGTCACCACTGTACTCCTCATGACTCCTGTCACTATAAGGTAACTAAACGACGAATGACCATTATTCCCTTTCGGGGTGGTCAGAAGCATTGCTACAATAAAATACTCTGTGCTACAACTACCAGCTCTCTTGCATGCAGTTGTAACAAGGCCCACTTTTAGAATGAAATCTAGAGAGCTCGGGGAAATTACAAGTCTGTCTGTGGCTGAAACTTGCAAGGAATTAAATTAAAGAAGAAAGGGTGCAGAAAAACAAACTCTCGCTGGTTCGCTTGCAATGTTTTTTTTTGGTCTTGGTCACATCGGGATCGGGAAGAAAAAGGATGGTATCATCTAATAAAGGGACAGATATCCTGCATTGGGTGAACACCTATCGATCGCTACTTCTTTTTTATTCAAATTGCAGACAAAAAAGAGAGCGGAGCCCCCTCTAGCATGCCACCCCGGAGAAAGCGACTAAAATTGATACGTGCTTCTGTTTTTGTTGTAACTGCGTATGCAATAGTGAACGTCGATTTTCTCGTTTTGGTGCTTTGTCGTGGATGGCATGCTAGCCCTGCTAAACTGACAAAATATAATATGCAACAAGTAAATAACATCGATATAAATAATTTAGATCCCATAGATAAAATTGTGACATTGACTATAGCATAAGTGATTATTAAGCAATACTTTGCTCATGCCGACAGGAAAGAAGAAGTAGATAAAATTGGGTTTTCTAAGAACTGAATCTCCAATGCCAATTCCAGATTATGCGAGGTGATGCAGCTCAACCCCGTGCCTGTGTTGATGTCTATGGTGATATTCAGCAATGTGGGGGGAGCAGCCACCCCTGTTGGAGACCCTCCCAATGTCATCATAGCGAGTCACCCTTCAGTACTGCTTGAAGTATGTAACACATTTTTATTACTTTTACATGTCGTTCCCAGCTTCAAAGTACGGAGGAACGAAGAGATCCTGGCTTAAGAATGGTGAAGAACCTGTGTGAATGGTTCGATATGACCTCTACCTCTTTATTCAGGACTACAGTCTCCAGGTTCCGAATAGCTCTAGTCATAGCAAACCTCCGATAAGAGAATTCTGAAGCGTTCTCGCGTTCCTAACGCGAGAAGAAGACCTTCAGCAATCAATAAGATTCTAATGCTTGTTGGCAAATCTCGCCACCACGATTACAAGCCAAATTCAATGACATGCCACCGACTCGACTAAAGAAGGTAAGCATTAAATTGAACTACCTTCTTCTTAGTTCTTAGGGGTATCATAAGATAGGTTCAGAAATTGAAAGCTTGCTTTGCAGTATCGTTCATCATCATCGCAGCCGACAGACGTCCTCTGCTGGACATAGGCCTCCACCAAGGATCGCGACAACTTCCGGTAATGCGCTGCCCTCAACTAACGGATTCGTCCACGCGCCGCTAATATCCTACATAAAATACATAGCCCCATTCGGGGTGGCCAGAACTGTAATACAACGAGATAGTTTTAAGCGAGAAGTTGTAGCGAGTCTTTCCTTTAGTAGGGATATTGAGAGTTTTAGAATGGAATTCCACGTCAAGTGTTGATGGCTAGCAGTTAGCGTTTGCGAGCAAGTATCCAGACAGGAATAGATAGAGAGAATAGATCCAGATATCAGATGGACCATAGACAGAGGAGCAACACCAAAACCCTGAGCAACAGGTGATATAACTTGTTTCTCTGCTGTTCCAGAATATAAACTTCACGACGTTCACACTGCACATGGGCGTAGGAATCCTGCTGGTTGGGGCCCAGACCTACGGACAACTTAGATACATGTTTCGAGACATCAATAAGTTGAGGCATACTGTACCGAGACATATTCTAGGTAAGTAAAGGCATTAACATTATGCTCATGACTATATTCCTCGAGATTTAATTTTATCGTGGTCGCTTGTTAAAGGCCACATAAAAAGACTCAAAGTCACTCAATGGAGAATGGAAAGGGCTATGGTTGGAGTTTCCATGCGAGATCGAATTAGAAATGAAGAGATTCGTTGAAGAAGAATCCGGTGGCAATGAGAGGAGCCCTCCCCATTGCTCGTAGATTAGATGTCCGATGGAGCCGACGAAGAGTTCTCGAATGGTAGACAACCTCGAACCAGAAAGCGCAGCTTATAGGGTAGGCAGTGAGCAGAACATACGCATCAGAATTGCTTCTTCAGCGTCCAGGTGGTTTCCTCACGATGTTTTCCATTTAGTGTATTTTCAAATTATCTTTTACAGAAATGCGTCAAGAGATAGCGGTATGGCGAAGGGCTGCAGCTTCCTTATCATCTTACTCCAGAGACGAAGACATTGTAAGGAAAGCTCTGGAAAAGAAGGTGATGATTTCTGGATGTAGGCAGCTTGTTGTTGGTTGGTTATTCGACAACGGCTGACCGTCAAGACTGAAGTGTCAGTTGTAAAGGTTCTTTTCATGGCTCTGATTAGCCGCTCCCACGACCGGTTTTGTGACCTTGACGCCTTATTTTGAACGGGGCATATTTTTATACCGAAAAAAAGACCCGTTGTTTGTCCGGGGTATATTTACACTCAACGGCTCTGCTCTTGAATATCTATCTGTCCTTGTTTTTCCTACAGTATAATCCATAAGCTCTATATTTCTGTCCCTCACTTACAAAATTATACCGAGATCTTTCTTAGAGGTTCACACCCCTGGTTCGATAGTTTTCTCGGAATATCAGTTTCAATCGGCGCGTCTCGGATATCGGTCGGTGTCAAGTTTCAAGTGGGTGTTTTGTGAAGTGATTTATCGTGTTCATTTGTTTAAAGTGGCAGTGTTAATCATCTCTACGGATAAATAAACTACTCCGGATGCCGAAAACCAAAACATACGTGAGTGTTTTGATCTTGTAAATAAATAATCGATTTAATTCGACACCCGAGCCGTTGGTGACTCATGTTTCCCTTCGTAATTGTGTCGACATATCGTTATACGAAACCACTTGATATTTCATGTCATGTCAACATTTGAAGTGCTACAACCATTTTTTATGGTTGTTTTTATCGTTTTTCGGCCTCTAAGTGTGTGAGCTGCTAGGACAGCTGGAGCTGGTCAAAAGTATCTAGATTTTTCAAGATGGCGGGCAGATAAAACCACAATTTTTGGGGTATGTTTAATGACCGAGATCAAGGGAGTGGTTTGAGCAAATCCACCCAGGTGTCTCCCACCCACCCACAAAGAGGTTTTGCTCTGCGGTTTACCGACCAACAAGGAACCGAAGTAGTATCTACTGTAAATTGAGGGGCAAATGCCCGAATAAATAACCTGCAAATAAATAACCGTCCTAACCACCACACTGCAACCTCATATATCTCCGCACATGGACTAACCCCAAATTAAACGCATGAACCCAGGGCTGCCAGTAAATTTTTTGTAATTATTCAGCCATATCCCTGAAATTATACAAAATTGACTCGCAGGATACATACAGGCGTAAAAAACTCGGAAACAAATCAAACTTTTTTTTCTGATTATTCATCACGTTATTTGAACTTTATAGATTGTTTAATGTACACACGGCGACACATCAAGCTATTCAAAACCAACATAAGCTGGTCGCGCGACGTTATACGTAATGCAACCTATGCGAGGCCAGCTTATGTTGGTTTTGTATAGCTTGATGTGTCGCCGTGTGTACAGCATTCAGGTATTTTTTCATCAACTTTACTGCATTTATTTGGGCCTCGGTTGAACAGAGAGAGAACATAGCGTTCTCGCTCGATTAAATAGTAAAGTGACTGAGTTTAGCGGCTTTTATGTTACTCTTTTGCGATTTAAAAAAAGAGTTTTTCAGTTCAAAAATTATTAGTTTTGTTTTGTATCCAATTATACATGAGAGTCCAGGATACATAGAGGATACAAACCGACACATAATTATACAGTTTTTGTATCCAATTATACAATCTGGCAGCCCTGCATGAACCTCCTCGGATATCCAAAACCGGGAGATCTTATGTTTCTTCCCCTCAATGGTATCGCCTCCTTCATTGGCCATGTATTTAAAGGTTGAAGAAAGCAAAAAGTATTGGGGCTAACAGAAAAGATCCCACTGGGTCGAAGTGTGGCTAGCTTGCCAGCCCCCACAACAAGATAAGAACCCCAAATTTGTTCTTGATTTCAACGATCATTAAATTGCTTAATTAGGAAGCAGAGCGTATGTATCTTGCCACATTTGAAAAATTTTCTTTCACTTAAAGTTGATAATCTTTACTGCGATTTCGATGTTACTCCATAAAAGTTATTTTGTTTGACCACTGGAACCACCTTTTATTTGGGGTTTAACATTTAAGTTTGCAGTTGCAGTTTTTAATATGGAAGAGTGGATTTTTGTTGCGATTTCGATGTGTCCTATAAGGAGTTATTGTTGTTTTGTGCCTCTTGTATTTTTATTTCTGTATTTTACTGTTTATGTTTTGGTGTAAAATAAAGTATATTTGATTGATTGAGTTGTTTAGTCTGATGGTCTAATCATCACCTTAAAAATATTGTACTAGTTAAGAAGGATCTTATGTCTGGCAGTTATCATCAGCATCATCAACCTATAAACGTCCTACCCTCAAGGAGGATGTACGGGCGTTATAGTCTACCACGCGTGCACGATGCGGATTGTTTAGA
Organism: Agonopterix arenella; assembly: GCA_927399405.1. Lineage (NCBI taxonomy): Eukaryota > Metazoa > Arthropoda > Insecta > Lepidoptera > Depressariidae > Agonopterix > Agonopterix arenella. The sequence goes on along the minus strand of OV656718.1, from coordinate 6,039,738 downwards.
CTTCACATACGCATCAGAATTTCTTCTTCAACGTATACAGTTTTCCGCACGATGTTTTCCATCAACGTTTGAGACCAGTCGTTATTACGTACATAAGTCAGAAAAACTAGACGGTTATGTCTGGAAGTAGTCTTTTTCTTAAACAGGAAATTCTCTTGTGATGGTATCAAAAAAGTAATGTTTTATCTTATAGGTAGAGAGATTGAACACAGCTCTGTCGAAGCGAGAAGCAGGTGGTGGCCCTTCGAAGACGGACCCTATGTTCTGTTCAACTCTTGCGCAGATGAAACAAAAAGTAAGTTTGCTTAGTTCTTGTGTGTTTCAAATCAAGTCAAGTCCCACAAAAGTCTTTCCATTCCCACTAGTATAATTTCTCTGTGCGACTCGGTTTTTTCCATACTACTTGTCGCGACAAGCGCGCACCGTTCACTCTCTGATAAGAGCGGGAAAAGGTCGTTTTCAAGGCACGTCGTAGAGAAATCATACTAAAGTGGCAGATATCTTCGCAATGTAATCAGTCTACCTGATTGCTGGACAAAGCTCTACACCCTTTACCCACGACAAAGCTACAAGAAGAGAAAGCCGTTATACAAACTCATGTCGGCATGTGGAAAACAAAGAGAGAAAGAGAATCTCAATGTTTCTTGTTTTCTCAGAAGCTAAGCCCAATGTCCTAGCATTGGGATGCCCCTCTGTCTTTGTTATTTTAATGCATGCCCAAATGAGAAAGCTAGACGGTTTTCTCGATTTTTCGCTTTATCGTGCGTGCCATGATAGTCTTGCTGATTTGTTTTTGTGTCCACAGTACAAAATAAGAGACAAGCAGCTGTTGATAAAGTCTGTGGTCTGCGTGTCCTTTGTTGTCATTGTTTTCTTCTTGCACGCCATCCCTGAACTCCGTGAGTACAAATATTTCATTTCACAGCCTTATTTTTAGTTTTGCTTCGTGAAGAAACGTTAAACTGAAGTTAACTCGCGTCCTAATTATCTGACGTCTAGTCTGTTGAGACGCAGATCCAGATCCATCGCAAATGGTATTTAGGAAGGCCGCGAGTTCCTCGATTTCGGCTTTTTCCGGATCTTCCAGTTACCATTTTCGTTTCGTACTAGATCCATGATGTTATATAGCACAATCCTCTCGGCGACCAGATGTTTGCATGTCCAAGCCTGGCGCGCGGAACTCTCTAACAAAAAAATGTTATATGAAACGTGCACCGCCGCCATTAAATTCCTTTGAACGCTCGCACATATTTCATACAATTCTGGATATCTGTCACGACCAGTCTTTAGTATGGAAGTTTTCTTTGGTCCAAGGTTCACAACCGTAGTTACATTAGAATTGGTCTCATAAGGCTGCTTTTCCACCAGAGATGTGCGAGGTAGCGAGCTGGTGAGCGAGGAAACAATCCGCCAATAGCGCGCTCGCTCGATCACGTCATTGGGAAATTGATGCACTCTCATTGGTCGATATTTTCCTCGCTCACTACCTCTCTACATCGCACATCTCTGGTGGAAACGCATCCTCGCAGTCTTATAAATAAAGGAGATTTATTCGAATGACATTAAAAAAGACAAAATAGTTCCAAATGGATCGATAGATGGCGTTGACGTAAGGTAGATGAGCGACTATGTAGATAGTAAAATACAAATAAAATTGTACAAATTCGTGTTTTCGAGTAAGCAGCAAAAGATGAACAGATAAATACGTCACCGGATGCGTCTGATTTAGTGACATGCATTTTTTCGTTTACTATTTAGCCAAAAATTTCCGTCTTCGTATTCAAGTCAAATCAACGCCTTCTATCGCGGTATGTATTAGAGATTAACTTGCTGCCAGATAACTCCTCATTTCCAAATAACTAAATGTCTGAACTTTGATTACAGAAAGGCTATCCCTCGGCTGGACGGCGTTACTCGGTGCTCTTTTATTACTGCTGTTGGCTGAGAGAGATGACCTGGAACCGATACTTGCAAGAGTCGAATGGTCTACATTATTGTTCTTTGCCGCGTTATTCGTTTTGATGGAGGTAAGAACAATATGAGACATGCATACTAAACCGTAGTGATTTCTATTCTCTTTGGTGCATACGCTGGGAAAAGAAATTCTCATGCGTAGCGTAGGTATGTAAAGGAGTTTAGGGGTACCTTTGCTCAGTAGTGGGACAGGTTAAAAAATGTAAAGATTGGTGGACTTCACATACGCTTCAGAATTTGTTCTACACCTTGTATATTAGAGGAAGTTTGAAAGTAACACCAGTTACTGAACTACGCGGTAATATATTACTATGATATGGGTATGTGATTAGGAGAGATGAGAGTAATTTTACAAGATGAGTTTTAAATTCAATGTGTATGACTGCTTGAAGAGAGGAATTAAAGGCGACTAAATAAAGGATGGATGGAGTAAGTAGTATCTGAATTACGTGTTAAGCAAGTAAGTAGTGATAGTGTTTCGCCTATGATAACACTACCCTCTAAAATCATATCCCTTCTTACACGTCCACCTAGGAGAAAAATGTGGTGAAGCAAATTCTCGATAAATTCTTTTTCAACTGAGATTTTTGAGAGTTTGGTTTTCTTGAATAGTCGTCACATATAACATATATCTGTCAAAAGAAATAGACCGGTAGCCGACAACACTCAACCCTATAATCTATCTATCTATACTATTATAAAACTGTAACAGGAAGTTTGTCTGTACATTGAAGATATTAACAAAAAAAAAGTTACGATATGGTTTTTAGGTGTCCCTGATTCCATTTCACCAATTTTTGGATTTTTTGTCTGTCTGTTTGTTTGTGTGTTTGTTTGTTTGTTTGTTTGAACGAGTATCACGCAAAAACTACTGAACCGATTTTCATGAAACTTTTTTTGTTTGATAGCTTATGATCTGACTTAAAATCTGGAAGGTATATAATTTGTGCGGACGAAGTCGCGGGTTAACGCTCGTACTATTATAAAACTGTAACAGGAAGTTTGTCTGTACATTGAAGATATTAACAAAAAAAAGTTACGATATGGTTTTTAGGTGTCCCTGATTCCATTTCACCAATTTTTGGATTTTTTGTCTGTCTGATTGTTTGTGTGTTTGTTTGTTTGTTTGAACGAGCATCACGCAAAAAACTACTGAACCGATTTTGATGAAACTTTTTTTGTTTGATAGCTTATGATCTGACTTAAAATCTGGTATATAATTTGTGCGGACGAAGTCGCGGGTTAACGCTCGTACTATTATAAAACTGTAACAGAATACTATTAAAAAAACTGTAACAGAAGATTGTCTTTACATTGAACATATTAACAAAAAAAAATTACGATGTGGTTTTTAGGTGTCCCTAATTCCAGATCTCCAATTTTTTTTAATTTTTTGTCTGTCTGTTTGTTTGTTTGTGTGGTTGTTTGTTTGAACGAGTATCACGCAAAAACTACTTAACCGATTTTGATGAAACTTTTTTTTTTGATAGCTAATGATCTGACTTAAAATCTAATATATAAGGTCTAACAAAACTAGCTGAAACTATTTTAAGGGGATGATCAGACCATCAAACCAAACAACTTTCTCTATGGGACCAATATCTAAATCGCGAAAAAAAAATCTGCTGTCCCATACATTAAGGTCGAGTACGTTTGTAAGGATCAGCTGTTTTTTTTTTCGCGATTTCAATATTGGTGTCATAGAGAAAGTTGTTCATTTTGAGACCATCAAACTGAACCACTTTCTCTATGACACCCCCTTCCTCCCATCCCCTTAAAATAGTTTCACCTAATTTTGTTAGACCTTATATAATTTGTGCGGACAAAGTCGCGGGTTAACGCTCGTATCTTATAAGATTAATAAACAAATTCATTTTGTAGAAATTGTCTTATTATTATTATAAAATTAGTATTAGTACTTAACTACCTACACATTCATTTATTTATTCTTGCAGGCCTTATCAAAACTCGGGCTGATAACGTGGATTGGGAAAATGACAGAATCACTCATTTTGAAAGTCGGCGAAGAATCGCGGCTCGCCGTCGCCATAATGCTGGTGTTATGGGTAAATTAAATATTTTCTCTAAGTACCTATACCTAACCTAAGCCATACGTTAACGTTAATATAGGCTGTAAAATAGGAACGTTACTTAAAGGGGTGCTTCTCAATGGGTGAGAAAGTTGCTCAGTTTGATTGTCTGAACCCAATGTTGTTGGTCCAAACCAATAACGAAATCGCGAAAAAAAATCTGCTGTCCCATACATTTCAGTCAAGTTGTTTGCAGTTTTGTATGGGAGAGCGGATTTTTTATTTCGCGATTTCGATATTGGTCCCATAGAGAATGTTGTTCAGTTCTCCCATTTTATTGTACACCCTGTATTTATGATATGAGCCAACATTTAAATCGCGAAATAAAAATCTGCTGCCACATAGAAAATGGCAACAGCAAAATGTATGCAACAGCAGATTTTTTTAGATCTGCGATTTCAATATTGGTCCCATAGTAAAAGTTGTTCTCGAAAATATATGACTCGACTAGAAATTGAAGCATACAGGATTCTTCACGATGTTTTACAGCACCACAGAACATTATAAGAGGGGTTAGAAATTCAAAGTAGCTCTTTTGCTTCGGAGACGGCTGTCGCCACTTGTCTTCCCGCTCACGCTGCTACAACTACTCAATGCCCTCTCGCTCGCACCACGCCGCCGCGCGCCTTATGATGTTATGCAAATCATTGCATAACTTGTGCCGACACATTCCACGCCTACTTTTCACTTGTATCCCCTCTTATAATGTTCTGTGCACAGCTCGGCAGGCACGGCTAATCGCCTCTGGACCACTAGCCACCCACCAACTGGCTTCGCATGCTGGGCATAAGCGTCTCAGCGTCATTTAATTGCGCCACTCCTCACGGTCCTGTGCTAAGCTGATACGAAATTTCATCTGACCAACATTTTGGTGGTCTATTCAGGGTTGCCTTGGTGGACCTTGCGTATAGGGTGTAAGTGACAGCCTAGTAAATACTGAAACGGTGAACTTAGACCATCAAACTGCACAACTTATTCTATGGAGCCTACCTCAGGAAACGCCAAAAAAATCTGCTGCTCCATACAAAACTGCTGTAACTTAGTACCTACCCGACTAAAAGGTATGGGACTGATTTTTTTTCGCGTTTCCTGAGGTAGGCTCCAGAGTGAAAGTTGTTCAGAGTGATGGTCTGAGTTCACTGTTGCAGTATTTTCTAGGCTGTCACTTACACTCTGTATATATTATTTATGTATGTCTTTTCTTATATTTCTCGCAGGTATCAGGGCTGGCATCGGCGTTCGTAGACAACATACCCCTGACGACGATGATGGTGAGGGTGACCGCTGCGTTGGCGGACCCTGCGGGGCTCGGCCTGCCTCTAGCTCCACTGGCCTGGGCGCTCAGCTTCGGAGCCTGTCTCGGAGGTGACAACTTCTTACTAGTGTCTTTCTATCTCACTCACACTGTCTCTCCTGCTCTTTTTGTTCTTTCCTACAGTCTCTGGAGTATGTCTTTGTGATGATTGCTACTCTCTGTTTCGTTTTTCGTTTAGACAAGATCTGGTGTTTGCTCTCTCAATCTGATTTGCCTTATTTTGTGCCTCTTGTATATTTTTCTCTGTATTTTAGCGTTTATGTTTTGGTGTAAAATGAAGAATATTTGATTGATTGATTGATCTTTTATACCAGCTCTAGTGTTTACTTTCTCAATAAGTTTCTTTCTCTCAGTCACTCTCTATCTGTCTCTCTTGCTCATATGATCAGGTCTAGAGCGTATATGTTTCGGAGGTCAATGCTCTCTTTGTTATTCTCTTTGTCATTTTTGTTCTTTTAGACAAGCTCTGGTGATTGCTCTCTCCGTCTGTCTGTCGCTCTATCTTACTTACATTTGCTTATTAGGATCAAGTCTGGAGCGTGTATTGGAGGCTAGGACGATTTAACATTGGAGGTAATTGCTCTGTCCGTCTATCTGTCTTTCTATCTTGTTTGTTCTTTCAAATCAGAAAGCTCCTTGAAGCTAGAGCATAATATCTTGGATATTACTGTACTCTGCCAATATAGCTGCCTGTATAGCTGCCAAGACCTTGGTATATTGTTCTTGGGGTTATGTTGGCTCGTGGAGCTGGTGGACCCCGGGCACTGATTATCCCTTGGCGGAGAGAAATAAGACGACGTGTGTTCTGACAAAATCCTCACAGCCTTTGTCCGACCAGAGGGGTCAGTCGATGGAAAGAAAAGCGTAAAGACGGTGGCGACGTCTGCAGATGTGATGTAGTAAAGGAGTGACCTCTGTAACACGCCCCCCAAACTACATCTATACTATTATAAAACTGTAACAGGAAATTTGTCTGTACATTGAAGATATTAACAAAAAAAAAGTTACGATATGGTTTTTAGGTGTCCCTGATTCCATTTCACCAATTTTTGGATTTTTTGTCTGTCTGTTTGTTTGTGTGTTTGTTTGTTTGTTTGTTTGTTTGAACGAGTATCACGCAAAAACTACTGAACCGATTTTGATGAAACTTTTTTTGTTTGATAGCTTATGATCTGACTTAAAATCTGGTATATAATTTGTGCGGACGAAGTCGCGGGTTAACGCTCGTAATATATATAAGCGATGGCGCTGTTTATTTAGACACTGCTTGTGTATTTGTATAAGACCGTATTTAAAAAAAAATTGAAATGTTGTCCGCAGGTAATGGTACTCTAATCGGCGCAAGCGCAAACGTAGTCTGCGCAGGAGTGGCAGAGCAGCACGGTTATAGATTCACGTTTCTCCAGTTCCTCAAAGTCGGCTTCCCTATCATGATGGGCAATTTGATAGTTGCATCCGTCTATTTATTGTTTTGTCATTGCGTTTTTGAATGGCATTGATAATTTATTTTACCGAGGACAGTATCCACGTTTCATACAATCTTTGCTACAAATGCAAAAATGACGGCCAACAAAAACTAATGCTATGTTCTGAAAACTTTTCTGTTAGTCATTATACTCTTGGCTCCAATTACGCCCTCGCCTTCGGCTCGAGCTGCAATCGAGCCTTGATTTTCATTACCAACTTAGCTCATGCTCAGCTAAGCTTTTTTTAACTTAGTTTAATGTACTGTTCCGTCGTCGAAATGGTCTTGTCTATCCCCACAGAACATTATAAGAGGTTGGTAATGCAAAGTTGCGTTTTTGCTTCCGAGACGGCTCTCGCACCACGCCGCGCGACTTATGGTTTTATGCAAATCATTGCATAACCTTTGGCGACAGTCAGCAGCAATAAGTTGTATACAATTTTGTTCTACGTCGTAGTACTAAAGTGTATATATAACTTATTGCTGCTGGCTGTACGTTATACTAAAAATCCGTCAATGTATTACCCGGCCCGCTCTAGTGCGCGAAGTAGGTTTCCCGTCGTAATATGTGCATACAATCGAAAATAGGAAATAAAATAAAACATAAAACAATGTGATAAACATTTATTTTATAAGCTGTTATAATTTTATTACAATGTACTTAAATAATGCTGAAATGTGAATTGTATTTTATTATTAATGAAATTAATTGTTTCAATAAACAAACTATGCAAAAGATTTCTCTCTTATTAATAACCTATACCTACTAGCGGCCGTAGTATAGCTGCGCTATCGCGCCTTCGGTCTCTTTCTTTTTGCGCCCGAATGAACGAGATAAAAGGAGGATATAGCCTTCCCCTTCGAGATTGCCGTGGAAATGTGACAACTTCCCGCGGAAAAGTATATTTTTTTCCAAAGAATTGTATAAAAATTGTAAATACAAGCAATATAAAATGCATTTATTTGTGATGGTATTGCTTACATAAAGCTTTTAAAAATTTTATTATTAATTAATTTTATATTCAATTTTTATAATAAAACGAAATCTATACATATAATAAAAATCTAAACTTGGCGATGATTACCATATACCACATATTCAAATATACCAAAACGCGGTAAGAACCCGTTAAAATGTTTAATTCTAGATTAATTAAAAGCTGTTACCAATACAAGGCAATTTAATCGATTGCTATGAAATAACGCCTATATAAGGTCTAACAAAATTAGGTGAAACTATTTTAAGGGGATGATCAGACCATCAAACTGAACAACTTTCTCTATGGGACCAATATCGAAATCGCGAAAAAAAAATCAGCTGTCCCATACATTTAGGTCGAGTACGTTTGTAAGAAACAGGTGATTTTTTTTTCGCGATTTCGATATTGGTCCCATAGAGAAAGTCGTTCAGTTTGATGGTCTGATCATCCCCTTAAAATAGTTTCACCTAATTTTGTTAGACCTTATAATTATGTTAGGTAATCATCGGCAAGTTTAGAATTCTGTTATATGTATAGAATGACAGTTAATACTTACAGTTAATGTGTAACTCTTAATACAGAAGCAGTATATTCCTCAAAAATACTAAAGCTAATAATACGACACAAAAGTGTTAAATGCATAATTAAATACATTGTTTGTGCACAAAAGTAGTAAGTGATGCCTTTTTTATGTTTTTTTATATTTTTCATATTTATGTTAAAATCAATAAAATTAAATACCCTAGCTAAGTATAGGCATACTACACGATTTCAAATATTATTGATTTTTAGACGTGTTAAAGCCATGTTGTGCTATTTCGAATCAAATTAAAGATTGAAAAATTTGTCTCGGGCGGGACTTGAACCCGCACTCTTCCAAACCGGGGAACTGCGAAATCCAATTTCGCCACCGAGCCCACTACCCAGAGAACAAAATTTTCAATCTGTTGCATCTTAAAGAGACGTGAGCGCCATCTACTGGTAGTTATTACAAACGTTACACGTCACAGATTGAAAATTTATGTTCTCTGGGTGTGGGCTCGGTGGCGAAATTGGATAACGCAGTTCCCCGGTTTGGAAGAGTGCGGGTTCAAGTACCACCCGAATCAAATTTTTCAATCTTTAATTTGATAATACACGATTTCCAAGCACAGTTTTAACTTTTAGCGTATTGAACTTTCGAAATAATAAAAGCGGTTCTCCTGAATAATTGTTAGATCTGTAATTAGTATGTTTGTCATCTAGACCATATAATAATACTTAATACCTTAACTGAATTAAAATATAATGAAATTGATCAGTTATGATGAAATCCAAAACCTGCCTAGCTAGCATGCCACTCCCGAGAAAACGACAAAAATCGAGATGTGCCTCCATCTTTATTATTTTACGTAGGCCAGAAAGAGCGCGCATGACGTTTTTCTCGTTTAAACGCTTTGTCGTGGGTGGCATGCTAGCTAGGCTGGAGCGAGCGAGGCCAGCTCGAGATTTTACTAAAATGTGAATCGGTCAGTTCCGAAGCGAGCTCGAGATTTTACTACAATGGGACTGGATCTTAACTTGGCGCGGAAAATTGTGTTCTTCTAGATCAATTAATACGAACCGTATTCTCTAATTTTGGCGGACTTTAAACAAAAGTTTTCAGTGATGATAAAATAATTTTGCGTGGAATGAATAGTATTAACCCTAATAATAATGATTTCTTCAATACTTTCGATTTTTCTGAGGGGGGCAACGGTCCTTCTGAGGTGGGCACCCTCGCCTTGCTACGCCAATGAGGTTGTGTCAAGATAGTCTATAGCGTAGTGCGTTTCTAAGTTTGGTGGAAATTGATTAGCGTTTTGGTATTCTTGGCCGTCTGAGGAGTAGTTTATCTGAAAATAAAAATGTAAATTAGTTTAACTGCTAGAGGAAATGTTATTGTTTATCACTACGTTTATTGAATTAATTAAATGTATATTATATGTAGGTATACATGAATATGTATAGGTACAGGGTGTTACAGAAGTAAGAATAAAAATTGAAAACTTTTAAGGGGATGGTTTAGACCTCCAAATAGAACAACTTTCACTATGGGACCAACATCTAAATCGCGAAACAAAAATCTTTTGTCCCATACATTTAGCTCGAGTAGATCTGTAGTTTAGTATGGAACATCGCAAACGCATCCCATCATGGCGATTATGGTAAATCTCTTCATTTTGGGGGAGGCCTATGTCCAGCAGTGGACGTCCATCGGCTGAGATGATGATGATGATCGAACATTCGATTTTTTTTCGCGATTTCGATATTGGTCCCATAGTGAAAGTTGTTCAGTTTGATGGTCTTAACCACCCCTTAAATCAAATTAACTCCATTTTTGAATTTTTGTTTTAATTGTCAATAAATAACGTTTTTAGAGTCACCTAAGAACTTTTGTTTTGTTAGAAACCGCGCAATAAGACATTTTCTCTAATTTGTCACCGATATTTATCGTAGTTCGTATCCCCCATTTTGGGGGAGGCTTGTGTCCAGCAGTGGACGTTTAATGGCTGTTATGATGATGATGATGATGATTTATCATAGTGCCACTAAGTGCGTAATGAAATGAGTAAACGTATGGCAAATCAAGTAATGTATTGCTTAGTATTGGCACGCGTTCCCCGCGCACTTTACCGATCTATCTTGAATTATTTCTGTGGACCGCAGTATTAAAGGAATATTACCAAAGGCTCCCTGTCCTCCATGACACGCTGCTTCGTCATATACACGATGACCAGGATCGCTACGACGCAGATGACTGATATTCCACCCACCCAATACCAAACACCGGCTACCTTAGGGCCTGAACCCGGGTCATATGGTTCAACTCTTTTGTTTTCTTCACCTGTCTCGTCTATGGGACGTAGAGCTGGATGAACAACAGATAATGGTAAATTAGCATTAATAGCACAGTCAATTTATGGAGTTTTGTTAGGCGGGGTAGGGAGTAATTGTTAATTGGACTTTTAAACTGTAACCGGCACCATTTAGTGACAAAAAGACTATCTGAACACATATTAAAAAATAATTCGCTTCGCAACATAGAAATCAAAATTGTGTGTCCCAGAAGGCTTTTAAATTAAAAATGCACTCATTTGACTTAGATTTAACAATATAATTTATTTTTGAGCAATACTAATTTATTATTATTATATCAGCCGTCGCTGTCCCATTGTTGGGCAAAGGCCTCCCTCCGATCTCTCCATGCGTCCCGGTTTTGCGCTTCGTTAGGCCAGTTCTTTAGGAAGCTATCGATTTCGTCCCGCCACCTTTTTCTTGGTCTGCTTCGACGCCGATTACCAACTGGCCCCCAGCAAAAGGAAATAAAAATTTAAAAAATGAAATATATTAGAAATTTTATTTTAATTTGAAAATACGAATGTATTTTAGGCAAAAATATTTACACCATGTTTGAAGTACTTATGTCTAATGGTAAAGCCTTAAAATATATATGCAAAAAAAACACCGTCAGGTTTTTGAGAACGAGATAATAGCTAAATTTTAAAATTGGAACTGTTGCTGTTTTTTTTTATTTTGGTACATTTCGAGGCTCAAATTGGCTCTTCAGTATTATAACGAAACAAAAATCAATTATTGATTAGTCCCGGCTCAAACCGTAAAATGACTGGGCTATAATAGCACCGTAGCCTTCCAAAGCATCGCTCAAACCTGTACGACCAAGGCGACTGCGAAGCGTGAGCGTCTACCGCGCGGCGGCCGCTTATGGCGCCGCTAAAAACTCAAAAACTAACAACAACAAAAGAACTAGGTAGGTTCTAGAAACTACTAAAAAGTAATAAAAACTACCAAAGAGTACCAAAGAACTCTAGAATCTAGATGTTTAATTTAGTAAGACTACGATGTTGAAACGAAAATGGCATAACCAAAACAATTAATATATTATATTTATTATAATATCTCTCTCTCTCTCTCTCTCTCTTCCTGGCTTTTAATCCCATATGGTGGTGGGGTCAACCTTCCGTATCTGCTCTCTCCACCTTGCCCTATTGCTGACGTCGTCGTATTTATTATAATATAATGGAATCAAATAATAATAGAATGGATTTCTAAAGCGAACTGTTGGTATGATGAAGTAAAAGAGATAGTAAACGTGAAAAAGAAAGCATGGTTAGACTTACTTGCCATTAAGTCTAGCAAGAGAGTACACGGGGATAAAATTACAGATGATGATGTAAGGAATGTTAAATTAATGTACGATGCAGCGAAAAAGATGGTGAAAGAATGTGTTGATGAGAAGAAAAAATGTATGAAAGAAAAGAGTGATGGACGATTCTCAGACAATTTCCGACGCAATAAAAAGTTATTTTGGAAACAAGTAAAAATGGCACGTGGAAAGTCAGAGAAGTCGTCAGTTAATCAGATTAGAGATAGTAACGGGTGTATGGTGAAAGAAGAAAAAAAACTGTTAGAAGTGTGGAAGGAATATTTTGAAAGCTTGTTTGAATGTAGGGATATTACGGCAGTTCCTTCAGTGGTGGATGTATCGAACAGCAACGTCAATAAAGAATGTGAGGATTCGATAAGTTTAGATGAGATTATGAAAGCGTTGAAAAGTATGAAAGTTGGCAAGGCTGCTGGATTTGATCAAGTGACAGTTGAGATGCTGAGGAGCGGAGGTAGAGTAGCATTCTGTATTTGCTGTTCAACAAGTGCTGGATCTGTGGACGAGTACCAGATGACTGGTGTAAAGCAGTCATCGTCCCTTTATACAAGGGCAAAGGTTCTCAGCAGCAGTGCAAAAACTACCGAGGCATCAGTCTACTCAGTGTCGTTGGAAAATTGTACGCCAAGGTTTTAATAGAGAGAGTATTGACTGCAACGGAGGAAAAAATATGGGATGTGCAAGCGGGTTTTCGAAAGGGCATGGGATGCACTGATCAAGTTTTCTTTGCGGTGCATTGCCGAAAAATATTTGGCCAAGATCCGAAAAGTCTATTGTGCTTTCGTAGATTTAGAGAAAGCTTATGACAGAGTGATGCGGGAAGAATTGTGGGATACCCTGGCCATGTATGGGGTGAATGGTAACTTGATACGGGCACTGAAATCCCTATACGAGGGTTCCAGTGCATGTGGATAAACGGGGCACATACCGATTGGTTTGGTATCTCCAGAGGTGTCAGACAAGGTTGTGTAGCGTCACCGTGGCTATTCAACCTATTCATGGACAGTGAGTGATTCATTTGAGTGATTTGATAGAAAGAGTGTGTGGTCTAAGGATGAATGGGTTATTAGTCAAGTGTCTATTATATGCCGATGACCAAGTTCTGCTTGCGTCATCGGTAAATGACTTGCAGGAGATGGTAACATGTATGAATGAATCATTTAAGAAGAAGGGAATGAATGTTAATGTGAAGAAGACGAAAGTTATGGTTATCGAGCGCGATGAAACAGTGACTGAATGTAAGATTATGATAGGTGATGAAAGGCTGGAGCAAGTCAGTGAGTTTGTGTACTTGGGTTGTATGTTCACAAGAGACGGAAAGTACGACGGAGATATAGAGAGAAGAGTGAAAACAGGAAATATGCTTAATGGAGCCTTGCACACCGTCATGAAGAGTCAAAATAGCTCGTTTGGCAGTTCACGACGGTGTGTTGGCACCAACTTTAATGTATGGAAGTGAGAGTTGGGTATGGCAGAAGAAGCATGAATCTAGAATAAATGCGGTTGAAATGCGCTCCCTGCGTAGTATGTGTGGTGTGACTTTGAAGGACCGGTTACGGAATAGTGTGATTAGAGAAAGATGTGGTCTGAAAAAAGATGTAGTGACTAGGATTGAAAAAGGTATGTTGAGGTGGTTTGGCCATGTGGAAAGAATGAGCGAAAGTAGGTTGACGTATGAAATTTACAAGGCAAGTGTGAATGGAATGGTCGAAAGGGGTCGCCCTAGGCGCACGTATGCTGACCAAATCGGATGCGTCCTGAAGAAGGGCCAAATAAAATGTACCCGGAACCGACGAGCTTGTATGAAAAAACTTATGGATGTTGAGGAGGCGAAAGATGTGTGTCAGACTCGTAGCATGTGGCGATCTGTTGTCTCTGCCTACCCCAGTAGTGAGATATAGGCGTGAGCATAAGTTATGTTAATGTTTATTATAATAGGTATTTATGATAACAAATATTTATAAGAATTTATTTGTTTATCTATTTTTGTTAGGTATTTATATGACTGTTTTTCTTTTAATTTTTCTTTGCACCGACCCGTATTGTTAGTTAATATTTCCTCTACCCCAAGGTTGCCTGGAAGAAATAGCTCTTTAGCGACAAGACCACCATATTTGTACCATATTTATTTTTGTATCACGTTCTGTGTACCTACTATATGTTTGGTCTAAATAAAATATATTTCATTCATTCATTCATTTAAGCTTTTTAAAAATATTTAATTTGCGTTTAAAATAAAATACGTACCAAAGGGATTTTCAGTCGAAATATCTTCTTTCTGAATTTCATTAGCTGAAAGAAAAAAAACACATTTTGTTATTATGGTCTATTCTATTATAATACAAGCGTTAACCCACGACTTCGCCCGCACAAATTATATACCAGATTTTAAGTTAGATCATAAGCTATCAAACAAAAAAAGTTTCATCAAAATCGGTTCAGTAGTTTTTGCGTGATACTCGTTCAAACAAACAAACAAACACACAAACAAACAGACAGACAAAAAATCCAAAAATTGGTGAAATGGAATCAGGGACACATAAAAACCATATCGAAACTTTTTTTTGTTAATATCTTCAATGTACAGACAAACTTCCTGTTACAGTTTTATAATAGTATAGATACAATAGTCGCGAAAATGAGACAGGCTTGTAATACGCTAATCACATTGAGGGAGCAAGAGAAAATTTATGTTGTTTTTCCCTTTCTGCGTATGTGGTATTTTGTTGACTCACTTGAAAGTGCTTACAAAATCTTGATTAGAGTTAATGCTCCATTATTATTATTTGGTTATAAGGGCTTGGTCAATGACCAAATAGCTACTGCGACCTAGATAGATCTATTGTAGCTGTCACCCTAGACCTAAAGGTCATTTCCTAGGCCCACGGACTTCATGAACCGTGTTATGCTTTTGGAGGGGAGGTCCCTGATGTCAGTAGGTGTTATTATGTATCCACCTAGATGGCGACTCCTGCTGTGAATGAGCACTTCGCATTCGCAGAGGAGATGTATGGGCGTTTCCTCTGCTTCACAGCAAAATCTGCAAGTGGGTGAGTCTACAAGCCCCATTCTGTGTAGGTGTTTGTTTAACTTGCAGTGTCCTGTTAAGGCTCGTACTAAGAGCCTTAAGTCGTTGCGGTTTGAATTGATGGCATCTGAGGTATGTCTGTTTGAAAAGCCGGTCACAAGTTCTTTCGCATGCCTCAGTCCTGGTGTATCCGACCAGAGCTTGCGGCTTTGGTCCACGGCCCATTCCTTTAGCACACGTCTAGAGGTGTTGCGGGAGATGCCGCAATAAGGCTCGGGGCCTATGGCGTCCTCTTCCGCCCCTCTTCGTGCCAGCTCGTCAGCAGCCTCATTTCCATCAATACCGCAGTGTCCGGGCACCCAGCCTAGGGTGACAGAGTTTGTCCGTCCTAGCTGGTTGAGTGCTCGGGCACATTCTAATGTTAGTTTTGACTCTATTTCATCAGATCCTAGCGCTTTTAGAGCAGCCTGGCTATCTGATAAAATAACAATATGTTTCCCCTTTGGGCATCTTTTCAGATTCTCATGTACGCAATCTATGATAGCGTACATTTCAGTCTGGAATACTGTGGCATGCTGTCCAAGGTGAATCGCCTTTTTAATTCTTGGATTGCCGCCACATATTCCAGCTCCAGCACGGTTGTCCTTCCTGGAGCCATCTGTAAACCAGACGACATCTCCAGCGCTGAAGGATTGTGGGGTATTCCCGTTCCAGTCCTCTCTTTGGGGTAGGATTACCTTGTATAACCTGTTGAAGTTATATTCTTTGTTCATGGTGTCTTTCGGCATACACATGATCGGAATTGTTAAGAGAGTTTCATGTAACCCTCTCATAACAGAGGACTTCCATTTGGAATCTCCTCGTTCCAAGGCTCGGAGCATTGCAATTTTTGCCTCTTTCTGCACATGGATGTGTAGTGGAGGCAAACCTAATATTGCCTCCATAGCAGCCGTGGGTGTAGATTTCATTGCCCCCGTTGCTATTCTGCATACTAATCCTTGTAGGCTATTTAGGGTGTTTACACACTTCGCTTGTTCGGTTTTCTTATGCCAGGCTACACTGCAGTAGGATACCATAGGCCTCACTATCGTAGTGTAGATCCACATAACCGAACTCGGTTTCAGGCCCCATCTGGAGCCCGCTAAGCGACAGCATGTCCCTAGTCCTATTTTTGCCTTTCGCACAATGTGGTCCAGGTGTTGGTTCCAAGTGAGTTTTTGGTCTAGAATTACTCCTAGATATTTAACCTCCTTGGAAAACGGTATAGATTTGTTGAAGAGTGTTGGAGGTCTAAGGCGCTCCAATTTTCGCCTTCTTGTGAAGGGTACTATAACCGTTTTATCGGCATTTACTGAAAGACCGAAGTTTTTGCACCACCTTTCTATCTTGTGTAGTGCTGTCTGCATGAGACTGGATATAGTGCTGGGACATGGGCCCACAATCATCACTACCAGGTCATCAGCATACCCTTGAGTATCTAGGTAGGCGTTGTTAAGGTCCCACAGGAGGCAGTCCACCACCACCGACCAGGCCAGAGGTGAGAGCACCCCCCCCTGCGGACAGCCTTTGGATACCTTTACCTCTAGGGTTTTACCTAGAAGTGAGGTCCTGACTGTTCTTGTCGTTAACATTGCCTCAATCCACTTTTTGGTAGTGGAGTCGACATTTCGATCATCCATACATTTTAGTATGATTTCAGTAGAGGTATTGTCAAATGCACCCTCTATGTCCAGAAAGGCACAGAGTGCAATCTCCTGATCATCGAGAGCTTTTTCCACTCTGTCGACCAGTTCTAGCAGAGCACTTTCTGTGGATTTGCCTTTCTGGTACGCATGTTGCCTGAAGTGCAATGGCCTACCCTTGAGGTAGGTCTCCCTAATATGCAGGTTTATTACCTTTTCCATGGTTTTTAGAAGGAAAGAGGTAAGACTAATTGGTCTATAAGATTTGGGTTGTGATTTATCTTTATCCCCAGCTTTGGGAATAAAGGTAACCCTAACCTTAGTCCATTTCTCTGGTAGGTATCCCCAAGCAAAGCTCGTTCTAAAGATTTTAACTACCAGTGGTTGGATGATCTCTCTTCCCTGTTGTAGGAGAGCAGGGAAGATTTCATCTTCTCCGCCAGTCTTGAATGGTTTGAAGCTATTTATAGCCCATTTGACTCGGTCGGGTTTAAAGACCAGTGCCGACATATGCAAGTCTTCAATCCTTGGTTTGGATTTAGTCCCGCTTTGTGAAGGTGGCTCGGATCCTGGTTCCAGAACTGTTGAACCTGGGAAGTGGACACTGGTCATAAGTGTTAGGGTTTCCTCAACAGTTCTGGTAAAATTTCCATCTGGTTTCCTCAGTAGCCCCAGATGAGAGGTTGGCGATTTGGACATAATCTTATAAATTTTTGCAAGGTGTGCGGCTCCATTTATTTCCTCGCAGAACCTATGCCACGACTTCCTTTTCGCCTTCCTCAGTTCTTTATTAAAATCCGTTAAGGCCTTGCGATATGCATCCCAGTTACAGTGTTTTTTTGCCCGATTGAATAAGGTTCGGGCCCTCTGTCTGAGTATTTGAAGCTTATTGTTCCACCATGGTACTCTTCTGTTCGAAGCTATGGTTTTAAGCGGGCAGTTGTTATAGAAGGCTGAGATTAACCCAGTCTCAACTGCAGCCACTGTGTATTCCAGTTGTTCCCTGGATCTTACACTTTTCCCTATCGACCCTAGGCTGTCTTCGAGATCGGACCTAAACCCATCCCAGTCAGTCTTCCTTCGGTCACGATAGTGTTCAATATGTCTGTTTTTGTTACCCAGAATATCGAATATAACATGTCTGTGATCAGACATGGACACCTCTTCACTGACGTGCCAGTTGTCAATAATGCTCCATATATATAAATACTTTTTATCAAAGTCACAAAATTTTTGTTTTTTTTTTCAAACAGACTGATGCGAGGGGGTATAGGGGGCTGCGTTTTACCAAAGAAAACAATTATGTAGGGTTTATATTAGTTTTGCTGCAAGGGATCAACTCGTACACCTTTCCTTTACTGCTTACTTACGTTTCCATTCTATATAAATATCTATACAGGGTGTAAGTGACAGCCTAGCAAATACTGAAACGGTGAACTCACACCATCAAACTGAACAACTTTCACTATCAAGCCTACCTCAGGAAACGCGAAAAAAAATCAGCTGTCCTATACATTTTAGTCGGGTAGGTACAGCAGTTTTGTGTGGGACAGCTGATTTTTTTTCGCATTTACTGAGGTAGGCTCCATAGTGAAAGTTGTTATTATCATGTATATAAGGTCTAACAAAATTAGGTGAAACTATTTTAAGGGGATGATCAGACCATCAAACTGAACAACTTTCTCTATGGGACCAAAATTGAAATCGCGGAAAAAAATCAGCTGTTCCATACAAACCTACTCGACCTAAACGTATGGGAAAGCAGATTTTTTTTGCGATTTCAATATTAGTCACATAGAGAAAGTTGTTCAGTTTGATGGTCTGATCATCCCCTTAAAATAGTTTCACCTAATTTTGTTAGACCTTATAGAAATTGTTTGTTTCGTTTTTCGTTCGTTTCGGTCGTTCGCGGACCTACGGACGCCGGTGACCTTGTAATACCGCGCCCGGCGCATAGGGTTGGCGCCTGGCGGTTTAGCTACCGCGGCACAAGGAAATAATGATCACTAAATGAAAGATGTATAATTATGTTAGGTTTAAAATATATTTAACATATATAGCGTTGACATGTGTTATAAATTGCTTACTTTAATATATACACAACAATCAACAATATAAACCTCCAGGCATAATATTTAGCGTTTTACCGGTACATCGAAAGCGAGTATAAAAGCGCATACGACGCGGCGCGAGTGAACGACGTCAATTGATTCGAGTTTCGAGCTGAGACGGCGCGGTGAGGCGGTAATTGGGACCCTTCGAGTAGGCAAACCACTGGTCGCCTTTCCAGACATCGCGCGCCCCGCGCTCGCCCGCGCTCGCCCCCGCTCGCGCCACTACACCCACACATTTACTGCACACAAACGTCAGTGTCGCTTGTTTTTACGTTAGTATATATATATATTCTTTGGCCGGGGCGCGCGAGCTTGTTTGAAGCTGTTTTTCTGTAGGATATTTACTCTGTGCTGTAGGCCTCGCATGCCACCCCCGCGAAAAAATCGCTAAGCAACATAGAGCTTTTAAATTAATAATATTAATACCAATGCACTCATTTGAATTAGTTGCTGACGTGTTTTCTTTTTTTGTATATTTTTAAGCTCAAATTGGCTCTTAAATACTATAAAGAAGAATTAGTCCCGGCTCAAACCGTAAAATGACTGGGCTAGTGTGTTGGGGACAGCAAGTGATTGTAAAAAAATCAATGGTCATTTTATAGCGGTCATATATGAATTAATTGACCTACAATATCTTAAAGAGAGTTAAAAAGTAAAACATACATTTGTTTACATCAAAAAGAATAGGTGACCAAATTATTTTTTACTTTTTAAATGTTATTTTTTGCCGTGGTGGTCCAGTGGCGAGTAACCTTGCCTGCCGTGCAGGAGGCGATGGTTCGATCCCCGTCCAGTAGGCCTCGCATGCCACCCCCGAGAAAAAGATAAAAATCGAGATGTGCCTCCATCCTTATTATTTTACATATGCCAGCAAGAGCGAGGATGCCGTTATCTCGTTTAAACGCTTTGTCGTGGGTGGCATGCTAGCCATGCTGGAGTTTCTTAGGTACTTACTGTTTTGATCGGTGTTTGGTTTATTCGGCGTGGACGGTTCGGTTGGTTTCCACAGCAGATTAATTACCAAAGATTCTTTTTTCGGCAGATCCTTATTGTTAGTCGATTTAACTATGCACTCAATCTTTTTTTTATCGTCGACTAAATTTTGAATCTCAAATGTTTTGTATAAATAATAAACCTTTGTTTGATTTCGGAGTTCTTTAAGATTCGCTGATTCTTTTGATGCTGTAAAGTAACAATGGCAATTTTATTTCCTTTCTTTTCCTTTTAAACTAAGAGTCTTCCCATCAAACTGAACAACTTTTACTATGGGAGCAAACCGATCGGAGCAAATAAAAAATCTGCTGTTCCATACTAAACTGCAATGTCGACGCGCGAGTTCGCGACTCAAATGTATGCAACAGCAGATTTTTTTTTTTGCTCCGATCGGTTTGCTCCCATAGTAAAAGTTGTTCAGTTTGATCTTAGTTTAAAAGGATGCTAATGATATCAATTTCACCGTATAATAATAGAGGGAGTACTTGTATAATATAATGCCATGAGAAAATCTCAGGAAGCTGGCATAGGAATAGACTAGAATAGAATCACGAAAAAGGTATGGTAGGTATTGTGAAAATCTATATATTTTTACTATTTTTCATTTCATGAGATTCTTGTCGACCTTTAAGTACCATGCATTCTTTCTACTCATAAAACTGGACAAAAGTATCGAAAAATAAATATATATTTTTTACTAGATTATTAAACCGATTAAGGTTTACAGTAGGAAGGTTTTTAATTGATAAAAAAATATTTTAACTTTTTCTTTGTAAAATAAAATTTAAAAAAAAGTTCACCCCCCACTCCCCAAAAACTTCCCCCTTAGGAGTGAATCAAAAATCACTTCGGGTTAAATCATTTTAAATGATCCTAACTACCACTGTGCCAAGCAGCTTGCCTTTGACAGAAAGTGTAGTATTGTTTACTGCTAGCACTATGTGTAAACGTGCCGGCTGTGTATAACAATAATCATTTAAAATAAGAAGAAATCAATCAGCGAAGGCAAAACATTTTTTTGCCTTCGCTGTCGTATAGACCAAAAAAAAAATCTTTGGAAGAAATTAACAAACAAGAGTCTGGACCAGGCTCGCGCATATCTCTAACAAAAAAATGTTTTACGAAACGTGCACTGACGCCATTTAAATCCTTTGAACCGGTAGCACGTTTTTAGTATGGAAGTCCCGACTCTTATAATGTAGTGAGTTACATTCTCTTTGGTCTGGACAGTTTCAACAAAACCTTAGATAAAAAATACGCTGCAGATAAAACAAAATGAAAGTGAACGCTTTCACAACGATATGCTCAGTAGAGGCGCGCGCCCTGGGCGCTGCGTTTCGGGCGCTCTATGAAATTGTATGAATGCCTACGCAACGGATTATAGAAATCGCTGACGCGCCCGAGGCGCACATCGTAGTATCGTACACGCGCCCGAAGAGCGCCCCTGTTTTTATTTTTGTGGTGGAATTAGTTTAATAATGCGCCATTAATGGAGAACAATATAGTAAAAGTGATAAATAAAGACAGGCGCTCCCGTTTGATTCGGATTGATCCTTGCGTAAAACTCTCTTGAACATTGGAATGTTTGAACCCTAGGGGGGCGCGTAATTTCTCTATGATTTGAACCACCCTCGCATTTCAACAGTTAGGTATAAGTTTAGGTTTAAAATAACAAAGACAACGGCCGTAAGGGCTAGTTCCCATTGCCTTCCCGAAAGGATAAATATATAAAAAAGGTCAAACGTCAAAAACTATTAGTGTCAAAGTACGCAGTAAGCGAAAAATTCTTCGTCAATGCAAAGAACGCAACACGCAAGTCAAAACATTAGTTTTCAAACACTTTTCAAACCAAACCTTTGAGGGTATAATTAATAAACAAAAAAAATTACCAAATAGAGAGCTAAAACTGCTTCTTCACCCACTGTGCTCTTGGCTTCGGAGGGGGCTTCTTCGACTTCGATTGGGGCTCCTCTTACTCCTTGGACAAAACCTCGGGCAGCGGGATCCGGCCCAACTGGGCGAGTACCCCTTTGCACCACTTTTACCCAGTTGACCCCTCTGCACTTTATGTCGGGTCCCATCATCTCCCAGCATGAAGACTACTCCATCCCTTGTCTAGCACCTAGGTATGCCGAACCTCTGTTGCGCGGCCATAAATGCGTCGTTTCGCCGCTTAGTGAAAGCGTGATCCCGGTGCCCTTTAACATCTTATAGAGAACCAGGTCTTATCCTTAGTAACACCGCTTTAACTTTACCAATATTGGTCTCGTGGCGCAGGATGAAGCACGCCCCATTCTGTGGCAGCGTCTGATGTCGGCTGCACAGAACTTTAGATGTTGAGGCGTAAAACTCGGACGAGCACCGCCGCCGAGTGCTCCTCCTTAACTTCAGCCACACCGTGTACTAAGAGGATCTTCCGGCGACCCCGCATGTCCATAAGCTTCAACTGCTGTTGAAGGTTACCGATGGCAGTTGTGATGGAAATGCGGAATGCTCCAAAGTCCGTCTCCAGCTTAGTGGCGGTTGGACCTGGCGATTGGGAGTTCCAAAGCTCATTTCGGAAGACTGCCATTTGCTTTTTAAAGTGATCTATCAGCTCGGACATAGATTGCTTCAAGGTCGTTTCCATATTGTAGGGTAGATTTGATTGTGAAGTGACATGAAGTGATATAATGAAACTATACTGTTTGTAATAAAAACACTGCCAGGAATTTTTTTGTCACTTTTATTATTTGAAATAAAAAAATATATACTTTTTCATTGTTTTTCCATGAATATCCCCCCCCCCCCCCCACCTTGCAAATGTTATTTGTGACGCGGCATCTAGATTTTCCAAATTATTTTTCCATGTATACAAAGTTAGTAGTACTTATATTAATACCGTCTACGCGTATTGTGCGTCATAGTTTTGTATAAAATTGACCCCTCTGCAACCACCTTAAGTACTTTATTTAATTAAATTCTAAAGATGTAGTTGTCAAGTTTAAGTTAGTAAGTAATTAAAAACATTTTAATGGTTCCTTACCTCACCGCATTTTTGGTATATTCGCGTACCTGATTTTTTGGCAGTATTACAGCTGCCATGATTATGATCACGGGGTGACTTTAGAACTGCAGGCAGTTGTATCTGTAACACTGCCAAAATATCGCTAATTCAAATGTACCGAAAACGCGGTAAGAACTCTAAAAAAAAGATTTAATTGTAGGTTATTAAAGTAGACAATTTTTTATTTACCAGAGTTAAGATATTGCTAGTCAATAATGTGGATGTCCTAAATATACATCAATATATTTCTAATATCGTTGATTACCACAGGGGATATAGCAACAAAACAACTACCTAACTTAATTGTGTCATTTGATTCCTGAAATAGTTAAAACTTTAGTAAATATTATAATAATTTTCCTTTTTTTCTCACGCTGTGCCACAGCCAACCAAGTTATTTATAAGTTACTTTTAGCCTTATGGAGCTACAAAATGCATATGTTCATTAATCTCATAAGATAGGATTGAGTGTTGTCGGCCACCGGTCTATTTCTTTTGACAGATATGTCAAACGGGCCGTAGGTAGAGCCAACAACAGAACGTTAAGTGCAAAGTAGGCGTGGAACATGTCGCCACAGGTTATATGCAATGATTTGCATAACACCATAAGGGGCGCGGCGTGGTGCGAGCGAGAGGGCATGGGTAATTGCAGCAGCGTGAGCGGGAAGACAAGTGGCGACAGCCGTCTCCGAGCAAAATCGCTACTTTGTGCCCTCTTATACCTAAAGTTCTGTGGTGCCAACCCTTAAAGTAAAAACTATCGATATTATTACA
This sequence comes from Agonopterix arenella, assembly GCA_927399405.1. Taxonomy (NCBI): domain Eukaryota; kingdom Metazoa; phylum Arthropoda; class Insecta; order Lepidoptera; family Depressariidae; genus Agonopterix; species Agonopterix arenella. The sequence continues at coordinate 6,016,073 of OV656718.1, read as the reverse complement.
ATTTTTCAAGTTCATAGCCGTGGTGGTCCAGTGGCGAGTAACCTTGCCTGGTTGGTTCGATCCCCGTCCAGGCCGACTCGTACCAATGAGTGTTTCGAAATTTATGTACGATTTGTAACACCACTGGCTTTTCGGTGAAGGAAAGCATCGTGAGGAAGCCTGCATGCTTCAATTTCGAGGCATGTATTGTACCTACTGTCCATTACAAGTGGCGACGGGCTCACTCCCCGTCACACTGGACAGAGTTTCGGTACTATAGTGAAACGTGGATGTTCTGAAGAACTAGTTCAAGTGTCCGCACTTACTAAATAATTATTTACCTACCCTGTTGTATATCTGTAACTTACCTTTAAAGCTAATTTCCATTGTTAGATAATTTTTTTGATATTTCAAAATCTTTTTCATACATGTAAGCTCCAACATCTCATTACTGTGATATTCGTGCGTCGCTTCACAAATGACGTCATTGCTGTTATAATTTTTAACTTTCGTGTAATTCAGTTTTAGACCTGTGCCTGTCATATTGAAACCTGGAAAAATGATTAATTTAATTTATAGGTAGGTACTATAATCCGGTTCCCTTCAAAGGCAACGGAATAAAGGCGATTTAGTTAGTAAAATAGGTAAATTCCAAAATAAAACTGTTATCGGTAGCTACCGAATAAGAAACCAGTCTTAGAAAAACGTAGGAATTAAAGTAAAATACTATACTTTTTTTGCAAATTACGGTAACTCAGTTGTTTGTGTAAGTAACGCAATATAATTTTGAGGGACGGTAATGCAGTGGTTATTTTGCTGAAAAACATCAATAAATGTAAGAAGTAGCAAGAAAACATCGCTGCAAATGGCTTTATTACAATAATTATAATTAATTCCTTCAATTCATTCATTCATTCAATTCAATTCAATTCAATTAATTCAATGATTACTTTAAACAGAGATAAATAAAACTCGGCAAAAAACGTTAAAAAAGACTTATAGGATTTATAGAAAAAAAGATAAAAAAAATTATCCAAATTGTACCCTGAATAAAATAATGGCCCGTTTATCGTTTTTGTCAAAAATAATTTAAAATAATTATATTCACTCACTTTCAAGGAGTCGATCGCATATCTTGTCATTGGCTAGAAAAAAAAAACACAAAGATAAATTACAGGACGCTGGCATAGGTATTGTCTATAAATTAATTAGGTTAGGCCATAGACGAAATATACTACTCCCTAAGGAGTACATTCCTTGGTTATAGTCCTAGGGGAGCGCGTAATTTCTCTATGGTTATAATAGTCGATTGCAGCGCACCCAAACCATAGATATCCAATAGAGGATTGAGCTGTGCCAAATTATCTTTCTCTCGGTTTAATCAAAATTAATCCATAGTCCAAACACATAAAAACTATTTGACACGCATAAAGTTGACCACGCTAGAAGAAGAAGGCAATCTTGTCCGCGGTGTCTCATTCTAACAGTGTACTGGTGTTGCCATTTGCTAATGTTATGATATCAGCCGAATTGGTAAGATCAAATGAAGCAAAAATGTATCAAATCTTTTTAAGTTATTTGTGTGTTGAAAAGCCTTGGTAGTAAAAAAGAAAAAAATTGACAACCCAATCTGCCATTTTATTTGAAATTGCCGCCAGCCGTCAAATTAATTTTCATTATTTTTTAACCACATTTTTATGTTAAAATGGTTCGTATTTGCTTAATCGACGGCTGCAAAAGCGAATATTATCCAGTTTGTGGCTTATCGTATCACAGGTTTGCATTTTTAATATGTTTTAGTTGTGAAAATATTAAAGTAGTTAGGGTAGCAACAAACATAGAAGGTAAGCTTCGGAAGCAAACAAAATTACAGTTTGAATATTAAAATATGATAAAAATTACGAATATAAAACATGGACACTAGGACATTCAATCGCGAGGGTCCGGGTTCTAATCCGCACGGACAGCATGACATGATAATTATGTTCATACCAATGACTTTTTCTAACTTGTGTATACGTAATACCGACTGCTCTCAAACGGTGAAGAAAAACATCGTGAGGAAACCCGCATACGCTGAAGTAAAAATTCTCATGCTTATGTGAAATCTATCAATCCGCATTGGGCACGCGTGGTGGACTAACGCCCATGAAACCTCCCTGTGCATGGAAGTGGGACGTACGTCGTACATAGGTTAATGATTATGATGTATAAACTGGCATATTATCTCCTGCTTTCGGCTTGACGTTAAATTTTGGGTCTCAAGATGAGAATTGTTTTATTTATTTTAGGATTCCCAAGAAAAAATTTACCTGGTACGCTAGTTTTTTTCTCATCAAGGTAGCGTAGGCAGGTACACATTTTCAGTGGCAAAACGCCTGCACAAATAGTGCACTAAAATTTTTTAAAAGTCCTAAAAGCATAATCGCATTGCCACTCTACTAAGGATAGGGACACGACGGCCAACAACTTCTATCCCGCTTTGTCCAAAATTCCGAGAAGAGCTCTCTCCAGGTGTACGTAGTACTTACTATCTCTATGACCCAAACAAGGTTTTTTTTTATATTTCTAGTCAGGCTTTACTATTTATTTAAATAAACTATCAGCACGCGATGATTACGTCACTTACCATGACAAAAACCAATGAAGGACCATATCACAAAAACACACCACTTCTTCATTTTGACAGATTTTCACAAAAAAACTCACTAAAAACAAATACGAAAATTTTTATACGACTCTACAAAACCTCCTAATACGCGTGGAAGCACGTGGAAACAAGAAAAATTTTCAATGGCGGCCGGCTCACTACGTTATAAGAGTCGGGACTCCATACTTAAAACTGAACGTGACAAATATCCCGAATTGTATGAAACGTGTGCGAACGTTAAAAGGAATTTAATGGCGGCGGTCCAAGTTTCATATAAAAATTTTTTGATAGAGTGTTGCACGAGCCTGGTCGGCAATGTTCGACCTTCATTTGTCCTTCAATGTTTAGTTGTAAGCTGACAACTAAGCCAAAGTGAGATAGCCTCGGAATACCGGTGTGTCCCTTTCTAACGTGTTGCCAACTTATTAAGCTACCACTTCAGAATTTACTGTACAAAAGATGTACAATGTATTTTAAATATTATTAGAGACGAGCGTTAACCCGCGACTTTGTCCGCACAAATTGTATACCAGATTTTAAGTCAGATAATAAGCTATCAAACAAAAAAAATTCATCAAAATCGGTTCAGTAGTTTTTGCGTGATGCTCGTTCAAACAAACAAGCACCCAAACAAACACACAAACAAACACACAAATAAACACACAAACAAACAAACAGACGGACAAAAAATCCAAAAATTGGTGAAATGGAATCAGGGACACCTAAAAACCATATCGTAACTTTTTTTTTGTTAATATCTTCAATGTACAGACAAACTTTCTGCTACAGTTTTATAATAGTCTAGATTGAATGAACATGAACAACAGAGAGTAGTGTACGCGGTATCTTAAACACCATAGATAATTAGGACTAGACTTAGCCACCCGTTTTTTAGTCTATTGTAGCAACACTGGTCACACTGACTGGCGTCACATTTTAATGTCACAATATTATATTCTCTTTGGTCACAATGGCGTCGGTTTTGGTGTGTTTTTCAGTTTTGTGGTTCCTAAATAGATTGATATTGTGAAATTATTATTTTATTTATTTGTATTTTTATTTTATTGGAAAACCAACAGCAATATAATACAGTAGTTACATGAGTATAAAGCAGAAAGCCAATAACAGGTTTTCACTGGTAGATACAGGAATAGTTGAGAAAAAAACAAATGGTTAACAATTTTAAAAAACGTACATGAGTCAGCACACATGTCAGCCTAAAGGTAAATATAAAAAAGCATTGCAAAAACAATAAACAAAATAAAAGAAAAGACCTTAGTCTAACAATAACCTCTACACTTCATCAGCAAAGAAATCACGACTTAACAACCTCCTTGTCGACTCGACGTTAGAATTAAATAGATCAATATTATAAGTATTGAATAGTTTATTATGAATATAAATTGTTGTAAAATGAGTACCTGCTTTTGATTTATACGATCAGAAGTCGGATTCATAACCAGTAGGCCTCGCATGCCACCCCCGAGAAAACGGCAAAAATCGAGATGTGCCTCCATCCTTATTATTGCACGCATGCCAGAGAGAGCGCGCATGACGTTTTTCTCGTTTAAACGCTTTGTCGTGGGTGGCATGCTAGTCGTGCAGCGAAGCCTAAACTCTCGCGTTTTGCCCAAATCCCGTAATGTTTCTTTAAAAAAAAATTCTATGAAAAGTTAAAGTTCGTCTAAAAGTTGTATAAAGTAATGTAACCAAATAACTTATATGTATGGCAGATCATCATAATGAATACAAAAGTCCTGCAAAGTATTGTGATACCAGTCCGTGAATCTGGTAGGTACTGAACAACTTTTACTATGAGAGCAAACCGATCAGAGCAAAAAAAATCAGGTGTTGCATACATTTGAATCGCGAACTCGCGCGTCGACATTGCTGTTTAGTAGGTATGGAAAAGCAGATTTTTTTATTTGCTCCGAATGGTTTGCTCCCATAGTAAAAGTTGTTCAGTTTGATGGGTAGACTCTTAGTTTCGAAGGATGCTAATGATATCAATTTCACCCTGTAGGTACAAACATGTGTGTGCATCGCTACAATCATGCGTTTGAATCGATACATCGCTTGTTAATTGCTAGTGTAGCGATAATCTCACGCGTTAGACAAACGCGCGTTTTTGACGCTGCGCTGTATAAAGGCTCAGTCTGTACAGGGCCTACTTTGACTAGACAGATGACATTTTGACACTACCATGTGAAAATCTCTATTTTAACTTATGACCAGGCTGTAAGGGCTAGTTCGCGTTGCCTTTCCGAAAGGATGAATTATTAAAAAAAAACTATTTCTTTACTTTTTCTGTATCATGAGCCATGAGTCATGACATGAGATTCTGGTCGACCTATACAGGGTGTAAATGACAGCCTAGCAAATACTGAAACGGTGAACTCGGACCATCAAACTGAACAACTTTCACTATGGAGCCTACTTCAGGAGACGCGAAAAAAAATCAGCTGTCCCATACAAAACTGCTGTACTTACCCGACTCAAATGTATGGGACGGCTGATTTTTTTTCGCGTCTCCTGAGATAGCCTCCATAGTGAAAGTTGTTCTGTTTGAGGGTCTGAGTTCACCGTTTCAGTATTTGCTAGGCTGTCACTTACACCCTGTATATGCATTTTCCGCTGCGATGCGTCCCGTCGTAATATGCACTTAAAATAGTAAATAAAATAAAACAAAACAATGTGATAAACATTTATTTTATAAGCTGTTATAATTTTATTACGCTGTACTTAAATAATGTTGGAAATGTAAATTTATATTTTATTATTGATTAAATTAATTGTTTCAATAAACAAACTATGCAAAAGATTTCTCTCTTATTAATAACCTATGCCTGCAGCCGTAGTATGGCAGCGTGATATAGCGGTATCGCGCCTTCGCTCTCTTTCTATTAGCACGCGAACGAACGAGACAAGAGGCGTGATAAAGCCCTATCACGCGCATCATACTTCGGACTCTGTGCGATCGAGCTTTGGTCGGCGCCCTTTGAGTTTACCGTAGGAATGTAATAACATCCCACGAAAAAGTTTATTAATTTCCATAGAATTATAAACAAATTACAAATACAAATGTATTAAATACATATATTTTTGATTATATTGCTTACATAAAGCTCTTAAAAACCTACTTATAACGGTGAACTCAGACCATCAAACTGAACAACTTTCACTATGGAATGTATCCCATACATTTGAGTCGAGTAGGTAAGGCAGATTTGTATGGGACGGCTGTTTTCCTGTTCACTGTTTCAGTTTGCGGAGGGCTGTCCCTTACACCCTGTATATTCAATTTTTATTATACAGGGTGAAATTGATATCATTAGCATCCTTTTAAATTAAGAGTCAAACTGAAAAACTTTAACTATTTTTTCTTTTACTACTTTTACTTTAACAAACCAATGGGACCAAAAAAAAATCTGTTATTGCATACATTTGAGTCGAGTAGGCACTGCAGTTTAGTATGGAACAGCAGATTTTTTCAGCTGCGATCGTTTTGCTCCCATAGTAAAAGTTATTCAGTTTGATAGGTAGACTCTTAGTTTCAAAGGATGCTAATAATATCAATTTCACCCTGTATATATAAAAATACCTATCTTCCTATATCAAAGAATAATAATAGGCTTAATTTAATATAGGTAATGCTGACGGTTTTTAAATGGATGATCAGACCATCAAACTGAACAACTTGACCAACATCGAAATCGCGAAAAGACCTCAACTAAAGAATATAATATACTCCTCAACTGCCGATCCAAAACTGCAAATCTAATTGACACAATGGTATGAGAGGACGAATAGACGTCGACCCCGTAATGTACTGGTCGATCCAGACGATGAGATCATGGTTGCCGTACAGGCGGCCCAACAGACACGACTAACAATCGCAAACTCACAACCCACGATAACAACACGTCGGCACAGTAATCAACGTCCCCGCCGGCGGGGACAGCCGCGACCTCTGCACACTCCTTTCAATTCTGGCGCCTACAGACGCTACAGGCTAATCCCAGGCCGCTTCTCACCTATCCCAGCTACACAATCCGCCGCGTAGCCCCAGCAACGTCCTAGGCCGAGGTCCGTACCCCTCTGGGTGCCCCTAGGTCGGTTGCTTAAGGTAGCTCGGTGACCTTCATGGTCCCTCCAATAGCCCGCAGTAAAAAGCAGTAGTTGCTCCCGGAGCAGAGCTGTAATAGTCATCTCAAAAAAAAAATGGTATGAGACGGCTGATATTTGTTTACCTATTTCGATGTATGTGCCATAGAGAACGTTGCGTTGTTCAGTTTGATGGTCTTCAAAATTTAATAAATATCTTGGAAATTGTCACACAAATTATCTAGTCACATTAAAAGTACCAGCACGGCTAGCATGCCACCCACGATAAAGCGTTTAAACGAGAAAAAAGTCATGTGCGCTCTTTCTGGCATAAGTAAAATAATAAAGACGGAGGAACATCTCGATTTTATCGTTTACTCGGGGGTGGCATGCGAGGCCTACAGCACGGCTAGCATGCCACCCACGACAAAGCGTTTAAACGAGAAAAACGTAATACGCGCTCTTTCTGGCGTACGTAAAATAATAAAGATGGAGGCATATCTCGATTTTTATCGATTTCTCGGGTGTGGCATGCGAGGCCTACTGGAGTGCTATTTTTGAATCTCATACGTTGAACTCAGCAGTTGAAAATGTATGGAGATATGTATCTTTCTACTGCTGATTTGACTTTCGAAAATCGCACACCTGGAGTATGATTTTCGAAAGTCAAATCGGCCGTAGAAAGATGCATATTTCCATATAATAGTAATTTTGACATTTTCAACCGCTGAGCTCAGCGAATGAGTTTCAAAAATCGCACTCCTAAACAAACAATCATCAGCATAATAAAAAGGACCCTGTATACGAAACTATAATATGTAAATGAGTAAATACTTACTGAGCTATAAAATAAAACAAAACGAATAATTAATTATGTTCTTACATCATATTTTTAATGAGCTCACTGGGTACTCATCTCGCTTCTAAAAAAGCTTCTAACCAATAACTTTAATCGACTATTAAGGTGGTTTCAGAGGGATTAATTTTATACAAAACTTTGACGCACAATACGCGTAGACGGAATTAATATAAGTAGCTTTGTATATATGGAAAAATAGTTTCGAAAATCTAATTGCCGCGTCACAAATAACATTTGCAATTTGTAAAATAATTACAAACCTTTACCTTGGACTTTTTTTTTTGGACCTTTGAGCCGGGGTCGCGCAGGGCAGTGCCTTAAGATTATGTTTTAGTAATTAAGTAATTTCCACCTGTTTCGGTCTCTTCAGAATTCTTTAGGCAGTGTCAGGTTAACATCACGAGAGGTCTGCCAAAACTACTTGTCGCGGTATTTTGAACAGAAGCCCCAAAATTTTTATAGCAATGGGATCATGTCCCTACCTACCAGATGGCAAAAATTTATCGAACAAAATGGTACCTACATACTTTAGTTAAATGTAAATAAACAACATTAAAAATATTTGATTGATATTTGATGAAGATTACAAAGATATAAAGCTTTGAAATTTCTCATACAACATTTTTTAAAAGCTTTATAATATCTTCGTAATTATATTATAAACGAGCGTTAACCCGCGACTTCGTCCGCACAAATTATATACCAGATTTTAAGTCAGATCATAAGCTATCAAACAAAAAAAGTTTCATCTAAATCGGTTCAGTAGTTTTTGCGTGATACTCGTTCAAACAAACAAACAAACACACAGATAAAAAATCCAAAAATTAGTGAAATGGAATCAGGGACACCTAAAAACCATATCGTAGCTTTTTTTTTTGTTAATATCTTCAATGTACAGACAAACTTCCTGTTACAGTTTTATAATATACGAGCGTTAGCCCGCGACTTCGTCCGCACAAATTATACACCAGGTTTTAAGTCAGATCATAAGCTATCAAACAAAAAAAGTTTCATCAAAATCGGTTCAGTAGTTTTTGCGTGATACTCGTTCAAACAAACAAACAAACAAACAAACACACAAACAAACAGACATACAAAAAATCCAAAAATTGGTGAAATGGAATCAGGGACACCTAAAAACCATATCGTAACTTTTTTTTTGTTAATATCTTCAATGTACAGACAAACTTCCTGTTACAGTTTTATAATAGTATATAGATAGATTATAAATTGTATTTGTGACGCGGCATCTAGATTTTCTAAACTATTTTTCCATATACGAAAAATTACTTTTATTAATTCCGTCTACGCGTATTGTGCGTCAAACTTTTTTATGGACTAAAACTACCTTAACTGGTTTCCCTAGAAACAATCAAGCTTTCGCTTGCCTACGATGGGAACCCCTGGTAAATGAAGTCTGTACACATACATTCTTTCTGCATTTATCCCAGGTGTACTTATCATCTCAGCCGATGGACGTCCACCGCTGGACATAGGCCTCCCTCAAGGATCGCCATAACGACCGGTCCTGCACTGCCCTCATCCAACGGGTTCCCGCCGCCGCCTTCACAAGGTCGTCGGTCCACTGTGTGGGGGGCCTACCCACGCTGCGCTTTCCGTCATTAAAGGGCGGAGCCACGTGACCACCTAATTCGCGAGACGAACGAAAGACGTCTACTCGTGAACCCTCAAGCCACGCCAAGCCAATTTTTTTTTGTATGCAGTTTGCACACAAAAAAAAGTTAATTGAAAAGCCGCGGTGGTCCAGTGGCGAGTAATCTTTCCTGCCGTGCAGGAGGCGCGATGGTTCGATTCCCGTCCAGGAGTGGTAGTTTTAAAAGTCATACGTTGAAATTAGAAAATGTCATAATTACTATGCATGGCATTTTCAGTAATGAACAAACCCTTCTTTAACAAATAAAGATTTAAAAAAAACCAGAAGGTTGCACATCAAATCAATGCCATCTATCGATTAATTTGGAACTATTTTTTTATTTCATTTCATTTTCGAAAATTCCCATAAGATCAGGAACTTTTCGGATAATAATTGGGCTCGCCATAATCCGAGTCAGTTTTAACATTCACATATTTACTGCCATCAAAAGTATTACTATATTTTGGTGAAACAGTTCCGTGAGCAATTTCACTGTATTCTGTATACACATTTCTATTGCAATCTATATCTTCATATTCAGAACGAGGGTTGTTTTGTGGTCTTTGATTTTAGGCACTGTTTTGGCGTAACTATTACCAGAAACGTCTTTGTTTCCAGCGCGAGAGTTCAGAATCTTCTTCATTTGGTTCCTTTGACTTTTACTAGTTGGGAGTAGATTTTACCAAGGTCATCTACTTTGAGGGGTTCGCTGTATGAACTTTCATAGGTATGCATCAAAAGGTCTACAAGTTTTTTTACACGTGCAACAGTCAGAAAATCACTCATTACCCCATTACCTTGTACACACGGCAACACATCAAGCTATACAAAACCAACATAAGCTGGCCGCGCGACGATATAAGTTACTCGACCTGCGCGCGGCCAGCTTACGTTGGTTTTGTATAGCTTGATGTGTCGCCGTGTGTACATTAATTATTGTTATATTCTACATTATTATTTATATTTTGGGTATTATCAACAATTAACATTTCGCATAATAAGTGGGCTCGGCATAATCCGAGTCAGTTTTAGCATTCACATATTTACTGCCATCAAACGTATTACTATATTTTGGTGAAACAGTTCCGTGAGCAATTTCACTGTATTCTGTATACCCATTTCTATTGCAATCTATATCTTCATATTCAGAACGAGGGTTGTTTTGAGGTCTTTGATTTTTAGGCACTGTTTTGGCGTAACTATTACCAGAAACGTCTTTGTTTCCAGCGCGGGAGTTCAGAACCTTCTTCATTTGGTTCCTTTGACTTTTAGGTACTGGTTGGGAGTAGACTTTACCTAGATCATCTTCTTTGACGGGTTCACAGTATGTAGATTCATAGGTTGTGTCAATTGGTCTAGCATAGTGGGTTTCCAAATTTGGTGGAAATTGAATAGCGATTCTGTTTTCTTGGCCGTCTGATGAGTTTATCTGAAAATGAAAATGTGAGTTAGTTGGACTGCAAATGGATATTTTTATTGAATAAATTTAAGATAAATATATTTGTGTAGGTTTACATGAATATGTATACAGGGTGTAAATGAATATGAGTAAGGTTGTAGGTATGGAGAAAAATTTACATTTTTTGTTATTGACCTTTCAAAATACTTTCAAAAATAATCACATTCATTGCTAGGCCGCATCGGAGCTGTGATAAATAACTTCTAAGGTTGTATGGAAGAAGTCGATTTTTTGCGTTAAGACTGCCTTCTTTTGTATCTTCTGCATTTCTTTACGGTATATTTTGCTGAATAGGTAGTATGCTTACATTGATTTATTGAAAATGAGTTGATTCTCAACGGTTTTGGCTTGTTTTGGTTAGTTTTTCATAAACTTTTAGAGTCAAATATTTCAGCTCCGATGTGAGCTACGCCATGCCAAATATACTTGTTTTTGATAATTCAATTGAAAAAATTTAACTCTACAATACTTTCATTGGTGGCCGCAACTGTAAAAAAAATACTTTTACCACAGGTTTGGCATGTTCTTTTTTAAGCGGATGGGTTTGCTCTTGACCTCAATCCAGTCCTCAGGACGAAGATGGGGTCGAAGGTGTAGCGACCTTACCCAGAAGAAGCCTATTCACTCGTATTTTAAAGAAATTCGGTTTGTAAGCGCTCGAAAATACTGACGCAGGCAGGGCATTCCACTCCTACTGGCATTATAAAAGATTCTGAAAGGCGCTTGGTGCGGATATGTGGGATGTCAGCCAAGAAGGGGTGATATTCCGCGGTGAATCTGGAAGTCCGATAGTAGAAAGGGGAAGGCGGGATGAGCACATGTAGCTCTTGGGTACACTCACCGAAGTGCAATCTGTAGAAGACCGACAAGCAGGCTATTCTGCGGCGATGGGCTAGGCTTTAAAGCTTGGTGTCCACCAGCATAGTCGCCTATGAGCATTCTGGCTTTGGGTTCAACCGAGTCGAGTGAGGCTAGTTGATACTTGGTTGAGCCATCCCACAGGTGGCAGCAATACTCCATACAAGATCGGACCTGAGCTTTATACAAAATCATGTGCTGTCCAGAAGTGAAGTACCACTTCACCTTGTTTAAGATGCCCAGGTTTTTGGCCGCAGTTTGAGCCTTAGACTCAATGTCAGCGCCGTAGTTGAGTTTCGTGGTCAACCTCATGCCCAAAAGCTCAAGATTGTCGGAAACAGGGACAGATGTACCCCGGAAAGTAGGTGTCAGATTAAACGGACTCCTTTTGGCGGTGAACAGACAAGCCTGTGTTTCAGTGGCGTTGAACTTGACTAGATTATTGTCACCCCACTGGGAGATAAGACTTAAAGTCAAGTTTGTCCGCTCCTCCACATGGCCGAACGTATTTCATCCCCGTTGGCCCCAGCCCGGTATCCAGCAGGATATATATCTCTCTATTTCAAACAACGTTTTGGAGTTGACCTGACGGTGTTAGTACATGCGCACTTTGCGCAAATTGTGCATGACAATACTGTGTAGGGTTGACTTACAACGCATCGTATGAACATCATCCACATTTCGTTACTTTTTATAGTTCACGAGCGTTAACCCGCGACTTCGTCCGCACAAATTATATACCAGATTTTAAGTCAGATCATAAGCTATCAAACAAAAAAAGTTTCATCAAAATCGGTTCAGTAGTTTTTGCGTAATACTCGTTCAAACAAACAAACACACAAACAAACAGACAGACAAAAAATCCAAAAATTGGTGAAATGGAATCAGGGACTCCTAAAAACCATATCGTAACTTTTTTTTTGTTTATATCTTCAATGTACAGACAAACTTACTGTTACCGTTTTATAATAGTACGAGCGTTAACCCGCGACTTCGTCCGCACAAATTATATACCGGATTTTAAGTCAGATCATAAGCTATCAAACAAAAAAAGTTTCATCAAAATCGGTTCAGTACTTTTTGCGTGATGCTCGTTCAAACAAACAAACAAACACCCAAACAAACAGACAGACAAAAAATCCAAAAATTGGTGATATGGAATCAGGGATACCTAAAAACCATATCGTAACTTATTTTTTTGTTAATATCTTTAATGTACAGACACACTTCTGTTACAGCTTTATAATAGTAAAGATAGATAGATTCTGTTATTCAAATAGTATTAAGCTGAACAATTACTGAAAAAGTGAATTTAGCCTAATTTTTTAACGTTTTTTTTTACTGAGAGGATAAAAATAAAATATATTATGTTATGCAGTGAAATACTACGGGTGCGCGGGCCTGACAGCATACCCTTGCTCGTCTCCCCTAAAGTGTCCCCAGAAAGTGTGAGGTGAGGTGGGGTATATGAAGTCAGAGGGAAGCGGTGAGTGGCCGTTCTGTATGTAGAACTATATTTATCTTTTCTGTGCCTTAACTCATACCCATTTAAGTGCCTGACTGAACCACTTTCACAATTAAGAGGATATGTAAAAAATAGGATTCTTCAAAGCGTCATATATCATGAAGTACTAACAGTAGGAGTATCATTTGCGGATATGTGTAAATTGAACATATAATTGAAGTTTTGATTAGAGCCAAAACACGATTAAGACACATTTTCTCAATAGAAAAACAAGCCAAAGTAACCTCTGTCTTTATCGATAAACGCTTAGAACTGCTAAGCGGTTAATAATAGAAACACGAGACTTGATTTAAAAAAAAAGAGATTGAAATTTTATAAAGTTTGATTAGAACAGAATTGAACTTACATAAATAGTACAGTCACAATTAAATGAAGTTTGTTTTACGCTTGCGTCGTTTCAGGCGCGCGCCGCCCCATCTCTTTCTCTCGCATCAGGCATATTATAAGCTATCACACGCCCATTTCGCTTTAATTATTTTTCGACATAGGCCCTTAAACCAACAATGCAATCGCGAAAAGTGTATCAGCTGTTTCAACCGCAGTAAAAGGAATATTACCATAGGCTCGCTGTCCTCCTTGACACGCCGCTTCAGCACATAAACGACAAAGACTAATATGACGCAGATGACACATACCCCACCCACCCCGTACAAAATACCGTTCTCTAAACGGAACGGTGGTTTTTTCTTTTCTTCACCTGGCTCATCCTTTTGACCTGGATGAACAGATAATTTTAAATTAGCATTAATAGTACAGTATCATCCATCCAGTATCACGCACACACACACACACGCACACGCACACACACGCACCCCAACACACCCCCACATATATACATACACGCTCACACGCGCTCACACTGACACGTTTCTTATAATATGTAGTTTGTAAATTCTAGTATATTCCTTAGACATAAATAAAATAATAGATATGGAAGAGCGGATCCTTCTGGCACAGGTATTTTCGGATACTTACCAGAAGAACCCAATCACTGATATGTTTATGTAACAAAGTTTAAGAAATATACATTTTTCATTTTCATTTTCATTTTCATCCTCCTAAGGCCCCGCGGACAATTTTTTGCACCAAATAAAGTTGACCTGTCGCACGCATTAACTTAAGAGGATAGGCGGGCTCTCGATGTTTGGAGAATAGGTCATTTTCCGACTGAATACGTATTTGTTTGATCCGCCCCCTCAACACACCCCGCCGACTAGAGTGTGAAGAGACAATTCAATAAATTGGTCAAAATCAGGATTTCGTATTCTTTTCCCTATTTCCTCCTCGAAAACTTAACTGATTTGAAGATTTCTTTCAAGAATTATATGAAAAAAACTTTGGCTATGTCTGTATATTTTGTTTTTTTTTTAATTATATCCGTCAAATTGGTTTGCTGGAAGCCTGAAAAGGTAAAATTGGTCAGTTTCGAAGGTCCCTAGTTCTTAAAGTTAACAATGTACGCAAAAAAGCAAAACATAGGGACAGCAGAAGTAACATAGATTGTATGGTAACATTTTTTTGCTCTAGTGCCATTCATTATCCAGGGAGGAAACAGGGGAATACGTTTGCGTAGACAAAACGGTACTAGTCTATCCTCTTAAGTAACATGAAAACGCCCAATGTACAATATTTTGCACATATAATTTTAAAATTATATCTTATCTTTTTATTTCTTATATTTAGACTTCAGTTGGACAGTCTATACAGGGTGTAAGTGACAGCCTAGCAAATACTAAAACGGGTAACTCAGGGCATCAAATAGAACAACTTTCACTATGGAGCCTACCTGAGGAAACGTGAAAAAAAATCAGCCATACATTTTAGTCGGGCAGGTACAGCAGTTTTGTATGGGACAGCTGTTTTTTTCGCGTTTCCTGAGGTAGGCTCTCCATAGTGAAAGTTGTTCAGTTTGATGGTCTGAGTTCACCGTTTCAGTATTTGTTAGGCTGTTACTTACACCCTGTATAGTATTTTCGACAAATTGCCAAAAATGTAGGTATCAACGAAAAAAACAAATCTGTCCTCAACAGGTGGGAAGACCGATTAGATATAGCGCTCTGGGCCAGGAGAGCAATCGCGCTAAATAAATCTCAACTGAACCGTGATTGAACCGCGTGTGAACTACAACTTTTAACCCAGCCGTTAGAGCCGTTTTGACAGATCGCTCAGACGTTAAAGGCTGTCAGTCACGTATAGTAAATAAGTGAAATTTAGCGCGATACGGAATTCAGCACAGTTGATTAATCATTGGAACTCGGTTGTTTAAAATCATCGCGATCGCCCTCCTTGTAGACTAAGAGATGAGTGTACTTTTTGCAACCATCAGCTGCAAGGCTGATTCAGTGTTTATGAGGTGTAGAGCATCTCTGTGATGGGGATGGACCAGGTCTGCCTGCATAACTCCAGTCGGTTTAGAAGTTACTGATGTTTAAAGGTCAGTAAAAAATTAACGATCAGCTGCAAGGCTGATCGTATGATATTATTGTAGTGTGCACTGTAGCTATGTCAAAGGTCAGACCTTTGAACGGCTGTATCTCCTAAACCGACTGATGAACCATGTCAGTTTTTGTACTGTTCACATAGCTACAGTGCACACTACAATAATATCATACGATCAGCCTTGCAGCTAATCGTTAATTTTTTACTGACCTTTAAACGTCTGTAACTTCTAAACCGACTGTAGTTATGCAGGCAGACCTAGTCCATCCCCATCACAGAGATGCTCTACACCCCATAAACACTGAATCAGCATTGCTGCTGATGGTTGCAAAAAGTACACATATCGCTTAGTCAATTATCGCATATCGTTATTTTGTGCATAAAATTGTGCACTGGGTCTCCGAATTTTTTTTTTGACTTGTGCAGTTGAGATAGGGAAACAGTAGAGAACTAAGCCGTGTCCTTGAGTGCCGTAGAGCGTCACGTGACTCCTCCTGACGAAAGTCATGTGACGCGGAGTCACGGGATGTTCTACGTCGAGTGCCTTGGTTGCGACTGGCAGATTTTTAAGATGGTGACATCCAACGGCTCGATATTATATGAGGAATTAGGTATCTAAGATTGAACCTTGTATCTACAGGGTGAATTTGATATCATTAGCATCTTTGTAAACTAAGAATCTATCCATCAAACTGAAAAACTTTTCCTATGGGAGCAAACCGATAGGAGCAAAAAGAAAATCTGCTGTTCCATACTAAACTGCACCATCCGCCGCTGCCTACTCAACTCAAATCCTACCTCAGGAAAAAAAAATCCGCTGTCCCATACATTTTAGTCGGGTAGGTACAGCAGTTTTGTATGGGATAGCTGATTTTTTTTCGCCTATCCTGAGGTAGGCTCCATAGTGAAAGTTGTTCAGGTTGATGGTCTGAGTTTACCATTTTAGTATTTGCTAGGCTGTCACTTACACCCTGTATAATTATATTTATTGATCATATAGCTGTACGACAGCGCTATTTTAAGATGCAATACGGAGTATTTGTGCAGATGATGGGGCGCGGGCGACGCGACATTACAGAAAAGAGATAAACGGTGCATCAACTTCATGCTAGCGCTCGAATCGACGCGCAAACAGACGACGGCCTCCTTTTTTAGTACAGGGTGTAAGTGACAGCCTAGCAAATACTGAAACGGTGAACTCAGACCATCAAACTGAGCAACTTTCACTATGGAGCCCACCTCAGGAAACGCGAAAAAAAATCTGCTGTCCCATACATTTTAGTCGGGTAGGTACAGCAGTTTTGTATGGGACAGCTGATTTTTTTCGCGTTTCCTGAGGTGGGCTCCATAGTGAAAGTTGTTCAGTTCGATGGTCTGAGTTCACCGTTTCAGTATTTGCTAGACTGTTACTTACACCCTGTATAGTATTTTCGACAAATTGCCAAAAATGTAGGTCCTTCTTATTATGCTGACACTTTTTAAGGGGATGATCAGACCGTCACACTGACCACTTTCTCTATGGCATCAACATCGAACTCGCAAAAACGCAAAACTTCAAACTCGAGCTAAATGTATGGGAGAGCTGAATTTTTTTTCTAATTCAATGTTGGTCTCATAGAGAAAGTTGTTCAGTTTGATTGTCTGATCAACTGTCAGCATAATTATAAAGTTGGACCCTGTATAGTAGTTTTAGGAAAACTGGGAGAAAAAAAAATCCAGTTTTTTTTGAAAATTTATTTATTTTTCCTTATATTTATATTTTTTATTTGATTTTATTGCGCCTAAGGTTTTTCTCGATGGGACCAAAATATGGTGTCCCACTGGACATTTGGGTGGAGTAGGCTTACAGTTTTGTATGGAACAGCTGTTTTTTTCGTGATTTAGATGTTGGTTCTTTAGTTTGATGGTCTGGACACCCCCTTCAAAACCGTAAGCATATTAAGAAGGTTTCTGGTATGTTTATTATTTAATACTGCTACCTGTTAAGTGGGTATAGACTAAGAGATAAGTGTACTTTTTGCAACCGTCAGCTGCAAGGCTGATTCAGTGTTTATGAGGTGTAGAGCATCTCTGTGATGGGGATGGACCAGGTCTGCCTGCATAACTCCAGTCGGTTTAGAAGTTACTGATGTTTAAAGGTCAGTAAAAAATTACCGACCAGCTGTAAGGCTGATCGTATCATATTATTGTAGTGTGCACTGTAGCTATGTGAACAGTACTAAAACTGACATGGTTCATCGATCATTCGATCGAGGGCAGCACTGGCTCCGTACTCTCTAAAGCATTTTGAAAATTATGATACATGATGGACTACCATACACCCTCCCTGAGGGAAGGCCTGTGCCCTGATGATGATGAAGATGATACATGACTTATTTCGCGTCCAAAATTCAATACATACTTAACGGATTTTCAGTCATAAAGTCTTCTTCCAGTGTGGTAGTTGATTTACTTTGACTTTGAATGTCATTCTCATTTATTTTTGGTGTTGATGTTATATCTTGGTTGTCTTGGATCGCTGTTTTACGTGATGATGATACATCTATATGTTTCTCACACAACGAACGCACATAAGTGATTCCGTTTATATTTACTTCTGGGGTAATGTTCGCTGGACTTCGTTCATGGGTCAGAAATGAGCAATTTAACGTTACAGATTCGTTGATTTTAATCTGAAATAAATGTTTGAAGCATTATCTTAATGTATTTAAATCACAGAAATGTAAATAAAATCGGCTAAGTGCGAGTCGGAATGAGGCACAGAGAGTTCCGTAACTTCGTACCGTACCACCACACAATATACATAAAGAGTCCTTCTTAAGATGATAGGCGGGTACCGTTTTTCCTTACAAACGTATTCCCCTGTTTCCTCCCTGGATAAAGACACTAGAGCAAAAAAAAATTTTATTATTCAATCTATGTTACCTCTGCTATGTCCCTATTTTTTGCTTTTTTGCATTAATTAATTACTATAAGAACTAGGGACCTTGGAAAATTACCAATGTTACCGCCCGTTTTCAGACACCCAGCAAACAAATTTGACGAACATAAACAAAAAAAGTAAAACATAAAGACATAGCCAAAGTCTTTCTTATATTATTGTTGAAAGAATTATTAAAATCGTTTAAGTTTTAGAGGAGGAAAACATGGGAATACGAAATGCTGATTTCGACGGTCCGAGCTGTAATTGTCTCTTATTACTAATCGGCGGAGTGTATGGGTGAGGCGGATCGGACACATACGTATACCTATTCTCCAAATTTCCATTTCAGCCCAACTTTCCTCTTAATATGTTGACGATTTTTTAAGAAGATTCCTATGGAGTAAACTTTGAAATCGCGAAAAAAAAAGAGTTGTTTGAGCTGTTTCCTACAAAACTGCAGTACCAACTCGACTCTTAATATATGGGCAGTATACAGGGTGTCACCGGTGGCGCGTTGCGGAGAGGTATGGACACCCAATTATGGGGGTCCGGGTTCAAATCCGCACGGACGACATGCCATGTACCAATGAGTTTTTCTAACTTATGTACGTAATACCGACTGCTCTCAAACGGTGAAGGAAAACATCGTGAGGAAACCTGCATACGCTAAAGAAGAAATTCTGATGTGTATGTGAAGTCTACCAATCCGCATTGGGCACGCGTGGTGGACTAATGCCCATACACCCTCCCTGAGGGTAGGCCTGTGCCCTGAAGTGGGACGTTTATAGGCTGATACAGGGTGTAAGGGACAGCCCTCCGCAAACTGAAACGTTGAACTCACACCATCAAACTGAACAACTTAGTATGGTATGGAGCAATTTTTACATAATGTGCGTTATTAAAGCGGATTTGCTAACAAATAATAAAAGAAACTAAAAGCAAAATCTACTAAAAAGTTAAAAAATAATAAAATAACATTAATTTGTTTTATCGAAGTCGCTGTCAAGCCGGTACGATTCGCGTCAGGGCTTGCATTAGATTTTTGGCTTGGCTTGACACCGAATTCTATAAAACAAATTAATGTTCTTATGATGCGAACGAAAGTCATCGGCTGCAATATTATTTTTTAACTTTTTAGTTTTTTTGAAGGCGGTTTTAATTTTTTGTTAAAATTTTGTTTATTTCACAATTTTCAGTGGTGAATTCATTAGTTTAATTTAATAGTAGTGCTTTAAATTAACAAACGCACTAGCCGGCACTACGATTTTCAAAAGTTCCCCTCGATTTCTCTGGGATGCCTTCATCGGATCCTGGTTTCCTTATCATGGTACCACTGTTGGAATAGCTTCTTTCCAACAAAAAAAGAATCATCAAAATCGGTTCATAAACGACGAAGTTATCCGCGAACACACATAAAAAAAATTGAGAAACCTCCTCCTTTTTTGAAGTCGGGTAAAAATAAGGGGGTCTCCATACAAACAACCAAATTTTTTTTTTTGCTCTATCGTAAAAACGGTAATACATACTTACTTAATGTGATTATAGTGCAATCTCTTCAGTATTAACAACAAAGGGTCCCATTTTTTGGTAAAATTGTATTGTGGTACGGAACTCTCCGTGCGCGAGTCCGACTCACACTTGGCCGGTTTCTATTTTTATTTTTCCTCGATATTCGACCGAGTTGCGAAACTCGACCTCTTCGCCAGACAACCTCTTCGCACATACTATACAGGGTGTAAGGAAAAGTATCATTAACCTTTAAACCACATACTCTACACATCAAACAGAACAACTTTTACTATGGAAGCAAACCTGTCAGAACAAAAAAAAACATAATCATTTTTTTGTTCTGACAGGTTTACTTCCATAGTAAAAGTTGTTCAGTTTGATGGGTAGAAGTATTTGGTTTAAAGGTTGATGATACTTTTCCTTACACCTGTATAAGGTCAAACAAAATTAGCTGAAACTATTTTAAGGGTATCTTTCTCTACGGGACCAATATCGAAATAGCAAAAAAATGCTAATTTTGTTAGACCTTATAATATTTTGGGTCCGTCTTAGGTCCGCCACATACATCCGGAATAAACCTGATTCGGAATTAGATTCCTTATGGAGTGTTGCCGCTTTCAGAGACTTTTTCACTAGATCTAGTGATTTTTTGCCTTCATTTCATATAAGAAGCGTTTACTCAGCTTCCTTATTGTATGGTAAGAACGGGTCGTAACAAGACAGGGCATAATAAGAATGGGGTATGCTAAGACGGAACCAATATTTTGATCGAGATACCTAGTACATACTTCTTACATTTTCAATAGCCGTATATAGGTTTCCGTTTGATCTACATTTTTTTTCGTATGATTTTGTAACTGCTTGATTTAGGAGATCGTTAAATTTCATTTCGAAAATTGATCCATCACTCCATCGTGAGATATTGCAGCTGAAAAAACATGTAAGTCATGTTTCTTAAAAAATATTTGATCCCACTGATGGGCCTTTGCCCAGTAGAAAAAAATTATTAAATAAAGAAATAATTATAAAAAATATATATTCAGTGTGAAATTGATATTATTAGCATCCCTTTAAATTAAGAGTCTACCCATCAAACTGAACGACTTTTACTATGAGAGTAGGTAAACCAATAGGAGCAAAAAAAAATCTCCTGTTGCATACATTTGAGTCGACTTGGCACTGCAGTTTAGTATGGATGGAACAACAGATTTTTATTTGCTTCGATCGGTTTGCTCCAACAGTAAAAGTTGTTCAGTTTGATGGGTCAACACTTAGTTTAAAAGGATGCTAATGATATCAATTTCACCCTGTATAAATAATATACAAATATTTTATTTGATTTGATTGGAAGAGTACTTTGCCCAGTAGTGGGATGAAAAAGGCAAATTAAAAAAATATATACAGGGTGTACAAAGAACATTGTAACAGGTCAGCATTTTCATGCATTTACCGCATTGCACTAAAATGCTTACTGCCAACTTACGTTAGTTCACGATCGCCTTTTACTGTGTGCACACGCCATATCATAATTTGGGAAATAAACATCATCAAGTATATCAAGACTGCAGTCTCATTATCAACCCAAATAAGTCGGGGAAAAAGTGTCTTCGCATTTTTTAAGAAAATTCTAAACATTTTTTAATATAGTTTATTTACATTTAACTAAAGTATGTAGGTACCATTTTCAAACCGGTCATCGGGACACAGTAGGTAGGTAGTGTGCGCTCGCGGCCGCGAGCGCCACAGTTCGATAACTTTTTGCCATCTTGTAGGTAGGGACATGATCCCATTGCTATAGAAATTATGGGGCTTCTGATCAAAATACCGCGACAAGTAGTTTTGGCAGTCCTCTCGTGATGTTAACCTGACACTGCCTAAAGGATTCTGAAGAGACCGAAACAGGTGGAAATCTGAAGGTGCAAGGTCAGGACTATACGGCGGATGCATTAACACCTCCCAGCCAAGCTCTCTTAATTTTTGCTGAGTGGCTAAAGATATGTGAGGTCTAGCGTTATCATGATGAAAAACCACACCCCTTCTGTTGAATAATTCCGGCCGCTTTCTCTCAACTTCTTGCTTTAATCTCATCAGTTGTTCGCAGTAGAGTTCAGAATCGATGGTCCTGCCTGGTGGTAACAGCTCATAATGAATAATGCCCTTCCAATCCCACCATACACACAGCATCACCTTGTTGCGAGTTAACCCGGGTTTCGCCACAGTCTGTGAAGCCTGACCGGCCTTTGACCACGACCTTTTTCGCACGTTCTGGTCGTACGTCCTCTTTTCATCACCAGTTATCAGCTTCTTCAAAAATGGTTCGGTTTCATTACGTCGTAATAATGAATCACAAATGAGTACACGGTCCATTAAGTTTCTTTCCGTGAGCTCGTGAGGTACCCAAATATCGAGCTTTTTTGTGTACCCAGTTTTTTTCAAATGCGCCAAAACTATTTTGTGGTCAATTCCCAGTTCTTCAGCTACGTCGTAACTACTGATATGCCGATCTTGCTCTACTTTTTCAAAAATGGCATCCATTTTATCCGTAATAGGGAATGCGAAGAAACTTTTTCCCCGACATAATACATCATAGCAAGTTTCCCATACACAGGGTGTTAGGGTAAACAGTTCTATTATGCTGTTTATTGTCGACCCCTAACATAGTTTTTAACTTACTCTCCATATTTTATTTCATAACAGCTCTTCACTATGATATCTAAAAAATATCCTGTATCTTCCGTAATATGTGTAATGTAACCATCCATACACTTTGCTCTGCTATCGGAAAAATTTAATTGAAAAGTTATACTATTTTCTGAAAGCATATTAAAAAACATTAATTCAAATTCAAATTGTTTATTTCAGACAAGATATCCATATAGTGTTAGTATAACATTTATCTTACAGCTAGTGTTAGTAACAAAACATTTTATTTTAAAAACCCGGTGTGGAGCTTCACCCAGTGATGCAACAGCGGGGAGTCCCACCGATCTTTGAACACATTCAGGAAACCGTTAGTGCTGGCTCGGAGCCTGCCCAACATGGAGGCGCACCGTTTTCTCAATATAGCATAGATGTCGTCCGTGTGCGCCCTCGCAAACATTCCCGACGCGCTACAATGCCGTGCCAGCCCCATCAGTATCCTGAATGCGTTATTATACTGCACGCGTAGATCGCTGTATGCCCGTTGCGTATACCGGGTCCAAAGGCTGCACGTGTAGAAAGACTGACAAAATTCACAATGTCAACTCTATAACAATGACGTTCGGAACCGAAACGGTCGCGTTATATCGAAAATCGAAAGTTCGGGTACAGGGCCTGGGCCTCTACCAGGGCCCTGTTTCATATTAAACGTGACAAGTGACAATGACAATTCAAAGTACGCACGGCGACACATAGGCGCAAGCTATATAAAACCAAAATAAGCTGGCCGCGCGTAGGACGAGTAAGGTATAACGTCTCGCGACCGGCTTATATTGGTTTTGTATAGCTTGATGTGTCGCCGTGTGTACATTGCTGACAATGCTAGGACACATGAAGCAGAGCAAGTTTAGCATCATTTGTAACCAGCAATGTACTCTGAATTGTCAGTGTCGCGTTTATTAAACAGGGCCCAGGATATTCGAACTTCGCAATTGCGTGGACATTTTCGTTCCAATGTCAACTCTTAATTACTTACTCTTAATTATAATGAAGTTCAGACCGAACGAAACGGTCGCGATATATCGAAAATCGAACGTCCAGGCCAAAGACAAGGCCAGTTCCCGCGCTTTTCGGAGAGCGAAAGCTGCACTTGCCGCGACATTTAGTATGGATAAAAAGCCGAGTCGCACGCACGTAGAAAAAATTATGCTAGACGTGCAGGGAAGGCCTATAATATATACAACGTGTTAATGAATAAACGAAAAACTAGAAATTAGTATGTTTAGAATCGAGAGCAGTATCTAATTATAAAGGTCTCAACATAAGTTAATTTTTTCAAAATATCCAATAATTTGTTTGTATAATTCAAAATTTACTGAACTCGATGTCAAGTCAACCCACCGCACGGGCACACTCACTTATTGTAAGCACGCTAGAGATTTCGTTTAAGGTGGTGTCAGTCCATACAAAAGCTTGACGCACAATACGCGTAGACGGAATTAATAAAACAATTAAAAATTAAACCAATTTCAAAGCTTTATATCTTCGTAATTATTTTATAAATTGGAAATGTTATTTATTACGCGGCATCTAGATTTTCTAAACTATTTTTCCATAGATACAAAGTTACTTACCGTCTACGTGTATTGTGTGTCAAAGTTTTGTATAAAATTGACCCCTCTGCAACCGCCTTAATGCTGAAATAGTAACAAATCATTTTTCCATAAAAACTTAAAATGCGAATATCTTAAAATTTTAATTAGTAAAAAATAATGAAATTATTGTATCAATGCTATTATTTCTTTATAAATCAGTTGGGATGTATGAAGCTTAGCGCTTATTCATTAACACGTTGTATAGATGACTGATGATGACGAGATGTAAGTACTTAAACTGTGGCTTGTGGTAATACAGGGTGTTAGGGTAAACAGTTACATTACTTTAAGGGATGACTGTACCCATAATACTGAATGCCTAAGAAACAAAGGTATAGGAAATTCGCGATTTTTTTTCTACTGTTCATACAAACGTTCGATCAATTGCATTTAGTATGGAAAGTCCAAAAAAAAATTTCACAAATCCCAATAGGTTTCCTTGGGAAAGTTGTTCAGTATCATGAGTACAATCACCCCTTAAAATAATGCAACTGTTCACCCTAACACCCTGTATACAATACATACCGTTGATCCTGCTTAGATCCTTTGAATGGGAGACATCACGTTTAATGATTTTTCGGTTTAAATTACTGGCTGAAAATAATAATTACCTTCTTAGTTAAGTAACCACGAAACAAAAATTTAAGAAAAAAAAACAGTTTTGAAAAAATTACGTGGTGCGATGTCTTGTTTTTTCTGCAGTTGTCTTATTTTAACATGGTTATAAGCACAGAACATTATAAGAGGAGTTAGAAATGCAAAGTAGCGCTTGGTAGCGCTTTTGCTTCGGAGACGGCTCTCAGTGGGTCGAAACTGCTTATAAGATCTCAATTGAAATTTAAAAAAAATTGTGAAAAGTGAAAAAGAGGTCCAATGTCCCTCATATAGCAGTTTCGACCTACTGTGGGCTGTCGCTCACGCTCTTTGACTACTTATACTTATAAAGGGACGAGCCACGCGTGTAAAATTCTACTAACAAACACTTCTGCCACTTTTGGCGGGGGGCGAGGTAACATGAAATCCGCAACTTTGGATTTAATTCCCATAACTTCAGATTCTAATTTTGAACGTTAAAAATCATGAAAAGTAGTCTCGCGTGAACCCCAAACGTTCTAAGTTCGAAATGATTGTTTCGCAATTATAGGCTGTCTCGTTTAGTGATAACGTATAAAATTGAATGTAAATGCACATGATTAATTGATCTTATACCGTGGCAGAGGGGAAATGCTACCGCAAGGCTAGTCCTTATAATAAATAGTCAAAGGTGTAATTGTAGCAGCGTGAGCTTTTCTCGATCTGCTACAATTACACATGCCCTCTCGCTTGCACCACGCCGCGCGCCTTATGGTGTTCATAAGGCAAATCATTGCATAACCTGTGCGAACACGTTCCACGCCTACTTTGCACTTCTAACCCCTCTTATAATGTTCTGTGGTTTTAAGTGAATCTTAATTTAGTTGGTGTAGGCATCATACAGGGTCTTTCTTAATATGCTGAAACTTTTTTAAGGGGATGATCAGACCGTCAAACTGAACAACTTTCTTTACGGGGTTATCAAGGAAATCGCGAAAAAAAAATCTGCTGTCCCATACATTTAGGTTGAGTACGTTTGTATGGAACAGCTGATTTTTTTTTGCGATTTCGATATTGGTCCCGTAGAGAAAGTTGTTCAGTTTGATGGTCTGATCATCCCCTTAAAATAGTTTCAGCTGATTTTGTTAAACCTTATATAGGTAATAATAATAAGTTATAATAAAATATTACTTATTAACACGGGAAGGCGCGACGCAAAATACCCATGCGGGACCAAATACAGATTCTAATTCTGCCCGCTTCTAAACTCATAAATCAGTTTGAAATGAAAAAAATTACTTCAAAAAATCCATCGATGCTATTCAGCGCGAGGGTGCTACCACTCGCGCCACATAGATGGCGCTGTCAATAATTACTTTAAAATTGTACTTACAGATTTTAAAAAAACGATGCACTGTATTTTCTGCTCATTTTATCTTTCGCTCCAATATTAATTCCACACTGACGTATAACTTTGAACTGCTTTTTTCATCGAACTATTAGCTATTTAGGTACTAGAAACTAGAACTAACCAGGCAAACAATCGTCGTGTGCCACATGAGAGTGCTACGGGCGGAAGCGGGTGAAAGAGTTACTTACCATTAGAGATTTTCTAAAAAAGTGTAATATCACCTCAAAAAATGGGACCAGTATATTGTTTTTAGCGAGCAGTGTTATTTCTAGTAGGTGTTAAAAACATCGACGAGCTCTTAAATGTAACATACTTCTTGTATCCTTCAGATCAGTTTTGGAAATTTTGAGATATTTTAAAACATTGCGAAAATGGGCATCCTGCGCCGCACTTTTATTTATTACAAAAGCCAATGACGAAAAATGGCGCCTTTTTTTCTTTTTGCGGCCATCAATTAAACTTGAAATATATATATATACATATATACCCGCGACTTCGTCCGCAAAAATTATATACCAGATTTTAAGTCAGATAAGCTATCAAACAAAAACGTTTTATCAAAATCGGTTCAGTAGTTTTTGCGTGATGCTAGTTCAAACAAACAAACAAACACACAAAGAAACAAACAAACAGACAGACAGACAAAAAATCCAAAAATTGGTGATATGGAATCAGGGACACCTAAAAACCATATCGTAACTTATTTTTGTTAATATCTTCAATGTACACACGGCGACACATCAAGCTATACAAAACCAAAATAAGCTGGCCGCGCGTAGGACGAGTAATGTATAACGTCTCGCGACCAGCTTATATTGGTTTTGTCTAGCTTGATGTGTCGCCGTGTGTACTTACGTAATAGTTCTATTCTATTCTATTTTTATTAAATGGCGTTTCCTTAAAGATTTCGCCAGTATCAAGTGTTGAAGATATTATTATAATTCAAGTTAACGTTCATTGTACGGTAATTGATATGGCGATCTCAAAGCCCTGTTTTTAAACAAAAACACACACCCGAAACCGCCATAAAATGGCGGAGCCTCGTGGCTATCTAAATCGCGAGCCGAACGAAAGACGTCTACTCGAGAGACCTCTAGCCACGCGACTCTACGTAATAGTTCAATGGAATTTTTACAATTTTTTGAAGTGGAAACGTAAGGTACTCGGGTAAGATCGGATTAGTAAGATCGGATAAATCAAATATTTCGAGAATGCGTTGGAACCTTGTATTTCTAGCAACATAGCATGAGACGCCATTTCGTGTTGCCTCTTTCTCCATACCGCAGCTGCCGCTACGATGTATGTGATAATGGTAGAGTGTAACAGGCCGTCAAAAATCGGAAATTTTGGGATTTTCTTCAGTAAGATCGGTTTGTAGACCTAATTCTTCAACCTACTGGTACCGGGATATCGGCCCCCAATACCATTTTATGGGTTTTGGTGTCGAAACTCTTGGGCCGTGGGGACCTAATGCGCAGGCGCTTTTTAAAGACCTGTCAAAGCGCCTGATAGACTCGACAGGGGACCCAAGAGCTGGCACTTTCCTCGCTCAACGGATCAGCATAGCCATTCAGCGAGGAAATGCGGCCAGCGTTCTGGGTACCCTCCCACAAGGACCGAACCTGCACCACATCCTAGGTTAGTTTAGTTTTAAGTCTCTTTATTTATAATTTTATTTAATGTTACTATTTTATGGATCTTTCGAATAAACAATTCTGACACATTCTTCATGCTATAATAATATAAGCGACATTAGACTACAGTCCGATCTTTTTACGAGAGCGTCTTTTCGCAAAAAAGTTATTCCATCACTTTGAACACATGCCAGGCCGAAACTGTAATAGTTAGGAAAGCTAAAAAAATCGTAGATAAACTTCGTTTTATTGTGAACAATACGATTTATAGTACTTTAGGATAACGATTGTCAGAAAGCAGAAAAACAATGTTTTGCAACCCTCTTCCAACACACCGGAAAACTGTCCGATCTTACCCGAGTTAGACCTCTCGCGCAATACCGTAGGGTTAGCATGCCACGCACAACAAAGCGACAAAACGAGAAAAGCGCCATGTGCGTTCGCTTTCGCATACGCAAAAACATAAGCACGTCTCGTTTTTAGTTAAACAAGTTTCGTAGTTAAACAAGAAACCCTTATACTTTCGTCCATTCTGTCTGTCTGTATGCCCCACCTCAGTTACTCGCTCATTATTGCACCTATTAAATCGTTTGGCATGAAGACAAATAACAGTAACCCAAAAACAGAAATGAGGTAATAGACTAAGAGATAAGTCTACTTTTTGTAACCACCAGCAGCAAGGCTGATTCAGTGTTTATGGGGTGTAGAGCATCTCTGTGATGGGGATTAACTAGGTCTGCTTGCATATCTTCAGTCAGTTTAGGAGTTACAAATATTAAAAGGTCAGTAAAAAATTAAGGATTGGCTGCAAGGCTGATCGTATGATATTATTGTGAACAGTACAAAAACTGACATAAACTGCCAGTCGGTTCAAGAGATACAGCCGTTCAAAGGTTGGACCTTTGAACGGCTGTATCTCCTAAACCGACTGATGAACCATGTCAGTTTTAGTACTGTTCACATAGCTACAGTGCATACTACAATAATATGATACGATCAGCCTTGCAGCTGGTCGTTAATTTTTTACTGACCTATAAACATCAGTAACTTCTAAACCGACTGGAGTTATGCAGGCAGATCTGGTCCAGCCCCATCACAGAGATGCTCTACACCTCATAAACACTGAATCAGCCTTGCAGCTGATGTTTGCAAAAAGTACACTTATCTCTTAGTCTATAAGTACCTACCTTAGTTATGAATGAGGTACCTAGTTATGAAGGAACTATTTTTTTTCGACGAATTTATTTTCTATACCTACAACAATTTTTTTTTTTAAATTGAGTTTTTTTTTTAATTAAAATCTTGTAAAAACGTCACAGGTAATAATGACAATGATTATTCCTTATATCCACTACGGCAACTTAATACAATTGCAAACTTTCTCTACGGGACCAAATGTCGACATCGGGACCAAATGTTTAGCCCAGTCATTTTACGGTTTGAGCCGGGACTAATTAATAATTGTTTTTTTTTTTCGGTTTAAGTAATATTGAAGAGCCAATTTGAGCTTAGAAATGTACCAAAATTAAAAAAAAATCTCGTCAGAAACAGTTCCAATTTTAAAATTTAGCTATTATCTCGTTCTAAAAAACCTAATGGTACATTTTTTTTTTGCACATATTTAAGGCTTTACCATTAGACATACTCCATACATGGTGTAAATATTTTTGTCTATTTAGAAGGTTTTGAAAAATACATTCGTATTTTCTAATAAATACCTCATTTTTTAAATTTCGGTACCTATTTAATTGCTCAAAAATAATTTATATTGTAAAATCTAAGTCAAATTAGTGCATTGGTATTAATATTATTAATTTAAAAGCCTTATGGGACACATAATTTTGATTTCTATGTTGCGTCGCGTTTTTTTTTTAAATATGTTTTAAGATAGTCTTTTTGTCACTAAATGGTGCCGGTTAGAGTTTAGAAGTTCAATTAATAATTGCTCCCTACCCCGCCTAACAAAACTCCGTAAAATGACTGGGCTAGTTTTGCAACTGCAACGCCTACTCAAATGTATCAGCTGTTTTTTTGCTATTTCTGTTTAACTCCCATAGTAATCATCATCATGATGATGACTATGGTGATGATGATGATGATGACTCCCTTAGTAAGGATTGTTCAGTTTGATGGGTTGTGTTGCAAAACTGCCTCCGTGGTTAAGAGCATTGGCTCTCGACTCGGAGGTCGTGGGTTCGATTCCCACGGGGGACACCTAGTGAAATGTCACTTTGTGCGTTTTCCCCAGTTGGTTAGGACATAGCAGGCTGAATCACCTGATTGTCTGAAAAGGAAAATGATTCCGTGCTTCGGATGGCACGTTAAGCCGTTGGTCCCGGCTACTATCACTGGTGGTAGTAGTCGTTACATAAAAACCACGTCAGAGGCCGTAAGGCGGTCTGAAAAAACTCTGACACCAGGGCTCTGCTCAAGCTCTGCCCACACGATAAGAAAGATGGGTTGAGTTGTTGCTTAAAAGGATGCTAAAGATTTCAAATTCTAAAAAAACTCACTAAACACAAAAACGAAAATCAATAACTAGGGTAATTCAAACATAATAACTAAATATTGTAGTCTACTGTGTGCTGGAGCTTCATAGATATTGAATTGATGTACTTAATTAATTAAATGTAGTTGAAATGAATGGAATTTAATTGTATTTAATTTCATTCTATTGAATTGTTTAAATTTGACATTAAACCATTGTAATTTGAATTTTAAGTACCTACTCACATAGTTTACATAAGTGTGTTACTAACAAAATGAATCATGGTTATTCGAATAAATAAAATTTATTATAGAAATACTTACTGTTTTGATTGATGTTCGATTCATTCGGCGTGGGCGGTTCGGGTAGTTTCCGCAGCAGCTCGATTACCAAAGATTCTTCTCTCGGGTTGCCTTGTCTGTCACTCGATTTAACTTTGCACTCAATCTTTTTTTTATCGTCGTCGCTTTGAATCATAATTGTTCTGTTTATATAATACTTCTTATCTTCATTTCGGATTTCGTTAAGATTCTTTGATTTTATTAATTCTGTAATGTGACAACAATCATTAGAGATCGGATATTCGGATGCATATTTACCTAAACTCCATCCACGAATTGAAGATTCCCGATGTAAACAATGATGTTACCAGTATAGAATTTACCGTCTTGAGTCTTTTACAAATAATATGTTAATTTTGTAAAGAAAATAAAAAAAAATGTGTGAGTCATAATAGTTTTAAGAACAAAAGAAAGTGTGACTGTAAATATTTTATTTCGTGGACTGGCAACAATCAGACTTACCGTACCGTTGGTTCATTTTTTAAAAGTTTTTAGAATAAGGCTGAATGGACAGAAAGGTCCTTTGCCTTTTCGATGCTGACATTTTGTTTTTTTAACTGTCATGTCATTCGGCTTCTACCCGTTGAGTGCTCGAATGTGTTTCTCTTTGCGTCCTGTTAAATTGTTGAGTTTTTGTTTGTTAACTCGTGTTAAGTTTTGTTTCATTTTGATTGTTAGTATTTGTTTGTTATTCTTGTTGTTTTGTTTGTACTTTACAAACGCGATGTAAAGTACAAACAAAACAAGTGACGAAGGCTGTCCAGGTCCTTCCAGTGGCGAAGGCCGTCCAGGCCCTTCCAGTGGCGAAGGCCGTCCAGGCCCTTCCAGTGGCGAAGGCCGTCCAGGCCCTTCCAGTGACGTGGAAAATATTTTAATATGTGCCAATGGTTCCTTACCACGAAATGTCACTTTGACAATGACGTTTGTTTGTTTACATCGGGAATCTCCAATTCGTGGATGGAGTTTAAACTTCATTTTTCACAAGAATAATGTGTACACGTCTTAATTCATTTATTTTATGAAACGATTCCAGGATCGTTCTTAAGTCCCGGGATTGCTAAAATATGGTAAAACTTGAATATTTGAACAACTTGGACGACATGAACGACTCGGGCAACATGAACAACTCTGACAATTTGGTCAACTCATACAATGTTGTCTGAGTTGACAGAGTTGTCCGAGGTGACGTCACTTTTGTTATAATATGCCTCTCGCTCTAATCGTAAATTTAGATTTTTAAAGATATTCAAAAATTAATCTCACTTTTGTGTTTAAGATATCAAAGAGTTTTAAAAAGTAATTTTTTTTCATCATTTACATTTTATCGATATGATCAATTTGTCTAAAAGTAAAAACTATCAATTGCACTCTAAATTATTACTATTTTTCAAGTTCACGATAGTATCGATTGACTATCGATAGTTTCACTATTGTTAGGCAATAGTTGGGCAAACTTGAACTACACTGGCCCTCAAAACTAAGTATCACACATTCATCATCATCATCATATCAGCCATTAAACGTCCACTGCTGGACATAAGCCTCCCCCAAAATGGGAGGATTTGCCATAATCGCCACGCTTGGCAGGCGGGTTGGCGATCGCAGTTGGATCGAATCAATGTGTGTACTCAGAGGATGCTGCTGCCCATCCTTCAGTAGATCCCTTAGTCGCGTTTTACGACACCCACGGGAGGAAATGGGATGGATGATCACACATAAGTTAGACGGCAATTTAAAAAGGAGTGTTTTTTTAATTAAAGTTTTTTTAGGCATTCCTTAAAAGAAGATAATCGACTATGAAGTTTTTATATAAACAAAATCGTATTGATTTTGTTTCTATTGCAATTTTAAAAGTGCAGTTAGTGTAAGTACTAAGTTTTGAAGGCCAGTGTAGTTCCAATATCCGAACGGACTAAATAGCCCAGTCATTTTACGGTTTGAGCCGGGAGTAATTAGTAATTGAAATTTTTTTCGGTATAATATTGAAGAGCCAATTTGAGCCTAGAAATGTACCAAAATTAAAAAAAATCACGTCAGCAACAGTTCCAATTTCAAAATTTTGCTATTATATCGTTCTAAAAATCCAGATGGAAAAAAAATTTTTTTGCGCATATTTAAGGCTTTACCATTATACATACTACAAACATGGTGTGAATATTTTTGTCCACTTAGAAGGTTTTGAAAAAAAAATCGTATTTTCTAATAAATACCACAATTTTTAAATTTCATCGCCTATTTTGTTGCTCAAAAATAATTTATATTGTTAAATCTTATTCAAATGAGTGCATTGGTATTATTATTAATAATTTAAAATCCTTCTGGGACTCATTATTTTGATTTCTATGTTGCGTAGCGATTTTTTTTAATATGCGACAAGATAGTCCTTTTATCACTTAATGGTTCCGGTTACAGTTTAAAAGTCCAATTAGTAATTACTCCCTACCCCGCCTAACAAAACTCCGTAAAATGACTGGGCTGAAATATTTATCCTGTTGTATGTTTAAGGTAACCATAGAGATCTAGCGAGAAGCCAACCAACGCAAAGCGCTGAGTACGAAACCTAGTGTCGTATTACAACCAGTACCACGCGATAGAAAATATTTTGTTAGCTTGAATGTGCTCATTATCCATTGCGGTATCAGAACTCATCGTTCGAATAATCTTTAGTACTACGCAAGCATTGTAAACTATTTACACATAATATCTCGACTCGACTTTCAGCCTCATAATATATTGAATCCTTACTGTCGCGAGCAATGTGTTCCGTTTTTGCGCATATTGCTGCGACACTGGCCCCGCCCCCTTTTCACATCTCTCTTTAGTTTTTGTGATCTGTGAAGATAACTTACCTCTAAACCAAAATTCCATAGATTGATAATTTTTATTATATTTTGAAATCTTTGTCATACATGTAAGCTCAAACATCTCATTATCGTGATATTCGTAAGTCGCTTCACAGCGAACGCCATTTTTGATATAATTTTTAACTTGCGTATAATTCAGTTGTACTCGTAGCCCTGTGATATTAAAACCTGGAAAAATAATTTATTAAGTTATCTGTTTGTCTGGTTTGGTTGAGTATCACGCAAAAACTACTGAACCGATTTTGATGAAACTTTTTTTGTTAGCTTATGATCTGACATATCTAAAATCTGGTATATAATTTGTGAGAACGAAGTCGCGGGTTAATGCTCGTATTATCTAAACTTATAAATATCTAACGTTTTTAAATTGAGACCCTGTATACATCATTTTTCGGATCACCAGAATATCAACTAATTCCAATTCAATTCAATTTCAATTCATTTATTTCTCCAAAAGACATTTAATATATAATTTTAGTTTGAGATTGCAGTTTTTTTATTTAAGTTCTCATAGTTGGTCCCAGAGTAAAAGTTGTTCATATTGATAGGTACTTTCACCCTTCTTAGTTTTTGGGAGCGTTTGCCTTAGAGTCAACTAGAGTTACATCTAGCATAACACTAATCTTACGAAACCTTTTATTCTTTATCGTTTTTGTCAAAAATAATGTTAAATTCACTTACTTTCAAGCAGTCGATTGCATACCTTGCCATCGGCTAGAAAAAAAAACAAAGTTAAATTAATTATGTTAGGCTTTCTTATACGACAGATTTACCTTTCTAGGTTAATCAGGGAAAAATGTATACAGAAAAGGATTTAAGACGTTCCCACTAGGTAAACGCTGGTCCGGGCCATTATCCTCTAGCTCCTATGTCTGATGGAACGGGAGACCGATACGATCAGAGGTGGGGTCAGATGCAGCGGCTATAACCGGCAGCCACACGGTTTGTCTCTTGTTCTTACCCTCCTATGTCTGATGGAACGGGAGACCGATACGATCAGAGGTGGGGTCAGATGCAGTGGCTATAACCGGCAGCCACACGGTTTGTCTCTTGTTCTTACCCTCCTATGTCTGATGGAACGGGAGACCGATACGATCAGAGGTGGGGTCAGATGCAGCGGCTATAACCGGCAGCCACACGGTTTGTCTCTTGTTCTTACCCTCCTATGTCTGATGGAACGGGAGACCGATACGATCAGAGTTGGTGTCAGATGCAGTGGCTAAAGCCGGCAGCATCTGCATGATGCCTGAAGGAATTAGTACGACAACCGACTGGGTGGGTGTTATACGAATCCGGACACCACACGTTTATTATTAGTCCACAGAACAGTCGGCTTTTTTCTGTGGTATTTTTAGTATTTAGAGGTTTGGGGCCTTAACAGGCTTGCACCTGTGCCACTTAGACCTTCGCTGGTCCTTTGTGAACGCCCTTTTTACAGTTCTCTACTAATCCCTATTCCCTACTGCGGCCAGAAATCGTAGTAGTTTTTTGATCGGGGTGGTTTGTATCTCATCTGGTATCAATACCTGTCTGCCTAGATGAGTATTGCGTTTGTACATCAGGGGGCCACAGCTTAGAGGATTCAGGGCCACAGTCACATAAGTCGTATCGAATGACATTCTATACAAGGAGGACTTCGCATCAGTGCGCTATTAACGGGATCACTAAGTTATCCAGTTGTTTTACATTACTGCGTTGTAACCAATACATTTGAAAGATTTGAAAGGACTGGAATGTCAGCGGCAATGTATGACAGCTGGGTATAACTGATGCATACATAGGTGACATTAGAGACATGTGCCATGTTTAAGCCATAGATACCCAATAGAGGATTGAGCTGTGCCAAATTATCTTTCTCTCGGTTTAATCAAAAATAATTATGGATTAGTCCAAACACATAAAATCTATTTGACACGCATAAAGTTGACCACGCTAGAAGAAGAAGGCAATCGTTGTCCACGGTGTCTCATTCTAACAGTGTACCATTTGCTAATGTTATGATTTCAGCCGAATTGGTAAGATCAAATGAAGCAAAAATGTATCAAATCTTTTTAAGTTATTTGTGTGTTGAAAAGCCTTGGTAGTAAAAAAGAAAACAATTGACAACCCAATCTGCCATTTTATTTGAAATTGCCGCCAGCCGTCAAATTAATTTTCATTATTTTTTAACCACTTTTTTATGTTAAAATGGTTCGTATTTGCTTAATCAACGGCTGCAAAAGCGAATATTATCCAGTTTGTGGCTTATCGTATCACAGGTTTGTATTTTTAATATGTTTTAGTTGTGAAAATATTAAAGTAGTTAGGGTAGCAACAAACATAGAAGGTAAGCTTCGGAAGCAAACAAAATTTCAGTTTGAATATTAAAATATGATAAAAATTACGAAGATAAAACATGGACACTAGGACATTCAATCGCGAGGGTCCGGGTTCTTATCCGCACGGACAACATGACATGATAATTATGTTCATGCCACTGACTTTTTCTAACTTGTGTATACGTAATACCGACTGCTCTCAAACGATGAAGAAAAACATCGTGAGGAAACCCGCATAAGCTGAAGTAAAAATTCTCATGCTTATGTGAAATCTATCAATCCGCATTGGGCACGCGTGGTGGACTAACGTCCATGAAACCTCCCTGAGGGTAGGCCTGTGCCTGGAAGTGGGACGTACGTCGTACATAGGTTAATGATGATGATGTATAAACTGGCATATTATCTCCTGCTTTCGGCTTGACGTAAAATTTTGGGTTGAAATGAATTTTTTTTTTTTATTTTAGGATACCCAAGAAAAAATTTACCTGGTACGCTAGTTTTTTTCTCATTAAGGTAGCGTAGGTGTACGTAGTACTTACTATCTCTATGGTTTAAGCTTTGTTATTGTATGACATGATGAATCTATGGTTATAATAAAAACTCATTGATCGTATCACTCACAGACTTCTGTATTACAAATATACAGAAGTCCAAAACAGGCGTGTTTTCTCTCTTTTCATTGTTTTTCTATAAATATCTCCCCCCGAAACTAAAGTCTTGATACGTGCTTGCTATTACTTCATATCAAGTCTTGTCTTACAAATATGAGTATAGGTAAATAGGTAGATAGGTACCTACTTAAGGTTAGGCACTTTATATTTTCTATCACTTTTATTTCTACACTAGCAGGCGCGGTGTTGTTACATATATTTTTACCGTGTTGTTTCATTACAATGGCGATGAATAGGTTAAACACCCCAACTACCAATTTGGTCGTATAGGTGTCGTATAGTCGAACATCAGACGCATAAAGCACCAGTATATGACGAAATTACCGTAACATAACTTTTATAAGTCAAAATAGTCCTATAAATGTGTGCCTTATACGACCAAATTGTTTGCTGGGACTTACGTTACTTACCATTACAAAAACCAACGAGGAAGAATATCTTATACACAGACCACATCATTTCGACAGAATTAATCAATAACTAAGGTAATTGAAACACAATAACTAAATTATGTAGTTACTATCCTTATACCGATGTATTCGTATGGGTGGAGCCTAAATGTAAAGCTGAGGTCACACAACACGGTCAATGAGGAAACTATGCACAAAATTAAAGTATGGAACTCTCATTTCGATTAGTGATACCTAACAATAATGAAAATATCGATACTTAATCGATAATAGCGTGATCTCGAAAAATCAATATCGATACTCTCGATATCGAAGAATGACCGATCGATACTATTGACTGTGTGCAATACTATCGTTAGTTTAGCTGCTATTCAACATTAAGAAATTCCTGAATTATTTAAAATCCTATCCGTTTCATGATGTTTACATGGCCAAGGATATAGATAATGCTTTTGATAATTTCCATGAATCGTTCTGCTTACTGTATAATATCTGTTTTCCTATTGTTAAAGTAAGAGTAAATAACATTCAAAAGAAACCAAAATGGATAACTAAGGGTCTACGAGTTTGTTGCAAAATAAAAAGGGCACTACGATTAAATTTTTATTCAAATAAGTCTCAACAAAATAGGTAAACATATTTAAAAAAACTCTAAAATTTTGAAAAAATGTACTCATATTGCACAGAAGAAGTCTTATAATCATTTTATAGTAAATAGTAAAAATGTCTGTAAAGCTTCTGAAACATGTAGTAAACATTCAAATCAAAGTATAGATGTAATAAACTTAAATGGTGAGTTGATATCAGATCCAGTTGACATCGCAACAACTTTTAACAATTACTACATTGATTCTACAAATAAAACCGATGTTACTTCTAGAAGCACTAGCTATAGTACGACAAATCAAGCATCTACCATCGAACCGATGATAAATTCTATTTTCTTGAAACCCTTTAATGAACCTGAAATAATTAAAATTATTAACTCACTTAATAATTCGAATGCTTATGGTTACGACGAAATATCAACAAAAATATTAACATACCTTGTAAACTTTTTACTGCAAACAGGCCGTTTTCCAAAACATTTAAAATTATCAATTATTAAACCACTATTCAAGAAGGGAGACAGAAACGACCTCAATAATTATCGTCCCATTGCATTGATTCCTATTCTATCCAAGATATTCGAAAAGTGTATGCAACACAGACTGATAGAATTCACAACAAAATATAATATTATAAAAGCCGAACAAAATGTGTTCCAGAAGGGTAAATGCACTACCTTAGCTGGTTTTACCTTATTAAACAGTGTAATTCAAAATCTCGACTGTAAAAAGTTTGTTAGCGTTCTCTTCTTTGATATGACAAAGGCTTTTGACTTTGTGTCTCACGATATATTACTGTCTAAACTGGAGAAATATGGAATAAGAGGACCCGCGCTGTGCTGGATTAAGTCATATTTACAAGATCGAGAACAATGTATAGAAACAAATAAATTAGATACTGATAATGTCCTAAAGTCGTATCGCTCATCCTACAAAATTAATAAGTACGGTGTCCCACAGGGGAGCGTCCTAGGCCCTTTGATGTTTCTTTTTTATATCAACGACTTACCTAATATAACATCTAAGCAGTGTGTCTTGTTTGCCGACGATTTATCGATTATTGTAACGTCTGATGAAAATTCCTTAAATACCTACGAATCTGATATTAACGATACTGTTTGCTCTGTAATAAATTGGCTTAGTACAAATAATCTTGGTGTCAATCTTACAAAATCGAAATATGTACAATTCACTGTAAAGGGACGTAAGCACATTGATCTAAAAATAAATCATAATGGACAGGATTTAATAGAAGCTAATAATGTAACTTTTCTAGGGCTAGTGCTCGACAGAAACCTAAACTTTGTAAGCCATATCGAAAGTGTTTATAGCAAACTAAATAGATTTGTTTATGTCCTGCGCAGACTTAGACAGGTAGTATCTCAAAAAGTAGCTTTAACTGCATATCACGGTTTTGTAGCCTCTGTTCTCAGGTATGGCTTGATTATTTGGGGGAACGGTTCATATATTAATAAAGTCTTTATCACACAAAAAAAATGTGTAAGAGCTTTGTGTGGTATTTGCCCATATGACTCCTGTAAACCGTTGTTTCCTAAACTAGGTCTACTAACGCTGCCTAGCATGTATATCTGGGAAGTATGTAAATTTGTGAAGAAACACCAGCAGTTTTTCAGATTCAATCGGAATGTTTGTAAAAGAGCTATAAGAGACCCCGAAAGGATTGTCTTTGACCACTGCCCCAATACTAGTCTATACAGAAATAAACCGAAAACTTATTTTTCACCAATATCTTTTCTCTTGGGTATTTGGGGTAAAAACCATCGGGTAGAATCGCTGCTATGATTAATTACCTTTCAAATGATGGTATATTCAGAAGAAATGGTGTATGGTGATTCTTGTAAAACTGGTTATAAATCTGAAATCGAACTTACTTTGGTCCTCTTTTCTATCGAGAAAATTAAATTGAATCATGTTTTCAACGGTTAGATTCACTGCAGAAAGAACGTATCTAAACTGTTATTTGAACTATAGGTATAATATTAAATGTAATAATTTGGTTATCAAAAACTGGTTCGAAAACAGACAAAATAGGTTCAATATAAATTATTTTTGAGGAATAAAATAATATTGATATTTAAAAAATGAGATATTTAATACAAAATATTCATGTATTTTTCAAAGTCTTGTAAGTGTAAAATATTAACACTATGTTTGAAGTATGTATAATGGTAAATAAAGCATTAAAAGCTTGCAAAAAAAATTTACCATTAGTTTTTTTAGAACGAGATAAATGCTAAATTTAAAATTTGGGGCAGTTGCTAACGTGAAATTTTTTAAATTTTGGTATATTTCTGAGCTCAAATTGGCTCTTAAATACTATACCGAAAAAAAATCAATTATTCATTAGTTCCGGCTCAAACCGTAAAATGACTAGGCTGAAGGGTGAGGTAATGTGGGCATGTAGTGTCCATAATGTATGTAATAGTACTCGCGGCGGCTATAGGAAGTTGCACTCTTCAAACACATACAAAATAACTAAGAGGACGTACGAATAGGTGCACACACTCGGCATTTTTGGAAGTCACACGTCGCAATCAGCAGTAGAAAATGTCTACTATGGAGATATGAGAAATCGCACTCCAGGTGCACGCATACCCCGGCCGAGTGTGTGCACCTAATTTGTATGTCCTCTAACACCCGCTATTTGTGAGTGCACCGACAGCGACCACTGGTATGGAGAATTCATTCTGAAGGGATGTTTATTAATGTGGAGTTAGTGTAGGACCAGCTTAAAAACGATGATATGGTATTTACGTAATTGAGGATAAAATATAATAAACTAATTGCATGGATCACTGAGTCAACTTTTCCTTATTTAATCAATCTTTCATTTAATTTTTGTAATTTCGATGTCGTAATAAAACAGGGTATTCATATAATTATATGCTCAGTGTTTCTCTGAGAGATCACATTAGTAATGAGGTTATACATCAGGGAACTAAAGTGGTTGACATAGCTCTGTTCAATCAGTGCGTCCTGCCAGTGATTACCTATATGGTGCGGAAAAACGTGGACCCTGACGATAGGACTAGTTCATCAGTTCAAAGTCGCTCAGCGAGCTATGGAGAGAGCTATGCTCGGTGTTTCTCTGACAGATCACTTCATGAGGTGATACGTCAGAAAATAAAATAGGTTAACATAGCTCAGTAAATTAGCAAGCAAGTGGCAATGGGCTGGTCATATCTGCCGAAGAACTGACAACCGATGGGGAGACCGAGTTCTTGAGTGGATATTTAAAGGAGTGGTTTCGAAAACATATTAAAAAAAATTTGCTACGCAACATAGAAATCAGAATTGTACCTCCCAGAAGGCTTTTAAATTAATAATATTAATACCTATACGCTCATTTTAATTAAATTTAACAATATAAATTATTTTTGAGCAACAAAATAGGAATTGAAATTTAAAAAAATTGAGATATTTAATAGAAACTACTTACGTTTTTTTCAAAGCCTTGTAATTAGACAAAAATACTAACACCATGTTTGAAGTAAGTATGTATACAGCCTTAAAAGCTTGCAAAAAAAATTACCAGTCTTTTTTTAGAACGAGATAAATGCTAAATTTAAAATTTGGGGCTGTTGATGACGTGATATTTTTTAAAATTTTGTTACATTTCTAAGCTCAAATTGGCTCTTAAATACTGAAACCGAAAAAAATATCAATTACGAATTAGTCCCGGCTCAAACCGTAAAATGACTGGGCTACTGGAGGTGGTTTAGGTAACAAAAAATGTTGAGCAAACTCTGTCTAAACCATCTCTACCACCACCATTTTTTATTTAAAATGGGTTTGCTCTTGACCTCAATCCAGTCCTCAGGACAAAGATGGGGTCGAAGATGTAGCGAGCTTACAAAGAAGGTTCCTATTCACTCGTACTTTAAAGTAATTCGGGTTGTAAGCGCTCGGAAATACTGACGCGGTGTTTGTGTGACTAGGGCGTTTTGTCACACCATGTATACATAGAGATAGGTAGTACTAAGCTACATGTATGCATGTATCATATCATATCATTTATTGCGTTATGTGGTTACAAAATATCTTAAAACTAATAAAAAACAGCACATAAAATCTAAAAACAAAAAATCTTAAAAATCATATAAGAATTATAACATTTCTTTGCATTCAAAATATTTCAAATATTATTGATTTTTAAACATGTTACAGCCAGACGCAACAGATTGAAAATTTCGTTCTCTGGGTAGTGGGCTCGGTGGCGAAATTGGATAACGCAGTTCCCCGGTTTGGAAAAGTGCGGGTTCAAGTCCCGCCCGAGACAAATTTTTCAATCTACAATTTCATTCAAAATATTCCTGAATGCTATAGAAACATTTAGCTATTAAAAAGTCTTTTAAAGCTTTGTAGAACAATGATGCCTTTTCTATATTTCTTATGCGTACAGGGAGTTTGTTAAGAATTTTAATGGACATGTTGTATACACCTGAGCTTACTAAATGCAACTTTGTAGTAGGTTGAGCCAATCTGTCTTTATGCCGTAAGTTGTGAGGTCTGGATAAAAAGTCTTTCACTAGTGGGTACAGGTTCTTATGTGTTTTTTTACAAAGTTACAAATTTCTAGAATGTACATCGAAGGTAGAGTAAGTATTTTGTGATGTTTGAAGTGAGGCCTGCAACTCTCCATTTCATTTATATTTACTATAATTCGGATACATCTTTTCGTGTACATTACCTGGTTCAGTAGTCTTGCTGAAATTTATTATAGCCTTAGCTAAAGTGTCACCAGTGTCCATATTGTGTGATTCGCACCATAATTTCATTTGGCCATCATTATTACCAAGCAGTGAAGTGAAAACAAAATTTAACTGTATAAAATTATCTTGAACTGTCGCATAAGATTGTAGATCTGAAAATGAATTGTTTGTCAATAATTCAATAATCGTCGGGGCCAAAGAGAATGTAACTCACTACGTTATAAGAGTCGGGACTTCCATATTAAAAACTGGGCTGCAATCGCGGTAAATATTTGGTGAATGAACCGTTATGGAACTACGTACAAACCATAACTTTTGACACGTTTGGTATTGCGCTAATCGCGGTAGGTACAGCCGTTAGAGCCGTTTTGACAAATCGCTCAGACGTTATTGGCTGTCAGTTACATAAAGTTTAGCGCGATGCGGAATTCAGCACAGTTGAATAGTAATTGGATTGGAATGTTAATCACATTGCAATCCAATTACTATTCAACTGTGCTGAATTCCGAACTGAAATTGGATAAGAATAGAACTTCGATGTTTTAACTTAGCGCTATCGGGCACCTGGTCGTGACCATGCTATGTTATCTTAGTACAAACTAAGTGGAACGCTGATTTTCCATAGACAGCTTCCGCCATCTATCGGTTATGTTTCGAAGCACTATGTGTTTAACTAGGGTTCATATCGGAGTAACAGCGCACTACACCTCACGCGCTGCGCTCTGCTGCTCTTGTTGGTCTAGCGGTCTAGACAACCGGCTTACGATCGGGGTAGCTAAGGGTCGATCCTCGTATCGGCCGATCGTCTTTTTCAATTTATTTCATAATGTGGCGCCCCCTAGTGCTAATAAGCGGCAACGCAATTAGGACGTTCTAAAATTCAAGGCGAGTTACCTATCTATATTCAATATACATATTAATCTATGGTCGTGACCGTAACCGATGATCCAGAATGTATGAAACGTGTGCAACCGTTCAAAGAAATTTAATGGCGGCGGTGCACGTTTCATATAAAGGTTTTTTGTTTGAGAGTTGCGCGAGCCTGGCCGGGGTCAATAAATATCCAATGAAACGTCATTATGGATCTCATACGTTGAACTCAGCAGTTGAAAATGTACGGAGATACGCATCTTTCTACTGCTGATTTGACTTCGAAAATCGCACTCCTTGAGTATGATTTTTGAAAGTCAAATCAGCAGTAGAAAGATGCATATCTCCATAGTAATTTTGACATTTTCAACTGCTGAGCTCAGCGAATGAGATTCAAAAATCGCACTCCATGGAGCAACTACTGCCTTTCACTTAATACAGTATTATAATGGGTGGGACGCAGCAAGCCTTCCCGAAGAACACCCGCGTAGAGCCAACATAGTGTTCGGGCCCCTCCCGTGACTAACGGCGCACAGAAAATAGCCGTGAAACCAATTGCTGCAAATCGGAAACGTAAACGTCAACGTCAATAAATCAACTACAATGAATGCCACCAACAGGTCCTTTTCAGGACCAGCACTGACAATTATCTGTAGTAATATTGACATCAGACGAAAAACAGCAAATTCTCGCCAATATTTTCAAACAACACGAGTGTGACGTTCTCTGCCTGCCAGAAACCCACAGAGGCAAGGACAACTGCCGCCCTATCGTTACTGGCATGAAACTCACCGCAGAAATACCCCACCGCCAGTACGGAAGTGCCAAATTCGTTAGGCCAAACATAAACATAGTGTCTGTTCGCTGCTCGTGCTCTAGTAATATCGAAACCATTACCTTGGAACTGCCCAACTGTACTATTACTTCCCTGTACAAGCCACCAGCAATAGACTTTGAATTCAGTGACGACGCCACACTACGACCGCAGAGTGTGAGATTTGTGCTCGGCCACTTCAACAGCCACAGTGAAACATGGGGATACAGAACCCGAGACAACAACGGAGACCGAGTGGAGGAGTGGGCTGACGCAAACAACTTCGCTCTGATAGATGATCCCAAGATTCCCTCCTCCTTTAACAGCGGCCGCTGGAAAAGGGGTTACAATCCAGATCTCATCTTTGCCTCAAAGCCAATCTCTCAGCAGTGTGTCAAATCAGTCCTGAGCCCAGTTCCTCGAACCCAACATAGACCAATCATGTGTCAGGTTT
Organism: Agonopterix arenella; assembly: GCA_927399405.1. Lineage (NCBI taxonomy): Eukaryota > Metazoa > Arthropoda > Insecta > Lepidoptera > Depressariidae > Agonopterix > Agonopterix arenella. The sequence continues at coordinate 5,971,630 of OV656718.1, read as the reverse complement.
TTGCAGCGTTTAAACCACGCGTAGTGCCAGACAGAAAGGGCTACAACTTTGCAAAAGCTGACTGGGAACTGTTCGCGAAAAGCTCGATCAATCCATCGGAGATCTGGAACCAACGCCTGAAATTACGAAAGATTTGTCGACTTCGTCAAACTGGCATCGAGACGCCATATTCCCCGAGGATTCGGTACACATTATATACCAGGGATGTCAAAAGATCTCATCGCCCTGACGGAAGAGTACCGAATGGCATACGAGGTTGACCCTTTCTCGCGATTGGCAATCGACCTAGGCAACGATTTACTGGTGGCGATAGCGGAAGAAAACAGAAAGAAATGGTCCGCTCTGCTGGAAAACGTCAATATGACCCATTATAGTAAAAAGGCATGGAAACTGATCAAAACGCTGGAAAACGATCTTACAAAATCAGCCTCGCAGAGCAATATCACAGCGAACCAGATCGCCCACCAGCTGCTGATAAATGGGAAGCCGAAACACCGCAATCGACCCCTGAAGCTGAACCGTGAACTCAGTGACGAAACGGATTACCTTGCGAGCGAGACCTGCCGTCTGATAATAGGGTACCTGAAACCTACCCCGGTCGAAAAACTATATTTACTGTCCGGAATAGCACCACCTCAAATTCGCAGGGAAGCTGCTACAGCCAAGGAACGCTGGAAACAGGAAAATGATGCCCGCCATCCGATGCACAACCATGCCCCAGTCAAACCTAAACTAAAGTTTCACAAGAGCTTCGCCACAAACAGAGCCTTGGACGGAACAACAGCGGAAGAGTTTCGAATGCGACACTGGAGGGAACAAACAACACATCTTCTCAATTTCCTTAAACCAGCTGAAACATTACCCCCCGGAGGGAAGGAGGAATGGCCTGTGTGGAAAGCCTTAAACCGCTTGCGGGTGGGAGTGGGCAGGACCAAGGACAATCTTATAAAATTTGAGGGAATTATCCCCCAAAACAGCAACACTATATGTCAATGCGGACTACCACAAACCACTCCGCACCTAACAGTCTGTACAGGCCCTAATGAGCGCATCAGCCAGTGCAACAGAGGTGGCAAGATACTTGAAATTGACGATTTGAAGAAGACGTGACGATTCCACACGAAGAAGAACTTAATACAGGAGTTTGTGTTTTTACTGCGAACTATTGGAGGGGCCACGAAGGGTCTACCGAGCCAAATGAATGAACTTAAGCAACCGACCTAGGGGCACCCAGAGGGGTACGGACCCCCATGTCGGAGACCGCAAGTGATTGTCGAATAAAAGAATCAATGGTCATTTCATAGCGGTCCCCTATAGACTAAGAGATAAGTGTACTTTTTGCAACCATCAGCAGCAAGGCTGATTCAGTGTTAATAAGGTGTAGAGCATCTCTGTAATGGGGATGAATCAGGTCTGCCTGCATAACTCCAGTCAGTTTAGGAGTTACTGATGTTTAAAGGTTAGTAAACAATTAACGATCAGCTGCAAGGCTGATCGTATGATATTATTGTAGTGTGCACTGTAGCTATGTAAACAGTACAAAAACTGACATGATCTACCAGTCGGTTTAGGAGATACAGCCGTTCAAAGGTCGGACCTTTGAACGGCTGTATCTCCTAAACTTCAAAGGTCGGACCTTTGAACGGCTGTATCTCCTAAACTTCAAAGGTCGGACCTTTGAACGGCTGTATCTCCTAAACCGACTGATGAACCATCTCAGTTTTTGTACTGTTCACATAGCTACAGTGCATACAACAACAATATGATACGATCAGCCTTGCAGCTGATCATTAGTTTTTTTACTGACCTTTAAACATCAGTAACTTCTAAACCGACTGGAGTTATGCAGGCAGACCTGGTCCATCCCCATCACAGAGATGCTCTACATCTCATAAACACCGAATCAGCCTTGCAGCTGATGGTTGCAAAAAGTACACTTATCTCTTAGTCTACTACGGATTAATTGACCTAAAATATCTTAAAGAGGGTTAAATAGTAAAACATGACATGACATTACATTTGCTTACATCAAAAATAATAGGTGACCGAATTATTTGTTTACTTTTTAAATAAGCAATGTCTTGGTTATTTGTCGACAAATGCTACCCCCAACCTGCACAACACACACACACGTACACATCTTATCACAAAATACTTACTGTAAAGTTTCAATCCTTCCCAAGTCACATAATATTTGTTAGAATTTTTAGTCTTGCAAGTTATGTTTATTTGTTCATTTTCAACATAATAATAAAAATATGTATTAAATTCAGAACTAGTCAGTTTCATAGCTGTCATGAAATGTAATCTTGACATATTATTAAATCCGCTTACAAAGGGCTGGCTGGAATCATGTTTTGTTGGTGAACCTGAAAATGTACAAGTATTAACTATTAGTTCATACTTAGATTAGATTAAATACAGTTCCATCATCATCATCATCAGCCTATAAACGTCCCAAGGCAAAGGCCTGCACTGCATTAATGGAAATAAAGATCGCTTCCGGATACCAGCACCAAATTTTTGTATGTTCAAATAAAAGTGCTCCATGAGCCGGTTCTAAAAATATACTACACTATTACCTTTCAGTCAACTGTTTTAAAAAAATCCATAAATTATTTTCAAAACATATCAAGTATGGGCTCTTCCAGGTAGGAAACGGCAGAATAAATTTTTGTAAAACATACGCCAAACGACTTATGATATCCTCATATCAAACGTCAATAAAGCAATTTCAAAAATGTTTATGTATAGGTACTATTTTTTATGAATTTTTGAAAAATAATATAAAATATTATAAAAAATAGTAAACATCAACATTTTTGAAATTGCTTTTTTTATGAAGATATGAATTTTGATATGAAGATATTATAAGTCACGAGCGACTTTGTCCGCACAAATTATATACCAGATTTTAAGTCAGATCATTAGCTATCCAACAAAATAGTTTCGTCAAAATCGGTTCAGTAGTTTTTGCGTGATACTCGTTCAAACAAACAAACACACAAACAAACACCCAAACAAACACGCAAACAAACACCCAAACAAACACACAAACAAACAGACGGACAAAAATCGTGAAATGGAATCAGGGACACCTAAAAACCATATCGTAACTTTTTTTTTATTAATATCTTAAATGTACAGACAAACTTTCTGCTACAGTTTTATAATAGTTTAGATTTAGCGTATGTTTGACAAAAATTTACTCAGCCGTTTCCTATCTGGAGGAACCCAAACTTGATATGTTTTGAAAATACTTTTCGTATTTAATAAGTGGCTGACAGGGAATGGTGTACTATATTTTTAGAACCGGCTCATGAAACCCTTTCATTTGTTCACACGATATGTTTCAGAACAATATTTTTTTAAATTCCCATACAGAAAATTAATGACGTCATAACTTATAAAATAATTACGAAGATATAAAGCTTTGAAATTTTTCATACAAAATTTTAACATACAAAAAAAAACGAAATTACTTTTATTAATTTTAAAATACAAAAAAAAAGAAATAACTTTTATTAATTCCGTCTACGCGTATTGTGCGCCAAACTTTTTATGGACTGCAACCACCTTAATGTAATTAAAGAAATGACAGTAATCAAAATTCAATATAACGACAACCAGACTTGTGAAAAATAAAAAAATGAAAGTTGACGAATTTAAAAATCAGATCATTTTTCATTTGGAATAACAATTTAGGATTCATAACGATTTAAAGTTAAAAAAACTAAAAAGTTTAAAAAAAAAGTAAATATAAAAGATCAGAAAAAATCAGAAAGAGTCTGCGTAAAAAGTGAACTTTAAATAATAACTGAATAGAAAAAAAACAAGTTCTGTAATCTAGAATGTACTGAAAAGTTATTGGGCATTATACTTTCTTAGTCTACGACTAGATATTTAGTATTTAATACACTGAAACAATAACAAAACAAAAAAGGGCAGAGAAAGGCGTAGACGGGCCAGGTAGGTGATGGGAGTTCAGCCTGCAGATGGAATGCCGATCGTCGATTCGTCGGCAGACCATCTACAGGTAGATCACTCCCATCAAAGCTGCTGCCGTGCGGGAGTGTGCCAAGAAGACTGGCGGCGTTGCCTCTTTGGATGGCGATGCTAATGCGCTGCCCGAGGTACGCGCCAGCCCTCGTGTCGCCTGTGGCGTCGATCAGACTGGAAGATATTTCTTTGAATAGCTTCCTGGCATCTGGACCCCAGGTGCCCATGGTCTCTGATCCAAAAGGCGCAAATATGTAGTTATGACCGAGGGCTGCATATTTGCGTCTTTTCGAGTTTTCGGCTAAGGACGCCGCTGCAACGGCTCCCGTGGAAGATCTCTGGAGATGGGACGGTGGTAGAGTGTCAACGCAGGTAGCGTCCCATACCAGGGGTCTTCTACGGGACCAGAGAACGAGTGTCATGCCGTCAGGCCTCTTGCCATCGTCACGTGCAATAACAGGCGGCTCCAGGACGGCCGGCACGTTTACGGTGGCAAGGGTTTAGCGGATGACATCGTTGATACTGGCGTGACGGGAGTCGTTCCAATATTATTTTAACAGAATCTAGAATTCTGTTAAAGTTATATTGAAACGACTTTAACAGTCGGGACCTATTAAAAATTCTAGACCGGGTCAAAGGACATCCGGCACATAATACCAAAAAAAATGTATAACCGTACTTCAATTTTTATATTGGGCTATGGATCACTAGAATATTATCTTCCGGAGTGCGATTTTTGAAACTCTATATGCATCTTGCTACTGCTGATTTGACCACAGATCACTAAAACTAAAGGGAGATGTGAAAAGGGGGCGGGGCCAGTGTCGCAGCAATATGCGCAAAAACGGAACACATTGCTCGCGACAGTAAGGATTCAATATAATATGAGGCTGAAAGCCAGTCGAGATATTATTTGTAAATAGTTTACAATGCTTGCGTAGTACTAAAGATTATTCGAACGTTGAGTTCTGATACCGCAATGGATACTGAGGACATTCAAGCTAACAAAATACTTTCTATCGCGTGGTACTGGTGGTGATGCGACACTAGGTTTCGTACCCAGCGCGTTGGTTGGCATCTCTCTAGATCTCTATGGATTTGACATTCAAAAATCATACTCCAGGAGTGCGATTTTTGAAAGTCAAATCCACAGCAGAAAGATGCGTATCTCCATACATTATCAACTGCTGAGTTCAACGTATGAGATTCAAAAATCGCACTCCTGTGGACCAACCTGTTTAAGAGAAATAAAGTAGAAACAAGAAAGTAGATTGTACTTACCTTTGCTTAAGAAATTGAGTTTTGCCTTTTGAAGAAGTCTATTTGTAGAACGATCAAATGCTTTACAAGTGATATGTGACATAACAAAACGAGCTGTTAGATTCATTACTAAAGTTATGCCGTAAGACTCATTGGTGGTGTCGACTTTAATATCAGCTGAAAAAAATGTTTAAAACGTTTTATTAAATTGGTAGTAGGTATGATGATTTCGACAACTGCTGCTTATCTTTATAGGAAACCACTAAGGATATTTTGAAGTAGGTACATTATAATAATGAGAGCTTTTCTTTTGGTTTTCTAGGAGATCGATAGATGGCGCTACGGTCTGTGCGAATAAAGGTCAAAATTTCAAAAAGTGTTTCAATAAAATAATAAAGAGGGATGCCAAAGCATCTTTTGATTGAGTATTTCATTATTTGCGAATCATTTTCATCGAAAATATGAAACTGTTTACGTCTGACATGGTTGTATGGTATGTATCCCTTGGCCTTTAAAAAAAGGCAAACATAGTCTTGACATGATTTTGACAGGATGTCGCAAACGTCTGTATGGAGCGATAAACATGTCATCTGTCAAGTTTTTTAGGAACTAAATTTAAAAAAGAAAAGAAAAGCGCGTATTATAAGTGTACGCGCTAGATACATTTCATGCTAGATACCTGGCATGTTTCAGCTTATACAATCTGAACATAGATGGCATTAGAAAAAAGGTAATGAAAACTTTTTTTATTTAAAATAGAAAATGGAATTTCGCAGGAATTACACTTATCTAGATGTACTTGGAAAGCAAAATATTATCAAAATGCAAAATTTCATCCAAATCGTTTCCGAGAATATTTAAAGGGATAGAAAGGAAAAAAATCTGCTGTTTCATACAAAACTGCAGTGCTGACTGGACTCAAATTGTATGGGACAGCGGTTTTTAATTTTGAATTTTGTGTTTCAACTTGATGGCGTAAGTAAACTATTCCTTAATATTACTAGGGTGTTTTGAAACATCCTGTACACCTATACAAGATCAGCTCAATTAAAGTATTCGATTAAATCGGTACGACTACTAAATACATATAATAATAATATACAGGATGTTCGAGTTAAGATGGTCCAACGGAAAATCTGGGGTAGAAGACATCTTTTTCGACCTTTTTGGTTTTATACAGGTGATCCAAAAATTTACGGTTTCAATGTTATTCAAGTTTTTGTGATTTTTCACCGATCTGCTACCTTGTCCCACTAAACTGGTTACTGTGTTCAAACTAGTTACTATTTTGAACTGAAATTTGGCATGAACATACTTCAGTAATGTATCTATCGAACGACATAAAGTTTATTACTGCGATATCAAAAAATAATAAAAATCAAAATTTATTAAAAAATTTATTTTAAATTTTTTGAGAAATAATCAAACATTTGAAGGCGTATTGTGAAGAAACAAAGTACTACACGTGATGTGCCCTTTATCTTAAAAACTACCTCGGTTTATGGTTATTCTATGGGAGGAAAATGAAAATCGCCCCACTGTTAGAATATTTTTAAAATCGACATAGTTCATGAAAAAATGAAATAATTAAAAAAAATAATGTTTCAGAAATTGTTTAAAGATTGTTGTGTAATGTGAACAAATGAAACCATAAAATGAAAAAGTTTATAACAAACAATAATTTACAGAAAATTATCAAAATTTCTCCCTTCACCGAAAAAAAATAGCACCTTCTTACAAACATTTCTTTTAAACGGAGGAGAGATTGGTATTTTTCCTATATGTCATTTATTGCTTTTTGCATATGTATTGCGAAATGGCAAGATACTCCATCGTGTTGCGGACACATTAAAATCAAATCACTGTAGTAATTATAGTGTTATAAAAGTGTTTCAGCCACATTCAATGCCTGCGTCAGTATTTCCGAGCGCTTACAACCCGAAATACTTTAAAGTACGAGTGAATAGGCATCTTCTGGGTAAGCTCGCTACATCTTCAACCCCATCTTTGTCCTGAGGACTGGATTGAGGTCAAGAGCAAAGCCATTTGAAATAAAAAAAAAATTCAAGTTGCCAGCGAGATCTTCCTAGTTTAAACCCCACAGATTTTTTGTTGTATGGATGGCAAGACAAAGCATAAGCCCGAGAATGCAGCCATGATGAAGAATTGGGTCACAAAATAACACAAGCAATAAATGACATAAAGGAAAAATACCAATCTCTCCTCCGTTTAAAAGAAATGTTTGTAAGAAGGTGCTATTTTTTTTCGGTGTAAGGGAGAAATTTTGATAATTTTCTGTAAATTATTGTTTGTTATAAACTTTTTTATTTTATGGTTTCATTTGTTCACATTACACAACAGTCTTTAAACAATATCTGAAACATTATTTTTTTTTAATTATTTCATTTTTTCATGAACTATGTCGATTTTAAAAATATTCTAACAGTGGGGCGATTTTCATTTTCCTCCCATCCTCCCATAGAATAACCATAAACCGAGGTAGTTTTTAAGATAACGGGCACATCACGTTTAGTACTTTTTTTCTTCACAATACGCCTTCAAAAGTTTGATTTTTTCTCAAAAAATTTAAAATAAATTTTTTAATAAATTTTATTTTTGTTATTTTTTGATATCGCAGTAATAAACTTTATGTCGTTCGATAGATACATTACTGAAGTTTGTTCATGCCAAATTTCAGCTCAAAATAGTAACTAGTTTGAACACAGTAACCAGTTTAGTGGGACAAGGTAGCAGATTGGTGAAAAATCACAAAAACTTGAATAACATTGAAATCGTAAATTTTTGGATCATCCTGTATAGAGCAAAAAAGGTCGAAAATGATGTCCTCTACCCCAGATTTTCCGTTGGACCATCTTAAGTCGACCACCCTGTATAAGGTCTAACAAAATTAGCTGAAACTATTTTTAGGGTATGCTCAAACCATCAAACTGAACAACTTTCTCTAAGACACCAATATCGAAATCTCGAAAAAAAAATCTGCTGCCCCATACATTTGAGTCAAGTTGTGTTTGCAGTTTTGTATGGGATATCAATTTTTTTTTCGCGATTTCGATATTGGTCCCATAGAGAAAGTTGTTCAGTTTGATGGCCTGATCATACCCTTAAAACATATTCAGCTAATTTTGATAGATCTTATATAGAAAAAAAAAACGAATTTGAAAATCACGAATCTTAACAACTTACGATTATCTTCATATCCCCATCTTAAATAAACTTCATCAGTATCAGCATTGCAGATTAATTTAAGTTTTTCATTTTTAGTAAATATATACGTATAGCTTATTAAAGCATTATCAGCCGTAGCATGCCTTCTCATTTCAACACGATGACCGTTCCCGTTATATACAAAAAACCGAGTATCTAGGCATGATGACCTATCTGAAAATATAAAACAACTAGGGTTAACCCGCGACTTCCGCACAAATTATATACCAGATTTTAAATCAGATAATAAGCTATCAAACAAAAATAGTTTCATCGAAATCGGTCCAGTTGTTTTTGCGTGATGCTCGATCAAACAAAGAAACACACAAACAAACAGACAAAAAATCCAAAAATTGGTGAAATCAGGGACACCTAAAAACCATATCGTAACTTTTTTTTGTTAATATCTTTAATGTACAGACAAACTTCCTGTTACAGTTTTATAATAGTATAGATAGATGGGTTATATGGCTTAAAAACCATATCGTAACTTTTTGATCGAGCATCACGCAAAAACTACTGAACCGATTTTGATGAAACTTTTTTTGTTTGGTAGCTTATTATCTGACAGTCTGACTTAAAATCTGGCATACAGGGTGAATTGATATCATGAGAATCCTTTTAAACTAAGAGTCTACCCATCAAACTGAACAACTTTTACTATGGGAGCAAACCGATCGGAACAAATAAAAAATCTGCAATTTCGACGCGCGAGTTCGTTGCGCCCATCGGTTTGCTGCCATAGTAAAAGTTGTTCAGTTGTAAAGTTGTTCAGGAGACTCTTAGTTTAAAAAGATGCTAATGATATCAATTTCACCCGGTAGATATTTATTTACTTATCTTTATTGGTTATCAAACAGCAAATTACTTAATCTCTAATACAACAACATTTTACAGCGCCAATTACATGATTTAAAAACTGTTTAAGGTGGTTTCAGTCCATACAAAAGTTTGACGCACAATACGCGTAGACGGAATTAATAAAAGTAATATTTTATATATGAAAAAATAGTTTAGAAAATCTAGTTGCCGCGTAACAAATAACATTTGCAATTTATAATATAACTACGAAGATACAGGGTGACTGGTAATTCGACCTATTCCTTGAAAGGGGTTATACTAGAGTTCATTTGCAACAATTTTGCCCCAGTTAACTGGGGGTCGAAAATCGCTTGTTTTCGAGTTATCTCATTTTTAAGATTTTTTTGAAAAAATCCATTTTTCCACCTAAAACTGACAATTGTGAAAAAAATACTCCACTCTCTGCACTAAGTAAGCATTTTTCTAATAGCTGATGAATGAGCGACTACATTAAACTAAAATACATGTGTAAAATACCCGAAACCACTGAAATAAAAGGTTATAAACCGCACGACAAAATTTTTTTATTTGGATTTCGTTTCAATCCAAAGAGGATTACTTAAAAAAAATGTATCACACTTGGCGTACAAATTACGGAAATAACTTCCTCAATTCCTAAACTTTCCAAAAAGGTGCAAATGTTGTCTACTTTGACAAGAGTTTGAAAAAAATTGTTAACAATGGCAGAGCAGGTAGCGGATTTCCTAGAAGCGAACCTTACAAGATGCCGATTTGCTTTTGTCTCTTTCATTTTATTGCTTACATTGTTTCTCTTTTGTAAGTATTCGGGAATGTTTGTACTAAGGTTCACAATCGAGGCCCACTCATTCGCTCAATTCATTAAGTAATTAGTTAGTTTCAACCATCTTGGAGTTCGGACGTGTCGTTGTTAACTAACTTAAATTCTGCGCTAAAACAGCTTCCTTTTCAAATGGCTGCTTACCAAAATGAAGAATACGCGGATATCATGTATTGTTACGGGTTTTGTGATGGTGACGCTGCTGCTGCTCGAAGAGACTATCAAAGACGTTTTCCTACCCGCCGTTTACCTGATGTCAGCGTGTTTGGTACGACATATCGGCGCATTCGAGAAACGGGATCGGTTCGACGTCGCCAAACCGACGCTGGTAGACCTAGCGTTAGTGATCCAATCGAAGAGGAGCAAATTTTGCAGTGTTTTCAAGCAGACGGCACTACTTCAACAAGAATTGTGGCTAGGCAGCTTGGTATGTCTCAGTGGAAAGTCTGGTTCACTCAGCACACAGCACGGCAGTATCCATTCCATTACACGCCAGTACAAGCTATCGAGGAGGGAGATCCTGTCAGAAGGATGGATTTCTGCAGATTTCTAATAAATGCAGACATTGAAGACCCTGAGTATCTAAAAACAATCTTGTGGACAGATGAATCGAACTTCGACCGTGATGGTATTACAAACTATCATAATCTGCATTTTTGGGCCCCTAAAGGTCAGAATCCGAGAAAATCTAACGAAGGAGCTCACCAGCACAGATTCTCACTTAATGTGTGGATGGGAATCGTGCACAATAATTTAATCGGGCCATTCTTTCTGCCGGCACGCCTAACCGGCATCGCCTATGAAAACTTTTTAAGAGAAGAGTTACGTCCGCTGCTGGAGGATGTGCCGCTTACCACAAGAACAGCTTTGGTGTATCAACATGATGGCTGCCCAGCCCACTATTACCGGGGCGTGCGACAGTGGATGGATGAGAACTATCCACTGAGATGGATTGGTCGAGGCGGCCCGATCCCTTGGCCGGCTAGGAGTCCCGATCTAACCCCATGCGACTTCTACATTTGGGGTCATATGAAGACATTGGTGTATCGTACACCTATCTCTTCTCAAGAAGAATTAAGAGAGAGGATTTTGGCAGCTGCCCAACAAATTAAAGACACGCTTTCAACTCGAGTGACAGTAAGCGAAGTACGTCGCAGGCTTCGTGCTTGCATACGTAACGGAGGAAGACAATTTGAGCAAGACTTGTGATTTTTAAATGAAAAACTTTAAAACAAAATTTGTAATTTCATATGATTAGGTACTAAACATTATTATTTTACTCTTTTTTTTATTTTCACCAAACCAATAACTTTTTGAATAAAATTCACATCTGCGTGTTTAATAAGGTTTATTTTCCAAACTTGAACTAAAGTACACAACTTTTGCATCTTTTTGGAAAGCTTAGGAATTGAGGAAGTTATTTCCGCAATTTGTACGCCAAGTGTCATAAATTTTTTTTGAGTAATCCTCTTTGGATTGAAACAAAATCCAAATAAAAAATTGTTGTCTTGCGGTTTATAACCTTTTATTTCGGTGGTTTTGGGTATTTTTCACATGTATTTTAGTTTAAAGTAGTCGCTCATTCATCAGCTACTAGAAAAATGCTTACAGAGTGCAGAGAGTGGAGTATTTTTTTCACAATTGTCATTTTTAGGTCGAAAAACGGAAATATTCAAAAAATTCTTAAAAATGAGAGAACTCGAAAACAAGCGATTTTCGACCCCCAGTTAACTGGGGAAAAATTGTTGCAAATGAACTCTAGTATAACCCCTTTCAAGGAATAGGTCGAATTACCAGTCACCCTGTATAAAGCTTTTAAAATTTTGTATGAAAAATGTCAAAGCTTTATATCTTCGTAATCATTTTATATATTGCAAATGTTATTTGTGACGCGGCATCTAGATTTTCTAAACTATTTTTCCATATATACAAAGTTACTTATATTAATACCGTCTACGCGTATTGTGCGTCAAAGTTTTGTATAAAATTGACCCCTCTGCAACCGCCTTAAGGTACAATGGACAAAACGCAAAAAATACGAAAAATTTGGACAAATAAAAAGACTAATGTGCTTCTACTTAATGACCGAATTGTCTGGCGTGGCAATCATTACACCAACCGGGTCGTCAATAACACCCCGATTTGTTAATAACTTGTACTGTGTATTTTTATTATTAATATTAATTCATATATTTACTCATACCTATTGGACCCCTCTCTGGTTAATGCCATCTATTGAGAAATTAGGAACTAACTTTTTTACTTTTTTTGCTTTTGGAAAATGCGTTTTGCATGCGTTTTGCATGGAAGTCACACCCAGTCTAAACTCAAGGCATCGAATTTAAATCGACTCAACAAAAGAAGATTATTTTATTAGATATTATTATTTATGTAACTATATTTATATATTATATTTATTTGTTTGTATATGTGTATTTTATATTATTTCTTATTTTATAGGTATTCATTTTACTATCTCATAATTAAGTAGTTTTTTTTATTTGTGTGCACACTGATTTTACCCAAACATATTAGTTTTCCTCTCACTCAACGGTTTGCTGGAAGAAAACTCTTTAAGAGTTAAGCTCGCCTTTGTACATCACGACTTATTGTATTTTTTTTCATAATTATGTTTTTGTGTACAATAAAGAATCTATGAATCTATCTATGAAGATTTGAATGGACATTACTCAAAAAGATCATCATGTCAGCCATTAAACGTCCACTGCTGGACATAAGCCTCCCCCAAAATGGGGGGATTTGCCACGCTTGGCAGGCGGGTGGGCGATCGCAGTGGGATCGAATCAATGTGTGTACTCAGAGGATGCTGCTGCCCATCCTTCAGTAGATCCCTTAGTCGCCTTTTACGACACCCACGGGAGAAAACGGGATGGTGCTATTCTTAGCCTACTAGTGACTTTATGTGACAGCCCTAGCGGCCTCCGCGGGCGACAGCGGGGTGTTGGTGATGGGGAAGTCGGTTTTGAGCACTTGCAAATGAGATTCCATTCTATAGTTATTCTATGGCTGAAACATCGATCGTTGACACAGTACACCACACGGACAAAAAAAGACGCAAAAAGATACTCACCATAAATTAATAACAAACAAAACAAGGATGTAATCCAATTCATGGTTTCTCACTGAACTTGCACGAATTCTATCTATATTACATAACTCAAGAATTGAAACATAGGCACGTCATTCAAACAAGGAATAATGTACTGAAATACTAATGGTTAAAAATACTTGGTAAGGACGCGAACACACTGTCAATAAGGATAATTAATAATGTAAAAAAAAAAGGATCTACCAGGGATTGGGTGACAGCTATATTTTCCTGCCCTTCGCCGTGGAGACCCTAGGTTGCTGGGGTCCTGAGGGGAAAATGTTCCTTAAATGCCTCTCAAAGCGATTATTCGAGGCTACAGGAGGGCTGGCAGCTATTTTGCGCAAAGGATCAGCCTTGCGATCCAAAGAGACAACGCAGCCTCCTAGGCACTCTGCCCCGAGGGGCTTTAGAGGACATTTTTTACCTTTAAGTAGCCTAGGTGTTTTTCTTTTTTCTGTTTGTTTTGTTGTTTCTTGTTCTATTAACACGTTCCGGGACAGTGACCGGCTATAGCAGTGATAACAATAAAAGTCTCGTTCACCGCCCCGGAACGTGTTAATATTAATTTATATTGTTTATTAATAATGTTACTGTTGTTACTTGTGCACTATTAAAGTTGTTGTATTTTCTGTCTATTTTGGTGTGCAAATAAAAAGTATGTAATGTTATGTTACTTATAAGCTTTGACTACTTATTATAAGGACTAGCCTTGAGGTAGCATTTCCCCTCTGCCACGGTTTAAGATCAATTAATCATGTGCATTTACATTCTATTTTATACCTTATCACTAAACGAGACAGCCTATAATTGCAAAACAATAATTTCGAACTTAGAACGTTTGGGGTTCACGGGAGACTACTTTTCATGATTTTTGACGTTCAAAATTGGAAGTTATGGGAATAAAATCCAAAGTTGCGGATTTCATGTTACCTCGCCCCCCGCAAAAACTGGCAGAAATGTTTGTTAGTAGAATTACACGCGTTTAATTAAATTACACAAGTTATTAACAATCTGGGTGTTATTGACGACCCACGCCAGACTGTCAAACCAGGGTCCAATTTTTCGTCTATGGCTTTGCTTTTCATTCACGGAATCTGACGTACGATTTAAATATTTCCGGTTTATTTTTATTGAAATTCTCAGTTTCTGTTAGGTTTTTGTAGTTTGTTATTGTTTCTAATTTGTTGTTCGTATATTCAAAACGGATACGTAGCCCATACAGCCACGTCTGATACTCGATTCGTTGTTGACGGACAATAACACCGAGATAGCTGAAAAATAAACCAACATCAATAAGAAAGGGTTTGTACTGTGCATTTTTCTATTAAAATTAATTAATATCTTTGCTCATACCTACTGAACCCCTCTCTGGTCAACGCCATCTATCGAGAAATTAGTAACTTACTTTTTTACTTTTTTTGCTTTCGGAAAATCCCTCATTCCAACTTTAGGGTCGAAAACGCACACGTAAAGTGGTGTTCACACTACGTGAATGTACGAACGTACGATCTTGCTATCTTCAACATTTCGAATGCCCTTATTGTGTCGCTTACCCTAATTTAGGCTTACCAGTACCAGACGATTGTAATTTTCTTGACTTATCAGGAATTTTGTTCCTATGTCAGGGAAATTTGGTTCCCGCACTATTTTTTCTAATAAAACCTTTAAAAATATTTGTGTAACAATTACCTATATCCACAGCCGATGGACGTCCACTGCTGGACATAGGCCTCCCCCAAGGATCGCCATAACAACCGGTCCTGTGGTCCCCTTATCGAACGGGATCCGCCGCCTTCACCAGGTGGTCGGTCCACCGTGGGGGCCTATACATGGTGTTAGGGTAAACAGTTGCATTACTTTAATGGGTTATTGTACCTAATGATAGTGAATAACTTTCCCAAAGAAACCTATAGGAATATCATAAAAAAATTGTTGTACTTCCCATACTAAATGCAATCAGCTGATCGAACTTTTGTATGAAAAGTCGAAAAAAATCGATATTCCTTTAGGGTTTTTGGGAAAGTAGTTTAGTATCATGGATACAATCACCCCTTAAAGTAATGCAAATGTTTACCCTAACACACTAACACCCACTCTGCGCTTTCCGGTACGCCGTCGCCACTCAAACACTTCTTGGCCTCATCAGCCTGTTCACGACAGGAAGTAGGGGGAAATAAAAGTCAATTGTGATGTTAGAGACTAATTATTTCTGCATTAAAAATATTACAAGAAAAAGGTGCACATGCGCACTGGTTGAGGGTCGTTAGAGAGAATAGATCATATGCAAAAGGTGACCTCACAGCCCGCGGTTAGTAGCGGGGTTAGTTAACTATGTAAACGAAAATGAGCTTTAAAGCAATATCTAGAGGGTGAAATTGATATCATTAGCATCCTTTTAAACTAAGAGATTCCGAATAAACTGAACAACTTTTACTATGGGAGCAAACCGATCGGAGCAAAACCAAATCAGCTGTTGCATACATTTGAGTCGAGTAGGCAGCGGCGGTGGGTGCAGTTTAGTATGGAACAGCTGATTTTTTTTTGTTCCGATCGGTTTGCTCCCATGGTAAAAGTTGTTCAGTTTGATGGGTAGACTCTTAGTTTAAAAGGATGTCAATCATATTAATTTGACCTGTATAAGAATGATTAGCTATTACAATATTATAACGAGGGTTTGCCGATATATTATATATCAGCGGATATATATCATGATATATTATATATCAATTGATTTTTATCTTGATATACAACGTGTTAATGAATTAACGCAAAACCTCATACACCCCAACTGATTTATAACAAAATAATTAGATTGAAACCATAATTTCATTATTTTGATAGTTAAAATTTAAAGTTATTCGCATTTTTAGGTTTGAGGGAAAAATTATTAGTTATGATTTCAGCAATGAATGAAAGCCCTAACGTACTCATGGATACATTTCAAGAAGCTTGTTTTGGTAGTAAGTAGGGTGAGAGTACCCGTGCGGTGAGTTGACATCGGGTTCAGTAAATTTTAAATTTTACAAACAAATTATTTAATATTTTGAAAAAAATTACCTATGTTGAAACCATGATAGTTCGATTCTGCTCTCGATTCTAAACAAACTACTTTCTAGTTTTGCGTTAATTCATTAACACGTTGTATATCAATAGATTTTTTCCTGTCTTCTTAACTAAAAATTTTGGAGATTAATGTTTACCCTGGCAACTCTTAGCGAAAAACTACAATTCAGAATAATTTTGATTGTTTCCCAAAATGGCAACCTCATTTAAAGTTGGGGAAATCCCCTTTAACTTGCCATTAATTATTGAAATACAAACCTTAACTTCATATCATATAAGGTTTTTTTTAAGTGTTCATTAAGAAATTCTTTCTGAAATAATTTATTTAAAAACATTTTTTTACTTTTTTTTATTTTAGCTGAATATAATATACTTATATACTTACAGTGAGAAAGTTAATTTGGTATATTAGAAGTGAAAAAAATGCCAACACTAATTATTTTCATACTTTTTTAAATTAAAAAATGTGGATATTATTTTACAAATTCCTTTCACATTTTTAAGTGTTTAATCAGGATACTAATATACAATGTTCTTGGTTTAATCCCCTTACAGAATGAAATTCGCTTCTTTTTCTTAGCCTGGATTTAATATCCGATATATAAGGTCTAACCGGAAGCCGGAACAGCGCTGGAGCCAGGGGTGCTAAAAATCTCCGGGCGAGATCGAACCCCCGTCAAACGACTAACGCGCGCCTTATAGACTCTGACTTGCTAAATGTATTGACTTATAACGAAGAACTTTAATGACAGATGATAGGTTATTGGAGCTGGAAAATGCCTTGAAGGATATAAAATGGGATATTATGGGCCTTTCTGAAGTTAGAAGAGATGGCGAAAACACAATAGAAAGAGAAGATAATGTATTTTATCATTTTGGAGCAACCAAAGGGTTATACGGGGTAGGGTTTTTGGTTGCAAAAAGGTGGAAAAGTAATATTATTGAGTTTACTAGCTATTCAGACAGGGTCGCTGCTTTGAAGTTCAGAATAACTCATAAGAAAACCATAACGTTCATCCAAACATACGCACCTACTAAATCACATAGTGATGACGAAGTGGAGGATTTTTATCAAGCACTCAACAAGGCTTGCGACGAAAGCCGTGGTACGTGGAATGTAGTGCTTGGTGACTTCAATGCAGAAGTCGGACGAAGACAAGAGATGGATAACGAAGAAATAGTTGGGCCGTATGGCCTTGGAACCCGAAACGAACGCGGTTCCCGTCTTATCTCATTTGCCTTCCTACAAATTAGTAACACCTTCTTCCACAAAAAACCACAACGTCGCTGGACATGGCTCTCCCCAGACAATAATACCAAGAATGAGATAGACTATATATTATCTTCAAATAATAATATTATTAATGATGTGAGCATTATAAATAAAATCAAATTTAGTTCCGACCATAGACCTATCCGCGTAAAGATAAAGTTCAATTTTAAAGTACTCCGCCAAAATATGTTTAAGACAACTATTAGAAGACATAGCAAAGAAATTCTTATCAGTAATTCAGAAAAAATTAATATAGAGTTGAAGAATAGCTTTCAAATACTTCACTCAGAAGATGACAGTACAGAGGTAGAAACACAATATAACAATATAAAGAAAAGCATTGAAACAGCGAGTAGAAAAATAAAGCAAGATAGAAGAAACAGTAACAAGCTCTCGACCGAAACTCTGTCGCTCATTGAAAAGAGAGGAAATCTTGATAGGCACACAAAACAGTACAGAGCATTGAATAAACAAGTAAAACGTAGCATTAGAATAGATATTAGGAAATATAACACCAACTTAGTAGAAATAGCTTTAGAGAAAAACAAGTCACTTAGAACAGCCAAACAAGGTATTTCAATTGGAAAGAGTTGGATTACCAGTTTGAAGGATAATAGAGGAGTGAAACATAAAAACAGAGACCAAATAATAGACATATGTACAAATTTTTATAAATCATTATATTCTGCTCCTCCTAGTATTGACAGCTCAAATACGTAAACTGATATTGAATATGTTTGCTGTGACACAATATCCCCGATATTATGTTCCGAAGTAGAGTCAGCTTTAAAAACCATGAAGTAGCAAGTGTCCCGGTGAAGATGGGGTTACAACGGAGGTGCTTAAATTAGGAAAAAAGATATTAATCCCCCATATCACCAAACTTTTCAATAGTATATTATATTCAGGTAAATTTCTTAAACACATGTGCCACTCCAACATCATTTTACTTCATAAAAAAGGAGATAGAAGCGATATAGGAAATTACAGACCAATTAGTTTAATTTCACACATATAAAAAATTTATAAAATTTATAGAAAAAAGAATAAGAGGACAGCTCGATAAACATCAACCCCCAGAACAAGCCGGTTTTCGTTCAGCATTTTCCACCACCGACCACCTACATACCCTGAACCAAATTATAGAAAAATCTAACGAATATAACAAACCCTTGTACTTGGCGTTTGTTGATTATTCCAAGGCTTTTGATAGCGTGTACCATAATAACATATTTTCCGCTCTTCACAACCAGAACATAGAACCCACATATATTAACCTCATTCGAACTATATACTGCAATAGCACAGCCAATATAAAATTACAATCCACTGGTCCAATATTTAATATCGCGAAAGGAGTTAAGCAAGGCGATCCCCTGTCCCCAAAATTGTTCACCAGTACTCTTGAAGAGATTTTTAAGAAGCTGGCGGTCTCGTGGGAAATGAAAGGCATTGTCGTCGGGGAGCGAAGACTAACCAATCTTCGCTTCGCCGATGACATTGTTCTTTTCTCGCGATCTGCGCCAGAACTTAAACAAATGCTTCAAGACCTGAGCACGGCAAGCCTTGAGGTTGGACTCACAATGAACAGATCAAAGACGCAAATAATGACCAACAGCACCAAACGTAGAGTTGAAGTTGATGGGCAGGTAATACACTATGTTGATGAGTATATTTACTTGGGCCAGGTAGTCTCCTTCGAAAACAGGCAGGACAAAGAAGTCGCACGTCGTGTCGACAACGCCTGGAAGAGCTACTGGTCCATGAAGGAGTTAATGAAGGATAAACTCCCGCTATCCCTCAAACGAAGACTCATTGACATGTGTATCCTGCCTATCCTAACCTACGGTGCCCAAACCTGGTCTCTCACAGAGTCTCAAAAGTACAAACTCAAGGTTTGTCAGAGAGCGATGGAGCGCAGTATATTAGGTGTTAAAAGAAAATATCGTGTCAGGAACACTACACTGCGCTCCAAAACACAAATCACCGACGTCGGGGAGAAAACAGCTAAACTAAAATGGGAATGGGCCGGCCATGTCTGTCGAATGCACCAGGGGAGGTGGGCAAAAATTGTTACGCCCTGGATCCCAGAAAATGGTCGTCGGCGCCCGGGTCGTCCTAGGAAGAGGTGGCGGGATGATCTGGATGCTTTTGACGACAAGTGGCCAGTGCTTGCTCAGAATAGAGATGGTTGGAAGATTAAAGGGGAGGCCTTTGCCCAGAAGTGGGATGAAATAGGCTAGAAAAAAAAAAAAAAAGTCTAACAAAATTAGGTGAAACTATTTTAAGGGAATGATCAGAGCATCAAACTGAACAACTTTCTCTATGGGACCAATATTGAAATCGCGAAAAAAAAATCTGCTGTCCCTTATATTTCGGTCGAGTAGGTTTGTATGGAACAGCTGATTTTTTTTTCGCGATTTCGATATTGGTCCCATAGAGAAAGTTGTTCAGTTTGATGGTCTGATCACCCCTTAAACCTACAAACCTACTCGACCTAAATATCCCATACATTTAGGTCGAGTAGGTTTGTATGGAACAACTGATTTTTTTTCGCGATGTCGATATTGGTCTCATAGAGAAAGTTGTTCAGTTTGATGGTCTGATCATCTCCTTAAAATAGTTTCACCTAATTTTGTTAGACCTTATATACCTAAACATACAACAACTAGCCTAGTAAACGCTGTGTATAGAGATCTTCAGGGTGTTGCAGAAGTAAAAATAAAAATTGAAAACTTTTAAGAGGGTGGTTTAGACCAACAAACTGAACAAGTTTTACTTTGGGACCAACATCGAAATCGAGAAAAAAAAAATCTTTTGTCTCATACATTTAGCTCGAGTAGATCTGTAGTTTAGTATGGAACATCGCAAACGCATAGTATCATGGCGATTATGGTAAATCTCCTCGTTTTTGGCGAGGCCTATGTCCAGCAGTGGACTTCTATCGGCTGATATGATGATGATGATGATGGAACATCCGATTTTTTTTTCGCGATTTCGATATTGGTCCGATAGTGAAAGTTGTTCAGTTTGATGGTCTAAACTCTTAACCACACCTTAAATGTTTATATGTATTTTTGCAACACCCTGTATATTATTATCTAGGTAAGGTGGAACCTTGTAATTGCAACTATCTGGTAATTGCAACTATGGTGGTGCAATTGCACTTATAAGAATCACGATTCAGTTCTTCTCTCAATAGACTTATATCTAGTCATCTAAAAGGCAGGTGTTGGTATAAAGAGAAGGACTGAATTGTGATTCATATAAGTGCAATTGCTCCATAGTTGCAATTACCAGATAGTTGCAATTACAAGACTCCACCTTATGTATATCTTAAAGGATTTATACTGAGTCCGATAAACCAGTGTTCAATATGCTAAACTTAAAATCTAAAATGACGTCGTCGTTGCTAATAATAGTGAAACTATCTGACTGATGATAGGCTGATGATGATCATGTTAATGTTACACCTTTTATTACAATGTAAACTATGTATACATATGATATGCAATATGTCGATAATCGCCGATTACGATTAAATCGTAATCGCTTCATCACTAATATTTGATTGTAAAATATCAAAACTTTAAGTTTATTCTTCATTTTCAGGCCGTATTCCATATGGATATGAGTAGTACGGTTCTTCAGGCTGAGGTAATGATAGATGCGCAGGCGTCGATGACCCAGGTGCGGTCTGGTTAGACGCCATCAAGTTTCTTGCTTCATAAAACGGCAATGTTGGTATTTCATCGTATTTTCGCTGTGTTGTTTCATTGTCCTGGATCAAAATTTATCTTATTTTATCTTCATCATCATCTCAACCGATGGACGCCCACTGCTGGACATAGACCTCCCCCAAGGATCGCCATAACGACCGGTCCTGCGCTGCCCTCAACCAACTGGTTCCCACCGCCTACCCACGCTGCGCTTTCCGGTGCGCGGTCGCCACTCGAGAACCCATCGGCCATCGGTTCTGTCTACATAATAAAAATGACCAAAGAGACTATACTTGCCTTTTGTAGCCCTCTGCGTTTGCGACATCGCTGAATACAAATTAATATCAACAGCAGTGCCACTACACACGAAGATGCTATTGTTAGGTTGAATAATATGATCTCTGTTGACAAACCTGTAACAGAAACACATGAGAAAAACTTTTTTTCATTTGTTTTCGTTTTTTTATAGAAACGATTTTAAGTAGGTACTGTGGAGGCGTAGATTAGATGGTAATTAAAATAGAGCTTTATTGTTTATTTTATATTTTTATTATCGTATATCGAGACATTTGCTTTCTGGCTCTGAGAACGATCTTCTGCTGACTTCCTAATAATTGAAGCCCGCATCGGGATTTCAGGCACGTATACAGGGGGGTGGGGGGGGGGGGAGATAGGTGGGTTTTATCCCCCCCCGAAATCCGAATATTTGTATGGAAAAGTTACGTTGGAAAATTTAAGATTACAGCACTTACTTTTTCTATGAATATCCTCCCCCCTGAAACTAAAGTCTGGATACGTGCTTGCGGGGTTCCTCGACGTTCCAAATTTATTTCAAATCAAAAACCAGCCAGCTAGCTATGGCTATACAACCTCCTTACATCACTTACCAATATTCGGTTCGGTTGCCGGCATGATCAGTTCTGTCGCTTCAGTCCCTTTTGTTTTATGAAACACAAAAAAAGTATAAATTAAGGTTACCAAAATAAGAGTGAGTTCTGGCAAGCGTTCGTCAGCACGCGCATATACAGGGTGAAATTGATATAATTAGCATCCTTTTAAATAGATGACGATATATTGTTGGAAAAGGTAAGTGAAATTGGTTTTAGCCCAGGTCTACTAAAATTTTTCGCAGATTATTTGCGCGGTCGGTAGCAGTATGTACGCAATGTTTCCTTCGTATCAAACCCATATCGTACGCGTTCCGGGGTTAGCCAGGGCTCAATACTGGGTCCAATACTTTTCATTATCATGGTTAAGGGCCTATGTCGAAAAATAATTGAAGCGAAATGCGCGTGTGATAGCTTATTATTACTGAATGACGCGAGAGAAAGAGATGGGGCGGCGCGCGCAAATGAAACGGCGCAAGCGTAAAACACATTTTTTCTATTATTCACCGTTTAGCAGTTCCAAGCGTTTATAAATAAAAACGGAGGCTACTTTGGCTGGTTTTTCTATCGAGAAAATTTGTCTTAATCGTGTTTTGGCTCTAATCAAAACTTCAATTATATGTTCAATTTACACATATCCGCAATTCACACTCCTACTGTTAGTACTTCATGATATATGACGCTTTGAAGAATCCTATTTTTTTCACATATCCTCTTAATGACTTGGAGGGGGTGCTAGGGAGCTCGGGGTGCCTGCTGTATGCCGATGATCTCAAATTAATTTGTGCACTCGAAGAAAGGGATGACTGTTTATTACTACAGAATGATATTGACGCCCTTCACCAGTGGTGTACATAAATTTCGGGCATATGCCCACCACACATTCCCACCGCTGTAACTCCTGTAAGCCAGGATCAACAGCGGCGACCATTCACAACACTAGACAATGAAGTCCAGCGAGCCCGGGGGATGACTCTAATCTGTCTTGGAACCCGCAATGAATTAATCAAAAAAGATACCATCACCAGTGGTGTGTCAAAAACAAACTTCTTTTCAATCACTCAAAGTGTTGAGTTATGTCTTTCACTCGAGCGCTACAGCCGACACGTGCGGTATATAAAATTTAAAGTTATTCGCA
Organism: Agonopterix arenella; assembly: GCA_927399405.1. Lineage (NCBI taxonomy): Eukaryota > Metazoa > Arthropoda > Insecta > Lepidoptera > Depressariidae > Agonopterix > Agonopterix arenella. The sequence goes on along the minus strand of OV656718.1, from coordinate 5,948,294 downwards.
TTTTAAGTTTTGAGGCAAATATTATTTGTTATCATTTCAGCAATGAATGAAAGTGCTAACGTTCTCATGGATACATTTTAAGAAGCTTGTTATTACGTGAGTAAGGTGAGTGTGCCCGTGCGGTAGGTTGACATCGGGTTCAGTAAATTTTAAATGTTACAAACAAATTATTTAATATTTTGAAAAAAAAAATACATATGTTGAAATCATGATAATTCAATTCTGCTCTCGATTCTAAAAAAACTATTTAACACGTTGTATATTCTGTTCCATACTAAACTGCAATGTCGACGCGCGAGTTCGCGACTCAAATGTATGCAACAGCAGATTTTGTTTTTGCTTCGATCGGTTTGCTCCCATAGCAAAAGATGTTCAGTTTGATGGGTAGACACTTAGTTTAAAAGGATGCTAAAGATATTAATTTCACCCTGTATCTAAACTATTATAAAACTGTAACAGGAAGTTTGTCTGTACATTGAAGATATTAACAAAAAAAAAGTTACGATATGGTTTTTAGGTATCCCTGATTCCATATCACCAATTTTTGGATTTTTTGTCTGTCCGTTTGTTTGTTTGTTTGTTTGAACGAGCATCACGCAAAAACTACTGAACCGATTTTGATGAAACTTTTTTTGTTTGATAGCTTATTATCTGACTTAAAATCTGGTATATATTTTGTGCGGACGAAGTCGCGGGTATAATTGATGGCCGCAAATAGAAAAAAGGCGCCATTTTTCGTCATTGGCTTTTGTCTAAACTATTATAAAACTGTAGCAGAACGTTTGTCTGTACATTGAAGATATTAACAAAAAAAAAGTTACGATATGGTTTTTAGGTGTCCCTGATTCCATTTTACCAATTTTTGGATTTTTTGTCTGTCTGTTTGTTTGGGTGTTTGTTTGTGTGTTTGTTTGTTTGAACGAGTATCACGCAAAAACTACTGAACCGATTTTGACGAAACTTTTTTTGTTTGATAGATAATGATCTGATTTAAAATCTGGTATATAATTTGTGCGGACAAAGTCGCGGGTTAACGCTCGTAATAAATAAAAGTGCGGCGCAGGATGCCCATTTTCGCAATGTTTCAAAATATCTCAAAATTTCCAAAACTTATCTGAAGGATGCAAGAAGGATGTTACATTTGAGAGCTCGTCGATGTTTTTAACAGCTATCTCAGTTGGCCACCGTTTTGGGGGAGAGCCAAGACTCCCTGTTGTCTCCGTCCATGGATTCATGTAACCCTGCAGAGTCTTCCACTGAACCCTTGGGTTCCGTGGAGCACACTTTGGAAACCACTGTTCTAAACCACCCCTTTAAATATACAGGGTGTAAGTGACAGCCTAGCAAATACTGAAACGGTGAACTCAGACCATCAAACTGAACAACTTTCACTAATGGAGCCTACCTCAGGAAACGCGAAAAAAAATCTGCTGCAAAACTGCTGTGCTGTACCTAGCCGTATGGGGCAGCAGAATTTTTTCGCGTTTCCTGAGGTAGGCTCCATAGTGAAAGTTGTTCGGTATGATGGTCTGAGTTCACCATTTCAGTATTTCACTTCGTCACTTACACCCTGTATAGGATGTTTTATTACAACCTGGCCCTGTACCCGGACTTTCGATCTTCGATATTTCGCGACCGTTTCGGTCCGAGCTTCATTGTAATAGAGTTGACATTGGAAGGAAAACGTTCACGCAATTGCGAAGCTCGAATATCCAGGTAGACCCCCTGTATAAGATATTTTCTCCGTATAATGTAGATACTTGCCTGTAGCCATTTCGAATATAACGATTGCTTTCTGAAGGGGTATACACGGTACATTTTTATCATATAATACACAAGTTAAATTTGTTCCATCAAAGATGCTGATTAAATTTGCATTTAAACGTATATTAGTAGACATCACGGTAGTTTTCTTCATTTCTCTGTCTGTAAATTAAAAAATAAAGTTTGATAAATTTACACTTATGGTTGAACCATAGATTAATATGTATATTGGATATATGAAACAGTTTAAGTTTAAGTCGCATGTTAAACAAGTCCTCTGTAAAAAAGGCTACTATAAACTCGATGACTATTTGAATGACCAAAATGTCTGTTCTTGACAATTTTACTCTATGTAATGAAATGTTGTATTTTAATGAGGGATTTTCCAAAAGCAAAAAAAGTAAAAAAGTTAGTTCCTAATTTCTCTATAGATGGCGTTGACCAGAGAGGGGTCCAATAGGTATGAGCAAAGATATTAATTAATATCAATAGTAAAAATACACAGTACAAACCCTTCCTTATCGTTGTTGGTTTATTATTTAGCTATCTCGGTGTTATTGTCCGGCAACAACGAATCGAGTATCAGACGTGGCTGTATGGGCTACGTATCCTTTTTAAATATATGAACTTTTTAAATATATACTCCGATGTGAACCCTAGTTCAACACATAGTGCTTCGAAACATAACCGATAGATGGCGGAAGCTGTCTATGGAAAATCAGCGTTCCACTTAGTTTGTACTAAGATAACATAGCATGGGTTGAACCTCATCTGGCAGCAACGCATCGCCTTTTTCTGTCGCTCTATCCTTTTCTGTCACTGAGGAACGTCATTTGCTAGAGCAAATAAGATAGACAGAACTCGACCGCACGCGAAAAAAGGTGATGCGATGCTGCCAGATGAGGTACAGCTCATACCCTCATTCTGAGAGCGCTTTGGTCCACCACATACATCCGGAATAAACCTGATTCGGAATTAGTTCCGTATGGAGTGTTGCCGCTTTCAGAGACTTTTTCACTAGATCTAGTGATTTTTTGATGGCTTTGATGGAACGATACCGTATCGTGACGGTGCAGTTGTGACGTCGTTGCGGTATAGTTGCGAAATCGCCTACGCTCAAAAACCGCTTGTGTGATAATGGTTCATGCCATTTTGTATTCAGATTATGTCTAATGTTAAAACTATCGATAGTATTTTGATATAGTTGCATAATATTGTCACGGATGCTGTGAAATGACGCAGCTATAGAAAGGCATTCAAAAATTCATAATGAAATGTTGTATTTTAATGAGGGATTTTCCAAAAGCAAAAAAAGTAAAAAAGTTAGTTCCTAATTTCTCTATAGATGGCGTTGACCAGAGAGGGGTCCAATAGGTATGAGCAAAGATATTAATTAATATCAATAGTAAAAATACACAGTACAAACCCTTCCTTATCGTTGTTGGTTTATTATTTAGCTATCTCGGTGTTATTGTCCGGCAACAACGAATCGAGTATCAGACGTGGCTGTATGGGCTACGTATCCTTTTTAAATATATGAACAATAAACGAGAAACAAGAACAAACTACAAAAACCTAACAGAAACTGAGAATTTCAATAAAAATAAACCGGAAATATTTAAATCGTACGTCAGATTCCGTGAATGAAAAGCAAAGCCATAGACGAAAAATTGGACCCTGGTTTGACAGTCTGGCGTGGCAATCATTACACCAACCGGGTCGTCAATAACACCCAGATTGTTAATAACTTGTACTGTGTATTTTTATTATTAATATTAATTCATATATTTGCTCATACCTATTGGACCCCTCTCTGGTCAACGCCATCTATTGATAAATTAGGAACTAACTTTTTTTTTCTTCTGGAAAATCACTCATTGTACTTTGTATATTTTGTTTTGTTTAAAAGATGTGTGTTGTAGAGTTTCTGGCCGCATCTTCTCTCAACGGAACACCTTCCGACGCGGTGGTAGAGTCAAAAAATGACGTCAAAAAGCTATGTAAGTATGTGATATTATTTTGATTTAAAAAAATTTATTTTGATTCGTCTTGAATTTTAGGACATCCTAATCACGTTGCCGCTTATTAGCACTAGGGGGCGCCACATTATGAAATAAATTGAAAAAGACGATCGGCCGACACGAGGATCGAACCTTAGCTACCCGGATCGTACGCCGGTGGTCTAAACCGCTAGACCAACAAGACAGTGATTGATATGGGCAAATTCTCTCACTACTACAGCGCAGCGCGTGAGGTGTAGTACGCTGTTACTCCGATGTGAACCCTAGTTCAACACATAGTGCTTCGAAACATAACCGATAGATGGCGGAAGCTGTCTATGGAAAATCAGCGTTCCACTTAGTTTGTACTAAGATAACATAGCATGGGTTGAACCTCATCTGGCAGCAACGCATCGCCTTTTTCTGTCGCTCTATCCTTTTCTGTCACTGAGGAACGTCATTTGCTAGAGCAAATAAGATAGACAGAACTCGACCGCACGCGAAAAAAGGTGATGCGATGCTGCCAGATGAGGTACAGCTCATACCCTCATTCTGAGAGCGCTTTGGTCCACCACATACATCCGGAATAAACCTGATTCGGAATTAGTTCCGTATGGAGTGTTGCCGCTTTCAGAGACTTTTTCACTAGATCTAGTGATTTTTTGATGGCTTTGATGGAACGATACCGTATCGTGACGGTGCAGTTGTGACGTCGTTGCGGTATAGTTGCGAAATCGCCTACGCTCAAAAACCGCTTGTGTGATAATGGTTCATGCCATTTTGTATTCAGATTATGTCTAATGTTAAAACTATCGATAGTATTTTGATATAGTTGCATAATATTGTCACGGATGCTGTGAAATGACGCAGCTATAGAAAGGCATTCAAAAATTCGGCCGGTTTGTCAACAAGCTTCGTAGCTCGGCGGTCGACGCATGGACTCCCGTGCCGGGGGTCGATGGTTCGAGACTCGTCAAAAATAATTCTAGATTTTATTGTTGTTGGAAATGTTCTAGAAAAGTAAGAGGGAGTAAGAATATTTGGAAAGAGATAGAAAATGGGCGTGTTTAGGAATGTTCTAGAAAACAGAGAGAGAAGGAATATTTGAAAAGAACCAAAAACAATAGGAATGTTCTAGAACGAAGAGAGAGAAGAAATATTTGTAAAGAAACAATAAAAAGGGGCGTGTTTGGGAAAATTCGAGAAGGAAGGCGGGATTAAGATATATCCGGAAGGGAACAAAGGAATAAAGAAAAGACTAACGAAATTCGGGCATCTAGAAAATTCTAAGGGGTATATAAGGCCGCGAGTTTGCGGCCGCAAGTCAGTATTGATTTAACAGTGAAAAGTGCGGAACAAAAAGGAAGAAAAGTAAAAGTGGAAAAGTACTAGTGAAAAGTAAAGTGCAAAGTAAAGTGGAACAGTGAGTAGACAAGTGTCAGTCTAGTGCAGTGTAGTGTGTGTCGCGTGTCGTGACGTCATAGTGCCGTGAGTCGTGACGTCATAGCGTGTCGCGCGTCGTGACGTAGTGAACAGTGAAAGTGGTGAGAGGGGAAACCCCTGCGAGGAGGACTGTTAAAAGGGGAACCTCTGCGAGGTGGTCCGTGTGTAAGTGTGTAACCCAATAAACTCTGTAAATAAATTGGACTTAGCGTTTCACTCCAATCCCGTAACCCGTCGCTCGTAACATTTGGTGTCAGAAGTGGGATTGGAGTAAGATGCCGCTGGTGCCAAAGGAATTAAAGGGAGTCACCACGCGGGCCATGTCGGAAGCGCGGCAGGAAGATGCGGCCCTTACAACTGAGGTGCAGCGCACTCCAGTGAGAAGACCTGAGGGAGGTGAAGTGCAGCGCACTCCGGAGCAGAACCCGGGAAACTTCCTCTATCAAATCCAGCTTATGATGGAGGCGCAGGCTCGCCGTCAGGAGGAACAACTGCGCGCACTGAAAGAGGAGCAGGCTTGCATGATGGAAGAACAAGCTCGCCGTCAAGAGGAACAAGCTCGCCGTCAGGAGAAGCAGGCACACATGATGGAAGAACAAATGCGCACGATGCAGGAGGCCCTTCATAAAGATATTACGAAAGGCTTGCAGCAGGCAGTAGAGAGAGTCGAAGCCGTAGAAGGGAGGTTGGATCGTGTGAAGGGCGAGTTTGAAGGGAGGTTGGATCATGTGAAGGGCGAGTTCGAAGGGAGGTTGGATCATGTGAAGGGTGAGTTCGGAGGGAGGCTGGATCGTGTGGAGGGTGAGTTTGCCAAAATCCGGCGAGAAGTTGAGCAGAGTAAATCTCATAGTCGTGTCGCTGCTGTTTTTGACTCACCCATACAACCAAAAGGTGTCAAGACTCCGGTTTACGATGGACTGACGTCATGGGCCGCCTTTAAGCTACAATTTGAGACAGCAATGAAGGTTAATGGCTGGGGCAAAGAGGAAGCGCAGTCCGCGTTGACATTGGCACTCCAGGGACAAGCTCTTACCGTGCTGGAAGCCGTAGGTGCTGGTGAAAATCTAACGTTCGACGGTCTCTTCGGAACTCTGGAGGCTAGATTCGGCGATGGACATCTCGAACACATGTATCGAGCGCGATTGAAGGAGCGTAACCAACATGCTAACGAGAGTCTGCAACAATGGTCCCTAGAAGTGGAGAAGCTCGTGCGAAAGGCTTTCCAGTCATCACCAGCAGCTATCGATGACATGCTCCTGCAGGCCTTTACGGATGGGATACGGGACTCGGAGGTGCGAGCTGCAGTGCGACTTGGGCATCATGTTACACTCAGGGACGCTGTTGCTCATGCATTGGAGGTGGAAGCCGTACGCCAGGACCCTCGTTCCGCTCGCCTCAGGGAGATTGTGGTGACTAGAGCGTCAGCGCCAAGAAATCGTAGCTTCGGTTATGTGTGCTACGAGTGTGGTGAACGAGGGCATATTCGCAGCTCCTGCCCGAAGCGCACAGGCCGTCGGGATGTTGGAGTCTCGACTGACGAGCAGCAGGAAAACTAGAACCAGCCAGGGCTGCGGGGTGGGCGCTGGCCGGGTATGCTGCAACCTGCAAACATCGGACGGAAATAGTCTGTTAGTTGAAGGAGAGGTCAATGGTAGAATCTGTCAACTAACTTTGGATACCGGCGCTTCAAGAACGGTGATCAATGCTCGACTGTTAAGCGAGATGGAAAGTTACCAAAAACGACTTCTGCAGCGAACCAACCTGCAGTTAACAACAGCTACCGGCCAGCGCGTACCTGTTAAGGGAGAGTTGGGAGTTTCGATTAAGATCGGGGAAACTCCTTTCAAACATGAGGTGATTGTAGCTGAAATAGTGGACGATTGCATCATTGGCTTAGATTTCTTACAAAATCACCAGTGCAATATAGACATGAAAAGTGGAGTGCTACGGTGTAACACAGAGGAGGTCCCGATGAAAGGTGGATCATCGGGAAAGGTCTACTGTGTGAGAAGAACAGTTCTCAAGCCTAGATCACAGACCTTGGTACCTGTTGTTTTGCCCAAGAGTAACGATGGGAGATTACCACGGAGATGTGCTGTGATAGAGAAAGTTAAAACTGAAACTTGTTGGATTCCGGCAAGGACGGTTGTCGGATCAGTTTCATCTACCTCAATCCCGATACTTAACGTCGGAGATGTGGACCTGACGATTGAGAAGGGGGAGATTGTTGGTTACTGCGAAGAAGTTTTATGGTTGTGACAATGTGTGGAAAATCCTCCTAAGAAACATAAGGCTGAGGGGGATGTAGTATCGAAGGTTATGGAAGACTCCAGCAAGGACTTGACTAAGCTACAGGCTATGAAAGCGAAGAACTTGCTGCTGCGTTTTTCAGACTTGTTCTCTAAGAACGACGCAGATATTGGTAGAACAGACCTGGTGAAACACACGATTAATACAGGAGATGTAGCGCCAATTAAGCAGCGACCTAGACGCATTCCGTTTGCTCGTGAGAAGGAAGTGGAGGAAATGATAGAGGACATGAAGAGGAGTAACACCATCGAACCTTCATCAAGTACCTGGTGTTCACCAGTAGTTCTCGTTAAGAAAAAGGATGGCTCAACGAGATTTTGTGTGGATTATCGGCAGCTTAATGAAGTGACGAAGAAAGACAGCTACCCTTTACCAAGAATCGACGACACCTTAGACACCTTGAGTGGAATGAAGTGGTTTTCAACGCTCGATCTGAAAAGTGGGTACTGGCAAGTGGACGTAGACCCCAAAGACAAGGAGAAAACCGCGTTTTCTACCGGGAAAGGACTGTGGCAGTTCAAGGTAATGCCGTTTGGATTGTGTAACGCCCCTGCGACTTTCGAAAGATTGATGGAACATGTCCTAGCTGGAATTCTGGGTGATACGTGTCTGGTCTACTTGGATGACATCATCATTGTTGGTCGAGACTTCGATGATCATCTGAAGAAGTTAGAGAAAGTTTTCGAAAGACTGCGTGGAGCAAATCTCAAGTTAAGTCCAAAGAAATGTTCTTTCTTTAAACGGCAAGTCAATTACCTTGGACATGTGATCTCTGAGAGAGGAGTCGAGACTGATCCTGCCAAAACTGCTGCTGTAAGGGAGTGGCCGACTCCGAGAGATAAGACACAAGTTAGAGCTTTCCTTGGGCTCTGTTCTTACTATCGTCGTTTCGTGAAAGGGTTTTCGGACGTCGCGAAGCCACTGCATCGACTTAAGGAAGAAAAGAGGACGTTCACATGGGATTCAGAGTGTGAAGAGGCTTTTATGGAGTTGAAAGAACGTCTAAGTAAGGCGCCAATTCTTGGATATCCCGATGTTCAGGGGGAATTTGTTGTAGATGCGGACGCCAGTAACATCGGGATTGGAGGTGTGCTCTCACAGCGACATGGTGAACAGGAAACTGTAATAGCCTACTTCAGTAAGTCATTATCTAGACCTGAGAGAAACTATTGTGTAACTAGACGAGAATTATTGGCGGTGGTGAAGATTGTACAACACTTCAAGAAGTATCTGCTGGGACGTAAATTTCTAGTCAGGACTGACCACGCTGCATTGAAATGGTTGCTTCAATTTAAGAATCCGGAGGGTCAAGTTGCAAGATGGTTAGAGCAACTGCAGGAATTCAACTTTGAAGTAGAACACCGAAGCGGAAGAGTTCATTCCAATGCAGATGCACTATCAAGAAGGCCATGTCCAGAGGATTGTAAGCACTGTAGCAAACAGGAGGGGAAGGAATCAGTTTCACTCAGGGTTATCAGAACTGATGCCATCAACGATGAGTGGGGCAACGAAACGATGCGCCATGAACAGGAAAAGGACCCAGGAGTCGGGCCAATCCTGAACTGGTTAAGGAATGATGATTCTAAGCCTCAGTGGAGTGAGGTGGCAAGGTACGGGACAGACACGAAGGGACTTTGGGCTCAGTGGAAGAGTCTCGTCATACATAATGGATTGCTCTGTAGGAAATGGGAGACATCGAATGGAAAAGACTCTTATCTACAGTTAGTGGTCCCACGAGCTAAGGTGAAAGAAGTTCTGCGAGTTTTTCATGATGGAACTTCTGGAGGGCATTTGGGTGTAAAGAAAACCTTGGAGAAAGTAAAGGAAAGATTTTACTGGTTGCATTGTAGAGACGATGTAGAGGATTGGTGCCGCAAGTGTACAAGTTGTGCAGCTGTAAAAGGACCTCATACGAGGAGCAGGGCAGCAATGAGAATTTATAATGTTGGGGCGCCTTGGGAACGAATCGCTTTAGACGTTGCGGCACCATTTCCAGTCACTAAGTCAGGAAACCGGTATATACTTGTGGTAATGGATTACTTCACAAAGTGGCCGGAAGTATTTGCCATTCCAAATCAGGAAGCGATAACTGTGGCTACCAAGTTGGTAAACGAAGTTTTCTGCCGGTTTGGGGTTCCGCTAGAAATGCACAGTGATCAGGGCAGAAACTTTGAGTCACAGTTGTTCCAGGAAGTTTGCAAGATTTTCGGAATTCATAAGACCCGGACTACTCCTTATCATCCTCAGTCCGACGGAATGGTCGAGCGGTTCAATCAAACCTTGGAACGGCATCTTGCAAAGGTCGTCGATAATCATCAGGATAACTGGGATGAGTACATACCTCTTTTCCTGTTGGCCTACCGAACCGCTGTTCATGAGAGTACTTCAGCAACGCCAGCGATAGCAAACTTCGGGAGAGAATTGAAACTTCCAGCGGATTTGCTATCAGGGTGCGCACCAGGCACCCCTAAAAGTATCAGTGATTATGTGAGCGAACTGCGGGAGAAAATGGTCGACATCTATGAACAACTTCGAGAAGCAGGTCAAAACTCCAGTGACCGTTCGAAGACACGATATGACCGAAAGGCGAACTATACAGGGTTTGAGGAAGGAACATTAGTATGGTTGCATAATCCAGTCCGAAGGAAAGGGAAGTGCCCGAAGTTACAGGCAAGTTGGGAAGGGCCGTATGAGGTAGTGACCAGAATAAATGACGTCACATATCGAATCCGACGATCGCCAAGGAGCCCGTTGAAGATAGTGCACGTTGATCGGTTAGCTCGTTATTTCGAATGCTCGGGACGAGCAGAACTAAGGGAGGGGCAGTGTCACGGATGCTGTGAAATGACGCAGCTATAGAAAGGCATTCAAAAATTCGGCCGGTTTGTCAACAAGCTTCGTAGCTCGGCGGTCGACGCATGGACTCCCGTGCCGGGGGTCGATGGTTCGAGACTCGTCAAAAATAATTCTAGATTTTATTGTTGTTGGAAATGTTCTAGAAAAGTAAGAGGGAGTAAGAATATTTGGAAAGAGATAGAAAATGGGCGTGTTTAGGAATGTTCTAGAAAACAGACAGAGAAGGAATATTTGAAAAGAACCAAAAACAATAGGAATGTTCTAGAACGAAGAGAGAGAAGAAATATTTGTAAAGAAACAATAAAAAGGGGCGTGTTTGGGAAAATTCGAGAAGGAAGGCGGGATTAAGATATATCCGGAAGGGAACAAAGGAATAAAGAAAAGACTAACGAAATTCGGGCATCTAGAAAATTCTAAGGGGTATATAAGGCCGCGAGTTTGCGGACGCAAGTCAGTATTGATTTAACAGTGAAAAGTGCGGAACAAAAAGGAAGAAAAGTAAAAGTGGAAAAGTACTAGTGAAAAGTAAAGTGCAAAGTAAAGTGGAACAGTGAGTAGACAAGTGTCAGTCTAGTGCAGTGTAGTGTGTGTCGCGTGTCGTGACGTCATAGTGCCGTGAGTCGTGACGTCATAGCGTGTCGCGCGTCGTGACGTAGTGAACAGTGAAAGTGGTGAGAGGGGAAACCCCTGCGAGGAGGACTGTTAAAAGGGGAACCTCTGCGAGGTGGTCCGTGTGTAAGTGTGTAACCCAATAAACTCTGTAAATAAATTGGACTTAGCGTTTCACTCCAATCCCGTAACCCGTCGCTCGTAACAATATTGAAATACAATTAACAAATCATCATCGTAACGTCATTACATCATCACATGATAGTAATTATCATGTATAGAAATTGTTTGTTTCGTTTTAATAAATACCTAAAAATACAATTGTCATTAATTTGGCATTTCATGCATTTTTATTTTAGGCATTTTTTAAACAGCACTCTAGTATTTTTTGTAACCATTGTTGACAACACTGAATCCTGAATCAGGATTCCGGATCGCAATTCCGTCTGTGTGGCGGACCTTACGCACTGTATCCGTTCCGAATCCGAGAAATCGTGGCCCGTCAAAGTGTACAGGGTGTTAATTAAAATACGTTGCATATCTACTGTATGGGGTGCTTCAGACCAATTTATTGAACAACTTTTAGGATGGGACCAGCTTTGTGATCGCGAAAAATAATATGCTGTGTCATATGTTTTGGTTGACTTAGCAGGCCCGACTTGGCCATGCTATGTTATCTTAGTACAAACAAAGTGGTACAAAAAAAGAATCATCAAAATCGGTTCATAAACGACGAAGTTATCCGCGAACACAAATAAAAAAAATATCATCATCATCATCATGGGCCTTATTTATTCATCTAAATTAGATGTTTCAAACAGCGTCTGCTTTGTTAAGACACCGACGTTCGTGGTTGTATAACCCAATTCGGGAGCGGCAATGCCTGCCGCATTTACGGCATTTGTGCTGTGCGTTGGATGGTGCAGGAGCCTGTTCGTCCCTGTACTTTTTTGTTCGTTTTATGGCCAGAGATTCGAACCAGACTTCATCGTGGGATGTTCGACCGTCAGCTATTACTTTTCTCCACTCGTCCCTATCGCTTGCGAGGCATTCCCACTTCGAATGGTCAATTTTAAAGGACACCATATCGCGCTTAGCACAGTCCTTAAAACGTAACATGGGTCTTCCGACATTACGTTTAGCGAAGGCTACTTGGCTCAGCATGACACTCCTGGGCAAACGATTTGCGTTCATACGGTGCACATGCCCCAGCCACCGCAAACGTCTCTACTTAAGCATAGCAATGACACTGGGAAGCTGTGCAAACTGAAGAACTCTCTGGTTCGAGAAAAAATATAAGGTCTTACAAAATTAGGTGAAACTATTTTAAGGGGGTGATCAGACCATCAAACTGAACTACTTTCTCTATGGGACCAATAAAATGAAATCGCGAAAAAAATCTGCTGTCCCATACATTTAGGTCGAGTAGGTTTGTATGGAACAGCTGATTTTTTTTCGCGGCTTTATAAATATACGGTCGAATTGAGAAACCTCCTCCTTTTTTAAGTTGGTTTGAGGTCGGTTTTATAAGTATTTATTTCATAATTCCGTTTGCATTTTTACCTAAGTTTCCCACAAATAAGTTCGCATCCTCTTTTATAATGAGAGCCGGTAAGGTTTGGAACTCTCTCCATGCGTCTGTTTTCCCGGGCAAATATAATCAGGATATTTTTAAAAGAAGAGTTAATAGGCTTTTTCTGGACGAGCGCGCTACATCCTCGGCCTCATCTACACTTCCCATCAGGTGAGATGAAGCCAAGCGCAAACCCATTATGAATAAACAAAAGAACCTAATCTTTCGTCCTATTACTAAAGTAAATTAAATTATGTTTTTAGAGTAATACCATCTATAAACGTAACTGTTTCTGCGCCTGCAATAAATTGACTCCTTTGGAATGTATATTCTTCAGAGGATGTCCCCTACATTCTCTGAAGAATATACTAAGAAATGATTTTTCGAAAATCGACCCCCAAAGGGATAAACTAACGCGGACGGGTGTTACAAAAATACAAATAAACATTAAAGGGGGTGGTATAGACCATCAAACTGAACAACTTTCAATATGGGACCAGTATCGAAATCGCGAAAAAAAAAATTGATGTTCCATACTAAACTACAAATTTTTTTTTTTGCGATTTCGATGTTGGTCCAATAGTGAAAGTTGTTTAGTTTGATGGTCCAAATGGGGTGGGGCTTGCCCTATAAAGTTTAAAATTTTTATTTTTACTTCTGTAACACTCTGTATATATAAAACAAACGTACCAATAACATTATTCTTTTCCCATTTTAGATAATGATGTGCAGAATTACTAGTGCAATTAATATTCAATATTTCGTTTTCATAAAATTTGTATGAATAAACATTCACATGTTTTACTTGCGAACTTTCTTCATTTAGTGTCATGACAGTTTGGTTATATCTATCTCTCTTCAGTCCGGTGATCCATATAAGTTCATCTGAAATCAGTAAAAGTAAAATATCTATATACTATGATATATACTATATACTATCTATATACTATACTATGGCCACGGAATATTTAAGAGTACGTACTGTAGCCACGGGACTTTTTAATTACAAAAAAGATTACCGATTGCCGTTTTGATATTGTTGTAGGGCACGAAATTACTAATATAAAAACCCAAGTCTTATAGATCAAAACCCGCCGCCCGTAGCAAAAAAAATAATAAAAAAAATTGTCTTAATTTTTTAAATTTCGATGTTCCTGTTTTTTTTTCAGCTAAACGGTTGTTTCTGGATATGTGGAAAAATTCATGGCAGTAGTATACAAAAGGAATACTATCACCGCTAAGTAGGCTTTACAAGTTTACGATATTCGACCAACTTATACAGGGTGAAATTGATATCATTAGCATTCTTTTAAACTAAGAGTCTACCCATCAAACTGAACAACTTTTACTATGGGAGCAAATAAATCAGAGCAAAAAAAATCTGCTGTTGCATACATTTGAGTCGACTAGGCACTGCAGTTTAGTATGGAACAGCAGATTTATTTTTTTGCTCCGATTGGTTTGCCCCCATAGTAAAAGTTGTTCAGTTTGATGGGTAGACTCTCTGTTTAAAAGGATGCTAATAATATCAATTTGACCCTGTATACAATTACCTTAGTCGCCTCGTACGACACCCACGGAAAGGAATGGGGTGGTCAATAATTGATTGACACCCATAATCCTTTTCAAATCCGGCTAATTTTTACGCTTCAAAAGATACTGCTGCTTAAAGTTAGGACAGACTGACGGACAGACAGACGTAATAAGTAATAGGGTTCCGTTGACACCCTTTACCCAAAGGGTGTCAACGGAACCCTATTACTTACCCTTATTACCCTTTACGTAACACTGATGATGATGAGCTCCTGACCGATTTCGGCCACTGCGACTGCTTCGGCTCCGATTTTGGCGCTCATGTGCTCGAATGTGACTCACGAAGCCTATTTTGTGAGTAAAGGTCCTCGCACATTGCGGACACGAGAGTACACCATTAATGTATGTGAAATTGATGGCCGCAGGTGGTCGGGCTTTCAATTCGTCGCGCTTTGAGTCAAGGTCAGAGCGGCGTTGAGCTTCAAAGTCAAATACTTTCGATTTGACTAAGTCTCTCCATTCTGGCCGCTTGACAGTCAGCTGCTCCCACTGATCAGATGCAATGTTGCATTTTTTCAAGTGACGCTTCAGCACATCTTACACGCAACACCAGCATCTGCATCTTTCAGCACGTAACACTATAAATAAAACAAAGTAGATACTTGCCTTGGCTTCGGAAATGTAGTTTTGCCTTTTGTAGAGCTTCATTTGTAAAGAGATGATAATATACCTCACAAGTGATGGGTGACATTACAAAACGAGCTGTTAGATTCATTACTAAACTTATGACATGAGTCAAATTGGTCGTTTTGATTTCAATATCAGCTGAAAAAAGGGTTAAAACCATTGACTATTTATTATAAGGACTGGCCTTGCGGTAGCATTTCCCCTCTGCCACGGTATAAGAACAATTGATAATGTGCATTTACATTCAATTTTATACCTTATCACTAAACGAGGCAGCCTATAATTACGAAACAATAAGTACGAACTTCTGACGTTCACACGAGACTACTTTTCACTATTTTTAACATTCAAAATTAGAATCTAAAGTTATCTTTCTATACTATTATAAAACTGTAACAGGAAGTTTGTCTGTACATTGAAGATATTAACAAAAAAAAGTTACGATATGGTTTTTAGGTGTCCCTGATTCCATTTCACCAATTTTTGGATTTTTTGTCTGTCTGTTTGTTTGTGTGTTTGTTTGTTTGTTTAAACGAGTATCACGCAAAAACTACTGAACCGATTTTGATGAAACTTTTTTTGTTTGATAGCTTATGATCTGACTTAAAATCTGGTATATAATTTGTGCGGACGAAGTCGCGGGTTAACGCTCGTGGGGAATAAAATCCTAAGTTGCGGATTTCGTGTTACCTCGCCCCCCGCAAAAAGTGGCAGAAATGTTTGTTAATAGACTTACACGCGTAACTAGTCCCTATATAAGTAGTCAAAGGTGAGACCAATGATATTATATGTCACTACCGTAACCAGCTCACTGGTGAAACTATATTAAAACGTTTTATTAAATTGGTATTGATGATGATGAGCCAAAAAAAAATTTACATTCGTTTTTTTAGAACGAGATAAATGCTATGCTAGCTCAAATAGGCCCTTAAATACTATACCGAAAAAAAAATCAATTATTAATTAGTCCCGGCTCAAACCGTAAAATGGCTAAAATTTGGGCTCCTCCAGGTAGGAAACGACTGGGAGTTTTTTTGTAAAACATTTTCACAATTACAAATGACTCGTAACATCCTCATATCTAAGGACAAAAAACCAATTTTAAAAATATTTATGTTTACTAATTATTTCTGATTTTTTAATGATTAAAAAGTTGTACAGTTAGAGCTTCAGTTAGAGAAATCACTTAATGAAAAAATTCTAAATAATTGGTAAACATAAATAATTATCAAATTTCTATTTTGACCTTTGTTGTGAGTTATGGGTTATTTGGCGTAGGTTTTAAAAAATATTACCCAGCCGTTTCCTACCTTTACGAGCTAGATTTTTTGAAAACCAGTGGATGAAAGGTTTTTAGAACCGGCTCAAGAAGCCCATTCATTTGATACCCCACACTACAGATATCAGAAAAATAATTGTTTTTAATGCTACACAAAAAAAAAATGACGTCATAACTCCACCAATTGAGAAATCGACAACGTTATTTTTAGGAAACTAAATATTACATTTATTAATTACACGTATTGTGCGTCAAACTTTTGTATGGACTGAAACTACCTTAACGCTAATGGTACAAACAAGTAACAAGTAGGTAGGTAGGTACACTCGCGAAACCCAACCGACTAGCGGTTTTATTCGTAAATGCATTAAGATTAAGTTATTATTACCTAAAGCTTACCTACTAGTGAAATTAGATAATAATTATTATCGATTATTTTTTATATATATATGGAAAAATAGTTCAGAAAATCTAGTTGCCGCGTCAGAAATAACATTTGCAATTTATAATATAACGAGCGTTAACCCGCGACTTCGTCCGCACAAATTATATACCAGATTTTAAGTCAGATCATAAGCTATCAAACAAAAAAAGTTTCATCAAAATCGGTTCAGTAGTTTTTGCGTGATACTCGTTCAAACAAACAAACAAACAGACAGACAAAAAATCCAAAAATTGGTGAAATGGAATCAGGGACACCTAAAAACCATATCGTAACTTTTTTTTTGTTAATATCTTCAATGTACAGACAAACTTCCTGTTACAGTTTTATAATAGTATAGATAGATAGATAGATTACGAAGATATAAAGCTTTTAAAATTTTGTATGAAAAATTTCAAAGCTTTATATCTTCATAATTATTTTATAAATTGCAAATGTTATTTGTGACGCGGCATCTAGATTTTCTAAACTATTTTTCCACATATGCAAAGTTACTTATATTAATACCGTCTACGCGTATTGTGCGTCAAAGTTTTGTGTAAAATTGACCCCTCTGCAACCACCTTAAGTGTTATGATTGTTAATTGTTTGTAAATGTTATCAAGAGCCGACAAACTGTTATGCAGTTTGGCATAAAATGTATCTGTATAATGTACTGTGTTTTGTGAGAAATAAATAATTAATTAATAATTATGTGGGGACTTGATTCAGATGAGCACCCACAAGTTATAGCAAAGATGCCAACAGATGGCGATACCGTCGCTCTCGGAAATATGCTCCATACATAGACAACGTTCAACGTGAATACGTAACTCGTAACCTACAACAAATAAGGTTCACAATCGAATGCAAGACATACATCGCGCAAGAGAAATAATCACAGAGATTCGATACATATACAAAGTCTAACTAAGAACTGTAAGAACCACGGCCGGTCCCCAGGCTTCACACATAGCCTGGTGGAAGATCTTCCCTTTTCAATGGAGGAACATTCCCAGTAGCACCTCCATAATTAGTTTTCCGATAAGTACAACTTACGGTCATCTTCATATCTCCATCTCAAATTAAGTATATCAGTATCAATCCTGCAGGATAATCTTAGTTTTTCATTCGTAGTGAACACATACGTATAATCTGTAGAATTCTGTTTATTCCTACTAATTTTAATCCGACGTCCGTTCCCGTTATATCCAATAAACCGTGTATTAAATAATGATGCACTTTCTGAAAATATAAAACATATTCATCAGCATCTAAATTTTTTATTCAAATAAATATCACTTAGCTTTTGACGATATTTTTAGGATTCCGTAGTCAAACCCATATAGTACATATAACCCCTATCTCTGGAACCTGGTGGAATTGGGCACTGGGGTCGATCTGCCCGCCCGGTGAGGTCGCAAAAATTAGCTTTCTATTAAAAAAAACCGCATCGAAATCAGTCCACACGTTTGGGAGCTACGATGCCACAGACAGACAGACAGACAGACCGACATAGGCGTCAAACTTATAACACCCCTGTTTTGAGTCGGGAGTTAAAGCATGTCCGTCCACACTCGCAATCGAAGCTTTCTCAGTACCGTGTCAACGTTGACACGAGTTACGTTTACCTGTATGACAGTACCTATGGTTCACGCACGTGCTGGGTAATTCCAAGGTTTTCCATTATTCACCTGATTTCCTTGGCAAATTTTATATTTTGTCGTTTCCTGTTAATTGCCTATGACGAAAAATAATTGAAGCGAAATGGGCGTGTGATAGCTTAATTACTGCCTGATGCGAGAGAAAGAGATGAGGCGGCGCGCGCGCATGAAACGACGCAAGCGTAGAATAAACTTTATTTAATTGTGATTGTACTATTTATGTAAGTTTTATTCTGCTCTAATCAAAATTTGTTAAATATCGATCTCTTATCTTATCGATATCGATTTCATAAATCAAGTCTCGTATTTCTATTATTCACCGTTTAGCAGTTCCAAGCGTTTGTCGATAAAGACGGAATGGAAAAATAGTTTAGAAAATGTAGATGCCGCGTCACAAATAACATTTGCAATTTATGAAATAATGACGAAGATATGAAGCTTTTAAATGTTTCATACAGAATTTTAAAAGCTTTATATCTTCGTAATTATATTACAAATTGCAAATGTTATATGTGACGCGGCTACTAGATTTTCTAAACTATTTTTCCATAGTATACAAAATACTACTTTTATTAATTTCGTCTACGCGTATTGTCGGTCAAACTTTTGTATGGACTGAAACCACCTTAAGGTGGTTGCAGAGGGGTCAATTTTATACAAAACTTTGACGCACAATACGTGTAGACGGTATTTATATAAGTAACTTTGTATATATGGCAAAATAGTTTAGAAAATCTAGATGCCGCGTCACAAATAACATTTGCAATTTATAAAATAATTACGAAGATATCAAGCTTTGAAATTTTTCATACAAAATTTTAAAAGCTTTATATCTTCGTAATCTATCTATCTATTTCAAAGCTTGATATCTTCGTAATTATATTATAAATTGCAAATGTTATTTGTGACGCGGCAACTAAATTTTCTAAACTATTTTTCCATATATAAAATATTACTTTTATTAATTCCGTCTACGCGTATTGTGCGTCAATCTTTTGTATGGACTGAAACCACCTTAAAGCAAAAATTTTATCCATTAAACGGGTTCGAAATGATTACACTCAAATCAATATCATGAAAATCGTAACTACTAGCTTAGGTATTATACAGGGTGAAATTGATATCATTAGCATCCTTTTAAACTAAAAACTTACAAATGAAGCTCTACAAAAGGTAAAACTACATGTCTAGCCCAGTCATTTTACGGAGTTTTGTTAGGAGGGGTGGGGAGTAATTATGAATTGGACTTTTAAACTGTAACCGGCACCATTTAGTGACAAAAAGACTATCTGAAAACATATTAAAAAAAATCGCTACGCAATGTAGAAATCAAAATTGTATCTCCCAGAATGTTTTTAAATTAATAATAGTAATACCAATGCACTCATTTTAATTAGATTTAACAATATAAATTATTTTTGAGCAATAAAATTTAAAAGATGAGATATTTAATAGAAAATACTAATGTATTTTTCAAAAACCTTCTAAGTACACAAAAATTTTAACACCATGTTTGAAGTATGTAAAATGGCAAAGCCTTAAAAGCTTGGAAGAAAAATTGACCATGTTTTTTTTCGAACGAGAAAAATGCGAAATATAAAATTTGGGGCTGTTGCTGACGTGATTTTTTTTAAATTTTGGTACATTTGTAAGCTCAAATTGGCTCTTAAATACTATACTGGAAAAAAATATCAATTAATAATGAGTCCCGGCTGAAACCGTAAAATGATTGGGCTATTCCGAAGCCAAGGCAAGTATCTACTTTGTTTTATTCATACAGTCGATCGGTTTTCTCTCATAGTAAAAGTTGTTCAGTTTGATGGGTAGACTCTTAGTTTAAAAGGATGCTAATGCTATCAATTTCACTCTGTAGAAGCTTGCCTAAAAACGAGCAAGGGTTTGGAAGAAGCATTATAAGCCTTTTGCGTGGAACCCACTCAAAACTCAATGCTGAAAAACATTATTTTGAATTGACAAAAAGAGACTTACCATTGAAGAATAAGAAACAAAACGAGAATGTAATCAAATTCATGGTTTCTCACTTAACTTGCACGTATTGCATCCGATATTACATAAACAATTGAAGACATACTAAACTAAGTACATTGAGACAAGGAATTGTACTGAAATACTGTTATTGGATAAAATACTAAGTGAGATCGCGAGCGCCACTTCAATGAGGATAATGAATAATGCTATTTTCTACCAGCATTCGGATGTAGATAGTAGCGCCACCCGTAAATAGTATCGTACTATACAGGGTGTTAGGATAATCAGTTGCAATACTTTAAGTTCTTCAAAGCGTCACATATCATGAAGTACAACAGTACAACAGTAACAGTAGGAGTATGATTAGCGGACACGTGTAAATTGAACATATAATTAAAGTTTTGATTAGAACAAACACGATTAAGACACATTTTCTCGATAGAAAAACAAGCCAAAGTAGCCTCTGTCTTTATCGATAAACGCTTGGAACTGCTAAACGGTGAATAATAGAAACACGAGACTTGAGAAAAAAGAGATTGATATTTTACAAATTTTGATTAGAGCAGAATTCTTCTTCTTATCGTGTGGGCAGAGCCCTGGTGTCAGAGTTTTTTCAGACCGCCTTACGGCCTCTGACGTGGTCGAGCAGAATTGAACTTACATAAATAGTACAATCACAATCGCTTTAATTGTTTATTCGAAAGATCCATAAAATAGTAACATTAAATAAAACTATAAATAAAGAGATTTAAAACTAAACTAACCTATGAT
Source organism: Agonopterix arenella (assembly GCA_927399405.1). NCBI lineage: Eukaryota > Metazoa > Arthropoda > Insecta > Lepidoptera > Depressariidae > Agonopterix > Agonopterix arenella. The sequence continues at coordinate 5,927,395 of OV656718.1, read as the reverse complement.
GTGGTGCAGGTTCGGTCCTTGTGGGAGGGTACCGAGAACGCTGGCCGCATTTCCTCGCTGAATGGCTATGCTGATCCGCTGAGCGAGGAAAGTGCCAGCCCCTGTCGAGTCTATCAGGCACTTTGACAGGTCTTTAAAAAGCACCTGCGCATAAGGTCCCCACGGCCCGAGAGTTTCGACACTAAAACCCATAAAATGGTATTGGGGGCCGATATCCCGGTACCAGTACCAGAAGGCTTTTCGTTTTTCGGCCGCCTCCGCCGCTGCGCCAGCCCTTCGACTCGTGCCCTGTAAGTGAGACGGGGCCAGTGTTTCCACGCAGGTGGCGTCCCACACTAGCGCCCGACCCATCTTCCAGTGGACGAGAGACATCCCGTCTGGTCTCTTGCCATCGCTCCGTATGATGCCATTCGGCTCGAGAATGGCAGGAACGTTGACTGTCGCAAGAGACCTACGTATGATGTCGTTAAGGGTGACATGGCGAGGGAATCTGCCGGCACTCTTTTGACACGAGAGTCCGTGGTGACCCGGCGATCGACGGCCGCACCACAAGGACATTGGTCGCGAATGCAAATTTCAGCGCCGACTCGAAGCCCGATTGCCACGCGCAAGGTGTTGGAGTTCAGGTAGGTTCCTGTGTTGACCGAAGGATAGGCGTGTAGCCAATACCCGGACTCCTTTGTGGTCGATGCTAGGAGTCTGGCGCGGTCGTGGCCTTCTGTGTTGGTGACAAGTGTTTCAAAGGTGAGTTTGCTAGTAATGTCGTCCCAGCTCCTATGTATTTTCGGATCGGAAGGGAAATTTTGATTCGGGCCAGCAGTAACCCAGGCTTGTCTTGCCTCATCCAAACACGCGACCTCATAGTTACCTACCACACCACACCTAGGATATTTCCTATGAGGTCTGACGTGCTGTGGATGGAGGAAAGAAAGGCTGGCAGTGCGCTGCTACTGGTGTTGCGCATCCCTATGCCGCCGTGTCTTATGGGAAGGGATGCCTGCGTTCAAGAACGATCACTGAACTGGATGTTGAGAATTTTTTCCACTTGTGTTTTGAAACCAAAAGACAGAATTTTAATAGAAAGATAGCCGAATGTGTGTTAATTTTCAGTAACCGGTCAGAATTTTGATGAAATTTTATCACAATTAAATAAAGTTTGTTTGTTTGTTTTAAGCTTGCGTCGTTTCAGGCGCGCGGGCCGCCCCATCTCTTTCTCTCGCATTAGGCAGTAATATAAGCTATCACACGCTATTTCGCTTCAATTATTTTTCGACATAAAAATATAATAAGAGTGAATTGTTAATATTTAAAGCGGGCACGCATCTTCCCAATCATGTGCCGCCACGCTAGTACGCCTCGCCAGCGTTGCGCTAGAGCTGGTGGACAAGTTTAAATACTTGGGCCACCTAGTGACGAGTGACCTCGGGGACGACCAAGTTATAGAGCGGGAGCGCAGTGCATTGGCGGCGATAAGAAGCAATATGCTCGCCCGCAGATTCACTCGATGTACGACGCCAGGCAAAGGTGACGCTCTTTAGGGCTTTTTGTCAATCCTTTTACTCGAGTGGTCTGTGGGTGTCATATACGCGACGAGCCTACAATGTGCTGCGCGTTCAGTATAACAATGCTTTCAAGATGCTGCTGGGACTTTCGAGGCGCTCCAGTGCGTCCAGTACGTTCGCGGAGGCGCGAACGGACGGGTTCCTTCGCAATCACTCGCAAGAAAGTGGCCTCGCTACTGCGGCACCTGCAACTTAACATACACTAACATAATTTTAAGTAAACAAAGTTACTAATCAACATACTAACAAAATTATGGATTTTTCTTTTTTTGGTCTCAAAAAAATGAGTACCTATTCAATTTAATTTTTTTATTTTTTGTATTTTTATTTATTGAAGAAACAAACAGTCACTTAAAAACATTAAAGTTTGATTTTAAGATACACTTACAGACCTTGAGTTCCCTATAATAAAATTAAGTTTAGTAAATTACGAGCGTTAACCCGCGACTTCGTCCGCACAAATAATATACCAGATTTTAAGTCAGATCATAAGCTATCAAACAAAAAATGTTTCTCAAAATCGGTTCAGTACTTTTTGCGTGATACTCGTTCAAACAAACAAACAAACAAACACACAAACAAACAGACAGACAAAAAATCCAAAAATTGGTGAAAAGGGAATCAGGGACACCTAAAAACCATATCGTAACTTTTTTTTTGTTAATATCTTCAATGTACAGACAGACTTCCTGTTACAGTTTTATAATAGTATAGATTAATTTGTTTACTAGTTTAGTCACTTATAACGGAAACAGGGAATCCTCCGGAAGCCAATCTCAATCACAAAGAAAACAAGAAACAGTCCCAGATGGCCCGACAGATAGCATTAATGCCAGACGGCAGTGCAACTAGACTAAAAAAAAAAAATGAATTAATTGACTTTTTCTTTTCATTTTAGCCTAACTTACGTCTTCGGAGCCATGTCACATATCGCCATCTATCGAGGCTGTAGAATGTAGTTAACATTTAAACTAGCTGTCAGAGAATGCCCCTTAACTCTGCGAGTTCCAAAATACAATAACAATACTGTACAAAAAAAAAAAGTATTTTCTTAGTTATTACATTTTCTTGAGAAAAGCACAGCAGGAGTCGCCATCTAGGTGGATACATAATAACACCTACTGACATTAGGGACCTTCCCACCAAAAGCATAACACGGTTCATGAAATCCGTGGACCTAGGAAATGACCTTAAGGCAAAGTTTAAGAAAGAGTATCTGTTACTAGATCTAGGGTGACAGCTACAATAGATAGTAGCTATTGGTCATTGACCAAGCCCTCCCAACCAAATAATAATACTTGAGAGAATAAAATAAGTATACAAATAGATAGAATAAAAAAAAAATAATAATAAAAATGTTTATTATTTCTCAATATTTTTACATAATTTGAGTTGAGATCCACCCTTCGAGCATGATAAATGCTTGTATTGGGAGGAACTCGCAACTTCCCACGGTTACAAATCATTTAGGTATATTGAGACAAGCCAAATAGGTAATAATTTCAAATAAAGTAGGTAAGTAAGTATGCATGCATATTTTTCATGCATAGTTTTTAAATCGAAAGTCAAAGCACACTTCCTGGACCTCTGTTCCTGATTTTTCCTTTCCCCCCTTCTATTTTTCTATCTAAATTAATCCGGTACGTGTAGGTATGTTTATGTTTTGTTGTAGCATGTATGATATATATTATATATTATTATTTATATGTTATTTATCTATGTACCTTTAATTATATGTAATATGTATGTATTTATGTATTTGTTGTATTCACTTCTTTTTCACCTATAATTTTGTTTTTTATAACACCGACCCGTTCTTTGTTATATTTCCTCTACCCTAAGGTTGTCTGGAAGAAATCGCTTTTTAGTGATAAGACCGCCTTATTTGTACCATATTCAGTTTATGTTTCCTATTGTGCATTGTATTTTCTTTTGGTGTAAATAAAGTATATTTCATTCATTTTATGAATTAAAATAATTAGGATTAAGACTAGACCAAGGGTCCGACCCACCACCCCCAAGCACACCCTCAACAACCCATCCGACAGATCGCTCCACATAACTCGTATGAAAGATAATTATGTCGAACGAGCCGTCAGACAGCAATCAAGAACCCACTTAGAAGTAGTGAAACAGGCCCCAAAACAGGCTAAAAGTTAATTTTGTTTGTGTTTGTGTGTGTGTGTGTGTGTGTGTGTGTGTGTGTGTGTGTGTGTGTGTGTGTGTGTGTGTGTGTGCGTGTGTGTGTGTGTGTGTGTGTGTGTACGTGCTGGTGTAGATGCTTGTGTTAGTATTGGCAAGTATGTCATACTAATCTTTTTAAGAGGGTTTCCACATCATCGTACGTTTGAGGTTTGAGCCACGCAGTTAAAGATTTTTTACATAAGTATAGTGGCATGGGATATATTTTAATTTTACGATTAATTAAATTATACACATATGCAGACTGAGTTAAGAATAAGCACAATAATTTATACTTATTAGGTATCATTACTTATGGCTCTTAAAGACAATTTTTGAAGCATTCCAATTAATTTCTCTGAAGCTTATTTAGCTGTGAGTTTTCCTTTTCCAGCCGATTGATTTTCTATGGGAAGTCTGAAAAATTTTATCAAAAAGAATTTTAAGAAAATCGATCGGCTGATTCGCACTTTTTTATGGGAGGCCCAAACATTTTTCTCGTTTTTCTACCCATGTTCCTCAGTGAAAGGTTTTAGTTTCATGTCTACACCCTTAAAGTTATGTTATGTTAGTAATTGCTAATAAAATTTTAAGGTTGTAATTAGTAGTATTTTCCGTAAATAGCTTTACAACGTGTTCATGAATTACCGCAAAACTAGAAAGTAGTTTGTTTAGAATCGAGAGCAGAATCGAATTATCATGGTTTCAACATAGTTTTTTTTTTTTTTCGAAATATTAAATAATTTGTTTGTAAAATTTATAATTTACTGAACTCGATGTCAACCCGCCGCACTGGAATATTTTTACATCTTTTTAAATTATACACCTTTTGTTCAAAATTCTTTGGGCTCTATGCTCGGCTACAGGGCCCTGTTTAATAAACGCGACAATTGACAATGACAATTCAGAGTACATTTAGCCCAGTCATTTTACGGAGTTTTGTTAGGAGAGGTGGGAAGTAATTATTAATGACTTTTAAACTGTAACCGGCACCATTTAGTGACAAAAAGACTATCTGAAAACGTATTAAAAAAAAATCGCAACGCAACATAGAAATCAAAATTGTGAGTCCCAGAAGGCTTTTTAATTAATAATATTAATACCAATGCACTCATTTGAATTAGATTTAACAATATAAATTATTTTCGAGCAATAAAATAGGCATTGAAAATTTAAAAAATCAGGTTTTTATTAGAAAATACGAACGTATTTTTCAAAACCTTCTAAGTACATAACAATATTTACACCATGTTTGAAGTGATGATGATGTCTTCCTTGCCGATACGGCTACGGCGACTGCTGCTGGTATGATGGGCTTCGCTGATGTGCCCGAATGTGACTAATGTAGCCAATCTTTGCGGTGAAGGTGCGTCCGCATATGGTACACTTGAGCGTGCCATTTTCGTAGTTATATTGTATAGCCGCAGGTGGTCGGGCTTTAAGTTGGTCCCGCTTAGCATCGAGATCCTCTCTTCTCTTTTCTTCAAAAGTAGAAACATTTGCCTGGACAAGATGCCTCCATTCCGGGCGCTTAGCTGCGCGTTCCTCCCAGCTCTCCGGGTCAATAGCACAGTTTTTTATGTGCCTCTTCAGCACGTCCTTGTAGCGAAGAAACTGACCCCCTCTTTTGCGCTTGCCGTCTCTGAGCTCCGAGTAAAAGACACGCTTCGTCAACCTTTTTTCGGACATTCGGAAGACGTGGCCGCACCAGCGTAGTTGCCGTCTCATTAGATAGGCTTCGATTCCGCTAACATTAGCACGGCGCAGCACCTCTGTGTTACGAATGCGGTCCGCCCATTTTACGTGCAAAATGCTGCGAAGGCATTTGAGGTGGAACTTATCTAACGTCCGAATGTGCCTGCGATATAAGCACCACGTCCCGGCGGAGTATAGAAGATTGGGCAGTACTACGGCCATGTACACAGCGATCTTAGTTGACCTTCGGATGTCGTGTGAACGAAACAGCTTCCACTGCAGCTTCCCAAAGGCCGCAGATGCGGCCCCAATCCTGCCATTGATCTCGGCATCTAGGTCCCCCTTAGCCGTCAGGGTACTTCCCAGGTATCTGAACTTATCTACCTGCTTCAGAGTATCTTCACCTAGGCGTATATTCAGTGCAGAACCAGCTGTTTGCAGTGTGTCCAAGGACATAACCTCAGTTTTTTTGACACTGATTTTCAACCCGTACTTGCAGCATGCCTTATCTAGTTGACTCATCAGCTGTTGCAGACTCTCAGGGGAATTAGCTACAAAGCAAAGGTCATCCGCGTACATTATTTCTGTGATGATGTCAAGAGAGACCCCGTTACGGGCCTTGAGTCTAGACAGGTTAAACAACTTTCCGTCAGTCCGAAAGCGTATATGGATGCCTTCAAGTGTGTGCTGTAAGGATTCCCGAACGACGACAGCGAAGTACAGGGCGAACAGAGTAGGTGCCAAAACACATCCTTGTTTAACTCCACAGGTTACGGAGAAGAACTTTGTCTGCTCGCCATTTGCTGTCACACAGCAAGACATATCATCGTGGAGAAGTCGGATTAACCTTATAAACTTGTCTGGACACCCACACTTTTCCAGGACCAGCCACAGGGCTTCGCGAGGAACACAGTCGAATGCCTTCTCCAGATCCACGAAGCAGAGGTGGAGCGGTTGATCTTGCTCTTTACTCTTCTCTTGCAGTTGCCGCAGACTGAAGATCGCCTCACAGGTTCCTCTTTCAGGTCTGAAGCCAAATTGGCTCTCCGGTAACAGGGCTTCGGAGATGGGTGTGAGTCGATTCAAAAGAATCCTGGCGAAGATTTTTCCAGGGATGCAAAGCAGCGAGATGCCCCGGTAGGAGTTACAGTCGGAACGGTCTCCTTTGTTTTTATACAAGGAGCAGATGCGAGAGACTTTAAAGTTGTCAGGTACACGTTCCTCGTTCCACATACGCAAAAACAATTTCCATAGGATGTAGTGCAGCTTCTCTCCGCCATGCTTCAACAGTTCTCCCGAAATGTCATCAACACCGACTGCTTTGTTGTTTGGTTGTTGGCTAATTGCAGTAACAACCTCTTCGAGCGTAGGTGGCTCGCACGAAATGTTTGCTTCAGGAAGTTTAGGGAGTGCTCCAATGTGTTGCAAATCAGCCGATCTATCAACATTCAGCAGCTGATTGAAGTGCTCTGCCCAACGATTTAGCGTGTCTTCTTTTGAAGTCAATCGTTGAGCGCCGTCTTGGGATTTAAGTGGCACACTAACTCTGGGCACGCTACCAATTAGTTTTCTCACTTCGGCGTAAAATAAACCAAGACGATTTGTCTGTGAAAGCCAGTTGAGATGATCGGCCTTTTCTTTCCACCACAGATCCTTCACCTCCCGCGTAAGAGACCTTAACGCCGCACTGCTACTCTTTATCTCTTCCAATGCTTCTCGGGAGTGCCTGCCTCGTCGCTGGCGACGCAACAGGGCTCGGTGCTTTCTGATCGCTTCGGTCAATGACTGATCGTTTTCATCAAACCAGTCTTCGTTAGCTCGGGTCTTTTTGCCTAACGTTTGCTTGGCCGACTCAAGAACTTGCGAACAGAAAAGACTCCATATCGCCTGAAAGTCACCTTCAGTGTCCAGTGACGAGGTTACGCTATTCAAAGCTAGACAATATTGCTCTTGAGTTTCCAAACTGACCAGTTTTCCCACGTCAAGATTAACGGGTTTAACCTTGTTGGATCTTATTGGAGGGCGAAGTCGCAGGTTCATCTTGGTGATCACCAGCTTATGGTCTGTCCAACATTCAGCTCCCCGCATAACACGCGTGACGAGCACCTGAGAAATGTCTGCCTGTCTAACAATGGCATAATCAATCAGATGCCAATGCTTTGATCTCGGGTGCAACCAGGTGACTTTGTGTTTGATAGGTAGTCGGAAGTGGGTATTGGTTATAGCCAGGCCAAATTGTGCACAGAGGCTAAGTAACATTTGGCCGTTACTGTTCATGTTACCAATACCATGTCGACCTATCACTCGAGGCCATGCCTCATAGTCACGCCCTACTCTTGCATTAAAGTCACCCAGCAGAAGAATTTTCTCCGTTGGATGAATCTTGGCCAGGGTGTCCGAGAGCTCTTCATAGAAGCGTTCCTTCACGTCGTCGTCATTGGTCATTGTTGGCGCATATATACTAATAAGATTTAAAAATTTATCGTTTTCCATGTGGAGGCGCAAAGTTATGACACGATCAGATATATATATTGGGCATTCTGCCAGCTTCTTCACCAGAAGGTTTTTAACAGCGAAACCAACCCTGGAGCGCCTTGGCTCTGAGGTTGGTGTCCCTTTCCAGTAAAAGGTGTATTCGCCGCCGTGTTCAACCAACTCTCCTTCATCGGCCAGGTGGGTCTCGCTGAGCGCGGCTATGTCCACATTGTAGCGATGAAGTTCACGGGCCACGATAGCGGTTTTCCTTTCGGGACACAAGTTGTTGTGGCGATCGAGTAGTGTTCGTACATTCCATGCAGCAAAGGTCATTTTGGATGTTTTCGAGTTCTTATTCTTCTTGTTTCTTCGACCACGATCGCAGGGATGCTTAGGCAGCCGTGGTTACTACCTCCCTACAAGGTTGAGGTAAGCAATTTTTAGGACACCTTTTCTAGTCCTGTCCCCTTGTGGGGCAAGCAGTGCTTCCCTAAATAGAGCTGCTTGGTCACCCAGAGTGCTGCCGAGCTCACGCTGTTACCTCAAGTCAACGCAAAAGCGACCACTCTCTCTGGGCCGCCTACGTGCAAACTTCAGACAAAGCTCGGTGTGCATCACGACCGAACCTCCGTTCATCGCCGCAGGACTTTTCCTTGATCCGAGTCCTTTATCCAGAAGCAGTCCGATGCGCAGATCATATTTCAGTGCACAAGTGGGCGCGCGACCACAGGTGCACTCCCTCGTCCTCCCTCTTCTGAATCTGATGGAACGGGTACCGTTACGACCAGAGATGAGTTCGGATGCAGTGTCTGGCCGACAGCCGCTGCAGACCTCTGCTGTCGCCCTTGGCCTTCCACCTTGCCTTGGCTATCCGCCGACTCCGCCAAAGACCGTCGCTTATCAGCCGTGGTTTGCCTTCGTCGCCGGAAAGTCTTCATGCACTCGCGGGAGGTGTCCGCGCCTAGACCTGTCCGCCGAAGCGTGCAGGTCCCCCCTCGACCAGGTTTAGCCCACGAGTCGACGTGGTTTACCGTGGTGTGGCCGCTGCGTGCACAACAGCTGCTTGGAGCCACTGGTGAGAGATCTGTAGGACATCTGTGGACCAGTGTGGTCCCCACACCCTCTCTTACGATGAAGGCCGACTGTCGGAACCTGAAAGGTACTACCACTAGACGCCCTACTACACCACATGTTTGAAGTATGTATAATGGTAATGCCTTAAATGAGTGCAAAAAAAAATTATATTAAGATATTATAAATAAGATAAAATTAATAAATAAAATATTACTTACTACACTGTCTTCTAAATTCGAATGGTGTTAGGTTCGGTGTATAGACACCATAATTTTAGACGCTATATAACTGTAATGTCCTAGGCAAGGGTGCGATTAGGGGATGGAATCAAACCACGTAGTCTTTGTACAACGGTTTATTCAGACTGTCAGATACAATGACAGGCGAGAAGCACCGCGCATAACTACCCTACCATATTAATATTAATTTACCTACACTACAGTAACAATCATAATTATTGTTAATTATTGTCATTACGCATTTTCATGGTATTATCATGTTTATTGACCCCCGTTTGAAGGAAAGTTAATTGTAATAAAATCGATCAATATTAAAATTGTTTGTTCTCTTTGCGGTTTCGATTGGCGTATTAGCTCGCTATATTATCAGTAACATGTGTGGTATTAGTAGGTATGTAGGCTATGATATTGACATCGAATCGAAGGTACATAGGGTGAGTTCGCGTGTTTGGATGAGGCAAGACAAGCCTGGGTTACTGCTGGCCCGAATCAAAATTTCCCTTCCGATCCGAAAATACAGAGGAGCTGGGACGACATTACTAGCAAAATCACCTTTGAAACACTTGTCACAAACACAGAAGGCCACGACCGCGGCAGACTCCTAGCATCGACCACAAAGGAGTCCGGGTATTGGCTACACGCCTATCCTTCGGTCAACACAGGAACCTACCTGAACTCCAACACCTTGCGCGTGGCAATCGGGCTTCGAGTCGGCGCTGAAATTTGCATTCGCGACCAATGTCCTTGTGGTGCGGCCGTCGATCGCCGGGTCACCACGGACTCTCGTGTCAAAAGAGTGCCGGCAGATTCCCTCGCCATGTCACCCTTAACGAAATCATACGTAGGTCTCTTGCCACAGTCAACGTTCCTGCCATTCTCGAGCCGACTGGCATCATACGGAGCGATGGCAAGAGACCAGACGGGATGTCTCTCGTCCCCTGGAAGATGGGTCGGGCGCTAGTGTGGGACGCTACCTGCGTGGACACACTGGCCCCGTCTCACTTACAGGGCACGAGTCGAAGGGCTGGCGCAGCGGCGGAGGCGGCCGAAAAACGAAAGGCCTACTGGTACCGGGATATCGGCCCCCAATACCATTTTATGGGTTTTGGTGTCGAAACTCTTGGGCCGTGGGGACCTAATGCGCAGGCGCTTTTTATAGACCTGTCAAAGCGCCTGATAGACTCGACAGGGGACCCAAGAGCTGGCACTTTCCTCGCTCAACGGATCAGCATAGCCATTCAGCGAGGAAATGCGGCCAGCGTTCTGGGTACCCTCCCACAAGGACCGAACCTGCACCACATCCTAGGTTAGTTTAGTTTTAAGTCTCTTTATTTATAATTTTATTTAATGTCACTATTTTATGGATCTTTCGGTCCTACTTAATATTATTATGCTAACATTTTTTTAAAGGTATGATCAACTGTCAAACTGAACAACCTTCTCTATGATACCATGATCGAAATCGCAAAAAAACAGGTGTTCTATGCAAAACTGCAAACCACAGCAGACAGCAGACTTTTTTCGCGATTTAGATGTTGGTCCTATAGAGAAAGTTGTTCAGTTTGATTGTCTGATTCTGATCATCCTCTTAAAAAACTAACAGCATAATTAAAATGGACCCCCGGTATACTAATACATATTCTGATACCGTATCACACCCTGTTTTCTTGAAGTATTAGCCAATACTTGCATTGTGACAGATTCTTTAACGACACAAATTCGTGAATATAAGTTAACTGCCTATTTATCACTCAAACCATGTGCAAACGACTTGAGGCTTTTGAGATGTGGGTATACAGGAGGATGTTGAAGATATCATGGACGGATAGAATTAGCAACGAGGTGGTCCTGCAGAGGTTGAACAAGAGAGTAGAAATCCTAAAAACCATGAAAACTCGGAAATTACAGTACCTCGGTCACATTATGAGAAGTAATAAATACCAACTTCTCCAAATTATTCTGCAGGGGAAAATTTTGGGAAGACGAATACCTGGTAGAAGGACGTCCTGGCTTAAAAACCTGTGCGAATGGTTCGATGTGGACACAACCTCACTGTTCAGGGCTGCAGTCTCAAGGGTCCGAATAGCCCTATTGATAGCCAACCTCCGAAAGGAGATGGCACCACAAGAAGAAGAAGCTATTTATCGGAAACACGAACCAACACCGAAAGAAAACCATAATTTACGGAAAAAAGCCAAATCTATAATTAAGTTAGTATACATCAGTGTCTACGGTACGTATGAGTTTGTTTAGAGTTATTCTTCTATAGTTATTCTTAATCGTAGCTATGAAACAATTATTAACTAAGTCAAGTTCGTAAATATATACTTTGAAATAATTAAGTACTCATAATTGGCCAATTTTTCTGTAATTGTTGAACTTGTAGCATATATTAAAGTTCTTTTATTTATTTAAAGGAATAAAATAGTAAAAGCACAAATAAAACTTACCCTAAACTTAAACCATTCTAAACTACAAATTTAACTAATCCTATTTAGTCGAAAAGCCCGCCCCAGGTCATACCTGGCCCGAAGGTGCCCATAATGCTGGCTGCATTTCCGCGTTGAATCGCTAATGATATGCGTTGGGCTAGGTATGACCCGGCACGAGGACTTGCTTGAAGTTTTGACTAGATTGTGTAACTTCCTGCTGAGAGGAACATTAAATCCACTTGTCAGCCCTTACTTATATGGAGCCTCCCTTTGTGCTCTAACTAAAAAAGATGGTGGGATTAGGCCTATTGCGATAGGTAATACCATCCGTCGCTTAGTCGCAAAGCTAGGTTGTTTCGCTGTAAAAGAGGACGCCTCTTCCTCCCTGCAACTTTTATTTTCATTTTTTATGTTCGTATGTTTAGTTCTAAATATTTGGTCTTTTAAAAATTGTATTTGTAATTTTAAGCATGTCTCACTTTTTATACTCATGTTGTGTACTCATTTAATTGAGTTACAGTCTAGACTTCAAACATTTCATTCATGTTACTATCTATATATACTATTATAAAACTGTAACAGGAAGTTTGTCTGTACATTGAAGATATTAACAAAAAAAAAGTTACGATTTGGTTTTTAGGTGTCCGTGATTCCATTTCACCAATTTTTGGATTTTTTTCTGTCTGTTTGTTTGTGTGTTTGTTTGGGTGTTTGTTTGTTTGAACGAGTATCACGCAAAAACTACTGAACCGATTTTGATGAAACTTTTTTTGTTTGATAGCTTATGATCTGACTTAAAATCTGGTATATAATTTGTGCGGACGAAGTCGCGGGTTAACGCTCGTACTATTATAAAACTGTAACAGGAAGTTTGTCAGTACATTGAAGATATTTAAAATAAAAAAAAAGTTACGATATGGTTTTTAGGTGTCCCTGATTCCATTTCACCAATTTTTGGATTTTTTGTCTGTCTGTTTGTTTGTGTGTTTGTTTGTTTGTTTGTTTGAACGAGTATCACGCAAAAACTACTGAACCGATTTTGATGAAACTTTTTTGTTTGATAGCTTATGATCTGACTTAAAATCTGGTATATAATTTGTGCGGACGAAGTCGCGGGTTAACGCTCGTACTATTACAAAACTGTAACAGGAAGTTTGTCAGTACATTGAAGATATTTAAAATAAAAAAAAAGTTACGATATGGTTTTTAGGTGTCCCTGATTCCATTTCACCAATTTTTGGATTTTTTGTCTGTCTGTTTGTTTGTTTGAACGAGTATCAAGCAAAAACTACTGAACCGATTTTGATGAAACTTTTTTTGTTTGATAGCTTATGATCTGACTTAAAATCTGGTATATAATTTGTGCGGACGAAGTCGCGGGTTAACGCTCGTAGGTTATAAATTGTGACTTGTTTGAGTACCTAATAAATAAATAAGTAAAATGTCTAGAATAGTAAGTATAGTAATAAAAAAAATATTAAATTCAACCTTAAATCAATACCTATAGAAACATGTCGCTGTGTATAAACTAACAATAGGCTAAGTGTGTTACTAACAATATTGTGATCTCAGTTGTTCAAAATTAAAGTTTTCTATTCTATACTCCATTCCAAATAGCATCGAAATTTTAAGGCTATTGGGAATTACAGAAACAGAGATCTGAAACATGTGGACAATCGCCGATTACCATTAATCGATGTCGTGATCGCTCCATCACTAATAATTATACAGGGTACTTCATAATATGCTGACACTTTTTTTAGGGGACGATCAGACCGTCAAACTGAACAACTTTCTCTATGGGACCAAAATCGAAACCGCGGAATAAAAATCAGCTGTCCTATACATTTGGCTCCAGTCAGTTTGCAGTTTTGTATGGAACAGTAGAATTTTTTTTTTTTGCTATATTAATGTTGGTCCCATAGAGAAAGTTGTTCAGTTTGATGGTCTGATCATCCCCTTAGAAAAGTGTCAGCATATTATGAAGGACCTGACTGTAAAATATGAAAACTTTAATTTAATCTTCATTTTCAGGACGTAATCCAAATTGATATGAGTAGTAAGGTTCTTCAGCCTTAGGTGCGGATGGATGCGCAGGCGTCGATGACCAAGGTGCGGTTTTGTTAGAAACCATCAAGATTCTTACTTCATAAAACGGCAATATTGTTATTTCATCGTATTCTCGCTGTGTTGTTAAATTTTCCTGGTAAATCAACATTTATTATAATTATAATTACGAGCGTTAACCCGCGACTTCGTCCGCACAAATTGTATACCAGATTTTAAGTCAGATAATAAGCTAACTTACGTCACAGGTTCCCGCTGCCTTCACCAGGTGGTCGGTCCAGTCCCACCTTTCACTTCTGGCGCCTACGGACGCTACAGGCCAATCGCAGGCCGCTTCTCACCTATCCCCGCTACTCAATCCGCCCCGTAGTCCCAGCAACGTCCTATGCCGAGGTCCGTACCCCTCTGGGTGCCCCTAGGTCGGTTGCTTAAGTTCATTCATTTGGCTCGGCAGACCCTTCGTGGTATCCAATAGTCCGCAGTAAAAAGCAGTAGTTAATCCCCGATTTCCAAAAAAAAAAAAAGTTCGTCGGTTCACCTTGGGTGCCTACCCACGCTGCGCTTTCTGGTACGCGGTCGCCAAACTCCTCGGCCATCGGTTCTACGAACAATGTGCCCCGCCCATTGCCACTTAAGTTTATCAATATTTTGGGCTATGTCAGATACTCTGGTTCTTCTGCGGATCTCTTCATTTTGGATTCGATCTCGCAGGGAAACTCCGAGCATTTCGGGACATTTTTTGATAGTATCATCCTACCTCTCGTATTAACATTTTCAGTTCGTCTACTGCATAAGTTTACTAAAGTAATAGAATCTTTAAAATAATGATGCTAGCACTAGCAGTACATGAGTAAATACCCCACAGAGACAAAGAAAGAAAGAAAGTATACGGCTTTGTACATGTCTCCGCAGATAAATGAAAACGGCATACCCTAGAAGCTGCTAAATAAAATATGAATTAATTAAATTATGCATTTGGATACTTATACGAATTAACGTATTGCGCTGAACCCAAATAATGAGATAAGGGCAGGAAGACGATAAAAATGAAATGATGTTTTTAGCGAGCTAATCTTTTTGTACATGCATTTATTTTTTGTTGTCCCCCTTCTGGGAAAAGGTCTCCCCTCACAGATTACCCCCAAAGGATACATGATGAAAATTATGTACAGGCCCGAAGTCACCATTTTTGGCGGTAGGTGCTAGCGGGTCACGAAAGATGCAACATGATTGGCCATTTCAAGGTCGTACTACATCGAGCTCGCTCACTCGCGTTGCTCATATCAGTGCAAAATCATAGATGTGTGGCGCGCGTCGGCGGCCTTGTATGCGGTATCTATTGGGGGTAATATGTGTCTCCCCTAAACTCTTCCACATCTCTCTGTTTGATTCTACATCCCGCAAATCATTGCAGAAGGCTCGAATCGGCATCGAATGATGTCCTTTAGTCAAAACCAGGCGGAGGACAGTCGCCTTTTGGTGGCTTTTTCCGATTTAGTTTGCATAGAATGTGCTGCCATCTATTAAATATTTCGCAGAACTATGAAAAAAAAAGATTTTATTGTCTATGTTAATGTCAAATTGACAAAATCACACAATGGCTACCTATCTTGAGTAATGTACGTGTTGTTTGTAGTTTTCGTTCAATTTCGTGCCGATTTGGTGATGTTCTGGAGTTTCTATTGTTCTCTAACCAATGTTCAGATTACAGGAATAGTAGGGATCCTGGAATTTCACTCGATCGGTGCGAGATTGAACGAAAACTAGCATTCAAAACAATAATATCTATCTGTATGAGTAGATATAAGTAGGTATGTATAGTATAGCTTGAATTATTGTCGGTAAAACATAGATGGCGCCAGCTAGCTTTCAATTTGACATAAGGTGGATTCATAATGTTGCTACGAGTGGGTTCTCTTTTCTAATATACTTATATTACTCTTTGGGTAGGAGGTTTAGAACTAGAAAAGTATTGTTATAAAAATAGCTTTTCTTTTCTCCATGCTTTAAAGCTTTTGTAGTTTAATGGAGTAGCACTTTTTTAATGAAGGCTTTCTTTATTGACAAACCTTTAATTTAATATTGTGACGAGGGCGCCCCTAAACTGTAAAAAGAACTCCTAAATAGCGAAATCTACTGACGAGTAGTTGTACTTTTTGCTTTCTTACGGCGACATCTATTGGCAAATTAGTAAACTCATTGGTATCTCTGCTACATCCTGCCAACATCCTTCACAAAATTATGAACCCTGCTTTACTTATGAATGCCGAAAGATGGCGTTAGAAGTATTTTCAAAAGAGCTTTTAGATTTTCTTTAGTTCTGCTATTTTTAAGACGATCACTAAACGTCATCGACACGATATCGCTGTGACATCGTCGCTATATCTAAACTATCATAAAATTGTAACAGAAGTGTGTAATTGAAGATATTTACAAGAAAAACATTTACGATATGGTTTTAGGTGTCCCTGACTCCAAATCAATTTTTGGATTTTATGTCTATCTGTTTTTTTGTTTATTTGTTTGAGCATCACGTAAAAACTACTAAACCGATTTTGATGAAACTTATTGTGTTTGAAAGCTTATGATTTGACTTAAAATATTTAAATTAAATTAATCTGAAAGTTACAGCGATTCTCGCTTGGAGTGCGATTTTTGAATTTCATAATATGTTGAACGCAGCAATTGAAAATGTATGGAGATACGCATCTTTCTACTGCTGATTTGACTTTCAAAAATCGCACTCCTGTAATATAATTTTTGAAAGTCAAATCAGCAGAAGAAATATGCATATCTCCAAAGTAATTTTGACATTTTCAACTGCTGAGTTCAACGTATGAGATTCAAAAATCGCATCCCAGGATAATCCCAGAATATCGGTTTCTATACAGGGTCCTTCTTAATATGCTGACACTTTTTTAAGAGGATGATCAGACCATCAAACTGAACAACTTTCTCTATGGCACCAACATAGAAATGGCGAAAAAAAAAATTTACTGTTTTGCATGGACAAGCAGATTTTTTTTTTGCGATTTCAATGTTGGTGCCATAGATAAAGTTGTTCAGTTGGATGGTCAAATCATCCCCTAAAACGTGTCAGCATATTAAGAAGGACCCTATATTGTGTTAAAACTCTTTTTTTTTACTACGGACGAATACTTTATACAAGTACGAGCGTTAACCCGTGACTTTGTCCGCACAAATTATATACCAGATTTTAAGTCAGATAATAAGCTATCAAACAAAAAAGTTTCATCAAAATCGGTTCAGTAGTTTTTGCGTGATACTCGTTCAAACAAACAAACAGAGAGACAAAAAATCCAAAAATTGGTGATATGGAATCAGGGATACCTAAAAACCAAATCGTAACTTTTTTTTTGTTAATATCTTCAATGTACAGACAAACTTCCAGTTACAGTTTTATAATAGTATAGATGCAACAAAAAAATTACGAAAGTATTAAGATTTCCTTGGATAAGTTATATGTCAAGATTGACAGTCGAATCTACAAAAGCGTAGAAAAAAAATTGTAACCAGTATTCGCCTCTAAACCCTATCCATATACACGCACACAGACATAATTTGTATGGCGCCTCACGCACACCAACCTAAGAAAGTTGGCCCCTTTTGTTTTATACGGCAGAAGCATGAGGCTCTTTCTAGACATATACTTTTTCTAAGAAGATTTCCTTGTTTTCCTAAG
Organism: Agonopterix arenella; assembly: GCA_927399405.1. NCBI lineage: Eukaryota > Metazoa > Arthropoda > Insecta > Lepidoptera > Depressariidae > Agonopterix > Agonopterix arenella. The sequence continues at coordinate 5,909,967 of OV656718.1, read as the reverse complement.
AAACCCTAAAAAAAAGTCGGATCCATACAGATCTAGAGAGATGCCAACCAACGCGCTGAGTACGAAACCTAGTGTCGCATTACCACCAGTACCACGCGATAGAAAGTATTTTGTTAGCTTGAATGTGCTCAGTACCCATTGCGGTATCACAACTCAACGTTCGAATAATCTTTAGTACTACGCAAGCATTGTAAACTATTTACACATAATATTTCGACTGGCTTTCAGCCTCATAATATATTGAATCCTTACTGTCGCGAGCAATGTGTTCCGTTTTTGCGCATATTGCTGCGTCACTGGCCCCGTTCACGTCTCCCTTTAGTTTTTGTGATCTGTGGTTGGATCCATAACAGCGCAAACAGGTACATGTACAGTATCTTTTTTTTTTTTACTTTTTAAATTGCAAGCAGGCAAAGGTTTTGCCTCCGGCGTAACTCCTGTTCTTTTGTAAAAGTAATTTATTATAAATTTTTCCATTCCTGCGATTAAAGGAGTTTTTAAAAGCCTTTTATTCCGCTTAGTTAGATAATTGTCCAACAGTTGTTTAGTGGTTTGTTCTGTTGTACCTACTTATTTATTTTATCTAACAAATTTATCATGATTTTTAGAGTTCCGTAGTCAAACAAGGAACCCTTAAACGTTCTGTCCATTCTGTCTGTCTGTCTGTCTGCCTCAATAAAGGGGCCAATTCACTGCATTGGTTATAGATAGGTAAGTGGCCTCGAATTTTATGACGTCCTAATTATAAGCGTCGTCGCCTATTAGCACCAGGGGGAGCCACATTATGAAATAAAATTGAAAAACTATCGGCCGACATGAGGATCGAACCATAGCCACCCGGATCGTAAGCCGGTTGTTTAGACCGCTAGACCAACAAGACAGTGATTGATATTGGCGAAATCGCTCACTACTGCAGCGCAGCTGAAGCGCGCTGTCGCTCCGATATGAACCCTAGTTCAACACATAGTACTACTAAACATAATCGATAGATGGCGGAAGCTGTCTATGGAAAATCAGCGTTCCACTTAATTTGTACTAAGATAACATAGGCTGACGTGTACAGACGCAATTTCATAAATTTTGGGTAGTGAATGGTGTCGCAGTCCTGCATGGCGTCCGACAATCTTGAGTAAAATGTATGTGCAGTCCTATAGGCCTCGCATGCCACCCCCGAGAAAACGAGAAAAATAGAGATGTGCCTCCATGTTTATTATTTTACGTATGCCAGAAAGGGCACGCTGGCGCGTATCTTATCGTGCATTGGAAAAGAGCTCTCCTTGATATTGATATTATTGTACGCATGGCGACACATCAAGCTATACAAAACCAAAATAAGCTGGCCGCGCGTAGGTCGACTGGTCGAGTAACGTATAACGTCGCGCGGCCAGCTTATGTTGGTGTTGTATAGCTTGATGTGTCGCCGTGTGTACCTACTTATTTAATAATACTACCTTATAATTATAGTTATATAAGACTCTACATTTGGGAATGGGAGGAAGGGAAAATAATTCTGTTTAATTACCCATTCTAACCTGGGATAACTTTGGCGCTGCTATCTTTCTTTTTATTACGTACGAGCGGTAACCCGCGACTTCGTCCGCACAAATTATATACCAATTCAGTTTGATGGTCTGATCATCCTCTAAAAAGTGTCAGCATATTAAGAAGGACCCTATATTGTGTTAAAACTCTTTTTTTTACTACGGACGAATACTTTATACAAGTACGAGCGTTAACCCGCGACTTTGTCCGCACAAATTATATACCAGATTTTAAGTCAGATCATAAGCTATCAAACAAAAAAAGTTTCATCAAAATCGGTTCAGTAGTTTTTGCGTGATACTCATTCAAACAAACAAACAAACAAACAAACACACAAACAAACACACAAACAAACACACAAACAAACACACAAACAAACAGACAGACAAAAAATCCAAAAATTGGTGAAATGGAATCAGGGACAGCTAAAAACCATATCGTAACTTTTTTTTTGTTAATATCTTCAATGTACAGACAAACTTCCTGTTACAGTTTTATAATAGTATAGATAGATGGGTTTGCTCTTGACCTCAATCTAGTCTTCAGTTATCTTATTCATATAATCATGCGTTTTCTTTCTATTTTCCATTCTATTTTTTGTTGTATTTTTTACCAAACTCAAACCTGCATATGCCTATTGCTTGCCGTGGTTACCTTTAATTGAGGTGGCACACGCCTTTTGTCTGTCTATGTATTTGTTATTAATATTGTGTTCACCTTGACGGCGATCCTGAAGAAATAAAATAAATGACGTTTTTCTCGTGGTTGGTATTCTAGCTGTGCTACACCCGCCGCCCGGACTGTAGTGAATGGTGAATTGCACCTATTGAATCGAAATTTGACATGAAGACGGATAACAGTAACCCAAAAACAGAAATGTTGTAAGTACTTAGTTATGAAGAAACTAGTTTGTTGTCCCATACAACGAAATGGGGGTTGGCAAAAAATAGTTTTTTGATCAAATCGAGTTAGGTGTCATTGGATAGGTCTTGTCTAATGGAACAAATCTCCCAAAGAAACTAAATCGCTATAACGCTTCTGTCTCGGAATATCTGAACACAAATGTAAAAAAAATAGGGCGTAGGTAACTACCCCCTTTAAGTAGAATTTGAAACAGGACTTTGTAGATTTTGGTAGATTTCAGCAATGACGTTTGATTTCACCAGTAATTTTGGTAGAATCTCTGAAAAAAGTGGTCACGCTGTAGGTAGGTACTCTATTATACAGATTTTGTTTCTTATTCTACTTTATGCAATGGCTACGGAACCTGTCATGGGTGAGTCCGATACTCTCTTGGCCGGTTTTTTCAAGTTACAACAGTTCTCTGGAAGTTAGCTGCCATGCCGAAAAACCGAAAAAACATTTTTTCGGTTTTTCGGCATGGCAGCTGACTTCCAGTTTAACAACGATTAAACTTTTTTTTTTCGAAGTTTAAGTAATAATCATAATAATTAAGGTTTTTGACAGTACCTACAGAGTTGATTTTCCTTAAAAAGGTAGCAGTTACCACAGACTATAATATTGCGAATTGTGGTAAGGGTAGGTATGGTATGCAGGAGTCACGTTACAGGTTCTGACCCGAGCACTCGTCTCGCGTGGATTTCGCGCGTCGCGTTTTTGCCTGCCACGAGGCTCCGCAAACCTCAATCTCTTCTTGTTCTTTACCAAAAACAATCCCTGAGATTGGGATAGATTCTCCAATAAACACTTGACACTGGCGGAAATGCATTGCTAACGCACAAGCAAGAGTCCATTAATTATAAATAAAATAAAAAAGGTAAGGTATGAAATCTTTAAATAGATCTAATTTCTAAACTTCTCTGCTCATGAGTTCTTTCTTCTTCTTCTCTCTTCATGAGTTACGAGAAGTATCCTAGATAGAACAGAAAGTTACCTAACCACATAACAATAACACGATATCGGGCTATCACCACCACCTATTGAGGATGGTATTAATTTTGACATCATGTCATGCTCAACAGTACCCAAAAAAAAATAATTACAGTATCAATTCACGTAATTACCCCTAAACCCTAACGTCACCTCACAAAGACTAATATTGCATAACATGTTATCAAATAAACCGGGAAAACATTCGCGCAAGCGTACAATAAAAATTGTACGTATGTTTTGTTTTCCCAAAATTGAGTAGAAGAAAAAGAGACAAAAAGATTCCTCTTCTAATACGAACAAACAAATTGAACATTTCACCCAGTTAAATTGACCGCTACTTCAGTCTTTTTGAATTGGTCGTGTTATACCGTCTGGTGTGTGAAATTCACATTGAATATTAAACTCTATTCGTTTGGTTTAAGGTTGAAAATAGCAGATGGTGGCTTCTGTCGTCCGCCATTTTCCATAATGGCTGCACGCAAGACGCGCGCGACATCTATAAAGAAATTTAGTATTTTAGTGTCATCGTGAGCGTGCATAGAGTTGGGACGTGCGTGTTTCCCAACAATTTATTGTTTGCAACCATTGTATCAAGAAAAATGACATAGAAAATTGCTTGGCACTGCCATAACTCATATCTATCGGCCGCTTTTTATTATAACTAAAGTGTGTATTATAAAAAACCCGCATCCAAACGTGTGCTACTATCTTGTTTGTAATAAAATAATGAAATTTCACGCCGCCGCAGTCTTCTACGTGAATCGTGAACTTTGTGAAATCGATTTTTAGGTGTTATTAATGAAATTACTGAGGTGATTGTGAGTGATATTTGTTACATAAAAGAACTTGATTCTCACAGTCCCGTTATGTCTAGTGCGGTCCGCTTGGAGCGGAGGGACTAAATCGATATAAGTTGATAAAAAATGCATATTTTCCCCATGGTTTCATAAAGGATCGGGTCAATACTATACTGCCGGCTCAAATAATAGTAAAACGAGTGCTGTTTACTCAATATTTCGATGTGATTTTGACGACTGCAGTGCCCTTGGAATTGTTTTTAATCTTTGGAGTGGTATAGTGATGAAAAACGATCTCTGGTTTAAGGTTTCAAGAGGAAATAGAGGTTAGTAAACAAATCCATTTTGCTTTCTTATGTTTTAATTAAAAACACAAATTTATTTCGTATGTTAATAAAAAGGTATTAAAGGTATTTTATGACACTCGTTCTGTCAAATCCAATCTCATGAACAACCCATTCCTTGCAATACTTAATTATTATCACACCTAACAAAGTGAAGATAACTTTTTTTTTTAAATGCTGATAACAAAGGACAATAATAACAGGTTAGGTAACTTTTCAAACAAATCAATCATGATATTATGAGAAATAATTTTATTGTAATGCAGATAAATTAAAAATATCGATATGAAATGAACAGTCCACCACTTCATTGTATTTTTTAAATTATAGGTATTTTTTCGTACCTAAATCGTTTCTACGAATAATTAAAAAAAAAAAACATAGGTAGCTTTTATGACGAGGGTTTTAATAGGACAAAATGATGAATAATAAAACACTGGCTTTGTCTAGGCTATAATATTAAAATAGATAACAAAGGTAACATTGCATGTTTTTTTATCTACACTAAATAATCTTTCACTGTTCTATACAATTTGATAAAACTATTATAATGATCCTATTTAATTGCAAACAAATACATACATTTTTAAACTATTTTCTAGGTAGTATGAAGAGTTTAAGATTTTACCTGGAAGGCACATTAAGTAGGTGGTCCCGTGCTTTGGAAGGCACGTTAAGCACTTGGTCTCAGATAGTTCCGTCTGATGGCAATGTAACTATTCATTAGGCCAAGTCAGAGGCCTATTATGGCGGTTTGAAAATCCTCTGACAGCAAGTTTACCACTAACTTGCCTCCACCAACACGCACTGGGCCCGCGTAGTGGAGTATGGCCCACTCCCTCTCACCATTATTCGTGAGAGGAGACTTTTGCCCTGCAGTGGGACCCTTCAGGCTATAACTTATCTTTTAACTGTTCATATCAGTGGTTCCTGTCCCATAATTGGCAAAAGGCCTCCGACCATTCTTACAAATCTAATTACATATTTCTATACTATTATAAAACTGTAACAGAAGTGTGTCTGTACATTGAAGATATTTAAAAAAAAATTTTGGTTTTTAGGTGTCCCTTATTCCATATCACAAATTTTTGGATTTTTTGTCTGTCTGTTTGTTTGTTTGTTTGATCGAGCATCACGCAAAAACGACTGAATCGATTCTGATGAAACTTTTTTGTTTGACAGCTTATGATCTGACTTAAACTCTGGTATATAATTTGTGCGGACGAAGTCACGGGTTAATTCCAGTTATTTATAAAAATTTAAGGATAGGGCTGATTAATCACTACTCAGTTTGTACCTTTGACTACTTATATAGGGACTAGTTACGCGTGTAATTCTACTAACAAACATTTCTGACTCTTTTTGCTGGGGGCGAGGTAACATGAAATCCGCAACTTTGGATTTTATTCCCCATAATTTTAGATTCTAATTTTGACTGTTAAAAATCATGAAAAGTAGTCTCGTGTGAACCCCAAACGTCATAAGATCGTAGTTCTTGTTTCGCAATTATAGGCTGTTTTGTTTAGTGATAAGGTATAAAATTGAATGTAAATGCACATGATTAATATCGCAAGGCCAGTCCTTATACTCAGTTTGTACTTATAAACATTAACTAGAAGTTTAGGCGAATTCAAGCGATTTTAAGCAGAGATGTGTAAAATCAACCAATCAAATTGGTCAACTTTGTCTGAATTAAACTATTTTATATTATTATTATTTATTTATTTGCATTCATGTACGATACAGCATAGTTCTTATCAGGTAGTAGCAAAAGTGGGTACATAAGCCCTGCAAGGGCACGGCAACATAGATAGGTATTTACATCTTATTACTAACAAAATTTAATCTAATTACAATTTGATACTACATATTACATATATTATATTAAACAAATTTTTAAATATTTATACAAAATTACCTAATTTATGCAAAATTTATACAATGTTATTAATTACACAATTTCAATTGAAGATTACACTTTTAATATAATTAATTTAATTCATCTAATGTAAATGCAATATTGATGTCACACAGGTAATATAGTAATACAGTTGTCATTTGTATATTCATTTAATTTATAATAACATTTATTAGCTAGTATTTGTTTCAGACTATTATATAATTGCTTGTCTTTGTCAATAGTGTTAATAAAATCAGGTAACTTATTAAAGATTTTTACTTACATGGCGTGTGGACCCGAGTTATGTAATTCTAATGTTGAGAGCGGCCTTATCAGTAGATTGCACTGTCTGGTTTTGTAGCGTCGGGGTAAGTCTCCTAATTTGGTATGAAAGTATGGGTATTTACGTACAAATTTCAAGAATATAAATCGATGTAAGGGTTAAGATTTTATGTTCTTTAAAGTATGGCACGCAACTATAAGTCCGTTTGATGTTAAATATAATATGGATATAGGATATATTTTATTAGTTGATTGTACAAATCGTTGCTGAATTCAGTACTTGAGGAGATTCTTTATGCACCCAGTTTATATTAAAAGCCGAAACTATAAAATGAGGACCACTTTTGCTTCGTCCATCTTTAGGAAAAATATGTCGGTAATAAAATTGTATGGAGACCTCCGTTTCTAAATACCTAGTAGACAAAGTTTTATTATGTTATGCAATACAACCTGCCCACCAAATAATTTCTCCTCTACATGTGTTTCGCTCCACCAAGGAGCATCCTCAGGAGTTAGACCGACGAACATTCATTGGAATGTAGTACAACTTTGGCTATGTGAACTTGGCACCCGACATTGGAATTTTTTTTTTTTTTTTCTTTTAGATATTAGTATGTAGTTGACTACTTTGTCTACGAGGTAAGATTAAGACTATACTTTTACTTAAGTCAAATTTTGATATTCTGCTTAGTCAAGACCTAAACTGTCGGCATCCGCCGGGTTGACGTCGGTTTACGGGACACCCAGTAAACACTGACCTGCAAAACTAAGTACTACACTTTTAATATTTCAATTTTTTCGGAACTATAGAAATTAGAGATTTAAAATAAAAAACGTTTTATAGCAAATATTATCAGCTTTCTTTGTAACTATGCTTTGTAAATTAAACTCTTTTTTGAGTCCTTTTTATTTCGAAAGTATATTTTGTGTACTGAAAAACTTATTGCAATTTCAAAAGTGTGATACTTAGTTTTGCAGACCAGTGTATTATGGTAATTGCATACAGTGAGTGAGATTAAATCTATTTTGTTTGCCTCTGTCCCTTTCTGCGTATGCGGTATTTTTGTTTGCAAATATTGCAGCTTAGACAAAATGCATGATTTTTCATACATTTTTGTCATATCTCCAGATGCAGATAATATTCAGGGTAAATATATGTTTTTTTTCTCTTTGGCACATTTTATTTCAATAGGCGCGGCGCAAGGATAGTTAATATAATTCCTTGTTTGATTATGGATCCCTAATATTGAAATGTTGTGAAGCCAGTGATATAAACAGAGATTACAGAGAATAATATTATTCCCATAGAAAGCCATAAAATACATGTTGTAAAGCAAGAAAACCAGTGCTTTTTGATCCCATTCAGTTAGATCATGTTACATAAAATTACTCAGCCAACCTGTTTGTACTGAATGGCAAAGGACTGGTTTTAAATGCAATATTGAATTACTGCAGTACGATTAGTGGGATTATAAAGAACCTTTTTTGTTGGTTGTACATGGAATTAACCTGTGTCTATTCTTTATTTTCTTTTTTAAAATAAACAACAATAAAACATAGATAAGGAATAAATTATTTATGATAAATGTGGTCATGAAATACATATATCTTTTTAGGGTTCCGTAGTCAAAAAAGGAACACTAAAATACTTTCGTCCATTCTGTGTGTCTGTATGCCCCGCCCCAATAACTTGCTCATTATTGCACCTATTGAATCGAAATTTGATAATTATGAAGATTGATAATTTTCCCATTACTTTAAAGTACGAGTGAATAGGCATCTTCTGGGTAATCTGGGTAACTCATTTTTGACCTGAGGACTGGATTGAGGTCAAGAGCAAACCCATTTCAAATTTAAAAAAAAAGAGGGGTTAGAAAAAAAATTGTTTTTTTTTAATAAATCGAGTGAGGTGTCGTTGGATAGGTCTTGTCTAAAGGAACAAAACTCTCATAGAAACTAAATCGTTATTCTTCTTCTGTCTCGAGATATTTGCGCTCAAAGTCGAAAATCTTGCCGCAAGTGTCTTTTCCATTATAACTTTTGGTCTTACTTTTTCCATCTATCTGTTTGGGAAGTAAGTAAGGTGCCATCGGAAGGAGACTGATCTATAAAACTGGAAAAACTAGGGTTGCCACCTCACAGTTCGCCGCAACTAGGATTGCCGGGTTCAAAAATGACTTCTTTGAACCTGGCAACCCTAGAGTTGCGGTCGGTCAAAACTAGTCACATCAATTGAATCACGAAGAAAAGAATTGAACTATTATGTACTACGTACTAGAAAGAAGTGACACGATATGCGTCATGCGCCACATGCGGGTACGAGGAGCGCGGATGGGTGAAAGAGATAACAATATCGATTTATTCAGTGAGGTGTGACATTGCCATACTGAAATACAGGATTGTGACGCGTCGTCATGACGTGCAGTGTCATCTCTGTTACATACGTAGTACATAATCACACTCCAAAAATAGTTCTCCAAAATAAAAAACATGATAACATAAATAAAACATTTAAAATTAAACTATTCCATATTTGACAATAATAATTGAAGAATCTTTTTGACCATCTACTTTACACCCACGTCTGTCTTTTTGTCCCTCGAAACAAATCCCGCGAAACAAGCAACTTTGACACTTAAAGCGTAGATATTAAGATTAATATCAAAATACGTTCACGGTTTGAACTTGTACATCAAAGAAACAACCGTCTTGTTATAATAAATAATTTCTTTTGATGTCAGCGCGATGGTACAAAAACTATGGCGTCCCATAGATTTTTTGATAACCTTTTTGAGTGGAAATGTTATGTATGTGATGACAAATTTAGATGCATTGGGTTGGTAAATGGGAAGTGTTTAATACATGAATTGGACAACATTTCGTTTGATGAAAAGTACCAAAATTCGAAAACCATTGAAGATTATGTAATTCAATGCTTTTATATAAAGTACTAACACATTTTTCTATCCGTTATTTTATTACGAGAGTTATTTGAAAAATAGTGAATAATGTAAAATTTAAATGATGAATGAGATGAATTCCTTTGCCTTGCTGCCTTTTCTATTGGACTTTGACAGTATACAGGGCTAGTCTGTCATTTACACCCTGTATTTTTAAATTTCTACATACCTACCTATCAAGGTATTAATGCAACCATGAATCCTAACTTTTTCAGAAAATTCATAAGTAAATTAAAAATAGAAATATGAATCACTTATTTTTATATTTTTTCTAAAAACAGGTAATAAAAAAAAGGTTGTGGATGTTGTCCATTGGGCGCCAATAATCCTTTATTAAAAAAACACAAACTAGGTATTTAATCATACACATTAATCTGAATAAAACAACAGACTTAATTAAACTGAAAAAGAAAAACAAGGAAATCCTTACCTGCCAGTCCACTTTGATGCCATTAGTGAGTGTACATTTCACTCTACTTAAAATGATCCCTGATATAATTCTTACTGCTACGGAATAAGGATGAAAATGCCTTTATTCGCAAGACTTCGTATGCGAACCAAAGATTAGGTTGAATGCGTTAAATCTGGTGCTACTAGGAATGCATTAGTACGTGTATCCGATTACTCTGATGCACTTTCGAACGCGGTTCCTATTTTGAATTTTCCGGAACCGAAAGTTTCGGGTTCGCGCCGAAATAAAATCAGATTTGTGGGTACCTAATTTTATTTATTTTCTCATGATATTTTATTATGTTAACTTCACACGGTAAACGAAAAATGGGTTAGCTTAGGCGTAGAATGTAACATTCTCATAATGGCTACAGGGTCTGGAGAAGCCCAACATTAAGAGGCAAGGCGGTCTGCAAGAAATTGGGGAGTTGACTGCATCAACAATATTTAAGTTTTATCTTCGCAGTAAAAAATACTTTGAAAATAATGCTAAGAAAGCTTACATTGTCAGTAATTCTGTAGCTTGAATATTATTTTTAATTAAAAGATAAACTATAGAAAGTATCGAAACGACGACGAAAAACAATGACATTACCTATACAAATTCATTATTTAGTACAATTTTTCATAAAATACGAGTGTTTTGATGTTTGCTGATTAGTTGGAAACTCGCGGATTTTAAGAATAAGCTTTTAGCAGATCTACAGGGTGAAATTGAGAGCATCCTTTTAAACTAAGAGTCTACCAATCGAACTGAACAACTTCTACTATGGCAGCAAACCGATCGGAGCAAAAAAAAAAATCAGCTGTTGCATACATTTGTGTCGCGAATCAGTTTAGTATGGAACAGCTGATTTCTTATTTGATCTGATCGGTTTGCTCCCATAGTAAAAGTTGTTCAGTTTGATGGGTAGACTCTTAGTTTAAAAGGATGCTAATGATAGTCAAAAGTTTAAGTCCCATGTTAAACAAGTCCTCTGTAAAAAAGGATACTATAAACTCTATGACTATTTGAATGACCAAAATGTCTGGTCTTGACAATATCACTCTATTCTATTCTATTTTTATTAAATGGCGTATCCTTAAAGATTTCGCCAGTATCAAGTGTTGAAGATATTATTATTATTCAAGTTAACGTTCATTGTACGGTAATTGATATGGCGATCTCAAAGCCCTGTTTTTATATACAAAAACACACACCCGAAACCGCCATAAAATGGCGGAGCCGCGTGGCTACCTAAATCGCGAGCCGAACGAAAGACGTCTACACGCGACTCCAATATGTAATGAAATATTTTATTTTAATTGTACTTTGTATATTTTGTTTTGTTTAAAAGATGTGTGTTGTAGAGTTTCTGGCCGAATCTTCTCTCAACGGAACACCTTCCGACGCGGTGGTGGAGTCACAAAATGACGTCAAAAAGCTATCTATGTGATATGATTAACCGACTTCAAAAAAGGAGGAGGTTTTGAATAAAAAGTGTTGATTTGATTATCAATTTCACCCTGTATAATCTTCAAGAATCTTGAATAATTCTTTCAAGAATAATATGAGTTAGATTTTGAGTGAGATTTAGTTAGGTGTATGTCTGTATGTTTTCCTTTTATTGTTTACATTCGTCAAATTTGCTTGCTGGATGTCCGAACACAGCGGTAAAATTTAGCAATTTTTCGTCATTTTCGTAATTAAATAATAAAAAAAAAAATTAGGGACATGGCAGAAGCACGGAATATACATATATTTATATATAAGAGGCAGAGGTAATAAGGTAGATTGTATAGTAAATAGTGCCAGGGAGGAAACAGGGAAATACGTTTGTATGGACTAAACGGAACTCGATTTTCCTCTTACATTAACTTATTAAAGTTTACACCCTGTATAGGTCCATAAACTAATGCTCATATCCTCTATCGGGAGGACAGAAGCTTTGCAACAATCTAAAAATACCTACTTACCTTTGATTAAATAAAAATAAAGCAAGATAGGTGACTAGCCTATAGCGTATGGACCGCATAAATTGAGCCCCCGTCGCCTAATTTACTTATTGCGGCATTGCGTGATTAAGATACTTTTTGATTTTAGGCGGAATAAAGGTACCACGATGCCTTCGCGTGCTTAAAACTCGTTGTACAAATCATTCAAAAAGAAAAACAAATCACACAGCGGTATTTATGTATATTCTATATATCTAAGCTATTATAAAACTGTAACAGGAAGTTTGTCTGTACATTGAAGATATTAACAAAAAAAAGTTACGATATGGTTTTTAGGTGTCCCTGATTCCATATCACCAACTTTTGGATTTTTTGTCAGTCTGTTTGTTTGTGTGTTTGTTTGAGTGTTTGTTTGTTTGAACGAGCATCACGCAAAAACTACTGAACCGACTTTGATGAAACTTTTTTGTTTGATAGCTAATGATCTGACTTAAAATCTGGTATATAATTTGTGCGGACAAAGTCGCGGGTTAACGCTCGTAAATGAATACTTTTCACTCGTAACTACATGAAAATCAGGTCAATTTTTCGAGTGCGTAATGCAAGAACGTCATCTATCTTCCGCTATTTTAATTTAATCAAAGCCTAACAAGGAAACCATCTACGAAATTTTCGCTCCGTCAGAAATCGCCCCAAAACGTTTTTTACGTTTTCGCTTCGCCTTCCTATAACAATATTTTCGATCACGCTCCGCATTTTGTTTACATTTCATCGAGTCCTTGTTTAAAAGGTCGTGAGAATGTAAACAATCTTATCGCGTTGTTGTTACAGGTTATTTTTGCTTGGCATATATCTGTTAATTTAACCTCATAAAAGCGCTGCGTTTTAATGAGCATGTATTATATGCGTGAGAAAGTTGGAAATACTATAAATATATTAGCTGAAACTATTTTAAAGTGATGATCTGACCATCAAACTGAACAACTTTCTCTTTAAGACCTACCTCGAAATCACGAAAAAAAACCTGCTGCCCTGCTATACATTTGGCTCGAGTAGGCTTGCAGTTTTGTATGGGAGAGCAGATTTTTTTTCGCGATTTCGATATTGGTCCAATAAAGAAAGTTGTTCAATTTGATGGTCTGATCATCCCCTTAAAATAGTATCAGCTAATTTTATTAGACCTTATTATTATTTGATTATTTGTGGTTGGGCTATTGCAAGCAAGGGTCGTTGTAACACTGAGACCAGCGCTGGTCCTTTGTGTTCGCCCCAAGCTCACCCATATTTTACGCATACCTCCGAACTTATGGTATTTTCTTTTCATCCTCGGGAATGCAGGTTTCCTTACGATGTTTTTCCTTCACCGCCGAACTAGGAAATGATATATACAACCGTATACATACATTCCAAAGAACTTAGTGGTACAGGCCAGGAATCGTACCGCGGCGGGGCTATCATCGCTCTTCGACCTTAATACACCCTGTATTGCAAAAGTAAAATTAAACATTGTATCAATTAATTCATTGACATCACTGTATCTTAATTATTGTTTTGTATTTCGTAGCTGACATTGTAAATAAGTTCCTGTGGGTAAAATTGCATTGGAACCCAATTAAATAATGTAACACCACAATTTTGTACATACATGCGATTTAAGGCTGAATAAATGAAATGAAATGAAACATTTAAAACTTTTAAGGGGTTGCTTAGACCAACAAACTGAACAACTCTCACTATGGGACCAACATAGAAATCGCGAAAAAAAATTCAGCTGTCCCATACATTTAGCTCGAGTTGATTTGTAGTTTAGTATTGAACCTCAGTTTTTTTTAGGATTTCGATATTGCTCCTATAGTGAGTTTGATGGTCTAAACCATCCCCTTAAATGTTAAGTTGTATTTTTGAAACACCTTGTATATCATCATCATCTCAGCGGATGACGTCCACTGCTGGACATAAGCCTCCCCCAAGGATCGTCATAACGACCGGTCCTGCGCTACCCTCACCTAACGGGTTCCCTCCGCCTTCACCAGGTCGTCATTCCACCTTGGGGCCTACCCACGATGCACTTTCCGGTACGCGATCTCCATTCGAGAACTCTTCCGCAGGGTTGATAAAAAAATCATGATTTTTAAAAAAAAATTAAACAAATCGGATTTATTTAATCTAAATCGTTTTTTTTTTAATTCTGATCTTTTTTGAATTTGAAATTCAGTTATTAATTAAAGAAAACACAATATATATTTTTTATCCACATGTTCACACGGCGACACCATCAAGCTACGCAAAACTAAAATAAGCTGGCCCGCGCCTGGCCGCGCATAGGTAGAATAATGTATAACGTCGCACGGCCAGCTTGTTTGTTTTGTGTAGCTAGATGTTTCGCTGTGTGTATTTGGAATATGTAACAAACAATATTATAAAATTATTAAAAATCGAAAAGTTCTTCTAAAATCAAATCACTTTTTATTAAAATCAGTTAAAATTTCGGGGAATCCCCGAACGGTTGTAGGTAAACAGCGTTGGACACGTCTGTGCGCGCCATAGTTTATGTCGGGGGAATTCCCTTGACACATTTTGGCTGATTTGGTCGCAGTAAAAAAAGTATTGATTTAAATCATTGATTTTTATTTAAAAAAATCACTTGATTTTAATCACGATTTAAACACTGATTTTAATCAAGTGATTTAAATCATATCAACCCTTCGGACCCATCGGCCATCGGTTCTGCGAGCAATGTGCCCCGCCCATTGCTAATTTAGTTTAGCAATTCTTTAGGCTATGTCAGCTACAGAAATTGCGGAAAAAAATCTGCTTTTCCACAGGGTCCGAAGTGATAATTGTCATTTATAATTAAAAAAAATATTGAAAAATCAAAAAGCTTGCGCTAGCAATGTCACGACATGTGTATCCGATCACGATTCGCGAAAAAAGAAGCTCACAATCCTATCGTACTATACAGGGTGTAAGTGACAGCCTAGCAAATACTGAAACGGTGAACTCAGACCATCAAACTGAACAACTTTCACTATGGAGCCTACCTCAGGAGACGCGAAAAAAAACTTTTTTTTTTTCAGTTGAAAGTTTGATGGTCTGAGTTCACCGTTTCAGTATTTGCTAGGCTGTCACTTACACCCTGTATATGGATCACAGATTATATGGATGGATGTTTGTTACTCTTTCACGTAAAAACTACTGAATGGATTTTAATGAAACTTTACAATAATATAGCTTACATCAGAATAACACATAGGTTTTGTCCAGACGAAGTCGCGGGCACCAGCTAGTCAAGAAATAATTTGTCTCACTGTTTTCTGTTGTTTTTCTCAATTATTTGTTATTCTTTGTGATACCAAACGAAAATGCCGAAGACTGTGAGCTGGTTGGTCCTGGATACTAGTCTATTAAAACAAAAACAGCAATTTTAGAATTTTAAGTAAGAAATTTTACTCAAAACTAACACCCGTATTCTTAGTTGTTTTCTTGACATTTCCTCACTCGAATGGAGGACGTTTTTGACATTATTTGTATGACAAAAATGTCAAAAAAACTCCTCGACTCGAGTGAGGAAGCCTCAACGAAACAACTAAGAATACGGGTGTAAGAATCGGCTTGGATAATTATCCGATAATTATCAAAGAAAATAATTATCTTGATAATTTCGAACCCTACTGTTCCATACAAAACTACAGTCACTCGACACAAATGTATGAGACAGCTGATTTTTAAGCGAGTCAAGCAACGAGAGATCGTTCTATGGATTACTCCTCCGTACGACACCGACCTGAAGAAATGGGGTAGTCTATTTTTAGCCATAGAAACAACATGGCAACAAAAATACAATTTCTCAAAACGCTTGACCGACGCATGCCGTAAAACTGCAACTTTCTTTATAGACCTGACGCCTGTAGGTTTTAAATCACATTTTTAGTAACCAACCAAGTCTAGTAGTATCCTTAAACCGTCTACTTCCGAACTATGTAGACAAAGTTATAGCCTGTAGGATTCTTCTGCAGTGCAAAGTCCTCGCAACAATAAGGATCGAAGAGGGGTCGCTGTTATACTTACTAGCATACTGCATACATAAACTCACGACCATTAAGATCCCTTTTGAAGTGGACTACCAACTATCTATTGAAGCATGCAGTTGTAAAGCTCACTTAGCATATAGGTTTCAGGGTATGATTACGTGTCAAATGGTATTGACACCTATTGGCTAGGACCTATCAACATTTGACACGTCACAACAAATACAGAGTGCTACAACAGTAAGAATAAACATTGACGACCCGGTTGGTGTTATGGTTACTACGCCGGACTGCCAAGCCAGGGTCCTGGGTTCGAATCCCGGTTCGGTCATGGATGTTATACTTGTGTGCCGTTGTTGTATATGGTTCTCATAACAAAAAGCCTAGGGCTTAATTTGGAATCATTACAATGTGTGCCTGTGAGCGTTATTTTTTATTATTATTATATAAAATTTTGAAGGGGGTTGTTCACACTTTCACTATGGGACCAACATCGAAATCGCGAAAAAAAAAATCTTTTGTACCATACATTTAGCTCGAGTAGACCTGTAGTTTAGTATGGAACATCGCAAACGCATCGCATCATGGCGATTATGGCAAATCTCCCCATTTTGGGGAGGCCTATGTCCTGCAGTGGACGTTTATCGGCTGATATAATGATGATGATGATGATGGAACATAAGATATTTTTTTCGCGATTTCGATATTGGCCCCATAGTGAAAGTTGCTCAGTTTGATGGTCTTAACCACCTCCTTAAATGTATTTATGTAACACCTTGTATAGTAGGTACAAGAACAATAAATTCATTAAACAGCCCGATTGCAGTTTATTCGAGTTTGAATATATTTTCGGAGTCACGTTGCAGGATCTGACCCGAGTACTTGTATCGCATGGTGGTCGCGCGGTTTGCGTTTTTGCCTGCCACGAGGCTCCGCAATCCGCAATCTCTTCCTGT
Organism: Agonopterix arenella; assembly: GCA_927399405.1. Classification (NCBI taxonomy): domain Eukaryota; kingdom Metazoa; phylum Arthropoda; class Insecta; order Lepidoptera; family Depressariidae; genus Agonopterix; species Agonopterix arenella. The sequence continues at coordinate 5,892,880 of OV656718.1, read as the reverse complement.
TCTGATCCTGTGATGTTTCTGACACTGACGAAAATGCAGTGCTAACGCACGCAAAAGTCCATTAATAGTCATCATGATGCAAATCAGATTTAGATACTTTAAATATGACTAGATAATTTACAATGTCCAAGATATTTATTATTACCAAAATTATGTCCAAAACGGTTGTAAGTTTGCCAAGGACCCGTTACCAAAAGTTTATTTAAAATGTCAGCAGGCGTCAGGTCTACGAATACGTTCAAGTATGCAAAAGCAACAATTTAGCACGGTTATTGAAAATACTGTTCACATTTACGTATGCAAGCAAAAGGCTATTTGCGTTCATTTCAAATTACGATCCATTGTTTACTGAAAGCCGAGTGGTTCCGGCTTACAATAGACCACCAGGGACCACCCCATTTCTTCCCGTGGGTTTCGTACATGGTGACTATGGGATAAGGCCTATCAAGAGTCCTATTGCCGTTCAGTGCGCCCTCATAAAAATATTGGAGATTTCTCAATCACGAAAACCTAAATTTTAAAGATAAGGTCTATTTAGAGTCCTTTAACCGTTCAGTGAGCCCTCATAAAAATGTGGAAGATTTCTCAATCAAGAAAACCTAAATTTTAAAAAATCCTACAACTTACTACAAAAGCCATAAAACTATTTTTGAAAATAATGATTATATGAGTAAATACACTGAAATAAATATTAAATGTACTCCAAGTGAACATCTATTTTATCCAAATCGGTTCAGTAGTTTTTGCGCAATGAATGCGCAGACAAATCTTACAAACAATAAATAGCATAGCATAGTATATGCTCACGACTATATTCCCCGAGGGGTTCTGAAACCTTAGAACATCCACGTTTTAAAAAAAAAATCGGGCATAGGCCCACCCCACCACATTTTCCCACCGCTGTAACTCCTGTAAGCCAGGATCAACAGCGGCGACCATTCACAACACTGGACAATGAAGGCCAGCGAGCCCGGGGGATGACTCTAATCTGTCTTGGAATGAATCAATCAAAGAAGATAGGAGGAGTAGGAAAACGAAATATCCGACTTCCCTCCATTGCAAACGGGAGACAGCAATAAGAAGGAAAAAACATGGCTATTAGAGAGCCAATTCAAGAGATCATTTATGGCAGTGTTGAAGACACGACCGCAAAAGCACCAAAAATACAAAATAAAACAATAGTTTCACTAGTAGTACCGAAACTCTGTCCAGTGAGACGGGGAGTGAGCCCGTCGCCACTTGTAATGGACAGTGGGTACAATACATGCCTCGAAATTGAAGCATGCAGGTTTCCTCACGATGTTTTCCTTCACCGAAAAAGCCAGTGGTGTTACAAATCGTACATAAATTCCGAAAAACTCATTGGTACGAGTCGGCCTCGATAATTAAAAAAAAACTCTTTTTATCTGATAATTTAATCCAATCAGGATGGATTGCATTTATTGATGTTTTTTTAAATAGGTAATTCTTCATTTTATTAGTGTGACCAAGAACAAAATACGTTCACCGGAATAGCCACATTTTTATCCACTGATAACCTGTAATGTAACAATATTTCTCAGAATTCTTCATATTAAATCATACTTATTATAACAATGCAGTTTTTGCTATACCCCAATGACTGTGCAAACCAATGATTCAGAGTAAGGGTTACCACACTTTCTGTTTTATTAAGGACATCCAGGAATGTGGTATCCAAGTTGTAAGAGGGCTTCAATAAATCACGTGATGTATATTCGGTTGAAATTTGACCCTCCACTCCCCCTAGTTAATGACATCTTGTGAACAAAAACAAGCACGTTATCAGGCCTCCGTCACTCGACCGTAGGTACCGAGATAAGCACACTACACTTAGTCGCATTGTAATCGATGCGCTTGCTTGATTTCTGCCACTCGACTCGCGCCCTTGAAAAATAGTCATAAACTTACCTATCCTTGCATGGTTTTATGATCGAGAGAAATAATAACTATACTATACTGTGTTTGGTGTAAATAAAGTATATTTCATTCATTCATTCAACTATCGTGCTTTGAGCCTGTGGTGTATAGGAAACTCCTTAGTTAACTCTATACAGCCATCTCTATGCTTGATGATTTTGATACCTGTCATTGTCTTGTCTAATAAATATAATAGCTTGATTACGTAACTAACATGTTTACTTTATCGGTATATATCATTGGCGACGATCCTGAACCCATAAAATCATCGTAAAAACACTACAGAATATGGATAAAGTAAGGAAACATCGGGGCACCCTACGCGGGTTGCTCACACGACTCGACAACTACATCGAACAGAGGACGGCGATGTCTGACGAGGACATCACCGCCCGCTCCCAAGGGCTGAAAGAGACGATTCAGTCACTGCGGAGAATACAAGAGAACATTGAGGACCAGGCTGTCGAATCTAACGACGAAACCACCTACGCACAAGAACAGGAATACAGATACGAGTTTGAAGAACTATATACTACAATCACAATGAAACTTCTGACGAAACAGAAACAAAACCAACAACAACAACAACAACAGCAACAACAACACCATCAACAAGATCAGCGGCTACAACAATATGACCGTAAGAACTCACCAAAAATAAATTTCCAACCACTGCAAGAATCAGAAAAATTTAATAACTTTAGAAAGAGACTGGAAGTGTACTTCAGATTGAATGAAATCACCGAAACACAGATGAAGACCAACATCCTACTTTCCACCTTATCGCCAGAACTCCATGAGAAACTTTGCGATCTGGTATGTCCAGAAGAGCCAATCAATATGACATTTGATCTTATTACTGAAATACTTGACGAATATTTAGACCCTAAACCCAGCAAATGGGCACTACAACACAAATTTATAACAAGAACACAAAAGTTAGATGAAACAGCAGCCCAATATGCAGCAGAACTAAAGAAACTTACAACCAACTGTGAATTCAAATGCCAACATTGTCAACAAAATACATCAGAAAGCTATCTGTGCCTACAATTTATAAGAGGATTGAAAGATAGTGACGCACGAACGAGAATCCTACAAGATCCAACAGTATGTACATTCAAATCACTGACACAGATCGCAACATCCATCGAAATGGGTAAGGCAGAAAACGCAACAATGATCACTAATGAACAACCAAGCACCAGTCAAGACCACATCAATAAAATATCTACACATAAGAATACTTACCGATCGAACATTCAAAGCCCAAGGCAAATCACATTCAGAGATTTAAAAGGGAAATGCTTCCGCTGTGGAGCTACTCACGAATCCAACACATGTACCGCCATCAAAGTAACCTGCCGAAAATGCAATAAGGTGGGTCATCTTGCTCGTGTTTGCCTGCAACACCAGTCCGACGCGAACATCAACACAACCAGACTAAATACACATCAACTAGAAGAACCAGCTGTAAGTGATAACGATGACTGGAACGATATAAATGTGATAGTCGGAGAAGCATCTGAAAAGTTTATGATAACCGTACAAATCGAAAACACTACACTAAAGATGGAATTCGATACTGGAGCGACACTATCGTCGATGTCAATGCGAGACTACAGAAACCTGAATATAAAAAAAAGGCTATTCAAGACAGACATCAAACTTAGAACATATACTGGAGAAATAATCAAACCAGCGGGAGTCACATACGTTCAATGCAAATATCAAGGAAAAGAATTCCACGGGAAACTATATCTCATTAACGACAACGTAGATCCTATCTTTGGACGCAGCTGGATGAAGGAACTCGAGACACTGAACCTAGCAGACATAAAAACGGTACAATATACTGAAAACTTAGAATTAGACCAACTGTTGGAGCTTTATAAGACCTCAGTCTTCATGGCCGATCTTGGCGAAATACCTAATTACAAAGGACATCTAAACCTGAAAGAAAACACGCAACCAATTTTTATTAAACCACGAAGAATACCTTACGCCTTAAAAACCAGAGTAGATGAAGAGATAGAACGACTATGCAAACAAGGTGTCATTACAAAAGTTGACCATTCTGAGTGGGGTACTCCAGTGGTACCAGTTGTCAAACCCAACGGCTCTATCCGATTATGCGCCGATTACAAGGTCACACTGAACCAAGTGATTCAAGACGAACAATATCCAATACCTATGATAGAAGACATCTTTGCAGAAATGAACGGAGGAAAGTTATTCTGTACGCTCGACATTACGCAAGCGTACCTCAACATGGTGATGGACGAGGAAAGCGCAATGCTACAAACACTCAGCACACATAAAGGCACTTACAAAGTAAATAGGCTCATGTTCGGAGTAAAGGTCGCACCGAGTTTATGGCAGAAGTTTATGGATAAACTTTTACAAGGGCTAGAAGGAGTTAAGTGCTTCTTTGACGACATTATCATACAAGGAGCAACAAAAGAGCAGCTACTACAGAGACTGAAGTTGGTTCTAGACAAACTGAAAGAGAATAATCTTCGAGTAAACAAAGACAAGTGTCACTTTTTCAAAACAAGCATAAATTACCTGGGACATACGATCGACAAAGAAGGACTACACAAAAACAGAGACAAGATAAACGCTATAATCAAAACTGAACGCCCAGTAAACACCGCAGAACTGAGGACATTTTTGGGTATGGCAAATTTTTACAACAAATTTATACCTAACCTAGCATCAATCACGAACCCGCTGAATAACCTACTAAAGAAAGAATCAAGCTTTCGTTGGTCTATAGAATGCGACCAAGCTTTCATTCAAATAAAGAAGGAAATTTTGAGCGAAAGAGTACTGATACATTTTGATCCCACAAAACCTTTAGTATTAGCTACCGACGCTTCACCACTGGGACTTGGTGCGGTGCTATCACACAGACTCCTCGATGGATCGGAGAGACCGATTGCTTTTGCTTCGAGAACGTTATCGGACAGTGAGAAGAAATACAGTCAAATAGACAAGGAGGCTACGGCAATATACTGGGGGTTGAAAAAGTTCTTCCACTTTATCTACGGCCGAAAGTTTATACTCGTCACGGATCATAAACCGCTGACATCCATTTTCCATCCACACAAAACCCTACCAGCGATGAGCACGATGAGACTATTTCATTATGCTCACTTCTTATCGGGATTCAACTACACCATTGAATACAGAACCTCAGGAAACAACTCCAATGCTGACTATTTGTCCAGATTCCCTATTGAAAGCACTAAAACCAACAGAATTGACCAAAATTACAACTTTCAACTGCAGCAAATACATACTATTAATATTAATCCTGACACGATAGCGACCGAAACTAAGAATGACCCCGATTATTCAACCTTACTACAAGCATTAAAATCCGGAGCATCATTGAGAACACTCGGGTGTAAAGATAACGAATTTACCTTACACGACGGATGTATAATGAGAGGAATGCGAGTTCTTATTCCAAGAACACTTCACGAACGCGTACTAAACGAACTGCATCTAGGTCATCCAGGAATTGTGAAGATGAAACTTCTAGCCCGCAGTTTCGTCTATTGGAAGGGGATTGATAATGACATTGAAACGAAGGTAAAATCTTGCAGAGCCTGCAGAATGCAACAAAATGAACCAGAGAAAACAGCACTACACCACTGGGAACATCCTGATGGCCCATGGCAAAGACTTCACATCGATTTCGCGGGTCCTGTTCACGGGCACCAACTTTTTATTATTGTAGATGCATTCTCAAAATGGACTGAGATTATACCTACAAAGTCAACCACAAGCTCCTGGTGTATCCAAAAACTCAAAGAATTATTTTGCACCTTTGGGATACCTCAAGTTTTAGTCTCGGACAACGGACGACAGTTTGTCTCAGAAGAGTTCGGAAGTTTCCTTAGAGACAGTAGAGTTCGGCACCGGACCTGCGCTCCATACCACCCTGCAACCAATGGACAAGCAGAACGATTTGTGCAGACAGTCAAGAGAGTTTTGCGAAGTGTAGAGGGGGAAGGAGGTAACCTACACGAGAAGCTGGTAATTGTGAAAACCCGTCTCCGAAGAACGCCAAACGCTGATGGCCATACGCCCTACCAACTCATGTTTGGCAGAGAAATACGCACAGCATTGCATGCTATGTTTTTGAGAAATGAAGGTAAAGAGACTATTCTAAGACACCAGATCAACATCAAGCAGTTCAATCCTGGTGATCGTGTGCTCGCGACTACCGCAGTACCGCACAGCGCTGGCAATTTGGTACTATCATGAAACGACTGGGCAGACTGCACTACGAGCTCCGCACCGATAGCGGCGATGTCTGGCGCAGACACCTCGACCAGCTCTTGGCGGCACCCTTGATCCGCAGCAGCTAGGAGGGGAGAATTGTGGTGTATAGGAAACTCCTTAGTTAACTCTATACAGCCATCTCTATGCTTGATGATTTTGATACCTGTCATTGTCTTGTCTAATAAATATAATAGCTTGATTACGTAACTAACATGTTTACTTTATCGGTATATATCAGAGCCTAAGAATAATCAAGAACAGTTCATGAACAACAAAATATATATTTTTTTGGACTAAAACAACAACTATTTCATACAGGTCGACTTGAAAGAACCTGCCCTTAAATAATAATTAATCGAATATCGAAATTTGGAGTGTGCGGAGCCGTGTGGTTCCGGCTTAGAATGGATCACCACAATTCTTCCCTTGGGTGTCGTACGAGGCGACTAAGGGGTTAAAGGTTTCTTATGCAGTGTTTATGTGGGCGAAATGCTAGCCACCTCTCACCACTTGACACGTCATTCCATCCTGAATCTTAAATTACTAAATGTTATAATTGCTACAACGACATCCGTACCCAACTTAGTATCCCATCCCACTCCACCGACTTCTACTCCTACTCCTTCACCATCCATGCTGCTCGGTTGTGGAACTCACTCCCCGCCGACATTCGCGACTCCAAGACTATAGCTGTATTTAAAAAGAAAACGAAAGAGCACTACCTTTCTCTATCTTAAGTGATATTCATATATATAATTATATACATATATTAATATATATTGTATGTTGTAGGTATATATTACATTTATTTATTTATTTATTTATACTGTTTGTTTGTACACAATAAGTTTGCCTTGTAATTGTTAACTGTCTCTTCTACGGGTCTGCTGGAAGAAATCTCTTCAGAGATAAGCTCGCCCTTTGTACATGTTTTCTCAACTTTGTGTATTATTATGTCCGTGTGTACAATAAAGTGTTATAATAAATAATAATAATGACATTCTTAAACAGAAATTTGGTAGATTAGATTAGATTCATTTATTTCATATTATAACATGTCACATTCTTACATAAATATTTTACATAAAATACAGTTTTTGAGAGTTACACGGTTATTATTTAATCTAGAAATAAACAATTCAACGGGTTCTTACCGCGTTTTGGTATATTTGAGTTCCCGATATTGACGACACACCTGACACTGCCGAAATATCGGGAACTCAAATATACTAAAACGCGGTAAGAACCCGTTGAAATGTTTATTTCTTGGTTTACATAAAATGTCCATTCATAGCATGATCGTCCAATTGTATAATAAAATAAAAATAGCAATGTCAAAGAAAAATGATGGTAAAACAATATAACATTAAAGTTGAAAATAGTCTATTCACCATTTTCCGAATAGAAAAAATGTCAACAACAACAAACAAATTAAAAAATGAATATAATACGTAAGTAGGTACTTAAAAACTTTTTGTCAAGAATTCGTCAACAGAATAGAATTCATTAGCCAATAAAAAGTTTTTCAATCGGCGATCAAATGTTTGGTCGTTGGTTTCATTTCGTAGATACCTTTCGTAGGTACCTAGTTGTAGCAATGTTCCTGACCACCCTAAAACGATTACGGTCGCGTATTTATGTTTGTGTATGCAATTTGGAGTGTAGGACCTGTATTATTGAAGAAATTGTTATCCCAATTACCTACCGTCTTTATGGTGCTTCTAAGGAACCCAACAAAAACCGTTGTAATTGTTACCGCCGGCGTTTGCCCGAGGAACCCTAATCACGGTATCGTGGCGCCTAATGTTTTGTTACAACGCATTTTTGTTATTTTTACTATTTTGCCGAGTCAGCGTTTTATTTTCTTAAGGTGGTTGCAGAGGGGTCAATTTTATACAAAACTGACGCACAATACGCGTAGATATTATTAACATAAGTAACTTTGTATATATGGAAAAATAGTTTAGAAAATCTAGATGCCGCGTCACAAATACGAAGATATAAAGCTTTGAAATTTTTCATACAATATTTTAAAAGTTCAAAATTATTACGAACCTTACAAGAAACAAGTAGGTAGGTATAACCTCACAAAATCAATTTGTACTCCAGTAACCGCAAAATAAGGGCGCTATTACGCTAAATAGCAGTAATTACGCAGCCATGTAGTGCAGGCTGCAACTCTAGGATCCGGCAGCAAATTGGTCACGCTCCACTGTGCGATAAATGCGCGGCAACCTGGTGACTTGATCCTGATACTCTTTAAATCCCTCTCTACACTTATTTACAACACACGGAAGAGCTCGGTGGCGCGTTGCGGAGACGTATGGACTCTCAATCAAGAGGTCCGGGTTCGAATCCGCACGGACAACATGCCACGTACCAATGAGTTTTTCTAACTTATGTACGTAATACCGACTGCTCTCACAACGGTGAAAGAAAACATCGTGAGGAATCCTGCATATGCAGACGAAGAAATTATGATGCATATGTGAAGTCTACCAATCCGCAATGGGCACGCGTGGTAGACTAACGTCCAAACACCCTCCTAGAGGGTAGGCCTGTGCCCTGCAGTGGGACGTATATAGGCTGATGATGATGATGATGACATACACTTACAGGTCTGTTAACTAAAGCTGGCGCGTTCAACACATTTACACATTGCGCTTGTGTAGTGTCTGTGAATAAGCGCGCGGCGTGACGTCGTACTGCATACGCATCATGAAGTCTGCCCGTCTCTCTCGCGCGCGGTCTATCTTATGAGCGTGAAGGGGACAGTTATTGTTTTTCTTTTGCTACTGTTTATAAATACAGCGTGATGTTAAATGTTAGCGTCAGTCAGTCACGTGTGATGTAATAATCATAATAAAAACAAGTAACACATATATTTGTATTTATTTATCTACAACGCACCCATTTTACTAAAAACTAACTCTAGTCTACAATTATGAATCAATTATTTGAACATCATTTATTTTTAAACATCCTGTATAGTGAAATTGCATGAGTGTGAGTACTGTGAACGCGCCAGCTTTAGTTAACTGACCTGTACGCTAACATGCATTCACACTCGCACTCATACTTACGGTCACACTCGCTCAAACGAACACTCATGCTCAAATGACATAACTCACGCACACTTTAACAAACACGCACGCGCAATCACACACATCCACACACATCGCAAAAAAAAAGTAAACTTGGGACAGTTGGGATACATTTGAATAATTAAGGAGCCAGACCTTACTTACCTTACTACACTCATTCACAGACACTCAGACGCACTCTTACTTTCTTACACGCACTGACATTCACGCACACACACACATCGCGAAAATTGACGATACGCTAGCATATGCTCACAACTATATTCCCCGAAGGTAGTCAGAGACTTACTGAAACCTCAGAACATCCACGTTTCACTTGTAGTACCGAAACTCTGACCAGTGTGACGGGGAGTGAGGTTATCGCCATAGTAGGTACAAATAATGCTTCAATATTGAAGCATGCAGGCTTCCTCACGATGTTTTCCTTCACCGAAATGCCAGTGGTGTCACAAATCGTACATAAATTCTGACAAACTAATTTGTACGAGTCGGCCTGGAAGGGGATCGAACCATCGCCTCCTGCATGGCAGGCAAGGTTGCCACTGGACCACCACAGCAAGGATTTGGATGGGGTTTTCGCAAAAGCATAGGGTTTAGTTTTGATTAATTAACATTAGGCTTTATTTCATCGCAATCGAAAATTAGGGAACATACCCATACTACGTGACTCGTTTAGGGGGTGGGGGGGGGGGGGGGGGGGCTTAGGTTTTCGTAACGTAGTCAATATCCTCTATACCGAAAATGAGCGTTTCTGCAACTGAGTGTTAACCCCACAGATCACAAAAACTAAAGGGAGATGTGAAAAGGGGGCGGGGCCAGTGTCGCATCAATATGCGCAAAAACGGAACACATTCATTCAATATATTATGAGGCTGAAAGCCAGTCGAGATATTAATGTGTAAATAGTTTACAATGCTTGCGTAGTACTAAAGATTATTCGAACGTTGAGTTCTGATACCGCAGTGGATAATGAGAGCACATTCAAGCTAACAAAATACTTTCTATCGCGTAGTACTGGTTGTAATGCGACACTAGTTTTCGTACTCAGCGCGTTGGTTGGCATCTCTCTATATCTCTATGGTTAACCCGCTAATAAACTCAAAAGCTGCACATTTACTGGTTTTCTCTCAATATTGAATATCGTAAAATGGTATTATAACATCGTAAAATGGCAGTTACCTACACCCGTATGCCAATAAATGCATCGTTTGATAATATTCTTTTTATTGCTATTACGCCTTGGAAGCGAGACGTTTTTAATAATTTGAATATTGAGCTATACCACAGTATGAGAAAGAGTATTCTATTACTACATACACTTTGACTACTTATATAAGGTCTAACAAAATTAGCTGAAACTATTTTAAGGGCATGATCAGACCATCAAATTGAACAACTTTCTCTATGGGACCAATATCGAAATCGCGAAAAAAAAATCCGCTGTCCCATACAAAACTGCAAATATAACTAGACTCGAATGTATGAGACAGCTGATTTTTTTTCGTGATTTCGATATTGGTCCCATAGACAAATTCGAAAAATAATTGAAGCGAAATGGGCGTGTAATAGCTTATATTACTGCCTGATGCGAGATAAAGAGATGGAGCGGCGCGCGCGACTGAAACGACACAAGCGTAAAACAAACTCTATTTATTTGTGATTCTACTATTTATGTAAGTTCAATTCTTGTCTAATCAAAATTTGTAAAATACCAATCTCATTTTTTTAAATCAAGTCTCGTGTTTCTATTATTCACCGTTTAGCAGTTCCAAGCGTTTATCGATAAAGACGGAGGCTACTTTGGCTTGTTTTCCTATCGAGAAAATGAGTCTCAACCGTGTTTTGGCTCTAATCGAAACTTCAATTATATGTTCAATTTTCACATATCCGCTAATTATACTCCTACTGTTAGTACTTCATGATATATGACGCTTTGAAGAATCCTATTTTTTTCACATAGCCTCTTAAGTTTTGTTAGTTTTTTGAGACAGGCGTATTAGAAATTGGAATAGACTGTACAATGACATCATACCCTCGACCACCAACTAAATGGACTATTGTATACCAATCTCTTTTAACTAAAGGATAAAAACTCTTCATTTCTTCCATATCAATTTAATTGGTTAGCTTTGATTGATTTACTATGATACGGGAGTGCTTGTTCGTTTGAAAGTTAACTTTAATGTATTGGGGAATAAAGTTGATTTTTCAATAAGAGTACTGGTTTAAAATTGTGTTGATAAGCTTAAATGGTTCTTTAAATCAAAATGGTTTTTTAATACAACATTTCGGATTGTTTTTATTTATCTATTTTAAAATGGTGAGATATCTCATAGACTGTTGATACGCGAGTAAATATATCAAAGAGACAAAGCTTCATACAATACGATACACTACTACAAACTTTGACTACTTATATAGGGACTAGTTACGCGTGTAATTCCACTAACAAACATTTCTGCCACTTTTCGCGGGGGGCGAGGTAACATGAAATCTGCAACTTTTTATTTTATTCCCCATAACTTTAGATTCTAATTTTGAATGTTAAAAACCATGAAAAGTATTCTCGTGTGAACTCCAAACGTCATAAGTTCGTAGTTATTGTTTCGCAATTATAAGCTGTCTCGTTTTGTGATAAGGTATAAAATTGAATGTAAATGCACATGATCAATTGTTCTTATACCGTGGAAATGCTACCGCAAGTCCAGTCCTTATAATAAATAGTTAAAGTCTACAAAGCGCGGCCATCCCTTGGACACACAGCCTAGCTAGCATGCCACCCACGACAAAGCGTTTAAACGAGAAAAACGTCATGCGCGCTCTTTTTGGCATACCATACGTAAAATAATTAAAGATGGAGGCACATCTCGATTTTTGTCGTTTTCTCGGGGGTGGCATGCTAGGCCTACAGATAAGAAAAATTTACAAGAACAGTAGGCCTACCATGACTTTACACTGCAGTAAAACTACTGTAGTAAACTACAATTTTTGTATGTAATTTCGTACAGCGCTCCTAGAGGATACGTTGCGAACTAATTCTGTCATACAAAAGTGGCGCTGCAACTACAGTACTAACGTATAGTGAAAACTCATGCTAGACCTTTTTTTATTTCAAATGGGTTTGCTCTTGACCTCAATCCAGTCCTCAGGACAAAGATGGGGTCGAAGATGTAGCAAGCTTACCCAGAAGATGCCTATTCACTCGTACTTTAAAGTAATTCGGGTTGTAAGCGCTCGGAAATACTGACGCAGGCACGGCATTCCACTCCTTGGCTGTGCGCATTATAAAAGAATCAGAAAGGCGCTTAGTGCGGATTTGTGGGATATCAACCAAGAAGGGGTGGTATCCTGCGGTGCGTCTGGAAGTCCGATGGTAGAAAGGGGAAGGCGGGATGAGCTCATGCAGCTCTTGGGCACACTCACCGAAGTACAATCTGTAGAAGACTGCGGCGGTGGGCTAGGCTTTGAAGCTTAGTCTCAACCAGTTTACTGTCGCCAATGAGTCTCCTGGCTCTGCGTTCAACCGAGTCGAGTGCATCTAGTTGATACTTGGCTGAGCCATCCCACATGTGGCTGCAATACTCCATACAAGATCGGACCTGAGCTTTGTACAACATTAAGAGCTGTCCAGGAGTGAAGTACCGCTTCACCTTGTTTAAGATGCCCAGCTTTTTGGCCGCAGTTTGAGCCTTCGACTCGATGTCAGCGCCGAAGTTGAGTTTTGTAGTCAACCTCATGCCAAGAAGCTCAAGACTATCGGAAACAGGGACAGATATACCCCGGAAAGTAGGAGCCAGAAATAATATGGCGGTGAACAGACAAGCCTGTGTTTTGGCGGCGTTGAAATTGACTAGATTATTGTCACCCCACTGGGAGACAAGACTTAAAGTCAAGTTTGACCGCTCCACCATGGCCTCCCTCTGCGAACGTATTTCATCCCCGCTGGCCCTAGCGCCGGATAGATATCTCTCTGTGACAGTACTGTCATCTGCATACTCAACAATACCTGACACAAGGAGGTCATTGATGTGTAGCACTTGTAAGCATATGTACTTATTACGTATATAATACGTACTAGGGTTAACCCGTGACTTTGTCAGCACAAATTTTATACCAGATTTTAAGTCAGATCATAAGCTATCAAACAAAAAAACTTTCATCAAAATCGGTTCAGAAATTTTTGTGTGATGCTCGATCAAACAAACAAACAAAAAATCCTAAAATTGGTGATATGGAATCAGGGACACCTAAAAACCATATCGTAACCTTTTTTTTCTTAATATCTTCAATGTACAGACACACTTCTATTGCAGTTTTATGTCGTTTTTCGGGCTCACACATTCCGCTGTTGTCTAGGATATCGTCTAATACGTAGTCAATTGTTTTTATCATCCTTGACTAAAAGGAAAACAAAAATTTCTAACATCTTCATCTCACGAAAGACTACAAGAATGCTTTTGTATGACAAAACGGTTCGGCGCGCCACTGGGAACTAAACACCGTGCGAGGGTTCCGCATAAAAAGAATGACACGGGCCAAAGGGGTCGACTTGAGAGCGCTGCAGTCGAGGGCCCTCAGAATTATACAGGTGAAACGGTCGGGCTGGGAATTGTATCGATAGTCAATATCGATAACATTTTATTGTACTTAATAAGTTGTTCAGTTTGATGGTCTAATCATCCCCTCAAAATAGTTTCACCTAATTTTGTTAGGCCTTATATAACTGTACTGAAATGTAAGGAATAGCTAATTTTGTTTTTTCGCTATTTCGATATTAGTCCCTTAGAGAAAGTTGTTCAGTTTGATGGTCTTATAGTTAACTATTTTTATACACACAAAAAAGACTCAAAATTTGACCATAAACGAGGTGGTCAGAAACGTTGCTGCAACACCTTTTTAACCGACTTCAAAAAAAGGTGGAAGTTCTTAATTCGACTGTTTTTTTATGGTTGTTACCTCAGAACTTCCGACTGGGTGAACCGATTTTGATGATTCTTTTTTTTTATTTGGAAGCTGTGTGCCGTGTGGTCCCATTTTAATTTGGAGAAGATCTGATGTAGCGCCTCGGATCTACACAATAGAACTCCTCAAAAGTTGACAGAAAACCGTCGGCGATTGAAACATTTCCTTCGTATTGATGTACCCTTTGCGTATATATATGATATCTGAGTCGAACTAATAATTCACCACTGGAAATTATAAAATAAGCAAAATTTTAACAAAAAATTTAAACCGCCGTCAAATAAAATTAAAAAATAATATTGCAGCCGATGACTTCTTCGTTCGTATCATAAAAACATTAATTTGTTTAATCGAAGTCGCAGTCTATGCACTGTATTCTATGCACCCTGTTTATTTGATATGTCAATGAGTAATTAATCTAATGATTATGCCATTTGTAATAAGTATTGAACTGTTAACACACACCGAGAGTGGAGGCCTAGTGACCTGTATCATAGGTTTTTATTACCCATCACAGGCACCAGCGATCCACAACCATAAATATCTGTGCACTTCCTAGCTTAAGACTCGTTATTATGTACATACTGGTTTGTGGTGAGAAATAAACGTTTTTATCATTATTATTATTATTCTTTGAAAACATCGACTATCGATAAAACAACACCGCATCCCATCACTACGCCACTCGACTCACGTTGAGCGGTAGCAAGATTTTTTCTGCTAACGTCGCTTAAAAAAGTAAAAGGTCACGAGGTCGCGCTGGTTTCGGTGGCCATCCAGATGGGAAGGATTTATAATTTTTGCCGCCATTTTTAACGATTATACATACACTAGCTTTTGCCCGGACTTCGTCTGCGTTGACATTTAGGTCCGCCACATACATACGGAATTGCGATCCGGAATCCTGATTCAGGATTCAGTGTTGTCAACTATGGTTACAAAAATTACTAGAGTGCTGTTTACAAAATGTCTAAAATCAAATGCCAAATTAATGACAATTGTATTATATTTTTAGGTATTTATTCAAACGTAACAAACAATTTCTATACATGATAATTACTATCATGTGATGAGGCCATGACGTTACGAATGTTACGATGATGGTTTGCAAATGGTATTCCAATATTAATGCAACTATATCAAAAGACTATCGATAGTTTTAACATGAGACATAATCTGCATACAAAATGGCATGAACCATTATCACACAAGCGGTTATTGAGCGTAGGCGATTTCGCAACTATGCCGCAACGACGTCGCAACTGCACCGTCACGATACGGTATCGTTCCATCAACGCGTACGCTCAAAAATCACTTTAAAATATGCCACCTAAGACATCAAAAAATCACTAGATCTAGTGAAAAAGTCTCTGAAAGCGGCAACACTCCATACGGAATCTAATTCCGAATCAGGTTTATTCCGGATGTATGTGGCGGACCTTAAAATCTATTCGAAGCGAAGGTTCCGTACCATCACAAGATACAGTGTGTTAGGGTCAACAGTTGCATTAATTTAAGGAATGATTGTACCCTTGATAATGAACAACTTTCCCTAAGAAACCCCTAGGAAATTAGCAAAAATATTTTGGCCTTTTTCTATGAAAAGTAGTTTTTTTTTGGGAATTTCCCTTTGTTCCTTTGGTCAAGTTGTTCAGTACAATCTCCCCATAAATTAATGCATTTGACTACCCTAACATCCTGTATACAGGGTCATCAAAATATGCTGACGGTATTTTAAGGAGTTGATCAGACAATCAAACTGAACAACTTTTTCTGCGGGGCCAACATCGAAATCGTGAAAAAGCTGTCCTACAACAAAATGGCAAACCTAATCGAGCCAAATGTGTGAGACGGCTGCTTTTTTCAGAATTCGATATTGGTCCCATTGAAACAGTTGTTCAGTTTGATGGTCTGATCATCTCCTTAAAACCGTCAGCATAATGAGTTGGACAATGTATAAAATTTCGGTCCAGTTTAAAATGTATAAAAAAATTAATTAAATTAAACACATAAAATTCAGTTACGCAGTTGACATTTAGTTTTTGATATTTAAACCGTTGCTTTTGCAACAGTTAAGTAGGTAACAGTTTAACGGTACAGTCCATTCAAATTTAAACCTTGTACAGTTAACGATGGATTGATTTATCACTTCGATTTTGGAATCTATAGAGTTGACAAATCTTATAATTTATCTATGTTTTATAATGGTGTTGACCCCGTCTTTAGGGTTCCATAATCAAACAAGAAACCCTTAGTTTCGTCTGATTTCGTCCGTCGGTTTTTCCTTGTTGTAGGTATGTACCGGAATTTGTTATTCTGGGCTGATAAAACACACAGGCTGGAGTGGTCTAGCCTTGTAGGCCTACAACACTCCAAGAAATTTATCAGCAATGTGACAGCTCGTGTCTCAAAGTTCATACTGAACAATAGCAGGAGCAAGGCTCGTGCCATCGTCGGAGCCCTCACTGGGCACTACGCCACAGGCACGATGATGCACAAAATGAAACTCACCCTGGATCCCAGCAGCCGAGCATGCGGAGAGGATAAGGAGACCATCCATGGAGCATGTTCTGTGTGACTGCGTTGTCCTGGCGGTAAAACGCATGCGCCTCCTCGGAGATGGATACCCAAAACCGGGAGATCTTAGGTTTCTTCCCCTCAATGGTATTGCCTCCTTCATTAACCATGTATTTGAAGGGTGAAGAAAACAAAAAGTATTGGGGCTAACACAAAAGATCCCACTGGGTTGAAGTGTTGCTGGCTTGCCAGCCCCCACAACAAGATAAGATAATATAGTTATTCTCTAATTTTTGCACCTAAACAAAATGTGACATGATGAGAATAATGACAGATGCTGCATAACTTAGTACCCCGAATTATAAATAGACAATTGTGTACATATTGAACATTATTATTGCTTAAGGCTTAGGGCGTCAAACTGAACAACTTTCAATCCTTTTGAAAGTTGTTCAATTTGATGGTCTGAAGAACCCTGTTCAATATATTATGATGATGATATTAAGGTGATTTTTAGCGATTTGATTTTGTCTAAGGTGAAAAAATTTAAATCGCGAAAAAAAAATCTGCTGTTCAATACAAAATGTCCATAGCTCAACCAAAATGAATGAAACATCTGTTTTTTTCCGTGATATCGATGTTGGTACCATAGTAAAAGTTGTTCAGTTTGATGTTAAGTTAAGTTTACACCCTGTAGAGCTTTATTCATAAACTCGATTATTGGCCAAAAAAAAAGAGACTAGGTTTTTAAAATGATGTCTATGTATACTATCCGTAAAAAAATTAAAAAATTAATTTAAAAAAGACCAATGGATTAACGATTAAGTTTTTGACGAAGCGTGTTGCAGATTCAGAATGTATAGGATTAAGTTTTTGACGAAGCATGTTGCTGATTTAGAATGTATAGGATTAAGTTTTTGACGAAGCGTGTTGCAGATTTAGAATGTATAGGATTAAGTTTTTGACGAAGCATGTTGCAGATTTAGAATGTATAGGATTAAGTTTTTGACGAAGCATGTTGCAGATTTAGAATGTATAGGATTAAGTTTTTGACGAAGCGTGTTGCAGATTTAGAATGTATAGGATTAAGTTTTTGACGAAGCATGTTGCTGATTGGGTTCCTGGTTAAATATATATATTTTTGACGAAGCGTGTTGCTGATACACACATTTTGCAAATCTAGGTTAAATTTCAATAAAATTTTTCTTTATTTAAAAATCTTAACATTACAGAATTTTTAAGGTGGTTTCAGTCCATACAAAAGTTCGACCCACAATACGCGTAGACGGAATTAATAAAAGTAATATTTTATATATGCAAAAATAGTTTAGAAAATCTAGTTGCCGCGTAACAAATAACATTTGCAATTTGTAATATAATTACGAAGATATAAAGCTTTTAAAATTTTGTATCAAAAATTTCAAAGCTTTATATCTTCGTAATTATTTTATAAATTGCAAATGTTATTTGTGACGCGGCATTTAGATTTTCTAAACTATTTTTCCATATATACAAAGTTACTTATATTAATACCGTCTACGCGTATTGTGCGTCAAAGTTTTGGATAAAATTGACCCCTCTGAAACCACCTTAACACGTTCCGGGACAGTGACCGCCTATAGCCGTGATAACAATAAAAGTTCTATTGTGTCTCGTTTACTGTCCCGGAACGTGTTAAGGTACCTATATTTTCTTCGCAGCCAAAACAAATTTAAGAAAACAGCAAACAATTTAAGCTATCAGACCGGTACTTATTCTGATAATAAATAGGGGAGCATGTGCGTGCATCAAATAGCTTATAAAATGTTTATGACTGATATTCTTTATAGTACAATTTATGGCCGCTGCCGCCTTATTGTCGGAGATTCACTTTTATGTATACGTAACCTAGATTCTGAGATTTTTTGCGATATAAAAAGTGTTTTCGCGTTTTTATGTTTGTTGGAGGTGACTAAGGGGTACGTAGTGTTTTTGGGGCGAAATACTCATCATCTCCCTGCCCATATCACACTAAAGTACAACCAGGAAAATGTACGGAGCAACAGATTTTTTCTCGCGATTTCAATGTTGGTCCAATAGCAAAAGTTGTTCAGTTTGATGGTCTGAAGCATCCCCCTAAAGTACGTAACGCATTTATGTTTACTAAAAGTCATCCACGCTTAGTTTTCAAAATATAAAAGAAACGAGCGTTAACCCGCGACTTCGTCCGCACAAATTATATACCAGATTTTAAGTCAGATTATAAGCTATCAAACAAAAAAAGTTTCATCAAAATCGGTTCAGTAGTTTTTGCGTGATAATCGTTCAAACAAACACACAAACAAACAGACAGACAGAAAATCCAAAAATTTGTGAAATGGAATCAGGGACACCTAAAAACCATATCGTAACTTTTTTTTGTTAATATCTTCAATGTACAGACAAACTTCCTGTTACAGTTTTATAATAGTATAGACAAAAGTTTGACGCAACATTACCGGTTCATACCGTAACCGGAAAAGATGCGGAATTACATAAATAATGCCGGATTTAAGTTTAAATTGTTCTCCTGACAGTTCGCTGACAACCCTGACGCATGACACGGGTCATTCTACGGTACCTTTAATAAAGTAAAATTATCGTTAACTCACAATGGATACATTTTTATTGTTACGTACCAAAAGTTGGCAAAACGGAACACTTAGGTCCGCCACACAAAGACGGAATTGCGATCCGGAATCCTGATTCAGGATTCAGTGTTGTCAACTCCATCCATAAGCTTCTTCTAGAAATGAACTACAGGGAGACTGAAGCATTTCTTCGAATACCGGAATAGGGCATTTTATGCATGACTGTGTCTATTTGCCTATAAACTATTGCCTAGTGGTGTTTCATCTATCTAATGATAAAAATCCCGATCCCAAGATCTAAAGGTCACTCATACCATACTGTCATACAAATACAAACAAACAAATTATTATTATTATTATAACACTTTATTGTACACACGGACATAATAATACACAAAGTTGAGAAAACATGTACAAAGGGCGAGCTTATCTCTGAAGAGATTTCTTCCAGCAGACCCGTAGAAGAGACAGTTAACAATTACAAGGCAAACTTATTGTGTACAAGCAAACAGTATAAATAAATAAATAAATGTAATATATACCTACAATATACAATATATATTAATATATGTATATAATTATATATATGAATATCACTTAAGATAGAGAAAGGTAGTGCTCTTTCGTTTTCTTTTTAAATACAGCTAAAGTCTTGGAGTCGCGAATGTCGGCGGGGAGTGAGTTCCACAACCGAGCAGCATGGATGGTGAAGGAGTAGGAGTAGAAGTCGGTGGAGTGGGATGGGATACTAAGTTGGGTACGGATGTGGGATCGGCAAGGTTTGTCAGAAGGGCGGGAGAAGGAGAAACGTTCACGGAGATAGTTAGGATAGGAAGGATTGTGTAGGATGTTGTACAGAAGACAAAGGATGTGAACATTCCTACGATCGCGTACGGGGAGCCATTTCACAAATCAGCTTGGTTCTGTTCTTTTGTTACATTGTTATTTTTTCTTTATTATTTTCTCTTTATTGTTTGCAATGAGGCTACTTCTTCGAAAGAGCCTAGCCCTCATCACCCAGGAATACCTAGACCGAGGGCTAGAGTGCTATATTTATGTAACTACAATAAGTTTATTGCAAAAATAAATACTTTTTTCATTTTTTTTTCAACTATTATTACAACAAATACTAGAGTGCAGTTTAAAAAATGCCTAAACTAAAAATGTATGAAACGCCAAAAGAATTGACAATTACATTTTCAAGTATTTATTAAAACGAAACCAACAATTTCAAATACATGATAATTTCTATCATTTGATGAGGTTATGACGTTACGATGATGATTTATAAATTGTATTTCAATTTTACGAAACTATAACAAAAGACTATCGATAATTTTAACATTAGACATAATCTGCATACAAAATGGTATAAACCATTATCACACAGTGTCTTACACCGACGGGTTGGGGTGGTGCAATATTCTTGAATATGGACAGGCCTTAGCATTCAAGCAATATTTATGCCTTAAGGTGGTTTCAGTCCATACAAACGGAATAGACGGAATTAATAAAAGTAATATTTTATATATATATGGGAAAATAGTTTAGAAAATCTAGTTGCCGCGTAACAAATAACATTTGCAATTTATAATATAATTACGAAGATATGAAGCTTTTAAAATTTTGTATGAAACATTTCAAAGCTTTATATCTTCGTAATTATTTTATAAATTGCAAATGTTATTTGTGACGCGGCATCTAGATTTTCTAAATAATTTTTCCATATATACAAAGTTACTTATATTAACACCGTCTATGCGTATTGTGCGTCAAAGTTTTGTATAAAATTGACCCCTCTGCAACCACCTTAAATTATAATGATCAAATCAATGATCTTTTCCGAAAAGGACAAGTGCGTAGCACCCTCAATCGACGTGCATGAAAAGATGTATGAATATCAATGCGGCTAAAGAAGTGTGTCAGAGTCGTAGCTTGTGGCGGTCCGTGGTCTCTGCCTACCCCCATGAGACAGTGGCATGAGTATGTATGTGTGTATGTATGTAAAAAACATTTCTCTCGAGCTTTTTTCTCAAGAGTGTCAACTATAGCGTACTTTTTGTACGGTTCAAGTGTTAGAAGTAAAACTATATAGTTACAAAAGCAAACAAACGCCACTTCAGCTCGTTTGAGGAACGCCGAATCGGAGACAAAAAATGTCTACTTTTTGCGTCAACTTTTTTCTAAACTGTTTTGTTTTGACTACTTTTGAGTAGCCACTTGGGATGCGACAAAAAAAACGGGTCGATGTAAAGTCGAGTAGAACAAGATCCCGTTACAAATTTTCAAAACTCATATTTTTAGGCAATGATACTTATACAATATACATGGTGAAAAATTAAATACTTTACATATCAAACGGGGTGCTTTAGACCATCAAACTGAACAATTTTCACCATAAAGCCAATCAGTCGAGAAAAAAAAATTTGGTTATTCGATAGAAAATGTCATTGGTTACTCGACCCAAATGTATGAAGCAGCAGATTTTTAAGTATATGTAAGTTATGTACCTACTTTATGAGGTGCTTCAGATTATCAAACTGTATAACTCTTACTATGGCCCCAATATTGAAATCGAGCAAAAAACATTGGTTGAACCATAAAAATGTTCATGGAGCAGCCATATTAACACCCAATCGCGATCGCCAACCCGCCTGCGTTGGGATTATGGCAAAACTTCCCTTTAGGGGGAGGCCTATGTCCAGCAGTGGACGCATCAAAAAGGCTAAAATGATGATGATGTTTGTCCATATAAAGTGGTCTTCTTCGTGTGGGCAGCAAGCCGTGGTGTCAGAGTTATTTCAGACCGCCTTACGGCCTCTGACGTGGTTTTTATGTAACGACTACTACCACCAGAGATAGTAGCCGGGACCAACAGCTTAACGTGCCATCCGAAGCACGGAATCATCTTTCTTTTCAAACAATCAGGTGATTCAGCCTGCAATGTCCTAACCAACTGGGGAAAAACGCACAAAGTGACATATCACTAGGTGTCGAAGTCGATAGGAATTGAACCCACGACCTCCGTGTCATAAGCCCAATGCTTTTAACCATTAGACCACGGAGGCAGGCTATAAAGTGGTGATGGGCTCACTGAGTTGGGGAACTGGTACTAAAATGTGGTTCTTTTGCAAAACTTCGAATACCCCCTTAACTAACCAACATGCGCGGAAATATATACAATCTCTCACACGCACATTGCCGATATAATTTGCGCACGAAAATACAAAAACAAAAATTATGTAATATTGGTATTTGACGGGATTTGAACCCGCAATCTGCCAATCCGGGGCTGTTCCTTATATAAATAGATAAGGACCAAGTATTACACTATAGAAACGAAACCTACAAAATTTTAAGATACGCCGACCATTCCCATATTGGTTTTAAAGCCTGACCAGAAAAATAAAAAACCTGCTTTGGGGGCGGCACAATCGATTTTAACCTTTAATGACAATGTTTCAAGAACGAAAATTAGTACCAGTGATATTCCGCAACGTAGCGATGTTTTTTATTTTTCTGGTCAGGCTTTACCATAGTTTCGCTTGTATTAGTGTACTATTACTAATCTATTCATATAGCTGTGCTTTCATCCAATGAAGCTAGAGGTACTATACCAATTTGAATTTATTAGGATTTCCATTTAATTAGCGTAAAACGTTGACTATTTATATAGGGACTAGTTACGCGTAATTCTACTAACAAACATTTCTGCCACTTTTTGCGGGGGGCGAGGTAACATGAAATCCGCCACTTTGAATTTTATTCCCCATAACTTTAGATTCTAATTTTGAACGTTAAAAATCATGAAAAGTACTCTCGTGTGAACCCCAAACGTTCTAAGTTCGAAATTATTGTTTCGCAATCATAGGCTGTCTCGTTTAGTGATAAGGTATAAAATTGAATGTAAATGCAAATGATCAATTAATCTTATACCGTGGCAGAGGGGAAATGCAAGGCTAGTCCCTATAATAAATAATCAAAGGCCAAAAAATACCCACATTGTAGAAGTCTTTGTTGTCGAATGCGTCAGTACTAAAGCGGGTTTAGTTGAGTAAACTGTTTAGGTACCTACTTTAAAATGAGTGCATCCAGGAAAAGGGTTTTTATTGTCACATTGAGTCACATGATTCAGTTGAATAACTGTCACAAATGTCAGAGAGAATTAGTCCTAGGTTCTTTTCAAGCACTCTTTGCCATTGATGTTGGTGGCTTCCTAGTCGATTTCGACTAGTGCGACGTGGTGTTCTGTCAGCCTACAGCTATACAGGTGGCTACAGGTAACTGGAGGGCAGTAGAGGTAAAAATTTGGTGGGAGGCAGGGAGTGTCCGTACTGCATGTAGTAATAGATACTCTTTCTTTGTACTGTGATTATGTTGCGCGCTCTAAAGACACACAATCATGAGGGTCGGGGTTCGAATCCGCATGGACGACATTCGGTCTCCCACATCTTTGCCGCTCAAACCGTGTGGCCGCCGGTTATAGCCAGTTTAATATACTTAAACTTCTTGTTGTAGTCCTAGACCTAACAGTATACCATGGGTACGTGGCATCTATCTTGAGGTGTGGCATAATGTTTTGGGGAAACTCTACGAACAAAGATTTCGCCTTCAAAGCTCAAAAACACTGTATTCGGGCTATTTGCAATTTGAGACAAACACAATCATGTAGGCCATATTTCTCAAAACTTAAAATTTTAACTCTTCCGTGTATGTCTCAGATAAATTAACAGGAATGGATGCGATATTACGCGCGTACCCATCTGCCAAAGGCATGCGCTCAGTGAGCATACCCGTTATATAAAACTAGTCCCCGCGCGTCTCGCGCCAGTCGCCAAGTGTTTGTTCTCGTGGCACGACATCCCGCTAAAATGCCTGTCTGTAGTGTTTATTAGTGCAAAAAAAGGTCAAGAACTTCAAGCGTACAAAAGGATAACACTACCTTTCACTTGTGAGTATTTTTTTGTCCAAATATTATCAAATAATGCAATAAACTACCATAAAATAGAAAAATATTACCAGTAAATAAGTGTTGCCGGTTGACCGTATAAGTCCATATTTGTACGATTTTGAAGTTGTATGAACATTACTACATATTACCGTATATTACTTTTGATGTTATTATTACTCTACCTGTATAATAAAATAATAGAGTAAATACTGCTTGCACTTATTAAACTTACTTGGTATATTTGGTAATCTGAAAAACCATCATAATATAACCCATGAACAATTCTTTACATGTCACTTTTTAGAATTAAAACTATTGTTTAAATGTACAATAATAGTGTTAGTATTTTTATAAAAATGTGTATGTTTTATTCTTAATTCGATCCAAATAATTATTTTATTTAAATGTGGCTGGCCACACCGCTACGAAATTAGTGAAGGGCCTGCACATATTAAATATCGATATCGATATTTCGCTACTTGTTAGTATTTTAATAGCTGTATATCTTTACAGATTTCCAAAAGAACCCAGTATCCGGGTTGCTTGGTCAATCAATAGGGGTCATCTTAAAATAAAATCCTTTTCATTATTTAACCTTTTTATTCAAATAACTTAATAATTATCTAACTAAATCATTAAAAAAGAATCTTAAACAAACATATAAGGTAACCTATAATATAGCCATGTTGTGGTGTTTCAATTCACTAAATCAATACTGTAATATTTTTCAGTATAATGTATCTTTCTATGAATAAATCATTATTATTTATTGCTGCGAACATTACATACCTACTTTAAATTCGTAACATCATTTAATAAATAGCTGAACTATTATTTTATAGTGCATTGTATTCTATTACATAATTTTGTTGTAATTACAATTACTTATTTTAAATACATCTGGTAAACATGAGGGTATACGTGTTTTTATTTAGCCGCTTTCCCAGTATTTAGAATTGATTAAATATCTTCTCTTTGTTAAAAATGTTCTAAGTCCTAATTTTGTATGGGACCCTCTTTGCGACACCCCGACCGTGAAAAATATTATATTCATTTCATTTGATAGTCATACACGATTATTCATGATTGCCAAACTTATCGATAAATAAGGTATCGATAGTGTCAAGCACTAGCACTTTTATGAGTCCATTTCTACTAGCCAGCATAACTAGACCTCTATTTTCAAATACTTTGCGTGAATATGTGGTTCAACTTACCTTCTGGCCTTTTGGCCTTCTGTTTACGTATTTAATACACGTCTATGTGTGCGAATGTAATTGTTTGTGTACAGTTCAAGCTAGTGTTTGTAAATTTCGTCGTTTGCGTGCATAGCGACGTGATCGAGAAATGCATTAGTAATGAACAATTGCTTTGTGTGCGTTACCTCGCCCCCCGGCAAAAGTGACAAACTTTTTCGCGTAGAATTGAGCGATCGTTTCCAATCCATTCCTGTTAATTTATCTGAGGTGTATGTACATTTACGAATGTGCTGTATTTGTAAAAACAAATATCAGCTTTTATAATTTTAGAACTCGTCTGCGGCATCAAGACAAGTTGGCAGTGGTACCTTCTAGGGCAGCTTTACTACATAAAAGTTTGTTCTGTAGGACACCTCATATTTATAATAAAACGAGCATTAACCCGCGACTTCGTCCGCACAAATTATATACCAGATTTTAAGTCAGATCATAAGCTATCAAACAAAAAAGTTTCATCAAAATCGGTTCAGTAGTTTTTGCGTGATACTCGTTCAAACAAACAAACAAACACCCAAACAAACACACAAACAAACAGACAGACAAAAAATCCAAAAATTGGTGAAATGGAATCAGGGACACCTAAAAACCATATCGTAATTTTTTTTTTGTTAATGTCTTCAATGTACAGACAAACTTCCTGTTACAGTTTTATAATAGTATATAGATTCCTAAGCCCATAAGAGATACAGCTGATATAAATTTTTTTCTCTTTGATCTGCTTAATTCTAAAGGCCGGGCCACACTGAAGCGGTTCCGGAGGCGGTCCGGAGGCGGGATTTTTTGTAATGTACGAGTTTATATGCACCCTGCCACACAGAAATCCGGGCCGGGAGCGACGCGGTACCGCGCAGAACGATATGACTACAGGCGGCCGCGGCGCGGGGCCGGAAGCGGCGCGGAGGCGGCCGCGGCCGCTGTATTCCATTATAGTCAATGCAAGGTGTAACACAGAACGGAGGCGGGCGCGTCGCGGTCCGGAGGCGGTATTTACCGCGCTGTCATTTTGTGTGTTTTCACGATTTTTTAAAAATAATTTGCTTTACGGCACTGGATTCTAGTCCTTTTGTGCCACTCGTATTATTTTATTTTCCTTTTGTTATAGTTTTTCAACAGTGTTGTTTATAAATCGGTCCAAACAGTTTCACATCAGATAGAATATCCTTCAGATCCCGAGGCACACCTGCACTTCCGTACACTTTTGCAATATAATCCACAAGCCCGAAACGGGCAACTCCAAAGACTTTTCGAACAGTGCTGCCACCTTAGCGCTTTCGGCGCTAGATCTAGCGCTTTTTTGGTATCTTTAGCGCCGTATCTCAGAATTTAGCGCCTAGCGGAGAATATAGCGCTTTTTTAACTTTTAATAAATCGCCATTTTGTTAATGTCAATATTCATAATTTAATTACTTTAAAGTGTGCACTATAAAGAACCTTTTTTTCCTTCTTTTCGCCACTATTTGGGATGGAGAAGTTAAAATAAAACAACGTCGCCGGCAGTGATATTTCGCAGAGAATTCGTGTCATGTCGCTAGGAGTAGTACATTACGTTTATCTAAAGAGTGTCTAGTCTAGAGACAAAAATGTGGTAAAAATCATAGGAATTTAATGGAAAATTATTGATTGTTATGGAGGTTCTAAGATTTCAAAAGAAAGTATGTTTTGCGTACGATTTCCAATATGAGATCGTACATCGTATCAGGGTCAAAAAAGTCGTATAAATACGATTTAAATCGTACGGTTGGCAACACTGCCGCCGCCTTCTATGTCACACCGGCCGCCTCCGCGCCGCTACCGCGCCGTGGCCTGGCCTTTAATGCTACTACAGTCTGAATGAATTTATGGATGATAAGTACTTCCATTTAAGATTTTTTGAAATTACTTGGATTTGGTAAATTGTTGTTTTAGTTCCGACTTAAGTAATAACTGTGTTTGACTTTGTTTATTTAGTTCAATTATTTGTAATTAATGTAATGATCAATGATATTGCATGAATGCTACCTACTATTGTATGCCCATGTGGCGGAACATAACTGCTGTACCATAAGTAATAGTGTCATCAATTATGTATTACCTATGATTCACAATAAAGAATATTTCTATTTCTAGACTACTCCGTTTCGCATGTGCTGACGTCATCTTGTCAATTTCTGAGTTTTGTAGGCAGTGTCCGGGATGTGACTTAGTGTACGTTTTCAAATAACCAAAACTTGATTGAACTTCGTCTCTCTGCGCTTAAAATTGTGTCTGTATAAAGCAAGCCACAAACGTTATGGAGTTCTCGGAAGGAACTATAAATTAATATTACAAACACAGGCGTGGACACTTCAAAGACGTTCGCCTTTCAAAACGAACCAAATAAAATAAATATGGCGGGTGGAGAGTTGAGAAAGTTTAGAGGTAGCAACTTGAAATGTTTTCTGATATATACAGGCGTTTTCGTTTTAAAAAAACACAGGCCAATGGCGTGTCGGACTGTTACCATAGAGTATGCAGTATAATCACACCAAATTCGACATTTTTCTTGAAAACACGAATGAAACACGTTTCTTGAATTGGGGGATTCCCTTAATTTTTTACATTTAGAATTTTTTATTAAGTACCTATTTGTTTGTACCTGTGAAAATTTCAACCGTCTTGCTAGATATTTTCGTTCAAAGGATACATCCCTTTATAGGTAGGTCAGATGGACGGGCGGACGGACAACTTAGGCTTATATTAATATAGGGTCCCGTTTTCGCCCATTGGGTACGAAATCCTAAAAAGGATTAGGCTGCTTTCCACCAGAGGTGTGCGAGGTAGCGAGGAAACAATCCGCCAATAGCGCGCTCGCTCGATCACGTCATTGGGAAATTGAAGCACTCTCATTGGTCGATTTTTTCCTCGCTCATCTCTGGTGGAAACGCAGCCTTACGGTAGTAACGATAAATAAGTCTCGATCCACTAATTGCCGAGTTATGGAATGCTTAGTCTAACCAAAACATTCGTAGCTCAAAACAAAAGCTCGCTAACTGGAAAGCGCGGGAAAATAAAAACAAAATGGCCGTCAAACATTAATCATATGGTCGGCGGACGCGGACGAGACGCTCGTAATTAGGGCTGCCAACTGTCCCGATTTCAGGGTTCCGAGTCAGGAGCAAACCGATCGGAGCAAAGAAATTATCAGCTGTTGCATACATTTGAGTCGCGAACTCGCGCCTCGGCATTGCAGTTTAGTATGGAACAGCAGATTTTTTTATTTGCTCCGATCGGTTTGCTCCCACAGTAAAAGTTGTTCAGTTTAATGGGTAGACTCTTAGTTTAAAAGGATGCTAATGATATCAATTTCATCCTGTATATTAACATTATATTTATGATAGATTATGCGAGTAAACAATTTATGAAAAGTGACAACCCTATTCATACTACATAGTTTCAGTGCAAGTTTTAGTGAAGTTTTAGCGGTTCCGTTAGTAGTGATTGTTTCCTTTGGAATGTCCAAACAACATAACATAATATAACATAACATAAATATTCTTTACGAGCGTTAACCCGCGACTTCGTCCGCACAAATTATATACCAGATTTTAAGTCAGATCATAAGCTATCAAACAAAAAAAGTTTCATCAAAATCGGTTCAGTAGTTTTTGCGTGATACTCGTTCAAACAAACAAACACACAAACAAACAGACCGACAAAAAATCCAAAAATTGGTGATATGGAATCAGGGATACCTAAAAACCATATCGTAACTTATTTTTTGTTAATATCTTCAATGTACAGACACACTTCTGTTACAGCTTTATAATAGTATAGATTTGCACACCAAAATATACAGTAACAAAAACGAATAAAAAGAACGTAAGGGTACAAATGGCGGTCTTATCACTAAAAGCGATCAAAATAAACATTAATTTAACATCCTACAGGAAGCTTCCTTTTTTCATAAGCTTCAGACCACCAAACTGAACAACTTTCACTATGGAGCCAACATCGAAATCGCGAAAAAAAAACGTTTTTCCATAGAAAACTAGGACTTAGGTACTCTACCCAAATGTGTGGAAAGGCTGATTTTTTTCTAGCTTGATTTTCTCTAATCTTGGTCATATTATCAAAGTTGAGAGCGATGATAGCCCATACGGAAGAGAGCTAGCGCCTCAATCCTGAGGACGCGGTTCGATTCCTGGCCTGTACCACTAAGTTCTTCGGAATTTATGTACGGTTGTATTTATCATTTACTAGCTCGGCGGTGAAGGAAAACATCGTGAGGAAACCTGCATTCCCGAGGATGAAAAGAAAATACCATAAGTTCGGAGGTATGCGTAAAATATGGGTGAGCTTGGGGCGAACACAAAGGACCAGCGCTGGTCTCCGTGTTACATAACGACCCTTGCTTGCAATAGCCCAACCACAAATAATAAGAAAGTTGTTCACTTTGATGGTCTGAACTTTACACCCTGTATAATCGAGATCATGCATATTGTTCTGTCAAGTCGACTGCATGTCACTGAGTTTGATATGTGTGGACGGAGCTTAAATCTCTACAGAAAATGCGCAATAATTATCTACATCAAAACTAACGTCAGAATCAGTTTGTCCGTCCGTTTGTTACTAAAGCTTTATGTACGATTTTAGCCCCGCGGCGTAATCCTTGGACCACTACATGCTAGATGTAACCACGACTAATCAAATTGTAGTTCTGTTTAGTTTTAGTTTCGGAATATGGCCGTTAGATGGCGTTGTTTGGTAAACGAAGTTGTTGTAAATTATATTTTCTGCGGGATCTCGAGTCAGACACAAACTTGGCCAATTTTTATTATCAAATCAAAATCAAATAAAGTCAAATATACTTACCTTTTTATTATTTGTTGTTATACTGTAGCGCTTGCACTACAGGGTGAAATTGATATCATTGGCATCCTTTTAAAGTTTTAACTAATAGTCAACCCATCAAACTGAACAACTTTTACTACGGGAGCAAACCGATCGAAGCAAAAAAAAATCAACTGTTGCATACATTTGAGTGGCGAACTCGCGCGTCGACATTGCTGTTTAGTATGGAACAGCAGATTTCTTATTGCTCCGATCGGTTTGCTCCCATAGTAAAAGTTGTTCAGTTTGATGGGTAGACTCTTAGTATAAAAGAATGCTAATGATATCAATTTCACCCTGTATAAGCACACCAAGTTTGACGCTTGCATTTAATACTAATACCATTTTTACGATAGAGCAAGAAGAAAAAACGTTTAAAAAACCAGTTTCTTGTATCCCCTTAATATTTTATTTTATTTTATTTATTCAAAATTCAAAAATTTTTTATTCAAAATAATATCACATAGATAGCTTTTTGACGTCATTTTTTGACTCTACCACCGCGTCGAAAGGTGTTCCGTTGAGAGAAGATGCGGCCAGAAACTCTACAACACACATCTTTTAAACAAAACAAAATATACAAAGTACAATTAAAATACAATATTGCATTACATAGAGTAACATTGTCAAGAGCAGACATTTTGGTCATTCAAATAGTCATCGAGTTTATAGTAGCCTTTTTTACAGAGGACTTGTTTATCATGGGACTTAAACTTTTTGTCTGGCAAGTTTAGAATATCCTGTGGTATCTTATTATAATAGCGTATTGACAGTAAATCCAAATAACGCACATTCTGTCAAAATTTCAACTGTCTAACTATTACGGTTCAAAAGTTACACCCCTAAATAGGTAAGACAGACAGACGGACGGACGGATAGACAACGTAGGCTAAGTAACAGGGTCCCGTTTTCACCCTCTGATTACGGAACCCTAAAAACTTTGAAAAAAACTAGTTTCTTGTATGGGAACACTCCCCTTAATATTTTATTTTTTAAT
Source organism: Agonopterix arenella (assembly GCA_927399405.1). NCBI lineage: Eukaryota > Metazoa > Arthropoda > Insecta > Lepidoptera > Depressariidae > Agonopterix > Agonopterix arenella. The sequence continues at coordinate 5,861,399 of OV656718.1, read as the reverse complement.
ATTTGTCAGCAAATCCCTCATAATACCTCTTAAATATGGCTCTTGGTAACTGTTAGGGTGAAGCCAAACGAGCGTAATTTTGTTAGTTGTGAGTCGCGTAATTTGAGTCCGTTTCATATAAAGTCTAAGGTCATAGACAATGCATTCCCAGATTTTATATGAAACGGGCTCAAATTACGCGACTCACAACTCACAAAATTACGCTCGTTTGGCTTCACCCTTATAGGATTATCTAACTCCTACGCTTTTCCCCACAGGCACTTTTCTGCTAATTATTTAATGTGTCAATAATAAAAACATGGCTTCTTAAAACAAAAAGTCGGGTTACCCCGAAGGGAAGGTCTCAAGGTAAAATGGTTTTTACTTGAAAAAAAAAACATTAGGGTGCTTCTACATAGACAAATAAGACATAGACAACAAACTGCTCTGCAGATAATGTAACAAAACTGTATTAGCTGCTTGCTGTTTTATTTAACTTGTTTTTGTAGTTCTGAAGTAAAAATAAATTAGAAAAAAAGGCTTTCGAAGTGCACGCACAGCTACTGCACGTATACTATGGTATGATTTCTCTACCCGCGCGTGACTCGAGTTTTCTCCATACCACATGTCGCGGCAAGCGCGGCTTATTCTCCGAAAAACACGAGAAGAGGTAATTTTGTCCGTCAGGTTCTGGCAGAATAATATTTAACGCTGCAGCAACATGCTGAGCCATATTTCGTATACAAATTAGGATGTGTGACATTCAGAAATAGCACTTCTGCATCGATCGCGCGCATTCTCTCTGCGCATGAATGAACAGCCATAGAACTGCGCTGTCTGTTTGTAAACCTACAAACCGCAAAAAAAGTAAAATACCAGAGACAAATGCTCAGTATAAGAAAAAGTTTCTAGTATTCTAGTAGGTACCCTGTATAGTACCTACTAGAATACCATCAAACTGAACAACTTTTACCACGAGAGCAAACCGATCGGAGTAAATAAAAAATCAACTGTTCCATACTAAACTGCAATATCGACGCGCGAGTTCGCGACTCAAATGTATACAACAGCAGATTTTTTTTTCTCCGATCATTTTGCTGCCATAGTAAAAGTTGTTCAGTTCGATCGGTAGACTCTTAGTTTAAAAGGATCTATTGATATCAATTTCACCCTGTATAGGGTCCTTCTTAATATGCTGACACTTTTTAAGGGGATGAATAGACCGTCAACAAACTGAACAACTTTCTCTATTGCACAAACATCGAAATCGCGAAAAACAAAACAGCTGTTCCATACAAAACTGCAAACTAACTTGAGCCAAATGAATGGGACAGCTATTTTTATTTTCGCGATTTCGATGTTGGTCCCATAGAGAAAACTGTCTAGTTTGACGATCTGATCATCCCCTTAAAAAAAGTGTCAGCATATTAAGAAGGACCCTATAGGGTGTAAGTGACAGCCTAGCAAATACTGAAACGGTGAATTCGGATCATCAAAGTGCACAACTTTCACTACGAAGCATACCTTCTTAAACGCGAAAAAACATCAGTTGTCCCATACATTTCAGTCGGGTAGGTACAGCAATTTTGTATGGGACAACTAATTTTTTGTGCGTTTCCTGAGGTAGGCTTCATAGTGAAAGTTGTTCAGTTTGATGGTCTGAGTTAACCATTTCAGAATTTGCTAGGCTGTCACTTACACGCTATATACCGTCCAAACACAAATTTTTTGCCTCACCCCTTCTTGAACAACAATAAGCGTTCGAGTATATTATTTGTCTTTGACAGTATAGTTCTATCTCACTCGTACTCGCTCAATATTTCATATTCCTACCTTTTCTTGTCAGTTTAGCTCAGTTTAATGACAGCAAAGTGTCCAAGATGTGGCAAAGGCCTCCTGTCGAAGGGTGAGGAGAGAGAATGTATGGTTTAGGGCTCCCATACACATAACTGCGACGCATTGCAAATATCTGCCAGCACTCGATGACTTATTACGATGAAAATGAAAAAAGTATTTATTTTCTCTCTTCAAAAAGGTTAAACAAATGCGACACATTAGGATAGGATAGAATGGTTTTTCAAACCTTTGTAAGAGACTGATGCCCGAACCAGGAGTACCCTTCTGACGGATCACCAGGCCCCACCCTTGATCGCTAGAGTTTAATCTGTTATCTATTCTATTATAGTACTTAAGGGAAAAAATAATAATTATAAAAGCATCTTTAACTAAGATTAACAATATTATTACTATTATTCACTTATTATTACTAAATATTGTTAATATTTAGTAATAATAAGTGAATATATAAGGTCTAACGAAATTAGGTGAAACTATTTTAAGGGGATGATCAGACCATCAAACTGAACAACTTTCTCCATGGGACCAATATCAAAATCGCGAAAAAAAAATCAGCTGTTCCATACAAACCTACTTGATCTAAATGTATGGGACAGCAGATTTTTTTTCGCGATTTCGATATTGGTCCCATAGAGAAAGTTGTTCAGTTTGATGGTCTGATCATCCCCTTAAAATAGTTTCACCTAATTTTGTCAGACCTTATATAAGTGTATTTGTTTGTAAATGTGTGTATGAGTATATTTCCGTGGGTAAGTATGTTTTGACAATGTTATACTATGTAATTCATTCAATTCATCATGCATGATTAATGCACGCAGCGGCATCTAGATTTTCTTAACTATTTTTCCATATATACTAAGTTACTTATGTTAATACCGTCTACGCGTATTGTGGTCATAGTTTTGTATAAAATTGACCACTCTGCAACCACCTTAACTGTTTTCTTTTTTAATTCTTCTCTACGAGGAGTAAAGCGAAAAATGAGCTGCACAATTACTATTTTCTTTTACAAATGACAATTTAAATTGCTTGAGAAAAAAAACATTTAAATGAATTCTTGGTTCTTTACGACAAAGCTCATCCCGCCCAAGGGTGGAACTGTGATGAAACAAAAATAGCGGGAAAATGGAGTGCAGTAATTACTGCATTAGCCGGCCCTTGTTCTGTTGTAGTCCAAGAGGTGGTGTACTTATTTCTGAAGATAATATGATAGCTTGTAATTCTGAGGTTGTTGTAAGAATAATGTATATTACTTTTATGTGAAGCTACCTCTTTTAATAAATGTTTTGTATTTAATGTTAAAACAAAGGTAGAGATATTTATTTTATATAAAATAGCGCTATGATGGAAACAAAATGTCATTTTATTTTTATTTGGCAAGGTACAATAATATAGAATGTATGTGTCAACAGTTGAATTACTTTAAAGGCTTGTACTCATTATACTGGTTAGCATTCCCAAAGGATAGGAAATTGGACGACGAAATTGGACTTGCCAAACTAAAAGGCATCAAAGGGAAAATAGAAAAAAAAACTTTTTTTTTATTTTCCATTTGGTGCCTAAACTGCACTTGTTTCAATAAATATAAAATATCTGATATTTTCATAATTATTACAAGTGTCGGATTTACAACGAAACCTGTTATAAACTTTTCGAAAAGTAAAGAAATTATAGCTAATGAAAATTAATACCTACCTACCTAATTTATCTAGTCACCTGATTCGATTTTTATTATTATTTTCCTTATCGAATAAGAAATGTTTCCAGGAATTAATTAAAGATGTTTTCTAAACAAAAATAAACAGTGTCTCCTAGACTACAGGTCACCGGTAATTATGGACACAAAGTACGCAAAACGCAAAAGGTCCATTTCATACAAATGGCGAAATGACGGCAGGCAGCACCTAGTTGGCAGCATTTCGTACACATTTTTTATTAAGTGTACAACGGCATTTATTCATTTCGAATAAAATATTAGTCATAGGAGTAATATATTAAAACGCCGAAAAACACAAGTAAATGGCGCTACATCCCTTGATGATTTTAGGGCTACTGTCACAATGGCTCGGTAGCTTAATTGGACGAAAGTATAGCCCCGGTTTGGCATGTTGCTGTTCAAGTCCCGTACGAAACAAAATTTGTCAATCTTTAATTTAACCTTGACTGTATTGGAATTTTCTTAATTAAGTACGTAATACCGTCTGCTCTCCAAAGACTTCTATTATCTTTGCTGCTCTCAAACGGTAGAGGAAAACATCGTTAGAAAACCTGCGTAGGTACGCTGAAGGAGAAATTCTGATGCGTGTGTGACATCTACCAATCCGGATTGTGCAGGCGTGGTGGTCTAACGCACATACATCCATACATCCCTGAGGGTAGGCCAGTGCCCCACGGTTGGACAAATAATTGGCTTGATATTGAGATTGCTAAAAAAGAAAATATTTGCCACGTGCATTAAACTCTTGGTAATAAATGTGACCCACGCCGACGATTTAATTATTTTGCAATGAGGTTGGGTAGACCTTCTGTTTTCACTATATCACGCGCTAGGGGAGGAAAGTAACGTGATATGTTAGAAATAATAATATTATGAGTAAGAGCTAATGTCTTGTGAAGACACATTACGCTGAATTATGTCGCACACAGATACCTACAATACCTACTTAATTTTGTTTACTGTGTTATTGTTTACTGTGTTAGGTTTCGAAAAAGACTTGTTGGTTACAGCAAGACCTTAAAGAAAGCCTTTGGCCATAAAAAAATTTTCAACATACTTGCTCGTAAAGTGGCTCTTATTGCACCGCTTTTAGGTACATATTGCAGCTTATAGAACACGTTTGCGAAAATGATTACATTACCGCACAGTGTGGTAATGTTACTTTTTTTTCTATAGTTTGTTTTTAAATCTCAGCAAAAAGTTTTTATGTATAAAAAAAACTTTTTTCTGAATAAATTAATCTGTTTAAGTTAAAATATGATAAATTAACGCTTCATTTCATCAAACAATTTATTTTAGTTTACAAATTAACATTAATTTGTGTTATACATCGTAAATATTAAGTTTTTAACGTTTTTAATATTATGTTGTCAGCAACCAAATCGCTGGTTGAATGCCGGTTAACGTCTTTGCCTCTTCGTCGACCTGCGCGCGCATAGCTATCTCTACCATTTTCCACAAATATTTATCTAAAGTTGTAGTATTTTACGAAATTTTATTACTCTTTCCTTGCAAGTATGTTGAAAAACGTCATGTGAAACGCGTGAGCGTTGGTCATTACAGCCCTCGGCTAGTATGCAGCACTCGCTTGGCTGCTCGTGCTGCAATCCCACCTCTGTTGTAACCAACTTTGCTCACTTGTATCATAATGTACTGTATTAAAGCCATCACCCATAGGAGGATATAAGGACTATGGACACAGTAGGTATAACAAAGAGTATGGTACACATAATATGCACACACATACACACCCCCACACACAAGTAGCAAATGTTTGTTACATGAAATTGGGTTGACTCAAGAAGCTTGGATGGTATAGGATCAACCTAGACCATAGTCTATACTATAACCATTACTATAGTATAGTATAAACTATTTGATCTTTAAAACCTTGAACCTTAACTCACCAAAATTCTTTCTTTTTTTCCAGGAGCCGCCCGACCGCACCACGAATGATTTCAAAAATAATAAAATTTTTAAATTCATTAAGAACTAAATTTAATTTAAATTCAGTATTATGTGATAAGGAGTGTTAGTATTGATAGTGCGATAGTCGGCCATCTTGTGAAGCACCATGGCCGCCATTTTGAATGTGTTCGGAGTCAAGCTCGGCGCTGTCATCGTCAACGTAGTTCTGCAACTTACGTTGGCTGTTTATTCTTCTTATGGTAAGTTTGTGAATTTTTATTTTCGGTTTAAGTACTTAATAGAGCTGTGTGGGTAGCGAAGAAAAAAATCCAAATTGATCCAGTTTATTAAAACTTATTTACTTTACGTAATACTTACTAATATTTCTGGACCTACCTACCAGGATCGGTATTTTTGAAAGTCATGCGTTGAAATCAGCAGTATAGTGCACTGCCTTAATGGAAATAAAGTTCGCTTCCGGATACCAGCACCAAACTTTTGTATGTTGTTAGGTATGTTCTCTAGACCCTAAAACTACCGGGAGACAGTTTCAAAGGTGTCAGGGTCTCCAGTTATGACGTCATAAAGTTTTTGTATGGGATTAAACATTTTTTTGTTCTGAAACCTAACGTGGGGTATCAAATGAAAGGGGTATCAGGTAGTGGTGTAGTATATTTTTAGAACCGGCTCATGAAGCCCTTTCATTTGATACCCCACACGATAGGTTTCAGTATTTTTTTTTAAATCCCATACACAAAATTAATGATGTCATAACTGAAGACCCTGACAACTCAAAGACTGTGTCCCGGCTGTTTTGGGGTCTAGAGAACATACCTAACAACATACTACAATTTGGTGCTGGTATCCAAAAGTGAACTTTTTCAGCCTTTTTTTGACCGTAAGGCCGTGCACTACCTAGTAGAAAATGTCAAAATTACTATGGAGATTATGCATCTTTCTACTGCTGATTTGAACGTGTGACTTTAAAAATCGCGCTCCTGGACTACATTGGGAATTGAAGTTTCCGTAGGTCAATAAAAATTTAAACAATTTTATTGTTTCCAGAAATCCCTATTCCACCTCCAAGATCCTAAGAACCTTCAAGAAATCCTGTTCAATACAAACTACCACATTCCTACCAAGTTTCTAATCCTAAAATCGAGAGTTGTAGAAAAATGTACACCTTTTGCTATTAAATAAATATCCTAAACTGTACTTTGTAATTTTCAATAGTTTTATTTCTTTCTTTCTTTCTTTCAATCTGTCTATGATGGATCTAAGGGCTCTTACAGACGAGCGACACTTTGCGGTCGCCGAGTGTAGCAGAGGATTGCGCTCCGTGAGTCCGGGCTTAGTCTTTCTCTTGCCCGGAATCAAAGTCAAAGTCAAAGTGACTTTATTGCAAAACTATAGGTCCAATCCAATGCGGAGTAGAGCTAAGCTATTTATTAGAAAAAACATGTTTTTGCCATACTTATTACTGGAAGCAAAATAGGTCATAGTTTCAGTACAAAATGTTAGGTTCCTATTGTTTTATTTTTTTTTTATTTTTGGTGCCTTTGCGGTAGGGTCTTCAACTCTGCCATAAATGATCTCTGGAATTGGCTCTCTAATAGCCATGTTTTTCTTTCTTATTGCTGTCTCCCGTTTGCATTGGAGGAAAGTCGGATATTTCTTTATCCTACTCCTCCTATCTTCTTTGATTAATTCATTGCGGGTTCCAAGACAGATGAGAGTCATCCCCCGGGCTCGCTGGACTTCATTGTCTAGTGTTGTGAATGGTCGCCGCTGTTGATCCTGGCTTACAGGAGTTACAGCGGTGGGAATGTGTGGTGGGCCTATGTCCGATTAAAAAAAGCTATTTATTAGGTACCTAGTTGATTTTACACATCTCCGCTCCGCTTTGGTAGATTCCTAGCCTTAATATTGATTGCTATTATTTGCTAGGAACATGGATGGAAGTATTCTCAAATCTCAAAGAAGATCCTCAATCTTAGTATGGGAAATACGCTAACATAAAAATATTAGCGTATAGTTGGCGTATAGTTATGGAACTCATGTCGATTTGTTTCTCATAATCTCTAGATTCTTCTTCTTCTTATCGTGTGGGCAGAGCCCTGGTGTCAGAGTTTTTTCAGACCGCCTTACGGCCTCTGACGTGGTTTTTATGTAACGTCTACCACCACCAGAGATAGTAGCCGGGACCAACGGCTTAACGTGCCATCCGAAGCACGGAATCATCTTTCTTTTCAGACAATCAGGTGATTCAACCTGCAATGTTAGGACATTGCAGGTTGAATCACCAGTTGGTTAGGACCAACTGGGGAAAAACGCACAAAGTGACATATCACCAGGTGTCCCCCGTTGGAATCGAACCCACAACCTCCGTGTCAAGAGCCTTATGCTCTTAACCATTAGACCACAGAGGCAGCTATCTCTAGATTATAGTGGTAATATAAGCTATCCCTCATCTAAGCGGAGTGTCGCGTAATCGCAGTTTCGTATTAACATCTAAGATGTTTCTATACACGCATTACTTTACATGTGCCGTTTTAATAGGAAGAAATAATTTAAGCAAAAAAGTCAAAACGGTGTATTTTTTATTTTGATTTCATAATTCAGTTTGCATTTTGACCTAATCTTTCGTCCGATTACTATAGTAAATTAAATTATGTTTTTAGAGTATAATACCATCAATAAATTGACTCCTTTCACATTTATTTTAGCCTATAGTGCTTACTTGGGATCATTACAATGTATGTGCCTGTGAGCGTTATTTATTTATTATTATTATTACAATCCGCATGCATCACGCGTAAAATGACAGATGACAAAATGGATACCATTTGGCATAAATATTACGTCACTTTGGTAACCATTTACACTATCAAATTGCGTTTGTAATGTCTATAACATATAACTAACTACAACAATAGGTAGGGAAGCAACGATAGTATATGTCTATCTTTGTCTATAGCATCGTAAAACTCATTAGTGCAAAGAGTTAGCCATTAAATAGGTAGATATACATCTGTTTCAGACGGTTTCGATTGAGTAACTGTTCTATCCATGTTCTATGAACTCCTTGAACAATAAATAATAAAACTTAAAAAAAGAATAAGAAGAAGTTAGAAAAAAGTTATTTGGTAAACTTTTATCAAATTACGAGCGTTAACCCGCGGCTTTGTCCGCACAAATTATATACCAGATTTTAAGTCAGATCATAAGCTATCAAACAAAAAAAGTTTCATCAAAATCGGTTCGGTAGTTTTTGCGTGATACTCGGTCAAACAAACAAACACCCAAACAAATACACAAACAAACACACAAACAAACAGACAGACAAAAAATCCAAAAATTGGTGATATGGAATCAGGGACACCTAAAACCCATATCGTAACTTTTTTTTTGTTAATATCTTCAATGTACAGACATACTTTCTGCTACAGTTTTATAATAGTTTAGATAATAGCGGAAGATAGGTGACGTTCTTGCATTACATACTCGATAACTAAAAAGTTAAAAAATAATATTGCAGCCGATGACTTTTTCGTTCGTATCATAAGAACATTAATTTGTTTTATTGAAGTCGCTGTCAAGCCGGTACGATTCGCGACAGGGCTTGCATTAGTTTTTTGGCTTGGCTTGACACAGACTTCCGTAAGCTAGTACTAGGCTCTAACAAAAATGTCTGATGCCTTTTCTTTTTATAGTGATGTCTAACAAAACAGAAATTATCTAAAATTGTACCTATTATGGAATACCTTATACTTAACACAACTCTTATTAAAACGCGGTCGTACAAAAAGTTGACCGCACGCAGTAGAGCCCGTAGCATGAGTTCATTTTATATACCAACCACCATCAAATTCATTATCATCTAATTTCTGTAGGTACTTATAAAACCGGCAACCCGTTGGATGAGAAAAAAGTATTTTTCAATATTTTATTTTACCACTTTGTCGGCGTGGTTAATATATGTCCATGGGGCACGGTATACGCTATTATAATAAGATATCAGAGGATATTCTAAACTTGCCAGACAAAAAGTTTAAGTCCCATGTTAAACAAGTCCTCTGTAAAAAAGGCTACTATAAACTCGATGACTATTTGAATGACCAAAATGTCTGATCTTGACAATGTTACACTATGTAATGCAATATTGTATTTAAATTGTACTTTGTATATTTTGTTTTGTTTAAAAGATGTGTGTTGTAGAGTTTTTGGCCGCATCTTCTCTCAACGGAACACCTTCCGACGCGGTGGTAGAGTCAAAAAATGACGTCAAAAAGCTATCTATGTGATATTATTTTGAATAAAAAATTTTGATTTGATTTGCCAAATAACAGCTTTCTAGTACTAAGCGTCTCTGAGCTAAGCCGCTCACGGACGGACGGACACGGCGAAACTATAAGGGTTCCTTTTTGACTTCGGAACCCTAAAAACTAGGAAAAAGTGTCAAAAACTAAACTAAACAAACTTAAGTACGTGTAGTAATATAAAGCAACTAAAAACATTGAAAATGCTGAAATTCTTTTCCATCCCACTCCCATCAGGGCAAGAGGCGCGTCGCGCCACGCGTGCGCGTAGTCGGCCGATCAGACGAAGACTGTCGTGTAATTGGTTCTCTTTTTACGTTTTGGTGCTCTTTTGGTTGAAACACTGTAGAGGGCGGACCCTACGTCTCTCGTCCAGTAGTTGGTAATTCAATGTTGTGAGCATATGCATGCACGTGTGTGCTAAAGACATAATGCAATCTCTCGCTTCACCAATGTTAAAAATAAATTTGACGCGTTCAATTCGATGTCGATACACAAGTAAACTCATGCTACGGGTACAGATAATAAATACCATTGCTGTGGCGATGTAGGCAATAAAATAAATTGGGCCTCTCGCCACTCGGTGAGGTTTAAGGTCCTGTTGGACGGAGCGGTTTTTAAACGATGGAATGATATAACGAATATAAATTCATACAGGTTCATTCAATACGATTTGACGACTGCCGAGGGTCTCGGGTTCGAATCGAATTCGAATCCCGTAAGGGGAAAATATTTGTATTATGAAATGAATACTCAAGTCATGGATGTCTGTAAGATAGATAAGATAAAAGATAAATGTTTATTTTTAACTAGTGTCTATTTAGGTATTGTATATCATTGTCTATTAACGAGAATCCAGCCTGCCTAGCTAGCATGCCACCCACTACAAAGCGTTTAAACGAGAAAAACGTCATGCGCGCTCTTTCTGGCCTACGTAAAATAATAAAGATGGAGGCACATCTCGATTTTTGTCGTTTTCTCAGGGGTGGTATGCTAGCTAGGCTGGTCTTGTATTATACAAGACCAGGCTGGATTCTCATTCTTTAAATGTGACTAGATAATTTTGTGTGATTATGTCCAAGATATTTATTTATAAGGATGTTCTTAAGTAAGACACATTTTTAAATTTTTTTGAATGACTTGGACCACGTCTCTCCAAATCCAAACTCATTTTAAATATTATACTGTCATTGTTACCAGTACGAGAAGCGTTTATACAAGAAAGTATTTTAATACGATATGCTCAAAGTCGACATGAAAAACCATTTATTTAAAAAAAAACAGTCCGAAAAAAATATACGAAAATCGGTGATTTGGAGTCATAGACTGCTAAAACTCAGCACCTAAATACCACTATCTTAACCTTATTTTTGTAAAAACCTATCTAAAATATCTATGTAAGTTAAAGGATGATGTGCTAACTAAGATTGAAAGAGGTATGCTTAGATGTTTCAGTCATGAACAGAGGATGAATGAGTGTAGGTAGGACTCGGGAGATTTATCGATCCAACGTAAAAAAAAATAAGTAATAATCGAAAGTAGTAAAAGTAATAGCAATAGTTATAAATAATCGATAGATAATTTTTTTTTAATGTGAGCGTAAAAGTCGAGAAGAACTTACCATGACCAAATAAATGGTCTTCTACGAAAAGGATACGTGCGCAGTACCCTCAACCGACGAAAGTGTATGAAGAGTTGTATGAAAGTGGATGAGGCGAGAGAGGTATGTCAGGATCGTAGTGTGCCTACCCATGTGGGGTAATGGCGTGAGTATATGTATGTATGTATCTGAAATAGGCACACCCACTTCTGTTACAGTTTTATAATAGGTAGTGTATAGTAGAAGATCTACATTATAACAATCCAATGAAGGCAGAACGTCAAAGCAAAAATTGTAAGTGGAACAAAAACACGCGTTTTAAAAACGACCGTTAAAAAAGTCCGTGCAAACAGGCCGTATCTCGTCTCAGACGGTTGACCGAGGCCCAAGTTCGGACCACAATTTGAAGACAATTACATATTATTTGATATAATTCCCGATGCGTCCGCTGCGTTCTTGTGGTTCTTTTTGTAGACCGTATTAGAATTGTCTTTGTACAGATAGAATAAGAAAACTTAGTAAATTCGATTTGGAAAGAAACTATTTTAAGAGAGATATTCCCGTACAAACCAAGAAAAGGACCGTATAGCCCAGTAATTTTACGGTTTGAGTCGGGACTAATTAGTAATAGATTTTTTTTTCGGTATAGTATTTAAGAGCAAATTTGAGCTTAGAAATGTACCAAAATTAAAAAAGAATCCCGTCAGCAACAGTACCAATTTTAAAATTTAGCTATTATCTCGTTCTAAAAAACCTGATGGTAAATTTTAATTTTTTTTGCACATGTTTAAGGCTTTACTATTATGCATACCTACTTGAAACATGGTGTAAATATTTTTGTCCACTTAGAAGGTTTTGAAAAATACATTAGAATTTTCTAATAAATACCTCATTTTTTAAATTTCAATTTCTATTTTATTGCTCTAAAACAACTAGATTTTCTAAACTATTTTTCCATATATAAAATATTACTTTTATTAATTCCGTCTACGCGTATTGTGCGTCAAACGTTTGTATGGACTGAAACCACATTAAAATAATTGCTAATACATAATAACATTTTATACGGTACTCTCGGTACTCTCAACAAAGCGTGACAAACACCCGTATCTTATTAACGTCTAACGTAACAAAAGAGTGCACTGCTCGTTTCGTATACTGTTGTCAGATAATGCGTTTTAGATGAGGGGCGAGAGAAAAATAAAAATTTTGAAATAAAAAGACTAGCCGTCTCTAATGCGGTATAGTTAGGTGCATAAATCTATTGAAAGTTTATCGTAGGTTGGCATGGATTTAGAATGATAAAGGAAACCAATCCTTGCAAATACAATTGGAACAGCAGTTAACAGCCGAGAACTTACCTGGCATTGTAGCCGATAGACACGGTAGAGAACTATTGTTTAGGTTTGCGGAAAAAGTCACAAGATCGGCAAAGATGAGAAATGGTAGCAAAGTTATCGGCAGGTAGCAAATGCCATCCACATCTTGAGGATGTCAAGGTCAGAGCATAGTGTAGGTATCACCGATAATTTTGTTACACAAGAGAAAGAGTGCAAATTGCCATATTATGATAATATGGCAAGTTTGTGCTTAGGAACGAAAAATAGTAAGAACCGCAAACCTTGAAGATTCCTCAAATAATGAACTACCTTAGCGTGTCTAAATTTAATTAATGTATTATGTGATTGATTTGAAATATGATCCTCTAGATATTAAAATTGTTAAGTTAATTAAGAAAAGACTGACTAGAATAATACACCTTTTTATTTAGGTATATTATAACAAATATACAAATGTTATAAAACTAGTCACATGATATAAAATACTCTCCGAACAATTTTATCGGAGACTAGAGGAATGACAAATTGAGGTTTTTAGCCGGTAGGAGTCCGGCACTATCTGGGTTTCCTTCCCAGATGTCCATGATGGATTTTCCTCTTTTTGTCAAAATGTAAAAAAAAAAAAAACCAATCCTTACAAGCATGGAATCACGAAAATTGGCCATGGCGGTCGGTAATGTGAATGACGACCCGGACTGCCAATCCAGCGTCGGTCAGGGATGTTTATATGTTTGTGCCGTTGTTGTATGGTTTCCATAATAAACAGCGTATTGTGCTTGCTTGGGATCATTACAATGTATGTGCCTGTGAGCGTTATTTATTAATGTTCAACCTTCTTTCGTACGTCGATATTTCAAACTTTAGTTTGTTTGTCCCTTTCTGGCAGAACAAAAATTTTACAAAATCTCTTTTTTTATTTTCGTCGTTGGATTAGAAAAAAAAGACAAACCAACAACCAGTTGTAATACCTAAGTCTGTGCCAAGGATTTTAGAATCATAAAGGATGCCACTCCTCCTTACAAGCATGGAAACAAGAAAATTGGCCATGGCGGTCGGTAATGTTCGACCTTCTTTTGTACGTCTCCGACGTCGATATTTCCAACATTTTTGTGTCCCTTTCTATCCAATGACGTGACGTCATGTATGACAGGAGCTACAATTTTTGTCGTTGGATTAGAAAGGGACAAAGTAACGTCGAAAACAACGACGGGAATTTAGGAAAGAAGAACGATCCTTACCTACCACCAAGGAGTGTTATCATGTTTCACCCACAGACTTCTGTGTGGTTTCACCGCTTGTTAGGTATAGACAATACCTATTCCCAGCTTCCTGGATTTATAGAGATATGCCTGGATTCTAGGACCAAGTATGAAGTATCCTGGATTAGACAAAAAGACAAACCAACAACAATGATGAAAACTTACGAAAGAAGGTTAAACATTCCCGACCTCCAAGGAGTATTTTCATGTTTCACCGCTTGTGAGGCAGTCTGTACTTCAGGTATAAACTAATACCTATTTCCAGCTTTCAGTAGGTAAGATACCTAGTTTGAATAGAAATCGAATCAGAAACGAAGAGAACCGCTGAAGAACCAGAGTAACCGACATATCCCAAAGAATTGCTTATTTATTATTATTTGGGGTTGGGCTATTGCAAGCAAGGGTCGTTGTAACACTGAGACCAGCGCTGGTCCTTTGTGTTCGCCCCAAGCTCACCCATATTTTACGCATACCTCCGAACTTATCGTATTTTCTTTTCATCCTCGGGATTGCAGGTTTCCTCACGATGTTTTCCTTCACCGCCGAGCTAGTAAATGATAATTGATAAATACAACCGTACGTAAATTCCAAAGAACTTAGTGGTACAGGCCAGGAATCGAACCGCGGCCTCAGGATTGAGGCGCTAGCTCTCTTCCGTAGGGACTATCATCGCTCAAAGAATTGCTTAACCAAAGTGGCAAAAACATTGCTCGCAGAATCGATGGCTGATCGGGCCGAAGAGTACTCGAGTGGCGACCGCGTATCGGAAAGCGTAGCTCGGGTAGGCAGTGAGCCCAGTGAGCCCCCACATGGTGGTTAGGCGACCTGGTGAAGGCGGCGGGAACCCGTTGGATGAGGGCAGCGCAGGACCGGTCATTGTGGAGATCCTTGGGCATAGCCTATGTCCAGAAGTGGACGTCCATCGGCTGAGATGTTGAGATAGTTTTAATAATCAATGACCGTGTATTCCTTGCTAAATGCTAATGATTTTAGTGCATTCCAAATGTGCATGTGCAATCATGTGGAAGATTCCTAAGGCTCGGGACTGGAACGTTTAGGATTCCTGAGTTTCCTGTCTACTATACCTAGATAATTTATTATACCTAGATGATATGTGAAACTCTTTGCACTTGTAATTATGAACCGGATTAAAGTATGAAGGGGATATAATTAAGAGCGCACTCCATACAAACGAAGTCTGGTTATATTTTCAATACCAACCAATTAAACAATGAAATTTGAATGATCGGTCCATCAAAGTGAACAACTTTTACTATGGCACCACCATCGAAATCGCAAAATAAAAATCAGAAAAATATCTGCTGTTCCATACAAAACTGCAATCCTACTCGAGAAATCATTTCTCCCATGCATCTGTATAACAGAAGTTTCGACTATGAGTACAGTTTTGTATGGAATGGAACAGCAGATCATCTGATCCCCATTTCGACATGGGTCCCATAGAGAAAGTTGTTCAAAAGCTCAAAAAAAACAATAGAATAAAAAAAAGACATTATGGTCTGATCAACCCAGGGTTGATAAAAATCATGATTTTTTTTTTAATAAAAAAAATGTGATTTATTTGATTTAAATCGGATTTATTTGATTTAAATCGGATTTATTTGATTTAAATCTGATTTTTTTTTATTTTTTTTCATTCTGATCTTTTTTGAATTTGGAATTCAGTTATTAATTAAATTAAACACAATATATTTTTTTTATCCACATGTTCACACGGCGACACCATCAAGCTACGCAAAACTAAAATAAGCTGACCGGCCTGGCCGCACATACGTAGGATAATGTATAACGTCTCACGATTGATTTCTGTCACACATGTTTCTAAATGTTTTTTCATTCTCGCTACTAAGACCATTAACATGTTCGCGGACAGTGACCGGCTATAGCAGTGATAACAATAAAAGTTCTATTGTGTCTCGTTCAGTGTCCGCGAAATTGTTAATTCCTTCTTACAACGTTTACACACCGCTTTGTTAAACTTGCCGCAAGCGGACTTTTTTCGAAATGAACCCATACAGCATCTTTTTTCCTTCTAGACATCTTGTTGTATTCACTAAAACACTTGTTTTTCCGGGCCAAAGGCTAAACGGACCGATTCAGTCTCGAGTTTAAATTTCGGGGATTCCCCGAACGGTGTAGGTAAACAGCGTTGGACACGTCTGTGCGCGCCATAGTTTATGTCGGGGGAAGTCCCTTGACAAATTTTGGCTGATTTGGTCGCAGTAAAAAAGTATTGATTTAAATCATTGATTTTATGAAAAAATCACTTGATTTTAATCACGATTTAAATCACTTGATTTTAATCACGATTTAAATCACTTGATTTTAATCACGATTTAAATCACTGATTTTAATCAAGTGATTTAAATCATATCAACCCTGGATCAACTCCTTAAAAACCGTTATTATAGTGTAATTTATACTATTTATTATAAGGACTAGCCTTGTGGTAGCATTTCCCCTCTGCCACGGTATAAGAACAATTGATCATGTGCATTTACACTCAATTTTATACCTTATCACTAAACGAGACTGCCTATAATTGCGAAACAATAATTTCGAACTCAGAACGTTTAGGGTTCACACGAGATCTTTAACATTCAAAATTAGAATCTAAAGTTATGAGGAATAAAATTCAAAGTTGCGGATTTCATGTTACCTCGCCCCCCGCAAAAAGTGGCAGAAATGTTTGTTAGTAGAATTACACGCGTAACTAGTCCCTATATAAGTAGTCGAAGGTAACAACTTTTTTCTTACCGTGGCCAGTCGACAAAGCCGTGGGCCAGTGAACCAACTACCAAGAACCAAGATATAATGCAACAATCACCAACCCGACTAACTGTTTACTTACGTATCTACGTAATGGGTACACAGTCTATCCCCGCAGCGCCGGTCTAAGGGTTAATTATACGGATAATTGTGGCCGAGGGGTTAAGATTGTATAAATTCTAATTGCACGTGTTTAGGCCTATGGTTTTGGGGTATGTTTGAGGTATGCTATCGTAAGACGTTTGTGTTAAATGTAAGTAGTTAGATATTTTAATGTATGAGCTGAAGTTTATAATTTCGACAGGTTCTTACCAGTTATCCGGTGCAAAAGTGACTAGACTACTGCAGCTCGGATAGATTTTGCCTACATAAAAACTAAAAAGTTAAAAAATAATATTGCAGCCGATGACTTGTTCGTTCGCATCATAAGAACATTAATTTGTTTTATAGAAGTCAGTATCAAGCCGGTACGATTCGCGACAGTTGCTTAGTTTTTTGGCTTGGCTTGACACCGACTTCTATAAAACAAATTAATGTTCTTATGATGCGAACGAAAAAGTCATCGGCTGCAATATTATTTTTAACTCTAGTCTAGTCACTTTTGCACTGAATAAATGGTAAAAACAACCTGTTAAAAAGGCAGTTTTAATTTTTTGTCAAAATTTTGTTTATTTCACAATTTTCAGTGGTGAATCCACTAGTTCAATTTAATACTAGTGCTTAAAATTAACAAACGCACTAACCGGCACTACGATTTTCAAAGGTTCCCCTCGGTTTCTCTAGGATGCCATCATCAGATCCTGGTTTCCTTATCATGGTACCACCCTTGAAATATCTTCTTTCCAACAAATAAAGAATCATCAAAATCGCTTCATAAACGACGAAGTTATCGGCGAACAAACATTTGAAAAATATATATATGTATATATATATATGTATATACGGTCTAATTGAGAAACCTCCTTTTTTGAAGTTGGTTAATAAAAAATGGACGTTATCACGGTTTCAGATTCCCCTGTTTCTAAACTGATTTTAATAATTCTTTCAAGAATAATATGAGAAAGACTTTGGCTATGTTTTCTGTAGATATGTTTTAATTTTTTGGTTATATTCGTTTTTGCTTGCGTGATGTCTGAACACAGCGGTGAAATTGAGCACTTTTTAGTCAATTTTTGATTTTGTTCTTATATTAATTAATTTATCAAAAAAAAACAAAACACGACATGGCAGAGGCGATATACAGGGTGAAATTGAAATCATTAGCATTCTTTTAAACTAAGAGTCTACCCATCGAACTGAACGACTTTTACTATGTCAGCAAAGCGATCGGAGCAAAATATGCTGTTGCATACATTTGAGTCGCGAACTCGCGTATCGACCTTGCTTTTGACTTAAGTATGGAACAGCAGCTGTTCCATACCTAAACTGCAATGACTACTCGACTCAAATGTATGCAACAGCTGATTTTATTTTTGCTCCGATCGCTTTACTCCCAGAGTAAAAGTTGTTCAGTTTGGTGGGTAGACTCTTAGTTTAAAAGGATGCTAATGATATCAATTTCACCCTGTAGATGGTGTGGTAAAAATGTGTTTGCTTATCCAGGGAGGAAACAGGGGAATACGTTTGTATGGACTAAACGGTACCCGCCTATCCTCTTAAGCCTACCGTCTAGTGTTGGTTTAACCATGGTTTCGTTTTTACGTAGTGTAGAGTGTGTATATTGTACTAGGGTTAACCCGCGACTTCGTCCGCACAAATTATATACCAGATTTAAAGTCAGATAATAAGCTATCAAACAAAAAAGTTTCATCAGAATCGGTTCAGTAGTTTTTTCGTGATGCTCGATCAAACAAATAAACAGACAGACAAAAAAATCCAAAAATTGGTGATATGGAATCAGGGACACCTAAAAACCATATCGTAACTTTTTTTTTGTTTATATCTTCAATGTACAGACAAACTTCCTGTTACAGTTTTATTATAGTTTTGGATTCTTATGCCTCTACTTTGATTTAGGGCGACCGTATACGCACTAGAAGATTTTACCAGGGGCTTTCCCTTAATTAATGTAAGAGAAATAAATACTTTTGGTTTCAAATTACATAGGTAAGCATGGTAAGCGAATACAACCATTAATGCATCAAACAAACTTCAAACTTAAAGGCGACCGTTTCAACCCGTTCTATTTTCAAAAAACTGTCATCGGCGATGACAGATGGCGCTTTCGGCGTCACGTCCCACGGATTAATCCGTGTTCTTTCTGACAGTTGCCAAGTTGACATTGACATTAGATGACAGTTGGTTGCCGCGTGTTTTAAAATGCTTTTTAAAGCGGCTACAGATGTTGGGTAAAAGTTTTGGAGCATTATCTATCGCTTCTTTCGAGTTTGCATCGAATACTAAAGTTTAACTCGTTTGTTAAAAATATGAAATTTTAGACGGCACCTGTCAATAGAATATGTCTGAGCACTCTTTAGAAAATGTATATTTTACGTTCCATAACATACAGGGTGTAAGTGACAGCCTAGCAAGTACTGAAACGGTGAACTCAGACCATCAAACTGAACGATTTTCACTATGGAGCTTACCTCAGGAGAAGCGAAAAAAAATCATATGTCCCATACAAAACTGCTGTACCTACAAGACTCAAATGTATGGGACAGCTGATTTTTTTTCGCGTCTCCTGAGATAGGCTCGATAGTGAAAGTTGTTCAGTTTGATGGTCTGAGTTCACCGTTTCAGTATTTGCTAGGCTGTCACTTACACCCGGTATAGTGCAAGAAAAAACGAAAACAAAAAATATTATTTAAATATCCTGCGAAAACGCTTTTCTTGACAATATACGTGTCTACATGCAGGTGACGTCACGATGACGTCACCTGCTAGTGACACTCATACTTTACACGCAACTGTCTACATGCAGTTGACGTCATCAACCATTCGCCCAATCACAGTCGTTTACGTAAAGTAGACAAAAACAATATTTTCTTAGTCGAATTTCTCTTAAAATATCCAGTATTTTTCTTAACTGACTAAATAGTTTCCAGTTAGTTAAAAAATTCATATTCAATACGGATGCGAATGCCATCAATAGATCCTATATTGTTAATGCTGTCAAATACCCTATTGGTTGAATGTATATTGGTTGAGAGATGACATTATTCCTGTTGTTCGCTGATTTGATTTTGGAACCAAAATGTGAGACTGCCGACCAAATAAACAAAATTTTAACAAAAAGCGAAAACCGCCTTCAAAAAAACTAAAAAGTTAAATAATAATATTACTACCGATGACTTTTTCGTTCGCATCATAAGAACAGCCGGTACGATTCGCGTCAGGGCTTGCATTAGTTTTTCTAAAAATTTTGGTTATTTCACAATTTTCAGTAGTGAATTTATTAGTTCAATTTAATAGTAGTGCTTTAAATTAACAAACGCACTAGCCGGCGATACGATTTTCAAAGGTTCCCCTCGATTTCTCTGGGATGTCATCTTCAGATCCTGGTTTCCTTATCATGGTACTACCCTTGGAATATTTTCTTTCTAACAAAAAAATAATCATAAAAATCGGTTCATAAACGACGCAGGAAGATGAACGAGCGAACACACATACGGTCGAATTGAGAAATCTCCTCCTTTTTTGAAGTCGGTTAAAAAAAGACGTATTCAGTTAGAACTTGTCCTTCTAAGCATTTATTATTATGGCACCAACGCTGTTGTTGGGCTATTGTCTTGGGTTTTATTATTTGAGTTCGAAAAATCTTCCTTTTCAATAAATTTTCGAATGATGTCCTTTAGTCAAAACCAGGCGGAGGACAGTCGCCTTTTGGTGGCTTTTTCCGATTGAGTTTGCATAGAATGTGCTGCCATCTATTAAATATTTCGCAGAACTATGAAAAAAAAAAAGATTTTATTGTCTATGTCAATGTCAAATTGACAAAATCACAAAATGGCTACTTATCTTGCGTAATGTGCGGGTTGTTTGTAGTTTTCGTTCAATTTCGTGCCGATTTAGTGATGTTCTAGAGTTTCTGTTGTTCTCTTACCAATGTTTAGATTACAGGAATAGTAAGGATACTGGAATTTCACTCGATCGGTGCGGGATTGAACGAAAACTAGCATTCAAAACAATAATATTCATTGGTATGAGTAGATATAAGTAGGTATGTATAGTATAGGTTGAATTATTGTCGGTGAAACATAGATGGCGCTAGCTATCCTTCAATTTGACATAAGGTGGATGCATAATGTTGCCACGAGTGGGTTCTCTTTTCTAATATACTTATATTACTCTTTGGTCAAAACTTAAGTAGGCCAAGTTACAAACTGCGACTATTTATAGCTATATAAACGCGCGGTTGTCAATCGCGTGACTGTAGCGATCCATATGCACATTTGCGATGCAGACGAAAGGCTGTCGGCGAATGACTTTTCAAATATTACGAATGTTTTGCGTCGTGGCTGTATCGCGTTTGCATTGACGCTGCAATTCACCTAAATCGATGCAGAAACGCTGGAAAAAGTAGCAGTGTGTAAAGGTCCCTAATCCAATTAAGCACCCCAGTGTTGCTTACACAAAAAATTTATTTCCTTATTTGCCATCAGATTCTGGTAGACCAATAAAACTTGTTACCTTGTGTATTGGGGAGAAAAGAGTTCTTGATAATACATATTTATTGAAGTGCACTTATTCAGAGTTACATATTAACCTAGCGGTTCGGTGGTATTGGAACGACTGGCGCACGATCCAGTCGCTCCGTGGCATCAATATAAAACTGCAGCATAAACAGATATGAAATGCAAACAATGTCGCTACATTATTCCCCCTTTAACAAAAATTTTCAACGAACAGAAATAAAATAAAATAAACAATCTAAAAATATTACAAGCATCATAAGTCATACTTCACATTAAATTCCAGCCTAGCTAGCATGCCACCCCCGAGAAAACGACAAAAATCGAGATGTGCCTCCATCTTTATTATTTTACGTAGGCCAGATAGAGCGCGCATGACGTTTTTCTCGTTTAAACGCTTTGTCGTGGATGGCATGCTAGCTAGGCTGTTGGGTACAATACAATCGCTGCTAACTCAGCATTAGTTGCTTGTTAAAATGAAATTGAAACCTGATACAAGTGTTTATCGTTAGTGACGGAAGTTACTGTGACACGATTATAGGTAGGTACCAAATACAAATACTTTATGATATTATGAACAACACACCGTTACACCTTGGATAAGTTATATGTCAAGATAGACAGTCGAAGACACGAACGCGTAGAAAAAAATTGCAACCAGTACTGGCCTCTAAACCCTATCCATATACACGCACACAGACATAATTTGTATGGCGCCTCACGCACACCAACCTAAGAAAGTTGGCCCCTTTTGTTTTATACGGTAGAAGCATGAGGCTCTTTCTAGACATATACTTTTTCTAAGACCTATAGGTAGTTGTACTAAATGACATTGTTCTTGTGGTTCTTTTCTTCTTGTAAACTGAATAAAAACATTACCTACCTACTTTAGGGGGGGGGGGGGGGGGGGGACACGCACACAGACATAATTTGTATGATGACGCCTCACGTTAGAAAGTTGGTCCCTTTTTAATGTTTTATACGGTAGAAGCATGAGGCTCATTCTAGACATACCCTTTTTCTAAGCTAGTTACATTTCATTGATTAATTAGGTAGCTAGAATTACTCATTCCCAAATTACGTTCTTTCAACTCATTCATTCTCCCGTGATTGCTTAGAAAGCATCTATTTTTAAATCGTTTCACTGTCAACTGTCAAACTCGATGACAGATGGCGCTAACTGCAAGCCGCGGGATAAGGCGGGGATTTGTGAAAAAGCCGCCATTTTAGAACGTTCTATATTTGAAATTAAGCAAGGAGGCACGTTTCGGCTATTAGAGGGGGAAGTGTTTGGAGCGGTTCTTGTTTGACATTTTCTTTTTTAATTTTTATATGCAAAGGCCTCAAAGCGATAACCAACATAAAGCTAAGCCTCACAGGATAGGACCACAGAATAAATACTAGTACTACAGGATGTCCGTGTGGTGTCGGCTATGAATAGCACCGTCCCATTTCCTCCCGTGGGTGTCGTAAAAGGCGACTAAGGGATCTACTGAAGGATGGGCAGCAGCATCCTCTGAGTACACACATTGATTCGATCCAACTGCGATCGCCAACCCGCCTGCCAAGCGTGGCGATTATGGCAAATCCCCGCTTTTTGGGGGAGGCTTATGTCCAGCAGTGGACGTTTAATGGCTGATATGATGATGATGATGATGACAACAGGATACCCTATCAACACTTTCTCTTTACAGCACGTTGCTAAAATCACGTTTAAGAGGCTATGTCAAAAAAATAGGATTTTTCAAAGCGTCATATATCATGAAGTACTAACAGTAGGAGTATGATTTACGGATATGTGTGAATTGAACATATAATTGAAGTTTTGATTAGAGCCAAAACACGATTAAGACACATTTTCTCTATAGAAAAACAAGCCAAAGTAGCCTCCGTCTTTATCGATAAACGCTTGGAACTGCTAAACGGTGAATAATAGAAACACGAGACTTGATTTAAAAAAAGAGATTGATATTTTATAAATTTTGATTAGAGCAGAATTGAACTTAAAAATAATAGTACAATCACAATTAAATTAATTTGTTTTACGCTTGCGTCGTTTCAGGCGCGCGCGCCGCCTCATCTCTTTCTCGCGCATCAGGCAGTAATATAAGCTATCACACTCCCATTTCGTTTCAATATAAAATCAAAAATACTGGCTGTTGAACAATATGAAGCCATTACGCGATTTACGCGAAAAGAAAGCAAAATTTAGGTTAACTTAGTACCGATTCATTAAACAAATTCTGGTCGATTGATCAATGACCTTGTCCAGATTGTTTGTTTTTATAGCTCCAGTTCTTAGACTTTCAAAATGGAAAACTGAAATTCTTAATATTAAATTCTTATTTCTGTCTTTTAATTGATATTATTAGCATCCTTTTATACTTAAAGTCTACCCATCAAACTGAACAACTTTTACTATGGGAGCAAACCGATCAAAGCAAAAAAAATCTGCTGTTGCATACATTTGAGTCGCAAACTCGTGCGTCGACATTGCAGTTTAGTATGGAACAGCAGATTTTTTTTTTTTAGATTTTTTTTTTTTTTTTGGTAAGAACCCGTTAAAATGTTTATTTCTAGATTTTTATTTGCTCCGATCGGTTTGCTCCCATAGTAAAAGTTGTTCAGTTTGATGGGTGGACTCTTAGTTTAAAAGGATGCTAATTGATATCAATTTCACTGTGTAGAGATAGTACCTATATTATTGTTCAGTTTTTCCAACTAGTGTACGCAATACCGATTGTTCTCAAACAGTGAAGGAAAACATCGTGAGAAAACCGACATACACTAAAGAGGAAATTGTGATGCGTATGTGAAGTCTACCAATCCGCATTGGGCTCGCGTCTTGGACCAACACCCTTACCACCCCTTCAGGGTAGGCCTGGGCCATGCAGTGAGCGTATATAGGCTGATGATGATATTGATTTGTATAGTTTGATGTAATAATTAATTAACCGATAATTAATTACTAATATAGGTATACATTTTAAAAGTTTGCACGCCGCGCCGTTAAGGGCAAATTGTATTGGTCCTATGATATAATCACTCTCCTTCTGTAATCTATATCTATGGTTTATGGCAATAAATGATTCTGATTCTGTTATACAGCAAAAATTTAAGGCAAGATCTATAGGACTGAAATACGTAGCAAGATTTGAAAGTCAAAGAGAACTGAAGATTAGGCTGTATGGTCTGTGATCTGTGCCTGTCCATAAAGAACGAATTTTACAACAATAATAACAACACATTAAGTCGATTTTAAAAATTGACTTACACTGTCTTACATTATTAATGGTACAGTTGCTTTCAAACAAAAACGTAAATACATCGAGTACTTGCAAAGTTTTAAACTTATTTTTCGGTTCATAAAGGCTTTCTTATTATACAAATAAGGTGTAAAATTGGTAGAATTGACTGTCTTGTAAAGAGATGTTGGAGCAACGTTTATGGAAATAACTTTTAAAATAAATCCAGGGAGTTTAAAATGCAGTTTGTGGAACAGAGGAGGGATGGAGCTGGTATGAGAATAAAAATATTTAGTACTCGTAGTTTACTAGTTTTTAACTGCCTACAAATGGGTGTGTGTGTTTGTCTATCGAATCGAATAAAAGTATCCACTGTAAACCCATTGATGGTAATTAAAAAAATATTACCTACTAGTGTTGCAAGATAATAAAAAAATAGAGAATTTTTTTTCGATACCCCATTTTTGTAGGATGTAATAATTAAAAGAATATATACATATTAGAATACACCATTACACTGCCATCTGTCGGGACTATCCGGAACCAACTACTAAATGTGCTTCCTGAAGCACGGAGGCTCGAGATGAAATGCGACTTTAAGCGGTCACCCATCAAAAGACTGACTGGATCTGACGTTGCTTAACTTCTGAGAATGTTTCCAATACACTATCGAGCCATCGCTGTAAAAGTTACTACCAAAGTAAATACTAAACTGTTTAAACGTCAAAAAAAAAGTTGACCGCTCCATAGACTTCTGTTCCATTGATTCATTACAAGGCGGGGTTTGAGTCGAATTTATGACAATCGCGGAACTCCCCCTTAAGGTCGCTTAAGCACTGAGACAGTTTAAAGGTAAATAACTTAAACTTAATAACTTGGAAGCTTATGTGCTCTGATTTATATTGATAAGTTCTTAATGCTAGTTAAGTAGATGTGTTTTTCTTGTCTCTGCATTAATGCTTTTTTATATGCTTTTTTTTTTTTAATTTGTGTATTTTAAAAAGAAATACAACGTTAAACGTAATTACTTGCTAGTACATACAGTACGTTTGTCCGTGTGGACAAAGAATAGCACCATCCCATTTCCTCCCGTGGGTGTCGTAAAAGGCGACTAAGGGATCTACTGAACGATGGGCAGCAGCATCCTCTGAGTACACACATTGATTTGATCCAACTGCGATCGCCAACCCGCCTGCCAAGCGTGGCGATTATGGCAAATCGAATCCCCCCATTTTGGGGGAGGCTTATGTCCAGCAGTGGACGTTTAATGGCTGATATGATGATGATTTAATTGAGTGAATAGGACAAAATACGTACTGACCTCTAATGCTTTCTCTCTCTTCGTTCCGAACGCCACGCCAAATCCACCATGTAAAGAGCGCGCGTAATATGTAAATTGAGACAAAATGTCTACTATAAAAATAATAAAGAAATATGCAAATGGTGGCCCAAACTAGACAGCGTTAATTCGCGCCAAAACGCCCCTGCATCAATCGACGTCAAAACAAACGTCCGAAGACGTTCGAAAAACAAAAATTATCCGTCCCCAGCGACTTAGAACTAGAGATGTGACGTTGCACGGGCTACAGATCTATCGATATGATTACGATTTGAAAATATTGTCTTTATTGTTTAATTAACTAAGCGTACATTTTATCGTCGATTGAGCGTCGGTGGCGCGTTGCGGATTGGTATGTACACCCAATTATGGGGGTCCGGGTTCGAATCCGCACGGACAACTTGCCATGTACCAATGAGTTTTTCTAAGTTATGCACGTAATACCGACTGCTGTCTGACAGTGAAGGAAAACATCGTGAGGAAACCTTTATACACTTAAGAAGAAATTTTGATGTGAAGTCTACCAATCCGCATTGGGCACGCGTGGTGGACTAATGCCCTTACACCCTCCCTGAGGGTAGGCCTGTGCCCTGCAGTGGAACATTTATAGGCTGTGATGATGATCATGATGGTGACATTTTATCGCTTTTAGTGATAAGACCGCCATTTGTACCTTCTTTTATTCCGTTTTTGTTGTTGTATGTGTTTGGTGTCCAAATAAAGAATATTTATGTTGTGTTATGTTATAACGCACGCTAATTAATTGGGTATATATATACATAAACTCACGACCATAATCCCTTTGGGGGTGGTCAAAAGCTTTGCTCCAACTTCCAACTAAATTTTTAAGTCAACTCACTTTTAGCACATTTAAGGTATCACTATGAAATAACGTGTCAGATGGTGACAGGGGGCTAGCCTTTCGCCCACAAACTCTGCACAAGAAACCCTTATCCACCCACGGGTTATAGACACCCACGAGAAGAAAAGGGGGGGGGGGGGGGTCCATTCTCATTTCGAGGCCGGAAACACATGGCAAATTAATAAAAGACATTAACCACCTGACGAACTGTATTCGTTTCAAATGGAAATTATCCTTTTCTATCGTGGGATTATTTTTTTGTAATAATCTATTTCGTCCCATTTTTGGGCAAAGGTCTCCCCCAAGCTTTTCCAGCGTTCCCTATCCCGTGCCATCAGTTGCCATTCTACTTCGTGGGATTTCTTTTAAATTCAAATAGTATTGTAGGCGAAACGGGATTAGGCAATATCTTTTGATAACTAAACGGTATTCGCAAAAGGGGATGTTTTGGACAGTTCTACGCACTGCTGGTCTTATCATGCAATGAGCCTTTTTCCAAGACTAATGAAACGAAAAATCTCTAGATTATAATATGAGGATATGAGTGACGTAATATTACAATATGAGGAAACCCCGCCACATTGGCGGTAAAAAGTGCAGCTTGTCAATGGTTAGTCATCTGACCGAAAAATTCAAATATCGACACGGATATAATCGATATAATGTATTATCGATACATCGGTAACGTTAACCTCTAGCTTAGAACGTCTACAGCAATGAACGTAGCATAAATAATCAGGCGAAGTACGTCTCGGCAAATTACCCAGAACGGGCGGGTTGAAAATTGATGGCAACACTGAAATAAGTGCCGTCGCTATGTCAACTCGGTTGCTCGGCGTAGCCCTTTGCCTGTTTTTTTATACGCGTTCGAAATTAGAACTATTTATTGATGAGGGACGAAAGGTTTTTTTTATCGGTTTGTTTTATCTGTGGGTTTTTGTAGTTTAAAATTGAAATCCTACTTGATAAATAAAGTTTGTGACGATGTTTGGATGTTAACGTATGAACGGCTGAACGGATTTGGATGAAATTTGGCACACAGATAGTAGATCTGGAGTAAAAAAAAAATATTTTTATTATAGACAGTGCTAAAATTTTTGACTGCCGATAATCTCATGAAATCCTCCAAAAACGGTTTCATTTGACAACTCATGTCAGTTCCTCTATTACTGTAAGGTATAATAACTTTATGGGTTTACGGTAGACTATTAAATAATCTGTGGTAGGGTGTAATAGTACATTATGATACAAGTGAGCAAAGTTGGTCATTACAGCCGAGGCGGGATTGCATCACTAGCCGCCAGGCGAGTGCTGCATACTAGCCGAGGGCTGTAATGACCAACGCTCACGCGTTTCATACGACATTTTCAACTTATTTTCGAGGAAAAAGTAATAAACTTTCCTAAAACACAATTATATTAGACAAGGATTTTTGGAAAATGGCGCTGGTCTATGGTTGGTTTTTTTTTCTAGATGGCTGGCTATGCGCCTATGCGCGCGCAGGCTGTCGAAGAGGCAAAGACTTAGCTGATTTTCAACCAACGACGATGCGTGATGGTTGGCATCTCTCTAGATCTCTATGGTAGTAATAGATAGTCTTTCTTATACTGTGGCTATGGCCTCAAAAAAGGAGTAAACTTTCTCACCTTTGCATTCAAGCATAAAAACTCACATATTTGAATATCAAACGTATTTCTTATCAATAGTTAATGCCCTTACTGTGTAGTGTAACGTAACTTTATCTACCTCTGATAAAGGTAAAACGTTATCCAAGTATTCAGATAGCTATGGAAGGAAATACAGGGTGTTACAGAAGTGAGAATAAAAATTGAAAACTTTTAAGGGGGTTGTTTAGACCAACAAACTGAACAACTTTCACTATGGGACCAACATCGAAATCGCCAAAAAAAATCTTTTGTCCCATACATTTAGCTCGAGTAGATCTGTAGTTTAGTATGGAACATCGCAAACGCATCGCATCATGGCGATTATGGCAAATCTCCTCATTTTGGTGGAGGCCTATGTCCAGCAGTGGACGTCTATCGGCGGATATGAACATCCGATTTTTTTTCGCGTTTTCGATATTGGTCCCATAGTGAAAGTTTTTCAGTTTGATGGTCTTAACCAGCCCCTTAAATGTTTATTTTTATTTTTGTAACACCCTGTGCTTGTATAGGTTTAAATAGGGAGATAGGCCCTTTGCATAATGTCGCAGGAATATTGGTCAGAGCAGTAATTATTATGATTTTCCTAGGAATATAGTCGTCCGCCGTCGATAAGCGTCCGATCATTGTCCGGACGTCTTTCAGTAACATTAGGTACCAACATTTACATAACGTACAGTCACCATCAGATATATCGTAGCATATAAGTTGTTCAAATATTTCTGAGCAATGATAATTCTCAATAAATTAATTACAGTAAATGTTACCAATTATATCTAAACGTGTATTTTGTCATAAATATCTGAACAGCTTATTTTCAATAATTTCTTTACAATGATATTTATATGAGTATGTATATTATATATGTATTTATAATATTTGTATACTTACTTTTTGTTTTTACTAATAACTGCTCATTTTTGAAAAAAATTTCTGGAAACACCGCCTACCTTTCTTCTTTTCACCGTTTCCCTAAGGTTGTCTGGAAGAAATCGCTTCTTAGCGATAAGACTGCCTTATTTTGTGCCTCTTGTATTTTATTTCTGTATTTTACTGTTTATGTTTTGGTGTAAAATAAAGTATATTTGAATTGAATTGATATTTAAAATTTAAATGTAAAACAACGGAGGAAGGTCTTTTTCCTAAACTGTTCAGATGTTTGTGATCACCCTGACTGTGTAGATAAATTTGATGTTCTAGGCTTTCAGATATTGTTATTGTTGTATGTATAGAAATTATTTGAAAATTAACACTGCTTACAAATTTTTGACCACCAATCATAATCATTTATTTCATAAAAATAATTTTACATGTCAAATGCACTCCTTTACTACTTATAATTATATTATTTATATTAAAGTCCGGTTACATTCCGATAGGAGTCGCGTGGCTAGAGGTCTTTCGAGTAGACGTCTTTCGTTCGGCTCGCGATTTAGGTAGCCACGCGGCTCCGCCATTTAATGGCGGTTTCGGGTGTATGTTTTTGTATAAAAACAGGGCTTTGAGATCGCCATATCAATTACCGTACAATGAACGTTAACTTGAATTATAATAATATTTTCAACACTTGATACTGGCGAAATCTTTAAGGAAACGCCATTTAATAAAAATAAAATAGAATACATTCCGATAACATTAGGTATAATATTATAAAACTGTATTAACAAAAAAAAGTTACGATATGGTTTTTAGGTATCCCTTATTCCATATCACCAATTTTTGGATTTTTTGTCTGTCTGTTTGTTTGGGTGTTTGAACGAGCATCAGGCAAAAAGTACTGAACCGATTTTGATGAAACTTTTTTGTTTGATAGCTTATGATCTGACTTAAAATCTAGTATATAATTTGTGCGGACGAAGTCGCGGGTTAACGCTCGTAATAATATAAAACTGTAACAGGAAGTTTGTCTGTACATTGAAGATATTAACAAAAAAAAGTTACGATATGGTTTTTAGGTGTCCCTGATTCCATTTCACCAATTTTTGGATTTTTTGTCTGTCTGTTTGTTTGTGTGTTTGTTTGTTTGAACGAGTATCACGCAAAAACTACTGAACCGATTTTGATGAAACTTTTTTTGTTTGATAGCTTATGATCTGACTTAAAATCTGGTATATAATTTGTGCGGACGAAGTCGCGGGTACGCTCGTAAAGTTATAAAATTCATCAGTGTCATAGAAAGCACGATCTATAAGCCATGTTTTAAATTTACGTTCAAAGGTACAATTTTCTTTGCACTGTTTGATATCGTTGGGGAGTTTATTGTAGATTTTAGTTGTTTGCTATGATATATCTGATGGCGACTGTACAAACGTCAAACTTTGGTGCGATTATAGTAATACAGAAGACTGTGGATTATATATATAATCTATAATATATATATATATATATATATATATTATAGAGCCAGGCGCGGTCGCAGCCTGAAATTGTGGAGGGGGTCACTCATAATAAAATATGTCGAGTTAACTATACTTTATTGCACATTACAAAATTTTATTGCAAAAATTGTAAAACAAATGGAAGTGGATGGAAGGATGTTCTATTTTTTTATCGGCAAATACGGTGATAAACTGACTAGTCGGCGAAATCTATGGATTTTTGTATGGAGTAGGTTGCATTAATTGCACTTTAGGTGATAGTTTGGAATATAATAGATACATACCTGAAAAACTTAAATTCTCAATAATCCCCGATTTTTTATTGTGTATTATTGAATAATTAAGACATTTACAAAACATTAAATTTAGGTATGAACAAAAAATGGAAAACTGGTGATTTTGAACAGTATGGCTTTATTCAATACGTTTTACTTATAACAATAATAATCCCCGGTTAATATCGTACATTTGAGTAGATATTTAATATTGTGTAAGAATTCAAAAATTATAACCTCAAAACTAAATTATTTACTGTTGGTTTGTACACATCAAATTTGCCTTGTGATAATTAACTGTCTCTTTTGCTGGTATGCTGGAAGAAATATCTTTAGAAATAAGCTTGCCCTTTGTGTATTGATTTTTAGGTATTTCTCAGGGTTCTCAGCTGATATAACCACGAAGTCTCGACAAAAGTGTTATAAACTAGCAGTGATATTAGTTCAAACACAATTTACTAAAGTGTCTTTAATGCAATCTCAAACCGTATTTTTCCTAGACTAGATAATATTTGAGACGCCTGGGGCTATCTCTGGATGAATATTTAGAAGAGCATACAATACACCAATGGCGTAGCGTTGGTTTCTGTCACCCGGGGCGCAGACCAATTTTGCCGCCCCCTTATCTTTATAAGAAGACCTACACAAAAAATAAAGTTGCGAGCGAAGCGAGCTCGAAAATTTCGTGCACTTCGATTCGGGTTGTGGTCACACATCTTTTGGAAACCATACAACAAACACAGGCACAAACATATAAACATGCATGGCCGAACCGGGATTCGAACCCAGGACCCTGGTTAGGCAGTCCGGCGTGGTAACCATTACACCAACCGGGTCGTCATAATAGTACCTTTCTGTGAGTAGATACCTAATAAAGGCCAGTCCACACAGAGGTTCCCGCAGTTCCCTGAGGGACAGCAGTCCGGGAGCAGACCTGCAGGAAGCGAATATCTCCGGACCCGCGGGTATTTCTTTGTGGCAGGGTACGTACAAACTAGAACATTACCACCACACCACACCATACACTACAAAAAAACACAGAAATCCGTCCTTTAACGACTAATTTCCTTAACTAACACAATTCGACATATTTATTATTATCTAATCTAATTTTCTCCTCAATACGAATCGGTTAGAGCCAGAACTTTCTCAGTCACAACTACTGTCAGAACATTCACAACCAAGTAAAAGCAAAAGCACATTATCTTGAGTATCTTTATAATAAGAGTATATTTATAATAAACGAGCGTTAACCCGCGACTTCGTCCGCACAAATTATATACCAGATTTTAAGTCAGATCATAAGCTATCAAACAAAAAAAGTTTCATCAAAATCGGTTCAGTAGTTTTTGCGTGATACTCGTTCAAACAAACAAACAAACAAACAAACACCCAAACAAACACACAAACAAACACACAAACAGACAGACAAAAAATCCAAAAATTGGTGAAATGGAATCAGGGACACCTAAAAACCATATCGTAACTTTATTTTTGTTAATATCTTCAATGTACAGACAAACTTCCTGTTACAGTTTTATAATAGTACGAGCGTTAACCCGCGACTTCGTCCGCACAAATTATATACCAGATTTTAAGTCAGATCATAAGCTATCAAACAAAAAAAGTTTCATCTAAATCGGTTTAGTAGTTTTTGCGTGATACTCGTTCAAAAAAACAAACAAACACACAAACAAACAGACAGACAAAAAATCCAAAAATTGGTGAAATGGAATCAGGGACACCTAAAAACCATATCGTAACTTTTTTTTTGTTAATATCTTCAATGTACAGACAAACTTTCTGCTACAGCTTTATAATAGTATAGATAGATAGATAAATAAATAAATAAACCGACAAATAACGTAGGTAGAATCTTGTATGCAATCTTTATTACAACGACTCATATCGACTTCGCTGGGATTATCAGAACTACGTAGTTCTTTGTTGCCTACCTAGATGTCGCATACAGGTTTTGTTATGGGCGTCAAAATTGTTTTTTTCTATTTTGTTAATTTTAGAAGAACTTTGAATTTGGCGTTTACGATTTTAGGAAGGGGGGGGGGGGGTACAATTTTTGGGGGTCATGTCCCCTTTAATGGTCTAATCAACCCCCTTAAAAAACAGTAAAGTAAAGTAAAAGTCATTGAGTAAAGTATATAAGGTCTAACAGAATTAGCTGAAACTATTTTGAGGGTATGCTCAGACCATCAAACTGAACAACTTTCTCTACGTGACCAGTATCGAAATCTCGAAAAAAAAAATCGGCTGCCCCATACATTTGAGTCAAGTTGTGTTTGCAGTTTTGTATGGGACATCAAATTTTTTTTTCGCGATTTCGATATTTGTCTCATAGAGAAAGTTGTTCAGTTTGATGGTCTGAGCATACCCTTAAAATAGTTTTAGCTAATTTTGTTAGACCTTATAGGTATGTATAGGCGAGAATGTAACACGATTCAAGAACTTCAAAGTTCAAAATGAATCATAATAACTTGACATTAACAAGTAAATCGGAGGAACTATTAATATTTCATTGATATTTCCTTCCTCTGCTACATTTTGTTTCATTAGACCCGCGAAACAAACCAATTTCAGACTTGTACCGAAGATTTAAGAGTTATTTCAGGGGAATTTTAATGTGTTAAGAATGAGACATAGTATACACACGTGGTTACCGTGTGTTTGGAACAGAGAGTGGGGTAGAGTAGATGAGTAGATATAATAATATATAATTATTTCCTAGTAGTTTTTTTATTTATTAATAAACGGCAGCATTTCTGCCAATGTCAAGTAGTTGGTGGTAGTATCTATCCCAATCTTAAGGTGGTTTCAGTCCATACAAAAGTTTGACGCATAATACGCGTAGACGGAATTAATAAAAGTAATAATTTTTATATGTGGAAAAATAGTTTAGGAAATCTAGATGCCGCGTCACAAATAACATTTGCAATTTATAATATAATTACAAAGATATAAAGCTTTTTAAATTTTCTATGAAAAATTAAAGCTTTATATCTTCGCAATTATATTATAAATTGCAAATGTTATATGTGACGCGGCATCTAGAATTTCTAAACTATTTTTCCGTATTTAAAATATTACTTTTATTAAATCCGTCTACGCATATTATGCGTCAAACTTTTGTATGGACTGAAACCGCCTTAATATTCGAATATCCTCCTTTTCCAATGCAAACGGGAGACAGCAATAAAAAACTAGCCAGCTTATATCTTTCTATTCTCTTATAAGAATTAAAAGTATTTTCTAAAAAATAATACTGTAATATCGACTCCAAAGCATTCTCAGTGCCCTCCTCCATCAAAGAACAACCTGATGACGTTTTTAAAGAGGGAATAACGAATGTGGCATGGATACCATTTCACACATTGTCGGCGCTCAAAAGAAATGCCCTTTTTTTATTTTTTATTTTTTTGTCGAACGAATCTCCACTCTAATCCTTTACAATAGCATTGTCTCAAAAGAAATTTGAACGGTTTTTTATCTTAATTTTTATTTGTGTCTCAATTTCGTGTGATCAAAGGAATTAATTTCAGTCTCTGGTTTTTTTTTTAGGTTGTCTGGCTTTGGGTTCTTGTGATTTTGATTTGACGTATTAATTTTTTCTTGAAGCTCAAAGAGACGATTTCGTTCGGTGAATGAAGTTTTCAGATGAAAATTATTTTAAGTTTTAGTTATTTTAGCTTGGATTTTAGGGTAGTTATTAACTTATGAAATATTGACAGATTTTTTTTATTTTTTATTTGTATGACAACAAAAATACAAGACATACACCTTAAAATAGACTCAAGTAAGCGTCTCCAATATTATGCAGGTGTTGCAGTAACAACCCAAAAAGCCTATATCAGGATTAGGTTAGGTTAGGTTGATCATCAATATCATTTTTAATATCATTCTTCGTTCTCAAAATATCGAGCCCCAAAATCAAAATTTCGGAAAAAAATTGTGTTTTTTTTTCACTATCTCGGCCATAACTTTTTTCGTGTTTGGTTTTCTCTAATAACTCTTTTTGCACCTTACAGTTCTCGTAAATACGCGTCTTTTCAGCCTTTTTTGAATATCATATCTTCACAACTCTTCGAGATATAAAAGGATCGCACTTTTTCGTGAAATCGGGGCCTATACTGTAGCGAACGAAAAGACATTTCCAATGTCAAAAGCTGTAATGAACAGACAGACAAACACGGCGGCATAATTTTATTTTAAAGTCACAATGCTTCAAAATGCACTTGCTTCTTTAGTACGTACAACTTTGCAGCTTAGCACACGTTGGCGTGTCGCCCGATGGGGCGTGGACGGTTGATGTAGCACCGTTTTTGTCTCTGCAGCCGATATTTCACTCGGAGGCGTGCTACGGTTATCTTTATCCTTGCACGTTGCACGCTAGTGTAATTTAGTCTTTGGATTTTTAATGTTGCCATGTTAGTTTTCTGTAGGAACATCTATTCATGTACTCTAAACGTGATAAACTGTGTATCTATCTATCTCATCATCATCATCATCTCAGTCGATGGACGTCCACTGCTGGACATAGGCCTCCCTCAAGAATCGCAATAAGGACCGGTTCAGCGCTGCTCCCTTCCAACGGGTTCCCGCCGCCTTCACCAGGTCGTCGGTCTACCGTGCTACCGGCCTACCCACGCTGCGCTTTCCGGTACGTGGTCGCCACTCAAGAACTTATCGGCTGTCGGTTCTGCGAGCAATGTGCCCCGCCTGGTTCTTCTGCGGATCTCTTCATTTCTGATTCTATCTCGCAGGGAAACTCCGAGCATAGCCCTCTCCATTGCCCTTAGGGTGGCTTTTAGCCTTTAACACTCTCTCAAACTCTAGCCACTCAAGGCCTCATGCCTTGAGTGAACGACCACGTCTCTGTTCCATATGTCATCACTGGCAACACACACTGATCAAGGACTTTCGTTTTAAGACACTGAGGTATTTGGGACGTGAAGATACTACGTAGCTTCCCGAAAGCTGCCCAGCCGAGTTTTTTTTTTTTTTTTTTTTTTATCGTGCATAGGCCCACCACACATTCCCACCGCTGTAACGCCTGTAAGCCAGGATCAACAGCGGCGACCATTCACAACACTGGACAATGAAGTCCAGCGAGCCCGGGGGATGACTCTAATCTGTCTTGGAACCCGCAATGAATTAATCAAAGAAGATAGGAGGAGTAGGAAAACGAAATATCCGACTTCCCTCCATTGCAAACGGGAGACAGCAATAAGAAGGAAAAAACATGGCTATTAGAGAGCCAATTCAAGAGATCATTTATGGCAGTGTTGAAGACACGACCGCAAAAGCACCAAAAATACAAAATAAAACAATAGGAACCTAACATTGTACTGAAACTATGACCTATTTTGCTTCCAGTAATAAGTATGGCAAAAACATCTGAACGCACGGAAGCCAGTGCCCAGCCGAGTTGGATTCGACGGTTGATATCTTTCTCGAAGTTGGACCTACCTAACTGAATAGTTTGTCCCAGGTAAACATAATCGTCAACAACTTCGAGCGCAGAGTTTTCGATCATTACCTACCTATCTATCTAACTAAAAACAATCCAATCAATACAGGAATCGGCTACAAATCGCTCTTAAATCTAAACATTGTGTCCCCCATCTCCGATCCGACCCCTGCTTTAATCACACATACATAAATTCACAAAATCCAATTCTTAAGGCTATCACTTACAAGGGAATATCGAATAGGGGATTTGCAGACGGGCGTTTTTGCCACACATTTCTTTTAAAGTGAACAAAATGGATATTTGAAAAATGAAATGAAATAATATTTAATGTGCATAAGTGTAGCTTATTTTAGTAACTTGCTTCTATCGATTACCAATTAATGCAATCCTGGAATATGCATAGCATTTGATCACGACTATACAGGGTGTAAGTGTATATAAGGTCTAACAAAATTAGCTGAAACTATTTTAAGGGGATGATCAGACCATCAAACTGAACAACTTTCTCTATGGGACCAATATCGAAATCGTGAAAAAAAATCCGCTGTCCCATACATTCGAGTCGAGTTATGATTTGCAGTTTTGTATGGGACACTTGATTTTTTTTCGCGAATTCGATATTGGTCCCATAGAGAAAGTTGTTCAGTTTGATGGTCTGATCATCCCCTTAAAATAGTTTCAGCTAATTTTGTTAGACCTTATATATTACATTGATTTGTAAATTAACTTTAGTTTAAACTTTAAAATTAATGTACCTAATTCTTAATTTTTACTTCTGGCGGGAGAAGACTTGAAGTACAGGTATGTGTACCTAAGTACACATACTTACCAAGCACCAGTCTCCACCCACACTGCTTGCACACTTGTACTCAATTTAATATCTTTATTTGTTTTTATTAATTTTGTGTTTGTGGTGAGAAAAATTAAGAAATTTTGTATTTGTATATATAGACAGAATTTCCCCTAGGTTTTAATGGGGAAAGTTGTTCATGTATGTATTGTATCATGACTACATTCTCTCTTTATAGTAATTATACAATTAGGGTACTACAGGGTTTAAGTAAATATACTTAATAATAAGAAGATAAGAATAATAATAATAGTTCTTCTATGCTTAAACCCAGTTTTCTCAGGAGATAGATGCCAGAATATCAAAATTTTAACTAGCACTAACTAGCTAGTTAGCCCTTCATTAAATCTCTTGCTGTCACTTTTTGCCTTGTTGACGTAGTAAAAGCTAGCTAGCAACTGAGTGCCTGTTTCACCGCTTTTGGATAAGTTCTTGTTAGCTTATCCGACAGCTCATTTGACATATTTTGTATGAAGAATATGTCAAAATATCTGTCGGATAAGCTAACAAGAACTTATTCGAAAGTGGTGAAACAGGCTCTAAGTCTTTGAACTACCGGCAATCAGTAAAATAGTGCTGCGCTTAAACGATGACTATTTTATTATCGATAATTAATTTTTCACTAAATAATAATACATATTAGTGAAGCGTGGATGTTCTGAGGTTTCAGAATATCTCTGACTACCCCCTCGGGGATTATAGTTTTGGGTATATGCTATGCTAATAATACATATTATACTACGGTTATTATAGGTACATTGTCAATAGACAGAATCTTTACAAGGGACCCTTTTACACCCTTTTTTTCTTTAGGGGCATTGTTTTTTGTAACACCCTGTAAACTTAAAAAGTCTCACCGGACACGAGGCATGTTATCGCGTCGCGTGGTTCTAAAGTCTACCTTAAAAGAACATTATTATCTTGCTAAGCGTTTTTTAACCGCCCGTCTGCGCCACGTACGAATCGTTTAGTGTGAACAGACCCGGCGAGGTTGTTTCATTAGTTTCCGTTTGGTCAGCGCTG
This sequence comes from Agonopterix arenella, assembly GCA_927399405.1. Classification (NCBI taxonomy): domain Eukaryota; kingdom Metazoa; phylum Arthropoda; class Insecta; order Lepidoptera; family Depressariidae; genus Agonopterix; species Agonopterix arenella. Next base: position 5,822,875 of record OV656718.1, on the reverse strand, counting down.
AGTTAATCTACCGTCTGCTGTTCGGCACGCTGATTGCGTTTATTTTTAGATTAAAACCTATGTTTTGCGTGTAACAGAACGGAGGTTTTGGTTGAAAAGATGCTAAGGAACGTTATTGTCCAGCTGTTTTTATAATATGTAATTTTTGCTATTAGTTGATTTCTTGCCTGGTTCGGTACTCACCAAAGACTCGGCTACCCCCATTAACAGAACAGTTCCGTGACTGACTGTGTGACACAAAAGTTTAACGCACAATACGCGTAGACGGAATTCATAAAAGTAATATTTTAGACATGGAAAAATAGTTTAGAAAAGATTCAGATTAGAGATTTCAGCGCGCCTTATAGAGACCACTGGTGATAGGAGGGCTGGCAGTTACCTTCGTCAGCGCATAAGCTTGGCGATACAGTGGGGGAATGCTGCCAGCGTTCTTGGAACCGTCCCTCAGGGAGAGGCTTTGGAGGAGGTTTATAGGTCCCCCCCCTTTTTTTATATATTTTTATATGGAAGTTGACGAAGCTTGTTGCAGATATTCAGGATGTATTTATTGACGAAACGAGTTGTGGATCTGAGTGATGTATTTTCTTTGACGAAGCCTGTTGTGAATATGAGTGATGTATTTTGTTTAATAAATTCATTAAAGCGTTTAGAAAATCTAGTTGCCATAATATAATTACGAAGATATAAAGCTTTTAAAATTCTGTATGAAAAATCTCAAAGCTTTATATCTTCGTAATTATTTTATAAATTGCAAATGTTATTTATGACTCGGCATCTAGATTTTCTAAACTATTTTTCCATATATAAGGTCTAACAAAATTAGGTGAAACTATTTTAAGGGGATGATCAGACCATCAAACTGAACAACTTTGTCTATGGGACAGATATTCAAAATTCAAAAATTCATAATTCAAAATAATTTTATTTCAGACACAGTCCATAGATTGTTAGTACATAATATACTTAAAAACTATGTTAGTACAGTATAATACATACCAGTCATATATTTTAAAATAGCCTATTTTCTGATAGAGGGGGCAGCGGAGAGGTGTAGTTCCGTCCAGTGCCTCCAGAAGGGACAGTGTGGCCGGTTTGAAATGGTGTTCAGGAGACTGTTGGTGCTACTTTGGACGCGACGCATCAGGGAGGCGACTCTACTGCGTATTATAGCGTGAAAGGAAGTCACACTTGCCATTGCGAACATCCCTGACGCGCTACAAAACCTCGGGAGCCCCATCAGCATCCTGAACCCATTATTGTACTGGATACGCAGAGCATTGTAGGCTCTCTGCGTATAGCTGACCCACAGGCTGCACGTGTACATCGACTGGCAAAAAGCTCTGAAAAGTGTACGCTTTACCGCTTCAGTGCATCGTGCAAACCTGCGCGCCAACATATTACAGCGCACCGTCAACGCCCTGCGTTCCCGCTCAATATCAGAATTGTCCTTAAGGTCATCGGTGACCCAGTGTCCCAAATACTTGAACTCGTTCACCTTTACGAGTGGCGAACCAGCAAGAGTGATGCCAGGGCTATTATAGCATTTGTTACCTGCTTTGAAAGCAAGCAGTACACTCTTGCTTGCGTTGTATTTGAGACCATGAGTCACCGCATACTCCTCGCAGACCCTTAACAGCCTACGGAGGGCATTGATTGACGGGCTCAGCAGCACCATGTCATCGGCATAGCTGATATTGTTCATAGAGTTTCCGTCAATAGAGCAACCCAACTTGGTGCTGCTGAGCTCCACAATCAGCTTGTTCATGTACAGATTGAAGAGACGGGGCGAGCTCAACCCTCCCTGCCTCACCCCGCACTCATCGCATATTGAAATCGCGAAAAACAAATCTGCTGTTCCATATAAACCTACTCGACCTAAATGTGTGGGACAGCAGATTTTTTTTTCGCGATTTCGATATTGGTCCCATAGAGAAAATTGTTCAGTTTGATGGTCTGACCATCCCCTTAAAATAGTTTCAGCTAATTTTCTTAGACCTTATATACAAAGTCACTTATATTAATACCATCTACGCGTATTATGCGTCAAAGTTTTGTAAAAAATTGACCCCTCTGCAACCTTAAGCCGGTGCTTCTACATTTCTATGCAACCACAATTTCAGAGAACAAATATTAGTTAACAGCAAAACAGCTGACGCGAAAAAATGGCGGCGTCCCGCTAAAAAATACAAGAATATTTAAAAAATTTCTGAAAACATCGCTGATAAAAATGGTTAAAGTCAGTGAAAGACCAGTATTTGTCTGGCGTATTATGTTTTGTGTTCAACACAACGTTCTTATCTTTGTGAATAATGTTGATAGATGCATTAGTTTGTCCCCGTTTTTGTGCTAAGCTTGCATGCGGATTATAAAATATTCTAAAAATACTTTCCAAGCAAGGTATCCGGTATCCACCCCGTTGAAAAAATAATATGGATTTATACCCCTTTATGGTTGGAGAAGGTTTTTAGAATATCTTTGACCACGATATTTTCATACATACACAAGCTCACAGCAAGCCAGCAGCTCAAGCCGTGTGGTGTCGGCTAAGAATGGCACCATCCCATTTCCTCCCGTGGGTGTCGTAAAAGGCGACTAAGGGATCTACCGGAGGATGGGCAGCAGCATCCTCTGAGTACGCACATTCAATCCGACTGCGATCGCCGACCCGCCTGCTAAGCGTGGCGATTATGGCAAATCCCCCCGTTTTGGGGGAAGCTTATGTCTAGCAGTGGACGTCTATTGGCTGATGTGATGATGATAAGCTCACAGCTGATTTTTTTTCGTGTCTCCTGAGGTAGGCTCCACAGTGAAAGTTGTTCAGTTTGGTGGTCTGAGTTCACCGTTTCAGTATTTGCTAGGCTGTCACTTACACCCTGTATACAGAGGCAGTGGTCGCGGCATATTGCTCGCAAAACCGAGGGCCGATGGGGCCGAAAAGTTCTCGAGTGGCGACCGCGTACCGGAAAGCGCAGCGTGGGTAGGCCCCCCACATGGTGGACCGACGAACTGATGAAGGCGGCGGGAACCCGTTGGATGAGGGCATCGCGGGACCGATCCTTGGGGGAGGCCTATGTCCAGCAGTGGACGTCCATCGGCTGAGATGATGATAATGATATAAGCTCACGCCATTGTCCCATGGGGGGTGTAGGTAGAGAGCACGGACCGCAACAGGCTTCGATCCATGGTACGACATTTTTTTTTAATACATTTTTTTTTCACAAATACATTTACATTTCCTCAGGTACTAAAACAAAGATCTTAATAATTAATTACACGGAATAGTAGTAGTAGGTTGTAGTCAGAGAAATCTACTGATTTTTGTATGGAGTAGATTGCATTAATTGCACTTTAGATGATAGTTTGAAATATTAGTAGACACATACCTGAAAAAACATAAATTCTCATTAATCCCCAATTTTTTATTGTGTATTATGGAATAATTAAGACATTTACAAAACATTAAATTTAGGTATGAACAAAAAATGGAAAACTGGTGATTTTGAACAGTATGGCTTTATTCAATACGTTTTTCTTATAACAATAATAATCCCCGGTTAATATCGTAAATTTGAGTAGATATTTAATATTGTGTAAGAGTTCAAAAATTATAACCTCAAATCTTAATTGTTTACTGTTTGTTTGTACACAATAAATTTGTATGGGGTTAATTAAGTGTCTCTCTTGCTAATATACTGGAAGAAATATCTTTAGAAAAAAGGTTGCCCTTTGTACAGTTAGCCTATATAACCAACAAATCTCGACAAAAGTTTTATAAACTAACAGTAATATTAGTTCAAACACAATTTAATAAAGTGTATTTAATCCAATCTCAAACCGTATTTTTCCTAGACTATTGTGTGGAGAGTGGTTTCTGGATTGGGTTGGTATTCCGTTTTGTCACCAGGTCCTCACTCCTCGGGATTCAATTCAGTTTAGGTAATTTATACAGAATATGTTTATAGTACGTTACAGATACTGTAAGTAATATCTTCTTTTTCCTTAAATTTTTTTTTAACTTTGCGTGTGTATGTGCGTGTGTGTGTATGTGTGTGTGTGAGAGAGAGTATAATGTATGTTTAAAGTATGTTTAACATTATAAGGTGCAAACTTAAATGCATTACATATTTAAGAGGGTGCTTCAGACCATCAAACTGAACAACTTTCACTATGGAACCGACATTAAAATCGCGAAAAAAAATCAACTGTTCCGTATATCCACATTATTTAAGTCGTGTCACCATTAACGTTTTCTATCGAATAGCTGATTTTTTTTACGAGTACCGGTACCCAGGTTCCAAAATGAAATGAATCGCTAAGTACCAATAGGTACGGAAACTGTACTTTTTGTACCAGTTCCAAGCCCTGAGCATGAACAAATGGAGGCGTATACCACAGCCTGGACACTGTATACAAAAAATTTTAATTGACAAGATGATGTCAGCACATGCGAAACTAAAGACTGCCGGGTAACTGGAGGGCGATAGAGGGGGTGAGGTAAAAAGTTGGTGGGAGGCAGGGAGTGTCCGTACTGTATGTAGTAATACATACTCTTTCTTATACTGTACCTATACCTCAGTATAAGCACAGAATATAAGCAAAGAAATAACAGTGTATAAGAAAGTGGCGAGTAACATTGCCTGCCGTGCATTAGGCGATGGTTCGATCCCCGTCCAGGCCGACTCGTATCAATGAGTGTTTCGGAATTTATGTACGATTTGTAACACCACTGACTTTTCAGTGAAGGAAAACATAATGAGGAAAATCTTCAATTTCGAAGCGTGTATTGTTATGTTACGAAACTCTGTCCAGTGTGTCTCGCCGTCACACTGGACAGAGTTTCGATACCATTGAAACGTGGACGTTCTGAGGTTTCAGAATATCTCTGAGTAAACCCTCGGAGAATAAAGTCGTGAGCATTATAATATATTTAAGAAAGAGTATCTATTATCCTACTTTCTATCCTACTATATATAAATACAGGGTGGAAAAAAAAGGCCGTCCGTGGTTGGAGGGAAAGTACCCTTAATATTTATGATGGCAAATTTTACTGAAAGGAAACATTCCTTTATTTTCAAAAATAATTAAAACTGCATTTAAAGATTTTAGAAAAATCATCTGCTTGAGCCGGGGATCGAACCGGTGAAATGTGAAAAAAAACATCGTGTTTTTTATGATACCACACGAAAGAGTCATTCATAAGGATCAATTTCTTTTAAACAACATAGTATCTTAAATTAAAGAAAGACCAAGAAAAAATGATTTTTTCATTGTTAAACTTACAATCTAAAGAAAATTCTTTACTTAACTTATAAATTACAAACATTAACATATATATAATATTACAAACGCGAAAGTTTGTACGTATGGATGGATGTTTGTTACTCTTTCACGTAAAAACTACTGAATGGATTTTAATGAAACTTTACAATAATATAGCTTATACATCAGAATAACACATAGGCTACAATTTGTAAAGATATTGTGTGAATTGTCCAGACGAAGCGCAGACGAAGTCGCGGGCACTAGCTAGTAGTTCTATAAACAGTAGTAGCATATCGTAATTAGTGGTAGTAGGTGGCTTCGGACCCTGGATAAATATTAGCTCAATGTATTTCAAACCTTAAGGTCCGCCACACACAGACGGAATTGCGATCCGGAATCCTGATTCAGGATTCAGTGTTGTCAACTATGGTTACAAAAAATACTAGAGTGCTGTTTAAAAAATACCTAAAATAAAAATGTATCAAATGCCAAATTAATGACAGTTGTACTTTATTGTATTTATTAAAACGAAACAAACAATTTATATACATGATAATTTCTATCATGTGATGAGGTCATGACGTTACGATGATGATTTGTAAATTGTATTTTAATATTATGCAACTACATCAAAAGGCAATCGATAGTTTTAACATTAGACATAATCTGCATACAAAATGGTATGAACCATTATCACACATTTTGAGCGTAGTCGATTTCGCAACTATACCGCAACGAAGTCGCACCTGCACCGTCACGATACGGTATCGTTCCATCACCGCTTACGCTGAAAAATTACTCGTTCGATATGACCGTAAATCTTTAAAAAATGCCACCTAAGACATAAAAAAACCACTAGATCTGGATGAAAAAGTCTCCGAAAGCGGCAACACTCCATCCGGAACCAATTCCGAATAAGGTTTATTCCGTATGTATGTGGCGGACCCAAAGAAATAACATTAATTCCTTTTCAACAAAAAATAAAAGGCAGTAAATACCTAATCATACTAAAAAGCTTCGAAAACATCATTTCATATTCCTTTTAAGTATGAATTCTGTCGGAATCTTTACCTCGGGGTAGTCTTAATAGAAGAATGGGCAAATAATACGGGGTAGGTAGGTAGTATAATTATATATTTAAGTTGAAATATTCTAACAAGCAGTCTTAGTAAGCAATCTTGATTATTAATTATGTATTTCTTAACTGTTATAGAGTTAACAATGTTTTAGAAGTACATACTAGGTGATTTTGTAAACACTTTCCTTTATAATCGTGGTTCAGACCAGCAACTGAATACCTAGTTGTTCAGTTGTTTAAAAAATCACCCGAAATCACTTTTAATATGGGGTCTAACAAAACACACTAGTAATATAAGAGCTGGTTTAGTTTAGATTAGACCATCAAACTGAACAACTTTCACTATGGAGACTCCTTATTTTTAAGGTAAACTAGTGTTGAAAACCCAGCTTCACATTTATAAGTTGTGACAAAAGGCATTAAAAAAGTTATTGCTTGAAGACGAGCTAATTTTGTGTATTCTTGACGAAAAGATAACCAAAAATCTATCTCTTATCTCTTAGTCTAATACTAAGAGATAAGTGCACTTTCTGCAACCATCAGCAGCAAGGCTGATTCCGTGTTTATGGTACTGATGTTTAAAGGTTAGTATAAAATTAACGATCAGCTGCAAGGCTGATCGTATGATATTATTGTAGAATGCACTGTAGCTATGTGAACAGTACAAAAACTGACATGAACTGCCAGTCGGTTTAGGAGATACAGCCGTTCAAAGGTCGGACCTTGGAACCGACCCTTCAAGTTTGATTTAGTTACAATAATGTATGCATGCATATGCTCACGAGAATATTCCCACCAAGGGGGTAGTCAGAGATATTATGAAACCTCAAAACACCCACGTTTCACTAATAGGTACTAGGTAGTACCGAAACTCTGTCCAGTGTGACGGGGAGTGAGCCCGTCGCCACTTATAATGGACAGTGGGTACAATACATGATCGAAATTGAAGCACGCAGGTTTCCTTACGATTTTTTCCTTCACCGAAAAGCCAGTGGTGTTACAAATTGTACCTAAATACCTACAAATTAATTGGTACGAGTCGGCCTGGACGGGGATCGAACCATAGCTTCCTGCACGCCAAGCAAAGTTACTCGCCACTGGACTACCACGGCCATTTTATTGTTTGTTATAATATGTTCCCTACATAATAATAACTAAATCAAACTTGCTCACTATACCTACTGGTTTGAATTCAAAAAGTTCCAGTCAGCAGTTCTCTAAAACTTTACAAAGTAACGCATCAACAAAAGGTGTCTCAAACTCTGAACAAACCGGCTGAAACCAGAGTTAGTTGCCAGTTTTAATTGCCTTCGGTTAGTTTTAACTGGATCACCCTGGTTAGGGATGGCGGGAATGTGATTTGAATCAGTTGTTTCTCCATGACAGCACAGAATTTTATATTCTTTGTTAAAACAATTTTCACTTTGGTTTTGATTTAGAGCATTATACAGATGTGAAAATAAATTCATTATACATATATCGAACGGGCTGCCTCAGACCATCAGTGAAATCATTAAAGAAAATCACCTGTTCCATACATTTGGATCCTCGATCATTAAGGTTAGTAGATTTTTTTTGGGATTTCTATATCGGTCCCATTTTCACATAGGACCAGCGATGGTCTACGTGGCACAGGCTTAGCAAGCCTTAATTGGCCAAAACCCCCCCTTAATTGGTCCCGTAGTAGAAGTTATTCAGTTTCATGGTCTGTAGCACCTTTAATATATAACGCGTTTATTCTGGAATGAATCTGCTAGGCGACAAGATGGCGGATAATTTTCGAGTTCTCAAAACATTGTCATAATTAGAAGAGTCGATTCTGTCACCTGATTTGCGTCAGAGTCACTTGAAACTATCCATCACTGAACCGCAATACAAACTCACTCATAGACTATGATCTAAAGTTTACAAGCTGCAAGGATGAACTGTAACCGAATAATACATTACTAATCAAAGTATTAAAATAAGCCATTCATCATCATCATCATCTCAGCCGATGGACGTCCACTGCTGGACATAGGCCTCCCCCAAGGATCGCCATAACGACCGGTCCTACGCTGCCCTCATCCAACGGGTTCCCGCCGCCTTCACAAGGTCGTCGCGTCGGTCCACCGTGTGCGGGGCCTACCCACGCTGCGCTTTCCGGTACGCGGTCGGGAGCCACTCGAGAACTTTTCGGCCCCATCGGCCATCGGTTCTGCGAGCAATATGCCCCGCCCACTGCCACTTCAATTTAGCAACTCTTTGGGCTATGTCAGTTACTCTGGTTCTTCTGCGGATCTCTTCATTTCTGATTCGATCTCGCAGGGAAACTCCGAGCATAGCTCTCTCCATTGCTCTTTGAGTGACTTTCAGACTTTTTATGAGGCCTTGAGTGAACGACCACGTCTCCGTTCCATATGTCATCACTGGCAACACACACTGATCGAAGACTTTCGTTTTAAGACACTGCGGAAAAATAAGCCATTAGGGAAATCAAATGACAAGCATAAAGCATATCGTGCTAACGAAAGTATCCTAAAAACCAGGGACCGAAACCGGTATCGATAATACCGGTACTTTTTGGTTACAACCTTTATTTTTCTACAGGTATTTTTAGATGTAACCTTAACATCATTCTACTTGCGGTCCGCGTACACAGAGATATATTTAAATAAAAAATTGTTTCTTCATAAATATAGTAAGTATTCAATTTTTAAGTGAGTACCTCGTTAGTCGCTACTAAATACAAATTAAATTAATTATAATAACAAATTTAAACTCAATCGTGAACATAAACTTAAACCATTCTATGCTTTTGGGTTCAATAAAATGTAAATAATCATCTCCTTTATTATCTCAACCTGTCCAATCATGTAGCAACACTGAAAATAGTTCGCGCGTCGCGCGTTGGGTGCTCCAAAATTTGCGTCACCCGCTACAACAACGACGTTGTTCAATCAATTTTGTACTTTTGGTAGAAATTAAAGTTAATTTTTCAGTGTTATTATATAAAAGGAAGATCTTTGAGAAAAGAAAGAGAAATCAAAATTAATCTATTTCTAACACAACACACCTTTTAATTTTTCTGCTGTCGAGTAAAACATCTAAATTTTTAGGACATCTATTCTATTAGAATCGTAAGTCTATGTAAGGCTGATACCTCAGAGGGAATTTTTGATGAGCTCCAAATGCCCAAGTGTACCAAGTAACTACGAAGATTCTAACGTCTTTAGTGAATACCTGCCCTTATGTTTGAGAATAGATTAAGTTTTTCAATTTTCCAAATTTTTTCGCATATATTTTATTTTAGCAAGTATTTTATTTCTCCTTTTTTCATTCATTAGGTTAAAATTTTTTTTTTTTATGTAAGTATAAAATTGTATTTTAGGATAAAAAAAAATTTAAAATTCCTCAAAATGAAGAATGTTAATATTTCTTTTCAGTGACAGTTTTTTTGGGGTGTCGAGGTGACTAAGAGATTTAACTTTTTCGTATCGGCAAAGCAATGAAAGCCGCAAACAATACCGATTTTTGAAAACTTTAAATTCCTTGGTATTATCTTATGATTAGCTGAAACTATTTTGAAGGGATGATCATGATCAATGATCAGACTTTGAAATTGAACAACTTTCTCTATGGGATCAACATCGAAATCGTGAAAAAATCTGCGGTCTCATACAAAACTGCAAGGTTTTTTTCGCGATTTCGGCTCTGGTCTCATAGGAAAAGTTTTTCAGTTTGATGGTCTGATTGTCCTTTTTTTAAGAACCGTCAAATAATTAAGTTGAACCCTTTATATAAGGTCCTTCTTAATATGCTAACACATTTTTTAAGGAGATGATCAGAGCGTCAAACTGAACAACTTTCTCTATGGCACCAAAATCGAAAAAAAAAAAATAATCTGCTCTTCCATACAAAACTGCAAACCTACTAGAGCTATGAGGATGGGACAGCAGATTTTTTAGTCATAGACAAAGTTGTTCAGTTTGACGGTCTGATCATCCCATTATGTACAAACTACTACAAACAAACGATAAAAAGGGTTCCGTTTTTTCCTTTTGAGGTTACGGAACTCTAAAAAACAACTTTAAATTCAGTATTTCTTTCAAAACTGATTTTATTCGAACAATGTCGTTAACTTGACGCGAAAAAAAAATGCAAAATCTTAAAAAACAAAAGGAGGGGTGCCAGACAAAAAACATAACGCTACGCAGAACGGAGGTGGTCAGGTCCGGACAAAGGGCAAATATTTGTGAACTAATTATGATTTTAGGGATGTTCCCGTGGATGTTTTCAAAGGAAAACTGAAAATAATGTCAATTATCATTTATTTGCAAAAATATGGTAGTTACTTACAATGAAATTACCTGTTTGACTAATATCATTGCTTACTTACTTAAGATTTGGTCAACACAAAATTTTTCAGCATATTCCACCGTGAAGGCGGATAATTAGGCATAGGTATTTGCTAGGCGAGCGCCTTACATAAATGGACATTCCATCAGGTGCTAGGACGAATTAACATCAGGTGATATGAGGGCAAATGCGAAACTTTTTAGCTTGTGTATCTCTTATCAGTGCAGTGAACACGTTGAATCAGCTTGAAAATATTCTGAAACCAAGTTGACCCACTTGCCTCTACTGATCCGAGCTGGGCTCGCTCGCGTGATGAAGTTTCATCCGTTACCTCTCTCCCCGTATCACACTTATCAGAGAAGATAGCACCTTTGGCGTCTCTCGCTCATACGATATTCTATGATATCGGAGTCGTTTTAATATAGTTACGAATTTTTTATGGAAACGGTACTATCTTGTTTCTTTTTATTATAAAACCAACTGACTTGTCAAAGCCTAACTAACTTCAGTTCTATATCAAATGATTCTGGTCCTTTCCAAGGGGAATTAGATCTTTCTTGGGTCTATAATGTATGTGCACTTATTATTTTTAACTAATTTTTTACTTCATTATCTTACTGACAAAGGATTAATTCGTTCGACTTTGTCATCTCGAAATTGCATGTCGGATAGCAACGGATATATTCTTTCGGATGCGAAGTCAACACATCCCTAACGTTGCACTGTCCAAGTTAGCATTTCATTATAGGGAAGTGTCAACAGGAAGAAACGGAAGGGAAGAAAAAAGTTAACGAAAAACAATTGTCAATTCAAAGATGGCGGGGGACGCCATTTTGTTTGCAGTTGGATTTATGAAATTATTGGCTGTATTCATTTGGTTTTTCTTCTTCGAATTTAAACGAAAATCTGTCAATTGGATTCAGTTTACCATAAACATTCCCCGAGAGGATAGTCAGAGATATTCTAGAACCTTACACTCAGTTGCAGAAACGCTCATTAGAGTTAATCCTCCATTAAATATCTTGCTAGCTTTAACTACGTCAACAAGACAAAAAGTGACAGCAAGAGATTTAATGAAGGGTAAACTGAGTGTTAAACATTTACTTTCACTTGTAGTTCAGAAACTTCATCCATTGTCACGAGAAATCCAACTATATATACTATATCCTATAATAACTAACTAATATTATAAACGCGAAAGTTTGTTAGTATGGATGGATGTTTGTTACTCTTTCACGTAAAAACTACTAAATGGATTTTCATGAAACTTTACAATAATATAGCTTATACATCAGAATAACACATTGGCTACAATTTATAAAGATATTGTGTGAATTGTCCAGACGAAGCGCAGACGAAGACGCGGGCACCAGCTAGTAATATTATAAACGCGAAGTATGTATGGATGAATGTTTTTTTTAATCTTTCACGTAAAAACTACTGAATGGATTTAATGAAACTTTACAATAATATAGCTTATACTTACGTCAGAATAACAAATAGGCTGCAATTTGTAAAGATATTCTGTGAGCTAGCTAGATTCATTCCTCTTCTCTCATAAAAAGTACGTAGGTATTACCTTTTAGCATTTTAGTTCCTAATTAATTATTATGTCTTACTTATGTTGTAAGAAAAACGGCTGTTTTTATATAAAATTAATTATTAATCGCAAAAAACAGAATCAAGCAAAAACATGCTTTTTTAATCATCCAAGGATTTATCCGAAAATATAATTGATAAAAAAGTACGTCCATTATGATTCAAAATGGCTGCCGTGGGCCGGGTTTTTATAGCTTATTATTATTCTTCTGTTTTTAAAATGTTAATTTCGAATGTCGAATTCAGGTCGAGTGAAAGTTCACTTCAATATTCATGTTTAAAAAGTAAACGTTGAATTCAAATCTGTAGTTCAAATACGAATTTAGTATAGCATAAACAAATTGGCAATTTATTATAATGTAGGTGTTACTTTATTGGTGGTGATGACGTGGTGTCCAGCTTCGAATAGCACGAACCCAGACTGGTGTCGTAAAATGTGACTAATTCTTTCAGTCATCGTCAACATCTCTGATGCCCTCGCCGTGTGGCTGCCGGTTATAGCCACTGCATGTGACCCCACCTCTGATCGTATCGGTCTCCCGTTCCATCAGCCATAGGAGGGTAAGAACAAGAGACAAACCGTGAGGCTGCCGGTTATAGCCACTGCATCTGACTCCACCTCTGATCGTATCGGTCTCCCGTTCCATCACACATAGGAGGGTAAGAACAAGAGACAAACCGTGAGGCTGCCGGTTATAGCCACTGCATCTGACCCCACCTCTGATCGTATCGGTCTCCCGTTCCATCAGACATAGGAGGGTAAGAACAAGAGACAAACCGTGAGGCTGCCGGTTATAGCCACTGCATCTGACTCCACCTCTGATCGTATCGGTCTCCCGTTCCATCACACATAGGAGGGTAAGAACAAGAGACAAACCGTGAGGCTGCCGGTTATAGCCACTGCATCTGACTCCACCTCTGATCGTATCGGTCTCCCGTTCCATCACACATAGGAGGGTAAGAACAAGAGACAAACCGTGAGGCTGCCGGTTATAGCCACTGCATCTGACCCCACCTCTGATCGTATCGGTCTCCCGTTCCATCAGACATAGGAGGGTAAGAACAAGAGGCAAACCGTGTGGCTGCCGGTTATAGCCACTGCATCTGACTCCACCTCTGATCGTATCGGTCTCCCGTTCCATCACACATAGGGGGGTAAGAACAAGAGACAAACCTTGTGGCTGCCGGTTATAGCCACTGCATCTGACCCCACCTCTGATCGTATCGGTCTCCCGTTCCATCAGACATAGGAGGGTAAGAACAAGAGACAAACCTTGTGGCTGCCGGTTATAGCCACTGCATCTGACCCCATCTCTGATCGTATCGGTCTCCCGTTCCATCAGATATAGAAGGGTAATACTGCGTTTCCACCAGAGATGTGCGAGGTAGCGAGGTGGTGAGCCACGAAACAATCCGCCAATAGTGCGCTCGCTCGATCACGTCATTGGGAAATTGAAGCACTCGCAAGCATTTGTAGTGTACAAATGGCGGTCTTATCACTAAAAGCGATCATCCCTTTAAAAAACCGACATCATATTGAGAAGGACCCTGTATACAGGGGATGATCAGACCATAAAACTAAACAACTTTCTCTTTGGGACTAACATCGAAATCGCCAAAAAAAAGTCAGCTGTCCTTTACATTTTGCTCGAGTAGGTTTGCAGTTTTGTATTTTTTTTTTCGTTATTTCGATGTTGGTGCCATAGAGAAAGTTGTTCAGTTTGACGGTCTGATCATCCCCTTAAAAAAGTGTCAGCATATTAAGGACCCTGTATACAGTTGTAAAAATAAATGAGACACTTAAAGGGGTGCTTCGGACCATCAAACTGAACAACTTTCTCTATGGGACCAATATCGAAATCGCGAAAAAGCAATTTTACATATCCTATGTGGTATTTAATATTTAAAAAGTTTTAAATTATTCTCCATGTTTGCCTGTTTCTGTTTACTTTAAAATTGGAACAAATCGCTACGGGCTAAATGTAAACAATTCGATATTTACATTGCTATTTGTATTTACAAATACGAACTACTAGAATGTTTGATATATTGATATTCTGTTAATGTTAAGGCCTAAAGGCTAAAAGGTTAAATTTCCCAACCACTCAGGCCCCATTTTGCTTGCTTTTATAGCTACACTTTAAAAAAATAGAGAGATCAAAGCAATGGATGGCAAATCGGGCCCGAATCGGAGAGTATACGTATATAAGGTCTCACAAAATTAGGTGAAACTATTTTAAGGGGATGATCAGACCATCAAACTGAACAACTATCTCTATGGGACCAATATTGAAATCGCAAAAAAAAAATTTGCTGTTCCATACAAACCTACTCGACCTAAATGTATGGGACAGCAGATTTTTTTTTCGCGTATTATATATAATAGTTTCAGCTCGTTGAACCGATTTTGGTGATTTTTTTTTTGTTGGAAAGAAGATATTCCAAGAGTGGTACCATGATAAGGAATCCAGGATCTGATGATGGCATCCCAGAGAAATCGAGGGGAACCTTTGAAAATCGTAGTGCCGGCTAGTGTTTTTTGTTAATTTAAAACACTACTATTAAATTGAACTAATGAATTCATAACTGAAAATTGTGAAATAAACAAAATTTTAACAAAAAATTAAAACCGCCTTCAAAAAAACTAAAAAGTTAAAAAATAATATTTCAGCCGATGACTTTTTCGTTATTCATAAGAAAATTAATTTGTTTTATAGAAGTCGGTGTCAAGCCAAGCCTAAAAACGAATGTTACTAATACTAATGTTTTTATGATGCGAACGAAAAAGTCGTCAGCCGCAATATTATTTTTTAACTTTTTAGTTTTTTTGAAAGCGGTTTTAATGTTTTTGTTAAAATTTTGTTTTTTTTTAGTTTTATCTTCTCAGTAAAAAAAACGTTTCAAAAAATAATTAACTCATATTTTCAGTAAGTAAGTCTTTAGCTTGAATACCATTTTTAATAATCATAAAAATAAAACCGGTCCAGTGCGAGTCGGGCTACTCGCGCACCGAGAGGGTTCCGTAACACACAATATTTTATTAACTAAAACATTTTTTTTTCTCCGGGAACTTTAGCACGAGACCACTTGGCCGGTTTATTATTTGTTGTTATAGTGCAGTTTGCTCTACAGGGTGAAATTGATATCATTAGCATCCTTTTAAACTAAGAGTCTACCCATCAAACTGAACAACTATTGGTATGGCAGCAAAGCGAACGGAACAAAAAAAGAATCTGCTGTTGCATACATTTGAGTCGCGAACTCGCGCATCGAGATTGCAGTGTAATATGGAACAGCAGATTTTTTATGCTCCGATCGGTTTGCTCCCATAGTAAAAGTTGTTCAGTTTGATGGGTAGACTCTTAAGTTTAAAAGGATGCTAATGATATCAATTTCACCCTGTATAATCACACCAAGGTTGACGCTTATAATGTATTCTCGGTTTTACAATAGAGCGAGAAGAAAGAACGTTGATAAAAACTAGTTTCTTGTAATAATAATTTTTAACTTTTTGAAACTTTTATTAATCGTTAACAAATCCGCCGCAATACCGCACATTCCGTGAATAATTCAATTATTATAGCTATTACTGTTCAAAAGATACAGCCCTAAATAGGTAGGACAGACAGACAGACGCACGCACGGACGGACGGACAACGTAGACTTAGTAATAGGGTCCAGTTTTCACCCTTTAGCTACGGAACCCTAATAAACGAAAAAAAAATGGATAAACTACAAAAAGTAACGAAACCCCGACGAAGAACAATGACGTCACTATTTATTATTTAAATAGTACAATTTTTCATACATAGTGTGCGTTTTGGCCAGGGACCGAAACCGGTATCGATAATACCGGTACTTTTTGGTTACAACCTTTAATTTTTTTACAGGTATTTTTAGAGGTAACCTTTATATCATTCTACTAACGGTCCGCGTACACAGAGATATATTAAAATAAAAAATTATTTCTTCATAAATATAGTAAGTATTCAATTTTTAAGTAAGTACCTCGTTCCTCGTTACTAAATACAAATTAAATCAATTATAATAACAAACTTAAACTCAAACGTGAACATAAACTTAAACCATTCTATGCTTTTGGGTTCAATTAAATGTAAATAATCATCTCCTTTATTATCTCAACCTGTCCAATCATGTAGCAACACTGAAAATAGGGCGCGCGGTGCTCGTCAGGTGCTCCAAAATTTGCGTCACCCGCTACAACAACGACATTGTTCAATCAATTTTGTACTTTTGATTAGTAGAAAATAAAGTACATTTTTCAGTGTTATTAAACACCACGCGCGTTTTTTGCCGCTCCGTCTATACTGACCCTTACCCGCACTCACTCGCATTCTCTTGAAGGTCATATTTAGGTTACCGGTATTAAAATCGGTCGTTACCTGGATAAAGGTAACATTTAGATAAAGGTAACCGAAAATTTTCGGTCCCTGGTTTTGGCGTCCGAAATAGTCTGAACCCCCCCCCCCCCCCCCCCCCCCCTAAAGTAGGTAGGTAATGTGTTATTAAGTTTACAAGAATTAAAGAACCACAAGAACAATGTCATTCAGCACAACTACCTATAGGTCTTAGAAAAAGTATATGTCTAGAAAGAGCCTCATGCTTCTACCGTTTAAAACAAAAGGGGCCAACTTTCTTAGGTTGGTGTGCGTGAGGCGCCATACAAGTTATGTCTGTGTGCGTGTATATGGATAGGGTTTAGAGGCCAATACTGGTTACAATATTTTTCTACGCTTTTGTAGCTTCGATTGTCAATCTTGACATATAACTTATCCAAGCTATAGGTATCAATCAATATTCAACCTTAAATACTTTGATTTGGATCCATTTTGTTTATCTTTGGCACAGTTTAAGAAGGGCATAACTGGTAAAGCTCTTTAGATTGAGTCTTTGCCTCGCAATATACCTTCTTCTTATCATTTATTGTTATTTTAGCCTACCTACCTTCTGATAGGTAGCTATTATTGTATAAGCTTTGCAAGCACTTTTTCATTTAATTTTAAATTTTTGTCTATTCTATAGACCTATAACATAGTTTGTAACCATTCGTTTGTAATTTGACTGTTGGTTTCCCGAATAAAAATTTATTTAAAAATTTATTTATTTATATTATGATTTATTTTAATGGACAATGGACATGCAAGTAATTTTGACATGGTAACTTCAAGCAGTTATTACTACTTTCCATTCAAAAATTTACCGTATCAGATACGATGGTAAACTGGCAAAGGTACCTAACCGAACAAAAGGCTGGAGATGAAGTATGAACCACAAATCATGGTCACAATAGTCTATAAACAAGTCCTATAAACATGGTCACCCTACTGCGTTGGTTCCTTCAAAATGGATAAACGATTAGTGATGTGATTTGGGCACTACCTGGGGTCATAAAGTCACGACCATTCTCCGTTTTGGGGCTAACAGAAACATGTTTACAACTACTTTTGAAACCATAAACTTAATATACTATCGTAATAGACCAACAATCTCTTCATGATCGCATCACCGAAACCGAAATGTCAATATGTGCGAAATTGATACGTGTGTGAGTTTTAGTGATAGATTTTGGAAACCAATCTCTGCGAAACGGTTTCTTTTTCACGTATACAATATTTTTTGATCTTACACATAAAAATATTTGAAATAATATGTTATCTAGAAAGTAGGACGTTTACTACATGTAATGAATTTATTACGAAATAATTTTAAGAATAACAAATATGAAAAAAAGTATTACGAAAGTAGTACTGTACTAATGTTATTTACCTTTGAAAAGTCTCTTTATTTGAGTACCTGGTACAAGTTAGACTGCAGTCCAACACAGAATATGATACTGTAATGATTTTTTATATTTGTCTGATAAAACACAAAATGAATTATAAAGAAAATCATAAAATAGTAAGCGATAATTTTTTGACAGGATACCAACCGAGACTTCATTGTTTAAAAGTAGTTTTACGGCTATTATATTATTAATTTTATTTATTTTTTTTAATTTATTTTATTTATTCTATGTTTACAATACACAATATCATCATTACAGGTTTTTTCCTAATTCGATGACATTGACAACAACATTTTTGTTATTCACTTAGGTACACATAAATGTTTAATCGTCAATTCTGTGAACTTGGCCAGTGTACAATGAAATAAGTCTACGTCTTTGGAAATGTCATTTAATATACGTAGTGCTGTTGTATTATAATCTCTTTCGCACGCGTAAGTTTTTCGGTAATGTCGGAATCTCATTCGCACACTGTGTTGGTCTACTTACGGTAGAAATATTAAGTTTATGTTAGAAACGCGTGTTTTAAAACATTTATTTTTCCGGCTCCGTCTACCCAAAGGGCACTAACGGGATCCTATTATTAAGCCCACGTTGTCCGTTTGTCTGTCTGTCGGTCCTACCTATTTACGGCTGTAAGTTTTTAACCGTAATAGCTAGATAATGGAAATTTTCACAAAATGCGTGTTATGGCGGCGGATTTGCTAACAAATAACAAAAAAGTCAAAAATTATAGGACAAGAAACTAGTTTTTATCAACGTTTTTCTTCTCGCTCTATCGTAAAAACGGTAATACATACAAGCCAAGTGAAGGAAAACATCGTGAGGAAACCTGCATGCTTCAATTTCGAGGCATGTATTGTACCTACTGTCCATTACAAGTGGCGACGGGCTCACTCCCCGTCACACTGGACAGAGTTTCGGTACTACTAGTGAAACGTGGATGTTCTGAGGTTTCAGAATATCTCTGATTACCCCCTCGGGGAATATAGTCGTGAGCATATGCTATGCTATGCTATGCTACATACAAGCCTCAAACTTTGTGTGATTATAGAGCAAACTGTACAGTATATAATAAAAAAAATATATAGGGTGTAAGTGACAGCCTAGCAAATAGTGAAACGGTAAACTCGGTCTGAGTTATCAAACTGAACAACTATAGAGCCTATCTCAGGAAACGCGAAATAAAATCAGCTGTCGCATACATTTTAGTCGGGCAGGTACGGCAGTTTTGTATGAGACAGCTGATTATGTTTCGCGTTTCCTGAGGTATGCTCCATAGTGAAAGTTGTTCAGTTTGATGGTCTGAGTTCACCATTTCAGTATTTGCTAGGCTGCCACTTAAACCCTGTATATACGGTCGAATTGAGAAACCTCCTCCTTTTTTGAAGTCGGTTAAAAAATCGGCCTTATCACGAATATGTCTTCGAAGTTATAGCGCTTGTAGCTAAACGTTTTTTCGTCTCCATTATCTTTTCACAGCTGCACTTCCATACAAAACGAGGGGGTGAGACACGGAATTTGATTCCATGTTAACAGGAATAATAAGAATTAATTTTAGCCATAATCTATTCCCCTCACTAAAACAGGTAGCCTAAGGCGATAGAGCTGTCGTGCGTACGAAGCTTTATGCCCTTTGTTGTGACGTCCGTTTGTGGTCCGCTTTATGTTATAGGTGTACTTAGATAGATAAATATTTTATACAGGGTGTAAGTGACAGCCTAGCAAATACTGAAACGGTGAACTCAGACCATCAAACTGAACAACTTTCACTATGGAGACTACTTCAGGAAATGCTAAAAAAATCAGCTGACCCATACAAAACACTGTATCTGCGCGACAAAAATGTATGGGACAGCTGATTTTTTTCGCGTTTCCCGAAGATAGGCTCAATAGTGAAAGTTGTTCAGTTTGATGGTCTGAGTTCACCGTTTCAGTATTTGTTAGGCTGTCACTTACAGGGTGTAAGTGTCTTTGACTACTTATATAAGGTCTAAAAAAATTAGGTGAAACTATTTTAAGGGGATGATCAGACCATCAAACTGAACAACTTTCTCTATGGGACCAATATCTAAATGTATGGGACAGCAGATTTTTTTTCGCGATTTCGATATTGGTCTCATAGAGAAAGTTGTTCAGTTTAATGGTCTGATCATCCCCTTAAAATAGTTTCAGCTAGTTTTGTTAGACCTTATATATGTCATTGAATGCCTTAAAGAAGCAGGTTGCTGTACCACAAATTAATTATACCATCTTACGTAACGTGTGCAATCAACAATGAATAAATGAATTATGAATTATGTGGACTAGTTACGCGTGTAATTCTACTAACAAACATTTCTGCCACTTTTTGCGGGGAGCGAGGTAACATGAAATCCGCAACTTTGGATTTTATTCTCATAACTTTAGATTCTAATTTTGAACGTTAAAAATCATGAAAAGTAGTCTCGTGTGAACCCCAAACGTTCTAAGTTAGAAATTATTGTTTCGCAATTATAGACTGTCTCGTTTAATGATAACTGATAAGGTAAAATAAAATATATATACGGTCGAATTGAGAAACCTCCTCCTTTTTTGAAGTCGGTTAATAAAATTTAATTTAAATGCACATGATTAATTGGTCTTATATACCGTGGCAGAGGGGAAATGCTACCGCAAGGCTAGTCCTTATAATAAATAGTCAAAGTGTAAGTGTAGTATATAAGGTCTGACAAAATTAGGTGAAACTATTTTAAGGGGATGGTCAGACCATCAAACTAAACAACTTTCTCTATGGGACCAATATCGAAATCGCGAAAAAAAATCTGCTGTCCCATACATTTAGGTCAAGTAGGTTTGTATGGAACAGCTGATTTTATTTCGCGATTTCGATATACATATATCAAAGAATACTGCAATGCAATTCACTAAGCTCAAACATCGTCACAACCTTCAAAATTCGTCGTTGAAACGTCGGCGAGCTTTCAATTTCATGTGTCAAACTCATATAAAACCTCCGACGATCTGAAGGATGCGAGCTCGTCGATATTTTTGGACAGCGATGTGACTCTTAGTAAATTGCACTCCAGGATGTAAGGAAAAGTATCATTAATCTAGAATTAAACATTTTAACGGGTTCTTACCGCGTTTTGGTATATTTGGGTTCCCGACATTTCGGAACCCGTTTAATAATTTATTCTAGATTAAATAATAACTCTTAAAAACTGTAAGTATCATTAACCCTTTAAATCACATACTCTACCCATCAAACTGAACAACTTTTACTATGGGAGCAAATCTGTCAGAGCAAAAAATAAATAAGCTGTTCCACACTAAACTGCAATACCTACTCGACTCAAATGTATGAGACAGGTTTGCTCCCATAGTAAAAGTAGTTCAGTTTGATGGGTAGAGTATGTGGTTTAAAGGTTAATGATACTTTTCCTTACACCCTGTATTCTTGGATGTAGTCATTGCTGATTTTTAATTTATCGTTTCACTGCGGATTTGTGTGAGAAGTGGCCATTTTTGGCGGTTTTAACGAGAATAACTCTTCATCAGCCATCATCGTCCACTGTTGGACATAGGCCTCTCCCACGGCACGCCACAAAACTCTGTCCTCGGCTTTCCTCATCCAGTCGCTCCCCGCTACCTTTTTTAGGTCGTCTGTCCAGCGGGCAGCAGGACGTCGCACACTACGTCTACCAGTCCGCGGCCTCCACTCCAGAACCCTGACACCCCACCGGTTGTCAGTTCTTCGGCAGATATGACCAGCCCATTGCCACTTCAGCCTGCTAATTTTCTGAGCTATGTCAACCACTTTCGTTCTCTGACGTAGGTATCACTTCATTTCTGATGTGATCTCTCAGAGAAACACCGAGCATAGCTCTAATTGCGACTAATAGCGATACTAACTATAGCGATAAAACTGTACTGCATCTACAGAAAAACCTCGGTACACCCGATCATGGTCGCTATGATAGCGGCCCTCCAATCACGACTCACCGACACAAACTCACACAACACGATCACCGCCGGCGGTAACACAATCATTTCTTTGTTGCGTCGTCGTCGTAAAAATCGAAATCCCCACCGTCCCCGGGGGGATTCGTCGCGATCTCTGCCCACTCTTTTGCCTTCTGGCGCCTACAGACGCTACCGGCACATCGCTGGCCGATTCTCACCGATCCCCACTACCCAATCGTAGCCCGCGTAGTCCCAGCAACGCCCATTGCCGAGGTCCGTACCCCTTAGGGGTGCCCTTTGGGCAGGTTGCTTAAGCTCATGCATTGGTTCGGTAGACCTACCAGGGCGCTTCGCCGTCACTGGTGTGGTCCCCCCATAGTCCGCAGTAATAAGCAGTCGATGCTCCCTGAGCAATGCTGTATTTGTCAATTCAAAAAAAAAAAAAAAACTGAAAAACCTTAAATTTGTAGTTATTTATTTTTCTATTTCGTCACTGTGTAGTTACTAGTTTTTTTTTATTGTTATTATAATGTCTGTGAACTTACCCAATAGAAAATCCCACAGAGCGACATGGCCTCAGACCAAGCTCTTCAATAAAGACAAAAAACATAATAATCCAACTACACTACAACTACAATGTGACATTTTTATTTTTTGGAAATGTTATTTAATATACGATTGAGGGCAGCACAATAGGCTCGGTACCCTCTTAAGAGGTTATGTGAAAAAAATAGGATTCTTCAAAGCGTCATATATCATGATGTACTAACAGTAGGAGTATGATTAGCGGATATGTGTAAATTGAACATATAATTGAAGTTTTGATTAGAGCCAAAACACGATTAAGATACATTTTCTCGATAGAAAAACAAGCCAAAAGAGCCTCCGTCTTTATCGATAACGCTTGGAACTGCTAAACGGTGAATAATAGAAACACGAGACTTGATTTAAAATTGATATTTCAAAAAAAATTATTGGAAATTGAACTTACATAAATAGTACAATCACAATTAAATAAAGTTTGTTTTACGCTTGCGTCGTTGCAGATGCGCGCGCCACCCCATCTCTTTCTCTCGCATCAGGCAGTAATATAAGCTATCACACGTCCTGAATTGGATCGAACGGATTTCTACTCTACACACGGTCATCAATATAGGCAAACATCTTTTTGCTTCAAAACCAATTGCGACGTACAGTCGCCCGTGACGACAGTGTGTTTGAACCTAGTTTCATAGGCTTCTATATAATATTTCACTCAAAGCTCACTTGCCTATTAGGTTACAAAATAGGTATATTCTATGAAGCCTTAGTACCTAATAGAAATCTAATTGAGAACTAGTGTTGATTATAATAGGTAATTAAGTTTAATATCGTTTGATTTTACTACAAGGTGTTAGGGTAAACAATTGCATTACTTTAATGGGTGATTGTACCCATGATACTGAACAACTTTCCTTAAGAAACCCATATGAAATTCGTAAAAATATTTTTGGACTTCCCATACTAAAGGTCGAAATTTTTTTTTTGCGAATTTTCTATTGGTTTTTAGGGAACGTTTTTCAGTATCATGGGTACAATCACCTCTTAAGGGCCTATGTTGAAAAATAATTGAAGCGAAATGGGCGTGTGATAGCTTATATTACTGCCTGATGCGAGAGAAAGAGATGGGGCGGCGCGCGCGCCTAAAACGACGCAAGCGTAAAACAAACTATATTTATCGCTCGGTGGCGAAATTGGATAACGCAGTTCCCCGGTTTGGAAAAGTGCAGGTTCAAGTCCCGCCCCAGACAAATTTTTCAATCTTTAATTTGAAACTTTATTTAATTGTGATTGTACTATTTATGTAAGTTCAATTATGCTCTAATCAAAATTTGTAAAATATCAATCTCTTTTTTTTAAATCAAGTCTCGTCTATTATTCACCGTTTAGCAGTTCCAAGCGTTTATCGATAAAGACGGAGGCTACTTTGGCTTGTTTTTCTATCGAGAAAATGTGTCTTAATCGTGTTTTGGCTCTAATCAAAACTTCAATTATATGTTCAATTTACACATATCCGCTAATCATACTCCTACTGTTAGTACTTCATGATATATGAAGCTTTGAAGAATACTATTTTTTTCACATATCCTCTTAAAGTAATGCAACTGTTTACCCTAACACCCTGTACAAGGTGTGAGAAAACACCCTAGTAACATTTTAATAATGTTGTTCAGATTGATGGTTTAAACTTTAGACCATCAAACTGAACAACTTTTATGGAGGCAAATGCTATATTTTTTATCTGACATTGAGTCGAGTAGGTGCTGCAGTTTTATAAACAGGGTGTTGGGTAAACAATTGCATTACTTTAAGGGGTGATTGTACCCATGATACGGAACGACTTTCTCTTAGAAATTACTTAACAAAAACATTTTTTTGACTTTCCATATAAAATGCAATCAGCTGATCGAACGTTTGTATGAAAAGGTAATTTTTTTGCAAATTTTCCTCTGGTTCCTTTGTGAAAGTTGTTCAGTATCATGAGTAGAATCACCCATTAAAGTAATGCAACTGTCTAACCAAACACCTTGTACAAAACATTTTTTTTTTAATTTCATTTTGATCAAAAAGGCTGATGATCATGATAGTAGAAAGGACAGAAAAGTACTCTAATGATATTCTAAACATCCTATATTTGGTCTCTAGATGAATGACTCAACCATACTTAATTTGCGGTCGATTAAATTAAAAAAATAACGCATTTTTTATCACTGGCAATATATCCTATCCTTTCAACTTTTAAATTAAGAATTTATGGACGCATATAACCAGTAAACCACAGACTATAAATTTAAAGTTAGAACTAATCAATCGGAAAACTTTAAATAAATTAAAAACCGAGGAAATACCAAATAAGCGATAAACTGCTGCGGAAACAATAAAAATTCCAACTAATCCTGTCCTTTATATTTGTGAACGATTAAAAAAAATATCTTCAAAGAGTTTTTAATCTCTTTGTTTCCGAACGATTTAAAAAGAAAAAAAGTCTGCCATTCGAAGAGCGATGGCGCGCTTTTCGTATTTAGAATCGTCAAGATGGCGTCGACTTAAAATAAATATTTTTGTTGACACGATGTTTAGAATCGTTTAATGTCAAAGCAGAGGTGCTTTCGTTCTAAATGGACCGATTTAAATTCCTCCTGAAATGTCGGCGTCGGTAATCAAAACAAATTGTGTTTTAACTTTACAATCTCTTTTGAAATAAAACGTAAGGAAGTCAAAATATTGCCATTGAACTATTATTTAACATGTACTAGAGATGCCACTTACATGGTGTCCTTTAAAATTGACCTCTGTGAAGAGAAGCGTCTTACAAGCTCGCGAAAAAACACGTACAGTACAACCAGGAAACTAATTCCGCTCGTCAATCTACGTTTGCGCAGAGCAGGCCCGAGTCCCCGACAAAACCCGAAGTTATTTAGTAATCAAAGGGTGCAAAGTCGGATAGCAGCGGAAAGGGCGCGAAAACAAATTAGCCAATAGCGTAAACGGATTGAACGTGGCACATCTTGATTGGTCAATATAATTTCGCGCGCTATTAAAATTTGTCAACTGCGCAGGAACATCGGTAAGACTTATAAACCTGGTACTACTGTACGCGTGCGGGCGGGTGAAAGAGATAGTGATAGCTCTTTACTACGTAAGTGTGGCTACATGCATCGCCACAATTTGAACGCGACAGCATAATGAAGCGCGTTGTCCACTCTAAGTACTCTTTCAAACTTCTAATTAAAGTAAAAACACAATTTAATTACTCAATGCGGTCCTAAACTCACACAAAATACTGATATTTCTAATCTAACCATCCAACCCATCTTCTTTTGTTTCAATAACGTTCTTACAACCAAATATTTTGTTCACCATTGATGTTTTTGTTTTCAATTCCACGAACAAAAGCGTTAGGTTTTTCATTATTTTTCCGTTTACCAATGTTCATTGTGAAGCATAAATGTTGCCAATATGCCGATTTACATTGTGGAACAATATACAGGGTGAAATTTATATCATTAGCATCCTTTTAAACTCAGAGTCTACACATCAAACCGAACAACTTTCACTATGGGAGCAAACCGATCGGAGCAAAAAAAAAATCAGCTGTTGCATACATTTGAGTCGCAAACTCGCGCGTCGACATTGCAGTTTAGTATGGAACAGCTTGCCGTGTGGTAAGAATAGCACCATCCCATTTCCTCCCGTGGGTGTCGTAAAAGGCGACTAAGGGAGGGAGACTAATCTACCGGAGGATGGGCAGCAGCATCCTCTGAGTACACACATTGATTCGATCCAACTGCGATCGCCAACCCGCCTGCCAAGCGTGGCGATTATGGCAAATCCCCCCATTTTGGGGGAGGCTTATGTCCAGCAGTGGACGTCTGTCGGCTGATATGATGATGATGATGGAACAGCTGATTTTTTATTTGCTCCAATCGGTTTGCTCCCATAGTAAAAGTTTGATGGGTAGACTGTTAGTTTAAAAGGATGCTAATGATATTTTCACCCTGTATATACAGTTTTTGTTGCAATCAGCAAAGCTGTCAATCAATATGCTATTTGACAACTAGTCAAATCAGCAACTCTTTATCGGACGTCAAAACGCTTTGTATGAACTATTTTATTATAGGTGCCTATACTAAATACAGACTTATGTTATGACGTTATCGACATATCCTGTTTTCCTCTTATAGTCTAGGAAAAATACGGTTTGAGCTTGCATTTAATACACTTAAGTAAATTGTGTTCGAACTAATATTACTGTTCGTTTAAAACACCTTTGTTAGGATTTCGTGGTTATATAGGCCCCTAAGAAATACCTTGAAATCGATATAAATGTACAAAGGCCAAGCTTATTTCTAAAGATATTTCTTCCAGCATACCAGCAAAAGAGACAGTTAATTATCACAAAGCATATTTATTGTGTACAAACAAACAGTAAATAATTAAGTTTTAAGGTTATAATTTTTGTATACATCCGAAATATTAAATATCTACTCAAAATGTACGATATTAACCGGGGATTATTATTCTTATAAGTAAAACGTATTGAACGAAGCCGTCATGTACAAAATCACCAGTTTTCCATTTTTTGTTCCTTCCTTAATTTAATGTTTTGTAAATGTCTTAATTATTCCATAATACACAATACAAAATCGGGGATTATTGAGAATTTAAGTTTTTCAGGTATGTATCTACTAATATTTCAAACTATCACCTAAAGTGCAATTAATGCAACCTACTCCATACAAAAATCCGTAGATTTCCCCGAGTATTATTAAAAATATCAAGTGAGATTTACTGAAAGTACGATTAACCTTCAAACCACATACTCTACCCATCAAACTGAACAACTTTTTCTATGGGAGCAAACCTGTCAGAACAACAAAAAATCTGCTGCTCCATACGTTTGAGACGAGTAGGTATTGCAGTTTAGTATGGAGCAGCTGATATTTTTTTGCTCTGACAGGTTTGCTCCCATAGTAAAAGTTGTTCAGTTTGATGGGTATGTGGTACACCCTATATATGTATAAGGTCTAACCAAATTAGCTGAAACTATTTTAAGGGGATGATCAGACCATCAAACTGTACAACTTTCTCAATGGGACCAATATCGAAATCGCGAAAAAAATATCACCAGTTCAATATACGACCTAAATGTACGGGACAGCAAATAGAGAAAGATAGAGAAAGTTTTTCAGTTTAATGGTCTGATCATCCCCTTAAAAGTATCAGTATATTAAGAAGAACCGTCTATACAACGTGTTAATGAATAAGCGCAAAACCTCATACACCCAACTGATTTATAACAAAATAATTAGATTGAAACAATAATTTCATTATTTTTATAGTTAAAATTTCAAGTTATTCGCATTTTTAGTTCTGAGGCCGATTGTTAAAAACGGAACGATTTGTTGTCATTTCAGCAATGAATGAAAGCGCTAACGTACTCATGGATACATTTTAATAATCTTGTTTTGGTTGTAAGTAGGGTGAGTATGCCCGTGCGGTGGGTTGACATCGGGTTCAGTAAATTTTAAATTTTACCAACATATTACTTAATATTTTGAAAAAAAATTACCTATGTTGAAACCATGATAATTCAATTCTGCTTTCGATTGTAAACTAACTACTTTCTAGTTTTGCGTTAATTCATTAACACGTATAAATTCTTATTAATTATCTCTAAAAAAACATGCGATAGCTGTCTCGCAACCCTTCAACTTAACACGAAAATGTAATTAGAGACAGTTCACAAATAAACCTACTGAATATTATAATAGCATCTAAATATGTCAGTCTGTCCGTCATAGCTAAGCACTTGATCGTCTAATTCACTATGCGCACTGCATTATAGCAACTCTCTATGTTAATAACTGATTTAGATGAGTTTTGGTTGTGGTACAAGTTGTAAGAGAATGGCTTTTATGACCAGGGCTTAGAACCGATAGGTACCAAAAGTACGGGTTCTGTACCGGTACTAGAATAAGAGTAAATTTATTGCAAAATAATAAGACATTGTATGCCGACAAACTGTTATGCAGTTTGGCATAAAATGTGTCTGTAATACTGTACTGTGTTTTGTGAGAAAAAAATAAAAAAAAAAAGAAAACTTAGCCAAAGTGTACAAATAAACAGTTGAACTACGGGTCTTAAGGTGGTTTCAGTCCATACAAAAGTTTGACGCACAATACGCGTAGACGGAATTAATAAAAGATATATTTTATGTATGGAAAAATAGTTTAGAAAATCTAATTGCCGCGTCACAAATAACATTTGCGAGTTATGATATAATTACGAAGATATAAAGCTCCTAAACTATATTCCATATATACAAATACAAAGTTCCTTATATTAATACCGTCTACGCGTATTGTGCGTCAAAGTTTTGTATAAAATTGACCCCTCTGCAACCACCGGAAAGCGGGCCGGAGGCGGACCTGCGGGAAGCGAATATCTCCGGACCCGCGCGTATCTCTGTGTGGGTACATACAAACTTGAACATTACCACCACACCACACCATACACAACAAAACACACAGAAAACCGAGTGGGTCCGGAGATATTCGCTACCGCAAGTCCGCCTCCGGCCCGCTTTCCCGCAAAAACGCCTCTGTGTGGCCTGGCCTTTAAGGTTACTTAGCGGTTCTTCTTCGGTACCGGGGTGCCGGTTAGAGACGGGTGCAGGTACTCCGTCTATATAACAAGTTAGTACCGGTAACCAATTCTGGGAAATTACTAATGTACAGTTTAGGTCATAACTCATGGACTATGGAACCGTTTCAATAAAGCCCATGAGTGCGATAGGGTTCGAAGAGATGATTTATAATTATGACCCAAACTGTACTTTGGAAATATCTGGACTATAGTCGCTATTCGGGTCAATATGTCGTCTTCCTTCATTCATTTCCTTTAGCCATCATTTCAACGCTCATTTCTTTTCTTTCATCCATTCATTTCTTTGATCACTCTCTTCTCATACAGCCTTTCACATTACTATTATACATTTAAGCACATGTTATAAAATTATTATTATCAGTCATTGATGTCCCACTGATGACAAGTGTTAAGTATGAATGTGGATGGCTGTGGTTGGAGATGAAGGCCGAAGAAAAGATGGATGGATTGTGTCAAAGGATGATTATAATGTGTAAGGAGTGCTGAAATTATTATTATATATGATACACTATCAGCTCAAAGCTGATGCGTGTATACTGCACTTGTTTAGTTTTTTAAATATTTGTCCAGTCTATTTTTGAAAGAGTTCACTGAAGGCGCACTTATTATAGACAGTCTCAGGCAATTTGTTTCACTCGCGAACTATACGGTTGGGCTAAAAATGTTTCCGGGGGTTTCTGACATTATGAAAATGACGGCTGTGACAAGGAAGAGGATGACAGAGCAAGAGAATGATGATGATGTCCCACTA
Source organism: Agonopterix arenella (assembly GCA_927399405.1). Taxonomy (NCBI): domain Eukaryota; kingdom Metazoa; phylum Arthropoda; class Insecta; order Lepidoptera; family Depressariidae; genus Agonopterix; species Agonopterix arenella. The sequence goes on along the minus strand of OV656718.1, from coordinate 5,792,887 downwards.
TTGGGCAAAAGCGTCCCTCTAAGAGACTCTTGCGGAATCAGAGACTCTTTGACTCTATAAATTTAAAACTCAAAAATATTTAATCCGCTTATAAGTTATAACTTAAATCGAGCTAACAGTTCGATACAACAATAATACTGTAAGGTGATTAACTTAGTTACTATATATTATACATAGCCATTATTATATACACTATAATGTCCATCTGTTCATGACAGATCAGCAAACTGATCAATGCGTGTTAATATTGTACTACTTACTACTAGCATTGGCTCTCGACGTCGAGGTCGTGGCTTCGATTCCCACGGGGAACAACTAGTGAAATGTCACTTTGTGCGTTTTTCCCAAGTTGACCTGATGTCTCACCTGATTGTCTGGAAAGAAAATGATTCCGTGCTTCGGATGGTACGTTAAGCCGTTGGTCCCGGTTAATATCTCTGGTGGTAGTCGTTACATAAAAACCACGTCAGAGGCCGTAAGGCGGTCTGAAAAAACTCTGACACCAGGGCTCTGCCTACACGATAAGAAGAAGACTAGCGATTTGCCCCGGCTTCGCACGGGTGCAGTGCTGATACGTAAACCTTCCTCTTGAATCACTCGCATCTCACATCAAAATCTGTTGCGTAGTTTTAAAGATCTAAGCATACATAGGGACAGACAGCGGGAAGCGACTTTGTTTTATACTATGTTGTTGGTGATATGAAGATGTTTCTAATAATTAGGTCATCATCATCATCATCATCATCATCCACCTATATACGTCCCACTCCCACTGCAGGGCACAGGCCTACCCTCACATGCCTGCCCTTAAGGACGTTTGTACGTTAGTCCACCACGCGTACCCAATGCGGATTGGTAAACTTCACATACGCATAGGAATTTCTTCTTCAGCGTATGCAGGTTTTCTCACGATGTTTTCCTTCACCGTTTGAGAGCAGTCGGTATTACGTACATAAGTTAGAAAAACTCATTGGTACATGGCATGTCGTCCGTGGGGATTCGAACCCGGACTGCGATGCGGAGAAGTATGGAAACTCCAATAATTAAGCGCTGGTCCATAGATTAATATGTATATTGGATATAGATAGGTAACTCGCCTTGAATTTTAGGACGTCCTAATTGCGTTGCCGCTTATTAGCACTAGGGGGCGCCACATTATGAAATAAATTGAAAAAGACGATCGGCCGACACGAGGATCGAACCTTAGCTACCCGGATCGTAAGCAGGTTGTCTAGACCGCTAGACCAACAAGACAGTGATTGATATGGGCGAAATCTCTCACTACTACAGCGCAGCGCGTGAGGTGTAGTGCGCTGTTACTCTAATATGAACACATAGTGCTTCGAAACATAACCGATAGATGGCGGAAGCTGTCTATGGAAAATCAGAGTTCCACTTATTTTGTACTAAGATAACATAGCATGCGCTAGTCGCAATATGTCCAATTCTGAACGACCAACATAATATGGGACAGTAGTCCCATATCGACGCCTTAGAGTGAAAACCTCGTGCAAAAGAGAAAATTTTCCAGGTGCCCGATTGCGCTAAGTTAAAACATCGAAGTTTTACTCTTATCCAATTTCAGTTCTAATCACATTGCAATCCAATTACTATTCAACTGTGCTGAATTCCGCATCGCGCTAAACTCTATGCAACTGACAGCCAATAACGTCTGAGCGATTTGTCAAAACGGCTCTAACGGCTGTACCACGATTAGCGCAATACCAAATGTGTCAAAAGTTATGGTTCGTACGTAGTCCCATAACGGTTCAATCACCAAATATTTACCGCGATTGCAGCCCAGGAGGAAGAAAAATCTGCGTCCTGTAACTTTTACGTAAGTTCGGTAGTCAAGATTTTATTTTACCACTTTGTTGGCGTGATGAATATGTATACCCATGGCAAATTACAGCTTTCTAGTACAAAGCATCTGTGAGCTAAGCCGCGGACAGACGGACGGACATAGCGAAACTATAAGGGTTCCTTGTTGACTTCGGAACCCTAGAAATCAGCTATCTCATATTTTTCTTCGTGTGTTTTTCACAATCTTTCCCGCGCCTCCCTCAATACCGAACAATACAAACAGAGAGTGGTAAACAAGCCCCCGGCATAGAACCGTGACCTGTCAGTCGCAAGGGGGCTTAACCACTGAGCCCACGATATCACTCTGTTTAACTTAGCTTTATGTTGTTTATATGTGCCTTTATGAAGACTTCTACTTACACACTTATTCTAAACTATTATAAAACTGTAGTAGAAAGTTTGTCTGTACATTGAAGATATTAACAAAAAAAAGTTACGATATGGTTTTTAGGTGTCCCTGATTTCATATCACCAATTTTTTTTCCTGTCTGTTTGTTTGTTTGTGTGTTTGTTTGTTTGAACGAGCATTACGCAAAAACTAATGAACCGATTTTGATGAAACTTTTTTTGTTTGATAGCTTATGATCTGAAATCTTTGTATATAATTTGTGCGGACGAAGTCGCGTTAACGCTCGTAGGACTATAAATAGCTGATGTCAAGTTGTTGTCTATTTGCTAATTGTATTTTTTTTGTTTCAGGTAAGTTGAAGATAAGGCTATTTGCAATTACATCACCGTTTAGTAAGTATTTTTATAGCACTCCGTGACCTAAACCCGCACTTAGGTCACGGTTTACCGTTACCTAATTACACCGTTCGAAAATGAATCTACTTTATTGCACAGATGCATAATAAACAAAAGATGGTACTTTTAAATGTGCTTTCAATCAATGTGACCAACATTGAAATCGCGAAATCCCCAACTGACTCCAACTTACCCCCTACTTTAATTATATTTTGTTGTACCTTTACTTACCTCTACGTAGGCCCTACTTACACCCGCACCCACTACTCACACCTTATTAGTATGTTGGTAGTAGGGTGCGAGTAGTGGATGCGCCCTCTAGATTGGGGATGCGTAATGGTGATAAAGGGGGTGCACCCCCTAGTGCGTAGGGGGTTAGGAGTACACCCCCTAGCTCGAAGGGGGTGATTAGGGGGTCTACCCCCTAAGGCGTAGGGGTTATTAGGGGGTGCACCCTCTAGCTCGTAGGGGGGATAAGGGGGTGCACCCCCTAGTGCGCAGGGGGTGATTAGGGGGTCTACACCCTAGGGCGTAGGGGTTATTAGGGGTGCACTTCGTAGCTCGTAGGGGGTGATTAGGGGGTGTACCCCATAGCTCGTGGGGGGCGATTAAGGGGTGCACCCCCTAATAACACCTTATTAGTAAGTTGGTAGAAGGGTAGAGTAAGGCGGGTGTGAGTAGGAAGTGCGTAGGGGCTGATTAGGGGGTGCGTAGGGGGTGGGTATTACCTGTTGATTGTGATATATTAACGTAGCTTTTAAGGTCATGGTTGTGTCCTTCGTTCTTCGTTCGTCTTCGTTATTCAAAATCATTTAAAACAACTTAAATAAAAAACTAAACATTGTGTTCTGAATCTTTGTATGGTGAAGCATTGACAAATGAATGTAGGTAATCTAATTCAACTGAATGGTAACTTAAAACTATAAACAAATAAAATAAAACACACACACTTACACACACACACGCACACGCATACACTAAGGTACAAACTATCCTACTTTAAACTGCAATACATAAAATTAGTATTTAAGAGGATCTTTGATTACTGAGCTTTAGAACCTACCCCTAATGGATAGATGCTGGAGCTCAGTGATTAAAGATGTCTTACATTAGTTTCCTACTGCTATTTTCATGTCTACATATAAGTTTATTTAATCTAAAATGTATGGACTCCAGACGGGGGTGGGAGCCCGGTGACTCGTTACCCAGATTTGCAGGTGTTATCTGTAAATCTACCACGTGCACCGGTCTCTCACATATAGTACCAAGCTTAGCATAATTTGTAACAATTATACTGTTTCATTGTCCCTATATGTGAGATGAAAATAAATACCTTTTTTTTTATTCTGTCTGTTCGTAGAAGACATAACACCTGAAATATTATTGATGTTTAAACATGCTACAGCCATGTTGTGCTATTCCCCCCCTACGCACGCAATACGTCCTCTTAAGACGCAATAGATTGAAAATTTCGTTCTCTGGGTAGTGGGCTCGGTGGCGAAATTGGATAACGCAGTTCCCCGGTTTGGAAAAGTGCGGGTTCAAGTCCCGCCCGAGACAAATTTGACGTTTGTCGGAGAAATGAGTCGCTATTCTGTGTGTTAGTAGTTTCCTTACACCTGAAGTTAGTGATGGGTAAGGAGTAGCTATTCTGTTCTTAGTACTATTATTATTCATAATGTTTAGTTTAATCTCATGACTTCGTTCTGAATCATTCGCTAATAAATCAACTCGGTAAATATTTGTATTACACTCTCTTATCAGAGTTACTCATTCACGAAGTTCTTGGAATATAGGTGTGTTCACTATTAATAACTTTATGATCTAACATACAGTACGTTAGATCATAAGTATGACACTTAATATACAGGGTAATTATATAAGGTCTAACAAAATTAGCTCAAACTATTTTAAGGGTATGCTCAGACCATCAAACTGAACAACTTTCTCTATGGAACCAATATCGAAATCGCGAAAAAAAAATGTGATGTCCCATACAAAACTGCAAACAACTTGACTCAAATGTATGTATGAATTTAAGGTTGTGATGATGTTTGCGCTTAGTGAATTGCATTGCAGTATTCTTTGATATATGTATATCGAAATCGCGAAAAAAAATCAGCTTTTCCATACAAACCTACTTGACCTAAATGTATGGGACAGCAGATTTTTTTTCGAGATTTCGATATTGGTCCCGTAGAGAAAGTTGTTCAGTTTGATGGTCTAAGCATACCCTTAAAATAGTTTCACCTAATTTTGTTAGACCTTATATTATACTCCAAAAAATTTATCAGCAATGTGACAACTCGTTTCTCAAGGTTCATACTGAATAATAGCAGGAGCAAGGCTCGTGCCATAGTCGGAGCCCTCACAGGGCACCACGCCACAGGCACGATGATGCACAAAATGAAACTTACCCTGGATCCGAGCTGCCGAGCATGCGGAGAGGATGAAGAGACGATGGAGCATGTTCTTTGTGACTGTGATGTCCCGGCGGCAAAACGCATGTGCCTCCTCGGAGATGGATACCCAAAACCGGGAGATCTTAGGTTTCTTCCCCTCAATGGCATTGCCTCCTTCATTGACCATGTATTTGGAGGGTGAAGAAAACAACAAGTATTGGGGCTAACACAAAAGATCCCACTGGGCCGAAGTGTTGCTGGCTTGCCAGCCCCCACAACAAGATAAGATAATATACAGGGTGTAAAATTAAGTACGTTAAACGTTTGCTTCAGACCATCAAACTGAACAACATCTACTACGAAGCAAAAATCGTAATCGGTAAAACAAATGTTACGTCAAAGCTGCTAAAAGTATAAGAAAAGCAAAGTTCGAAATTATCAAGACAATTTATTTTCTTCGATAATTATCCTTTGACTACTTATATAGGGACTAGTTACGCATGTAATTCTACTAACAAACATTTCTGCCACTTTTTGCGGGGGGTGAGGTAAAATGAAATCCGCAACTTTGAATTTTATTCCCATAACTTTAGATTCTAATTTTGAACGTTAAAAATCATGAAAAGAAGTCTCGTGTGAAACCCAAACGTTCTAAGTTCGAAATTATTGTTTCGCAAATATAGGCTCTCTCGTTTAGTGATACGGTATAAAATTGAATGTAAATGCATATGATCAATTAATCTTATACCGTGGCAGAAGTGAAATGCTTCCGTAAGGCTAGTTCTTATAATAAATAGTCAAAGTATACCGTACCGTATATCGTATACGGTACGGTATACGGTAACGTAATTAATTACGCAAACGCAAAGTTTTTTTTGCTATGAACGCGTTTTATTACTTCATCTACCTATCTCTCTCCACCAAACAGAACATTATAACCCGAAAACTAGTTAAAAACTAGTTTCATTTCAAAAATTGCCTTATTCAGCCGCAATGAAAGTTTAAAATCAATTACCAGTTCTGAACTGCGCTTCGTTATTCATAGAGCCGAACTGTTAGATCCTTAATAATCCCCGAGGGGGAATGGGGAACATTCCCCCCCTTCCCCTTTCCCTGACTCAGGTATTACCTAAGTATCAAACTGGTGTTCATTGAAACTAAAAAAATTCAGTTTTTGAGAGTTACGAGGTTATTATTTAATCTAGAAATAAACAACCGGGATTAATATCGGGAACTCAAATATACCAAAACGCGGTAAGAACCCGTTAAAATGTTTATTTCTAGATTTAAAAAATTCAATTTCTTTTTTTTTATGGCGTTTGTAACTGTTTTCATAACTAAACTTAACTAACAACCCAGAGCAACCCAGATAATAGTTTCTAGATTGTTTTTGAAAAATTTAATTGAATTAGTATGTCAATAATCAAATAAGAATCAAACATCGTTTGAGAATATCCTCTTAAAAGTGTATTTTTTTAACCGACTTCAAAAGAGGAGGTTTCTCAATTCGACCGTGTATATATATATATATTTTTTTAAATGTGTGTTCGCGGTTAACTTCGTCGTTTATGTATGGGTGGTACCATGATAAGGAAACCAGGAACCTTTGCAAATCGTAGTGCCGGCTAGTGCGTTTGTTAATTTAAAGCACTGCTATTAAATTGAACTAATGAATTTACCACTGAAAATTGTGAAATAAACAAAATTTTAAGAAAAATTAAACGAAAAAGTCATCGGCTGCAATATTATTTTATAACTTCTTAGTTTTTTTGAAGGCGGTTTTTTTGAAGGCGGCGCCGGCGGAGTCTGCTTCGCTCGCTCCGTGCACTTTATTTTGCAGATATTGCTTATTGTAGCTTCTGTACTAATAACTAATTAACCTTTCGTCTGTGTATGTTACGGATCCGTCCCAAAGACAATAGATATTCTATTGTGTCTGGAATACCCACATACGAAGGGTTAAGGATCTCCTAAATCAACCATTGGCTTAATAAAACAAAGAAGTACAGCAAGAGAGGGAGAGAATTAAACTCTCTTCGAATTAGAATCTTTGAATTTAATCAAAGTAGGTTCATTTCTGATTGAAATGAACCTACTTTGCACTCGTCCATTTTGGTCTTCACTTCGCTCGCTCCGTATAATAAAAATATTGAAATCAGTCAATAACCATTACACACTGTACAAAATACAAGCATGCCACGACAAAGCGTTTAAACAAGAAAAATGTCATGCGCGCTCTTTCTGGCCTACGTAAAATTATAAAGATGAAGGCATATCTCGATTTTTATAGTTTCTCGGGGGTGGCATGCGAGGCCTATTGGTGAAGGCGGAGGGAGCCCGTGAGGGCAGCGCAGGACCATTCGTTGTGGCGATCCTTGGGGAGGCCTATGTCCAGCAGTGGACGTCCATCGGCTGAAAATACAATACAAAAATTTTAATATACAGAAATATTACTTTAAAAAGACCTGAACAACTTTCTCCAAGGAACCTAGATAAGAAATTAACAAAATGGACTTGTCATAAATGCAAAGTTATTTTTTTCGCAAATTTCCTTTTTTATTAATACAGTTATACAGGGTGTAAAGTAAAATACCTATACACAATTAGTATATATTTAACATCCTGTATAACTAAAGCACAACTTTCTTTTTATAGCAGTTGAGTAAAATAGATAGCAAGATAAACAACCGTAGGGCATTGGTCCTATATAATCAAAAAAACTCTGACCATCCTCAGGAGTAGTGAAATATAAAATGCTTCAGTTAATTTTCAAAGTAAAAACGTTGTTAATTCAGTCAAGGGTGGAAAAATATTAAGAGATCGACTTAAGTCAAGAGAGATAGCGGACTCGCGAATGTCGATGTTTATCTATAAGTATTCATGGGTCTGCTTCCCGGCAAACAACTTGATAATGGGCGAAGGTTTGCGCAGTAGCACTTTATTCTGCGCACTCAAGGTCTTGCTCAAGATGTTTACCGGCCATTGTACCTCTTTTGAAGGCCTCACCTCACCTCACTTCCTAAGGCAGCTCGTTTACTCAAGTGTTTACTACAAATATATAAGTTTAATATAAATGCGAAAGTGTCACTGTCTGTTTGTTTGCTATGTTTTAAGGCTAAACCGCTGAACCGATTTTGATAAAACTTAGTATAAAGATAGCTTGAACCTTGAGGAAAGACATGGCATAAATTCTACGCAGACGAAGTCGTAGGTAACAGCTAGAGCTAGTGTTGTTTAAGACTGAATCTTTTAACAACACGATTATAAAACGTATTTGCTTTTTGAATAATGTTTTTTTTCTAGTATTCGAATTATCCATGTTTCCGACTACCTACCCAGAAACTTGTAAATTACCCGCTACTCGCTTATAACTTAGACTCCACTCAAACACAACACTGCCTGTCCAAATACTTGCTTAGACGAGAATTGTATTTTTTCATTAAATTTGCGCTAAGAATATGAAATGAAGATGAAGAGATTCTGCCATCTTTTCGAGAGCACGATTATATAGCGGAATATAAATGAAATAACTGATTGAAAAACGTTACTTCTTGAAATCGTTTTAATATAGATGAAATATATTTTCATCCAAAGGAGCTTCGAACATTTCAGTATGGAAGGAAACAGTCACCCCTTAAAGTAATGCAACTGTTTACCCTAACACCATGTATACACAATGACCAACTCGAGCTAGATGTGACATCTGGCGAGAAAAGAGCACGCTACCCGACCCGTTCGATGTTGGTCCCATAGTGAAAGTTGTTAAGGGCCTATGTCAAAAAATAATTGAAGCGAAATGGGCGTGTGATAGCTTATATTACTGCCTGATGCGAGAGAAAGAGATGAGGCGGCGCGCGCGCATGAAACGACGCAAGCGTAAAACTAACTTTATTTAATTGTGATTGTACTATTTATGTAAGTTCATTTCTGCTCTAATCAAAATTTATAAAATATCAATCTCTTTTTTTAAAATAAAGTCTCGTGTTTCTATTATTCACCGTTTAGCAGTTCCAAGCGTTTATCGATAAAAACGGAGGCTATTTTGGCTTGTTTTTCTATGGAGAAAATGTGTCTTAATCGTGTTTTGGCTCTAATCAAAACTTCAATAATATGTTCAATTTACACATATCTGCTAATCATACTCCTACTGTAAGTAGTTCATGATATATGACGCTTTGAAGAATCCCATTTTTTTTCGCATAGCCTCTTAAAAGTTTTAAATGTTTATTTTTACTTTTGTAACACCCTGTATATGATTTGTGCGGACGAAGTCGCGAGTTTTCTAGTAATAATATAATCTCAAAACATTTACTTATTAATCTTGTTGTCGTAAAATAATTATTTGTACATAATTATTATGATACGAAGTAGGTAAGAGCATGTAAACATTATCTAGAGAAAATGTTTTCCTTGTATGGTAGTTATATTAAAACATGTAACTAATTAAATAAGTACATAGTACATACATGCTCAGAGTAATGCTGGGTGTAAAAATAAATGCCTTAATACAGGGTGTAAAGGTAAACATTTGTATTATTTTAAGGGGTAATTGTACTCATGAAACTAAACAACTTTTCCAAAAGAACAAAGCGAAATTCGCAAAAAGTAATTTCAACTTTTCATACAAACGTTTGATCAGCTGATTGCATTTTGTATGGAAAGTCCAAAAATTGTTTTCCTTATTTTTCTTAGGGATAGTTGTTCAGTATCATAGGTACAGTCACCCCTTAAAGTAATGCAACTGTTTACCCTAACAAACTGTACATTAGGGGATGTTTCAGACCATCAAACTAAACAACTTTCAGTATGGAGTCAACATCGAAGTCGCGAACAAAATCTGCTGTTCCATAGAAAACGACCCAAATGTATGGACAGATTTTTCACGATTTCGGTATTTGATCCATAGTTTGAAAATTGTTCAGTTTATGGTCTGAAGCTCGGTAAGATATAATGTAAATTATTTAAAATTACACCACAAATTACATAAAAGCACAATAAGGTCCGCCACACACAGACGGAATTGCGATCCGGAATACTGATTCAGAATTCAGTGTTGATGGTTACAAAAAATACTACTGCTGTTTAAAAAATGCCTAAAATAAAAATGTATGAAACGCCAAATGAATGACAATAATTGCATGTTTAGGTATTTCTTAAAACAAAACAAACAATTTCTATACGAATGTTACGATGATGGTTTGTAAATTGTATTCCAATATTAATGCAACTATATCAAAAGACTATCGATAGTTTTTAACATTAGACATAATCTGCATACAAAATGGCATGAACCATTATGATGTTTGTATCTATATATGTATTATATATCGTAATCTACTTTTTTTTTCATGATAATTTGTCTACCCTTACTATAATATACAAAGTAGTCAATTTTTTTAACGGTATAGGTATTTACAATTACAACATTATATACAACTTATGACTAAATATGGCTATAATTAAAAATAAAAATAAAAACAAATTGAGTAGGCGAAGAAAAAATGAGCCACTATATCGAGCACGACTTCCGTTCGACTTACACTAAACAAGTTGTCAACTCGTCATAATACAAGTCCATGCTAGATTCTGGTACTTTAAATGTGAGTAGATAATTTGTGTGACATTGTCCAAGATATTTATTATCACAAAAGCGGTTTTTGAGCGTAGGCGATTTCGCAACTATGCTGCAACGACGTCGCAACTGCACCGTCACGATACGGTATCGTTCCATCATCGCCTACGCTCAAAAATCACTTTAAAATAAGACCACCACCTAAGACATCAAAAAATCACTAGATCTAGTGAAAAAGTCTCTGAAAGCGGCAACACTCCATACGGAATCTAATTCCGAATCAGGTTTATTCCGGATGTATGTGGCGTACCTAAAAATAAGAAGATAGATGTCTAAATAAAATATAGATCTATAAAGAAGTGTTGGTCTGCATACTTACGTCTAGGCCGGCCCCTTTTGTTAGCTCTCACAGATTATTTAATTTTCTGCGGCTACATTGACCAGCAAGCCTCCCATCATGAAACTTAATTGTATAAATAACTATTACAGACGGATATATTAAATTAACTGTTGTTTATGTTGTACTAACATTAAACGGTTTGGTTAAGTTACATATGAACCAGTGATGCGAACCAGCACGCGTGCCAGTTGGCATCTGAATTATTTTTGGCATGCGGTCACAGTATAAGAAAGAATATGGTCACAGTCACAGATTACTACATATACAGATACATCCCTTCCTTAGAAAACGGTAAATTCTCACGCGCAAAAATGGGCCTGTGTAGTCTTCTTCTATCGAGTCGATGGGAAGTCATTCTAAATTTTTCCAGCCCAGTATTTTGCCACACGGATAGCACTGCCGGCAGCTTCCATAAGCTCCGTTCGTGTGCAGGTGTCAGGGCAGGAAAGGCAGGATATTAGGTGGGCCATAGTCTTTGAGGAAACACCGCATTAACACTGGAGGTCAGACCCGTTTATGTTACCCCACTTGAACAGGTTGTCTTTACTCCGGCCGACATGAGTTCAGAGTCTATTTAAACACCTCCAAATTGGCCTGGGCAGCTCTTGGTCTGGCTCTCCATAAGAGAGACAAATGGGTCAGAGGTGTTTTCCCGCCAGAGACCGCGTCTAGCTTGAGGAGCCTCACCTTGAATTGTGTCGACACACTTCAGGAAGTTCATACGGCTCTTGAGCCTTTGTGGCAATGTAGGATACTCGTACATCGGGTGCCGTGTGTCGACTTTCATTTTGGCTCTCTCTATTGAGCTTGCAACGGCCCTGCGGACGTCTGGTTGAGCAATTCCAGCCAGTGGGTACAGCATCTGCACCGGTGTCGGTTTGATACAGCCAGTGATGCTGATGATCCGACTGTGTAGTTTGCCACAGCGCGCAGCGTTGGTATTACTTCGTAAATGGTACAGCGTGCGACGCATGCGACGTTCCCGTCTGGCGCGAGTCGCAGAAATCAAGCAAGCGCATCGCTTAAGATGCGACGAAATGTACTCTAGCTATGTATGAACAAAATATAGTAAAGGTTACTATGGATGCCAACCTGGCAGCCTGGCAGCGCAAAAAAAATCCATGCTAAACTGCAATGCCTGCACTACTTATAACAAAGCTGTTTTCTTTTGTTCTGACGAGTTTGCTCCCATGGTAAATGTTGTTCAAGTTGATGGGTAGAGTATGCGGTTTAAAGGTTAACAAATGATACTTTTCCTTTCACCCTGTATTAAAGAACATAACATAAATAATATATTATTCTTTATTTGCACACCAAGAATGAACAAAGACACATCGCTCGCTCGCTACATCTTCGACCCCATCTTTGTCCTGAGGACTGGATTAAGGTCAAGAGCAATCACATTTGAAATAAAAATGACAATTTGTACCAAAAACAAGAACGGTATGAAGGGCGGTCTTATCACTAAAAGCGATATCATCCAGACAGCCATGAATAGAACATAGAAACATAGAGTACCTACTAAATACAGAAATAAGAAGGACCCCTTCTTAATATGCTGACACTTTTTTCCAACATCGAAATCGGGAAAAAAATATCAGCTCTCCATTACATTTGGCTCGAGTAGGTTTGTAGTTTTGTATGGAGCAGAAGATTTTTTTTTTTTCGCGATTTCGATGAGGTTGCCATAGAGAAAGTTGTTCAGTTTGACGGTCTGATCATCCCCTTAAAAAAGTCAGCATATTAAGAGGATACAGGGTGAAATTGATATCATTAGCATCCTTTTAAACTAACAGTCTACCCATCAAACAGAACAACTGTTTCTATGCGAGCAATCCAATCGGAGCACAAGAAAAAATTGCTGTTGCATAAATTTGAGTCGAGTCAGCCCGGCACGGCACTGTAGTATAGTTTGGAACATCAGATTCTTTTTTGCTCCGATCGATTTGCTCCCATAGTAAAAGTTGTTCAGTTTGATGGGTAGACTCTTAGTTTAAAAGGATGCTAATGATAACAATTTCACCCTGTATAATTACTACCGTATAGAAGTGTGCCAGTAAGTCCACTTTAGTTTCCAAAATGCTCAATTCATGCCACAAATATTTCCGAAAACGTCTACTTCCTAAAATGCCCACTTAGAATGTCTACTCCCTTTTTTTTATTAATTTTTTTTAAAGTTTACATCTGTGCTGGTGGTATGTTTATTTTAAAAAGGGAACTACGGAATTTTTACGTTTTGTTTATAATAAAACTATTTATTATGGCCTTAAAGCTATTTCTGGACCGATTTAAATTATTCAACTAAGTTTTGAATTAAAGTCTTCTAGCTGTCTACACCGTGGAATCGGGGTAGCTTTGAAGCCGGAACAGGGTGCTTCTCTTCAGACCATCAAACTGAACAACATTCACTTTCGGCCAAAACAGAAATTTATATAAGGTCTAACAAAATTAGGTGAAACTATTTTAAGGGGATGCTCAGACCATCAAACTGAACAACTTTCTCTGTGGGACCAATATTAAAATAGCGAGAAAAAAATCGGCTGTCCCATACATATAGGTCGAGTAGGTTTGTATGGAACAGCTGATTTTTTTTTCTAGATTTCGATATTGGTCCCATAGAAAAAGTGGTTCAGTTTGATAGTCTGATCATCTCCTTAAAATAGTTTCAGCTAATTTTGTTAGACCTTATAGAATCACCGAAAGTTATAGAAACGCAATAGTAGACCAATTGACCCGAAAATAAGCTTTTTAAGTTTACAACCTGTATAGTACAGTTGTTTGCGACACTAAATTACTTTTCAGTGCAAAATTTTATCGATAAGAGCACATCACTATAGGATCACGTGCAGTCCAGTCACATTATAAGAACAGAACATTATAAGAGGGGTTAGAAATGCAAAGTAGCGCTTTTGCTTCGGAGACGGCTGTCTCCACTTATCTTCCCGCTCACGCTGCTATAATTACTCATGCTCTCCCGCTTATGGTGTTATGCAAATCATTAAATAACCTGTGGCGACACGTTCCACGCCTACTTTGCACTTCTAACCCCTCTTATAATGTTCTGTGAGTCCAGTAATAATCAGCCACTCTTAATCGTACTATAATAAACTTGTAATTATTTAGTAAGTAAGTAAGTAAGTAAGTCCGTGTGGTGTCGGCTAAGAATAGCACCATCCCATTTCCTCCCGTGGGTGTCGTAAAAGGCGATTAAGGGATCTACTGAAGGATGGGCAGCAGCATCCTCTGACTACACACATTGATTCGATCCAACTGCGATCGCCCATTTTTGGGGAGGCTTATGTCCAGCAGTGGACGTTTAATGGCTGATATGATGATGATGATGATGAATTATTTAGTATCGATACCGATATGAGAACAACACTAGAGCATTCCGTTCAGTCAAGTCAAGACAGCAATAATCTGCTGTTCTGCAGTACATACTACTACCGACATCACACTTGTAATTAGATCTGCCACATGCGGTATTATTCCAGACGCAAGTATGATTTCGTATGGATTTGAAATTCCGTTCGGAATCCTGGAGGTGGAAACTCCATACGAAATCGTAATTCCCTCGTCCGGAATAATTCCGCATGTATGTGGCAGATTTTAATGTATCGATGTCTATAAAAGCACATCACTAGATCATTACGCCACAGTATAAGAAAGAGTACCTACCTATCTAGTACTACACTAATTACGCGCAGTCCAGTAATAAGCTACCGCTCTGCATCGATATCGATTTTTACTAAAAGATAGTCGTTTATCGATATCGATAAGAGCACATCACAAGAGGATCACGTGCGGTCCGTAATGAAATAAGTTGCCGCTCTGTATCATACTGCTATCTTTCGTACGACTTTTTCATGAATAGGGTTGAGAAAAATAAAATATTTTTTGGTGTATCCGGCCGATTCCGGCCACATCAAATGGGAGTTCTTGGGCCCTGGGTTTATACAGGGTCCAACTTAAGGGCCTCTGTCGAAAAATAATTGAAGCGAAATGGGCGTGTGATAGCTTATATTACTGCCTGATGCTACAGAAAGAGATGGGGCGGCGCGCGCGCTTGAAACGACGCAACTTAATTGTGATTGTACTATTTATGTAAGTTCAATTCTGCTCTAATCAAAATTTGTAAAATACCAATCTCTTTTTTTTAAATCAAGTCTCGTGTTTCTATTATTCACCGTTTAGCAGTTCCAAGCGTTTATCGATAAAGACGGAGGCTACTTTGGCTTGTCTTTCTATCGAGAAAATGTGTCTTAATCGTGTTTTGGCTCTAATCAAAACTTCAATAATATGTTCAATTTACACATATCCGCTAATCATACTCCTACTATAAGTACTTCATGATATATGACGCTTTGAAGAATCCTATTTTTTTCACATAGACTCTTAATATGGATTTTCTATTGAATAGCTGAAATTTTTTCACGATTTCGACGTTGCCGTTGTTGTTCCCATAGAAGAAATTGTACAGTGTGTTGGTTGGTTGTTCATCTTTATAAAAACAGTCAGCATATTAAGGAGAACCCTGTATGTGTGTTAGTGCTAAATCTACCTTCGAAGTCTCTGGTTCAAATCCCACAAGAGGCAAAATAATTATACAGGGTGAAATTGATATCATTAGCATCCTTTTAAACTAAGAGTCTACCCATCAAAGTGATCAACTTTTACTATGGGAGCAAACCAATCGGAGCAAAAAAAAATCAGCTGTTGCATACATTTGAGTCGAGTAGGCTTTTTGCTCTGATTGATTTGCTCCCATAGTAAAAGTTGTTCAGTTTGATGGGTAGAATCTAAGTTTAAAAGGATGTATATCAATTTCACCCTGTACGGGGTGAAAGGGCACACAGTTAATAATCTATTTCAGAGTATTTTTTGTGTAATTATTTAACACGTTCGCGGACAGTGAACGAGACACAATAGAACTTTTATTGTTATCACTTATATAGCCGGTCACTGTCCGCGAATGTGTTAAGTGTCCACCCTATAATTTGGGATATATGGTAACCCAAGATCCTGGGGTGGGCACCAGACAATTCTAGGATGGGCCGGGTGGGCTTCGATAAGCCAAATTATTAAGAATAAAAACTGGTCAAGTGCGAGTCGAGCTACTCGCGCACCGAGGATTCTGTACCACACAACCACACAACATATTAAATGACAAAAAAATTCTCCGAGATTTAGCAAGAGACCGACTCACACGTGGCCTGTTTTTATTATTTGTTGTTATACTGTAGAGTTTGATCTATAATCACAATAAATCAAATATGTATTACCGTTTTTACGATAGAGCGAGATGAAAAAACATTGATAAAAACTAGTTTCTTGTATGCAGACCACCCTTTAATTTTATAATTTTTGACATTTTTATAATTTGTTCGCAAACGCACATTCTGTGAAAATTTCAATTATCTAGCTGTTACGGTTCAAAAGTTACAGCCCTAAATAGGTAGGACAGACGGACGGACGGACGCACAACGTAGGCTTAGTAATAGTGTTCCGTTTTTAACCCTTTGGGTTCGGAACCCTAAAAAGAAGACTTTTTAACCGACTTCAAAAAAGGAGGAGGTTTCTCAATTCGACCGTATTTTTTTCTTGTAAATTCAGAAGTCGCAACCCTACCGAAAACGTTAAGGTATTCCGTCACGAATACTCGCAATATACTTTATTTATTTTGACGTTTGACGCCGCTCCGGGCCCGCTCCGTGAGGAATACATTAATGGGCAAGAATATGTTGTTTTAGGGTTCCGTGAATAATTCGAACCCTTCCCGGGTATTCCTTTTTGTCGTTTAGATGTGTTTTAACAGCGTCTCTTGTCTAAAAAAAATATTAAGTTATTTTTGTTTCATTTATAAATAAATATTAATAGCGTGTTGGTGGCGCGTTGCGGAGAGGTATGGAAATTCAATCTTGAGGTCCGGGTTCGAATCCGAACGGACGATATACCATGTACCAATGAGTTATTCTAACTTATGTACACACGGCAACACATCAAGCTATACAAAACCAACATAAGCTGGCCGCGCGCCGTTATACGTTACTTGACCTACGCGCGGCCAGCTTATGTTGGTTTTGTATAGCTTGACGATTCATAGGCCGTAAGGCGGTCTGAACAAACTCTGATACCAGGGCTCTGCCCACACGATAAGAAGAAGCAGAATACCCGACTGCTCACAAACGGTGAAAGAAAACATCGTGAGGAAATCTGGTATACGCAGAAGAAGAAATTCGGATGCGTATGTGAAGTCTACCAATCCGCATTGGGCACGCGTGGTGGACTAACGCCCTAACACCGTCACTGAGGGATAGGCCTGTGTCTTGCAGTGGGACGTATTTAGGCTGATGATGATGTATACGCGAGATGTGGTTATTTTGAAGTTTTCCCAGAGATGAGACCTAGCTAGATCGATATTTTGCCACCATAAGGTCCTTTTCTAAAAATCTTATCGTAATCCTAACAAATATTGCTCTAAAAGTATTGTATTGCTCGTTTAATAGCGTAGCGAACCCGTCGCTACTTTTTCTAGCCAACGGAAATTGTTACTCGTTTTCGTAATATACTAGTAATTATTAAGGGCGTGTGTTGATAAATAATTGAAGCGAAATGGGCGTGTGATAGCTTATATTACTGTCTGATGCGAGAGAAAGAGATGTGGCGGCACGCGCGCCTGAAACGACGCAAGCGTAAAACAAACTTTATTTAATTGTGGTTCTGCTCTAATCAAACTTTATAAAATATCAATCTCTTTTTTTTTAAAGTAAAGTCTCGTGTTTCTATTATTCACCTTTCAGCATTTCCAAGCATTTATCAATAAAAACGGTGGTTGCTTTGGCTTGTTTTTCTATCGAGAAAATGTGTCTTAACCGTGTTTTGGCTCTAATCAAAACTTCAATTATATGTTCAATTTACACATATCCGCAAATCATACTCCTACTGTTAGTACTTCATGATATAATATGATGCTTTGAAGAATCCTATTTTTTTCACATATCCTCTTAACACTCAATATTGTATTGACGCATGATTTTTTTTTTTTAATAAATATCTTGGACATTGTCACACAAATTATCTAGTCACATTTAAAGTACTTGGACTTGTATTGTGATGACTAGACAACGATATAGAATATATAGATATAAACATCCATGACTCGGGTACAAATACTCATATTCATCATATAAATATTTGTCCCTTACGGGATTCGAACCCGCGACTCTCGGCACAGCAGGCAGGTTCAGTACAGACTGTGCTACCGAGCCGTCTAATTTAAAGTTATACTAGAACTATTCGAGCTACAGAACCATGAATATTACCACAAGATTCAGACTTGACCAGTCATTTTTGTGTACCGTTTCTGCAAGGAAACGGTTTTTTACGTTATACATAGTTAGTTTTTATCTAAATACTATCTATCTATAACGTCACGCCTATTTCCCAGTGGGGTAGGCAGAGACCAGGGCGCGCCACTTACTACGATCATTACATACTTCCTTTGCCTCATTCACATCCATACATCTCTTCATACATGCCCGTCGGTTTCGAGTACTCCGCACCTCCCCTTTTTGTAGGACGCAACTGATTTACTTTTTTTCAATATTATTTTTTACTATCTGTTGCCCGCGACTTTGTCTGCTTTATCGCTCTATTAATGTCCACTAAACCGCTTCCGAATCACAGCTTTTCTCACATTCGGTATCGCGCTAACGTAATAATTTGACAGCAATTTGGTTTGTAACTCGATCGCCACTGACTCGTTGCAGCTGCCAATCAAATAGTAAGTATATCAATAAGTCAAGTACTTCTGCACATCTGAATTGACACTGGATCACAACCGAAACTGAATTTGCACTGTACAGTCGCCATCAGATATATCGTAGCATACGTGTGTTCAAATATTTCTGAACAATGCTAATTTTCAATAAATTCCTTACAGTAAATGTTACTAATTTTATCTAAACATGGATTTTGTCATAAATATCTGAACAGCTAATTTTCAATAATTTCTTCAAAATGTTATTTAAAATTGGAATGTATAAGAACGGATTAAGGCGGTTGCAGAGGGGTCCATTTTATACAAAACGCTGACGCACAATACGCGTAAACGGTAGTAATATATATAACTTTGTATATATGGAAAAATAGTTTGGAATATCTAGATGCCGCGTAACGAATAACATTTGCAATTTATAAAATAATTACGAAGATATAAAGCTTTGAAGTTTTTCATACAAAATTTTAAAAGCTTTATATCTTCGTAATCCTACCTACTTAATGTTTCTAGTAAGTTGCTTTGTTTTGTTATATTGTAAAATCTCTTCGTTATTACTTTTTTGAAAAGGCTCATTTATTTTATATAACTACTTAAATCTTATAGTTAACCCTAGTTACATTGCATGCTGTGTTTGCCTGTAATTAGTTATACATCTTAGCCTAAGATCACTGTGTAATGTACTTAAAATTGTGTCAGATGTAATAGCTGTAGGCTGACCTAATAAATAAATAAAATAAAAATAAGTAATTATATTATAAATTGCAAATGTTATTCGTTACGCGGCAACTAGATTTTCTAAACTATTTTTCCACGTATAAAATATTACTTTTATTAATTCCGTCTACGCGTATTGTGCGTCAAATGTTTGTATGGACTGAAACCACCTTAAGGTCTTTTTTCCTACACTGCTCAGATGTTTATGATCACACTGACTCTTTGACTACTTATATAGGGACTAGTTACGCGTGTAATTCTACTAACAAACATTTCTGCCACTTTTTGAGGGGGCGAGGTAACATGAAATCCGCAACTTTGGATTTTATTCCCATAACTTTAGATTCATGAATCATGAAAAGTAGTCTCGTGTGAACCCCAAACGTTCTAAGTTCGAAATTATTGTTTCGCAATTATAGGCTGTTTCGTTTAGTGATAAGGTATAAAATTGAATGTAAATGCACATGATTAATTGATCTTATACCGTGGCAGAGGGGAAATGCTACCGCAAGGCTCGTCCTTATAATAAATAGTCAAAGCACTAACTGCATTGTTATGTTGATGTTCTGGGCGTTCAGATATTTTTAATGGGTTATGTGTAAAGAATTTATTGAAAACGAGCGTTAACCCGCGACATCGTCCGCACAAATTATATACCAGATTTTAAGTCAGATCATAAGCTATCAAACAAAAAAAAGTTTCATCAAAATCGGTTCAGTAGTTTTTGCGTGATACTCGTTCAAACAAACAAACAAACACACAAACAAATAGACAGACAAAAAATCCAAAAATTGGTGAAATGGAATCAGGGACATCTAAAAACCATATCGTAACTTTTTTTTTTGTTAATATCTTTAATGAACAGACAAACTTCCTGTTACAGTTTTATAATAGTATAGATTAGAACTGCTTAGAAATATTTGAACACCTTGTTTGCTATGATATATCTGATGGTGACTGTACGTCAATGTTTTAAATTACCACGATCGATTCCCTGACAATGAGAGCTGATGCTCCATTGCAGGAATCGCTCTGTAGGGTGGTAATAATTATAAGAATACTTAGAGATTAGGTGCAGTGTTGGATTTTGTACTATAAATATATAGTTTTTATACTATAATTTTGCCCTTTGTAAAATATACTATCCACATCTAAGGATAATCAATCAATCAATCAATAATAATTTATTTGACACCAAAAAAAACAGAGTATACAGAGAGCAAACAATCAGGAAATACAAAAGGCACAAAAACAGGCGGTCTTATCGCTAAAAAGCGATTTCTTCCATACAACCTTAGGGTAGAGGAAATAGTGAAAGAAGATTGGTAGGCGGTGTAGATCATAATAACACAATATAGATAACATACACAAATAATGTTATACAAATACAAACATACTGTAATATAAAAATATATATATATATATATATATAATATAAATACCTATAACAAATACATATTCATACCTACAAATACATATCATACATAAAAGAGTACTAAAACAACAATTATTTATCAAAGATAGAAAAACATGAACCAGAGAGTTGACCATTCAGGATAGGAGGTCAGTGCTCGAGGAAATGAGCTTTGACCTTCGACTTAAAAACATTCAAGGAGGGTGCACGTCTGATCGGCTCCGGCATAGCCGGATAGTACGCTAAAATACTATAATTTCAAGTTTACTCCCGAATGCTTAGTTTTACGTCATATGAATATTTCGACCGTGCGTGTATCCGAATTCCGATTCAGAAAAGCGGTAATTGTACTGATTTTATTCCTACTGAGGATATGTTGATGAGCGGCCGAGATTCAGAGACGATTTTTAAGTCTTAGTTCGAACTCCTGTATGTTAAAATCCACACATCATACTTAGTTCGAACTACGACTTAAAAATCGCCTCTGAATCTCAGGCTAAATGCTAAGGATGAAAATAGAACTAATAGTAACATTCAAGAACTGATAAACTTAGTAGAAGAGGAGTAAATTTTGCCTTGACTGGTGTGGATTTTAAATGTTAAATTAAAAATAATTGAATGAATGAATGGATGTTTATTTAACACAAAAACAGCCTCGTACAATATCACTAGATAATGCTACTGTTTACAATTTTTTACAAATCTTATATTAGGGGGGAGCTGCCAGCAACTATCAGCAGGGAAGAACCCTGTGCTACTAAGTACTGGCTTCTTCGTTCAAGCCACAATAATCGATGAATTAACATTAAACGTTCGAGGATACATAATTTATAAGGATAATTAATTATACATAATGAAAGCAATTAACAAAAACAAGACAAAAGTAACATAATAAAATTTAAATTGAATTTGAGAAAATCACATCAAAAGACAAACTCATCAGATGTTTGTGTGTGAGTGTGTGTGTGTGTGTGGGGGGGGGGGGGGGAGGTTGTGTTTGTGTGTGGGTGTGCGTGTGCGGTGTTGTGTTAGATTAAATAGGTAGGTATATAACATTACGAAATAGGGTGAATCATACTCTCTGTGTCGTTATAATTTTTGTCTATGAGCCATTCAGTCGTGTTTTCCTTGCAATTATAATTATTTACTGCAGTAACATTTATAACACGATTAATACTATTGTAAAGAAAATAACCCATAAAACAGAAGAATCTTTGGCAGAAGGTATTTTGAATTAAAGTGTACTATAATTTTTTTTAAATACTACCCTTTTCAGTTTTTTTGTGCTATCTTTTTCAGCGTCCCCAAATCCAACCCTGATTAGGTGACTTGAAATACCATCACAACATAATATAAAACAAAGTCGCTTCCCGCTCTCTGTCTGTGTCCCTATGAAAGAAAGAAAGAAAGAAAATACTTTTATTTGCAAACACCACAAAACACACTGACATAATCTATCTATCTATACTATTATAAAACTGTAACACGAAGTTTGTCTGTACATTGGAGATATTAACAAAAAAAAAGTTACGATATGGTTTTTAGGTGTCCCTGATTCCATTTCACCAATTTTTGGATTTTTTGTCTGTCTGTTTGTTTGTGTGTTTGTTTGTTTGGGTGTTTGTTTGTTTGTTTGAACGAGTATCACGCAAAAACTACTGAACTGATTTTGATGAAACTTTTTTTGTTTGATAGCTTATGATCTGACTTAAAATCTGGTATATAATTTGTGCGGACGAAGTCGCGGGTTAACGCTCGTTATACATAAAAACTAAACTAACACACAATTTAAAAATTACATAATTAAGAGCAGTGTGTGCCGCAGCAGCAAACAAGGATACGACTCAGCATTATGCTGGGCTCAACTAGCCCAGCGCTGATTTTCAGTCGCACCCCAGAAGTGCCATTTCTGAGACTGTATACTTAGATCTTTAAAACTGCGCATCGGATTTTGATGCGGTATTTTTTTAATACATAGACTGATTCAACAGGAAGGTATATACAGGGTAAAATTGATATCATTAGCATCCTTTTAAACTAAGAGTCTACCCATCAAACTGAACAACTTTCAATATGAGAGCAAACTGATCGGAGCAAAAAAATAATCAGCTGTTCAATACTACACTGCAACGCTTACTCTACTCTATAGGGTGGACACTTAACACATTCGCGGACAGTGACCGGCTATATAAGTGATAACAATAAAAGTTCTATTGTGTCTCGTTCACTGTCCGCGAACGTGTTAAATAATTACACAAAAAATACTCTGAAATAGATTAATAACTGTGTGCCCTTTCACCCTGTACAGGGTGAAAATGATATCATTAGCATCCTTTTAAACTTAGAGTCAAACAATCAAACTGAACAACTTTTACTATGGGAGCAAACCAATCGGAGCAAAAAGCCTACTCGACTCAAATGTATGCAACAGCTGATTTTTTTTTGCTCCGATCTGTTTGCTACCATAGTGAAAGTTGTTCAGTTTGATGGGTAGACTTAGTTTAAAAGGATGCTAATGATATCAATTTCACCCTGTATATCAGCATTGCACCCGTGCGAAGCCGGGGCGGGGCGGGTCGCTAGTTTCATCCTTAAAAATATAGCTTGACTTTTAGAAGGTATCCTTGCACCGCGGTAAAAGCCTTTGTTTTTGCAAATTGCATGTTCTGGGGTACTATTGAGTATTCTATGGTTTTGTATTTGTTTTGTATAGTATTATGTAATGTTTTCAAATTAGACACAAATTCGACTGGTAACTTACGTATAATAAAAGTGGATATGGACTGAAGAACTATAACGTAATGATTGTCGATACGTGAGACGTGACTACAATAGTAATGTGTCGATATCGATGATATTTATCGATGGCCTTGCTGTTTGAATCAGTTAGATATTAGAATTAATACCTACCATTATTATTTACCGACGAAGGCCATGGGTTATTATTGTTTATGTATATTTATGGGACTATTATTTTATGTGATAAGAATTTAACGCCCAATCTAGGGCTTATTTGACCCGCAAAAATGTTGGAATAAATAAATAAATAACGCTCACAGGCACATACATTGTAATGATCCCAAGCAAGCACTTTAGGCTGTTTATTATGGAAACCATACAACAACGGCACTAACATATAAACATCCATGACCGAACCGGGATTCGAACCCAGGATTTGGTTTGGCAGTCCGGCGTGGTAACCATTACGCCAACCGGGTGCCTAGTGCTTTTTTCACAGTTTTAGCGCCCAATCGATTTTTTGAGGTGGCAGCCCTGCTCTTAAGTCGGGGACGACACAGAATATTTAACTAATAGGTTATTAAATATTACAGTCATGAAACTGACCCTACCGATAATCCATTTAACCTAAACCTGAAAGTTAGGACCTTAGGGACAATACTAAGTTTGTCAAAGATATACTTTGAAAACACACGGGTTCCTATTGCGGCTGTAAACTCTACCGTCTTTGATTGAAGAAGCATCAGTATCTATAAGAGTAAGAACGGGGTAAACTACATTTTTACCCGACTGCGCCAGAAGAAGGGTTATGTTTTGGTAGATTGTAATTATTATTTTGAATTTAACTTTGAATGTTACACTATAGGATAATTAACGAAAGTCTTAACTAATTTTGATAGGAACAACTTTAAAAATAACATTTAAAAAAATCACTATTGGCCATCCCTCCCTTAGCGTCAAGGAGAGATGGCCCGTGCTCTCCGGACTTACCCTAGTATACATGTATATGCTAACGAGTTCACGACTATATTCCCCGTGGGGTAATCAGAGATACTCTGAAAACTCAGATAATCCTTGTTCCACTAATAGCACCGAAACTCTGTCCAGTGACGGGGAGTGAGCCCGTCGCCACTTATAATGGACAGTGGGCACGATGCAAGCAACGAAATTGTAGCATGCAGGTTTCCATCCAACGGATGCCCGCCACCTTCACCAGGTCGTCGCGTCGGTCCACTACCATCGCCACCTACCCACGATGCGATTTCCGGTACGCGGTCCCCACTCGAGAACTCTTCAGCCCCATCGGCCATCTGTTCTGCTAGCAATGTGCCTTGCCGAGGAATTTTGGTAACCATCAGCTGCAAGGCTGATTCAGTATTCATAAGGTGTAGAGAATCTCTGTGATGCACCAGGTCTTCCTGCATAACTCCAGTCGGTTTAGGGGCTACAGCCGTTCAAAGGTAAAGAATTTGGTTGCAAAAAAATGAATATTCAGCTATTTGCCACTGTAGCTATGCGAACAGTACAAAAACTGGCATGGTCTATTAGTCGGTTTAGGAGATACAGCTGTTTCAAAGGTCGGAACTTTTAATAGCTGTATCTCCTAAACCGACTGACATAACAAGTCAGTTTTTGTATTGTTCACAGAGCTACAGTGCATATTACAATAATATCCTATGATCAGCCTTGCAGCTGATTGTTTATTTGACACAGACCTTTGAACGGCTGTAACTCCGACAGACTGTAGTATCTGGCTGGTTCTTAGGTCGTTCACGTACGCAATACAAACCCCTATGTTTCCAAAAAACTTACCACCGTCCGAAGCTTATCAAATTACACATGCAAACAACATTTTGATGGTCAAAGCGACTGATATTGTGTTATAGGGATTTGCCTAAGTGATTGTAAAGGTGGCTTGGGGCTTGGGCTTGGTCCGCCTGTGGCTTTAGAAAGGATTTTACCGTACGTGTACCGTTCTTGTTTGAAGGGTGTTTCGTGTGAGGTGTTTTTGATTAGTTTTATTTAAAGCACTCTGTTTTTTAACCCCCGACGCAAAAAGAGGGGTGTTATAAGTTAGACGCCTATGTCGGCCTGTCTGTCTGTCTGTGGCATCGTAGTGCCCAAACGGATGGACCGATTCAGATGCGGTTTTTTGTAATAGAAAGGTAATTTTTGCGGGAGTGTTCTTAGCTTTATTTCATGAAAATCAGTTCAGCAGTTTTCTAGTTACTTTAAAAATTACAATAATGGCAGAATCCGACCTCTGCTCATCACTGACGTCCACTGCTGGACATAGGCCTCCCCAAAATGGGATTTGCTATAATCGGCATTAATATATCGGCAGGCGGGTTGGAGATCGCAGTTGGATTGAATGTGTGTACTCAGAGGATGCTGCTGACCATCCTCCGGTAGATCCCTTAGTCGCCTTTTACGACACCCACGGGAGGAAATGGGGTGGTGCTATTCTTAGTCGACACTACACGTACACAGTTTATTTGACACTACCATGTGAAAATCTCTCCTTCTTTTTTTGTGTAATGAGATTCTGGTAGGCCTTTAGTAGCGTTCGACCGAAGAAAGAGGCGCGGTTCTCATGATATTACTTTGATTCCATGTTCGGTAGGTGCCACAAACGGGGATCTACAATTGGCATTACTTTTGACATTGGAAATTTCTTTTCGTTCGCTCTAGTCTAGACCCCGATTTAAAAAAAAAGTGCGATCCCCTTATATCTCGTAGAGTTGTGAAGATATGATATTCAAAAAAGGCTCAAAAGTCATGGGCGAAAAACGAAAAAGTTATGGGCGAAATAGTAAAAAAAAAACTTCAGATTTTTTTATTTTGGCGCTCGATATTTTGGAATCGAAGAATGTTATCAAAAATTTGAGCAAATCCCCTCCGGACAATTTAGTCAGGTACAATTTGAGCCTAAAACAAAGACGATCGGGTTAAGGGTTTGCTCTGTAGCCTAACCTTTTTGAGACAATATTTTTTCGAATTCCGTAGATTAATTCCCAATGTGCTCGATAGTCGTGTGAGGCTTTGTGCCTCTTTGAAATTAAAAACCGTTGGTCACTTTTGGTTCGGTAATCTAAAAAAGTAGTTATTCGTTTTATTAGTGATACTTTCACAAAATCTATTTTAATCTGACGCTAAATATCTAATAACAGTGTTAATTTGTTCTATCCGCTTGTATGTCCGTCTGAATCATACTGTACGGTGCTTATGATTAACACTTTTATTTAAGGGGGCACCGATCCTGTTGTTCTGCCCTCAATCGTATTTTTTTAATTTCTAAGCAATTAAACATAATTTCAAAAATAACAAGAATGCCACATTGTAGTCATTGCTGATTTTCAATTAATCGGGTCACTGCGGATTTGTTTTTATAATTTTTGTATTTATTATCTTTAAAACCGCCAAAAGTGCCAACTTTTGTGGGTATCCTACTATAGGCTCGCTGTCCTCTTAAGGTGGCAGGCATCATGGTTAAGGCGCTTAGTTCAGTGAATTTAGCGACATTTTTAACCTTTATAGTTTTGTCTTTTCTGTCTATCTGTCTTTCAAGATGGCATCGGCATAACATATAATATTAAATTAATATTTATATTTAAGTTCGATTAGTTCGATTTTTGTGTCGCGTTTTCAAAGTTGGTCACATACTAATAGTTGTTCAGTTTTATCGTCTGAAGCAGTTCGATATATAACGCCCGTTATTTACACCCTGTATAATGTCCTTTTTTTCTGCAAAAAAAGAACTGAAACCTTCTTTTTGTAAAACTAATAAATAAATAATAAATAAAAACGTTTAGTTCTCACCACAAACCAGTATGTACATAATAACAAGTCTTAAGCTAGGAACTGCACAGATATTTATGGTTGTGGATCGCTGGTGCCTGTGATGGGTAATAAAAACCTATGATACAGGTCACCAGGCCTCCACTCTCGGTGTGAGTTAACAGTTCAATACTTATTACATACGACTATAGATGGGAACATCGGTGCGAGACAACAAACAAAAAAACAAAAATGAAAGTGGAAAAAAAAATTGGTAAATAGTGTATGTAAGTGTGTGTGTGTGTGTGTGTGGGGTGAGTGTGTTGGGGTGTGAGAGTGTGTGTGTGTGTGTGTGTGTGTGTGTGTGTGTGTGTGTGTGTGTGTGTGTGTGTGTGTGTGTGTGTGGTACGCGTGTAAGGAGGTATGGGTAACGATGTAAGTACTTATTGTCCCTAGCCCTACGATAATCAATCTTGGGGTCACTCTAAGAGCACTAGGTTAGTAGATTTACAAGTGTGTATGAGTGACTAATTGAAAATTTTGAAGGAAATTAGGAATTTGGAGATTGTCAGGTGAGTAAAATTAACGTATTATTTTATTACCCAAAAGGCCTTCCGTCACAGTATATGATTGTTGAAGTAGCCATATTTGTAAACAAAAACTGAACAACTTTTCATATCCTAGCTTCTTGGTAAAGATGAAAATTGACCTTTGCTTCTGAAATTTTCATATTCAATATATTTTATTTGCGTATGCTGATACTCTATGAATTTTTATTACATTATCATCTTCCAGTTTCGATTTCGATTAAACATTCGACAAAATGTGAGAGTGGCATTCAATTAATTCTATAAATAGAGTAAAATAATAAAAAAAACTGGCCAAGTGCGAGTCGGAGTCGTGCATTCACGGTTCCGTACCACCATAAAATATTATTTAAAAAATTGTGTTTTCTCCGGAATCTTTAGCACGAACCGGACTCACACTTGACCAGTTTTTATTATTTGCTGTTTTTCTTACTTTATGGTTTTAACTATTATCACACCAATTTCGACGCTCGCGTTATGTTTTTTCAACGGTTTTTGTATTGCTCTATAGTAAAACAAAAAGGGCTGAAAAAACTTATTACTTACCTATGTAAAAAATTTAAAGGGGGTAATTTTTTACTTTTTTATTATTTTTTAGCATATTTAAAATAATAAACGTATTTTATGAAAATTTCAACCGGCTACCTTTTACAGTTCAAAAGATACAGCCCTTTAAAGTTAGCACGGACGGACGGACAGACGGCTGGCTGAGTAATAGAATAGCACAACCCGGACACTGCTTACAAAATACAGAAATTGACAAGATGACGTCAGCACATGCGAAACGGAGTCTAGGGCTACAATAACTTAACACGTTCCGGGACAGTGACCGGGCTATAGACGTGATAACAATAAAAGTTCTATTGTGTCTCGTTCACTGTCCCGGAACGTGTTAAGCTGCGTGCGGTACATTGACTTTTTCGTAAATAAAACGCTTTGACACCAGTCTGTTCAAAAAAGAGTTTTTGTTCGAAAACATAAATTCTAGCGTATCAATTGTGGTGTCAATTTATGCTTCTAGTAACTGCCGAGGTAATCAGAGAGCAATAGAGGGGGTGAGGTAAAAAGTTGGTGGGACGCAGGGAGTGTCCGTACTGTATGTAGTAATCTTTGACTATTTAGTATAAGGACTAGCCTTGCGGTAGCATTTCCCCTCAGCCACGGTATAAGATCAATTAATCATGTGCATTTACACTCAATTTTACACCTTATCACTAAACGAGACAGCCTATAATTGCGAAACAATAATTTCGAACTTAGAACGTTTGGGGTTCACACGAGACTACTTTTCATGATTTTTAACGTTCAAAAGTAGAATCTAAAGTTATGGGAATAAAATCCAAAGTTGCGGATTTCATGTTACCTCGCCCCCTGCAAAAAGTGGCAGAAATGTTTGTTAGTAGAATTACACGCGTAACTAGTCCCTATATAAGTAGTCAAAGGTAGAGAAGAAGATACTCTTTCTTATACTGGGGTAATAGTGTCCCGTTGGCACCTTTTGGGTACGGGACCCTAAAAACCTCCTCTTAACTGGTCTTGGTACCTATTCTAGGACATTAAATTCCTAAATAATACCTAGTAATTTTTCTATATTCACTAGTATCGGTAATTTCTATTACGCCCCTAACTCTCACCCCACGCTTTGTCAACTAAAGGGTAGGCAGTAATATATCATTCAAAATTATATTTACAATCAAAATTAATGCCCTTTATTCCAATTGTCGGTTTATAATATTTTGTATGGAGGGGTTGATTCCGTATTGACGGGGCAATAGGGTATTGCGTTTCAAAAACTTTATTATGATTTAGGATTTCAGTGTGTCAAATTAAGAAAATATGTGAAAAAAATAGGATTCTTCAAAGCGTCATATATCATGAAGTACTAACAGTAGGAGATATGCGGATATGTGTAAATTGAGCATATAATTGAAGTTTTGATTAGAGCCAAAACACGATTAAGACACATTTTCTCGATAGAAAAACAAGCCAAAGTAGCCTCCGTCTTTATCGATAAACGCTTGGAACTGCTAAACGCTGAATAATAGAAACACGATACTTGATTTAAAAAAAAAAGCGATTGTTATTTTACAAATTTTGATTAGAGCAGAATTGAACTTACATAAATAGTACAATCACAATTAAATAAAGTTTGTTTTACGCTTGCGTCGTTTCAGTCGCGCGCGCCGCCCCATCTCTTTCTCTCGCATCAGGCAGTAATATAAGCTATCACACGCCCATTTCGCTTCAATTATTTTTCGACATAGGCCCTTAAAGTATATTTTCTAAACAATATTCAGATATATAAAATTCTCGGTCACGGTGTTTGTAACAAAACTCCTCCTAAACGGCTTGACCGATTCTTATTTGTGTATATATTCAGTAGGTCGTAAAGTATATTTTAGTGGTCTGCGCGTACGAAGTCGCTGGTAACAGCTAGTTTAGATATAAAAATCCATTGGACCCACCAAGGTAAACACAGGGGTGGTTCAGATCATGAAACTAAACAACTTTTAGTATAGGAGTAAACGTAAAATCGTAGGCATTGCAGTTTCGTATGGCATTGTTCATTTTGTTTGTCTGATCCACCGGAAAGTGCTTACAAAATCACCAATCAATAACGTTTTACGAATAGACGCGTCACATAAGCTAACATCGCTACACTTTAAACCGGCGCGATATAGTGACGTGTAACTCGTACACTAGACGGCGCGTGACTATGTGAAAGCTGGGCAATTACCTTGCTTTTTTATTGCCATTTTGGAGCGCGGGCAACGCATCTACATGTAAAAAACATCTTAGCCATAAGTTCTTATTCTGATGTTGATTCTGAAAATCACCTAGTATCCATAAAAGTCATTTATTTATTTACATATAACATTAAGTACAGAAAAAACAATTACATTGTTACAGTAGTACCAGGTTTATAAGTCTCACCGATGTACCTGCGCTGTTGACGAATTTTAAAAGCGCGCGAAATTATATTGACCAATCAGGATGTGACACCTTGCCGCTATTGGCTTATTGCTTTCGAGCCCTTTTCGCTGCTAAAGCATCCATAGTCTGCTATTCGAGTTGGAGCGAGGTACAGAATACCCTATAAATAATAATATTTTGCACTGCTCTGCGCAAACGAAGATTGACGAGCGGAATTATTTTCCTGGTCGTAGTCATTTGTTGGTACGAGTACAATTCAGGCTGGGATCGAACTGCAGTTCTCTGCTCGGAAGCGAAGCTACTAACCACTGGGCTTCTACTGTTTTATAAGCAAGTAAAATCAGTTTAAATTATTTAGTTTCATTCATCCACCCAATGTTTGTGTGAAAAAAATTGCCTCGTATCTTGTTTATGGTGTGTGGTACTTACCTACATAATAAATTTTATGATTATCAAGGTCCGCCACATACATACGGAATTCCATTACGATTTCGTATGAATTTTACCCTCCATAATTCCTTTCGGTATCAAATCTATCTATCTATCTAAACTATTATAAAACAGTAACAGAAAGTGTGTCTGTACATTGATGAACGATGATATTAACAAAAAAAAAGTTACGATATGGTTTTTAGGTGTCCCTGATTCCATTTCACTAATTTTTGGATTTTTTGTCTGTCTGTTTGTTTGTGTGTTTGTTTGTTTGAACGAATATCACGCCAAAACTAATGAACCGATTTTGATGAAACTTTTTTGTTTGATAGCTTATGATCTGACTTAAAATCTGGTATATAATTTGTGCGGACGAAGTCGCGGGTTAACGCTCGTACTATTTAGTCGGGGAAATCTACGGATTTTTGTATGGAGTAGGTTGCATTAATTGCACTTTTGGTGATAATTTGGAATATAGTAGATACATACCTAAAAACCTAAATTCTCAATAATCCCCGATTTCTTATTGTGTATTACTGAATAACTAAGACATTAAATTTAGAATAAGAATTACATTACATTAAATTTAGGTATGAACAAAAAATGGAAATCTGGTGATTTTATACAGGACGGCTTCGCTCAATACATTTTACTTATAACAATAATAATCCCCGGTTAATATCGTAAATTTGAGTAGATATTTAATATTTTGTATGATTTCCAAAATTATAACCTCAAAACTTAATTATTTAACGTTTGACTGTACACATTAAATTTGCCTTGTGATAATTAACTGTCTCTTTTGCTGGTATGCTGGAAGAAATATCTTTAGAAACAAGCTTGCCCTTTGTACATTTATATAGATTTTAAGGTATTTTTCAGGGTCCTCAGCCTACATAACCACGAAATATCGACAAAAGTGTTACAAACTAACAGTAATATTAGTTCAAACACAATTTACTAAAGTGTCTTTAATGCAATCTCAAACCTTATTTTTCCTAGACTAATTATAAAACTGTAACAGAAGTGTGTCTGTACATTGAAGATATTAACAAACACACCTAAAAACCATATCGTAACTTTTTCTTTGTTAATATCTTCAATATACAGACACATTTCTGTTACAGTTTTATAATAGTATAGATAGATTATAGATCCTGCCGGGCGAAGCTAGGGCGAGTCGCTAGTGAATAGTAAATAAACGAATAGAGTCGTAACAGCACTTAGTGCAATATTCAATATTGTTTTCTAAAACCTCATTTTTCACTGTCAATAATAACGATTATGAGATTGTAATCGACGTAATATTGAAGTAATAATTTATGTCAGTCACACTGACTCACACGGTCACAATTATTGCCAGGAGCGAGTGACAATCAAATAATATATTCATATATCTTCTCGTAACGGTTCGAATTACACAATTTTTATAGATTAGTGCTGTTCTGGAGTCGATTGATTATTGAAAAGTGTTATCGATAATTTCAATAAATATGGCTATATCAATGGTATGGTTAGAGACAGTGCTATCGCGTCTTCGCTCTCTTTTTATTTGCGCGCAAACGAACGAGATAAAAGGCGTGATATAGCCTGTGACTATATCACGCCTTTTATCTCGTCTGTTTACGCGCAAATAGTAGGAGAGCGAAGGCGCGATAGTCTGTTTCTAACCATAAAAAAAGACATGCAAAAAAAAAACCTTAGTTTTGCATGTCTTTTCTTATGGCTAGAGAAATAAGTAGTATAATAACTTCTGGTGAAAAAATAAAATTCAAACATTATCTAAGATTCGTGTGAAAACATAAACTTTCTTGGTACAACAAATAAGTAAGAACAATAAAAGTAACAAAGTCTAAAATTAATTGTTATTTTGAACTCTCGAGTCAAAACATAAGAAAACTTTATATTTACGTAATAATTGAGAAGTCTCAAAACACAAGATAAATATTCTTTTGTTATTCTTTTTATTTTTGACAAAACATAGACCTGGGATTTAGCATATCTGATGTAAGCAGATGTTTTGCGTATCTACAGGGTGAAATCGATATCATTAGCATCCTTTTAAACTAAGAGTCTACCCATCAAACTGAACAACTTTTACTATGGGAGCAAACCGATCGGAGAAAATAAAAAAACTGCTGTTCCTTACTAAGCTGCAATGACGACGCGCGAGTTCGCGACTCAAATGCATGCAACAGCCGATTTTTTTTGCTCCAATCGGTTTGCTGCCCTAGTAAATGTTGTTTAGTTCGATGGGTACACTCTCAGTTTAAAAGGATGCTCATGATATCAATTTCACCCTGTATATATAACTTTATAAAAACCCGTTATTTCGCGTGAAAATCATCTTAACCAGAGATATTATAGTTTTAAAGCCTTTATCTGTACATGGTTACTGTATGGGGTTTGGTGTCTATTGTATTGTGTTGTAGTTTAGTCACAATCCGACCGATAAAGTTTCATTAACTGTTTATGTTGAGTCCACATTTTACGTAATTTTGTAATAACTGGGTACAATGTTATCACACTGTAGTATAAATGTGCAACCAAATTTTTCTGTGTCGACTCTTCCCCATTTTTAATCGTTTTTAACACGTTTCGAGTCCAAGTAGTCCAAGTAATCGATAATAATTGTAATGTTATCGACAAAAATGTCCCAGCCCTACTCCAGTCCTGTCCCATTATAATAGGCGTTTTGTTTACAAAACCAACTGAAGGGGGATCTGTGTCAACGTCCAAACAATTTATATCACTGACAGATAACATTGAAAAACGCTCTTAACCTTCCAATACACAAAACCCAATTTCCTTTGTCACAAACCACATTTTTACGTCGAAACGTTTATGGAAGAAAGGCGTAACTGCAGTTATGGGTCAATGTGAATTGGACCGTTGAACGTTTGGAATAAGGTTGTTATTTGTTTATTTAATAACAGTAGTGGGCAAAAGATCGATAAAACAAATTGCGTCTATGTCACCTATCTTTTGCGGGGTTGTTGAATTTTTAACATTGTCGGTTTTCGGGGTTTTTGTTTGTTATTCCAGTTAGATGTGTTGAATGAACATGCCAATATGGAAATGTTTTTACGTTATTCTATTAGTCTTTAAAAAAACGGAATATTCCAATCGTTAAAATTTAAAATCAATCAATAAACTAAATCGTATATTTTTGGTATAATTTCGTCAATAATTAACACTCTGGACATTGGCTAGTGATTTCATATACTTGAGTTCTATTTTTGAGGTTATTTTTTTACTTTTTTTGTCATTTAAAGTCAGTTTTATTAGGCTAGGCTAGGGTTTCCTAAAAAGGATTTTTGCGACAGTCATAAGATGTCTTGCTCTCGTCTCTGCTTACCCTCCTGGAAAGGCTTTGCTCTTATGTTATATACCTATTAAATATATGTAATAATAATATATTTCATTTTTAGGTCCTTTGTGCCCGAACAACTTCACGTATCTCGTGACTTAAACAAAGCTACGTCGGTCGCTATCAGCGCGGCTAGCATGCCACCCACGACAAAGCGAATTTAATTGAGAAAAACGTCATACGCGCTCTTTCTGGCATACGTAAAATAATAAGGATGGAGGCACATCTCGATTTTTATCGTTTTCTCGGGGGTTGCATGCGAAGCCTGCAGATCAGGCTCGCCAGATACCTGGCTAGTTAAACGTAAAAACTGCATCGTAGACTTCGATCTAAGATCGTAGAACAATAATTTACACAAAATGCCAAGGTTCAGGATGCTAATGGGGCTCCCGAGGTTATGTAGCGCGTCAGGGATGTTCGCGGCGGCAAGTGTGACTTCCTTTCACGCCATAATACGCAGTAGAGTCGCCTCCCTGATACGTCGCGTCCAAAGTAGCACCAACAGTCTTCTGAACACCATTGCAAACCGGCCACACTGTCCCTTCTGGAGGCACTGAACGGAACTACACCTCTCCGCTGCCCCCTGCTATCAGAAAATAGGCTATGTTTAAATTATTGGCAATGAGTTTTGTATAGAATGTCATTGATTATAGGACTATTATGTGTTATATATACTGTACTAATATAGTTTTTAAGTATATACTAACTATCTATGGACTGTGTCTGAATAAAAGTATTTTGACTGGACCTCTGTTCCTGATTTTTCCTTTCCCCCCTTCTATTTTTCTATCTAAATTATTCCGGTACGTGTAGGTATGTTTATGTTTTGTTGTAGCATGTATGATATATATTATTATTTATATGTTATTTGGGTCATTATTTTATTCAGGGTAAAATAATCTGGTCCCCTTCAAAGGTAATGGAGCAAAGGCGATTTTGTTAGTAGAATAGATAAAAGTCCAAAATAAAACTGTTATCGGTAGCTACCGAATAAGAGGCCAGTCTTAGAAAAACGTAGGAATTAAAGTACGACACTACACATTTTTGCAAATTACGGTATCTCAGTTGTTTGTGTATGCAACGCAATATAATTTTGAGGGACGGTAACGCAGTGGTTATTTTGTTCAAAAATCATCAATGAATGTAAGAAGTAGCAAGAAAACATCGCTGCAAATGTCTTTAATGATTACTATAAACAACGACGAACAAAAATCGGCCTAAAATTAAAAAAAGACTTATAGAATTTATACAATAAAAGAAAATAAAAATTTATCCAAATTGTACCCTGAATAAAATAATGGCCCATTTATCTATGTACCTTTAATTGTATGTAATATGTATGTATTTATGTATTTGTTGTATTCACTTCTTTTTCACCTATAATTTTGTTTTTTATAACACCGACCCGTTCTTTGTTATATTTCCTCTACCCTAAGGTTGTCTGGAAGAAATCGCTTTTTAGCGATAAGACCGCCTTATTTGTACCATATTCAGTTATACTATGTTTCGTATAGTGCATTGTATTTTCTTTTGGTGTAAATAAAGTATATTTCATTCATTTCATTCAAAAGTATTTTGATTGATTTGATTTGACAAAAAAGTTTTTGAAATGTAACCTGTTCATGCCCAATTTTTTTATGCTCACTGCTGTACTGGGCAAAGGCCTTCCCCTCTCCAAACATCTCTATTGTGTGTATTAGTGTTTATCTTTTATGTAAAAACCCCCGAAAGCCTATTAAAAACAAACCTGCGCACTTGTAGGGTTAAAAGCGAACGAGAAACAGTTGTTTCAATTCAAAAGTTGGTAGTTAGACCGCGCCAATTTCAGAGTCAATTTAACTGTTGACCACGCAGTGTAGTTAGAATTGCAGAGTTTGTTTAGTTTACAGATGAGATTAAAAGTCGGTTTTGTTACGGCTTTTTGGACGACTGCGTAAAAGATAATTGTGTTTTTTGTTTTTGACTACTAATACTGTTATTGGGAATGTTTTTAAAAGTCGAATGTATACGAAATAACGCTGAAGTAAATGCAGTGATATTATCAATTGATGTGGCTGTGTCTATTTCGATATTATCTTAATATAATTGTAGTCGTATCTAGTTTTATTTTAGGCTAATTAATACCTTTGACTATTTATTATAAGGACTAGCCTTGCGGTAGCATTTCCCCTCTGCCACGGTATAGGAACAATTGATCATGTGCATTTACATTCAATTTTATACCTTATCACTGCCAAAGAATAAGTACGAACTTACGACGTTTGGTGTTCACGACTACTTTTCATGATTTTTAACGTTCAAAATTAGAATCTAAAAGTTACGGGGAATAAATTCCAATGTTGCGGATTTCATATTACCTCGCCCCCCGCAAAAAGTGGCAGAAATGTTTGTTAGTAGAATTACACGCGTAACTAGTCCATATATAAGTAGTCAAAGGCTAATACTCGTACCGTACACATGTCATACTTAATGTAAAGGCTTAAATACACACGCATTCATAATACGGATGCCTTTTAGGATTCATACTACACATTATATTTAGAACTAGCTGAGACCTGTTTCTTAACCGGCGTCGAATTTTAAAATTTATCAGCACGGCTAGCATGCCACGCAAGACAAAGCGACATACCGAGAAAAACGTCATGCGCGCTCTTTTTGGCATACCTAAAATAACAAATATCACATCTCGGTTTTTATCGTTTTCTTGGGGGTGGCATGCGAAGCATGCTGGGTTCAAGCTATACGAAAATCTGTTCAGCAATTTTGCCGCAAAAACATAACATGCCGACAGACAGATTGGCATTTGTCATACATTGTCATTGGCATAGTATTGATTCCTTATTCCTTAAATTATTTGTTCAGTTCTAAAAAATGATTGAATGTCAGAATTTTCTGGAAGAAAGGCATAACTGTAGTTACGATAAAAAAGTCGAGATGAGATTAATTAGATAATTAATTACTGAAACAGTATTTATGTTATGGTAGACTTCACATACGCATCAGAATTTCTTCTTCAGCGTTTGCAGGTTTCCTCACGATGTTTCCTTCAACGTTTCGAGAGCAGTCAGTATTACGTACATCGTACATACATATAGGTACGTCAGAAAAACTCATTGGTTCATGGCATGCCGTCCGTGCGGATTCGAACCCGGACCCTCATGGCTGTCCATACCTCTCTCCAATGTGCGACCGATGCTTCGATATCAAAAATCATCATCATATAAAAGTCTCTGTTTAAATCTACTCTATGCGGTCGGCGTATAAAAGAGTTCGCTCGATTTTTTTTTATTAAAAAACCACGTCTCGGTTAATGACCCCTTGTTTTCGGCGCCATTGTCCAGCCGTCTGTCTGTTCGTGGGTATGTATGTATATAGTACAGTAGCTCGAGGCGCGTGCTTCCGTATAGGAAACGACCACGTAAGTGAAACATCCCTTATACAGTCACATGAGTAAGTAATTACCTTAAAGACAATGCTTCTTACAATCGCGCTAATGATCAATCTTTGGGAGAAATTGGGCGAGCGCGTCACGAGATCATTTTGTGCGCTCCTGGCCCTATAGAGACAAAGCTTTGAGCAATCACGCTAGTTGACAATCTATGGGAGACATTGGGCGAGCGCGTCACGTGATCACTTTGTGCGCTCCTGGCCCTATAGAGACAAAGCTTTGAGCAATCACGCTAGTTGACAATCTATGGGAGACATTGGGCGAGCGTGTCACGTGATCATTTTGTGCGCTCCTGGCCCTATAGAGACAAAGCTTTGAGCAATCACGCTAGTTGACAATCTATGGGAGACATTGGGCGAGCGTGTCACGTGATCATTTTGTGCGCTCCTGGCGCTATAGAGACAAAGCATTGAGCAATCACGCTAGTTGACAATCTATGGGAGACATTGGGCGAGCGCGTCACGTGATCACTTTGTGCGCTCCTGGCCCCACAGAGACAAAGCTTCGAACAATCGCGCTAGTGGACGATCTATGGGAGACATTGGGCGAGCGCGTCTCGTGATCATTTTGTGCGCTCCTGGCCCTATAGAGACAAAGCTTTGAGCAATCACGCTAGTTGACAATCTATGGGAGACATTGGGCGAGCGTGTCACGTGATCATTTTGTGCGCTCCTGGCCCTATAGAGACAAAGCTTTGAGCAATCACGCTAGTTGACAATCTATGGGAGACATTAGGCGAGCGCGTCACGAGATCATTTTGTGCACTCCTGGCCCCACAGAGACAAAGCTTTGAGCAATCACGCTAGTTGACAATCTATGGGAGACATTGGGCGAGCGCGTCACGTGATCACTTTATGCGCTCCTGGCCCCACAGAGACAAAGCTTCGAACAATCGCGCTAGTTTACAATCTATGGGAGACATTAGGCGAGCGCGTCACGAGATCATTTTGTGCACTCCTTGCCCCACGGAGCCAAAGCTTCGAACAATTGCGCTAGTTGACAATCTCTCCATGTCTATCTCTCAATGTCTCCAACATTGGGCGAGCGCGTCATACAAAGACAAAGCTTCTAGGAGCCCAAAAAACTTAGACAATAAATTGTCTAAGAGCCAGAGGGTAAATGCTAACGCAATATAAATATTGCGTTAGCATTTACCCTCTGGCAACGTACAAGATCCACTAATCATGTGCATTTATATACAATTTTATACCTTATCACTAAACGAGAAAGCCTAAACAATAACTTCGAAATTATCACGTTTGGGGTTCACACGAGACTATTTTTCTCATTCAAAATTAGAATCTAAGGTAATGGAATATAGTCCAAAGTTACGGGTTTTTGCTACCCCTCCCCCCGCAAAAAATGGCAGAAAAGTATGTTAGTAGAATTACACACGTAACTTGTCCATATATAAAATACTCCACAAAATGATATTGACTAAATCTTTTTGTTAATAAAGATATTTGTATTTGTATCACGTTACTAGAAAATAAATCTTTGTTATTGGTTTTTTTCCGTAACTGGTTGCGCTTCAAACTACGAAAATCTATATTTTGGAAATTTTTTAAATTTTGGGTTACTTTTATCTGTCTTCATGCCAAATTTCGATTCAATAGGTGCAAAAAACATATCTCTCCTTCTGGCGCAGTCGGATAAAAAGAGTGAGCAATTGAGATGGAGTATACGAGACAGAATGGACGAAAGTATATACAGAGTGTAGGTGACAGCCTAGCAAATACTGAAGTGGTGAACTCAGACCATCAAACTGAACAACTTTCACTATGGAGCCTAAATCAGGAAACGCGAAAAAAATCAGCTGTCCCATACGTTTAAGTCGGGTAGGTACAGCAGTTTTGTATGGGACAGCGTTTCCTGAGGTATGCTCCATAGTGAAAGTTGTTCAGTTTGATAGTCTGTGTATTCTCTAGTATTTCACTTCAGTATTTGCTAGGCTGTAACTTACACCCTGTATTGGGTTCCTTTTTTGACTACGGAACCCTAAAAACAGCTGTTCTATACATAACTGAAAAACAGAATTTTTATTTCGCGATTCTCTGATTGAATGTTAATTTAATATTAATATAAGATTTTCTTTTTACAGGTAAGCTTCGAATTGTTGATGAATCCGACATGAACTCATATTTTATTCTTTGTGAGTATCATAGAATAATATTATTTGGTAGTTAGTAATTATTTGAATAAGAACGTAGGAAAATTTGTTTTAAATATATATATATATATATATATTCTGCTATGATTATTCAAATAGTATTTTTGTGAACTGAATATTTTCAGGGGATAATTAGACCATCAAATTGAACAACATTCCTTAAGGGGGCGTCTATTAATTTCGTGAGGCGATTTCGGCGATATTTCGATTTTAGATTTGGGGAGGGGGCTCCCCACTTAGTGAGATTTGGTTCCACCTACCCCCACCTCCCCCCCCCCCCCTCCCACTCAAATTTTTTTTTTTAATGCTTATTTTTAGTGTAAAATCGTTTATCTGTGCTTGAAAAAAATACGTGATATTTGCCGAGTCCCCACCTCTCCCCCATGTGAGATTTGACTCGACCCCCCTCCCCCTCACGCCTCACTTAATTATGGACGCCCCCTAATCGCATAAAAAGTCAGCTTTCTCAAAAAATACCGTCGCCATATTATGAAGGACCTTTATTTTCCAAAACTCGTTGTTTCTAAAATCCATAAAAATAAAATAAAACAATAAAAACAGTTTAATTTTAAATCGATGGATAAACTCTTTTTTTTCATGAAAGCATACTGATTTTCTTAGTTGAATTACGTGAACTTCAAAAGTTCACGTAATTACAGTTTTATTTTATGTACCTAACAGTAAGTTCCTACATCCCCCGATGTAATCCATCTCGTATGTCTAGTTAAACAAACAAAATAAACGTCCATCTCCTGTTATGTATTAATTTTCTAAAATTAAAACAAATCTATCTTCCATTTTTAATAACGATTTATTGCCGTTTATAATTTC
Organism: Agonopterix arenella; assembly: GCA_927399405.1. Classification (NCBI taxonomy): domain Eukaryota; kingdom Metazoa; phylum Arthropoda; class Insecta; order Lepidoptera; family Depressariidae; genus Agonopterix; species Agonopterix arenella. The sequence goes on along the minus strand of OV656718.1, from coordinate 5,751,710 downwards.
AACGTCGCCCCCTCTCAAATAATTAATTTGCGAACATTTCCTTTTAATAAATTGATTAATATTATTAAAATTAAGACGTCTTGCTAGCTAGAGAAATTTGAGTAATTTTTGTAATTATCTTTCAAAAAGCATTTCTATTTAAGAGTCGAATTACATGAGCAACTTCCCCTGTTATGTGATTACGAAATTCAGTTTGACATTAAGCGAATAGCGCCCCCTCACTCTATCTGGCGCCCCCTAAATGCTTCTTGGTTAATGAAGCGCCCTATTCTTATCCTAAATGTTTCTAATGTTATCTAGTAAGTATAAAATATGTAGTAAATTAATATGCCTGCAGTAGGCCTAAAACAAAGTACACAAAACCTACAAACAGTTTTTTCATTAAATTTTTATAACTAACAACACAGTTCTCTGACTGACTGCCAGACAACGCACAACCCAAACTAACACTAAAGATAGAACCATGAAATGTACCTACAAGGTGTAACAAAAGTAAAAATAAACGTTTAAAACCTTTAAGGGGGTTGTTCAGACAATCAAACTGAACAACTTTCACTACTAAAAAAATCTGCTGTCCTATACATTTAGCTCGAGTAGATTTGTAGTTTAGTATGGAACATCCGATTTTTTTTCGCGATTTCGATATTAGTCCTATAGTGAAAGTTGTTCAGTTTGATGGTCTGAACTATCCCCTTAAAAATGTTTATTTTTATTTTTGTAACACCTTGTATAGGTATTCTACGAAGAATGTAGGAGTGCACTAAGAAAGGATTTTGTTATATTCCAATTTCAAGCGGACGAAGTCGCTGGCACATACATAATTATGATTCCGAACGTAAGTTACAAGGCTTTTTGATATGGAAACAATACAACGACACAAACATAACATCCATAACCGAAACAGAACGAACAAACCAACCCAGGTCAATCCTAATCGAATTTCAGTTCTAATCACATTGCAATCCAATTACTATTCAACTGTGTTTAATACCGTATCGCGCTAAACTTGACTTATTTATACTATGTGACTGACAGCCTTTAACCTCTGAGCCATCTGTCAAAACAGCTCTAACGGCTGTCAAATTAATAGCGCAATACCGAATGTGTTAAAAGATGTGGTTCGCACGCGGTCCAATCATGGTTCAGTTGCGATTTATTTAGCTCGATTGCTCTTCTGGTTTGACAGTCCAACCATTACATCAACTGAGTCGTCGATTTGTAACTTTTATAATTTGCGAAGAATCATTTAGATTTAAAAATCTACACGGTGGATTTCTAAGAAAGACAATTGTAGAATTTGGCGTCCCTTAAATCTAGCGCCCCTATCCAAGTTAACATTATCTATTCCTGACATCAAACTCTAAACTTTAAAGAGCACTCAAATTGCTACATGTTTTAAATAATTTAGCGCCCCTTACATTTAGCGCCCCTACAATTAAGAGCAACCCAACATATCGATCTCTGACAGCCTACTAATTAAAACAAAGATGTCTGCGACGCCATCTTTTTTCTCTAAGTAATTGAATTACATTAACAAATGACGCTGCATCAGAGGATGCAATTGACTTTGTCACGTAATGTTTATTTATTTAAGGGTAATTGCTATTGATCGCTAGCTTTATGAATTGTTTACAACCATGGACAACATTAACCTAAGGCGCGGTTTATACAGCAGAAACGTGTGGCGGATAGTCAAAGTAACACCAATATAAACCTTACGAGCGTTAACCCGCGACTTCGTCCGCACAAATTATATACCAGATTTTAAGTCAGATCATAAGCTATCAAACAAAAAAAGTTTCATCAAAATCGGTTCAGTAGTTTTTGCGTGATGCTCGTTCAAACAAACAAACACACAAACAAACAAACAGACGCACAAACAAACAAACAGACAGACAAAAAATCCAAAAATTGATGATATGGAATCTGGGATACCTAAAAACCATATCGTAACTTTTTTTTTGTTAATATCTTCAATGTACAGACAAACTTCCTGTTACAGTTTTATAATAGTACGAGCGTTAACCCGCGACTTCGTCCGCACAAATTATATACCAGATTTTAAGTCAGATCATAAGCTATCAAACAAAAAAAGTTTCATCAAAATCGGTTGAGTAGTTTTTGCGTGATGCTCGTTCAAACAAACAAACACACAAACAAACAAACAGACAGACAAAAAATCCAAAAATTGATGATATGGAATCTGGGATACCTAAAAACCATATCGTAACTTTTTTTTTGTTAATATCTTCAATGTACAGACAAACTTCCTGTTACAGTTTTATAATAGTTTAGATGCTGAAGCGCAACCAGTTACGGAAAAAAACCTGTAACAAAGATTTATTTTCTAGTAACGTGATACAAATATCTTTACTAAGAGGCTATGTGAAAAAAATAGGATTCTTCAAAGCGTCATATATCATGTAGTACTAACAGTAGGAGTATGATTAGCGGATATGTGTAAATTGAACATATAATTGAAGTTTTGATTAGAGCCAAAACACGATTAAAACACATTTTCTGTATAGAAAAACAAGCCAAAGTAGCCTCCGTCTTTATCGATAAACGCTTGGAACTGCTAAACGGTGAATAATAGAAACACGAGACTTGATTTAAAAAAAAGAGATTGATATTTTACAAATTTTGATTAGAGCAGAATTGAACTTACATAAATAGTACAATCACAATTAAATAAAGTTTGTTTTACGCTTGCGTCGTTTCAGGCGCGCGCCCCATCTCTTTCTCTCGCATCAGGCAGTAATAAAAGCTATCACACGCCAATTTCGCTTCAATTATTTTTCGACATAGGCCCTTAATCTTTTCTTTTTTTAAACTTGCTTCCTAAAAAACTCAACATATGGTATGTTCATAGTTCCATGAAAAACTGTACAGGATCATGTCAAGGCTGTGCCTGCGTTTTTTTTAAAGACCAAGGGATCGACCCCATACAGCCATTACGTAAACATAAAATGTTTCGCTAATAATGGAACATTCTCCGGTTTAGCTTTAAGCTATCACACGCCCATTTCGCTTCAATTATTTTTCAAATCTTTACCCTCCGTTTTTCGCAACCGTAGTTGGTTAAAAACTTACCAAGTCATGGAGACCGTTAACTTTTCAACCTCTTCTACTTTTAACTTTCAACCTATTGTACTAAAAATATTCCCTTATAATAACATTTTCTCATATTTCTCCCAAGTCTCCCATACACATGAAAGCACTTCTAAAGTATTGTTGTACACTGGCGGACACAATAAGGGGATGTGATTGAATCGGGAAATTGTTAGGTTACTTTTTAGGGTTCCCTAGTCAAACAAGGAACCCTTTTACTTTCGTCCATTCTGTCTGTATTCCGCTTCAATTACTCACACATTTTTGCACGTAATAATTTATGTAATTTTGTATGAAAATAGATTATAGTTACCCAAAAACTGAAATGTGGTAATTTTAATTAAGGTGAGGTGGAACCTATTTTGTCTTTTTTCGAACCGGTTTTTGATAACCAAATTATTACATTTAATACATAGTTCAAATAACAGTGTAGATTCGTTTTTTCTGCAGTGAATCTAACAGTTGAAAACATGATTCTATTAAATTTTCTCGATAGAAAAGAGGACCAAAGTAAGATCGATTTCTGATTAATAACCAGTTAATACAAGAATCACCATACACCATTTCTACTGAATGTACCATCATTTGAAAGTTAATTAATTATAGCAGAGATACTACCCGATGGTTTTTACCCCAAACACCCAAGAGAAAAGATATTGATGATAAATACGTTTCTTTTGCGATCTTGCTTTCAATTGAAGCGGGATGGCTAATTGCAAACGTTTGCTTGTAAGAAAGAGACGCTTGCTCTAGGGATACCAAATAAATCCCATACAACGAAAAGGGGGTAGAAAAAAACATCTTCAAACGCGTGTGCAAAAAAACAGTTTAGCAGCCACTATACTGCTAATAGCTACGGAACCCTATCATTGTGTCCGACACGCTCTTGACCGTTTTTTTTCAAGTTATTGTTAGGGTCTAACTGCTTGACTTTGGATGGTAGGTAACTAAAGTTGATGAACAATTCTGAACCTTATTCGTAGAGATAAGGTGACTCTACACGCAGACCACTGAAGTAAAAACATTTTGAAAAAAAAAACTTACAAGCGTTTGCCAGCGACTTTAGCTCAGTCATTTTGTGGTTTGAGCCGGGACTAATTAATAATTGATATATTTTTTCGGTATAATATTGATGAGCCAATTTAAGCCTAGAAATGTACCAAAATACGTCAGCAACAGTTCCAATTTTAAAATTTAGCTATTATCTGGTTCTAAAAAACCTAATGGTAAATTATTTTTAGCACATATATAAGGCTTTACCATAATTACATGGTGTAAATATTTTTGGCTACTTAGAAGGTTTTGAAAAATACGTTCGTATTTTCTAATAAATACCTTAATTTTTAAAATTTCAATGCTTATTTTATTGCTCAAAAATAATGTATATTGTTAAAGCTAAGTCAAATGAGTGTAGTTTTAATTAATAGTATTAATATTATTAATTAAAAATGTTGATTTCTATGTTGCGTAGCGATTTTTATTTTAATATGTGTTCAGATAGTATTTTTGTCACTAAATGGTGCCGGTTACAGTTTAAAAGTCCAATTAATAATTACTCCCTACCCCGCCTAACAAAACTGCGTAAAATGAGTGAATTTCTTAGGGAAAGTTATTCAGTATCATGGGTACAATTACCCCTTCAAGTAATGCAACGGTTTACCCTAACACCCTGTTCCATTTTTCATAACTCTGCAAAAAATTGCAAAAAAATCAGTATTGTTCCTACCGATTCTTATCAATCAAACACCCATAGGTTCCAGTAAAGCAATGAATATCACAAACTTGCCCCCCCCCCCCCCCACCTCCTTGGTCAGAAAGATTAATGACATGTCAATGCTACGCACCCAGCCATTAACTTTTACATTATTGCCACTATGTCTGATGGAAAAACACTATACTATACTTATCTATAGGTTCTTGTGAACACAGCTTCCCGGACGAAAAGAAATGCCCTTGTTAGATCGCCATTTGTGGCGACCTACCGAACGTATGAAGCTCCCCATTGGTAAACGTCTGGTTTTTAGAAGCTATCTTCGTGCTTAGTTAGCAATGAAATTGAACATACATACATACATACATACATATGCTCACGCCTATGTCCCATACTGGGGTAGGCAGAGACAACAGATCGCAACATGCTACGATTCTGACACACATCTTTCGCCTCCTCAACATCCATAAGTTTCTTCATACAAACTCGTCGGTTACGGGTACATTTTATTTGGCCCTTCTTCAGTATTTGGTCAGCGTACGTTAGCCTAGGGCGACCCCTTTCGACCATTCCATTCACACTTGCCTTGTAAATTTCATACGTCAACCTACTTTCGCTCATTCTTTCCACATGGCCAAACCACATCAACATGCCTTTTTTAATCCTGGTCACTACATCTTCTTAATCTTCAATATCTCTGCTTTATTTGCTATGAAGTATATTTCTTATTTTTCTTTAAAATACATATAAAACCTGTGCTCAAAGGAAAGCCTAAATATTGGAAAAAATCTGTATTATTTGCATCTACTTTTTAAGTTGAAGTCATTTTTACTTGCGACACACGCCATTGTGTAGACATTACGTTTATTGAATTGAAAATAAAGAAAGGTAAGTAGGTACATAAAAAATAAATAAAAAAATTTAGAAAATAAAATTAACTTAAGGTGGTTGCAGAGGGGTCAATTTTATACAAAACTTTGACGCACAATACGCGTAGACGGTATTAATATAAGTAACTTTGTACATATGGAAAAATAGTTTAGAAAATCTAGATGCCGCGTCACAAATAAAATTCGCAATTTATAAAATAATTACGAATATATACCTAAAGCTTTGAAATACAAAATTTTAAAAGCTTTATATCTTCGTAATTATTTTATAAATTGCAAATGTTATTTGTGACGCGGCAACTAGATTTTCTAAACTATTTTTCCATATATAAAATATTACTTTTATTAATTCCGTGTACGCGTATTGTGCGTCAAACTTTTGTATGAACTGAAACCACCTTAACCTAAAATATGGTGCAGGTTTGGACCGCGCGGGAGGGTAGCCAAGATGCTGGCAGCGTTTCCTCGCTGAACGGCTAAACTGATCCGTTGAGCGAGGAAAGCGGCCAGCCCTTGGGTGGATTTGGTGCGAATTCTTATGATCTTCGAATTGGATTTCCTTGGATTAGAAGGCACCACAGTTAGTGACATAATGAAGGGCAAGCCAGTCAAAAATAGGTATAGCTACTAAAATGACGTATTATTTATTATTATTTGTTTGTAAGGGCTTAGTTAATGAACCAATAGCTACTGCGACCTAAATAGATCTATTGTAGCTGTCATCCTAGACCTAAAGGTCATTTCCTAGGCCCACGGAACGTCATGAACCGCGTTATGCTTTTGGAGGGGAGGTCCCTAATGTCAGTAGGCGTTACTATGTATCCACCTAGATGGCGACTCGTGCTGTGAGGTGCAGAGGAGGTGTATTGGCGTTTCCTCTGCATCACAGCAGAATCTGCAAGTGGTTGAATCTACGAGCCCCATTCTGTGTAGATGTTTGTTTAACTTGCAGAGTCCTGTTAAGGCTCGCACCAAGAGCCTTAAGTCGCTGCGGTTTGAATTGATGACGTACCTAGTTTGGTGGAGGTGAAGCGGATCTGAAAGGGTCAAGGTCGTTCGGTCAGGGAAACCTCTGATAATATCGTGAAAACCGCGCATTCTTATCTGCCAAGAGCAAGGGCATGTGTTTTTTCGCGATATAAAAATTTCAAGACTTTTTATAGCAGGAATGTCTGTTTAGCGACAACAACGCCTTAATTTTGTCCGTCTGAATTTCCTGTCTGTTTACTCTTTGTACTTTGTTTTTGTTTTTGGTGTAAAATAAAGTATAAATTGATTGATGAAAACAGATCGGTTTTTGTTGGAAATGTTGCAAATTTTGTTAAACAGGGTGAAATTGTAATCATTAGCATCCTTTGAAAACTAAGACTCCACACATCAAACTGAACTTCTTTTATTATGGGAGCAAATCTGTCAGCGCCAAAAATATCTACTATTTCTATTCTATTCTATTTTAAAAAAAATGGCTGCCATCTTGGTTTTGATAATTTTGCCAATGTAGTTTACTTAGCAACAGTGCTTGACGTATGGTAGTTGGTGACTTCAAGGATTGTTTTTCGAAAAGAACACTATCTTGAGCCGCCACTGGAACTTCGTTGTAGGCCCGGGAGGGGCAACCAACAATCGACGAGCGACACGTGACTATCCAATAGCAGACCTACATAGCGACTCCATCAACTATTTCATACATACGTTTGTGTCGAGTAGCCGTAACATACGTTCAGGGTTAAAAGTACAAAAAAAAGAATTAAAAAAAGCCCTAAGGCGGTCTGAAAAAACTGACACCAGGACCAGAGGGTCTATTTCACCCGGACATTCGACCTTTTTCAAACTTCAAAGACTTTATTGTCATCATCATCATATCAGCCATTAAACGTCCACTGCTGGACATAAGCCTCCCCCAAAATGGGGGGATTTGCCATAATCGCCACGCTTGACAGGCGGGTTGGCGATCGCAGTTGGATTGAATGTGTGTACTCAGAGGATGCTGCTGCCAATCTTCTGGTAGATCCCTTAGTCGCGTTTTACGACACCCACGGGAGGAAATGGGATGGTGCTATTCTTAGTCGACACCACACGGAGACTGGTAATATAATGTGGTGAACAGTATTTTAGATAGAGCTCTGTGATCTGCCCATGAGCATGCAATATTTAATTAGAGAGAGGGCATGCAGAGCATTAGGTACCTTACAATTCTACGATTACAATTTACAATTCTTTAGTATACTTAAATATTACATTATAGTTTCTTCAGTCCAATACTAACTAGGTACATAGATATATTGTCAATATTATAGAATAAGGTACTAATTGCGTGAACTTCTCTCTCTCTTTCTTGTTGTGTATTATTACTTCTTGTTATTGTAAATTGTCTGACATTTGAATAATTTTATTTTACTAGAAGTCTCACTATGAATTAATGAAATAATGTATCTACTTAACTTTATTTTTCCTAGACTAAATAATTATCTCACTAAGATACTATTTGTGTATATATCTGAAAAGACAGAGTTCGGTGAAACTATGTAAGAAGCAATGTAAACTGCCAACTTGTACCTAAATTTCCTACACAATAAAGAATTTATTATTTATTTATTTATTTACGTTTTCATTTTAATGTCAACTCTATTACAATGAAGGTCTCGATGTATTGAAAATCGAAAGTACAGGGCCAGGGCTTGCCCACACGATAAGAAGATCATCATCGTCTGTCCTGCGACTTTAAATGTCACAGAAACACTTTTCAGGCCCTTTTTGCATTAAAATACGCAATTAAAAAAACTGCCGCTCAATTAACTTTTTTCCACACTCATGAGGGTAAAATAATTAAAGTCAAATAATCTACCCTCATCCCTAGCGTCTGACGAAATAATTAGCCGTTCAAAAAGCGTGAAATTATCTCAATTATACTGTTTATTAATTCAACGTGACACGACAAATATTGCGTAAGTGTTAAAATACTTCGCGTTTTGATTGTGTGAGTGTGTTGAACGTTTCGATAGAAGGTTCTACCAGGCCAGTCCCACTCCACAGCTCAGGTACGTTTGACAGCCGGACCCCACCGTGGGGTGCATCGTCGCTCAATGACATAAGGCGCCACCGAACTTTATATTAAAAAAAAAACATTAATTTCAGGAAACCAGTGTGTATTTCTGAGCGCGTAGAACCCGAATTCCTTTAAAGTACGAGTGGATAGGCTTCTTCTGGGTGAGCTCGCTACATCTTCGACCCCATCTTCGTCCTGAGGACTAGATTCAAGTCAACCCAAACGTAATAAAAAAAAAACCGGTTCCATACACAAAGCATTACATAGGGGCTATTATAAGAGGGGTTAGAAGTGCAAAGTAGACGTGGAACTTGTCGCCACAGGTTATGCAATGATTTGCATAACGCCATAAGGCGCGCGGCATGGTGCGAGCGAGAGGGCATGAGTAATTGTAGCAGCGTGAGCGGGAAGACAAGTGGCGCATAGTAAAAGTTGTTAAGTTTGATGGGCTAATCCACCCCCTTAAATGTTTATTTGTATTTTTATAACACCTTGTATAGGGCTACCAACTGTCATTTTAGACCATTGTAATATTTTGTCACTAGAACAGCTTTTATTGATCCCTTTCCGATATGAATATCAATACCTAGTTTGAAATATTTTCAATCAAAATTACCAAATAAAAACAAGTTTCTGATTTAGTTCTCCATAACAATAAATGTACGAAATACGTGGAGTACAAAAAGGTCACAAAATTTAATGTTTAGTTACTAAAAAGACAAAGAAAAACAATAAGTGATATTTTTTAGCCTATTTCATCCCACTACAGGGCAAAGGGGAAGACAAAGAAAAACAATAAGTGATATTTTTTTAGCCTATTTCATCCCACTACTGGGCAAAGGGGAAGACAAAGAAAAACAATAAGTGATATTTTTTTAGCCTATTTCATCCCACTACTGGGCAAAGGGGAAGACAAAGAAAAACAATAAGTGATATTTTTTTAGCCTATTTCATCCCACTGCTGGGCACAGGCAAAGGCCTAAACCTAATTTTGGCTTAGACGAAATAACTATGGACGAGTTAACTGTTACTTTTTGCGGGGGATGAGGTAGCTATAAAATCCGAAAATTTTAATTTTAAGCCATTACTCTAGATTCTTATTTTCATTGTTTAAAATAGTCTTGTGTGAACCTCAAACGAGACCTACCTAGTTTAAAGTTATTGTTCCGATTCCGAATTATAGGCTGTCTGTCGCTCTTGTTTAGTGATAAGGTTTAAAATTGTATGTAAATGCACATGATCAATTGATCGTGTCTCTTGGTAGAGGGGAATGCTTACGAGCGGCTGGTCCCTATACCTGGTGAAATTGATATCATTAGCATCCTTTTAAACTAAGAGTCTCCCATCAAACTGAACAGGAACATAGGAATCGGTTAGTACCTACTGGTTAATGGCCAATGGCTACTAAGAACCCAACTTTCATCGACCATATAACTACAGGGTGAAATTGATATCATTAGCATCCTTTTAAACTAAGAGTGTAGCATATCAAACTGAACAACTTTTACTATGGGAGCAAACCGATAGGAGCAAAAAAAATATCAGCTGTTCCATACTAACCTGCAATGCCTACTCGACTGAAATGTATGCAACGGCAGATTTTTTTTTTCTCCGATCTGTTTGCTCCCATAGTAAAAGTTGTTCAGTTTGATATGCTACACTCTTAGATTAAAAGGATGTTAATGATATCAATTTCACCCTGTAGTTATATGGTCGAAGAAAGTTGGGTTCTTAGTGGCCATTGGCCATTAACCAGTAGGTACTAACCGATTCCTACCTGTAAAATCATTGACTTACCAACTACTGGACGTAGGATCCGCGCTCAAAAGTGTCCGAACGAAATGAGCACCAAAACGTAAAAAGAGAACCAATTACGCGACAGTCTTCGTTTGATCGGCCATCTATGCGCGCGCCGCCGTGCCCCGATGGGGGAGTAGGATGGAAAAGAATTTAAGCATTTTTAATGTTTTTAGTTGGTTTATATTATTACCCAGCAAACAATTTGGTCGTATTAGGCCCCCATTTATATGACTATTTTGACTTATAAAAGTTATATAACTGTAATTTCGTCATATACTTGACGAGATATTTTCGGCATCTAACGCGAATTTTACGCATCCTTTGAGACAGTCCGCCTTTGCTGTCGTCTGTTTGAAGTGGACATAACGTCCTCTATCTATTTTGTGCCGTCTAACGCGTTACTAATAACCGCATGGACATTTCGCGGAATAAAGGATTTATTAGTTTCACTGCGACTTGAAAGCTTTGATGTGTAGTTTTTATGATGAATGCTTTTAACTTTTGCCCTTTTTTTGTTTAATTTTTTGTGCTGTGCTTGCTAACAAGAAGTAAACCGTCGCTTTTAATTATAACTACAGGCTGTTAGGGTCTTCTTCTTATCGAGTGGGCAGAGCCCTGGTGTCAGAGTTTTCTCAGAACGCCTTACGGCCTCTGACGTGGTTTTTATGTAACGACTACTACCACCATAGATTGTAGCCGGGACAAACGGCTTAACGTGCCATCCGAAGCACGGAATCATATTTTCGGTTTTAATCGGTGATTCAGCCTGCAATGTCCTAACCAACTGGGGAAAAACGCACAAAGTGACATTTCACTAGGTGTCCCCCGTGGGAATCGAACCCACGACCTCCGTGTCGAGAGCCAATGCTCTTAACCATTACGGCTGTTAGGGTAAACAGTTACATTACTTTAAGGAGTTATTGTATCAATTTCGCAAAGAAAATTTCGTCTTTTCATACAAAATGTTCGATCTACTGATTGCATTTAGAATGCAAAGTGCTAAGTCCAATCCATTTTTTTTTTGTATATTCCTATAGGTTTCTTCCAGGGTTAGAAATTATCAAGATAATGATTTTCTTTGATAATTATCATGATAATTATCCGATAATCAGTGTTGGATTTTGTACTATAGTTATAGTACTTATACTATAATTTCGCCCTTCGTACTATATAAGGTCTAACAAAATTAGATGAAATTATTTTAAGGCTGTAACGAGATAGACTATCATGCTAGCTACTCGTTCGGTTCACAAATATAACATTAGTCAGATATAGGTTCTAAGTACATAAGTCGAATAATAGAAATTAACTTTAAAAGGAATAAAAATACTTGAATAAATTAAATAAGTGGGAAAGCCGCATGATCTAAGTAGTATGTTTTACGAAATAATACTAATATTGCATTATCTTAAGGCGAAACGTAACAACCTTATTTCTATAGTTATAGAGATCATTATCGTTGAAAGAATAAATATCTTCAGAATTAACTGGACACGACCTTATTTTCATCGAGTTAAGGTTCAATTTTGTTTGTTAAAATTTCGCCCACTTTGCACACTTCGGCCACTTTGCCCATATTGCCCATATCGACCACCTTTTGATGAGCATAAATAGGCGGGTTCGAGAGGGGGACGGGGCATTCAACAATTAACATTCTTTGAGCTCACTCGCTGCCGGTTGGTGTTTTGATTTTACTTAAATTTTCTACGTACCTACATTTGGGAGATTTTGTTGATAATTTGTAAAGTAATTCAAGGGGAAGCGATAAACTTTCTTTATTGATTTTTGGGATAAATTCTGGGGTTTTCATATCTTTAATTACTTACTAAATTCATTTATTTGGGGTTAATGTTTAAATTGTGAGCTTGAAGGGTATTACGGAACACGATGAAGTATCGTGGGTTATAGGCTCCTTTTACACCTTACGGTGTTAAAGGTGAAAGCGCTTATAGCTTCCATTGTATAGCCTGGTCTTGTGGTGTGCCAGGGATCGTTCTTTACCGACATAACGATCTATAGCCACATAGGTTTCGTAAGCTGGGTGCATTGTTACGGGGTATCCCACCGTCGAAGTGGAGGGAGTCCTTTAGGGGGCCTTAGTACCTTATGCTCGGCGTACGAAATCTAGTCCCCTTAACATATGACACTTTTACTGTAGGGACCGTTCATATCACAACTTATGGCTTCGGCCGTGATATGAGCATTACACATGGAATAGGGTTAGGTACACTTAGAGGGCTCCACCCTCGAACCTTTTAACTTAGCTAGTCAGAAGGTTTCTTCCCTAGACAATCACGGGAAGACCTACATTACACACCTACACAATTAAATGTAAATGTGAGGCCTGCCTCTAGTATTGCGGAATACTCTTACACCGGAGTGTTTCAAACCTTAGGGAAACTTCTTTAGAATAGGAATATTTTAGACATTGGTTAGTTTATTAAATTCACGTTTATTGTAGGAATAGGCTAGGATAGGATAGGTATCATAGCTACTTAGATTAATATTGGGGATAATTGATGTTAGAATTCATAGGAAAATAATATTATCTTGATCTTAATTAATTAGGGAGGTAATTTTAAACTCTAACAATATCTTCTCTTTACAATATTGGTTTTATAGTAGATTGGTACTAAGTTGATAAATTAGTATGAACTTATCTTCAAAGTTGCTGACTATTTAATAGAGAATGTTAAGCATATTAAAGAAAGACACATCCACTGAATTTGCTCAGATTCATAGTTTATTTTCCTAGTATTATACTAACTGTCTCAATGACTCTGACAAACTGACTAGAACTGACAAATAAAAGTAATCATTATAGTCCTCTATTTTAATATTAAATACTTACTCATACTTACTGATTTCATACTAAAGTTGTTGAATACTTGAAGGTATCACTGTAGAGGTTCTGGCCACATCTTCTCTGCAGTTAGGTCCCTAGTGACGTGGTAGTAGAATCCTTTTTTAAGGCCATACCCTATCCAATAGAAGTATTTGAGAAGGAACTTTATTTACAAGATTTACATAAGAAGTCCTAATTAAGAAATCTAAATATTAATAATATAACATAATAAACCTCTTGAAAAAGTCAACTTGAGGTCCTGATAGTTTTTGCTTGTCTTTGGGTGAGCAGAGAGCAGCCCGTAGCTAATCTCCATACAAAAATGATTGGAGACGTTACACTTCAAAAGATAAAGCTGAAAATATCATTAATTCTACTCATATTCTAAATGTCTACCAAATGATGACATTCACAACAGAAATATTTAATATTCTTCTCTGATATTTCTAGTATCCGGCCACATGGTTGGGGTCTCCCCTAAAAAACAATCACAATGTTGTCTAATCAATTTACGCTTACCATTTTCTTATGATATTATCTAATTCAGACCTACGCCCTGTATACTTGGTTAGGTTAGGTATTATTCAGGTTAGAATTATTTTAGGTTCATCGCAAATAAGATCTAGGTCACTAAGTCCTTCTAAAAGAACCTGAGTTTCTACTACATAATGTGGGTTCCTAGACGATCACTCCTTCTGGCCAATTTTTAGTTTAAGTTTAGATAATTAGGTAGATTTAAGTTTAGATGTAAATTAAGTCTGTTGTTATGGAATAGTTCTTTGGATAACTTAAAGATTAGGTATTACATATCATTAGGTTATTAGAATCGAAAAAAACAAGATAGTCTTAGTTATATCATAAATAATTTAATAAGTAGTGGGTATATAGGATCTAGAATAGATAGAATAGTTAGATAGGTTAGGATTAGGTAAGGTCCGTTACAAGGCGGTGATCAGACCATCAAACTGACCAACTTTCTCTATGGGACCAATATCGAAATCGCGAAAAAAAAATCAGCCTGTTCCATACAAACCTACTCGACTTAAATGTATGGGACAGCAGATTTTTTTTTCTCGATTTCAATATTGGTCCCATAGAGAAAGTGGTTCAGTTTGATGGTCTGATCATCCCCTTAAAATAGTTTCACCTAATTTTGTTAGACCTTATATACTATCCACATCTAAATTAATCCGGTTCGTGTAGGTATGTTTATGTTTTGTTGTAGCATGTATGATATATATTATATATTATTATTTATATGTTATTTATCTATGTACCTTTAATTATATGTAATATGTATGTATTTATGTATTTGTTGTATTCACTTCTTTTTCACCTATAATTTTGTTTTTTATAACACCGACCCGTTCTTTGTTATATTTCCTCTACGGTTACGGTCTAAGGTTGTCTGGAAGAAATCGCTTTTTAGCGATAAGACCGCCTTATTTGTACCATATTCAGTTTATGTTTCCTATTGTGCATTGTATTTTCTCTTGGTGTAAATAAAGTATATTTCATTCATTCATTCATTCTAAGGATAGTACGCTAAAATACTATAATTTCAAGTTTACTCCCGAATGCTTAGTTTAACGTCATATGAATATTTCGACCGTACGTGTATCCGAATTCAGATATTGCAATGTTTTCTGTGCCGACTGCGAACGAATATTCAGTAGGTAAAGTGAACCTTACCAAGACTAAGATACGAAACAAACTGGCAACACCACAGTCCATAGATGCCATTTTACTGTCTTGTGCAGTGCCGCGACACAGAGAACAAAATCGTGATTGTATGAAATGCCCTAGAATGTATGGGCTTAAGGCTGCCCGCCCTCGTCAGACTTTTTGTAGGACCGATAAACGGTCCGACTTTTCCTCCGATACTTATGAACGTTATTTTTGACCGAGTTCGGTTATGTGGATCTACACTGCGATAGTGAGGCCTATGGTATCCTACTGCAGTGTAGCCTGGCATAAGAAAACCGAACAAGCGAAGTGTGTAAACACCCTAAATAGCCTACAAGGATTAGTATGCAGAATAGCAACGGGGGCAATGAAATCTACACCCACGGCTGCTATGGAGGCAATATTAGGTTTGCCTCCACTACACATCCATGTGCAGAAAGAGGCAAAAATTGCAATGCTCCGAGCCTTGGAACGAGGAGATTCCAAATGGAAGTCCTCTGTTATGAGAGGGTTACATGAAACTCTCTTAACAATTCCGATCATGTGTATGCCGAAAGACACCATGAACAAAGAATATAACTTCAACAGGTTATACAAGGTAATCCTACCCCAAAGAAAGGACTGGAACGGGAATACCCCACAATCCTTCAGCGCTGGAGATGTCGTCTGGTTTACGGATGGCTCCAGGAAGGACAACCGTGCTGGAGCTGGAATATGTGGCGGCAATCCAAGAATTAAAAAGGCGATTCACCTTGGACAGCATGCCACAGTATTCCAGACTGAAATGTACGCTATCATAGATTGCGTACATGAGAATCTGAAAAGATGCCCAAAGGGGAAACATATTGTTATTTTATCAGATAGCCAGGCTGCTCTAAAAGCGCTAGGATCTGATGAAACAGAGTCGAAACTAACATTAGATTGTGCCCGAGCACTCAACCAGCTAGGACGGACAAACTCTGTCACCCTAGGCTGGGTGCCCGGACACTGCGGTATTGATGGAAATGAGGCTGCTGACGAGCTGGCACGAAGAGGGGCGGAAGAGGACGCCATAGGCCCCGAGCCTTATTGCGGCATCTCCCGCAACACCTCTAGACGTGTGCTAAAGGAATGGGCCGTGGACCAAAGCCGTAAGCTCTGGTCGGATACACCAGGACTGAGGCATGCGAAAGAACTTGTGACCGGCTTTTCAAACAGACATACCTCGGATGCCATCAATTCAAACCGCAACGACTTAAGGCTCTTAGTACGAGCCTTAACAGGACACTGCAAGCTAAACAAACACCTACACAGAATGGGGCTTGTAGATTCACCCACTTGCAGATTCTGCTGTGAAGCAGAGGAAACGCCCATACACCTCCTCTGCGAATGCGAAGTGCTCATTCACAGCAGAAGTCGCCATCTAGGTGGATACATAATAACACCTACTGACATTAGGGACCTCCCCTCCAAAAGCATAACACGGTTCATGAAGTCCGTGGGCCTAGGAAATGACCTTTAGGTCTAGGGTGACAGCTACAATAGATCTATCCAGGTCGCAGTAGCTTTTGGTCATCGACCAAGCCCTTATAACCAAATAATATTTTTGACCGACTTTTTGTAGGACGTGGGTGTTGCACTATTGCGAGCAGTACGTTCTATTTTTTTCCTTCAAAAAGTCGGTCACCGATTGTCTGACGTGGGCGGGCAGCCTAAAGGGTAGAATGCCCTAACTTCATACTAATTTGGATTTCGAAGCTGGTTAGACAGTGCGGTCTCTTAAAAAGTAGTGATTTCATTCTCTTTGGTCTTGTGACGCTATCAAAAGCAGCAGTAAAAGTGGTAATTGTATTTATTTTATTCCTTCTGAGAATATGTTGATGAGTTTAAATGCCAAGGATGAAGATAGAACTAATAGTAATATTTAAGAACTGATAAACTTAGTAGAAGAGGAGTAAATTTTGCCTTGACTGGTGTTGATTTTAATGACTATTATGTTTAATTAAAAATAATTAAAGTGTACTATATATAATATATAAATACTATCCTTTTAATTTTAACGCCCCTAAATCCAGCCCTGCCGATAATTATCCAAGCTGATTCTTAGTTTTGAGAAAAAGTTCTAACTCAAAGTTGTAAAATTGCAATTTTTGCTTTAATGCACTCGTATTCAGACCAACCAGCACCTAGTCTTCTGCATTATCGTTTCGTATCACGATAAATAACGAATTATTGAGAAAAACAACAGAAAACAGTGAGAAAAATTATTTCTTGTTTGTAAGCTTCTTGTTTCGCAAATCGTGATCGGATATACATGGCGTGACATTGATAGTACAAGCTTTTTCTTTTTCCGATTAATTTTATAATTATCACTTCGTACCCTGGTTTCTTCCTATATCACCTATCATCATCACCGGCCTTTACATCTGTTGCAGATGGTTTAGTGTTTTTGGAGATGCACTTTTTCTCATGGCTGTAAAGCCCTATACGAGAGCCGCATACACGTCCACAGCCAAGACTGAGATGGGCGTGTATCAGACATACATCTTGAGTGTACTCTTGTACGGAGCTGAGACCTGGACGGCGTATGCAAAACAGGAGAGGCGGCTAAACACCTTCCACATGCGCTGCCTTCGGAGTATCTTGGGAATATCACCTATATGATATATCAAATTCCTCAAGCGTGTTTTAAACGAGCGTTCAGCGTCTCAAATATCCAGCAACGGTTTTTATACGTTAAATTAAACAAACCATAGATAAATCTGGATTGATAACATATCGTTGGTATCTCAATCAGTCAAATGACTTGCGTATTATATAGAAGCGTATAAACGGGCAAGCTGTTCAGTTATTGCCATATGTCGCCGTATGGGGCACGCATTGGGTTCGAGAAACGCTGCGTTTTTAGCACGGCTATTACAAGAACAAAATATCACTTAACCTTACTAATGGTGGAGTCATATTATGTTTCAAAACAATAGTATACGTATTAAATCTATTCAGAAAATGTAATTAAAATACTTTGTATATGCCTTTAAGGCATTTCTAGCCTAGTGCAGACTGTAGAGTAATTTAAAGTAACAATTTTGTTTTGTTTAGAGCTATTGGATATCGTCTTACTACTTATTCTTCAATCATATTCGAACAATAATATTTCACTATAACATCATTCGAGCCAGGCCCTGTACCCGTAGTTTAGATTTTCTATATATCGCGACCGAACTTCATTGTAATAGAGTTGACATCTCATGTAATGAATGCGACTCTTTTACGCTCACGGAATTGCGAAATTTGAATGCCCGGGTAGACGCCCTGTCTGTGGGTTGTAAGATATAGATATTGATGCGTTGGTGCCTAATAAACTATTTAAATATTTATAATGAAAATGCAAATGCTAAAGTGGAAATATGCGAGGGACATGGCTCGCAGAACCGAAGACAGTTGGGGCCGAAGAGTTCTCGAGTGGCAACCACGTACCGGAAAGCACAGCGTGGGTAGGCTCCCTACAAGGTTGAACAGGAACAGAAAACAGGAGCCCGTTGGATAAGAGCAGCGCAAGACCGGTCGTTGTGGCGATCCTTGGGGGAGGCCTATGTCCAGCAGTGGACGTCCATCGGCTGAGATGATGAATGAAAACGCGGCGTTTTCCCAACTAAGTGCGTACATAATGAGCTCACGGAAACTTTAATAGATTTTAGCTGCGATTTCTGATCTAGGGGTCAGAAATGCTTAGTCATAATTGTTATCGTAATTGAGTTGCAAGTTTGTAACTTTTGGGGTCCCAGGGTTCGAGTCCCGTGATTCTTTTGTTGGACTAGATTTTAGTGAGAGGGTAAAAATTGCGCGGAGAGTATTTGCTATCATAAATCATAAACTTTATTGCATCTGCAATTATAGCAACAGTGCATTTTATAATTAGATTAGATGTAATTGAATTTAATTAAATTGTAAATAATGTCAACTTAAAATATAATAGAACAAAATATAGTCAAAAATTAAAACATAGTCAACAATTAAAGCATAGTCATAAATTAAACATAGTCAAAAATTAAATAGTTGTTATGAGTAGACCGAGATATTTTCATGTAAGTTTTGATATGTTGTAGCTAGAAAATAGGGATTCTATGGTTGTCATACGGTTAGATGCTACTTATCTTGTTTTTTAACCCTCGAAACAAAAAGAAGGGTATTATAAGTTTGACACATGTCTGTATGTGTGACGTCGTAGTTGCCAAACGGGTGGACCGATTTCGATGCGGTCTTTTGTAATCCAAAGCAAATTTTTGGGATACTAACGAGTAATCGGTGCACTAAGAAAGGATTTTTGGAAAATCAACCCCTAAAGACACAGACTGACTGGACTGAGATGGCACAGAAAAGAGATGAATGGCGTGCTTTGTTGTCGGAGGCCAAGACCCTCGCCTCAATCCTGAGGACGCGGTTCGATTCCTGGCCTGTACCACTAAGTTCTTCGGAATTTATGTACGGTTGTATTTATCATTTACTAGCTCGGCGGTGAAGGAAAACATCGTGAGGAAACCTGCATTCCCGAGGATGAAAATAAAATACCATAAGTTCGGAGGTATGCGTAAAATATGGGTGTCTCCGTGTTACATAACGACCCTTGCTTGCAATAGCCCAACCACAAATAATAATAAGACCCACTTCGGGTCCCTGAGCCAGCATAGTAAGTAACCCCTAAAGAGGTCCAACGCAGAGTGGAAGTTTTCCGAAATCCACGCGGACGAAGTCTCGGACAAAAGTTCGTTTATAATACAGGGTGTTGAGCGACCGCTCCCGAAAACTCAAAGGGTGAAAGTACCCATCAATATGAACCACTTTTACTATGGCATCAACAATGAGAACTCAAAAAAAAACAATTCACTCAAACTAAAATGTATGGAACAACTGTTGTTTTTGAGGTCTCATAGTTGTTCAAAAGTTGTTCATATTAATGGGTACTATCACACCTTTGTATATAAGATCATCATCAGCCTTTCTTATTTTGACAACCATCTTTATATTCCGAGGCAGTAAAAAGAAAAATTAAAGTAATAAAACGTTGTTTTCAATGTCACTAAAAGAATTTTCCATTTCGAGAGTGTCGGTTACACGTCGCGGGTCGAGTCGTAAACCGGCCGTTCCGCAAAACGTCCGACACGTAAATAATAATTAGGGGTGGCCGGTATCGATAGCGGATATCGATAAAAATATGTTTTTTGATGTGAAACATCTATGTGCGCTACGCCGCTGACACGCCGCACCTTGACAGTAAAACCGACTCGTATGCCGTGACGGAAATGGCTCTCGAGTCGTCATTGACAGCCGCTCAAAATTTTTGAAAAAAGCACGTGAAATCGGGGTGTGCGGTATTGACAGCTGCGATGTAGTTCGTCGTTCCTGAAGCGCAAAGTACGTTGGAGTCACGTTGCAGGTTCTGACCCGAGCACTCGTCTCGCGTGGATTTCGCGCGTCGCATTTTTGCCTGCCACGAGGCTCCGCAATCCTCAACCTCTTCTTGTTCTTGACCAAAAACAATCCCTGTGATTGGGATAGATTCTCCCACAAACACTTGACACTGGCGGAAATGCAGTGCTA
Source organism: Agonopterix arenella (assembly GCA_927399405.1). NCBI lineage: Eukaryota > Metazoa > Arthropoda > Insecta > Lepidoptera > Depressariidae > Agonopterix > Agonopterix arenella. The sequence goes on along the minus strand of OV656718.1, from coordinate 5,731,044 downwards.
ACGCACAATCAAAAGTCCATTAGTTATAAATAAAAAAAAGGACGTAATTTTCTAAAAAAAAATTGCTCGCGAAATCGGGACAGTGCGACGGCCCCTTTTTTTTTCCTTCAGTAGGTATGATAAAAGTGAGCCTACGACTACACGGTTTAAAATGTTATTAGTAGTTGTACAAGGCTTCTGGCCACCCCGAAGGAGTCTAGCTTGGCAAGTCGTTTTGCAGGCGATCGTGTCGGTTTGATTCTTTTTGGCTTTCCACAAGACGCCATCATTTAATAATTAGCTTGACACTGTTACTCTATAATCATGTCAATCTATAATAATGCAATATTGTATTTTAATTGTACTTTGTATATTTTGTTTTGTTTAAAAGATGTGTGTTGTAGAGTTTCTGGCCGCATCTTATCTCAACGGAACACCTTCCGACGCGGTGGTAGAGTCAAAAAATGACGTCAAAAAGCTATCTAAGTATGTGAAATTATTTTGGTTAAAAAATTTTGATTTGATTTGATTTGCTTAAATGTACTTAGAAAACTATCCTTGAGATTACTGTACTCCCAAAACTCACTCGACATTGGCGGAAATATAGTGCTACGAGACAAAATAAAAATCCTTTATTTTATAAATTAACCGAAAAATGCCCTCAATCGTAAAAACGGTAATACAATACAAGTGTCAAAGTTGATGTTATTATAGAGCATACAAGATTGTAGTTTTGTATGAAACAGCAGATTTTTTTATCGCATTTTCGATGTTTTCCCATAGAGAAAGTAGTTCAGTTTGATGGTCTGATCATCCCCTTCAAAAACCGTCTGCATATTAAGTTGGAACCTGTATGTATCACTGGCATACTTATCGATAAGTACCGGTATCGATACCGTCACATCCCTAGCACTAATGTATTCCTGTTTCAGTTTTCCTATATTTTTTTATGGTTCGCGGCACAGCAATACTTCTAAGTGACCGTACTAGTAGGTACCGTTCGCAAACAAATTTGAATTATTGGCAGACGGCTGAGTTTTATTAGATTTCTTTAAGATTTCTTGACAACGCCATCTAGCGATATTTTTCTTGTTAATTCCTGTGACGGAAGTGCGACGCTACTTTATAAGTTTTTATGTGCGGAAGGATAATTAAATAAAAAATTTTATTCCATATTAAACTTAAAACACTAGAAAATACAGTTAGGGAACTTAATTATTATAGATTTATGCTACTTAGGGGAAATTTATCCTAGGGTTAAGCATACCGGTGACGAAGCTAAGCTATTCTAAGTATATAAATACAAAGACGCTTGTATAAGTGGCCATCGGTCGCTTACAATGTTTGTTTACTAAAAGTACGAATTTATTCTTAATTAGGTATATTACAATTTATACATGGAGTAAGCATACATTTTTTATAGATATAAAAAGTAGGGTGTTTTTGTGAATCTGGTGAGGGTGCAGTATGTATGGGGGTGAGCTTGTGTGTATGTGAGTGCACGCGGTATTTATGTGAGTGTGGCAATTTAATTTTAATATCAAAAATAAATATATCATAGTTTTGGGTTAAAAGCCACTGAGTCACTTTTTGTTTGCATTGGTACTTGCATAGGTGGACAAGATTAAGATTTTTATTTAAGATATCGTAAAGTCTAGGACCTTGAAAATAAAAAAAACCTATTTAAATAGAAGGATGAGAGGTGGTCTCATCAATGAGTGTTAATCTTATCTTTTTTTAAACTTGCTTCCTAAAAAACTCAACAGATGGTATGCTCATTGTTCCATGAAAAACTGTACAGGATCATGTCAAGGCTGTGCCTGCGTTATTTTTAAAGGCCAAGGGATCGACCCCATACAGCCATTACGTAAACATAAAATGTTTCGCTAATAATGGAACATTCTCCGTTTTTTTTGTGTAAAAACTAAAATAATGTTGTCCACCCTACTAGACGCTATAGTTTCTTATATTTTCAGCTGAAGGCGACACAATGTCGTGTCCAATGTGTTCAACATATCAGATAAACACATCCGCCATTTTGTTTATGAAGTGACAATAATTGCTCCATCATGCGTTCGCATTAGATATTCATTAAATTAATAATGTAAACAGTTGATGGAGAAACACAACATGTTAGGTAGGATTAAAATTGATTTTGATTAGTGTTTTAGTATACAGGGTGTTAGGGTAAACAGTTGAATTTCTTTAAGGGGTGATTATACACATGATAGTGATCAACTTTCCCTAAGAATCCTACAGGAAATACGCAATTTTTTTTTTAATTTCCTGTTTGTTTCTTAGTGAAAATTGATCAGTATCATGGGTACAACCACCCCTTAAAGTAATGCAATTGTTTATTTACCCTTACCGCCATAAGGTCTTACAAAAAGCTGAAACTATTTTAAGGGGTTGATCAGACCATCAAACTGACCAAAATCAAAATGGCGAATAAAATCTGCTCTCTCTTACATTCGAGTCTACTTATATTTGTAATTTTGTAAGAGCTAATAGGATTTTTTTTCGTCATTTCGCCATTGTAGCCATTGACAAATTTGTTCAGTTTGATGGACCGATCGTCCCCTTAAAAAACTGTCAGCGTGATAAGAAGGACCCTATACAAGGTCTTACAAAATTTTAAAACTATTTCGAGGGGATGACCAGACATGGGCATGATCGTATCGGTCTCCCGTTCCATCAGACATAGGAGGGTAAGAACAAGAGACAAACCGTGTGGCTGCCGGTTATAGCCACTGCATCTGACCCCACCTCTGACCGTATCGGTCTCCCGTTCCATCACACATAGGAGGGTAAGAACAAGAGACAAACCGTGTGGGTGCCGGTTATAGCCACTGCATCTGACCTCACCTCTGATCGTATCGGTCTCCCGTTCCATCAGACATAAGGATGAGAGAGGGCATCTGTGTTTAGCGCGTACACACTTTATAATATCGTGCGTATTTGACTGCTTATCTAATAAAGCGGTCGCTGTGGTCTATGCGAATTAACTTATCAAGGAATCACGAAAACGAACCCATGTAGTAACACCAGCACAAAACCGTTACCAAACAGTCTTGTAGTGCGGCGCACTGGGGGTGGGATCCGCAAATCCCGGGATTAGGGGATTAAATAGCTCCCGAACACTCCGCACGTCGAGCTTGTACCTTTTAATCGAAAGCTACTGGCTATCGTGTAATATCCTTGTCTTATATTAAACCCAGCTTTAAAAATCTGGACCTATGAGTATGAAACAATATTATGTTATTGGTACATATGCATATTTTGATTTCTTAGCTTCTACGCATCAGCATTTTTGCTAAGTGAGATCATTTAAACAATAATAAACCAATATCGTTTCAGTTTTCCTCGTCTCCATCATAAAAAAGAAACAAAAGAAATCGTAATAACAAAACTTATATCAAATTTAGAGCTTTCTCCAATAATAATCTCAACGCTTTGTTAATAATAATAAGGTCCTAAATGTTACAGTCAGCTTTCCAAACAATAATCCCGGAATGTGCGTGTGTTATCGCTAATTCCCGTGATTATATCGATATTTTAGGCAGCTCTAGTCGATGACGTCAGATGACACGGCGTTTATAATGATGAGTTTGCGTGATATTATCTATTGGTAAATATTTATGTGGAAATAGATGTATAATAATTTTTTCTTTCGCGTTGTTTATATATTGAGTATCAAACCAATACCTCAGAGGCCCGATCGCGCTAATTCATAACATCGAAGTTCATTCCTCATTTTTTTATTTCTAATCAATCACATTGCAATCCAGTTACTATTCAAGTGTGCTGAATTCCGTATCGCGCTAAACTTGGACTTTGAAACGTCCGAGCGATCTGTCAAACGGCTGTCATGAGCTGTCAAATGATTATACCGAATGTGTAAAAACATCTGATTCGGATACGATTCAATGGCGATTCAGTGGCGATTTTTTTAGCGCGTTTAGTTTCCAGTTTAATAATGTGTACGTATCTATCTACATACAGAACGTCATTTCCTACCCCACCAATGTTACCTCGCCCCCTCTCGGTGGTGTGTGTCGGACTTGAGCTAACGATCTCGGAGAAAACTCAATTTTTTTGGTAATACCGTATGGTGGGACGGAATCCTCCGTGCGCGAGTCCGACTCGCACTTGGCCAGTTTTATACTCTTTGTTATAACGTGGAGTAGCTTAGGACAAGATAATTAAGAAAATCGGTGTGCATATTACGAATCCACTTCGCCTTTACCAACCCTAGCAAGAATTGCCAACCCTAGCGAGGATTAACGTCTTCAAACAATCTTGGTGCAATATTTCACTACTAGTTTATTGACTATGACAGGCTCTGCAGTTTTTAATCAAGTGTACACGGGTTTTAGTATTTGCTTTTATTTGCCGTCCAGCATACCATAGCTTATGCTCACGACTATATTCCCCGAGGGGTAGTCAGAGATATTCCGAAAACTCAGAACATTCACGCATCATTAGAAGTGCCGAAACCCTGTCTAGCACGGCTAGCATGCCACCCACGACAAAGCGTTTAAACGAGAAAAACGTCATGCGCGCTCTTTCTGGCATACGTAAAATAATAAGGATGGAGGCACATCTCGATTTTTATCGTTTCCTCGGGGGTGGCATGCTAGGCCTACAGTGTGACGGTTAGTGAGCCCGTCGCCACTTATAATGAATAGTGGGTACAATACATACATCGAAATTGAAGTATGCCGGTTTCCTCACAATGTTTTCTTTCACCGAAAAGCCAGTGTTGTTACAAATCGTACATAAATTCCGAAAAACTCATTGGTACGAGTCGGCATGGACGGGTATCGATCCATCGCCTCCTGCACGGCAGGCAAGGTTACTCGCCACAGAACCACCACGACTTGCTGTCTTCTCTTGGATATTAATTATTTGTTAGGATAAAGACATTGTTTGATTGAACATTGATTAGGTACTTGAACTTTGTTGATTGATCAAAAATGACCGAGAGACAACAACATGTACCCTTTTTACACGTTCCTTCTATGCACAGTTCACTAATAACTGCCTCAGTGGTCTAATGGTTATTATTATTATTTGTGGTTGGGCTATTGCAAGCAAGGGTCGTTACGTAACACTGCGACCATCGCTGATCTATTGTGTTCGCCCCAAGCTCACCCATATTTTACGCATACCTCCGAACTTATGGTATTTTCTTTTCATTCTCGGGAATGCAGGTTTCCTCACGATGTTTTCCTTCACCGCCGAGCTAGTAAATGATAAATACAACCGTACATGAATTCCGAAGAACTTAGTGGTACAGGCCAGGAATCGAAACGCGTCCTCGTGATTGAGGCGCTAGCTCTCTTCCGTATGGGCTATCATCGCTCTATTTGGTACTTCAAACTGCATGCTTTCGGTTGCATAATGTAAAACTTTTTGATCAGTAGGTATCATGGGTATAATGCCTCCGTGGTCTAATGGTTAAGAGCATTGGGCTCTTTTATATATTTTTAAGGATGTATAAATCTAGTCATATCTAAACTATTATAAAACTGTAACAGGAAGTTTGTCTGTACATTGAAGATATTAACAAAAAAAAAAGTTACGATATGGTTTTTAGATATCCCTGATTCCATATCACCAATTTTTAGATTTTTCGTCTGTCTGTTTGTTTGTTTGTTTGAATGAGCATCACGCAAAAATTACTGAACCGATTTTGATGTAACTTTTTTTGTTTGATAGCTTATTATCTGACTTAAAAAACACTTATATTTGACTTATATCTGACTTAAAAAACACTTATATTTGCCCATTATGGGTAAAATTGTAGTGGTTCCCAATGTATTTAGTACACCTATAATGTTACCATCTTGAAATGTAACTACAATTTATGGCATTAAATAAATGAAAATTGAATTTTTATCATCCTCCACCAAGCCTGGATACCAATTGCTCCAGGAGTAACGAGAGTATTTTCCACCCCTAACTCCACTTTAACGTATTAAACAATTCATTTCTAACTTAAGGGGATGGTGACGCGAGTTTACTGTCTTCTTTAGCACTTTGCGGCCATATTTCTTTCTAGCCCATTACTAGATGCGATGCCCGTCACCCTTGGGACCTTAAGTTGAGTGCACACTTGCTGTTGCTGGTTAGACGATTTTTGTGACGAGGCAAGTGGCATTTTGTCAAAAACCATTCAATTCCACAGTTCAAACAATATGAAAATGTTCGACGAGATAAATTATAGCGTTGAACCCGTATATCGATATAGCAAATCGATGCGAAAAAATCGCTTTCATCTATGTTTCATCGCCAATGATTTGCTGTCATTCGTTGAGACTGTACATATCCGAAGCGCTACAATATAAAATCAGAGAGCAGCAGTGGTATTCACTTTAAAAAATATATATTTATCTAGATTCTAGATCGATTTAGAAATAGCGAATCAAACCTACGTGCCATGACATAAGAACTTATTTTATTAATCAAAAATCCGTTTATTTTTTCTTCTTATCTAACTTATATTGTAAAATTGTAAGTAGAAAGAAACCCACGAAGTAAAGTTTTATAACATAAGTTAAAATTATAAAAAAATGGATTTGTTAATATATAAAATGAGTTTCGAAAATTTAGGAGGATATTTAAAAGGAGTGCAATTTTTGAATCTCATACGTTGAACTCAGCAGTTGAAAATGTATGAAGATACGCATCTTTCCAGTGCTGATTTGGCTTTCAAAAATCGCAATCCTGGAGTATGTTTTTTGAAAGTCAAATCAGCAGTAGAAAGATGCATATCTCCATAGTAATTTTGACATTTTCAACTGCTGAGCTCAGCGAATGAGATACGAAAATCGCACTTCTGATTCTTACGATTAAACTTTATTATTAAAAAACAACAAAGGCATTTTAACAGTCTGGTCATTTTGCGTCATTAGACATTCTGCGACCCATCGCGTGTGGCTGAGCCCTTACAAAGCCATAGTGCCAAGCTTTCGGGGAATAATTCATGCATGTTTAAAGACAAGTTTGCCGGCTGTCTAGACAACGACACTTTCGTTCATTGCTTAGCGAATTACTTCGTTTTTTGGTCATTTTTGGGAATAAACATTTTGTTCATTTCTAATTTTATTTATTAAAATGTAGAAATAAATACAAATACAGTTTATTAATAAGAAGACTAAGAATTAAACAAAGATCTGCAAAATGTCTGTATCTGCAACAGGCTTCGTCAAAAATAAATATATAAACAGGAACCCAATCAGCAACACGCTTCGTCAAAAACTTAATCCTATACATTCTAAATCTGCAACATGCTTCGTCAAAAACTTAATCCTATACATTCTAAATCTGCAACATGCTTCGTCAAAAACTTAATCCTATACATTCTAAATCTGCAACACGCTTCGTCAAATAATAAAATAGTATTCCCCATATCTCTCTGTTCGGTTGCGACATACTGACACTGGAATAGTTTAGGGTATTTGCCCAGCAGTGGGACACACTGGAAACTACGAGAAACGGGCTCGCACCATCGCGTTATTTCTCTATGACTCGCACTGACAGGAAGAGGTGAGCATAATTATGTTATGTAGTATACAGGTTGTAACAAAACACTCTTCAATATTTAAATGGGGTTGTTTCAAACATAAAAAAAAATAAAAAAATCTGCTGTCTCATACATTTGAGCAGTGTCGCATTCCGTACTATAGTTATAGTATTTGTACTATAATTTCATACTGAGTACTATATTATATTATCATCTATATAGGATAGTACACTAAAATACTATAATTTGTAAGTATCTCCGATATCTATATTTTACCCAATTTTTTCACTTTTTGTAATGTTTTGCGGTAAAGTTAATCGAGTATGCGTTAAAAAATTAACATTTGAATGAATGAATGAATGAAATATACTTTATTTACACGAAAAGAAAATACAATGCATAATAGGAAACATAAACTGAATATGGTACAAATAAGGCGGTCTTATCGCTAAAAAGCGATTTCTTCCATACAACCTTAGGGTAGAGGAAATATAACAAAGAACGGGTCGGTGTTATAAAAAACAAAATTATAGGTGAAAAAGAAGTGAATACAACAAATACATAAATACATACATATTACATACAATTAAAGGTACATAGATAAATGACATATAAATAATAATATATAATATATATCATACATGCTACAACAAAACATGAACATACCTACACGTACCGGATTAATTTAGATAGAAAAATAGAAGGGGGGAAAGGAAAAATCAGGAACAGAGGTACAGGAAGTGTGCTTTGACTTTCGATTTAAAAACATCGACAGAAGGAGAATGTCTGATCGACTCTGGCAACAAGTTCCAAAGTCGAGCAGTTTCGAACATTAGTTGTCTTTTGACACTGACAGCAGGATGGCGCATACATTATTATTTAGGTGCGAATGATATGGCAATAGAATAAATGTTTGATCGTATAGGGTACAATATTATCTCAGATTAACAAATACTAAAATTGTATTGGGAGCCACCCGACGACTAATTCGTGAAAGAAGTTGTTATGATGAGATAATCTTACCATAGCAATTTTAACATTGAATTTAATTGTATAAAAACAAATTGTCTATGTGATTTTTATTCAAAAAAGCTTATTTTAAAAATCGTACTATAATTTTTGGCAAATACTATGTGTAAAATGCTCCTTTTCACTCAGGGTTAGTTGAGGTTGATTAAAACACAGATATAGTTTTCACTAGTGAATGTAGCCAGCGCACGTCCGCACGGCACGGTGGTCGGCGAGTGAATACCGAGCGAATGCACGATAGATATTGACCACAGACTGCGCGTGCCGATAGATGGCGCTACCGGCGCTTTCCACATTAACTACTCTTTATTGCTTTACACTACACTATGCTTTTTATTTCCATAGACTATAATTTTTCGATAGCCCGTATGCAACACTGCATTTGAGTCGAGTCGGACAAAGTAGTGATTTCGATCTTTGCTCCATAGTGAAAGTTAACCATATGAAAAACCATAATGAAGGTCTATGGTGTTTTGATACACCCTGTATAAGTGTCGTCCACCTCCCGTACCAACAAATAACATTTTAAAAATTTTATTTTGAGTTATAATTTTGAGTTTGAATTTGAGTTATAGCCTTTCACCTACAAAAAACAGCGTAAGAATCCTAATAATCTGTGACCTAATACTTTAGTCGCCTCGTGCGACACCCACTGGAGGAAACCATAACAAGTAGGTACCGTAAAAAAGTTAAATTAATCGAATTTGAATGTAGAAAATAATAAATTCACTGTTATCGTAAATATAATTCCATTTGTAACCCGAGGGCTTGTGTTACAGCGATGACAGGTCAATTTGTGAAAACAACGTCCATGTCGCAGTCAATTACCTTCATTTGTCATTTCGCTATTTGACCTAGAACGAGAAAATCGTGTGTTGGTCAACTTTGACTATCATTTCGATATTTGACCTAGAACGAGAAAGTTGCGGATGAATAAATAATAAAGATCTTGGACATTTTCACGAAGTACCAGAATCTTATCCTGTTCCACAAATACATGTGTTACAGTGATGACAGGTATATTAGTGAAAACAACGAGCATGTTGTACTCAATTATCTTCATTTGTCATTTCGCTATTTGACCTAGAACGAGAAAGTTGTGTGTTGGTGAAAGATATAAATATATATCTTGGACATTATCACACAGGCACAGATAAACTAGTCACAACTGAAGTACCAGTACCAGAATTTTGTGCATAGTGTACCAGTTCTCATACGTCATTTTAAGGTATAGCATGCCACCCCCGATAAAACGAGAAAAATCGAGATGTGCTTACTTCGACGGTCTTTGTTTCTTTACGCATGCCATAAAGAGCGCGCTTGAAGATTTGGTCGTTTTGTCACTTTGTCGAGCGTAGCATTCTAGCCATCCTCCGCAAGAAAACGAGAAAGCAAATGTGACTTTATACTACAGCTAGGTACCATCCCTCCCGAGAAAACGGTAAAAATCGAGATATGCTTCAATCATGCCAAAAATAGCGTGCGTGACGTTTTTCATTTGGTCGCTTTGTCGTGGGTGGCATGCTAGCCGTGCTGTCTATTTCGAAATAGTTCGAACAACTAGTTAAGCGGTCTATTCAATAAAATAGAAAAAAATTGCACTCTTCAAATGATTTCGAGTGCTCACAACTGCAATTTCTAAATAAAATAGTCACTCATACACAACAATATGCCGATGTTATTCTAAAAAAATACTTCTATAAGTATAAAAACAGCCCTTCCCCACGATTTCTACAAATAATAAACGGCTTAATTAAAATATGCTTCGTTGAGTACAAATAATTCGTACATTATTCCACAATTCGCTTTAACAATGGACATGTGATGGGGCTACGGTTAGGGGAGAGAATAATAAAATAAACGCTAAAATTTTAGTCGATTGATGCTTTGCGGCTTTTTGCGAATTGTCCAGATTTTTTTCTCACTTCGCTCGTAACATATTATGCGGGGTATAAACTTAAATGTGGTGCATATTAAACAGTGTGGTTCAGACCATCAAACTGAACAACTTTCACTGTGGAGCCAAAACCGAAATGGCAAAAAAAAATCTGCTGTTCCATAGAAATCGTCAAACAGCAGATATTTTATTCGCGATTTCGATGTTGACTTCCATAGTGAAAGTTGTTCAGTTTGATGGTGGGGTATTATAAATTTAATTTTACACCCTGTATATTGTCGCAGCCAAATTGCAGAATTCGCCACAATACTAAACCAAAAAAAATAATTAGTAATATAATTAGTCCCAGCTCAAACCGTAAAATGACTGGGCTATAGGCCCTCTGCTCGTACCTACGACCCAAATGTGTGGGAGAGCAGATTTTTTACGCAATTTCGATATTTTCTTATAGCGTAAGTTGTTCAGTTTGATGATCTGGTTCAACTTATTTCGTTTATGCACTTTATGACCCTGTATGTATACCTACGTCCCAACTGACGGCCTCAGAACAAAGTTTTCTTCATAAATCTTTTATGAAACGTTGTATGTATGTGTATGGTACAATTTTGTAACACATTCACACGTACAGTTGCATTGTTGTCGCTTTGGCAATGGCGGCGAGTGTACGAAAATAAATAACTTGTTCTTACTAGTTACATCTTGTATTGGACTTGGTAAGCTTATTGGAGAACGCTTTTAAACACTATAATTCCAGAAATTTAAAATTTTCCAGCTTGTGGTTCCGACTTAAAATGGACCACCCCATTTCTTCCCGTAGGTGTAGTAGTGGCTAAGGGATTAGGAGCCCGATTGCGCTAAGTTAAAACATCGAAGTTCTATTCTTATCCAATTTCAGTTCTAATCACATTACAATATAATTACTATTCAACTGTGCTGAATTCCGCATCGTGCTAAACTCTATGTAACTGAAAGCCAATAACGTCTGAGCGATTTGTCAAAAAGGCTCTAACGGCTGTCAAGAGCAGTACCGCGATTAACGGAATACCAAATGTGTCAAAAGAGTCACGTTGCAGGTTCTGACCCGAGCACCCGTCTCGCGTGGATTTCGCGCGTCGCGTTTTTGCCTGCCACGAGGCTCCGCAATCCTCAATCTCTTCTTGTTCTTGACCAAAACAATCCCTGAGATTGGGATAGATTCTCCCATAAACACTTGACACTGGCGGAAATGAAGTGCTAACGCACAAGCAAGAGTCCATTAATTATAAATGAAAAAATAAAAAAAAAATGTGTCGATAGGTATGGTTCGTACGTAGTTCAATAACAGTTCAATCACCGAATATTTACCGCGATTGCAGCCCTGGGCTTGTTATGCAGTAATGCAGTTTTTGAGAGCTACGCAGTAAGAACCCGTTTAAAATTTTTAGTTCTTGTTATGCGGTATATTTGTAAGCGTAAGGCCACCTATTCGTAAATTTACAGGTAACCAACATTTCGAAACGCTAAAATAATGTGACCCTTCTGAGCCTTGTTACAACTGCATGCAAGACAGCTGGGAGCAATGTTTCTACATAGCAAAAATCGACATAGCAAAAAAGTGTTATGTTGTTCCATAGAAAACGAAAACCATAGATAAATTTGCAGTCCCCTATCAGAAATTGTATTTGTTGTTTGTTTTGTACAGGGTTTCACGATGTTCTACCACTCTTACCGTTAAGATCCTTCTCACCGATCCCCGCTACCCAATCCGCCGCGTAGCCCCAGTAACGTCCTATGCCGAGGTCCGTACCCCTCTGGGTGCCCCTAGGTCGGTTGCTTAAGTTCATTCACTGGCTCGGTAGACCCTTCGTGGTCCCTCCAATAGTCCGCAGTAAAGAGCAGTAGTGGCTCCCTGAGCAGAGCTTTAATAGTCATCTCAAAAAAAATGTTATGATCCTTTGTCACATGGAAAGCTTACGAATAAATGACTAAACTCTCCAAAATATGTAATACACTTGCGAGCATCAAGAAGTTGACGATGACAGAAGGGTACTAGTCGCCAGACACCCGTCTGGGCTGGTCTTATTGTCGGACACCACGCGTTAAAGTGACACCACCACAGAAGACATGCTTGCTCAAGACAAGACAAAATTGTGACCAAATAAAAATACTTACCTAAAGTTAGTCCTTCACAAAATTTCTTTGGTCCATTACAGTGTTGCCATATGCCAACGATAGTCTTCTTATTTATAACAGGGTGACTTTTAAAATGCCTTAACATATTTTATATACAGGGTGTAAAATTATATGCGTTACATATTGAACGGGGCGCTTCGGACCATCAAACTGAACCACTATCAAAATAGAGCGAAAACCGAAATCGCGAAAAAAAAATCAGCTGTTCTTTACAAACCTACTCGACCTAAATGTATGGGACAGCAGATTTTTTTTTCGCGATTTCAATATTAGTCCCATAGAGAAAGTTGTTCAGTTTGATGGTCTGATCATCCCCTTAAAATAGTTTCACCTAATTTTGTTAGACCTTATATAGGATTGCAGTAGCATATTTTCTCAATTTCGTTTCTGGTTCAATAGTGAAAAATGTTCAGTTTGATAATCTGAAGCATTTGATTGTAACGCATTAAATGAGGAGTTTTCTGACAGCTAGTCAAGAGAACGTAGTTCAACAAACCGGCGATAGATGGAGTTGACCAGAGAGGGGTCCGAACACGAAAATTTTAGGCTAAAAAGTGAATTAAAATGCATGTCATTGAGTCAGACGCATCCGTTTACGAAATATATGTTCATATTTTGCTGTTTACTTAAAAACACAAATTCTTACAATTTTTTTTTTTAATTTATTTACTGTAGGAAAAATGACAAAGATTTGGACAATTGAACTTCCAAAAACCATCGGAGGTTTATCCGGAAGTGCAACATAAACAGTACAGCTACATCAATCAGAGGACAATTTTGTAGGTACTACTTATACATGCAATACAAAGATTTACTTCGTTAGGTAGGTACATAAAAAAGTAATTTGTCAAAATACAAACAGAATTTAATCTGATATATAAATATTCAAAGGTACAGTCAGCAGCAACAACCTGCATACACCTTAGCACTACTGCGTATAACAAAAGCGTACTCAATCCATTGCTGCCGACTGTACATTACTACCCAGTGATATACATAACAAATAATTACTAAACAAGTCTCCACAATTTAATTTGTATTTTATTATCTGCAAGGTCGCTCACCCCTGTCTCGTCAACGCCATCTATCGAGCCATTAGGAACTACTTTTTCTTTTTTAATGGCTTTCGGAAAATCCCTCATTGTATTCCCTGTTTATTCTAAACCTGTACCTATTTAGAATATCTCACTTAGTCTGTCAGTCACAAACTATATTCAAAATTTGAATTCATCTACGGATTGATATGATTTTTTCGGATTACTTTTCGTTTTATTCAGTCCGAACAAAATGGCGGCTCCATCAAAATGTTTGTGTATACAATTCTCGCAAATGGAAAACCTAAACTAATTTCTGGTAACGCCCTCGTAGTATTGCCACTTTATAACAAACGAAATGTTCTCAGATGAACGATCTGTCGCTACTATTGAATTAGAAGCGTATTTCTCGATTGGCCGGATTTTAGTTAGGGTTGCCATGCGGAAAAAGTTTTTATTGCAATTTTTTTGTTATTAAAAAGCTAGCTTTGTCTCATAACTCATGAAAATAAAAATACAAATAGAAAACTGAAGCGGTCAAATTATACAGGGTGAAATCGATATCATTAGCATCCTTTTAAACTAAGAGTCTACCCATCAAACTGAACGACTTTTACTATGGAAGCAAACCGATCGGAGCACAAAAAAAATCAGCTGTTGCATACATTTGAGTTGAGTCCGCATTGCAGTTTAGTATGGAACAGCAGATTTTTTTGCGCTCCGATCGGTTTGCTTGCTCCCATTGTAAAAGTTGTGCAGTTGGATGGGTAGACTCTTAGTTTAAAAGGATGCTAATGATATCAATTTCACTCTGTATACCAGTGTTGGGCGAAATGTAATTACTAATTACATTTTGTAATTGTTAATTGCAATTACTCAATTACTTTTTTGGTTACGATTATAAATCTAAATGTAAATGCAAACATTTATTTTATAATCGATGAAAAGCAAAGATGGTTATCAAATAAATAACCGGCTGATTGTTATTAACAGTTATAAAATTTAATTACTAGTTAATTATATTTTTCCTAACACTGATTTATACTAACAATCGTTTGTAAATTTCAAATTCGCAATATCATACCAGCTTCTCCAGATTATTCTGCAGTGGACTATTTTAGGAAGACGAATGCCTGGTAGAAGAAGGACTTCCTGGCTTAAAAACCTATGTGAATAGTTCGATATGAACACTACCTCACTGATCAGGGATGCAAGGGATGCAGTCTCCAGGGTCCGAATACCTCCTCCAACCTCCGATAGGAGATGGCACAGTAAGAAGAAGAATATCATTAGCATTATATTCTATTCTATTCTATTTTTATTAAATGGCGTTTCCTTAAAGATTTCGCCAGTATCATGTGTTGAAGATATTATTATAATTCAAGTTAACGTTCATTGTACGGTAATTGATATGGCGATCTCAAAGCCCTGTTTATATACAAAAACACACACCCGGATCCGCCATAAAATGGCAGAGCCGCGTGGCTACCTAAATCGAGAGCCGAACGAAAGACGTCTACTCGAGAGACCGTTAGCCACGCGACTCCAGCATTATATTCAAGACTATGTTCCCCGAAGAGATAGTCATATTGTAAATACTGCATTACATCTACATTTCATTTGCAGTGTGAACTCTGTCTGGAGTTGTGGGTAGTCAGCCCGTCACCACTTTTACGCTACACACAATACAAGCCTCAAAATTAAAGCGCGAAAATCTAGTTGTTTTCCTAACTGTCAATGTTGTAAAATGGGTGCTTTAAAACATCAAACTGAACATCGTTCTCTATATAATCAATAGTGATATATCGATCGAATCGATGGAGTCTAGCCAAATGTATAAAGAATCAGATTTTTTAGCGATTTAAATGTTCACATTGACTTACTGAAAGTTGTTCAGTTTGATGGTCTGAAGAACCCCCTCGATCGAAGAAGAAGGGTTTACATTTACACCCTGTATAATAATAATCGAAATTCATATGGTTTGATATTGGCAAGTGGCAACCCTGTTCTTATTAGATTATCTCACGTGGCCAGTCGGAGTCAAGCAGAGTGAAAAATTCTGTCCTAATAAACGAATTAAAGGGGTGATTGTTACAGGCATATTATGGTGGCTGCATTCGATACCGATGTAAAAAAAGGGTTTACCAGGGAGGTTTCCATTTGAAAAACGAATCAAAATGTAAAAAAAACCTTTAAAACACTACCACGGTTGAAGAAACACACAATATACCCGTAAACTGTTTACAAGCGAGGTTGCCATTTGAAAAACGAGTCCGAATAAAAAAATAATTAAAAACGGAATAAACAACATACTCGTACTTACTTGTATTATTTATGACGTTCCAAAACTCGACGTCAAGCCGGAAACAGGAGATTTGCCAGTTTATTAACTGTTAAGGGAAAAATTAAATTGCCACCCTGTACCAAACTTTTACAGTACTCGTGTAGTACTACAAAATTAAAGATTTTTTCATTGCTATGCTCGATATGCAATGCTATGAATAAACCAGCTATATTGGTCACAATTCAAAACCAAAAGTGGTATACTTTTTTCTTTGGCAACTTTGAGTTAAAAAAAATGTACTACGTTAACCAGGCCAAGTATTTCAAAAATGGTAAAAATCCCACTTGGTACTTCTTCTTTTAGAAACGTCTTTTTTTTTCTTTTTTTCCAAAACAATCCCGCTTCAAAATTTAGGTCGAATTCGTATTGATTTATTCGTTGCCTGTTTTTTTTCGTCTTTTTTTTTCACTCGGGGTTGAATCCAGCATCCGTAGCGGTACTGTAGATTTTAAAATAACTCAGCTAGGTGGGGTTGGATGTTTTAATTTTCTTTTTTAAACCACCCCATCTATTGGAAACTAGCAATATTACTTTATTATGCTTCGGAAGGTTCGCTGAAGATTTGTTTTATATTGTGGATTGGTTTTTTAGCCCAGTCATTTTAATTTTTATTTTCTTTATTGATTTCCCAATAGTTGTTACACTAATACAATACACCAGGACTGAGGCATGCGAAAGAACTTGTGACCGGCTTTTCAAACAGACATACCTCAGATGCCATCAATTCAAACCGCAACGACTTAAGGCTCTTAGTACGAGCCTTAACAGGACACTGCAAGTTAAACAAACACCTACACAGAATGGGGCTTGTAGACTCACCCACTTGCAGATTTTGCTGTGAAGCAGAGGAAACGCCTATACATCTCCTGTGCGAATGCGAAGTCCTCATTCACAGCAGGAGTCGCCATCTAGGTGGATACATAATAACACCTACTGACATTAGGGACCTCCCCTCCAAAAGCATAACACGGTTCATGAAGTCCGTGGGCCTAGAAAATGACCTTTAGGTCTAGGGTGACAGCTACAATAGATCTATCCAGGTCACAGTAGCTATTTGGTCATTGACCAAGCTATAATAAATAATAATAATAATACAATACAATTTACTTATAACCAAATAATAATAATAATACAATACAACAATATATATCTTCAGCAACATTTAAGCTAAATGTACAACTAATTATAGGGAAATACAGCATGCACTGAAACAAACATATTAACAAGTTTACTTAGATTAATGGTACATTTACTTACTATTAATTAAATTACATACACAGTATAACTGTTCCGATCCCAAAAGTCTTTTTAAAGAGTTTATTCGTCCCGATCAAGACACACTAATAATACTTAGATACTTAACCCAAATAATTTATCAAAAAAATTTTTAATTTATCCTGTCAGCAAGGCAACAACTTTCATCTATGTAAAACGGGAAAGGGAAACAATTTAGCATCAAAAACTCATCAAGTCGTTTTACGGTTTGAGCCGGGACTAATTAATAATAGATTTTTTTTTCGGTTTAATAATAAAGA
The DNA here is from genome assembly GCA_927399405.1 of Agonopterix arenella. Taxonomy (NCBI): domain Eukaryota; kingdom Metazoa; phylum Arthropoda; class Insecta; order Lepidoptera; family Depressariidae; genus Agonopterix; species Agonopterix arenella. The sequence continues at coordinate 5,713,526 of OV656718.1, read as the reverse complement.
GACAATTTGAGCCTAGAAATGTACTAAAATTAAAAAAAAATCACCTTAGCAACAAATATATAAATAGCGTTAGTTCCAATTTTAAAATTTAGCTTTTATCTCGTTCTAAAAAGCCTGATGGTAAATTTTTTTTTACACATGTTTAAGGCTTAACCATTATACATACTTCAAACATGGTGTAAATATTTTTTCAACACACTTGCTCATAAAATGGCCCTTATTTCACCGCAATTAGGCACATAATGACACCTATAATCAAACTGTGACTATTTCATCACTATTATTCACAAGGGAGTTATAGGTTTTTTATAGTAGGTATCTAAACTTCTTGGTTGAGTTCTTGAGTTGCTTTGTTCTTAAAAAAGTTTCGATACAAAAAAGATCATATTCAATAGTACAAATAAATTCTCTAAATAAACTTTTTATTTACTAAATAAAATGATTTTTTATTATTATTTTCTTCACAAGTGTGTTGAAAAACGTCGTATGATACACGTGTGTATTGATGATTACCGTCCTCGGCTTCTTAAGACCCTCGCCTACGGCTCGGGTCTCAATGGCGCCTCAGCGGTAATCACCAACATTACACACTTGTACCATAATGTACTATTATCTACTTAGAAGGTTTTGAAAAATACATTCGAATTTTCTAATAAATACCTCATTTTTTTAAATTTCACTGCCTATTTTATTGCTCAAAAATAATTTATATTGTTAAATCTAAGTCAAATGAGTGCATTGGTATTAATATTATAAATTTAAAAGCCTTCTGGGACACACAATTTTGATTTCTATGTTGCGTAGCGATTTTTTTTTTATTATGTTTTAAGTTAGACTTTTTGTTACTAAATGGTGCCGGTTACAGTTTAAAAGTCCAATTAAAAATTACTCTCTACCCCGCCTAAGAAAACTCCGTAAAATGACTGGGCTATTTGTCTTGTTATGGAAACGTGAAAACGTGGAAAATAGTCGTGGGGCGCAAGACAGGTCAGCTGAAGTGGGACTGGGCCGGACATGTCTGTCGCATGCATTCGGAAAGATGGGCCAAAATCACCACAGACTGGGTTCCCCAGGATGGTCGCCGGCGTCGAGGCAGACCCAGAAAAAAGTGGAGAGACAACATGGATGCCTTCTTTGAGAGTTAACCAGTAGTTGCACACAATAGAGAGGATTGGAGAGTAAAAGGGGAGGCCTTTGCCCAGCAGTGGGACATTGAACAGGATACGTAAAAAAAATGGAAAATAAAATTTGACTGTTAGACATCTTAATCTTAACATAGGGTTGAGTAAAGATAACAAACGTTTTTAGTTTGTACATACCTAAAAATTTAACGTATTTCAATTATCTTTTTATACATGACACATTACATTATTAAACATTGCCAGAGATTGTTGTAGAATAAAAAATTTTTTCTGTAATTTTTTTATTTTGTTTTACTAATTTTCGTAGATGAGATCAATTATATACACGAGCGTTAACCCGCGACTTCGTCCGCACAAATTATATACCAGATTTTAAGTCAGATCATAAGCTATCAAACAAAAAAAGTTTCATCAAAATCGGTTCAGTAGTTTTTGCGTGATACTCGATCAAACAAACAAACACACAAACAAACACCCAAACAAACACACAAACAAACAGACAGACAAAAAATCCAAAAATTGGTGAAATGGAATCAGGTACACCTAAAAACCATATCGTAACTTTTTTTTTGTTAATATCTTCAATGTACAGACAAACTTCCTGTTACAGTTTTATTTAACCCGAAACTTTGTCCGCACAAATTATATACCAGATATTAAGTCAGATCATTAGCTATCAAACAAAAAACGTTTCATCAAAATCGGTTAAGTAGTTTTTGCGTGATGCTCGTTCAAACAAACAAACAGACAGACAAAAAATCCAAAAATTGGTGATATGGAATCAGGGATATCTGAAAACCGTATCGTAACTTTTTTTTGTTAATATCTTCAATGTACAGACAAACTTCCTGTTACAGTTTTATAATAGAGAGAGTTTAGATGAGAAACCTTCTCCTTTTTTGAAGTGGGTTAAAAATATTAGCAATTAGGCTTTTAAAATATTAAGCAGGAATGGGACAAAATGGCAAGCAGCCATTTTGTTTCAAGTAGTAGAGATAGTATTTTATTTTGTGTTGTTTCTTTTGTTAAATATGTTTATTTCTTTACGTCCCTTTTACAGAGTCTATTCCCTATTCCTGACTTTTCCATTCCCCAATTTGCGTACTCGGAATTTGCGTTTGCGTTTTAAAATCCATTACAATTCCCACAGGTTCCCGAAAAATATGAAATTCAAAAACAAGGTAAAACTGAGAGCTTTCAATATTTTTCTAGTAACAAAACGTGGAGGAAACTGCATGCTGGATTACCCTGCTGGAAGGCTTCGCAGGAAGTGATGTGACGTCATAGGCTGAGTCATTTCCGCTCGCCATTATCCAATCGTGCAGCTGGGAAATGATTCTATTGCTGTATTGATAATTCTGTCCTAGATTTTAATTTCTTTAGTCTCCTGCCCTATTTCTGCTCGAACGAGGCGACTAAAGGATATGGATTTTTTGAAAAGAGTAAAGCTTCGGAAAATATGAATGATACTTCAATGAATCTTTAAACTCAGTTTAAAGACAACATACATATATATATATATATATATATATTCCCTAAAATCTACAATAAATTCCCCAACGATATGAAACAGTGCAAAGAAAATTGTACCTTTGAACGTACTTTCTATGACATTAATGAATTTTATAACTTTGTACCTAATGTTATCGGAATGTAACCGGACTGTAATATAAATAATATAATTATAAGCAGTTAAGGAGTGCATTTGACATGTAAAATTATTTTTATGAAATAAATATTTATTGATTATTCTCACGTCTGTCTCCCACTGGGGTAGGCAGAGACAACGGAACGCCACCTGCTACGATCCTGACATATCTCTCTAGCTTCCTTCACATTCATAAGTCCTTTCATGCATGCTCGTCGGTTTCGGGTAGATCTGACTAGACTTCTACTGATTTTTGAATCTCATTCGCTGAGCTCAGCAGTTGAAAATGTCAAAATTACTATGGAGATATGCATCTTTCTGCTGCTGATTTGACTTTCGAAAATCATTCTCTAGGAGCGCGATTTTTGAAAGTCAAATCAGCAGTAGAAAGATGCGTATCTCCATACATTTTCAACTGCTGAGTTCAACGTATGAGATTCAATAATCGCACTCCTGGCCCTTATTAAGCACGTCGCCAATTTGGTATACTAAATAAATTCTCCAATTATAATATATTTTAATTATTTAGGGGATGTTTAGCTACAATAGATCTATTCAGGTCGCAGTAGCTATTGGTCAGTGACCAAGCCCTTACAACCAAATAATTGGGAATGTTTTGGGAAAGGGGGACCGTTTGGTAAAAGGACAGTATGGGATAGGGACAGTGTGGGAAAGGGACAAACAAACAAACCGACAGACAAAAATAAAAAAATTGATGATTTGGAATTAGGGACACCTGAATACCATATCCTGTTCCTGCTGCGGCTTTACACGGACCTCCTTACTTACCTACTGCCTTTGTCTGTCACTGTTTATCCTGTATTGTTCTGGTGAAATAAATGAGTTATCTGTCTATCTATATATCTATATCGTAACTTTTTTTGTTAATATCTTCAATGTACAGTACAAACACACTTGAACTTCTGTTACTGTTTTATATTAGTTGAGATCAAAATATGGTTTGATATTGGCAAGTGGAAACCCTATTCTTATTAGATTATCTCATGTGGCCAGTCGGAGTCAAGCAGAGTGAAAAATTCTGGTATGGGATAGGGGCAGTCTGGGAAAGGGACAGTATGGGAAAAGGTAAACGATGGGAATGAGAGAACGACGATTCTGTGAGAAACAGAAAGATGAGCGATGAGAAAAAATATAATGAAGTCGCTAATTAAGTTATAAATAAGTAAGCAGTAATTTTAGGCATCAAGCATTAGCATCTTAATTCAAAAAGAGGCTAAAAGAGTCAGATTTTGTTTGATGAATATTAATTTGTAACTTTATGTATAATTAATTTATTGAAAACTACGAGTTTTCGTTTTTAATCAAAAATTCTTAATATTAAAATTGTAATTTTGTTACCTAGGGAATACACACAAATGTTTAATAGTACATTATGGTACAAGTGTGTAATGTTGGTGATTACCGCTGAGGCGCCATTGAGACCCGAGCCGTAGGCGAGGGTCTTAAGAGAGCCGAGGACGGTAATCATCAATACACACGTGTATCATACGACGTTTTTCAACACACTTGTGAAGAAAATAATAATAAAAAATCATTTTATTTAGTAAATAAAAAGTCTATTTAGAGAATTTATTTGTACTATTGAATATGATCTTTTTTGTATCGAAACTTTTTTAAGAACAAAGCAACTCAAGAACTCAACCAAGAAGATTAGATACCTACTATAAAAAACCTATAACTCACTTGTGAATAATAGTAATGAAAAAGTCACAGTTTGATTATAGGTGTCATTATGTGCCTAATTGCGGTGAAATAAGGGCCATTTTATGAGCAAGTGTATTGAAAATAATGTTTTTTTGTTTTATTTTCAGGTAAGATGCAGTCTGTTTTCAACATGCCCAGATAAACATAATCGATGGTAAATTTCCAATACCTACCGAAGTTCGCACGGCAACACATCAAGCTATACAAAACCAACATAAGCTGGCTGCCCGAGCTTATACGTTACGCGACCTACGCGCAGCCAGCTTATTATGGTTTGTATAACTTGATGTGTCGCCGTGTGTACACTGCACCGCCGCAAGTTCCCTGTACTGACTACTGTATGAATTATCAAGGATGCGACCATAAAAATTGTTGATACAAAATAGACGTTTATTAGCAAGTACAAAAACAATAGAATTTTTAAAAAATTCTGACTTTATTTTGAGAAGATAATTTTCAGAACCATATATGGATTCAATCCGGCTCTGTATGCATTCAATCCAAAATTATTGCTGTCTTAAATGGCTTCGTATGCATGTATTTTCAGCATTTTTATATGTATTGATAAGTTCTTGTTATGAGTTAGCTAGATATTGGTTGCTTCTCTTAGTTGAAATGACTGACCAAGTACTTAAAGATTATCCTATGCTGAAAGCATAATTACGGACTTGCTACCAAACTAACTATGCCAAAAGATCAGACTTAGTTTTAATTTTAAGCTATGAACATCCAAAATTGCAAAGTATCTATTTGTCAATATTTCTAAAATGCAGTCGCATCAAATATATTTTAGTTGTATCTTCTCAGTAAAAAATACGCTTAAGGCTCTAGACAGACAGACTGCATTCCGACTGCGTTCAAACTGCATCCGAACTGCACCATACCCACCCGCCGGCACGCTCCGCGGGTGGGTATGGTGCAGTTCGGATGCAGTTTGAATGCAGTCGGTGTGTAGTTGACACGACTGCAATTAAACTGCAATCGGACTGCGCGTTTGGTTTGCAGTTCTATTGCAGTCGTGTCAACTGCATTCAAACTGCATCTGAACTGCAATTTTGCAGTCGGAATGCAGTCTGTCTGTCTAGAGCCTAAGATTAATACATTACATTTTCAGCAAATCTGTAGCTTGAATACTATTTTTAATAAAATGATAAATGTTACAAAGTATCGAAACGACGACGAAAAACATAAGCATAAGCATATGCTCACGACTATATTCCCCGAGGGGGTAGTCAGAGATATTCTGAAACTTCAGAACATCCACGTTTCACTAGTAGTACCGAAACTCTGTCCAGTGTGACGGGTAGTGAGCCCGTCGCCGAGGAAAAACAATGACGTCACCATTCATGATTTAGTACAATTTTTCATACAAAGCTCGTGTTTTGACGTTTGATAATGAGTTGCTGATTTGACTAGTTGGAAAATCGCGGATTTATTATAATTAAATTTAATCGAACTGTATTTTAACAAGTACAACTTAATGTTTTTGGGCAGTTGATGCATCATCATAGAAGTCCATCATATACTCCGAGTCGATTATAAAGAAAATTGTTCTCACAAACCTAGTACACATTTTCATGATACAAATCGATGTTTTGATGAATACGAAGCCATATATGGCTTCTTACATAAATTATGGAAGCGGAACCGAACCTACATTTCGTGGCAACTTCACATGGAGAAGATGGCCAGCCACAACGGTTTAGTGTAAAAATCTTCCTTTCGTGATTTCTTTGGTATGTGGGGACTTGCTACAGATGTCAGCACCCACATGTTATAGCAAAAATGCCACCAGATGGCGATACCGTCGCTCTCGGAAATATGCTCCATACATAGACAGTTCACCTTGAATACGTAACTCGTGACCTACTACAAATAAGGTTCACAATCGAATGCAAGACATACATCGCGCAAGAGAAATAATCACAGAGATTCGATGCATATACAAGATCCAACTAAGAGCTGTTGGACCACGGTCGGTCCCCAGGCTTCACACATAGCCTGGTGGAAGATTTTCCCTTTTCAATGGAGGAACATTCCCAGTAGCACCTCCATAGTTACATTTAGTGGTATGGAAGTGACATTTCTATGCGTAGCACTAGTGTATTTATTCTGTCTATAAGTGTCTGCACATTAGCTGCTCTGTGGGCGCTCTCTTGTTAATTTGTTTTCTCTGGCCGAGGATCGATAACCAACACGCGCTGTACTTTTCCATTGTTTCACTTAGACTAGTCGGAAATAGAAAAGTATTTGCTGTACAATTTGCTGTACCTAGTTCTAATCTAAAAAGTTTGAGGGCGTTATTTGAAATGGAAAATATTCTTTACAGTGCGTGGCCTCTATGGTCTCTTTTGGTCTCTCATTGGCTCTCGACACGGAGGTCGTGGGTTCGGTTCCCACTGGGGACACCTAGTGAAATGTCACTTTGCGCGTTTTTCCCCAGTTGGTTAGGACATTGCAGGCTGAATCGCCTGATTGTCTGAAAAAAGAAATGATTCGTGCTTCGGATGGCACGTTAAGCCGTTGGCTACTATCTCTGGTGGTAGTAGTCGTTACATAAAAACCACGTCAGAGGCCGTAAGGCGGTCTGAAAAAACTCTGACACCAGGGCTCTGCCCACACGATAAGAAAGAACTGCGTGGCAGCGGCTCCGGATAAGATTGAAATAGTCTTTTTTTTATTTATCATTTGTATGAAATAAAAAAAATTTAAAAAAAAAGATCAGACAAAATGATCCAGAGGGTTAGTTTAGTTAGTTAGTATGAACAAAAGTTAGGTCTATGTTAGTATGAATGGATTTTATTGTTGCGCATATTGTAAAAGTTGCCTAGTTATTTTTATACAGGGTGAGATTTATATCATTAGCATCCTTTTAAACTAAGAGTCTACCCATCAAACTGAACAACTTTTACTATGGGAGTAAACCGTTCGAAAGCAAAAAAAAACAGCAGTTCCATACTAAACTGCAATGCATATGCAAATGATATCAATTTCACCCTGTAGTTTGAAATTTGAACGACCGACCTCTAAAAATTTAATAATACATACGTACATAAAATACATACTTAAGGGCCTATGTCGAAAAATAATTGAAGCGAAATGGGCGTGTGATAGCGTATATTACTGCCTGATGAGAGAGAAAGCGATGGGGCGGCGCGCCTGAAACGACGCAAACGTAAAACAAACTTTATTTAATTGTGATTGTACTATTTATGTAAGTTCAATTCTGCTCTAATCAAAATTTGTAAAATACCAATCTCTTTTTTTAAATCAAGTCTCGTGTTTCTATTATTTACCGTTTAGCAGTTCCAAGCGTTTATAAATAAAAACGGAGGCTACTTTGGCTTGTTTTTCTATCAAAAAATGTGTCTTAATCGTGTTTTGGCTCTAATCAAAACTTCAATTATATGTTCAATTTACACATATCCGCTAATCATACTCCTACTGTTAGTACTTCATGATATATGACGCTTTGAAGCATCCTATTTTTTTCACATAGCCTCTTAAATGATTAATACCGCCTGCTCTCGAACAATGAAGGAAAATATCGCGAGGAAACCTGCATACGCTGAAGAAGAAATTATATAATTTATTTATTTAACTAGATATACGAAATAACGAACAACAACTGATTAAACAAAAATATCCTAAAACTAAAATATAACTAGACCAATAAGCTATCTTCAGATATAAACAACATCTTATCTCAAAACATAAAAGCCTACAAATAATACACTCACTCCAGAGCGTCGCCGCAAGACATAGTGCCCAACAGGCTAGCAGCATTCCCCCTCTGGATGGTGAGGCTTAGAAGAAATTAGATAGACAGATAAACAATTTATTCGTAATTTTTTTCTTTCCTTTTTTTCGAATGCTTATGTGAACTCTACCAATCCGCATTGGGCACGCGGAAATTCGCATACGTTTAGGAAGAAATTCTGATGCGTTTGTGATGTCTACCAATTCGTATTGGACACGTGTGGTGGACTAACGCACATACCTTCCTTGAGGGTAGGCCTGTGTCCTACAGTGGGTGGTTTATAGGTCGATACTATACTAAAACTGGGTCAAGTAGACCAAACATCTCGGCACAGACGAATTGAAAATGCATTTTCTGCAAGTTGGTAGTTCTGGCATCGTATCGAGTTTAGCTGACATCTACACCTGTCTCGAATGCTGACTTTGGTTCTTGTATTGCCGTTTTGACGATATTGCTTTTTGTCGATAAAACAAAAGTTAACCATTTATTTTAACTAGTCGCGACTGCAACTTCGCATGCCCTAGTCCGCAGTAATAAGCAGTAACTGCTCTTAAGAGGATAGACGGCCTGCGAGAAATTTGCAGAGTAGGTATTTAACAGATCTACTGATGTCGTGCTGTTCCCGAGTAACTGAGCTTCCATTGCGAAAGTTACATCTGTAGCACGGACTGATTTTACCTACAAAAAATGGACGAACTCACGGTTTTGGTTTCGTATTCCACTGTTTCCTCCTCCAAAATTATTAAAATCGGGTTACGATTTTAATAATTCTTTCAAGAATAATATGAGAAAGACTTTGGTTTGTTATGTTTTCCTTTTTTGTTTATATTCGTCTGCTTGCTGGATGTCTGAACACCGCGGTAAAATTGAGAAATTTATCGCCATCTTCGAAGGCTCCTAATTCTTATAGCAATAAATTTATGGAAAAAAGCAAAACATAGGGACATGGCAGAGGTAACATAGATTGTATAGTTAAAAAAATATTTGCTCTTGTGTCATTATCCTGGGAAGAAACATGGGAATTGTATGGACTAAACAGTACCCGCCTATCCTCTTAAGGTGGTTTCAGTCCATACAAAAGTTAAACGCACAATACGCGTAGACGGAATTAATAAAAGTAATAATTTATATATGGAAAAATAGTTTAAAAAATCTAGTTGTAGCGTCACAAATAACATTTGCTATTTATAACATAATTATGAAGATATAAAGCTTTTAAAATTTTGTATAAAAAATTTCAAAGCTTTATATCTTCGTAATTATTTTATAAATTGCAAATGTTATTAGTGACGCGGCATCTAGATTTTCTATACTATTTTTCCATATAGAAAGTTACTTATATTAATACCGTCTACGCGAATTGTGCGTCAAAGTTTTGTATAAAATTGACCCCTCTGCAACCACCTTAAGCAATTCTGTAATGGTCTATTCTAAAAAGCAAGCTATCGCAGCGCGATTGTATAAAGCTTTGTCTCTGTGGAGTATTTACTTATGTGTCTTCTGTATGAAGTAATTATTACACATTCTCTACTTATTAACATGTGTGTGTAACAATCACGGAATCCTTGTCTATTTAAACAAGCCCGCTTCTAATTCGGAGCGAACACATATTCAAAATCAATTACTCGCGTAAAGGCACGTCCACACTCGCTGATTAGTGAATACACCTTATTAATATTCTCGATCCGTGTGCACGCCGGTTTATACCGACCTTTACATCGGTGATGTTATTAAACACTGAATGTGTTCGTTATTCGTATCTGTTATTGCATTTTGAGTTTTAAAAAGTATCTTTTTTCGGGTCGGGAAGCTACGTAGTATCTTCACGTCCCAAATACCGCAGTGTCTTAAAACGAAAGTCTTCAATCAGTGTGTGTTGCCAGTGATGATATATGGAAGGCGTGGTCGTTCACTCAAAGCCTCATAAAAAGGCTGAAAGTCACCCAAAGGGCAATGGAGAGGGCTATGCTCGGAGTTTCCCTGCGAGATCGAATCAGAAATAAAGAGATCCGCAGAAGTACCAGAGTAACTGACATAGCCCAAAGAATTGCTAAACTAAAGTGGCAGTGGGCGGGGCTCATTGCTCGCAGAACCGATGGCCGATGGGGCCGAAAAGTTCTCGAGTGGCGACCGCGTACCGGAAAGTGCAGCGTAGGTAGGCCCCACACGGTGGACCGACGACCTGGTGAAGGCGGCGGGAACCCGTTGGATGGGGGCAGCGCAGGACCGGTAGTTATGGCGATCCTTGGGGGAGGCACGTCCAGCAGTGGACGTCCATCGGCTGAGATGATGATGAATGAGATTTTTTATTCTTTCTCTTGTTGGTACTCAACATCATCACCTGTACAGGGTGTAAACTTAAATATGTTACATATCTTAGGGTGTGCTTCAGAGTTTAGACCATCAAACTTCAATTTCAAACTGCACTTCGATTTTAATGTTGGTCCCATTGTAAAAGTTGATCAGTTTGATGAGTAGACTCTTAGTTTAAAAGGATGCTAATGATATCAATTTCACTCTGTGTTTTTTCCTTTGATGTACGGAACCAAAAAATCTATTGTGTATCTGTAATAGAAAACACATAACATAGTTTTACATCCGACTATTCTATACTATCCTATCCTGGAAGCTTTACAAGCGTGTCTGGAAGCTATCTTCACCTATAAAACAAATAAGATGGTATCATTTCGCTGCGTTACCTGCATTTTATGGCATTGTAAAATGTTATAGCTTGTTCCACGCTATGGAGTGATAGTTTTTTTAAGTACTTATCTACTAGAAGTATTGTGGTTGTATTCTTTTATTATAATACTGGCGGCGCGCCTTAGTACGCGTAGACCACTGACATTAAATACTCACAACTTTTTATGGAATACTAGCTGTTCCCCGCGACTTCGTACGCGTGGACTTAGGGCTTGTTTATGGTGTGTGACTTCTGAAAGAACACCCCCTACGCACCCCTTACGCACCCCCTACGCACCCCTTACGCACCTACTACGCACCCCCAACGCACATCTTACGCACCCTTTACTCACCCCCTATAAGCAGCCACTACTCACCACTTACGCACCCCCTACTCACCCCCTACGCATCCTCTACGTACCCATTACAAACCCCTAAGCGGGGTGCGTAGGGGTCTAATCATTATACCCGTCTAACTGAATAACTTTTATTATGGAGCCATCTTCGAAATCGCGGAAAAAAAATCAGCTGTTTCATACCAAACTGCAATACCTGCTTGACTCAAATGTATAGGACAGCCAGTTTTTTTCGACCTATTAGTAAAAGTTGTTCAGTTTGATTTTTAAGGAATCGACACTGATTAACGATCCCGGAACCGACAAGCATGTATGAAGAGACTTGTGGATGTTGAAGAGTCGAGAGTATGCCAGAATCGTAGTATGTGGCTAATCTGTTGTCTCTGCCTGCTCTGTATTTCTGTAAGGTTTGACCTTGATGATAATGATGATGATGATAATAAATAAATAAATAACACTCACAGACATTGCAATGATCCCAAGGCTTAGGCTTTTTGTGATGGGAATCATACAACAACGGCACAAACATAATAACATCCATAACCGAACCGGGATTCGAACCCAGGACCCTGGTTTGGCAGTCCGGCGAGGCAACCATTACACCAACCGGTTGGTTTGCCACATGAGAGGTCACCAACGTCAACAAGCGTTAAGTCAGGGCGTCAAGGAGTTGAAGCAGTCGCTGTGGCCGAAATCGGTCAGGAGCAAAACTTCTACTATGATGAATTATTTTCAAGTCGCCTGAAAGGGTCTGTCTGCTTAAAATCACTTACGCCGACAGCATAATAATCAGTCAAAAGATACGACTTTTTCTTTCGCTTTTCTATTTTCTATTCCCATCCTTTCCCTTATTGCGGATAATTTATGCCTTGTGGTATAAGTCATAAGCGACGCTCCTCAAGCCTGTTAACTCTCGCGGGCAAATGTCCGCTTCCTAACCAGTACGTCCCTCTTTCCGAAAACCGCCTTCCTAAGCCCTGGGCAACTCGTGTTTTAACAGACTTTAGCGTTTGGTGTGCAGTAACATGGACACTGAACCGTGAGGATGCATGCAGATTCGAACCCGGTCGGTTCGGATCCGCACGCGCGACATTTATGCCCTGGGCAACTCGTTTTTTAATAGACTTTTGGGTGACGGTAGAGCGCTTTGGTGTGCAGTAACATGGACACTGAACCGTGAGGATGCATGCAGATTCGAACCCGGTCGTTTCGAATCCACACGCGCGACATTTCATATACCAATCATGTTTTCTAAGGAAGGAGGCTTCCTATGCCCTGGGCAACTCGTGTTTTAGTAGACTTTTGGGTGACGGTAGAGCGCTTTGGTGTGCAGTAACATGGACACTGAACCGTTAGGATGCATTCAGATTCGAACCCGGTTGGTTCGAATCCGCACGCGTGACATTTCATATACCAATCATGTTTTCTAAGGAAGGAGGCTTCCTATGCCCTGGGCAACTCGTGTTTTAATAGACTTTTGGGTGACGGTAGAGCGCTTTGGTGTGCAGTAACATGGACACTGAACCGTGAGGATGCATGCAGATTCGAACCCGGTCGGTTCGAATCCGCACGCGTGACATTTCATATACCAATCATGTTTTCTAAGGAAGGAGGCTTCCTATGCCCTGGGCAACTCGTGTTTTAATAGACTTTTGGGTGACGGTAGAGCGCTTTGGTGTGCAGTAACATGGACACTGAACCGTGAGGATGCATGCAGATTCGAACCCGGTCGGTTCGAATCCGCACGCGTGACATTTCATATACCTAGGGTTGGTTAGTTTGTAATAACTACCAGTAGATGGCGCTCACGTCCCCTTAAGACGCAACAGATTGAAAAATTTCGTTCTCTGGTTAGTGGGCTCGGTGGCGAAATTGGATAACGCAGTTCCCCCGTTTGGAAAAGTGCGGGTTCAAGTCCCGCCCGAGACAAATTTTTCAATCTTTAATTTGATTTCATATACCAATCATGTTTTCTAACTTATGCTTACTCTGTCAGAATTGTAGCAGGTGGCATTCAGTTGCCTGTGTGTATGCTTGTGGGAGACAGGCGAGACAATATTTATTCTTATGTGCGTGATACAGCTGCCATGCTGTGCAAGGAAACATCTTGTACAAACGTTGAAGATATTAATGCGTTTAGGCATATCACGTATATCACGCAATCAGAATTGAACACCCGTATTAGACGCGGATGAGGGCAGCGCAGGACCGGTCGTTGTGGCGATCCTAGGGAAGGCCTATGTCCAGCATTGGACGTTCATCGGATGACGATTAGACGCACACAGCTTCACTTTAAGGGCAATTTGTACCCGTCTAGTGGGGTCAATATAAGCTTGTGATGATTTGAATCCATGACAATGACAATCACGAGAGAAACAATGATCGTAATCGCTGAGTGGAGCGTAGGATGCTGGGGATCAAACGGATAGATTGCGTCAGAAACAACAAAAAGCCAATATTAGTGAGAAAACCACCAAGTTGAAATGGGATTGGGCCGGCCATGTCGGTCTGTCGATTACACCCGAAAAGATGGGCCAAAGTCTTAACACCTTGGTCGCCGTCAAGGTCGACCCCGGAAGAGATGGAGAGACAACCTGGATACCTTCGACGAAAGGAGGATGGAGCTGATTCAAGACAGGGATGCATGGAGGATAAAGGGGAAGGCCTTTGCGCAGCAGTGGGATAAAACACGCTAAGAAAAAAAATCGCGGAGTTCTTTCTCCTTGGCCCACCGTCCAGTTTCTAAATATATTAACGTAGTGGCCATCACAATTCTTGTCACAGCCGACATTAGTGCATCATTAGTGTGTTTACAAGATACCATTCATTTGTGGCTTTTCCGACGAAAAGTGCCCTTTTGGAGGGAAAAAATATGAGAGCTTTGGGTGTGGCTGAAATTCGAGTGATGTTGTTTTAGTCCAGTTTGAGGAATATAGGAAGAAATAGGTCTACAATTTAAGAAGGTATCTTAAGAGCGTCAGTGGCGCGTTGCGGAGAGGTACTGAACACTCAATCATGATGGTCCGGGTTCGAATCTGCACTGCACGTTTGGAAGAAGAAATTCTGATGCGTATGTGAAGCCTACCAATCTGCATTGGGCACGCGTGGTGGACTAACGCCCTTACACCGTCACTGAGGGTGTAGGTCTTGCAGTGGGACGTATATAGGCTGATGATGACTCATGCAATTTTTTCCCAAAGTTGCAAAGGGCTCGCAAAAAAGAATTTCAACTTTTCATACAAACGTTCGATGCATATAGTATGGAAAGTCCAAACTTTGTTTTGCTAATTTCCCATCGATTTCTTAGGGAAGGTTGTTCAGTATCATAGGTACAATCACCCCTTAAAAGTTCTGTTTGTTAAAGTTTCATTTCTGCCTTTATTGGTGAATAAAGATTTTTCTTTCTTTCTTTCTTTTCCTTCAAGTAATGCAACTGTTTACCCCAACACCCTTTATTTCTACAGGGTAAAATTGATATCATTAGCATCCTTTTAAACTAAGAGTCTACCCATCAAACTGAACAACTTTTACTATGGGAGCAAACCGACCGAAGCAAAAATAAAATCAGCTGTTGCATACATTTGAGTCGAGTAGTCATTGCAGTTTAGGTATGGAACAGCTGATTTTATTTTTGCTCCGATTGTTTGCTGTCATAGTAAAAGTTGTTCAGTTTGATCGGTAGACTCTTAGTTTAAAAGGATGCTTATGATATCAATTTCACCCTGTAGAATACCTGCTCTGGTGGAAGAGGTGGCGTGATGACCTGGACAAATTTGACGACCAATGGCCAGAGGTTGCCCACAACAGGAACGAGTGGAAGAGCAGGGGAAAGGCCTTTGCCCAGCAGTGGGATGAAATAGGCTAACAAAAAAAGAAATACCTGCTCTATGCTTTGCTCTTACGACGGTTCTAGTGCAGCAAAATGCTTTTTGCCACAAAACGTAAATGATTACTGTACAGTACGTAGTCTCTAGACTCTGAGACACTCAAATGGGAAGCAGTGATTGAGTTAACCCTGTCTGAGTATTAAACACATGTTAGGGTGCTCTCAGACTTACGTTTTGTACAGTTAATACTTAAAACCTTTCGATGGGCTTTGCTCTAACATTTCAAACAAGAAAAAAAAGTTGATACAATTGCTAGTGCATTTTGCTTTTTCTTTGACGAAACGTCCTCAAGATGACCTTAGACCTTTGAGTCTTAGACCATATAACTAGGGACATTAGCATTCCCCGCTGCCAAGTTACATGGTCAATTGACCATGTGCATTTACATACAATTTTATACCTTATCACTAAAGAAGACAGCATATAATTGCCGAACATTTACTTAAAAAAAACAGTCTCGTTTGGATTTCTTACGAGACTATTTTTAACAATCAAAATTAGAACCTAAAGTAAATCCGAAGTTGCGGATTTCATGCTACCTCGTCCCCCGCAAAAAATGACAGAAAATAATGTTTGTTAGTTGTCCATAGTTATATGGTCTAAGGATATGACAGACCTAGTGCGCGCGGCGCTGGCTATGGCACCTACTTTATGTGCTTCAAAGCCGTAGAAAGAGAAGGTACTTAAAGGAAGCACGTGTCTTGTCATATTCACTATACAACGTCCCTGTATTCACTCAATAAGAGATTCGCTCTAGTTAAAAAAGGAGATATCTACCTTATTGCTGTCCTTATAGGCGTAACCACTTTTTTGTACTGACTCCACCTCGACTTGTCAGTTCATATAAATTGTATAGGATTTTATGACTATCGCTATCGCTTGCTCGCAGAACCGATGGCCGATGGGGCCGAAAAGTTCTCAAGTGGCAACCGCGTACCGGAAAGCGCAGCGTGGGTAGGCCCCACACGGTGGACCGACGACCTGGTGAAGGCGGCGGGAACCCGTTGGATGAGGGCAGCGCAGGATCGGTCGTTATGGCGATCCTTGGGGGAGGCCTATATCCAGCAGTGGACGTCCATCGGCTGAGATGATGATGATGATGCTATCTCATACGGTTAAACTGATTGAGATACACTGATATCCCGTCTACCAGCGTAAGCGAAAAATTCTTCGTCTATGTTCAAAGCCTACAACAGGCAACGAAAAAATCGCGGATTGACAAGGCGAAATTCACGACAAGCATTCTCCGATATTTGAACTGAGTTTTTTTCTCTCAGGAATTATTTTACTAGTACGGCAGGAGTCAGTTATAGTCATTTATGCAAGGCTTAAACTCAAGGAAGGTAAATTTAATTACGTGGACGTTTACTATTGTGATGATACGTAAGGATGCCCACAGACGTTCGTCACAGTCGCGTAATTGCAGTTGCATCTTGAAAGAGAAATTAAGGAATCCTTATAAAGCAAGTAGTAGGTAAATACCTAATAAGCTACTTGAATGTAATTGAATTTACTTAGTTAAGGGCGCGTACAAAGCAACCAAAATATGCATAACATATAAGTACATATGAGATATATATCCCATGCATGCTGCATCGAAATGTCTACATTACTCAAAGACTAAGACATTACTGTTTTGTTTTTCTTTTCTTTTGAATTATCTGACTTTTAACTTCTATCACCAAATTATACTGTAAAGGACAAAAACATTTTATTGCTCAAGAAAGGATGGAGGGAGGAGCGGCTGAAACTCAAATAACAAGCATTTTTCCTCATGAAAAATAGCTCAATTTGGATATCGGCTGTGATGCTCAACAAAACTAAAAAAAATGTAGTACTAATTTTACGTACCTACTCTTTTGTTTGTTGAAAAATGTCAATGTAACACATCTTTTTGGAAATAAATAAAAATTAAATAAAAAAAAAATGTTTGAGCACAAATGCGTATAAAAACCAATAACTCCGTGAAACACAGGATGTAAATACATGGTGAAATTGATATCATTAGCATCCTTTTAAACGAAGAGTCTACCCAACAAACTGAACAACTATTATTTTCGGAGCCAACCGATCGGAGCAAATAAAAAAACTGCTGTTCCATACTAAACTGCAATGTCGACGCGCGAGTTCGCGACTCAAATGTATGCAACAGCAGATTTTTTTTGTTCAGTTCGATTGGTAGACTCTTAGTTTAAAAGGATGCTAATGATATCAATTTCACCCTGTATAAATGCGTTACATATTCAAAGGGTTGCTTCAGACCATCAAACTGGACAACTTTCAGCGCGAACAAGAAATCTGCTGTTCCATAGAAAATGTCAAAAGATACTCGACTAAAATGTACGAAGCAGTTACTAAATGGTTTGTACCATTCGTACAGGCCATATGGCGTATGGCGACTTCCCAGCAAACAAGTTGGTCGTATTACGCCTCCATTTATATTACTATTTTGACTTATTAAAGTTGTATAACTGTAATTTCGTCATATACCGGTGCTTTATGCGTCTAATGTTCGACTATATGACACCTATACGACCAAATTGTTAGTTGGGTTAGTCTGTGTCAGACGCACTCCCAACGCAACGTGACACTCCCAGTGCGCGCCCCGCATTAGTGTTGCCACCTTACCTCTGTTTACCTGGATTTTCAAACATTTTTTTTTTACGTAGTCTGTTCAATGTCTCACTGCTGAGCAAAAAAATTCTCTCTATTGTGTGCATCATCTGGCTAACTCTCCAAGACAAAAAAAAAACATTCCTATATATTTTTTTGGAATAAATATGGCATTTAGAGCGAGTTATTCTATCCCATTCTATTTCTATGTTTATGTTTTATAATGCTCATTGTCGAAATTCGCCTCGACTACTGCGTTTGGGTGAGAAAATGCCGTAAATTGTCATTTATTATTAAATAAATTTAAAAAAAGTGGCTGGAAAAAGTGGCTAAAATATTAAGCCACCGAATATTTTTTTTGTAGTTAACGTGATGGAAAATGTTGCTAGATCTAGCCAAGAAGTGGCTAAACTCTCTCCCATTTAATATAAGAGACTGTGAAACAATTGCTTCATTTAAAAAAACAAGTCAAAGATCACTATCTCTCTCTTCATTCAATTAACTAGTATATTTATTTGTTTATCATTCTTTATATATATATATATATATATATATATATGTATGTATATACCTGTATCTTTATATAATCATATCTATTTATTAGTGTTACATACTGTTTTATTTGTTAAATGTGCACACTATGCCTGCCTCACTTAATATGCTCTCTCTCTTTCACGGGTTTGCTGGAAGAAATCTCTTTAGAGATAAGCTCGCCCTTTGTAATTGTCTATTATGCTGTTTTCATTTATATTTCCGTGTGTACAATAAAGTGTTAAAATAAATAAATAAATAAAAGTGGCAACAATGCCCCGCACTGTCTGCATTGTCTGCTCTATACATAAAAAGCAGATTTTTTTTCGCGATTTCAGTGAATACTGAAATAATACTGAATTCGGTACTAATTAGTAAATTGCGTGTAATAATACAATACGAATTTACAATCCAACGTTCCAGGTAGGTTATCTAACTGCCAAAGTCACGGTGATTTTTGTGTAACGGGAACGACAGTCACGGTGATATCGAAATAACGACTTTTCTCATGTCCAGTCTGAACACGCCTTTACAATCAATAGGAGTCCACATAAACCGCTTCGTACGAATGTCTGAAAGGGCCTTAAGTACATCTTGTGCTAGACTGAAACTAAGTTATGGCTTTATAGAAATGTGGGGAGAATTACTTGAAACTAGTGTTTCTGGGTACCTACTACAAATCTAAACTATTATAAAACTGTAACAGGAAGTTTGTCTGTACGCACGGCGAGACATCAAGCTATACAAAACCAACATAAGCTGGCCGCGCGACGTTATACGTTACTCGAACTACTCGCGGCCAGCTTATTTTGGTTTTGTATAGCTTGATGTGTCGCCGTGCGTACATTGAAGATATTAACAAAAAAAAATATCCCTGATTCCATATCACAATTTTTGGATTTTTTGTCTGTCTGTTTGTTTGTTTGAACGAGTATCTCGCAAAAATTACTGAACCGATTTTGATGAAACTTTTTTTGTATGATATCTGACTTAAAATCTGGTATATAAGGTCTAACAAAATTAGATGAAACTATGACGGACGGCCCGGTAGCACAGTCTGTAGTTAACCTGCCTACTGTGCCGAGGGTCGCGGGTTCGAATCCCGTAAATATTTATATTATGAATATGAATATTTGTACCCGAGTCATGGATGTTTGTATCTATATAAGGTCTAACAAAATTAGGTGAAACTATTTTAAGGGGATGAGCAGACCATCAAACTGAACAACTTTCTCTATTGGACCAATATCGAAATCGCGAAAAAAAAATCTGCTGTCCCATACATTTAGGTCCAGTACGTTTGCAAGGAACAGCAGATTTTTTTTCGCGATTTCGATATTGGTCCCATAGAGAAAGTTGTTTGGTTTGATGGTCTGATCATCCCCTTAAAATAGTTTCAGCTAGTTTTGTTAGACCTTATATAATTTGTGCGGACAAAGTCGCGGGTTAACGCATATACTTATAAAAGAGTTGCGCACAATTTATTGCAACACGATTTGCTTTGGCTGTAAGTTTTACCAGAAATCATCACAAAATCTTTACTACCACATCTCTGTTCCTTTCTCACATACTCAGGAAGTCGTCAGTTAGAATAGGACAGAAAGCCCTTGAGGCAGAGTTGAAAGTACCCATCAAGTAGTTGGTCAGGAACTTAGCGTCATAGTGTACACTGCGGGACAAATACGAGTGCGCTTAATTAGGCTCTACACTGGCGGACAATGTTAGGTATACAGTTTACGAACTCGTTAAAAAAAAAACTGTTACTGAAAGAAGTAGCGGGGAGCGACTGGATGAGGAAGGGCGAGGATACACTTTTGTGGTACGCCTAGGGAGAGGACTATGTTCAGCACTGGACGATGGTAGGCTGATGATGATGGTTATAATGACCTAATGAGAAGGGTGATAAGTTTCATAAGCTATTGCAAGATATCGCTCGCACGGTATACCTTGCTAGAGAGCTATAGCTCTCTCTTCCAGCCCTTCGCTTCTGTCCTCTTTGCCTTGCTCTATTGCTGACGTCTTCTTCAGGACATTGCAGTCGGTCATCTCACTGTGAACTGTGTTCATCCGTCTAGTCTTCGGACGTTCTCTTGGTCTCTGTCCTGGAATCGACATTTGCAGTGATATATTAAAAACCATGTCAGAGGCCGTAAGGCGGTCTGAAAAAACTCTGACACCAGGGCTCTGCGCACACGATAAGAAGAAAAAGTGATATATTTCCTACATAGTCATGTGGCTATCGTTTTACGTGTCCGAACCACCCAAGCCTATGCTCCTGAAGCTACAGGTATCATAAGGAGAATGTCTTTTCCTCAAACATCTGCAGGTCACGACCAATTACATTTTTTTTTCTTTTATGTACGGTACTTCTAAGACTGGGTCTTAAATATCAGGCCCTTCCTTGCGTCATTCTCACGGATTCTCATTTTTTCTCTACTCCGTTGTTTCTTTTATAAATTGTACTGTATACTTCACGTGACCGGCAGTGTATCCGCATGGACGTTAAGCACACAACCTCACTATATTGCAGATATTAGTGTTGCCTGAGTTTAACTATCACATGGCTCGCCTTCTGTTTGCTTCTGTTTTTAGAGATCCGTAACGATATTGGAAAAGCGCTACCTACTGTGTTAGAGGGAAAAATTTGGCGACGAAGCGGCCGAAGTTAAGCGTATACCAACATTATACTTCTCTATATAAGGTCTAACAAAATTAGCTGAAACTATTTTAAGGGTATGCTCAGACCATCAAACAAAACAACTTTCTCTATGGCATCAATATCAAATCGGGAAAAAAAATTAGGTCTTCTATACAAAACTGCAAACCTACTCAAGCCAAATGTATGGGACAGCAGATTTTTTTTTTCGCGATTTCGATGTTGGTCCCATAGATAAAAATGTTCAGTTTGAAGGTCTGATCATCCCCATAAAAAAGTGACAGCATGTTAAGAAGAACCCTGTACGCGATTTGGTAATTAGGTGGGTACGAACTGAATTCGGTACTATTTCAGTATTCTCTGAAATCGCGAAAAAATATCTGTTGTTTAATTGTTTCTGTTGTTATACAGGGTGTAAACTTTAATGCGTTTTGTTATTTTATTATACGGGGTGTTTCAGTCCAACAAATTGACAAGCTTTCGCCCCAGGCCTCCTATTCCGGGTCCTCCAAATCTGGAGAAGATTCTTAATCAAGTCCAAATCAAGGCCAAAATCCGATCAGTAAGTAAGTAGCAGTATGGAGTTAGAGGCCCTCCGGTTCTGGGACTACAGTTTTGAGTCGGAGGCCCCGACGTACTCAAAGACAGTCAAAAATAGAGTCAAAATAAAATGCGAATTTCCGAGCCCGCTTCGCGCGCTCTATCTTTTTGATTCACAAACGTATCGACTTAATTTCGGCATGAGCTGAAGATCGAGTTATAATGTAGCAAAATCTAGAGCTCGCTTCGCTCGCTCTTGGTTTTAAATCGTGTTGCGATGATCACATAATATTTTAATAAATTCTCGATCTCGATGTAAGTTTTCCTAGTCCCAGTTTCTGCCCCGGCTCGCAAAATCGTAGATATCAATTTCTGGGTCGTCCGTAGGCCCGGGGCGGTGAAACTAAATGAGGCCCTCATTTAATTTCGCCGCCCCGGGCCTACGCACTTAGTCCGTCCCTGAACGTGATAGTTACAAAGGGAGCACACACAATAGAAAACTTACAATAGTTTCTTGTGTACATGGGAATTTACTTAAAGAAAGAAAAACTTGTCAACTTTTGCATAGCATCCTTCTCACGTCTGTTTAAAAAGTTTTTCTTCTTTTTAGTAAACAATAAACGATAAGTACACATACAGACAGGTTTAGAGGATGCCAGTTTTGAGGCGTCAATATTCCGCGCCTGCGCTAGCTAAAAAAAAAATGCACGGCACCTGGTTTTTTATACAGGGTGTAACAAAACACCCTAGTAATACTTAAGGGAGTGCTTCAGACTCAGACCATCGAACTAAAGAACATGCAATATGGGACCAACTTCGAAATCGCGAAGAACACCGGTCCAATACATTTAATAGCCCAGTCATTTTACGGTTTGAGCCAGGACTAATTAATAATAGATTTTTTTTTTTGGTGTAATATTGAAGAGCCAATTTGAGCCTAGAAAAGTACCAAAATTAAAAAAAATCACGTCAGCAACAGTACCAATTTTAAAATTTAGCTGTTATCTCGTTCTAAAAAACCTGATGGTAATTTTTTTTTGCACATTATTAAGGCCCTAATAATAAATACCTCATTTATTAAATTTCAATACCTGTTTTATTGCTCAAAAATAATTTATATTGTTAAATCTAAGTTAAATGAGTGCCAATGCACACACAATTCTGGGACACACAATTATGATTTCTATGTTGCGTACCGATTTTTTTTTAATGTTTTAAGATAGTCTTTTTGTCACTAAATGGTACCGGTTACCGTTTAAAATTCCGATTAATAATTACTCCCTACTCCGCCTATCAAAACTCCGTAAAATGACTGGGCTATAAGTCGAGTTGGTACTGTAGTTTTGTATGAAACAGCTGTTTTTTTTTCGCCATTTCGAAGTTGGCTCCATAGTAAAAGTTGTTCAGATTGATGGTCTAAAGCATCCCCTAAAGCATTACCTACTTGGGCGTTTTATTGCACCCTGTAGATAGGTAGATTTTATAAATCTTTAAACCGATATTGATTTTTCAAATCTAATAAAATAAGTGTAAGTACGTTCCCCAACATCCGAATCACTTACAAATCTCTTCATAACGGAACCCTACATGGGCGAGTCCGACACGCTCATAGCCAGTTTTAAAAGTCATCATCATCTCAGCCGATGGACGTCCACTGCTGGCCCTGTACCCGGACTTTCGATATTCGATATATCGCGACCGTTTCGGTCCGAACTTCATTTTTATAGAGCTGACATATTAGAACGAAAACGTTCACGCAATTGCGAAGTTCGAATGTCCGGGTAGAGGCCCTGGATATAGGTCTCCCCCGAGGATCGCCACAACGACCGGTCCTGCGCTGCCCTCATCCAACTGGTTTCCGCCGCCTTCACCAGGTCTTTGGTCCACCGTGTTGGGGGCCTAGCCTACCCACGCTACGCTTTCCGGTACGCGGTCGCCACTCCAGAACTCCTCGGCCCTATCGGCCATCGGTTCTGCGAGCAATGTAGCAATGTGCCCCGCCCACTAAAAGTAGGTTGATATAAAAACAAAGAAATACCAAAACCTACAGCGGAATAACTAAAAAAAAAACAAATCACTATCCCGGACTATGTGTGCCATCCCGCGGGATCGGGATATCCCGTGCCCATCTAAATGGAAAGCTTCTGTACCACGATCCCGCGGGATTTCATGCTGTGCGCTAAAAGGCGGCCGTCTTCTGTTACCGCACTATTTTTCTTAGTGGGAAATACGATTTATTATGTGTTTGCTTTTTTAGAGTTCCGTACCGAGAGGATGAAAACGGGACCCTATTACTAAGCCTACGTTTTCCATCCGTCCCGTCTGCCTGTTCTACCTGAAAACTTAGCCTGTAAAAGGCTGTATCTTACAGAATATGTGTTATAGACTAAGAGATAAGTGTACTTTTTGCAACCATCAGCAGCAAGGCTGATTCAGTGTTTATGGGGTGTAGAGCATTTCTGTGACGGGGCTGGACCAGGTCTGCCTGCATAACTCCAGTCGGTTTAGAAGTTACTGATGTTTATAGGTCAGTAAAAAATTAACGATCAGCTGCGAGGCTGATCATATGATATTGTTGTAGTGTACACTATAGCTATGTGAACAGTACAAAAACTGTCATAGTTCATCAGTCGGTTTAGGAGTTACAGCCTTACAAACGTCGGACCTTTGAACGGCTGTATCTCCTAAACCGACTGGCAGTTCATGTCAGTTTTTGTACTGTTCACATAGTTACAGTGCACACTACAATAATATCATACGATCAGCCTTGCAGCTGATCGTTAATTTTTTACTGACCTTTAAATGTCTGTAACTTTTAAAACGACTGAAGTTATGCAGGCAGACCTAGTCCATCCCCATCACAGAGATGCTCTACACCCCATAAACACTGAATCAGCCTTGCTGCTGATGGTTGCAAAAAGTACACTTATCTCTTAGTCTATTACTGTGGGCTGTAGCGGAATTACTGACATCATCATCATCTTATTTAAGAGCTCTTGTCGGTGAAGAAATATTCTAAAAACAATAAAAAAACGGGGAGGAAAAATGATCGGACACTTCATACGAAACGGCAATTTCTTTAAAACCGTGCTGGAAGGGAAAATAGAGAGGAAGAGAGGCAGAGGAAGACCTAGACAGAGTTATCTAGCCCAAGTGAAAGAAAAAGTTGATGGCGTGTCGTAGGTAACTCAAGACACTAGCGGAAAAGAAACAGGATTGACGAATTGCTGACAAATAAATGTTACTATTTTTTTTTACTACCCCATTTCATCCGTCTACCTTAGTTAAGGCGGTTGAAGAGGGGTCAATTTTATACAAAACTTTGACGCACAATACGCGTAGACGGTATTAATATAAGTAACTTTGTATATATGGAAAAATTGTTTAGAAAATCTAGATGCCGCGTCACAAATAACATTTGCAATTTATAAAATAATTACGAAGATATAAAGCTTTGAAATTTTTCATGCAAAATTTTAAAAGCTTTATATCTTCGTGACGCGGCAACTAGATTTTCTAAACTATTTTTCCACATATAAAATATTACTTTTATCAATACCGTTTACGCGTATTGTGCGTCAAAGTTTTGTATGGACTGAAACCACCATAAGGTTACTTCCTATAATTTTATCACCGATTATTTGTATGCCTATAATGCCTAATGGTAGACCACAAAGCACTTTTATATTTTGTGCTCACAAATAAAGATTTTAATTGATTGATTTATAGTGAAAAAACAAAAAGTTTAAAATTAAGGGAACGTAATGAACGTGTTTTTTTCTGCTTCGATAGTACTAGTATACATACTTATAGCAATAAAAATCAGTTAGTCGCCCTGTCGGGCTAGCACAGCGACAGCGCCGCGCCGACATAAGAGCCAATCACTTAACGATCCCACTGAACCTAACTTGTTGTCCACTCTACTGCGACTGCACGTGTTGATACTTGCACAAATAAATAAATAATGCACGCTTCTCTTCTGTTCTTATGAATATATCGACTACAGTGCTGGGAGTGATCATGATTTCAAATGAAAGGTGAGAACTTCGTAAGATCATACTCTTTTATTACTTTCCTTTTATTTCTTTCACTGACACAACATTTACCTCCGTTTCACAAGTAAAACTGCTGTGGAGAAGAAACTACAAGAATCTCCATTACAAACTAGAAAATGACTCGTATACAGTGTTGCCAGATCCACACTAAAGAATTATCCCAGATTGACAGCAAAATTATCGTGTTTTTATCGCATCGAAAATTCCAAAAATTCTCGTTTTATAGAACCTAATCGAGTATGAAATGATGCGTGAAATTCAATCGTTCTTACCTTTATTGCATGCCACTATTTAATGTTTTAATATTACCTATTTATAGGTAGGGAATTTTGATAAAAACTCTTGATTGATGTCGACACAGTGAGGAAATATTTTCAATCTTAATCGTTCTCATTAGAACTTTCAATTTTAGTAATAGGTATTTGAAAACTGTTTTACGCGATAATTAACGTCAAAATGATGTATATTATTGGAATTTGACGAATAATATGGTTGAAAATAGTGATTTGATACACAGATTTCATTAAATTTCATAATTATCGTGGATTATCCTGGATTTTTGTGAATTGTCGTGCGATACCTGACTTTTATTTTCTATCGCATGCCCCTCAAAAATATCGTGGATCTAGGATAATTATCGCACGTCTGGCAGCACTGCGCGTATAGGGCAGAAAGGCCTCCGAGGAGATCTTACTAAGACATATTTATTTATGTTCTCGTTTTTTTTTCTCGAACACAGACAGATACAGTACTTAGTTTATATTGTAATTAAACATTTGGTTGTGATGAGACTAGAGTTTTAAGTCTGGAATAGGCTTAAAAATGTAAACGTGGTTGTAGAGATCTCCAGGCCCTCATCTGGATATAACAATTACTCTTTAGTCAACTAGTTAACATGTTTAGGTATGGTAGTTACATTACACTTGAAAAAAAAGTGTTATAAATATTATAAATGTCAAAGTTTGGATGTTTAGATGTTTGTCACTCAATCACGCATGAACGGCTGAACGAATTTGGATGAAATTTGGCAAGCAGATAAAATATTTTCTGGATTAACGCATAGGATACTTTTTAAGGTCCACGCAGATGGAGTCGCGGGCAACAGCTATCTTAAACAAAGGATGAATGAAGAATTATTCAGATCAAGTATCAAAACTACTGTTTCCACACCGCCGCTTACTATTGACAAATCGTTTTACCGTTGTTCGAGAGCTCCTCCATTCGCGCGATTTCGGTCACATCCGGTTCCTGTTTTATATGTTTGCGTCTGCAGTCAGTTGCCTATCACAAACATTATTATAGTCTGTGGTCAATGGAAAATGGCGGCGTATGAATTATATCTTCTAAATATAAATTCAGCATGAGCTCTGCAATCGATTAATAGCGTTATTACGTAGTAAAATCATGAGCTCGTTTCAGCTAGGTATTTGTTTAATACATGAATCGCCTCGATTTTGACATGAGCTGGAAATAGAGTTATATAAGATCTAACAAAATTAGCTGAAACTATTTTAAGGGGATGATCAGACCATCAAACTGAACAACTTTCTCTATGGGACCAAAATCGAGACCGCGAAAAAAAAAATCTGCTGTTCCATAAAAACCTACTCGACCTACGTATGGGATAGCAGATTTTTTTTTGCGATTTCGATATTGGTCCCATTGAGAAAGTTGTTCAGTTTGTTGGTCTGATCAACCCCTTAAAATAGTTTCACCTAATTTTGTTAGAGCTTATATAAGGTCTAACAAAATTTGGTGAAACTATTTTAAGGGTATGCTCCGACCGTTAAACTGAACAACTTTCTCTACGGGACCAATATCGAAATCTAAATACCCTTACAATTACATACCCTTAAAACAGTTTCAGCTAATTTTGTTAGACCTTATATGTATATAATCGAGCAAAATCTCGATCTCTCTTCGCTCACTCGTTTTTAAATGGTACTACTGCACTGCACTGATCTCATTATATTGCTGTAAAATTTTGAACTCGCTTCGCTCGCTCCAGGATTTGTTTTTAGTTCGCAATAATACGGTAAACTTTTGAGCTCGCTCCGCTCGCTCCTGGATTTAAATCATATTACACTGATCTCACTATGTAGTAAACTCTCGAACTCGCTTCACTTGCTCCTGTCTATGATTCTATCACAAGGACCTAGACGCATTGCAGTATAATTTCGATTTCACTTCACTCGCTCCAGAATTCTGTGAAATTTCGAGCTCGCTGCGCTCGTTTCCCTTCCTATACCTACTTTAACAGCTGGGTCCCGCTTTTTTTGCCGCGTCCCTTCCCTCCCAGAGTGTGGCGATTTTACCTAGTATAACTTTTTCATATTATACCCAAATCAATTTCCCAACGAAATAAAACTACAAACATAATCTGGCAACACATAAAGAAAAAGAAATACTGCTTCACCGAACCATATTGGCAGTTTTTTGCACGCAAAATGGCGGTCGAGACACTGCCTATAAATAACCATAAAATTAGTTTTATCTCAACATACATTATCTGATCTACGATATATCTTTACTAAGTCCCCATATATTTTTTTCCCGCCATTTTATGGTATTACTTTGACGTGATTCTCAAAGATTCTTTGTTATACTTTGAAGCCGTTGGCATTCAAACTGAAAAACTTTTATCTCGGGGGTTCAAAAGAAATCTGGTTTTCCATACAAAAATGCAATGCTTTGGGTGCCTGTCCATTGACGAGGAGCTAGCTGGTGGAGCGGAGTGACGAGGAAATATTAACCAATCAGGATTGCATAAAATCTCGGCCGAGATTTTGATCGGTTAATATTTCCTCGTTTCTCCGCTCCGCCAGCTAGCTCCGCGTCAATGGAAAGGCAGCTTTAGACTCAAATGTATATGGAACAGCTAATGCATTATTGCATTTGCGATTTTAGGTTTGCTCCAAAAGTCCAAGCTCCAAAATGACTTGCTCCTACTCGACTTAAATGTATGCAACAGCAGATTTTTTTCTTGCTATCGGCTTGCTCCCATAGTAAAAGTTGTTCAGTTTGATGGGTAGACTCTTAGTTTAAAAGGATGCTAATGATATAAATTTCACCCTGTAGGTACTTATAATATATGTGTTCCGTTTTGCCAATTGTGGTACAGAAACGAAAAAAATAGGCCGAAAGATTTAAATACTTTGAGATGCTTAGCCGCAGTAAATCAAAATAAATAGAAATTATAGACGAAACGCGCTATGATAGTCTAAACTACATTATCTATTTCGAGCGGGGATAAATACCACCTGGATACGTGCTTGATCTGGTTTTTTTTTAAACTCAGTGTTTTATGAATCAAAACTCATTAGAGGTATACCAAAATGGCGGTGCCACGTGGCCAACAGAACCGCGCACGTCCGTTAGTGAACCCACGCGCCACGCGACTTGTATTTTCCTTGGGAAGTATGATATTTCTCCTATTGTTCGTGTAGGTAGGTATAATTTCAGCTATCATACTATTTGTATGTGTTCAATCGTTATTATTTTGTGAAACGATTTACATTTCGTCACGTGTCTTGTACTCTTATACAGAGTGAAATTGATATCATTAGCATCCTTTTAAACTAAGAGACTACCCATCAAACTGAACAACTTTAACTATGGGAGCAAAAGCAAACCGATCAGAGCAAATAAAAAATCAGCACTCTTAGTTTAACAGGATGCTAATGATATCAATGTGACCCTATGCATATAGTGTGTTACAGAAATAAAAATAAAAATTAAAAACTTTTGAGGGGGTGGTTTAGACCAACAAACTGAACAACTTTCACTATGGGACCAACATCGAAATCTTGAAAAAAAATCTTTTGTCCCATAACCCTAAATGTTTATTTGTATTTTTGTAACAACCTGTATATTCCGTGACTTGGGAAATGTCTTTTATAGTGGGTGCTAAATACTAATATCATACATCTATAAACTATTCGAATATGTTTCTCGTTCTGGTTTCATAGACTTGGCAGTTGAGAGCATTCGTGTCTCTCATACCTACTTTAATACGTCAATGGTTAGTTTAGACACAATTCATTATACCAGCAGTACCACCACTACCCCTATCGAGATAAACGCTGCTGTAGGAAAAAATAATAAATAAACTAAATAATCATTTTTTTATTTGTCTCTCTTCTCTTATCGTCTGGGCAGAGTTTTCTCAGACCGCCTCACGGCCTCTGACGTGGTTTTTATGTAACGACTACTACCACCAGAGGTAGTAGCCGGGACCAACGGCTTAACGTGCCATCCGAAGCACGGAATCATTTTTCTTTTCAGACAATCAGGTGATTCAGCCTGCAATGTCCTAACTAACTGGGGAAAAACGCACAAAGTGAGCTGTTTTGAGACAAACGCACAAATTTGTCTCAAAACAGCAATACACAAAATAGCATAAATTAATGAGGTATTTTCCTAGAGTAGTAAAAAAATCTGTTGATGGCAACACCAACAGTTTAGAAAAACATGCCACATTGACAGTAAAAGGTGCTGTTTGTGTATGATTTATATGTCTGACAGGTGCTTTGACTATTTATGATTTTTAACAAGACTCGCGCTGCAAGTCTGTGGGAGGTCAGACGCGTGCGTATTGGCATCTGTTAGGCTTGCACGTGGCTCCGCCATTTTGTAATCTCTTTTGTGTTTTAACTATAAAACGTTAACTTGAGATTATAATAAACTACTTGACATTGGCAGAAATGCTACTAATCATTTTCCTACGTGTACTCTCCACATAACGGGACATTGGCGCAATTGTGATAACGCACCGGACGCCATTTAATAAAAATAGAATAGAATAGATTTTTAACAATCAAGATTAGAATCTAAGTAGTCAATGGACAGGTGGCGTTTCCCGTGGATAAATTGTTCACTCCACCAATAAATACGCAATAGCACCGAAAATTTCAGTTTGTTATATCCATTTATTAATCTCAATTATTATAAAACTGTAACAGAAAGTATGTCTGTCTGGTAAAGTATGTGGTTTTTAGGTATCCCTGATTCCGTATCACCAATTTTTGGATTTTTTGTCTGTCTGTTTGTTTGTTTGTTTGATCGAGCATCACGCAAAAACTACTGAACCGATTTGGTTGAAACTTTTTTTGTTTGATAGCTTATCATCTGACTTAAAATCTGGTATATAATTTGTGCAAACGAAATCTCGGGTTAACTCTAGTTTATATTTAAAAATGTAAATGGGTATACCCGGGTAAGATAGGATTGGGAGTTTGGGAGTAAGATCGATCGGACAAATCAAATATTTTGCGAATGAAAGAAAAATCGAAATAAAAAATACCGTCAAAGAAAATTAGGAGATTTTGGGGCCTTCGTAAATAAAGATCGGATTATACAGGGCCTCTACCCGCACATTCGAACTTCGCAATTGCGTGAACGTTTTCGTTCCAATGTCAACTCTATTACAATGAAGTGCGGACCGAAACAGTGGCGATATATCGAACATCGAAAGTCCGGGTACAGGGCCAGGGTGTTAGGGTAAACAGTTGTATCCATGATACTGAACAAATTTCCCTAAGAAACCTACAGTCGTTTTTTTTTCGAATTTTAATACAAACGTTCGGTCAGCTGCTTGCATTTAGTATGGAAAATCCAAAAAAAAATATGCGTATTTCCTATATGTTTCTTTGGGAAAGTTATTCAGTATCATGAGTACAATCGCCCCTTAAATTAATGCAACTGTTTACCCTAACACCCTGTAGTTCTTTCGGAAAACGATTGTCAGATCGGAAAAAAACATATTTTTTCCATCTTTCTCCAACCCACCGAAAATCCGTCCTATCCTAGCCGGGTATACTTACTGCTTGGTTTATGTATTGTGCCTAAACTAACCATACTAAATCTTTTATTCCGTAACTTCGCCATTTCGCTTCGATGTTCCTTGTTTACTGTCTTGTCAATGATCGCGTGATCATCCCCTGTTAAACATACAAAGTCACGTGATTCAAACAATTTTCGTTCTTATGTTTATCGCTATAAGATCTTTGTTAAGACACTTGGATATACTAGAGTTGAATGTCTGCAAAGTCATGCTATTTTCGGTCTTATGCCTTTTATGATAAGAGCGTTTTGAAGAGACTTTGGTGAAGTGGAATGTATTATTTATTTATCGATGCTCATGCAATGCCAGCATGGGTATTTATCAACGCATGCTTGTACCACATTTGCTAGGGGTTTTTATCTGATGAATTACGTAAGAGTACCTTTATACCTACGTAAACCTCACGACTTTTTTCCTTATTGGAGTGGACAGAAACGTTGTGCCTGTACGACACCCTTGGGAAAGATTGGAGTGGTTTTCATACCGAGTCTCACGGCATATTTGGGACGGAAGACGGAATTTCAAATGGGTCAATTTTTTACAAAACTTTGACGCACAATACGCGTAGACGGTATTAATAGAAGTAATTTTGTATATATATTTATTACGTATTATTACGTTTTTTTGGGACAAGTTGAGCAATAAAGACAGTTTGTATTTTTCTATATCACTAACTCGTCCCTTGTCACTTACTAAGAGCCAAAAAGTCCAAGCTTAAGGTTTGCCAGAGAGCGATGGAGCGCAGCAATCTAGGTGTTAAACGAACCGACCGGGTCAGAAACACCACGTTGCGCTCAAAACTCAAATAGCCGACGTTGGAGAGAAAAGCTTAAATGGGAGTGGGCCGGTCATATCTGTCGGATGCCTCCTCAGAGATAGGCAAAAACCATCATAGGGTACGAATGATGCCCAAAAACGATCAGCGTCCAGGTCGACCCAGGAAGAGGTGGCGGGATGACCTGGATAAATTTGATGACCAGTGGCCAGAGGTTACCCAAAACAAAAACGAGTGGAAGGAGGAAGGGAGAGGCTTTTGGCCAGCAGTATGCAAATAAATAAATAAAAATAAATAACTCGTCCCAATAGAAATATAAGTAATATTTTTGGGACGAGATAAGGAAGCAGCTGCCAAAATAATTAAGGTACTAGAGTATCGAAAAGGGATTTCACCGAATCGTCTTAATAGGACGAGGTGAGGAATCCGCTATTCGAGAACTTATTTTTAACTTTTTTATATCTACAGATTTCTTGAAGTCGTTTAATCTGTAATCCTAGGCCAAGACAATAACTTGAACATTCGTTCGCTGGCTGAAAATGAAAAGCCACATTTCTCCGCTAAGTTCATTGACTCGACACACGTAACATTTAGGTACCTACTCGCACACCATGTTACCAGGTTCTGCGACCCAAATGGGTAGTTTTATTCGCGAATGATTGCAAGACACGGCCGGGTACGAGACTCCCCAACAAATTACATGCGAGCTATTGCAAATATTTGTTTCGTTTTACTAGTTTATTTAGGCAGATTTCAGCGTAAAATAGCATATTGAGTACCAACTTTTTATGATTATTTAGTAAACTGAAAAATCTTTGAAGTTTTTGAAGTTAGTTTGAATCTATGGAATCTCCATTTTGTATCTTGCAAGAGAATTTTGCTCCGTCCAACTCGAACCTAAAAGACGATCGGCGATGTGGGTACCCTATGATATCCGTAAATTACAAATGTTTCATAACCGGAGGGTTTGCAATTTAAAGATCATTATAAGGTTGATATTTTCCATGCTTAAATGTTCCGATAGCTGTTGGGGATAAATAAAAAACCGTAAAAATAACCATTCCCCCATTCATTTAGATAACTTGCCCTAACTGGCATAAACAAAACGCACATTTGCTTTTCAGCATGGGTTGCCAATAAAAATAACCAGCAAAATAAATCGACTTTGTATCGAATATCAATTTCGAATGACAAAACACAGAAAGAAATCACTTTTCAGATAAAACGCTTTGCAATCCCTTTTCTTAACTAAGGAAAGAAAGAGTAACACTGATTTTATTCTGGGAATACTAGTTAGAATATAAAACATCTAAGGTAAGTCTAAAAATAATTTATAAATAGGTATAATAATGCTTCATGCAACCTAACCTGACTAATTTTGGTGCAGTTTTTAGGTTAGAATTGAAAAGATGTATTTATTCCCAACAACTATGTAAATCTTACGATTAGATTTACTTTTGCTCTTTATCAAAGCAATAGAATCCACATGTTTACAAGGGCATGCTAAGTCTAAACGCGGTACTGAAAGAACATGGGTGCCTGCCAATGTCCTTTTCAAAATCGACCCTTTTTGCGGTAACTTCTATGGAGGTTGTTTGATTGATTATTTATCACATAGAAAAGTAATTTAAGCATAGAGATAGTACGTACTACGTACAATTTAAGACGATCATGTTGCAAAAAAAAAAGTCAAAAAATCCTTACTAACTTTTTAGTTATGATTTTTTTAAGCCGCTCTAGTAGAAATTCACAAACAGACCTAAAATATCTTAAAGAGAGTTAAAAAGTAAAATATACATTTGCTTACACCAAAAATAATAGGTGACCGAATTATTTTTTACTTTTTGAATTTTTGTTTTTAGAGTACCTAGTTTTTCTTTTAAAAACTAAAGCTCAAATCAGTCAAACAGCAAACTATTCCTTTCAAAAGCGCCAAGTGTTTTATTCAAAAGTATTGTTATGCTAAAATAGAGTGGACATCTAAAGGAATACGTCGATACAACGTAAACTACAAGAAGCGATGCCTTTGACACTTTTAGCGTTATTTTCAAGTTTCATACTCACAATAGCACAGACAATAGTATGGAAAACTGAACTTCTGAAATGTAGATGTGTTACAAGATCTCGTCATTAGTTTTCTGTATCCATATGTTCAGGCATCATCATCATCATCATCATCTCAGCCGATGGAAGTCCACTGCTAGACATAGGCCCCAAGGATCGCCATAACGACCGGACCTGCAATGCCCTCGTCCAAGTGATTCCCGCCGCCTTCACCAAGTCGTCGGTCCACCGTGTGGGGGGGGCCTACCCATGCCGCGCTTTTCGGTACGCGGCCGCCACTCGAGAACTTTTCGGCCCCATCGGCCATATCGGTTCTTCGAGCAATGTGCCCCGCCCTCTGCCACTTCAGTTTAGCAATTCTTTGAGCTGTGTCAGTTACTCTGGTTCTTCTGCGGATCTCTTCATTTCTGATTCGATCTCGCAGGGAAACTCCGAGCATAGCCCTCTCCATTGCCCTTTGGGTGACTTTCAGCCTTTTTATGAGGCCTTGAGTGAACGACCACGTCTCTGTGCCATATGTCATCACTGGCAACACACACTGATCGAAGACTTTCGTTTTAAGACACTGCAGTATTTGGGACGTGAAGATACTACGTAGCTTCCCGAAAGCTGCCCAACCGAGATGGATTCGACGGTTGATATCTTTCATGTTCAGGCAATGATACATATTTCAGTGGAAATGTGATGTTTAGGGATCATAAGAAAACGTTATTTTTATTTTTTTTTATTTGTAATTAAAACGATACTCCTTTCCGATCGCAAGAGAACATGGTGTAGAGAGGTTAATGACTTTTTGTGCATATTAATATGAAACAGAGACACTTTCAGATTATGATAGTGCAGAATAGTACGCATTATTTATTCCCCAAGGTCGTAATTATTTCTAAAATAGTCTAGACTGACAGTAATAAAAACAAATTGTAATGAAACTTGATAATAATTCATTTAATTTATTCATTATCTTTCTAATTAATTCTATCTTGTCAAGAGTAATAAAATTAAATACGTTTTTTTGAAACACAATTTTTTTTTTCTTTTCTTTTTTAATTTTAGTTCTTAAAAACACAACAGATGGTATGTTTATTGCTCCATGGAGACGTTCGTGAGATTCTGTCAAAATCATGTCAAGACTGTGCCTGCCATTTTTTTAAGGCCAATGGATCGAGCCCATACAACCACATTAGAAGTAAACAGTTTCAAATTTTCGATCAAAATGATTCGCAAATAATGAAATATTCCATCAAAAGATGCGTTGGCATCTTTTTGATCATCTTTTCCCTCTTTATTATTATTTTAAAGAAACCCTTTTCGAGATTTTGACCTTTATTCGCACAGACCGTAGGGCCATCTATCGATCCCCTAGAAAACCAAAAGAAAAACGCTCATTGATCAGAAACATATTTTCTTAATAGAAAAACCAAGTGCGAGTCGGGACTCATGACTAAACAACCCCAGTTGATCGAAGTGACAACCACTATAATCTGACACTTACTAACTATGTAGTCACATACTACCTGAAGATCAGTTTGAACTGGAAAATTTTTTTTTAATTTACTTAGTAGTAAAACTAGCCACGTTAGTGCCAATCTGATAATTTTCCCGTCATTTACACTTAATTTCTAATGTTCATGTTTTTTTTTAAATTTACATGGCAATAGTTTTTGAAACTTTCCAAGGCCAAGTTTTAGCTTCCTATGTCTAACGGTTTCTGAGAAAAATGCGGGACAAAACGTGTTATCATGTTTTTCGGTAAAAAAAATACACGCATATTTTACAGTTTTATTATAATTATGTAAATTTGTAATAAAATCCACCGTCTGAATGTCTGTAAAGCAATCCCTGGTGTGCCGCGTGGTAAAAAAATAACATTTGTCATAGTTTGATAGATGTACGTTTTGTAGTGATGTTTATCGATATCGATAATTTATTTGCTTACATAAAACTTAACATAAATATCTTCTTTTTTATCGTCTATGTCTCACAGCAGAGTTTAGACCTCTTACGAACGAGGGAAGAGGGAAAAAATAAAAATCGAAAAATCATGATGTGCTCTCGTTTTATCGCTTTGTCGTGGGTGGCATGCTAGCCGTGCCGTGCCAGAATGGTGGAGACATGGAGAGTCGGAGACCGCTTTCGATAAGAGCGAACATGCTGGGGGGCCTCTACCCGCACATTCGAACTTCGCAATTGCGTGAACGTTATCGTTCCAATGTCAACTCTATTACAATGAAGTTCGGACCGAAACGGTCGCGATATATCGAAAATCGAAAGTCCGCAACTACAAAAATGCTATTGCCAAGTTCGAATGTCTGGGTACATGCCCTGGATCGTGGGTTTTAGAGATCTTTTAGGTTTGCTCGTTGTTCAAACTCAGCAAAAATAACACTTTTACAAGCGATTTGTAAATCTTTTTATTACACGAGTTAGCCTATTGAAGAGATATGCCCAGAAATAGTACAGTGCCCTGTTTTAGATTAGTATGGAACAGCTGATTTTTTTTTGCTTTTATCGGTTTGCTCCCATACTAAAAGTTGTTCAGTTTGATGGGTAGACTCTTGGTTTAAAAGGATGCCAATGAAATCAATTTCACCCTATACAGGGTCCTTTTTTATGACACTTTTTTATGAGCATGATCAGACCATAAAACTGAACAACTTTCTCTATAGGACCAACATCGAAATCGCAAAAAAAAAAAATCAACTGTCCCATACATTTGCAGTTTTGTATTTGTATGGACAAGCAGATTTTTTTTCGCGATTTCGATTTTTTTGCCATAGAGAAAGTTTTTCAGTTTGATGGTCTGATCATACTCTTAAAAAGTGTCAGCATATTAAGAAGGACCCTTTACTATACAATTATCGATATAAATGGGCACATCACTAGCAAGCAACGGCACCATTGCAGGACTAGAGACAAGAAAAACGTCTTTATAACACACCTGGGTACCGTATCTAGCTCACTGTATCGCAACGTAGCAGTCTTGATCATTTGTCAAGATTTGTTAAAATACAATGCCATTTATGCAGATAACCTGCAGAGGTTCAGAGTTAGTTAAATTAGAATCACAGTATAGGAAAGAGTATCTAGTATTTCTTACAGTACGGACACTCTATGCCCCCCAACCTACGAATAAGAATATGGGACAAATGAATTTTTTTTCGGTTAATAGATATTATGAGCATTTTCGCAAGTAATTTCAATGAAAATGCGGCTTGAAAATTCTCTGACCGCAAGTTGACCACTAACTTGCGTCCTCTAATCCGCATTAGACACGCGTGGTGGAGTATGGCCCACTCCCTCTCACCATTATACGGGAGAGGATGCATTTGCCCCGCAGTGGGATCCTACAGGCTATAACTTAAATTTTAATATCGTATAATTAATTTCACAAACATCTAGTTATAACAAAAATTGTAAACCTAGTGAGTATAGAAAAAAAATATTTTTTTGTCTGTGGTCTCCTCTCATTCTATCACGAATCTGTAAGTGAGTTGAGTAAGTGAGTCTGTGAGGTTTTAGTAGGGTATAAACGTTTTCGCTTTTGGTATGGAACCGCTGGCTTCAGAATCATCTTAAGGCCAGGTATCTAGTGTAAGCGTCTCTTTCTAACAAGCAAACTTTTGCAATTAGCTATCCTGCTTCAATTATAAGCAAAATAGCAAAAAAACCTATTTTTCATCAATATCTTTTCTCTTAGGTGTTTGGGGTAAAAACCGTCGGGTAGAATCGCTGCTATAATTCATTACCTTTCAAATGATTGTATATTCCGAAGAAATGGTGTATGGTGATTCTTGTAAAACTGGTTATAAATCTGAAATCGAACTTACTTTGGTCCTCTTTTCTATCGAGAAAATTTAATAGAATTGTGTTTTCAACGGTTAGATTCACTGCAGAAAGAACGTATCTACACTGTTATTTGAATTATACAGGGTGTAAGTGACAGCCCTACACACTGTCACTTACACCCTAGCATATACTGAAACGGTGAACTCAGACCATCAAACTGAACCACTTTCATTTTGGAGCCTACCTCAGGAGAAGCGAAAAAATCAGCTGTCCCATACAAAGCTACTGTATCAACCCGACTCAAATGTATCGGACAGCAGATTTTTTTTTCACCTCTCCTGAGGTTGGCTCCATAGTGAAAGTTGTTCAGTTTGATGGTCTGAGTTCACCGTTTCAGTATTTTCTAGGCTGCCACAAAAACTGTATCAAAAACCGGTTCGAAAACAGACAAAATAAGTTCCAACCCCTTAAGGAGAAAGTATCAAAATATTTCCATCCAACTAAATGGGCAGGTGTGTCAACCACCTCAGAAACAATTACGATCGCATTAATTTATATTTATAAAGCTTATTTATTTACTTTTATTTGCACTTTATTAGCTTTACGCCCTTCGAATGTAAACTAGGGAAGTTAGGAAGTTGAATTTATAACAATTTCGAGTTATTTTGAACAAAATTGGTTTTGAAGAGGCTTAAATACAGCTTAGTTGGGTTCAACGAGTCACCAATGTGGAGATTCTACGACGTGTCAGGAAGTCCCGGGAGCTGTTGCAAACCGTTAAAAGGAGGAATGTCGCCTACCTTTGTCATATTTTGAGGAATGAGCGATACCAACTGCTCCAGACTATAATAATGGGCAAAGTGGAGGGCACAAGAAGCGTCGGTAGGCCACGAATGTCATGGCTCGCGAACCTTAAAGAGTGGACAGGCATCGCCAGCGTCGAAGAGCTGTTTCGTTTGGCGAGAGATAGACAGGGATATGCAGAGCTGACTGCCAACCTCCAGTAATGGAGAGGAACCCGAAGAAGAAGAAGAAGAAGAAATACAGGATGTAACAAAACACCCTTGTAATACTCAGGTGCGCCAGACCATAAAACTGAGCAACTTTCATTATGGATCCAAATTCGAAACCGCGAAAAGAAATAAGCTGTTCTAAAACTGCTCTACCCGCCTGGTACCTATTTTGTGCCCATATTACAGGCTCATTCAGAAAAAAATTGCTTTTCCATAGAAAACGTAGATTTGCTACTGTGACACAATAGAACGGCTGACTTCTTAGCGATTGTATATGAAAAGTTGAAAAAAAAGGGAATTTCTTTTAGTTCTTAGGGAAAGTGGTTCAGTATCATGGGTACGACTACCCCTTAAAGTAATGCAACTGAAAACATGATTGAATTAAATTTTCTCGATAGAAAAGAGGACCAAAGTAAGATCGATTTCAGATTTATAACTAGTTTTACAAGAATCACCATACACCATTTCTTCTGAATATTCCATCATTTTGAAAGGGTAATTAATTATAGCAGTGATTCTATCCGATGGTTTTTACCCCAAACACCCAAGAGAAAAGATATTGATGAAAAATACGTTTTTTTGCTATCTTGCTTTCAATTGAAGTGGGATAGCTAATTGCAAACGTTTGCTTGTAAGAAAGAGACGCTTGCACTAGGGTTACCTGGCCTTAAAGTAATGCAACTGTTCACCCTAACAGCCTGTATAACATTCAAAATGTGACCATTTAAATAAAAAAAATTAAAACCGCCTTCAAAAAAACTAAAAAGTTAAAAAATAATATTGCAGCTGATAACTTTTTGGTTCGCATCATAAGAACATTAATTTGTTTTATCGTAGTCGCTGTCAAGCCGGTACGATTCGCGACAGGGCTTGGATTCGTTTTTTGGCTTGGCTTGACACTGACTTCTGTAAAACAAATTAATGTTCTTATAATGCGAACGAAAACAAAAAACGAAAAAAGTCATCAGCTGCAATATTATTTTTTAACTTTTTAGTTATTTTAAGGCGGTTTTAATTTTTTGTTAATTTTACAATATTCAGTGGTAAATTCTATATTTCAATTTAATAGTAGTGCTTTAAATTAACAACCCACTAG
Organism: Agonopterix arenella; assembly: GCA_927399405.1. Classification (NCBI taxonomy): domain Eukaryota; kingdom Metazoa; phylum Arthropoda; class Insecta; order Lepidoptera; family Depressariidae; genus Agonopterix; species Agonopterix arenella. The sequence goes on along the minus strand of OV656718.1, from coordinate 5,673,355 downwards.
CCCGCACTATGGTTTTCAAAGGTTCCACTCGATTTCTCTAGGATGCCATCATCAGATCCTGGTTTCCTTATCATGGTACCACCCTTGGAATATCTTCTTTCCAACAAAAAAGAATCATCAAAATCGGTTCATAAATGACGAAGTTATACGCGAACACACATAAAAAAATATATGTATATATGTAAGGTCTAACGAAACTAGCTGAAACTATTTTAAGGGGATGATCAGACCATCAAACTAAACAACTTTCTTTATGGGACCAATATCGAAATCGCGAAAAAATTTCGATATTGGTCCCATAGAGAAAGTTGTTCAGTTTGGTGGTCTGATCATCCCCTTAAAATAGTTTCACCTAATTTTGTTAGACCTTATTAACAATATTAGGTGAAACTATTTTAAGGGGATGATCAGACCATCAAACTGAACAACTTTCTCTATGGGACTAATATCGAAATCGCGAAAAAAAATTAGCTGTTCCATACAAACCTACTCGACCTAAATGTATGGGACAGCAGATTTTTTTTCGCGATTTCGCTATTGGTCCCATAGAGAAAGTTGTTCAGTTTGATGGTCTGATCATCCCCTTAAAATAGTTACAGCTAGTTTTGTTAGACCTTATATATATATCTATACGGTCGAATTGAGAAACCTCCTTTTTTGAAGTCGGTTAAAAAAAAGAAATTCCGTCTCCAGTACATAAACGAGTTCAACTCGAGACAATAATAATTTAATACAAATTGTATTTGACAGTTCCAATTGTATAATTCGATGCCACCGCGACGTACCGTAATAACTTCTTGACATCCCCCTGTATATTGTTGACAAATTGACGTTATCATATAGTGATGATGATGATAGATTATCTGCAACTACTTAGTTTTTTAAAATGCTGTCAGGTACACAGAATTGCTTTAGGTACCTACTTAAGGTGGTTGCAGAGGGTTCAATTTTATATAAAACTTTGACGCACAATACGCGTAGACGGAATTAATAAAAGTAATATTTTATATATGGAAAAATAGTTTAGAAAATCTAGTTGCCGCGCCGCGTCACTGCAATGCAATTTTTCATACAAAATTTTAAAAGCGTTATATCTTCGTAATTATACTATAAATTGCAAATGTTATTTGTGACGCGGCATCTAGATTTTCTAAACAATTTTTCCATATATAAAATATCACTTTTATTAATTCCGTCTACGCGTATTATGCGTTAAACTTTTGTATGGACTGAAACCACCTTAAGAGAAGTTTATTCCGAGAGCGCAAATACGCGCTGGATACAAAACGAAGTCTGGTGATATTTTCAATACTATCCAATCAATGTCCATGAAATTTTTAAAAAACAATCTGAAATCTAATCTCTATGTCTATATGAAGTCAGATTTTCGTTAAAATATACAGTTTTAATGCTTGGATTAATAATATGTAGATGACACGATTGTATCAAGACCTCCGCTTCTAAATACCTAGTAGACAAAGTTGTAAATAGAAGTCTAACGCCGCATAAGGCCCTGAATTCCGTAACGGTATCCTGCACGTCTAGCATGATTTCTCTTCTTGCGCGCGACTCGGCTTTATTCCATACTACTTGTCGCGGCAAGAGCGGCTTTCACTCTCCGAAAAGCGCGGAAACAGGTTATTTTCTATGGAGCAAAGGCGCGTCACGCTCGCGAGAAATCATGCTAGACGTGCTTATACGGAATTCCGGAGGCAGCAAATTCATACAAACTCTACGACCTAGCACACATTCAGAACTTCTCCATTCGGAATTTTGTCCAAACCAGCATTCCTGTCGCCACACACAGTCGTAAATTCGGAACGGAACGCGCCGTTGCGAACGGAGTTAGAGTACGTCATTCGGGTAGGCGGCTCTCTCTTCTCTAGTTTATCTACCCAGCACGGCTAGCATGCCACCCACGACAAAGCGTTTACTCGAGAAAAAAGTCACGCGCGCTCTTTCTGTCTCATACGTAAAATAATAAGGATGGAGGCACATATCGATTTTTATCGTTTTCTCGGGGGTGGCATGCGAGGTCTACTGTTTTGTAGTATGTAATTATGCTGAAAATGTTTATTTACTTTCAGGTAAGTTGCAGACAGGCACACAGCGGCATTTTGACAGTAAGAATACCATAAAAATGCTCCGAAGTTATACCGCTCGGAGCGAAACGTGTTGTCACCCTGTTGGAACTAATTCCATGTCAAAATATCTTACGATCCCCTTATATCTCAGAGAGTTGTGAAGATATAATATTCAATAAAGTCTCAAAAGACGCGTATTTACGAGAGCTGTAAGGTGCTAAAAGAGTTATTCGAGAAAGTCAAAAACGAAAAAAGTTATGGCCGAAATAGTGTAAAAAAAAATGTTTAACGAATTTTTGATTCTGGCGCTCGATATTTTAAAAACGAGGAATTATATCAAAAAATTGAGTAAGACTCCTCTGGACAATTTAGTCAGCTACAATTTGAGCCTAAACAAAGACGATCGGGTTAAGGGTTTGCCCTGTATCCTAACCTTTTTGAGACAATATTTTTCGAATTCCGTAGATTCATTTCCAATGTGCTCGATAGTCGTGTGCTGCACGAAATCTGTGAATTTTTTATTTCTTGTAATTGTTTATTTGTGTCGATAAATTGAAAGTAAATCAGGACTACAATGTGACAATCTTGTTTTTTGGAAATATTGTTTAATTGCGAAGAAATAAAAAAAATACAATTGGGGGCAGCACAATAGACTCGGTACACGTGACACGGAATCAACTGTAAAAAAACACATTGGTATTTATTTGATTTTGATCTATTTTTGCCACTAGCCCCTTATCAGTCCATACAAAAGTTTGACGCACAATACGCGCAGACGGAATTAATAAATGTAATATTTTATATATGGAAAAATAGTTTTCATAATATAATTACGAAGATATAAAGCTGTATGAAAAATTTCAAAGCTTTATATCTTCGTAATTATTTTATAAATTGCAAATGTTATTTGTGACGCGGCATCTAGATTTTCTAAACTATTTTTCCATATATACAAAGTTACTTATATTAATACCGTCTACGCGTATTGTGCGTCAAAGTTTTGTATAAAATTGACCCCTCTGCAACCACCTTAAGGTAGGCTTCCGATGCCAGCGCAGCGGCCGATGCGTCTAACGCGCTCGTCTGTCGCTCTGACGCGAGGTTCTGTCAGAACCTCGCGTCATAGTCCGATAGCGCTGGGCTATTTTGATTTCATAAGTTTCAAAAATTCTGCCGTTGATAATTTTTTTCCTGAATTTCTACGTATGCAAGTACCTAGGATGACACAAACTAATGTATTAGGTTGGGCGAATGCTCCGGAAACTATAGTCGAAACACAAACAACTTTCAAAGAAAGAATTTATTAAACAAAATACATCTCTCATATCCACAACAGGCTTCATAATCATACTCATTTATATATTGCTTTTACATGTCTTACAGATGTTATAACAGTTATGGTCCTATGTGAAACCCTGAACGGGCACTGCAAAAAACTCTTTGACAAATATATATATATACAAATTATTTCCTTATAATTAAGTAAGAATTTACATTATACACACAAAAATAATAATACAATAACAAAAAGAATCCCCAAGTATACCTATGCTTTATGTCGTCTATAATAATTAGGTAACAAGTATTATTGTACAGTGCAGTACCTACCTAGATTTATTATTATTTATTAATGCTCATCAAAAAACTCCTTTAAACTATAAAAACATTTGCTAATCAGATATTGTTTTAAATTGGATAAAAAAATGGTGTTCTTTTGAATTTCTTTTATTTTTGAGGGAATATTATTGTAAATTTTGATGGCTTCGTCATAGGTATGTACATCACTCACATCCACAATAGGCTTCGTCAAAGAAAATACATCACTCAGATCCACAACTCGTTTCGTCAATAAATACATCCCGAATATCTGCAACAAGCTTCGTCAACTTACATATAAAAATAACAACAACTTTTATATTTTTGAAACCTCAAACCTAGCGCTATCGGTCTATGTATCTATTTATGTATATGTACGGAAGTGTAGTTAAAGAAATTGGATAGATTTCGATTACAATTTAAAAATGTTTTTTTCATTAACCAAAAAGCCTTTAAAAAAGGAAGTAAATTTTTAGGGTTCCTTGCCCATTGGGTGAAAACGGAATTCATAAGTCAACTTCAGAGGGCTGTATCTTCTACCGTAATTGGTAGTCAGTTGAAATTTTAACAGAATATTATGTGTTATTATATTGGATTTGATGAAGAATAATAAATAAAATTAAAGGTTACAAATTAAGGAGAGTCCTCTAACAAGAAACTAGATTTTCTCAACGTTTTTTCGTCTCGCTCTAACGTAAAAACAGTACTGACCTATAAAGAAAAGAAAAAAGAATATAAAGAAAGAAAAAAAAAAGAAAACAAGAATATTTATCTTATCTATAATCACACCAAGTTTGACGCTTGTATGAATTAGGTTAATTCATACAATCGTCAAACTTGGTGTGTTTTCTTTTTTTTTTTTCTTTATATTATTTTTTCTTTTATTTGTCAAATATTGTCTAGAGTATAACAACAAATAATAACAATTTGCCAAGTGTGAGTCGGTATTGTGCTAAGGGTCCCGTAAAAAATGATATTTTTTGTAAGGTAATATACAGGGTCCTTCTTAATATGCTGACACTTTTTTAAGGGAATGATCAGACCATCAAACTGAACAACTTTCTCTATGGGACCAACATCCAAATCGCGAAAAAAACAGCTGTCCAATACATTTGGCTCGAGTAGGTTGGTCCCATAGAAAAAGTTGTTCAGTTTGACGGACTGATCATCCCCTTAAAAAAGTGTCAGCATATTAAGAAGGACCCTGTATTGTATAGTAGTAAGGAACCCTCGGTGCGCGAGTAGTCCGACTCGCACTTGGCCAGACTTTTTAAATGCCCACCTCCACCATAATCATTAAAACTGTCCATTCACTCATTCATTCGCTTCGGTCACAAATTAAAAACCAATCAGGAGGTCCAAATCACCGGGTTACAAGTTTACCCTCCGTTAGACAAATAGACAATAGTTAGTTTATTTTTGTAGATACGCTTTTTAATCGAAGGGGAAAAAATTACAACCGAATAGGGTTGCCAGATGGGCGGAAAATCCGGGAAAGTCCGGAATTTTTCGTCTGGTCCCGTGTCTAGTAATTACTCTTTACTGTCATGGAATTCCAAAATACTAGTTTCTTTTATCACCAAGACACCACGGCGCAGCTTCAAACGGGCCAACTTTTGAAACAACTTGCCAGGTTAACCAGCGATTACACTTGCAGTTGGTCAGGCCCGATTTCGGCATACATTGCCTGATTTATTCTCTCTATTTTAAAGTGTAGCAATCAAAGCAAGCATTGTATGCTGAAATCGGCCCCGCATGTTGGGTAATGTAATCACTACATTAGCACCATACATTTTTTATACATGGTGTAGTCTCAAAGTTGTCAAAGAATAAATGGTACCGCAGATGTCTGACAAAAGATTGTGTTTTTTTTTAAGTATGGCACTAATGCTTCTATCTTGAATTGGGACCACTGGCAAATTTATTCAGGATTGCGTAACAAGTGGTTTCAATAGTTTTCATGGAAAAATATACAAATTTGTAGTCATTAAATAGAATAGTTTGGTGCTAGGATGGCAAGTTTCAATGTTAAAAAAATCAAAAATATACAACGTGTTAATGAATTAACGCAAAACCTGACACACCCCAACTGATTTATAACAAAATAATTAGAATGAAACAATAATTTCATTATTTTGATAGTTAAAATTTAAAGTTACTCGCATTTTAAGTTTTGAGGCAAAAATGATTTGTTATCATTTCAGCAATGAATAAAAGCGCTAACGTACTCATGAATACATTTTAACACGTTCCGGGGCGGTGAACGAGACACAATAGAACTTTTATTGTTATCATTATCACTGCTATAGTCGGTCACTGTCCCAGAACGTGTTAAGAAGCTTTTTTTGGTAGTGAGTAGGGTGAGTGTGCCCGTGCGGTGGGTTGACATTGGGTTTAGTCAATTTTAAATTTTACAAACAAATTATTTAATATTTTGAAAAAAAATTACTTATAATTCCTGATGAAACCATGATAATTCGATTCTGCTCTCGATTCTAAACAAACTACTTTCTAGTTTTGCGTTAATTCATTAACACGTTGTATAGATACTTTATTTTTTTTCCCCTGGAAAGTTATAAACTGGCCTGTCTCCTTTTTTCGGCTTGACTATAATTCTAAATGTTTTTTTTTATTCCTTTTTTTTTGTTGGAGCTTTTAACCCTGAGGTTATGTCAGCCCAATTCTATATGTTAAAACTTTGCCCTATGCTTTTATGGCAACCTCATTAAAAAAAAGAAAAAAAAGTTAATAAAAAAATGATTTCATTTTCAATGCATTACGCTTAGAAAAAGTATTTGTCTAGAAAGAGCCTCATGCTTCTACCGTATAAAACAAATGGGGCCAACTTTCTTAGGTTGGTGTGCGTGAGGCGCCATAATAATTATGTATGTGTGCGTGTATATGGATACGGTTTAGACGCCAATACTGGTTACAATTTTTTTCTACGTTTTTGGTAGCTTCGACTGTCAATCTTGACATATAACTTATCCAAGGCATTACGCATCCTAAACGCCCTAATCAATATTTTATCCACGCTAAGTTTGCAAATTTTATTATTTTTCTAGGTTTTTCAAAATAGAGTAGGTAAATAAGTAATTGAAAGATTCCTAGTCCTAATTGATCAGTTTAAAATCCGTTGCAAAACACTCAAGCTTGTTTTTCGCTAGTTTCCAATAATATGGCCGCTTGTTTACTGCGTCACTATTTCAAAATGGCGGCGGTTAAGTCGAAAATATTTACTAGTAGTTTACATTGATTGTCTAATAAATATTTTTATTAATTGCTTGTCATTAAAAATCTTGAGAAAACCTGCATATGCCGATGAAGACGTTCGGATGTATATTTGTAAATCAATCAATAATTTATTTGTCGACCCACCTATACAACGTGTTAATGAATAAGCGCAAAACCTCATACACCCCAACTGATTTATAACAAAGTAATTAGATTGAAACAATAATTAAATTGTTTTGATAGTTAAAATTTAAAGTTATTCGCATTTTAAGTTTAGAGGCAAAAATGATTTGTTATCATTTCTATTATAAAACTGTAACAGGAAGTTTGTCTGTACATTGAAGATATTAACAAAAAAAAGTTACGATATGGTTTTTAGGTGTCCCTGATTCCATTTCACCAATTTTTGGATTTTTTGTCTGTCTGTTCGTTTGTTTGTTTGAACGAGTATCACGCAAAAACTACTGAACCTATTTTGATGAAACTTTTTTTGTTTGATAGCTTATGATCTGACTTAAAATCTGGCATATAATTTGTGCGGACGAAGTCGCGGGTTAACGCTCGTGATTAATAAAAGCGGTAACATACTCATGGATACATTTTAAGAATCTTGTTTTGGTAGTAAGTAGAATGAGTGTGCCCGTGCGATGGGTTGACACCGATTTCAGTAAATTTTAAATTTTACAAATAAATTATTTAATATTTTGAAAAAAAATTACCTATGTTGAAACCATGATAATTCGATTCTGCTCTCGATTCTAAACAAACTACTTTCTAGTTTTGCGTTAATTCATTAACACGCTGTATACAGGGTGAAATTGATATCATTAGCATCCTTTTAAACTAAGAGTCTATCCATCAAACTGAACTACTTTTACTATGAGAGAAAATCGATCGGAGCACAAAAAAAATCTGCTGTTCCATACTAAACTGCAATCTGCAATACCTCCTATTCGTCTCAAACGTATGCAACAGCAGATTTTTTTGCTCCCATAGTAAAAGTTGTTCAGTTTGATGGGTAGACTCTTAGTTTAAAAGGATGCTAATATATAAAGTCCACCAATCTACGTTACATTGAGAAAAAAACCTAGTCTCCTATTTGTGGTATGACTTTGACTATTTATTATAAGGACTAGCCTTGCGGTAGCATTTCCCCTCTGCCACGGTATAAGATTAATGAATCATGTGCATTTACATTCAATTTTATACCTTATCATTAAAAGAGACAGCCTATAATTGCGAAACAATAATTTCGAACTTAGAACGTTTTGGGTTCAGACGAGACTACTTTTTATGATTTTTAACGTTCAAAATTAGAATCTAAAGTTATGGGGAATAAAATCCAAAGTTGCGGTATTCATGTAACCTCGCCCCCCGCAAAAAGTGGCAGAAATGTTTGTTCGTAGAATTACACGCGTAACTAGTCACTATATAAGGTCTAACAAAATTAGGTGAAACTATTTTAAGGGTATGCTTAGACCATCAAACTGAACAACTTTCTCTACGGGACCAATATCGAAATCTCGAAAAAAAATCTGCCGCCCCATACATTTGAGTCAAGTTGTTTGCAGTTTTGTATGGGACATCAAATTTTTTTTTCGCGATTTCGATATTGGTCCCTTAGAGAAAGTTGTTCAGTTTGATGGTCTGAGCATACCCTTAAAATAGTTTCAGCTAATTTTGTTAGACCTTATATAAGTAGTCAAAGTGGTATAATAATGATGTTGATGTTACAATCATTTTTGTAGACCTTACTAGAAAGTTTGTTGTTAGTTTGTAATCTATAAATGTCTTACGGAGTCCAGGTATGTATTAAAAATAAAAATTCAAAATTAACTTGAATACAGGGTCCTTCTTAATATGCTGAAACTTTTTTAAGTGTATGATCAGACAGTCAAACTGAACAACTTTCTCTATGGGACCAACATCGAAATCGCGAAAAAAATCAGATCTTCCATACAAAACTGTAAACCTACTCGAGCCGAATGTATGGGACAGCTGATTTTTTTTTGCGAATAATAAATAAGAAGGACCCTGTATAATATTAAGGTGGTTGCAGAGGGGTTAATTTTATACAAAACTTTGACGCACAATACGCGTAGACGGTATTAATATAAGTAACTTTGTATATATGGAAAAATAGTTTGGAAAATCTAGTCGCCGCGTCACAAATAACATTTGCAATTTATAATATAACGAGCGTTAACCCGCGACTTCGTCCGCACAAATTATATACCAGATTTTAAGTCAGATCATAAGCTATCAAACAAAAAAAGTTTCATCAAAATCGGTTCAGTAGTTTTTGCGTAATACTCGTTCAAACAAACACACAAACAAACAGACAGACAAAAAATAAAAAAATTGGTGAAATGGAATCAGAGACACCTAAAAACCAAATCGTAACTTTTTTTTTGTTAATATCTTCAATGTACAGACAAACTTCCTGTTACAGTTTTATAATAGTATATAGATTGCGAAGATATAGTAGCTTATAAAATTTTGTATGGAAAATTTCGAAGCTTTATATCTTCGTAATTATTTTATAAAGTGCAAATGTTATTTGTGACGCGGCAACTAGAGTTTCTAAACTATTTTTTCATGTTCAAATATTACTTATATTAATTCCGTCTACGCGTATTGTGCGTCAAAGTTTTGTATAAAATGGACCCCTCTGCAACCACCTTAAGGTCTTAACTTCGAAAGCTTCCGAGCGCGCTGCATACAAACGAAGTCCGTAACCAATTAACATTTTTAAACACGATGTTGAAACCAATGTCTGTGCTGTGCATTTCAGTTTTCCTTTTAAATATACATTATACAGGGTGGTTAAAACGGAGACTTCTAAAATTTCTTTTTTAGATTTCTTGCACCTTATGTATCCGAAAGTTCCCGATGTATGTGCGATTTTTTGTAGTTTAGAACTTATGAGTTTTTAAAGGTACTTGAAAATTTTTTACGGCTCCAGTAGAAAATTCTCAGATTATCTATACTATTATAAAACTGTAACAGGAAGTTTGTCTGTACATTGAAGATATTAACAAAAAAAAAGTTACGATATGGTTTTTAGGTGTCCCTGATTCCATTTCACCAATTTTTGGATTTTTGTCTGTCTGTTTGTTTGTGTGTTTGTTTGAACGAGTATCGCGCAAAAACTACTGAACCGATTTTGATGAAACTTTTTTTGTTTGATAACTTATGATCTGACATAAAATCTGGTATATAATTTGTGCGGACGAAGTCGCAGGTTAACGCTCGTATAAATATAAAAGTATTGTATAAAAAACAGCTTTAAGGCTTTTGTAGTATATTGGATTAGCACTTTTTTTTAATTTAGGCTTTCATTAATGAAAAGTCTTTGATATTGTGATGAGGGCGCCACTGAACGGTAAAATGACTCTTAAATGCAGTAAAATCAATAATCACTTTCAGCTTCAAATAGAAAATTAATTAAGTCTGCTTACAGTATGAGCAAATCGTTCCGGTGAAGGGACGTTCATAAACCACATGTCACTGCAACGATTTCTTGATAGTAAAAACAGTTTGTTTTGAAATCCGACTAGCTTCAGCCGCCGTAGTATGGCAGCGTGAGCATACTCTGTTATCTAAACTATTATAAAACTGTAACAGGAAGTTTGTCAAAAGTACATTGTACATTGAAGATATTAACAAAAAAAAAGTTACGATAGGGTTTTTAGGTATCCCTGCTTCCATATCACCAATTTTTGGATTTTTTGTCTGTTTGTTTGTTTGTTTGAACGAGCATCACGCAAAAACTACGGAACCGATTTTGATGAAACTTTTTTTGTTTGATAGCTTATTATCTGACTTAAAATCTGGTATATAATTTGTGCGGACAAAGTCGCGGGTTAACGCTCGTACTTAATAAAATTCTCGAGACTATTTTTTTTTTTATTATTCATGGGTTCCAAAAACATGTTTAAAACTCAGATCAAAAAAGCCCTCTGTGAAAAAGTTATAGTTTTCAAATTCAAAACTGTAGAAAAACAAATTTAAAATACAAACCTGCGTACTCGAATAACCCGCCCCGGGTCGTGTCTGTACCAAACGTACCCATTACGCTGGCGGCATTGCCACGTTGGATGGCTGAGGAGATACGTTGGGCAAGAAACGCCCCAGAGCGAGGGTCATTGCCCCTCTCCCGTAATCTACAGCCCAGGCCTTTTATAAACTTCTTGGCCTCAGCTCCCCAACGCCCTGCGGTTTCAACTGCCACTGGCACGAAAAGATATGTGCCCTCTAAGGCTTGGTACCACGAGTGCTTGAAGCGAGCTGCGCTTTCTGCCGCCGATCCAGCCACCCGCGTGGTACCCTGCAGATGAGATGGTGCGTAGGCGCAGACGCAAGTCGCATCCCACAACAGGGACCTACCCTTCTCCCAAGGTACCAATATTAACACACCACACCACACACACTCACATCTCATTGTAAATGCTGCAAAGCAAAGCTGTAGTTGTATACCCTCAAGTAGTTTTCTTAATTTTTTGTTACTCTTATAACGTTTGAAATTGCAACTATGCTTAAAATGTCTGAGGGGTGGAGGCCTGGTATCCAGAATAACAAGATCTACTTGATTCAGGAGCCAGTCTCACACCACCCTAATCTAATATGTTGATGAACTTGTACTATGTAAACCCAAAGTGTGAGAAATAAATAAACATTTTAAATTATTTTATTTTTATTTATTAGACCGTCTGGTCTCTGTGCCTCACCACGGCTCAAGCCTGGAGGCTCCGTGATGCATGGAATATTGGCTGCTACCAGCGCCCGCCTAACAATGTCGTTTAAGGCGCGGTGTGAAAAAAGCATATTATTAACTGGACGATTATTTAAATGTTCAAAATGCTTGGGTCTGAGTACGCTAACTTATAGTATCAATTATTTAATTAATTTTTTTTCTTTTATTAGATAAGAAATAACATTTATTAACAGATTAATTTAACCCAAAATTGCAAAATGTCTCTATCTGCAACATGCTTCGTCAAGAATATATATATTTAAACAGGAACCCAATCAGCAACACGCTTCGTCAAAAACTTAATCCTATACATTCTAAATCTGCAACACGCTTCGTCAACATAAAGACTAAGGCCCACTCAAAGGTCCAGCTCCACGTAACCCCGGCTCCATGGTCCCCATGACACTAGCGGAATTTCCCCTCTGGACGGTCAAAGACAACCTCTGCACCAAAAAAGCACCAGAGCGCGGATCGCCGCCTTTAGCTCTCAACCGCCGCCCGATCTCCCGCACAAAAATTTTGGCCTCGGTACCCCATGGACCCGCAGTCTCAAACGCGACCGGTGCGAAGTCATAAGCCGGTACCAAATTACTGTACCTGGACTGCTTGAGTCTAGCCGCATTGTCCGCCGCTGAACCCGGAGCTCGCATGGTCCGATCTAAATAGGAAGGAGCAAAGGTGCTCACGCACGTGGCGTCCCAAATGAGACAACGGCCCCTTTGCCAGGGGATCAACGTAAGACCATCAGGGCGTTTGCCGTCCGTGCGGGACAGACTATGTATTATACTGTAATGGTTTAATAAGTCGTGTTACGTTGTAGAGTTTCTGGCTTCATCTTTTCTACAGCGACAACACGTTCCGCTTCCGACGCGGTGGTAGCTTCAAAAAAATAATTTGACATTTAATAAGTGGGCTTCACGCTCCTATATTGAATAAATGATTTTGAATTTGTGGCACCTACCGAACATGGAATCAAAATCCATATATAGTGTGTAAAATTAAAGGCGTTACATATCAAAGGGGATGCGATGCTTCAAACCATCAAACTGAATAACTTTCACTACGAAACCAACGTATGAATCTGCTCGTCAACAGCTACAAGACCGAAATGTATGGAACAGCTGTTTTTTTTTGCGATATCGATGGCCCCATAGTGAAAGTTGTTCAATTTGATGGTCTGTAACACCCCGTTTAATATGTAACGCATTTGATTTTACGTCATAATATAGTCTTTGTTTATATTATTATATAGTCTTTGTATAATATAGTCTTTGTTAATATGGTAACGGTTTTACACAAGGATGATCAGACAATCAAACTGAACAACTTTCTCTGACTATGATCGAAATTGCGAAAAAAATATCAGTTATCCCAAAGCTCTTGCACGGAGCAAATTCTACTAACATTTGACAGGTTTTTAAAATTGTAGCATAAACATTATATGCTCACGACTACGTTCCCTGTGGAAGTGTCAGAGATATTCCGAAAACTCAGAACATCCACGTTTCACTAGTACCAAAACCGAAACTCTGTCCAGTGTGACGGGGAGTCACAGTTTTGCCACTTATCATGGACAGTGGGTACAATACATTCCTCAAAATTGAGCATGCCGGTTTCCTCACGATGGTTTCCTTCACCGGAAACGGAAAGCCAGTGGTGTTAAAAATCGAACATAAATTCCAAAAAAACTCATTGGTACGAGTCTGTCTTGACGGGGATACATAGGCATACATAGTTACTAATCAAGAGACCACCACAACTTTTTTAAATGTAATTTCCAAATAACGACATAATCTAAAACTGAGCGACGTAATTTCTTAACGACCCCTGGGTTAAAATGAAAATCTACTCCTCTGAAACGCCCCTAGGTTCGACTCTGAATAACCTGACATATAGCCGTCTTCCTCTATCTTACGCCGGCACGCTTGCTAGAGAGGGCGAGAATGCGGCGTGCAAATGAGCGAAGTTCATTAGTCATTCAGAAAATGAAACTCAATCATATTATTTCACAACGCGTTTACGTGAGGACGGTGTAATACGGAAGTGGATAATTCTTTAAGAAAGGGTGTTATGTTGTAGGTATGCTTAAGAACAAGTACAGTACGACCAGGATAATAATTCCGCTCGTCAATCTTCGTTTGCGCAGAGCAGCAAGCTTGTCGTGGGTGGTATGCTAGATGCCACCCACGACAAGGCGTTTAAACGACAAAAAACTAAGACAGGAAATAAAGAAGGTTTTTTGTACCTTCTTTACTATAGGCGGTCTTGTCGCTAAAAAGCTATTTCTTCCAGACAACCTTAAATATTACTAGTCTTTTGTTACACACTATACTATAAGGTCTAACAAAATTAGCTGAAACTATTTTAAGGAGATGATCAGACCATCAAACTCAACCACTTTCTCTATGGGACCTATATCCAAATCGCGAGAAAAAATCTGCTGTCCCATACATTTCGGTCGAGTTATGTTTGCAGTTTTGTATGGGATAGCTGTTTTTTTTTTCGCTTAAAGAAAGATGTACAGTTTGATGGTCTGATCATCCCCTTAAAATAATTTCAGCTAATTTTGTCAGACATTATATAAAAGCGTGGTTCCCTCTTACATAAAGGCCTCTCAGACGAGCAAAGGAAATACGATTAAGAAAAGCCTTGACTACTCGAGAAAATTCGATTATATGAAATAATAAAATAACATACGTTACTTCCATGCTAATTTTTAACCGACTTAAAAAAGGGAGGTTCTGTGTTTGACCCGGATGAAGCGCGATGTGATCAAAAAATAATGCGCCGATTTTGATGATTCTTTCTCATGTCCTCTACAGGATTTAACAAATATCCTAGTAATATTTAAAGGGGTGGTTTAGATCATCAAACTGAACAACTTTCACTATGGAGCCAAGATCGAAAACCCCCCCCCCCCCCCCCCCCCCACACACACATACACACTCACACACAAACATCTGATGAGTATGTCTTTTGATGTGATTATCTCAAATTCAATTTAAATTTTATTATGTTACTTTTGTCTTGTTTTTGTTAATTGCTTTCATTATGTATAATTAATTATGTATCTTCGAACGTTTAATGGTAATTCATCTATTATTGTGGCTTGAACGAAGAGGCCAGTACCTAGTAGCACAGGGTTCTTCCCTGCTGATAGTTGCTGGCAGCTCCCCCCTAATATAAGATTTGTAAAAAATTGTAAACAGTAGCATTATCTAGTGATATTGTACTAGGCTGTTTTTGTGTTTAATAAACATTCATTCATTCATTCAATTAAAAAATCTGGTGTTTCATACAACCTAATATTTGACTCAGATTATGTAAATGGTACATCAGAATTTAATAATTTAATGTTATTTATTGATTATGTATTTATTAATTTATTAATACATGACAATACAATGTTTAAAGTAAATTAACAAAACAATTCAAATTTTAGCAAATAAAATTTCGTTTTTATGGTGAAAGTTCAGTTTGAAGGTCTTGGATAAAAAACAAATCAGCTGTTGCATACATTTGATTCAAGACATTTCTGTTTAGTATGGAAGAGCAAATTTTTTTGCTGTATCGGTTTTTTCCCATAGAAAAAGTTGTTCAGTTTGATGGGTAGACTCTTAGTTCAAAAGGTTCCCGGATATGCTCACGACTATAATCCCCGAGGGGGTAGTCAGACATATTCTGAAACCTCAGAACATCCACGTCACACTATAGTACCGAAACTCTGCCCAGTGTGACGGGGAGTGAGCCTGTCGCCACTTGTAAATGGACAGTAGGTACAATACATGCCTCGAAATTGAAGCATGCAGGTTTCCGTAAACCAGTGGTGTTATAAATCGTACATAAATTCCGAAAAACTCATTGGTACGAGTCGGCCTGGACGGGGATCGAACCATCGCCTCCAGGCGGCAGGCAAGGTTACTCGCCACTGGACTACCACGGCTTAAAAGGTTTGTTTAAAAGGATGCTAATGGTATTAATTTCACCCTGTATATCGCTGGAAGTGCCTTATTATTTAACGAAGCAAATAAGAACGATCTTTAGTTATGCCAATGATAGCCATTAAAATATTTCTCAAAATTAATAACGCAAATAGCAGATCGTCCGCCTGTCCGTTTCAGACGATTTGTTTTCTTCCCCCCCCCGGTTTTGTTCGTTATTTTAATTACTATTCAATCTAATTTGAATCGTCTTTGAATTAGGGATGGGACTTAGATTACATTTGTCTATATTCCCGGATGTCCGGGATAAAATGTCCCTGATCGTCGTCGTCCCATTGCAATCATGTGTCCAGGCTTTTGGTTCTGGGATGAATGTCCCTTCATTGAAGCAATATTGTACAGTAGCGCGAACGCCATTTTTTTTTTCGAGATGACTATTATAGCTCTCAGGGAGCAACTACTGCTTTTTACTGCGGACTATTGGAGGGACCACGAGGGGTCTACCGGACCAAATGTTTTGTTTGATAGCTTATGATCTGACTTAAAATCTGGTATATAATTTGTGCGGACGAAGACGCGGGTAACCGCTCGTACTATTATAAAACTGTAACAGGAAGTTTGTCTGTACATTGAAGATATTAACAAAAAAAAAGTTACGATATGGTTTTTAGGTGTCCCTGATTCCATTTCACTAATTTTTGGATTTTTTGTCTGTCTGTTTGTTTGTTTGTTTGTTTGAACGAGTATCAAATGAACTTAAGCAACCGACCTAGGGGCACCCAGAGGGGTACGAACCTCGGCAAAAGACGTTGCTGGGGCTACGCGGCGGATTGGGTGGCGAGGATCGGTGAGAAGCGGCCTGCGATTGGCCTGTAGCGTCTGTAGGCGCCAAAAGTGAAAGGAGTGGGCACAGGTTGCGACTATCCCTGCCGGCGGGGACATTGATTACAGTGTCGACGCATTGATATCGTGTTACCTGTTGTTGTGTGCTGTGAGTTTGCGATTGTTAGTCGTGTCTGTTGGGGCGAACGCCATTGGTCCAACGGTTGTTTTCTTACATTATCAACCTGTGCGAAAATCCATATCATTTTCCCCCAGCGCTCATTATTTACAAACGTCGACACATCAAGCTATACAAAACCAACATAAGCTGGCCTGGCCACACGACATTATTCAACCTAAGCGTGGCCAGCTTATGCTGGTTATTTATAGCTTGATGTACTTACCTAAAATAATCAGTGTACCTATTTACGAATAACATTGAAAAAGTTCGGAATATATTCCACGTACTATACTTAGAAAGTTTATGTATAAACCCAAGAAGATTATTAAGTTAGTTAATAAAGAATATTTGTGTTTCATGTTGAATGATTAAACATTCTGTTTCGTTTAGAAATTTAATAAAATACGTATTCCGGGATAAAAAATAACGATAACATATCCGGTCCGGTATTTGAACTCTAAAATTGAACAACACTGTTTATTCAATAGCGAGAATTTCATTGCCGGATACGCATACATTCGCACAGCATTTT
Organism: Agonopterix arenella; assembly: GCA_927399405.1. Taxonomy (NCBI): domain Eukaryota; kingdom Metazoa; phylum Arthropoda; class Insecta; order Lepidoptera; family Depressariidae; genus Agonopterix; species Agonopterix arenella. Next base: position 5,656,209 of record OV656718.1, on the reverse strand, counting down.
ATTTATTTACTGCTAGTCTTTTATTACTGAATTTGAAATTTACTCTTTCTATTGTTTGTAATTTAATTTACTTTTTAGGGTTCCGTACCCAAAGGGTGCCAAGCAATGGGTCCCTAATACTAAGTCCGTCCTGCTCGGTCCGTACGTCCGTCTGTCCATCCTAGTTCTAAAGGGCTGTATTTTTTGAACCTTTATTAAGGTTCACTATTGTTAGAGAGTTAAAAGTTTCACAGAATATGCGTTATTATAGCTAAAAAAAACAAAGTATTAGAGTTATTATAGTAAAGTACACACGGCGACACATCAAGCTATACAAAACCAATATAAGCTGGCCGCGCGTAGGTCGAGTAACGTTATAACGTTGCGCCGTGCGTACAAGGGGGGATCCCCCTTGATTTTATACAAGACACGTGTTTTTTCATGATTTTTTGTTTTTACTTTATCGTTAAAACAGCAATACATACAAGCGTCAAACTTAGTGTGGTTATAGAGCATACTCTTAACTAAAACAACGAATAATAAAAAACGGCCAAGTGTGTGTGGGCGCGCTATGAAACCTAGAAAAAAAATTTGTTGTGTGGTAAATATGGTGGTACCGAACCCTCAGTGCGCGAGTCGCGAGTTTTTTCTTTGTTTGGAATGCTACAAAAGCACTTTATTAACTGCATAATTAAACTTCCCGGGATCACGGGATTTCTGGACATCCCTAGCTGGCTTGAGGCCATTTTGCTAAGACTGTTTTATTAATTTGTAAACAGATAATTGAGGCGAACCTGACAGTTGTTAATTATTGTTTGACAGTTTACAATCTTCACCGTTTTGTATGTGCAGTAGGTATTATTGTTTTGTAAATAAATTAATTGAAGAATTTTCTTTGTTAATTTGTGGCCACGGACCTGAAAAAAAGACGGACGTACTGTTAATAAATAGTCCAGTCATTTTACGGAGTTTTGTTAGGCGGGGTAGGGAGTAATTACTAATTGGACTTTTAAACTGTAACCGGCACCATTTAGTGACAAAAAGACATCTTAAAGCATATTAAAAAAAATTCGCTACGCAACACGCAACATAGAAATCAGAATTATGTGTCCCAGAAGGAATTTAAATTATTAATATTAATACCAATGCACTCATTTGACTTAGATTTAACAATATACATTATTTTTGAGCAATAAAATAGGCAATGAAATTTAAAAAACAATAGGTATTTATTAGAAAATACGAATGTATTTTTCAAAACCTTCTAAGTCGACAAAAATATGTACACCATGTTTGTAGTATGTATAACGGTAAAGCCTTTAATATGTGCAAAAAAAAATTTACCATCAAGTTTTTTAGAACGAGATAATAGCTAAATTTTAAAATTGGAACTGTTGCTGGCGTGATTTTTTTTTATTTCTGGTACATTCCTGGGCTCAAATAGGCTCTTCAATATTATACAGAAAAAAAATGTCAATTACTAATTAGTCCCGGCTCAAACCGTAAAATGACTGGGCTAATCGGCTGTAATATTATCTTTTTAGTTTTTTGAAGGCGGTTTTAATTTTTTGTTAAAATTTAGTTTATTTCACAATTTTCAGTGGTGAATTCATCATTATTCATAGTGCTTTAAATAACAAACGCACTAGTCGGCACTACGATTTTCAAAGATTTCCCTCGATTTCTCTAGGATGCCATCATCAACATCCTGGTTTCCTTATCATGGTACCTTGGAAAATCTTCTTTCTTCTAAAAAAGAATCATTAAAATCGGTTCATAAACGACGAACTTATCGGCGAACACACATAAAAAAAATTTATATATATGTATATACGGTCGAATTGAGAAACCTCCTTTTTTGAAGTCGGTTAATAATAAGAAGTTAGAAGCAAACAATGTGCTACAATTTCGTTTGTTCTACAAGGAACCTACACTCACACAGATTCACCAATACGTCTACCATGAGGTGACTGCAACACCTCTAGACGTGTGCTAAAGGAATGGGCCGTGAACCAAAGTCGTAAGCTCTGGTCGGATACACCAGGACTGAGGCATTCGAAAGAACTTGTGACCGGCTTTTCAAACAGACATACCTCGGATGCCATCAATTCAAACCGCAACGACTTAAAGCTCTTAGTACGAGCCTTAACAGGACACTGCAAGTTAAACAAACACCTACACAGAATGGGGCTTGTAGATTCACCCATTTGCAGATTCTGCTGTGAAGCAGAGAAAACGCCCATACACCTCCTCTGCGAATGCGATGTGCTCATTCACAGCAGGAGTCGCCATCTAGGTGGATACATAATAACACCTACTGACATTAGGGACCTCCCCTCTAAAAGCATAACACGGTTCATAAAGACCGTGGGCCTAGGAAATGACCTTTAGGTTTAGGGTGAAAGCTACAATAGATCTGTCCAGGTCGCAGTAGCTATTTGGTCATTGACCAAGCCCTTATAACCAAATAATAATAATAATGGGTTGACTGTAGTTATAGTACAAAAGGAAATTGGAAGTTAGGTAACCATCAGCTGCAAGGCTGATTCAGTCAAAGAGAATGTAACTCACTACGTTATAAGAGTCGGGACTTCCATACTGTAAACTGGTCGTGACCGATGATCCACAATGTATGAAACGTGTGCAACCGTTCAAAGAAATTTAATGGCGGCGGTGCACGTTTCATATAACGATTTTTTGTTAGAGAGTTGCGCGAGGCTGGATTCAGTATTCATAGAGTATAGAGCATCTCTGTGATGGTGATGGACCAGGTCTGCCTGCATAACACCAATTAGTTTAGGAGCCGAAAGGAAGCCGTTTAGGAAACGAACGATCAGCTGCAAAGCTGATCATAGCATATTATTGTAATATGCACTGTAGCTCTGTGAACAATACAAAAACTATCATGTTCTGTCAGTCGGTTTAGGAGTTACAGCCGTTCAAAATTACATCCTTTGGGCTGTATCTTATAAACCGACTGATACACCATGTCAGTTTTTAAACGCATTCGCATAGCTACAGTGCATATTACAATAATACCTGCATATTCATTCATATTCATATTCATTTTTAGCAATCATAGCCTTTGAACGGCTGTAACTCCTAAACCGACTGGAGCTATGCAGGCAGACCTGGTCCATCCCCATCACAGATATGCTCAATATCCTATGACCTCACATACTCCAGCCTACATCTCATGTGACGGCCCGGTAGCACAGTCTGTAGTGAACCTGCCTGCTGTGCCGAGGGTCGCGGGTTCTAATCCCGTAAGGGACAAATATTTATATGATGAATATGAATATTTGTACCCGAGTCACAGATGTTTGTATCTATATATGTATTCTATATCGTTGTCTAGTCATCATAATACAAGTCCAGGTACTTTAAATGTGACTAGATAATTTGTGTGACAATGTCCAAGATATTTATTTATTTATGAATACTGAATCAGCCTTGCAACTGATGGTTAACAAAATTCTTCTTATCTCTTAGACTATTACGCTTGACGTAGATGTGGTTTTTGGGACCAGTTGGTGGTGGTTTATGGCATGCAGCAGACCTGTCCAGCACAGTCCCACTTTAGATTGGCAGCGACGTCCGTCACACTTGGGTTTCGAACGGATATTGAATCAATTATATTATTTTATTGGAAAACAATACCTGTTCGTGTTTGCAATAATAAAAAAAATGAATGAATGAAATATACTTTATTTACACCAAAAGAAAATACAATGCACAATAGGAAACACAAACTGAAGAAAAAAAAATATTGTTTGTTTAGATTGCTTATATATTTGTATGGGTTCTGAACGTAAAAAGTCAATTTGTTCTAAAATTCTAATATTACTAGGTATTGTAATTCTCACAATACATTATAAGAGGGGTTAGAAATGCAAAGTAGCGCTTTTGCTTCAGAGACGGCTGTCGCCACTTGTCTTCCCGCTCACGCTAATACAATTACTCCGCGCGCCACGCCGCGCGCCTTATGGTGTTATGCAAATCATTGCATAACCTGTGGCGACACGTTCCACGCCTACTTAGCACTTCTAAACCCGCTTATAATGTTCTGTGGTAATTTTAATCCCTAAAAGTTCTAATATTGCTAAATTCTTCTCAATTATTTTTTATTCATTCAGTTATGAGTGGGAGCCCTTACCCTGGTAGCAAATCTTTAAAATATGTGGCTCAAATCACAGTTTTACCACAATACCATGCCAGCTTTCTGGTTTAACCCTTAAAACCATTTCAAATCAGAACTCTTTAGATTTAGACCCTAAAAGACATGTAATAATAATGAAGGAAACCGATCTATAGAGAACACCTGGTCTCGAATACTCGACTTTAAAACAAAAGGGCGGGAAAACAATGGATCTGTATAAATACGTTTAGCGGTCTAAGTCGGGAGAGGGCAGCGATAAAAGGTCCCATGGAATCTACATCATGCATGGGCACAACCATAGAGCAATCTCATGATAGTTGCCTAACCACAGAGAAATTACACGCTTCCCTAGGTGCCTACCGTGATAGGTACTACTCACAGATCACAAAAACTAAAGGGAGATGTGAAAAGGGGGCGAGGGCAGTGTCGCAGCAATATGCGCAAAAACGGAACATATTGCTCGCGACAGTAACGATTCAATATATTATGAGGCTGAAAGCCAGTCGAGATATTATGTGTAAATAGTTTACAATGCTTGCGTAGTTCTAAAGATTATTCCAACGTTGAGTTCTGATACCGCAATGGATAATGAGCACATTCAAGCTAACAAAATACTTTCTATCGCGTGGTACTGGTGGTATTGCGACACTAGGTTTCGTACTCAACGCGTTGGTTGGCATCTCTCCAGATCTCTATGGTATTACTACATAAAATAAGATGGCGTATCCACACACGCCTTCATACCTTGTAGCGTGTCTTTGTGTGGATCTTTAGAAATAGAAATAGAAATATAATAATCTTTTGAAGTGCGGCGTAATGCGCTGTATCTGAATTTAAGTATATGCTTGAATGCAATGCTTCAATTTCGAGGTTCGTATTGTGTCCACACTTATTTAGATCTGTGCAATATCACCTACCATTATTTAATGTCTATTAGAAGCCATTTAAGTGGTCACTCCTTTCTCGCAGATGCCATCTGGTGTCCTACATCGAGTAGACTGGTCTCCTACACCAAAATAATTAAGTCCCAGAGAGACAGCTCTATGCAACGAGCTAAACAGGCTCGCGCCCACAATGTACGACCACAAAATGAATAGATAGTACTGGCGTTCGCTCGACTTGCACTTGTAAACACTTTGAAGGGGCGCGGGTCATGTTATCATCGTAGATCCTTCTTGACTGCTATTCTACGCAGCAGTTGCTGTAGTTCGTTGTGTTCTGCGCTCCAAAACTGGTATAGCTGGCGCAGGAGCTAGGCTGAAGTGGGACTGGGCGTGACATATCTGCCGCATGCATCCGGATAAGTAGACCAGAATGGGTTTCACAAGATTGTTGGCAACGTCGGGGAAGGCCCAGAATACGCTAGAGCGATGACTGGAATACCTTCTTAAGGGGTTGGCTGACATTGTATTCCATAAGGAGGATTGGAGGAGAAGAGGGGAGGCTTTTGCCCAGCAGTGGGGCACAGAACTGACTAAATAAAAACACGCGTTCAAGATATTTTGATAACAACAATTTTTATTCACGTTTTTGATCGCTTATAACTTGTACCACACAACAATGAGACATGTCCTTTTACATTTATTAAAGCTATTATTAGCACTAAATTAGAACTGAAAAGTAGGTCTATTAAAAGACCTAGACAGACTATTAGTGCTTTAATGTATTGATCCATTGATTCCCTCGATGAAAGAACTATTATATTCAATTAGTATTGTATTAATTATGTTTTAATTGAATTTTAATTGCTGTAGTTACTTTGTATGTTTTAGTTTTTTTATGAAATTACCAACTTCTTTGGTTTCTTGCTGGGTGTATAGTTAGAAAAAATAAAAACAGGTAAAAAGACATTTATTCACATTCACATTTACATTACGGCTACAGTTAGGTATATAAGGTCTAACAAAATTAGCTGAAACTATTTTAAGGGGATGATCAGACCATCAAACTGAACAACTTTCTCTATGGGACCAATATCGAAATCGTGAAAAAAAATCCGCTGTCCCATACATTCGAGTCGAGTTATGATTTGCAGTTTGGTATGGGACAGCTGATTTTTTTTTCGCGAATTCGATATTGGTCTTAGAGAAAGTTGTTCAGTTTGATGGTCTGATCATCCCCTTAAAATAGTTTCAGCTAATTTTGTTAGACCTTATATAGGGTCCTTCTTAATTAAGCTGACACATTTTTAAACGGATGATCAGACCATCAAACTGAACAACTTTCTCTATGGGACCAACATCGAAATCGCGAAAAAAATTTGCTGTCCCATACATCTGGCTAGCGTTGCCAGGCGTCCGGATAAAGCCGGACATAGTTGGACTTTTTGGATGTGGGTCCGGTGAAATTAGACGGGGTCCGGCACAGAACATTATAAGAGGGGTTAGAAGTGCAAAGTAGCGCTTTCGCTTCGCTGTCTTCCCGCTCACGCTGCTACAATTACACATGCCCTCTCGCTGGCACCACGCCACGCACTTTAAGGTGTTATGCAAATCATTGCTTAACCTGTGGCTACACGTTCCATGCCTACTTTGCACTTCTAACCCCTCTTATAATGTTATGTGGTGGCCGGCCTGTCCGGCTTTTGTTGGGCGTTTTACATTTGACCAGAGTCTACCCTATTTTGGAGAAAGCTGAGCTTTTAAAGCAGGTATCTGGCCACCAAAAGTATTGATTATTTTTGTTTCAATTAGGTACTTCAAAGTTTATTTATTAGTGAACTTTGACTACTTGTATGAGGACGCGTGTAATTCTACTAACAAACATTTCTGCCACTTTTTGCGAGGGGCGAGGTAACATGAAATCCGCTACTTTGAATTTTATTCCTCATAACTTTAGATTCTAATTTTGAATGATAAAAAATCATGAAAAGTAGTTTCGTGTGAACCCCAAACGTTCTAAGTTCGAAGTTATTGTTTCGCAAATATAGCCTGTCTCGTTTAGTGATAAGGTATAAAATTGAATGTAAATGCACATGATTAATTGATCTTATACCTTGGCAGAGGGAAAATGCTACCGCAAGGCTAGTCCTTATAATAAATAGTCAAAGTTAGTGAAGAGGTATCGTTTTGTTTAATTTTGTTTTCCATTGCATTGTTTCATTAGAATTTATTAAGATTTTATGATAAATGGTGCAAAAAGCCTGGTTTCGCATAAATATTTCGTTTTCAGGGTGTCCGGCCTTTTTACCCAAATGTCCGGCCAAACTGGCTGGTCTGTCCGGCTATTCAATTTTAATACATGTGGCTCGAGTAGGTTTGCAGTTTTGTATAAAACAGCAGATTTTTTTTCACGATATCGACGTTGTCTCCACGGTAAAAGTTGTTCAGTTTGATGGTCTAAACGACCCCTTTAAATGTTACTGGGGTGTTTTGTGACACCCTGTATACGTAGATTACGTAGTAACAATCGTGTAGCATAGAAGTTATGACAACTGAACGTAAAACTGAGAACATGATAACTGGATAATGGGGGGACCCCCATAAAAACACCATTAGTGAACGCATGAGATGTATGGGAACAACAGTTTATTACTATAACTGCACACTTCCTTATTCGGGGTTTATAGTTTGAGTTTTATTGTGGAGAGATTTTCTTTATATGGGGTCTGTTTTTAATGTTATGTTATGATCAGACGAAGAATCAGATGTGCGATTTTTGAAAGTCGTCGTCTCCTGAACACCATTTCAAACCGGCCACACTGTCCCTTCTGGAGGCACTGGACGGAACTACACCTCTCCGCTGCCCTCTCTATCAGAAAATAGGCTATTTTAAATTATATGACTGTTATGTATTATACTGTACTAACATAGTTTTTAAGTATATACTAACAATCTATGGACTGTGTCTGAAATAAAATTATTTTGAATTTTGAATTTGAATTTTGAAATCGTAAAGTGTGTTTCACGTCACGTTTACGCAACAAAAGTGGCCACTTTTGGCGGTATGTGAAATCTGCAGTGACTACAATGTGACATTCTTGTTTTTTTTTGGAAATTTTGTATAATTGTTAAGAAATTAAAATAATACGATTGAGGGCAGCGCTGGAGGCTAGTTGCCTCTCTAAGGTAGATGAATCACGGATACTAAATGATACATTTTCTCAAATTCCAGGCGGCGGATGCAAGTTCCCAGAAGGCTGGACCGGCACCTGGTTCCAGTCCGGATACCCAGGACTGATCTCCATCAACACATCACACATACATTCCAAAGGGGAGTGCATAGAGACAGAGTCCTACGACAAATTCCTCTTATATGAAAAGTGAGTTATTCCTTTTCAATATTATATATTTTTATGTGAGATTAATATTTAAAACATAGCGTATTATTGATTATGCTCAAGCATTCTTTCAGAGATATTCAAAATATGCATTTTTCAACATTTAATTTAATTTGTTTACCACTATAGCCCAGTCATTTTACGGTTTGAGCCGGGACTAATTAGTAATTGACATTTTTTTTTTCGGTATAATATTGAAGAGCCAATTTGAGCCTAGAAATGTACCAAAATTAAAAAAAAAACACGTCAGCAACAGTTCCAATTTTAAAATTTAGCTATTATCTCGTTCTAAAAAACCTGATGGTAAATTTTTTTTGCACACATTTAAGGATTTACCATTACACATACTACAAACATGGTGTGAATATTTTTGTCTACCTAGAATGTTTTAAAAAATACATTCGTATTTTCTAATAAACACTTCATTTTTAAAATTTTACTGCTCAAAAATAATTTATATTGTTCAATCTATGTCAAATGAGTGCATTGGTATTAATATTATTAATTTAAAAGCCTTCTGGGACACACCATTTTGATTTCTATGTTGTGTACCGATTTTTTTTTAAATATGTTTTAAGATAGTCTTTTTGTATTTTTAAAAGTCCAATTAATAATGACTCCCTACCCCGCTTAGCAAAACTCCGTAAAATGACAGCGATATTGTGGATGTTATGTCATGCTAATTTAATTTCATTATACACTACCTACCTATACAGGCAATTAATTTCATAGTAGATTTTTTTTTTTTTTTTAATTTATTTATTGTAAGAAAAATGACAAAGATTTGGACAATTGAACTTCCAAAAACCATCGGAGGTTTATCCGGAAGTGCAACATAAACAGTACAGTTACATCAATCAGAAGACAATTTTGTAGGTACTACTTATACATGCAATACAAAGATTTACTTCGTTAGGTAGGTACTTAAAAAAGTAATTTGTCAAAAAACAAACAGAATTTAATCTGATATATAAATATTCAAAGTTACAGTCAGCAGCAACAACCTGCATACACCTTAGCACTACTGCGTATAACAAAAGCGTACTCAATCCATTGCTGCCGACTGTACATTACTACCCAGTGATATACATAACAAATAATCACTAAACAAATCTCCACAATAATCAGAAGCTATTATGTAGGGTTAGTTTGAACAAAGTTATTCACATCCACCCACAGTTACTCAGTACATTTTTATTGTTGTTAGAGTTTTAATATACAGTGTGATTTTAATTTAAATTTGAGATTTGAGCTAGTGACACCGCTTTTAACAGTCGGATCAAGGTCATTAAGGAGACGAGGAATTATGTAGGAGCAGGTGCGTTCCCCGTAGGTATTTTTAGCTCCAATGGTGACTAGTTTCCTATTTGTGACTGATCGTGTTAGTTTCGTGTGGTGCATTTCAGTTTGGAAGTTTCTGTTGAAAAAGTTTTCTTTTAATAGATTTAGTTGATTTAGTTACCATATACCTAACCATGGTATTAAAATCTAATCTGTAATTTACAAACAATTTGAATTAAGGTGGTTTCAGTCCATGCAAAAGTTTGACGCACAATACGCGTAGACGGAATTAATAAAAGTAATATTTTATATATGGAAAAATAGTTTAGAAAATCTAGTTGCCGCGTCACAAATAATATGATTACGAAGATATAAAGCTTTTAAAATTTCGTATGAAAAATGTTAAAGCTTTATATCTTCGTAATCTATACTATTATAAAACTGTAACAGGAAGTTTGTCTGTACATTGAAGATATTAACAAAAAAAAAGTTACGATATGGTTTTTAGGTGTCCCTGATTCCATTTCAACAATTTTTGGATTTTTTATCTGTCTGTTTGTTTGTGTGTTTGTTTGTTTGTTTGTTTGTTTGTTTGTTTGTTTGAACGAGTATCACGCAAAAACTACTGAACCGATTTTGATGAAACTTTTTTTGTTTGATAGCTTATGATCTGACTTAAAATCTGGTATATAATTTGTGCGGACGAAGTCGCGGGTTAACGCTCGTTATTTTATAAATTGCAAATGTTATTTGTGACGCGGCATCTAGATTTTCTAAACAATTTTTCCATATATACAAAGTTACTTATATTAATACCGTCTAAGCGTATTGTGCGTCAAAGTTTTGTATAAAATTGACCCCTCTGCAACCACCTTAAGCTAAGTGTCATCATCATAAGCTACAGGGTGAAATAAGCATTATTATCATTAGCATCCTTTTATAAACAAAGAGTCTATCCATCAAACTGAACAACATTTACTATTGGAGAAAACCAATAGGACCAACAAAAATCTGCTGTTGCATACATTTGAGTCGAAAAAGCATTGCAGGTTCGTAGTAGTAGTGGTAGTATTTTTTGCTCTGATCGGTTTGCTTCCATGGTATAAGTTGTACAGTTTAATTAATAGGTAGACTTTTAGTTTAAAAGGATGCTAATGGTATCAATTTCACCCTGTTCATAAAATTAAATATGAATCAAATCAAATCAAATATACTTTATTTTACACCAAAATATAAACAGTAAAATACAGAGATAAAAATACAAGAAACACAAGATAAGGCGGTCTTATCGCTAAGAAGCGATTTCTAAATAATTAAATAAATTACATTTGTTTTATTTCTATCTTTCAGGACCGAGGACTGCTATAGATGTATGGTGATACACGAAAAGCACAGATATGTTCTACAGTATAAAGAAAGTAAGTTTTCATTACATTTGAAGAGTCCAGGGGAAAAACGATAAAAGTGAAATTTTCCCAAATTCTCGTTAAGTTCTATTGGCAGGAAATGTGCAAATATTTAATAATATAGTAATACTTAAAAAAAAACTAAAATTACAATTACGATACAGTCTAGTGATGTATTTGAATGTAAAAAATCTATTATCTTTTATAATGTTGTAAAATGAAGTCTCATTGTTTTCCCCCTGGACTCTTAATAATACGCAGATATAATAGTATATTATGATACAAGTGAGCAAAGTTGGTCATTACAGCCGAGGCGGGATGGCAGCACGAGCCGCCAGGCGAGTGATGCGTACTAGCCGAGGGCTGTAATGACCAACGCTCACGCGTTTCATACGACGTTTTCAACATACTCGCGAGGAAAAAATAAGAAAATGTTGAAAAATACAACAATTTTAGATAAATATTTGTGGGAAATGGCGCTGGGCTTCTTTTTTTCCGTTCCGTAACTTTGGTTGAGATAGCTTTGCGCGCGCAGGTCGACGAAGAGGCAAAGACGTTAACCAATATTCAACGGCAATAGTACGGTAATGTAATCATTTTCGCACGCGTGTTCTATAAGCTGCATTATGTACCTAAAAGCGGTGCAATAAGAGCCACTTTACGAGCATGTATGTTGAAAAATGAATATAAAAATAACGTAAAAAGGATTAAAGGAATACAGTTTCTGAGAGTTCGTTTACACGTAGTTGGCGTAGTGGAACTTCGAATTACAAATCAACATTGTAATATATTTACATACGAACATTAATTATTATTATTACGGCTACCTCAGGTTTCTAGTCTCTCGGTAATACAGTCTAGATATAATTATAGAATCATTTTGCTTTTTTTGACCTTAACGCTTTTGCTGCAGCGTCGTTGTTTTGTCTTATTGCTATTGCAAGAGGTGTATATAGATATGCATTCTCTGCATTTATAATTTCATTTAATTCCTCTGGGTCTATGCGATCTAATAACGTTTGTAATATTTCATTGTTTCCACTTTTAACAGCCAAATGTAGCACATTTGTTTTATCTAAAGTTGTGGCTCGGGCTGGCTCAATTCCATTTGTATTCAAAAGATGCTTAATGATTTCTAAACTTCCATTTTGTATAGCTAAGTGTATAGGTTGTTTACCTTTTTTATCTTTATAATTAGCATTGCCATCTAAGTATTTGATAACATTATCAATATTACCTTCCTGGACAGCGCTGAACAATTCTCTAGTTTTAACTAATATGTCAGAGATATCTTGGTTTTGTGTCAGTTCTTGTGCAGTTTGAATATTTCTTTTTTCATCCAACACGTCATAAAATGCACCGTGTTTTAGTAAACATATAACTATATTTTTATATCCTAAAGATGCAGCATATTGCAATGGTGTCATACAGTTTTTTCTATCTCTTATGTTAACCAGTACATCTTTATCAAAATAATTTAAATCTAGATTGCTAAGTATGCTTTCAGTTCTATTTGTATCATTATTTTTAATACTGTTAAACAATTTTTTGATTGTTTGAGAGAAATAGTCTGGTTTTAACCAGAGATTCTTATAGTCGTTTTGTTCAATATCGTCGTAAAATGCTCCAGCTTTTAATAATAGAATAACTATATCACGTCGACGTTTTTTGTCCGGAGAAGAGCAGGATTCATTTACTTCTTTCTTAACGGCTCGTTTTAAAGCAGTAAAATTTTCGACAGTATCTTCAAAGTTAACATCAATATACCTTGATTCTATGTCTAGAACTAAATTAGCTACAATCAGGTTTTCGCTTAGTAATTTCACAATAAAATTATTATCGGATTTAATGCACACTTCTATCCATTCCTTTGTGTATTCTTCGCCGCAAAAACGTATAATCATTCTCATCATTCTTATTTGTATCGCAAATTTAGCATCTAAAATGTTTAGTAGTCGTTTTCCTATTGTACCTTTACACAAATCGGCTTTCTTAATAAAATAGTCTTCTAAATAATAATAGTTGTCTGACTTATAATAGTAATCTAAAGCTGTCATGTGATGTTTATTTTCATAATCCAAGTCTATTTGAATTGGATCGAATGTAATAAAAAATTGGCGGAAAAGTCCAAACACATCATTTTTAATTGATAACATTAGTAATGTTTCGTCAAACTCATCCTTATGCTTAAGATTATACTTTACATCGGGTCTGTTCACAGCTTCATTCAAAAGTTTAAAATGACTATCATTTAGGTAATCAACTTTAGCGTGACAAGCTATAGCATAATGCAGAGGTGTCCAGCCAAAAAGTGTATCTTTAGAATTCAACGCTGCTGGATGCATATCAAATACATATTTGAAATTATCTAAGTTGGGACTAATACATGCTAAGTGTAGCGGAGTTCTCCCAAACGAATCATGAACTCCTTCTAAATCCTTATTTTCTAATTCTTTCAGATCACCGTTTAAAACTCCATTAAGTAAGACACGATTATCATTGTCAATTTCTTCAATCAAGTTATAATTTACAAATTTCCCAACATCTAAATTGATTTTATCTTTAATGCAGGATAACACTTTATTTGTGTCTATATTTTGTATAGTTTTATCGCGTTTTAGCCTGTCGACTAAATAAACAGCTGTAAAATATTCTGCGTAAGTCCGATGTACGAAGCGAAGTTTGTTTTCTACGAATCTGACCAGTCCAATATCATTTTTTTCAAATGTTATTTCTATTTCATCAATATCTGGTTTAGAAATGAGATCCTTACAATCTTCGTCTTTAAGAATTTCAGTTAATGATAGTTTCTGATGATATTCTATTACTGCTTCCAGTTCTGCTTTTACCATTCGTTTGTTAAATAAGCTTTTATCTAAATCCTTATACAGTATAGAAAATTTTATGTGAACAAATGCTTTGTAAAGAGAAAACAGGGTGTGCTTTGTAATTTGTTGTTTTTGTTTATCTGTAGGATACTTATCTTCAGATTTATAAAACTTCTCAAATTCCTTTTCGTATATTTCTGCTATCATTCGGATGTGAAGTGGTACTCCTATAAAAGTAGAATCCGATTGTTTAGAGTAATATGTTTTAAATAATTCTTCAACGTACACGTCGTATTTTTCGTTTTTTTTAATGTTGTTTTCTGCACTTTCTGACGGTGCCTGTGTTAATCTTGTTTTCCAAAACTTTTTCACAAATTCTTTGGTACTATCTGTAACTGGATTTAATTGATAGGAGAACACACCTAATTCACTTTCTAGAATCGAATGAATATTGTATGGACGAGTTGTCAACCAGATTTTTTTCATTTTTGCCATCTTGTTTATTTGTGCTACCCAAAATGTAGCATTTTGGTTGATTTCATCAAATCCATCAAGGAATAACTCGACTTTTTGGTCATTGAAAAACTGATTAAAAATGGCAATTTCAAATTTTTTTAATTCACTTATTTTAATATCAAGACTATCGGTAATATCTAGACATATACGATCGCCTTCTAAATATGCAAAGTCAAAAATATTTATTTCTTTACCTGTTTCTTCATGTTCTTCAAATTTAAGTACTTTGTAAAGCAGTTTCACTGCATTTTTTTTGTCAATATTATTTTTACTAAAGCCAGAAAAATATGTTTGGTAATCTTTTAAGTTTATTCTTACTACCCACGTATCTTTATTTGTTTCGTGAATAGTAAAAGTCAGTAATGTAGATTTACCCATGCCTGGATCTGCGGCTACTAGGATCATGTTTTCGGATGAACTCATGACGTCATTCATATGATAAGTATAGTTAACTTTTAATACGTCATCAACTTCACTGTCATTAATTTTACAATGTTTATCGACATATTTGTCTAGTTTTGATAAATCACCGCGTGTTCTTTGCCAAACTAGTCCAATATTTGTATAATTTACAAGCCAATGTATATTTGTATTTTTACTTGTTTTACCGAGTTCTTCAAAAACGTTTTCTACTACATTTTGAGTTATTAATACTATATCTCTTTTATCAATGTTTGACTCTATTTTGCCGTCAGTCGTTATGTAAAATTGATCTAGGTCCCGTCGAATATTATCTTTTATTTTAATTAAACGGAACAACGACCTATGTATATAAAATCTTTCTATTTCTCTGAAAGTATCTAAATTGCTTTGATGAACTGGAGCGTCTCCTATTACGATTTTTTCACTATCAGTAATTAGATTGAATAAAATTTCACCTTTTATATATTTTTTTAACTTAGCGTCTCTTATTAACGTGCCTAAATTGGTTTTTCTTCCTTGAAATATAACTTGCTTCTTCTTTAATAGGTTTTGAGTTGCTACTGTAAGATCTAAAAAGTTATCGTTATCGACCAATACTTCATAATTTTCAGATAATTGAAAATTTTTACATATTTCTTCATCTTTTTTTACAGTGATTAGTGTAAAACGCTTTTTTGTGTTATTCTTGACAATATCGAGTACGTCTTTCAAAAATTGCGTTCTCTTAGCGCATATTTCGACATCATAATTTATTATAATAAGGTGGCTTCGTTTTTTCGAACTAAATGCTTTTAAAATAGGCCCTCTGTTTGGTTCTGTACCATCGTCTGCAACTTTTAACTCGAATTCATTAATACAGTCTTCTAAATCATCGACAATATATGCATCTCTTTTTCCGCATCCAAACGCCTGGTGTATTTTAATTTCTGTTAATAAAGGATATTTTTGGTAAATGATCATTATCCGTTTATCTGCATAAGTCATTATTTTATCAAGCGTTCGTTCTTTTTTTTCTTTTTCTTGCTTCTCAGACTTTTGGTCTTCTTGCTTTTTGAACTCGCATTTATATTTATCAATTTTCATTTTCCGCTTTTCAGTTGTTCCCATTGTAACATATCTAGCAATAATATTAATGTGTTTATTAATAAATTGGTCCCATGTATCGTTAGTTACAAAATATTCTGTTTCGTCTTTCATAAACTTAAGCATTCTCACTTCAAGATTACTTGCAATCAATTCGTCCTCAATCAAGTTCAACTCGATTCCTAATTCTTGTTGAACTGCTTTTCCTAAACTCTCTTCGTCGCAAGTCACAACGAAAACTAATTTAGTTAAGAACGTTTCGATTAAATCATTTGAGATGCTGTTATCTGGAATACGATCAGATTCAGGGTTACCAAAAAATTGTTTGTCTACAAAGATATTTTTATCTCTAAATGCTGTTAAAGATTTTGGCCCTTTTCTGTTTTTTCTCAAATAAACGTTAATTAATTGACGGAAAGCTACGACATTATTGTTATTTGATTTGTTGTCTAAATATTTGTCATATCTAATTTTTACACATGGTTTTGGTATGTAAAATACGTTTTCTAATAACCAACCGTGGTTCGATTCATCCAGTTTATATGAGGTTAGCTTCTTATTTTTGCTTAACGAATGAGCTAATGCTTTGGCTAACTTGTTAAAATCTTTTGGTGTATCGTAATTTTTGGGTTCACAACAGAATTTTTCTACCGTTTGAATTTTTTTAACCCTCCATGTACTGACAAAGTTTTGGTGGTCAATTTCCATAGCTTTCAAGAAATTGTCTCGAAATGCTCTCAATTTTTCATTTTCCTTTCCTTCTTCAATTTTGATGAAGGTCTTTCGAAATTTCACGTAATGTTTGGGATCGTTTGCTTTTTCAAAAAACTCTTCTGGTAGTTCAAAAATATGTTTAACTAACCAGCCATGATAAGTCTTATACATAGACGTAAACTTTATACTGTCTTCAGATTTAGATAAATCCTTAGCGATTGTGTTTGCTAATGCGCACATGTCTGTGACTTTTGATAATTTTGAAACTAGTTTATCTTTACCAGGAAATTCAGTTTTTACGATAACCTTCTTAAATGTATAACGATTTAGGACAACATTACCATACAAAATTGCATCTTCATCTTTTGTAACTTTCGATATATTGTCCATACATTCTTCTAAATTTTTGTGAAATTTAATATTTGTACACAATGTTATTTGATTAATAAATTCCGTCGATTTACCTTCTGATTTCAAAGATTGAACTATTTCAAGAAATGATAAGTAATATTTTGATAAACCAAATAATTTGTCGTTTTCTTTTAGCAGATCGTCGAATCGCATGGTTTTTGTTTCATCTTTCGAATGTTTAGCTTGCAAATACCTCACACCGTCTCCTGTTTTATCATTTTGTTTATCATATTTGAAGACGACGTCATCAAGTTTGCCAAAATTAATGAGTTCGGTTTCTAGTTTGTACGAGTAGCCTTGTTTTGCGCCGCGATGGAAGAAAAGCATTAGAAGTTTTATTTGATAAGCTACACCGTGTTGGGTTTGTGATAATCCTTCTTTCTTCTCAGCTTGGTCTTCTGTACATGTGCCTGGGATTGGAATAGTAACATTTTCAGGTCCGTGCAAACGACGTTTCTTCGCCGGAGTTCCTTCCATTGTTTTAGGGTCCATAGTTTTAGTTCTTAAACGTCCTTTTAATAATGAAGTCTAGATCTGAAATGTTAAATAATAATGGCAAACGTACAAGCCGTTGATTTGTTCCACGTACAATGTTGTTCAGTATATAAGTAGGTACAATCAACCTTTAAATTTAAAATATTAATGGTGTCTACACTATGTATAATAATGGTATTACTCACTTGAAATCTTTTCGACTAAATATTTGTTAGTTAGTTAAATAGTTAAATATTTGTTATAAATGTTAGGGCTGTGAAACACGTTAGATTTGCTTGTGCGTTAGAACTGCATTTCTGCCAATGTCAAGTAGTTTGTGCGAGTCTATCCCACTGTCAAGGATTGTTTCTCACTGTCAAAAAACACAGTTAGGTCGAGATGGTGAAACTTCGGGGCAAGCTCAAGCGCGAACACCACGCGAAGTCATTTATTTTGAACAAATAAACATAACTGGATACACGCGAAGTTATTTATTTTGAACAAATAAACATAACTGGATAAAACACAAATATTTGGCAGCTGATCCTGCAGTAATTTAAAGGCATATCGGTAATTCTTTTATATCTGAGTCGACAAGCGATAATGTTTCGTATCAGACTGATAGTGATAACTGACGATAAAAGACAATGCGGGTTTTGTATGGAAGGCTGGCGCCTTATTTTTCGTTGTTGGTTTTTTCGCGGCCATCAACCAAACTAAAATATTTTAGTTCAGAATAAAGTAAAAAAATAAAACTTGTTATCACATGTATATCCGTAAACTCAGTCCGACCGGAGATATAAAGGCTTGAAGTTGTAAATATATTCATTACGTTTATTTGATAGATAGATAGATAGATAACTCATTTATTTCACCAGAACAATACAGGATAAACAGTGACAGACAAAGGCAGTAGGTAACATTTTAGAGTCCGCATAAGGAGGTCCGTGTAAAGCCGCAGCAGGAACAGGGAGCTTCTATAAAGAACCAAACAATAAAAACAAACAACAGTATATTTGCGACATATCTCCGTTCGGACTTAATTTAGAGATATACTTGTAATAACAAGTTTTGTTTGTAACTGTATTCTGTGTTTTGTTTGTGACTATTTACAATAAGGACTAGCCTTGCGGTAGTATTTCCCCTCTGCCACGGTATAAGAACAATTGATCATGTGCATTTACATTCAATATTATACCTTATCACTAAACGAGACAGCCTATAATTGCGAAATAATAACTACGAACTTACGACGTTTGGGGTTCACACGAGACTACTTTTCATGATTTTTAACAATCAAAATTAGAATCTAAAGTTATGGGGAATAAAATCCAAATTTGCGGATTTCATGTTACCTCGCCCCCCACAAAAAGTGCCAGAAATGTTTGTTAGTAGAATTACACGCGTAACTAGTCCCTATATAAGGTCTAACAAAATTAGCTGAAACTATTTTAACGGGATGATCAGACCATCAAACTGAAAAACATTCTCTACGGGACCAATATCGAAATCGCGAAAAAAAAATCAGCTGTTCCATACAAACCTACTCGACCCAAATGTATGGGACAGCAGATTTGTTTATTGCGATTTCGATATTGGCCCCTTAGAGAAAGTTGTTCAGTTTGATGGTCTGATCATCCCCTTAAAATAGTTTCAGCTAATTTTGTTAGACCTTATATAAAGTAGTCAAAGCTTCTGAAGTAAAATATTCAAGTTTAATTAGGAAGAGGGGGATAGGGGTATTGTACTGAACAACTTTCACAATGGGACTAACATCAAAATATTCAGCTGTTTCATTAATTTTAGTAGAGTAGCTATTGACATAATTCTCAGCATATATTTTTTTCGAGATTTCGTTGTTGGCCCCGAAGTGAAAGTTGTTCAGTTTGATGTTCTGAAGCACACCCTTAAGGGTGTTTAGTTACACCATATACCATAAAAATAGTTAATAATGTTTACTATTATTAACTATTCTTATGCTATTACCTACCTAGTTCTCTTCCTTTCTCTTTTATGCTCTTTTCATCTGTACTGCACTGCCATTAAATTAAAATTAAAATGATCTCCTTCCAGCATACTGCTCGCCAAAAGACTCGCTGTCGACAATCTGCGAGTCCATCAGTGGGGACGCGCCTCTCTACTCGATGTTCAGGAAGGACCCCAAGCCTGTGCCACAGCCGTGCCCGTTCCGTCCGGCTCCGTTCACATTCGTCTATAGCCGGTACGTATATACGGGAATATTTATGTTTCTTGTGACTTTGGAGGAAGGGGATCACAAGAATATCACCAAAATGTCACTAGGTGGTATCAAAATTTGCCCAAATATGCGTCACGTGATATACAAGAATGTCACCAAGATGTCAAAAGGATGGTAGGGTCAAAATCCACCCAAATATGCGTTACGTAATTTACAAGAATGTCACCAAGATTTCACTAGAATGGTGGGGTCAAAATCCACCCAAATACGCGTTACGTAATATACAAGAATGTTACCAAGATGTCACTAGAATGGTGGGGTCAAAATCCACCCAAATACGCGTTACGTAATATACAAGAATGTCACCAAGATGTCACTAGTATGGTGGGGTCAAAATTCACCCAAATACGCGTTACGTAATATACAAGAATGTCACCAAGATGTCACTAGTACGGTGGGGTCAAAATCCACCCAAATATGCGTAACGTAATATACAATATATTTCAAGAGGATAAGACCATCAAACTGAACAACTTTTTCTGAAAAAATCTGCTGCCTATCAGACAGCAATCCTACTTCAGTCTGTTAGAACTTGTCTATAATCAACCAATTATTTAATTAAACCCGGGGAGGATTTAATTAAATCCCCCCCTCTAAACCTAAAAATTATCCCATCCATGGACAGCCGACACTATTACTTTCGAGACAGAATTTTAGTTTTTGCTTTTAAAAATTTTTTTGTGTTGGTGGTGATATTATTGAAATCACAAGATGTCACGTGACATTTGTTCAGTCAGACCCCCTCCCATCTCTCCTCATCACATGCCCATACCACGATAATCTATTACCACGCAGTTTTTCAATCACAGGAGCTACTTTCAAACTTCCTCTAATGTGCTAAGGGTCGATTCACACCAGAAGAGCATCGAGGAGCATTTGCTCGCAGCGGCAATCTTATCACGAGTGAATAAAATTTGGTATCGCTCCAAATAAATGGTAAAATTTATTTGGAGCGATACGGGCACCGCGACCGCCGCGTCGGCGACGTGGAAATAAATTTAACCTTTATTCACTCGTGATAAGATTGCCGCTGCGAGCAAATGCTCTTCGATGCTCTTCTGGTGCGAATCGACCCTAATTTCTAATCCTGTCCAATCTAGTAACACCGCACATCCATCTCAACATTCGCATCTCTTTAGGGGTCCAACATTCCGTCCGAGCATGACGACGGGTCTTATGATAGCTTTATATAGATTCGGGAATCGGGAATCGGGAATCACATGCCATTTGAATCTCCCCCTCTCTTGGTCTTTATTCCATACCTGAAATCTCACTTGCATGTGGTACGTTCCAGGGGATCCGGCGACTGTGCGAACCCTCCGTCCCGGGCAGAGTCCTGCACGGACGACTCCAGGCTCCTGCTTCGCTACATGGCCTGCCCAGACGTGCCCGGCACTGAGAGCAATGGTTACTATTCCTTTATAATTGAGACCAGTGTTCCCAAAACAAAAAATAATAATTCGATAGAAGTGTGGTTAAAAAATCGAGAGAATATGAAATTTGTTGGAAATAAACCGTGTGGTGTCTAAGAATAGCACCATCCCATTTCCTCCGACGACTAAGGGACTAAGGGATCTACCGGAGGATGGGCAGCAGCATCCTCTGAGTACACACATTCAATCCAACTGCGATCGCCAACCCGCCTGCCAAGCGTGGCGATTATGGCAAATCCCCCGATTTTGTGGGATGCCTATGTCCAGCAGTGGACGTCTACCGGCTGATATGATGATAATGATGATCCTCTTATAATTGATAACTAATTTTAAAGTCAATCATGGGTGCACATTGCACAACTGTGATTTTTTCGCAGAATACTTTTATCAGTAGCAAAACTCCCTGCAAAATGATAAAAATCCTTTTCGGAGTGGTCAGAAGCATTGCTACAACAACCAACTTTCTGTTTAACAATGTAGTTGTAGCAATGCTTACATTTAGCAATTTAAGTTTCAGGATGGAATGATGTGTCAAGTGGTGAGAGGCTGAGAGGTGGCTAGCCTTTCGCCCACATAGACACTGCACAAGAAATCTTTAATCCCTTAGTCGCCTCGTGCGACACCCATAGAAAAAATTAGTCTGGTCTTCTGGTCTTAGGCTGGAACCACCAAACCACCCAAACTATGGTTCATTGTGTAAAATGTTATGTTTAATATTTCCAGTTGAGGAGCTGGTCTGCCTGGCGACGTGGAAGGAGGGGTCTACCAGGTACCTGGTGGGTCAGATCTCGCAGGTCCAGCGCAGGAACTCTATAGCCTCCGATGAAGACACTTACAGGTCCGTCCTTGTTGATTTACATACATACAGGGTCCAGTATGCTGACGGTTTTTTTAGGGGATGATCTGACCATCAAACCATACCTTGAACACTTAGGTGTCATTTAGATGGTTGGTCCAGAACCACGTGTGGGAATCCCAGCATGCAGTATTAGAATGGCCACTAGGGATTGGGCTGATAAAACCCACAGGCTGGAGTGGTCTAGTCTTTCAGGCCTACAACACTCCAAGAAATTTATCAGCAATGTGACAACTCGTGTCTCAAAGTTCATACTAGACAACAGCAGGAGCAAGGCTCGTGCCATCGTCTTTGCCCTCACTGGGCACTTCGCCACAGGCACGATGATGCACAAAATGAAACTCACCCTAGATCCCAGATGCCGAGCATGCGGAAAGGAAGAAGAGACCATGGAGCATGTTCTTTGTGACTGTGATGTCTTGGCGGCAAAACGCATGTGCCTACTCGGAACCCTAAAACGGGAGATCGTAGATTTCTTCCCCGCAATGGTATTGCCTCCTTCATTGACCATATATTTGAAGGGTGAAGAAAGCAAAAAGTGTTGGGGCTAACACAAAAGATCCCACTGGGTCGAAGTGTTGCTGGCACAACAAGATAAGATAGGTGTAATATCATACAAATGAGAAAAAATGAAAAGAAGAGGTAAGCATGCGCGATACTGAGTGAGTGCGAGCGAGACAGGAATACTCACTTACCTACATTTTTACGCCACGATCCTGCCGGAGGGGTGAGGTTAAAATAGGTGGGGGGCAGACAGTGGCCGTACTATACATATTTAGTACAAGATACTCTTTCTTATACTGTGATCAAACTGAGTAACTTTATCTATAGGACCTACCTCGAAATTGCAAGAAATAATCAGCTGTTTCATACATTTCAGTCTAGTAGCTATTCACATTTTCCATGGAACAGCAGATTTTTTTCTGCGATTTAAAATTTGGTCCCATAGTAAAAGTTGTTCAGTTTCATGGTCTGAAGCACCCAGTATGTAACGCATTTAAGTTTGCACACTGTTTTTTATTTTCGCTAAGAAAACGGGTGCTGGTGCTGTCGAAGTCTAGGGCAAAGTCTTGTTTAAAATATACTTAATTACAAAATATTCATTCAAATAAAAAATATATACAAAAAAAAACTAATCCGCAACGCAGGCTTCATCTATATCCGCTAAAAACTTCGTCAATGGCAACACAAGATATAATCCCCATGCAAGCTTCGTCAGACTATCACTAAACTAAACTAAAGGCCCTGCGCTACCCCGGCTCAAAGTTCCCTAAGATAAATATATAGAACATTTTACATATAAAGAAAAAGCGAAGACAATGAGGGATTTTCCAGAAGAAAAAAAAAGTTAGTTCCTAATTTCTCAATAGATGGCGTTGACCAGAGAGGGGTCCAATAGGTATGAGCAAATATATGAATTAATATTAATTATAAAAATACACAGTACAAGTTATTAACAATCTGGGTGTTATTGACGATCCGGTTGGTGTAATAATGGCCACGCCAGACTGTCAAACTAGTGTCCAATTTTTCGTCTATGGCTTTGCTTTTCATTCACGGAATCTGACGTACGATTTAAATATTTCCGGTTTATTTTTATTGAAATTCTGTTTCTGTTAGGTTTTTGTAGTTTGTTATTGTTTCTCGTTTATTGTTCGTATATTCAAAACGGATACGTAGCCCATACAGCCACGTCTAATACTCGATTCATTGTTGACGAACAATAACACTGAGATAGCTAAATAATAAACCAACAACAATAAGAAAGGGTTTGTACTGTGTATTTTTACTATTAATATTAATTAATATCTTTGCTCATACCTATTGGACCCCTCTCTGGTCAACGCCATCTATCGAGAAATTAGAAACTAACTTTTTTACTATTTTTGCTTTTGGAAAATCCCTCATTATAAATACATTTTCCAGATGCTTCATCTACAAAGGGCAGCACAGTGACAAGAGTATGACATACACAATAGCGCAGTCCGGAGACGCGACCTGCAACGGACTTTCTTCACCGACTGACGGAAGCCGTACCATGAAGCTCACCAACAGTAAGTCACATTCACTAGCGTATCGGGGCAAATGCCCCGGTCGGCAAATTCCGGAAAAACATTGATTGAGTTATATTAACCGATTCGTAGAGCGAAGAAAAATCGAGTTCTCGCTCTATGTTTCTGTTTTAATTACCTACTGTATGTATCAGGGGTAGCCAACCGGTCGATCACGACTATTATTCCAGTCGATCGTGGCAAGGCCAAAAATATAAATAAGTAGACCAGACTGCGCAACGTAACTACCAACTACTGGAGCATCATCTTGTATCATTTTTCAATCTCACATGTGATAAGACTGGTCAATAAAAATACTACATGATTGTGTACTAAACTATGCTGTTTCATTTAAGATTTCAAGAAGTATGTAAGTGGTAGATCGTACAGGGTTTCTTTAGTAAACAGTAGATCTTATGTCTAATCTAGTTGGCCACCCCTGGTATATATAATCATATATAGTTCTGACCACAGCTTGCTCCATATTCGCTCGATCCATAAGCCTTTACTTAGGTGCTCATGTTTTGTATTAGCTCTGCCTCCAACCGATTCATATTGATGAGAAATGTTGAGTTCGCTTCGCTCGGTCTAAGTTAGTCAGTCCTATTTTTGCATGAGTAAACCTTAAAATGTCTGAACACAAACCGAGGGTTGTAAAGGTAGTTTTCAAAAATTTTGATATACGAAAAGTAACAAAGGCAGAGGGCGCATCTCGATTTTTCTCATTTTCTTAAAGATTGCATGCTAGGCCCTCTATTGGTGGATACCTGGTTCTGGCTATTGCTAATACGTTGCTAATAATTATATATTGTTATATTGTAATTGCAGGTGATGACGAGCACAACCGCTGTCATTTCCCGAGCTGGATCCTGGACCATCACAAGTGGTTCAGCCTAGATCACTCCCACCAATACCACTTCACTACCAAGAATGCTACGCTCAAGGTACTAAACAGTCAATCTATCGATCGTTATCAGCCTATAAGCGTCCCACTGCTGGGCACAGGCCTATGCTCAAGATGGGTGTGTGGGAACTTGCCACCGATGTCAACACACAAGTTATAGTTGCAAGAGCCAATACATAGAACATTATAAGAGGGGTAAGAAGTGCAAAGTAGGCGTGGAACGTCTCGCCACAGGTTATGCAATGATTTGCATAACACCATAAGGCATGTGGCGTGGTGCGAGCGAGAGGGCATGAGTAATTGTAGCAGCGGGAGCGGGAAGACAAGTGGCGACAGCCGTCTCCGAAGCAAAAGCGCTACTTTGCATTTCTAACCCCTCTTATAATGTTCTGTGAGCCAATAGATGGCGCTACTATCGCCCTCAGAAGTATGCTCCATATAAAGACACCTTTCACTGTAAATATTACTCGTAACCCACTACAGACACAGATTATTTAATAGTCACTACCGTAACTACAGATAAGGTTCACAATCGAATGCAAGACATAAAAATCGCGCAAGAGAAATAATCACAGAGATTCAACTAAGAACTGTTGGACCACGGCCAGTCCCCAGTCTTCACACCTAGCCTGGCGGAAGATCTTTCCTTTTCACCAGAGGAAACACACAGTAGTTCCAACACAGGTGAACCGGGCACCACGCGTGCCCAATGCGGATTGGTAGACTTCTCATACGCATCAGAATTTCTTGTTCAGCGTATGCAGGTTTCCTCACCGCCCTTTGTAATTGCCTTATTGAATTGTATAAATGTGTAATTATAAGTACTTACACTTTTATTACACACAAACATAATTATTAAAAGGATAATATTTAAGTTACTAACGAAATAAAGAACAACAACTGATTAAACTAAAATATCCTAAAACTAAAATATAACTAGACTAAATTATATAAACAACATCTTATCTCAAAACATAAAAGCCTACAAATAATACAAACACGGTGGTGTGGAGGCCCGACGGGTTAACGCTCATTCCTTGGCGACAGGGGAAAAGCTTGGTGTGGGATGTGACCTGCGTGTACACCCTAGCTCCATCTCACGTTCAGGCCACTTCTGAGCGCGCTGCGCGCTGGTGCTGCTGCTGCGGGTGCTGAGGTCGACAAGTGTAGAAAGTACCGCGATCTGGCCGGCAGATACATATTCACGCCAATAGGTTTAGGTCCTTGGGGCCCAGAGGCCAAAGCATTTCTTGCAGACCTATCCGGTCGTCTCAATGAGACCTCTGGTGACCGCAGAGCTGGCAGCTTCCTGGCACAAAGAATCAGCCTCACCATCCAGAGGGGGAATGCTGCTAGCCTGTTGGGCACCATGTCTTGCGGCGACGCTCTAGAGTGTTTGTATTATTTGTAGGCTTTTATGTTTTGAGATAAGATGTTGTTTATATAATTTAGTCTAGTTATATTTTAGTTTTAGGATATTTTAGTTTAATCAGTTGTTGTATAAATTATATTACATATTTACGGGTAGAATGTAGCGAACCATAAAAATGTTAACATCTATTGTAAAAACTACCTACATTGACAAATAAAAACTATTTCTATTTGTCACGAAATTTTCCTTCATCCTTTGAGAGCACAAAACAAAACTTCGTGAGTCGGTATTAGTCGTTGCGGCCGATAGCGGTCATGATGATGATGATGATGATGATGTTAATGTCCACAGATAATGAACGCGGACGGCTCGTTCGAGGAGAAGCGGCTGGTTTGCCACTCCATCCTGGAGCAGAAGGACAAGAAGCACATCAAACTCGTGGCCCATGTCACTAGGGGATGGTAAGGATTATAATTTCATACTTCATTATCAGCCTATATATCCCACTGTGCAGGGAACAGACCTACCCTCAAGGGTGTATGTTAATCCATCACGCGTGCACAATGCAGATTGGTAGATTTCACATACGCATCAAAATATCTTATTCAGCGTATGCAGGTTTCCTCACGATGTGGTGTGGATGTAGTTTTTTATAAACGGGCCAAGTGCGAGTCGGACTACTCGTGCACCGAGGGCTTCGTCACCATATTAATTTACAAAAAAAAAATGCATCGACGCTGTGTGTGTCAATGAAGTCACGTTGAAATCTATTTTGGTGGCTTCCGTTTTGCATATAGAATAGACTAAAAAAAAAAATTTTTTTTTTTATAAATTATGTATAACAGTTATTAGTAGTTACATATAAAGTGTCAATAGCTGCTCAACCCAAACGTATAATTATTTTGGACTGGGCTATTGAAAGCAAGGTTCGTTATGTAACACTGCGACCATAGCTGGTCTATTGTGTTCGCCCCAGCGAACTAATTTGTCCAAAGCTCACCCATATTTTTTACACATACATACGAACCATTTTGTTTTCATTCTCGGATTAGCAGGATTCCTCACGATGTTTTCCTTTACCGCCGAGCTAGTGTTAGTGATAAAAACAATCAATCAATCAATCAATTATACTTAATTCTTTATTTTTTTTTCTTTATTATTATTTTTTTCTAAAACAACCGTAGATAAATTCCGTAGAACTTAGTGGTGCAGGCTAGTAATCGAACCGCAGCCTCGTGATTGAGTTGCTGGCTCTTTTTCGTATCCTACCACCGCTCTCAGGTGTATTTATGGAAAAGCTGATATTTTTTCGCTATTTGAATATTGGTCCCATAATAAAAGTTATTCAGTTTGATGGTCTGAAGTACTAGCCCAGTCATTTTAAGGAGTTTTGTTAGGCGGGGTAGGGAGTAATTATTAATTGTACTTTTAAACTGTAACCGGCACCATTTAGTGACAAAAAGACTATAAGAAAACATATTTAAAAAAAAATCGCTACGCAACATAGAAATCAAAATTGTATCTCCCAGAAGGCTTTTAAATTACTAATATTAATACCAGTGCACTCATTTTAATTTGATTTAACAATATACATTATTGTGGAGCAATAAAATAGGCATTGAAATTTTAAAAAAATAATTTTTAATAAAAAGTATAAATGTATTTTTCAAAGCCTTGTAAGTAGACAAAAATATTAACACTATAATTGAAGCATGTATAATGGTAAAGACTTAAGGCTTGCAAAAAAAAATTACCATTCGTTTTTTTAGAACGAGATAAATGCTAAATTTAAAATTTGGGGGTGTTGCTGACGCGATATTTTTTTAATTTTGGTTCATTTCTAAGCTCAAATTGGCTCTTCAATACTATACCAAAAAAAAAATATCAATTATTAATTAGTCCCGGCTCAAACCGTAAAATGACTGGGCTATACCGCATTTGAGTATATACCGTGTCAGTATTTTTTTATATACAGTAAATAATCTTCTGTGCAATTTATTGATTGTACATATTGTCTTAATTGAAATGAAATGAAATGAGCAATGAATTAATTATAATTGCAGTGAGTCCGGCCATGTCTGCCTCAAGTTCTACCGGCGGGAAGGCAACGTGCTGGAACTGCAGCAGGGCTCCGGTCTGTGGGAGTCTCCGCAGGACGCTTGCTCCGACACTGCCCAGCCCCCCTACATCACTCTCATAAGTAAGATATCTCATTCTGAGACAACGTGCTAGACTTGCAGCATCTGGTCTGTGGGAGTCTCCGCATGACGCCTGCTCTGACACTGCCCAGCCCCCCTACATCACTCTCATAAGTAAGATATCTCATTCTGAGACAACGTGCTAGACTTGCAGCATCTGGTCTGTGGGAGTCTCCGCATGACGCCTGCTCCGACACTGCCCAGCCTCCCTACATCACTCTCATAAGTAAGATATCTCATTCTGAGACAACGTGCTAGACTTGCAGCATCTGGTCTGTGGTAGTCTCCGCATGACGCCTGCTCCGACACTGCCCAGCCCCCCTACATCACTCTCATAAGTAAGATATCTCATTCTGAGACAACGTGCTAGACTTGCAGCATCTGGTCTGTGGGAGTCTCCGCATGACGCCTGCTCCGACACTGCCCAGCCTCCCTACGTATATAAGTAAATATCTCTATTACAACACAAACATCCCATTCGGTGGAAGTGTTGCTGGCTTTCCAGCCCCCTCTATAGGATAAAAAGAAGCTATCTTATCTTCATAAAAACAACTAAAGAAAAAGATAAAAGAATTTAACAAAAAAACCGACTTCAAATCTAAAAGACATCACCTGTTATTTTCAGGTTTTTAGTCGAAATCGAAATCGAAATCTCTTTCAATTCTTTGTCAAAAATTTTCTGATTCAACAATTGTCTGTGGTAAAAAATGTATAAATTAAATAAATGTTGGAAGTTTATAGTGCATATGTTGTGCATAATATTTGAATTTTCCCATTTTGTTAATGCATATAATCCGATATCTAGTCATTATCATATCGTATGGCTTTTTTTGTCTTCCTGCTTGGATCCTGGGAAGGTTTAATATTCGAGGTCAAGGTGTTTTAGCCAGCCATTTCATAATAACTCTTCATTAATTTGTATCCATCCTTCAGTAGATGGGCAGCAGCATCCTCTGAGTACACACATTGATTCGATCCAACTGCGATCGCCAACCCGCCTGCCAAGAGTGGCGATTATGGCAAATCCCCCCATTTTGGGGGAGGCTTATGTCCAGCAGTGGACGTTTAATGGCTGATATGATGATGATGATGATGATGAATTTATCCACGCTAATTAGAATGTACATCGTGTTTTCAGCGACATCGTTAAACCCGATGCGGTGCCCAATCTTCGGCCGATATTCCGTCGTCAACTCGATTGCCGACAGGCGACGAAGGAGACAGCAACATACTATAGGTGAGACAGAAATATGCCTTATTTTAATGTTTAGTCATACACGAAAAAATGTTCGCTTTCTTTCTAGTCTACGTGTTTAGTAGTTTTTAGTGTGTGGTGCAATGGTGGTCAGGGTAGGGAAAGAAAGCTTAACACTCTGTGAACTTATCTACCTATATTTATCCAATGAAATGAAATCAGCTTTGAGAATCTTTAAGAGGAAAGGCGGTCTGCAAGCAATTTGAAGAATAGGTTGTTTGGCTCTGTTAAAACAGAGCCATTGCTGTCGCGTTGTTCCCGAGCAACCGAGCTACCGGTGCGAAAGTGACAACTGCAGGTCGGACTGATTTGACCTGCATAAAATGGACGAAATTCGTACTCCCCTGTTTTCTCCTCCAAAACAAAACTGAAAAATTGAGTAATTTTTAATATATATATATATAATAACTTTTTTCAGAGGGCTCCTAATTAATAATTTATGGAAAAAAACATGGGGGCATGGTAGAGGTAACAGATTGTATGGAAAAAAAATATTTACTCTAGTGTCATTGTTCAGGGAGAAAACAGGGGAATACGTTTGTATGGACTAATCGACCTTCGATCTTAAATGACTCAATAATCATTCAATGCTCAATAAAATGACTTTGTTTAAATGTAATTTTTCAGGGGACCCAGACTCTAGCGAGATGTCAAACGCGGCGGAGTGTGTGGCCGGGGACTACGACAGCGCGAGCGTCGGCTGCGGCGCCGCACAGGACACCATCGAGTTCAAGTCCAGCTGCACCAGCACCGGTAACTTTACATTAAAGCAGTCTTAAGGTTTTCACGAAAGCATAGGGCTAAATAGTATAAGAGATAGTTGTTGCCCGCGCCTTCTTCTGCGTTACCCGGATAAAAAGTACCCTATGTGTTAATCCAGGCCATGGTCTATCTGTATGCCAAATTTCATCGAAATCCGTTCAGTAGTTTTTGCGTGAAAGAGTAACATCCATACTTACAAACTTTCGCGTTTATAATATTAGTAGGATAAGAGGAATTTTGGTAACCATCAGCTGCAAGGCTGATTCAGTATTCATAGGGTGTAGAGCATCTTTGTGATGGGGATGGACAAGGTCCGCCTGCATTACTCCAGTCGGTTTAGGAGTTACAGCCGTTCAAAGGTCTGTATCAAATGAACGATCAGCTGCAAGGCTGATCATATGATATTATTGTAATATGCACTGTAGCACTTTGAACAATACAAAAACTGTCATGTTCTGTCTTGTGTTCTGTCAGTCGGTTTAGGAGATACAGCCATTCAAAGTTCTGACCTTTGAACGGCTGTATCTCCTGAACCGACTGATAGACCCTGTCAGTTTTTGTACTGTTCGCATAGCTACAGTGCATATTACAATAATAACTGCATATTTAACACCATACAAGATCTTAGAACGGTTGTAACTCGTAAACCGACTGACTCCAAATCACAAATTTTTGGTTTGTTTGTTCGCGCATCACGCTAAAACTACTGGACCAATTTTGATGAAACTTTTTGTGTTTGTGTTTCAAAGCTTATTGTTAGATTTAAAATCTGGTACATCATTTATCCGGTACGCGGTCGCCACTCGAGAACTTTTCGGCCCCATCGGCCATCGGTTCTGCGAGCAATATGCCCCGCCCACTGCCACTTTAATTTAGCAATTCTTTGGGCTATGTCAGTTACTCTGGTTCTTCTGCGGATCTCTTCATTTCTGATTCGATCTCGCAGGGAAACTCCGAGCATAGCCCTCTCTATTGCTCTTTGGGTGACTTTCAGCCTTAAGTCAAGTCAGCCTTAAGTAAGGGGCCGAAAAGTTCTCGAGTGGCGACCGCGTACCGGAAAGCGTAGCGTGGGTAGGCCCCGCACACGGTGGACCGACGACCTTGTGAAGGCGGCGGGATCCCGTTGGATGAGGGCAGCGCAGGACCGGTCGTTATGGCGATCCTTGGGGGAGGCCTATGTCCAGCAGTGGTCGTCCATCGGCTGAGATGATGATGATGATGATGACATCATTTATCTCGCTACGAGATGATGGGAACCCGTGTGGACGAAGTTGCGGGTAAACTCTAGTCGATAATATATATTTATTTTGCAGTGTACACGTGTTACGGCAGCTGGCTGGAAGGCAACGCGGGGTATCTGATAGCGGCTCCCGTAGCTCGAGGATCCACACACCCGAAGACTCTGTGCTTCATGTACACCCACCATACTGTCAACGGTTCGTATTCATTGCAATGACATTATATGCAGGGACCGAACATTTTCGGTTACCTTTATTTAAATGTTACCTTTATCCAGGTAACAACCGATTATAATACCGGTAACCTAAATATGACCTTCAAGAGAATGCGAGTGAGTGCGGGTAAGGGTCAGTATAGATGGAGCGGCCAAAAGCGCGCGTGGTTTTTAATAACACTGAAAAATGAACTTTAATTTCTACTAATCATAAGTAAAAAAATTGATTGAACAGCGTCGTTGTTGTAGCGGGTGACGCAAATTTTGGAGCACCCAACGAGGGATGCGCGCACTATTTTCAGTGTTGCTACAGCATTGGACAGGTCGAGATAATAAAGAAGACGATTATTTACATTTTATTGAACCCAAATGGTTTAAGTTTACGTTCAAGTTTGAGTTTAAGTTTGTTATTATAATTGATTTATTGTGTATTTAGTAACGACTAACGAGGCATTTACTTAAAATTGAATTCTTACTATATTTATAAAGAAACAATTTTTTTATTTAAACGTATCTCTGTGTACGCGAACCGTTAGTAGAATGATATAAAGGTTACCTCTAAAAATACTTGTATAAAAAATAAAGGTTGTAACCAAAAAATACCGGTATTATCGATACCGGTTTCGGTCCCTGATTCTATGCACATGGACTCAACACGTCATGCAAACCCCAAAAATGTTCACATTTCAATCGTTTCAATTGACCTCGATCGCCAAGCAATAACGTAAAACAAACACATTTTGCAGTCCCGTTAATAGAACGCAGATGCGAAGTCCTCGTGTCATATTAGAATAAATTAAGGGTGCACCGAGTCTCCGGTGAATGAAAAAACAAATGCGACACATTAGGATAGGATAGAATGGTTTTTCAAACCTTTGTAAGAGACTGATGGCCGACCTAGGAGCACCCTTCTGACGGATCACCAGGCCCCACCCCTGATCGCTAGAGTTAAATCTGTTATCTATTCTATAAAGGGAAAAAATATAAATATAAAAGCATCTTTAACTAAGATTAACAATAGTAATAATAAGTTAATATAAGTGTATTTGTTTGTGAGTGTTTGTGTGGGTGTGTGTATATGTGTGTGGGGGATAAAGGGGAAAGGTTTGATTTGATTGTTTGTTTGTTTGTAATGAATAGGCTCCAAAACTACTGGGACGATCTGAATAATTAGAATGCCACATTATCCGTGATGAACATAGGCTAAAAAAAACGTCCAAGTGTGTGTCGGGAAGATTCTAAGGCGGTACGAAGTTCGCCGCGGTCATATATTAAGGTATAAAATTCGTGTAACTTGGCAAAAGGGAATGCTAATGCGAGCCTGGTCTAGGGACCACCAGACTAGACTAGGGTTATAATACAAAAAAATAAAAATATTTATTCAACAACTTACACTAACAGTATAAATGTATAGACACAAATAATAATAAAACTGAAATATCCTGAAACTAAAATATCCTAAAACTAAAATATAACTAGACTAAACAAAAGGGGCCAACTTAAGTTGGTTTGCGTGAGGCGTCATACAAATCATGTGTTTACATGGATAGGGTTTAGCGGCCTTACCTGGTTGCAATTTTTTTTTTTACGCTTTCGTTACTTCGTCTTTCTATCTTGACATATAACTTATCAAAGGGTCTAAGGTTACGAAGTAATTAGTAACCTGTGCATTACGTTGCATTAACATTGAAATTAAAAAATATATATGTATAGTATGGGATGCTATAGTATTGTTTTATAATAAGTAAAAGCATAAAGAGATTTCAGCGCGCCTAATAGATACCACTGGTGATAAGAGGGCTGGCAGTTACCTTCGTCAGCGCATAAGCTTGGCGATACAGAGGGGGAATGCTGCCAGCGTTCTTGGAACCGTCCCTCAGGGAGAGGCTTTGGAGGAGGTTTATAGGTTGTAGTTCCCCCCCCCCCCCCTTTTTACATTTTTATATGGAAGTTGACGAAGCTCGTTGCAGATATTCAGGATGAATTTATTGACGAAACGAGTTGTGGATCTGAGTGATGTATTTTCTTTGACGAAGCCTGTTGTGGATGTGAGTGATGTATATATTATATAACCCCCTGTCACGTTTGTGACGTAATTATAATGAAATTGTTGCGAAATCAAACGAGCTAGATATATTCGATTCGAACCAGTATCGGTACAAAAGACGCGTTATCTCCGCTCTCCGCTCTGCTGTGAATACCCAGTTACAATTAGGTACAACCAATTACGACTAGATATCATATTAGTTAAGTTATCTAAATGATTTTTGTTTCTTTTTTGTTTAACACGTTCCGGGACAGTGGCCGGCTATAGCAGTGATAACAATAAAAGTTCTATTGTGTCTCGTACACTGCCCGGGAGTAATTTTTTGTCGTTCGATGCATTGGAAAATTATTATCTTGTTTTCTTTTTCTTTTTTGTATGTATAGAGACACGCACACGATGCTAATTGTTTATCTATTTCATGATGTGCACATATGCTTAGGATTATGGCTTGCTTTACCTTTTAATCTGTCTATATTTGGTGTTTTTATAACTGTAATCTGTTTTATGTGCCTAATAAATAAATATACATATGAAGAAGCCTGTTGTGGATATGAGTAAATTACTCTTTACAATAAAACCATTATAATATAATATTGCAGATACTCGTGGGGTCAGCGTGCAGTATTTGTCGATGAGCGCGGTGGCGCGCTCTTGCGACCGTTCCGTGCAACCAGGCGTGGCGGGAGACAAGGCCTACAATCTCACTATCAATGGTAAGCACAAAATACAAATATCTTTATTAAAAAACGAGCGTTAACCCGCGACTTTGTCCGCACAAATTATATACTAGATTTTAAGTCAGATCATAAGCTATCAAACAAAAAAAGTTTCATTTAAATCGGTTCAGTAGTTTTTGCGTGATGCTCGTTCAAACAAACAAACACACAAACAAACAGACAGACAAAAAATCCAAAAATTGGTGATATGGAATCAGGGATACCTAAAAACCATATCGTAACTTTTTTTTCTTAATATCTTCAACGTACAGACAAACTTCTGTTACAGCTTTATAATAGTATAGAAGAGAAATTCATTACACATGATACAGCTTAGAATAGTAGGATGTAAAGTTCTAACGCATGCTATATGAAGACTGGAATGTTGAAGGAATGGTTATAGCTTCCTTTCACTTGCACCACTTACACAAGCAAGGGCTTACGTTATTTTGCGGGGGTTTTATGTGGATAGAAGAGTAAGGAGAACTAAAGAGTGGTATTCTGCATGCTAACGGTCAGTTGCAGAAATGATCATTAAAGTTAATCCTCCGTTAAATCTTTTGCTTTCACTTTTTGCCTTGTTGACGTAGTAAAAGCTAGCAAGAGATTTAATGAAGGATTAACCTTAATAAGCGTTTCTGCCACTGAGTGTGTGCTGCGTACACCGGAATTTAGTACATTCTAGTTCGCTAGATGTCGTTATGTCAGGTCTGTCAGTCAGTCAGTCAACTGTTTTTATAAGTAAGTATAGATATAGATAAAATAACAAACCTTAAGGCCAGGCCACACAGAGGTGGTTTTGCGGGAAAGTGGGCCGGAGGCGGACCTGCGGGAAGCGAATATCTCCGGACCCGCTCGGTTTTCTGTGTGTTTTGTTGTGCATGGTGTGGTGTGGTGGTAATGTTCGAGTTTTTATGTAGCCTACCACACAGAAATACGCGCGGGTCCGGAGATATTCGCTTCCCGCAGGTCCGCCTCCGGCCCGCTTTCCCGCAAAACCGCCTCTGTGTGGCCTGGCCTTTAACCACCGAATCTATCTATACTATTATAAAGCTGTAACAGAAGTGTGTCTGTACATTGAAGATATTAACAAAAAATAAGTTACGATATGGTTTTTAGGTATCCCTGATTCCATATCACGAATTTTTGGATTTTTTGTCTGTCTCTTTGTTTGTGTGTTTGTTTGTTTGTTTGTTTGAACGAGCATCACGCAAAAAGTACTGAACCGATTTTGATGAAACTTTTTTTGTTTGATATTTGACTTAAAATCTGGTATATAATTTGTGCGGACAAAGTCGCGGGTTAACGCTCGTAGTATATATAGTTCCCTTCACAGAAAATTTTAAGAGGGGTTAGAAATGCAAAGTGGCGCTTTTGCTTCGGAAACGATTGTCGCCACTTGTCTTCCCACTCACGCTGCTACAACTACTTATGCCCTCTCGCTCACAACACGACGCGCGCCTTATGGTGTTATGCAAATCATTGCATAGCCGTGTGGCACGCGTCCCACGCCTACTGTCCACTTCTAACCTGTGATTCCCTTAACCTTACATTATAACTGCAAATAATTCACCACGGGTCTGGAACGCTAGATGGCGCTTTATTAATTGATTAATTTCTCTCGATGAAAAAAAAATAAAAAAGAAATCGATAAATCACTTTTAGTGATAATAATATAATAATATAGACTATTTATCTTATCTTATCTCTTTTCTACAGGAACATGCGAGCAGAGCAGCAAGTATAATAGCTTAGCGCACCGAATCGCTCCGGCGGCCATTTTGTTGACTTCCCTCCTAATAGCTGTCAGATGATGTATCATGGAATATTAGTAAACTAACACGGGTTCTGGTACAGTTTTGATTATGAACAGCTTTGCTATTAACATACTTAAACATATGATAGTACAGACCACATTTATTTGATGCAGCGTTGCCAAACCTACGGATAAATCGAGGATGCTGGCATAGGTATTGTCTATACCTGGAGGGCAGACTGCTTTACAAGCGATGAAACATGAAAATACTCCTTGGCGGTCGGTAATGTTTGTCGTTCTTTCATTATTGTTTCCGAAGTAAACTTTGACCCTTCCTAATCCAACAACCAAAATTGATAGAAAGGGACAAAGTAAGAAACACGTTGGAATCATTGATGACGGACACTTACGAAAGAAGAACGAACTTTACTAACCGCCAAGGCAAGCCAAGGTCAATTTTCGTGTTTCCATGCTTGTTAGCAGGTTATGGATCCATTAGTTATAAATCCGTGGTACCATGTCTATAGTCTTAACATAAGGAGAACTAGAGAGTGGTATTCTCCATACTGAGCTGCGTACACCGGAATTTAGTACATTCTAGTACGCTAGATGTCGTTATAAGCATCATTTCGCTATTTTTCTTTGACTACTTATATAGGGACTAGTTACACGTGATATTCTACTAACAAACATTTCTGCCACTTTTTGCGGGGGCGAGGTAACTTGAGATACGCAACTTTGGATTTTATTTCCCCATAACTTTAGATTCTAATTATGAATGTTAAAAATCATGAAAAGATAAGTCTCGTGTGAACCCCAAACGTCATAAGTTCGTAGTTATTGTTTCGCAATTATAGGCTGTCTCGTTTAGTGATAAGGAATAAAATTGAATGTAAATGCACATGATCAATTGTTCTTATACCGTGGCAGAGGGGAAATGCTACCGCAAGGCCAGTCCTTATAATAAATAGTCAAAGCTAATACTCTGCTTACTTACCTTAAGCTACTTCTCTTACGTAGTTGGTTTGGTTCATGTTATTAATCTTTTTTGGCAATTCATCTACTCGCGGGCAAGGAGTCAGCGCCATCTATGAGACGGGATTTTGAATTTATTCCGATGTACACCACTTAGTATGGAGAATAGCACTCTTTCTTATCTCCTTTACTCTATGCCCTTAGGGGTGTACCAGTGCAGTTGAGTTTTATTGAAACCGCGCGAACCAATCACGATTCTTGATGGTTGCGCGCCAAACATGTCCTGCTTCTAATTTAGACTAATTTCGCTTGCTACGCACGACAAAGCAACGAGACGAGAATACCGTCATGCGCGTCAGGCACGTCTCGATTTTTGTCGTTTTGTCGGGGGTAGCATGCTAGGCCCACGGATTGTATTTTGTATAGCAATGCTTCTTAGCATTACCTCTATCAATATCTGTCCAAACCCTGTAAAAAACTAAAATTTAGTGTATTTCAAAAATTATTTTCTTTCGTTGTGAGTAAAACATTGATGAAAAGCAGTTTTTTTTTTTAATTTTGGCAACTTGATTTTTCTGGCAGCTTAATTTAGATTACAATTGAATAATTAAGTAATTTTACAGTGTGAATATCCCATTGTTTTGTGAATTCTAACAAACCCAGTGTATCCAGTTTTTGAAAAAAATTCTTCGCGTATAACGCGAATCAACGCAAGTCAATATTATATGAACACAATCGGGAGTTTGCGAACTGTTTTTATTTATTTTTATGCGAAAAATGTCATTTGTATTCAATTTTTGTTTTCGTTATTTCCCTCAGTGACAGAATAGAACGCAAAATAGATACCCAAACCCGTGGCAGGTTAAAGGGGCGCTAAAATAATTTGTGTTAAAAAAAATTATGCAACGACTTGAAAATATTGCAAAAATATCTTGAGCTCGCTCCTGGTTTTAGATCGTATTGCAGTGATCTCATTATATTGCAGTAAAATCTCGAGCTCGCTCGCTCCTAGTTTTTTATTTTATTGAGACTATCGTAATACAGAGGTCGTTCTTGGCTTCAGATTTTAGATAATATAGCTACTAGCTTATCTTTTTTTTATTATTTATTAGGGATTACAAACAGTCAAATATGAGCCTATAAACAAACACTGTAACAAACAGATCTAGAGATCCACAACATCTTATTGCAATAAAATCCTGAGCTTGCGTCACTCGCTTCAGTTTTAGATTTTATGGCAACGACCCGAAATCGGCCCCCCTGAGAAAAAAATTTCTCTACGCGCTTGAAGGAGAGGGGCGCCAAATTCAAGTTTTTGCCCCGGCTCGGAAAAATCGTAGAACAAAAGTTCGTCGTGGTTATGTAGATTACTACAGTATCTATTAAGATACTCTTTCTTATCCTGTAGCGTGGGGACAGCAGGAACAAATTATTTAGTATGGTGGTGTTGCCAGTATAGAGCCACAATTTAAAGATTAGAATAAAATAGAAGAAAGCAGCGTCCTCATTTATTAAACTCTTTTTTGCAAGCTCAAATTCACGATCATTCCTTTTGGTGTAGTCAGAATCCGCTGAAGTATAATGTACAGAACTAACTCCGCGCTTCATGACGTTGTCACATTCAACTGCGGCGATATAGTACTCTTTCACTGCGGTCACGTGTAGCAGTTTGATTGAAAATTTAATCCTCTTAAAAAATGTCGTGATGTGTACTGAGATACTGTATAAGCAATTCAAGAAATGTAAGCAAATATAAAGGAATAACTTTTCATAGGTAAGCATAAGCATATGCTCACGACTATATTCCCCGAGGGGGTAGTCAGAGATATTCTGAAACCTCGGAACATCCACGTTCATAGGTAAGCAAAATGAATTAATTATTAAAAAGCATTTTCAATATATTTTAAACAATATTTTATCCCACCCGCGAAAAATATAACCAAATGCAAAGGCCGAACCTATATACAAGAAAAAGAGAAGACAAGATATATTGCCACTCAAATAAATTATAGTGAAGGACAAAGCTATACGCGAAAAGAGATGACAATGGTACGCACCAAACTATGCAAGGTTCGTTAAGTTGGCAACATTATTTTTTTCTCTTTCTCGCGCGTATAGTTTCTACTATCTTTTTGTCTCTGTCATGTTTTTGCACAGGCCCCCCGTTCCCCTCATCGGCTGCTGCTTTTGTTTGTCGTGCTTTCTCTAGTTCACATCTAACTCAGTGTAATAAACAGTTTCGCAACCAACTCTATTTTTACGCAAAAGAATGGGATAAAACATATACACAGATGTATTATTTTTAGGATAGGCGGGAACTAAACAATGTTAAACAGAAACGAAATAACGTGATCAAATTGTAAATAAAAAGATGGTACCTATAACGTTGGTGGTAAGGAAATGAAAAAAAAATGCGATTTTTAAAATAATGTTGTGTAATTCAATTGTATTTTGAAAGATTTTTATTTTTTAAAACATTAGGCAGGATCCAGTGTAACCTTTGCCACGATTGTTTTAAAATGGCGACCGAAAACGCGCGAAATAAAAATAAACATGGCTTAGGTTAATATTTGTAAAATATAATGTATATCTATAATAATATACATAATTATTTATAGAGAAACGCTTTCTAAGTATACATTTGTACTGTATGCTAAATAAATAAGTCTAAATTAATTAGATAGATATAAATGTAGACAAATTATGCTCAGCATTTAATTTTTTGTTCTCAAGACGTCCATGTTTTTTCTATTAAATTTCGTATTTAAATGTTTGGTAATTTTAAAGTTTTTTTTACGAGAATTAACGGATACAATGGTCTTTAATTTAGATGGTAACTAATTATTTTGTAGGAATCGTGAAGCCCGTAGTGTCAAATCCACAGAACATTATAAGAGGGGTTAGAAATACAAAGTAGCGCTTTCTCTTCGGAGACGACAATCGCCACTTGTCTTCCCGCCCACGCTGCTATAACTACTCATGCCCTCTCGCTCTCACCACGCCGCGCGCCTAACGCCGGTGCTATGCAAATCATTGCAAAACCGATTGGCACGTGTTCCACGCCTACTTTGCACTTCTAACCCCTGATACTGGCTGTACAATCGTCCACACAAGTGGATTAGTAAGGCAATAAGGGTAAATTCAGATTAGGCAGGGAAATGCTCGAGCACTTTTTAAGTGGTCGGTTTAGTTACAAAAAAATATCGACCTTTTTCCCTTAGATAAAGTATAAA
Source organism: Agonopterix arenella (assembly GCA_927399405.1). Lineage (NCBI taxonomy): Eukaryota > Metazoa > Arthropoda > Insecta > Lepidoptera > Depressariidae > Agonopterix > Agonopterix arenella. The sequence goes on along the minus strand of OV656718.1, from coordinate 5,615,388 downwards.
TTTATGTCGAGATTGAGCCTCACGTTTCTACCGTACTAAAATAAACAGGCCAATATTATTATGTTGGTGTGCGTGACAGCGTCACACAATTTGTCAAAGGATTTATCAGCCAACAGTTGGTGATATTTTTTTCGACGCATTTGCAGCTTCGAGTGTCCTTCAGACAGATAATTTATCTAAGATTTTTCCATTAAAACAGAGCTGAAAATAGTATGCAACAGTAAAATTAAAGCGGGCAGCAGTTCATGTCCACAGCCCGGACAATGCAAACAAAAAATTGAAAATTGACAAAATGACGTCAGCACATGCGATACCAAAGAAATTGAACCTTATGTCTTCTTCTTAGGTAATTGCCGGGTAACCAGAGGTTGATAGAGGGGGTGAGGTAAAAAGTTGGTGGGAGGAAGGGAGTTTCCATACTGTATGTAGTAAGAGATACTCTTTCTTATACTGTGGCATTGTGTTGTTTTGCGCTAAGTGTGATTGGCGGTCAAGAACAAGCTTGAATATACTCGAGCATTTTTCAGCCTGATCTAAATTGACCCTTAGGGTATATTTTCTGGCATGGCTATTGTTTTAATCTGAATCTAGAACAAATCGAAAATGCAAGTGAAATCAATCGAAAAGTGGTCTATAACATAAAAACTAATGACCACTTTCTTGGCCGATTGTACTCGTCTCGGTAGGTAGGTATTTTCAGTTTATAATCTGGTTTCATCATTATTAACACCGATGATTAAATCTCGAAAAATATTAAGTACTTGAAAATATGTATTATCTATTCCCATACCATTACAGTAGACACTTTGTATTTTTTCAATTAAATTGGCTGATATGACAAAAATAAGTACCTAGACTTATTTTTGTCATATCAGCCAATTTCACAAAAAGTACACTGCCACATAATTAAAAGAACTACTTACTTAAGTTTTATTTTTATTAAATAAATAAGTAAAATATCTAATGAATATAAACTTTTTTTAGGTTTGACTAAATCTATGCTCAAAATGTTCTTTCCGGTATTTTAAAATGCAGCTTGAAATTTATTGTATCCGTTAATAGTAAGTCACTAGATTTTGTATTATGTTGTAATTAAGTTTATTAAATTAAATAAATAAAATATTCATGTTCATAAAATTGCTTTAAAAATCAGTGCTATCAATCTTGACCAATAGTAGTTAAAATGTGTAATTGCTCATACGAAAATAGTTTGATATTTTATTTGTAATAAATGAAAATTACTTTTTAAGAATTAAAAAGAAAATTAAATAAATAAAATTATGTAAATACTCAGTAGAATCATCAAGTTCCTGACTTATTAGTTTCACATTTTTATTTATTATTTTTTTGTGATAATCCATCAAGTTTTTTTTATCGTAAAAATATTTTATAGTTTTTAAGAAAAAAATAAAGAATTGAAAATTGTCAGTGCTTGCCTACATTAAAGCTGTTGTTTTAAAGAAAAAAACGTTGAAGTATAAAAAAATGTAGCCCAAAAAAGACTATTGTAAATAAATTAGTTGGATAATTTATATACAATCAATATTTTATAAGTGTAAACGCATTTTTAATAAAAAATACAGGATTAAAGTATTAATTTTTTAAATAACCGAGATAATAAATAGTGATAGATTATATGAATTGAAATATTATTAAAAAGTCTTTCACGACAGCCATTTTTAAAGAAAAAAAACATTCATTTAAAATTGTTTCATATAAATTTTTAAAATAAAAGCGGTGTTAAGTGCACGAGATGTTAAAAAATAAATTCACGATTAGCATATAAGGCAGCTTTATTTTATTTTTATTTATAAAAAATAAGCAAAATTACCACTATGTGAATATAGTGCACTAACAATTTATGTAAAAAACTATACTCTATGAAAACTGTAATTTATCGGCTTGTAAATATTTTTATTTCTTTACGGCTAATAAATAAATGTTTTTTTTTGTGATATCTTTTTTTAGCTTGATACATTTTTGTATAGATAAGTATTTGTTGTTAAGGATGTTTTTGGGTCGTTTTGCTTTTTTTTGTGAAAACAATTGGTCACGCCATGAGATACGATTTGTAACTATTAATGTGTAAGCCTATTATTATATTTTGATTACAGAAATATATTTGAAAATCAGCTTTTTGTTTTATTTTTTGTTATACTTACCTCGACACTCTATACACGACATACAGAAGGAGTCGAGGCGCGAGCGCGCGCCTTATAGAACTATACGGTAGGTAATTGTATATCATACCAATCCGAGCGGCGCGCCGCCACTGTAATGTCGAAAAATAATTGAAGCGAAATGGGCGTGTGCTAGCTTATATTACTGCCTGATGATAGAGAAAGAGATGGGGCTGCGCGCCTGAAACGACGCAAGCGTAAAACAAACTTTGTTTAATTGTGATTGTACTATTTATGTAAGTTCAATTCTTCTCTAATCAAAATTTATAAAATATAAATATCTCTATTTTTATCTCTTTTTTTTAAATCAATTCTCGTGTTTCTATTATTCACCGTTTAGCAGTTCCAAGCGTTTATCGATAAAGACGGAGGTTACTTTGGCTTGTTTTTCTATCGAGAAAATGTGTCTTAATCGTGTATTGGCTCTAATCAAAACTCACGCAAACCATACTCCTACTGTTAGTACTTCATGATATATGACGATGACGCTTTGAAGAATCCAATTTTTTTCACATATCCTCTTAAGTTCTTGACTGTGATAACAGAAGAGTGGAAGTAGTGTCCGCAAGCTTCCGAGCGCGCTGCATACAAACGAAGTTCCATCATATTTTTTATAACAACCAATTAAATGACATTTTTAATTTTACACACGATCTAGAAACCAATATGCAAGCAAGCAAGGCATAGTTTTGCATACTTCACTTTATTGTTCGCAGAGCTATGGCTTGTTTTTTATTTAGTCTGAGGGAGAGAGTAAATGTTTCGTTTTTTTGTGTAGGTATAGCCACTATTTGAATCGTTTAACGTTTGCTAGAAAACATGCGCAAGAGACACGGCTTTAGGTCGCCAAGAACTGTCAAAAAACTTTACCTTTAGGTACCCTACCGATCGAATTTGGTACCTAATTATCTCGCATTGACCCCTGATCGCATTGATCTGGGTCCTGCCGTCCGCCGTGCCATCACTTGCTCATTTTGGCGTGGGTCACCTTGAACCGATTTATTAAACAAATTGGCTATTTCCGCTCCACGCTTAATTTTTGAGCTCTGAGGCGTCTGGCTGAAAAAATGAACCCACAGCATAAGTCTGGGAATGGAGAATGTGAGAGAGATACTGTACCGTGAAACATTATTTAAAAAAAAACTTGGTACCTCTATTATCCAGACTTTGGGTTCGGAGGACATTCATTTTTATTGCTTAGAAAAAGCCCCTCTGCCCCTGCTGAGGAAAAAATGGTAAAGAGTGCGTCAACCATGGAGATGGGCACCACACTTTGACTACTTATATAGTGAAATTGATATCATTAGCATCCTTTTAAACTAAGAGTCGAACCATCAAACTGAACAACTTTTACTATGGGAGCAAACCGATCGAAACAAAAAAAATCTGGTGTTGCATATATTTGAGTGTATTAGGCAGCGGCAGCGGGTGCAGTTTAGTATGGAAACTGATGACGCTGATTTTTTTTTTTGCTCCGATCGGTTTGTTCATATCATAGAGATCTAGAGACGCGTCAACCAACGCGCAGAGTACGAAACCTAGTGTCGCATTGCTACCGGTACCACGCGATAGAAAGTAATTTGTTAGCTTGAATGTGCTCATTATAAATAAAAATAAATTAAAATGCACTTTATTGCCACACAAAATACAAAAAAAGAAAAGGTACAGAAACAATAGACAGATTAAAAAATAGAAAAATCAAATATATATAAAAACATACATTGTGGCAATATCCATTGCGGTATCACAACTCAACGTTCGAATATTCTTTAGTACTACGCAAGCATTGTAAACTATTTACACATAATATCTCGACTGGCTTTCAGTCTCATAATATATTGAATCCTTAGTGTCGCGAGCATTGTGTTCCGTTTTTGCGCATATTGCTGCGTCACTGGCCCCGCCCCCTTTTCACATCTCCCTTTAGTTTTTGTGATCTGTGGTTCTTATCATTGTGATCTGTGGTTCTTATAGTAAAAGTTGTTTAGTTAAATACGTAGACTCTTAGTAAATGGCAAGAAATAATATAGGCTTTTCTATTTTATTTTTATTTTAATTATAGGCTGTCGTCTTGTTTAGTGATTAAGGTATAAAATTTATGAAAGTAAATGCACGTGATCAATTGTTCTTATATCGTGGCAGGAGGAATTGCTACTACCGCAAGTCTAGTCCTTATAATAAATAGTCAAAGGCACCACAGATACAACGATAGAATGCAGTGCTGAAGTAATGAAGCTACGAACTGAAAATGAAAGATTACAATTTGAGTTGGTGTAGTCACAATCCCGTAATGAAGAACTGGTAGCTACGATGGAGGAGAAGCATGAAGAAGTAGCCAGAAAGTAGTTGAGGAGGCCAAGGATGCGGCGCGTAGTATTATCCACTATTATTGACATCATCTTGGCAACTTCTTCATGCATCTCCTCCATCGTAGCTACCAGTGTATATATATCGAATCTCTGTGATTATTTCTCTTTCGCGATTTATGTCTCGCATTCGATTACTGAAACGGTGAACTCAGACCATCAAATTGAACAACATTCATTGTGGAGTTATGGGATATTTCATTACCTCAGGAAACGCGAAAGAAATCAGCTGTTCCATAGAAAACTGCTGTACCTAATTACCTATCCGACTAAAATGTATGGGACAGCAGATTTTTTTTCGCGTTTCCTGAGGTAATGAAATATCCCATAACTCCATAATGAAAGTTGTTCAATTTGATGGTCTGAGATCACCGTTTCAGTATTTGCTAGGCTGTCACTTACACCTTGTATAAAAAATAATTATAATCCCCGTTTCCGGTTCTATATATACCTATAGTAACAATATTTGTGCTGGATAATTCTATGGCTGCAACCTCAAATTAATTAATACAAAGTTTGTATGTTAATCCAGAATAGATTCTATCTGTGTGCCAAATTTCATCCAAATCCGTTCAGCCTTTTATAAACTGAAGGCGTGATTGAATGACAAACATCTAAACTTTGATATCTGGTATATAATTTCTGCGAACGAAGTCGCGGGTTAACACTAGTAATATAATAATAGATAATATATCTAAACTATCTAATATCCTCAAATGATTTTACACGTTTCGAAACACTTATTATTCCTGTCGACTTAATGATGGCTTAAAACTGTACTCTGCACATTCCTAGTTGCTAGCTTTTGACACTCGTTTGACATATAGGGTCGTTGCCTGCTTGGAATCGACATGTTGATAAAAATACTGCCATCTTGTTTTTTCACGCGTTGCAATGCAACATGCATTTGCGCAACCAAGATAGCATTACAATCGCAGGTTCTTATTAATTAACTGGAGGCCTTGGCTTCAACACATGTGTGGCTGCAAGTCTGCCGCTATACATACATAAGATCTGTGCGTCTATATAGTGCAACCCCGCCGTGAGTAGTGATGTGCGAAATCGATTATTAATAATCGATTATTATGATAATCGGTTGCAATCGATTATCTTTTATAATCCATCGATTATAATCGATTTTTAGTAACCTGTCAGTCTCTAGTTAAGCTGAGGTAGGTAACCTTATATGGGAACTCCCGAAATATTATTTAGTTTAGTATTTAGGGTTTTTGTAATTATCATATTCCAGAATTGGTCAGTGCGTGGACTAATTTGACTGTATAATTATGTAGCTATTTTTAAACGCAATCTAGGAATTGCTTGACGATACCAAAATCTGAATGTAGAGTATGAATTAAATTAAATTTAATAATTAATAATTGTGTCTGTCTGTCTGTCACAATCATCTTTTTTAAGTACCTAACGTATAAGAAAAATTTGATGGAAAGCATAAAATTGTCCTAAAAACATAACTAAAAACATAACTAAATATTTTTGAAATACCTAAGTAAATTTTCATCAGTAATTTAACAAACCAACTTGTATATTTTTTATTTCACATTTTTATTCAGTGTGCCTAGACATGAAACTCACCTACATGAGATGATGAGATTTTCGATGCATTTTCACTATTTTTTATTCCCATTTCAATTAAATAATCGAGTAAAATCGATTAATAATCGATTAATGATCGATTACGAATATTTTCATAATCGATTCATCGATTAGCAAAATAATCGAATCGGCACATCACTAGCCGTGAGCAATCACGGTGCGAGACAGTGTTGCTACCTTAGCCCTTTTGGGGCTAGTTGTAGCACTTTTTACTATAGGTGAACTCGTTGTTCAATGATTTAGCCCGGAAAGGGCTATCTAGCCCTTTTCATTTCCTTAAAAATATTGCACCAAAATCGAACTTTCGCGATTTGTGTCATAGATATTGATTTATTTATATTTTTGTGGCAGATACCATTTGTTCGATTATTGTAACATACCGCATCTCTACTACTCTTGGGTAGTACTCTCGTTGTGTACTCGTAGCTACTCCTAATAGCTAAATGATTCTTTTAAATTTTGACCAGGTTAAATGTGTTTAATTTTAGTTTGTTAAAACTAAATAATATTTTTAATTGAACCTATTAAATTGGTTAAATTTTTCTTCGCATTCAGTTTAATTTTGAAAAATGTTATTGTTATTCAAACTAAAAAATTAATACAGAATTGAAATCATTAGTAAAGGTGTTTTTATAGCCTTTTCCACAGCAAGTCTTTTCTTGGTATTTTGTGCTCCATCTAGTTCGATTTAGCCCTTTTTAGCTTCTTCAACTGTCCGATTACTAAAACTAAGGTGGCAACACTGTGCGGACCGCCGCCCCCATGTAGAGAGATAATTTTTATATAGTTTGTGGTAGAGATATTGTGGTATATTCCTTGCGCGTGCGCGAGTTTTTTAAATCCTTTTTCGGTTTGTTGTCCTTTGTAACACCATTGAAAGGCCTTAGGGACACTCCCTGAGGCCAGATATTGCGTTTCCGAACTTATCTTACCCGTGCAGTTGGAACATCCAATTTAAAAGAGGAATATTCACCATCTCGCAGTGGACGTCATTCAACTTGAGGCTCGAGCTGAGATGATCGGTGAAGTCCTTGGCGGTTGTCTCCACGCTGAAATTACACAAGTGGAGTCTACTGGTGCGTGGTAGAGCTGCGCAGAGACGTCCCGGTTTGGCTTGCAGCATTTAATCGGTGCATTGTTATGTATGTAATTAAGGAAAATTATGTTTTCCTTGTTATTTGCAATGATGTTCCGTGAGCAATGATCGATGATTCACGCACAAAAGCATGTAAGTTTAGTAATTTGTTTGGCAAAAAATCTCCAATGTACACACGGCGACACATCAAGCCATACAAAACCAAAATAAGCAGGCCGCGCGTAGGTAGAGTAACGTATAACGTCGCGCGGCCAGCTTATGTTGGTTTTGTATAGCTTGATGTGTCGCTGTGTTTTTATTTACAAAATTAGCAAACAAAAATTATTCAAGGGTCCATTCATGATAAATTTTATATATATTTATTACCTAAGTACATTATAAAAAGTGGAAGGCGCCGAATTTCCTTTACAATTTTATTATATGTAAATATTACAGAAGTACCAAGTTCATAACATTTCATAATGCTTACGGATATACCTACCTTAAAACCGCGAGAATCAATCACAATATAGCCCAGTCATTTTACGGTTTGAGCCGGGACTAATTAGTAATTGATATTTTTTTTCGGTATAATATTGAAGAGGCAATTTGAGCATAGAAATGTACCAAAATAAAAAAAAAGATAAATTTAAAGCCTATCAGGACTACAATTTGACATCTTGTTTTTTGGAAATGTTGTTAAATTGTTTAGAGATAAAAAAATACGATTGGGGGCAGCACAATAGGCTCGGTAGGCTCTTAAGTTCTTCTTAAACGAGAATTTTATTTAAAAATACGTCATCTTTGTGATGATTTTCTATCGAGTGAAGTAATTCCAATCGTGTATTCAATTGATGATTTCACTAGATAAACTATCCAAGAATACTTAGGTATGACTTTGGTTTCGATAAATTGGATAAATGTCGTCGAAAAATTAAAAATAAAAGATGCCTCCAAGGTTTTTCGTTCTACCGTATGGTATGACCTTAACAGCGTAGCAATAAAGTTGATTATATTATCAAATGATTTCGAGTATTTTCCCGGTCGTACTGCACCTTAGTTAGATCCACAGAATATTATAAGAGGGGTTAGAAACGCAAAGTAACGCTTTTGCTTCGGAGACGACTGTCGCCAATCTCACGCTGCTACAACTACTGATGCCCTCTCGCTCGTACCACGCCACGCGCCGTACGGTGTTATGCAAATCTTTGCATAACCGTGTGGCACGCGTTCCACGCGTCCTTTGCACCTCTTACCCCCCCTCTTATAATGTTCTGTGGTTAGATCACACACCGGTATAAGTAACGTACAAGTCGAATATTTCGTGACTTGACCCCATGTAATTTGTATGTCTGGTCTGGGGACACAATGAAAGACCTTGTTTATCAAACCCCAGTAAACGACGTAGAAGACTTAAGGCACCGCATAATAAATGCAGCGGAGGTAATGAGATTTTACCTTTACTTCAAGAGTAGTTAACTAAAAGTGGGAGTCACGTTGCAGGTTCTGACCCGAGCACTCGTCTCGCGTGGTTTTCGCGCGTCGCGTTTTTGCCCGCCACGAGGCTCCGCAATCCTCAATCTCTTCTTGTTCTTGACCAAAAACAGTCCCTGAGATTGGGATAGATTCTCCCATAAATACTTGACACTGGCGGAAATGCAGTGCACAAGGAAGAGTCCATTAATTATAAATGATAAAAAAAAACTGAAAGTGAGCTTAGAATATTTTGTATTTTTTATCTGTTTTTTTTATCTTCATAAGTAGTACCTAATGGGGTCCTTTAGAGTTTAGACCACCAAATTGCACAACTTTCACTATGGAGGAGTCGAAAAAAACTGCACAGCTAGCATGCCACCCACGACAAAGCGTTTAAGCGAGAAAAACGTCATGCGCGCTCTTTCTGCACATCTCGATTTTTATCGTTTTCTCGGGGGTGACATGCGAGGCCTACTGCTGTCCTATACATTTGTGTCGAGTCGGAATTGCAGTTTTGTGTGAAATGGCAGGTTTTTTCGCGATTTCGAAATTGGCTTTAAATCAAAGTGAAGTTATGCGCACTGAATAAAAATTTACCCTGTATAATAAAATTCTAAACTTGGCGTGTCTGAAATGACGATATTTTGCAAAAATGAATTTTTGTCCGTTTTTAGGGTTCCGTAGACAACAAGGAATCGCTATTGTAAGCTCGACGGGAAGCTGGATGAATCAAACTCGTTCATTGCCAACAATTATATGTTATTACTTATCAAGTTATCACTTCACTTGTTTTATAAGTACATTACACGATTAAATCACTTCATAATTACATCACCATGCACGAAACATGTTAACAAGGCAACGGCTAGTTTTGGAATGATCAAAACGAATATAATCACTACGTTTTAGGAATGATAACCGTTTTGAAAGGAAAGGAGTGAAAGAACGAACGAACGAACGGCGAATGAATCGATTCAAAGAATGATCGAGAAAGTAGTGCTCATACCCGAGCATCTGCGACGCGGGAAGCGGGAAGCGAAGCGGGAGCGTCTACGACGCGAAACTCGGCCTCCAAACCGGCGCGACTGCGACGTGGGAAGCGAACTTCATTTGTTGATGAATAGTCATTGAAGCAACACTTCTTTAACTATTGTTGTGTTAATGTCATTTCCGTTTTAACATCAGAGTCTAACTAAATTGAACATCTAGAGTACTTTGGTACTCTTTTGTAGTTTTCATTACTTTTTGGAAGTTTAAAGAACCTACCTAGTTCTTTTGTTTTTGTTAGTTTTTTTTTAGTTTCTGGTAGTTTTGAAGTTTTTGTTACTAATATCTACCAGAAATTACCAAAAACTACCAAAAGAACGAAAAATTTCCACAATCGACTTAAAAGAATTCGAGAATCGTTTTTGGTTTCGAAAAACGATTCAAATCTATCAAAAAGATCCATAAACTACAAACAAGAACCAAAATGTACTGAAATTTTATTTTGTTACGAGAGCGTAACATTGTACACGTCTGACCACTTGACGCGCGCGTCCCGCTCCGCTGACGCTGCCTTCCCGCGTCGTGGTCGCGTCGGTTTGGGTGACTTGGCGGGACGCCATAAGATTGCATGGGTAGCGACCGCCGCGCGGTAGACGCTCCCGCTTCGCAGTCGCTTCGGTCGTGCGGGTCTGAGCACGCCTTAACGAATCGAGTTGATGAGTTGTACCTCAATGATGCCAGCACAGAACATTATAAGGTTCTGTGGTTGCCAGCATAGATATAAAGTAAATAGGCGACGGCCTGTCGATATGCTCGTTACACTATGTCCGTCCGTCTGTCCGTCTGTCCGATAGGTAGGTACACAAAACATACAAAACTGCAAACATAACTCGACCCAAATGGGACAGCTGATTTTCTTTTCGCAATTTCGATATTGGTCCCATAGAGAAGAGGAACCCCACCCTGCGCTTGGCCCGACACGCACTTGGCCGGTTTAAAACTATTGTGCCGATTGCGATGGAGTTTTTAAAAAAGCTTAGGGCTTAGTTTGGACGTTTGGACCACAGTATAAGAAAGAGTGTCTTGTAGTTGAAGTACCTACAATATGTGACAGTACAGTACAGGGCAATACAGTATGGACACTCCCTGTCTCCACCAACTTTTTACCTCACCCCCTCTATTACCCTCTGGTTACCTCGGCGGTTACCTGTAGCCTAGACTGACACTACAATTGACACGCTAGAATTTATCTGTTCGAAACAAAGAGAATATAAGGTCTAACAAAATTAGGTGAAACTATTTTAAGGGGATGATCAAACCATTAAACTGAACAACTTTCTCTATGGGACCAATATCGAAATCGCAAAAAAAACTCAGCTGTTCCATACAAACCTACTCCACCTATGGGACAGCAGTTTTTTTTTTTCGCGATTTCAATATTGGTCCCATAAAGAAAGTTGTTCAGTTTGATGGTCTGATCATCATTCCCTTAAAATAGTTTCACCTAATTTTGTTAGACCTTATATACCTAATCACTAATCAGGGAGAAGATAGGTATTATATTCTTTGATATTAATCTCAGGACGAAGGGTAAAAACTCTTTTTGAATTGACGCGGGTGTAAATGCGTTATATTTAATGTTATATTAAAAGCTAAACTAAAAAAAACAATTCTTGAATCACTAAAAATTTGATAGTACCTAATTAGATAAACATTGTAAACAATCGCTGTTAGTAGGTACCTGAGTATAATATGTGATGTCACAAACTTACTGTTTTGGGTTTGTGATATTATCTTTATACTTTGTCATAATACTTTAACATAATTTTATTTACTAAGCTATATTGTAAAGGTAAGATTAAGGACTCATTTTTTAAAGTTGAGTGTAATGTTTTTCGCCAACAAACTGTTCTGCAGTTTGGCGAAAATTAAAGCAATTTGTACCTTTTGTAAAAATGAAAACTTAAAATAAATTAAAAAAACAAAAAAAAAGGTACTAAAATGTAATTGGCGCATGAAATTTTTAAGAATGTGGAAAAAAAAAAATTTACGAAAAAGTCATGTACCGCACGTACCTAAAATTATTGCAGCCCTAGACTCCGTTTCGCATGTGCTGACGTCATCTTGTCAACTTCTGTTTTTTATGGGTGTGGTTTGGTTTGGATACACAATGGACACTGTCAGCTGATAGCTGTAATTTCAAACAAATGGTAAAAATTTAGAAGAAGAGTTAAGCATGTGCGATACTTTTGCGTGCGAGCGAGACAGGAATACCCAGAACCACCAAGTAACCTGAAGGGGTGAGGTTAAAAGTCGATTCCGAAGGCAGAGTCCATAAGCTTCGTATCCACTTGGCAACAATTGACGCGCAACACGTGACGCTCAACATGTCAACATGGCAACGTTGCAAAACAACGCGCGACGTTGCCGAACTAAGTTGAAGCTTCGCGACGTCGCGCGTTGTTTTGCAACGTTGAGCGTCACGTGTTGCGCGTCAATTGTTGCCAAGTGTATACGAGGCTTTACTGAATGTAGAACTAGGATAGGTACTCTTTTGTATCCTGTGCTTTGGATTAACATTGTCCTTATTTCATCGCAATCGGTCCACTAGACTGTAGTGACTAGAGCGTCGAAAGCACTGCGCGGACAGGTATGGACTCTTAATCATGAAGTCCGGGTTCGAATCAGCACGGACGACATGACATGTACCAATGAATCATCATGATGAAACCTGCATACGCTGAAGAAGAAATTCTAATACATATGTGAAGTCTACCAATGCGCATTGAGCATGCGGTGTGGTTTGAAGCACTTTCACAAGCAACGTCCGTCACTGAGACAAAAATTGTGAAATATATAATCATTGTTCTATAAGAAACTTCGCAGGTAAGGAACAAAAAAAAATAAAAAAGAAATTAAAACAAAAACCTTTTTGTTTTAATTTCTTTTTTATTCTTTTTGTTCCTTACCTGCAATCTTAATTAATCTTGTATATTTTTAGTGTGTTAAAAAGTATGTTATGAATGATAAATAAAACAAAGTATTATAAAAAAAAATAAAAATAAAAACTTCAGTGTCTAATCCCAATCCCAGCAGCGTATAAAACAACATTATCTCTTTAGTCTGAAATTTAATTTAACATTTCAGATCTGGACTCCATTTATAAAAGAGAACCATGGAACTGACACAGGAAGGAGCTCCGGCGAAGAAACGTCGCTTGAACGAATTTGAAAGTTCTGATATTCAATTCGCAAGCACATCGACAGCAGGCCAAGTTGAGAAGAAAGAGGGATTATCAAAAACCCAACACGGTGTATCTTATCAAATTAAACTTCTTATGCTTTTCTTCCATCGCGGAGCAGAACAGGGCTACTTATACGAACTAGAAACCGAACTCAATAATTCTGGCAAACTTGATGACGTCGTCTTTAAATATGATAAAAAAAATGACAAAATAGAAGACGGTGTGAGGTATTTGCAAGCTAAACATTCGAAAGATACAACAAAAACCATACAATTCGACGATCTGCTAAAAGGAAACGACAAATTATTTGGTTTATCAAAATATTACTTATCATTTCTAAAAATAGTTCAGTCTTTGAAATCGAAAGGTAAATCGACGGAATTTATTAAACAAATAACATTGTGCACGAATATAAAATTTCATACAAATTTAGAAGAATGTATGGACAATACATCGATAGTTACAATAGATGAAGATGACATTTTGTATGGTAATATTGTTCTTAATCGTTATAAATTTAAAACTATGGATGCTGTCTTAGAAAAAAGTGTAACGGTTGGACAAAAAGCAGATGAGGTCGTCGTAAAAACTGAATTTCCACGTAAAAACGCTATTGTTCAAAATTTGTCAAATGTCACAGTAATGGACGCATTAGCAAATATATTAGTTAAGGATTTATCTGAAGGCAGTATACCGTTCAAGTCTATGTATCAGACTTACCATGGTTGGTTAGTCAAACATATTTTCGAGCTACCAGATGAGTTTTTAGAGCCTGAAAACGTTCCCAAATATTATGTAAAATTTCGAAAGACCTTCATCGAAATAAAGGATGGTGAATTAAAAGAATTTCGGGACCATTTATTGAAAGCTATGGCTGCAGTAAACAACCAATCGATTTTAGATAGTTGGAGGGTTATAAAGTTGCAAACTGGAAAAAAGTTCTGTTGCAAAGCCAAAAATAACGTTACACCAAAAGATTTTAATAAGTTAGCTAAAGCATTAGCAAATTCGTTAAGCGAAAATAAGAAGCTTACTATGGAACAACTGTATGCATCCAGCCACGGTTGGTTGTTGAATAACGTATTTTATATACCAAGGCATCATATTAAAATTAGTGAGGACTTTACTTGACTTAAATAATAAATCAGACGACAAAGATGTAGTAGCTTTCCGTCAATTGATTGAAGTGTATTTGGAAAAAATTAAAGAAGGACCAAAGACTTTAACAGAATTTAGAGGTAAAACTATCTTTGTGACAAAAAATTTTTTTAGAAAACCACAATCTGATTGTAACCCAGATAATAGTGTTTCAAATAAATTAATCGAAACGTTCTTAAGTAAATTAGTTTTCGTTGTGACTTGCGACGAAGATAGTTTGGGGAAAACAGTTCAAAAAGAATTAGGAAACAAACTGAACTTGATTGAGGATGAATTGATTGCAAGTGATCTTGAAGTGAAAATGTTCAACTTTTTGAAAGGCAAAAAGAATTGTGGAACTCAAAACACATGGCACCAATTTTTTCAAAAAATATTCGGTACCATTTCTAGATATGCTTCAATGGGAACAACTGAAAAGCGGAAAATGAAAATTGATGAATATAAATGCGAGTTCAAAAAGCAAAAAAATCAAAAACCCGAGAAGCAAGAAGAGGAACGAACGCTTGATAAAATAATGAATGCAAATAAACGGATGATGATAATTTATCAAAAATATCCTTTATTAACAGAAATAAAAATACACCAGGCGTTTGGATGCAAAGAAAGAGATGCGTATATCGTTGACACATTAAAACACTCAATTAATGACCCAAACAGAGGAACTATCTTAAAAGCATTTAGTTCAGAAAAACGAAGCCACCTAATAATAATAAATGATGATGTCAAAATATGCGATAAGAGAATGCAATTTTTTAGAGACGTAATTGAAATTCTCAAGAAGAACACAGAAAAACGATTTACACTAATAACTGTAGAAAAAGACGAAGAAATATGTAAAATGTTCCAAAGTTTTTTAAAAAATTATGAAGAGTTTGTCGATAACGATACCTATTTAGATCTAACAGTTGGAACTCAAAACTTATTAGAGAAAAAGAAAGTTGTATTTCAAGGAAGGGAAATCGTTTTAGGCATGTTAATAACGGACGATAAGTTGAAAAGATGCGTTAAAGGAGATATTTTACTAAAATTAATCACTGATACTGAAAAAATCATAATAGGAGACGCTCCAGTTCATCAAAGCAATTTGGACACTTTTGAAGAAATCAAAAAATGTTACATACCTAGATCGTTATTCCGTCTAATTGAAATAAATCCTAATATTCAATTGGACATCGAAAAATTTTGCATAACGACCAATAATAAAATAGAATCAGATGTCGATAAAAGAGATATAGTATTAATAACTCAAGATGTAGATGCAAAAGCTTTTGAAGAACTCTGTGCAATGTATGATACAAATATACATTGGCTTATAAATAATATTGATGATGAACTACGTTGGCAGAAATCACGCGGTGATATATCACAACTACACAAATACAAATATATAAACACATATGAATCTGAAGTAATGGAGAATAATTTCTGTTACCAAATAAATGACATCATGGATTTATCGGAAAATTGCGTCTTAGTTGCCGCAGATCCGGGCATGGGGAAATCTACTTTACTAACTCATTTAACTTCTACTATTAGCACATTGAATCAAGTTTCATGGGTTGTAAGAATAAACTTAAGAGATTACCAAACAGATTTTTCTGACTTTAGTAAAGACAATATTGACAAAAGAAATGCATTAAAATTTCTTTACAAAGTACTAAAATTTGAATTACATGACAAAACAGGTAAAAAAATCAATATTTTTGACTTTGCTACTTTAAAAGACGATCTGATATGTTTAGACATTGTTGAAAACCCTGATATTAATGAATTCAAAAAACTTGAATTCGAAATTTTTAATAAGATTTTCAATGAGAACAATGTCATTTTATTACTTGACGGATTTGATGAAGTCGAACAAACTGGTCCTATTATTATTAGTTGGGTAGCACAAATAAAAAATATGGCAAAAATTAAAAAGATCTGGATGACAACTCGACCATATAATATTCAATCGATTCTAGAAAGTAAATTAGATGTGTTCTCCTATCAATTAACTCCAATAACAGAAAGGAGCACGGAATTTGTTAAAAACTTTTGGAAAACAAGATTAACTCAAGCACAGTCGAACAGTTTGGAAAACAAAATTGAAACAGATGATAAATTTGAAGTGTACGTTGAAGAATTATTTGAAACATATTTCTTTACACAATCGTCTTCTACTTTCATCGGAATACCACTTCACATCCGAATGATAGCAGAAATATATGAAAAAGAATTTAAAGAGTTTTATTATTCTGAAGACAGGTATCTTACAGATGAACAAAAAGACAAAATGATTAAGCATACTTTGATTTCTCTCTACGATGCGTTCGTTACCACAAAATTTAACATTTTACATAAGGATATAAAAATAAGCCTGGAGAAAAACAAACTAATGCTCGAAGCCCATAAGAAAAAGGTAATAGAATACCATCAGATACTATCGTTAACTGACGATATTTTTGACGATTCACTCTTGGAGGGTCTCATATCCGAACAAGATATTATTGAATCAAAAACAACATTTAAAAATTACGATATTGGACTGATCAAAGTCGTGGATAACGAAACACACTTCGTACATTGGACTTTTAGAGATTATTTTACTGCTTCATTTTTTGTACATATGCTAAATCGCAGTGAAACTGTACGACATAATATAGATAAAATTAAAGTGCTAAGTTTAATTAAACATTGCATCATATCATACGATGTTTTTAGATATTTGAATTATTACTTTATTGAAAAAATTGACACAGATAAGCGTGCCTTGCTTAATGGAGTTTTAAGCGAAGATTTGCAAGTATTAGAAAATATTAATTTAGAAGGGGTTCATGATTCGTATGGGAGAACTCCGCTACACTTGGCATGTACTGATCGCAACTTGGATATAATTATATTCAAACGTATATTTGATATGTATCCAGCAGCTTTAAATTCCAAGGATACACTTTTTGGCTGGACACCTCTGCATTATGCTATAGCTTGTCACACTATGTGTCATTCCCTAAACGATAATGATTTAAAATATATGAAAGAATCGATGAAAAGGAGTGATGTGGAGTACGATATAAACCAAAAGGATACGTTTGGCGAAACACTATTAATGTTATCAATTCAAAATGTTTGCAGGGAAAGATGTTTCTACAAGTTATTGACTTCTTTCGATAATATAGACTATGAATATGAACATCATATAACAGCTTTTGATTACTGTTATAAAAATTGGTTAGATATATATAAATTTTTAGATCTGGATTTTTTTTTGAGAAAGCCGAGTTATGTAAAAGTAAAATTGGAAAACGAATGCTAGAAACATTTATAGAGACGGGCGAGGGATCATTAGATTTCAATATGAGAAAAATACTGTCTTTTCGCGGTGAAGAATACACAAAGGAATGGATAAAAGTTTGCGTGGAGTCCGATAATAAGTTAATTGTAAAGTTACTGAGC
The DNA here is from genome assembly GCA_927399405.1 of Agonopterix arenella. Classification (NCBI taxonomy): domain Eukaryota; kingdom Metazoa; phylum Arthropoda; class Insecta; order Lepidoptera; family Depressariidae; genus Agonopterix; species Agonopterix arenella. The sequence goes on along the minus strand of OV656718.1, from coordinate 5,597,853 downwards.
GAAGGCCTGTTGGTGGCTAATTTAGTTTTAGACATAGAATCAAAACACATTGATGTTAATTTTATAGATGACCAAAACAACACTGCTTTAAAAATAGTTGTTGATGAAGCCATTTTGCGCAAGTCAATATTCCATGAAACTTCACTTGAACATATTTATTTATTATTAAGAGCTGGAGCCTTTTATGACGATATTGAAAATAAATGCTGGGAGAATCTCTGGGCAAAACGAAATTATTTCCTAGGCACAGTCAAACATTTATTTGACTATATTGAAAATAATAAATTAAATTTTACTGTATTCCTACTCAACAGAGCTGTAGTTGCGGAGTGTATTAATAAAGGTGCAGTGGTTAATATAAGAGATAGAAAAAACTGTATGACACCATTGCAATTTGCTGCATCTTTAGGACACAAGGATATAGTTATATGTTTACTAAATCACGGTGCATTTTATGATATGTTGGATGAAACGAGAAACCTTAAAACTGCAGAAGAACTGACACAAAACCGAGATATCTCTAACATATTAGCTAAAACCAGAAATTTATTCAGCGCAGTCAAAGAAGGAAATATTGAAAATGTTATCAAACACTTGGATTGCAATGTCAATTATAAAGATAGAAAAGGTAAACAACCTATACATTTAGCTATAGAAAATGGAAATTTAGAAATCATTAATCATCTTTTGAATACAAATGGAATCAAGCCAGAATCTACTTTAGCCAATAATACTGTACTACATTTGGCCGTTAAAAGTGGAAATAATGAAATATTGCAAACGTTATTAGATAGTACAGACCCAAATAGATTAGAATCAATTATAAACCTACCTGATATGTATGGACGTACAGCTCTTGATATAGCAATAGAACAAAAAAACAACACTGCAATCGCAGCGTTAAAATCCAAAAATGTAGAAACATTATTTGTACTTCATTCCCAATAAGGATGAAAAGATTTTCCGATTCCTGTTTAACTTTCTTGCCAATTCTGATAAGCAATCATAATTTATTTATCAGAAAAATATACTATCTGACATATTATGACGTGTTTGAAATATCTGTTTCTGTATTCAAAATAGTCTTAAATTTTCGTTGCTATTGGGAATGGATTATAGTGACTGCATGAAAATCATTGTAATTAATGTTGTAATTATGTGAAGCAATAAAATATTGAGTATTGAAACAAGAAAAATGACGGCTTACGGCAATCGACAAATTCTGTTCTAGACGGAGAGCTGGCTACGTAATTTCAAAATGATAAGGTGCTGTAAAAATTTTTATGTAAAAACCTTCCTAACTAGCTAACAAGTACATTGCACTGACTGCGAGAAGTCTATCCCGAGGAAAGTGCGTCAATTTTTAATCAAAATAAATTCATTCGGTTCTGAAATTTGTCGTAGTTATAGTTTAATTGTTGCCAGAAGTCCAGGTTGGGGATAAAACGTTGCTAGAAGTCGATAATGTTGTTTCACAAAATGCAAATTTTAATGATAAGGTGCAGTTCCTTCAAACAGTTGTAAATAAATTGCCAGAAGGCTAAATGGTGGCTAAGCATAAAAAATAGTTTGAATTGTGGAATTTTTGTACATTTTCTTATACCTAATTTGTTCGACCAAGTAGTGAAAATGTTAAAGTATGTTATATACAGGGTGTAAGTGACAGCCTAGCAAATACTGAAACGGTGAACTCAGACCATCAAACTGAATAACTTTCACTATGGAGCCTACCTCAGGAGACGCGAAAAAATATCAGCTGAAAATTTGAAGTGTTTACTAAGTTTCAAATATTACTGATTTTTAAATATGTTACAGCCATGGGTAGTGGGCTCGGTGGCGAAATTGGATAACGCAGTTCCCCGGTTTGGAAAAGTGCGGGTTCAAGTTCCGCCCGAGACAAATTTTTCAATCTTTAATTTGATTTGTTTACTAAGTGTTTTTTTGTTAATGTTCCTGAAAACTGAAATTATCGGTGTATTAACATTTATCTATTATCTCAGATAAGGGAAACATACAGCTATAGTGATACATTTCATTCATACATTCGGTAAATAATTTGAAATAACTATAAGTACCTACTAGACTAAGAGATAAGTGTACTTTTTGCAACCATCAGCTGCAAGGCTGATTAAGTGTTTATGGGGTGTACAGCATCTCTGTGATGGGGATGGACCAGGTCTGCCTCCATACCTCCTGTCGGTTTAGAAGGTACTGATATTTAAAGGTCAGTAAAAAATTAATGATCAGCTGCAAGGCTGATCGTATGATATTATTGTAGTATACACTTTAGCTATGTGAACTTTACAAAAACCGACATGGTTCATCCAGTCGGTTTAGGAGATATAGCCGTTCAAAGGTCCGACATTTGAATGGCTGTATCTCCTAAACCGACTGGCAGTTCATATCAGTTTTTGTACTGTTCACATAGTTACAGTGCACACTACAATAATATCATACGGTCAGCCTTGCAGCTGATCGTTAATTTTTTACTGACCTTTAAACATAAGTAACTTCTAAAAAGACTGGAGTTATGCCGGCAGACCTGGTCCGTCCCCATCACAGAGATGTTCTACACCTCATAAACACTGAATCAGCCTTGCGCCAGATGGTTGCAAAAAGTACAATTATCTCTTAGTCTATACAGAGCAAATTTTTAGTCAATGCGAATACGTTCACCATTTAGGTATTCTAGTCATCAAAATAAACAATTTCTGGTATCTAACCAACATCGAAATGCTGAAAAAAAACAGCTATTCCATACATTTGAGTAGAGTAGGTACGGATGTTTTGTATGAATCAGCAGATATTTTGTTTTTTGTTGATATTGATGGCCTAAATTACCCCTTTAAATATTATGTAACGACGGGTTCTGGGCTATTTGTTTTAAGCGACATTTTTAACTTAACAGGAGTGAGATTCAAAGTTTCAATTTTTGGAAAGAAATTTATAACAAGTTATGGTGGTAAATTATAAAACTTTTAAGCAAAAAAAAAACTATTACTGATTTCGTATTTAAGCTGAACTGAACTAAAAGGACTCTTAATGCTGTCCTCAATCGTATGTTTTTAATTTTTTAACAACTATCCAACATTTCCAAAACACAAGAATGTCACATTGTAGTCAACGGTGATTTTCAATTTATCGGGTCATTACACGGATAATGTTTTGTAATGTATGCAGTTACTATCTTTAAAACCGGGAAAAGTGACCACTTGTGGCGGTTTTACGATAATAACAGCAAACAAAAAACATAGCAGCCCGTAATGTTTCGATTAATCGAAAACCAACAATGACTGCAATGTTCACGTTTTTTGGAAATGTTCCTTAATTACCTTGAAATAAAAAAAATACGATTTAGGGCAGCACTGTAGGCTCGGTGCTGTCTTAACCGAAAACTGTATTTTACTCACACCACCACAATGATTTTGCGAAATTCGGTCAAAATGTAGGCAAGACAAATGCCAAAAGAAATCAAATTAATTGAGTAAATAATAAAATTGTGAAAATTTAAAGAGAGGTCTAATGTCCCTCATATTGCAATTTCGACCTACTGTGCGTTGTCTCGGATATGGTATCAATGCGTTCATTTGAAATTCCTGAACATACACAACGTGTACAACGTGTTAATGAATTAACGCAAAACTAGAAAGAAGTTTGTTTAGAATCGAGAGCAGAATCTAATTATAATGGTTTCAACATAGGTAATTTTTTTCCAAAATAATAAATAATTGGTTTGTAAAATTTAAAATTTACTGAACCCGATGTCAACCCACCCCACGGACATACTCACCCTACTTACTATCAAAACAAGATTATTAAAATGTATCCGTGAGTATGTTAGCGCTTTCATTCATTGCTGAAATGATAACAAATCATTTTTGCCTCAAAACTTAAAATGCGAATAACTTCAAATTTTAACTATCAAAATAATGAAATTATTGTTTCATTCTAATTATTTTGTTATAAATCAGTTGGGGTGTATGAGGTTTGGCGCTTATTTATTAACACGTTGTATATGAACGAAGATGGAACACTATCATTCAAACATACCATGTTGGGTGTCAAATGAAAGGGCTTTGTAAGTAGATTACAAATACAGGGTCCTTAATATGTTGACACTTTTTTAAGGCGATGGTTAGACCGTCAAACTGAACAACTTTCTCTATGGAACCAATATCGAAATCGCGAAAAAAATATCAACTACATTCAAAACTGCAAAGCTACTCGAGCCAAATGTATGGGACAGCAGATTTTTTTTTGCGATTTCGATGTTGGTCCCATAGAGAAAGTTGTTCAGTATGACGGTCTGATCATCCTCTTAAAATATGTCAGCATATTAAGAAGGAACCTATACAAGGTGAAATTGGTATCAGTAGCATCGTTTTAAACTAAGAGTCTACCCATCAAACTGAACAACTTTCACTATGGGAGCAAACAGATCGGGGTAAAAAAAAAATCAGCTGTTCCATATTAAACTGTCTACTCGACTCAAATGTATGCAACAGCTGATTTTTTTTGCTCCGATCGGCTTGCGCCCATAGTGAAAGTGGTTCAGTGTGATGTGTAGACTCTTAGTTTAAAAAGATGCTAATGATATCAATTTCATCCTGTATATAACATTTTCACTAAGTACTTGGTTGAATAAATTATAAGAAAATGTACAAAAATTCCACAATACAAATTCATTTTTTCATATACTTAGCCACCATCAGCCTTTTGGCAATTTACTTACAGCTGTTTGAAGCAATAAACTATATAAAAACTATATTGCCAGAACTGCACCTTATCTTTAAAATTTGAATTTTTTTAACAACTTTATCGACTTCTGGCAACGTTTTATCCCTATCCCCGACCTAGACTTCGGGAAACAATTTTACGCTGTTTCTACTGTGTACATTATGGTACAAGTGTGTAATTTTGGTGATTACCGCTGAGGCGCCATTGAGACCCGAGCCGTAGGCGAGAGTCTTAAGAGAGTCGAGGACGGTAATCATCAATACACACGTGTATCATACGACGTTTTTCAACACACTTGTGAAGAAATAATAATAAAAAATCATTTTATTTAGTAAACAAAAAGTTTATTTAGAGAATTTATTTGTACTATTGAATATGATCTTTTTTGTATCCAAACTTTTTTATCTAAACCTATAACTCCCTTGTGAATAATAGTAATGAAAAAGTCACAGTTATTATAGGTGTCATTATGTGCCTAATTGCGGTGAAATAAGGGTCATTTTATGAGCAAGTGTGTTGACAAAACTATAACTACACAAATTTTCTTCTATTCTATTCTATTTTTATTTAATGGCGTCCGATGCGTTATCACAATTGTGCCAATGTCCCGTTATGTGGAGAGTACACGTAGGAAAATGATTAGTAGCATTTCTGCCAATGTCATGTAGTTTATTATAATCTCAAGTTAACATTTTATAGTTAAAACACAAAAGAGTTTACAAAATGGCGGAGCCACGTGCAAGCCTAACAGATGCCAATACGCACGCGTCTGACCTCCCCCAGACTTGCAGCGCAACTCCCACACAAATTTTGTTAACTGCACCGAATGATTTTATTTTGATTGAAAATTGACGTGTTTGACCTGCCACGCTTCCCTCCCCGGGGTAGACTTCTGGCAGTCAGTACAATGTACATTGCACTGATGCTTGTTATATAGCTAGTAAAGAAGGTTTCTACATAAACATTTTCATTGCACCTTATCTTATCATTTTGAAATTACGTAGTAAGCTCTTAGTCCATAGTGGGTAGTTATAAATAAAAAGTAATTAGTATATTTTTCAATTTATTATTTTTTCAATATTAACCAGTAAGTTTCTTAAGCAGTTACAGTTTAGATAATAGCATAGCATAGTTTTCTTAGTCCGTACAGGTCATTTACAGCTGAGACTTTGGTCTCGCGAACAAAATAAAATAAAGCATTTTTAAATACAATACCAACTGACACAATACTTATTGCACATACATCAGGATTTTTGCTCGCAAAGACCAAAGAAGTACATAAATATAAGTATTTTACAGTTTTTTTTCACGAACACATAGTAACATGTTTTATTTTTTGAACTGTATATTTTACGGAAACATGAACAAATTTTTGACTGATATTTATACATATTAATTTTTACATTAAAATGACGGGACGTGAAAACTATTTTTAAGTTATTAATTGTATAAATATTAATCACGCATGAGATCAGAGAAATTTCTTAAATTATCGAGTACAAAATTACATATTTTCAATTTTTTTTTAATGTAAAATATGATCATTTTCACGCATTTACACATATACGAAGGCCTGCATTATTTATGTGAAAAAACATTTACTTTGATTATCTTAAATAAACGAGTTATTCAATTAAATATTCTTGACTAGGATTTTAAATTCAAAATAATAAGACAGCGTTCATTCTTACGAAAATAAATATTTTTCTCATGATCTTTTGAACTAAATATGAAATATATGATTTCAAGTGATATGTAATGACTCAGGTCTACAATTTAAGACGTATATATGCAAAAAAACGACAGTTAAAAAGGCTAGTTCACAAAAACGTGACAAAAACATATTTTCACAAAAGAGATGAGTTGATATTTTTGAAAAACATATTTTCAAAAATTTTTAGACATTTTTAAAATAAGTAACATTTTTTTATTACGTTAAAATGTTATTAAATGTTACAAGTGTCAATGCACCTTTTTTAAATAAGCTCGAATTGCAATCATAGTAAAAACGATTAAGTAGGTAGAAACAATTTAACAGAATGAAAAATAGCACCCAATCAAATAACAAGAAATTAATTATAAATCATGTGCTCTATATTGAAAAGTTAACACAGTTTTTTACGGTCTATACATATCCCGTGATAAATAAAACCAAGTAGTTACAGCTTGGCTATAAATAGTGGAAAAATTGAGGGCGCCACTTTCTTTGCATGAGCAAAGAAAGTGGCGCCCTCAATTTTCAAAGTCAAGAATAATCTGGCAATACAATCCTAGTACTAAAATATTTACTTCCTGATGTCACCTTTTTCTATTTTTATGGCCAAAATTAATAAATTTAAAAAACCTATTACAAATTAAACAATTTTGTTTGGTCTTAAATTTTCTATAGATTTAAATGGAATTAAAAAAAATTGTTAACATTTCAATGTACTAGCACATAAACTATTATATTCTATTCCTAAAAAATAAGTCAACGATTTGTACAGATGTGAAACCAAAAACAATCACCGATAGCAGCACATAATATTGTATAATAGGAATCTAATCCTATTTGAGTCGTTTGGTATCAAAAACGGACATAAAATCCAGACAATGGATATGTAGTCATTAAATGTTACAAATAATTGTTATTTTCGAAATTGTTAAAAAGTACAAATGATAAAGGCTGTATGGTCAATATGTCATGGCATAAAAGGGAATTAAGAAAAAAAAGTAGAAATGTCATGGTGTTCGCGCGGTCGCGCGGTATTGGAAAAGATATATTAGGGTCTAACAAAATTAGCTGAAACTATTTTAAGAGTAAGCTCAGACCATCAAACTGAACAACTTTCTCCAACCAATATCGAAATCGCGAAAAAAAAAATTTGATGTCCCATACAAAACTGCAAACACAACTTGATTCAAATGTATGGGGCAGCAGATTTTTTTTCGATTTTTCGATATTGGTCCCATAGAGAAAGTTGTTCAGTTTGATGGTCTGAGCATACCCTTAAAATAGTTTCACCTAATTTTGTTAGACCTTATATATATCGTTTTCCATTGTGTCTGGATTTTATGTCCGTTTTTGATACCAAAAGACTTACATGTCACACATTGCTTGCTTTGATCGCTACACTTTAAAAATAGAGAGATCAAAACAAGTAATGTATGTCAAATCAAGGCCGATTAATTGGGTAATGTAATCGTACCTTATCTCAAACTTTCTTATTGGAATAGAATATAACTAAGTATAAGAAATTAACCAAACCTATCCATAACGTTCTATACAAAAAGCACTTTGACAAAAATCTATACAAATTACCTATCTAAATGTATACAATGAAATCATTATCAGCAGTCACAAGATATCCACAGGTGGACCAGGGCCACTCTCATAAAGGTAGGCTCTGACAGCATTCTAGTGTTAACTATCGATAGTCTATCGATACTATCGTGACTTCGAAAAATGGTGACAATATCGATATCATAGATTGGCCGATGTTATTGATTAAGTTCAATACTATCGAGAGTATCGATACTATTGCATCTTAATACTATCGATAGTATTGATTGTTCTTTTAGTTATACTATCGACTTAGATAAATTATTGGTCTTTGCTGCGCTCCGACAAGACTATCGATAGTCTTAGATCATTTATATCTAAGATATCAAATTCAAATCATATCATATCATGTATCGATATTATCGATAATCCCCAGTACTATCGATATTTTGCACTATCGATAGTTTGTTGTTATATCTCAGTATCCTGTTAGCGTAACAGGAATATACCATTGCCTTAATTTTATGCCACGCTTCCTGCCGAGCGGGGCCAGGGGTGAGGCTAAAAATTGTGGGCGGAGGGGAGTGTCCATATTCTTATACTGTGACAAGATTTAGAGTAACTTGCAGCAAAAAATACTTTGGCTTAACATGTTTAAATATGATGCTGTCACTGTCGTTTGTATGAGCAGTGTGAGAGACAGAGCGTTAAATAAATCCGTCTAAGGCCCAATTCGACCAAATGCGAGTATATTTTGTTCTTAGATTAAGTCGCCGGTTACTCTCGAGTAAACTGATTTTGCGTTTTACCAACCCTAATCTATGAATAAGTTGAGAGTAACTTTTACACGGCCAATTTTGACGGTTGTAACCTTTTAACGAGACTAATGAAATGGCATGTCATGTTAATAAAATTAAAATAAGAAGAAACCTAACAAATTAAAACTGTATAACCTCACATTGCAATAAGTACAGATACAATGACTTCTTTCTTTGGGTGGATTATACATTCGTTCTTTTAGTATGGGTTTAAAGTGGTAGAAGACAAGTGAAGTTATTTCGGAGTTAACACTAGGAGTAAAATTGTTCCTTGTATAGTTACTCTTCTATAAATCAAAGTTTGGTCGAATCCGGCCTAAGACTAAGTACTTTTCGGTGCAAGCACATAAACTATGTGAATATGAATTTTGTGTTAATTTGTGTACTTGAATATTTTAGTTTTTCAGATTAGTTACAGCCTTTGTTTACTTATATAGGGACTAGTTACGCGTGTAATTCTACTAACAAACATTTCTGGCGAGGTAACATGAACTCAACTTTGGATTTTCTTTCCCATAACTTTAGATTCTAATTTTGATTGCCATTCATTCATTCTAAAGTTATAATGAGATGCGAAATATCAGTGACGTCATCCAATATTGTGGCTTAAAAAAATGTTTGTAATGCAATCTCCACATGTAGGCATTTAATCTTCTTGGCCATCCTTGGCCTGGTATTTTCATGTTTCACCGCTTGTAAGGCAGTCTCAGGAAGCTGGCATAGGTATTGTCTATACCTTGGAGTACAGACTGCTTAACAAGCGGTGAAACATGATAATACTCTTTGGTGGTCGGTAATGATCGTTTTTCTTTAGTAAATTCCCGTCGTTACTTTGTCCCTTTTTGTAATCCAACGACAAAAGTTGTAGTTCCTGTCATACATTGGAACGAAAATAATGTTGTAATGTAATTGTCACGTCATTGGATAGAAAGGGACACAAAAACGTTGGAAATATCGACGACGGAGACGTACGAAAGAAGGTCGAACATTACCGACTGCCATTGCCAATTTTCTTGTTTCTATGCTTGTAAGGAGGAGTGGCATCCTTTATGATTCTAAAATCCTTGGGCAGTCTGTTCTCCAGGTATAGACAATACCTATGCCACCTTCCTGGGTGTATGTGATGATTTATGAATAAATATATTTGTATTCCTTTCAAGGACATGCCCAAACAAGCCAATGGATATAAATTGTAAATGTCATTATACGCCATAACTTGGTACACAGTTTAGCTACCTAACCTTTTCTAAAATGTAATTATTTTTCTAGTCAACATGACCGATACAAATGTGCGTTTATACATTAAATTATTTATCATTCACACAATAATATTTAATGACTAGAAAACGTACATTCACAATAACTAAAAACTATTTACATGTTTAAAAATAATTTATTAACAATAAATACATTATAAATAGAAATAAATGTTTTTATAAATTGAATGTTTTATTTACTTTATATGTTCAGCATTATTTTATATATTCAGCAATATTATAGGGTATTTATTTAATACATTTTTAAATGCCACCACCGTTCACTAGAAGGCGCCACTAGGAAAAAAGGTAGAGAATAATTATTTTTACTTTTTTAATGAAAAGTGGGTAGGTAGAAAATTTGAAGTTCCCATTCCGTGGAAGAAACGCCCATTCAAAAACATGTACAGAGAGGCGCGCGTATTGCTTAAGCAATCTTTCTCGCTCTATCTAATTTTGTCTCAGTTCGACATAAAGGGATAGAGGGAAAACGTAATTCCAGCTAAAGCCCGATTCGACCAAACGCGAGTAAATTTTATTCTTAGATTAAGTCACCGGTTACTCTAGAGTAAACTGATTTTGCGTTTTACCAACAATAATCTATGAATAAGTTGAGAGTAAATTTTACCCGGCCAATTTTGACGATGTAAATCTTATTCTGAGACTAATGAAATGTCAATGTCACATAATTAGAACAATAATAATAAAAAGAAACCTAACAAATTAAAACTGTATAACCTCACATTGCAATAGGTACGGATACAATCACCTCTTTCTTTAGGTGGATTGTACATTCGTTCTTTTAGTATGGGTTTAGTGTGGTAGAAGATAAATGAAGTTATTTCAGAGTAAACGCTAAGAGTAAAATTGTTCCTTGTATAGTTACTCTTCTATAAATCAAAGTTTGGTCGAATCCGGCCTAAGTCTGGCAAAACTAGTTAATTCGACGAAACTTATGAATGAGTTCATTCATTGTAATGAATGGATCCATTCATAAGTTACGTCAAAGTTGGTCATCGGATTATAGTTTACCTTTAATGATCATTGATAGAACGTAAATTAGGTACTAGTTTTTTTAGCTCAAATATTTTTAAACATATTTAAATTAAAAATATGTTTGTAGTTAATTATCTACCTCTCACTCTCAATCCAGTGGTGGTATCTAGTGACACGTTTACTGGGCAACTATAACCACAGAACATTAAATAATAGTTAGAAGTAGTAGAATGCACCACTAACATGAAAACTAGTGTGGCCGAATTCTCAAAAAAATTTCACAAAATGAAAAAGAAGTTAATCAATGTAGCGGAGCTTTGCGAGAGCTGACTAAGTGACAATGCAGATGCATCGAGTCGATGTAAATAACAGATCTAGGTCAGCGCACGCGTCACGTCACACGTATGACAGCCAATCAGAAGACGAATCTGCCCAACGCGTCTCAGGTAATAAGCCAATCAGATGTCGAATACGATACAGCACGTTACGAATATTAACCAATCATATTGCGAGTCCTAAATCGCATTATCAAAGTTGCCCTTCGCCGTGGAGATACTAGGTTGCTCGGGTCCTGAGGGGAAAATGGTCATCAAATGCCTCTCAAAGCGCCTGTTCGAGGCCACAGGCGACAGGAGGGCTGGCAGCAATCTTGCGCAAAGGATCAGCCTTGCGATCCAAAGAGGCATCGCTTCCAGCCTCCTAGGCACTCTGCCCCGAGTAGGGGCTTTAGAGGACATTTTGTACCTTTACTGTTTGTTTTGTTTTGTCTACCCGTTCTATTATATTCATATTCTTTGACAGATTCTTTGTATATATACAATATCCGACTAATAACAGTCGGACCGCGGTCCTGAGCATTCCAACAAGCCGTGGAAATATCTTCCCCCTTCCAACAAAAATTAACACCACAATGAAAAATTTTTTTTTTCGTTAAAATTTGGCATAAACGAAGTCTGGGTCATATTTACTTGACGCACACTGTCGAGACTGGTACTCCCCCAGTAGCGCACGGAATCCGTCTCAAAGGAGTAAGGACTTCTATCTATTATTTAATATTCTGTGGCTCTTTCTACGAAACAAATCATTCCTCGCAGTGATATCGCAATGCCCTACTTTTATGTGCAAACTTATTTAAGGACAATTAAAGATTAGTAAAAAATCTTTACTCGCATGCCTGCCTGTTTTCTCCTACGCACAAAACCCGAGTGGAAGCGAGACATCATATCAAACGGGGCGTAAAACTTTGCAAAATTGACTTTTATTTACATGTTATTTTTAGTCTTTTTGACTTCACATTCGACATTTATTTTGATTATGGCCCGATAGGTCATTTGTAAATGAGCCTGCCTGCTGAACCGCAGGACATAGGTTCGAATTCCGGCAATATTTATATGGAGACTACGAATATTTTTACAAAATAGTAAGGATGTACCTTACGCAGGGTCCTCATTATGCTGACGGTTTTTTAAGGGGATGATCAGACCATGAAACTGAACAACTTTCTCTATGGGACCAAAGTTTAAATCGCGGGACAGCTGATTTTTTTTCGCGATTTCGACTTTGGTGAAAGAAAGTTGATCAGTTTGATGATCTGATCATCCTCGTAAGCATATTAATTTGGACCTTGTATAAATAACGTTGGCTAGTTGAATGACAGCAGAATGTACGAAAGAGATCTATTGTCCGAATATTAATCGAAGTGTAGGTAGAGGTTGCTCTCGTAGGGCGAACTGTGATAAAATCGGTTACATTCCACAGAAAGGTGAAATCATACAACAATACAAACATAATAACATCCATGACCGAACCGGGATTCGAACTCAGGCCCTTTTGGTGCAAAGTCACAGGGTAACATTACCGTTAACATCATTAGTATAACACCACTAGTTTTTAATTACTAACAAAATTTCAAGGGTGTAATAAGACAATGAAACTAAACAAACTTGGGCCGAAAAAAGAAAAAAAGTGTTGAACTTCCATAGAAAATCTTTCGTCTTATCCGCATTTTCGTAAAAAGAGGCTTCGTAAAAAATAATCTTATTTTTCGACCATGACCCATATAGTAACTTCACGATTATCACTAGATGGCGGGAGTTTTCTATAGAAAATCAACGTTCTATAATTTGTTGTAAGATAACACAGCATGTAGTTCGGTTCGGTAGGCAGCTAGCCGCTAGCCAGTATAGCGATGCGATACGGTTTGATATCCTATATCTATCTCGGATATCTTGATATCGAGGCGAATCGAATTTGGGCACCTGTGCGGCAATGTAATGTTTCACCAAATATGTAGTTACTGTACGCATCGATATCTGATTCAACGATATTCATGTGATATACGTTTCATTAACTATACAGGGTGGTCGAGTTAAGATAGTCCAACGGAAAATCTTGGGTAGAGGACATCATTTTCGACCTTTTTGGTTCTATACAGAATGTTCCAAAAATTTACGGTTTCAAAGTTATTTATGCTTTTCAGATTTTTTTGGTGTAAGGAAGAAATTTTGATAATTTTCTGTAAATTATTGTTTGTTATAAACTTTTTTATTTTATGGTTTCATTTTGTTCATTACACAACAATCTTTAAACAATTTCTGATACATTTTTTTTTAATTATTTAATTTTTTCATGAACTATGTCGACTTTAAAAATATTCTAACAGTGGGGCGATTTTAATTTTCGTCCCATAGAATAACCATAAACCGTGGTAGTTTTTAAGATATAGAGCACATCACGTGTAGAACTTTTTTCTTCACAATACGCCTTCAAAAGTTTGATTTTTTTCTCAAAAAATTTTTTTTTTTTTTAAATAAATTTTATTTTTGTTATTTTTTGATATCGCTGTAATAAACTTTATGTCGTTCGATAGATACATTACTGAAGTATGTTCATGCCAAATTTCAGCTCAAAATAATAACTAGTTTGAACACAGTAACCAGTTTAGTGGGACAAGGTAGCAAATCGGTGAAAAATCACAAAAACTTAAATAACTTTGAAACCGTACATTTTTGGATCTCCTGTATACAACCAAAAAGGTCGAAAATTATATCGTCTACCCTCTTTGACTATTTATTATTAGGACTAGCATTGCGGTAGCATTTCCCCTCTGCCACGGTATAAGATCAATTGATCATGTGCATTTACATTCAATATTATACCTTATCACTAAACGAGAGCCTATAATTGCGAAACAATAATTTCGAACTTAGAACGTTTGGGGCCTCACACGAGACTTCTTTTCATGATTTTTAAAGTTCAAAATTAGAATCTAAAGTTATGGGGAATAAAATCCAAAGTTGCGGATTTCATGTTACCTCGCCCCCGCAAAAAGTGGCAGAAATGTTTGTTAGTAGAATTACACGCGTGGCTAGTCCCTATATAAGTAGTCAAAGTCTACCCCAGATTTTCCGTTGGACCACCTTAACTCGACCACCCTGTATATGATATATATCGCCCATTCCTAATGACCATGATCCTTAGTTGTTTAGTTTCATTGTCTGAATTCACCCTTACAATTTTGTTAGTAATTAAAAAGTAGTGGTGTACCTATTTGATATAACAAATGATATAACAAACAGTTAGGTAGCATAGTGGTATTTCGAAAACTGCGTTTTTGGTTTACCTAGCCACCCTTTGATAGTATTTGTTCTTACAAAGGACGTAAGGAGTGTGCTCTTAAATGTATACTAGCGGCTTTAGAGAATCCAGCAGCCGTTCAATTACAATTTAAATCATTTGGCGATCTATTGTCTCTGCTTATCCCAGTGGGGCATAGGCGTGAGCATATGTATGTTGATTTAAAGCATGATCAAACTTTAGATGGGTGGATTCGAATGTCAAACGGAAAACGTCTTAAGAGGATAGGCGGGTACCGTTTTTTCCATACAAACGTATTACCATAAGAATAATGAATACTCTATAGAAAGGAAAATGGGCGCGCGACGCGTTCAAGGTCACGTTAATAGCCTAACGTCTTGCAGACGCTTATAGTCTGAGTCAGTCAGGGCGGCGTCGGCCCCTCGCACTCGCTCGTGCACGTTTCATCCGATTCAAATTATGTTTGCGTGTAAAAACAATTCTTAAACTATGCGAAATATAAGCTGTTTTTAAATAGGTTAGCGTTTTGAGTAGGTTATGAATCCTTCTGGTTTTTTTATGCTAGGTAACTTCAGCATTTCTTGACCGATTTGGATGATTATTTTTTTGTTCTAAAGGAGTCACCCTTGAGTTGGTCCCATTTTAATTTCGTGAAGACCTGACGATGCGCTAAGGAACTCCTCAAAAAATTATAGCAATTCGTCGAAGATAGAAAAAAATTGTCTATGCATTTACTTCTTGTGTGTATAATGAATATCAGTTCGGTCTAATATATTTCATTACTGAATGAAAAAAAAAGATATTGTTTTTGTTGAACTCGGTTAAAAAGTTATAACACATAAAAAATACATTACAATATTAATGTAGTTCTATTCTATTTTTATTAAATGGCGTTTCCTTAAAGATTTCGCCAGTATCAAGTGTTGAAGATATTATCATAATTCAAGTTAACGTTCATTGTACGGTAATTGATATGGCGATCTCAAAGCCCTGTTTTTATACAAAAACACACACCCGAAACCGCCATAAAATGGCGGAGCCGCGTGGCTACCTAAATCGCGAGCCGAACGAAAGACGTCTACTCGAGAGACCTCTAGCCACGCGACTCCGTTAATGTAGTTCTTGTAAAATACGAATTAAATAACAGCCATAAAATTTTAGTGACTTTGTATGACAACACTGACATCCCTAGCGGCCTCCGTGGGTTACAGCGGGACGTTTCGGCCTGAGGGGGGAAGTAGGTTTTTATAACGCGGCGTTTGGAGGACGCACAAAGGAGAATCCAATTTATAGTTGTATTAGTTATTCTATGGTATTACCATGTTTTTTCCCTGAATAATGAAATGACACTAGAGCAAACAAATTTTTACAATACAATCTCATGTTACCTCTGCTATGTCCCTGTTTTGCTTTTTAGCATTAATTACTGACTGTAAGAACTAGGGACCTTCGAAAATGACCAATTTTACCACCCGTTTTCAGAAATCCACCAAACAAATTTAACGAATATAAACAAAAAAAGCAAAACATATACTATATAGCCAAAGCCTTTCTCATATTATTCTAGGAATAATTATTAAAATCGGTTTTGTTTTGGAGGAGGAAACACACCCTCCAGGACAACAGGACCTCAAATGCTGATTTCGTCGATTTTATGAAAATAAAATTGGTCCAAGCTGCATGTCTCTTTCGCATTCTAGTCAGCGGGGTGTATGGGTGGTGCGGATCGGACAAATACGTATACACTCGGAAAAATTACCTATTCTCAAAATTTCCATTTCAGCCCGCCTATCCTCTTAAGAACAGTTCGACATTCCGAGTTCCCGGGCATTCCTATATGCCGTGGAAGGCCACGGTAAGAATAGCACACTCCTTATACCTACACAAAATGTCCTTGTTTTTATTATGTCCATTGACTTACCAACTACTGGACGTAGGGTCCGCACTCAAAAGTGTCCGAAACAAAAGAGCACCAAAACGTAAAGAGAGAACCAATTACGCGACAGTCTTCGTTGATCGGCCGTCACCGAGCACGCGCCGGGCGCGTGGTGTGCGCCGTGCCCCGATGGAGGAGTGGGATGGAAAAAAAATTCAGCTATTTCAATGTTTTTAGTTGGTTTACTACACGTACTTTGGTTTGTGTAGTTTAGTCCCGGACACTTTTTTTTTTCGAGAATTTTGTACTAGACCCGGCGTCCATGATATTTTACGTCAGTGATTTCTGTTTTTTTTTCATACGGATTTTTCTATACACTACTAATAACTAATTTCTTTTTCTAAGCATCGCCTATCTTTATGGCAGTAGGTAAAATGGTATTTTTAAATACAATACAATTAATTATAATTATTTTTGCAAAAATACAGCATTACAATAACTTTTCAGGCCTTAGAACTAAAGTTAGCATAAATTTTCAGTACATGGAATATCATTTTTTTAAACATTTTTTAAAATACATGGCCGGTTTCGATATTTATATACTTTTTTTTATTTTAACACATATTAAGCTTACTAAATACAGCTATAATTATGTATAATATTGTAGTTAGTTTATAAAACATTGGTTTTTAGTATTCCGGTTTTTTTCTGTCAAGTCAATTTTTTGGCGTCATTTTAAAAAAAAATGGAAGAACGCCAGATTACTTTTTTTTATCGTGTCTCAGGAAGCATAGAATTCGAAATTTGGAAATATAATTTTATTTCGTGAAATAACTAACAAAAAAAATCTATGATGGATGAAAGTTTTATAAAGGACAGTGGGCAGGAGTGGTCCAAAAGCCCCCACATAAGTGGCATAATATAATGGGGTTTAATATAGTAGAACATTTTTTTATATGCGGCACCAATATCTTTTCGAGAGATAAAAGATACAGGGTGTTTTTTTTAGTTTACTAATGTTAGCATTTAGCCGCTATTTACATAAGGTGCTTGAATTCCTTGTGTCATGTAGATATTATTATTGTTTTTGATTATTATTAATACAAAAGAATCTTTAGCCCTCAAAACACACAACTCTTAAAACGAGAAACTCGTTATCTCATCCTGAAATTGAAGGTATAGTAAATGTGAGCCATATTACTTTTGCACGCTTAATAACAACTTTTATTAGTTTAAGCTGAGTGTCTGATCACCCCGAAAGACGTAACACTTTTCGGGGCCATAATATCAAAACGACTACCCCCAGAAACCCACATGAAGCAATAAATGATTATGAATTATGAAACGACTTCGTCAAAATAAAACATTCTTTATCTTTTTTTTTCCTCGAAAATATTTTGATGCCCCCTACCAGTGTCATAACGGGGAGCTCTTGGACCGGTGGCCATACATTTTTGCCCAGTGTCCTTTTTGGTCCAAATTTTAAAGTGTTGGCCAACAAAAACTGATACTATATTCTGTTAGAACTTTTCCCTTTAAGCATTTAATATTATTGCACGAAAGCCGTACCTAGTTGTAAGATTATTACATCAAAAATGTACGAAAAGGTAGATATTTCAAACCTTTATAAAACTAAGGATAGTGGTCCTACAGCTATGGTACCATAATAATTAATGTTTAAACGGACAAGTTCTAACAGAATATAGCATTATATTTTTGGCCGGCTCTTTCACATTTAAATAAATAAACATTTTGGACCAAAATGGATGAGATGTCTTTTCCGAATCTATTTAATTTTTTAAATATGGTCGGGAGTTCTCTAATCGGCTTCGCAGTCTAATTGGCCACTGCAACTCAACGACTCAACTTATGCAAATAGGGTGAACAGGGTTTCAAATTTAACGGTGTTATTTTATTTATGAGTCTATTTTGATTTGCTATTACTTGGTAGGTTATCAAATTTTTGTGCAAATTTTAATACAGGCATGATGCCAATTTTCCATACCGAGCCTGTAGTCACAGTATAAGACAGTAATCCATCTTCATACAGTGGTACCTTTCACTACTTATATAGGGACTAGTTACGCGTGTAATTCTACGAACAAACATTTCTGCCACTTTTTGCGGGGGGCGAGGTAACACCAAATCTGCAACTTTGGATTTTATTCCCCATAACTTTAGATTCCAATTTTGAACGTTAAAAATCATAAAAAGAAGTCTCGTGTGAACCCCAAACGTTCTAAGTTCGAAATTATTGTTTCGCAATTATAGGCTGTCTCGTTTAGTGATAAGGTATAAAATTGAATGTAAATGCACATGATCAATTAATCTTATACCGTGGCAGAGGGGAAATGCTATCGGCAAGGCTAGTCCTTATAATAAATAGTCAAAGAGTGGTACTAAACGCGGCTTGTATGTGTGCTCACCTGTACGTACGCTTCGTAGCACGCGACACTGACAATATCTCCGCGTACCTACCTAGCTAGCATGCCACTCCCGAGAAAACGAGATATTATCAGTATGTGCGTGCTACGAGGCGTACGCTGCGTTTCATACCACTGTATGAAGATGGATTACTGTCTTATACTGTGCTGTAGTGCTGCCCTCAATTGTATTTTTGTTTTCTAGACAATTAGGGTGTCAATGGACAGCTAGGCCATTGACGCGGAGATAGGCGGCGGAGCGGAGAAATTCTCCGTTCTAATCTCTGAGGTGAGATTTTATGCAATCTTATCGGTTAATATTTCTCCGTTTCTCCGCTCCGCCGCCTATCTCCGCGTCAATGGACAGGCACCCCTTATGAAACAATTCCAAAAAACAAGAATGTCACAACAAAAAACTGGTCAAGCATAAACCATAATAATCTGTAACGTAATGTTTCGACAAACCGAAAACCAACAATGATAATGGCATTCTTGTTTTTTTGGAAATGTGCAATTGTTAAGAAATTTAAAAATACGATTGAGGGCAGCACTCGAGGCTCGGTACCCTCTTAAATATGCCTGAACAATTATTATTATAGAAACTATGATTTTCTGAACAAGCACTTTCTGTAATCAATATTAGCTATGATGAAAATCAATCAACATTATAAAAAAGAAACATTTTTATATCCTGTGTTAACTTTGGAACCATCTTGTAGGTATATTTATAAGTCTATTTTTGGAAACGAATCCTAGGTACAGGGTGAAATTGATATCAGGGTTCGAAATGATAATTATACGTTGATAAATATCTTGATAATTATAAAAATTATTGATAAAACTAAAAGTAGTAATGTCACAACATGTGTATCCGATCATGATCTGATCACGATTCGCGAAAAAAGAAGCTCACGATCACGAAATAATTTGTCTCACTGTTTTCTGTTGCTTTTCTCAATTATTTGTTATTCTTTGTGATACGAAACGAAAATGCCGAAGACTGTGAGCTGGTTACGTTTGTCTGGATACGAGTGTATTAAAATAAAAACAGCAATTTTACAACTTTTAAGTCAGAAATTTTACTCGAGACAGAATTATCAAAGAAAATAATTATCTTGATAATTTCGAACCCTGATTGATATCATTCTTTTAAACTAAGAAATTAACTTTGCATACATTTGAGTCGAGTAGGCATTGCAGTTTAGTATAGAACAGCAGATTTCTTTTTGATCCGATCGTTTTGCTTCCTCAGTAAAAGTTGTACAGTTCAAGGCTGGTTTTCCACCAGAGATGTGCCTAGGTAGCGAAGCGGTGAGCGAGGAAAAAAAACGTCCAATGAGAGTGCTTCATTTAGCCAATGACGTGATCGAGCGAGCGCGCTATTGGCGGATTGTTTCCTCGCTCACCGCCTCGCTACTTCGCACATCTCTGGTGGAAAAGCAGCCTTAGGCGCGGTTTATATAGAAGAGACGTGGCGCGGGCGTGGCGCGGGCGGGGTTGCGGCAATATAAACCTTATAGTACGTAGCATAGCGTCGTTTGGAGATTTACGACTGCGCCTTCAGGTGACATCGCCTGGTGGGGTTGGCGCGATTTTCCTTTACGACAAAAACGACGCTATGCTACGTACTATAAGGTTTATATTGGTGGTACTTCGACAATCCGCCACCGCCATAAGTCTCTTCTGTATAAACAGCACCTAAAAGGATGCTAATGATATCAATTTCACCCTGTATACATTTAATTTTTGTATTGTGAAAGATTCCATTCAAATTTGAACTCGATTCCAATTGGAGTTCCGACAAAAAACATCACTATAGTCCAAGTTTAGGGCAATATTATTTTTGTCATACATATCGCAACGTTACCGGATAGGGGTCGGCAGTAACTCACGCAATGGAAGTGGTAGGAGGGGCGATATCTCGGTCGCGGAGGAGATCGCGTCGGTTTTCTCTGAGCGAGTTGTTTCTTCGTAGTTCGTCCTTTATGGAATTCTCTCTGGACTCCAGGCCGCGTCGTGGGGACGATGTATTTTCGCGGCATTCGGACGATGATCGTTTTGTGTGCGTCCCTGCAATTATATAATAATAAGGGCCTGTATCCGACAGATATTTTGACATATCTTTCATACAAAATATGTCACACTATCTGTCGAATAAGCTAACAAGAACTTACTCAGAAGTGGTGAAACAGGCCCTAAATATTGTATACTTATACTGGATCCTTCTTAATATGCTGACACTTTTTTAAGGAGATGATCAGACCATCAAACTGGACAACGTTCTCTATGGGACCAAAATTGAAATCGCGAAAAAAAAATTAACTGTCCCATACATTTGTTTCAAGTAGGTTTGCAGTTTTGTATGGAATAGCAGATTTTTTCAACGCGATTTCGATGTTGGTTCCATATTATATACAGGGTGTTACAGAACTAAAAATTAAAATATAAATCTTTTAAGGAGGTTGTTTAGACCATCAAACTGAACAATTTTCACTATGGGACCAACATCGAAATCGTGAAAAAAAATCAGCTGTCCCATACATTTAGCTCGAGTAGATTTGTAGTTTAGTATGGAACATCACAATTTTTTTTTGCGAATTCGGTATTGATCCCATAGTGAAAGTTGTTCAGTTTGATGGTCGAAACCAACCCTTAAATGTTTATTTGTATTTTTGTAACACCTCGTATACCCCGTAATATCACAAAGAGGTAAGTTTGTAAAAAAATTGCTGTCTCATACATTTGGTTCATGTAGGTTTGCAGTTTTGTATGGAATAGCAGATTTTTTAAACGCGATTTCGATGTTGGTTCCATAGATTAATATGTATATTGAATATAGATAGGTAACTCGCCTTGAATTTTAGGACGTCCTAATTGCGTTGCCGCTTATTAGCACTAGGGGAGCGCCACATTATGAAATAAATTCAAAAAGACGATCGGCCGACACGAGGATCGAACCTTAGCTACTCGGATCGTAAGCCGGTTGTCTAGACCGCTAGACCAACAAGACAGTGATTAATAGGGGCGAAATCTCTCACTACTAAAGCGCAGCGCGTGAGGTGTAGTGCGCTGTTACTCCGATATGAACCCTAGTACAACACATAGTGCTTCGAAACATAACCGATAGATGGCGGAAGCTGTCTATGGTAAATCAGCGTTCCACTTAGTTTGTACTAAGATAACATAGCATGGTTGGTTCCATATTAATATACAGGGTGTTACAGAAGTAAAAATTAAAATTAAAATCTTTTAAGGAGGTTGTTTAGACCATCAAACTGAACAATTTTCACTATGGGACCAACATTGAAATCGTGAAAAAAAAAATCTGCTGTCCCATACATTTAGCTCGAGTAGATTTGTAGTTTAGTATGGAACATCACAATTTTTTTTTTGCGAATTCGGTATTGATCCCATAGTGAAAGTTGTTCAGTTTGATGGTCTAAACCAACCCTTAAATGTTTATTTGTATTTTCGTAACACCTCGTATACCCTGTAATATCATAAAAAGGTAAGTTTATTTGTTTGTATGTCGGTAATCTCTGGAACTACTGAAGTTATTGTAAAAGAAAGCTACACTATTCCTAAGTAGCATAGGCTATAACTTTATTTTGATACGCGAATAAAGTCGCGGGCAGAAGCTAGTAATTAATATGATTGTGAGGCTTCTAGTCTCAAATAAATCAGCTGATCCATACAAAACTGCAAATCTATTACGATTTAATCTGGATTTAATCTTATTTTATCTGGAACTCTCCCCATTTAATATAAGAGACTGTCAAACAATTGCTTAGTAAAAGATCACTATCTCTCTCTTCATTCAATAAACTAGTATATTTATTGGTTTATCATCTAAACTATTATAAAACTGTAGCAGAAAGTTTGTCTGTACATTGAAGATATTAACAAAAGAAAGTTACAATATGGGTTTTAGGTATCCCTGAACCCTGATGCCATATCACCAATTTTTGGATTTTTTGTCTGTCTGTTTGTTTGTGTGTTTGTTTGTGTGTTTGTTTGGGTGTTTGTTTGTTTGAACGAGTATCACGCAAAAACTACCGAAACGATTTTGATGAAACTTTTTTTGTTTGATAGCTAATGATCTGACTTAAAATCTGGTATATAATTTGTGCGGACAAAGTCGCGGGTTAACGCTCGTACTTTATATGTATGTATGTATATACCTGTATATTTATATAATCATATCGTTTTTAGGTGTCCCTGATTCCATATCACCAATTTTTGGATTTTTTGTCGGTCTGTTTGTTTGAACGAGCATCACGCAAAAACTACTGAACCGATTTTGATGAAACTTTTTTTGTTTGATAGCTTATGATCTGACTTAAAATCTGGTATATAATTTGTGCGGACGAAGTCGCGGGTAAACGCTTGTTAGTTATAAATCCATGGGTCTGATCATCCCCTTAAAAAACAGCCGGCGTATTAAGAAATAACTAAGTTTATAGGTTTCGGTTCTTTCGAATTTTGATTGTGACCAATATAAGTGGAGCTGGATAACATACCGGGCAGGTCTCGGCCGCAGCTCATGATCTCGTGGTCTAGCGAGGCAGAAGCTGGCTCCGCGGCGCGCCGGCGGACGCTCTGCTAAAATCACATGACTGATTACATACATATTTATGTCTACTAGTTATAAATAAAATAAAAAAATCTAAACTATTATAAAACTGTAGCAGAAAGTTTATCTGTACATTGAAGATATTAACAAAAAAAATTACGATATGGTTTTAAGGTATCCCTGATTCCATATCACCAATTTTTTGATTTTTTGTCTGTCTGTTTGTTTGTGTGTTTGTTTGTTTGTTTGAACGAGTATCACGCGAAAACTACTGAACCGTTTTTGATGAAACTTTTTTGTTTGATAGCCTATGATTTGAATTAAAATATAGTATATAAGGTCTACCAAAATTAGGTGAAACTATTTTAAGGGGATGATCAGACCATCAAACTGAACAATTTTCTCTATGGGAACAATATCGAAATCGCGAAAAAAAAAATTATGTGTCCCATACATTTAGGTCGAGTAGGTTTGTATGGACAAGCTAATATTTTTTTCGCGATTTCGATATTGGTCCCATAGAGAAAGTTGTTCAGTTTGATGATCTGATCGTACCCTTAAAATAGTTTCAGCAAATTTTGTTAGACCTTATATAATTTGTGCGGACCAAGTCTCGAGTAAACTCTAGTAATCTATACTATTATAAAACTGTAACACGAAGTTTGTCTGTACATTGAAGATATTAACAAAAAAAAAGTTACGATATGGTTTTTAGGTGTCCCTCATTCCATTTCACCAATTTTTGGATTTTTTGTCTGTCTGTTTGTTTGTGTGTTTGTTTGTTTGAACGAGTATCACGCAAAAACTACTGAACCGATTTTGATGAAACTTTTTTGTTTGATAGCTTATGATCCGACTTAAAATCTGGTATATAATTTGTGCGGACGAAGTCGCGGGTTAACGCTAGTTAATAAATAAAGGATTAATACAGGAACTTCGGGCGAGTGAAACAAGCTAATTTTTTTTTGTAATTCGAGTATGTAGCCAGGGATTATTCGGTACAAAATATGTGCATCAAAGCAAAACTACGGAGCGAACGAAGCGACCTATACTTTTCTCTACCCATTCTAGTAGTCTACCCATCAAACTGAACAACTTTTACTATGAGAGCAAACCGATCGGAGCAAAAAAAATCAGATGTACTATACTAAACTACAGTGCCGTGCCGACTCGACTCAAATGTATGCAAAATCAATTTTTTTTTGTGCTCCGATTGGTTTGCTCCCACAGTAAAAGTTGTCCAGTTTGATGGGTAGACTCTTAGTTTAAAAGGATGCTAATGATATCAATTTCATCCTGTATAGGGTGTAAAATTAAATGCGTTATATATCGATACTGGGTGCTTCAGACTATCAAACTGAACAACTTTCAAAATGGAGCAGACATTAAAATCGTGAAAAAATATCAGCTTTTCCATAGACTTCAATAACTACTCTACCAAAATATACTCTTTTAAATTTCAAAATTCTTCCCATAGTAAAAGTTGTTCAGTTTTATGGTCTGAGGCACCCCTTTAAGTACATACATACATATTCTCACGCCTGTCTCCCACTGGGGTAGGCAGAGACAACGGAACGCCACCTGCCACGATCCTGACATACCTCTCTAGCTTCCTCCACATTCATAAGTCCTTTCATGCATGCTCGTCGGTTACGGGTAGATCTGACCTGGCCCTTTTTAAGCACGTCGCCAATTTGGTTCGTATATGTACGTCTAGGCCGTCCCCTTCCAACATTTCCACTTACGCTTGCCTTATAGATTGCCCTCGTCAATCTGCTCTCATCCATTCTTTCCACATGACCAAACCATCTCAACATACTTTTCTCTATTTTTGTCACTACATCCTCTTTCAAAAGTAAGTTCCCTTTAAGTATAATTTTTTAATTTATTGATTAAGTCTACTACGGAAAGTATTTAACGCATTTAAGTTTGTTCATTTTGGGGGCGGTAAAGGCTTAAAAAGGTTAATTCTAAAGTAGACTATCAGACAACCCAGAGTCGTGTGTCGTCGTGAGTGTATGTATTAAAATAAATATTTACTTTATAACCACTGGAGCCGCTCGTGACTGAAGAACTCGAACCGAGCGGATGGGTCCCGTTCTGTCAACAAACAATACATTATTATCTATAATCTCTAAGTTCTGTGCTAACTGTTCGGCAGCTCTTCATATTGAGAGCCGCGGTGTCACTACACCGCGCCACCATCACGTCTAGTGCGTACCCTGCACTGCTTGCCAAAAGAGTGTACTTCGTGCCTTTGCCCATAATTAACACTACTTTTGCGAGTCGCTTTCGATATATAACAGAGTTTGTAAACTTCTCGACATAAAAACATTATCAGTGCGCCGTGCAAAATTCGAGATTAAGAACTGGTTGCAGACTTTGACTTACGACGGAACTGAAGACTTAATCAAGAATATATCTTAACATACAAGGCATATACACACGCAAACAGACACACACCTACACCCCCCCCCCCCTTCCCCCACTCACTTTGTTTCAATTGTACTAGTTCGTAACTAAATTATTGTTTATTGTGACCCTTTCGTCCTCTCTGGGTTTGTGAGAGCGTGTTTGCTGGATTTTACTGCATGTTTGCCTCAAAAGCCCATTTATTGACCGCTTCCGTCGTAATTTTCCTAGATTTCATAAATAGAACACTAAACGATAACTTCCGCTTGTCACCTTTCCCGCCATTCGCCAGCGTGCTTGTTTGGCGCTGCCGCCATTTTCTTCATTGTGTTTCCGGATTTTATTGGGTGCAGTCCTGCCTCAATACATCGCGAGTGAAAATAATTTGAAAAGTTCGAAATTTCCGTTAACGATAATAATGTGAAATAATTTCGTTAAGTCACTCGTATAGTGTAGTTTTGTTAAATTTAAAGCCCGTTTAGTGAATTCGGTTCGTGATGGTTCTCGAGAATCATTATTTCGTCGAATCGAGTGTTGTCGCCGCGACCGTCTTGCCGCGCCGCGTCTCCGTGCCTCGTGTCCTGCTCCCGCGCCTCGTGTCCCGCGCCGTGCGGCCCCAGCTCCAGGCGCAGCTCCAGCGCCAGCTATAGATTTATGCGAGTTGAGGTTTGATAACTCGCGGGCCAGGTTTGTGTTTTGAATTTGTACAACGTTTGAGCGCTCGACCGCGCTGGCCCTCCATTTTCGAGGGAATTCTTCCGCGCGGCATCTGGCCAAATTATAACGACTTGAGGCTAGGGTAGCCTTACTGTGTAACTAATAAGTGTGTCATGCATGATAAATCTAAAAGTTGGATGCCCTAAAACGTTTCTCTTTTGCATTGTGACTGTTACATAATAAATAAGCTTTCCGTTGATGAGTTGACATTATTGCGGTTCGTTTCAGACGAAATACCGGTTTGACCAATATCAAATTTGACCGATGTCTTAAAACCCGTTAGAACGAGATTTTCAAATGTCAGACCTGTAACAGGAGCAGGGGCGGCGGGATTTCGAAGATTTCCAATCTATTTAATTTTCATACATGCATATTTATGTACATAAGCTCACAACCGTACTTCCATTTCGGAAAGGTTGTCGCAATAGCTATCAACCATCTTCCAAGGTTGCATATTGCGAGTAGTAGATCGATAATTTAAAAAAAAAGGGGGGCGTCGGTAAAATGTTTGTCCAAAATGATTAAAACCGAATAAGAAAGGTCTTAAATTATCTTGTATAACATTTATAACATTTGGTAACTTTATATTTGAACGGCTCAAAGAGTTGATAGACCTATTTTACTAGCCAACTTATCGGAATGTTTAGCGAATGACCGTCATCGATCAGTAGGAGCCAAAATGATTTGAATATTGTTTTTGGTCTGAACCTTGATATTTTACTAAACGCCACCTTTGTTTTGGTTAAATTCTGAAATATTATTAACTCTTCGAGATTCTACCGTCGTCGCGTCGTCGTTTCCACAGTAGACGACGACTTGTTCAACATATAAGTGTTATTTTCATCAAAGGAGGCGGGAACTCCCAATCCCGTCCATATAATTATCTATAAAACCTGAGAAAATGTGTACGTATAAGTACGTGTAAGTATGTGTACATAGATTTATTCAGGTGGGTGTCGAATCACAAGAATATTAAATTCGACATGTACATTTTCTACAGCGATTGGTAAGCCAAAGAAGGTATAAATTGAACGTAATTTAAATTTTATAGCAATTCTAACACTTCGTTAGATTCTTCGGCAAATTTACCAAGACTTTTCCAAAAGACAGTTTGCGTACATATCATCATATCATTTGGCGTAACCCTCTCCAGAAAGCTTCGCTACATCGAACATCATCGTGTTCTTCAATTGATTATAAATGCTATGAAATGTCTTGGACAGAGATTTAATTACGTAAATAAATAAAAAACAAGTAAATAATTTTTCTAAAACTAATAGAACATTTCTTGGTGCCTGTCTACTGCAACATGACCTGAAACAAGAATTCTTCACGAAAAGCGGACAAAAAAAAAAAAGGAAGGAGTGGAATCTCACAATAGGTCGTGGACAACTCCAGGAGGGTAAAGTCCCTATTTGGAGTCCATTGTCGGAAGTAAAATATTTACGAACTTCGTCGTGCACACTACCAGTTGGATAAAATTCCCTGCCAGAAGTCAGATGTTTATAATTTGTGAGCTTCGTCGTGCACACTACCAGTTGGGTAAAGTTCCTTGTCGAAAGTCAGATATTTAAGAGCTTCGTCGTGCACACTTCCAGTTGGGTATAAAGTGTCTCGGAAGACAGATCTTTGCGATTTTCATCGTGCACAAACCAGGTGGATAAAATCCCTCCTCTGAAGACATCGTCTTGCATACTTCCAGGTGGTAAAGTCCCTCCTTAGAGGGCAAATTTTTGCGAATGTCGTCATGCACACGTCCGGTTGGGTAAAGTCCTTGATCGGAAGACAGATCTTTGCGAGCTTCGTCGTGCACACTTCCAGATGAGTAACACTTTCAGGTGGGTAAAGTCCAAACTCTGAAATTAGATTTTTTTGCGAGCTTCTTTAGACTTACTTCTAGGTGGTTAAACTCTCTCCTCTGAAGTTAAATCTTTGCGAGTTTCCTTGTGCACACTTCCAGGCGTGTAAAGTCCCTCCTTGGAAGTAAAATCCTTTCCAGGTGTGTGTAGTCACTCCTTGGAACGGAAGGCTGAGCTCTGCGGGCTTCGTCGTGTCATCTGGGCCGCCTACACTGTCGCAGAGCTTAGGATATTGAGACGTGAGTCCCAGTGGTCAAGTCCCTGGAGTCGACGGCCTCTAGCGTTCTTCATAGACGATTATAAATAAGAAACGTGAGCAGCGTTTAATTTCATCCGCGTTTTGACAGCTTTGACTATAGTTCGACAAGTGTTCTGCTGTGGCTAATATGTATAATAAAAGTGGAGATATTGGCCTTCGTTTATACCTTTTGTTTGTTTGTGATTGATAACAAAACATAATAGCTGGTTTATCAGAGTGCTATTTTTTTTTTTTTGAGTACAATTCAATTATATACCTATCTATGTATTAAGCGCTATATTGAAAGCTACCTCATATAAACCCGCACTTCAACCGCAACATCGCACTTCATATAAACCCTATGGTTTCTAAAAGTGCGGTTAATATTTATAAATATAAATATAAGTGATTATAAAGTAATGTATTGAATAAATAAAAAAAAATAATAATAATAATAATAATAATAATTAGAAGTCAATTTAAATTTTGTACTTAGTATGACTATGAAATGCTTCATTCAATCCTCGTATTACTATTTTATCAATAGCAAGTTTGACGTCAGTAAAGTCATCAATACAACTGAAAAAGTAAAATCGCACACCGAATAGCTCATACACAGTGGACACAGATGTGTAACATCAACGCCGAACAACCCAACCCGAACACATCACCACGGGGTAACCTCGTCCAAACTTGGAGGATCTGAAACTGGAAGCATGGTTGATCGCAGGAGTCCCCATAAGCCTGAGTGGAAAAGAAGACGTTTTAAACATTATTTTTCCATAGAACTCCATAGCAAGCATAGAATATGCTCACGACTTATGTTCCCCGAGGGGGTAGTCAGAGATATTTTTAAGCCTCGGAACATCCACGTTTTACTAGTTGTACCCAA
The DNA here is from genome assembly GCA_927399405.1 of Agonopterix arenella. Classification (NCBI taxonomy): domain Eukaryota; kingdom Metazoa; phylum Arthropoda; class Insecta; order Lepidoptera; family Depressariidae; genus Agonopterix; species Agonopterix arenella. The sequence continues at coordinate 5,568,197 of OV656718.1, read as the reverse complement.
ACTCTGTCCAGTGTCGAACTCCATAATTATAATATAATAATATATGAATAAGTGGCGCTTACATAAAAATATAAAATATAATATTGTCATTTCGTATCCATCGTCTAAAATTTAAGGTTGTTAATATTCTTCTCTTACTTTTGTTCTGCGGAAACTTGCGCACCAAACAGGAAGCACGTTTACCGTGTTCTTTCAACTTTCATAACTTCAACTTTCTTACCTGGGCTAGGAATAGAGCGCTTAACAAACATTCTTTTCAAACAAACCACAGTTTGTGTGAACTTCGATTTAGGATCTAAGTTGCTAGAGATGATAGATACGGCCATTATGCGATTCGTTGCGTCGGTGCAACACGATTTTTTTTTTGTTGTAGGCATCGGCGCGGCCGGTATAAATCTTAAATTTAAATATCAAATCGTGATTGGTAATGATCTTCATGTGACATGTTTTCCTTATTAGCTTGAAACAAACTTAGCGTCATTTCGCAAGTACAGATCGACTGTTCGGTTGCCCCGATCAAAGTATTAACTACGAAATTTAATTTTGACAAGTATTTGATTACATTATAGGTATTCGGTATAATTGAGCCAAATTTCAGCTTTATTTTCCTATCTATTTAAAAAGTCTCGCTTCTTTCCCAGTGGGGAAAGCGGAGAGTATTATTATTATAAAATTGAATCGACGTCTCAAGTCTGATTAGTGATTTCTCCCTCGATGATGTATTAAAGGGATTAGTAGAAACTTCCATAGTTACTACAGAAAACAAAATAGGTTGAATAAAGACAAAACTTATCATATTCTTTTCAGACATATAACTTTTAATAGAAAATTATATGGATAACTTTGTTAGGTTATCAATCAATCAATCAATCAAATATACTTTATTTTACACCAAAACATAAACAGTAAAATACAAAGTTATCAATGCATTCTTATATGTATTATTATTAATAATTGAAGAGTTTTCAATTAATTATATTATTTTGTTTTTTCTTTTCTTACCATAATAGTACTTACTATGTTTTTGTTTTTAATAACAATATACTTATTCTTTATTCTCTTGAATCTAGTACCTATCATAACTTCACCCCTGCCATTCACCAGGTGATAACAGACACGTCTCACAAACCCAGAGAGGACGAAAGGGTCACAATAGAAAGATTTTACCTTACAATAAAATCAATATTGTGATCCTGAAGTCCTCTCTGGGCCTATTTAAGGCCACCTGGTGAGGCGCAATGAAGAAAATGGCGGCAGCGCCAAACAAGCACGCTGGCGAATGGCGGGAAAGGTGACAAGCGGAAGTTATCGTTTAGTGTTCTATTTATGAAATCTAGGAAAATTACGACGGAAGCGGTCAATAAATGGGCTTTTGAGGCAAACATGCAGTAAAATCCAGCAAACACGCTCTCACAAACCCAGAGAGGACTTCAGGATCACAATATTGATTTTATTGTAAGGTAAAATCTTTCTATTGTTAAGGATTCCCAATCGTAGACCTCGCGTATCAGGCTTGCCTCGTTTTTGGTCTACCGTTTAATGTAATAGTTTGAAGCAAAAGTTAAAAATAAACATTATCTTATATCTTATCTATCTTATATCATCATCATCATCAACCTATATCCGTCCCACTGCAGGGCACAGGCCTACCCACAAGGAGGTTGTATGTACGCACGGCGACACATCAAGCTATACAAAACCAACATAAGTTGGCCGCGCGACGCTATGCGTTACTCCACCTACGCGCGGCCTGCTTATTTTGGTTTTGTATAGCTTGATGTGTCGCCGTGTGTACGTTAGTCCACCACGCGTGTACAATGACTTCACATACACATCAGAATTTCTTCTTCAGTGTATGCAGGTTTCCTCACGATGTTTTCCTTCACCGTTTGAGAGCAGTCGGTATTACGTAGGCAAGTTAGAAAAACGTATTGGTACATGGCATGTTGTCCGTGCGGATTCGAATTTGGACCTCAATATTGAGTTTCCATACCTCTCCGCAACGCGCCACCAATTATAAAACTGTAACAGAAGTGTCTGTATTGAAGATATTAACAAAAAAAAGTTACGATATGGTTTTTAGGTATCCCTGATTCCATATAACCAATTTTTGGATTTTTTTTTCTGTCTTTTTGTTTGTTTGATCGAGCATCACGCAAAAACTACTGAACCGATTTTGATGAAACATTTTTTGTTTGATAGCTTATGATCTGACATAAAATCTGGTATACAGGGTGTAAGTGACAGCCTAGTAAATACTGAAACGGTGAACTCAGACCATCAAACTGAACAACTTTCACTATGGAGTCTACCTCAGGAAACGCGAAAAAAAACAGCTGCCCCATACAAAGCTGCTGTACCTACCCGACTTAAGTGTATGGGACAGCTGGTCCGCACAAATTATACACCCTGTATAATTTGTGCGGACGAAGTCGCGGGTTAACTCTAGTTATCTATACATATAAAAAACTAAGTCGTGTGGTGGCATTGAATAGCACCAACCCAGACGGGTGTCGTTAGAGGAGACTAATTCCTTCCGCCATCAGAACTCAAAAAAAAATTTGAGGACCACCTCGGGAGTACACCCTTTCAACAAAATAAGTATTTTTTTAATTGGTCCACAATTGACGAGAATATCGGTAAACATGCAGACGAACATAGAACCTCCTCCTTTATTGAAGTCTGTTAATAAATTAGAATCTTTAACTATAGTTAGTACCTGATCTAGTTGATCTATGGAGGTGTGGCTGGTGGGACTCTTGATGGCGTCGAAGACTGAAGAGTCGCTGTCGTGGTCTGACTGCTGGTGAGGAGTCTCTGGACTGTCGGGGATCTCGCCGGCGGCTGTCAAAAACACACATATTTTTCAATCAATCAGTTGCCGATAACAACGGTCTTAGACACCTTATTTATTCATTTCCTTACGACATAGGTAAAAAAACGTTTTTATATTAGGGATACGACCACTGACCACGGAATAGATAGTCTATACTAATATTACAAAAGCGAAAGTCCCTCTGTCTATTAAGTTTTCACGATTCACGTTTAAACCGACGGGTTTCACCAGACACACGCCTGAACCGACGGACGTCATTTGACACATACCTAAACCGACTTGTGTCACCTGACACACGCCTGAACTGACTGGTGTCACCTGACACACGCCTGAACCGACTGGTGTCACCTGACACACGTCTGAACCAACTGGTATCACCTCACACACGCCTGAACCGACTGGTGTCATCTGACACACGTCTGAACCGACTGGTGTCACCTGACACACGTCTGAACAGACGGACGTCATCTGACACACGTCTGAACCGACTGGTGTCACCTGACACACGTCTGAACAGAAGGACGTCATCTGACACACGTCTGAACCGACTGGTGTTACCTGACACACGCCTAAACCAAGGGACGTCATCTGACACACGCCTAAACCGACTGGTGTCACCTGACACACGTCTGAACCGACTGGTGTCACCTGACACACGCTTGAACCGACTGGTGTAACCTGATACACGCCTGAACCGACGGACGTCACCTGACACACGTCTGAATCGACGGGTTTCACTTGACACACGCCTGAACCGACGGGTGTCACCTGACACGTGTCTGAACCGACGGGTTACCTACAATAAACTAAATGAGCACAGACCGTGCGGGTGTATGTTGCGCCTGACCGCGCGGGGCTCCGGCGGGTGGAGGGCGGAGCGCCCGGCGCCCGGCGCCCTGCACACCGCCGCCTGCACCACCTCGCACACGCGCCTGAACCGACGGATGTTACCTGCAACCAAGTGTCACACACTAATAATGAAATTGTTCTTTTAATAACCCAAGTTACTTTCTTTCCATTCTGAAGTAGTCTTTGCACTGAACGTGGTATGTCTTTTGGTACATTTTCATAATGCATTCAGAGATTTTTTTTTTCGATTTGACCAATACAGCATTACTCAGGGAGCATCATCATCATCATCATATCAGCCGACAGACGACCACTGCTGGACATAAGCCTCCCTCAAAATGGGGGGATTTGCCATAATCGCCACGCTTGGCAGGCGGGTTGGCGATCGCAGTTGGATTGAATGTGTGTCCTCAGAGAATGCTGCTGCCCATCCTCCGGTAGATCCCTTAGTCGCCTTTTACGACACCCACGGGAGGAAATGGGATGGTGCATCGACTCAGGGACGTCAGGGAGCATCGACTGCTTATTACTGCGGACTATGGGGGGACCACACCAGTGAGGGCGAAGCACCGTGGTAGGTCTACCGAATCAGTGAATGAACTTAAGCAACCTGCCCAAGTGGCACCCCTAAGGGGTACAAACAAACAAACAAACAAACAGACAGACAAAAAATCCAAAAATTGGTGATATGGAATCAGGAACACCTAAACCATATCGTAACTTTTTTTTTTTAATATCTTCAATGTACAGACACACTTCTGTTACAGTTTTATGATAGTTTAGATATAAGATAAACCTTTTAAATATTGTTAGTATTTAAAAACTAGTGGTGTATATGAAAGTTATCCATATAAGAAACAATAATAATAATTGAAATAAACCAGAATAATACTAACCAGATAATAAAGTGAATGTTATCGCGTACAAATATTCCTTTCCATTTTCTCCCGGCGCCTTCGTTATGGTCGAAATGTCAACCTGAGGATATAACAAAGTCTGTTTTAGATTTATTAAACATAGTCGTATGATTCCGGCTTAGAATGGATGGTGTCGTATGAGACGACTAAGGGATAAGGATTCTTTTTCAGCTTTTCGTTATATCGCATGACAACACGACGTGGTAGCTTCAAAAAAAGATTTGACGTTAGATAAGTGTGCTTCAAGATGGAATACACAGGGTGTAAAATTAAATGGGACACTTACGTCAAACTGAACAACTTTCGCTATTGGACCAATATTGAAAAGGAAAAAAAAAAATCTGCTGTCCCATACATTTCAGTCAACTTATGTTTGCAGTTTTGTAAGGGTCAGCGGATTTTTTTTCGCGATTTCAGTGTTGATCCCATAGGATAAGTTGTTCAGTTTGATGGTCTGAAGCACCTCTTTGAGTGTCCCATTTAGTTTTACACCCTTTATACAAATAAACATTTAAGGGGGTGGTTAAGACTATCAAACTGAACAACTTTCACTATGGGACCAATATCGAAATCGCGAAAAAGAAATCTGATGTTCCATCATCATCATATCAGCCGATAGACGTCTACTGCTGGACATAGACCTGTCCCAAAATGGGGAGATTGGCCATAATCGCCATGATGCAATGCGTTTGCAATGTTCCATACTAAACTACTGATCTACTCGAGCTTAATGTACAGGGCAAAATAACGTTTTGCGATTTCGATGTTGGTCCTATAGTGAAAGTTGTTCAGTTTAATGGTCTCAACAACCCCCTTAAAAGTTTTAAATTTTTTTTTTTTACTTTTGTTACACCCTGTATATGACTTTGACATAATTCATTAACAGACAAATTTACTAATAATTCTATGAAAACCTTCAAAATGTGCCTTGCTACAGCTTTGAAAGCTGTTTAGTAGTTGTAGCAAGGTTTCTGAGAACTCCACAAGAGAATTATAGTCGTAAGTATATTACCTGAAACCGTACGTGCCTCTGGAACATGGCGGGCGCGTTTGAGCCTCTCTTGTATTCTACCCTGAATGACATCGGACTTAGAACGCTGTGGGAAAGCTCTGCTATCTGCAATATAACAATACGAGCGTTAACCCGCGACTTCGTCCGCACAAATTATATACCAGATTTTCCAGACATATATATATAATTCAATTCAACTCTATTCGACCTATATACGGTCGAATTGAGTTGAATTGAATTCAAACCTCCTTTTTTTAACTCTGTTAAAAAGTAGATACTTTGATATCATCATACGCCTATACAGGGTGTTTGGGTAAGCAGTTGCATTACTTTAAGGCGCGGTTTATACAGGGTGTAAGTGACATTCTAGCAAATACTGAAACGGTGAACTCAGACCATCAAACTGAACAACTTTCACTATGGTGCCTCAGGAGACGCGAAACCGTTTCAGTATTTGCTAGGCTGTCACTTACACCCTATATAGAAGAGACGTGGCGCGGGCGGGGTGCGGCAATATAAACCTTATAGTACGTAGCATAGCGTCGTTTGGAGAATTACGCCCGCGCCTCCAGGGGTCGCCGCCTGGTGGCGCTAAGGTAAGAGAGGTGTCTGCGGGTGCCCGGTGCTAAGCGTATTATTATTTATTATAACCCGCGACTTTGTCCACACAAATTATATACCAGATTTTAAGTCAGATAATAAGCTATCAAACAAAAAAAGTTTCAGTATCAAAATCGGTTAAGTAGTTTTTGTGTGATGCTCGTTCAAACAAACAAACACAACCCAAAAATTGGTGATATGGAATCAGGGATACCTAAAAACCATATCGTAACTTTTTTTTTTGTTAATATCTTCAATGTACAGACAAACTTCCTGCTACAGTTTTATAATAGTTTAGATAACCCGCGACTTTGTCCGCACAAATTATATACCAGATTTTAAGTCAGATAATAAATTATCAAACAAACAATTTTCATCAAAATCGGTTCAGTTTTTTTTTGCGTGATGCTCGTCAAACAGATAGACAAAAAATCCAAAAATTGCTAATATGGAATCAGGGATACCTAAAAACCATATCGCACATCCGGTAGAACAAAGTCAGAACTGTCAAAATTTACGAAACTGAGTTAATAATGACAAAATGTTCCATCACCTGTTACGTGTTTGGTAGCACAAAGACACTTTGTTAGTTCAAATAGATTATTAAGATAAAAACATACTTAGCATAATTCTTTAAACGTTTCAATACCAAATCTAGAAATTAAAAATTTTAAATCTTTACTTTGCTCTACTGAACAATTTGTGAAATGTAAGTTCTGACTTTGTTCTACCGGATGTGCGATATCGTAACTTTTTTTTTCTTAATATCTTCAATGCACATAAACACTTCCTGTTACAGTTTTATAATAGTTTAGATTATTACGTAGTTTAAAATGAGCACTTAACTACGTAGAGTACTTACACTAAGAAACGCGTGTATAAGGTCCGCCTTGACTGTGGCGAGGGGTTTCCCCTTCACCAGCGCGGTGAAGGTCTCCTCCTTGTCGGCGGAGAGCAGCAGCGACCCGAACCACGACCTCTTGGTCAGCTCCGGAGACGATTCCGGCGTTAACTGTACTTCTTCTGCCGATGCTACGGAAGAAATGAACGAATTATTGAGAGAAGGTAAACATAGCTTCATGACTTAAGGTGGTTTCAGTCCATACAAAAGTTTGACCCACAATACGCTTAGACGGAATTAATAAAAGTAATATTTTATATATGGAAAAATAGTTTAGAAAATCTAATTGCCGCGTCACAAATAACATTTGCAATTTATAATGTAATTACGAAGCTATAAAGCTTTTAAAATTTTGTATGAAAAATTTCAAAGCTTTATACCTTCGTAATCATTTTATAAATTGCAAATGTTATTTGTTACGCGGCATCTAGATTTTCTAAACTATTTTTCCATATATACAAAGTTACTTATATTAATACCGTCTACGTGTATTGTGCGTCAAAGTTTTGTATAAAATTGACCCCTCTGCAACCACACCTTGGACACTTAGTGTTGACGTCATATACAGGGTATTGGGTAAACAGTTGCATTACTTTAAGGGGTGATTGTGCCCATGACAATGAACAATTTTCCCAATGAAACATATATGAAATTCGCAAAAAAATTTCTGACCTTTACACAAACTAAATTCAATCAGCTGAAGGAACGTTTGTATGAAAAGTCCAAAAAAAATGTGAATTTCCTATGGGTTTCTTCCGGAATGTTGTTCCGTATCATGGGTACAATCACCCCTTAAAGTACTGCAACTGTTTACCCTAACACCCTGTACAGAGTGAAATTGATATCATTAGCGTCCTTTTAAACTAAGAGTCTACCCATCAAACTGAACAACTTTTACTATGGGAGCAAACCGATCGGAGCAAAAAAAAAAAATCTGCTGTTGCATACATTTGAGTCGCGAACTCGCGCGTCGAGATTGCAGTTTAGTATGGAAGATTTTTTATTTGCTCCGATCGGTTTGCTCCCATAGTAAAAGTTGTTCAGTTCGATGGGTCGACTCTTAGTGTAACACGTTCCGGGACAGTGACCGGCTATAGACGTGATAACAATAAAAGTTCTGTTGTGTCTCGTTCACTGCCCCGGAACGTGTTAAAAGGATATAAATTTCACCCTGTACAGGGTGTTGGGGAAAACAGTTGCATTACTTTAAGGGGTGATTGTACCCATGATACTGAACAACATTCCGGAAGGAAATTCACAATTTTTTGTCGACTTTTCATACAATCGTTCGATCAGCTGATTGAATTTAGTATGCAAAGTCCAGACATTTTTTTGCGAATTTCCTATAGATTTCTTTGGGAAAGTTGTTTAGTATCATGGGTACAATCACCCCTTAAAGTAATGCAACTGTTTACCCAAACACCCAGTAATTTGTGTGTTGTCGTCTGTTGTCGAATCGATCATTTAGGGCACTACCGAAGACACTACCGCAAAAGCACCAAAAATACAAAATAAAACAATAAGAACCTAACATTGTACTGAAACTATGACCTATTTTGCTTCCAGTAATAAGTATGGCAAAAACATCTGAACGCACGGAAGTTATCCCTAGTCGCAACAAGATCACCAGAAAACGATAATGTTAGGTTCCTATTGTTTTATTTTGTATTTTTGGTACTATTGCGGTCGTGTCTTCAACACTGCCATAAATGATCTCTGGAATTGGCTCTCTAATAGCCATGTTTTTTTCCTTCTTATTGCTGAGTCCTGTTTGCAATGGAGGGAACTCGGATATTTCGTTTTCCTACTCCTCCTATCTTCTTTAATTAATTCATTGCGGGTTCCAAGACAGATTAGAGTCATCCCCCGGGCTCGCTGGACTTCATTGTCCAGTGTTGTGAATGGTCGCCGCTGTTGATCCTGGCTTGCAGGAGTTACAGCGGTGGGAATGTGTGGTGGGCCTCTGCCCGATTATTTTATTGTCGAATCGAAATGTCGAATGTTGTCTGGTAAATAAAAAGCTCGTGTGATGTAAGGATATACTCACCCTGCATTTTCCTTCTATGGAACCTGGGTGAGCCCAGGAAGGAGTTCTTGATGGTGGCGAGCCGCGCGCGCCATGGCGCCGCCGCGCCCGCTGTGCCCGGGACTGAGCCCCCAGGCACTCCTGCAAATGGACACTAATTATTAACTCCTTTATTCACAGAAGCAGTTCATCATCATCATCTCAGCCGACAGACTGCTGGACATAGGCCTCCCCCAAGGATCGCCATAACGACCGGTCCTGCGCTGCCCTCATTCAACGGGTTCTCGCCGCCTTCACCAGGTCGTTGGTCCACCGTGGGGGGGATTGGATCTGCGAACAATGTGCCCCGCCCATTCCTAGTTGAACTGCCTCCGTGGTCTAATGGTTAAGAGCATTGGCTCTCGACACGGAGGTCGTGTGTTCGATTCCCACGGGGGATACCTAGTGAAATATCACTTTGTGCGTTTCTCCCCAGTAGGTTAGGACATTGCAGGCTGAATCGCCTGATTGTCTGAAAAAAGATATGATTCCGTGCTTCAGATGGCACGTTAAGGCGTTGGTCCCGGATACTATCTCTGGTGGTAGTAGTCGTTACATAAAAACCACGTCAGAGGCCGTAAGGCGGTCTGAAAAAACTCTGACACCAGGGCTCTGCCCACACCATAAGAAGAAGATTCCCAGTTTAGCAACTAGCAGGAATAAGCTTGTTGCAAGTTTATATGACGACCCGATTGGTGTAATGGTTACCACGCCTGCCAAACCAGGGTCCTGGGATCGAATTCCGGTGCGGTCATGGATGTTATATGTTTGTGCCGTTGTTGTATGGTTTCCATAATAAACAGCCTCTAGTGCTTGCTTGGGATCATACGCCTGTGAGCGTTATTTATTTATTTATTACACTACGACAAACTTGTATAGTGTTTGCTCTATGTTTGCAAATGCAAACTTTTTCTTTTTATTGATGATGGGTTTGCTCTTGACTTCAATCCAGTCCTCAGGATGAAAATAGGGTCGAAGATGTAGCGAGCTTACCCAGAAGAGCCTATTCACTCGTACTTTAAAGTAATTCGGGTTGTAAGCGCTCGGAAATACTGACGCAGGCAGGGCATTCCACTCCTGGGCTGTGCGCATTATAAAAGATTCAGAAAGGCGCTTGGTGCGAATATGTGGAATGTCAACCGAAAAGGGGTGATCCCGGGTGCGTCGGAAAGTCCGATAGTAGAAAGGGGAAGGTGGGATGAGCTGATGTAGCTCTTGGTCACACTCACCGAAGTACAATCTGTAGAAGACCGACAAGCACGCTACTCTGCGGCGGTGGGCTAGGCTTTGAAGCTTAGTCTCAACCAGTTTACTGTCGCCAATGAGTCTCCTGGCTCTGCGTTCAACCGAGTCAAGAGCGGCAAGTTGATATTTGGCTGAGTTATCCCACAGGTAGCAGCAGTACTCCATACAGGGTCGGACCTCCTACCAGCCCACCCGCCCTACTCCACCTTGCGACGGGACGTATAGGCTGATGCTGATGGCATAAATGTTCACGTCAAGCTAATGAAGGATAGATAGATGTAATAGTAACCTGTTATGGTGCCTAGGTTGGGTAGGAAGGACGCAGCCTGCGCGGGAGACTGCGCGGAGCTCGGCGGTCCGGGCAGGGACGATCTCTCGCGCACTGCAACACGAATAGTCAGGGAGTTATACCCATTGACATAAATACTATACAGTAGCCCAGTCATTTTACAGTTTGAGCCGGGACTAATTAATAATTAACATTTTTTTTCGGTTTAATATTGAAGAGCCAATTTGAGCCTAGAAATGTACCAAAATATAAAAAAAATCACGTCAGCAACAGTTCCAATTTTAAAATTTAGGAATTATCTCGTTCTAAACAACCTGATGGTAAATTTTTTTTTGCACATATTTAAGGCTTTACCATTAAACATACTACAACCATGGTGTCAATATTTTTGTCTACTTAGAAGGTTTTGAAAAATAAATCCGTACTTTCTAACAAATACCCCATTTTTTAAATTTCAATGCCTATTTTATTGCTCAAAAATAATTTGTATTGTTAAATCTAACTCAAATGAGTGCATTGGTATTAAATATTATTAATTTAAAAGCTTTCTGGGACATATTATTTTGATTTCTATGTTGCGTAGCGAATTTTTTTTAAATATGTTTTAAGATAGTCTTTTTGTCACTAAATGGTGCCGGTTACAGTTTAAAAGTCCAATTAATAATTACTTCCTACCCCGCTTAACAAAACTCCGTAAAATGACTGGGCTACAGGGTGTAAGTGACAGCCTAGGAAATACTGAAACGGTGAACTCAGACCATTAAACTGAACAACTTTCACTATGGAGCCTACCTTAGGCAACGCGAAAAAAAACAGCTGTCCCATACAAAACTGCTGTAACTACCCGATTAAAATGTATGGGACAACTAATTTCTTTTCGCGATTCCTGAGGTAGGTTCCATAGTGAAAGTTGATCAATTCGATAGTCTGAGTTCACTGTTTCAGTATTTGCTAGGCTCTCACTTACACCCTGTAGACTACAAGTCTCATACAAAGTCGTAGCAAATTTTTGTCCGAATCTGACACATTACCCACACAAATTAAGTATGCATGCTGTTAGGTGGCACGAATATGTTGTTTGACGATTATTTTGTTGACTTCAAAACAGGAGGAGGTTTTTCAATTCGACCGCATATATGTTTTTTTTTGTGTGTTCGCGGATAACTTCGTCGTTTATAAACCGATTTTGATGATTCTATTTTGTTGGAAATAAGATATTATTAAAACTGTAACAGAAGTGTGCTTGCACATTGATGATATTAATAAAAAAAGGTTACGATATGGTTTTTAGGTGTCCCTGATTTAATATCACCAATTTTTGAATTTTTTGTTTGTGTATTTGTTTGTTTGAACGAGCATCACGCAAAAACTACTGAACCGATTTCGATGAAACTTTTTTTGTTTGATAGCTAATGATCTGATTTAAAGTCTGGTATATAATTTGTGCGGACGAAGTCGCGGGTTAACGCTCGTAACCAGTACTATAATTATTGACTTTTTTTATACGTGAACATACCTCGGTGCGACTGCGACGGACTATGTGGTCGGTGCGAGACGGAAGATCCCATGAGTGGTGATTCATTTATTATGATAACTGCTTCTCCTGGCTCCCCACCTGCGTTACAATTTTTATATTTAATGTCATTCGAGTCGACTTTATAGATAAGGTTCGTAAACAATGCGCTTGCTTGATTTCTGCCACTACTTCGTGAGCTGTATGAAGTAATAACAACGCTGTGGCAAGCTTCACTAGGTTCATTTTTGCGTGTCCCGTCTGGCAGTAGGTAATTCATCATCATCAAAATTGATTGTGACTTGTTTGAGTACCTAATAAATAAATAAATAGAAGTAACTAGTACTTTGTGACGGAACCCTTATAGCAGTAGGTATATAAGGTACTTACTAATATTGAGGCTAATAGTGGGACCGGTGGAGTTGGCCCTCTGGTGGTGATGCTCGCGGACAGAGGGCGAGGCTGAAATCATTCATTACAATATGCAAGGTGTAAAAAACATGTTAAGTATGTATTTTAGAAAAAAGTTAAAAATAATTAAATTACTAACAAAATTTTAAGGGTGTATTCAGACTTTGACTATTTATTATAAGGACTAGCTTTGCGGTAGCATTTCACCTCTACCACGGTATAAGAACAATTAATCATGTGCATTTACATTCAATTTTATACCTTATCACTAAACGAGACAGTCTATAATTGCGAAACCATAATTTCGAACTTAGAACGTTTTGGGTTCACACAAGACTACTTTTCATGATTTTTTAACGTTCAAAATTAGAATCTAAAGTTATGGGGAATAAAATCCAAAGTTGCGGATTTCATGTTACCTCGCCCCCCGCAAAAAGTGGCAGAAATGTTTGATAGTAGAATTATACGCGTAACCAGTCCATATACAGGGTGTAAATGACAGCCTAGCAAATACTGAAACGGTGAACTCAGACCATCAAACTGAACAACTTTCACTATGGAGCCTAACTCAGGAGACGCGAAAAAAAAATCAGCTCTCCCATACATTCAAGTCGGATAGGTACAGCAGTTTTTTATGTGACAGCTGCTTTTTTTCACGTCTCCTGAGTTAGGCTCCATAGTGAAAGTTGTTCAGTTTGATGGTCTGAGTTCACCGTTTTAGTATTTGCTAGGCTGTCACTTACACCCTGTATATAAGTATTCAAAGCTCGAAACGTATTAAAACAGATTTTTTTTCGCTATTTCAACGTTGGTTAGAGAAAGTTGTTCAGTTTGATGGGTCTGATCATGAAGGATGTATACGCCAATGATTTTACGATATCTTGCAGATTTTTGGAACTTTGTTAAACATTTCTTCACATAACATGACGACATACAAATATCTATCTTAGTTAATGAAACTAAACAACTTCCCGTAAGGAACATGGGTCGAAAAGTTCCAGTAATAAGTATGGCAAAAACATCTGAACGCACGGAAGTTATCCCTAGTCGCAACAAGATCCATGTAGTAAGGGACACCAGAAAACGATTTTATTGAGTCAAGCATGGTCTGGCGCTCGGCTCGAAAATTGTGTTAGTCATTAAAAACTAGCAGTACAGTACGACCAGGAAAATAATTCCGCTCGTCAATCTTCGTTTGCGCAGAGCAGGACCGAATCCCCTACAAAGCCCGAGGTCTTCTTCTTTTCGTGTGGGCAGAGCCCTGGTGTCAGAGTTATTTCAGACCGCCTTACGGCCTCTAACGTGGTTTTTATGTAACGACTACTACCACCACCAGAGATAGTAGCCGTGACCAACGGCTTAACGTGCCATCCGAAGCACGGAATCATTTTTCCTTTCAGCCTGCAATGTCCTAACGAGCTGGGGAAAAACGCACAAAGTGACATTTCACTAGGTGTCCCCCGTGGAAATCGAACCCACGACCTCCGTATCGAGAGCCAATGCTCTTAACCATTAGACCACGGAGGCAGTCCTTAACCATTAGACCACGGCAGTCGCGTTCGCGGTTCACTGTCCGCGAAGGTGTTACATAGGGCCCCGGTAGTCAGTGGTATGTGCGTTCGTAGTCATGAGTTAAATTACAGAGTACTATAATAACTACGTTAAATTGTACAGTATTGTAATATTCATACCTAATGGTGATCCAGGGGTGGCCGGCGTGCCTCCGAGGGAAGAGACTCGGTGTGGAGTGTGACCTGCTATCATAACCCTTACTTTAAACAATATTGTATTCTGTCTGTTCTGTATATATACTTGAAGTCTGTTTATTTGTGTACAAACATAAATATCTATTTCAATTAAGACAAGATACGAGCTCACGATTGTTACGATGTCAATATAAGCATACATTATATAAGCCACCGGTGAAATTGTCACTAGTATCAAATAACTCGTTTAGCATGTGTGTTGATATATTTAATAAATTGCCGGACTGTTTTAAGGATAAGAAACTAAACGATTACAAAATGTTAACCAAGAAATTGCTTATAGAATAGTGTTTCTATAGCATCGAGGAATTCTTGGAGGACAAATTTTAATGATAATTTATAACTAATTCTTATGACATTGTATTGTGCTTTATTTTACTTAATTTATATTGACATTTACTTAATTAATTTCTAATAACACTCTTTTTTTGTGTAAGTACGGGGTAGATAATTCCATTGACATTTTAAAATAACTAATATAAATGTTGACATTTTTCAGTTATAATTGCTATGGTGTAAGATTTAGCTTCTTGTTTGTATATAAATGTCATGTAAATTAATATTTCTATGATAAATGTGTGTACACCTGCGAAGGTAGGGTTTGGAGGGCCTGACAAAAAATGTGACTGTAACTGCAAATTGTATTACCCAAATTCCACACACAATAAATTATTATTTCATTAAATTATTATTATTTCATTATTTCATTGTTTCATTTCATTTCATTATTTGATAATTTATATATATTTTAATCTGACAAGTTAGCATGCGATACGCCCGCGGGGTACAGACGCTGGGGAGGAGATGTTATCTATCGTCGGCATCCTCTGTAAACCTCGTAATAACATGGGACAAAATTTTACGTTGGAAGTCAAAAACCTCTGTTTTTTTTTATAAAGCTTCTTCTAACATTTCGTTGTTTATTGATAAGTATAGAGTTACAGAATAATTAGGGATTTTCCGATTAAAAAAGAATAAGTAGTTCCAAATGGCTCGATAGATAGCGTTGACAATACATGGATGAGCGACCATGCAGATAATAAAATACAAAAAAAATAATAAAAAATTGCGTCTTTATCGTCAACGGATGCGTCTGACTTATTGACATGAATTTTTTGTTTACTTTTTAGTCTAAATTTCCGACTTCACATCCAACTTGCATTAATGCAATCTATTGCGGAATGTTGGAACCATAAACTTAATATTACTAGTAAGTAGACCAACACAGTGTGCGAATGATAAGATAAGATAAGATAGATAAGATAATGTTTATTTTTAACTTTTGCTTAAAACTATTACATTAAACGGTAGACCAAAAACGAGGCAAGCCTAATGCCGGAAAGAGATTCCCACCTTCCTGAAAAACTTACGCGTGTGAAAGAGATTATAATAGAATAGCCGTAAAACCACTTTTAAACAATGAAGTCTCGGTTGGTATCCTGTCAAACAATTATCGCTTACTATTTTATGATTTTCTTTATAATTCATTTTGTGTTTTATCAGACAAATATAAAAAAAATCATTACAGTATCATATTCTATGTTGGAATGCAGTATAACTTGTACCAGCAAATCAAATACAGAAAAGTTTCAAAAGTAAATATCATTAGTACAGTACTACTTTCATAACACTTTTTTTCATATATTTTATTCTAAAAATAATTTCGTAATACATTCATTACATGCAGTTAAGCGTTCTATTTTCTAGATAATATATTATTTCAAATAATTATGAGTAAGATCAAAAAATATTGTGTATACGTGAAAAAGAAACAGTTTCACATAGAGATTGATTTCCAAAATAACCACTAAAACTCACACACGTATAAATTTCGCACATATTGACATTTCGGTTTCGGTGATGCAATCATGAGGAGACTTTGGCTATTTATTATAATATAAGGACTAGCCTCGCGGTAGCATTTCCCCTCTGCCACGGTATAAGATCAATTAATCATGTGCATTTACATTCAATTTTATACCTTATCACTAAACGAGACAGCCTTTAATGGCGAAATAATAATTTCGAACTTAGAATGTTTGGGGCTCGCGCGAGACTACTTTTCATGATTTTTTAACGTTCAAAATTAGAATCTAAAGTTTTGGTAATAAAATCCAAAGTTGCGGATTTCGTATTACCTCGCCCCCCGCAAAAAGTGTCAGAAATGTTTGTTAGTAGAATTACACGCGTAACTAGTCCCTATATAAGTATTCAAAGTGAGGAGATAGTTGGTCTATAACGATAGTATATTATTAAGTTTATGGTTGTGGAACTACGTTTTACTATTAGTCAGAAAACTCCTCATTTTCAGTAAAATTCCAAAGCATTTCAAAATGTTATGCCATATCTTAAAATGAGTGTATAATAAAGGTGGCATACCTGAAGGAGGGCTGGCAGGGAGTTGAGGCGAGCTCCTGCCCTCGGCGCGACGTCCCGACGCGGACCTGCTTCGACCAAACCTGCTCTCAATGTCCCGTTTAATGTTTTACTACTCTTTTTACATACATACATACACAGAGGAAGGCGTAACTCGGTTGACACGAGTGACAGCCCGGCTAATATTGAAACGGTGAATTCAGACCATTAAACTGAACAACTTTCACTATGGATCCAACCTCAGGAAACGTGAAAAAAAATCAGCTGTTTCATACATTTGAGTCTAGTCGGTATAGTTGTTTTGTATGGATCAGCCTAAGATGTTTTTATTTTATATGTAGATGCGTTGCCCGCGCTACAAAATGGTAACACTACAGGGTGAAATTGATATCATTAGCACCCTTTTAAACTAAGAGTCTACCCATCGAACTGAACAACTTGCACTATGGGATCAAACAAATCGGAGCAAAAAAAATATCTGCTGTTGCATACATTTGAGTCGACTAGGCACTGCAGTTTAGTATGGAACAGCAGATTTTATTTTTGCTCCGATCTCTTTGCCCCAAATAGTAAAACTAAAAGTCAGTTGGATCTTAGTTTAAAAGGATTCTAATGATATCAGTTTCACCCTGTATATCGCGCCATTTTAGTGCAATGATGGTAGCGTATAACGCGTCTATTTGTAAAACGTCATTGGGAGCAGCTGATTTTTTTCTCGTCTGAATTCACGGCTTCAGTATTTGTCAGGCTGTCACTTACAGCCTGCTCCATACAAACCTACTCGACCTAAATGTGTGGGACAGCAGATATTTTGCCGCGATTTCGCTATTGGTCCCATGGAGAAAGTTGCTCAGTTTGATGGTCAAATCATCCCCTTAAAACAGTTTCAGCTAATTATGTTAATAGGGTGTAAATTTGTATGCGTTACATAACAAACAGGGTGCTTTGGACCATCGAAATGGACAACTTTGACTATAAAGCCAATAGCGAAATCGCGAAAATAAATCAGCTGTTTCATAGAAAACGTCAATAACTCGAAACCTTTGACTATTTATTATAAGGACTAGCCTTGCGGTAGCATTTCCCCTTTGCCACGGTATAAGATCAATTAATCATGTGCATTTACATTCAATTTTATACCTTATCACTAAACCAGACAGCTTATAATTGCGAAACAATAATTTTGAACTTAGAACGTTTGGGGTTCACACGAGACTACTTTTCATGATTTTTAACGTTCAAAATTAGAATCTAAAGTTATGGGGAATAAAATCCAAAGTTGCAGATTTCATGTTACCTCGCCCCCCGCAAAAAGTGGCAGAAATGTTTGTTAATAGAATTACACGCGTGGCTAGTCCCTATATAAGTAGTCAAAGCTCGAAACGTATAAAACAGTTTTTTTTCGCTATTTCAATGTTGGTTAGAGAAAGTTGTTCAGTTTGATGGGTCTGATCATCAAGGACGTATACGCCAATGATTTTACGATATCTTGCGGATATTTGGAACTTTGTTAAACATTTCTTCACATCACATGACGACATACAAATATCAATCTTAGTTATATAGTACCTGAATTGAGATCTCCTCGGAGTTATAGGCGACCCTTCGCTTATCTGACCAAAATGTGCTGATTGGCCGTTTACCTGTAAATTATAATTATATTATTAATAGAGTTAACCCGCGACTTTGTCCGCATTAGCTATCAAACAAAAAAAGTTTCATCAAAATCGGTTCAGTAGTTTTTGCGTGATACTCGTTCAAACAAACACCCAAACAAACAAACAGACAGACAAAAAATCCAAAAATTTGTGATATGGAATCAGGAACACCTAAAAACCATATCGTAACACTTTTTTTGTTAATATCTTCAGTGTACAGACCATGGAAAAAAGAAAGGAGCGGAGTTGAGGCAAGGCAGTGAGGTCAGTCGCCATTCGATGAGGTCATGACGTCACAGTGGGCGTGGCCTATGCTGCTCAGTTCGAATCGGACCGCTATTGTTTTCGTACGTCATTATTTTGTTTTCTGAGAGGTGTTTTGTCAATAAAAAACATCTAGAACGATGAAGTGCGCTGTTCCTGGATGTAAAAATTGTTCAGGATCACAGACAAAGCTTGCAGATGGCATAACTTTTCATAGGTAAGTCCAATATAATTTAATAAGAGTTGTTTTTTGAAAATAATTCTCGAATTAGAAGGAAAATTGGTTTTGCTACTACCCGCAAGATGCCGCTCTTTAAAATGGTAAAGAATTGGAATGGAATGGACGATTTTAGAAACTTAAAGTTTAAATGATAGATGAAAATAACGATAAAAACAAAGAGTTTAACTCGTTTATATCGATTTAACTTTTATTTCTTTGTTGAATCGGTCAATTACTAAAAAAATCGTTCAAATCCAAGACGACATCTACCGGCTAGTAGATAACGGTCACAACAGACGGCACTAGTTGGTTGTCATGTTACTCTGCATTTGTTGTAGTTACTCCTTTCGCCGCTAGATGGATTTGGGTTTTTGGGGCGGAGCCTACGCCCATCTCGTACCTCGTCCCCCGCATTTTAGCGACACTTACTTGAATAGAAAAATTGCCTTGCCTCACCTCCGCTCCCTTCTTTTCTTCGTGGTACTGACGCTTAATTGAATCCACTCACAAGATTAAGTTTTCATACAATTATGTCGCAGCGATATTCGACCCCATTTTGTGCCTAAACACTATTTAAATGTTTAAGCATCATTTAATAGGTGTATTGTTGTCAATAAGGAAAATTATTTTTTTCCTTATTATTTGCAATGATCACATGATGATTCTTTGATGATGATTTGATGATTCACTCACTAATCTATATTATTATAAAACTGTAACAGGAAGTTTGTCTATATATTGAAGATATTACCAAAAAAAAAGTTACGATATGGTTTTTAGGTGTCCCTGATTCCATTTCACCAATTTTTGGATTTTTTGTGTGTCTGTTTGTTTGTTTGTTTGTACCCCTTAGGGGTGCCCCTTGGGCAGGTTGCTTAAGTTCATTCACTGATTCTGTAGACCTACCACGGTGCTTCGCCGTCACTGGTGTGGTCCCCCCATAGTAATGCCCCCCATAATAATGAGTAATGCTGTATTGGTCAAACCGAAAAAAAAAATCAAAATCTGAATGCATTATGAAAATGTACCAAAAGACATACCACGTTCAGTGCAAAGTCTACTCCAGAATGGAAAGAAAGTTACTTGGGTTATTAAAAGAACAATTTCATTATTAGTGTGTGACACGTGGTTGCAGGTATTATCCGTCGGTTCAGGCGCGTGTGCGAGGTGGTGCAGGCGGCGGTTTTGTTTGAACGGGTATCACGCAAAAACTACTGAACCGATTTTGATGAAACTTTTTTTGTTAGATAGCTTATGATCTGACTTAAAATCTGGTATATAATTTGTGCGGACGAAGTCGCGGGTTAACGCTCGTAGTGAGTTACAGCTATAGTGAGTCACTATAGCACATTAGGGTCCGCCGAATACATACGGAATAAACCTGATAAGTAGTTCAGTGTTGTCAACTATGGTTACAACAAATACTAGAGTGCTGTTTTAAAAAATGCCAAAAATAAAAATTTATGAAATGCCAAATAAAATGACAAATGCATTTTTAGGTATTTATTAAACGAAACAAACCATTTCTATACATGATAATCATTATCATGTGATCAGGTAATGACCTCGTAACGTATCACGTAATGACAACGTACCTAGTATAACGTAATGATGTTACGATGATAATTTGTATATTATGCAACTATATCAAAAGACTATCGATAGTTTTAACATTTGACATAATCTGCATAAAAAATCGCATGAATCATTATCAAAACAGCGATTTTTGAGCGTAGGCGATTTCGCAACTATACTGCAACAACGTCGAAACTGCACCGGTATTACACGGTATCGTAACGTCAACGACTACGCTCAAAAATCACTAGTGTGATATGAATGTAAATCTTTAAAAAATGCCACCTAAGGTGCTGTTTATACAGAAGAGACGTGTGGCGGTGGCGGATTGTTAAAGTAACACCAATATAAACCTTTTAGTACGTAGTTTCTTAAAACTATTTTAAGTTCTTCTAACACGAGATAAATGTTTAAAAATACAAGAAAATACGTCATCTTTGTGATGATTTTCTATCGAGTGAAGTCATTCCAATCGTGTATTCAATTGATGATTTCACTAGATAAACTATCCAAGAATAGTGAGGTATGTCTTTGGTTTCGGTAAATTGTATAAATCTAGTCGAAACATTAAAAATAAAAGATGCCTCCAAGGTGTTTCGTCCTACCATAGGGCCTTAATAAGGTGACATACCCTGCAAGTGTCGAGTCGTTTCCTCGGGGGATCAGCGGCGGGGGGTGGGGCGGGAGGTCTTGGTTCGTCGTCTCTCGCCGGGCGTCGTCTCTTTCGCTCCAGTAGTAAGAAGTATATAACTTTCTCCGTGTTGTGGCTGCGGATTGAATAAAATACATTGGTTTTTTATTTTATTCAGGCAACCGTACAATAAAATTATGGCAAGCCCATTATGCCCGCTACAAAACGAGGATGGTAGCTGTAGACTCAAAAACGACCCAATCGGGACCGGGCCTGTTACTTTTTCTTCTATAATTTGATTTTAAATCTCAGCAAAGCGTTTTTATGTAAAAAAAAGCTAACTTTTTTGTGAATAAATTTTTTAGGCGAGTGCTGCATACTAGCAGATGCTGTAATTACCAACGCTCACGCGTTTCATACGACGTTTTTCAACATACTTGCGAGGAAAAAGTAATAACATTTCCTAAAACACAACTATTTTAGACAAATATTTTTGAAAAATGGCGCTGGGCTATGGCTTTTTTTTCGAGATAGCGATGCGCGCGCAGGCGGTCGAAGAGGCAAAGACTTAGCCGACATTCAACCAACGACATTTTGTTGCAAACAACCTAATATTAAAAACGCTATAAACGTACTATTTATTTATTTACAGCACTAATTATTGTTAATTTGTTAACTAAAATAAATTGTTTGATGAAATGAAGCGTTTATTTATCAAGTTTTAACTAAAAGAGATTAATATATTCCGAAAAATGTTTCGCTTTTTTAACTGACTTCAAAAAAGGAGGAGGTTTTTACATAAAAACTCTTTGCTGAGATTTAAAAATAAACTATAGAAAAAAAAGTAACATTACCGCACTAGTGCAATAATGTAATCATATAAATAATTGTCCCTTGTGGGATACGAACCCGCGACCCGCGCCCTGCACAGCAGGCAGGTTCACTACAGACTGTGCTACCGGGCCGTCGTCGGCCATTAATTTACATAATATATTTTCTACTTACTGTGAACTTAGTAGTTCTTGTATCAACTTGTCCCGCTGTTTAAAGCAACCAAGGCTGCATATTGCCTGAAAATTATAAATGTAGATTAATTGTACAGTGAACAATAATTATCTTACTTTATATGCCAACGGCTTTTTTAAGAGGTTGATCCGACCATTTAACTAAACCTCTTTCGCTATGTGAAAAAAGATGAAATCTCGAATAAATTTGCTGGTTCATAAATAAATTGTGATACCTTCCTAACAGATTCAAATGTATGGAACAGAAATTTTTTTCCCCTTTTCGATGTTGGTTCCTGAATGAAAGTTGTTCAGTTTGATAGTATAATATGAACACCCTACACAGTGTGTATTGATTATGATTATTTGGTTATAAGGGCTTGGTCAATGACCAAATAGCTACTGCGACCTGGACAGATCTATTGTAGCTGTCACCCTAGACCTAAAGGTCATTTCCTAGGCCCACGGACTTCATGAACCGTGTTATGCTTTTGGAGGGGAGGTCCCTAATGTCAGTGGGTGTTATTATGTATCCACCTAGATGGCGACTCCTGCTGTGAATGAGCACTTCGCATTCGCAGAGGAGGTGTATGGGCGTTTCCTCTGCTTCACAGCAGAATCTGCAAGTGGGTGAATCTACAAGCCCCATTCTGTATAGGTGTTTGTTTAACTTGCAGTGTCCTGTTAAGGCTCGTACTAAGAGCCTTAAGTCGTTGCGGTTTGACTTCCCATACTAATGCAAACAGCTGATCCCGAACTTTTGTATGAAAAGTAGAAATCTTTTTTTGCGAATTTCCTATAGGTTTCTTTGGGAAGGTTGTTCAGTACCATGGGTACAATCACCCCTTAAAGTAAAACAACTGTTTACCCTAGCACCCTGTATAATAACATATATATATATTTTTAGTTTCTGGCCTGAAGCACCCCTTTCGTCATGTAACGCATTTACCGAAGACCGATCAAAATTTACTTTTTCATCTGGTCTTATAGCTTTGTATGGCAATATCAGACAGTCTTACTATTGAGTATGGGTATTAAACTAATAGTGCACTGCCTTACGGTCAAAAAAGGCTGAAAAAGTTCACTTCCGGATACCAGCACAAAATTTTAGTATGTTGTTAGATATGTTCTTTAGACCCCAAAACTACCGGGAGACAGTCTTTGAGGTGTCAGGGTCTCCAGTTATGACGTCATAAATTTTTTTATGGAATCAAAAAATGTTTGTTCTGAAACCTATTGTGTGGGGTATCAAATGAAAGGGCTCCATAAGCCGGTAAAAAAAACTATACAAATAATTAAATAAATATATAATAATTAAATATAAAGTTAAAAAGTAATACAAAATATTATAAAAAATAGTAAACATAAACATTTTTAAAATTGCTTTATTGACGTTTGATATGAGGATATTATAAGTCGTTTGGCGTATGTTTTACAAAAATTTATTCAGCCGTTTCCTACCTGGAAGAGCCCAAACTTGATATGTTTTGAAAATAATTTTAGGATTTTTTAAAAACAGTTTACTGAAAGGTAATAGTGTAGTATATTTTTAGAACCGGCTTATGGACCCCTTTCATTTGATACCCCACACGATAGGTTTCAAAACAAAAAAATTTTTAATCCCATACAAAAATTTTATGACGTCATAACTGGAGACCCTGACACCTTAGAGACTGTCTCCAGGTAATTTTGGGGTCTAGAGAACATACCTAACCACATCCAAAAATTAGGTGCTGGTATCCGGAAGCGAACTTTATTTCCATTAAGGCAGTGCACTTTAAAGTGAAGAACATGAAACTATAGAAAAAAAACGTTAACGTCGAAATTTTAAATTATCGGACAATTTTTTTAATTTTTTTTTGTTAAGGCGCGGCTGGTATCTGTAAGACTTAAGTTTTTATATTAGTAATTTCGTACCTTACAACAATTTCTAAACGGCAATGTGCAATCTTTGTAGTTATTTTAAAGTACCGGGGCTATAGTACTCTCTGCCAACCACAGAACATTATAAGAGGGGTTAGAAATGCAAAGTAGCGCTTTTCCTTCGGAGACGGCTGTCGCAACTTGTCTACCCGCTCACGCTGCTACAATTGCTCATGCCCTCTCGCTCGCACCACGCCGCGCGCCTTATGGTGTTATGCAAATCATTGCATAACCTGTGGTGACACGTTCCACGCCTACTTTGCACTTCTAACCCCTCTTATAATGTTATGTGCTGCCAACAGTCTTCAAAGCCAGCGCGCGCTTCGAAGCAAGCATTTCAGTCCTTAAATGATTTTTTTTTTTGAAATGACTATTACAGCTCTGCTCAGGGAGCAACTACTGCTTTTTACTGCGGGAGGGACCACGAAGGTCACCGAGCCAATTGAATGAACTTAAGCAACCGACCTAGGGGCACCCAGAGGGGTACGGACCTCGGCCTAGGACGTTGCTGGGGCTACGCGGCGGATTGTGTAGCTGGGATAGGTGAGAAGCGGCCTGCGATTGGCCTGTAGCGTCTGTAGGCGCCAGAATTGAAAGGAGTGTGCAGGGGTCGCGGCTGTCCCCGCCGGCGGAGACGTTGATTACTGTGTCGACGTGTTGTTGTCGTGTGTTGTGAGTTTGCGATTGTTAGTCGTGTCTGTTGGGCCGCCTGTACGGCAACCGTGATCTCATCGTCTGGATCGACCAGTACGTTACGGGGTCGACGTCTATTCGTCCTATTAGTCCCACAAGGGTAGATGGCGTTTGCCCTAATTAGAGGGTTGGAGTGACGGGAGATGGTGGCGAAATGATCCGCCACCATGCATTTGAGTAGTAGAATTATTTTATGGTTGATACCTGTAAGACATCGGGGTCTATGGCGTCCGCGCACGGCAGCACCCTGGTCTGGACCACCTCCATCATGGGCAGTTCCTGTTCCAGTTCTCCGCGACCGCCAGCCGTCACCCACGGGTGCCGCGTTATTTCTGCTAGCTACACAAATACAAATCATTTATTTGCTAATAAATAGGGTGAGTACAGTAAATGTTAGATGTTAATATACACTGACCTGCAAAACTAAGTATCACACTTTTAAAATTGCAATAAATTTTTTAAGTACATAAAATGAAATGAAATGAAATTCTATTTATTCGTAAACATAGGTGGATACAATGTAGATCTTATGGTTAACACGCTCCGGGACAGTGAACGAGACACAATAGAACTTTTATTGTTATCACGGCTATAGGCGGTCACTGTCCCGGAACGTGTTAAGTATAAATATAGAGCTCTATGTTTTGCTGCAAGGAGCGTACGAAAATTTTGGATTTAATTAATACATGCGTTATATTTAGACAGGTACATCATTTAAAAACATTTACAAGTATAAAAGTAACAAATATAAAAAAGAGCTAAGTACGCCATTCACAATTAACAAAAAGTAAAAATATGCATGTCAAATTAATCATAAAAAAAAAATAATAATGGAATTAGATTAAATAATGGATGACATATTAATTACAAGATAGAAATAAAATACAATATTCATGTCACATTATTAATACAAATAAGAAATAAAATGTCTGATCAAGTATTTAAATATGTCAGGATCATGTGTTTAAAATTATAAATATACTTTCGAAATAAAAAGGACTCGAAAAAGAGTTTAATTTAAAAAGAATAGTTACAAAGAAAGCTGATAACATTTGCTATAAAACGTTTTTTATTTTAAATCTCTAATTTCTACAGATTAGAAAAAATTTAAATATTTAAAGTGTAGTACTTAGTTTTGCAGGTCAGTGTAGTATAATAATTAAGAACTCTTATTTAGCCATTATTAAGAATAGCATGCAAATATTTAATCATTCCTACAGTTAAATTAGTCATTGATAGCCCAGTCATTTTACGGAGTTTTGTTAGGCGGGGTAGGGAGTAATTATTAATTGTACTTTTAAACTGTAACCGGCACCATTTAGTGACAAAAAGACTATCTTAAAACAAATTTAAAAAAAAAATTCGCTAATACATAGAAATCGAAATTGTGTGTCCCTGAAGGCTT
The DNA here is from genome assembly GCA_927399405.1 of Agonopterix arenella. NCBI lineage: Eukaryota > Metazoa > Arthropoda > Insecta > Lepidoptera > Depressariidae > Agonopterix > Agonopterix arenella. The sequence goes on along the minus strand of OV656718.1, from coordinate 5,542,044 downwards.
TTAAGTTAGTAATATTAATACTAACGCTTTAAACAATTTTTAGCCAAATTTTTTAAACAATAAAAAAGGCATTGAAATTTTAAAAATGAGGTATTTATTAGAAAATACGAATGTAGTTTTCAAAATCTTCTAAGTTTACAAAAATAATTACACCAAGTTTGAAGTATGTATAATGGTAAAACCTTAAATATGTGCAAAAAAAATTTACCATCAGATTTTTTAGAACGAGCTAAATTTTAAATTGGATCTGTTGCTGAAGTGATTTTTTTTTAATTTTAGTACATTTCTAGGCTCAAATTGGCTCTTCTATGTTGTACCGGAAAAAAAATCAATTATTAATTAGTCCCGGCTCAAACCGTAAAATGACTGGGCTATGAATTTATCACAGTTACTTCCTATTGATCCCGATAACGGAAAAAGCTTAGGTACATAATCAGAAAGAAAAACAATAATTATCAATGTCACAACTACAATACAAAAACAAATAAATAAAAACAAATAATAAAGTCAAAAGCTAAGCTATGAATTGATTTACAAATTAGTCTGTATTTTCTAGAAATTCCTCGATTGAATAAAATGTATTTTGTAAGAGCCATGCATGATTTAAATATATTGAAAGATTGTGTTTTGAACAAACAAAATAAACTAAGTTTATTTCGTTGCTAATAATACCCAGCCAAATAACTTAATTTCCTATGTTGTTAGGTATGTTCCCAGCACCCAAAAACTGCCGGGAGACAGTCTCTGCGGTGGGGATCAACGCGTCGCACATTAGTTATGTGCCGAGTCAGGTAGTACTCGAGTACTGATTCGAATATAACTACTCGCATACTCGAGTATCTAAACTATTATAAAACTGTAACAGAAGTGTGTCTGTACATTGAAGATATTAACAAAAAAAAAGTTATGGTATAGTTTTTAGGTGTCCCTGATTCCATATCACCAATTTTTGGATTTTTTGTCTGTCTGTTTGTTTGTGTGTTTGTTTGTTTGATCGAGCATCACGCAAAAACTACAGAACCTATTTTGATGAAACTTTTTTTGATTGATAGCTAATTATCTGACTTAAATATGGTATATATAATTTGTGCGGACGAAGTCGCGGGTTAACCCTAGTACTATTATAAAAACAAAAAAAAAACAAAAAAAAAGTTACTGTATGGTTTTTAGGTGTCCCTGATTCCATATCACCAATTCTTGGATTTTTTGTCTGACTGTTTGTTTTTTTGTTTGATCGAGCATCACGCAAAAACTACTGAACCGATTTTGATTAAACTTTTTTTAGATCACCAATACATGCGTTATATTTAGACAGGTACATCATTTAAAAACATTTACAAGTATAAAAGTAACAAATATAAAAAAGAGCTAAGTACGCCATTCACAATTAACAAAAAGTAAAAATATGCATGTCAAATTAATCATAAAAAAAATAATAATAATGGAATTAGATTAAATAATGGATGACATATTAATTACAAGATAGAAATAAAATACAATATTCATGTCACATTATTAATACAAATAAGAAATAAAATGTCTGATCAAGTATTTAAATATGTCAGGATCATGTGTTTAAAATTATAAATATACTTTCGAAATAAAAAGGACTCGAAAAAGAGTTTAATTTAAAAAGAATAGTTACAAAGAAAGCTGATAACATTTGCTATAAAACGTTTTTTTATTTTAAATCTCTAATTTCTACAGATTAGAAAAAATTTAAATATTTAAAGTGTAGTACTTAGTTTTGCAGGTCAGTGTAGTATAATAATTAAGAACTCTTATTTAGCCATTATTAAGAATAGCATGCAAATATTTAATCATTCCTACAGTTAAATTAGTCATTGATAGCCCAGTCATTTTACGGAGTTTTGTTAGGCGGGGTAGGGAGTAATTATTAATTGTACTTTTAAACTGTAACCGGCACCATTTAGTGACAAAAAGACTATCTTAAAACAAATTTAAAAAAAAAATTCGCTAATACATAGAAATCGAAATTGTGTGTCCCTGAAGGCTTTTAAGTTAGTAATATTAATACTAACGCTTTAAACAATTTTTAGCCAAATTTTTTAAACAATAAAAAAGGCATTGAAATTTTAAAAATGAGGTATTTATTAGAAAATACGAATGTATTTTTCAAAATCTTCTAAGTTTACAAAAATAATTACACCAAGTTTGAAGTATGTATAATGGTAAAACCTTAAATATGTGCAAAAAAAATTTACCATCAGATTTTTTAGAACGAGCTAAATTTTAAATTGGATCTGTTGCTGAAGTGATTTTTTTTAATTTTAGTACATTTCTAGGCTCAAATTGGCTCTTCTATGTTATACCGGAAAAAAAATCAATTATTAATTAGTCCCGGCTCAAACCGTAAAATGACTGGGCTATGAATTTATCACAGTTACTTCCTATTGATCCCGATAACGGAAAAAGCTTAGGTACATAATCAGAAAGAAAAACAATAATTATCAATGTCACAACTACAATACAAAAACAAATAAATAAAAACAAATAATAAAGTCAAAAGCTAAGCTATGAATTGATTTACAAATTAGTCTGTATTTTCTAGAAATTCCTCGATTGAATAAAATGTATTTTGTAAGAGCCATGCATGATTTAAATATATTGAAAGATTGTGTTTTGAACAAACAAAATAAACTAAGTTTATTTCGTTGCTAATAATACCCAGCCTAATAACTTAATTTCCTATGTTGTTAGGTATGTTCCCAGCACCCAAAAACTGCCGGGAGACAGTCTCTGCGGTGGGGATCAACGCGACGCACGTTAGTGATGTGCCGAGTCAGGTAGTACTCGAGTACTGATTCGAATATAACTACTCGCATACTCGAGTATCTAAACTATTATAAAACTGTAACAGAAGTGTGTCTGTACATTGAAGATATTAACAAAAAAAAAGTTATGGTATAGTTTTTAGGTGTCCCTGATTCCATATCACCAATTTTTGGATTTTTTGTCTGTCTATTTGTTTGTGTGTTTGTTTGTTTGATCGAGCATCACGCAAAAACTACAGAACCTATTTTGATGAAACTTTTTTTGATTGATAGCTAATTATCTGACTTAAATATGGTATATATAATTTGTGCGGACGAAGTCGCGGGTTAACCCTAGTACTATTATAAAACTGTAACAGAAGTGTGTCTGTACATTGAAGATATTAACAAAAAAAAAGTTACTGTATGGTTTTTAGGTGTCCCTGATTCCATATCACCAATTTTTGGATTTTTTTGTCTGACTGTTTGTTTTTTTGTTTGATCGAGCATCACGCAAAAACTACTGAACCGATTTTGATGAAACTTTTTTTGATTGATAGCTTATTATCTGACTTAAATCTGGTATATATAATTTGTGCGGACGAAGTCGCGGGCTAACGCTAGTAAGTACTAAAATTATAATATGAGATATTGAATACTAGACTCTGGTTAGTATTTATTCTGTGACTAGTCCGGGACTCGAGTTCTGATTCGAATATTTTTTTTATATGTAGTACAGTAGTACCAGGTTTATAAGTCTTACCGATGTACCTGCGCAGTTGACAAATTTTAATAGCGCGTAAAATTATATTGACCAATCAGGGTGCGCCACCTTCAATCCGTTTACGCTATTGGCTTATTTGTTTTCGCGACTTTGCACCCTTTGATTACTAAATGACTTCGGGTTTTGTCGGGGACTCGGGCCTGCCTAGCTAGCATGCGACCCCCGAGAAAACGACAAAAATCGAGATGTGCCTCCATCTTTATTATTTTACGTAGGCCAGAAAGAGCGCGCATGACGTTTTTCTCGTTTAAACGCTTTGTCGTGGGTGGCATGCTAGCTAGGCTGCTCTGCGCAAACGAAGATTGACGAGCGGAATTATTTTCCTGGTCGTACTGTACTAAAGTATTCAAATACTTAGAAAGGTTCACTCGGCACATCACTAAAGCACGTATGAGGTATCAAATGAAACGCAGCAAAAACAGCAATTTTAGAACTTTTGATTAGAAAGTTTACTCAAAACTAGGAAACATCTTGGATAGCTATTAGCCGATAATTATCAGGATAATTAATAAAAATTCTTGATAATTTCTAACCCTACCATAACTTTGCCTTTGAAATTTGTATAGCCCAGTCATTTTACGGTTTGGGCCGGGACTATTGACTATATTGATATTTTTTTCGGTATATCATTTAAGAGCCAATTTAGGCCTAGAAATATACCAACATTTTTTTTTACATTTTGAATGCTTTACCATTAACATTAAAATTTTTTTCTTTCTTTCTTTTTTTCTTTCATTAGACACACTTCAAACACGGAGTAAATATTTTTGTCTACATAGAAAGCTTTGAGAAAATACATATACATTTTCTAATGAATAACTCATATTTTAAATTTCTATGGCAATTTTATTGCTTAAAAGTCATTCATATTGTTGAATCTAATTAAAATGAGTGCATTTGAATTAAAATTATTAAGTTAAAAGCCTTTTGAGAGGTACAATTTGGATTTCTATGTTGTGTAGTGATTTTTTAAAAATATGTCATTACATAGTCTTTTTGTAACTAAATGGTACCTGTTACAGTTTAAAAGTACCATTCATAATTACTCTCCATCCCTCCTAACAATACTCCGTAAAATGACTGGGCTAGTAATTCTGCGACCACCTCAAAAGATATTATGGTTTTACTTTTTTTACTTATAATTAATTGACTCTTGCTTGAGCATTAGCACTGCATTTCCGCCAATGCCAAGTGTTTATGGGAGAATCTATCTCAATCTCAGGGATTGTTTTTGGTCAAGAACAAGAAGAGATTGAGGATTGAGGAGCCTTGTAGCAGGCAAAAACGCGACGCGCTAAATCCACGCGAGACGAGTGCTCGGGTCAGAACCTGCAACGTGACTCCAATATTAAGGTTGTGAGTGTATCTATGAATGTAAGCTTACCGTCATTCTCTTCTCGGGGTTGACTTCTATCATCCCTCTGAGAAGCTGCTGGCAGTCCGGCGGCACGAAGTGTGGAACGTGGAACACTCCCCTTTTAACCTGCGCAATATTGTTCATTTAGTTACAGCAAACGACGTCAGTAACATTAATCTGTGGTAGAAAAAAGAAAACTATAACCTACACCAATTTTTTACCATACCAAAACTTTCGGGGATGGTTCAGACGATCAAACTGAACAGCGATTGATATGGTAGCAATACGGAAATCGCAAAAAAAATCAGTTGTTCCGAACTAAAAACTGCATAGCCTACTCGACTCAAATGTATTGACACAGCAGATTTTTGTTCAGTTTGATGGTCTGAAATCTGAATAAACCACCCCTGAATGTTTCGGAACAGTAAAAAAAAATCTGGATAATTTTTTTCAACGTTCCGAAACTTTCAGGGGTTGTTCAGACTATCAAACTGAACAACTTTTATTACGGGACCAAACATAATAAAATAATAAATAAAAAATAAAAAAAAGCCTTTTATTCTACTAGATTTCACATGCATAACAAAAAAGTTCTTAAGTTAACTATTACACATGCACGGATTACATTTTTATACATATTATTTTGTTAACAAAACAATAATAACATTACATTTATCTAATTAATTAAATATTATTTATATTATTATACTCTCATAATTATAGTATATTTCATTCATTCATTCATTAATTCAATTCCATAGTAGTCGCTTCTTTAGCGTAGGCCTCCCCCCATTTTTTCCAGTATTTTCTTACTCTGGCTTTCCTCATCCAATCTGGGCCACATCTTTGAACAAATATGTCAGCCCATCTCATTTTTGGCCTTCCTCTTTTCCTCTGACTGTCACGTGGTACCCATTCTATTGCCCTCTTAGTCCACCTGGTGCTGTCCATTCTGCAGATGTGTCCGGCCCAATTCCACTTTAACAATCTTATTCTTTCTATGATGTCACAAATATTTGTTTTCTTTCTTATTTTCACATTACTTATCTTATCCATTAGTTTTATTCCTAACATGCTTCTTTCCATCTTTCTTTGGCATATTTTTAGCTTTTCCTCATCTTGTTTCCTTAAGGCCCATGTTTAGCACCCGTACTTAAGGCAAGGTAGTATTGCTACTTCAAATAACTTGCTTTTCATTTGTATACTTATTTGTTTCTTTTTCATTACTTCTTTCAATCCCCAGTACTTCTTCCACGCTATCGCTATACGTCTCTCTATCTCTTTTCCTGTGTGATCATTGAATGTGATTGATTGTGACAGATATGTGTAACTCTCCACAAATTCTATTATTTCTCCTTCAACTTCAAACTTCAACGGGACCAAACATGAAATCGCAAAAAATGCAATGCCTACTAGACTCGAATGTATGAGACATCCGATTTTTTTTTTGCTTCCATAGTAAAAGTTGTTCAGTTTTATGGTCTGAACCGACCCTGAAAGTTGAATTCAAAACCAATGATTTTTTGTTACATTGTTTTCATTCATAAATCACACAAAACAAATATTTTGTTTTCAAACTTACCTTTTCAAGCAGCTGCCGCAAATTGTCGTCATCGAAAGGCAGGGCTCCGACAAGTAGAGCGTAAAGGATAACACCACAGGACCACACGTCTGCTCGTCGTCCATCGTATTTCTCACCCTAAAACGAGAAAAACATACATTTTAGTGAAAAACAAGAGGTGCAAAATCAATTTCAATGTTTTTGTTTACATTTGTTGCGTTTATTTGGATAAATTATTTACAATCGAAGGGAGGAAAAGAGATAGAGCTTTATAAAGTTTGTCGTTCGCACTCTTATATTTTCTTATAGTGACAATAGTGTTCAACTAAAACGCAATATTGAGGTTTACGTTTCATTTCAAGTTTTGAAAATAAAAATTTTTCATTTTCATAACATTTACTGTTCAAGTTTACGGCTTAAAGCAGTTTCATTCAAAGAGCTTGTTTTATTTTTACGTTAAAAACATTTAGTTTTCTAATTTTTACAAATATTAAGGGTTATTTTACAAATAAATCATTATTTCGCACCGCCCCATCAGTTTTATGAAATGGAACGAACTGAATTTTGACATTCATTTTAGTTGGCAGAACTGTAAATGCATTGTTGCCAACATTAGAAAAAAACATCCTAAACAAAAACGATGTCCCCAAATGAAGGGAAAAATAAGACTTTATTGGTTTAACATTTTTGATTCAAGTCATTGATGAAATCGTAGTTCTAGTCTAGACTATTAATGAAATTTTATCTTTATTTTAAGTTCTTATAGTTAAATATATACATATACATCTCTGTTGTTTTTTCCATTCACATTCTATTCTATAATTTTTTTTTAAATGGCTGTCATCTTGGTTTAATGATTTTGCCAATTTATGTAGGTAGCAAAAGTGCTTGACATTGCACAGAAAATTTAGTTATCTTGTTTCTTGTACGTTTTGGGGGAAATAAAGCCTTGCAAATAATAATTGCACGGTTATAATAATATAGCGGTTGCCCGCGACTCCGTAGACCTTAAAAAATTATATCTAAATAAATCTAGATTATATTCTACCTATCTGTGTGTTAAATTTCATCCAAATCTGTTTAGTGGTTTTTGCGTGATGAGCGTTCAAACAGACTTGCGTTTACGATTTTATTATAGGTATGTATAGATAAGTATTTTGGTGACTTCAAGTTCAAGTTTGTCAAAAATAACATTATCAGGAGCCACCACTGGAGCTTTGCTGTAGGCCGGGGAGGGGGCAATCAACTACCGACACACGAAGCGATTAAACAATAGCAGACCTACAACCTACAACGCGACTCCTTCCATTCACTAAAAGCTAAACAATCTCGAATAATAACTGAATAGTAAGGTAGATAAAATTAAGAAAATGGCAACATTTTTCTCTCAAAATGTCAGATTTCTTTCAACAATGGCAGTTACTATCCGTCCAATTTGTAAAGCCCTCGTCTAGTAACTGCCACGCGAGACAGCTATATACAAAACGTCAACACAAGAAAGAGAACATCAACAGAGTTCTGTACATGCAATTTGTTCACATTATATTTGTGAATCCAAACGAGCAACGGCCGTTCCTTTGATTTTACGATCCGTTGAGAATAATTGACGCAAAATAAAGTTTATAATACACTGAGCTGTAGTGAAATTACTTCAAAATGAGGTCCGCTAAATCGAAACAACGTATAAACGATATACGAACGCCGGCGCGAAGTAAACAAAACCTGGTTACTGGTGACCGAGATCCTGTCGAAGTTACCTGCAGGTTACGACCTATGCAGAGAGAATCTGACCAGCCATGTATGAAGATTATATCCCCAACAACAGTGTTGCTTACTCCCCCATCGACTGCTGTAAGCTACAGGAACGAAAACACCAAAACAATGAAGTATACATTCAAAGAAGTGTTCCCGCCCGAAACTTCGCAGCAAGATGTCTTTGATAAAGTAGCTCTGCCCATCGTTGAAGGTCTAATTAAAGGTAAAAACGGTTTATTATTTACTTACGGAGTCACAGGCAGCGGCAAAACTTTTACCATGACCGGGGAACCTCAAAATTGTGGCATTTTACCAAGATGTTTAAACATAATTTTCAAAACGATAAATGACTATCAGGCGCACAAATATGTGTTCAAACCTGATAAAATGAACATGTTTGATATACAGTCAGAGGCCGAAGCGATGTTGGAAAGGCAGCAGGAGTTACACAAATTCAAATGCGGTAAGAAAAATAACTCGAACCCCGATCTAGCGATGTCGTCTACGGACATCACTAAAATTCCCGGTATCAATGAAGATAATCAATACGCTGTGTTTGTGAGTTACGTAGAAATTTATAACAACAGCGTATTCGATTTACTCGAAGACGGTCCGCCTATTAGTAAAAATCTTCCCGTGAAAATTATTCGAGAAGACGCCGCTCATAACATGTACGTTCATGGGGTTACGGAAATTGAAATCAAATCGGCTGAAGATGCTTTCGATGCCTTCTATTTAGGATTGAAACGTAAACGTATGGCCCATACGAATTTGAATGCAGAATCTAGCCGCAGCCATTCCGTTTTTACAATAAGACTGGTGCAGGCACCCGTAGATGAGATCGGAGAAGCCGTGATCCAAAACAAGAAGTTCTTATCCATCAGTCAACTCAGTCTGGTCGACTTAGCTGGCAGCGAACGAACGAATCGTACAAAAAATACCGGTCAACGTCTTCGAGAAGCCGGTAACATTAACAAGTCATTAATGACACTTAGAACTTGTTTAGAAGCGTTACGAGAAAACCAAATCAATGGAACTACCAATATGGTGCCATATCGTGAATCAAAGATCACACATTTGTTCAAAAACTTCTTCGAAGGAGAAGGTCAGGTTCGGATGATTGTCTGCGCAAATCCAAGAGCAGAGGACTACGATGAGACCCTCCAAGTCATGCGGTTCGCGGAAATGGCTGCCGAAGTTGAAGTAACGAAGCCACAAATTCATGATGTCGCAGCTTCCATGGGTCTCATGTCTGGTAGACGTAAAGCTAACCGTCTCTTCACGACAGCTCGGGACAACGTTGCTAGACAGGAAGCTAAAGATTTGGAAATGGATCTTGGTTTAGTCTATAGTCTAGGTCCAGATTTCCCGAGCCTGGATATGAATAGCTCCCAAGCGGCTCACATCATCAAGGAATTGATGGCTCATTTGGAGATGCGAATTAGTCGGAGAGAAACCCTTAAACGAAGCAAAGCTATCAAAGATGAACGACTTCGTTCTGCCTTACTGGAACTCGAGAAGGAATCTTTAGAAGTCCGCAGCGAGAATGCATCGTTGAGAGGCCAGTTGGCTTCAGCGGAACGACGAGTGAGAGCATTGGAAGAGCGTCTGACAGCTACCGAAAACGCATCTCTATCCCACCAGAGAAAACTAAACGAGATGACAGAATACACGTCCGCTCTAAAACGTGACTTGCAGGAGAAAGACCTCCTTCTAAACCAGAATAAACTAGAAAAACACAAACAAAAGAAGATTATGGAACGTAAATTCAACCACAAAATCGCAGCGGAGCACGAAAAAGCTAAAGAAAAAGAAAAAGAAAAAGAACAGCTCAGAAATGCTGTGGAAGAAAAAGATAATCGTTTAAGAATCATCGCTGAAGCACTGAACGACCGTGGCGATATAGAACCGAGGAGCACTTTGGACATTGGAGCCCAGACCAGTTGCCGAGATTACACTCCTGGGTCCACTCCAAGAGCATTACCAGCCCATTTGTTGACCCCTTTCAGTCAACAAACGAGGGATACTAGAGAGACTCCTGCATCATCTCGCAGAGGAGTCGCCGTTGCGAATCCTCGTCACCGTCGTTCCCTATCAGCCGATGGAAAAGGCTGGGTAGAACATGCACCAAACAAACTCGTCCCGATGGGCACGGTCATGAAACCAAGCATAAGTAATAGCAAAGTTGTCAATAAATTGAAGAGCGTCAAAGATATTGCTAATTCTAAAACTTCCAAATACTGTTTGATTTCGCAAGAGCAGGATACGGATGGAGAATTAGAAACTAAGCTATACAAAGGTGACGTTGTCCCAACTTGCGGTGGAGGTGCTCAAGTAATTTTTAACGATGTAGAAATGCTCAAGCAGTTTTCACCGTCAAGGGACTCGCAGTCTATTCGTATGTCTACGACAACTTGTGCCCGTCATTCTGGTAAACGGCGAGATACTGCTTGCTCACCACCGCAAACACCTTCGAACACTAGCAAGAAACAACGAGTAGATGAGGACTAGAAATATGCGTCAGGATTTTAAAGTTCAATTTTGAATCATAGATGTAAAAAGTAAACAGAGAAAATTGGTCACAATCCAGATAAGTCACAAGCACTAAATTTCAAGACATATTAAAGAGCTTAGCTCTTGCCTTCTCTTTTTATATATGTTTGTCCTTGTTGTACATGGACGTAAATTCTCTTAGCATTTTCTAAGAGGCTAAACAATTTTTTCAATTTTTTTGTGTAATGGCATTTCCTTGATTAGCCAGTATCAAGTGTTGAAGATATAGACTCTGCTTTATTAGGTAGGCTTCATGAAAGAACAAATTGGCCTCGAATAGAAATTAAATTTTAAGGCATAGGTTTTTTTTTTCACTCAGAACTCAAACAAATATAAAATTTTGAACTGAATTTTGCTTTGACTACTTATATAGGGACTAGTTACGCGTGTAATACTAACAAACATTTCTGCCACTTTTTGCCTGGGGTGAGGTAACATGAAATCCGCAACTTTGGATTTTATTCCCATAACTTCAGATTCTAATTTAGAACGTTAAAAATCATGAAAAGTAGTCTCGCGTGAACCCCAAACGTTCTAAGTTCGAAATGATTGTTTCGCAATTATAGGCTGTCTCGTTTAGTGATAAGGTATAAAATTGAATGTAAATGCACATTATTAATTGATCTTATACCGTGGCAGAGGGGAAATGCCACAGCAAGGCTAGTCCTTATAATAAATAGTCAAAGGAATTTTGACTGTGATCATATTTTCAATTGTCAAAATACTTAATTTTGAGCAATTGCTCATTCCTAAGTACATTTTTTTTTTTAAGTTTAACATTAGTAAAGTTAAATAATTTGGTTTTTTTATCTGCCAATATTTAGATTTAAAAAAATTTGTGAAATGATAACTCATTCAAATTGATATGTTTTGGAGAAGAGAGATGCCAAATATCGCTTTTCTTTCTTAAACAAAAAAGAGGGAGATAGCCTGTCTTATTCTTGGAAAAAAAAGTTTGTATTAATTTACCTTCTCATGTAATCTTGTTTAGAATATAATATATTTCTACAAAATTTTGTATGGAAACAAAATTCATGTATTATGTGAATTATGTTTTAATACAATATTTTGTACAAATGAAACCATTTTGTAACATTCTTTGTTAACATGTACTTAATTAGTTGATTAAATTATGTTATTCGATTATTTCGGGATTTGGTATATCTTATTTAGTTTTTACTATAAGTTGTAGATTTCTTAACAATATTTTGTAATATTAGAGCGATAGTTGTTATTACAATCGAAATAGACGTACAGTAGTACAAGTCTTACCGATGTACCTGCGCAGTTAATTTAGTTTAATAGCGCGCGAATTTATATTGACCAATCAGGATGCGCCACCTTCAACCCGTTTACGCTATTGGCTATTTTGTTTTCCCGCCATTATCGCTGCTTTCCGACTTTGCACCCTTTGATTACTAAATTACTTCGGATTTTGTCGGGGACTCGGGCCTGCTCTGCGCAAACGAAGATTGACGAGCGGAATTATTTTCCTGGTCGTACTGTACAATGTGCAAGCGAGAAGGTAGTCTTTTATGGCTCAAAGAAAAGTGCGAAAGGGGCGCATAAATAGAATATGTTACTTCTCATCATTGTATTTCTTACGTGAAATTAACTTTAAGTTTGTACGATTTTATTGTAATTTTAGAGTCTGTCTAAATAGTTTATTTGAAATAAAATAAAACATTTAATAAATACATTGTTTGGACTGAATTGGGGAAGTAATATTATGGATATAATCTAAACTATTATAAAACTGTAACAGGAAGTTTGTCTGTACATTGAAGATATTAACAAAAAAAAGTTATGATATGGTTTTTAGGTATCCCTGATTCCATATCACCAATTTTTGGATTTTTTTGTCTGTCTGTTTGTTTGTTTGAACGAGCATCACGCAAAAACTACTGAACCGATTTTGATAAAACATTTTTTTTTGTTTTATAGCTTATTATCTGACTTAAAATCTGGTATATAATTTGTGCGGACAAAGTCGCGGGTTAACGCTCCACGCAAAAACGGTCCACTTTTCGGGAGTTGATTTAAATTTATCTGGATCAGAAACATGATCATATGATCATCATGTTTTGTGCCTTTTGTATTTCCTGATTGTTTGCTCTCTGTATACTCTGTTTTTTTGGTGTCAAATAAAGTATAATTGATTGATTGATCATATGGAACAATAAAAAAGTATGAGTTAAAATCCTAGGGGAGCGTGTACTTTCTCTATGGTTAAAATGGTGACAACTGGCCCCTTTTTGCCTGGACCAGGTTCGCGCAACTGTCTAACAAAAAAATTTTATATGAAATGTGCACCGCCGCGCCGCCATTAAATTATACGTTTCATACATTCTGGATATCGGGTCACGACCAGTTTTTAGTATGGAAGTCCCGACCAAAGAGCAATATAAGTATGACTCTTATAACGTAGAGAGTTACATTCTCTTTGGCCCGGGCGTATACAGTTGTTGTTGCTTCAAACCATCAAACTGAACAACTTTCACGGCACGGTCATAGGTAAAGGCAGGCAAGACCTTGACTGTGCAGAAACAAAATTTGTAGGCCAAAGCGCTACTGCTCAGCCCCTTCACCATTCCGCATTTTTTAATATGTTTCCCGGGTACTGTACTTCTCTATGGAGCGATGAACATGCCATTTGTTGGGAAGCAAATTTAAAAAAGAAAAGCAAATCTTTCATTATTAGATCGTTGTCAAAGCACCTACCCTTATAACTTCAGGGCAAGCGTAATGTGGACTGCCGCATGATGTCTCCAGCATTGAACCTGCTGGCTGAAGCGACGCCATGCCGAAGTCAGCTATCTTGATGTTGTTCCTTTCATCCAGGAGTAGATTCTCCGGCTTTAGGTCACGGTGGCTGCAAGATTACAAGTCAATACATATACATATTCTATTCCTATGACTTTCTCCCACTGGTGTAGATAGACAGTAGAACCAGGCCTCCGTCACTCGGCTGTAGGTACCGAGATAAGCAACTACACTTTCTGCCAATCGCTCCAGACGGCAACGTCGCATTCGTCGCGCGCTGTACCAAGTAAGTCTGCAGGCTGAGTCAAAGCTTCATTTGATACACTTTTGCGCGTTCCGTCTGACAGCAGGTACTATAACGTAGTGAGTTACATTCTCTTTGGCAGGCGTGGGAATTTTTCATTAACATGCGAGGTCCCTACAAAATATGGCGGTCTTATCACGATTTCTTCCTGACGGCCAGTGTCTTTATAGTCCTGACAAACCTATCTAGTTTCCTACACATCAATGTCATTACTCTTATATATATCCATTCATCATCATCAGCATAAATATCCGTCCCACTGCAGAGCACAGGCCTACCCTCCAGGAGGGTATAAACTCGTGCACAATGCGGATTGGTAGACTTCATATACCTATGCATCACAATTTCTTCAGTATAATAAGTATGCAGATTTCCTCGCGATGTTTCGATTACCTTTACCGTTTGAGAGCAGTCTGTATATTATTGATGATGGGCCTGGCACGGTATTGTAGTGCGTCGGTTTTTGTTACTAACACTAGCTTTAAGATAAATGTATACTAACACTATATGGACATCTTTTTTTTTTACGGGCATAGGCCCACCACACATTCCCACCGCTGTAACTCCTGTAAGCCAGGATTAACAGCGGCGACCATTCACAACACTGGACAATGAAGTCCAGCGAGCCCGGGGGATGACTCTAATCTGTCTTGGAACCCGCAATGAATTAATCAAAGAAGATAGGAGGAGTAGGAAAAACGAAATATCCGACTTCCCTCCATTGCAAACGGGAGACAGCAATAAGAAGGAAAAAACATATATGGACATCTTGTCTGAAATAAATGATTTGAATTTTAATTACGTAAAAGTTAGAAAAACCTATTAGTTTACATGGTATGGCATCCGTGCGGGTCCGTTGGGTGTCCACAACTCTCCCTAAAGTCCCGAAAACTACTGGGTAGCCTAATTACAGAATACCTACTCTGCTACTGACCAATACAAATAACACAGTATAAGAAATAGTTAAGTACAGTCATCATATCAGCCGACAAACGTCCACTGCTGGACATAAGCCTCCCCCAAAATGGGGGGATTTGCCATAATCGCCACGCTTGGCAAGCGGGTTGGCGATCGAAGTTGGATTGAATGTGTGTACTCAGAGGATGCTGCTGCCCATCCTCCGGTACAGTGCCACCAACTTATCTGTAGAATGGCCAAAAGCGGAACTACTTTTGAAAACGTCATTTTGTTGCTGTCAGTCGATGTAGTCTGTGCTGTTCAATCGAGTTCTTGTTTTTCTAAATATTTCTGCGTATTTTTTGTGAAAATCATGCCTAAAGTGGTGTGCGAGAAATTATTCTCAAAATGAAATCATTCTTCGATACAGAAAGTGGCGCCATCGCTCATTCTACATATAAGTTGGTGACACTGTAATGGTACTAACCCCAGATCACAAAAACTAAATCTCTATGGTACTAACTAACTAAATCGATCGATCAATCGATTCGAATGATTTTCCGCAACATGGCGAGGTTTTTTACTTTTCTTGTCAGGCTTTGCCTCTTGTAAGTGCGAACCCGTTTGTATGAAATGTGTCAATAGTGTTCCGTA
Organism: Agonopterix arenella; assembly: GCA_927399405.1. Lineage (NCBI taxonomy): Eukaryota > Metazoa > Arthropoda > Insecta > Lepidoptera > Depressariidae > Agonopterix > Agonopterix arenella. The sequence continues at coordinate 5,526,642 of OV656718.1, read as the reverse complement.
CAATAATAAAAATAATCTCACCATATAGAATGACTGTGACAGAAGTCCAAAGCCGATATGATCTGTCTGAAGAATCGTCTCGCTTCCTTCGGCGTCAGTCTCCCTTTCTTGACCAGGTAGTCGAATAGCTCGCCTCCGCTTACGTGTTCTAGGACTAAATACCTGCAAGAAGAAACATTTTCATTGAGAACTGAAAAGTTACGCTCTTTCGCCTCACGGCACACTATTGCGCTCAAGCACGTATTCAGACTTAATTTTCGGGGGGGTATATTCATAGAAAAACGATGAAAAGTAAGTGCTGCAACCAGTTTTCCATACAAATATTCGAGTTTCGGGGGGAGAAAAAACCCAACTATTACTAATACTAATTTGCCGCCCCTAGTGAAGTGCCGCCCGGGGCATTTTGACAGCGCATTTGCTGACAAATAATAAAAACAATACTTATGCATACTTATATTAGGTACCCATACAATAAACTAGTTTTTTCAAAGTGTTTTCTTCATGCTCTATTTCGGGCTCGCGCCAGCAAGTGAAAACAATTTTTTTGTAAGTAAATCACAGGGTGTTAGGGTAAACAGTTGCATTACTTTAAGAAGTTATTGTACCCATGATATTGATCAACTTTCCCGAAGAAAACTACAGGAAATCCGCAAAAAAAAAATTTAGATTTTTCATACAAACGTTCGATCAGCCGAATGCAATTTTTTTCTTAGGAGAAGTTGATCAGTATCATGGGTACAATCACCCCTTAAAGTAATGCAACTGATTACCCTAACATCCTGTAGGTATATTACGTGGTGGTATGGTACCTAACCAAAGAGTAATATAAGTATATTAGAAAAGAGAACCCACTCGTGGCAACATTATGCATCCACCTTATGTCAAATTGAAGGCTAGCTAGCGCCATCTATGTTTCATCGACAATAATTCAACCTACTTATATCTACTCATACCAATGGATATTATTGTTTTTAATGCTAGTTTTCGTTCAATCCCGCACCGATCGAGTGAAATTCCAGTATCCTTACTATTCCTGTAATCTAAACATTGGTAAGAGAACAACAGAAACTCCAGAACATCACTAAATCGGCACGAAATTGAACGAAAACTACGAACAACCCGTACATTACGCAAGATAGGTAACCATTTTGTGATTTTGCCAATTTGACATTGACATAGACAATAAAATCTTATTTTTTTATAGTTCTGCGAAATATTTAATAGATGGCAGCACATTCTATGCAAACTGAATCGGAAAAAGCCACCAAAAGGCGACTGTCCTCCGCCTGTACCTAACCCTCGATGCCCGAGTAGTCAGACTCGCACTTGACCAGGTTTTTTTATACATACTATGCAGGTGGCTAATATCCTGCAGCCACAATGGTTTTAGCGTTAACGATGTGTAAGGCGCCTGAAGGAATTAGGTACTTATTGGCACTACACCAGACTTTGTTGTTGCCATTCAAAATGTTGTAGCGTCTTAAAAAAAGAATTAACTATACTTACTCTTTATTTTTTTTTTATTTTTTTCATAATTATGTTTTTGTGTACAATAAAGAATCTAAGAATCTAAGAACTAGCTGGTATGTGGTATCTACTCTACTTATGCGTTTTTTACTTACAAGTATTTTTTATTCTCGTAAACGTCCGACAGTCCTAAAACGTGTGGATGCTCGATTAGTTTCATGATTGCAATTTCACGCTCCACCTGAAAGAAAATGAAAGGCAATAATGCTTTATATTACATTCAAGAAGCACATAAATCTATTATAGTAGAGGCGCGCGCGTGTGAGTGAATTTCTGTAGCAGTACTATTCAAACATCGCGAAACAGAGGAAATTCGTAAACTATCTCAATTTCAGAGCGCGTAAATATTTTGCCAGTTATGAAAGCGGTTGTCGCTACCATCGCTACCCTCTTACTGATCGCAGAGCTCTATTGGACACGATGCTGTTGTATGATGTGGCACGGGGCAGGCTGGATTGTCTGGCCCTGCTTCATGAGCTTGCGTTTCTAACACCTGGACGCCGTACACGGCAAACTAAACTGTTTCATGAACCTTTCTGCCGCACTACTTACGCGCAAAATTCCATTATCAGACGCGTGACTAAAACTTATAGCAATGTTTTTGAAAATGTAGATATCTTCTTGCACTCTAAGCAAAGCTTTAAATCTAAAATTAAGGTTGTATTGGATGAAAAATAGCCATAATCTACCCTTTCACACATCCCATTCCCTCCCCTGTCTCCCTCATTGCCAACAAAAGACATACTTACACACACACACACACATTCACACAAACACAGAAAAAGTTAGATAAATTGGTTTCAGTAATGTATAATTATTACAAAATAGACCGAGAATTTTTTACTGTATAAAAGTGAAAATCTGTAATTGGCCATTCTGTTAGACTGTAAGTTAGCATAATTACATCTGTAACGCAGTAGATTTTCCAAATAAATAAATAATTCATTCTCTAGTTATCATAATACTAGTCCGGGCTAGATATAGGACTAGATTATTTTTTTATACAGGGTGTAAGGGACAGCCTAGCAAATACTTTGTTAATTATGACGGTCCGCGCACCCCCGTTATGATTTGTATGGAATACTTTGACCCATAATAACTTTGAAACGATTAACGGAAATCTGACGAGCGAGGTACCAAACCAACACAGATATCGGTTTCTATATTGTGTTATCAAAATTTTTTTTACTTTGTTACTAAAAGTTCGAACTAGGACGGAACTTGGTTTTGTATAGAGCGCCGTACGAATGATATCCCGTCAATCATCATCATCACGTGTAGGTACATACCTTCATAAGAACAGATTCGCTAAGTTTCTCTCTATTGATGATCTTGACAGCCACTTTCTTGCCTGTCACGCAATGGACCCCAAGTTTTACTAGACCTGAAACAAAAGAGTTAGGAATCAATTTTAAAAAATTATTTGTTAATTGTTGGAAATGATTGTTTTTCTTTCGTAAGCTGGAAACCTTATAGATAAAGGAACCTTGAGTTAAGTCCTCATTATCATTCACCCTATACAGGATTAAATTGATATCATTAGCATCATTTTAAACTAAGAGTCTACCCATCAAACTGAACAACTTTCACTATGGGGGCAAACCGATCGGAGTAAATACAAAATCTGCTGTTGCATACATTTGAGTCGAGTAAGCGTTGCAGTTTAGTATGGAACAGCTGATCATTTTTTTGCTCCGATCGGTTTGCTCCCATAGAGAAAGTTGTTCAGTTTGATGGGTAGACTCTTAATTTAAAAGGATGCTAATGATATCAATTTCACCCTGTATACGTCCCACTGCAGCACGGCTAGCATGCCACCCCCAACAAAGCGTTTAAACGAGAAAAACGTCATGCGCGCTCTTTCTGGCATACGCAAAATAATAAAGATGAAGGCACATCTCGATTTTTATCGTTTTCTCGGGTGTGGCATGCGAGGCCTACAGGGCACAGGCCTGCCTTCAGGAAGGGTATGGGCGGTTAGTCCACCACGCGTGCACAATGCGCATTGGTAGACTTGACATACGCATCGGTATTTCTTCTTCAGCGTATGCAGGTTTCCTCACGATGTTTTCCTTCACCGTTTGAAAGCATTCGGTATTACTTAACGTTACATAAGTTAGAAAAACGAATTGGTACACACGGCGACACATCAAGCTATACAAAACCAAAATAAGCTGGCCGCGCATAGGACGAGTAACGTATAACGTCTTCTTGCGACCAGCTTATATTGGATAGATTTATTATATACAGGGTGAAATTGATATCATTAGTGTAAGACCTGCTGCTGACGTCTGGGACCACTGGCTCGGCAATGCCCACGTATATCGTCTCAGTGACATATACATGACCACACGAGACAGTGTACTTACATACACTACAATTAGCATCCTTTTAAACTAAGAGTCTACCCATCAAACAAAACAACTTTTACTATGGGAGCAAACCGATCAGAGCAAAACTAAATCTGTTGCATACATTTGAGACGCGAACTCTCGCGTCGAGATTGCAGTTTAGTATGGAACAGCAGATTTTTTTATTTGCTCCGATCGGTTTGCTCCCATTGTAAAAGTTGTTCAGTTTAATGGTCTACCCACTCTAACTCTTAGTTTAAACGGATGCTAATGATATCAATTTCACCCTGTAGATACAGGATGTTGGGGTTACACAGTTTCATCACTGTAATGGGCAGTGGCGGATTTACAAATTTTCAAGGTAAAGGCTGAATAGTTTTTGCCGCTCTTGCCTCAACAATTGTCATATCATACATTATTTTTTAGAGGGGCATATTTTTTGCAATTTCGCTCTTTTCACTCATAAAAAGTGTGGGCAAAGGGCGCAGAGGCGAGAGGCCGATTACTGGTTGAGGGGCGGCGAACTAGCTGTTTTACTCTAGAATATGGAAGTTTGCTACTCTCGGAATGTGCAATGACAAGTGAGAGAGAAAAGTCATCGACAAAATTTGTTGCAGACTTCTATCTGTAAGACATCAGAAAACCGTCATAGCAAAATCTTTTTGATTTCTATGAGGTAAAAAAAAAAAAATTCGTTCCCCAAATTTGCCGCCCCCAAAATCTGCCGCCCTAGGCTCGAGCCTACTCAGCCTGCTGGTAAATCCGCCACTGGTAATGGGTTATTTTAGTTATGACTCTGAACAAATAGTCGTCTTTTAAATTTTAATACTAACGTTTGATCAGCTAATTTTGGCATTTACCTTGTACGGAAAGTCCAACGTTTTTCAAAATTTCCTATAGGTATCATGAGTAAAATCACCATTTGAAGAGTAATGCAACTATCTACCTACACTTTACACCCTGTATAACTTTGAGCGACAATGCTTGAAGAATCGTTTAAAATTCTACTAAACGGTGTGTAATTTCACACTTTTCCGCTAGCTTACTGAATCTGAAGGAGCTGGTAAATACACCTTTTGACTAAAACGAACTTCATCATCATCATCTCAGCCGATGGACGTCCACTGCTGGACATAGGCCTCCCCCAAGGATCGCCATAACGACCGGTCCTGCGCTGCCCTTACGAACTTATCAAACAATAAAGGCTGGGCCACACAGAGTGCAGCTGCAGAATGGGTGCAGACCGGTTGCATTCCGGCAGTAGTTGTAAACTATGGAATTATATGCGAGGTGTCACACTAGATGCAGTACGGCGCCGCTGCGGAACAGCTGCGGAACGGTAGCCGCAGTGTGACACCTCGCATATAATTCCATAGTTTACAACTACTGCCGGTCCGCACCCGTTCTGCAGCTGCACTCTGTGTGGCCCAGCCTTTAATGCAGGTGTATTGCGCTAAGTTAAAACATCGAAGTTCTATTCTTATCCAATGTTAGTTCTAATCACATTGCAATCCAATTACTATTCAACTGTGCTGAATTCCGCATCGCGCTAAACTCTATGTAACTGACAGCCAATAACGTCTGAGCGATTTGTCAAAACGGCTCTAACGGCTGTACCGCGATTAGCGCAATACCAAATGTGTCAAAAGTTATTGTTCGTACGTAGTCCCATAACGGTTCAATCACCAAATATTTACCGCGATTGCAGCCCAGGAGGGAAAGATTCCTTGAACCTCTCCACTGTCAAAAAGTATACATAGGTAGGGGAGACTGGGGTTAAATGAACCGCGGGTCAGTTGAATCAGTGGCGATTTCTCGGAAACTACGCTAGCTATCCATGAGTGTACCACAACCGCTATAAACAGTTTATGGAAAATGCTGATGAAAGAAAGAAGAAAGAAAAATTATTTATTTGGATCTCCGACACACATTCAATCTTTTACATTATCACGGATACATTTTTGTAAAATATTTAAAGCAAAATACCTATTAATAAAAGAGATTGTTTGTGCGCCGCAGTGGCAAAAAGGTCCCAACTCAGCAAACTGCTCGGCTCGGAAGCCGAACTCTGAATTTATGTAGGGCCTGGCTTAAGCTTTGAATCAAACATTATATTATGTGCAACGAATCCAATAAACACTTATTATTATACTGTAACTATTTAGCATCAAGTGTGTGTCTGTGGGGCTGTGGGTGTGTGAGTGTGTGTGTGAAATTAAAAATGAACAGAACAATGTAAAGTTTAGATGCAAAATTATCACTGTTCCTGCCTCCGTGGTCTAATGTTTAAGAGCATTGGCTCTCGACACGGAGGTCGTGGGTTCGATTCCCACGGGGGACACCTAGTGATATGTCACTTTGGGCGTTTTGCCCCAGTTGGTTAGGACATTGCAGGCTGAATCACCTGATTGTCTGAAAAGGAAAATGATGGCACGTTAAGCCTTTGGTCCCGGCTACTATCTCTGGTGGTAGTAGTCTACATAAAAACCACGTCAGAGGCCGTAAGGCGGTCTGAAAAAACTCTGACACCAGGGCTCTGCCCACACCATAAGAAGAAGATCACTGTTCAACAAAAAATGGACCAATTGACCCCAGTCTCCCCTATCCGCCTTTGCTTCAACGGGGCGTGGCTATAATAAGAAGATACCCAGTTTTTAGACGGACGACCCGGTTGGTGTAATGGTTAAGGTTATCATGGCACACTGCCTAACCTGCACGGCTAGCCTGCCACGCACGACAAACCGTTTAAACGAGAAAAACGTCATGCGCGCTCTTTCTGGCATACGTAAAATAATAAAGATGGAGGCACATCTCGATTTTTATCGGTTTCTCGGGGGTGGCATGCGAGGCCTACTGCACGGCTAGCATGCCACCTACGACTAAGCGTTTAAACGAGAAAAACGTCATGCGCGCTCTTTCTGGCATACGTAAAATAATGAAGATGGGGGTACATCTCGATTTTTATCGTTTTCTCAGGGGTGGCATGCGAGGCCTACTGGTATACGTAAAATATGATGGATGTATATAAGGATGGAGGCACATCTCGATTTTTATCGTTTTCTCGGGGGTAGCATGCGAGGCCTACAGGATCGTGTTTTCGAATCACGATTGGGCCATGGATGTTGGATGTTATGTGTTTTTTTTGCCGTTGTACGGTCTACTTATTAAAAAGCCTAGTAGTTACCTACAGATCGAGCAACGGATTACGTAACCAAAATAAGCTGGCCGCGCGTAGGACGAGTAACGTATAACGTCTCGCGACCAGCTTATATTGGTTTTGTCAAGCACGTATCCAGATTTTAGTTTCGGGGGGGGATTCATATATTTATAGAAAAACAATGAAAAAGTAAGTGCTGTAATCACTTTACCATACAAATATTTGGACTTGGGCGGGGGGGGGGGGGGGGGGGATAAAACCAACCTATCCCCTCCCTTCCCTGGATACGCGCCTGGGTTTTGTATAGCTTGATGTGTCGCCGTGTGTACCTACAGGTTCCTTTTTAATTTGCTGACACTTTTTTAAAGGGATGATCAAACAATAAAACTGAACAACTTTCGAAATCGCGAAAAAAATATCAAATGTCATTTTGCTTTTTGCTCGAGTAGGTTTGCAGTTTTGTATGGAATAGCTGATTTTTATCTCGCGATTCATAGAGCATGTCATAGAGAAAGTTGTTCAGTTTGACTGTCTGATCATCCCCTTAAAAGAGTGTCAGCATATTAAGAAGGACCTTATACGGGGTGTACCTTTTAACATTAAATGGGATAGTTACTTAAAGGAGTGCTTTAGATTTAGACCATCAATCTGAACAACTTTTTTTATGGGACCAATATTGAAATCGCGAAAAAAAAAATCTGCTGTCCCATACATTTCAGTCGAGTTATGTTTGCAGTTTTGTATGGGACAGCGGAATTTTTTTCGCGATTTCGGTGTTGGTCCTATAGTATAGGTTGTTCAGTTTGATGGTCTGAAGCACCCCTTTAAGTAACTGTCCCATTTTATATTACACCATGTATATATGCGCCTCTACCGAAGATTTATTTAATTTACAATTTTTAGAAATAATTGTTAGTTTTATGGTGTGGAATTGTGGATGTAGGTATGTGGGGAAATATTTTAAATCAGTATTTTTAGTAGCTCAGCTCTACGAAAGTACGAAGTCGTGAGCACCTCTAGTATTCAAGCAAGACTTTGCGATAAATTCGAAGGTTGCTCCATTAAGAAAAGAAATTCCTCAATCGCAACTAGTTGCGAAACTCGGTTGCGAATCTTGCGATGGTGGCGAAAGTATACTGAAGTGCTATTTTTGAATATCACACTTTCAAAATCATGATCACTAATCTCCATAGCTAGTAATTTTGCCATTTTCCACTGCTGGAATCTCATTTTCAGATGCTCCCCGTGCTTTTGCCGCCGGAGACGGACTTTCGATTGTTGATAATATTTATTATCGGAACGTTTTCGTTCAAATGTCAACTCCAACTCCTTCGAAATGATCGACTATTCCAATAATGTTTCGACAAAAATTATCACGATAAATAAAGGACACAGCCCGACTATTGGAGATACTGCGTGCAAGGCAATTGTTGGCAACCTGGTTACGTAGGTATTAACATCATAAGCATATGCTCACGACTATATTCCCCGAGGGGATAGTCAGAGATATTCTGAAACCTCAGAACATCCACGTTTCACTATAGTACCGAAACTCTGCCCTGTAGTGTGACGGGGAGTGAGCCCGTCGCCATTTGTAAATGGACAGTAGGTACAATACATGCCTCGAAATTGAAGCATGCAGGTTTCCTCACGATGTTTTCCTTCACCGAAAAGCCAGTGGTGTTATAAATCGTACATTAATTCTGAAAAACTCATTGGTACGAGTCTGCTTGGACGGGGATCGAACCATCGCCTCCTGCACGGCAGGGTAGGTTACTCGCCACTGGACCACCACGGCTTTTTTTAGGTATTATTATGGAAAAACTCTCATCCATAGCAACTAGACAGGTTAGGTAGGGTAGGTAACTAGGTGCCAAGAACGAATAAAAATTCCTCTTTCGCAACTAGTTGCGAATAAATTCGGTTGCAATAGCGGTATGTATGTATTAATCGGTTCCATATTTAACAGCTCTATACAGTTTTGAGTGTAAAGAGAAACAAACAACACTTGATGACAATTCGTTTGTATTAGCACATCGGAACTCAAGCAAGCAACATTGATTTGTTTAGGTAAATGAGATTATACGTGTTAAATAAAATATGGTTTCACTCGCTTTTAGGTAAGTAGATTATATTTTAACGAAAAGCGTTTTTCCCCAGTTGGTTAGGACATTGCAGGCTGAATCACCTGATTGTCTGAAAAGAAAAAATGATTCCTTGCTTCGGATGGCACGTTAAGCCGTTGGTCCCGGCTACTATCTCTGGTGGTGGTAGTCGTTACATAAAAACCACGTCAGAGGGCGTAAGGCGGTCTGAAAAAAACTTGCCCACACGATAAGATTTTACACATAAATTATTTAATATTTTGAAAAATTACCCATGCTGAAACCATGATAATTCGATTCCGCTACTTTCTAGTTTTGCGTTAATTCATTAACACATTGTATAATTCCTTTTCTTTTGTGGATGGTTTGAAATACCAGCAAACTGGGAGCTTATTGTAATGTAACTTTTGATTACTTTATTGATTTAAATTTGTATTTTTTTTCTCGCACAAACGTTTGTATAACGAATAATATTTATCTGTGGAAACTTTTAGTTGGCAATGTTGTTTTATAAAAATGTTCTATCCTGTAATTAGTCCGTAAGTTTTCCTAAAATGATGGTACGAAGATGAACGGTACGAAGCGCATGAACAGACTAAAGATGACTCGCAATGTGAACGCGGCCTATGCGCCTTATCTTCGTCCAATCACACGCAAGATTAATTTTTCGGTACCACATCGACTCGCTGAACGGGGGTATAGGAAGATATTTTCTCTGTTCCAGTATATCACTGTTCATAACAGTGATAAACGTATCAAATGCTAAACCGACAATGGAACTGTTGGGTGCTATAAATGCTGTACCACCAAGTGTTTCAGTAGCACCTTTAACTGAAAAGCGAGTCGGATCATCCTCCATTAATATTAGTAAGTACATCTTTCAGTTTACTGACGCATATACAAGGTGAAATTGATATCATTAGCATCCTTTTCAACTAAGAGTCTACCCATCGAACTGAACAACTTTTACTATGGGAGCAAACCGATCGGCAAAAAAAATCAGCTGTTGCATACATTTGAGTCGCGCTTCGAGATTGCAGTTTAGTATGGACCAGCAGATTTTTTGCTCCAATCGGTTTGCTCCCATTGTAAAAGTTGTTCAGTTTGATGGGTAGACTCTTAGTTTAAAAAAATGCTAATGATATCAATTTCACCCTGTATAATACTTATGTTTCAGTAAAATATTATTCTATTTTCAGCAATATAAATCAAACGCCGCCGCAATAGTACATTGCAACAAACCTTTATGTTCAGGAGTGTTATTTTTGAAACTCATTGTTTGAACTCAGCAGTTGAAAATGTCAAAATAACTATGGCGATTTGTATCCTTTTACTGCTGATTTGACATTCAAAAATAGCACTCCTGAAGTATTTTTGAATGTCAAATCAGCAGTAGACAGATGCATATCTCCATAGTAATTTTGACATTGTGTACTGCTGAGTTCAACGTATGACTTTCAAAAGTCGCACTCCTGGTGGTTAGGAACAAATGCTTGGTTTTAACTAAATGGGTAGTGTAAACATTGAATCCGTCGCAGTCACCGATTTTGCTAGTGAGTGTCCCACCAAAGTTTTGAAATCTTGAAAATTTAAAAAGCCCCCTACGCTAAAAAAAAACATTTAAAAAGTGAAAAAGAATTCGTTTTATTATTATCGGTTATTTTGTTTAATGACAATGAAAATTATTTTTGATGTGAGCAAATGTATGTTTTAGTTCTTCTCTCTCTAAGATATTTTAGGTCAACTAATGTGTCGGGATGGTAATTAAACATCAAAAATAGCGTTGGACAGGATACATGTTAAGAGAAAACATAAATAAATGGACAAAGGACATTGTAGAGTGGTACCCAAGAGAAGGTAAAAGAAAGAAAGGGAGACCGTGTTGCAGGTGGGAGGATGATATTAGGGGGATAGCAGGAGGAGAATGGATGCGGAAAGCGAGGGATAGACGGGTGTGGAAGTCTCTGGAAGAGGCCTATGTCGGAAGACAAGTTGAAGAGATAGTTGAGTTAGAAGATTAGGGAAAGAGGTGTTGTGTAGTGTACGTAATATAATAGAAATTAAGTTTAAATGATTTGTAAAATAATACCTATGTAATGTATATTGTAAATCCTTCAACAATAAAGGCAGTAATAAAAAAAAATGTGTCGAGAACCGCAGCAGGTGATTGTAAAAAAATCAATGGTCATTTCATAGCGGTTCCCTAAGAGAGTTAAAGAAGTAAAACATACATTTGCTTACGTAAAAAATAACCGTGACCGAATAATTTTTCACTTTTTAAATGTTTGTTTTTAATGTGGGTTTTTTTTAATTTGTAATTTAATTTTATTTCGTAATTTTTAAAGTTACTAGAAAACTGCTGAACCGATTTTCATGAGACAAAGCTAAGAACACTCCCGCAAAAATTAGCTTTCAATTAAAAAAAACGAATTGAAATCGGTCCAGCCGTTTGGCTAAGATGCCACAGACCGACATACTGACAGACAGACAGACCGACATAGGCATCAAACTTATAACACCTCTCTTTATGCCTCTTTGTGCCTTTTTTGTTATAAAAATAACGGTCTAATTAAATTTGAAAAAAAAGGATGGCCATTTTATTTCCATATTCTTAAAAGTGGAATGTTTAATAAAAGTTCCAAGTATTTTAAAAAAATAGTTTATTGGGGTTACTTTATTGAGAAATCTTTAATATTGTGATTAAGTCACCACTGTTGTAAAGAATAATGAATACAACAATAATGGTTGGTCATTACAGCCGAGGCGGGATTCCATCACGAGCGCAAGCGAGTGCTGCACATACTAGCCGAGGCTGTAATGACCAACGCTCACGCGTTTCATACGACGTTTTTCAACATACTTGCTAGGAAAAAGTAATAAAATTTCCTAAAACACAACTATTTTCGACAAATATTTTTGGAAAATGGGTCTGGGCTTCTTTTTTTTTCGAGATAGCCATGCACGCGCAGTCGGTCGAAGAGGCAATGAAATGACTTAGCCGACATTCAACCAACGATATTTTGTTACAAACAACCTACGTTATAAACTTAATATTTATGTATAACTCAAATTAATGTTGATTTATTAATTAAAATAAATTGTTTGATGAAAAGAAATGTTTGTTTATCATATTTTAAATAAAAGATTATATATTTTAAAAAAAACTTGATTTTTTTGCATAAAAATTCTTTTCTCAGATTTAAAAACAAAAAAATAGAAAAAAAGTTACATTACCCCACTAGTGCGATAATGTAATCATTTTCGCACGCGTGTTGTATAAGCTGCGTTATGTACTTAAAAGCGGTGCAATAAGGGCCACTTTACGAGCAAGTGTGTTGAAAAAAATGCATTTTTTTTTATGTTATTTTATTTTAATTTTCAGATCCGTTCTTGACAAACTCTCTATTGCAAGCAATCGAAGATGAATCTGACAATAAAAAACGTGTACAAAGATACAGGGATACCGAATATTATTATTATAAACACTAAGATATAATGAAATGAATAAAGTATTCTACTAAATAATAAGACTTATAGTTGAAAAGACTTTTTTTTTAACTCTTCGAAAGCTGTTAGGGAGCGTCCATTCTTCTTCTTCTTTTCGTGTTAATGGTTCTTCAGTAATGTTTTTATATTTTAGTAGCCAGGGGCGTCCATTAATTACGTGAGGTGTTTAGAGGGATTTTATTAAGTAAAACATGTTTCTCCACTGAAACATGGATTTTGTTTTTAAATAAATACAACGCGATCAAGCACAGGCTAACGCATCTACGCCAAAAATACAAATTTTGATAAATGACGTGCAATTTGGGGGGGGGGGGGGGGGGGAGAGGCTGTCAACCCAAATCTCATGACATCTCACCAAGAGGGGAGAAATCGAAAAATCTCCAAAATCAACTCACGTAATTAATGGACTCCCCTTTTTGACATTTTAGGGATTGAGTTCATTATTATCTCGAAATGGTAAAATATTTACTATGAATGAATGAAAAGATAGGACTTGCTTGCCCAAAGTATAGCTTTCTTTTTTGGCCGACACTTTAACATTTTGGACCAAAATCGATGATGTTGTTTTTATTTTTAAAATTTCAATCATTCGTTTAGAATCTATCTTCAAGTTCCGAACAAAAGCACATACCTACATTGCGATGCTCTCCCCTAGAGGCAAACCCGCTAAATTGTGGAAACGGTTGCGGCAAGCCAAATCCCAAGGGAACAACAAACTTTGAACTTTGCTTCCTTTCCTAGGGCTGTCAGAGTTCATTCTCTGCGGATTGTCTGCTTTAATATTGAAACGCTTCCTCTTTAAGGTCCGCCACATACATACAGAATAAACCTGATTCGGAATTGGTTCCGGATGGAGTGTTGCCGCTTTCAGAGACTTTCTCACTAGATCTTGTGATTTTTTATTACGGCTTAGGTAGCATATTTTAAAGTGATTTTTGAGCGTAGGCGTTGATGGAACGATACCGTATCGTGACGGTGCAGATGCGACGTCGTTGCGGTATAGTTGCGAAAACGCCTACGCTCAAAAACCGCTTGTGTGATAATGGTTCATGCCATTTTGTATGCAGATTATGTCTAATGTCAAAACTAATAATAAAATAATAATAAAATAAATTTATTGTTTCACAAAAAACAAGGATTACAAAACTATCTATAGTCTTTTGATATAGTTGCATAATATTGAAATACAATTTACAAATCATCATCGTAACGACATGACCTCATCACATGATAGAAATTATCATGTATAGAAATTGTTTGTTTCGTTTCAATAAATACTTAAAAATGCAATTGTCATTCTTTTCGCGTTTCATACATTTTTATTGTAGGCATTTTTTAAACAGCACTCTAGTATTTTTTGTATCCATAGTTGACAACACTGAATCCTGAATCAGGATTTGGGATCGCAATTCCTTCTGTGTGGCGGACCTAAGTTAGGCATTTTAGTCTATTTTATGATACAAGTGAGTAATATTTTATCAGATTTTTTCTTGGTAGATGCCTAAGTCAGCAATCTAAAAAAAAAATTATATCCATCTGGTCTGGACCATCCTGTATAATACGACCTTCGATATAATAAAGGTAAGGGATTACAGGGGTATGCATTTCTTCACCATAAGGATATTACATTGTAAAGGATGGGAACACGGATATTCACAAAGCTCTAGCTCATCTCAGATTAAGAATATCGAGGAAATAGATTGGCCGGATTACATTTTTAGGGTGTACCCAAAATCCGATTGGGACAACCCTAATTTGATCGGAGCGTAAATTTCCATTACCTGTCTGACCCTTCCCAAGGGTTTTCTCCAATCTGAAGGGTCCCACGTATTGGTAGGCCTCCGTGGCCGTGGTCGTTCCCCCACTCTCCATCTTCAGGCTTGCCGCGTCATCAGAATATCCAGAATCATATCGCCACAAAAACACACTTGAATTTCGAACGGGTCTCTGAAACGTCACTTAGTTCTCTCGACATAATTATTGTTTTTTTTTTATTTAATTTCACTTTTAATATTTTTTCTGGACGGGCATTCCGAAAATGTAGGTAGGTAGGTACACTGCTTGTACAAAAATACAATACTAATTTGTTAAATTAAATGTTGTAAGGTATGTTTTTTCTGCTTCGCAAATGCCTGTGCCTCAAATGTAATGAACTAATGATAAATAAACATAGGTAGAAATAGGGTAAATATAAAACCCTTTATTTATGTAAGGGTTGACGAAATTAAAAGTAAACTAAGGTGTGGCAACTGGTTCAGCTCATGTGGGAAATTTGATGCGTTTCATGTTTTAGGGGGTCCCTTAAACCATCAAACTGTACAACTTTCACTATGGTTGATTAGTCATTGCAATTATTTTTTTCGTGATTTCGATATTTAGTACGAGCATAAAGATCTAGAGAGATGCCAAACAACGCGCTGAGTACGAAACCTAGTGTCGCATCACCACCAGTACCACGCGTTAGAAATTATTTTGTTAGGTAGCTTAAATGTGCTCATTATCCACTGCGGTATCAGAACTCAACGTTCGAATAATCTTTAGTACTACGCAAGCATTGTAAACTATTTACACATAATATCTCGACTGGCTTTCAGCCTTATAATATATTGAATCTTTACTGTCGCGAGAAATGTGTTCCGTTTTTGCGTATATTGCTGCGACACTGGCCCCGCCCCCTTTTCACATCTCCCTTTAGCTTTTGTGATCTGTGGGTAACATTTTTTCAGTTAGGTGGTCTGAATAGAAGGACACCCGATTAGATCTAATTATGTACACCCTGTATAATGCTCACGCCATGCCCACCCCAAGTGGTAGAGCAGAGATTATTTACAGCTCTTCAAGACACAACGATTTTTTTATACGTTTATTTCTTGTCATTCTTTATTGTCATACTTCTTAAAACGTATTATATGGTATTATTGAAGTCGGTGTCAAGCCAAGCCAAAAAATTACCCCAAGCCCAGTCATGAATTGTAACGGCTTGACAGCGAATTCGTTAAAACAAATTAATGTTGAGATGCGAACGTAAAAGTCATCGGCTGCAATATTATTTTCAACGATTTTTATTTATTTTTAGACAAATCTAAACTATTATAAAACTGTAACAGAAAGTGTGTCTGTACCATAGAGAAATTACGCGCTCCCCTAGAGTGTCTGTGCATTGAAGATATTAACAAAAAAAAAGTTACGATATGGTTTTTAGGTGTCCCTGATTCCATATCACCAATTTTTAGATTTTTTGGCTGTCTGTTTGTTTGTGTGTTTGTTTGTTTGTTTTGATCGAGCATCACGCGAAAACTACTAAACCGATTTTGATGAAACTTTTTTTGTTTGATAGCTTATGATCTGACTTAAAATATGGTATATTATTTGTGCGGACGAAGTCGCGGGTTAACGCTAGTCCTGTATATAAAGTTTTATTAAGGCATTTTAACGTAGGTAATTAGGTACCTACTTATATCGATGCCATCTAGGTATATACCTATATTAAGATTACAGTGAGGATGAATGAATTTCAAAGAAAATAAACTCTGAACACGCGAATAATAAAAGAAATGTAAAAGCTTGAGAATTCAATTAGTAAGCTTCGTCCAACTTTCTTTCGCTTTCAGAAAGAAATTAAAACCTATTCAACTTGGTAAGAGTTTGTTGACCTTAAGATGTAATGTATTTAATCAAGCATTTTACCTAAAGGTCCTTTTACATTACACTGTTCAACACAGATCAATAAAAAGCTTGTATAGCCCAGTCATTTTACGGAGTTTTGTTTGGAGGGGTGGGGAGTAATTACGAATAAGACTTTTAAACTGTAACCGGCACCATTTAGTGACAAAAGACTTTCTGAAAACATATTTAAAAAAAATCGCTTCGCACGATAGAAATCAAAATTGTATCTCCCAGAAGGCTTTAAAATTAACAATAGTAATACCAATGCACTAATTTCATTTTAATTTCATTAAAGACATATAAAGGAAGGTAAGTATGTACATTAAAAATAAATAAAAATATTGAGATAATGAAACTAACATAACCTAAAATATGGTGCAGGTTTGGGCCGCGCGGGAGGGTAGCCAAGATGCTGGCAGCGTTTCCTCGCTGAACGGCTAAAATAGCCTATTTTATTGCTCAAAAATTATTTATATTGTTAAATCTAATTGAAATAAAATAGGCATTGAAATTTAAAAAATTACTAATATAATTTTTCTAAGCCTTCTAAGTAGACAAAAATATTAACACCATGTTTGAAGTATGTATAAAGGTAAAGCCTTAAAAGCTTGCAAAAAAATTACCATTCGTTTTTTTTGAACGAGATAAATGCTAAATTTATAATTTGCGGCTATTGCTGACGTGATTTTTTTTATTTTGGTACATTTCTAAGCTCGGATTGGCTCTTAAATACAATACTTACCGAAAAAAAAATCAATTACTAATTAGTCCCGGCTCAAACCGTAAAATGACTGGGCTAGTAGGCTTTTTAGTACCTAAATGATGTTGTACCTATTCACAGTCAATTTCGACTACGGCGATTGCTAATCTTCACAGAAAAGCAGTTAGGTACGCAGGATATTTTGAAGTACATAAGTGTACGCGCTAAACACAGATGCACTCTCTCATCCTTACCCTCCTATGTCTGATGGAACGGGAGACCGATACTATCAGAGGTGGGGTCAGATGCAGTGGCTACAACCGGCAGCCACACGGTTTGTCTCTTGTTCTTACCCTCCTATGTCTGATGGAACGGGAGACCGATACGATCAGAGGTGGGGTCAGATGCAGTGGCTATAACCGGCAGCCACACGGTTTCTCTCTTGTTCTTACCCTCCTATGTCTGATGGAACGGGAGACCGATACGATCAGAGGTGGGGTCAGATGCAGTGGCTAAAACTATAACCGGCAGTCACACGGTTTGGGCGTCAAAGATGTGTAAGACGCCTGAAGGAATTAGTCGCCCGCGACACGCGACACCTGACTGGTTTGGTGATTTTCGAAGCTGGATACCACAAGGCACGGTAAGGCTAAGGTACTTAGTAATAATATTAAACATATTGAAGTAAAATAGTGAGGCTTTTCATGCGCTGATATGACACTAGTTGGAATCGAGCCAAGTTTTGTAAATGACGTTTTGCTAAAACACCGCATTGATGGTAGGATAGATTATGTGAAGTTTTAAGACCAAACTGTTATAAAAAGGTAGAAGGTTGGCATTTGAGAGAAGAAAATAGTATCTGTACCTACGGGCTTTAAGAATAAGTGGTTTTAAAACGGAATAACTTCAACAGGCATTTCAATATTTAAATGTCTGACTTTTGTAAAAGAAAAAGGTAAGTACCTAATTGGATACAAATCCCTACGGAAAAAGAAAACTGCAATAATTTTGCCAACCGCGTCTGAAGGGGTGAAAAAATATGGCCTCTTCTAAATGCCAAGATGTGCACACTTTCGTTTCGTTGTCCGAAATCATACTACTTATTGTTTCTTCTCATAAGATAAGAGTATGCACGGAGACACATCAAGCTATAAAAAACCAACATAACCTGGCCGCGCGACGCTATACGTTACTCGACCTACTCGCGGCCAGCTTATGTTGGTTTTGTATAGCTTGATGTGTCGCCGTGTGTACATTAAAACATTGAACATGTTTTTACGATCGCTTCAGTTGGTATCGTTTTCGGAGGGATTTTCCGAAAGCCATTAAAAAAGAAAAAGCAGTTCCTAATGGCTCGATAGATGGCATTGACGAGACAGGGGTGAGCGACCTTGCAGATAATTAAATACAAATAAAATAGTAAGAATTTGTGTTGAGCAAAACATGAAGATACAGGGTGTCCCGTAAATCGACGTCAACCCGGTGGATGCTGATAGGTTAGTTCATGCCTAACCAGAATATACTAAAATAAAAAAAAATAAAAAAAAATCAGTCAGTCAATCAATCAATCTGTCAATATTTTTCTTTAGGAAAAGGTTCTTAGTTTTCGAGATAAGGACAGTTTTATGAAATTCGTGAAACTCTTTACTTTAGTCGCTATTTTGAGTGCCACGGCTACAAATGTTCTATGCAGTATCTGGGTTAAAATTAAAACTGTCAATATCTCGAAAACTAAGACACTTTTACTAAACTCAAATTTTGATATTCTGCTTAGTCATGACTGACCTAACCTATCAGCATCCGCCGGGTTGACGTCGGTTTACGGGACACCCTGTATATCTATTTCGTCGACGGATGCGTCAGACCAGTGACTTGCATATTTGTTTACTTTTTAGCCTAAAATTTTCGACTTCGGACCCCTCTCTGGTTAACGCCATCTATCGCCGGTTTGTTGAACTACGTTTGACTAGCTGTCAGAAAACTCCTTATTCAAGAGAAAGCGGTGTACAGAGACGCGTACCGACAGCTTGTAGCGTATCAGCAACAAGATATGGAAAATTGTTTTTTGAAAAAGTTTGATTTTTTGTAGAGGAAATCGTTAAAAACATTCGCATTTTTAGGGGGATTCTAAAGGACCCTTATTAAAGTACTTATTTAAATATTAACTTTTAAAGTTTTAATATTGTATTTTGGTTCAATACCTGGAGGTGTTTTATTCATTTGTGGAAAATGATGAAAACTTTTAGTTATCAATTTTTAAAGGACCCATCAACTCGAACAAATTACTATCTTTTTTTTAAATGTTTTAAAGGGAATAAATATATTATTAATAATTATTTTTGTTTTATTTTATTTCAGATTTATTGAGTTCATTTTTAATACCTGAAAGTCGTGTAAAGCACGAGATTTGTGAACTTTATTTCGGTCAATCTATTAGGTACCTATTACACATTATTCAAGTAATATTATTAATTTTAATGCTTATTTTGAATAGCAGGAACAGCAGAGAAACCAATCAGATAATAGTTATTTGTTATACAAGATATACAATGTTCTGGCGAGGGAATCAAAAGAGCAAGAGGTGAAAAATCTTTGCACTCGAGTGCAACACGTAACTTTTCATCCCACCTCAGCAAGGAAATGACTAAATGCAAAAAAAAGCAAAAAAAAAAATGTACACCAAGAAGGTTCCGAGTCAGAGTTTTTAATCAATTAAAAAAGGTTATATGATAAATTCGGCACCATGGAGGGAGAAGGAAATAGGTTTAACGTTGTTTTGAATTCACAAACTTAGTGCACACGATGTTCTAAATTTAATTTACTTTATCCTCTAGCGGATAAAAACGGCTTTTGCACTCAGATTTCGAAGAGCAAAAATACTCTTTCCGAGATGGGGGGATGAAAAATATATTAAGACGCCAGTATCTACACTGCATAAGAATATTTTTATCACGTTCAATGACTGGTTACAGAATAGTGTGAAGAAGATATGGTCTGAAAGGAGACTTGAGATGGTTTGGCCATGTGGAAAGAATGAGTACTTTGGCGTGTGAAAGGAATACTTGAAAGAGGTCGCCCTAGACCCACCTACGCATGCTGACCAAATAGGAAGCGTACTGAAGAAGGGCCAAGACCCAAGTAAAATGTATCCGGAACCGACGAGCATATATGAAGAGACTTATGGATGGTGCAGAGGCGAGAGGTGTGTGTCAGAATCGTAGCATGTGGCGATCTAGTGTCTCTGCCTACCTCAGTGGGACATAGGCCTGAGTATGTGTGTGTGTACTGACTGTATTATACAAAAGCTTAGCGTGCCTTTTAAAGCACGAAGGTGCTCAAGACTAATATTATGCTCACAACTAGATACATATAGGTATTCCCTGAGGTGGTCAGAGTTAGGTTAGGTTAGGTTATTCTAAGTATAGCATTTTCAGAACATTCTCATTTCACAAGCAAAGACTAAAGTAAGTCCGTCGCAACTTAAATTATCAGGTGTGACAGCTAGTGAGCCCGCGAAGTGAAGAGAGAGAACAAAGTGATGTTAATGTAAAATAAGTATTAAGGAAATATTTTTTATTTT
The DNA here is from genome assembly GCA_927399405.1 of Agonopterix arenella. Taxonomy (NCBI): domain Eukaryota; kingdom Metazoa; phylum Arthropoda; class Insecta; order Lepidoptera; family Depressariidae; genus Agonopterix; species Agonopterix arenella. The sequence continues at coordinate 5,506,049 of OV656718.1, read as the reverse complement.
CAAAATAATTTATAACGATTAAATTGAATTATGTTTAAGACGCAACATAATATTAGTTAAGTACCATCCATAAAACTTAGTACCTAATTTTTTTATCGATGTGATTACTAATAGAAAAAAAAATGCACCAGTCTTGAAAAATGAAGGGGAGGAAAAACGGGGAAAAGTTTTGAAACCGTAAGCAAAGATAGGAACATTGCGCTATTCGATCGATAAAACAAACATCCAGCATGTTGTTCTGTTGTTGTTGATTTAAAAAGATTAACTTATATTATTTAGTTACATTTTAACATTTTATTTACATTTTTACAGTCAAATATGGCGACTTTTACAATCGACTTATCCAATTTACCATTTCGACAAAACACCGAGACGGTTGAAGGGTTAAAAAACATTAAAATGGCTGAGTTTTTTTTAGAAAAGGAATATCGTTTTTTTAAATATAAATAATAAAAAAAAGAAAAATCTTATTTAGTGAGTTTTTCTTAGGAATATGAGGCACAGGAATCGCACTATAAGACCAAATTTAAAATAACGAGTTTGGTCTTGCAGAAAAATATTACCGTATCCAGTAAATAGCGCACTGAAATAATGAATAATTTACTCTATTCACAGTCTAATAATAACACTGTATTCCGCATACAATGTAGGTTTTGCACGTCACTCAAAAATCAATATCACAGTTTCTTCATAACGTTAGAAACACTGTAAGAACTATGCCGATTTTAAACTCCGAGACACTAGACGATTCTTTTAGCATTTTCTCGTAATTTTTCAGTATAAAATACTAGTGTTACATAATAATTGAGTTGGATAGAAAACTGTTTTTCTTGCGGATCCCATACGCGGCAGGTCGGGTTTGTTCGGGTGAGATCGGGTGGTTTCGACGAGGGGTGAATTGAGTGAGTCATTAGCCTTCGAGGGGTAGTTTTGCGTTCCGTTTTAAGCACGTCTCTTTTTAACATAGTGTTAAAATAATAAAATATTACATTTTTGTATTTGTAGGCTTTTTGTGTATAGATTAGCATTTCAAAATTAGTTACGTATTGTGTGGAATTATTTTTAATTTTATTCGTACTGTTCATGAATGAAAGTAAAATAATATTATAATACCTACCTCGGAGCGTTGGCTCATACAAAATGGTCTCGTCGAATGGAATGACCATTATACTTGAATCGGAAAAAAATTAAAAAATATTTTTTTTTTATGGAAACCTTTGCCTGGCAGTGGGACAAAACAGGTTAAAAAAACTTACCGTCCGTCAGCGCATAAGCTTCGCGATACAGAGGGGGAAAGCTGTCAGCGTTCTTGGAACCGTCCCTCAGCGAGAGGCTTTGGAGGAGGTTTATAGGTTGTAGGCCCCCCCCCCCTTTTTTTTAAATATTTTTATATGGAAGTTGACGAAGCTTGTTGCAGATATTCAGGATGTATTTATTGAAGAAACGAGTTGTGGATCTGAGTGATGTTTTTTCTTTGACGAAGCCTGTTGTGGATGTGAGTGATGTATACAGGGTGTAAGTGACAGCCTAGCAAATACAGAAACGGTGAACTCAGACCAACAAACTGAACAACTTTCACTATGGAGCCTATCTCAGGAGACGCGAAAAAAAAATCTGCTGTCCCATACATTTGAGTCGGGTAGGTACTGCAGTTTTGTATGGGACAGTTGATTTTTTTTCGCATCTCCTGAGATAGGCTCCATAGTGAAAGTTGTTCAGTTTTTTGGTCTGAGTTCACCGTTTCTGTATTTGCTAGGCTGTCACTTACACCCTGTATACCTATGACGAAGCCTGTTGTGGTTATGAGAGATGTATTTTGGTTAAAAAATATATCTCTCTATAATTATATTGCATGGTATGTTAAATTATACGGTTTGCAGGTTCCTTGTTAAAATTATCAGCTGTTTAGAGACTGGCGCCCAACTTGGGGCTCGTAGGTTTTTAAGTTATAGTGGTGATCAACTAGGGGTCGCAGTTAGTTAGCCGGTTTAGATACAACCCTCATCGGTGCATACAATAATATGCTGACGGGTTTTAAGGGGGCACTGAGCCTAATAGTGCTGCCCCCGATCGTATTTTTTAACAGACTTCAAAAAAGGAGGAAGTTTCTCAATTCGACCGTATATTTTTTTATGTGTTTTCGCGGATAATTAAAAAAAAAACGGAAAAAGAAAAAAAAAACAATTTGTAACACCACTGGCTTTTCGGGGTAGGTAAGTAATACCGACTGCTCTCAAACGGTGAAGGAAAACATCGTGACGAAACCTGCATACACTGATGAAGACATACTGAAGCGTATGTGTAGTAAAGTGGCAGTAGTGGGCGGGGCATATTGCTCGCAGGACCGATGGCCGATGGGGCCGTAGAGTTCTCGAGTGGTGACCGCGTATCGGAACGCGCAGCATGTGTAGGCACCCCCACAAGGTGGACTGACGACCTGGTTAAGGCGTCGGGAACCAGTTGGGTGAGCGATCCTTGGTTGAGGCCTATATCCAGTAGTGAACGTCCATCGGCTGAGATGATGATGTGTAGTCTACCCAGAAGAAATCCTGATGCGCAGGTACCTATGTGAAGTCTACCAATCCGCATTGGGTTGGGCATAAGTAGTGGACTAACGCTCATACACCATCCTTAAAGGTAGGCTATGTCCTACAGTGGGACGTAGAGGCAGATGATAATGACCTAGAGTGTGATTTTTGAATCTCATACGTTGAACTCGGCAGTTAAAAATGTATGGAGATACGCATCTTTCTACTGCTGATTTGACTTTCAAAAATCGCACTCCTGGAGTATGATTTTTGAATGTCAAATCAGCAGTAGAAAGATGCGTATCTCCATAGTAAAATTGACATTTTCAACTGCTGAGCTGAGCGAATAAGATTCAAAAATCGCACTCCAAGTCAACCATCCATTTTGAAAAACAAAATTAAAAGAATATTTTAATCAAGTTAAAACTGTTAAAAACATTTACATGAGAATAGAACTAAATTAAAATTTTTAATTGTTAAGTAGGTACGTAACCTACTTAACAATTAAAAATTTTAATTTAGTTCTATTCTCATGTAAATTGCCTTCAATTCAATATGCTTATTTAATATATTTTATGTTTTATTAATTAGGTTAACATTTGACTGCAGTGGTTATAAACATTTTCTAGGACAGTGCGGACTAATGGTACTTACTTCCCAGAACTGCGGACTCGGTGGACATGGACAACGGCACGATTATTTTAAGGGATCAGACATCTGCATTATAATTTAGGGATTAGAATATAAAGTAATGGAATAAAATCCAAAAATTTGGATTTCATGACACCTCGTCCCCCTGCAAAAAGTAACAAAATAACTCGTCAATAGTTAAATGGTCTAAGATCTGGATAGATCCATATACTTATACCAACAAATTAATATTTGCGGATTCCTGTAATTGGTTTACTATATTTTCATTGTTTGTAGTTTGACCGTGGGTGCGTTTCTCCACGCCTGTCATTCGCCCGCATCACATCAGGACTGGTCTCCCTGAGAGATGCACACACAGGCAGCACATCGATCGTCAGACTCACTTGACTGGAGCCCTGCAACTATATGCATACAGACTGCACACTTCGAACAACTCAATGACCTCCGGTCTGAGGGGGGAGTACTGTGGGGACTTGCCAACGGATGTCAACACCCACAAGTTATAGCAACGAAGCTAACAGATGGCGCTACGGTTGCACTCGCAAATGTGCACGTAAGACAATTTGCGACGTCACATTGGTATTGATAACCCGTTAGCAGCTAAAAATAAAGTTCACAATCGTATACAAAAACATGAATCGCGCAAGAGATATAATCACAGATATTAATAAATAAGAACTTGTGGAATACGGCCGGCCCCAGGCTTCACACCTAGCCTGGCGGAAGATCTTCCCTTTTCAATGGAGGAACATTCCCAGTAGCAGCTCCATATAGGTACCTAAGTAATAATAATAATAAGTAAATAATTATAATAAGTATAATTATCCTAGTAATAATTATCACTATCTCGTATTTGTTGGTGCATCTACAATTAAACAATATTTGAAAGATAAATTGGCAAAAAATTTGTTAGTTTCGAAAATGTTGTGTACCCCTGTCTCTTACTGCTTCCTGAAAAAAAACACTAAATGCGGTTAGCAATGTCAGGTTCAGTTGAATTTTTATTTTCTTTTCGTCTACTCCAGGTTTAGGTAAGTTCTTTACTCAGCAAATAATTTTCTAGAAATAAAATGGTACTACTACTCTAATGGAGTGCGATTTTTGAAACTCATACTTTGAACTCAGCCAGTTGAAAATGTCAATATTACTATGCATCTTTCTACTGCTGATTTGACTTTCGAAAATAATACTCCAGGAGTGCGATTTTTGAAAGTCAAATCAGCAGCAGAAAGATGCGTATCTCCATACATTCTCAACTGCTGAGTTCAACGTATGAGATTCAAAAATCGCACTCCTGTACTCTATAGAACTCTAATTCCCCATCGGTTGTCAGTTTCTGATTGTCATCCTTCCTATAACTTTTGCTTTAAGTGGTCTGACCTCTAGGACCTAATCGAGCATTCCCAATTCCGAAGCAGAGCTCCTATTATACCAACGAACGTTCATCATCATCATCTCAGCCGATAGACGTCCACTGCTGGACATAGGCCTCCCCCAAGGATCGCCACAACGACCGGTCGTGCGCTGCCTTCATCTAACGGGTTCCCACCACCTTCACCAGGTCGTCGGGCCACCTTGTGGGGGCCTTTCTGTTGTTCTGCCCCATCGGCCAATTGTCATTTTAGTTTAGCAATTCTTTGAGTTATGTCAGCTACTCTGGTTCATCTGCGAGAAAATTCTAGATCAACGAGCGGTCGAATAATAATAACCAACTCATAAATATTTGAACTTTCATCGATATACCGGTATTTATTTAAAGGAATAGAATAGTAAAAGCACAAATAAAACTTACCCTAAACTTACCAACTCATTATTTTACAGAAGCAAGAAACCAAAATGACAAAAACCAGCCACCAGCAGGTCAGCCAGGAACGCTACGAGATCTTATATAGTCGCTACCAGAAATATTTGGATACAATAAACGACCCAAACTCAGAGCCGGTTAGAGTTTTCGATCCTTTAGGCAAGAAGTTGATCGATGAAATCGAACTTATCAGGGAAGTTAGCAGAGAATTGCAGGCGAAGAAGGAAGAGGACATGAAGAAAGCCGCTGTAAGTACCTACCTTACTTCTTCAATCTTCTTCTTATCGTGTGGGTACACCCTGGTGTCAAGAGTTTTTTCAGACCGCGTTACGGCCTCTGACGTAGTGGTTTTTATCTAACGACTACTACCACTAGAGATTATGTGGTAGCCGGGACCAAAGGCTTAACGTGCCATCCGAAGCACGGAATCATTTTTCTTTTCAGACAATCAGGTGATTCAATCTGCAATTAGGACATTGCAGACTGAAGAAAAACGCACAAAGTGACATATCACTAGGTGTCCGTGGGAATCGAACACACGACCTCCATGTCGAGAGCCTAAATGCCATTAGACCACGGAGGCAGTGGACACGGACACAGCACGGACTTCTTCAATGTTATCTTGCATTATCTCGTTATTTGGGGTCGGCGCAATACGCCATCTTCTTCCATACAACTCTCTTTGACGACACTCACTCTCATAGAGGAAGTTACGCCTTCCTCTATGCTCACTCTCTTTCTCTCTCTTCGGCCTTTTTTTTAAATTTTTTTTTAAACCTTAAATTTTTTAAGCATCTACTTCAATAGCTGTATTCTACCACATTCTATAAAAGATGTAAGTAGGTAGTTAGGGGTGCACTAAAGTAAATTCAAAAATCATCCCCTAAAGGGGAAGGTAGGGTTAAACGAGGTGTCGAAGTGTTCCGAAATCGCGGGCAAGAGCTTGTTTTAGACTAGCATTATGAAATTGATACTATTTAGTTACCATAACAAAAATTAAATACTTACTTTTTGCAGGCTGCATCACAAGCTGCCGAAGAAGAAGCAAAGAAGAAAGCAGAAGAGGAAAAAGCAAAGGAAGCATCCGAAGAGAAATAAAAATATTTACCTATAAATATTTACTTGTTTTATTAATTCTATACATACCTATAATAAAATTGTAATGGCGTGGATGACATTGAAGATTGTTTGCACGAAATATGCTAAGTGCTGACGCGAAAATAGTTTTAGGCACCTATTTATTTATTGTAAGTAAATAAACTATTATTTCCTTACTTATTATTGTACTACTTTACCCGTGTATACTCCTTAAGGGGGTAGTCAGAGATATTCTGAAACCTCAACATCCACGTTTCACTAGTAGGTACCCAAACTCTGTCCAGTGTGACGAGAGAGCCCGTCGCCACTTATTAATGGACAGTGGGTATTACCTACATGCCTCGAAATTAAAGCACGATGTTTTCTTTCACCGAAAAGTCAGTGGTTCCAAAAAAACTCATTGGTACAAGTCGACCTGTAGATACGGGGATCGAACCATCGCCTCCTGGTACGTAGTACCTACTCTCTATTAAGTCTGTGCCTCCTGCACGGCCGGCAAGGTTACTCGCCACTGGACCACCACGGCTTGGCTTGACCCGTGTCATTAAAGGCTATCTACCTATAACATTTAACTTAACTGTCCCTTCGAAAAATGTAGTAGGTACCATACCTACCCAAAGCGTGGAAAATATAGCGCCTCGCCATGTTGCGGAAAATAATTGAAACTTGTCTTACTTGTTGCAATGCACCAATGGATTTTTCTGGGTCTGTTTGTTTGAGCATGACACAAAAAGGATTGGACCGATTTTGATGAAACTTTTTGTGCTTTTGGTTAGGGTCAGAGCACATCTAGCGGAAAAATGCATTAACCGTTTTTCTTTTGGTTTTCTAGGGGATCGATAGATAGCGCTACGGTCTGTGCGAAAAAAGTTCAAAATTTCAAAAAGTGTTTCTTTAAAATAATTAAGAAGAAAAAGATGGTCAAAAAGATGCCCACGCATCTTTTAATTGAATATTTCATTATTCAATTTACTGTAAAATATGAAACTGTTTACGTTTGTATGGTTGTTTGGGCTAGATCCCTTGGCCTTTAAAATAGGGCAAGCATAGTCTTGACAGGATCTCGCGAATGTCTCTATGGAGCGATAAACATGCCATCTGTCGAGTTTTTAGGAACTAAATTTAAAAAAGGAAAGGAAAAATGACAATTGAAACAGTTTGAAAATAGCATATTTTTCATACAAAACAAGAACATACTTAATTATTACGAAGTGGTAACACATACAAATCTCTGTTTATGTAATTAAAAAAATTTAATTGCCTTAAAATTTCGTTGCTATTTTAAATGGAGTATCTAAACTATTATAAAACTGTAGCAAAAAGTTTGTCTGTACATTAAAGATATTAACAAAAAAGAAGTTATGATATGGTTTTTAGGTGACCCTGATTCCATATTACCAATTTTTTGTCTGTATGTTTGTTAGTTTGTTTGAACGAGTATCATGCAAAAACGACTGAACCATTTTTTATGAAACTTTTTTTGTTTGATAGCTAATGATCTGACTTAAAATCTGGTATATAATTTGTGCGGACAAAGTCGCAGGTTAACTCTAGTTAGTTATAAAATAAAACCCAATAACTATAGCATAAAAAAGTATAATTATCCAATAATAATACAATGATAGTTCATGTTACTTAAAAAGTTAAAATTATAACTATGAATTGTCTGTCATGACATCTTCGTCATCATCTTCAGGTTCAGCGAGGTCGGGATGACAAACCCTTATATGGAGATTCAGGTTAATTTTAACGATGAAACTTTTACCACACGTTGAGCATTTAAACGGCCTTTTTACATCATCGTCAATGTTCGGAGGATGGGCTCGAGCCATGTGGGTACGGAGTAACGAAGAGTGCATCGTTCGATCACACTGAGTGCACTTAACGAGGCAATCGATCGGCTGTCCCTCATGGGATTGCCGATGCTTTTCCATAGTTATTTTTGAAACAAAAAGCTTGTTGCAGCAATCGCATTTGAAATTTTTGACTTTAGTATGTTTCTTCATGTGGATTTTCAGGCAGTTTTTCGTTGGGAACATCTCCTCGCATTTACCGCATTTGAATTTCTTTATGTCATTGTGTAGTTGCATGTGGAGTTTAAGGTAAGCTTGTCCGGTGAAGTTTTTATCACATATCTCACAATTTATGGTGCTCGTTGACGAATGCGTTTGCATATGGCTTTTTAGGAACTGTGCGGCAACGAAACTTCGGTCGCACACTTCGCAGATGAACTTCTTGCATTCCGCTCCCTCGTGTTTACTGCGGTGTATATCTAAATGATACTGCGAATTGACTTTAACATCGCACTGGTCACATTTGAATTTGCGGCGTTTCTTCGGACCTTCTTTGGCCGGTCGCTCTGAAGTCTCCGCTTCCATCATTTGAGAGTCCTTATCATTCCCGTGGAACTTTTTATGTAGTATCAAGTAGTCCATACCTTCAAATGTCAGATTACAATCGTCGCATCTATAACGCATATCCTGTTTATCGTAATTGTCGGATCCGTTGTAGTTTTCTGCCATTTTTTCTCGTTTTACCGATCGCCCGTCGTTTTTGTCGCTGCCAGCTGCCTCCATCATGCTTTTCATCCAATGATCTTGTATGCCGATGCCAGATTTTGTCTCCATTTGCAAGTGACGCTTCGGCTACGGACGCATATCAGAAATCGTTCGATATTGATCCGTATATTAACCGGCGAAGCTCCAAAACTCTTGAGAACGCCGCCCGTAGCGATGGTAACGCTAATCGCGCGTTGTTGATGTGATTTTACGGGGAAATATTAAAACAAATTAGTTGAGAAATACAAAAGCAGCCTTGTTACAGTACCATAAATTCCAAAAGAGAAGCGCGCATTGGTTTTTTTTCAAGCGGTTAATGACAGCGTTGACTTTTTAATTTTTGACAGATTCGCTGTTGCCAGCGTTGAAAATGGTTTTGGGCACTGAATCGATTTGCAACATCGATAAGTCCCACCCTTCATGTTTTTATTTGCTAAGGGTCAATTCACAGTAAAAGAGCACCCGCGAGCAAGCGCAAGAAGTCACGCGGTGGCTCACGGTGACTCGCGCCTTTTCCCACTTTTCCGTTATGAACTACGTGGCCGCAGTGCATGTCCTCGCGGCTGCTTTTTGAACTGGGCGCGCGCGTCCTCACTGCTGCTCGATGATGCTCGCGGCTGCTCGCAGCGCCGCGTTGCCCGTCTCTCGCTTCAAATCAATTTGAACGTTATTTATTCTAAGATTAAAAATGATAGCTTAAATTATTGCACCGAAAATGCTCATTTGGCTGCTGCTGCAGTTCGCCTGCACACAGCAGCTCTTTAAGTGTGAATTGACCCTTAGGTTTTTCTTAGACCAGCTTAAAAAACTTAGAGTGGGTAGAAGATGCAATTTCATTAGGATACGAAATTGCACATAAGTACACGCATTTTTCCCAAAGCGGTAGGCAGTAACTGCAATAGGTTTTTACGTAAAGAACAATCTGTAGTACACACTTAACACGTTCGCGGACAGTGACATGCTATAGCAGTGATAACAATAAAAGTTCTATTGTGTCTCGTTCAGTGTCCGCGAAAGTGTTAACGACGCGCGGCCAGCTTATGTTGGTTTTGTATAGCTTAATGTGTCGCCTTGCGTACATGTAAATAGTGCTATGCCTGCTATAACTATAGTCTCATGCGTGGAAGGCAGGCGGCTGCATAGGTATGAAACATGCTGTTTACATCGGTGCGTGGTGTAATGGCCTCAGCCTGCCTCCGGCCTGCGAGAGAGTACAGCGGGCACTTTAAGTACATTAAGATTAGAAGGAGAAGAAATCAAAACTGCACAGCTCACCTTTTGTTAAACGCAAATGCCTTCAATCGATTTCAATAGTTGACTACTACGATCTTATCGATCATTTGCGTTTATATATCGCTAATTTTATCGAATGTAAATCCCTATTTGAGTTTTGACATTTCGTTATCAAAAATGGCGCTGGCCGCAGGCTGAGTTTCTGTAATTTGCTTTGAACGCCGTAAATACGTCATTTATGTTGTTGTTTTCTTTTGTGACTATGATTGTGAAAAGGACGGGAAATATAACAAATACTCAGTGCAACAGCAGCACCACAGAATCGCAGCTATATTTGTATTTTGCGATGAAGGTGGATTTTTGGTGAAAAAATTTCGATTTCAGCCGAAGAAATGTTTTTCTTGTAAAATACTTGTAAATAAAAATTTTTGAAATGGCCTCTAAACCCGAGGATAGTTTATCGGCGAATGAGGACTCTGATAACGAACGATTGTCCGTCGTGAAGCGAAAATATCGTGAAACTCGAAACTTGAAACCATCGTATACTGAAAGTGACGAAGAAATCATACTTCCTCAAGTTCTAGTGAAAGTTGAGGTCGAAGAATTAGATGAGAAGACTCAAACGTACTCGAATACAGTAAGTTTTTTATTCTACTAACCCTAGAAACCTACATTCATTGGTACATTCACGCCATTTCCCTAAGGGGTTGACAGACAATGGTGAATCCTACAAAATGTCACATGACGTGTTTTGTAGACTAAAATTTGACCAATTTCACATATTATTGAGTTCCTCTGCTACTTTCTATGCTAAATGAACTGTAAATAATAACATAAATACATAATTTCGTTTATTTTCATTATACTAAAGGGGTGGATTTTAGTGTCACACCCAAGTCACACCCTTAGTTTATCAATGTACCTACCATGGTACCACTATGGTACCTACTAGTAATACAGGGTGAAATTGAAATCAGTCAACAAAATTTAAGATAGTGTTATACTCATGATAAGGCTAGTTTTAAAAATAGATTTAGGCCAAATTAAATTAAATCAGCTACAATAAATAATCGTCATTATTTATTGTAGCTGATTTAATATGTGACTGACTGTACAGATACCGGCACGGCGCAGTTGAAACAATAGCATTAGCGTCATCTGCGTCATTCGGAGTTTTGGCGAATTTAAACATTTAAAGCACGATTTTTATCGGTATAAAAATCAATGGTATACCATTTGGTATACCAAAAAGAGTAGTAAAAGAAAATGTCATTACCTAAGTGTATTTAACAGATGTTCTAAGTGACCACCTCCGCCCGGCGACACTGGTTGTCTTTAAATTTTCGCAACACAAGTTTGTGATTTAACACAGTCAAATGCACTGAAAATGTTTTCTCTCAGATCACTCACTGTGGTCGATTCAGTTTCATACACACATCTTTTAATTTCCCCCCACAAATAAAAGTCTAGGGGGTGTTAGATCAGAAGATCGTAGCGGCCAGCTGATTGGCCCACCTCCCCCACTGCCAATAAACTTGAAACTAATATAACACTGCACTGAAATCCAATTTCAAGTCCAATTCGTAAGCGGGGATTGATTGATTACAGAGCGGTAACCTCATTCGATCGCGATCGAGCGGGAACTGTTTTTGTTTTGTTTGCGCATGCGACTGTGCAGTGCGGTGGGGTGGGGGAGGTGGGGCTCGGCTCGCTGGAGTTGTGAGGGGGTGCCCCGCTTGCGAGGGGATGCACGTTGACCCGGCTGGGCCGGCCAGTAAAATCTCAGATGGTAAAATGTACAGTTCGCTTGAGAAAAATTTATATAAGGTCTAACAAAATTAGGTGAAACTATTTTAAAGGGATGATCAGACCATCAAACTGAACAACTTTCTCTATGGGACCAATATTGAAATCGCGAAAAAAAAATCTGCTGTTCCATACAAACCTACTCGACCTAAATGTATGGGACAGCAGATTTTTTTTTCGCGATTTCAATATTGGTCCCACAGAGAAAGTTGTTCAGTTTGATGTTCTGATCATCCCCTTAAAATAGTTTCAGCTGATTTTGTTAGACCTTATATTTAAGGCATTATTTTAAAAAATATATTTTTACTTTTTTATTATTTAATGTTTATGATACACAGCGTTTATTATGAACACCTTATGTTTTGGCATGTTTAGATTGTATTTTTTTTTCATAATTTAGATTTCAAGAAAACCCTGTAATATAAGATCTAAATCAGGAGTACAACTTGCTACCAAAATTTGTCGAATGTCTTTGATTTCACCCTGTATTTAGGAACTAGGCCACCTACCACCTTTATATCCTTTGAAGAATAGTAGGGTTAGTGTAGGAAACAAGAGGTAGGTCTTAATAAAAAAAAATTTAACCATTTTTTATTATTTTATACAGGGTGAAATTGATATCATTAGCATCCTTATAAAATAAGGGTCTACCCATCAAACCGAACAACTTTTTTCACATCACGACTCAATACATTAGTGGTACCTACAGTATGAGTACCTATTTGTAAACTTCTGGACGCTCGTGGGCCGCATCACAAAACTGTTCTTAAAAATGGATAGGGCCACAAGAAAATGCAGCGAGGACTGCATAGTTTGATATATATAGACCTGATGAAGGGTTGAGCCTCATCTGGCTGCACCGCATCACATTTTCTCACGTTCCATCCTTTTCTGTCGCTGAGGAACGTCATTGGCTAGAGCGAGAAAGGTCGCAGCACGGCCGGTGCTGCCGCGTGTGATCATAGATAGCATTCCCGCTATCTTTCTCGCCCACTTCAACCCAGTAGGTTCTTTTGTGTCAGCCCCAATACTTTTTGCTTTCTTCACCCTTCAAATACATGGTCAATGAAGGAGGCAATACCATTGAGGGGAAGAAACCTAAGATCTCCCGGCTTCGGGTATCCATCTTTGAGGAGGCACATGCCAAGACATTGCAGTCACAAATGATATGTTTCATGGTCTCTTCATCCACTCCGCACGTTTGGCAGCTAGGATCTAGGGTCAGTTTCATTTTGTGCATCATCGTGCCTGTGGTGTAGTGCCCAGGGAGGGCTCCGACGATGGCAGGAACCTTGCTCCTGCTGTTGTTCAGTATGAACATAGAGATACAAGGTGTAACATTGCTGATAAATTTCTTAGAGTGTTGTAGACTTGCAAGGCTAGACCAGTCCAGCCTGTGGATTTTATCAGCCCAATCCCTAATGGCCATTCTTATGCTGCATGCCGGGATTCCCACACTTGGTTCTGGTTTCTCGCCCTAGCAAATGATGTCCCTGAGTGTCAGAAAAGGATGGAGCGACGGAAAAATGTGATGCGGTGCTAGCAGATGAGGTTCAACCTTTAAAGGCACGACCTGTTCTTTTTTTGCCAGGTTCAAATCTAGTATTTACAAAATTTTTCGTAGTCCTAAAATTTGTTGTGGGACCAGCTTTGTATCCTGAGATTTATACATAACTTTCCATTTCCAGGGTGCAGGACCATCTAAACCAAAACGTAAGAAACCGTGGAAGACTGCAGAATATAAGAGGAGGACAGAGTTCCCTTGCTCCGAGTGTGACGCTGTCTTCCCAAAGGGTTCCGAATTGAAAGCACATTCCGTTGTACATCAGGAGCAGACCAGGTACACTATAATTATGTTTAATGAAATTTATGTACGAGTTGGACTAAGAAAAAATAAATAGATTTTTTTCTATTCTATCTTTATAATTTTTTTTACATTCCATCGTTTTTCCAGTTACTTTGTCCTTTTGAGAATCTGAACTTATGAGAATCTGTCCTTATGAGAATCTGTTCTTATAAGAATCTGTCCTTTTCAGAATCTGTCCTTAAAAAATAAAATAAAATCAATTTATTTCAGACAATGTCCATAGTGTGGTTAGTAGATAGATTTATGACTTAAAAACAATGATAAAAATTACATAAATTCATTATTCTCACACCTGTGTCCATTTGGGTTAGGTATAGACAACAGAATGCTACCAGCTACTCTTTTCCTCAACATTCATCACTCTTTATCCATGCTCATCGGTATCGGGTAGACCTGACCAGACCTGATCCTTTTTAAGCACATTACCAATTTGATCAGTGTGCACGTCTAGGTTTCCTTCATATTTTTGTGTGAAGTGAAACTACTGTAACATAGTAAAGCCCGATTAGAAATATAAAAAAACCTCGCGGATTTGCCTTGATTTGACCCGCATGTTGCGGAAAATTATTGGAACTAATTTTTGTATTCGAAACACTGACATTTAAGATTATAGTCTATTGCAGCGCCCCCAAACCAGGTTTTTTATATTTCTGGTCAAGCTTTACGTCGTTAATATCGAGCTTTTTTGTGTACCCAGTTTTTTTTCAAATGCGCCAAAACTGTTTTGTGGTCAATTCCCAGTTCTTCAACTACGTCGTAACTACTGATATGCCGATCTTGCTCCACTTTATCAAAAATGCCATCCATTTTATCCGTAATAGGGAATGCGAAGAAACTTTTTTCCCGACCTAATATCTAATTTTAGTTCTGATACAAAGGGACAAACCTAAAGTTTGAAACATCGACGTACGAAAGAAGGTCGAACAATACCGACCGCCATGGCCAATTTTCGTGTTTTTTTTTTTTTTTTTTTTTTATTTGTCTGGTAGCAGGAAAGAGTAGGTAATTAAAGCATAGGATTTTATCGTTTTCCAACAATACATAGTGACTCGTTATACATTAATTTTTTGTAACACCAACCTGTTCTTTGTTATATTTCCTCTACCCTAAGTCGGTGTTTAAACAGAAGAGACGTGGCGCGGGCGGGGTGCGGCAATATAAACCTTTTAGTACGTAGCATAGCGTCGTTTTTGTCGTAAAGGAGAATCGCGCCCGCGCCTCTACGTCAGTCGTAAGTATATACTACGTAGTACATACATATGGACACTCAACAACTTTTTACCTCAATTCTCTATTACCCGATGATTACCTCGGCAGTTACCTGTAGCCTAGACTGACATCACAATTGACACGCTAGAATGGACAATGTTAATAGATTTAGATTTTTAGCTTATCGTATTATCTACTAAAAATTAAAAATATGTGTGAATAAATTATTTATCACACATATTCATACTTATAACACATTCATTCTAAATCTGCAACACGCTTCGTCAAAAACTTAATCCTATTCATTCTAAATCTGCAACACGCTTCGTCAAAAACTTAATCCTATACATTCTAAATCTGCAACATGCTTCGTCAAAAACTTAATCCTATTCATTCTAAATCTGCAACACGCTTCGTCAAAAACTTAATCCTATTCATTCTAAATCTGCAACACGCTTCGTCAAAAACTTAATCCTATTCATTCTAAATCTGCAACACGCTTCGTCAAAAACTTAATCCTATACATTCTAAATCTGCAACATGCTTCGTCAAAAACTTAAACCTATACATTCTAAATCTGCAACATGCTTCGTCAAAAACTTAATCCTATTCATTCTAAATCTGCAACACGCTTCGTCAAAAACTTAATCCTATACATTCTAAATCTGCAACATGCATGCTTCGTCAAAAACTTAATCCTATACATTCTAAATCTGCAACACGCTTCGTCAACATAAAGACTAAGGCCCACTCAAAGGTCCAGCTCCAAGCAACCCCGGCTCCATGGTCCCCATGACACTAGCAGCATTTCCCCTCTGGACGGTCTGTTTCATATTGTTCAATGTATTTTGTGTAAATAAAGTATATTTCATTCATTAATTCTTTAATAATCTGTGCTGCTAGCATTATATATGAAATTCTTTCTATTTCAGACACAAATGCGACCACTGCGGACGATGTTTCCACAAGGCCTTCAGTCTCAGACTGCACAGACGGGCCCACTTGGAGAAACTAAAGTGCCCGCTTTGTGACCAGACTTACTCTTTGAAAGTACACTTGGTAAGGAATCAGTTTGTCAACTTTGTATAAAACAGTGACGAATTGAGTACCTATTTGACTACATTAAAAATATATGTACAGGGTCAAACTTAATATGCTGATGGTTTTTTAAGAGGATGATCAGACCATGAAACTGAACAACTTTCTCTAGGGGACCAACATTGAAACGCGAAAAAAACATCTGTCCCTTACATGTGGCCTGAGTTGGTTTGCAGTTGTTTTCGCGATTCGATGTTGGGCCTATAGAGAAAGTTGTTCAGTTTGAGGGTCTGATCATCCCCTTGAAAAAGTGTCGGCATATTAAGAAGGACCCTTTATATCCTCCTTGAGGGTGGGTACGCCTGTGCTCAGCAATGGGACGTATACAAGGTGTGACAAAAGTAAAAATAAACATGAAACTTTGAAGAGGGTTGTTTAGACTATCAATCTGAACAACTTACTAAGGGTATCACTAAGAAGCATCATACATCAAAATCGAAATCGCGAAAAAAAAAGCTGCCCCATACATTTAGCTCGAGTTTATTTGTAGTTTAGTATGAAACACGAAATTTTTTTTCGCGATTTCGGTTTTGGTCCCATAGTGAAATGTTTATTTGTATTTTTGTAACACCTTGTATATGATGATGATATATTATAAATTAAATATTACAGGGTCGTCACCTCAGGACCCATGAGAAGAAAGAAGAGTGCAAACAGTGTGAAGAGAAGTTTCACACACCCGAACAACTTGAACAACACATTGCTACCCACAACTCTGATGCGAATCCTGTGTAAGTATTATTATTTCATTCCAGACTAAGTAGTGGTAGCGTGGTACACACGACAAACATAAACCAGCCAAGTGCGTGTCGGGCCATGCTCAATGTAGTGTTCCGTAGTTGCCCGTCAAAATATGAGGACTGTTCGATTCAAGGAATTTTTGTTAAAGTCAAATGTCCCACCCCCTGCCAGCTTAACAGTTGTTTTTGGATATGTGAAATAATTCACGGCAGTAGTCAATTTTGCGTGGATGTACATTAGAGATTACACTCGAGATAGAGATTAGAGATTGTCTGTTTGTCCGTCTGTTTGTTTGTGCACGCATCACTTAAAGACTACTGCATCGTTTTGGATGGGTTTTCACAGAAGAATAGTGGGCTTAGTTTGAATTAAAATTCATGCTTTGTGTTATCGCAATTGGCGCGGCATCTTAATCAAAAGTTATGAGTATTTAAAGACAGTGGTCCGCGCGTACGGAGTCGCGTAAAGACAGTGGTCCGCGCGTACGGAGTCGCGTAAAGACAGTGGTCCGCGCGTACGGAGTCGTGTAAAGACAGTGGTCCGCGCGTACGGAGTCGCGTATAGACAGTGGTCCGCGCGTACGGAGTCGCGTAAAGACAGTGGTCCGCGCGTATGGAGTCGCGTAAAGACAGTGGTCCGCGCGTACGGAGTCGCGTATAGACAGTGGTCCGCGCGTACGGAGTCGCGTAAAGACAGTGGTCCGCGCGTATGGAGTCGCGTAAAGACAGTGGTCCGCGCGTATGGAGTCGCGGGTGCCGCTAGTATACTAATAATATAACTAGGTAGTACACATCCGTAGTTCATGTCCAGTGAGGACAAAGTTGCAGGCTTTCTAGCACCTAATAAATTAATAATACACTGCTACCTTTTGAATTTGCAGCCCTCCTGAACAAGAACACCCAAGTCAAATAAAAATCGAATTAGAAGTTGAATCGGACTGCGATAGAAACAGCAACTACGATGAGACCCAAAACCCATTCTACAACAGCGAAGATTTGAAACGAGAAGACCTAAGTCACCCTACGCAATGCGCTATAGTAAACAAACTCCACAAAGGACGTCCCATCGCAGACATTTGCAGATTGTACAACTTAACCCCGGACGTAGTCAACAGTATATGGGAAGACAGAGAAAAATATATAATACCTAAACGTGCGGGAAAGAGAACTATGAAATATATGAACGGTATCGTTGATAAACAAATTATAGATTGGTTCAATGCGCAAAGAGCTAACGATGTTCAAGTATCAGGGAAAATGCTGCAAGATGCAGCGGAGAGCATTGCCAAAGAATGCGGCTTTGTCGCTTTTAACGGTACAAAAAAATGGCTAGACCGTTTCAAACAACGATATAAAATAACTTTACGGGGAGTACCGTCTACTAGAGACTACCACAATTTATCTGCTGAATCGAAATGGAAGAAAATGTTCTTTAAAGAGCAATGGTGCGATTTTAGATTCGGTGTCGCTGACAGCGATATCTACACAGCGGACGAAGTTGGTCTATTTTACAACTCTTCGAAAGGAAGAATCAAGAAATTCGGTGGAAGAAAGTTTATACAAGGTCATGTGAAAGATCGTCTATCTATATTCATGTGTGCAAACGCTACCGGAACGGATAAGAGAAAGTTATTGGTCTGCGGCACCGAAGATCCTTTGCTACGGTCTTATAGAAACCCTGATACGTTACCAGTGAACTATATAAGGCAGAATCAAGCTCATTTTACCACACAAATATTCGAGCAGTACGTTAAATATTGGAACGCTGAATTGCAAGTGCAAAGCCGGAAAGCCTTGTTAGTTATTGACAGAGCGAATATACATACAAAATTACAATTGTCGAATTTGAAACTTGTGTTCGTACCGTGGAAAGCATCTTCCGGCTTAATGCCAGTCAAAAGTGGAATTTTCACAAGATTCCGGCAGGATTTCCGTAAATTATTCTTGGAAGAAAAAGCTATGAATGCTATCAGAGGGGTGGATAGAAACCTGACTTGCTTAGAAGCTTTGAACATGTTAGAAAGAGCATGGGAACGAATGAGTCCCGAAGTTATATACAAAGGTTTTGAAAGCACGGGCTACGATATCAAACCAATTGAAACAACGGAGACTCCAGTATCAAACGACGAGGAAATCTTATGCACTATGCTAAAAGACTATGATGTTGACACCTATTTGACAGATTTACCAACCCTTGACATGTATTTGACGGTTGACGATGAATATTTGACAGGTCAAGGAACGAACGGATCAGTTTTTGGTGGCAATCATAAGACTGCGAAAGCGGTTATGGATGAACGATGTGAAGATATACTTCCTTTAGCAACGGAGAAACCTATTAACTTAGAAAATGAGGCTTTAGTTAAAAGAACTAGGGCTTTAGAAGATATGGAAATTGTTAGAAAATATCTGCAAAGTAGTGAGACTAATTATGACACGTTTTGCTCATTCATGGAGATAGAAAAATTTTTGTTGCAAAACGTTTCTTATGGTGATGGTTAAACTTTTTTCTGTTAATACATCTGAAATAATGTATTACCTTATAAAAACATGACGCAGTCACATCACTGCTTTAGTGATGTACACATATCGATCTAATAATCTATCGATGATCGGCAGTTACGCAAGTAGGTTATAAAATTTCAAAATCATTAGTATTAAAAAAATCTATAGATGGGTCTAAAAATAGTAAATACACCATGATGAAGTGGGTAAATATATTCTTTCACAAAAACACCAGACAAAAAAGAAAACCATAATAAACTAAAACATAAATTACAAATAAAAGATGTCCTCCAAAGCGCCCACCTGAGGCAGAGTACCTAGGAGGCTGGCCGCATTGCCCCTCTGAATGGCCAAACTTACCCTTTGGGCAAAATAGCTGCCAGCCCTCCTGTCCCCCGTGGCCTCAAACAGGCGCCACGATACGTACTTAAAAAAAAGTTTCGCAGCGGGACCCCAACAGCCTAAGGTCTCCACAGCCAAAGGCATAAAACTCATAGCCCCCTTTGATAAGTATCAATGTTAAATTATGTAAATATTCTTTTTAATATTAAAATTTAAGCCAAACAAAATGTTTCCAACATTTTAGATAATACTGGGTGAAATTGATATCATTAGCATCCTTTTAAACTAAGAGTCTACCCATCAAACTGAACAACTTTTACTATGGGAGCAAACCGATCGGAGCAAATAAAAAATCTGCTATTCCATACTAAACTGCGATGTCGACGCGCGAGTTCGCGACTCAAATGTTTGCAACAGCAGATTTTTTTTGTTGCTCCGATCGGTTTGCTGCCATAGTAAAAGTTGTTCAGTTCGATCGGTAGACTCTTAGTTTAAAAGGATGCTAATGATATCAATTTCACCCTGTAAGTAATTGTTTTCATGAGAAATCAAAGCATGTAAAACAATGTACAAACAAATATTGTGTGGGCATAATAAAGGCTGTTGTAAAGCAATTGAAAGATAGGTAGATGTTTTTGGCACAATCTGCAATATTTAGGCCATGTGCTAACATTCCGCGGTAGTTTTAGGCATGCATTTATAAACCTAACTTTATTCGCTCGCGCGTTCTTCGGACGAGTCGTTTTCCAAAACTATTATTATAACACTTTATTGTACACACGGACATAATAATACACAAAGTTGAGAAAGCATGTACAAAGGGCGAGCTTATCTCTGAAGAGATTTCTTCCAGCAGACCCGTAGAAGAGACAGTTAACAATTACAAGGCAAACTTATTGTGTACAAGCAAACAGTATAAATAAATAAATAAATGTAATATATACCTACAACATACAATATATATTAATATATGTATATAATTATATATATGAATATCACTTAAGATAGAGAAAGGTAGTGCTCTTTCGTTTTCTTTTTAAATACAGCTAAAGTCTTATAATATAATAGATAAGTGTACTTTTTGCAACCATCAGCAGCAAGGCTGATTCAGTGTTTATGCGGTGTAGAGCATCTCTGTGATGGGGATGGACCAGGTCTGCCTGCACAACTCCAGTCGGTTTAGAAGTTACTGATGTTTAAAGGTCAGTAAAAAATTAAGAATCAGCTGCAAGGCTGATCGTATGATATTATTGTAGTATGCACTGTAGCTATGTGAACAGTACAAAAACTGACATGAACTGCCAGTCGGTTTAGGAGATACAGCCGTTCAAAGGTCGGACCATTGAACGACTGTAACTCCTAAACCGACTGATGAACCATGTCTGTTTTTGTACTGTTCACATAGCTACAGTGCATACTACAATAATATCATACGATCAGCCTTGCAGCTGATTCTTAATTTTTTACTGACCTTTAAACATCAGTAACTTCTACTCTTAGTCTACTAGTAAAATGAAAAATTTGTAGACACTATTAAAAGTTTTGAAAAACCTATCACAATGACAGTAAAAACTACTGCTTGTCTATGGTTCGCATTATGTTTGACAGGTGGTGTTGCCAATGGATTAATTGTTCACTACCAATAAATACGCAAATAAACCGAAAATATTAGTTTGTTATACATAAATAAACGTTCACTGTACAAAAAGTATGAATTCAAAGTATCAAAACATCTTTCATATTCAAACCATAATCTTATAGAATCGAGAAAAACTCGTAGCCCTTGTCTTTAAAAAATTTTGTTCAATGAAATCGCCTCATTACGAGACAACTATACATTAGAATTAGGGATGCAACGATTACGATGCGGTGCATCGTTTTGCATCTTGTAATCGTAATAATCACGATTGATAACGATGCAATGCACCGTAATAAGAATCGTACGATTATTAAAATTAATTAATACGTCAATCAGATTGCACTTGTTGACAAATATACAACATTAAAAAAT
Source organism: Agonopterix arenella (assembly GCA_927399405.1). NCBI lineage: Eukaryota > Metazoa > Arthropoda > Insecta > Lepidoptera > Depressariidae > Agonopterix > Agonopterix arenella. Next base: position 5,484,599 of record OV656718.1, on the reverse strand, counting down.
CTGATTTTTCGTTGCCACTTTAGCTAATTTTGAGCTAAATCTGACTTTTATTTGGTCAGATTTTACTCTCATTTTTTTTAATTCTACTGAGGTCTTTGATTTGATTTTCGGTTTGAAGTATTACATACATTGTCGTTCTCTCGATATCTCATCCATATTACAAAACATTAATCTCCCACGTAAATCTGCCGAGATATGCTTGATTAAGGAGATTATACATGTTGTGTTTTTTCACAGCTAATTAGCCTCTACTCATCCAAAAATCAGAATCCTGGCCAAGTGTACCTTTGACTTCGATGTTCGATCTCAAATTAGTAGAAAAAGTTACAAAATATCGGAATTTAAAAAAAACTAATGATTTTACTTTCATTGGAATGTAAAGAAAAACTATGAGAACTCATTCTGAGGATAATCTTAACTAAATTTGTTTAAATACTCGTAATGCATCGGTTATCGTAATAAATAACGATAAATATCGTAATCGTAATGGCCGAATCTTTGCATCCCTAATTAGAATCTTGATTAGTATCCGTTTACAAATACATAAGTTCGTGATAGAAAATGGAATAAGACTTGACAAAAATTATGTGAAAAAACATGTAAAAAAAGTTAGTTTATACGAAATATGAGTGTTCCATGTCATCTGTTTACAAAAAAAACATAAAATTGTCGTTTTCGTTGTTCGCGCGTGGCCTAAATTGTATAGCAAATTCTTCTGCTAACCGTTTTAGTACATAACACTTTTAGGTAATTACTTATAAATTAAAACTAACTTCTACTTCTACCATGAAGTATTTCGTTCATAATGAGTCGAAATATGTCCACATCCTGGAAATATGTATCTTATATTCCTTCTGCTTACATTAAATTCAGTTCTAGCCACGGCCATGTGCTGGACAGATGGCCGCTAAATTCTCAAAATGCTAAATGCCACACCTTTTCATATGGCGCTTTTGCACATCTTTGATCAGCTTGCCCTCCCACATCTTTATGGCAACTTGAATTGCCCGCCATGCTTAGGCTTGCCCACCCACATCTTTATAGCAACTTGAATTGCCCGCCGTGCTTACGCTTGCCCTCCCACATCTTTATAGCAACTTGAATTGCCCACCATGCTTACGCTTGCCTCCCACATCGTTATGGCAACTTGAATTGCCCGCCATGCTTACGCTTGCCCTCCCACATCTTTATAGCAACTTGAATTGCCCGCCATGCTTACGCTTGCCTCCCACATCGTTATGGCAACTTGAATTGCCCGCCATGCTTACGCTTGCCCTCCCACATCTTTATAGCAACTTGAATTGCCCGCCATGCTTACGCTTGCCTCCCACATCTTTATGGCAACTTGAATTGCCCGCCATGCTTACGCTTGCCTCCCACATCTTTATGGCAACTTGAATTGCCCGCCATGCTCACGCTTGCCCTCTCACATCTTTATAGCAACTTGAATTGCCCGCCATGCTTACGCTTGCCTCCCACATCTTTATGGCAACTGGAATTGCCCGCCATGCTTACGCTTGCCTCCCACATCTTTATGGCAACTTGAATTGCCCGCCATGCTTACGCTTGCCCACATCTTTATGGCAACCTGACGAGCACGTATCCAGGGGGGGATAGGTGGTATTAATCCCCCCCGAAATCCGAATATTTGTATGGAACAGTGATTACAGCTATAATTCGCTCCTCCTTGTACATTGTTAGTTATAATAAAATTATGAATGAATATCTATTAATATTATTGTAAATACCTAAAAACTGCTAAAATAGTAAATGTATGTGCAATTTAAAGTTCTTTTATGTTGTGTTAAAAGAAGAGTAGGACGTTGAGTTCATTAAATATATGGTTATAAAGAGCTTTTGTTTCATTTTTGATATTTCCTTCCGTTGCAAGGGTGGTGTGGGGGGGGGGGGGGGGTGCATAGTGGGGCACATGTGCAAAAGCGGCATTATAAAGTCCGCAGAGATCGATTATTGCCAGGAAGCTGGCATAGGTATTGTCTAATTATTGCGAACTTTGTACTTGTATTATGTGAGAGGCTGGTTCCTGCCATAGATTTATAAACACAGTGTTTATAGATCTGGGTGACGGGTCAACTGAAGGCCAATTGTCATCAGGTTTATCTATGTGTACCAATTTTCAGTCAATTCTGATAACTGAAACTAGTTTAAAAGCGGCATGCAAGATTTGTACCAAACATACTAACATAGTAACTAACATAAAAACCAACAAGGTACGTTAAATAAACAGTTTATAACAAAAATTCACATAAAGTGGAGATGGATTACGGGATATTAACGAGGTTGGTGGAACTTGACTTGCTCAGTTAAATTTGGCCACAATTTTAATTGCCCCGGCGCGCCACCCTCGTCGGTCGTCAGCACACCGGCGCGATAGACATTGTGGTAGCGGAGGTGCGCCGCCATCGTAACGTGTGGGGAGCGGTAGTATCTGCCTACCCCTGTGGAATAGTTATGTAAGCAATTATACGTATTTTGTAATTATTACAATTAATTCTTCAACCTTTTGTTCAATGTTTTGGTGGCCTCAAAAACGCGCAACTACATGAAAAAAATTAGCCACCAACTCGGTAACATGGCGTAAGAGCGTAAGCGTAGAAAGTTTTGGTGGCAGTTTTCAATTTTGGTGGCCTCAAAAACGCGCAACCAAATGAAAAAAAATGAACCACTTCATTTTTTTTCATCAACTTGTTATTGTACAATACATGGCGTCATAGACGAAGAATTTTTCGCGTTACACTTTCTACGCATGGCGTTGACACGAGTTACGCCATCCTCTATGGTTAAAATTTTGTACAATAGTAACACTTTCATAACCTACGTTCACCGTGTTAAAAATTGATCCACCAAAATTGAGAATTTTTGTCCCCCTTGCCACCAAAGGCTATAAATACCTACTTCCGCGTTTAGGGAGAAACCCAGAAGGAGTGTCTTGTGTATATGGCCCTCCCTAGGGTCTTTAAGACGCAACCGATATAGTGCATTTAATTAGAAAACAGCTCACATTCAATACAATGAAATGATCCGTACATAAAACCGAGTCGATCAGCATAAAAAACTCACGCTTGGCCCAAAATTGTCTATGCCGAAATTGAGTTCACCAAAAGAGACCGAATATAGTTCCAAAGACAGTTTCCCTGTATCTCCTGTGGTTTTGGATTTCCCCATACCAAAAATGTTACGATACTAAAAATACAATGTGCTTGCCTTCTTCATTGTTAAACTACTCTGTATTGTTTGGTGATACGGAACCCTCGGAATAATGGAGCGGCAAAAAATGGGTAAATATTTTCGTATATAATGTAATAACCAGTGAACGCAAATTCACTAAAAAAAGCTGTGTAAAAAAGTTTACCTACTCAAAGGGTTCCGAGATAAAACCCATAAAGTTATTATACCTGTACGTAGTACTTACTATCTCTATGATTATGTTTTTTTTTGGCGGTTATTTTTCAGCTACGTTTGGAGTCCTCATATTTTATTGAATTTTTATTGTTTATAGTGAGTTTTGGTTCGTAAAATTGGTGTTGTTTTGCGGAACAAAGTGTCGTGCAAGTGAACAATATACAGTTCAGTGAAATATGAAGGTGTATGGGTCGTAAACAGAAAAAGTGTTCCGTCATTTTGTAGCGCGGCAAAGCGGCCGGTTCACCTCTTTCCTGTGGACTTCTCTGCGTTTCCTGTGAGGTTTCCTGCGTTTCTCGATTGCCTCCAAAACTCCAAAGAAGCGTTAAAACATCGAACTCCAATGTTTTAATTGCTATATATGAGAGAATTTTATTGACGACATCGTTTGTATGATGGGATATTATAAGCCCTTTACCTTGAACAGAAACAAAAAAAAAATCTCTATGATATACCTACCCAATATAAATATACTCTTTGCCAATATACCACAGAATAGGTAAGGTTCTACATCCTTTACCCTAATTTGACTCCACTAATATAATCTCTTTGTATTTAGCTTAGATTACAAACTTTTCGAGCTAAGGTATTTTGACCAAGGAATATACATTTTGACAAACTCACATCAATAAACATTTTCACAAATTAATATTATAACATTTTATTAATCAAGACCTTGGTGAAAACGTATTACCTAATTTATAATTATTTATGTAGAGTACCTATTCCAATTTTTTTCTGTGGTTTTAACTTTTTAAGTTAGATACCTACCTACCTAATAATAATAACAAAAGGTCCCTAAATTTTGTGTTTTTTTTGGTATCACCGCCCGGAACACAAACTCTGGTTCCTGTTTATAGGTTAGTAGTTACTGCACGTACCACAGATCACAAAAACTAAAGGGAGATGTGAAAAGGGGGCGGGACCAGTGGCACAGCAATATGCGCAAAAACGGAACACCATTGCTCGCGACAGTAAGGATTCAATAGATTATGAGGCTGAAAGCCAGTCGAGATATTATGTATAAATAATTTACAATGCCTGCGTAGTACTAAAGATTATTCGAACGTTGAGTTCTGATACCGCAATGGATAATGAGCACATTCAAGCTAACAAAATACTTTCTATCGCGTGGTACTGGTGGTAATGCGACACTAGGTTTCGTACTCAGCGCGTTGGTTGGCATCTGTCTAGATCTCTATGGTACGAACCTACACAGCATGTACCTACATAAATATCACATTACTTCGTTTCTCGCTCATCCGTAGGCCAGTACACCTAGCATTAGCATGCCACCCCCGACAAACGAGAGGTGCCTTTGTCTTGGTAAGGGTCGACTCACACCAAAAGAGCAGTTAAGCGCGGCGACGCGGTGTATTAGTTATTGTTTTGCATAAACTTTTGGAGAAAATGCAACAAGTATCAAATTATTTAGGTCGTAGTAAAGAGTGTTGCCATGTAAAGCGACAGTGGCGCCCTCAATTAATTTCTACTCTTTCTGACCATGCTGTACAGATTTGTATGGAAAATTTTAAGCCACGATAACTTTGAAACTATAATACTTAAGTAGGTGGGTATCACTTCATAATCATCATCATCATGATGAGGTAGGGGAAAGGTGTACGAGATGATCCCTTTCCCCTAACTTTTTTAATGGAAATATGACAAAAATTTAATGCACAGATATTGGTTTCTAGATAGTGTCTAAAAAATTTCATTGACTAATTGATAAAATATCCAGAATCATTTATAATCAAACTTCGTATGTATGGAGCGCGCCAATGGTAGGTCATAATATCCCCTTAATTACAATTTCAGAGAATGGAGTCCCCGGCCCTGTCCGCATCGAGCTCGTCCTCGTCCCTCGACGATGAGAAAGCCAGCCGCGTGGCGGCAACAGCCCGCGCAAGACGTCGAGCTCGGGTCGCGCGCACTTCTGCCGCGCGACGCTCACGTGCCGCGCGCGCCGTCGCACCCATCGGTCGATGCACCCGGTGCGCGCGCGAGAAAAAGGCTTGGCAGCGGCGTATGATTACATTCATGCGCAGATATAATATAAATAAAATCCAATTAGCTAATTTATTGGCGATAACCTACGATCAAATACCCTATTATGATGATCGAATGCCGTAACAAATAAAACCCCAAATGCGATTTTCGTAGATTTTCTTCCACAAAACAAAGTCTAAATTAAACATTTGGTACGTAGTTAATTAAAGTAAAAAAAAAACAATCTCCAATATTATTTTGTGTCTGTACTTTGTCAGTTTTCCGTTTAAGGCTGCGTTTCCAACAGAAATGTGTGAGGACGCGTAGCGAGGGATGTGCTTTTCAAGAACCAATAGAAACGCTTCATTTACCTTGCCTCGCTCAGCACAGCTCTGGTGGAAACGGCTTAGCGGAGCGAGGTTTTTGTACGTACAAAACAAGCGAGAGATGTGTGCGAGGAATATGTTGCAAGGTTTGCAATATACTGTACCAGCCAGTACATAGACTGCGCAGTACATAACTGCCTCCGTGGTCTAATGTTTAAGAGCATTGGCTCTCGACACGGAGGTCGTGGGTTCGATTCCCACGGGGGACACCTAGTGAAATGTCACTGTGCGTTTTTCCCAGTTGGTTAGGAGATTGCAGACTGTGATGTCTGAAAAGAAAAACGATTCCGTGCTTCGGATGGCACGTTAAGCCGTTGGTCGCGGCTACTATCTCTGGTGGTAGTAGACTTTACATAAAAACCACGTCAGAGGCCGTAAGACGGTCTGAAAAAACTCTGACACCAGGGCTCTGCCCACACGATAAGAGAAGAGAGTACAGGGAGGACACATTTCACAGCTTCGCAACGCATCCTCGCACGGCTCGCACCGAACATTAATGCGCATTTTCACAGCCCCGCTAAACATCCTCGTACGACACATTTTCCTCGCACAGCTTTGGTGGAAACGAATCATTCCCATTACGTCGATCGTCTCCGTACGTCGAGTATCCCAACAGGAACTCTGGCCCCATTCTCTGCCATAGGGTAGGTAGGTAGGTAGGTATTTACAACATTATGCACAACTTATGGCTAAATATGGCTATCAGCATTATGCTATGATCATGTGGCAGATCTTGATGCCGAATTAACCTAACCTTAACTCAAAACCCGACAACATCCAGGTCCTTCTAAATATATCTTGTTGGTTTTGTCAGAAATTGACTTTGATATGGCTACTTTATGACTTTATATAATTTTTTAAATGTCTCACAAAAAAAAACAGCTTTACGCTCCTAAATAGAAGTTCGGAGGATCAAAGTTACTCCAAATTCGAATTCAGCGACCTCAAATTTTTCATTATCGGTTAAGATTAACAATTTTAAGAATTTAAGGAGTAGTTCATCCCCCACCCCCCAAAAACCGCCCCCTAAGGGGTGTATCAAAAATCAATAAGAGTCAAATCATTATAAATGGTCCTAACTAACTACCACTGTGCCAAGCGGCTTGCCTTTAACAAAAGTGCAGTATTCATTATGAAATATTCGATGAACCGCTAGCACTATAAGGTCAATACAAAACCTATAAAACGTAGTGACTTGGTCAGTGACCTATACCAGGAACCTGGCGTAGGTACTGTGTACCTACTTATTATAGATGTCATACGAGATTACGAGAGTGACGGAGACAGGAAGGTGGCATAGAGCACAGCCCACAGATCACAAAAACTAAAGAGAGATGTGAAAAGGGGGCGGGGCCCGTGTCGCAGCAATAAGCGCAAAAACGTAACACATTGCTCGCGACAGTAATGATTCAATATAGAAAGCCAGTCGAGATATTATGTGTAATTAGTTCGAACTATTCGAACAGACAGAACAGAAACGATTATTCGAACGTTGAGTTCTGATACCGCAATGGATAATGAGCACATTCAAGCTAACAAAATACTTTCTATCGCGTGGTACTGGTGGTGATGCGACACTAGATTTCGTACTCAGCGCGTTTGTTGGCATCTCTCTAGATCTCTATGGCACTGCCTCTAGAATGGTTTCACTACACGCATAAGTGACCTCTTTCCGCTCTTTTCGGTGAGCGAAAGCCGCGCTTGCTGCAACATAAAAAGTAGTTTGGAAAAAAGCTGAACCGCTCGCATGTAGAGAAATCGTACTAGACGGGCAGCAAGGCTAGCATGCCACCCACGACAAAGCGTTTTAACGAGAAAAGCTTTTTGCGCGCTCTTTCGGGCCTACGTAAAATAATAAAGATGGAGGCACATCTCGATTTTTGTCGTTTTCTCGGGGGTGGCATGCTAGCCGTGCAGGCCGTGGCTGTATTGTATGTTACTTTTCCTTAGGCTGAATTCACACTGAAAGAGCGGCTCCTCGATGCTCTTTCATTGTGAATTGGCCTTTATACTGTGGTCTGAATTTAAAGGGTAGGTAATTAAACAGGTTCCAAAACACGTTTATTAACAATCTAAAATATTTATTTACAAAAAAAAAAACATTAACATTCTATTAAATGAAAGCAAAAACTTACATTTTAACTAAATAGCTAAAAAAGCTCAACTACACTTCATTTATCAACCAGTTTCGTATTGCATTGCATTGGTAAACTAGGTAGATAGGTAGGTGTGTGATAAATACAATTTCTTGTTCGTTTGAATAAAACAAAAATGTTTGAAACACCGACATTTCTAATAAGTACCTATTTAGGTAAAGTAGGTTTTTTTTTATATTTCAAATGGGTTTGCTCTTGACCTCAATCCAGTCCTCAGGACAAAGATGGTATGGTAAGGTATGTAGTTAATAAGTATGTATATGCTCACGACTATAATCCCCGAGGGATCAGAGATATTCTGAACCTCAGAACCTAAGAAGGTCCTCTGAAGGTAATAATAAGAATTAAAAAAAAATATGTGGATAATCTGAATAACTATCTATTATCTATCCACTAGCTGGGCCAGCCAGTGGGCAAGTAATATTACGACTTCGTACGCGCAAACCACTGACTTTAAATAGTCATATTAAGTTTTGATTGAATGAACCGATTGCGATGAAATAAAGCTTTAATGTTAATCCAAACTAAGGCTTATGCTTTTGTGAACGCCAAACAAATCGGCCAATTTGCTTATGCGTTAAATAAACTTTCCAAAAACAGTAAATCGTGAAACAGTCTTGTTGGCTTATCGCGGCTTTGTGGCTTCCACGCTAACGTATACAATACTATTCTGGGGAAACTCTACCAATAGAGAAATTGTATTAAGAGCACAAAAAGATGCATAAGAGCAATAGTCAAAATAAAATCAACAGATAGTTGTAAACCACATTTTCAAACGCTTAAGATAATGAGGGATTTTCAAAAGCAAAAAAAAAAATAAAAAGGTTAGTTCCTAATTTCTCGATAGATGGCGTTGATCAGAGAGGGGTCCAATAGGTATGAATTATATTAATTAATATTAATAGTAAAAATACACAGTATGAACCCTTTCTTATTGTTGTTGGTTTATTATTTAGCAATCTCGGTGTTATTGTCCGTCAACAACGAATCGAGTATCGGACGTGGCTGTATGGGCTACGTATCCGTTTTGAATATACGAACAATAAACGAGAAACGACAACAAACTACAAAAACCTAACAGAAACTGAGAATTTCAATAAAAATAAACCGGAAATATTTAAATCGTTTGCAGATTCCGTGATTGAAAAGAAAAATTTCGCTCTTTATTAGCAAAGCAATTTCAATATTCTTTATATTGAAAAGTGAAGTGACCAATTTAAGTATTGTTCGTATATTCAAAATGGAAGTCAGCCAAGTCTGATACTTTATTCGTTTTTGACAGATAATAAATAAATAATAAATAACGCTCACAGGCACATACTTTGTAATGATCCCAAGTAAGCCTCAGGCTTTTTCTTATGGGAACCATTCAACAACGGCACAAACATATAACATCCATGACCGAAGCGGGACTCGAACCCAGGACCCTGGTTTGACAGTCCGGCGTGGCAATCATTACACCAACCGGGTCGTCAATGACACCCAGATTGGTAATAACTTGTGCTGTGTATTTTTATTATTAACGAGCGTTAACCCGCGACTCCGTCCGCACAAATTATATACCAGATTTTAAGTCAGATCATAAGCTATCAAACAAAAAAAGTTTCATCAAAATCGGTTCAGTAGTTTTTGCGTGATACTCGTTCAAACAAACAAACACACAAACAAACAGAAAAAAAATCTAAAAATTGGTGATATGGAATCAGGGATACCTAAAAACAATATCGTAACTTTTTTTTTGTTAATATCTTCAATGTACAGACAAACTTCCTGTTACAGTTTTATAATAGTATAGATTTGTATAAATAATGTGACATGTATATTGTATTTTATTTCTATCTTGTAATTAATGTGACATCCATTATTGAATCTAATTTTCCATTATTATTACTTTTTATGATTTGACATGCATATTTTTACTTTTTGTTAATTGTGAATGGCGTACTTAGCTCTTTTTTATATTTGTTACATTAATACTTGTAAATGTTTTGAAATGATGTACCTGCCTAATTATAACGCATATATCTATACTATTATAAAACTGTAACAGGAAGTTTGTCTGTACATTGAAGATATTAACAAAAAAAAAGTTACGATATGGTTTTTAGGTGTCCCTGATTCTATTTCACCAATTTTTGGATTTTTTGTCTGCCTGTTTGTTTGTGTGTTTGTTTGGGTGTTTGTTTGTTTGAACGAGTATCACGCAAAAACTACTGAACCGATTTTGATGAAACTTTTTTTGTTTGATAGCTTATGATCTGACTTAAAATCTGGTATATAATTTGTGCGGACGAAGTCGCGGGTTAACGCTCGTACTATTATAAAACTGTAACAGCAAGTTTGTCTGTACATTGAAGATATTAACAAAAAAAAAGTTACGATATGGTTTTTAGGTATCCCTGATTCCATATCATCAATTTTCGGATTTTTTGTCTGTGTGTTTGTTTGTTTGAACGAGCATCACGCAAAAACTACTGAACCGATTTTGATGAAACTTTTTTTGTTTGATAGCTTATGATCTGACTTAAAATCTGGTATATAATTTGTGCGGACGAAGTCGCGGGTTAACGCTCGTACTATTATAAAACTGTAACAGCAAGTTTGTCTGTACATTGAAGATATTAACAAAAAAAAAGTTACGATATGGTTTTTAGGTATCCCTGATTCCATATCATCAATTTTTGGATTTTTTGTCTGTGTGTTTGTTTGTTTGAACGAGCATCACGCAAAAACTACTGAACCGATTTTGATGAAACTTTTTTTGTTTGATAGCTTATGATCTGACTTAAAATCTGGTATATAATTTGTGCGGACGAAGTCGCGGGTTAACGCTCGTGTAGCAATCAGTTTTTTAGGAACTAAAATTAAAAAAGAAAAGAAAAACGCTAATTATTGAAAATGTGAATTCAGCATTATTTTTCTAAGTTATTTTTGCACTGAAAAGATACAATTTTATGTAGTCAAATACTAAGGGTGCTCGCATGATTGCATTCCCTTGCTCGGCTTCCCTAAAGTGTCCCCAACACAGATCACACAAACTAAAGAGAGATGTGACAGGGGGCGGGGCCAGTGTCGCAGCAAAATGCGCAAAAACGGAACACGGACGGTAAGGATTCAATATATTATGATTATGAGGCTGAAAGCCAGCCAATGGATAATGAGCGCATTCATGCTAACAAAATACTTTCTATCCCTTGGTACTGGTGGTAATGCGACACTAGGTTTCGTACTCAGCGCGTTGGTTGGCATCTCTCTAGATCTCTATGGTCCCCAGAAAGTGTGAGATGAGTTGTGGTATCCGATGTCAAAGAGGGGGAGTGGTCATTCTGTAGTTAGTACTATTACACATTCTGAGGCTGAACACTAATTTGAAAACCTAACTAAACAAAGTTGACTAGTGCTTCTGTAATGAAGGAGGAACATTCTTGCCGAGAACATTTTCTTTGTACTTCAGTTTCTGAACGTTCGTTGGATCGTTGAGCATATCTTCATCTGATAAACGTTCTAGCCTCTGGTCTTGGATTGAACCTGGAACATTTTAGTATGATGTTAAGATCATATTATACAGGGTCTAACTTTTATTTATTTACGAGCGTTAACCCGCGTCTTTGTCCGCAAATTATATGCCAAATTTTAAGCCAGATCATTAGCTATCAAACAAAAAAAGTTTCATGAAAATCGGTTCAGTAGTTTTTGCGTGATGCTCGTTCAAACAAACACACAAACAAACAGAAAAAAAATCTAAAAATTGGTGATATGGAATCAGGGATACCTAAAAACAATATCGTAACGTTTTTTTGTTAATATCTTCAATGCACAGACACACTTTCTGTTACAGTTTTATAATAGTTTAGAAAAATTATTTAAAAAAAAATTATTAAATATTTATTAGAAAATACGAATGTATTTTTCAAAACCTTCTAAGTAGACAAAAATATTAAGAATAAGAATAAGAATAAGAATATTTATTGTTCAAACTGTGTACAAAAGATGTTACAATAAAATAAAACAGAATCAACAGTTTGGTCCGCAGCACGGACGTACAATATTTAGGTGGCTTACATTGTAAACCAAAATAAAATATTTGAATGTCAACAACTACTTATGCTAAATAACAATATTACAATAATGTATTTAGACTACGACCTCTATGACTATGAAACTATTACATATAGTAGGTAGGCTCTAATAACATGTGGTTATTATTCATCAAAAACCATGCTTGAAGTATGTATAATGGTAAAGCCTTGCATATGTGCAAAAAAAAAATTACCATCAGGTTTTTTAGAACGAGATAATAGCTAAATTGGAACTGTTGCTGACATAATTTTTTTTTAATTTTGTTACATAACGTTCCACTCAATTTTGGCATTTTCACCTTTGTTAACTCATCAGTGTCTCAATAAATTGTTGTTAGTTGTATGTGTTTATGTATATAAGAGTAAAAAGGTACGATGGGACTAACATGTACAATAGGTTCAAAAGTCCCTAAATAAAATTAGAAAAAAAAAAAAAAAGTTTCATTACTAGGCTCAAAATGGCTCTTCAATATTATACCGAAATAAAAATCAATTACTAATTAGTCCCGGCTCAAACCGTAAAATGACTGGGCTACTGGGTTTTTATAGCTTGATGGTCGCCGTGTGTACATACACACTTCTGTTACATTTTTATAATACTTAAGATTATTAGGTACTTACTGTTATATGGGGTATATTTATCAGATAAAATACTTTCTAGATTGTAACCGATCACTCCTACCACCGCTGCAACCGGCAGAGTTATATAAGCTGCGTTACTTCTTAAAAATTGTAAAAGTAATGGCCACATCTGAAAAATAATAATGAAAAATAGTAACAGAATTAGTGAAGCCTCAACTTTTGACTACTTGCGCATGTAATTCTACGAACAAACATTTCTGCCACTTTTTGCGGGGGGCGAGGTAACATGAAATCCGCAACTTTGCATTTTATTCCCCATAACTTTAGATTCTAATTTTGAATGTTAAAAATCATGAAAAGTAGTCTCGTGTGAACCCCAAACGTTCCAAGTTCGAAATTATTGTTTCGCAATCATAGGCTGTCTCGTTTAGTGATCTATACTATTATAAAACTGTAGCAGAACGATTGTCTGTACATTGAAGATATTTACAAAAAAAAAGTTACGATATGGTTTTTGGGTGTCCCTGATTCCATTTCACCAATTTTTGGATTTTTTGTCTGTCTGTTTGTTTGTGTGTTTGTTTGTTTGTTTGAACGAGTATCACGCAAAAACTACTGAACCGATTTTGATGAAACTTTTTTTGTTTGATAGCTTATGATCTGACTTAAAATCTGGTATATAATTTGTGCGGACGAAGTCGCGGGTAGAAGGGCGGAAGTACGCTCGTAAGGTATAAAATTGAATGTAAATGCACATGATTAATTGATCTTATACCGTGGCAGAGGGAAAATGCTACCGCAAGGCTAGTCCTTATAATAAATAGTCAAAGAGTGTCAAGGATGAGCTGCATTGTATGATTCTTCTTCTTATCACGTGGTCAGAGCCCTAGAGTTTTTTCAGACCGCCTTACGGCCTCTGACGTGGTTTTTATGTAACAACAGTACCCGGGACCAACGGCTTAACGTGCCATACGAAGCACGGAATCATTTTTCTTTTCAGACAATCAGGTGATTCAGCCTGCAATGTCCTAACCAACTGGGGAAAAACGCACAAAGTGACATATCACTAGGTGTCCCCCGTGGGAATCGAACCCACGACCTCCGTGTCGAGAGCCCAATGCTCTTAACCATTAGAACACGGAGGCAGGTATGATAAGGATAAGATAACAGTGGTTTCCTGGTTTTTTAGCCCGTTGCATGCTTTAAAGGCTGGGCAACACTGAGTGCGGCTGCAGGCCGGCAGTAGTTGTAAACTGGAATTATATGCAAGGTGTCACACTAGATACAGTCCGATGCAGCTGCGGAACGGTAGCCGCAGTGTGACAACTCACATATAATTCCAGTTTACAACTACTGCCGGCCCACAGCCGCACTCTCTCTCCCAGACTTTCCTTTTTTTTTTAACGCTTTTGTCGTGACAATGTCATAGGTTTATACATAAACGAGCGTTAACCCGCGACTTCGTCCGCACAAATTATATACCAGATTTTAAGTCAGATCATAAGCTATCAAACAAAAAAAGTTTCATCAAAATCGGTTCAGTAATTTTTGCGTGATACTCGTTCAAACAAACAAACAAACACACAAACAAACAGACAGACAAAAAATCCAAAAATTGGTGAAATGGAATCAGGGACACCTAAAAACCATATCGTAACTTTTTTTTTGTTAATATCTTCAATGTACAGACAAACTTCCTGTTACAGTTTTATAATAGTATAGATTTATTTTTAGCGATCTAGGGCAAGGGACGGCCTCACAAACTGGTATAAGCCTACTGCTCTGCTAGACAGAGGGTCAGCCAACCAGCAGTTGAGCTGCCTATTGTGACAGTTGTTTGTCGCTATAAACCTAACTCTTAGATCTGCATTCCGGACACATTCCAGCATAACATGTATAAGGTCTTCCACTTTATTGCACACTGTGCATAGTGGGGAGGGTTTAATACTCATTAGATGATAAAACTTATTAACTGGAATATGCCCCGAACGCAGCCTAAATGCCGAGACTAGTGTTTTCCTAGCCAGATTGGCCAAACTAAACCAGACTTTGTGGTCAAGGATCCGTGTAAAAAGGAATAAAAAGAAGAAACACTAGAATCACTTTTAATTTAATGTTCAGAACAAAACTTCAAGACAAGTAATTTGGTTCGAGTTGTTTGGTAAACAATAAAGCAGTAAGAAAATTAATTTGAAGTAGTTTTTATATAAGGTATCAATGTTTGAAGTGTACCAAATTGATTACAAAACTTTGTACTTTTTAGGTTAGAGTTATGTTATAACTTTTATCTAAACGACTTACTTTTAAGAATGTAACCCGCTACGATGTTTTCTCATATATTTATAGACAGCAGTATTTTATTAAATGTTTATAAAGAAATAAGAAAAATTAGCCGACCGATAACCATAACACAAAATTGGCTGACATTTGACATTGACTGACACCAGGGCTGCCAGTGGATTTTTTATAATTATTCAGCCATCTCCGCGAAATTATACAAAATTGCCTTGCAGCCTTGCAGGATACCATCAAGGGTACAAAAAATCCGAATGAAATAAAAAATGTATTTTTTATCATTTACCGAATAATTAGATTTTTTAATTCAAAAAGTTCAATGTACCCGCGATCTTAGAACCAAGAGGTCTAATACGGAGCGATGGGAAGAGGCCCGACGGAATAACGCTCGTTCCATGGAAATTGGGAAGGTCGCTGGTCTGGGACGCTACCTGTGTAGATACACTGGCACCGTCACACGTCCATGCGACCTCATCCAATGCGGGTGCGGCGGCGGCTACCGCGGAAGACCTCAAACGGCGCTTATATGTAAACCTCTGCGAGGCTTACATATTTGTACCGTTTGGGGTCGAGACATTGGGTCCGTGGGGCCAGAGGCGCGCCGATTATTTAAAGAATTATCGGCGCGCCTAATCGAGGTCTCCGGTGACGAGAGGGCTGGCAGCTACCTCGGTCAGCGCATCAGCCTGGCCATACAAAAAGGTAACGCTGCCAGCCTCCTGGGCACCTTGCCACCAAGCGGCAGCAATTTTGAGGACATTTTTTATTTGTAAGTAGTATTAGTTTTGTTTTTTCTTTAGGTTAATGGTTATGTATGTAGTGCTTTAATATAAATAAATGATTTTACTGGAAAAAGTTCAAAAAGGTTTTCGCTTTTTCAACGTTTTTTTACATCATTTATTGGTTCAATTTAAGTCATACAACATTCTATATTATACACAACAATATGGTCGAGATTCATGCTCGGATTCAGGTTCAGAGACTTGTTTTAAGCGTAAGCTTGTTCTAAGTAAGGTTTGAAAATATATGTATCTATGATTGTGACTGAGTAGCGGCTTTTAGGTAACTATTATTAACTTGGCTTATTATTTAGTTAACTGCTTGTTTTGTAACCAATAATTGTACAGGTACATAGAGGATACAATTTACCACCCAATTATACAGTTTTTGTATCCAATTATACAATCTGGCAGCCCTGACTGACACTGACATTTTCATTTTCGTTCTGAATAATTATTCCCATTTCTCATGTCACTCACACAAAGTTTTCCCAAGTTTTGCGATCAACTAACTGTGTGAGAGAGAAAAACATATCGGATTTTCCAGAGACTTTGTATTAAAAAGTCTCTGGGATTTTCGTAAAGCATTGTTTCTTGCTTTCGTTAATCCGATGTAAAATATGGATTATGCTATGGAAACGTTTAATTAATTTTCGAACGAGATTTTTCACTTGTCATTTCTAGTGCGAAACATAACCTAAAATCCGTTGCAATTAAACGAAAAATGTTTTTTTTTATAAATTCAAACCCTAAATTATAACTATTTCACCATAGTTCTACCAATAATGTCTCAAACAAAACTTTTGCTGCGTTTACCAAAGCTTTTTGTAACCAAATCATTCATAACCGATTCAAAATATTTACGTAATAATAACAATGTTTTGGTAAGGAATTACGCCTCAAATGCTACTAAAAAAAAGAAGACGGCAAGCTCTGTATATCGTCCTATGAATATATTCGATAGGAAAGTTAAGAAAATACAACGGGAAAGATCGGCACAGAGTGAAGATTATCATTTATCGGAGTATATCAAAGAAGAGGTTGGATGGAGGACGGCTGATAGGATATTTGATATCAAAAGGACTTTTAAAAATGCCGTGGAGCTTGGTGAGTGAACACAAATACTCATGGCTATGTCACATCACTGACATATTATAATATTGACTGGGCTATAACTACTTGTCAGTCGATGGCTACTTAAGTAACCAAGTGTCATCCTCTCTTGCCAGTCCCGGCCACTACAGTAGCCACGGTTCGAATTCCGCGCCACTGGTTCTTATTTTCTAGTGATGTGATCAGGTTATCAAGCATGTGTCGATTGATATTTACTTAGTATTTAACAGTGAAGTATAAACGGGAACTTCCCTAAAAATGATTAAATATTTAAAAAAAAAAAAAAATTTACTTTCGTTTGTATGTGTGCTTCGGTCGAGTGCAACGTGAGCACCTGACGGGTTTTTATTGGATGATTATTCGTTAGTACTTATTTTGAAGATTTATTTGGTCAAAATGATCTAGATTTCTATTCTATTCTATTTTTATTTAATGGCGTCCGATACGTTATCACAATTGTGCCAATGTCCCGTTATGTGGAGAGTACACGTAGGAAAATGATTAGTAGCATTTCTGCCAATGTCAAGTAGTTTATTATAATCTCAAGTTAACGTTTTATAGTTAAAACACAAAAGAGTTTACAAAATGGCGGAGCCTCGTGCAAGCCTAACAGATGCCAATACGCACGTGTCTGACCTCCCCCAGACTTGCAGCGCGACTCGATCTAGATTTCTTACACTTACTATTAATATATGTATCTTTAGGTTTTATGCATAATTCAATAGATAAAACTTAAATATCCGTAGGCAAGGCGCTCTTGGTTTGTTGGTCATGTTTTGGGTTGCACGTTTAAATTTAATTTTGTAATGAAACATACTAATTTCTGTTTATTATAGTAGAAGGGATATTTCATAAGCTTTATGTTAATATTATTTATTTGCCCGTAGCTAAAGTAATTAAAAAGATAAAAAAGTGTTTTGATGGATGTGCGTGCGCCAAATTCTTTTCTGCTATTTACCTCGTCCCGGGACTGTTAAGGGGTGGGAGAGTAGCGCGTATTGATGTACAAGTGGATAATTGCAAGCAAGGTTCATTATGTTTTTTTTTTAAATTTGCCCTCTAGGTACTGGGACAGGATAAGGCATCTAAGGCCATGCCGCCTTGCAAGGTTAATAATAAACACAGTAACACATATCTTTAGCGCCATATCTGAGAATTTAGGGCCTAGCGGAGAATCTAGAAATAACTTTTAACAAAGCAACAGTATTTGTGTTTGAATATGCTATATTTTATGATTGTTTTATTGGGACATAATTTTGAATTATTGAAAGCAAGATTAGGAAGAAGAAGAAGAAGAAGAAAAAGAAGTTTCTTGCGAGTCTGGTTTTCCCTGCTGTAGATTTTAATTCGTCCTCCCATCTTTTATATTGCTTACCCCTTTTATAGTCTCATATATAGGGTACCAATTCATGATTTGTTTGCTCCATTTCTCTTTTCCTCTTATTGTGTGTCCCGTCCATCTCCATTTAAGATTTCTTACAGTTGATGTAACATCCTCTATTTTTGTCTGTTCTCTTAGATCTAAATTCTTTATTTTTTTTTCTTTCACTTTTTTTTAAAGGGACTTTATACAAAATGTTATGTACATGTCAGTCCCATCGTACCTTATGTCTAGATTTTCCTACTTTCTAATTTACTTGACGAGACACTGATGAGTTTGCAAAGGCGAACACTTTTCTAGCAGCATCAGAACTTGGTGATGCCAGTATGTCATGAAATATGCCAACATCAAGCCTATTCACTCCAAGCTCCCTCATCAGTGTCATTCGATCCTACTCGTAGCGAACACACTCCACTAACAGGTGATAAACATCCTCGACCACTTCACACTCCTCACAATTAGGTGAACTACACTTATTCATCATGAAGCAGAATTTATTGAGTGGAATGTGTCCACTACGAAGCCTATGTGTCATGACAACAACTTTTCTGCTGGCCTTAATTTGGGTAAACCAAGGTATGTGAGGAGGCTGACTTTGTATTGTTAATTCTTTATTCTGTCTATTTTCTTTTTGTTTAGCGTGCTCCTTTCCATGGAGTGTTGGCAAACTTCCACTTTGTGTATATTAGCTTTAGTTGGAGCCCAGGTTTGGCAACCATATGTTAGGACTGGGAGCACACAAATGTTAAATAGCTTTCTTTTAAAAAACATGTTAAACTCTTTATTTTTCATAATTTGACATTGATTCGTTAGAAGAGATTATTTGGCCAAGATACACATAGTCTTTGACATACACCATTTCTTTGTTTTTTTTTTTTTACTTATATTTAATGGACTCTTGCTTGTGCGTTAGCACTGCATTTCCGCCAGTGTCACGTGTTTATGGGAGAATCTATCCCAATCTCAGGGATTGTTTTTGGTCAAGAACAAGAAGAGATTGAGGATTACGGAGCCTCGTGGCAGGCAAAAACGCGACGCGCGAAATCCACGCGAGGCGTGTGCTCGGGTCAGAACCTGCAACGTGACTCCCATTTCTTTGTTATTTACTAGGACTGGTTCTTCTGTATCATTTGTCATCAATTTAGTTTTCTGAATATTCATAGTCAAGCCTACTTTCAAACTTTCTTTTTTAGATCGCTTAGCATTTTTTGGAGTTCCTGTTTTGTTGACGCAAAGATTATTAGGTCATCTGCGAATCTCAAATGGGTCAAATTTTCAGTGTATTAAGGACCCTTTTAAAATTTTTTTTAAAGCTTATTTTTAAAACGACAGGTGCAAGCAGAGGCTATGTCTCTCGCCACTTCCTCCCGGACAGTGTTGAAAAAGTGACGTTATGTGACACGTCACAGACACACTTAGACAAAGCCATCGTGGGAGATGGAGTCCAGGTCGAGAAGAAACTCATGGACGAGGAGCATATTGATGTGAGTTTCAATTTTTGCATACAAAATTTTAAAAGCTTTATATCTTCGTAATTATATTATAAATTGCAAATGTCATTTGTGACGCGGCATCTAGATTTTCTAAACTATTTTTCCATATAATATAAAATATTACTTTTATTAATTCCGTCTACGCGTACATGAACAACTTGACCAAGTCAAATCAGTTGGCCAAGTTGAGCAAGTTTTCAGAGTTTTAAGAGTTGTTCATGTTGCCCGAGTTGACTGAGTTGTTTATTTGGTCCGAGTTGTCCAAGTCGACCAAGTTGTTCATGTTGTCCAAGTGTTTCTACCTACTGGTGACTATCTACGAGGACCAGTACGACAAAACGGTTTGGGTGGCCCGATTTTTTTAAACTAAATTTATTCAGAAAGGCATGTCCATATTATGTTTTCGTGGGGGAAAAAAGTGAAGTTTAGGTAAATATGCATCCGATTATCCGATCTCTAGTTATAAATCATGACACATTTACGGTGCGTCCCGAATCACGTTCAAAATCGCCAACAGCGCTGTGAGCGCGATAAATGTCGTTCCGATTTGATCGTGAGCGCGACCACCGTCGAAAACGTGACGTCACTACCGACGCCATCTTGCAATAACAGGGCTGCGTTCAGAACCTACGCCCCAGGTGCACCCCGAGTGCAACTTTTCGCACTAACGCCGCTCCGAGCCTCGGTGAACGATTTCGTACCATAGAGCGTGTTGAGAAAATAACCGCACCCAAAGGTCGTGAACGCAGCCCAGTGCTCACGGCTCCGAGCGTTAGCACTGTGAGCGAGTTTACAAAAGTGACGTTTGACAGTTTTGTTGTGGTAAATTTTTGAGCTAATTTTCAAAAGTGACGTTTAACAGTTTTGCGGTCGTATATTTTTGGTTTGTTTAGGTCTCGATTTAGGTTTCTTTAGTAGTATTGGGTTTGATTATGTTCTCTAAAAGACGAATAAAAGTTTAATAAGGATTAGTGATGAAGAAAATAATAGAAATATTTGAATTTTGTGATTTGAAAGGTGTGAGCGCGATATCTAGCGTTCCGAATTGATAGAACGCTATCAACGCTGTCGGCGCGCTCACGCAAATGGAACGGGTGCTAGCGCTGTAAACGCTCACAGCACTGTTTTTATGAATCGGAACATACCGTTAGTCAAGTGGTGATAGGTGGCTAGCCTTTCGTCCATAAAACTACTGCAAAAGAAATCATAACCTCGACATTACTTCAGCTTCCAGATAACAGTTTCGACTTGCTGGTGTCGTCACTGGCGCTGCACTGGGTGAACAACCTGCCTGGCTGCTTCGACAACGTCATGAGATGCCTGAAACCTGATGGGGTACGACCATTTAATTATGCTTTTACTTCGCAGTGACCTATTAGACCTCTGTTACTTCTGGCGCACCCAGTAGCCACGCACGAAAAAAGCCACAAAATGTTTACTAAACCAGGTCATAGGTACCGAGATAAGTGTCTATACTTCGCGCATCTTAAGCGACGTTCTTGCTTGATTTCTGCCACACCAGACGGCAACGTCGCATTACGTGGTGCGCTGTATAAAGTAATAAGAATGCTGTGGCAATGTTTAAGGTTAATGTTATTTTTCCTTAAACCCTGTATACGGTGCTTCTTAATATGCTTAATTTTTTTAAGGGGATGATCAGACCATCGACCAGAACAACTTTCTCTACGGGACCAAAGTCAAAATCGCAAAATATATATCTGCTGTTCCATACTAAACTGTAATCCTACGTAACCCAAATGTATGGTTGAGCAAGATTATAGTTTTGTATGAAACAGCAGATGCGATATCTATGATGTTGGACCATGTATTATTTGAATACTTAGCTTGTTATTCTTTACCACCTTAAGCTGTACATGAATGCAATAAAGAAATCTAATCTAATCTAATAAAAACTTATTGCAGGTGTTCATGGCATGCGTTTTCGGTGGAGACACCCTAATGGAGCTCCGTCAAGCGATCCAGTTAGCTGAAACTGAACGAGTTGGGGGCGTAGCTCCTCACGTGTCACCCTTCACACAGGTCCGGGATATAGGCGGGCTGCTTACCACGTAAGTACTTCATGAGATTCAAGAGCATATCTTAAATCGATAGCATGAGAACCAAGAGTATACCATATACTTCTTCTTCTTATTGTCTGGGCAGAGCCCTGGTGTCTAGAGTTTTTTCAGACCGCCTTACGGACTCTGACGTGGTTTTTATGTAACGACTACTACCACCAGAGATAGTAGCCGGGACCAACAGCTTCACGTGCCATCCGAAGGACGGAATCATTTTTCTTTTCAGACAATCAGGTGATTCACCCTGCAATGTCCTAACCAACTGGGGAAAAACGCACAAAGTTCATCATTTCACTAGGTGTCTCCCCTGGGAATCGAACCCACGACCTCCGTGTCGAGAGCCAATGCTCTTAACCATTAGACCACGGAGGCATTGACAACCAATTAGCTAGCCGCAACTGAGCTAGTTGGGGTCATAGCTCGCCATGTCCTGATGTGCCCTTCACATAGGTCCGGGATATAGGCGGGCTTACTACGTAGGTACTAAATTAGTACACACAGAAACTCAAATTCTTTCAATTCATTGTTCTAACCACCACTGCAACCTCTCTCCACACACAAGAGATCTCCAGTCGCCAATAATTAGAACACAATTTACAAAGTATTATAATATAATTGTAGTAGTAATAAAGTGTTATTGTAGCATGTATGATATATATATATATATAATTATATATTATGTTTATAATAGGTATTTATGATAACAAATATCTATTTATTTGTTATGTACTTAAATAAGAATTATATGTTTATCTATTTATGTTAGGTATTTATATCTTTGTTTTTCTTTTTAATTTTTCTTTGTAACACCGACCCGTATTCTTAGTTGATATTTCCTCTACCCCAAGGTTGTCTGGAAGAAATCGCTTTTTAGCGATAAGACCGCCTTATTTGTACCATAATTATTTTTGTGACCTGCTCTGTACTGTATTTATGTGTTTGGTGTAAATAAAGTATATTTCATTCATTCATTCATTCATTCATATAATGTATGTTAATAGTAGAATAGCTTCTAATAACTCGCGCGATGCCCCGACAATTTGGCAACATGGCAGTCATGCTATGGGTCCCCACAATCATGTTCAGAGGAATGAATGAATGAAATATACTTTATTTACACCAAACATAAAATACATTGTACATGAAACAGAAACTGGTTATGGTACAAATAAGGCGTTCTTATCGCTAAAAAGCGATTTCTTCCAGACAACTTTAGGGTAGAGGAAATATAACAAAGAACGGATCGGTGTTAAAGAAAATTAATTATAAATGTAAAAGTGAACCAAAGGTACACACGGCGACACATCAAGCTATAAAAAACCAACATAAGCTGGCCGCGCGACGGTATACGTTACTCGACCTACGCGCGCCCAGTTTATGTTGGTTTTGTATAGCTTGATGTGTCGCCGTGCGTACGTAGATAAATAATAAATATATATAACCTTAATAACATTACACCTACTTATTTATAAAGCTAATATTATCATAATTATAAATGTTTATATATTCAGATAACTAAGTGATCCATACAGGGTTAGTGCAAACAAAATAAAACAACCTTACAAACGAAGGTAGTACTTAATAACTAATTAAGATTTGGTTATCTCGACGAAGTGCCTCATTATAGGGCAATTCAAAATTTTCAGAAATTATACTATCACCCATACCCTACTTACTCTTTGAATTCTATAATTACAGCGCAGGCTTCGTCCTCCAAACAGTAGACGTAGACACAATAACAGTGTGGTACCCGACCGCGTGGCATATAATGCGGGACGTGCGGCTGCTAGGCGAGGGGAACGCGGCGCTGAACCGACCGCTGCGCCTGAACAGGGACGTTCAGTTCGCGGCCGCCGCCGTGCTCGACGAGATGTATGGCAAGGTGAGCACTGGCGGGCTGACGGATACATAGACTGATAGATAGATTGATAGTCAGATAGACTGATGGTCAGAAAGACTGAGTGATAGATTGATAATAAGATAGATTAAGACTGATAGTAAGAGACTCTTATTTAGATTTAGACTGATAGACAGACAGATTGATAAATTGACGGATAATTTAGATAGATATCTCATTTATTGCATCAGAACAATAAAGGAAAAACAGTGACTGACAAAGGTAGCAGGTAGCACTGTGGAGTCCGGAAAAAGAGGTCCGTGCAAAACCGCAAAAGCAACAGGACAAAAAAAAATGAAAATGGCCATCTGGTTGTCAATATCTAGGTTTAAAGATTTTTTTTTCTCATTAAAAACACACAGTCACTTACATGAGAACAGTTTTAAGATAATAAGAAAATCGATCGATATACAATCGTTCTAAAATACTAAACAATAATATCTAAAACCATAGTAAAGTTAAGTTATGTGGTAGGCAACGACGAACAATGGCGCAACGTAGGTATGTAATTGTTGTTGGTTTTGAATTTTTATTACAGTAGTGAAGTTTTCTTAGATTCTTTATTGTACACAAAAACATAATTATGAAAAAAAAATTACAACAAGTCGTGATGTACAAAGGCGAGCTTAACTCTAAAAGAGTTTTCTTCCAGCAAACCGTTGAGTGAGAGGAAAACTAATATGTTTGGGTAAAATAAGTGTGCACACGAATAAAAATCTACTTAATTATGAGGTAGTAAAATAAATATCTATAAAATAAGAAATAATATAAGATACACCTATACAAATAAATATAATATATAAATATACTTACATAAATAATAATAATATCAAATATAATAATATGAACCTACATATATTATATACATACATATAACTACTAAGACTTTATTTAGATAGGTAATGCTCTCTTACTCTCCTCTTAAAGAGGTCCAGCGAAGGACTAGCACATATAGTATGCGGCAATGAATTCCATAACCTGGCCGCATGAACTGTGAAATAATTCCCATACAGACTAGAAGTGTGCAAGGGACACGCTAGAAGCAGCGATGTGATTGATCTGCAAGGCTTACCGCGTGGTACTAGGTAGTTAAACCGTTCACGAAGATATGAAGGGGAGCACGGATTATTTAAAATATTGTACAAAGTAGAAACAATATTTGCATCTCGCCTTAGACGGATAGGAAGCCACTTTAATTTTGTTCTAAAGTCTGATACGTGGTCAAATTTACGTAATCCGAATATAAACCTAATGCACAAATTTTGTAGACGTTCAAGCTTATAAGCTTTTCAAGCTTTTTAAGTTTTGTTGAGCCTTGTAATGCCAAAGCCAATATCTAATGATGATAATCAGAAACACTGACAGACTAGCAAACAAAGTGACTAGTTGAACTATAGTGACTATTTAAAGACATGCAGCATGTTACTAAACTTGACAAAACGTAAGGCAAACCTTGTGACACAATAACAGTGTGGTACCTGGCCGCGTGGCATATAATGCGGGACGTACGGCTGCTAGGCGAGGGGAACGCGGCGCTGAACCGACCGCTGCGTCTGACGTATGGCTTGATGTATGGCAAGGTGAGCTCTGGCGGGCTGACCGACTGATATATTATGTATCTACAGGGTGAAATTGATATCATTAGCATCCTTTTAAACTAAGAGTCTACCCATCAAACTGAACAACTTTTACTATGGCAGCAAACCGAACGGAGCAAAAAAAAAATCAGCTGCATACATTTGAGTCGCTAACTCAAGCGTCGAGATTGCAGTTTAGTATGGAACTGCTGAATTTTTATTTGCTCCGATCGGTTTGCTCCCATAGTAAAAGTTGTTCAGTGTGATGGGTAAAGTCTTAGTTTGATGCTAATGATATCAATTTCATCCTGTATATAGACTGAACGATAATAAGCATAAGCATATGCTCACGACCATAATCCCCGAGGGGGTAGTCAGAGACATTCTGAAACCTCAGAACATCCACGTTTCACTATAGTACCGAAACTCTGCCCAGTGTGACGGGGAGTGAGCCCGTCGCCACTTGTCATGGACAGTAGGTACAATCGCTTCTTAGCGATAAGACCGCCTTATTTTGTGCCTCTTGTATTTTATTTCTGTATTTTACTGTTTATGTTTTTGGTGTAAAATAAAGTATATTTGATTTGATTTGATTTGATTTGAATACATGCCTCGAAATTGAAGCATGCAGGTTTCTTCACGATGTTTTGAAAGATAATAAGGTCTAACAAAATAAGCTGAAACTGTTTTAAGCGGATGATCAGACCATCAAACTGAACAATTTTCTCTATGAGAGCTATATCGAAATCGCGAAAAAAAATCAGCTGTCCCATACAAAACTACAAACATAACTCGACTCAAATGATCGTTTTTTTTTTCGCGATTTCGATATTGGTCCCATCGAGAAAGTTGTTCAGTTTGATGGTCGGATCATCCCCTTAAAATAGTTTCAGCTAGTGTTGTTATACCTTATATTATATAGACTGAAAGATACATAGACTGATAGATACATAGACTGATAGATACATAGACTGATAGATACATAGACTGATAGATAGACTAATAGATTGATATACTGATAGAGAGATTGACTGATAGTCAGAGAAATTGATAGAAAGATTGATAATAAGGTAGATTACTAGACCAACTAGCACTCAGTTGCAGAAACGCTAACTAAAGTTAATCCTCCATTAAATCTCTTGCTGTCACTTTTTGTCCTGTTAACGTAGTTAAAGCTAGCAAGAGATTTAATGGAGGATTAACTCTAATGAGCGTTTCTGCAACCGAGTGTATGACTGATAGTAGTTGACTCTTATTTAGGCTGAGATTGATAGACAGATTTATAAATAGAAGGAAAGTTGCAGAAACGCTCATTAAAGTTAATCCTCAATAAAATCTCTTGCTGTCACTTTTTGTCTCGTTAACGTAGTTAAAGCTAGCAAGAGATTTAATGGAGGATTAACTCTGGGCTGACGTAACCTCAGGGTTAAAAGCTCAAAAAAAAACAAAATTTCCAACGTTTCCGCAACTAAGTGTTAGATAGATAACTCATTTATTTCATCAGAACAATAAAAGAAAAACAGTGACCGAAAAAGGTAGCAGGTAACACTGTGGAGTCCGGAAAAGGAGATCCGTGCAAAACCGCAAAAGCAACAGGGAGCTCCCACGACGGAGCCAACAAAAAACCGGTCAAGTGCGAGTTGGGCTACTCGCGCACCAAGGGTTCCGTAACACACCGCCACACAACATATTAACATAGAAAAAGTTTTGTTTTCTCCGGGACCTTTAGCGCGAGACCGACTCAGACTTGGCCGATTTTTATTATTTGTTATACTGTTGAGTTTTCTCTATAATTACACCAAGTTTGACGTTTGCATGTGTTACCGTTTTTACGATAGAGCAAGAAGAAAAAACGTTGAGAAAAACTAGATTCTTGTATTAGGTAGGACTTCCCTTCATTTTTA
The DNA here is from genome assembly GCA_927399405.1 of Agonopterix arenella. Classification (NCBI taxonomy): domain Eukaryota; kingdom Metazoa; phylum Arthropoda; class Insecta; order Lepidoptera; family Depressariidae; genus Agonopterix; species Agonopterix arenella. The sequence continues at coordinate 5,457,467 of OV656718.1, read as the reverse complement.
ACTTTTTGACATTTTTATTATTTGATAGCAAATCCGCCGTAATAACGCAAGTTCTGTGAAAATTTCAACTCTCTAGCTATTACGGTTCAAAAGTTACAGCACTAAATAGGTAGGACGGACGGACAACGTAGGCTTAGTCCTGTATATCTTCCAAAGTATCCAATACATTTCGCCACCATATTTATTTATTGATTTATTTTATATTCGGAAGATTTATAGCATTACAATTTTCTTAGTAATCTTATATAAATCTAGACGCCAATTAAATATATTCACATTTAAAAAAAAGAATGAAAAAACTATTATTAAAATTACATTATACCTATGCCACACGTCTCATTTGTGTTTCATGATACATTGGAAAATAACAATAACGAATATTCGGATCAAAAACGAAACAAAATAATTAAATCCTTCACTGACGGTCTCTGGTAACTAATATTAAAATTATATATTTTCCAGGAAATACCGGAACAGGGATGCCGTGGAGTTCCAGCGACTTTCCAAATAATACACTTCTTAGGTTGGAAGCCGGATCCCTCCCAGCCCCAGCCTAAAGAGAGGGGGAGCGGTGAAATATCCCTTAAGGACATACATAGGCTTGACGAGATAGTTCGAGATCACAAACATATTCAGCTTACGGAGGAGGATAAGAAATAGGACTCATATCATACCTATAAACAGGGACCGATAATTTTCGGTTACCTTTATTTAAATGTTACCTTTATCCAGGTAACAACCGATTTTAATACCGGTAACCTAAATACGACCTTCAAGAGAATGCGAGTGAGTGCGGGTGACGCAAATTTTGGAGCACCCAACGAGCGCCGCGCCCACTATTTTCAGTGTTGCTACAGCATTGGACAGGTCGAGATAATAAAGGAGATGATAATTTACATTTTATTGAACCCAAAAGCATAGAATGGTTTAAGTTTATGTTCACGTTTGAGTTTAAGTTTGTTATTGTAATTGATTTAATTTGTATTTAGTAACGACTAACGAGGTACTCACTTAAAAATTTAATACTTACTATATTTATGAAGAAACAATTAACAATTTAAATATATCTCTGTGTACGCGGACCGTTAGTAGAATTATATTAAGGTTACCTCTAAAAATACCTGTAATAAAACTAAAGGTTGTAACCAAAAAGTACCGGTATTATCGATACCGGTTTCGGTCCCTGCCTATAAAGTTACTATTTGCTATGTGCGCGACACAAGCGCCATCTAGCGCACTACAGCCCCGTGAATTATTTGTATATAAAGTGTTAGAATCATCATCATCATATCAGCCGACAGACGTCCACTGCTGGACATAAGCCTCCCCCAAAATGGGGGGATTTGCCATAATCGCCACGCTTGGCATCGGTTGGCGATCGCAGTTGGATTGAATGTGTGTACTCAGAGGATGCTGCTGCCCATCCTCCGGTAGATCCCTTAGTCGCCTTTCACGACACCCACGGGAGGAAATGGGATGGTGCTATTCTTAGCGGGCTAATTTGTCTCGGGCGGGACTTGAACTCGCACTCTTCCAAACCGGGGAACTGCGTTATCCAATTTCGCCACCGAGCGCCATCTTCTGGTAGATGGCGCTCACGTCCCCTTAAGACTCAACAGATTGAAAATTTCGTTCTCTGGGTAGTGGGCTCGGTGGCGAAATTGGATTACGCAGTTCCCCGGTTTGGAAGAGTGCGGGTTCAAGTCCAGCCCGAGTCAAATTTTTCAATCTTTAATTTGATTCGAAATAGCACAACATGGCTGTAACATGTTTAAAAATCAATGTTAGAATAAAGTTTGTTCTTTTATATCAAAACGAGCGTTAACACGCGACTTCGTCCGCACAAATTATATACCAGATTTTAAGTCAGATCATAAGCTATCAAACAAAAAAAGTTTCATCAAAATCGGTTCAGTAGTTTTTGCGTGATACTCGTTCAAACAAACACACAAACAAACACCCAAACAAACACACAAACTAACAGACAGACAAAAAATCCAAAAATTGGTGAAATGGAATCAGGGACACCTAAAAACCATATCGTAACTTTTTTTTTTGTTAATGTCTTCAATGTACAGACAAACTTCCTGTTCCGTACAGTTTTATAATAGTATAGATAAAGTAAAAACTAAATAATTGAACAATATTGTCGATATTAAATATATTATAGTAGCTAACTAGCTGGAATTCCCATTCTTTGTTACGAAATTCTCATACAAACTTTCACCCCCGTTTTCCTTTTTTTTCACCATCTTTGGGGGTTGAATTGCGAAAAATCTTTTTTTTTGTGAACTCCTCGATGGCAATAAAAACGTCTCTGCCAAATTTTAAGTTATTACAGTAGTACAAGGTTTATAACTCTCACCGATGTACCTGCGCAGTTGACGAATTTTAATAGCGCGCGAAATTATATGGACCAATCAGGATGTGCCACCTTTAATCCGTTTACGCTATTGGCTAATTTGTTTTCGCGCCCTTTCCGCTGCTATCCGATATTGCACCCTTTGATTACTAATTGACTTCGGGTTTTGTCGGGGATTCGGGCCTGCTCTGCGCAAACGAAGTTTGACGAACGGAATTATTTTCCTGGTCGTACTGTCTTTGTAGTTTTTGGTATTTGAGCGTTGGGTGAGTGTCCGGATTTGTATATTAGCCCAGTTATTTTACGGTTTGAGCCGGAACTAATTAGTACTTGATTATTTTTTTTGGTAAAGTATTTAAGAGCCAATTTGAGCTTAGAAATGTACCAAAATTAAAAAAGAATCCCGTCAGAAACAGTTCCAAATTTAAAATCGAGGTTATAAAAACCTCATGGTTTTTTTTTTTGCAAATGTTTAAGGCATTACCATTATACATACTTCAAACATGGTGTTAATATTTTTGTCTACTTAGAAGGTTTTGAAAAATACATTCGTATTTTCTAATAAAAACCTCATTCTTAAATTATCTATTTTATTGCTCAAAATTTATTTATATTGTTAAATCTAATTCAAATGAGTGCATTGGTATTAATATTATTAATTTGAAAGCCTTCTGGGACTCACAATTTTGATTTCTATGTTGCGTAGTGAATTTTTTTAAATATGTTTTCAGATAGTCTTTTTGTCACTAAATGGTGCGGGTGACAGTTTTAAAGTCTAATTAATAATTACGTCCCACCTCTCCTAACAAAACTCCGTAAAATGACTGGGCTATAGATTCAAGCAAATTGGACACACCTTCGCTTTGACTACTTATATAGGGACTAGTTACGCGTGTAATTCTACTGACAAACATATCTGCCACTTTTTGAGGGGGGGCGAGGTAACATGGAATCCGCAACTTTGGATTTTATTCCCACAACTTAAGATTCTAATTTTGAACGTTAAAAATCATGAAAAGAAGTCTCGTGTGAACCCCAAAAGTTCTAAGTTCGAAATTATTGTTTCGCAATTATAGGCTGTCTCGTTTAGTGATAAGGTACAAAATTGAATGTAAATGCACATGATTAATTGATCTTATACCGTGGCAGAGGGGAAATGCTACCGCAAGGCTAGTCCTTATAATAAATAGTCAAAGCACCTTCGCGGTAAAAAGTTCCGTAGTAAGATACCGGCACTATCTGTAACCTCACCGATTGTAAAACTCATTGGAACATGCTGTACATATTATTACTTATTAATGTTAGTATTAATAATACTCCTGTTTTATTAAGTAAGTATTTGTTTTAATAAAAGTTGATTTATAGAGATTATTGTTTAATTTCATCTTCAGTAGCTAACCCTATAAAATAATATAAATTAAATATTAAGTATACAGGGTGAAATTGATATCATTAGCATCCTTTTAAACTAAGAGTCTACCCATCAAACTGAACAACTTTTACTATGGGAGCAAACCAATCGGAGCACAAAAAAAATCTGCTGTTGCATACATTTGAGTCGAGTCGGCACGGCACGGCACGGCACTCTAGGTTAGTATGGAACATCTGTTTTTTTTTTGCTCCGATCGGTTTGCTCCCATAGCAAAAGTTGTTCAGTTTGATGGGTATACTCTTAGTTTAAAGGGATGCTAATGATATCAATTTCACCCTGTATGCATAATTAATTATAGATTTTGTAGAATGTCAAAATTACGTACAAATACAAATTCTATATAAATAATATTAATAGTTAAATTATCTACAGGGGTGCTATTTTTGAAACTCATACTTTGAACTCAGCAGTTGAAAATGTCAAAATTACTATGGAGATATGCATCTTTCTACTGCTCAAAAATCGCACTCCTGGAGTATGATTTCGGTAGTTAACCGTGGTCCCATGGCATTAGGGATTGTTCCCTGGACTTCCGACGATATCGATAGAAAATTAATTACAATTTTTGAAAGTCAAATCTGCAGTAGAAAGATGCATATTTCCATAAATAAATAAATAAATAGTAATTTTGATTTGACATTTACAACTGCTGAGTTCAACGAATGAGTTTCCTCGCAATCGCACTCCTGCGCCCGCGGCATGGCGCCTCGATAAACGTTTTATCGCGCCTGCTTACTTGTTCGTTCGCGCGCAAAAAGAAAGAGAGCTAGGGCGCGATAGCGCTTTATCGTGCCGCCATGCCGCGGGCGCTGGTCTAGCGTATGTTATTGAAATATGACGAATGTTTCCCATCACTTGACGTATGACTCGACGTGTTAAGCAAAAGTACATTATCTTCGTGTGCTTTTGCTTTGCACAACCATTATAATAATATAGGTGGACTAGAATCTCATGAAAAATAGGGAAGTCAAATTTTAGAGTAAGCAACACTGGGGTAATTAGATTAGGGCTCTTTACACACTGCGATTTTTTGCAACGCAGAAGTGCTCGACTGAGCATAGATTCAAACGCGGTACAGGTACAGCCACGATGCAAATGTGACGGGGTTATTCAAATTAAGACTGTATCTATTCTATTCTATTTTTATTTAATGGCGTCCGATGCGTTATCACAATTGTGCCAGTGTCCCGTTATGTGGAGAGTACACGTAGGAAAATGATTAGTAGCATTTCTGCCAATGTCAAGTAGTTTATTATAATCTTAAGTTAACGTTTTATAGTAAAAACACAAAAGAGTTTACAAAATGGCGGAGCCACGTGCAAGCCTAACAGATGCCAATACGCACGCGTCTGACCTCCCCCAGACTTGCAGCGCGACTCTAAAACTGTATCTGCCATAATTTGTTTATATTCAGTATTACAATAATTTCGCTGTCACATGTGTCGCCGAGTGCGTACGGAAACAGTCTGCCCTCGGGTCGGGCTGAGGGCCCGCCCGCTAGAATGCATCTTGAGATATTTTAAATACAATATACTTGTAACTTTGTTACTATAGGTACGTTATACAAAAATAGATGGATAGATGTGAGTAGGTATAATATTATAGATGTGTGGTGGTTGTGGATGAAGCGCTTGTAACACAAAACTTTCGTAATATTCGATCAGTTATTTGTCGACAGCCTTTACCACGATGTACATGCGCGTGTGCATCAATACAAACATGTGTGTGCATTGCTACAATCATGCGCATGAATCGATACAAACGCCTATTAATTGTTAGTGAAGCGATTCAGTAATGCGATGGACAAACGCGCGTTTTTGACGCTGTATAAAGGCTCAGTCTGTACAGGGCCTACTTTGACTAGACAGATGACATTTTGACACTACCTTGTGAAAATCTCGTAAAAATATTTCGTCAATTGGAAAAATCTAAATTTTTTTTACTTTTTTTTATTTCATGACATTCTGGTCGACCTATGGTGGTTCCGATGCACAGACTTATAACTTCTGTTTATACAGGATGTCCCGTAAACAGACGTCAACCCGGTGGATGCTGATAGGTTAGTTCATGCCTAACCAGAATACGTCCCTGACCAGAATATACTAAAATAAAATAAAAAATCTGTCAATTAAAATGTCAAAATTTTTCTTTAGGAAAAGGTTCTTAGTTTTCGAGATAAGGACAGTTTTATGAAATTCGTGAAACTCTTTACCTTTGTTACTATTTTGAGTGCCACGGCTACAAATGTTCTATGCAGTATCTGTGTTAAAACTGTCAATATCTCGAAAACTAAGACACTTTTACTAATGTCAAATTTTGATATTCTGCTTAGTCATGACTTCTAATATACTTATATTATTCTTTGGTCATGACCTAACCTACCAGCATCCGTTGACGTCGGTTTTCGGCATGCTATGTTATGTTAGTACAAACTAAGTGGAACGCTGATTTTCCATAGACAGCTTCCGCCATCTATCGGTCATGTTTCGAAGCACTATGTGTTGAACTAGGGTTCATATCGGAATAACAGCGCACTACACCTCACGCGCTGCGCTGTAGTAGTGAAAGATTTCGCCCATATCAATCACTGTCTTGTTGGTCTAGCGGTCTAGACAACCGGCTTACGATCCGGGTAGCTAAGGTTCGATCCTCGTGTCGGCCGATCGTCTTTTTCAATTTATTTCATAATGTGGCGCCCCTTAGTGCTAATAAGCGGCAACGCAATTAAGACGTCCTAAAATTCAAGGCGAGTTACCTATCTATATCCAATATACATATTAATCTATGGTTTACGGGACACCCTGTATGTCTGTGTTGCGATGTCAGTTCCTCTATTCCGTAAGGTATATAAGGTCTAACAAAATTAGCTGAAACTATTTTAAGGGTATACTCAGACCATCAAACTGAACAACTTTCTCAATGGGACCAATATTGAAATCTCGAAAAAAAAATCTGCTGCCCCATACATTTGAGTCAAGTTGTGTTTGCAGTTTTGTATGGGACATCAATTTTTTTTTTCGCGATTTCGATATTGGTCCCATGGAGAAAGTTATTCAGTTTGATGGTCTGAGCGTACCCTTAAAATAGTTTCAGCTAATTTTGTTAGACCTTTTAGAACCTTTATGGTTGGAAACTATTAATCGTTAAGGTATTTATTCACAGGAGGCAAGTCTTCGTAATTCCAGTCTTCATCACTATCGGCATTGTTTTCTGCAAAAAAGAAAAGAATAACACTAAAGTTCTTGAATAGGCACTACCGCGGCCTTTTCCGCCTGATCACTTAAATTATTTTTTTCGCTTAATGTGGTTGCAGAGGGGTTAATTTTATACAAAACTTTGACGCACAATTCGCGTAAACGGTATTAATATAAGTAAATTTGTATATATGGAAAAATAGTTTAGAAAATCTAGATGCCGCGTCACAAATAACATTTGCAATTTATAAAATAATTACGAAGATATACAGCTTAGAAATTTTTCATACAAAATTTTTAAAGCTTTAGATCCTTATTGCGCCATTACTTCCTCTGTAGAATATTATATTCCTTTCGAGTTTATATTCTTCAGCGGTTTAGGCTGTGTGTGTTGTCGGTCAGTCTGTTACGGAAATGTTTTCTAAGTATACCTACAGGGTGAAATTGATATCACCCTGTAGGTAGCATCCTTTTAAAACTGAACAACTTTTACTATGGGAGCAAACCGATCGGAGCAAAAACAAAATCAGTTGTTGCATACAATTGAGTCGAGTAGGCACTGTAGTTTAGTACCTATGGAAAAGCTGATTTTTTTTCTCCGGTCGGTTTGCTCCCATAGTGAAAGTTGTTCACTCTTTGTTTAAAAGGATGCTAACGATATCAATTTCACCCTGTAGACGTTATTTGTTAGTCAGTCATTCAGTCGTCAGTCAGTCTCGGAACAGTTTTATAAGTAGGTATAGATCATAACGTTATTATTATTATACCTTACGGAATAGAGTAACTGACAGCTGAGAGAGCGAAATGTACACACACATCAAGCTATACAAAAACAACATAAGCTGGCCGCGCGACGCCGTTATACGTTACCTACCTACGCCCGGCCAGCTTATGTTGGTTTGGTATAGCTTGATGTGTCGCCGTGTGTACCTAGAGGCAACACTGTATAAAAGAAAAAGAGATACGTGACGCGAGGCAATAGAACCGTTTTTGGGGATCTTATTGCAGGTTAAAAATTCGGTTTCTATGAATAATTCCGAATCGAAAGTGAAATTGTAGATAATTTTGTGAAATATACTAACACTATCTCATTAAATAATCCACAATTTCACGTTGATTCTGTATTATAGACATTTCTGCCTGCCGATAATCTCCTGAAAACCTCCAAAAACGGTTTCATTTGACAAATCATGTCAGTTCCTCTATTTTCTCTTTCTACGGGTACTTATTAATAACTTTGATGCGATGATGATGATGCTACTCCTAGCCGATTTCGGCTAAGGCGACTGCCTCTCATTCCTTCGTTGTGTGCGCCCTAATGTGGCTTATATAGCCGATTTTATTCGAGAAAGTACGTGCACAGTGAGTGCACGTCAGGACACCATTCTCATAGTTATAATTGATGGTCGCTGGTGGTCGGGCCTTCAATTCATCGCGCTTGGCATCAAGCTCAGAACGCCGGACTGCCTCAAAGTCAAAAACTTTGTCTCTGACAAGGGTCATTGTCGGAAGCAGTCAAGTGCGCAGGAGATATTTAGGTGCACAAACGTACGCGCAAACGCAAGTGCACACACCCGTCCTCCCCCTACTGAGCCCAGTGGAACGGAGACAACTAATAACTTTATGCATAGTATAAGTAGATAGATGTTTTACCTTCCAAGGTAGTTGACCTCGGAGACGGGAATCGTGGCTTACAAACAGCGGGACCAGTTTGGACTGAAAAAATATGAATTACTTAGATTCTTAGATTCTTTATTGTACACAAAAACATAATTATGAAAAAAAATTACAACAAGTCGTGATGTACAAAGGCGAGCTTAAATAAACATCTTGGTCAGTTTCACAGATTTACAAGAAAATCTGAACATAGTCTTTGTAGAAGTCTTACCTACTCTAACTAACTAACCGAATGGAACGTGGATGGACTAGTTTATAACTAAATGGACGGATTTAAATCTATTATGAACGAAACTTAATTATGATTTTATTTTGAGTTGAATACGTCGTTTTGGCCAATTGTGATCATCTAGTGTCTAGGACTAACGTTGTGAACCGATTAACAGTAACCCAAGTTGCAACAGACTCTGAGATTCATCTAAAACTAGCAATTAGAAATCTAGGAATACTTGAACTAAACACCAACCTAATTCAGACCGTAATACCTAACTTTCTATCCTATCAAATTGTTTCCGACTATTGTTTAGAAGTTATTATCAGTAAATACAACTTTCAACACTCCGTTAGTAAGCGATGAAATCAATCAAACATTATACTACTACTGCTTATAGAACTTAACTTATTATTCTTATGTTTAGTGATTAACTTAGAATTCTCTACCCATTAATTATTCAGAAATTCTATCCTTTAAAATGCATTTAGTAGTTCGGTAAGAAATGAGGCCCCGCCATCCGCCTTGGAAGTTGTGTTATATTTTATTGTCTTCCACTAGATTGTTTTCTAGCATTAGTGAGCTTCGTCTCCAAACTGGTCGGCTCTCCTCCGAACTTTTCCCAAGATAAATTGTCTTAGTCAGGTAGGTCAAGTTTCAGTAATGGATAAATCAGACTTGTGGTTTTCTAAGTCAAATCTTTGTCAGTGTGTCTGTAGCTGTATGACAAGGGTCAAGAGGGATTTCAAATAGACTGGTTTCTTTCTATTTTAAACTCTAATTTGAGTTGAGCTGTATAAGTAAATCTTAAACATAGTTTCCATAATAAACTTACTTTTAAGGACCCCTTTATGAAAATTTCACAATAATTTTTTATTATAAACCAGTTCAAAAGCTCAACTCTATTTACAAGTTAATCAAAGTAAACGTTCCTACTCTTAAAATCTACATCATTCATCCCTTAGTTTTCATATAACTAGTATGACAATATAAACAGAAATCTTTAGCTTAGGAAATCAGTAATGACATTTAACTGAATATATAGTACAATGTTCCTTTGAAAGTAAGTTCTCTCTTTTCATGTAATTTATAAGGTAAGACTTTTATTAATTTGACTCTGATATAATTTTGTAAAACTTTTATGTACCGTAATCATTTATTTTTCTGACCAGAGGGCACTAGGCATTATGTCCTAAAGTTCCACCGGCTCATACCAAAGTAATATGTTAAGAAACTCTATCTTTCCATTATTATAGGAAATGACAAATTCAGATTGAACTTATTTTGCTTGGACAAGGTTAAATTTACTTCTAACTTTGATATTATCTTCTATTCACTGTTTTCTATTTATAAAGTCATTTGAAATCAGAAGTTATCATGAAACTTAATTTGCTTTAAATTCTTATGAATTTAGTTCTAACTTCTGCTGAATAACCTTATAATTATAACTCAAGGTTCTTGAATTAATAAATTAAACTCTACTGAATTTACTTATCATTTCTATTCGTATTGTATCCCTGAACATCTAAATCTTTCCCTTTCACTGAAACTCTAGTCAAAGTTAAATACCTATCCTATCCTAAACTATTCTTACTAAACCCTAGTAATTCTAACCAATGTCTAAATATATTCCTATTCTAAAGCAGTTTCCCTAATGTTTGAAACTCTCCGGTGTAAGAGAATTCCGCAATACTAGAGGCAGGCCTCACATTTACATTTAATCGTGTAGGTGTGTGATGTAGGCTTTCCCGTGATTGTCTAGGGAAGATACCTTCTAACTAGCTAAATTAGGTGTGCGAGTAAGTCAACTCTTGTGTGCCTAGTTTCCTATGACTTGTGTGATTTGGAGACCCCGTGCGGCCGAAGCTTAAAGATCAGGAGCCTCCAAGGTGAGTATAATAAGTGTGTGAAATATATAAATAAAAGGGACTAAATTTCGCAGCCAGAATGCAAAGTACTAAGGCCCCCTAAAGGACTCCCTCCACTTCGACGGTGGGATACCCCGTAACAATGCACCCCGATTACGAAACCTAGGTGGCTATAGATCGTTATGTTGATAAAGAACGATCTCTAGTACGCCACAAGACTAGAATAGACAAGGAAATTATTGACACTTCCACATTTAACACCGCAAGGTGTAAAAGGTGCCTATAACCCACGATACTTCATCGTGTACCAAAATATCCTTTAAGCTCACAATTTAAAAATTATCCCCAATAAAAGAATTTATCAAATAATTAAGAATATGAAAAACCCCAGAATTTATCCCGAAAATCAATAAAGAAAGTTTACCACTTCCCCTTAATTTACTTTACAAATATCCCAAATTATAAACAAAACCTCCCGAAAATACTTTGAAACTTTAAATAAAATCAAAACACCAACCGGCAGCAAGTGAGCTCAAAGAATGAAAATTGAAGAATGCCCCCGTTTTAAATCGGACCCGCCTATTTATATCCATTCCCCGATGACGCCGATGCTACCAATGACGCCGATGCTCCCAATGACACCGAAGCTTCCAATGACACCGATGCTTTCAATTACGCCGAAATTTGAATATACAACAATTGAACTCTATCTCAATGGAAATAAGGTTGTAACTAATTAGTCCCGAAGATATTTGATTAATTAAAGATAATGATCTCTATGCCTATAGGAATAAGTTATTCAGTTTAGCTTTGTTATAATGCTTTTCCCATTACCTTTAACTCTTTGTCATAACACCTATATTTGTGTGACAAGCTATGTCTATCATCGCCTAGTGACAATGGTTTCCTCATATGTTTACTATCTCAACTTTCCCGCCATTTTAGCCCTTGCTTTGTGATGTTTGATTTATATTACCATTTTTAATAATGCAAGTTATTTTCTAATGAAATATTAGTTAATTATGTCTGCAATATCGAAATTCTTCCTCCGTTTATCATGATAATTCAAATGAATGAAATTTCCTCTCTCAGAAGCTAGTTAATATTATTATTTGAGTTTTAAATAAAACTTCTAACTTCGAGTTTTGCTAAGTTTTAACAGTAGTTATTTTATAATTATGGTTCTTTTGTTTGAAGCAATATATTAAGATGTGTCTGATGACTAGAGTGTAGCATATTCTTTACTGGTGACTACGTAGACCAGTACATCTTGACCCTGGAGGACAGAAAAGAGCGGAGGTATCGCAAATGTCGCAAAACAGTCTATCGAAGTAAGTGTCACCAATATGCAGTGACGGGGGACGAGACGGGGGCACAGGATCCACTCCTAAAACCGAATCTAGGTACAGCGCACTTCATCGTTTTAGATTTATTTTATTGAAAAAACCACACAGCAAAAACAATGGCGGTCCGCTACGAACTGAGCATCATAGGCCACGCCAACTTTGACATCATGATCTAATATATCCGCTCATTTCTTTCCTCCGTGGTTCAGACCATAGAGAAATTACGCGCTCCCCCTTAATATTACTATGGAGATATGCATCTTTCTACTGCTGATTTGACTTTCAAAAATCGAACACCAGGCGTGCGATTTTTGAAACTCATTTTTTGAACTCAGCAGTTGAAAAGGTCAATATTACTATGGAGATATGCATTTTTCTACTGACGATTTGACATTCAAAAATCATGCTCCAGGAGTGCGATTTTTGAAAGTCAAATCAGCATTAGAAAGATGCGCATCTCCATACATTTTCAACTGCTGAGTTCAACGTATGAGATTCAAAAATCGCACTCCTGAAGTATGATTTTTTAAAGTCAAATCAGCAATACAAAGATTCATATCTCCATAGTAATCTTGACATTTTCAATCTCTGAGCTCAGAGAATGAGTTTCAAAAATCGCACTCCTATAGTGTAGCCTAAGTAGTAGAAAGAGCGCGCAAGCATTTTTCTCGTTTAAACGCATTGTCGAGCGTGGCATGCTAGCGTGCTGATCGGAATCTGCATACAGGTTGTAAGTGACAGCCTAGCAAATATTGAAACGGTGAACTCAAACCATCAAACTGAACAACTTTCACTATGGAGCCTAACTCAGGAGACGCGAAAAAAAATCAGCTCTCCCATACAAAACTGCTGTACCTACCCGACTTAAATGTATGATTTTTTTTCGCGTCTCCTGTTTAAGGCTCCATAGTGAAAGTTCTTCAGTTTGTCGGTCTGAGTTCACCGTTTCAGTATTTGCTAGGCTGTCACTTACACCCTGTATATAAGCGGCTGTCAGTGCACTCGCACATTGGTCGTAGCCTTTGACTATTTATTATAAGGACTAGCCTTGCGGTAGCATTTCCCCTCTGCCACGGTGTAAGATCAATAAATCATGTGCATTTACATTCAATTTTATACCTTATCACTAAACGAGATAGCCTATAATTGCGAAACAATAATTTTTGACTTAGAACGTTCGGGGTTTACACGAGATTACTTTTCATGATTTTTAACGTTCAAAATTAGAATCTAAAGTTATGGGAATAAAATCCAAAGTTGCGGATTTCATGTTACCTCGCCCCCCGCAAAAAGTGGCAGAAATGTTTGTTAGTAGAATTACACGCGTAACTAGTCCACATATAAGTAGTCAAAGGTCGTAGCACATATCACGCGTACAGTAGTACCAGATATATAATATAAAAGATTTATTTTATAAGCAGTTGACAAATTTTAATAGCCCGCGAAATTACAACGACCAATCAGGATTGTGCCACCTCCAATGCCTTGCAACGAGTGGCTAATTGTTTTCGCGCCCTTTTCGCTGCTATCCGACTATGCACCCTTTGATTACCAAACGGCTTCGGGTTTGGTCGGGGGACTCTGCGCACACGAAGATTGCCGAGGTTAATTATTTTCCTGCTCCAGCCTAGCTAGCATGCCACCCACGACAAAGCGTTTAAACGAAAAAAACGTCATGCGCGCTCTTTCTGGCCTACATAAAATAATAAAGATGGAGGCACATCTCGATTTTTGTCGTTTTCTTGGGGGTGGCATGCTAGCTAGGCTGGAACATGACAGGGGTGAGACCGACACAGGTCACTTTTAAACGTCGTATTTAAGTGAGATGGCGATTATCTCCATACTATCTCACTTAAATTTGACGTTTAGAAGTGACCTGTGTCGGTCTCACCCCTGTCATGTTACGTTAAATTTGACGTTTAGAAGTGACCTGTGTCGGTCTCACCCCTGTCATGTTACGTTAAATTTGACGTTTAGAAGAGACCTGTGTCGCTCCCACCCCTGTCATGTTACAGGGGTAAGTAATGTACGTATACTTATGGACGCATACCCTGCAACACGCACTATGATTAAGTGCACCAACTGAAGCCAGCGGCCGCTTGTACGAAGCTTCTGATCTGTAGAGATATTTAATCTAGACTTGCATTACAGGATGTACCAATACCAGTAAGTTTTAATGAGCTGTCTAGAGTTATTTTTTTAAAACTTTCAAATTAAATATCTCCGAAAAGTTACACCATAGAACAATAAAAATGTAAAGTATTAATAGCCCTACAATACCCACAACCCGCCGCTTAAAAAAAAGACACCAATATTACTCATTCCCCTTTATCAATTAAAAAGGTTAAAGCATTAGGTACTTACGATCACGTCCAGATTTCTTTAGCACAGGCGGCGGAATTTTAACAGCTTCTGGCTCTCTCAATTTCATATGCTGTTGCTGAATTTGTGCCGATAAAGCGGCCTTTATATCAGGCGAAGACTTCATATGGTTGGCAAACCGCACATTATGCATCCCCATCATATTCTCAGGTGCTGGTTTTCTTTTAGGCAGCGACATATTACCGTTAGAATGTGGGAAACTGTTATTTGGTTGCATGTTAGGTTGTTTTTGTTGCATGCGACAATTTTCTGGTTGCATGCGAAAATTATCTGGTTGCATGCGAAAATTTTCTGGTTGCATGCGAAAATGATCTGGTTGCATGTGAAATTTTTCTGGTGGCATGTGAAATTCTTCTTGTTGCATGCGAAAATTATTTGGTTGCATGCGAAGTTTTTCAGGTACATATTGTCTTGGCATTGGTGGCGTAAAAGGAGTTTTAGGCGACGGCGCATGTGGTTGTAAGAATTCCATAGATCTTAAATGGGGTGATGCTTTCGCTGGCATTTGATGTGGCGTTAAAAAGTGTTGTGTTTCAAAATCTGTTATGTTATGTGCTCGGATAGCCGTTACCGGAGATTTTGGAGGTATTGGTGGTGGAATATTTTGCTGTGGTGA
The DNA here is from genome assembly GCA_927399405.1 of Agonopterix arenella. Taxonomy (NCBI): domain Eukaryota; kingdom Metazoa; phylum Arthropoda; class Insecta; order Lepidoptera; family Depressariidae; genus Agonopterix; species Agonopterix arenella. The sequence continues at coordinate 5,442,379 of OV656718.1, read as the reverse complement.
CTTAAAGTTTTTCTTAGGCATACACGGCGAGTGTTCATCTGCAAAAGAAATTGTCTGTTGGTTAAATTGGTTTAAAAAAAAATCTGCCTCAGGAGCGCTTAAATCGAGTAGGTTACCTATAATAATCATTATATGTATGTAACACTTATAATATTATTCAAATTCTTTTTTAAACTTTCATCGATAACTGTATTTCATTTGAATTAACATTTACTGTTCACAACATTTTATTATCACTCATTTCATTGGTTACTGAATCAGAAAGCTAATAGAAATCAGTTAATATTTCGGATCTACCTACTATAGGAGACTTAGTTAACAAATTGTTAAGAAAAACAAAAAACAAAAAACCCGACTGCATAAAAAACTATTTCAACTAAAAAGAGAAAAACAAGCTCTATAATCACTAATCTATATCTATATCTATATACTCTATATACTATTATAAAACTGTAGCAGGAAGTTTGTCTGTACATTGAAGATATTAACAAAAAAAAAAGTTACGATATGGTTTTTAGGTCTCCCTGATTCCATTTCACCAATTTTTGGATTTTTTGTCTGTCTGTTTGTTTGTGTGTTTGTTTGTTTGTTTGTTTGAACGAGTATCACGCAAAAACCACTGAACCGATTTTGATGAAACTTTTTTTGTTTGATAGCTTATGATCTGACTTAAAATCTGGTATATTATTTGTGCGGACGAAGTCGCGGGTTAACGCTCGTCAGCTATAAAAACTTTGTTTGAGCAAATATAATTTGAATGTTATTTATTAGGTAGGTATCGTAAACGGGGACGAAGAGGAATTATAAAACATACCTACCTATTATTGGTTTGTCCCCGCCTGCAATACCTACCTAATATAACTGTGATAACATTCAAATTATATTTGCTCAAACAAAGTTTTTATAGCTGATTAGTGATTATAGAGCTTGTTTTTCTCTTTTCTGTTGAAATAGTTTTTTATGCAGTCGGGTTTTTTGTTTTTCTTAATAATTTAGTTTCTTTCATGCTTTTTAGTCTTGTGTCGAAATGGTAGCATATAAGTACCTACTATAATATATATATATATATATACGAGCGTTAACCAATTATATACCAGATTTTAAGTCAGATAATAAGCTATCAAACAAAAAAAATTCATCAAAATAGCTTCAGTAATTTTTGCGTGATACTCATTCAAACAAACAAACACCCAAATAAACACACAAACAAACAGACAGATAAAAAATCCAAAAATTGGTGAAATGGAATCAGGGACACCTAAAAACCATATCGCAACTTTTTTTGTTAATATCTTCAATGTACAGACAAACTTTCTGCTACAGTTTTATAATAGTTTAGATATATATATATATATATTTGGAATCGTCGGTTCACTAGCTTTCATTCGATATCCATATTGTAATTTGCAACAAAAAAAAAATTACTTCCCCTTTTTTTTAAATTCGCAGACGCCATAATAAAATAATATAGCCTATGTCACTCTCACGATTTTAACGAATCTAACGACACCTCGTTTAAATCCATCAAGCCGTTTAGGCTGTAGGGCGTGCCAAAGAAATAGACATCCAAACATACATACGAAAAACATAACCCTCCTTCTGGCGCAGTTGGGTAAAAACGTACCATCTCTTCTTTTCCTCAATCGGTTTCCTAATTCGCTGATCATCGGGTCTATTTTTGGTGGTTTAATTTCGATAACAGGTGGCGATGGTGGTGGCAATTCTTCAAATTTTGGCTGCGGTCGACATCTCCCTGTAATTTTTTTTGTTAAAATATAATAAGTAACTAAGTAATTTGCTGTTTGATAACCAATAAATATAAATTAAATTAAATAATGAAGTAGGTACTGCAAGGAGGTTGTATAGCCATAGCTTGCTGGCTGGTTTTTATTTGAAATAAATTTGGAACGTCTAGGAACCCCGCGGGCTTCAATTATTATTGAAGTCAGAGAAGAAGATCGTTCTCAGAGCAAGAAAGCAAATATCTCGATCTATGAAAAAAAAAATAGAATAAACAGTAAAGCTCAATTTTAATTAACCATCTGATCTACGCCTCCACATAACCTACTTACCTATAATATACCTATACAGGGTGTAAGTGACAGCCTATAGGAAATACTGAAACGGTGAACTCAGACCATCAAACTGAACAACTTTCACTATGGAGCCTACCTCAGAGACGCGAAAAAAAATCAGATGTATTTGAGTTACTGCTTATTAGAATACATTTGAGTCGGGTAGGTACAGTAGTTTTGTATGGGACAACTTATTTTTTTCGCGTCTCCTGAGGTAGGCTCCATAGTGAAAGTTGTTCAGTTTGATTGTCTGAGTTCACCGCATAGATTAATATGTATATCACCGTTTCAGTATTTGCTTCAATTTAATCATCTTTATTTCTTATTGTTTTTTTAGGAAATAAATTTTGAGGCGCCATCTTGATAGACTAAGAGATGAGTGTACTTTTTGCAACCATCAGCTGCAAGGCTGATTCAGTGTTTATGAGTTGTAGAACATCTCTGTTATGGGAATGGACCAGGTCTGCCTGCATAACTCCAGTCGGTTTAGAAGTTACTGATGTTTAAAGGTCAGTAAAAATTTACGATCAGCTGCAAGACTAATCGTATAATAGTACTGTAGTATGCACTGTAGCTATGTGAACAGTACTAAAACTGACATGGTTCATCAGTCGGTTTAGGAGATACAGTCATTCAAAGGTCCGACCTTTGAACGGCTGTATCTCCTAAACCGACTGGCAGTTCATGTCAGTTTTTATACTGTTCACATAGCTACCGTGCACACTACAATAATATCATACGATCAGCCTTGCAGCTGATTGTTAATTTTTTACTGACCTTTAAACGTCTGTAACTCCTAAACCGACTGAAGTGATGCAGGCAGACCTAGTTCATCCTGAATCAGCCTTGCTGCTAATGGTTGCAAAAAGTACACTTATCTCTTAGTCTATGATCTTGCCTCAATATTACATTTTACAATAATAGATTATTATTAATAAACGCTCAGTGAAAAAACAAACTAAGTAAATAGTTTACTTACTAGGTAATGTATTTATAGGTGGTGGGGATGGTGTTCTGGTGTTCGATCTTAGAGTTCCACCTGAAACTAAACAAGTTTTATACATAGTTAGACAAGTCAGTGCGTGACCGCCCTGGGGGGCACAGACGTTGGGGGAGAATAGGAGATCTAGGATGTGCATCCATATTACATCAACGCCCTCTATCGAGCCACTTGGAACTATTTTTTAATGCCTTACGTCCTGAGCCAGTTCCATCTACTCTTCGCCGAATGTATCCAGGTCGTCTCTCCATCTCTTTCGGGGTCGACCCTGACGACGACGCCCATTCTCCGGGATCCAAGGTGTTAAGACTTTGGCCCATCTTTCCGGGTGCAATCGACAGACATGGCCGGCCGGGATAAAGAAAAAAAAATGCCTTTTGTGAAATTCCTCATTCTCCGGGCTATGTCGGCTACCTTGGTTCTTCTGCGAATCTCTTCATCAATGGATCGAGTTTCCCTGCGAGATCGAATCAGAAGATCGAACTCGCAGTGAAACTCAAACGTTCAGAATGATGAATATGAAATTATAAGTAGATAACATACGGTTATTAGACGGCGGTTCTTCATAGTCGTAAAGCTCAGGTATAGGTATCGGTGAACGTTGGCTTATATCTTGAATCGGGGCCGTAGTTGGAGCTGTAACAATTGTTATATCATCATAATCATCTTAGCCGATGGACGTCCTCTGCTGGACATAGGCCTCCCCCAAGGATCGCCACAACAACCGGTCCTGCGCTGTCCATCCAACAGGTTCCCGCCGCCTTTACCGGGTCGTCGGTCTACCGTGTAGGGGGTCTACCCACGCTGGACAGACGACCTCCCGCCTTTGCCCAGCAGTGGGATGAAATAGGATAAAGAAAAAAAAGGCCTTTTGTGAAATTTCTCAGTCTCCGGGCTATGTCGGCTACCTTGGTTCTTCTGCGAATCTCTTCATCAATGGATCGAGTTTCCCTGCGAGATCAAATCAGAAACTCGAACTCGCAGTGAAACTCAAACGTTCAGAATGATGAATATAAAAATATAAGTAGATAACATACGGTTATTGGACGGCGGTTCTTCATAGTCGTATTGCTCAGGTATAGGTATCGGTGAACGTTGGCTTATATCTTGCATCAGGGCCGTAGTTGGAGCTGTAACAATTGTTATATCATAATCATCTAAGCCGATGGACGTCCTCTGCTGGACATAGGCCTCCCCCAAGGATCGCCACAACGACCGGTCCTGCGCTGTCCATCCAACGGGTTCCCGCCGCCTTTACCAGGTCGTCGGTCCACCGTGTAGGGGGTCTACCCACGCTGGACAGACGATCTAAAAAAGGTAGCGGGGAGCGACTGGATGAGGAAGGCCGAGGACAGAGTTTTGTGGCGCGCCTCGGAAGAGTCCTATTGATTATTTGTGGTTGGGCTATTGCAAGCAAGGGTCGTTGTAACACTGAGACCAGCGCTGGTCCTATGTGTTTGCCCCAGCTCACCCATATTTTACGCATACCTCCGAACTTATGGTATATTATTTTCATTCTCGGGAATGCAGGTTTCCTTACGATGTTTTCCTTCACCGCCGAGCTAGTAAATGATAAATACAACCGTACATAAATACCAAAGAACTTAGTGGTACTGGCCAGGAATTGAGGCGCTAGCTCTCTTCCGTATAGGCTATCATCGCTCTGGGAGAGGCCTTATGTTCAGCAGTGGAAGATGATAGGCTGATGATGATGATGATAATCATTTCCTGAACCTAAGTCTGAATCTTACCTAGGTCGACGACTTGAACAATTTCGTAGTGATTGGGCTCTTCCTTACTTGTTGTTCGTCGTTGACTTCCAGGCGGTCTACCGTAGTTATCTTTAAAATAAAATAATTTAAGTAGGTACCTACCTATTGTGAGATGAGAAGCATTGGTATTGTTGGGGGTCCGGGTTCGAATGCGCTGTACCAACGAGTTTTTAAAATTTATGTACGCAATACCGACTGCTATCAAATGGTGAAGGAAAACTTCGTGAGGAAACCTGCATACGTTGAAGAACAAATTCTGATGCGTATGTGATGTCTACCAATCCGCATTGTGCATGCGTGGTGGCCTGACGCCCATACCTCCCTGGGAGTAGGCATGTGCCCTGCAGTGGGACGTATAAAAAAGTGGAACGATTGTTGAAAATTTTGTATGACAAATTTCAAAGCTTTATATCTTCTTAATTATTTTATAAATTGCAAATGTTATTTGTGACGCGGCATCGAGATTTTCTAAACTATTTTTCCATATATACAAAGTTACTTATATTAATACCGTCTACGCGTATTGTGCGTCAAAGTTTTGTTTAAAATTGACTCAATATTTTTATTTATTTTTAATGTACCTATCTACTTTCCTTTATTTATCTTAAATAAATTCTTAATAAACTATAAATACATAAGTTTTAAATCATTAAAGGCTGGGCCACACAGAGTGCAGCTGCGGAATGGCTGCAGGCCGGCTGCGGGCCGGCAGTAGTTGTAAACTATGGAATTATATGCGAGACACCTCGCATATAATTCCATTCCACTAGATCCAGTCCGGCGCGGCTGCGGAACAGCTCTTTGTGCCACAGTGTAGCCGCAGTGTGACACCTCGCATATAATTCAATAGTTTACAACTAATGCCGGCCCGCAGCCGGCCTGCACCCGTTCTGCAGCTGCACTCTGTGTGGCCCAGCCTTAAGACTTACTGCGATCTTGTCTTCGTCCTATCAAGGACAATGGCCGAATATGTTTGGTAGCGTTAACTGAAATTAAAAGGATTTTAAACGATCTGAAAATACAGGGTGTGCTGAGATCATCAAATTGAGCAACTATGGAACCAAAATAGAAATAGCGAAAAAAAAAATCTGCTGTCCCATAACATTTAGGTCGAGAAGGATTGCAGTTTTGTATGGAGCAGCAGAGTTTTTATGCTATTTCGATGTTGGTTTCATAGAGTAAGTTTTTCGGTTTGATGGTCTCATCATCCCCTTAAAAAACCGTTATAGCATAATAAGAAGAACCATAAACAAACGAACTCTCTGCAATGCTTTGGGGGTCCGGTGCCCCTGTGTCGTGTCGTGTTGACAAGGATCCAGGATTGGATTTCTGGGCATTACAGGACATACCAAGAACTGGATTGTAGCAGGGCTAGCATGTCACACTCGACAAAACGAGAAAACCTTCATGCACGCTTCTTTTGGCATGGCATGCGTAAAGTATCAAAGACAGAGCCACATCTCGATTTTTCTCGATTTGTTGGGCCTACTGGTAAGGAAAAGGCCACAGCTTATTGATACAAACCAGAAGGGCGGCTGTAGAACCTTCTAGCCAAAAACCTTCGGGCTGGCTTAAAACGTCCCGCAAAGCGAGTCCTTGAGTAGGTACGCCCTAGCCACATCATTGCAGACCTACGAGGTAGGTCATCATCAGCGAATGTGTTAACTTCTGCGATCATTGAAAACATCGAACCACAATATTAATTAAAGGATAGCGTGTCCAAATTATCGCTTTTAGTGATAAGACCTCCATTTGTACTCTTACGTTCTTTTTATTCGTTTTTGTTACTGTATATTTTGGTGTGCAAATAAAGAATATTTATGTTATGTTATGTTATTATCATACCTCGAGCTCTGAATTGAAGAATGATAATAGTTTGTGTAATCATGATTATTAAGATCAAAACGGCTACACATCCTCCCCCGATTATCCAGTACTCTGCAAAAAATTTAACATTTAGTTAGCCCAGGGTGCGTCGGACGTATCAGCGATTCTATCAATTTGAAGAAACTTGGTCGTTATTTTGAGCGACGTGACTACCCTATGTGACTACCCAATAGCAGACCTACAATGAGACTCTTGTAGTTTGTTATTGTTTCTCGTTCATTTTCCGTATATTCAAAATGGATACGAAGCGAAAAAAAAATCAGCTGTTGTTGATAATAATGAATTTTAATACTTACCATATTTTGAGAAGAAATCAACTGAAATAGAAAATAACACGTTAGAATGGAGTTACAAAATTAAAATGTTCGTTTTTCCAGCAGGGCTCTCTAGATGATTCACATCACCTACAACATGGTCGAAGCCTACAACATCTTTCGCCTCCTCAACATCCAAGTTTAAACTATATTAAAAAATGTTTTGAATTTTCTTTAAAAATGCAAAGAAACTTTTTCTTTAACCTAATATAACGAAATTAAAAGGAAAACTATCACCGCTAAGTAGGCTTTACAAGTTTACGAGTAATAGTCGACCAACCATATTCACTGAAAAACCATGAAATATCAAGTGCTGTAATAATTTTTCCATACAAAAATTCGGGGGGGGGGGGGGGGGGATAAATCCCACCTATCCTGGATACGTGCCTGCTTGGGAGTTTGTCCCCCCCCGTCGGAAACTTGCCCATTATAGAGGCTGCCTTTGCCTCGTTGTATGGCCAAAGATATTCTTTGTACCAGAAACGAGCCGGAACGAGGGTCGCAGCCTTTTTCTTTGAAGCGTCCTAGGTCCCTGATGAATTCGTTCACCTCAGAGCCCCACGGCCCAGCTGTAGCCGTCTCAACAGCGACCGGTATAAAGTACTACATTAGAGCTTTCTAGCCGAGACTAATTAAACATTAAATTTTTTTTCGGTATAGTATTTAAGCGCCAATTTGAGCTTAGAACTGTACCAAAATTAAAAAAAACATCACGTCAGCAACAGTCCCAAATTTTAAATTTAGCATTTATCTTGGTCTAAAAAAACGAATGGTAAATTTTTTTTGCAAGCTTTTAAGGCTTTACGATTATACATGCTTCAAACATGGTGTTAATATTTTTGTCTACTTAGAAGGCTTTGAAAAATGCATTCGTATTTTCAATTTAATATCTCATTTTTAAAATTTCAATGCAAATTGATATTGTTAAATATAATTAAAGTGAGTGCATTGGTATTAATATTAATAATTTCTTCTGCTTTCTGGTAGATACAATTTGGATTTCTATGTTGCGTAGCAATTTTTTTTTAATAAGTTTTCAGATAGTCTTTTTGTCACTAAATGGTGCCGGTTACAGTTTAAAAGTCCAATTCATCTAACAAAACTCCGTAAAATGACTGGGCTATTCAGTCTGGCTGCATTCTCGGCCGCTGAGCCGGCAGCACGTATGGTGTGGCTCAAGTGAGAGGGTGCGAATGTGCTACAGGCTACGGTCTCTCTTCCATGGAATCAATGTAAGGCCATCCGGTATTTTACCGTCGGTACGACTCAGGCCAGCGCTCCATCAGAGATCAATATAATAATAAGTTACAATTAATATTATTAGCCTTAGTTTTGTATGACTTACCGATTACAATCAGGTTCAATTGGCATTTAATTACGGTACAGACTCTACCATTGCATGTAGTATCCGCCATCGTAGGAAATCTTCTATCTTGTATTATATGAATTGGGCATATCCACTGCCCATGTTGCTCCTTTGTTATATGCCACTGAAATATTATCACCATCATCATCATCTCAGCTGATGCTGATGGTCGTCTATCAGACGACCACTGCAGTGTTACCAGGAACTAACACCAAAAATGCGTTTAATTATTTCTAAAAATTTGTATAAAATCTGTACGAGGGTAATTCAGTGGCGTAGCATGGGTTTCTGCCGCCCGGGGCATAGACCGATATTGCCGCCCCCTTATCTTTATAAAGATATCTATACATAAAAAACGCAGCGTGCGGAGCGACTTCGAAATTTTTGGCACATAGATTTGGGTTGTGGTCACACATCTTTTGTTTTATCCATGTAAAAATAGAAACTTAGAGCGAGCGAAGCGAGCTCGGCTTTTCTCCTCAATCGAATTGAGCCAGAGTTTTTTACGTAGAAAACATGTGCAAAGTAACCTAAGTAATAGCTATTGGATCGAGCGAAGCAAGCTCGAAATTTTCGCACCACGTTTTAGCTGTGGTCAGAGTCCGAACTCTTTAGGCAACATTAATTAAAACAGAAACATAGAGTGAGCGAAGCGAGCTCAATCAATACGCTATCTTCATCGGCTCGACGTAGGGAGACAAAAGCGACAGTCGATGTTCAGAGACTCATTGTTGGCAGACTACGTACGGAGACGATTGACGTAAACAAAGGGAATGATTCTTTTTTCCCAAATTTGCCGCCCCAAGTAAAGTGCCGCCCGGGAATTTACCCCCCTGTCCCCTCCCCGCTACGCTTCTGGGCTAATTCACTAAAATCTGTAGAAAATCCATATTAAATAACCCAGCACTCGGTGGAAGATATACTCAAATAAGTAGGCCACAATGCATGATTTTGTAGGTATTTCGTTCATCATATCAGCCGATCCACTGCTGGAAATAGGGCTTCCCCTAGGATCAGCACAACGACCGGTCCTGCGCTGCCCTCATCCAACGGGTTCCCGCCGCCTTCACCAGCCTAGCTAGCATGCCACCACCGAGAAAACGACAAAAATCGAGATGTGCCTCCATCTTTATTATTTTACGTAGGCCAGAAAGAGCGCGCATGATGTTTTTCTCGTTTAAACGCTTTGTCGTGTGTGGCTTGCTAGCTATGCTGGTCGTCGGTCCACCTTGTCCTACCCACCTAGATATTTGCAAGTTTGAAGCTAAGTCTGGCGCCAGAGTTACGTTATTTCATTCTTATTAAGATACAAAAGTTGTTAAAATGGTATGCATTTGCATAAAAATAGAGTTAAATCTTTTATCTGTGCCTAGTGTATACAGGTATGTATAAAAAGTTCAAAAATTAAAATACAGATTTTAGGGTAAATATAGATAAATCTGGAAATATGGTCACACTGGTCCATAGCTGGATAGAGGCCTCCCCCAAGGATCACCGTAACGACCGGTCCTGTTCTGCCCTTATCCAAAGGGTTCCGGCAGCCTAGTCTTCATCAAGGCAGGCAAGGCATTTGAGCGCATTTTACGGTTGTTTTGTTCCACGTAACAAAAGCTATACATCTTTCACTCTATTAATTAAAACAAAACGTACTTCCAACCCCCTTTTCATATATAGGGAGTCATCCTACGATTCAAGTGCAATGATGAGCTAGTAATTGAGGCGGGGAATACATACAGACAGAATCGACGAAAGTATAAACTATAAAGGGTTCCTCGTTTGACTAAGGAACCCTAAAAAGGGCTTTAATTTATAAAAGTTATACTTAAGGTTGTTGCAGAGGGGTCAGTGTTATACAAAAGTTTGACGCACAATACGCGTAGACTGTATTAATATAAGTAACTTTATATATATATATATCGAAAAATAGTTTAGAAAATCTAGATGCCGCGTCACAAATAACATTTGCAATTTATAAAATAATTACGAAGATAAGTATAAAGCTTTGAAATTTTTCATACAAAATTTTAAAAGCTTTATATCTTCGTAATTATATCGTAAATTGCACATGGTATTTGCGACGCGGCAACTAGATTTCCTGAACTATTTATCCATATATAAAATATTACTTTTATTAACTCCGTCTACGCGTATTGTGCGTCAAACTTTTGTATGGACTGAAACCACCTTAAGCACTTCGCTCTCGCGAGAACTTCTCGGCGAGAACTTGCAATGAAAATTACAACGGCTTATGACGCCACGAGAACAATGAAGGGCATCCACACTCGTTCTCGGCTGTTCTCGGCGTGAAATTAGTGCCCGCAGTAGAGTTATGGTTGTAAGATACCAGAGGATATTCTAAACTTGCCAGACAAAACAATGTAAAAAAGGCTACTATAAACTCGATGATTATTTGAATGACCAAAATGTCAGCCTAGCTTGCTAGCTAGGCTGACATTTTGGTCATGCCACCCCCGAGAAAACGACAAAAATCGAGATGTGCCTCCATCTTTATTATTTTACGTAGGCCAGAAAGAGCGTGCATGACGTTTTTCTCATTTAAACGCTTTGTCGTGCGTGGCATGCTAGCTAGGCTGGTCTCGACAATGTTACTCTATGTAATGCAATATTGTATTTTAATTGTACTTTGTATATTTTGTTTTGTTTAAAAGACGTGTGTTGTAGTTTCTGGCCGCATCTTCTCTCAACGGAACACCTTCCGACGCGGTTGTGGAGTCAAAAAATGACGTCAAAAAGCTAAAATCAAAATTTTTTTATTCAAAATAATATCACAATCTATGTGATATTATTTGATTTGATTTGACTCATTAGAATCACTCGTTGAAATTGTGACTTTTACTCGAAAAATTCGATCCCACTCGATTAGATTTTTCGCGATAGTTTTTTTTTTGTGATTAATATTAATCCTTACCCCATATAAACATAATTTTTGAATTATATTCTAATTTAATTTAATCACAAGGCAGGAGTGGTAAAGATTATAAATAAAATACAAGAAAAGGCTTTAATACTAGATAACACGTGACCCAATGTGTTGTTGCGACTAGGGATAACTTCCGTGCGTTCCTATGTTTTTGCCATACTTATTACTGGAAGCAAAATAGGTCATAGTTTCAGTACAATGTTAGGTTCCTATTGTTTTATTTTGTATTTTTGGTGCTTTTGCGGTCGTGTCTTCAACACTGCCATAAATGATCTCGTGAATTGGCTCTCTAATAGCCATGTTTTTTCCTTCTTATTGCTGTCTCCCGTTTGCAATGGAGGGAAGTCGGATATTTCGTTTTCCTACTCCTCCTATCTTCTTTGATTAATTCATTGCGGGTTCCAAGACAGATTAGAGTCATCCCCCGGGCTCGCTGGACTTCATTGTCCAGTGTTGTGAATGGTCGCCGCTGTTGATCCTGGCTTACAGGAGTTACAGCGGTGGGAATGTGTGGTGGGCATATGCCCGATAAAAAAAAAACAAGTGACCCAAAACAATTTGCACAGCACGAATGAAGTCAAAAAGCTATCTATGTGATATTATTTTGAATAAAAAATTTTTGAATTTTGAATTTAGATATACTTACTATATCTTTAAAGGTGTTACTATTATGTCGCGATTCGCAGGTAAAGTTGGCCTTACTTAAGGTAAATCTACTGTCTTCCATTTGTTTATTGGTAGGGTTCTCCCGGTAGCAACTGAAACAATGTTGAATATTCAATTAAAAAAGGCATGCCCGCGACTTTGTCTTCACCCGTTCTCATCATAGATATTAAAATGTAGAAATTAGAATACTGTAAAACGCTTTTTTGATTTTTTTCTCTCTGTAAAAAATGTATAATGAATATTGATTAAAAGGCAACAATTGTATTTGAAACAAATATCTGTATAAAATTTTTCAATAAAATCTGTCATTTAAGCGCCATCTCTTGATGGTAATTGATTATTAGCTCTTTTTTTCGTAGCTTGTTCGTTTCGTAGCTATGTTCTTGGTCGTTTTCGGTCAGATTCGTGTGATGGCGCTAACTTGCTACTTTATTTTACTTTGGCAGCGGTAAACATGAGGCACGGGAGCATGCGGGAGTTGTGGGCGTGGCTTATAGTGCGATCAAGCAAGGTCATCGGCGATATTCAGCGTCTTAAACTACATACTCTATCCATAAAACTAAACAACTCGCGAAGGGTAGGGTTTCGTGGTTGCCCATCACAATATATGGACTTAGACTTATATCTAGTCTAGACTATTATAAAGCTGTAGCAGAAAGTTTGTCTGTACTTTGAAGATATTAACAAAAAAAAAGTTACGATATGGTTTTTAGGTGTCCCTGATTCCATTTCACCAATTTTTTGATTTTTTGTCTGTCTGTTTGTTTGTGTGTTTGTTTGGGTGCTTGTTTGTTTGAACGAGCATCACGCAAAAACTACTAAACCGATTTTGATGAAACTTTTTTTGTTTGATAGCTTATTATCTGACTTAAAATCTGGTATATAATTTGTGCGGACAAAGTCGCGGGTTAACGCTCGTATATAATATTTCTATAATTATTATACACTCTTCTTATTAACCGCTCACATCCTTATGATGTGTTGTTTTCAAACTATTATGTACTAGTACTCTAGGGAAACCTATAATTGGCTTGTGTTATAGTTAGTTAATTTTAAGTATTATGTTTAAATATGGCTGTTGGTTTTCTCAATAAATGAAAATAATAGTACATTATGGTACAAGTGTGTAATGTTGGTGATTACCGCTGATAGGCGAGGGTCTTAAGAGAGCCGAGGACGGTAATCATCAATACACACGTGTATCATACGACGTTTTTCAACACACTTGTGAAGAAAATAATAATAAAAAATCATTTTATTTAGTAAATAAAAAGTTTATTTAGAGAATTTATTTGTACTATTGAATATGATCTTTTTTGTAGCGAAACTTTTTTAAGAACAAAGCAACTCAAGAACTCAGCCAAGAAGTTTAGATACCTACTATAAAAAACCTATAACTCACTTGTGAATAATAGTAATGAAAAAGTCACAGTTTGATTATAGGTGTCATTATGTGCCTAATTGCGGTGAAATAAGGGCCATTTTATGAGCAAGTGTGTTGAAAAAAGACTTTTTAGTGGCCCTTGTGACCTGGCCTGTAATCGAAAAATATTTTCCCCAAACACACAATATTTTTAAAAGACCTATCTAACGATACCCCACAACATGGGACAGATGAGAAAAAAAAATTCATTCCCACTTCATGTGTAGGGGAGGTACCCTAAAACTAACCTAACCTAACCTTAGTTCATGCCTAACCAGAATATACGAAAATAAAAAAATCAGGTTAGGTAAAGGTTCTTAGTTTTCGAGATAAGGACAGTTTTATGAAATTCGTGAAACTCTTTTTTACCTTTGTTACTATTTTGAGTGCCACGGCTACAAATGTTCTATGCAGTATCTGTGTTCAAACTGTCAATTACTCGAAAACTAACACACTTTTACTAAAGTATCCGTTGACGTCGGTATACGGGACACCCTGTATGTACTGACCTGGCATGTTCAATCGCTGTACCATGGTATCTAATGACAACTGGAACTTCGCTTTCATCTTTTACTTCTACATTTAATTGTTTTTGGTGATTACATTCTAATATCTGAATTCTGTCATCGCCTTTCGATCTGTCTTGTGTGATGTTGAATTCGATACTTGAACCTGTAAGTGATTATACACAAACTGTTTTACTTATAGGTACATTCATCTTGATACAACGTGTTAATGAATTAACGCAAAACTAGAAAGTAGTTTGTTTAGAATCGAGAGCAGAATCGAATTATCATAGTTTCAACATAGGTAATTTTTTTTCAAAATATTAAATAATTTTTTTGCAAAGTTTAAAATTTACTGAACCCGATGTCAACCCACCGCACGGGCACACTCGCCTTACTTACTACCAAAACAAGATTATTAAAATGTATCCATGAGTACCTATGTTAGCGCTTTCATTCATTGCTGAAATGATAACAAATCATTTTTGCCTCAAAACTTAAAATGCAAATAACTTAAAATTTTTGCTATCAAAATAATGAAATTATTGTTTCAATCTAATTATAATAATAAATATCTTGGACATTGTCACACAAATTATCTAGTCACATTTAAAGTACCTGCACTTGTATTAGGATGACTAGACAACGATATAGAATACATATATAGATACAAACATCCATGACTCGGGTACAAATATTCATATTCATCATATAAATATTTGCCCCTTACGGGATTCGAACCCGCGACCCTCGGCACAGCAGGCAGGTTCACTACAGACTGAGCTACCGGGCCGTCAAATTTAAATTATTTTGTTATAAATCAGTTGGGGTATATGAGGTTTTGCGTTAATTCATTAACACATTGTATAGGGTCTTTCTTAATATGCTGACACTTTTTTAAGAGGATGATCAGACCATCAAACTAAACAACTTTCTCTATGGCACCAACATCGAAATCGCGAAAAAAAAAAAAGCTCTTCCATACAAAACTGCAATCATACTCGAGCAAAATGTATGGGACTGCTGATTTATTTTTCGCGATTTCGATGTTGCTCCCATAGAGCTATAGTTGTTCAGTTTGATGGTCAATTTATAATATAATTACGAAGATATAAAGCTTTTAAAATTTTGTATGAAAAATTTCAAAGTTTTATATCTTTGTAATTTAATTATATTATAAATTGCAAATGTTATTTGTGACGCGGCATCTAGATTTTCTAAACTATTTTTCCATATATACAAAGTTACTTATATAATTACCGTCTACGCGTATTGTGCGTCTAAGTTTTGTATAAAATTGACCCCTCTGCAACCGCCTTAAGGCTGCACCGAGCCTATTGTGCTGCTCCCAATAGTATTTTTTCTATTTCTTAACAATTAAACAATATTTCCTAAAAACAAGAATGTCAGCACATAGTAGTTGTTGCTGATTTTCAATTTGTCAGGTCACTGCGGATTTGTTTTTATAATGTTTTGTAGCTGCAAACATAAAACATAATAATCCGTTATGTTTCGATAGATTGAAAGCCTATCAGCCTAGCCAGCATGCCACCCCCGAGAAAACGACAAAAATCGAGATGTGCCTCCATCTTTATTATTTTACGTAGGCCAGAAAGAGCGCGCATGACGTTTTTCTTGTTTAAACGCTTTGTCGTGGGTGGCATGCTAGCTAGGCAGGACTACGATGTGACATTCTTGTTTTTTGAAAATGTTGTTTAATTGTTTAGAAATAAAACAAAGTCTGATTGAGGGCAGCACAATAGGCTCGGTAGGCTCTTATGTGCGTCAAAAACTCACAGACATCGAAAACGCCTAAACAAAATCAGCTGTCCCCTACATTTATCTCGAGTAGATCTTTAGTTTAGTATGGAACATCGCTAACGCATCGCATCATGGCGATTATGGCAAATCTCCTCATTTTGGGGGAGGCCTATGTCCAGCAGTGGACATTGGACAGCGGACAGCTGTTTTCTTTACGTGTTTCGATGTTGGTCCCATAGTGAAAGTTGTCCAGTTTGTTGGTCTAAACCACCCCCCTTAAAAGTTTTCAATTTTTATTCTTACTTCTTTAACACTCTGTATAGTTAGTAATTTATGAAAAAAACAACATTAGGACATGGCAGAGGTAACATAGAATGTACGGCAAAAAAATATTTGCTCTAGTGACATTAGGAAACTGGGGTATACGTTTGTATGAACTCATTTGTGTAATTCTACTAACAAACATTTCTGACCTTTGACTACTTATATAGTGACTAGTTACGCGTGTAATTCTACTAACAAACATTTCTGACACTTTTTGCGGGGGGCGAGGTAACATGAAATCTGCAACTTTGGATTTTATTCCCGATAACTTTAGATTCTAATTTTGATTGTTAAAAATCATGAAAAGTAGTCTCGTGTGAACCCCAAATGTTCTAAGTTCGAAGCTAATGTTTCGCAATTTTAGGCTTTCTCGGTTAGTCATAAGGTATAAAATTGAATGTAAATCGCTGCCGTTGCGGCGGGAACGTTAACAACCTCGGCCACCATGGTCTCTCCGTCGGCGCAGTGCTGGCCGTCTCCCACGCCATGCCAGCCTGAATGACGTCATCCGCCGGGCCCTTATCAGCGCCAACGTGCCGGCCCAACTTGAGCCAAGGGGCCTTGCACGAGACGATGGCAGGAGACCCGACGGTATGACCGTCATTCCTTGGAGGAATGGCAGACCCCTGGTGTGGGACGCTACGTGTGTCGACACCGTGGCGCCCTCACACCTCCCTGCCACTTCTCTAAGAGCGAGCGCGGCGGCGGCTGCTGCAGAGGGTCTCAAGCGGCGCACATATGCCACCCTGGGTGACGGCTACATTTTTGCGCCATTCGGTGTAGAGACCCTGGGGCCGTGGGAGCCGGACGCCCGACAGCTCTTCAAAGAGTTTTCGTCGCGCTTGATCGAGGTGTCCGGTGACCATAGGGCTGGCGCGTACCTCGGGCAACGAATATCCATTGTCATCCAACGAGGTAACGCAGCCAGCGTCCTGGGCACCCTCCCGCAGGACGGTGGCCTCGAGCACGTCTTCTGTTTAGTGTAAGTCGAACGGAAGTCGTGCTCGATATAGTGGCTCATTTCTTCTTCTCCTATTTGTATTTGTTTTTAGTTTTATTTTTAATTATAGCCATATTTAGCCATAAGTTGTACATAATGTTGTAAATACTCTAATACCTAAAATAAAGATTGCCGTATACCTACCTAGTCAAATAATAATTTTTAAAATTAAATATGTAAATGCACATGATCAATTGATCTTATACCGTGGCAGAGGGGAAATGATACCGCAAGGCTAGTCCTTATAATAAATAGTCAAAGTATGAACTAAACATTACTTAATAGGGCGTTTCTGGTTACGCCACTTATCCGTCCACACTGGGATCAAATCGCGTTACAATTCACTTTTTAACTACAGTAATTCAATAACACTCCATACCTGCTAATGCCAAAGAAGTTAAATAACACAATGAAAACACAAAAACGTGAGACATTTTAACTATCTCTTAACTTTTCTCGTTGTCAAAGGCATTGTCAAAACACTTTACAAGCACTAATGTCAAATGAGTAAGCTAATCGCGTATAACAGGATAAATATATAGTTATCCTGGTTTATTATTCGTTTCATAAAATATCTACTAGCCCAGTCATTTTACTGAGTTTTGTTGGAGGGGTGGGGAGTAATTATGAATGGGACTTTTAGTGGGATCACACACGATGACGCATTGACGGAGCATGTGTGAAGCAAGGAGTTGTATGAAACCGCACGTAGAAGCATATACAGTGACGGATTGACGCACCGTGTGTGCTTCTACGTGCGGTTTCATACAACTCCTTGCTTCACAAATGAGGGACTGACGTCTGTCGCTCCGTCAATGCGTCATCGTATGTGATCCCACTTAGACTCTAACCGGTAACTTTTAGTGACAAAAAGACTAGGTATATGAAAACATAATTATTTTTAATAAATCATTACGCAAAATAGAATTCCAAATTGTACCTTCCAGAAGGCTTTTAACTTAATAATATGAATACCAATGCACTAATTTTGATATTTTTGTCAGGCTTGCCGAACACCTGGCTACTAAAATATAAAAATATCACTGTAGAACCATTGACACGAAAAGAAAGAAAGAAATTTTGATTAGATTCAACAATGTGAATAACTTTTGAACAATAAACTAGTCATCAAAATTAAAAAAAATAGTCAATGTATTTTTCAAAGCTTTCTAAGTAGACAAAAATATTTACTCGGTGTTTGAAGTGTGTAAAATTAAAAATAAAAAAAAAAGCCTTATAAAGCCTTAGAATTCCTTAAAAATTTGAAAAAAAATTACCTTTAAGTTTTTTAGAACGAGATATTTAAATTTGGGGCGGTTGCTGATGTAATTTTATTTTGGTATATTCCTAGGCTCAATTTGGCTATTAAATGATACAACGAAAAAAATATCAATTCTTATTTAGTCCCGGCTCAAACCATAAAATGACTGGGTTATACTGAAATTAAAGGATACAGGGTGTAAATTAAAATGCGTTACATACATTATGGGGTGCTTCAGACCATCAAACTGAGCACCTTATACCATGGGACACACTTTGAACTCTGAACGAACGCGAAAAAAAACAGCTGTTTCATTCATTTTGGTCGAGTAGGTAGCTATTGTAATTTTCTATGGAACAGCTGTTTTTTAGAGATTCCAATGTTGGCACCAACAGAGTGGATACCTAGAGACGGTTCGAGGAGAGTTGGGAGGCCTCTGATGAGATGGACCGACGACCTGAAGAAGTTCGACCCATTATGATGGAGACACGCACAATGTCGATGTCAAAAAAAATCATTGCTCCAGATAAAGACACCGTGAAGACGAGCTGAATAGAGCGTAGGTAACCACGCAATCACCCAGTAAAGCCCGGTCAGCTAGGGTGACTTAGACCAATCCTCACTATCATTTAGTGAGAGGCCTACCATGTCCTGCAAAAGGACTAATATGAATGTGACATATTCTTATCAAGCCATTGAAGACTGATCGTGGATCTTAAATTTTTACACTCCATCCTCAATGGTGCATTGGATTGCCCGGAACTGTTGGCACGGGTGGGGTTGCGTACGAACACCTCTCGTTAGCGGCGGCCTCGCCTTCTGCACCATCTGCATGCACAAAGTAATTATGCCAGGAATTCTGTTTTGAACCGATGTATTGACGCTCACGAGGACCTTATGTACGATTCTGATATCTTCTTCATGTCGCTGGGACAGTATACCAAAAGAGCGAAGGACGCAGTAAAGAATGCAGCCTATTAAACCACATATAAATAACATTTTTTTTTAAACAAATTTCATTTCATTTTAGTATCTTTTTATAGTATTGACATTCACACACATACACACAAACACAATTGTTTACACACATAAAACATTAACATACTCGACAAACAATTCGGTCATTAAGTAGAAGCACATTATTCTTTTTATTTGTCAAAATCTTTCATATTTTTTACGTTTTGTCCTTTGTACCTTAAACAGTTTTTAAAACGTGTTATCATGTAATTGGCGCTGTAAAATTTAAATGTTGCTGTATTAGAGATTAAGTAATTTGCTGTTTGATAACCAATAAAGATAAATAAATAAATAAATAAATTTGTAATCAAGTTGTTTCTCGTTAATTGTGCTGTTTGACAAAAAATTATAGATTGTTTTGAGGAAATTGCATGTTTATGCATGATAGCTGTTTAGTTCCAAATTGTTATTTTTATGAATTTTTTATTCTTATTGACGAACACCATTGAATTAAATTAAAAAGCTAAGTAGACATTTTAAAATCTTACTATCAATTTTAATTAGTTAATTTTAATTTCATAAGTACACAATATAATGTTAATTCAATTAAGGTGGTTTCAGTCCATACAAACGTTTGACACACAATACGCGTAGACGGAATTAATAAAAGTAATATTTTATATATGGAAAAAGTACACTTATCTCTTAACAAATAACATTTGCATTTTATAATATAATTACGAAGATATAAAGCTTTTAAAATTTTGTATGAAAAATTTCAAAGCTTTATATCTTCATCATATCAGCCGATAGACGTCCACTGCTGGACATAAGCCTCCCCCAAAATGGGTGGATTTGCCATAATCGCCACGCTTGGCAGGCGGGTTGGCGATCGCAGTTAGATTGAATGTGTGTACTCAGAGGATGCTGCTGCCCATCCTCCGGTAGATCCCTTAGTCGCCTTTTACGACACCCACGGGAGGAAATGGGATGGTGCTATTATTAGCCGACACCACACGGACCATATTACCATATGACCATTTATATCTTCTTAATTATTTTATAAATTGCAAATGTTATTTGTTACGCGGCATCTAGATTTTCCAAACTATTTTTGCATATAATTACAAAGCTACTTATATTAATACCGTCTACGCGTATTGTGCGCCAAAGTTTTGTATAAAATTGACCCCTCTGCAACCACCTTAAGTGCTGACATCCTAAAACCAATTTATGTTTTGAATTTTATAATTACTTACAGTTTGGATCTTATTTTGTTGAATTTTTATCATGTCACCTCAAATTATAGATTGTAATCTATGTCAATATTTTGAAGTTTTCTAATAAAGGCTTTATTATTATTATTATATATAATGTTGGCACCAAAGATAATCATAATCATAGGGAAAGTTGTTCAGTTTGCTAGTCTGAAGCACCATGTACGATATGTTACACAAGTTAAATTTTACACCATGTATACAGGGTGTAGCAAAACACTCTAGTAATATTTAAAGGCGTACAACTTACACTATGGAGACAACGTCGATAAATTAAAAAAATGTTCCGTTTCATACAAAACTGCAATACCTAGTATTATAAGAGATAAGTGTACTTTTTGCAACCATCAGCAGCAAGGCTGATTCAGTGTTGTGTAGAGCATCTTTATGATGGGGATGGACCAGGTCTGCCTGCATAACTCCAGTCGGCTTAGAAGTTACTGATGTTTAAAGGTCAGTAAAAAATTAACGATCAGCTGCAAGGCTGATCGTATGATATTATTGTAGTATGCACTGTAGCTATGTGAACAGTACAAAACGAAAAGTTTTTACTGACCTTTAAACATCAGTAACTTCTAAAACGACTGTAGTTATGCAGGCAGACCTAGTCCATCCCCATCACAGAGAAGCTCTACACCCCATAAACACTGAATCAGCCTTGCTGCTGATGGTTGCAAAAAGTACACTTATCTCTTAGTCTATAGGTACCTACTCTTCCTACTCGACTCAAATGTATAGGACCGCAGATATTTTTTAACTTTGTCTACATAGTGAAAGTTGTTCAGTTTTGTGGTCTAAAACTCTTTCAAATATTACTAGTGCGTTTTGTTACACCTTTTGTTACACCTTTTGTTAAAGCGCAGTATTGGTAGGCCCCCACACGGTGGACCGACGACCTGGTGAAGGCGGACTGCGGGAGCCTGTTGGCATGCTACGTTATCTTAGTACATACTAAGTACGCTGATTTTCCATACACAGCTTCCGCCATCTATCGGTTATGTTTCGAAGCACTATGTGTTGAACTAGGGTTCATATCGGAGTAACAGCGCACTATTCCTCACGCGCTGCGCTGTAGTAGTGAGAGATTTCGCCCATATCAACCACTGTCTTGTTGGTCTAGCGGTCTAGACAACCGGCTTACGATCCGGGTACCTAAAGTTCGATCCTCGTGTTGGCCAATCGTCTATTTCAATTTATTTCATAATGTGGCGCCCCCTTGTGCTAATAAGCGGCAACGCAATTAGGACGTCCTAAAATTCAAGTCGAGTTACCTATCTATATCCAATATACATATTAATCTATGCCCGTTGGATGAGGGCAGTGCAGGACCGGTCGTTGTGGGATTCGTGGGGGAGGCCTATGTCCAGCAGTGGGCGTCCATCGACTGAGATGATCAGGATCCGGCACCGGCAGTAGGAAATTAAAGAGTGAGAATTTATTTTTCCAAGTTCCGCCACACACAGACGGAATTGCGATCCGGAATCCCGATTCAGGATTCAGTGTTGTCAACTATGGTTACAAAAATACTAGAGGGCTGTTAAAAAAATACCTAAAATAAAAATGTGTGAAACGCCAAAAGAATGACAATTGCATTTTTAAGTATTTATTAAAACGAAACAAACAATTTCTATACAATGATAATTCCTATCATGTGATGAGGTCATGACGTTACGATGATGATTTTTAAATTGTATTTCAATATTATGCAACTATATCAAAAGACTATCGATAGGTTTAACATTAAACATAATCTGCATACAAAATGGCATGAACCATTATCACACAATCTATTTTTGAGCGTAGGATTCGCAACTATACCGCAACAACGTCGCAACTGCACCATCCCGATACGATATCGTTCCATCAAAGCCTACGCTCAAAAATCACGTGTGTGATATGACTGTAAATCTTTTAAAAATACCACCTAAGACATTAAAAAATCACTAAATCTAGTGAAAAAGTCTCTGAAAGCGGCAACACTCCATCCGGAACCAATTCCGAATCAGGTTTATTCCGAATGAATGTGGCGGACCTTAATCTAGTGAAAAAGTCTCTGAAAGCGGCAACACTCCATTCGGAACCAATTCCGAATCAGGTATGCATATGGCAGACCTAAGGAAGTGATGTAGGTATTTGTACGAAGTAAATAGTAATATATGACCACCACGTCGAGAGACGACTAAGTATTCAGCACTGATGCTTGCTATTGTCTGTCATGCACGCACTGTCGGATGTCATGAAACCTAATAGATAATCGTGTAATTTACGTCATACGACGATCGTGCTCTCATTTCGCATTCCCACCGCGAACTAGATAAAAACTAGTAAATGTTTGGGTGATTCTCAAACAAACATGTGTTAGTGTAGGCCATCATAGAACCTTGTCAAAATCGCCGGTATTAAAATAACGTAATTAAGCTTCTGTGAAACATAACTAAAGTGAACATACATACATACATATTTTTGAACACACTTTCCCATTCGTCATACGAATGATGCACAACTCCATTAGCCCAGTCATTTTACGGTTTGAGCCGGGACTAATTAATATTTTTTCGGTATAATATTGATAAACCAATTTGAGCCTAGAAATGTACCAAAATTAAAAAAAAATCATGTCAGCAACAGATCCAATTTTAACATTTAGCTATCATCTCGTTCTAAAAACCTAACTGTATATTTTTTTTTGCACATATTTAAGGCTTTACCATTATACATACTTCAAACATGGTGTAAATATTTATTCCTACTTAGAAGGTTTTGAAAAATACATTCGTATTTTCTAATAAATACCTAATTTTTTAAATTTTAATGCCTATTTTATAACAGCTCAAAAATAATTTATATTGCTAAATCTAAGTCAAATGAGTGCATTGTTATTAATAATTATTATTAATTTAAAAGCCTTCTGGGACACACAATTTCGATTTCTATGTTGCGTAGCGATTTTTTTTAAATATGTTTTAAGATAGTCTTTTTTTTCACTGAATGGTGCCGTTTACAGGTTAAAAGTCCAATCTATAATTACCCCCTACCCCGCCTAACAAAACTCCGTAAAAGAGAGTGGGCTACATAGCGATTTTGACATTTCCGTATATGAATTGAAATAGCATATGCTCACGACTATATGAATTGAAATGTGTGAGATTAAAACGTTGGTTTTTCAATTTAGTATGTGAAAGTACACAATTCAAGAACTCTAGAACGAAGCAAAATTATTTAAGTATCCAAAAATATTGAATTATCAAGTTAATTAACGGTGATTGCTGAATCACCCAACTTATAATGAGTTTAGTATCAAATAATAATAATTTGTATAAAACTGTATATTGATTGTATACTGATTGTATAAAACTAGTCGTAGCGAATGTTAAACCATCATTTTGAAAAGCAACGTTCCTGGTAAGTGACTTTTCTTATTTTATCTCAAACATTTATAAATAATAATGTACACACGGCGACACATCAAGCTATACAAAACCAACATAAACTGAACTCGCGTAGGTCGAGTAAAGTATAGCATCGTCCAGCTTATGTTGGTATTGTATAGCATGAGGTGTCGCCGTGTGTATAGGGTGGTAGGTTAGACAGTTACATTACTTTAATAGGTGATTGTACTTTATGATACTCTGAAAAACTTACCCAAAGAAACGAAATGGATATTCGCAATTAAAAAAAAACTTTTCGTACAAACATTCGATCGGCTAAGTAGTGAAGCACCGAGCCTATTGTGCGGCCTCCATTTGTGTTTTTTTATTTCTTAACATCATCATCATCATCATATCAGCCATTAAACGTCCACTGCCAGCAGTGGCCTCCCCCAAAATGGGGGGATTTGCCATAATCGCCACGCTTGGCAGGCGGGTTGGCGATCGCAGTTGGATCGAATGAATGTGTATACTTAGAGGATGCTGCTGCCCATCCTTCAGTAGATCCCTTAGTCGCCTTTTACGACACCCACGGGAGGAAATGGGATGGTGCTATTCTTAGCCGACACCACACGGACAAATTCTTAACAATTAAACAATATTTTCAAAAAACAAGAATGTCACATTGTACTCATTGCTGATTTTCAATATATGGGGTCAATGCGAGTTTGTTTTTATAATGTTTGTTGTTAAGGTGGTTTCAGTCCATACAAAAGTTTGAAGCACAATACGCATAGACGGAATTAATAAAAGTAATATTTTATATATGGAAAAATAGTTTAGAAAGTCTAGTTGCCGCGTCACAAATAACATTTGCAATTTATAATATAATTACGAAGATATAAATTGCAAATGTTATTTGTGACACGGCATCTATTTTTTTTATGCCATATAGCAATAGGAGCAAAAAAATTCAGTAGTCTCATACATTTGAGTCGAGAAGGCATTGCATTTTAGTTTGCAGATTTTTTTTGCTTTGATCGGTTTGCTCCCATACTAAAAGTTCAGTTTGATGGGTGGAGTACGTGGTTTAAAAGATAACTTTTCTTTACACCCTGTATAGATGATGAGGGTGGATTTTTTTTTTGCTTATTTTCTATTTTCTTTAGGAAAGTTGTTCAGTATCGTGGGTACAATCAGCCCTTAAAGTAAGTCTAACAAAATTAGCTGAAATTATTTTAAGGGGATGTTCAGACCATCAAACTAACAACTTATTTCTATGGGATCTACATAGCAATCGCGAAAAAGGAAAATATCTACAGTTCAATAGATACATAAGCTCACGCCATTGTCCCATGGGGGTAGGCAGAGACTACGGACCGCCACACGCTACGACTCTGACACACCTCATTAGCCTCATTCACATTCATACTTTACATGCGCACTTCCGTCGATTGAGGGTGCTACGCACTTGTCCTTTTCGGAAATGATCATTGATTTGATCACGGTATGTTTTCCTCGGACCTCGGATTTTTCTCCCAACTCTCCAGTTTTACATTCGGGTCGAAAAGAAAAAGTTTACAGTTTTGTATGGAACAGCAGATTTTTTTGGGTCCGCTCATCATCTTAAAACAGATTCATTCACTTTGGTTGGACGATACAGCAACAGTAGGCCCCGCATGCCACCCCCGAGAAAACGACAAAAATCGAGATGTGCCTCCATCTTTATTATTTTACGTAGGCCAGAAAGAGGGCGCAAGACGTTTTTCTTGGTTAAACGCTTTGTCGTGGGTGGCATGTGGCATGCTAGCTAGGCTGATTTGACGTAAGTGCCTAATTACAAAAGAGATACTCAATCTTGGTATGGGAAATAGGCTAACATAAAAATGTTAGCGTATAGTTATGGAACTCATGTCAATTTGTTTCTCATAATCTCTAGATTGTAGTGGTAATATTAGCTATACCTAATCTAAACGGAGTGTCCCGTAATCGCAGTTGGCATACATCTTGTCTTGGTAATTTCAATGTTGGTTTTTTATTTTCGTATTAACATCTAAAATGTTCCTATACACGCATTGCTTTACATTTGTGCCGTTTTAATAGGAAAAAGTGCCAACCCGCCTACCAAGCGTGGCGATTATGGCAAATCCCCCCCATTTTGGGGGAGGCTTATGTCCAACAGTGGACGTTTAATGGCTGATATGATGAATAGGAAAAAAGAAACTGAGTATTTTTTATATGGGGTCCTTCTTAATATGCTGACACTTTTTTAAGGGGATGATTAGACCGTCAAACTGAACAACTTTCTCTATGGGACCAACATCGAAATCGCGAAAAAAAATCAGCTCTTCCATACAAAAGCCAAATGTATGGTTTCTTTCGCGATTTCGATGTTGGTCCCATAGAGAAAGTTGTTCAGTTTGATGGTCTGATCATACTCTTGAAAAAGTGTCAGCAAATTAAGAAGGACCCTGTATTTATTTCATAATTCCGTTTGCATTTTTACCTAATCTTTCGTCCGATTACTATAGTATATTAAAGTATGTTTTTGGAGTATAATACCATCAATAAACGTAACCGTTTGTGGGCCTACAATAAATTGACTCCTTTGATACATAACTAACGCTCAGTTGCAGAAACGCTCATTAAAGTTAATCCTCCGTTAAATCTCTTGCTGTTACTTTTTGTCTTGTTAACGCAGTACGAGCTAGCAAGAGATTTAATGGAGGAAACTCTAATGAGCGTTTCTGGAACTGTGTGTAAATCTCACTTCAGTTACAGGGTGTGACTATGACTCAACACGTCAGGGCACCACTAGACGTCCATAGCCGTAGATAGTGGGTACAGATAGAACGTTCATTGCGTTTAGTTCCTTGCAAAAATGTTAACCCTCAAAATGATAGAGTAATTTTTCTGCAAGGGCGTAAGTGTCACTTACGCCTTTTTTGTTAAAGTTCGCCCTTAACTGATCATACACTAATTTATTTTATGAAAACGTAAGGGACGTTTCAATAAAGCCCGCTTAAAAATATGCCAGTTTTCTAGACAAGCGGGCGGCGCGTCGACGCATGCGTATTTCATCTATCCCTGCTAACCCAGCCAGACACAAAATGGCCACCGAGTAACGCGTCTCCCAATTGATTTTTTTTCAACCACACCGTATTAAATCCGTTTTCAACAAATAACACCTTACAGCCACTGTTTCAATGTATAATAAATAAATACGCGTACAAAATATCCACCGCGGCGTTCAAAAATAGATACAGTTAATTCATAACCTGTGCGAGCCGCCTAGTGTTATAATTATATCGTTTTTTCTAAGTTTTTAAACGTCCCATCTTGTAACAAATGATTAGAAAACTTATGTGTTTGATTGTTGTCTGCAGATGTGATATATTTGGGGTTTCATCGTCTAGAAAATGTAAGTACCTAACTATACGCCTTCAATCAATTTAGGAGACCAGTTAAGAACGGTTATTGTGACCTAAAATCCAGACTTAATGCAGTTAGCTCGTCGGTGTCGCGTATGATTGACTATTACACCATTTTTTTCCGTGAAAAACCTTTTTTTGAAAAAAAAGTTAATAGAGATCGAATTTTGAAATGTGTTTTTAATAATGTGCTAATTTTACAAGTGTAACATTGCTATGACATAACGTCACGTTAATAAGTGACATATTAATTCAGTGATTAAGCGACCAGTGTGGTATTCCCAGAATTTTTGGGAATACTATCTCTCGCTCGCTCACACTTGTATAATCCATCTCTATCTAGAGACGTTCCTGAATGAGCTATAGGCATGCGCTGTGGATTTTCGGGAATTTCACCTAATTTTTTTTTGCAATTTCAAAGACGATTGTCTGAAAATTATGACTGAAAGCGGGTTCCGCCTTAACAAAAAGCTGAATGTAATGATTTTAGATTTAGGTCGTTTCTCGTTTATATTTTTCCTTTCAGCAATATTTCTCATGCCACAATAAGATAGAGTAAAAAAAGGGCGTAAGAGATAATGACCATGTAATTCGCGTTCATGGCTTTTGATTGATCACTAAAATAAAAATTGACAGAGATTATGATAAATTATGTATTGCACTAAGACTTTGCGCGTGTCTTATCGAAGAAAAATGTCTTTTGCCTGTATATTATGTACGTAGGTTAGTAATTTTACGTAACTTTTGGAAGATAGTCAGCCCCTTTTTTTATTGAACGCAATGTGTGTCACATGTACGACAAAAAGTAATTGTGATTTTTACTCAATTTTGTTCAAAAGTCGCTTACGTCATTTTCAATTGTTTTGATTATTGCGGGTAGGCAAAATAGTGTTAGGAACATTAAATTATGAATAATTTATGAGGGAATTTAATGTGTAATGGTTTTTCAAATCATAAGCGGAATGAAAGAAAACAAAAAACATTTTTAAAAAATTTCACGTTTATTTTTTAATCATCCGATTAGATAGGTACCTCCCATGAGTATAGTACGAGACGACTAAGGGTTTCAGTATTTAGTGTTTCTTTAGATGATTCATTAATTGATTCATTATGATAACGGTGATACGATACAATACAATTCAATACAATACAAAACTCTTTATTTGCAAACCAAAAACTTAACATGGCGGTCATATCACTAACAAACCGATCCTCGTGCTACTGATGGTAATTAAGAGGATACATATAGGTATATCAGTGTGTTAGGGTAAACAGTTGCATTAATTTAAGGGGTGATTGTACTCATGATACTGAACAACTTTCCCAAAGAAACCTAGGTATATAGGAAATTCGAAAAAAATTAATTCTTTTTTTACAAACGTTCGCAAGCTGAGTACATTTATGTACAGGGTGTCCCTTAAACCGACGTCAACCCGGCGGATGCTGATAGGTTAGGTCATGAATAAGCTGAATATCAAAATTTGACTTTAGTAAAAGTGTCTTAGTTTTCGAGATATTGACAGTTTTAACACAGATACTGCATAGAACATTTGTAGCCGTGACACTCAAAATAGTGACTAGGGTAAAGAGTTTCACGAATTTCATAAAACTGTCCTTATCTCGAAAATTAAGAACCTTTTCCTAAAGTAAAATGTTGACAGATTGATTGATTGACTCATTTTTTTTATTTTAGTGTATTCTTGTTACGCATAAGCGTTAACCTATTAGCATCCACCCGGTTGACGTCGGTTTAAGGGACTCCCTGTATATGCCATAGGTGTGCGACGCTCACCTCAGAAAACTTGTTGGCCCCCTTAGAATCATCTTGTGAAATTCTCGCCAAAACTCAGATGCAATACTGCAAAATTTCAAGCTCGCTTCGCTTGCTCCAGACCACCACAACTGTTAACTGTTTATGAAATAATCACGTTCTTTCACGTTTATAACATGTTAGGCAAATTTTGGGGAGCCATAGAAAAATTAACTTTTGGATCCGACCTTGCCACAAGAAATAGCCCAGTCATTTTACGGAGTTTTGTTAGGAGAGGTGGGAAGTAATCATTAATTGGACTTTTAAAGTATAACCGGCACCATTTAGTGACAAACTATCTAAAAACATATTAAAAAGAAAATCGCTACGCAACATAGAAATCAAATCAAAATACGAATGTATTTTTCAAAACCTTCTAAGTAGACAAAAATATTTACACCATGTTTGAAGTATATATAATGGTAATGCCTTAAAAATGTGCAAAAAAAAATTACCATCAGGTTTTTTATAACGAGATAATAACTAAATTTTAAATTTGGAACTGTTGCTGAAGTGATTTTTTTTTATTTTGGTACATTTCTAAGCTCAAATTGGCTCTTAAATCCTATAACGAAAAAAAAATATCAATTATTAATTAGTCACGGCTCAAACCGTAAAATGACTGGTCTAAAATGTGAGTCTTGCTACTGGGGCGGTAGCTATAAGTTAGGTGGCCGGTTGCCCCCCGGGAAAATCTCTAGCTACGCCAATGGTCGTTGTGTGTACGCTATTCTATGTAACAATGGGTTACAATACCTAATATTGTGTGTCTTCAGTAGATTAAAAACCTAGTAATGCTCTTATACAGACACGCAACCTGTAGTCACGTGATTATCGTGGTTCAAAGTATAGTTGTGTTGTATTTAAGTACTTCACGTTGAAAGAGGAAATAAAAATGACACACAGTTTTATTTTATACGAGCGTTAACCCGCGACTTCGTCCGCACAAATTATATACCAGATTTTAAGTCAGATCATAAGCTATCAAACAAAAAAAGTTTCATCAAAATCGGTTCAGTAGTTTTTGCGTGATACTCGTTCAAACGAACAAACAAACAAACAAACAGACAGACAAAAAATCCAAAAATTGGTGAAATGGAATCAGAGACACCTAAAAACCATATCGTAACTTTTTTTTTGTTAATATCTTCAATGTACAGACAAACTTCCTGTTACAGTTTTATAATAGTACGAGCTTTAACCCGCGACTTCGTCCGCACAAATTATATACCAGATTTTAAGTCAGATCATAAGCTATCAAACAAAAAAATTTTCATCAAAATCGGTTCAGTAGTTTTTGCGTGATACTCGTTCAAACAAACTAACAAACACACAAACAAACAGACAGACAAAAAATCCAAAAATTGGTGAAATGGAATCAGGGACACCTATAAACCATATCGTAACTTTTTTTTTGTTAATATCTTCAATATACAGACAAACTTCCTGTTACAGTTTTATAATAGTACGAGCTTTAACCCGCGACTTCGTCCGCACAAATTATATACCAGATTTTAAGTCAGATCATAAGCTATCAAACAAAAAAAGATTCATCAAAATCAGTTCAGTAGTTTTTGCGTGATACTCGTTCAAACAAACTAACAAACACACAAACAAACAGACAGACAAAAAATTCAAAAATTGGTGAAATGGAATCAGGGACACCTATAAACCATATCGTAACTTTTTTTTTGTTAATATCTTCAATATACAGACAAACTTCCTGTTACAGTTTTATAATAGTACGAGCTTTAACCCGCGACTTCGTCCGCACAAATTATATACCAGATTTTAAGTCAGATCATAAGCTATCAAACAAAAAAAGATTCATCAAAATCAGTTCAGTAGTTTTTGCGTGATACTCGTTCAAACGAACAAACAAACAAACAAACAGACAGACAAAAAATCCAAAAATTGGTGAAATGGAATCAGGGACACCTAAAAACCATATCGTAACTTTTTTTTTGTTAATATCTTCAATGTACAGACAAACTTCCTGTTACAGTTTTATAATAGTATAGATAGATACAGGGTGAAATTGATATCATTAGAATCCTTTTAAACTAAGAGTCTACCCATCAAACTGAACAACTTTCACTATGGGAGCAAACCGATCGGAGCAAAAAAAATATTTGCTGTTGCATACATTTGTGTCGAGTAGGCATTGCGGTTTAGTATGGAACAGGTGATTTTTCTTTTCGGCCCCGTTCGTTTTGCTGCCATTGTGAAAGTTGTTCAGTTTGAGACTCTTAGTTTAAAAGGATGCTAATAATATCAATTTCACCCTGTATATGTGTTACTTAAGGGGGTACCGAGCCTATTGTGCTGCCTTTAATTTCTACAACCGTTAAACAACATTTCCAAAAAACAAGAATGCTACATTGTAGTCATTGCTGATTTCCTATTTATCGGGTCACTGCGGATTTGTTTTTATTATATTAATGTTTGAATATCTTTAAAACCGCCAAAAGTGGCAACTTTTGGTGGTTTTAACGATTTTATTTTTATTTTATTTTATTTTATTTTAATAGGCACAGTAACAAAAGATAATATAAAACATATGCTATATACAAATATTATATCTACAATAGGGCTAAGATTGCCTCTCAATAACAACTGCGCACCACATTATCTTAAAATCTAGACATTATGGTTGGGAATTGAGAAAATTGTTATTTAAATGTTTTTAAAATGCATCTAATAGAGTTAACATATTGAGTCTGATTTTGATGAAATATATCGAAATCTTTACAGTGTTCGTTAATTATGTTCTACACATACGTAACAAAGGGTTGTTATGAGAGATGTTATTTCTAGCCAAGGAACAAGCAAATAGATTTTGGTAACGACTAGATCGAGCACATGGTCTCAGTGAAATGTGGTGAAGGATGTCCGTATCGAGCTTCGAGTTGAGTATCTTATATAGAATTAGTAAGTCGTTAAAGGATCTTCTAATCTCCAAACTGTCCAGTTCGAACTTACGCAATCGGTCCTCATAAGTGGGTAATATTCTTCTCTGACCAAATCTCGACGACAGATGTCGCAGAAAACGCTTCTGAACCGATTCAATAGAGTCTGTATGTACGGCATAAGTGGTACGATAATTAACTACAAGCATGAAACATAATAATCCGTTATATTTCGATAAATTGAAAGCTAATCAGGACTACAATGTGACATTCTTGTTTTTTTTTTAAAGTTGTTTGATTTTTTAGAAAAAAAAAATACAATTGAGGGCAGCACAATAGGCTCGGTAATCTCTTAAAAACTTTTCAGGGCGGTCAGGAAATTCGCTACGATCAACTCGTCACTCTCTATGAATAATCACTCAACTAATCTCTCCTTTTTGCACCTTTTGAACAAACAACAACATTTATTGAAACAACATTTGGTATGAAGACAGGATAATAAAGAAAAATAAGACAATGAAATTCTCTTCTTATCGTGTGGGCCACAGAACATTATAAGAGGGGTTAGAAATGCAAAGTGGCGCTTTTGCTTCGGAGACGGCTGTCGCCACTTGTCTTCCCGCTCGCGCTGCTACAATTACTCACTACCCTCTCGCTCGCACCACGCCCCGCGCCTTATGGTGTTATACAAATCATTGCATAACCTGCGACACGTTCCACCTCTACTTTGCACTTCTAACCCCTCTTATAATGTTCTGTGGTATGGGCAGAGACCTGGTGTCAGAGTTTTTTCAGACCGCGTTACGGCCTCTGACGTGGTTCTTAAAATTAGAGGATATTCCTGATAAAGAGTTCCATACAAATTGAAGTTACCTAGTTTGGACATTTGGTAATTAAAATAAAAAAAATATATATTCTTCTTCTTATCGTGTGGGCAGAGACCTGGTGTCAGAGTTTTTTCAGACCGCCTTACGGCCTCTGACGTGGTTTTTATGTAACGACTACTACCACCAGAGATAGTAGCCGGGATCAACGGCTTAACGTGCCATCCGAAGCACGGAATCATTTTTCTTTTCAGACAATCAGGTGATTCAGCCTGCAATGTCCTAACCAGCTGGGGAAAAACGCACAAAGTGATATATAACTAGGTGTTATATATCACTTTGTGCGTTACTACTATTCCCACGGTGGGAATCGAACCCGCGACCTCCGTGTCTAGAACCAATGCTCTTAACTATAAGCCCACGGAGGCAGGCATATAGGATATATATTGATAACACAATCTAGAAACCAATATCTATGTCGGTACCTTGTCTTTAGTTACCGTGCCGCAAAGATTTTCATACATAGGTAAGTATTTTAAAATGATCCTATAGGTTTGTTATCCTAGCATAAAAAATAATTAATTTAAACGGAAATCTATCAATATTGGTTTCCAGAATATGTTAAAAACAAAAATCTTTAATATAATCATTTATTGTATCAAAAAAGTTTGTTACATTGCATTGTGGGTGTACACTAGACTTCACACGAGGATTCCCTGGTGTGTGAAGGCTAGGCTCTGTCGTGAGTACACGTGATACACAATCTGCTTATAAAATACAGTTTTTGAGAATTACGCGGTTATTATTTTGACTTGATTGATTGATTGATTTGAAACATTTTGACGGGTTCTTACCGCGTTTTGGTATATTTGAGTTCCCGACAATGACCCTCTAAAGTCCGCCATCGCACAACATCTTCTCGAGGCGGGCTCTAACCATTGGATTGAGTTGCACAAACCACGGGTCCTCTCTACTGACCTCCATTACTATCCAAGAATGGTGAGAGAAGCGATCGAAATTAAGAAACATCGAAATTTCAACGGAGAGGATGGTTTCAAATTGTCAAGTACGTGGAATCCAGTGGTTATAGGTGTTAGTGCTTCATCGTCATACTCGGGTTCGAACAAACGTCGGAGTGACACAGTCAGTGTATTTTGTCGGGCTGGACCGTGTGACAAAAGTGACAATGACAATCGAGTGAGTTCCGATAGTGTGCAGAGCAAACGACGAAGAGTGAGGGTAGACAGATTTGTCTGCTCTTAAAAATCTACCTGCAGTTCCTCAGTCATCCCGTGATCATGGCAGTTGTAACACTGCCGAAATATCGGGAACTCAAATATACCAAAACGCGGTAAGAACCCGTTAAAATGTTTATTTCTGCTTATAAAATACATTAAACGAGAAGAAATTGATAGTTACTTATTAAAATATATTAAACGAGAAGAAATTGATAATTACTTATTAAAATACATTAAACGAGAAGAAATTGATAGTTACTTATTAAAATATATTAAACGAGAAGAAATTGATAGTTACTTATTAAAATACATTAAACGAGAAGAAATTGATAGTTACTTATTAAAATACATTAAACGAGAAGAAATTGATAGTTACTTATTAAAATATATTAAACGAGAAGAAATTGATAGTTACTTATTAAGGAACATAACTATTAATAGGTTTTACAGTGTATGTCTGTTTTCGTGTGTGTGTGTTTGTCAGTGTGTGTGTGTGTGTGTGTGTGTGTGTGTGATTTCGTGTTTTCATTGTTATCGTGTTACAATTCTGCAATTTATACAATAGATCACAATACATGTCTACAATATTTCCTTTATGAGTTTTCTGAGTTTTCTGAGCCGACCATATAAATGCGGACCCACGAAGAGAAAGGATATTTGTCCAAAAGATGTACGACAGACTTTTTTCCTGCATTTTACATGGCGTTTTCCTCCATTTAATTGGTTAATATTGAAAATGGGACGAAATTTCGTTTGTATGCAGCCCGGTCGCCCCTGATGAGTTTTGCGCAGGTAACGATGATCACATTTCATTAAACTAAATTAAATTAATTTATTCTGTCTGTTTTCTCACATAAATTAGTGACCATAAAAATATAAAACGCTTATTTTAGTAATTAACCATAAAAAAACAATAAATAAAACGCTTGGTAAAAAATAAACAAAACGCTTGATAAAATATAAGGTCTAACAAAATTAGGTGAAACTATTTTAAGGGGATGATCAGACCATCAAACTGAACAACTTTCTATATGGGACCAATATTGAAATCGCGAAAAAAAAATCTGCTGTTCCATACAAACCTACTCGACCTAAATGTATGGGACAGCAGATTTTTTTTTCGCGATTTCAATATTGGTCCCATATAGAAAGTTGTTCAGTTTGATGGTCTGATCATCCCCTTAAAATAGTTTCACCTAATTTTGTTAGACCTTATATATTTATTTTTATTGATATAAAATATACGAGCGTTAACCCGCGACTTCGTCCGCACGAATTATACACCAGATTTTAAGTCAGATCATAAGCTATCAAACAAAAAAGTTTCATCGAAATCGGTTCAGTACTTTTTGCGTGATGCTCGTCCAAACAAACAAACAAACAGACAGACAATAAATCCAAAAATTGGTGATATGGAATCAGGGATACCTAAAAACCGTATCGTAACTTATTTTCTGTTAATATCTTCAATGTACAGACACACTTCTGTTACAGCTTTATAATAGTATAGATACAACGTGTTAATTAATTAACGCAAAACTAGAAAGTAGTTTGTTTAGAATTTTATGCAAGATGCAACAGAAATAATACGTTCAAATTCTGAAACTAAAAATCTATGTTTTTTTTTTTATAGTTTATGTTTAAAAAGTCGTCAGATTATTTAAAAAGGTCCATCCATGGACTACTGAGACTCTCTTGCACCGTCATTAAGTCATGAAGTCAGAACGGAACACCTTCCGACGCGGTGGTAGAGTCAAAAAATTACGTCAAAAAGCTATCTATGTGATATTATTTTGAATAAAAAAGTTTTGAATTTTTAAAAAAAAAATTTCGAGTCTTGCATAGTCAGACATGTCTGTAATTATGATTGATATCATTAGGAATAGTTTTTAACAGAATTGGGTTGATACCTAATGACATTAAAAAATAGAGACAAATAAATATTTCTATTCTATGAAATATAATACCTAATGTATAGGTACAATTAATAATTAAATTAAAAAGATTGAAAAATTTGTCTCGGGCGGGACTTGAAAATAGCACAACATGGCAGTAACATGTTTAAAAATCAATTAAATATAAAAATTAATAATTATCTAAAGAGTCAGGCCCTCTGCAATAATAATGCCATGCCCTTACAGGGCGTCACAATAATTAAATAAGGTCTTGTTTTACTCGTAAACATGTACTTTATTATTTGTGATGCTGTAATAAAAATACTGCGTACTGAATACTACTATTTTAATAGCAAAATGTAACGTGACACTAAGTGACACTGGACGATAACCCCCCTTCCCATAATTTGTGTCACGTAGCGTAATTTATGGACGCCCCTTATATTGAACACATAATACGAGGTATAATAATCATAAATAGAAGAGGTATTCATTGTCAAATACTATTTTATAATACTCATGCCCTAAATTGAGGATATCCTACCTATTAGGGCTTTTGAATATTCTTTTTTAATATAAGACTAAGAGATAAGTGTACTTTTTGCAACCATTAGCAGCAAGGCTGATTCAGTGTTTATGGGGTGTAGAGCATCTCTGTGATGGGGATGGACTAGGTCTGCCTGCATAACTTCAGTCCGTTACGTTTAAAGGTCAGTAACAAATTAGAGTATATTGTTAACCCCCGACGCAAAAAGAGGGGTGTTATAAGTTTGACGCCTATGTAGGTCTGTCTGTCGGCCTGACTGTCTGTCTGTGCGTCTGTCTGTCTGTGGCATAGATTTCGATGCGGTTTTTTTCAATAGAAAGCTAATTTTTGCTGGAGTGTTCTTAGCTTCGTTTCATGAAAATCGGTTCAGCAGTTTTCAAATAACTTTTTACAATCCTTTGCTGTCCCCGACACATTAATTAACCTAAAATATGTTAAATAGAGTTAAAATAGTACCTAACATATTATTAATCAATGGTAGAACCATAGACAAATTACGCGCTTCCCTGGTAGAACATACATTTTTTTGCTTACATCAAAAATAATAGGTGACCGAATAATTTTTTTCAACACACTTGCTCATAAAATGGCCCTTATTTCACCGCAATTAGGCACATAATGACACCTATAATCAAACTGTGACTTTTTCATTACTATTATTCACAAGGGAGTTATAGGTTTTTTATAGTAGGTATCTAAGCTTCTTGGTTGAGTTCTTGAGTTGCTTTGTTCTTAAAAAAGTTGCGATACAAAAAAGATCATATTCAATAGTACAAATAAATTCTCTCAACTTTTTATTTACTAAATAAAATGATTTTTTATTATTATTTTCTTCACAAGTGTGTTGAAAAACGTCGTATGATACACGTGTGTATTGATGATTACCGTCATCGGCTCTCTTAAGACCAATGGCGCCTCAGCGGTAATCACCAACATTACACACTTGTACCATAATGTGTTTACTGCGGTTGGCTCCATAGTGAAAGTTGTTCAGTTTGATGGTCTGAGTTCACCATTTCAGTATTTGCTAGGCTGTCACTTACACCCTGTATAAATGTTTTGCTTAGCTTGATGTGTCGCCGTGTGTACGTACAGAATTTCGATGTAGGTGTAAGGTATTGTATTTTGGTTCCCATCAGCTCCCATTCAAAAAGGTCAATGCAACATAACTTCCTTTATCCCTTTTACAAATAAATTTTTTTTTCCTTCCATGATTTGTATGTAGGTTTTTAATTAGTTTAAAATAAAACGCTTATAATCTGCTTAGAGCATCACGTGACTCCTGTCAAAGCCCGGAGCGTTGACACGAGTTAACAAACTGGGTACGTCCATCAGAAGACATCAGTTTTCATAGTAAATATATGAAAAATCATTATTTAGAAACACATTCAAAATGGTGTACCTTTTTATTTATAGTACTAGTGTTTAATATGTGTGTTTGTTTGTATATTCGTTAGGTAGTGTTAGGTTTTTATTTCATTGTTAAATTGTTTCATTTTGTAGTCTTAAGGGTTAAGGCACGATGGGGCTGACGTAACCTCAGGGTTAAAAGCTCCAAAAAAAAAACACATTCATCAAAATTCAAAAATTTTTTATTCAAAATAATATCACATAGATAGCTTTTTGACGTCATTTTTTGACTCCACCACCGCGTCGGAAGGTGTTTCGTTGAGAGAAGATACGGCCAGAAACTCTACAACACACATCTTTTAAACAAAACAAAATATACAAAGTACAATTAAAATACAATATTGCATTACATAGAGTAACATTGTCAAGACCAGACATTTTGGTCATTCAAATAGTCATCGAGTTTATAGTAGCCTTTTTTACAGAGGACTTGTTTAACATGGGACTTGAACTTTTTGTCTGGCAAGTTAAGAATATCCTCTGGTATCTTATTATAATAGCGTATACAGTGCCCCATGAAAGATGTGTTTACCTTACTGAGTCATCTTACGTGACGTCGCTCAATTATAGTAGTTTTTATAACGTGGCGTGGCATCACATAAGCCCAGTTTGTTTTCACATTTACGCCTTCATCTTATGATGTTCTGTCATATAGACTAAGAGCCTACTGCCTGTTTTCTGCAGTATTTGTTTAATCAATGATGCAATGTTGAAAATAATGCCACTTTGAAGATTCTCGGAATCCTTTTCTATAGTGAATTCTATATGCTGACGGTTTTTTAAGGAGATGATCAGACCGTCAAACTGAACAACTTTCTCTATGGAACCAACGTCGAAATAAAGAAATCATACAACTGTTTCATACAAAACTGCAAACCTAATCTTTTTATATCTTCAATTTCCTTCTTAATATGCTGAGATGCTGACACTTTTTAAGGGGATGATCAGACCGTCAAACTGAACAACTTTTTCTACGGGACCAATGTCCAGCTGTTCCATACTAAACTGCAATCCTACTCGACCCAAATGTATGGGACAGCTGATTTTTTTCGCGATTTCGACTTTGGTCCCATAGAGAATGTTGTTCTGTATGATGGTCTGATCATCCTCTTAACTCTTAACCCCTTCAGACCTGAATTACGAGATTGTGTTTAAAAAAAATGTTACTGTTAATTAACTGCATATTTGTGGTCTAATTAGAGTATTTTTGGAAAAAAAAATTTTAATATTTATTTTTTTAATGTGTCCATTCTAATGGACAAGAGGACTGAACTGACATAAACAATCCTAAACTGTCAGCATATTAAGTTGCACCCTATATGTAGGTATGTAGATAGAAAGCAAAACTGAACTGTCAAAAAGGATCAAAGAATTTTGACCCTAATTCTAAAGTGAGTCACACACAGTCCTAGCACACAGCCCATGGATCATCGTATTTTGAAAGCGATAAGACTTGGTGTGCGATAGCGCATGATCTAAGTTACAAGCAGACGGCGGGTTAAAATGAGATGTTCTAGTAGCATCTCGGTAGCATGGCCCTTAATAATAATAAATATTTATTTATTCAAGTAACAAGAACTCGTAGTTAGTATGTTCTTATTCTATGTTAGTAGGAATACATAAAAATAAATTAAATTAAATTGACAGGATACGTCAGAGGCATCTTCGGAATGAGTCATCGCTGCGTCATTCCATTTGAGATAGCGCAGACATGAGTCATATATGCGCAGTCTAACCTACGCTTACCGTCCTACCTTAGCCTTGGCCCCATAGCCATACTGTAGTATGGAAGAAAGCCGAGTCGCGCGCAAGTAGAGAAATCATGATAGAGGGTCAGTGTGTAAAATTTTATGCGGTACGTACTTTTGCTTCAGGCGATCAAACTGAACAACTTTCAATATATGGAACAAATTCTTGATTGTTCCATAGAACAATCGAACAGTCAAAATATTTTTTATGGTGTAGATAACCTAGATAGAAAAACCATCATAGCACTGTCCCTCAATTCAATTCAAGTCAGTTTGTTGTTAAAAAACATAAAAAACCGGACAAGTGCGAGTCGGACTCGCGCACGGAGGGTTCCGTACCAACATACAATATTTGCAAAAATATTATAAGTTTTCTCCGGGATTCTTGCGGAAGCCCGACACACTTAACAGATTTTTATTTATTTCGTTTTTAATTTATTTTTTACTTTTTATTTTTTTCTCTTATATTTGAGGTTTCTTTTAACCGCATTTTCAACATTATTTTAATCTCTCATGAAATAAAGAAAGAGTCACATTGCAAGTTTTGCCGCGAGCGGTTATCTTTC
Organism: Agonopterix arenella; assembly: GCA_927399405.1. Lineage (NCBI taxonomy): Eukaryota > Metazoa > Arthropoda > Insecta > Lepidoptera > Depressariidae > Agonopterix > Agonopterix arenella. Next base: position 5,402,103 of record OV656718.1, on the reverse strand, counting down.
GCATGGTGTTCGCGCGGTTTGCGTTTTTGCGTGCCACGAGGCTCTGTATTCCCTTTCAGCAGTTTATTGGTCTAAAACTATTCCTGAGATTGAGATAGATACTCTTACAAAGTACTTGACACTGGCGGAAATAGAGTTCATTTAATGTGTAAATAAAAAATAAAAGAAAACAAGAATCGCTTCAGCTCATGGCAGGGACTAGAAAAGTTTCACTACAAACTAAACGCATAGTCTGTCAGTCAGTCCGCTACGGCTTGCGTACAATAGCGGTACCGGACAATATCAGTTAGTACCGGTACATTTATTTTCCGGTACATTTACTTCGCTGTTTTTTTACAGTGGTCTCAGTGGGAGTTTTTGAGTGAAAACTAGTGAAAAGTGAAGATTCTCGGAAAAGGAATATTCGGATGAGTGAGTGACTTTTTTATACACGTCATAAATCGTGATATGATATTTGGGGAAATTTTTTTTTAACCTCCTTCGTACATCTGTACTTCTCGTAGGACATAAAAAAATAATAAAATCTATTGTTAGAGTTTTTGTCGCCAACCAAAACACCAACAATAGATTTTATTATTTCTTATGTCCTACGAGAAGTACAAATGTTCGTAGGAGGTTAAATAAGTTCTGTATTGTTGATACGGGGTTTAAAATAAAATGATTATACTTTAGTTAATCTGCTGATACCTACACTATAGGGTGAAATTGATATCATTAGCATCCTTTTAAACTAAGAGTCTACCCATCGAACTGAACAACTTTTACTATGGGAGCCGAATCCGAAACCGATCGGATAAAAAAAAATCTGCCGTTGCATACATTTGAGTCACGAACTCGCGCGTCGAGATTGCAGTTTAGTATGGAACAGCAGATTTGTTTATTTTCTCCGATCGGTTTGCTCTCATAATAAAAGTTGTTCAGTTTGATGGGAAAGTTTAAAAGGATGCTAATGATATCAATTTCACCCTGTATACTGGATGATTTTTTTTTACAGTTCCGTAACTCTCAGGGTTGGTTCAGACCATCAAACTGAACAACTTTAACTATAGAAGTTAACATGATACGGAAAAAAAATCAGCTGTCTTATACATTTGAGTCGAGTAGGCATTGCCGTGATTGCCGTTTATTAATGGAACAATGGATTTTTTTGCGATTGCAGCTACGGATTTCAGGCTTGCTCCCATAGTAAAAGTTGTTCAAAGTAGAATTAAAATGGAATATTTAATAAACGTTATAAGTATAAAGTCTAATCTATATAATAAAAATTATTATATTATGACTATAAAGCAAATGAACATAATTATTATCCAAAAACTAAAATATGTAGACTAAACAGACCTGACAGCCCAATACCAGTTGGCCGCGTTGGACTCAATCGACAGGCGTGCCAGGAAGCTCATAGGTGACCAAACCTCGATGGCGAAGCTGCAAAGTCTTGAGCATCGTCGCAAGGTAGCCTGTCTGTCTGTTTTTTATAGGATACATTTCGGAGAGTGTGCGACGGAATTACACGATCTAATACCTCCGTCTCCCTTTCATCTGCGAGGGACGAGACGCAGGCTGGGTTTCCACCTTTATGTTGTTGACCTACCAGCAATTCGCACGAAGAAGTTTACTTCTTCTTTTATAATGCGCACGGCTAAAGAGTGGAACGCACTGCCTGCGGACCTGTTCCCTGAGCAATACAACTTGGGCCTCTTCAAGGCGAGAGTGAATAGGCATTTTTCTAGGTAAGCATGCTACATCTTCAACCTCATCGTCACTTAACATCAGGTGAGATCGGGGTCAAATGTTTTCCTATCAAACAAAAAAAAACCTATTAATGTATGTAGGTATTAAAATAACATACTTAAAGAAAAAAAAAATTCTTAAAGGACCTGAACCAAAGGTTTTTTTTTCTTAATCCAATAAATATATAAGTTCTAACAAATTTAGGTGAAACTATTTTAAGGGGACGACCAGACCATCAAACTGAACCACTTTCTCTATGGGACCAAATTTAAAATCGAAAAAAAAAAATCGCTGTCCCATACATTTAGGTCGAGTAGGTTTGTATGGAACAGCAGATTTTTTATTTGCGATTTCAATATTGGTCCCATAGAGAAAGTTGTTCAGTTTGATGGTCTGATCATCCCCTTAAAATAGTTTCAGTTTCAGTAAGTAGTTTAATTTCATTATATCCATTATTACGTTAGTTAATCAATAGTTAATGTATTAAGTGGTGGTGTGGTACGGAACCCTCGGTGCGCGAGTAGCCCGACTCGCACTTGACCGGTCTTATTAATCATTTTTAGTGTTCCGTGCCAAAATTGTCAAAACGGAACACTTATTTATTTATTTATTTCTAAAAACGCATGCATTTACAGAATGAGTAGATCAGCAATCTGTACTGGAGTTTTCTGCCTCACAGACTGCTTTAACTTATGAATAATATTTCCAAAAAAAAGTTTACGTAAGTTAAGTTTCTAGTCAGTATTTCTAAGAATGTTCGTAATGTTCACGTAATACATTTATCGATATCGATAAATGATAAGATAACGTTATCACTAGTCACTATCGCTATCACGGGCCGTATCAATCAATGTTTGTTATCAAGAAATGTGCACAAATTATTTAAGTTAAAATGTAACGCTTTATGCACGAATTTTATAAGTTAAAGCGGTATGATCCTGCCGAGGCCGCACTCACTAGTTTTTTGAACACGAACGAAACATGAAAAAACAGTGTTTTAAAGTCGGAAAACAAATTATTTAAGGATCTGGATTCTTGTTTTTTTGTTTGTTTGTGGAAACTCATACTTTGAACTCAGCAGTTGACAATGTCAATATTACTAATAGAGATATGCATCTTTCTACTGCTGGTTTGCCTTTCAAAAATCGCACTTCTGGAATATGATTTTTGAAAGTCAAATCAGTAGTAGAAAGATGCATATATATCTCCATAGTAATTTTGACATTTTCAACTGCTGAGCTCAGCGAATGAGATTCAAAAATCGCACTCCAGGTGGTTAGGCGAACGCTCTCAATAACACGATTAGATAGAAAAACATTCCAAAGTTACTCCTTTTTATTTTTGTACTTTTTATTTATTTTATTTATTCAGTTTTAGGATTACTAACAAGGTTAACACAATTTCAAACATAGTTGTAAAGGTAATACAATAGGCATGTGCCACCTCACGTATAATTAAGTAACCACGGCATTCAACTAATATATTTCACCACTAAAAACTTTGAAATAAACAAAATTTTACAACAAAAAAAATTAAAACCAGCTTAAAAAAAACTAAAAACGTAAAAAATAATATTGCAGCCGATGACTTTTTCGTTGGCATTTAATAAGAACATTAATTTGTTGGAGTCGGTTTCAAGCCAAGCAAAGAAACTAATGCAAGCCCTGTCGCGAATCGTACCGGCTTGACAGCGTCTTCGATAAAACAAAAAAAGTCATCAGCTGCAATATTATTTTATACTTTTTTAGTTTGTTATACGGCGGTTTTTCGATGTTAGAATTGATTTACTAGGCACCCATCAAACTGAGCACCTTTTACTATGGGAGCAAACCTGTCAGAACAAAAAAAAAGTCTTAGGGTGGCATGCTAGGCCTCCAAGTGTATTAGGATCATAGCCTGAGGCGATCTATAGTCTCTACCCACCCCAAAGACAACTGAGGCGTGATGTATGTATTGTTTAAACATCCTGTAGAAACAAGTCCGTCCACAACGAAGTTCGCGTGACTAACAGCTTTCTCTTTCTATCTTCATACATATAAATGACGCATACCATAAAATTGGAGACCGTTTGCAATTATATTGGTTAACTAACTTGCGTTTAAATATGCTTAAACTATGATTAACTGTTATAAATTATAACATAAATAATCAGGTGTAGTTAAAAAACTGGGTCATCTTCTAAATTCGTTTTTTATTGTCACCTCTGGCCCTCTGGCCACGGAGAGTTAAAAAAAAGCGGGCAAGTGCGAGTCGGACTCGTGCACGGATGGTTCCGTACAATAAAATAAAATTTGTTTTCTCTGAGGTCCTTACTTTAGAGAAAGCCCGACACACACCAATTTATCTATTTATTATTTTATTTCAGGCAACAGTACAAACTTAATCATAACATGCCCATATTATAAAAGGCCTAAGCTAAGCCAGGCCAATATTGGTCCCATGGAGAAATTTGTTCGTTTTGATGGTCTGAAGCAATAAAGTATGTAACGCCTAAAAGTTTACACTTGTCTATGCATTGTAAAAGCCGTGGTGGTCCAATGGCGATTAACCCCAGTAACAACCAATGAGTTTTTCAGAATTTCAAACTGGACGGAAATCACACTGGACGTAGTTTCGGCACTTCTAGTGAAACCTGGATGTTCTGAGGTTTCAGAATATCTCTGACTACCCCCTCGGCGTATTTAGTCGTGAGCTTATGATTACGCTATGCTAAGTATTGTATTTACTTTCTTATTCAATTAGTATTCCGCACCAAACCACTAAACAAAATATATCTTAGGTACCATCTCAGGACCAACTCTGGCACTGGGCCCATGTGGTGGAGTATGATTTACTTCCTTTTACCCTTATTCGTGGGAGGTATAATCGAATTGAATTGAACTGAATTGAAGCCTGTGGCAAGCAGGTATACCAACTTTGGGTTCGGGGATCTTTGCCGGATATGAGTACCTACGAACTTTGTACAAAATTCTTTAAGCATCAAATAAGTTTCGCAGACAATCTTCTTTAACAGACGGACGGCCACAAGTGTACCGTTTTTCACCTTTGGCACGGAACTCTAAAAAGATGAATTTGTTAAACTTGACTACGACGTGGAAAATCTAAAGTAGGGCGTTCATATCTTCTGTCTCTCTCCCACTCCAAGCACTTTCACTAAAGGTCAATGGCAAGACATCTTATGACGTCTGTTTGTTTGTATGTGTGTGGTAATATACATTGGTCATGTTCATACAGCGTATTAACATAACCTTTATACAGGGTGTAAAATTTAAAAAGTTAAATTTTAGTAAAAAAAATTTTTTTTACTTTTATTGTGGCAGCAAACCTGAATTAATTAAAAAAAAAAATACCGCTGCCTCATAAATTTTTAGTCGAGTGCTTTGAGTTTAATATGGAACAGCAGATTTTTTTCGTGATTTCCGCTTTGCTACCATAGTAAAACCGTGCCGTGCCATCGCCGTTCAAAGATCTTTAAACGGCTGTATCTCCTAAACCTATATCCATGATGCATGTCAGTTTTTATACTGTTCACATAGCTACAGTGCATACCACAATAATAATAATCTATCTATCTATCTATACTATTATAAAACTGTAACAGGAAGTTTGTCTGTACATTGAAGATATTAACAAAAAAAAAGTTACGAAATGGTTTTTAGGTGTCCCTGATTCCATTTCACCAATTTTTGGATTATTTGTCTGTCTGTTTGTTTGAACGAGTATCACGCAAAAACTACTGAACCGATTTTGATGAAACTTATTTTGTTTGATAGCTTATGATCTGACTTAAAATCTGGTATATAATTTGTGCGGACGAAGTCGCGGGTTAACGCTCGTACTATTATAAAACTGTAATAGGAAGTTTGTCTATACATTGAAGATATTAACAAAAAAAAAAGTTACGATATGGTTTTGAAGATATTAACAAAAAAAAAGTTACGATATGGTGTCCCTGATTCCATTTCACCAATTTTTGGATTTTTTGTCTGTCTGTTTGTTTGTGTGTTTGTTTGTTTGTTTGTTTGAACGAGTATCACGCAAAAACTACTGAACCGATTTTGATGAAACTTTTTTTGTTTGATAGCTTATGATCTGACTTAAAATCTGGTATATAATTTGTGCGGACGAAGTCGCGGGTTAACGCTCGTAAATAAATAATATCATACGATCGGACTTGCAGCTGATGGCTACCAAAATAACGCTTATCTCTTATACTATTAGGTACTAAGGTCCGCCACATACAGTCATACATCCGGAATAAACCTGATTCGGAATTAGTTCCGTTTGGAGTGTTGCCGCTTTCAGATACTTTTTCACTAGATCTATTGATGTTTGTTGTCTTAGGTGGCATATTTTAAAGTGATTTTTGAACGACGAACAATTTACCATATCGTGACGGTGCAGTTGCGACGTCGTTGCAGTATAGTTGCGAAATCGCCTACGCTCAAAAATCGCTTGTGTGATAATGGTTCATGCCATTTTGTATGCAGATTATGTCTAATGTTAAAACTATCGATAGTCTATTGATATAGTTGCATAATATTGAAATACAATTTACAAATCATCATCGTAACGTCATGACATCATCAAATCATAGTAATTATCATTTATAGAAATTGTTTGTCCCGTTTAAATAAATACCTAAAAATGTAATTGTCATTCATTTGGCATTTCATACATTTTTGTTTTAGGAATTTTTTAAACAGCACTCTATTATTTTTTGTAACCATAGTTGGCAACACTGAATCCTGAATCAGGATTCCGGATCGCAATTCCGTATGTGTGGCTGTGGCAGACCTAAATCTTTAAACTAAGCCCTAACTTACCCTAGTTACATTTAGCCCAGTCATTTTACGGTTTGAGCTGGGACTAATTAGTAATTGACATTTTGTTTCGGTATAATATTGAAGAGCCAATTTGAGCCCAGAAATTTACCAAAAAAAAAATCACGTTAGCTACAGTTCCAATTTTAAAATTTAGCTATTACCTCGTTCTAAAAAACCTGATGGTATATTTTTTTTGCACATATTTAAGGCTTTACCATTATACATACTACAAACATGGTGTGAATATTTTTGTCTACTTAGAAGGTTTTGTAAAATATATTTGTATTTTCTATTAAATACCTCATTTTTTAAATTTCATTACGCAAAAATATTTTATATTGTTAAATCTAAATCAAATGAATGCATTGGTATTAATATTAATAATTTAAAATCCTTTGGGCCACATAATTTTGATTTCTATGTTGCGTAGCGAATTTTTTTTTTAATATGCTTTAAGATAGTCCTTTTGTCACTTAATGGTTCCGGTTACAGTTTAAAAGTCCAATTAGTAATGACTACCCCGCCTAACAAAAATCCGTAAAATGACTGGGCTAATTGTCAATTTGTTTAATCCTGTTAACAAATTCACATGTAACTCTAACGGAAGTATAGTTCTATATACTTTCTAGAGTTATGCATAATCACGCCTCCCCACAAGTGGGTCAACTGGTCAAGCAGTGTCTGAATACCAAGCACCAGACACTTAATAAACTGAAGGCGACGAAAACGTTCGGCCCGACTAGCATGCACGCAACGATGCGTTCTCGCTATTTCTCCACATTTTTGTCGTCCCAGCCAGAATCCTTCAAAATTCCAGTAAATCTATCATGTAATATACAGGGTCCTTCTTAATATGCTGACACTTTTTTAAGGGGATGATAAGACCGTCAAACTGAACAACTTTCTCTATTGCACTAACATCGCAATCGCGAAAAGAAAATCTGCTCTTCCATACAAAACTGCAAATCTACTCGAGCCAAATGTATGGGACGGCTGACTATTTTTCGCGATTTCGATGTTTGTACCATAGAGAAAGTTGTTCAATTTGACGGTCTTATCATCCCCTTAAAAAGTGTCAGCATATTAAGAAGGACCCTATATACAGGTATGTAAACTAAAATGCGTTCCCTACTGAATGGGTTGCTTCAGACGCTACTGAAATCAAATGTATGTTGTTCCCATAGTGAAAGTTGTTCAGTTTGATGGCCTGAAGCACCCCTTTAAGTTTGTAACGCATTCAATTATTCCTATAGGGTGAAAAACTTGTCACAATTAGGTTAGGTACGTACTCTACCTGTATAAAACGTCAGGTCCGGTCAGTTTTTGGATGGGTGTCTCCATTTAAAAGTCGTATTTGGTCAGTATTCCAATCTTTAATGGTTTAGGCCTGACACATACTGGAATTCCTCAGCGGTATTCTGATTCGGAATAACGAAGGCATCAAACCCATATTTTCTGGACGGAATTCCGTTACAGAAATTACGGGCTACGCGTTGTCCGTCAGTCATTCATTCACGAGCCAGTTTAATAAATGTCATTAATTATATGGGACATTGCCACACAAATTATATAGTCACATTTAAAGTACCAGAATCTAGCCTGGACTTGTAGCCCAGTCATTTTACGGAGTTTTGTCAGGAGGGGTGGGAAGTAGTTATGAATTGGACTTTTAAACTGTAACCGGCACCATTTAGTGCCAAAGTCTACCTGAAAACTAATTTTCTACGCAACATAGAAATCAAAATTGTATCTCCCAGAAGGAAATAATATTAATACCAATGCACTCGTTTTATTTAGATTTAACAATGTAAAATATTTTTGAGCAATGAAATAGGCATTAAAAATTTAAAAAATGAGGTATTCCTTAGAAAATACTAATGTATGCAAAGCCTTCTAAGTAGAAAAATATGTGAAATAAAAATTACCATCAGGTTTTTTAGAACGAGATAAATGCTAAATTTTATATTTGGAGCTGTTGCTGACGTGTTTTTTTTTTTAATTTTGGTATATTTCTAAGCTCATTGGCTCTTAAGTACTATAACGAAAAAAAACCTCAATTATTAATTAGTCCCGGCTCAAACCGTAAAATGACTGGGCTATTGTATTACAGTATTATTAATAGATACAAACATACATGACTCGGGTACAAATATTCATATTCATCATAGAAATATTTGTCCCTTACGGGATTCGAACCCGCGACTCTCGACATATCAGGCAGGTTCACTACCGACTGTGCTACCGTGCCGTCAAATAAGATAGGACATTGCCAATCATAATTATTTATTAGGCCTAACACAATAGTGTATTATGTAGGTATGCTATTGTGTTACGCCCTACAAACTAGGTAGGTACCTGTTAGTATGATCATAATTAATTATCAGACAGTTTTTTACCTTCCTCCCTAAGGATAGAGCTTGAAAACCGTTCAACATTGCTGCGTTGCCAGACCTACGTATTTATCCGTAGATCTACGGGTTTTTGGCCTGGAGTGCGATTTTTGAATCTCATACGTTGAACTCAGCAGTTGAAAATGTATGGAGATACGCATCTTTCTCCTGGAGTATGATTTTTGAAAGTCAAATCAGCAGTAGAAAGATGCATAATATATCTCCATAGTAATTTTGACATTTTCAACTGCTGAGCTCACCGAATGAGATTCAAAAATCGCACTCCTAGATCTACGGATTTCAATGGCAAATCTACGGATTTTTAGAAATCTTCTGAATTCCTCCCTAAAAATGACAATTTGCTACATAAAAATGATCCCCAGCCGCAAATAAATCAATTCATGTTAAGTTTTTTTCGTATATTGGACTATGTTTCGTAAAATATGGCTCGCCCCTACTCTATTCCATCTTCTTCCTTCTACTTTCTGTCGCTATACAGACACGGCACGAATATTCAACTGTAACATATATGACAAAAGGACTGACACTGATTAATTTTCACGTTGTCTGGGCATTATTCTCGCTTATACCCAGTCATTTTACGGCTTGAGCCGGTACTAATTAATAACTGATATTTTTTTTCGGCATAATATTGAAGAACCAATTTGAGCCTAGAAAAATACCAAAAATTTAAAAAATCACGTCAGCAACAGTTCCAATTTTAAAATTTAGCAATTATCTCGTTCTAAAATACCTGACGGTAAATATTTTTTTGCACATATTTAAGGCTTTACCATATATACCATACCACAATACATACTTCAAACATGGTTTAAATATTTTTGTCTACTTAGAAGGTTTTGAAAATACATTCGTATTTTCTAATAAATACCTCATTTTTTAAATTTAAATGCCTATTTTATTGCTCAAAAATAACTTATATTGTTAAATCTAAGTCAAATGAGTTCATTGGTATTAATATTAATAATTTAAAAGCCTTCTTGGACACACAATTTTGATTTCTATGTTGCGTTGCAATTTTTTTAAATATGTTTTAAGATAGTCTTTTTGTCACTAAATGGTGCAGGTTACATTTTAAAAGTACAATTAATAATTACTCCCTAACCTAACAAAACTCCGTAAAATGACTGGGCTATTAAACTGGTGTTTCCATTTTTTTCGCCAACTTAAAGCGATGTTTTGGGTCAGTCCACTCCAAAATAGTCAAATAAAGTATTAAAAAAAAGATACTACAGATTTCTCCAGATTTTTCAACCTTGACCTACGGATTTTAAAAATTTGTTCTGGCAACACTGCAACATTGTCGCAGTTGTCATATACTTACCTACTTTCTCCGCCTGATCGATATAGAGGGTCAAGATCGGTCGTTGAACTGGAACAGGGAAACTATGGAGTCGTTTGGTTGAACTATTAGGAAAGTACCCATGGTTTTTTAGAAATGGGACAAAACAAGAATTCACTCTACGGTGTGGGCTTATTAAATGTATTAAATGTACGAAAGTTCCTTTTATAGAATTTCATTGCGAAAGTTAAACGTTTATCAAATTATTATTTTTTAACTTCGAGAAGTTAGTCAGAGTTTCGGTACAACTAGTGAAACGTGGATGTTCTGAGGTTTCGGAATATCTCTGATATGCATATGCTTATGCTTATTTTTTAACTTTAGGCGTTTTGATTTACTTCTTCATAATCATCATCAATTCATCAGCCTATACATTCTGCAGGGCACAAGCCTCCCTTGAAGAGTGGAAGAGTTTTTGGGCGTTACACCACCACGCGTGCACAATGCGTATTGGTAGACTTTCTTCTTCAGCGTATGCAGGTTTCCTCATGATGTTTTCCTTCACCGTTTGAGAGCAATCGGTAAAACGTATATTATCGTAGAACATATCATTGATACAGGGCATGTCGTTCGTGCGGATTTGAACTCGGACCTCAGTGTTTGAGTGTACGTACCTATCTCTACGCAACGAGCCACTGGCTACTCTCGCGAAGCTTGGATGGTTGTTCCAGTCTTAAGGGAATATAATTCGAAGCGCACTCCGTACAAAAGAAGTCTGGTAATATACAGGGTCGTTCTTAATATGCTGACACTTTTTAAAGGGGATGATCAGACCACCAAACTTAACAACTTTCTCTATGGGACCAACATTGATATCGCGAAAAAAAATCAGCTGTCAATTTGGCTCGAGCAGGTTTGCAGTTTTGTATGGACGGACGAGCTGATTTTTTTTTCGCGATTTCGATGTTGGTGCCATTGAGAAAGTTATTCAGTTTGACTGTCTGATCATCCCCTTAAAAAAGTGAGGACCCTTTAATTAATACTAACCAATTAAAGCCGGAACATGTAATTACATTTTTCAGAAAAATTATTATTTGGTTATAAGGGCTTGGTCAATGACCAAATAGCTACTGCGACCTGTATAGATCTATTGTAGCTGTCACCCTAGACCTAAAGGTCATTTCCTAGGCCCACGGACTTCATGAACCGTGTTATGCTTTTGGAGAGAAGGTCCCTAATGTCAGTAGGTGTTATTATGTATCCACCTAGATGGCGACTTCTGCTGTGAATGAGTACTTCGCATTCGCAGAGGAGGTGTATGGGCGTTTCCTCTGCTTCACAGCAGAATCTGCAAGTGGGTGAATCTACAAGCCCCATTCTGTGTAGGTGTTTGTTTAACTTGCAGTCTCCTGTTAAGGCTCGTACTAAGAGCCTTAAGTCGTTGCGGTTTGAATTGATGGCATCCGAGGTATGTCTGTTTGAAAAGCCGGTCACAAGTTCTTTCGCATGCCTCAGTCCTGGTGTATCCGACCAGAGCCTACGGCTTTGGTTCACGGCCCATTCCTTTAGCACACGTGTAGAGGTGTTGCGAGAGATGCCGCAATAAGGCTCGGGCTACGGTTCAGAGTTCAGAATTCAATACAAATCTTAAATTAATCCTAGCATTATCTGGCTTCATAAATACATAGAGATAAGTTTCTAGATTGTTTCTGAAAAATTTCATTGACTTTAATTGGTTAGTTTTGAAAATATAATATCACCAGACTTCGTTTGTATGCAGCGCGCATTTGCGCTCTCGGAATAAACTTCTCTTAAGCTAAAACGGCTGTACCAATATAAATGGAACAAATTGTATAGCGAGAGAGTAGAGAAAGAATACCTACCTTTTGCCTAGAATAAATACCTACTAATAATACCCATACTGGATGCTTGGATAAGTTATATGTCAAGATTGACAGTCGAAGCTACAAGAACGAAGAAAAAAATTGTCACCAGTATTGGCGTCTAAACCGTATCCATATACACGCACACAGACATAATTAGTATGGCGCCTCACGCACACCAACCTAAGAAAGTTGGCCCCTTTTGTGTTTTATACGGTAGAAGCATGAGGCTCTTTCTAGACATATACTTTTTCTGAGACTGAATGTTGCACCCTAGAAGATAAATAATCTACCGAATGTTTCTGATAAGAACACCTTTTTTACATTACCAGGTACTTCTAAAATATTTTTTTCGTTATCACTGACCAAATATTTGATTTTTAAGTGTAACGTGCATGACGATAACTAGTCTTATCAATTTAGGTTTAATTTATACATGGTGTTCAGAGTTCCGCGAGCGTCGACAATATGTCGTGCGTTTGCTATTTCCTCTTTCATATGAGGGCAGGGCCGTGAGGCAGGACAGTGGGGCAGTGCCATTGATGGCACGCGACACAATATTTTGGGGACGCCACGGATCAAAACGGTTTGCAATTTTAGTTAAAACGAGCGTTAACCCGCGACTTCGTCCGCACAAATTATATAAGGTCTAACAAAATTAGCTGAAACTATTTAAAGGGTATGCTCAGACCATCAAACTGAACAACTTTCTGTATGAGACCAATATCGAATTCGCGAAAAAAAAATTTGATGTCCCATACAAAACTGCAAACTCAACTTGACTCAAATGTATGGGGCAGCAGATTTTTTTTTCGAGATTTTGTTATTGGTCCCGTCGAGAAAGTTGTTCAGTTTGATGGTCTGAGCATACCCTTAAAATAGTTTCAGCTATTGTATACTAGATTTTAAGTCAGATCATAAGCTATCAAACAAAAAAAGTTTCATCAAAATCGGGTCAGTAGTTTTTGCGTGATACTCGTTCAAACAAACACCCAAACAAACACACAAACAAACAGACAGACAAAAAATCCAAAAATTTGTGAAATGGAATCAGGGACACCTAAAAACCATATCGTAACTTTTTTTTTGTTAATATCTTCAATGTACAGACAAACTTCCTGTTACAGTTTTATAATAGTATAGATTTTATAAAGATAATACCAGGCTTGCAGAGTAGCGAGAGAGTTAGTTATATCGCGCCTTTTAACTCGTTCGCTCGCGCGCAAATAGAACTGGGCTTAAAGACAAAGTAACATTTCTATTGGCGTAGACCGTAGAAAGAGAACTAGAATGAAGCACGTGTCTTGTCATATTCATCAATAAGAGATGCATATAGCTAATTCGTTCTAATTAAAAAAGTATATCGCTACTTATTGCTGTCCTTATCGACGTAACCACTTTTTTGTACTACTACGGCTGTCTGACTCCGGAGTCAGTCATCTAGCTACATATAAATGAGGGATTTTCCAGAAGAAAAAAAAAATTAGTTCCTAATTTCTCAATAGATGGCGTTGACCAGAGAGGGGTCCAACAGGTATGAGCAAATATATTCATTAATATTAATAATAAAAATACACAGTACAAGATATTACCATTCTGGGTGTTATTGACGACCCGGTTGGTGTAATGGTTCGGTCATGGATGTTATATGTTTGTGCCGTTGTTGAATGGTTCCCATAACAAAAAGCCTAAGGCTTACTTGGGATCATTACAAAGTATGTGCCTGTGAGCGTTATTTATTATTTATTTATTGTCTGTCAAAAACGAATAAAGTATCAGACTTTACTGAATGGGCTTCGTATCCATTTTGAATATACGAACAATACTTAAATTGGTCACTTCACTTTTCAATAAAAATAATATTGAAAATGCTTTAATAAAGAGCGAAAATTTTCGTCTATGGCTTTGCTTTTCATTCACGGAATCTGACGTACGATTTAAATATTCCGGTTTATTTTTTTCTCAGTTTCTGTTAGATTTTTGTAATTTGTTATTGTTTCTCGTTTATTGTTCGTATATTCAAAACGGATACGTAGCCCATACAGCCACGTCCGATACTAGATTCGTGGTTGACGGACAATAACACCCAGATTGCTAAATAATAAACCAACAACAATGAGAAAGGGTTTGTACTGTGTATTTTTACTATTAATATTAATTATATAAATCATACTTATTGGACCCCTCTCTGATCAACGCCATCTATCGAGAAATTAGGAACTAACTTTTTTATTTTTTTTTTGCTTTTTGAAAATCCCTCATTGTATAGGATTTTATGACTATCGCTGTCTCATACGTGGCTACGTTGTGGTTCAATCTATCAGCGTAAGTTAGAAAAATTTCGTCTATGGCGTGAACGCTAGTAGAAATGACAGAATGTACCTATGGATTTGACATTTGCGATCGAAACATTTTGACGTTTGCTTTCTCCACCATACTTTGTAGCAATAGATAATCTTACTCATACTGTGACTATACGTTAAGTCTATAAATTTTTGTATGTTTTCTACTGTCGTTAACGCTAATCGAAAGTACTTTGTCTAGGGGAGCTAAAGCGCGACAGCGCTACGATTCGATCGACGATCGTTGATTTCAGACAATGATAATGTTGTCTGCAAGAAATCAGTTTTTAGCGATAAGACCGCCTGTTATTGTGCCTTTTGTATTTTTTGCTCTCTGTATACTCAGTTTTTTGGTGTCAAATAAAGTATAATTGTTTGATTGATAATGATGATCACAAAAACAAAATATCACCTAAAAATTGTTTAGTACAGTCATAATACGTATGTTACCGATCTTGTAAACGATATCGGAAACATACACAACAGCCTACACTATTGTGTAATATTTAGCAATACTGAATGGGATAAAGATTCTCACCGATCCCCGCTACCCAATCCGACGCGTAGTCCCAGCAACGCCCTATATTACGAGGTCCGTACCCCTTCTGGGTGCCCTCGGGCAAACTGGCCCTAAATTCTTTATTGGATCGGTTAACCAAACAGGGGTCTGATCGCGCTGATTAAAAAACGAAGCGAATTTGAAGAAGCGAATCGATTATGCTCGCATGCTCGCCTTTGTATATCATGCCATGACTTAAGGCTGGGCCACACAGAGTGCAGTTGCAGAACGGGTGCAGGCCGGCTGCAGTAGTTGTAATTGTAAACTATGGAATTATATGCGAGGTGTCACACTGTATGCAGTCCGGCGCGGCTACGGAACAGCTGCGGAACGGTAGACGCAGTGTGACACCTCGCATATAATTCCATAGTTTTCAACTACTGCCGGCCCGCAGCCGGCCTGCACCCGTTCTGCAGCTGAACTCTGTGTGGCCCTACCATCTAAAAAAATCTAATATAAATCCTTATTCAATTTCACAGTTACTATTCAACTGTGCTGAATTCCGTAGGTATCGCGCTAAACTTGACTTATTTACTACGTGAATGACAGGCTGTAACGTCCGAGCGATCTGTCAAACGGCTGTCATGAGCTGTCAAATGATTGGCGCGATACGGAATGTGTAAAAAGTTGTGATTCGCATGTGGTTCAATATCATTTCAGTGCAGATTTAAGTATTTAACGCGATCAGTTCCTAGGGCGCTTCGTCGTTATTAGTGTGGTCCCAGCATAAGCACCCTATGCTCCCTGAAGTCTATTTTTTAACTGTAATTTTCTATTGTTTTTTAAGGGCATGATCAGACCATCAAACCGAACAACTTTCTGTATGACACCAACGTCGAAATTGCAAAAAAAAACAGCTTTCTCATAAATTAGGGTCGAGTAGGTTTGCAGTTTAGTTTCGCTTCTTTTTCGCGATTTCGAGTTGTCCAGTTTGATGGTCCGATCAAATTTAATTGAAAAAAAAAGACATAGTTACCTACTTGCTCGCTCGCATTATGAACACCATGTATAAGTAGACAGACGTGATTACGTGAATGATTTCTAAAAGATAGCTTCATGCAATGAATATGACACACATTTTATTATTAAATCGTATTGACGTAACTAAAACCACCATTGGTTAATAAAACATCAGCCGATCGATGGTATATTAACGTAGTACCTATACGTTGAAGAAGAAATTCTGATGCTATGTGAACACCAATCTGTATTGCGTACGCGTGGTGTACTAACTCCCATACACCCTCCCTGAGGGTGGGCCTGTGTCCTGCAGTGGGATGAGAACGGACTAACGTGTCAATTGGTGACAAACACCTCATAAAATACACATAAATATTAATTATTTAACTTGAGAAATATGACGTTAGAATGTGAATTCGACGGCATTCCAGGGTCCTTCTTAATATGCTGACACTTTTTAACATAACATAACATAAATATTCTTTATAAGAATGTTGTTGTTTTTTTTTCTTTTTTTCCTCTTTTTTTTTTTTTTTTTTTTTTTTTTTTTAAGGGGATGATCTGACCATCAAACTCTGTCCCATACATTTGGCTCGATTAGGTTTGCAGTTTGTATGGGAGAGCTGATTCTTAGCCCAGTCATTTAACGGTTTGAGCCGGGACTAATTAATAATTGATATTTTTTTCGGTATAATTTTGAAGAGCCAATTTAAGCCTAGAAATGTAATAAAATTTAAAAAAATCACTTCTATTATCTCGTTCTAAGAAACATGATGGTACTTTTTTTTTTACACAATTAAGAATTTATTATTTATTTATTTATTTACATATTTAAGGCTTAACCATTGTACATACTTCAAACATGGTGTAAATATTTTTGGCTACTTAGAAGGTTTTCAAAAACCATTCGTATTTTCTAATAAATACATCATTTTTTAAATTTCAATGCCTATTTTATTGCTAAAAAATAATTTATATTGTTAAATCTTAGTCAAATGAGTGCATTGGTATTAATATTATTCATCAAAAAGCATTCTGGGAAACACAATTTTGATTTCTATGTTGCGTAGCGATTTTTATTTGAATAAGTTTTAAGATAGTCTTTTTATCACTAAATGGTGCCGGTTACAGTTTAAAAGACCAATTAATAATTACTCCCTACCCTGCCTAACTGCAGAACCGATCTCGCAGAACCGATGGCCGATGGGGCCGAAAAGTTCTCGAGTGGCGACCGCGTACCGGAAAGCGTAGCGTGGGTAGGCCCCGCACACGGTGGACCGACTACCTTGTGAAGGCGGCGGGATCCCGTTGGATGAGGGCAGCGCAGGACCGGTCGTTATGGCGATCCTTGGGGGAGGCCTATGTCCAGCAGTGGACGTCCATCGGCTGAGATGATGATGATGATGATGATGACCCTGCCTAACAAAACTCCGTAAAATGACTGGGCTATTTTCTAGCTAACGCCGTCGGCTGTGGGCAGTACACACTGGTCGTATATAGGTTGAAATGCTAAATGCTACAATATTTTGTATCTAATAGGTGTAGCTTTGTTAAATAGGCACATCCTTTTTATAACACAAATTAAATAATAGACTGCTACCTATATGTATGCATGATGGAATTTTGGTATATTTTACATTTATGTTAGTTCGTTTAGTTTTCTTTTGTACCAAAATACAACACCTTGTGGAATCATTTAGGTCCGCCACATACATCCGGAATAAACCTGCCTAGCTAGCATGCCACCCACGACAAAGCGTTTAAACGAGAAAAACGTCACGCGCGCTCTTTCTGGCCTACGTAAAATAATAAAGATGGAGGCACATCTCGATTTTTGTCGTTTTCTCGGGGGTGGCATGCTAGCTAGGCTGATTCGGAATTAGATTCGGTATGGAGTGTTGCCGCTTTCAGATACTTTTTCACTAGATCTAGTGATTTTTGATGCCTTAGGTGGCATTTAGGTGGCATATTTTAAAGTGATTTTTGAGCGTAGTCGTTGATGGAACGATACCGTATCGTGACGTCGTTGCGGTATAGTTACGAAATTGCCAACGCTCAAAAACAGCTTGTGTGATAATGGTTCATGCCATTTTGTATGCAGATTATGTCTAATGTTAAAACTATCGATAGTCTTTTGATATAGTTGCATTAATATTGGAATACAATTTACAAACCATCATCGTAACATTCGTACCGTCCCATGACCTCATCACATGATAGTAATTATCATGTATAGAAATTGTTTGTTTTGTTTTAATAGATACCTAAAAATGCAATTATTGTCATTCATTTGGCGTTACATACATTTTTATTTTAGGCATTTTTTAAACAGCACTAGTAATTGTTGTAACCATAGTTGACAACACTGAATCCTGAATCAGGATTCCGGATCGCAATTCCGTCTGTGTGTGGCGGAACTTAGGTGTCTGTCCGTTCGGAAAGCAAGTTGCAGAAATTAATGGGCCAATTAGAAGGTCATTGCCCAATTGAAGTCAAAATATTTTAATTTACAATGTCAGTCGCGGTTTTTTTTTTTAATAGGATAGATTGGCCCACTCTATCATGCGAATTTAAAGCTTTCAGAAATACGGCTTTATACAAGTAAGGGCGTGTAAAAAAACACCCTAGTAATGTGTAAAGGGGTAAGAAACCTCTTTTAGAGTTGAGGCTCGTGTTGGCTCGTGGAGCTGATGGACCCTCGGGTGGAGTTAAATAAGACAACGTGTGTTCTCGGTTCGATCGTATATTGCAATGCCGAATCCTCTCCAGCGTTTTTCCACTTAGAGAGGTCAGTCGATGGTAAACAAGACAAGACGGTGGCGACGTCTGCCGATATGCACCCGTACTAAAAGGGCGACATCTGCATTACGCCACCCGAACTACATATCTAAGTGACGGCGCTGTCTTTAGACAGCTCGTCATAGTAATTTTTTCATGATTATGTTTTTGTGTACAATAAAGAATGTATGAATCTATGAAGGAGTGGTGAGTACGGGTAGACCATCAAATTGAACAACTTTCAGGAGTGCGATTTTTGAATCTCATTCGCTGAGCTCAGCAGTTGAAAATATCCAAATTACTATCGAGCTATGCATCTTTCTACTGCTGATTTGACTTTAAAAAATCGCACGCCTGGAGTATGATTTTTGAAAGTAAAATCAGCAGTAGAAAGGTGCGTATCTTCATACATTTTCAACTGCTGAGTTCAACGTATGAGATTCAAAAATCGCACTGCAGTATGGAGCATACAGTGTGTATGAAGATTATTTCTTATTTTTTCTTAATGTTGGCCCCATAGTGAAAGCTGTTCAGTTTGATGGTCTAAATTACCCTTTTTAATATAACTGGAGTGTTTTGTTGTTACATCCTGTGTAAAATACCCCTACGAAGAAGTAGCTACTTCAGGAAGTAAAAACTTTACCCTACATGGCGACACATCAAGCTATACAAAACCAACATAAGCTGGCCGCGCGACATTATACGTTACTCGACCTACGCGCGGCCAGCTTATTTTGGTTATGTATAGCTTGATGTGTCGCCGTGCGTACATACAAACAATCCCGTTACGTAGCAAGCCCTACCTCTGTTGCTCTATCCATTTCAATACGTCACCTTATATAACTCTATTTGCCCGTAATAAGGTCCAGGATTGCTTGATATGACGGACTTGACGCATCGACCTGAAGTCATTTTGCCGGCCAATATAGTTACCAAGGCTTTCCTTACTTGTATGTAATAGAGTATACAATTGCTTGGCATAAAGGACTTTGTGTAAGGAGCTGAAGTTGTGATGTCAGCCAAGGCTAGGGTTGCCAACCAACCTGAAAGAGTTTTTCAGTGACGACTGCAAAGTGGAACAGGGGCTCTTATAGATGTATTAAAATAGTATATGAACACTTTTATAGATGTATAAAAAGTATTTATTAATAGATTAATTTAACCTAGAATTGCAAAATGTCTGTATAAAATAGTATAGAGAGCTGTTTTCGGCAACTTCGTTTGCATTGACTTTAAAAAAGTATTATATCTGTGTGCCAAATTTCATCCAAATCCGTTCAGTGGTTTAAGCGTGAATGAATGAAATGAAATGAATGAGTGAAATATGCTTTAATTTTTTTTAAAATAATAATTCCATATGTAATCATTAGAATTACGGTATCGTTCAAAATAAAAGGGCCGCCGCCGAAGTAGCGGCTGACAAAAAGCGGGACACTTACTCCAATTTGGTGCCACATTATTATTTCGTGCCTCTTGCCTTTGAGACCACGGGCTGCTGGGGGTCTGAAGCTTTGAGCTTTGTCAAAGAGCTTGGTCGTCGACTCCAGGAGAGGGGGAACGACGCTCGCTCCGGGTACTACTTGATGCAAAAGTTGTCCATCGCCATACAACGCGGAAACGCGAGAAGCGTCATGGGAACCTTTGCATCCGGTATGGCCCGGGGCGGGCTTTTTGACTGATTAAACGGTCGTTATACCTAATGAGGAGTTTTCTGAAAGCTAGTTAAACGTAGTTCAACAAACCGGCGATAGATGGCGTTGACCAGAGAGGGGTCCGAAGACGAAAATTTTAGGCTAAAGGGTGAACAAAAATGCATGCCACTAAGTCAGACGCATCCTTTGACGAAATATATGTTCAAATTTCGCTGTTTACTTAAAAACACAAATTCTTAGTATTTTATTTGTATTTTACTATCTGCAAGGTCGCTCACCTCTGTCTCGTCAACGCCATCTTTTTAAAATATACAATAAATAATTAAAATAAAATTAAAACTAACAATCTTAAAGCTAATGAGGGATTTTCCGAAAGCCATTAAAAAAGAAAAAGTAGTTCCTAAAGACTCGATAGATGGCGTTGACGAGACAGGGGTGAGCGACCATGCAGATAATAAAATACAAATAAAATAGTAAGAATTTGTGTTTGTAAGTAAACAGCTAAATATGAACATATATTTCGTCAACGGATGCGTCTGACTCAGTGACATACATTTTTGTTCACTTTTTAGCCCAAAATTTTCGTCTTCGGACCCCTCTCTGGTCAACGCCATCTATCGCCGGTTTGTTGAACTACGTTTGACTACGTGTCAGAAAACTCCTCATTCTAATGATTACATATACTTTATTTACACCAAAAGAAAATACAATGCACAATAGGAAACATAAACTGAATATGGTACAATTAAGGCGGTGATTGGGTCACTAAGCTTTTCACATTTAGTAAATTAAGTAAAGTAATAAGTGAGGATGTGAGATATGACCTCTGGCGAAAAATGAGCACGCTACCCGACCCGTTTGTCCTCCCCTCGGAAAGTCTTCCCCCATGACATGTCATTTAAAGGCATTAAACAGGTCTTTAAACAGGCTCCGAACTCAAGTCGGCCGGAGTAAGGAGAACCTGTCCAAATGGGGTTTTATCGATGGATCAGACCTGAGGTGTGAGTGTGGTGTCGCCCCTCAGACTATGGCCCATCTCATATCTTGCCCTTCCTGCCCGCAAACTTGCACGCGAATGGAGCTTGTGGACGCTGCCGGAAAATACCCGCAAAAAATGAAAAAGTGTTCATATGAATAATGGGCTGGAAAAATATAAAATGACATGCTATCGACTCGATAGCAGAAGAAGTGAGGTTAATAATAGGAGACAGGATAGTGGGATTAGTAGGAAGTAGGATAAGGTATTTAATATTTTTTAAATTAATTTTGAATGCAGAACACAATTTATCTTCTAAAACCATTGACTTACCAACTACTGGACGTAGGGTCCGCACTCAAAAGTGTTGAAAAAGAGAACCAATTACGCGATAGTCTTCGTTTGACCGGCGCGGAGCCGACTAAGTGACGTGCCGCAATGGGGTAAAAAACTATGCCAGCAAAATGAAAAAAGAATTTCAGTATTTACAATGTTTATGTTACTATACACGTACTTAGGTTTGTGTAGGTTAGTCTTGAACACTTTTTTCGAGAATTTTGTACTAGACCCGGCGTCCATTATTTTGTATGTCAATGTCTAAAAAGATAAATGTCTGTCTGTGCAAAATGCACAAAAAAATCGTATTTTTTTTATTTTTTTATTTACCTTACCTACCCAGGAAGCTGGCATAGATATTGTCTATATTTAACCCCAATTATAAAGTGTAGAAAAAGAACTAAATAATTATTTTAGTAGTTTACTAATAGACGGTCTTGCCAGGTTTTTAAATGCATTATTTTAACTTTCTTGTGAAGATAGTGGCGGGCTCAATTTTTGTGTGCTCTTTGTAAGTCATGCAGGTTCGCTAAAAAAAAGTTGGCAACCCTGGCCAAGGCTTTACAAATGCGATTTGTACGACATCATGACGGCCTGGTTAGTAACTGTCATTATTATCTAGTCTAAGGCTAGACGGACTTCATACCTACGTAAGATCACGACCGTTGCCCTATCAGGGCGGTCAGTAACATTGTTACAACAAAAATATTAGGGGTTACTATTAGGTTAACCCTAGGGTTTTCAGATCTCTTCTTTTGTTGACTCGATAAGTCATTGAGTTTGACTTGCTGTATGGCCAGGCTTAGGTCCATCATCATCATCAGCAAGCCTCTCAGCTGAAATACTTTTTTTGAGCAGGGAGCAACTGCTTGTTATAGCGGACTACCGAGCCAGTGAATGAACATAAGAAACCGACCTATACAGGGAGTAAGGAAAAGCATCAGTAACCTTCAAACCACATACTCTAGATGCCCATCAAACTGAACAACTTTTACTATGGGAGCAAAACAGTCAAAACACAAAAAAAAACAGTTGTTCCATACGTTTGAGTCGAGTAGGTATTGCAGTTTAGTATGGAACAGCCAAGAACATTGTATATAAGGTCTAACAAAACTAGCTGAAACTATTTTAAGGGGATGATCAGACCATCAAACTGAACAACTTTCTCTATGGGACCAGTATCGAAATCGTAAAAAAAATTAGCTGTTCCATACAAACGTACTCGACCTAAATGTATGGGACAGCAGATTTTTTTTTCGCGATTTCGATATTGGTAACATAGAGAAAGTTGTTCAGTTTGATTGTCTGATCATCCATAGTTTCACCTAATTTTGTTAGATCTTATATAGTACTATACAACATTTTTGGGAACAACAGTTTTTATTCGTTCTGATAGTTTGCACCCATAATAAAAGTTGTTCAGTTTGATGGGTAGAGTATGTAACAGGCACCCAGAAGGAATACGAACCTCGGCATAGGATGTTGCTGGGAGTTGCGGCGGATTGTCCATTGCTGGACAAAGGTCTCCCCCAAGCATTGCCACAACAACCGGACTTGCGTAAGGTTGGGTTGTCTTAGGGTTTTTGATATGGAATGTTATGTTGTGTTGTGATGTGACTAAGGGACAATGTATGCAGTGTTTTTGGTGGGCGAAAGGCACGATATCAGCACACCACTTGGCTCGTAATTCCAAACCTTAAAAATGCAAAAAGAGCGTTGCTATAAACAGGGTGTCCCGTAAACCGACGTCAACCCGGCGGATGCTGATAGGTTAGGTCATGACTAAACAGAATATCAAAATTTGACTTTAGTAAAAGTGTCTTAATTTTCGAGATATTGACAGTTTTAACACAGATACTGCATAGAACATTTGTAGCCGTGGCACTCAAAATAGTGACAAAGGTAAAGAGTTTCACGAATTTCATAAAACTGTCCTTATCTCGAAAACTAAGAACCTTTTCCTAAAGTAAAATATTGACAGATTGATTGATTGACGGACTGATTTTTTTTAACTTTTTTTTATTTTAGTATTTTCTGGTGAGGCATGAACTAACCTATCAGTATCCACCAGGTTGACGTCGGTTTACGGGACACCCCGTATACTCGTACGACTGCACAATTTTTAGCTGTCGCAACATTTTTAGCTTTCCCAAAAAGTGACCCTGAGTGTATGTCTAATAAGGACTTCTTTATTCTTATTATGGTTGAACTATCATTTTAACTACCTCATCATAATTTGTTTGCGTATCCATCTGTGAAAGATTATTTAATTAGTTACCCCACGTTTCGGATAATCTGCTACCAACATTATTGACGTCATTATTATTATTATTTGGTTATAAGGGCTTTGTCAATGACCAAATAGCTACTGCGACCTGGATAGATCTATTGTAGCTGTCACCCTAGACCTAAAGGTCATTTCCTAGGCCCACGGACTTCATGAACCGTGTTATGCTTTTGGAGGGGTGGTCCCTAATGTCAGTAGGTGTTATTATGTATCCACCTAGATGGCGACTTCTGCTGTGAATGAAATTATTGACGTCAGTTTTTAAACTTAAATCCGTACGGTACAGTTGCGTCTGCCAAAATTTGTGTTAAGAGGTAATTGGCAACAAAACTAGCATTATATGTGGTGTACAACTTTTATATGTACATGTAGATCATTTATACAGACGCGCAGTAATTCCCTCAGGCCTCGTCTCCATCTATGATGCAAACCATGCCCGGTTATAGCTACTGCATGGCCACTGCATCCTACCTCTGATCGTATCAGCTCTCTGTTCCATTAGATTCAGAAGGATATCGTATTTCCATTAGATCTCTTGCTAGCTTTTACTACGTTAACAAGACAAATCTATACCGTTTTCCAAGGAGGTTAAATATCTAAGAGTAATTCTAGACCAAAAACTCACTTGGACTTGGAACCAACACCTGGACCACATTGTGCGAAAGGCAAAAATAGGACTAGGGACATGCTGTCGCTTAGCGGGCTCCAGATGGGGCCTGAAACCGAGTTCGGTTATGTGGATCTACACTGCGATAGTGAGGCCTATGGTATCCTACTGCAGTGTAGCCTGGCATAAGAAAACCGAACAAGCGAAGTGTATAAACCCCTAAATAGCCTACAAGGATTAGTATGCAGAATAGCAATGGGGGCAATGAAATCTACACCCACGGCTGCTATGGAGGCAATATTAGGTTTGCCTCCACTACACATACATGTGCAGAAAGAGGCAAAAATTGCATTGCTCCGAGCCTTGGAACGAGGAGATTCCAAATGGAAGTCCTCTGTTATGAGAGGGTTACATGAAACTCTCTTAACAATTCCGATCATGTTTATGCCGAAAGACACCATGATCAAAGAATATAACTTTAACAGGTTATACAAGATAATCCTACTCCAAAGAGAGGACTGGAACGGGAATACCCCACAATCCTTCAGCGCTGGAGACGTCGTCTGGTTCACAGATGGCTCCAGGAAGGACAACCGTGCTGGAGCTGGAGTATGTGGTGGCAATCCAAGAATTAAAAAGGCGATTCACCTTGGACAGCATGCCACTGTATTCCAGACTGAAATGTACGCTATCATAGATTACGTACATGAGAATCTGAAAAGATGCCCAAAGACCAAACGAAAACGAAAGAATAACATATTGTTATTTTATCAGATAGCCAGGCTGCTCTGAAAGCGCTAGGATCTGATGAAATAGAGTCGAGGCTAACATTGGAATGTGCCCGAGCACTCAACCAGCTAGGACTGACAAACTCTGTCACCCTAGGCTGGGTGCCTGGACACTGCGGTATTGATGGAAATGAGGCTGTTGACGAGCTGGCACGAAGAGGGGCGGAAAAGGACGCCATAGGCCCCGAGCCTTACTGCGGCATCTCTCGCAACACCTCTAGACGTGTGCTAAAGAAATGGGCCATGAACCAAAGCCGTAAGCTCTGGTCGGATACACCAGGACTGAGGCATGCGAAAGAACTTGTGACCGGCTTACCTCGGACGCCATCAATTCAAACCGCAACGACTTAAGGCTCTTAGTAAGAGCCTTAACAGGACACTGCAAGTTAAACAAACACCTACACAGAATGGGGCTTGTAGATTCACCCACTTGCAGATTCTGCTGTGAAGCAGAGGAAACACCCATACACCTCCTCTGCGAATGCGAAGTGCTCATTCACAGCAGGAGTCGCCATCTAGGTGGATACATAATAACACCTACTGCCATTAGGGACCTCCCCTCCAAAAGCATAACACGGTTCATGAAGTCCGTGGACCTTTAGGTCTAGGGTGACAGCTACAATAGATCTGTCCAGGTCGCAGTAGCTATTTGGTCATTGACCAAGCCCTTATAGCCAAATAATAAATACGTCAACAAGACCAAAAGTGACAGCAAATTTAATGGAGGAATAACTTTAATGAGCGTTTCTGCAACTGAGCGATAGAGTCCCAAGTTGTTCAATTTGGTGATCTGGCTGGTCATCCCTTAAAAAAACCGTCGGTGTATTAAGAAACATCCTGTTATAGGTACGAACGATGTCATAAAAATAGGGTTGCCACTCTTAGGGCTGTCGATATTGCAACCATTTGACAATCGATCGCAAAAATGTTGTCTTCATGCCAAATTTTGTTTCGTAATTGAGGTAGGGCATATGATAGAACTGTGGAATCGTTGCGACACTACGGAACTCTAAAGAGAATCCTACAAGATATGAAAGAGATAGACAGTACCTATCAAAATAGATTTATTTTGAATATTTACAATCTATTTCGACATCTGGTTTTCCAGCTAACTGGCTACAGAAGAAAAAACTAAATGTCATATGACTAAAATAGGATGCAAAATGTCTAGGCTAAATCTTACTTTTATCAATGAAATATATATTTAGAAACTGTTAAATATTAACAAGTTTATGTTATGGAAGTGATCAGTGAATAAAATTAACTATACAATAATGAATTTGCGAATAAAATGCAGGAGTTGAGGTCGTAACAAATAATTGTACACCTTGACGTTTTGGAATTACTTGAAGCCGATTGAATTGTATTGTTTTATATTTGAAATGATGTGGTGAGATTTCTTTCATGTTCTTTGAGACCCTAAGAAGTGTTTTTACCCTCGGAGATCAACTGCTGCTAATTTATATCGCAAAGTTCAACAAGTCAATGAAATGAAGTCAGACCCGTGGTTCGCTTGATGATGTAAGACTTTTTTTTGAAAATTTGTTACTTTATCTACCATAAAACTTATATAGGACCACTTTATGATCCAGAAAAAAGCCAATAGCATAGCTAATCAATTTTGGTTGTAAGCAAACATTATGAGCCCGAGGCAAATAATGAACATGGGGTTCAGGAACTATAAATATAGAATCATCACTGTACTTCTGTCCTTATTAATAAAGAGGCATTATGTAGGCACTACACTCTCGCCGAGAACAGACAAGAAAGGTCGTGAACGAGTGTGTCTACAGGCTTCATTGTTCTCGCGGCGTTACGTCGTGAGTGATTTTCTTGGGAGTTCTTGCCGAGAATTTCTTGGGAGTTCTTGCCGAGAATTTCTTGGGAGTTCTTGTCGAGAATTTCTCGCGAGAGTGTAGTCATAGTCATAGTTATACAATTTATTGCAACCATGGTGCTGCACCTGCGGTTGCTGGTTTAATGCTGCTCTACAATTAATATATGGGTTAAAACCATTGCATTATTATACCTAATATTATCTATATTAATCACTATTGGTGCCTGCTACTTCGTACGCGCAGACCACATGAAATATGTTTTATGAAACTTTAACATTATCACAAACTTTTATTTAGTGAATCGATTGCGATGCAATGATAAAATAATACTTTTCTGAAACTCTATTCTGATTTGAAGTAGTTTTTAAGTTAATTTACGATTAGATAAAAATTTAATATATAAACAGCTTTATTAGGTATCATTGTCCCCTAGTTTACAGTTCGATCTAATTACCTATCTTTAATTTTTCTTGAACATTACCCTGCAAATCGGAATTTATTTATTACTTAGGGATTTGAACAACAATGTTTTTACCTATCTAGTATACTTTTCAGTGAAAGTCACGTATACTTCTTTAGCAATATAAAACAGACATTATACTTATGAATTCAGAGCCTAATTCCACACCCATTGCATGCAATGATCGCTACACTTAAAAAATATAGAGAGTAGACCTGGTAATGGATGTAAAATTAAGCTCTGAATTCAGAATGAAATAGTGTAAAAAGAGCCTAGTCCCGTCTGACGAAACCTATGGTCGTCTGGCGCATGCTATGTTATCGTAGTGCAAAATAAGTGGAACGCTGATTTTCCATAGACAGCTTCCGCCATCTATCGGTTATGTTTCGAAGCACTACTGTGTTGAACTAGGGTTCATATCGGAATAACAGCGCACTACACCTCACGCGCTGCGCTGTAGTAGTGAGAGATTTCGCCCATATCAATCACTGTCTTGTTGGTCTAGCTGTCTAGACAACCGGCTTACGATCCGGGTAGCTAAGGTTCGATCCTCGTGTCGGCCGATCGTCTTTTTCAATTTATTTCATAATGTGGCGCCCCCTAGTGCTTATAACCGGCAACGCAATTAGGACGTCCTAAAATTCAAGGCATGTTACCTATCTATATCCAATATACATATCTATGGTCTGGCGCACCCTGAGCAGTCGGCTTTCTCTCTATACGCCCATTGCTAATGAGGAGTTTTCTGACAGCTAGTCAAAAGTTATTCAACAAACCGGTGATAGATGGCGTTGACAGAAGTGGAAAATTTTAAGCTAAAAAGTAAACAAAAATGCATGTCACTGAGTCAGACGCATCCGTTGACAAAATGTATGTTCATATTTTGCTGTTTACTTAAAAACAGAAATTCTTACTATTTTATTTGTATTTAATTATCTGCATGGTCGCTCACCCCTATCTCGTCAACGCCATCTATTGAGCCATTAGGAACTACTTTTTCTTTCTGAATGGCTTTCGGAAAATCCCTCATTGGCTATAATTTCCACTACATCAGTTGATTGTCGTGTTGATGTACCTACATACTGATACAAAAGAAGAAGAATGACTGATTAAATAAAATTTTATATACAGGGTATAAATTTAAATGCGTTACACACCTTCTTCAGACCATCTAACTGATCAATTTTCACTATGAAACGATCGTTGAAATCGCGAAACAAAAAATCATAACATTAACAGCCACGGTTTTATTGGCGTTTTCAATATTGTTAAAAGCAGTCAAAGATGTTCTGTTTGATGATCTGAAGTCCTTCAATATGTAACGCATTTATGGTTACACCTGTATAAGATCAGAAGGTGTAGAGCGTGCTTAAAACACCAGTCTCATTGTAGAGTTTCTGGCGGCATCTTCCCTGCAATGGAACACCTTCCCACGGAGTGATAGAGTTAAAAATAATCATCAGAAACCTATACAACGTGTTAATGAATTAACGCAAAACCTCATACAACCCAACTGATTTGTTGCAAAATAATTAGATTGAAACGATAATTTCAATACTTAAAATTTAAAGTTATTCGCATTTTAAGTTTTGAGGCGAAAATGATTTGTTATCATTTCAGCAATGAATGAAAGCTCTAAAGTACTCATGGGTACATTTTAATAATCTTGTTTTGGTAGTAAGTAGGGTGAGTGTGTCCGTGCGGTGGGTTGAAATCGGGTTCAGTAAATTTTAATTTTTTCGAACTAATTATTTAAAATTTTGAAAAAAGTTACCCATATTTAAATCGTGATAATTCGATTCTGCTCTCGATTCTAAACAAACTACTTTCTAGTTTTGCATTAATTCATTAACACGTTGTATATGAGATATTACTCGCTCGGTTGGGCAGCGTTCGGGAAGCTACGTAGTATCTTCACGTCCCAAATACCGCAGTGTCGAATATATAATAAAACGAAAGTCTTCGATCAGTGTGTGTTGCCAGTGATGGCATATGGAACAGAGACGTGGTCGTTCACTCAAGGCCTCATAAAAAGGCTGAAAGTCACCCAAAGAGCAATGGAGAGGGCTATGCTCGGAGTTTCCCTGCGAGATCGAATCAGAAATGAAGAGATCCGCAGAAGAACCAGAGTAACTGACATAGCCCAAAGAGTTGCTAAATTGAAGTGGCAGTGGGCGGGGCATATTGCTCGCAGAACCGATGGCCGATGGGGCCGAAAAGTTCTTGAGTGGCGACCGCGTACCGGAAAGCGCGGCGTGGGTAGGCCCCGCACACGGTGGACCGACGACCTTGTGAAGGCGGCGGGAACCCGTTGGATGAGGGCATCGCAGGACCGGTCGTTATGGCGATCCTTGGGGGAGGCCTATGTCCAGCAGTGGACGTCCATCGGCTGAGATGATGATGAGCATGATGATATGAGATATCATGTTGAATAAATAATTTTGAGTTCGAGTTTGAATGTTTTCTTTATTGTTACAGATGGAATCAACCAGCCATGCTGAAGGGATTAAAATAGTCTTCTAGAATACTTTACTTCCAAGCGCGTATCTTCCATAAATTAAAAAAAAAACTAGTAAAGAAACGCACATGACTGTTATTTAGTATTCAAAGTTGCGGATTGAATATTTTGAAAAAGGAAAGGACAAGATGGCTTCGTGTTTTTCTGGAGGGCACTACGGGCCTGGCAGCCAGGAGTACATCCCAGTCGCCGAGTTTTACGCTGATAAGTCAGTTTTTGTGACTGGTGGGACTGGATTCATGGGCAAGGTAAAATATTTCTTATTTTATTAAGATTATAGAATAAACTTGGTGGATTCCTCTATTTAAAAGGGAAGATCTTCCCTAAGGCTAGGTGGTTGAACACTAGCCGTGGTCCAATGTAGTAACAATAGTGAACTGTTGATAGTCTATCGATTTTATCGTAACTGAGAAACAAATAAATAACGCTCACAGGCACATACATTGTAATGATCCCAAGCAAGCACCATAGGCTTTTAATTATGGAAACCATACAATAACGGCACAAAAATATAACATCCATGGCCGAACCGGGATTCAAACCCAGGACCCTGGTTTGGCAGTCCGGCGTGGTAACCATTACACCAACCGGGTCAATATAGATTGTTTTTACTTTAGGACAAATTGATACATACTATCGATTTTCGATTGTATTGAGATGCAATAGTATCGATTACTATCGTGTAGCATAATGAGGGATTTTCCAAAAGCCATTAAGAAAGAAAAAGTAGTTCCTAATGGCTCGATAGATGGCGTTGACGAGACAGGGGTGAGCGACCTTGCAGATAATAAAATGCAAATAAAATAGTAAGAATTTGTGTTTTTAAGTAAACAGCAAAATATGAACATATATTTCGTAAACGGATGCGTCTGACTCAGTGACATGCATTTTTGTTCACTTTTTAACCTAAAATTTCCGTCTTCGGACCCCTCTCTGGTCAACGCCATCTATCGCCGGTGTGTTGAACTACGTTTGACTAGCTGTCAGAAAACTCCTCATTAATCGAAAACAAGGTCTCTAAAACAAGACTTGATTGCTAAAACACCACTTCTACGAAAGGAGCGCCTTAACTTAATGTGTTTGTATTTGTGTTAGCGCATGTAGTATTTGTATAAATTAATTAATTGGTGCAGGTTCTGGTTGAGAAGCTGTTGAGGAGCTGTCCCAAAATCAAGAAGATCTACCTCCTAATGCGGCCGAAGAGAGGGCAGGACGTCGCATCCAGACTAACAGAGCTGACTCAGTCACCGGTAAGTTTGTACAATGCTCTTTGTAAGTACTCTTAGATTCTTAGATTCTTTATTGTACACAAAAACATAATTATGAAAAAAAAAATTACAACAAGTAGTACTCGTTGCATACTTTTAGATCAGCCTCTATGGAGGTGCTACTGGGAATGTTCCTCCATTGGAAAGGGAAGATCTTCCACCAGGCATGTGTTAAGCCTTAAGTTGGACCTATTGTATATACAGGATATTATGGTAAACAGTTGCATTACTTTAAGGGTGATTGTACCCATAATACTGACCAACATTCCCTAAGAAACCCATAGGAAATAAAGAAAAACGACTTTTCATACAAACGTTCGATCAGCTTTCATTGCATTTAGTATGGGAAGTCCACAATTTTTTTTGCCAATTTCCTAGGTTTCTTAGGGAATGTTGTTCAGTATCGTGGTAACAATCCCTTAAAGTAATGCAACTGTTTACCCTAACACTAACACCCATTAACACCCTGTATATCGAATCTCAGTGATATTTCTGTTGCGCGATTTATGTCTTGCATACGATTGTGAATCTTATTTGTAGTAAGTTACGGGTAACGTATTCACGTTGAAAGTGGGATTGTATGGAGCATATTTACGAGGGCGATAGAAGCGCCGTCTATTGGCTTTGCAGCTATAGCTGGAGGATGTTGACATCTGTGGCAAGCCCCACAGGCTCGTTACGTCCCCGCTGGTTCACAAGCCGTATCCTGTAAGGGGAAGGACTATTGAAAGGCTTCCACCATGGCACATTATTAAGATACCCGTAAGGACCGTAGTTAGACTCCAATGCAATAAACATCGGAATTTGAATCTGAGATAGGTGTCAGCGTAGAAACAGCGAGGATTGCGATACGCTTCGAATTACCGCAATCCTCGCTAGTTTTATAATTTCCTCTTCAGTATACCCTACGGCGTCGTTCAGGTTCGCGCAGGACGTCAGGCGACGCGGTGCGCGGAGCTGGCTGCGGGAAACACAAACATACGGCGATGTATAGGGAGTTCAAGAAGAAGCGTTGTCACATGCGTCAAATTGTCATACACTCAGTTGCAGAAACGCTCATTAGAGTTAAGCCTTCATTAAATCTCTTGCTAGCTTTTACTTCGTCAACAAGACAAAACAATGACAGCAACAAATTTAATGGAGGATTAACTTGAATGAGCGTTTCTGCAACTAAGTGATCGATTTATTGCCCGCGCGCGACGCCCTCGCGTCTCCCTGAACGAGGCCTATGTACGAACGACCATTGCTGACTGAATAATCTTTCCACTTCAGCATGAGTGATTGTAATGCTGACACCTGGCACGGTAGAAGATGTGCGCTTCTTCTCGTTGTAGACCTAAATTGAAAATGTACATTCCTAAGAACTCATTGGTATTTAGCTGGAATTGAACTATCGGAAGGTAATATGTCTCTATCTTCTGGTTACCAGTTAAGAAACTTCTCCGCATCTTGTGTGTAATGGGCATTTGTCTGGAACTGGATTTGTCTGGATGGTAGCAGTAGCACAGGCGTACGTCTGTCAGGGCCCCAAAATCCCAATAATAATCACGGCTCCACATATTGTTACATAAATCAAAACCTTCATCTCTTTTCCAGTTGTTCGAGACATTAAGGAAAGAGAGGCCCCAGGAGCTGAACAAAATAGTTCCTATAGTTGGCGATATCACCGAGCCAGAGCTGGGCATCAGTCCAGCGGACCAGGCGATGCTGTGTCAGAAGGTAATGAATATTACATCATAATATCACCGTAGCACACCCATGGCGTCCACAAAAGACCAGCAACAGTTGCACCGAAGCGAGTGTGTCAAAGCCCCCTTTTCAAAATTATAATAGCACAACCCCGTAACCATAGAGATCTAGTAGAGAGGTGCCAACCAACGCGCTGAGTACGAAACCTAGTGTCGCATTACCAGCAGTACCATGCGATAGAAAGTATTTTGTTAGCTTGAATGTGCTCATTATCCGTTGCGGTATCAGAACTCAACGTTCGAATAATCTTTAGTACTACGCAAGCATTGTAAACTATTTACACATAATGTCTCGAATGGCTTTCAGCCTCATAATATATTGAATCATTACTGTCGCGAGCAATGTGTTCCGTTTTTGCACATACTGCTGCGACACTGGCCCCGCCCCCTTTACACATCTCCCTTTAGTTTTTGTGATCTGTGCCCGTAATTGTTCCACGATGACTAGTACTGCTACAGACAAAAGATAGCGCAGGCACATGCTCCGTCCCGCTAAAATGCTCGCGTGACATTAATGTCACGATTCCAGACATGCCGAAATTCTAAATGTGAACCAAAAATGTCATTATACTAATTAAAACAGGGTCACGATCAGAAGTCATCACCACCATCAGTATATATACGGCTCACTGCAGGGCACAGGCCTACCCTCAGGTAGTGTGTATGGGCTTTAGTCCACCACGCGTGCCCAATGCAGTTTGGTGGACTACACGTACGCATCAGAATTACTTCTTCAGCTTATGCAGGTTTCTCACGATGTTTTCCTTCACCGTTTAAAGTCGGTATTACGTACATAAGTTAGAAAAACTCACTGGTACTTACATGGTATGTTATCCGTAATATCTTTTGTACAAAGTTTGAACAATAAATATTCAATCAATCAAATCAAATATACTTTATTTTACACCAAAAACATAAACAGTAAAATACAGAAATAAAATACAAGAGGCACAAAATAAGGCGGTCTTATCGCTAAGAAGCGATTTCTTCCAGACAACCTTAGGGTAGAGGAAACGGTGAAAAGAAGAAAGGTAGGCGGTGTTTCCAGAAAAAAATATCAAAAATCAGCAGTTATTAGTAAAAACAAAAAGTAAATATACAAAATAAACCTATTATAAATACATATATTATACTTATTCTTATACTTATTCTTCTTATTCCGTGCGGATTCGAACCCGGACCCTCGTGATTGAGTGTCAATACTTCTCCGCAACGCGCCACCGACGCTCTCGCTATTATTAAACTTCACACATCCCAATTCGTGTACGAAAATGGGATAAACTTTATGGGATTTCTGCATTCGTATGCGAATTAGAATGGGTGAAATAAAAAATGATTAGTAAGTGAGAAAAAAGTCACCTTCCTAACGGATTACCTCATGTATGTATAGTATAGCAAACTTTCTTTCGTCGAAGCAGCTTTCAAATGTTGTTTATACTTTCAAAAATGACCTCGGTTTGCTAACAACAAGCCACTTGTAATCTAATGGTGCATGTCAACCGGATAGGATGCGATGCGATGAGCTGGGGTGCGTTCACGACCTTTAGGTGCGGTTGTTTTTCAACTCGCTCTAAGGTACCGAATGACAACGGCCTTTTTTCAACTCGCTATAAGGTACGGAACGATCATGGTTGTTTTATAACCTCAAATTTTGACATTGACGTTAAAATGGGCTTCCAGCGCTTCCATCATTTCCAAATACAATAAAAAACTCATCTTTCATGTTAGCGGATCAAAAAGTGAATAAAAATAATTTGGAAAACAAACTTTTATTTCAAAACGAGCGAAAATCAAAACGTCTGAGTGTTTTTCAATAATCGAATTTGATTGGTAAAAGTTGCAACACGTCAGAGGTTCGGAACGGTTGAGTTGTGACAACCGAGTTGCAAAGAGCGTTTTTCACCGAGACTCGGAACGGCGTTAGTGCGAAAAGTTGCACTCGGGGTGCATCTGGGGTGTAGGTTCGGAACGCAGCCCAGGAATTTAAAACTCGCCTAGCGCAATTTTGGTGGACAGGGTTTCCAGGCGCAGCTTGGTTAGGCTCCCAAAGTGGACCGACGATCTGGCGAAGACGAAGAACCCGTTGTATAAGGACAGCGCAGGATCGATCATTGTAGCGCTCCTTGGAGCCTTACAAGCATCAGTGGTCTTCTTTCTGTTGAGATGATGATGTTGCTACGATATTGAGACCACAGTACATGAAACAGTATCTAGTAATACATACAGTACGGACACTTCCTGTCCTCCATCAATATTGACCTCTGGAAGGAAGCGTGGCGTAAAATGTAGGAAATGTCGTATTCCTGTCCCGCTCGCACTCACTCAGTATTGCACAATCAATCAATCAAATATACTTTATTTTACATCAAAACATAAACAGTAAAATACAGAGATAAAAATACAAGAGGCACAAAATAAGGCGGTCTCAGGCATATCTCTTTTAAATTTTTCCCATTTTTGTATGAAATGGCAGATAAATGTCCATGGTGTAGTATGTGCCTGTGAACGTTATTTATTTATTTACGTATGGCCGGCAAACATCTTGAGCAAGACCTTGATTGCGCAGAATAAAATTTGTAGGCGAAAAATATATAGATAAAGCCTTTATTAATATATTTTAGGTCACGTTGTAGGTCTGCTATTGGGTAGTCACGTGTCGCTCGTCGATT
The DNA here is from genome assembly GCA_927399405.1 of Agonopterix arenella. Lineage (NCBI taxonomy): Eukaryota > Metazoa > Arthropoda > Insecta > Lepidoptera > Depressariidae > Agonopterix > Agonopterix arenella. Next base: position 5,366,184 of record OV656718.1, on the reverse strand, counting down.
GTTGGTTGCCACTTCCGGGCCTACAACGAAGCTCCATTGGTGGCTTTAGATAGGGTTCTTTTCGAAAAACAATCCTTGAAGTCACTAACTACCGTACAACGTCAAGCACTATTGCTAATTAAACTAGACATTGACAAAATCATCACAACCAAGATGGCAGCCATTGTAGGTAGCTCACAAATATGTTCGGGTGCACCGCCATTATTCGATTCGCTATTAAACGGCTTACGTGTAAAGTTTGTCTTCTAATATAGACTAACTGGCGACGAGGATGGGATACCCCATACTACTGCGCATACCCCTCACCTCTGCCCATTTTTCAAGTGATTTGCCAGGAACTGTAACTGACAAATACCTTTGTTTGCCGATCAGATCTCAGTGGTGTTCCACTCGGCCGCCACGGTGAAGTTTGACGAGAAACTCAAGTTGTCAGTCACTATCAACATGCTAGGCACGAAGCAGCTCGTCCAGCTCTGTCATCGCATGCTGGGACTGGAGGTGAGTGCACGGGTTTGAAGTTTAAATTAATCCAAAATACTTTAATGATAAAAAAAAAAATTGTACAATCGTCTGTAGTCTTGTACACACGGCGAAACATCAAGCTACACAAAACAAACATACGTTATATATTACTGTACCCACGCGCGGTCAGCTTATTTTGGTTTTAGCTAGTATGCTCACTCGATGTGTCGCCGTGTGAACCGCTCCATAGGAGCTGTTCACACGACGAGATGCCGGCGTAGAGAAGCACGCTCTGCTATGCGCTTCCATCGTAGACTTTCGCGGCGGCTACTAGGTTTATTTACGCTCATGAGATAAAAATTTACAGAGCGCTATCGCACCCAATGTTAGGTATAGCCCTTGTGGTCAGACTATGAACGGTAATGTGGGCGCTTGCAAATACAGGTAAGATGTTAATAATTTGACATTTGAATGCAAGTGCCCACTATTATGTACATCAAAAGCACATTTCTATGGACAAAACTGATAGTTCTTGGAAATCGACATTTTGGGAACAAGGCATAAAGACATACTACACTATTAAGGGCCTGTTTCACCACTTCTTAGTAAGTTCTTGTTAGCTTATCTGACAGTATGGTCGTTTGACAATTATTTTCATACAAAATATGTTAAACGATCCGTCAGATAATCTAACAAGAACTTAACTAAGAAGTGGTAAACAGGCCCGAAGTTTGCCACTGCTAAGTTTTTTCTGACGTTCTTGCAGGCCCTAGTGCACGTATCAACGGCGTACTGCAACTGTTCGCGGGAGCGCGTCGAGGAGGTTGTTTACGCGCCGCCTGCGCATCCCGAGCACGTCGTCACCCTCGTACAGACACTGCCCACCGAGCTGGTCGACCGGATCACGCCGGATCTTGTCGGTGAGTCTCTTGACAACTAGGTAATATGACTGAAGACATCATGTCGTCACCCTCGTACATACACTGCTCATTGAGCTGGTAGATCGGATCACGCCGGACCTTGTCGGTAAGTCTCTTAACAACTAGGTAATACGACAGTAGATATCACGTCGTTACCCTCGTACAGACACTGCCCACCGAGCTGGTCGATCTGATTACGCCGGATCTTGTCAGTGAGTCTCTTCACATATAGGTTATACAACAGTAGATATCACGTCGTCACCCTCGTACAGACACTGCCCACCGAGCTGGTCGACCGGATCATGCCGAACCTTGTCAGTGAGTCTCTTCACAACTAGGTTATACAACAGTAGACATCATGTCGTCACCCTCGTACAGACACTGCCCACCGAGCCGGTCGATCAGATTACGCCGGATCTTGTCGGTGAGTCCCTTCACAACTAGATAATACGACAGTAGCCATGTCGTCACCCCGAAGAGACACTGCCCACCGAGCTGGTCGACTGGATCATGCCGGATCTTGTCAGTGAGTCTTTGCACAACCGCGGTCTAATGGTTAAAAGTATTGGGCTCTTGACACGGAGTTCGTGGGTTCGATTCCCAAGGAGGATACCTAGTGATTTGTCACTTTGTGCGTTTTTCCCCAGTTGGTTAGGACATCACAGGCTGAATCACCTGATTGTCTGAAAAGAAAGACGATTTCGTGCTTCGGATAGCACGTTAAGCCGTTGGTCCCAGCTACTATCTCTGGTGATAGTAGTCGTTACATAAAAACCACGCCAAAGGCCGTAAGGCGGTTTGAAAAAACTCTGACACACTGGCCGGTTCCCCACACGATAAGAAGAAGAATGAGGTCCGTCCACTAGTCTACTGTATTGGCTATGTGCGAATTAAGTAATGGGAACTGTCAAATTGATCGCAGCGCAAGCTGTTTAAAATTTGCGTGGATATAGTACAATGCTCACATTACTTGTCTTCTAAGTATAGCTACTGCTTGATATAAACAGTTCGGTACGCAGAATATTTGAGCTCGAACCCCAATCGCAATCTTTTGACCTCTATTTTGCCTGTGGCTTGTGAATGTTTTTTATTTCGGTTCAAATGACTATTTCCTTTGATTTCAGGTGACAGGCCGAACACTTACACTTTTACAAAGGCCCTAGCAGAAGACATGCTAATGAAGGAGTGTGGTAACCTCCCCGTTTCCATCGTGCGACCATCCATCGGTAAGTTTGTAACATCAAAAATTTTTTTGGTCGCTCAAACTAGATACCGTCGAGGTACTAATAAAATGCGGCAAAAAATACTACCTACGCTGCGCTTTCCGGTACGCCGCCGTCGTCGCCACTCGAGAACTTTTCAGCCCCATCGGCCGTCGGTTCTGCGAGCAATGTGCTCCGTCCACTGCCACTCTAGTTTAGCAATTCTTTGGGCTATGTCAGTTACTGTAGTTCTTCTGCAGATCTCTTCATTCCTGTTTTGATCTCGCAGGGAAACTCCGAGCATAGCCCTCTCCATTGCCCTTTGGGTGACTTCAGCCTTTTTACGAGGCCTTGAATGAACGACCACGTCTCTGTTCCATATGTCATCACTGGCAACACACACTGGTCGAAGACTTTCGTTTTAAGAATGAAAAGTAGCTTCCCGAACGCTGCCCAGCCGAGTTGGATTCGACGGTCACGACTATACTCCCCGAGGGGGTAACTGAATAGCATTTTCACATTACCAATTTCGTATCCCTGTGAGATATTTTCACGAATATCTTCCTTCAATACTACTACGTCAGCGCTTCTTGAGTTTTTCATTTCTTCAAGTGGCGGAGTAAGCATTTAATTTTGTTCCCAACGTATCCTGCCAGTTATTTAACATAAAACTTGACTGTAACAGCGGTAGCGTAGAAAAGTCTTGCATTTTGTCAACGTTTATCTTTCTACTAATCATAAATATTTGAGAATTATAAAATAACACAATAATATCTCTTTACGAGCGTTAACCCGCGACTTCGTCCGCACAAATTATATACCAGATTTTAAGTCAGATCATAAGCTATCAAACAAAAAAAGTTTCATCAAAATCGGTTCAGCAGTTTTTGCGTGATACTCGTTTAAACAAACAAACAAACAAACGAACACACAAACAAACAGACAGACAAAAAATCCAAAAATTGGTGAAATGGAATCAGGGACACCTAAAAACCATATCGTAACTTTTTTTTTGTTAATATCTTGAATGTACAGACAAACTTCCTGTTACAGTTTTATAATAGTCTAGATTATAAAACTGTAAGTTACACACTAGTTACAGTTGAAGAATTTACAAAAAAAGTTAAGATATGGTTAACTTTTTCTGAAAACAGAAGGGGACCAACTTTTTCTGGATTATTTATCTGTGTGTTAGTTTGTACGAGCATAACGTAAAAAGTGATTGCCTGATTTTGATGATTCTCTTTGTGTTTGAAAGCTTATTATTAGACATACGAACTGGAATATTTCTATCTAGCTACGATGACAGTAGCCGATGCGGATGAAGTCGCCGGCAAACTCTAGTTACTTACAAAATGAGTCACACTTAGGTGTGTTCCTATAATCTAATCGATCCAAGGTCATGTTCCATATTATTACGTTAATCTATATCCTTTCACAAAATACTGTATATAAGCCGCTAATAATTAAAATCAATGTACTTACAATAAATAAATAAAATGAGTTATCAGTACAAAGAAAAATATAATGACATTAGTCAGTAACCATTCACAGATCTGTGTCAGATTCGTATATGTTTACGAGCGTTAACCCGCGACTTTGTCCGCACAAATTATATACCAGATTTTAAGTCAGATCATAAGCTATCAAACAAAAAAAGTTTCATCAAAATCGGTTCAGTAGTTTTTGCGTGATACTCGTTCAAACAAACAAACACCCAAACAAACAAACAGACAAAAAAAAAAGTTTCATCAAAATCGGTTCAGTAGTTTTTGCGTGATGCTCGTTCAAACAAACAAACAAACAGACAGACAAAAAATTCAAAAATTGGTGATATGGAATCAGGGACACCTAAAAACCATATCGTAATTTTTTTTTGTAATATCTTCAATGAACGCACGGCGACACATCAAGCTATACAAAACCAACATAAGCTGGCCGCGCGACGCTATACGTTACTCAACCTACGCGCGGCCAGCTTACGTTGGTTTTGTATAGCTTGATGTATCGCCGTGTGTACGGACAATCTTCTGTTACAGTTTTATAATAGTATAGATTATTCGTAAATGAAGAACGAAGTTCTTCCCCTCAATGGTTTCGCCTCTTTCATTGACCATGTATTGCAAGGGTGAAGAAAGCAAAACGTATTGGGGCTAGCACAAAAGATCCCACTGGGTCGTAGTGTTGCTGGTTTGCCAGCCCCCACAACAAGATAAGATAAGTCTGAAGCTATCTTTCCTTAATTACACGCTGTCTCGTTTGGTGATAATGATAAGGAATAAAAAGACACTGCCCAATCCCGTTTTGCCTACAAAACTGGTAAATTTGAATTTTACATGAAATGCCACGATAGAAAGGGATAGTTTCCATTTCCTTGGGAAGCACGATATTCCTCCTATCCTGTGTATAATTTCAGCTACCCGAAACAAACTTACACTACACTTCGTCACGTGGGCATTGTATTTTATGCTCTTGATCAGTTGATCTTGTACTTTGATAGAGGGGATTGCTAATGTAAGGCTGATCCCTACTTAAATGGTCTTTATGGTACTTTTATGGTGCTTTGCAATATGGCGAAATAATTTATTTTTCAGGTCAGACTTCACGTAATCTAATAATAAATAATTTCCCCAGTGCTCTCGTCGCTTCGAGAGCCGGTCCAAGGATGGGTGGACAACTGGAACGGGCCCAACGGCATCATCGCGGCCGTCGGCAAGGGCATCTTCCGCACGATGCTGGGCACCGGCACGAGGGTGGCAGACCTGGTCCCCGTCGACACCGTTATCAACCTCATGATTGTTTGCGCGTGGAGGACGCATTTGAGACGGTTTGTTACGAACATTTTATAGTATACATAACATAGCTCCGTAATTTTGACAGATGAGATCCTGTCGGATGACATGATTTTGAAACGACGACGATCTAATAATGTCGATATTATTAAAATATTGAAAATTCACTTAAAGTATGAAGATTAAATATATAAATAAAAAAAAATAACGCTCACAGGCACATACATTGTAATGATGATCCCAAGTAAGCACTATAGGCTTTTTGTTGTTATAGTCCGGGCATAGAATAACTAATACACTATAGAATGGAATCTCCTTTGTGCGTGCTCTAAACGCCGCGTTATAAACACCTAGTTCCCCCCTCGGCCCGCAACGCCCCGCTGTCGCCCACGGAGGCCGCCAGGGCTGTTCCATAAAATAACGAATTTCGTAGGCTGTTATTTATTATAGGTAAGTTATCTATGATGTATTTAATTATTATGTTACAACATATTAACCGAATTGAACAAAAGGAGGTTTTAAAATTTCTCATTATTTCATGATTTTCATTGGTAAAATAAGTATATTAGTTCGACTCAGGTATCAGTCATATTATACACCAAAAAACTGAAATAAGAAGGCGTGGTGAAAAAAGATTAATTAAAATCGTACGGAACGTGCACGGGTGAGCGCGAGGCGACCGACTCAAACCCCGACTGACTTCTCTGCTGAGCAGAGGCGAGACGGTAGGCTATTAACGTGACCTTGAACGCGTCTGCCGCGTGAGTTTAGATTCTATAGAGTATTAATTATTCTTATGGTCCGGGTTCGAATCCGCACGGACAACTTGCCATGTACCAATGAGTTTTTCTAACTTATTTACGTAATACCGACTGCTCTAAAACGGTGAAGGAAAACATCGTGAGGAAATCTGCATACGCTGCAAAAGAAATTCTGATATGTATGTGAAGTCTACCAACCGGCATTGGGCACGCGTGGACTAATTCCCTTATACCCTCCCTGAGGGTAGGCCTGTGCCCTACAGTGGGATGTTTATAGACTGATGATAAACGTTATATTTACAGGGGCGATGGTGTAGTTGTATATAACTGCTGCACCGGACAGCAGAACCCGATTACGTGGCAGCGGTTCGTGAAGACAAGCTTCAAATACATGCGGAAACATCCCTTTAGTAAGTACTATCCTATGTATCCCGAAAGAAATGAAAAATAGCAACTTCTCTAGAGGAAAATTTAACGAATAGACGAAGGACTTCCTGGCTGAAAAACCTATGTGAATGGTTCTATTTTTTAATTAGCGTTTATTCAATAACACGTATAAAAATACAATTATTAAACTGTAGTAGATTACTTTACATTAAGGGTCCATTGATGCGGAGATAGGCGGCGGAGCGGAGAAACGGGATAAATATTAACCAATAAGATTGCATAAAATCTCGGAGCGCAGGTTTTATGCAATCTTATTGGTTAATATTTCTCCGTTTCTCAGCTCCGCCGCCTATCTACGCGAAAATAAAATTTGAATATAATTGAAATAAAATTTCTGAAGATCGTTTTAAGAGGTTAGATAATTCGGCGCGCACTCCATACAAAGTCTGGTTATATTTTTAATACTAACCAATTAAAGTCAATAAAATTTTTCAGAAACAATCTAAAAACTAATCTGTATGCAACTTGTGTATGTTGTTTCGTTAAAATAGTTTTAAAGTTACAGTACCTCATAGATTTCTATACATATCTTTAATTAATCCTAGCATTGAAACACGAAAAATCTGACAACATACAAGCATCTAGCCTAGTTTCTAGATTCTTTCTGAAACATTTCATTGACTAATTGGTTAGTATTGAAAATAATATAACCAGACTTCGTATGGAGCGCGCTCCGAATTATTATCCCCTTAACGTTCCATGGCATCCTTGCAGGCGAAGTGGTGTGGTACCCCGGTGGTGACATCACCAACAACCGGCTCAAACACAGTGTGCTGTCAATGCTGCAGCACCGCGCCCCCGCTACCCTCATGGACCTCGTCTCGAGAGCCACCGGCAATAAACCCATGTGAGTATTGAAATGAATTGAATTGAGTATAATCATACCTTACCTTACAAGCAAAACCTACGCCCTGGATAGTATCATACCACAGTATAAGAAAAAGCACCTAGTACACTCCTTGCCTCCCACCTTTTATTTCACCCCTTCTGGCTGAGTCGTGGTTCCTCTTAAGCAAATGCATATTCCTGTCTCGCTCGCACTCACTCAGTATCGCACATGCTCTTGCATGTCATCGCATAACTCTTCTTTTAAATTTTTCCCATCTGTATGAAATTGACAGCTATCAGCTGGCCGTGTTCAAGGTGTGATCATACTACACCTTAGAAAATTGCCTTCTGGGATAATGGGAATTGCATAATGGGAATAAATTACGAGAAGAGGTATGTGTGACAGAGTGTGAGTGTGAGCGAGACGGGAATACACCATTGCCTTCTATTTTCTACCACGCTTCCTACCAAGAGGGGGAAAAATCTATGGGGGACAGGAAGTGTCCGCACACGTAGTGCTGTGCTCTTTCTTATACGGTACGGACATTTCCTACTCCCCCACAAAATTGTTTACCCTAGCCAATCGTGGAAGACTTCTTTAGGCGTTAGAGTGTATTTCTCTCTCACTCGCACTTATTCAGTATCGCACATGCTTATCTCGTCTTATGTCCAGAGTGTGACTGTGCTACAGGTCTAGTGGTGTGGGAGAGTGTGAAATATGACGTAAAACTTCTGCACATTATTGGACAACTTTTGCACACTGTTTGTCAAACGTGTACAATATTTGTCAACTTCTACACCTCATTTATCAACTTCTGCCTCTTACACGTCAACTTCTAATTCCAGGATGGTAAGAGTACAGAACAAGCTCGAAAACGCGGCGGCCTGTCTCGAATACTTCACGACGCGCCAGTGGGCGTTCTCGGACGACAACGTTCAGGCGCTCTGTGCTGCCCTCTCACCCGAGGACCGGCATACTTTCGACTTCAACGTCAAGAACATCGACTGGGACGCGTATATTGAGTCTTATGTTCTGGGGATAAGACGCTTCTTGTTCAAAGAGAGCCCAGATACGCTGCCCAAGTCTAGGACTGTGCTACGGAGGTTAGTAAAGCCTTTCTTCTTAGATACTTACTATATCATCGTAGAGAGAAAGGGTGCTAGACATCAGTATGTGTTTTGTCCTATTCACTCAATATGAGATGCAATATTTTTGTTCTATTGCTGGGTACATGACTGTGACAGACTTTGAAGCTTAAATTGTATATATTCAACTCTATATTGCTATCTCATAAGTGGTTATGCTGAAGTTAAGTCCACTAGCGTAAGCGCAAATCCTAGGTTTACGTACCCTTCGGCATAAGTGTACTTTGGACAAATTTTTTCCATTCTTTTCACGCTAGTGATTCTATGATGGTGTTTTTATATTTTATTGGCCAGGTGCTACGCAAACCTGATAGCGTCAGGTGTCTTCCTGTAAGTCCTATCTCGTGTAGGTGTTCGGGCATAAGGAACATTTTAGCAGATGTTGATGTTGATGATGGATAGGATCGCCACAATCACACTGCGTTAGGCCAGGAACCCTATACAGGGATCATGAGGAATAATTGGGGATACCCCAATTGCATAAATTTAGTTTGTAACGACCAACCTGAGTGCGAATCCGATTTAAGGACTTCCACTCTGGCTATTCTGGCTGGAAGAGCTCTCGAGTGGCGACCACGTTCGACCACAACCTCGTGCAGTTTAGGTAGACCCCCACAAGGTGTACTGACGACCTGGTGAAGCATGCGGGAACCCTTGAATGGGGGCAGCTCAGGACCGGTCGATGTGGCGATCCTCGGAGGAAGCCTATGTCCAGCAGTGGACGTCTATCGGCTGAGATGACACTGGCTATTGCAGATCGTGCCCAGTAGGTAGTTGTTCCTGTGAGGAAATGAATTCAGCTGGTGCGGTATCCTATCCTTCCACAGAATGCATCTAGTAACAGATGGGTCATTATTTATACGAGAGTTGGAGAGACTAAGGGCTCTTACAGACGAGCGACACTTTGCGGTCACCGTGAGTCGCAGAGGGTCGCGCGACCTTCTGCTACCGCAAAGTGTGGCTCGTCTGTAAGAGCACTGACTGAACATTATTTCCGACCCATAGCTCTGTTAGTATTGACAGTGGACCTGCAAGTGGCAATTATTTGTTTTATGAATAATGAATTATGTATAGGTATGAATTAATATTTCTACCGGAGTCATGGATATTTGCATCTATATAATGTACTATCGTTGTCTAGTCATCGTATAATTAAAGTTCGGGCTAGATTCTGGTAATTTAACAGTCAGTTGCAGAAACGCTCATTAAAGTTAATCCTCCATTAAATTTCTTGCTCTCACTTTTTAAAAGCTAGCAAGAGTTTCTGCAACTGAGTGTAAATGGGATTAAATAATCAGTGTGATATCCAAGAGATTAATTTGTTTATTTCTGTTTCAGGTTACACATAGTCCACATCATTACTCAGGTGGCGACTGTTTTCTTGCTATGGAGATTTCTTTTCTCCCGCTCGAACGCGCTGCGCAACATATGGCGGCGTATACTTGAATATTTAACACGGGCCGCACGCCTTTTAGCCATAGCCTGATGCAGAGCGCCTTTAAAAAGTAAAAACACACTTCGTTGACAGCGCCCCGGTTAGGAAACGCTTCCGTATTAGCTACGATAAAATACCCTTTTTTGACATTTTACTTTTTTCACGCTGACGTTTGTTACAAAATGGCGGGTCTTCCGCCAGAAGATTCATTATTGACACCAATAGAGAATATCGTTAAGAGACACAACGGCAAATAAAACTATGTTTAGGGAAATTTTTCTCTTCAATATTAAGCTTTTGAGGGGCTGTTGTATTCGCTTCCTACTCGGTGTACTGTGCGATTTAAAATTAGGTTTTTTATGGTACACTTTACGATCCTAGTTTTACATCGCATCGTGACATATTTCTTCACTTTCCAAGCGATAGGCGATAAGATAGCGACTCTATTACTGTTCATTGCAGTAAAGGAGTTATTCCAAATAATTTTGTACCTACACAGCTCAATGAATATCCAAAAAAGGTAAAGTTCAAAAATCTGTTATCGTATAGTAATAACGATGTACAATAGAGTAATGCTAATGCAATAAAACACCTGTTGTATTTATTAATAATAGTTGTTCATCTAGATACATAGAAAAGTTTATCTTTGGCGAGTTCCATGCCTTCTTTCATAGACAAGATTAGCTTTCTATCGCGTACCTTATTAAATAAATTTGGCGTAATTTAAGGTTAGCTGTATTGATTGATACGGATTTGAAATGGATTTTTTGAGTTGAAACCAGCATTGGTACAAATCAGAGATCGTGTAAGCTGTTTTTTTGAGGTTGAGTTTGTTAGTAGAATGACTATTTCGTTATTTTGACGCACATGACTACTGCCATCGGTTAGTCGTAATTTTTCATTATAGTAAGTATATAAAGCTTTTCTGTGTATCTAGCCGAGTAAAGTATCTAATTCTCATAAAAATCGTGTTAGAATATTATTCAGACATGGCTAGATTCTTTAGATATAAAATCGAATTGATTTTTATATTTTTAAAACTGATTAGTATTACTTTCGTATTCCAAACTGAAAATTTTTTTTTTTCCTTTTTCGAATAAATCAAAATGCAAATGTTTATTTGTGTGTGAAAGCTCAAATAACAAAAATAGCCGATTAGAAACTAGTCAAAACGTATCTTAAAACTACATAAGCACCCATGTACTATAATATGAGAAAATTCCATTAAAACAAAAGTTATTATAAAAGTGGTTATTAGAATTAATAATTAAAAGTATAGAGAAGTGGAGAGCGAGTTTCAATAGTGGCTAAGAATGTAGTTGTTCGATTTGTCGGTTTATTATCGAATAGTCGACTAGTCGTACGGTTCCTATAGACATGGAATGATATCAATGCACTATTTGAACACCTTATACGTAAAAATTGCCATCACATTATACTTGTATTGTGATTTTTCTATCGTTTGCTTGCGTACAAATTCACATATCTTTCAAAAACTATTAAATGATAAAACAAATTGTTTGTGCATGGCGACAATACTGCACTTAAGCTACCTCATCAAACACAACATACTACCTTATAATGGTATGCCATACTTAGAAAACAATAAATAGTAGATAAAAATCTGCGTGAAATGTAGTGTGAATTTGTCACGATATGCAACGTAAGCTTAAGTAATTGAAAGTGTCTAATCCAAAGCCATTGTTCTCATTAATGTGTTGAATGAATACTAACGTGTAACCTAAATATTCCTCTGGAATATAATTGAGAATAACTTATCATATACAAGTTAAGGATGGAAATGTCGAGAGAAAATTAATTATCTTCTCGTATAAGAATGATTGATAAAGTATCATCATATTTAAACGGCTGTTTGGTCTAACGAGAATAGATATACAGTTGATGTATAGTCAAATTCTTTTCATTATCACATTTTGAGGTTTAACTCCCTTTTATCAATGTTAAAGGCTTTTTATACCGAAATTATGAAACTGCCTGCTTTTAAATGATGATTTTGAATTGATCAAATAATTTTAATACTGATTTTGAATTGATAAGAAAAGAAAATCGATTAAAATATAATTGGTTTTACTTGGATGATATAATCGGCGGTTACTTTGATAATCTAAAAGATAATTATTCTTGAGCAAGAAAAGTGATTGATGAATTTTGGTGTTTTGAGATCCTCGTATTCTTACTATTTCGCTTGGGTAATATCTTTTACGGTCATTTGAGTGTAAAATATTTAATTGATACTATGAGTAAACACTGCTCAATTATTGTGTAAAGAGATTTGAGTTGCACTGGCTTTGGAAAGCAGATGATGTGCCGAAATTTTGATATCCTTTGCTAGAAAATGTATCGAGTTAGGTGATTGATCGAACATTGCTGACTTTGATCGTATTTAATATTTATATCTATTTTAGAATCAATAGCTTTTTCGTAGATTAACTTCTCTAGTAAAGATGATAGCATTTGTAAAATTATTTTTTCTTTCGAATTCGAATGAAGTCAGACATGTTTGTCAGATTTACACTCAGTTGCAGAAACGCTCATTAGAGTTAATCCTCCAGTAAGTCTCTTGCTAGCTTTTACTACATCAACAAGACAAAATGAGACAGCAAGAGATTTAATGGAGGATTAACTTTAATGAGCGTTTCTGCAACTGAGTGCTAGTGTTTAATGATAGCCACAAATTGAAATTTCATTATTGAAAAATCACGGTGACATATTTTCACCGGTTAAAAACGTTACTATTCTTTAGATAAAATCTATCTTGCGTTTTGAAGCCAGAAAAAAGCATGTTATTAACATGGGTCCTGTCTACTTATTTCTAATTATAAAGGCTTCCTTTTAATGGTTTTTTTCCAAAGTCGCGACGCTTCCTTAGTGGTAAACATACTTGGATAAGTTATTCTATAATGAATAAATTGTAAATGCAAATTTCTCTTTAAACGAAGGCCATTTATAGCAAATTACACCAATGTCGACTTGCGTCACGCTATATTTAAACTTAAATGCATTAAGTGACATTTTATCACTCGTAGGGATGACAGTGACACCATCATAATTTAAACATGTTTAATCGCAAACGCGTTTAAATATTTTGTGGTGCAATTGGACCTGAATGTTTTTAAGGTTGTAGCAAATGAAGTTTAAAAAGAAATTTTCATTTAGAAAAAAACATTTCTTGATGCGTCTTTCTACCCTAATAAGTTATTATTGTCTACCAAACGAACTAAAAGAAAAAATTGTCTCCTACGGTGTCCCACACAATATTCTAAGTTGTAACTTGTTAAGTAATTGCCTAAGTTTATACGACGTGTTAAATAAGTGTTAGATTTTTTCTTAATGTATAAGTCTTAACGCAGGACGCTTTCTCTTATTCTTGGATATACTGTCGCAGAGATTGTGAAACGGAATGGATTTTACAAAGTTGGAATTGCCCCTTCAATAATGTTCGAAACATTTTCCCCAAAGTTGGAGTCCTTGAAGAAATTAATGCAACCTTTAGATTTGCAATTTCTCGCATACATTTTCTCAAGGCTAAATCGCCAATCTAAGAATTTGCTGTCATTCGCATAATATAAAGGCAGAAAGCCAGATCTCAGCCGATAAAGAGCGCGTGCACCTTGGTGATTCTGCCTTGATCGATTGCCTGAAAGAAGTTGCAAATCTAAAGAAGTTTTATCGGAGACGTAATTTACCTAACCTAGTACCTAACCCTGCGTGAGATTCAACTGAGAAATTCTAAATCAAAACGATATTCTAATCACAGCGCAGTAATAGATTTCAAACTACCTCAGCGCATTTTGGCTATTAATATTCTTCTCCACGAAAGAGAAACCTTTTCTCTTCTCTCTGTTCTTCTCTCGTTGAATTAAAGCCTAGCCCCTCGTATATTGGCTTAGAAAATCATGTCGTGTGCTCATAAGTATACTATAATCTGAGGGATCTAATTTATCACCGTCCAAACCCATATAGATCCTACATAGAATGAAGTTAAAATAGCAAATAAGGAGTTCCATTATACGCCTTGTAAAATAAGGTATGCGCGTCCAAAACCACTTATGTTTTACGGACGGCCATTGACCAGTTTTTTTCTTCTATTTATTTTACAGTTGTAATATAAAATACAGATTTTAATTTATTTGTTAAGAGTTTTCATAATTTGAATCTTATGTATTAGAACTCACCTGCAGAAATTACGCAATCGAAATTGCGCGCGGCATACTTTTTCAAATATAGAGATACGATAATATACCCCGCTCAAAATTCAAAGCGGTTGATAAAATTTTTACGAGTGCAGAAACGGACGTTATACGTAAACTATTGAAGAGAAATAATTACAATTACATATAAACTCCTTTGTAATAATGTGATTACGCGTATTATTACCAAGATAACGTACGGTACTTAATAGATCTATACCTGCGACACACCCCTCAGCGCTATTTCTTCAAGTAACCACTGAAATTACGCCGCGTAATTTCGGCAGGTGTGTTCCTACACTATGATACAGAATTTGGGAATATTATAAAGTAATTATGGTATGGATAATGTGTGAAAATCCGACTTTGAGAGTCCATTCCTAACTCTTCCAGTGTTAAATAATTGTTTAAGTTCTCTTAGTGTATAATAAGACGTCGATTCCTAGGCGGACGGTGGATTTGTGAATTATGATTGGACATTTGTTTTTTCGCTTGTAAGTATATTATTATATGTACATTTTGAACAAAATACTTCGGTCTTGCAAAGGTTATTGTTTTTAGTGAACTTGTAAAGATTTTTTTGTTGAATGGTTTTTGTATTTAATTAAGACATTGTTTGGAAGTAAACAAAATGAGGCAAAATGTTTGTGGGATATATTATTATTGTGTATATAGAATTTAGTTACCCAAAAAGTTAAATCCAAGTAAAAAATTAAAAGTATGTTTCATTTTTTCTCTGTATGTATGTAGATTTTCAGAGTGGATGGTGTAAGAGTTCGTTGTGGTTCGTGAACGAACTTTAAAACGGCGCCATGTTCACTTTTAATTAAAACTAATATTACTGCCTCTATTATACTTATCTGAAAATTTCGTAGAAAACACAGCTTTCTCTAGTTTTATCGAGTTTTCCTAACGCAGATGTTTTTAAGTGTACATGACACATCAGCCAAATTTACGCGACGGAAATTACTCATGCAATTCTTTCGCCTGCACAGGCGACACACCAGTTTGCGCCAATTTTTCCTGTAGTCTCGTAAAATTACGCCGCTTAAATTCGGCAGGTGTACACTAAGAAAACGTAGACGCAGCCATTTTGTTTTCCCGCAATTACACAGCTTTCAAAATGGCGTCGTTAACGCTCGTTCAGAAACCGCATGAGAAAATGCTTTAAATGAAATATGTTTTGCTTAGACGCCAGCGGTTATGGCTATGGTATTAAATCCGTAAAATCTTGATGGAATGTTAAAATATTTAGTGCTGGTTGATAAAAATGCTCAAAGTTTGATAGTCGACGTCTCGTATTAGCTAAGCCTTAACTATTTAGTAATCACTCTCTGACAGACTCTATAAGAGAAAAAAATCTACAAACTTAAAATTAGCATCTTGATAATCTTGAATAAAGACACCCACGGCACTTCAAAGAAAAGTCTCACGATGCTTGACTAGTACTGCTACAGAACACAAGATGGCGTCGGCACACACGCCGTCCCGCTCACACGCGTGCTTCTGTATATTGTGCTTGCTCGGCACCCCTAAGACTGGTTTCAGAGTCCCGCTGACCGACGACGCCGGCGGTCAGCGCACGGGTCGCACTATGGAAATTGTGCGAAACGCGCGCTTACCGACAGCGTTTCACTGTGAAACGATACAAGGCAACACCTAGCTCGTGGCACGCGCGTTGACCAAAGAACGCTATGAAACCTGCTTAAAGGATTCCCAGAACTGCGGAGTGAGGTGCGGAATCTAAAGTCAGAGAGGGGCAGGGAGTGGCCGTTCTGTACGTAGAACTATGTTCTATTATCTATACTGTGCTACTGCTACCTTTTAATATTCTGTACCATAATGTTACTGATAAATTAAATAAAAAATTCAGCCTTCGATCTAAAATCTACTGAATCCTACCTCACTCGTACTTAACAAAATCTATGAAGTGTGAATAGGATATGAAATATTTAGTAATCAAATCACGTAAAACCGTCCTAACAATGTCCTAAAATAAAATACAAAGTGAGAAATTACAACGAAAAGTATAAGAATGCACCTTTGAATTATAAAATAGCGATATAAAAATACCGGTTAGTTAAAACGAGACGACGATAGTCTGCAGGCAGCCAATGTGTCTGGTGATAGGATGGTATATACATGGGAAGTTAATTTATTATTCCATATATTAAAATAAAAAGAATGTAAAGTTTTGGCTGTTTCATTTGAATTATAACCAAAATTCCAAATTCCTGAACCCTACATCATCATTCTATCAATAATAGATTTCTACCCCCTATAGCTATTGGATGTAGGTAAGTACGTACTCTTTCTCATACTGTGGCCATGTTTAATAAGGTCCTTAGAATTGGTGTAACATTGCAAAAGAAATTACCACGGAATTAAATAAAATACTTTATTAAATAAGAATTAAATCTAAACAGTGCAAAGTGCAAGACCATACGGGTGCCTGTCCATAGACGTGGAGATAGGCGGCGGAGCGGAGAAAAGGAGAAATATTAACCAATCAGATTGCATAAAATCTCGGAGCGGAGGTTTTATGCAATCTTATTGGTTAATATTTCTCCGTTTCTCCGCTCCACCGCCTATCTTCGCGTCAATGGACAGGGAGCCTAAACATTTGGTTAATAATAATTAATTGTTATACATAGTAAGTGTAAGAGAACACCTGCTGAATTAACCAGGCGTATATTACGCGTACAATGCTTTCTTTATCACTTACGTACCGGTGGCATACCAATTGTTGTCATTTTATTTGAGTAACTGCCGAAATAAAATTATGCTTGCAATGTTTTTTCTCTACCATCGCGTCACTTCGACGCACCAATCGGCGCCATTCTTTAGGAAACCGCCGAAATGACGTGGCGTAATTTCGGCGGTGTGTTCCTACGTGGTTCCTACATTCATAGCTACTGTTGTACCAATAGGTATAATAGTAGCTATGTGTTTTTAAAAGCAATAGATTTTGATTGCTATATCACTCAAGTGATAATGCAATAAAAAAAACTGCGTGACATTCGGTTTTCTGTGCAAAAGTGGAACAGCAACAGCTGCTGTTTATTGCTCTACCACTAGACTGGCTGAATAGTGAGTAGCGAACTGCATGATATTTAGGATATAAAAAGATAGGTTACCTATCACTCAACTGACTAAAAAATACAAAGTAATCTTTGCAGTTTACTGGTGACTTCTGTAAAATAATTAGTAACAAATTAAAGATTGAAAATTGTTTTTGTCTTGGGCGGGACTTGAACCCGCACTCTTCCAAACCGGGGAACCAATTTCGCCACCGAGCCCACTACTCAGAGCACGTCCCCTTAAAAGACGAACAGATTGAAAATTTCGTTCGCTGGGCTTGGTGGCGAAATTGGATAACGCAGTTCCCCGGTTTGGAAGAGTGCGGGTTCAAGTCCAGCCCGAGACAAATTTTTCAATCTTTAATTTGATTCGAAATAGCACAACATGGCTGTAACATGTTTAATAATATTTGAAATAATTAGTAACGTCTTATTGACGTTGAAACTCGAGTGATTACGAAGTAGATAATCATTGCAGTTTGCTGTTACACCTATCTTGTGACTTTTGTGTAATAAAAACAGGAGTGTGATTTTTGAATATCAAACGTTCAAATCAGCAGTAGAAAGATGCATAATCTCCATAGTAATTTTGACATTTTCTACTGCTGATTACAACGTGTGATGTTCAAAAATCGCACTCCAGGTTGTTGATGTTGATTGCTCTATCACTCGAGCGACTGAGCAACTCGAAGCAAACTGCGTGACTATTTGCAGTGTATTTTAATCTGTGATAACGCCCCCGGTGGCAACTTCTTCTTTCTTCGAAATTTTATCATCGTCATAATGGTGTTCTATGTACCTGGAAACATTAATTTATGTTTAAAAAATTTCTTCGTCGAGAAAAAGTATCAAGTTAAAGATGTCATAAAGAGGCGGTAAGAATAATTTTTAATAATCTACGGAGGTGCTATTGGGAATGGCATCTTTGCTATAACTTGTGGGTGCTGATATCTGTAGCATGTCCCCACAAACCGTTCCACCCTTAGGCACGGTTTATACAGAAGAGACGTGTGGCGGTGGCGGATTGTCAAAGTAACACAATATAAACCTTATAGTACGCATATAGTATAGCATAGCGTCGGTCGTTGGGAGAATTACGCCCGCGCCTATTGATGATATTTTTTTAATTTTAGTACATTTCTAAGCTCAAATTGGCTCTTGAATACTATACAAAAAAAAATCAATTATTAATTAGTCCCGGCTCAAACCGTAAAATGACTGAGCTAAGATGAAACACTCACTTCTCCAGAGGCGGGCACATGAAGTGGCGTATGTTTCTCGGCATGAACACGTCTGCCTGCACCTTGCAGACGTCCCACGCGTATTCCTCGAAATCCCTCATGATATCACCATCGACCGGCGGGCCTATACCGGGCACAGCGTACACCAGTGTTATCTGTGGACGAGGATTTAGGTTAACAATCTTTGTTCCATAGAAAACAAATCAACGAATTTATTATACAGGGTGTCAGGAAAAATATCATTGACCTTTAAACCACAAACAAAGTGAAAGTGGTTCAGTTTGGTGGTTTAGACTTTAGACCATCAAACTGAACAACTTTCACTATGGGACCAATACCGAAATAGTGAAAGAAATATGTTGTTCAATAAACTTGTATTAATCTATCTATCTGTGTATATTAATCTATCTGTGTCAATACTAAACTACTCGAGCTCGTATGGGACAGCTATTTTTTTTCGTGTTTCGATGTTGGTCCCATAATGAAATTTGTTCAGTTTGATGATCTTAACAACCCCCTTAAAAGTTTTAAATGTTTATTTTTACTTTTGTAACACCCTGTATATTATAAGGTCTAACAAAATCAGGTGAAACTATTTTAAGGGGATGATCAGACCATCAAACTGAACAACTTTCTCTATGGAACCAATATCGAAATCAAAAATTTTTAAAATAATAATGTACACTGATCTACTAATATTTGGGTATTATCCCTGAATGGGGACCTGTGTTTTGTTTACTTCTACACTTTACTAACCACGCGCCGCACGGCCGCACGGCACACGGTGGCTTCCTTTGAACTCAACGCCACCCCCGCCGCCCTCGCTTGCATTGCGATTGCGACCTTGCTTTGACGATCAGTAGCGCTTGAGCCGCCGCGCCAAGAGATCGATTATCGATATGAAATCGCGCGCGCGCGCCTCAACCTCTTGCGTTGGGTTACGTACGTGGTATGTTATACCAGCATGGTGTATTGACAAGTGTAGTGTTCCGACCTACTTGGACGATACCTACACTGACCTGACCTTACGCCACTTGATTTCCATGTATGGGGTCGTGCAAAAACATTAGTGTACGGACAGGACGACCCATGAGCCACCCATGAGCTCAGACAACGGACAGGGAAGTGTACGCATGTGATGTTATTAAATACGTTAGAAACGTAACGTTTTAATCAAAGTGCAAAGACACATCCAAACACGTGACATAAAGTTCAGTGAAAAAGGTGTAATGTACAAAATTTTATGTAAGTACCTACCTACCTACCTACTCCTACTTACCATACCATTGGACCCATTTTTAAACACGCTTAAGTAGAATAATTGTCAAGTATTCATTTAATTTTTAAAATAGGTAGGTATTCCACTGTCTTAACGTCCACTGATGTGTGACGGGAAATGGTAATATTGGTAATCAAATTTTTAAGCAAAATGCTATCTACGTACAATATCTGCCTACTACACATCCAAAATAAAACAATGTCCAACTGTCAGTCCAACTGTCAACTAGTACGCGTGTCCTGCGCGTAAGTTCACTGACCTCACATTGCCCGGCACTGCACCTGAGTGCGCTGTTCTGTGATGTGAGTGGGTCTGTGATGTGAGTGAATCTGTAATGTGAGCGAGTCAGACTCACTCAAACAGGGCCAGATTCAGTGGTAGATACGTATTATTGTCATACTTTTATAACAGCTGATTTTTTTTTTCCGATTTCGATATTGGTCCCATAGAGAAAGTTGTTCAGTTTGATGGTCTGATCATCCCCTTAAAATAGTTTCACCTGATTTTGTTAGACCTTATATAGAGTTATTTCAAATTAGTTGGTGAAACTGAACCAGGGCAAATTAATGATAACAGAATGCATTATCAATGTTTATATTTGGTATGAATGATTAACAAAATTATTATTATTGTACGTTAAGGCTGCAGGGCGCAGGGCGCGGGCGGACATTGACTGTAATCATATGATTGGGCGGCGGGTCACTATCACGCAATCGTACTTAGTAACTGATACCAAATGCGTTTGTGACGTTTCGCCAACTAATTAGATTTAACCTTATATGAACTATCGCATACGAAGCAGGGGCACAGAAAACCACATCATAGGCCCCGAACCCTTTCTTGGAATATCTGACAGTCTAACGCGCGACTCTTTGAATAGGTTCAGCTTTGGATAGGCAATAAAGCTTTGGTGCAACACCCCAGGCATGGGCCACTCCAAAGCACTTATCAAAGGCTCCAATTGCAAACTTGCGAACGGTATCCTTGCCCTCAGCAAGGACCAAAAAATGTATACAATAGCAAGGTCACTCACAGGCCACAGCAAATTAAATAAGCACATGCACACACTGAATTTAAGTGACACGACCGGCTGCAGATTCTTTAAGGAGGAGATGGAAACTCCTCTGCACCTCCTATGTGACTGTGGCCCCCTGATGTACAAACATAGTACTCATCTAGGTAGGCAGGTACTGACACCAGATGAGATACAAACTATCCCGATCAAGAACCTATTGCGTTTTCAGGCCGCAGTGAGGATTGGTAAGGAACTTTAAAAAGGGCGTTTACAAAGGACCAGCTATGGTCTACGTGGCACAGGCTCAACAAGCCTGTCAAGGCCCAAAACCCCCCTTAATAATAATAAGCCGGCGCGGCTACGGAGCGGAACGAGTCGCATTTTTACGCGGCGGATTTCCATTTGTGCGATGTGGCCGATGCGGCCGGTCATCGTAGTGTGCTAAGCAGAACTTTTCACAACGTCTGCCATTGTGTTCATTGACTTTAATTGCGTTTGCGAACCGCAGAAGATGTTCTGTCACACACACACACACACGAATGAACCCCCACACAGACATGTACCAACGTGAAATACAAACATGTATCAACGTGAAACACAATCAACGTAAAAAACATTATCAAAAAGACCTCAGGTATAAGCAGTTCCTCTTCTTCCACCTCCTCGAGCTCAGGGACTATGGTCTCCATATTCTCATCCAGGAATGTCTCCAGAAGGTCCCTGATCATTGCCACCTCTTCAGGTTTGGCCTGTAAAGGAACGTAAGAGTTAACGGATGCTGGCAACATCAACAAAAATATTTTTTTTTCTCGCTCCATCTCCAACGCATCGTGAAAAATCGTGAAAAAATACGATTCCGTGCTGCCAGGTGCTGCCAGATGATGCTCAACCCTAATTCATCCATACTGGACTGAAATGGAGGTGTGATGCCTGATGATGATAAAGATAACACAAGTTTGCATTAGTATCAGATAGGGTTGCCAGATCTTAAATAATAAAAAAATAAAATTACAATAAAATTAAATGAGTCAGTCTTCTTTATTATATAGGGTGTAAGTGACAGCCTAGCAAATTTATACTGAAACGGTGAACTCAGACCATCAAACTGAACAACTTTCGGTATGGAGCCTACCTCAGGAAACGCGAAAAAAAATCAGCTGTCCCATACAAAACTGCTGTACCTACCCGACTAAAATGTATGGGGCAGCTGATTTTTTTTCGCGTTTCCTGAGGTAGGCTCCATAGTGAAAGTTGTTCGGTTTGATGGTCTGAGCTCATCGTTTCAGTATTTGCTAGGCTGTTACTTACACCCTGTATAAATCATTCATTATTTACAATTTGGTCTGGCGTCTGGACGTCTGGCGTCTAAATATTTAATTTTGGAAAACAAAATTAAATATTTAGACGCCAGAGCCCGGTTTAAAGGCTCAGTTTCCCTCAAAATAGAGTAACCTGCTCAACTTTAAAAGCTTAACAAAGGCCGGACACCGTATTTGCCCAGACACACATCCAAAAAGCCTAACGATGTCCATGTTCGGCTTCATCCGGACGCCTGGCCACGCTAATATCGGAGGGTAAGTAGGTAGAAAGTTTGATATAAACTTGCAATAAACACAAGTTTATTCCTAGTAATTTCTATCTGGGAAATAACCCTCTTCATTATTATTGACATTGTTCATCTTTTCAGAATACCTTTTTCTTCTTCAAGTCCGGATCAGGCAGTATGCCGATTTGTTCGTCGATGTACGCCATGATTTCCTTCTCAATGTGGCTGACTATGAACTCTCCACTCGTCGTGGACATCTGACGGCCCGCCACCATCCCTGTTGGTAACATTTAACTACAGCAGGCTAGCATAGCACGCACGAGAAAGCGACAAAACGAGAAAAATGTCATTCGCGCTGTTTTTGGCATGCACAAAGAAAAGACAAAAAACATGTCAATATTTCTCGTTTTCTCGGTGGCCGAAGCATGCTAGATCCGGAGGAGTACTGACAGAATGTTGTCAAAAAAACATACCATATTTCTGCACGATAAAATTTTTGACTCTACCACCGCGTCGGAAAGTGTTCAGTTGTAGAGAAGATGCGGCCAGAAACTCTACAACGCACATCTTTTAAACAAAGCAAAATACACAAAGTACCAAGTTATAAAGTAAAGCAAGTAAAAAAAAAGTAAAGTAAAGTAAAGAACACAAAGTATAAAGTAAAGAAAGTAAAATAAAGTATATTTGATTTGATTTTATATTACTATATGCGGAAATAATTATCGTAAATTCGTAATATTCTAACCCAGATCGTAACTGGCGGAATTGAATCTGTCAACGAATTGTGATATTTCATCAAATGTCTCCATCAGGTCTTCCCGTCTTTCTTCACGCTCTTGGTATCTCTGGGGGAGGTAGGAAGTATGGATCAATTGGATATATACAAGGTCCCAGTCTTTGCCTACAGGGCTGAGAAAAAGGCATGACGTTATGCTGGGCAAAGAGAATGGAATTAAGAGACGTTTTAAGAGACCGCACTGTCTAACTAGCTTCGAAATCCTAATACGATTCGAAATACTAATTTGTATGAAGCTAGGGCATTCTACCCTTGAAGCCCATATATTCTGGGGTATTTCATACAATCACGATTTTGTTCTGTGTGTCGCGGCACTGATGCAGGGTGTAAACCAGGAAGCTGGCAGGCATAGGTATTATCTATACCTTGGAGTACAGACTGCCTAACAAGTGGTTCACCAAATCATGTTTCAACATGATAATACTCCTTGGTGGTCGGTAATGATCGTTCTTCTTTCGTAAATTCTTGTCGTTATTTTCGACGTTACTTTGTCCCTTTCTAATCCAACGACAAAAATTGTAGCTCCTGTCATACATTACGTCACGTCATTGGATAGAAAGGGACACAAAAACGTTGGAAATATCGACTACGGAGACATTCGAAAGAAGATCTAACATTACCAACCGCCATGGCCAATTCTTGTTTCTACGCTTGTAAGGAGGATTGGCATCCTTTATGATTCTAAAATCCTTGGTGTAAACTTTAAATGCGTTACAAACCATAACCGCCAGGCCATTTGTACTCTTTTTGGTAAATTTTAATATGAAATTTATTTTATGTTTTCGTTGCGAAAATAAAGAGTATTGTCAGAATAAAACCAGCACGAATGAGCATGAGTGGCAGTTTGGTCGTGGTTTAAGATGCAATGCTATCGATATCATTGATATTATTGACAGAAAGAGTATCTTTTACTACGTGTGGCACACTAAAAGTTTTTAGAAAATAATAACTGGCCAAGTGCGTGTCGGACCACGCGCAGGGTAGGGTTCGGTAGTTGCCCGTCACAATATAATAAGGACTTAGAAGGATGCTTTTTGTTTTATACTACGGTTTAACGGCTAATAAAGTCTAAAAAGTACATTTTATAAGTTGGTCGACTATTACTCGTAAACTTGTAAAGCCTACTTAGCGGTGATAGTTTTCCTTTTAATTTCATTATATATACTACTGCCGAGAATTGATGGAAACGAGGCTGCTGACGAGCTGGCACGAAAAGGGGCGGAAGAGGACGCCATAG
Source organism: Agonopterix arenella (assembly GCA_927399405.1). Lineage (NCBI taxonomy): Eukaryota > Metazoa > Arthropoda > Insecta > Lepidoptera > Depressariidae > Agonopterix > Agonopterix arenella. The sequence goes on along the minus strand of OV656718.1, from coordinate 5,341,786 downwards.
GCCCCGAGCCTTATTGCGGCATCTCTTGCAACACCTCTAGACGTGTGTCTGACGTTGACTCTAACAAAAAATTTCACTTTAAAGCTTAATATTTCGCTAACGGATCCCTTAGTCGAAAAATTGTTTACCCAAACCTACAATATTTTTAAAAGACCTATCCAACGATACCACACAACTTGAGATACACGAGAAACAGAAATCTCATCACCACTTCATTGTGTAGGGGAGGTAACCTAAAAAAAAATATTTTGAATGATTTTATTTTACCACTTTGTCGGCATGATTAATTAACCTCTCTGAGAAGCATTGTACCCCCTGTGCTTTACTATGAAATTACTGAAATAGGTAAAATTATTTATTAATCTAGTACAAAGCTTCCCGACGCCTAAATATTGATGTAGGATCTTTTTTAATGTTTTCATAGCAATGCTTAAGGTTGCTTGAATCTGCTGGTAGGTCACCCTGTCTCATGTGCTGTAGTAGGTCACCCTCTTATCAGCCTCTCTCATGTGCTGCACAGCATAGGCGTTTTCCTCAGTTGTCACTGTTGAAGGACGTCTCCATCACTGAGATTGCTACGATCATGATTAAACTCATCATATCATCATCAGCCTATAAACGTCCCACTGCAGGGCACAGGCCTACCCTCAGGGAGGGTGTATGGGCATTAGTCTACCACGCGTGCCCAATACGGATTGGTAGGCTTCACATACACATCAGAATTTCTTCTTCAGTGTATGCAGGTTTCCTCACGATGTTTTCCTTCACCGTTTGAGAGCAGTCGGTATTACGTACATAAGTTAGAAAAACTCATTGGTACATGGCATGTTGTTCGTGCGGATTCGGACCCGGACCCCTACAATTGGGTGTCCATACCGACGCTCTCAACTCTCAAACTCATTTAACCAGTTGTAAACAAGTGTCAAGGGATGGGGCTTCATCATGAAATAACAATCGAAGTCTATGACTAACTTTGTTATCGACTAGGCCCACAATAACAATCGTAATAAATTGGGAAGAAATCATTTTTCCTTGCTAAATTCGTCTTGCCTCGCGACACGTACTTTTAAAATGGCCGCCAAATCGTTAAAACAAATGACAATCAGACAAAATTTTCAGCTATTGGTTGCCAAAGAGTTGTTTATTAGAAATTAAAATATTTTTTTCATTGGAATTGTCATTAACTGGTCCGTTCTAAAAACTTTCAGTGTGCCTACGTACATAGTATTGTGATGCAATCGTCACAGAGATAGGAAGTACGCAATCGTATCTATACCATCGATAGCATCTCAGTACTATCTGTAGTATAGATTGTATCAATTTGTATTAAAGTAAAAACTATCGATACGTTTTTCAAGGTAACGATCAGGCGGAGGACATTCGCCTTTTGGTGGCTTTTTCCGATTCAGTTTGCATAGAATGTGCTGCCATCTATTAAATATCTCGCAGAACTATGAAAAAAAAAGATTTTATTGTCTGTATCAATGTCAAATTGACAAATTCACAAAATGGCTACCTATCTTGCGTAATGTGCGGGTTGTTTGTAGTTTTCGTTCAATTTCGTGCCGATTTAGTGATGTTCTGAGGTTTCTGTTGTTCTCTTACCAATGTTTAGATTACAGGAATAGTAAGGATACTGGAATTTCACTCGATCGGTGCGGGATTGAACGAAAACTAGCATTCAAAACAATAATATCCATCGGTATGAGTAGATATAAGTATGTATGTATAGTATAGGTTGAATTATGGTCAGTGAAACATAGATGGCGCTAGCTAGCCTTCAATTTGACATAAGGTGGATGCATAATGTTGCCACGAGTGGGTTCTCTTTTCTAATATACTTATATTACTCTTTGGTAACGATAGTCGTTACATAAAAACAACGTCGGAGGACGTAAGGCGTTCTAAAAAAACTGACACCGGTGCTTGCTGCTGCTGCCCACACGATAAGAAGAAGAAGATTACAATATCGATAGACTATCGATGGTTTCACTAATTGTTAGGCAACACTAAATCAAACTATACATACGAGGGGTGTTCAATAAAAAGTGAGAATGACAAAGACGCAGTTATCTTTGAAGACATCTTATTTTATTTTTCAACATAGTCACCTTTTAAGTTAATACTCTTGATATATCTTTTTTCTAGACTAAAAATTCCCGTAGTAAAACTCTTTATTCTGACCCTCTAAAAAATCGTGTACTGCGGCGACTACTGCCTCATCCTCTTAAAATTTTTGGCCTCTGAGGTATTCTTTTAACCGCGGAAAAAGATAGAAATCACTAGGGGCAAGGTCCGGTGAATATGGAGGATATTCCATCAGTTCAAAGCCAGCATCTTCAATCGCAATGCTTGGACTTGTGCGCGGAGGCGTTATCTTGGTGAAACAAAACTTTAGTCAGTTTTACACGTCGTTTCTCGCGTATTTCGTTGCGCAATTTTTTATTTGTCCTGCATATAAATTCCCCGTTATAGTAGCTCCATGATTGAGGTATTCGATCATTACCACCCCTTGGCTGACAAAAAAGAGAGCCCATGATCTTACCGGCTGATGTAGTTGCCTTAAATTTCTTGCAAGTTGGAGATGATGGTCCGAGTCTTGGACCTGCTGTTTCGTTTCCGGGTCATAATGATAAAGCCATGTTTCATCCATGGTTATCATTATCATCATCATCAGCCTATAAACGTCCCACTGCAGGGCACAGGCCTACCCTCAGGATGGGCATTAGTCTACTACGCGTGCCCAATGCGGATTGGTAGACTTCACATACACATCAGAATTTCTTCTTCAGTGTATGCAGGTTTCCTCACGATGTTTTCATTCACCGTTTGAGAGCAGTCGGTATTTCGTACATAAGTTAGAAAAACTCATTGGTACATGGCATGTCGTCCGTGCGGATTTGAACCCGGACCCCCATAATTGGGTGTCCATACCTCTGCGCAACGCGCCACCGATGTTCTCGATCCATGCGATCCATGGTTATGAATCGAGACAAAAATCGATCAGGATCTTGCTGCAACAAATCCGAACAGCGTCGCGAAATCCTTAGTCTCGTTTGTTTCTGCGCGTCCATAAGCATTCTGGGCACCCAGCGAGGGGACAGTTTTTTCATACCCAGGTGGTCGTGCATAATATTATAGATACTCCCTATCGAAATTTTCATTGCTTTGGGTATAAAACAAACTGTAACACGACGATCCGCCAAAACATTTATTCAACTTTTTTATAATTTGTTCGGTTACTGCCTGTTACTGCTGTCGCGTTAAACTCAGCACACCAACAACTGTAGAACATGGAGGTGCATGAACCCCTAATATTCCTTGCAAGTCTTGATTTACCTGCTCCGTATTAACATTTTTGAGACAGAAATATTTAATTACCGAGCGAATTTAAATTCTCTCCATTTTTTTTTGGTTCAATTCAAGGTAAAGGGTTTAATATATCCCATACAACCGATGTCTGCAATACAATTATCTCATTTATAGCAATTAAAACGTAGGTGTTCGACATTTTGACGCTTCTTTTGAGTTTTTGGAGATAATCGAAAGACGCAGGAAACACAGAGAAGTCCACAGGAAAGAGGTGAACCGACCGCTTTGCCGCGCTACAAATGACGGAACACTTTTCCTGTTTACGACCCATACACCATCATATTTCACTGAACTGTATATTGTTCACTTACACGACACTTAGTTACGCAAAATAACACCAATTTTACGAACCAAAACTCACTATAAACAATAAAAATTCGACAATATATGTGGACTCCAAACGCCAAAAACTCTCAATTTTCTCCATTTTCGAGAACAAGTTCCGAAACGTAGAAAACAAATGACTAAAATTTTTTAAAAACATGAAAGTAGAAAACTTTTTAATTATTATAAAAAATGTCTAGGCTTGACCTGCCAGTGTCAATTTTGTTTCTTATCAAGGAGTATCTATTTCATTCTCACTTTTTATTCTTCTTCTTATCGTGTGAGGCAGAGCCATGGTGTCAGAGTTTTTTAGACCGCCTTACGGCCTCTGAAGTGGTTTATTGAACATCCTTAGTAACTAAAGAACAATTCTCACAGAATTGACGTAAAACGTAATCTTCTGCGTTTCGGTAGGCTCTTCCTCCTCTTGAACAATATTAGCTCCTCCAAGAGATGACTTAGTGGATTTAGCTGATAGGGCAGCAGTGGACTTAGGTGCCATAGCGGATACTGTGGATTTAGCTGCGTGAACTGTTGAAAGTTGACCTGATGGTGCATTGTAGTCACCATCCTGGTATTCGTCGCCATCTTCTTCTTCTTTTGGTTCGCCTGTTTTTATTAGAAGTTAATTTTTATTTATTTAAGAGCGGACTGCGAGCGTTGAATGACAAGCGAAACATGTTGCGCATCCTTGTTGAAATAATGATTTATGAACCAAACTTTGCGTTTGAAACGGCACGACCATGTACCTACTTACCTTCCTTTGTTTGTCTTGAATAAAATAATTTATAAAATGATTCTTAATAATCATTTAATTTATTAATTTTTCTAATTTAATTTTTTCTAATTATTAATTCCGTCTACGCGTATTGTGCGTCAAACTTTTGTATGGACTGAAACCACTTTAAGAGGCTATGTGAAAAAAATAGGATTCTTCAAAGCGTCATATATCATGAAGTACTAACAGTAGGAGTATGATTAGCGGATATGTGTAAATTGAACATATGATTGAAGTTTGATTAGAGCCAAAACACGATTAAGACACATTTTCTCGATAGAAAAACAAGCCAAAGTAGCCTCCGTCTTTATCGATAAACGCTCGGAACTGCTAAACGGTGAATAATAGAAACACGAGACTTGATTTAAAAAAAGAGATTGTTATTTTACAAATTTTGATTAGAGCAGAATTCTCAATTAGCATTTCCACGTATTCTGCCATACCTAAGATTTACTCCCATACATCGATGTCGGTACTAACCATAGACGATTTTTTTTTCATTTACGCTTGTACCTTAACACACATATACAATTTATATATTTATATGAACAAAGAGATTTAACATCATAATATTGAATGTCTTTGTATATGATGTGACTCCGGAGTCACACGGCCGTCGTAGTAGGTACAAAAAAGTGGTTACGTCGATAAGGACAGCAATAAGGTAGTGATCTCCCTTTTTAACTAGAGCGAATTTGCTGTGTGCATCTCTTATTGAGTGAATAAGACACGTGCTTCCTTCTATTACATTCTCTTGCTACGGGACTAACACGAATGAACTGTTGAATGAACAAACATGTTATCTATCTATATATTGTATCTATCTATTCGATTTTCATTTACTGGCGTTTCCTTAAAGATTTCGCCAGTATCAAGTGTTGAAGATAATATTGTAATCTCAAGTTACCGTTTTAAAGTTAAAACACAAAAGAGTTTACAAAATGGTGGAACCACGTGCAAGCCTAACAGATGCCAATACACACGCGTCCGCCTCCGTCAGACTTGCAGCGCGACTCCTCTATCTATCTAACACTCCATTATGAATATCTAATACAATAAAATAGAGTTAAAAAGACATAACCGAAGATTTCGTATGGCACATCGTTATCCTCTTCATCATATACATGTATCTCTATCTCATCCACCATTTTAACTTCCTTCTCTTCTACTTTCTTCTTTTTAAACGCTTCTATATCTGTCAGGTGATAGTTTAGCTGTCAATTTCAGATAATTAGCACAGCGTAAGCATAATGATGATGAAAATGAAGCATAATGAGATTCAGTTAACATCATCACGGAGAGAAATATCTATAATAGTTTAAGGGCCTGTTTCACTGCTTTTGGATAAGTTCTTGTTAGCTTATCCGACAGCTCATTTGACATATTTTGTATGAAGAATATGTCAAAATATTTGTCGGATAAGCTAATAAGAACTTATTCGGAAGTGGTGAAATATCTATAATAGTTTAAATGTGTCAAAATTAGCTGAAACTATTTTAAGGGTATGCTCAGACCATCAAACTGAACAACTTTCTCCATGGGACCAACATCGAAATCGTGAAAATTTGTAGAATTGAAGAAATTATAATAATAAATAGAGAAAGTTGTTCAGTGTGATGGTCTGAGCATACCCTTAAAATAGTTTCAGCTAATTTTGATTTTTTAAGGGGATGATCAGACCATCAAACTGAACAACTTTCTCTATGGGAACAATATCGAAATCGCGAAAAAAAATCAGCTGTTCCATCCAAACATACTCGACCTAAAATGTATGGGACAGCAGATTTTTTTTCGCGATTTCAATATTGGTTCCATAAAGAAAGTTGTTCAGTTTGATGGTCTGAGTATACCCTTAAAATTGTTTCAGTTAATTTGTTAGACCTTATATATGGACCGGTAACGATAATTTTGGCTTGACCACATACATACGAAATTCCGGAATTGTGATTTTGTATAGGATTTGATACCTCCGCAATTCCCAACGCAATTATGGAAGGGAAAAATCCACACGAAATTGTAATCCTGATTCGGAGTTCCGTACGTATGTGGCTGACCTAAGGCTGATTTTCTACAAGATATGTGCGAGGAAGCTAAGCTGTGCGCGAGGAAAGAATCCACTATATAATCACACCATTTTCCTCGCTCAGCTCAGCTCTGGTAGAAAAGAGCTTAGGGAAGAAGTTGAAGCGAGGTCTTTCTATTTACAAAACAAGCGAGAAATGGTGGACCAAGAGTTGTGTGCGAGGAATGCGTGCGAGGAATATGTGCGAGGGATGCGTGCAAAGATGTGAGCATTGCCGTGTCATAAGAATAATTAAGTTAGTCTATGGCTGTGTGCCCACACCTCACCTCACTCTCCATCATATCCTCTCACCGTTCATCTTCCTAGCACATCTCTGTTGGGAAAGCAATCTATCAAAAACAGTTAAAAACTACTAACCTGCCTTTGAGACCATTTCGTGTGACAACATCCTGGATTGGCTTAACTGTTTCAATTTGAGCTGAAATAAAAAAATCACTCAATTATAAAGTACTTAGAATAGTTTGAAGGGGTTGGGGGGGGGGGGGGGGGGGGGGGCAATTCAAGTTAACAACTCTCCCCATTAAAAAGTCCTCCCGATCCCGAGTGCATCCAGTCATATCATTGTTAACAAGCATGGCAGTTTGGAATCGGGTACAGTTGGGACCAGGAGTATCAGAAGTATGAACGAGGGGGATCTTGGCATCTTGGATCAAAGTAAAATGAAAGGATCGGCCGTACGCGAAAATTTTGAACCAGAAAAATAAGTCAAAACAAATGACAGGTAATAATTCAAATATGTACCGAGATGACAGACTAACTGCCAGTTGTACGTACGTTCATTAAGAATAATCTTCCATTAAATCTCATGTTGTCACTTTTTGTTTTGTTGACATAGAGAAAGCTGACAAGAGACTTAATGACGGATTATCTTTAATGAACTTATGTGAAACTGGCGGAAATTGTGCTAGTTTCTATGGAACAAGTGGGACCAAGTGTACTACTTGTGTGCTTCAACAAAACGCGCTTTGGGCATATCCATTAATTTTACATTATCTAAGCTTGGGTCTAGCCGGGACAAGTAGGGTTGTGCCTTTGGTCAATCTAAACTTTGACATAATAAGTATAATATAGACGTGAAACGTCTTCCATTTCGGTCAGTGGGTCACTTGCAAAAACCATAATGTAATAAAATACAGGGTCCTTCTTAATATGCTGACACTATTTTATGAAGATGATCAGACCATCAAACTTAACAACTTTCTCTATGGGACCAATATCGAACTCACAAGAAAAAAAACAGCTGTCCCATACATTTGGCTCGAGTAGGTTTGCAGTTTTGTATGGAAGAGCTGATTTTTTTTTCGCGATTTCGATGTTAGTGCCATAGAGAAAGTTGTTCAGTTTGACGGTCTGATCATCCCCTTAAAATAGTTTCAGCATATTTATAAGGACCCTATACAGGTTGAAATTGATATCATTAGCATCCTTTTAAACTAAGAGTCTACCCATCAAACTGTACAACTTTTACTATGGGAGTTATGGGTGGCTATGAATAGCACCATCCCATTTCCTCCCGTGGGTGTCGTAAAAGGTGACTAAGGGATCTACCGAAAGATGGGCAGCAGCATCCTCTGAGTACACACATTGTTTCGATCCAACTGCAATCGCCAACCCGCCTGCCAAGCGTGGCGATTATGGCAAATCCCCCCCATTTTGGGGGAGGCTTATGTCCAGCAGTGGACGTTTAATGGCTGATATGATGATATTATGACAAGATCGCTTATTACTTTGGAAGTATAGCACCTACCGGCGTCATTATTTATTACCATTACTTACTAGAGAAAACAGGGTGTTAGGGTAAACAGTTGCGTTACTTTAAGGGGTGATTGTACCCATGATACTGAACAACTTTTCCTAAGAAATAAACCTATAGGAAATTCGCAAAAAAAAAGACTTTTCATACATCAGCTGATTGCATTTAGTATGGATAGTCCACTAATTTTTTTTGCGAATTTCCTATTGGTTTCTTAGGGAAAGTTGTTCAGTATCATGGGTACAATCACGCCTTAAAGTAACTCAACTGTTTACCCTAACACCCAGTAGAAGCCGTAACTCGGTATAAGACGTACTCCACTCTAAATGCGTCCCTGATACCGCATACCCTATTCTTTTAAATACTTTGACTACATGGATACTTAATTAAGTAATTTCAATTAACTACAAATAACTGGATAATAAATGCGTAAAAATTTATGCAAAACTAACTTCAATTTCTTCGCTTGGTACCGGCTTTCCTGAAAATTGGGCAGTTTTATCATATGGTTGGAATTTAAAATATATTCAATAATGTGGGGGAAAACAGGCAGGACAAAGAAGTAGCACGTCGTGTCGACAACGACTGGAAGAGCTACTGGTCCGTGAAGGAGTTAATGAAGGGTGAACTCCCGCTATCCCTCAAACGAAGACTCATTGACATGTGGATCCTGCCTATCCTAACCTACGGTGCCCAAACCTGGTCTCTCACATAGTCTTAAAAGTCCAAACTCAAGGTTTGTTAGAGAGCGATGGAGCACAGTATATTTGGTGTTAAAAGAACAGATCGTGTCAGGAACACTACACTGCGCTCTAAAACACAAATCGCCGACGTCGGGGAGAAAACGCTAAAACTAAAGTGGGAATGGGCCGGCCATGTCTGTCGAATGCACCAGGAGAGGTGGGCAAAAATTGTTACGTCCTGGATTCCAGAAAACGGCCGCCGGCGCCCGGGTCGTCCTAGGAAGAGGTAGCGGGATGATCTGGATGCTTTTGACGACAAGTGGCCAGAGCTTGCCCAGGATAGAGATGGTTGGAAGATTAAAGGGGAGGCCTTTGCTCAGCAGTGGGATGAAATAGGCTAGGAAAAAAAAATGTGGGGGACTCCAATATCAAGAGATAGGCCCTGTGATTGGCACGGTGATATAGTTGGGTGAATCTTCAGAGCGTTATAGCGTTCAAAGGCCTTGAAGATTCACTCATTTGAACTCTGTGTCCATGGACATAAAGTTCAACTATATTTATAGGTTATCTATTGCCGTGTGTACAAAGACGGACGAAGACCTGTAACCGGACGGGGTTCCCCCAGATTTTTTTTATATTGGTGTAGGCGAAGAATATATAGGGTCCTTCTTAATATGCTGTCACTTTTTTAAGGGGATGATCAGACTGTCAAACTGAACAACTTTCTTGGAACAACTATGGCACCAACTTCGAAATCGCGAAAAATAATCAGCTTTTCCATACAAAACTGCCAACTTACTTAAGCCAAATGTATCGGACAGCAGATTTTTTTTTTCGCGATTTCGGTGTTGGTCCCAAAGTTGTTCAGTATGATGGTCTGATCATCAGTGTCAGCATATTAAGAAGGACCCTGTATTCTCTTCGACGTTTCAACAATAACTAATCTATAGAACAAATCTACTAAAAACATGAAAATCCACCTGTCGACTCTCTCATATAGTTATCTCTTTCTATTTGCCCAGCCCTCTCTATCGAGGGCGACCTTTCAATTTTCCCCAAAAGTGGCATATTCAGTTTAACGCTGAGACGCGCTGATCTGGCTACGTGATCATTGATGAGGGTCAACTTCTGCAGGTCACCACTCATGTCTTGCCAGTAGTCGTCTATCGAACTCTATGGGTAAGGTTAGGTTAGGTTAGGTTAGGTTAGGAGCTTAGACCATTTACCTAACTATGGACGAGTCTGACACTTTTTGACGTTTTAGCCCAGTCATTTTACGGTTTGAGCCGGGACTAATTAATAATTCATATTTTTTCGGTATAGTATTTAAAAGCCAATTTGAGCTTAGAAATGTACCAAAATTAAAAAAAGAACCCGACAGCAACAGTTCCAAATTAAAAATTTAGGTATTATCTCGTTAAAAAAAACCTGATGGTAATTTTTTTGCACATGTTTAAGGCATTACCGTTATACAAACTACAAACATGGTGTAAACATTGTTGTCCACTTGGAAGGTGTTGAAAAATACATTCGTATTTTCTAGGGATGCAACGATTACGAAGAAACACTATGAAAACTCATTTTGAGTATGATATCAACTAAATTTGTTTAGATAATCGTAATGCATCGGTTATCGTAATAAATAACGATTAATATCGTAATCGTGATCGTAATCGTAATGGCCGAATCGTTGCATCCCTAGTATTTTCTAATAAAAACCTAATTTTAAAAATTTCAATGCCTATTTTATTGCTCAAAAATAGTGTTGTACTGTTGAATCTAATTCAAATGAGTGCTTTGGTATTAATTTTGTTAATTTATAAGCCTTCTGGGACTCACAATTTTGATTTTTATGTTGCGTAGCGTATTTTTTTAAATATGTTTTCAGATAGTCTTTTTGTCACTAAATGGTGCCGGTTACAGTTTAAAAGTCCAATTAATAATTATTTCCGACCTCTCCTAGCAAAACTCTGTAAAATGACTGGGCTACTACCTATAGGACCTAGGGACCAAGGGACCAAGGGTGTACGATACAGCGTTTATCAGGGCATTGAATTTAAATAGGTTCAAATTCAATAAACACTTGTAATTTTTTTCACTATTTTCAATTTGTACCCATAACTATACAGGGTGTAAAAAAACCCTGTTGGAACCTTAAAGGGTTGCTTCAGACTATTAAACTGAACTTTCACTATGGAGCCAACATTGAAATCGCGAAAAAAGTCAGCTGTTCCATACAAAACTGCAAACATAACTCGACCGATATGTATGGGACAGCTGATTTTTTTTCGCCATGTCGGCTGGCTCCAACAGGTATTTTCACACCCTATATGATAAATTAGAAACTTAATTAGATCATAGTCAGAAATCAGAAATCAGAAAGTTTATTCATAGAAAAAAAATAAAAAAATAGAAAATTATATAGAAATTTGTTTTTTTTTTGTTTTTTTATTTTTTGTTTTTTAGTCTAGAAGTGGAATTAAAAATAGCACTACGTAGGCACTATATCACGCCAACTTGTACAGGGTGTAAACATAAATGCGTTACATACTTTATGGGGTGCTTTAAACCATCGAGCAGAACAAACTTTTAATATGGGACGTAGTCATTGACGTTTTTATAAGGAACAGCTTTTTTTTTGCGCGATTTCGATGTTGGCTCCATAGTGAAAGATGTTCAATTTGATGGCCTGGAGCACCCTGTGAGAATGTAACGTATTTAATTTTACACCCTGTATAAATCATGCACTCACCTCATCCGGGGATAATACAGCGGACTCTACCTCTTGTTCTTCATGTACCGATATGGTTTCAGGACCGAATCCTGCAAAAAAATGTTGAAATAGTTAGGTAGCCATAAAGGTAAAGAGGTTATGGCAGTTTATAATTTATTTTTTTTAATAGAGGGATTTTCGGAAATATGTTGGTCTCTTCTCTCTGGATAGAAAATTCTTCTTTCTGGATATATATTTCTTGAGTGATAGGTTTACACGTTAGGGTTTTCTTTGTATAGATTTTAGTGAGCAACTTGTATTACAGGTCGGATCTGTGATCCTCCTGACGGGATGTGACCGGCCACCGCTTTCTATCGATTTAGTAATTCGGGTCGGTCCACGGAATGTCAGGGTGACCACAAATATACCATAGGGGTAGGAAGAATAGACCATGAAGGCTTGGTCTATGGTACTCGTTTCGGCAGGTTTGGGGTACCAGGGTACGCGGCATACCCGGTGGGCTTGTCGGTTGGTAAGGTAAATCGTTATGGTATAATTTTGGGATGCTTTCATGGGGTTTGTGTAAGGGCTCAAGGCTGACGAACCATTGTCAGGGCCCACCGATATGCTGATACAGGTTACTAGCAGTAACTAGGCCAGTGTCCATGTGTTAGCATTGTATATTATTTTCCTGCCAAGGTAGTCGTATTAATGTAGGTCAGGTAAATAGGGAGCTTGGGGACCTGGACGACTGGTTGAATGTACGGAGGTTGGATAGCCATAGCTTGATGGCTGGTTTTTATTTTAATTAAATTTGGAACGTTGTCAAATCCCGTGGTGGATTTCAATTATAATTATGACGCCAGGGGAGTTGAAGATCGTTTCAAAAAGCTAAAAGCCTAAATATTACAAAATAAATTACTAAAGCAATAAAGCTTTTATTTTAATCTACTTACCATGAGTTTTACGCCTCCACAGTACCTACAATTAATAAATTTATAATGCTTAATGCTTTGCTTGCGTATCTGCGCAGTTGATTATTATTAAAATCGTGTGAACCAATCACGACACTCTACGGTTGCGCGCCAAAAATGATCTGCTTCTATTTGTCGATTGATTTCACGCCTAACGCATGACCGACGCGATCTATATTTGGTCAATTGACAGCATGACAGTCGATTTCCCTCTTTAACGTAACGTGGTAAATGATGGAGGCAATATCGTTCAGGGGAAGAAACGAGTACACTGCCGGTTTTGGATATCCTTCACCCATGAGGCAGTAGGATATGTTCCATGGTCTCCTACTCCTCTCCGCACGCTCGGCAGCTTCATCATCATCATCTCTGCCGATGGACGTCCACTGCTGGATAGGATCGCCACAACGACCGGTCCTGCGCTGCCCTCATCCAACGGGTTCCCACCGCCTTCACCAGGTCATCGTTCCACCTTGTGGAGGGCCTACCCACGCTATGCTTTCCCGTACGCGGTCATCACTCGAGAACTCCCCCACCGGCCATCGGTTCTGCGAGCAATGTGCTCCGGCTACTTTAGCAATTCTTTAAGCAAGCGTTACTCTGGTTCTTCTGCAGATCTCTTCATTTCTGATTGGATCCCGCAAGGATTGATTGTTGGTTGGGCTATTGCAGGTAAATTTCGTTATGTAACACGCTGCGACCATTACTGGTCTCTTGTGTTCGCCCCAAGCTCACCCATACTTACGCATACCTCCGAACATGGTATTTTCTTTTCATTCTCGGGTATGTAGGTTTCCTCACGATGTTTTCCTTCACCTCCGAGCATGTGATAATGATAAAAATACACATAAATATTACATAAATTCCATAGATAGAACATCCATCCATTCCTTTCCTTAGTGATACAGCCAAAGTTACGAACCGCCGCCTCATGATGGAGTCGCTGGCTCTCTTCCGTATGGACTATCATTGTTCTAGGAGGGAATCGCCCTTTGGGTGACTTTCAGCCTTTTTATGAGGCCTTGAGTGCTCGGCTTACCTTCCCTATACCCGTTGAGGTATTTAAAGTCCTTGGAGGCGTCCATGTGTGCCAGGAAGATGTACATCGCCAGGAAGTCCTGGACCGGGATGGCAGCGGATCCACCGTCAGGCTCCTTCGTTAACGTCTCGCATAGAAGGATCATTGTGTGGGTGAGACTCTGCAAAGATACCAAATTACTGAGCCGTGCAAAGAAAAAATACCATAAAAAATAATAAGTTCAGTTTCTGTTCAACGCGGATCCGCACGACGAAACAACTTATTTCTATTGTGTCTGTAATTCCCGGCATACGAGAGGTTAATCACGATTATCGATCTCAGTAATAAAAGGATAAACAAACTTAAAACCTCATTTTACGTCTGGAGTTAATAAAAGGCATACCTTAGTAAGCATCCCAGCGGCAACAGCGATGAAATTCAAGAACAAAATGGTATCTCTCCGTAGGTAGGTGTCGCACAAGCACAGAATCCTCTTCAACTCCATGGGGTCAAGACAGAAGCCCTGCCAGGCAGCGCGCACCGACGCCAACTGAATCTCCACTGTGCCTGACATCTGGAGATATTTGTAGTCAACTTGTACTGACATACTGCTAGGGCTTCTTCTTCTAAAGCCGTAGCATGCTACACGTGATACGGCTGTATCACGTCTTTTATCTCATTCGTTCGCGCTTAAATAGAAAGAGAGCGAAGGTGTGATAGCGCTGTATCACGGTGGCATGCTACCCATACTGAAGTGAATTTTTGGGCATCATCAGTAGGAAGGGATTTGTTGGAATCCAGCGGGTTTGCTGGAAGGAATCTCTTAAGAGATAAGCTCGCCCTTTGTACATATCTTTTCTATTGTCTATATCAATGTGTCTGTGTGTACAATAAAGTGTTATAATATAATGATGTTCATACGACCCGTGGTAAGTCAATCCTACACATATGTCAGGCACATTTTGCGCAAAGTGCGCATGTGCGAACGTCATCATGTCCAATCCAAAACGTTGTTTGAAGTGCCGTACCTGTGGCTTTAGAGGGAGCGAAGCGAGCTCGACTTTTCTCCGCTCTACGAATCGGTTTTAGATAGAGCAGCTCACCAATCAGAATCGAGGTACCTACTACGTAATTAGCCACCTCTTGTCTACTCTTGATAGTTTAATTTATTTATTTATTAATATTGTAATCTACTAACATAGTTTATAAGTTCTCCAATACCTATTAACATTGTTTGTATGGATAAGTTGTCTGAAATAAAAGATTTTTATAAAATTTTTTTTTTTTTTTTTTTTTTACTACTGTCTGGCAAAATTCCGTACGTCTGATCAGATTGCGTTGGATTTTTCTGACAGAAAATTCTTATATCGACCACAAGCCAACGAGAACACCATTCAATCATAAAATCGATATTATAGTGTACCTGGTTAGCTAGCACCTTCAAACAGCCTCTGGTAAGTCCCCCCTCAGTGCTATAAATGGGATATTCAAGCCTCAGTTTGACCGGAGGAGGACGCTTCTGTGCAAGAGCCTTGAAATATTCGTACGACCATCGTAGCAGGTCGTAAGGTTGAGTTTTGATTGCAGCTGGAAATAATATTGAGCATTTTATCCTCAGTTGGCAGTGAACCTGCCTGCTGGGCAGAGGGTCGTGGGTTCGAATACCGGAACGGGCAAGTATTTTGAATGATCAATACGATATTTTTCAAAACATACAGACGTAGCCAAAATCTTGCTTATACATAAGGGGATGCTTCAGACCATCAAACTGATCAACATTCACTATGGAGCCTACCTCAGGATACGAGAAAAACAAATCCACTATCCCATACAAAACTGCAGTAATGGCTCGACTCAAATGTATGGGACAGCTGATTTTTTTTTCTTCTCCTTGTTGGCTCCATAGTGAAAGTTGATCAGTTTGATGGTATGAAGCTTCCCCTTTAGTATTTCTAGGGTGTTTTATTAAATCCTGAATTATTCTTGAAAGAAATATCAATACTATTATAAAACTGTAACAGGAAGTTTGTCTGTACATTGAAGATATTAACAAAAAAAAAGTTACGATATGGTTTTTAGGTGTCCCTGATTCCATTTCACCAATTTTTTGATTTTTTGTCTGTCTGTTTGTTTGTGTGTTTGTTTGGGTTTTTGTTTGTTTGTTTGTTTGTTTGAACGAGTATCACGCAAAAACTACTGAACCGATTTTGATGAAACTTTTTTTGTTTGATAGCTTATGATCTGACTTAAAATTTGGTATATAATTTGTGTGGACGAAGTCGTGGGTTAACGCTCGTTTAAATATAAAATAGGTCTAATTTTGGAGGAGGAAACAAGGGAATACGAGGTTGTGATTTCTATAGGTAAAATCAGTCTGTGCTGCAGATATCACTTTCGCACTGGTAACTCGGTAGGTCGGGAACAATGCGACAGCAATAGATCAATCCCAGCAAACAATTTGGTCGTATTAGGCCCCCATTTATATGACTATTTTGACTTATAAAAGTTATATTACGGTAATTTCGTCATATAGTGGTGCTTTATGCGTCTAATGTTCGACTATACGACACCTATGCGAGCAAATTGTTAGTTGGGATAGATCTGTTAAAAACCTATTTCTTCAAATGACTTGCAGACCGCGTTTTGTCTTATCACAGCCTAAATTAGGACTGGATTGAGGTCAATAGCAAACCCATTTTTAAATTAAAAAAAATTTAAGTCCCACTGCACTGCACATACCCTCAGGGGTATGTACGTTAGTCCGCTACGCGTGCCCTCTTGCCCATTAGTCCATTACATATGATTAACTAAAAATAAATATAAATAAATAAATAAAAAATCCACAAATATACTCTAATTAGATCAAAAATATGCAGCATGTTCTAATTTGTCTAATTATAATCAATTACATGGCATGTCATAGTGCGGATTCGAACCTAGACCTCAAGATTGAGTTTCCATAGCTCTCCGCAACGCGCCACCGAGGCTGCTCTTAAGGTGGTTTCAGTCCATACAAAAGTTTGACGCATAATACGCGTAGTCGGAGTTAATAAAAGTAATATTTTAAATGAGGAAAAATAGTTTAGAAAATCTAGTTGCCGCGTCACAAATAACATTTGCAATTTATAAAATAATTACGAAGATATAAAGCTTTGAAATTTTTCATACAAAATTTTTAAAGCTTTATAATCTTCGTAATTATTTTATAAATTGCAAATGTTATTTGTGACGCGAAGATATAAAGAATAAGAAGAAGATAATAAAGCTTTGAAATTTTTCATACAAAATTTTTAAAGCTTTATATCTTCGTAATTATTTTATAAATTGCAAATATTATTTGTGACGCGGCATCTAGATTTTCTAAACTATTTTTCCATATATTTGGTCTAACTAAAACAGCTGAAACTATTTTAAGGGTATGATCAGACCATCAAACTGAACAACTTTCTCTATGGGACCAATATCGAAATCGAAAAAAAAAACAGTTGTCCCATACAAAACTGAAAACATAACTCGACTCAAATGTATGAGACAGCTGATTTTTTTATCGCTATTTCGATTATGGTCCCATAGAGAAAGTTGTTCAGTTTGATGGTCTGATCATTTATTTTTATTTATTTATTTGATTAACTTACAGTTATTACACTCCCGGAACTCAGCTGATTTTGTTAGACCTTATATACAAAGTTACTTATATTAATACCGTGTACGCGTAATGTGCGTCAAGTTTTTTATAAGTAAAATTGACTCCTCTGCAACCACCTTAAGGAAGAGTTTTTTTAATATGTTTTTTCTCACCTTTACAATACCTCTTGAGAATATACGGATACTTGGGAGGTATGACTATCTGCTGAGAGCAGTACATCTGCTCTACTAGCTCCGGCATCTTGATTTCTTTTCACACACCCTGTATCTGGAATCAAACACCTTGTCCTGTATCAGAAATTAACACACAATCGGAAATTATAATAAAAAAATATTTTCTGAAAGTAAACACCCTGTAGACCCGATACCCACTGGAAATGGACTAGTTCGTCTAGCTAACGTAGGCCTAGCATGTCACAATGGAGCCAACATGGAAATAAATCAGCTGTTCCATACTTATTGTGCGAGTGACAATTTTAATAAACTATGCAATACTTATAATATTGATCTATTTAATGAGGAGTTTTCTGACAGCTAGTCAAACGTAGTTCAACAGACCGGCGATAGATGGCGTTGACCTGAGAGGAGTCCGATGTCGAAAATTTTAGACTAAAAAGTAAACAAAAATGCATGCCACTGAGTAAGACGCATACGTTGACGAAATATATGTTCATATTTCGCTGTTTACTTAAAACACAAATTCTTAATATTTTATTTGTATTTTACTATGTGCAAGGCCGCTCACCCCTGTCTCGTCAACGCCATCTATCGAGCTATTAGGAACTACGTTTTCTTTTTTAATGGCTTTCGGAAAATCCCTCACTCTAGCGTCGAGTCGACAAGGAGGTTGTTAAGTAGTGATTTCTTTGCTGATGAAGTGTAGAGGTTATTGTTAGACTAAGGTCTTTTCTTTTATTTTGTTTATTGTTTTTGCAATGCTTTTTTATACTTACCTTTAGGCTGAAGTGTGTGCTGACTCATGTGCGTTTTTTAAAATTGTTAACCATTTGTTTTTTTCTCAACTATTCCTGTATCTACCAGTGAAAACCTGTTATTGGCTTTCTGCTTTATACTCATGTAACTACTGTAGTATATTGCTGTTGGTTTTACAATAAAATAAAAATAAAATAAAATAAATAACTAGGTAGGTATTGCAGTTTTGTATGGAACAGCAATTTTTTTTCGTGATTTCGTATTTGGCTCCATAGTGAAAGTTTATTGTATCTAAAGCAGCGTTCTCCCGCGGGCTGGATCCAAGATAATATCCAACGTTTTTATTTAAGAGGATAGACCAGTACGGTAGTCCATACAAACGTATTCCCCTGTTTTCTCCCTGGATATTGACACAAGAGCAAACATTTTATTACCATACAATCTATGTCACCTCTGCCATGTCCCTATGTTTTGTTTTTTTTGCATTAATTAATTACTGTTAGAACTAGGGACCTTCGAAAATGACCAATTTTACCGCCGCTTTTCAGACTCCAGTAAACAAATTTGACAAATATAAGTAAAAAAGCAAAACCACCGACATAGCCAAAGTCTTGCTCATATTATTTTTGAAATAATTATTAAAATCGGTTTAGTTGTGGCTAGAACGATAGTTTTAGAGGAGGAAACAGGGGAATACCTACGAAATGCTGATTTCGGTCTAAGTTGCACTTGCACTCTAGTCGGCGGGGTCTATGGATGGGGGCGGATCTGACAAATACGTCTACAGTCGGAAAGTTACCTATTCTCCCAATTAGCATTTCAGCCCGCATATCCTCTTAATGATCAAATTAAAAACTTGCATAATGAAATTGAACATCAAATTAAAGATTGAAAAATTTGTCTCGGGCGGGACTTGAACCCGCACTCTTCCAAACCGGGGAACTGCGCTATCCAATTTCGCCACCGAGCCCACTACCCAGAGAACGACATTTTCAATCTGTTACTTCTTAAGGGGACGTGATTTGATTCGAAATAGCACAACATGGCTGTAACATGTTTAAAAATCAATAATATTTGAAATTGAACATGTTACTAACTAATATAGATTGGTGATTCACGCTAAATCTTGTAACTTGAGACCTAAAATAGTGGAGAAAATTTACGCAAAAAGTTTGGAGATGGGTCTAAAGTACCGCCCCTTCAAACTATGCTTGGCACAAACCATACCTCCTAGCTCTTCCTTAATTATACTGTTTCGAAACTAAACCATGCTGTCAGACTTCTCTTCACAGACTTCTCTTAAATTTCTTTCTATTTCTATTCGAAATTGTTGTTCCATCTAATGCGGGCACTACATTCTTGCCGAGAACAGCCGAGAACGAGAGTTGATGCCCTTCATTGTTCTCGTGGCGTCACGTCATAAGCCGTAGTAATTTTCCTTGAAAGATCTGGCCGAGAATTCTCGCCGAGAAGTTCTTGCGAGATTGATGTGGGCACTACATTCTCACTGAGAACAGCCGAGAACGAGAGTGTGGGTGCCCTTCATTGTTCTCGTGGCGTCGTAAGCCGTTGTAATTTTCCTTTAAAGATCTTGCCGAGAATTCTCGCCGAGAAGTTCTTGAGAGAGTGATGTGGGCACTACATTCTCACTGAGAACAGCCGAGAACGAGAGTGTGGGTGCCCTTCATTGTTCTCGTGGCGTCATAAGCCGTAGTAATTTTCCTTGAAAGATCTTGCCGAGAATTCTCGCCGAGAAGTTCTTGAGAGAGTGATGTGGGCACTTTTTTTTTTTTTCTCGTTTTGTTCTCGTGGCGTCATAAGACGTTGTAATTTTTCTTGAAAGTTGTCGCGAGAGTGAAGTGCCTGCTTTAGTTTTGATGATTTTTCTAATAGTAAGTCTAGTAAGGCAAGCGTAAGTGGAAATGTTGGATGGGGACGGCCTAGTAGACGTAGTATCTACATAAGATACGAACCAAATTGGCGACATGCCTAAGAGGATATGTGAAAAAAATAGGATTCTTCAATGCGTCATATATCATGAAGTACTAACAGTAGGAGTATGATTAGCGGATATGTGTAAATTGAACATATAATTGAAGGTTTTGATTAGAGCCAAAACACGATTAAGACACATTTTTCTCGATGGAAAAAGAAGCCAAAGTAGCCTTCGTCTTTATCGAGAAACGCTCGGAACTGCTAAACTGTGAATAATGGAAACACGAGACTTGATTTAAAAAAAAAGAGACTGATATTTTACAAATTTTGATTAGAGCAGAATTGAACATACATGAATAGTACAATCACAATTAAATAAAGTTTGTTTTGTTTGCGTTGTTTCAGGCGCGCGCGCCGCCCCATCTCTTTCTCTCGCATCAGGCAGTAATATAAGCTATCACATGCCCATTTCGCTTCAATTATTTTTCGACATAGGCCCCGTAAAAAGGGCCAGGAGTGCGATTTTTGAATCTCATACGTTGAACTCAGCAGTTGAAAATGTATGGAGATACGCCTCTTTCTACTGCTGATTTGACTTTCAAAAATCGCACTCCTCCGAGTATAATTTTTGAAAGTCAAATCAGCCGTAGAAAGATGCATACAGGATGGAAAAAAAAGGCCGTGGTTGGAGGGAAAGTACCCTTAATATTTATGATGGCAAATTTTACTGAAAGGAAAGATTCCTTTATTTTCAAATTTATTTAAAACTGCATTTAAAGATTTTTGAAAAATCATCTGCTTGAGCCGGGAATCGAACCGGTGAAACGTGAAAAAAAAACATCATGTATTTTATGATACCAACCGAAAGAGTCATTCATAAGGATCAATTTCTTTTAAACAACATAGTATCTTAAATTAAAGAAAGACCAAGAAAAAATGATTTTTTTATTGTTAAACTTACTATCTAAAGAAAATTCTTTACTTAAGGTGGTTTCAGTCGATACAAACGTTTGACGCACAATACGCGTAGACGGAATTAATAAAAGTAATATTTTATATATGGAAAAATAGTTTAGAAAATCTAGTTGCCGCGTCACAAATAACATTTGCAATTTATAATATAATTACGAAGATAAAGCCTTTAAAATTTTGTATAAAAATTTTCTAAGCCGGAATTAATAAAAGTATTATTTTATATATTGCAAATGTTATTTGTGACGCGGCATCTAGATTTTCCAAACTATTTTTCCATATATACAAAGTTACTTATATTAATACCGTCTACGCGTATTGTGCGTCAAAGTTTTGTATAAAATTGACCCCTCTGCAACCGCCTTAACTTATAAATTGCTCAAAATGAGACCCATTTTCACTTATGCACAGACGTATTCTTCGAATAAATTCGCTACGTGTCGCCTTTTGTATTGAATTATGGTGAATATTTGAAATAATATTTTGTACTTCCGTTTTTAATTCCTCTACTGACCTGTAGTTTCTTTTATACACCAGATTTTTTACATGACCCCACAAAAAAAAATCTAGCGGCGTTAGTGAGTAAGCTTAACAATGAAAAAATCATTTTTTCTTGGTCTTTCTTTAATTTAAGATACTATGTTGTTTAAAAGAAATTGATCCTTCTGAATGACTCTTTCGGTTGGTATCATAAAATACAGGATGTTTTTTTTTTCACATTTCACCGGGTCGATTCCCGGCTCAAGCAGATGATTTTTCAAAAATCTTTAAATGCAGTTTTAATTATTTTTGAAAATAAAGGAATGTTTCCTTTCAGTAAAATTTGCCATCATAAATATTAAGGGTACTTTCCCTCCAACCACGGCCTTTATATTCCAACCTGTATATCTCCAAAGTAATATTGACATTTTCAACTGCTGAGTTCAAAAAATGAGTTTCAAAAATCGCACTCCAGGTCAGATCTACCCGAATCCGACGAGCATACATGAAACGACAAATGAATGTGGTGGAAGCTAGAGGTTTGTCAGGATCGTAGCAGGTGGCGTTCCGTTGTCTCTGCCTACCCCAGTGGGAGACAGGCGTGAAGATATGTATGTATAGTTTAATTATAAAAGTGCTTGACGGTATACGGTAAGGCAATAGGTGAAATAAAGACTAGCTTTTTAAAAACAAAACCAGACTTGCAATGCGACTCGTAGGAATCCGAATATGATGTCTCTGCCTACTCCAGTGGGAGGCAGGCGTGAAGATATGTATGTATGTATAGTTTAAATATAAAAGGGAGTACGGTACGGCAATTGGTGAAATAAAGACGTTTTTAAAAAAAAACTGACTTGCAATGCGGCTCGTAGGAAGCCGAATATGATGTCATTTCATAATTATTTCTAAATATAATTTAAATCCTGGGATACTTACTGATTACAATCGATAATTTGAGTGGCTAAAAACTAATACTTAGGAAGGTACCTAATAAAAGTAATAAATTAACTAAACAATTTTGAGATAGCAATGAACGAAGGTGACCTTTTGAACCAAATAATGCTATTTTTATTTGAGATTCACTTTGGAGGATGGAACGTATTTATTGAAATTATTTTAATACTTTTTCCAATAATTTTCTATTTAAAATTAAAATAAAACTGTACAATTTAAGCAAAATCCACTCACCACGAAGAAAAACAATTCGAAACTATTTGTGACAGCTCTCGTCGTCATGGGAACGAAATTGAAAACAAAAAAATGTCTATGACCTTGCAAGGCCCAATGACAGGAAAATAACCTATAATAACCTTGAAAGGTCCGCCTTATTTTGTGCCTCTTGTATTTTATTTCTGTATTTTACTGTTTATGTTTTTGGTGTAAAATAAAGTATATTTGATTGATTGATTGATTGATTGAAAGGTCAAAAAATAGTGATGGGAAATTACAGTAAAATGTTATATTCATTTACAGTAAATTAATATTAATTAATATCGATCTTACTGGGATTTAATATAAATGTGTTTAAAATGTTCAACATCAATTTTAAAGTAATTTTAATTAGAAATTAGATTAGCCTAAAAATAGCTTGTAAGAACCAGTACATAGATGAACTGAACAAAGTATATCGAAATTGGCATTTCTTCTAATCAACATAAAAAGAAATTCATTGCTACTATATTCTCAGTGGCTATAATAACATTTTCACGGTTAGTTTCACGTGAAAAATAATCTAGCCAGGCTGCAAATTTAATTACATTTTCCCGCTAATTCTTAACGGCGCGCATGTGCTGCCATCTGCTGATTACAGCCCATACTACGTGTTACAAATCGATCACGTGGTAGAATAACCATTTGCTCGAGAAAAAAAAACAAAACCTGTTTGGCTCAGTGACGTTTGCCAGTGTTTTCGTGTCGTGTGTGTTTCATAGAACTCCGTAAGCTATCGTAATTTTTTATTTAAATGTAAAAAGCTTACTACATCTAGTCAAATAACCATAGTTCAGTTGAAAAAGTGTATTCAAGTGATTGCGAATCGCAAAGAAGAGCTTGATTTGATGTGAATAATTGATATTCGAGACCTGTGCTGGATACGACGGGTGAATGAAACCAGTGTGATAGTTCTGCGATCGATTGTATCATATCATTGAATACAAAACACGGAAAAATGTGCGATCGGTGACACTGTTACTACATATAGAAACAGTTTCTAATTATGTGTTACAAACTTATTTCTAAATACTTTAGCAACTGTGACACAAAACAAAGTGCTTAAGAAATGGGTGACAGGTTGAAACATCCATTTAAAGTGAAAACAAAAACATTTGACGCTGTTGCCATAGTGATTTTAAGAAAATGGATGTAATTACGGATTTGAATGATTTGAGTAAGTAACTTTCACAGGAACCGAACAAAACAAAAACGATTAAAATAAAAAATTATAGTTTTTAAGATGATCAACGTATTTCTAAAAACTGAGATGAGCGTTTCGTCAATTATGAGACAGTTGCAAATTATGCTGACCTTCTGATGTTGTTAAAGGCATGAACAATCCAAATGCTAGTCCCAAATGTCACAAATACCAAAGATGAAAATACCATAAAGTGACGAAATTTTCCAAAAATATTTTCTTTTTCTACTAGAAAGAAACCTAAACGAAGCCAAAACACCTAGGCACATTTTATTATAGTCCATAACCACAGCACAGTAAAAGATGTAGAAAAAAATAATTAGACTGGGTCGAGAAATTAAAATAACGGGTTCGGCTAAATTAAAGCGACGCAAAAACAACTAGATCCTGCAAAAAAGCTGTAAAGTTGGCAACTTGAAACCACATAACCTAAGTTACAATGGTGAATGTCAAATTCCAATAGCAAATGATTCACTAGTCTCATCGAAAATGCGCATTCCAAGACAAAACAACACTAGTGATAATGTTGGGGAAATGTCAAATAGGTACCAAAATCTATTTTGATTTCGATATTTATTTCAAAATGAAACAACGTAACAGAGACGCCGAACCACCTTGGTAGATCTTTTTTACCTTTTTGGAACAATGATTCTATACTAAATGAAATTGACATGCCAA
Organism: Agonopterix arenella; assembly: GCA_927399405.1. Taxonomy (NCBI): domain Eukaryota; kingdom Metazoa; phylum Arthropoda; class Insecta; order Lepidoptera; family Depressariidae; genus Agonopterix; species Agonopterix arenella. The sequence goes on along the minus strand of OV656718.1, from coordinate 5,317,035 downwards.
GTGTCTAGGGGGAAAACGTATAATTATTATTCTGTACCGCAAATCAAAGTTTGTTTTCGGCTATTAAGTTTATACTTAATAGCCGAAAACAAACTTTGATTTGTCACCACAATACCATTATTGGTATTGTGGTGACCTAAAATAAATACACATTCTTCTTCTGTTGAGTCAATGGCATATCATTGAGTTGACTTGCCATTGTACCTTGAGAAGGCATTCGCTAACCAGTAGGTATTGCTGATTCCCTTTGGTGCGCCGCCGCCGCCGCCGTACCCGTACGAATCGCGGATCTGGAAGGCACTACTCTACGTTTACACCCAATACTTTGTTAGACAACATTATTTTAAGAAATATTGAAAACATGTCAATATAAAAATAAAATGAACGATCGAACGCTTGAGAATGATGTCAAGGAAACATAAAAGGTATCATTTCGAAACGCATTCGTTGAAGACCCTAGATGAGATCACAATAGACGATATGGGCATTGGACGATTTTATTCCTCAGATAATGTCGTTATCCGGCTGTGTCCATTATCTACTTCGTGTTAGAGCCAGTGTTGCCATTTATTTTGTTCCAAAATATCATATAATACAAATGGACGCAAAATCTTAAATCGTTTTCAAACCGAACCGATAACTGACCTGAAAACGTTTTTTCGCTAACAAAATTAATATCGTTTATTTTCGGGCTTACATATTATAGTAAAAGAAACAATCAAAAATTTTATAACTTCTTCGTCTGGATAGAATTTGTTAGCCTGTCCTTCAGGGTTCAAGCTATCTCCATACCATATTTCATTTAAATCAATTTTACTGGATTAGAGTGATAAATGCAATAAAAAGAAGAATATCAGTATCTTATACAATAAACAAGCAATCAGCATTAATCTTACTCAATCCAGAATTTAGAGTCAGTACAATATTAAAGATGACCTAGCAATTTGAGCACAAAATAGCAAGTAGAAAAGAATCATTTTTCGCCATTCTCCATCACAAATTCTTAACGCGCTCACTATTGAATGTAACCTAGACTTCCTTGACACATTTTTGCTCTTAGTCAGATCATAGAGGACTTTAAACTAAATTCATTTCATTTAAAGTTCAATACGCGATTTGTTTTGGCGTTGACAATATATAGAGTTGCAGGCAATCGAATTTTAAGTCACAAACTTTATTTCCAGGGCTTTATCTATTTGTCTTATGGGAAAACGAATGAAAGCATCTGAAAGCATGAATTCAATATATTCTTTTATAATATTACCATTATACATGTTTACCTCAAAGTCATTTGAAAATTACTCAGTAATAAATTACTGTCCCATCCCTATCTCCAAAAGTGTATACTATTTTCCTCTAACTTATAGACCTTGGTCTTCCTCCTCAATCTTATCCTCAATGCATCCCAAAAATAAATACATAATTATAACGGAATCAAAATTAGGAACTTGCTACTTATAGTAGTGTGATTTTTTTTTTGGTACACAATACAAAATCAAAATAACCTATCCACGCGACGTTATTACAGTAAGACCAGGAAAATAATTCCGCTCGTCAATCTTCGTTTGCGCAGAGCTGCCTAGCTAGCATGCCACCCCCGAGAAAACGACAAAAATCGAGATGTGCCTCCATCTTTATTATTTTACGTAGGCCAGAAAGAGCGCACATGACGTTTTTCTCGTTTAAATGCTTTGTCGTGGGTGGCATGCTAGCTAGGCAGGACTGAGTCCCCGACAAAACCCGAAGTAATTTAGTAATCAAAGAGTGCAAAGTCGGATAGCAGCGGAAAGGGTGCGAAAACAAATTAGCCAATAGCGTAAACGGATTGAAGGTCACACATCCTGATTGGTCAATATTATTTCGCACGGTATTAAAATTTGTCGACTGCGCAGGTACATCGGTAAGACTTATAAACCTGGTACTACATTATTTACCATACGCGTGGATAGCTTATGCTGGTTTTGTATAGCTTGATGTGTAACCGTGTCATCATCATCATCATCATCATATCAGCCGACAGACGTCCACTGCTGGACATAAGCCTCCCCCAAAATGGGGGGATTTGCAATAATCGCCACGCTTGGCAGGCGGGTTGTTCGCAGTTGGATTGAATGTTTGTACTCAGAGGATGCTGCTGCCCATCCTCCGGTAGATCCCTTAGTCGCCTTTTACGACACCCACGGGAGGAAATGGGATGGTGCTATTCTTAGCCGACACCACACGGCAACCGTGTGACCGTGTGTACATACTAAATTACTTTTGTATACAGTGAATTCATGAACTAATTGCAGTTGGTTCTACTCGCGCTTGCTCAGTATATTCTACACAATCGCTTATCCATATATAAAAACTGGCAACACTATAACAGTGTGAGTGATGACCACTATACGGAAACGCCGATTGCTTATTTTGATAGCGTTATTGAATTAAATTGGTATTAGGGAAGGAGATGTTGTCAATCGGCATAGTGATACCATGATTTAGTCTAACCTACTTTAAATTTAGATGTAGGTATGTTTTTATCTGACTGTGTCGGAATCCGAAAAAGGGTAATGTTCCTATAAATTAAAATGACAGAATGATAGTAGTAGTTATGATTTTTTTTCTAGATAAATTCTATTCTATTCTATTCTATTTTTGTGTGATGGCGTTTCCTTGATGATTTCGCCAGTATCAAGTGTTGAAGATATAGACTCTGCTTTATTAGATAGGCTTCATGAAAGAACAAGGTTACGGTTGGTAAACTAAGAAATTACTGCTAAGAGGCGACACTGTTGATATACCTAAAACAAAAAGAGACGCACAATATATATTACAGGTGTTAGTGGGTTATGAGACAAACAAGTTACAATTTAATATTATTTTGGTTAATATATGAACACAGAATATAAACAAAGGAGGTATTCACTAAGGAAAGTAAGGATTTAAAATCAATAGGGCGAGGGATATTTGGAGGAAGAATGTCATAAAGAGAGGAGGAGAGTTTGGGACAGTTAAAGAAAATATGATTTAGGGAGCCTTCATCAAGACCACACTCACATAAAGAGCTATCTCTAATATGTAGTTTAGCCAGATGGACGGGAGTGCACGCATGACCTAGCCTCAGTCTGCAGATCGTACTAGTGACGCGTTTATTCGCTTCCCTAAACTTCGAAAACCAGGGTTTTATGGGGATATTATCCTGGACTTCGGCATAATGTTTCCCTTTAGAGGAGCTGAGAATCTTCCAGTGGGAATGCCAAGAAGTGGTCATTCGCTGTTTGGCTAAGGGGAGCAGGTCGTTAGAGTATACTTTAAAATGGTCTAGAGACCCACTAACAGTAGCTTCCTTAGCACATCGATCCGCAGTTTCATTTCCTTGAATCCCACTGTGGCCTGGGACCCAGGCAAGAACAACCTGGATGCCTTTTGAATGACAATTCAAGAGGATATTTCTTATACTTAAGATGTAAGGGAATTTAAATTTTGATCGAAATTGGTTGGAAACAATAGCCTGTAGACAACTTTTGGAATCCGTGAAAATGACTGTTTTGTTTAGATTATGGGACTCTACGTACGACAACGCCTCAAGTACAGCAATCGCTTCTCCAGTGAACACGGACGCCTCAGGAGGGAATTTAAAGTTGAGAATAATGTTATATTTAGGGATCCAAACAGCCGCGCCAACACATCCCTGATCAGAGAACTTTGAAGCGTCGGTGAACATACTGAGCCAATCGGGCCAGTGCTTCAATATATACTGGTTTAGTTGCGAGTTTGCTGACGGCGAATCCCTTTCAATGCCTAGATCCAGTATGACGTTAGGTTGAAAAATAATAGATTCAAAGGGGGTTTCGAAGAGAGGCAATTTCTTGGATTGAAATATGGGACAAGGAAGACGAAGGTAGATAATAAAACTGTTAAATAAGCAGGGATGCTCCTTATGGGCCCAGTAATTACTAGAAGAGATATAATCTGACAGGGAATGTAATTTTGAGAGAAGGGGATGTGAAGAGGATTGGATTGCCTTAAATAGAAATCTGTCCGCCAGGTATTGCCTCCTTAATGAGAGGGGGGGATCACAACATTCCACCTGTAAAGCATTGATTGGAGACGACTTCATAGCTCCACATATGATCCGAAGACATTTGGATTGAATTTTGTCGAGGGAGTTCAATGCCGTTTTATTGCAGGGTTCAATGAGAAACGAACCATAGTCCAAATGACTTCTCACTAGGGCGTTATATAACAATTTTTGAGTATAAGGGTGGCTACCCCACCAGGCCCCGGATAGGGAGCGTAAAATGTTAATGTTCTTTTCGCACTTATTGACAACGTGGTTGATATGGTGAATTCCTGTCATTCTGGAATCCAGAATGACCCCTAGAAACTTGACTTTATCCTTAACTGAGATGATTTGCTGATCGTAGGCTATTGAAATATCAGGGGTGGGTCTAGCTCGGGAGAAAACAACTACAGAGCTCTTTGGAACAGAAAGAGAAAGTCCATGATCGGTAAGCCAATCGTGAAGATAGACCATAGCAGAATTAAGGCGAGAAGAGGCCTCATCAGTCTGTTTTGCCGAAACATAGAGGGCTAGATCATCTGCATATTGTAAAACGTCACAGAAAGGATTCACCGAGAGCTCCAGGTCATGTGTATAAATGCTATAAAGCAGTGGACTGAGGACTGACCCTTGAGGGAGTCCTTTCCAGATACGTCTAGGAGAGGAGGTATAATTTGGGACACGCAAGGATACCAATCTAGTCGAAAGGAGGTTGGAGATAAAATTTACTAGCTTCACGGGAATACTCAGCTGTAGCATTTTCTGCCTGAGTACCGGAAGGAGTACATTGTCATATGCAGATGATATGTCAAGGAAAATAGCAAACAATGATTCATTTTTGGATAAGGAAATGCGGATATCAGTCACAAAGGTGCCAAGACTATCCATAGTGCTAAACCCCTTGCGAAAACCAAATTGACTTTTACCAAGGATATCTGTGCTTTCCACAACCCATTCTAAACGGTTCTTGATCATATGTTCCAAGATCTTAGCCATTGTACAGGATAAGGCAATCGGACGGTAGCTAGACGGATCACCACTAGGTTTTCCGGGTTTTAGAATAGGCATGATAACTTGCGTCTTCCATTCCTCAGGAGGAGAGCCAGAAGAGAAAATGTCATTCAATATTGAGAGGAATAGTTTCCTGGCACTGGTACTACTCTCAACTATAAAAGAATAGGGGATTCCATCTATTCCCGGGGAGGAATCTTTTAGCCCATCCAAAGCAACTGAGAACTCCTCCCAAGAAAAGGGAGAGTCAAATTTATCTGATGAGCCAGGAGAAGAAAAGAGAAGGGATTCCTCAAGAGAAGGAACAGAGGGGGGAGCTAATTTGTCATAAAATTGTTCTACCCAGTCAGATGGGTCATTGGATGTGACATTGTTCATGGAAGATGAGCAGCGGTAGCGTCTCATATTCCTCCAGACCATCGATGGTGTAGAACTGGGGGATAGAGCCTCGCAAAATCGGCGCCAGCCAATTTTCTTTTTTTCTGATAGGAGTCTAGTAGCCTTAGCAGCAATCCTCCGATACGAGACAAAATTTTCTAAATTCATTTGAGCCGAATATGCTTCCTCTGCTTGCTTTCTGTTCCTACATGCCTCTGTACATTCTGAGTCCCACCATGGAGGAGGATGGATTTGAGATTTTGCTGTTTTTTTGGCAGGAATGGATTTTTCCGCAGCAGAGATAAGAGCTTCTTTAAAAGATTCATAGGATATAATGGCATTCTCAGGGCTGGCTGAGGAGATACGAGAAATCTCTTGATCTAATATGAAGCTGAACTGGTTCCAGTCAGCCTTATATAAATTATATTTTAAAAGGGGAGGAAAGGTGGATTTTAATTCCAGACTTGTAGAATCAGTCAAGGAGAGAAGAATGGGGAAATGGTCACTGCCATGGGAGTGGGGCAGGACAGACCAAGAAAGAGCTGAAGCCAAAGAAGGAGAGCAGAGTGATAAATCTACCGCACTCTTATTGTTCTGCGTTGGTAATACCCTATGGGTAGGAGAACCATCATTTATAATGCAAAGATTCAATTCGTCACAAAGATCAATAAAAGGATATGATAAAGGGTCGCAGTAGTAGCATCCCCAGGATAGGTGGTGAATATTGAGGTCACCAAGAACAACAATTGGAGAGGGGAGAATGGATAGGATTGATTTTAATTCAAGGAGAAGAGACTCGTTAGGTTCAGGAATATAAACAGAAACAAAAGATGTATTGTGCAACCTGACTGCAATGGCATTAATGCCAGCACTGTGGGGGGGTAAGGGAATTTGATTAAAAGTCACATTTCTAGTAACTAAGATGGCTGATCCGGCATAACCATCCGCTCTGTCATCCCGGAGACACGAAAAGCCAGAAATCCTAAAAACGGATCCGGGCTTGAGCCATGTCTCCTGGATGGCAAAAACAGAAGGCTTGAATTTGTTAATTAGGTGTATGATCTCATTCTTTTTAGGACGTAGGCTGTGACAGTTCCACTGGATGATGTTGAGCATTGTTGACAGCTTTAGTCAGCTCAGTAAGTTTATTATAGACGTTGTACGGTAGTGCTATGTCATCAAAGCGAGATATCATGTTCAGGATAGTTGATAGGAGAAGATCTAAAAGATTGTCATTGGAGGTAGAGGTGATGGTGGGGTAAGCACTCCCATTGTGGAGGGAAGAGGATGGGGTTTCAACAATAGACTGATGAGCTTGTCTGTCATAACCTGGGCTAGAAGGGGGAACAAATGGGCGTCTTGGGATAACAACAGTTTTACGATAGGAGACGGGGCAAGGAGGGGTAGGTGAATTTTGCCGAGGGGAGTTAAGAATAGATTGTGTGGGGAAAAGAGGAGGAGATGATCGGGCTGTGTCAGCAAAAGATTTCCTCACTTGGGGAAATCTAGCCGACGCCTCAGTATATGATATATTTTCTTGAGACATAGCAAGCTTAATAGACTTTTGTCTTGAATGTTCGGGGCAGGAGGGATCGGTGGCTTTGTGGCTACCAGAGCAGAATAAGCATGTAGGGGTTGGATTTTGACTGGAGCACATAATTCCTTCATGAGGTTGTGCACAGATGAAGCAACGTTCCTTTGACCTGCATTGAGAAGCAACATGACCAAATCTACAACATTTATTGCATTGAATAGTTGGCAGGACGTAGGTTTCTACTGGAAGGGAATTGTAAAAACAATAAACTCGTGTTGGTAATTTTTGACCTAGGAAAGTCAAAACAACGGTCTGTGTAGGAATCCATATTGGTGTGCCTTCCTCACTGTAACTCTTTCTGTTGAGTCTACGGGCCTTAATGACTGTGCCAAAACCTGGGGGTACATTAATGGAAGATACCAGCTCCTCTAGTGTCCATTCAACTGGCACTCCTCTGACAATACCCATACGGGTAACATTGTATGAGGGGATAATAGCTTCGTACCTCGCTGGGAGAAGAGCAGGGTGCTCAAGAAACGTGTTGGCTAGTAATGCAGACTTAAACTCAACGGAGACACGATTGCGGCCAATACGTTTCACTCCGTCCATGTTGACTCCTTTGATTTGGTTATGATGGAGAAAATGTCCGAACTTAATAGGTCGTAAAGCAGTACTGGAAGAAGTCTCTGCTATTTTATTGACATGAACAAGGAATGGGGCAACATCTTCTTCAGAGTACCGTTTTCTATTTTCATTTTCGTACTCTGGGCGGACATACGTAGATTGAATTGAGCCAATAGTTTGGGCAACCGTAGTTTTCTTCGGAGGTAGAGGTGATTCCGTATTTGTTTGGGTGCGTTTCCTAGATTGGGTGGATTCAATGTCGGTTTCCATATCCGAACCAACATGCGGTAAAGGAAAAGAGGGTACCGTCACAACTTGGGCAGGATCATAACCTCCCCCGGGGTCGGGGGGGTCGCCGTCCATCGTTCTAACTACGATATAATACTAAATAATACTTACAATAGGACAAAACACACAAATATATAAACAAACAATTGTTTTCCGACACTCAACAGCGTTAAAAACCCTAATAAATCTCAACACAATTAGAAGTAACAAAAACACTTGTGTCCAACACTCGACCAGAAAGCAGAGTCCCTAGATAAATTCATATACTCCGTAACTAAGTACCTAATTTGAAAAAAAAATGCCTTTCGAGATCTCACGTTTGTTCGTAAGAGGACAGTGCCCTGCAGTTGGAGGTACAAAGGCTGATGATGATAACACATTATAGTCTCATCATCATCGTCAGCTATATTATATGTCCCACAGTAGGGCACAGGCCTACCCTCATGGAGGCTGTATGCACGTTAGTCCGCCACGCGTGCAAAATGCGGATTGGTAGTCTTCACATACGCATCAGAATTTCTCCTTCAGCGAATGCAGGTTTCCTCGTAAAATATTATATACCTAGTCTACGGAGATCAAATTGTTTCTTAATGCACTGCCCAGTGCCCACTACCTGAGTTCGTAGAATCATAACCGGTTAAAGCCGATAGTCGAGCCAATGTCACAGATTGTGATCACATAAAATGATGAGAGCACATAAAAATAACCTCACTATCACAATCACCATCGGGGTAGTCAGAAACTTTCCTAAAAGGAGGTGCTTTAGAATAGGATTTCAAGGTGGAATGACATGTTAAGAGTAGTGAATTAGTGATAAGGTTCTTTCCCCCGCTTTAAACCACAGGAAAAGCAGCCGAGATTCAGCGACGTTATTTAACGCGGATAAGGTCGAAAATGTAAGAATTTTGAAATTGAGAGAGTAGTTCTAACTTAAACTCAAAAAACGTCTCTGTTTCTCAACCTAAGACTCTTACATCTCTCACACGAAGAAATGGGACAATCTGTTTAAAGTCAGTCATACATCCACCTCATATTACCACCACTGTAACTCCTGTAAACCAGGATCAAATGCGGCACTCACAACACCAGACAATGAAGTCCACCGAGCAAGAGATGACTCTATCATCTGTTTTGGAATCCTCAACGAATCTAATCAAAGAAGTTAGAACTAGGGAAATAGGTGATCTATTATGAAGATGAAGAACATAATATATTTAAATTACTGACTCATTTAGCATGCTTGTTTATATCTTGAAAACCGTCCTTATTTCAAACAAAAGATGTACAATTATGGACTTATGTCTCCCATTTATGGACAAGGACATTGATACTATAATCCACAGACTTCTGTATTACAGAAGTCTGTGCTTTAATTAAATGGTACTAAATATTATTTCCTTTAGAGAGCTGTTTTTTTGGAACAGAATAGATGTGTAAATGGATGTGTAAAAAATTTCAACTAATACGCGGAAATAGATGGCGTTTTTCCCTGTATTGCAAAAACTTGTGACGGCGGGTGAAGTCACAACTTCTTTATAACTGTTGTGATAACAGTTTATCCTTGATCTTATTGACAAATACTGCAGAGTCGTTAAATTATTAAAGACACGTTTTTTGGCATCTTATAGCTTCTTTCATTTTGAAAATGCAGGTCGGTTATTGACGCAAATCCTGACAACCGTTTCTTCTTAATCTATGTTGTAAATAAAACAAAAACATTAAACATAAATATTGTTCTTTGTTCTTCATGGAACAGGGCCCAGGCCTTGCAGATTTTTGAGTTTAGGTAGGTAGGTGAAAATATGAAACATTATTTTCGCATTTAAAAAAGTTAATGAAAATTTTTGGGGTTTTGCGTTTGTTAATATATTGGGAGATATGGTGGCCAAACATTAACATTTTTTCCAACGTAATGAATGGCTTTAAGTACTTAGTACATACATGTATTGATAAACCTGTGTCCATTTTATCAAGTTATAGCGCATACAATATAAATCTACTTCCCATTAAACATGTCAGACTACTATTTCTCCACAAACTTGTTGTATTTCCTGTGACGCTTTACTAGATAGCCGGGTTCATATAACTGGTACCTATATGAGTTAATTTCATAAACAAAGTCTCGCGAGTTACGCTATTTTCATTCTTAATTCATTGACACATGAATTTAGGTTCGGTCTAATTATAATGGAATAAATTGTTTAACGAAACGTCAGTTTAAGTCCTTGCAAAACAACGATCACCGTACACATTGGAAAGATATTGTACATGCAATACTTTTTAATATGATTACGCTATTATTGGGGTCTCAAGAGACTCACTGACCGCCACAAGCTAACATTCAATTCTGGTACACTTAAGCGCTCTTACAGACGAGCGACACTTTGCGGTCAGCGCGACCGTCGCGCGACCCTCTACGACCGCAAAGTGTCGCTCGTCTGTAAGAGCGCTAATTCGTCTCATTGATATAGTTAAATTGTCCTAAATATATGCTAATCTCTCTGTACTATGTATACCTTCTCTCTATCACGGGTTTGATGGAAGCTAAGCTCGCCCTTTGTAATAGTCTAATATGCTGTTTTGATTTATATTTCCGTGTATACAATAAAGTGTAAAAATAAAACAATTAAATAATATATCAATTTTCCACGCACTTACTTATATAATATTATTAATTTCACCCGAACTATTATAATAATTATATTAGATATGTTAATATAAAGCGATAACTTTAAACAAAAATTACATCACCAAACATTATTTAAATGTTACGTTGTTTGTTTGTTATGTTATTTTTGGTTAATGGTTTGCGCATGTGTCTGTAATCCTACATACCTACTTTATGATAGTTTAGTTATATTATTGATGATACATAATTATGTATACCTAATCTACGTAATAGAGCTTGTTTTTCTCTTTTCAGTTAGTTATTTTTTACGCAGTTGGGTTTTTTTGTTTTTCCACATATTTTTTAGTTGGAATTCGCTTTAAAACGTCATAGTTACGATAATAATAAACAGTAAAAACCGGCCCACGGATTGATAAAAAAGTCCATTCCCATGATCAATGATGATAATATCAATTACAAAAATGTTAGAAACGTCACAAATTGACATCGCAGCCTCATATGGCTCGTTGATGATAAAATATGCTTTAAATAGTGATGTCCAATTTGCGCTTTCATATCCGAAAATATCGGATACCTATCTTAAACACAACCAAAAATAATCCGATTAATGTGTAGCATCGCTGGTTACTCAGCGAATAAAAACTAATTGAATAAACTTATGTGCTTTAATTCTCAGGCATGAATAATGCCGTATTAAAATGGCGGCCTGTTCATATCTTATGAAATATAAATATACTTGAATTATTGGAAAGCGTGGCATTGAAACAGGAAAAGTATAAAAAGACAGAAGAAGAAGAACATTATGATGATACGAAAATATCAAAATAGATACATAAATATAAACTAAGTCTGTGGTCCCGGCTACTATCTCTGGTGGCAGTAGTCATTACATAAAAACCACGTCAGAGGCCGTAAGGCGGATTGAAAAAACTCTGACACAAGGGCTTGCTGCCCACACGATAAGAAGAAGAATATAAACTAGACTAAAATAAACTGTTAATGAACTATTAAAATAACTAAAATAAACTACTATTAACAAACAAAAATAAGCAAATTAATATTTCGGATAAGTATCCGAAGTAGCATGCCTACTTGAAATGCAATACTAACATAGCGTTTTATTATACAAATGCTGTCCAGTTCGACGGTTCAACGGTAAAGTTTTGTTAACAGTCGATATGACACGAGCTGCATATCAAACGAGTTTTCAGACATGGTACGAACTACAAACAATCTTGGTAGTAGCATGCTTTTAGCAACAAAACAAAAGTTACTACATGTCCGGCTTCGAATAGCACCCACCCAGTCGGGTGTCATGCTTTTAGCAACAAAACAAAACTTACTACATGTCCGGCTTCGTATAGCACCCACCCAGTCGGGTGTCATGCTTTTAGCAACAAAACAAAAGTTACTACATGTCCGGCTTCGAATAGCACCCACCCAGTCGGGTGCCATGCTTTTAGCAACAACAAAAAAATTTACTACATGTCCGGCTTCGAATAGCACCAACCCAGTCGGGTGCCATGCTTTTAGCAACAAAAAAAAGTTACTACATGTCCGGCTTCGAATAGCACCAACCCAGTCGGGCGCCATGCTTTTAGCAACAAAACAAAAGTTACTACATGTCCGGCTTCGAATAGCACCAACCGAGTCGGGTGTCATGCTTTTAGCAACAAAACAAAAGTTACTACATGTCCGGCTCCGAATAGCACCAACCCAGTCGGGTGTCATGCTTTTAGCAATAAAACAAAAGTTACTACATGTCCGGCTCCGAATAGCACCAACCCAGTCGGGTGTCACGCTTTTAGCAAACAACAAAAGTTACTACATTTTCGGCTCCGAATAGCACCAATCCAGTCGGGTGTCATGCTTTTAGCAATAAAACAAAAGTTACTACATGTCCGGCTCCGAATAGCACCAACCCAGTCGGGTGTCATGCTTTTAGCAATAAAACAAAAGTTACTACATGTCCGGCTCCGAATAGCACCAACCCAGTCGGGTGTCACGCTTTTAGCAAACAACAAAAGTTACTACATTTTCGGCTCCGAATAGCACCAATCCAGTCGGGTGTCATGCTTTTAGCAATAAAACAAAAGTTACTACATGTCCGGCTCCGAATAGCACCAACCCAGTCGGGTGTCATGCTTTAAGCAACAAAACAAAAGTTACTACATGTCCGGCTTCGAATAGCATAGTCGGAGGAGGTGTCTAATTCCTTCAAAATGTCTCAAGCACGGATTAAAGGGGGTGGATAGGATTTCTTCTTCTTATCGTGTGGGCAGAATGCTCTGGTGTCAGAGATTTTTCAGTCCGCTTTACGGCCTCTGACGTGATTTTTATGTAACAACTAACGTGCCATCCGAAACACAGAATGTTTCTTTTCAGACAATCAGGAGATTAAGCCTGCAATGTTCTAACCAACTGGGCAAAAACGCAAAAAGTGACATATCGGTAGGTGTCCCCCGTGGGAATCGTACCCACGACCTCCGTGTCGAGAGCCCAATAATACTCTTAACCATAAGACCACGGAGGCAGTGGTGGATAGGTGGGATTTAAATACTATATCATAACCGAAAACGATAAAAATCGAGATGTGCCTCCATCTTTATTTTTTTACGTAAGCCAGAAAGAGCGCGCATGACGTTTTACTCGTTTAAACGCTTTGTCGTGGCTGGCATGCTAGCCATACTGGTACAGTTTGCCGGGAATAAAACGGTAAAAATATGCATAGGTACATGTAGTACACTTGAGTTACCGACTTATAAATTATAATAATAAACAGCATTGAAATTTTATCTTGTCTTTGTTTTGAGCTCCTTAATGGTCTCAACAAGTTATTAATGTCAGAAATAATGATTTATTTAAAATACAGTTTAATTGTTTAAATAATAAAATATTATGCATTGGTATAAAACATATTAATAATAGTTTTGAATATTCCCTGGTAAATCAAGTAGGAAGTTTTTAAAGCGGCACCGAGCCTATTTTGCTGCCCCCAATCGTATTTTTTTTATTTCTAAACAATTAAACAACATTTTTGGCTTTCAATTTATCGAAACATTACGGGTTATTATGTTTTATGCTTGTCCACTTTTGGCAGTTTTAAAGATAATATCGTTCTTTTTATTCGTTTTTGTCACTGTATATTTTGGTGTGCAAATAAAGAATATTTATGTTATGTTATGTTATAATAACTGCAAACATTATAAAAATAAATCCGCAGTGACCTGATAAATTGAAAATCAGCAGTGACATTCTTGTTTTTTGGAAATGTTATTTAATTGTTCAGAAATAAAAAATACGATTGAGGGCAGCACAATAAGCTCGATACCCTCTTAAATAAATGTGAACACTTACATAATGATATTATGTTTCGTTGTGGAGTTGGCAAAATAACTATTTATGATATTTGATTGAAACACCTAAGTATCTTGCCCGTTAAGCTTATTGCATTTTCTCGTTTATTCCAATTTATCAATCGAACCTAACAAGCAAACGTTTCCTTTCTCTAAAACTCATTAAAATGTTAATATTAAAAGTAAGTAAATTTTAATATTAAATTACTAACATTATCCGTCCCATCCCTATTATTTTTTACATTATTTAAAAAAGTACAGGTAGTATGTTAGATTCCGTATGGAGTGTTGCCGCTTACAGAGACTTTTTCACTAGATCTAGTGATTTTTTGATGTATTGGGTAGCATATTTTAAAGTGATTTTTGAGCGTAGGCGTTGATGGAACGAAACCGTATCGTGACGGTGCAGTTGCGACGTCGTTGCGGTATAGTTGCGAAATCGCCTACGCTCAAAAACCGCTTGTGTGATAATGTTTCATGCCATTTTGTATGCAGATCATGTCTAATGTTAAAACTATCGATAGTCTTTTGATATAGTTGCATTAATATTGGAATACAATTTACAAACCATCATCGTAACATTCGTAACGTCATGACCTCATCACATGATACTAATTAACATGTATAGAAATTGTTTGTTTTGTTTTAATAAATACCCAAAAATGCAATTATTGTCATTCATTTGGCGTTTCATACATTTTTATTTTAGACATTTTTTAAACATCACTCTAGTATTTTTTGCAACCATAGTTGACAACACTGAATCCTGAATCAGGATTCCGGATCGTAATTCCGTCTGTGCGTGGCGGACCTTAGACTACGTTGTTCGTTCGTCCCTGTCCTACCTATAATAGAGCTGTATCTAGGAAGCTGGCATAGGTATTAAAAATCCTTGGCTGTATATTTTAAACCATAATAGCCACACGGAAGAGGATTTGATGACAAATACCAAAAAAACACAAAAAGTCAAAAATGAAGGGGGTTCTTCAATACAAGAAACAGTTTTTATTCAATATTTATTGTTCTTGCTCTGTCGTAAAAACAATAATACATACAAGCGTCAAACTTAGTTTAAGTGCATACTCTAAGATAAAACAACAAATAATAAAAACCGGTCAAGTGTGCGTCGGTCTCGCTCCGAAAACAAACCTTTTATGTAGGTAAGTAATTATATTATGTTGTGTGGTAGCACGGAACCCTCGGTGCGCGAGTAGTCTCACTCGCACTTGACCGGTTTATTTTTATTTTTAAAACAAAAAGAGTGTCACTAATACATAAATAATATCTAACAAAGCTTTCCGTCAAAAGATGGCGTTTAAATCAATGAACGTAAAACGTAACCAGAATGTTTTGAAAATAGCATTTTTAGATTGCAAACTGCATTTCACAGGTGGTATTTAATGTAAAGTTATAGCATTTATCGTATATTTGCTCAAGTGGTACACAATACGTTGGAGTCTGTGTTCTTTTGTCACCATTGTCCTCGGTTTTTTGCGGCCGCTCGTGGGAAATGCCTTGATTGTTAACGCAACGGGCGTCTAATACGAATGGATTTTGATGTCCTACGTTTTCGTTACTTGAAGAAAAATAGATTCCACCATTTCTAGATACTGTTTAAAGCAAAATTGCTGGCACCGTAATTAAAAAGGATCAGGAGTGCGATTTTTGAAACTCATTCTTTGAACTAGGTGCAAGGCTCTAACAAACATAATTATATACATACTTACTATAAATAAGAATTTATACAGCCGAACTCGTTATATATAAGGTCTAAAGGGTTTCTCTACGGGACCAATATCGAAATCTCGAAAAAAAATCTGATGCCCCATACATTTGAGTCACGTTGTGTTTGCAGTTTTGTATGGGACATCAAATTTTTTTTTTCGCGATTTCGATATTGGTCCCATAGAGAAAGTTGTTCAGTTTGATGGCCTGAGCATACCCTTAAAATAGTTTCAGACCTTATATATAAAATAATCGATAAATAATCGATAAACTTAAACTTAGACTATATTCACGTGAACTCTCTTACTGTCAATATCCCCCTCCCCCCCCACTTACACACATACACACACCCCCACCCATACTCACTAGCTCGCATGTTTCTTGTATAGTGCATACACCAATACATTTGGTGCGTAATCAGTTATTCACATTACTACCTAATCTTATTATCGTAAGTTAACAATTAACTTTAAATTTAAATTAAATTTTTTTTTCTTTTTTATTTCTCTGCTTGCAATAGGCCTCAAGTAATGTAACACCTTTATTTAACTTATCTCCCTGTACTTGATCAACTTAATACATCCTGGAAGAGGACTATCGGTTAATAAGTCAGGCATTTTCTTTGCCTAATTAGGCCTTAGTTGGTAATTTCTCGCAAATGAACTGTCTCATTATCATTAAGTATTCAAAAATTGTAGCCTATAAAATTGTGATGTAGTTGCTTAATACTAATAAATAAATTTTAATGTTTAATGTTTGAACTCAGCAGTTGAAAATGTCAATATTACTATGGAGATAATTATGCATCTTTTTACTGCTAATTTGACTTTCAAAAATAGCACTCCTGGAGTATGATTTTTGAAAATAAAATAAGCAGTAGAAAGATGCATATCTCCATAGTAATTTGGACATTTTCAACTGCTGAGCTCAGCGAATGAGATTCAAAAATCGCACTCCTGATCAAAGTGTACCTGAAACCGTCGATCGTGTATGAATCGACTTATGACATATTAGGAGAGGCAAAAGGGGTGAGTTAGGATCGTAGCCGATGGCCATCAATTGTCTCTGCCTACCCCAATGGGACACAGGCGTGAGTATATTTATGTTTATGTCAGTACAGAACGGCTAGCATGCCACACACGACAAAGCGTTTAAACTAGAAAAACGTCATGCGCGCTCTTTCTGGCATACGTAAAATAATAAAGATGGAGCCACATCTAAATTTTTATCGTTTTGTCGGGGGTGGCATGCGAGGCCTACTGGATGGAAAACATCGTGAGGAAAACTGCATGCTTCAATTTCGAGGCACACATACACACACACACACTTATTTACACACTGTCCATTACAAGTGGCGACGGGCTCACTCCCCGTCACACTCCCCCTCACCATCACTCTCCCCGTGACAGAGTCACCAGTAAAAATCGTAAACTTCCTCGCATGGCATCCTCTAGCATAGAGGACGGCGTAACTCGTGTCATTGACATGCCCCCTAGAAACCGATAAAAATGAAGATGTGCATCCATCTTTGATATTTTTACGCATAGAGAAACACGTAACTCGTACCCCGAGAGGAGTGGCCTTAAGCATAATTTCCCATACTTTCCCCTCTGTCAAAGTCTCACCCCCGCGACGGCCCCGACCTAGCCCCGATGGGCTACTTAATTCGATAGCCGTGCTGTACCGACAAAAGATGAGATTAGAATGATGTTCAAAATAAAGGGCGAATTAAATAAATTGCATTGTTTACACCACGTTACATAGATACCTAGTTGGCAGTACAATGACAGACCGCCTTTTGAATGCCGAGCACGAAAACTGTGGATTGAACACATTTTGTTGGTCCCGCAGCAAAAAACGAAGTACAAATAGCGTGTAATAATGAACAATCGTTGAAAATGCCTCCGTGGTCTAATGATTAAGAGCATGACGCATGCAGCATGTCGTGGGTTCGATTCCCACGGGGGACACCTATACTTCATTCCAAATAAGGACGACAAGATTTTCCGATTCCTATTTATCTTTTTATTTTATTTATTTATTAATTTATTATTTTTTATTTATTTATTTATTTTATTTCTTTAGGATCACCGACAAGGTGAACACAATATTAATAACAAATACATAGACAGACAAAAGGCGTGTGCCAACTCAATTAAAGTTAAACCACGGCATGCAATAGGCATACGCAGGTTTGAGGTTAGTTAAAATACAACAAAAAAGAAAAATTCCAAAGAAAAAAGGAAAATAGAAAGAAAAAGAATGATTATATGAATAAGATAGCAGCGCCACAGTTATTCCATGTTAGAATGGATAATTATACAGAATTATTTTCCCTTCCTCCTCTTCCCAAATTTAGAGTCTTGTATATAAGACTCTAAATTTCTGGCTCTTCTTTCTGGCTAATTCTGATAATAAATATAATTAATTTATCAGAAAGATATAGTATCTGACCTATCTTGGACTCTTGGCTGTTCTAAGAATAAGTGAGAGGAAGTGTTTTAAATCTCTGTTTCTGTAATGCAAAATAGCCTTAAAACTTTGTTGCTATTTGGAATGAAGTATAGCGACAGGTATGTCACTTTGTGCGTTTTTTCCCAGTTGGTTAGAACATTGCAGGCTGAATCACCTGATTGTCTGAAAAGAAAAATGATTCTGTGCTTCAGATGGCGCGTTAAGCCGTTGATCCCGGCTACTATCTCTTCTCTGGTGGTAGTACTCGTTTCATAAAAACCACGGGCTTTACCTAGGTGCTTTACTTTTATATCAGGTACTAATTCCAATCCAAAAATTATGACTTTTGCATATAAAACAATTAAAATAACAACACATCTGCGTACATTTTTTTCAAATATTTTGTCCAATTTATTTGTATACGGTTGGCGTATTTTGTAATTTTTTTTTATTTAAATTAGTCTCAATCGCAATTCTGACCTTAATAAAAACGAAGCAAAAAGAAGAATTGACCTTCTAAACAGTAGGAAATCGGCATTCAAAGTACAATGTAGTTCAAGAATTTAAAGCTAAGCCAATTTTCTGCATTGATGCATTTTATACAATAAAATACTACGGTCTGTGAAGTCCGTAGTCACAGTGGTCTCTCATAATTGAAGGTTTTTAATGCAAGGTCATCGTGCATATACTAAGGAGATACAGAAGCAAAAAAAAAACTGAAAAAAATCTGGAAAAAATCGTTATTTTAGATAAATTTTGTGTACCTAAAATCAACCAATCGGACTGGTTGAGATAGGACAGATTGCAAATGCATGCAATTCAAAAAATGTCATTAAAAAAAAATAAAAACACACATTTAATGTTCCTCAATACAGAGATAAAAAAAATATTTTCCTGACCGTGGTAGGTCCCGAAGTAAGCGATCTAAAAATAATTATATTCATCTGGTCTGGACCACCATACATAAACTCACGGCCATAATCCCTTTAGAGATGGTCAGAACATTGCTACAACTAGCAACTTCCACGCAGTTGTAACAAGTAACTTTTAGCGTATTTAAGAGTCTATGTGAAAAAAATAGGATTCTTCAAAGCGTCATATATCATGAAGTACTAACAGTAGGAGTATGATTAGCGGGTATGTGTAAATTGAACATATAATTGAAGTTTTTACACGAGTCAAAACACGATTAAGACACATTTTCTCGATAGAAAAACAAGCCAAAGTAGCCTCCGTCTTTATCGATAAACGCTTGGAACTGCTAAACGGTGAATAATAGAAACACGAGACTTGATTTAAAAAAGAGATTGATATTTTATAAATTTTGATTAGAGCAGAATTGAACTTACATAAAATAGTACAATCACAATTAAATCACAATAATATCACAATTAAATAAAGTTTGTTTTACGCTTGCGTTGTGCGCCGCCCCATCTCTTTCTCTCGCATCAGGCACTAATAAGCTATCACACGCCCATTTCGCTTTAATTATTTTTCGACATAGGCCCTTAAGGTTTCAAGAAAGGTGATGGGAGGCTTACTTACCTTTTGCCCACAAATACATTAACTGCCAGTTGCACGTACGTTCATTAAAGTTAATACAACATTAAATCTCTTGCCAGCTTTTAGTACATCAACGAGACAAAAACTGACAGCAAGAGATTAAATGGAGGATTTACTTTAATGAACGTACGTGTTACTAGCTGTGAGTGAGACACCCTTATCCCTTAGTTGGTTACGACACCCACGGGATGAAATAGTGTATGTATGTATTGCTTCTGACAGATTTTGGCCGCGGCGACTGCTTAAACTCCGTTGTTGGCGTCTACGTCATTCTCATAGTTATATTGTACATATAGCTGCTGGGGGTCGAGCTTTCAATTCTAGCCCAGTCATTTTACGGAGTTTTGTTAGGAGTGGTAGGAAGTAATTGGACTTTTAAACTGTAACCGGCACCATTTAGTGTCGAAGAGACTATCTGATAACATATTAAAAAAAATCGCAACGCAACATAGAAATCGAAATTGTATCTCCCAGAAGGCTTTTAAATTGATAATATTAATACCAATGCACTCATTATTTTTGGGCAATAAAATAGGCATTGAAATTTAAATACTAATGAATTTTCAAAGCCTTCTAAGTAGACAAAAATATTAACACAATGTTTGAACCATGTATAATGGTTCTTTTAGAACGAGATAAATGCTAAATTTAAAATTTGGGGCTGTTGCTGACGTGACTATACCGAAAAAAATATAAATTATTAATTAGTCCCGGCTCAAACCGTAAAATGACTGGACTATTCATCACGTTTGGCATCTAGTTGTGATCGCCAAGAAATAGTATGGTCTAGTAATTAAAAAACCAGAACAAAAAATCAAATGAAAATGCAGTGATTTTTATAAGTTTATGGGCAAAGTAACTGCGTAAATTCATTCGTCGTTGGAAATTTTGTGACAGACACGCGACTTTAATGTAATGTCATTGTATACAGGGTGCTCTGCTATATAAAGGTTTCTTCCAAGGGTTTTTTCATATGGGGATGATAATTGATAACCATCAAACTAAACAAGAAACAACTTTCTCTATAATGAGACTGATATAATATAACATAGAAATTAAGAAATAAAAAACCGGCCAAGACAGTGTCGGACTCGCCCATGATAAAGTTCGATAGCCATTGTCTAAGTAGAATATGAAGAAAAGTTGTAAAATTGTTTATCATACCTACTTTAGTTATTTGCAAATTAGATTAGGGTATGATGATAGAGCTGTATTGGCGTAGGCGCTCCGTGAGGCGTATCTATCTATACTATTATAAAACTGTAACAGGAAGTTTGTCTGTACATTGAAGATATTAACAAAAAAAAAGTTACGATATGGTTTTTAGGTGTCCCTGATTCCATTTCACCAATTTTTGGATTTTTTGTCTGTCTGTTTGTTTGTGTGTTTGTTTGTTTGTTTGAACGAGTATCACGCAAAAACTACTGAACCGATTTTGATGAAACTTTTTTTGTTTGATAGCTTATGATCTGACTTAAAATCTGGTATATAATTTGTGCGGACGAAGTCGTAAACGTTAACGCTCGTTTTTAAATAAGATTGGTGCCTATATTTTTTTTAGGGCTGCAACGATTCGGCCATTACGATAACGATTACGATATTAATCGTTATTTATTACGATAACCGATGCATTACGAGTATTTAAAAATGAAAATGTCGAGATTATCCTTAGAATGAGTTTTAATTGTGTTTCTTTTCATTCGAATGAAAGTAAAATAAAATAAAAGATTTAGAAAAATTACATGATCTTTGTTGCTTTTTCTACTAATTTGAGGTCGAAGTCAAAGGCCTGCTTGGTCAGGATTCATATTTTTCATATATTTAAAATCACCGTGTGCGGGGCCTACTCACGCTGCGCTTTCCGGTACGCGGTCGCCACTCGAGAACTTTTCGGCCCCATCGGCCATCGGTTCTGCGAGCAATATGCCCCGCCCACTGCCACTTTAATTTAGCAATTCTTTGGGCTATGTCAGTTACTCTGGTTCTTCTGCGGATCTCTTCATTTCTGATTCGATCTCGCAGGGACACTCCAAGCATAGCCCTTGCCGTCGACCTTGGATGAGGGCAACGCAGGACCGGTCGTTATGGCGATCCTTGGGGGAGGCCTATGTCCAGCAGTGGACGTCCATCGGCTCAGATGATGATGATGAACCTAAATCGACCAAAAAAAAATTCCAGATTTAGCTCCAAACGAGCTTAAGTGGCAGAAACATTTGTCAGCAAGTGCAATCCAATTGACATTTTTAATTCGATTTAATAATCGTACGATTCTTACTACGATGCATTGCATCGTTATTAATCGCGATTAATACGATTACAGATGCAAAACGATGCACCGCTTCGTAATCGTTGCATCTCTATTTTTTATAGGTAAAATGAACGTTTTAAGTAATTTTCAAAACTAGCGAATAAGGTAGGTTTGCTTCCCCCAAGGTCCGTGCGCCCGGGTGCCACCCAACCCTTGCACTCCCGGGTAAAAACGACCCTGACCCATTATTTATTATATTTAGCCAAGCCAGTGAAGAGGATGTACTTGCCTACATAACCTACTCGATTGATGCGTAACATCCAAATAAATCCACATCTAAAAACCACCACCCTCTATAACCTTTTTGGCTCTGACGATACGTCAATTTTGACATTACACACGCATCGGCACGCGTTCCCAATTTGAAATGCCGTAATCTGATTGGTCGAGTTGCACCCTCGAGGCATAACAAGCCCCGCCCACCAACTACAGGTTGCTATGTAATATTTAGTCGATAATTTTCAAATAAATGTAAATGAGAGTAAATGGTGTTTGTATGACTAAACAAAAATAGCCTTGAAACTAGGCTCTGTTTTGATTCGTATACTTTATACACAACAGAATATGCTCACGACAAAATTCCCAGATATTATTTTATTTGAGTAGGTATAGGTGTTTACAACATTATATACAATTTATGGCTAAATATGGCTATAATTAAAAATAAAACTAAAAACAAATACAAATAAGCGAAGAAGAAATGAGCCACTATATCAATCACGACTTCCGTTCGACTTACACTAAACAGAAGACGTGCTCGAGGCGTCCTGCGCGTGGGAGCCCAGGACGCTGGCTGCGTTACCTCGTTGGATGGCAATGGAAATTCGTTGCCCGAGGTACGCGCCAGCCCTTCGGTCACCGGACACCTCGATCAAGCGCGACGACAACTCTTTGAAGAGCTGTCGGGCGTCCGGCCCCACGGCCCCAGGGTCTCTACACCGAATGGCGCAAGAATGTAGCCGTCACCCAGGGTTGCGTAGTAGTAGTCAGATATATTCGAAACAGCCACACTATTGGTGACCAATTTGTGGACCGACGACCTGGTGAAGGCGGCGGGAACCCATTGAATGAGGGGAGCGCAGGACCGGTCGTTGTAGCGATCTTTTGGGGAGGCCTATGTCCAGCAGTGGACATCCATCGGTTTAGATGATGATCATGAAATACTAATATTGCATAGCTTCAGTTGGACACTACTTTTCGCTCACAAAAAACTGCATAAAAAAAGATAGATTGTTTTGTACATAGATTATAATATTTATAATACCAAAACCGTACCTATAAAACTTGAATTATTTAAATCGATAACTCGATAATTTATTTAACCCCTCTCACGCGATCTTTGGTCACGACACGAGATGGGTTGTCATGTAGACGTGGTGTTTGGTCGATTTTCTGACTTGGCATAATTCTGTACATAAATAAATACGGTATACTTATACATAGATAAGTAGATGAAGCGTTTGAAAACAAAGGCGGAATTCAAGGTTGTTAAAACCTTTGTTTTTCATGCTGAAAGTCAAAGTCTTCTCTTAGTTTATTTATTTGTACACTAAAATGTGACTGACAGACGCATTCTTTATATGTAACTTAAAGTATCATAAGAAAATAATACTTTCCAAGTTTCTACAACAACTATGCACCTAATTTTAAAGAAAGCTAAACGACAAATTTTTTGCATTCTAATATTGCATCTGTATCTGTATCTTTTTTATTACATAGGTCATAGATTTATCATATAAAAATGTAACAGAAGTGTGTCTGTACTAAGCGAAAAATTCTTCGTCTATGGTCTGTACATTGAAGATATTTAGAAATAAAAAAGTTTTATTATAGTTTTTAGGTGTCCCTGACTTGCGTAGTATATTCTTTGCTGACTTATCCCTGACTCCAAATCAGTAATGTCTGAATTTTTTGTCTGTTTGGTTTTTTGTTTGATCGCGTATCACGAGAAAACTACTAGACCAATTTTGATAAAACTTTTTTGTTTGAAAGCTTATGTTTAGATTTAAAACCTGGTATATAGTCAGTCGTGGCAAGTGCCTCTACGGGGTGCCTCTAGCTTAAAAATTTCGAAAACTAGACATATATTTAGACACCGCCTTCAAACGTCAAAGCCTGTTATTATATAATTTGAAGTTTGAAGGCGGTATGTCTAAATATATGTCTAGTTTTCGAAATTTTGAAGCTAGAGGCACTTACTCCGTAGAGGCACTGGCCACGACTGACTAATATACAGGGTGACTGGTAATTCGACCTATTCCTTGAAAGGGGTTATACTAGAGTTCATTTGCAACAATTTTTCCCCAGTTAACTGGGGGTCGAAAATCGTTTGTTTTCGAGTTCTCTCATTTTTAAGAATTTTTTGAATATTTCCGTTTTTCGACCTAAAAATGACAATTGTGAAAAAAATACTCCACTCTCTGCACTCTGTAAGCATTTTTCTAGTAGCTGATGAATGAGCGACTACTTTAAACTAAAATACATGTGAAAAATACCCAAAACCACCGAAATAAAAGGTTATAAACCGCAAGACAACAATTTTTTATTTGGATTTTGTTTCAATCCAAAGAGGATTACTCAAAAAAAATTTATGACACTTGGCGTACAAATTGCGGAAATAACTTCCTCAATTCCTAAGCTTTCCAAAAAGATGCAAAAGTTGTGTACTTTAGTTCAAGTTTGGAAAATAAACCTTATTAAACACGCAGATGTGAATTTTATTCAAAAAGTTATTGGTTTGGTGAAAATAAAAAAAAGAGTAAAATAATAATGTTTAGTACCTAATCATATGAAATTACAAATTTTGTTTTAAAGTTTTACATTTAAAAATCACAAGTCTTGCTCAAATTGTCTTCCTCCGTTACGTATGCAAGCACGAAGCCTGCGACGTACTTCGCTTACTGTCACTCGAGTTGAAAGCGTGTCTTTAATTTGTTGGGCAGCTGCCAAAATCCTCTCTCTTAATTCTTCTTGAGAAGAGATAGGTGTACGATACACCAATGTCTTCATATGACCCCAAATGTAGAAGTCGCATGGGGTTAGATCGGGACTCCTAGCCGGCCAAGGGATCGGGTCGCCTCGACCAATCCATCTCAGTGGATAGTTCTCATCCATCCACTGTCGCACGCCCCGGTAATAGTGGGCTGGGCAGCCATCATGTTGATACACCAAAGCTGTTCTTGTGGTAAGCGGCACATCCTCCAGCAGCGGACGTAACTCTTCTCTTAAAAAGTTTTCATAGGCGATGCCGGTTAGGCGTGCCGGCAGAAAGAATGGCCCGATTAAATTATTGTGCACGATTCCCATCCACACATTAAGTGAGAATCTGTGCTGGTGAGCTCCTTCGTTAGATTTTCTCGGATTCTGACCTTTAGGGGCCCAAAAATGCAGATTATGATAGTTTGTAATACCATCACGGTCGAAGTTCGATTCATCTGTCCACAAGATTGTTTTTAGATACTCAGGGTCTTCAATGTCTGCATTTATTAGAAATCTGCAGAAATCCATCCTTCTGACAGGATCTCCCTCCTCGATAGCTTGTACTGGCGTGTAATGGAATGGATACTGCCGTGCTGTGTGCCGAGTGAACCAGACTTTCCACTGAGACATACCAAGCTGCCTAGCCACAATTCTTGTTGAAGTAGTGCCGTCTGCTTGAAAACACTGCAAAATTTGCTCCTCTTCGATTGGATCACTAACACTAGGTCTACCAGCGTCGGTTTGGCGACGTCGAACCGATCCCGTTTCTCGAATGCGCCGATATGTCGTACCAAACACGCTGACATCAGGTAAACGGCGGGTAGGAAAACGTCTTTGATAGTCTCTTCGAGCAGCAGCAGCGTCACCATCACAAAACCCGTAACAATACATGATATCCGCGTATTCTTCATTTTGGTAAGCAGCCATTTGAAAAGGAAGCTGTTTTAGCGCAGAATTTAAGTTAGTTAACAACGACACGTCCGAACTCCAAGATGGTTGAAACTAACTGATTATGAATTGAGCGAATGAGTGGGCCTCGATTGTGAACCTTAGTACAAACATTCCCGAATACTTACAAAAGAGAAACAATGTAAGCAATAAAATGAAAGAGACAAAAGCAAATCGGCATCTTGTAAGGTTCGCTTCTAGGAAATCCGCTACCTGCTCTGCCATTGTTAACAATTTTTTTCAAACTCTTGTCAAAGTAGACAACATTTGCACCTTTTTGGAAAGTTTAGGAATTGAGGAAGTTATTTCCGTAATTTGTACGCCAAGTGTGATACATTTTTTTTAAGTAATCCTCTTTGGATTGAAACGAAATCCAAATAAAAAAATTTTGTCGTGCGGTTTATAACCTTTTATTTCAGTGGTTTCGGGTATTTTACACATGTATTTTAGTTTAATGTAGTCGCTCATTCATCAGCTATTAGAAAAATGCTTACTTAGTGCAGAGAGTGGAGTATTTTTTTCACAATTGTCAGTTTTAGGTGGAAAAATGGATTTTTTCAAAAAAATCTTAAAAATGAGATAACTCGAAAACAAGCTATTTTCGACCCCCAGTTAACTGGGGCAAAATTGTTGCAAATGAACTCTAGTATAACCCCTTTCAAGGAATAGGTCGAATTACCAGTCACCCTGTATAATTTATCTCTCTACGATGACGAGAACCCGGGTGGACGAAGTCGCAGGTAAAATCTAGTCTATAATAAATTAATTTCATACATAAAAATTCACTCATAACCTTATTCCTTTGCTGCAGATTTTGCAAAGAGAAAATGGAAACTTCTTTGTGAATGTGGCCCATGTAATCCATTGCTGTAGGTACGAACGCAGTATCTATAATATAAGCGCCAGACAGTATATAGTAGACAGGTATTAACGCCAGATGAGATACAAACCCTCCCAGGTAGAAACCTACTGCAGTTCCTGACTGCAGTGGGGATCATTAGGAAACTGGGGCTTTCACAAAAGACCAAGGTCGTCCGTGGTCTAATGGTAAAGAGCATTGGGCTCTTGACACGGAGGTCGTGGGTTTGATTCCCACTGGGGACACCTAGTGATATGTCCAAAGAGATTTAACTAATTGAATGTCTTTGTGCGTTTTTCCCCAGTTGGTTAGGACATTGCAGCCTGAATCACTTGATTGTCTGAGAAAAGAAAGATGATTCTGTGCTTTGGATGTTAAGCCGTTGGTCCCGGCTACTATCTCTGATGGTAGTAGTCGTTACATAAAAACCACGTTAGAGGCCGTAAGGCGGTCTGAAAAAACTCTGACACCAGGGCTCTGCCCTTACGATAAGAAGAAAAGACCAACGATGGTCGCAGTGACACAGGCGCTTGTTTGTTAACACTTTAACTGCTGACGACCTACGTCGTAGGTCAGCAACAAATGGGCCGCAGTGCGCACGACTCGCCCGGCGAGTCAGAATTGTATTGCATTCCACAGTGTTAGCACTGCGCGAAGATCATTGTTTTGAGCTTAGCAGCGAAAGTGTTAATATTCCCTTTCGGGTGTCAGAAACTATCTTCTACCTGTCTGATGCAATGTTTATGAGTCAGACCAGAAAACATTGAATTTAAAAATAAAATATTTTGTTTGAAATTGTACCTACCTACACATACATAAATCTAAATTGAGCGGATATACGCATATTAACAGACCGTGGGACAAAACGACGAGGTACCTATCTATTGTGATTGTTAATTAATTACTATTAGACCTATAATCTATCCGCCCTCCATTTGTATAAGAAAGCCTCGCTCATATTGCCTTAATAAGGGTTATTTTAGGATAACCCAGTGCCAAAAAAACTCTAAAGCAGGGTTTCAGTCGTGGACCACTTACACAATTTCAAAAATCTCATGGTTCTCACTCGAATCGGCCTATCATTGTCCACTAGTGGAGTTCATTTCAGTTAGCGTCATCTCCATAGACGAAATTTTTTTCGCTTTGTCACATCGCTGCATAAGACGAACAATTTTTCGTTTACGCTGATAGACAGAACCTAGGGGAGCGCGTAATTTGTCTATGGACTGAACCACAACGTATCTTATCTTATCTTGTTGTGGGGCCTGGCAAGCCAGCAACACAGTGGGATCTTTTGTGTTGGCCCCAATACTTTTCATTTTCTTCACCCTTCAAATACATGGTCAATTAAAGAGGCGATACCGTTGAGGGGAAGAAACCTAAGGTCTTCCGGTTTTGGATATCCATTTCCGAGAAGGCTCATGCGTTTTGCCGCCAAGATATCACAGTCACAAAGGATATGTGCCATGGTCTCCTCATCCTCTCCGCAAGCTCGACAGCTGGGATCTAGGGTAAGTTTCATCTTGTGCATCATCGTGCCTGTGGCGACTACGCCATGCCCGGTGAGGGCTCCGATAATGGCACGAGCCTTGCTCCTATTGTTGTTCAGTATGAACCTTGAGACACGAGTTATCACTTTGCTGATAAATTTCTTAGAGTGTTGTAGACCTGTAAGGCTAGACCACTCCAGCCTATGTGTTTTATCAGCCCATTCCTTCATGGCCATTCTTATGCTGCATGCCGGGATCCCCACACTTGGTTCTGGTCCAACCATTTTTTGTTCTGACCCAGCTCTCGCCAGCTTGTCAGCATTCTCATTACCTTGGACACCGATGTGCCCCGGAACCCAAACTAATCTTACGGTGTTGAAGACCAAGCCTGTTTAGGGTCTTTACTCCGTTAAGAATTAGTTTGGAACTCACATAATAGGAGTTCAAGGCTTTGAGAGCTGCTTGGCTCTCACTGAGAATATATATAGTCTTGTTGGTTACCTTCCTATATATATTCTCCTGCGTACAGGCTATGATTGCATACGTCTCTGTTTGGAAGACAGTTGCAAACTCTCCTAGACTGACACTTTCGTTGTAGTTTCCGGAGTGTATGCCTGCACCTGTACCTGATTCGGTTTTTGAACCATCAGTGTACCAAACAAGAGTGTTCGCGTCCGGGGGACGCATTCCACGCTTCCATTCATCCCTTGCTGGGACATGTATTTTATAGTTCCTCTTAAAGACTCGTATGCTCGGCATTGTGTCACCGATCATATTGAACCTCCTTTCAAGCTCACTGTCCAGTCCGGACTGAACCACAACGTAACCACGTATGAGACAGCGATAGTCATAAAATCCTCACTTCTGTGTTAAATCCTATACAATTTCAAACATCGAACACATCGACGAGCTCTCAAATGTAACATCCTTCTTGCATCCTACAGATCGTCGAAGTTTTTAGAGTTTGACACATGATATAACCATAGTGAATACCATGTGTCAATAACGAATGAATGAATGAAATATACGAACGTAGAAAGAGAAGGTTCTTCGTCTGTGATTGTGACGATGTTTGCGCTTAGTGAAATGCATTGTTGGGCGGCGCGGCGCTCATAATTTTTTTGTGCAGACCTGTGAAAGACGAATAAAATCTGCAGCAAGAAAATTCCATCTATCAATCAATAAATTATACTTTATTGCACACCAAAACAGAACATACATTTGAATAAATATAAAGAATTACAAGTAGGTAAAAATAAGGCAGTCTTATCGCTAAAAAGCAATTTCTTCCACACAACCTTAGGGTAGAGAAATTAACGAAAAAAAATCTTCTTTCTTCTCCAGTCTCTCTTCCGTTCTTTCGGCTTCCCTTTCTTCTCTCTTGTCTTAGCGTGTACAAAATAAAGACCGCCCCGAAGTGGTTGTGAGGTTTATGCTACGGTTTATGTATGTAAACCAAATCGTTTTCGTTGAAACCTGCTGTAAATAAATTAAAAAATGTTAACCCTCTTTCTCCCACGGTAGCAATTACTCAACCCCGCGACGATTAGGGGGTGGGCAGTGATCGGAGGTGACCTGTGAGCGTAAACAAATCGTTTAGTGTTTATCAGTTATTATGTTTAATTTAGTTATTAGGGTTTTGTTTAGTTTTGAACTGTACACTGGGTTGATAAAAATGACCTAGGGTCACGTTGCAAATTTTGTCGCAAGCGGTTTGCGTGTTTGTGCGGTTCGCATTTGAGCATGCCACGAGGTCACGCAATCTCTTCTCAGCTGTGTTTTTGTTCAAAAACAATCCTAGAGATTGGGATAGATTACTCCCACAAACTACTTGACACTACAGGCGGAAATGTAGTGCTGACGCACAGGCACTAGTCCATATATTCATTCATCATCATCATCTCATCCGATGCACGTCCACTGCTGGACATAGGCCTCTTCCAAGTATCGCAATAACGACCGGTCCTGCGCTGTCCTCATCCAATGGGTTCCCGCCGTCACCAGGTCGCCAGTCCACCGTGTGTGGGGCCTACCCACGCTGCGCTTTTCGATACGCGGTCGCCACTCGAGAACTTTTCGGCCCCATAGGCCATCGGTTTTGCGAGCAATGTGCCCCACCCACTGCCACTTTAGTTTAGCAATTCTTTGGGCTATGTCAGTTGCTCTGGTTCTTCTGCGGATCTCTTCATTTCTGATTCGATCTCGCAGGGAAACTCCGAGCATAAACCTCTCCATTGCCCTTTGGGTGACTTTCAGCCTTTTTATGAGGCCTTGAGTGAACGACCACGTCTCTTTTTCGGCAAGTTATACAGAAGACTGAAGAGTATAACCTGCCCCTCTGCTTGGCGTACGTGGACTACGAGAAAGCCTTTGATTCGATCGAGACTTGGGCTGTACTGCAGTCTCTTTAGCGATGCCAAGTAGACTACCAGTACATCGAAGTGCTGAAATGCTTGTACAAAAACGCCACTATGTCAGTCCGACTACAGGACCAGAACTCGAAATGCACTCTCTAGTAAAGACTAGAGAGTGCATGGGTAAAGACCCTCCTACGTGGAATGGATGGAACGGGACGAGAATGGATAAGATCAATTTCGCAATTTTGAAGATGGCTCCGTGGTGAAAGTTGTTCAGATTTATGGTCTTAAGCATCCCCTTGAGTATTACTAGGGTGTTTTGTTACATTCAAAAAAAGTTTTTTTTTGGGACACTTAGCGCAAGACTGCCTCACACTTGGCCAGTTTTTATAATTTTTTGTTATACCTTAAAGTTTACACTATAAACAGAATAACATCAAGTTTGACGGTCGTATGAATTGCCGTTTTTACGTCAGAGTGAGAAGAATAAACTAAAAAAAAACTACATGTTTAGAGACCCACTTAATTTCAAATTTTGTTTTACTGTTTGTCTTAAAATCCAATACAATGATACAAATTCTGTGAAAATTTCAACCGGCTACCTATTATGGTTCAGAAGATATAGCCCTCTGAAGCTAGGACGGACGGACGGACGGATAGTAATAGGGTCCAGTTTTCACGATTCTGGTACGGAACCCCGAAACAAAAACCAGGTGTCAATCTTCACCATACCTTAAATCGCTTACCGTTAAGTCCAGCTGGTCGACATACTCCATCGGTTTAGTTTCCACCTGACCAATTTACGAATATCACCCTCGATTATTATTCGCTTCATTGATTTTAACAATAAATACATAGGTGCATAAATTCACGACCGGATTCCCTTTACGGGTGGTCAGAAACATTGGTATAACTCGACTTTTATTTTTTTTAAGTGTACAATTGGATCACAAAGTTTGGATGTTTGTTATTCAATTACGCATAAACGGCTGAACGGATTTGGATGAAATTTGACACGCAGATAGAATATGTTCTGGATTAACACATGGGATACTTTTTTAAAGTCCACGCAGACGGACTCGCGTGCAGTAGCTAGTTTCCAATAAGTACGCGAGTCATTACCTACCGGCTATCCTTGTGATAGAATAGAATAGAAGAATGCTTTATTATCCAGAATATGGTACAAACAACGTAGGTATAACAGTCTTAAAAATTCAGCATATTCTGCCATTTAAGGCGTGAAAATATTGATATTAAAATTTTACTTTCAGTCATCAGAACAAGGAATTATAACAATAAAAACAAAAAATACTTAATAATTGTTGGTGAGTGGCGACACCACGGACCCGATTCTCCAGAGGGCCCGGATTGATTCAAACCAATCCGGGTCAACTCTCGTCTCCTGTCTTGCCTTAACCGGTCGGCCAGGAGTGGAGTTGCAAGAGCGGAACCTATATATGCTCCAGGTTGGAAGTGTAAAATTTGATATCGCCGGGAGCCTGCTGACTGGTGCGCTTTAGCACCGGGAACTGCGCCCGCAGACTCACCTCTCTACAACCTTAGCCACTCACTAGATGTTGCCGCCTCTAGATGTAGTGACACTACTTGCGAGCGAATGTTCTGTGTTGCGAGCGGCCATTTTGGGGGGCCCATCAAATGAGTTGGCAAGTCACCGTCTGCCATTTTGACAAACTTAGAGACATTTGTTACGGCAGGCGTCCCAAATCTCTCCGCAATAACCCAGATTTCCCGGCCCACCCAGTTCATTCCCATAACCCGAGTAGTTTTTGTCCTTTCTATAATAGTCTCTGCACCGAACGTGGTATGTCTTCTGGTGCATTTGAATGCATACAGAGATAGACCACGGTTGGTGCATCC
Source organism: Agonopterix arenella (assembly GCA_927399405.1). Classification (NCBI taxonomy): domain Eukaryota; kingdom Metazoa; phylum Arthropoda; class Insecta; order Lepidoptera; family Depressariidae; genus Agonopterix; species Agonopterix arenella. Next base: position 5,284,609 of record OV656718.1, on the reverse strand, counting down.
CATCGCATGTATCCACGGTACACGGTCTTCTGGTGCATTTGCATAATGGATCCAGAGATAGACCACGGTTGGACCATTTAGATAAAAGTGTCTCAAAGGAGCCTCTATGTGTTGGACCTTTGTCCCCAGGCAAGCCTTCCAAAGGTCCGGTCTACGGCGAACAAGAGATGTGCAAGAGATACAGTAATAATTGAAAGACATTAAATACAATAATTATGGATGCTAGGATGCTTGGAATGATTCAAATTTCCACCAGTAGAAGATAGGTAACTACTCATGTTATTTTTTGACAAACGATATGGTATTTATTTATCTAAATTATCTTAGCTTCAGAACTAATAAAAGAGCGATATCGCTATCAAAAATCTAGTAAAAACAAACTGATTTGAACTATCATTTCTCTACATATTTGTCTATCCCCTAACATTAAAATAAGGCCACCCCACCCCCCAAAATGTATATTTTACAGCATTTACCAGAATAAAAGAAATCCACCCCATTGGTTGGGAGTTTTCCCCCAAACCGCCGATGTTTTTCGTGAAAACCGTGAAAAGTCAAACATATCTGTCCTTGTCTAACGCACTTGCCGTTCCATTGACTGGCTCTCTCGCACGCAAGGGGCGAAATGAAACGATTTCGTGCTCTGTCAGTACCTTCTATGTTTAAACAATTGACGGACGTTTTATCGAACAAATAAAGGCTTTTTTTAATAAGTAAAGCGCCTTGTTGTTTGTGGTCAATGTTTTTTTATTTTTATCAATGAAAAAAAAATTCTGTGGACTGAACAGTACTTAAAAATAATCAATTTTCGCGAGTTAAAGTGAATCTAATTTAATGAACTGTACAGTTAAATTAAACTAGTTACAAAGATTGATTCAATTGCAAGCAGCGGTTCGTTGACCGCATTAATTTTTGCAGTGAAATTGTAAAATAAAAGTGAAAACTAACTGCATCGTATATATAAAACACCTTATGCTATTTTACATTTAAAAAGTTTATTTTATATTAAAAAAACAAACTTTTCTTTTTTTTTAATTGTTCTTTTTTTCAAACCATGTGTCATTTCGGGTTTGTTCTCGATGCGACGTAAAAAAAGAATGAAAAGTGAGTGAAAAATGAATGTTTTAAGAAATTAAAATGGAATATACTTGGCATATTGAGGAAAGTGGGAGTCAGGAATCAAACGTGAGGACATCCACTAGGATACAGAGGGGACAAGGTATGAAATGAACTAACTAGCTGTCATTTTAATTGCGTATTTCTTTTATTTTTGAGAGGGCGACAGTTTTTTACATTTTGTTGACAGATTATATTTTTAATTTATTTACCGGCCCTGTTACAAGACCTTTAGGCCAAATCTTCTAGTAAAACAAAATCCTTATTCCTATACGTATATAAACACGTACAGAAAAAGCTACCTATTAAAAAAAACATTATTGTTTGTGGGAAACGAGAAATTAATACGAAAAAGAAAACAACGCCCTTGGTCGTGGCAGAAAACATCACACTAATAATAAATAGGATCTTAATTAATGTATTACATACAATAATTTTTATTTAAATTAAAACTATTTAAAAAATACTCATCATATCACTGCTAAACAAATTAGTTTTCATATGAAACAAATAAATTTAAAAGTAAACTTAAAGAAACAAAAATAATAAAAATACGTTTAAACGAATATATTCGAATTATTAACCCAAGAACTAATAGAAATAATTTAAAAAAAAATCTATTATTAACGAAAAATACTTTTTTTTATTTAGTTATGTAGCCTATTACATCTCACTGCCGGACAAAGGCGTTAAGGCTCCATTTATCCTCCATGAAAACCTGTCTTGAGCCAGCACCTCCACCGTTCTTCTAAGTTATCCAGGTTGACTTCCTATCTCTTCCAGGGTCGACCGTGAATACGACTTCCATTTAAAAAAAAATAATATACTTATGATTTTTAATCTTTACATAGTAATGTATGCTTTATGAACCTACATACTCGAGCCAAATGGAGCGTTACTAAAATTGTTACACTACTTACTTTACTTTCGTTTGGCGAGCAAGCATTATGTCTAAACTAATATAAACGTTTGTTTGTTCAGTTGCATTTTGTTCACAACAATAAAATAACCAATGACAGATAGAGTACTGGCAGAGATTATAGTACTGTAGCCATAGGACTTTTTTTCTCAGTCAATTTTGATGGGTCTTATAGCTTTGTATGGCAACTTTAGACAGTTTTACTATTACGTATGAGTATTGAACTAAGGTGAAGAATATGACAGTATAGAAAAAAAACGGTAACATCGCCTACGGCGGGTTGTGATCTGTAGTAAGACTTGGGTTTTTATATTAGTAATTTCGTACCCTACAATAATATCAAAACGGCAATCGGTAATCTTTTTTGTAATTAAAAAGTCCCGTGGCTACCAGTAATAGCGAGTAGATTAGGCAAAAAGAAGAGTAGATCATTCGGCAGCTAGGTAGGATATGATAAGACCAGGAGTGCGATTATTGAATCTCATTCGCTGAGCTCAACAGTTGAAAATGTCAATATTACTATGGAGATATGGAGGAGATATGCATCTTTCTACTGCTGATTTGACTTTCAAAAATCATACTTCTGGAGTGCGATTTTTGAAAGTTAAATTTGCAGTAGAACGATGCATGTATCTCCATAGCAATATTGACATTTTCAACTGCTGTGTTCAAAGTATGAGTTTCAAAAATCGCACTCCTGGATGAAATTAGCACAGGATCGAGGATGGCAAACTGGATGGAGGCTTATGCCCTGCAGTGGGTGGATATGGGCATGAAATAAACAATAGTAGATCATAACTGTAATTTTTTTTTTAATAGTTATGATCTTTTATACTATTAAAGCATTGAAGAAAAAAGAAATGAATGTGAATGTGAATAAAACTAAAGTAATGGTAATGGAGAGGGATGAATGTGTGACTTATTGTTGTATAATGATTGAGAATGAAAAAGTGCAACAAGTGAATGAATTTGTATATTTAGGATGCATGGTTACTAGAGATGGGAAATGTGAGGGTGATGTGCATAGGCGAGTAACAGCGGGAAACAAAGTAAACGGTGCTCTACATGCCATTGAGGCTAGCCAATTAGTGTCCAAAAAGGCGCACTTGCTATACACAATGGTGTGTTGGTGCCTACACTTATGTATGGCAGTGAGTGCTGGGTATGGCAGAAGAAGCATGCAAGTAAAATTAATGCTGTTGAAATGCGTTCCTTGCGAAGTATGTGTGGTGTGACGCTGAAAGATAGAGTGAGAAATTGTGTAATAAGAGATAGATGTAAATTAAAAGAAGATGTAGTGACAAGAATAGAGAAATGTATGCTTCGTTGGTTTGGTCATGTGGAGAGGATGTGTGATAGCAGATGTACGAAAGAGATATATGTTGCTAATGTGAGTGAAAGCGTCGGCAGAGGGCGCCCTCGTAGGACGTATGCTGATCAAATCAGTTGCGTCCTACAAAAAGGGGAGGTGCGGAGTACTCGAAACCGACGGGCATGTATGAAGAGATGTATGGATGTGCATGAGGCAAAAGAAGTATGTAAGGATCGTAGTAAGTGGCGCGCCCTGGTCTCTGCCTACCCCACTGGGAAAGAAGCGTGACGTTATAGATAGATAGATAGATAGAACTATTAAAAAACATATGAATTAAAAACATTTTTTAATTAAAAAAATTATAAAATATCAAAAAATTATATATGGCGAGCGGGAATCGAGCCTGTGACCTGCTTTTGTAATCAGTAAAAATTAACCTACTCTTCCCGAGTAGGGTAAAAGGATAAGCAATAGACTTAACATTTGCTCACGTTAGTGCGCATTGAAAATAAATATTTTTATATTTGTATTTTGTATTTTTTGTATTTTGTATTTAATTTATTTCATTACAAGTGCAAATACAAACAGAAAAAAAATCAAATAACAAAAAATATGACAAAATTAATATACAAAAAAAAGAAAATAAAAAAATGTACATGGTCCTTCTTAATATGCTGCCACTTTTCTAAATGGATTATCAGACCATCAAACTGAACATTGAACAACATTTTCTCTGGGGCCAACATCGAAATCGCGAAAAAAAAATCAGCTATCAGCTCCAATGATCTGGAGTGCGATTTTTTAATCTCATACGGTGAGCTCAGCAGTTGAAAATGTCAAAATTACAATGGAGATACGCATCTTTCTACTGCTGATTTAACATTAAAAATCATACTCCAGAAGTGCGATTTTTGAAAGTCAAATCAGCAGTAGCAAGAAGCATATCTCCATTGTAATTTTGTCATTTTCAACTGCTGAGCTCACCGAATGAGATTCAAAAATCGCACTCCAGATCATTCCCTTAAAAAAGTTTCAGCATATTGAGAAAGGAGTATAAGTATAAATTATTTAACTACTTAGTTACAAACATTCTTTAATTTATCTTCGTTTTAATGTGGCAGACAAACCCGCGTTCAACCACACGCAATCAATTAGTACGGAAATCTACGAGTACTAGATAGAAAAGTAGTAAAATAAAGTCGGAACCGGTTACATTAGGGTTACATTGATACGTTATAGATGCCCACTGTGGCGTGAACAAACGTCATGTTCATTTTTTCCTCCTTATAAAGATAGTCAGTGGGTATATCGATATACACACGATACACACTAAAGCTTTCACGATTTTTATTCGTCCATAGGATTTGTTAGTGTCACCCAGGATGCTGGAAATGACTGACAAGCGGTGAAACGTGAAAATACTCCTTAGCGGTCGGTAATGTTCAACTTTCTTTCGGGTTGTTCATCTTCGCCACATACATTACGGAATAAACCTGATTCGGAATTAGATTCCGGATGGAGTGTTGCTGCGTTCAGAGACTTTTTCACTAGATCTAGTGATTTTTTGTAGTCTTAGGTGGCACTTTTTTAAAGATTTACAGACATATCAAACAAGTGATTTTTGAGCGTAGGCGTTAATAGAATGATACCGTATCGGGATGGTGCAGTTGCGACGTCGTTGCGGTATAGTTGCGAAATCGTCTACGCTCAAAAATCGCTTGTGTGATAATGGTTTATACCATTTTGTATGCAGATTATGTCTAATGCTAAAACTATCGATAGTATTTTGATATAGTTGCATAATATTGAAATATAATTTACAAATCATCATCGTAACGTCATGACATCATCACATGATAGTAATTATCATGTATAGAAATTGTTTGTTTCGTTTTATTAAATACCTAAAAATACAATTATAATTAATTTGGCATTTCATTCATTTTGATTAAGTTGAAGTAATTTTTGTAACCATAGTTGACAACACTGAATCCTAAATCAGGATTCCAGATCGCAATTCCGTATGTATATGGCGGACCTAATCAAAAAATTAAAAAAAGAGTTTTTATTTAATTTATGTTCTGACACAAAGGCACAAACAAACCACAAACTAATTAGAAGAACTACCGAACAACGTAGTACTTACTATCTCTATGCCGAGGGAGTTTTTGGCGGTTATTTTTCAGCTACGTTTGGAGTCCTCATATTTTATTGAATTTTTATTGTTTATATTGAGTTTTGGTTCATAAAATTGGTGTTGTTTTGCAAAGTGTCGTGCAAGTGAACAATATACAGTTCAGTGAAATATGAAGGTGTATGGGTCGTAAACAGGAAAAGTGTTCCGTCATTTTGTAGCCCGGCAAAGCGGCCGGTTCACCTCTTTCCTGTGGACTTCTCTGCGTTTCCTGCGTTTCTCGATTGCCTCCAAAAACTCCAAAAAAGCGTTAAAACATCGAACTCCAATGATTTAACTGCTATGTATGAGAGAATTTTATTGAATCGGTTGTATGGGATATTATAAGCCCTTTACCTTGAATCTCACACTCCCCTTACCAAAAATCTCTATGCCGAACAAACCTAAAATTTGAAACATCGACACGAAAGAAGGTTGAACATTACCGACCGCCATGGCCAATTTTCGTGTTTCCTTGCTTGTAAGGAGGAGTGGTATTTAATTCTTTATCATTCAGAATCTATGGGGCCATCCCAGGGCCACCGTAGTTTGGGCTGATACCAGGAAGGTGGCAATGGTATTGTCTTTACCTGGAGAGCAGAAAAGCGGTGAAACATGAAAATATTTCTTGGCGGTCGGTAATGTTCGTTCTTCTTTCTCAAATTTCGTGTCAACTTTATCCCTTTCTACTGCAACGACAACAATAAAACATTATGTCAAAATTTCAACAGGTAGGTAGTTTGTCAGAAAATCAAGTTATAAATTAAATTTATATTACATTACATTATTACATTTATATTATAAGTCCAATTTTGACGACCCGGTTGGTGTAATGGTTACCACGCCGGACTGCCAAACCAGGGTCCTGGGTTCGAATCCCGGTTCGGTCATGGATGTTTATATGTTTGTGCCGTTGTTGTATGGTTTCCATAATAGACAGCCTATTAGTGCTTGCTTGGGATCATTACAATGTATGTGCCTGTGAGCGTTATTTATTTATTATTTATTTATTTCATTTCTCTACATACAATGTCAATTCACCTTACATATCCCATGTGAGCGAGATCACCCCACCTGAAGCCGTAGCATGCTACACGTGATACGGCTGTATCACATTTCTTTTGGATTCTAGTGGATCGATAGATGGCGTTACGGTCTGTGCGAATAACGGTCAAAATTTCAAAAAGTGTTTCTTTAAAATAATAAAGAGGGAGAAGATGATCAAAAAGATGCCAACGCATCTTTTGATTGAATATTTCATTATTTACGAATCATTTTAATCGAAAACATGAAACTGTTTAAGTCTGACATGATTGTATGGGCTCGATCCCTTGGCCTTTAAAAAAAGGCAGGCACAGTCTTGACATGATTTTGACAGGATCTCGCCTACGTCTCTATGGAGCGATAACCATGTCATCTGTCGAGTTTTTTAGGAGCTAAATTTAAAAAAGAAAAGAAAAACGCTCACTGTATCACGGTGGCAGGCTACCCATGCAGGATCGCAGCCCAGTGCCTCAGGATTGGACACGCTCAAGCTGAAAGACAGACGGACAAACGGATGGATGGACAGCGCGACCGGCGTAGGCTTACGAGTAGTAATAAGGTCCCAAACTCCCAATCGTTAATACCTTGGAACAAAGAACATTTTGACACAACATAGATAGCGGCAACTTTTTATTTATAGTCCATGCCGAAACTCGATACCGTGATCCGATAACATTTCGTACACAAACAGTGATCATGCATGATCCATCCAATAGGCACGTGGGTAGTACCTACCTTTTTATTTTTTTGTTGACGGGGGGGGAAATCTTCGAAAGATACCCAACTCCTTAGGGGAGGAGTTGGGTTATGTGGGATTTCTACCCACTAAAACCCCCCCGGTGGTCACCTCAGCGCATGTCGAAGGGCCGTGGGGAAGCAATGTGCGTCCACGGCCCTCCTCGCGCTTCGCCGAAGCTCTCCCGGCTCGGCACTGATGCCGGGCCAGCACTCCCACAGCGTCACTGCGCTGCAGCGGGACGGGACCACGCCGTACTACCGCTGCCTTCCAGGGGTCGCTTGGAAATGGACGGCCTGAGCCCCTTCTCCTACCGTGCACGACCCTGGGCGCCCCTATCCCGGGGCGTTGTTGTGACGCATCGGGGGGCCAACTTGGCGTGTCCGGCGTCTCCGTCGTCGGGCGGGATTTTCCCGCTCGCGGTCTCGCTCCGCGCTCTCCTTCTGGACCATAACGGTCTCGCAGAAGGTGACCGCGGCGTCCCAAGCCGCCCGGCTCCCCAACATCGCCGCTACTAGGGCAGGTGGGGAGAGGTCATGTCCTGTAATTTGGACCAGGATCTGCCGCTCGGAATGCCACGCTGGGCATTCCTCGAGCGTGTGCTGTGCAGAATCCTGGTCGGCTCCGCAATGGTGGCACTGTGGTGTGGCTTCTCTCCCGATCCTATTCAGGTACTCACCGAAACAGCCATGTCCGGTGAGTACCTGAGTAAGACGGTAGGTGACGCCTCGGCCTTCCCGGTCCAGCCAGGCCTGGAAGCAGGGAAGTATAGCTCCGACGACGCGCTGCCGCGTGCTTCGCGGCTCGTGGAGCCGCTCGCGCCAGCAGTTAAGCGCGCGTCGTCGAGCCTTCCTCCGGAGCTCTGCGACCGCCCTCTCGGGTACGGTCCCGCCTCTCTGACGTAGGACGCGAATCCGGACATAGACCCTCGCGTCCATGTCCGCCAGGATATCCAGGGGCGGAAACCGCGCCAAGATATTCGCCGCCTCGTATGATATTGTCCGGTATCCGCGTGCGACCCGAATCGCGATCTGACGGGGTAGTACCTACCTAACCTAACCTAACTACAAACTAATTTGTGACATGGCGTGGGTACAAAAAACCCGGCCAAGTATGAGTCGGACTCGCGCACGTACCACCATACAATATTACCAACAAATTGTGACCAGTTTTTAGGGCGCCGAAGTCAAAAAGGAACTCTTATGGTGTCGCCATGTCCGTCCGTCTTTCCGCGGCTTAGCTCAGAGACGCTTTATACTAGAAAGCTGTAATTTGGCATATGTATACATATCACGCCGACAAAGTGGTGAAAAAGAAAGTGGGGATGACATTTTAAAAATATTGTGTGTTTATTTTTCGATTAAGGAATCCGTTAGCGAAATATTAAGCATTAGTGTTAAAGTGAAATTTTTTGTTAGAGTCAATTTGTTAAAGTAAAAAAAATGATAAACTTTTTTTCACGAATAATCGTGTGATTATTTATGTTAATTATTGCAACTGGTATTTTTATTTGTGACATGGCGTGGGTACAAAAAACCCGGCCAAGTATGAGTCGGACTCGCGCACGTACCACCATACAATATTACCAACAAATTGTGACCAGTTTTTAGGGCGCCGAAGTCAAAAAGGAACTCTTATGGTGTCGCCATGTCCGTCCGTCTTTCCGCGGCTTAGCTCAGAGACGCTTTATACTAGAAAGCTGTAATTTGGCATATGTATACATATCACGCCGACAAAGTGGTGAAAAAGAAAGTGGGGATGACATTTTAAAAATATTGTGTGTTTATTTTTCGATTAAGGAATCCGTTAGCGAAATATTAAGCATTAGTGTTAAAGTGAAATTTTTTGTTAGAGTCAATTTGTTAAAGTAAAAAAAATGATAAACTTTTTTTCACGAATAATCGTGTGATTATTTATGTTAATTATTGCAACTGGTATTGCACCTGCAAGAACCCTGAACCCTAATAAACAGAACAGCAGTATCGTTTCCAGTATTAATGATAAATCACACGGTTGACTGAACAAGTCCATTTAATGTCCCACCCCTTCTAATATCGCTAATTTGTTAACAAAATTGTGTGAAAACCTAGTCCGTAGTTTTTTAACTATTGAACCGTAAAAATGCATCTGTTTCCCCCGCGCGCGGTAATTTTTTGATGTTGTTGTTGTTGTTTCTTCTTTCTTACGGAAAGGCAAAGGGTACATAGCCCATGCAGCTGTGACGTGACGCCATTTATTTTGAAGTTTGTTTTGCCAGGTGTCTTATAATGCTGACATTTTGACCTATACTAACTTTTAAAAGTTGGAACACTGCGATTTAAGGCGACGAAATAGGCAAAAACCCGGGCAAGTGCGTAGTCTATCATACACCGACCTTGAGTGTTTGCATGTGCCCTGCATTGGGTCATTTATAAGCTGATAATGATGATAGGTAGAGTAGAGTAGTTCCCAAGTTTCTTCTTTGCCACTATGCTCGATTTATTAATTTTTTTTAGTTCATGACTTTATGTCTTCTAGATCGCGACCAGCGGACGATCAAGACGTTTCCTACGATACCTACCTCATTTGTCAAATAATAATAACAAATTTAGAAGTTACGAGCGTTAACCCGCGACTTCGTCCGCACAAATTATATACCAGATTTTAAGTCAGATCATAAGCTATCAAACAAAAAAAGTTTCATCAAAATCGGTTCAGTAGTTTTTGCGTGATACTCGTTCAAACAAACAAACAAACAAACACCCAAACAAACACACAAACAAACAGACAGACAAAAAATCCGAAAATTGGTGAAATGGAATCAGGGACACCTAAATACCATATCGTAACTTTTTTTTTGTTAATATCTTCAATGTACAGACAAACTTCCTGTTACAGTTTTATAATAGTACGAGCGTTAACCCGCGACTTCGTCCGCACAAATTATATACCAGATTTTAAGTCAGATCATAAGCTATCAAACAAAAAAAGTTTCATCAAAATCGGTTCAGTAGTTTTTGCGTGATACTCGTTCAAACAAACAAACAAACACCCAAACAAACACACAAACAAACAAACAGACAAAAAATCCAAAAATTGGTGAAATGGAATCAGGGACACCTAAAAACCATATCGTAACTTTTTTTTTGTTAATATCTTCAATGTACAGACAAACTTCCTGTTACAGTTTTATAATAGTACGAGCGTTAACCCGCGACTTCGTCCGCACAAATTATATACCAGATTTTAAGTCAGATCATAAGCTATCAAACAAAAAAAGTTTCATCAAAATCGGTTCAGTAGTTTTTGCGTGATACTCGTTCAAACAAACAAACAAACACCCAAACAAACACACAAACAAACAAACAGACAAAAAATCCAAAAATTGGTGAAATGGAATCAGGGACACCTAAAAACCATATCGTAACTTTTTTTTTGTTAATATCTTCAATGTACAGACAAACTTCCTGTTACAGTTTTATAATAGTACGAGCGTTAACCCGCGACTTCGTCCGCACAAATTATATACCAGATTTTAAGTCAGATCATAAGCTATCAAACAAAAAAAGTTTCATCAAAATCGGTTCAGTAGGTTTTGCGTGATACTCGTTCAAACAAACACCCAAACAAACACACAAACAAACAAACAGACAAAAAATCCAAAAATTGGTGAAATGGAATCAGGGACACCTAAAAACCATATCGTAACTTTTTTTTTTGTTAATATCTTCAATGTACAGACAAACTTCCTGTTACAGTTTTATAATAGTACGAGCGTTAACCCGCGACTTCGTCCGCACAAATTATATACCAGATTTTAAGTCAGATCATAAGCTATCAAACAAAAAAAGTTTCATCAAAATCGGTTCAGTAGTTTTTGCGTGATACTCGTTCAAACAAACAAACACACAAACAAACAAACAGACAAAAAATCCAAAAATTGGTGAAATGGAATCAGGGACACCTAAAAACCATATCGTAACTTTTTTTTTGTTAATATCTTCAATGTACAGACAAACTTCCTGTTACAGTTTTATAATAGTACGAGCGTTAACCCGCGACTTCGTCCGCACAAATTATATACCAGATTTTAAGTCAGATCATAAGCTATCAAACAAAAAAGTTTCATCAAAATCGGTTCAGTAGTTTTTGCGTGATACTCGTTCAAACAAACAAACAAACACACAAACAAACAGACAGACAAAAAATCCGAAAATTGGTGAAATGGAATCAGGGACACCTAAAAACCATATCGTAACTTTTTTTTTGTTAATATCTTCAATGTACAGACAAACTTCCTGTTACAGTTCTATAATAGTATAGATAGATATGATATATAGATGCCGAGTGGTGTCGGCTAAGAATAGCACCACCCCATTCCCTCCCGTGGGTGTCGTAAAAGGCGACTAAGGGATCTACCGGAGGATGGGCAGCAGCATCCTCTGAGTACACACATTCAATCCAACTGCGATCGCCAACCCGCCTGCCAAGCGTGGCGATTATGGCAAATCCCCCCATTTTGGGTGAGGCCTATGTCCAGCAGTGGACGTCTATCGGCTGATATGATGATGATGATGATGATAGATAGATATAGATGTACACACGGCAATACATCAAGCTATACAAAACCGACATAAGCTGGCCGCGCGACGTTATACGTTTCTCGACCAACACGCGGCCAGCTTATGTTGGTTTTGTATAGCTTGATGTGTCGCCGTGTGTACGTATACTATACATATATCAGCATAATCTTCATCAATCATCATCTTCATCAAGCCCACTGAACAATGGCCCCCAAGGATCGCCACAACGACCGGTCCTGCGCTGCGCTCATCGTACGGGTTCCCGCCGCCTTCACCAGGTCGTCGGTCCACTTTGTGGGGACTTTGTGCCCACGCTGCGCTTTCCGGTATATGTTCGGGAACTCTTCGGCCCCATCAGCCATCGGTTTTGATAATATATACCGGTTAAACCCCTTTTTTCTGCTACGCGTAGTCGGGTAAAAATGAAGCGAATGCATGCAGCCATAAACGTCACAACGTCATGAATTTCGCTAAGATGAACGGTCTACCACGGTCGACTCATCAAGACGTTAACCCCTCCTTTCACTGTTTCTGATTCCTCCAATGTCTTCCAATGTCATTGACTGCATATTTTTTCCAAGGCACTTATTATGACGTAATAGGATTTGAAGATGTAATTGATGCAAGATTTTCTAGCGGGTTAGTCACGCTCTGTGGTCTCGCGTTGTTTGTACGCTAAAACGTGTTTGATAAATCTTTATGTGCTATTTGGTGTTAGCAATTGTCTGTTGGGTGTAGTGAAAATTTGTTTGTTTTGGAGAAATTTTACTGGTACTTTTAACACACTTTTTTATTTGTTGTGTGAGTGAATTTAATGTAGGGTCATTCGAGTCTATAGGTTTTTTGTGTATGCTATCAAGTCGTTTAAAAAAAAAGAAGACAAATCTTTTAATAATCTTTATTCGTTTTTAGGGTTCCGAAGTCAACAATGAACCCTTGTAGTTTCACCAAGTCCGTCTGTCCGTCCCTGCCAGCTAAACAGTTGTTTCTTGATATCTGAAAAAATTCACGGCAGTAGTATATATAACGAAATTAAAAGGAAAACTATCACCGCTAAGTAGGCTTTACAAGTTTACGAGTACTAGTTGACCAACATATAAAATGTACTTTTTAGTCTTTATTAGCCGTTAAACAAAAAGCTTCCTTCGAAGTCCATATTATATTGTGATGTTTGCAACTACGGAACCCTATCCTGCACGTGGTCCGACACGCACTTGGCCAGTTATTAAATTAATGTTTAGTAATCTTTTAGCTTTGGTTTAATTTTTTAAAATGTATAACAAAACACAGGGTCCTTCTTAATATGCTGACGGTTTTATAAGGGGATGATTAGACCATACCATCAAACTGAACAACTTTCTGTTAAAATCCTAGTGGTGTTAGCCACATTAGTAATACATTTTATAATATGAAATAATATCTTTATTACGCCATTGAACAGAAGACAGAAAATCAATAAAAAGAACAAAAACTGACAGCTAACTTTTTCATACTCAAAACAACTAAAAAGTATTTTACCTATAACATAAAATCTTAACATCGTCCCTCAATTTTAAGATATTTTAAACAAAAATAATTAAAATTGCACACAAAAATAATATAAATCTTGTCACAAAACTAAACATAAAATGTTCACTATTTTTCTAGCCGACTATACATTTCACAAAATTCAAACAAAATTATGCACCTGACTGTACTTTTAACTTCAATTAATTATTTACAAAAATGAATTTAGATAATATTCAAATTAAGAACCAACTTCACAAATATTTCCTTCGACAAGCTCTTCGTAAAAATATCAGCTAAATTATTTTGAGATGATACATATTCTATATTAAATTCTTTCTTTTCAATTAAATCTTTTATAAAATGCAACCTAATATCTATATGCTTAGCTCTCTTACTGTTTTCAAATGTCTTTGTCATTTCAATAGCACTTTTATTGTCCATATACAGCACATATTTCGTTTCAGCACTGTCACGTAAATTAAAATCTTTGCATAGTCCTTTTATATTCAGTAAATCGCATGCACTCACAGCAGCGGCCACGTACTCCGCTTCTGCCGTAGAAAGTGCCACACAGTTTTGCTTGCGAGAAAACCATGATACTATGTTGTTGTTATAAAATGTAACTGAGCCAGATATGCTTTTTCTATCTTTCTTATCCCCGGCCCAATCAGCATCAGAGTAAGTTTCAATCATATCATATCCATCATGTTTTTGATATACGAGTCCATGTGTTTTCGTTCCTTTCAAATAACGTAATACTCGCTTTGCTTGCACCCATAAGTTATGCGTAGGTTTCTCTAGATATTGGCTCAAAAATGATGTTGTGTACGATATATCTGGTCTTGTTGTTGTAGCGATATACATCAATCCACCGATCAATTGTCTATATGGAACATTTGTTATAACTTCTCCTTCAACTTGAAAACCTTTTGCCATCGGTGTTTTACACGTATTACTTTCTGTCATATTAAACTTTTCAAGCATTTTATCTATTTGTTTGGTTTGTCTTATTTTCAATGTGTCTTCATTTCGCTCTATTTCCATGCCTAAAAATGAATTTACAACTCCCAAATATTTTGTTTTGAATTCGTTTTTTAATTCCTTTGTGACCAGCTCTATACTTTCTTCTGTTCCAATTAATAAAATATCATCGACATATAAAACTAACCATAGTTTCTTTTCTTCATTCATTCATTCATTATTCTTTTCTACGTCCACACCATCTGGTGACTTCATATACACATCTTTTTCTAAATTTCCATTCAAATACGCAGTAGGCACATCAAGTTGTTTAATAGAGTATGATTTGTTCACCGCATGTACCAATGCTGTTCTCACCGTTGATATTCTAGCAACTGGTGTATAATTTTCTCCAAAATCTGTTTCTTCCTTTATCTGACAACCTCTTGCCACTAATCTAGCTTTCTTTATTCCATTTTCTTTAGTTTTGAATATCCATTTTGAATCAATTAATTTCATATCACTTTTCTTGTCAACTACTGTCCATGTTTTCATAGTTTCATGAGATTTTAATTCTTTATTAATAGCTTCTTTCCATTCGTCGCTTTTGATTGCTTCTTCGTACTTATCTGGATCATCTGTACATATGTGATAACAATAACCGTAGGCAAAATTCACATCTTCTTCATAATCGTTTAAAAATTGTGGTCTATTTATTATTCTTCCACTCCTTGTTTTTATACCATCTTCATTATTTACTTCTTTTCTTTCTTTTTTCTCTTCAGGTACTACTTCCCTTTCTTTTTCTTCTTCTGATACTACTTTCCTTTCTTTTACCTTTTCATTTTCTTCTGTTTGAATCACATTTTCCTCTTCATTTTCTTTTCTTTTTATTACGTCTTCTTCTTCTTCATCATATTTATAATTAGTTTCATCAAAACGTGCATCTCGTGTCCATATTATTTCATCTGTGACGGGGTCCCATACCTTATAGCCGGTTGTAGAATAACCAACCATTATTCCACGAATGGCTCTGCTATCCCATTTGTCTCTTTTAGGTAATTTTATAGCCCAAACACGAGAAACAAAGACTCTCATTTTTTCTAATGACATCTCTTGTCCAAAAATTCTAGCAGGAATATCGAAATTGATCGCGAAAGATGGGCATCTGTTTATCATATATGTCGCAGTTAAAACGGCACAGCCCCAAAGGCGTCTTGGTAGCTTCGATTCATTTAGTATGGTTCGCGCTTTGTCATAAATGGTGCGATTCATTCGCTCAGCCTTTCCATTCATTTGTGGACTGTAGGGTATTGTGTATTCCAGTTTTATACCATTATCGTAACAAAATCTTTTGAAATAATTTGACGAATATTCGCCTCCGTTATCACATCTTATTCTGTTTACTCGTGTATTTCTCTCTGTCTTCATTCTCTTCACATATTTTATCAAGTTGTCTGCAGCTTCTGATTTATTTGTAAGTAAGTATGTTTGCGTGAAATGTGAGTAATCGTCCATAATTGTTTGAAAATATTTATATCCATCTTTTGCAATTGTACTCATCGGTCCTGACACATCAGAATGTATCAAATCTCCTACATACCTTGATTGTCTTTTCCTTAATGGTTGAAATGGTAATCTTGTGCTTTTATTTTTCATGCATTCGTCGCAAATCTCCTTGCTCATTGGTAATTTCATATATGCCAAGCCTTTTCTATTTAAATGTCCAAGTCTTTTGTGCCAAATATTTTCATCTTTTTCTCCTATGTTACATTGCTCTTCTTCTAGTCTCATTTGTTTTATCTTCAATGGCATTATATATAGTTTACCTCTTCTTTCTCCATAATAATCAATTTTGCCTCTTATCTTTAATGTTCCATTCTTGAAAATAACTTCCAGTCCTTTCTCCATTAATCTTGTCACAGACAGTAAGTTTTGGCTTATTCCAGGCACAATCAACGTTTCAACTGTTATGTTTTCATTTCTATATTTACATTTTAATGTTCCTTTCTTTGTTGCCCATAAAATATCTCCATTGGCAGTATTTATTTGAATATTTTTCTTCAAAGTGTGTATGTCAATCATGTATTTTTCATATTTTTCCTGCGTAAAATTGTGCGAAGCACCCGAATCTACTATGTAGTTTATATATTTTTCCTCAAATTCATCATCATCTTCAACTTCCGTACTAAATGCAACAAACCCTTCATTTATTTGCTCATTTTCATCTCCTTCTGTATAATTATTACGACCAAAATATCTTCCTCGATCTCTTCCTCTACTATTGCGAAATGTACCTCTTCCTCTTCTATATTGTGAACGTCCTCTGTCTGTATTTCCAGAACCAGATCTGTTTTCGCTTTGATTATTGTTACATTTATTTGCCTTGTGGCCCCTTCTGCCACACTTAAAACAGGTAATTAAAAAACTCGACTCTGGTGTAGGTACTTCTTTTCCTTTTATTTTTATCTCAGCATCAAGTAGCTTTGCCTTCACGGACTCCAATGTCAAATCATCTCCACTGCCACCACTCATAGTTTCAATTGTAGTAACTACTGTTTCATAATCTTCGGGTAACGTCAGTAATAAGTGGCACACTTTATCATTTTCGTCTAGGATACACCCAGCCGCTTCAAGTTGTGTAATAAGGTTTTCAAAATTGAGAAAATGATTTTGCAGACTTTCATTTGCTTTACACTTTAATGTCAATAGCTGTTTCTTTAAATAAAGTTTGTTGAATATACTTTTTCTCTCAAAAATCTTCTCCAGATGGGAAATCATTTGTTTTGCTGTCGTACATTTCTTTATTATTTCTATATACTTATCGCTTATACATTGCACGATCAAACTTCTTGCTTTACTATCCATTTCTAACTCTTCTTTTTCTTTGCAATTAATATCATTATTCACGGCTGCGATCAATCCTTTCTCTTCTAGAATTAATTTTACACGGAATTTCCAGTTTGAAAAATTTGCTCCTTCTACGAGACGTGGTAGTAACAAAACACTCGAGTTTGCCATTTTTCCTTCTATACTTTTATAACTTCTTATTCATATTTTTCTTCTTATTACATTATTAGTCGTAACCACGCTCTGCTGTTAAAATCCTAGTGGTGTTAGCCACATTAGTAATACATTTTATAATATGAAATAATATCTTTATTACGCCATTGAACAGAAGACAGAAAATCAATAAAAAGAACAAAAACTGACAGCTAACTTTTTCATACTCAAAACAACTAAAAAGTATTTTACCTATAACATAAAATCTTAACACTTTCTCTATGTGACCAACATCGAAATTGTTAAGAGTCTATGTCGAAAAATAATTGAAGCAAAATGGGCGTGTGATAGCTTATATTACTGCCTGTTGCGGGAGAAAGAGATGGGGCGCCTGAAACGACGCAAGCGTAAAACAAACTTTATTTAATTGTGATTGTACTATTTATGTAAGTTCAATTCTGCTCTTATCAAAATTTGTAAAATATCAATCTCTTTTTTTAAATCAAGTCTTGTGTTTCTATTATTCACCGTTTAGCAATTCCAAGCGTTTATAAATAAAAACGGAGGCTACTTTGGCTTGTTTTTCTATCGAGAAAATGTGTCTTAATCGTGTTTTGGCTCTTGTCAAAACTTCAATTATATGTTCAATTTACACATACCCGCTAATCATACTCCTACTGTTAGTACTTCATGATATATGACGCTTTGAAGAATCCTATTTTTTTCACATAGCCTCTTAAGTTTGATGCTCTCCCTTTAAAAACCGTCAGCAAATTAAGAAAGACCATATTAATTATTATAGGTACAGCTTCTGTCTAAAGTCACATTTTATGTAAAATCATCCTTCACCAAGACTTTTGTAACAAATGTATTTACAGTCTCATTTATTACTGGACACGTGTAAATTTTTACTCTCCTAGTTCCAAAATGTAACAGGGTATTTTGTTTTGCCTCAGGTCCGGGCTGGATAGACGAGTTGGAGGCACTTATGGCCCCCGTCGGCGAAGGTTGCTGCACGCAGCCGCTGGACGCACGCCGACTTGGGTATGACTTAAATAAATCCATTGTTTTAAAAATTTATTAATGGCGGCCGTCAGAGGGGAGACGGTCAGCACGAAGACCAGCAGCCAGATGGTCGGACGAGATGTGTAGAATGGCCGGCAAACAGTGGATGAGACTAGCTTGGCATCGTGATCGGATGATGATGATGTTTTAAAAATACATGTAGGACGGTTTTAAAAATACAGGGTGAAATTGATATCATTAGCATCCTTCTAAACTAAGGGATATTTATTTATATTATGTTCACAATGACAGTGAAATTATAGTACGTTAATAAGTTATAATATCTATATCTATATAATTTTCTATCTTATTTATATGTGTAATATTAGTATGTACCTATTATAAGTACCCTTAATTCCTGCAAGGCTTGCTTAGCTAATCGTTCGTTTTTTTTTTCTTTTTTTTAATTTCAACTTACAAAATTATACTTTCATTCTGTTTAAAAAAGTTATACCACCTTTTATAATGTTAAAGTAGCAATTAACATTTACGACGTCCATCATGTATACCTAATGAAAAACTGTGATGAAATGATAGCTGTTATTGGCCTCTATCTATATAAGTCACTCATCATTGTCTTGCCCATTTCCCATTATTTGGGGTCGGCGCAATATGTCATCCTCTTCCATTCATCTCTCTTAGCCGTCGTTTCAACACTCACTCCTTTTTTACACATATCATCCTTCACACAATCCATCCATCTTTTCTTCGGCCTCCCTCTCCTACTACAGCCATCCACATTCATACTTAACACTCGTCTCGTAACATGACACTCTTCTCTCCGCATTACATGCCCATACCACGATAATCTATTACCCTGCAATTTTTCCGTTATAGGTGCTACTTTCAAACTTCCTCTAATATACTCATTCCTAATCTTGTCCATTCTAGTTACACCACACATCCATCTCAACATTCTCATCTCAGCTGCATGCAATCGTTTCTCATCCGTCCCTTTTGTGGCCCAACACTCTGATCCGTACATAACGACAGGTCGTATTACGGTCTTATATATTTTCCCCTTCAATTTGAGGGGGATTCGGGAGTCGCAGATCGTTCCCGTAACCTGCCGCCACTTCATCCACCCTGAGTTGATTCGGTGCTTCACGTCCCGGTCTATCTCTCCATCTTTTTGTATGAGTGACCCGAGGTACCGGAAGTCGGAGCAGACTCTATCTATCTATATAAGTCACTAATGTAAATTAATTATTTAAGGCTGCTGTTATCCCAAAAACTATGAAATAAAAATAAAAAAATATAAAGAGTCTACCCATCAAACGGAACAACTTTTACTATGGGAGCAAAAAAAAAACAGCTGTTGCATACATTTGAGTCGAGTCGTTACAACTGTAATGGCAGTTTAGTATGGAACATGAATTCATGGATCTGTTTTATTTTGTGCTCAGCTTCAGTTTGATGGGTAGACTCTTAGTATAAAAGGATATCGATTTCACCCTGTCTACACGATACACATACATACGATTACCACAGTATAAGATGGAGTATCTGCATACATACAAATAACAGATTTCCTTTTCAATGTGGAAACTGAAGTAACAATTGCTGCCACCAACTCCTTTTTGCAGGAAGGATTGTCTTTTTGTACCTGCCTATACGTAAAGTATATCAAATTAAGGTTACCTGGTAGAATGACGTATTGACTCGCGTAATTCCTTGATGATAGGAGATTTCGTCTCGGTCTTATTCTAAGTCCAGGGTTCTTTATAATATGCTGAAAGGTTTCTAAGGACAAATCCCTTAGAAAACCGTCTGTTAGACCATAAAACTGAACAACTTGATGGGACAAACTTCGAAATCGCGAAAAAAATCTGCTGTTACAAAACTGCAAATTGACTTGACCGAAATGTATGGAACAGCTGATTATTTTTTCATGATTTCGATCTTTGTCCCATAAAGAAAGTTGTTCAGTTTAATGGTCTGATCATCTGTCAGCATATTAAGAAAGACCACCAACCTATGACACCTTCCTGGAAAGACCCAATATAATTTTCAAATTATTATTTTCAGGGGCCATCAACTCCCGGAAAGTCCACCGGATTCCGGATCAGAAAACCCATACAGTCCATCAGAAACTCAAGTTCCACACGCCATATCGGTGTCACAGACCGTCCTAGCTTCGGACTACATCCTGGCATGCGACCACATACCCACCCAAGAAATGTTGCAACAAAACGAAGACTACATCTACGGTGGTCTCAAATCTGACAGCATCGACCACGAGGTCCTAAGAAACAATCTCAACGATGTAGTTGTATTACCACAAGATCCCAACATAGTCGAGTTAGGCATACGCACAGTTCGCCACGATTTGGGCCTTGATGCGTATCAGAATAGATATAATCAGATGAGAGTGGACATGCCGGAGTTGGATCAGGGTATGATTAATCCGCAGCTTGTTGCTTTGGGCCCTGAAACTTTGACGCCGGTTTATACGAATCTACAAGAGCCCAGTAGTAAGAAACGAAAGCATTCGCAGGATGTGAATTCTCAGGTGAAATGTGAACCAGGTATGTATCGATTTGTGGACTTTAGACTAACATTGTCGAATTACAGGTTTCCCAAATTCTTACTCATATATTTCGTGAGCTGATCAGTCAATCGTATACTTGTTTATTAAGTAATTATGTCATATAATCATAATTTATTGATAAAGCATCTATCGTTCCGCTTTTGGGGCGCAATTCAACTTCTTATGTTGATGCAATCCACGACGCGTGCCCTACGATGTTTAATGGTCTTCTCATACGTATCTGAATAGCTTCATTCATTGTACTATGCATGTTTCCTCACGATTTTTTGCTGCACCGTTGGAGAACAGTCGGTATTATACAAAGAATATGGCACAGGGTACATGGCACTTCATGCACGCAGAATCGATTCAATTCAATTTATATAGTGCTTTCATGTATATATGATTGATTAGGCATGAGAACATGAACCCTGTTGATTAGGGTATTGCAAATTAGAGGTATGCAAGATAATTGAATGAATGAAATGAACCCATGATTTGATGAATGTTTGTACCCGAGTCATGGATGTTTGTATCTATATTATGTATTATATATCGTTGTCTAGTCATCATAATACAAGTCCAGGTACTTTAAATGTGACTAGATAATTTGTGTGACAATGTCTAAGATATTTATTTATTTTTTATTTTATTTATTTTTATTTACAACAATTAAATATAACAATGAACATAAAATAAATTAATATATAGATAACTTCGAAATAATAACATTTTGTATACATTTAAAATTGAAATACTCGTAGAAAATTGGTAGGACATCAGACATCGACTTGGCTGAACCCTCATTATCTTTTGGACCCTATTATCTCGGCAGTTTGCCATGCCACCCACAGAGACATGATATGCTCCCCTAGGTGCCACCTATCTTCTGTCAACGTAATAATGATATGTCACCTCTAGCCGCTCTATCCCCGGAGAGTGCCCACGTGCGGCCAGCACCTCCATCGGTGGACGGCTCGGAGGCTGGTGATGATGCTCCTCTCCAGTGCATCAGATTCTCAACATTCCAGCAGCCCGTCTGGCACACGCTCTATGACTGCAACTTGAAGCCCCTGTAAGTACCGTACCTAGCGTTATTATTGTTAGCTGATCTATTGCAAGCATGGTTTGTATGTTTGCCCCAAGCTCACCCATATTTTTACGCATAGGTACCTCCGAATTTATGGTATTTTCTTTTCATTCTCCTCACGATGTTTTCCTTCACCGACCAATACAACCGTACGATAAACGTAGAACTTAGTGGTACTGGCTAGGAATCGAACTGACGCCGCCTCGTGATTGAGTTGTTTGCTCGCGTATGGGCAATCACTGCTCTTAAGTAACCTATACCTAGTATCAACGGAAGTAAGCCCTGGTGTCAGATGTTTTAAACCGCCTTACGGCAACTGACGAGGTTTTTTATCAGCCGGGAGCAAGAGGTTGACGTGCCATCTGAAGCACTGAATCATCTTTCTTTTCAGACAATCAGGTGATTCAGCCTGCAATGTCCTAACCCAACTGGGGAAAACGCATAAAGTAACATTTCACTAGGTGCCCCCCGTGGAAATCATACCCACGGCCTCCGTGTCAAGAGGACCGAGGAGGATTGGACCACATTAAATACTTTTAGAATAGAATAGAATAGAATAGAATAGAATGGTTTATTTGCATTTAGGTAGGTTTCTGGTGTCCTACAGGAAGGTGGCATAGGTACATGGTTTCCTTTTAACTTCAGTGTTATACACATCAGAGTCTATCGATATCAGTCGGTTATTGAACTAATACATACCTACAATTAAATGCGTTTTACGATTAGCTATCTTGTTCACTAACATTTATTCGTTTTTGCATTGATTGGATTGTGTGAAAGCGTACATAATTTGTAGAAATTTTCTAAATTACTAGTTTTATTTATACCTGTTACTGCTCCTGACAAGTTTAAGCACCTAATTTTGACGTTTGTGTCGACTGTCAACTGGCTTTCTGTCTTTCTGTCAACGTGGTGAAAGCGTCATTGTCATTAGATGCATGCTGTCATACTGTCAGCGCTGAGATTTTTTCCCGCGTTATTTTATACACGTCTACGCAATTTTTTATAGGTGCTGTATTCAGTACCTATAGGTGCGCATATTTCGACGGGCCGAAACGGTTCGGGCCGCAGCTTAAAATCCGCCCAAATCGTTTCTATAAAATATATTATATAAATTATTATGAACTAACGTTCTAATCTAACGCATACTATAACGGGCCGTTGCGCGGCGGATTTCCGGGCTAAAATGCCGCATCAGAATTTCTTCTTCGACGTATGCAGGTTTTCTTTCGACGTTTTCCTTCACTGTTTAAAAGCTACCATCGTCATCAGCTTTTGTTCATCTACTGCAGGGTATAAAAATCCACGCCATTATGCATATCTTTCCTTTCTTGTGCTAGTCTCATCCCAGTCTTTCCAACTGCCTTCGCTATATCATTAGCCCACTTGCCAGTTGGACGACTCACTCCTCCCTTGCCTTATTTCGGCCACCACTCAGTCAAGGTTTTGCTCCATCTGCCTTCAGTTCTTCTAGCCATGTGTTTCATCCATCACCAAATTAAGTCGTGAACCTTCGTTTGACACCGGATCTCGACTTTTGTCGTACCTTTTATTGTCTTTACTTTAATCATATTCTGCTATTCCCAGGCCTACAGCTTCGTACGTGGTAGGCGCGGACAAAGGATTCAACTACTCCCAAATAGACGAGGCTTTCGTCTGCCAGAAGAAGAACCATTTCCAAGTGACTTGTCAGATACAGATGCAGGGGGACCCTCATTACGTGAAGACGGCGGAAGGATTCAAGAAGATTAACAATTTCTGCTTACATTTCTACGGTGTTAAAGTAAGTTTTGTTTAAAAAGGTTTAAAATCGCGTTAAAAAAATGTTGTCCGCTGCATCGTTTGCGTGGACTTAAAAAAGTATTATCCTGTGAGTCAAAAAAACACCACGCGAAAGACAAGCGCTCGCCTCAAAACTTGCAACGTGACTCCATGAGTAATTTACTTATACTATGACACGGCAATAATGTTGTACTCACCCTCACGATCCTGTCTTGGCTTGCTTGGTCACTGACCAATAGCTACTGCAACCTGGATAGATCTATTATAGCTGTCACCCTAGACCTAACGGTCATTTCTTAGGGCCACGGATTTCATGAACCGTATTATGCTTTTGGAGGAGAAATCCTTAGATGGCGACTCCTGCTGTGCTGGCTTTTGATATTATCGTGCTAGTCTTTTGCGGAACTTCGTTGGAATAGAGTTGACGATCGAAGAAAGTCCTAGTAGACCTGACTAGACTGCCGCCTGCAAAAACATGTCCTGATAAGACTGCAGTACTGTGATGCAGAAAGTGGGGCTTCAGAAACCGGCATTTCTTCCGAGAGAGAGAGTAAGAGCAACAGCTCGAGTAGATCCATATCGCATAGCCTGGGCCCTGTTTAATAAACGCGGCAATTGACAATGACAATTCAGAGTACATTGCTGGTTACTCAATGGTCAATAGTCAATTGTCACGTTTACTAAATATGGCCCTGTAAGCTGTATTTTAATCAATTTTATCCTATTGCTGGACAAAGTCCTGTTTACTAATTGATCCATTTGTATTCCAGGCAGAAGATCCAAGTCAAGAAGTAAGAGTAGAACAAAGTCAATCAGACAGAACAAAGAAACCATTTCATCCAGTACCGTAAGTTTATTGTTGTCTATCAACTTCGTCCTATCTTAACTCGCCACCTGTCATACTGTTCATCATCATCATTATCAGCCTATCATCGTCCACTGCTGAACATAGGCCTCTCCCATGGCGCGCCACAAAACTCTTTCCTCGGCCTTCCTCATCCAGTCGCTCCCCGCTACCTTTTTTAGGTCGTCTGTGCAATTATCAAATATATAAACAAATTATAGGCACGAGTGACGACGGTCTTATTCTTCAACTGCGTCTATAGCTAGTAGTGGTTAGATGATAATTTATTACGTAGAAGATTCCTTTA
Source organism: Agonopterix arenella (assembly GCA_927399405.1). NCBI lineage: Eukaryota > Metazoa > Arthropoda > Insecta > Lepidoptera > Depressariidae > Agonopterix > Agonopterix arenella. The sequence continues at coordinate 5,259,657 of OV656718.1, read as the reverse complement.
AGTTCATTTATTCCAATCAGTCTATCGAATCAACCTACATTCACCCACGACGTTCGTAGCCGTAGGGAATTGGCGCGATTTAGTATGGTTCTATCACTCTAAAATTTTTATTAACACTGTTCTATCACCTGTTTTTCCGTACACACAGAAATACAGGTGAAAACAGTATGATAAACAAGTAGTTACACAGGGCGCACGTATCTCTGAAAATATTCGCTAACAACATTTCAACAATCTCACACCGACATTCCATAATTCATCGGACCAACGTGCTGGTGATCCTACTGACCTCGGGACCTCCAGCTCAGGGATTCCTTACCACAGTATTACTAATAAGCCTCACAGTAAGGCACCACTCTCGATGGCGGGCGATGCCGCCGCCCCTCGGCGCCACGCCCGTGTACTTACGCTGTCATGCACAGATATGCAAGGCAATCTCAACACGTTTATACAGATCTCATGATGAGACCCCCGCCGCCCGCTTCCCAACAAGGCCCCCTCCGTTACTCTGCGCAAGTACATCCGCGGCCATACTGTAAGGACTACATAGTTATGCTGTGCCTTTACCACGCCCTTGTTCTTTACAGAGTCGAAATACGTCGTGAAGGAGCAAAAGTGACGGTTGGCCGTCTCCACTTTGCGGAGACAACAAACAATAACATGCGTAAGAAGGGACGGCCTAACCCAGACCAAAGGCACTTCCAGCTAGTAGTAGCTCTGCGCGCTCACGCGAGCAACTCTGACTTTATTATCGCCGCTCAGGCGAGCGACAGGATTATCGTCAGGGTGAGTACAACGAATCAATTGTCTATTCTGTAAATAACCCAGACCAGAGGCACTTCCAGCTAGTAGTAGCTCTGCGCGCTCACGCGAGCAACTCTGACTTTATTATCGCCGCTCAGGCGAGCGACAGGATTATCGTCAGGGTGAGTACAACGAATCAATTGTCTATTCTGTAAATAACCCAGACCAGAGGCACTTCCAGCTAGTAGTAGCTCTGCGCGCTCACGCGAGCAACTCTGACTTTATTATCGCCGCTCAGGCGAGCGACAGGATTATCGTCAGGGTGAGTACAACGAATCAATTGTCTATTCTGTAAATAACCCAGACCAGAGGCACTTCCAGCTAGTAGTAGCTCTGCGCGCTCACGCGAGCAACTCTGACTTTATTATCGCCGCTCAGGCGAGCGACAGGATTATCGTCAGGGTGAGTACAACGAATCAATTGTCTATTCTGTAAATAACCCAGACCAGAGGCACTTCCAACTAGTAGTAGCTCTGCGCGCTCACGTGAGCAACTCTGACTTTATTATCGCCGCTCAGGCGAGCGACAGGATTATCGTCAGGGTGAGTACAACGAATCAATTGTCTATTCTGTAAATAACCCAGACCAGAGGCACTTCCAGCTAGTAGTAGCTCTGCGCGCTCACGCGAGCAACTCTGACTTTATTATCGCCGCTCAGGCGAGCGACAGGATTATCGTCAGGGTGAGTACAACGAATCAATTGTCTATTCTGTAAATAACCCAAACCAGAGGCACTTCCAGCTAGTAGTACCAAAACGCGGTAACCACCCATTAAAATGTTTAACTCTAGATTATGGTAATCCCAGCCAGTTAGGTATTATTATATTTTTATTATCGTCAATATTGCTAATTTATTGAGGTGTTACTTTATTTTAACAAACTTTATCGTAACATTTTATGTACAAATAACGCAGGCTTCGAATCCTGGCCAATTCGAGTCAGACTGCACTGAGAACTGGTGGCAGCGAGGGGTCTCCGACAACAGTGTCCATTTCAACGGCAGAGTTGGCATCAACACGGACAGACCTGACGAGTCTTGTGTCATCAATGGTTAGTTTTAAACACATCTTCTTCTTAGTTGCATCTCTATCGGATTCTATATCGGAAGTTGGCTATGGGAACCCTGGAGACTGCAGCGGTGGAATGCGATTTTTAAAAGTCACACCTTGAAATCAGCAGTAGTTCAAAATTCAAAATTCAAAATTTTTTTATTCAAAATAATATCACATAGATAGCTTTTTGACGTCATTTTTTGAATCTACCACCGCGTCGGAAGGTGTTCCGTTGAGAGAAGATGCGGCCAGAAACTCTACAACACACATCTTTTTAACAAAACAAAATATACAAAGTACAATTAAAATACAATATTGCATTACATAGAGTAACATTGTCAAGACCGGACATTTTGGTCATTCAAATAGTCATCGAGTTTATAGTAGCCTTTTTTACAGAGGACTTGTTTAACATGGGACTTAAACTTTTTGTCTGGCAAGTTTAGAATATCCTCTGGTATCTTATTATAATAGCGTATACAGTGCCCCATGAAAGATGTGTTGACCTTACTGAGTCGAAAATGTGGGGATACTAATTTATTTTTATTTCTTGTATTGTATTTATGAACGTCACTGTTTTTGGGAAAGAGATACAAATTTTTCCGAACGTATAAAATATTTTCGTAAATATATTGACTGTAGAAAGTCAAGATACTGATATCTTTAAAAAGATCTCGTAGTGAATCTCGACAACGCAGATTATAAATGGCTCGAATTGCCCTCTTTTGAAGGATAAAGATCGCCTCAACATCTGCAGCACTGCCCCACAGCAAAATACCATAAGACATGATACTATGGAAGTAGCTGAAGTATACAAGTCTTGCAGTAGCTATATCAGTTAGCTGTCTAATTTTTCGTAAATGACCTAAGCAGATTTGGAATATCATGAATCAATAATAGCACTTCAAAGGAATACCTTTTTTTACCAGGCATTCGTTTTCCCACAATATTTCGCTGCAGAATAATCTGGAGAAATTGGTATTTGTCACTTCTCAACTCTTAATCTGCTTTTAGCTAATGATCTAATGATGGTGACCACGCCAGACTGTCAAACCAGGGTTCGAATCCCAGTTCAGTCATGGATGTTATTATGTTTGTGCCGTTCTTGCATGGTTCCTATAACAAAAAGCCATAGTAGTTTATTTGGGATATGCATGATAATAAAATCATCAGCAGTCTCCAGGTGTGGTTCAGTTGATCGATTGATGCCAACACTTGTTTCTTTAGTACTACTATCATAGAGATCTAGAGAGATGCCAACCATCGCGCTCAGTACGAAACCTAGTGTCCCATTACCACCAGTACCACGCTATAGAAAGTATTTTGTTAGCTTGAATGTGCTCATTATCCATTGCGGTATCAGAACTCAACGTTCGAATAATATTTAGTACTACGCAAGCATTGTAAACTATTTACACATAATATCCCGACGCTTTCAGCCTCATAATATATTAAATCATTACTGTCGCGAGCAATGTGTTCCGTTTTTGCGCATATTGCTGCGACACTGGGCCCGCCCCCTTTTCACATCTCCCTTTAGTTTTTGTGATCTGTGAGTACTATTCAAGTATGGTAATACTGTTCTACGCTCAGACCATTTAACTATGGACGACCTACGCGTCTACTACTATTAACCAACTTTTCTGTAACTTTTTGTGAGTGACGAGGTAGCATGAAATCCACAACTTTGGATTTTATTCCATTACTCTAGATTATAATTTTTATTGTGAAAAAATTGTCTCGTGTTATTTGAGACTAGTTGGAAACAATTAGCTGTTTCGCAATTATTGGCTGTCTCGTTTAGAAATAAGATATAAAATTGTATGTATGGAAGTGAATCTTGGGTATGGCAGAAGACGCATGAAAGTAGGATTAACGCAGTGGAAATGCGCTCATTGAGAAGTATGTGTGGTGTGACTGTGATGGACAAATTGAAAAATAGTTTTATTAGAGAACGTTGTGGTTTGAAAGAAGACGTAGTGACAAAATAGAGAAAGGTATGTTGAGATGGTTTGGTCATGTGGAAAGAATGGATGAGAGCAGATTGACAAGGGCAATCTATAATGCAAGCGTAAGTGGAAATGTTGGTAGGGGACGGCCTAGACGTACATATATGGACCAAATTGGAGACGTGCTTAAAAACGGCCAGGACTGATCTACCCGAAACCGACGAGCATGCATGAAAGGACTTATGAATGTGGAGGAAGCTAGAGAGGTATGTCAGGATCGTAGAAAGGTGGCGTTCCGTTATCTCTGCCTACCCCCAGTGGGAGAGTATGTTCACACGAGACTATTTTTTTTTATTACCTAGGGTTTGCTCTTGACCTCAATCCAGTCCTCAGGACAAAGATGGGGTCAAAGATGTAGCAGGCTTACCCAGAAGAAGCCTATTCACTCGTACTTTAAAGGAATTCGGGTTGTAAGCGCTCGGAAATACAGACGCAGGCAGGGCACACTCTTTGGCTGTGCGCATTATAAAAGATTCAGAACTATTTTTAACAATCAAAATTAGAATCTAAAGTAATGGAATAAAATCCAAAGTAGCAGATTTCATGCTACCTCGACGCCTCAAAAAGTGTCAGAAAAGTTATTAGAATTACAAGTGTAACAAGTCCATAGTTATACAGGGTATAAGTGACAGCCTAGCAAATACTGAAACGGTGAACTCAGACCATCAAACTGAACAACTTTCACTATGGAGCCTACCTCAGGAAACGCAAAAAAAAATCAGCTGTCCCATACATTTGACTCGGGTAGGTACTGCAGTTTTGTATGGGACAGCAGATTTTTTTTCGCGTCTCCTGAGGTAGGTAGTGAAAGTTGCTCAGTTTGATGGTCTGAGTTTACCGTTTCAGTATTTGGTAGGCTGTCACTTACACCCTGTATAGTCTAACTACATTAGTAAAGCTACTTTGCCTTGTGAACAGGTAACCTGAAAGTGATGGGTCACATAGTCCACCCGTCTGACGCAAGAGCCAAGCACAACATTGAGGAGTTGGACACAGCTCAGCAGCTGAAGAATGTCCAGAGCATCCGTGTTGTCAAGTGAGTCCTAATCATAGAGATCTAGAGAGATGCCAACCAACGCACTGAGTACGAAACCGAGTGTCGCACTACCAGCAGTACCACGCGATAGAAAGTATTTTGTTAGCTTGAATGTGCTCATTATCCATTGCGGTATCAGAACTCAACGTTCGAATAATCTTTAATACTACGCAAGCATTGTAAACTATTTACACATAATATCTCGACTGGCTTTCAGCCTCATAATATATTGAATCATTACTGTCGCGAGCAATGTGTTCCGTTTTTGCGCATATTGCGGCGACACTGACCCCGCCCCCTTTTCACATCTCCCTTTAGTTTTTGTGATCTGTGGACCTAACCCTACCTAACTTGGAGCACAGTTTAAGAAAGAGTACTAATACCACAGAGAAATTACGAGCTCGTCTAGGCCTAATACCTATGGACACTCCCTGCCCACAATTTTTACCTGACTTCCTCTTGGAAGATGGGTGAATGAGGGTAGGCAATGGTGAAAGGATAATGCAACTCTTTGGGCTGCCCACAGATGAAACCAATGATAATAAATTGATAGACCTTAATATCACCAATAGGTGCCAGTCTTAGATCAAAGTAAAATTAATGGATAGGCCCAAAGCACAACTAGTACACTTGGTCCATACAACTAGTTTGTACACACACTCTTAGTCTGTCATCTCGGTACATATTTGAAGTAAAACTGTCATTTATTTTGCCTCATTTTTCTGGTTCGAAATGTTCGCGTAAGGCCTATCTATTAATTTTACTTTGATCTAAGGTGAAAAAAAGATTTGATCATTAAGGTGGTTTCAGTCCATACAAACGTTTGACGCACAACACGCGTAAACGGAATTAATAAAAGTAATATTTTATGTATGGAAAAATAGTTTAGAAAATCTAGTTGCCGCGTAACAAACAACATTTGCAATTTATAATATAATTACGAAAATATAAAGCTTTTAAAATTTTGTATGAAAAATGTCAAAGCTTTATATCTTCGTAATTATTTTATAAATTGCAAATGTTATTTGTTACGCGGCATCTAGATTTTCTAAACTATTTTTCCATATATACAAAGTTACTTATATTAATACCGTCTACGCGTATTGTGCGTCAAAGTTTTGTAGAAAATTGACCCCTCTGCAACCGCCTTAAGTACAACAAAAACATTTTTTTTTTCATTATCAGGTTAAAAAAAACATTTTGTTAATTTGATTTTGAACTGACTGAGTAAAAAGCTACCATATAATTATACAGGGTGTATGTGACAGTTTAGCAAATAAAATACTGAAACGGTGAACTCAGACCATCAAACTGAACAACTTTCACTATGGAGCCTACCTCAGGAAACGTGAATAAAAATCAGCTGTCCACATACAAAACTGAGGTAGGCTCCATAGTGAAAGTTGTTCAGTTTGATGGTCTGAGTTCACCGTTTCAGTATTTGCTAGGCTGTCACTTACACCCTGTATTTATGTCTGCTTTAAGTGAGTAATAGAGGAGTTATCTATGAAAAACTTTTCCCATGGGGCCCACTAGCATTTTCCGACCAATTAGTTCAATTTCTAGCGGTATAAGGGTAGACAGTTGCAATACTTTAGAGGGTGACTGTACATGATACTGAACAATTTTTACAAAAGAACAAAGGGAAATTCCTAAAGTAGCCCAGTCATTTTACGGTTTGAGCCGGGACTAATTAATGATTGATATTTTTTCGGTATATTTCATTTTTTTATTCTGTTTTTGTATAATATTGAAGAGCCAATTTGCGCGTAAAAATGTACCAAAATAAAAAAAAATCACGATAGCATCAGTTCCAATTTTAAAATTTATCTATTTTCTCATTCTAAAAAAGCTGATGTTAAATTTATTTTGCACATAATTATTTTACCATTATTATACATACTTCAACCTTTACCCTTATACATACTTCAAACATGGAGTTAATATTTTTGTCAACTTAGAAGGTTTTGAAAAATATATTCGTATTTTCTAATAAAAACCTCATTTTTTAAATTTCAATACCTATTTTATTGCTCAAAAATAATTTAAATTGCTAAATTTAATTCTAATGTGTGCATTGGTATTAATATTATTAATTCAAAAGCCTTCTGGGACACACAATTTTGATTTCTATGTTGAGTAGCGATTTTTTAAAATATGTTTTTTTGTCACTAAATGGTGCCGGTTACAGTTTAAAAGTCCAATTAATAATGACTCCCCACCCCACCTAACAAAACTCCGTAAAATGACTGGGCTAAAGATAAAATTCAACTTTTTATACAAAACGTCCGATCAGCTGGTTGTATTTAGCTAGTTTCCTATTTGTTTCTAAGGGAAAGTAGTTCAGTATCATGAGTACAATCATCCCTTAAAGTAATGCAACTGTTTACCCTAACACCCTGTGTAATATAAACTAAATTTACAGGTTCAACTACGACCCATCATTCGCGGAGCACTCAGGGCTCCTAGGCTGGGATCCGCGGCGCTCCGCTCCCCGCTCCGACACGGGCGTCATCGCACAGGAGGTGCGTCGGGTCATCCCCGAGGCGGTGAAGGAGGCCGGGGACATCGCGCTGCCCAACGGATCCACTATACACAAGTTTCTTGTTGTTAACAAGGTATGTCCTCTATATACCCTCTCTCTCTCGCTCAGGCACGGGCATTATCGCACGGAAGGTGCGCCGGGTCATCCCCAAGGCAGTGGAGGAGGCCGGGGACATCGCGCTGCTTAACGGATCCCACTATACCACAGATTATACATAATTTCCTTATTGTTAACAAGGTACGTCCTCTATATACCCTAGCTCTCTCTCTCGCATCTCGCTCAGACACGGGCGTCATCGTGCAGGAGGTGTGCCGGGTCATCCCCGAGGCAGTGAAGGAGGCAGAAGTACACCCTCTTCACTTTTTCTTTCTCTAACCTTTTCTATCGTCCGATTCCTGGCATTCTCTTTTTACTTCTGTTTCAAACTGGACACTGAACACTTCTTCTTCACTGGACTGGATTGATGTCAAGAGCAAACCCATTTTTAATAAATAAAAAAACACGTCTCCCCCCCTCCATCGTTCTCTCACTTTCCTCCCTTTGGCTCTCTCTTTCTCTCCATTGGTCTCTCTTTTTTTTCCTGTGGGCCGAAAGATCTTGATATGTCTTTTTTACTTTACGCATGCCAAAATGAGTGTCCATAAGGGCTCTTTCGTTTAATCTGCTGGTTTTCTATCTCTCTTTCTACTTATCTCTGTTAATTTCTTTAAAAGTGCATATTGAAGGAGATCAGGGACATTTCACTGCCACTAGAAATCTGCTGACTTCTGGTTTCAACATCATCAGTCACCTACTGCAGGGTATAAGCCTCCTTCCCATTATGCCACTCTTTCGTGTCCTGAACCAGTCTCATCAAAGTCTTTCCAGCTGCCTTTGCAATATCATCAGCCCACTTGTCTTTTTTTTTTTTTAATTTATTTTACAAAGAAAAAAGTTGCAATATTTTTTACCAACTATAAACCTTCCTACTGCAAACCTTGATCGGTTTAATCGCAGGAGGTGAGTCGCTGTACACAGCGTACCTGTTTGTTGTATTTTATATACTTATGAGTTACATACTAAGATGAGATTTAAGAATATTTTTACATTGTTTTTTGTTTTTACATTGTAATATTTCATGTACTATATCCTTTGGTAAGTAGTTTAGAATATAAGTATTATAATAAGTAATATTAATAAGTAGTCTACTGGACGACCCACTCTTCTCTTCCCTAATCTCGGCCTCCACTTGGTCAAAGCTTGGCTTCTGCCATATGTTCTGCCCACTGCCCTAGATTGATTTGATTAAAAAATGTTTTCCTTTCCCCAGGATCGTATCTTCATGGAGAATCTGGGTGCAGTAAAGGAGCTATGCAAAGTGACCGGCCATCTTGAATCACGAATAGACCAGCTGGAGAGGATAAATAAGAAGCTGTGCAAAATTAATGTTCTGCAGCGAAGAGATAGCTCCAGATCCAGCGTGAGCAACGGTAGGTTCAATGTCCAACCTACAGAGATACCAGGGTTGTTATGATTTAAATTAATTAATTTAAATCAATGATTGAAATCATTGAATTTAATTAATTGATTGGCAATTGAATTCAATTAATTGGTTCAGATCATTGAATTGAATTACCTAATTGATTTAAATCGTTGAATTCAATTGGATACCTAATTAAATTCTTCGTGTAGGCAGCAACTAACAAGCCCTGGTGTCAGAGTTTTTTCGGACCGCCTTACGGCCTCTGATGGAGTTTTTATGGTGATCGTCTGAATGGTGGGTCAACGCTCATATTTATATTTGAAACAGAGTTAAATAATTGCTTACCAATTGCTTATATAAATCTGCCATCATGATAAGCAAATATAAGCAATTGGTAAGCAATTATTTAACTCTGTTTCAAATATAAACATGAGCAATTATTTAACTCTGTTTCAAATATAAACATGAGCGTTGACCCGCCATTCAGACGATCACGTTTTTATGTAACGACTACTACCACCAGAGATAGTAGCCAGGACCAACGGCTTAACGTGCCATCCGAAGCACGGAATCATCTTTCTTTTCAGACAATCAGGTGATTCAACCTGCAATGTCCTAACCAACTGGGGAAAAACGCACAAAGTGACATATCACTAGGTGTCCCCGTGGGAATCGAACCCACGACCTCCGTGTCCCAATGCTCTTTACCATTAGACCACGGAGGCAGTTAATTAATAGAGCACCTAATTGAATACGGTGTTTTTTAAATGGGTTTTTATTTACTTTATTCAATTCAAAAAGTAGTTCTTTATTAATAAAAAAATCATTTAATTTAATTAATTAAAAATGAATCAATTTATTTAAATATTTTTTTTTATTTGAGGCCTGCTATGGGTTCCTCGTTTACTAACTTACAGACTAAGAAGTACCTAAGCGCCACGAATCAATTTATACTATATTTTTTTCAGATTCCCATTTCTCCGGTCTGTCATCATCTTCAAAAGCCTACAGCGACAATATATCAATAGATCAAATACGCGATATAGCACGAAACATACGAAAGCACGAATGTTGCCATAAACTGTCCCACAACTCCCCAAAGTACACAAGAAAACAATGCAAGAACTGTCATGGCAACTCTAAATATGGCAAATATTATAATTATAACAAAACAAGTGTTAAATATAAAGAAAAAGAAGTTCCGGAATATACTGAAACTATACAATCTGAGGATGTTTATAAAAAGAAAGAGATGAGAGATACGAATTTGTGGTTGAGAGAAGAGTACGGCTATAATTCGAAGTTGGCTTTTTGCTGCAGAAGAAAGGATCGGTATGGAGATGCTGCGAGCGAATTGATCTCTAATAAATTTTTGCAGATTATTATAACTATTTTGATTTTCATTATGGCTGTTTGGTAAGTCTTTTCTATACTATTTTCTATAGTATTTATTGAAACTGTAATATTATTGAGATCGATTCTATTCTATTTTTGAAATAATGTCTGCCATCTTGGTTGTGATGATTTTGCCAATGTCTAGTTTATTTAGCACATAGAGAAACACGTAACTCGTACCCCGAGAGGAGTGGCCTTACGCATAATTTCCCATACTTACGAAAAATGTTCTATGAAGAAATACCTACACCTTTACGTGTTTCTCTATGATTTAGCAAGAGTGCTTGTACGGTAGTTGGTGACTTCAAGGATTGTTTTTCGAAAATCTTGAGCCGCCACTGGAGCTTCGTTGTAGGCCCGGGAGGGGGCAACCAAAAATCAACGAGCGTCACGTGCCTACCCAATAGCAGACCTACAACGCGACTCTATAAGTTCTATGTAAATGCATTAGAATACGTAAAAGACACTTGAACTGCAGATTCACGAGTTGACAAAAACTTTGTGTTCATAAACGCAATGGATTGTTGAAGTTATATTTTTAAAAGAGAATCGATTTAAAAAATATGACTCAATGGATTGTATTCGACTTACACTATAATAATGCGGTGTTTGGTTACACCCTGTATACAAAGGGTGTAACCAAACACCCTAGTAATATTTAATTACTATATAGGGTGTTTAGTTTTCATGATCTGAACCACCGCCTAAAGTATGTAACGCATTAAGTTTTTCAATAGGTAACTTTAGCTTATAATGTTATCATTTTACAGCTTAGTAGTAATGTCAGCCCTATACTTCCGAGAGCACCAAGAACTGTTATCAATGAAGGAGACGAGATTAAACGACCAACTCAACTACCCGCGCTACGGCAAGATACGAACTGATGCGGCGGGGCATAGGACCAGCGACCACAATCACATACAGGTCTGTTGCCTACCTCCTTTGTCATCTAAATTTGCTGCGGCAAGGTACGAACCGACGCGACGGGGAATATGACCAGTGACCACAATCACATACAGGTCTGTTGCCTACCATCTTTGTCATCTAAACTACCCGTGCAAGATACGAACCGACGCGGCGGGGTATAGGACCAGCGACCACAATCACATACAGGTCTGTTGCCTACCTCCTTTGTCATCTAAATTTGCTGCGGCAAGGTACGAACCGACGCGGCGGGGTATAGGACCAGCGACCACAATCACATACAGGTCTGTTGCCTACCTCCTTTGTCATCTAAACTACCCGTGCAAGATACGAACCGACGCGGCGGGGTATAGGACCAGCGACCACAATCACATACAGGTCTGTTGCCTACCTCCTTTGTCATCTAAACTACCCGTGCAAGATACGAACCGACGCGGCGGGGTATAGGACCAGCGACCACAATCACATACAGGTCTGTTGCCTACCTCCTTTGTCATCTAAACTACCCGTGCAAGATACGAACCGACGCGGCGGGGAATAGGACCAGCGACCACAATCACATACAGGTCTGTTGCCTACCTCCTTTGTCATCTAAACTACCCGTGCAAGATACGAACCGACGCGGCGGGGAATAGGACCAGCGACCACAATCACATACAGGTCTGTTGCCTACCTCCTTTGTCATCTAAACTACCCGTGCAAGATACGAACCGACGCGGCGGGGAATATGACCAGCGACCACAATCACATACAGGTCTGTTGCCTACCTCCTTTGTCATCTAAACTACCCGTGCAAGATACGAACCGACGCGGCGGGGCATATGACCAGCGACCACAATCACATACAGGTCTGTTGCCTACATCATTTGTCATCTAAAATCAGCTGTCCCATACAAAACTGCTGTACCCGACTTAAATTAAATTAAACCGTAGCTGAATCGTAATTGAATGTAATTGAATCGTAATTGAACCGTATCTGAATCATAATTAAATCGTAATTGAGTCAAATGCAGACAGCACTACACAAGATAGAAAGGTGGTGCAAAAACTTCGGTCTTTCAGTAAATGCCGATAAAACGGTTATAGTACCCTTCACAAGAAGGCGAAAATTGGAGCGCCTTAGACCTCCAACACTCTTCAACAAATCTATACCGTTTTCCAAGGAGGTTAAATATCTAGGAGTAATTCTAGACCAAAAACTCACTTGGAACCAACACCTGGACCACATTGTGCGAAAGGCAAAAATAGGACTAGGGACATGCTGTCGCTTAGCGGGCTCCAGATGGGGCCTGAAACCGAGTTCGGTAATGTGGATCTACACTGCGATAGTGAGGCCTATGGTATCCTACTGTAGTGTAGCCTGGCATAAGAAAACCGAACAAGCGAAGTGCAATAGCAACGAGGGCAATGAAATCTACACCCACGGCTGCTATGGAGGCAATATTAGGTTTGCCTCCACTACACATCCATGTGCAGAAAGAGGCAAAAATTGCAATGCTCCGAGCCTTGGAACGAGGAGATTCCAAATGGAAGTCCTCTGTTATGAGAGGGTTACATGAAACTCTCTTAACAATTCCGATCATGTGTATGCCGAAAGACACCATGAACAAAGAATATAACTTCAACAGGTTATACAAGGTAATCCTACCCCAAAGAGAGGACTGGAACGGGAATACCCCACAATCCTTCAGCGCTGGAGATGTCGTCTGGTTTACAGATGGCTCCAGGAAGGACAACCGTGCTGGAGCTGGAAGATGTGGCGGCAATCCAAGAATTAAAAAGGCGATTCACCTTGGACAGCATGCCACAGTATTCCAGACTGAAATGTACGCTATCATAGATTGCGTACATGAGAATCTGAAAAGATGCCCAAAGGGGAAACATATTGTTATTTTATCAGATAGCCAGGCTGCTCTAAAAGCGCTAGGATCTGATGAAATAGAGTCGAAACTAACATTAGAATGTGCCCGAGCACTCAACCAGCTAGGACGGACAAACTCTGTCACCCTAGGCTGGGTGCCCGGACACTGCGGTATTGATGGAAATGAGGCTGCTGACGAGCTGGCACGAAGAGGGGCGGAAGAGGACGCCATAGGCCCCGAGCCTTATTGCGGCATCTCCCGCAACACCTCTAGACGTGTGCTAAAGGAATGGGCCGTGGACCAAAGCCGTAAGCTCTGGTCGGATACACCAGGACTGAGGCATGCGAAAGAACTTGTGACCGGCTTTTCAAACAGACATACCTCGGATGCCATCAATTCAAACCGCAACGACTTAAGGCTCTTAGTACGAGCCTTAACAGGACACTGCAAGTTAAACAAACACCTACACAGAATGGGGCTTGTAGACTCACCCACTTGCAGATTTTGCTGTGAAGCAAAGGAAACGCCCATACATCTCCTCTGCGAATGCGAAGTGCTCATTCACAGCAGGAGTCGCCATCTAGGTGGATACATAATAACACCTACTGACATCAGGGACCTCCCCTCCAAAAGCATAACACGGTTCATGAAGTCCGTGGGCCTAGGAAATGACCTTTAGGTCTAGGGTGACAGCTACAATAGATCTATCTAGGTCGCAGTAGCTATTTGGTCATTGACCAAGCCCTTATAACCAAATAATAATAATAATTGAGTCAATAGACTCGTAACTGAATCGCAATTGAACTGTAATTGAATCACAATTGAATCGTACAATTGCAATTGCGATTCAATTGCAACTCAATTACGATTCAGTTATACGGTTATTGAACCGTATATTGTAATTGAATCACAATTGAATCGTACAATTGCAATTCAATTATGATTTAGTTACACGGTTATTCAACCGTATATTGTAATTGAATCACAATTGAATCGTACAATTGCTATTCAATCACGAGTCTATTAACTTACTTACTTACTTACGATGAATCGTAATTAAATCGTAATTGAAATTACGATTTAATTATGATCCAGAAACGGTTCAATAACGATTCAATTCATTCAATTACGATTCAGCTACTGTTAATTTAATAACCGTATAACTGAATTGTAATTGAATTGCAATTGAATAGCAACTGAATCGTAATTGAATTGTAATTGAATTGACATTGAACCGCAATTGAACTGTAACTGAATCGTAATTGAATCGTAATTGACTTGTAACTGAATCGTAATTGAATTCCAGTTGACCTGCAACTGAATTGTAATTGAGTCGTAACTGAATCGTAATTGAACCGTAATTGAATTGCAATTGAATCGTAACTGAATCGTAATGGAATTGCAATTGAAACGCAACTGAATCGTTATTGACCCGTAACTGGACCGCAGCTGAATTGTAATTGAACCGTAATTGAATCGTAATTGAGTTGTAATTGAATCGTAATTGAAATGTTACTGAATCGTAATTGAATTGCAGTTGACACGCAACTGAATTGCAATTTACACGCACCTGTATCGTAATTGAATCGCAACTGAACCGCAACTGAATCGTAATTGAATCGTAATTGAGTCGTAATTGAATCGTCATTGAACCGTAATTGAATTGCAATTGAATCGTAACTCAATCGTAATTGAATTGCAACTGAATCGTAATTGTATCGTTAACTTTCAATTCAATTACGATTCGGTTACGATTCAATTGCAATTCAATTACGAGTCAGTTGCTATTCAATTGCAATTCAATTACAACTCAATTACTATTCAATTACTATTCAATTACGATTCAATTACGATTCAGTTACGGTTCAATTACGAATCAGTTGCGTTTCAATTGCAAATCAATTACGATTCAGTTACGATTTAATTGTATTTCAATTGCGATTCAATTACGTGTCAATTACGATTAACCAATACCGCAAATAAGCCATGCTATGGCATGGCATGATACTGATGGTATTCATACATGCTTGGTTTGGATAATGAATACCGATCCTCCTTACAAGCGGTTCACCGCTTACAAGCGGTGAAACATGAATCCTCCTCCTCCTTACAAGGAGGTTTCATGTTTCAACATGAAAATACTCCTAGACGTCGGTAATGTTCAACGTTCTTTCGTACGTCGATGTTTCCAACTTAAGGTTTGTCACTTTCTATCAGAACAACAATTAAACATAATTTGTTTGGTAATACAAACCTAGGTCATCGTCCACTGCTGAACATAGATTATAATATCTATGACATCTGTCATCGTCATGTGTATCCTGCCTATCCTAACCTACTGTGCCCAAACCTGGTCTCTCACAGAGTCTCAAAAGTACAAACTCAAGGTTTGTCAGAGAGCGATGGAGCGCAGTATATTAGGTGTTAAAAGAACAGATCGTGTCAGGAACACTACACTGCGCTCCAAAACACAAATCGCCGACGTCGGGGAGAAAACAGCTAAACTAAAGTGGGAATGGGCCGGCCATGTCTGTCGAATGCACCAAGAGAGGTGGGCAAAAATTGTTACGCCCTGGATCCCAGAAAACGGTCGTCGGCGCCCGGGTCGTCCTAAGAAGAGGTGCCGGGATGATCTGGATGCTTTTGACGACAAGTGGCCAGAGCTTGCCCAGGGTAGAGATGGTTGGAAGATTAAAAGGGATATAGGCTAGAAAAAAAAATGACAGCCCTCTCCGATTCCGAAGCATAATGGAAATTTTTTCCAATGAGACGACTAGGTAAGCGAGTTCGTTTTACGTGAAACTCGAGATGTGTGATAAGGATATAAGCTAGGTGGTAATAACCCTTATATTATTGGATCGCATTATTTAACTAATTATAGTTTTTATGTTTCAGAATTCAAAACTATCGCAGCATGCAACTGTGAAGAAAACTAAAGGTGAGCGCTATTTTGAAACATATTAACTAAATATATAAAAGTATTATGAATCCGAGCAAATATTTTAGCTCCGAAGACCAAATACAACCTTTGAACTTGAGCATACATTGCAATGCATATGCTCACTGTATTAAGGGGGGAACCTATTTTGTTTGTTTTCGAACCGGTTTTTGATAACCAAATTATTACATTTAATATATATAGTTCAAATAACAGTGTAGATATGTTCTTTCTGCAGTGAATCTAACCGTTGAAAACGCGATTCTATTAAATTTGCTCGATAGAAAAGAGGACCAAAGTAAGTTTGATTTCAGATTTATATATATTATATACCATCCGTCCATGTCCGTGTGGTGTCGGCTAAGAATAGCACCATCCCATTTCCTCCCGTGGGTGTCGTAAAAGGCGACTAAGGGATCTACTGAAGGATGGGCAGCAGCATCCTCTGAGTACACACATTGATTCGATCCAACTGCGATCGCCAACCCGCCTGCCAAGCGTGGCGATTATGGCAAATCCTCCCATTTTGGGGGAAGGCTTATGTCCAACAGTGGACGTTTAATGGCTGATATGATGATGATATACCATCATTTGAAAGGTAATTATAGCAGCAATTCTACCCGATGGTTCCCGTAGACTTGGAAATACAACGCCGCGCGGCCAATTACTTTCGTTCAAGAAAAGTTAGTCATAACTTCTTAAAACCTCGCGACCGAAATAGAATTAGTAAATTATTTAACTTTGATTGCAACATCTTTGATGAACTTTTATTAGACTGGGAACTACGGTGGCAAGGGTCTACAAAGGGTCGACATCTATACCAATTTTTTCCATCTGTTCGCGATCGTCTTGACAAAGCGTGGCTAGAGGTGGATCACTGCGTAGCCCAATTTCTTACTAGACATGGTAACTTTAAGGGAAAGCTATTTTATTTTAAATTGGTTGCGTCACCTTTATGTGAATGTTCTGTTGACAGTAACGAGTTCGAACAGACCGCTCATCATATTCTTTGGGAGTGTGAGCTCTGGTACGCCGAGCGCCAGACCATGCTTGACTCAATAAAATCGTTTTCTGGTGTCCCTTACTACATGGATCTTGTTGCGACTAGGGATAACTTCCGTGCGTTCAGATGTTTTTGCCATACTTATTACTGGAAGCAAAATAGGTCATAGTTTCAGTACAATGTTAGGTTCCTATTGTTTTATTTTGTATTTTTGGTGCTTTTGCGGTCGTGTCTTCAACACTGCCATAAATGATCTCTTGAATTGGCTCTCTAATAGCCATGTTTTTTCCTTCTTATTGCTGTCTCCCGTTTGCAATGGAGGGAAGTCGGATATTTCGTTTTCCTACTCCTCCTATCTTCTTTGATTAATTCATTGCGGGTTCCAAGACAGATTAGAGTCATCCCCCGGGCTCGCTGGACTTCATTGTCCAGTGTTGTGAATGGTCGCCGCTGTTGATCCTGGCTTACAGGAGTTACAACGGTGGGAATGTGTGGTGGGCCTATGCCCTTTTTTTTTTTTTTATTCTACCCGATGGTTTTTATCCTATTTTACCCCAAACACTCAAGAGAAAAGATATTGATGAAAATTAAGTTTTTTTGCGATCTTGCTTTCAATAGAAGCGGGATGGCTAATTGCTAAAGTTTGCTTGTTAGAAAGAGACGCTTGCACTAGGGATACCTGGCCTTAACTAAGGGGACAGTAATTAGGGGATAGTCAAATGTACCTATTATAATCAAAATCAGAATATACCAACATTTTTACTAGCCGGTTGCCAATGGCATTGGAGTCGCATGCTAATTGTTTCGTCAATAAAAATAAGTTAAAATGTTTATTATTTGTTATAACAGATAAAGGACCTCATAAAACAACGCAGGAGTACACAACCACGTCGCCCATAGACAATTCTCACACTATGCCCACCACTATGCATGCATCAAGGAACTACGTCAAAAATGTTTTACGTAAGTGTTTGCTATTTTATTCCGCTTCGAACTGCTAGTTTATTCATATTAAACTATTATATTCTACTATATTCTATTTTGCTATTATATTCTATTACATTCTATTCCATTCTTATCCATTTTATTCCATTCTAGTCCATTCTATTCCAATCCATTCTATTTTAAAATGTGTCAACTCTGTAGGAAAGACGCGACAAGAAACTCTACAA
Source organism: Agonopterix arenella (assembly GCA_927399405.1). Taxonomy (NCBI): domain Eukaryota; kingdom Metazoa; phylum Arthropoda; class Insecta; order Lepidoptera; family Depressariidae; genus Agonopterix; species Agonopterix arenella. Next base: position 5,241,455 of record OV656718.1, on the reverse strand, counting down.
CATGACTTCTTATTAATCAAAGGACATTTTTCTTTTGCAAGAGATCGCATCACATTTTTGTAGATTGTTTATGGTCATAATGAGGCCAAGTTACCTTTAAATTGATTATTTTAATCAATATTTATTAATCTTTTACATGAAAAATCTGAAACTAAATATTTACGTATAAAAATATTAAGGCATAATAATATATGCTTAATCTATGGTAGGTACTTATTATACAATTTATTTCTCACAGATATGGAGCAGACATCATCCACGCCACGCATGGACAGGCCCGTAGCTCTGACTCGACTTGCTGAGGTAAAAAACATAACATGCAATACTACCCTCCAACCCTTAAAGGTATAAAGAGCTTCGGTACTACTAGTGAAACGTGAAACGTGGATGTCCTGAGTTTTCAGAATATCTCTGACTTCCTCGGGGAATATAGTCATGACCATATGCTTATGCTGCCTCCGTGGTCTAATGGTTAAGAGCTTTGGCTCTCGACACGGAGGTCTTGGGTTCCCACGGGGGACACCTAGTGATATCTCACTTTGTGCGTTTTTCCCCAGTTGGTTAGGACATTGCATGCTGAATCACTTGATTGTCTGAAAAGAAAAATGATTCCGTGCTTCGGATGGCACGTTAAGCCGTTGGTCCCGGCTACTATCTCTGGTGGTAGTAGTCGTTAAATAAAAACGTCAGAGGCCGTAAGGCGGTCTGAAAAAACTCTGACACCAAGGCTCTGCCCACACAGTAAGAAGAAGAAGATCGTCAGCTTTTACACTACTGGGATATAATCCTACCCTCACGGTAAGAGATATAAGCGTTAGTCCACCACGCGTGCACAATGCGGATTGGTATACTTCACATAAGCTTCAGAATTTCTTCTTCAGCGTATGCAGGTTTTCCTCACGATGTTTTCCTTCATCGTTTGCGAACGACGAGGCGACCAAGGAATTATAGGTTTCTAATGCAGTGTTTATGTCGGTGAAAGGCTAGCCCGTCGACACGTCTCATCCTGAAACATAAATTGCTAAATATGAACATTGCTACAACATTCTTAAACAGAAATTTGGTAGTTGTAGCAATGTGTCTACTAGGGCATGCCGGGATTTCTGAGGCTACCTAGCACCGGTACTTCGGGAAATAAATCCCGGTTTTTTCGATACTTTCGGTAGTCAATAATTTAATTAATTTATAATTAAAATACTAGCTAAAATAATCCTTTAAGTAGATTTAGTTATACTTTAAATTGAAATATTAAAATAATCGAATGAAATCATGATTCTCTCTTCTAACTTTTAGAATTTTCATATTAATCATCATCATGACCTTCACCAAGTCGTCGGTCGATCTTTTAAGGGACTGCAGTGTCTACCCCGAAAGGGATTACGGTTTTGAGTTTATGTATGTATGTAGAATTGCAAATTACCTAGATACATAAATATTATTATTATCCCGTAGGTTTTAGGCAGTGGATGCACTTTCAACGTTAATACCGACAACGAATTGGACGCAGAGTGTCAGGTATGTTACTATTAAATTATATCTCAAGTTTTAGGCACGGAATCATTGACATCTCTCAACATAAGAGATAAATACACAGAATGCACCAAAGCGGAGCTGACCGGAGATATGTCAAACCAATAAAATGGTTTTTAAAAGCGCAAACATCGTCACAACCTTAAATTCGTCGTTAAACCGTCGGCGATCTTTCAATTTCATGTGTCAAACTCATATAAAATCTCTGATGATCTGAAGGATGCGAGCTCTTCGATATTGATGACAGTGATGTGACGCTTAGAGAATTGCACTCCTACTATTGGTGGATTTTACACGTCTCCGCTTTGGTGGATAGATTAGACCCATTAAACTGAACAACTTTTTATATGGGACCAATGTCACAAATAAATATATTATGAATTATGTCAAATGCATGAAAAAAAACCAGTTCCACACAAAACTGCAATCATACTCGACCTAAATGTATGGGACAGCTGAAATTTTTTTTAGCGATTTCGTCGCTGGTCCCATGGAGAAAGTTGTTCAGTTTGTTGGTCTGCTACTCTTAAAAACCGTCAATATGCCTACAAAAAACGAAATCTTATTAAACAATATTTTGACTTGTTGAGCTTTATCCACAGAACATTATAAGAGGAGTTAGAAATGTAAAGTAGCGCTTTTGCTTCAGAGACGGCCGCCGCCACTTGTGTTCCCGCTCACGCTGCTACAATTACTCATGCTCGCACCACGCCCCCGCACCTTATGGTGTTATGCAAATCATTGCATTACCTGTGGCGACACGTTCCTCGCCCACTTTGCACTTCTAACCCCTCTTAGTTCTGTTGCTTTATCAATAAGGTTGAAAATGAAAGTAAAATATTATCTATTTCACGCTGCTCTTATAAGGATGTAATGCAGATATCAAAATGGCTACAGTATTTGTTGGTAAGATTAATAAATTAATCATGAACCTGAAACGTGCCTCATACTTGTGCTAAAGGAATGGGAATGAACCAAAGCCGTAAGCTCTGGTCGTATACACCAGGACTGAGGCATGCGAAAGAACTTGTGACCGGCTTCTCAAATAGACATACTTCGGATGCCATCAATTCAAACCGCAACGACTTAAGGCTCTTAGTACGAGCCTTAACAGGACACTGCAAGTTAAACAAACACCTACACAGAATGGGGCTTGTAGATTCACCCACTTGCAGATTCTGCTGTGAAGCAGAGGAAACGCCCATACACCTCCTCTGCGAATGCGAAGTGCTCATTCACAGCAGGAGTCGCCATCTAGGTGGATACATAATAGCACCTACTGACATTAGGGACCTCCCCTCCAAAAGCATAACACGGTTCATGAAGTCCGTGGGCCTAGGAAATGACCTTTAGGTCTAGGGTGACAGCTACAATAGATCTGTCCAGGTCGCAGTAGCTATTGGTCATTGACCAAGCCGTTATAACCAAATAATAATACTTGTGCTGCCTTTCTCGTCCCTTTACCCATGTTTTAACTATTAACTGCTTTTATGCGTCCACAATACAGTAGCGTAGGTATAAGTTACCTTGCGAGTATGCGAATTAACCTTAGGTGCATCCTAAATCGCAGGAAAATTGAAAAGCCTAAAAAGCCTTATTAAAACCTGAAAATATGTCTCAATTTAAAATGACATAATAGGAGAGCGGACTGCATAAAATATATTTTAGTTTTATCTTCTTAGTAAAAAAAACATTTGAAAATAACGCTTATACTCACATTTATAGTTTTTTTTTTAGCTAGAATACTATTTTTAATAACATGATGAACTATAAAAAGTAATGAAATGTTGATGACGTCCCTTGTGGATATTTGGTATAATTTTTCATACATCGCGCGCGTTTTGAAGTTCGATTAAAATTTGCTAATTTGACTAATTTGTCCGATCCCCTATTGAGTCACATGTGACCCACCTGTGCTCTTCAGATGCAGAAACCATCGTTTGGATCGGCGAGATACGAGGATTATGCTCTCTAGCGCGCTGCATACAAACGAAGTTCGATTATATTTTGGATCAAAATTAATTAAAATCAATGACATTTTTTAAACATTATCTAAAATCTAATCTCTGTACATGTAGGTGTGTATAGTTTTAAAGTTACTGTGGCTCAATGATTTACATTCAAATCTTAAAATTATTCTTACCATTGAAACTTTATACAGTGTTAGAAAAATAAAGATAAACATTTAAGGGGGTGGTTTAGACCATCAAACTGAACAACTTTCACTAAGGGACCAATATCAAAATCGCGAAAAAAAAATCGGATGTTCCATACTAAACTACAAATCTACTCAAGCCAAATGTGGACAGCAAAATTTTTTTTTCGCGATTTCGATGTTGGTCCCATAGTGAAAGTTGTTCAGTTTGATGGTCTAAACAACGCCCTTAAAAGTTTAAAATTTTTATTTTTACTTTTGTAGCACCCTGTATTTTAACAGAAATCTAACAAACCACAGGAAAAGAAATTATTTTCTAGATTGTGTTTAAAAAATTTCACTGGTCTTTAATTGGTTAGTATTGAAAAGAGGATCAAACTTCGTTTGTATGCAGCGAACTCGGGTGCGCTGCAAGGACTATTATCTTATTTTCGTGTAGTATCACAGATTACAAAAACTAAGGGGAGATGTGAAAGGGGGGTGGGGCCAGTGTTGCAGCAATATGCGCAAAAACGGAACACACTGCTCGCGACAGTAAGGATTCAATATACATATTATGAGGCTGAAAGCCAGTCGAGATATTATGTGTAAATAGTTTACAATGCTTGCGTAGTACTAAAGATTATTCGAACGTTGAGATCTGATACCGCAATGGATAATGAACACATTCAAGCTAATAAAATACTTTCTATCGCGTGGTACTGGTGGTGATGTGACACTAGGTTTCGTACTAAGCGCGTTGGTTGGCATCTCTCTAGATCTCTATGTGTAAAATCGTCATGTTTCCCTCAGATCATCCATTTCCAGTGTCATGCCAATTATTTGGCTATTTTAAGCCTAATAATGACTCGAAATAAATTTTTGTTTAACAGTCATCATGCGGCGTAGATCCACCACAAACATACGAAAACCAAGAACCATTAGAGCGAAGTCCTGAAAAGGAAAACGACACGACACGCCTCCTCAAATCATCCACAAAAGACCGTCCAACCATACCCATCATACCAGAAAAAAATGACACACTAAAAAAAGACGATTCGTACAAAATACACGATGAGATCATAGCCGAATCAAATCTTTTGGATTCAACGAAACAGAACGGGACAGAAGTACGGCTGAGGAGGGAGGTTAGACCGAGAAGGGAGACTAATGAGGCCATGTTAAGGAGCAGCTCAGAGGAAATGACTTTGAGCGAACAGTCCGATGAAGTCCCCAGTGTTAAGGGTAAGTTTAGCAATTTATTTAGCTATAGTTTATAGCTAGGTCCTTGGGGCCCAGAGGCCAAAGCATTCCTTGCAGACCTATCTGGGCGTCTCAATGAGACCTCTGGTGACCGCAGAGCTGGCAGCTTCCCGGCACAAAGTATCAGCCTCACCATCCAGAGGGGGAATGCTGCTAGCCTGTTGGGCACCATGTCTTGCGGCGACGCTCTGGAGTGTGTATATTATTTGTAGGCTTTTATGTTTTGAGATAAGATGTTGTTTATATCTGAAGATAGCTTATTGGTCTAGTTATATTTTAGTTTTAGGATATTTTAGTTTAATCAGTTGTTGTTCGTTATTTCGTATGTCTAGTTTATAGTTTATCGGATAGATTTGACATATATTTTATAAGGAATAAGTCAAATGATCTGTCAGGCTAATAAAAACTTATGCAGAAATGGGTCGTGCTGCAAGTCTGGTGGAGGCCTATGCGTGCGTATTGGCATCGGTTAGGCTTGCACGTGGCTCCGCCATTTTGTAAACTCTTTTGTGTTTTAACTATAAAACGTTAACTTGAGCAACTTTGAGAACTATAATGTCTTCAACACTTGATACTGGCGAAATCTTTAAGGAAACGCCATTAAATAAAAATAGAATAGAATAGAATATGCAGAAATGGTGAAACACTAAGGACCTGTTTCACCATTTCTTAGCAACTTCTTAATACCTTATCTGACAGATCTTTTGACATATTTTTCGTACAATATAAATGTTAAGGAGTCACGTTGCAGGTTATACCCGAGCAGTTTTCTTTCGCGTGGTTCACGTTTGAGCCTGCCACGAGGCTCCGCAATCCTTTTTAGTGTGTTTTTGCTCAAAAACAATTCTTGAGATTTGGATAGATAGGTATCATCACTTGACACTGACGGAAATGCAATGCTAACGCACAGTCCATTTATTTTATAAATAAAAATAAAATGTGTCACACGCCCTGTCTGATAAGTTAACAACAACTCACTAAGAATATCTTATGGTGAAAGAGGCCCAGAGGGTGTTAGAGACACTTCTCTACCCTACCCTACTACCCTGACACCACTGTGTCAGGGTAGTTGTTTGTTTGTTTGTAAAATATCTTTATTGTCAATAAAAATTAACTTATAGTCTAGTGTACTGTACATTAGAGCCCAGGTATAAGTATCATAATTTTTAACAGTTAAGCTGGCTCTCTAGCCTATTTAAAAAATTTGTGCAATGGTTCTTAAGAAAATTATTTTAGTATCTTAATGTTAACAAGATATTGCAGGTTAATAAATGCTGCAGACATAAGTAATTTGATAAAGTATTATGCTCGCTTTGATGAGCTTACATTTATGGCATTTAGACTTAAAACTAACTATAACTAACTGTACATACCTACAAATGATTTGTTATTACAATTCGTAACTAAAATGGTGTCATTGAATTGGTGTCAGAGAAGGGGTGACAGAGAAGTGGTGACACAGAAGTGGTGATATAGAAGTGGTGACAGAGGAGTGTTGTCAGAAAAGTATTGACAAAGAAATGGTGTCAGAGAATTGATGAAACAGGCCCTAAATGTAATTTATTGTCAACAGAATGCGACACGATATCGGTGGGCATAGCCAGCAAGAGCGTGACAAACATATCCATGTTCGTGGAGAGCGACGTGTGCGCACACGGCGTGCACAACTACACGTACAACGTGCCGCTGTCGAGGTGCATGCAGCACTCACACATCGACATCGTGTTCAGGTAATGACCTTCTTTTTAAGAGGCTATGTGAAAAAAATAAGATTCTTCAAAGCGTCATATATCATGAAGTACTAACAGTAGGAGTATGATTAGCGGATATCTGTAAATTGAACATATAATTGAACCTAGAAATAAACATTTTAACATTTTCATATAATTGAAGTTTTGATTAGAGCCAAAACACGATTAAGACACATTTTCCCGATAGAAAAACAAGCCAAAGTACCCGTCTTTATCGATAAACGCTTGGAACTGCTAAACGGTGAATAATAGAATCACGAGACTTGATTAAAAAAAAAGAGATCGATATTTTACAAATTTTGATTAGAGCAGAATTGAACTTACTTAAATAGTACAATCACAATTAAATAAACGTTTGTTTTACGCTTGCGTCGTTTCAGGCGCGCGCGCCGCCCCATCTCTTTCTCTCGCATCAGGCAGTAACATGAGCTATCACACGCCCATTTCGCTTCAATTATTTTTTGACATAGGCCCTTAATATTTATTTCTTAACTGAGCTCAATTGTGTTAGGCTGATTGTAGCCACAATATATTAGTCCCGTGCGCGCTAATGTCCTTTCGGGCTAATGTCCATTCGCTTTAATGTTCATTCGCGCAAAAGTCTTTTGCTCGCAAAAATGTCGCAATGTTTGTCAATGTCTGTCGCACAATTCGGCTGTTCCAAAATGAAACACTGAATTCGCCACTGAACCTCATTGAACATTTTACGCCAGAGTCACTTTCAAGAATTTATTTTACTATCAATAACTTGCCCTACACGAAAAAGTTTTCATAACATTCATCGCAAATTTCCCAAATGTTTAAAAAAGTTCCTCAATTCTGTAACATTTGAACGAGGTGGATCAATTTGTAAAAAGGGGCAGACAATTTTTGAATGGCGTATTTAGTGTTTTATTTTGGAACTGCCCTTCGCGCAAGTATCCTTCGCTCAAATATCCCAGATCCTAAACCGAGCACTTTTGGGCCACAAGCTGTGCTAAAAAATTTCAAATTCGCTCCGTTCGCTCCGTAATTTTTTTATAGGTATTCCCTGTTTATTGGAATGAGGCAGCAAATTCAATCGCTGCTCAGAGCGGCAAAAACCTACGCTACGCCACTGCAAGCCTCTGGGGGCCAGGAAAATAACCCAAGATACGTCAATGATAATATCTCTTCCGTCCCAACAGATCATCGAAACTGAGAGAGATCAGACTATGCGACCTACAGTGCAAGTATGACACCGAACGCAACTGTCAGCTGAACCGTGACATAGCGAAGCCTTCGCTTATCGACGACGCGTGGACCTCCAAAATGACCCTGGAGTGCAATATGGACCGTGTCATGAAGATACGGGCCGGCTTCATGCCTTTGAAGGTACCTACCATACAAATACAGGGTCCTTCTTATTAATTATGCTGACACTTTTTTAAGGGGATGATCAGACCGTCAAACTGAACATTTTTTTCTATGGGGACACCATCGAAACCGCGAAAAAAAATCAGTTATCCCATACATTTGGCTCGAGTAGGTTTGCAGTTTTGTATGGAACAACTGATTTTATTTCGCGATTTCAATGTTGGTGCCAATAGAGAAAGATGTTCAGTTTGACGGTCTGATCATCCCCTTAAAAAAGTGTCAGCATATTAATAATTATATTGTATTGGTATACATTTGGGTCGATTAAAATTGCAAGATAATAATTTTTTCTCGTTTATTTAATTTGATAAAAAAAAGAATTATCCATCAATAACTTTGAATCTTCTTCTTTTTCAGAACCTATGCTACTTGTCACCTGAAGATAAAATACCTTTCGTCGAATACAATCTACACATTTACAGAGATTGCCACAATTGACAATGTTTACTATATTTGATAGTTCGTACAGTTTAACCGTCGGAGTCCGATGAATGTCGTATGATACGGTATTCTTAACTTACCTATTCAATAATATTTCAACAATACAAGGTATTATATGCTCACGCCAATGTCACATTGGGGTAGGCAGAGATAATCGCCTTATGCTACGATTCTGACAAGCATCTCTCGCCTGTATTAAATATATCTTATTGTATACCTATCAATTTCTTTTTAACACTTTACCTACGTCGTAGGTCAGCAACAAGTGGGCCGCAGTGCGCACGGCTCGCCCGGTGGGTCACAACTGTATTGCATTCCACAGTGTTAGCATTTCGCGAAGATCATTGTTTTGAGCTTAACAGCGAAAGTGTTAAATAGATAGTTAAGTAGTACAGGTGTAAATTTAGACTATCAATCAAACTGAACAACTTTCACTATGGGTCCGACTATAAAAGCTATTTTTATTGTTTATTAAATCCATAGTGAAAGGGTTTAAACCACTCCTTAAAATAATAAACTGCAATACAGTTCACATCATGTATAGTCTACCTATACTTAATTACCTAAGTAAGTCTTACTTTGTATTCAAACAGAAATACGTTAAATAGTTCTTTACGGTCTAAATACCTACAGGGTGCAATTGATATCATTAGCATCCTTTTAAACTAAGAGTCTACCCATCGAACTGAACAACTTGAAGCAAAAAAAAAAATCAGCTGTTGCATACATTTGAGTCGAGTAGGCATTGCAGTTTAGCATGCAACAGCTGATTTTTTTGTTGCTCCGATCGGTTTGCTCCCACAGTAAAAGTTGTTTAGTTTGATGGGTAGACTCTTAGTTTAAAAGGATGCTAATGATATCAATATTAACCTGTATAAAACGATAAAAAAGATGAGTTCTGAAAAAAATCTACCTTATAAACTATGGTTGGTTTTATTCAATACTATCTGGTCTACAGATTATACAAGTTCTAAGAAACTTAATAAAATATCTAAAAATTATTATAAATCTTATTCATTTCAGTTCAAAATTTACAAATAACAACAAAAATTGATTATCTCTATTTCAAAATTAATAGTAACTGAGGCCTTAAAAAAATTAAAACTCAAATTATTCTTGAACCAAGAATCTCTAATATGACATACTCATTAAAACAATATGATATTAAAAAATTAATCTCATTTTTCTCCACATAATTCCTAAGTATTTATCTAATTAAGTAGTATGAATTATATATTCTTGGTGTTAATTTACTCTAGGTTATTTAAAAGTTTTCTTTTATTAATTTACCTACTTTTTAATGATGGCCATTGTTAAAACGAACTAGTAATAAATAATTTTAAGTAAATCACACTATAGAATAGTATTTTTACTGTTTTCCATTATTTAACTGTGGTTTCCTTGGCAATCTTTATTTTTATTTTTTCTAGATACAGACCTTCTAATCTTGTTGTCATTTCATACAAATGGAATAATTTAAAAGAGGAGGTAAGCATGTGCGATACTGAGTGAGTGCAAACGAGAAAGGAATACGCATTTGCTTAACATTGACGGCCCGGTAGCACAGTCTGTAGTGAACCTGCCTGCTGTGCCGAGGGTCGCGGGTTCGAATCCCGTAAGGGACAAATATTTATATTATGAATATGAATATTTGTACCCGAGTCATGGATGTTTGTATCTATATATGTATTCTATATCGTTGTCTAGTCATCATAATACAAGTCCAGGTACTTTAAAATGTGGCTAGATAATTTGTGTGACAATGTCCAAGATATTTATTATTGGTAACTGCCGAGGTAATCAGAGAGCAATAGAGGGAGTGAGGTAAAAAGTTGGTGGGAGTGTCCGGACTGTATGTAGTAATAGATACTCTTTCTTATACTGTGCCTTAATTGTGTTTCCTAAAAAATTCAAAGTTATGAAGTAATTGACAGATATACGTCGCCCCCAAGGTTGAAAAAGAATCGCCATTACAGTACGCTTCAGTTTTTTTACCTTTTATTTCCTTGGTGTTTTTGACACACCCCTAAAAAAATTTATAAAGATTGCCAAGGAAATCAAGCGAATAATGGAAAACTATAGAAATACTCAGAAAAGTTATATGTAATCGTTTGTACCTACTAAATATATAAATAAGTAAAAACATTCCAAAAGTGCAATTAAATTAAATATCGTATCCGTCCGCAGATTTCAATGTTTTAATAAAATAATTGTCATTTATTTTTATACTTACAGTGTCACCAACTTATCTGTAGAATGAGCGATGGCGCCACTTTCTGTATCAAACAATGAGAGACTACATCAGTGTTGAGACATCAGAGACTTTTTGGAATTTTTGATGCGATAAAAACACAATAATTTTGCTGTTAATCTGGGATAATACTCTTAAGTGTGGATCTGGCAACACTGGACTACAGTTGAAAAACTATAAGCTATATACAACAGAAGGAAAATAAAATAATGTAAGGCACAAAAGGACTAGAATCCAGTGCCATAAAGCATATTATAAAAAAAAATCGACTGTCAGCAACAAAATGACGTTTTCAAAATGGCATCATGGCCTTTGGCCATTCTACAGATAAGTTGGTGGCACTTGTACAATAGGCTATTTGACAAATAGTCAAATCAGCAACTCTTTATCGGAAGTCCACATAATTTCATTACTTTTAATCGTTTTGCTGTTGTTTTAAAAAAGCTAGCTGAAGAATTACTGAAAATGCGATTTTATGGGTATTTTTTACTGAAAAGATAAGAAAAATAACACACTCGCTTTGGGCGCTGCAATCGACTATCTTTTATCTAAACTATTATAAAACTGTAGCAGGAAATTTGTCTGTAGATTGAAGATATTAACAAAAAAAAAGTTACGATATGGTTTTTAGGTGTCCCTGATTCCATTTCACCAATTTTTTGATATTTTGTCTGTCTGTTTGTTTGTGTGTTTGTTTGTGTGTTTGTTTGGGTGTTTGTTTGTGTGTTTGTTTGTTTGAACGAGTATCACGCAAAAACTACTGAACCGATTTTGATGAAACTTTTTTTGTTTGATAGCTAATGATCTGACTTAAAATTTGGTATATAATTTGTGCGGACAAAGTCGCGGGTTAACGCTCGTTGATAATAATACTATTGCAAGCAGACGAAAATTAGTTCTAGTTATTTTCCTGGCGACATTTTTATTTCTCTGGTCAAACTCCAATTAAAAATAGTTCTTATTAGGCTTTAAACTGTTGGAATTGGATTATTATAATGATTATTGTTGTATATTTTAACAATGTATTTAAAGAATAAAAATGTGTGTGTTAAAGTACTCGCCGCCTTATTTTTGACAATGTTTTATTGTATTTTTTCATGATAAAGGGAATTGGTATTTTATACAATTTTTTTTACTAGATTTGGTGGTAGCTATTATTATTATTAAGTATTGTACCTACTACCTAGAAAATATTATTAGAAAAAAATATGAATTTTTAGATTTTTATAATTTCACGTATGGAATGTATCCATGTTTTTAAATAAAACGTGTCTTTCAGCTTTATTTTGTTATTTTTAGTTAATAAGTAACTTTATATTTTGAATCAATGATATTTTTGAAAATTTTTTTTTATTTACGTGTAATTTTACTCAATTTGACATTAATTTTATGGTAGGGACAATATCCAATATAATGAGTGCGTTTTCATAAAACAAGGTTTTTCAGTGCATACGGGACACTTACGACACTACATTTTTCATATATTCCACGCCGCATGATCAGTAGCGGACTATTATGGGAAAGAAGAGTGTGTGCATATAGCTTTAATCGATCAGTCAGTGATTTAATATTTCGAAATTCAGTGTTATATACATTTTCTTTATTTAGTTATACTTTTTATATTACAAAATTATGATTATGAATAATTACGCCCTTAACACAAGCTACTACTTAGTTACAAAAGTAGCGTACACAGGATGTATTTAAGTGCATAAGTATGTTAAACCCAGCACTCTCTTGTCCTAAATCTGATGGAACGGGGAACCGTTACAATACAATTAGAGGTAGAGCTGGTATGTAGTGTATGTACGAGTAGTACGGACGTTGAGACGCGCGGTGCTCAAGATGTTAGCTGAGCGGGGAAAGGAAGCCGCGCGCCGCTCACCAGCAGTCGCGCGTGCTTCCCCACCTCTCCCCAACGTCTGAGACTCGCGGGACGGTCTTGCACTAACTTGTCAGACTAATACGACACCATCGGAGATGTTGACGATGCCTGAAGGAATTAGTCACGTCTTATGACACCCATCTAGGTTGGTGCTATTCGAAGCAACATATAAAACTTCAATGACGTAAAGAAAACGCCTCATGTTATACATTTAGTTATATGAATAAATAGGAATTGATTTTTTACACTTTTATTTTAATAAATTACCCCATTTTCGGGGTTAAATCAGTTCTACGTAAGAAATCTCCGGTCAAGATTCTTATAACTGTAACGTTAAAGACGAAAACGCCATGATCCGTGCGACTTCTTATATAGAACGAACAAACATTCCAGAAATTTAAACCAGTACTTAATTAGTATTTATGGAAATTGTATTCTATTGTAATAAGAAATAAAATAGTTTTTAGCATAAACAGATAGATTTGCTTGATTATGAAATTTTACATAGCGAATATCGTCTTTATTTCTATAGGAAATAAGTCGCATTACGTTTGGCATAGAATTACGATAATTACAGTCGACCAATTCGAAATGTAGGCCACCGTAGAACCGTATCACAGCAAAATATTTGCAGGTCTGTTTGACAGAAGCTTCATGACGTTAATGCAGGTGATTGTGACAAGATTCTAAGGTGGCCCACATTTTGAAGTGGTCGAATGTATAATGTAAGTCTCCTTCGTGATGCTATGCCATACTACGAGTTACGACAAAAGAAATAAAGTATAAAATCTCGTAAAATAAAATCACAATGTAGATCTAAAAGGCAAATATGGCCTAACACTTTGTAATAAGTAGGAATTTTTGTAAAATTAAGATATATTTTGTATAATTATGATGTCTTGCCATATTTTAGTATTTTCTATTTTAGACACATCACTGCTTCAACACAATCATAGTTAAATTAGGGCTAAACTTGACATAATTATGACATTAGGCTGTTGGTAACCTTTCCCAGCATCTGTCCAACTTTTTTTTTCTTAAAGCCCATAAAGTTTGAGGGATTAATTTATTATTGTTGATAAACAACCAACAATTTCTAATCAAACGTCTCAAATATTTAGTTGAAATTAACATAAAAATAAAGCTGGATAACGTCTGGATTTCTGATTCATATAAAGTTAATAGTTTCGATTACATAATGATATTATGAATCAAGCTAATAGTTTGGATAATATTATGATTCAAGCTAATAGTGTGGATAGGTACTATTATGATTCAAGCTAATTGTTTCGATTGCATTATGATTCAAGCTAATAGTGTGGATAATATTATGATTCAAGCTAATTGTTTCGATTGCATTATGATTCAAGCTAATTGTTTCGATTGCATTATGATTCAAGCTAATAGTGTGGATAATACTATGATTCAAGCTAATTGTTTCGATTGCATTATGATTCAAGCTAATTGTTTCGATTGCATTATGAATCAAGCTAATAGTTTGGATAATATTATGATTCAAGCTAATAGTTTGGATAATATTATGAATCAGGCTAATAGTTTGGATGAAATCGGGTGGTTAATCTCGCTAAGTCAAAGACAGACGTCGATCATAAGGTCATTTAAATATTGTCTTGACCTCATGCATCGAAAAAAACGTGTTGCATATAAAAAATAAGATGCAGTTAAGTTTTTGTTTTTGGCTGTGACACACGGGAGATAGTGTTGTACAGCCTACATAGGATTATAAATATGTAGGTAAGGTATTTACTTCTCTTACACAAGCAATAATTTGGTTCATGTTAAAAAGAAAGAAGCTATTAGTATCTTGCATGTGTTAGAACAGTACACCCTAGCCTAGGCTGTACAATACTTTGCTATACATAAGAGAATAAGAGATAAGAGATAAGTGTACTTTTTGCAACCATCAGCTGCAAGGCTGATTCAGTGTTAATGAGTTGTAGAGCATCTCTGTGATGGGGAAGGACCAGGTCTGCCTGCATAACTCCAGTCAGTTTAGAAGTTACTGATGTTTAAAGGTCAGTAAAAAATTAACGATCAGCTGCAAAGCTAATCGTATCATATTAATGTAGTATGCACCGTAGCTATGTGAACAGTACCAAAAACTGACATGGTTCATTAGTCGGTTTAGGAGATACAGCCGTACAAAGGTCCGACCTTTGAACGGCTGTATCTCTTAAACCGACTGGCAGTTCATGTCAGTTTTTGTACTGTTCACATAGCTAAAGTGCACACTACAATAATATCAAACAATCAGCCTTGCAGCTGATCGTTAATTTTTTACTGACCTTCAAACGTCTGTAACTCCTAAACCGACTGAAGTTATGCAGGCAGACCTAGTTCATCCCCATCACAGAGATGGTCTACACCCCGTAAACACTGAATCAGCCTTGCAGCTGATGCTTGCAAAAAGTACACTTATCTCTTAGTCTATTTATAAGCTCGTGTAGTACCTTAGGTGCATGCAAATAAAGTCTTCGTTTTTATGTTCAGTTCAGATCGACTTTTTGGTGCTTTTTTGTCTCTAACAGAAAACAATGTCACGACTTTCTGTAGTAAATAATTAATATTTTTAATTATACTTATTAAGGCGGTTGCAGAGGGGTCAATTTTATCTAAAACTTTGACGCACAATACGCGTAAACGGTAGTAATATATATAACTTTTTATAAATATAGTTTGGAATATCTAGATGCCGCGTAACGAATAACATTTGCAATTTATAAAATAATTACGAAGATATAAAGCTTTGAAGGTTTTCATACAAAATTTTAAAAGCATTATATCTTCGTAATTATATTATAAATTGCAAATATTATTCATTACGCGGCATCTAGATTTTCTAAACTATTTTTCCACATATAAATTATTATTTTTATTAATTCCGTCTACGCGTATTGTGCGTCAAAGTTTTGTATGGACTGAAACCACCTTAAATAGGCGTACGTGTAATATTTATAAATGTAATTTCATTTCATATAGCGATGTAAGATCTCCACAAACATTGTGTTATTGTTTAAGAAATACAGAAATAAATTGTAGTGGTTTTTTTCGGTTTTATTTATTTTTAACCCATTTTTTTTAGACCTTCAAACTGAACAACTTTAACTTTGAAATCGTGAAAAAAAATCAGCTGTTACATAAAAAACTGGAGCACCGACTCGACTCAAACGTATGGGACAGTTGTTTCTTTTCGAGATTTCGATTTTGGCTCCATAGTGACATAATTATCATCATCATCAGCCCATAAACGTCCCACTGCAGGGCACAGACCTACCCTCAGAGAGGGTGTATGGGCATTAGTCCACCACGCGTGCCCAATGCGGATTGGTAGAGGTAGACATCACATACGCATCAGAATTTCTTCTTCAGCGGATGCAGGTTTCCTCACGATGTTTTCCTTCACCGTTTGAGAGCAGTCGGTATTACGTACCTAGATAAGTTAGAAAAACTCATAGGTACATGGCATGTTGTCGGTGCGGATAGTGACAGAAAGTTTTTCAGTTTGATGATCGGAAGCACTCCATACTTAAGCCTAGTAATACTACTAGAGGTTTTGTTACACCCTGTATACTGAATAGTTACCAAGATACACCGCCTCAAAGTTTAGAGAAGTAAGTATGACTCATCATCATCATCATATCAGCCATTAAACGTCCACTGCTGGACATAAGCCTCCCCCAAAATGGGGGGACTTGCCATAATCGCCACGCTTGGCAGGCGGGTTGGCGATCGCAGTTGGATCGAATCAATGTGTGTACTCAGAGGATGCTGCTGCCCATCCTTCAGTAGATCCCATAGTCGCCTTTTACGACACTCACGGGAGGAAATGGGATGGTGCTATTCTTAGCCGACACCACACGGCAACAAACAGATATGAGCCTATTTAAATTAACAATTAAAAAATGAGATATTTAATAGAAAATACTAATGTATTTTTCAGTCTTGTAAGTATGACTCTCGAGTAGACGTCTGTCGTTCGGCTCGCGATTTAAGTAGCCTCGCGGCTCCGCCATTTTATGGCGTTTTCGGGTGTGTGTTTTTGTATAAAAACAGGGCTTTGAGATCGCCATACACCGTACAATGTCAAGCACTATTGCTCCTTAAACTAGATATTGGCAAAATCATCACTATCAAGATGGCAGTCATTTTTTAAAAATAGAACAGAAGTATTACTAATTCCATAGAATGTCGATCCGATTAAAATGTATAAAACTAGGCATACAAAGAAACAAACAAATTTTCCTCTTAATAATATTTCAATGTACACACGGCGTCGCGACAGATCAACCTGCCCATAGTTGAAATTCCCACATAGGCATTTTTGGTAGCCGTCGACTCCTTGTCGACTCATTCATTCTGATCTGTAACCGAGTTGTATCTTATATAAGGTCTAACAAAATTAGGTGAAACTATTTTAAGGGGATGATCAGACCATCAAACTGAACAACTTTCTCTATGGGACCAATATTGAAATCGCGAAAAAAATTCTACTGTTCCATACATTTCAGTCGAGTTATGTTTGCAATTTTGTATGGGAGAGCAGATTTTTTTTTGGCGATTTTGATATTGGTTCCACAGAAAAATTTGTTCAGTTTGATAGTCTGATAATCCCCTTAAAATAGTTTTAGCTAATTTTATTAGACCTTATAATTATAAGGTCTAACAAAATTGACAAAACCAATATTGAAATCGCGAAATAAAATTGCTGTCACATACATTTAGGTCGAGTAGGTTTGTATGGAACAGCTAAGTTTTTTCCCGATTTCGATATAGAAAATTGTTCAGTTTGATGGTCTGATCATCCCCTTAAATAGTTTCACCTAATTTTGTTAGACCTTATAATTATAAGGTCTAACAAAATTGACAAAACCAATATTGAAATCGCGAAATAAAATTGCTGTCACATACATTTAGGTCGAGTAGGTTTGTATGGAACAGCTAAGTTTTTTCCCGATTTCGATATTGGTGCCATAGAGAAAATTGTTCAGTTTGATGGTCTGATCATCCCCTTAAAATAGTTTCACCTAATTTTGTTAGACCTTATATAAGGTCATTCATTGAAATCGCGAAACAAAATCTGCTGTCCCATACATTTAGGTCGAGTAGGTTTGTATGGAACAGCTGATATTTTTTCGCATTTTCGATATTGGTCCCATAGAGAAAGTTGTTCAGTTTGATGGTCTGATCATCCCCTTAAAATAGTTTCACCTAATTTTGTTAGACCTTATAGATTGACGTGTCGCCTTGTGTAGTTACAGTATTGCAACAACTGCAGTAGAATTTGATTAAATAATTAAATTAAATAAAAATTTACATAAGGTCAGCAGTAACTCTGTATTTAATTGAACTAATTTGTATCAAGTATTACATTCTATTCAATCTGTAAAAAAATTGCACAATGCAAAACAAGGTGTATTTTAAATGCGTTAAATACTTCAGAGGGTGCTTCAGTCCATCAAACTGAACAACTTTTAGCATCTAGGATCAAAATAGTAAGTGCGAATAAAAAATATTTTTACCATAGAAAATGTCAATAAAAAAAAAATAACGAGCGTTAACCCGCGACTTCGTCCGCACAAATTATATACCAGATTTTAAGTCAGATCATAAGCTATCAAACAAAAAAAGTTTCATCAAAATCGGTTCAGTAGTTTTTGCGTGATACTCGTTCAAACAAACAAACAAACACCCAAACAAACACACAAACAAACAGACAGACAAAAAATCCAAAAATTGGTGAAATGGAATCAGGGACACCTAAAAACCATATCGTAACTTTTTTTTTGTTAATATCTTCAATGTACAGACAAACTTCCTGTTACAGTTTTATAATAGTACGAGCGTCCGCACAAATTATATACCAGATTTTAAGTAAGATCATAAGCTATCAAACAAAAAAAGTTTCATCAAAATCGGTTCAGTAGTTTTTGCGTGATACTCGTTCAAACAAACAAACAAACACCCAAACAAACACACAAACAAACAGACAGACAAAAAATCCAAAAATTGGTGAAATGGAATCAGGGACACCTAAAAACCATATCGTAACTTTTTTTTTGTTAATATCTTCAATGTACAGACAAACTTCCTGTTACAGTTTTATAATAGTACGAGCGTCCGCACAAATTATATACCAGATTTTAAGTAAGATCATAAGCTATCAAACAAAAAAAGTTTCATCAAAATCGGTTCAGTAGTTTTTGCGTGATACTCGTTCAAACAAACAAACAAACAAACACCCAAAAAAACGCACAAACTAACAGACAGACAAAAAATCCAAAAATTGGTGAAATGGAATCAGGGACACCTAAAAACCATATCGTAACTTTTTTTTTTGTTAATATCTTCAATGTACAGACAAACTTCCTGTTACAGTTTTATAATAGTACGAGCGTTAACCCGCGACTTCGTCCGCACAAATTATATACCAGACATTAAAAGTACGATTTTTTAATTTAAAATTTTTCTGTTAAGTTTAAATAGTCTGTATTTTCTTTTTTGGACACAATGGTACCTTAAAATGCGTCAGTACAACAAAGGATACATTGGACTAATAAATTCAATTAAAAAAATGACATTTCAGCTTAAACTAAACGTTATTAGCACATAATTGACAAATTTTGGGTTTTTGGCACAAAAAACGTATGAGTACTCTAAAAAAAATATCAGACTTGGTCTAGGACAAATATGGCTCAACATGTTCTAAATGGTCTATACTAACGTCCCTTCAAAGGTCCGCACCCACCTTGCAAACACCCTGTATACCCTTAGGATTCAGTTTGACGGTCTGATTATCCCCTTAAAAAAGTGTCAGCATAGAAGGACTCTATATAAATGCGTGCTTAGCTCTACAAGACACCGGTAACCTCACTTTCCATAGGAATTTGCTTTTAAAAACCGGTTTTCTAAGATGAAGCAACAATCCCATAAATGCAAAATAAACATCTTTAGGTAGGTATAATACCTATCTACGTAAGCAAGAACGCCAAGTAGATAGCTGGGCTGTCTGTTCTCTGACCACAAAAATTTACGTTAGAAATTCAGTACCGGTCACGTTTTGCCGTATAACGCACGCGTTTGTTGCGGTAACAAAGTTTTTAATAAAAAAAAAACAAAACAGTGAAAAAATTGTACGCTCATTAGGTAAGTCTGCATTTTTAAAAGCATGCAGGTACTAAAAATGACCTTTAAAAAGGTTTTGAAACACAAATTTTTAGATCATTCAACCTTGCATTGCAGTAATTTGAGCTCAAACAAACTTGAATCGTGTAATGAGAGATTTTTTTGTCTTGTTTATCTTTAAATGCAAAAAATATTTAACTAAGTATGTACATAATTTTAAAATGTCTGCAAAAAGAAGGTTGTAAAAAAATACCTACACAATAATTATGTACCTATCTACCACTATCTACAAAGATCCGTAGTCTGAAACTCTACAATACTTATTTTAAATTATAAGATTATACAGGGTGAAATTGATATCATTAACAACCTTTTAAACTAAGAGTCTACCCATCAAACTAAACAACTTTTACTATGGGAGCAAACAGGAATGCGATTTTTGAATTTCATACGTTGAACTCAGCAGTTAAAAATGTATGGAGATACGCATCTTTCTACTGCTGATTCGACTGTCAAAAATCGCACTCCTGGAGCACTTTTGAAAGTCAAATCAGCAGAAGAAAGATGCATATCTCCATAGTAATTTTGACATTTTCAACTGCTGAGCTCAGCGAATGAGATTAAAAATCGCACTCCAGATCGGAGAAAAAAAATAATCATCTCTTGCATACATTTGAGTCCAGTAGGTATTGGAACAGCTGATTATTTTTTTGCTCCGAACGGTTTGCACCCATAGTGAAAGTTGTTCAGTTTGATGTGTAGACTCTTAGTTTAAAAGGATGCTAATGATATCAATTTCACCCTGTGACTAACTATCCTTCCTTACATAGCTTTTCCTCGCTACTTTTAAGTTGTAACATAGGCTTTCAAATGGTGAAACCCGCATCAAAATCGGTTCAGTAGTTTTCGCGTTGTGATTGAACAATCGGTAGCTTATGGTTTCCTTTTTTTAGGGTTCCGAAGTCAACAAGGAACCCTTATAGTTTCGCCATGTCCGTCCGTCAGTCTGTCCGCGGCTTACCTCGCAGAGACGCTTAGTACTAGATAGCTGTAATTTGACATTAATCACGCCCAAAAAGTGGGCGCCATAAAAGCTTGAAAAATATTTTTTTAGGGTACCTCACGTACACGCGAAACGGGAATGGATTTTTTTTCTGGATATCGTTGAATAGGTCGTTTAAAAATATTGTGCGTTTGGGGAAGTCATTTTTCGATTTAGGGATCTCTTAGCGAAATATTAAGCTTTAAAGTGAAAATTTTTGCTAGATTCAAGTGCCCCCCCCCCCCCCCTGTACCAGCTAAACGGTTGTTTATGGATATGTGAAAAAATTCATGGAAGTAATTAGTATAATATATAAGGTCAAACAAAATTAGGTGAAACTATTTTAAGGGGATGATCAGACCATCAAACTGGACAACTTTCTCTATGGGACCAATATCGAAATCGCGAAAAAAAATCTGCTGTTCCATACAAATGTACTCGACCTAAATGTATGGGACAGCAGATTTTTTTTTCGCGATTTCAATATTGGTCCCATAGAGAAAGTTGTTCAGTTTGATGGTCTGATCATCCCCTTAAAATAGTTTCACCTAATTTTGTTAGACCTTATATAATGAAATTAAAAGGAAAACCGCTAAGTAGGCTTTACAAGTTAACGAGTAATAGTCGACCAACTTATAAAATGTTCTTTTTAGATTTTATTAGCCGTTAAACCGTAGTATAAAACAAAAAGCCTCCTTCTAAGTCACTTATTACATTGTGACGGGCAACTACGGAACCCTAGCCTGCGCGTGGTCCGACACGCACTTGGCCAGTAATTTTTTTATTTCTCTACATTGTTGTCACTGTTGATGGATTGCTGGAAGATAGCCCAGTCATTTTACGGAGTTTTGTTAGGCGAGGTAGGGAGTACTTATTAATTGGACTGTAAAACTGCAACCGGCACTATATTTAGTGACAAAAACACTATCTTAAAACATATTTAAAAAAATCGCTAAGCGACATAGAAATCAAAATTGTGTGTCCCAGAAGGGTTTTATTAAATTAGATTTAACAATATAAATTATTTTTGAGCCATAAAAAAGGCATTGAAATTTAAACCATGAGGTATTTTTTAGAAAATACGAATGTATTTTTCAAACCTTCTAAGTAGAAAAAAATATTTACACCAATTTTGAAGTACGTAAAGCCTTAACCATGTGCGAAAAAAAAATTTAATATCAGGTTTTATAGAACGAGATAATAGCTAAATTTTAAAATTGGAACAGTTGCTGACGTGATTTTTTTTTTTACTTTGGTACTTTTCTCAATGGCTCAAATTGGTTCTTCAATATTATACCGAAAAAAATATCAATTATTAATTAGTCCCGGCTCAAACCGTAAAATGACTGGGCTAAGATATCTATTCAGAGATATAAGCTCGCTCTTATATTTTCTCAATCATTGCAACGTGTCTGCGTTCACAAATAGTGGTGGTATACCTAAAATTAGTTGTCTCACCTTCCGTACATGGGGCGAAGGTTCGATCCCCGCCCAGGCTGATATGACATACCATAATGAGTTTTTACAAACTTGTATGTATAATTTAGGGTTCCGTAGCTTCGTACCCAAAGGGTGCCAACAGGACCCTATTGATAAGCCTCCACCGTCCGTCCGTCCGTCAGTCCTAGGTTTAAGAGGATAGCATAGCATAGCATAGCATATGCTCACGAATATATTACCGAGGGGGTAGTCAGAGATATTCTGAAACCTCAGAACATCCACGTTTCACTAGTAGTACCGAAACTTGATCCAGTGTGACGGGGAGTGAGCCCGTCGCCACTTATAATGGACAGTAGGTACAACACATGCCTCGAAACTGAAGCATGCAGGTTTCCTCACGATGTTTTCCTTCACCGGAAAAGCCAGCGGTGTTACAAATCGTACATAAATTCCGAAAGGAGATATTCGTACATAAATTTAAGAGGATAGGCGGGCTGAAATGGAAATTCGGAGAATAGGTAACTTTTCCGACTGTATACGTATTCGCCCCATACACCTTAGAGTGCGAAAGAGACCACTGCAGCTTGAACCGATTTTATCTACTTAAAATTGACGAAATCAGCATTTCGTATTCCCCTGTTTCCTCCTCCAAAACTGAACCAATTTTAATAACCCTTTCAAGAATAATTTTATGAGAAAGACTTTGGCTAGTCTGTGGGTATGCCTGTATGTTTTGTTTTTTTTTGTCAAATTTGTTTGCTGAATATCTGAAAACGGGTGGTAAAATTGGTCATTTTCGAAAGTTCTTATTGTACCTAATTAATTAAAGCAAAATAGCAAAACATAGGGACATAACAGGTAACATAGATTGTATGGTAGAAAAATGTTCGCTCTAGTGTCATTATCCAGGGAGGAAACAGGGGAATACATTTGTATGGAAAAAACGGTACGCCTATCCTCTTAAAGGGCTATCTATTGAACTGTACCTAATATGTAGTGATAGCGAGTTGAAAGTTTCACAGAATAGGTATGTGTTATTATTGTGAATTTGTTAAAAAATAGGTAGGTAATAAAAGATACAAAAAATTAAAAATTAAGAGAGGTCCATTACAAGAAACGGGATTTTTCTTGTTTTTTTGTTTTTGCTAAGCGGCATACAATACTAGCAACTTTCTATAGAAAAATATAATTGGCTAGCAATCAAATCTGCGTCAAAAATAAAAATAAAATGGTGCCAGTTTTGTTATTTTCAAGAGGCTATGTGGAAAAAAATAGGATTCTTCAAAGCGTCATATATCATGAAGTACCAACAGTTGGAGTTGATTAGTGGATATGTGTAAATTGAACATATAACTGAAGTTTTGAAGGCAAGGCATAAAGGACTTTTTTAAAACCTAATGACATCTGCTTGTACTTTATACTCATGTTGTACAAATAAATGATCTTCATCTTTATCTTTGATTAGAGCCAAAATACGATTAAGACACATTTTCTCGATAGAAAAACAAGCCAAAGTAGCCTCCGTTTTTATTTATAAACGCTTGAAACTGCTAAACGGTGAATGATAGAAACACGAGACTTGATTAAAAAAAAAGAGATTGATATTTTACAAATTTTGATTAGAACAGAATTGAACTTACATAAATAGTACAATCACAATTAAATAAAGTGTGTTTTACGCTTGCGTCGTTTCAGGCGCGCGCGCGCGCTTTCTCTCGCAGCAGGCAGTAATATAAGCGATCACACGCCCATTTCGCTTCAATTATTTTTCGACATAGGCCCTTAAATGTAATTATTGACCTTTTAATGTTGAGAAACGACGAATTTCGAATAGAATAAAAAAAAATATTTAAAAAAATCCATGTGGCCTGGGTCATGTTATTGGGCCTAAACACATAGCAGATGGCCCCACGGATCCGCCATTTTAGCATGTTCAACCGTCTGCCGAACACCCTGTATAATCTCTGTAAATTTTAACTGGCTACTTATTACGGTTCGGAAGATGTAGCCCTCTGAAGCTAGGACAGACAGACGGATAGATGGACAGCGTAGGTCCCGTTTTCACTCTTTGGGTTTGGGTACGGAACCCTAATAATTATGCACGTCTCAGGCACTTGGCTGCAATAATTTCCATAGTTTACTTGGGTCGCGGTCGCTGCGGTTTATTTGTTGGCGTTCACTGCAGGTATGAAGAGATATTGCTCGGATACGGAAGGCTTATTTTAGAAACTGTAGAATAGAAAGTGTGATCCAACCATTCCGAGTCTCTCTCTACATGAGCGGTAGCAAATAATATAGCGACATTTCTATAGTCAGGTTAGATATACAAGGGCCTTCTTCAAATACTGTCGGTTTTTAAGAGAATGATAAAGACAATCACACTATAAAGGCTGGGCCACACAGAGTGCAGCTGCAAAACGGGTGCAGACCGGTTGCAAGCCGGCAGTAGTTGTGAACTATGGAATTATATGCGAGGTGTCACACTAGATGCAGTCCGGCGCGGCTGCGGAACGGTAGCCGCAGTGTGACACCTCGCATATAATTCCATATTTTACAACTACTGCCGGTCTGCAGCATTTGTGCATTCTGTGTGGCCCAGCCTTAAATCTTCTGTTTCTTCCATATTCGACCCAAATGTATAGAATGTAAGAATGTACCACACGATCTTACATTCTATACATTGGTGTTTGGCTACAAAAACCGGTCTAAACCGCTTCTCTTTATTTCTGAAAAAGGATTTTGCAAAGCAGAAAGGAAAATATCTTTTTCCCGCGACTTCGTCTAGGTGAAATCCAGGTAAGTACCATGGCAGTTATTGTATTGGAATAAAGGCACTGGAAGAATGAAAACTCATCAAAATTGGTTAAGTAGTTTTCGCGTGATGGTCTAATAAAGGGGTGGCCAACCGGTCGATCGTTACTATTAGTCCAGTCGATCGTGGCAAGGCAAAAAATATAAATAAGTAGACCAGACTGCGCAACGTAATTACCAACTACTGCAGCATCATCTTGTATCATTTTTCAATCTCACATGTGGTAAGAGTGGTCTATAAAAAATACTACATGATTGTGTAGGTACTAAACTGTGCTGTGGTAGATCGTACAGGGTTTCATTAGTAAACAGTAGATCTTATGTCTAATCAAGTTGGCCACCCCTGGTCTAATAGATAGGTAGGCAGATAGGAAAATTTTACCTACCTATTATAAAAATTTATGAGATTGAGAACATCAGTCAGGCTCAGGCCTATTACAGACTGCATTCGAAAATATGTAAACTTTTTTACCTTTGGGCGACTAAGTATGTTGTTTGTCTATAAATAAAATAAGTAAAACAATAGGGTCATTAGTTACATTATTTCATTGTAGGACAAAGACAATACATTTCAGCATCAACGCAGTGTTATAATTAATTATAAGTACCTGGTACAAGCTGCAATTAAAGTAAATTTGTAGGGCAGAAGGAAAGGAAAACATCGTGAGGATACCAAACGCTGAAAAAGAAATTCAGATGTGTATGTGAAGTCGACCGATCCGCATTGTGCATACGATCGTAGACCCTCTCTGAGGGTAGGCACGGTGAAATTGATATCAAAGTCTACCCATCAAACTGGACAACTTTTACTATGGGAGCAAACCGATCGGAGCGAAAAAAAATCAAGTGTTGCATACATTTGAGTCGAGTTGGCATTATTGCAGCTTAGTATGGAACAGCAGATTTTTTTTGCTCCGATCGGTTTGCTCCCATAGTAAAAGTTGGTCAGTTTGATGGGTAGAAACTTAGTTTAAAAGGATGCTAATGATATCAATTTGTATAGGTTGTTTTTTAGGATGGATAGGATGATGTTAATTAATAATGTAGGTATTCGGTGGCAGAGGCCTCGACCTCCCCTTTACAAAGAAATGTAGATAGAGGGCTATCAGTCTAAAGTGTAACTATTAAGTAATCTGTGCTAATAGACTAAGAGATAAGTGTACTTTTTGCAACCATCAGCAGCAAGGCTGATGTAGTATTTATGGGGTTTAGAACATCTCTGTGATGGGGATGGTCTGCCTACATAACTTCAGTCGGTTTAGGAGTTACAGACGTTTAAAGGCCAGTAAAAAATTAACAATCATCTGAAAGGCTGATCGTATGATATTATTGTAGGTTCACTGTAGCTATGTAAAAAGTAAAAAAACTGACATGAACTACCATTTTTTACTGACCTTTAAACGTCAGTAATTTCTAAACCGACTGGAGTTATGTAGGCAGACCTGTTCCATCCCCATCACAGAGATGCTCTACACCTCATACACACTGAATCAGCCTTGCAGCTGATAGTTGCAAAAAGTACACTTATCTCTTAGTCTATAAAATGCCTTTACTCTTTCTCTTTCACCCGTTTCATGCCGTTATTTACGGCAACATCTTTCTTGGTTAGACTTGTGACATTTATTGACGTAATGGTAGGTTCCATCTACTTACCTACTGACTAGTTTCACAGCTGCAAGCCTCAAGCCGAGTGCTGTGTACATTTTCCATGAGGTTAAAGTTTAATGGAGTTTAACCTTCTGTTGTTGTTAATTTGTTTGCTAGTACCTAGTAAAAAATCTTGTTCACCTTGGCATGAGATGGCGCAAGGCGGGACTTTTATAAATTAACGCGATAAAAAATTTAAGATCCGCGGTGAGATCGTATATTATGTTAAAAATATTTGGGCGAAAATCCCGGCAAACAATTTGGTCGTATAAGGCCCACATTTATAGGACTATTTTGAGCTATAAAAGTTATGTTATGGTAATTTCGTCTTATACTGGTGCTTTATGCGTGTGATGTTCGACTATACGACACCTATACGACCAAATTGTTAGTTTGGGTGCTTTTCTTTCTCATATAAGTACGATATATTTTAAATTTAGTTTATTGCCATCAAACTAGTAGGTACATAAACAACGAGTTCGTGTACAAGTACGTAGGTACGTACGTGTCATTTATTTATTTAATAAAATTTACAAGTCACAAAGTTATTGGGATGTTATTTTTATACAGGGTGTTCGGCAATCGGTTGAACATACTAAAATGGCGGATCCGTGGGGCCGTCTGCTACGCGTTTAGGCCCAATAAAAAGACCCAGGCCACATAGATTTTTAAATGATTCTTTCAATTTTTTTTCGTAATTCGTTGTTGCTCAAATTTCAGACGTCAATAATTTATTTAAAAATAAGAAACTGGCAACATTTTATTTTATTTGACTCAGATTAAACTACAAACAAATTAAAAAAAAAACTGACCAATGCGAAAAACTAAGTTAGATAGAGCAATTATTATTCTAGGAAAACATCTTTGGTTCTTGCCCGTGCTAACGGTATGCAATATGCGTAATGCTTTTAAAACAAAGAGTAATTTGCAATACCTAGCATGTTGCAGATACAGACATTTTGGAAATCTAGGTTAAATTTGTAAATTAAAAATAACTACCCTACGGCCTATTTTCACGGAACTCAACATTTGCGAAAAGTTAAATTAATTACATGCAAAACTGTGAAGTGGGAGTGAGGTGTGATTGATGGAATTAAAGTGCAAATAAACATTAAAAAATAAATTTAAAAAACATTCAAATAAAAATTAAACCAAGGGTTTCAATTTGAATGTTTTTAAAAACATAAATTATTTGTATTTTTTAATTTTCAATGTAATTTTTAGGGTTCCGTACATGCCAAAGAGAATGTAATACGTAAACAACGTTATAAGAGTCGAGACTTCCATACTAAACACTGGTCGTGATAGATATCCAGAATTGTATGAAACGTGTGCGAGCGTTCAAAGGAATTTAATGGCTGCGGTGCACGTTTCATATAACATTTTTTTGTTAGAGAGTTGCGCGAGCCTGGTATGCTCTTCCATTTCCATGCTCTTGGTGTGTTTCGTTTTATTTGATATTCGTGACAAAATGGTTTCAGTGCTATTTGTGACATAATTTCGTGCGGATTATGTACCAAACAGTTGCGTAAAGCGACCAACATAACAGAAATCTCAAAACAGAACATAGGCTTTGGTTCAAGTCTTACTGGTGTTGTGAGGCGGCACCGTACGTGCTTCCAACATACAATAGTTGACACGAGTAACGCCTTCCTCTATGGCTGCCAAGATTGCATTGCATTGCAGTGCAGTCAGTGCTACCAGCCTTTGACTACTTATATAGGGACTAGTTACGCGTGTAATTCTACTAACAAACATTTCTGCCACTTTTTGCGGGGGGTGAGGTAACATGAAATCCGCAACTTAGGATTTTATTCCCATAACTTTAGATTCCAATTTTGAACGTCAAAAATCATGAAAAGTAGTTTCGCGTGAACCCCAAACGTTATAAGTTCGAAATTATTGTTTCGCAAATAGAGGCTGTCTCGTTTAGTGATAAGGTATAAAATAGAATGTAAATGCACATAATTAATTGATCTTATACCGTGGCAGAGGGGAAATGCTACCGCAAGGCCAGTCCTTATAATAAATAATCATAGCTACCAACCAACATTGAAAAAACTTTACTAAAGACATCGGCTATATGGGCTAGACCCCTTTGACTTGAATTGAACCAAAAAAAAACCAACGTCAATGTCAATGTCAAGTTCAAGTTTGTGAGCGGCCTGCTGCCCCTGCCCTGTTAAAAACAAAAAGTTGCAAAAAAAACTTTAGGTATATTTTGTGTAATAGTACGAATTTATGAAATAATCTGCTTTTCTTTATAACGAAAACTACCGCATTGCTGAATTGTTAACTCCATAATTTGTTTGCCTTACGCAGAAAATGGCTGAAGAATCAGAAATCCGCGAGTTTTACACCGGCAAAAACTTCTTTATCACCGGTGGCACAGGATTTGTCGGATTATGCCTCATTGAAAGAATTCTGCGGAGTATTCCTGAGTCGGGGAAGCTGTATTTACTCATGAGGCCAAAGAAGGGAAAGGAGATCTCCCACCGGCTTGAGGAGTTCCCTAAAAACCCTGTAAGTTTGAAGTGTAATTTTTTGTACTTATATTGCGGGCACTACATAGAACTACCGAGAACAGCCGAGAACGAGAGTGGATGCCCTTCATTGTTCTCGTGGCGTCATAAGCCGTAGTAATTTTCCTTGAAAGTTCTCGCCGAAAAGTTCTCGCGAGAGTGAAGTGCCTGCTTTAGAAATAAGCCGTTGCCCGCGACTCCCGTTTGCGTGGACCTTAAAAAGTATACATGGTACGAAGTGATAATTATACGATTTCATTTTAACACTTTACTGTACACACGTAAATATAATTATCATGATAATTATATGTTGATAATTATCAAATTTATCGGAAAAAGAAAAAGCTAGTACTAGCAATGTCGCGCCATGCGTATCCGATCACGATTTGCGAAAAAAGAAGCTTACAAACACGAAATAGTTTTTCTCTCCGTTTTCTGTTGCTTTTCTCAATAATTTGTCATTCAAGTTAAAGATTGAAAAATTTGTCTCGGGCGGGACTTGAACCCGCACTTTTCCAAACCGGGGAACTGCGTTATCCAATTTTGCCACCGAGCCCACTTCCCAGAGAACGAAATTTTCAATCTGTTGCGTCTTAAGGGGACATGAGCGCCATCTACTGGTAGTTATTACAAACTACCCAACCCGCCAGTCCAGCATTACAACTGGAATTCATACGATATAGATAATATTATTGAATAATATTTGAAATTGGAACAGGATGTGTCATCTATATTGTACTTTGACTACTTATATAGGGACTAGTTACGCGTGTAATTCTACTAACAAACATTTCTGCCACTTTTTGCGGGGGGCGAGGTAACATGAAATCCGGAACATTGGATTTTATTCCCATAACATTCGATTCTAATTTTGGACGTTAAAAATCATGAAAAGTAGCCTCTCACAATTATAGGCTGTCTCGTTTAGTGATAAGGTATAAAATTGAATGTAAATGCACATGATTAATTGATCTTATACCGTGGCAGAGGGGAAATGCTACCGCAAGGCTAGTCCTTACAATAAATAACGTATGAATTCCAGTTGTAATGCTGGACTTGCATGCTGCATTAAAGCAAAAATAGCACTTTTACAGCTTTGAGTTAGAAATTTTACTCAAAACTAAGAAACAGCTTGGATAATTATCATGAAAATTATAAAAGAAAATAATTATCCTGATAATTTCGAACCCTGATCCAATTTCACACATAGATGTTCCAGAACATA
Organism: Agonopterix arenella; assembly: GCA_927399405.1. NCBI lineage: Eukaryota > Metazoa > Arthropoda > Insecta > Lepidoptera > Depressariidae > Agonopterix > Agonopterix arenella. Next base: position 5,210,975 of record OV656718.1, on the reverse strand, counting down.
TTCTATCTGTGTGCCAAATTTCATCCAGTCGTTTATGGGTGATTGAGTCACAAACATCTAAACTTTGTCATTTATAATATTAGTGAGATTCTAATGTAGTAAACTTGGTGCAAACTCACCAAACTGTGAGACTTGCGGAGTAGTTGAGGATGTGTACCACTTGTTGGTGGAATGTGTCCAGTACGAGGAAGCTCGGGAGGCACTGATGGGAAAACTAGAGTTGAGCAGGCTCAAAGTAGGAACGTTCCACTCAATATTGGCATCACCGGAGTCGGAGGCTGCAAGGAGCCTGTTCACCTTTGTTAACTCATCATTGTCTCAATAAATAGTTGTTAGTTGTATATATTTATGTATATAAGAGTAAAAGGGTACGATGGAACTAACATGTTCAATAGGTACAAAAGTCCCTAAATAAAATTAGATAAAAAAAAAATTACTTAGTGTGATGGTTACCACGCTGGTGTACCAAACCTGGGCTCCAGGGTTCTACAGACTACAGGGTGTAACTAATTTAAAAAACTCAAAAAATTTCAAGGATGGTTTAGACCATCATACTGAACAACTTTTTTAACTGGAATTACAAAAAAATAAAGCTGTTGTTCATACATGGGTCGAGTAAGCATTGCAGTTTAGTATGGAACAGCAGATTTTTGTTTTGTGATTTCATGTTTGCTCCCACAAAGAAGTTGTTTAACAACCATTAACACTTTTGCTGCTGATGACCTACGTCGTAGGTCGGTGACAAATGGGCCGCAATGCTGAAGAACCCACGCAACGAGTTGGTTCAATTGCATTTCGCCTGGGCTCATGACTTACCGGGCGAGTCACCGAACACATTACACCTGCGCGGGTGACCCACGTTGCGAGCCACATTTATCGTTTCAACGTTATGACTGTGCGCACAACCTATGAGGGGGGTCAAGTTCTATTGCATTTCGCCTGTGCTGATGACCTACAGTGTGAGTCACCCAAGCCTTACGCCTGTGCGGGTGACACACGAGGTGAGCTGCATTGGTCTTTATATGTTACGACTGTGTGCACAACGCACGAGGGGCGTCAGTTTTAGCACTGCGCGAGGATCATAGTTTTGAGCTTAGCAGCGAAAGTGTTAAAAATTTGTCGACTCATTTCAATTACACCCTGTAGAAGTTGATTGAAAAGATACAAATCATTAAAAAATACTTTTACAGATCTTCGAAAAGCTTCTAGAGAAGCAATCCCTCGACGTCTTCAAGAAGCTGGTCCCCGTCTCCGGGGACGTCGGTGAAATGGACCTCGGCCTCAGCACGCAGGACCGGCAGCTTCTGGTCGACAACGTGAACGTGGTGATCCACTCGGCAGCCACGCTCGACTTCCAGGATAACCTGCGGCCTACGGTGAAGATCAACTTGCTTGGTACCCGACGTGTTATGGAGTTATGTCAGAAGATTAAGCATTTAAAGGTAATAATATAAGCCTTCTATCCTTGTAAAACCAAACAGTAATTAGGAGGCAGATAATTAAGACTGAAACTTTTTCAAACAGACATACCTTAGATGCCATCAATTCAAACCGCAACGACTTAAGGCTCTTAGTACAAGCCTTAACAGGACACTGCAAGTTAAACAAACACCTACACAGAATGGGGCTTGTAGATTCACCCACTTGCAGATTCTGCTGTGAAGCAGAGAAAACGCCCATTCACCTCCTCTGCGAATGCGAAGTGCTCATTCACAGCAGGAGTCGCCATCTAGGTGGATACATAATAACACCTACTGACATTAGGGACCTCCCCTCCAAAAGCATAACACGATTCATGAAGTCCGTGGGCCTAGGAAATGACCTTTAGGTCTAGGGTGACAGCTACAATAGATCTGTCCAGGTCGCAGTAGCTATTTGGTCATTGACCAAGCCCTTATAACCAAATAATAATAAAAAGACTGAAAGTACTCTGAAAAGAAGAAATTTTTTGTAGTCATAAAAACAGAGCATGTCAATCAGGGATTTTACTTTTGAAGCCACCCAAATACGTAGGAAATATGGCACTGCAACTGTCGATTCCAGGACAGAGACCAAGAGGATGTCCGAAGACTAGATGGATGAACACAGTTCGCAGTGATATGACCCGAGTGCAATGTCTCCGAAGACGACGTCAGAAATAGGGCAAGGTGGAGAGAAAAGACACGGAAGGCTGACCCCACCACCATATGGGATTAAAAGCCAGGAAGAGAGAGAGACTTTTGAAGGAACCATCGGCTTTAATTTACACTTACCTAAAAGTTTGGTCCTTTTAAAGGGATTTACAAGGTTATGCAGACATCTGTTTCTGTTTTATTCAAGAAAGTTGTGCTCTGCTCGATTTTTGTAAGTCTGTTTGCCAATCGACAATAAGCCTCTTCCAACCTTCTCCATTCTTGTCTGTTGCACGCCAGACTCTGTGCCATGTGTTTCCGGCATTGTAGACAAGGTGTTACAAAAATACAAATAAACATTTAAGGGGGTAGTTTAGATTAGACCATCAAACTGAACAACTTTCACTATGGGACCAATATCGAAATCGCGAAAAGAAAATCAGATGTTCCATACTAAACTACAAATCTACTCAATGTATGGGATAGCTGATTTTTTTCCCCGGATTTCGATCTTGGTCCCATAGTGAAAGTTGTTTAGTTTGATGGTCTAAACAACCCCCTTAAAAGTTTAAAATTTTTATTTTTACTTCTGTAACACCCTGTATAGTCTGACATGCTCTTGGCTGGTTTTAAAAATATTATTTTGTTTATCTTCAGGTCGCGATCCACGTTTCTTCAGCTTATGTCAACTCATATTTGACGGAAGCGCACGAGAAAATCTATGAAGCGCCCGGAGATGCTGAAAAACTGATCTCCTTAGTCGAGACCTTGACAGACGAGGCCCTAGATGAGATGGAGTCTAAGTAAGTAGTATTTGAAATGGACCAACAGGTTGCGGGTTCAAAACCCAAAAGAGGCAAATATTTGTATGATGAATATGAATATTTGTACCTACCTGTGTCATGGATGTAAAATTAAATATGTTACATATTGAACTGGGTTCTTCAATCCATCGAACAGAACAATTTTCTCTACTAGACCAACATCAAAATCGAAAAAAAAGCTGCCCCATACGTTTGGCTCTGTATGACATTGCTGACTATTTTTTCGCGATTTCGATGTTGGTGCCATAGAGAAAGTTGTTCAGTTTGACGGTCTGGTCATCCTCTTAAAAAACTGTCAGCATATTAGGTTGCAACTTGTAGGGTGTAAAATTAAATAGCAGAACAACTTTCGCTATGGTGCCAACATCAAAATAACGAATAACAAAATCAGATATTTGAAACGAGTAGCCTTTCACAATTTCGATATGTGTTCATTGTGAAAGTTGTTCAGTTTGATGGTCTAAAATGCTCAATATATTTTACACTGCATTGAATATAGGGGTTTCGTTGTCATCATAATAGAAGTCCAGGCTACATTCTGGTACTTTCAACAGTACTGGATAATCAGTGTGACAATGTCCAAGATATGTATTATTATTTAACTATCCTATTGTAATGAAATGCTTCTCCTCTTCCAGATTATTGGGGACCCATCCTAACACATACACATACACGAAGCACATGGCAGAACATGAAGTCGTCAAGTGCTCCGGACTGTTTTCATGCACTATCGTGCGTCCGACAATGAGTCAGTATTATAATTCAATTCTCACTTGGCTATTAAGGGATGAGACACATTTACCACCGGCGGCCGGCCCATACAAAACTGTCATTTAGTATGGGAAACCGTCCGCCATCGACGCGGCGACGACGAATTAAATTAAATAAAAATAATAATATTAGTTTATTTTATTTGTTCATAATGGAGTGTTTGTATCGACGTTGATATGTCAAAGTGAATGTTGGCTGACGAAGGAAGAAAGTAGGATTAACGCATTAGAAATGCGAAATTGGGAGATTTATTCAATTCAATTCAATCAATTTTTTTATCGATCCAATGTGAGCGGAAGAGTCGAGAGAGGTCGTCCGAGGAGAACTACAATCAAAAAAAAGTTGTCTGACCCGAAAAGATATCATAATTACTATACATCTTGTAATGCACACTAACCAAAATGTCCGATTTATTCTAGTCGTTGCTGCTTGGAAGGAACCGGTGCCTGGATGGACATGCTCCAAAGTTGGACCCCAGGGATTCCTCATGGGGGCTTCCAAAGGTAACCACGTAAACACAAACACAAAAACATTTTACTCATAAACACAAAAACACTTACTCATAAACACACAAACACTTACTCATAAACACACAAACACTGACACATTAACACACAAACACTTACTCATAAACACACAAACACTTACTCATAAATAGACAAACACTGACACATTAACACACAAACACTTACACAAAGACACAAAAATATTTACAAATAAACACGCAAAAACTGACAAATAAACACACAAACAGTTAAACATAAACACGCAAATACGGACACATAAACACACAAACACTTACACATAAACACGCAAACACTGACACATAAACACAAACAATCATTGCTCATCTTCCTTCAATGGGCGGGGCATGGGTGGGGGAGCAATGGCTCGCAGAACCAATAGTCGATGGGGCCGAAAAGTTGTCGAGTGGCGACCGCGTACCGGAAAGCGCAGCGTAGATAGGCCCCCCACACGGTGGACCGACGACCTGGTGAACGCATCCACGAACGGATCCAGTTAGATGAGGGCAGCACAGGATCGGTCGTTGTGGCGATCCTTGGGCTTATGTCCAGCAGTGGACGTCCATCGGCTGAGATTATGATGATGATGATGAGGACAAAAAGTAGTCAAAAGAATAAGGTAGGCTGTATCAGGGACGCTTCCGCTTTCGCTTCCGCTGATACAGTGCAGTACGTGAAACGTCTTGTACCGAGTAATGGCTTCTACAGGGTGTTAGGGTAAACAGCTGCATTACTTTAAGGCGTGATTGTACCCATGATACTGAACAACTTTCGCTAAGAAACCAATAGGAAATTTGCAAAAAAAATTGGTGGACTATCCATACTAAATGCACTGGTGAACGCGGCGGGATCCAGTTGGATGAGGGCAGCACAGGATCGGTCGTTGTGGCGATCCTTGGGGGAGGCCTATGTCCAGCAGTGGACGTCCATTGGCTGAGACCTTCTTATCGTGTGAGCAGAGCCCTGGTGTCAGAGTTTTTTCAGACCGCCTTACGGCCTCTGACGTGGTTTTTATGTAACGACTACTACCACCAGAGATAGTAGCCGGGACCAACGGCTTAATGTGCCATCCGAAGCACGGAATCATTTTTCTTTTCAGACAATCAGGTGATTCAGCCTGCAATGTCCTAACCAACTGGGGAAAAACGCACAAAGTGACATTTCACTAGGTGTCCCCCGTGGGAATCGAACCCACGACCTCCATGTCGAGAGCCAATGCTCTTAACTATTAGACCACGGAGGCAGTTTACAGAGTTTGCAGAGTAAACTGATTTTGCTTTTTACCAACCCTAATCTATGAATAAGTTGAGAGTTAATTTTACACGGCCAATTTTGACGGTGTAAAGCTTTTACCGAGACTAATGAAATGGCAATGATAAAAAATTAAAAAAAATAATAATAAGAAGAAACCTCCTGCAGGTGGATTATGCATTCGTTCTTTTAGTATAGGTTAAGTGTGGTAGAAGACAAATGAAGATATTGGCTTAGATGATGACGATGATGATGAATCCTTTTACGTATAATGGTGAGAGGGAGTGATCCATACTCCACCACGCGAGCCCACTGCGGATTGGTGAAGGCAAGTTAGTGGTCATCTTGCTGTCAAAGAATATTCAAGCCACCTTAGGTCTCTGATCTGGCTTATCGAACACCCCCATCTGACGGAATAGACTAAGAGATAAGTGTACTTTTTGCAACCATCAGCAGCAAGGCTGATTCAGTATTTATGGGGTGTAGAACATCTCTGTGATGGGGATGGACCAGGTCTGACTGCATAACTTCAGTCGGTTTAGGAGTTACAGACGTTTAAAGGTCAGTAAAAAATTAACGATCAGCTGCAAGGCTGATTGTATGAAATTATTGTAGTTTGCGCTATAGCTATGTAAACAGAACAAAAACTGACATGAACTGCCAGTCGGTTTAGGAGATACAGCCGTTCAAAGGTCGGACCATTGAACGACTGTAACTCCTAAACCGACTGATGAACCATTTCAGTTTTAGTACTGTTCACATAGCTACAGTACATACTACAATAATATCATACGATCAGCCTTTCAGCTGATCGTTAATTTTTTACTGACCTTTAAACTTCAGTAACTCCTAAACCGACTGGAGTTATGCAAGCAGACCTGGTCCATCCCCATCACCGAGATGCTCTACACCTCATAAATACTGAATCAGCCTTGCAATTGATAGTTGCAAAAAGTACACTTATCTCTTAGTCTAGAACTATCCGAGACTTGTTTGACGTGCCTTCCAAAGCACAAAAATGCTGAAATTATTTAAAATTGCAGGCGTCGTCCGTCGCCTGCCGCTGGCTAAGGACAACATAGCGGATTACATTCCCGTTGACGTGGTCGTCAACCAACTGCTGGTCGCTGGCTGGAACGCGGCTAAAACTAAGTAAGTTTTATATGGTTGGACTTATACAATACTAGCGTTAACCCGCGACTTCGTCCGCACAATTTATATTCCAGATTTTATGTCAGATCATAAGCTAAAAGCTCATAAAAATCGGTTCAGTAGTTTTTGTGTGATGCTCGTTCAAACAAACACACAAACAGAGTATTTTCCGGTATAGTATTTAAGAGCCAATTTGAGCATAGAAATGTACGAAAATTAAAAAAAAAATCCCGTCAGCAACAGTTCCAAATTAAAAATTTAGCTATTATCTCGTTATAAAAAAACCTGATAGTAATTTTTTTTGCACATATTTAAGGCATTACCATTTATACATACTTCAAACATGGTGTAAATATTTTTGTCTACTTAGATGGTTTTGAAAAATGCATTCGTATTTTCTAATTAAAACCTCATTTTTTAAATTTCAATGCCTATTTTATTGCTCAAAAATAATTTATATTGTTCAATCTATTAATTTAAAAACCTTCTAGTGCTCACAATCAGAAAGTAGTATTTTTGACACTAAATGATACCGGTTACAGTTTAAAGTCCAATTAATAATTACTTCGAACCTCTCCTAACAAAACTCAGTAAAATGACTGGGCTATACGCTCAGAAACAGCTTGTATCACTCTCATGAAAATGATTTAAAATGTCCTGTATTATTCCAGGACCGGTTTGTCAGTGTATCATTGTTCATCTTCAACACAGAAGCCGTTCGCGTGGTCTCTACTAGAAAATTCAGTTAATGGCATGCTACATAAATACCCCCTGAAGAGCGCTGTTTGGTAAGTACCTAGCTTAATGATTTCACATAACGAATCTTCGTTAGCTTAGTCGGTAGCAGGATTTGAAACCGGTCTACATCATCATCTCAGCCGATGGATTTCCACTGCTGGACATATACCTCACATATGCCCCAAGGATCGCCACAGCGACCGGTCCTGCGCTGCCCTCATCCAACGGGTTCTCTCCGCCTTCACCAGGTCGTCGGTCCACCTTGTGTCTCACTGCCTACCCACGCTGCATTTTCCGGTACGCGGTCGCCACTCGAGAACTGCCACTAGAGATGTTTGTTTAAGGGAATATTATTTGGAGGGCGCTCCATACAAACTTAGTCTGGTGATACAATTTTCAATACTATCCAATTTAAGTCGGTGAAATTTTTCAGAAACAGTCTAGAAACTAATCTCTATGTCTGTATGAAGTCAGATGTATAGTTTTAAAGTTACAGTGCCTCAAATATTTCCATACAAATCATAAATTAATCCTAGCATTAAAACTGTATATTTAAACTAAAATCTGACTTCATACAGACATAAAGATTAATTTCTAGATTGTTTGTGAAAAATTTCATTTACTTAAATTAGTATTGTTCTTTTTATTCGATAGATCCATAAAATAGTAACATTAAATAAAAGTATTAATTGGATTGCCGTGTGGTGTCGGCTAAGAATAGCACCATCCCATTTCCTCCCGTGGGTGTCGTAAAAGGCGACTGAGGGATCAACCAGAGGATGGGCAGCAGGATCCTCTGAGTACACACATTCAATCCAACTGCGATCGTCAACCCGCCTGCCAAGCGTGGCGATTATGGAAAATCCCCCTATTTTGGGGGAGGCTTATGTCCAGCAGTGCACGTCTGTCGGCTGAAACGATGATTATTTGGATAGTATTGAAAATATCACCAGACTTCGTTTATATTCAGCACGCATTTGCGCTCTCGGAATAAACTTGTCTTAATGATCTGATACTACGCCACAGGCACGATGATGCACAAGATGAAACTTACCCTAGATCCCAGCTGCCGAGCTTGCGGAGAGGATGAGGAGACCATGAAACATATCATTTGTGACTGTGATGTCTTGGCGGCAAAACGCATGAGCCTTCTCGGAAATGGATATCCAAAACCGGAAGACCTTGGGTTTCTTCCCTTCAACGGTATCGCCTCCTTCATTGACCATGTATTTGAAGGGTGAAGAAAATCAAAAGTATTGGGGCCAACACAAAAGATCCCACTGGGTCGAAGTGTTGCTGGCTTGCCAGCCTCCACAACAAGATAAGATAAGATAATGATCTGATCCTCTTAAAAAACCTTCAGCATATTAAGTTGGACCCAACAGGGCTTGAGGGGTCTAACAGAGTCGCGGGCGGCTAGTAACCACCTGGCCACGGGACAGGATGAACTGCGGCGCGAATTGCGATTTTAGAATACACTGCCTGCGCACCGCTGCGTGCTTGCGAAATAGTACACAACGCTCAGTGTATTCTAAAATCACAATTCGATCCGCCGTTCACCCTGTCCCGTGGCCAGGCGGTAATAGACTAAGAGATAAGTGTACTTTTTGCAACCATCAGCTGCAAGGCTGATTCAGTGTTTATGGGGTGTATAGCATCTCTGTGATGGGGATGGACCAGGTCTGCCTGCATAACTCCAGTCGGTTTAGAAGTTACTGATGTTAAAACGTCAGTAAAAATTAACGATCAGCTGCAAGGCTGATCATATCATATTATTTTAGTATGCACTGTAGCTATGTGAACAGTACTAAAACTGACATGGTTCATCAGTTGGTTTAGGAAATACAGCCATTCAAAGGTCCGACCTTTGAACGGCTGTATCTCCTAAACCGACTGGCAGTTCATGTCAGTTTTTGTACTGTTTACATAGCTACAGTGCATACTACAATAATATTATACGATCAGCCTTGCAGCTGATTGTTAATTTTTTACTGACCTTTAAAGGTCTGTAACTCCTAAACCGACTGAAGTTATGTAGGCAGACCTAGTCGATCCCCATCACAGAGATGCTCTACACCCCATAAACACTGAATCAGCCTTGCTGCTGATGGTTGCAAAAAGTACACTTATCTCTTAGTCTATAACTAAATATTTTATTTCAAACAGGTACCCCCATCTAAAGTTCGTAAATTCGCTGCTGTTGTTCCGAATTTCCGCCATCTTTGTACATTTCATACCGGCCATTCTACTGGATATGCTGCTACGGGTCACCGGAGGACGTCCCATGTGAGTCACAGACAAACACACTATCAAATCGTTTTTCCAGTCGTTGGGATCGATAGATAGCGCTACGATCTGTGCTAGTAAAGATCACAATATGTGTTTCTTTAAAATAATAAGGGTGAAGATGATCAATACTTTGACTACTTATATAGGGACTAGTTACGCGTGTAATTCTACTAACAAACATTTCTGCCACTTTTTGCGGGGGGCGAGGTAACATGAAATCCGCAACTTTGGATTTTACTCCCATAACTTTAGATTCTAATTTTGAATGTTAAAAATCATGAAAGTAGTCTCGTGTGGATCCCAAACGTTTTAAGTTCGAAATTATTTTTAGTGATAAGGTATAAAATTGAATGTAAATGCACATGATTAATTGATCTTATACCGTGGTAGAGGGGAAATGCTACCGCAAGGCTAGTCCTTATAATAAATAGTCAAACACTCAGTTGCAGAAACGCTCATTAGAGTTAATCCTCCATTAAATATCTTGGTAGCTTTTACTACGTCAACAAGACAAAAAGTGACAGCAACAGATTTAATGGAGGATTAACTTTAATGAGCGTTTCTGCATGTGAGCGTAAGGATCAAAAAGATGCCACCGCATCCATGCTATTCATTGACATACAAAATAATGGACACCGTGACTAGTACAAAATTCTCGAAAAAAAAATGTCCGAGACTTACCCATACAATGCTTAGTACGATAAACCAACTAAAAACGAAAATGCTAAAATTCTTTTTCATTTTGCTTGCGTAGTTTTTACCCCATCGCGGCACGGCATACGTGCGTGTAGTCGGCCGATCAAACCATAGATTAATATGTATATAGGATATAGATAGGTAACTCGCCTTGAATTTTAGGAAGTCTTAATTGTGTTGCCGCTTATTAGCACAAGGGGGCGCCACATTATAAAATAAATTGAAAAAGACGATTGGCCGACACGAGGATCGAACCTGAGGTACCCGCGTCGTAAGCCGGCTGTCTAGACCGCTAGACCAACAAGACAGTGATTGATACGGGCGAAATCTCTCACTACTAGGTGTAGTGCGCTGTTACTCCGATATGAAACCTAGTTCAACACAGTGCTTCGATACATAACCGATAGATGGCGGAAGCTGTCTATGGAAAATCAGCGTTCCACTTAGTTTGTTCTAAGATAACATAGCATGGATCAAACGAAGACTGTCGCGTAATTGTAACTCTTTATTCGAATTTTAACTGATTTAATTCGTAAATAATAAAATTTTCCATCAAAAAATTCGTTGACATCTTTTTGATGATATTTAGAAACACTTTTTAAAATTTTGATCTTTATTCGCGCAGACCGTAGCGCCATCTATCGATCCCCTAGAAAACTAAAACGCTAATTGTTATTATTTTCCAGCCTCTTCCGTCTTCACAAAAACGTATGGAATTCACTGAACCGCCTCGAACGATTCATATTCACCGAATGGAAGTTCGACAACACTAACACAAGAGAGCTTTGTGAGAAACTCAATAAAACGGACAGCAACACTTTCTATATAGATATATCTACATTATCTGTGAGTATTGCTGAAGATTTTCGATAGTTAACAACAACAACTGCGACTGCTACTGCTAACAAGTAACAACTGCGCACAACATTATTTATTTATTTTACACTTTATTGTACACATAACAATACAGAAAAAACAATTAAAGTAGACATGTACAAAGGGCGAGCTTATCTCTAAAGAGATCTCTTCCAGCAAACCCGCAACAGAGACAGTTCTGAAGTGTGAGGCAGACAAAATGTGTACAGCACAAATGATAAAAACTAGATACTTGTTGTTAAATGGAAGTTAAATATATATATATATATAAATATATATATATATATATATATATATATATATATATATATATATATATATATATAAATATAATATAAATAAACATAATTATACATAAACAAATAGATACAATAAACATACATAAACTATGGCTTATTTTAGAGAGTGATAGTGTTCATTCACTTGCTTTTTGAAGGACGCAAATGTTTGACAATCACGAATATCGGCGGGGAGTGAGTTCCACAACCGGGCAGCATGGATAGTGAAAGAGTAGGAGTAGAAGTCGTTGGAGTGGGTCTGGATTCTAAGTTGGGTACGGATATGAGATCGACAAGGTTTGTCAGGAGGGCGGGAGAAGGAGAAACGATCACGGAGATAGCTAGGGGCGGAAGGATTGTGAAGGATTTTGTGGAGGAGACAGAGATATGGACATCACGACGCTTGCGAATAGGGAGCCACTTTAACTGCGCCCTGTACTCGGACACGTGGTCATACTTCCGTAAGCCAAAAATAAAGCGTATGGCTAGGTTGTGGCTATTATCTTAAAATCTAGTCTCGGCTGGTCTTTGACGGTCTGGTAGCTCAGTCGGTAGTGAACCGGCTTGCTGTGCCGAGGGTCGCGGGTTTGAATCCCGTAAAGGACGAATATTTATATGATGAACATGAATATTTGTACCCGAGTCATGGTTGTTTGTATCTATATATGTATTCTATATCGTTGTCTAGTCATCATAATACAAGTCCAGGTACTTTAAAATGTGACTAGATAATTTGTGTGACAATGTCCAAGATATTTATTATTATTGTAGTTTACAATATGCACTGGTATCTTATTATAATATCGCAGTGGATAGTACACTTAGCCCAGTCATTTTACGGAGTTTTGTTAGGAGAGGTGGGATGTAATTATTAATTGGACTTTTAAACTGTAAGCGGCATCATTCAGTGACAAAGACTATCTGAAAACATATAAAAAAAAATAGCAACGCAACATAGAAATCAAAATTGTGAGTCCCAGAAGGCAATTTTTCAATTAATAATATTAATACCAATGCACACATTTGAATTAGATTCAACAATATAAATTATTTTTGAGCAATAAAATAGGCATTGAAATTTAAAAAACGAGATTTTTTTTAGAAAATACGAATGTATTTTTCAAAAACTTTTAAGTAGATAATAGTACATTATGGTACAAGTGTGTAATGTTGGTGATTACCGCTGAGGCGCCATTGAGACCCGAGCCGTAGGCGAGGATCTTAAGAGAGCCGAGGACGGTAATCATCAATACACACGTGTATCATACGACGTTTTTCAACACACTTGTGAAGAAAATAATAATAAAAAATCATTTTATTTAGTAAATAAAAAGTTTATTTAGAGAATTTATTTGTACTATTGAATATGATCTTTTTTGTATCGAAACTTTTTTAAGAACAAAGCAACTCAAGAACTCAACCAAGAAGTTTAGATACCTACTATAAAAAACCTATAACTCCCTTGTGAATAATAGTAATGAAAAAGTCACAGTTTGATTATAGGTGTCATTATGTGCCTAATTGCGGTGAAATAAGGGCCATTTTATAAGCAAGTGTGTTGAAAAAATATTTAAACCATGTTTGAAGTATGTATAATGGTAATGCCTTAAATATGTGCAAAAAGAATTCCATCAGGTTTTTTATAACGAGATAATAGCAACATTTTAAATTTAGAACTGTTGCAGACGGGATTTATTTTTTATTTTTGTACCTTTCTAAGCTCAAATTGGCTCTTAAGGTGGTTTCAGTCCATACAAAAGTTTGACGCACAATACGCGTAGACAGAATTAATAAAAGTAATATTTTATATATTGCAAATGTTATTTGTTACGCGGCATCTAGATTTTCTAAACTATTTTTCCATATATACAAAGTTACTTATATTAATACCGTCTACGCGTATTGTGCGTCAAAGTTTTGTATAAAATTGACCCCTCTGCAATCGCCTTAAATACTATACTGAAAAAAAATCAATTACTAATTAGTCCCGGCTCAAACCGTAAAATGACTGGGCTAACTTGGATTGGATGATGACTATATTTATTTTTCCAGTGGGAAGACTACTTCACCAACTTAGTGGTCGGTGTTAGGAGATACCTTAACAACGAGAAAGAATCTACCTTGCCCGCGGCTAGAAGCAAAGACTCCATGTAAGTACATACATACATATTCTCACGCCTGTCTCCAACGCAGGCAGAGACAACGGAACGCCACTTGCTACGATCCTGGCAAACCTTTCCAAATCCATCAAACTGAACAACTTTTACAATGGGAGCAAACCGATCGGAGCAAAAATCTGCTGTTCCATACATAACTGAAATGGCTACTCGACACAAATGTATGCAACATCAGATTTTTTTTAGCTCCGATCGGTTTTTACAAGAAACAAGAAAATGACATTCTTCTTTTACCATAACATTAAAAATAAAACAGCACTCGCTGCTGCGACCTACGTCGTAGGACGGCGACAAATTGGTCGCAGTGCTGTGCTGAAGAACCCACGTAACGAGTTGGTTCAATTGCATTTCGCCTGTGCTCATGACCTACCGCGCGAGTCACCGAAAACCATACGCCTGCGCACGACTCACGATGCGAGTCACATTTATCGTTTCAACTTAACGTCTGTGCGCACGACCTATGGGGGTCAACTTTAGCACTGCGCGAGGATTATGATTTTGAGCTTAGTAGTGAAAGTGTTAATATCTAAATTTTGCAGCTTAACCCTAGCTTCCGGGGCGGTAGGGTGCTTTTCCACCAGATATGTGCGAGTTAGCGAGGCGGTGAGCGAGGAAACAATCCACCAATAGCGCGCTCGCTCTATCACGTCATTGGGAAATCGAAGCACTCTCATTGGTCGATTTTTTCCTCGCTCGCTACCTCGCACATCTCTGGAGGAAAAACACCCTTAGCCTCCCCCCTCATAACTGATATCAATTTCACCCTGTATACTTCTTTATTATTTTAATTTATTTTGTTTCAGGCTCCTAATATTCCATCTGATATGGCAAGTCGGTATCATCACGCTGGCCTGGTACGGGGTGGCCTGTCTCACTGGGCTAACGATGACCCAGTCCGCCTGGGCAGCTCCAGGCATTTACATTCTGTACAGTTGTCTGTAGGTACGCCCAGCGGTGGGACATACGGGCTGAAGATCGTGTAACTTTTTAAATCTCGAATCGTTTCATACTAAAATGTTTTATAAAGATTGTAATTTATTTTTTTTGTTTTAATAAAAAGTCGCAGAGATTGAGAAGTGTTAGTTCAAAGTCCCGAATCTAAAGTCTAGGCCACACAGAGTGCAGCTGCAGAACGGGTGCAGACCGCAGGCCGGCAGTAGTTGTAAACTATGGAATTATATGCGAGGTGTCACACTGAATGCAGTCCGGTGGTGCGGCTGCGGAACAGCTGTGGAACGGTAGCCGCAGTTGGACACCTCGCATATAATTCAATAGTTTACAACTACTGCCGGTCTGCAGCCGGTCTGCGCCCGTTCTGCAGCTGCACTCTATGTGGCCCAGCCTTAAGGTGGTTTCAGTCCATGCAAAAGTTTGACGCACAATACGCGTAGACGAAATTAATAAAAGTAATATTTTATGTATGGAAAAATAGTTTAGAAAATCTAGTTGCCGCGTCACAAATACAACAACATAACATAAATATCTTGGACATTGTCACACAAATTATCTAGTCACATTTAAATAACATTTGCAATTTACAATATAATTACGAAGATATAAAGCTTTTAAAATTTTGTATGAAAAATGTTAAAGCTTTATATCTTCGTAATTATTTTATAAATTGCAATTTTATTTGTGACGCGGCATTTAGATTTTCTAAACTATTTTTCCATGTATACAAAGTTACATATATTAATACCGTCTACGCGGATTGTGCGTCAAAGTTTTGTATAATATTGACCCCTCTGCATCCACCTTAAATCGTATTTATTATTTATTTATCTCTTTAACATGTTTTACACACGAATCCCGCCTCGGCTGTAATGTCCAACTTCGCTCACTTGTATCATAATGTACTGTACAGGGTGAAATTGATATCATTAGCATCCTTTTAAACTAAGAGTCTACCCATCGAACTGAACCAATTACACTATGGGAGCAAACCGATCGGAGCACAAAAAAATCTGCTGTTCCATACTAAACTGCAATGCCTACTCGACTCAAATGTATGCAACAGCAGATTTTTTTTTTTGCTCCGATCGGTTTGCTCCCATAATAAAAGTTGTTCAGTTCGATGGGCAGACTCTTAGTTTAAAAGGATGCTAATAATATCAATTTGACCCTGTATATTTCACCCAGTGTGATTGCGGTGAACCTATTCAGTCGATGGGGCATCTGCTGGAATGTCCGCTGTGCCCGAACACCTGCACGAGAGAGAATTTAAATACAGCTACTCCTTACGCTGTCAGGCTTGCCGAACACCTGGCTACTAAAATATAAATCTTCACTGTACAACCATTGATACGAAAAGAAGACCCTGTATATTATGCCCACTATATAGGGTCCTTCTTAATTTGCTGACACTTTTTTAAGGGGATGATCAGACCGTCAAACTGAACAGCTTTGTCTATGGCAATAACAACGAAATTGCGAAAAAAAATATGTACAGCTCTTTCATTTATTTATTCATCTTTATTGGTTATCAAACAGCAAATTACTTAATCTATACTATTATAAAACTGTAACAGGAAGTTTGTCTGTACATTGAAGATATTAACAAAAAAAAAATTACGATATGGTTTTTAGGTGTCCCTGATTCCATTTCACCAATTTTTGGATTTTTTGTCTGTCTGTTTGTTTGTGTGTTTGTTTGTGTGTTTATTTGGGTGTTTGTTTGTTTGTTTGAACAAGTATCACGCAAAAACTACTGAACCAATTTTGATGAAACTTTTTTTGTTTGATAGCTTATGATCTGACTTAAAATCTGGTATATAATTTGTGCGGACGAAGTCGCGTGTTAACGCTCGTTTCTAATACAACAACATTCAAATTTTACAGCGCCAATTACATGATAACACGTTTTAAAAACTGTTTAAGGTGGTTGCAGAGCACAATACGCGTAGACGGTATTAAAATAAGTCTTCTTCTTATCGTGTGGGCAGAGCCCTAGTGTCAGAGTTTTTTCAGACCGCCTTACGGCCTCTGACGTGGTTTTTATGAAACGACTACTACCACCAGAGATAGTAGCCGGGACCAACAGCTTAACGTGCAATCCGAAGCACGGAATCATTTTTCTTTTCGGACCATCAGGTGATTCAGCCTGCAATGTCCTAACCAACTGGAGAAATACGCACAAAGTGACATTTCACTAGGTGTCCCCCGTGGCAATCGAACCCACGACCTCCGTGTCGAGAGCCAATGCTCTTAACCATTAGACCACGGAGGCAGTTATATATATTAAAATAAGTAACTTTGTGTATATGGAAAAATAGTTTAGGAAATCTAGATGCCGCGTCACAAATAACATTTGCAATTTATATAATAATTACGAAGATATAAAGCTTTGACATTTTTCATACAAAATTTTAAAAGCTTTATATCTTCGTAATTATATTATAAATTGCAAATGTTATTTGTGACGCGGCAACTAGATTTTCTGAACTATTTTTCCATATATAAAATATTTCTTTTATTAATTCCGTCTACGCGTATTGTGCATCAAACTTTTGTAGGGACTGAAACCACCTTAAGGTACAAAGGACAAAACGTAAAAAATATGAAACTATGCAGAAATAAAAAGATAACCTAACATTCGAACTAACTGCCTCTACTGGATACATTATCTTGTTTTGAAGACTGTTTGAGGTACTTGTACAAAGAACAAAACATACAAAATATGAAACTATGCAGAAATAAAAAGACTACCTAACATTATTTTAATCTATGTGCTTCTAAACGGGATACATTAACTTCATACAAAACTGTGAACCTACTCGAGCCAAATGTATGGGACAGCAGAATTTTTTCGTGATTTCGATTCAACGCAATTTTTTTTTATGAGAAGGTAAATATTTATTTAAAGGAATAAAATAGTAAAAGCACAAATAAAACTTACCCTAAACTTAAACCATTCTAAACATTCTAAACTACAAATTTAACTAATCCTATTTAGTCGAAAAGCCCGCCCCAGGTCATACCTGGCCCGAAGGTGCCCATAATGCTGGCTGCATTTCCGCGTTGAATCGCTAATGATATGCGTTGGGCTAGGTATGACCCGGCACGAGGACCGTTACCCGCATCCCGTAAACGTTTGCCCAGGTTCCTCATAAAAGTTTTTGCTTCATGACCCCACGGGCCCGCCGTCTCCACAGCGAAGGGCACGAATAAGTAGCTCTGCTCCAAAGTTGTTAATTTAATTTAAACGCAATTAATTTATTTATCAAAAAAAGTGTCAGCATATTACGAAGGACCCTGTACATAAATATATTATATTATATTGATTCATTCAGGCTATTTATTTGACAATATAAAAACATCTGGTAATTTTTTTTTTACATTTATTTTAGTCTTTTTATCAACAAGAAGTTTTAAAAAATCTCATTTGTATTGATTCTATTTTGTCAATATGATTTTTGAATGTGTGACCATAGCAATCAAGAGCCAATTATTGAATATTTAAAGTAGCTGTTGATGTTAAGTTACTTATGAGAGTGATGTAGGGGGGCTGGGCAGTGTCGGAGCATGCGTCCTCCGGAGATTCCCACAGAACGGAGCCTTGCTGCAGTTCTAGCACGTTGCCTTCCCGCCGGGAGAACTTGAGGCAGACGTGGCCGGACTCACTGCAATTATCATTCATTCTGTGCTTATTTTATTTCATTTCAATTTATACAAGAGTGTGCTTAAGATGCATGCCTGATACACGTTCATCTTGGTTTTAAATGCAAGGTGTTTGTTATTCCACACTCTTACACTTAGCTTACTGAACGTCGTAGCAGCTCTACCAATACGAGAGCCAATCTCTCCATCGTTGGAGAGGTTCTCAGACACTGTAGACCCTAGATAACAGAACTTGTTAACCACCTTCAGCGGTGTGTTCTACAGTAGAATAACTGGAATCGATCTACAACCTTGCGCAACCTTGCAACTACTGTCTTCTTGGCATTTATTGATAATAAATAAAATCAAAAAAATTGTCGATAAGACGCTGAAGTTCTTGAGGAGTGTTGGCGACAAAAGCTGCGTCGTCAGCGAACAAAAGACTGTCCAAGTACAGATCCTCGCGATTCCGCTTGGATTTCAGTAAGGAGATGTTAAATAGTTTCCCATCGGTCTTTGTGTGTAGATGAATACCTTGTTTGGCATCACCGAAAGCAGTTTTGAAAATAAGTGAAAAAAAGATGCCAAACAAAGTAGGAGCCAAGACGCAACCCTGGCGCCAATGGTGACGAAAACCTACGTCTCGCACTTTTGTACAAATAAGTTAAAAAAAAATTACCCGTACTGCAATGTACGAACTGCTCCCAAAAGGTGAAGGAAAACATCGTGAGGAAACCTGCACACGCTGAAGAAGAAATTCCGATGCGTGCAGTCGTATTTAGGCTGATGATGATGAAGTATGAAATTATAATCCTTACCATCCCCTAGTGACATGGGCCACGAGTTTGATGTGCTCTCTGTCCTTCTGCTCCAGGATGGAGTGGCACACAAGCCGCTTCTCGAACGAGCCATCCACGTTCATTATCTGTAGACATCTCAACACAACACCTTATTATAACCGTTATCGGCTTCAACAACTTTTTACTAACAGCTGAAAGAGGTTTGCTTGGCGCCATTGCTGTTGCTGTGTTTCGTGTTAATTCGTAAAAAAATGGTTCTAGTGATCGTGTACCAAACAGTTGTGTTAAGCGACCAACATAAAAGGAATCTCAAATAGATACGATAACAGACCATAAGATTTGGTTCAAGAAAACTCGTAAGTACCTACACACGGCGACACATCAAGCTATACAAAACCAACATAAGCTGGCCGCGCGACGTTACGTTACCCTACCTACCTGCCTGATGGGAGAGAAAGAGATGGGGCGCAAACGACGCCTGAAACGACGCAAAACGACGTAAAACAAACTTTGTTTAATTGTGATTGTACTAATTATGTAAGTTCAATTTTGCTTAAATCAGGCACAATCGGCAAATTGGCGAAATCCGAATATTTGTATGGAGATGTGATTACAGCCCCCCCCCCCCCCCCCCCCCCCCCGAAACTAAAGTCTGGATACGTGCCTGGCTTAAATCAAGTCTCGTGTTTCTATTATTCACCGTTAAGCAGTTCTAAGCGTTTATCGATAAAGACGGAGGCTACTTTGGCTTGTTTTTCTTTCGAGAAAATGTGTCTTAATCGTGTTTTGGCTCTAATCAAAATTTTAATTATAAATGTTCAATTTACACATGTCCACTGATCATACCTACTCCAACTGTTACTACTTCATGATATAATATGACGCTTTGAAGAATCCTATTTTTATCACATATCCTCTTAATGGAGAACAATATAGTAAAAGTGAGAATGCCATGTTCCAATTATTTTTTCTAACTTATATGTACGTAATATAGACTGCTCTCAAACGGTGATGGAAAATGGATTACTAACGTTCATACACCCTTGAGGGTAGGCCTGTGCCCAGCAGTGGGACGTTTATAGGCTGATAACGATTAGTATTTTTGGTATTTGATAGATTAATTATAATGTACTTACCTTGAGCGTAGTGTTCGTGGTAGTGAAGTGGTATTCGTGGGAGTGATCTAGGCTGAACCACTTTTGATGATCCAGGATCCAGCTCGGGAAATGGCAGCGGCTGTGCTCGTCATCACCTGCAATTACATAATCTATTATAAAACTGTAACAGGAAGTTTGTCTGTACATTGAAGATATTAACAAAAAAAAAGTTACGATATGGTTTTTAGGTGTCCCTGATTCCATTTCACTAATTTTTGGATTTTTTGTCTGTCTGTTTGTTTGTGTGTTTGTTTGTTTGTTTGAACGAGTATCACGCAAAAACTACTGAACCGATTTTGATGAAACTTTTTTTGTTTGATAGCTTATGATCTGACTTAAAATCTGGTATATAATTTGTGCGGACGAAGTCGCGGGTTAACGCTCGTACTATTATGAAACTGTAACAGGAAGTTTGTCTGTACATTGAAGATATTAACAAAAAAAAGTTACGATATGGTTTTTAGGTGTCCCTGATTCCATTTCACCAATTTTTGTCTGTCTGTTTGTTTGTGTGTTTGTTTGTTTGTTTGAACGAGTATCACGCAAAAACTACTGAACCGATTTTGATGAATTTTTTTTTGTTTGATAGCTTATGATCTGACTTAAAATCTGGTAATAATTTGTGCGGACGAAGTCGCGGGTTAACGCTCGTAATATGTATAAAAATATTACCATCAGGTTCTTTATAACGAGATAATACCTAAATTTTAAATTTGAGTCTTGCTGACGGGGTTTTTTTTAATTTTGGTACATTTCGAAGCTCAAATTGGCTCTTAAATACTATACCGAAAAAAAAATCTATGAATAATTAGTCCCGGTTCAAACCGTAAAATGACTGGGCTAAAACATGAGTACACCTAAGGAAAGGCTTATGGATCGAGCGAAGCAAGCTCGAAACTCTTAGCACCACGTCTTAGCTGTGTTCAAAACTATTTAGGGTTATGTGCGAAGTAGGTCATTAAAACAGAAACTCAGAGTGAGCGAGGCGAGCTCGATTTTTCTCCGCTTTACGAATCGGTTATATATAAGGTCTAACAAAACTATGTGAAACTATTTTAAAGGGATGATCAGACCATCAAACTGAACAACTTTCTCTATGGGACCGATATTGAAATCGCGATTAAAAATCAGCTGTTCCATACAAACCTACTCGACCTAAATGTATGGGACAGAAGATTTTTTTTTCACGATTTCGATATTGGTCCCATAGAGAAAGTTGTTCAGTTTGATGGTCTGATCATCCCCTTAAAATAGTTTCACCTAAATTTGTTAGACCTTATATAATAGGTCAGTCAATTTATGAATTTTTCGCCTCCACCCATTAGGTTACCAGGTTAGGTTGCTAGGTTAGGTAATGTGACTTACTGCTGGTGAGCTTCATGGTGCGACTGCCGTCAGTCGGTGAAGAGAGTCCGTTGCAGGTCGCGTCTCTGGACTGCACTGTAGTGTATGTCATACTTTTGTTACCGTGCTTCCCTTCGTAGATGAAGCATCTGGAAAATACAGGGTGAAATTGATATCATTAGCATCCTTTTAAACTAAGAGTCTACCCATAAAACTGAACAACTTTCACTATAAGAGCAAACCGATCGGAGCAAAAAAAATCAGATGTTCCATACTAAACTTCAATGCCTGTATACAACAGCAAATTTTTTTTACTCCGTTTGGTTTGCTCCCATAGTAAAAGTTGTTCAGTTTGATGGGTAGACTCTTTAGTTTAAAAGGGTGCTAATGATATCAATTTCACCCTGTATAATATAACTGATTTTCTTTTCGCAATTTCGAGGTAGGTAAGTTGCTTAGTTTGATGGTCAGATCATTAGGTACCTTAAAAACCATCAGCATAATGGACCCTGTACCTATGTATATAAGGTCTAACAAAATTAGCTGAAACTATTTTAAGGGGATAATCAGACCATCAAACTGAACAACTTTCTCTATGGGATCAATAACGAAATCGCGAAAAAAAAATCAGCTGTTCCATACAAACCTACTCAACCTAAATGTATGGGACAGCAGATTTGTTTTTCGCGATTTCAATATTGATCCCATAGAGAAAGTTGTTCAGTTTGATGGTCTGATAGTCATACCCTTAAAATATTTTTAGCTAATTTTGTTTGACCTTATATAAATCAACGAGGATGCACCTGTAAGTGTCTTCATCAGCGGCGATGGAATTCCAGCGCTGGACCTGCGAGATCTGACCAACCAGGTACCTGGTAGACCCCTCCTTCCACGTCGCCAGGCAGACCAGCTCCAAAACTAGAAATAATAAACATAATATTTTACACAATGGACCATAATTTGTGTGGTTTGGTGGTTCCATCTTATAATGGTTTACTCAATTGTTTCCTGTGGTTGTCGTACGAGGCTACTACGTCGTACTAAGGGATTCATGGTTTCTTGGGCAGTGTTTATGTGGACGAAAGGCTACCTCTCACCACTTGACACGTCACTCCATCCCGAAAATTTCTCAAGGAATTGAAGAAATGAGCTGACTCTTTTTGTCCGGCTAGATTGGCAATTTGGCTCATTAGCGCATTCATGATTCACTGTCTCAATAATAAAGTGCTTCCGTGGTCTAATGGTTAAGAGCATTGGCTCTCGACACGGAGGTCGTGGGTTCGATTGCCACGTGGGACACCTTGTAAAATGTCACTTTGTGCGTTTTTCCCCGGTTGGTTAGGACATTGCAGGGTGAATCATCTGATTGTCTGAAAAAAAAATGATTCCGTGCTTCGGATGGCACGTTAAGCTGTTGGTTCCGGCTACTATCATTGGTGGTAGTAGTCGTTACATAAAAACCACGTCAGAGGCCGTAAGGCGGTCTAAAAAAACTTTGACACCAGGGCTCTGCCCACACGAGGAGAAGAATAATAAAGGAATAGTTAACCATTGCTCTCAGTGCCGGGCACGTCTGGGCAGGCCATGTAGCGAAGCAGGAGCCTGGAGTCGTCGGTGCAGGGCTCCGCCCGGGACGGGGGGTTCGCACATTCACCGTTTCCCCTGAAACATACCATAATACAAGTATTTTTACTAACACAAAACAGTTTTCAACGTGTTAATGAATTAACGCAAAACTAGAAAGTTTTTTGTTTAGAATCGAGAGCAGAATCGAATTATCATGGTTTCAACATGGGTAATTATTTTCAAAACATTAAATAATTTGTTTGTAAAATTTCAAAATTTACTGAACCCGATGTCAACCCACCGCACGGGCACACTCACCCCACTTACTACCAAAACAAGATTATTAAAATGTATTCATGAGTACGTTAGCGCTTTCATTCATTGCTGAAATGACAACAAATCATTTTTGCCCCAAAACTTAAAATGCGAATAACTTTAAATTTTAACTACCAAAATAATGAAATTATTGTTTCAATCAAATTATTATGTTATAATGTTATAAATCAGTTGGGGTATATGAGGTTTTGCGTTAATTTATTAACACGTTGTATAAAATTAGTTCCAAAGTTATAGTGGCTCTAAGTTTTCCATAAAAAATCTTAAATCAATCCTAGCATTGAAAATATACAGGGTGAATCCTTATACACTAAGAGTCTACCCAACAAACTGAACAACTTACATTATGGGAGCAAACAGATCGGAGCAAAAAAATAATCAGCTGTTGCATACATTTAGTATGGAACAGCTGATTATTTTTTTGCTCCGATCGGTTTGCTCCCATGGTAAAAGTTGTTCAGTTTGATGGGTAGACTCTTAGTTTAAAAGGATGCTAATGATATCAATTTCACCCTGTATAAATATTACCGTATGCGTACCGGCTGTAGCCGAATGTGAACGGAGCCGGGCGGAACGGGCACGGCTGTGGCACGGGCTTGGGGTCCTTCCTGAACATAAAGTACACAGGCGCGTCCTCACTGATGGACTCGCAGATTGAGGACAGCGAGTCCTTCGGCGCACAGTATGCTAGAAGAAGATAATTTTAATTTAATGGCAGTGCAGTACAGATGAAAAGACTAGTCAAATGAAGAGAACTAGGTACAGTCTGACAAGGAAAATAATTTCGCTCGTCAATTTTCGTTTGTGCAGAGCAGACCCGACTACCTACCCGTCAAATCCCGAAGATGCCCACATTTGGAACTGCCCTTTTTACTATTTTCCCATTTCATTATTTTTTATGACTCATTTTTGTTTACTGCTAAGTTTTAAAGTGCCGAACTTGTTAATAAATAAGTATACATTTTGTTATTTTTAACTTATTAAAACTACAATATACTTACAACTGCCGCTTTAAATAATTGCGAAATGAAATCTGCTGTACCTACCTAGATATACCTACCATACAAAACTGCAAACCTACTCGAGCCAAATGTATGGGACAGCCATAGAGATAGTAAGTACTACGTACACCTGATATTTTTTCGCCATTTCTATGGTGGTGCCATAGAGAAAGTTGTTTAGTTTTGTGATCTGATCATCTGTATACTGCGCAGCTCCGGATCTACGATTTTTCCTAGCAGGGGCAGAAACTTGTCAATTGCGCCCCTCACGCCAAGGGCGTATAGTTCAGGCAACGAATGATTCTAGATGGAAAAGTCGAATACGGAACTTTATTTGGACTAGTTAGGAGACGAATATACTAAAAGTCCTAACCCCTCTGAGATAAGCCCGAGGGAAGGTGGCACAAAGGTCCCATTTTTTTGTTTTTTGCTTACAACTCGAAATTTTTAAGTCTAATCGAAAAGTTTTGTAGGTAAAAATTAAACCTGATAAAATTTCCTACAAAACTTATATGTACTTTTTTCATAGGACTTAACCTTTGAGAGCTACAGGGCCGCGAAAGTAACAGCATTTTAAAAATTATGACATTTGTATGGCGACCCTCATGAAAGTTGAAGATAAAAAGAAAATGATTTCATATTCTTGATTAAAACAAGGCGATGCCAGATCTGCACTCTACAACTGTAACGCAGGGGTACCCCAGGGCTCTGTACTTGGCCCTGTGCTGTATAACATTTTCACATGTGACCTACCACTGGTACCAAACATAACTGTTGCAACATATGCTGACGATGCTGCCTTCCTCTCGAGCAGCAAAGATCCCATTCAAGCTAGTACTCTCCTTCAAAAACAGTTGGATGCTACCTACTCCTGGCTAACCAAGTGGCGAATTAAAGCAAGCGCACCGAAATCTCACCACATCACTTTCACTCTAAGGAAAGATAAATGCCCACCAGTCAAGCTTGGACCAGAAATCCTACCAGAAACAACGTGTGTGAAATACCTGGGCTTCCACCTTGACCAACGCTTGACATGGAAAGATCATATCAGGGCAAAGAGAGACGTGATCAACAATCGGTTCAGAAATCTCCTTTGGTTATTGGGTCGCCAATCTACCTTAAGTCTAAACAACAAACTATTGGTATATTGTTCCATCCTCAAACCAATCTGGCTCTATGGCATCCAACTGTGGTCAACTGCGAGCAAATCCAACATCCAATGCCTGCAAAGGGTTCAGAACAACATACTCAGGACCATTGCCAATGCTCCCTGGTTCTCTCGCAACTCCGAAATCCACGAACACCTGGAAATACCTACCGTTCTCCAAGAAATAGAGCGGCACAAACTAAAATACAAAGAGCGGTTAAGAAGTCACCCAAACAAGCTCGCCAACTCGCTGCTGACAGCCAGCAACACTAAAAGGTTGAAGCGGAGTTATGTGCTCCCGAACTAAAAGAGGGTAGGGCGCTGGCCCTGCCACTCTTAAAAGCCAGTAAATCTTTCAACACATCTGATTATAGTCTTTCGACTGATGGCAGATACAAACACACAAAAAAAAAAAAAAAAAAAAAATATTCTTGATTAGCGACCCCGAAAACCTTTGGATACAAATTTTCAGTCCATTCGGTGAACCTTTAAAAGGTGCTTTGGCGTTTGAAATTTCCATGGCAGCCATCTTGGATTTCGCTATTTTGGATTTTTTTACCGCCAACCAAATCTGACCAGGGATTTCTATGATGTTTGTTCAAGGTCGATAACCCTATCTGTCATAGTTTCAAAAAAAAACGAAGAAAAAAAGCACTTTTGAAAATCGACCGTTTTTCGGACCTCATAGCTAGACAACGATTGGGAATAGGTAAAAAGTATACAGGACTAATGTTGTAGAGAATTTGATCAGCTTTCATTATGTCATACAATATAATTTCCTATGACGCATCGTTTTCGAGATTTCAGCAAAAAATGGGACCTTCTTTGCCCCCCCCCCCCCCCCCCAAATACTGCAATAAAATAAGATTACTGTAGGATCTAAAACCAGGAGCGAGCGAAGCGAATGCGAGGTTTGCCTATATAGCCTTTAGCCTATTTCCAAAATAAAAAGGTACCTATAATACTTTACGAGAAAGTAGTAGTAATACCTATAATACTTACCTACTTTAAAGAATGATCAACACTCAAAATTTTGAAAAAAAATTACTTTCATTTCCATCTTTTTTCCCCTTGACTCTTCAAATGTAATGAATACTTACATTCTTTATACTGTAGAACATATCTGTGCTTTTCGTGTATCACCATACATCTATAGCAGTCCTCGGGTCTGAAAGATAGAAATAAAATAAGTTTAATTAATTTAATTAATTATTCAAGGTACGAAAAAAATACAATACGCTATGTCCCGATTTTTTACTTCCCATACAACCCAACAAGCTAATTAGTCATACCTATAAGATTGAGCTTTATTCTGCTTTTAAGTCATATAAACGCGAGTTATACAGCACATGTCATTATTAAAGCGGCTTATTCAGCATTTTAGTTACTCAGCATCAGTCATCATCATCAGCAATTAACATGGCTGCTAAGTTATTGTATTAAAATGTAGTTTGTTTAAAGTTTTTTCAGCTGTTTTGTATCCTTGGTCACTATTATGTTACAAATATATCATATAAAAGTCATATAAGCTGCAATAATAGCGTAAATCAGAAACAGACGCGTCGGTGATAGTTATGTGACTAATAAGCAACTTTTGTGACGCTTATATGACCGAAACGCTAAATAAAATGGGCCCAAATCGCGTTATATAAAGATGCTCAATACGTTTCTGTGACTTCTGCCAGGGGCCAAAATGCTGAATTAGTTGAGTTGCCGCGACAATTGTACAACGTGTTAATGAATTAACGCAAAACTATATTGGATTTCCCCATACTGTCCTTGTTAAAAAACACTGTATTGTTTGGTGGTACGGAACCCTCGGAATAATGGAGAGCGGTAGAAAAAATGGGTAGGTAAACATTTTCGTATATAAGGTCTAACAAAATTAGGTGAAACTATTTTAAGGGGATGATCAGACCATCATACTGAACAACTTTCTCAATGGGACCGATATCGAAATCGCGAAAAAAAAAACTACTGTCCCATACATTTAGGTCGAGTAGGTTTTTATGGAACAGCTGATTTTCTTTTCGCGTTTTCAATATCGGTCCCATAGAGAAAGTTGTTCAGTTTGTTTGATGGTCTGATCATCCCCTTAAAATAGTTTCAGCTAATTTTGTTAGACCTTGTATAATGTAACTAACATAATTCAGAAGGTTTCACAAAAGTTTAATCAAAGCAATTGGGTTCCGAGGCCGAGACCATAGCATTTTTAGCCCTTCTTATCCTATTTTACTACACTTTTACAAAGAAAATTTACATTTATTTTAGCCATGAGACTATCATCATCACAGCCTATAAACGTGCCTCTCTTCGTCTCTTCCACTGCGGGGCTCAAGCCTACACTCAGTGAGGGTGTACCTACGTTACTCCACCACGCGTGCACAATGCGGGTTTTTAGACTTTACATACACATCAGAATTTCTTCTTCAGCGTATGCAGGTTTCCTCACGATGTTTTTCTTTACCGTTTGAGAGCAGTCGGTATTAATAATACGTACTTAATAGACTAAGAGATAAGTGTACTTTTTGCAACCATCAGCTGCAAGGCTGATTCAGTGTTTATGAGTTGTAGAGCATCTTTGTGATGGGGATAGACGTGGTCTGCCTGCATAACTCCAGTCGATTTAGGAGTTACTGATATTTAAAGATCAGTAAAAAATTAACGACCAGCTGCAAGGCTGATCGTATCATATTATTGTAGTATGCGCTGTAGCTATGTGAACAGTGCTAAAACTGACGTGGTTCATCAGTCGGTTTAGGAGATACCGTACAAAAGTCTGACCTTTGAACGGCTGTATCTCCTAAACCGACTGGCAGTACATGTCAGTTTTTATACTGTTCACAAAACTACAGTGCACACTACAATAATATCAAACAATCAGCCTTGCAGCTTATCGTTAATTTTTACTGACCTTTAAACGTCTGTAACTCCTAAACCGACTGAAGCAGGCAGACCTGGTTCATCCCCATCACAGAGATGATCTACACCGCATAAACACTGAATCAGCCTTGCTGCTGATGGTTGCAAAAAGTACACTTATCTCTTAGTCTATAAGTACTACTCAATGGTACATGGCATTTCTTCCGTGCAGATCCGAACCTGGACCTCAAGCACAGAATAACATACATACCTCAAGATTTAGTTTCCATAGCTCTCCGCTACGCGCCCTTGACGCATAAATGATATTAAATGTTCGAAAGGAATAACTCACTTATCATATAAGAGGAATTTGTCGTAGGACTCTGTCTCTATGCACTCCCCTTTGAAAAGTATGTGTGATGTGTTGATGGAGATCAGTCCTGGGTATCCGGACTGGAACCAGGTGCCGGTCCAGCCTTCTGGGAACTTGCATCCGCCGCCACCGTCTGGAATTTGAGCAATTGAGTCATTTAGTATCCATGATTCGTACCGTACCGAGCCTCCAGTGCTGCCCTCAATCGAATTCAACGTATCAATCTGCTGAGTTCAACGTATGAGATTCAAAAATCGCACTCCTGATCTTACCCTTAAAAAAGTGTCAGCATATTAAGAAGGACCTAATATAGTTTCAGTGCTTGGATTAATTCAATATCATCATCATCATCTCAGCCGATGGACGTCCACTGCTGGACATACCTAGGCCTCCCCCAAGGATCGCCATAATTCAAGATTTGTAAGGAAAATTTTGAGCCTCGACAACTTTAAAACATTAAATTACAAATTTCTTTATCACACAAAAATAATTGGTGACCGAATTATTTTTTACTTTTTAAATGTTTTTTTTGGCGTTGGGGGTTTTCAAATTTGTAATTTATTGTTATTTCAAAATTTGTAAAGTTACATCAAAACTACTGAACCGATTTTCATGAAACATGGCTAAGAACACTCGGGACAAAATTATCTATGACACAAAAAAAACTAAACGAAAATAAGTTTATCCGTTTGGGAGCTACTATACCACAGACCTTCCACAGACAGATTCACAGTTACACAGACAGACACGTTAAACTTATAACACCCCTCTTTTTGCATTAGGGGTTAACAATATTAAAAAGGAAACCAATATTTTCTGTGCTTGGACGGAAAATATTGGTTTCCTTTTGGCTCGTAAGGACCACTTCAAATAAGGACTACTTCCCATAAGGACTACTTTCCATAAGGACCACTTCCCATAAGAACCACTTCCCATAAGGACCACTTCCCATAAGGACCACTTCCCATAAGGACCACTTTCCAAAAGGACCACTAAACATACCTAGCGCTGCTACTGCTACTGAAGCCAGCAAGGCTAAACAATTTAACAATGACATTTTATACATTGACATATTCACTGTTTCTATAATTTAGCCACAAACGTTTTGAAACATCTATGTATATTACACCAAATGATGGACAACATTTAGATAACACGCCATTATACAGGGTGTTACAAAAGTAAAAATAAACATTTCTAACTTTTAAGGAAGTTGTTGAGACCATCAAACTGAACAACTTTCACTATGGGACCAACATCGAAAACGCGAAAAAAAATTCTTTTGTTCCATACATTTGGCTTGAGTAGATCTGTAGTTTAGTATGGAACATCGCAAACGCATCGCATCATGGCGATTATGACAAATCTCCTCATTTTGAGGGAGGCCTATGTCCAGCAGTCAACGTCTATCGGCTGATATGATGTTGATGATGGAACATCATTTTTTTTCTGGCGATTTCGATATTGGTCAAATAGTGAAAGTTGTTCGGTTTGATGGTCTTAAACACCCCCTTATGTTTATTTGTAACACACTGTATAGTTACTTTTTATTAGGGTTCCGTAGGCAAACAAGGAACCCTTATAAATTCGGAGCCGCTACATTGAGATTTTGGCCGGAATTGTGCACTTTGTGATAGAAGCATGAAATTTTTACCATGGTTAGTAGGTACCAGAAGGTTTATTTTGAGATGAGGAGGTACGCTCATTGTATAATCATACGAAAACAGCGATAAAAATTATAAATTTATTATTACTGTAAAATTGGAAAAGAGATCAGCAGTGTCTTTCTTCACGGGCGCCGGTGATGAAAGACATTGCTTTATTCCCTTGGTGCGTGCTTGGTGCATAATCTACTATATTTCCATACAATGAAACGGGGGTTTAAAAAAAGAGCATTTTTTATAAATAGATTCAGGTGTCGTTGGATAAAACAAAGTGGTTATACAATGCTTGTACCTCGAAATATAACAAAGTAAAAAACAGAGCGTGCCACCCATAGAGAAATTACGTGCTCCCCTGGGGTGTCAATCCTCCCGCGAGTTATTTTCCTTTAGCGTCATTGCGTCAAAACTACGGAACCCTGTCATGGGCAAGTTTGACACGCTCTTGGCCGATTTTTCACTAATAATATATGTTTAATTTTTATCGCTGTTTTGGTTAGATTATCTAAACTATTATAAAACTGTAGGTAACAGAAGTGTGTCTGTACATTGAAGATATTAACAAAAAAAAAGTTACGATATGGTTTTTAGGTGTCCCTGATTCCATTTCACCAATTTTTGGATTTTTTGTCTGTCTGTTTGTTTGTGTGTTTGTTTGTGTGTTTGTTTGTGTGTTTGTTTGGGTGTTTGTTTGTGTGTTTGTTTGTTTGAATGAGTATCACGCAAAAACTACTGAACCGATTTTGATGAAACTTTTTTGTTTGATAGCTAATGATCTGAATTAAAATCTGGTATATAATTTGTGCGGACAAAGTCGCGGGTTAACGCTCGTTGATTATACAATTATTTAAGGTCAGTGGGGTCACTCTTCGCAGAGCAAATATTTTTATTATCATTATATTTTAAGATTGTATATTTTACTGGCAACATAATACAGTATATTGTGAAAAACAAATAAATTTTACTGCTTTTGTGGTATATGTATATTCGTTAACTATTGCCCTGGTAGACGCACTGGGCAAGTGCGGCACACGTTTGAAGTGTCATGTCGTAAATAGCCTAATGCGCCCCAGCATGGGTAGCATGCCACCCACGACAAAGCGTTATAAACATAGAGATCTAGAGAGATGCCAACCAACGCGCTGAGTAGGCCAACCAACGAAACCTAGTGTCGCATCACCACCAGTACCACGCGATAGAAAGTATTTTGTTAGCTTGAATGTGCCCATTATCCATTGCGGTATTAGAACTTAACGTTCGAATAATCTTTAGTACTACGCAAGCATTGTATACTATTTACACATAATATCCCGACGCTTTCAGCCTCATAATATATTAAATCATTACTGTCGCGAGCAATGTGTTCCGTTTTTGCGCATATTGCTACTGGCCCCGCTCCCTTTTCACATCTCCCTTTAGTTTTTGTGATGTGGTTATAAACGAGAAAAACGTCATGCGTGCTCTTTCTGGCATAGGTACATAAAATAATAAAGATGGAAGCACATCTCGATTCTTATCGTTTTCTCAGGGGTGGCATGCGAGGCCTACAAGTGGCATAATAGGTAAACAAAATCCACTATGGGAGTTTTTCACGCGCTTTGATCTGTAAGACCACAAAACATAATAAGAGGGGTCAGAAGTGCAAAGTAGGCGTGAAACGTGTCGCCACAGGTTAAGCAATGCTTTACATAACACCATAAGGCGAGTGACGTGGTGCGAGCGAGAGGGCATGAGTAATTGTAGCAGCGTGAGCGGGAAGACAAGTGGTGACATGACAGCCGTCTCCGAAGCAAAAGCGCTACTTTGCATTTCTAACCCCTCTTATAATGTTCTGTGGGTAAGACGATCCCACTAGGTAAACCCTGGGCCGGGCCATATTTTGCTAGTTTTTAGAAGCTATATTCTAGTTATTTGAAAGACAGAAATTAATGAAAAAAGAATTTGCCGCCCCCCTCTGCAAGCTAGGCTACCTTATTATTATGGTCTAACAAAAAGTATTTTATTATTAAGAAAAATGTTACCTATGTTGAAACCTATTTGATTCTGCTCTCGATTTTAAATTAACTATTTTCTAGCTTTGCGTTTATTCATTAACACGTTGTATAAAGTCCTACTTAATATGCGGACAGTGTTATTTACAGACAGATCTCAATCAATAATTTTTTTTTCCGAATTTCCTCCCCAATGTGCCTTATTATTATGGTCGCTAGGCTACCTTATTATTATGGTCTAAGCCACCCCCAAACACTATCGAGGCGCCTTTGCACCTCTTCACTGAATAAATGAAACGACCTTAATTGAAAGTAAATAATTATTTACTTAGTAAAATAAAATATCAAAACAAATAACTAGGTAATATAAAAATAAACACTCATTTATTTACTTAGTAAAATAAAAAATTATCAAAACAAAAAGTAACTTATAAAAATAAAACTGATGTTTTCAAAAAATAAAATAAACAATCGTACCTACCTACCCAGCGAACAATTTAGTCGTATAAGACCCACATTTATAGGACTATTTTGACTTATATAAGTTATATTACGGTAATTTCGTCATATACTGGTGCTTCATGCGTCTGATGTTCGACTATACGATACATATACGACCAAATTGTTAGTTGGGTACCTACTACAAAAATACAAAATCCGAATGTATCATTGAAATACTTAATAATAGGTAGGTACTCGTATCTACTACTTACTTCAATAGAATTTATACGGTAGGTCTGTGTCCAATAAAGTGGCCACAGTACCACACCTTGCACATTTAGTTGTCATTTCATACAAATGGAAAAAATTAAAATAGGACGTAAGCATGTGCGATACTGAGCGAGTGCAAACGAGAAAGGAATACGCATTTGCTTAACATTGGTAACTGCCGAGGTAATCAGAGGGCAATAAAGGGCGGTGAGGTTTTTTAAATTTCTTTTTTGTTACGGCGTATTGTGATCTTTAAGACTTCGATTTTTATACTTATTAGTAATATCGTACCCTACAACAATATCAAAACGGCAATCGGTAATGTTTTTACCCGACTACGCCTCGCAAAGGAAGGGTAATTTGTTTGTACAGTCGCTATCAGATATATCATAGCAAACAAGCTGGTCAAAATTTGTAAGCAGTTCTAATTTTCAATAATTTGTCTACATATAACAATCAAAAATATTTGAACGCCTAGAACATCAAATTTATCTACGCAGTCGCCCTGACTGATCATAAACATCTGAACAGTTCAGGAAAAAAGGCCTTCTTCCGTTGTTTTACATTTAAATTTTAAATAACATTGTAAAGAAATTATTGAAAATTAGCTGTTCAGATATTTATGACAAAATAAATACACTTTTAGATATAATTGGTAACATTTACTGTAATTAATTTATTGAAAATTAGCATTCCTCAGAAATATTTGAACAGCTTGTATGCTACGATATATCTGATGGTGACTATTATTAAAAAGTCCCGGGGCTGCAGTACTATAAGAAAATTTTCTCGACACACTGGCACAGTATAAGGGAAAGTATGGTACTTCAGTACGCGGACACTCCCTGTCCCCCAAAAAATTGTATGCGCTCACCCCGTCCTGTAAGCAGTAGGAAGCGTGGCAGAAAATAGTAGGCAATGGCAGGCCTCCGTCACTCGGTCATAGGTCCTACCAAGGTGGCCAAACCCCACCCACGAATCACAAATCAATCAGATCAACCATCCATCAATCACCTGCCAATCACCCATCAACATCCCACCGACCACCCATCAACAATCGATAATTATTATCATGTTAGCTTACTACGTATTAGAGCAAGCGCCACTGCGATCAATTTGATCGAAGAAGCGCATGAAGGATTTCGTGTGCAAAATGTTGCGTACCTAGCTACCTCGGTTTGACTTTTATTCTTGAGGTCCCAATTTACTTAGGTATAGTTTTCATGATGCAAGTTTTGTGTTATGTATTATAAAACTGTAAAGGTCTGTGCGCGCATCACGCGAAAACTACTCTACCGATTTTGATGAAATCTTTTGTCTGAAAGCTTACGATTAGACTTAAAATCAGGTACATCATTTCATTTATCTAGCTAAGAAGCAGGGAACCCGTGCGGACGAAGTCGCGGGAAAACTCCAGTCACCATATAGCTTCTGAATCATCGGACGACACTGACGTCGATATCACATCTAATTCGTGTGCTTTTCGGTATGAATCCAATCGTCGACGACGTCTGACAGCGCGCCGCTGCCCCAGCACCCGCCGCTTTGCAGTCTCAGCGCGCGCTTGCCGGGCACGGGCGCCCCTTTCGCGTGCCGCCTTACTCCGACGAGCGCTCGCGGCGGCTGCGGCTCGCGCTTCGTGCACCATTTCCGAAGCGCAGGCCGCAGCCCGCGCTTCCCGGCGGCTAAGTCCGAAATCAACCCGTTGCCTGGCCCGCCTGACGTCCCGCTTCCTTGCAGCACGCGCCTCCCGCTCTCGTCGTCTTTGTGCATTTTCGCGCGTCGTCTGGATGCGCGCGGCCCTCTCGCGCTGCTCCCGTCGGGTCCGACGCATGCATAGGCGGGCCCTGTTCGCGCGCAGTCGTTTTGCGCGTGCTGTCTGGCAACGTGCATATCTTTTCACATCGTTGTATGCTCTTGCCGCTCGCTGCTGCCGTCTTTCGACTCTGTTCATCCTCTGAAATCGTAGTTAAATAGGTAGATACTTAGTTAGCCTACCAACCTACTAGGTTGACTCTCAAATCTTTTTTCATCTTGCCTACTATAATAGGTGATTATTATAAAAATCACGAGTCAAGCAGGGCCATAGCTAGAACTGGATTTAAGGCAGGGCATTAGAAGATCTCGGTAGGGCGGAAAAAAATTTCTGTTAGGTAGGTAGGTAAATTAATTAAGCATGCCACATTAAGCGCGTAACTATAGGTACCATTCGAAAGCGGGAGTAGCGTAGCGAGCTCGAAATTTCACGCATCGACTGAAAACTATGTTTCGAGTTTCATAAGCCTTTAGGATGTTATGCAAGCCTTAAACACAATTCGGAAGTAAGAGCGAGCGTAGCGAACTCGCAATTTCACATAGCAAGACGCAATAGAAATTCCATGGTTGTTCGAGATGCATTAATTAGTCTATACTTAAAGGGTGAAATCGATATCACTGGCATCCTTTTAAAAAGAGTCTACTCATCAAAAGGAAAAACTTTTACTATGGGAGCAAACATATCGTAGCAAAAAAAATCTGCAGTTCCATACTAAACTGCAATGTTTAGTTACTCGACTCAACTATATGAAACAGCAGATTTTTTTTAACGATCGCTTTGCTCCCAGGCCCTGTACCTATAGACAAGTAGTTAATGCACTCAAAACAAGCGTGAACCAGCAAAGCGAGCTCGAAATTTCACACACCAAGACGCAAAATAATAGTGGGTTTTTAGAGTTCCTTAGGTTAGGCTAAAGAGCCTAGGTATGTATTTGAACTAATATCTATTAGCACAACAAATATATAACCTGTAGCGAGCAATGCGAGCTCAAGATTTAAAAGACATGCGACGTGATTGCGGCAAAGTAGTGTTTGAGTTTAAAAATCTGTTCATGGTCATGAGTTTCTTGGCTCCTTTAGTCCGGGGTCGTGGGCTCTTGCCCCGCTTGCCCTTATGGTACAGACGGTATAGAAGATGCCTTAAAAATTGGCAGGGCATCAGGATTTTAAGGTAGGGCATTGATCCACGATGCAACCTCCTAACTACGGCCTTAGCACAGTGACTTGACTGGATGGACCAAAACTGTATAGCAAGCTGTAGTAAAACAGAAACAGGAGCAAGCGAAGTGTCTTCAAAATTTCTGAGCTTTACGACTTGACTGAAACAGAAAAAGTCTGTTGGTCTCTGTTAATAGGGCTAAAATGAATGGAAACCAGAGCGAGCGTAGCGAGCTCGATATTTCCCAGTGTCACGACTTGAGCAGTGAGCCAGTGAGATCTTATGGAGTGAACAACGGGTAAAATAAAAATGTTTGATGTCT
Organism: Agonopterix arenella; assembly: GCA_927399405.1. Classification (NCBI taxonomy): domain Eukaryota; kingdom Metazoa; phylum Arthropoda; class Insecta; order Lepidoptera; family Depressariidae; genus Agonopterix; species Agonopterix arenella. The sequence goes on along the minus strand of OV656718.1, from coordinate 5,174,447 downwards.
GAAGGATATTCTAAACTTGCCAGACAAAAAGTTTAAGTCCCATGTTAAACAAGTCCTCTGTAAAAAAGGCTACTATGAACTCGATGACTATTTGAATGACCAAAATGTCTGGTCTTGACAATGTTACTCTATGTAATGCAATATTGTATTTTAATTGTACTTTGTATATTTTGTTTTGTTTAAAAGATGTGTGTTGTATAGTTTCTGGCCGCATCTTCTCTCAACGGAACACCTTCCGACGCGGTGGTAGAGTCAAAAAATGACGTCAAAAAGCTATCTATGTGATATTATTTTGAATAAAAAAAATTTTGAATTTTGAATTTTGAATTCTGCTCATGACGGCGGACTAAATAAGTGGACCATAGGAAAACCTAGACTTTCGACCATTTCCCTAAAAGAAAGTTGTTCAATTTGATGGTCTTACAAAACCACCCATTTAGATAGGACTAGGATATTGAATAATTATGTATAGAACAGACAACGCGAACAAAATCTGTGCACCACGATCAGCAGTGCGGGGCGCGCACTAGAGGCGTCGCGGTGCAGCACACGCCCGGCACATGGTAAGTAAGGTTGAGCCAATGAGCAATTACAAAAAAAATTGTCTGGGTGTCGCCTCTAGTAGGTACCTCAATGTACTTGGATGTGGAGAATGGCCTTTTACCTTAAAACCAGGAGTATCCCACTGCAGACCAAAGGCCTCCTCTCACGGGTATGGTGAGAGCACAGTTTATTATAATTCTATGGGTGAGAGGTTAGGTTAGTTAGGATTGGAGGCAAATTGGAGGAAGCTAGTTGTCACTGGCTGCGTAAAAATATAGCTAATTGTTAGTTAGGTAGTTACTTATATGTAATTAAAAATTTTAAAAATACCGACAGTGAATTTACTATCTCATGCCTGCCAAAAGAATAGAAAAAAATACGCCAAAAGCGCAAGCCGGCGCGTAAGCAAAACATTTTTTGTCTATGCTTCCATGATGCTGTCAAATGAATTTAATAGTGTTGCTAATCGATACTAATAGTGTTCCTAAGTAAATATATCGATAGCAGACCAATAGCAAGAATCACAAGAATATAGATTTGTGCGCGGCCCGCACTAAATTCAAACATATGGCGTTGTATAAGTGCGTTTACGGAGAAGCGTTGTCACACGCGTCAAATTGTCATAGATTTATTGCCCGCGCTACACGCCGCCCAACGCGACGCGCGACGCCCCGCGTCTCCGTAAATGAGGCCTTAGAGTGAGCGAAGCGAGCTCAAGATTTGACTGCAATATAATGAAATGACTGCTATACGATCTTAAACCAAGAGCGCGCGAAGCGAGCTCGAGATTTCACTGCAACAAATCAAGATCATTGAGATCTCAATCTCAGCAACATAATGACGACGACACGACACGACACGACGACTCACGATCACGACTTGTTGTAATTTTTTTTGTGTACAATAAAGAATCTAAGAATCTAAGATCACTGCAGTTCGATTTGAAATAAGGAGCGAGCGAAGCGAGCACGAGATTTATTGCAATATTATCAGTCATAATTTTTTTTCAAATTCTTTGTTTGGCACCCCCTTAACCTAGCGCCCGGGGAGTGTGCCCCTATTTCCTATATAAAAAATATCATATAAAAACTTTGGGGGCGCGACAATCGACTATGACCTTTTTTTAATTTATTTACTGGCCCGGCTACTAGACCTTTAGGCCAAATCTTCTAGTAAAACAAAATCTTCATTTTCTAGGCCTCACTTTAGGCCGATTCTAAAATAAAATCCTCATTTTCTAGGACAAATTTAATCTTCTTAAATTAAACTTTTCTTACCTATCTGTCTATGAACAAATCAAGAAGTTTTGCTGGTTATTTAAAGAAATATAAAAAACCTGGTTTGTGTGCGCGACAATCGACTATAAATTTTTTTATAATTTATTTACTGGCCTGGTTACAAGACCTTTAGGCCAAAATCTTCTAGTAAAACAAAATTTTCATTTTCTAGGCCTCACTTTAGGCCGATTCTGAAATAAAATCTTCATTTTCTAGGACAAATCTTCTTAAATGACCTTTAATGTCAGCAGTGTTCCAAGTACAAAAATTATTAGTTGTACCTCATGCTTACGAATATAAAATACTATGATCTAACACATAAAATTACCTTGTCATTATCACGTATTTACCCCTTGGTTTTTGGGTACCCTTACTGGACCCCCTCTAGGTAAACGGAACCGTTGTCGCTAGCCAGACTTTGACTTATTAACTGAAACTAGATTTAGATTACGGAGAAGCACACAATTCATTAATTTAAGGCCCTATGGTAGGACGAAACACCTTGGAGGCATGTTTTATTTTGTTTCGACTAGATTTATACAATTTACCGAAACCAAAGTCATACCTAAGTATTCTTGGATAGTTTATCTAGTGAAATCATCAATTGAATACTCGATTGGAATTACTTCGCTCGATAGAAAATCGTCACAAAGATGACGAGCAAGCATTTTTGTGACGATTTAGGCAGCAACAAGCAAGCAAGCGTACAGCGAGCAAACAAACATGCAGCAAGCAAGCGAGCATGCAGCATGCAAGCATATTGATGCTCCGCTCGCTTTGCTAAGTGATATATATGTTCTAGCCTAGCCTAACCTAGAATTTTAAAAACACGAATTTGTTTTTCTCAGGCAGGGGGCAGCCCCCCTGCACCCCCCAACATGCATCCAACCAAGCATGCACACAATCAAGCACGCACACAAGCAAATATGCAAGCAAGCATGCATACAAGCATGCAGCATGAAAGCAAGCATATATTCTGATACTTTTATGGGACTGGAAATTGATTAGGATATTTACATATTTAAGAGAGATGAATGGAAGAGGATAACATATTGCGCCGACCCCAAATAATGGGAAATGGGCAAGACAATGATGATGATTGACATATTTGCTTATTTTATTAATTAATATGTAGGTACATGAGATGTATACATCTATACCCTTGCTCTCTCACTCTCTCTCCCTCTCTCTCTCACACACAAACACACAAAGTACAATATAGGAGGAAATTTTACTACTTACTAATACTGTTACTTTATTCTTTCTTAATTTCTTTATTCATTGTTAAATAAAACTACAGCCTTATACCATTGTCACTGAAAAGAACTGGTGCTTAAAGCCCACGAGCCCGAAACGGGTTCCTATATTAAGTACCAGGAGAATGAAAAAAAACGTTTTTTCCGTGTAACTAATTTCTGCAATAAAAACCTTTTCTTTACTTTACTTTACTAATCACCTGCATTCGCACTAATCAAAGTGAATAAAAACAATTGCATTACTTTAAGGAATGATTTTACCCACGATACTGAACAACTTTACCCAAGGAGGATATTACACTATATAGTATAAAGGATTATATAAAGGATCCTAACTGATATCCTAAATAATATGACCTCTAGAATCATTTCTAAGTATTACATTATCGTAGTGCTTTTATCCAATTTTTTGTCATATGGTCATATGTGGTTGCAATGGAGGACTGAAAGGTTAAATTGTGTGTCAAGAGATGGATGTACTTTTTGTTATAATCAGCGGCAAGGCTGATTCAGTATTCATAGGGTGTAGAACATCTCTTTGATGGGATGGACCAGGTCTGCCTGCATAACTCCAGTCGGTTAAGAGATACAACCGTTCAAAAGGACGGACTTTTGAAGTCTCCTAAACTGACTGAAAGAACATATCAGGTTTTTATACTGTTAGCATAGCTGCAGTGCATATTACAATAATACCTGCATATTCTTTTTTTTTGGAACCATAACTGACCTTTGGACGGCTTTAACTCCTAAACCGACTGGAGTTATGCAGGAAGATTAAATCAAATCAAATCAAAATAGTTTATTGTTTGTTTAGTTTAGTTTATCTGATCTATCCCCATCACAGAGATGCAATGGGGTGAAATTGAAATCAGTCGACAAAATTTAAGATAGTGTTATACTCGAAATAAGGCTACTTTTAAAAATAGATTTAGTCCAAATTAAATTAAATCAGCTACAACAAATAATCGTAATTATTTATTGAAGCTGATTTAATTTGTGACTGACTGTACAGATACCGGCGCGGCGTAGTTGAAACAATAGCGTTAGCGTCATCTGCGTCATTCGATTTTATTCTCTTACGATCACACCCGTTGAGTTTTGGCGAATTTACACATTTAAAGCACGATATTTATCGGTATAAAAATCAATGGTTTACCAATTGGTATACCTACCAAAAAGAGTAGTTAAATTTTCGCAACACATAAGTTTGTGATTTAACACAGTCAAATGCACTGAAAATGTTTTCTCTCAGATCACTCACTGTGGTCGATTCAGTTTCATACACACGTCTTTTAATTTCCCCCCACAAATAAAAGTCTAGGGGGTGTTAGATCAGAAGATTGCGGCGGCCAGCTGATTGGCCCACCTCACCAACTGCCGATTTGTGTACGACATTTTTATACAAATTCAGGTTGAAACTAATATGACACTGCACTGAAATCCAAGTGCAAGTCAAATTCGTAAGCGGGGACTGATTGATTACAGAGCGGTAACCTCATTCGATCGCGATCGAGCGGGAACTGTTTTTGTTTTGTTTGCGCATGCGACTGTGCAGTGCGGTGGGGTGGGGGAGGTGGGGCTCGGCTCGCTGGAGTTGTGAGGGGGTGCCCCGCTTGCGAGGGGATGAACGTTGACCCGGCCGGGTCGGCCGGTAAAATCTCAGATGGTAAAATGTACAGTTCGCTTGAGAAATTTTTTTATTTAAGGCGTTATTTAAAAAAATATATTTAACTTTTTTTTTATTTAACGTTTATGATACACAGCGTTTATTATGAACACCTTCTGAATGTTTTGGCATGCTTAGATTGTATTTTTTTTTCACAAAAAGAAAAACCTTTTTCAAGAAAACCCTGTAATATAAGATCTAAATCAGGAGTACAACTTGCCACCAAAATTTGTTGAATGTCTTCGATTTCACCCTGTATAAGTATATGAGAAAAGAGAACCCACTCGTGGCAACATTATGCATCCACCTTATGTCAAATTGAAGGCTAGCTAGCGCCATCTATGTTTCACCAACAATAAGTCAACTTATACTATACATACCTACTTATATCTACTCATACCAATGGATATTATTGTTTTTAATGCTAGATTTCGTTCAATCCCGCACCGATCGAGTGAAATTCCAGTATCCTTACTATACCTGTAATCTAAACATTGGTAAGAGAACAACAGAAACTCCAGAACATCACTAAATGGGCACGAAATTGAACGAAAACTACAAACACCCCGCAAATTACGCAAAATAGGTAGCCATTTTGTGAATTTGTCAATTAGACATTGAAATAGACAATAAAATCTTTTTTTCATAGTTCCGCGAAGTATTTAATAGATGGCAGCACATTCTATGCAAACTGAATCGGAAAAAGCCACCAAAAGGCGACTGTCCTCCGCCTGCTCTACACCCTATGAATACTGAATCAGCCTTGCAGCTGATAATTACAAAAAGAACGTCTATCTCTTATACTATTGTGTAGTACGTAGCTGTCTCGCACACATCGGTCAAAAAATGGAACGCATTTTGGTTTCCTTTTGTAAGGCGACACTCTATGACAAGCTAAGATCAAAGTTTCGCAGATAGCGACGATGTCTGGCAGCGCGCTGCTGCCCCCGGACCCGCCGCTGTGTGGTCTCGGCGCGCGCTTGCCGGGCACGGGCGCCCCTTTCGCGTGCCGCCTTATTCCGACGAGCGGTAGCGGCGGCATCAGCTTGCGCATCGTGCACCATTTCCGAAGCGCAGGCCATAGCTGCCGCTTCCCCGCGGCTAAGTCCTAAATCAATCCGTTGCCTGGTCCGCCTGGCATCCCGCTTCTTTGCAGCACGCGCCTCCCGCTCTCGTCTTCTTTGCGCATTTTCGCGCGTCGTCTGGATACGCGCAGCCCTCTTGTGCTGCTCCCGTCGGGTCCGACGCGTGCGCTGGCGGGCCCTGTTCGTGCGCATTCGCTTTGCTTCTTCGGTCAGGTTGCGCGAAAATTGCCTCCTAAAGTACCATTCGTACGTGATTCGCCGCTGACGTCGCTCGTTTCTGTCCATTCTCTGAAATCGATGACAATTACTTTAAAACTTTCGTTAAGGCTGCACCGAGCCTATTGTAGGGCAGCTGCTCCCAATCGTATATTTTAAATTTCTAAACAATATTTCCTAAAAACAAGAATGTCACATTGTAACTACTTAGTCATTTGCTATTTTCAATTTATCGAGCCACTGCGGATTTGTTATTATATTTTAGTTATTATATTATATATAATGTTTGTAGTTATTAACAGACACATGCCTACAATCACAAAATGTTGTCATCACAGAACATTATAAAACGGATTAGAAATGCAAAGTAGCGCTTTAGCTTCGGCGACGGCTGTCGCCACTTGTCTTCCCGCTCACGCTGCTAGAACTTCGAACTTTAACTTAGCGCAATCGGGCTCCTGGTGCTATAGTAAAATAGAAACCAGAGCGAGCGAAGTGAGTTCGAAATTTATTAATAATACAACCTAGCTGGACCAGAACAAGGCCGACTTATAAATGTTTTATAAACAGTTACATAATAAACAGAAACCAGAGCGAGCGAAGCGAGCTTGAAATTTTTCAGTGTTATGCCGTGCCTGTGACCAAAATTCTCACGTCCGGAAGGCAGGGTAGGCCTATTCCAGGAGGGGCAGCTGCCCTCCCTTCCCCCCTGGGTACGCCCATGCTGTTATTGAAAAGGATCATCTTACCTCAAGGGATCATCTCGTACACCTTTCCCCTAACTTATTAGGTTAGGATGTTTTGTTACACCCTATTATTATGGAGGATTTAAAGCAGGTAACGTAATTATAATATAATACTTAACTCTATGAACCTAACCTAACTTACCTTAAAGGCTGTCGAATCCCATTGCAGATAAAAGGCGTTTCACTGACTTACTGCGTAAAATATTAGTTCGGTACTTAGGTACAGAAAGGTGGCATAGGTATGGTACCTTAGTATTGGTACTTTTACTACTTCTTTAAAATGGCAATATGTAAATATTATGAATTTATCAAAGACGTTTGAATTTCTTTTGTAGGCCTGCCCCTGCCAAATATAGTAATTTAAAAGTTTTAACTAGTTTATTTTATTAATTTTAATACTTTATTACCGATCGGTACTATTAAAAATGTAAAAAATACTATGAATTTATTTTATCGGCCTGCCAAATAGAATTTAATAGTGTTGCCGTTTACTCATCCCATAGCAAGAATATCGATAGTTTTGTCGATAGTAGGTATTAATAGCTCGAAGAGGAGGCTTGGAACCAAAGAGTATATTAGAAAATCGAACCCACTCGTGGCAACATTATGCATCCACCTTATGTCAAATTGAAGGCTAGCTAGCGCCATCTATGTTTCACCAACAATAAGTCAACTACCTACTTATATCTACTCATACCGATGGATATTATTGTTTTGAATGCTAGATTTCGATTAATCCCGCACCGATCGAGTGAAATTCCAGTATCCTTACTATTCCTGTAATCTAAACATTGGTAAGAGAACAACAGAAACTCCAGAACATCACTAAATCGGCACGAAATGAGGGATTTGTCAAAAGCCATTAAGAAAGAAAAAGTAGTTCCTAATGGCTCGATAGATGGCGTTGACGAGACAGGGGTGAGCGACCTTGCAGATAATAAAATGCAAATAAAATAGTAAGAATTTGTGTTTTTAAGTAAACAGCAAAATATGAACATATGCGTATACAAAATATAAACGGATGCGTCTGACTCAGTGACATGCATTTTTGTTCACTTTTTAACCTAAAATTTCTGTCTTTGGACCTCTCTGGTCAACGCCATCTATCGCCGGTTTGTTGAACTAACGTGCTAGCTGTCAGAAAACTCCCCATTGAACGAAAACTACAAACAACCCGCACATTAAGCAAGATAAGTGGCCATTTTGTGAATTTGTCAATTAGACATTGACATAGACAATAAAATATTTTTTTTGTCATAGTTCTGCGAAGTAGTTAATAGATGGCAGCACATTCTATGCAAACTGAATTGGAAAAAGCCACCAAAAGGCGACTGTCCTCCGCCTGGTATTTATTCTACGTCAAAGGGTAGGGTCTATCGATAAAATCAATCGTTTAATACTATCGATAGTGTCGCACGTTGTCAATATAGTATTGTAGTTGTCACCAAGAAGTTTAAAATACGTTTTAAGAGTCGGCACTGTAAAATACCTACACATTTTTTTGAAGCCAGAATACCTATTCCAGCTTCTTGCCAGAATCCAACCAGAACCACAGAATAAATACTACCAGAACATCCATAGACAAAGAATTTTTCGTTTTACTCTTTCTACGATGACATCACTGGGGTGCGTTCACGACCTTTAGGTGCGGTTGTTTTTCAACTCGCTCTAAGGTACGGAACGACCGCGCCAATTTTTAACTCGCTATGAGGTACGGAACGATCACGGTTGTTTTATAACCTCAAATTTTGACATTTAAAGTAATATGGGCTTCCAGGGCTTCCGTCATTTCCAAATACAATAAAAAAACTCATTTTCCATGTTAGCAAATCAAAAAGTGAATAAAAATAGTTTGAAAAACAAACTTTTATTCAAAACGCGCGAAAAGTCAAGTAACCACAGATAATTAAAACGTCAGAGTGTTTTTTAACCATCGAATTTGATGGTTAAAAGTTGCAACCCGTCAGAGGTTCGGAACGGTTGAGTTGTGACAACCGAGCATAGAGATAGTAAGTACTACGATGCAACCGAGTTGCAAAGAGCGTTTTTCACCGAGCCTCAGAACGGCGTTAGTGCGAAAAGTTGCACTAGGGGTGCACCTGGGGCGTAGGTTCTGAACGCAGCGCCGGGCTGCGTTCACGACCTTTGGGTGTGGTTGTTTTTTCAACACGCTCTATGGTACGGAACCGTTCACCGAGGCTCGGAACGGCGTTAGAGCGAAAAGTTGCACTCGGGGTGCACCTCGGGCGTAGGTTCTGAACGCAGCCCAGCCCTGATGTTTCCCTCAGATTAATTAATACAATGTTTCCCATCCGTCCGTAGAAAGAGGAAGTAAGCGAAAAAATAGTGTCCCTATAGCTTCGTAGTGTAATTCAAAGAGAATTGAATCACTACATTTTAGTGTAATTTGCATTCTATTGTATAGTGAATAACAAAGACAATTGAGACATTTTATGTGAAATAATAGTGTAATAAGAATAACTTTTGTGAAGATTAATTAAATAGACTAAGTGACTGTATTTATTGACTTTTAATCAACATTTTAATAGTGATAATTATAAAGAATGTCGGATCCTGATCACTTTCGGCCTCCTGCACGGCTAGCAAGCCACCCACGACAAAGCGTTTAAACGAGAAAAACGTCATGTGCGCTCTTTCTGGCCTACGTATAATAATAAAGATGGAGGCACATCTCGATTTTTATCGTTTTCTCGGGGGTGGCATGCGAGGCCTACTGGACCGACATATATATATATATATATATATATATATTTGTTTGCTCGCGGATAACTTCTACGTTTATGAACCGATTTTGATGATTCCTTTTTTGTTGGAAAGAAGATATTCCAAGGGTGGTACCATGATATGGAAACCAGGATCTGATGATGACATCCCAGAGAAATCGAGAGGAACTTTGGAAAATCGTAGTGCCGGCTAGTGCGATTGTTAATTTAAAGCACTACTATTAAATTGAACTAATGAATTACCACTGGAAATTGTGAAATAAACAACATTTTAACAAAAATTTAAACTGCCTTCAAAAAAACTAAAAAGTTAAAAAATAATATTGCAGCCGATGACTTTTTCGTTCGCATCATAAGAACATTAATTTGTTTTATAGAAGTCGGTGTCAAGCCAAGCCAAAAAACTAATGCAAGCCTTCCTGTCGCGAATCGTACCGGCTTGACAGCGACTTCAATGCAATAAATTAATGTTCTTATGATGCGAACGAAAAAGTCATCGGCTGCAATATTATTATTTTACTTTTTAGTGTTTTGAAGGCGGTTTTAATTTTTTTTTGACATGAAAAAAAAGGGCAAGACGTCTTAGGTGCCATATTTAAAGTGATTTTTGAGCGTAGGCGTTGATGGAACGATACCGTATCGTGACGGTGCAGTTGCGGCTAAGTAGCGAAATCGCCTACGCTTAAAAACCGCTTGTGTGATAATGATTCATGCCATTTTGTATGCAGATTATGTCTAATGTTAAAACTATCGATATTCTTTTTATATAGTTGCATTAAAATATTGGAATACAATTTACAAACCATCATCGTAACATTCGTAACGTCATGACCTCATCCCATGATAGTAAATATCATGTATAGAAATTGTTTGTTTTGTTTTAATAAATACCTAAAAATGCAATTATTGTCATTCATTTGGCGTTTCATGCATTTTAAGTTTAGGCATTTTTTAAACAGCACTAGTATTTTATGTAATCATAGTTGACAACACTGAATCCTGAATCAGGATTCCGGATCGCAGTGAGGGATTTTCCAAAAGCAAAAAAAGTAAAAAAGTTAATTCCTAATTTCTCGATAGATGGCGTTGACCAGAGAGGGGTCCAATAGGTATGAGCAAATATAGTAATCAATATTAATAGTAAAAATACACAGTACAAACCCTTTCTTATTGTTGTTGGTTTATTATTTAGCAATCTCGGTGTTATTGTCCGTCAACGACGAATCGAGTATAGGACGTGGCTGTATGGGCTACGTATCCGTTTTCAATATATGAAAAATAAACGAGAAACAATAACAAACTACAAAAACCTAACAGAAACTGAGAATTTCAATAAAAATAAACCGGAAATATTGAAATCGTACGTCAGATTCCGTGAATGAAAAGCAAAACCATAGACGAAAAATGTCGCTCTTTATTAGCAAAGCAATGAGGGCAACTCTGGCGGACGATCTCCGATCCACTAATAAACCTTTACTCCCGTAAGCCTGCGTATCATTCTTAATTCGCTCACGATCAAATCGGAACGACATTTATCGCGCTCACAGCGCTGTTGGCGATTATGACGTGATTCGGGACGCTCCGTAAACCGCAATGTCGACGCGCGAGTTCGCGACTCAAATGTATGCAACAGCTGATTTTTTTATGCTCCGATCGGTTTGCTGCCATAGTAAAAGTTGTTCAGTTCGATGGGTGGACTCTTTCAATTTCACCCTGTATATGTAAGAATAGAAAGTGCAAGGGGGAGAAAGTGATACATTAAAATACCAATTTACTAGTTAACTAAATTTTATTTTCAACTTTTTTAATGTACTCTGTTTAAATACAAAGACAGTAAAACTAAATATATAATTATAATAGTTGATTATTAATAAACGCAATTTCTCACACAGAAAATCCATACAAAATATTTATGCAGCTATGGACTCCAAAAATCGGTTGTACGATGTACATTACAAAATATAGTATAATACATCCAATTATACAGGGTGTAAACATAAACACAGACCATCAACCTGAACAACTTTTACTATGAGACTAACTTTGAAATCGGGAAATAAAATCAACTTATTTCATACATTTTAATCGAGCAGCTGATGACACTATGAAACAGCTGTTTTTTTCGCGATATTGACTCCATAGTGAAAAACCGAGGCTAAAATTGTATGTTCTTTCGAGCTAGAAAGAATCCCGCTTTCCTATACATAGATTAATATGTATATTGGATATAGACAGGTAACTCGCCTTGAATTTTATGACGTCATAATTGCGTTGCCGCTTATTAGCACTAGGGGGCGCCACATGAAATAAATTGAATAAGACGATCGGCCGACACGAGGTCGAACCTTAGCTACCCGGATCGTAAGCCGGTTTTCTAGACCGCTAAACCAACAAGACAGTGATTGATATGGGCGAAATCTCTCACTACTACAGCGCAGCGCGTGAGGTGGAGTGCGCTGTTACTCCGATATGAACCCTAGTTCAGCACATAGTGATTCGAAACATAACCGATAGATGGCGGAAGCTGTCTATAGAAAATCAGCGTTCCACTTAGTTTGTACTAAGATAACATAGCATGTTCCTATATACTACATTTAGGCACTAGTCCGTCGTCTGCTCTAGGTCTATTTGTTTACGACAAAACGCGCCACCTGGCTGCCGAAAGAGTACTTCTAAGGAAGGAAATAAGGACTCTTGTGTTCAGTTCGATAGTCTGAGTGATCCCTTTAAGTATTAAAGCAATTAAGTTTACATCTTATATAAATATAAGTACTTAATTAACAGTTATATTCGTATGGCGATGGTGGCGCCTGGCGCTCCCCGGCGCTTTAGGCGCGGTTTATATAGAAGTGACATGGCGCGGGCGGGGTGCGGCAATATAAACCTTATAGTACGTAGCATAGGCGACGTCGCCTGGTCGCGCGAGCGCGATTTTCCTTTACGACAAAAACGACGCAATGCTACGTTCTATAAGGTTTATATTATACTTTGACAATCCGTCACCGCCACACGTCTCTTCTGTATAAACAGCACCTAAGGTTATTTCCTTTTTATAATTCTTAAATATTGTGGTGAGGAAGCCACTGAACGGTAAACGGTCTCTTAATAACATTTTGATAGGTACAATGTGAAAGACGTTCGTTTATGTACATCAAAGACTAAAATTTTCGGTGTTTTTGCGTATTTATTTGTAATTATAATTAACAATAGTTTTCTTGGTTTCGGTCAATTTTATACTGTACTTTAATAATAAACCATTCCGCCCACAGGTTTTCCAAAACTGTACTAACATTTAAAATATACTTACATTTAATCTTCAACATAAGCAAAAAAAGCTTTGTCTGTTTGTACGTATTTTAAAGATAATATGCAGAATGTAAGAAGACCTCTCCCGAAAACACAAAGGGGTTGAACAACTTTTACAATGGGACTAATAAGAACTCAAAAAGTTAACGTATTTACCCAAAAAAAAAAAATCTGTTGTTTCATACTAAAATACCTATTTTAGTAGGAAACAACAGATTTTTTGCTGCCAACTATGAGAACTCAAAGAAAAAACCTAGCAGTAGTAAAAGTTGTTCACATTGATGGGTACTTTCACCCTTTCGAGTTTTCGGGAGAGATCATCTTATACGCTATATAATATTTTTCGATTTCTATTTTAAAATGGACGGCGAACAATTTTATCGTAATTTTAATACTATTTTACAGTTAAGCGTACAGTTATTTCTAATATCCTTTCAAAATAAGCATGCGCATGACCTGCCTAGCATGACTTTTCTACTTGCGCGCGGTTCGGTATTGCTGCCGTGCTTACAACCTCCAGTATATTTTTGGCGGGGTTGAGTTGTGGATGTTTCAGTGTTACGAAATACGAAACATTTTATATTTCAAACGAAGATATCTTCGAGTTTCCTTATATCGAAATGCGAAAATATCTTCGCCTCAATTTTTTTTTCTGTGTGGTATATCACAAGTAGGTATATTGCTCTCTCTGTAAGTTTTGAAACAATAGTTGGGCCATTATTTTATTCAGGGTACAATTTGGATACAATTTTATTTTCTTTTATTCCATAAATTCTATCAAGTCTTTTTTTACAGTTTTATGCCGATTTGTGTTCATCGTTGTCTATAGTAATCATTAAATCATTTCTTATATTTATTGATGTTTTTTCAGCAAAATAACAACTGCGTTACCGTCCCTCAAAATTATATTGCGTTGCTTACACAAACAACTGAGTTGCCGTAATTTGCAAAAAAGTATAGTATTTTACTTTAATTCCTACGTTTTTCTAAGACTGGTTTCTTATTCGGTAGCTACCGATAACAGTTTTATTTTGGAATTGACCTATTTTACTAACAAAATCGCCTTTATTCCGTTACCCTTGAAGGGGACCGGATTATGGTACCGTGAATAAAATAATGATCCATTTAGCATTAATTTTCAGTTACACCCGACCCTAAAGTTCGGAAGTCATCATTGTAGTCGTCTATGTTTTCGGAATTCTTGTTAACCCATATTTAGAAACTTAAATCTCATTCAGCAGAGGTAGAAATGGTAAGCAAGAGTGCTGTTCGTATGGTTACTTAAAGAGCTTGGCACAACGATTTCGAAAATATATGTCGCTCAATTTAGTCATAATATAGTATGTTGTATGTCTGTACTTATGTACTACTGTAGTCTTGATCTTAAATCACTGCAGATTTTTGCATGCTACCGACGTTTGTCTCTGAAAAGCGGGGAAGAGGTAATTTTGTATGCAGCGAAAGTGCGTCGCGCGCGAGTAGAAAAGTCATGCTAGAAGGGCTGATGGTAATGATGAATTGATAGTAGTTATATCTTTTATTTTTGGAACATTGAGTCATTTTTTACATGTTTTTACTGTTTGTAAATAAGTATATATATAAATATGAAAATACATAATTTTCTTTTTGATAATTAGCACACAATTATAAATACGAGAAAAATTACGACAGCCGTTTTCGAAGCTTATTTTAACCCAGTTAGAAATCTAAAGATTGTATTATGTTAAGGTAGAATTATATCTAAAATTTCAGAATTTCATATTTCGTCAAAAGATGGTTTAATTAAAAAAAGTCGCGCCTACATAAGGGTAATTCCTTTGTAATTTCGGTATGCCAAGTTTTTTTTAATTTTATTTTAATATTTTGTACGGTTTTATAGAAAACCAATAATATTTCTATTAAAATATATGTAATCCTTTCGTTTTAAAATCCCTACAATAGAAAATATTGTTATTGAGACAATTATCTCGAAATGGTTTTCGATTCAGATCTCAAAAAAAAAAACTTGACGTACCTACCAAATTCAATAACACTCTAAAATTGTTTAGTTTTTACTTAACTATACAGGGTGTAAGTGACAGCCTAGCAAATAATTAGGCTGTCACTTACACCCTGTATTGTTTGTACAATTTCTAAACTTAAACGAATAAGTCAACTAATATAGGGTCCTTCCTAATACGCTGACACTTTTTTGGGGATGACCAGACCATCAAACTGAACAACTTTCTCAATGGCACAAGAATCGAAAAAAATCAGCTGTCCCTATACATTTGGCTATGGTAGGTTTGCAGTTTTTTATAGAACAGCAAATTTCGTTTCGCTATTTCGTTGTTGGTCCCATAGAGAAAGTTGTTCAATTTGATGATCTGAACACTCCTTTCAAAAATATCTAATATTAAGAAAAAAACCATGTATAGTTTAGCAAAGCTATAACAAATTGATTGTTTAAAAACATCCTGTATTGTATGCTAATCTAATACTAATTTTGTGACAGCACCCCTCTATAAGAATAAGAGTAAAAATTGACATTAAGTAGACATATTTTAAGCATTTTTTATCACCATACAAAATAATTCATAAAGCATTCAAATACCTAACAGTAATAGAGGAACTGACATGAGCTGTCAAATGAAACTGTTTTTGGAGGTTTTCAGGAGATTATCGGCAGGCAAAAATTCGAGCACTGTCTATAATACGGAGTCAAACGTGAAATCGTGGATTATTTAAGGCGGTTTCAGTCCATACAAAAGTTTGACGCAGAAGACGCGTAGATGGCAGTAATAAATGTAATATTTTATATATGGAAAAATTGTTTAGAAAATCTAGTTACCGCGTAACAAATAACATTTGCAATTTATAATATAATTACTTAGAAGTTTTTAAAAATTAGTATGAAAAATTTCAAAGCTTTATATCTTCGTAATTATTATATAAATTGCAAATGTTGTTTGTGACGCGGCATCTAGATTTTCTACACTATTTTTCCATATATACAAAGTTACTTATATTAATACCGTCAACGCGTATTGTGCGTCAAAGTTTTGTATAAAATTGACCCCTCTGCAACCACCTTAATGAAAAAGTGTTAGTATATTTCACAAAATTATCTACAATTTTACCTTTTTTTGTTTGATAGCTTATTATCCGACTTAAAATCTGGTATATAATTTGTTCGGACAAAGTCGCGGGTTAACGCTCGTAATTTCTAAAAGAGGGTCCATATTAACATTTCAATGAGGCCCTAGAATAACCGGCAGAATTCGACCTCTAGTTATAACCACCTTATTGTGAACTTAATGCTATGGCAAATAAAGTACAAAATACAACTGGCCTGAAGCAGGAACAAATGCATATGGTTTATTCTTAGAAATTAAAATTCCCTTCACATATATTCTTTTTTTTTACCACGCCTTAATTTGAAATTAAAATTAGTTTTCATTTAGGAGATTGTATTTTATTGTGATGAAATATGTAATGTTTGACGTTTTGTGATGTAAGTAATTAGTCTTTTTAAAGACTGATTTTTTTAATTTACAGTCTAATTTCTTACTGTACCAACCAGGAAAATAATTCCGCTCGTCAATTTTCGTTTGCGCAGAGCAGATCCGAAAAACCCGAAGTCATTAGTAATCAAAGGATGCAAAAGTCAGATAGCAGCGAAAAGGATGCGAAAAATAGCCAATAGCGGCAAGAGATTGAAAGTGGCCCATCCCTTTGACTATTTATTATAAGGAGCTCTTACTGTAAGGAGCAAGGCTAGCTTGCGGTAGCATTTCCCCTCTGCCACGGTATAAGAACAATTGATCATTTGCATTGACATTAAATTTTATACCTTATTACTAAACGAGACAGCCCATGATTGCGAACCAATAACTTCGAACTTAGACTACTTTTCATGATTTTTATCATTCAAAATTAGAATATAAAGTTATGGGGAATAAAATCCAAAAATGCGGATTTCATGTTACCTCGCCCCCCGCAAAAAGTGGCAGAAATGTTTGTTAGTAGAATTACACGCGTAACTAGTCCTCATATAAGTAGTCAAAGGCCCGTCCTGATTGGTCAATATAATTTCGCGCGCTATTAAAATTTGTCATCTGCGCAGGTACATCGGTAAGACTTATAAACCTGGTACTACTGTACACTCTAAATATCTGCATTAAAGTAGAAGATGTAACTTAATTAAGTAAAATTTAAGTAGTTATAGATCAAGCACCGACTTTGTTCCGTCTCTTGTTCAATAAAGAATTGTTGCTCTGCTCCAACGCTTTTATTTGCACCTGTAAGAAAGAGAAACAAAATTTTAATCACGTAATTTGCTAGAAAACCTACTAAGAGCTATTTTTTTTATACTAGCAGGAGTTAATGATAGAAAAAACTTACAAAAAATTTTTTTTAATAAATTTTTACTACTGCTGTTACTACTGGTCGTAGTCGACTCGCATGGTGGCTAGAGACCTGGTCATCTCGTCCTGAAACTCAGCCCAGTTGTCTCCTGTCTCTCTAAGTAGTGTGTTAGTCTACAGTGTAGCTTACCTGGTCGTAGTCAACTCGCATGGTGGCTAGAGACCTGGTCATCTCGTCCTGAACCTCAGCCCAGTTGTCTCCTGTCTCTCTAAGTAGTGTGTCAGTCTACAGTGTAGCTTACCTGGTCGTAGTCGACTCGCATGGTGGCTAGAGACCTGGTCATCTCGTCCTGAACCTCAGCCCAGTTGTCTCCTGTCTCTCTAAGTAGTGTGTCAGTCTACAGTGTAGCTTACCTGGTCGTAGTCGACTCGCATGGTGGCTAGAGACCTGGTCATCTCGTCCTGAACCTCAGCCCAGTTGTCTCCTGTCTATCTAAGTAGTGTGTCAGTCTACAGTGTAGCTTATCTGGTCGTAGTCAACTCGCATGGTGGCTAGATTCCTGGTCATCTCGTCCTGAACCTCAGCTCAGTTGTCTCCTGTCTCTCTAAGTAGTGTGTCAGTCTACAGTGTAGCTTATCTGGTCGTGGTCGACTCGCATAGTGGCTAGAGACCTGGTCATCTCGTCCTGAACCTCGGCCCAATTGTCCCCTGTCTCTCTGAGGAGCGTGTCTCGATCTTTCTGGCATACGTAAAATAATAAGGATGGAGGCACATCTCGATTTTTATCGTTTTCTCGGGGGTGGCAAGCGAGGCCTACTGGTCTTAAGCGACTCGCATGGTGGCTACAGACCTGGTCATCTCGGCCTGAACATCGGACCAGTTGTCCCCCGTCTCTTTAAGTAGCTTATTAGTCTACAGTGTAGCTTACCTGGTCGTAGTCGACTCGCATGGTGGCTAGAGACCTGGTCATCTCGTCCTGAACCTCGGCCCAGTTGTCCCCCGTCTCTCTGAGGAGCGTGTGGGTGTATAGTGGAGTCTGGGGCACTTGTGTGTACTGACGAACCCACGGACTTGCCATCACCTGTCGACGAATATACACATCATAATAACCGGTTCAACTAATGTTGAGATTGATGTGTGGTGTAACTAGAGTAGACATGATGAGTATATTAGAGGAAGTTTGAAAGTAGCAGCACCAATGAAAAATACCTAGCTAGCTACATAAATATTTGCTCATATTGATTATTATTATTATACGGAACGATCCACATCTGTCAGCACATAATATATTTATTCATACTCTATCCTTTTTCTGTCGCTCAGGAACGTTATTTGCTAGAACGAGAAAGGTCGCACCACCTCCGGTGATACCGCGCACGACAGCACTAGTGCTATGTTTCTCATTCTAGCAAATGACGTTCCTAAGCGCCAGAAAAGGATAGATCATGAAAATTGCGATTCCGTGCTGACAGATGTGGGACAACCCTAACTGCCTAGTTAGTGAATCTATACTATTATAAATTTATATTATAAATTATATTAAATTATAAAACTGTAACAGAAGTGTGTCTGAAGATATTAACAAAAAAAGAAAAAGTTACGATATGGTTTTTAGGTGTCCCTGATTCCATATCAGTAATTTTTGGATTTTTTGTCTGTTTGTTTGTGTGTTTGTTTGTTTGATTTTTTAATTGAGCATCACGCAAAAACTACTGAACCGATTTTGATGAAACTTTTTTTGTTTGACAGCTAAGACTTAAAATCTGGTGTATAATTTGTGCAGACGAAGTCGCGGGTTAACGCTATTAATTATAAAGAGGACATACCTGGTGGATGGTGAGTCTGTTGGCAGGATCAACGGATAACATTCCCTTGATGAGGTTCTTTGCTTCTGAAGACACGTTTGACCACTCTGGCTCCGGGAAGTCGTACTGCCCTAACCTGATGCGCTGTTAAGAAAAAACTTGTTTCAAAATCAAAATCAATTTACTCTAAATTAGCGGCGCCCGTAACTTCGTACGCGCATACCTACTTTAAATATTCATAACTTTAGATTTAATGAACCGATTGCGATGATATAAATCAGGGTTCGAAGTAATAATTATCATTGATCATTACCATGATAAGTATCTTGATAATTATGCGTTGATAATTATCGATGATAATTATTGAATCAACTAAAAGCTTCTAGTACTTTTGTTAATTCGTTTTAATCGAAAATACGGCACAGGCACGCACTTTTCGGAGGACTGGGCAATCGTGTTTCTCATTGAAATATTAGTCTGAACCTATTGCCCCTTAATGACCTATTCTGATGACATTTCATATGTTTAAGAGGCTATGTGAAAAAAATAGGATTCTTCAAAGCGTCATATATCATGAAGTACTAACAGTAGGAGTATGATTAGCGGATATGTGTAAATTGAACATATAATTGAAGTTTTGATTAGAGCCAAAACACGGTTAAGACACATTTTCTCGCTAGTAAAACAAGCCAAAGTAGCCTCCGTTTTTATTTATAAACGCTTGGAATTGCTAAACGGTGAATAATAGAAACACGAGACTTGATTTAAAAAAAAAAAAAGATTAATATTTTACAAATTTTGATAAGAGCAGAATTGAACTTACATAAATAGTACAATCACAATTGAATAAAGTTTGTTTTACGCTTGCGTCGTTTCAGGCGCGCGCGCCGCCCCATCTCTTTCTCTCGCATCAGGCAGTAATATAAACTATCACACGCGTATTAATAATTATTTCTCTCTTCGATGACTTATCAGGAACTCGTGCGGGTGAATTCGTGGGCAACAGACATTCGTCAGCTCCTATACATATTTGTGTTGCTTACCTTTTTCATGCCGGGCGATATGGCGAGACCGTGGTTGGAGTAGAACGGAGGGAAGCCGCACAGCAGTATGTACATCACGACGCCTAGCGACCAGATATCACAGGATTTGTCGTACTTCTCCGGTCCTAGCACCTGACAACACAAACATCTTCTTATAGGCTCCACTTGCGTCAACCTGGGTTAGCAATAAGCTCCAGGTTAAGTTGGTAACCCAGGATTTTTCGTATAGGAAAACAACTGAGAGCCATTTTCATCATCACCATCATTTCAGCCGATGGACGTCCACTGCTATACATAGGCGCACTAAACTACAGATCTACTCAAGGTAAATGTATGGGACAAAAGATTTTTTTTTCGCGATTTCGATGTTGGTCCCATAGTTCTTCAGTTTGATGGTCTAAACCACCCCCTTAAAAGTTTTAAATGTTTATTTTTACTTTTGTAACACCCTGTATACAGAGCTCGAATTTTAACCCAGCCGATAAGTTCTCAAAAACGGTTCTATTGGCTCGCGTCACGTATCTCTTTCTATTATACAGTGGTGCCACTAGGTACATCTCTCTCGCTCAGCTGTCAGTTTCTCTATTCATGGTATAGTAATTTTATGGTTTCAACTTACCTCAGGGGCGACGTAGTAAGGGGTATAGCAAGGGGTCTGCAATGTGTCGGCGGGAGTCAGGGTCTCTTTAGCGAAGCCGAAGTCTGTCAGTTTGAGTAGCGCGTTCGATTCCATGCTTGTGTACAGAAGGTTCTCAGGCTTGATATCTCGGTGGGCTATGTTAGTGTCGTGTAGGTGACGGACCGCTACGCAGATCGAATGCATTATCTGGGGAAAAACATTCGTGTCAAAAGCCAATGCCTAATAAAAATGGCGCCTACTTCTTTTCGCCTGTTGCGATCTGATTGATATCAAACTTAAATATAGTTATAAACAAAACTTGTTATTACAAGTATATCTCTTAATTCAGTCCGAACGAAGATAAAAAGGGTAAATGTTATGAATATTATCAACCTGAAGCCTTTTTATTAATTAATTATATCTACGTTCGGACAGGGCTGCGTTCACGACCTTTGGGTGCGGTTGTTTTTTCAACACGCTCTCATGGTACGGAACCGTTCACCGAGGCTCGGAACGGCGTTAGGGCGAAAAGTTGCACTCGGGGTGCACCTGGGGCGTAGGTTCGGAACGCAGCCCTGAGTTCGGAAATAACGGCGAAAAATAAGGCGCCAACATACCATTCAAAACCCGAATTGTCTTTTAAGATTGAACAATTTTTGTATCAGACGGGATTTAAACCTGAGATTGCCACAGATAGCATCACCCACAACAGCGCAAATTATATCAACGAAGCCAACAGATGGCGCTAACTTTTGGGGAAACTACAGTGGAGGAACTATTTGGGGTGTTCCTCCATTGAAAAGGGAAGATCTTCCGCCAGTCTAACCTGGGGACCGGCCGTGGTGCAACGGTTATAAGTTGCACCTTGTATTTAGGGTCCAACTTAATATAGTAACGGGTTTTTAAGAGGATGACCGGACCATCAAAATTAACAACTTTCTCTGTGGGACCAATATGTTTTTTGTGTAATAAATACATTTTTAATTTAATTTAATTTAATATCGAAATTGCGAAAAAAAATCGGCTGTCCCATACATTTGGGTCGAGTAGGATTGCAGTTTTTTATGAAACAGCTGATGTTTTTTTCGCGATTTCGATGTTGACCGTATAAAGAAAGTTGTTCGGTTTGATAGTCTGATCATCCCGTTAAAAAACCATCGCCATATTAAGAAGGACCTTATTATATATAGATTGTCTGTGATAATATCTCTTGCGCGATTTATGTCTTGTATACGATTGTAAACCATGTGTATCAGCTTACAGGTTACCAGATTGACGTTGCAAGCTGTCGTACGTGTACATTTGCGGGTGCGACAGGTAGCGCCATCTGTTAGCTTTATTGCTATAACTTGCACTGTTGTGGTTGATGCCATCTGTGGCAAGTATCCCGCATTCTTATCGCTGTACAGAGCACTGCCGGTACTATACCTAACTATTCAAATTAAAAATAAAGTTCACTATCTATTCATCTCACCTCAGCCGCCTGTCTCTCAGTGAAGGCCCCCTCCCTGTTGTCCTGGATCCTCTGGAATAGCTCTCCACCGTCCATACACTCCATGACCACGAGCAGGCATCGTTTACCACCGTATGTGTTGTCGTATACATCTATTATCTGAAAAAAATAATTGAAATTAATTTTACATGGTGTATTTATTTATTATTTGGTTGTAAGGGCTTGGTCAATGAACCAATAGCTACCGCGACCTGAACAAATCTATTGTAGCTGTCACCCTAGACCTAAAGGTCATTTCCTAGGCCCACGGACTTCATGAACCGTGTTATGCTTTTGGATGGGAGGTCCCTGATGTCAGTAGGTGTTACTACGTACGTACCCACCCAGATGGCGACTCCTGCTGTGAATGAGCACTTTGCATAGAGGTGTATGAGCGTTTCCTCTGCTTCACAGTAGAATCTGCAAGTGGGGGAATCTACTCGTACAAGCCCCAATCTGTTCCATTTTAGCCCATGTTCCATTTATCCCTAGTTATAATTAAAGAGGTCTGCACAAGTTTTACAATGGAGACAACATCGGGAAATCATAAAAAATCACATGCTTCAAACAAAACTGCAATGTTGTATGATATAACAGTTTTTTAAATGATTAAGCACTGCAGTGATCCAAGTAATATGCAACGTATCGCTGACTGGCAAATAAATTAAAAATAGCTTGATTTAATCTCGATAAGAACAGAAAATTGAAAACCCTAGCTCCGAATCTAAATGCCCGAACCCTAGGAGCTAGTGCTTAAATCTATACTATTACAAAACTGTAACAGAAATGTGTCTGTACATTGATGATATTAACAAAAAAAAAGCTACGATTTGGTTTTTTATTATTATACGGAACGATCCACATCTGTCAGCACATAATATATTTATTCATACTCTATCCTTTTTCTGTCGCTCAGGAACGTTATTTGCTAGAACGAGAAAGGTCGCACCACCTCCGGTGATACCGCGCACGACAGCACTAGTGCTATGTTTCTCATTCTAGCAAATGACGTTCCTAAGCGCCAGAAAAGGATAGATCATGAAAATTGCGATTCCGTGCTGACAGATGTGGGACAACCCTAACTGCCTAGTTAGTGAATCTATACTATTATAAATTTATATTATAAATTATATTAAATTATAAAACTGTAACAGAAGTGTGTCTGAAGATATTAACAAAAAAAGAAAAAGTTACGATATGGTTTTTAGGTGCCCCTGATTCCATATCAGCAATTTTTGGATTTTTGTCTGTCTGTTTGTTTGTTTGAACGAGAATCACGCAAAAACTACTAAACCGATTTTGATGAAACTTTTTTTGCTTGATAGCTAATGATCTGACTTAAAATCTTTGTGCGGGCAAAGTGGCGGGTTAACGCTAGTATTACTTATAGTTTATTTTTTTTCTTCTCGTATCGGAGGTTGGCTAACACAAGGACTATTCGGACCCTAGGGACTGCTGCCCGTAGTCTGCCGAATGATTCATTACCATTAGCAATATGCGCGGGAACGCAGCTCGTGTAATGGGATACTTTGTGCCGGATACGTTTAATGACGAAAGGCCCGTTTAGTGTGTGTTTTTGTTTTCGTTTAGTTATTTCGCTGACGAAACGTATTGTGGATTTTTATGTATAATTTCTTGTAACGAAGCTTTACGTGGATTTTTTAATGTTATCATATTTTCATACTCGCAACTCGACACACGCATCAGCTTTGAGCTGCTAGTGTATCATATAGAATAATAATAACTCGCAAACCAAAACCTATAGGGTGCTTCCAATTAACAATATTTAGATATTATTATTTAAATGCGATGGGATGCACCAAGCGTGGTCTATCTGTGAATGCTTTATGGAAATGCACCAGAAGACATACCAGATTCGGTGCAGAGACTATTGTAGAAACAGAAAACTACTCGGGGTTATGGGGGGTGAACTGGGTGGGCCGGGAAATCTGGGTTATTGCGGAGAGACTCTGGACGCCTGCCGTAACAAATGTCTCTAGTTTGTCAGAAATGGCAGACGGTGACTTGCCAACTCATTTGATGGGTCCCCCAAAAAGGCCGCTCGCAAGGAGCGACAAGGTGGCAACATCTAGTGAGCGGCTAAGGTTGTAGAGAGGTGAGTCTGCGGGCGCCGGTTCCCGGTGCTAAGCGCACCAGTCATCAGGTCCCAGCGTTATGACATTTTACACTTCCAACCTGGAGCATAGGTTCCGCTCTTGCGACTCCACTCCTGGCCGGCCGGTTAAGGCAAGATAGGAGGTGAGGGCCAAATAAATCCGGGCCCTCTGGAGAATCGGGTACGTGTTGTCACCAATCACCAACAGCTCGCCATATTATTATTTTTATTTATTTATTCTATTAGTTCTAGTTATTGATATTGTTTGTGAATAAATGAATGTATATTACGGTTCAAAAGATACAAGCCTTTTAGAGTTAAGACAGACTGATAGAGTAGACTTAGTAATAGGGTTCCGTTTGCACCCATATGGGTATGGTACCCAACAAATCACCTTATATCTGTTGGAAATGATCAGAGGCCGTCAGTCTGATCTATCAAATTTAATGCCGGTTCCGGTTCTTAATTGATTATGATAAGGTAATGTTAATAATATGTCAGGTTTAAACAAGAATTGTTTATCCGTGTATTATTAAAAGTTAAGATAAGATATGAAGACATCTTAGATAATAAGACGATTTTTAATATGATTTAAGTATACCTAAAGTAAAAACGCAATGTAATGCTTCAATTTCGACCTCGAAATTGGAGTCCCCTTATAAAGGACAGTAACTGCCTCCGTGGTCTAATAGTTAAGAGTATTGGCTCTCGACACTGAGGTCATGGGTTCGATTCTCACGGGGGACACCTAGTGAAATGTTACTTTGTGCGTTTTTCCCCAGTTGGTTAGGACATTACAGGCTGAATCACCTGATTGTCTGAAAAGAGAAATGATTCCGTGCTTCGGATGGCACGTTAAACCGTTGGTCCCGGCTACTATCTCTGGTGGTAGTAGTCGTTACATAAAAACCACGTCAGATGCCGTAAGGCGGTCTGAAAAAACTCTGACACCAGGGCTCTGCCCACACGATAAGAAGAATGGATAGTGGGTAAAATACATACCCATGTATCTACTACTGGGGGTTCGGGTTCAAATCCGCACGGACGACATGCCATGTACCAATGAGTTTTTCTAACTTATGAACGTAATACCGACTGCTCTCAAACGGTGAAGGAAAACATCGTAAGGAAACCTGCATACGCATTGGGCACGCGTGGTGGACTAATGCCCATACACCCTCTCTGAGGGTAGGCCTGTGCCCTGCAGTGGGACGTTTATAGGCTGATGATGATGATGATGATATTTATTATACAGGGTTCTTCTTACTTTTCAAGGGATGATCAGACCGTCAAACTGAACAACTTTCAATACGGGGCCAACATCGAAATCACGAAAAAAAACAGCTGTCCCATACATTTGCCTCGAGTAGGTTTGGAGTTTTGTATGGAAAAGCAGATTTTTTTTCGCGATTTCGATGTTGGTGCCATAGAGAAAGTTGTTAAGTTTGACGGTCTGATCATCCTCTTCAAAAGTGTCAGCATATTAAGAAGGATCCTGTATATTAAGTACCTACTTTGACAATTCAATTTTTTTTTATACTAGCATTGACTCACGGCTATATTCCCCGAGGGTAGTCAGAGATATTCTGAATTCTCAGAACATACACGTTTCACTAGTAGTACCGAAACTCTGTCCAGTATGACGGGGAGTGAGCCCGTCGCCACTTGTAATAGACAGTGGGCACAATACATGCCTCGAAATTGAAGCATGCAGGTTTCTTCACGATGTTTTCCTTCACCGAAAAAGCCAGTGGTGTTACAAATCGTACATAAATTCCGAATGAGTTTTTCCATACTAGTACCTATAAACACAGGTTTTATAAAACCTGTCCATAATAATGATGGTTTTGAAATATTTTCCCATAATAGTAGAATAACAAGTATGTAAGACAAACGTTATATGACACAACAATAGACTATTGAACTATTCTATTGCATTGTGTGTAGAACCATGAAAGAAAATGTTTCACATTTTTTAAAATTATCAAACCATTCATATATGCATATTGTGTTCAAAGTTATTATTTCTTTTTGCTGTGGTATTCAAGAGCACTTTGTGGAGGTGGGTGTTTCTCCTCGGCGTTTGAACGCCGTCATTATCCTCACCAAATGACGGATAAGATTAGGATAGGAGGATCCAGGTGAGGATAATGACGGTGTTCAAACGCCGAGGAGAAACACCCAGGTATGTACAAACAATCATGAGCGTTTGGGTTCGAATCCACACTAACGACATGCCTTGTGTACCAATGAGTTTTTATAACTTACGAACTTTTACCCGCGACTTCGTCCGCACAAATTATATACCAGATTTTAAGTCAAATCATAAGGTTTCAAACAAAAAAAAGTTTCATCAAAATCGGTTCAGTAGTTTTTGCGTGTTGCTCGTTCAAACAAACAAACACACAAACAAACAGACAGACAAAAAATCCAAAAGTTGATGATATGGAATCAGGGACACCTAAAAACCATATCGTAACTTTTTTTTGTTAATATCTTCAATGTACAGACACACTTCTGTTACAGTTTTATAATAGTTTAGATGAGCTTTAACCCGCGACTACGTCCGCACAAATTATATACCAGATTTTAAGTCAAATCATAAGATTTCAACCAAAAAAAGTTTCATCGAAATCGGTTTAGTAGTTTTTCGGTGATGCTCGAACAAACAAACAAACAGTCAAAAATTCTAAAAAAATAAAAAAGGTTGATTTGGAGTCGAGGACACCTAAAGACTATATCGTTATCCTTTTCTTATAAATATCTTCAATGTACAGACACACTTCTGTTACAGTTATATAATTGTTTACATGTACGTAATATCGACTACTCCCAAACGGTGAAGGAAAACATCATGAGGAAACATGCATACGCTGAAGAAGAAATTCTGATGCAGGTGTGAAGTCTACCAACCCTCATTGTGCACGCGTGGTGTACTCCCATACAACCCTCCTAGATTAGGCCTATGCCCAGCAGTGGGACCTGACAGATTTTAAGGGGATGATCGGACAATCATAGTGAACAACTTTCTCTACGGGACCAACATCGAAATCGCGAAGGAAAAAACCGGACAATTGCAATTTATTCTTTCACTTGTACTGTAAGACCTTGCTTCATGCCAAATTTCAAGATTCTAGGGCGACGTGAAGTCTCCTATAGGTTTTGATTTCTTTGCGAATATCAAAATATTACGTAAATGGCCGTATCTTTTGATTACTCTCTCTTAGAAGCTTGAGTTTTTACATCTCGAAGAGACCGCAGACCTTATACTATACAGGGTGTAAGTGACAGCCTAGCAAATACTGAAACGGTGAACCATGGAGCCTACTCAGGAGACGCGAAAAAAAATCTGCTCTTCCATACATTTAAGTCGGGTAGGTACAGCAGTTTTGTATGGGACAGCTGATTTTTTTTCGCGTCTCCTGAGTTAGGCTCCATAGTGAAAGTTGTTCAGTTTGATGGCCTGAGTTCACCGTTTCAGTATTTGCTAGGCTGTCACTTACACCCTGTATATAAGGTCTAACAAAACTAGCTAAAACTATTTTAAGGGAATGATCAGACCTTCAAACTGAATAACTTTCTCTATGGGACCGATATCGAAATCGCGAAAAAAAACCGACTGTTCCATACAAACGTACTCGACCTAAATGTATGGGACAGCAAATTTTTTTTTCGCGATTTCGATACTGGTCCCATAGAGAAAGTTGTTCAGTTTGATGGTCTGATCATCCCCTTAAAATTGTTTCACCTTATTTTGTTAGACCTTATATACAGGGTGAAATTAATATCATTAGCATCCTTTTAAACTAAGAGTCTGATCAATCTGAACAAGTTTTACTATGGGAGCAAACCGATCGGAGGAAAAAAAATTAATGAATGAATGAATGAAATATACACAGTATAGTACAGAAATAGTGTATTGTATTTCTGCTGTTCCATACTAAACTGTAGTGCCTACTCGTCTCAAATGTATGCAACACCAGATTTTTTTTTTGCTCCGATCGGTTTGCTCCCATTGTAAAATTTGTTCAGTTTGATGGGTAGACTCTTAGTTTAAAAAGATGCTAATGATATCAATTTCATACTGTATATAAGGTCTAACAAAATAAGGTGGAACTATTTTGATGGTCTGATCATCCCCTTAAAATAGTTTCACCTAATTTTGTTAGACCTTATATATTAATTTCAACTTGATTCCTTTACCCATTCGTGAGCAAAATGGTATAAGGGTTCCATGTTTGCCTTTTGAGGTACGGAACCCTAAAAACTCTGCTGTTCCATTCGAAACTGCAAACCGAGTAAATTTATACCTAATTGTACGGGAAGGCTCATTTGTTTTTCGTGATATTCTTCCGATCTATTCCCGTAGAGAAGACTCTATGGGATACAGAAAGTTGTTCAGTTTGATGGTGTGATCATCTCCTTCAAAAACCCTTAGGATATTAAGAAGGACCCTTTATAATTACCTCAACAATGTGCATACATCCGCTCGCCCTCCAGTGGAGTTCCACCTCCCTCCTCGCCTTAGGACTGTCGTGAAGTACTTTCAAAGCTCTCTTTGAGCCCGATCTCTTTTCTTTGCATTCCACCACCTGAAAACACAAATTATTTCATTATTACAAAGGTCTGTAGGCATAAGCGTATCACGCGTGCCCTAAAGCGTATCTAGCGTGCCCTAAAGCGTATCACACGTGCCCTATGCGGATTGGACTTTACGTACGCGTCAGAATGTCGTCTACAGCATATTCAGGTTTCCTCACAATGTTATCTTTCACATTCACATCACAGGAAAAACTCATTAGTACAATGCGTGTCGTGTGTGTAGCTAGGGAGTATATCTATCTCACTCCAGGATACATAGCTTCGTATGCTTTTTCTCTTTTGCATTGGCACCTTATTATTTTATTATTTGGTTGTGAGGGCTTGGTCAATGTCCAATAGCTACTGCGACCTGGACAGATCTATTGTAGCCGGCACCCTAGACCTAAGTCACCCTAAGTGATTTCCAAACATTTTGAATTATAATACCTATGTAATTTTATCGTACTTAGAAGCCTCGAATGTTGTTTTTCACGTACCTAAATAAGAAGGATACCTAGAAATTGGAGTAAAAACAAACTTTATGTACAAGTACCTATAAATATTTATCTACGCAAATTGAAGAACAGCTTTTAACATCTTCAAACTCATCCCTTATTAATGGCGTTATTTCTTTAACATAAATAAATAAAATGATTCTATAAGTAATATCGATTCTATAAGTAAGAGCGTCGGTGTGGTGCGTTGCGTAGAGGTATGGACCAATTATAGGGGTCCCGGTTCAAATCCGCACGCACAACATGCCATGTACCAATGAGGTTTATAACTTACGAGCGTTAACCCGCGACGTTGTCCGCACAAGTTATATACCAGATTTTAAGTCAGATAATAAGCTATCAAACAAAAAAAGTTTCATCAAAATCGGTTCAGTAGTTTTTGCGTGATGCTCGTTCAAACAAACAAACACCCAAACAAACACACAAACAAACAGACAGACAAAAAATCCAAAAATTGGTGATATGGAATCAGGGATACCTAAAAACCATATCGTAACTTTTTTTTTGTTTATATCTTCTATGTACAGACAAACTTCCTGTTACAGTTTTATAATAGTTTAGATGTACCTACGTAATACCGACTGCTCTCAAACGGTGAAAGAAAACATCGTGACGAAACCTGCATACACTTAAGAAGAAATTCTGATGTATATGTGAAGTTTACCAATCCGCATTGGGCACGCGTGGTGGACTTATGCCCATTCACCCTCCCTAAGGATAGCCCTGTGACCTGCAGTGGGACGTTTATAGGCTGATGATGAAGTAAGATAGATAATTATGTTTTCTTAACCGACTGAGATGATAAAATGAATACCTAATTGTGTTATTGTCTTGTTCTTACCCTCCTATGTCTGATGGAACGGGAGACCGATACGATCAGAGGTCGGGTCAGATGCAGTGGCTATAACCGGCAGCAACACGGTTTGTCTCTTGTTCTTACCGTCCTATGTCTGATCGAACAGGAGACCGATACGATCAGAGGTAGGGTTATATGCAGTGGTTATAACCGTTAGCCACACGGTTTGTCTCTTGTTCTTACCGTCCTATGTCTGATGGAACGGGAGACCGATACGATCAGAGGTCAGGTCAGATGCAGTGGCTATAACCGGTAGCCACACGGTTTGTCTCTTGTTCTTACCCTCCTATGTCTGATGGAACGGGAGACCGATACGATCAGAGGTGGGGTTAGATGCAGTGGCTATAACCGGTAGCCACACGGTTTGTCTCTTGTTCTTACCCTCCTATGTCTGATGGAACGGGAGACCGATACGATCAGAGGTGGGGTTAGATGCAGTGGCTATAACCGGCAGCCACACGGTTTGTCTCTTGTTCTTACTCTCCTATGTCTGATGGAACGGGAGACCGATACGATCAGAGGTGGGGTTAGATGCAGTGGCTATAACCGGTAGCCACACGGTTAGGGCGACAAAAATGGTGTAAGAAGGTTGAAGGGATTCGTTTTCTCTTACGACACCCGGGTTGGTGCTATTCGAAGCCGGATACCACACGACAGGGTGGTGAGAGTTGTGTCATACAGCATGGTGGAGTATAATATGAATCATAATACAGCACGCGGCCTACAAAAGTATAGTAAGCTACAATGTGACGCAATGCAGTAATGACGCCTAATTGTGCAAACTATGACGTCGATTTGCGAGCGATAAGTGATAACAATGGTACAGTCCCCCCTAAGATCGATACTACGGTAAAACTCAAGGACTTGTTTCAACTTATGGCAAAGACTACTCGTAATGTTAACATAAGAATTTTTTATAAGTATTTGGGCATGTTTCACCACTTCCTGATGATAAGTTATTACACACTTTCACTGCTGACGACATACGTCGTAGGTCGGCGACAAATGGGCCGCAGTGCTGAAGAACCCACGTAAAGAGTCAGTTCAATTGCATTTCGCCAGTGCTCATGACCTACCGCGCGAATCACCCAAACCTTACGCCTGTGCGGGTGACCCACGCGGTGAGCCGCATTCGTCGCTTTTACGTTACGACTGTGGGCACGACCTACGAGGGGCGTCAAGTTCTATTGCATTTCGCCTGTGCTCATGACCTACAGCGTGAGTCACCCAAACCTTACGCCTGTGCGTGTGACCCACGCGGTGCTCACCAGCGAAAGTGTTAACAGATATGGCAAATAAATAATAGTATTCTGATCTATTATACGCCACTGCTTTTTAATTACCAATATAATTTTAAGGGTCAAATAATGAAACTAAACAACATTCTCCGAAAAAAGAGAACAAATTTTGGACACTCCAAAAGTCTGACAATAGATTTTCAATAGGAAGTCAAAAAAAAATTCTCGTTTTACGACCCACAGGAACGTGAAGTTAGAGAAAGTTTTTACGTTTTTTTTCTAGTAATTAAATAAGGCTATAATAAAACTTTCCCTAAGGAACCAAAGAGGGAAAATTCGCAAAAAAATATATATTTTCGTACAAATGTTCCACCAGCTATTCAGCTGATTGCATTTAATATGGCAGTCCACATTTATTTTGCCGAATTTACAATGGGTAGGGAAAGTTCTTCAGTATTATGGATACAATCACCCCTTAAAGTAATGCAACTGTTTACCCTGTTATATGTAGGTATGACATAATTATAATGATATTGCAGGTTTATCAAAGAAAAAAAATGTTAAATGGATCGATACTAAACGTTTACTCGGCCGATAGTGTGAATAAGAGCTTGAAATGGTATCTAATCGTAGATAGAGTAAACAAGCGGTTCCTACACTTTCAAGGCCGCAGGAATCTCAATAAATCACTTTTTATTTTACTGAACTTCACAACAATAAATATCAAATTTGTTTTGTAAATTGTGTTTGTTAGGTTCAACAATCTATAAATAATATTGTATAACTGACATAAATGTGGACTAAATTTTTATGATAAGACTTACATTGTACCTATATCAGTTTGTGACAGTAAATGATTTTTGATTTCTGATTTCAAATTAAAGATACAGCAATTTAAAAAATAAATGAATTTTATTTTTTTGAATAAGACAAAAAAGGTAAGACTAAGGGATCTACCGGATGATGCGCAGCAGCATCCTCTGAGTACACACATTCAATCCAACTGCGATCGCCAACCCGCCTGCCAAGCGTGGCGATTATGGCAAATCCCCCCATTTTGGGTGAGGCTTATTTCCAGCAGTGGTCGTCTGTCGGCTGATATGATGATGATGACTCACGCTAGACTGTGTCGGGTCCGAACCGAGCGTCTCGGCCGTAGCACGGTCAACTAATATTACATACGAGCGTTAACCCACGACTTCGTCCGCACAAATTATATACCAGATTTTAAGTCAGATAATAAGCTATCAAACAAAAAAGTTTCATCAAAATCAGTTCAGTAGTTTTTGCGTGATGCTCGTTCAAACAAACAAACACCCTAACAAACAGACAGACAAAAAATCCAAAAATAAACCTAAAAACCATATCGTAACTTTTTTTTTGTTAATATCTTCAATGTACAGACACACACTTCTGTTACAGTTTTATAATAGTATAGATATATATATTTTGTATGGACACACACACGCATGTTATATGGACATACCAGGGTATAGCGTGAGTCATCCTTAAAAAACCTTCGCGAGACTGCTCATGCAGTTCAATCACTTGGACGAAAGCACTAACGCACCTATTCACGAAATACTGATTCGCGGAACCCTCTTTAGGAATCGCTGGAGCAAATAATAGACAGATGCATATCTGCCTTTTTATTCGCGCAAAACCATTTTATATGAGAGTACATGTGTGACAGTTAAAACTTTTTAATATTCCGAATAAAGAAATCTCGAAAACGGAGTACCTAATAAACAGGGTATAAGACAAAAGCGTTACATAGAGGGCTTTTCTTAAATATGCTGACGGTTTTTTAATCAGACCACCAAACTGGACAACTTTCTCCATGGGACTAACATCGAAATCGCGAAAAATATCAATGCTGTTTTGTATGGAACATCTGTTTTTCGCGATTTCGATGTTAGGCTCGGCGCAAATGACCCACAGGCCACATCCATTGGTGGCCAGCGACAAGCAGTTCATACATTTTGTAGGGACTCGCCGAAAAAAGCCAGGGCAAGCCAGCAACACTTCGACCCAATGAGATCTTTACATTTATTTTCTTCACTCTTCAAAAACATGGTAATTGAGGAAGGAAATACCGTTCAGGGAAACTGTAATCTCCTGGTTTTTGATATTCATCTACAAGGAGGCACATGCGTTTCGCCGCCAAGACATCGCAGTCACAAAGGATATGTTCCATGGTCTCCTCCTCTCCGCACGCTCGGCAGCTGGGGAGCATGAGCTTAATCTTGTGCATCATCGTGCCTGGGTACTACGCCGTACCGACGATGGCACGAGCTTTGCTCCTGCTGTTGTTCAGTATGAAATGAACTTTGGGATTCGTATTATCATATTGCTGATAAATTGTTCGCAGTGTTGAAGACCTAATAGGCCAGACCAGTGTCTAGCCTGGAGTCTAGCTTTCCATATATAAAACGAGCTCGTGCCATCGTAGACGGAATTTAAAAAAGTAATATTTTATATATGGAAAAATAGTTTAGAAAAACTAGTTGCCGCGTCACAAATAACATTTGCAATTTATAAAATAATTACGAGGATATAAAGCTTTGAAATTTTTCATACAAAATTTTAAAAGCTATTATATTTTAAAAGCTTATATCTTCGTAATTATATTATAAATTGCAAATGTTATTTGTGACGCGGCATC
Organism: Agonopterix arenella; assembly: GCA_927399405.1. Lineage (NCBI taxonomy): Eukaryota > Metazoa > Arthropoda > Insecta > Lepidoptera > Depressariidae > Agonopterix > Agonopterix arenella. The sequence continues at coordinate 5,140,331 of OV656718.1, read as the reverse complement.
TAGATTTTCTAAACAATTTTTCCATATATACAAAGTTACTTATATTAATACCGTCTACGCGTATTTTGCGTCAGTTTAGTATAAAATTGACCCATCTGCCACCTTAATATGCAACGCATTTAGTGTCATTATACAAAGTGCATGGAAAATGAAAATAGCACCTAATTAAGATGGAAGGATTCCCCCGAGTTCCAAAGAAACGTTTGAGTCGAACAGGTAGCATTATTAAGTTATAATTAACATGAATGACTAATTGATTGTATTTCCCGACTGACTATAAACCGATTTGAGTACAACTAATGACGTAATGTAAGAGTCATTAAGGGCCTATGTCGAAAAATAATTGAAGCGAAATGGGCGTGTGATAGCATATATTACTGCCTGACGGGAGAGAAAGAGATGGGGCGGCGCGCGCGCATGAAACGACGCAAGCGTAAAACAAACTTTATTTAATTGTGATTGTACTATTTATGTAAGTTCAATTCTGCTCTTATCAAACATTTGTAAAATATCAATCTCTTTTTTTTAAATCAAGTCTCGTGTTTCTATTATTCACCGTTTAGCAGTTCCAAGCGTTTATCGATAAATACGGAGGCTACATTGGCTTGTTTTTCTATTGAGAAAATGTGTCTTAACACGTTCCGGGACAGTGAACGAGACACAATAGAACTTTTATTGTTATCACGGCTATAGGCGGTCACTGTCCCGGAACGTGTTAATCGTGTTTTGGCTCTAATCAAAGATAAAGATCATTTATTTGTAGAACATGAGTATAAAGTACAGGCAGATGTCATTAGGTTTTAAAAAAAGTCCTTTATGCCTTGCCTTCAAAACTTCAATTATATGTTCAATTTACACATATCCGCAAATCATACTTCTACTGTTAGTACTTCATGATATATGACGCTTTGAAGAATCCTATTTGTTTTCACAATTCCTCTTAACATTGGTTAATCAGCGTCAAAGACTGTAAAAGAATCACAAAGTTAATCAGGAGATGGAACACTTGGCTACAAGTACAAATTCAAACCAAATGTATGGAAAAGATACTTTTTTTTTTTTTTGCAGGCGCTCATCGGTATAGTTGAGCTTCGGTTTTATACATTTGGGCCAAGAAGGATTGCAGTTTAGTATGGAACATTTAATTTTTTTCGCGGTTCCGACCTTGGTCCCATAGAGGACAATTTTCAGTTTGACAGTAAATGATGGGAGGCAATACCTTTCAGGGGAAGTAACCTGTTATCTCCCGATTTTGAATAACCATCTCCCCAGGAGACATATGCGTAAAAAATAATTACTGCACAATTTCATTAAGCACGGCAGAAAGGAACACAGAATGAGATGCAAGACCATTGTTATCATTTTCCTTGTATTATTTTTAACCTTTTATTGTTGTTAAATAACCATAAATATTCATAAAATGTAACCTATAACAGATTATATCATAGCAAGGTACTATATATTATGTAGGATTATTTACAAAAAAATTTAGATCTCCACCATAGATATTATATAGAACATCTCCATATATTTTATAGTTTTTACACGGATCATAAATTATACTTCTTTTTTTATTTATAGTTAATGGACTCTTGCTTGTGCGTTAGCACTGCATTTCCACCAGTGTCAAGTAGTTTATGGGGATGATCTATCCCAATCTCAGGGATTGTTTTTGGTCAAGAACAAGAAGAGATTGATTGCAGATTGCGGAGCCTCGTGGTAGGCAATAACGCGACGCGCGAAAACCACGCGAGACATGTGCTCGGGTCAGTACCTGCAACGTGACTCTAAATTATACTTCTAAGATAAAAATCGGGCATAGGCCCACCACACATTCCCACCTCTGTAACTCCTGTAAGCCAGGATCAACAGCGGCGACCATTGACAACACTGGACAATCAAGTCCAGCGAGCCCGGGGGATGACTCTAATCTGTCTTGGAACCCGCAGTGAATTAATCAAAGAAGATAGGAGGAGTAGGAAAACGATACTTATTAGATAAACAGTCTAATGTAAAATCCATAGAATATAGTATAGAGTAGGTGGTTAATATAAAGCAAGACATAAAAATGCTACTTGATATCGGAAATATGACAAAAATATATGAAAAGTTGTGCCTTTGCCTGATTACGTTGCAAGATTTTGTAAGCAATTACTACTGATTCACCAAAAATCTTAGACCATATAACCACAGTAAGAAAGAGTATCTACATACAGTACGGACACTCCCTGTCTCCCACTGACTTTTTACCTCACAAGGGGCTGGTTACTTTGTGGTCATCACTTTCGCTGATAAGCCCAAAACCATGATCCTCGCGCAGTGCTAAAACTGACGCCCCTCGAGGGCCGTGCGCACAGTCATAACGTAAAATGAGCAATGCGGCTCACCTCGTGGGTCACCCGCATAGGTGTAAGGTTTGGGTGACTCACGCTGTAGGTCATGAGCACAGAAGAAATGCAATTGAACTTGACCCCCTCGTAGGTCGTGCGTTGAAACGATAAATGTGGCTCTCGTCGTGGGTCACCCGGGCAGGCGTAAAGTTTTCGGTGACTCGCTCGGTAGGTCATGAGCATAGGCGAAATGCAATTGAACCGGCTTGTTACGTGGGTTCTTCAGCACTGCGGCCCATTTGTCGCCGACCTACGGCGTAGTGAACCTCAAACGAGACTAGTTTGAAGTTATTGTTCTGCAATTATAGGCTGTGTCGTTTAGTGATAATTTTAGTAAATTATTTGATCTTGTAACGTGGCAGAGGTGAAATGCTAATACGAGCCTGGTCCCTAGTTATATGGTCTAAGTCAAAAAAATACCACACACATGCAGAAAGGGACAAACAACATACATTTTCTCTTGCTCACTCAATGCGATTAGCGTACAAGCCTGTCTCGTTTAACATGACCATAATTAACGTGGCAATTATTTTAATGCCTTTCTAGTCATTCTCTTTCTATGATAATACCGAATAGGTAAATAATGCAATTGTATTATAAGTGGCATACTACGTTTGAAGGGGGGGTTTAATATAGATTTTTTTTTATATGCGGCTCCAATATCTGTTTGGGAGAAAAAAGATACAGGGTATTTTGTTTAGCGGCTTTTCATACTGATGTTAGCATTTCACTACTGTTTTTATCTGCTGCTTGAATTCCTTGTGACGAATAGTATTATTGTTTTCTTTTTAAATAAATGCAAAAGAAACTTTAGCCCTTAGCATCTCGTAAACTCAAAACGAGAAAATCATTATTCTATCCTTAAATCACCATTATGACATGTGAGCCTTCTTACTATTGCAGGCTTTACAACTACTTTTAGTAGTTGCAGCTAAGTGTCTGATCACCTTTAAAGAGATTACACCTTTCGGGCCATAATGTCAAAACAATTTTTTCCTAAAACGACCACGTAAAAATAATACATTCTGTATCTAGTTTTTTTTTAAATATTATTTTGATGTACTTTGCACACCATGTTCGAGGTACCCTCTAAATCTTAGGGGCGGTTTTCTTCCCAAAATGACCATGTAAAAATAAAATATACTGTATCTTTTTTTTCGAAAATATTTTGACCTTGTTTTTGTGTACCATGTAAGTTTTAACTGTCCCTACCTGTGCCATAGCGGGGGCTCTTGGACCAGTGGCCGTAAATTTTTGCCCAGTGTCCTTTCATTTGACCAGCAGATCATTTAGCGAGCGACTAGTCATTTATAGGTGGTAGGAATTTTTTTTTTTGTGGAAATTATTCAGTTAATAAAAAAAGTACTTTTAAAAAAATATGTTAACTGCAAAGATATTCCCCAACATGGATTTCCAAGACTTCCTCATGAACAGACAGTTCGATACAAACTAGGTATCATAAAAAACCCAATGCAAAGCTAATTTCGTACATTTACGTCATGTGTAAACAACATAACTGCGACTTTCGAAAACTACAAAAAAAAAAAACTGACGTTTTTCGCTATTTTATTAATATATGCAATAAAAACTTACCTTTCCATTGATGCCAAGGCCGAGGACAGTGTTGGAGATATCGTAATCATCTGTAATTGGTGTGATTTTCGGTGTTCTTGTACTTGAATTCATCTTCGAAAATTTTTAAATACAATTTACTAACATAAGATTTTGTATCACAATTTCACAAAGTCACTGTCTTTTAACAACACAGAATTCGTATCCCGTTAGTCACTGTAAACTATTTTACGCGAGATTGCTTATAATAAAATCTGTAGTAATTTTTATCTAAATTCGTACGAATGACAAATCGTCCACCCGTTTTGTTGAGCAATCAGGCAGTGCAGCCAACATTCCATTCAGAAACTGGTTTCTACTATCATTTATCACTCGTTCGTCGAATCTCAAAAAACCGATTTTAAACAGAGACCGTTATATACAAGGTCACCGGTGATAAAGTGAGATGGGCACGACGTGCGAGTTTTTATCGACTTTTAAAACTATGATACCGCCTCACGCAGTAGTACCAACATTACAAAGTTAGATTTTCGTTCAAAAATTTATTTGTTAAAGCTGTCAAACCTTATTTCTGTACGTTTCTTCTTATTCATTTCGAAAAGTTAAAAAAAACACGAGTTTTTGGCGGGACTTCGTCAGCTATGTTTGGAGTCCAAATTAATATTTTATCGAATTTTTATTGTTTATCGTGAGTTTTGGGTCGTAAAATTGGTGTTGTTTTGCGTAACAAAGTATGGTGCAAGTGAACAATATACAGTTCAGTGAAATATGATGGTGTATGGGTCGTAAACAGGAAAAGTGTTTTGTAGCGCGGCAAAGCGGTCGGTTCACCTGTTTCCTGTGGACTTCTCTGCGTTTCCTGTGTCTTTCGATTGTCTCCAAAACACCAAAGAAGCGTCAAAACGTCGAACACCAACGTTTTAATTGCTATAAGTAAGGAAATTTTATTAAAGAAATCGTCAGTATGGGTAAAAAAAAGACGCTTTACCTTTATAGAACAAAAAAAACACGTAGTTCAACATGCTTCGATAGATGTCGTTGATGTTGAAAAATGCACTACCTTAGTTTGACCTTTGATCCTTTTGACAAAGTATCTTTTTATGTTTTCCTAATATTTTATTCATAGCAAGGTTGCATAGCCATCTCCTATCTACCCAATCTACCGAGCCATTAGGAAAGTATTTTTCTTTTTAATGAGGGATTCTCCAGAAGAAAAATAAAGTTAGTTCCTAATTTCTCAATAGATGGCGTTCACTAGAGAGGGGTCCAATAGGTATGAGTGAATCTATACTATTATAAAGCTGTAACAGAAGTGTGTCTGTACATTGAAGATAATAAAATAAATAAGTTACGATACGGTTTTTAGGTATCCCTGATTCCATATCACCATTTTTTGGAGTTTTTGTCTGTCTGTTTGTTTGGGTGTTTGTTTGTTTGAACGAGCATCACGCAAAAAGTACTGAACCGATTTTGATGAAACTTTTTTTGTTTGATAGCTTAAAATCTGGTATATAATTTGTGCGGACGAAGTCGCGGGTTAACGCTCGTTAATAATAAAAATACACAGTACAAGTTATTAACAATCTGGGTGTTATTGACAACCCGGTTGGTGTAATGATTATGATTGCCACGCCAGACTGTCAAACCAGCACGGCTAGCATGCCACCCACGACAAAGCGTTTAAACGAGAAAATCGTCATGCGCGCTCTTTCTAGCCTACGTAAAATAATAACGATGGAGGCACATCTTGATTTTTATCGTTTTCTCGGGGGTGGCATGCGAGGCCTACAGGGTTCAATTTTTCGTCTATGGCTTTGCTTTTCATTCACGGAATCTAACGTACGATTTAAATATTTCCGGTTTATTTTTATTGAAATTGTCAGTTTCTGTTAGGTTTTTGTAGTTTGATATTGTTTCTCGTTTATTCTTCGTATATTCAAAACGGATACGTAGCCCATACAGCCACGTCTGATACTCGATTCGTTGGTGACGGACAATAACACCGAGATAGCTAAATAATAAACCAACAACAATCATAAAGGGTTTGTACTGTGTATTTTTACTATTAATATTAATTAATATCTTTGCTCATACCTATTGGACCCCTCTCTGGTCAACACCATCTATCGAGAAATTAGGAACTAACTTTTTTACTTTTTTTGCTTTTGGAAAATCCCTCAAATGGTGAAAGGCATTAAAGGGGCCCATTCGTCAGCCAGTAGTCGGTCTTGCAGTCCTATACCAATATCGGATCGTGAATGGTGTTGCAGTTCTGCATGGCGTCCGACGACCTTGAGCAAAATTTAATCCTAAGCAGCGATTAGATTAAACTTGCAGTTGGTCGGACCCGATTTCATCATACATTGCCAGATTTGTTCTCTCCATTTTATAGTGTAGCGATCAAAGCAAGCAATGCATGCCGAAATCGACCCTAAATGTTGGGTAATGTAATCGCTCCTCTACTTGCAGAAAGTAGGCTCGTAGTCCTGGAGTGCGATTTTTGAATCTCATAAGTTGAACTCAGCAGTTGAAAATGTATGGAGATACGCATCTTTCTACTGCTGATTTGACGTTCAAAAGTCGCATTCCTGGTCGGTTCCATCCCTTTTGAAAGTCAAATCAGTAGTAGAAAGTTGCATATCTCCATAGTAATTTTGACATTTTCAATTACTGAGCTCAGCGAATGAGATTCAAATATCGCACTCCTGCATGTAGGACTACTGTGAATGGGTCCCTTAAGCAAAATAGGTGTGCTTTGTGTTCTGGTCCGAAAATTAGATGAAAGTAGGTTGACATGGTCACTGAATAATTTAGGTACAAGTACAAGTGGCCGGCCTTAATAAATAAAATAGGCCTCAGACCAGGCTTAATTAAATAAAAATAAAAACTACACTGATTTATCCGGCACAAACTACTTACCGTGCGCCTTCCGAAGCACGGAGGCGCTCGAGATAAAATACCACTCTCAGTGATACCACTAAAACGGTCACCCATTCAAAAACTGGCCGAACCTGGCATTGCTGAAATTCTGTGATTCAGCCAATTTCTATTCCTTCCAATACCGAAGCTACGACCGACGAAGCTATGCTATGCCAACGAAACAAGCGCCTTCCAAAAAAGGAAAAGCAAAATATAATATAAGGTCTAACAAAACTAGCTGAAACTATTTTAAGGGGATGATCAGACCATCAAACTGAACAACTTTCTCTATGGGACCAATATCGAAATCGCGAAAAAAACATCAGCTGTCCCATTACAAAACTGCAAACATAACTCGACTTAAATGTAGGAGACAGCTGTTTTTTTTTCGCGATTTCGTTATTGGTCCCATAGAGACAGTTGTTCAGTTTGATGGTCTGATCATCCCCTTAAAATAGTTTCAACCAGTTTTGTTAGACCTTATATTATTATGTATGAGCAAAATCTAAAATTCCTGAAATTCGAATTTCGTTACCAATGAGAAAATATCCATACTTAGGTACCTAAATATTATATAGACAAGCTCTTAAAATTACAGAGATCCCAAAAGAATTGAAGTACTTAATATTCTGCACTTGCCATGTTAGGGGGTTTTGCCATAATCACAGCGCAGCGTGGGTAGGCCCCCCACACGGTGGACCGACGCGACGACCTTGTGAAGGCGGCGGGAACCCGTTGGATTAGGGGAGCGCAGGACCGGTCGTTATGGCGATCCTTGGGGGAGGCCTATGTCCAGCAGTGGACGTCCATCGGCTGAGATGATGATGATGAGGAATATTCTGTAGATATACCTGCCTAAATATGTATAGACAAGCTCTTAAAATTACAGAACCCAATGAAAATAAAGAAGTACTTACCTACCTAACTAGAACCTGAAATAAAAAACCTAGGTATACTTAATCAAACTTAATGGTGCACCTTTAAAGAGAGTTCCACAATTAAATACCTCGGTCACATTGTCTCTGAGGACCATATGCACGACTTCGACTTAGAAAGGGAGCGCAGGGCGTTGGCAGTCAGGGGCAACATGCTGGTCCGCAGGTTCAATGGCTTTACAAGGTCAGTAAAAGTGACACTGTTCAAAGCATACTGTCAGTCATTCTACTCTTGCAGCCCGTGGGTCAATTGCTCACTCTCTCGCTGAATGCCCTTCGCGTCCAATACATAGATTAATATGTATATAGATAGGTAACTCGCCTTGAATTTTAGGACGTCCTAATTGCGTTGCCGCTTATTAGCACTAGGGGGCGCCACATTATAAAATAAATTGAAAAAGACGATCGGCCGACACGAGGATCGAACCTTAGCTACCCGGATCGTAAGCCGGTTGTCTAGACCGCTAGACCAACAAGGCAGTGATTGATATGGGCGAAATCTCGCACTACTACAGCGCAGCGCGTGAGGTGTAGTGCGCTGTTACTCCTATATGAACCCAACATATAGTGCTTCGAAACATAACCGATAGATGGCGGAAGCTGTCTATGGAAAATCAGCGTTCCACTTAGTTTGTACTAAGATAACATAGCATGGTCCAATACAACAACATCTTCAGGATGCTGTTGGGGCTACCACGCTATTGTAGCGCGTCCGCCTTGTTCGCAGAAGCGAGAACGAACGGATACCATGCCATCATGCGGAAAACAGCCGCCTCGCTCGTCAGCCGGCTGCGTGCAAGCCACAACAGCATTCTGGAGATGATAGCAGGCAGGTTTGACTGCCCCATCATCGCACACTGCGTGCAAGTGATGATATAGTACCTCGGCTATGTACCTCACTGTCTTTTGTTTTATTTTAATTTATGATTTGTGTACCTACTGACGTAGTTCTTAAGTCAAACCCTGGTACTGACACGTGGATCATTTTGTTATCTGAATTTTAATAAATATTATTATACTTAATCTCGCATCGCAGGAGCGGTCGTTCTGGCTATCCTTTGGGGAGGCCTATGTCCAGCAGTGGACGTCCATCGGCTGAGATGATGATGACGATGAAAAAATATTTGTCAATAAGTGGGCTTCCTACCTAGGATTTTCGCTTAAGTTAAATATTTGAAATACACTTCCCTTGAATGTTGTAATAGCAATGTGTCACAATAACTTCACGCTATGTGCCCGCAGATGATGAGCAGAGCCTTGACTCTAATGTCTATTCCACTGTGTCCACCCGAATGTACGTCGCATGCTCCTTCGTGCGTATACTATAGTTATGTTTTTATGTTACCTAATAAATAAATACCTACCACTAAATATCGTTGTCCGCAATGTGGTAGAAACTTTTAATTTGATACGCAAAATGTGACTACTAGCGACATCTATGAACGTCTTTGTTGAACCTTGAATAAAGTGTCGGTCTACTTAAAACTACTCAAGCTGTCTTTTTAGGTTATGGGCCCAACGAAGTTTTGTAGTGATTTTTATTCATTCACCAACGTTGGGTTAAATACAATGTTTCTGACCACTTCCAAAAGGAATTACGGTCGTGAATTTTATGTTTATTACATAACTACGATCACGATCTTACTTAGTATGCTGTTGGTTTTTAAGAGGATGATCAGGTACTGTGGAGGATGTTCAGCATTTATTAGCGGAATGTATCCGGTATCAATCGCAGAGGCTATTATTGTATAATAGTTTAAATCGAAATATTGCGAATGTAGGCTCTTTTGTCACCATTTTAGCCGCCCCTACGTCGGGAGAGGCTAAAATGGTGTACCTTTTTATTTATAGTACTAGTGTTTAATATGTGTGTTTGTTTGTATATTCGTTAGGTAGTGTTAGGTTTTTATTTCATTGTAAAATTGTTTCATTTTGTAGAGTCTTAAGGGTTAAGGTACGATGGGGCTGACGTAACCTCAGGGTTAAAAGCTCCAAAAAAAAAACAAAAGAATTAAAAAAAAAAAACTTCCTCTATGGGAACAATATCGAAATCGCGGTATTTTTTAGGGTTTCGTACCCAAAGGGTGAAAACGGGACCCTATTACTAAGCCTACTCGTTGTCCGTCCGTCCGTCCTATCTATTTACGGCTGTAACTTTTGAACCGTAATAGATAGACAGTTGAAATTTTCACAGAATATTAGTTATTACGGCGGATTTGTAAACAAAAAGTTAAACATTAAGTGGGGTCCTCATACAAGAAACTAGTTATTAACAACGTTTTTTCTTCTCGCTCTATCTTATAAACGGTAATACATACAAGCGTGTGTGTAGTGTGATTACAGAGCAAACTCTACATTATAACCATAAATAATAAAAACCAGCCCGACTCGCACTTGACCGTTTCTTTAGCTTAATTGCTATGTCCATAATATACCTATTATAACTGCTACTGCATTATAATTTACGAGCGTTAACCCGCGACTTCGTTCGCACAAATTATATACCAGATTTTAAGTCAGATCATAAGCTATCAAACAAAATCGTTTCATCAAAATCGGTTCAGTAGTTTTTGCGTGATACTCGTTCAAACAAACAAACACACAAACAAACAGACGGACAAAAAATCCAAAAATTGTTGAAATGGAATCAGGGACACCTAAAAACCATATCGTAACTTTTTTTTTGTTAATATCTTCAATGTACAGACAAACTTCCTGTTACAGTTTTATAATAGTATAGATTTTGCCACCTATTACGTTAGTTGTCATACAACATGCAAATCTAAACGTTGCATTATGTTTATAGCTAAGTTTAATTAAAGCTACCCTAGCATGATGTCAACGGAATATTCCAAACCACTTTCTACTCTGTGACTCATTCGTTTGGGGCCAGGAAAACAGCGCAGCTAGATTTCGTTACTGTTTTACGTTTTGAAGAAAAGTGCAATCAATAACTTTGTTCAAAAACCAGCCAAGAGCGTGTCTGACTCGACCGTGATAGGGTTCCGTGTAGCCGTTCTACTCTTACAAATAGGGAAACGAAATCATTAAAATTGTTGTTCTTACTTAGCGAACTTTGAGCGCACTAACAATAGCGTGATATAATAAAAATCTATACTATTATAAAGCATATGTAACAGAAGTGTGTCTGTACATTGAAGATATTAACAAAAAAAAAGTTACGATATGGTTTTTAGGTGTCCCTGATTCCATTTCACCAATTTTTGGATTTTTTGTCTGTCTGTTTGTTTGTGTGTTTGTTTGTTTGTTTGAACGAGTATCACGCAAAAAGTACTGAACCGATTTTAATGAAACTTTTTTTGTTTGATAGCTTATGATCTGACTTAAAATCTGGTATATAATTTGTGCGGACGAAGTCGCGGGTTAACGCTCGTAAATAATAAATATCTTGTTGAAGTAGACGAAGCTTGTTGCAGACATTCAGGATGTATTTATTAACGAAACGAGTTGTGTATCTGAGTGATGTATTTTCTTTGACGAAGCCTGTTGTGGATGTGAGTGATGTATACAGGGTGAAATTGATATCATTAGCATCCTTTTAAACTAAGAGTCTACCCATCAAACTGAACAACTTTATTGATTGATTGATTATTTTTTTGCTCCGATCGGTTTGCTCCCATAGTGAAAGTTGTTCAGTTTGATGGGTAGACTCGAAGGATGCTAATCATATCAATTTCAACCTGTATACCTATGTCGAAGCCTGTTGTGGATATGAGTGATGTATTTTGTTTGATAAATAATTTTTCTTAGACATTGTCACAAAAATTATCTAGTCACATTTAAAGTACCTGGAGTGCGATTTTTGAATTTCATAATATGTTGAACTCAGCAGTTGTAAATGTATGGAAATACGCATCTTTCTACTTCTGATTTGACTTTCAAAAATCGAACTCCAGGAGTGCGATTTTTGAATGTCAAATCTGCGGTAGGAAGATGCATATCTCCATAGTAATTTTGACATTTTCAACTGCTGAGCTCAGCGAATGAGATTCAAAAATCACACTCCTGGACTTGTATTATGATGACTAGAGAACAATATACATACAAAAAAAAAATATATAAAATACATAAATATAGATACAAACATCCATGACTTGGGTACAAATATTCATGGGTACATATATAATTTCGTTGTAATATTTATAATAACTATAACTATTGTCACACTGCAGTTTTGTATGAAACAGCTGATGTTTAGAACTTAAAAAAGTGCTGTTACATGAAAAATGTCAATCGCTACTCGACGCAAATGTAGGTATAAAACAGCAGATTTTTATTTCGCTGTTAAGATCGTCCCATAGTAAAATTTGTAAGAGCAAAGAGTCTCTAAAACAGTGGTTGAAAAAACAAACATACGAAGAAGTAGAATCTCTTTTGAATAGAATAAAATAAAATAATAATAATAAAAAAAAAAAAAAAAAAATATATATATATATATATATATATGTATGTGTATATGTGTGTATATATATATATTATATAATACTATCTAAAAATGATCGACAGACACGGATGAGGTATTTACATATACAAGGCACACACACACTCACCACATCCCACACACAACACAAACATACACACCCCACACACAACACAAACACACACACTTGCTCACTCACACGCATATTTTCATTTTTATCTCAATATCTTTTTGTTAATTAACTTTTTATACTCTAGTTAAACATTTTGGCATGTCTCAATCTAAGAGTTACAATTAATTAAGGAAGTTGCGAGGCATTCCCAATACGAGCATTCTCGAATTGCTCGAAGGGAAGACCTCAAATTTAAAATGTAATAAAACTTTTGAGTTAAATAAATTATTATTATTATAAAGAGTTAGCCATTGTTTGTTTGTTTGTTTACTCTGGCAGTTTCCATTGATCTTCCATGTGCAAATCGCCCATTACGTAGTTGCGGAAACACCGCTATAAGCCATTTTTACTGCCCAATAACCAAACAGACGACATGTCTCGGAACTCTTTAGCAACAGCAATATAATCTTAACGCACTCCTACACAACAAGACTCATTCGGCGAAGGCCAATTCCGAGAAAATATCACGAAAATACATAATGCTTTCCTTATTTAGATAATTTGAACTTTTGCAATGCGGATGTAGCGAAAATGATAGCGTTCACCATTGGTTATAGTAGCCGGTAAATATTTAGAGCAAGACCTTGACTCATCAAGTCATCACCTTCGTCCATTTTTCAAAGTCGTTTGCCCTTCATCTATCTATCTTAGATACTATTATGAAACTGTAACAGAAGTGTGTCTGTATATTGAAGATATTAACAAAAAAAGTTACGATATGGTTTTTAGGTGTCCCTGATTCCATATCACCAATTTTTGGATTTTTGTCTGTCTGTTTGTTTGAACGAGCATCACGCAAAAACTACTGAACCGATTTTGATGAAACTTTTTTTGTTTGATAGCTTATGATCTGACTTAAAATCTGGTATATAATTTGTGCGGACAAAGTTGCGGGTTAACGCTCGTACTATTATAAAACTGTAACTGAAGTGTGTCTGTACATTGAAGATATTAACAAAAAAAAGTTACGATATGGTTTTTAGGTGTCCCTGATTCCATATCACCAATTTTTTGATTTTTTGTCTGTCTGTTTGTTTGTTTGTTTGTTTGAACGAGCATCACGCAAAAACTACTGACCCGATTTTGATGAATCTTTTTTTTGTTTGATAGCTAATGATATGACTTAAAATCGTGGTATATAATTTGTGCGGACAAAGTCGCGGGTTAACGCTGCTGCCCAGGTAGGGGTGGACTAGGTTAGTGACAAACAAAAAAAAGTGTAAACGCGCCTTTTCCCCAACTATTAAAGTGTATCTGAAAGTATTTTAATAGAAAAAGTCACTATTTATTCGGGGAATCCCCGCTAGGAGTGAGATTTCAAAAGAAAGTAACCCTGGCCATGAATATACAGGGTGAAATTGATATCATTAGCATCCTTTTAAACTAAGAGTCTACCCATCAAACTGAACAACTTTCACTATGGGAGCAAACCGATCGGAGCAAAAAAAAAATCAGCTGTTCCATACTAAACTGCAATGCCAACTCGACTTAAATGTATGCAACAGTAGATTTTTTTGTTGCTCCGATCGGTTTGCTCCCATAGTGAAAGTTGTTCAGTTTGATGGGTAGACTTTTAGTTTAAAAGAATGCTAATGATATCAATTTCACCCTGTAGATTATTCTGATTTAATTTACTCCTTTCGCGGTACTGCAGTAGGCCACCACACCAGTGAGGCTAGATATACCCAAGTGGCCTGGGGCGGCACTGAACCTAAATACGCCACTGAGGTTCACACAATGATGAAGACGTGTGAATAGTCTATTGATCCATTGGGCACACGTGATTCTAGGTATTCTAAACCAGAGACCACACTGCATCATAGATAGGTGTTACTTAGCGAACTTCACAGATTACCCCCAATAGATACGGCATGGTGAAAATTTTGTGCAGGCCCGAAGTCACAATTTTTTGCGGTAGGTGCGGGTAGCGGGGCACGAAACAATGCAACATGATTGGTCATTTCAAGGTCGCACTATTTCGAGCTCGCTCACACGCGTTGCTTATATCAGTGCAAAATCATAGATGTGTGGCGAGCGTCGGCGGCCTTGTATGCGGTATCTATTGGGGGTAATCTGTGGCGAACTTACACAAATAGATTTATGCGTTGCATTTAATTATAAATTATAATTAGATACATAATCGTAGCACTTCCTAAATAGGACTTCCTGGTTAGATACTTAGTTCATAATAATACAAAGTGAATCATTGTTTTGTTTTTATATTGTACCCTTTAGCCCGTGACTACTTCATCAGCTTATCTGGGTTCATAACCTACAGTCTATCTTACAACATACGTAATTAATTATCTGGTCACCTAGACTGGCTTGTTGATGTTCGAAGTCTGACAAACCAGAGACAATTGTTACGGCAGGTTACCCGAGTCTCTCCGCAATAACACTGACGGTTCACCCAGTTCTCCCCCCATAACCCTATTAGTTTTTCTGTCCTTTCTACAAAAGTCTCTGCACCAAACGTGATTGTCTGTCGGTGGATTTACATTTATACATTCAGAGATCCGTGCTGTGCCGATTTCTGCACAATAACGAATTACTTACTTACTTACCGTTGGTGCCATGGGATGCCATCACATTTAGTTAAAAGTGGTCCAAAGGTGCTCTACGTGTTGGACCTGTGTCCCCACGCAAGCCTTCCAAAGGTCCGGGCTACGGCCCCCAATATAATAGCCCCAGATTGCTGTTGGTGAGTGACGACACCACGGCCCCGATTCTCCAGAAAGACCGGATTGATTTGGCCCTCACCTATTGTTTTGCCTTAACCAGGCCGGCCAGGGTTGGAGTTGCAAGAGTGGAACCTATGCTCGAGGTTGGAAGTGTAAAATGTCAAAACACCGGGGGCATGTTGACTGGTGCGCTAAGCACCGGGAACTGACGTCCGCAGACTCACCTCTCTAAAACCTTAGTCGCTCAGTAAATGTTGCCCCCTTCCCCCCTTGTCGCTTCTTGCAAGCGATCGTTTCCGGGGGCCCATTTAATTAGTTGGCAAGTCACCGTTTGCCACTTTTGTCAAAAAAGATAGAGACATTTGTGAAGAGAAAAAATGATCGGACACTTGATACAACACGAAAATTTCTACAAAACTATATTGGACAGGAAAATAGAGGATAAGAGAGGCACAGGAAGACGTAGACTGAATTATCTGGCACAGGTGAAGGAAAAGGTTGATGTCTTGTCGTATCAAGAACTCAAGACACTTGCGGAAAAGAGACAGGATTGGCGATAACTTTACCGACAATGAAGATGAAAATCCCAATGACATCCCCAAGTTGGTCCAGGTACGGCCTCCTAGGTCTCACCTTCGTATTATGTTAGGTATCACTGTCAGCGTATTTTCAAGCCACCTCAGTGGTTGTGTATGGCCTGCTCTCCTACACGTTCAACTTGGTAGAGATGATAATCATTCTGGCGCAGAACATTTTTTTATGTAGGTAATTTATGCAAAGATCTAGTTCCTCGTTTTTTCCGTTCCAATGACTTAATATTCAAGTAAGCCACAGAACATAATAAATATTTATGAATTCATGTTATGCATCCAAGTAATAATAATGTTATGTCATTGAAATTAACTAAGTATTTAATCCGCGTGTGTTATCTTGTACTTCAATGCTAAAGTCTTAGGAAATAAACAAAAACATAGAGAGAAAATAAACGACCAAGAGCTTTGAAAACGACACCTCACTAAATAGGAAAGGTAAACTTTTATTCTTCTTACATGCAGTGGTCAGCACCAGAGAAGCCGACAAAGCCCAAAGAATTGGTAAACATAAGTGGCAATGGGCGAGGCACATTGTTTGCAGAACCGATGGCCGATGGAGGCCGAAGAGTTTTCGAGTGGCATATTGGTCCCGTAGAGAAAGTTGTTCAGTTTGATAATTTTGACTTGATCATTTCCTTAATAGATCCTGTATATCTCATCTCATCTGTCAAAGTTTGGATATTTAAATGTTTGTTACTCAATCATGCATAAACGACTGAACAGATTTGGATGAAATTTTGCACGCAGATAGAATATGTTTTGGATTAACAAATGTATTTTTAAGGTCCACGCAGACAGAGTCTCGGGTCACAGCTAGTTTATGTGTAATCTAAAGCAGGTACTTCAGGAGGACAGCGAGGACTTCTCGGTGAGAACTTCTCGTCGAGAACTTTCAAGGAAAATTACTACGCCTTATGACGCCACGAGAACAATGAATTAGCCCAGTCATTTTACGGAATTTTTTTAGGTGGGATAGGGAGTAATTATTAATTGAACTTTTAAACTGTAACCGGCACCCTTTAGTGACAAAAAGTAAAACATATTTAAAAAAAATCTCTACGCAACATAGAAATCAAAATTGTGTGTCCCAGAAGGCTTTCAAATTAATAATATTAATACCAATGCACTCATATGACTTAGATTTAACAATACAAATTATTTTTTAACAATAAAATAGGCAGGTACTGAAATTAAAAAAAAATGAGGTATTTATTAGAAAATACGAATGTATTTTTCAAAACCTTCTAAGTAGACAAAAATATTTACATCATGTTTGAAGTTTGTATAAAGGTAAAGCCTTAAATATGTGCAAAAAAAGTTTACCGTCAGGTTTTTTAGAACGAAATAATTGCTAAATTTTAAAATTGGTACTGTTGCTGACGTGATTTTTTTTTACATTTCGAGGTTCTTCAATATTATACCGAAAAAAATATCAATTATTAATTAGTTCCAGCTCAAACAGTAAAATGACTGGGCTAGAAGGGCATTCATACTCGTTCTCGGCGAGAATGTAGTGCCCATAAGAAAAAGAAGTTCTGGGATCTAATCAATCTAATGCAGTGTTTCTTTGCACTATTAACACAATACAAATCTCACATTAATCTTAACTAGGCATTTTGTTAATAATTATTGCATAATTTGCCACGATTCGATTCATATGCTTTTTCGTATTTAATAAACTGCAGAGAAATACAATGGAACACAAATACTTGGTTTGCCTATTTAAAATGTCACAATCTATTACAATGGAGAGTTCTTTTCCTAATAATTTTTTTTAAGCTAGTTAAAATAAAAGTCGGAATAATTGTCTAGGAATTTTAACTCCTAAGTGGACATCTAGTTCGAGCAATGCACTGTGCCCATGATTTCCGATGAGGGAAGAAAAAAAAGTTTGTTCCTAATTTCTCAATAGATGGCGTTGACCAGAGAGGGGTCCAATAGGTATGAGCAAATATATTAATTAATATTCATAATAAAAATACACATTACAAGTTATTACCAATCTGGGTGTTATTGACGACCACGTTGATGTAATGATTGCCACGCCGGACTGTCAAACCAGGGTCCTGGGTTCGAGTCCCGGTTCGGTCATGGATGTTTTATGTTTGTGCCGTTATTGAATTGTTCCCATAACAAAAAGCCTAGGCTTACTTGGGACCATTACAAAGTATGTGCCTGTGAGCGTTATTTATGATTTATTTATTGTCTGTCAAAAACGAATAAAGTATCAGACTTGGCTGTATGGGCTTCGTTTCCATTTTGAATATACGAACAATACTTAAATTGGTCACTTCACTTTTCAATATAAAGAATATTGAAATTGCTTTGCTAATAAAGAGCGAAATCGGATCTGTAGTACGATTTAAATATTTCCTGTTTATTTTTCTTGAAATTCTCAGTTTCTGCTAGGTTTTTGTAGTTTGTTTTTATTTCTCGTTTATTGTTCGTATATTCAAAACGGATACGTAGGCATTACAGCCACGTCCGATACTCGATTCGTTGTTGACGGACAATAACACCGAGATTGCTAAATAATAAACCAACAACAATAAGAAAGGGTTTGTACTGTGTATTTTTACTATTAATATTAATTAATATAATGCATACCTATTGGACCCCTCTCTGATCAACGCCATCTATCGAGAAATTAGGAAAAAAACATTTTTATTTTTTTTGCTTTTGGAAAATCCCTCATTGAATATCATTACCTAGGATATTCGTGGATACTGCTACAGTAGTACCAGGTTTATAAGTCTCACCGATGTACCTGCGCAGTAGACAAATTTTAATAGCGCGCGAAATTACCAATCAGGATGTGCCACCTTCAATCCGTTTACGCTATTGGCTAATTTGTTTTCGCGCCCTTTCCGCTGCTATCCGACTTTGCACCCTTTGATTACTAAATGACTTCGGGTTTTGTCGAGGACTCGGGCCTGCTCTGTGCAAACGAAGATTGACGAGCGGAATTATTTTCCTGATCGTACCGCTACCTTAGTTCTTTTGTGAATATCTTCATTTCTGATTCGATCTCAGGCGAACTCCGAGCATAGCCCTCTGATAGAAATACTCTCCATTGCCCTATGGGTCACTATTAGCCTATTTCCGAGGCGTTTAGTGAGCGAGAGACCATGTTCGAGTTCCGTATGTCAACACAGCATTGCCAGTAGACTGAACAAGTGAAGAAAGATTTTCATCTTGAGACACTGCCGTATTTGGGACACATTCGCGTTTGCAATATTTGTATACGACTGTGTTGGACGGCGTCGTCGTCCTCTATATATACATACATACATACTTAAAGTCAGAACCATAATCTTTGAAGCAACTTAACTTATGGTTCTGACTTTTAGCATATTGAAGGTGGCAGGCTGGAATGACGTGTCAAGCAATGATGTGGCTAGCCTTCATTGATGAAACATTGTCCCTTAGTTGCTTTGTACGACACCCATGGGATGAATTGGCGTGAACCATTCTAAGCCGATAGAATCCTGTCTTTTTTAAGGTAATGATAAGACTATCAAACTGAACAACTTTTTCTATGGGACCAATATCGAAAACGCGGAAAAGAAGCAACGGCAAATTATTATTTGGTTATAAGGGCTTGGTCAATGACCAAATAGCTACTGCGACCTAGATAGATCTATTGTAGCTGTCACCCTAGACCTAAAGGTCATTTCCTAGGCCCACGGACTTCATGAACCGTGTTATGCTTTTGGAGGGGAGGTCCCTGATGTCAGTAGGTGTTATTATGTATCCACCTGGATGGCGACTCCTGCTGTGAATGAGCACTTCGCATTCGCAGAGGAGATGTATGGGCGTTTCCTCTGCTTCACAGCAAAATCTGCAAGTGGGTGAGTCTACAAGCCCCATTCTGTGTAGGTGTTTGTTTAACTTGCAGTGTCCTGTTAAGGCTCGTACTAATAGCCTTAAGTCGTTGCGGTTTGAATTGATGGCATCTGAGGTATGTCTGTTTGAAAAGCCGGTCACAAGTTCTTTCGCATGCCTCAGTCCTGGTGTATCCGACCAGAGTTTACGGCTTTGGTCCACGGCCCATTCCTTTAGCACACGTCTAGAGGTGTTGCGGGAAGCAACGGCAAACCTATTTGACCAAATGTATGAGACAGCTGACTTATTTCACGATTTCGATGTTGGTCCCATAGAGAAAGTTGTTCAGTTTGATGGTATGAGCATCCCCTAAAAAAATATCAGCATATTAAGTTCGACCCTGTATACGTCCTACTGTAGGGCACAGGCCTAGACTTCATATTATCATCATCATCTCAGCCGATGGACGTCCACTGCTGGACATAGGCCTCCCTCAAGGATCGCCAAGACGACAATAGACAATATTTCTTCTTATAGTGTGGGCAGAGCCCTGGTGTCAGAGTTTTCTCAGACCGCCTTACGGCCTCTGACGTGGTTTTTATGTAACGACTACTACCACCAGAGATAGTAGCCGGGACCAACGGCTTAACGTGCCATCCGAAGCACGGAATCATTTTTCTTTTCAGACAAACAGGTGATTCAGCCTGCAATGTCCTAACCAACTAGAGAAAAACGCACAAAGTGACATATCACTAGGTGTGGGGATCGTGGGTTCGATACCCACGGGGGCGTGGGAATCGAACCCACGATCTCCGTGTCGAGAGCCAATGCTCTTAACCATTAGACCACGGAGGCAGCCAATATTAGTAGGTATTCGGCGGTGGCAGTGGGCACATTTGCTCGCAGAACCGATGGCCGATGGGGCGGAAAACTTCTCGAGTGGCGACCGCGTACCGCAAAGCGCAGCGTGGGTAAGCTCCCCACACGATGGGCCGACGACCTGGTGAAGGCGGCGGGAACCCGTTGGATGAGGACAGCGCAGGATGGCGATCCTTGGGGGAGGCCTATGATGATGATGATGAGTAGGTATTTAGATCTAAATCTAACGTCATGCTCATGTCCCACATCCTTTAACAAAATGACTCACTAATCCGGAAATGATGGGATTTCAATCACCCCGTCACTGAACCTGAAAGCTTTGTATGATTGCTTTGTAATGCAAAATAGCTGTCAACATGTTTGGTTTCACCTTTGTTCGCGGTCACTGTACGGTCAAGCGTGAGCTTTTGTTCCTAGTTTGTACCTACCTATTAAAAACCTATTGCAAATTGAAGTGGCAATGGGCTGGTCATATCTGCATCGGAATACTAACTACATAGTTTGTTCAGTTTGATGTTTTGAAGCAATCCTAGATATTTGACGTAATCGTTGGTTTGGTCATGTAGAGACTAGAATGTGGAGAGGATGAGTGACAGCAGATGTACGAAAGAGATATACAGGGTGAAATTGATATCATTAGCATCCTTTTAAACTAAGAGTACCCAACGAACTGAAAAACTTTTACTATGGGAGCAAACCGATCGGAGCAAAAAAAAATCTACTGTTGCATACATTTGAGTCTCGAACTCGCGCGTCGAGATTGCAGTTAAGTATGGAACAGCTGATTTTTTATTTGCTCCGATCGGTTTGCTCCCATAGTAAAAGTTGTTCAGTTGGATGGGTAGACTCTTAGTTTAAAAGGATGCTAATGATATCAATTTCACCCTGTATGTTGCTAATGTGAGTGGAAGTGTCGGCAGAGGGCGCCTTCGTAGGACGTATGCTGATCAAATAAGTCGCGTCCTACAAAAAGGAGAGGTGCGGAGTACTCGAAACCGACGGGCATGTATGAAGAGATGTATGGATGTGCATGAGGCAAAAGAGGTAAGTAGCGCGCCCTGGTCTCTGCCTATCCCACTGGGAAAGAGGCGTGACGTTATAGATAGCTAGATAGATAAATTTAAGTTTATTTAGTCTAGTGAACTAAAAATTGGACCAGTCATACTCGTAGCTCTGAAAATTTGCAAGCAATGTATTTCATATCTGCCGAAAAACTAAGAAACGATGTGTCAGAGTGTGTGAGAGTGGAGACCACCAACTTGCAGGCGTAGTGTGGGACGCGCTGCTGCCCGCTGGACCAGCTTATAAAAGGTAGCGGGGAGGGATTGAATGAGGAAGGCTCAGGATAGAGTTTTGTGGCACGCCTTGGGAGAGGCCTATTTAGCAGTGGACGATGATAGGCTGACGATGATGATGATTACAGATTCTACAATATAGATCCTTTAGACTCTCGTTAACGTAGTATAATCGATCAACTTCTTAAGACCATTATAAAACTGTAACAGAAGTGTGTCTGCTGTACATTGAAGATCATCATCATCATCATCATCTCAGCCGATGGAGATAGAAGATTGAAGATATTAACAAAAAAAAAGTTACGATATGGTTTTTAGGTGTCTCTGGTTCCATATCTCACATTTTTTTATTTCGGGCGACACTGTACTAGGGGCGGCGGCGAATATGAATTTAATTAAAAATTGTTATATCATATTGCTATAACATACAAATTGTTATAGGAAATCTAATAACCGATCATCGGGCGGAGAAAAGTCGAGCTCACTTCACTCTCTGTTTTTTCATAATTGCTTCGTTCGCTCCGTTATTTTTCCGTGGCTCTTATCATAAAGAAAAGGGGGCGGCAAAAATGGTCTGTGCCCCAGGCGAAATAAACTCAAACTACGCAACCGCCTGTGTGTGTGTGTGTCTCGAAAAAAGATATTTTTATCTAATAACATCTGACTTGTACCTACCCCGTATAATTGGCAAATAAATTATTTGTGTTATTTGTATTTCGCAGCTGGCGAATGTGTACCTATATGTATCAAAGAACACATACAAATCGTATGATAGCTAAAATTATACACTGATTCTGCACCCGGAGATTCCATTCTCGATATATCGCGACCGTTTCGGTCCGAACTTCATTGTAATAGAGACATTGGAACGAAAACGTTCACGCAATTGCGAAGTTCGAATGTCCGGGTAGAGGCCCAGGATAGAAGGAATATCGGGCTTCCAAAGGAAATGGAAATTATTCTTCTCTATCGTAGCATTTCTTAGGTCTGCCACACACAGACGGAATTGCGATCCGGAACCCTGATTCAGGATTCAGTGTTGACAAATATGGTTACAAAAAATACTAGAGTGCTGTTTACAAAATGCCTAATATAAAAATGTATGAAACGCCAAATGAATGACAACAATTGCATTTTTAGGAATTTATTAAAACAAAACAAACAATTTATATACATGATAATTAGTACCATGTGATGAGGGCATGACGTTACGAATGTTACGATGAATGGTTTGTAAATTATTTTCCAATATTAATGGAACTATATAAAAAGACTATCGATAGTTTTAACATTAGACATAATCTGCATACAAAATGGCATGAACCATTATCACACAAGCGGTTTATTTGAGCGTAGGCGATTTCGCAACTGCACCGTGACGATACGGTATCGTTCCATCATCGCCTACGCTCAAAAATCACTTTAAAATATGCCACCTAAGACATCAAAAAATCACTAGATCTAGTGAAAAAATCTCTGAAAGCGGCAACACTACATACGGAATCTAATTCCGAATCAGGTTTATTCCGGATGTATGTGGCGGATCTTATAAAAAGTTTTGCCTAAAAATTTAACAGTTTTGAGGCAAAACGGGATTGGGCGTTTTCCTTTTTCGCTTACGCTAATTATGGTAGGTATAGGAAGGTGGCTTAAGTATTGTTTGTAGTACTATTGCCTTAAAAAAGTTAATAAGTAACCTTTACACGTTCCGTCTCGGCCAGCGAGTGCGAAACCATGACTTCATTCATTCACTCGATCGATTAATTTATAAACTACAGTTTTTATCGTTCAACTGTGAATTGACCTAAATATTTGAAAATGGAACAAAGGCTGAATGAAAACATCGAAGGTACCTAAGCGGTTTAAGTTTGTATGGAGCCCTGTGGGGATGATAATTGATAATACAAAGCGAGAGGGTAATTTGATCACAATATCAAAACCATCACACGGTACTCGAAAAATTCACAGATTTCGTGCCTCACACGACTATCGACCACATTGGAAATTAATCTACGGAATTCGAAAAAATATTGTCGCAAAAAGGTTAGGCTACAGGGCAAACCCTTAACCCGATCGTCTTTGTTTTAGGCTCAATTTGTAGCTGACTAAATTGTCCAGAGGTGTTTTGCTCAAATTTTTGATTATCGTTCGTCGTTTCCAAAATATCGAGCGCCAAAATCAAAAATTCTGAAAAAATTGTTTTATTTTTTACTGTTTCGACCAAACCAATTTTCGTTTTTGACTTTCTCGAATAATTCTTTTTGCACCTTACAGCTCTCATAAATACGCGTCTTTTGAACCTTTTTTTAATATCATATCTTCACAACTCTCCGAGATGTAAGAGGAAATCAGAGCCTATACTGGAGCGAACGAAAAGACATTTCCTGTACACACTCGTTTAAGCTAATTGGCTCTATCTTACTTGGCATGTACCGGGCGTGTGCTGCACCGCGACGCCCTTAGTGCGCGCCCCGCACTTCGGATCGTGGTGCACAGATTTTGTTCGCGTTGTCTGTTTTATATAGATAATTATTCTTTTTTTTTTCTACTGGTTAAAGATCAATTAAACAAAGCTACATAATTAGTCACACCATGATTACAGAACTGTAATCAAGACCAAGCCATTTCCTCTTCCATAGTGATGGTTGCAAGGCTGTTATACAAACCTAAGTAGTGCGTTTCGACGATACGTAACCTTACGATTCTAGGGTTCCACGTTTTTTGGCTACAAATAAGTCCTATACGTACCCGATTAAAATGTCCCATACATTTTAATCGGGTAGGTACAGCAGTTTTGTATAGGACAGTTGATTTTTTTCGCCTTTCTTGAGGTTTGCTCCATAGTGAAAGTTGCTCAGTTTGATGGAATGAGTTCACCGTTTCAGTATTTGCTAGGCTGTCACTTACAGCCTGTATACCTCTGTAATTATCATATTCAGGAGCATGAGAATAGTATGGACGTGAGAGTATATCTATGTTTAACATAGGTACTTACCACTCAACATCAGCCATGGTCTTTAACCATGGCCAGTAGCAAGTATGAGAGACCAGATGATTATTTATTATACAGAGTGTTACAAAAATACAAATAAACATTTAAGTGGGTGGTTAAGACCATCAAACGGAACAACTTTCACTATAGAGCCAATATCGAAATCGCGAAAAAAAATTGGATGTTCCATCATCATCATCACCATATCAGCCGATAGACGTCCACTGCTCGACATAGGCCTCCCCCAAAATGGGAAGATTTGCCATAATCGCCATGATGCGATGCGTTTGCGATGTTCTATACTAAACTACTTTACCACTGTAACACCAAGGGAGCGATGATAGTAAGATAAGATAAGATAAGATAATGTTTATTTTTAACTTTTGCTTAAAACTATTACATTAAACGGTAGACCAAAAACGAGGCAAGCCTGATACGCGAGGTCTACGATTGGGAATCCTTAACAATAAACAATAATTTAGTCCATTCGGAAGTGAGCTAGCTGGGCGCCGTCCTCATAAGCATAGCAAATGCTCACGTTTATATTTCCCGAGGGGCAGTCAGAGATATTCTGAGGACATCCACGTTGCACTAGTAGTAACGAAACTTGGTCCAGTGTGACGGGGAGTGAGGGCCCCGCTGGCATCGCCCTATTTACGGCACTGGAAGCATGCCATAAATAAAGTATCTTTAGCAGTCTTCTTCTTTATCGTGTGGGCAGAGCCCTGGTGTCAGAGTTTTTTCAGACCGCCTTACGGCCTCTGACGTGGTTTTTATGTAACGACTACTACCACCAGAGATAGTAGCCGGGACCAACGGCTTAACGTGCCATCCGAAGCACGGGAACATTTTTTTTTCAGACAATCAGGTGATTCAGCCTGCAATGTCCTAACCAACTGGGGAAAAACAGACAAAGTGACATTTTACTAGGTGTCCCCCGTGGCAATCGAACCCACGATCTCCGTGTCGAGAGCTAATGCTCTTTAACCATTAGACCACGCTGCGTTTAAACAGTCTGTAAAGACCACCACGGCTTATGAACAAAATCCTATCAGGAACCCATAACATAAATACCGACACATGCTTTGCTTCCATGGCTTAGTACCTTCGTTGTTATGAAGTTACTAATGTATATGTCCTTCGCTTAATTATAATTATTAACACTGACCGTTTGGGGAAGCAACCGGAGAATTTTATTGTTTTAAAAATGTTAATGTTCCATAAAAAAAATATGTTATTTTTAATTATGAAATACAAGGCCGTTGATTAAGCTATGAATGAATGAATGAATGAAATATACTTTATTTACACCAAACACATAAATACAGTACAGAGCAGGTCACAAAAATAATTATGGTACAAATAAGGCGGTCTTATCGCTAAAAAGCGATTTTTTCCAGACAACCTTGGGGTAGAGGAAATATCAACTAAGAATACGGGTCGGTGTTACAAAAAAAAATTAAAAAGAAAAACAATGATATAAAAGTTAAACTATGATAAAAAAAAGCTATGATGAAATTGATGATGTCGATTTTCTCACTTGAGCGTTTGCTTATTTACAATACTAATACAGGGTGAAATTGGTATCATTAGCATCCTTTTAAACTAAGACTCTATCCATCAAACTAAACAACTTTTATTATGGGAGCAAAATAATCGGAGCAAAAAAAAAAAACGACGACGACATTGCAGTTTAGTATGGAACAGCAGATTTTTTTTTGCTCCGATCGGTTTGCTCCCATAGTAAAAGTTGTTCAGTTTGATGGGTAGACTCTTAGTTTAAAAGGATGCTAATGATATCAAATACGCCCTGTATAAATTCAGAAAGGATTTGCAAAGTTCAATGTTACTTAATTTTGGCTCCGGAGTTAATTCATGTTTACTATTAGTCCCAAAAGTAATTATAACGAAACAAAGGAACCTAATCGTCGCTTGTTGCGAAAAACAAAGCTTAAACTGACCTTAGATTAGGGGTCAAATTACAATGTGACTATATGGTGTGACATGCTAGTACATTCATTATAATACCGGCTTTGTTTAGTGGAAACATACGATGCTTTAATTTGCACGTAGACGTTTATGAAACACTAACGGTTTTCACATTGTTAACACATGAATCATTTTGTTATCTGAATTTGAATAAATATTATTATTATTATTAATTGACACTTGATTTTTATTTTTAGTTAACTATTATCTATCTACGTGTCAAATGTCGATAGAAGAAACTATACATGTGCTCAAAGTTAGTCTTGTTATAAATACATGCGAGACACTAAAAAATTATTGTACCGATTTTGATAAATATATATTATCAGTATTTTTCACTATTGTTCTTCATAATAATTATGCTGACAGTTTTTTAAGGGGATGATCAGACCATCAAACTGAATAACTTTCTGTATGAGCCCAAATTGGAAATCACGAAAAAAATCAGCTGTTCCATACAAAACTTCAATCCTACCACAGTTTTTAATTTCATTTTATACTCGACTCAAATGTATGGGATAGCAGATTGGTTTTTTACGATTTCGATGTTAGTTCCATAGAAAAAGAAAGATAGAAAGAAAGTTTAGTTTGATTGTCTGACCATTCCCTATACTATCACTGGTAGGCAAATCTCTTCACCACGATTTCAAGTCTATTCTATTTTTATTTAATGGCGTTTCCTTAAAGATTTTGCCAGTATCAAGTGTTAAAGATATTATTATAATCTCAAGAGTCTACAAAATGGCGGAGCCACGTGCAAACCTAACAGATGTCAATACGCACGCGTCCGCCTCCGCCACAACCGACTTAAACCGTTTCAAGTCAAACTCGGTAGGTACCATCGACTCTACAAAAGAAGTCCAAATTGACGTCTGTAAACCCATTAAGCGTCCGTGTGTTTACAAATCAAATTGGGTATCTTTTGAGAAGAATTTAATGTTTAGAACAAAAAGGACAGGAAATAATTTTAAACAATTTAATGTTTCCTTCATAATAGCAATTTTACGATTTTGTTTATATTACGCTTGGCATGTGAAATAATTTAACAAGCTTCCTGAATCAGATTCTTTAATAAAAATATAGGTATGATTTAGTGTATGATTCTTTTGTACCTAGTACCTAGTTAGAATTAAGTAAGTAAGATTTCATTTCATTTATTTAATGCCATAAATAATTTTTTTTTTTTTTTTTTTACTAGCCCTCTTCATCCCACTGCTGGGCTCGCGCTCCCGCTCCCATAAATAATATTTATATAAAATTATATAAAATACTTGTCCTACAGGCTGGATCCTTACCGCGGGTACCAACACACCGATACCTTACAAACCTCATAAAATATTGTATAATTAGTTATAACCTATAGTTATTGTCCCACTCAACATGTATTTTTATACTAATGTTTTTGGTACGCAAATAAATAAATTTGTATTTGTAATTTGTATAAATTGTAGTTACATTTCGTAGATGGTAACATAATAGATACATTGTACATTGGGAGCCAATACAATTTTACCCATAATGGGTGTAGCAAATATAAGTGTTTTAAAAATAGGTAATTAGGTAGATACACAGACAAAAATATGACTAGATTTATACATTCTCAAAAATCAAATCACCATGCAGACATTACATTTAAAATAATATATTGTATGACTTAATTATAAGATGATAATATTAATTAGAATTACATAAAAATACTGATTAAATACCCTATTCCAGTGAAGAATTATATACTCATTATAAGATGGAGTCTTGTAATTGCAACTATCTGGTAATTTCAACTATGGAGCAGGGAGTCCCGCTGCGAGTCTGACGGAGGCGGACGCGTGCGTATTGGCATCTGTTAGGCTTGGAAGTGGCTCCGCCATTTTGTAAACTCTTTTGTGTTTTAACTATAAAACTCTAACTTGAGATTATAATTATATCTTCAACACTTGATACTGGCGAAATCATTAAGGAAACGCTATTAGATAAAAATAGAACTATGGAGCAATTGTTCTTATAAGAATCACAAATCAGTCCTTCTCTTTATACCAACACCTGCCTTCTAGATGACTAGACATTAGTCTATTGAGAGAAGAACTGAATCGTGATTCTTATAAGTGCAATTGCTCCATAGTTGCAATTACCAGACTCCACCTTACTGCTTTCCAAGTAGGTAGGCTGTAATTAATGTTAGATCTAGTATTATTATTCTACTAGATGCAACATAGCACTGCATTTCCATCAGTGTCAAGTAGTTTGTGTGAGTGTCTATCCCAATCTCAGGGATAGTTTTTGATCTAGAACAGGAAGAGATTGCGGATTGCGGAGCCTCGTGGCAGGCAAAATCTCGAACCGCGCGAACACCACGCGAGTCATGTGCTCGTGTCAGAACCTGCAACGTGACTTCAGTATGATTATTGTGTAGGTAAAAAAAATCATTTACGTACTTTAATTGGATAGTATTGGAAATATAACCAAACTTCGTTTATATGAAGCGAGCAGCAAAAACTATTCTCTTAATAATATCTGGATATACAGGGTCCTTCTTAACATGCGGATACTTTTTTAAGGATATGATCAGACAGTCAAACTGAAAAACTTTCTCTATGGCACCAACAACGAAATCGCGAAAAAAAAATAACCTGTCCCATAAATTTGGCTAGAGTAGGTTTGTAGCTATGTATGGACGAGCAGATTTTTTTCTCAATTTCGATGTCGGTGCCATAGAGAAAGTTGTTCAGTTTGACGGTCTGATCATCCCCTTAAAAAAGTTTCAGCATATTAAGAAGGATCCTAAATGCATGCATGATAATTATACGTAATGTATAAATTTCACATAAATATACTTAGATGCATAATAAGTACTTAGGTACCTACACAAAATGTTGCCATTAAATCCGTACTTGTTTTTAATCGACGCCAATCGTGAGAAAAAGTCCAAAACGATCATCAATTATGCAGGTACAGGTATGTAACAATACAAAAATAAATAGCCCAGTCATTTTACGGAGTTTTGTTAGGCGGGGTAGGGAGTAATTATTAATTGGACTTTCAAACTGTAACCGGCACCATTTAGTGACAAAAAGACTATCTTAAAACATATTTAAAAAAATTCGCTATGCAACATAGAAATCAAAATTGTGCGTACCACAAGGCTTTTAAATTAATAATATTCATACCAATGCACTCATTTGACTTAGATTTAACAATATACATTATTTTTGAGCAATGAAATAGGCATTGAAATTTAAAGAATGAGGTATTTATTAGAAAATTCGAATGTATTTTTAAAAACATTCTTAGTAGACAAAAATATTTACACCATGTTTCAAGCATGATAAAGCCTTAAATATATGCAAAAAAAAAATTTACCATTAGGTGTTTTAGAACGAGATAATAGCAATATTTTAAAATTGGAACTGTTGCTGGCGTGATTTTTTTTAATTTTGGTACATCTCGAGGCTCAAATTGGCTCTTCAATATTATACCGAAAAAAATATCAATTATTAATTAGTCCCGGCTCAAACCGTAAAATGACTGCGCTATAAAAGGATTTCACAATAACACAACCCTGAGATGGAGCATCAGAAAACCAAAAATATTACCCCGACCGGCAGCCATCTTGTCTCGGCAGTCACTCCCCCGCCTTTCTGGTTCCATAAAACCGCGCGAAAATCGAATGTGGAACTCAGTCTTGTCGCGTGAACGCAACGCGGTGTCAAAAAAGCGCGCGTAAATTAGGTTTTTTATTTCTTTTTTTATTAAAGTGGCACTCGTAAGGTGTTCGGAAGGAAAAATGAAGTATTTTATTGTCCTTGCCGTTTTTGCTCTGGCTTTTGCCGCTGAAGAAAAGAAGGAGGAAGAAAGGCCGACGACTTTCAGGCGGCTTATTCCAGCTGATGTTTTGAGAGGTCAGTGTTTTGAGTGTTAAAAAGTTTTCAGATAAAATGTG
Organism: Agonopterix arenella; assembly: GCA_927399405.1. Classification (NCBI taxonomy): domain Eukaryota; kingdom Metazoa; phylum Arthropoda; class Insecta; order Lepidoptera; family Depressariidae; genus Agonopterix; species Agonopterix arenella. The sequence goes on along the minus strand of OV656718.1, from coordinate 5,109,711 downwards.
TAGCTCGTGTATACTTCATAAAGTTGACCATATTTTGTTCGTAGCACAAGCTTCCATATGTAATATTAATATAATAACAATAAAACAAAGAATTATTTCAATTAATTCACCGATTCATACCTCTCACATGGAGGAGTGCGATTTTTGAAAGTCACACGTTCAAAATCTTGATCAATTTGATGAATAGCCTCCGTAGTAATTTTGACGTTTTCTACTGATGATTTGAGACTTTCAAAAATCGCACTTCTGATTGATAAAATGATAAATCTAATGGAATTTTAAGTTCTGTTAAAAATACCACCAATATTTTGAAGAAAATTTTTTAAAACAGTGTTCCACAGAATGTTATCGAGTTTTTTAATCTGTTTTAAAGATTATTTTTATAGTGAGAGCACTATTAATCACTCAGTAGGTATATAAAGTCTAACAAAATTAGGATAAACTATTTTAAGGGGATGATCAGACCATCAAACTGAACAACTCTCTCTATGGGATCAATATTGAAATCGCGAATAAAAAAATCTGCTGTCCCAAACATTTAGGTCGAGTAGTGAACAGCTGATTTTTTTTAGAGAGTATGGAACAGCTGATTTTTTTTTCGCGATTTTGATATTGGTCCCATAGAGAAAGCTGTTTAGTTTAATGGTCTGATCGTCCCCTTAAAATTTTGTTAGACCTTATATATGATCTGATCACACAGAGAACACAGATAAATTATACGATAAACTTACGGATAGAGACAATATTTTTCTTTATTTTGAACCAAAAGAATGATTTAAGTACTTAACACTTTCGCGGACACTGAACGAGACACAATAGAACTTTTATTGTTATCACTGCTATAGCATGTCACTGTCCGCGAACGTGTTAATAAGTTTGAATTATTGTTTATTCGAAAGATCCATAAAATAGTAACATTAAATAAAATTATAAATAAAGTGACCTAAAACTAAACTAACCTAGGATGTGGTGCAGGTTCGGTCCTTGTGGGAATACTCAGAACGCTGGCCGCATTACTTAATTATAATTATTTTATTTACAAAAATAACCATTAGGTAGGTAACATTTACAAAGAAATTGTGGAAAGTTAAATATTCAATACAAAAATATATTTATTATTTTTCATTGTACTAAGACGTTTTGATTGCGTGATTAAATAACTAGTATTGTAATAGTTACTTAAAACAATTATTAAATAACAGTTCGTTGATCTAAATCGCGTGATTAGAACTGGAATTTATAATAAAAAACATACATTGACTAATGAAATCGATGCAATGCTTATTTCGTAAACAAATAATTTTATTGTACTATGTGTACTTAGTTTGATGTTTGATATTTAAAAAAAAATTAATGAGCAAACAAAATGACATTCTAATATCTAAGTCGATTACGTGCATATACAATGCATACAAAGAGATTGTTTTGTTTTGCGAATTCAAAAATGCACATCTAAATATTACAAAATACAGGGTGTTACACAAGTAAATATAAAAATAGAAAACTTTTAAGGGGGTGGTTTAGACCAACAAACTGAACAATTTTCACTACGGGACCAACATCGAAATCGCGAAAAAAATCTTTTGTTCCATACATTTAGCTCGAGTAGATCTGTAGTTTAGTATAGAACATCGCAAACGCATCGCATCATTGGGATTATGGCAAATCACCTCATTTTGGGGGAGGCCTATGTCCAGCAGTGGACGTCTATCGGCTGATATGATAATCAGCATTCTATATCATGAGTGTCTGCTTAATACAGAAGCATTCTCTTGTAAGCCGTTTTGACAGATCACTCAGACGTTAAAGGCTGTCAGTCTCAGTCACATAATAAATAAAGTCAAGTTTAACACGATCTGGAATTCAGCACAGTTGCATAGTAATTGGATTGCAATGTGATTAGAACTGAAATTGTTTTAAATTAGCGCGATCGCCCTCCAGCATTCTGCCAACAGAAAACATTACTTTCTTATTGCCAGTTGCACATACATTCATTAAAGATAATCCTCCATTAAATCTATTGCCATTGCCAACTTATGTCAAAAAAACAAAAAGTGACAGCATGAGATTTAATGGAGGATTATCTTTAATAAACGTACGTGCAACTGGCAGTTAGCCTCCTATACAGCTTATGTTTTGTGTAATAGAAGTATACGTGACACGTGTATACCATTTGTCTGCCCATAATATCTTTTAGCACCTGGGTTCTATTCTGCGGGGGTAATAAGAATGGTTCAAAGACGATCTGCTTAGCATGGAGGGCCCGGCCCTCGCGGCTTCCGTCCCTCTGGATTTTTGACTATTGCCAATGACCTACCTACCTAGTTTAAAAAAGGGCGTTCACAAAGGACCAGCGATCGTCTACGTGGCACAGGCTCAGCAAGCCTGTCAAGGCCCAAAAACCCCCCCCTAATAATAATAATAATACCTACCTAGTTACATTGCAGAAAAATCTCGAGCTCGCTTCGCTCGCTCCTGGTTTTCATCCTGGGCATATTAGTCGTATTGCAGTATTGATTTAGATATACCTAGCTACTGTACTGAAGAGGTGTAAAATCAGTTTTCCTAATAAGTCACATAGTGAGATTGAAAATGTTAGGAACCGCTGTATAGCACAACGCCATACAAGAGTTGACATGAAGAAGCATTTAAGAATAAGCACCAGAACACGATACGATGTTGTCAGAAACATTGCAGAAATTTTGTAGTATACTTACTAATAGAGTTATACAAGTTATAAAGCTTATGACACGATTTAAATCTAGAATTTCTAGATTATACGAAGCCTGTTTAGAAACTGGTTCTAAATGTAAGTCACGATTAACATTTAGAATGATCTATACACGATTATAGTCTATGATCTAAGACATTATACTGAATAGATTGCCATTTTGAAACAGGTAAGTACTATAAAATAAATTATAGTTTTAGTGCCATAGTAAATCAAATCCTAATAAGAGTAACAAAGAGTCCACTTTTGTTAAAACGTCTTTGCTTTCGAAATGTTTGACAGATTCAAAAACCTCTATATACAGGATGTGAAAAAACCCTGTCGGAGCCTTAAAAAGTTGCTCCAGACCATCAAACTGAACAACTTTCTCTATGTGGACCAATCTCCAATGTATTTGGCTCAAGTAGGTATGCAGTTTTGTATGGATGATCCTTTTTTTTTTGCGATTTCGTTGTTGGTCCCATAAAAGCAACCCTTTCTACCTTCTACCCTGTATTTAAAAGAACTGAAAGCTAAGACTGAAAGAGAACCTGGCTCTGCCTTAAGAGGACACTGAGCTTCCGGTGCTGCCTTCGATCGCCGTTTTTTTAAATATCTAAACAATTATATACAACACGAGCGTTAACCCACGACTTTGTCCGCATAAATTATATACCAGATTTTAAGTCAGATCATAAGCTATCAAACAAAAAAAGTTTCATAAAAATCGGTTCAGTAGATGCTCGTTCAAACAAACAAACAGACAAAAAATCCAAAAATTGGTGATATGGAATCAGGTACAACTAAAAACCATATCGTAACTTTTTTTGTTAATATCTTCAATGTACACACGGCGACACATCAAGCTATTCAAAACCAACATAAGCTGGCCGCGCGTAGGTCGTGTAACGAATCGTCGCGCGGCCAGCTTATGTTAGTTTCGTATAGCTTGATATGTCGCCGTGCGTACAGGTACACTTCTGTTACAGTTTTATAATAGTATAGATGAAAATAGAATGTCACATTGTAGTGTCATTGTTGTTTTTCAATTTATCCAAACATTACAGATGATTATGTTTCATGTTTGTAACGATAATAATCAGCAATGACTACATTGTGACATTCTTGTTTCTTTCATACCTAAATGTCTTCTATTCTATTCTTGGAAATGTATAAGTAAGAAAAAATACAATTTAGGCTAGCACCGGATGCTCGGTGCCCCCTTAAGTAATAATCAAATTCCGAATTGTAGAGATTTTAACTCATGAGCTTTTCAAATGTTAAAATCAGGTTTCCATTCCACCCTTCGAGCATTTATTCAGGGTCCAACATAACCACCCAAATCGCGAAAAAAACATCTGCTTCGAAAAAATTTTGGTCGAGTTGTATTGCAGTTTTGTATGGAACGGCTGATTTTTTTTCGCGATTTTAACCTTGGTCCCTAAGAGTAAGTTTTTCAGTTTGATGGTCCGAGCATCCCCTTAAGCATTATAAAGAAGGACCCTATACAGGATGTAACAAAACACCCTAGTAATACTTAAGGGGGTGCTTCAGACCATCAAACTGAACAACTTTCACCATAGGGCCAACATTGAAATCGCGAAAAAAAAAATCTGCAGTCCCATACATTTAGTTCGAGTAGATTTGTGTATGGAACGTCAGATTTTTTTCGCGATTTCTATATTGGTCCCATAGAAAAAGTTGTTCAGTTTTACGGTCTGATCATCCCCTTAAAAAAGTGTCAGAATATTAAGAAGGACCCTGGATAGCTATTGCGACTTAAGGCAAGCACAAGGTTGGTCTGATCTGATCCTATTGGGGTTCCCACTCCATTACATACATACATACATACTCACGCCTATGCTCACGCCTATGTCCCGCTTCTGGGGTAGGCAGAGACAACAGATCGCCACATGCTACGATTCTGACACACATCTTTCGCCTCCTCAACATCCATAAGTTTCTTCATACAAGCTCGACGGTTCCGGGTACATTTTCTTTGGCCCTTCTTCAGTACGCATCCGATTTGGTCAGCATACGTGCGCCTAGGGCGACCCCTTTCAACCATTCCATTCACACTTGCCTCGTAAATTTCATACGTCAACCTACTTTCGCTCATTCTTTCCTGACAAACCAGTAAAGGCAAGGAGACGACGATCAGGGACTTCCCTCGAGCTTAGAGCTGATGCGTGTATGTATGCACGTGTTGTATAGTTCATTTATTCAATTATCAAATTATGTATGACTCGTCGATGTCTTTTGTATGGGAATTACCATCTACGTCGTAGTCCTCATTGAAATAAAATTATAATAATTATTGCATTTATTAATTTTATATTTTTTTTATTAAACCTTTCCTTCTTAATATGGTGACTGCTTTTTAAGAGGATGATCAGACCATCAAACTGAACAATTTTCTATTTGGCACCAACAATGAAATCGCGAAAAAGAATTCCGCTGTCCCATACAAAACTCGACTGAAATGTTTGGGACAGCAGATTTTTTTTCGCGATCTAAGTTTTCCATTTAATTTTACATCTTGTATTATGAGGACCACGCAAAAATACACCGCAAACAAAACGCGTTAAAAACCAGCTACAGCGTATGATTTTAATATTTTATTCCAGTGTAGATTAGAAATTGTGATAGACATAATTTTATAAAATGAAGATGGACAATTTAGATAAACCTAAATTTTGAATGTAACCGTAATTTTGCTAACACAATAGACTTTAAAAAAATCTAGCGAAGAACGTGTCGGCCCGCGTAATGTGGGTTCCAAATCGGATTTTGCAATAATTATGTTTATTAATAAATTGATGTAAAAAGAATACAATCTAGGACCCTTGGGACCATGTCCAAAAGTATTTCTAATAAGATGATGACGATGTAACAAAAAAACAAAAAATATAATATAATTATTAAAAAAAAATGTTTTTGGAACTAAATATAACTTTACTAAACAAAGTATCTTATTTCAACTATTGGTTATAAAACATGTTACAGAGATGTTATACTATTTTGAATCAAATTAAATTCTTATAAATTTAGTATTGGACTGGATTTGATCCCGCACACTTCCAAACCTACAGCCAAACCATAAAATATGGTTTTGTAGGACTATAAGTAAAACATGTATGTATTTCAAAACTTTTATTAAATAAATTAAAAAAAAACCACGCATTTGCTTTCGTCCAAATTAAGCTGCCGAGCTTCCAATTAAGTTCTCAGTCCGAACGGAAAATAATATGTTAATTGCTTATAGGTATTTCAAGCATGTTAGGTTTTGTTTGTTACTTTTTTCTGATCTTAAATATTTATGTTTGAATCAAATTAAAGATTGAAAAATTTGTCTCAGGCGGGACTTGAACCCGCTCTTTTCCAAACCGGGGAACTGCGTTATCCAATTTCGCCACCGAGGCCACTACCCAGAGAATGAAATTTTCAATCTGTTGACTGGGGACGTGAGTGCGGGTTCAAGTCCCGCCCAAAACGATTTTTTCAATTTTTAATTTGATTCGTAATAGCACAACATGGCTGTAACATGTTTAAAAATCAATAATATTTATGTTTGGTTGATGGCAGCTACAAAAAGTTGGGCAAAAAAACGGCAAAAATCCGCATTGTCTTTTGCTTGCGGAACCCTGAAAAGCATTACAGTTCAGTCATTCACCTCGGAAGCTAGAATAATGGATTTTGATTGCACTTTCACACCATTCAGACTTTCACAAGGTTTTTTAGAATATTTTTGATTTTTATCTGAGATTGCATTGTGTTCTGATACCACTTATAAATAAATATACTTATTTAATTGTTTCGTACATTTTGCTAGCAAATTAAAATTAAGTACTTAAAAAAGAACTTTTATTTAGAAAATTGTGATTTTAAATTTATTTTTAATTTATTTATTAAATAATCTTAGATAATAATAAAAAACACATTTACACATGCTCTACTTAAGTACCTACGTCTACTTTATTTATTATAAGCTTCTCGCATTGCGATGTATGTTCCTAATTGTTTACCTACTTATCAGTTGTTTGTTTTATTTGTCAGTCAAAAAATATTTCTTTTTTTTTTCCACAAAATCTTAAAATGCCCTGCATATTAAAAACTGCTGAAATTTTGAACTGCAAAAAACGCTAAAAAGAGTTTATTTTTTTGGAATTAATTTGTCATAGATTACACAAGGCCCATAATAAAATATAAAATATGACATGCAAACTTAACCTATGTTCAATAAATACATTTTAAATTAAATTAAAATAAATACATAAAAAAAATTAAATAAAAAAAATCTAAATAATTTTTTTTATAAATGTAAAAAAAATTAAATAAATAAAAAAAATCTTAATGATTTTAAATGTATTTTTTTAGTATACCTAGTCAAATTCAAACTAAATTATTTGTAAAATTATATTTGCTTTGTTATTTTACCGTTCAAAATAAAATTTTAAATATTTTCTGTTCAATTAGTAGGTTAGTTAGTTAGTTTAGTTATTTACTGTTTAATTAGTCAGTATATTTAATTTCTTTTCCAGTAGTCCAGGTTAGATTCTGGTACTTTAAATGGGGCTTGATATCTGTGTGCCAACGTCCAAGATATTTATAATTTACGAGCGTTAACCCGCGACTTCGTCCGCACAAATTATATACAAGATTTTAAGTTAGATCATAGCTAGCTTAGCTATCAAACAAAAAAAGTTTCATCAAAATCGGTTCAGTAGTTTTTGCGTGATACTCGTTCAAACAAACAAACAAACAAACACACAAACAAACAGACAGACAAAAAATCCAAAAATTGGTGAAATGGAATCAGGGACACCTAAAAACCATATCGTAACTTTTTTTTTGTTAATATCTTCAATGTATAGACAAACTTCCTGTTACAGTTTTATAATAGTAGAGAAAAAAGTTTCATCAAAATCGGTTCAGTAGTTTTTGCGTGATACTCGTTCAACTTCCTGTTACAGTTTTATAATAGTATATAGATAGATAGATTTATACGTTGAATAAATTAATTTTGTTATAAAATAAAATGATTGTACGGTTAACAATAGAAGTAAATCCACATTCAAACGCGGATCAAACACAGTGAGCACGAATAATAGATTACAACGTAGTAGTTTGATGCAATATACGCTACTATGAGGAAATGGTGCAACCGGGGCGGGCCTACCTACCTCCTCATTAGCTTGCAATACGTAGAATGATTCGCAATCTATAACATCGATTAAGGCTGCACCGAGCCTATTGTGCTGCCCCCAATCGTATATTTTTTTTATTTCTTAACAATAAAAAAATATTTTCAAAAAACAAGAATGTCACATTGTAGTAATTGCAGATTTTCAATTTATCGTTTCACTGCAGATTTTTTTTGTAACGTTTATAGTTATTATTACTATCTTTGAAACCGCCAAAAGTGGCCACTTTTGGTGGTTTTAACGATAATATCTACAAGCATAAAACATAATAATCAGTAATGTTTCGATAAATTGAAAGCCAATCAAGAGTGCGATTTTTGAATCTCATACGTTGAACTCAGCATTTGAAAATGTATGGAGATACGCATCTTTCTACTGCTGATTTGACTTTCAAAATCGCACTCCTGGAGTATGATTTTTGAAAGTCACATCAGCAGTAGAAAGATGCATTATCTCCATAGTAATTTTGACATTTTCAAGTGCTGACTGAGCTCAGCGAATGAGATTCAAAAATCGCACTCCAGGACTACATGTGACTTTCTTGTTTAATGAAAATGTTGTTTATTTGTTGAGAAATAAAAAAAATACAATGGAGGGCAGCACTATAGGCTCGGTACCTTCTTAAGGCGGGTGGTTACTGCCAAATAAATGTTTTTTCACTTCACAAGCTCGGAAAGATTCTGTTTATCATTCGAAATCTGAGTGCAAACGTGCATTTTATCCGCTAGCGTAATTGACTTAGGATACTATGGACCTTGGGTCCACGCTCAAAAGTGTCCGAACCAAAAGAAAACCAATATTAAAAAAAAAAAACCAATTGCGTACCAGTCTTTGTTTGACCGACCGCCTTAACTATGAATGCTAAATAATTCTATTTCAGAACGGAACTTGCGCGCGCATTTTGACATTTTACTTTTTTTAGGCTACGATGTGGCTACGATATGGTGATTCAACCAAACTGTTGTTTTACTAATGTACCTATCCGTTGGAGGTTTCCCTGATTTGTTTCCTTGTTGTTGCTTATTTTAAAAACAAATGTAACAGAGTGCAGATCGAGAATGGGATAGAATAGACTGAAAAATAAGAAAATAATAAGATGTAATAGGTAGGTAGCTAAATATTGTAACTTAAAAAACTTACACAAGATCATTGACCGTTCTTTTATAAGACGCTAGCGTTAACCCGCGACTTCGTCCGCACAAATTATATACCAGATTTTAAGGCGGTTGCAGAGGGGTCAATTTTATACAAAACTTTGACGCACAATACGCGTAGACGGTATTAATATAAGTAACTTTGTATATAATATTTGCAATTTATAAAATAATTACGAAGATATAAAGCTTTGACATTTTTCATACAAAATTTTAAAAGCTTCGTAATTATATTATAAATTGCAAATGTTATTTGTTACGCGGCAACTAGATTTTCTAAACTATTTTTCCATATATAAAATATAACTTTTATTAATTCCGTCTACGCGTATTGTGCGTCAAACTTTTGTATGGACTGAAACCACCTTAACAACTTTCTCTATTAATGTTTTTGTAGTTTCATCTATTTCAGATTATTAATTATGTTATTCATCGATACACATACTATTTAAAAAAAATGGCTTCCATCTTGGTTGTGATGATTTAGCCTATACGAAGCTTTTGCACAGACGGTTACGATTACGTTTCCGCGGCTAAAACCGCCAAATAGATTTTTATCTATACTATTATAAAACTGTAAATTAAAAAAAAACAGGTTTGTTTGTTTGTTTGATCGAGCTTCACGTGAAAACTACTGAACCGATTTTGTTGAAACTTTTTTGTTTGATAGCTTATGATCTGACTTAAAATCTGGTAGGTATATAATTTGTGCGGATGAAGTCGCAGGTTAACGCTAGTGAAATATAAAAATGAATAATGTTTACGCTTTGTGATGAAACAAAAAGTGTTACATAAACCATTTCAATCAGTAAGTACATCATTTATTGCAACGGGGTCAATGCCTTTAATAATGTTATTTTTAAGCAACAGTTTTTATGCTGGATGCGTCAGGTTTTACGAAACCGCATCGGCCATGGCCTCAGTTTAAAAAAACAAAAAAGTCCGCTCGGAAACCAGTATTTCGACCGCCCCAAAAGATTTTAAATGTCAAGTTTGATATACAGACATTGCACACTTCCCGTTAAATTAAGAAAACGAACGATATTCGTCAAAAAGTTGCAACAAAATACCATTTGAAATGCCAAAATCTTTATTTTCGCGATCAGTTTCTTACACGTTCTTTACGTTTCTTTATTTTCACGTTCACGGAAAAATAGAGCATAAAAACAGCAATTTCCTGTTGACCTTATAAAATGTAAAAGGACATTTAACTGTGACAATAAATTAATATGAGTCATGTATTAATAAAATTAAAATGCAGCTTCGAAGTGAACGGTGTGAAGCGACCTTGGTGAGTTCTAGAACACATGGCTCGTTCTAAAATCGAAAGTGTTTCTTGTATGGCCAGTAACAAAACGGTGTCATCTGTTCCATTGCCAAAAACTATGTCACTTAACTGAATTCGAAATTCGAATCGGCAATGTTACGTTATGCAACAGCGGGCGTTACTGAGCTGCGGATGAGTCTGCAGATATCTACATAAATTCAAGACTTTGCATCCTTTCGGGGTAGTCAAAGCTTTGGTGCACCTTTTGAGCGCGATACGCTAACTAGCGTACCTATAATTTAGCCTCTCATATGCTTTGGTGGAGATCTGCACAAAGAACAATGCATTTTCTATTGAGTCTCGTATCTGTTTTAGCATTCGAGAGTGTTAAATTTATTCAAACTTTTATTCATGGTATTCAACGTCGATCGGCTGACTTGATTAAAAGATTGAAGGCGAAATTTTTTTTTCGAATCCTTGAAGTATAACTTCTTACATGCACCTCTAACCAATGACTAGCAATATCATCTAACTAAAAGTTACTTTTATCAAGCAATCAACTCAATCTCGACCGTATAGTTATAGGACATAACGAAAAGCCTCCAAATGGATCCGGGGTGCAGCTTGGCATCTGTAGGTATACCTACTATTGACGTCTTGCTTATTCTAATGGACGTTTGTCATAAGTGTGAATAGATGTCAAGTAGCAATTTATGTCTTCTATCTACTCTTATATTTGATATTTGCTTACATGCGTACAAAAGTACACAAACTATTTTTTTTAGATGAAAGTATTTGTCAAATGATTTAGCATACCTCTCAAAAATAGCAAAATGAGCTTTATAAAATGGAGTGCTTTATTCTAAACGTTCTATATCTGATAAAGGTTGAATAATAGTTAGTAGAAAGCGTTTCGTAACAGTAATGCAACGGAAAAGATCCTTGCAGCTTCCTACTTGAATTTGCATTGCATAACCTAGTTTGCGCATGCTCACATTCAACAACACGAATGAGAATCTCGATCCTTCTATATTACGTAATATTTTTAGCACTAAGCTAGAACACTAAGTTTAAGCTTTAACCTATATTTTGATTTTAAACTGGTTAGCAAAAGTCGTGACTGATAATCTAGAACAGTTATTGCTGCAAAGTTAAATTAAGAGGCGTCGAGGAGCTTTGGTATTTGAAACGAATGACAAAGTGAATCAATACTGTATAGGAGATGGTTCAGACCATAAAACTGAACCACTTTTGTAATGAAATGGCACTAGCATTGAGCGAAGAAGAAATTGTTGTTACATTTTCACGATTTCAATGTTAAGTTTTCAAAGTATCTTATGTGAAATCTACCAATTCGCATTGGGCACGTGTGATGGATTAACGCCCATACACCCTCCCTGAGGTGAGGGTAGGCATGTGCCCTGCAGTGGGACGTATATAGGCTGTAATGATGTTGATGATGATCCGATGGTGGTCAGAAACTGTGTTGCAACTACCACTTATTAAGCGAGCTGTTGTAGCAAGGCAGCCGTGATATGATATGCTGCTGAATTTTTGTTCACTAACAGAATTGATTAGCGAATTTCATCTTTATTGCATTGTGTGGCATAACACCTAGTTGTATGTTCCGAAAATAGAAATAATTATTCGTCTGTACAAATTATGTAACAATCATGCTTGTTCAAAATGTTATGCATTCTTTTTATTTTCACTTTCTTGACAGTAAAGAGAGCGAGAAATTACCGTTAGTTTTGTTTCATTGCAATTGTTTTGTTTTTAGTTTTTCTGGCTTAAAATTAAAAGACTCTATTTTTCTCGTTGGTATCGCACGAATGCTGGTTTTTGGGGGGATAACATGGATGGGAGAATAGGGAAAAGATCTTTGTGGGGTAAAAGGTAAAAGCTAGATCTACCTATCACCAACTTACTTACTTATCGTGTGGGCAGAGCCCTTGTGTCAGAGTTTTTTCAGACCGCCTTACGGCCTCTGACGTTGTTTTTACGTAATGACTACTACCACCAGATATAGTAGCCGAGACCAACGGCTTAACGTGCCATCCAAACCATGAAATCATTTTTCTTTTCAGACAATCAGGTGATTCAGCCTGCAATGTCCTAACCAATTGGGGAAAAACGCACAAAGTGACATATCACTAGGTGTCCCCCGTGGGAGTCAAACCCACGACCTCCGTGTCGAGAGTCCAATGCTCTTAACCATTAGACCACGGAGGCAGTTACCAATTAACACGTTGTAATTTTATCTTTTTTTTAACCTGTTTTGTCCCACTGCTGGGCAAAGTTCTCCCCCAAACCCTTCCACTTCTTCAATTACAATCTCTCTTCTTTTTCCAATTTTATCTTTAAACCTTCAAAATTTGACGTGAGATAGTTGGGTCCGAAGATAGTATTTTTAGGCTTAAAAGTAAAAAAAACATGCATGTCACTGAGTCTGAGGCATCCGTTGACGAAGTATCTTTCATGTTTTCCTTCATAATAAAATAAACTATTTTTTTTCTTATAAACAGCAAGGTTGCTCATTCATGTCGCATCAACGCCATCTATCGAGCCATTTGGAACATTTTTTTCTTTTTTAATGTCTTTTGGAAGCTCCCCCATTTACGCTGAACAAACATAAAAAAAAGACCAATAGAACACCTCTTTTTTAAGTCTGCTAAAACAGTTTTGCAAAGTAGCAAAGATTCTGAGCACTGAGCATCAAAGAGGATTACGTATGTATTTAAAAAAATTACAGTATCGATTTAATAATAGATAATTGAAACTTAGTTAACATACAGAACACGGATAACAAAACGATTGCTGTTCAAGCTTCAACGAGCATAAAAGTGAAAGGCACTGACCGTAGACAGAACAAGCTCATTTCCTGGAAGTCCCCGACTAAATAACTATAAAACCAATAAATTATTCTCAAAAACATTGAATACACAAAAACTAAAAACATTAGCCTTAGATTAAATTGAAATAGCGGAAGATAGGTGACGTTCTTGCATTACGTACTCGAACAATGGATCTGTTTTTCATGTACTTACGAGTGAAAAGTAATGCCATGTGATTTGCTTTTTTCTTTTTGAATGACTTTTACAACTAGTAACCTATAAAATAAAAATTATATCTCAATCACGCAATGCCGCTCGGATTGCGACCTGGAGTGCGATTTTTGAATCTCATTCGATGAGCTCTGCAGTTGAAAATGTCACAATTACTATGGAGATATGCATCTTTCTGCTGCTGATTTGACTTTCAAAAATCGCACTCCTGGAGTATGATTTTTGAAAGTCAAATCAGCAGTAGAAAGATGCGTATCTCCATACATTTTCAACTGCTGAGTTAAACGTATAAGATTCAAAAATCGCACTACAGGTCAATTAGGCGAAGGGGGCCTAATTTATGCGGTCCTTGCGCTATAAATAGACTAGTCACCATCTTTGCTAGGCGTAGTCCGTCCCACACTACGCCTGCCAATTCATGGTCTCCACTCTAGAACTCTGACTCCCCATCGGTTGTCAGTTCTTCGGCAGATATGACCAGCCCATTGCCACTTTCAACTTGCTAATTTTTAGAACCACTTTAATTTTCTGACGAGTCACCTCATTGCCATTTAATTGAAATAAGATAAACTAAACGCGGAAGATTAAATGTTAAAAGCAAGTGAAAGTGAACAGTCTAGAGTGTCTAGTCACATATCAAAATGTAGGTCGAACCAGTCACTTATCCGAAGATAGGTTTTATGAAATAATATCTTGTGCAACACCTATTTGTACGTTATTGAAAATAAAACGTTCTCTTTTCGAAACGAAAGATGAGGAGTGAAGGCTGGAAATTAATTTTAAAATAAAAACAAAACTTGTTCTTTATATCTAATCTATTACAAAACCAAAGAGAATGTAACTCACTATACAAAACTGTGACAGAAGTGTATCTGTGCATTGCTGTTCATTGAATTTATTTAAATATGCAGGGTTCTTCTTAATATGCTGACATTTATTTAAGGCGATTATTGGTTTGCAGTTTTGTATGGAAGAGCTGAAATTTTTTTTGCGATTTTGATGTGGGTGCCATAGAAAAAGTTGTTCAGTTTGACGGTCTAATCATCCCCTTAAAAAAGTGTCAGCATAATTATTAAGAAGGTTATAATGTATGGTTTTTCGGTGTCCCTGATTCCAAATCAAGCAATAAACATTTTTTGTCTGTTTATGTGTTTTTTCGAGCATCACGCAAAAACACAGATTTGATGAAACTTTGAAAGCTTTTATGATTTGACCTAATATCTGTAATTTATGCGGACGAAGTCACGGGTAAATGCTCGTTTAAACAATAAAACTTTCTCTTTTTGAATCTGAACATGAGGAGTAAAGGCTAAAAAAAAAAAATTTTTTTTTTTTAAATACAAATTTTTTTTTAGTTTGTCGATGCTCTTTTCGGATGGGTGTAGTTTTCCGGTAATATTTAGAATAAAAGAATAAATCGATACACTTTTACGCTGCTTGTGCAGTTATGCATTGCATAATAAAGAGAGCAATGGTCTAGATGTTTAAAAGGATTTCCATACAAACGTATTCCCCTATTTCCTCCCTGAGTAATGTCACTAGAGCAAACAATTTTTTACCATACAATCGATGTTACCTCTGCTATGTCCGTATGTCTTGCTTTTTTGCTTTAATTAATTGCTGTCAGAACTAGGGACCAAGATGACCAGTTTCACCGTCCGTTTTCAGACATACAGCTAACAAATATGACGAATAAAAACAAAAAAAGCAATACATACAGACATAGCCAAAGTCTTCAAATCATCAAAATCAATTCATAATTGGCGGAGTAATCGCGTAACAAACATACAAAAAACATACGGGTCGAATTGAAAAACGAAAAACGAAAGACCTGTCAAAGCGCCTGATAGACTCGACAGGGGACCCAAGAGCTGGCACTTTCCTCGCTCAACGGATCAGCATAGCCATTCAGCGAGGAAATGCGGCCAGCGTTCTGGGTACCCTCCCACAAGGACCGAATCTGCACCACATCCTAGGTTAGTTTAGTTTTAAGTCTATTTATTTATAATTTTATTTAATGTCACTATTTTATGGATCTTTCGAATAAACAATTAATCATCAAAACTCCTCCTTTTTGTTTTTTTTGTCGTTTGGTCAGTAAACTAAAAATTTGTTTGCATTGAATACTTTTCATTTACTTTATTTTATTTATTTCGTTTTTAGAGAACTTACAGCTAAATAACAGTTTTGTGACACAGACAAATTGATAGTTAGATGCTGACAACAAGTTCCCACATATAATAATAGAGAAGAAAAAAGACTTATAAATAAAGCTAACATTAAAAATCAAAGGTAAAACAAAATTATTATGAACCATCAAAGAAGTCACGTGCTAAAATATGTTAGTCTATCGGTGCTTGTTTACTTAAGAGGCTATGTGAAAAAAATAGGATTCTTCAAAGCGTCATATATCATGAAGTACTAACAGTAGGAGTATGATTTGCGGATATGTGTAAATTGAACATATAATTGAAGTTTTGACAAGAGCCAAAACACGATTAAGACACATTTTCTCGATAGAAAAACAAGCCAAAGTAGCCTCTGTCTTTATCGATAAACGCTTGGAACTGCTAAACGATGAATAATAGAAACACGAGCCTAGGTTTAAAAAAAAGAGATTGTTATTTTACAAATTTTGATTAGAGCAGAATTGAACTTACATAAATAGTACAATCACAATTAAATAAAGTTTGTATTACGCTTGCGTCGTTTCAAGCGCGCGCGTCGCCCCATCTCTTTCTCTCGCATCAGGCAGTAATATAAGCTATCACACGCCCATTTCGCTTCAATTATTTTTCGACATAGGCCCTTAAAGTTTACTTTAAGTTACAAAGTTTAACATAATATACAAGAAACAAAACATCATCGCTACAAAATAATATTGGTTTCCAACTTTCGTTCCGCACTTTCTAACAACGTTTCTTACTTGCGTTTCTAAATAAATACTACAAGATGGACAGTCTTTTGTTTTTACTCTCCATTATTAGCACAGTCATTTTACGGTTTGAGCCGGGAATAAATTAAGAATTGATATTTTTTTTCGTTACAGTATGAGCTTCGAAATATACCAAAATTTAAAAAATTACGTCAGCAAAAGTTCCAAATTTTAAATTCAGCAAATTTTCTTGTTCTAAAAAACCTGATGGTAAATTTTTTTGCCCATATTTAAGACTTTACCATTATATATTTTTTACATACTTCAATCATGGTGTAAATATTTTTGTCTGCTAATAAGAAGGCTTTGAAAAATACATTAGTATTTTCTAATAAATTTATACCTCATTTTTTAAATGTCTATGCCTATTTTATTGCTCAAAAATAATGTATATTGTTAAATCTAGTAAAAATAAGTGCATTGGTAATAATATTATTAAGTTAAAAGCCTTCTGTGACTCACAATTTTGATTTCTACTTTCCGTAGCGACATTTTTGTTAATAATGTTTTTAGAGTCTTTTTGTCAGTAAATGGGGCCGCGCCGGTTACAGTTTAAAAGTCCCATTAATAATTACTTCCTACCCCTCCTAACAAAACTCCGTAAAATGGCTGGGCTATAATTACCTTTTACTTTACGAATACAACATGTATATAACAGCATTTTTTCATTGAAACCTTTAATATGCCAAATGTGAGCCATGCTACAACTGCCTGCAAGACAGTTGAGGGTAGTATCAATGTTTCTGATCACACCAAATCCGATTATGGTCGTGCAGTTTATTTATGTATACAAAACAGCCTAGTAATACTTAAAAAGGTACTTCAGACCATCAAACTGAACAACTTTCACTACGAATACGAAGCCAACTTCGAAATCGCGAAAAAAAACAGCTGTTTCATACAAAACTGCAGGTTTCGATTTCAAATGTACGGGATAGCAGAATTTTTCAATCATCAATTTCAGCTCCATAGTGAAAGATTTTCAGTATGATGGTCTAAAGCATCCCCTTCAACTAAACTTAAACTTCTTTCTTACTACATATTACTAGGGTGTTTTGTTACACCCTGTACGTGACATGTATACAACAGCAGATTGATGTTTTGAGCATTTTGGTGTGCAAATAAGGAATATTTATCTCATCTTATCTTATCTTATCTTGACTAACCAAAGACATCTCTTGCAGACTTCCCCGGCATGTGTTTCGCGTCGACGCGCTGCGCGACCGTCGAGCCCGGCAATACCTGGGACCTGGCGCCGTTCTGCGGCCGCAGCACTTGTGTCGTCAGCGAGGACACGCCCCCAAGGCTGCTGGAGCTGGTAGAGGACTGCGGACCTCTCCCTCTTGCCAACCCCAAGTGCAAGCTTGATACTGGTTAGTTTAAACATTATTTCAATCGATGGGTGGCGCGTTGCGAAGAGGTGTGGACACTCAAACATGAGGGTCCGGGTTCAAATCCGCACCGTCAGCATGCCATGTACCAACGAGTTTTTATAACTTATGTACCTACGTAACACAGACTGCTCTCAAACGGTGAAGGAAAATATCGTGAGGAAATCTGAATACGCTGAAGAAGAAATTGTGATGCATATGTCAAGACGACCAATCCGCATTGGGCATGTATGGTGGACTAACGACTATGCACCCTCCTTGAGGGTAGGTCTATGCTCTTTACAGTCTACGGATTATTTCAATAATTTTTTAAAGCTTTTTATCATTCATAATCAATTTCTGTTTGTTGTACCTGTGTACCATAAAATTATACACACACTTAATACAATAACCAAGAAAATAATTCCGCTCGTCAGTCTTCGTTTGCGCAGAGCAGTACAAAATCGGGTATTCTCTATCTCGCTCCAACTCGAATAGCAGAATTATGGATGCTTCGGCAACGAAAAGGGCGCGAAAGCAATAAGCCAATAGCGGCAAGGTGTCACATCCTGATTAGTCAATATAATTTCGCGCGCTTTAAAATTTGTCAACTGCGCAGGTACATCGGTGAGACTTATAAACCTTGTACTAATGTACTGACATATTCAACCTTTTTCTGCCGCAGACAAGACCAATAAGACAGCTCCTTTCCCTGGTTGCTGCCCGATCTTCACATGCGAAGATGGCGCCAAGTTGGAGTACCCCGAACTCCCCTCTCCAGCTGAAGAGGAGAAGAAAGAAGAAGAAGAGAAAAAGGAGAAAGCTTAAATAAATAAATAAAAAATGAAATAAATACTCACGCCGTAAAATAAAAAAAAATGGAAAAGATGGCGAATAAATTTGTGGGTAAAATAATTGGTCTCAAAAAATCGTACCAAAATTTTTTAGTTTTAAAATCGGCCATTGACATTTACAAAAATCCAGAGATACTTTCTAAACTTTGTTCTAAATATATCGGTATTTTAACTTCGGTGACTAAATAGAATAACAATGGCCAATTCAAAATCCATTTCCTATTTCCTGTCCTTTATTTCTATCTTTTTTTTAAATAATACAACATAACTGTGACAGAAATCAGTGACATTGTTCAAAAAGAATGACATTCATTTTGTTACTAGATTACGTTTTTTATTGTGATTAGTTTTTAGAAATATATCGGCTTTTTTACTTGAATACTGCCAACTATGTTTGTGATATTGATTACATAAATAAAAAGTAGAAAAGTTATTCAATAAAAAAAAAATACAAAATTTCTAATAAGTATTTTTATTTGACTTACCTAAAACTTCGAGGAAGAGATCAATCGTCGAATCCAACTCGGCTGGGCAGCTTCCTGTAGGCCTCGTATGCCACCCCCGAGAAAACAATCAAAATCGAGATGTGCCACCATCCTTATTATTTTACGTATGCCAGAAAGAGCGCGCATGACATTTTTCTCGATTAAACGCTTTGTCGTGGGTGGCATGCTAGCCGTACTGGAAGCTACATAGTAGGTTTCTTCACGTCCCAGATACCGCAGTGTCTCAAAACGAAAGTCTTTGGACCAGAGTGTGTTGCCAGTGATGGATGTCATATGGAACCAGAGCAAAGAAGCGCTTTTTCTTCGGAGACGGCTCTCGCCACTTGTCTTCCCGCTCACGCTGCTAAAATTACTCATGCCCTCTCGTTCGCACCACACGGCGCGCCTTATGGTGTTATGTAAATCATTGCATAACCTGTGGCGACACGTTCCACGCCTACTTTGCACTTCTAACCCCTTTTATAATGTTCTGAGATCTACACAATAAAGTGTGGTGATCATTTTGTGTGCTAACTTCCCCACTAGGATGATTTCACTACAAACACGATGAAAATGGTCACGATACGCCCGAAGTCTCTCATAGATTGATTGATGGAGAGGAATAAAAATGTCACTCCCCCTCCTCTTTACCAAACCAAAATATAAGAAAGACTATCTAGTACTACATCATCATTGTCTTGCCCATTTCCCATTATTTGCGGTCGGCGCAATATGTCATCCTCTTCCATTCATCTCTCTTAGCCGTCGTTTCAACACTCACTCCTTTTTTACACATATCATCCTTCACACAATCCATCCATCTTTTCTTCGGCCTCCCTCTCCTACTACAGCCATCCACATTCATACTTAACACTCGTCTCGTAACATGACACTCTTCTCTCCGCATTACATGCCCATACCACGATAATCTATTACCCTGCAATTTTTCCGTTATAGGTGCTACTTTCAAACTTCCTCTAATATACTCATTCCTAATCTTGTCCATTCTAGTTACACCACACATCCATCTCAACATTCTCATCTCAGTTGCATGCAATCGTTTCTCATCCGTCCCTTTTGTGGCCCAACACTCTGATCCGTACATAACGACTATCTAGTACTACATACAGTACTGATACTCCCTGCATCCCACTAACTTTTTACCTCACCCTGTAGGCCTCGCATGCCACCCCCGAGAAAACGATAAAAATCGAGGCAAGACAGCCTCCCATAGACTATCCACTAGTACGATTGTTCGAAGCTTTGCTTTTGTTGAGTATTTATTCACTATTAGTGGCTCAAAGGTACACGGAGAAAAATATTTATTTTATTTTATTCATTTTAGGAAAACTTACGGACTAATTACTGGATAGTAGGGTATCAACCTTTTATAAAACAACATTGCCAATTCAAAGGTTCCACAGATAAAGATCTAGTATAATATGTGAAAACTATTTATTTTGGCAGACTTTACTAGAAAATGTTGTGTATTTACACACACATTTCATGTTTGGTGTGTTTAGTGTTAGTAGAATTTAGTAAAATCTATCCTTTGATAAGTTATATGTTAAGATAGACAGTCGGAGCTGCAAACACGTCAAAAAAATGCAACCAGCACGGCTAGCCACGACAAAGCGTTTAAACGAGAAAAACTTCGTGCGCGCTCTTTTTGGCCTACGTAAAATAATAAGGATTGAGGCACATCTCGATTTTTGTCGTTTTCTCGGGGGTGGCATGCGAGGCCTACTGGTAGGGCCGCTAAGCCCTATCCATATACACGCACACAGAGATAAATTGTATGATGCTCACGCACACCAACATGAAAAAGTTGGCCCATTTGTTTTAGTATTTTAGAAGCGTGAGGTTTTATCTTGACATTATAATTAATAAAAGAATCTACGAAGAATTCAATTTATAACTAAAAATTATCCAGTACAGTTTAGTCTGCAATTTTTTTTCTAGTTAAGCACTACTAAAACTGGATAAGTTACTCCGTGTAGAGATATGTGGAAAATAGGTTAAAATCCCACTCTTACTAGGGGAAATAACACTGGAAACAATTAACTCAATATTTTATTCGGGAATAATTAATTGCATATAATAAATACACAATACAGTACGATTCTCAACATTTTATAATGTATATAATTATAAACATACAGCTAAAAGTTGTTTTGAATTAAAAAAATTGCTACAAACTTATTGAAATAATTCGTGAGACATTTAAATTTAAAAACTAAAGTGAAGTGTCACTTGTTTTTTTTTTATTAATTCTAGTGAAAAAAAGGTTTCGAACCTAATGCAAAGACATTTTTTTTAAACATAACAATCTATAAATACATTTTTTTAACCTCTCAACTACATTATAGTTTATCTAAACACTGAATCCTTATGTTATATGATATTACATATTTTAAAACGTTATTATTTTTTAAAACTATATACGATAAAATATAATCAACTAACTATACTGTTAAAATCACAATTCTCCTAATCGTAACATTTAATACAATTTTATTTAATTTTTAGTATCGCACAAAGTAGACATTGACCGATTTACAGTTTTACACATTTTGAGCCGAATTCCGAATGAAATTTTAAGCTGTCAAAAATTCAAAATGGCGTGCTCGTTTCAACAGAAAGCGCGCGAATTTTTAACATTTACTTTACAGCTAGAAAACCAGTTTTCTATGGCCATGAAGCCATGTTATATGTCGCATATAATATATGCGATTGTTGTTCGTAATTAATGCGAATTACTCACAGTGTAACTTCTATTTAACGACTACCAGACGTAGGAATTATTTGATTTTAGTTGGTTTGCCTTACCCATACCATAATGAATAGATAATAATAGTACGATATAAACGAAACTCCCGCGTTAAATGTTAAGATTCGCCTACAAAATATCAAGATACGCCTACCAATCTCGTGTTGGTTTAACCACAGTTTCGCGTCTATAGTGTACTATTATTTATTCATATGCCCGTACATTGATACATTATTAATCATTCTCATTAGCGAAAATGTAGCTGCCTACTTTTGTTTGTTCTAATTGCCTAGCACGTGTTTTTCTTCATTCATACTAATACTTTACGCAGTGTAGCATCCAAAAAGTCTATAAAAGGAGCCAAAAATTAAAAAAAAATGCTGCTGAGTGCGTTTTTCTGTTCGAAATTTTGTCGTCTTTTCTACCCTACATTTAAAACTTGCAATAAAGCATTCGATCCCTTGAGTTTTGTTATATAGAGCTTACACTGTATCTTCAAATTCAGATTGTTAATTTTTTTTTATACGCTGATGTTACGCCAAAAAACCATTACTCCAGCCAGCTACCCCACAAATTAATTTTATCATGATTTCGGTCGGATCTATTATCGATTACATTCAACAACGATTTAAAAAAGAAGTTTTTAAGCAAAAATGCAACACAGATTTAGAGAGAAAAATTATCTACAAAATTGCGACAAACCATTCAGGTGAACGGTAGACTGTGGCTTTGACTAAAATATTAATTATGCTGTTTGGTCACAGAATATAGAAAATGAGCACGATATAATTTAGAATGCCCACTTCTTGTAGCTATAAGAAACTGTATTTCGCAAAAAAAAATTTATTATCTTTGTCATAGGTAATATTATAAGCTATCTAAGTATTTTTTTGTTTATTTTACATTATAGTTCAACACAATTTCAAAATATCTATCTATTTCCGATTCTCGTCAACTCGCCACTGCCCGAGTGATGTTAGCGCTTACCATCACCCAAATCATAATGGTTTATCGTACTCTTCATGGTTTTAAAAATATCACATCACCGTCAAAGCCACAGTCAATTACTATAATAGAGATGTGATTTGTGGAAAAAATTAAATTGCAAAAATGTTGAATAAAAAATAAAAATAAATTTTACACCGAAAAGTTTCGCACTGTCCATAAAAACTGGCGGGTATCAATATTTGTAGCTTAGAAAAAGAAAATTTTATTAAAAATAACTTACCTATCTAATTCGATAAGAGTGTATTATTTATGCGCAAAATACACATTCGTATCAAAAAGCAAGAGGTTACGATTATTTTTAACAAGTTGGTCTACAACTTTTGTGCAACAAAATATTTTTGTGCATTTTGTTTTGTGTTTGTGTAATTTAGTAGGAAATGAAGTCACCAAAATTATGGTAGTTAAGTTTATAACAATATTGAATGTTTTAGTTTCTACATTTTAGTTTGTGTGTTTTCGTTTGAAATTATAAATAAAAATTTGTTTGTATTAAACATGATGATTGGTGAGAAACCGTGAAAGTATTTTTGAAATTGGAAATTTTTACATTTAAAACTTGCTATTATTTTATTATTTAAACTTTTTAATTGTTTAGTAAAATAATTTTAGTTGTATGCAGCGAAAAATATATTCTTCTTAACATTTTTTTTTTTTCATTAAAATATATCTTCCATGAAGCCATTATTTTGGAACTCAAAATGTCTTGATATGTTATTTAGTGTTGTACATCACATTTATTTTTTATTAAACAGCTATTTTAACTTGAATTTTATTTTAAAATGTATTTGCTGTTGCAGTAAAATAGTTTAAAGAAGTATTCAAAAATATATTTCCATGCTAAAATTCATTCAAATTTAAAGTTAAAAACTTTTTGAGAAAGAAAAAAAGAGGTAGTATGCTTTGGAAGTGAAAAATATTAATACCTAATAATAAAGAGCTCGAACCTTGCATGACGACAAATTCATGTAAATATTTCTATTTTTATGTACATTTATAGAATAATTCCTCTCATTTTGACCTTTCATTTATACTTACAATATATTTTTTTTAATTTTTACTCCCCTATCGAAACCGGGATATGCCTCGATTGATTTAAAAAGAAGAGAGGAAATTATAATTAAACACCGTTAGTGCAACAACTCTCTTACAACTAAGCAATTAGCAAATACATAGATAAAAAACAACGATAAAAACTGCATAGCAAAAATAAATTTGAAAAAGCGTTTTTTATCGAAGATTTTTTTAAAGAGGTCACATCAAAACACCTTTTTTCCATGCGTTTTTAATATTATTTAAATACGAGAATAAAAAATATAGTTTTCAACTATGTTTTTTTATTAATTTTACAGTAATTTTCAGATATTTAACATAGCCTGAGCTTAAGGCCGTTTTTTAAAACCGAATAACATTAAAACGAGGTTTAGCGTCGTAAGCCCTAAAAGGAAATTGTTGCATCGATACAAGTTACGAAAAGATTGCGTGGCTAAATTGTGAATTCCAAATAAGCATTTAACTTTATGACCGGACTGTCAAACCTGTTAAAAACAAGTCGGCCTGACGCAACTGTATTACGAAAAAAAGTGAAAAAAAAATGTACTTGTCATGTATGTCACACATTTTTTTAAGGCTCAGTTTTTTTTATTCTATCCCTAAGAATAAACTATGTTTTATTTTTTTTAATGTATAGACGAGCTACGGATTTTTTTTAACTTTAATTGATTGGCAATTTTTTTCTAAACTCGATTTTTGAAGCTCAGAGAATTTCAAAAATTAGAAAAATTTTAATAATGTTACCACGTCAAACAGACGTTCAAAACGAACATAAAAAAAAATTGCATATAATTTTTTAAGAAACATCGAACTGACTAACATCTATATTACAACAAGCTACGGTAATTAGATACACCTATAAAATACACTACCTTTGACTATAAAACCTTTTTTATAAATGTATACAATATTCGAATTTTCAAGGTTTTTTTTAACTGTCAATAAATAACATCGATTCTACATATTGTAAGCTAGATAACATTTAACGACAAGCAGCAGATTGTGTACCTAGTTATTTTTAACCGTTATTACCACGTTGAAGTGAACAACGTTATTTTCCGACAAAAATGTACTCACGTTTATGTACATATTATTTTTTCTCTCCTCGACAGAACGTGAAGCCACGTTTAAATTTCATACAAATTTCACATTCTACGTTACGTTGCAACGCTGTATCTGCTCATATCAAAGTGTAGGTATTAGACAACTTTGGGCCCTGTCAAAATGTGCTAATAGCACAACCACAGATTATTTAATAGTCCCTAACGTAAGCACAACGTCCAGTCACATCCTCTAGCATTTCTCTACCCCTAGTAGTATAACAGATAACTGTACTTTTGGTAACCATCAGCTGCAAGGCTGATTCAGTGTTCTCAGCGTGTAAAGTTTCTCTTTGATGGTGATGGGCCAGGTCTCCCTGCATAACTCCAGTCGGTTTAGGAGTTACAGACGTTTTTAATGGTCTGTAAAAAATCGACGATCAGCTCCAAGACTGATCGTATGATATTATTGTAGTATGCACTGTAGCTATGCGAACAGTACAAAAACTGACATGGTCTGTCAGTCAGTTTAGGAGACACAGCCGTACAATAATATTCTGTGATCCTTTCAGCTGATCGTTAAATTTTTAACAGACCTTAAAATGTCTGTAACTCCTAAACCGACTGGAGATATGCAGGCAGACCTGTTCCACACCATCATAGAGATACTTTACACCCCATGAATAATGAATCAGCCTTGCAGCTGATGGTTACCAAAAGTACACTTATCTCTTGTAATATAGTGTCCTAGTGCGGGCGTCACAAGTATGGTATAACATAATTTATGCAGCAGGACATGATGTAGACGTACATTCATTACTATGGAGAAATTTTGTGCTATGCTAACACAACTTTTTAATTCTAGGGGTGCACACTCCAACGTGTTAACAAAAACTGCTACTCATAAATTACCAGGTCAAAATTTTTCACCTCTATAAGCATTTCAAATGTCGGTACCTATTTTAAACTTTTTACATCACTTTTTTTTTCAATTCACACCTAAAATTGACCGACCTTTTACTGACATCTTCACACCATTTTGTTTCTATTTTTTTACCATTAATTTAGAATGCCTTGTATTTCTAGTCCGTCCAAGCTTTGAACATTTTCGTAAAATAAATTAAAAATTAGGACATGACTGTCTTGAAATCCGAGCATGATCTTTTTAACTATCGTGATGGTTTAAAATATTTTTTTTGTAACGATTTGGCAGTTTATTAATTATTACTCTTGATAGTTTATTGATCACATTTTTAACATAGATTAGAAGGAAAAAAGACGATTCTAGATTAAACCACATGATGGAATTCCGAATTCAGTGAACATCAAAATATTTTAAGACGCCATGCGGCTAATATAATCTGCGCAAATTATCTCTGGCCGCGCCTTAGGTAGGTGAGCGGTGGTAAGGAGGGGTGGAGACGTAGGTGGCGAATTATTGACTATTTTAACGCTCGCGAAACGACTTGAAATCATCTTATTCGTGCATGCTACATAAAACGTTTTGCTATTCATAACCTTAATTTTGATTATGTGCTACAAAATAGTTAACAAGTAACTAAAGTTTGGTTTTATTTAACAAAACATATTTTTAGTGTATACTTCACATGTACAGAAAACCGATAGCGCTCCAAATGGCTTCAACCCTCGCCCCACCGCTCGCCTACCCAAGGCGTAGCCAACTACTACCGGTGGGGTATTCAAAGTTGATAGACAGCGCCTGAGTTTGGGCTGCTTCTAAAATTACCCAATCGCAAGCGCATTCTACTTTCCCTGTGTACTCCTCTGTGTAGATGTAGGATGAACAATTATTTTGTGCCTGAATAGAAGCTTTTAAAATGTAATAGTGTTTTCTTAAACTAAAGGATATAACTTAATGTTAAAATATTTCGCATTGTAAATTAAAAAAATACATATAAAACACGAAATAAAAGTTTATCTACAATGTTTGTGCGATGCGAACTCGACATTTTTTTCATTTATGTATATCATCTACAATTTAACAATTATTTTACATTTCTAACAATTTATTAAAACTTCTTATTATAACATCGAATTTTTCAACTTTTTAATAAAACGTCGTCGATGATTTTACAGCTGAGAAAAATTGCAATTTATTCTCAAATTCTAAAGAAAACTACAGAACTCGACTTCCTTACCGGAAGGGACTCAAACAAAAGAGAAGGGCAGCATGGTTTTCAGAATTTAGCCTAACCATTTGAAAAAAGAGCTTGCGGACGGAAAGAAACTAGATAAAACAAAGAAATATCAGTATAAAAAAAGAAGAGAGAAAATTAATGCGTAAAAATGTGGGTGGTAGATGCCATTAAAAACTTTTTGAAACAAAATAAAAATACTTATAATGGAAAATAAATTGGCAACTCTCTCACATGGGCCAAAATCCCCATTTTGCTACGAACATATTGTGTAGGTAATTAATATAAATACTTATACAAAAATGTGAATAAAGAAATGTGAATAGAATTTGAGAAACAAAGTGCAACGAAGTGTGTACCTACGTTTGAAAATGTAACTCAAAAACATTAGATGATTTTATTGTTTTTGATATATTTTACGAACGGAACCTGTGAAAGGTTTTTTTAAATTTATAGAATTAGTATTAACGACATTTTGATAGAATATTTAGTCATCAAAGTTTGAATGATCAAGTGGAAATTTAAATTTTCGGTCAATGACCATTTAAAACATTATTTAATTAAAAATTTGCTTCAAAAACATCAAACATGCTTGTAATCGAAAACTTACAATACTTTTAAAAAGACATTCCCTTTTGGTCCAAAAAGTGAAAGTGTCGACCAAAAAAAAATCAATATTCTATTAGAACTTGTCAGTTTCCGTCTCAGTATTTATTATTTTATCACCTCTATGAGTCTGTATTAAAACACTAAAAATATACAAGATTAATTAATGTCATAGTTAAGGAACAAAAAAATTAAAAAGAAATTGAAACAAAAACAAAACAAAAAAAGGGCAGAGAAAGGCAAGACGGGCCAGGTAGGTGATGGGAGTTCAACCTGCAGATGGAATGCCGATCGTCGGTAGACCATCTACAGATAGAACACTCCATCAAAGCTGCTGCCGTGCGGGAGTGTGCCAAGAAGGCTGGCGGCGTTGTTTCTTTGGATGGCGATGCTAATGCGCTGCCCGAGGTACGCGCCAGCCCTCGTGTCGCCTGTGGCGTCGATCAGCCTGAAAGATATTTCTTTGAATAGCTTCCTGGCATCTGGACCCCTGCCCATGGTCTCTACTCCAAAAGGCGCAAATATGTAGTTCTGACCGAGGGCTCCATATTTGCGTCTTTTCGGCGAAGGCCGCCGCTGCACCGGCTCCCGTGGATGATCTCTGGAGATGGGACGGTGCCAGAGTGTCAACGCAGGTAGCGTCCCGTACCAGGGGTCTTCCACGGGACCAGGGAACGAGTGTCATGCCGTCACCTTAACTGTAGAACCTACCGTAGGCGTAAGCTGTAGGGCGTCCTTTGTTTTAAGTTTAAAAAGTCTGCCATACGTTTTTAATGTAATAAATACATACTACTATAATATATAAATAAATGCTTAGATGGACAAGTTCGAACAGAATTATATCATTAGTTTTTGTTCGCCGGCATTTTAACACTTGGAACAAAAATATATGAAACGTCGATAGTGTCCTTTAAAACCGAAAAACTGTGCACACCGTCAAAGATCAAGAAAGTTTCAGAGTGGAGATTCAATTTTTTTTTCTGTGCCGTTTTTACTTTTTTTTGTTAACCGCTCAGTCTTATGACGTTTTGTTTTATAACTTTTTATGTTTCTTTTCAACAACATTTATATTTATTCGGGCTTCAGGCGGTGCCATTGAACGATCGTTTGCCTCGGTTTTGTAATCATATCTTGCCAGTGTTTCGTCTCGGTCGCTCCTGAACCGTTTTTGCCTGAAAGAGGAGAGAAAAATACAGTCAGTGTTGTCAACTATAGTGTGACTGCAAACGCTGTACCGCACCTTAGGTAGGTGCGTGGCAAGGCGAGGACCGGGGCAGCCCGCTCCCCTTGGTCACTTTGCCGCCGAGGTTCGTTGCGGTAAATAAAAATCGAACGTTTCTCTGACCCCCGCACGCCCCGCATCTACCCAAGGCGTGGTATAGCGTTTGCGGTCAGGTCAGTCTTTTCAGGGTAAACTCGTTAAACATTTCAGAATAATGTTAACCTCTACAAATTCTACGCGTAGGTGAAGGCTTCTCGCCCTCCTGGTGGAGTAATGCCCGTGCAATGAGACATATTACAGAGTCCTTCTTAATATGCTGAAGATTTTTAAGAGAATACCTCAAACTATCAAACTGAAAAATTTTTGCGGGTTTGCTGGAAGAAATCTCTTTAGATATAAGCTCGCCCTTTTTAATTGTCTATTATGCTGTTTTCATTTTGGAGGCTTATGTCCAGCAGTGGAAGTTTAATGGCTGATATGATGATGATGATGATTTTATTGTTTATGTTTTAGTGTAAAATAAAGTATATTTGATTGATTGATTGGATCTCTTAGAAAAAGCTGTTCATCTAAAAAAACCGTCAGCAAATTAAGTTAGACCCTGTATACAGTAATAAATATGCATCATCTACTCACCAGCAAGCAATATCCTGCCAATGAGCTCATTCCGTCCAATATTGTCAAAGTCCATAACCTGGACATCCAGGGAGCATTCCCTGATCTTCTCCCAGGGTACGTTGAAGGAGAACGAGTCGTTGAAGACCGGGTTCAGGGTACATTTGAAGATTGCCGTCTTGCGTTTCTCTATGCGTTTGTCGCCGAATTGCAGCCATACTTTCACGTAGGGATCTGGAATTTGAGAAAACGTTTTGTGATTATCATCATCATCATCGTCATCATCATCATCATGACCGTTAACGGCTACAGCTATATTTACTTTTCTTTTTTTTTATTTAGTCTCCTTCGAAAACAGGGAAGACAAGGAAGTCAAACGACGCGTCGACAACGCTTGGAAGAACTTCTGGTCAAGGAAGGAGCTCATGAAGGGAGAACTCCCGCTCTCGCTTTAACGTAGACTCATCGACATATGTATCCTGCCTATCGTAACTTACGGAGCTCAAACGTGGTCACTCACTGAGGCCCAAAACTCCAAGCTTAAGGTTTGCCAGAGAGCGATGGAGCGCAGCATTCTAGGTGTTAAACGAACCGACCGGGTCAGAAACACCTCGGTGCGCTCCAAAACACAAATAGCCGACGTCGGAGAGAAAAGTGCCAAACTTAAATGGGAGTGGGCCGGTCATGTCTGTCGGATGCATCCTGAGAGATGGGCAAAATTCATCATGCCCTGGATCCCCGAACACGGTCGGCGGCGTCCAGGTCGACTGAGGAAGAGGTGGCGTGATGACCTGGACAAATTTGACGCCCAATGGCCAGAGGTTGCCCAAAACAGGAATGAGTGGAAGATCAGGGGAGAGGCCTTTGCCCAGCAGTGGGATGAAATATGCTATTAAAAAAAAAACAAAAAAAAATGTATTCATCTTAAAAACAATACGTTTGTAACATCGGTGTTCCGGCACTTAGACCTGCGAGGGGTTTACATTGTGCCTAGCCTGATTTTATTTTATTTTATTTTATTCATTTTAGGAGAACTTACGGACTAATTACAGGATAGTAGGGTATCAACATTTTTATAAAACAACATTGCCAACTAAAAGTTTCCACAGATAAATTCCATTCGTTTTACACACGTTTGTGTGTAAAAAAAAAAAAATACAAATTTGAATCAATAAAGTAATAAAAAGTTACATTACGAAAAGCTCCAAATTTGCTGGTACTTCAAACCATCCACAAAAGAAAAGGAATTATACAATGTGTTAATGAATTAACGCAAAACTAGAAAGTAGTTTGTTTAGGATCGAGAGCAGAATCGAATTATCATGGTTTCAGCATGGGTAATTTTTCAAAATATTAAATAATTTATGAGTACAATTTTAAATTTTAAGAACCCGATCTCAACCCACCACACGGGCACACTTATCCTACTTCCTACCAAAACAAGATTCTTAAAATGTATCCATAACCACGTTAGTGCTGAAATGATAACAAATCGCTTTTGCCTCAAAACTTAAAATGCGAATAACTTTAAATTTTAAGAATCAAAATAATTAAATTATAGTTCCAATCTAATTATCTTGTTATAAATCAGTTGGGGTGTATGAGGTTTTGCGCTTAATCATCAACTCGTTGTATTAACTAAAAACTAAAAGTAAAGAGGTGCCGAGTGAGCCGCTAACTCATTAACCTAGGTAGATATTTTTCAGTGATATAGATTATAGGTACATTATAGTTACTAGCTAAGTGCTTAAAAAAAACTACATACTTAAATATTAACTAGTGAAATGTGCACGGCTCAAAGAGAATGTAACTCACTACGTTATAAGAGTCGGGACTTCCATACTAAAAACTGGTCGTGACCGATTATCCGGAATGTATGAAACGTGGTTACATCGTTCAAAGAAATTTAATGGCGGCGGTGCACGTTTTATATAACGTTTTTTTGTTAGAGAGTTGCGCGAGCCTGCACGGCTGAGAGTTGCGTTCGTGTGCTTTCAGGTGACTGTGGTACTATTTTTGCAGTAAATGTGCGCCCACACCCCTACGGAACCCTAAAAACTTTCCAAACTTATCATTGTCAAAAAAGAAAGAACGAAATATATTTTTCAACAAAAAGATTATTCAAGTCCTAACGATCAACGCCCCGCTAAAAAAGCCCCCTACTAGCAATAATTCATAGAGTCGCGTTGCTGCTAAATGAGTCCCAGTTAATTGGATGTTCAAGACGTCATCCTGATTTATGATGCCTGAAAACTTGGATGCTGGGAGAAAATAACACTCGGTTCTTTATTATTTCACTTTAGTTAGATATTTCGTATTGTGCCACAATGCCAACAAGCCGCAAAATGTAAAAATGTTCACGAGAAAATTATTTCAACTACACGGAGAAAAACTTTGAATTAGTTAAAATCATCGACCTACGCTTTTTAACTCTATGCTAGAAATACGTGGAAATGGAAACGGCAAACATTATAATATCAAATTCTGAATCTGATAGTTATTTTAAGTTTACCACGGAGATAACAGGTTGTTGAGTGACGTTTTAATAAAAACTATGTGATCCTGTCCAAAGAATTTTAATCTTCTTGTTCTTAGATCCTATCACTGTTACTGAGACAATTGTCTCAATAACCTTGAAATAGTTTTCGTTTCAGACATTCAGCCTTCCAAAAAAAAAAAAAAAAAAACTTAACTCGCGTACCGAATTAGTGGTAGTTTAATTAGACTAAAGCAAAGCCCTGGATTGGTAGATTGTGGGTTCTAGTCCCGTAATAATATAGTACATTATGATACAAGTGAGCAAAGTTGGTCATTACGGCCGAGGCGGGATTGCAGCACGAGCCGCCAGGCGAGTGATGCATACTAGCCGAGGGCTGTAATGACCAACGCTCACGCGTTTCATACGACGTTTATCAACATACTTGAGAGGAAAAAGTAATAACAATTCCTAAAACACAATTAATTTAGACATATGTTTTTGGAAAATGGCGCTGGGCTATAGCTGGGTTTTTTTTCGAGATAGCTATGCGCGCGCATGCGGTCAAAGAGACAAAGACTGACCGACATTCAACCAACGACATTTTGTTGCAAATAACCTAATATTAAAAACGTTATATTATACTATTTATATATTTATAACACAAATTAATGTTAATTTGTTGACTAAAATAAATCGTTTATTTATTATATTTTAACTAAAACAGATAAATTTATTCAGAAAAAAGTGTTTTATTTTTTTTACATAAAAACTCTTTGCTGAGATTTAAAAACAGACTATAGAAAAAAAAGTAACATTACCGCACTAGTACGATAATGTAATCATTTTCGCACGCGTGTTCTATAAGCTGCATTATGGCGGTGCAATAAGAGCTACTTTACGAGCAAGTATGTTGAAATAGTACATTATGGTACAAGTGTGTAATGAGGGTCTTAAGAGAGCCGAGGACGGTAATCATCAATACACACGTGTATCATACGACGTTTGTCAACACACTTGTGAAGAAAATAATAATAAAAAATCATTTTATTTAGTAAATAAAAAGTTTATTTAGAGAATTTATTTGTACTATTGAATATGATCTTTTTTGTATCGAAACTTTTTTAAGAACAAAGCTACTCAAGAACTCAACCAAGAAGTTTAGATACCTACTATCTAAACTTCTTGAACTCAACCAATAAGAAAAAACCCTATAACTCACTTGTGAATAATAGTAATGAAAAAGTCACAGTTTGATTATAGGTGTCATTATGTGCCTAATTGCGGTGAAATTTTATGAGCAAGTGTGTTGAAAAATAATTTTTTCAATCTTACAATATACTTTTGCAAAAGTTAACACAGAGAAATAACACGCTCTGCTAGGATATGTACTTATAAAGTTAAAGTAAAGAATATAGATGTACAAACACAAGATTCAGAAAAGTATTTGCATTGCAAATTAGTTGACCCTTCCCTAATTTTTGTACTTTTATTTGATCTCCTTTTATAACGAGGACCTGACTGTTTTATATTTGCACAATAATTTAGCGATGAATTTTAATATTTAAGGCGTAGAAAAACTATATGTCTAGAAACAAATTATGTCTGTGTGCGTGTATATGGATATGGTTTAAAGGTCAATACTGGTTAAATTATTTTATCCAAGATTTAAGGGTAGATTGCACCGAAAAGAAATTAATCTAGATTTTGTTTCGGGCGGGGGGGGGGGGGGGGGGGGGGGGTTAAGTCCTTAAGAGCGAACTCGAGCGTACTCTTAAGAGTTAATTTACAGTTTAGTGCGCCATTGAATCACAGTATTAAAATAGATCTACTTCTGTAAATAACAAAAGCCTTATAGTAAGCCAAATAATTTTTTAGGTTTTAGACGTACACATTCTTTTTTCAAAAACAAACAAAATTAAAAAAAGAAAAAAAATATTTATTTTTATATACATATACAAATGACTTAAAGGCTTTTGTAGTTTATTGTATTAGCACTTTTTTTTTCTTCATATTGTGATGATGGTGCCACTGAACGGTAAATCGAGCCTTATATAATATGTTAAAATATGATGCCGTCTTTATCATTAGTATGAGCAGTGAGAGAGACAGAGCTATCACTAAATTCGCCTAAAAACTTTTTGGTGTCACCATAATAACAAATTTTTGCGAATTTCCTGTAGGTTTCTTAGTAAAAGTTCTTCAGTATCATGGGTACAAACACCTCTTCAAGTAATGCAACTGTTAACACCCATTGAATACTTATATAGGGACTAGTTACGCGTGTAATTCTACTAACAAACATATCTGCCACTTTTTGCGGGGGGCGAGGTAACATGAAATCTGCAACTTTGGATTTTATTCCCATAACTTTAGATTCTAATTTTGAACGTTAAAAATCATGAAAAGTAGTCTTGTGTGAACCCCAAACGTTCCAAGTTCGAAATTATTGTTTCGCAATTATAGGCTGTCTCGTTTAGTGATAAGGTATAAAATTTAATGTAAATGCACATGATTAATTGATCTTATACCGTGGCAGAGGGGAAATGCTAGCGCAAGGCTAGTCCTTATAATAAATAGTCAAAGTTAACACAATCTCTTGGGCGTTTTTTTACGCATCTTTCGAATAATAAACACGAACCTGATTTTCCATTGATATCCTTCGCCTTCAAATTGCGTGCCTTCAGCAGCGTCAGCGTCAGAACGCTGTTGCTGGGATGGTAGCAAAGCGAAGTGAGCAGCTCCCCGCACTTGTCCTTAGCGGGCGGCTTCAGCGCCTTCCAGAACGACGGCTTCTCGCTTAAATCCACCTGGAACCATTTTAGAGAGGTCTATTATTGTTTCTTCCAAATACAGGGCCCTTCTTAAGGTGGGTGCAGAGGGGTCAATTTTATACAAAACTTTGACGGTATTAAATATCAGTAACTTTGTATATATGGAAAAATAGTTTAGAAAATCTAGATGCCGCGTCACAAATAACATTTGCAATTTATAAAATAATTACGAAGATATAAAGATTTGAAATTTTTCATACAACATTTTAAAAGCTTTATATCTTCCTTATTATATACGTATTATATAGTACGCTCGAGTTCGCTCTTAAGGACTTAACCCCCCCCCCCCCCCCCCCCCCCCCCGCCCGAAACAAAATCTAGATTAATTTCTTTTCTTATTATATTATAAATTGCAAATGTTATTTGTGACGCGGCAACTAGATTTTCTAAACTATTTTTCCATATATAAAATATTACTTTTATTAAATTCCGTCTACGCGTATATGCTGAAAACTTTTTAAGAAGATGATCAGACCATCAAGCTGAACAACTCTCTCTATGGGACCAACATCGAAATCGCGAAAAAAAATCTGCTGTAAACATTTGACTCGAGTAGGTTTGCAGTTTTGTATGGAAGAGCTGATTTTTTTGCGATTTCGTTGTTGTCTTGGTAGTAAAATTTTGAAGATCTGAAGCACTCCCTTTGATATGGAAAACATTTAATTTTAGACCCTGTAAGTATACGTCCCACTGTAGGGCACGGGCCTTTCCTTAGGTGTGGGCGTTAGTCCACCATGCCAAAGGGAATATAACTCACTACGTTATAAGAGTCGGGACTTCCATACTAAAAAACTGGTCGTGACCGATGATCCAGTATGCATGAAACGTGAGCAACCGTTCAAAGAAATTTAATGGCGGCGGTGCACGTTTCATATAACGTTTTTTTGTTAGAGAGTTGCGTGAGCCCACCATGCGTGGCCAATGCAATTTGATATACTTCACATACGCATAAGATTTTGAAATTTGTTTTTCAGTTTTCGTCACGATGTTTAAACTCTACTATAGGTTCAGAGTGACATTTATTGTAGTAAGTCGCAATGGTTCGTCAACACAAAATAAGCATGAAACGTATATGCTCACGACTATATACCTAGGGGCTAGTCAGATACATTCTTATTACTCTTCAAAATTCTGTTTTGGTATCTATTAAACTGCCAGTCGTTAACAGTGGACATTAGATGGAATTCCTGGCTTCCTAATTTTATTGTGTTGCTATCAAGGATTCTAGGTATAGACAATACCTATGCCAGCTTCTTGATTGCAATACAAATATTAGGTAAAAGCTGGGTAAAAGTAATTAAATTCATTCAGTCATTCTGGATTGCTATTGCAACGCCTAGATAATAATATTTAAAAAAAAAACGTTCATCTAAGCTAAGTTGTAAGCGCACTCTTTATTATCACTATCGTCTAAGGTGTGAAATGTATGATGTACTGTTGTCTATATGAATCTATACTATTATAAAACTGTAACAGGAAGTTTGTCTGTACATTGAAGATATTAACAAAAAAAAGTTACGATATGGTTTTTAGGTGTCCCTGATTCCATTTCACCAAATTTTTGATTTTTTGTCTGTCTGTTTGTTTGTGTGTTTGTTTGGGTGTTTGTTTGTTTGTTTGTTTGAACGAGTATCACGCAAAAACCACTGAACCGATTTTGATGAAACTTTTTTTGTTTGATAGCTTATGATCTGACTTAAAATCTGGTATATAATTTGTGCGGACGAAGTCGCGGGTTAACGCTCGTAAATAGATAAATGTATGTATGGTTTATGAGGTTGTCAAACCCTCATGAATAGGCTTTTAAACAGCTAATTCAAACGTTATAACAAAAGCAATAAAGTTCATAATCGTCCAATAAACCATGTTAGATCCATAAACCCTACAGTTTATACTCTTACTTTAAGGAATTTCATTATTTTCAACAACAAATAAAGCACTTTAATTTACTCAAATAATAAATTAAGAAGCATTGTTGCGAGGAAAAACTTTTGCTCAGAAATTTTCATCAGGCGTTTTGTGAATTTATTTAGTTTATCCGTCTGAATGTTACTGTTTTAGATATAAGTATCGTATATAGTAAAGGGATGAGATTTATTTATAAGTAAGCTATGTGTGAATATCTGTTCCAAATCTAGAAGTCAATTATGTAGGGCTTTGATTTAAAATAGCGGAAGACAGGTGACTAGCCTATAGCACATGGACCGTATAAATTTAGGCCCCGTCGCCTAATCTACTTAGGCCGGACTCCACCAAACGCGAGTAAATTTTATTCTTAGATTAAGTTGCCGGTTACTCTAGAGTAAACTGATTTTGCGTCTTACCAACCCTAATCTATGAATAAGTTGAAAGTAAATTTTACACGGCCAATTTTGACGGTGTAAAGCTTATACCGAGACTAATGAAATGTCAATGTCACATAATAATAAAAAAAAAGAAACATAACATAATATTAAACTGAATAACCAATTGCAATAAGTACGGCCCACCGCCCTCTTTCTTTAGGTGGATTATACATTCGTTCGGGTTTAGTGTTGTAGAGCACAGATGAAGTTATTTCGGAGTAAATGACAAATGGTTCTTGGTATAGTTACTCTTCTATAAATCAAAGTTTGGTCGAATCCGGCATTATTAGGCGCAATACGAGCGCCATTGCGTGATTGAGGTACTTTATTTTTTATTTTAGATGGAATAAAGGTACCACAATGCCTTCGTGTGATTTTACTCGTTGTACAAATCATTCAAAAAGAAGAAAACAATCACATGGCATGTCTTTTCACTCGTAAGATTCATGAAAAGCAGGTTGTATTTTTCTAGTACGTAATGCAAGAGCGTCACCTATCTTCCGCTTTTTTAATTTAATCAAAGGGTTTTTTAATTTTTTTAAAATTTTTTTTTATTATTAAATTGGAAAATATAGAGGTTCATAGCTCGATCTTTCTCATTTTTTCGGATTCAATGAGCGTTTTTCTTTTGGTTTTCTAGGGGATCTATAGATGGCGCTACGGCCTGCGCGAATAAATGTCAACATTTCAAAAAGTGTTTCTTTAAAATAATAAAGAGGGAAAAGATGATCAAAAAGAGCGTTGATGGAATATTTCATTATTTGCGAATTATTTTGATCGAAAATTTTAAACTGTTTACGTCTGACATTGTTGGACGGGCTCGATCCCTTGGCCTTAAAAATGGCAGGCACAGTCTTGACATAATTTTGACAGGATCTCGCGAACGTCTCAATGGAGCAATAAACATGCCATCTGTCGAGTTTTTTAGGAACTTTAGACTAACACTCAGTTGCAGAAACGCTAATTAAAGTTAACCCTCCATTAAATCTCATGCCGTCACTTTTTGTCTTGTTGACGTAGTAACAGATAGCAAGAGATTTAATGGAGGATTAACTCTAATGAGCATTTCTGCAACGGAGTGTATAAGAGATGCAATTATTTTGCTTGTCTTCTCGTTACCTATAAAAATTTAAGGTACATTTTTGACGATAACTGCACATTCTCCTTTCAACTAACTTCTCCACATAGGTACCTAGTATGCAGTTAAGTATTCATTCATTCTTCAGCGTATGCAGATTTTCTCACGATGCTTTCCTTCACAGTTTGAGAGCAGTCGGTATTACCTACCTCTATCTACGTACAGTCAGCTGCAATAAGTTATATACACTTTAGAGACGTAGAACAGAAGTGTATACAACTTATTGCTGCTGACTGTACATAAGTTAGAAAATCTCATTGATACAGTCAGCATAAGAGAAATCTAACCCCCTTGCGCTTAGGAAGTTTAAGCTAGAGGGGTCATCTGATACTGACTATACATGACAATGTTTTGCGTGCGAATTCGAACGCAGACCCCTGTGATTGAATGCCCATACCTTTTCGCGACGCACCACCAACGCTGAGTTAAGTGTAAAAAAATCTTGCAAAGGACACTGGGCAAAAATGTATGGCCAAAGTCCAAGAGCCCCCCGCTATGTCACAGGTAGGGACAGTTAGAGGATACCCTAATGTACATCGTGTACAACGGACATCAAAATATTTTCGAGAGACAAAAAATACAATGGTTTTTTTTATTTTCACGTGGTCATTTTAGGAAGAAATTATTTTTACATTATGGCCCAAAATATGTAATCTCTTTCGGGGTGATCAGACACTTAGCTACAACAACAAAAGTTATGATTAAGAGTGCAACAGTAAGAAGGCTCACGTGTACTATAATGTCAATTTCAGGATAGAATAACGATTTTCTTGTTTTGATTTTACGAGATGCCAAGGTTTAAAGATTCTTTTGCATTAATAATAATAAAAAACCAACAATACTAACCATATGAAACAAGGAATTCAACCAGCAGACAAAAATAGCTGTAAAATGCTAACATTAGTATTGAAAAGCCGCTAAACAAAACAACCTGTATCTTTTTTTCTCAAAAGATTTTGGTGGCATATATAAAAATATGTTCTGTATTAAACTCCCTTTCAAACGTAGTAAGCCACTTACGTGTGGGCTCTTGGACCACTCCTGAGTACACCTGCCCACTGTCCTTTTAATTACCTGACAAAGTGGCAAAAACACTTCTCCAATGGAGTCATCCCGGGAAAATCTGTCATAGTCAAACACGTGCAGATGAAGTACCTGAAAGTAAAATAATTTCGTTTTTATTCTGTACGTTATTTGGGTTATTTCCACGCTGATCTGGTGAACGAAATACCTTAGAAAGAATCAGCTGCTTATCGTACCACGCAAGAGGAATCGTCAACTAAAGGAATAGTGTTTCAAAATGGTTCCACATTATACAGGGTGAAATTGATATCATTAGCATCCTTTTAAACTAATAGTCTACCCATCAAATTGAACAACTTTTACTATGGGAGTAAACCGATCGGAGCAAAAAATACGCCACTCGAGAACTTTTCGGCCCCATCGGCCATCGGTTCTGCGAGCAATGTGCCCCGCCCACTGCCACTTGAATTTATCAATTCTATATCAGTTACTCTGGTTCTTCTCCGGATCTCTTCATTTCTGATTCGATCTCGCAGGGAAACTCCGAGCATAGCCCTCTCCATTGCCCTTTGGGTGACTTTCAGCCTTTTTATGAGGCCTTGAGTGAACAACCACGTCTCTGTTCCATATGTCATCACTGGTAACACACACTGATCGAAGACTTTCGTTTTAAGACACTGCAGGTAAGTAATGTCACTAATCAATAAATACAAACCCGACTCTGCAGCTTCTGTATAGGGAACCCCTCGAAGTAGAAGGTCTCGTTCCACCTCGGGTTCAGGGTCCTGCGCTTGATCTTCGTCTCCAGGCGGTGCTTCTTGTCTGGGAGTAGTGTCACCCTCACGTAAGGGTCCGATGTACCACTCAGGTCCTTCGCTGGTAGTTCCTTACCCTGTAACGAGGAATTAAAATGTTATACAGAGTGTAAAGAATTGCGTTACATATTGAACAGGGTGCTTCAGATCATGAAACTGAACAACTTTCACTATGGAACCAAATTTAAAATCGCGAAAAAAAAAACAGGTGTCCCATACATTTGATTTGAGTCGAATCGGTGCTGCAGTTTATATGAAATAGCTGTTTTGTTTTTCACTAGGGTTTTGTTATTCCCTTTAGATGTCAATAGTTACTACTCGACCAAAATGTGGGTCCTGTAGTAAGGTTGTAGTTTGATGGTCTAAAGCAGCCTACTCGATATGTAATGCATTTAAGTTTACACCATGTATAAAAGTATCATTTTAGTTTTTTAAATGTTTTATTCACTATCACACGTTTTTTCTGCTTAAACACAATCACGGAGCTCGATATAAGAACGCTACAAGCCTGACTTCTTTTGTAACTGATCTATATCTATACACTATCATAAAACTGTAACAGGAAGTTTGTCTGTACATTGGAGATATTAACAAAAAAAAAGTTACGATACGGTTTTTAGGTGTCCCTGATTCCATTTCACCAATTTTTGGATTTTTTGTCTGTCTGTTTGTTTGTGTGTTTGTTTGTTTGTTTGTTTGAACGAGTATCACGCAAAAACTACTGATCCGATTTTGATGAAACTTTTTTTGTTTGATAGCTTATGATCTGACTTAAAATCTGGTATATAATTTGTGCGGACGAAGTCGCGGGTTAACGCTCGTACTTTATAAGAGCAATCGGACTTTTTCAATGCATTTCAAGATGTTTATAAGTCTTCATAGCCTTTACACTAAGAATACTATAATAATGATACAAGAACAGATGCGCCCAAACGCAGGCTTGTAAATATGTGCCCAAACCCAGGCTTGTAAATATGTGCCCAAACCCAGGCTTGTAAATATGTGCCCAAATCCAGGCTTGTAAATATGTGCCCAAACCCAGGCTTGTAAACGTTAGTAAGTTTATTATAAGTCTACGAAAATAATTATTGTCTTAAGACTGTTACAAAGCTGTTTTTTTGTTGTTGGGAATGCTATCTACTTTTCACTTTTTTGTGGATGAAAAGCAGCAGTATTTGTCAAACTATTCGTCGATGTTTTCTATGGTTTTGCATTAGCATACGGTAAGTTTTTATTCAGCGCGGAAACTGACCGTGCGTTCTATTCTTCAAACTGCATTTGACTGCAACTGCTTCAATACATTTGAATCAAGTATATTATGATCTGCAGTTTTGTATAACATATTATTTTATCGAAGTTGACTGAATGTTGTTCAGTTTGACTTTAGAATGCATCATTAAAGTTTCCGCATTCTTCATATCGAGTTTATGGGATAATAGCGAAGAAGAACAGACAGAACGAACACGAACGAAGAAACAGTACAGTGCCTTGCGCGTCCAGTTCAATAACGCGTTCAGGGTGCTGGTGGGGCTGCCGCGATACTGTAGTGCATCGGGGATGTTCGCCGATGCGCGAGTAGATTGTTTTTACACTACTATGCGCAAAAGGTGTACAACCCTCGTGCGTAGTATAAGCGCCAGCACCAACAGCATCTTGTCCATGTTTGCAAGTAGGTTTGACTGTCAGTACGTGAACCATTGCTGTATGATTCACGTGCTGACAAACAAACAAATATAATTAAAAAGAAATATGTAGCTGTGTATAAACTAACAATAGGCTAAGTGTGTAACTAACAATATTGTGATCTCAGTTGGTCGAAAATAAAGTTTTCTATTCTATTCTAATAGCGTAAGCTTATTCAGAGCATAGAATGTGACATAGAGATTTGGTCATATTTAAAGTGAACCTGGTACAATTAGCAAAATTGAAATCGGGAAAAAAATCTTCTGTACTTTATCCTAGCATGCCACCACCATCCCCGAAAAAATAGAGCAAGAATGACGCATTACTCGTTGAATGAACTCCAATATCTACTCGACCCAAATGTATAGAACAGTAGATTTCTTGTCTGCGATTTCAATTTTTGTCAAGAATGTTCATTGTTTCTAATAATATTAAAAAGATAAGGAAGCGAAGACGAAGAAAAAACAAAAACCTAACGATGTTTTCACTACATTTGGCTATCTTATTAACGTCCATTCAAAACGTGACAAAGTAATTCGAAACTTATTATAATAACGATAATAGTGTTCATTTATTTGTTTTTCTATTTAGCATTTATTGAAGTGTTAGGTGTTAATAAATAGTTTAAACAAGTCTTCTTTTATTATTGTTCTAAAAGCGATTGAGTGGAAATGTACATATTTTAGAGATCCAAAAATATAACAGTTCAATCGTGAATAAATTACGGATTGATATAGGTACAGGGTCTTTCTTAATTGCTGACAGTTTTTAAGGGGATGATCAGACCATCAAAGTGAACAACTTTCTCTATAGGACTAACATAGAAATCGTGAAAAAGAAAACAGCTGTCTCATACATTGCAGCTCATTACAGTTTGTGAGTTTGCAGGTCATACAAGCATGATAACACACTATCACAGCCTAGCATGTTACACGTGATACGGATATATCACGCCCTTTATCTTGTTTGTTCGCGCGCAAATAGAAAGAGAGCGAAGGTATGATAGCGCCGTATCACGATGGCATACTACGGTGGCTGAATAGAATTAAAATAGAGTATCGAGACTGGTGAAAGAGCTATGGCCAGGAATCTCAAATACCTTAGTCAGGACCAATATTGTCAACGTCCATAATCTAGAAATTCATTTATTCACATCCAGGAAGCATCCCCTGATCTGTGATGTTAAACAAAAGATAACATACCTGAATGATCCTCAATATCAGAGTTGTGTTCTGAAAATCGTACTCCAACGAGAAGTGTATTTGACCGACGTTCTCCGACGGCTCCGAATTGTCGATGTACATGTCCACCAGCGAAATTGACCGGTTCTGGAGGAACGCCATCTGTTAGTCCAGAGCAGAAACACTTTAAAGCAGTGTCGCTTAGGACTTATCTTTTTTTTGCTTCTCTATCAAGAAGTTTCGAAGGCCAAAAGAGATTTTAATTAAATTACGGACAATCGACGAATCTGTTAGCAACTTTGTTACGCTTTCTTCGCTAAATTAAAAAAATGTTTAAATAAGCAGCTCGTTCAATGTTTACAACCTATTTGTTTACTATGTAGTATTAATGATAACAAAAGCGTAACAAAGTTTTCGATTTGCTTCCGTTAGTGATAATGGGTTTTGGGTACATGCAAGGATGTCGTCTAAATATACTAAGCATACAATTTTAGAGTTTAGTTACAATGCTGCCTCGATCACCAATATTGAATTTCATTGTTAAGGTACTTATTATTATTATAATGATATTATAATCCATAAAAACGTTTAAGGATTACTTTCAGTTCTAATATATATACAATTTGCTTGTATTTTGTAAGAGTTGTCTTTCACGATGATTTGGTACAACATTTTTGTAAAGTCGCCAGTATTATTTTGTTATTTTATTGAATAGACTATTCTTGTTTTTCCAGAGAATATTCAAAGTGATTTGATGATACAACTTCGAAGTGATTGCCACTATAGCACTGATAAACTTTTTTGTTTGTACAACAGCTAACTCAAAAGAATATTTTTAAGGACAAAAAGGTAGCAATGTAACATAAAATTTTTTTGTTTATTTCCGACTTTTTTGTCTAGTCTAGATAAAAAGTAGCTGATAATTTCTAACAAAAGCATCTTGATAATTTACGTACTCAATGGTACTCTACCTATATTGTTTGGTGAAATAAAAATGTTCTCGTGGTAGCATTGCAAAATTCTAAGCACTTCTTCATCTAAGGGGATTTTGAAATAATATAAACTCGTCGGGAAAGCTTCGAAACAACTTGAGCGATATAATTACTACTAATCAATTAATAATGCAAGTACCTAATGAGTGATCAAAACATAATGCTGACTCTTTTGTAAAATTTCCACGTGTAAGGTGCGTGTTACAAACTTTAGTAAAAATTTTACAAAACTATATTTTTTATTAT
Organism: Agonopterix arenella; assembly: GCA_927399405.1. NCBI lineage: Eukaryota > Metazoa > Arthropoda > Insecta > Lepidoptera > Depressariidae > Agonopterix > Agonopterix arenella. The sequence goes on along the minus strand of OV656718.1, from coordinate 5,065,467 downwards.
ACGAAGCATACTCAAATCATTAAAATCACTCAATAAGGTGCATTTATTTTTTAATTTTACTTTAATTTTGTACAAGGCAAAGTCAATCAAATGTGCAACTAGCTATATTTTGTTAAAATAGCATAATAATCTTAAAGTTAAAAAATATAATTAAAATAATAATTAGTTTTTCAGTTATTTTTAATATTAAAGTAAAGACCAATATTCGTGATAAAAATAAAATCAACTTAGGTAATATTGATCTTCACTTTTATACTTATTTTTTTAGGTCATCACCATCATTTTTTTTTAGTTAAGTATATTAAATAAAAATGTTCTTAAATTGAGTGCCATTATTTTCTAATCTAAATTTACCTATTGTGTTAGCTATTATATCTAAATCTAAATTATATGTGTCTGTTTAAAATCCGTGATTATTTAAATTTGTCAAACATTGTTCCCAATTAATTGTGATATTTAAATTTGAAGAAAAACGTGATAACACTCCAGTTTTATTATGGCGTTAAAGAAAATAAAATAAAATGCAGAAGAAAAATTTATTTGTCTAATAATAGCTTTGTATAAGCTTGTATATATTTTTTTCGGTGCCGCTAAAAATTAATGGAAAAATTCTTAAAAAAATAATTAATGTACATCAGAAAAGCTTTACAGCTATTTTAAAGCTCACTCAAAATCCCAAGCATTTTTTTTTTCAAAAAGAAAAAAATATTTTTAGTAAAAATTTTCTGAAGCAAAATTTCAAAAATCTGTAAAGCGTTTTTCTAAAATCTTTTAAAAGTCTTCTATATCTTTCTTATACAACCTCCTCTACCTACCATTTTTGAAGGAGATAGCATGGAAAGAGAATCCATTGTTTAGAAATATCACCAAATTATAAGAAAAAACTAAGTACACAGATTAAAATAAAGGACAGTTGGAAAAAAGCTAGCTAATCAATAAAATTCTATTTTTTCACTACACTATTTTTTGCTACGCGACATTATTTTCATTTACAATAGACACAAAACTATGTTGTTTGCCGTTTTATCTGAAACACGTCCTAGTGAGGTAAATCTATGATACTTGAGTTTAAAATTTAACAAATAAGGATTAACGTCAATAGACGTTTACTATTCGTGCATTCTCAATTTGTTTCTTCATAAGTACTGTCTTCGATACAATATTCAATACGATAAATTAAAATTATCTCTTCGTTACAAATCTTCGGGCACATCCCATTCTGTAAAAAGACTCTTAGAAATAAATAGTACTAAAATTAAAAATAAAACTAAAATTGGTTTTTGAAAGTATCATCTGTCAAAATTGTTAATCTATACTATTATAAAACTGTAACAGGAAGTTTGTCTGTACATTGAAGATATTAACAAAAAAAAAGTTACGATATGGTTTTTAGGTGTCCCTGATTCCATTTCACCAATTTTTTGATTTTTTGTCTGTCTGTTTGTTTGTTTGAACGAGTATCACGCAAAAACTACTAAACCGATTTTGATGAAACTTTTTTTGTTTGATAGCTTATGATCTGACTTAAAATATGGTATATAATTTGTGCGGACGAAGTCGCGGGTTAACGCTCGTACTAAATAAAGCTCACGAATATATTCCCTAAGGGGGTAATCAGAGGTATTCTGGAAACTCAGAACATCGTCATAGAAGTCATATGTAGGTTCATAATATTATGTTTAATATTACTATTTATGTAGGTATATTTATATATATTTATTTTCAGGAGAGGGAGGCCGAAGAAAATATGGACGGATTGTGTGAAGGAAGATATGTGTAAAAAAGGAGTGAGTGTTGAAACGACGGCCAAGAGAGATGAATGGAAGAGGATGACATATTGCGCCGACCCCAAATAGTAGGAAATGGGCAAGACAATGATGACGATTTATATATATTTATTTGTTTGTATAGGTGTATCTTATATTATTTCTTATTTTATAGGTATTCATTTTACTATCTCATAATTAAGTAGATTTGTGTGCTCACTGATTTTTACCCAAACATATTAGTTTTCCTCTCACTCAACGGTTTGCTGGAAGAAAACTCTTTTAGAGTTAAGCTCGCCTTTGTACATCACGACTTACTGTAATTTTTTCATAATTATGTTTTTGTGTACAATAAAGAATCTATGCCTCTATAAACCTCCACGTTTCACTAGAAGAATCGAAGCTCTGTCCAGTGTGTGACGGGTAGTGAGACCGTCGCCCGCCACTTAGATATAACGGACGGTGGGGTACAATATATTTCCCGAAATTGAAGCATACAGGATACACTAGATAGTACAGAAAAACGTGTTATTTTGTACATTACATTTAATAAGTGGGCTTGAAGTCCCTATATTGAGTAAACTTTTGACTTTGATTTTTGACATTGGAAATGTCTTTTCGTTCTCTTCAGTATTGGCTCCGATTTAAAGTGAAATCCCCTTTGTGTGAAAAGTGAATTGTGAAGATATGACATTCAAAAAAGACTTGAAAGACGCGTATTCACAAGAGCTATAGCTCGCCTTATAAGGCGCAAAAAAAAGTTATTCGAGAAAATCAAAAACAAAAAAAGTAATGGCCGAAAAAGTGAAAAAAAATCTGAATTTTTGATTATTTTTGATTTTAGCGCTCGATATTTTGGAAACGAGGAATGATATCAAAAATTTGAGCAAAACTCCTCTTGACAATTTAGTCAGCTACAATTTGAGCCTAAATCAAAGACGATCGGGTTAAGGGTTTGCCCTGTAGCCTTACCTTTTTGAGGCAATATTTTTTCGAATTCCGTATTTATTTATTTATTTACAATGTGGTCGATAGTCGTGTGAGGCACGAAATCTGTGTGTTTTTTCGTGGCTGACTGTACTTTGCGTAACTTTTATTTTTACAAAATCAAACGATTCCGAATACTTGTGACCATAATCCTTTTCGAGCTAGTCAGAAACATTGCTACGACTACCCTGTTATACAACGTGTTAATGAATAAACGCAAAACTAGAAATTAAACTAATTTCTAGTTTAGAATCGAGAGCAGAATCTAATTATCAAAGTTTAAACATAGGTATTTTTTTTAAATATCCTATAATTTATTACCTAATATAATTTAAAATTTACTGAACTCGATGTCAAACCACCGCACTGGCACACTCACCCTACTTACTACCAAATAAGATTCGTAAATTTTTCCATGAGCACGCTAGTGCTTTCATTCTGTTCTGAAATAATAACAAAATAATATTATTTCGTTGTAAATCAGTTGGGGTGAATAAGGTTTTGCGCTTATTAATTAACACGTTGTATAATTTACTGCATTTTATGACGTCATCTATAAATTTTATAATTTTAGTTTGTGGAAATGTACCTACCTACACTGAGGAGACATAAATAATTTTCATCTCATTTCATTAGTTCCAAAGATTACCCCCTACAAATGTGTGACAATGTCCAAGATATTTATTATTATTTATTATTATTAGCCCAGTCATTTTACGTTTTGAGCCGGGATAATAATAATAATTGTATTTTTTTTTTCGGTATAATATTGAAGAGCCAATTTCAGCCTAGAAATGTACCAAATTTAAAAAAAATCACGTCAGCAACGGTTCCAATTTAATTTTTGCACATATTTAAGTCTTTACCATTATACATAACTTCAAACATGGTGTAAATATTTTTGTCTACTTAGAAGGTTTTGAAAAATACATTCGTTATTTCTAATAAATACCTCATATTTTAAATTTTAATGTATATTTATTGCTCAAAAGTAATTTATATTGTTAAATCTGAGTCAAATGAGTGCAGTGGTATTAATATTATTAATTTAAATCCTTCTGGGACTCACAATTTTGATTTCTATGTTGCAAAGCGAATTATTTTTTAATATGTTTTAAGATAGTCTCTTTGTCACTAAATGGTGCCGGTTACTTATTAAAAGTCCATTTAATAATTACTCCCTAACAAAACTCCGTAAAATGACTGGGCTATTACTATATTATTGCAAATTTGTGTAGTGTAGATGTATCCTATTCTATCACCACACGGGCTTCCCAAATATATTGTATTTTTGAAAAAGGAAAGAAACGGGCATTCTCCTCTAGATTGATTTTCCTCAAAGCCGCTTTAGGGGTAGGATAATAAATAATTCAGGGATTTTTGACGTCGCAGCGAGGTCAATTGAAAACCAGGTATCAGGTTAACCTTAAATAGATGTTTCAATCTGATACTATTTTTTTGGGTTCCGTGCCTAAAGGGTCGGGCCTATACCCGGACATTTGAACTTCTTAATTGCGTGAGCGTTTTCGTACTAATGTCAACTTAATTACAATGAAGTTTGGACCGAAACGGTCGCGATATATCGAAGATTGAAAGTCCGGGTACATGGCCAGATTCATAAGCCTACGATGTCCGTCCTTCCGTCCGTCCTAGCTTCAAAGGGCTGTATCTTCTGAACCGTAATAGGTAGCCAGTTGAAATTTTCAAGCACGTATCCAGACTTTAGTTTCGGAGGGGGGGGGGACATTTGATTTTCGGGGGGGGGGGATATTCATAGAAAAACAATGAAAAAGTATGTGCTGAAGTCACTATTCCATACAAATATTCGGATTTCGGGGGGAGGGGGGGGGGGGGGATAAAACTAACCTATCCCCCCCCCTGGATACGGGCCAAAAAACTTTCACATAATAATGTATCATTTTTTTTTTACATATTATTTATCACTTTATCGCATTTTATCCTTATGGATTTTCTCTATAACGCAATGTTCAAGATGGCAACATTTTAACTGTAACTAATTCATTGTGAAGCCAGAAAACTTATTTATTTTTCTCTATTAGTAATGCAATGTTTAACTGGCATTGTAGAAATTGTTTACTTAACTATAAGTTGAAATTATTTACCTAACTATAACTGTAATTTCTTAAGTCTAATTTAAATTTAGATAAAGTTATAAAACCGATGTTATTTTTATCTATGATGCTACATTTAAGTTGGCAACACTTTCACTTTCCAAAATTGTTTAACTATATTATCCAACTGTAAATTCTTAAATTCAAATCAAATTGATTGTAAATAGTATTAGTTTTGTTTCTTTTTTGTTTTTTTCTTTAGGTTAATTGATTATTTAGTAAATTAGATTATAATTATTGAATATTTTAATCAAATTTATGTTAAGCCAAGCGCCGATGTATTTTTTTATAAAAATTGTAAAAATAACTTTTGAGACCTCCAAGTCTGGTATCTGCTCACTAATTTTAGATAAGTATTTTGTTTTCATTAAGACTGTTTGTGTCCAAAATTTAAAAAATAGAAAATAAAATAAAATTTTATGACAAATAAAAAAACTATATCTATATCACTATATCACTATATCATTGAAGATATTAACAAAATAAAAGTTACGCTATGGTTTTTAGGTCTCTCTGATTCCATTTCACTAATTTTTGGATTTTTTGTCTGTATGTTTGTTTGTGTGTTTGTTTGTTTGTTTATTTAAACGAGTATCACGCTAAAACCACTGAACCGATTTTGATGAAACTTTTTTTGTTTGATAGCTAATGATCTGACTTAAATTCTGGTATATAATTTGTGCGGACGAAGTCGCGGGTTAACGCTCGTAATATATAAGGTCTAACAAAATTAGGTAAAAATTATTTTAAGTGGATAATCAGACCATCAAACTGAGCAACTTTCTCTATGGGACCAATTTCGAAATCGCGAAAAAAAAATCTGCTGTCCCATACAAACCTGCAAACATAACTCGACTCAATTGTATGGGACGGCTGATTTTTTTTCGCGATTTCGAAATTGGTCCCATAGAGAAAGTTGTTCAGTTTGATGGTCTGATCATCCCCTTAAAATAGTTTCAGCTAATTTTGTTAGACCTTATATAGGGACTAGTTACGCGTGTTATTCTACAAACAAACATTTCTGCCACTTTTTGCGGGGGGCTAGGTAACAGGAAATCCGCAACTTTAGATTTATATTCCTCATCAGTCATCACTTTAGATTCTAATTTTGAACGTTAAAAATCTTGAAATGAAATCTCGTGTGAACCCCAAACGTTCTAAGTTCGAAATTATTGTTTCGCAATTATAGGCTGTCTCGTTTAGTGATAAGGTATTGTTGAATGTAAATGCACATGATCAATAAATCTTATACCGTGGCAGAGGGGAAATGCTACCGCAAGGCTAGTCCTTATAATAAATAGTCAAAGACATGGGCTATAACTACCACCTATTTTTAAGCCCCCAATCTCTAAACCACCTCTGACCACATCGGTCTCCCGTTCCATCAGACATAGGACAGCAAGGACGAGAGAGTGCATAGATATGTGTTCACTTATACACTTCAAAATATATTGCGTACCTGTGACTGCTTTTCTAATAATATAGCAGTCACTGAAATCTAGCCATGAAAATTAATCTTAATTTCCCCGAAACCCGATTACGCCACGATGGCCTCTATTTATGACCTTTACTCCCATTTATTCTCATTACTGGCTAGAAAAGCATTAGGGTGTCTTTCCACAAGCGCTGTGCGACGAAAATTTACCAATAGCATTGCTTCATTTTCTTAGCCTCACACAGCGAAACTCTGGTGGAAAAGACCTTTGCAGAACGACTGCTTTTTTATATGATTCGATTTAGAGGTAATTTATGTGCTCGGGATGCGAGCAATGGACACGCATGTTAAAGTCAAACTAATCTATACTATTATAAAACTGTAACAGGAAGTTTGTCTGTACATTGAAGATATTAACAAAAAAACAGTTACGATATGGTTTTTAGGTGTCCCTGATTCCATTTCACCAATTTTTTGATTTTTTGTCTGTCTGTTTGTTTGTGTGTTTGTTTGGGTGTTTGTTTGTTTGTTTGAACGAGTATCACGCGAAAACTACTGAACCGATTTTGATGAAACTTTTTTTGTTTGATAGCTTATGATCTGACTTAAAATCTGGTATATAATTTGTGCGGACGAAGTCGCGCGTTAACGCTCGTTTGTTCAATAAAAAAGCCCACTTCATCATCTCTGCCAATGGATGTCTACTGCAGTACATAGGCCTCTCCCAAGGATTCCGACAACAACCAGTCCTGCATTGCCCTCATCCAATGCGCTGGTCCATCAGGTCGTCGGTTCACTCGAGAACTCTCCATTGCCCATCGGTTCTGCTAGAGATTTATATTGCCACTTTAGTATAGCAATTCTTTGGGCTATACTACTCTGGTTGAACCCACTTATTTAGTGTCAAATCTTTTTTCAAGCTAACTAGTATCCGCAGCATCGCACAGCTTTTGGTGGAGAAAGAGTTAAATAGTTTCACAACTCCGCTATGCACCTCGCACAGCTGTGGTGTACAAACATCCTTAGCATAAGCATATGCTCACGACTATATTCCCCGAGGGGGTAGTCAGAGATATTCTGAAACCTCAGAACATCCACGTTTCTCTAGTAGTACCTATAGCCCAGTCATTTTACGGAGTTTTGTTAGGCGGGGTAGGGAGTAATTATTAATTGGACTTTTAAACTGTAACCAGCACCATAAATAGTGATAAAAAGACTATCTTAGAACATATTTAAAAAAAAATCGCTACGCAACATAGAAATCAAAATTACGTGTCCAAGAAGGATTTGAAATTAATAATATTAATACCAATGCACTCATTTGACTTAGATTTAACAATATAAATTATTTTTGAGGATTAAAATAGGCAATGAAATTTAAAAAATGAGGTATTTATTAGAAAATACGAATGTATTTTTCAAAACCTTCTAAGTAGACGAAATATTCATACCATGTTTATAGTATCTATAATGGTAAAGCCTTAAATATCTGCAAAAAATATTTACCATCAGGTTTTTTAGAACGAGATAATAGGTAAATTTTAAAATTGCAACTGTTGTTGACGTGATTTTTTTTTTAATTTGGTACATTTCGAGGCTCAAAATGGCTCTTCAATATTATACCGAAAAAAAATCACAATTCCTCTATGCACCTCGCACAGCTGTGGTGGACAGCCATTCTTATGTATGATAATAATGTCAAAAATGCCCCAATAAAGTACTTATGACAATAAAACTCATATTTAATTCGTTTTGGTGATCTAATGGAAATGACAAGTAATTTTGGGTTACGTATCTCTAATTTACATTTTCATCATTTTATGTGACATCATAAACGAACCTTGTAATAAAATTATATAGACACCTTGTGGTCCATTTATTTGCTAGTTCTAGAAATGGTTTTGTTGCGTACGGAACTTTGACTATTTATTATGAGGACTAGCCTTGCGGTAGCATTTCCCCTATGCCACGGTATAAAATCAATTAATCATGTGCATTTATATTCAATTTTATACCTTACAAGCGTTAACCCGCGACTTTGTCCGCACAAATTATGTACCAGATTTTAAGTCAGATCATAAGCTATCAACAATGCTTCTTAATTTATTATTTGAGTAAATTAAGCGCTTTATTTGTTACTGAAAATAATGAAATTCCTTAAAGTAAAGAGTATACTGTACTGTAGGCTTTATGGATCTAACATGGTTTATTGGACGATTATGAACTTTATTGCTTTTGTTATAACGTTTGAATTAGCTGTTTAAAAGCCTATTCATGAGGGTTTGACAGCCTCATAAACCATACATATATTTATCTATTTACGAGCGTTAACCCGCGACTTTGTCCGCACAAATTATATACCAGATTTTAAGTCAGATCATAAGCTATCAAACAAAAATAGTTTCATCAAAATCGGTTTAGCAGTTTTTGCGTGATACTCGTTCAAACAAACAAACACACAAACAAACGAACAGACGAACAGACAGACAAAAAATCCAAAAATTGGTGAAATGGAATCAGGGACACCTAAAAACCATATCGAAACTTTTTTTTTGTTAATATCTTCAATGTACAGACAAACTTTCTGCTACAGTTTTATAATAGTTTAGATCACTAAACGAGACAGCCTATAATTGCGTAACAATAATTTCGAACTTAGAATATAAATTTGGGGTTCACGCGAGACTACATTTCATGATTTTTAACGTTCAAAATTAGAATCCAAAGTTATGGGAATAAAATCCAAAGTTGCGGATTTCATGTTACCTCGCCCCCCGCAAAAAGTGGCAGAAATGTTTGTTAGTGGAATTACACGCGTAACTAGTCACTATATAAGTAGTCAAAGGTATGGAAATATTATCTCTTCTGTAAGCACAGAAAAGAGATTTTATACAGGGTGTTACAAAAATACAAATAAACATTTAAGGAGGTGGTTAAGACCATCAAACTGAACAACTTTCACTAAGGGACCAAAATCGAAATCGCGAAAAAAATCGGATGTTCCATCATCATCATCATCATATCAGCCAATAGACATCCACTGCTCGACATAGGCCTACCCCGAAATGAGGAGATTTGCCATAATCGCCACGATGCGATGCATTTGCGATGTTCCATACTAAACTACAGATCTACTCCAGCTATGGCTATGGCTATGGGACAAGAGATTTTTTTTTTGCGATTTCGGTGTTGCTCCCATAGTGAAAGTTGTTCAGTTTGTTGGTCTTAAAAGTATTCAATTTTTATTTTTACTTCTGTAACAACCTGTATAGTAAAGCAACTTCGTTAGTGCAATTGATCCATAGTTGAAATTACCTACCTCACCGGAACCAATCAAAATCAAAATTTTTTATTTAAAATAATATTAAATTAAAGATTGAAAAATTTGTCTCGGGAGGGACTTGGAACTGCGTTATCCAATTTCGCCACCGAGCCCACTACCCAGAGAACGAAATTTTCAATCTGTTGCGTCTTAAGGGGACGTGAGCGCCATCTACCAGTAGATGAGATTTTGTTCTCTGGGTAGTGGGCTCCGTGGCGAAATTGGATAACGCAGTTTTCCCCGGTTTGGAAAAGTGCGGGTTCAAGTCCCGCCCGAGACAAATTTTTCAATCTTTAATTTGATTTGAAATAGCACAACATGGCTGTAACATGTTTAAAAATCAATAATATTGAAAATAAAATTATATAGATAGCTTATTGACGTAATTTTTTGTCTCTACCACCGCGTCGGAAGGTGTTCCGTTGAGAGAAGATGCGGCCAGAAACTATACAACACACATCTTTTAAACAAAACAAAATATACAAAGTACAATTAAAATACAATATTGCATTTCATAGAGTAACATTGTCAAGACCAGACATTTTGGTCATTCAAATAGTCATCGAGGTTATAGTAGCCTTTTTTACAGAGGACTTGTTTAATGGGACTTAAACTTTTTGTCTGGCAAGTTTAGAATATCCTCTGGTATCTTATTATAATAGCGTATACAGTGCCCCATGAAAGATGTGTTGACCTTACTGAGTCGAAAATGTGGGAATACTAATTTATTTTTAATTCTTGTATTGTAATTATGAACGTCGCTGTTTTTGGGAAAGAGATACAAATTTTTCCGAGCGTATCTACAGTAACATACATTGATCTCATGCGGACGAAGTCTTTTGTAAAACTCCTGTACACGTAATTCGCTTTTGAATTATCAACAGAAACGGCGGCTTGTTGTTTCAATTTATGAATAATTCACACTGTATCCTCCATCCTCTCGTTAGAGTTACGTTGTTGTGCGATTTTGGATACGGATATTTACCCGTAAACTTCGGAATTATAACATAAAAGAAAGGGGCCAATGTCAAAAAGTTGGCCCTTCCAAACCTCTTGCAAAACTTTAATTGGTGTCAGGCAGGCCGTAAAACTTTTGCCAAAACCTTAATATGGATTGGAAGGATATTGATAGAACATATTTACATAGGTATATCAACTCACGACCATTCTTCATTTCAGGGTGGTTAGAAACATTGCTAGTAGTTGTAGCAATCCTTGCATTTAGCAATTTATGTCTCAAGATGGAATTACGTCGAATATTGATGACCCCAAATAGGATGGGTAAAGCAAAGAAGTATGATAAATTCGCAATACAACCATTGATTTACGCACCTATATAATTCATGTAGTTCAGACATGGATCTTTTACGTTTAATCATCAGAAGTGACATGTACATTGTACTATGCAGACGTGTATTTATAGGCCAATGCTGACGATTGTGGGGACTTGCTACAGATGACAGCACCCACAAGTTATAGCAAAGATGCCAACAGATGGCGATACCATCGCTCTCTGAAATATGCTCCATATATAGACAACGTTCACCGTGAAAACGTAACTCATAACCCACTACAAATAAGATTCACAATCGAATGCAATACATACATCGCGCAAGAGAAATATTCACAGAGATTCGATATATATACAAGGTCCAACTAAGAACTGTTAGACCACGGCCGGTCCCCAGGCTTCAAACATAGCCTGGCGGAAGATCTTCAATTTTCAATGGAGGAACATTCCCAGTAGCACCTCCATAATAATAATGGATATTTTATGAACCCTATACTCTTTATAACATAGTTTATTTCATGTAGTTGCCTAAAATTTTCAAATTATGTTAAGATAACTTTGTTACTAAGCTGCAAAGGAATAATATTACTTTTCTAGTGTTTTTATAGTCGAAAGGCTATCAGGAAAAGGCCCACAACACTTTCGCACCGCTTTGTAACTCCTGTAAACCAGGATCAACAGCGTCGACCAATCACAACACAAGACAATGAAGTCCAGCGAACCTGACTCTCATCTGTCTTGGAAACCGCAATGAATTTAATCAAAGATGGGAGAGGAGTAGGAAAAACAAACATCCGACTTCCTTCCATTGGAAACGGGAGACAGCAAAAAGAAAAAGCATTAGTAAGCTAACTCAAGTTATAATTAAAAGCAAAATGCTAGCCGCATTATTACTATAAGGGTCGATTCACACCAGAAGAGCTTCGAAGAGCATGTGCTAGATCTCTAGTGCATAAAAAGGTCAAATTTATTTGAAGTGATAGGGGCAGAGGGCGGCGCCACGCGCGGTGGCCGCGTCGTCGTGCAAATAAATTTAACCTTTATTCACTAGGAATAAGATTGCCGCAGCGAGCAAATGATCTTCGATGCTCTTCTGGTGTGAATCAACACAAGCGGTTTTTGAGCGTAGGCGATTTCGCACCTATGCCGCAACGCCGTCGCAACTGCACCGTCACGATACGGTATCGTTCCATCAACTCCTACGCTCAAAAATCACTTTAAAATATGCCACATAAGACACCAAAAAATCACTAGATCTAGTGAAAAAGTCTCTGAAAGCGGCAACACTCCATACGGAATCCCTCTTTTGAAGGATAAAGATCGCCTCAACATCTGCAGCACGGCCCCACAGCAAAATACCATAAGACATGATATTATGGAAGTAGCTGAAGTATACAAGTCTTGCAGCCTAAAAAAGGTAGTTAATAGTTGTAGCAATTGTTTTGTCGACACGAAAGATTATGGTCGTGTATATATTTTTATACCCTACTAGAGTTATCCCGCGACTTCGTCCGCACAAATTATATACCAGACTTTAAGACAGATCAGAAGCTATCAAACAAAAAAGTTTCATCAAAATCGGTTCAGTAGTTTTTGCTTGATACTCGTTCAAACAAACAAACAGACAAAAATAAAAAAATTTGTGATATGGTATCAGGGACATCTAAAAACCATAATATCATTACTTTTTTGTTGTTAATATCTTCAATGTACAGACACTTCTGTTACAGTTTTATAATAGTTAAGATATATTTTATTCAACTTAAATTGGGAATTGTGAGCATTGCTTTGAAGCAAGTTGACTTAAACAGTAAATTGTTAGTTGTTTCAGACCAAACCGAAATGGATTACGGTCTTGCGTTTATGTATGCATGTGTGGGGACTTGTCACAGATGTCAACACCCACAAGTTATAGCCAGGAAGCTAACAGATGGCGCTGCGGTCGCACTCGCAAATGTGCTCGTAGGACAACTTGTGACGTCACATTGGTAACCCGTTAGCTGCTACACATAAGGTTCACAATCGTATACAAGACATGAATCGTGCAAGAGAAATAATCAAAGACATTCGATATAATATACAAGGTCCAACTAAGAACTGTTGGACCACGGCTGGTCCCCAGGCTTCACACATAGCCTGGTGGAAGATCTTCCCTTTTCAATGGAGGAACATTTCCCAGCAGCACCTCTATTTAAATGTATGTATTTTATTTATGTTTTAAATATGGATATCCATTACCTATCGGATACGGTTACAAACATACGGATCTCGATAACATCACTGTTGAGAGACAACAGATTTATGAATACTATACGAATGTTGGGCAAGGTAACGAACCATTAAGTTAATTTATTTAAGTTTTCGGTCAGAGGGCTCTTGTTATAGTCATAACATCAATATTGGCTTAAGAACGAGTGTATTAATTATTAGGCCGTAGTGGTGCTTGGGTTAGAATAACACAAAGCCAGACGGGTGTCTGGCAAGGCGACTAATTCCTTCAGGCATCATTTACTACCGTTGGCGCGCACCATTCAAACGAAGTTTGTTTATATTTTTGATATTTGTCAGCTAAAGTTAATGAAAATTTTAAGACAATATTTAGGAACCTATAGCATAGTTTAGAACATAAGACAATATTTAGAAACCATGGACCAGGAGCTTAGCGCGGCGAGGCTTGAGGTAGGATTGAAGATGAACATGTCGAAGACACAGGTTATGACAAACAGCACCAAACGTAGGGTCGAAGTAGATGGGATGGTAATACAGTACGTCAACGAATACATCTACCTGGGCCAGATAGTCTCTTTCAAGAATAGACAGGATAAGGAGGTTGAAGCAAAACGCATGGAAGAGCTACTGGTCCATGAAGGAGCTTATGAAGGGCACCCTTCCCGAATGCCCATCCTTACCTATGGTGCTCAAACCTGGTCTTTGACTGAACACCAAAAATCCAGCCTCAAGATCTACCAAAGAGCGATAGAGCGCAGTATTTTAGGTGTAAGCTAACTGATCTGGTTAGAAACACGGAACTGCGCTCCAGAAGCATAGCGGAAATTGGGTGCAAGACAGCTCAGCTGAAGTGGGACTGGGCCGGACATGTCTGCTGCACGGATTCGGAAAGATGGGCCAAACTCACCACAGACTGGGTTCCCCAAGATGGTCGCCGGCGTCGAGGTAGACCCAGAAAAAGATGGAGAGACAACTTGGATGCCTTTTTGGAGAGTTGGCCAGTAGTTGCACACAATAAAGAGGATTGGGGAGTAAAAGGGGAGGTCTTTGCCCAGCAGTGGGACATTGAACAGGCTATGTAAAAAAATAGAAACCAATATCTGTGCTTTACATTTGTCAGATTTCTGTTAAAATATGTAGTTTTAAAGTTATCGTAGCTATAAGTTTTCCATACAAATCTTAAATTAATCCTAGCATTCTATATTCTTATGAATTTTATTGGTTACCTGAGAAATGTAAAGCCTTTTTATATTGGTTTCTATATGGTGTCTAAAAGTTTTATTGACTTTAATTGGTTAATATTGAAACTAGGATGGAATTTCGTTTTTATGCAGCGCGTATTAGCACATCCACCGCGCGTGTCGAATGCTGATTGGTAGACTTCACATATGTAAAGTACATTTATATTGGTTTCTATCATCATAATCATCATCTCAGCCGATGGACGTCCACTGCTGGACATAGGCCTCCCCCAAGGATCGCCATAACGACCGGTCCTGCGCTGCCCTCATCCAACGGGATCCCGCCACCTTCACAAGGTCGTCGGTCCACCGTGTGCGGGGCCTACCCACGCTACGCTTTCCGGTACGCGGTCGCCACTCGAGAACTTTTCTGCCCCATCGGCCATCGGTTCTGCGAGCAATATGCTCCGCCCACTGCCACTTTAATTTAGCAATTCTTTGGGCTATGTCAGTTACTCTGGTTCTTCTGCGGATCTCTTAGCCCTCTCCATTGCTCTTTGGGTGACTTTCAGCCTTTTTATTGGTTTCTATATGATGTCTAAAAATTTCATTGACTTTAATTGGAACACATCAGAATGTCAACTTCAGCGTATGCAGGTTTCCTCACGATGTTTTACTGTACGGTTTTAGAGCAGTCGGTATTACGTACATAAGATAAAAAATCACAGATCACAAAAACTAAAGGGAGATGTGAAAAGGGGGCGGAGCCAGTGTCGCAGCAATATGCGCAAAAACGGAACACATTGCTCGCGACAATAATGATTCAATATATAATGAGGCTGAAAGCCAGTCGAGATATTATGTGTAGATAGTTTAGAATGTTTGCGTGGTACTAAATATTATTCGAACGTTGAGTTCTGATACCGCAATGGATAATGAGCACATTCAAGCTAACAAAATACTTTCTACCGCGTGGTACTGGTGGTGATGCGACACTAGGTTTCGTACTCAACGCGTTGGTTGGCATCTCTCTAGACCTCTATGTAAAAAACTCATTGGTACATGGCATGTCGTCCGTGCTGATCGAACGGGGAACTTCACGACTGAAAACGGTAGCAACTATTAAATAATCTGTGATTGAGATTCCAACTCAGTTCCAACGCAACGCAAAGCATTATAAGTCAATGTAATTGAAATCAGCTATGATAAAATCATCAATCCAAACATAATAAACACTTTATCTGATCACAGTTTAACATGAAAACGAAGAACAGCATCTCAGAATGTTTTAATTAAAATTTAAATTGAATTTTATTAAGAAAGTTGGCAGCAGAAGTTTCGTTGAGTGTTCGGAACGTTCAGTTTTATGTCCAAGTTGAAGATTTTAATATTTTTATCGACTTAGTTCTCTTCGGCGGATGATAGACAATTAATAAAAGGGTTTGTTTGCAAATAGACTGTTGAATGTTTTTGTCTTTAGGGTTCCATACCCAAAGGGTGAAAACGGGACCCTATTACTAAGTCTACGTAGTCCGTCCGTCCGTCCATCCGTCAGTCCTACCTATTTAGGGCTATAACTTTTGAACCGCAAGAGCTAGACCCTATTATGACCCTATGAAAATAAATTTTCACAGAATGTGCGTTATTATGGCGGATTTGCTAAGAAATAATAAAAATGCCAAAAAATTAAGGGGGGTCCTCATACAAGGAACTATTTTTTATCAACGTTTTTTCTTCTCGCTCTATGGTAAAAACGATAATACATACAATCGTCAAACTTGGTGTGATTATGGAGCAAACTTTATAGTATAACAACAAATATTAAAAACCGGCCAAGTGTGAGTCGGTCTCATGCTAAAGATACGGGAGAAAAAAAAATGTTTTTACGTTATTGTTGTATGGTACAGAACCCTCGATGCGCGAGTAGCCCGACTCGCACTTGACTGGTTTTATTAGTTAAGAGCAGAGCACTCAAATTTTTTTTGCGTACTATCGTGATAATGATAATGATTGGCATGACGCTTTAGTCTCGGCTAATAACTTAAAGACTTAAACTTAAGCTGAAGTAGTACTGAACTGTAAAAGGACTCTTAACACTAACATTAATCAGTTACAGTGTTAATTCTCCTTTTTGCAGTTCAGTGGCGCCCTCATCACATTATTAACGATTTCTCGAAATTGAAAACCCGAACTGAAAAAGTGCTACTCCAACTTACTACAAAAGCATTAAAACTATTTTAATATAATATTTTTATAGATTCTAAACAGTCCACTTTTAGCAATATCGACATAAATGTACAGTATACAGGGTGTCCCAGAAATGGTGAATCAAACTGCTATGGGAGGCAGCTTGACTAATGTCCTATCCATAAAAAATAAAAAAATAAAATAAAACGCACATGACCATAAAAAAAAGACATATCCAAATAACGGGAAAATCATCAAACTGCCAATATTAATTGTTAGAGGTAGCTTCGACTGATTGTTAACATTTTACAAAAAAAAAATGTCTGCACTTCGAGCACAGACCACTTAGTTTAATTGTTTTTTCTGAACCGAAATCTTTTTTTTTAATCTTTTTTTTTTATGGTCATGTGCGTTTTATTTTTTTTTATATTTTTTATGGATAGGACATTAGTCAAGCTGCCTCCCATAGCAGTTTGATTCACCATTTCTGGGACACCCTGTATAATAGTATCAGGTTTATAAGTCTTACCGATAGATGTACCTGCGCAGTCGACTAAAATTATATTGACCAATCACGATGTGCTACCTTCAATCCGTTTACGCTATTGGCTAATTTGTTTTCGCGCCCTTTCCGCTGCTATCCGACTTTGCACCTTTTGATTACTAAATGACTTCGGGTTTTGTCGGGGACTCGGGCCTGCTCTGCGCAAACGAAGATTGAAGAGCGGAATTATTTTCCTGGTCGTACTGTAAAACTGACCGTTTTTTTCTTTTTTCAAAGGACACTGGGCAAAAATATATGACCACTGGTCCAAGAGATCTCTGCCATGGCACAGGTATAGGACAATTATAAGAGGATGCCTTATTAGTATGAAAAGCCGCTAAACAAATAAAATGCCTTGTATCTTTTTTTTTAAAGATATTGGTTCCACAAAAATCTTAACTTCAGAACCTATGCCACTAAGCCTTCGTCAGTCGCGCGACCCACGGCCACCGTAAAGTCTATGAGCGCGACCCTCTGCGACTCACGGCGATCGCAAAGTGTCGCTCGTCTGTAAGAGCTCTAATGGGGGGGCTCTTGGACCACTCTTGCCCACTGCCCTTTGTATATTTGTACCCATTGTACTATATTGCAGATTCACTTCCAAAAATGTTAAATATTGTGATGAGGGCGCCGCTGAACGGTAAAATGACTCTTAACTCGCGGTAGGCCGCTCCCTTCAGAAACTGTTACAAACGTGAACACACGTTTACCTTTGGGGTACATTCATGCATAATTCACGACAGTATCGGGGGATATGATAACATACATCAGTCCTGACAGATTCATTTTGTGTCACGTCAGCATACGTTTAACATGAAAAAGTTAACATTCTACATACCTACATAAATAGGTACGAAATACGCAGACTTTATTCCTTTCCGAGGAGGATTCATTACGACACCACCATTCCGACTCACACTTGGCCGGTTTTTATTATTTGTTGTTATACTATAGAGCTTCCTCTATAATCACACCAAGTATGACACTTTTTTTTTTTTATCGGGCATAGACCCACCACACATTCCCACCGCTGTAACTCCTGTAAGCCAGGATCAACAGCGGCGACCATTCACACCACTGGACAATGAAGTCCAGCGAGCCCGGGGGATGACTCTAATCTGTCTTGGAACCCGCAATGAATTAATCAAAGAAGATAGGAGGAGTAGGAAAACGAAATATCCGACTTCCCTCCATTGCAAACAGGAGACAGCAATAAGAAGGAAAAAACATGGCTATTAGAGAGCCAATTCAAGAGATCATTTATGGCAGTGTTGAAGACACGAAGGCAAAAGCACCAAAAATACAAAATAAAACAATAGGAACCTAACATTGTACTGAAACTATGACCTATTTTGCTTCCAGTAATAAGTATGGCAAAAACATCTGAACGCACGGAAGTTATCCCTAGTCGCAACAAGATCCATGTAGTAAGGGACACCAGAAAACGATTTTATTGAGTCAAGCATGGTCTGGCGCTCGGCGTACCAGAGCTCACACTCCCAAAGAATATGATGAGCGGTCTGTTCGAACTCGTTACTGTCAACAGACCATTCACATAAAGGTGATGCAACCAATTTAAAATAAAATAGCTTTCCCTTAAAGTTACCATGTCCAGTAAGAAATTGGGCTACGCAGTGATCTACCTATGTATGACACTTGAATGTATTACCACCATAGACGAAAAAATTTCGCTTACACTGATGATAGACTGAACCACAACGTAACCACGTATGAGACAGCGATAATCATAAAATCCTATACAATACAATTTATATGTAGCTAGATGACTGACTCCGGAGTCAGACGGCCGTCGTAGTACAAAAATGTGGTTACGTCGATAAGGACAGCAATAAGTAGCGATCTCCTTTTTTTAACTAGAAGGAATTTGCTATGTGCATCTCTCATTGATGAATATGACAAGACACGTGCTTCATTATAGTACCTTCTCTTTCTACGATTACCGTATAATTACCGTTTTTACGATGGAGCGAGAAGAAAAAACGTCAATAAAAATTAGTTTCTTGTATGACAATCCCCCCTTAATCGTTTTATAATTTTTACTATTTGTTAAAAAATCCGCCATAATTCTTAATGCACATTCTGTGAAAATTTCAACTTTCTAGCTATTACGGTTCAAAAGTTACAGCCCTAAGAGTGAAGCCAAACTAGCGTGTTTTTGTGAGTTGAGAGTCGCGTATTTTGAGTCCGTTTCATATAAAATCCGGGAATGCATTGTCTATGACCTCAGCCTTTATATGAAACGGACTCAATATACGCGATTCACAACTCACAAAATACGCTCGATTGGCTGCACCCTAAATAGGTAAGACAAACGGGAGGACGGACGGACAGACGGACAGCGTAGGCTTATGAAATGGGTCTTGTTTTCACCCTTTTGGGTACGGAACCCTAAAAGAGAAAAATACCCAATCGTCACTGACGGTCAGTTGCAGAAACGCTCATTAAAGTTAATCCTCCATTAAATCCCTTGCTGTCACTTTTTGTCTTGTTGACGTAGTAAAAGCTAGCAAGAGATTTAATGGAGGATTAACTCTAATAAGCGTTTCTGCAACTGGGTGTGAGCCAGCCAAGTAAGTAAGTAATCGCTATAAATATTAAATTAGTTTTTTTTTAAATTAGGTCTACAATCCGTTAAAATCTATATATATACTATTATAAAACTGTAACAGGAAGTTTGTCTGTACATTGAAGATATTAACAAAAAAAAAGTTACGATATGGTTTTTAGGTGTCCCTGATTCCATTTCACCAATTTTTGGATTTTTTGTCTGTCTGTTTGTTTGTGTGTTTGCTTGGGTGTTTGTTTGAACGAGTATCACGCAAAAACTACTGAACCGATTTTGATGAAACTTTTTTTGTTTGATAGCTTATGATCTGACTTAAAATCTGGTATATAATTTGTGCGGACGAAGTCGCGGGTTAACGCTCGTATAAAATAAAAATACAGAAAAAATCTTCTCTTACCGAATCGTGGTATGATTCTCTTTTCCCAATATCTCATCCTTATATACCTTTAGATATATAAATTCCATTAAACAAAACTGCTGGGGTAAGAAAAAACATAAAAAAACTATACTGTTTCTTTTACTCTGGTCACGTGTGACTCGAAATGAATAATTTATAGGGTACGACCTTAGATGAAACTGAAAGAAGGAAGACGCTTCTTATGGGTCATTTTTACTGTAAAACAAATAAAAGAAATAAGAAAACACTTTTATTGTTGCGGTCTCTAATGTCCCGCATTTTTAACAATACAGGATGTAAACTTAAACGTGTTACATACTCAAGGAGGTGGTTTAGATCATCAAATTTAACAACTGTCACTATGGAACAAATATTGAAAACGCTAAAAAAATCTGCTGATCCAACGTAAATAGCTCCTCGACCTAAATGCTTCGATCAAAGTGAGCTCAATTAATCAATGCCCAAATGTATGCAACATCTAATTTTTCATCGCGTTTTCAATCTTGGTCCCATTGTGAAAGTTGTTCATTTTGATAGTGTAAAGCTGTAGTTTAATATGTAACGCATTTAATTTTACACCCTAAAAGCTTTTATTTTCAGGATTCTCAAAAAGCGTTTTTCTGGATTAAGTATTTTATTTGTTACGAGCGTTAACCCGCGACTTCGTCCGCACAAATTCAAAGTCAGATCAGAGAGAAGAAAATACCAGATTTTAAGTCAGATCATAAGCTATCAAACAAAAAAGTTTCATCAAAATCGGTTCAGTAGTTTTTGCGTGATACTTGTTCAAACAAACAAACACAAACACCCAAACAAACACACAAACAAACACACAAACAAACAGACAGACAAAAATTGGTGAAATGGAATCAGGGACACCTAAAAACCATATCGTAACTTTTTTTTGTTAATATCTTCAATGTACAGACAAAATTCCTGTTACAGTTTTATAATAGTATAGACTAGGTACTTGATAACTTATACCTATATTCCTAAAACTTGTAAAGTGTCTGTCACTAAAAAGGACATTAAATTAATTGAGCCGTTGTTCAAAGCTAACACATAATTAAATTTTATTTTATGTTTTAATTAAAATGACATAGAAAACTTCAAATTAAAGATTGGAAAATTTGCCACGTCTGAGACAGTAAGATGATTTAAAATAGCACAACACGGCTGTAATGTAACAATGTTAATAACCAATAATATTTAAAGAAGAGCAAACAATTACATATTTATTATTAGGTGGGTGGACTAAGTCAGCTTCAATGTCACTGTGTATTTTATTTATCGGTTGTAATAAAGTCTTAGTAACAGAGCTTATTATAAAATACTTGCGTAAAATGACTTTAACGGTGACACAATACAAGAACATTAGCGTCTTCCTTTTTTGATTTAAGGTTGTTGCAGAGGGGTCAATTTTATACAAAACTTTGATGCACAATACGCGTAGACGGAATTAATAAAAGTAATATTTATATATGGAACAATAGTTCAGAAAATCTAGATGCCGCGTCACAAATAACATTTGCAATTTGTAATAATATTACTAAGATATAAAGCTTTTAAAATTTTGTATGAAAAATTGCAAAGGTTTATATCTTCGTAATTATATTATTAATTGCAAATGTTATTTAATTTTGTGACGCGGCATCTAGATGTTCTAAACAATTTTTCCATATTATATAAAATATTACTTTTATTAATTCCGTCTACGCGTATTGTGCGTCAAACTTTTGTATGGACTGAAATCACCTTAACAAAGGGTCAAAATGATACGTAAGGGGCTATACTAGAGGTTACTTTCGAATTAGATGTGCTTTTGGAAAGCAAGAAGAAAATAATTTTTTATGAAGATTTTGAAAATACGTAGGCGTGTAATAAAAAAAAAATCTTTGGCTAGAACATTAGCGTCTTCCTTTTTTTAGTTTTAACAAAGGGTCAAAACGACACGTAAAGGGCTGTACTAGAGGTTACTTTCAAATTAGATGTGCTTTTGGAAAGCAAAAAAAGAAAAAAAGATTATGACAATTTTGAAGATACGTAGGTGAGTAATAAATCAATGAACCCAAAACTTTGCTAACCTAGGTAAGACAACAAAATAATAAAAACCAGCCAAGTGTGTGGCGGGCTTGCGCTAAAAATCCCGGACAAAACACAATTTTTATTTTAAGGGCCTATAACGAAAAATAATTGAAGCGAAATGGGCGTGTGATAGCTTATATTACTGACTGATGCAAGAGAAAGAGATGGGACGGCGCGCGCGCCTGAAACGACGCAAGCGTAAAACAAACTTGATTTAATTGTGATTGTACTATTTATGTAAGATCAATTCTGCTGTAATCAAAATTTGTAAAATTTCAATCTCTATTTTTTTAAATCAAGTCTCATGTTTCTATTATTCACCGTTTAGCAGATCCAAGCGTTTATCGATAAAGACGGAGGCTCTTTGGCTTGTTTTTCTATCAAAGAAATGTGTCTTAATCTTGTTTTGGCTCTAATCAAAACTGGCATCATACGGAGCGATGGCAAGAGACCAGACGGGATGTCTCTCGTCCCCTGGAAGATGGGTCGGGCGCTAGTGTGGGACGCTACCTGCGTGGACACACTGGCCCCGTCTCACTTACAGGGCACGAGTCGAAGGGCTGGCGCAGCGGCGGAGGCGGCCGAAAAACGAAAGGCCTACTGGTACCGGGATATCGGCCCCCAATACCATTTTATGGGTTTTGGTGTCGAAACTCTTGGGCCGTGGGGACCTAATGCGCAGGCGCTTTTTAAAGACCTGTCAAAGCGCCTGATAGACTCGACAGGGGACCCAAGAGCTGGCACTTTCCTCGCTCAACGGATCAGCATAGCCATTCAGCGAGGAAATGCGGCCAGCGTTCTGGGTACCCTCCCACAAGGACCGAACCTGCACCACATCCTAGGTTAGTTTAGTTTTAAGTCTCTTTATTTATAATTTTATTTAATGTTACTATTTTATGGATCTTTCGAATAAACAATTCTGACCCATCAAAACTTCAATTACATGTTCAATTTACACATATCCGCTAATTATATTCCTACTGTTAGTACTTCATGATATATGATGCTTTGAAGAATCCTACATACGGAGCCCTCCGCACGAGTCCGACATGCTCTTGGCCGGTCTTTTATTTATATTGTATATTTTGAAGCCAATGAGTTGTGGTTTGAAATAACCCGGCCTTTAGGCTTCGGGCAATACTAATTTTCTTTTTGCAATTACTCGAAACGGGACGCTGTTGGAATAATAATAGAGTTTCTATTTAATCAGGAAAAAAACTGTCTATGGAAGACAAACACAGTCTCCTTTGAAACTATTTTATTTCCTCGGTCCTTTTGTCTCACAATCAAATAAAATCAGTCATTACATTAAAAAACAAAACAGGCCAAGTGCGTGTCGGATTACTCGCGTATTGAGGGTTCGGTACGACCATTATATATTTTATTATAAAAATACAATTATTTTCTCAGGGATCCTTAGCACGAGATGGAAGTCGGTCGGTCGGCCAGTTTTTATTATTAGGGTTCAGACACATTGACCGACGACGGCGAACGACGGCGCGGACCCATACCACGATTAGTATGGGAACGCATTCGGCGCCTTTCGCCGCGTCGACAACGGAGGATGCGGATGGCGTCCCTTACTAAACATGCTTTTGTACCTATGCGCCTCCCGTCGGTCAATATGTGTCTCAACTTAGAATAAAGAAATCCATCCTCTGAAGTCTCAACCCTAAGTCGACACCGACAGATGTCCTGTCTAATCAGCTATCAGACGCCATTTTGTGGACGAAGTAAAAGAAATCCCATAGAAAATAGCACTTCCAATTTTGCCCGTATTTTCCAGGAAACAACTGGATACCTATTACGGTTCGAAAGACACAGCCTTTTAAAGTTAGGACGGATGGACGAACAGCGTAGGCTTAGTTATATATGGTCCCGTTGTCTCCTTTTGTATACGGAACCCGAAAAAACCGGCCAAGTGCGAGTCTGACTCACGCACGGAGGGCTGCGTACCACCACACAATATTACCAAAAAAATTGTGTTTTCTCCGGGACCCTAAGCGCGAGCCCGACACACACTTGGCCGGTTTTTTATTTATAATTTAACCTTAGAGCATGCACTATAATCACATCAAGTTTCAGTTTTGTTTTTGGTCTACCGTTTAATGTAACAGTTTTAAGTAAAAGTTAAAAATAAACATTTTACCATTTACCATTCACGCTTGTATGTACTGCTGTTTTTTACTATCAAGCAAAAACAAAAAAACTTGACAAAATCAAGTTTCTTTTATGGAAACCCCCTAAATTTTTTACTTTTCTGTTATTTGTTAGCAAATCCAACATAAAAACATATCATCATCATCATTATCTCACCCGATGGACCTCCACTGCTGGACAAAGGCCTCCCACAAGGATCGCCGTAACGACCGGTCACATAACACATATTCTCTGAAAATTTAAACTCTCTACCTATTACGGTTCAATAGATACAGCCCTTTAAAGCTAAGACGGACGGACAGACGGACAGCGTAGGCTTATGAAAAGGGCCCCATTGGGTACGGAGCCCTAAAAACGCTCATTACATTGGCCAGCAAAACGTTTACAGATCTATGCTTGAACAGTTATCTCGTCTCGCGTGCCGCCTGACAAAAGTTTTGTCTACCTATGTTTCAACACGTCGCAGCCCGAACATTAGACTAGGCTCGCTTAGAAATCTAATATAACTTTGAAGCAAACTCTCAACGATAAATAGATTACGCCGAGGCTTGAGGAAGATGTGACTTTCGTCGTTTCTTGTTTGTTTGTGTCTATCTTCACCTATTTAGGCCCACCACACACATCCGGAATAAACCTGATTCGGATTCTGTTGCCGCTTTCAGAAACTTTTTCACTAGATTTAGTGATTTATTGATGTCTTACGGTGCCATTTTTTAAAGATTTACAGCCATATCAAAGAAGTGATTTTGAGCGTAGGCGTTGATGGAACGATACCGTATCGTGACGGTGCAGTTGCGACGTCGATGCGGTATAGTTGCGAAATCGCCTACGCTCAAAAATCGCTTGTGTGATAATGGTTCATGCCATTTTGTATGCAGTTTATGTCTAATGTTAAAACTATCGATTGTCTTTTGGTATAGTTGCATAATATAGAAACACAATTTACAAATCATCATCGTAACGTCATGACATCATCACATGATAGTAATTATCATGTATTTAAATTATTTGTTTCATTTTAATAAAATACCTAATAATACAATTATTGTCATTAATTTGACATTTCATACATATTTAGTTTAGTCATTTTTCAAACAGCACTCTAAGTAATTTTTGTAACCATAGTTGACAACACTGAATCCTGAATCAGGATTCCGGATAGCAATTCCGTATGTGTGTGGCGGACCTTATACTTATACTACAGACATAGTGCAATAAAAAGTTACAGTGGAGGAGCTCAGCGGTCGCAGCGGGTCTAACGGATCGTACCGGCTTAAGAGCGACTTCTATAAAACAAATTAATGTTCTTATGATGCGAACCACAGATCACAAAAACTAAAGGGAGATGTGAAAAGGGGGCGGGGCCAGTGTCGCAGCAATATGCGCAAAAACGGAACACATTGCTCGCGACGGTAATGATTCTATATATTATGAGGCTGAAAGCCAGTCGAGATATTATGTGTAAATAGTTTACAATGCTTGCGTAGTACTAAAGATTATTCGAACGTTGAGTTCTGATACCGCAATAGATAATGAGCACATTCAAGCTAACAAAATACTTTCTGTCGCGTGGTACTGGTGGTGATGCGACACTCGGTTTGGTACTCAGCGCATTGGTTGGCATCTCTCTAGATCTCTATGATGCGAACGAAGAAGTCATCGGCTGAAATATTATTTTTAAATTTTTTTGAAGGCGGTTTTAATTTTTTGTTATTTAATTTCCATAACTCTATACTCAACTAAAATGTTTATTTCACAACTGGCAACGTTGAATTTTGGGCGCTAAGCTTTTTAATCTAGAGAGGGATGCGGCTGATTCTGAAAGTCTTTATAAATACAAATACAAATAATTTATTTGCCAATAAATAGGGTAGGTACAATTCAGATGTAATTAGATAAAATTTTGATCACGTCTATTTAGCCATGTCAGTACCATGCAAATATTAAGGTCATTGAGAAATATAATTAAATTTATACATTATTATCATGTCAGAACAAGACTAGGTCTTTCTTACTAGGGTTAAACCAATGCATTGACTATCTGTTACCGTCAAGATCAGTGTACATCAAAAATTCGTCTACTGAGTAAAATGTTTTATCTAGGAGCCATCTATATAATGATGACTTAAACCTATTAAAGGGTAGACCTTTCATGCCTGATGGTAATTTATTATACATAGCCCTACACATTGCATAGCAGTTGTTTAGAAAACGCTGAGTTTTAGGCACTGTCCCAAGAACGATACGATTTGGATATCTCATCCTTCTCTGTATAACATCTTTAGCCTGTATGAATAAGTGATTGTTTTGTTTAACAAATTTACCTACTTCAAGGATATATAGTACTTTGTGATCTTATTTTGAACAGATAATACGTTCGATAATTATCTTTGAAGTTATTTAAACCGCTCTATTAATCTTATACTTAGTACTCTGTGTAAGATAATAGATGAGATTACGAGTTTCAAATCCTTGTTTTTGTTATTCAAATTAGCTTTAAAGTTCATTGTTATTTCGTACAGAGTATACAAGGTAGGATCTCAATATCGTTATATTCAAAGCCTTTGGTATTAATATGTATCGTTAAAGTTTAAGTAACATTTGATCAATCTTAGATAGGCTCCCAAGTCTAAGTATAAAGTGAACAGAAAGGTCAACTTTGATTTAGTTAAAACTACTGTAGGTCGTTGATAAAATGTTTTCCGTAGTCAACAAGGAACCCTTAGGTCCGCCACATACATACGGAATTGCGATCCGGAATCCTGATTCAGGATTCAGTGTTGTCAACTATGGTTACAAAAATTACTTGGCTGTTAAAAAATGTCTAAAATCAAAATGAATGAAATGCCAAATTAATGAAAATTGTATTTTTAAAATTACTTGGCTGTTTTAAAAATGTCTAAAATCAAAATGAATGAAATGCCAAATTAATGACAATTGTATTTTTGAAAGGTCAACTTTGATTTAGTTAAAACAATGTTTTCCGAAGTCAACAAAGAACCCTTAGGTCCGCCACATACATACGGAATTGCGATCCGGAATCCTGATTCAGGATTCAGTGTTGTCAACTATGGTTACAAAAATTACTTGGCTGTTTAAAAAATGTCTAAAATCAAAATGAATGAAATGCCAAATTAATGACAATTGTATTTTTAGGTAGATATTTATTAAAACGAAACAAACAATTTCTATACATGATAATTACTGTCATGTGATGATGTCATGACGTTACGATGATGATTTGTAAATTGTATATCAATACTATGCAACTTGTAAATAAATGTTAGTGTCATTATCCAGGGAGAAAACAGGGAAATACGTTTGTATTGAGAAAACCGTACTGGTCTATCCTCTTAAGGTGGTTTCAGTCCATACAAAAGTTTGACGCACAATACGCGTAGACGGAATTAATAAAAGTAATATTTTATATATGGAAAAATAGTTTAGAAAATCTAGATGCCGCATCACAAATATCATTTGCAATTTATAAAATAATTACGAAGATATAAAGGTTTGAATTTTTTTTAGAAAATCTAGTTGCCGCGTAACAAATAGCATATGCAATTTATTAAATAATTTAGAAGAAATAACGCTTTTAAAATTTGGTATGAAAAATTTCAAAGCTTTATATCTTCGTAATTATTTTATATATTGCAAATGTTATTTGTGACGCGTCATCTAGATTTTTTAAACTATTTTTATATATGTAAAGTTACTTATATTAAAACCGTCTACGAGTATTGTGCGTCAAAGTTTTGTATAAAATTTACCCCTCTGCAACCACCTTAACATAATAGCTAGTTAATATTGAATATCTTTGGTTAAAACTACTGTGGGTCATTGATAAAATGTTTCAGTTTTTAGAGTCAACAAGGAACCCCTGTAGTTTCGCCGTGTCCGTGTCCGTCTGTCCGTCTGTCCGCTGCTTATAGCCCAGTCATTTTACGGATTGCGCCGGGACTAATTACTAATTGATATTTTTTTTCGGTACAATATTAAAGAGCCAATTCGAGCTTAGAAATGTACCAAAATTAAAAAAAAAATCACATCTGCAACATTTACAATTTTAAAATTTTGCTAGTATCTCGTTCTAAAAAACCTAATGGTAATTTTTTTTACATATTTAAAGCTTTATCATTATACATACTTCAGACATGGTGTAAATATTTGGATTTGCTTAGAAGGTTTTGAAAAACACATTCGTATTTTCTAATAAATATCTCATTTTTTAAATTTCAAAGCCTATTTTATTGCTCAAAAATAATTTATATTGTTAAATCTAAGGCAAATGAGTGCATTGGTATTAATATTATTAATTTAAAAGCCTTCTGAGACACACAATTTGGATTTCTATGTTGCGTAGCAAATTTTTGTTTAATATGTTTTAAGATAGTATTTTTGTCACTAAATGGTGCCGGTTACAGTTTAAAAGTACAATTTATAATTACTCCCTAACACGCCTAACCAAACTCCGTAAAATGACTGGGCTATTAGCTCAGAGACGCTTAGTACTAGAAAGCTGTAATTTGGTATGAGTATACAAATTAATCACATTTCATCATTTTTCGATTAAGGGATCTGTTAGAGGCTATAAAGTGCAATTTTTTGTTAGAGTCAAGTGTCGCCCCTTTGCTAATTTCCTATAGGTTTCTTAGGGAAAGTTGATCAGTATCATGGGTACAATCACCCCCTTTACCCTAACACCCTGTAGTATCCAGATTATAATTTTTAACAAATAATTTCATACGTTTTTACACATTAATCATTACAACACCAAATATATTTTACCTTTTCCTATCTTTGAATGGATTCGGCTAAAAGGTTCAACTCGAATATAAAACTTTTCCCATTACGGACGATTTTGTCCGGGCTATAACTCAGCTTCAAAATGAAATGTGTAGTGAAGCGTGAATACCTGCTGCTAAATATATAACGGGCTTGGATGAAGGCCAGAGCGGGTTGGCATCCTTATGACCCCTTTTGGTAAAAAAAATTGTATGTAGTAGTTGGTAGGTATTCATATTTATACATTTATTGCTTTTCTATGTGTTAGTTTACATGGTCTAAGGTCCGCCACACACAGACGGAATTGCGATCCGGAATCTGATTCAGGATTCAGTGTTGTCAACTATGGTCACGAAAAATACTATAGTGCTGTTTAAAAAATGCCTAAAGTAAAAATGTATGAAACGCCAAAAGAATGACAATTATTTATTAAAACGAAACAAACAATTTCTATACATGATAATTTCTATCATGTGATGAGATCATGACGTTACAATGATGATTTGTAAATTGTATTTCAATATTATTCAACTATATCAAAAGACTATCGATAGTTTTATCATTAGACATAATCTGCATACAAAATGGCATGAACCATTATCACACAAGCTATTTTTGAGCGTAGGCGATTTCGCAACTATACCGCAACGACGTCGCAACTGCACCGTCACGATACGATACGGTATCGTTCGTTCAACGCCTACGCTCAAAAATCACTTGTTTGATATGGCTGTAAATCTTTAAAAAATGCCAAGTTATAAAAACATCACTAGATCTAGTGAAAAGTCTCAGAAAGCGGCAACACTCCATCCGGAACCAATTCACTTTTTGATTCGCTAACATGGAAGATGAGTTTTTTTAATGTATTTGAAAATGATGGAAGCCCTGGAAGCCGATATTACTGTCAATGTCAAAATTTGAGGTTATGAAACAGCCGTGATCGTTTCGTACCTTAGAGCGAGTTGAAAAACAAGTGTTCGTTCCGTACCTTAGATTGAAAAACAACCAAACAACCGCACCCAAAGGTCGTGAACGCAGCCCTGAACGGAGCAAAGCGCTCGTTTCACAACGATTAGTATGGCGAGTCGTGTTTCCGTTGGCGTATAAGCCTTAAGATTCTCTTAAGTATTCTACACCGATAATGTAAAAAGATTTTGACAGATGATACGTTATCCTTTTAACGAAAACACAAAATGACCTAAACATTTAAATACCTATTGACATTTAAACAACAAACAACAAAACAACAAACATTCAAAATAACATCAAAAGTTAACTACACATTATTCAAACAATAAGTAATTCGTTCTGAAACCAGATTTCCAAAAACTAAAAACACAAGAACGAATTTGGAAAAAAAGTCCCAAAAAATCTCGACAGATGGCATTGACTGAATACATTATGTGAAAGTTATAATATATTGTAAATTAAGACAATAATATTTTCTTAATCCAATAGCACAGTTTCAGAAACTAGCTTGTCAATATACTTGGCGATTTTTAATCTCTTTTCATGTCTACTTTCAATCCAAATTTTCAAGGGTGGTTCAGGAGTTCAAACTGAACAACTTTTACTATGGGAGCCAACTTCGAACAAACACACTTGTGGGGACTTGTTACAGATGTCAGCACCTACAAGTTATAGCAAAGATGTCAACAGATGGCGATACCGTCGCCCTTGGAAATATGCTCTATACAAAGACAACGTTCACCGTGAATACGTAACTCGTAAACTACTACAAATAAGGTTCACAATCGAATGCAAGACATACATCAAGCAAAAGAAATAATCACAGAGATTCGATACATATACAAGGTCCAACTAAGAACTGTTGGACCACGTCCGGTCCCCAGGTTTCACACATAGCCTAGTGGAAGATCTTCCCTTTTCAATGGAAGAACATTCCAAGTAGCACCTATATAAGGTCTAACAAAACTAGCTGAAACTATTTTAAGGGTATGATCAGACCATCAAACTGAACAACTTTCTCTATGGGACCAATATCAAAATCGCGAAAAAAAATCAGCTGTTCCATACAAACATACACGACCTAAATGTGTGGGACAGCAGATTTTTTTTCGCGATTTCGATATTGGTCCCATAGAGAAAGTTGTTCAGTTTGATGGTCTGATCATCCCCTTAAAATAGTTTCACCTAATTTTGTTAGACCTTATATACACTTTTAAAGTAATATAATAGTAAAGGATCTATACTATTATAGTTCTGTAAGTCTGTGTTTGCTCCCATAGTAAAAGTTGTTCAGTTTGATGGTCTGAACCACCCTTGAAGATTAGGAAAGAGATTAAAATATCGCCCAGTACGATCGTTAAATTCATAGAAATTTTTATAACAATTACATAAAAGTCAAAAGTAACACCATCTATTAACACGGTCAATAACAACACTAACAATATTTTTTTAAACACGTCAATAATGACATTATTAAAAAAAACGTTACTTACTGCCTCGAAGTTTTAATTAATTTAAAATACCCATTTAATTAAATTTCCTAAAGCTTCTCTCTAATTAAAAAGAGCTTTACTCTGATAGTTAATTATTCCGTAAATAAATGTTGTATTATTAATATCCAATATGACATTATAATGCATAAATGCTGCAGATGATGTTTATTTTTGCTAAACATTTTAGTCAACATGCCAGAAACATTGGTTTCTGGCAAGAAAATGTAGAAATTCCTAGCAGACTATTAAGTCTCCTAGAAATTATGACTACAGAACAAAAACCTAGGAATTTCTAATTTTAGGTTTTACGTCTGAGCTTAATCCTATTAAAGTAAGAATGAATCATATTATTAAATCATGAAATTAAATCCCTATTAATTATTACCTAAATGTGCTGAGAGTTACTTTATTGATTTATCTAAAATTAAAGATAATAATCATTAATCACAAACAATTGAAAAAACGCGTTATTATGATTAATTTTAGTTTAATCATTCCCTTTGCAATTGAATCATAAATTAATACTTCCCTATTCTCTTAAATCATACATTAATCTTTCCCTATTCAATTGAACCAAAAACTAATCATGCCCTATCCAATTGAATCATAAATTAATCTTTCCCTATCCAATTGAATCATAAATTAATCTTTCCTTATCCAATTGAATCATAAATTAATCTTTCCCTATCCAATTGAATCATAAATTAATCTTTCCCTATCCAATTGAACCATAAATTAATCATGCCCTATCCAATTGAATTATAAATTAATCGTTCCCTATCAAAATTGATCATGAATTTTAGAAAAGACTTACGGATGGATGCGGCGGATGCTCCTGTCCCTTGACATTTTGCAGTTGTTTGTTGTGGGCTGTCGGTGTCCGGTCGCCGGGCGCTGTCGATGCGCTGGCCGCTGCGCCGGCGCTGCTGCCCGCTGGGGACTTCGCTTGAGGGGAGCTGGTGGAAGTGGTTCTGGAAAGGGGTGACATGGTTAAGGCAAGCAGATTGAGGTAAAACGCCTAGGCGAGTCCAAAAGTAAAAACTATATCAGGAATAAAGAGACTGACAGCTGAGAGAGTGAGATGTACGTATTTGTATCTAAAGTGAAATCGTAGATAATTTTGTGAAATATACTAGTAATGAAAAGTAAAAAAAAAAAATGGTCAATACAATCAAGAAACCCAAGAAACCAATATCTGTGTCGGTACCTTGCCAGATTTTCGTTTAAAAATATTAAGTTCTATAACTAGCATTAATTTAAGATTTGTATGGAAATATTTGAGCCACGTCGAGAATTCGTACGGTGCTCCTAAAACAAAATTGAGATTGATATTAACGGAACTTCGTTAGTATGCAACGCGCTCGGGAGCTTTTGGAATAAATGTATCTTAAGCATTGATTAAAAGTTGAAAAATACTTACTCCAACTGCGCTCTGCACCAATGACCGGACATGAAAAGAACAACAAATAATTAAATTAATATGTCTGTTCTCTAGGGCAGTAAAATAATTCTGATACGAAACATAGGTTTCTAAAAGACAGTTAATCAATACCTGTTTATTTATTAACGACAACAACATGCGTTGTTGAAAATGAAAATGAATAACCACTTGGACATTCATTTCTTGTTATACCTACCTACTGGTTGTTTCCCGTGACTTGCTTGGAATTTGTATGCCTGTCCTTTATTATTATATTTATTTGGTTTTAAGGGCTTGGTCAATGACCAATAGCTACAGCGACCTGGACAGATCTATTGTAGCTGTCACCCTAGACCTAAAGGTCATTTCCTACACTTCATGAACCGTGTTATGCTTTTGGAGGGGAGGTCCCTAATGTCAGTAGGTGTTATTATGTATCCACCTAGATGCCTGTCCTTCCTCAGGATTCAAGCTAAGCAAAGAAGATCCTCAATCTTAGTAATGGGAAATAGGTTGACATCAAAATGTTAGCGTATAGTTTGTGTATAGTTATGGGACTCATGTCGATTTGTTTCTCATAATCTCTAGATTGCCGTGTGATGTCTGCTATGAATAGCACCATCCCATTTCCTCCCTTGGGTTGCGTAAAAGGCGACTAAAGGATCTACTGAAGGATGGGCAGCAGCACACACATTGATTCGGTCCAACTGCGATCGCCAACCCGCCTGCCAAGCGTGGCGATTATGGCAAATTCCCTTCCATTTTGGGGGAGACTTATGTCCAGCAGTGGACGTTTAATGGCATATATGATGATGATGATGATGAATCTCTAGATTATAGTCGTAATATTAGTTATACCTCATCTAAACGGAGTGTCGCGTAATCGCAGTTGGCGCACATCTTGTCTTAGTAAGATATGTTGATTTTTATTTTTATTTTCGTATTAACATCTAAGATGTCGCATTGCTTTATATGTGCTGTTTTAATGCTGTGTGTGCTGTGTCAAGTTCGACTTATTTTGTAGCAGTGCCTCCAGCTTACGCAATTCTATTATTAGAAAATTTATAGATCAACTCAGCGAATAGCGATTGATTAAATAACCTTTTATTACTAAAATTAAGTGTTTATTAGCGTTTAAGCGTTTTCAGATTTGTTAACTAGAAACCTATATGTGGATGCTTGAAATTGACCTATAGCTGACTAAATTTGTGAACTATTTGTTTATAAAAAATAAAAAAAGGAAAAAAGAATCTAAGTAAAAAATTCAAAACGATGCATTTTATATGTTTATTTCATAATTCCGATTGCATTTTTACCTAATCTTTCGTCCAATTACTCGGTCGTAATTGTATGTAGGTATGTGTACTAACGTAGTGACTATACAGTAATCTCTACCTATATGTACTGTATACCACTATATTGGAAATAATGAGATATCGATTCGTGGAACATCACTAGCGTTTAAGTAGAAAAACGGATTTTCCGACTCGCCTATTTCGTCCATACGTGTGCATTTGACCGCCATAAGTCTTGTCCTTTTGCCTCGGAACAGTTCATTTGGTATTTGTCACGATAATACGTTATAATAAATCAAGTAGGGTCAACAGCTAATGTCTGTGTAAATGACCTTTAGCGACATAATTTGTAAACACAAGATCAAACTAAGAACAGATATTTGGACCGCGGTCCCCGGGTATTCCAACAGCCAGTGGCAAATCTTCACTTTTCCTCCAAAGGCTTTCTTAGGTCCGCCACACACACACTGAATTGCGATCCGGAATCCTGATTCAGGATTCAGTGTTGTCAACTATGTTTACAAAAAATACTAGTGCTGTTTAAAAAATGCCTAAAATAAAAATGTATAAAACGCCAAAAGAAGGACAATTGCATTTTTTTAGTATTTATTAAAACAAAACAAACAATTTCTATACATGATCATTTCTATTATGTGATGAGGTCATGCCGTTACGATAATGATTTGTAACTTGTATTTCAATATTATGTTATTATATCATAAGATTATCGATAGTTTTAACATTAGACATAATCTGCATACAGAATGGCATGAACCATTATCACACAAGCTATATGCCGCAACGACGTCGCAACTGCACCGTCACGATACGGTATCGTTCCATCAACGCCTACGCTCAAAAATCACTTCAAAATATTCCACCTAAGACATCAAAAAATCACTAGATCTAGTGAAAAGTCTCTGAAAGCGGCAACACTCCATACGGAATTCAATTCCGAATCAGGTTTATTCCGGATGTATGTGGCGGACCAAAAAGGTAAATTATATTAAGGTAAAGGTAAATTATATATAAAGCTATTCTGTCCCTCCGTTAAACATAAATAAATACATAATGTTTTCTAAATAATTATAAACAAACATCGCTCGCCCTTTGTACATGTTTTCGCAACTGTATGAATTTTTATTTCTGTGTACACTAAAGTGTTATAATAATAATAATAATAATATTCCACTCCTTACAATAGTCCTACACTGACCGGGGGCTGTTTTGCACTACTATAGTGTATACTGGGATAGTTGCCGGTTGGTGTCACATTACCATTTAGATCAAATTGTCTGACGGGCCTCTACGTGTTGGCTTTGCCCCCACGCACGCCTCCCAAAGGTCCGGGACACTTATGTCCCGAGATAAGGAAAAGATATACATTAATAATAATAAACATTCAATATTGACACCAATAGTTAAATTAAACCAATAGTCGGACCCATATGCTATGCTTCAATAAAATAAACGGAATTTCAATAGTCACGCGCGTGTACAGTCTTAGTCACAATATTGACAATGCGAAGTACAGTCACCGTCAGATAAAGGCGACATCACTACAATGGGCCGCCAGCTATTGTGTCGTCCGTGCAAGCGGATATTAACCTACATGTCCCGTCCCCTCACTACGTTCTGAAGTAACTGTGAGAGTATGTAAAGGTTGCATTTTCAAAGATCAGAATGCCCTTTTAAAATTATGCATAGTATTTTTAGGCCTCCGTCACTCGGCAATAGGTACCGATCACGTACCGAGATAAGTACCTACATTTTGACTATGGATTTGGATTCAATAAGGAGTTTTCATACCATAAAAAAGTTTCAATAGTTTATTTACTGGCAACACATCAGAAAATGTTGTTTTTAGATTTGGCCTAAAGGTCTTGTAACCGAGCCAGTAAATAAATAAAAAAAATAAATGTCTTTTTTTTTTGGTTCAATTAAAGGTGAAGGGTTCTATTTATACACCATACCACTGATGTCTTCAATAAAGTTATCACATTTATAGCAATTAAAACGTTGGTGTTCGACGTTTTGATGCTTTTTTGGAGTTTTTGGAGAATTTTGAAAGACGCAGGAAACGCAGAGAAGTCCACCGGAAAGAGGTGAACCGATCGCTTTGCCGCGCTACAAATGACGGAACACTTTTCCTGTTTACGACTAATACACCATCATATTATTTCACTAAACTGTATATTTTTCACTTGCACGATACTTTGCTACACAAAACAATACCAATTTTACGAACCAAAACTCATTATAAACAATAAAAATTCGATAAAATATGTGGACACCAAACGAAGCTGACGAATTCCCGTCAAAAACAAAGAGAATGGAATCACTAGTCAATATCTCCCAAACCATAGACCTTCGATCAATTTGATCTTAGATTAAAAACTTTTCGCTTACAATTTGATCGAAGCCATAGACAACCTTTCTAACATAGTGACTACGGTGACCGAAACAAAAAATAATATTTTTGTCTTTTTTGTTTACATAAGTCATAGCGTATGGCGGTCCGTGGTCTCTGCCTACCCCCATGGGACAAAGGCGTGAGTGTATGTATGTATCACAGATCACAAAAACTAAAGGGAGATGTGAAAAGGGGGCGGGGCCAGAGTCGCAGCAATATGCGCAAAAACGGAACACATTGCTCGCGACAGTAAGGATTCAATATATTATGAGGCTGAAAGCCAGTCGAGATATTATGTGTAAATAGTTTACAATGCTTGCGTAGTACTAAAGATTATTCGAACGTTGAGTTCTGATACCGCAATGGATAATGAGCACATTCAAGCTAACAAAATACTTTCTATCGTGTGGTACTGGTGGTACTGCGACACTCGGTTTCGTACTCAGCGCGTTGGTTGGCATCTCTCTAGATCTCTATGGTATGTATGAAAGTCTTCACTGGCTATCTCGCCCTTTCATTTCTTGGCTCCACCTTTCAGCGTAAGCGAAAAGTTTTAATCTAAGCTTTTTAACCAACGAATCAGCAGGTTTTTTGTCAAATTCACAAGCCATCTGGAAATTTTTATTTATACTGCTCTTAGCCCATTCATTTTACGGTTTGAGCCGGGACTAATTAATAATTGTTTTTTTTCGGTATAATATTGAAGACCCAATTTGACCATAGAAATGTACCAAAATTAAAAAAAAAATATCTTTAGCAACAGTTCCAATTTTAAAATTTAGCTATAATCTCGTTCTAAAAACCTGATGGTAATTTTTTTCTGCACATCTTTAAGGCTTTACCATTATACATACTTCAAACATGGTGTAAATATTTTTACCTACTTAGGTTTTCAAAAATACTTTTAAATTAATGAAAGAATATTTTTTTTTAATTTCAATGCCTATTTTATTGCTCAAAAATAATGTATATTGTTAAATCTTAATCAAATTAGTGCATTAGTACCTATTCATATTATTAATTTAAAAGCCTTCTGGGACACATAATTTTGATTTCTGTGTTGCGTAGCGAATTTTTTTTAATATGTTGTAAGACAGCCTTTTTATCACTAAAAGGTGCCGTTACAGTTTAAAAGTCCAATTAGTAATTACACCCTACCCGGCCAACAAAACTCCGTAAAATGCCTGGGCTATCTTGGAAAATTCTTCATTAGATTTGGGCGCGTCCAAATTAGTAGAGTAAAACTAAATCAACTAATCGATTTAGTTCGTTAGTTTATTTGTTTAGTTTTAATGTTTGTTCAGGCAAGAACCGTCGATTCGTTAATTTCATTAAGTAACACTAGTTAGAGCAAAATAAATCTATTTTGGTTCGTTAGTATTTTGTGCTACAAGCTGTTGCTCACGATTTCGTCTGCATTAAAAGTATCATGTTTTTTTTTTTATTCTTTTGTTTTTTTTGGAGCTTTTAACCCTGAGGTTACGTCAGCCCCATCGTGCCTTAACCCTTAAGACTCTACAAAATGAAACAAACTTACAATGAAATAAAAACCTAACACTACCTAACGAATATACAAACAAACACACATATTAAACACTAGTACTATAAATAAAGAGGTACACCATAGTCTACCAATCTTATATGAAGTCTACTAATATGTATATTGTCCGCATTTTTAGGCTGTCTCGTTTAGTGATAAGCTGATAAATGATACGAGATAAAATTGTATGTAAATGCACTTGATAAATTTTTTTGTCAATGAATTTATTTGTGAACTAACATAATATATGGATGAATACAAGAAATAAAAATAAATTAGTATTCCCACATTTTCGACTCAGTAAGGTCAACACATCTTTCATGGGGCACTGTATACGCTATTATAATAAGATACCAGAGGATATTCTAAACTTGCCAGACAAAAAGTTTAAGTCCCATGTTAAACAAGTCCTTTGTAAAAAGGGCTACTATAAACTCGATGACTATTTGAATGACCAAAATGTCTGGTCTTGACAATGTTACTCTATGTAATGCAATATTGTATTTTAATTGTACTTTGTATATAAGGTCTAACAAAATTAGGTGAAACTATTTTAAGAGGATGATCAGACCATCGAACTGAAGAACTTTCTCTATGGGACCAATATCGAAATCGCGAACAAAAATCAGCTGTCCCATACATTTAGGTCGAGTACGTTTGTATGGAACAGCTGATTTTTTTTTCGCGATTTCGATATTGGTCCCATAGAGAAAGTTGTTCAGTTTGATGGTCTGATCATCCCCTTAAAATAGTTTCAGTTAGTTTTGTTAGACCTTATATTTTGTTTTGTTTAAAAGATGTGTGTTGTAGAGTTTCTGGCCGCATCTTCTCTCAACGAAACACCTTCCGACGCGGTGGTAGACTCAAAAAATGACGTCAAAAAGCTATCTATGTGATATTATTTTGAATAAAAAAATTTTGAATTTGAATTTGAATTTGATGAATAATCTGAAATAAATAATTTTTAATTTAATTTAATTGATCTTGTAATTTGGCAGAAGCGAATGTTAACGTGAGGTAGGTCCCTAGTTATATGGTCTTAGCATTCTATGCTCGCAAACAAAACCTTCCAATTCAGATCTTTTTATTGGAGAAACTTCGAAAAGGGATTGTAACTTGATTTGAGAAAGTTTTCAAGCTCTGGCCTAATTTGTGAGAAAATCTGTTTATACGTCAACCTTAGATGAAAGTAAAGTCAAACACACGCTTCATGTTTTCTGAAAATCCTGTTAAGTGAAGAATTTCTGGATTTAGAAATTAAAAAAATTTTCTTTTTAAAATCATCATCATCTCAGCCGATGGACGTCCACTGCTGGACATAGGCCTCACCAAGGAATCGCCACAACGACCGGTCCTGCGCTGCCCTCATCCAACACGGTTACAACAACGGTTTCCGCCGGCGCCGCCTTCACCGGGTCGTCGGTCCACCTTGTCCACCATTGGCCATCGGTTCTGCGAGCAATGGGGTACATTGCTACCATTGCCGTTTATGCATAATTGTTGTTTGGAAATTTTACCTTCCTACCTAATTAATGTTTCTAGTAAGTTGCTTTGTTTTGTTATAAAATCTCTTCATTACTACTTTTTTGAAAAGGCTCATTTATTTTATATACTTACTGCTACCAACTTTGTAAAAACTCGTTATAGTCATATCTTATAGTTAACCCTAGTTACATTGCATGCTGTGTTTGCCTGTAATTAGTTATACATTTTAACTGTGTAATGTACTTAAACTTGTGTCAGATGTAATAGCTGTAGGCTGACCTAATAAATAAATAAATTTCCACCAGAGATGTGCGAGGTAGCGAGTCGGTGAGCGAGGAAAAAATCCACCAATGAGAGTGCTTTAATTTCCCAATGACGTGATCGAGCGAGCGCGCTATTGGCGGATTGTTTCCTCGCTCACCGCCTCGCTACCTCGCACATCTCTGGTGGAAAAGCAGCCTTATGCCCCAGTAGGTGGATATGGGCTGACAATGATGATGATGATAAATATAAAATTTTGACAAGCAAGCCTTTGAGTTGACTTAGGTACATATTTTTCCCTAATTAGGTATCTATTTGGATTCGAATTTAAACTAATAAATGTGGGAATCGTACACACATACTGACTGGTTGATTTCTTAGGCGTTTTCATAATTTTCAGGGGATTTCCAGATCAACAAACTTAACACCTTTTTTTTTTTTTTAATGAACTCGCAAAAGAAAAATCAGCTATTCCATAAGATCACAGAAAATTATAAGAGAAGAAGTTAGAAGTGCAAAGTAGGCGTCGAACGTATCTCCACAGGTTATGCAATTATTTGCATAACACCATAAGGCGCGCGATGTGGTGCGAACGAGAGAGTAAGATGAGTAATTATAGCAGCGTGAGCGGGAAGACAAGTGGCGTCAGCCGTCTCCGAAGCAAAAGCGCTACTTTGCATTTCTAACCTCTCTTATAAAGTTCTGTGCATAAGATACTAAACCACAGATGTTTAATAGTTATCTTCTAAAATAAACAAATGTACATAAAAACCACGTCAGGGGCCATAAGGCGGTCTGAAAAAACTCTGACACCAGGGCTGTTTCTGAGCACCCCAAAAAGGAATTACAATGCAATGCCTAGTCGACTCAAATGTACGAAACAGTTGATTTCTTTTCGCTGTTTCTGGTTTGCTAAAAGTTGTTCAGTTTGACAGTCTGAAGTACCACTTAAAATATGTCATACATTTAAATTACACCCTGTATAATAAAACAAACTAAATTTCTAACATAAATAAATTAATACTAAAATTAGTTTACGGTTATAATATAACTCTACCCGTGACAATGCATTTAAAGTATTAACTTAAACATTTAATCTATGAGGACTCTTGTTTAATGAAGCTTCAGTCAACTCAAGGCCAAACAAAACAAAGTGGTAAGTCAACAAATTCCATTAAAATAATTAATTTGCACGTGTTACGCTAGTGTCTGTGCCAGAACTGTAATATCCCTAAATTCGAGTGAAGTACATCATAATGACTAGGGCTGTCAGAAAAACGGTGTTCTCGAAAATAATCCGGATGATTTTAATTTGGTACAATTGTTAAAGCCATGTGGTTCTGGCTTAGAATGTATCTCTTCAGAGATAAGCTCGCCTTTTGCACATGTTTTCTCAACTACAATAAAGTGTTATAATAATAAATGTAGGCACCACCACAATTCTTCCCATGGGTGTCATCTGAAGTGACTAAGGGATTAACAGTTTCTTATACAGTGTTTCTGTGGACAAAAGGCTAGCCACCACTTACCACTTAACACGTGATTCCATCCTGAAACTTAAGTTGCCAAGCGGCGGCAATTTAGAAGACATTTTTTATTTGTAAGTTGTATAAGTTTTGTTTCTTTTTTGTTTTTTCTTTAGGTTAAGTGTTATGTATATAACGTTTAACAAAATTAGCTGAAACTATTTTAAGCGTATGCTCAGACCATCAAACTGAACAATTTTGTCTATGGGACCAATATCGAAATCGCGAAAAAAAATTGATGTCACATACAAAACTGCAAACACTTGACTCAAATGTATGGGGCAGCAGATTTTCTTTTTCAGATTTCGATATTGGTCCCGTAGAAAAAGTTGTTCAGTTTGATGGTCTGAGCATACCCTTAAAATAGTTTCAGCTAATTTTGTTAGACCTTATATAGTGCTTATGTTTATGAACTATGAATTAAAACTCACCTTCTAGTTGCTAAATGCAGTTGTACCACAGCAATATTTTTGACCACCCCGAAAGGGATTTATGTCTGTATGTATGCACGTTAAAAATAATTTAATATGTAAACTAATTTAGATACATGTCGATATTTTATGATTGTACGCACGGCGACACATCAAGCTATACAAAACCAACATAAGCTGGCCGCGCGACGCTGTACGTTACTCGACCTACGCGCGGCCAGCTTATGTTGGTTTTGTATAACTTGATGTGTCGCCGTGTGTACATTTTAATTTGTCAATGTCAAAGTATTTAGTTGAGACGATTGCACTTTGCGTTTTTATTTAAAATTTTATTTTATTATAAATAAAAAGACAAAGTGCAAACGTAAGCCGATTGAAACTTAATAAATTATTGAATAATTATTGTATACATATTTCACTAGTAAATACAAAAATCTATCTATCTACAGATAAAATACCACATACAAAATATTTTTGTGTATAAAGTTTGATATTTTCATTTATAATTTCTCTTCAAAGAAAACAATGTAGGTACCTGAACTTTTTAGGACTAAAATGTTTTATGCCCGAACCTGCTGGCAGGCCTCTAGATTCTAAAAAAATGATTATACTGAGAAATATCTAGACATAAAAAATCCTACAAAGGTCATTAAAAAGTTTGAAACTAAACCACAAAAATACGTCCGGACAATGAGCTTAAATGTCCGGAAATACTTAAAATCCGGCGCATGGTAACCCTATTAACGCTTCAATATAATGGAAGCCCATTCCACCGCGAAAACGTTGTAACTCACGAATAAATGAAATTAATTGTTGTTAGCGACGTGTGTTACGATTCGTGGTTTTGCAATTAATGAGATTGTGTTGTGATAATCTCTGAAAGTGGGTACCGTACGGGATTTAGTGGAAAATCATTACTGTGGAATGCTTAGTACTTAACATAATTTTAGCCAGGAGAAGAAACGTTGGAATTTACAGTGTGGGAAAGATTTGTATTTAGTACAGTTCAATTTCAGTTTCATTTCAATTCATTCAAAAATTTTTTTTGTCCTCTTTTGTGTCCCACTGCTCTGCATAGTTGTCCAATTTACAAATATGAGACAACACAATAAGCTCTCAGAACCATATTTTCTTTTTTACCAACAAATACGTTACATATTCACTGCTGACTTCACGTCCCAGTGTAGGGCTAAAGCCAACTTCATAAACTGATCAACTTACGTTATCAGAGTATCGTATTCGCAGCGGTCTATTGAATAGACCGCTCCGTTGCGAAAAAATAAAACAGCTATGTCTGCCAAATCGCCAAGAAATAATTACAAAACTGTCAAGCCGTCCCCAAAAAACGGTCGTCAAGTCGACTTGGATGATGACAAGTCAGAGCTTGCCCAGAATTGAACTGAGTCTTTCACTCCTTGAAGCGTAAAAGGAAGGTAGTTTGACCAATACAGAGACAATAATAGGCTAGGGAAAAAATTACACCAAAAGACAATGCGAGACTTTATATGGAAGGTGGCGCCTTATTTTTCGCTTATTTGTTCAGCAACCAAAGAATATTTTATTTCAGAATAAAGTAAAAACAAAACTTGTTATTACATGTCACATGTAGGTAACTTGTTATTCACATCTAAACTCAGTCCGAACAGAGATTATAAAAAGCTTGTAGTTTAAAATGTATTCATTACGTTTACGGTGGTTTCAGTCCATACAAAAGTTTGACGCACAATACGCGTACACGGAATTAATAAAAGTAATATTGTATATATGGAAAAATTGTTTAGAAAGTCTGGTTGCCGCGTCATAAATAGCTTTTAAAATTTTATATAAAAAATTTAAAAGCTTTATATATCTTCATAA
The DNA here is from genome assembly GCA_927399405.1 of Agonopterix arenella. Lineage (NCBI taxonomy): Eukaryota > Metazoa > Arthropoda > Insecta > Lepidoptera > Depressariidae > Agonopterix > Agonopterix arenella. The sequence continues at coordinate 5,021,689 of OV656718.1, read as the reverse complement.
TTATTTTATAAATTGCAAATGTTATTTGTGTCGCGGCATCTAGATTTTTTGAAGTATTTTTCCATATATACAAAGTTACTTATATTTATACTGTCTACGCGTATTGTGCGTCAAAGTTTTATATAAAATTTACCCCTCTGCAACCACCTTAAAGCCTTTATAATAATATCTCCGTTCGGACCGAGTTTAGAGATATACTTGTCATAACAAGTTTTGTTTGTTACTTTATTCTCATTATTATTAGTCAAAAAAATAAGCAAAAGAACAAAAGACACATTCTTAAAAAATGCAAAAACAAACATACACCGTTATGCCATCACACCAAATTCCTCACCTTACTTTGACATTACCATATCATTCTTCCCTGTAACTCTGCAGTCTCTTCTATCAAGCCATTTCCGTCTTTACGACCAAGGCGTTAAGGGTGACATTATGGGACTTATATGGAATAAACATAGCAATAAAGGGGCTTGGGGACTAAGACCTTTTTGCTAAATTAGGTTGTCGTGTTTACTGGACTGCTTTTAATAGACTTACTAAAAAGGCTGACTTTTCTTTTTTTTTTTTTTTCTTTTCTGTTTTTTTTTCTTCGAGCAAGGCATTTTACAACTTTTAATCCTTTTGCAGGCAGAGGGCACATTCTTATCACCATACATTTTTGAATTCCATTAATCGAAAGATACATTTTCAGTTTTTTTCTTTTTTTTTAACCGACTTCAAAAAAGGAGGAGGTTTCTCAATATGTACAGGGTGAAATTGGTATCATTAGCATCCTTTTAAGGTCCACCCATCGAACTGAACAACGTTTAAGTTTGATGGGTAGCCTCTTGATATCAATTTCACCCTGTATATTTGTTTTTTTATTTTTTAATGTGTGTTCGCGGATAACTTCGTCGTTTATGAACCGATTTCTTTTTTTGTTAGAAAGAAGATATCCCAAGGGTGGATGGACCATGATAAGGAAACCAGGATCTGATGATGGCATCTCAGAGAAATCGAGGGGAACCTTTGAAAATCGTAGTGCCGGCTAGTGCGTTTGTTAATTTAAAGCACGACTATCAAATTGAACTAATGAATTCACCACTGGAAATTGTGAAATAAACAAAATTTTAACAAAAAATTAAAACCATCTTCAAAAAAAGTAAATGGTAAAAAAATAATATTGCAGCCGATGACGTTTTCGTTCGCACCATAAGAACATTAATTTGTTTTATAGAAGTCGGTGTCAAGCCAAGCCACAAAACTCATGCAAGCCCTGTCGCGAAACGTACCGGCTTGACAGCGACTTCGATAAAACAAATTAATGTTCTTATGATGCGAACGAAAAAGTCATCGGCTGCAATAATTAATGAATGAATGAATGAAATATACTTTATTATTACAATATTATTTTTTAACCTTTTAGTTTTTTTTAAGGCGGTTTTAATCTTCTTCTGAGGTTGGCGTTGACAGGTGTCATAAATTTAAATTAAATTAAATAATTTAATAATTATACGTCGAGTTAATAAATTAACGTAAAACTAGAAAGTAGTTTGTTTATAATTGAGAGCAGAATCGAATTATCATGGTTTCAACATAGGTAATTTTTTCAAAATATTAAATAATTTGTTTGTAAAATTTTAAATTTACTGAACCAATGTCAACCCACCGCACGGGCACACTCACCCTACTTGCTACCAAAATAAGATTATTAAAATGTATACATGAGTACGTCAGCGCTTTCATTCATTGCTGAAATGATAACAAATCAGTTTTGCCTCAAAACTTAAAGTGCTATTCGCATTAATTTTAAATATCACAATAATGAAATTATTGTTTCAATTTGGTTTCAATCGAATTGTTTTGTTATAAATCTGTTGAGGTCTGAGGTGTATGAGGTTTTGCGCTTATTCATTACCACGTTGCATAGTCATTTAAGAGGATATGTGAAAAAAATAGGATTCTTCAAAGCGTCATATATCATGAAGTAGGAGTATGATTAGCGGATATGTGTAAATTGAAAATATAATTGAAGTCTTGATTAGAGCCAAAACACGATTAAGACACATTTTCTCGATAGAAAAACAAGTCAAAGTAGCTATCGTCTTTATCGATAAACGCTTGGAACTGCTAAACGGTTAATAACTGAATACTTGATTTAAAAAAGGTTTGTTTTACGCTTGCGTCGTTTCATCTCTTTCTCTCGTATCAGGCAGTAATATAAGCTATCACACGCCCATTTCGCTTCAATTATTTTTCGACATAGGTCCTTAATACCTTATTACTGAGAAAAAATTCCATCAAATCTCATTTCCTCCCGTGGGTGTCGTAAAAGTCGACTAAGGGATCTACCGGAGGATGGGCAGCATCCTCTGAGTACACACATTCAATCCAACTGCGATCGCCAACCCGCCTGCCAAACGTGGCGATTATGGCAAATCCCCCCATTTTGCTGGAGGCTTATGTCCTGCAGTGGACGTCTGTCGGCTGATATGATGACTGAGAACAAATATGAAAGGTTCCTTTTCACACCAAAAGGTTGGTATCATGGTAAAGGATACTTCCTAAAAAGTTACTTTTTTTATCTATTTCCGGATACTTTTGACAAGATCCGGCTGGCAACACTGGCCCGAAACATTCTTGGCCAGTTTTGAAAATGAAATTATTCCATGAGTAGAAAAGGTACCAATCCAAACATGGGTGGTCTGCATCGATAAAATTGAAATCCCTTGTTTTCACGACTCGCGACACCACCGATATTAATTTCAAGCTATTTGTTGAACGGCTATAACTCAGAAAGTTACAGAAAAGGTAATAAATAAAACTGTCGTTTCGCTTAGGTAGGTACCTTTGACTACTTATATAGGGACTAGTTACGCGTGTAATTCTACGAACAAACATTTCTGCCACTTTTTGCGGGGGGCGAGGTAACACGAAATCCGCAACTTTGGATTTTATTCCCCATAACTTTAGATTCTAATTTTGAACGTTAAAAATCATGAAAAGAAGTCTCGTGTGAGCCCCAAACGTTCTAAGTTCGAAATTATTCTTTCGCAATTATAGGCTGATAAGGTATAAAATTGAATGTAAAAAAAAAATGCACATGATTAATTAATCTTATACCGCGGCAGAGGGGAAATGCTACCGCAAGGCTAGTCCTTATAATAAATAGCCAAAGGTAGGTATTATTGAAAGGGGAAGTGAACAAAAAGAGAATCTATAAAGTACGAGACGTATTTTTGGCCGAATTTTGCCTCCTTAGTTACCACCTAAGTAACACACTTGTTACCACATTAATAATGTTAGCATAATTAATTGGTTAACAAATAACATTTGCAATTTATACAATAATTACGAAGATATAAAGCTTTGAAATTTTTCATACAAAATTTTAAAATCTTTATATCTTCGTAATTATATTATAAATTGCAAATGTTATTTGTTACGCGGCAACTAGATTTTCTAAACTATTTTTCCATAAATAAAATATTACTTTTATTAATTCCGTCTACGCGTATTGTGCGTCAAACGTTTGTATGGAATGAAACCACCTTAACATGAAAAAATATAAATCATAAAAACGATTAATTTTATTTATTATATATATATTTTTTTTAAATTTGTTATTATGCTTTATACACTGACCTGCAAAACTAAGTACTACACTTTTAATGTTTAATTTTTTCTGAACTATAGAAATTAGGGATTTAAAATAAAAAACGTTTTAAAGCCTATGTTATCAGCTTTCTTTGCTACTATTCTTTGTAAATTAAACTCTTTTGGAGACCTTTTTATTTCGAAAGTATATTTTGTGTACTTAAAAAGTTATTGCAGTTTTAAAAGTGTGATACTTAGTTTTGCAGGCCAGTGTAGTTTAATCTTATCTAAAGTAAATGCTAACGTTATGCTATTAAATACAACATAAACAAAATTTTTAACATTTCATTGATAATGAAAACATAATAAAAGCTGAAACGTTTCCAACAATCATTCAAAATTAGTGGAAATGATTCGCTATACGTTATTCGTACTTACTCTGATCACTCTCGCTGCGACCGAGTTTGATGAAGACCTTAACTTCAAATACAAGACTCTTCCTCGAGACGAATTCATCGAGTACTTCAACAGCAAAAAGTTCTCCTTCAAAATCACTGGTTACAATCATCTAGAAGGTAAAAAATCTCAAAATAAGGCTTCATCTGGACCTAACAACCAATATAAAGAAACCATTAAATTTGATCTGCCAGTGAAAACATACGAAGACGAGTCCTTGAAAGATTACCCAAAAAATTTTGATGCCAGACAGCATTGGCCTCAGTGTGAAACTATTGGAGAAATATTTGATGAGAATAACGGTACACAAAAGTGTGCTTCCAGCTTAGCCGTCAGTATAGCCATGGCAGCATCGGATAGAATTTGTACTTACTTTAATAGAACTGTTAGATTATCTGTACAAGACTTTGAATGTACAGGCGTGGCAGTTTGCCAGGCGTATTCTCCAGTGCAATCATATTTAAACATGTATTACCGTTATTGGATATCTTATGGTCTTGTTACACAGGAGTGTAGGGCTTACAATATATCTCGACTCCTACGTCAACGTTGCATCCAACATTGCGATCACTGGAAGGGGGATTTTAAAAAGGACAAGCATAGTGGTTTAGCTGTATACAGGTTTAAAAGAGAGGAAAGCATGATATTAGATCTTATAAGATCTGGTCCTCTTCTAACAACTTTCTTTATGTATGACGACTTCATTCACTATGAAAGCGGTATATATGAACATATTTATGGTGAACTGGCTGGGGTTCACAGTGTACGGGTTATTGGATACGGAGAGGAAAATGGAGTTAAGTATTGGCTGGCGGCTAACAGTTGGTCTTCGAATTGGGGTGAAAATGGTTTTATTAAAATCAAGCGCTTAGAGAATTCTTCTGATGAATCGATGTGTTTTGAACTATTTATGTCAAGTTGTGTACCTTCAAATTGATTTTTAAACAGAAAAGCATTGTGTTTCCATTTTCATTATTAGTTCTGTGCTCTGCTTTGTATTTTTAATTGCTGTTGACTCCGATTGTATGTATTTTTGTAAAAATTTAATAAATAAATTATTTATCGCATAACTATATCGAGTGTATTATTCAATAGTAAGATAAATCTAGTTTAATCATTATCTTAACCGATAGACGTCCACTTCAGCCTACGCATGCTGTGCATTCTGGTACGCGGTCGCCACTCGAAAACTCTTTTCTCTCACTAATCGGTTCTTCAACTTTAGTTTAGAAATTTTTCGGGATAAGTCGGCTATTCTGGTTCTTCTGCGTACAATTTCATTTCTGATTGGACCTCGCAGGGAAACTCCAAGCATAGTTCTCTCTATCGCCCTTTGTTGGGTGACTTTCAGCCTTTGTACTGCCCGCTACTGCTGGCCTGATGTTCAGTTGTATTTTGTAAACTGAGGTCGAACTTCACAAATAGTCTTTCATCACGTATTGATAAATGAGCACGCGCAACGTACTTGCTTGCTGAACGCGAACTGATATGTTTTGTTTATAAGGTAAATTATAAAATGTCAAGCTTACATTCTACGTGGCTCGTATAGCCTTACTATGGGGCCTTGAGTGAGCGACCACAACTCAGCTTTCTGTTTAGTAATGTCCCAACGAACAATTTGGTCCTATTAGGCCCCCATTTATATGACTATTTTGACCTATAAAAGTTATATTACGGTTATTTGGTCATATACTGGTGCTTTATGCGTCTAATGATCGACTATACGACACCTGTACGACCAAATTGTTAGTTGGGGTGTAATCATCTATTGGTAATCCTGGATTAAATAAAATAAATTAATTTTAATATCTACGCGCTTAAGGTGCTGTCCTAAAACCTTATCCATGGACATTTATTATTGGTTCATTAGGGAACCACTAATGGACTCCTATTGGACACCCCCTGTACCCCTCAAGTACCTCTCACACAGCGCCAACAACCCACCAACCCATTTAATCGTTAGTCAGAATAACTTTTGTCATAGCAAAACCTGACTGACTAGTTGGTTAAACCAACATGATATTGACGTGACTTTGAACGCATGTATTACACAAGTTTCGTTTCTATAGTGCAGTATTATTAACTATTCTAATGTAAATAGTAAGTATAATTTACTGTCGGCTGATCCACAGGTGTGTACCTATACGCAAAACCTTTTAGATTATTGAGTTTTGAAATAATGTCTTTCAGGGAGTCTTTCAGGGAGTGAGTTCCAAACCTTACCGGTTCTCATTATAAAAGAGGATGCGAACCTTTTTGTGCGGATTGTTGGAATATCGACTACGTATGGATGCAGACTCGCACTACGTCTTGTCGTACGTTGGTGGAAGGGGGATGGTGGAATCAGGTTATGTAGCTCCTGGGCACACTCGCCGAAGTGTATCCGATAAAAAACCGACAGACAAGCGACCAATCGCCGGTGTTCCAGACTTTGTAACTTAGCCTCGACGAGTGCGTCATCGTTGATGAGTCTCTTGGCTCGGCGCTCAACTCAGTCTCAGTTGAGTTGTTAGACACAAATAAATTAATAAATAATGCAAAAAAGTATTATCTTTTTTTTTAATAATCACGTTTCGGTTTTTGGTTAATTATAACGAATAATCAATTATCAGTCATGCAAGAAACAAAATTTGGATTGAAGACTGATAATCATATTTACAGATCGAGAGAATGGCGCAGGACGTCGTTGTGGTGATCCTTGGGGGAGGCCCCTGTCCAGTTGTGGACGTCCATCGGTGAGATGATGATGATGAGACAGAATAATGGTCGAAACTACAAGTGTTACTCCTAAAAACCGTCTGCTTGTTATAAAGGACCGTGTATAATATGTAAATATAGAAGATGCACGACGAAATAAGCTTTTGTTTGGAAAATAAACATGGAAACAAAAGCGTCCCTTTCTGAGGCTTCGCTCTGTTCTCAATCTCTGTGTACTTTTCATTAGGTGTTGCAACGGCTTTTACCTTTTGGGTTCCTTTGGCGGAATCAAAAAACGATAAAATAAGAGTTTTTATCGCATACTTTTTGACAATTTCAGGAACGCACTTTTATAAATGGTGTAAGGGACAGCCGAAGGCATGTAATCACAATCAGCATAGGTACGAAAATATACGGGGTCCAACAAAATAAATGCTTAAGATTTTGAACAGCTTTCTCTATGGAACCACAGTAGAAATAGCGAAAAAATATGTTGTTTCATAAAAAACTGCTATCCTGCTCGACCCAAATGTATGGGAGAACACATTTTTTTTCACTATTTCGATGTTGGTCCCATAGAGAATTTTGTTCAGTTTCATGGTCTGATCATCCCCTTAAAAATCCATCAGCTAATTATGAAGGACCCTATATGACAATAAAGAATATTCTCCGACCAAATATGCAAAATTTTACAAGGCAAATTAATTATTCGGAGGAAAGTCAAGACACTTTTTTATATTCGTAACTTTTATATTGTTACCATAAATATTATTTATTAATCCCATTTCACATAAAAATTTTAATTCAAAACGAAGATTCGATAACATTTTTAAAAGGTGGGGTCTTCCCAATGTCAGGAATGTGACCAAAAGGAAACTCGAAAGGTAACGTCTTGTTTACCTCGTTTTGATAACGTTTGATCTTGAAAAATCCATTTTCACCCCAATTAGAGGACCAACTGTTAGCCCCCAGCCAATATTTGACCCCATTTTCCACTCCGTACCCAATAACTCGTACACTTTGATACCCAACTGCTTTGCCATATTTATGTTCATATATACCGCTTTTATAGTCAATGAAGTCTTCATACATAATAACAGTTGCCTGAAGAGAACCAAATTTCATGAGTTCTGCTAACAAACTTTCTTCTTTGATAAGTGTGTATGACACCAAAATAAAATGCTTGTCCTTTTTGAAATCCCCCTTCCAATGATCACAATGTTTCATACAACGATCTCGTAGTAAGCGAGATACGTTGTACACTCTACATTCTTGTGTAACGAGACCTTTAAAGCGAAGAAAATTGTAAAATACCCGAACTACATAGGACGCGGATTCACTAGAAACTTGTGCCTCGCAAACAGGAATGTCACTACATTCAAAGTCTCCTGCAGATAGTCTTGCAGTTCTATTAAAGTAAGTACAAATCCTATCTGAAGCAGTCTGTGCTATACTAACAGCTATGCTGGAACTACACTTCTGTGGACCATTATTCTCATCAAATATTTCTCCAATAGTTTCACAATGAGGCCAATGTTGTCTGGCATCAAAATTTTCTGGATAATCTTCCAAGGACTTGCCGTCATACGTTTTCACTGGCGGATCAAATTTACTGGTTGTTTCATATTGATTGTCAGATCCAGGTGAAGCTATATTTTGATATTTTTTATTTTCTAGATGATCGTAATTAGTGACGTTGAAGGAGAACTTTTTGTTGTTAAAGTACTTGATGAATTCGTCTCGAGGGAGAGTCTTGTATTTGATGTTAAGGTCTTCATCAAGCTCTGACGCGGCGAGAGTGATCAGAGAAAGTATCAATATAGCGTTGTTATACATTATTAATGTTTATGAATAATCATTAATGATGTTTCAGCTTTTATAATAGGTAATAAATTTTTATGAGTGGAATTGCAAGAATGCTTACAATCAGTGTATGAAAGAATTTTATTTTTATTGCTTAATATTGCGAGGATGTGTAAAATAATGTTATTACCATTGTTGCGATTTTTTTTCTTTTTCTATTCACGTCATTTTAGAATTTAGTTTCTTTTTTTGTCAAGACATTTTCTGAGTAGGTCATATTCTAAGTTAAGTCCTTACGTTGTTGGTATGGTTGGTATTATAAAATAGATGTATCAATTTATACAGGACGAGCGACTTCGTCCGCATAAATTATATACCAGATTTTAAGTCAGATCATAAGCTGTCAAACAAAAAAAGTTTCATCAAAATCGGTTCAGTAGTTTTTGCGTGATACTCGTTCAAACAAACAAAACACCCAAACAAACAGACAGACAAAAAATCTAAAAATTGGTGAAATGGAATCAGGGACACCTAAAAACCATATCGTAACTTTTTTTTTGTTAATATCTTCAATGTACAGACAAACTTCCTGTTACAGTTTTATACTAGTATAGGTTAGGAATTAGAGTCTAATAATAGAATATTTGAATTTGAAACAAGGATCTGTAGCAGATAAGTATATTGCGGGAAAAAGATTATCGTAGTATGGACAATATGGACATGTCATATGAGAGACGTGATATAATTGATAGTGTTACGAGACGATTAAGTATGAATGCGGATGACTGTAGTAAGAGAGAACGACCAAATAAGAGATAGATCCTGGATTTTGTAAAAGATGATAATAATATGTGTAAGAAAAGAGTGAGCACTAAAATGAGGACTAATAGAGATAAATGGATGAACACTACCACCAATAACTGAATAAAGTCTCGCTCAAAGTTATATCAAAAACTTTTCATGTACCTAATCTTATATTATGTAAAAAAAATCCCTGACTGACTTATGATAGCATAGCCTGGAATTATTATTGGTAGTTTGTGGTCTTCATAAGAACGCAGAAGAATCATAATAGCTGACACAGCCCAATGAATTGCTAAACTGAAGTGTCAGTGGACGGGGAACATTGCTCACAGAACCGATGGCTGATGGGGCCGAAAAGTTCTCGAGTGGCGACCGCGCACCGGAAAGCGTAGTGGACCGATGACTTGGTGAAGGCGGCGGGAACCCGTTGGATGAGGGCAGCGCAGGACCGGTCGTTATGGTGATCCTTGGGGAGGCCTATGTCCAGCAGTGGACGTCAATCGGCTGAGATGATTATGATGATAGAATTGCGCCTGTGCCACTAACAAGAGAATTATTATGATGAAGTCATTGTCATCATCAGCCTATCATCGTCCACTGCTGAACATAGGCCTCTCCAAAGGCGTGCCACAAAACTCTGTCCTCGGCTTTCCTCATCCATCCCAACTACCTTTTTTAGGTCGTTTGTCCAGCGGGCAGCAGGGCGTCCCACACCAAGCCTGCCAGTTCGCGGTCTCCACTCTCAACTCTGACACCCTATCGGTTGTCGGTTCTTCGGCATATGACCAGCCCATTGCCACTTCAGCTTGCTAATTTTCTGAGCTATGTCAACCACTTCCTTTTTCTGACGTATCAACTTACTCTAACAACCTCCGTGTCGGAAATTATTATGATGATGAAGTGGCAGTCATAAATTAAGAAAACATTGTTGTACACAACATTAAATTTATAAGAAAAACGGTACCTGACATAACTACAGGATTCGAAATTCACTCGACTCCCAATTTTATGATCAAGTATGAATTGAAATGAAAATTGATATTTCCTCTCGAAATTTGAGAGGAAGAGAAAATCCTTCAGAACACAATACGGGCTTTGCACAATTGATTTCGACCACGAAATACTTCAAATGTATTACAATCTAAATCATACTTCAAACTTAAGACAATAACGTTCAGAATCCACCGTACCTATTCGTTTCTAGCGACGAAAGCGTGTAATTTCTCTATGGCGAAGAACCAGACAAAATAAATGTATATTTATGGATTGAATAACAGTATGATGGCCATTGAGAAAATGTAAAAAGGTCACAATATTGGATTGAGTAATGGTAATGAAATGACTATCAGATAGTTCACTTTTAAAGGGACCTCCGCTCCAAAAACATAACACGGTTCATGAAGTCCGTGGACCTAGGAAATGACCCTTAGGTCAGCAGGGGTGGGGGAAACCTTTTTGAATCAACGTGCATTTAAAAAAAAATATTATGAAGCCATACGTGCCGTGAAATAATTTTGACTTATAATTCGGCTGTTACAAAATAAAACACTGAACACGCCATTTAGCCCAGTCATTTTACGGTTTGAACCGGGACTTTTTTCTCGGTATAATATTGAAGAGCCAATTTGAGCTTGGAAATGAACCCAAAGTAAAAAAATCTTCTTCGTTCTAAAAAACCTGATGGTACATCTTTTTTGTACATATTTAAGGCTTTACATACATACTACAAACATGGTGTGTATATTTTTGTCTACTTAGAAGGTTTTGAAAAATACCTAATTTTTTAAATTTCATATGCCTATTTTATCGCTCAAAAATAATGTTTATTATTAAACCTAAGTCAAGTATTAATATTAATAATTTAAAATCCTTCTGGGACACATAATTTTGATTTCTATGATGCGTAGCGAATTTTTTTTTAATATGCTTTAAGATAGTCATTTTGTCACTTAACGGTTCCGGTTACAGTTTAAAAGTCCAATTAGTGATTACTCCCTACCCCGCCTAACAAAACTCCGTAAAATGACTGGGCTAATTGAACATTTTACGTCAGAGCCACTTTCAAGAATTTATTTTACTACTAATTACTTACTGTTGACGATAAATTAAATGATTTGTGTATAGTTCTGTTAATATATTTCCCAGATGTTTAAAAAATGATCCTCTATTCTTTTACACTGAACAAGGAACACCAATTTGCGAAAAAGGGCTTGTGGCGAGCTGTTGGTTATTGGCGTCACCACGGACCCGATTCTCCAGAGGGCCCGGATTGATTTGGCCCTCACCTCCTGTCTTGCCTTGACCGGCCGGCCAGGAGTGGAGTACCTATGCTCCAGGTTGGAAGTGTAAAATGTCATAACGCCGGGACCTGCTGACTGGTGCGCTTAGCACCGGGAACCGGCGCCCGCAGACTCACCTCTCTACAACTTTAGCCGCTCACTAGATGTTGCCGCCTTGTCGCTCCTTGCGAGCGGCCATTTTGGGGGGCCCATCAAATGAGTTGGCAAGTCACCGTCTGCTATTTTTGACAAACTAGAGACATTTGTTACGGCAGGCGTCCCGAGTCTCTCCGCAATAACCCAGATTTCCCGGCCCACCCAGTTCACCCCCCATAACCTTATTAGTTTTCTTTCCTTTCTACAATAGTCTCTGCACCGAATGTGGTATGTCTTCTGGTGCATTTCCATAATGCATCCAGAGATAGACCACGCTTGGTGCATCCCATCGCGTTTAGATAAAAGTGTCTCAAATGGGCCTCTACGTGTTGGACCTGTGTCCCCACGCAAGCCTTCCAAAGGTCCGGGCTACGGCCCGTGAGTAAGCCTTTTACAGAGATACATAAATAATAATAAAGAAAAATAGCTTCAACTATCAACATATTTAATGGGGAACTTCACCCCTACCACTACATAAGCACGCCATTAAACATTTTAATAGTTGTAGCAATGTATCTGACCGCCCTAAAAAGGATTACGGTCGTATGTATATTTAAGTATGGATCCCATTTTAGTATTTAATGATACACCTTATAAAAATACAAACAATCATGACTCGGGTACAAATATTCAAATTCATCATCACAAATATTTGCCCTATGCGGGATTCGAACTCGCGATCCCTGGATTAGCAGACTGAGTTATCGGGCCATCATGGGATTAACGATGCATAATTACAATTTGTTTATTTTGTATTAGGAGTCTTGTAATTGCAACTATCTGGTAATTGCAACTATGGAGCAATTGCACTTATAAGAATCACAATTCAGTCCTTCTCTTTATACCAACACCTTCCTTCTAGATGACTAGTAATAAGTCTATTGAGAGAAGAACTGCCCTTTTAATTTAATCGAATTTCTACATTATTGACACAATACTTTTAAATTTTTTTTTTTTGGCTTGGGTTCAAAATTATTTGGCCAAGTTTGCTATCCTTATTTCTAATAGGCAATACGAAAGAGAAACATCGATAAGTGTGAAGTGAGTCATGGAACGCCATGAGCTATACTGCCTGTCGTCTATACGTTAAGGATTTTCGTTGCGTGCGATGAAACTCATGGTGCGAATTTAATGTTATCTATACGCTCAACTAGGATGGGCTGCTTTCGGGAAACTCCGCCATATATTTTCCTCGGCTCTACCACAATGCCTCAAAACGAAGGTGTTCGATCAGTGCGTCCTGCCAGTAATGACCTATGGTGCGGAAACATGGACCCTGACGATAGGGCTAGTTCATAAATTCAAGGTCGCGCAGCGAGCTATGGAGAGAGCTATGCTCGGTGTTTCTCTGAGAGATCACATCAGAAATGAAGTGATACGTCAGAGAACGAAAGTGGTTGACATAGCTCAGAAAATTAGCAAGCTGAAGTGGCAATGGGCTGGTCATATCTGCCGAAGAACTGACAACCGGTGGGGTGTCAGGGTTCTGGATTGGAGACTGCGAACTGGTAGACGTAGTGTGGGACGTCCTGCTGCCCGCTGGACAGACGACCTAAAAAAGGTAGCGGGGAGCGACTGGATGAGGAAGGCCGAGGACAGAGTTTTGTGGCGCGCCTTGGGAGAGGCCTATGTTCAGCATTGGACGATGATAGGCTGATGATGATGATGATGATTCGCTCAACGTCTTCACTACTACGAATGTAGTCAAGTCAGTTGATTTTACTATAACAACTCATGGTAGACGTACTGAATCGTGATTCTTATAAGTGCAATTGCTCCATAGTTGCAATTACTAGATAGTTGCAATTACAAGACTCCACCTTTTCATATTTTCAGTTCTGCATTATTGTAGCTAAATTTATATTTTTTCTGCAAAGAAAAGTTTACGAATGCAAATAGGATAGCGTTACGAGAAATTTATTTCACACCACGCCAGAACCATAACGCCCATTCAACATTTTGCGAAACAGTTTTTAATTGTTAGTTGGAATGAGTTTTACAAAACTCGAAATAATGTAGAGATTTTGTCCGTGGTTTCAACGGGAATTTACTTTATTTAACACTACAGGGTGTGAAATTTAACACGTTCCGGGGCAGTGAACGAGACACAATAGAACTTTTATTGTTATCACGTCTATAGCCGGTCACTGTCCCGGAACGTGTTAATGCGACACTGAGTTAGATGACTAGAGATTGCACGACAAACTAAAGTCATGCTCTATGCGCGGCAGCCGCCGGAGAGGGGAACGGGGGCGGGGCGTGTGCAAAAACATGATAGAGAGAGAGATAAAAAGATATTCAAAACTATACGCGCGAGAAAGATAAAAAATTCTCTTTTTCGCGTATAAGTTTGTGCTTCACTAAAATTTATTTGAGTGTCAATATCTCGTATCTTCTCTTTGTCCCACAGATCACAAAAACTTAAGGGAGATGTGTAAAGGGGGCGGGGCCAGTGTCGCAGCAATATGCGCAAAAACGGAACACATTGCTCGCGACAGTAATGATACAATATATTATGAGGCTGAAAACCAGTCGAGATATTATGTGTAAATAGTTTACAATGCTTGCGTAGTACTAAAGATTATTCGAACGTTGAGTGCTGATACCGCAATGGATAGTGAGCACATTCAAGCTAGCAAAATACTTGGTACTGGTTTCGTACTCAGCGCGTTGGTTGGCATCTCTCTATATCTCTATGCTTTGTCCTTATTTGCATTTGCTTATATTTTTTGAGGGCGGGATAAAAATATTGTTCGAAATAATAATGAAAATGCTTAACAATTAATTCGTCTTGCTTACCTATGAAAAGTTATTCCTTTACTTTTGCTTACATTTCTTGAATTGCTTGTGCAGTATCTCAGTACGGCACACCACGGCATTTTTTTATGAGGATTAATTTTTTTTCAATCACACTGCTATATGCAATAGAATGGGAAAACGTCATGAAGCGCGATGTTTGCTTTATAAATCTAACTCAGTGGTTAGGGACTATAGGACCAAGATAAGCGCCTACACTTTGGCGCATCGTAATGTCGCTTGCATGATTTCTACCCCGCGCGCCAAACGGCAACGTTATTATTATAATTATTTGGTTTTAAGGGCTTGGTTGATGACCAATAGCTACTGCGACCTGGACAGATCTATTGTAGATGTCACTCTAGACCTAAAGGTCATTTCCTAGGCCCACGGACTTCATGAACCGTGTTATGCTTTTAAAGGGGAGGTTCCTAATGTCAGTAGGTGTTATTATGTATCCACCTAGATGGCGACTCCTGCTGTGAATGAGCACTTCGTATTCGCAGAGGAGGTGTACGGGCGTTTCCTCTGCTTCACAGCAGAATCTGCAAGTGGGTGAATCTAGAAGCCCCATTCTGTGTAGGTGTTTATTTAACTTGCAGTGTCCTGTTAAGGCTCGTACTAAGAGCCTTAAGTCGTTGTTGTTTGAATTGATGGCATCCGAGGTATGTCTGTTTGAGAAGCCGGTCACAAGTTCTTTTGCATGCCTCAGTCCTGGTGTATCCGACCAGAGCTTATGGCTTTGGTTCACGGCCCATTCCTTTAATGCATGTCTAGAGGTGTTGCGAGAGATGCCGCTGTAAGGCTCGGGGCCTATGGCGTCCTCTTCCGCCCCTCTTCGTGCCAGCTCGTCAGCAGCCTTATTTCCATCAATACCACAATGTCCAGGCACCCAGCCTATGGTGACAGAGTTTGTCAATCGGCAACGTTGCTTATGTCGCGCGCTGTACGAACTGTACTAACAACGCTGCGTACGGAACCCTAAATAGGACTTCGAAATAGAATTCCTATCTTGAATCTAAGTATTTCCGTACATTACATTTACCTAGATCCTAGATAGACCCGTCCATACGTTACGTGACCGAATGAAAAGGAAGCAGGTTAACAAGGAAACCTATTTCATTTACCTTTCTACCCTTATCTCTATAACTTATCCGAATAATCTCTTCCAATAAATTTTCCATGTGGTTAATGCTTAGAATGCATCACTCTTTCTGTTTCAGAATGTTGTTGTAGCAATAGCTTTTCCCAAGGAACCTATAGGAATGTCCTATCGTGGACTTTTCCGAAATTTCGCATAATTTCGCGCATAATTTATTGTTTGGAAACTATTAATTCATTGCTCTATTCATCAATAGGGCGGGACGAAAATGAGCCTAGTGGTGGTCAGGTGGAAAAAACCGAGATAGTACAAAAAAAATTTGCTATGATTTTTCTGGGATTATAAAAAAAAATACATGTTTTTTTTTGCAAAAGATTGTGCACCAAAAACACTATACACTCAGATATACTCTTTCGACCGATCTGAATCAGATCGAACGGGAGACCGATACGATTAGAGGTGGGATCGGATACAGTGGCTATAACCGGCAGCCACACGGTGAGAGCATCAGAGATGTCGACGATAGTCTTAAGGAATCAGAGCTCTTACAGACGAGAGACACTTTGCGGTCGCCGTGTGTCGCATAGGGTCGCGCTCATAGACTTTACGGTCGCCGGTCACGCGACAGTCGCGCGACCCTCTGCGACCGCAAAGTGTCGCTCGTCTGTAAGAGCGCTTAGTCGCATCTTACGACATTAGCCTGGGTTGGTACTCGAAGGAAATTACAAGACGGGTGACGAATACTGGAACTTACCTGAAAAAGATGAAAAACAATTTAAGTAAATTATATTTTCTTAGGGCATCAGTTCGAAATTAGAAGTCTAAGTGTACGAAGTTGTTGGGAGTAAGATCGGATAAAGTTTAATATTTCGAGAATGCGTCGCGGTATCTTGTATTACTAGCAAATAGCCCATAGAGATCTAGAGAGATGCCAACCAACGCGCTGAATACGAAACTTAGTGTCGCATCACCACCAGTACCACGCGATAGGAAGTATTTTGTTAGCTTGAATGTGCTCATTATCCATTGCGGTATCAGAACTCAACGTTCGAATAATCTTTAGTACTACGCAAGCATTGTAAACTATTTACACATAATATCTCGACTGGTTTTCAGCCTCATAATTATTTAATTTTATTTATTTATTTTATTTTATTTGGGGAGCTTACAGCTATAAAACGAATAGTTTACAAATTTAGTCAGCTATTATATTGTATCATTACTGCAAGCTGCTACTTTTGTCGCGAGCAATGTGTTCCGTTTTTGCGCATATTGCTGCGACACTGGCCCCATCCCCTTTTCACATCTCCCTTCAGTTTTTGTGATCTGTGAAATAACCACTGTTGGTAGTGTAACGGACCTTCAAAAAAAATTCGAAGAATCAGGGCTTTTTGTTAGTAAAGATCGCATTGTAGACCTTATTCTTCAGACAATTGAAGCGAAATTAGATACTAGTCCGATCTAAGTCCGTGAGTGTCCTTTCGAAAAAAAAATATTACGTCACTTTTAACACGTATCAGGCTGAAACATTTGTAGTAAGTATATAAATTTGTAAAAAACTTTGTTTTATTAATAACAATATGCAATAGAGTTCTTTAAAAAACGATTTATTTATTATTTATTAAACAATTACACAGCTTCACAGAGGAACTCCAATACGCCATGCAAGTAAGTATACAAATCAAATAAGAATATTTCATTTTTCTCCAACTTAACTTTAATATTACGATTTAACGATTCTCAGAAAAATTCATTCATTCATTCATTCAGGCATACGATTGTAGAAGCGGAGAAAAAAAAATGTTTCCAACCCACCGAAAAATCAGTCCGATCTTACCCGAGTGTACATCAAATCTTTAGGTATAAATAAAATATAAATATTTTGTTGCCTTTTCATGACATAGGTAACTAGTTACAAAGTGTATAAAAACTTGAAGGTATAACCACTTTACGAGTTAGGTACCAGCATAAATTTTAGTAAAGAAAGTAAAGAACGCTTTCAAAATTTATAGGTTCCTGAAAATGGGAGGTAGGTTAAAAGTAAACTGAGTTAGTACCTTTCGTCTTAAAAAGTGATACACATTAAAATATTTACAAAAATCACCATGTCTCATTTGTAGAGATCGGATAATCGGATCTAAACTTCGCTTTTTTCCACACGAAATTATGAAAGTTTTTGAAAAAAAAAATGAAATTTATAGGTGGAGATTTGTAATTAGCTTACAGTTATTTAAGGATGTGTTTAGTATGTAATCAATGCTGTAAATCTTCATAAGAGTGACTCCTTTTTAAAAGTCGGTTAAAAATAAAATAAAAATGGATAATATACCTTTCTGAATAAAGTTAATTAAAAAAATCTTGCCACCCGCACCGTTTTGTCATACTGGTCCTCGTAGGTAGAACAACTTGCAAAACATGACCAACTCGGTCGAATCGGACAACTCGTCCAACGTAAACAACTTGGTCAACTGATTTAACTTGATCAAGTTGTCCAAGTGTTTCATGTTGTCCAATTAAGTACTTTCGACAACAAAATATCTCGGACAACATGAACAACTTGGTCAACTCGGAAAAATCTGTCAGACAGTCTCTCAGACAACACTGTATAAGTTGACCAAATTGGCAGAGTTGTTCATGTTGTCCGACTTGTTCATGTTGTTCAATTTGTTCAAATGTTCAAGTTCTACGATATTTTAGCAATCCTGGAACTTAAGTTTCATAAAATAAATAAATTAAGACATGTCCACATTCATTCATTGTGAAAAATGTTTAGGTAAATATGCATCCGAATATCCGATCTCTACTCATTTGCTTTTGAACAGCATAGCTTATTTAGTTTTTTCAGGTTCAGACCAAACTTTGATTTATAGAAGAGTAACTAATACAAGGATCGATTTTACTCTTCGTGTTTACTCCGAAATAACTTCACTTGTCGTCTACCACACTAAACCCATACCAAAAGAATGAATGTATAATCCACCTAAAGAAAGAGGTCTTTGTATCCGTACTTAGTGCTATGTGAGGTTATACAGTTTTAATTTGTTAGGTTTCTTTTTTCTTTAATTTTTTAATTATGAGACATTGAAATTTCATTTGTCTTGGTATAAGCTTTACACCGTCAAAATTGGCCGTGTAAAATTTACTCTCAACTTATTTATAGATTTGGGTCAGCTCATTTACTCTGGAGTAACCGGCGACTTAATCTAAGAATAAAATTTACTCGCGTTTGGTCGAATCGGGCCTTAGCAAAATAAATTCCCATAAATGTAATTATAAGTTATCTTTTACCATAACGAAACACTGAGGAGAATAATTGGAACGGTAAGTTTTGGAACTCTCTCCCTGCGTCTGTTTTTCAAAGCAAGAACAATCATGATATTTTAAAGAGAAGAGTTTAATAGGCTTTTTCTGGACGAGCGCGCTACATACTCGGCTTCATCTACACTTCCCATCAGGTGAGCTGAAGCCAAGTGCAAGCCGATTATGAATAACGAGCGTTAACCCGCGACTTCGTCCGCACAAATTATATACCAGATTTTAAGTCAGATCATAAGCTATCAAACAAAAAAAGTTTCATCAAAATCGGTTCAGTAGTTTTTGCGTGATACTCGTACAAACAAACAAATAAACAAACAAACAGACAGACAAAAAATCCAAAAATTGGTGAAATGGAATCAGGGACACCTAAAAACCATATCGTAACTTTTTTTTTGTTAATATCTTCAATGTACAGACAAACTTCCTGTTACAGTTTTATAATAGTATATAGACAATACAGAATTATGAGTGACGCTCTAATACTAGGCCTCCGTCACTGGATCGTAAGAGCCAACACTTTCGGGCAGTGTCGGATACTTCGCTAGTGAAAAATATAATATGAATAGAATAAATATTTATTTGATAATATAACAGTTACATACAATAATCCTGCGATAAAATATTAAGACGGACGCTGATCGGTTTCGAGTATCATTTTTATTGAACCTTTTCAAGTTAGGTCCTTTTACCAATAACGATAATCAACTTCAATAAAAACGCGAAAGCAGTATCGTACCAGCTATAAGGTACTATTTTACTAAGCGTTTCAATCTAGTAAAGTTATTATGTTTCTGAAACTATTTCTTTCTGAATATTGTAGTGGTGCGTCTATATTAGTGAACATGCCGCGAATATTCCTGTTTGCACGCATTCATAGAATATTGGCCACTGTGGATGTACCACAAGAACTGCTCCTGTAGCATGAAAGGGGTGAGAGCGACACAGGTCAATTCTAAACGTCAAATTTAAGAGAAATGGCGGTTATCTATCTCACTTAAATTTGACGTTTAGAAGTGACCTGTGTCGCTCTCACCCCTGTCATGCTGCAGGAGCTGGAGTGGGTTGACAATAATCCGGATGAATATAATGGTAACTAGCAGCATTATAATTTTACGGCTTAGTAATCTCATTCTTTGTCATCTCGTTTTCATCTCCTTCTTTCTCGTCATTTATCATCTCGTTCTTTGTTATATTTCCTCTACCCTAAGGTTGCCTGGAAGAAATCGCTTTTTAGCGATAAGACCGCCTTATTTGTACCATATTCAGTTTATGTTTCTTATTGTGCATTGTATTTTCTTTTGGTGTAAATAAAGTATATTTCATTCATTCATTCATTCACTCGATTCGGTCGGTTTCAGTTCAATTTTTTATCTAGACCTTTTTAAGTCTCTTTACCAATAACCATAATCAACGTCAATAAAAAAGCGAACGCAATACTGTACCAGCTAAAAGGTACTATTACTTAAGGTACCAGGATGCTCTTGAACGTTGTTAAGGTACCTTACATCTCAGTCTGTTCCATTTCCTTAATTTTATAGAGAGCCTTTTGTACACTTGCGGCCGTAATAAGGGGAACGCTGTAGATATTTAATTTAATTTATTTCTATATCTATATATCTTAACTATTATAAAACTGTAACAGAAGTGTGTCTGTACATTGAAGATATTAACAAAAAAAAGTTACCACATATATGGTTTTTAGGTGTCCCTGAATCCAAATTACCAATTTTTGGAATTTTATGTCTGTCGGTTTGTTTTTTTATTTGCTTGTGTGTTTGTTTCTTTGTTTAATCGAGCATCAAGCCAAAAATACTGAACCGATTTTGATGAAACTTTTTTTATTTGATAGCTTATAGACTGACTTTAAATCTGGTATACAATTTGTGCGGACGAAGTCGCGGGATAACTCTAGTAATAATACAATAGTAAACTTGGCGTGGATGTATGTATACATTGAAGATATTTGCAAAAATATCATTTAGGCGGGCATTTAGAATACGTAATGGAAAAGTCCAAGAATATTGCACCACCCCAGCACATCTCGTGGGTGTCGTAAAAGGCAACTAAAGGGATTAATTGGAGGATGGGCAGCAGCGGTCTCCGAGTATATTAACACCCAACTGCCAAAGCGTGGCGATTATGGCAAAGCCTCCCTTTTGGGGGAGGCCTATGTCCAGAAGTGGATGTAAAAAAGGCTGAAATGATGAATGGAATGCAAACGGAGAGAGCGTCGGTAGCGAGTTGCGGACGGTATGGAAACTAAATCTCGAGGTCCTGATTCGAATCCGCACAAACAACATGCCATGTACCAATGAGTTTTTCTAACTTATGTACGTTATACCAACTGCTCTAAAACGGTGAAGGAAAACATCGTAAGGAAACCTGCATACGCTGAAGAAGAAATTCTGATGCGTATGTGAAGTCTACCAATCCACATTAGGCACACGCGGTGCACTAACGTCATAGCCAGTGGCTGCCCAAAAATTATCTTTAGTAATATTTGAGCCATTATTTTATTCAGGGTACAATTTGGATAAAAATTTACTTTCTTTCTTCGTTTATTGTATAAATTCTATAAGTCTTTTTTTACCGTTTTATGCCGATTTTTGTTCATCATTGTTTTATAGTACTTAATCATAAATGACATTTGCAGCGATGTTTTCTTGCTACTTCTCAACAAAATAACCACTGCGTTATCGTCCCTCAAAATACTATTGCGTGCTTAAACATACAACTGAGTAACCGTAATTTGCAAAAGAGTATAATATTTTACTTTAATTTTCGACGTTTTTCTTTTTATTTTAAAATTTACCTATTTTACTAATAATATAGCCTTGGTTCCGTTGCCTTTGAAGGGTATTAGATTATGGTATCCTGAATAAAATAATGAGCCATTTATCTCACCTATAAGGTTCCTTTTCATATGGCATTGACACACACAATAGGTACCTCTATGTCTATATATTCAGAAACACGAGACCATATTTCGACATAGATGTCAATGTCGTGATAGATTCTATCACCACCTGAGGTGAGTATTACGGGGACAAAATATTGCAAGAAATATTTGAGCGAAACAATTTCCATCTTATATTTTTTCCTACATTTTTACCTTATTCACTTAGATTAAACTAACAGAAAGGAAAAATGTGGCTTTTTGTTCGATGCGTAAACGAAACCAGTAGGTAAGTCAATTTCAATGCCAAAATAAATTCATATTTACTAACGTGAAATCATTTGTGTTTTACTATTTCAAAAACTATCTACGATGCTTTTTAAAGATTTAGAGTGTTTATGACGTCCAGTGGCGCCCTCGTCACAAAATTCAAGATTTCTCAAGCAAGAAAACCTGAATGCTTTCCTTTATATGTATCAACGTGACGATAGGACTAGTTCATCAATTCAAAGTCGCTCAGTGAGCTATGAAGAGAGCTGAGAGATCACATCCAGAAATGATGTGATACGTCAGAGAACTGAAGTGGTTGACATAGCTCAGAAAATTAGGAAACTGAAGTGGCAATGGGCTGGTCAGTGGTCATATCTGCCGAAGAACTGACAACCGGTGGGGTGTCAGAGTTCTGGAGTGGAGACCGCGAACTGGTAAGCGTAGTGTGGGACGTCCTGCTGCCCGCTGGACAGACGACCTAAAAAAAGTAGCGGGGAGCGACTGGATGAGGAAGGCCTCGGCCTTCAGACAGAGTTTTGTCGCCTTGGGAGAGGCCTATGCTCAGCAGTGGACGATAATATGCTGATGATGATGTATGTAATATGCAGATGACAGTACCTATTTACCGAGAAGGTAGTCAGAGGTACTCTAAATATGACATACTATATAATACAGACTATATATCCTCATTTCACTAACAGTGTCCAAACACTGTCTAGTGTGACATGTTTAAGAGTACTATTACCGTTCAGTGATGTCCTCATCAAATTGAACAACTTTCACTATGGAGCCTACATCAGGAAATGCGAAAAAAATCATCTGTCCCATACATTTTACTCGGTTAGGTACTGCAGTATAGTATGAAATAGATGTTTTTTTTCGCAATTACTAAGTTTGCTTCATAGTGAAAGTTGTTCAGTTTGATGATCTGAAGCACCCCTTCAAGTATTACAAGGGTGTTTTGTTACACCCTGTATACGTTCCTAAAATCTAATCGGTAACATGGCGTGTGAGGGAATCGAACTTTTTGTCCCGGAAGGCACGGAAATTTAACCACCAAGGCACATAAGATTAAACTTATGAAAATTCCTCTCAAATTTCCAAGATGTTAAATAAAATTTCTCCCTTAATGTTGGCCTACAGTGTAACAAAGTGTACCTTCGGATACTTTCGGCTGAAAGGTAGAAGTGGTAAATGCAATAAAAATGAATGATCCGTTTAAATGTCTTATGTTAAGTTTTTTAGAAATATTCGTCTAGATCTTATTACAACTCAGGTTTTAGGTCCGCCACATACATACGGAATAAACCTGATTCAGAATTAGACTCCGGTGGAGTGTGGCCGCTTTCAGAGACTTTTTCACTAGATCTAGTGATTTTTTGTGGTCTTAGGTGGCACTTTTTTAAGATTTACAGTCATATCAAACAAGTGATTTTTTGAGCGTAGGCGTTGATGGAACCATACCGTATCGTTTGTTGCAGTTGCGACGTCGTTGCGGTCTTCGTCTTGCCTACGCTCAAAAACCGTTTGTGTGATAATGTTTCATGCCATTTTGTATGCAGATTATGTCTAATATTAAAACTATCGACATTCTTTTGAAATATTTGCATTAATATTGGAATACAATTTACAAACCATTATCGTAACATTCGTAACCTCAAGACCTCATCACATGATAGTATTTATTATTATTATTTGGTTATAAGGGCTTGGTCAATGACCAAATAGCTACTGCGACCTGGATAGATCTATTGTAGCTGTCACCCTAGACCTAAAGGTCATTTCCTAATTTCCTAGGCCCACGGACTTCATGAACCGTGTTATGCTTTTGGAGGGAAGGTCCCTAATGTCAGTAGGTGTCATTATGTATCCACCTAGATGGCGACTTCTGCTGTGAATGAGCACTTCGCATTCGCAGAGGAGGTGTATGGGCGTTTCCTCTGCTTCACAGCAGAATCTGCAAGTGGGTGAATCTACAAGCCCCATTCTGTGTAGGTGTTTGTTTAACTTGCAGTGTCCTGTTAAGGCTCGTACTAAGAGCCTTAAGTCGTTGCGGTTTGAATTGATGGCATCCGAGGTATGTCTGTTTGAAAAGCCGGTCACAAGTTCTTTCGCATGCCTCAGTCCTGGTGTATCCGACCAGAGCCTACGGCTTTGGTTCACAGCCCATTCCTTTAGCACACGCCTAGAGGTGTTGCGAGAGATGCCGCAATAAGGCTCACATGATAGTAATTATCATGTATAGAAATTGTTTGTTTCGTATAATATAATACCTAAAAATACGATTGTCATTAATTTGGCATTTCATTCATTTTTATTTTAGACATTTTTTAAACTAAGTAATTTTTGTAACCATAGTTGACAACACTGAATCCTGAATCAAGATTCCGGATCGCAATTCCGTCTGTGTGGCGGACCTAATAATAATACTTTTAGGAGCAGGTATTAGGGATGCTTTTTGGATAGGTTTTCTTTTCATATGAAATCCGACCCAACGGCAGTTATTCTAGGTCTTAGTTTTATTTCGCTCATCTATACTATTATAAAACTGTAACAGGAATTTTGTCTGTACATTGAAGATATTAACAAAAAAAAGTTACGATATGGTTTTTAGGTATCCCTGATTCCATATCATCAATTTTTGGATTTTTTGACTGTCTGTTTGTTTGTGTGTTTGTTTGTTTGTTTGTTTGAACGAGTATCACGCAAAAACGACTGAACCGATTTTGATGAAACTTTTTTTGTTTGATAGCTTATGATCTGACTTAAAATCTTGTATATAATGTGTACGGACAAAGTCGCGGGTTAACGCTCGTTTTTATAAGTCGGATAAAAAGGCACTGCGGCTGGCATATACCTACACTCAACTGCCAAACTGGAGGAAAATTCACGTAAAAACGAATTACGCACATAACAAAAAGCTGTGTTAAATTTTTGCCATCGGTCCCCTTATCTAACCGCCTTCGGTACTAGCATCCGTTTCCGGAAACTTCCGCCTTTGAGCCTTTTATACTGGAGCCAATTTCGAAACCGCTATTTTTGAGATAAAAAATTCAACAAAGTTTTTAGCTTTCTTTCATTTTATTTGCCTACATAGGTGCGCACGGCGACAGATCAAGATATAGAAAACCAACACACGAAGACCACCCGAAGTTATACATACACACAATATACCTATAGAATAAATTACTCAACGCGGAAATTGTAGCTACGCATTCTTTTTGTATATATTGGACGTGTGCATTTTTGTTTATAAAAATAAAAACTTTTTTCGATGTAACCATGAATTAAGTAAGAGAGTTTTAAGATCACAATATGCAAATAAACTATATAAAACTCCTTCTAAACTAACATTGACTTCTAATAACTGTGCGATAATGACAATAAAAATAAACAATAAATTACCTGATAGTTTTAAAGATTGTAAATTGAATATGTTTAAAAAAAGTGTAAAAAATTGGTTTGCGGAAAAATGTTTTTATAGCATCATCGAATATTTAGACTATAAATGAAATACTAACATGACAATTTGATTATAATTATTGTGAAATTTTGTATTATTAATTTATTATTTATATTTTAGAATGACATGCATGAATTATAAATAATGAAGTAAATGTTTCCTGATGACTTCCTGTTACCTTAGATTAATATGTTAATAAGTTTGTAGACATCAGAGTTAAATATTATTGTTAAATTTAATTATTAAGTATTTTGACATCATTTTATAATTTAGTTCATTAAGTTTATTGTTTATTTTAATGTGTAAATTGAATGTGTATACGTCTGCAAAGACAAGGTTCGGATTGATCTTTAAAACGCAACATGTCATCTTATGTACCTGAATTCTATCTAGATCACTGCGTAGCCCAATTTCTTACTGGACATGGTAACTTTAAGGGAAAGCTATTTTATTTTAAATTGGTTGCGTCACCTTTATGTGAATGTTCTGTTGACAGTAACGAGTTCGAACAGACCGCTCATCATATTCTTTGGGAGTGTGAGCTCTGGTACGCCGAGCGCCAGACCATGCTTGACTCAATAAAATCGTTTTCTGGTGTCCCTTACTACATGGATCTTGTTGCGACTAGGGATAACTTCCGTGCGTTCAGATGTTTTTGCCATACTTATTACTGGAAGCAAAATAGGTCATAGTTTCAGTACAATGTTAGGTTCCTATTGTTTTATTTTGTATTTTTGGTGCTTTTGCGGTCGTGTCTTCAACACTGCCATAAATGATCTCTTGAATTGGCTCTCTAATAGCCATGTTTTTTCCTTCTTATTGCTGTCTCCCGTTTGCAATGGAGGGAAGTCGGATATTTCGTTTTCCTACTCCTCCTATCTTCTTTGATTAATTCATTGCGGGTACCAAGACAGATTAGAGTCATCCCCCGGGCTCGCTGGACTTCATTGTCCAGTGTTGTGAATGGTCGCCGCTGTTGATCCTGGCTTACAGGAGTTATAGCGGTGGGAATGTGTGGTGGGCCTATGCCCGACCTGAATTCTATGCACAATAAAGAATTATATTATTACGAGCGTTAACCCGCGACTTCGTCCGCACAAATTATATACCAGATTTTAAGTCAGATCATAAGCTATCAAACCAAAAAAGTTTCATCAAAATCGGTTCAGTAGTTTTTGCGTGATACTCGTTCAAACAAACAAACAAACAAACAGACAGACAAAAAAATCCAAAAATTGGTGAAATGGAATCAGGGACACCTAAAAGCCATATCGTAACTTTTTTTTTGTTAATATCTTCAATGTACAGACAAACTTCCTGCTACAGTTTTATAATAGTATAGATTATTATTATTCTACTTGTTAAACTAAACAATTTTAACTTTGGAGACAACTTCAAAATCCTGAAGAAACTGGAGCACGTCTTGAAATACATGTATATATGTAACACATTTAATTCAACAACCTGTATATCAACATTTTTAATTACAATAGAGTTATAAAGTAATTGTTTATTATATAGATAATATTGCATACCTATTTCTTTAGTTGAGTTATATGAGTATGTATATTATATATGTATTTATAATAGGTTTATTTTGTATACCTACTTTTTGTTTTTACTAATAACTGCTGATTTTTGATATTTTTTTCTGGAAACACCGCCTACCTTTCTTCTTTTTCACCGTTTCCTCTACCCTAAGGTTGTCTGGAAGAAATCGCTTCTTAGCGATAAGACCGCCTTATTTTGTGCCTCTTGTATTTTATTTCTGTATTTTACTGTTTATGTTTTTGGTGTAAAATAAAGTATATTTGATTGATTGATTGATTAGTTTTTACAATTTATAAAATAACAAACCTTAACCTAACATTTTATGTACAAAGGCATTGTCTTTAATCTATCTATCTATCTATCTATACTATTATAAAACTGTAACAGAAGTGTGTCTGTACATTGAAGATATTAACAAAAAAAAGTTACGATATGGTTTTTAGGTGTCCCTGATTCCATTTCACCAATTTTTGGATTTTTTGTCTGTCTGTTTGTTTGTGTGTTTGTTTGTTTGTTTGTTTGAACGAGTACCACGCAAAAACTACTGAACCGATTTTGATGAAACTTTTTTTGTTTGATAGCTTATTATCTGACTTAAAATCTGGTATATAATTTGTGCGAAGGAATTCGGGGGTTAACGCTCGTAAGGGAGTAAAATAGTAAAAGCACAAATAAAACTTACCCTAAACTTAAACCATTCTAAGCTACAAATTTTACTAATTCAACTTAGTCGAAAAGCCCGCCCCAGGTCATACCTGGCCCGAAGGTGCCCATAATGCTGGCCGCATTTCCGCGTTGAATCGCTAATGATATGCGTTGGACTAGGTATAGCCTTATAGGTTACTCGTAAGTAATCACGGAATAATACAGGATGTTACAAAAGTAAACATTTAAAACTTTTAAGGGGGTTGTTGAGACCATCAAACTGAACAACTTTCACTATGGGACCAACATCGAAATCGCGAAAAAAAAAATCTTTTGTCCCATTCATATGGCTCGAGTAGATCTGTAGTGTAAACAATGGCTTTTGGAGAGGCCTAAGTCCAGCAGTGGACGTCTATCAAACATCAAATTTTTTTGCGATTTGGATTTTGGTCCCATAGTGAAAGTTGTTCAGATCTAGGTTCAGATTGATGGTCTAAAGCACGTCTAAAGCACCAATTCAATTCACGTCGCAGAAACAGTGAGGATTGAAGGAGGAAAGTTAGTAGTCAACTTGCTGACATATATTTAGGGTTCCGTACCCAAAGGGTAAAAACATTTGTCCGTCCGTCCGTCCGTCTGTCCTACCTATTTAGGGCCGTAACTTTTGAACAGTAATAGCTAGACAGTTACACATAATGCGCTTTGTTACGGTGGATTTGCTAACAAATAAAAAAAATTTACAAAAAATTTAAAAATAGGGGGTCCTCATACAAGAAACAAATTTTTATCAACGTTTTGACCATAGAGAAATTACGCGATGGCTCCGACCAAGTGATTGTAGAACAAACTCTATACAAGGTGTTACAAAAATACAAATAAACATTTAAGGGGGTGGTTAAGACCATCAACCTAAAACCACTTTCACTATAGGACCAATATCGAAATCGCGAAAAAAAAATCTCAGTGGCCCCAATAGCCCCCTTAAAAGTTTTAAACGTATATTTTTACTTTTGTAACACCCTGTATACCAACCGACCTACAATTCAACAAATATTAAAAACCGGCCAAGTGTGAGTCGATTTTGCGTTATCGTAGTCGGTCCCGGAGAAATCAACACTTTTTTGTAAGTTAATATATAATGCCCGACTCGCACTTGACCGATTTTTTTAATTAATATTATTCATTGAAAAATATGCACTGCCTTGAAACTTCTGGCATGAAGTTTATGCTCCGAAGTCATGTCGAAACTAAAACCTTCACAATAAAGTGCCCGTCTACTTAGCAGCTGACAAATAGGTGGTACTCATCACAACCAGCTGAAAAGGCAACTCATTCCCCAAAGGTGTGCCTGAAGTTTTCCCATTACTGACCTAGGGCTGTCACACGAACGGATTTTTGTGCGGATGAATCATGGGATAAACTATCAAGTAGATATTATAACATTAATTTGTAGAAATGCTCTGAGACTTTTGAAACAGGTGTCATAATGAAGAAATGAAAATACAAATTAACATAAGCCCCATTTTATTTACGTCTACAATACGTATTCAGTTTATATTTCCTATTGTGCATTGTATTTTCTTTTGGTGTAAATAAAGTATATTTCATTCATTTCATTCATTCATACGAAAGGCATTATGAAAACATTTAAAATTAAAAATCCATCTGTTCTCAATAACATTTCAAAATAACAAAATTAATTTGTGGGGATTTATCCATTCTTTTTGACAGGCATCTGTTAAA
Source organism: Agonopterix arenella (assembly GCA_927399405.1). Classification (NCBI taxonomy): domain Eukaryota; kingdom Metazoa; phylum Arthropoda; class Insecta; order Lepidoptera; family Depressariidae; genus Agonopterix; species Agonopterix arenella. The sequence goes on along the minus strand of OV656718.1, from coordinate 4,992,134 downwards.
AATCATGAACATTGTTCATAATCATACTATTTGAACAAAATTACAAAAACAAAAATGAAATGTGATTTTAATTTCATGGTAATAATATCTTTATTACAAATTATGATGTTCAGTTGGTACTCAATTATCATAAGAGATACTATAGTTTTAATGAACTGCACTGCACAGATTGAAGATATTGGCTACTAATCACAAATAGATTGACGAATTGATGTGATGGCATTTCATGGATTCAAATCAAACTTATCGCTATAAACTTATCATTTTTAATCTTTAATCAACATTGACGACTTCTAAAAGCGAGTCACTGCTAATGACAAATAAAACGAGATATTCCACCTAAATTCAACTAGAAGTAAAAGTTTCTAACAAGCGTCTGGTGTTAAATCATAACCGACTCAAAATGGTCGGGCTTCCTGTAAAGTTGAAATGCAACATATGCAAAGTGCAACCCTAAAACTAGGCAGCTCTCACGTTTCACTTCGAACTAGAATAATTAAACTTTCCCTATGATTTAGATAAAGTTCAAAACTGCTTTTTGCACGAAGTTTATTTGTTTAAAATTTTTGTTTGACTTCTATTATCTAGCTCAAGGTTTAAGTTAGCTAGTGTAACCGTATTGAATGTGTATGCAGTGTCAGAATATTTTCAAGCCGCGATAATTCATTAATTTAACAATTACCTATGACCCATTTGGCCACCAACCAATAGTGTCATGGGAATAGTCGCAACCATTAGTCCTCTTCTCTCTATTGTTCTTATTATTGTTATTTTCCTGTTTTTTTGTCGATTGTCACCTAAATTACCTAAATAGTTAAAATGTTGAAATTTTCTAGTTTATAAAATATTTATTTATTTATAGACTACTTGTGTATCTGGCCAATGCTGTGTGCGCCTGTTATATGTATATGTATTAGAAATAGACTTTTAGCGTTTCTATGTTATTGTAAATGGTTAAATATGTATACTGTTGGTGTGCCATATTAAATAAAATAAAATAAAATAATATAAAATAAACCATCTCAACAAGAGTTGACGAACTATATGAACACCTAAAATGTCTGATCTTGACTATGTTACTTTACAAAATTCAGTGTTACAATAATTTATGGTATACCTACTCTGTATTTTTGGTTTTTAGCATATTTGGTTTAATTTACAAAATAAATGTTAATCCATAATAACTTATGATGCGAAAGAAGAGTTAGTCAAAATTACGTAAAAATGTTTTGAAAATACAATTTTGAACAAATATCAGGTTTATCCAAATATCCGTTTAGTGGCAGCCCTACATCTCAATTAGAGAAAGGAATGGGCCTTTTCATTCCATTGTTGTAATTTATTATGTCTACTCATACCCCAATATGAAGGGAAATAAACAAAGGGGTTGGTATTCAGGTGTTTTTTCTACGTTGGCAATATTTATAAATTAAAAAAATCGAGTTGAGGCACGTCAGTCATTCTTCTGTTTATGATTCTACTGTTTTGAAATATATTTTACGGAGTCACGTTGCAGGTTCTGACCCGAGCACACGTCTCGCGTGGATTTCGCGCGTCGCGTTTTTGCCTGCCTCGAGGCTCCGTAATCCTCGATCTCTTCTTGTTCTTGACCAAAAACAATCCCTGAGATTGGGATAGATTCTCCCATATACACTTGACACTGGCGGAAATGCAGTGCTAACGCACAAGCAAGAGTCCATTGAATACAAGTAAAAAAAAAATATATTTTACTCTTACCTTCAATAGTGAAAGACCTAAATACAGGAAAAGTTATTCAGGCGGAATATTTTATAATGCTGCCTTTATTGATCTATGTTTTAATTACAGAAAACTAGCGTGAAAAAAAAAACAAAAACTAATCAAATTAATTTCAACCTAAGTTTTAAGACGGAATATTCATAAATGATATTTTTGTGAATGAAATAACAGATATGGTATATCCACCATATCAGTGGCAGACATGCTGCATCGGCATGCTACTTAAGTAGTGTTTCAAATCTAAAAACAATATTTTATATAAATTATCTGTCTGTCTCTATCTATAACGTCACGCCTCTTTCCCAATGGGGTTAGGCAGAGACCAGGGCGCGCCAATTACTACGATCCTTACGTACTCTTTTGCCTTATTCACATCCATACATCTCTTTATACATGCCCGTCGGTTTCTAGTACTCCGCACCTCCCCTTTTTGAAGGACGCAACTGTTTGATTTGATTGATTAGCATACGTCCTACGAGGGCGCCCTCTGCCGACACTTCCATTCACATTAGCAACGTATATCTCTTTCGTACATCTGCTGTTACTCGTCCTATCCACATGACCAAACCAACGAAGCATACCTTACTCTATTCTTGTCACATCTTATTTCAATTTACATTGATCTCTAATCACACAATTTCTCACTCTATCTCCCAGCGAAACACCACACAGAAGTATGTGTGGTGTTTCGCTGGGAGATAGAGTAAAGCGTGCATTTGAACAGCATTAATTTTACTATCTTGTATCTTTTTCCATACCCAGCACTAACTAAGTAGGTAAACTAATTATTAAAATTGTATTGTGGGGACTTGCTACAGATGTCAGCTTCCACAAGTTATAGCAAAGATGCCAACAGATGGCGATACCGTCGCCCTCGGAAAAAAATGCTCCATACAAAGACAACGTTCACCGTGAATACGTAACTCGTAACCTACTAAAAATAAGGTTCACAATCGAATGCAAGACGTACATCGATACATAGACAAGGTCCAACTAAGAACTGTCGGACCACGGCCGGTCCCCGGGCTTCACACATAGCCTGGTGGAAGATCTTCCCTTTTCAATGAAGGAACATCCCCTCGTAGACTCTTCCCAAGCAGCACCTCCACAGTATGTGTACAAAACTTACTTATTCCTATAGAATCTTCATTATCTATCGACTCTTCAATTTTTTTCTGCGGATGATTCAAGCAATATAATTTGTCAGTTTCCCCTAAGGATCAGTTGAGCAGTTCTTACGACTGAATTTGTTCATTTTTACAGGAAAAGTACAGTGTCATGAGACATTTTCTGTTAATTCCAAGTTAAGAGGCTGTGAAAAAAATAGGATTCTTCAAAGCGTCATATATCATGAAGTACTAACAGTAGGAGTATGATTAGCGGATATGTGTAAATTTTAAATATAATTGAAGTTTTGACAAGAGCCAAAACACGATTAAGACACGTTTTCTCGATAGGAAAACAAGCCAAAGTAGCCTCCGTTTTTATTTATAAACGCTTGGAACTGAAAACACAGAACTTGATTAAAAAAAAGAGATTGATATTTTACAAATCTTGATAAGAGCAGAATTGAACTTACATAAATAGTACAATCACAATTAAATAAAGTTTCTTTTACGCTTGCGTCGTTTCAGGCACGCGCGCCGCCCCATCTCTTTCTCTCGCATCAGGCAGTAATATAAGCTATCACACGCCCATTTCGCTTCAATTATTTTTCGACGTAGGCCCTTAATTCTAATTGGGAATGCTAACATCAATATCGTTAGGCCATTTTAAATGTGGATTGAACATTCTATTCAGTTAAAAAATAAAATATCAAGTCTCACTCTCATAAAATCAATTATCAAACAAATTGCTGATTGATTATCAAAAATACCAATTCTGTTGGGTTTGAAAATGTTTATGTTTACAGGGTGTGGAAAACTCCCTAGTTATATTTAAAGGGTGGTTTTGACCATCAAACTAAGCAACTTTCGCTACGGAGAAAACACGGAAAAAAAACATCTGCTGGCAGTTTTGTATGAAACAGCTGATTTTTTGTTAATGTTGTCTCCACAGTGAAATTCGTTCAGTTCGATGGTTTAAACCACCCTTTAAGGTGGTTGCAGAGGGGTCAATTTTATACAAAACTTTGACGCACAATACGCGTAGACGGAATTTAAAAAAGTAATATTATATATATATATATATATATATATATATATATAGTTTCTCAATTCGACCGTATATATATATATATATATATGTATTGTGCGTCAAACTTTTGTATGGACTGAAACCGTGCAGAGGATGACTGATAGCAGATGTACGAAAGAGATATATGTTGCTAATGTGAGTGAAAGCGTCGGCAGAGGGCGCCCTCGTAGGACGTATGCTGATCAAATCAGTTGCGTCCTACAAAAAGGGGAGGTGCGGAGTACTCGAAACCGACGGGCATGTATGAAGAGATGTATGGATGTGCATGAGGCAAAAGAAGTATGTAAGGATCTTAGTAAGTGGCGCGCCCTGGTCTCTGCCTACCCCACTGGGAAAGAGGCGTGACGTTATAGATAGATAGATAGATGAAACCACCTTAAAATAGGGTGTTTTGTTAACATTGTATATTTATTCTACACATGCGTTACATACTTTAGGAGGTGTTTCAGACCATCAAACTGAACAACTTTCACTATGGGACCAAAAATATCAGCTCTCCCATTCACATGTGGGTCGAGTTGCCACTGACGTGTTTAGTGAGACAGGTTTTTTTTTGTTGTTATTTTAATGTTGGTGATGGTGTGAAGCTCTGAAGCAACCCGTTTAATAATTATGTAGATAACACATTTAATTTCACATCCTGTATTCACTCAAAAAGTCCCGTTCTTTTCGGTCCATCGCACTTGTTGATGGCGATTCATAATAAATCACTTTTCCCCACATTTTTAACGTTTGGCATTTTTTGTCGTTTGTAAAATAATGGACGAAAAACATTTTTCTGATGTTGTACAAATGGTGAGTGATTTGTTAACAGAATTTTTTCGTCCTCATTCGTCGTCATACTTTGTCGTAACTTTAACCTTACTGTATGGTTTGGCCTGGGCTAGCTCTGTCCGCTTATTGTCGTCAAAAGCATCTAGAATCTAGATTTTAGATCGACGCGCCATCTCTTTCTAGGTCGACCTGATAAACATTTTTGTGTACAACACAAAATTTAGTATTGAATACAACAACAACATCCAAAAAGCCAGTCGTATGTACACACGGCGACACATCAAGCTATAAAAAACCAAAATAAGCTGGCCGCGCGTAGGTCGTTTAACGTATAACGTCGCGCGGCTAGCTTATGTTGGTTTTGTGAAGCTTTATGTGTTGGCGTGTGTACATAAGAACACATACATACATAAACTCACAACCGTATTCCCTTTCGGGGTGGTCTGAAACATTGCTATAACCAATGACATTAGTAAACTAATGTCATTGGCTACAACTACCAACTTTCTGTTTGGAATGTAGTTTGCACCAATGCATACATTAAGCAATTTATGTTTCAAAAAGGTACCTATATATCATCTTCTTATCATCATGATCACACCAGATTTTTGTTGTTTTTAAGGTCTTCAAGACCTCCTCACAGGTTTCCATAGGTTTAATTTATTCTGTCTTTAATTTTCATTCCGCCGTCACGTGGATATACAATGCCTACAAACATTAATTTCTCAATATTAGTTACCTACCTACTTATTTCATCTCATAGTGTTGTTTGTATCTCCTCGAACGTCATAAAAATTTAAAGATAAATGTTTAATAAGTAGTTTTGTATCGTCTGCTTGTTTGTCTGCTATATTTTGGGTAATCTATTATTGGCCTTACCATAAGTAATTGCTGAGTGCTTCCAGGGTTGTGCTGTGTGGCAGTTGCTCAATTATATTCTCAATACAGATACTCTCTCAATTTGTCTGCACAGTGTTACTCGGCTTCACTCCACAGCTTAGCTTTCATTATTCTATATGTATACTTGTAACGCTGTTGATTATCAAAATAAAATAAAAATAAAATGTATCAAGTGGTGAGAGGTGGCTAGCCTTTCGCTCACATTAATACCTACTGCATAAAAAAAGAAATCTTTAATCCCTTATAGTCACCTCGT